>CM060902.1:787008054-797008054 GCA_030737815.1 Allium fistulosum | reverse complement strand
AAAAAAATCGAATGCTCAATCGTCTCCTTCGAATTGAAGATCATTATGAGTATGTACTTGAAACTTTGGTTGCTTATGGAGTCCCATTGGACTTATCATTCATTATGGATGAGGTAGAACTTGATCGTATTATGCGAGTAGTATGGAATAAAAGCCTTCATATTACAACATATTCTATCCCTAATTCTATTACCCCAGGTCCTCGAAGGATCCGCCAGACTACAATCATACGGGACTTGGGTGAAGTTCAAGTTCCGGGGAGCTATCCCATGGAAATAGAAGAAGTTACGAGTCGAGGGAAGGCCATCATTGAATCATAG
The DNA here is from genome assembly GCA_030737815.1 of Allium fistulosum. NCBI lineage: Eukaryota > Viridiplantae > Streptophyta > Magnoliopsida > Asparagales > Amaryllidaceae > Allium > Allium fistulosum. Next base: position 797,007,734 of record CM060902.1, on the reverse strand, counting down.
AATAAGCTTACATACTTGTTGTTCAGTAGTAAACTTGTACTTTCGTAATAATCCTATTTGTAGTTTTGTAAAATTAATCCCGGTACTTTTCTTTATATGATTCTTTGAATAATTCTTTTGCCTAATTACCTCGGTATATGTATATCGAATGCTTATGTTTTGAAATATTCAATACTACACATACACATATATACATATACATAAATACACACACACATACACGTATATCTGTGTGTTTGTATATGTGTGTGTGAGATTTTTGTCCTTTCGGTATCTTAAACTTTGTATATTAATGCATCTGATCTATTCTTACTTTTATAAAATTTTCCTTATTCTAAAAGATTTTGGTATCTAGTGGTTTAGGTATTATCTACTTTTATTTGGGTATCTTGCCTTATTATTTACTTCTTAAGACCATACTTCAGGTTCTGCCAAATCTACCCGATATACTTTAATTTATATAATATTACCTATATAGCTTCAATGTTAATATATAACTGCTACTTCGGGCTCGGGTTATACCTAGTCTACCATATGTGTTTCGGGGGCATCTAGCCAATTATTAATCTTAGGTATCTAACCCAATATCCATCTCAATGAATTATATATGTCTCAATGAATTAGATCAAGGGTATATAACCCAATATCTATCTTAGTGAATTAGATCAAGGGTATCTAACCCGAATTATAATAAGGTCTCGGGGTCTACTAAGCCTTTTAACTAAATCTTCGGGGCATTTAGCCATTGGTGTCTAGTCCATAAATCAATAGTATGATAAAGTCTTGGGACTTACCAAGCGTACTTTGCTAAATTCTAAAGCGTCCAGCCTTCAACATCTTATCGTAATCTAATAAGGTTTGTGGTCTTACTATGCCTGCTTAACTTAGTCTTAGGTGTTGTGCCTGTAAACTTCGTTTTTCGAACTTATTCTTTGGATTGAGAGCTAGCTTATGGATTATACTTTGGATGTCGTCCTTGTGGCATATATTTGGTTTATGGCTAGCCTTTCGGCCAGTTCCTTTGGTGTCAGCCTTGTGGCCAATTCTTTCGGTGCCAGCCTTATGGCATATACTTTTGGGTTAGGGCCTGCTTTGTGGCTAATTCTTTCCATGTTATCCTTGTGGCATATAATTTTACTACTAGCCTTATGGTATGATTGTGCTTGGGATCTGTTGAGGCTTTCTATCTATGAAAGCTTAAGCATTATGTGTTCCTTTACATGCTACTTTAATTGTGTAATGACCAATAGTGAAATGACCTTCACTTATAGGCGATGGTAATAGTTTTTTTGTGGGTGCTTCACTATGGGGATATGTGAGGAGTTAACCATTTAGAGGTCTGCCTCTCTTCACCGAGGTTACCCAACCGAATTCATCATGGATATAAAGGGTGTGCACCATGTAAATAGTTAGGAAAATATTATTACTAATGAAACACATTCGCTTATGGCAGGAACTAACCTTTAAAATAATGTTTATTTACTATGTAGTAGGTTTCAGTGGAATAACGCACCACCACGCAACACTGATTTGAGAATTTTTTTTTAGTTTAGAAGGCATGTACCCTGGGTGGAGAAGTTACATGTCGATTTTTCTTTTTCCTTTAAAATGTTCTACAAGGAAAGCCTTTAGGAGGAACTATTCCAAGCCGAAATCATATTTTTCTAAACATTTTATTTTTGAAAATCTTTTGGGTAAATCCATTTTGGAGTATGACTTATTATGAAGACCTAATCTCTTAATTATAAGAATTTTTTGCAAATAGAAAAGGTGGTGTAAGACAAAGTCCATGGCTAACCATAAATGAAAAAAATAAAAATGATACGAGATAAAGCCCATTTACTTATAATAAATGCTCTCAGGTATACTTAGTTGAAAGGGCTCTCTTTCGAAGATCGGATAAAGAATCCAAGGATACCGAAATGATCCAAAGGTTGTTGAGAAGGCCAATAGGTGCCTTCGGTATAAACCTAGCTGAAAGGGCATTTTTCGAAAACATATAAGAAATCCATAAATACCGAAGGCTGGTGCTCAAAGGAAAGTGAATGTTGAAATCCGGTAATGAAGATAAAATCCATCTCAAAATAATGCTCCGAATATAAGCGTATAAAGCTTCTGAAAAGTTCACCGTTAATTTCTTTTCAAGTGTGACTTGCTCCCTGCATTTTGCTTATATATAAAGTTCCATAAGTGATGGTTGTAGTAGCCAACATAAACACACACACACACATATATATTATGTGTATGTATTGTGCCTTTGCCGAAAGAAGTAAGTCCAATATATTGATTTTCTTGAAACATAAAACAAAATTCGTAAATTTTAAATGTTCTCTATTTCAGATCATCGTTTCTATGACATAAGCAAGCTTTTAGCACTTACCTGTTTTACATCCATTCATGTGATGCTACATGCAATAATTTTCACTTTTTAGATTTTCCCTTTTCGAAGGGGGGTAGTTTGTGTAAGGAAGCTTGTCATCCAAAAGATATTGATTAGGGTACCATTAAGGGGAGCGAGAGTTTTCTTCTTTTTCAGTTTCTTCTAGGGTTCGTTAGTTAAGATTTTGAGAAGAGACCTTTTTCATAGAGTTAGAAATAAAAGGCATTTTCTTGTTACATATATGTAATTTGTTACATATATCAAACTCGATAATCGATCCTGTTACAAATAAAAGTCATTTTCTTTCTATTATATACTTGATATAATATGCTATATTGATTAAGTAATTTAATTAAAAGTATATTTAATAGAAAATCCATAAATTATATGTTTGTGATAGTAATTACAATGTGTTGTAACCATGAATGATTTATCACAATAAAATAAACAAACCATTTTAAATATTCTTAGTCAAGATGTATCGAAACTGGATATCAATGTTGGATGCACCAAGGAGTTACGTACTGATAGTTATTGAATAACTATGAAATGAATCATTCGATAGTTTTATGTTGGTTAATATAACTAAGGTCAAAAAGAAAATAATTACGTGATAAAATTATATAGTTCTCTTGACTTGATAATACTGTTGATCTTTAATGTGGAAGCTCCGTTTTGATTATAGTTAAATCATAGCACTACGTCCGTCGAACGACTATAGTTAGATCGAGTGGAAGCATTGGAATTGAAACACTATTCAAGTGAGGATTTGCCTCCTCAATTATATAAGGTTAGTATCATAGTCAATTATAGCTAACGCAAAGTCAAAGTCTCTGGAGCAATACGGTTAATAATAATTGTTATTATTGAACTAAGGACTTTGAATTTGAACTACAAAGTTGAATATGGATGATATTAGAATTTTTACAATTACAAAATTCAGTAACTCCAAAGTGATACAGTTTTGACGAAGAGAATTAGTGCAAATGATTGCACTACCGGGTAACGCTTACATAAGTAAAATTGGATTTATCGAAAAGATGTGTAAGCGATAAATTCAGCCAAAATGTCACACCACTAGCTAAGATGACGTGTGGACGTTAACATTCAAATCGTTCAATATTAATTGCTGACTAAATTTACACCTTCGAGTGGCACAACCGTAAATGAATACTCCGAATAAACCACACAATTCAATTAATTTATAATCATTGTAAATTAATTAAATTAATTAATATTTCTAAAATATTTATTATGAAATTTTATTTGATTTGTTTATACATCATTAGCATTTAATAAAGTGCTTAAATAAAAGTTATAAACGCACGTATCGATATACAATATCGATGAATTGTTTAAATTGGGTTTAAATGAAATAAATGCTAAATGGATTTGGGATCACTTTAGGTCCATAATTCCTTCATGTTTGGCTTGCCACATAAAAGAGAGAGAGGATAAGTTTTCAAAATAATTAATAAAGAAAAAAGAATAATGTAAAGAAGGAAAAAAGTCTCTCTTTAATTGGCATTGATTGTCTTCTTTATTTAATTCTTTTCATAACCTCTATGGGTATTCATTCCTTTATGTACTTTTCTGGCTCTCTCTTTTCTCTCTAATGGCTGAAAATAGGAGAGCTTCCATGACTTCAAAAATTCCTAAAATCAAATACAAATCAAATATATTCATTAAAGGTGTTTTATCCCTCTTGATCCTTGCAAAATTTGGAGGCTGGTTTCTAAATCTAGAATTTTTGATTCATTGTTCAAGGTGTGAATTATTGGCTATATCTAAAGGTAATTTTCTTATTTAAGTTCACCTATGTATTTATATATCATAATTAGACTTTATATGATTCACCTTCAGTTTTAATTATTCATCTCGCCACATGAAAATTAAATGTAAGATCCCAGATTTTTAGCTGCTGGATTTGTGAATATTTAATTCATTTTAAATGTTTAAGTGGATATTTAATTGATTTTGAAATGAATGGATTCGGTTTCAATCGATGAAAATAAGCTATAATTTTTAATTATAGCAATTTAGGTTGAATTGGATTAATGGAAAAATAATGATTAAATATTCGAAATTTGGACAAAGGGTAATCTGGATGTAAATAGTGATAAAAATGGTTTTAAAAATTTATTTTGAGTTATTTGAGTGTAAATAGCGTGGTGGGAATTTTAGATGAATTTTAAAGTTGATAAATTATTATTTGGAATTTTATATTAATTTAAAAATGAATTTAATATTATTAAAATGCAATTTAATCAGATTTTGGGTCCGAAATGAGCCAGAATGATTTGTAATGTGATTATATATTTTATATGATTTATTGTTAAGTTATTAAAATTTTAAAAGTGAAATTTTAAGCGTTTTCGTTAAATTTGAAAATCGCCCGATTAAATAGACGAGTTAAAAATAGCCTTCCGGGGCACAGTCTCGAAATTCGACGAAACCAGTTTCATTGGATCCGTAATAGTTAGTTATTATCGGATTTCAATTTTCATAGCAATCGGAGTTGTCGTTTAACCGTGGCAGCTCGAAACGCATCGAAATCGATTTAACCGATTTAATTTTAAATTTATCGTTTAATTCTGTATCTCGCTCATACGATCAAATTAGCTTACGAAACCTGTTCTATTGTGTTCGGAGCGTGGAAAAAACCCCAGGATAGCCTGTTGGTACGTGAGGATTGGAGTTCGTTTGCATAGGTTGTTAAAATTTGAAGAACGAGATTAAATTAATATTTAATAATATTATATATATATATATTAAATTTACTAAACCCTAACCTATCTCCTACAGGCCGCCGTTCACAACAACTAATGGCCGAAAATATTTGTGTTTTCCCTCTATTTTTCTCTCGATCCAGGCCGTATTTGCGAAAGCTTCCTAAATGAAAATCGTAGAGATCGACGCAGGCTTCAGATCCAACGGTAGTGATGTGGTTTCGTGGGTTGGATAAGGGGCTACGACGGTTTGTATGCTGCTCGTTCGTGGGTGGATCTCGAGGCGCGGGGGCCGCCGCGTTCAACCAGGCTTTGGCCGATGATAGGGGAGGCGATGGGCTTTAATTTGTGGGTAATGGATCGTGGTGTAGTGGAGTATAGGGGAGGCGGCACGTAACCCTAATTTTCTTGGATGGGTTTGGCTATGCTATGTTTCGCGTGAGGAAGAAGAACGATGGAGCGGCCGATATTTATCTGGTATAAAAAAAAGAAATTTGTTTAAAATTTTGTTCAAATCTTTAAAATTAAATATCTTTTTCATACGTTATCAGATTTCAACAAATTTAATAGCGCCGGAATCGTAGAGAGACGTACTACGCAGTGGCGCAGTCTGGAGATCATTCCGGGCAAGTAGAAAATTTAAGTTAAATCGGACACCGTTCGGTTTAATTTAAATTTCGAACGCTCGCCGAAATTCAAGGTGAGTTATTCTCACTCACATCTGGATGCTAGGCATTTTAAATAGTTAATATTTAAATATCTGTGTGATTGGTTGACTATAACTGCTGTTATCTATCTGGATTGATGTTTATATTGTGATGTGCTGATATTTGTGATGCAGGGACAAACAGGTTGGATGGATCCAACTGGATTCCTCACAATGTAGCAATTATTTTATAATTGATAATGATGCATGTTTATATGTTGTGGTTGATCAATCTGAAATTAAATTGCATTGTGAAATTGTTGTATAAATTGTAATTACAGAATTTAATTTTTAATGGATTAAATTGGGTTTTTAGGAAATAAAATGAATTGTTAAAATAAGAATTTCAAAGAATAAAATTGGAATCTGTTTGGATGACACAAATGTAAATTGGTAAAATTGGGATATAAAATACAATGGAAAATTTATCAATCAATAAATGTGAAGTATAGATTTCTAGAAATGAATTCTATAGAAATTGTAAATATATTTAAAATAACGATGGGGTTATTTGGTGGTTTTCCTGGAAATTAAAATATATGTTTTCCAAATAAAATTTTTACAGTTTAAATGTAAATAAAATATTTTAAAAATGTATTTTTCTCCATTTGAATTTTATTAGAAAATTCGTAAGTATGATTTTCGTTTAATAAATCCACGATTGTTTTATTTAAAATATCTTAAAATCTATACTTTGAAAAATGAATTTCCGGAAACGGAAAAAATGAGTTCAAACTTCGAAAGAAGTTATTTTTGAAAATGGAAAAAGGGAATTTATGTTATTAAAACATAAATTTGAATGGTATTAAATCGGCTGAATTTATAGGAAGATTTCTTTGGAATGTCGAATGGAAGTGTGTTTTCCCAGGAAACCAAGTTCGAGTTTAAACTGATTTTATTAAAAGAAAGGTTAAAATTCAATCTTGTTTAAAAATATTATTTTTAAGTAACTAATTTATAAATTAGCAATAGTAATTATTTGTGAGTACATTAGTAACTATTTTTACTAATGGATTTATTAAAAGGCTAGATTTGACCTAAGTTGCTTAAAAATTAGTATTAATCTTCTTAACACTACTTTTGTTTAACTGAACCTTTATTTTAAAATCAAGTTTATATCTTATCAAATAATTTTACTTTAAATATTTTGGAATTATATTTTTGAGTAAATAACTAGAAGTAATTTACATAATTTAAAGTATGTTTTAGTATAAAGTATTTTTAACTGTTTTTAAAACGCAATGTTTTGAACTTTGGTTATTTCCACTGGGAATAAATGGTAAAGAATTTACCTTGTAAAGGAAAAATTTTGGAAAGTTGTTTTCAAATAAGGTTTTGAAAATTTGGAAATATGTCTTGTAAAGGTATTTGAAGGGAATAAATAATGTGAAAATTTATTTATTGTGTGATGGATGCTTATGGATGTTTGTGAACATTAATTGATAGTTAAATCACCGACTATCAATATTGGACAAATGCGTTGATCGTTTCGAAGAGACCGGGATCGAGATTTATTTCTCGAAAACCACTTCGATCCGGTTTGTACGTTTTCGTGCAACGTGTTCGGAGTCGAAGATGGAGCTGTGAAGTGCACGGGCTAGTCGCTACTAATCCTGAGGATGTTTCCAAAATGGATGTGGTAGGAATAGTGCCTTCGGTTCCGTTCGGACCCGGGACGGACTTGTATGGATGAATGCTTTCGTGACATCGTCAAGTGGACGATGGGCATTCTAAGGGATATGTGCTATAAAGGTATCGCTTAGCCTCGAGCCTCATCAACCGGGAATGACTGAAAATCAGGGGTTATGCAGCAAGGCTTCGTGGGTAGCGCCCACTAGAGAGTGTGGTCATCCCTGTCTAGATGTCCCTTTTTTTTCGGCTTAGTGGTGCGGTTGCTGATCCCAACCGTGGGTTGATCATATTTGGAATTGCCCATAGGTGATTCCAGCCTTGTGTTGCAGGGGAGCGGGCGTACTCCTCGGTACTGTGATCTAGGCCACGTACTGTGACAGGTGGTACCCCAGTGCCTAGTCATTCGTTGGAAATCCATTCTTCCTACGTGCCTTGTACGAGTTTTGTTTGTATTACCCACTTTGTGGCTATAGCTGGAATTTAATCATGTAACAATTTCAGCTACTTTAATAAGTATTTGTGAATAGATATTATTATAATATCAGAGGATTTTAATATAAAATGTTTTGGCTATCGTAAGGGAAAAAACCCGACATGTTTATTTGTGGCGTGGTCTTACGAGATGCTTTTGTTTTCAAAGGATTTTTGAAACTTTAATAATCAGTTTGGATGTATTTATGATGCGCTGGTATTCCAGACTGACTCGGGTGTTATTTTATTATAATGCTCGGGTCAGACCGAGTATATTTCAGGATAGGTTGCTATGGAACTCAGGAGAGGAGCTGGAGTCCGAGGCGTATTTCTCGTACTTGTGTATATTCCGCTGCTGTGATTGTTGAGTTTGTTTGACTGTTATTGTTTATGGTTGTGTATGATATACTCTGATAATGATGTATTGTATATAAACATATATAGATTTCATTTTGTGTAAAGATATGTTATTGGCTATTATATTTTATCCGTTGCGACTGTGAGATTCTGATTCTGTTTAGTTCTTTCTCCTTCTATCTACTTTCTTTTCCTCTACAATCTGTCTCTTCCGGCGTTCGATCGTCGGCATGTTATACTATGGAGTATTTTGTGTCAATTTTTGAGGGTTGAGAAGGGCGGGTCGTCACACTTGGTATCAGAGCTTAAGTTGGCGACAACCTAGGCTTTGGTGGGAAAATTACTCATTTTTATAGAGTTAGAAGTACTCTATAATGAGCTGAGTGTAATAATAGCTATGAGAGCGTACTTGTTAGTGGATATAAAATTGTTTTTGTACTGTGTTGACTTATCAGTTGAGTGTTTATAAATCTGGTCAGTACGGGAAGTACAACCGTATCGATAGGGGTTTCTAAACTCTTAAACAAGATAAACCGACATAGTATTGTTTTTAAAGTGGGTAAATGAAATAATTTTACCCAAAATTATATTTTGATATAAAGAAATAATTTTCTAAATTATTATATATATTGGATGTTGGGTTGTTTCTACTAAAATCAAATAAGAAATTAAAATATGATCTAAAATTTGAAATAAAGTATAAGCAAATAAGAATTTAAAATATTAAATGGTTTACAACCGAATAGAATTAATTAAATATGGTTTAAGTAAGAAGAAGTATAATTGAAATTTGATTTAAACCAGAATTTTAAATGCCCGGAATTTTGAGAAGTGTTTTAAATGAATTTAAACAAAAGAATTGGGAATTTAAAACCTTGGAAATGTTAGAAATGCTTTCTAAAGCTTTTGGAAGCAGTGATGATGTATTAATTTGGAAAAATATTTTTGGGAAGGAAATTGTTTTGAAAGGAATTTGTGGAAGTAAGAGGCATTGAACTCACTTCAGTCGCTGGAAAATAATTCTGATGATGCTGGCCACATCTTTAGAATTCATTTTCGAGTTTCTAAAGTGATGGATCGCTACCATCTTCCTTGTCCCGCAACCTTCCCTCGCATCAAACCGGCTGCAGCTCTCCACCTACCCTCCATTTGCCACGACAACCCATCCATCCATTGTCGAAATTGCTTGACCTTCCTCTCCACCAAACGTCGTAACCTTCCATGCGTGAGCCACCCCACGCCTACCATTAGTCGAGACCTGAAACCGCCTTCCACCTCTAACTACCCATCGCCTTACCTTCTTCGGTTGAAGCTCAGCCACTGTCGTCCTCTTCTTGTCTTTGCCGTGTTCCTTTGGTGGTGTTTTAAGGTACTATATATTTATAAGTTATGTATATGTTCTGTTTATAATAAAAAAAAAGTTATATAAGTGGTATATTTATATGGTTTATATAAGCTATATTATATTATATAAGTTGTTGTGTATATATATATATTTGGTTTTTTTTACTACAACTTCGTATATATTTGTTTATATATTTTATTATACAAGAATATATATATATAAGCAATTGCATTGATATGGTTATAGTGCTATACGTCTAGTATACCAAAACAGAGAATAATCAATTATAAACTCGTCTCACAAGTTTATCAATCAGATTTCCACTACTCTGGAAGTCTGTATTAGTTAATTTAAGCAATAGTTATGTTGTAATTAAATTACAACAATTAACAACTATAGCAATAACTATAGCGATAGATCAAACGTAATGCTATTTACAGAAATAGCACAACGTAGAAAACGAAAATGATAGATATATATAAATATATAAATCAATTATAAACCTAACCGAACGAAGAAGGAAATTCCGTCTGAGGCTCATCGTAACAATTTCCTTAAGACTTTATTTAAAGTCTCCCAAGATACAACAGACATAATCTGCACGAGATTGTAATGAGTATGTCAACTCTGTAATATATTGTATAGAGCAGTAGAGAAGAAGAAGCAGAAGAAATTAGAACTGGAATCGAATGAGAATGTGATCAGTATTCTCTTCTATTTATAATTTCATCCGCACCCTTTCGAACAATCGCGTCTGCTTGAAGGGTTGCACCCGTTGCCTTTCATTGCTGCTGTTCATTAATGGGCCGCACCCGTTCACTACTGATTTTGTGTTCGCACCTGTTGCTGCCATAAGTCGCACCCGCTCGCGTCTAACGGGTCGCACCCGCTTTCGTCTGCTAATGGATGCATCTGTTCGCCAAAAAACCCACGCCCACTTTAGAAGTCGCACCCCCTCAGTCAATCCGCGTCCGCTTCTGAACAGATTCGCTCCTATTCGTATAGCCTACAACTGTCAGAAAACCCGACCCATTTTTGCAGTAAAAATAGGATCATATTAGACCTGAACTCGAACCCGAGCCCGAGCCCGGTTCGGTTCGGTCGGACGACGGCGCGCGTGCGTGTGTGATGGTGATGCATGATCTCCCTCCTCACAACGAAGCAAACATTTAGGTGCCCCAGGGCCCCAACCCCTTCATTGCAAAGCTATTAATATACTAGAATAGCTTTGCAATTTTGGCGATGTGGGACTTATGTATATTATCATTCACATTAGTATTTTAGGAATTCCAACAATCCCCTACATGAATGATAATATACATATCCCCCACACAAAGCGAAATATCACGGAGTACATATGGAATAATGCTTTATCGTGGATAAGTAGATATTTCACTTTGAACTTTCCCTAGTTAAAACTTATCGGATCTACTTGGCTAATCGGTGAATTATTTCATCTTGAACCGTTGGCCTTTATTGTATATCCAGACAATAAGCTTTACGAAGCATTGATTCTCTTCTCATCCAATCTCTTGGTTGTGTTCATTTTGGTCCTGAACAAATTTGTTTAATTCTGCGAGTGTTTATAGAAAATATAAGCCTTTAATATTCTCATAGAGCCGACCCAACTCACACTAACATAGGCGATCGCAACCATTAAGAGTATCCTACATATACTCCACTTATTAAATTCAAGATATGGTCATCATTAAAAAACATAGTTTTAACCTTTAAATACTTCTGTAGGCATGCATTTATATTGTGCACCATAGGAAGGGAGTTGGACTATGTCCAAGCAAATGCATTACATCTTGAGTTACTCAGAACTGGTTTGCCTATTGATCCTAGTCCTTGGGATCTCTAGTCGCTAGGATAGGTTTCCGTATAGAGTAACTCTTGTTGGTTTAGGCTTTTAAACCCATTCCCCTTGATGCGCAGTCAATTTTCTCTCTTGATAAACCTTTAGTAAATGGATCCGCTAGGTTATCATTTGTTCTTACATTTGTTCTTACATAATCAATGGAAATAGTTCCATTAGAGAGTAACCGTCTAACTGTGTTATGGCGACGACAAATGTGTCGTGATTTGCCATTATACACAAAGTTTTTTGCTCTACTTAGCATTGCTTGATTATCGTAGTGAATACATATGGCCATTACAGGTTTGGGCCAAAATGGAATATCTTCTAAGAATTGACGAAGCCACTCTTCTTCTTCGCCTACTTTATCTAATGCGATAAACTCCGATTCCATAGTGGATCGAGCTATACATGTTTGTTTAGTAGATTTCCATGACACTGCTGCCTCTGCTAAGGTAAAGACATAACCACTTGTTGATTTTGATTCCTTTGAATCCGTGATCCAGTTTGCATCACTATATCCTTCTAAGACCGCAGGATATTTTCCATATGTAAAGAAAAATTAGTGGTATTCTTTAAATATCCTAACACTCTCATTAGTGTTTTCCAGTGTTCCTTCCCTGGGTTACTTGTATATCTTCTTAGTCGACTTACCGCGTAAGCGATATCTGGTCTAGTGCAATTCATGAGATACATTAAGCATCCTATTACACGAGAGTATTCCAGTTGCATTACACTCTCATTATTGTTTTTATGCAGTACTTCTGATGGATTAAAAGGTGTTCTCACTCCTTTAATTCCGTAGTCTTGGAATTTTTCAATCACTTTGTCTACATAGTGTGACTGAGACAATTCAATTCCATTAGGTGTTCTTATTATTTTGATTTCCAAAATAACGTATGCAACTCCTAAGTCTTTCATATCGAAATTGTTGATTAACATCTTCTTTATGGTCTCTATTACTTTAGTGTTAGGACCAAAGATTAGCATATCATCTACATATAAACAAGTCATCACATATGATTGTCCAACTTATTTATAATAAACACATTTATCACATTCATTTATACGAAAACCATTTTTCATCATGACACTATCAAATTTTTCATGCCATTGTTTTGGAGCTTGTTTGAGTCTGTATAGTGATTTACTAACCGACATACTTTATTTTCATTTCCATTGAAAATAAAACCCTTAGGTTGCTTCATGTAAATCTCCTCATCGAGATCTCTATTTAAAAATGCTGTTTTTACATCCATCTGATGAATCTCTAGATTATATATGGATGCAATTGCTATTAACATTCTTATAGAGGCTATTCGTGTAACCAGTGAATAGGTATCAAAGAAATCTACACCTTCTTTTTGACGATGTCCTTTGGCTACTAATCTGGCTTATATTTATCAATAGAGCCATCTGGTTTCATTTTCTTATTAAAAATCCATTTGCAGCCAATTGGTTTTATTCCAGGTGGAATATCAACTATTTTCCAATTTTTATTACTTAGAGTTGAATCAATCTCACTTTGGATTGCTTCTTTCCAACATGAAGATTCAGAAGATGACATTGCTTCCTTGTACATTTGTGGTTCGTGTTCCAACATATAAGTTAAAAAATCCGAACCGAATGTCTTGGAAGTTCTTGCCCTTATGCTTCTTCTTGGTTCAACTTCATCTTTGTCCTAATGAGTTTCATCTTCATATGTCTCATCTCTGTTATCTCTTGTCCTCTTTGGGACAAGGTTTCCATCGTTTCTTTTATGTGGGAACACATCTTCAAAGAACAAGGAATCTCTTGATTCCATGATTGTATTTACATGAACATCAGCTATATTAGACCTGAATACCAAAAATCTGTAGGCACTACTATTTTGGACTGACCCTAGATAGTAACAATCTACTGTTTTTGGTCCAAGTTTGACTTTCTTGGGAGGTGGAACTGGAACTTTTGCCAAGAACCTCCACACTTTGAGGTATTTAAAACTTGGTTTGTGTTCTTTCCATAACTCATATGGAATTGTTTCTGTTTTATTGTGAGGGACATTGTTTAATATATGATTAGACATATTTAAGGCTTCCCCCCACAAGTTCGTCGGTGGACCCGAGGTTAAAAGCATGACATTAATCATGTCTTTGAATGTTCTGTTCTTCCTCTCGGCTACACCATTTTGTTGTGGTGAATATAGAGCTGTTGTTTGATGAATTATACCATTTTCGGCACAGAACTGTTCAAATGGTGATTCATATTCTCCACCTCGATCAGATCTCAATATCTTGATCTTTTTATTTAACTGATTTTCTACCTCAGCCTTGTACTTTATAAATGATGTAATTGCTTCATCTTTACTATTCAAAAGATAGACATAGTAATATCGCGTATAATCGTCAATAAACGTGATAAAGTACTTTTTCCCACCTCTTGTAGGTAATGATTTGAAATCACATAAATCTGTATGAATCAAACCTAGTGGTTTGGTGCTTCTATCAACAGATTGAAATGGTTTTTTAACTATTTTTGCTTCTACACATGTCTCACATTTGTAGTTTTTATCTACTTGGAATTTCGGAATTAATCCCAAGTTTGATAATGTTTTCATTTTTCGGAAATTTATGTGTCCCAATCTATCATGCCATAGTAAAATTTCATGCTCAAGCAAGTAAGAAACTTCAATTTTATTAATAACACAATCAGAATACATAGTTTTATTGCCGATAACGGCTACATTTGCCTTAAATAGGCCATCACATAAATATCCCCTACCGATATACATTCCAGCTTTGGACAGAACCATCTTGTCTGACTCGAACACCATTTTGAATTCTTTCTTTGATAGTACTGAACCAGAGATCAGATTCTTGCGTATGTCTGGAACGTGGACCACGTCATTCAACTTGACAGTTTTTTAGAAGTAAACTTAAGGATTACTGTGCCAGTGCCTTCGATCATGGAAACATCAGAATTACCCATGTAGAGTTTTTCTTTCTGATCGAATTTCTGGTATGTAGAAAACATGGATTTATCAGAGCAGACACGACGAGTAGCTCCTGTGTCCACCCACCATTGGTTAGGATCCTGAACCAAATTGCATTCAGATACAACTGTTGAAAAATTGGACTCGTCCACTTCCATGTTGTCAACTATATTTGCCTCTGAGTTGCGTTCCTTCTTGTGTCTACAATCTCTAGCGGCGTGTCCCATTTTGCCACAAACCCAACATTCTCCATTAAACTTCTTGGTTTTATTATCTTTGGGTTTGTTTTCAGGAGCTTTCCTCTTCTTTAAGAAGTTCTTCTTTTTGTTGAAGTGGCCTTTATTCTTGTTCTTCGACCCTTTTGTTACCAACGCCTCCTCGCTTTGTTTGGTAATTCCGTGGTTATGTGCCTCAATCTTTAATCATACGATGAGGTCTTGCAAAGAAATCTCTTTCTTTTTATGCTTTAGATAGTTGCGGTAGTCTCTCCATGATGGCGGCAGTTTTCCCGTGATGGCTTCAACCAAAAACGATTCTCCAACCTTATGACCTTCCGCTTCGAGTTCATGAATGATGATTTGCAGTTCATGCAATTGAGCAGTCACTGGTTTGGAGTCAACCCTCTTGTAGTCCATGAATTTGTCTACAATGAATTTCTTAAGACTGATATTCTGCGTCTTGTACTTCGTGGCAAGTGCATTCAAGAGTGCTTTTGCTGTCTTTAGAGGTTGATATACTTTGTATAGTACCTTGTTGAGATAATTCAGAATATAGTTTCTGCATAGGAAATCGGAATGCTTCCATATTTCAACATCTGATTCCTTGCCTGGTGCAGGAATCGGTTCCTCCTCCTCGAGATACCATTGCAGACCGAGTGTGGTGAGATAAAATAACATCTGATTCTGCCATGTTAAAAAGTCATCACCATCTCCTTTAAAAGGATCGGGCCTGTTGTGTGTAGTAGCCTTTGCTGATAGTTCAACTGTTACCATCTCTGTTTTAGTTAAAACAGGAAAGTCTTAAGATGTTATACGTCTAGTATACCAAAACAGAGAATAATCAATTATGAACTCATCTCACAAGTTTATCAATCAGATTTCCACTACTCTGGAAGTCTGTATTAGCTAATTTAAGAAATAGTTATGTCGTAATTAAATTACGACTATTAACAACTATAGTAATAACTATAGCGATAGATCAAACGTAATACTATTTATAGAAATAGCACAACGTAGAAAACAAAAATGATAGATATATATAAATATATAAATCAATTATAAACCTAACTGAATGAAGAAGGAAATTCCGTCTGAGGCTCGTCGTACCAATTTCCTAAATACTTTATTTAAAGTCTCCCAAGATACAACAGATGTAATCTACATGAGATTGTAATGAGTATGTCAACTCTGTAATATATTGTATAGAGTAGTAGAGAAGAAGAAGCAGAAGAAATTAGAACTGGAATCGAATAAGAATGTGATCAGTATTCTCTTCTATTTATAATTTCGTACACACTCTTTCGAACAGTCGCGTCTGCCTAAAGGGTTGCACCCGTTGCCTTTCATTGCTGCTGTTCGTTCACGGACCGCTCCCGTTCGCTACTGATTCTGCATTCACACCTGCTGCCCGCGCTCGCTTCAGAAGTCGTACCCCCTCAGTCAATCCGCGTCCGCTTCTGAACAGATTCGCTCCTGTTTGTATAGCCTGCAACTGTCAGAAAACCCGGCCCAGTTTTGCAGTAAAAATAGGATCATATTAGACCCAAACCCGAACCCAAGCCCGGGCCCAGCCCGGTTCGGTTCGGTCGGACGGACGGTGGCAGCACGCGTGCGTGTGTGGTGGTGATGCATGATCTCCCTCCTCACAACGAAGCAAACATTTAGGTGCCCCAGGGCCCCAACCCCTTCATTGCAAAGCTATTAATATACTAGAATAGCTTTGCAATTTTGGCGATGTGGGGCTTATGTATATTATCATTCACATTAGTATTTTAGGAATTCCAACATACAGTATATTAGTTTAATAGTCATAGTTTATATATATTTCGATTTTAAAGTATGTATGAGTTTTAAGTTATATATATGTATGCGTGTTATATTCTATAAGTATGGTACTTATGTTGGTTATAGCGTGGTATATTTGTATACGTGAGTATATGTATAAAATAAGTTCTGTTATATATATTAGTATTATGTTTAATTTGTAAAGTGAATATCGGACCATATGCATTCTTGTACGTAACATATAGAGTTTATGGTGTCGTTTTATGTTAGGTATAAAGTGAGATGTTCGTGTGTGTGTGTGTGTGTATATATATATATATATATATATATATATAAAAGTTATATACAGTAGTATAAAGTCGGGTGGTCTTTATTTTGATTCTCTTATATTTTGTTTTCTTATAGATTTGCTGTCTGGTATTTTATGAGTTATATAATATATGTGTTGTTAGACTATATAAGCTGTAGTTATATAAATTATACAATATGATAGTTTGGAGATATGACATACCAGTTTTGTACAAGTGATTGTTTATATAAAGTATAAGTTACATATGGTTTTATAACTTCTGATTTTAGTGGATATATATAGATTATATATATATATATATGAGTGATTTATGTGTTAGTTATAAATATGTTTGATTTTGATATATGTGTTTAATTTAAAATGATGATTTTTAATTTTATATATATGTTATTTTAATACTTGTTTTAAATTGAATATTTATTCCATGATAATAATAATAATAATAATAATAATAAATATATATCATTTTTACTTCTATCATGTTGATTTTGATTTGTTCCCATCAAGATCTTTATATATAAGCTTTGTTCGTCGAATTGTGCCAATCCTATTTGCTTTGGGATTCGTGCCTGGATTCGTAACCCATTTCATTGTCTATCTTCTCTAACCTCGAAAGGTGAGCAATCTCTCACGATTAACGTTCTTATATTTATTAAATTTGATTTCAATTGAAACGACAATTGAAATATGCTGCTGTAGTTATTTAAATTGCTATATATGCTATTATCTGTGTTTATTCACCTGTGGGATATGACATCATATCCTGTTGTTTATATATTATATTGTTATTGATGATATATGCCAGTTATATTATTTTATTATCTGTTATCACTCTGCAAGTTCCCTGTAGTTTAGAATTCACTATGGGTTGAAATGATACATACCCGAATGGACTTTAGAATAGGAGAAAATCGTTATGGGTTGAAATGATAGACCCAAGATATTTTCATTTGCAGTGAATTTTGGATCGCGGGTTGAAATGATATATACCCGTATATATTAAATTGTGGATTGAAATGATAAATATCCGTATTACTTGACCATAGGATAAAGAATTATACAGGCACCGTTGGTCTATATATAAATATTTTGAAAATGATTTCTATGATTTTGAAAGGGAATACATATATGGATTATTTAATATTGAAATATTTTATATAATTATGTTTAAATATAAAGTAGACTCAATAATAAACTTAAGTTTAATGGAGTTCGACTTAGTTAATGTCATATGTTAAGTATTAAAATTTTAAATAGGTTTCCAATGATTGGTATAAATTAAGGAAGATAAGGTTGAATTGATCGAATTGCATTTAATCAAGCAGTTTACTTAATTAAATCGATTTGAAGCTATCGAATTTGAAACTTTAAATATGATCTTATAACTTGATTTGATTTAAGTAATTTAATGGATATTTCACGTCTAAAGAAAATCGAAGGTAATCTATAGAAAATGTAATATAAGGTTATATAAATAATATTGAATTATTAAGTGAATATCCCAAACTAAATAATAGGGAAGTAAAATGTGATATCCCGGGATTTCAGGGAATTTAAAATGTGATAATCTTGTAAGTTAATTATTTAAAACTGGTAAAATTGTTATTTTAAAATAATAATGATAATGAGTTGTTTTTAAATATAATTTTAAATGGATTCTTAAATAAAATAATTAGTTAAAAATTTAATTTGTGTTATGTAGAAATAGATTTTAAATAGACTTATTATTTTCTAAATTAATAAGTATTGTTTAAATGAGTATATATATAGGTATTTAAATTGATTTTAAATAGAATAATTATTTAGTATTAATAATGTGTTTGTTAAAATTTAATATATATATATTTGAATTGATTTTAAATTTAGATTTTAAATTGACTTTGAAATTGAATTTAAAAATTGAATTTAAAGAAAAATATATATATCTTAAAATAATAATATGGTTTGGGTTTAAAAATATATGAATAAAGTTTTTATTTAAAAATAAGATTTCTTTTATATCATTTTCCTTAAAGGAATTTATTTATATGAATTTAGAAAGTATTTAGTTAATAGTAAATAAATACAAAAGATTATATCATCATTTAAAATAAATTAAATATATTATATATGGTTTATTAGAATATAATTGGTTTTTATTTTCTTTTAAAGATTTCATTTATTTATAACATAGGAAGGCATTTATAAATTTAGGAATATATTTATTAATTAAGAAAATTAAATATAAAAGCTTTAAAAATAATGTAAAATTTAATAATGACAAGTGTTAACATATTAAACCATCTAAGCATATGCGTTAAGTAATTAAATAAGGTATGAGACAAGTGTCAATTTTTATTTTTATTTTCTTTAAATTTTAATAAATCATAATTAAACTCTATATAAACGTACATCTCCTCTTTTCCAATTCTTTTTCTATCTTCTCATTTTCTAAACTCAAGAGAACAAACCTGTAAACATTCTTCAAGCTCAAACACAAAACCCCTGTAATCAATTCATTTCTCAAATCCTCTAACCAGAATTCAAGCAAGTAAACAAACACTGCAAACATTCTCAAAATCAAAACAACTCAAGTTCATAATTAAACCCTGTAAACTGTTCTCAAGCCTGCAATCTCCTCAAAAACAAATGCAAACCAAAGAATGAAAAGCCTGCAATCTTTTCCTCAAAACAACCTGTAATTCATCTCCTCATCTCAAAAACAAAATCAAAACCCTGTAAACCATTTAAATCTGTAAACACTTTCCAAAATCAAAACCCTGTCATTTAAGCCTGAAACCAGAATTTTTGAGAGCATGTAATGTTTCATTTTCAACCTGGGAATCAAAGAAATTCAGTTTTCAGAACCAAGGAGATACTTCAGTTTCAAGCAATTTTCAAATTCCAGTTTTAAAGAAATAAAGCAAATTCTTTCCAGTTTCAAAATACAACATCCCAGCTTTTAAAAGCTCTCTGCATTTTAAAATGGTGAGTAAACCTAACTTTAAAAACAGTTTAAAATTTGTTACTATGTTTTGATATGTCTGATAAATGTTGTAGTAACATGATATGCAATGTTTACTTGAATGTTGGATGTGAATGAATGTTTACATAGGAGTTTGTTATGAAATATCAGTGCATATGAATGTTCTTGCTTCTCTGTTATTTTCCTATGAGTAAACACCTTTTTAAAACTAAATATGTGTTTATTCTTTGATGCATGTGATAGATTTAAGAAGTAATGTTGAAATTTTGAAGTACATGAATGTTTTAACTAGAATATAGTTTGAACTACCCTGTATATTGGTGTATATGTATATATAAAAGACTCTGTTGTGTAAACAGACTCAAGAAACTCTCAAATCTCCTATCTAAACAAATTCAAGCCATAATCTTTAAAGATAAAATGATTGCAACATTGTAATATCATTTTTGAAAATAGATTCAAGTGGATATATCGAGAACTTATTTCAAAAACAAGGATTTACAGTGATGATCTAATATAAGTCAAAAATCGATCATTTTATTTTCATGATTGGAATTTATAATCAAATTCGTATTAGAAAATGATGATTTTAGATAATAGTTTCATGATTTTTAAGATTGGGAATGTCGAGAATTTCTGAGTTGATCAGTTTTTGGTTTCTCGTCGAATTTAGACAATCTATGAGGTATTGTTGGACATGCTTAGGACTGGAAGTAGCTTGAAGGATGAGGATCAGGGGAAAAATGGTGGATGGGTTTTTAGATGGTCGAGGTGGCTAGTCGATGGCAGTTTAGGGTTTTCGAGCAGTTTTGGGACGTCGATGTTCTTGAGGGCCTGGCGACGTCGTGGGTGGATCGGAATCGTCCGGTGGTGGGGGGATCGACGCGTGGGTTCGTGACGCTACTCTGGGTTGATCGGCGGGGTGTCTAGTGGTCGTATGTGGTGGCACGTGGTGATTTTGTCGACGAGTTTTGATTCCAGTGGATGATCGAGAAGCTCGAATTCGATTTGGGCTTTGGGGTGATGAATTGATGATCGGAATCGATTGTGGTGTCAATCACTGTCTTGTCGAAGGCGGCAAGGATGGTCGGAGAGTTGCCGTTGGTCTGTAAACGTGCACATCAGTTTGTGTGTGTCAGTGTTTTTGTTTCGAGAGGAAGAAGGGAATTGTACAGGGTAGTCTCGGGGTTGAACTCGGGGAAAGGAAAATTTTGCTCGGGTTCGTCTTCGGGTATGTACATGAGTGTTTAATAATATAACAGTTAAAATTTAAACCAAGTTTTAAAAAGAAAGAGAAGAGGAAGCTCGGGGAAAAAGTTGAGAAACTCGGTACCTGTTCGAGTAAACCCAAAATTCCCTCGGGTAAAATGTTTTATATACTCAAAGTTTTTATGTTTAACCAAGTCAAGTTTAAAACTAATTATCTTAAAACTAGTTTAAATAATAGTTGATTTATTAATGTTTGTTAATTAAAGTTGGAATTTATTTTAAGTTTTAATTAATTAAGTAAATTCTTAAGTTGTTTTTAAAACTTAATTAATCAAGGTAATTAATTAAGGTTAATTAATTAAGATAAAGTGTTTTAATTATTAATTTAATTTAAAGTTTTTAAGTTAATCAATAGTTAATGATAATTTGATTTCAAGATTATCAAGTAAGGTTTTAAATGATAATTAAGAAGATAACTGAGATAAATGATTTATCATTTAATTAATTAATTGGTTGATAATTAAGAATAAGTTAATTAAGTAATTAAGATTGATTAATTAAGTAATTAGAGGTAAACTAATTGGTAATTAAAAAGTACTTAATTTTTAATTATTTTTTATTAATTAATAATTAGGTTTTATTAATTATTTATTTAAGGAGTGATTAATTTGTAATTAAAGATTAATTAAAGAGTAATTAAGGAATAAATTACTCAATTGTAAATAGTAAATGGATGTGATTAATTTAAGTTAATTAATTTATAAATTAATTAAAGATAATCTTGATGCTGATTAAGTATAAATACTTAATGAAATTAATAAGAGTAATTACTGTAAGTAATTAATGTATAATTACAAGATGTAATTAATTTAAAGGATAATTACTTAATGAGAAGTAATTAAGGATTTATTACTTGATGTAATTAATTAAAGGATTAATATAATTAATTAAGGAGTTAATTAATTAAGGTAAGTAATTATAGGATGATAATTACTGTTTATGATAAATTAAGGTGGATTAATAGAAATGATTAATTAAAGTTTAATTAATTAAAGCAATTAATTAAGGGTCAATGTAATTAATTATAGTTAATTAATGGAAGTAATTAATTAAGGATCATTAATTAATGTAATTAATGAAAGTAATTAAAGATTAATTTCTGTTAATGGTTAAGAATAATTAATTTGTAAAAATTAATTAAAGGATAATTACTTTATGTAATTAATGAATAATTAATCAAGGATGATTAATATTTAATGAGTAATTAATTAATTAAAGGTTGGTAATTAATTAATGATTGATTAAGCAAGGTTAGATAATTAATTCTTAAGTAATTAATTTAATTTAAGTTAATTGAATTAATTATATCATAGGGTTAATAATTGTTGCTTATATGATTGTTGTGTAGAATATCTGAATTGGATGATATCTACTGGATGATATGCTTTGATATTCCGTGATATGATATTGGATATATCTATGATAAATGTGTGATATTTATCTATGTAAATGCTTTGTAAATTCAAGTATTGAATTGAATTGAATTGTTTAAACCTTAAACAAATTGGACCTAAAAGATGGCGATTTGGATTTCGATGAGACCGGGATCGGGTTTCCAGATTTGGACATCCGAATACCACATCAATCCAAGTTAAACGTTAGGTCGTGAATCTCAAGTGAAGATGAAGATTCAAAGTGCAAGGGTTATTGTCGTTAACTCTGAGGGTGATTCCAAAACGAGTGTAACGAGATAATGCCTTCGGTTTCGTTCGAACCCGGAACGAACTTGTATGGATTGAATGCTTTCAGCACATCGTCAGGTGGACGATGAGCATTCTAAGGGATGTGTTCTGATTAAAGGTAATCGTAGCCTCAAGCCTCATCAATCGGGAATGGCTAAAACAGGGGAGGTGCAGCAAGGTTAGTGGGTAGCGCCCAAGTAGTATAAGATTCCTCTGTCTAGAGTCCCTTTTTATTCGACTGTGTGGGCGGTTGAATAGCTACAACCGCTGGGGTTTCTTATGCGGGAATTATCCAGTAAGGGATGGTTCCGACCTTGTGTTGCAGGGGAGCGGGCGTACTCCTCGGTACGTTGATCTAGGCCACGTACTGTGACGGGCGGTACCCCAGTAGCCCTGCCATTGTATGGAATCCAATCTCCAATAAGTGCCGTACGTATTAGTTGTGCCCAACTATGTTGGAACGTGAGATGTAAGCATTCCAGCTATTTCTGTATTTTACTTGAAAACCCTAGACACTATTATAATATAATCGGATTTCCTATCAAATGTTTTGGTTAGCGTAAGGTAAAAACTTTTCCATATTTATGTGTGGGAAGTCTTACGTGATACCTTTGCTTTCAAAAGGTTTTGAAGTTAAGCAACTTTACCCATTTACTCACACCAGACCCATGTCTGACCCAAGTGTTTATTTCTGTTTTATAAACTCTTGGGTACTCAAATTTTTACGAGTAGCCAAGGGATTCAGGTTTGCTTTGACGAGTTCTGAAGGAGCAATGGAGCAGGAGGCTTCAGCGTTCGTAGATATAATGTTCCGCTGTGTTGATCTCTAAGTCATTTTGTTTCAGTTGTATTTTGAGTTGTAATAACTAGACAGGTGTTTATAACTGTCTAGTATATGTGATGTATAAGCTGTGTAACTCTGATAGCTATATGTATATGATACTATGTAATATTTATGTTATTAATAAAATTTATTCGTTCCACTGTTGAGATTCTAGTGTTGTTTCTTTCTTTCTTCTCTATTTTTTTCTCTTCTATCCCTTTCTTTCTGCAAGATGGTACGACTTTTTGTGGAGAAAAAGTCGGGTCGTCACATAAAATTTGGAGATAAATGCAATTATCAAATTTAGTCTTTGAAATGTTGAATATTTAAAGCTTCGAAAAATATATTGACTTTGAATTATATTGAAATTTAAATGGTTTAATTTGTGGTTCAAATCTGTATTTGAAATCGATAAATTTGAATTTGTTTAGTCAGAAACTGAATTGAATGGAAACTGATAAGTCGAGATTGAATTTAATTTGAATGAGTGAGTCGAGTTGATTTTGAAGCGATTTGTGGAGTTTGAGGAAATTACAAATACTTTACTTTTTAAATTATTTAATATATGTATATACTATTTTGGAAAATAGATATATTTGAAATAAAAATGAATTTTTGGTTTTGAAGTACAAATTAATTTGAAATGACAACGGTGCTATAGTGTATATTTCTACATTGTAGATAGTTCCACGGATCCTTAGAGGATGTTTATCCCAAACATCCTTTAAGTTACTTGTATTTCAGTTAATATTTCACTTGAGTTGGATTTATTGATATAAGAATGTTAATCCTGACTCGAGTGTTTCGTGTTTTGCTTTACGCTCAGGTCAGACTGAGTGATACAGCGTTTGAGACTCACCTGTAAAGTTTGGAGCTCCCTTGGAGATCCAACTATCGATTCAGCTTTCAGCCTTTCCAGTTGATTTGTTTAGAGAGGTCATCTATTTGTACTGGAGACTTCACTGTATTTGAGATATTCTATGTATTTTATTTCAAACTCTGTTGTTTACATAGTAGCTTCATGAACTACTATTTATCTATTACACTGCATTATTATATTACTCTGTGTCTGTGATTCTGTGATGATTTTATTTACAGTATATGCTGAGTTTTACCAAATATAAATTAACAATCTGATATTTTGGGCAATTCAAGTCCGACATGTGCGGATGCGAATGGTTGAAAATACCGGGTCGTTACACATATAAACTTAAGTTATATTTAAACGTTCATTTTAATAATTTAAACAAAATAAGATTTTATTTAAAATTTTATTAGATTGGATCTAATATATATTTAGCCTACATAGACCTAATAAAGAACCAAAATGGTAATTTTTTTTAAAATTTATCCATTTCTTCTATTACGGACTAGCCTAGTTCCAATAATGGTATCAAAGCCCAATAGCCTATGCGAGCTAAATTAGTCATGTTGGGGCTAACTAATTAAGTTTGCCCACTTAGTACGATGTCTAAAAAGGTAATGTCAAGGATTAAAATTGGGTAATCATGTAATTTGTCCTACCTGGTTACCGACCTGTCATGGAAGGTGAAGTGAGCCCAAATGTTGCCCCTAATAGAAAATTTCCAATTTGAATTGGGCCTTGGGCTTTTCAAAATTATTTTGAAAATTAAAATAAAAGATTTTAAATTTAAAAGTTAAATTTAAAATAAAAACATATTTATCATAAAAGTTATAATACAACATAAGTTTTCAAAATATTTGAAAAAATAATAATATTTCAAAAATGTTTGAAAATATTCAAATACTAATTTTGAAATTTAAAATTTATTAATAAGATTAATACATTAAATTAATTAAATAGGTTAATTAATTAATACTTACATACATGTATTATGTATATTGATATATGTTATGTTATTTTAAGATGTTTAAGATAACATAAGTATACATGCATGTATATAAAATAATTTTTGAAATTAATATAATTTAATTAAAATTGTTTAATTAAATTAATTAATTAAAGGTTAATTAATTAAATAATTAAATTAAAGTTTTATTCATTGAATAAATTAATTAAAGGTTAATTAATTAAATAAATAAATTAAAGTTTTATTAATTGAATAAATTAATTAAAGGTGAATTAATTAAATAAAAATACATATATATAAGATATACGTGTTATACTATAAAAGTTATAATACGTATTTATATATTAATTAATATAAATGTTATACATGAATAATATAAAATTAATTAAAGACGTAATTAATGAAAAATAATTAAATAAGATTTAAATAATAGAAAGGGGTACATAAGATTATTATATAAGTTAGTTAAAATATGAAAGTTATATGACAATTAAGATTTATATAATACAAATATATAAATTAAAGGTGGAATACTTGAATCATGATGGCATTTCATAAGAAATACATTATTTCATAAGTCGATATCACTCAATTAAATATATTGAAGATTATGAATCTTTAATATAAGTGTTGTCCTCTACTATTTAAATATTAATAAATTATTTGCATACTCTCTAGTTGTTGAGAAAACTCAAGCTAGAGATGTCATGTGTAGTATTACTAATATATTGACTAGATGAGGTAAGGTAACTATATGTATTTATTGAACAAACTCAAGGTACATATACTACATTTAGGCCGTCATGAAATGGTAGGTACGAGTGAATAATTTTTTTCGGTTTGTTAAGCTAACTCAAGGTCGAAGTGAGATTAAAACAAGGAACCACTGGTTAGGAGTTGTATATGATACAACCGATTATGAATTATTCATCATTTGTAGGGCAATGACTTGTTGAGCAAACTCAAGGTTAGAATCCCAAGTAGATGGGTCTTAACACCAACAAGTGAAGTCGAAAGACTTCTATGTTTTGTCTTAGGGTTTAGAGTAACATAAAAGACTATGGGGGCCTTATTAGAAAAATAAAATGGTAACATTTAGACTTTCTAATATTTTAAGAATATCTACTATATATAATTGAAATAACATATTTTGATAAATTTTTGCATTAAATATAATTGATAAAATGTTTATCAATTAAAATATACTAAGGAATTGAATTAAATATTGACAAAGAAATATAAAATATATATACTAATAAACTTTTGCATGTTGACCTATGCAAGCGCCTAATTATACAACCACTAAATACATTCGTAACTTGGTCATTCATGAGTTTACTTACCCAAGACTGTATACTATCTTCAATGAGTTTCGAACTCTAAAAGCAATACAAGAATATAGATATTTAATCAATATGCGATCACGTATAAATGTTCTATGGTGAATAGTCACAATTCATAATGTACGAAACCTCGACGAAATTAATTTATTGAAATAAGAAAATAAATTGTAGTGTGAGATGTGTTTTCAATATGATTGATTACAATAATAATCTTGTTATGTTAAATGTAACACTAGACCAAAGGCTACAAAATAGATCTAAGAATTCGATCACTGAAATGTTAGTTTGATTAGTTTACGTAAAATGCAATTTATTTGATATCCTTAAAGTTATGGATGACCAAATGCAGTTTTGTAAAGAGTTCGTTATGATATTGTAGTAAGGATTTCCTTTAATGGTTTAACTGTTTAGAAAGAAGTCAAATGCATAAGAGTGGATGTGACTAAAGGCACAGTTGGGATGAAGAGAGTTAATGGTCAGTTTTGTTTCATAAAGAAATTCTGGAAACAAGAATTGTAAAATAATTATAGATACTTAACATTGAAATAAGAAATATGATTTATATTCCAAAATTATTTCATATAGAAATTTATTTTCTATGATATTTATTTCTTTGAATTTACGATACTTGATATGAAAATTCTCGACTTTAAACCAGTTACAATAAATGAAATATATAGCCTATATTAAGTGGTTGAATGGAGCTTCTTATTTCACATGCTATTACAGTAATGGTGGAAATAGTGGGAGCATGTCATATAACACTTATTGGTCGCACCGAGTTACAAAAATTATTTTCGTAAAACATACCAAATATTATTTATGAAATAATTATTATTTTTCAGTATTGATTGAAAAATAGACATAGTTTCATTTCAATATGAATACTCGCTATAAAATAAAATATAATAGTGGTATTAGTGATGGATTAGAAAATACAGAAGTATCTAAATTATTTGCAAAATGGAATTATGGACCAAGCCAAAGTTTGGTGAAATAATTCTTTGATTATATGATTACAAATCATATGGTACTAGTAAATTATACCTCAAACAATAAATGGCAATGCATCTATTTGTTGGGATTGATTATAAAATCTAATAAATCTATGGATTAATACATATAGATATATGCAATCGAAAATCTATTTATTCCAAAATGGTTCCATGTATTTCATTGTATTCACTGATGAGTTATCACAAACTGAACATGTGTATTTGATACACATGTAGTATGTCTATGATAAGTTCATAGAATACAAGTTGAAAGTAAATTAAATAACATGCAAAATAAAATAAAATGATTCGATTTGATTGAATATGTGAGTATATTGGAAAGAGTTCTGAATGTATCTAGAATGAATAAAGATTCAATCTCAAAAGTCATTCCTTCCTATAATGCATTATGATGTATGGATAAGGAGTAATCGAACTTTATTAAACAAAGTACGATAAATTGTGAGTGAAGTTGAGTTAACTTCTTTCTATTAGGTCATGTACTTAAGAGTAGTATACAAAGTTAAAATTAATTTCATCTAAATAATAGTTTATAAAATCATCCAATATTAAGGTTTATAAGAAACTCCAACATATCTTAGGCCAAGAAGTTGGCTGATTGTGTGGGTTGAAAGACCACGTAATAATTGTACATGAGGGAGCTTGTATGAATCGCCCTAAAAGTAGTTTGGAAACGACTATCATTGAA
Organism: Allium fistulosum; assembly: GCA_030737815.1. NCBI lineage: Eukaryota > Viridiplantae > Streptophyta > Magnoliopsida > Asparagales > Amaryllidaceae > Allium > Allium fistulosum. The sequence goes on along the minus strand of CM060902.1, from coordinate 796,979,354 downwards.
TGAACAATTTATGTTTTGAATGGAAGTATTATAAACTAAAAACTAAATCGGTTTTATATATTAGCCAATTCATAAAGTGTTTATGAATGCCTTTTCTGTTGCACTAAGAAATAATTATTGTTTCATGAAATACTAACTTCATAACAAAGAAATTTCTTAGAGAAATCATTGACATTAAAATGGATTTGGATACAATTCAAAGATAAAACTGCTTATGTGGGATGAAATGAAATTAACGCGATCTAAACGAATATATCACATTAAAGCGTCTAATAAGTATTCTTACACATTAAAGAGAAACTATGGGTTTTTTATCAATGTCAAGAATAGATAATCCTTAGTTTTCAATTAAGCCATTAAGAGTATTGACTCTATAATATGGTATGATTCACAAATTTGAAATGGATTCGAAGTACAGTACCAAAATTTGATTTTGGTAGTTGTACCTTAAGGGATGTATCCATTGGCCGTAATTATGTCTTTAAGAGCAAGACTAATGGAGTTGAATTTAATAAGCAACGTTGATAAGAATAATCTTTAAAATTTCAACTGTTAAATTAGCGCAATGTATTCGTTATTCACTGTGCTGAAGTTAATTCAAATTTACTCACAAAATTACCACTTAATATGACTTTGTATTTTGGTACATATGTGTTGAAATGGAAAATTCTAAATATTGATTTAGAATTAAATATTTACATATAATAACCAAAGTGTCTCAAAGTCAGTGAGAGCGATATTGAATTGTGGTTTTTTAGGATATGATCGAAGAACAGATACGAAAGTGTCGTTCGACATGCACTAAAATTGAACAAGTGTTCTAATAGAAATATCAAATATTTTGATTGTCAATCAAAATGCAGAGGTAGCGTGTGTTCATAAGAAAGAAAGTTAAAATGTACATGCGTATTTTTAGACTATAAATAAACCATATACTATTGATTGTTAACGATGTACTTATGTTAGAATCAGTAATAGTTTGATTGTTTAATACTTGGTATTGGATTTGCAAATTATATCTTTAAAGGATGTTGGGAATGTCCCAAATGATATGCAAAGACACCATATTAAAATGTTTAATATGGAACATGTAGGATTGATTCCTTATGTATCAACAATGCGTATTATTATACACGTTGAATTGTCTATAATATCATGATTTGCTTATGATTTGATGCATGAAGTGAATATCAAATCTAAATTAACATCACTAAATGATAGTTTAGAGTGTTCTCAAGTATTTATGAAATACTAGAGAATTATTTTCAGAAACAACAAACTCTTTATGAAAGAGTGTTCGGACTCGAACTTCATAAGTGCTATCGAGTATAATATATCGACATTAAATTCATGTTCAAACCTTAATTAAGAAGCTTTAAATTGGAAATGGTCCAAATGAAAGGTTGGGGCTGATTTAGTGAAAGGCTAAGTACATCATCTTGAATAGTGTCGCTATAAAAGCAGTATACAAAAATATAAATGCACAAATTTATAACTGAGCTATAGGTGATTTCAAGCATTAAGCATACTACATCATTGTTATATGATAACAACGTAATAATAAGAGCTCACTAGAAGTCGAGAAACATACTCCGAATAGTTCCACAGAATAAAAGAGTTTATCAACATTAGAGAGAGTTGATTGACAGAGTAGATAATTACATCAACATAGCAGATCCATCCACGTAGGGCTTAACTCAATCAGTTCTCATCAAAGCGATTGAAGGTATGGGATAGAGATTTCGTAATTGACCCCGAGTGCAAGTGGGAGATTGATAAAGTTAAGGGTATGTTCTATGGACAATTATGTGACTTGTTACTTATATCTAACATGATAACCAATCTTGTTTGAAATAAAAGACGTTTTCTTTCTATTATATACTTAATATAATATGTTATGTTAATTAATTAGTTTAATTAAAGTATATTTAATAGAAAATCCATAAATGGTATGTTTTGTGATAGTAGTTACAAAGTGTTGTAGCCATGAGTGATTTATCATGATAAAATAAACATACCTTTTTAAATATCCTAGTTAAGATGTATCAAGACTGGATATCGATGCATCCGTTGAGACTAGAGTATGTGATGCTCTCCAAATGTTGGGCAGTTTATTACTCATAACTGTTGGGGGCACTAAGGGGTTACATACTGATAGTTATTAGATTACTATGGAATGACTCACTCGATAGTTTTATATTGGTTAATATAGCTAAGGTCAAACAGAATATATCGATATCATATACTTATATAGTTATCTTAACTTGAGAATACTGTTGGACTTCAATGTGGAAGCTTCGTTTTGACTATAGCTAAATCGTAGCACAATGATCACCGAACGACTATTGTTGGGTCGAGTGTAAGCATTAGAAGTGAAACACTATTCAAGAGAGGATTCGTCTCCTTGGTTATATGAAGTTAGTATCACAGTCAACTATAGTTAACTCAAAGTCAAAGTATCTGGCCAGAGCAATGCGGTTAATAATAATTGTTATTATTGAACCAAGGACTTTGTGTTCAAACTATAAAATTGAATATGGACGATGTTGGAATTTTCACCATTATAAAACTCCGTAAGTCTAAAGTGATAAAGTTTTGATGAAGAGAATTGGTGTAAATGATTACAAAACCATGTAACACTTAAATAAGTAAAATTAGATTTTACCAGAAAGACGTGTGCGTGATAAATTCAACTATAGTGTCACACCACTAGCTAAGGTGACGTGTGAATGTTAATATTTGAATTATTCAATATTAATCACTGACCGAGTTTACATACTTGAGTCCAACAACCGTAATAATGAATACTCCGAATAAACCATACAATTTAATTAATTTGTAATCATTGTAAATTAATTAAATTAATTCATATTTCAAAAATATTGACTATTAAATTTTATTTGTTTATACACCATTAGCATTTAATAAAGTGCATAAATAAAAGTTATAAATGCATGTATCGCTATACGATATTGATTGGTTGTTTAAATTGGATTTAAATGAAATAAATGCTAAGTGTGTTTGGGATCACTTGAGGTCCATAATTCCTCCATGTTTGCCGACCACATAAGGCAGAGAGGATAAGTTTTTAAATAAATTAATGAAGGAAAAAGAGTAATGTAAAGAAGGAAAAAGATCTCTCTTTGATTGGCATTGGTTGCCTTCTTTATTTAATTCTTTTCGTAACTTTTTTGCCTATTCATTCCTTAATGAAACTTTTATGGTTCTCTCATTCCTCTCTAACGACTGAAAATATGAGAACTTTCCCTGCTTCAAAAAATCCCAAAATAAAAAACAAATCAAAACTATTCATTAAAGGTGGTTTATCTCTCTTAATCCTTGCAAAATCTGAAGGCTGATTTCTAAGTCTAGAAGCTATAATTCATTGTTTAAGGTTATTGGCCACATTCAAAGGTAATTTTCTTATTTAAATTCACCTACTTATTTACATCATTTGATATAATTAGATTTCGTATGATTCACTTGAAGTTTTAACTATTCATTTTGTTACATGAAAATTAAACTTCCCTCATGTGTATTTGATTAAAACATGTTTATTATATTGTTTGGATTCGGATCTATGTTTGTTCATAATCTCCCTTTAACGTATGTTCATGATAAATCGAAATGTTTTGAATCCTATATTACTTTTGATATCTTATTATTCTCTGTATTGTTTAGATCTGTAAATTCTTACCATAAATTTACATATGCCAACTTTGTCTCATTTTATTTTATTTTGGAAAGTTGAAGAATTGAAAATTGATTTTGAATGAGATTTTTTATATAATCATATAACATTTACATACTCAAATGCAAATGCAAATGAAATGTATAGGTTAAGTTATCCACTATTCTTCGAAATTTATCTTTAATTCCATATGGTAAATAATTTATATAATTATTTTAATCCTTGTTTAAAAAAACTTTGATTTAAGATTAATGAATGGACTTTCGTGCAAAATTAATGTTTTGTGGTTTTCTACATTTAAAGTCTCATGTAAATCTAAAACATTATTTCATTCCTAAATTAAAAGGTCTTATATGGACCGTTAACTTTGAAATCAAAACTTATTTGTATAAATGTATATATACATATATCATATGCTATAATGTTTGCAAATATATGTTTTTTAGATCTAATTGATTAACTTGTAATAATCATGTTTATGGAAATATACATGTTTTAGTTTAATTCAAATTTATAAAAGGATTTTGTGCAATAATGTAACATTTGTTGTCTAACCTTTCTTTAATTGAAATCTTTCCCAGTAACGTTAATTTTGGATATCAAGTTATTTAAAACAAGTAATAGGGTTTCAATATATATATATATATATATACAATCATTATGGACGTATGCATATATTTCATTAATCAAAACTTAGATAACAAAGGCATGTGTAAATTTGGTTGATAAGTTATAAATGCTTTTAATACATTAATTATTACAATAAAAGAGGGAGAGAAATGAAAGGTTTCTCTCTTCATATTTGTCATATCTTCCCTTAACTAATTGCATAGGGTAAGAGAGGGATACAAAAGGTTTTCTTTTTTAAACTCATTTATACATGCTTCTTCTACATATATAAACACTATTTATATACCGTGCTTACACTTCACACAAATGAATGTATTTAACACATTCATTATAATACCTATAAATTTAAGTTATATTCAAATCTTCATTTTAACAATTTCAACAAAATAAGATTTTATTTAAAATTTTATTAGATTGAATCTAATATATAATTAGATGGCATAGATCCAATAAAGATCCAAAATGGTATTTTTTTTAAATTCACTCATTTCTTCCGCTACGAGCTGGCCTAGTTCTAGCACTTTTGGCATTTTTGGACCGTTGAACTTTATCTCTGTATGCCATTAACTTAACACTTAAGTCTTTTATTTCTTCATTCATTACTGTGATCATCGTCCTTAGTTAAGCACTCTCTTGTAGCGATTCTTTTAGATATCCTGAAAGCTATGTGATCTGAAATGTCTGAGGTTCATAGACAGGATTATAAGCTTCATTTATCACCCGTCGAGACGATGATGGCCGAGCATTCATTATTTTTTTTATAAGACAAATTCAAAGGTTAAGGGGCAGTTCTGAGTTGACATATTCTTTATCATTTCCATTGCTGAAGCTATTCATGATTAGTTAATTATGCTACTATTTTGACAAGGAAACAGAGAGTGGGCCCTTCTTCTAGCGCCATAATGTCAGTTTGATTTTGGTACCACGAACACTCAAGGAATGCTAACTTCAGCCGGGTGATTAACTTTTAGGGGTTTTGGTAGGTTTGTTAACAAAGGCTTTGGATAGTTGCTGGAGGTTGGGTTAGGTTTTATGAATTGATGCCAAGCGTCGAAGTTAGTATTTTATGCCGAGAGTAAATACTTTGAGTTAAGTCGAATGTAAAAGTAATAAAGTAGTAAAGAAAGACACTGAGATTTGTAGCGGTTCAGGATAAAACCCTACATCTGCATTGTTATTTCCTTCTTTAGGTACTTATACCGAAGCCGGGAGTTATTTGCAGTGATAAGTTGGCATCCGCTATTAAAAATAGTCTAATATAGAAAATTACAATTTTGTTAAAGTATCTGAACTATGCTTATCCAAAAGTCCCTTTACGTGTTGGGATTTATGCCTATTTATAACCATTCAAAGAGGACGCAAATCAATTACATGGCTTGCACTATTGAGTCAAAATGTTAGACTACTGACACTTGATGACGATCCAGGTTGCTTTGAGTATTGCTGAAGATTAATGGCGTGTATACTTTGGATGTTTTTCTTTGGCTATATCTAAAACATAAATGTGGATGGTTGAGATTTCATAGTTTTATAGTATACTGCATATTCTTTTAGATTGATCTTATCTCCTAAAGCTTTAGTCTTTTGTAATATTGCATCCTTCGGCTTTCGGTTCCCACTTAATTGTCTGTGTTCATAGGCAACTAATAAAGTGTTACTTTACATTATCCTTTTGGTTTAGATTCTTAAGTTCAAGCCTTTGAAAAATAAACTAAGTCTTTAACACCCTAACCCCTTTGGTATTTATCCCTTCGGACTTTATAGTTTCAAGTCAACATCTCACAACCTTATTACAGTCTTCTTATTCATTAGAGTAAACAGGTAAATCATTCTTTTCAGTTATGTATTTATCCTTTAGGAATGAGCTATCTTTAGAGCCTTCGGCCTTGTTTATTTTATCTAAATGTCCTTTGAAAAATATGTTACATCAAAACAGTTTGACCAAAAAATTGGATGGTGGAGGATGATAATTTTTAATAAGTTAGACGATGGAATTCTTAATCAGTACATCCCTAATGTTTCCTATTTGACCTTCTTCCATATGTGTACATACCATATCTATAGGATTGAATTAACCTTATAGGAGGTGAATAGAATTTATAATAAATTCACAAAATAATAAAAATTACAGTACAGATAATAACAAAGTAAACATAGAAATATAAGCAACACACAAATTTACCCAGCTTCGACAATACTTGTCTACTGCTGCCCTTAAGATTTCTATTAATATTAGCCAATTAACCTCTTACAGACCCTATAAACTTGCGACTATCGCTTATCTGATTGTTCTAAGCCTAAGCTTAAAATCCTACCTCAACTCTATCCCCGAGTCGAAAATTTCCCGAACTACGCCACGTAGTTCGATCCTAGTTAAAACTAGAGTTTGGTAATTAACAAAGTAAATTACAATAAAATAAGACAAAAGAAAAAATCCTATTAATATTTATAATAATTTAACACAAGGGTATGAAAGACTTCAGCCCAATTCAAACAATGTGGTTTCTATTTTTCAACCCGTTCCTCCTTTTCGTTCCAAGTCGATTCCTTTTTCCTCCATTCTTCTTCAATTAGGATTTCCTAATTTTGAACCCACCGGTTGTCGATCGATTGAAGTAATTTCGCCTGCGTCACTTTGTCGACCGTGATGATTTATCCCTTTAGCTACTTCACGGTCGAGTATTCTCTAGCTCAAAACTTTGGTACAATTTTTTTGATTTAGGTTTATTTTGCTATTTAGAATTTGATGATTTATTTGCCAATGATGTTTTGGTTTAAATAGGGATCGATTCTATATATTTCAAATATTTCTGTTTTGAATATTTCTACCCTCGTTTGTTGATTTTCTGATCGATGGTTCTGACTAGTTAATCTCTGATATTATTTATTATGGTTGAATATTTCAACATGCATATATTCTCCTTGTTGTTTCTGAATGTTTTCAATTGTATCAGACTTTGAATACTTTATTTTCGGCCTGAATTTCTTAACTTCAATGCTTTGATGTATTTCAAAAATTCTTGTCTTCGGCCAGATCTTTGAATTTTTTCAATACTTCATATATATACATATATAATTTTTTCCTTGTGCTCTACTGTATGGCCTATGTTTCTCCTGCTTGTTGTTACACTTGTATATGTTTACGTACTTGTGCACATCCAAGTTATTGAGTCTGATGTACTTGTCATTGCTGTGCATTTTCCTTCTTCTTTGTATGTGCACTTGCACTTTTTTACCTACTCCGTTTTTCTAGTATCTGGTTTTTGGTTTATGTTGTGCACATTCCTATGTTTCTGTGCATTTTTTATGATTCTCCCATAAGCACTTTGCTGATCTCGTTGCACTTGATTTTGTATGCTGTACTTTTGCACTTGTGCTTTAGCACTCAGTCTTGTGCATTACTTATTTTGTTATTTGTTCACCTGCTGTTATGCATTTTTGTGCGTGCATTATGTTGGGCTTCCCGTTGCCCTCGAGTTTTCAGTGTGTGTTTGTTGTGCATTTGCTCTTGCTACTTTTTTTTTATGATGCACCATGTTGCATATATTTGCACTTGCTCTCGACTTCTATGCGCTTGTTTTGTGCACTGCATTGTTGTTGTACATGTTTGTTTTGCACCTTTGTGTACTTTATTTTCCTTTGCCTTATGCATAAGTTTACTGGTCCGGTTGCACCTTTGTGTACTTTATGCACTTGTGCATTTTTTACTGGTTTGGTTTGTTTCACTTGTGCACTAGCCTATGTTTCTTGTGTGTTGTACTTCCATTCTGGCCTGCCTCTAAATTATGCATTACTTCTTTGTTGCACTTGTACTTTTAGCATGCACCTTTGTGCACTTTGCCTTTAACTTTGAGATTGCTGTAATCTTGTACACTTGATTTTATACTCCATATATGTGCACTTGTTCTTATTTGTTGTTATATTTTACCTATGCACTTGCGTTGAGCCATTGAGCTTGACCTTGCATTGGTTGTGTTGACCTGTCCACTAATGCACTGTGTTGAGCTTCTAGGCTTGACCTTGTTGCACCCAACCTGGTTGAACTTGCTTTGTGCCTAAAATTGAGTTGGTGGAAATGTGTTTTATATATATGCTCGGCCTTATGGCATGTACAGTGATACACTGTGCTTGTCGTCGGTTGCTCTTGTACATTATTGATAATTTTGGAGCCTATTTCAAAATATGAAAAGAACAAAACCAATAGCCCAAGATAATGTTGAGTTCAAAAATATTTACTTTTTGCAGTTTGAATTTGTTTCTTTTTGTTTTTTTCCTACGTTGTTATTTGACATACAAAGCAGAAGATTGGAGAAAAAATAGTTTGAGCAAGTAGATATAAAAAATCGAATTCGAGTGAGTGAGGTTAGGAGTGATTATATTTGAAAGTGTGTTGTATATAAGAGCGAAAATGTAGTGTTGTATATGAAAGTGTAAAATATTGTTGTATATGAATATTGTATTTAAATTATTGTGGAAGTTATTATTGTAATTGTGTGTGCTATTGAAATTGTATTGAAATAAACTATTTGTTGAAATAAAATTTCTTTTGTTTACTTCTATCTGTGATTTGACAATAGTATTGTATCAAACACACACACACAGATATATATACATATATATATATATATTATCATCACACAAAAATCATAAACTTCTATATCCTACAATATCCATGTTATGCTCATATTGTGTTGCATTAAGAAACATATGTATAATTGTAGTATAAAATCAAACCACAATTTATAATTTTCTACTTGTCACGGTAACTGAAATGCAATCATATCGTTTAAACATTTCGTTACTAAGTTTGAGGTTTTAGGTATTACGATAAATATTCAAATTTGAGCATTTTAGTATTGTGTAATGAGAAAAATCTAGTAATTGTGTAATGAGCAAAATCTAGTAATTGTGTTGGATATACTATTTTCATCTCAATTTTAGTAAATTTTTAACCCTAATTTCATATTTGGGGCTAATTGATATGATTATGGGTTTAAAATTAATGATTATTGTGTATTAGTTGGTGATAATGGTGTATTACTTGATTTGGTAATGTTAATTAGTGATATAATTATTTAATTTGCAATTATAAATTAAAGTTAATTTAAAATCCAAAAATTAGTTATATAAATATTGATTAATATGTATGTTGATTAGTTTACACAATTGTTTAATATAATTTAGAATAATTTTAGGGCTAATATGTACGGTTGAATAGTAAATATGTTAAATATAAAGCTTACGGTTAAACATAATTTTATGTTAATTAATTAATGCGTGTTAATTATAAGTGTTAGTGGTAATTATAAAATAAAGTTATTTTTAATGATTAATTATTTTTAGTAATTAATTCATTAGTGCACCTTTTTGCAAACTTCAAATTTTAGTTTACAAAATAGTTAAATTAAAAATTGAAATAGTTAAATGAATTATAAAATATGGTTTAAAATTTAGTTAATAAAATATTTTAATTATTGAATGAATTATAAAATATGGTTTAAAATTTAATTTGCAGTTATTAAAATAGTAACTTGTGTATATGTATTTTTGAAAGTAGTTTTAAATAATAAATTTCTTTTGAAACAAATATTCTACTAAAATTGATTTGTAAAAATTAAGAAATAAATATAATGTTTATTTGAAAATAAGGGTTAAATATTATTTTGAAAAATACAACAACAACAAATTAAAGGCTTTCGTCCCAAAAGGTTTTAGTTTATTTTAGAAAATACAACAATACACCCCATGGATGCAAAGTTATGCATACAAGACAGAGAAGTGAAGTGCTGTCGAAATTTCTAACATATATTTTTAAATTAGAAAAAATGTTCAGTTATATTTTCGACCGTAGTTGGATGTATGAAAACCGAACTGGTATAAAAGGTTCAGTGAAGGAGCATTTCTACAATGATGTACATGACTTTATTAGATTTGCTAAATCTAATAATAAAAATGATGTAGAAATTCATTGCCATGTAGTAACTATAAACATTTGAAGCATTGGAAACCAGATATGGTTATAATACATTTGTGTCAAGTCGGTTTTGTGCCAAATTATTATTGATGGGATCGTCGTGGAGAACTTATTGCACTTAGTCCTTTAGTATCAAAGGACGAGGTGAATAACAATTACGTTATGGAGAATCCAATAGAAAATATGATGAAAGATGCAGCATAATCAATGTTCCCTACCATTCAAGTTGATGAAGACGGAAACGTCGAAGAAGAACCTATTATGGGAGCGAAAAGAATCTATGATTTATTGGATGCTGCTAAGAGGCCATTGTGTGATGGTTGTAAAAGCAAAACCAAATTAGCAATAATTGCCGAATACATTATTACAAAATCAAAATTCAACTTTACAGAGGCTATATTTGCCTCAGTTGTACAAGCTGTAAAACGACATATACCACCCAATAATCCAATGTGCGATAGTCATTATGAAGTGAAAAAACTTATGTCCGATTTCGATCCACCATACCAAAAGATGGATATATGCATAAAAGGTTGCATGTTGTATTGGATTGATGACATTAACCTTAGAAAATGCAGAATATGTGATGAGCAGAGATATAAACCAACTAAAAAGAAAGGAAGTTCCATTTAAGAGAATGCAGTATTTATCCATCATTCTTAGATTTCAAAGGTTATATGTGTCTTCTGCTAGCGCATGTCATATACGATGAAACAATGTGAGAACACAGGAAGAGAAAACTTAGATATGTCTATTTGATGGAGAAGCATGGACACATTTCGATAAGACTTATCATGCGTTTGCTGCAGAAAGCTGTAATGTCAGACTTTGTTTATGTATAGATGGATTTTCACCATTCTCCCAATTTGGTAGTAAATATTCATCTTGGCCTATTATTATTACACCTTATAGTTTACCTCCGTTGATGTGTATGAAAAATCCATATATGTTTCTCACTATTGTCATCCCCGGTCCTGATGGTCCAACACTAGAAATCGATGTTTATTTGTGGCCATTGATTGAAGAGTTGAAAATATTATGGCATGGCGGGTTTGATACGTATGATGTTTCTAAAAAAAGAATTTTTGTATGTTTGCATATTTGTTATGGACTATCGGTGATTTTCTAGCTTAATGGTAATGCTTTTAGGTTGGAGTACGGTTGGTCGTCTAGCTTGTCTTTATTGCATGGAAGAAACATGAGCATATTCACTATCGAATAGAAGGAAAATTACATGGTTTAATTGCCATCGGTGTTCTCTCTATGTTAATCATACTTTTAGAAGAGATCAAAAAAAAATTTAGCTAATAGAACAGAGAGTAGACAACCACCAACGAATTAGTCAAGCGCATAAATATACGATCTTGTTAAGGAATATCCAAAAATACATGAAACTGGAGTACATATTGAAATTTCAGGTAAATCGATAATTCATAATTGGTGCAAACAAAGTATATTTTGGGAGTTACCTTATAGGAAAGGTCTCTTACTTCGACATAATATTAACGTGATGTACAACGAAAAAATGTGTTTGATAATGTGTTTAATACAATTTTGAATGTTAAGAGAAAAACAAAGGACGATCTGAATTCAAGATGTGATAGAGCAAAATTATGTAAACCTCTCGAACTTCATATGTAGCCTAATGACAGTTAAAAACCCAAAACATGCTATGAGCTAGACAACAAGCAAGTAAAACTCAAGTTAAAGTGGGTGGAAGGACTAAGATGTCTTGATGGGATTTCTTCTAATCTCTATAGATGTGTTGACTTTAAAACAATAAACCGAGTGGGATGAAAAGTCACGATTACCATGTCATAATGGAAAATTTATTACCCGTGGTTTTCAAAGAACCGTTGCCCGTAAAAGTATGGAGTGTTATAATAGAATTAGGTTTGTTTTAAAAGAGCTTTGTTCGACTATGTTAAAAGTCGAGCGTATACGTAAACTTGAAGAGCATATCCCTATACTGCTCTGCAAATTTGAAAAAAATATTTCTTTTAGGATTCTTTAATATAATGGAGCATTTACCTGCTTATCTTCCATCCGAAGCACTTCTTTGAGGTTCTATGCAATATGGATGGATGTATCCATTTGAAAGGTGATATTGAGTATCCATATTAATTTTAATTTAAAAAATAAATTTGAATTAATTTTCTAATAGGTACTTTAATTGTCTAAAGAAAAAAGTTAGACAAAAAGCACACAAGTTGAAGGTCCGATTTGCAAATCATATCTTGAAGAAGAAGCTTTATTCTTTTTCTCTTGTTATTTCAGTGAATATGTGAACTTATCATTTGTAAGTGTTCCTCGTAATGATGAAGCTGTTGAACAAGATTCTTCTCAAGCAATGTTATCTATTTTTAAACAACATAGCCGACCTGTTGGAAACGCGTGGAACTATGTTAGACGATAGAGATTACCTTGTAGTACACACATATGTTCTTCTTAATTGTGGTGAAGTTGCACCATTTGTTAGGTAATATTAAATAATAATTCTTGATATACGAATTTCCAAATTCATATTTATTTCAATAATACTTATAGATTGTAATCCAATATATTATATATATTTGCAATATTTACGAATCATAACATCTACGTGGCGATCTCAGTAAAAAATTTGCTAATTAGTTTTCGAACTACATTTATGATCCAAGAAATGGTGTCGGTGATGAAGGATTGAAACATCTTGCGATAGAACCAAAAAGAAATGTCAAGACTTATCAAATATTCTTCATTAATGGATTTAAATTCAACACCAAGGAATATGGTGTATAAAAATTAACCTATAATAGATGTGTATTTTTCAAAAGTAGCGATGATCTAGATGAACATATAAAGATTTGTACGACGTCTTAACACAAGTTTTAGAATTGACATATTTTATATGACCCGTAGAATTTTTTTTTATTCAAATGCAATTGCATTTGATGAAAATAATATTCTAAACGAAGCAGCTTATCAAGAAAATCTTGAGCTAAATAATGAAATAATAACAACAACTGATGATTATACTAATCTAGGGCCTGTAAACGATGAATCGAATGTTTAATAGAAGCATTTGAGAGCACAAAGAATAATGATATATAGAACGAACTGAGTCTGAATAAGAAAAGTCGCTGATTACTAATTACTGATGATGTAATCTATATACGATGGATATTTGTATTGCTTTGTTGTATAATTTATATTTTGAGTTTTCGCTGTTATTAATGACGACGACTATGTTGTGAGCTACGTATTATTCTATTTTTATTAATTCTATGTGTTTAAGGGATGCTACTCCATTTTTATAGTTTTAATGAAAGTTTTATGTGATTATTATTCAGACATGTTTTCTAATAATAAAATGATATGTTTTTTCATTATATGAAATAATATGTTTGTGGCAGATATATATTATGTCTCATAGGAGACCTTTTAGATCTCATTCTTCTGCTTCTTCTACTATTGGCAAGGGTGATAGTGGCTTGACTGATCTATGCCTAAGGGCGAGTATGACACCCAAAATAAGAGGGTAAGTATCAAATTTATTGCATCGTCATTAATATTTAGAGCATTTATATTATTTTATGATTTATTAAATGTCTACATCAAAATCAATACAAGGGTTTTGAGCTGGAGCCTTTCAATTATATTCTGAAATATCTAGGAAGGTGTACGTGAGCCAAATGTCCAATTGTTGGCTAAGTGGGATGAAATCCCACCTTATATTAAGGATGTTATATGGGCCAACTTGTTGGTAAGTATAAGTTTATAATTCTTTTGAAAATGACATATTTATCTTTGAAAATTAATATGCTATGTATAATTCATTTTAATTTCAATGTATATTATGCGGTCGTTATAGAGGAGGAAGATCAACAACTGATTAGGAACCACTATAATAAGAAAATGAGGAAAAACTATAGGGAAGCTTTTAAGGCGCAAAACACAAAAATAAAAACCTGATTGGATGAGTGCTGCTGTTTGGAAGGATTTTCTTGAGCACTGGCAAATTTCCGCCGCAAAAGTAAATTTTCTAGTTTCAAATGTTTATTATAATTTATTTAAAGTTTATATAATAATTGCATTAATTTAGTAAATTATATATTTAAGTAGTAACAGATGGTAAATATAACTTTTATGTCAAATTTACAGGAAATTGCTGAGCAGAAATCAGAAAACAGGAATAAAAATACTGTTACACACCGCGCCGGATCAAAATCCTTTCAACAATATCAAAAGGAAATGGTGAATTTATAAATTGTGGTTATAAAATACTTATAGCATTGTTTAATCATATATACACACATCGTTTAATCATATATAATTTCATGCGAAGGAGAAGGATCGCGCCCTACATATTTGGAGGTCTTCACCCGCATGCACGTCATCGAGCACATTAATGAAGATGGCTCAATATCATTTACTTGGCAGACCCCAAATCATAAGCTATCATGATAAACATGCTTTAATTTTTTTCTCTTATTTCACATTACATAATTATGAATTGAATATTTATTTTGATAATATTCTAATTCGCAGGAAATGTTTGAAATGGAGCGAGCTCGAGTGTTAGAGGCGATTGGCCAAGAGGAGTTGGCAGTTGAGGAGGAGGATATGATTTTTGATGCTGTGAGCGACAGACCGACGCAGAATAGATGCTACGGTTACGGTAATCAAGAAGTAATATTTATTAAGTTTAACTACTTCATTGACTAATTTATAAATTTTATTTAATATTAGTATAAATTATAACTATCTATTAACTAATTTACAAGAAAGGACTTCTCAGGCTAATTAAAGGAAATCACATGCTGAGGAGAAGATAGCACAGTTGAAAGCTCAAATAATAGAATTGAAAGATTGGCGGAAGAGTGTAATGACTTTGCTGCTAGATGAGCAGATTGCGGCATACATGGTAAAGTACGGGGCATTTCCTTCCAAGGGTCGGGAAATGATGGAAATAAGGATTAATAGGTATGATTGTGTTTTTTGATGGATTTTGAATTGTTTTGGTTTGTGCTTATTTGATTTTTATTGATGAATTTGATACTTGTTTGATGGTTGTGTTGTTTGTGGATGTTTGATGTTGATAGTTAAACTTGGATTTTTGTGGATGTTTGATGATTTTGTTGTATGATGGAAATGAGGATTTATAGGTATGGTTGTGTTATTAGATGGATTGTTGATGTAAATATGGATTTTTGTGATATAAACTGGTTTTGTGTGTATGATATTGATGTGCACGTAAATGTGCATATTTTTACTTCCATATTTAATCCAGTTAAATTAAATAAATGATCATATTGGGTATTTTAACATGTTTAAACTAAAATTCAAATTATTTTCAAATCATCATTTATTCATCTTCATTTAGAGGCAAAATGATCATTTTTGTGTGTTAATTAGTTTGAGAAAATTCACTTACACATTTTATTTTTATTTATAGGAAAATTGATGGAAATTAGAAGAGGCTTAATGTATTCATGCATGCACATAAGAGAAGAAAGCAAATGAAGATGGAAATAATTCATTTTATGCATCATGGAGGACCCCACCTACCCACTTACCATAATCCCCTCTTAAGAGTTAATACACATGATTAAAGCTACATGTGCATTTAAACGGAGGATTATGCTAATGCTAATGATTACTTGGAGGTTACATTTTCTAAGAGGGTAGTTGGGTTAGTTTTCAAAAATGAATTAGGGTTTTAAACTTGTATAAATACCCATTATGTTTCATGTAATGCTCTTTTCTTCTTAGCCTCCTTAGTTTAGGAACAAAAATAAACAAAGCTCTTCTCTTTTCTTTTTCATGGCTACTTAACCATTTTTTATTTCATGTAACTTTTCTTTTTATGCAATGTTAGTTAATGTTATTTTACATTTACATTCTCTCTTTCTTATTTTGTTAGTAGCTTAGTTTACTTTTCATGCAAGTAGATTAGTTTTTCTTTCATTTAGCTCCTTTTTCTCTTCTTTGTGTTTCATGTTGCAAGCTATATTTGTTGATTTGATAACAAATATGAGAAACTAAACCCCTTCAATTTAGGAGTAATGAAGCTCTCTAATTATATAGCTTCAACATTTTGATAATTATTGCTCTCTCTTTTGTGATTAATGGAAACATTGGATGTGGTTTAATGTTGTTGTTTATGTTTGAATTTGATAGTCTATGTTGTTCATAACAAATAGGTTATACTTAAACAAACAAAACACAAATTGTCTCTTCATCTAAATATGATTATGGCAAAGAAGCGAATGTTGAAATTAAAATTTGATGACCTACATTTCTAAATAATAGTTAATAGGCCATGCTTAAAATAGATTTCATTTTCAACTTGTTGCCTTTTTTTCATGATAGATAAAAGCAATTTAAAGGTTGTGTTATAGTTTGATGGCTTATATTGGGCTAATTAATAGCACAAATATGTCATACTTATAATAAACACATCATTTACATTCACTAATGACCAAAAAAGGAAAATCGTAATTTCATGTTGTGTTGAACTATGTGATCTAAGGAGTGGAAATTACCTCTAAATTGTCTTCTACTCTCATATTTTTATCACTTTCTCTTTGTTAATTTTCTCATTTTCTAGTTTAATTCATTCTCAACTTTGGTTAATTTGATTGAATAGAAATTTGAAATCTAACAATTCCATGTGGATAGATCCGTACTCGCCACGTACTAACAAATTGTACATCGTGCGCTTGCGGTTAAATTTTAATTTAAATTCGCTCGACGGATTTCTAAACCGATAGAATTCCCGTCGACGAACAAGTTTTTGGCGCCATTGCCGGGGAGTTGTTTTGTTTTCACTTTTCTATTCTTCGAATTATTTTGTTTGATTTCGTGTGTTTATTTTGTGTGTTTGTTTGCATTTAAAAAATAGTTTGTTGTGTGTTTGTTTGTGATTTTTGTTTGCATTGTGATTGGGTGCGTTTCTTGTTTTCTAGTTTCATTTGCATTTGCTTTTCTATTTAAAAAAAATACACAAGTCATTGCAAAAAAAAAAAAACAGTTTTTCATTTCATTTTCTTTTTTTACATTACAATATCATTTTTATTTACAAAACAATTTACACTGTTTTTCATTTACTTAGTTCTCTGCACATAGTTCTCTGCACCATTTCCCCTGATGCCTCTATTCTCTACACCATTTCACTTGCACATTCAAACCATACCCATCATAGTCCATCACCTGATCACTGCCTCAACTCTGTTGCACTGCCCCAAACCCCTTCAACAAACCACTGCAAACATCCCCCTTCTCCTCTGCATAACTCGACCACCCCGCTACCACTGACACCCTGCAACTACTTCATTTCCATAACATACATTCGGCATTCACATCACTGCCAATGCTTCTTTATCTGCCTCGACAACCCTCCCTTCAACTTCATTCTAAACTGTACTTTCCATTCACCTGCTCCTACTTCACACCACAACTGCTACCACCATATTGCCAACATCCACTACAGCTCATCCATCCTCTACCGTGCACCATCATCCAGTGCCCCAAGCAGTGCTACAACCCCTTCAGATCATAACACCATCCATACCATATCACTGCTAGCATCCTGTCATACTGCTAGCATCCTACCACTACACATAGTTGCATGTCCATTCGACTGCATATCAATTCCGCTTACTGTTCCAGCCCTCTTCACCAAACAGCCCATCACAACACAAACGCCTCTTCGACCACCTGAACACACCACGCGACCTTCAAGAACTCGACCATCCAATTTACAATATCCCGTGACCATACTTCATCAATTCACAAACCACCGCAAAGTCCCACGACCAAATCTCCACGACTAGACTTACGAACCAAACCAGACTTCATCAATTCGAACTACCGCGACCAACTCTCCTCAAGCAACTCCTCCAAATCATTCGCAAACCCACGAAACCCAATGTCTTCTCCTGCAACCTCCGCAACCCAAACCACCGCCTACAATTCAATTGCCTCCATCGCTGCTCACGAATCTAACTTCGAAATCCAAAATACCCAATTTCCAATTCGCCTCAATCCAAACGAACGCAATACTCCATAACCCTCTGTACGAACTCAACATCAACCATGAACAACAAATAATCCTCAATTGCCTTCCCTCTGTCAAACAGTAGCCCGCCACATCAAACTCAAACTCTTTGTCACCTCATCAAACTCCAATTCGTGACCACAATCACCACAACAGCGAATTCGAACGAGTTTTGGATTAGGAATTTGATTTAGAAATTTGCGGTGAAAATTTGTTCGAGATTTTGATTTTGATTTCTGGTTTTGTTCAAGATTTTGATTTTATTTGTTCGGCTACTGTTTATTTGTGTTCGTTTTAACTAAGGAGTGTTGTGATAAATTTTGGTGTGGGCCGGGTTTTGGGCTTGAGTATTTTTCTTTTCTTGTATGTGTTTGTTTTCTTTTGTTTTTAATTGCTTAGTTTTAGCTTGTTAAAAAAAGTTTGCTCAATTTGTTTTGTTTGATTTCTTTTTTTTTAGTTTGGTTTTGTTATACTATTTAGTTGTAAAAATAATTATTTGTAAATTTGTTTTGTCTCGTTTCAAGTTGTTTTTAAGTTTCATTCTTATATTTAATTTTTTTTGTATATATCTTTTTTTTATTTCAGGTTCTCAAAGCATAATTTCAGAAGAAGAAGAACTGCTGCCAATAAATTGCCGGCTTTAAAAAAAATTGCAGCTTTCATCTCTAATTTTATTTGAATTGCATTGTTGTTTGCTTACATTTTAAAAAAAATTCAAAAAAAAAAAAAAAACAATTTCATTGTAGTTGCATTTTTAATACACGTTTAATTTCTGCTTTGCAGTTCATTCTAGAATTTTGTTTAGTAATAACGGTTAGACATCGATAACACTTAATTGTATATTGGCAAATTGTCCTGTTTGAACAATTTAATTTCTTGGTGTCTAGGCTACGGCAGAGTAATAATTATTTATAAATATTACGATGATTCGTAAATATTATAGTGGTTGTTCCTCTAAAGGTACTTAAACCGTTGGCTGCATTGCTACGGTGATTCATGGTGCACCAATAAATCTTGTCCGTTACCTGACTGAAAACTATCTTGTTGATCTAAGACAAACTGTGATTATACAATTTTGGGTTAACTTAGGATAAATCATTTGTAATTAAACCCCTACATTCATTTAATTGCATTAGTTCATGCATACTTAAAAAGAAAAAAAAAGAAAATTACAAAATCCAAAATAAATAAAAAAATTGTAAATATTCCTTTTCAAACTTTTAAATTCTTTTCCTTTGAAATCTTTCAACATCAAAAATCCAAAAAAAAAATACAAAATCCTTTCAAAAAAAATTCAATTTTCCATTTTGAAAAATAATTCCTCTTTGTAAATATTTTTTCATTATAAAAAACTTAAAAAAAATTCTTGAAAATATCCGAGTTTCCATTTCCATATTCACATGAATTTTACGATAGTTGTAAAAATCAATATAATCCATATTATTTCACTTCAAATTCTCATGGACATTTCAACAACAACTATTGTTTAAATGATTCGAAATTTGAACCACAAAATTTTCAAAATGACAAAAAAGTTCAAAATGAACAACCCTCAACTTTTGAAAAGAGAATGAAGTCTTCACTTGAAAATTTAACACAAGAAACTCAAGTAATGAATGATTTGTGTAAATCACTGTGCAACAATTCAAGTCAAAGCTTTTAAAATAATCAAAAGTTGAATTCACTTCCAAATTCAAATGATTTTGATTATAACTCATGCCAATTCAACTTCAAACTCCAAAATGAATTTTAAAATCATAATTGAAATGTGAACCACTTTTCAAATGATTTTGGCAATGGGAATAATTTCAATTTTGGTGCGATTGACAATTTTTGTTCTCAACAAATTCAATTTGAAAATTCTCAAATTAATAATCAAGAATTTGATTTGGTTGAGCAAACGGAAAAAGATTACGAGGATTTATTGCGTGAAACGTACAAAAAATTTCGTGAGAAACATAGTCAAATCCCAACTTGGGAAGAATCAAATAATAATCCACTGTTTATCGAACTTGACTATTCTTATTCTCAACAAGTCCAAATCGAAAATCCTCAAGTATAATTATAAATTCGATTTTGTTGAACAAATGAACAAAATTTATGATGATCACACGAATTTGTTGCGTGAAACCTACAAAAAATTACGTGAACAACAAAATCAAATCCCAACATGTGAAGAGTCGAGTGATAATTCATCTTTTACCCAATTTGACGATTTTCAAACAACAACTTTTGAAATTGAAAACGAAAATGTTAACAAAGTTGTTGAAAATACAGTAATTGAGTTGGATTTCAATTCTTTTGAGAGTGTAGAATCAAATTTAAAATTCGATCTTCCTTTTCTCGATTTCAAAATTTTGAATACAACAAATTTGGATTTTGAACTTGAGATACACAATGAAGTTGTTGATAATCCAACAAAGGAAGATGAATTTAACGAACACGATTTCTATGGACTTTTTGAAAATGAGTTGTTAAATTTCGAAGGGGAAGATTTAAATCGCCATTTTGATTTTGAAATCAATAATTCCGAGGAAGTTTTCAATGATAAGTTTGAATTTAAAATTGGTGAAAATAAACTTGAATTTCAATCAATCGTTTTATCAACCCCGAAAACAATCGAAAATAAAACAACTCGTATGATTTTCAATAAAACAACATTCATTTTTCCAAATCAACATTCAACTTTAAAATCTTTGAAGGTTTGGTTTTTCAAGCTTCAGTTGCGTCTCACATATTTGAAGAGACAAATTAATCGGTCTTTGGAAAACCGTTTCATTTACTTTTTAACGATATACTTTCTGATGTCGTGTAAATACATTTCATTTTCATGTAAATAATAATAAACGTTCCTTTCACTTGTTTTAACTGTGGGGACACAGTCAAAATCAAGTAGGGGGGAGCTCATCTTCATTTTTTAATTTTCGTTGTTTATTTTTGCATTTTCTTTCCAAAACTCAAAAATTTAAAAAAAATCGAAAAACAAATTTTCTTTTAGCATTTTAATTTATTTTTAAAGAAACGCTATAGGATAAATATATGGTTTTGGTTTATTAAATTGGAATTTTTGAAAATTTATTTGTCTCAACAAAAATAAAAAATAAAGTTTGATTACAAATAACGATGGTTTAACTAGTATATAGGAAGGTTCATACGTGTTAATTATGAACTATCCTAATTGAAGATCTTTGTTTTAAAAAGTGGTGAATTCAAATAAAAGGATATAACATTTATTTTTGTCTTCTAAGTTAAATAGTGTTAAGATGATTTTGCAAAACTCTCTCTTCAAAAAAAAATTCTTATATATATGTATGTATTTTTCTTAATAAACACCTAGAGTCATGTGTTCACACTCGTATGTTCACTAGCCATGCTCTGTACTCTTCTCACGTAAGCCCGAAAGGCAGTACACGATCGGTATATCTGACCTCAGTTTATCCGAGTTAGGTGTATGTATATAAAAATTCTTTCTAAATAACACCTATAGTCGATAAGTGTTCACACTTGTGTGTTCACTCGTCACGCTCTGTATTTCCATCACATAAGTCCGCAAGGCAGTGCATGGGTAATATATCTGGCCTCAGTTTATCTAAGTTAGGCATATGTAAATATTGTTAATATTAATAAAATTTTCAAAAGAAAAAATGGAGAGATTAAGCAAATGAAATCCAAGCACTATTTTAACTTATTTGATTTGACTTGTTATTGAAAAGAAATGAAAATACCACTTTGATAAGCTTTGATAATCGACTAAGGATCTATTTCATAGTTACATTGTGTTATCAACTGAAACAACGAGTTAAACTATAGTATATTTTCTTTGATTACTTCGTTTTTATTGATAATTTTGATGAGTAAATGGCTTAAATTTTCAAGATAATGAACGAAATCTATATTTAACTTATTTGTATCGATTTAAAAGTGAATAATTCATTGTAAATATTTTCAAAAACTCGCATTCATCTCTTTGTAAATAAATCTTGCATTTTGTAAATATTTTCATCCTGCGTTTGGATTTTGTGGGTAGTATCCGTTGAAAACCCTCACGAGACAACACTCATCCTACTAGGGACACCTAGAGGTTTAACGGCTTATTGCATACACTCAATGCAATCCTGTTTCCTACGAAAACGGACTTATCCTAGTTTTAGTTTATTCGAGGACGAATAAAAAAGATAAGTGTGGGGGTGTTTGATGTGCACGTAAATGTGCATATTTTTACTTCCATATTTAATCTAGTTAAATTGAATAAATGATCATATTGGGTATTTTAACATGTTTAAACTAAAATTCAAATTATTTTCAAATCATCATTTATTCATCTTCATTTAGAGGCAAAATGGTCATTTTTGTGTGTTAATTAATTTGAGAAAATTCACTTATACATTTTATTTTTATTTATAGAAAAATTGATGAAAATTAGAAGAGGTTTAATGTATTCATGCATGCACATAAGAGAAGGAAGCAAATGAAGATGGAAATAATTCATTTTATGCATCATGGAGGACCCCACTTACCCACTTACCATGATCCCCTCTTAAGAGTTAATACACATGATTAAAGCTACATGTACATTTAAATGGAGGGTTATGCTAATGCTAATGATTACTTGGAGGTTACATTTTCTAAGAGGGTAGTTGGGATAGTTTTCAAAAATGAATTAGGGTTTTAAACTTGTATAAATACCCCTTATGTTTCATGCAATGCTCTCTTCTTCTTAGCCTCCTTAGTTTAGGAAAGAAATAAACAAAGCTCTTCTCTTTTCTTTTTCATGGCTACTTAGCCATTTTTTATTTCATGTAACTTTTCTTTTTATGCAATGTTAGTTAATGTTCTTTTACATTTACATTCTCTCTTTCTTATTTTTTTAGTAGCTTAGTTTACTTTTCATGCAAGTAGATTAGTTTTTCTTTCATTTAGCTCTTTTTCCTCTTCTTTGTGTTTCATGTTGCAAGCTATATTTTTTGATTTGATAATAAATATGAGAGGCTAAACCCCTTCAATTTAGGAGTAATGAAGCTCTCTAATTATATAGCTTCAACATTTTGATAATTATTGCTCTCTCTTTTTATGCTTAATGGAAACATTGGATGTGGTTTAATGTTGTTGTTTAGTTTTGAATTTGATAGTCTATGTTGTTCATAACAAATAGGTTATGCTTAAACAAACAAAACACAAATTGTCTCTTCATATAAATATGATTATGGCAAAGAAGCGAAGGTTGAAATTAAAATTTGATGGCTTATATTTCTAAACAATAGTTAATAGGCCATGCTTAAAATAGATTTCATTTTCAACTTGTTGCCATTTTTTATGAGAGATAAAAGTGATTTAAAGGTTGTGTTATAGTTTGATGGCTTATGTTGGGCTAATTAATAGCACAAATATGTCATACTTATAATAAACACATCATTTACATTCACTAATGACCAAAAACGAGAGATCATAATTTCATGTTGTGTTGAACTATGTGATCTGGAGAGTGGAAATTACCTCTAAATTGTCTTCTACTCTCATATTTTTATCACTTTATTTTTGTTAATTTTCTCATTTTCTAGTTTAATTCACTCTCGACTTTAGTTAATTTGATTGAATAGAAATTTAAAATCTAACAATTCCCTACGGATCAACCCGTACTCGCCACCTACTAACAAATTGTACGACGTGCGCTTATGGTTAAATTTTAATTTAAATTCGCTCGACGGATTTCTAAACCGGTAGAATTCCATTCGACGAACATGCATCATATTCGATGTTTATGCTTATGAAATTAGGTTTATATGTGTCATATATGAGGTGGATAAATAGATGAATGTATATGTGTGGTTTGATGGTTAAAATAGCAACTGATTTGCAAATCAGAACTTTCAGGTTAACGACGGCTGGGGACTGCTAACGATGACACAGTGGCACATTCATGATGCACAGAACCATAACACGTGTTCATTGGCTAGCGACGAATAGCCGTTGAAAAGTAATTAACAAGTCTGTCGCTCTTTCCTTGATCGACGACTAAGAAAGCGTTGGCTTTTGCCATCGGCTAGTGACGACCGTCGACAGCAATATGTCATCGCTAAACATTGTGTGTCTTGTAGTGCAATCTTGTTTTTTAAAATACCAACTTTTGCACGCTATATTAAATTTTGATGTATGGACTACAAGAAAGATGATAGAGATAGAAATGGTCGTGGAATATGTACTAATTTTCAAAAATTATTAAATTTGTTCAATTTTCAAGAAATTTTTACCATATACTTCCTCTAGTTATGAAGTATAATTAATCATTACCATCATTTCTAAATCACTATTAGTAATTTTTGATAAATTTCAAAAGGTTTAAGCAGTCAACAACCATCTTTTCCAGAGTAAATCCCTTACCGAAGTAAGCAAGAGTATTTTTACCAAGTAAAAATTCGAGTTACTTGAAAATTTTATAAATTCAAAATAAGTTGAGAAAATCTATTTTATGTAAGGGGTTTTAGAAAACAGTGCCT
The DNA here is from genome assembly GCA_030737815.1 of Allium fistulosum. NCBI lineage: Eukaryota > Viridiplantae > Streptophyta > Magnoliopsida > Asparagales > Amaryllidaceae > Allium > Allium fistulosum. The sequence goes on along the minus strand of CM060902.1, from coordinate 796,954,524 downwards.
GCTAATTTTCGAATCAGTCGAAATATCAATCAAATGCGAATATGATCTCAAATGAAGTGCTATCTGATACCACTTATACTCTAGTTGCCCGAGGTGACATACAACGGTATATTACCAAACAAGTCGACTGTATACTCCACAATATCACTCGAATTGAAAAAATTCAAAATTTTTCAATAAAGCCATTATCATCAAATAAAGGCAAAGTCATTTATATCAAACACACGGCTAGAGACTTTTAATGGAATTTTCTCTTCTTGTTTCATCTTTGTATTTCAGAGTCAAAATTTCATTTTCAAGAATTTTAATTTCAGCCACTTATTAATTTCTGCCTCTAGAGACCGACTCTTTTCACTTTCTGGGTTATATTTTCTAATGTTTTCAATCATCGGTTCTAACTCATTATTTATTCCAAGTGGACTATTTTTCTTAGATTCTAGTTTATCATATCTTTGTTTAAGCCTATCAATATTCCCATTAACTCGTGATGTACTAAACGCAAATCATCACGGGATGAGTGTGTTACCTCGTTTGGTTCATTGCGACTTTCACTTGATTCAACCATCAGACACATATTCGTCTCTTCTATCTCACTGTCAGTGTTCTCTTCCTCTTCTTCTTCACTCTCATCCAAGTGGCTACAAAACTTCTTATCTTCTTCTTTTTTGCATTGTTGAGTCGATTCAGCGGACAATTTGACTTGATATGACCTGGCTTCTTACATCTATGACATATGATTTCTTCTTCTTTAGAATCATCCAAAACTTTGACAATTTTGGTTTTTATTTGTTATTTTATTGTTAGATTTCCATGCTTTTGGGTCCACTTTTTCAATTGCTTCATCAATAGTGCTAGCTCAGCTGCAACATCATCTTCTTCCTCATTATCGATTGAACTTTTTAAACTAATAAATTTCTTTCTCGGATCACCACTTTCACGTTCTTCCATGACTTTCAGTTTCATCTCATAAGTGATAAGATTTCCTATTAATTCTTCTAATTTAAGCTGTTTCAAGTCTTTGGATTCTTGAATTGTTGTCACTTTTGCTTCCAGACTTCCCGGGAGGATTCTCAGAATTTTTGGATCATCTCTAATTCTGTATAAGCTTTTCCCAACGTTTTGGATTTGAATACAATATTTGAAATTTTTCCATACATCTCCTTTATAATCTCGTCTTTTGTCATCATGAAATTCTCGTATTCAATGCTAAGCATGACTGGATGAGATTCCTTGACCTACAATGTACCTTTATGAATTACTTTAAGCGTATGCCAAATTTCCTATGAAACCACACAATGAAAAACACTATTATATTCAATTTTAGTAAGGCACAAATAATAGAGTTCAGTGCTTTAGCATTTATCCAATATAGACTAGGTTCATTTGCATCCCATTTATCTTTAGGATTAGAAACTTCGTGACTATCTGTATTTACCGTAGGCAGTCTGTAACCAGTTTCAAATATATCCCATACATCTATATTATCTAAAAATAAATTCATCCTAGTTTTTCAATATGAATAATCAGTACCATTAAACATGGGTGGCCTAGCAATAGATTGTACTTTAGAAAAAGCATTATCAAAACTAGTCATAGCTAAAAAGTGAATTGAACTACCTAGCTCTGATACCACTTGTAGGATCGAATTAACCCTAGAGGTGGTAAATATGATTTATAATAAATTCACAGAATAATAAAAATTGCAACACGAATAATAATATAGTAAATGCGAAAATAGAAGCGACACGAAAATTTAACCATCTTCGGTAATACTTGCCTACTGTAGCCCCATGATTTCTGCTAAGATTAAACAATCGACCACTTATAGATCCTATAAACTTACGACTACCGCTTACCTAATTGTCTAACCCTAATGTGAAACCCCACCTCTATACTCACACTAGCCAAGGACACTACTGGGTAATGCCATCGACTAGCACGAAGAATAAGGTTGTTGAGGAGCGACCATCTGTGTAATTGCTTTGTGCGAGTACCAATATGTCAGATAATATAACTTACATTTTATTTCAAGAGGAAATCCGACATATCAAATACAAACTCAAAACTACCACACAGTGGCTATGTGAGCTTCGGAAACAAATATAGAAATAAACATAACACAAATCAATCACAGATATTCATATCACAAAGGCGGAAATATATATGAATATAATACATAGAAGTGTACATCAAAGTAGTGGTCAAACTAGATCCACTACATCACAAAAGAATACATACAAGTGCTAGATAAAAGAATATGTATACATCAAGGAGTCTCTATCTCAAATGTATACTAACAAAAACTACTATGCTAAAGTAGTTAGCCAAAAGTCAGGTGACGGACCCTGATAAGAAGTCAAGCAGGAGCACCAGAAATACCTCGATCTGACCCGAGTATTATTTAAGAAGAAAATAATAAACGGATCAGTCTAGCTATAAATATCAGATAAAATGAGATAGGATAAGAGATATCACAAACAACGTATGATAACAATACTGCCATACTGTGACAAGTACACATCAGATAATAACAAAAATCATACAATATCTCAAATATTCTCAAACACCAAAAGAATGTCATATTCTTTAAATTATTATTCACCAAAACACAAATATTGACAGAGCTTATCAATGCAATACATGAAAATTGGTGAAACACAAATTCTAGAAATCAACTACAAGAAGTCCAGAAAACACAAAAAGGGGGAGGCCGATCACAAACGGGAGCATGAAAACTCACCAACACATGCATCACAAACGGGTCGCTAACCCATGGTCGCTAACCATAGAGCCGGTGCAATGACGTAGTACAATGGTACGCCTGAGGAACCTGAAACTCAATAAGCCGGAACAACGACGTAGTACAACGGTACGCCCGATGAAACGAACTCCATAAAACCCATAGGTCGCTAGCCTATAAAAATAAGACGAAGCTCAATAGAATAGGGTACAGTCCCCCACGCAGACAAAAAGACATCGCATATCGCTAGTTTAAACCACAAAATGATCATCATCGATCATCAAGAAGTGTTGATTACACTAAGTTAGTAAATAAATGAGTTTAGCTTCATGTCCCATAACCACTGGCTTAACTTAAATATTTACGAACAAATTGTAGATTTCCACTCGAAAATTGTCACAAGATTTTCAATTGAACAAGTCCAAAAATTAACCAACGAAGTAAACGCAAGCGTTTCATACCACTTGTTTTGCTAAGCCGTTTAATTAGATTTCTCATACGAATGAGGTAAAGGTTTGTATATACTAATAGGTTGAAAAACGGTTTTTGTAAACGAGCTTTGTATTAAAAATAGAGTTGAAATCATCTTTGTGAAAGAGTTTGAATAGTTACTACTAGTATAGAAACCTTTGAATTTTAAAGTGACAAATCACAAAATTGATTGTAAAAACAATCGATCACCAAAAATTCACATACGACAATGTGAATTAAATCCATAGAAATCGATACCATATCCATCAAAATGGATATTCCCAAAAAAAATCTCGAGAAAAGAAGTCATCAAAGTCGATAAATGATAACAACAAACCGGATCATCAAAAATCGATTAAAAATCAGAAACCCACACAAAACTGCCTAAAATAGGCAAAATGCACATTTCCCAGATTCAGTCGACTGGACTGTATGGTCAGTCGACTGATACATGCCTAAAAACTCTCGGTTTCCAGATCAGTCGACTGGCCATATACGTCAGTCGATTGATAGATGGACAGAAGCTTTCTGTTTCCAAGTTCAGTCGACTGAACTGTATAGTCAGTCGACTGATAAAAGGCCAGAAAATTTTCTGTTCCCAGATTCAGTCGACTGATCTTACGGTTCAGTCGACTAAACTGTCATTTGCAATATTTTCAGTCTAGCTCAAGAAGGGCAAAAATCCAAACCGGAAGTGATCGGATGAGCAACGGAGACTAGGGATTTATGCCAAGCGACAACCCAGCCTTATAGGCTCTTCGATACACCCCAACAACATGTTCAAACATCAAAGATAGGATTTTTTTAAAGATTTGACTTAAAAACACCAAAAATTGGAATATTCATCAAACCAATTCAATTCAAAGGAAAATGGACAAGGAATAGATGTTAAGAATTACTACCTAACAACTACCAAAAATATAGACATAGATGTGAGTTCAAAAACTCACCTTTTAAACCCAAAACAACAAATGAGAAGCTCTAGAACAAGCAAAGATTGATTTCCTAATAAAGGTGAAGTTTTTCCTAAGTTAAGTTATAGGAATTTCTGAAAATTGAAGAGGGATTGAGATGGAGAAGATGAAGAGAATGCTTACCTAAGCTTCTCTTGGATTTTGGACTTGAATTTGAATTTCCTAATCAAAGCTAGGGTTTAGGAATTTTAATTTTCTTTTCTTTCCCCCGTTTTTACTTTAGCTTGAGAGTGTTAGGAAATGAGGATTGGAATGAATGAAGAGGAGTGGAGTTGGGTTATTTGTTAGGTTGGTGGGCTGAAACCCAAACCCAAAGCCCTAAATGAAAATATCAAAATTTTACTCAACTTCAAACATATCGATGTTTATACTCAAAAAGGTCGCAAATGTCATTTTGGACTCAATGGAAGTGGTCTCGAGTCCTAATTCGACTGTTTGCAAAAAGTGACATTTCGGACTTAAATCCGACTAACGATGTTATATTTAAATATACAATCGTAAAATATGCGGGTTGTTACACCTAAGTTCAAAATCCTGTCTCAACTTTATCCCTGAGTTGAGAATTTTTGCCATTCTAGCATCGCATATTCCTCCAACTCCAACAATGCTCTTTGCTTAATAAGCTTAGTGAGCTGGCCTTTTCAAGTGCCTATCCTACTGGTATCTTATCGAATATATACCTGGTAGTATGAGATTCTTTACTTCTCTTCGACTGCTATCAAACTACGTCTCGTGGTTCGATCCTAGTTAAAACTGGAGTTTTGTAATTAACAAAGTAAGTTACAATAAAACAAAACAAAAGAAAAAAACCCTAATAATATATTTAATAATTTAACACAAGGGTATGAAAGACTTCAGCCCAATTCAAACAATGTGTTTTATATTTTTCAACTGGTTTCTCCTTTTCGTTCCAAGCCAATTCCACTTTTCTTTATTCTTCTTCAATTAGGGTTTCTTAATTTTGAAGTCGTCAATTGTCAATCGATTGAAGTAATTTCGCATGCGTCCCTTTGTCGACTGATTGCTTGATTCGAGTGATGATTACCCCTTCGGCTAATTCACGGTTGAGTATTCTCTGGTTGAAAACTTTGGTACAAATTTTTTATTTTTGTTTTATTTTGCTATTTTGAACTTGACGACTTTATTTGCCAATGATGATTTGGTTTAAATAGGGATCAATTCCATATATTTCAAATATTTCTATTTTGAATATTTCTACCCTCGTATGTTGATTTTCTCATCGATGGTTCTAACTAGTTCATCTTTGATATTTTTGATTGTGACTGAATATTTCAACATGCGTATATTATCCTTGTTGTTTCTAACCATTTTCAATCGTATCTGACTTTGAATAATTTTGTTTCTAGCCACAATTCTTGACTTGATCAATATTTGATATATATCAAAAATTCTTATCTTCGGTTGGATCTTTGAATTTTTCAATAATTCATATATATATACATATACATATATCTGTATGTATGTATACCGAAAATATTTTTTTCCTTGTACTCTGTTGTACGGTCTGTGTTGCTCCCGCTTGTTGTTGCACTTGTATATTTTTGTGTACTTGTGCACTTCCAAGTTGTTGAGTCTGATGTACTTGTGATTGTTGTCCATTTGTCTTCTTCTTTGTATGTGCACTTGCACTTTTTAAATTGCTTTGTTTTTTCTGGTTTCTGGTTTCTGGTTAGTGCTATGCACATTCCTGTGTTGTTGTGCATTTTTCATGATTCTGCCCTGAGCACCTTGCTGATCTGGTTGCACCTGATTTTATATGTTGTACTTGTGCGCTTGTGCTTGTTCATTCGTTCTTGTGCATTACTTGTTTTGCTATTTTTACACTTGGTCTTATGCATTTTTGTGTGTGCACTATGTTGAGCTTGCCGTTGTCCTCGAGTTTGCAGTGTGTGTTTGTGTTTTTCCTTGTGCATTTGCTCTTGCTACCGTTTTGTTTTGTGATGCATCATGTTGCATATAATTGCACCTGCTCTCGACTTCTCTGTGCTTATTGTATGCAATGTATTGCTGTTGTACATGTTTTTTTTGAACGGTACTTTATATACAACATGTCACTGGGACAACATATCATATGTCAATAAACGTTCGAATCACTTTATGCAAGTTTCGAACTTATGACCTCTCGCACCAAAGTCGAATCACTTAACCACTGGGACAATGGTGCTTATCTGTTGTTGTACATGTTTGTTTTGTACCTTTGTGAACTTTGTTTTCCTTTGCCTTGTGCCTAAGTTTGCTAGTCTGGTTGCACCTTTGTGTACTTTGTGCACTTGTGCATTTTTTTGCTGGTTTGGTTTGTTGCACTTGTGCACTTGCCTATGTTGCTTGTGTGCTTTTCTTCCATCGTGGCTACCTCTAAACTGTGCATTACTTCTTTGCTGCACTTGTATTTTTTGCCTGCACCTTTGTGCACTTTGCCTTGAGCTTTGAGATTGCTGCATTTTTATGCACTTGATTTTGTACTACATATATGCGCTCCTAGTCTTGTTTGCTGTTATATTTTACTTGTGCACTTGTGTTGAGCCATTGAGCTTGACCTTGCACTGCTTGTGTTGACTTGTCCACTAATGCACTGTGTTGAGCTTCTAGACTTGACCTTGTAGCACCCGACCCGGTTGACCTTGCTTTGTGCCTAAAATTGAGTTGGTGCAAACGTGTTTTATATATGTGCTTGGCCTTATAGCATGTACAGTGATACACTATGCATGTCGTAGATTGCTCATGTACATTATTGATAATTTTGGTATCTATTTCAAAATATGAAAATAACAAAACCAATAGAACAAGGCAATATCGAGTTCAAAAATATTTATAGTTTTGCAGTTTGAATTTGTTTTTTTCCTTTTTACTGCATTGTTAATTGAGAGACAAAGCAGATGATTGGAGAAAAAATAGTTGGAGCAAGTAGATAAAAAAAATCGAATTCGAATGAGTGAGGTCAGGAGTGATTGTATTTAAAAGTGTGTTGTATATGAGAGAATGTAGTGTTTATGAAAGTGTAAAATATTATTGTATATGAATATTGTATTTAAATTATTGTGGAAGCTATTATTGTAATTGTATGTAATATTGAAATTGTATTGAAATAAATTATTTGTTGAAATAAAAAAATTCATTTGTTTATTTCCATATGTGATTTTACAATAGTACTGTATCAAACACATTTAAAAAACATACGTTCATTATCATCAAACAAAAATCATAAACTTCAATATCCTACAATATCCATGTTATGCGCATACTGTGTTGTATTAAGAAACAATATATATAATCGTAGTAAAAAATCAGACCACAATTTATAATTTTCTACCTGTCACGGTAACTGAAATGCAATTGTATCATTTAAACATTTCGTTCCTAAGTTTGAGTTTTTAGGTAATACAATAAATATCAAATTCGAGCATTTTATTATTGTGTAATGAGCAAAATCTAGTAATTGCGTTGGATAATACTATTTATTATATATATCTGCCAGCTTGATGTAAATTTGTATTTAAAGTATGGACATATATGTATATTATGAGCCTGTTACTTTAGTGTGCTGCTAAAAGCACACATAAACCTTCTTCTTACTACCAACACTAAAAATTACCACAACTTAATATCACACTCGCTTATTAATACCATGCTCCCCACTTTAGGCCACTATCATCCCTTCTCATTCATTTCATTGCTTAAATTAAATTTGAAAACTGCAATTTCTCTAAAAACTCTTAATTCCAAATCAAAAAATAAAAAAATCATCCAAAATCAATCAGAAGAGCACCAACGTCGTGGTGTAGTAAAAACTCATCAAAACTCTTAATCACAAATCAAGAGATGAGACAATCATCCAAACTCAACAAAAATAGCTCCTTCATGTTTTATTTTAATTAAATTATCCACTTTTTCAATTTTTATTTCGACTTCTATATTAATAAGTTAATATTTGTGTTGAGGTAAATTTTGGTTGGTATCTGATTATGAAGTTATGTCAGGTTTTGATTAGAATTCGAGGTAATTTTGATTTTCATGATAGGGATGAAGTTTTGGTAGTCGATGATATTATACGGAGATGGATTTAGGAAGGAGTTCAAATATGGACTTTGATGATGTAACCAAATGTGGTATTAGAAAGTAGGTAATTTTATTAATTTTTATTCAAATATTTGTGGTATTAGGTAGAGGATTTATGGATGCTTTTAGCAACGCACTAACTTTATGCTGTTAAGTTACCGTTATTCACTTGATCTATTACCAGACAAGTTATCTTTTGTCCATGTTATTAAGGAGTTCCCACATATTTTAATCGGTTTAGTTGGCAGACCAAAACCGAAATTAACCGAAACTGATTAACCGAACTGAACCGAACCTTCTTTAACGATTAATCAAAAAATTTGATCAATTAAATCGATTAACCGATCGTGCCCACCCCTAATTGATATAGAGAAAGACACTAGACATATTGTTATGCCACTTCGACATACGGCTCCAAAAGAGTGAAGGGAGATAGCAAGCAAATTTCTAAGTTACCGTAGAAGGGTTTTATACTTAGAAGTATCTTGAGGTGGGAAACACCGGTAGTTTTTGCTACGAAGATGTATGGCTTTTTACGACGCTGGTAGTTCAATTTTTTCTTCTTCTTTTTTCTAGGAATCAACCGACATATTATGTTTCTCACAGAATTTTGCTATCATAAAGTGTACGTTCAGGATTTTGCTCAAAAGAACAATCATACATGGTAACCCAAAGTATGGCCTATGGTAAAAAAATGTGTTTGAGCCCAGATTATGGTCATGGGGTTGGATATCTATGTACATATCTGAAATGTGTTGTGTGTTTAATGCATGTTTTCTTAGAATTTACAAACGAAACTTGGTTCTCTTGATATAAACAAGCATTTGAATGGATGCAAACATAGATACATGGTCCCAACCTGGTTCCTATTCTTTTATGTTCATCAACAATTACACTGAAATCAAGATCCCTCAAGTTTGCATCTAATTAAACAAATAGGATAAAACATATATTGAATCACTTTTCTTATCTGAACAAATATGAGAGAAAGTAGAATAGTTAAACATCAACATTAATAAGTTTAATACTTCATTAAATTACAAATCAGTAATCAATAAACATGACTAGACAATAAATCACTAATCAGTTTGAAAATTTTCAAGCTTGCACATCTAACTCTTGCTGCTTCTTTAAACATAAGGATAGGATCAATAGCTGAAGGTTCAAATGTTTCAACTACAAGGGCTTCAATGAATCTGATCATGCACTATTAGATACCCTATGCTTCTGAAACTGACTTTGATCATCTTCTTCCCAAAGCTCCTCGCTTGCCTTTGATCTGTAACTGAAAACATCATCATCTGAATACATGGAAGATCTACAAAATGTGTCATCATCTGATTCTTGACCGCTATCTTCAACACCAATGGACAATTCTGAAATCAACTGAAATGAATGATAACAATGTTTAATGTTGTCATATCCTTCGTGCACATTACTTCCACAAAATTCAAGATTTAACGGTGTTTTCTTTAAGTCATCCACAGGAAGAAATGAAAACTTCATGCATTCCAATGGTGGCGAACAAGATCCAACCTTGATGTTTTCTTTTGTTTCTGATTCATAGAGTTCTGTGGCATCATTATGATGTACAATCTTCTGCAATTTCGTGAAATCAGCATTCATGAACAGAGAATGTGTGGATAAACCAGAATTTGCAACAAGTTTTTTGCTATGAATAGTATGAGCTTCTGAATCTGCTTTAACTCTAAAATCTGGAGGTTTTGATGGTTCAAGTCCTAAAATGTTACCATTTGTCCAGATATGTACAGCAGGTGGATTAAAATTATCAGAGGAATGATTCTGTAACTTGGTTTTTTCATCTTCACTTTTGGTTTGCAGATCTTGTTCGTCTATGATGCTTGACTCACAAGATAACTTACTGCTTAGTTGATCTATTATATTAGAATTATCATTAAAGAAAGAGCCTGATAAAGATGATTGATTCTGATCAAGAGTATTTGGAATGGTGGACCTGTCTTGCAGATTGTAAGATACATCAAAGTTTGGTGAAGATATCTTCCCTAAACTTGTTTCCAAATCACAAGCAGTGATGTTGGAATGATTAGATCCTTGATTTGTCTCTGCCCCATTCTCGAAACTAGTTGCAGAAGGCATTTCCATTGCAAGTTCGAACATGGTATCTTCTTCATCATCAATTTTGAAATGAGGACTTTCATTAAGTGAATTCGATGGGTGAGAAACTTGGAGAGAGTCTAAGTTTAAATCTTCATTGAAAACTTCAAGTTCATATAAACTGGTACGTGTAGGTTTCTCAACTTCGGTACTTTCATCATACCATACAACAGAAGTGCTTAACGAACTTGTTTGTTCTGCAATGTCTTGCTTTGGTTTACTGCAGATAATATGATCAGAGGCATTACTTTCTGACTCAGTGGGACTAGTGTTATTCAACTGGGCACTTTCTAAACAAGAAATTACCGGAAATTGTTCAAGGGTTTTTGATGATTTCAGCTCTGATTCTGAATGTAAGGATTCTCCTTCCCAATCAGGTTTTAAATTTGTTTCTAAGGATGCAATAAAAGAAGCTTTTGGAATAATGTGCTGTTGTGAATCATCATCAGCAAAGTCTTGCTTTGGTTCACTGCAAATAATATGATAGGAGTCATCAGCAAAGTCTTGCTTTAGTTCACTGCAAATAATATGATGGGAGGCATCACTTTCTGATTCAATGACACTAATGTTATTGGACTGAGCATTTTCCAAGCAAGAATTTAATGGAAATTGTTCGATGGTATTTGATGATTTCTGCTCTGATTCTGAATGTAAAGATTCTCCTTCCCAGTAAGGTTTCAAATTTGTCTCTAAGGATGCAATAAAAGAAGCTTTCGGAATAATGTGCTGTTGTGAATCGTCATCAGCAAAGTCTTGCTTTGGTTCACTGCAAATAATATGATCGGAGGCATTACTGTCTGATTCAGTGACACCAATGTTATTGGACCGAGCATTTTTAAAGCAAGAATTTAATGGAAATTGTTCAAGGGTATTTGATGATTTCTGCTCCGATTCTGAATGTATGGATTCTCCTTCCCAATCAGGTTTCAGATTTGTCTCTAATGATGCAGCAAAAGAAGCATTCGGAATAATACGCTGTTGCGAATCATCATCAGCAAGGTCTTGCTTTGGTTCACTGCAAATAATATGATGGGAGGCATTACTTTCTGATTCAATGACACTAACCTTATTGGACTGAGCATTTTCCAAGCAAGAATTTAATGGAAATTGTTCAAGGGTATTTGATGTTTTCTGCTCTGATTCTGAATATAAGAATTCTCCTTCCCAATCGGGTTTCAAATTTGTCTCTAATGATGCAGCAAAAGAAGCATTCAGAATAATGTGCTGCTGCAAATCATCATCAGCAAAGTCTTGCTTTGGTTCACTGCAAATAATATGATCGGAGGCATTACTTGATTCAATGACACTACTGTTATTGGACCGACCATTTTCCAAGCAAGAATTTAATGAAAATTGTTCAAGGGTATTTGATGCTTTCTGCTCTGATCCTGAATGTAAGGATTCTCCTTCCCAATCAGGTTTCAAATTTGTCTCTAAGGATGCAGCAAAAGAAGCATTCGGAATAATATGCTGTTTTGAATCATCATCAGCAAAGTCTTGCTTTGGTACATCGCAAATAATATGATCGGAGGCATTGCTTTCTGATTCGATGACACTAATGTTATCGGACCGAGCATTTTCCGAGCAAGAATTTAATGGAAATTGTTCAAGGGTATTTGATGATTTCTGCTCTGATTCTGAATGTAAGGATTCTCCTTCCCAATCGGGTTTCAAATTTGTATTAAAGGCAATGCCATGCTTTGGTTCAGTACAAACAATAAAATCAAAGGTATTGGTGTGATCGCGTTCCAGTTTGAAACGACCAGTATTATTCCGTTCATCACTTTCCAAGCAAGGAATTATGGAGGACTTTTCAAGAATATTCTTTGATTTCATCTCTGACTCTAATTGAATGGATTTTCTTGCAATTTCAGAACTTGACATCGTGTCGGAGAATGATACATCACTGGTAAAGCTTAGTTTGCCACTATTTGAAGGTACATACTGCATGCTGCTAAAAGATACTGTTAAAATGCATGAAGATTTTTTGACATTTACAATATCAAAAGCATATTGAGAATTACTAGTATATGCACGCGCACACGCACACACGTATGTAAAGGAAGAAAAAAGGAAAAATTTGAAAAGAAAAAAAGAAGAAGAGGAATTAAACCTGTTACTACATTGTGATACGCATACAGGATGTTGCAGTCCAATCCCCTGTCTCGATCTCCTTTTCTGTGATATATTGCCAATGTTAGAACAGTACTTGATATTACAGAGAATTTCCAATCTCCATGCAATCGAAGACAGTGACAAGGGAATTTTAATTGTAGCTTGGATTTCGAAGTGCAAATAAAACTTCGCAGATATTAATAATTCTAATATATTGCATCATGAATTCATGACAAACCGTTTGGCAAAAAACACCACATAAAGTGAATTTTCAACAAGAAGATTAAATATAAAAATTTTAAAAATAAGATAAATAATGTTTAGATTATTTAAGTTAACATTTCTCTAATTATCTATAAAAAAAATTCATACAAAGTCATCAATAAGTAAAAAACACTTCTTACGATAAATATCTTGAAATCAAAGTTCTTTTCTTTTTCTTTTTTAATTTGGAATGTTTTAAACAATAGTTTTGAAAGGATGGGGTCAAAAAAAAATTGAGAAGAGATTAAAAAAAACTCCAATTTGGCCAGCTGAAAAAAACAACCAAGTTTTGATCGATTTTTAAAACATCCAACATCAACGTTTCAGAAAACCCACGAACATCGATTTTCATAACCTCTTTCAAACAGACACGTTCAAAAACGATCATAACCAATGTAAAAATAAACTCTCAACGGGAGCGTAACGAGGAAAGCGTAATGAAAGAAAATGTGGTGAAGGCAATATATTGTAGTTTTATCATTGCCCCCATCCAAACGTGAGGGTGTGTGCAACGCAACCTTTTTGAAGTCCGATTTTACATCAATTTTGAATTGTACAGGTTAAAATGTAACGATTCGAGATAAACATTGAACATGACGCTTTTAGAAGTGAACCTGTGAAAAAAATATCAATTAACATTGTTCTTCCTTAAATTAATCATGTGAAATGAATGATTTAAGTATTGTTTGACTATATATCACAAATACATATAGTATGACTAACATCAATACAGTAACTCATGTGCATACCCTTTATCTTATATTTGTCTTACCCATATGCTTGATTTAATTGATAGAGATGAAGGAGATGAGTACTGTTTACTTCTATTCCATAATTACACCCTTGATTGAAAACACAAACTTTGTTCGTGCATTAACTTCACTTTATACTATCATGAATTATTTTAGTGTAGGCAAGGAACTACATTTGTGCAAAATTTCTTCCATGAAATTATCACAAGTACTATTTCTATTATTTGAAATTCAAATCTGAACGTAGTAGTATAACTCAAATATCATAATACATGGTAAGTGTATTTTCTAACTCTGCATAGGTTATGATTTACATAATAATGTAGAATAACTTTATAAAAATTCCGAACACAAATATGATGACATCCACAATAAAATCTAGCATTGTTGGAACTGCAGGGATTTAACAGACTAACCTTCTTCCTTCTACCCTTCTGAAAAATTATTGGTTCTGATGAAGCCAAAGCCTTCTTAAAATATGATGGATCTGAATATCTTTTCAAACATGCTCCATGACCAGAACTATCAAATCTGTGAAAATATGTAAAACAATCTCAAAATCCAATATTCAAAGTACATGAACCTGATAACAGAAATTAATTTGCGCAATATCATACTTGTCAAGAAGATGTAGCTGTGGTGGGCTTCGACATTCTTCGTATAAATCAACCATGAAGTTTGGTAAACGACTCATAAGAAGTTTATTTTTATCAGGTAAGACATTAGCATGCCAACTGTAACCTGAAAGTGATAGTGTGCAGTAAATACAGACCAAAAAAAAACATAAATTTAAACATCATTAAACACTAAACAGAAGCCCATTTCGTATTTTCATATTCCTTCATGTAACCACAGAAAATAAAAGAATGTTTAATGAGTCTTCAGTTGAATATTAGATCTTGTTTCACGTAGAGTTTTAAATCTCATTCATCTTGCCCGAGATTTTGTTTTTGCAACTAGATAACACAAAACATCAAATCTCATTCACGTCTTGTTTGACACTCATCTTGTCAAAGGTATTAAGATCCCAAACGAAACATGGACAAAGCACCCGAGATTATATGTTTTTCAAATAGCTTTTTATTGTTTGTATGATGCAAAGTGCAAACAAAATCATCCTACCTATTTTATAATTTAATCGTTCTTCTAGTCTTATATTTTACTTTTTATGTGGGTAAATCACAACAAATGATTTTGTGTTCTTTTAATTTTATCATTGTTTAATTGAGAAGAAATTCTTCAATTTCTGCCTGTTCAATCAAGCTACTGTTATCATCTGAAAAAACAAAATTAATCTTCTCTTTCTAGTGCAACAACTATCTTTTTATAAAAATAAAATGTGTTACAATTTTTTTTTTCCGGATAACAAACTTCAAAAAATAATTAAAACTTTAAATTTTAGACTCATAAGTTACTTTGAGATAATCCCGAGATATACTTTAAAATCCAAGATGTCTGATATACATCTATGTCGTCCGAGATCTCATCTGATATGCGACATAGTGTGAAAATTTTGAGTTGTGACGTGATCGAAATTTAAGATTTGAAATCTTGGTTTCATGTGTACCAATTGATTGGGTGCCTAATCAGAACCACATTCATCAAATGACTGCAGTCCTAATAATATACATTGACTTAAGTCTAGAAGCAAAAACGAATATTATTCTGAGGCAGGATTTATGCATCTCCGCATATGCACATCCTCCATTGAACTGACATTCTAGAAAAACAGAACTGCAACACAAGTACTTCCTAGGAAGTCAAAACAAGCACTCCTGGCTTCCGATATATTTTTTATCTTATGTGACTCTTAACAAAGTAGAAGTTGACTGATAATATCACATCTTCATCATTCACATAACATAACACTGTGATTCATAATCCCTGTAAATACTCTATCTACAGTAACAAGCTTGCATGACTCCGTCATCCACATATGTAACAAGACACAACTTTGTCATACAGACAGTTCAAACCAGATGGGAAGTAGCCCCATGGAGATGACGATGATGATATGTGTTAAGCTACTACTAATCTTCAACTATGTACGTGACTGTATGACCATTTCAGCATAACAAGAGCCAATTATATTTTCTTCACTTGCACATGATGATAAATATTAAGTTGTATTCGAAAATATAAATCCAATAAGGAAGAAGTGAACTTAACTATTAGAAACAATTTATTATTCGCAGGTTTTGTATGAGTGACCTTAAAAGATATCAACCAACATTCATATGCGTTTAGACCTGTGAAGGAATCAAATTTTAACAAGATAAATGATGCGTACATTATTCAATGTATATAATCATTCATATGCTATCTTTTTAAGCAATAAATATTGTGTGAATTTTTTTGTGATCTGTAGATATGTAGGTGAGGAGACACATTGGATTTAGTGAAATTAAAAGCCAACAGGTCATCAAAATTCAAAAATTAACCATTGTGATTTGACTCTACTTGCATAATACTACTTTTTACAGCATGCACTTGCAACGAATCCATTACAATCTACTAGAACCTTAAATAGAACATCAGATTTTACACAGTAATAGACTTTGGCCAATATACATATACCAACCAAAAATTCATTGCATATAAGGATTATGGATGAAACTCAAATCATAAATTGTTAGAATGGTTGATGTATAAATCCACTAGTTTGATTACATTCTAGTAGTCACTTCAACCATCCAAAATGAACCAAGTTTGCTTTCGCTATCATATTAGTCTTAATTACAATGAAAATTCTACATAAGCATGAATCAGCAATCACATCACATCATGTTATTTAGTATATAATCTACACATATCATGGTTATTACTTGGTCCTAATTCCATTAGCTCTTTTTATAACATTAAATCATATCTTTATTGGTTTCCCCTTTAGTTTATCATAATATCATAGAAAAAGAAAATGCTAGTGACAAAATATTGAAATGAAGTTAGCAGCATAATATGCTCAAATACACTATCAAAATTTCCAATAAAACTAAACACTGATCAACGTCGTCTTACTTTACATTTACTACTTTATAGCTGGTGTTGCTTAAAACAATTACTTGATTATGTTTATCCATGATACTGAAAATTATAAGGTATCTGGTATTTGTCTTCTAAAACATGTTTTCTCCATCCTACCATTTAGTTACAAGTAACGAGGGGCACAATTTGAAGATCTTGTATTCTGACATAAATGATCCATAGGTTTGAAACTTTTTCTCCTCATTATTATTGAATAATTAGCTTGTATTGTTGACCTTGTAAGACTGTATATTTGTTTTGTTTGGACCTTTCGTTTGTTTCGGTTATTAGAATTTTACAAGCTATTCATATATTTACTTATCAAACCTTGTTTGAGCTCAACTGATGTTTATTTGTTGGACTACAATAACTGTTTGTGTTGATGTATTTCCATAAAATTACAGTTAAGACAAACTATTAATAAATAAAATGGACTCGATTCTACTTTTGACAAATTTACCGTAAGAATATGACATTACATATATCTTGTGTTAATAATTAAAGCATCATAGTTATTTTCAATACGTAGTTACGTACATACATACAAATACATACATACATATACATGTACGTGTGTGTGTATAACACCAGAATATCACATCCAAAATCATTCACTGCAGATCTAAATTGGATACGAATAAAAAAAATTATTCAATTGGCACGTATGCTTTTGCATGCACAAGTATCATTAATTTGCCCTTATTTTTCAACAATTACTCGTTACTTGAATGAGTGACTGGTAATGCCATGTAGGATGCACCTGTGATGATGTAAACGGGAATCAATGTAGGACAAGTATCTAGATACCACAACTAAGCTTACTGTTAAGCTAAGCCATGTGCTCTGCGCAAGTAAGAAGAAGGTGTGGTAATTATTTAAATAAGCAATTTGAAAGCTTGAAATATGGTGCATTTTGAAATCCTATTATATCCCAGTTTGTTGCTTTTTTGTTGAAATGATTATACTAAAGTCGCATGAACATATTTCAGAAAATATTCATAAACGAAAATAAAATAACAATTAATGACATTTAAGTAGGGTTTGCAAATCCAACTTCTCTACATGAGAATACTAAATTGTGAAGATAGCTGGATGAAGGAATGAAAACCATCATTAAGCCAATGGCACATGTCCGTTAACTAGAGATGATTGCAGATTGTTAATTTGAACGTGGTTACCAAAATGTTTGTTATGGCTATTTTGAGTAAAGGACTTGCTAAAGAGAAAGCCAATGTCCTGGATGGAATGAACTTGAGTTGTGCTTTGAAGTTGTTACAACATTATGCTTACATCGTTCACTGGAAGCCAAAAGCTTCATGCATAGTGAAAGTGGCAGTAATCATAAAAAATAGAAACTATCATACTGATGACAAACCTGGAATATAGGCAAAATGGATACAGCTCCTCTGAACCTGTATGGCTTTTTCAAGTGTAGGGAGTGCTGACTCCATATGTTGAATTTTATTAGATATTTTCTCCCATCTCGACGATGTTGCTGCTACTTGTTCTTCTAGATCATGAAAAACATTGGCAGCAAACCTGGTGGTCATACTAAAGTTTAAAAAGCAGTGGCAAACTAAGTTACCATACACTACCTAAAATTGATCCAAAGGCATTATGTTTGTCACTCTGATAAAATTCAATAATAATATATTTTGCTTTATATAAATGTTGCCAGAGACTTAAAATAATGTTTTATCATAAGGGATTGGAAGAAAAAAATCATTATGCTTACGAAGTTAACAAGGACTCCAGTTGTATTGACCAATTCGTATTGATTTTTTTTGTGTCAAAAATCAAAGCTTATGCAAAATATATGTTGCCACCATTAAATGATTCTCAATTGTACAACATCCCAAAAAAAGTCAAATTGTCAAAGACCACTTGTTCAGTGGTATGGTAAGAGCATCTTCAACAAAGGCAACTTCAGCCTTAATATTCAAGAACTGCAAATAATATACCTCCAACGGTGTAGATTACCATGAATATTCAAGGACCAATTCAAGATGCTGAATTGGTCCCATGCGCCTATTTAATAGGCGTCTTGACACCTGAAATCTCTTACTAAATAAACACATAAAGTCAGACGCCTATTTAATAGACGCCTAACCGTTGGAGATTTTCACAATAATTTAGCATTTAATATTCAAGAGCAGAATATTAAGTGCTTAATCCGTTGGAGAGGCTCTAAGGCTCCAGATTGTTGATCTAGAGACCTAGGATATAATCCCATTGGCACCATTAACCATGTCTTAAAAAAATAAAAGTGTCAATTCCTAAAATACATACATACATACATACATACGTACGTACATACGTATGTAACTAAAAATGATGAGTGTGATTTACTCGAAATATCTAGCGAAAACTTTGAATTATTCAGTTATAACAATGGATAAAAGTAGACATATGTACCATCAGGTCATAACGTCGAATAGTACTGCTCAAAGCATATTTATTTGAAGTATCATCTTATTTCATCATATGACATATCTTTCTTTATCCTTCCATCCACATCCTTTGTTCTTAATTATTCTAATTTTTTATATGTGTGTCTATATTCTTTATTGGTGGTGATATTTGTACGTCTTCCCGCCTCCACCGCTATTAAACCGCTACATGTTTCAAATACACTGGGTTAATGTTTATGTAATCGGTCTGTCAAACTGAATGGTATGCAATGTGTTATGAAACTTTTTGTATTTAAGATCAACTATGTGGATCAATTATCACTAATTGAAAACAATAAAGAAAGAGTGTTCTCTCAACTTTATAGATATTGCCAAATGATGCAAACGAATTTGTATCACTTATATTTAGACCATGAATTTGTACAGGACTACATATTATTCAAAAAATAATAATTTAGTTAATGTCTAGACAAGCGTGTTTATGCAAGGTTAGTTACATCATTAAGGGACATTGTTAATAATGAAAAATCTTACACCCAACTGGAACTTAATTGTCAGCCAGTTAGTCTAATTTTAAGCATAGTCATCCCTTATAATTTGTTGGAAACTAAATATTAACCGAAAAATGTAATGAAGATTGCAAACATAATTCTGGACCTAGCCAAAGAAATCCTTGTTTGAAATTGGTGAAACTAATCTTTAAGCACTTTTGTTAGTGTAGCCAACTGAGGTTATATTTGTATGTCACATAATATAAAATAAGCCAAACTGCATTGATAAATCATTGAGTTGGTTATAAGGTATAAATCAATTCTGTTTGATCATAGGTATAACACTCATTTTGTTACCCGTCGTTATGAAAAAAATAAAATTATATACCCTGCAACATGAGATTTCGTTTAATTTTTCACTTTTGAAGCATATAGACTAAAGAGCATTTAAGAGGTCAACCTTACCAATGTTTTCAAAACGGGATTTAAATCGTAAATCGTAAAGTTCAAACTTTAAATCGAAACGAGATTCAAATCGTAAATCGTAGATTCAAAAGATTCGTATTTGAAGGTTTGCACACAATTTGAAATTGATTTTGATGTTTGAATTTCTACAATTAAACATAAAACTCAATTTCCTCTCTTATTATATTTTGAAAACATTGTATTTTGAATTTTGAATCCAAATAAACATATTAAGTATGTTAGTATATAAATAGAATATTTTTTATTTGCGGTTTTGACTAAGTTTGGATCGAAATTAAATCGAATCGTTAAGGGAGAGATCTGATCTGAATCGGGATTTAAATCGTAGGATTTTAGGATTTTTGACAACAATGAACCTTACAAGGAAAATGTAAGCTTGCACGTCATAGCCGTTAAATTTGGTGCGCTGCTATTAGTATTTCGCTACACACAGGGCGCTGCTATTAATATTTCGCTACACATCTTGTAAGCACACCTCATAAATCCATGTCAAAAACAACACCCTTCTCCCACCACTCTACATCCACAATTAATATATATTTCAAATCTTTCTCCTCTGAAATCACAAAATCGAGCAAAAAGAAAAAAAATGCACCTTTCTCCTCTCAAAAACTTCTTGTCTTGTCATCTAAAATCTATTTCCATACCTATCCCCTCCAATCAATCCTTAGTTTTAGAAAGAAAAAAAAAATATCCCTAATTTACACAAATTCTTCTCTTTGTTTCAATTGTGCTCCAACAGATTTTCCACATTTGAAAAGTTTCCAAAATTAATTTTTGCTTTAGGGTCTTTTTATACAAAACAGGATGACTATTTGTTACCTCGGTTTTACAAATCAAAATGCATATGAATTTCTAAAGCGTACATACTCAATTTTTTTTTCATCTCTTTTGTTATATGGGAAAGTGTGTAGCCAAGTGTTAGTCGCAGCATCGTAAATTTAATATAGATCAAGAGAATCATTGGAAGTTACTTATAAATAATTAAAACAACTTATAACTTGCTTATTATTATTTGCATGTTTGTTAACTTGTAAGAAGAAGAAAAGTAGCTTAGAAATCGATGCATCATAAAAGAAGTTTGGTGATAACTTATAAGTTGCAAAGCTACCTTGTAAGTTACTTTTGTAATTTGAAATACTTACCAACTTAACCTTTGACTTAAAAGTAGCAAACAAGTTTATAAAACATAAACAACAAAAACTTGTTGATGACTTATTGCAAACTTTACAAATAAATTTTGTCACAATTTCGGTTTATCTATGCAAACGCTTTTTTTTTAAAACCTTTCGCTTAAAATTAACTATAAATTATGAAATTGTTTTTAAGGAGATCTAAAGTTTATTTTTCATTTCCCATTTTTTGAAATTAGGCATGTACTACATGTCTTAGTCTTAGGTAGTATATAACATACTATTAGTCAACATATGTCCAGTGATTTAAATCAAGCTGCATAGGATTGGAAGCTTTGACCTCACGGACCAATGCCAGAGCACCTAACCATTGTGAAAATGGTGCTGGACAGATCTAAAATGAGTTGTTGTCGAGCGGGCTCATAAGCAACAAATATTTGTTCATGACTTGAGTCCTTTTGGCAACAACTTATTTTGAATCTTCTTAAAATTAGTTTTGAATGAAAACTTCTTTTAAATCGTAAATTCCAATTAGAAATGCTTGGTCACAGTTGCTTATGAAATTAATAGCATTTGCGTAATAATAATTTCCTACAATCTTCCAAAAAATTAAAAGAAAAAAAAAAAAAAAGTAAGGGATAACCAACGAACTCAGCAAGGTCTCCAAGCTGCCGTAAAATTCCAACTAGTCCAGCAACCGAGATTCCACCTAGAATATTCTTCGGATCATCTTTCTTGTAATCTCCATCACAAAAAAGCCTTTTATTTCCTAGTCCATACTCGTTCTTCAGCTCCAAACGGGCAAGCGGCATTTATTTTTCTTTTCTTTAGCTCGCAGTGAAGCACGGGAATCGAGAGCGCTTGTAGTGATGAAGTGGGCGGTGATGACACCGTAAAATTCAATTTTGAACGTAAGAAAATATAAAGAGGGTGCCGTCATTTTGTGCATTTATGACGTCAACACGTGAATGGGCAACATAGTGAATGTCCCTTTGCAGATTTTTTTTGCGTGTTGAGCTGGCGTGTAATGCTTCGCTCTTACGGTCCATAGTTTTTTACTATCAAGGAAAACAGATTGAATTGTTAATAGAATTAGAAAATTGCTGAATCCCCCCGCCCCTCCTCTCATCCCCCATCCCCCACCTCTTAAAGAAAACAGACCCTCCTTCTGTTTTACTGAGTTTCCCTCCGATGTTTTCAGTTTTGTTCCTGTCTTTTTCACCAATCCAAATTTAATTCTTTCTGCAACAATAATCTGTTATAATGAGAAGTTAATTTGCTATATTTAAAACGTGACATCTGTCAGTGGATGTATCGGATTTCGATTTCATTTTCACTTTTAAATCACAAATTGTATTATCTTTCTATTAAAATTCATATGTGATATGTTTGGATGAAATTTTTTTAAAATTTTTTACAGTGGCAAATTGCCTACAGCAAATATTTGTCACTGTTACAATAGCAAATATTTGGTACCAGCTTGAGAAATATTTGTCACAGCTACAATGTCAAATATTTGCTAGCCCGGCAAATATTTACCACTAGACTGGTAAATATTTGCCGCAACTACAATGGCAAATATTTACCGGACTGACAAATATTTGTCACTACTACAATGACAAATATTGGTCAGTCGGGCAAATATTTCTGGCAAATATTTGTCACAGCTACAATGACAACTATTTGCCACCGTAAAAAATTTTAAAAAAATCGTCAAAACATATCATATATGGATTTTAATTGAAAGACGATAAAATTTGTGATTTAATCGTGAAAACGAAATTGAAATCGGATATATATACTGAAAGATATTATGTTTTAAATATTGCAAATTAACTTCTCATTATAGTAGATTTTTTTAATGGTAAAATGGATGAGAGAGTATTTTTGTCTTTATTTTTTTTTTCAATAAGAGGGAAACTCAGCATTTTTCTGAGTTTAAATAAATTAGCCTTGTTCATATACATGAGTCCGACGCATTGGACGCGCTCGACGATTTTCCACATCCTTATAATTAAAAACAATTAGGTCTAAGTCCTTTTCAATTAAAACTTAAAATACATTTCTGTTTTTAAATAATTTAACAAACGTTATCATTATACCCCCTCTTAACCATCTGCTCTATACCTAAAATCTTTTGACATCCACAATTCATTATTACATGATTTTACATTTCAAAAAAAAATTAAAAATCTAACAAATCGATTATTAAAACCTTACCGTCGACTATCGTTTTTTCAGCATCAATTGAAGAACAAATTGATATCTACTCATCTGAGGAACCAAAACCTAATTCTCAAATAAAAATGAAATGCATTTGCTGATTTATAAAAGAAGAAGGACTATGTTTGTGCCAACTATGATGAACTTTTACTGCAAATATTTGAATTTTATTACAAATATTGATAATGGCAAATATTTGACAGCTATAATTTTAGTTGACGATACGTTTTGAAATATTACTGCTTCCATTTACATATATATAATTCGACAAATATTCAAATGAAAGATATCTACATGGCAAATATTTCACATGATAAGAGTTGGTCAATGAATTCTTAATATATAAGTGAAGTTTTGCTATAAATATTAATGATGGCAGATATTTGACATGTATAATTTTGGTTGATGATAGATTGAAATAGTAATTAGTTATAATAAGATGAATAATTAAGAATGGCGAATACCTACCTAGCAAATATTTTCCATAAGTAATTTTTCTCAATGATTACTATAAATATTACAAAAAAATTATTATAAATACAAATACTATTAAATATTTGTCATACATGGTATTGATTGATAATAAGTCGAAATTGTAGTACACGTTTACATGAAATACTGAAAATTGCAAATATTTTCCATTAGCAATTTTGGATGATAATTGATTGATATATTATGAAACTTTTATTATAAAGACCAAGGATGTCAAATGTGTGTCATATATAGTTTTGACTGATGGTGGGTTGAAATTATAATATACAATTGATGAAAAAGTTAGGATGGCAAATATTTATCACAAATAATTTTGTTAATAATTACTATACTTATTAGAAAACATTTACTTTAAAGATCGAGAATGTCAAATATTTTTCATACATTGTTTAGATTGATTACAAGATGAAAGTATAGTTACATTTGCATGAAAATAGACAATAGCAAATATTTACTATAAATATTTCCAAGTAAATATGATATGGTAAATATGTCTCTGGCAAATACTTGTTGTAATAACACATATTTTTGGATATTTTAAAATACTCAAATAAATTAAATAATTTTGACCCTATGGCACAATCATTATTTCTCCAACTTTTGAATTTAAAAATGAAACTGGCTCCATTGCAATCATCTCGTTTTTCTAATACATGTCGTATATTTATTTGTTTGAATCGGAGTCCGGATGTGACAAATATCGTGGTTTTGTGTTTTGAAAATTTGAATTTGGGTTGACTCAACTTAACTTGAACGGACATCTTATTTTTTCTATAAATACTTGGTCGGTTTCTTATTTTTAAAATTTAAAATCATTCCCTATACGCATTTTTACTCTCTTCTTCTGCCTGTTGTCTCTGAGAACCCTCTTCCCTAAAATTCAAAAAACTGTCTCAATTCTCAACGAAAATCAATGATTCAACCGCCAAATTAAAGATCGAGACTAGGGATATCATCCAGCACTCATTAGATTCGTGATTTCATCATTTTGGAGCGGAGGCAAATTCCGGACAGTGAGCATTTAGGGGAAAATCAAATCTTTGTGAGTGGTTTTCGCCTAGTTTATTATATAAATCTTTTCAGCCTTGCATGGTTCTAAGATAATTGTGGTTTAGGAATATTTTTTAAATTATATGAATGATTTCTTGAATTTACAGTGAATATAAGTGTTATGATCTGAAATTAATATGGGATTCAATCATGTAAACAATGCAAAACTTTAGTTTAACTATTTATGTTGACTATGGTTAAACAATGAAGAAATGGATTTGTACGGTGATGACACAAAGCATGTAATTATAAGAAATGCATGAATAATTATGAAATAAGGTAGAGATAATAATTTATATATGTTAGAGAATATAAATTGAAATTATGTAAATATATATATATAGTGTATGTAATCAAATATAAGAAAAGAAAACTTATGTAATATTTTCAAAAGTAAGTTACATGTTCCAGAGAATATATCTGAATTAAAATGAATTTAATATGGTTTATTATGTGATAAATGATAGCATTTTTAGAAATGGTGTTTTTGGACAAAAACTAGTTTGTATTGAAAATATGATATAATAATGCACATAAAATATATGTTAAAATGTTTATAAATTATCATATGTTATTTCAGGTCTTATTATGATTTTATTTCGGATTTATAATGAGTTTTAAGTGTATTTTAAAGTATATATGTAAAAGTGTATTTATAAAAAGTTGAAAACTAGTTTTATAAATACTGAATTTGGAGGCAATTCTGAAATGATTTTGACATGAAGCCTTTTATGAATTTTAAATAGAATGATAATGGTGAATTATCAAAATTTTAAAGAAAATATAATGAGAATCGGGTTAAAAACAAGCAAATTAAGAAAATAAAAAACTAAAAAAATACATAAAACTTAGAAATAAAAGGAGCATTGCTCCTGCAAAATTTGACCCTAGCGGGCAATTCTGATCATTTTATAAATATGGTATGAACTTGGACCCTATAATGGCCTATACAAATAGCCAATTGAAAAATGTTTTGTTCAACTCATAGTGGCGTTGAGTAGGTTATTTGGATGATATATATTGATGCTTGATAGATGCAAATGTATTGGTTTGCTATGGTAACGTTTAGGCAATGATTTGATGTTTCTCAGCTTGACTGAATTCAGTGATTTACTTCCCTATCCTATATAAATTTACCTGGGGGTATGGGGGCTTGGATCAGCGGATGACTTTACTATACCCTCCTCAGGAGTTTACCGGTCCGCCGGGTTCTCCTGGGTTTTCAAAAAAAAAATCAGTGATTTACATGGTGTATATATAATGATATATATATATGTATGAACTGTTGATTACTATTGTTAGTAATTGTTTGACTATTGATTTTTGTGAACTTCTATTGGTTATCATGGTAACACGATCGCTCAGTGAGTGTTGAAACGCTAAGATGAGTGTTGTTTGGCGGGAATAAGCTCATAAACCGTGTATGAAACTGTGTCCATTCGATGATTCAGCTATGTCTTAATGCAATATGGTGGGCTTAGCTTTGTATATGAGTTAGATCATATCATCGACCATTGTAACTGTATTGGATTTATACCTTGATTCACGGAGTAGTCATGTGTTAGTGTATTGTTTGACTAACATGTTGAGTGCATATGAAACGGGACTAAGGTATGATTGTTTACCGTAGTTATCTTGGTATTATTTGGAAATGACTAGAGTATGTAGTAAAGTAGACGTACATCACTCACCAGACTGTAGTTTGACCCTCAAACAAATGATCATATCATAAATGATCAAACAACGATCATTTCACAGCAACACTTCGCATGCCACGTTACCAAATCAGGAGTATATTGCTGATTAATTTCAACTACATAACCTCTGAGCTCATACGTCTCAAAGAAGGGTGTTAAGCTAAGAGAATAAATTCTCCGCCACCAAATAGAAATGTATTTGAAAGAAATCAGCTTTATATCTCAATTTGTAACATCAGACACACAACCATACAAGTCTGTTCCGGGATCGAACAGAACCGAAGGCACTTCTCACGAAGCCCTTGCACATCCGGATAATTTTCTAATCACGTCCAGACTTCCCGTCACTAAGGGTGATAAAACCTCTATATCGGAGATCAGCCGATGTAGAGTAACTCGACGGTAATCCTTCCATTTTCAAAAATATCCGGTCTTCAACACCGGTCATCAAATGCGATTCATAATGACGTACAACATATTTGGAATGGGTTATACGACCCCATGGTCCTTTCCCGGCTAACCCGAATAGTGAGCGCTTATTCAAAATAAGTGTGGCATTCAAATTCAAGCAAATCACAACAAATACCCATTCAAGGTAATTATTGATAGTCGGTTATTTAACTATCAATAAAGATGCGCAACATCATCAGATTCCAAATAATTTTTCAAAATTATTTATTTTCCAAAATATCTTTACTAGATATATAATTCCCACACTTCTTTAATAAATCAATATTTATTTTTAAACTAATTTCCATTTCTTTTATAAATTCCATAGTGAATTTATATTTTCAAATATCTACTGATATGCGATTTTCAAATTGATTTCAAATATTCAATTTCAATTTATCTTTTCAAAGATAAATTCTCAAAAACGTTTCTGTTTGCGCAAAAAATGGACAAACACCTCAAAGTCGTATGATTTAGTAGATCTTATGTTGTTCTTAGTGATTTGAGTGATTTATACAAATATATGAAAAGCAGGGGCTAAACTGTAAAAAGACACGCAGATTTATAGTGGTTCAGCCAGAATGTGCCTACGTCCACTTTATATGTTATTTCTCTTCTCTTGTTTAGATTACAAGTACAAAGCTTTGGTACAAGTAAAAGAAAGTTGTTTGAAAGTTCTCTTCGTGCTTGAGCTCTCAAACTTGTCCCCCATTGTTGTACCCCTGCCCCTCTATTTATAGAGTGAGGCTGGGGGTAGGGGTCTTGGATGTGTATAGCTGCTGGCGGGCCTGGGCTGATGCAATCTGGCCTGGCAACTTTGGTTCGGCAATGCCTTGGTTCGGTAGTAGATGGTTGGAGAGTAGGTGAGTAGTGTTGATTCGGCAAGCATGGAAGAGGTTTGGTTCGGCAAGCGTGGGAGAGGTTTGGTCCGGCAAGCGTGGGAGAGGTTTGGTCCGGCAAGCATGGGAGAGGAGTTGATGTTTGATTCGGCGAAGGCTGCTTTGGAGTTGGTTCGGTAGTTATGTGGTCGTGAGTCTGGTTGGTTCGGTAGGCACTCTGGTCCGGTAGGCATGAGGAAGGAGGTGGTTCGGTAGCTTGGGAGAGAGCTGATTCGGTGGTAGGGAAGGCGCCATTCGAAACACACCCAACATTTGCCTCCCAAAGTAGGGCATATGCCTGTATATGGCGTGCTTTGTTTCAGTTGAGTCATCATATTCGGCCTGAGGACCGAACCATCTGGTCCGGTTATCGAACCTCTCTTTATAAATAGGAGCCTCAAGCCTTTGTTTTTCCTCACCGAACGAGTTAACCGAATCAACTTTCGAACTGCCGAATCAATACGGGCTGAATCAATACGTACCGAATCAGGCAAGTTCTTCCGCCGAATGGCTTCTTAAAGTAGCTTCACCGAATGAGTTCAATACCGGATGGCTTGATGCCGAATGGACTTTAAACCGAATAAATTTGATACCGAACGAAATTTGAAAATCTTTGCCCGTCGTTCATTTCTACATCCTTTTGTTCTAACAACGTGCTTTTTGTGTTGCAGATAAATGTCTCGAAAAGCAGAAACTCGATCAGATAAAAAGAAGTCCCAGGGCGAAGGAGAATCTTCCGCAGTGCCCCTTTCTCAGCCGGGACCGGAACGTCAAGGACCTGCTCCGAGGTCACTGGTGGACGGGTACGGCCCTCAGGAGCTTCTGAACTCCCCCCCGATTGCTTTCCCAGCTCCCTCAAGGAAGAGCAGCTTGATGTCATCTCCCGTTCTTTCGGAATTGATAGGGCGCGCATGCTGTTGCCAGGGAGAGAAGTTATGGCATATGACCCTCCCGAAGGGTACTTTGCCTACAGCAGATACCACTGCATGTGTGGTGCCATCCCGCCTCTTAATGCTTGGGTAGTCAGCTTTCTTACGTATCTAAAGGTGGCCCCATTCCAGCTCCAACCCAACTCTTATACTATACTGGTGAGCCTCTTCGTCATCTTTCAGAGGAAGTATGGGCGTGCTCCTTCCAACCGGGAGATCCGGTACTTATATAATCTGAGGGGATATAAGAAGGGGTCCCCATACATCAGCTTGGAGTCAGCCGTAACCTTCAAGCCGGTCTTGGATCTGTATTCTAAGTACAGCATGTTCAAGAAGGAGTGGTTCTTCGTTAGGGACGACTCTGTCTCTATTCGGCGTTTCACCTCTGGATGTAAGTCGACGCTTTATTTATAATTTCCATTCTGGTTGTGATGCTTCTTCTCATACGTTTTCATTTTTTGCTAGCGACAGGTGGCTTTGCGGTTATGGAAACTGATCGCCTGGTTTAGATGGCGGCTGAGATAGAAGCTATCCCCGGGAGAGATAGATCAGCTGCTTACCTGATCCGAAATGCGACCCTTCTGGAGTATAATTTGATCCTTCCACAACAGTCAGTAGTCAAGCAGAGGGAAACGGCGGAGGAGAGGGCGGCTGCTCAAGCTAAGGGAGGTGTCACAGTAGAGAGTGGAAAGATGAAACCTTTCACAAAACCTCCAGTTGTCGGAGGTAAGAAACTTAAGAAGTCGGACGGTCCTTCCCCCAGCACTTGTCCAATTACTCAGGGGGAGGAAGATGTTGAGGAGGAGAGAGATGAGGGTGGAGATGACCGGGAAGGTGGTGATGGTGGCGATGGCATCGGGGCCTTGCTTCCTGGGCAAGCAGGCGAGATTCAGGAGTGGACGGATGATGCATTCCGCCAAGCTTTCGAGGGCCTGGACGGAGAACCGACTTCGGTGGAGAAATCCGGAAAAGCTGACAAGGCCGAGACCATTGCAAGCGTGTCTTCCCAGACTATTCCAGCCAAGGTGGCTCCGACGACTCAAGGTGAACTTTTGACTTCTACAGGCTCCTTTTATGATAGGGACTTAGGAATATTTTATGGTCCGCTCCCGTCCTGGAACGAAATCCAGGACTTATTGCAGTATCCTACTCCTCCCCAGGGTTTGTATAATAGATGTGTTTCCTTTCTTCTTTTAACCTTTAATTTAACGCGTTTCTTGAATTATGGATCAATGTAAGCTTGTGACACTTGTTATTCATATCAGGAGTAGGTAAAACGGCCAAGGTCTCAGATCTTCGGCACAGGCTTGAACAATACAAGCTCTCCAAAGCTTCCGCCAAGCCGAAGCCTTCGACCCACCGTTCCGGGGATGTAGTCGGCTACCGTCCTCTTCTCGAGGTTATTGAAGAGGGTATTCAAAAGAGAAAGAGGAGTCATCCCTTATCTGAACCTTCACTTGGTCCCCAGCCCCCAGTTCAGCCTCTTTACGATATCACGGAGGAGGATACTGAGTTCGCACTCTCTCCGCACCCGTCTGAAAATCCTACCGTTACTCAAATTGATCGTCCTGGCTTGGCTCGTAATCCATTTGCGGGTCATCCTGATCTGGATCCAGTTTCCCATGATATTACCTTCGACGAGGTTACCGGTGAGCACCTTCTTCCCCGCAATCCCATGGTACGGGTGCTTGATGAGGCTAAGTCCTTAGATCTCGATTTACTTACTACTCGGATAGTTACCATGGGGGACGAGGCCAAGGCTAATATTGATCGGGTGGCGGAGGAGACTAGGAAGCTGATGGGGCATCATGCCCGGTTGGTTAAGGCTGGAGAGGAGATTGGGAGTGCCAACATCCGACTATGATTGATGGTTTCGGACCAGGCCAAACAGCTTGCTGATCAGGCCATTCAGATTTCTCAGCATGAGGCTGCCTCCAGGCGGTTGAGGAAGACTATGGAGGAGGCTAGTAAGGCGGAATTGCGGAAGATGGAGGCTGCCTGCAAGGAGCAGATAAATATGGCCATATTGACAGTGGACGAGGTTCGGAGGGCGGATCTTGAGCAGGTAGAGGAGCTGTCGGGGAAGCTTGAAGCCGCAGAGCTTGCTCAGGTCAGGCTAAAGGAGGAGATGGAGGTGATGAAGAGGTCCCTTCAGGCTGACTGCTCGCGATACCGACTGGAGAGGGATGCTGCCACTGCAAGGCTATCGGTTTCTGAGGCTCGTATGAGGGAGTTTGAGGAAAATGAGGGGATGATGGATGCTATGCTGCAGGATATGTACTTTCGCATTTGGAAGCAGGGCAGCTTATCTTGGATGGACGGCTACCCCCGGTTTATGGCTAGGATTTACCTCAGGGCTTTAGAGGAGGCTAAGGCTGAGGCGGATAAGGAGGGTGGAGCGGCCTTTAGGATGGATGTGGTTACCGCTCAGTTCACCAAGGAGGAGAAGATAGCGGTGAAGGAGGGGATGCGGTTGTTCGCGGTTGAGGAGGCAGGTGTGGAAGTAGGGGATGACGACCAAGACGATCAAGGGGAAGTTGCTGGTAACCTCTTCTTCATTAGTTTCTTCTTTCGTTAACTCTGTTGCTTATCACTAATGATTTCTCTTCTTGCCTGATCAGGCGGTCAACACCAACAAGACAAGGGTAAAGATCTAATGCAGCCAGCTCCCTGATTCGACCTGGATGTTTCTTTTGGTTGACTCGATACTGTTACACATGTTGGTTTTAAAACAGTAACATGGCTTTCAAGTTATAATGGTGCTACTTGTAATAAGAGATTTGATTTTCGGCATGTAATTCTTAACTTATGATAATTTCGTTACATATGGATGTTTTTTGTAGTCTTAACGTGCTGAATAAGAAATATAGCTATGCATGTACTTGTGATTCAGTGGTATTTGATGCTAAGTTCCTGTTTAAAGTATAATTTCATATCTTGTAATACTAACGTGATGTGCGAATAAACTATAGCTATGTTTTTAGGCACACAAAAATAAAATACCGTCCCTCCTGCTTTAGTTGTAGACGGCGGCTTTAGCGCGACTGAGTATGAAAATGTGGTCGAGTGCCCGGCCATCCGGTCTCATTTGCGAATGCCTCCTATTCTGTGACCTGTGCTTTAGGGATCGTTATAGAGGATAGGAGGAAAGTCTTAAAAATAGAATGGAAATATAGGAAATAGTAAAAACTTCCAATCACGGAAGGCCGTCGATGTGCTTAAGTTCGTGGCAAACGGGTTTTGTAATCACTTTCCCTAGCTGTGGGTCTTGGAGACATTTGTCACCCATCTTACGCCTCCGCGGGGAGTTAATTCTTTTTTACCTCAGCCGTACTTAAGACACATCGGAGCCGAGATCGCGCACAGTAACTACCCGAGCCATTATGGCCCGTAATCGTGGGTATTATTCGATTTACCGTGGCCGGCTAGCGTGGGTGCCGATCGTCAACCGTGAACTGCCCCTGGCTGGCCACACCTTATGTTGGGGCTTATAGTCGGTTCATGGATGCCGGCGAGCCGAACGCCGTAATGAGCTGCCTCGGCTATAGTCGTCCTTCTCGGTGGCTTATAATCGACTCATTACAGTTGGCTTTAAGGGCCGTCGCGATCAATGAGTTAACCCGCAGCAGAGGGATGCTGGAGCAAAAGTGTCTCATTGGCGGGGGCATAGATTCGCATAGTACCTATCAGGTCTTGTCCAGGTGAAGTTGCGCTGTGGAGTGCTTTGAATTGAAATGCTGTATGCATAGGATTTTGTTCAACAGAAAAGGATAAAGTTAACAAGCAGCCAAGATATAAAGGAACAAGTTAAAAAAGAGACAAGGTTTTTTAAAGTGGTTCGGCACGAAAATGCCTACGTCCACTGATTCTCTTTGTTAATTCACTTCATATGGGCAGTACAAGTTAAGAAAAGTATCGACGGAGGTGTTGGATGTTCCATGCCCTCTGGAACACCTCTCCGTCCACTGTTGACAAAATATAAGCTCCATTGTGGAGATCTTTATGAATTACATATGGTCCATCCCAGATTGGGTCTAGTGCTCCGGGGCGAGGAAAGATTCGCTTGAGGACAAGATCCCCTTCTTGTAAGGTACGATGCTTGACTTTGGAGTTGTATTGTGCTGCCACTTTTTGCTTGTGGGCTGCTGCTTTAAGGATTGCATCATTTCTTCTCTCCTCAACTATATCCAAAGACATGTGAAGGAGTTCTTCGTTCTCTTCTGGGTTATAGTGGATCCTACGGTGGGAAGGCACAATGGTTTCAACTGGGAGCATAGCCTCCGATCCGTATGCCAAAGAGAAAGGAGTATGCCCCGTTGATGTTCTGAAAGATGTGCGATAGGCCCACAGTGCCGTAGGGAGTTCATCCACCCAAGCGCCCTTTGACTTTTCGAGTTTCTTTTTGATTAGAGTTTTCAGAATTTTGTTGACAGCTTCGACTTGTCCGTTTGCCTGGGGATACGCTGCGGATGAGAAGCTTTTGTGAATTCTGTGCTCTTGGCACCAATTGGCGAATTCTTCACTGTCAAACTGAAGTCCATTGTCTGATATGATTTTTAGTGGGACTCCGTACCTGCACAGAACATTTTTGATCAAGAAGTTAATAACTTTTGCTGAAGATACTTTATTCAGAGGTTCTGCTTCCACCCATTTGGTGAAATAGTCGACTGCCACTATGGCATATTTGGCCCCGCCTTGGCGCATTGGTAGTTCGCCGATTAAGTCAATTCCCCATACTGCAAAGGGCCAAGGGCTGGTCATTTGAGTAATCTCAGTCGTTGGTAGCCGCGGAATCTTAGCAAACTTCTGGCATCTGTCACACTTTTTGACGAAATCCAAGGCGTCCTTGCTTAAGGTGGGCCAGAAATATCCATATCGGAGTATCTTTTTTGCTAATGTTTGCCCTCCGGTGTGATCTCCGCAGCTTCCTTGATGAATGTTGGATAAGATTTCCTTGGCTTCCCTTCCAGCGACACACCTTAACAACGGGTTAGAGAATCCACGCCGATAGAGGATGTCTTCTTGTATTGTGTAGCGGGAAGCTTTCCTTAAGATTTTCTTGACTTCGTTATGCCCGTTGGGTAGTGTGCCGCTTTGTAAGTAGTCTCGGATGGGAGTCATCCAAGTTGCTTCTTCAGTTGCAGCTATCAGATTCACTTGTTCAAAACTTGGGGTCGGTTGCTTTGAGATGGTTACTGCTCCGAAGATGGCGATGTCACTCATACTTGCTCGCTTTGCCAATTCGTCGGCCTCTCGGTTCTCTTCCCGAGGGATGTGCTTGACTAAGTAGCGGTCCAATCGGCTGAGAAGTAACTTGGTCTTCTTTAAATATGCTATGAGTCGTTCTTCTCGAGCTTGGAATTCTCCTAGTATTTGATTAACAATAAGTTGAGAATCGCTATGAAGACACAAAGAATTGGCTCCGATTTCAATGGCAAGTTATAATCCAGCTATCACTGCTTCATATTCTGCATCGTTGTTGGTGGCAGCGAACTCCAACCTTATAGCATAGTGCATCTTATTCCCCCTGGGAGTGATTATTACCACACCTGCCCCCGAGCCTTGTTCGTTTGATGCACCATCCACGAAGAGATTCC
Organism: Allium fistulosum; assembly: GCA_030737815.1. NCBI lineage: Eukaryota > Viridiplantae > Streptophyta > Magnoliopsida > Asparagales > Amaryllidaceae > Allium > Allium fistulosum. The sequence goes on along the minus strand of CM060902.1, from coordinate 796,920,134 downwards.
ACTTGATGTCTTCTGCTATTTCCAATTGCTCCTTATCTTCGCTGGTAGTGAATTCTGCAATGAAATCAGCCATGGCTTGGCCTTTGATGGCGGTGCGAGGGTGATAGGTGACATCATACTGACTTAGTTCAATGCACCATTTAAGTAGTAGCCCAAAAGTGTCGGGACGATGGAGTACCTGCCTCAGTGGTTGATTGGTCAGAACTTTGATGGAATGGGACTAGAAGTAGTGACGCAATTTCCGTGATGTGATTAGTAGACAGTATGCTAGCTTCTCGAGTTTAGGATATCCGACTTCTGCCCCCGTAAACCTCTTACCGACGAAGTAAACTGGTCGTTGCGTGCGGTTGTCTTCCCTTACCAAGGCGGCACTCAGGACGTGAGATGACACAGCAAGGTATATGTATAATTCTTCGCCTTCACTTGGAGTCGAGAGTACCGGTGGTTTCTGGAGGTGTTCGATTAAGTTAAGGAAAGCGGTTAAGCATTCGTCAGTCCACTCGAACTTTCCTTTGTCTTTCTTTAGAGCTTCGAAAAGGGGGACGCACTTGTCCATTGCCTTGGAGATGAATCGGCTTAGGGCGGCCACTTTTCCATTCAAACTTTGCATTTCCTTCCGAGTGGAAGGTATCTTAATATCCCTTAGCGCTCGGACTTGTTCAGGGTTTGCTTCAATCCCTCTGGTATGGACGATGAATCCTAAGAACTTTCCTGATGATACTCCGAAGGAGCATTTTAGAGGATTCAACTTCATTCCATACTGGCGAAGTATTTGAAACATCTCGCCTAGGTGGCTTACGTGATCTTTGGCTTTCATTGACTTTACCAGCATGTCATCCACATATACTTCCATAGTTTTCCCTATTAGCCCTGCAAACATCTTATTGACGAGGCGTTGGTAGGTGGCTCCTGCATTTTTAAGTCCGAAGGGCATTACCTTATAGCAGTATAAACCCCGGTCGGTGATGAAACTAGTGTGGTCTTGGTCGGGAGCATGCATAGGAATTTGGTTATACCCTGAGTATGCGTCCATAAAAGATAAGAGCTCGTGCCCGGCTGTGCTGTCTACAAGTTGGTCGATTTGGGGAAGTGGGAAGCAATCCTTTGGGCAGGCGTCGTTTAGGTTGGAGAAGTCAATGCATGTTCGCCACTTCCCATTAGCCTTCTTTACCAGCACCGGGTTAGCGATCCATTCCGCGTAGATGGCTTCTCGTATGAAGTCGTTGGCGAGTAGATTCTTTACTTCTTCATCGAGGGCTGCTGATCACTCTGCCCCCATGCTTCTCTTTCTTTGTTTTACGGGCGCCTTGGTAGGATCAATGTTTAATACGTGGCATGCTACGTCGGGGGAGATTCCGGTCATGTCAGCGTGTGACCATGAGAATACATCCAAGTTGTGGCGGAGAAAGTCGATGAGTTGTTCCTTCAACTCTGCTTCTAGTTGGGACCCAATTTTCAATAGTCTACTTGAGTCGTGCTTGTCTACAGATACAAACTCCATAGCCTCTGCAGGCTCGGCGGTGGCCTCCTCCTCTTTGTCCCTAGGGTCTAATTCATTGAAAGGGTCGCTGGTATATCGAAGAGGATGGGCTTTTTTTAGTTGCTATGCTTCTAGACTTTTTGTGCAGAGGGCAACCTCTACACCCTTCCCTTTATCCTTCCTGTGGTTGTTGCGAAGTTCAGTCACATAGCAGTCTCGAGCAACGTCCTGGTCTCCTTCTACTTCCCCTACTTCATTGTCCGTTGGAAATTTCATCTTCAGGCACCATGGGGCTAGGACAATTTGGAAGTCAGACAAGGCTGGCCTTCCTAAGAAGGCGTTGTAGGCCGAATGGTTTTCTATTAGCACAAACGTCTGTTTCCGTACAACGGAGCGGGGATGGCTTCCAATCTCAACAAAGAGGTCCAGTTGCCCGAGGGGCATCTTCACATCTCCAGTGAAACCGTGTAGTGGTTTATCGCAGGGAGATACATCCTTCATTGATAATTTCATTTTGTCGAATGCATGTTTGAACAGGATGTTTACTGAGCTTCCAGTGTCTACTAGGATTCGGTAAACTTCGGCGGGACCGAGCCGGGCAGAAATAACCATGGGATCCATGTGAGGGTATTGCCTTCCTTCTAGGTCACGCTTACCGAATGTGATGTCATCACTTTCTTTCCGTTTCGGGTGGCGTTCTTCTATAACCGAATTGACACAGTCTTTATTGTCTCTAAGTGACTTTCCATATCTTTCCATCTCTTTCCAGCTTTTGTCTGCGATGTGCGGTCCTCCTGAGATGGTATGGACCACTATCTTTTCTTGACTAGAGCCGCTAGTGTTGCGGTTTCCTCTGCCGGTCTCTGGTGAGGGTAGCCTTGGGTTTTCATTGGCAGGAGCTGGACTCCTGTCCTGACCTTTTACATAGCGTTCCAGTTTCTTCCTTCTGATGTGTTCCTCAATCAAGTCCCGGAGATGATGGCATTCATTGGTATCATGCCCGTGAGATTCGTGGAAGCGGCAGAACTTTCCAAACTTCTGCGCGTTATCTGATTCCTTCTTGTATGGTGGGCGTTTGTATCTAACTTCGCCTTGGGTGGCAAGGAAGATATTTTCGACGGTCTCGTTCAAAGGAGTGTAAGTGTCGAATCTCGGTCCTGGCCGATATAGGCGCTTTTCTCCCTTCTTGCCCCCAGCATTGTCTCTAGAATCATTTCTTCGAACGTCCCTTGCCACAGCAGGGGCGTTGCTGTGAGTTGCCTTATTTTGTTGCCCTGACTGCCCCTCAACGGCAGCATCCTCAAGCCTCGTATATTTCCCGGCTTCATGGAAGAAATCGGGTAAAGTAGCTGGTTTTTCTTTTGTCAACCTTCTAGCAAATTTAGTGTCCGGATGCACACCACTACAGAGGGCCATTAGGATAAGCTTCTCGTCGGCATCTTGGACTGCGGCTGCTGCGGCATTGAATCGGGTTAGGTATTGCTGCAGTTTCTCTCCAGGTTTCTGTTTGACGCTGGATAAGGAATAAGCGTCCTTAGGTTGTTCCACATGAATGCGGAACTGACTGATAAACTTTTCTTTCAACATTTCCCACGAGCCGATGGATCCGTGGGGTAGATGACAAAACCAGGAGGTAGCGAGATCTGCTAAGAAGAGTGGAAAGCATATGCACAGTACTCCCTCTGTCGCTCCACTCATGAGCATATGTTGTGTGTATCTCTGTAAGTGTACAACGGGGTCAGAGGTTCCTTTGTAAGGTTCCATTGTTGGCATCTTCCATTCTCGGGGGGTGATAGCAATTTCAATATTGCTGGCGAAAGGGCTTGTTACCCTAGCGCCTATCCCTCGATCTCTTTGCTCCCGTTGGACGCATTCTCTGAATAAGCGTGCCATCCTTTCATCAGAATTAGGAGCAGATAGAAAGGAGTTTGGTTCTGTTCTGTGGGATTGATTCCGTCCAGATGACCTGTAGGGATGGTATCATCTATCATTCCTCATAGCTTCCAGTGGTTGCCTTTGATCTTCTGGGAGCATGCTAGGGTCAGCTACAGTTGGCCCTTGCCTTGATCTTCCCCTGCTGGGTTCTGATCTAAGCACTTCCTCGGGTCCAACTTCGGGCTGGACTCTAGCTCGGCCCTGTTCACTGGCGTTTCCGTGGTTAGGCAGTATGACAGGCTCAGCTACAGTTGACCTTCGCCCGGTACCTCCCCCGTTGGGTTCGGTACCAAACGTTTCCTCAGGCCTAACTTCGGGTTGTGCTCGATCTCGGCTCCTACCATGGCTACTTCTGCCGTTAGCTCCTTCGAAGAAGGAAGACCTTTGTTGTCTCTGAGATCCTCCAGACTGGGACTCGCCCCACGATTCAGTGTTGCGGTTGGACTCTTCAGCATCCCTTAAGCATGACATGAGATGGTCCACCAAGGCTTCCTGCTGGGACGTGAAGCGGTTAGTTACTTCAACCACAACTTTGTCTTAATCTGCCCTAGTAATTGCTGCGGGCTGTTCTATGGCAGGAGTGGTCGGATTAGCCTGTCCTTCATTTGGTACTGCTGTTGGAGGGGGACGATTTACTTGATTCGTGACAGCTGGATCTGGAAGACTGCTGGATGCGATGTTTTTTCCTTTGTTAACATCTTTTTTCTGTTTGGGAGGCATGTTTTCCAAGTGGCGAACGACGCTGTTAGGAAAAATGTCAAGTGGATGAAGCTGAAGCTTCGAGCTTCTAGTTCTCAGTGAAAGCACCAAAAATGTTTGCGCAAAAAATGGACAAACACCTCAAAGTCGTATGATTTAGTAGATCTTATGTTGTTCTTAGTGATTTGGGTGATTTATACAAATATATGAAAAGCATGGGCTAAACTGTAAAAAGACACGCAGATTTATAGTGGTTCAGCCAGAATATGTCTACGTCCACTTTATATTTTATTTCTCTTCTCTTGTTTAGATTACAAGTACAAAGCTTTGATACAAGTAAAAGAAAGTTGTTTGAAAGTTCTCTCCGTGCTTGAGCTCTCAAACTTGTCCCTCATTGTTGTACCCCTGCCCCTCTATTTATAGAGTGAGGCTGGGGGTAGGGGTCTTGGATGTGTATAGCTGCTGGCGGGCCTGGGCTGATGCAATCTGGCCTGGCAACTTTGGTTCGGCAATGCCTTGGTTTGGTAGTAGATGGTTGGAGAGTAGGTGAGTAGTGTTGATTCGGCAAGCATGGAAGAGGTTTGGTCCGGCAAGCGTGGGAGAGGTTTGGTCCGGCAAGCATGGGAGAGGTTTGGTCCGGCAAGCGTGGGAGAGGTTTGGTCCGGCAAGCATGGGAGAGGTTTGGTCCGGCAAGCGTGGGAGAGGTTTGGTCCGGCAAGCATGGGAGAGGAGTTGATGTTTGATTCGGCGAAGGCTGCTTTAGAGTTGGTTCAGTAGTTCTGTGGTCGTGAGTCTGGTTGGTTCGGTAGGCACTCTGGTCCGGTAGGCATGAGGAAGGAGGTGGTTCGGTAGCTTAGGAGAGAGCTGATTCGGTGGTAGGGAAGGCGCCGGTCGAAACACACCCAACAGTTTCATTTTATTTTGGAAAAGCGTTTCCATACTTATTTAAAAAAATAAGTAATTCACAAATCTATTTATTTTCAACATTTGAAAATATTCGATATACTTAAATCAAAATTTAAGTATGTAGTTCATTCTTTAAGGAAATCATTTGCTATAACATCTTTTTGAGTCAAAACGAATGTTACGTAAAACATCGTTACGACGACTCAAAATCACATAGTATAGGGATTCGGAATTAAGATAGATATATATAAATCCCAATACTAGATAAAAAAACATTTTCTTTCAGAAATCATTTACTATAACAACAGTGTTATAGTCCACCATTTCCTTATTTCTCGAAAACATCTATTTCAACAATGAATGTTGAAATCTATGATTTCGATGTTCAATATATTTTAAAACATCGTTAAACCCATTAACTTCATCTTTAATGTCACTTCTCCAAAACATATCCAATTTACTTAATAATATATTCACTGTCCAAAATCGTGAATATACTTCACTTAGCCAAATTTCAATCATCTCTACACATTTTATTTCAATAATAATTTGCTATCCAAAATCACGAACATATTTCCTTTAATAACCTTCTATATTTAATTGGTCAAATTCAATTGATTTCGAATTTATAAAACAATGTTTATAAATTCTATTTCTGTTTTATAACAACTTCGATCTATAAATTTCTTTTATTAACTTCTATAATTCACTTATCAAAAATGAGTGATTTCAGATTTATAAAACAACGTTTATAAATTGCATTTATACTTTATAACAATTTTAACTTATAAAAATCATTTTTATTAGCAAACTCTATTTATATTCCATCTAAGGGCAACAATCTAATTTATAAGTAAATTTCTTATAAATCTTTTATTCTACAATTTCATTCACATTTTATAACTTCACAATTTATAAATCTATAAATTTCATCTCTTCACGATTTATAATTCCATAAATTCCATATCTTCACAATTTATAAAATTATTTCATTTTTAACACTTAAAAATAACTCGTTTTAAAATTCCAAAAATTTTAATTGATAAATATCATTTTTTTACATCTTTTATACACATCGTTTTTAATAATTCAAAAATCCAAATTTTAAACTATTTTATAAATTACTTAACTATTTATTTCAAAAGAAATTACCTTTCGGTTATATTTCACAAACATCATAATTTCTATAACTTTAAGATTTTAACGTTTATTTTTATTTAAAATAAATCAATTCAAAATTTTAAATAAAGTGTACACCTTCAAAAATCACTTTACAATTTTATTTATTTTAAAATCCACATCATCATTTTTTAAATTTCAAAAATCGATCCGATGATGCAACGCACCAATTAGTCAATCACAACATTCAATATCATATATCAATATGATAACAGAATACATCACAATATCTGTAAATAAATAAATACTGGTGAGGAATCCAGTTGGATCCCTTCAACCTGTTTCCCTGCATCCACAGACGTTAGCACAATACCCATTCCACTTCAAGGTGGAATATCACGGTATATGGGATTTATAAAAATATCATCCGCTTACTAACGGCGCATAGGGTCTCATCCGCTATACAATGTGGGAAATCAATCAACTACAATATATACATATGCCTATATATATATATATTGCTATATACTACTATATATATACATATATACACTATCACAATCAATAGCAATAATCAATCAATAACTGAAATTCCAACTTTAAATTTTAAGTGAGAAAATCTCACCTTTGCATTTATTTTTGCAGTCCATGTTCATCCCAGACTTGTTTTCCCGATTTATTGACCTTGTATAAATATTGTACAAATAAATTAACATTCGAACCAATTAAATAAATCAATTTCCGTTTTGATAGTTTTAATTAACCAATTTCTCCTTTAATAATTTATTTAACAAAACATTAAATTTAAAACTACATTTCCTTTAATAAATTTAATTAACTATAAATTCTTTTTATTAACAAATAATTCATAGATTTCGAAAATCAAATTTTTTCCTTTTCTGTAAATTAAAATAGCAATAAATTTTACTGTAAAAAATTTCTAACTGGTACGCATATAAATTTAAATTCGAAAATAGATTATACCTTACTGTAATATTGAACAACCCAGGCTCGACTTCGCGAATGCCTCCAGCCGCCATCAACTCGCGACCATCTACTGCCCATCTACATCGGCGACTTCGAACTGCCTAGCCCCGATCCGCGTGCCCTAGTTCTCGCGATTCCAGTCTCGCCGCCGCCGGCCTACACCCCAGGCAAACCCACTGACATCGAGTAACACGCCGTCGCCATTGACGCGGTCGCGATCCCCCTAGGCTCGCCGTGAACGCCCCATATTCCGCCTTTGATGTCGTCGCGATTCGCCCAGACAAACGCGCCACCTCTGCACGCATCCCTAGTCGCCTTCCCAGTCGAGCACGCACGCCGCCCCGAACAGACGCGACCTCACCTCGATCGAACTCGAGTTTTCCTATGTCTGCCATTTTTTTTATTGCGAGAAACCCTTTTTGATTTGAACGAGTTCGCGATTCATAGATTGAAGGCAGCGTTCTCCCCATATCTTTTGATTTTGTTTGAACTGAATGATGGGGAAAAGGAGATGTCGTGGTTTGAAAGGAAAAGAGACGTGATTAATCATAGAGGTATGGGTCGCACGATCTCTTCGTGATTTTGAACAAGATTCTAGGCGTGATTTAAGGGTGCTGATGTGATTAAATCAAATTTAATTTAAATTCAAATTCAAATCGTTCGATAAATGCAGCTAAAAATTTTAACTTCCTATCGAGGCATGCCGCTAGGCATTCATAATGTTATACGCCTATTCCGAACATAGTGGAAAAGGTTTCGAGTCCAAATTCGATCGTATGAAGAAGATAGCTTTTATTGGACCAGTTATTAAATTAAATCTTCGATTTAATTTTAGCGCGTTTGCTTATCGTACGGCCAAACGACAACTCCAAACACTACAAAAATTGAAATCCGATAATATACTATATTACGGATCCAATGGAACTGGTTTCGTCGGATTTCAAGACTATGCCTCGGACAACTATTTTTAAATATCGATTCGTACGATAAAATTTCAAAACTGATCCAAACAGTTTCAATTTCAATTCTGAAGCTGCTGTTATCTTCAGTGTTACCAATATGAATTTTTCAAACCTTTGAAATATTTTTAACCGGCTTAAATTTGAAGATTCAAATTTTTATCCAACTTTCAATAGATTAAATTTTATAATTTAATCACTAAATCCATTGTGATAATTGAAATTCCAGTCAAACCATCATTTAAATATTTAAAATCAATTAAATATTTTCAAATTAAATGTTCAAAAATTTAGGGTCGTTACAATCTTCCCCCCTTAAAAGAATTTCGTCATGAAATTACAAGTTAGGAAAAATGGTCCTTAGCTCGTCTACTATTTTTCACAATCCTATAGTTTTTATCAATTTGTCAAAACAAATCTTTCTACTAAAGATTCGTTATTATTTCAACTGATTTTCCAACTTCAATTATAGGTTTCAAAACAACATTGTTTAACTAACAATTCAAATTTAAATTTAAATTCAAATTTAAACTTTCAAATTTTCTAAAAATTTTCCAACACTCGAAATTTTCAAAAAATTTCGCCAGCGTCTCCTTTGCGTGGCTAATACAGTACGACTACAAAACGTCCCTACGGACTCTCAAATTTCAAAAAGAAAAGAAAAAGCCAAGCGGCTAGACAAGAAATCAGCAAATCTCATATTGAAATTTAAATACATACCTTTTTGTCGAGCAATTCTAATTTATCTTGGAAAATCAAATCCAATTTCCTTTATAATACTTGTATATCATACTAGCAATAATACCTAGTTACAACATTCAAACCATTTTGCAAATTCTATTACAAATTTTTTTTTTAATATATGCTTCTTATACATTTTTACTTCACTTTACTATTGAAGGTATATCATTATCATTCAATTTTACATTTCAAATTCCATTTGAATCCAATTTACACTTTCAATTTTGAATTCAATTTCAACATTTAATTCAATTTGGATTCTATTTATCTTCTGAATATTGAATTTATCAATTATCTTTCATTCATAACTGCACTATTTTTAATTAGTTTCATTTACTAATTCATCACAAATTCTAGTTCATTTTATTCAAATTTGTTTTCAACATTCAGTTTTAATTCCAGTTTTATCTTCATTCAATCATCAACTTAGAATAATTTCAATATCAAATTTTACTTAAGAATTTCACTCTTCATCTCTTAGGTTCAATATAAACATTCCATATACACATTATATTTATTTTCAATCTACCACTTCGGTTAAATCTACTTACATTTAAACTGGATTTCCAATTCGAATTCAATTTACCTTTCTTTTATAATTATAAGCCTTTCTTTTATAATCATTGAATTTAATTCGTTCCAACCCTTATTCATTTGGTCAATATTCAATTAGCTTTACTTACTAATTTTTTTTAGTTTAATACTTCACAAATCAAATTCAATTCCAGTTTTATTCACTTTCAAATTCAAAATGAATTTTAACATTCAATTTCATTTTCTTGCATTTTAAATTGCAAATTTATTTATTCACAAATTCATTCATTTTTAATTTGAATCTTATTTCAAACAGATTACCGAATATTTTATAAGTCATCAACTTATTTACATTCCATTAATGAATTTTATTTTATTTTTTTCCTATTACTTTCTTGGAATTCCATTTCCAATTATAAATTCATTTTACAATTCATATTCACAGTTTTATTCATATATAAATTCATTTCCTTATTTAATTTTCTCATAATTATGATAATACTTCAATATTATCACTTCATAACAACCAAACATCCATTTACAATAACAATTCATAGAAAATCATTTCTTTTCTATACAAAAATAGTTTTAGGTAAAATTATCTCATTTACCTGTTTTAAAATCAATACTGTGTCGGTTTATCTTGTTTAGAGTTTAGAAACCCCTATCGATTTCAGTTAGCTAGACTGCACCGACCAGAATTCATAAACAATCAACCGATAAGTCAACACAATACAAAACAATTTTATATTCACTAACAAATACGCGCTCATATCTATTATTACACTCAATTCATTCTAGAGTACTACTGACTCTATCTCTAATGAGTAACACCCAACAGAGCAGGGTTGTCGCTTAACCATATGCTCTGGTACCACGTTGTAAGGACCCGATTCTTCGACTTTCGAAAATTGACATCGATACGTCCACTGTATCAACTGCCGAGCAAACAAATGCCGGGAAACTGAATACTTAGGGTTTTAAAGAAAGAAGAGGTAGAAGAAAAGACAGAAGAGAAGAAAGAAGAAAAGAGAAAGAAGAAACAACAGAAAACACAAAACAGAATCTCACATTCGCAGCAGAACAACATATATTTAATAAATAAATAATCTTTTAAACAAAGAACTATATCATTTTATACATTACCTCATATTAGAGTTTACAGCAATAATACACAACAATGGACAGTTATACAACTTGTCCTCATACAGAATACACAGCGGAATAAATAATATCATATACAAGTGGTACGTCTCGCCATCCAGCTCGCCACTAAGCTTCACAGCAACCTGAATCCAGAATGACCTGATAACCTAACTCTAGACTGCCCGTGTGGAAATTGGTGGGCACCCAGAGTTTAGGAAGGGAACAATAAACTCCAGGTCAGTCATGTGACTGGTGTGAGAACTAAAACAGTTATTTATCTTTGAAAACAAACAATAGGATAACTTTGAAGTCAATTCACAATGCTATTGAAAATGTAACTACCATAAGACCTCCCACCACACACACAACGCAAACGCAGACTTGGAGGAGATTTCCTTCTTATGATAGTCAAAGATGCTTACTACGCAAAAAATCAAATCACTTTTGATATTATCATTAGTGCATAGTGGAATTTTTTTTTTTGAAAGTAGAATATAAATCTTAGCCAGCATAGGTACCCATATATTATGCCTGCTATAACTGCCATATTAAACAGCAGATTCTACAACTAAAACCGTAGAAGGCTCATATTGTTTCTTTGGATTTCCAACAAATGATCAGGCCAAGGAACTTCCCATTGCCACATGGGTACGCCTCTGGAAAGACGACCCGAGAATCTAACCGGATCTCTGCCAACACAAGGCCGGGTTACCTCTGCAAAAATAGGTAACTACTGACGCGCATATGCCATCCCCCGATCGTAACCGATCTTCCCGAGGATCCTCGATTTCCAACAACCACATAAGAATAATAATGCAGTAACAACATAGGTTAAGTATCTGGGCTCCATACCATGATACCACCTCTATCCAGAAGGAATGACATACACTAAGGGGCGCTACTCCCTAGAACCTTGCCGCATCCTTCCTGTTTTGACCATTTCCGGGGTGTGAGGTCCGACGAAGTCTCGTCCACAAAGCTACGCTTTGTCACAAATCCATGCTTCGGGTCAAACAAATGATCAAACAAATGATCACAAAGATAAATGATCAAACAAATGATCATATCACAAATGATCAAACAACGATCATTTCACAGCAACACTTCGCATGCCACGTTACCAAATCGGGAGTATATTGCTGATAAATTTCAACTACATAACCTTTGAGCTCATACGTCTCAGAGAAGGGTGTTAAGCTAAGAGAATAAATTATCCGCCACCAAACAGAAATGTATTTGAAAGAAATTAGCTTTATATCTCAATTTGTAACGTCAGACACACAACCATACAAGTCTATTCCAGGATCGAACAGAACCGAAGGCACTTCTCACGAAGCCCTTGCACATCCGGATAATTTTCTAATCACGTCCAGACTTCCCGTCACTAAGGGTGATAAAACCTCTATATCGGAGATCAGCCGATGTAGAGTAACTCGACGGTAATCCTTCCGTTTTCAAAAATATCCGGTCTTCAACACCGGTCATCAAATGCGATTCATAATGACGTACAACATATTCGGAATGGGTTATACGACCCCATGGTCCTTTCCCGGCTAACTCGAATAGTGAGCGCTTATTCAAAATAAGTGTGGCATTCAAATTCAAGCAAATCACAACAAATACACATTCAAGGTAATTATTGATAGTCGGTTATTTACCTATCAATAAAGATGCGCAACATCATCAGATTCCAAATAATTTTCCAAAATTATTTATTTTCCAAAATATCTTTACTAGATATATAATTCCCACACTTCTTTAATAAATCAATATTTATTTTTAAACTAATTTCCATTTCTTTTATAAATTCCATAGTGAATTTATATTTTCAAATATCTACTGATATATGATTTTCAAATTGATTTCAAATATTCAATTTCAATTTATCTTTTCAAAGATAAATTCTCAAAAACGTTTAATTTTATTTTGGAAAAGCGTTTCCATACTTATTTAAAAAAAATAAGTAATTCACAAATCTATTTATTTTCAACACTTGAAAATATTCGATATATTTAAATCAAAATTTAAGTATGTAGTTCATTCTTTAAGGAAATCATTTGCTATAACATCTTTTTGAGTCAAAACGAATGTTACGTAAAACATCGTTACGACGACTCAAAATCACTAGTATAGGGATTCAAAATTAAGATAGATATATATAAATCCCAATACTAGATAAAAAAACATTTCCTTTTGGAAATCATTTACTATAACAACAGTGTTATAGTCCACCATTTCCTTATTTCTCGAAAACGTCTATTTCAACAATGAATGTTGAAATCTATGATTTCGATATTCAATATATTTTAAAACATCGTTAAACCCATTAACTTCATCTTTAATGTCACTTCTCCAAAACATATCCAATTTACTTAATAATATATTCACTGTCCAAAATCGTGAATATACTTCACTTAGCCAAATATCAATCATCTCTACACATTTTATTTCAATAATAATTTACTATCCAAAATCACGAACATATTTCCTTTAATAACCTTCTATATTTAATTGGTCAAATTCAATTGATTTCGAATTTATAAAACAACGTTTATAAATTCTATTTCTATTTTATAACAACTTCGATCTATAAATTTCTTTTATTAACTTCTATAATTCACTTATCAAAAATGAGTGATTTCAGATTTATAAAACAACGTTTATAAATTGCATTTATACTTTATAACAATTTTAACTTATAAAAATCATTTTTATTAGCAAACCCTATTTATATTCCATCTAAGGGCAAAAATCTAATTTATAAGTAAATTTCTTATAAATCTTTTATTCTACAATTTCATTCACATTTTATAACTTCACAATTTATAAATCTATAAATTTCATCTCTTCACGATTTATAATTCCATAAATTCCATATCTTCACAATTTATAAAATTATTTCATTTTTAACACTTAAAAATAACTCGTTTTAAAATTCCAAAAATTTTAATTGATAAATATCAATTTTTTACATCTTTTATACACATCGTTTTTAATAATTCAAAAATCCAAATTTTAAACTATTTTATAAATTACTTAACTATTTATTTCAAAAGAAATTACCTTTCGGTTATATTTCACAAACATCATAATTTCTATAACTTTAAGATTTTAACGTTTATTTTTATTTAAAATAAATCAATTCAAAATTTTAAATAAAGTGTATACCTTCAAAAATCACTTTACAATTTTATTTATTTTAAAATCCACATCGTCATTTTTTAAATTTCAAAAATCGATCCGATGATGCAACGCACCAATTAGTCAATCACAACATTCAATATCATATATCAATATGATAACAGAATACATCACAATATCTGTAAATAAATAAATACTGGTGAGGAATCCAGTTGGATCCCTTCAACCTGTTTCCCTGCATCCACAGACGTTAGCACAATACCCATTCCACTTCAAGGTGGAATATCGCGGTATATGGGATTTATAAAAATATCATCCGCTTACTAATGGCGCATAGGGTCTCATCCGCTATACAATGCGGGAAATCAATCAACTGCAATATATACATATGCCAATATATATATATATATATTGCTATATACTACTATATATATATACATATATACACTATCAAAATCAATAGCAATCATCAATCAATAACTGAAATTCCAACTTTAAATTTTGATTGAGAAATCTCACCTTTGCATTTATTTTTGCAGTCCATGTTCATCCCAGACTTGTTTTCCCGATTTATTGACCTTGTATAAATATTGTACAAATAAATTAACATTCGAACCAATTAAATAAATCAATTTCTGTTTTGATAGTTTTAATTAACCAATTTCTCCTTTAATAATTTATTTAACATAACATTAAATTTAAAACTACATTTCCTTTAATAAATTTAATTAACTATAAATTCTTTTTATTAACAAATAATTCATAGATTTCGAAAATCAAATTTTTTTTCCTTTTCTGCAAATTAAAATAGCAATAAATTTTACTGTAAAAATTTTCTAACTGGTACGCATATAAATTTAAATTCGAAAATAGATTATACCTTACTGTAATATTGAACAACCCAGGCTCGACTTCGCGAATGCCTCCAGCCGCCATCAACTTGCGACCATCTACTGCCCATCTACATCGACGACTTCGAACTGCCTAGCCCTGATCCGCGTGCCCTAGTTCTCGCGATTCCAGTCTCGCCGCCGCCGGCCTACACCCCAGGCGAACCCACTGACATCGAGTAACACGCCGTCGCCATTGACGCGGTCGCGATCCCCCTAGGCTCGCCGTGAACGCCCCATATTCCGCCTTTGTCGTCGTCGCGATTCGCCCAGACAAACGCGCCACCTCTGCATGCATCCCTAGTCGCCTTCCCAGTCGAGCACGTGCGCCGCCCCGAACAGACGCGACCTCACCTCGATCGAACTCGAGTTTTCCTATGTCTGCCATTTTTTTTATTGCGAGAAACCCTTTTTGATTTGATCGAGTTCGCGATTCATAGATTGAAGGCAGCGTTCTCCCCATATCTTTTGATTTTGTTTGAACTGAATGATGGGGAAAAGGAGATGTCGTGGTTTGAAAGGAAAAGATAAAATTTAATTTAAATTCAAATTCAAATCGTTCGATAAATGCAGCTAAAAATTTTGACTTCCTATCGAGGCGTGCCGCTAGGCGTTCATAATGTTATACGCCTATTCCAAACACAGTGGAAAAGGTTTCGAGTCCAAATTCGATCGTATGAAGAAGATAGCTTTTTTTGGACCAGTTATTAAATTAAATCTTTGATTTAATTTCAGCGCGTTTGCTTATCGTACGGCCAAACGACAACTCCAAACACTACGAAAATTGAAATCCGATAATAATACTATATTACGGATCCAATGGAACTAGTTTCGTTGGATTTCGAGACTGTGCCTCGGACAGCTATTTTTAAATATCGATTCGTACGATAAAATTTCAAAACTGATCCAAACAGTTTCAATTTCAATTCTGAAGCTGCTTTTATCTTTAGTGTTACCAATATGAATTTTTCCAACCTTCGAAATATTTTTAACCGGCTTAAATTTGAAGATTCAAATTTTTATCCAACTTTCAATAGATTAAATTTTATAATTTAATCGCCAAATCCATTGTGATAATTGAAATTCCAGTCAAACCATCATTCAAATATTTAAAATCAATTAAATATTTTCAAATTAAATGTTCAAACATTTAGGGTCATTACAGATGGAAACCGGTATACTGAACTAAGTGATGCTGGATTGTGTGAATGAATAAAGCGTTACTTGTGTATATAAATTACCTTCTGACATTGACGCTGATTATGTGTGTGTTTGGATTTGGATTAGATTTGACTCTATTTGACTATGTGTGTATTCCGATTCTATAAATTTGAATAAAGTTATATTTAACTATATTATATGTTGTTACCTTCTGTTGTGAGTTCAAAAAAGATGGATAGATTATATTTCTTGTTTTGTCTACTGTTATCTTAATTTAACGACACATCATTTTTGGTTTTGGGGGGTTTTCAAAACATTTGTTGTGTTAAATGAGAAGGTCGAAAATGATGAGTTATTACATTTGTTAGAGCAAAACATTCCCTAAACTAAGGATTAGGAACATATTGAGAGAGCGTATTTTTATTTTTCCTATGTGTATGTATATATGTACGTATTTTCTTTGAAAATGATATATGTGTGTGTGTGTGTGTGTGTATACGTATGTATATGTACATGTACATATGAGTTGAGTACATATGTACACACACAATTTACTGTTTCAGTTTCGTTCTCCATTTATTGGGGAGTTGCTAATGAATCCAGTTTTCTTTCTAGATAATCGAATATGAGTAACTCGATTAGACTAATGCTACCAATTCCAGTGGGGTTGAGACTAGAACTGGTACTAGCACCAGTGTTACTGGCAAATTTTTAACGGTCTCATAATATACGGATGAACTGGACTGTGAAATGATGAAGGAATGAGTCAAGAAGCTTGGAAGATATTGAGATTGAAGAAGCTAAAGATTTAGCTATGTTTTCAAAATGCATGATTTAGCCGGTACCGATCATAATTTTGTTGGGACCGACATGATTTGGTTAGTGTCAATACTGAAGCAACTTCTTAGTGAATCTGGACATCAATATAAAGACAAAATGGATCAAGAACTTAAGGGCATGCTTAGAATGATGATATGAAGCCACATAAGAAATCTGAAGTCAAAAAGGAAAAGTCGGAGTTGATCGGTAATGATCACAATTTAAATTGGTACCGATATGATTCTGGAAGTGAGGTCGTACTTGTGGAAGTTGAAGAATATGCATATAACATGGGACACTTGGAATGACCAAGGAAAGTAGATCTAAAGGTTTTGACCGAAAATGAGCAAAAGCATTATGATTGGTATCGATATGATTTCTAATATGAACTGACTTGTTCTTCCTTCCTAATCTCCCGGATCTAGATTTTTATCCAGTCTTTCGCAATTTAGCGACTGTGGTGGGCGATTCTGCCATAAATAGGTAGGCTAGAGCAACGGATTAAGGACTTTTTTGGGGCCTTTATCTTCATCATCATCTTATATTCTCTACTTAATCTTTGTCGCTCAGAGCTAAACTCTTACTGTTTAGGTCAGAAACCAATTGCAAAGCTCTTGTACTTATGATAAATTCAATTCTAATAATATTACAGTGGACAAAGGTCGAAGTATTTGCCGAACCTCAATAAAATTCTCTGTATTCTTACTGTTTTTGTTCATATTTCTTAGATCTATCTCATTTTTGATAGACTTTGGGTGTTGTGCCATTTTTTTGGTTCAATATTTTTGGTATTTTCACTGAGAAAGACATAGAAAAGAGATTTAGAAAAGATAAAGAGGATTACGACAAGAGCTGTTGCAGAAGGAAGTCAGCCAGATCATGGGGGAATCCAAGGCATGTTGTGACGACCTGGATTTTTAACGTCTATTTATCGGGTGATTAACAGATGTAATTATTGGAATATTAGTTATCCCAATAAATAAATTTCTAATGATTAAAATATTGGGTATATAGGTGGCTTAAAAACTATAATAAATATTGAATTATAAATCTCTGAATATGATAAATCTTATAGAAAATAAATTTTATATATATATTCCACCATCCAAATTAAGATAAAATATTCATAAATATATAGAAAAATATATACAGGCTTTATGATATTGATAATATATACTTAAATATATAGGTATACAAGTATTTGAATGTATGCCATATGAAATAGTATATATGGAAGTTTGTATAAATGAGAATATATATATATATATGTATGTATGTATGTATGTATGTATACATACATACAATGACAAAATATATTTAAGCAATGTATATCAAAAATGTATAAGTATAAGTGTATGTATATGATGGTAAATAGGTAAAGTAAAAGTGTGTATTGTATATATACATAGATAATGAAAGATATGTATAAACATAAAAATATGTATACATGTTATACAAACAATGCTTATGAAAATAATAAAATATCTATACATATATAAGCACGTGTATACTCAAATATACAAAATAAAAGGTAAAACATGTGCAAGTAAATAAGTGTGTATAAAGGTAAGGCAAAAACTATGTTCAGAATGTATGAAGGTAAGGATGTGTGTGTGTGTATATATATACACACACACACACATAAACCAATTCATGTAAAATGTTTGTAAACACCTTAGGGAACATAGCATTTAAGGCCTATCCTCTCAAGTATACATTATATCAAATCTTTCTTTCAATCATCAAATCACCTTTTGTTCAAATCAGTTTATCAAGTAGAAATAAAAAAAGAAGAGGAAAGGGCAAAAGCCTGTACACCAATACTTCAGCTTAGTTTCTTCAACACTTCATTTCTATGTTTATATATACAGTGCTTAGTTACCTCCACATACACTTTATCTCACGAACACAAAACAACTCAAGAACGAAAAGATCAGAACAAAAGCAAGTAAACATTTCAAAAAAATAATAATAACCTGAAGCACATAAACAAAAGAAAGAAGGAAGTCTGCCAAGGAACCATGAACTCAAAGCTACCAGAGCAAAGCTAGGAAGGTGTATAACAGTGAGTACAACATCTACTTTTTCAACTAGTTATATATACATATAAGCATATAATTACCTGAGAACGGATTTTGATCTAGGTTGAATGTGTTTTTTTTAGTTTGCTGGGTACATATATGAGTAAAAATCCAAAACTTTTACTTACTGGACAAACTATGTATTCACATATATGACTGTAAACTAGGATTTTGCATTTTTATCAAAAACATGTATGTGCTAAGTAAGTATGATGACTGACATATCTGTATTAAATCAAGTGAATACCCTGGAAAACTCACAGCAACCCAACTCACCTCTGCTTTTGTTGAAAGGTTGACATTTTATAAACTTTAAAAACCAATATCTCTTGGTCTAAATAATTATAGATTGTAGTTCCCAAAACAAAATCATTTGTTGTCAGTGAAGTTTATTTTAAAAATCATTTCCACTAAACAAGCAAGAAGATTTAGGAGGGGATCAAGCTAACAGTTTTTTTTCAAAACAGAAGTTGCTCCCTGTTCAAACTTTTTACTGGTGAGTAAACTTTAACCTTTTAAGTTAAATCATCTTTATAGCTTGTGCATGTAACAATTGATGGTAGTAATGACTTGAATATGATTTGCATGGATGTATAAATGTGTTTTGCTTGGGTGTATAAGTTGAATTGCTGTGTGTATATATGTGCATGTCTTTGTTTATTTTAACAGACCGCAAATTACATTCAAAAATTTATTTCTCTCCACACAATCACTTCTGGGTTATGTCCATCAAAGGAAACTTGTTTGTAATGATGAAATACCATTTTTAAAAATAAATTCAAGTGTAATTTGTTAAGTATTTATCTGGAAAAGGGGGTTTTACAGTGAAGAACAAAACATGTCACAAAATAAATTGTTTTAATTTCAGGTTTCACTTATATAATCGAATTCGTCTTTGAAATTGGTATTTTTGATGAGAATTTTGTGATTTTTAAGTGAGTATTGGTTGAGATATCGCGAGTTGAACGGAATCGAGTTTTTTGTTCGATTTTCGGCGATCGGAGGAAGATCGTGAGTCGAGGTTGTAGCTGGAGGAAGCTTGTCATCTAGGGGTTGTAGGAAAATTGGTGGCTCGATTTTTAGATCGTCGTGGTGGCTGAACGAAGGCAAAGAAGGGTTTAGGGCTGCATTCGAGTCGAGATGGTTGTCGTGGCGAATGCGACATTGTGGCGATGTCGAGTTGGACCGAAGGTGGGGGAAAATGTGAGTGGTTGGTCGGCGAAGCTGTGGATGGAGTCTCAGGGATTTTGGTGGTAGGAGGCGTCAGGTCGAGGTAGTTTTTGGGAAATGGTTTCTATTCCAGTTTGCCCTTGTATGCTCGATTTCGATTTTAGTGATCGACTTTGGTTTGGGTGGTCGAAATCGTTGGGGGGGGATCGAGGTCGACTTGCCGGCGGTGGTTTTGGTGGTTTGAGTGCCGCCGATGATCTGTGCACATGCACGTGGATTCGCTCTGTATCTGTGTTGTTTTCGAGAGGAAGAAGGGGAGTGCCTCGGGTTGGACTCGTGGTGGTGGAAGATTTTGCTCGGGTTTGCTTCGAGTCGTACGTGAGTCCTTATAACAGTTTTAAAAGGAATTGATTAATGAAAGTAATTAAAGGATAATTACTTAAAGAATAATTACTTAATGTAATTAATTAAGAAAGAATTGATTAATGAAAGTAATTAAAGGATAATTACTCAATGTAGTTAATTAAAGAATTAATTACTTAATTACTTAAAGGATAATTAATTAATGTAATTTATTAATTAATGTGATTAATTAAAGGTCAATTTGTTAATAAAATTAATTAAGGATTAATTAATTAGTAATTAAAGACTAATTACTTAATAATTGAAGGTTAATTATTTAATAATAATTAAAAGTTAATTAATTAATGTGATTAATCAATTAAAGGTCAATTAATATAAGAAATTAAAGGATAGTTAATTACTTAATGTCATAAATTAAGGTGATTAATTAATGGATAATTATTTAATGTGATTAATTAAAGGATAATTAATTTTATGTGAATGGTTAAAGGATGATTAATCAATTGGTTTGTAATTAATTAATGTAATTAAGTAGGATTCAAAAGTGATTAAAGTAATTAATTTAATTTATTTGGAAATTAAATTGAATTAATTAGGAATTGAACAACTAATTTATCTTGCTTATGGATGATTGGATTATATTGAATGCTTGAATTGTTTGAATATCTCTGATATGTAATTTGTGATGCTCTGTGATATGAGATACTTGGTTGAACTGTGATATTGCGGGTTACCTATCTGAGATAAATTGTGGTATGGATATGAAATCCTGAATATAAATTGTATTGTTTAATCTTAAACATTTTGGCTTAAAGAATAAACATTGGATTCGAAGAGACCAGGGTCGGGTATCAGTAAATACCCAAAACCACTTTGATTAGTAAACTGAATTCTTTATAAATTGGATATGTGAAATTATACAGGCTGGAATGGAATGAATTGAGTAACATGGACATTTAACCTGAAACTGTTGTGTGTGATAAATGATCGATTATAAGAACTCGTAAAGGGTACGAGTTACCCTGATATTCACATATGTTATAGCTTGGTATTTCATACTATATGGGTTTACTCACCCTGGTTTCCAGCCTGACCCGGGTGTTACTTTGATGTAATGCTCGGGTCAGACCGAGTATTACAGAATTTCAGGTAAGGACGTTCTGGAACTCAGGAGACGAGCTGGATGACAGGAACGTATGGAGTGTTTCCACTGTGATGTATTTCTGTTTATCCGAGATATGTTGATTTGTATATGTCCAGTGATTGTGTATGTGTGTGACTCTGATGTATTAAAATATAATTGACAGATACGGTATTCTTTTGTAAACTGTTATTATTTGATATTATATTTTGATCCGCTGCGATTTATGAGAATCAGTGTTGTGTTTCTATTTCTTCTTCTTCTATTTCTTTCTGCTTTTCCTAACTATCTGGAATTTTCGTGATCGAAAATTTTGGGTCGTTACATATGTCTTCAGGTTCTAACCCGCCTTCTACCTATATTACTGAAGATGAGATGGAAGGGATGATGATAAGGATGCAAGAGAGGCTGATGGCTCGGCAAGAAGAAGCAGTGAAAGGATTTTTCAAGAGAATGGAGCAATAGAGGATAACCAGAGTAATTGGAAATCAAAACCAATTGGCAGAAGGCAGAGCAAATATGCAGGCGAATGAAGAAGGATAGAATGGAGCTTCTACCTTATTACCTTTTCCCCTAGGATTTGAATCTTCAATCTTACGAAGAATTGAGGAAGAAGCCCGATAGAGTTCCGCTAGAATTCCAATTTTCTTGTAAATAAAAGTGAGGAGGTTGACCTCTTATTTATAGTGGTTAGGATGCGTCTGGACTGTAGGATTTAATTCAGTTTAATATAATTAAATCCAGGTCATTCTTGGCCAAGAAAACCCTAACTACCATAACTTAAACGGTCGACTGCTAGTGCTTGACCGGTCCAGTGGAGGCGATTAACCAACCTTCTTCTATGGCCAGAGATTTTTTCTTGCTTTTATTTGTTTGATGTTAATATTTAATTCTGACCATTAATCCTTAACATTGAATAGTTTCCACCACTAGTACAAAACAGATTAGTTGTTTCGCCTCATTTGTGTCGGTTTCCACCACTAGTACAAAATTATTGACTTATGGGGTAAGAAGAAAATGTTAAAAATGTAATTTGCATCTGTTGTTCTTAAGAAACCAACACAATTGAAGGGAAGCAATAGATTTACTCGTGTCGGTTGTTTGAACAACCGACACAATTAAATACAATAGCATCAGTTGTCAAAAAACCGACACCATAGGCACACAACTTTCCCCCCAAATCCATTTCAGCCGCCCCATCTTTTCCCGCGAACCACTTACCCATTCAACCCTAACTCCACCTCAAAGCGATGGAAGACGATTTCTCTGCTTCATTCACAAACCCTAAATTCGAAATCTGAATCCAAAAGCTCTAGTCTAATCTTGCTTGTTTTCGAAGTTCATGTCCAGGTAATCTATTTCTCTTCATCGTTCTAGAGATTTTGGTGTTAGGTTTCTATTTCTCTGTTTGAACACTAAATTGCAACAGCTAATGGTGACGCAAATATCAAAGCAACTGGTGTAAATTTAGTTGTAGGGTTCAAACATCATTACCATGTACCGTATGGCTTAACTTTCACACCAATTATATGGATCCCCGAGTCAGTTAGAATGTTTAAGAACATAATTAGTCAGACATTTCAAATAGAACGCTTGGCATAAATTTCATTCAAGCTTGTAGTATAATAAATTCATATTCAGATTGTGTTGCTAGCATCTTACCTATGACTAAAGCTAATATTTTACAGGTAAATTTGAACAATGTTACTAATGAAATTGGATATGACACTAGTCAAGAAGCACTGATTTAACTGGTTAGTAGTATGACGTACTGACGTAGTTTTTAAGGGTTATGAATCCGAACTTTTGAAAATAAAAATGAGCGTACAGGTTGATTAAAGTATCATTTTTACTCTTACTATCAAAAATTGGATAGGGCACTCATCCTTGCCTTTTCTTTCAGAACGACATTAAAGATGTAGACAAAACACACATTCTTGCTAGAGTTAGAAAAGAATAAATGACATCTGTGTAGGTGGAAAAGGATATCTCTCACGGATTATTTTAACTATTATTAATTTTGACTTGCTTTTCGGTTTTATAATAGATAGTTGGGAAGTACTATGTTCATGATAATAAGACTGCTAATTCATGTTACCAAGAAGAAACTTTTCCTCACTCCTCAACTAGCAAATGCTGTCGTAGTATATAAAGCATAACATATTATTGAACCTTGTGAAAGATTAAAGCATTTAAATTGTTGTCTTAATCATCTATGTATTCTATTTGTTGTGATTCTTGACGTATTTGGATTGCGTACTTGCCTTCATTGGTATTTGTACTTTTTGATGTATGTATTAATCTTGGTGTACGTAGTATTAATTTTGACAAGCATAATCAAGGGAAAGTGAGATCACAGGTAACACAGGATGCATATTGAAGAAAAACTACCAAATTCTGGAAACATATCCCATGCATTAAAATGGAATAACCATCCTTTGTATATGAATAACCTCCTTTACAAGCTATATAACTATAATATTATTTATACTACACTTACACCATAGTTCCATGTCCAATGTTGTTCCTCTACTTGGAATATCATATTCAGCTGAGTATTTCATTAATCAAGAACCTCACATTATAGCTCATACTTGTGACTTTGAGTAAGAATATATTTGATTAATAATATATAATGACCGAGACTTGGTGATATCTTGAATAATTAGAAGAATTAAACTATCTGTTTTCATACTCACTTCAAGTTGAAGTCTTATTTCTATGTGCAATATATATGCAAACTCTAAAAATCTATTTTATAATTCCTACATGTGAATTCAAAACAAAAGGCAAATGGAAAATAACAAAACTATAACACAAAAAAGAACATATATTATGAATTTTTAAACATATATAATACCCAATGTAATCGATGTTGGAAAAGAAAATTTCTGAGCTAAAAATTACAGGGAGGAGAAAGCAAATTCAGTTTATTTTTTCTTTGCTTGCTACCTACTGCATTACAGGAAATACATATATATATAATTCCAAACACCACTTCATCTTATAACCTTAATTAACAGCAAGTGACTTTTAGTTTTCAAAGGACATATCCATTTGACTGTCAGCAAGAAAGTGTTCCTCTGTTTTTCTGTGCTTTGGATTACGTTCAACACCGCCCCTTAATCCAAAGTTCAGAATATTCATCATGTCACGACACCAGCTGAGCTTCTCTCGAGTGAGTGACTTCGTCAGCACATCTGCAACTTGCTGGTTTGTGTTCACATATCGTAAATCAATCACACCAATTGCAGCAGCCATACGGTACTAAGTTCCTCCTTTTTGGACCAGTCTCCTTCACACAGACGACTGTATCTTACTTTAATTTTCTCAAACAAGATATAATTATTTCTCTCCTACGTGGAATTATTTTATGCATATGTTTGTTGATTTATATCACACAGACGAACTTCAACTATAACTGGTTGAAATTCAAGCACCAGAGAATGCTTTTGGTGGGAATCTGCGGTGGGCTGAATCAAAGGAGGGGACATGTATTTTAGGAGACGCAGAGGCCTAGAAGTCCACTTTACAACATCAAGGCATCAGGCATGCCGTCCTGTTATCCAAGTCATTTGGATTTTCAAGTACTTTAAGAGCTTTTACTTCATTACAGGCTTTCCACAATGTGTTTTTTTATCATTGGGATATGTTGGTAGCTGATCCCATGGAAGTTGGCTCCCATGCTAACCAACTTTGTTGCTGATCTTAGAAAAAGAAAAGGTCTCAAGGAACAGATGACTCCCCTATTCGAGTACGAATATAAGCATTAATTAAAGGTACATTCTGTATACATTTTTTATGAAAATATGCAGTTTCTTGTTTTCTCCTCCAATGGTTTATAATTTGAGAATAAATGTAACACATCACCTTAATCTATTGAATTTCATAATGTTTTCGTGGAACTCTCATACATGCATGCATTTTGGCTAAAATTTTAACCAGGTTCATCAAACATTATATTGGAGAGATTTCAAAAATATCTGATCCGGACTAACATTTTGTAGAGCATTAAAATGATCTTTAAATTAATCATTTATCACCTTTATACTGATTTAAGAAGATTTACTGATGTGGAATCTATTTTTTTCCTCTAAAGATTGATCAATCCCCATGTTTCATTGTACATTTATGCTCTGACTAAAGTTGTGCTTATTCAAGTCAGCAGCTGACATCTAATATTGATGTTTTAGTATGGTAGTATTTGCATGGCCTAAACTTGTTACGCACTCATTAGAGGATATGGCATCAATATATATAGCTTCTTCCTCTTCACTTCTCCTTCGTGTTCATATTCCCAGTTCAAAGATGTTTGTAGTGCCAATTGAAAAACACTGTGATTGCAGTAACCTCTGCAATTGCACTGCTTATAAAATATCTTTGTTAGCTGGTTGTTCGTGTATAAGTTGTAGTTGGACTGATTTGAACGGCACTTGCACTATTTTTTGTGATGACTTTAGTAGTTTGTTATGTGGTTTACACGGTACACATTATTTTTTGTGATGGCTTTATACCACCCTAAGAATAAATTGTGACTCCTCATTATTTTTGCAGTTGTTGCTTTTATGATGGAACTAATTACAAAGTTCTCACATGAGGCAACCGATATACGTTATTTTATAATATATTTATATATAGTAGTCATTTATCTACATGAAGCAACAAATTATACATATTGTCAAATCAAAATTTGTCATATAGTGCCAACATATAAAGATACCTTTTATAGTCTCCCTTGGTCATTGCAGGTAGTCACTTGAGATATTATCTCCGCCCTACAATAGGATATACTGAAATTATTTACCGAATTGGATGCCGGGTACTCTACTAAATTTACACCAAAACTGTCATTAGTCCGGTTGATTTGGCAGATTAATATTTGGTTGAAGCAGTGTTTTTTGTACAGCAATTAAACGACAAACAGTATACTGGGTAACGAGAAGTTAAAGTGCTCTATAAGTATCAGGTATACCTTTAACTTTAAATAAATTATGCAGATCAAGCTTTACTTGAATAACAAAGTCAAAATTAAAGACATTGTATCACAGCCATGATGACATAGAGGCTTTGCGAAGCATCAGCATAAAGTATTGGCGGGCCTGGTAGATCTGAAGAAAATAAATAACAGGGGCTCAAAGTCAAGAAACGTCATATCGAAGCTTATCAACTATAACACGTTTGAGTGCTCGAATCACTCAACAGCTACTCGATATGACGCAGCACTGCCATGCCATATCTGAGGAATCAAGAAAAGCCAAAGTAGTGATCGCTCTTCCGTTTCTAGAAGTCGGTTTGGATCAAATCTCGCACTAGGAAAAATGATGAACCGGTGAATATGATTGCTGCCTTCAGTTTCTATATGTTGCTTTCTTCAAATGCTTTCTTCTATATGTTGCTAGTCATTTAACAAGGTGTGATTTAGAAATAAATTTGTGTATAGAATACAAGTATACAACATTACAATACATTGCAATTTGACTCTTCATGTTTCAGGACTACGGAGAGGAATCTGAAGGTCTTAATATAGTTCAGAACTATGTGAAGTCTGTATAAATTTAGAGAATTCTGACCCTACAAATTTAGCAGTTATGTTATTTTATGTGGTTTGTTGTACAAAACGGTTCTTATAATCAACAAGAGATAGACGAGGTTCGAGAGAATTTAGCTAGTTATATCATGTATAATTGGATGTAGTTGTTTTTTGTTGTGTACGCTGATCTTTTGTAACGTACGTTGGTATTTTGTTATGTACGTTGTGTTTGTGATAGATTATATTCTATTTTGTTCTGTAAACAAGAATTATGTTGATGGATAATATAATTATATTTTCTGTTCAATCAGTTCATAGTAACGTTCGTTTATAAAAAATTAAAATTCAATTTCATACTGTTTTTATAATCTTAAACGGTAATAATATTTTTGTTTTGCTTCAAATATAACTTGTGTCGGTTGTTACTTCAAAGGGAACCGATACAACTGCATATCAATTGTGTCGGTTGAAAAAACAAACATAACCGACACAAATATCAATCATTTGTGTCGGTCGTCAATAAAGAACCGACACAAAACAAGCAACAGTTGTGTCGGTTTTTCTTAAAGGACCGACACAATAAACGGCGGTTTGCTTCACTATACAAGCTGATTTGTGTCGGTCCTATTAGAAAGACCGACACAACTGTTCATAGTTTTGTGTCGGTTCTCTATTACCAACCGACACAAATAATTGATATTTGTGTCGGTTGTACAACCGACACAACAGAAAAATGTCTTTTGTGTCGTCTTCATTTGAGTCGGTTGTAAAACCGACACAACAGGGGTTACACAACCGACACAAATGACCAGTTTTGTACTAGTGCACCTTTGCAGGATCAACTGTAATTCCATCTTGAAAAAATATAACTGATAAATCTCACCTCTTTCTTTCAAAAGTGGCACTTTGAGAATTTGGCTTTTAGTTGATGCCTTCTCAAGGTCACTAGCACCTGCCTTAAGTGATTTTCATGCTTTCCTTCACTTTTAAAGAATACTGGAATATCATCTATGAACACTACGACAAACTTATTTAGTTGCCCCTAAAGACCCTACTCATCAAATCTACAAAGTATGCAGGGGCATTTGTGTAACAACCCGCTTTTCCGTACAATTCAAGCTGACAATAAACTACACATGTCCAACCCAAATCGAATGGAAAGACAAATAGTTAAGGGAAAGAAAGAAGAAAGAAGAGAAGAAGAAGAACAAAGAAACTAAAAACAACACAGAATCTCACAATCATAGTGGAACAACATATAATATAATATCAATGATCTTTATAAAAGAGAAACTGTTATATACATACATCCATCAGAGTACAACAACAATCACAATTATCAGCCTGGATAGTTACAACATCCTATTCTCACAATTGCTGATAATTTCAATAACAAAGCAGCGGAAAATAAATATATACGTGTATACGCCTTGAAGACCTCCCACTCGTCTCATGAGCTCCAATGCATCCAAAAAAATGTAATTATGCTCGGTCTGACCCAAGCATTATAATAAAATAACAGCCGAGTCAGTCACAAAAACTAGCATAAGAAAACACATCCAACTGAACTTTTAAAGTTATCAAAACCTTTCAAAATCAAAAGTATCTCGTAAGACCACACCGCACATAACATAGACGGGTTTTTACCTTACGGTAACCAAAACATTTCATATGAAATCCTCTGATATTATAATAATGTCTAATATATAAGTACTTATTAATCATAGTCGAAATTGTTACATTAATTAAATTCCAGCCTACTAGGTTCTACAACCAAAACCGAAGGCTCGTATTGGATAATGGATTCTAACTATGAAAGGGTAAGGGTCTACCCACCGAATCTGTACACCTCTAGATCAAATGTACGGAAGGCTACAACACATTGCACCTTTGCTACTCAAGACCAACACTACCCTCTTCTTAAGTAGCATCGAATATGATCGCCCCTTGGTTGCAATCAAAAACCACACAATGGGATCCCGAAGCATACATGAATATCGCCCTAGATTTAGGATGATCATACCCTACTTGGATGCGACCCACATAACTCTACTGCATGTCCCTGCTTTATTCATTTCCCGGGTGTGAGGCTTGAAGAGGCCACGCTATTACCATTTCTTCCTAGAAAACCATCTTGGAATGCTAATATTGCCCTCCAAGCAACGAATGCAATACTAGCATTCATCCATATAAGTTCGTTCTAGGACTGAACGAAACGCTTGAGAAATCTGTCTCCAATTCCATCATCTTCAAGATGTCTTTACTTCGAACGCTTGAGTTGGATCAAATTGGTTTTCGGATAACATATCTGATCTTGGTCTCTTCGAAACAACATTCGACAGTTTTCGGTAAACTCAGCCCCATTTTTTTAGGAAATAAACAGTCGAAGATAAGAACGAAGATCACCTCCTAACCGTTAGTGGATGGATTTTCTTATCATTGTCCTAGAACAACGAAATGAGATTTGCACGCATAGTACAACATCGTCGGAGATTACCATGCCATATGACTCACGTGTTTCTCTTAGATATTTTCAAATTTACTTTTGGGTCCAAATTTCGATAGTTGGTTATTTAACTATCGAATAACAAACATTCAATTAGAGATTTAAATCCACAGGGAAAACCAACATTTGGTTAAGCACCAAGCAACACCAAGCCCCCTTAATTAATCTTTTCATTAATTAAAACCGTCTTGTAAATACTTGTAACAAAATACTTTTACAAAGATATATTCACAAACCCTTCTATTTTCAATACTTAGAAAATATCCATATACTTACCTCATCAGTATAAGTATATTTAACAAACACCGAGGAAGATCTCTCTTTTACCAAATTCTAAAGTCTTTTGTAAACTCCATTATAAATTCCTAAAACCCTTTAAAAACCGTTTATAAATTATTTCTCAAGTCATTTATAAATCCTTTATAAAACCATGAAATTATTTATAAAACTCTTTTTATAAATATATAAACTCATTTCTAAAATTCGTTTATAAATATCCATCTTTTTATAAATCTCTTACCTTGTAAATAATCTTCCTTTAAATCTTCAAACCATTTTATAAGCTCTTCTTATAAAAATCCAAGTCTATTTGCAAAACTCTATTTATGAATCTCGAAACCATCATAAATAATTAATTTTTATTAACTTTTAACCTCTTAAAAATAATAATTAATAGTTCAAAACATTATGCATAATACAATTGTTAATCTTTACTATACAAATAATAATGATAAGTTACTTAAATATTATTGATAATCATTATTATTAATTTCAAACCATATCAACGATTTAATTAATTAACCTTTCAAGATATTTAAATATTAACCAACAACTTTAAACAATATTAATATAAGTAACCAACTTTTAGAACATAATATATTTCTTTGATAAATATCCATTCTTAATCATCAACCTAGACATTTCCATATTTATAAAACTACATTTAAGAATCTCTTTCCATTTTATAAAAACTTCCTTTCATAAAACCCATTTATTTATGAATTCCATTTATAACTTTATTTTCTTTATGGAAAAATCAATTATTCATAAACCTCAATTAAAACATCAATCACCATCCATTTAACGTTACTTCCATATGAACAAATTCCTTTTATAAATTCCTTTCTATTTATAAAATATCTTTTAACATTCCAAATTTATCATCGCCCTCAATTTCCAAAATAGATTCAGCTATTTCTAAAATATCATTCTGAATCTTATAATAAATCCACTGTTTGATTTATTCTCCAATTTATTAAAGGATAATAATTTCCTTTGATTTATAAACCCCGTTTACAAATTCATACTTTTATTATCACAATACGATTTTACAAATCTTCACTTCATTTGTAAAATATTTCTTTTATAAATTATCACGTTTACAAAATCTCATATTTGTAATTAATCTTTCATATAGGTACACATACACACACACTTTCTCTCTATCTCGCTCTCTCTCTCACACACACACACATATATATATATATATTACTTTGTATAAAATGGTTAATAAATATTAATGTCGAAATATTCCTATTTCCTTTAAACATATCCCTTTATTATAAAAGACGAACTTATTTCAAGATGTTAAAAATCTTTATTTACAATTCAAAAATCTCTATTTAAAATATTTTATAAATCTACCAATTTATAAAATCCAAAAATCATACCTTAGATTTTTAAATAAATTACTCCTTCAAATAATTCCAGACTAATTATTTAAAACATATATAATTTTCAAAATTGCTTTGAAATTCTTTAAATCAAATCATTACTTTTTAGTATTTTAAAATACCAAAAATAGGGCCTGGTGCTATGGAAGCACTAACTAAGCAAAATCATATGCATGTCATCAATATGGCATTCAACAAATCATATATCACCATATATATAAAAGTAAAATCAACAGTGTGAGGAATCTCGTTGGATCACTCCAACCTGTCCTCTGCATCACATACAGTATGTAATCATAAAAATATAAATCAAGACGGGATTCGTATACAAAGGGTCATCCGCTCTTACACAGAAACGTAATAGGGTCTCATCTGCTCCAATAGGTGGAAATATATCCAATCCAACTAGTAATAATTAGTAAATTATTAAAACAGTCAATAAGTATCAATAATAAATATCAAAACATCCAATATATAATTTTTATTGACTTAAAATATTTCTTGTTAACCAAAAATGTGAGATTAACTCACATTGATTTTAAATGTCACCAAAACGTTCCGTTTTGAATTAAAATTGAACAAACATACAATTTTAACCCAAAATTCCAACTAGCTTCGAATTCGTCCAATCCAACTCCATAGCGTAGTGCTCGTGATACGAACGCAACGTAACTTGTTGCGCTCGAAACAGACGTCGTACGAATTAGATACGAATTAATTAACCGTATGAAATAATTAAGTTTATAATTAACTTAAATTAAAAATTTTTAAAACTTTAACCTTTTCTAATCTCCCTCCTCACATGTGCATCTTCCCAACTTTGAAGATTTTTGTTTCAAAAATATGGATCAACTCTTGCTGTCTAGCCAATTTGGAGATATGGATTGTTGTAAAGAATCATTCGTTTGGAATTTAAAGTATTTATTTTGATTCTTCTTTAGAGTTTTGAGGGAGATAATGGGGCTTTAATGGAAAATCCAGGGTTAGATATTGGGAAGAAGATAGGGTGGATGAGAAAGGCAAATTTCAAAAATATATCAAATATAGAATTTAAAGTATTTACTTAAGATCATGCCATTAAACTAAACAAAGAAAGGTTCTTAATGAGTGGATCTGCAATATTATTATTTTGTATCTACTTTTCATCATACATCTTCGTCCCTTGTAAACTATTTATTCACGTGGTAATACGGAGAATGTGTCTCAACCTTTTATTGAGTTGGCCCATATTGCAATTTATATTGCATCATTATTACTAGAATACATTATTGGATTCTTAACGGTGGAACCATCATCATATTTCCTTCAAATTTGTGCACACTTACTCTTTTTCATTGCAGCACTATTCAAGATGTTGCAATTGGCCTGCATAGTTCAGTATGTCACAACCTCTCATTTGGCATCTTTCCAGCGCAAAACCTTTTTGTTAAGGGTGGACATGAATTTAAAATTACCTTAATATTTTTGATGTGATATATGAAGTTTGAATCTAAACACTCGTTTATAAGAAGTTCGTTGTTTTCAGAAACATTTCTCTAATATTTCATTATTTGTACCTTAACTATCATTTTGTGGTTATCATTTGGATTCAGATGATATATGCTTACCACATCAAATGCACAAGCAATTTCTAGTCTAGTTTATGACATAGTATGCCTGATGATTCCCAATACCAATGCATAAGAAATCCATTTTATATTCTTCTTAAGCATTTTAATACGAAGTCTATCTACATTTTATGAAACAATCCCAACATCCTCCTGTACAAGTACAAAGAATGCCACTTACAAAGCTTTTTCAACTTTGTAATCAGTTTATCATGGACCACCACGTTAGCACCACTCCAAGCCACTGTTGCCTGTAAATAAAAATCTAAATCAGGTGGAAAAAGATATTAAACTTCATAGGATTCTAACTATATTGCCACCATTGCTACGTTTATACTCCTCAAATATACAAGTGAAATAGTGAATCATTTCATTGTTAATGCAAGCACATCAACGAAATACATTAATGTCATTTTCTTACTATATTTGCATTGTATTAGCTATGTAATGCAGAATTAAACTCCCAGAAACAAGTACTATCATTCCACGATTGATGAAGAAAACAATCAAACACCACTGCCTGTAGGAAAGCATGATAATTTGACATTAATAATTCAAATTTTAAGTTCTCAATGAACTACAGTCAAACTAATACTTTAAAACGTTACTCATGAACTACAGTCAAACTATAAACATACAAGTCTGTACATACAAAAAACTACGCAATCCTGTATACCTGGCAGTGAAAATTTATATACCTCGTAACAAGATTCAAAAAAAGAAAAAGAAAAAGAAAATGCAGCAAAGTAAATTTGATACACATAAACACCAATCGCCCATAAACAAACAAACACAGCAGAAGCATAACTTAACAAAATACAAGAAACAAACATACATTTTTTTTTTCCTTTTTATTATTCACAGCCAAATTTAGTACCAAAGCTAGTGAGGCAGATAGCAAAAGCCTGAAAAGCAGAGAGAGGCTGTCTGTAATCCATAGTGAAAAGGTCATCCCCAACCTTCCCAAACTGAAGCAAAACCACTTCTTCATCGCCGACGTTGCCTTCCTGGCTCGGATCCACTGTTGCCACAAGCTGAAAGTTCTTCACTGAAGCGACCGTTACCCTACCGTGAAAATTCAAGCACCAGCACTGTAGATGCTCGTGCCATCTCGGTACTTTGTTCTTGAGTATAATTGTCGACGGCTCGTTATTACTATTATTATTACTATTGTTGTTGTTGCTGCATTTTGACTTTGGCTTATCGTCGTCGGTATGGGATTGGAGAGTGCAATTCATTCGTCTTGGTCCCCTTGATTTTAGAAGGTTGAATTTGTAGGAGACGTGCCCTGTTTTGTAGTTGCCGGAAGAGACTTGAGGGCTTATTTGTTTGCTTGTGAATCTTCTACGTGCTCCGTCGCTTGATTTGGCGCCGTTGTATGGTGGTTGGCTGTCGTACATTGTGAACTTTGTGCCTAGGAAATCGGCCCTGAAAATACAATATAAATTATGTATTTTAAAACCTAGACTCAACCCAACTTGAGGTTCGGGTCGGGCTAGTTCGGTTCAGGTCTGATTGGGTAATATTAGTAAAAAGAAATACTTGCATTTCTATGTTTTTGTTAGATCTTTCAGGTTGGATCGGGTGTTTTTTGTCATCCAAACCAACCTGAGATCCGTCAGTTTCTGATGGGGTTCGACTAGGTTCAGGTTCATGGGGCTCGGTTCTAATTGTCAGCCCTACATCAAGGGATTGGTATGGCATGAGCAAAATAATTCACATAACAAGTTAAAGTTCATGTGCGTCTCGGTTTTATGCAGTTATTTTTTTATATTTTGAACAAAATATTTGAGTGCTTTTTATAATACGGCAGGTTGATTTTTCCTCTTCTTATATCTGAAATTTAGCTTAGCTTTTAATCAGTTTTAAAACTTTGAAATCGTATGCCAATTATATTTAAATAGTTTGTATTATATAATTGACATTGTTATGTGTTCATATAGGTATGAACAAAATGAAACTATAACGACCATATATTATAGAAAAATTTTGAGGTCTAACTTTGCAGATCTATTTGTACTAAACTATATGACACATAGGATAAGCGTATGCATGCAAATGATATAGAGATAAGATAAAATACAAATAATAAAATTAAAAGAGTATTTATGTGTACTCTGAAGACTGTTGAAACGATGAGCATACCAGTGAATTTTATACAATCGATTTCCATTATTAATAGTAGAAATAGAATTATGCATCGTACATGCTAAAATGACTACTAATCTGAAAAATCTTTAATGAGGTCTACACCTCTTACACATTAAGTTGGTGGTCATCACGCAGCCAACCCCTGGGGGTTGAATTTTTATTTTTTTTATTTTTATTTAAGGTCTCCAAAATTTAATTTAGGTTACCACATGTTCAAAGATCCAACATTTTTTTTACAATAAATGATTATAAACCATAACTATTTCTAAGGAATTTATGGAATGAAATAAACATAAATTCACTTTAACTGCCAAAATATAACTAATAAATAACATATTTGAGAGCCAATAACGTGTTTCGGAGTCAATTTTATAGTTTGATATGAAATGGTTATATTAATTCAATTAACTACATTCTTTCAGTGCCTTGTAGATATGAAATAGACAATGACTAATATTGCCAGCAAAGTACCTGATGACCATTAATATTTATGCTCTCTCTCTCTCTCAACATATTTGAGAGTCAAGAACGTGTTTCGGAGTCAATTTTATAGTTTGATATGAAATGGTTATATTAATTCAATTAACGACATTCTTTCAGTGCCCTGTAGATATGAAATAGACAATGACTAATATTGCCAGCAAAGTACCTGATGACCATTAATATTTACGTGCCCTCCCTCCCTCCCTCCCTCCCTCTCTCTGTGACCCTTCATTTATATAAATCACAAAGTGCGATATAAATAATTGCACAATTATGTAATTAATCTTGTAAGTTTATAAATGATTTGTCATCATATATTAGTCCATTTGAATGTGATCAACCAACGAAGACTATGTAACATGTATATATAATATTATCTTTTATTGACATAATAATATTTACTAATATCATATATTATCCCAAGGGATCGTTTTTTAAGAAAATCAAACAACAAAAATGTTATGTAGCACTAAAGAGCAAATAAGAAAAACAAATCTGAAATATTTTTTCTTGCATCACTAAAATGTGAGCAAGCCACTGAAACATCCAATGAACAATACAAAAATGTTGCTTCATCATTCTCAATTTTCATAATAACATCACATCACATTCAACAAATAAACACTTTTGATCTAAATCTCTTCGCAAGTGGTTTCAGTAGAAAAACCAATCAATTACAAAAGAATAATGTTTTATACTAATAACTTAAGAGAAAATATTTCACCCCAAGTTCATGAGTCATGCTCAAGAAATAATATTTGAAAAACTTAAACAGCAATAATATATGATTTCACTATGCCGCAAATAATTTCACAATTGAAATAAGTCACACAAAAAAATCATCTTACTGCATTTTTAAATTAGTTGATTTATACGTGTGTGCATAATATAATTTATACAAAATATAAAACGATTAACTATTATCATATTGTTAAAGAAACTGCATTTTTGGATGAGAGGGCAAATTTTAGGGGGCTCCACCCAAAAAAAATTATTATGGGGACTCCATCGTATAAAACTATTTACTGTTTTACCGTTCATTCGAAGGAAAATTCGGCAGTACCCATTGAAAATGAAAAAAAAAATGATAATGGTTCACCGAAAACCATTTTCGGCGAGATATGATCGGGAAGAAAGACAAAAAACGGCTGAGGAGCACCAAAATACTGAGTGCAATTACGGATTTTTTGTGTGTGGAGGGGGGGGGGGGGGGTTTGGTACATCCCATAGCAATTTTCCAAAAAATAAAAAAAATGACCACCCCCCCCCCCTCCAAATTCAAAATTGAAGTCCTCTTAAGAACGCTCTAAATAAAACTAATATATTTACCCAAAAAAGATGCAAATGTTTCTACAAGTATAAATTTTACACCAAGTTTATTGCTTTTAGTTATTATAGCGTAATATGATTTAAAAAAGATAACATGATGCATTTTTGGGTTAAACAAAATTGATACCAAAAACACATGAAGTATAAGTGAAGAACATGTTCACTATTTACACCGAAACAACCAAAAAGTGAGGTAAGTATGCTAAAACAACCAACATGTTAACGTATAACTATAAAATTAGAAGTACGTATGCCACCACTGTTTTCTTGAATTCATTGGGTCACAAAATAATTGTATTTAGTGTTCACTTACGATTTCTTAACAAACTTAAGTTACACGGGTACCTTATATATCAAAGTGCTCATCAGTCATCACAGATAAATACTAATAAAAAAGAAAAAATGAATCAAGGAACTTAGGGTATTTACTTCTTTGGGAGATATCATAAACAAAAATGCTAACCTTAGTTTTCCCAGGTATGCATTACTTCTTTGGGAGATATCATCAGCATCCAGAGAGATAATGTACTCAACACGGCCACCATTCCTGATTCTTTTAGCTGCCAACAGAAACTTACCTTTTTCCACAAAAGCTGAAACAAAAATCAAACTTAATTACTATAGTTCAAAAAAAAATCAAAATCATGGTATTTACATCATCAGTGGCACAAGTTTTCAATTTGAACAGTTCGTATTCTACAAGACGAATTGTCAAAATTTGTGTTGTGATCAGTGGCTATTTGCAGGCCCATATCAATACAATATAGTAAAATTTAATATACACATATAAAGAAGTCACTCCAGTCGGTGCTAATTGGTTTGAAGTTGTATTTAATAAAGTAAATTGGCTTGTCCATATTAAGCTTAGTAACCACCATAATCCATGTAATCTCACTGGTCATATTCACATGTGCTTAACATGTACCATATGTGAACAATGTGCTAAGAGCACAACCGGTAACGGCATGTTCAGTGTAAAAAGTGAACTGAACTAGCCACCACGCAACCCGGTATGACTTGTTCAGTTGGATGTGGCTAATTGAACATGGGACTGGTGGTTAAAACGGCAAAGAGATTGCCGGTGTATTGCAAAAATTGATTATAACGGTAAAGGCTTTGCCATTCTATCAAATTTTGCAAGCCAATTGAATAAAACTGCAAAGAGTTCGCCGTTTTATCTACTTTTTGAAATAAAACGGCAAAGTGTTAAAAAAAGATCAGTTCCGTGGTTGGTTTTCCATCTTTTGGGTGCAGAGCTCATTCGTTCAGTGTAAAAGTAAGAAAGAGACGATAAGTGAACATATCCATTGTTGACAATGGTCTAATGTTTGGTTAAAAACTCATGTAATTCCAATTTTGCAAAACAAAAATCAGAAAGTGTTGGGATTGGTCCAAATATATTGCAGCTATTATATTTGGAGAAATGGGCTGCAAATCATTATTTTCGATGTTTCTTAGAACATGCATCTTCCCGGTGCTAAGGTTTGAATTCTAAAGAAAATAGGAGTTACTGAATTCAAGTTGTAGCTACACTTAAACAACCACATGAGTGCAAGAAAGATGGGTAGAAGAGCAACCAAACAAATAACCGGTATTCAAACAGCTGTGTAATTGAATTGCAAATGCAAACACAAGCAAACAAGATCCTATTCCCATATATGCCATACAGAGAGTGTGTGTGCGCGCACGTGCATGCACATGTGCACGTGTGTGTGAGCGAGTGTGTATACGCACTCACATCCGTGTATGATATGGCCACTATCACTCATCGTCAATTGATTTTGAGTTGAATAATGCAAACATGGGGGATGCATATCCAATAAATCCTAGGGTAGAGCTGCTAGACAAGGAAAAAAATTCAGGAAGGAAAATAATAAGACATGCATCTAAAAACATTGAGCCGATAATTTCCCATGTCAGCATGCAGCAACTTTTAATAGTCAATCCATTATTTTATTATCATCGCAATTTGATACATGACATAAATATCAATGTTGACCAAAATTATAACTTCGATTTCACCACAGTGGTAAGCATCCATTTACCATCTAATGCAATCCCAAATCAACAAGGTTTACAAGAATTAATACATGGCTAGCTGATAAGATAACTTATCGTTCGATTCCTCAAAACAATTCCTTGCAATTGGGAACGGTTCATTATGTACCATTGACATATGTAGTGCTTCAGTGACATTATCATCAATAACCATGTTTCATAGATAAACAATAATCCTAAGCAATAAAGTAATCATGGTGCCATCTTCGTCCAAAATCAATAACAATAATTGATCAGAAATACTTACATTTCGTTAAAGAAAGATACAGATAAAACGTCGAATTCTTCTTATTTCTCTTAATGAAACACATCATAGGAAACTCCCTTGGTCCCACCTGCATCAGAAAAGGAAAAAAATCACCACAGATTCTCTTATTTATAAAACTTAAAAAAAACCACAAATTTCACTAAACCTGCTTCAAAGAAGAAGGAAAGGTTATTCTCCCGCTTTCAAGTGGAGGTTTCACGATCTCCAAAGCAGCCTCACGCCATCTCCTACAAACACAGGAAAAAGAAACCACGCTTTTCCGATTAGGCCATTTGTCCTCGCTGGTTTCAAGCCTTTTTATGATTTCTCTCAAGAGATCTGGGAGCATTTTCGACCACCTATCCTCTTCATCTTCCTCAAAATCAATACTGTTGCTGCTGGATTCTTCTTCTTCGATTTCGAATTTGAGTTTGCTGTTAAATTTGAGAGCAGATATTGTATCAAGAGAGAGGGACATTTTGGGGATTTTGATAAAACTATAGGCCTGTTTCCTCTCCCCCTTTTGAGCTTCTGCTGCCTTTCTCGCGAAAGAGAGGAGAGAGAGCGGAATGCTTGTCTTTTTCTTTTGATTTTGCACTGGTGGTCGAGAGTTTTTTTATTTTATATTATTATATATATTGTTTCAGATGTTGTTCAAGCATTTTTCACCAAAATGGATGAAAGCTTGTAATTTGAAATTTAATATTAAATAATCCTACCTTTTTGAAAGTACGATGAGCAATATGTGAATTTTTTTTTTTCTAGAGACTAAATTACATCAATAATTTATTTCTATATATCTTAAGACGAAAAGAATATAATAAAATTGGTAAACCATAAGAAAGTATGGATCTAATAATGTTATAAGATGATATTGCACTAAAGAAAAAGAAGGAATACAAAAAATTGCTTTTTTGTCCCTGTATTCAAAAAAATCATCGATCTTTTTTAATTTTAGAAGTAAAAATTATCATAAGCTCGTGCTACGATGTTATCGCATTAAGGGCATTGATAAAACAGAAGAAGAAAAATACCAACAACAAATTATTTTACCAAAACCAACTACCATAGAAATCATAATATAAAGTTTAAGGTCTCAAATTTTCTTCCGTATCGTAGTATATAGACCCCTTCTTTATTTGGACTGATGATATTTCAAAACTAAAGCATTCTTCTGCTCATTTTGTATTTTAAGGGATCATTTTTAAATTTTTTTAAGTCTAATAAGCTTACGAAAGGAAAGAGGAAAAGAAAACGCCAAAAGGATCCCATCATCATATCTGAGGAAAACCATTGACGATTAGTATTAACGCTTCCGTCTAAAGATGTCTTCACTTCCGAATTGTAAGATTTAAATTCCTTTGCTATTTTATTTTGGATTTACAGATTCTGGATTGATTGTGTTCTAATTGCAAAACAAATTACGATCTTGTTAAATCTTTTTCATTTGGTATTAGAGCCATCGTAAATTCATATAAGGTACAATTTTTTACAAAATCGATTTTATGTGGTTCGTATAAAAGCTATACAGATTCAACTATTTTATTTATAAACATTTTCTTATAATTTTGGATGAAAAATTTAAAAGAAGAATTTTGTTCCTCTATTGTGTATGCGCATAGATGTCAATTAATGTATTTTCCATGAAGATGTAATATTGAAGACCTTTAACCAAGAGGCATCATATCATGAATCACATAGGCACTCTCCTTTTGATATGTTGAATCTAATACAACTAAGTTTGTATGAAATTTTGGTCCAAATTAGATCATGGCAAAGAGTTTTGATATGTCTATATATGTTGCATTTCGAATCTGTTATTATTCTCTATGGTTTGTTGTATAATTTTTTATAAATAATTTAAACTATATAACATTATTTTTAATAATTGATTGTTGTCAATTTCTATCAACTTTGAATTGTAACTGCCACTTTATTAAAATGAATTTTGTGATTTAAAGTCACAGTTATGTTTTATATTTAATAAATTATGAACGATAGTTTTGCCAACTTTAATTGTCATTATGATTTATTAAGTGAATTTATTTGCTTTAATGGTTCAGTTTGTTTTTGCCCAACGGTGATACAAATTGATTTTCATGAAATTATATTTTTACATTTAATAAATTATGAACGGTAATTTTACCAACTTTAATTGCCGTTATGATTTATTAAGTGAATTTATTCGTTTTACCGGTTCAATTTGTTTCTTTCCAACGGTGATACAAATTGATTTTCATGAAATTACGTTTTTACATTTAATAAATTTTGAACGGTAGTTTAACTAACTTTAACCGTCGTTATGATTTATTAAGTGAATTTATTTGTTTTAATGATTCGGTTTGTTTCTGCCCAACGGTGGTACAAATTAATTTTCATGAAGTTACGTTTTTACATTTAATAAATTATAAATGGTAATTTTACCAACTTTAATTGGCATTATGATTTATCAAGTGAATTTATTTATTATAACAATTCAATTTATTTCCACCCAGTGGTAATATGAATTGAATCTTATGCAATCAACTTTTATGATATGACTGAAATATAATTTGGCTTTTTATTATTTATTTCAGTATAATTATTGTTAGTCCTTCTATATACAGTTGATTTAATGTTGTTGTTTGACAGCTAACTTCCATCAGATTAGAAAATAGCCGATCAAATTTTAAATAAATTAACCGCAAGCGCACGGCGTATAATTTTAGTACGTGGCGAGTATGGGTCGATCCGCAGAGAATTGTATTGATTTAAAATTTCTATTCAATCAAATTAAACCAAGATTTGAAGATTGTGTTTAGCTAAAAATTTCTAGAAACTAACAAAAAATAAAAGTGATAAAAATATGAGAGTAGAAGGCAATTTAGAGGCAATGTCCTTTTCAAAATCACATAAATCAACATATATGAAATTATGATCTCTCTTTTGGTCATTAGTGAATTTAGTTGATATGTTTATCATAAGTATGGCCTATTTGTGCTATTAATTAGCCCAATATAAACCATCAAACTTTAACACACCCACTAAACCACTTTTTAACTCTCATGAAAATGACAATGAACTTGAAAATAAAATCTATTTTAAGCACGATCTATTAACTATTGATTAGAAATATAGACCAACAAATTTTGATTTTAATATTCACTTCATTACCATAATCATATGGAGATGAAGAGGTAATTTTGTGTTTGTTGTTTGTTTAAGCATAGCCTATTTGGTGTCAATAACATAGGCTATCAAATTCAAAGCTAAAACAACAAAATTAAACTACATCAAATATTGTCATTTAAGCACAAAAAGAGATAAAAAATTAGCAAAATATTGAATCTACATGATTAAGAGAGCTTCATTGCTCCTAGATTGAAGGGGTTTAGCCTCTCGTATCTGTTATCATTTCAACAAATGTAGAGTTCAACATGAAACAAAAAGAGGAAAATGAAAGCAAAGTAAGAAGAGAACTAATTAAACTAAAATAAAAGCTAATCTACTTGTATGAAATAAAAACTACACTAATTGCATAAAGTAAATAACATGAAATAAAAGAAAATGAAGTAAAATTGCATAAAAAGAAAGTTACATGAAAGAAGAAAATGACTAAGTAGCCATGAAAAAGAAAAGTGAGTTCGTAATTTATTTTTGAGCCTCTAAACTAACTAAAGAGGAGGCTCAAAGGAGGCTAAGAGCTTAATTACAAGAACATATGGGTATTTATACATGCCTAAAACCCTAATCATACTTTTGGGGACTACCCAAAATACCCTTGAGGAAGTATGGCCTTCAAGTTGTCATTAGCATGAGCTTAATCCACCACTACATGTGCATGTAATTTTAATCTCTATTAGCATGTGCATTAGCTCATAATTGTACATCAAGGTAATTGGGTAGGTGGGGTCCTCCATATTGCATGAAATGAACTATTTCCATCTTCATTTGCTTGTATTCATCCTTGTGCATACATATTCTCCATGAAGCCTCTTCCAAAATTCACTAAAATTCCTACAAAATAACATTAAAATATCTAAGTAAATTTTCTCAAATTAATATATGCACAAAAATGACTATTTTGCCCCTATATGAAGATGAATAAATGATGATTTGAAAACAATTTAAATTTTGGTTTAAACATGTTAAAACACCCTATATGCTCATTTATTTAATTAAATTAGATTAAACATGGAGGTAAAAATATGCACATTTACGTGCACATTAGTTGTTATGCTATTTGTCGATTTATAGTTGATAATAGTAGCATTTCATTTTTTTTGAATCTAATGCAGCATTGAATAATGTTCATGCTCAAATATCTGAAATAGTACCATCACTACACCATAAACGATATTTTGATACGGCTAAAAGCCGTATCAAAATATGCCGAGCTTAATATTTTGATACGGCTTTTAACCGTATCTAATGTATCAATTAGATACGGCCAAAGGCCGTATCTAACTGGCTCATTAGATACGGCTTTTAGTCGTATCTAATGTATCAATTAGATACGGCCATTAGCTGTATCTAATTGACACATTAGATACGGCCAAAAGCTGTATCTAATTGTCTATGAACCAATTAGATATGGCTAAAAGCCGTATCTAATTCGTCAATTAGACATAAACTTAAAGTCCAAAGTTTTTTGAATAAATAATTAAAAATAATTTTTTTACAGATTCAACATAAAGAAGAAACAATTAACAATAAATTTTGAAATTATATCTGCATAAATAGTTCACAGTTCATACATATTGTAGTTCAAAAAATAGTCAACACTAAGTACATTACAATTACAATACTTCATGCAATTCAACAACATTACATACGGTACAAAGTTCAACGACAATACATACAACAAAAGTTCAACAAGGTAGTTCAACAACATGAATAAC
The DNA here is from genome assembly GCA_030737815.1 of Allium fistulosum. Lineage (NCBI taxonomy): Eukaryota > Viridiplantae > Streptophyta > Magnoliopsida > Asparagales > Amaryllidaceae > Allium > Allium fistulosum. The sequence goes on along the minus strand of CM060902.1, from coordinate 796,876,398 downwards.
ATTAGTAATACAACACAAATTTCGGCAAGTTCAACAATTACAAAGTTCAGATAGTACCATCAATGCCTATATCTTGCCAATTTCTTCACCATCACCACCAGTGATCCCGGCACTATATCTTGCCAAACGATACGTATCAGACTGCAAGTAGAAGACCAGAATTGCACATAATCTGCTGAAGACATTCAAAATATGAAGAAAATAAATTAGTTACAATTATGGTTTGTAATTTAAGATTAAGAGGGTGTTTAAGTATAATGAACATTTTAGAAATTTATAAAGGTTGGTTGAACATATTTTAAATAGCATTACCACTCATTAACAATCTTATTGCATGTTCTTATGCCTCCTATAGTGAGAATATGCTGAACATGCAAAGCTTCATTTAGTAAAGAAGTGAATAATGTCGGTGTTGTAATAAGGAATGATTATCTGTTAACTTCATTATTTGTTAGTGGGTTTGGGCTTCAAGCCCATATAAATTCAATTGTAAAGTTATTTTGCTTAGTAGCCCATTGTTTTTATTTTCCATTAAAAGTCTTTTAGGTAGAATACTGCTTCTAAATATGTAAATTTTAGGAGTGCAGTAAATAAAGAATTCAAATCTTGTTAAAAAAATAACAACAAATTAAAAATAATAACAATAAAATTGAAAAAATTGCAAAATTAGCTGTGAGGTTCACCATCAGTGAATGACTTTGTTTCTTTAGTTCATATATAGTTATCAAATTAATGAAAATAAGAATTTTAGGAAGAAATTAATTCAAGATAGAAAATTTTAGTTCATATATAGTTAACTCTATATATATATTGTATTTCATAAACATGCAGAATTATTTTATCATATTTTTGAACTAAAGTTGCAATGTGTTGTGTATATAATAATTTGTATGATTACTTATGCTTCATTTTCAAGCAGAATTTATTTTAATTTCTGTTTGATTCAAAGTATATATTTGTATTCTATGTGATGGCACATTTTAATTTTACCCCCATAACAGAGATATAAATAGCTTTATTTAAGATAAGATAAATTCATATAGCTCTTCAATCGATATTCTTTGGGGTTATTATCACAATATTCTGGTTTTATACAAGAAAATGGAAACATCCAAGGACCAAAATCATCTGAATATTTTTAAAGAACAATGAATTTTAGCAGATTCGATTCTGCATCATTGATTAAAGCCATTAGATCATAATCTTATCGTCGATGTATTCCGACTCTGTTTATAACCAGTTTATGTAATCCAACCCGGAGTGAGTTCTCTTTCTCACTGTGTTATATATTTTTTTACTCTGTTTCAACTGATACATATGCATGTGTGTGCGTTCATGTTCATTATATTTGTATTTTTCATAAGAAAACATATACAAGCAATTACTGAATGGAAGAATAATAGTGAAAGATATATCTGAAACATTTTCATGTGTTTTGTGCTGATTTATCCAAATTCAGAAAGACCGGTATCCAATGCAAGAAAGCACAGAGAAGCATACGCAACAATCCTACACTTAGCAACCAACTACGTGTGTGGGGCAATCACAGCTGCCCAAAGCATTCGCATGTCTGGATCAACAAGGGACCTCGTCATACTCGTGGATGAAACCATCAGCAACCACCACAGAAAAGGTCTGGAAGCTTCTGGATGGAAAGTCAGAACAATCAAGAGAATCAGAAACCCAAAAGCAGAACGAGATGCCTACAATGAGTGGAACTACAGCAAGTTCAGACGGTAGTCAGAGGGGGTGAATTGGTGATAGTAATGTATGGCAAGTTGAGGCTAGAAAGGTAAAAGAGTGATGTTGTACAGTAAATTAGCAGTTGTGCAGGTCAAAGATGTTGGAAATATGCAGTGTAGTGGGATGTAAATTGTGAAGTAGGATGTAAATTATGCAGTGGGATGTAAAAGGTTACGCTGATGGTTACGCTGATGGTTATGAAGCACTGATGATTCTAGAAGTGCTGATGGTTATGCTGGAGGATGTAACAGTCTTGAGAAGTGGCGAGGAGGATATGCGTAGTAATGTGACGGTGAAGGCGGCTAGTATGTAGTTGTTTTGGTAGAGCAAAGGTTGTGTGTGATCAATGGATGACAGGCAATAGCGGTTTTTTGTGGAGGTGAGGTTTGATGGTTGATGATCAGGTGAACTGAAGAATGTATGGTTGTAAGGGTAGGATTGCAGTAGTGTACAAAATGAATGCAAATAAAATGAATGTATGACAATAAAAGGCTATGAAAGCAACAATGCAAGTAAAATGAATGTAAGGGAGCAGGGCAGTTGTTTGGAGAATGGTGGTGGACTGTGGGGATGTGGCTTTGTGAATTGCTTGAGGTAAGAAGTCATGCAAAGGGTGATGCAGTAAAGTGGTGGTGAAGAGGCTGAAGGCACTGATGACAGAAGTATGGAAAGGTTGGGAAAATGGTTTAGCAGTAATGTGTATGTTTGCTGTGAAGACTATGTAAGACAGTGTGATGTAAGGCAGTGTGATATGCAGGCAATAGTTGATGGTCAAGAAAGGTGATATGCACAGAGAAGTTGATAGCAACTGGTTGATGGAAGGAGTTGTAAATGTGTAGTAACTGTTGGTGAGGTAGAAATGTGATAATGGAAGTTTTGTATTGGTCAGAGGCAGGAGGTTTGGGGTGGTGTTGTGGCTGTTGCAGGATGTCTATTATGGGGTTAGTGATATATTGCAGGCTAGTTGTTGCAATCATACAATGGAGGTGATCAATGATGAATCACTTATCAAGCACCAAGCTAGATGTTTGTTTGTAAACTTTACTTGTTTTGATGCGATTACGCATACAACGATTTAAACAATATGGTAGTTTCCTATGAACTAACGTTATTCAACTCGCTAGATGTTTTTAATTTTATAATTCATTTATCTAAAAAGATGTTTTATGGTATATTAACAACTTAAAATATATTAATCTGAATTGGAATTAAATTCAAATCAATTTAATGGGACTTGAAATATCGACCACATAAACAGAAAATATACCCGCTCCATCATCTAGAGATATCGAATAAGACACTTCAGATGGCACACATATCCACCCACTCCAACATCAGCAAAGGTCTCTGCAAATTGATGATTCATTTTGCTGGTTCTCTCATCCGGTAGCAGTATACTGTTGATGCAGCGCAGAAAGTTAAAGGCCTAGGTCGCTCACGACCTAAGAAGTTCGTAGGTCGCTCACGACCTAGCGAGATAGAGGAGGGATCAAGTAATGCTGGAAAGAGTGGCAGTGTCCAAATTGGTGAAGTGTTAGGTCGCATACGACCTAACGAGGTTTTTAGGTCGCTCCAACGACCTACCGAAGATTTGCAAGCTAACGAGCTAATGGAACGACCTAACATGTTTTTAACCCGTATACGACTTAGCGAGTTAGAAGATAGGTCGCAAGAAGGACTTAACCAGTTAACTCGTGTACGACCTAGCGAGATAAGGAATAGGTCGCTGGAACGAGCTAAGAAGGTGCTACGAGTTAACAAGTCGCGACCTATGATAGGTCGCAGGAAGACGTTACGACCTAAGTTAGGTCGCAAGGAGTTAGGTCGCGGAGTTTTGATTCGACCTAAGTTAGGTCGCATAAATGAGTTACGACTTAAGGTAAGTTGTTGGTTGAACTGGGAGTTAAGTCGCAAGGGCTTAGGTCGCAAGGCTTAGGTCGCAAAGTTATTCCTGGAACCGCTTATCTTTTAGGTCGCGAAGCTCTGGAAGCCGTTGATTCGTCTGCCGAGTTAATCTCTGCCTTTGATGCCTTCAATACGTTGATTTGGGATGCCGCAAGTTTAAGTCGCTGAAGACTTGTTGCCATGGATTCTATTGCCGACTTAATCTGGACCGTTGCTTCCTTGGGTCGTTGATAGATACAGATGTTATGTCGTATAATTGTAAGTCGTGAGTAGTTAGGTCGCGTACGACCTAAGTGTTGTAAAGACGTTGTGTTTGTAATGGGTGTGTTGTAATAAAGACTGCTAGGTCGCTGGGTTTTATAGGTCGCATCATTGTAGGTCGTAGGTCGTAAACGACCTAAGTACTTGTAATATTTTGAAATTTCTGTTGTGTTGAGTTGTAGCCTATAAATAGGCGTGTATGGTCATTTTGTAAGGTTGTTGATTTTTGAATAAAATTCTCTTTTGATTGCTTTGTGCTTTCATTCCAAATTGGTAGTTGAGTGTAATCTCCTATCTCCTCTTTCGGATAATCGAGTGCGCTCGATTCAACGATTGTAGAAGCCGATTCGCGGAATCAAGTGTGCTTGATCAACGCTTGAAGAATTGAAGATCTTTGAACCCGGTATCTTCGGATCAACGAGTCAGAGATAGCTAGAATTTGGTATCTTCGGATCAACGAATTTGGGCATTTCAGTATCTTCCAATCCACCGATTACTACTTTCACCGATTGAAGATCGTTTTGATTAATCCGCTGCGTCAACTGTCCAACACCACATTTTCATGTGTGGATGGTATAGATTTCCCATGGATGTTGGACAATGTAGAATCTCGGCATATAGTACCTGTTGCAATAAAAGGGAATATTTATTATTATTTAAGTTTTCTACTTATTATGTCATAAATGTTTAAATGTTAAAAATACCTGTTCCTATTACTTCTAAATCAGAGTTGAGGATTTCACATTTTTGATTGTTCGTAACATTGGTCGAATCCTGGAACTGCGAAGCTATGAATTCAGGAGCATTGAATTGTGTGGCGCGTCCTCCATTAGAAGAATTGACCGGTGCACGAATTCCCTATTCAATATTTCCCACCATGTTGATCAAAACCTCCATTTGCCCAGACAAATTTCCCACTGTACCCTCCAAATTTCCCACCCTCATTTTCAACCCATCCTGCTCGCCATGAACATGTCGGAGTCGTTTCTGTGCAATGGCACAAGCCTTAACTTTAGTCTTTGGTATAACGGTCCCAACACCGCGGCTCCTACCCCTTGCATCCATACCAAACACTTGTGATAAGATGTCTTCATCCACCATTAATTTTTCTTCATCACTATCAGTGATCTTTTCCTTCGCTTTCGCAATTTGATCCTGTAATATGATAATACTTACATGAATAAGGAATTTTAAAGAATATGCAAGTTAATATTTGTTTAACTTACAAAGTATGAAGAAGTGGCATCTGATATGCTACCATCTTTTTTCCTGTGTGTCTTCTCCCATACTTGACGACGACTGATATTTGTTGATGGACTAGCAACGATCTGCAATACAAGTTGATGCAATGACATGAATATCCAATCACAATGTGTAAATCATTTGAATGAAAATGAATATAAATTACCATTTCTTGTTCTATTTTAGCGTGACTTTTACGTCCTGCATGATGAGCATAACTGAGCAATGCTCTGTTCTTTTTGCCTGCCTCCCTTCTTCCGCTCGCTTCAGGCGTTGCTTCATTATTTACGAACTCTGCCCAATCTTCTTCAGCAACTGTAGGTGGGCAATTTTTCAACCGTTCTTCGTCATTGTTGAAAGGGTCATAATAAACTACTCTCAAGTTTTTCTTGTATCTCCTAAAAGCCTCGGCCATTCTCTTTAAAAACATTTTCTTTGAAAGCGGATCGAGCTCATAAATTTTCTGCAAAAAATATATTAAATTATGTGTTGTGCAAAGAGTTGAAACCATAAGGCTATTGAATGAAATAGTTGTTGTCAAACAGATAAGGATACTTACCACCAATTCGTTCCAAACGTTGTCCTTGTATATCCCAGGTACTTTATTCCAACTTATATATGATATCGGCACATGAGCTCTTACTAGCTTACCGAGCATAGTAGCGATTTTTCCAGCGTTATCTGAGACCGGAATACCAAGTAAGTTTTGATCAACTTTCTTCGCCTCTGAACATGACGAATGTGAAGATTGTGGATTTTCTGACATAGTTTCCTGCAAAATATAATATTACTAATTATTTTAATAAGTCACGATAATAATTATACATGTATCAATGTATCAATGTCAACACTCCATAATATAACACACTTGCACATACAAAATTATTAAGTGACAACACCTGGAATTACATTGGAATGTATAAAATATTCAAAACCATACATACACACAATCGTGCAATTAAAAATATACAGACACACAATCATGTGATGTACGAATACTAATAAGTTAACATATGGATTTGGTAAGGTCTTCTAATTTTTCATTGTCTTCAAAAGCTGATTGATAGACGGTAGGGAACTCAATATCATCCACATTTGTAGTCAACCGTTTTGGTGTATGCAAGACCACAGACCATCCGTTATTTTTTAAATCTTTTGAGTAGAAAACTTGACTCGCTTCTGATGCAAGAATAAATGGCTCGTCATTCACGTTATTTTTGTTCTTCAATTTCCCTAAATTTACCATGATGAGGTTTGAAATGGGATCTATTTTGCAACCATTGACCTTATCCTCGACTTTTACCCAATCACAATAAAAAACTGTTTGTTTGAAGTCAGTGTAATCCAACTCAAGTATCTGTTGAATGACTCAGTAATGCGTTGTTTCTACTTCCTTATAATTTTTATCCTTGCCACTCGCTCTAAATTTTGTAATTGCTCTCATGCATACACCGCTATTTTGTGTTGCCATACGGTCTTCGTACTTTTTTGTGGAAAATGAAAATCCATTCACTTGGTACTTCATATAACTACGCGTTATGAACTTCGGCCCGTGCACTAACCGCCACAGAGTTGGATCAACATCGATGGTCTTTAACAGCTACATAAATTTTAATAAGTAAAAAAGCATGGTCACAAAGGTGTATTGCACACTTATGAACACGTGAAATACTTAAGACGAAGTTAAACCTCATTACGTAACCATAGATTAAAACTTTGAACTACTTCCACGGTGGTAGCCCTGCCTCTAGGTTGAAATCTAGTACTTTTCACATAGGAGTTATACCTCCTACGAAAAACACATATCAAAATGTATATATAAATTGAATTAAAAAAAATTAAAATTCCAAACAAGTTCGTGAACTTACTTCTTCCATTCATCCAATCCATCGTACTTATTAAGGACCCATCTATGCACCTGTTCAAACTGCACTTGGGTTAACGTTATGTCTTTACCATTATCCAGAGGTATCTCACCAGCAAACTCATCGTCCTCGTCTAAAAACGCTTCGCGGGTATGTTTATGATTGCTATCACCTCCGTTTGGCATATATTCCATGCAGTAAAGACTAGCTTCTTGTACGATATATCCTTCTGCAATACACCCTTCAATGTATCTTTTGTTGCGCACATATCTTTTATATGTTTTCATCAACCTATAAATGTGATCAATTATATACTGTAGACGGTAGCTATTTATATGAAATAATGATGTGCATAACTGAAATTAGAAATTTACCGTTCAAATGGATACATCCATCTATATCTGACAGGGCCACAAATCAACGCTTCATCGGCTAAATGAACCATAAGGTGGACACTGATATCAAAAAATGCAGGTGGAAAATGTTTTTCAAAAACACACATTGCTTCTACTAAGCTAGCCTTTGCTTTTAAAAGATGTTCCCTATTGATCACCTTTGAACACAAAATGTTAAAGAATAAACTAATACGATGAACAACATTTCATAGATCCTTATGTTGTGGATAAGAATGTTGAAGCAATACCAGAAGCAAATGCTGCATTATGACATGGTAATCATGTGACGTCATATTTCTTAGTTCAGGAGGATTGATGCTCACATTGTTGTGAAAGTTAGAAGAAAATTTGTTAGGCACTTTCAGATTTTTCAAAACGATGCAAAACCGTATCTTTTCTTCTTTGCTCAAAGCGAAAGTTGTCTTTGGTATGATTGTTTTATTTGTTTCAGGATCTTCCATCACCCACAACTTTTGTTTTATACCCATGATTTTCAAATCCTTGCATGCATTGATGCCATCTTTTGACTTATCTTTATGGTCCATAATGGTGCTGATGAAATGCTCCATGACATTCTTCTCTGTATGCATAACATCAATATTATGTCAGACCAAATTTGCTTTCCAATATGGTAAATCAAAAAAGATAGACTTCCTATACCATCCAGAAATATTGTCAACATCTTCATTGGTTGACTTTTTCCGTTTTCGACCAATTTCTTCTTTTTGTTTACCAACTTTCATTTTGATATTCGCTACTTTCTTTTCAACTTGAAAACCAGTCAATGGCCATTTAGGACGACGAAGTTCTTGTTCATTGTTGAAATTTGTCTTATCGTATCGAAACTTGTGTTCGTTAGGAAGAAACATTCGATGTCCCATGTAACACATCTTCTTACTTTCAGGAAGATAATAAGAACAAGTGTTTTCCCCACAAATAGGACATGCAAAGTAACCGTGAGTTGTACATCCCGATAAAGTCCCAAAAGCAGGGTGATCATGGATTGCCCACAGCACCCTAGCTCTCATTGTGAACTCAGATTTATTTAACGCGTCAAATGTAACTACTCCTTCCCATAACTGCTTTAACTCGTCTATCAACGGCTATAAATAAACATCAATATCCTTTCCTGGTTGTTTTGGCCCAGAAATCACCAATGTTAACATTGAGAACTCCCTTTTCATGCACATAGACGGAGGAAGATTATATGGTACTACAATTACTGGCCAACAACTGTAAGGGTTAGAGAGAGAAGCATGTGGACAGAAACCATCTGTTGCTATTTCAAGTGTGACATTTCATGGCTCGGCAGCAAAAGTTTGATCAAATGAATCTGCGACTTTCCATTGAGAAGTGTCACATGGATGACGCATTACGGTTGGATCAGACTTGGCACGACCATGCCAGGTCATCGCATCTGCCATCCATGGTACAGTATACAGTCTCTTCAATCTAGAAATTAAAGGAAAATGTCTTAATGTCTTTCGAGGTACTTTGGTGCATTTTCTCTCTTCGTTTAATGATGTCATATATCTTGGTTCATTGCAATTTGTACAAGAAACTTTGTTCGCATCATCTTTCCAGTACAATATGCAATCATTGATGCATGCATCATAAGTTTTGTAATTCATCCCAACTTGCTTAATGATATTCTTCACGTCGGAGTACTTTGTCGGCAGCGTGTTACCTTCGGGGAGTAACTCCTTTATTAGTTCGAGAAGTGCAGTCATACCATTATCTGAAAAGCTGTATTGGGTCTTCAAGCTATTCAGTTTCACAATGGCATACAGCTTCGTAATCCCTTTTGAACATGAAGGATACAGTGGCTCTTTTACGCTACCAAAAAGCGATTTATACTTCTTACTTTCATTGGCCTGCCAATCTGGATAATCAGTAGACTGCTCTCCAACATTAGCATGATCAGGCAACGAATTTTTAGGTTGAAAATGATGAAATCTATCTGCATCATTGACCAGATCTTCCATCCTAATATGTTCAGACTCAGCAGTAGTTCTGCCATGACTAACTGGTTGATGTTTTTCCATCTCCGCCCTTTTTTCTCCATGAAAATACCACGCTGTATACGATTGGATAATACCCCATGTAAGCAAATGAAAATGAATGTCATCTAATTTGATCATCTTCATATTTTTGCACCGGGTGCAAGGGCATAAATACAATCCTTTCTTACCACCGTTTTCTTCAACAAAACTAATGAACTTCTACACCTCGTCTATATAGTATGTAGATCTTAGATCTGATTCATTTATCCATTGTTTGTCTATGCTGAAAGACATACTACCCTCCTATATCATATTTAACAGAACATGAGACTTGCCCTTCAATGGGTCCTCGTTCCAATTGCTCGAAAAGAATGTTTTTGAAATTATATTGAGAAATTTGTTGTAATTCTCATTATGCTTTTAAACCATGGTTGTATAAATATAAAATAATAGCTGTACAAAATATAATGGTTGAACTTGTAGAGACAAAGGTATAAAAGCACACAGCAAAAGATAATACTTAAAATAGGAACAGGAGCAAAGCTATGGAAAATAAGCAGATGCATTATACTAAAATTTATATAATGAAGCAAGCTAAATCGACATAGTAAATGAGTTACTATGCAAACAAGAATGGGAAGGGTACATATAAAATCTAATATACACACACTTACAACTATGCACATGCAACAACACCCAGTAACACACTCAGAACAACTTACACACAATAATAAACACTCACGCACACACCCACCGCACTTAAATTTACAGAAAAACTCACACACATACATGTAGTGGATAAACACTATGTATACGAACACAACATAAAAGCAACATCACATTTATAAATATACACTGCACACACTCTTCTACAACTGCAAACCCACACACACACTAATACACACACAAAAAAATCATGCTTTCATGTCCAGGTCAACATAAATACATAGGACACATACACACACTGCACAGCAAGCACGCACACTGTCATTAACCCGTACACACGCAGCCGCAGGAGCTTTAAGCTCCACCACCATCACCACCGGTGGACCGGTCTTAAATGACCGATGCTCCAGTCGGTAATTCATAGAGCAAATACCCTCCAGACCAGTCTTAATGTTAGATTATAAATATCAGCATGCTCTGGTATCATTTAATGAAGTTTACTATGAAACAAACCCATTTTCATAAAAAACTAAACGTTGGTTGGATCCATTCAACTAGTGAACTATTACTATGAGAAACAACTAGATGCAATAATGAAAAAAAAACCAATCATTTTACATTGCCAAAACAATTCACCTGTTTCAAGAAAATGGATATTCCCAAGAGTAATATTTATCCTATGGATGGTAAATGAAAATATTAAGCTTACATTATCTAACTATTATTCCTGTACGACCTAGAATTTTGTAGTATGATTTTAAACATTTAATTAATTTTAAATAGTTAAAATATATGGACTATTTAAATTTCAATAAATGGAACTCAAAATATAGGGTTTATTTTAAACATTTGCACCAAACTATTTCCAAAAAATTTGCCATTACAACGGCGCCATTTTGTAGCACCGGAGTAATGTCTATGCATTACCCCTCTCCTGATACTTGGCTTGCGCCATTAACAACAATTTTATCCACTTATACAACAATGTCAGAACAATATACAACATTAGTACCAAACTGTTTCCAAAAAATTTGCCATTACAATGACGCTATTTTGTAGCACCGGAGTAATGTCTATGCATTACCCCTCTCCTGATACTTGGCTTGCGCCATTAACAATAATTTTATCCACTTATACAACAATGTCAAAACCATATACAATGTCAGAACCATATACAACATTAGCACCAAGCTGTAAATTATTCAAGGAGATCAAAATAATACAAAAAACTTGGATAAAATGGAAGTCCAAGCCATCAAATAAATTTGAATTTGACGTGATAGCAAAGCTAACGAGTTACAAATAATAGGCACATACGCGTTAATGGTCCAACATTATGCTTCGTGCTTTATGAATGCATGGTGTGTTTCATTAAAAGTTAAAACATTTCAATCATCTAACGCTGAAGAATATATCCACCAGAATCTTTAGATGTATGAATTATCTTAAGCAACGTACATGTAGTGATTTAACACTGATATAGAGTGATACATCTCTAGATTGCGCTTTTAAACCGACAAATTTGATGAAAATGATAAATTATATTAGAAAACTGAAGACAAGGGAAGGGTCAATCCACATGTCATGTAGGTATGCATAGTCGGTACTTTATATTTCTAGTTTGAAAATTTATCACGCTAGAGGATATGGATTGAAAATTTTCATTCAGTGCTTTTTCTAAACCCACTCAGTCAAAATGTTGAAAACTTTCTCTAAACCCACTATTCCTACAGTACTTTTTATTTTCATTCAAAAAAAAATGCTCATCTCTGATGAAAGAAGACAGATTCTACATGTTCTAAATGTAAATGAAATATCAAAACAGATTCTAATGTGATTTCAATCTCTACCATCAATTGAAATTCTACACGAATATGTGAAGTATGAATTCCTAAACTTAAAAAAAACACTTATTTAATGTAGGTTCGTACAACCAGCGGCGTAGACAAAAGAGAAAAAGTAAGAAAATAATTCAACTTAAATAGAGAAAGCTACCAGGATGAAGCAAATTACAGAGCTACTGTTATCTTGGTTTTACAGAGAATAAAGCTATGATCGAATCCTAATAGTACCCTAAACCTATATACATCGATTCACTGCCAAAGACCATACCTGGCAAGAATATAACTTAACTACTGAATATTTGTAAAAATAAAACTATCTAAGATATACTGAAAGGACAAAGCTAGCTCAAATGTCTGATACGTACCGCGTTAGGATATCGACAACGAGGATAAACACTCTGATATCAGCAGCAAATCGGAAACAAGGACCAAAATCCGATATCAACAAAGAAATATCAGTGAGATTGGAGGATTATTTGCGTCATAGAGGTTGACACGCCCCTGATTGCAACATTCGATCGATCGAGGTGTCTGGTGATTTAACCCTAAATTCGATCGAGGTGTCTGGCGATTTAATCTGATATCAACAAAGAAATAGAAAGCTGGAAATAAAAAAAAGGAGGGAGGGTGTGCGTTTTGGGGAAAATTTTCCCACGAAAAGAGACACAGATTTTGATACGGCTATAAGTCGTATCAAATGTTAATACAGCTTACAGCCGTATTAAATTATATAGATACGGCTCTAAGCCGTATTAAAATTTGATACGTCTTATAGCCGTATCAACTGTCCCGCCTACGGTTGCGCCAAAATCTTATATATGGTGTAGTGCATTGAATGGAACTAATTTTTCCACTTGGAAAGAGCAAATTGAATTTTGTCTTAGTGATCTGGATATTGAGCAGACATTACGAATGGACAAATCTATTATTATAGCGACAAGTACTGATGATAAAAATGCTAATTTTGCAAATAGGAGCGGTCAAATCGCATGTCTTTCATGATTATAAAAGTACTATTACAACTACTATAAGAGGAGGCATTCCTGAGAAGGATGATGCAAATAATTTTTCACTGCAAAACAGTATTTGGCTTTTATTGAAGAGCAGTTCAAAAGTATTTCTAAGGCTAATGCAAGTACTCTCGTAACGAAAACGCTCACTACCAAGTATAATGGGACAAAAAATGTATGTGAACATATCATGATGATGAATGATATGACCACAAAATTAAACAGCATGGATATGGCAATTTCTGAGGGTTTTTTTATTTTATTTCATTATGACTTCTCTTCCTATACAATTTGATTCTTTCAATGTCAATTATAATACACAGAAAGAAAAGTTGAAAATAAGCGAATTAATTGCCGTGTGTTGAAGAAGAAGAAAGGATTAAAGTTGAGAAACCTAACTATGTACACATTGTTGTTCAAAGTCCAAAATCGAAAAAATAAGGACAATGGTAAAGGTAAAAATAAAGTGTATATGGCTACTGGCATTACCAAGCCTAGTATATCTGGTAGAACACTCATGCATGCTCCTAAGTGTCATCACTATAAGACACGTGGACGTATGAGGAAGGTTGACTGTGTGAAGTTTAAAGACCGGCTCGCTAAAAAGGGTAATGATTTAAATTTCATGATTTGTGAAACATTTTTAGTTGATGTTCCCTTAAATACGTAGTTGGTTGACACTGGTACCTCTGTGCACATTACGAACTCATTGCAGGGATTCCATTCCATGAGGATGTTTCAAAGGGGAGAAAGGAAATTTAAGGTTGCTAACGGATTAGAGGCTGAAGTCGAGGTTGTTGGAACTCTTGGTTTGGTTTTGAAGAGTGACTTTATTCTTGGTTTACATGATGTAGTTTATATTCCTAGTGTGATTAGGAATTTAATTTCTATTTCTAGACTTGATGCATGTGGTTTTACGTTTCAGATTGGAAATAATGAGTTCAAACTATATCAAATCTTGAAGCTTGTTAGTTTTGTTTTATTATGTGACAATCTATATAAATTATGTTTGAATTCTTCCTTTGTGAATCTCTATTATCTATGAATATTACTGGTATTAATCATAAACTTGGAGTCAAGAAAAATCGTGATGTTGGGAATTCTTCCAAATTATGGCATCATAGGTTGGGTCATATTTCAAGAGATAGAATGCAACGTCTCATTAGAAATAAAATTCTCCCAGCATTAGATTTTTTTGATTTCGACAACTACGTAGAATGTGTTAAAGGAGAATTTGTCAAGAGAAATAAGAAAGAAGCCACTCGAAGTAAAGGGCTATTAAAAATTATTCATACTGATATATGTGGTCCTTTTCCTACCCTGTGTGTTAACGAGCATAAATTGTTTATTATTTCATTGACAGTTATTCTCGCTATGGTTTTGTGTATCCGATTAATAAAGAATTTGAAGCATTGGTGATAAATTCAAAAAATTTGAGGCTGAAGTTAAGAATCAACATAACCTTAAAATTAAAATAGTGCGACCAGATAGAGGCGGTAAATATTATGGTAGATACACTGACCTTGATCAAAGTCCAGTCCCATTCGCTTTATTTCTTTAAGAAAAAGTTACTGTTTATCAGTACTCTATGTTGGAAGATCATAGACAGAATGGAGTTGCTAAAAGACGTAATCGTACACTGATATGCAATACCACATTGCTATATTTTTTGTGGACAGAAGCTTTAAAAACAACTACACATATTCTAAATCAAGTTCCTAGTAAATTTGTTCCAAAAACATCTTACGAACTGTGGACTGGCAGAAAATCGCAATTAGGGTACTTGCGTGTATGGGGCTGTCTTGCTGAAGCAAAAGTATGTAATCTGCAACTAAAGAAACTTGATTCTAGAACCATTAGTTGTTATTTTATTGGTTATCCAGAGAGATCTAAGGGTTTCAAATTTTATTGCCAATAACATACCACTATAATGGAAGAGACTACATGTAACGAGCCAAATTTTCGACCCTCGAAAATCGACACTAATACGTCCACTGTATCAAATGTCGAACATCAAAGTGCCAGAAATACCGATTTGTTAGGATGAAAGAAGAAGGTAGAAGATAGAAGAAACCTAAACAATAAAGAATCTCACAACGCAGCGAATAATATATAATACATCAATGATCTTTACAAAAAGGAAACATCTTTATTCATATATACAACATCAAAGTACACTAGACTTATCATAAATTTGGACAGTTATAGAAACATGTCCTTACATTGACAAACATATAGACTCTATAATACGGTGGAAGAAAAATATACGTGAATACATCTTGACCATCCAGCTTCTCTCCAACCCCAAAGTATCCAGCTAAACCTAGGAAAACATGCTCGGTTTGACCCGAGCATTACATGGAATAACGCCCGGGTTAATCTGGTAAACTAGCGTGAATAAAACTCGATAACAAGTAACAACCAAACTAATTTCTACATTTGAAAGCTTTTCAAACAAAGGGTATCTCTTAAGACCACACCACACATAAAAATGGATGAGTTTTTACCTTATGATAACCAAAACATTTTATATCAAAATCCAGTGATATTATCATAGTGTCTAGGTTTAAAGTAAATAGGCAAAATAGCCAAAATGCTTGCATCTCGCATTCCAACATACTAGGCTCTATAATCAAAAACGTAAGGCACGTATTGGAGAATGGATTCCAACTAATGACTGGGCTACTGGGGTACAGCCCGCCACAGTACACCTCTAGAAAAATGTACCGAGGTCATACCTAATGACCCCTGCCAACACAGAACCGGCCTACCCCTTGCAGGATAGTACCAAATATATCATCACCCCGGTTGCTTTGCAACCTTTAACTGAGCGCTCCCACGTACACGAATTCATTGATGATTGTGTATATATCTAGAAGGGTGGTGATATACCCTAATGGGTGCGACCCACATAGTCTTGCTGCATATCCCATGTTTTAGTTATTTCCGGTTGATGAGGCTTGAGGCTACATTTTACCTTTTTGAATAGCAGTTCATCTTGGAATGCTAACACTGCTCTTCAGGCGTCAATGCAATGCCGACATTCATCCATACAAGTTCGTTCTGGGTTTGAACAAAACCGAAGGCACTAACTCTACTACATCCATTTTGGATCACCCTCAGGATTAGTAGTAGTAGCCCTTGCACTTCAAAGAGCACCATCTTTATGAAAGAGTCTATGCGGTAGGATCGTATAATATGGAATAGTGAAATGTTCTAGGTAGATAGTAATAAGCAGTAAGTAAAGTAGACACCAAGACTTTATACTGGTTCAGACCTCTTGTCCTACGTCCAGTCCCTAAGCTCCTCTTAGGAATTCAACTAACCAACAGCCCTCACTTAACCCGGAGGAATAGGTTTACAACTTACCCGAACAACCGAACGGGATTTCTTGCCTCAACTGCCGAAGAGGACTTCAACTAGATACTAAAAGTATTTCTGACTTGTTGTGTTCTTGATAACACTAATGAGTCAAATTGAGTACAACTTTCCTATAATCTTATCCTCGAGAGTATACAAAGTGTTTGTGAAGATTTAGGAAATGTGAATTGCTATGAATCAAAAGGTGTTATAGTTAAAACATAGATTGAAGCAATTGAAGTGGTTTGTGATTGCTTTTGAAAACTTAAGAAATCTGAAAGTATGTTCAATAAAATAGAAAGATTAAAGCAATTAGAATTGGTAATTTGCAAATGTTAAAACCATGTATTTATATGTGGAGAAGAGATGCATTTGTTGCTAGAGCCTAGAGGTGCAGGCAAGAGATGCTTCCATTTCCATTGGAGAATGGTTGCAACTCTTGGGAGGAAGAAGGTGTCCTTTCAGAAAAAATTCGCAGTTACAAATTCAGTCGACTGAAAATATGAAGTAAAATTTCAGGAACAAATTCAGTCGACTGAGCAGGAACTTCAGTCGACTGGAACTGTTCATTTTTGTGTATGTGTAACAGGTTCAGTCGACTGGTCATCCCTGTTCAGTCGACTGAACTACTAAATTTTTCACAGTGACTGTTTATTAAAAATGAAGTTTATAAAATGTGTTCTAGTGTTTGTGCAAGCCTCTTGAGGATAGATTTTAACAATAAATCTAAACTAAGACCTATATAAAAATCATACTTATGTTTATCATTGGTCTTCATCGTTCTTCTTTTAGCTTTGCACATATCTCTTCCTTTTTGTTGAAGCACATTATCATTGATCAAAATCTTAGCGTATCAACATTCTCTCCCTTTTTGATTGATGACAATACCTATGTTTGTAGAGATGTAATTATCTTTCCTCCCCCTGAATATATGCACTATCTTTCCTACAAAACAAAGTTAGTTACATAGATTTCTCCCCCTTTGTTATCGACAAAAAAGGAAGTAATTATAGAAGAATATAATTTGCAAGTAAAAAAAAAGCAACCATACAAATATAACCACAGAGCGAATAATACAAACCATAGAGTATCTCAAATAAAAGAAGGCTATTTATACAAGCCTTTGCAGAGATTGTTAGAAATTTAATAAAGAGTTCTGGAAATCAAACCATAAAAAATGTTCAAGGATCTCTGTCCCAATCATAAGAGCCTTCATGACCTCCTTCAGGTTCTCGAATAATAGGTCCACCTGTGGGTGGTCTATAAGCTTTTCCTCCTTGGCCACCACTTGTTCTGCTTGTACTGCTGCTTGTATGCTCTTCGGATGATGTCCAAGTGAAAGTTGGTGCAAGACGTTTGCCACGTGATGTTGAAGCGGTAGTGGAGCTTGAGCATGAGATGGCATTCCATAACTTGTTGAAGAATCCTTTAATTTTATCAAGCTTGTGATCTACCTTCTTGAGACGATTATCAAGAATTTGTTGATTCCTTGATAAAATCCCCAATGATTGATTGGTAGTATAACTTGGCTCAATGATACGAATTTCATCTTCTTGGTCGAAAGGTTCTTCATGTGGAGCCTGTGGAGGTTGTTGTGGTCCTTGATGCCTAGCTTCCCATTCGGCAAGAGATATGATGCGAGGAGGTCTAGTCGGGAGTTGCATAAGGCTTATAGTGCGGTGATTAATTTGATGAACCATTGTGTTTTCGGAGTCGGATAATGGCGTATCAACATTGAGGAGAAGTCGCATGATATATTCTCCAAAATATATTGTTCGCATTTTGCCATTGTTAAAAGTGAGAAATTCATCTAGAATGAGTTGGACCCAACTGACTTTAATGTTGCCCCAAATAGTGTATAGAGCTCGATAATTGATGGGGTAAACAATTTCATATGAGCCCGTTCGTGGAGTAATTGTTCTCATAAGAGCTTTGTGAAGGATTCTAGCTCTAGGTCGTAGGGAAGTGGATTTAAAATCTATAATGTTGATATTATCATCCAAAAATTGATGGTTTATGTTATCTCGAATTTGTGGATTGAATTCTATCTCTTCAAGCTTTCTCCCTACAGTAGGTGATCCTAAGATGTGTGCAATTCGATCTAAGGAGAGCCAAACTTTCTTCCCGCACACCATACTCCAAACACTATTATTTGGATTTCTTGGAGTTTGGTGTCCAAGGTTGAGGTTTGCATAAAATAATTTGACCATGACATGATTTATTGCATGGTCATTTCTTTTTAAATCCAAGAGAGAAGTTAAACCTGCCTGATCCGTAAATGCTTGAATGTTGTATGTCTGGAGGCTTTGGAAATCAATGAAGGAGTGTTCGAAAATGCGAGAGTTCTTCATTTTGTTCCACCTTGTTATAGCTACTACATCATAGAGCCATTGTGCAATTTGAGCATCAAGTGGCTCGGAGGATGAAGAAGAAGAGGCTCTTGATCTTTTTGGTGCCATTTGTGAGAGATTTGAGAGTAATTTGAGGATTGGGGGCTAGGGTTTTTAGAAAACAATGGGGAAGAGTGAACTTTTGCAATGTAAAAAGTGAATGGAAAGGGTGAAAACTGGTGGATAAAAGGGGAAAAGTTGCCTGGGAATTGGCGTTCAGTCGACTGAAAAGTCCGTTCAGTCGACTGATTTGAAGGCCGAAAATTTTCTGTGTTGAATTCAGTCGACTGAACAGGGTTTTTTAGTCGACTGAAATGTTGTCTGAAATTTTCTATTGAAAGTTTAGTCGACTGGGCAGAGGGTGTCAGTCGACTGAGCTATGGAAAATTTGTTTTATGCTTAATTTTCAGTGTTCTTTCTGAATTTCGAAAGCAAAAGTTTTATTGAAAGAAGCAATTACAATTGTATAGATATATAACAACATGAATTGTCTTCAAAAGTAATTATTTCTTTGGAGATGAACTATTTTCCTTTTGCGTCTTTTTCCCTTCATTCTCCATATAGCTTATTTCCCATGAATTTGGAGTATACTGAGGAGTCTTTGGGGACATCCAAGGATTCAAGGGATCAACTGGTGTACGGTAAGATGAAGATGGATCGAACACACTACCTGGTCGAGGTAGGGGCTCGCTCACCTTATTTTTCTTTGAGCTACAAAAACGTAAACCAATTTTCTCAAGAAAGCTTAGTCGTCTTGCCGTTACTTTCTGTTCAAAATATAATTCTCGTTGGAGATCAATTTGTTGTTGTTGAAAGTGATGAATCTCATCATTCTTTCTTTTTGTATCAGGGGAGGTAAAAAGTCCACGTTTTGCCTTCTTTGATTCCGGTGTGTAGCCAGTGCGATAGTTTTTCCATTTATACACTGGTTCATGCTTTGGTGTCGGCGTTGGAAGTTTTGGTGATGTAGGAGTGTTTTCGACTGAGGAGGTGATGTTGATATGAGAGTATGAGCTGTCGGAAGACATTTTTATATAGAATTTTTAAACTTTGTAATTCTTTTGAAAATAATTATATGTATAAAAGTATATTTATAGTATAAAAATGCCAAAAAAAATGTGGTGGTAAATTAATAAGGTTTTAGAACCAATCATTGTTTTATTGGATTAAAAGCATTGGTTAGAAATGGATGGATTAGAGACATCCTTTAATCTATTATGTATTAGGTAGCTGAATTGAAATATATATATTGAATAATTCTGTTTTCGTTATTCAGTCGACTGAGTTAATATTTTTATAATATTTGCTATAAAACATCTTTAAAAGAAATTATTCCTAATTCTCGTCGCAATTTTATAAATGAGTTTTCTAATAAAGGTTTAGTAAATATACCGGCAATCTGATTTTCGGTAGAAATATGTTCTAAATTTATGATTCCTTTTTCGATATTGTCATGTAGAAAGTGGTGACGAATATCTATATGTTTTGTACGAGAGTGATTAACCGGATTTTTAGATAAATTTATTGTACTTGTATTATCACAATATATTGTAGAGTTTGTTAAATTTATAGTAAAATCCTTAAGTGTTTGTTGCATGTATATAACTTGAGTACAAGCTAAAGCGGCGGATATATACTCTGCTTCACACGTAGAAAGTGAGACATAATTTTGTTTCTTACTAAACCAAGATACAAGTGATTTTCCAATAAAATGGCACGTACCACTTGTACTTTTTCTATCAGTTCTAGATCCACCAAAATCAGCATCACTAAATGATACTAACTCGAATGGACAATCTTTTGGATAGAAAAGACCAAAGTCCTTAGTATTATTAAGATATCGCATAATTCGTTTTATGGCTCTTAAATGCGATTCTTTAGGATTAGCTTGAAAACGTGCACATAAACATACACTCATCATTATGTCTGGTCTACTAGCGGTTAAGTATAGTAAGGAGCCTATCATACTTCTAAACAATTTTTGGTCTATACTTTTGCCATTTTCATCTCGATCGAGATGAGTTGTGGTACTCATAGGAGTAGGCTTTCCAGAAGTGTTTTCCATTCCAAAACGTTTAATTAGATTAGCACAATATTTTTCTTGATTTAAGAAAATTCCATTTGTTAATTGTTAAATTTGTAACCCGAGAAAATAAGATAATTCTCCCATGTGTGACATTTCGAACTCCTTAGTCATTATATTTGAAAATTCTTTACATAAGTTTTCATTAGTTGAACCAAATATAATGTCATCTACATATATTTTAATTATTAATGTCATTAGTAGTGTTTTTAATGAATAGAGTTTGATCTACTTTTCCGATTTGAAATCCCGAATCTAGTAAATAGCTTTTAAGTCTCTCATACCAAGCACGAGGTACTTGTTTAAGACCATATAGGGCTTTCTTTAATTTATATACATGATCCGGATATTTTTCGTGTATGAATAAAGGGGGTTGTTCTACGTACACGTTTTCTTTTATAAAGCCATTTAGAAAAGCACTTTTAACATCCATTTGATAAAGTTTAAAATTGTGAAAACAAGCGAAAGCTAATAGAATACGTATTGCTTCAAGTCTTGCAACAGGAGCAAATGTTTCTTCAAAGTCGATACCTTCCTCTTGATTATATCCTTATGCTACTAGTCTAGCTTTATTCCTAGTTATATTTCCTTGTTCGTCTACCTTATTTTTGTAAACCTATTTTGTTCCAATAACAGATTGATTGTTAGGACGAGGAACTAAATCCCAAACATCGTTACGTTCGAATTGATTTAATTCTTCTTGCATAGCAACAATCCAGTAGTCATCTATTGATGCTTCTTTAGGATTTTTAGGTTCTAATGTAGAAATAAAAGCAACATGTCCCATTTGGTTTAGCTGACTTCTAGTTTTAACTTGAGAATCAATTTCACCGATTATGTTTTGTACAGGGTGATCTCGTAAAATTCTCGGTGGAGATCTAAGTTCGGTATTATTTATATTTTCAAGATTTGTATTATCTGTATTTATTATAAATTCATCATCATCTTTTATACTCAAGTTTTTATTAAAGTTTTCATCAAAAGATACATGTAAAGTTTCTTCGATTATATTTGTTAGTTTATTAAAAACTCGATATGCCTTACTTCGTTCTGAGTATCCTACAAAAATTCCTTCATCAGCTTTCGGATCGAATTTTCCTAGTTGGTCTTTTGTATTTAAAATAAAACATTTTGATCCAAATATTTTAAAATAAGAGATATTTGGCCTTCTATTGTTAAAAAGTTCATATGAAGTATTTTTAGTTAACGGTCTAATAGAAATACGATTTAATACATAACATGCAGTAGCTACGGCTTCTGCCCAAAAATGTTTTGGTAGAAGGCTTCCATTTAATAATGTTCTTGCACATTCTTGTAATGTTCTATTCTTTCTTTCCACTACTCCATTTTGTTGAGGAGTTCTAGGAAATGAAAAGTTATGATTTATTCCTTTCTTTTTACAGAAAGATTCAAAAGCTTCATTTTCTAATTCGCCACCATGATCACTTCGTATATTCTTAATTTTCAAATCTTTAGTGTTTTGAATTCTTTTGACAAATGTTTTAAAGTGCTCAAATGTATCACTTTTATTTTTCATAAAAATGGTCCATGTATATCTTGAAAAATCATCAACTATTACAAATACATATCGATTATGATTGATGGATTGAACTTGTGTTGGTCCGAAAAGATCCATATGAAGTAATTCTAGTGGTTGTAAAGTTGAAATATTTTTCTTAGATTTGAAAGATGATTTTGTTAATTTTCCTATTTGACAATCATCACAAAGATTTTTTATCTTAAAGTTTATCTTCGGTAAACCTCTTACTAATTCATTTTTAGAAAGTTTTCTAATAGTTTTGAAATTAATATGACAAAATCTTTTGTGCCATAACCAAGGATCATTATCTTTAGCTAGTAAACACATATTTGTATTATGATTAATTTTCATATTTAGAACATAAATATTCCTATCTCTATTTCCCTCAAAAACAAGATTTTGGTTTTGATAAAAAATACTACATTTATTTTCCGAAAAAGTTATTTTAAAACCTTTGTCACAAAGTTGACTTATGCTTAGTAGATTATGTTTTAGATTTTTAACTAATGAAACATTTGTAATAAAAGGTAAATTTGATGTTCCGTAATTTCTCACATCTCCTTTGCCAATGATATAGCCTTTTGAATTGTCTCCGAAGGTAACCGAGCCACCATCAAAGTATGTGATGTTTGTAAGCATATCTTTGTCGCTGGTCATGTGTTTTGAGCAACCACTGTCTAGTATCCATTTCTTCTTTTTGAGTGGGACCTGAAAATAAATACAAGATTATTGGTACCCACCTTTCAATAGGGTCCTAAAAGTTAGAACTTAGGAAACCAAACCCAATTTGGTTCAGTATCCTTTTTATAAATATAATTTTTATTATTATGAACACTATCCATAAATGCTTTAATATATTTATTCCTAATTAAAATATTGTTAGTCTTTGGAACCCAAATTTTAACTATATTAGTTTCTTCTTTTGTTCTAATAGGTTCTCTTAATAACATTTGTTGTTTTGAATCAATATTCCTCTTAAAATTTGTATTTATATTTTTAGGAATTTTTGGCTCCTTCTTATATCCTAATCCATGTTTATTTGAGGAAGATTGAGAATTTTCTAAAATCTTAGATAAATTTTCTCTTCCTTTGTTAAAGTTAGAAACATTTTTAGTGATGTTATCTAATCTAACTTGAAGACTATTATTTTCTAACTCAACTTGTTTAATCTGAGTTTTTTACTCATGATTTTCAAAAACAATTATATCATTTTTTGTCTTTTGATTTTCAATTTCTTGACTTAAAAGAGATAATTGAGTTTCCAAATTTGAAAGAGACTTTTGAACTTTTTCAAGTTCTTCTTCGAGAATTTTCTTTTCATCTTTTAACATATCCCTTTCAAACTCAGCTTTGTTCTGATTTTCACGAGTTTCCTTAAGTTTCTTTTTAAGATTTTTTATTTTACTCAATAGTTCAGTATTTACATCAATTAAATCGTCGAAAGTTAAATCACTAACCTCAGATTCTTGAGCCATAAAGCATACATTCGCTTGTTCATTATCGTTATCATTTTCACTTTCAGATGAAGATGAATCTGAATCGTTCCATGTTACAGAGATTTGAATTTTTCTTTCTTGTTTTTGTTCCGATTCTCCTTCTTTTGCTCTGGACAATCTTTTTGCATGTGACCTTTCTTGTGACAGTTGAAGCATTCTATATTCGAGGATGAAGGTTTGTTCAAGAAATTATTTTTGAATCCGTTTTTATTTTCTTTTCTATATCTTAAGAATTTCTTGAAATTTGTGGCTATAAATGCTAAATCCTCATCTTCAGACTCTGATTCTTCCTTTTCCGCATGAAAAGCTACATTTTTTCTTTCTTGTGCTTGATCTTTCTTAGCTTGCATATTTACTTCATACGACATAAGATTTCCAATTAATTCTTCTGGTTTCATTGTAGATAGATCATTTGCTTCTTCGATTGCTAAGACTTTTCTCTCTCATTCATCAGTGAGTGAATTTAGAACTTTAGATACAATATCAAAATCCATGTATTTTTCTTCTAGTCCTATTAAGGCATGATGAATGTCTTGAAACCTCGAGTACATGTCATTGATGGATACATTCTGTCGCATTCTAAAGTTTTGGAACTGGTTCTTTAGCATGGAGATCTTTGTTTGTTTAACCTTGTTTTTGCCTTCATGTATGGTTTTAAGTGTACTCCATATCTAATGTGCAGTAGTACAAATGCTAACACGATTGAATTCATTTCTGTCCAAAGCACAAAATAACATATTCATAGCTTTGGCATTTGCATTAACTTCATTCTTCTGAGCTTGCGTCCATGTAGAATATTCCGTTGTGGGTACAACGAGTTCTGCTTGAGTTGCATTCCAGGCTTCAAAACTTGTTGCTTGCATATAAATCCTCATCCTTGTAGCCCAATAATTATAGTTTAGTCCATTGAATAGAGGGGGTCTTTGAGTAGGTTGTCCTTCCGCAAATGTAGAGTTATAGGCAGATGTTGTGCTTGTGTTGTTTTCCATATTATCAATATGTCAAATAACGGCGTTATGGTTATAGGACGGCCTTGCTCTGATACCAATTGAAAGAGTCTATGCGGTAGGATCGTATAATATGGAATAGTGAAATGGTCTAGGTAGATAGTAATAAGCAGTAAGTATAGTAGACACCAAGACTTTATACTAGTTCGGACCTCTTGTCCTACGTCCAGTCCCTAAGCTCCTCTTAGGAATTCAACTAACCAATAGCCCGCACTTAACCCGGAGGAATAGGTTTACAACTTACCCAAACAACCGAACGGGATTTCTTACCTCAACTACCAAAAAGGACTTCAACTAGATACTAAAAGTATTTCTGACTTGTTGTGTTCTTGATAACACTAATGAGTCAAATTGAGTACAACTTTCTTATAATCTTATCCTCGAGAGTATACAAAGTGTTTGTGAAGATTTAGGAAATGTGAATTGCTATGAATCAAAAGGTGTTATAGTTAAAACAGAGATTCAAGAAATTGAAGTGGTTTGTGATTGCTTTTGAAAACTTAAGAAATCTGAAAGTATGTTCAAGAAAATAGAAAGATTAAGGCAATTAGAATTGGTAATTTGCAAATGTTAAAACCATGTATTTATATGTGGAGAAGAGATGCATTTGTTTGCTAGAGGTGCAGGCAAGAGATGCTTCCATTTTCATTGGAGAATGGTTGCAACTCTTGGGAGGAAGAAGGTGTCCTTTCAGAAAAAATTCGCAGTTACAAATTCAGTCGACTGAACAGGGATTTCAGTCGATTGAAAATATAAAGTAAAATTTTCAGGAACAAATTCAGTCGACTGAGCAGGAACTTCAGTCGACTGGAACTGTGCATTTTTGTGTATGTGTAACAGGTTCAGTCGACTGGTCATCCCTGTTCAGTCGACTGAACTACTAAATTTTGCACAATGAATGTTTATTAAAAATAAAGTTTATAAAATGTGTTCTAGTGTTTGTGCAAGCCTCTTGAGGATAGATTTTAACAATACATCTAAACTAGGACCTATATAAAAATCATACTTATGTTTATCATTGGTCTTCATCGTTCTTTTAGCTTTGCACATATCTCTTCCTTTTTGTTGAAGCACATTGTCATTGATCAAAATCTTAGCGTATCAACACTTTAATCATCATCAAGATGTCTTCCGCTCAAACGTACATGTTGGTTTGGAGTGGTTTTCGGATATATAAATCTGATCCCGGTCTCTCCGTATCAACAACCAATAATTTCCGGTTGACTCATTCCCGGTTCTTTTGGAAGTAAGTTTTCGAGTCCTCATCGGGGAACTTGAATTTACATTCACACTTTCTATGTCAAATTGGGTCAAACTTGATAGTCAGTTATTTCACTATCAAATAAACAAACAATAACCAATTCCATTTGAGATTTATTTATCCATAGCAACCATTAAGCCTCAAAACATATCTTTGTTTAATAAATTTCTTTCAAAAACATTCATGTACTTATCTTTTTGACATAAGTATATTCATAAAACATCTGTAAGATTTTTCATTACCAAATCTCTAAAAAGGATTTAACTACATTATTTAAATTGGAGAAAAGGATAACTCTAAAGTGTGGAACGGATGTTCCATACCACGATTTTTTTTGAAAGGTCAGCCCCGAGAAACCCAAACCTCAAATTCATGTTGTAATTGTCTTCAATAAATCCTTTTATAAATTTCCCTTACCCATGAAATCGTTTCTGCTTTAACTCACACCCGTTTACAAAACATTTATCAACCCCCATACTCATTTATGTGATTCTTTATAAATATTCAAACCCGGTGATATAAACTTCTTTATAAACTTTCAAACCTTGTATAAAACTTCCCTTTATAGACATCCTAATCCATTTATAAAATATTTTTATAAACATTCAAAACTATTTCTAAAACTCCTTTTATAAATACCCCAAAATTATTCATGAACATCTTTATATAATAAAACAATTGTCAAATCATTCTTCAAATATCTTGTTCAAAATAGAATAACCTTAAAGAACTTTTTAAACGAAAATGAAATATTAACTTTCCAAAACCAAACGGAGACTTAATGACTACAATGGATCATTAAATTTGGGTTCACTTATCCAAGTTATATCATGGGTATTGCCTAACATCAGATATGTAAGGGATTCACACATAACATAAAATCAATCATAAATAGATGTCCAAGTTACAAATATAGATACATCCATTATCGGGTGTAAATTTTTTACATATAGAAGTATAGTCCACATGCTTAAGTTATCATGTCCTACTTATTGAAATTAACTTCCTTGTGTCTATCACGTTACCAATATTCGGAATTTGTGCTAAACACAAGTCGCTTACTTCCCATAAAATGTGTCAACATTATATAAGCACTACTTTAATTCATTTGACTACTTAATTGTCCAGACGAGAGATCCTTTGATTTAAAATCAATTAATCTTAAAAAGAAAATTGATTTAAAACATAACCGATTAAGTTTAAAAATAGCTTTCAAAAGATTAAAGTATATTCAATTAGCTTAAACCCTAATAATATCTTAATTAAATCAATATTAATTCATAATTAAATTTTAATTAACTTAATGAACATGGTTAAATCCTAATTAACTTCTTAATGTATCTTAGTTAAGGTTTAAACAATTCATTATTAGTTAAACACCAATTAATTAAAAATTAATTGAATAATCACTTAATTAAATAGTAATTAATTAACCTACTTAACTTAATTAAATAATAATTAACCATTTAATTACTTCTTAACTTCATAAATCACTAATTAAAAACTTTATTAATCACTATTTAATCATTAACCTTCCTTAAGTGTTACTTTACCCTAATCACTTACTTAATTACTAATTAACTGCTAATTACCTTTAATTGTTTTATTAAATAAATAAATTATTAAATAATCTAAACTTAATCTCTTTTAATGTTACTAATTAAGTTTGGAAAACTTTTGCAAAACAATTCCAAAATGAATCACTTAAAGGTGGAAACCATGAATTTTTGTCGAACTGCATCCATAGCGACTATCGGTTAGAGCGCAGTTCGCCCTATCTTATTTTAAGTGAAATACTTCACTTAAATTCTTGCTCCTACGTGTTTTGAAATAATATTTATAAAGTTTTTGAAACCTTAAACCAAGATAAAACTTAAAACCATTTCCAAACTTTGAAACTAGAAATCATAGTTTTGATTTCAATCGGATCTCACGTCCGTCGCAACACACAAAGTTGTTAACTTTATTTCAACTCAGCATACTTGATTCTTAAATCACAACCATACATCCATACTACCATACTCTTAACATCACAGTGAAATACACATATAAACATAAGGTTATATGCTTACTAACTCGACAACATCACATTCAAATCTTAAATTCAATACCAAACATAACATCCATCAAATCACCATCGACCAACATAATAACCATTCAATTTTGTCATCATATTATCACCACAATAACACATCATAATAAATTCGAAAACTTTTCCAAAACAAAGTAGTTTTACTCATCGAAAATTTTTGAAACCTGAAATGCCTTAGATGCACCAAAAATCACCCTAAAAATTTGTCAACTTCCACTTGATTTTTGGACATTTACTATCGGATTTTGAAAAGGTGATCAAAAGAAAAGTTTTAGAAAATTATTTCCTCTACAATTTAAAAAAATGAATCACTCAAATTAGATTTTGTTTGAGGTAGATATGGTCAAAAGAAAGAGAGCTATTTTCGGATCTGAATTTCTGAGTTTAAAAGTACACTATAAAGAAATGAGATTTTGACAGACCTAAGCTTGAAATTAGAAAAAGTCATAAAAAGAAAGTTGTAGCCACTAAAATTTTATATGATTTGAAAAAAGAATATCTTGATTTGGCATAAAATAGAGGAAGTTATGGCCAAATAAATTTGAGAAAAAATGGAGAAGAAAGAGTTTAAAAACAAGTTTGCATCTTTAAAGCAATTTAAAAATTTTGATTTTAAAAAAACTTAAAACTAACACAAGAAGCCATGAAATTATGAAGAAAGCTTTAGGAAAATGGAAATGGAGAAGTAAATGAAAATATGGTGAAATGGATATGTATTTATAGACACAAGAAAGTAGGAAAATTACCAAACTAATCTTCGATTAAAATATCCTAACATATCATTTTTTTGACAAGTCACATCACCACCTTCCTCCCCCTCATATGTCACATCCCCCCTCTTTAGTCACATCCTCTAGGACATGATGGATAATGATGATAATGCTAAGATATGATAAGAGATAATGATATGTACTTAGTATATATAAGTTATTATTTTAAAACCATGTCTTGTCACATCACTTGCTAAATATAATTAACATATGATTAAAAATAATTAGGTATATTATTATATGGTT
Organism: Allium fistulosum; assembly: GCA_030737815.1. Taxonomy (NCBI): domain Eukaryota; kingdom Viridiplantae; phylum Streptophyta; class Magnoliopsida; order Asparagales; family Amaryllidaceae; genus Allium; species Allium fistulosum. The sequence goes on along the minus strand of CM060902.1, from coordinate 796,847,219 downwards.
AATTATCTCTTATATATGTACATACAGTGCACAAAAGCAAACAACATTCTCGACAACTTTTCGGTGTCGAAAAGTCAAAATTCCAGAAAACGTTCTTCGGTCACATTTTCTATTTTTCTACGAACTATCTATTTTGGTAAAAAAAATTAAAAACTATTTTACCATCATTATTAAATGATTAAAATAGGTTTATTTGTAAATAAAAACCCATTTATTTCATATTTAAACTTAACTTGAATTTCCGAAAAAATGTATAAAACCGATGATATCAACTGTCGATGTCATAATACATTTTATTTTCAGAAAATAAAATAATTATTTATTTCATAATCTTGTTTGAATACATATATTAGTATATGAATCAAGAGTTGTGCATGATCCTTATTGTTTAAAAGCAGTTTTTATTGATAAAACGATTTCCGGCTGTTTTATCGATATTTTACCTAAGATGATATTTACAAATTATCAATATTTTACCTCGGTAATTTGTCCGCAAATATTTTTCCTAAACAAAATAACTATTATTATTTATCACTTAAAACATGATTATTTCTTACTTTTCAACCCATATCTAAATAATTTAAAAATAAATATAATTTATCCAAGTGATAAATTTGTAGGTCGTTACATTCTTCCACCCTTAAAAGAATTTTGCCCCTGAAATTATACCATAATCCTATTCCTAGAAATACTTAAAACTATTCATCAATTCGTATGATGTACATTGATCATTCCTATGTAAAATCTGATTCGATCACTCACTCGAATATATAACTTCATTTCCAAACTAGTATTGCTCACTCGACTTCCTAATGCGGACTTTGTTTAATAAATTTCTTTCAAAAACATTCATGTACTTATCTTTTTGACATAAGTATATTCATAAAACATCTGTAAGATTTTTCATTACCAAATCTCTAAAAAGGATTTAACTACATTATTTAAATTGGAGAAAAGGATAACTCTAAAGTGTGGAACGGATGTTCCATACCACGATTTTTTTTGAAAGGTCAGCCCCGAGAAACCCAAACCTCAAATTCATGTTGTAATTGTCTTCAATAAATCCTTTGAAAAATTTCCCTTACCCATGAAATCGTTTCTGCTTTAACTCACACCCGTTTACAAAACATTTATCAACCCCCATACTCATTTATGTGATTCTTTATAAATATTCAAACCCGGTGATATAAACTTCTTTATAAACTTTCAAACCTTGTATAAAACTTCCCTTTATAGACATCCTAATCCATTTATAAAATATTTTTATAAACATTCAAAACTATTTCTAAAACTCCTTTTATAAATACCCCAAAATTATTCATGAACATCTTTATATAATAAAACAATTGTCAAATCATTCTTCAAATATCTTGTTCAAAATAGAATAACCTTAAAGAACTTTTTAAACGAAAATGAAATATTAACTTTCCAAAACCAAACGGAGACTTAATGACTACAATGGATCATTAAATTTGGGTTCACTTATCCAAGTTATATCATGGGTATTGCCTAACATCAGATATGTAAGGGATTCACACATAACATAAAATCAATCATAAATAGATGTCCAAGTTACAAATATAGATACATCCATTATCGGGTATAAATTTTTTACATATAGAAGTATAGTCCACATGCTTAAGTTATCATGTCCTACTTATTGAAATTAACTTCCTTGTGTCTATCACGTTACCAATATTCGGAATTTGTGCTAAACACAAGTCGCTTACTTCCCATAAAATGTGTCAACATTATATAAGCACTACTTTAATTCATTTGACTACTTAATTGTCCAGACGAGAGATCCGTTGATTTAAAATCAATTAATCTTAAAAAGAAAATTGATTTAAAACATAACCGATTAAGTTTAAAAATAGCTTTCAAAAGATTAAAGTATATTCAATTAGCTTAAACCCTAATAATATATTAATTAAATCAATATTAATTCATAATTAAATTTTAATTAACTTAATGAACATGGTTAAGTCCTAATTAACTTCTTAATGTATCTTAGTTAAGGTTTAAACAATTCATTATTAGTTAAACACCAATTAATTAAAAATTAATTGAATAATCACTTAATTAAATAGTAATTAATTAACCTACTTAACTTAATTAAATAATAATTAACCATTTAATTACTTCTTAACTTCATAAATCACTAATTAAAAACTTTATTAATCACTATTTAATCATTAACCTTCCTTAAGTGTTACTTTACCCTAATCACTTACTTAATTACTAATTAACTGCTAATTACCTTTAATTGTTTTATTAAATAAATAAATTATTAAATAATCTAAACTTAATCTCTTTTAATGTTACTAATTAAGTTTGGAAAACTTTTGCAAAACAATTCCAAAATGAATCACTTAAAGGTGGAAACCATGAATTTTTGTCGAACTGCATCCATAGCGACTATCGGTTAGAGCGCAGTTCGCCCTATCTTATTTTAAGTGAAATAATTCACTTAAATTCTTGCTCCTACGTGTTTTGAAATAATATTTAGAAAGTTTTTGAAACCTTAAACCAAGATAAAACTTAAAACCATTTCCAAACTTTGAAACTAGAAATCATAGTTTTGATTTCAATCGGATCTCACGTCCGTCGCAACACACAAAGTTGTTAACTTTATTTCAACTCAGCATACTTGATTCTTAAATCACAACCATACATCCATACTACCATACTCTTAACATCACAGTGAAATACACATATAAACATAAGGTTATACGCTTACTAACTCGACAACATCACATTCAAATCTTAAATTCAATACCAAACATAACATCCATTAAATCACCATCGACCAACATAATAACCATTCAATTTTGTCATCATATTATCACCACAATAACACATCATAATAAATTCGAAAACTTTTCCAAAACAAAGTAGTTTTACTCATCGAAAATTTTTGAAACCTGAAATGCCTTAGATGCACCAAAAATCACCCTAAAAATTTGTCAACTTCCACTTGATTTTTGGACATTTACTATCGGATTTTGAAAAGGTGATCAAAAGAAAAGTTTTAGAAAATTATTTCCTCTACAATTTAAAAAAATGAATCACTCAAATTAGATTTTGTTTGAGGTAGATATGGTCAAAAGAAAGAGAGCTATTTTCGGATCTGAATTTCTGAGTTTAAAAGTACACTATAAAGAAATGAGATTTTGACAGACCTAAGCTTGAAATTAGAAAAAGTCATAAAAAGAAAGTTGTAGCCACTAAAATTTTATATGATTTGAAAAAAGAATATCTTGATTTGGCATAAAATAGAGGAAGTTATGGCCAAATAAATTTGAGAAAAAATGGAGAAGAAAGAGTTTAAAAACAAGTTTGCATCTTTAAAGCAATTTAAAAATTTTGATTTTAAAAAAACTTAAAACTAACACAAGAAGCCATGAAATTATGAAGAAAGCTTTAGGAAAATGGAAATGGAGAAGTAAATGAAAATATGGTGAAATGGATGTGTATTTATAGACACAAGAAAGTAGGAAAATTACCAAACTAACCTTCGATTAAAATATCCTAACATGTCATTTTTTTGACAAGTCACATCACCACCTTCCTCCCCCTCATATGTCACATCCCCCCTCTTTAGTCACATCCTCTAGGACATGATGGATAATGATGATAATGCTAAGATATGATAAGAGATAATGATATGTACTTAGTATATATAAGTTATTATTTTAAAACCATGTCTTGGCACATCACTTGCTAAATATAATTAACATATGATTAAAAATAATTAGGTATATTATTATATGGTTAATTATCTCTTATATATGTACATACAGTGCACAAAAGCAAACAACATTCTCGACAACTTTTCGGTGTCGAAAAGTCAAAATTCCAGAAAACGTTCTTCGGTCACATTTTCTATTTTTCTACGAACTATCTATTTTGGTAAAAAAAAATTAAAAACTATTTTACCATCATTATTAAATGATTAAAATAGGTTTATTTGTAAATAAAAACCCATTTATTTCATATTTAAACTTAACTTGAATTTCCGAAAAAATGTATAAAACCGATGATATCAACTGTCGAGGTCATAATACATTTTATTTTCAGAAAATAAAATAATTATTTATTTCATAATCTTGTTTGAATACATATATTAGTATATGAATCAAGAGTTGTGCATGATCCTTATTGTTTAAAAGCAGTTTTTATTGATAAAATGATTTCCGGCTGTTTTATCGATATTTTACCTAGAATGATATTTACAAATTATCAATATTTTACCTCGGTAATTTGTCCGCAAATATTTTTCCTAAACAAAATAACTATTATTATTTATCACTTAAAACATGATTATTTCTTACTTTTCAACCCATATCTAAATAATTTAAAAATAAATATAATTTATCCAAGTGATAAATTTGTAGGTCGTTACATTCTTCCACCCTTAAAAGAATTTTGCCCCTGAAATTATACCATAATCCTATTCCTAGAAATACTTAAAACTATTCATCAATTCGTATGATGTACATTGATCATTCCTATGTAAAATCTGATTCGATCACTCACTCGAATATATAACTTCATTTCCAAACTAGTATTGCTCACTCGACTTCCTAATGCGGACTTTGATCAAGATTCTGAATTAGAAACCTCTATTCTCCTTGCATAGCCATAAACTATGATAGACAACCTTTGGTTCCACATAAGAACCCTCATCAATGCTCGCCATCAAAAATCGGGCAAGAAATCCCTATTCGGAATGGTGTGAAACACCTCGAGTCATGTACTCGAACCTTGGATCGAGAACTATGTGAAAGAAGAAATGATTTACGTACAACCTACGTACTAATTCCATTGGTTCATACTTCCCAAGATTATAATTACCTTTTTTTAAAGAATCACCATTTTACTTAAGAACATTACTTAAGTTTATTAATAATCTATAAATCAAATTCATTTTAATATGATACTCTTCTATATCAAAAAGAGTATATACAATTTCAAAACTTAAATTGGTTTTACCTAACCTAGGATGTTCAACAAATTTAAAACTTTATTTAGTAACCCGCTCTTAATGAAGACATCTTTTTATTTTGAAAACTCAATTCTTTTAATGGATTCGAGAACACAATATCCGGGTTTTATTTCAGAAAACCTTTTGAAAGCATACATATATCCCGAGTAACTCCAAAATGATTACAAGGAACTGAGTACTACCAATTAGTATCATATATCCTTTTATTAAGTAGGGAAATACTCAAGAGAAGTGTTCTCCATCCAAACACAACTCTTACCCATTTTTATTCATTTCCAAGACACTCAAACTAGTTAATCATAAAAATATTTCTTTCTTTACAGATTCCCTTTTAAAACAATACTATTTATAAATAAATAGTTTTTAATAAAATCATCCACTAGCTTTGGATTCATTCAGATTCGAACTCGTTTCAATTGTACAATGACAAAGAGGATAATTTACTAAGTGCACTATCATATCTTCCTAAGCAAACATTCGATTGTCACTTAGAAGATTATTCCGATTATCACAAAACAGATCGAAACTCCTTCCCGAACTGTCCAAAGAAAACTTTACTTTCAAAACCATTTTAAAATATTTATATCTTAAAATCTCTTTAATGTAACATCCCGTAATTTTCGACTTTCGAAAATTCGACATCGATACTCACTTTATCGACTGCCGAGCCATCGAATGCCGGAAACCCGAAAAGTTATGGTTTTAAAAAGAAGAAAAAGGTAGAAGAAGAAGAGAAGAACAACAGAACAACATCAGATACAGAAACAATATCAGAATCTCACATATCGCAGCGGAACAATATATAATAGATAATTACTAGTCTTTTAAAACAAAGAACTATATCAGTTTAAACATACATCAATCATCAGAGTCAATATACAACAATGGACAGTTATATAAACTTGTCCTCATACAGAATACACAGCGGAATAAATACTATCAGATACAAATACTACGTCTCGCCATCCAGCTTGCTTCCAAAGCTCCAGAATATCCAGAATATCCTGATAACCTAACTCTAGACTGCCCGTGTGGAAATTGGTGGGCACCCAGAGTTTAGAAGGGAAACAATAAACTCCGAGTCAGTCATGGTGACTGGTGTGAGATCGTAAAACAGTTATTCTTTCACAAAGAAAATAAAACAAATTCGCAATGCTTTTGGAAAATGAAACTACCATAAGACCTCCCACCACACACACAATGCAAACGCAGAATTGGAGGAGATTTCTTCTTATGATAGTCAAAGATGCTTACTACGCAAAATCAAATCATTTTTGATATTATTATTAGTGCATAGTGTAGAAAACATTTCGAAAGTATAATATAAATCTTAGCCAGCATAGACATTTCGAACTATGCCTACTATAGCTACCATCCAAACAGTGGGGCACCACCATAAGTGAATGATAGGTTCTACAGCTAAATTCGTACAAGGCTCGTATTGTTTCTTTGGATTTCCAACAAATGGTCAGGCTAAGGAACTTCCTATCCACGATGGGTACGTCCCTGGAATAGACGACCCGAGAAATAACCTAACATTACGGTTAGATCTCTGCCAACACAAGGCCGGGTTACCTCTGCAAAAGTAGGTAACTACTGACACGCGTATGTCATCCCCCGATCGTAACCGATCTTCCCGAGGATCCCCGATTTCCAACAAACCACATAGATAATAATGCAGCAACCACATAGGTTAAGTATCTGGGCTCCATACCATGATACCACCTCTATCCAGAAGGAATGACATACACTAAGGGGCGCTACTCCCTAGAACCTTGCCGCATCCTTCCTGTTTCGACCATTTCCGGGGTGTGAGGCTCGATGAAGTCTCGTCCACAAAGCTACGCTTTCTACAAAGCCATGCTTTGGGTCAAACAAAATGATCAACCTGTGATCACAAAGATATAAGATCAAATAAATGATCATATCGCAAATGATCAAACACTGATCATTTCACAGCAACACTCAGTATGCCACGTTACCAAATTGGGATATATCGCTGATGAATTTCAACTACATAACCTCTGAGCTCGTACGTCTTAGAGAAGGGTGTTAAGCTAAGAGAATAAATTCTCCGCCACCAACAGAAATGTATTTGAAAGAAATCAGCTTTATATCTCAAATTGTAACGTCAGACACACAATCCATACAAGTCTGTTCCGGGATCGAACAGAACCGAAGGCACTTCTCACGAAGCCCTTGCATATCCGGATAATTTTCAATCACGTCAGGACTTCCCGTCACTAAGGGTGATAAAACCTCTAAATCGGAGATCAGCCGATGTAGAGTAACTCGACGGTAATCCTTCCGTTTTCAAAAATATCCGGTCTTCAACACCGGTCTTCAAATGCAATTCATAACGACGTATCACATATTCGGAATGGGTTATACGACCCCATGGTCCTTTCCCGGCTAACCCGAATAGTGAGCGATTATTCAAAAATACGTGTGGCATTCAAATTCATCCAATTCACAACAAATACCTATCTAAAGGTAATTATTGATAGTCGGTTATTTAACTATCAATAAAGATGCGCAACATCATCAGATTCCAAATAATTTTCCAAATTATTTATCTTCCAAAATATCTTTACTATATATAAGATTTCCACACTTCAAAAATAAATCAATGTTTATTTTTTTCCTAAACAGTTTCCATTTCCTTTATAAATTCCATATTGAATTTACATTTTTCGAATATCTACTAATATTCGATTTTCAATCGTTTTCAAATATTCATTTTCGATTTATCTTTAAGAAGATAAAATCTCAAAACGTTTCATTTCATTTTGGAAAACATTCCATACTTATTAAATAATAAGTGTTTCACAAATCTTTTATTTTCAACATTTGAAAATATTCAATATACTTAAATCAAAATTTAAGTATAAATTCATTCTTTAAGGAAAACATTACTATAACAACATTTATTTTGAGTCAAAACGAATGTTACGTAAAACATCGTTACGACGACTCAAAATCACTAGTATAGGGATTCAAAATTTAGATAGATATATAAATCCCAATACTAGACAAAAACATTTCCTTTCGGAAATCATTTACTATAACAACAGTGTTATAGTCCATCATTTCCTTATTGCTCGAAAACGTCTATTTCAACAATGAATGTTGAAATCTATGATTTCGATATTCAATACATTTTAAAACATCGTTTAAATGTTTAACTTCATTTTCAATGTCACTTTTCCAAAACTATCCATTTTACTTAACAATATATTCACTGTCCAAAATCGTGAATATACTTCACTAACCACATTTTCAAAAATCTCTACACATTTTATTTCAATAAAAATTCGCTATTCAAAAATCGCGAATTTATCTTCTTCAATAATCTCCTATATATAATTTATCAAATTCAATCGATTTCGAATTTATAAAACGAAGTTTATAAATTCTATTTCTGTTTTAATAACAACTTCAACTTATAAATCTTCTTTTTATTAACTTCTATATTTTACTTATCAAAATAAGTGATTTCGGATTTATAAACAACTTTTATAAATTTCAATTCTATTTGTAAAAACTTCAATACCAAATCAATTTCAATATTGATTTCTAAATTTATTTTCAACCTTAAATAAAATTTCCATACTGATTTCTCAAAAATTCATTTCCAAATATTAAATCAATTACAGATTGATTTCTAATTTTATTTATCACTACTAAATAAATTCCTTATTTTTCTCAAATTATTCAATATTCTGTTTTTAAATGGATTCTTCAAATTGAAATCATTTTACATTGATTTCCCAAATTATTTCAATTTACCGATTGAATTCCTAAAGGGATTTCCAACTTATCTTCTTTTAATAAATTCCTTTTTTAAGAAAATAGATTTCAATCGTTTCTTTCAATCTATTTAAAAATCCAAATTTAAATTAAATTCTTCAATTTATAATCACTGTTTTATGAAATTCATTTATTTAGCATTTTCACTTTATTCTGGAATTTATTTCATAAGATTATAAAAATTAACTTTTTATACTTTAAAAATTCCTTTCTTCAAAATTTATTCAATTTCAAAAATTGATTCACTTAGAAATTTCTATTTTGATTTCAAAAATTCAATTTCGTTTATTTTTGGAATCCAATGATATCAAACATCCGTTCAGCTAAATTTTAGCTTTCAAACAATTTCCAGATATCAATATGATTAATAACATTAATATAATCATTCACAGATTCATATCACAGTATAAATAAATTCAATCAATGTGAGGGGTCCAGTTGGATCCCTCCAACCTGTTTCCCTGCATCCAAAGACGTTAGCACAATACCAATTCCACTTCGAGGTGGAATATCGCGGTATATGGGTTTTATAAAAATATCCGCTTACTAACGGCGCAATAGGGTCTCATCCGCTATACGAGGCGGGAAATCATCAATCCAATATATACATATGCCAATATGTATATATTGCTACATATATATAGATATATCCTACTATATCTAATACCACATCCAATAGAAATCAAACAGTCAATAAATAACTGTAAAATCAACTTTCAATCGAGTGAGAAAAATTTCACCTTTGCTTTTAATTTGCGATTCATTTCCAATCCAATTTGTTTCTCTCCATTTATACCTTGTATAAATATTCACACAATTTATTAATATCCAAATTAAATCGAACAACTCAATTTCTAACTTGATAAGTTTTAATTATACAATGATTTTATTTTTAACCCAGTTTCCTTTAAATAAATTTGTTTAACTGAAAAAAAATTAAATTTAAAACTAAATCCCCTTTAATAAATTCTTTAACATTTAAAACATCTCTATTATTTTTAAACAAACTTGACCTTACTCTAAAAGTACATTTATCTTTTTTTCCTTTTTCTGTTTTCTATAATATATATATGTATATATTATATTATCACATTTTTAAATTGAAAAAAAACAGCAAAACAAAATTTGATCTTCCTGTAAATAGAAAAATTCCTTTTTCTACTTTATTGAACAGATGTAGAAATATGTTATCTTTTGAAAAATAAACTGTAACTATATACCTTACTGATTCAACACTTTGACCTCGATGCCACCACGAATCCCTTCCATCCTCCACCACCAGTTCAGGCGCGCTCGACTTCAACCACCCACGGCCTCACGAGCTTCCCCTCCTAACATCGCCGAGCACACCAATGCCAAGCTAACAACAACCCAAACCAGGACTTCGCCTCGTTCACCACTCCAACCTCGATATCTCTCGCGAAAGCCACCAGAACTCACTGCCTCCGCCTCCACGATCGAGTTCCCTCACTCGCGTTCGTGGCCGCCTCTTCACCTAAGCCGAAATCGAAGCCCTCGCCATTGAGAAACCCTAGATGAAGTCGTCACTACCCAAACGAACCCGGCGCGCCACAGCCCTTCGATCGAACGCGAGCTCGTTCGATTGGGAGAACTTGACTAGCTACTCAATCCACAAAGCATACGAACTCGTTTAGCTGCCATTTTGAGTTTAATTTTAGAAGAGGAACGAGATTAATTTCGAAAGGAAGGATGCGATTTTATTTTAATTTTCTTTCTGGCCTTGGCCATGATTTCGTTTTCGAACGAAAGTTTTCGTTCGTTTGATTTTTTTTTTTAAAACTGGAACTTGAGAGGATGGGAAGGAAAGAGAGATGGGTTGCACGATAGTCTCGTGATGCTCGGCATGGATTTAGGGAAGAACGTGCTATAGTTGACCAATAAAAATATAAATTTAAATTTGAATTTCGTTAAAAAATTCAAATGCGTTTTCCTGTCGTGTGCTCACATACAAGCACCGAAAAATACGAAAATTGAAACCCGATAATAATACAACATTACGGATCCAATGGAACTGGTTTCATCGAATTCCGAGACTGTGTGAAAATTGACTATTTTTTTTAAATATCGATTCGAACGATTCAATTTCAAAAATGAACAAATCGATTTCAAATTCGATTCTGAAGTTTTAATTATCTTCAGTATAATCAATATAAATTTTACCATCCTTTGAAATATTTTTAATCGGCCTAAATTTGAAGATTCAAATTTTTATTCACTTTCAATAGATAAAATTTTATAATTTAATCACCAAATTCAAGGTTATATCGGGGATTCAAATTAAATCATCGTTCAAATATTTAAAATTAATTAAATATTCTCAATTTAATTCGTTCAAAATTCTGGGTCGTTACACTTTAAGTACAATTACTATAATTTTTTCAAAATCATTTAAATCTTTATCAAAGCCACCGAGATTTAATATTCTCATAATCCTTTTCATTTTTCTAAGGTCATCTACATCTCATTGATAACTATATAGACTTTTGAAAATCATTCCTTTATATATAAAATATCCTAGGTAAAATTATTTCATTTACCAATTTTAAAACAATATTATGTTAATTGGACTTGTTCAAGTGTTCAGGAAATCCCTATCGATAATGTTGGCCAAACGCATCGACCTGAATTCTTAAGCCACTCAACAAATCAAACAACATAATATACTCACTAATAAATATGCACTCATATGTAATACACTCAGGCTCATTCTAGGGTCTCACTTACCCAATTCCAAATGAGTTTACCCCACCAGGGCCAAGGTTCTCGCTTAACCTTCAGCTCTGATACCAAACGTAATGAACCGGATTTTCGACCATCGAAAATCGACGCTAATACGTCCATTGTATCACATGCCGAACATTCAAGTGCCGGAAATACCGATTTGTTAGGGTGAAAGAAGAAGGTAGAAGATATAAGAAACTAAACAACAAAGAATCTCAATTTACAGCGAATAATATATAATACAATAACGATCTTTACAAAAAGGAAACATTTTTATTCATATATACAACATAAGAGTTCACTAGACTTATCCTAAATTAGGACAGTTATAGAAACTTGTCCTTACATTGACAAATATACAGACTCTATAATACATCGAAAGAAAAATATACGTGAATACGTCTTGACCATCCAGCTCCTCTCCAACTCCAAAGTATCTAACTAAACCTGGGAAAACATGCTCGGTTTGACCCAAGCATTACATGGAATAACGTCCGGGCCAGTCTGGTAAACCAATGTGAGTAAAACTCAATAATAAGTAACAACCAAACTGATTTCTACATTTGAAAGCTTTTCAAACAAAGGGTATCATGTAAGACCACAATGCACATAAAAACGGATGGGTTTTTACCTTATGATAACCAAACATTTTATATCAAAATCCAGTGATATTATCATAGTGTCCAGGTTTAAAGTAAATAGACAAAATAGATGAAATGCTTGCATCTCATATTCCAACATACTAGGCTCTACTATCGAAAATGTAAGGCGCGTATTGGAGAATGGATTCCAACTAAAGACTGGGCTACTGGGATATCGTTCGCCATAGTACACCTTTTGAAAAAAGTACCGAGGTCGTACCAAACGACCCTTGCCAATATAGAACCAACCTACCCCTTGTTGGATAGTACCGAATATATCATCATCCCGGTTGCTTTGCAACCTTTAACCGAGCGCTCCCACGTACACGAATTTGTTGATGATTGTGTATATATCTAGAAGGGTGATGATATAACCTAATGGGTGCGACCCACATAGCCCTGCTGCATATCCCCTGTTTTAGTCATTCCCGGTTGATGAGGCTTGAGGCTATGTTTTACCTTTCTGAATAGCAGTTAATCTTGGAATGCTAACACTACCCTTTAGGCGTCAATGCAATGCCAACATTCATCTATACAAGTTCGTTCTGGGTTTGAGTGAAACCGAAGGCACTAACTCTACTACATCCATTTTTGAATCACCCTTAGGATTAGTAGCAATAGCCCTTGCACTTCAAAGAGCACCGTCTTCAATCATCATCAAGATGTCTTCCACTCAAACGTACGTGTTGGTTTGGAGTGGTTTTCGGATATATAAATCCGATCCTGGTCTCTCCGTATCAACAATCGATAATTTCCGGTTAACTCATTCCCGGTGCTTTTGGAAGTAAGTTTTCGAGTCCTCATCGGGGAACTCGAATTTACATTCACACTTCCTAAGTCAAATTGGGTCAAACTTGATAGTCGGTTATTTAGTTATCAAATAAACAAACAACAACCAATTCCATTTGAGATTTATTTATCCATAGCAACCATTAAGCCTCAAAACATATCTTTGTTTAATAAATCTCTTTCAAAAACATTCATATACTTATCTTTCTGACATAAATATATTCACAAAACATTTGTAAGATTTTCCATTACCAAATCTCTAAAAAGGATTTAACTACATTGTTTAAATTGGAGAAAAGGATAACTCTAAGCACTATTCCTTCGGTGTAAAGTGTGGAATGGATGTTTCATACCATGATTTTTTTTAAAAGGTCGGCCTGGAGAAATCCAAACCTCAAATTCCTGTTGTATATCTTCAATAAATCCTTTTATAAATTTCCCTTACCAATGAAATCCTTTCTGCTTTAACCCAAACCCGTTTACAAAACATTTATCAACCTCCATACTCATTTATGTGAATCTTTATAAATATTCAAACCCGGTTATATAAACTTCTTTATGAACTTTTAAACCTTGTATAAAACTCACTTTATAGACATCCAAACCCATTTATAAAATCTTTTTATAAACATTCAAAACTATTTCTAAAACTCCTTTTATGAATATCCCAAAATTATTCATGAACTTCTTTATATAATATTCAAAAAAATTTATCAAATCATTCTTCAAATATCTTGTTCAAAATAGAATAACCTTGAAGACCCTTTTAAAAGAAAATGAAATATTAACTTTCCAAAACCAAATGGAGGCTTAGTGACTACAATGGATCATTAAATTTGGGTTCACTTATCCAAGTAATATCATGCGTATTGCCTAACATTAGATATGTAAGGGATTCACACATAACATAAAATCAATCATAGGTATATCTTCAAGTTACAAATATAGATACATCCATTATCGGGTGTAATTTTTTTACATATAGAAGTATATTCCATATGCTTAAGTTATCATGACCCGCTTATTGAAATTAACTTCCTTGTGTCTATCGCGTTACCAATATTCGGCATTTGTGCTAAACACAAGTCACTTACTTCCCATAAAACGTGTCAACGTTTTACAATCACTAATTTAATTCATTTGGCTACTTAATGGTCTAGATGAGAGATCCTTTGATTTAAAATCAATTAATCTTAAAAAGAAAATTGATTAAAACATAACCAATTAAGTTTAAAAATGGCTTTGAAAAGATTAAAGTATATTCAATTAGCTTAAACCCTAATTATATCTTAATTAAATCAAGATTAATTCATAATTAAACTTTAATTAACTTAATGAGCTTGGTTAAGTCATAATTAACTTCTTAATGTATCTTAGTTAAGGTTTAAACAATTCATTATTAGTTAAACATTAATTAATTAAAAATTAATTAAATAATCACTTATTTAAATAGTAATTAATTAACCTACTTAACTTAATTAAATAATAATTAACCATTTAATTACTTTTTAACTTCATAAATCACTAATTAAAAACTTTATTAATCACTAATTAATCATTAACCTTCCTTAAGTGTTACTTAACCCTAATCACTTACTTAATTACTAATTAACTGCTAATTACCTTTAATTTTTTTACTAAATAAATAAATTATTAAATAATCTAAACTTAATCTCCTTTTATGTTACTAATTAAGTTTGGAAAACTTTTGCAAAACAATTTGAAAATGAATCACTTAAAGATGGAAATCGTGAATTTTTGTCGAACTGCATGGTTACCAGATACCCATGGAGAAGCACATTACAGTACATGTATGCTTCTAGCGGCATCCATAGCGACTATTGTTATGAGCGCAGTTCGCTCTATATTATTTTAAGTAAAATAATTCACTTCAAATCTTGCTCCTTCGTGTTTTGAAATAATATTTATAAAGTTTTTGAAACCTTAAACCAAGATAAAACTTAAAACCATTTCCAAACTTTGAAACTAGAAATCATAGTTTTGATTTCAATCGGATCTCACGTCCGTCGCAATACACAAAGTTATTAACTTTGTTTCAGCTCAACATACTTGATTCTTAAATCACAACCATACATCCATACTACCATACTCCTAACATCACAATGAAACACACATATAAACATAAGGTTATATGCTTACTAACTCGACAACATCACATTCAAATCTTAAATTCAATACCAAACATAACATCCATCAAATCACCATCGACCAACATAATAACCATTCAATTTTATCATCATATTATCACCACAATAACATATCATAATAAATTCAAAAACTTTTCCAAAACAAAGTAGTTTGACGCACCGAAAATCTTTGAAACCTGAAATGCCTTAGATGCACCAAAAATCGCCCCAAAAATTTGTCAACTTCCACTTAAATTTTGGATATATTACTCTCAGATTTTGAAAAATTGATCAAATGAAAAGTTTTAGAAAATTATTTCCTCTACATATTTAAAAAAGGAATCACTCAAATTAGATTTTGTTTGAGGTAGATATGGTCAAAAGAAGGAGAGCTATTTTCGAACCTGAATTTCTGAGTTTAAAAGTACACTGAAAAGAAACGAGATTTTGACAAACCTAAGCTTGAAATTAGAAAAGGTGGTAAATTCGAAAGCTGTAGCCACTGAAATTTTATATGATTTGAAAAAAAATAAAATTTTGATTTGGTGTAAAATAGAGGTAGTTATGGCCGAATAAAATTGAGGAAAAATGGAGAAGAAATGGTTTTAAAACAAGTTTGCATCTTTAAAGTAATTTAAAACTTTTGATTTTAAAAAAACTTAAAACTAACACAAGAAGCCATGAAATTATGAAGAAAGCTTTAGGAAAATGGAAATGGAGAAGTAAATGAAAATATGATGAAATGGATGTGTATTTATAGACACAAGAAAGTAGGAAAATTACCAAACTAACATGCGATTAAAATATCCTAACATGTCATTATTTTGACAAGTCACATCACCACCTTCCTCTCCCTCATATGTCACATCCCCCCTCTCTAGTTATATCCTCTAGAACATGATGGATAATGATGATAATGCTAAGATATGACAAGAGATAATGATATGTACTTAGTATATATAAGTTATTATTTTAAAACCATGTCTTGTCACATCACTTGCTAAACATAATTAACATAAGATAAAACATAAATAAGTATATTATTATATTGTTAATTATCTCTTATATGTGTACTTATGGTGCACAAAAGTGAACAACGTTCCCAACAACTTTTCGGTTTCGAACAGTCGAAATTCCGGAAAACTTTCTTCGGTCACATTTTCTATTTTCCTACGAACTATCTATTTTGGTAAACAAAATTTAAAAACTATTATACCATCATTATTAAATGATTAAAATAGGTTTATTTACAAATAAAAAACCATTTATTTAATATATAAACTTAACTTGAATTTCCGAAGAAATATATAAAACCTATGATATCAATTGTCGATGTCACAAATACATTTTATATTCAGAAAATAAAATAATTATTTATTTTATAATATTGTTTGAATACATATATTAGTGTATGAATTCAGATCTGTGCACGATCCTTATTGTTTAAAAGCAGTTTTATTGATAAAACGATTTTCGGCTGTTTTATCAATATTTTACCTAGGATGATATTTACAAATTATCAATATTTTACCTCGGTAACTTGTCCGTAAATATTTTCCCCAAAAAATAACTATTATTATTTGCCACTTAAAACATGATTTTTTTCTTACTTTTCAACCCATATCTAAATATTTTAAAAATAAATATAATTTATCAAAGTGATAAATTTGCAGGTCATTACACTACACATGCAGTAATTTTTTGAAAATGGAAACGTAATGGGAGTAATGTAAATAGAACAGTAAACCTCGAAGAATATTGGCCTTATGTTCCAATTCCGATAATTCGAGAGGTTACAAATTATATACTTCTTTTTCAAGAGTCTAATGAAGAAACTCATGTTCATGATGTTCCTATTGTTGATGAAGCTCCTATGCTACCATAAGAACCCTTATGAAGATCACAAAGAGAGAGAAGATCGGCCATACCTAATGATTATATCGTATACCTTACCGAGGAAGGATGTAATATAGGTAATGAAGATGATCCTATCTCATTCAAGCAAGCTATTATGAGTGGTAAATCATCTAAATAGTTAGAAGTCATGAATGACGAGATAAAATCTATGGAAATGAATGAAGTTTGAGATCTTATTGAGTTACCTGGGTTAAACCTATAAGCTGTAAATGGGTATGTAAAATTAAAACTGACTCCAAAGGTAACATTAAAAGATTTAAGACCAAACTTGTCGCTAAAGGGTTTACACAACAAGAAGGTGTACATTTTGATAAAACATTTTATCTTTTTCAAAGAAAAATTCATTAAGAATTGTTTTAGCAATCGTAGCTCATTATGATTTAGAACTACTTCAAATGGATGTGAAAATAACATTTCTGAATGGTAACTTGCATGAATAAGTTTTATGAAACATCCTGAAGGGTTTGTTGTTGAAGGCAAGGAGCATATGGCATGTAGGTTAAATCATTCAATATATGGGTTAAAATAAGTTTCACGACAGTGGTATCTCAAGTTTGATGAGGTTATAATCGAATTTGGATTAAAGAAAATTCAATAGATCAATGCATATATGTAACACCCCTAATTTTTGATAATATTATTCAGGAGATTTAATTAGATAAATTAAATAGAATAATGTAAATAATTAGAGTGATAAGGGAATTGAGATATGAAAATAAATTAAGGCCGTGCTCAATTAACTAATTAAATGGGCTTAAGAATGGTTTATAAGCTAATTAAGTTACATAAAGGCATATTGGAAATTAGCCGCACATAACCCCTTACCCTTATATATTCTTATTCCTTATAATTTCATTTTCCATTCACGTCATTTTGAAAAAAAAAACAAATGTAAGAATAGAGGAGCCGGCCATTGCTAGAAAGAAAAGAAGAGAAATTCAAATCAAGCTAAGGAATTAAAGCAAGGGGAATAAATCTCAGTCCAATCTCCTTATCTTAATCAAGGTGAATAATAATTCATACCATCTCTATTTTGTTTTATGATCATATGTTTTCGGATTTAAGATTAAATTCGTATTTATGATGATTTGGATGATGATATGCTTGAAATATAATTTGTTTGATTTAAACTAGATTGTTTAAATGGGGATTTATGCGGTTTTAGGGGAAAACCTATTGAAATTGATGTTTGAATGCCATGGAAAAATTATATGTTATGTAAAACGTGATCGTGGAGTTGGGTTTTAATTTTGATAATTTTCCAAGCTATGGAAAGATTATTATGAATTTTCAAAGGAAAATATGGTTAATTGGGTTTAGAAATTTATTTCAGAAATTCTATTGAGAATTTGGGTCTGAAATTTTTATATGTTAGATAACATTATGAAAGTGAATTTTTGTAATTTTTAGGGATTTTTCCTAGGTGTTTTGCTATAGGAATTAAATTATTTTAGAAGAATGACTAATTTGCAATATTGGTTTTGCTTAATGGAAGAGCTTATTTGCTAAATTAACCTTGGTTTATATCTGAAATTAAGCGACAGTTATTTTGGTAAGGAATTTGAAAAGTTAAGGCAATAGATCATATGTTTACACATGGCAGGTTAGTTAGAAAGTATTTGCTTTAAATGGGCATTAATCGGTTTTTACCCAGAAAAGTTGGTTCCACCTCCTTTAGAAGCGCCTTTCGACTCCAATGCCTCCGCTTCACCTCAGTCGAGACCAACCTAGCCGAAACCTATTAAAGCCGAAACCAATCCACATGGTATCAATGAGATTGGTACGTAGTGGATTGGTGAAGTGCGGAAGGTAGGGTGTCGAAAGCATTGCTTTCGATAGAGACGAAACCATTGTTTACTTTTAAAAGATATGCACCTACCTTGTTTTGAAGGTGCTTTTGACCAAGTCGATTCCCAGTTGCTTTCAAACTTGTTGTTGCCTTTCTTCGATTAAAAAGTATAGCCTTCGACTAAGACCCTTGTTTATAAAAGAATGCATTCGAAAATGATGGTTCCGACCTAGTCGAAACTCGGTTGTCGTTCCTATACCTTTCGAGTGTATTGAAGTCATCAATGCTTTCAAAGGGTAGTTTTTGTTTTAAACTTATACCAAGCCACTTCCTAAATGCTTTCGAAAGGGTCCAAGGGTTTCGAAGGCAATGGCTTCGAAAGAGGGTTTCGATGCCAACCTTCAATGTTTTACTTAAGTGTTTTGAAGCTTTCGAAAGGGATAGTGCCGACACCATCAAGTCTTCCCCAATACTTTTATATGATAAAGAATGGTTTCGAAAGAGATACTTTCGTTTATATTCACTTTGACCCAAATGATATTTTTAAATATAAACCCAATGGTTTTGAAAGAGGGACTTCCAATGGTTTTAGAAGGGATACTTCCAAAGGTTTCGAAATGGGTACTTTCAAAGGTTTCGAAAAGGGTACTTTCAATGGTTTCGAAGCTATGTTTCTAAGAGTTAAGAAGTAATACTTTATTACATTCGAAAGGTTTCGAAAGAGGGGTTTTAAAGTGTTTTGAAAGGCAGGGGCCTAAAGTTTTGAAAAGAGATTTGTATGCTTTCAAAGGAGGTTAGCCAGTGAGGTCGAAAACAAAGTTTTGAAGGTTTAGAAAGCCTTAGTTTTCAAAACAAATAACACAATCTCATTTTTAAAAGAAAACCATGGCATATATAATGTATTTTGAAATGGAGTTTTTGAAGAAGTTTTCCTTGATTAATAGGTTAAAGGGATTAACCAAGTTATTGTTAAGTATGCTACTATGCTAGTATATGATTTTTGTTTGATGATAATAAACATATATATATATATATTCATTTGAATGTATTTGTTAATGTACTATTTTATTTTTCATATTATTAAATAAATATTTGCTGAATAAAATAAATAACACAGAATTTATATTCAAACGAATATTTTATTCAAACAAATATTTTATTACAATTTTAAATAGTACAAATTTGAGCTCTCTCTATATATACACAATTTGCAATTACAATACATTTCAATTTACATAACTGTCCTCACTACATATCGCTCATTCACTCGTAGTTATCTTCAATTCTATTCCAGATTGAATCCAACATCTGAACTATCTGCAAAAATATACATTGACGTAGTAAAATTGAAAATAAAATATTTTTGCAGTTTAAAATAAAATGCAATTTTGAAAATATTATTTTCCCCAGTTATTTGGGTTGTTCATCGTCATTTAATTTTGAATTCATCAAACACGAACAGCTTGTGACATGCACAATGTATCACTGTACATGCCACAAGGTCGTGCACACCGATATACAATTGATAAATCTACAAGGACAGGTGAGCACAAGGTCAAACCCGAGCCGCAAGCTGGATTCAACTCAGGTGCAATACAAAACTGTCAAGTACAAGTGACTCGACAAACAAGAACACAGTCTCGACCAAAATAGCACCAGACTGGACTCAATGAAATGTACAAAGAAATGATACAAAGTGCAAACAAGTGCACACATACTACTTGACTGGAAATATCAGCTGCAAATGAAACAACAACTCACCAAAATGCATCGACCAATCAACTTAAAAATATGATCTGCCTCAAAGCAATAACAGGTACAACATGTATGCATGCAGTGCACAGTACTGAATACATGCTACAAAGGAATGGTTCAAATTGCCAAACTAATGAACAACATGCATGCATAGAACATCAATGTACAATGAACACTGCAGCTATCAATCAGTGGTTCAAATAGTCAGGCAAAATGAAGACAACAATATCGAATATGCCAGACCTCATATAAACTGTACACATGATGGCATAGTCACATTGCACCAAATAGAAACAAAGACTGCAAATACAAGCCAGAGAAGAATGCACAGACTCAAATGAAAGTCAAGACCCAACATTTCACAAATACAACCATAACCAAGGCAGGAGTACCAGACTACATAGAGACAAGGCTACGAGTTCAAATGCAATACAACATGAATTATAAAAGCACTGAAACAAAGGAGCAAACCAAACATGGAACTAAACATTGAAACCAAACAGCAAGTAACAGTTTCAATATAACTGAGTCAATATCAAAACAACTGCACACATACACAAAGTAGTGTCAACGGTCAGTGGTGATGCAATGCAAATTGTCTACAACATGAACAACTATTCTTACATCAGTATAGACTCGAATGTACAAGCCAATAAAGATTCAGTGAAACCAGAAGCAATATCAGTGCAACCGTGATGGTCGAAGTCATACTAGCAGAGACAGTGCCAAATTTGCAAATTCAAGTCGAGGCGGTGAGACCGAAGTCAAAGAGAATGAAAAACAAAATCAAAATCAAGTGTCAAAGAATTCAACACCGTGATGACCAAGCAAAATCAAAACAAGCCGTGGGAATCAAGTAACAAATATACGAAATTGAAAAAGTCAGTAATCGTCTCAAGCATCCAAACGAAGATCAATGGCCAACGCAAAATTATTGACGAATTCAAACAAATGCATACGAACGAAGAAATAGGAAATCGAACCCTATATAAACCCTATCATCATCGGCAAAATATTCATCGAGTTCAAGCATTCAATCTAGAGAGCAAAAGGCATAAATTACATACCGAAATCAAAGTCGAACTCAATCAAATAGAAGCAGCCGAAAGCATCTCAAGAGACGATCAATCGACAGAGCAAGGAAATCGAAATCACATATTCGATCGATCTAATTAAAGTCGGCTTCCTCGAATATATTCAAAGCCCTAATTACAGAACGAAGAGGAAAAAACGAGGCCGCCATTTCACAGAGCAAAGAGGAATAAAGATATAAAAGAAAAAAAGGGGGCCGACCTTTCTGTTGTTTTGATTTGAGCTTAACTTTTTAGATTAGGGTTTTATTTAAATTTGTTTTTAAATTTAAATTCTTCTGTTAAACCGTTGTAATTTCTAGTCGTGTGACTAGGGGACAAACTACGTGGCGTAGTTTGAGAATTCGCAACTCAGTGGCTGAGTTGTGGCAGGGTTTTGAGCGTAGAGTTAGGATTAGTCGATAGCGGGTGTCGCGAGTTTACGTGTGTAAGCGTCTGACTATCTAATTTCTAGTAGAAACCTTGGGGGCAGCACGTAGGCAGGGTTTTGCCGAAGCTGGGTAAATCTGTGTGTTCTATTTTCTGTTTTTATCTGTGCTGCTATTCTGCTGTGATCTGTGTTGAAATTATTTTAAATAAACTTCCATAATAATTTTTATAATTGATAGTATCACCCTATTCACCCCCCCCTCTAGGGTGAAATCGATTCTACAAGTGGTATCAAAGCTAGGAATAGAAGTCAATTTTTGTTTTTAGAAAAAAATTTCGATTTTCCAAAAATCAATTTTTTTTTATAAATTTGAATTTTTAAAATGGCTTCTTTTAATAATGCTTTTGTAGAGGATCAGTCCATAGGTAGACCACCAATGTTCAATGGTGAATATGCTTACTGGAAAATAGGATGGAAATTTTTCTGAAAACCATTGACGCTTGGGATATTGTTGAGACAGGGTATAAAGCACCAACTATAATTGTAAATAATCAGGAAATAAATAAACCGAAGGATCAATGGACAGAGCTAGAAAATAAATTGCAAAATGCTAACGCTAAAGCTATGAATTCTATTATCTGTTCATTGGATCAATTTTAATTTAATTGTGTCTCACATTGTTCAACTGCGCAGGAAATATGGCACACACTCGAAGTAACTCACGAAGGAACGTCTCAAGTCAAAGAATCTCGCCTTGCCATGCTAAGAAGCGAATATGAGAACTTCACAATGGCGAAGGAAGAAAATGTCAAAGAGATGTATGAGCGACTTTCCAATATCGTATACAAATCAAAGACTCTTGGAAAATCATACACAGAATTGGAGATTGTTCGAAAAATCCTCAGAATCCTTTCATGAAGTTTTGAAGCCAAAGTGACTGCCATTCAAGAATCAAAAGATTTGAAACAAATGAAAGTTGAAGAACTCATCGGAAACCTCACCACTTACGAGCTAGAGATGAAATTCAAGGAAGAGCGTGAAGGAGGAGACACTCGAAAGAAATCAATAGCTCTTAAAGGGACAACTGAAAGTGAAGATGATGATGATGGTGAAGCAGAACTAGCACTATTAATAAGAAGATTCAAAAAGTGGAATCACAAATATGGCAATCCGGCCAAAAATCATCAAGTAAGGAGCAGAATAAACAAAGCACTAGATAACCCGGAAGAGCAGAAAGTCATTTGTCACAAGTGCAATAAACCCGGTCATATCAAGACAAATTTTCCCCAAAATCGACTCAGCCAAGAAAAGAAACTGAAAAGGAGAAGTTTTGCAGCTACTTGGGATGAAAGCGATGAAGATGGAAGTGATAGCACTGGCAGTGAGAGTGAAAAAGCAAATTTGTGTCTTCATGGTGAAATAACTGACAGTGATGATGACGAGCCAAGTGAGGTATCAAAACTTACTCATTCAGAATTACTTATATATTTCCACGAGGTAAATGGGTGCTTTGAACGTCTTAGGGAGAAATATGCTAAAATTGAATCACAAAGAGATAGTTTGATAGAAGTAAATGAACAGCTTGAACAATTAGTTAAAAACTATCAAAACAAGTGCCCAAAGTGTGACAAGTGTCCATTGTTTGAAGATGAAATTAAAAAATCAGAAATTAATATAAAATCACTTGAAAATGAAATTCTGACTTTAAAAGAGAGTGAAAACACAAGGAGAGAAAATTCTATTAAAAGGTGCACTCAATTATTAAACGAAAATGAATCTCTCAAAACACAAGTCCAACAATTGACTACAACTTTGGAAAAATTTTCCAAAAGCAAAAATTCATTAAATATGCTATTAGGAAAACAAACAGTTAATATTGATAGGCAAGGACTTGGGTATATTCACCCTGAACGTATTAATGGAAAATTTAATCAAGTAAATTCTAAGTGCACAATTTGTGGAAAAACTAGACACAATCACAATATTTGTTGGCATAGACCCAAACACGTGAAAACTATATCAATTTGGGTTCCAAAAGACACAAATATAAAATACCTTAAAGTTAAACAAATCTGGGTGCCGAAAGGAACATATATAAACAGTTTTGGGTCTCCACAAACTTATTTTTCAAAATCTGTTGCCACTAACAATCATGGACCTATAAAAACAAATAGGTCACTAAACTCTCTTCTTGTGTAGGTATGCTGGCAGGCTATGGAACAACAGCAATGATACTTGGATTCTGGCTGTTCCAGGCACATGACAGGCGACAAATCAAAGTTCCTTAGCCTAGAAAAGCACAGAGGTGGCAGAGTCACAATGGGTAACAATGACAAGTGTAGAATTGTCGGTAAAGGTAAAGTAGGTAACAATACATTTACCTTAAATGACGTACTATATGTTGAAAATCTGCACCACAATTTGATATCAATCAGCCAGCTATGTGATAAAGGTATGAATGTTATTTTTGACTCTGACTTGTGCAAAATTGTTGACCAATCATCAAAAGAAATCTTATTTTCAGGTAAGAGGAAAGGTAATATATATTCTATATCTTTTGATGATCTCACCTTGTCAAAATGTTTGGTAGCTAAGGATATAGAAGTAAATTTATGGCATAGACGATTAGGGCATGCTAGCATGAATTTGTTAAACAAATTGAAAAGAAAAGATTTGGTAAGAGGGTTGCCATCACATAATTTCGAAACAGAAATTTTATGTAAAGCATGTTCCTTGGGAAAACTTAAAAAATCATCGTTTCATGCCAAGAACAATGTAAGCACTTCTAGAGTTCTTAAACTAGTTCATATGGATCTGTTTGGACCTAACGACATTGCTAGCATAGGTGGTAAGAAATATTGTTTTGTGTTAGTTGATGATTACTCAAGATATACATGGGTATATTTCTTAGCTTAAAAATCAGAAACTTTTTCATACTTCACAAAATTAGTTCAAAATGAAAAAGGAGTTCCTATTATTTCGATAAGAAGTGATCATGGTGGAGAATTTGAAAATTATGAATTCGAAAATTTTTGTGATGAAAATGGATTCAAACATGAATTTTTTGCACCACGTACTCCACAACAAAATGGAGTAGTTGAGAGAAAGAATCGAACATTGCAAGAGTTGGCTAGGTCTATGATAAATGAGTATGAGCTACCTTTGCATTTTTGGGCAGAAGCAGTAAATACAGCTTGTTATGTAATGAATGGAGTTATGATTAGACCGATTCTTAACAAAACACCCTATGAGCTATGGTTCAAAAATAAACCAAACATTGCTTACTTCAAAGTATTTTGGTGTCCGTGCTATATTCTCAATACAGGTGATCAATTAGGAAAATTTGAAGCAAAAGCTGATGAGGGCATGTTCATGGGATACTCTTCTAGAAGTAAAGCTTATAGAGTCTACAACAAAAGGAATAAAACAATTGTGGAGTCAATCAATGTGAAATTTTGTAACGACCCGATATTTTCAACCATTCGCATCCATTATAAGTGTATAGGTAGACACTCATGCCGGAGTTGAATTGCTCAAAATACCGCGTTGTAATTAAAATTTGGCAAATCTCAGAATATACAGTAAATAAATATAATCACAGATCACAGACACAGAGTAAAATAATGCAGCGGAAGTAAAAGAAATAGTAGTTCATGAAGCTACTATATAAATATATCAGAGTACATAAGATACAATAGAAGAAATAGAGTACAACGGAAGTATAAATAAGATAACCAAGTACAAGCTGAACAGAGCAACATAACTGAAGTCGATAGAACAAGACTAGTAGATAATCTCCAGCGATTCAAATCTCCAGAAGGTGGAAATCCAAATCTGTGAATACTCAGGCTGACCCGAGCGTAAAGCAAAACACAAACACTCGAGTCAGGACAATATATACTTATATAATATAAACCAACTCAAGTGAACTGTAATAAGGTACAAGTAACTTAAAGAATGCTTGGGACCGCCCATTCTTTAAGGATCCGTTAAACTATCTACTATGTAGTAATATTCGCTATTATAATAATGTCTAATCAGTAAAGTATAATCATATAGAAAATAGCGTTAAGGGGATGGAGAACCTTAACGCGGTCGGATCTTAAAATCATAATCGTAGTAAAGCTCGATATGGTAGGTGACACGGCACAACTAGGAAATGCCAGGGTAGATATACCAATTACGCATCCGGACTAGTGGTGACGCATAGCAGCCACTACCGCCCACCTCGAACAACACTCCCAATCAAGGGTGGCCACCAAATCAATCACAAGTAATAGAATGGTATCGAAGAAGTGTGTCCGATAAGAGGTGCTACCTCCTTGGTCCGTCAATCGCTCCTGTTTTAGCCACCTTATGCCAACTCACGGGAGTTGGGTCCACGTAACATACCTTAAGAACGTCGCCACCATCCTACTTCATTCTGGAATCTCCACCACGTACACGGTTGTCAAAGTGGTTTTCGGTATCGATAGAGAGTATGTCCATATCCGATCCC
This sequence comes from Allium fistulosum, assembly GCA_030737815.1. Lineage (NCBI taxonomy): Eukaryota > Viridiplantae > Streptophyta > Magnoliopsida > Asparagales > Amaryllidaceae > Allium > Allium fistulosum. Next base: position 796,820,662 of record CM060902.1, on the reverse strand, counting down.
GGTCTCTTTGCCAACCAATCGTTATTATAACCCGTGGTTATAACTTTTTAAAACAATACTTTACTTCAAAATAAGATATCATTTCAAAATCATGTCTTTATCAAAATAAAGATTTATCATTTCCAAATCATTTCAATATTCTAAAATATCGTATCCTTTCAAACTTCTTTTCAAATCATTTTAATACATCAAAATATTATATCTTTTCAAACTTTATTTCAAATCATTTTTATATATCAAAATATCATACCTTTGATAGTTATACTTCGAAACCAAAATCATTTTATTTCAAAACTATGTTCATTTCAAAACAACATCATTTCCATTTCAAACATATATTCACCTTTCAAATAGTCTATACTTTCAAAGTTATAACTCTTTTGAAACAAAACATTTGAAATCATTATACTTTGAAAATCACAGCATTTCGAAATCATATTTTTAAAATCATCTTTTAATTCTATACATTTACAAACTTATTAAATTCAAACCATAAAATTTCAATTCAATTACAGTTTACCAACAAACCGTTTCAAATCTTATCAATTCCCAATATAGATTAAATCCACAAAATACAATATTCAATCTTTAGTATATTTCAAAACTTTAAATCTCCCACATTTCATAAATCCAATATCATTTAAATAAACTCAATTAATATATACTTCAAATATTCATTTATCAAATAAATTAAATAAGTCAGAAATCAAGTATCATTTCAAACTCATTTCACAATATCAAAATATTATTCAAAACACCATTCATTTTTATTCATTTAAATACCATTTAAATCCATTCATTTTATTAAATTTAAATACCATTTTAAACTCACATTAGAAATCAAATTCTTCCACTTAAATATCTCTTCATTATCTTTAGAAATTTAACATTTAATTTCCCAAAATTATATCATTTTCCAGAGATTATTTTTCATTAAAATTAATTTAAAACAACAAAATATAGTTTCCGTAGCACTTATAAAATGCTACGTAAAGTTATAGTTTAAAACAGTTAATTAACAAAAGACAGCGTTAAATGCTGTAATAGATTTCTTTTAAGTTTCAATTAACTTACATGTTAAGTTTAACCACTATAGCACTTACAAAGTGCTATAATAGCCTTTATTTCAAATTAACCCTTTAGTTCATTTAAAACACTACAACATTTACAAAATGCTGTAATATCCTTTACATTACATTTCAAAATGCTGTTAAATCATATTCAGAGTTTTATTTACAATTCCACAAATAATTAACTTTTAATATAAATCATTTTAACTTATAAAATCATATATTTCACATTTAACACAATCATTTAAATACCTTTATTTCTATGATTTTATAAAGTCAAATTTCCATACAAAAATCAAATTTAATAACAATTAAATTTTCATTTCTTTAATTAAATTATTAACTTAACAACCAAGTTTAAGTTTCCAAAAATATGGCTTATTTCCATTTATTTTACTTAATTAAAATCTCACTTTTAAACAAATTTCACAAAATTCAATTTAAGTTATATTTCCAAATTCAGCTTAAATGTTCATTTATTCCATATTTTAATTTATACAAAAGCATTAACACCTTTAAAACATTATTATTACTTAATAAAAATCATTAAATTCATCTTTAAATCAAATTTGTCATATTTTCTTACTTTACAAAAATTCCATTTATAAACAAAATCATAAATTCCAAAATTAACTTATATTTCAAATTCTACTTCACCATTTACTTAATTCACTTATTTAATTTGTAGAAAATCACAAATACTTTATAGAAATCATTTTAATGAAATTTAAATCAAAATACCATAATATTTACATAAAAAAAAGTATTTTAAAAATTTCAGAAAAATATATAAACCACGGGTCTGTATATAATTTTCTAGCCTAGGTCAAGTGATACGGATATGTATCATTTCAATCCGCAGTTTACAAAGAAAAACCGGGTTTTATCATTTCAAACCCGCAATCCCAAGTAATATAAATAAATAAATAAAAACCGTTCAGGCCTATCATTTCAGCCCATAACGATTTTTCCTTATTCTAAAGTCCGTTCGGGTATGTATCATTTCAACCCATAGCGATTCTAATCTACAGGGAACTTGCAGTGTGATAAACTGATATAAATAAACAGAATAGCATGAGATAACAGTAATAGATGATATAACATATGTAATAACAGGGGTAAACATTATATGATCATAATATAACAGTTACAACAGGATGATATAATTTTACAGATTCAAATGGTGTCAGTTTACTAGTTATATAAGTACACATTGTCTGGTGAGAATTACTCACTTGTTCAAGCTGGAGATGACAACCACAAATGCACAACAAAGATTTCCAGAGGCACGAGAGCACGATAATTATTTGAGTGTGGGAGAGCCAAAGCTAATTGCCTTGTCACATTCAAACCAAACAATTACAAACAACATAAGATTTCAACCCAAAAATTCAATAAACAATGCTAGAAATGGATGCATAAACAAAGTCAAAGTGTTTGCACTTGCTTCCTACAACCTATGCTTCAGCTCCAGATCTAAAATGGCACGGCTAAAGGCATGGTTTGGATCAGGTATGGTCTGGAAAAGGTGAGGCTACAAGGTGATGAAGGTGAGTGGAAGTTACAAGGTGTTGAAGGCAATGGAATACCAAAGGGTTTCAAGGCAAAGTGTGGCTTTTGTTGCACCATAGGGTTCGGCCCCTTGCTGATGTGGCTTGGCCATGGTATGTGGTGGTCAGGTGGTGGCTGGAGTGTGGGCCAGAGGTGGTGGAAGGTCAGGTCAGAGGTGGTGGTGGTGGAGGTAGTGGTGGAAAAAGGTGGTAGAAGGAGGAGATGACAATTCTAGGTCATAAGTGATAGTTTGTGATGGTTTTTGGTGGATTTTGTGTAGATCTTGGACTTGGATTGGTTAGGCCTGAGGAGGAGGGTTGCTAGGATGGGTGATGGTCAGAGGAAGGGGGTCGTGGTGGTCGGCCAAAGCCTGGAGGAGGAGGAACCAAACTATGAAGGTAGAGGGCATATGCAGTTTCAATAGAAAAACATAGAAAACAAGGAAGAAAGAAGGAATTTTTACCCAAAATTTTGAAGCCATGGCCGTGATTTTTTTGGAGGAGAAAGAGAAGTGTTTGCGTGAAAAAAATGAAAAGAAGTCCGCTGAAAAGAATAGGGTATGCATGGCCAAAAACATTGAAGAGAGGAGTTGAGAAAGTGAAAGGTCGGGAGGTGAAAAGCCATAGGAATTTCAATAGTTTAAAACTTTTCATATTTCCTCTAATTTCTTTTTAAGTTTTATATAACTGAAATATATATATAAACTCAGATAAAATACGAAAATTTAGTAAATAAACAAAAATAAATTAATTAATTATTAATTATATAAAATTTAATTAAGTAAAACAGCAAAAATTGCAACTAGTCTTGAAAATATGAAAAATAAATGCAATGAACTTTGGAAAAAGTTTATGGACTTGTAAAACATTTATAAACAAAGATAATAACATAAAATAAAAATGCATTCACAAAATGAATAAATAAATTTTAATTAAATATAATTTAATTGAAGAAAATAGCAGAAAAATAGAAACTAGCTTTTAAAAATAGAAAATAAATTCAATACGCCTTGGAAAAATGATATAATCACTTTAATTATTTAAAAGACAAAATTATACATAAAATAAAATACTAACACATATTAGAACAAAATATGACAAATAAAATATAATTTAAAATAGACAATATTGCTAAATACATCAGTTTACACACAATATTGAAATATACATAACTTTCACAATTTAACTCAGTTTCCAACGAAACGAAAAGCTGTATCCATGGAATTAAATCTATTTTCATAATAAAAGATAAAATTTAAGAATTTGAAATATTTAAATTTAAAGTTCAAAAGTCAAAGTTTGACCAGTTTCAATAGAAATTCACTTTTCAGTGAAATATCCAATTTATACTAGTTTGAACTATAAATCACTTAATAGTCAACATTTATATTTAAAATGAAATGTTTGAAATAGAACAAGTTTAAAATAATTTAAAATAAAATAAAGTCAAAATTTAAAATATAGGCCAAAATCTTGGGTTGTTACACTCCCCCCCACTCAAATCTTTTCGCCCCCGAAAAGGAATGAAGTATGGGAAAACACAGGAAAGATAAAATTGAAATGAGATTAAGACAAGATGACAAAAGATTGAAATTATACCTGATAACTGTGGTTATAGGTAAGTTTAACAAGGTGGAGATGGTCTTCCCAAGATTCTCCAGAATCAGGAACACAAGTACGAAAAGATCCTCTAGAATCTGATTCACTCTTTCCGCTTGACCGACAGTCTGTGGGTGGAAAGCAGTGCTCAGATTTAAAATGAGTACCAAAGATTATAAAGATTATAGAAAGATTTCTAAGCAAAAAGATTATAGATAGATGCCTATACCAGTCTGTAGCAAGATAAGGAAAAATAAGGACAACTAACAGACAGTTTGAAAAACAAAATTAGGTAAAAAGTTTGAAAAACAAAATAAGATAATAGGTTTGAAATTTCCATGGTTTCAGCTTAACTGATAATTAATTTTACACAAGTTAAATAAATCTTAACTATCTCTAATTTCATTATCTTATCATCAAATTTTCTTAAACAAACAATCTCTAAAATCATGATTTGATTAAAATTAAGTGTATAACATTCAATAAATTTAATTCTTCTTTATTCCTAATTATAATTAAATTTATCCCTCTCAAATATTTTATCACATATGTTAAATATGCTTACACTTATTATAACTGTTTTAATTTATTCCTAATTCCCTTAACATCATTTGTATTGTAAATTATTCAATTAACCTTTTAGTCTATTTACCTGTGTTAATCTTTTTATAACTAAAATTTAAGTGTATAATATTTATTATAACCACTCAAATTTTATTTATAAAAATCTTTTTATATTGTATATTATCCAATTACATTGTTAACTTCTAAAAATTAAGGTAAGTTATATTGGAATGCAATTGAGAATTATACAAATAAAACTTTCTAAAATTAATATACACTATAAACATCCTAATTCAATCATTTCAAGCTTGAATCATCTATTCAAAAAATTTGATTTTCTTTTTATACTTGAAGTTATTATTTAAGATAGAATTTAAGAATAAAATCTCCGATTCCTTTCAAACCATTTAGAGATAGATAAATGTATGTACATAATTTTTCAAATCAAATTTAAATCATATATCTATATATTTTATAAATCAATCATATTTTAGAAATTTATATCAATCAAGTTTCCCAAAACAAAGCTGTAGCAAGACTATAGAATGGTTTCTTCACTTCGAAACTCGAAAATGAACGTCGATGATGCTGCAGTCATCACCGAAATTATTTTCCAGCGACAAAGAGAAGAGCACTTAATTTTTAAACTTTAAAATCCTTTAGAGACAAATTTTTTTTTTATTCAAAAATACTTTAAATAATATCCTTTTAAAAATTTTAAACACAAGGTTTGAAATCCATCAGAAATTAAACTCTTTAAATTTCTTGTTTTAAATTCATTTCAGTTCCCAAATAAATTTATAAACAACCATTTATAAATTCCTTTGTAGAACAATAAATGATAAATCAAGTATTATCATTTTAAATAATCAATTTAAACCAATTTATTAAGTTCCATAAATTTACTCATATATCCAAATTTATTTCATTAACCAAATTTTAAAATAATATTGTGTCAGTTTGTTCTGTCAAAGTGTTTTAGAAATCCTATCGATAGCGTTGATTAAACGAATCGATCGAAAACCCAAATCAACATCAACAACCCAAACAACACAACATATAAAACAAAACATAGATTTACAAGTACAATTCAAAATGTTTGGAGATAGTTTAGAAACAAAAGACAAGATGGTTAAACAGAGTAGAGAGATGGGTAAGCTTAGATAAATCGCGGACAACCTTAACCGGGTCAACCGTGACTTAATGGATAAGATCAAATGTGGATTTTCTAGGGTAAATCTACCTTTGATCTCAAGAGATAGAGTTTGGAATAATAAAAGATATTAGCATCTAAACCAAGGATAAATATAAATCTCTGGTGAATCGATGCTGATTATAAAGGATTTTCACCCTTTTACAAGAAAATTAGAATATTGGCGAGACCGCCAATTCACTATAAAGATCATTGGAAGTGGAGTTATGAGATACTCCAGAATCAAAGGAAGATGAATAGTGAGGAACACGAATGAATTTTGGAATCGCAGGGAACATTCCAAAATTCAAAGGAAATGGATCAAAAGGAAGAGATTCAAACTCGAACGAAAGTGATTCTGTAAATAAATTTACCATACATTCTAAGTTTTGCCTTAAAGCCAAAGCTCTGATACCAACTGTAACGACCCGATATTTTCAACCATTCGCATCCATTATAAGTGTATAGGTAGACACTCATGCCGGAGTTGAATTGCTCAAAATACCGCATTGTAATTAAAATTTGGCAAATCTCAGAATATACAGTAAATAAATATAATCACAGATCACAGACACAGAGTAAAATAATGCAGCGGAAGTAAAAGAAATAGTAGTTCATGAAGCTACTATATAAATATATCAGAGTACATAAGATACAATAGAAGAAATAGAGTACAACGGAAGTATAAATAAGATAACCAAGTACAAGCTGAACAGAGCAACATAACTGAAGTCGATAGAACAAGACTAGTAGATAATCTCCAGTGATTCAAATCTCCAGAAGGTGGAAATCCAAATCTGTGAATACTCAGGCTGACCCGAGCGTAAAGCAAAACACAAACACTCGAGTCAGGACAATATATACTTATATAATATAAACCAACTCAAGTGAACTGTAATAAGGTACAAGTAACTTAAAGAATGCTTGGGACCGCCCATTCTTTAAGGATCCGTTAAACTATCTACTATGTAGTAATATTCGCTATTATAATAATGTCTAATCAGTAAAGTATAATCATATAGAAAATAGCGTTAAGGGGATGGAGAACCTTAACGCGGTCGGATCTTAAAATCATAATCGTAGTAAAGCTCGATATGGTAGGTGACACGGCACAACTAGGAAATGCCAGGGTAGATATACCAATTACGCATCCGGACTAGTGGTGACGCATAGCAGCCACTACCGCCCACCTCGAACAACACTCCCAATCAAGGGTGGCCACCAAATCAATCACAAGTAATAGAATGGTATCGAAGAAGTGTGTCCGATAAGAGGTGCTACCTCCTTGGTCCGTCAATCGCTCCTGTTTTAGCCACCTTATGCCAACTCACGGGAGTTGGGTCCACGTAACATACCTTAAGAACGTCGCCACCATCCTACTTCATTCTGGAATCTCCACCACGTACACGGTTGTCAAAGTGGTTTTCGGTATCGACAGAGAGTATGTCCATATCCGATCCCGGTCTCTTTGCCAACCAATCGTTATTATAACCCGTGGTTATAACTTTTTAAAACAATACTTTACTTCAAAATAAGATATCATTTCAAAATCATGTCTTTATCAAAATAAAGATTTATCATTTCCAAATCATTTCAATATTCTAAAATATCGTATCCTTTCAAACTTCTTTTCAAAACATTTTAATACATCAAAATATTATATCTTTTCAAACTTTATTTCAAATCATTTTTATATATCAAAATATCATACCTTTGATAGTTATACTTCGAAACCAAAATCATTTTATTTCAAAACTATGTTCATTTCAAAACAACATCATTTCCATTTCAAACATATATTCACCTTTCAAATAGTCTATACTTTCAAAGTTATAACTCTTTTGAAACAAAACATTTGAAATCATTATACTTTGAAAATCACAGCATTTCGAAATCATATTTTTAAAATCATCTTTTAATTCTATACATTTACAAACTTATTAAATTCAAACCATAAAATTTCAATTCAATTACAGTTTACCAACAAACCGTTTCAAATCTTATCAATTCCCAATATAGATTAAATCCACAAAATACAATATTCAATCTTTAGTATATTTCAAAACTTTAAATCTCCCACATTTCATAAATCCAATATCATTTAAATAAACTCAATTAATATATACTTCAAATATTCATTTATCAAATAAATTAAATAAGTCAGAAATCAAGTATCATTTCAAACTCATTTCACAATATCAAAATATTATTCAAAACACCATTCATTTTTATTCATTTAAATACCATTTAAATCCATTCATTTTATTAAATTTAAATACCATTTTAAACTCACATTAGAAATCAAATTCTTCCACTTAAATATCTCTTCATTATCTTTAGAAATTTAACATTTAATTTCCCAAAATTATATCATTTTCCAGAGATTATTTTTCATTAAAATTAATTTAAAACAACAAAATATAGTTTCCGTAGCACTTATAAAATGCTACGTAAAGTTATAGTTTAAAACAGTTAATTAACAAAAGACAGCGTTAAATGCTGTAATAGATTTCTTTTAAGTTTCAATTAACTTACATGTTAAGTTTAACCACTATAGCACTTACAAAGTGCTATAATAGCCTTTATTTCAAATTAACCCTTTAGTTCATTTAAAACACTACAACATTTACAAAATGCTGTAATATCCTTTACATTACATTTCAAAATGCTGTTAAATCATATTCAGAGTTTTATTTACAATTCCACAAATAATTAACTTTTAATATAAATCATTTTAACTTATAAAATCATATATTTCACATTTAACACAATCATTTAAATACCTTTATTTCTATGATTTTATAAAGTCAAATTTCCATACAAAAATCAAATTTAATAACAATTAAATTTTCATTTCTTTAATTAAATTATTAACTTAACAACCAAGTTTAAGTTTCCAAAAATATGGCTTATTTCCATTTATTTTACTTAATTAAAATCTCACTTTTAAACAAATTTCACAAAATTCAATTTAAGTTATATTTCCAAATTCAGCTTAAATGTTCATTTATTCCATATTTTAATTTATACAAAAGCATTAACACCTTTAAAACATTATTATTACTTAATAAAAATCATTAAATTCATCTTTAAATCAAATTTGTCATATTTTCTTACTTTACAAAAATTCCATTTATAAACAAAATCATAAATTCCAAAATTAACTTATATTTCAAATTCTACTTCACCATTTACTTAATTCACTTATTTAATTTGTAGAAAATCACAAATACTTTATAGAAATCATTTTAATGAAATTTAAATCAAAATACCATAATATTTACATAAAAAAAAGTATTTTAAAAATTTCAGAAAAATATATAAACCACGGGTCTGTATATAATTTTCTAGCCTAGGTCAAGTGATACGGATATGTATCATTTCAATCCGCAGTTTACAAAGAAAAACCGGGTTTTATCATTTCAAACCCGCAATCCCAAGTAATATAAATAAATAAATAAAAACCGTTCAGGCCTATCATTTCAGCCCATAACGATTTTTCCTTATTCTAAAGTCCGTTCGGGTATGTATCATTTCAACCCATAGCGATTCTAATCTACAGGGAACTTGCAGTGTGATAAACTGATATAAATAAACAGAATAGCATGAGATAACAGTAATAGATGATATAACATATGTAATAACAGGGGTAAACATTATATGATCATAATATAACAGTTACAACAGGATGATATAATTTTACAGATTCAAATGGTGTCAGTTTACTAGTTATATAAGTACACATTGTCTGGTGAGAATTACTCACTTGTTCAAGCTGGAGATGACAACCACAAACGCACAACAAAGATTTCCAGAGGCACGAGAGCACGATAATTATTTGAGTGTGGGAGAGCCAAAGCTAATTGCCTTGTCACATTCAAACCAAACAATTACAAACAACATAAGATTTCAACCCAAAAATTCAATAAACAATGCTAGAAATGGATGCATAAACAAAGTCAAAGTGTTTGCACTTGCTTCCTACAACCTATGCTTCAGCTCCAGATCTAAAATGGCACGGCTAAAGGCATGGTTTGGATCAGGTATGGTCTGGAAAAGGTGAGGCTACAAGGTGATGAAGGTGAGTGGAAGTTACAAGGTGTTGAAGGCAATGGAATACCAAAGGGTTTCAAGGCAAAGTGTGGCTTTTGTTGCACCATAGGGTTCGGCCCCTTGCTGATGTGGCTTGGCCATGGTATGTGGTGGTCAGGTGGTGGCTGGAGTGTGGGCCAGAGGTGGTGGAAGGTCAGGTCAGAGGTGGTGGTGGTGGAGGTAGTGGTGGAAAAAGGTGGTAGAAGGAGGAGATGACAATTCTAGGTCATAAGTGATAGTTTGTGATGGTTTTTGGTGGATTTTGTGTAGATCTTGGACTTGGATTGGTTAGGCCTGAGGAGGAGGGTTGCTAGGATGGGTGATGGTCAGAGGAAGGGGGTCGTGGTGGTCGGCCAAAGCCTGGAGAAGGAGGAACCAAACTATGAAGGTAGAGGGCATATGCAGTTTCAATAGAAAAACATAGAAAACAAGGAAGAAAGAAGGAATTTTTACCCAAAATTTTGAAGCCATGGCCGTGATTTTTTTGGAGGAGAAAGAGAAGTGTTTGCGTGAAAAAAATGAAAAGAAGTCCGCTGAAAAGAATAGGGTATGCATGGCCAAAAACATTGAAGAGAGGAGTTGAGAAAGTGAAAGGTCGGGAGGTGAAAAGCCATAGGAATTTCAATAGTTTAAAACTTTTCATATTTCCTCTAATTTCTTTTTAAGTTTTATATAACTGAAATATATATATAAACTCAGATAAAATACGAAAATTTAGTAAATAAACAAAAATAAATTAATTAATTATTAATTATATAAAATTTAATTAAGTAAAACAGCAAAAATTGCAACTAGTCTTGAAAATATGAAAAATAAATGCAATGAACTTTGGAAAAAGTTTATGGACTTGTAAAACATTTATAAACAAAGATAATAACATAAAATAAAAATGCATTCACAAAATGAATAAATAAATTTTAATTAAATATAATTTAATTGAAGAAAATAGCAGAAAAATAGAAACTAGCTTTTAAAAATAGAAAATAAATTCAATACGCCTTGGAAAAATGATATAATCACTTTAATTATTTAAAAGACAAAATTATACATAAAATAAAATACTAACACATATTAGAACAAAATATGACAAATAAAATATAATTTAAAATAGACAATATTGCTAAATACATCAGTTTACACACAATATTGAAATATACATAACTTTCACAATTTAACTCAGTTTCCAACGAAACGAAAAGCTGTATCCATGGAATTAAATCTATTTTCATAATAAAAGATAAAATTTAAGAATTTGAAATATTTAAATTTAAAGTTCAAAAGTCAAAGTTTGACCAGTTTCAATAGAAATTCACTTTTCAGTGAAATATCCAATTTATACTAGTTTGAACTATAAATCACTTAATAGTCAACATTTATATTTAAAATGAAATGTTTGAAATAGAACAAGTTTAAAATAATTTAAAATAAAATAAAGTCAAAATTTAAAATATAGGCCAAAATCTAGGGTTGTTACAAATTTGATGAAGGCATTAATGAACAGGAAACGGTCAAAAGCAATGTTGAAGAGGAAAACGAAAAAGATGAAAATGAAAAACCAAAAGAAACTGCAACAACAAAAGAAGTCCGAAGGAATCTAGATCCAGAGAGATTGAAATTCAAAGCAGATCATCCTCCAGAATTTATAATAGGAAATCCTATCACAGCTGTTCAAACTCGTTCCTCCTTTAGAAATCTATGTGATATGTGTCTATATAGTGGATTTATTTCAAAAATAGAACCCAAAGACATAGATACAACTCTTAATGATGAAAACTGGTTTATGGCAATGCAAGAAGAGCTAAATCAATTTAAGCGAAATGATGTTTGGAGTCTAGCACCTAGACCTAAGGATTATCCAGTCGTAGGAACAAAATGGATTTTTAAAAATAAATATGATGAATATGGAAATGTGATTAGAAATAAAGCTAGATTAGTCGCTAAAGGATACAATCAAATTGAAGGAGTTGACTTTGATGAAACTTTTGCACCAGTAGCTAGACTAGAATCAATTAGGATATTATTAGCTTTTGCTTGCTACAAAGGATTTAAACTATGACAAATGGATATTAAAAGTGCTTTTCTTAACGGAATTTTAAAAAAAGATGTATTTGTTGAACAACCAGAAGGTTTTGAAAGTCATGAATATCCTAACCATGTATATAAGCTTAAAAAGGCATTATATGGATTAAAACAAGCTCCTAGAGCTTGGTATGAATGCCTTAGTACTTATCTTCTTGAAAATGGGTTCAAAAAGGGCTGTGTAGACACCACACTATTTCTGTTGCACGAAAACGATGATCTTTTGATTGTTCAAATATATGTTGATGACATCATTTATGGTGCTACTAACCATTTGTTGTATGAGAAATTTGAAAAAGTTATGCAGGAAAAGTTTGAAATGAGCTTGGTTGGAGAGTTAAAATTCTTTTTAGGATTTTAAGTCAAACAAAGCGATAAAGGTACATCCATTTCTAAAACAAAATATATTAGGGAACTTGTCAACAAATTTGGATTAAAAGATGCTAAACCAGCAAGAACCCCCATGAGCACAACAATAAAACTTGACAATGATGAAAAAGGTAAGGCAGTTGATCAAAAGCAATATAGTGGTATGATTGGATCACTCCTTTATCTTACCGCTTCTAGACCTGACATCATGTTTTCTGTCTGCTTGTGTGCACGATTTCAATCTAACCCAAAAGAATCTCATTTAAAAGCTGTTAAAAGAATTATAAAATATTTGTTGCATACCCCACGGTTTGGTCTTTGGTATCTAACAAATGATAATTTTGAATTAAAAGGATTTTCAGATGCGGATTATGCTGGAAGTCTAGTTGATAGAAAAAGTAATAGTGGAGCATGCTTTATGTTAGGACATTCATTAGTTGCATGGTCAAGTAGAAAACAGAATTGTATTGCGTTATCCACCACAGAGGCAGAGTATATTGCTCTAAGTGGTTGCTCTGCTCAAATCTTATGGATGATACAAACTTTGCAAGACTATGGTCTGAATTTTAAACGTGTACCACTAATGTGTGATAGCAAAAGCGCAATTGATCTCACAAATAATCATGTACATCACTCAGGGGGAGGGTGGGGGCCCGCTCTCCCACCCGGTCATGCAGGAACGATCCTCCTCGGCTTCCGCGGGCTTTCGGGAACTTCGACGGCTGCAGTTTCTGCGCAGCAATTCTTGGTTCCGCGGCTCCTTTCGGATGCCGAGGCGGTCCCGGATCGCGATCGCCCCAACTGGAAAAACGATCGGCTTCCCCTCCTGGGTGGGTGGGTCAGGGGGAGGGTGGGGTCCCGCTCTCCCACGAACAAAACATATAGATGTTAGACATCATTTTATTAGAGATCATATTTCCAAGGAAATTATCTGCATAAATTTCATTTCAACCGATTCTTAATTGGCAGACATTTTTACAAAACCCCTACCAGAAAATAGTTTTTGTAAACTACGTCTCAGCTTAAGTGTTTTAGAAATTTGATTTTCTACTTATTTAACAATTTTTTTTCCTCTCTACTAATTATCGAAAAAGTAAATAGTAATTGAAAAAGTGACGAGTATTGATATTAATCATATATTATAACTCAAGATAGTATAACTAGTAAATTTCTTTAGAAATTTAAACAAGAGTTATAAAAACTTTTTATTGATAAATATTCCATGACCATTTCTATTTCTATCATATTTCTGTCAACCATCACTCATCATAATCCATTATAGTATGTCAATATGTGGTAGTTTAAACGGGAAATCATTCATTTTTCAATTTATTATATATATATATAACATATCCAAAGTATTCACTCTTATTTAAAAGTCCTCACGGTTATGCATGGGTAAATTACTCAGAATTTTTGACTATGTGCTTCCATGCTCATTTAAAAGTCCTCACGGTTATGCATGTATGGAACACATATCAAAATTGATTGATTAAATAAACAAGTTGATTCTAATCCCATTTAAAAGTCCTCATGGTTATGCGTGGTTAGAAGATACTTGAATTCATTTTTTTTAATAAAAATTTGGAATACTACTAATCTCATTTAAAAGTCCTAGCGGTTATGCATGGTTAGTAGATATTCAAATTTCCTGCAATAAATATACCACAAATAGACACAACTATATGGTTTATATGATGATATCATTCCTTCACTCTAAAGTGGAATATGCGTCAATCAGAGTATTTATGGATTTTGTTTGATTTTAATATTGAAATTTAATATTTATACTCGACTGGGCATTAATATTGTATTAATATCTATCACTTTATCTCTATTTTTCTAACACTATTACTCTTCTCCTAATAACAAAAGGGGAGAGAAAAGTTAAGAATTTGGTAAATAAAGGTCAAATATTTTCTATTTGCATCTAAGCTCATTTGCATATTTTTATTTACATGCATATATGAAGGGGGAGCTTTGTGTAGAGAGAGAGCATTCAAATAGGGGGAGCAAATTGAATGATTGATCAAATACATTTAACATATTTAAAATCTTAAATATATGTTTGTTATCATCAAAAGGGGGAGATTGTTGAGTATGCTACTATGCTAGTATATGATTTTTGTTTGATGATAATAAACATATATATATATATATTCATTTGAATGTATTTGTTAATGTACTGTTTTATTTTTCACATTATTAAATAAATATTTGCTGAATAAAATAAATAACACAGAATTTATATTCAAACGAATATTTTATTCAAACAAATATTTTATTACAATTTTGAATAGTACAAATTTGAGCTCTCACTATATATAACAATTTGCAATTACAATACATTTCAATTTACATAACTGTCCTCACTACATATCGCTCATTCACTCGTAGTTATCTTCAATTCTATTCTAGATTGAATCCAGCATCTGAACTATCTGCAAAAATATACATTGACGTAGTAAAATTGAAAATAAAATATTTTTGCAGTTTAAAATAAAATGCAATTTTGAAAATATTATTTTCCCCAGTTATTTGGGTTGTTCGTCGTCATTTAATTTTGAATTCATCAAACACGAACATCTTGTGGCATGCACAATGTATCACTGTACATGCCACAAGGCCGTGCATACCGATATACAATTGATAAATCTACAAGGACAGGTGAGCACAAGGTCAAACCCGAGCCGCAAGCTAGATTCAACTCAGGTGCAATACAAAATTGTCAAGTACAAGTGACTCGACAAACAAGAACACAGTCTCGACCAAAACAGCACCAGACTGGACTCAATGAAATGTACAAAGAAATGATACAAAGTGCAAACAAGTGCACACATACTACTTGACTGGAAGTTCAACTGCAAATGAAACAGCAACTCACCAAAATGCATCGACCAGTCAACTTAAAAATATGATCTGCCTCAAAGCAATAACAGGTACAACATGTATGCATGCAGTGCACAGTACTGAATACATGCTACAAAGGAATGGTTCAAATTGCCAAACTAATGAACAACATGCATGCATAGAACATCAATGTACAATGAACATTGCAGCTATCAATCAGTGGTTCAAATAGTCAGGCAAAATGAAGACAACAATATCGAATATGCCAGACCTCATATAAACTGTACACATGATGGCATAGTCACATTGCACCAAATAGAAACAAAGACTGCAAATACAAGCCAGAGAAGAATGCACAGACTCGAATGAAAGTCAAGACCCAACATTTCACAAATACAACCATAACCAAGGCAGGAGTACCAGACTACATAGAGACAAGGCTACGAGTTCAAATGCAATACAACATGAATTATAAAAGCACTGAAACAAAGGAGCAAACCAAACATGGAACTAAACATTGAAACCAAACAGCAAGTAACAGTTTCAATATAACTGAGTCAATATCAAAACAACTGAACACATACACAAAGTAGTGTCAACAGTCAGTGGTGATGCAATGCAAATTGTCTACAACATGAACAACTATTCTTACATCAGTATAGACTCGAATGTACAAGCCAATAAAGATTCAGTGAAACCAGAAGCAATATCAGTGCAACCGTGATGGTCGAAGTCATACTAGCAGTGACAGTGCCAAATTTGCAAATTCAAGTCGAGGCGGTGAGACCGAAGTCAAAGAGAATGAAAAACAAAATCAAAATCAAGTGTCAAAGAATTCAACACCGTGATGACCAAGCAAAATCAAAACAAGCCGTGGGAATCAAGTAACAAATATACGAAATTGAAAAAGTCAGTAATCGTCTCAAGCATCCAAACGAAGATCAATGGCCAACGCAAAATTATTGACGAATTCAAACAAATGCATACGAACGAAGAAATAGGAAATCGAACCCTATATAAACCCTATCATCATCGGCAAAATATTCATCGAGTTCAAGCATTCAATCTAGAGAGCAAAAGGCATAAATTACATACCGGAATCAAAGTCGAACTCAATCAAATAGAAGCAGCCGAAAGCATCTCAAGAGACGATCAATCGACAGAGCAAGGAAATCGAAATCACATATTCGATCGATCTAATTAAAGTCGGCTTCTTCGAATATATTCAAAGCCCTAATTACAGAACGAAGAGGAAAAAATGAGGCCGCCAGTTCACAGAGCAAAGAGGAATAAAGATATAAAAGAAAAAAGGGGGCCGGCCTTTCTGTTGTTTTGATTTGAGCTTAACTTTTAAAATTAGGGTTTTATTTAAATTTGTTTTTAAATTTAAATTCTTCTATTAAACCGTTGTAATTTCTAGTCGTGTGACTAGGGGACAAACTACGTGGCGTATTTTGAGAATTCACAACTCAGTGGCTGAGTTGTGGCAGGGTTTTGAGCGTAGAGTTATGATTAGTCGATAGAGGGTGTCGCGAGTTTACGTGTGTAAGCGTCTGACTATCTAATTTCTAGTAGAAACCTTGGGGGCAGCACGTAGGCAGGGTTTTGCCGAAGCTGGGTAAATCTGTGTGTTCTACTTTCTATTTTTATCTATGCTGCTATTCTGCTGTGATCCGTGCTGAAATTATTTTAAATAAACTTCCGCAATAATTTTTATAATTGATAGTATCACCCTATTCACCCCCTCTAGGGTGAAATCGATCCTACAGTTATTGTGTTTGTTTCTTCTTATATGTATATATTCACATTGTAATTGACCCATAACTTTATTTTGGGGAAGGGCAGAATAACCAGCTAGGTTGACCCAGTAGCGAATATAAATTAAGTTAACTCCTGAATGAGTAGAATTGGATCCAAGAGGTCAGGAAGACCAGAATATAGGATGCTAAAATATTAAAGGAAGATATTGGTAGGGGCCAATAGGTTCACAATAAGCCCATGAAAACCGTGTATAAGAAAAGATATTGGCAGAGGCCAATAGGCTCATAGTAAGCCCATGAAAACTATGTATTAATGAAGATGTTAGGAAGACAGGTTCATAATTAGCCCATGAAAACTATAATTTGATATTGGCAGGGGCCAATAGGTTTGTAGTTAGCCCATGAAACTATATCCGGATTAAGATATTGACAGATGTCAATAGGTTCCTAGTCAACCCATGAAAACTAGAATAAGAGAAGGATATTGATGTTACCAATAGGTTCCACTACAACAAAACGATCTTTCGCAGTGTTCTAAAAATGCTGCCATAAACATCGGCAGCGTTCCCAAGAACGCTTCCTAATGTCGTGCTGCAATAGAGTGAGGAAATACCGCAGCGTTTTAAAAATGTTGCCAATAAGTCTACGGAAGCTTTTGCAAAAAGCTGCAGTAAGGTATCTTTGCAGCATTTCTTAAACGATGCAAATTCATTTAGCCGTTATGTTCTGATTATTGCAGCGTTTTTATTTTGCTTCCGTTTGTTTTTTGCAGCGTTTTGTACTTTTTAGTATTGCAACTCTTTTGAAATGCTACGGTATATCACCTTTTTGCAACATGTTACACCTATTGCAGCTTTTGAAATGCTACGGTATATCAACCTTTTTGCAACATTTTACACCCATGATAGCGGTTTTAAAACAATTATTAAAACCATGTATAATATATTTAAAAGGAAACTCCTAAATTTATAAAACACTAATAGATATAATATGATATTATAAGCATTATGAAGATTAAACATAATCAAAGCTGCATCAATTTCATACATCATAAAATTTAGCCATATACAATATTTCATGGACAATGTTTTAAGCAAAAATGTTAGCGACATAAAATGTTACAAAAAGAGCTTGCTAAAAGAGAAAATATAAATCGTGAAAAGTCCAAGCTTGCCTCCTTCAAAAGTCCAATATGCCTATAGGAAAAAAAGCAATTAGAGATCGGCGGTAAAAGAGAACAAATATGAATTTATTCAACATCAACTATGTCAAGTTCAAGTTAATTTGACTAGCTCAAACAACAGAAAATCCCGTCCCTAATTATCGGTCAAATAACCCAATTAAAATAGGGTCACTTTGCGAATGTTAAATTTACTTCCAGGAGCCAAACATACATGTAAACAATCTCAAATTGTAGTGTTTTTCCTGTAGAGATGCCTACAATATATGTACATGACGCTAAAAACATACATTTATAAATCCATGACGCATGGCTAAGTAGTCTGTTTTTCAAACAAACCTAAAGAGCTGGCGAAAGAAACTTTCCTAAACAAAATTATTTGATAATTAAACATTATTTCACATTCATATTGTTGAAATTATATAACTTATTAAAATCTTACCATGTATAAGAAGATGGGGTTTCTATTCCAGATACTAGTATATAGTTTCACAAAAGTTGTCTCGTTGGAGAATCCGAATCTTAAAGGATTTGCATAACATAAACAAAGATGAAATTTTGAAACAAATATATAACAGAATACATCACAGGTTATATCTTACTCAAGTTACATGATACAATTGCAATAAGAAAATTACCATTAGCGAACTCATAATCATCAGACTGGGTTTCCTTTTCCTACTCCTTCCATCTGCGAATCTAGATGGTAAAACATAAAACAAATAAATTACTTGGAAATTCATAAATTAACATATAAAATTGAAGTTGAAATCACCTTTGCTCTTCCTAGAGCCATGGTGATAGCACTGTATGCAACATGAAATATAACCAAGAAAATATGAAAATATGCAGCTGATGTAGTCCATTTATTGACACAAGTGGAACCTTTCCTTATTATCACAAAACTAGATTATTTACTGATTGAGTATCAACACAATTCAATTTTTAAGACAGATATATCTGAAACACAAAGAGTTGTTTATGCTATATCCCAAATACCAAAAGAACATTTAGTTTATGATTATCTGTAAAATACAAAGGGAATTCAAAAATATGTATTCTTTGTAATATACTACCATCTAAGGACTTCAAAATTAAGCAACAAAAGGAAATTTTCATTTTTTATAAGATAGTAACAATCTTCTTTGTAGGATACTCAACTTACCTTAGCACATGTATTTGCTACAGCACCAGCTAAGATTCTTCGGGTACTAGAAGTGCTATAAGCACCTTCATTCCAGATCAATAGCTTCCTTTTTGACTTGCCATTATCCTTTTCTATTTCCTCAATACTTAGTTTGTAAGGCAACATAGTATTCGCTGTTTTTTCCGGTATGCATATTTTGGTATGTAATTTTGCCCAAATGTTAACAGCAAGGAAATGAATTCTAGAACCATCAATTCTGAAGGAGAAAAGAAGGATTAAATAATGATGAATTAGTCGCTTATATGATGAAATCAGTCTTATCATACCTGCTTTCACCTTTTCCAGTGCTTTAGACAAAGCTTTTTTCCGTTTCACCGTGAACCACTGCAATCAAAAATATTATCATAAATGTCATATTTATATTAAGTTAAAAATCTTAATCAAACAAATTTGGATAACTTGTTTTATGAATTTGTTTTTGCAAATTCCTATAAGTTGCTTAATCAACTGGTTTGATACATGCTGTTACAAAAAGTTTTCAGTAAAACAATAAAAGGCAAGTCAAATACAAAACAAAGGATATATACCTTACCAATATGATGTAGAATTTTTTCAAGCAATATAGAAATCATAACAATAATAACACGATATGAAGCCAAGCCCATGTTGCCGTTTGGTCTAGTTCTCTTGAGTTTGCTCCTCCTCCTCCTGCTATTTCTTTTTTCTTTTAAGATCTGTTTAATTTCGTAACCCAACTTCTTTACACGTTATTATTTATAACTGTCGTGTTAAATACTTAAATGTGACTATTATATTAACTTATGTTTATATAGGTGAGAGTTGGAAAAAAGAGGAGGATAAATTTAGCTAAATTTTTAAATATATAAAGTGTTAAACCGTCACTCTCTATTTCTTTTTTAATATAGATTTCATTTTTCTATTTTTTGATTAAAGATATTAAAGCTTGAAATTTAATGCTAGTACTGGAGATGCATATTGTAACGTCCTCTTGGAATAGACAAATAAATAAATGGATTTGTTACATAAGCTATCTTTGTATTAGATATGTTGTAATGAGATAGGCTTTGTGATAAGTTGACCTCAATGCCCAATTGTTTAGTACCATTAATAAAGTTATGGCACTGCATGTTATAGTCCAAAAGTTGAATTTTTAACACTTGGGGTAACTCCTGAAGCATAGAACCATACACTGAATATCATTATGTTGCCTTTCCATCCTCGCTTCAACATAGAACCATACAGGGAACTGAATAGGGTCAGGATATATCGTTTGTACAAACACAACCTCAGATATCTATAAGATATTTTTATAATACTTAGTTAGTTTTTATAAACTAATTTAAGTTTAGTATTTATAAATCTTTGTTAACGTACTACTATTATTATAAATCTTAGTTAATTTTTATAAAATTATTTATTATTATTATTATACTTAGTTAATTTTTTATAAATTTTATTATTATTATTATTATTATTATACTTAGTTAATTTTCTATAAAATTTAATATCATTACTTAGTTATATTTTTATAATACTTAGTTAATTTTTATAAACTTATTGATTTTTTATAAAACTTAGCAGTTAATTTTTATAAACTTAGTTAATTTATTATTATTATAGACTCGTTTAATTATTATTATAAATCTTAGTTAACTTATTATTATTATTATAAATCTTAGTTAATTTTTATAAAATTATTTATTATTATTATTATACTTAGTTAATTTTTCATAAAATTTATTATTATTATTGTATAGTTATATTTTTGTAATACTTAGTTAATTTTATTTCTTATTGAATTTGTATAAAACTTAGTTAATTTTTATAAACTTAGTTAATTTATTATTGTTATTACTATATTGTTATTATTATAGACTCATTTAATTATTATTATTATTATTATTATTATACCTAGTTAATTTTTCATAAAATTTATTATTATTATTATTTAGTTATATTTTTATAATACTTAGTTAATTTTATAAACTTATTGATTTTTTATAAAACTTAGTTAATTTTTATAAACTTATTGATTTTTTATAAAACTTAGTTAATTTTTATAAACTTGGTTAATTATTTATTATTATTATTATTATTATAGACTCGTTTAATTTTTATAAAACATAGTTAACTAGTTATTTATAAACTTATTATATTTGAATGCTCTTACAAGTGCAAATTTATAAACTTGTTAACTTATAAAAATTAAACTTGTTAGTATAAAAAGTTATTTATAAACTTGTTATATTGGGATGCCCCAAAAGAATAATGACATCCAGAAAAGAACTGCAAAAAATATCCTCACTTTGTTTATGAATCTAAACAACACCACTTGCACGCCTGTTATATATGTATTCACTTAGTTAAATTCAACATAATTAAAGGTTATTCAACACACTTGTTTCAAATACACGACGACTTAGTATGTTAGTTCGTATTGCATTAGTGTGATATTTTCCAATACACCTGCAAGCCATTATTATATGCAGTAACTACCTCATGCAGTTTATGGGGTAGTGTAGAATGATTCGTTAATTTTTTAACTAAGAGGTCTGGTACCAAAGTAAACCTTATTAAAAAGGACTAGATTCAGATTGCACATTAATACAGTTGTTAATTTGAAACAAGTGGTTTTTCGGCACTTATAAGAGCATCCCAATATAACAAGTTTATAAAAATTAAACGAGTTTTATAAGCTAACAAGTTTATAAATAACTAGTTTATAAAAATTAAACTAGTTATCCCAAGAAGAAAAAGTAGCAAAGTAATGCAAATTTAACCTCGGCTTCATATGGAACCGGAACAATATCACCAAATAGCTCAGTTTGCATAACTGAGCATAGCTCAGTTTACATAACTGAGCATATGCTCAATTTCCTCAGCTGCACTGTGCTCAGTTTGCATAAGTGAGCTGAGCTCAGTTTACACAACTGAGCTGTGCTCAAGCTCAGCTTGCTCAACTGGGCTATGCTTAGTTTGCAAAACTGGGCATGTACTCTGTTTGCATAAACGGTTATAAAGGGTAGTACCCTGACTAGGCAACATGAAGTAACAAGTAGGAGCATACCTGTTGCTGCCAATTGGTACAATTTGTCACAATTACATGAATATGGTATATCGCCAAGCAACAGCAATTGGAATTCCAAAAATATAAAATGCACCGAGGTTTATTTACGCGCCTATGTGCTGCCAACCACACCCTCTTGCAACACCTTATATGTATATCACTAAGCCTTAATAATGATATATACATATTTATAAAGCTATCTATGAACATGGTAAAAGACTACAAATGTATTGATCCTTTAAAACTTAGCTCTAAAATAGATAGGGTAAATCCGTTAAATGATGAAACCTCCATTTGAAAAAGAAAAGTTAATAAATAACCTGATAAAACTCCTTGGATGCTATCCATAACCACAGAGACGCAGAGAAGAGGAATTATTTGTGTAACATAATCTGTGACGTCCTTCACATTGCTATAAGCATATCCTACAACTCTACGCAGTAGAAATAGAGTTATGCAACTGCAAATGATTCTACTATTGCTATAAACATAACCACTTGGATTGATCTTCTGGCTGCTTCTAAGTTTCTTGCACGCAATTTATTGGATATACGAGTGCTGCAAATAAATAAAATGTTAATAAGCATTCATCTGAATTTAAACAATCCAAAATTCAATAACTCAACAGTACGACATCTGTTACAACATGTAGACAATTGATGCAAGTTTAACTCGACAATACTGGCATTACATATCATGGTTTATAACATGGACTCTATAATAAGTATCAAAATTTATGGAACTAAAATATAAATTTAATGCTAGTATACATATACATATATACATAAATATGGATATATAGTATACACACAAATACATATATGTTTTAAATCGTAACTTTATTTGTAGTAAATTAAGCCTACAATATATTTTAACTAATCTAAATTTTTATTAAACCCTGCTTATGTTCTTTTTTGATTAAAAAGTATATAAGGCTATGAGGTATAATTTTTCTAATGCCCAAATTACTACAAAAAAGGCCTTGTAGATAAATAATATGTATAAAGATTGAAAATAAGAAATTTACTACTCAAATTTCAATGAAACAATAACCATAAAAAAACATAGAATGAAGTGTAATAATTAGTACAGTGTTTTGACAGTATGTACAAAAGTTGAATGTTAAGGTAAGTAATAATGTAACATATTTGAAACTTAACCGCAACTAATCTGACTCATAAATTAGATGTTATTTGCATACAATAGGCTAACATGAAAACTCAGGTTTAGTTGATCATACGTGCAATTGTTGATTCAACATTTTACTACTTAACACATGATCAAATTCTAATTCGTTAACCAAACTATGGTAGTTAAATTTTTATTAAAATTTGCAAACTTTAGAAACTTTATTAACTTAGTCAAATTTTTATAAAAAATAGTAATTTTTCATGAACTTGTTTCTTTATATAAAACTTTAACTTGTTTAATTTTTATAAAACTTAATGAAAATTTAAAAATTTGGTTGAATTTTATAAGACTTAGTTGAATTTTAAAAAACTTAGACAAAAATTTAAAACTTTGTTAAAGGCTTATTCATGATTTTTGTTGTCTCAGTTGATTAGCAATTATAACCGTAGAAGATATGGTTTTATATGAACAATAATGAAGAGTGTAATTGTTCAATGCATCATAACAAAAATTCAGCCAATGTTGTATATAACGAAAATTTCGCCAATGTTATGTTGTTGAGTCGTTAAAAACTGATTACCTGAAGTTGAAGACATTTTGAGGAGCGAAACTGTGTTGATGCCAGGCTGGTTGTTGTAGAATACAATAAGCAATTACGTCAAGTAGGACTTCTAGGTTTTCTTTTCCTTAGTAGATTTGCATCTACATCTTGAATAGATTCATCGTTTTCCATCATGGCTTCCAAACTTTGTTCAATTTGTGTCTCATTATCTTTGAGTGCATGTGGATTGTCTTCTTTGTTATGATTGTTACCTGCAAAATTTTCTTCAACTTGCATTGAATTGTCTTCAAGTGCATATAGGTTCTCTTCGTTTTGAACATTGTTGTCTTCGATATGCTTGTTTTGTACTTTAGACTCCTTGAGTACTTCAAATTCTTTGGTTTTTCTTTTGTTTTTGAGTAATCCTCTTCATTTCCTGTATTAGACATTTAAAAGACAAACATGTATTAGTATTAAAAAAAGACAGCTATAAGATTCATTGCAACAATGCATTGAGTTTAACTCGGTGCAGCTACACTAACTTGCTACTACGCTGAGTTTGACTCAATGCAGCTGCACTGGGTTGGACTCAAGGAACTTCTAACATTATAGCATTTAATCACCGTTTGAGGTTAGGAAGTTGTTTGAATATGAGTTGTTATATGACGAGGATAGAAGCAGGTGAGTGATGGTGCACAGTCTAATAAGATGCATAAACCTACACGGATAATAGAATGATGACCTGTGTAGTCTAATAAGAGGCAGGTGGGTTGTTCTGTTTTGAGATTAACCGTAGAAGCCTATAACTAAATGATGACCTGTGCAGTATGATGTAAACTAATAACAGAATGAAAATGAGAATTTTCGCTATCTTTTGAAGCATATTACTATGACTGGAGTATGGCTGTATCCATCATGATGCAAGCTATAAATCAAAACTATTTATATATAAAGGTGTATTGTATTTCATAAATTGTTTTCCATGTACATCTATGTAGAATATAATGAGAATTTTTTTCCATGTACATCAATGGCATAGGTACCTCTAAACTATATATACTTGCTTATACTACTGTAAATAGATTATATGTACATGCCAATAAGTGTGATCATGTAAACATTAACTTATCTATGATATAGTGAATGATCATAATAAAATAAAGATTTGGCATAGGCAAGAATGAAAATGGAGTTGTTGGGTTATGGCTTAAGGAAAAATGGTCCTTCCAAAGTCGTACAATCGTGTAAATTTCACCAAACAACTTTTGAAATGCGTACGACAAGTAGGATATTTTAGGTAAGCTAGTTTGACGTTTAACCCAGTGGGAACTTAGATATACTAGCTAGTCTTCATTTATTAAATATTTGAATGGAATACCATGTATGAAGATCATTTTGTAATCATAAGGCTGAAATAAGTTTCTTAAGATCACTTTAACATATTTTGAAAAGTATTCTACCATAGGGTATGAACTCATGACCTGATTAGTAAATCATATACAATGACATGAGACCTGCATATGCAGGCAACTATATAAAATCATTCAAAGAACTACAATTTTTTGACAAGCATCAAGCATAAGAGTCTTAAAAATAGATTATGAAACTGTGCATGAAAGTAATACAACTGAGAAAAACACCTTAAACTTTACCAAACTATACATATGAGAAAAACAAGCAACAAAAAAGCAAAAGGCAAATTGCATTCAAGTAGTGATAGTGCGACAAAGGCTTGTAACGAGCAAAGAATATGAAGCTCAAAGATACAAGAAGAAAATTCTGAAATTTTGGTGCACTAACTGATGCAGAACATGGAGCTCAAAGATACATGTTTGTCTTTCATTTATACATGTTAGGTAATCTAGTCCATTTCAATGTTTTCTCAACCTAATATAAACTAATTGGAAAACTTGTACCTAGACACATGCAGTTCTGGCTGCAGCATTAGCTGCCTCTTCAACCTTTTCGTTAGTTTTTGAAGCCGTGATTTTTCCTCCAAGTTTACTAAGATAATCTTCTATTTGTAACAAAAATTAAGTGAGAACAGCGAATTTCTGAGACGTGTCACTAGGCATACTTGTTTTCTACTGCTCAAGCAATATTCTTTATACTTGTCAAATAAGAGACTCAATGCTTAGAAGCCACAAAAGTCCTGAACTTTCTCTGATAAAGAAGATGATATTTTATCTAACTTGAGCACTATGAATAATCAATTGATCATAGTACAACATAATAATTTGCATAAGGATGTGGTGAATTAATATCAAAAGAAAGCATGGTAGTTCCTCTTCTCACAAACCAAAGCCATGTGACAGATAATTGAAATAAGATTGAATTAAGGTACCACGTGATTGTATTCCTGATGGTTCGAGGATATGAACTGTTCTCAGTTATAATATGAAGGATAAACATTTAAAAAAAATGTCATTTTACTATGTGATTCAGTGCAGCATTGATGCCTTTTATGTTGGGCTATAAAGCATAGGATTTTCCTCAATAGCATTCCCAGCAATGCAAAAAAAGGGACATTTTGCAGATTCAAATTAGAGACGCACCTTAAAGATTCCAAAAATACACTCCGTAGCGGGGAAGTTGTGGCTCGACAAAGTTGATTTACAAATCAAAATCAGACCGTGACAGGTTAATGACGATCACAACAGGTTGAATCGACGGCTGTATCGGACTGGAGATCGACGGTGGAAGGTCGATGTTGAGCGACGGTGAAAGGTTGCTATTGAGCGACGTTGGAGATGACCGAAGATCAATGGTGAAAGGTTTGATGTTGAGCGATGTTGGAGATAGACTTGCGATCGATGATGAAAGGTTGATTTTTAATTAAATTTGGGATAGGGTTAGGTGGGAGGGAGAGACGTCGATTGAGTGTTTTATGTGAAGTGGCAAAATTTTAGTTTCCCCGCGCTTCATGTTTTGACCTAGCCCGCTTCCTACAGGCAGCGTTTTATATTTTTTAATAATCCACCATATAATAATAGCATTTTTATTAAAAGACTGCGCACTCCTGCTGCGGAAAATAGATTTTCTTGTAGTGTCCAGGGAGAACCATGAAACAGTAAAGATATTGGTAGAGGACAATAGGTTCTTAGTGATCCCATGAAAACTATGTAAATAGACAGGGAGTCCTTAAACATTAACAGATTATTAGTAAGCCCATGAAAAATAATAGGTTAACAGTGACCCTAGAAACTATAACTGAGACAGATAGTCAAAATGAATGAGGATAGGTAATCCAGAATTAATTCACTTGTTTTGCATATCATCATATCATATTGTTTTGAATTGTTTTAACCATTGTGGATGTAGGAGCACAGTATATGGTTTTATAAAGGTTTTAGGATACTAGTGAGGGGAAAACCCGTTCCGCTAAGCGGCGTGGTCTCACTAAATATCTAAATGGTTTGAGATGGTTGATTATTATTCATACCAGGCTTTATGTCCGACTCAAAGTTTATGTTTTCCCCTTAAACTCTCGGGTACTCAATTGATTTTGAGTAGTTTGAGAGTTGAAGTTTTCAGGTACCTCTTTAGACAAATAAAGCTTCCGAAGACGTGCAGGAGACATGATAGCTATCTAGAGTTCTCTTTTATTTTGATTTTGCTATGTTGTTGATGTAAAGGCAAAGTTGTTAAATTGCCTATATATACTCTGAAATCCAAGGGGGCATCTTCATATGTCGCTCTTGGCGTATGTTGTAATAAATATATTTTCTCTGAATGTGGTTGACGACTGTAGGATTATGTAATGAATTTGAAATGTTTTGAAATGGAATGTGGAACTTGTTTGATGTTTTAATTTTTTTCCATATTCATGTGTTTCTATGTATCAATGTATCTAACATTACCGTATTTGGTCATTGAGAATTAATAGCTATGGATGACTACATCATCCGTAGCCGATAGTTTTGGGCATTGTAGGGGATGTAACAATATACCTCAAGATTAGAGGGAGTAAATTTATCTTTCTCATTTTGTACATGGATTATATTTTATTAGCAAGTAGTGATTTAGACATGTTATACGAGATAAAACATTTTCTGTCGGCTAAGTTTGAAATGAAGGATCTTGGTGGAGCCTCTTATGTTATAGGAATTGAAATTTACCTAGGTCAGTTTCGTGGGATCTTAGTCTTATCTCAAAAATATATATTGAGAAAGTGCTTAAAAGATATAACATGCACAATTGTTCACCTAGTGTTGCTCATATTGTCAAGGGTGATAAATTCAGCAAGTTTCAATGTCCTAAAAATGAAATATAACATGATCAAATGAAGCAAATTTCTTATGCTTTGGTAGTAGGGAGTCTTATGTATGCTCAAGTTTGTACATGTCATGATGTTGCAACTGCAGCATGTATGCTTGGCCGATATCAAACTGATCTAGGAATGGAACATTGGAAAGCCGTCAAGAAAGTTTTATGCTATTTGCAAGGGACAAAAGATTATATGCTTACGTACAAAAGATCAAATAACCATGAAGTTATTAGTTATTCTTATTTAGATTTTTCTAGATGCGTCGACAATAAGAAATCCACATTATGTCTCATATTTATGCTTGTAAGGGGACCAATTTCATGGAAGAGTGCTAAGCAGTCTATAAGGGCATTTTCCACTATGTAAGAAGAATTTGTGTCATGTTATCATGCTACTGGTCAAGCAGTTTGGTTAAAGAATTTTATACCAGGACTTCAGGTAATTGTTAGTATTACAAGACCACTCACCTTATTTTGCGATAACGAAGCTGCTATTTTCTTCTGTAAGAATAATAAATCAAGTGGTGAATCTAAGTGAATTGACAACAAATATCTTATTGTTAGAGACAGAGTCAAAGAAGCTACTGTTGTGGTACAACATATTAATGCAAGAGCTATTTTAGCCGATTCTCTAATAAAAGCACTTCCACCCACTCTTTGCAAAGAGCATGTTGTCGGCATGGGTTTTGTTAATATATTATAATTTTAGTGTTGCAAACTATATATATATATAATGCTATGCACTAAGTCTTTAATTATGTATTGACTTTGAATTTACAATTTGCTTAATATAATGTGTATAATTTTATTTAATCTAAGAAAATTACTTTATGAGGACCAGATGAAGATTATTAATCATTATTGGAAAGAGTAATAATATTATAACTAATAGGGATAAAATAATGACATTTGTTATTCTGATTACATTAATTTGGGTTGGTATTTATAAATGAGCATGTTAAGGATTAGTGAGAATTACATTGACCAATTTTGAATGTGTGCTTTATTATGTTGTAATATTAAGGCCAAGTGGGAGACTGTTAGTTTATTTATTATGTGGCCTATGTTATTATTGTGCACTAATTTCATTTAAAGAATTAATAAGAAAACGTCTGAATTTTTGATGGAAAAATTCAGATTTCTATTAATAACTATATTGGTCTCAAAGGTTGCCTTAGAATACACACACACACACACACACCCACCCACACACACACACACACCCCTTCTCTATTTAGACCGATGATATTCCAAAATTAAAATGCAATTCTACCCATTTTGTATTTTAAGGGATCATTTCTGAAACATTTTTAAGTCCAATAAGTTTATAAAAAGAAAGAAGAAAAAAACGCAAATAAGGTCCCCATCATCAGATCTATGGAAAAACATTTAAGGTTAGTATTAATGTTTCCGTCTAAAGATGTCTTCACTTCAGAACTGTATGATTTGAATTCCTTTGTATTTTATTTTGAATTTACAGATTCTTGATTGATTGTGTTCTAACTGCAAAACATATTACAATCTTGTTAAATCTCTTTCAGATATTGGTTTCAAAGACAAAAATGTTTTCTTTTTATTTCAAAGGATGATCAACTTATGTACTTCCGTTATACACACCAATGGAAACTTTCAAAATTTAATTTGGATAAGTCTAAAAAAATTAAAAGGAGGACACCCGTTCACAAATAATAAATACCAATTACAAAAGCTTTTTCTCTAGTGAACGTGAGAAAAAGAATATAGCTAGAAACAATGTGGAAAACTAAATGTGTATGATTTATAGTTTACATATAACATATTTTCAGATGCTAAATAAGAATAACAATCTAAATTGCTTGGCTTTGTATTTTAAGTGATATAACATAACACTGATTTTAAGTTATAAAGTTATGTTCAGTTAGCTTTAGAAATTGCATATTTCTATATTTTAAGTGATAAAAAATAATATTATTCTTTAACTGAAAAGCTATAATTATTTAGTTTCCCAAACTGCTTATTTCTATATTTTCGGGCTAACATTAATCAATTTAAATATTTTTGAAATTGCTTATCTTATTTATTTTTTGCAATTTCAGTCCTCATTTTTTCTTTAAAATATAGTTTAAAGGAAAATAAGTAATTAAAATTAAACTGGTGTTTATATAATTCGATGGCATCCTGTCCTTACTCTATTTATTAAATTTTATTATGCTTGCATCTAAAAAAATTCTGAAATAATTTGTTGTTAAAACTAGGTACCCCGATATAATTGAAGGTTTCCTTGACTCTCCTGTTTACCCGTGAAACCTTGTTACTTACCACAACAACCTCTAACACCACCACTAAATCCACTGCATCTGGCACCACCAAATCCACCACGACCGCGGCCAAATCCTGTGCCACTATATTGACCGCCGCCACCATACGCTCTTGTTTTTTCTTCATCCATGGTCAAAGTATTATCTTTAACTTTGTTATTATTCAACTCTAACGTTTTTTTCAAAGGCCTCTTTGTCTTTGTGATCCATGTGTTGAATACTTTTGGTGCCATTAGAGTCACGATCTATTGGAGTTGTAACATACGTAATTTCTTCCTATAAACTAAAATGTTGCGTCAGTGATTTTTCAATCTCATATAGTTCTTGAGTCAAACCAAATCCTCGTATGAAAATGGTTGACCTTTCCTATATATTGAGTCATCTTCTATGTCATCTCCGTGTTCACAAGAAATATCAAGTTTCACTTCATGAGCCAATAGTTATTCCTTGTTCATATCTACTGCCCTTTGGGCAAACTCTTCACCGTGACTAAATCCCTTAAATCTGCCATTTTGGAATTTGGCTAAGCATACATCAAATGTTTCCTAACATACCTTTATATTTTCCTCAGAGACATCAAATGATAAGTTTCCAAGAAATAAACTTTTAGGCTCAGGAAATTTTATCAACATGAGTCCGAACCTGTTTCTTTTCTACTTCTTTTGGAGATTGCTTCACATCATCTTTACTCTTTTCCATTTCTATAGGAACTTCGTCATTATATTCTCCATCGGACTTTTCATCATCATCTTCATCTGTTATGTCCAATTTTTGTATTGAGAAAAATCAAATGAAAAACTATCGAAAATTGGTTAGAAGACTTTTAATGATCAAAGATACTATTACACCCAAAATTTCTATATGTGAATAAGGTGCAAACCTATCGAAGTTTGAAGTGACAAAGTAATTGAAGGTTTACATTGCAAAGTCATTAAAGATTGGCAGTGCAAAACTATCAATGGTTGACATTGCAAAGCCATCGAAGGTTTACAGCGCAAAGTTAATGCATGTCAAGGTATAAAGCTATCTTATCTAAGATATAAAGCTATCAGGTGATAGGATGTAAAGCTATCTTAAATCAAGATGCCAAACCATCGAAAGTCAAGAAATGAAGTTATCGAAAGCCAATTCCATATGCATCGAAGATCAAGGAGCTATCGTAAGAAAAGAACCATCACCAATACAAAAGAGCTACAAAAGATATAGGAAGAAATGCTATTAAATTTAAGAAATTTATTAAAT
Organism: Allium fistulosum; assembly: GCA_030737815.1. Lineage (NCBI taxonomy): Eukaryota > Viridiplantae > Streptophyta > Magnoliopsida > Asparagales > Amaryllidaceae > Allium > Allium fistulosum. The sequence goes on along the minus strand of CM060902.1, from coordinate 796,788,645 downwards.
AAATGAAGAGTATGCTATTAAATTTAAGAAATTTATTAAATAAATGAAGATTTTAAGGATCCTGCTATGAGATATACTTATTAGAGTATATTGATTATTTCTCATCAAACAAATCAATTCAAGGGTGTGCAAGAAAAGGTGATATGGGCGATATTCTATAGAAAAGGATATAGATAAATCGATTATATGGAAAGCTAGTGCATTTATATAAAGGAGAGTTTATGTATAATTAGTGATAAAACTTCAAAGCATTTCTACACAACCATGCAACATTTATTAATGTGGCGGCCAAGATAGCGATCCGCATGAACTACTCTAATCCTGAAATTATGACATATTGCATCATCAAGACTGTCCATCTCGCCAAGTCATTGATCTACTTCAACTTTAATCGACCAATATGAGCAAGTCATACCCCTCTCCAACTACTATGACTAAGGACTACCCTACATAAGAAGAGGTTCATCCCCTCTTTCTCTTTCTTAGCATAATCATTTTTTGGACATGACATTTCTAAGCTCACTTGAGTGCTTAAGGACTATTTTATTAGTCAAAGAAGAAGAAGATGACTTGAACTTTTGGACATAAGGACCATAGAAACATAAATTTGCATATGGACACTAGTTTATACATTTTAGACTAGAAGGAGATGACTTATATTTTGACATATTGACTAATGAATGAAGGATATGGCATAGGTACTCGAACTTTATACTCTTTGCATATAAATGGAATGTGAATTGAATTTTGGACAAATTTTATCTTGAATATGGGCATATTTGGAATTTGTATTGAATGATATATCTTTTTAAAGTGTTTTTATGTTGGATCAAAAATTGGTTTAACATTTTGGTGCTTTCATTGATAATAGAACTCAAGGTTTTTATAAAATGACCATAATGCCCTTTATTTCAAAAAATTAGAATTTCTCAAAAATTCTACAAAAGGAAATATTTTTATGAGTATGCTGGTCAAAGAATTTTTCAAATCTAATTATTTTTTAACAAGATATGAAATTTTCTTTTCTTTGAATTTTTTTAAAATTTTAGGTTCAAAAATTAGTTATCGTATGTCTCCTTTCTCAGTTTTTGGAACTCGTGATAGCAATTATTTTCTTAACCTTTGATAGTTCCAATTTCTCAATCTTCGATAGCTTTCATGTTCCCCTCCTCAAAAAGTGATAGCTATGTTCCTCTTTTCTCAACCTACGATAGCTTTTGGTTCCCTTCCCTCTACCATAATGGCTATTACCCCTTTCCTCAACCTACAATAGTTATTTGCTCTTTTCCTGAACCTGCGATAGCTTATGCGCCATTCATTCTGGAAGCCAGAGAACTTCATGATCGTTTATCTTCTATCATCAATAGTTCCTTAAACGTTCATTTCTACTATAATGATAACTTAGTTTCTACATCATCCATCTTCAGTTCCAAGTAGCCGATAGTCCAAGTAACATCCATTTTAATCTTTCGATAGTAGGAAGGCCTTTGATCTTTGACATTCGTTAGCTTTAAGATCAAGTGTAATATCCCGATGTTTTTAATATTTAATAATATTGGATTTAAATTGATAATTTAACGAATTTAAATATTGAAGGGGAAAATTTTTAATTTCTTCAACTTTGGAACTTGATGACAAGACTTGTGCCATTACGTCCGACTCGTTTTTCTGATTCGTGCCGTATATTTACTTATTTGGTTTAAAGGTAGTATAGACGAGATACAATCGAAATAGGAGTTGGGTCATTATTAGGCTTTGGGTTGAAATTATGATATTTGAATTTAAATTAGTTAGCCCTTAATTTTCCCTCCAGATATAGAAAAGGAATTCACATACAATTTTCTCATTTCATCTTCACCGATTCATTTCTCAAATTCCTCTCCCTCTTCTTCTTCCAAACTTCAGAAATTTATATCTCACTCAATTCTTGATGAAATCAATGAAACCGATGGAAAATCAAAGAGGACGACGAAGACTATGATCCGATATCAATTTGGTGGCGGGACTCTTAAGTTGGTGCATGTAACTGTTCATATAGCGAGCATTTCAAGAATTGGACATTGAATTTGAGTGAGTGGGATTCTCTATCCATCTATGAGGCATTTTAATGTTAAAATATTGTTAACAATCTGATTTAGGATTAATAACAAATTTAATTACAGAGATATATGATTCAATTTGAGAAATAATAATTAATTAGAATAAATAGTAAACTAATTCAAGATTAGATGAAGATATATTACTTTGAGTTAGGTTTAGATGATCATATACATGAACTTAATGTTAGGAATCATAATATGATGTATAATAACAAAGGAAAATGAAGTATATTAACTTAGAAATCAAATTAAAGAACAAATGAAACGAAACAACAACCAAAAATGCACAGGAGCAATGGAGAAACACAATAGACTGGTGCACCGGTGGCTACAACCAATGGACCGATGGCTTAATACTGGGTTAGGTTGAACCTAGACTCAGTTGGGTCGGTACATGTCAAAGACGCTTTGCGGGATCAGGACTTTGTTTGACACCTCGGGCTACTTTAGAGGAGGCAATGTGGTACTACGGTGACATTGCAAAACGTATAGAAGTTGTGTTGACTTGTTGATTACGGGGGAAGAGCACGTTATGGTATGATTTCCAACATTTAAGATCGATTTAATTTACTTATTTATGGCCAGTCCACATTATCCTTGAGCCACGTTTGTGGAGAGGACCGGATGTGCCTTAGTAATTTTGTAACGTCCCAGATTTTCGCGTTCGAAAATCGACATCCATACTTTACATCGTACTCGAATGCCGTAGATTCGACCGTTCAAATTCGAGTCGCGGAAAAGAAAACGATACAATATCTGATACAACAGAGTGATAAAATGAATATCAATATACATCAGAGGTATGATACAAGAAATAGCAGCGGAAAAGAAAACGATAACACCAGCAGCGGATAATCTCCATCTCCAAAGCACCAATCCAGAAATAGCTCGAACTCCCAATAACGAGGCACAAAGATAAGCAAGTGCAGTCCATATCCACAGACTGAACTAGTTCCAGAAAATCTACTAAACCTGACTATCTGAAAAACCCAACTCTAGACTGCTCGTGTAGAAAAATTTTGAGCATCCAGAGTTTAGGAAAGAAACAATAAACTCCGGATCAGTCATGGGACTGGTGTGAGCAACAAAAACAGTTTATCTTTAAAACAAATAGCAGAGAAATTTTAAAGTCAATTCTCAATGCTTTTGGAAAATGAAACTACCATAAGGCCTCCCACCACACACACAATGCAAACGCAGAATTGGAGGAGATTTCTCCTTATGATAGTCAAAGATGCTTACTACGCAAAATCAAATCATTTTTGATATTATTATTAGTGCATAGTGTAGAAAACATTTCGAAAGTAGAATATAAATCTTAGCCAACATAGGTACCATTATAGTATGCCTACTATAGCTACCATATTAAATGGCAGGTTCTACAACTAAAACCGTACAAGGTTCGTATTGGAAGAATGGATTTCCAACAAATGGTCAGGCCAAGGAACTTCCTATTCCACGAAAGAAAGGCCTCTGGCGGGACGCTTTGAGAACCAAACCGTTCTCTACCAAACAAGGCCGGCTACCCCCTTTCCCAGGGAATATACAAAACCTGAGATATGCCACCCCCGGTCCTTTGGGACCTTTAAACGAGGTACCTCTACACCAACATCACACATAATAAATAAAGTGTGTCCACATGAGTAAGTATCTGGGCTCCATACCATGATACTACCCTTTTCCGGAAGGAATGGTCATACCCTAGGGAAGCTACCCCTGAAAACTTGCCGCACAATTCCTGTTTCGACCATTACCGGGTTGTGAGGCTCGACGAAGTCTCGTCCACAAAGCTATGCTTTTTCAAAAAGCCACGCTTTGGGTCAACAGATGATCAACCAATGATCGCAAAGATAAATGATCAAACAAATGATCATATCACAAATGATCAAACACTGATCATCACACAGCAACACTCAACATGTCACATTACCAAATTGGGAATATATCGCTGATAACTTCAACTACATAACCTCTGAGCTCGTACGTCTCAGAGAAGGGTGTTAAGCTAAGAGAATAAATTCTCCGCCACCAACAGATATGTATTTGAAAGAAATCGACTTTATATCTCAATTTGTAATGTCAGACATACAATCCATACAAGTCTGTTCCCGGATCGAATAGAACCGAAGGCACTTCTTACGAAGCCCTTGCAAATCCGGGTATTCACAAACCCGATCGGATTTCCCATCACTTAGGGGATCTCTATACCAGGAGCTACCCAGTGCAGAGACAATCGACGAGTTATCCTTTCGTTCTCGTGAATATCCGGTCTTCATCACCGGTCTTCAATTTGCTATCCATATACGACGTATCACATATTCGGAATGGGTTATACGAACCAAAGGTCCTTTCCCGGCTAACCCGAATAGTGAGTGTAATATTCAAAAACAAATGGATATGGGATTTCAATTAAGTCACAACTTATTACCCAAAATCTTTCTTCAAATGGTTTAACAAATTACCATTTTCAAATCTTTAAACAAAAGATTTATTTTAACAACCTTCAATGGTTTAAACAATTTCCAGATTTTTATCTTTTAAACAAAAGATTCATTCACAGATTTTCCAAATCAATTTCCATTTCAATTTAACTCGTTAAATCTTTAAATCAAAGATTTAACTTATAGCTTCCAAAACAATTTCATTTCAAATGGTTTAAACAAATCATCATTTTAAATCTATTAAAAATAAACAGATTCAATTTCATAGCATTCAAAACAATTTCGTTCATAACTTGGAAAACCATTTTTTCAATTCAATCTTGAAATTCCTTTAATTAAACTGGAATTTCATTTCTTATCTGAAAGCTTTTATTCTTTTAAAACAACAGTTTTATTTTGGAAATTTGATTCATCTATACGAGTTAAAGTTCTTGGGTTAAATCCAAATTCTCAAAATTATACTTTTAAAATGGTTTAAATTCATATAAACACATTTATAACATTTTTAACCGTAATTTCAAATCATAGGATTCAATTTCAACTTGAATTCAAATTTAAATCAAATTATTTAAATTTTCAAAACTCGATTAAGTTATTCAAAATAACTTTTATCTTTGAAATTCTATTTCAAAAGCTTTTCACTTTAAACCCAAATTTCAAATTTCAAAATCAATTGAAATTAAGATTTCAATTTCAAAAACATCAAATTTAAATTATCTGTGACTTAACCGATTTCCATGTGAAATCCATATTTGTGTGTGTAATAGTGTGGTCTAGGGGTTTGATACACAATAGTGCACATCATACAATCATCACAGATCAGAATACAGAATATAGTTGATAAGCGATATAAACTATAACGCTCATCTTCATTCACAGATCACAGAGATATATCACAGATAAATAAATTACAGATCACAACATAAATCAGGATGTATCACAAAGCATCATATATCAGGGATATCAAACAATTCAACCATTCAACGAAATCCAAATATCCATAAGTAAGGTCAGTTAATTTTCTGATTAATTCAAATCAGATTAATTTCTTATAAATAAATTACTAACCCTGGTTAATTAATTATTAATAAATTATAAACCATTTTGATTAATTATTCTTTAATCATTTATTAATTAAATTAACCAAATTTTAAATTATTTAACTTATTCAGTTATCCTTTAAATAAATTTCCCTTAATTAATTCATTTATAAATAAATTAACCCCTAATTTATTATCGTTTAATTAATTATTTCTAAATTAATCACAATAAGTGATTATCCCTTGATTAATCCCTTATCATTGAAAATCTTTAATTAACCATCTTCATAATTAATTAATAATTCTTAATTACAATTTAAATCAAATACTAAATTATTAGTTTACCATTTAATTTAATTACAATTACAAATTAATTCACCAATCTTTACTTACCATTATAAATTAACCATTCTTAATTTCTTTCCAAAATAATTAATTGATAATAAAAATTATCTTAATAAACATTTAAAAAAAACCTCCTTAAACTTTGAGAACAAATTATTACTAATTTGAAAACTTTAATGTTAATTACATTAAATACGTAACTTAGGTTAATTACCAAATCAAAATATTAATTAAGGTTTTAGTAAACATTGTTAAACATTTTCCTCAAATAATTACACTTATAATAAAATCTTAACTTAACATTTTTTTCTTTAGTTTTAAGTTTAAACCTAAACTCTGCCAGGTTTAAATAGAAGCTGTAACAAAACAACCCACTCGAGCCCCATATCAAAAACCCGAGAAAACTCAAAATTGCTTCGAGTCATACGCGAACTAATTTGCTTCGAGCAAATTCATGAATCCCCCGAGTCGCCCCCGAGTTCCACCTCGTCTTCGTCTTCCCCAAACCATCATCACGCAGCAGACATCAAAGCGTGCACGTGTACGTGCACGCCACCTCGCCGCCGTTCTGGTGGCCATCGCAACCTCCAGCAAGTCGCAATTCACACTCTTACTCGAAATCGAATTTCGATTCGACCCAAAAATCTCGAAATCAAAAATCCACCTTGTCGTCGAACTGAAGCTCGAACGTACCCAGACCAACTCGCCTCGTCCTCCTTGCATAGTTCACCAGAAAATCCACGCTTCCGGCCACATCACGTCAACACTCCACTCTTCCATCCCCTTGAATATCATGAAGCTCGATCAAACAGTGAAGACGAACTCGTCTCGTTTTCCGACCTTATCACAATCGAGCCTTAAACCCTAAATTGGATTCGTTCAACTAATTCATGTATTAGAAAATTTATTCAACAATTTTTCTGAAACCCTTAGTGTTCAAACCTGCTTCCAGCATAACCTTATCATTTAAAATCAATTTGATCATTAGGAAATGGTTTAAATGCAAGAACTGTTCAACTACGAACTGCTCGTGAAATATTAAACTACAAATCTCCATTTTTGTTTTAAAAATCTTGATTTGCAGTAAGGATTCAAGTATAAACTTGAATTAACATTTTATATCGAACGAATTTATCTAAATTTTTTTTCCTTGTTGCCTTTAAAACATGACCCAGTGGTAATATCTTATCAACATATCCAAGACAACCTTTAAAATCTTAATTTAAGTTTAAACACCTTGTTCTGGTCGAAAACTCAAAGCTTTACCATGATCAGTTGAAAGTATCTTTGAGTTTGAAAAAAAAAATTTCAACCTGTAACTAGTAATCTGAGGAGACCAGAATATTCAATATTTCACAGAGCAACTTATGTAAACACAGACCTTATATACAACTTATATATTCAGTCATGCAGGCAAAGCAAACACATCATTCATCAAAAATCATCACATGCAAACCAAAGAAAATGGATTTAGAGTTGCTTACAGGTATGAAAACAGAGAAGCAATTAACAAGCAGACTTCTATATATGTATCTGATAAAAGAAAATGAAGGATTATTCACAGGTAAATAAGAAGAGTTGCTCACCTTTTAAAATTTTGAAGCAGAGCTTTTTATTGAAACTGCAGATTTGATTTTCTTTAAACCTGTTTTGTTTTCTTGAACTTTGAAAGAAAAGTTGAGTTTTCAAGATAATGTTTGCTTCCATTTTTACTCAGTTGTGATTATCGAACTGAAGTGAAAAGAGGATATGGGATGAAGTGTTGATGTATACAACAAAAGGTTTACAGGTTATTTTATATTGTTTGTACAATATAGGCATGGGCTAGAGATGCTTGCATTTATTTGTTTGTACCACTTATCTCTTTTTTTTACTCGGCCGATGATTTCTTTTGTATGCTATAGGTATGGCTATTTGTTTCATTTGTTTATAGGCTAAGATGATGTTGTTATGTACAATATGAAGATATTGTTTTGTTTAAGTGTACATAGATATCTATAGTTGAATATATTTATTGCTATCTTCCTTTGCAAGCTTCATGCTTATATTTTTTTCTTTTGCAGGCTATATGATATGTGAGATATTTGATGTGGCTAAAGATATTATGTTTTGTACTTTATTTTGCATCTTGTTTTATATTTTTACAAAGTTCACTAATATATTGTTTGTATGCATATATTTCTTTTGAATGTATATGTTTGTTTTATTTCTTATTTTTTATTCCTCTTTTATTTTATGACATAGATAATCTCTATTTTTATAACTCAAATTATTATTAACCCATTTACTTGAGATTTTTAACCTCAAATACTTTTAGCCTTGTAATATAAATAATTTCTATTTTAGTTTGTTGTTAGGAATTTAGCTATCGGGTTATGTTTATACTTTTAAACCATTTATTTACACTTTAAATCCAAATTAAATACATATACATATATATATTATTTCAAATTTACTTATATATGCTCATATACATATATGTTCACATACATACAATATTTACAATATTTTTAAATTTAAATGATTTATACAGAATTTATCTGTATTTGGGGAAACTCGTATTACTTTAATCGATTGATTTTACAATTTTATTAAAAAATTAATTAAATTATCAATTTAAATTAAATTAAAATCTAGGGTCGTTACAAACTTCCCCCCTTAAAAGAATTTCGTCCTCGAAATTCGCAGGCACGAAAACAACAGAGAGATAGACAGATTCGATCTCCTATAATTCCTCAACTAACGATACGAATTCCAAACTCCAGTCGGAATATCTCAAAACACATACCAATTTGTCCCTCTTCGGACTTTGGTATTCACAAGAAATTTCAATAGAATTTCAAAATTTGGTTTCAAACGATATCGTCTTATCGATTTTAATTAAATTTTATCCTCATATTCTATTAATCAAATTTAATTCAATTTAAAATTTCCAATTTTAAATTCATTATGGTTTAAATCAAAAAGCTGATAAGAAACCGATGAAGATACTAAGTAAAAATTTCCTACAACGATTCATAGAGCCATCATCACACCGAAACTTCTTCTGGAGCTGTCACGAAGAAATCAAAAGAATTTGGAAACGAATCAAAGAAGATTGATAGAGAAAGTGGTCTTCACTGTTGCAGGGTATTGACCATTTATAGTCGTACTCCCTTGTCCCCGATCTCGTCTTATTCTTGCACTCATACTCACTATTAATGGATAGTAAGAGAATTTACTGAGACATTCAGACTGATATCTTAGATATATACTCATTCTAGAGTTTACTTCACTCTATCTCTAATGAGTTACTTAACGTGTTATACTCCTGAGCTAAAGTTCAACCTTAGCTCTGATACCAAATGTAACGTCCAGGATTTTCGCGTTCGAAAATCGACATCCATACTTTACATCGTACTCGAATGCCGTAGATTCGACCGTTCAAATCCGAGTCGCCAGAGCTTATAACAACATTAAGTAAATAACACAGCGGAATAAATGAATAGTACATTGATATACAATATCTGATACAACAGAGTGATACAATGAATATCAATATACATCAGAGGTATGATACAAGAAATAGCAGCGGAAAAGAAAACGATAACACCAGCAGCGGATAATCTCCATCTCCAAAGCACCAATCCAGAAATAGCTCGAACTCCCAATAACGAGGCACAAAGATAAGCAAGTGCAGTCCATATCCAAAGACTGAACTAGTTCCAGAAAATCTAGTAAACCTGACTATCTGAAAAACCCAACTCTAGACTGCTCGTGTAGAAAAATTTTGAGCATCCAGAGTTTAGGAAAGAAACAATAAACTCCGGATCAGTCATGGGACTGGTGTGAGCAACAAAAATAGTTTATCTTTAAAACAAATAGTAGAGAAATTTTAAAGTCAATTCGCAATGCTTTTGGAAAATGAAACTACCATAAGGCCTCCCACCACACACACAATGCAAACGCAGAATTGGAGGAGATTTCTCCTTATGATAGTCAAAGATGCTTACTACGCAAAATCAAATCATTTTTGATATTATTATTAGTGCATAATGTAGAAAACATTTCGAAAGTAGAATATAAATCTTAGCCAGCATAGGTACCATTATAGTATGCCTACTATAGCTACCATATTAAATGGCAGGTTCTACAACTAAAACCGTACAAGGTTCGTATTGGAAGAATGGATTTACAACAAATGGTCAGGCCAAGGAACTTCCTATTCCACGAAAGAAACGCCTCTGGCGGGATGCACCGAGAACCAAACCGTTCTCTGCCAAACAAGGCCGGCTACCCCCTTTCCCAGGGAATATACAAAACCTGAGATGTGCCACCCCCGGTCCTTTGGGACCTTTAAACGAGGTACCTCTACACCAACATCACACATAATAAATAAAGTGTGTCCACATGAGTAAGTATCTGGGCTCCATACCATGATACTACCCTTTTCCAGAAGGAATGGTCATACCCTAGGGAAGCTACCCCTGAAACCTTGCCGCACAATTCCTGTTTCGACCATTACCGGGTTGTGAGGCTCGACGAAGTCTCGTCCACAAAGCTACGCTTTTTCAAAAAGCCACGCTTTGGGTCAACAGATGATCAACCAATGATCACACAGATAAATGATCAAACAAATGATCATATCACAAATGATCAAACACTGATCATCACACAGCAACACTCAGCATGTCACATTACCAAATTAGGAATATATCGCTGATAACTTCAACTACATAACCTCTGAGCTCGTACGTCTCAGAGAAGGGTGTTAAGCTAAGAGAATAAATTCTCCGCCACCAACAGATATGTATTTGAAAGAAATCGACTTTATATCTCAATTTGTAATGTCAGACATACAATCCATACAAGTCTGTTCCCGGATCGAACAGAACCGAAGGCACTTCTTACGAAGCCCTTGCAAATCTGGGTATTCACAAACCCGATCGGATTTCCCATCACTTAGGGGATCTTTATACCAGGAGCTACCCAGTGCAGAGACAATCGACGAGTTATCCTTTCGTTCTCGTGAATATCCGGTCTTCATCACCGGTCTTCAATTTGCTATCCATATACGATGTATCACATATTCAGAATGGGTTATACGACCCAAAGGTCCTTTCCCGGCTAACCCGAATAGTGAGTGTAATATTCAAAAACAAATGGATATGGGATTTCAATTAAGTCATAACTTATTACCCAAAATCTTTCTTCAAATGGTTTAACAAATTACCATTTTCAAATCTTTAAACAAAAGATTTATTTTAACAACCTTCAATGGTTTAAACAATTTCCAGATTTTTATCTTTTAAACAAAAGATTCATTCACAGATTTTCCAAATCAATTTCCATTTCAATTTAACTCGTTAAATCTTTAAATCAAAGATTTAACTTATATCTTCCAAAACAATTTCATTTCAAATGGTTTAAACAAATCATCATTTTAAATCTGTTAAAAATAAACAGATTCAATTTCATAGCATTCAAAACAATTTCGTTCATAACTTGGAAAACCATTTTTTCAATTCAATCTTGAAATTCCTTTAATTAAACTGGAATTTCATTTCTTATCTGAAAGCTTTTATTCTTTTAAAACAACAGTTTTATTTTGGAAATTTGATTCATCTATACGAGTTAAAGTTCTTGGGTTAAATCCAAATTCTCAAAATTATACTTTTAAAATGGTTTAAATTCATATAAACACATTTATAACATTTTTAACCGTAATTTCAAATCATAGGATTCAATTTCAACTTGAATTCAAATTTAAATCAAATTATTTAAATTTTCAAAACTCGATTAAGTTATTCAAAATAACTTTTATCTTTGAAATTCTATTTCAAAAGCTTTTCACTTTAAACCCAAATTTCAAATTTCAAAATCAATTGAAATTAAGATTTCAATTTCAAAAACATCAAATTTAAATTATCTGTGACTTAACCGATTTCCACGTGAAATCCATATTTGTGTGTGTAATAGTGTGGTCTAGGGGTTTTACACACAATAGTGCACATCATACAATCATCACAGATCAGAATACAGAATATAGTTGATAAGCGATATAAACTATAACGCTCATCTTCATTCACAGATCACAGAGATATATCACAGATAAATAAATTACAGATCACAACATAAATCAGGATGTATCACAAAGCATAATATATCAGGGATATCAAACAATTCAACCATTCAACGAAATCCAAATATCCATAAGTAAGGTCGGTTAATTTTCCGATTAATTCAAATCAGATTAATTTCTTATAAATAAATTACTAACCCTGGTTAATTAATTATTAATAAATTATAAACCATTTTGATTAATTATTCTTTAATCATTTATTAATTAAATTAACCAACTTTTAAATTATTTAACTTATTCAGTTATCCTTTAAATAAATTTCCCTTAATTAATTCATTTATAAATAAATTAACCCCTAATTTATTATCGTTTAATTAATTATTTCTAAATTAATCACAATAAGTGATTATCCCTTGATTAATCCCTTATCATTGAAAATCTTTAATTAACCATCTTCATAATTAATTAACAATTCTTAATTACAATTTAAATCAAATACTAAATTATTAGTTTACCATTTAATTTAATTACAATTACAAATTAATTCACCAATCTTTACTTACCATTATAAATTAACCATTCTTAATTTCTTTCCAAAATAATTAATTGATAATAAAAATTATCTTAATTAACATTTAAAAAAAAACCTCCTTAAACTTTCAGAACAAATTATTACTAATTTGAAAACTTTAATGTTAATTACATTAAATACGTAACTTAGGTTAATTACCAAATCAAAATATTAATTAAGGTTTTAGTAAACATTGTTAAACATTTTCCTCAAATAATTACACTTGTAATAAAATCTTAACTTAACATTTTTTTCTTTAGTTTTAAGTTTAAACCTAAACTCTGCCAGGTTTAAATAGAAGCTGTAACAAAACAACCCACTCGAGCCCCATATCAAAAACCCGAGAAAACTCATAACTGCTTCGAGTCATACGCGAACTAATTTGCTTCGAGCAAATTCATGAATCCCCCAAGTCGCCCCCGAGTTCCACCTCGTCTTCGTCTTCCCCAAACCATCATCATGCAGCAGACATCAAAGCGTGCACGTGTACGTGCACGCCACCTCGCCGCCGTTCTGGTGGCCATCGCAACCTCCAGCAAGTCGCAATTCACACTCTTACTCGAAATCGAATTTCGATTCGACCCAAAAATCTCGAAATCAAAAATCCACCTTATCGTCGAACTGAAGCTCGAACGTACCCAGACCAACTCGCCTCGTCCTCCTCGCATAGTTCACCAGAAAATCCACGCTTCCGGCCACATCACGTCAACACTCCACTCTTCCATCCCCTTGAATATCACGAAGCTCGATCAAATAGTGAAGACGAACTCGTCTCGTTTTCCGACCTTATCACAATCGAGCCTTAAACCCTAAATTGGATTCGTTCAACCAATTCATGTATTAGAAAATTTATTCAACAATTTTTCTGAAACCCTTAGTGTTCAAACCTGCTTCCAGCATAACCTTATCATTTAAAATCAATTTGATCATCAGGAAATGGTTTAAATGCAAGAACTGTTCAACTACGAACTGCTCGTGAAATATTAAACTACAAATCTCCATTTTTGTTTTAAAAATCTTAATTTGCAGTAAGGATTCAAGTTGTAAACTTGAATTAACATTTTATATCGAACGAATTTATCTAAATTTTTTTTCCTTGTTGCCTGTAAAACATGACCCAGTGGTAATATCTTATCAACATATCCAAGACAACCTTTAAAATCTTAATTTAAGTTTAAACACCTTGTTCTGGTCGAAAACTCAAAGCTTTACCATGATCAGTTGAAAGTATCTTTGAGTTTGAAAAAAAAAAATTCTACCTGTAACAAGTAATCTGAGGAGACCAGAATATTCAATATTTCACAGAGCAACTTATGTAAACACAGACCTTATATACAACTTATATATTCAGTCATGCAGGCAAAGCAAACACATCATTCATCAAAAATCATCACATGCAAACCAAAGAAAATGGATTTAGAGTTGCTTACAGGTATGAAAACAGAGAAGCAATTAACAAGCAGACTTCTATATATGTATCTGATAAAAGAAAATGAAGGATTGTTCACAGATAAATAAGAAGAGTTGCTCACCTTTTAAAATTTTGAAGCAGAGCTTTTTATTGAAACTGCAGATTTGATTTTCTTTAAACCTGTTTTGTTTTCTTGAACTTTGAAAGAAAAGTTGAGTTTTCAAGATAATGTTTGCTTCCATTTTTACTCAGTTGTGATTATCGAACTGAAGTGAAAAGAGGATATGGGATGAAATGTTGATGTATACAACAAAAGGTTTACAGGTTATTTTATATTGTTTGTACAATATAGGCATGGGCTAGAGATGCTTGCATTTATTTGTTTGTACCACTTATCTCTTTTTTTACTCGGCTGATGATTTCTTTTGTATGCTATAGGTATGGCTATTTGTTTCATTTGTTTATAGGCTGAGATGATGTTGTTATGTACAATATGAAGATATTGTTTTGTTTAAGTGTACATAGATATCTATAGTTGAATATATTTATTGCTATCTTCCTTTGCAAGCTTCATGCTTATATTTTTTTCTTTTGCAGGCTATATGATATGTGAGATATTTGATGTGGCTAAAGATATTATGTTTTGTACTTTATTTTGCATCTTGTTTTATATTTTTACAAAGTTCACTAATATATTGTTTGTATGCATATATTTCTTTTGAATGTATATGTTTGTTTTATTTCTTATTTTTTATTCCTCTTTTATTTTATGACATAGATAATCTCTATTTTTATAACTCAAATTATTATTAACCCATTTACTTGAGATTTTTAACCTCAAATACTTTTAGCCTTGTAATATAAATAATTTCTATTTTAGTTTGTTGTTAGGAATTTAGCTATCGGGTTATGTTTATACTTTTAAACCATTTATTTACACTTTAAATCCAAATTAAATACATATACATATATATATTATTTCAAATTTACTTATATATGCTCATATACATATATGTTCACATACATACAATATTTACAATATTTTTAAATTTAAATGATTTATACATAATTTATCTGTATTCGGGGAAACTCGTATTACTTTAATCGATTGATTTTACAATTTTATTCAAAAATTAATTAAATTATCAATTTAAATTAAATTAAAATCTAGGGTCGTTACATTTCATGTTTTATATATGTATATAGTTTTGATATATAGTATTTCAAGATAGTTTCCCTCACACCAGGCTTATGTTCGACCTGCATTTTGTCTTTGTCCGTTATGTCATAAAAACTCTTATATACTCGATTGAGTAGTTTGGAAGTTAGGTACTTTATAGGATGCACTATCAGAGTGGAATGGCTAGAGCTTGTTGGAGGCGTGATGTCGATACTTTGGATATATATTTGATATTGTAGTAGTATATGGAAGACATGTTATTTATATTTGAGACTTGTTGTAAAAGATATTATATTCTGACTTTCTGTATTGATAATTATTTATCAGTTACTTCTACCGGTGTAGTCCCTTATACATTGCTCATCCAGTTATGTTTATGTATATTTAGTATATTTTATCATTCCATTGTGAGATTCTATCGATATGCAGTTTAGTGTTTTGTTTTAATTTTACCCTGACAAACTGTCCTTTGCAGTCTCCATAAGTCATACATGGTTATCTAATGTTGGTTTCAGGATAATACGAAGGATGGGTTGTTACAGTTATTGTTTAACATAACCATGAGAAAGGTCTTGAAGTTCGCCATTAAGAGCATTGTACTCTATTTAACTTTTGAATAAAATCATTGTCGATAATGGAACTCAATTTAAGATTTAAGGGTTCACTCATTTCTGGGAGAAAAATAGGATAATAAAGGGTTTCTCATCATAAGCACATCTAAATATCAATAGGGCAGTGGAAGCTACAATTAAAAAAATCTAGAACATCTTAAAGTAGCAAATAGACCAGGTACAAGGAAATTGGACGAAAATTGTTTTATGATCGCATAAGACTTCGACAAAGAAAGCCATTCGGCATATGCTTTTTGATTCACCGATGTATGGATTTAAAGTGATGATACTAGTCGAAGTTAAAGTTCTATCACACCAAGAATCATATATGCTTATGGACCAAACCAATAACTAAAAAGGAATCTTTAGATTTAATCAACGAATTTAGGACCATGAAATATCAATGAAAAATTTATAGGCACTACAATTCAAAAGAAAAAGGAAAGAGCATTTCGTAAAAGTGACTTGATACTTGGGAGAGTGATTGCAAATACCAAGAACATAATAGACGGTACGCGAGAACTAAATTAGGAAGGAACTTTGGTCAATTATGGAAAAAATACCTCTAGGAATCTGTCGTTTAAGCGCACCTAATAGAAATATACTAGCAAGAACATGGAATACTGAACAGTTAAGACCATGCTTCACAAATTTGGATAAGTAAAGGGAAACTAGATGCGAAAGATCAATTCTATAATAAGTAATCAGAAATGTTTTCAAAAAAGCAACCACCTAAGGAATGATGGTCAATTAAGCCTTTAATTCTGCCTCTAGGCCTGGCCAAAGCAACCACCCAAAGTGTGGTCGTCAGATTAAGCTTTTTGTCTCATTCCCGGGCTTGTCTAAAGCAACAACCCAAAGAATGCTGGCCAAATAGAGCCTTTGGACCCGCCTCTGGGTTTGGCCAAAGTAACCACTCAAATAGTGGTGGTCAAATTAAGCCTTTGGTCCCACCTTCGGGCCTTGTCAAAGAAACCATCCAAAGAGTGATGGTCGATTAAGCTTTTAGTCCTGCCTTCGGACCTGGCCAAAGAAACCAACCAAAAAGTGGTAATCAATCAAGCCTTTGGTGGTGCCTCCGAGCCTAGCCAAAGCAACCATCTAAGGAGTGATGGTCAACTAAACCTTCATCCCTACCCCTGGGCCTGGCCAATCATCCATATAGTGATGGCCATCAAATAAGCCTTTGGACTCACCTCCGAGCATTACAAAAGCAACCATAATGCTCAGTTTTGTTGCTTTAATGCTGAAGGGATAATTATACTAACAAGGGCAAAATACCCTCGATAAATTATGGTATAAGAATCTTTGAATCATCCAGATGTGACATTGACCTTAACTTTACCTTACTATAGTTGTCGCAACAATTCATGCCCAAGTTTGCTGCTACTATAGTTAAACTCTTTGCAAATAATGTTCGCATTATGAATGTGAATATCCAATAAATTAAACATAAAACTAAAATTAAATTAAATTAAAATAATATTATACATTATATTTATAGATTTAAACATATTATACAAAATGACATAGAGATAATATAAATTAACCAAATTAAAATTAAAACATCAAGCTCCTTTATTAATTATCACTAAATATGATTGGTACAAATATATTATTCTTGTAATGTGACAACCCGCATCTCCCGACATACCAATCCAAAGCCTAGGGTGACTTTCGGACTCATGTCGGTATTGAGAAGTACGAGCTATCGGGTTTTTAAACATTATAGAGACAAAAATATAAGAATAAAATCTAAGACTTTCTACACTTTCAAATCTCGTAGCAGAAGGCAGAAAATAATATAAGTACAAAAAATAGTCATCTCAGAAAATATCCAAAAAAATAACACGGTCTCAAGACAGTACGTAGTTAAGTCCACAGTATACAGGAATACGTCAGGTAGTCTGATAAAATACTAAATACAACAAATAGTACATGGAGAGTGATAGGAAACAAAAAGCAACTCCAATGCCAAGCTCATCTCTCCATGCACAAATCTCCGGGCCTATCACCTGCTGCCCTGTCCTCATATGGTGGGGGAAAAAGAAAGGGAAATGGTGGGTCAGACAAAAGTCTTATGAGTGAGTTATATCATTAATACATGGTGATCACATGCAACTGACTTTAGTAATACTCTATGTTACCTAGGATGTCTTACAAGTGTCCCTGGATTACTTATTTCATTTATCTAAGAGGTATAGCCTTAAACACACCTACACTAACAACTTGTGAAGGCGTATGCTTAGGATCGAAAAATTAATGATTGGCTAATAGCTACTAAAACTATTCCAACTTGGAATTATTCTACAATTTCTACCGTGGGACTACATTTCCAACAGTACAACTACACATAGCTACTTTAACATAGATTTATCTACCATTTCCACCATAGGACTACATTTCCCACATGCCAACTACATGTATAGTATTTATGCAATGAGGGGAGCCAGCAATGCCGAATCGCACTGAAGATTCAAGGTGTCCGCCTCTCAATGGTAACGTAATGCCTCTTACCATACCATATCGGGATCCATCAACAACACAGTAACACACCGCGCCCATGAATATCAAGGAACTCTCGTTAGTGCCGGGCCACACATTCAATTTGGCATCATCATCAGTGTTGCATATCCACCATAGAACCTCCTATGAGTGTAGTTTGCGATAGAATCGCCATAATCGAATATCGACCTTGCTGGATATATAGCATTTATCTAGTGCCGTAACGTTTTAGCATCGCCAACATAGGGAACTAATTTCCCAACTATACTAACGTCCATATGTAAATATATAATATATATACACTATAATTTAATTTATTACTTTTGGGCCTATGCCAAGGTCCAGGCCACTCCCAGAAATGTTAATCGGTCAATCACTTGTCATTGAAGCAGTCGACCGGCTCCAGTGAATGGTCAACCGGTCAGGGTGTTACTTCTACATTAATTTAATTATCATCCTCAATTCTTATTAATTATTATCATTTACAATATTAGACTACATTAATTTTACGTACAGAAACCCTAGTTACAGTAAATTCCCAATTTTAAATCTACTTTTTTATTTGTCTGCACTCATGTTCAATCTCATTTACAGTATATCCAATTTCATGAATTTAGCATAAAAGGGTTATAGTAATTCATATTTGATTAGGTAAAAAGGTATAAATTAGGTTAATTCTTATTTATCGGGTTCACTACAACAGGATCTAGATTATAGTTACTATTAAATCTCAATTCTAACTAAACAGGGCTCTCGATTAAATTTTTGAACAACCTAGATCAAACAGGGTATACTAAAATTAATTACATTTAAATCATCTTACTAACAATGAACCCACTCACCTCAAACAAAAGCTATTTCCTTCATAATCCCCCCGGAATCCTCTCCAATTGTCTTAGATCTCCCCTTGATTTGCTTTGTTTTAATTTTCTTCAATTTCTCTAGTTTGATTTTTAATTTAATTTTTGAAGAGAGTTTAATTTGAGAAGAAAGAGAATTTCAGATTTCAAAGGAGCAGAGTTTGGACAAACAGTATATAATTTAGGCTTCTGACAATTAGCTTAGGGTTGTATTTATAGGGGTAGTCTCTTATCTTAACCGTTAGATGAATTATTATCAAATCTAGGCCATTCAGCCGCTCAAAACCCTCATCCCGAATCGATGACTGGTCGACCACTTTAGATGGGAGCGGTCGACCGTTAGAGGCCGATCGATCCCAATCTAAGTGTCGACCGGTAGGTTTCCTAGATTATTGTTTTTGTTTGTTTGTTTATTTTCAATTTTTAAAATTTCAAACGTTACTAACTTTCCATATTAGCCCCATTTTCAAAACATTATATATGAAAATTGTCCAGAAAATCAATACGAACACAACGGTGGAAGTTTCGTAGCCAAATCGGATGTTTATAAAAATTCCATTTTTACCCTTGTTGTATTTAAATTTAATTTTTTATTACATTTCTGCTCAAATTTTCAGGGTGATACACTCTCCCCGTAAAAGGATTTCATCCCTGAAATCTTCAAGGATGGAAAAATATAACTCGTGCAGACAAAATCTAATACTACAACCACCTATGCATCCATCAACCACCGGCAATCATTGTCCTTAGTTTAAAATCTAATGCAATATATACATATAGGCATGGAATGCATATGAACCTATACTAATGCAAAGATTAGGCGATCTCCTGATCTAATCAACCTCCTGAAATGCAAGTACTCATGTCATGTATCCAAAACGTATGCAATGTCCTACGTAAATATACTATCAATTCTACATTTATGCGTAACCATTTAATTCATATGCAACAACCTTATGCACGTAACTTAATGAAATAAAACAAGTGATGATGTGTGTGTGTGTGTGTTAACTTAAGAGTTTATTTTCCTAAGTGCAAAGAACAATTTTAATAGATACATCCATTAGCATCCGTCATCCAAACATGTCCTAATGACATGTTTGTAGCCATTCCAAACATCCAATGGTCCCTATATATAGGCCACTCTAAGCCAAAACCTAATACAAAATTGGTTTATGCCTATTTAACTAGAATGGAAACATACTGAAAAAGGGTTCTAGGTGGGTAGCTCGAATCTATGCAGTTAAAGCCCCACAAAATTTCCACTATAGTGCATAGCGCTCTTTGGCCGCTACGCTATTTCAGTTTAGCACTGTTAAACAGTAGATCCACTTTAAGCCTCACTATTTTGCACTACACCTGCTAAATCAAGGTATTTAGCACCTGCTTTAGCAATATTAATATACAAAGATTGATTTGACTAGTCCTTATTTAAAACAAATCAACAAAGTTACGATAAAACCTAAGTTTAGGGCATAAGTGCACAATATATTTAGAAATCTATTATAATCACCAAATTTAGTCTGCATAAATCATGGTATTCTTTGGTTTTTTTGTAGGATTAAATAATATTTCTTTTTC
Organism: Allium fistulosum; assembly: GCA_030737815.1. Lineage (NCBI taxonomy): Eukaryota > Viridiplantae > Streptophyta > Magnoliopsida > Asparagales > Amaryllidaceae > Allium > Allium fistulosum. The sequence continues at coordinate 796,767,940 of CM060902.1, read as the reverse complement.
CTACACAAACAATGCGAAAATGAGAATAAATTAACTTTAAATATTTAGTTTTATATCAAAAGAAACTTTTTACACCTTCGCTATTTCCCGCTATATCCTCGCTTTATCCCCACTATAACTTTTTACACCTCCACCACTATAGAACCACAAAACACTTTAACTGCATATGCTTGGATCTTCTCCTCAGCCTCCTATTTAGTCTATGTCGATTCATCTCCCTACTAGACCTAAACAAGCTTGATGACTTTATTGCGGAGTCACTTTATTCCATGCTTAAGAATTCGAGTGGGTGCACAGTGAACAAGTGACTCCCTCTCTACTTCTACCTCCTCGTGCTGACTTGGCTCAACTATATCGACTGTATAATGCAGGCACTTTCGCAAGTGTGACACATGGAAAATGTCGTCTACTCCCACTAACTTCTCAGGAAGTTTCACTCTATAAGCTAACTCCACTACTCTACCAGTGATCGGAAAAGGCCCTACAAACCTCAGTGCTAACTTTCTCGAACTATCAAATCTCATAACATGCCTAAGCGATGTGAACTTCACGAAAACCATGTCGCCCATTGTGAACTCTAACTCCATATGTTTGCTGTCAGCGTAAGACTTCTGCCTATCTTGTGCAATTTTCATCTTTCCATGGATCAAATCTACCTTCTCTGATGTCTCCCTCACCATATCCGGCCCACGAAAATCCTATCCATAATGTCCCACCAACAAGGCGGTGATCTACAAGGCCTCCCGTATAACGCCTCAAATGTTGTCATCCCAATACATGCATGATAACTGCTATTATAGGTAAACTCTATTAAAGGAAAGTGATCCTCCCAAGAGCTTTCAAAATCCAAGATGCCTATTCGAAGCAAATCCTCCAACACTTGGTTCACCCTCTCCGTTTGTGGATGATAAGCAGTACCCAAGCTCAACTCAATGCCCAAGGCCTCCTATAATCTCCTCCAAAGTTTGCTGCTAAAAATGGATCTCGATCGCTAGCAATGCTAGAAGAAACTCCATGTAACCTAACTATATCTCTTATGTATAGTGTAACCAAATATAGTAGTCCTCGTACTCCTAACCAAAATAAAATGAGTGCATATGGTCAATCGGTCGCTATGCAGTTAATGCGTTTGGTGTTATATAGCGGTGGAGGTGCAAAAAGTTACAACGAGGATAAAGCTAGCATATAGCCGAAAATAACAGAGGTGCAAAAGGATTTATTAGCTATAAAACCAAATATTTAAATTTAATTTATTCTCATTCTCACATCATTTGTATAGGGGAAAAATACTGTTTAATCTTATATAACAAAACCAAATAATATCATGATTTATGCAGACTAGATTTTGTTACTACAATAGAGTTCTAATATATTGTGTACTTATACCTTAAAATTAGGGATTTACCCTAAATTTGTTGATTCTATTTAAAAGAGGACTAGTCAAATCAATCTTTATACATTAATATTGCTAAAGCGGATGCTAAAAAGCCTTGATTTAGCAGGTGTAGTGGAAAATAACAGGGCTTAAAGAAAATCTACTATTTAGTAGCACTAAATTAAAATAGCATAGCGGTCAAAGATCGCTATGCGGTATAACAGGGATTTTGCGGGGCTTTAACTGCACATTCGGTCGACTATGACCCAAATACTTGTTGAATATGCAACTACATGATTTTTGTTTGATGATAATAAACATATATATATATATATATATTCATTTAAATGTATTTGTTAATGTACTATTTTATTTTCACAGTTTAAATAAATATTTGCTGAATAAAATAAATAATACAGAATTTAAATTCAAACAGATATTTTATTCAAACAAATATTTATTACAATTTTGAATAGTACAAATTTGAGCTCTCACTATATATATATACAATTTTCAGTTACAATACAAATGGTCACTATACAATTCACATTCACAAATGCACCTCACTACATCACTCATTCACTCGTATTTATTTCAATTCAAGTCCAGATTGAATCCAGCATCTGAGCAATCTGCAAAAATACACACTAACGTAGTAAAATTGAAAAAGAAATATTTTTGTAGTATAAATAAAACGTGATTTTGAAAATATTATTTGCCTCGGTTATTTGGGTTATTCGTCATCATTTAATTCTGAATTCATCAAACACGAACAGCTTGTGACATGCACAGTGTATCACTGTACATGCCACAAGGCCGTGCACACCGATATACACTTGATAAAGCTACAGGGACAGGTGAGCACGAGGTCAAACCCAAATGAAAAGCCGGGTTCAACTCAAGTGCAATACAAATAAAATCACGACACGAAAACAAGGTCAAACCCGAGCCTTAAAACTGGATTCAACATAGGTGCAAATGGTCAAAACTCCAAAATCAAGCCTCGACCAAAGTTCAAGTCGTACACATGAAAATAGAGACCAGGCAGCAAACAAAGTCAACATGACTGCATCAAGAAACCAAAACCAGGAAGTGACAATAAGGGATGCATTAATGACTACAAGAGCAGCAAACATCTAATGTACAAAGGCTCCAAGCAGACTCAACTAGACACTTGTAAACAAAATAGTGAAACAACAATGTCGGGATCAAATGCCATCAAGTGAGCAAGACCAAAGAGTGGCCAAAAGAAATAATCAGACCATCAAGTAAATACACAAATACACAAAGGCCAGAGTACAGACAAAGTGGAAACAGGCCAGAGGGATCATAGTGCAACAACTATCACACATATATATATATATATATATATATACATTGAAGCAATGCAACAGTGACATGCACAGGTATGCAACATGTACATCAAGCCAGAGAAGGCTGCGCAAAGGTCACTGACATATATGGTATGGATGAAAAGAGTTCATATATACTGGCTCGAAGTAACAACACAATGCAAACCAGAAATGAGTACAGCTCAATACAAAACACAAGCCAGTGAAACAACATAAACAAGCTTGGCATGCAAATAAAACATGTAGTGATATACAGTGATGTATGAAACAAGTCAAAGAACCAAGCTACAGATTGAAGCACATGGCAGCGAAAATGCAGAGTACATATAATTAAGGTCAAGACAAAATTCAAGCAACCAAACTCAAGTGAATATACAACAAGGTCCAAGCAGCTGACAATGCACAAGAACAAAAATGAAACAGAGGTGGCTACAGGGATGAACAGACATACTAAAGTCAACCACGAACAGTAGCAAGTTCAACCAATTCAAATCATGTTGCCAAAGCCTAGTTAAATGTCAAACTCAAAACCGTGATGAACAATCAATTAAATGACCGAAGTCAGGTAACATGAGAAACACGAATTAGCAAGTCAAGAATACTATCACAATGTCAAGTGCCAATAAATTCATGGAACCAAAGTAAGTTTAATCAGAAGAATCGAAACCGTGATGACCAAGAAAAAAATGAACAGTTCAAAATCGAAGCCGTGAGAATCAAGCAACGAAGTATACAAAATTGAAGAAGTCAGAAATCATCACAATCATTCAAGAATAATCAAGCGGCCAAGCATAACTACAGACGAATTCAAATAAATTTATACGAACGGAAATATAGGAATTCAAATCCTATATAAACATCTAACATCATCGGTAGAGAAATCATTCGAGTTCAAGCAACAAAGTATAATCAAATAACTCGAATCAAAGTCGAGTATAGTACAAATCAAAAAGAGAATGAACGTACCAATTTTCGCAACAGATAAACTCAACTCAAATTGAAGGTGCCGTGAAATCGAATCGAAGAAACGTCGATTGCCGACGCAAATCAAAGTAATACCCATTGTAATCAACTTACAATCAAGCGGCGCCTCAATTCGTCAAAGCCCTAATTTCAGAGCAAAAGAGGAACGAGATCAAAGCGCCATTATCACAAACAAGGAACGGGCCGACATAGTTAAAGAAATAAAGAGGGACGTTTATGGGCCGGTCTTGTTTAATTAATTATATAAGGCTTTAGTATATTTAAATTAGGGTTTGATTGTTTAATTTGTTTTTAAATTTAAAATTTTCTATTTTAAACATTGTAATTTCTAGTCGTGTGACTAGGGGACAAACTACGTGGCGTAGTTTGAGAATTCGCAACTCAGTGGCTGAGTTATGGTAGGGTTTTGAGTGTAGAGTTAAGGTTAGTCGATAGCAGGTGTCGCGAGTTTACGTGTGTAAGCGTCTGACTACTTAATTTCTAGTAGAAACCTTGGGGGCAGCATGTAGGCAGGGTTTTGCCGAAGCTGGGTAAATCTGTGTGTTCTATTGTCTGTTTTTTATATTCTGCTATTATCTGTGCTGCTGTTATTCTGCTGTGATCTGTGTTGAAATTATTTTATATAAACTTATGCAATAAATTTTTATAATTAATAGTATCACCCTATTCACCCCCCTCTAGGGTGAAATTGATCCTACAAGTGGTATCAGAGCTAGGAATAAAAGCCATTTTTGTTTTTAAAAGTTTGATTTTTCAAAGACCGATTTTTACAAATTTGAATTTTTAAAATGTTTTCTTTTGCTGAGGGTCGGTCCAATATTATCCCTCCTATTTTTGATGGAACAGATTTTTTAAATTGGAAATTAAAAATGGAATTTTATTTAAAATTTGTTAATTCTAAATGTTGGGATATTATTGAAAATGGGTGTGATATAATAGATGAGAAAAATAATGCTCTTGCTATGCATATATTATATTCTCATATTAATCAAGATAATTTTAACTTTATTTCTCATTGTGAAAATGCACAGGAAATCTGGAATACCTTTGGTGCAATATATGGTGCAAAAGTCAACAACAATGAGAAATCCTCAATAATCTACTCAGAAACATGCTTAACAGGATTGACAAAAGGCAGTAGTGATGATGATGATAATGGAGCAGCTGAGCTGGCGCTACTAATAAAGAGATTCAAAAAGTGGAACCACAAATACAGAAATCCAGCTCGAAATCAACAATGGAAAAGTAGAATAATCAAAGCACTAGACAACTCAGAAGAACACGAGATCATTTGTCACAAGTGCAACAAACCTGGTCATATCAAGTCCAATTGCCCTCGAAATCGACACAGCCAAGAAAAGAAATCAAAAAGGAGAAGTTTTGCAGCCACGTGGAATAAAAGTGATGATGATAGTAAAAGCACTAGCAGTGAGAGTGAGAAAGGAGATTTGTGCCTTCGAGGTGATATAACTGATAGCGATGATGACGAGCCAAGTGAGGTATCAAAACTCACTCACTCAGAATTACTTATATATTTCCTTGAAGTAAATGGCTGTTTTGAACGACTTAGGGAAAGATACGCCAAAATTGAATCACAAAGAGATACTTTGATAGATTTAAATAAACAACTTGATCAATTGGTTAAAAACTATCAAAGTAAAAGCCCTAAGTGTAATAAGTGTCCAACATTCGAAGAAGAAATTAAAAAAATCAGAAATTAAAATCAAATCGCTTGAAAATGAAATTCTGATTTTGAAAGAAAGTGAAAATACAAGGAGAGAAAATTCTATTAAAAAGTGCACACAATTATTAAATGAAAATGAATCTCTCAAAACACAAGTCCAACAACTATCAACGACTTTAGGAAAATTTTCCAAAAGTGAAAGATCGTTGAATATGCTAATAGGAAAACAAACTGTTAATACTGATAGACAAGGACTTGGGTATACTCACTCTGATTATGTTAGAAGCAAAATTAATCAAGTCAAATCCGAGCGCACTATTTGTAGAAAAATTGGACACAATCAAAATAATTGTTGGTATAGACCCAAACACATGAAAACAATTCCAATTTGGGTTCCAAAAGGCACGAAGATAAAATCCCTCAAAGTTAAACAAATCTGTGTACCGAAAGGAACATATATAAATAGTTTTGGGTCTCCACAAAATTATTTTTCAAAATCATTTGCCACTAACAATCGTGGACCTATAAAAACAAATAGGTCACAAAAATCTTTTATCGTGTAGGTATGGTGGCAGGCTAAGGAACAACATCAGTGTTATCTGGATTCTGGCTGTTCCAGAAACACAACGGGTGACAAATCAAAGTTCCTTAGCCTAGTACAAAGGTGACAGAATCACAATGGGCAACAACGAAATATTATTGGTAAAGGTAAAACAGGCAATGGTATATTCATCTTATTAAATGTGATAATCTGCACCATAATTCAGCCAGTTATTGATAAAGAAATAAATGCTGATTTTAATTCTGACTTATTCAAAATGTTGAACAATCATCTTTGAACTTCATATAGATTTGCTTGGATTATTATTGGTGTTTTATTGATTAATGATTACTCATGATACATGTGGATATATTTGACTTGACATTATATTTTGTGTTTGCTTGTATACACGGTTTCAATTCAAATTCAAGAGAATTTCATTTAAATGCTGTTAAAAATGATTTAATGGAATTTGTTTCAACTTCATGATCTGGTCTATAACTAATGATAATCTTGAGTGAAAGAAAATTCAGATGCAGATTACACTGGTAATCTAGTTGATAGAAAAATTACTAGTGGAACGTGATTTATGTTGAGACATTCAGTAGCTGCATCGTTTTTCAAAGAAAATATTTGCATATTTTTCACTTGAAATAATTTTCAAATAGCAGACATTTTTCTTAGAAAACCCCTTCTAGAAAATCATTTTTGTTGACCTTGTTTCAGATTAGTTATTTCAGAAAATTTGATTTTATAATTATTTTTGAAATTGATTTTAAATAACTACATTAACTAATCTGACCCCCTACTAATTATCAAAAAGATAAATAGTAATTGAAAAAGTGATGAGTGTTGATATTAATCATATATTATAACTTGAGGAAGTATAATTAGCAAATTTCTTTAGAAATTTAAACAAGAGTTATAAAAACTTTTTGTTGGTAAAAATTCCATGACCATTTCTATTTCTATCATATTTCGATCGACCATCACTCATCAAAATTCAATATAGTATGTCAATATGTGGTATTTTAAACGGGAATCATTCATTTTTCATTTCATTAAATGTTTAACAAATAAAAACATCCAAAGTATTCACTCTCATTTAAAAGTCCTCACGGTTATGCATGGGTGAATTACTTGGATTTTTGATTATGTGCTTCCATGCTCATTTAAATGTCCTCACGGTTATGCATGTATGGAACGCATATCAAAATTGATTAATTAAATAGACAAGTTGATTCTAATCCCATTTAAAAGTCCTCACGGTTATGCGTGGTTAGAAGATACTTGAATTCATTTTTTTTTAAATTTGGAATACTACTAATCTCATTTAAAAGTCCTAACGGTTATGCATGGTTAGTAGATATTCAAATTCCTGATATAAAAATACCACAAATAGACACACCTATATGGTTTTATATGATGACGTCATCCCTATCATTCTAAAGTGGAATATGCATCAAACAGAGTATTTATGATTTTTGTTTGATTTTTTATTGGAATTTAATTTTTATACTCGATTGAGTTTTAATGCTATATTAATGTCTATCACTTTATTCTCTATTTTTCTGACACTATTACTCTTTTGCTGATAACAAAAGGGGGAGAGAAAAGTTAAGATTTTGGAAAATAAAGGTCAAATATTTTATATTTGCATCAAGGCTAATATTTTATATTTGCATCAAGGCTCATTTGAATATTTTTATGCATATATGAAGGGGGTGCTTTGTGTAGAGAGGGAGCATTCAAATAGGGGGAGCAAATTGAATAATCAAATACATTTAATAAATTCAAAATCTTAAATATATGTTTGTTATCATCAAAAGGGGGAGATTGTTGAATATGCGACTATATGATTTTTGTTTGATGATAATAAACATATATATATTCATTTAAATGTATTTGTTAATATACTATTTTATTTTCACAGATTAAATAAATATTTGCTGAATAAAATAAATAATACAGAATTTAAATTCAAACAGATATTTTATTCAAACAAATATTTATTACAATTTTGAATAGTACAAATTTTGAGCTCTCACTATATATATACAATTTTCAGTTACAATACAAATTGTCACTATACAATTCACATTTACAAATGCACCTCACTACATCACTCATTCACTCGTATTTATCTTCAACTCCAGTCCAGATTGAATCCAGCATCTGAGCAATCTGCAAAAATACACACTGACGCAGTAAAATTGAAAAAGAAATATTTTTGCAGTATAAAATAAAATGTCATTTTGAAAATATTATTTGCCTCAGTTATTTGGGTTGTTCGTCATCATTTAATTCTGAATTCATCAAACACGAACAGCTTGTGACATGCACAGTGTATCACTGTACATGCCACAAGGCCATGCACACCGATATACACTTGATAAAGCTACAGGGACAGGTGAGCACGAGGTCAAACCCAAATGAAAAGCCGGGTTCAACTCAAGTGCAATACAAATAAAATCACGACACGAAAACAAGGTCAAACCCAAGCCTTAAAACTGGATTCAACATAGGTGCAAATGGTCAAAACTCCAAAATCAAGCCTCGACCAAAGTTCAAGTCGTACACATGAAAATAGAGACCAGGCAGCAAACAAAGTCAACATGACTGCATCAAGAAACCAAAACCAAGCAGTGACTAATGACTACAAGAGCAGCAAACATCTAATGTACAAAGGCTCCAAGCAGACTCAACTAGACACTTGTAAACAAAACAGTGAAACAACAATGTCGGGATCAAATGCCATCAAGTGAGCAAGACCAAAGAGTGGCCAAAAGAAATAATCAGACCATCAAGTAAATACACAAATACACAAAGGCCAGAGTACAGGCAAAGTGGAAACAGGCCAGAGGGATCATAGTGCAACAACTATCACATATATATATATATATATATACATTGAAGCAATGCAACAGTGACATGCACAGGTATGCAACATGTACATCAAGCCAGAGAAGGTTGCGCAAAGGTCACTGACATATATGGTATGGATGAAAAGAGTTCATATGTACCGGCTCGAAGTAACAACACAATGCAAACCAGAAATGAGTACAGCTCAATGCAAAACACAAGCCAGTGAAACAACATAAACAAGCCTGGCATGCAAATACAACATGTAGTGATATATAGTGATGTATGAAACAAGTCAAAGAACCAAGCTACATATTGAAGCACATGGCAGCGAAAATGCAGAGTACATATAATTAAGGTCAAGACAAAATTCAAGCAACCAAACTCAAGTGAATATACAATGAGGTCCAAGCAGCTGACAATGCACAAGAACAAAAATGAAACAGAGGTGACTATAGGGATGAACAGACATAGCCAAAGTCAACCACGAATAGTAGCAAGTTCAACCAATTCAAATCAAGTTGCCGAAGCCTAGTTAAATGTCAAACTCAAAGCCGCGATGAACAATCAATTAAATGTTATACGTTTAGTATACCAAAACAGAGACTAATCAATAATAAAATCATCTCACAAGTTTACAAATCATATTTCCACTACTTTGGAATTCTGTATTAGCTATTGATAACAATAAGTATGTTGTAATTAATTACAACAACAAACTAACAACTATAGTAATAATAACTATAGCGATAAATCAAACGTTATACTATTTAAAGAAATAGTACAACGTAGAAACAAAAATGATATATATATATAAATATATAAATCAACTAGAAATCTAACCGGTTGAAGAAGGAAATTTCGTCTGAGGCCTGTCGTAACAATTTCCTTAAGACTTTATTCAAAGTCTCCCAAGATACAACAGACGTAAGCTGCTCGAGATCGTGATGTGTATGATCTTCTGTGTGATAGGACTATTTATGATTTTAAGAAATGAAGACAAAGAAGAGATAACCCGGTTTTCAAATTAAGTGAGGAAAGTGATCAGGTTTCCTCCTTATTTGTAGCCGAATTTCCAATGGCTACACCTGTTGAGAAAAGTAGCATCCCTTCATTTGCAACGCCAAAAAGTGTTACTGTTCGCAACAGGCACTTCCTTTCATTTGCAACACCAAAACTGTTGCTGTTCGCAACAGCCGCGTCTGTTCGTTTGCAACGGTTCAGAACTGTTGCTGTTTGTTGTAATGGTCATCTGAAAAAATCATGTCTCTTCATCAGTTTGCAACGGTCACAACCGTTGGGAAATCCGTATCTATTTAAACACAATTCTGTTTTAAAATCAGTCCATTTTTTAGGTAGCAAAAATATATGGCATAGCCCAATCTTATTGGACCCTCACTCGCCCCGATCGGCCAGACGGGCGGGCGGCGGTGCGCGCGCGTGTGTTAGTCCATGGCCATATAGGTCCCCCCCTCGCACAAAATTACCTGACCCTAAGGGCCAATATAGGGATTGAGAGTACACTATATAAACAAGAAAATGGACTTATTTTTGGCAATGTGGGATATATCTCATTCACTATTTTTGAGAATTCCAACAATCCCCCACATGAATGATGATATATGTCTCCCTCACACAAAGTGTAATATCACACAGTTCATATGAAAATAATGCTATATCGAGGATAAGTAGATATTTCACTTTGAACTTTCCCTAGTTAAAACTTATCGAATATACTTGGCTAATCGGTGAATTATTTCTTCTTGAACCGTCAAATGTTATTGTATAACCAGACAATAAGCTTTACAAAGCATTATTTCCCTTCACATCCAATCTCTTGGTTATGTTCATTTTGGTCTTGAACAATTATTGGTTCTATGAGTGTTTATAGAGAATAAAAGCCTTTAATATTCTCATTGAGCCGACCCAGCTCACACTAACATAGGTGATCACAACCATTAAGAGTATCCTACATATACCCCACTTGTTATTTTCAAGATATGGTCATCATTAAAAAATATAGTTTTATCCTTTTAATACTTCTATAGGCATGCATTTATATTGTGCACCATAGGAATGAAGTTGGACTAAGTCCAAACAAATGCATTACGTCTTGAGTTATCCAGAACTGGTTTGCCTATTGATCCTAGTCCGTGGGATCTCCAATCGCTAGGATAGGTTTCCGTATAAGATAACTCTTGTTGGTTTAGGCTTTTGAACTCATTCCCCTTGATGCGCAGTTAATTTTCTCTCTTGATTAACCTTTAGTAAATGGATCCGTTAGGTTATCATTTGTTCGCACATAATCTATGGAAATAGTCCCATTTAAGAGTAACTGCCTAACTGTTTTATGGCATCGACGAATGTGTCATGACTTTCCATTATACACAAAGTTTTGCGCTCTGCTTAATGCTGCTTGGTTATCACAGTGTATGCATATGGCCGGTACAGGTTTAGGCCAAAACGGAATATCTTCTAAAAAGTGACGAAGCCATTATGCTTCTTCGCCTGCTTTATCTAAAGCGATGAACTATGATTCCATAGTGGATCGAGCTATGCATGTTTGTTTAGTAGATTTCCATGACACTGCTTCCCCTGCTAAGGTAAAGACATAACCACTCATTGATTTTGATTCCTCTGAATCAGCAATCCAGTTTGCATCACTATATCCTTCTAAGACGGCAGGATATTTTCCATAATGTAAGGAATAGTTTGTGGTATTTTTTAAATATCCAAGCACTCTCATTAGTGCTTTCCAGTGTTCCTTCCCTAGGTTGCTTGTATACCTGCTTAATCGACTTAGTGCATAAGTTATATCTGGTCTTGTGCAATTCATGAGATACATGAGACATCCTATTACACGAGAGTATTCTAGTTGCATTACATTCTCATTAGTGTTTTTATGCAGTACTTCCGATGGATTATACGACGTTCGTACTCCTTTAATTCCAAAATTTTGAAAATTTTCAATCACTTTTTCTACATAATGTGACTGAGATAATTCAATTCCATTAGGCGTTCTTATTATTTTGATTCCCAAAATAACATCTGCAACTCCTAAGTCTTTCATATCGAAATTGTTGATTAACATCTGCTTAGTGGTCTCTATTACCTTAGTATTTGGACCGAAGATTAGCATATCGTCTACGTATTGACAAATCATCACGTATGATTGTCCAATTTGTTTGTAATAAACACATTTATCACATTCATTTATATGAAAACCATTTTTCATCATGACACTATCAAATTTTGCGTGCCATTGTTTTGGAGCTTGTTTTAGTCTGTATAATGATTTGTCTAATCTACATACTTTGTTTTCATTCCTTTTGGATATAAAACCCTCAGGTTGCTCCATGTAAATCTCCTCATCGAGATTTTCATTTAAAAATGCCGTCTTTACATCCATTTGATGAATCTGTAGATTATAGATGGATGCAATTGCTATTAACATTCTTATAGAGGTTATTTTTGTTACTAGTGAATAGGTATCAAAGAAGTCTACACCTTCTTTTTGACGATATCCTTTGGCTACCAATCTTGCTTTATATTTGTCGATGGAGCCATCTGGTTTCATCTTCTTTTTGAAAATCCATTTACAACCAATTGGTTTTATTACAGGTGGAAGACCAACTATTTTCCAAGTTTTATTACTCAGAATTGAACCAATTTCACTTTGGATTGCTTCTTTCCAACATGAGGATTAAGAAGATGACATTGCTTCCGTGTACGTTTGAGGTTCGTGTTCTAACATTTATGTTAAAAATTCCGAACCAAATGTCTTGGAAGTTCTTGCCCTTATGCTTCTTCTTAGTTCAACTTCCTCAGTTTCACGATGAGTTTCATCTTCATGTGATTTACTCAATTCTTCTCTTGTCCTTTTGGGGACATTATTTCCTTCATTTCTTTTGTGCGGAAACACATCTTCAAAGAATGAGGCATCTCTTGATTCCATGATTGTATTTACATGAATATCAGTTATATCAGACTTGAATACCTAAAATCTGTAGGCACTACTATTTTGGGCTGGCCCTAAATAGTAACAATCTACTGTTTTTGGTCCAAGTTTGACTTTCTTGGGAGGCGGAACTGGAACTTTTGCCAAGCACCACCACACTTTGAGGTATTTAAAACTTGGTATGTGTCCTTTCCATAACTCATATGGAATTGTTCCTGTTTTATTGTAAGGAACCTTGTTTAATATCTGATTAGACATATTTAAGGCTTCCCCCCACAAGTTCGTCGGTAGGCCAGAAGTTAAGAGCATCGCATTAATCATATCTTTTAATGTTCTATTCTTTCTCTCGACTATACCATTTTGTTGTGGTGAATATGGTGCTGTTGTTTGATGAATTAAATCATTTTCGGCACATAATTGTTCAAATGGTGATTCATATTCTCCACCTCGATCAGATCTCAATATCTTGATCTTTTTATTTAACTGATTTTCTACCTCAGCTTTGTACTTCATAAACGATGTAATTGCTTCATCCTTGCTATTTAGAAGATATATATAGCAATATCGTGTATAATCGTCAATAAAGGTAATAAAGTACCTTTTCCCACCTCTTGCAGGTAATGATTTGAAATCACAGAAATCAGTATGAACCAAACCTAGTGGTTCGGTGCTTCTATCAACTGTATGAAATGGTTTTTTGACCATTTTTGATTCTACGCATGTCTCACATTTGTAGTTTTTATATACTTGGAATTTCAGAATTAATCCCAAGTTTGATAGTTTTTTCATTTTTCGGAAATTTATGTGTCCTAATCTATCATGCCATAGTAAAATTTCATGCTCAAGCAAATAAGAAACTTCAATTTCATTAAATAGCATAATCAGAATACATATTTTTATTGTCGACAACGGCTACATTTGCCTTAAATAGGCCATCACATAAATATCTGCTTCCCATATACATTCCAGCTTTGGATAGAACCATCTTGTCTGACTCGAAGACCATTTTGAATCCTTTCTTTGATAGCACTGGACCAAAGATGAGATTCTTGCGTATGTCTGGAACGTGGAGCACGTCATTCAACTTGAAAGTTTTTCCAAAAGTAAACTTGAGGATTACCGTGCCACTGCCTTCGATCATGGAAACTGCAGAATTACCCATGTAGAGTTTTTCTTCCTGATCTAATTTCTAGTATGTAGAAAACATGGATTTGTCAAAGCAAACATGACAAGTAGCGCCCGTGTCCACCCACCATTGGTTAGGGTTCTAAACCAAATTGCATTCAGATATAACTGCTAAAAAATTAGACTCGTCTACTTCCATGTTATCCACCATATTTGCCTCTGAGTTGCGTTCCTTCTTGTGTCTGCAATCTCTAGCGGCGTGTCCTGCTTTTCCATAAACCCAACACTTGCCATTAAACTTCTTGGTTCGTTTGTTGTCTTTGGGTTTGTTTTCAGGCGCTTTTCTCTTCTGCGGGAATTTCTTCTTCTTGTTTTTCTAGAAATGCCCTTTGTTCTTTGATTCTTCTGCCACAAATGCCTCTTCTCTTTGTTTTGTCACTCCGCGGTTATCAGCCTCAATTTTTAGTCTGACAATAAGATCTTCTAAGGAAATCTCCTTTTTCTTATGTTTCAGATAATTGCGGTAGTCTTTCCAGGATGGTGGTAATTTCCCTATTATCGCTTCAACAAGGAAGGAATCTCCAACTTTATGTCCTTCTGCTTCAAGTTCATGAATTATGAGTTGGAGTTCTTGCACTTGACTAGTTACGGATTTGGAGTCAACCATTTTGTATTCCATAAACTTATCTACGATGAACTTCTTCAAACTGACATTCTGCATTTTGTATTTATGTGCAAGTGCAGTCCATAAGGATTTTGCTATCTGGTATGGCTGATATACTTTATATAGTACTTTATCCAGACAATTCAGAATGTAGTTTCGGCATAGGAAGTTGAATGCTTCCATGAGTCAATTCTGAGAAAAATAGCTGCATTTTTTTCTCTAGTTTGTCCGTCTTTAGGCTTTGGTTCATCCTCCTCGATGCACTTCTGCAGCCCTAGTATGGTGGGATAAAACAACATTTGATTTTGCTATGTTACGAAGTCATCACCATCTCCTTTGAATGGATCAGGCCTGTTGTGAGTTATAGCCTTTGTTGATAGTTCAACTGTTGCCATCTCTGTTTTAGTGAAAACAGGAAAGTCTTAAGATGTTATACGTCTAGTATACCAAAACAGAGACTAATCAATAATAAACTCGTCTCACAAGTTTACAAATCATATTTCCACTACTTTGGAATTATGTATTAGCTATTGATAAAAATAAGTATGTTTTAATTAATTACAACAACAAACTAACAACTATAGTAATAATAACTATAGCGATAAATCAAACGTTATACTATTTAAAGAAATAGTACAACGTAGAAACAAAAATGATATATATATATATAAATATATAAATCAACTAGAAATCTAATCGGTTGAAGAAGGAAATTTCGTCTGAGGCCTGTCGTAACAATTTCCTTAAGACTATATTCAAAGTCTCCCAAGATACAACAGACGTAAGCTGCTCGAGATCGTGATGTGTATGATCTTCTGTGTGATAGGATTGTTTATGATTTTAAGAAATGAAGATAAAGAAGAGATAACTCGGTTTTCAAATTAAGTGAGGAAAGTGATCAGGTTTCCTCCTTATTTATAGCCGAATTTCCAATGGCTACACCCGTTGAGAAAAGTAGCATCCCTTCATTTGCAACGCCAAAAAGTATTACTATTCGCAACAGGCACTTCCTTTCATTTGCAACACCAAAACTGCTGTTGTTCGCAATAGCCGCGTCCGTTCGTTTGCAACGGTTCAGAACTGTTGCTGTTCGTTGTAACGGTCATCTGAAAAAATCGCGTATCTTCATCAGTTTGCAACGGTCACAACCGTTGGGAAATCCGTATCTATTTAAACACAATTCTGTTTTAAAATCAGTCCATTTTTTAGGTAGCAAAAATATATGGCATAGCCCAATCTTATTGGACCCGCACTCGCCATATAGCAAAGTGATCTGTGTTGAAATTATTTTATATAAACTTCCACAATTTATTTTTATAATTAATAGTATCACCCTATTCACCCCCCCTCTAGGGTGAAATCGATCCTAAAATACTGTCATTTCCCCTCTTGCTTCCAAGTAGTTCGTCGATGAAGTCCATAGAAACACTCTCACACTTCCACTGTGGAAAATCCAACGGTTGTAACTATCCTCATTTTTTCTTCTACTCCGCCTTTATCTTTTGGCATGTCATGCATTGGGCTACATGCTTCTTCATACCAGGCCAGCAAAAAACTTTCTTCATGTCAGGATACACTTTGCCTTCACTGGGATTAATGGTCATCCTAGGACGATGAGACTCAGCTAGTACCATGTCAATCAAATCCATAATGAGAGGAACACATAATCTACCATCTCTCCGTAACTATTCCTTCGAGTCAATGGTATAATGCCTCAAATGACTTAACTACTCTCCTCTACTAAGCTTCTCAAAAATGTCCAATGGCTGCATGTTTTGCTTTTGACTTGTCCTAATGTGATCCACAAGTGTAGGCTACACATCCAAAGCTACTAACAATCCCGGAGTGATGTCCGATGATAGTCGAAAATCGAACGTAGAAATGAACTCTAAGTGCTTCCACTCTAAGAACGCAGGACTCAACACTTCATGCTTCCTACTCATGGCATCGACTACAATATTGCCCTTGCGTGGAGTATAGGAGATATTGAAGTCATACGATGTTAAAAACTCCATTCACCTTTGCTGCCTTAAATTCAAATACTTCTAGGAGAATAAACACTTCAGAGACTTGTGATCCGTATATAGCTCAAACCACTCTTCTAATAGATAGTGTCTCCATGACTTGAGTGCAAAGACAATGGCTGTCAACTCAAGATCATAGGTAGGATAGTTTATCTCATGGACTTTTAACTGTTGACTAGCATAGCTCACCACTCTCCCTTCTTGCATCAAAACCATGCCCAATCTCATACCGTAAGCATCAATATACACTATGAATGCCTTTGTACCATCGGGTAGTACTAAAATAGGTGCACTAGTCAATGCCTCCTTCAACTTGATGAAAGCATCCACATACTAAGCATCCTACAACAAAACCAAATTCTTCTCGGTAAGGCGGGTTAGAGGGTCATAGATTTTAGTAATGTCCTTAATGAACTTCCTATAGTAGTCCGCCATACCAAGGAAAATCTTCACTTCCGAGGCATTCTTCGGTACACGCCAATCCTATACCATTGCAACTTTACTAGGATCGACCGCCAACCCCCATTCCGAGACAATGTGTCCTACGAAGCATACCTCCTTATGCCAAAAGTGACACTTGGAAAACTTTGCCCTTAACTTATGTTCATTGAGTGTATTGATCACTTCTTCTAAATGCAACATGCGCTCCTCCTCGCTTTTCGAATAGACTAATATGTCGTCCATAAATATCACCATGAACTTGTTAAGAAACCCTCTGAAAACTCAACTCCTCAAATCAATGGAGTAGGCGGGTGCATTGGTTAGTCTAAAGGGCATAACTAACCACTCATACAATCCGTCGAATGTATGAAAAGCAGTCTTCTGAATATTGTCCTAAGCTACATGCAGCTGATGGAATCTGGTAGCCAAATCAGGCTATGAGAACACCTTTGCTCCAACCAACTGATCAAAGAGATCACCAATGCGATGTAACGGGTAACGATTCTTCTTTGTCGGTTTATTCAGCTTCCGACAATTGATGCAAAGCCTTCGAGAACCATTTTCCTTAGTGGCAAAGACAACTAGTGCTCCCCACTCTAAAATGCTCCTTCTAAGGAAGCCTTTCTCCAACAACTCATTCACTTGCTTGTTCAGCTCACATCTCTCTTTTAGAGCCATATGCCCCAAAGGTAAGGCAACAATCTAGACATTCTCCATAAGATAAATTTGAAACTCGATCTCTCTTTAGGGTGGAAGATTAGTAATTTCGAAAAAGACATCTGGATAGTCTCTAACTATAGGCACTGAATCTAACTCATCACATGATAAGTCTAATAAAAATAGGTAACTCAATATAACCGAACCTTTGAGATCGCAATAAACCTCTAGACTATGTCCACTACAAGTACCCAACCTTACAACCTTCCTATTATAATTTAGCATTGCCCCATACATTATCATTCAATCCATGCCCAGAATATACCCAAACCCAGAAATCCTAAGAAAAAAACATTTCAATCGAACTCGGCCCTAAAAATAAACAATTTCAAATCCCTATATGTCATAGATAAATAAGCCGATCCACCCATAGGGTTTGATACAACTAACTATGTTATTGTCTAAGTGCAACTCATCTATAAGTCTACTTGAGATAAAAGAGTGTGATGCCCCGGTGTCAAATAAGGTATGAACATGTAAATTAGATAAAGTTAACACACATTCAATCATGACCTTCTTCCCTTTGTCCGTAATTGAAGGCGCAATCGAGCTAGGAACAACGTCCGGTGCGTCAGCTGAAACCACTTGGGTAGAGGTCTTTTGAGGTACTGGACACTCGTGCCTCATGTGGCCGTATTGATTGTAGTTGTAACACTTGATCTTAGAGCTGTCCGTCTTGCATTACTTAGCAAAATGCCTCTTCTTGCCACATCTCCTACATTACATCTCTTGCTTCTTAATCTTTCCCTTGGGGTCCCATTTTGCCCTTGCACTGATTTTGTTGTGGTGTCTTCCCTTCCAACTTCTTGGGCTCACTCCTCACTTCCTCATTGGAGACGATATTCAACAAGGTCATCTCCACCAAACCCTCATAAGTCGCTCCCATGGGAATATGATTAAGGGCCAAATCACAGAGAGGTTGATTCAGCCAATTAGCAAATCGTGGTGAGGGGTATTTATTAGCTCCATCCTAAACCTAGCCAACTCATTGAACCAATTCACATACTCCTTCACCGACATCTCTCCTTACTGCAAATGTATGAACTTTTCCAACTGTACTCCCTCCTCTGCTCTGGAAAGAAAATTTATCTCAAAATGCCTTCTATACTCTCCCCAATTAATCTCTCCCTCATCAGTCTCTGCCACTACTACATCCCAAAAATTTAGAGCCTCTCCCTACAAATGCCAAGCAACAAGCGTCTACTCACATTATCTCTAAGACCCATCAACCCAAAAAGCCTCTCACATGTGGGGATTCATGTCTTCGAGTTTATATATGACTTGGTCCCTATATTTGGCTTCACCCTAGTCTGGCAAAGTCCTTACATAGCTTAGGGAAACCAACGGTAGATGGGTGGGCTGGAACTACCCCTAGCACCTAATCCATGGTTAGGGTTAAGCTCAG
Source organism: Allium fistulosum (assembly GCA_030737815.1). Taxonomy (NCBI): domain Eukaryota; kingdom Viridiplantae; phylum Streptophyta; class Magnoliopsida; order Asparagales; family Amaryllidaceae; genus Allium; species Allium fistulosum. The sequence continues at coordinate 796,748,808 of CM060902.1, read as the reverse complement.
CTTGTCCTCTTGCTTGCAAATACGATGGAACCAAATCAGAACTTTCATACTCGGAATCTCACCTGCATCGCCTGAGTTGCAACCAGTAGAATCGCTCATCCTTTCTATCTGTGATTTTAGAAATTTATTAGCAACTTTTCCACAGATAGTAGTGGCAAGAACGAGGTAAAGAATTTACATATTATACATATATATAACCTTTGAAAATCTATTATATATATATTGTAACGAACCGGATTTTCGACCCTCGAAAATCGACACTAACACATCCACTATATTACATGCCGAGCAATCGAATGCCGGAAAACCCGATTGTTAGGGAAAAAGAAAGAAGGAAGAAGATAAGAAGAAAACTAAACAACACAGAATCTCACAGCGGAACGAATAAATATAATATACCACAAATCTTTACACAAAAACAAAACTATAATATGTGTATATACAAACATCAATCATAGTGTACTAACCTATTTCAACTTGGACAGTTATAACATCCTGTCCTCACAATTGCTGATAACACAATAATGAATACAACGGAAAGTAACCATCAACGTGAATACGTCTCTCGGCGTCCAACTCGTCCCTTGAAGCTCCAAGCATCCAAACTAATCTGCAATATGCTCGGTCTGACCCGAGCATTATAATAAAATGACACCCGAGTCAGCCTGGAAAACCAGTGTGAGAAAACTCACTCAACTGGATTATAAAGTTATATAAAACCTTTGAAATCAAAAGTATCTCGTTAGACCACGCCGCACATAAACACCGACGGGTTTTTACCTTACGATAACCAAAACATTTTTATAGAAAATCCATTTATATTATAATAATGTCTAGCGGTCAAAGTAAAATATGAATATAGCTGAAATGTTTGCATCTCACGTTTCAGCATAGTTGGAGAATGGATTCCATACATTGGCTGGGCTACTGGGGTACCACCGGTCATGGTGCATCTCTAGATAAAATAACACCGAGGACCTCGCCTGGATCCCCTGCCAACATAGGATCGGCATACCCCTTGCTGAATATAATCACCCCTCCATTAATGGGCCCTGTAGCATACAATTGAGAGATAATGGCGACTCTAGATAGGGATGATCATACCCTACTTGGGAGTGACCCACTTAGCCCTACTGCATCCCCCTATTTTAGTCATTCCCGGTTGATGAGGCTTGTGGCTACGGTTACCTTTCAAGGACATTTACACTTAGAATGCTCATTTGCCCTCCAATGATAATGTGCTGATAGCATTCATCCATACAAGTCCGTTCTAGGTCTGAATGAAACCGAAAGCACTATTCCTACTATATCCATTTTGGAATCACCCTCAGGATTAGTAGCGATTAGCCCTTGCACTTCACATCTCTATCTTCGATTCCATACTCTTCAATGTCTTCACTTCAAAACGCATTCGTTGGATCGAAGTGATTTTCGGATAACATATCTGATCCTGGTCTTTTCGAAACAACGTTCGATAACTTTCGGTAAACTCAACCCCGGTTCTTTAGGAAATAAACAGTCGAAGATAAGATCGAAGATCAGCTCCTAACCGTTAGTGGACGGATTTCCTTATCATTGTCCTAAGAGAACGAAACGAGATTTATACGCACAGCATAGCATCATCGAAGATGACTGTGCCATATAACTCACGTGTTTCCCCTAGATATTTCCAAAGTTACGTTTGGGTCCAAATTCGATAGTCGGTTATTTAGCTATCGAATAACAATCATTCAATCAGGAATTTAATTCCATAGGGAAAACCAATATTGGTTAATCACATAAGCAACCACTGACCTCCTTTAATAAATCCTCAATAATAAATCCACTTTGTAAATTACTTGTATATAAACACCTTTACAAAGATATACTCGCAAATCCTTATATTTCAATACTTCGAAATATCTATATACTTATCTCAATGGTACAAGTATATCCAAAAAAAATTAGAAAGATTTTCTTTTTATTCGATTCTCCAATTTTTTATAAAACTCCTTATAATCCTTCTTAAACATTTGTAACTCCTTTTGTAAATCTTATGGACCATTTATAAAATTCTTTTATACATTCCAATCCTCCATAAATTCTTTTTGTATATTTCAAAAATCATTTGTAAAGCCTTTGTAAATCCATAAAACCATTTATTTAACTTCTTTTACGAATCTATAACCCATTCTAAAATTCGTTTATAAATATATAACCATTTATAAACTCTTTATAAAACTCTATACCTTATAAATAATCTTCCTTATGTCTCCAAACCATTTTATAGGCTCTTTTATAATATCCAAGTCTTTCAACTCTATTCATGGGTCTCGGAAACATTTACACACAATTAAAAGTCTTTACTTCAACAGTTTCATATAAAATAATTATTTAAAATAATATTATAAATAAATAAACTAAATTATTAATCATTTCAAAAGTAATAATAATAATTCTTTACTCTTATTATAAATAACAATAATTTATTTTCAAAATCTTACTAATAAACCCTTATTACAAAATTTCAAACCATAATTATTCTTGAAACAATTAATTTTTCAAATTATTAATATTTTGATAAACTTTTTAAAACAATATTAACTATAAAAAAATAAATTTAAAACAATTCTAATATAATTAATTAACCTTAAAATAATATTTCTATAATTAAATACTTTTAAACAATATTTATTAATTAAATAACTTCAAAACACTATTAATATAATTAAATAACCTTTTTAAAAACAATTTTAATAAAATTAACCAACTTCAAAAAGCAATATTAATTAACTTTGAAATAATATTAATATAATTAAATAGATAATCCTTAAAACAAAATATTTTCGAAACCCAATTTCGGATTTAAAAATCGTTTCTTGTCTCAAAAACCAATTCCAATTTAAATGGCAATTTATGGTATTTTTAAAATACTAATTTAAGGCCAATAGCCACCCGACACTTAACCAATATTGATATTTATTTTCTATCACTACTGGATTTTATTTTCAACATATAATGATGTTATAACCACTGTGTCCACTATCATGTTCATTATTCAGTAATCCATATAAAAAAATATTATTAAAACAATATAATTCAATAATAGCGAGGAATCCCGTTAGATCCCTCCAACCTTTTTCCCTGCATCACAAACTTTATATACTCATAAAATATAAATCAACCGCTTCGAGGCGGGATTCGTATAGAAAGGGTCATCCGCTCTTACACGGGAACGTAATAGGGTCTCATCCGCTCCAATAGGCCAGAATATTTAATCCAACTAATATAAATACAGTAATTCATCCAAATAATTTTTATCAACTATATATCATACCAGTTAACCAAAAAGGTGAGTTTAACTCACCATGACTCCAGTTGTTGCTTGCACATTTTGGTTTCGTCTGAATTCGAACGACGTTCGAATTCAACGTAAAATTCAGCAAACTCCATTTATTGCCAAACCAACTCCATATTAGTATTTTTTGATATGATCCTAACGTGACTAACCGCGTGCGATTTGGACCTAAAACGAATTAGATATTAAATTTACAAAATTCATTATTTAAATAATATTTGAAATTCACTAATTACATAATTTACTTAACTTAATCTCTTCCCCCTCTAATCTCTCTCCCGCGTCTCCCCCTCACGTTCTCAGGCACGAAAAAAAACGAGGCCTTCAAGCTATTCCGAATGCAATGGAACTAGTCTCGAGCCCTAATTCGATCGTATGTAGAAGATAGCCTTTTGAACCCAATTATTATATTAAAATTTCAATATTAATTTCTACGCGTTTCGATCCCTCACAGCCAAACGATACATCTGATCTCCATGAAATTTGATGGCGTATTATAATTCATTATTACGGATCCAATGAAACTGGTTTTGTCGAAATCCGAGGCAGTGCCCCGGAAGGCTATTTTCACTCGTTAATTAAAATGATTTATTTTAAAAATTAGTTATATCAATTTTAAATCCAATTTAAAAGTTTAATTATCTTCATTCATATTAAATAAAATTTAAATAAGATTTTAAATCATTTTTATCCAACTTAAAATCTGAAATTCAATTATTTACACAATTTCAATTATTAATTTAAACAATTAAATTATCCAATAAATCACTATATTTGAATTTTGAGTTATTTAATCTATAAAATTAACTTCTCAATATCTAAAATTAATTAAATATTTCAATTTCAAATAACTAAAATTCTAGGTCGTTACATTCTTCCCCCCTTAAAAGAATTTCATCCTCGAAATTGCCAAAGTAAGAAAAACGCCCAAACCCATTACTTTTTAAAACAAATAGATGAAATAACTTACCAAATCCTTTTAAGCCTTTAACTTCCCAAAACTAATTTGCTGAAACCTTGTTATTACTTTTACAAAGTTCCCAAATTCATTCATAGATTTCCAACTAATATCATCTATTTAATCATTTCAGGTTATAACCCAAAATCAAATTTTAGTCATCAAAAATTTATTCAAAATTTCTAACTCTTTAAATTTCAAAAATTTTCGCGAGCGTCACCTTTGCGCGGCTAGATCATAACAACTACAAATCGCCACTGCAGGCCCAAACCAACAAAAGAAAACAAAAGCCAAGTGGCTCGATCATAAAACCATCAAATAAAATAACAATATAAACATGTACCTTTTAGTCGGCAACCGAATTTTTATTATGAAATCAAACGCATCAAATTAGCTCCTGCTTTTATATACATGCATCTAATTTACCAATGATATCCAATCATATAATTCATAATCTTATTATTATACAATTTCAATTTTCAACCTTTGCTTTACTAAAACCGTACGATGTACATATATCATCCGTACGCACAACCAATTGGATCACTCGCTCGATCACACAATCTCACCTCCGAACTAGTATCGTTCACATGACCACTCTAGTGCGGACTCAGGTCCGGTTCCTTGATTAGAAACCGTCATTCTCCTTGCATAGCTATATACTATGATAGAGAACTCCATAACCAATCAAAAATCCATATCCAGTGTTCGCCGTCGAGAATCGAATGAAAAATCCTAACTCGGATCGATGTAAATCATCTCGAAATCATGCACTCGAATCTGGGTCAAACTGTTATGCGAATAACATAACATACATACAACTTACGTACTTATTTCCATTTACTTCCATTTAATTTATTTTCATTTAATTTCTTTTACATTCATTTATTCACAATCATTATTCACCTTTCTTTATTCACATTCATTATTTACTTAGTATATTCCTTTCAATACCAATTTCACCTAAAAATCATTCCATCTACTTTTTATGTTTAACAACGTTTTACTCCATACTTAATCTATTTATAAATCATTTCATAAAATTTTACTTAAGTTTATAAACATTTTATACAACTCTCATGTTTATTTTCAATTTACAACTTCAGTCCATATCCATCTTAGATCAAATCCAATTTTATTTGACTCAATTCCATTATTCAATCTCAATATTTCAACCATATTCCAAAACCATATTCAACTCACTAATTTATTTTATTTAGTTCATCCACGAATTCATTTCAACTCACAATCAATTTAATTTCAAAAATTATTTTATTTAACTTACTTTAAGTTAAATTTCATTTCAAATTTGCTTTTCTCAACATTTATACTCAACAATTAAAACATTGTTCTAACTTACTAATTCTCGAAATTTATAAGTTATCAAACTTATTTATCATATTTTCAATAAACACTTAATTGAAAATTTCCCGAGTTCAAACACCTTATTCTTTATTCATTTCAAATCATTTTGAAATAATATATATACATAATTTCCTTAGTGTATCAAATTATTCTTTTGGATTTTAAAATCAAAACTAGTTTTACCAAAACAAAACTCCAATGGTACCAATTCTTCTCTTGGAAACTCGAAAATGAACGACGATAATGCTGCAGTCATCATTGAAATTATTTTCCAATGACCGAAGTGAGTCCAGTTCTTTCCTTTTTTTTAAAAAAATCCCCTTTAAAATATTTCCATTCAAAATATTTTCCAAATAATACTATTATTATTTTCCCAAAACTTTGAAAAACAGTTCCCAAAACCAACGAAATTTAAATTCTCAGATTCCCAACTTTTGATCTCTTTTTACTTACAAGTCATATTTATAATATATTTTAGAAATTTCATTTCCTTAAATCACATTTATAGACCATATATTTATATAATTTCATTTTGGTTATATAAAATCATTCGTTAATCATTAATCTTAATTCGCATTATAATAATGACAACTTTTAGTAGAGCACAACAATAACAACAAACGACAATAATCAAATATTACTATTCTCTAACAACCAAGCACACCATATATACCATAATAATTTTCTAAAAAATTATCCCTTTATATATAAAAATAATCAGGGTAAAATTATTTAATTTACCCAATTCCAAAGCAATGTTATGTCCAATTGCTCTGTTCAAGTATTTAGAGATCCTTATGAATGATGTTAATTACTCGTAACTAGAATCCATAAGCCACTCAACAAACCAACCAACACAATATAAACAATTTTTATATCATTAACAAATACACGCTCATATATATACACTCAAACTCATTATAAGGCATTCCATTACCTTATCTCTTAATGAGTTACCCCACCAGAGCCTAGGTTCTCGCTTAGCCTTTAGGTCTAATACCAAATGTAATGAACCGTAGGCTATTCAACCATCCGGCAGTGACGACCGGTAGGCTTTTCAACCATCCCATCCCCACTATGGCATACACTGGTACCTCGAATCGTCTTTTATAGCCAGCCTCGCGATTGTAAGCGCCTAGCAAACCAACCCATCGAGGCCTTATACTACCTCTCTGGGACTTGTAGGGGTAAGAGTCTCTTGCTCGCCACCAAACAGAAAGCGAGACCCCCCTATCACATTAATCCAACCAATGGAAACAGATCTGATCCTAGTCTCTTCGAAATGACGTTCGATAATTTCAGGTAAACTCGACCCCGGTTCTTTAGGAAATAAACAGTCAAAATTTTTATCAGAGGTCACCTCCTAACCGTTAGTGGATGGATTTCCTTATCATTATCCTAGGAGAACGAAACAAGATATATACGCACAGTACATCATCATCGGAGATGACTGTGCCATATAACTCACGTGTTTCCCTTATATATTTCCAAAGTTACGTCTGGGTTCATTTTTGATAGTCGGTTATTTAACTATCAACAAACATACATTTAATTAGGGATTTATTCCATAGGGAAAAATCAACATTGGTTCAGCATATATGCAACCACTAGCCTCCTTTAATAAATCATCAATAATAAATCCACTTTGTAAATTACTTGTATATAAACACCTTTACAAAGATATACTCACAAATCCATATTATTTCAATACTTAGAAATATCTATATACTTATCTCAATGGTATAAGTATGTCCACAAAATTTTAGAAAGATTTTCTTTTAATTCGATTCTCCAATCTTTTATAAAACTCCTTATAATCCTTCTTAAACATTTATAACTCATTTTATAAATCTTATGGACCATTTATAAAATTCATTTATACATTCCAATCGTCCATAAATTCTTTTTGTATATTTCAAAAATCATTTGTAAAGCCTTTATAAATCCATAAAACCATTTATTTAACTTCTTTTAAGAATCTATAACCTGTTTCTAAAATTCATTTATAAATATTTAACAATTTATAAACTCTTTATAAAACTCTGCACCTTATAAATAAACTTCCTTACGTCTCCAAACCATTTTATAGGCTCTTTTATAAAATCCAAGTCTTTCAACTCTATTCATGGGTCTCGGAAACATTTACACACAATTAAAAGTCTTTACTTCAACAGTTTCGTATAAAATAATATTATAAATAAATAAACAAAAATTATTAATCATTTCAAAAGTAATAATAATAATTCTTCACTCTTATTATAAATAACAATAATTTATTTTCAGAACCTTACTAATAAACCCTTATTATAAATTTCAAACCATAATTATTCTTGAAACAGTCAACCTTTCAAATTATTAATATTTTGATAAACTTTTTAAAACAATATTAACTATAAACAGGGATAGACAGGACATGCTCTCTAGCAGAGTCTACAGAAGGACTCCACTTGGAGATTATAAATACTTTCCCTTCAATCACACAAGGATCTACCTCTAACACTCTGCGCCTCTCATCTGGGCAGGAGAAATCAAAAAAGAACATGTCTTTATCAAATCTAACCTTAAGCGATCCCTTTATTTTCCATTTGTTCTTAAGATAATTCTTAACTACAGAATACTTGAGGCCATCATCGAAGAAGAAACAAACAAGAGAGTCTTTCCAGAACAATGCACCCACATCAATTGCGGAGGCACAAGCAAGTCATCACAATTACCAACAATTTCAAAATGTTTAGAAGTATACCTTCCAGCATTGTAGGGCTTGGTCGCAAAGAGAGATTTCCAAAACGGAGGAGAATTTGGATTGCAGACATTTGCATTTGGGGCGGACAAATCTACAAGCGGAATTTCTTTCAAAGAAACATGAACCTTGCTGGAAGAGGAAACATTTGACACAGCTGCACTTTTGCAGGCCAGAACATGATCAACGACCAGAGTAAAGGTGGCCGGAGCAGCAGCTCCAGGCGAACACGCCTCGAAAAATGCCTGTAGAGAACCCGAAATAGGAAAATTATACAAGGATTGAACAGAGGTCTTCGGCAACTCAAGGGACGGGACTGGAAGGGTTGGGGAAGAGGCTGGAGTTGAAACAGAACTAGTAATAGAAGGCACATGCGCAGGCTTCAAGCGTACTCTGCCAGATCTGGTTGTCGAAGCGGCCTCCGTTGTCTTGAAGAAACCGGAATTCATCGATGGAGATCGAAGGAATTGAAGGCTAAGATGTGGATGGGGAATGAGGAGGAGGAAGAAGGCGGGGATGAAGCTGTGGCGGAAAGGAAGGGCTAGAGGACGGCAATCGTAAAGATCGAAAAGATGCGGAAGGGAACAAGGAGGAGGAAGAATGCGGGGACGAAGCGGCGGCGGAAAGGGAGGTCTAGAGGACGCGAAAATTCCAGTTGCCTATCTATCCCTATTTGGGCTAAGTTCTCGAACGTTCCGTCTTCTCTTTAGTCATTAGAGGGCCTTGACTGGTTAGCTTGTCATATTATTGAATTGATATGTTTTGATGAAAATACTGAGTTTTGTGAAAGGCTTGGGATTGCTAGAGCAATGATTAAGATTACTCCCATGCGGCCTCTTCCATCCCACCTTTCGGTTGCCCTTTCTGGGAGTAGAGTGGGTTGGATTGAAATTGAATATCAATAGTCTCCTTCGATCTGTACAGTCTGCCACTCCTTTGGATATATTTCGCCTGATTGTAAACATCGGCCTGTTGAGGGTGTTGCACCCTCCCTGCCTCCGAAAGCCCCCATTTAGAAACCTCCTCCCCTCATTTGGCAAGTTAAATCCTCTGCTCCACTCATGTCTGCTCCTCCTTCGGTCATTCCTCCTATTTCCCGGTCTGTTCCCCCTGACCCCGATGCCCTCTCTAGGCTAAAATCCTATATTGCCTCTGCTCCTGTTTAGTCTGATGTTTCTGTTATTGCTGTTGATGTCGCTGTGACCAGAGATGTGAGTCCTATTATGCCAGTTTCTCCTGCCAATTCATCTGAGCTTGCTGATTTGGACCGTGGTATTGAGTTTGTTTAGCGGATCTTTTTCCTGCTTAGGTAGCTTTTGGACTGTTTATTTCTATGTAGCTCCTATTTGCAGATTATCCCTTGTATGGGTTGTTAGGTCTATTGTGAGTTTTTTTATAGCTGTTGGGGTGCCTTTGCCTCACACCTGTACTCAAATTTTTATATTAATACAAAGAGGACGGTCCACGTAAAAAACCGGCTAGCCTTGCTAAAAAATAATATTAACTATAAACAAATAAATTTAAAACAATTCTAATATAATTAATTAACCTTAAAATAATATTTCTATAATTAAATACTTTTATTAATAAATTAAATAATTTCAAAACAATATTAATATAATTAAATAACCTTTTTAAAAACAATTTTAATAAAATTAACTAACTTTAAAATAATATTAATATAATTAAATAGATAATCCTTTAAAAAAATATTTCCGAAACCCAATTTTGGGTTTAAAAATTGTTTCTTGTCTCAAAAATCAATTCCAATTTAAACGGCAATTTATAGTATTTTTAAAATATTAATTTGAGGCCAATAGCCACCCAACACTTAACCAATTTTGATATTGATTTTCTATCACTTCTGGGTTTTATTTTCAGCATATATCGATGTTATAACCACGGTGTCCACTATCATGTTCATTACTCAGTAATCAATATAAAATAAATATTATTGAAACAATATAATTCAATAATAGCGAGGAATCCCGTTGGATCCCTCCAACCTGTTTTCCCTGCATCTCAAACGTTATATAATCATAAAATATAAATCAACCGCTTCAAGGAGGGATTCGTATACAAAGGGTTATCCGCTCTTACACGGGAACGTAATAGGGTCTCATCCGCTCCAATATGCCGAAATATTCAATCCAACTAATATAAATACATTAATTTATCCAAACAATTTTTATCAACTATATATCATACCAGTTGACCAAAAAGGTGAGTTTAACTTACCATTACTCCGGTTGTTGCATGCACATTTTGGTTTCGTCTGAATTCGAACGACGTTCGAATTCAGCGTAAAATTCAACAAACTCCATTTGTTGCCAACCCAACTCCATATCGTAGTATTTGTTGATACGATCCTAACGTGACAGACCGCGTGCGATTTGGACCTAAAACGAATTAGATATTAAATTTACGAAATTCATTATTTAAATAATATTTGAAATTCACTAATTACATAATTTACTTAACTTAATCTCTTCCCCCTCTAATCTCTCTCCCTCGTCTCCCCCTTACATTCTCAGGCATGAAAAAAAAAGACCTTCAAGCGATCACTTCCGCCGCCATGCCACAGCTCCGACCACCGTGACTCGCCAGGGAGTAGCCCCACTGACCACGCCTCTCTATTCGCCGCCAATCACCAGCAAAAGCCCCAAACATCAAATGACGTTTATCAAGAATTACGGCCAGCTCCGACCACGGTGCCACCGCACGACCACCCAAGCATTGCCTCGTCATCCCCGACCCAACGGCACCACCATACCCTCCACCATCGCCTGTAGCGCCGCCCCGAGGTCATTTATACGTCGTCGTTCATCTTGAGATTCCAGCAACCATATGCAATCGTGCCTCATCTCCACCATTGACTGCACTCAACACAACCTTGCCGACATTTCGTTAGTTGACGCCGTGACTTAAAATCGACTCGAGTGGCTCCGATGAATACAAGCCTTAGGATGGAAAGCATTTGAATTTTTGAAGGGAGCGAACAGAACGAACGTGAATATAAATAGGAGAGGGAAATGATGGGTGCGTAGGGAGGGGTATGGTGATAGTGATGGGTCAATGGCTGTATGGTCAAAGTCATGGCTGTGTAGTCAAATCTATCTATAGATATATATTATTTAAGTTCAAAATATCTAGCTATATGATTTTGAACCCCAATCGAGACACGCCGCCTGGCGTTCTATATGTTATACCGCAATTCCGAACGTAATGGAACTAGTCTCGAGCCCTAATTCGATCGTATGTAGAAGATAGCTTTTTGAATCCATTTATTATATTAAATTTTCAATATTAATTTCTACGCGTTTCAACCTCTCACGGCCAAACGATACATTTGATCGCCATGAAATTGGCGGCATATTATAATTCATTATTACGGATTCAATGAAACTAGTTTCGTCGAAATCCGAGACAGTGCCCCGGAAGGCTATTTTCACTCGTTAATTAAAACGAGTTATTTTCAAAATCAGTTAAATCACTTTTAAATCCAATTTAAAAGTTTTATTATCTTCATTCATATTAAATAAAATTTAAATAAGATTTTAAATCATTTTTATCCAACTTAAAATACGAAATTCAATTATTTACATAATTTCAATTATTAATTTAAACAATTAAATTATCCAATAAATCGCTATATTTGAAGTTCGAGTTTAATCTATAAAATTAACTTCTTAATATTTAAAATTAATTAAATATTTCAATTTCAAATAACTAAAATTCTGGTTCGTTACATATATACACTTTGGAAATCCGTTTTGAAAAACTTTTTTGAAAACCTTTTTGGAGAACTTTTCTTTCAAATACTCTTCAAGTACGTTCTCCTAATGCACACCTAATCCCTAAGGAATTTCAAACCTCACTCAGATACCAAATGTGATAACCCACACCTCCCGATACACTGATACAATACCTAGGGTGACTTTCGAACTCACATCGATATTGAGAAGTATGAGCTCTTGGGTTTTAAACATTACAAAGACTAAAAATCTACGGGTAAAATCTATTCTTAATTTCGAATCTCACAATAGAAGGCATAATAAAATATAAGTACAGAAAATAGCCATCTTAGAAAATATCCAGAAAAATAACAATGTCAAAATAGTACGTAGTCAAGTCCACAGTATACAGAAATACATCAGGTAGTCTGATAAAATACTTGATAAGATGAATAGTACATGGAGAGGGATAGAAAATAAAAAGCAACTCCAAACCAAGCTCATCTCTCGACGAACAAATCTTCGTGCCTATCACCTATTGCCCTACCCTCTTATAGCTGGGGAAAAAGAAAGGAAAATGGTGGGTCAAACAAAAGTTTGGTGAACGAGTTACATCATTAATATATGATAATCAAATGCAATTAACTTTAGTAATACTCTATGTGAACCAGGATGTCCTACAAGTGTCCATGAATTACTTATTTCATTTATCTAAGAGGTATAGTCTTAAAGAAACTTGCACTAACAACTTGTGAAGGCTTATACTTAGGGTCGAACAACTAATGATTGGCTAATAGCTATTGGAACTATTCCAACATAGTATTATCCTACAATTTCCACCATGGTACTGCATTTTCCACACTACGACTACACATAACTACTTCAACATAGGTTTCCCTACAATTTCCACCATAGGACTACATATCCCACATTACGACTATACGTATAATATTTACACATTAAGAGGGAGCCACAATGCTGACTCGCGCCGAAGACGTCAAGGTTTGCCGCATCAGTGTCCACCTCTCAATGGTAAAGTAACGCCTCTTATCATACTGCATTGGGATCCAACAACAACATAGTACCACGTCGCACCTGTGAGTACCAATAAACTCTCGTCAGTGCTAGGCCACATATTACATCAGGAATCATCATCAGCGTTGCGTATCCACCGTAGAACCTCCTATGAGTGTAATTTGCGATAGAATCGCCATAGTCAAATATTGACCCTGCTGGATAAATATCATTTATCCAGTCCTGCAATGTCCTTGCGTTGCCAAGATAAGGAATTAATTTTGCTGCTATACTAAGATCCACATGTATACATATTACTATATATACACTACAATTTAATTTATAACTTGGGCCTTAGGCCGAGGTTCAGGCCGCGTCCAGAAACGCTAACTTGACCTCTTGTCACTGGAACGGTCCACCGCTTATTGGCGGTCGGCTCCAGTGAATAGTCAACCGATTCGGGTGTTAATTTTATGTTAATTTAATTATTGTCCTCGATTTTTATTAATTATTATCATTCCTAATTTCAGACTTCAGTAATTTTTCATATAGAAAATCTAATTACAGTAAATTTCAAATTTATAAATCTAAATTTATTTATTTGTCTAAACTCATATTCAATCTCATTTACGGCATATCCGGTTTCATAGATTTAGCATAAAAGGGTTATAACAATTCGTATTTGATTAGGTAAAAAGGGTAATTCTTATTTATTCGGTTCACAACAACCAGATCTAGATTATAGTTACTACTAAATCCCAATTCTAACTAAACAGGGTTCTCAATTAAATTATTGAACAGTCTAGATCAAACACGGTATACTAAAATCAATTACATCTAAATCAACTTACTAATAACGAACCCATTCACCTCAAACAAAAGTATTTCCTTTGTAATCCGCCTGGAATCCTCTTCGATTGTTGTAGATCTTCCCTTAATTTGCTTTATTTTAATCTTCTTCAATTTCTCTAGTTGATTTTTAATTTAATTTTTTAAGAAAGTTTTATTTGGAGAGAAAGAGAATTTTAGATTTTAAAGGAGCGGAGTTTGGATGTATAGTAAATAATTTAGGGTTTTGACAATTAGCTTAGAGTTTGGATGTATAGTAAATAATTTAGGGTTTTGACAATTAGATGAATTAATATCAAATCTGGACTGTTTAGTCGCTCAAAACCCTCATTTCGAATCGATGACCGATCGACCGCTTTTGATGGGAGTGCTCGACCATTAGGAGTCGACCGCTCCTAATCTAGGTGTCGACTCGTGGGTTTCCTTATTTAATAGTATTCATTTCCTATTTTTGTTTATTTATGTGTTTTCGATTTTCGAAATTTGAAACGTTAATAACTTTTCATACTAGCTCCGTTTTCAAAATATTACATATGAAAATTGTTCAAAAAATCGCTATAAACACAATAGTGCAAGTTTCATAGCCAAATTCAAATGTTTATAAAAATTTCGTTTTCACCCTTGTTATATTTAAATTTAATTATTTTGTTACATTTTCACTTAAATTTCCGGGGTGTTACATGTAAATCCAAAATAAGATATATTGCAAAATAAAAAAAGATTTTTTAAAAATTTCCCCTTTTTACCAAGCATCCAGTGTACCTGATCCACCAGAGTCCAATTTGGTTTTAACATGTGTTGATCCATGTCCAAGATTGGAATAAGTTCGTCCACGCTATCAATAAAGGTATACCTACTACATCTAGCCATGCAGGTATGTAATGTGATTTTCGATGGTGAACTACTTTTTTTGTTGATTGTCTCCTAATCATTGGTAACTCAGACCACCATCAGTGGTGGACTCAAACCAGACTATAGTGTTTCAAGGGTTTGGGATGTTACCAAAGTCTAGTTCCCCATACCTTCATATATGTCATGCTCACACAGTTCAAAGTTGTTAGGAACTATTGTTAATATGAGTTCAACACGACTGCAGGGATTGGTCTAGTATGGTGGTACTTAACAATAAACTATGATTTTACATAATCATATCCTAATATTCGATAAAGTTAAGATGGTCTCGATACTTGTGAGTTATGGTTAACTTAACAATTATAATCATTGTGCACAATCAGAACATGGTAGAATGCAGTTATAAGAAGCACATTTATAAATTATTTTAGCAATGTTGTCTTTATTACATGACCTACACAATATATGGAAACATTCGAATAAAGACAGCATGACTATGTCTTAGGATAAGTAGGATGGAGATACCGTGCATTCCATGCCTTTCTAAATATCACCCTATCCACCGAACTTAGATTATAAGCTCCATTCTTCAAGTCTTTACTGATGGCATACTGTCCTTCCCAAACTGGGCCAAGCGGCCTCAGTCAAGGGAAATTTTGTTTTAATACGTAATCTCCTTCCTTCAGATGGCAACTTTTCATTTTAGCATTGTTTTGGCTTACCATCTTGTGCTTTTGAGCAGCAGTTTCAAGGAAGCTTCATCCTTCTTGTTCTCGGTCAGGTCATACAACATGTTCATCATCTCTTAATTTTCATTAGAATCATAATGGATGGGCAATGAGATGGAACTGCTATTTCGGTAGGAATCAACACTTCTAAGCCATAAGTCGAAGAGATCGAATTATATACCATTGCGGTATTACAAGTGGTGTGATATGCCCAAAGTGCGAGCAGCAATTCATTAACCCATACTCCTTTAGCTTTATACAATCACTTTTTAATGAGTTTCTTAAGGATCTTATTGACTTCTTTGACTTGTTTTGTTGGCTTGTGGGTGTGCCAAAACCGAGAAGCTCTTACATATCTTGTCTTGTTAATAGAATTCTGTAAGCTTCTTGCTATCGAATAGCAGTCCAATGCTAGATAGAAGTTGCAATAGGATGTATCTATAAATGATGTTCTTCATAAGAAAATTCATTACTTTGTCAAGGGATTCCTTGGTGAGAAGTTCTGCCACCACCTATTTGGTGAAGTAATCAACTACCACAATTGCATACTTGGCTCCTTCCATAGCCATGTAGAATTATCTAATCAAATGGATCCATATATAGCGGATAGCTAAGGGCTGACCATATGAGTCAGTTTAGCAAGTGGTAACCTTGGGATTTTCGCCAACCTCTAGAACATGTTATTTTTCTTTGCGTACTGCATCATGTCATTATTAAGGGTTGGCTAGATGTATCCAGACTGTAAGATTTTCCAAGCTAGGTTCTATATGCACAGTAGCTAATATTTTCTCAGTTTCACATACAGCCACACATCTTAGTAAAGGAATTGAGAATCCCCTTCTACATAAGACTATATCTTGTATCATGAACCTCGAGACCTTCCATGGTGTTTTCCTCACCTAATTCTAGTTTGGGGATAGAACCATCTTGGTTAAGAACTCAATGATGGGCGTCATCCATGTCACCTCAACATCAATTGTTATCAAGATGTCTTTTTCCTTAAAGCATAGGGTAGATAGTTTCATTATGAGAACCATTATAAGGAGTGGTCCATTTCCGAACTAGGGAACTATGCCAGGTCATCCACATCTTGATTTTCCTCTCGTGAGATGAGTTTTACCACATAACACTCCAACTCATTCTAATGGGCCTTTCCTTTTCATAAGTAAGATGCAAGTTATTCGCCTTTAAACTAGAGTTTCCTGAGCACCTATTTTACTACTAATTGAGAGTCGACATGAATGAATGACGATCAAATACCTAGTTCCTTTACAATCTCCAACCCAGCTATCAGTGCCTCATATTTAGCCTCGTTATTTGTAGCTCTAAATCACAGCCTTAGTGCATAACTTAGTTTTTGTCCCTCTGGTGTAATTAAGATTACTATGGCACCTCAATTGCCCTCATCTTTGCTCCATCCACGAACATATACCATTTAAGTTCTTTAGCCTTATTGATCTCCAATTCATCATCCCTAATAGTGAATGCTGCAATAAATTCTACTAAGGCTTATCCCCTTAATCATCATTCGAGGGTGGTATATAATTTCTTATTGGCTTAATTAAGTACTCCATTTTAGTAGCCCTCCCCTCGAAGTTTTAGGAAGATAAAGAACTTGTTGAAGAGATTGATCGATTAACACCATGATAGGGTGAGACTATAAATATTGCCTCGGCTTCCTAAATGCATTTAATATATAATATGCCCATTTCTCCAACGTTAGATATCTTGACTTGGACCTTGTAAAATGCTTTCTAACATAATATAAAGGTCTTTGCACTTTAGTTTCCTCTTATATCAATGATGTGCTCAAGGCATGGGCATATACTACAAGATACAGATATAAGTCTTTTACTTTTGTGGGTGTGGACGGGTTTTCTATAAATGTTTCAAAAGCTGCAAGAAGACGGCTAGGCGATCATCAATCCAGTTAACCTTTCCTTTCTCCTTCTTTTGAGTAGCAAAGAACAAAGCACACTTGTCTGTTGCTTTTGAAATGAATGAACTCAATGCAACCACTTTCCTTATTAAGATTTCCATTTCCATTGAAGTTTCTTAAATCCTTATATCCTTCAAAGCATGAATCTATTTTGGATTCGCCTCTATTACCCTAGCATGCATAATGAATTCGAGGAATTTCCCAAAAGAAACACCAAATAAGCATTTCAGGGGTTTAATTTCATCCCATTCTTCTGAAGTTCTTAGAACATTTCATCTAGATGGTCAATGTGATCCTTTACTTTTCTTAATTTTACAAGCATATCCTCCACATATACTTCCATCATTCATCTGAATCGGTTTGCAAATATCTTATTGACTAACTCCTAGTACATGGCTCCAGCTTTTTTTACACTAAATGGCGTCACCTTATAACAATGCAATCCCAAACCAGTGATGAATCTCGTGTGAGCTTGGTTGTGGATATACATAGCTATTTGGTTATAGCCAGAATAAGCATTCGTGAAGGACAATAATTCGTGCCCCATCGTTCCATCAACCTGGTAGTCAATTATAGGAAGCGAAAACAATCCTTAGGACAACCATCGCTCAGATTTGAGAAATTAAAGCAAGTCCTCCATTTTTCTCTTCTTCTTGACTAGGACTAGGTTGGCTATCCACGCTAGGTATTGAGGCTCGCATATAAAGTTGATGCTAGCAAAGTTTTTGCTTCCTTATTTAGGGTCGACAATTGGTTGGGGCCTATACTCCTCTTCTTCTACTTAATGGGGAAACTCTTGGATCATTGTTCAAGGCATGACATGCGACTTTTGGGGATAGTCCCGCATATATCGGCATGATACCATGCAAACACATCTTGGTTATTCTTCGAGAACCGCACTAGCTATGGCTTTATATCTAGGTCAAGCAGGGACCCTATAACGACCCACACTTTTATGTCCGGTAAACAAGTAACTTTTATGTCCGATAGATAAGTAAAGTACGATTTACATAACCGAACAACCTTAAAATTGGTTAAAAATTTAGGAAATAGTTTAATTTGACATTTTTGGAATTTAGAATAGAATGTACACTTTTGGTATAGAAATTTGTAGAGGCTATAACTTTTGATAGAAAAAGAATTTATAGTTGACTCTTATTTCAGTTGAAAGACTTGATGTATCCTAATTTCATAGATTGGTTTTAATAGTTATTTGGCATATCCATTTGGGAGATATAACTATTTTATGTTTCCTCTCGATAAGACGGATTTTATAGTTAGGCCCCTAAGCCCATATTTGGGCATGTTTTGTTAATTTCGGGTTTTAGTGGTAATTGATGGTTAGAGAGAATATTGCATCACTTAGTTTCATATTTGAAAACATCCCTAAACCTCCATTAACATTTCTTCATCTAAAATCAACCTAAAACCCTACTGAGATTATGAGGGCTAAGCTTAAAGACGTTATAAGAGATCAAACTATCATCATTTTGGGGAGTAGAATTTCACTTTCATTACTATCCAATTAAGATTCACCTTAATTTGAATCATATTTGATGGTTATATGATCTTTTGGTGAGTGGTTTATAACGTTTTACTAATATAATTTATGATATATGTTTAAAAATGTTTTGGATCCACTTTTTAACTTAAACCTATTTTTCATCTCTTAACTGATTTGAAAAAGAATTTCAAACAATGTTTTAAGGCTTTTAAATTTTTTTAAATATGTGTTGGAATGATATGAACATAATGTGTATTTGGTTTATGTTGACATGTTTGTATGAATTGTATTGCTTGATATATTGACGATTATTGTATGTTGTGATTGCATGTATGTTTGAATGGATAGTCATATAGGAATTGAGGGATCAAGATAAAGAGAGTTAGTTCCATGGAAGGAGGACTCTTGAGAGCGTATGGAATGGACTCTAGGGAGATGTCCTTTACACGAGAGTATGGCGTTCATATCATAGAAGAGCTTGGTAGATTGGCATATAGATAGAGCTAGTCATCGCTATTTTCGAATCTACGTGAAGATCAATGCAAGGAGCCAAGAGGTGGATTGATGTAGAGAAGAGACAGTTGAACTTAGTAGAAAATCCACTAAGCACATGGATTAGTGTCTATATATTACGAACCGGTACCGAACCATATTTAGGAGGCACTTAGCTTCAGAGCATGTACTTGGAGTAGAAGGAGTCAAAGCACAAGGAAAATCAACTAAGTGCATGGATCAGTACCGAATCATATTTTGTTTTCGATGGATGCAAAGGAAAGAGGCATGGAACTACTTAAGTAAATGGAGAAAAATTGGTTAACGGGTCGACCAGTACCGATCCATAGTGCTGATTGGGAATAGAAAGGATCTGCCACTATAAGAGATTGGGGTTGTTTTGGAAGGCAAGTTTTGTCTTGGGTTGACTTATAAGGAGAACACAATGTGTTTACTACTATCACTACACAAGTGAGGAGAGGGGCTAATGGCAGGTCTTGGAGTTGGATTACCTTCGTGGAAACTTTCCACCTGGTAAGAATGCTTATCATCAAGTGGTTACTCATGACATGACTGAGTGTGCTACTGGTACGGTTGACCTACCTTATATCAAATAAGGATGCTTACTAGTGAGCAGCTACTAGCAACATGTTTGAGTGTGCTGACCAATAGAGTCATTGTAGTGGTATTTCTAATTGACCAATGAGGGCCACCACACTCCTAAGCACTTGAGATGTGATGGTTTATAATCGATGTGGTTGTTTTTGTTGATAGGTATACCATGATACCTTAATATATGTTGAGATAGAGTAGCATACCCATTATTGTAGTAGTTTAGCATATGAGGCTTAAATGTGCCAACTTGTTAGATACTAGAACATGTGTGGTATGACTTTCTATACCATATTGCTCTTATTTACAGTATATCAAGTTTCTATCTGTTATTTTAGGCTTAAGTTACTCTAAGAGACTATTATTTGAACTGAGATTATTTGCATTGCTTCTTTTATTCTCAGGTGCTCTTAAAAGAGTAGACTAAGGGTCAAGTATGATAATAGTGCACAAAGCTATGTGGAGGACAAGCATAAGGCTTATGCTTTTCCCATAAACATTTTATGGAGCTATTACTTATTCAATTATGTAGTGCTATGGAGTTATTAGCACTTTTATGTGTATATATAGAGACGATTTTATATTATGCAGTTTATCATGTAATTAGGGTGCATTGACACATTTATATTCTATGATGTATAATCTTATGAACCGTGTTGTGCTCTGATGATGTTTAGTTCTTGGTTCATTTGACCATACTACTATATTATCAATTTTATACCTATGTTCTATATTACATTTCATCTATCTGTGTGAGATATATGAAAGGTTATTGATTAATTAGTTATCACCTTGATAATTTCCCTCCATTGGTCAGGTATTATTACAACGCATTATAATAAGATGTGTTCCCATTATATGGTATAAGGTATTTAGGTACCAGAGGTGTGGGTAGGTTGTCACATTTGGTATCAAAGCTTAGGTTGAGAGAACACCTAAGTCTCTATGAGTTGATCCATTAGAGATACGGTATGAGGTATGTCATAGAATGGAATGAGTGATATATGGGAGAGCGTACTTGTTAATTTAGATTTTAAACTATATAATATGTATATTAAGAAGCATTGTACACACAAGTACCACCATACCCAGTTATCCTCTATAAGAGACCGATCATTCTTACTATAGATTGTATGAATAAGCTGACAAACAAGGAATGTAGCAAGGAAATCAATATCGACGGTCGAAGAACGAATGGGCAATGAGGTAGCTATTAACCCTAATATGCTGGCTATGTTCATATAGATGATAATCAACGTGATGCATAATGCTCAAGGAGGAGCTCCTGGTCAGTGGTTGTGGGTGGTTCTTAAGTGCAAGCTCCTAGAGTTGATTTCGCTAAGTTAAACAAGAACTATGCTAGTCTTAGAGGAAACCCGTTCATGGGGATGGAATTTTCTATGGAAGTGCAGGCAGGATTGACACTTTCTAGTGTACCTCTGATGACTTGGTATTAGGAGATGCTCAAAAGATGAAGTTAGCCTAACGACGGCTTCAATGAAGTGTTATAGCTTGGTGGCATGCAATCAAAGTTGTTACTTCCGAGGATCATTTTACTTAGGAAGAGTTTAAGGCTTACTTTGAAGAGAAGTTCATTCATTTTCTTGAAAATTCATCTTGTTCAGAAAGTTTATTGATTTGAAGCAAGGAGATATTTGTGTATTTGAGTATGTGATCGAGTTTTACTCTTCATCAAAATATGGGATGTCTTTCATCCACGCTCCATAAAGAAGAACATGAAGTTTATTATCGAACTGAATGTTTGTTTTGGAGAGTGCATGGTGAAACATATTTACAAGTGCTTTGAAAAGTTAGTAGTGAAGGCTTTAAGGCACATGAGTTTATATCTAATGTCAAAGCAAGCTGTTTCTCCTGAGGAAGAAGTTAAACTGTAAGTGGATGGAGGAAGAAAGAGGAAGCTAATATGGAACAATAAGCAAAAGAATCAAGGAAAAAGCAAAGAAAGGCAAAAGAAAAGAAAATTTAATCGAATTTGCTATAACTGCAAACAGAAGGGGCATCTCTTAAGGGATTGCCCAATTGCGAAGAAATGATTCAACTATGATAAGCATGTGCACCTTAAGAATGATTTTTCAAAACGAGCTAAGTATAGGCAGATGGCGAAGGCTTATACGTTGAATGTTATTCCAAATTCGTCCACTACACCATTAGCGAAGAAAAAGGGGAATGACATCTCCATCCAAGGTATGTTCCATTTATGATGACCAATTTCTGTTTTCTTTTATACAGGAGCATCACATTTATTTATTTGTAGTAACCAGTAGATAGGTTAGAGTTGAGACCTCACCTATTTGACAGTTGGTAGTGTTGAATTCTATGGGAGGTTCGACTAGATTTAGTATGGTTTGTCGTGATATCATATAATCAAGTCATGGATGCATGTTTTTATACTTGGTTTTGTCGGATCTGGGATTATTTTGAGGATGGATTGGCTTCAGGGATATAAGGCGATACTCGACTTTGAGAGGTTATTGGTGATGATTGGGAGTGATGATGGGCATAATATGGAGTTGATCAACATGCTCGAGGGTGCAATGATGGTTAGCTTTTAAAATGCACTCAAGATCGCACACTATAAGGTGTCAGTAGTATCGATTGTAAGGGAGTATCCTGACATTTTCGAGGAGGTTACATGATTACCACCACATAGGGAGATTGAGTTCCATATTGCTCTTATGAAGGATGTTAGACCTATTGCTATGTCATTGAGATAAATGGAACCCAAAGAGCAATGAGAACTAGAGGTACAAGTAAAAGAGTTGCCAAAGAAGAGATTTATTCAAAAGAGAACTTCTAAATAAGGAGCACGTATAGTATTTGTTGGTAAGGCAGATAGATCTTTTAGACTTTGTGCAGACTACTATGAGCTAATAAGGTGATGAGAAAGAACTAATATCGGCTTCCATGTATAAATGACTTGTTCGATCAGCTCCACAATGCGAATGTGTTCTCTCAATTGGATTTGGCATTGGGTTTTCACCTCTTAAAGCAGTGAGAGATAGTTTGTTGATTATTGCATTTTATATGTATTGAGATTTTATGAGCGGTTAGTTATGTCGTTTAGGCTAACCAATTTATCAACATACTTTATTGATCTTATGAACCATATTTTCATAGATCAACTTAACAAATTCATACTTGTGTTTGTCGATGATGTTTACCTATTCACGGACACTAGAGGAAAAAAGGCACACTTGAGAGTGGTGCTTAAGACGTTGAGGAAGCACCAACAAAAGGCTAAATTTTCAAAGTGTCACTTTAGGAGGAGGGAAGTGAGGTTTTTGGATCATATTATTTCAGTGCAGGGCAATGATATAGATCATGCCAAAGTAGCAGTAATCCAAGATTAGGAAAACCATAAGAATGTGATGGATGTGATAAGGTTTCTTGGATTAGCAGGTTATTATCGGAGGTTCATTTAGGATTCCTCTAAAGTAGCTACACCACTGACTCTTTTGACGAAGAAGAATCATACTTTTGCTTGGGATTTGAGGCGTGAGCTCACACTCATTAGTCTAAAAGAGAAATTGACGAGTGCACTAGTGCTTGTCATTCTTGATGGGAATAAGGGTTTGAAAGTATACACTGATGCATTTGGTACTAGACTTGGGGTGTTATCGGAGTAAAGAGGTAAAGTTTTCGCTTATGAAAGTAGGCAACTAAAATCGATGAGAGGAAATATCTGAAATATGATTTAGAGTTTGCTGCTTTAGTATTTTACTTAAAGGCATGGAGGCATTACTTGTCAGGAGAAGGTTTGAGCTATTCACAGACCATAATTTGTTGAAGTAGCTTTTCTCATAGAAGGACCGTAACCTACGAAAGCAGAGATGGATACAGCTCTTAGCCTCCTACGATTTTGACATTTCCTATATGGCCAGTAATAAAAATGTGGTTGCAGTTGCCTTAAATCAGAGACATGCTAGTTTGGGAGTTATGTTCTTGGAATGGATCCATTTAGATTATCTAATTGGATTTGATTTTCAATATAGATGTGAGGTTGAGCCATAAATGTTAGCTAGTTTAACGATTAGACATACTCTTATATAGCGAATTGGCGATGGCTAATGACATGATGCAAAGCTAGTGAAGATTATTACTAAGCTAGAGAAGGGGGTAGACTTCTGATGATTTGAGGCAATACAGATTGTACCATGATGGTTGGCTTTGTAAGGATTGGAGATTATATGTTCATGGTGTGGAAAGACTTAAAGATGAGGTGTTATAATTTGAAGTTGATGATCCATCCGGAAGGTAATAAAATGTATAGAAATATGAAGAAAATATTTTTATTGGGAAGGAATGAAAAAGGATATTGGGGAATTCATCTCAAAGTGTATGAACCGTCATCTAATTAGAGCTAAACAAAAGAAATCGAGTAGTTTGCAACAACCACTTAAAGTTCAATAATGGAAGTGGGAGCATATATTGAATGTACTTCATTGGTGGATTTCCTAAGACTAGAGGATGATACGATATTATATGGGTTATTGTTGATAGGGTGACAAAGAGCACCCATTCCATACCATTAATGTCCAATAGAACAACAACAAAACTGGTTGAGCTGTATGCGTATTGGGTAGTACGATTCCATGGAGTATCGAAGGGCCTTATGAGCGACAAAGATCCACTGTTCATAAGAAGAATTTGGAAGAGCTTGCAAGAGGCGTTGGAGATAGAGCTGAATTTGAGTAAAGCTTACCACCCACAAATTGATGGTCAGATCGAGAGAGTAAATGTTTACTTGAGGATCTTTTAAGAGATTGTACACTTGATTTAAGAGGCTCATGGGAGGATCCTTTGCACTTAGTAGAGTTTACACTACAACAATAGCTATTAGTCGAACATCGGTATGACATCGTTCAAAGCTTTATACAACCGACAATGCAAAACCTCTTCATGTTGGTGAGAAATGAGGGAGAAACTAATATTTGGGTTAAATATAATATGTGAAACTTCAAAGAAGATAAAGATCATTTAGAAACGAATGAAAGATGCAAGATGGATAAAAGAGTTTCGTTGATAACATACGCCATGACTTAGAGTTCTCTGTTGGCGATATGGTGTTTGCCAAAATTTCTCTGCTTCGGTTTGGTGATAAAGGTAAGTTGGCCCTGAGTTTTGTAGGACCTTTTTCGATGCTTAAGACCATTAGAAACCTTGCATATAGAGTCAAGTCTTTGACAAATGGCAAAAATGAAGGCGAATGCCATAAGTGGTTGAAAAAGAAACTGTTCCAACTGCTAATGTTATGGGTATGGATGTGAATGCTTTGTTCTAGCAATTTATGGCATCAATGACGAGGGAAAACATGCTGGAGGCTTTTGAGCCAAGGCCTATAGCAACAAAGGATTTCTAAAAGGTTAACCAAGACTACATGAACTTGGGAGGCAAGACGCATGTTTACCGAGAAGGAGCTAACTATCGAAGTATTAACTTGGTTGAAAACTTATGATTGTATCTTTGGAAATCTAAGGTCGAATGACGTGCAAAAACAAAGGTTGGCTTCAACGTAGTTGCATGAAGATGCTATGGACTGGTGGGAGATGGTCAGTGCCGAGATCCGTAAAGAGGAGATCGCTTGGAATTCATTTAAGGGAAGGTTTGAGATTCAGTTTATTTCTCAGACTCAATTAGGCGTGTTGCTTCGTGGTTCATTTATTTGAATGCAGGGGATCTTTCGACAAAGGAATATATTTGAAAGTTTAATGCTTTGGCTAAATATGGCCGAGAGATGGTTAGCACCTCACCGAAGAAGAATGTGAATTTCATTTGAGGCAGGAAGCATGGTTTGGATATAAGGTAATGGTGCACTTAGCATCTCCTTAGTTTTTTTGGATATGACATGAAGATGTGATAATATGTATCAATAGAAGAAGAGAGTTGAGACAAAGCCTAAGGGAGTGCAAAAGAGTGGTTGACTCTGTATGCAAAAAGGTAAGAAGACTTTACTTAAAGGCAAGACTATCGAAACTGTTGTTGCGGAGGTTACTTGTTATAATTATGGTTAGAATGGGCACAATGCATCAAAGTATCCACAA
This sequence comes from Allium fistulosum, assembly GCA_030737815.1. Lineage (NCBI taxonomy): Eukaryota > Viridiplantae > Streptophyta > Magnoliopsida > Asparagales > Amaryllidaceae > Allium > Allium fistulosum. The sequence goes on along the minus strand of CM060902.1, from coordinate 796,722,622 downwards.
TCAGCTAAATTAATCAAGGTTGAGTGCTTTACCTATGACAAGCTTGGCCATAAGAAGAAGTGCTATTCAGAGTTGAGAGGAAAGGGTTTTATCTTAAAAGGTATGCTTTGATGTATAGTATTTCAATTAGAGTATTATTTGATAGCGGTGCTACACATTCATTTGTAGCAAAGGGAGTGGTTGATAAACTTGTGTTAGAAGTTACCTATTTGGTTGTTTTCATATGTGTAATAAATTGATAGGGTGATATGCCACTCTCAGATTGAATTGTACTAGCTAAGAGATTGAGTTAGATAGTGTAATTTTTTGTGAGATCCCCATGTATCTGATTTCATAGGCTTAAAAGTTATTTTAGGGAAGGATTGGTTGGAGTGTTGAGGCTAGAATATATTATGTCGAAAGGATACTAGCATTGGGTCATCCTGGCTGAAGAACAAGAGTAGGAATCCAAAACCTAAGTGCATGGGTGTATTATTTGCTTTAGCTTCGGAGAAGAAGGTATCAGAGTAGTGCAAGTAGTTAGAGACTTTATCGATGTGTTTGAACTACTTTTGAGACTACTTCCCCAAGGGCTGTTGAGTTTCATATCAAGTCGATACCAGGGGCTGGGCCATTTAGCCGACCCCTGGTAAAATGCCACCAAAGGAGAAGGAGGATTGAAGAAGAAACTAATAGAGTTGGTAAGGAAAACCCATATTAGGCCAAGTAACTCAAGTGGGGAGCTTTGGTTGTTTTTGTGAAGAAACCTGATGGTTCATTGAGACTGTGCATTGACTATAAGAAGCTGAATGAGAGAATTGTGAAGAACATATATCACTTATCAAGGATTGATGGTTTGTTTGATCGGTTAAATGGAGTAAAGGTATTCTTGCAGCTATATTTAGCTTTTGGATTCCATCAATTGAGAGTTTTACAAGAGAGTGTTCCTTTGGCTATTTAGAATGAGGTTCATATGAATGGTTAGTAATGCCGTTTAGAATAACCAATGCACCTACGTTCTTTGTAGACTTTATGAAACAGATCTTCCGAGACTAGTTGGTATGATATGTGTTGATGCCTACAGATGAAATTATGTTATACTAAAAGGATGAGAGAGATCATAAGGTTCACATAAGGCTTGTATTGGAGACATCGAGACAACATAAGTTAAAAGAAATTATTTCTAAGTTTCATTTTTGGAGAGGGGAAGTTAAGTTTCTGGGCTATGTTGTTACGGAGAAAGGTTTCGTCGTAGACCCTTCAAAAGTTGAGGTTGTGAATTGTTAGAAGAGACCCGAGACAGATATAGAGGTTTAGAGTTTCTTAGGATTAAGATGTTACTGTTAGAGATTCGGCAAGGACTTCTCTCATATAGCAGCGCCAATGACGAGACTTACTCGAAAAACAAGAAGTGTGTTTGGACTAAGGAATGCGAGACATCATTCCAAGAAATATGCTCGAGTTTGGGTTTAGGGGTAGTGTTGATGCAAAAGGGCAAATTAATATCTGCTGCATATAGTTAGTTGTAACTCTGTGAGGTTCGATATCCCACGCATGACTTGGAGTTAGCAACTGTTATCTTCACATTGAAGATTTGTAGGAATTACCTTTTAGGAGAGAAGTTCGAATTGTTTATTGACCACATGCCTCTGAGACAACAAAAGTGGTTTGAATTTTTGACATATTATGACTTCAAAATTAAGTATACCCCGGGGAAGGAAATATGGTTGTTGATGCCTTGAGCCAAAAGAAGTAGAGTTGTGTCTTAGCTATGATTAAAGAGTGGAGTGTTATAGAGACATTAGCTTTTGGCAACATTTGCTTTCGCTCGAGTGCTAGTTCGAGTCGAGTTTCCGGGACATTATCATGCTTGGAAGTTCGACCAACTCTCATAGAAAGGATTGTTGAGATGTAAAGAGGGGATCCACTTTATGCCGAAAGAACCAAGTGCCTAGAATCAGGAGCCAAGATGAAGAATTGAGGATTTTTGGGTGTCGACGAAAGAGGTTGGCTTTAGAAGAAGGGAATGTTGTATGTTCTGGATATAGAAAACCTTCGGAAGGAAGTTTTGGATGAATGCCAGTGTTCAAAGTTTTCTACTCTGAAATGACCCTCCTATTTCCACCCTAATTTCATAAGGATTTTTTTTTAGAGATGATATATAGATATATCATTCATTACAAATATATTTTCCAAGGTCATTTTTTTTCTCCAATAAACAAAATATATCCAGGATCAAAATAACTTACCAATATAAATATATCAGTGTATATCTAATAACATACACATACATATGAAGATGTATGTGTTCCTCTTGTTTAAATTCAGAGTATATACTTTATTTTTATTTTTGTTGTACAAGAACATTCTGTTTGATTTAGATTTTTAGCAATTCAGATTAATTATTGTATCCTGATTTTTGACCATAGAATCCACTGGAAACATGTACTTTAGTCTGTTATTCTAATTAAGGAATGATCAAGTAATAATCAGTGGAAAGCAAGCTTTTAATATGGATGATTGTGTTAAAGTCTGGATAGTATCAAACTCAGGATAAAAGAAAGTGGATCATAAGTGAACGCAAGCAACATCTAGGCGTAATGGAAACGCGCCTAACTTATACATGAGAGGTCACGAGTTCGAGTGCTATGCTGGTCGGTTCAAACACAATTTTTGTTTTTCTTTTTATTTTTCTCCTGTATGGTTTGAAATCTGATATCTACCTATATCTGCACATATATATTTAATTTTTGCCTATAATCTAACATACAAAACAAAATTTCTTACTTTATTATTTTTGAAACCCAATCCTACAACTGTTCTAGGAATTTATATTTATATTTTTGCCCAAATATCAACATGTACACAGATATACATGTACATGCCAATATCTTTGCTCAGTTTCCAGAAAACTGAGTGAAACAATTGCTAAATGTACTAAGCTTTTGAAATGCATTTTTATTTTCAAAATACAATCTATCATGATCAACCAATACTTCATTTATTTGAAGCTGGTTAACTCATGAATCCTGTATCTGCTACACACTAGTTCAAAACAATGGAGATACCATTCATTGCATTCTGTCTGAAGCTTTTTTAAAAACATTTTACTTTTCTCAATACAATTCAGAAATGAATTCAAACTTATTTACAAAGCATTTCAGTAAAAAGGAAACTAAAATCCTTATAAGTTTACTTCTAGCTAAATCCAGATTTTATTCTAAAACTCAGTGCTCTGTTATGTCTCAAGATTAACTAATACATAATATAAATTATGCAAAACAGTAGCTCACCTACATATGCATATTTCTTTTCCAAGCATCATATCAATACTTAAGATCATTTCCTTGTTTCCCACTCAGATATTTCTTTTAGATTTTAAACCTTAGTACATAACAATATATTTAACATGATACAACTAGTCCATCTAACCATAATAGAATTCATTACATGACTGGAAATCTTAGAAACATAACATTTTTCCTGAATACATGCAGATATAATCAATTTAAGCTCTTATTGAAACTAGCTAGCATGTTCATTCACTTCTCCATAATAGCCATAACTTCATTTTTACTTAGTGCCTGGGTTACCTGAAAGAGCATAAGTGGCTGCCTCATTTTAAAATGAGACACCCCATATGCCATGAGCAAACAAGGGTCAGATCTATGATCTGGTATGAGTAACATCAATACATTCATGATATTAAGCAATAGACAATATAAGAGCACCAATTAGTTATTTAAGCAAATTCCTACAATCAATTACTTTAACATGGTATAAATAAGTTGATTCTGGTATGATATATTCATCTATCATTCTTACACTTGCATACATAATCATGCAAACATAATTATCTATTTGCAACAATTGCTTTCACTGGAACCATCTTGGTTCCATACCATTCAACCTAAGAAATATCCATATTCCTATTTCTTCATTTACAGGTTGTATAATTCAATTTAAATCCCTGCCTCATCTGCTATTAAGGAATCACTGGGACACATTGCAATGAACTAATTCACATCATTGCACAAAGATCTCAGGGCTTAAACAAACCATGTGCCAACTTGCATACTTCAAATATGACAAGCATTCCAGCAGCTTTCTTGGCCTTCCCTTCCCTAGTTTATTTACTAGTGTATTGTCTTAAATCCTATCATCAAATATGCTAAGTGAACATGTCACTGCAAACATGGAAACATCCATAATCTTTCCTAGCATAATTCTCCTCAGAAATAAGCAGACAGTTATTTCCTAAATGGGGTCAATATGTCTTGATCTTAGTAAAATATAAGAATATTTTCAACTGTAAAAAAAAAGAGGCATGGCATGTTCTTATTATATTGATCTGCAAGCCTTTATGATTGATTCAGATTCAGGATCTGGTTCAATCATAATTTTAGCTTGTGAGTTTTTTTTTTTGATTTGATTAAGGGCTCAGCACTTAGAAAATTTCTATTGCACCCTTAACATTTTTCTTCTCAAGCCTCAGCACTTATACCAAGTATAATGCAGCTCCCAACATTTTTGTAAAGTTTTCATGCCATAGATCTATAACAGTTGAGAGTATTCTCTATATAATTTTAAGATCCTAGACTTTAACATTTATGAGTATAAATAAAACAGTATGATACACATCCAAAGACAAATGTCTCAACCAATCAAAGATCATCAAAATCATCCATATTAAATCATATCAGATTTAAAATAAGACATCCAAAAAGCATTGATGAAATCATATACATCAAAACCAGAAATATATAAATGGCAATATAAAAAGTGGCTGCCTCATCTCAGGTCTTAATGCCATGAACTCAGTGAGGTTACTCACCTAAATATTTCTTCTTATTAATCCAGAAAATCCTTGTTTGAGTGTTTTCTCCTTCCTTCCAATATTTTTCTTCTTTTCTTATTTTTGTGCAGCTCGGGGTAAAGATAATTCTACTGGCTAAAACTGCCTATTTATATGTGTGACGCCCCACCTCTATGCTCATAATAACAAAGAGTATTAAAAGAAATACTGTCTATTATTACGAAGAATAAGGCTGGATAGGAGCGACCATCCGTAATTGGCCTTACACTAATATTGGTTATCTCGATAGGAGTGGTATATACTTTTTATTTTTCATCTATTATTTATTTACTCCCATCGACATATCCAATTATCAGTATAAAACGAACTACGATAGTTCATAATAGTTTAGGACATTAGATATAACAATAACACAGATAATATAATTGCGGAACACAGATAAAAACAAAAGCCTCATATATATATAACTGATGTCAGTTAATACATAGTTGACACGATACATATGATACAACTACAACTGTCGACTCTAGAAGTTATATATACAAGTACATTATCGACTAATATACATGAATACATATCGTTCTATACAATGACACGACTACTACAAAATGACACTGACAACTTCAGAAGATGTGAAACGTCTTCAAATCCTGAACAGCAACTCAAAGAAGAAAATCTACAACCTGAAATAACTCGGGTCTGACCCGAGTATTACATTCAAAAGAAAATAATACCCAGGTCAGTCTAATTCAAACCAGTTTATTAGTGCATATAGGCAGTAATAATTTAAATAGACGACAGCCACAATAATTCCCGTCTATCCGATTCTTTAAACAAAGAAACCGGATAACGGTCAATATAACATTTAACAGTGTTTAACAAAATCAGCAGGTTTAAATCATCAACAGAGATAAATAAACAATTTATCAAATCGACTAAATCAATTTAAAGCCACAGAAATTGTCACTTTAAAACCATCAAAACTCGATTGGCTGCCGTACACGCACGCGTGTACGGCCTCGCCAATACAGCATAAAAGATCAATGCATCACGACACAAAAGAAATATTAATTCAAAACTGTCGGGTTTGGGTGGCTGCAGTGCACGCACGCGTGCACTGCCTCGCCACAACAACATATAAAGAGAAAGCCACAAGGCACAAAGGTCAATGCACAAGAGTTTACAGTGCAAACAAATGTAGTACGCAAGTGACAGTAGTGAAAAGCTTCAACAAAGTGAATATGCAATATGTACACAAATGAATGTACATAACAATCTGCACATGGACAAAATGAACCAGAGGTGCAGCAAGGAACTGCACATGATATAGGTACATATGATGACCCAGCCAAAGAAAGTGTAAGCAAACCGAGTTATGGCTTAATCCAAAAAGCAACACAAGACATCAACAACCTGACAATGATGTGCAGAGGTATGCAGAGAAATGGCACAGGTATGTGCAGAGGTATGAAATACGTGAAGTCATCAAAATGAAGGTGAGAGCACCAAAAACATGGCACTACAACACACAACATTAAAGAACCTAGAGAATCAGTGCCTAACAGAGGCAACTGGCAACACATATATGCATATACATGTTACCAGTAATTACAAAATGCAGCCAATAGGAGTCTGGGAGTAGTTCTAGTGCATGAACACATAACTCCAATGAATGAAGCCCTACCGAAAATAAACTCAAGACTACAACTCAAATGCAAGCTGCATAAACATGAATACATGAGCCTGCTATCAACCATTAAAAAAGGCAAAGGTCAAATCACAACTGTCATGATTCAGCACAACTGCCAGGCCATTAGTAACAACTACCTGATACAGAACAATGCAACCCAAGTAGAATATGTGTGGGAACGTGAACCGGTAATAAATGTACAAGCATCACTATAAAACCCAATTCAGTGATACGCAACAACAATAAAGTGAAGTCTGGGTGCCTAAAAAAAGACAGAGGCAATGTAATTGCAGACTACTCATAAATGAAGACAGAAACAACATGCACAACTACAATTGTACCAGCTACGTGTATGCAATAGGTCGAAGTCATAGACCAGAGAATCAAACTTCAAAAGTGACTCAAACCATAATTTGAAAATGTCACAGGTCTGAGTACAGAAGTAAATGGCAACAATTACAATCATGTCTCGACTCCAGTGAACAGGCAACATCACCTTAAAGCAACTCGAGTAAATCACAGTGAACATGGTCAGAAAACCACAAGCAAAAGTCGAACAAGAGCAACATCACAAAAGTCAAGTTTGTAGTCAAAGACTAACTGTAGTTCAAAGTGGCCGAAGTTAAATCACAAGTACCAAGTGCAAAGTTCAACTAAGAATATAATCAAATGTACAACAACCCAGACCAGTATCATACAACACTTACTATATATGCACAGTTCACCAAAGTTCAAGAGATAAGCCGGAATTACAAAATGAACCAGTGCCAAGTTCGAACAAAAATCAAGTAGGAGTTTGAACAATGACAGAGAGTATGAAGTCATCATTTATCTCAAAGTCAAGTATGATACAAAAATAACCAATAACATGGAATCGCATAAACAAAGTCAAGTGACCAGGAAGAAATCGTCACAGCGAAGTCAGAGGAAATCAACATCAATAAAATCAGGTTGAAACCGAAGACATCAAAATAGAACAAGCAATCACGGTCAAACGAATTTCGAATTAGATGTGAGTAATATAAATTACTCACCTTTGCTACGAATGGAGCTATCGAGGTCGAGGCCGAAGCAATCGAAGAAAACGAACGAAGTTAAGCCCTAGCTGCTGAAGATTGAATCGAGCGGAGACTCCAAGTACCAATGAAGTCGAATTCCATTGAATTGAAGAAGTCAGCATCTTCGACTTTGAACACGCCCTTGTTTCGAAAGGGGGAAGAACGAGAGACGAAGCCACCATTTTTTTTCGTTCGATTTATCTTTAGGGTTCGCGAATGAATGTGGGTAGATAGGAATAGGTATCGGCCTTAGATAAGTATCACAATACCAAAAAGGAAACGTGGCCAAGATTTTACTAAAAGCCCAAACAACGCTTAACTAAATTTTCAACCCATTAAAACAATCAATAGCAATTAACAACCACTTAATCGTTAAATGACGAAAATTAATTGTTATAAAACTCTGGGTTGTTACAGACTCCCCTCCTTATAAAAAATTGCGTCCCCGCAATTTTCATAATTATGGTCGTCAACTACTATTATTCTTCTAACATAAACTGGTTAAGCTAGAAAAATAAAAGTCAAGAATTCAAATGCCAAAGTAATCTTTTAATTCTAATAAAGAGATTCGCAAACCTTCAAAAATCTAACTATCAATAGATAATCAGAAAGCAGCAAAACTGAATAAATGCAATCATCAGCCATATTTAATTATCAACAAGTTAATTAAAATGCAGAGAATCATAAAGCAACAATGTCTAATCATCGATATGATAATTAGAAAACCAACAAAAGCTAATTATCAACAGAGATGATTAGAAAGCACAAATCACAATTCGCAAAACTGCAAATATCTAGTTATCTAACGGATAAATAGAAAACACGAACTTCATAATCAGCAAATACTAACTATCAACAATGACAGATAAAAAAACAATTCAATAAAATCAACCTATTCTAGAATCAATTGGAGACTAGAAAATTTCATATCAATAAAATCAGCAAACATCAATTATCTAATTATCTCAAACGATAATCAGAAGACAAATCAGCACATATCCAATTACCACCACCGGTAATTTAAAATTTCAAATCAACAATTATTCAATTATCAAAAACGATAATCAAATTTCAAATTCAACAAATATTCGATTATCAAAAACGATAATCAAATTTCTCAAATCAACAAATATTCGATTATCTAACAGCAATAATTAAATCCAAAATCAACAAATATTTAATTATCAAAGATGATAATTAAATCTCAAATCAGCAAATATTTAATTATCAAAGACGATAATTAAATCTCAAATCAGCAAATATTTAATTATCTAAAGCGATAATTAAATCTCAAATCAGCAAATATTTAATTATCATAAGCGATAATTAAATCTCAAAGCAACAAATATTTAATTATCTAAAGCGATAATTAAATCTCAAAGCAACAAATATTTAATTATCTAAAGCGATAATTAAATCTCAAATCAGCAAATATTTATTTATCTAAAGCGATAATTAAATCTCAAAGCAACAAATATTTAATTATCTAAAGCGATAATTAAATCTCAAATCAACAAATATTTAATTATCTAAAGCGATAATTAAATCTCAAAGCAACAAATATTTAATTATCTAAAGCGATAATTAAATTCGAAATTAGCAAATATTTAATTATCAAAAGCGATAATTAAATCTCAAAGCAACAAATATTTAATTATCTAAAGCGATAATTAAATCTCAAATCAACAAATATTTAATTATCTAAAGCGATAATTAAATCTCAAAGCAACAAATATTTAATTATCTAAAGCGATAATTAAATCTCAAAACAACAAATATTTAATTATCTAAAGCGATAATTAAATCTCAAAGCAACAAATATTTAATTATCTAAAGCGATAATTAAATCTCAAATCAACAAATATTTAATTATCTAAAGCGATAATTAAATCTCAAAGCAACAAATATTTAATTATCTAAAGCGATAATTAAATTCGAAATTAGCAAATATTTAATTATCAAAAGCGATAATTAAATCTCAAAGCAACAAATATTTAATTATCTAAAGCGATAATTAAATCTCAAATCAACAAATATTTAATTATCTAAAGCGATAATTAAATCTCAAAGCAACAAATATTTAATTATCTAAAGCGATAATTAAATCTCAAAACAACAAATATTTAATTATCTAAAGCGATAATTAAATTCGAAATCAGCAAATATTTAATTATCAAAAACGATAATTAAATCTCAAAGCAACAAATATTTAATTATCTAAAGCGATAATTAAAAGCAACAAATATCCGATTATCAAAAACGATAATCAGAACTCATATCAACAAATATCTAATTATCACAAGCGATAATTAGAAACAACAATTATCTGATTATCAAAAACGATAATCAGAACTCATAGCAACAAATATCCAATTACCTGCAGATAATTGGAAGCAACAAATATCTAGAAATCAATTAAGAAGACTAGAAAATCAACATAAAAGCTTGGATCGATCCCATCAGATGGCGAGTTTTTAATTCGCCGCACGTGCAACAACATATGGCCGAAGCCTACCAAGTACTCAACATAATTTTTGGCGCCCAACAAATGACCCGAAGGTCCAACATATGACCCGAAGGTCTAGTACTGGTATTTGACCCGAAGGTCCAACATATGACCCGAAGGTCCAACATAGTGGCTCGAAAGCACACGAAAGCATCAAAATGTTTCAATTAACGAGTCCGGAATTAACCGAAATAGCAAACGCACATGTCCCATACCACGTGTTTTACCAAATCGTTTGATTCTCTTCATCGTTTCCTTGAAAGTGTGAAATCATCAAATTCATCAAAACAACAGATATTCAATTAACGAGTCCGGAATTAACCGAAAAAGTAAAAGTGTGGTTCCATACTCCGCACTTTTGCTAAATCGTTTAATTCTCTTCATCGTTTCCTTGAAAGTGCAAAATTGTGTATTTTGTAAAAATACACTTTACATTCTCAAACGGACAAGTCCGGAATTAAGCGAATCAGTAAAAGAAAGGGGTCATAGTCCTCGATTTTGCTGAAACGTTTAAATCGCTTCCTCATTCTTTTGAAAGCGTAAACTGTTAAATTTCCGAAAATAATTTTATTTATTTTGTAAAAATAACAATTCACCTTCTCAACTGGACAAGTCCGGAGTTAAGTGAAACAGTAAAAGAAAGGGGTCATAATCCTCGATTTTGCTGAATCGTTTAAGTCGCTTTCTCATCCTTTTGAAAACGCAAACCGTTACAAATTTATAAAACAATTTTCATTTCATTTTTTTTTTTTTTAAACGAGTTTCCAATCACGTGATTAAAGCAGCAATATTAGTAACAATTTCGATAAGGAAATTGTACTTCTCAAAATACCGTAAAAACGGTTACAAATCAGCATTGCGGAATAACCGCTTGAAAATTCACTTTTAAAATTTGACGGTTACTGAAGCCAAAGTGACAGTAATTTTAAAACGTCAAAATCACATCAAAACAATTTACATTAAAGTGTAATATCAGAGAATTTTCATTCATCAAAATGCCATAAAACACCGTGCTTCAAGACTTTAGCATTGGCGTAAAAATCCCGTTACAAAAATAACGGCAACAAAATACGTTTCATAACCTAGCATCGGTTCAACGTAAAATAAATGCAGTAACGTGCAATTCAATTTGTGCACGTACTACAAAATGAACAAAGAAACTATCCGAAGGTATCTTCAATGAAGATAATTTAAAATGGCAAAAATCTAATCAATAGATGATTAGTACAAAAGAAGGCCAGCGGAAATTTCAACAAAAATCACATATCTGCAATTACTTCGAATCCTCAATTCGGATTCGAAGTTCTTAAAGAAACAAAATAATTACAGCTATGTAAACAACAAATGAAATTCATATCAATTTCGTAATTTGATTTTAAATCAAAAAGATTATCAGTTGTACTCAGCGAAGACAGTTTCACTGTTTCCGCTGCGCACTCTGATAAACAGAACACAAATCAATCAAATCATCAGAACACAATTTCACTATTATTTTTAAATAAAGTTATTTAAAAATTTCATCCAAATTTCAAAACTTTAGTTTTGACTCAAGCACAAATAAAACATCGACCAATAGTTGTAACATATGTTCCTTCCGAGTTAAGTTTTATATTATGTCCATAAACCCCAAGCTCTGATACCAACTGTGACGCCCCACCTCTATGCTCATAATAACAAAGAGTATTAAAAGAAATACTGTCTATTATTACGAAGAATAAGGCTGGATAGGAGCGACCATCCGTAATTGGCCTTACACTAATATTGGTTATCTCGATAGGAGTGGTATATACTTTTTATTTTTCATCTATTATTTATTTACTCCCATCGACATATCCAATTATCAGTATAAAACGAACTACGATAGTTCATAATAGTTTAGGACATTAGATATAACAATAACACAGATAATATAATTGCGGAACACAGATAAAAACAAAAGCCTCATATATATATAACTGATGTCAGTTAATACATAGTTGACACGATACATATGATACAACTACAACTGTCGACTCTAGAAGTTATATATACAAGTACATTATCGACTAATATACATGAATACATATCGTTCTATACAATGACACGACTACTACAAAATGACACTGACAACTTCAGAAGATGTGAAACGTCTTCAAATCCTGAACAGCAACTCAAAGAAGAAAATCTACAACCTGAAATAACTCGGGTCTGACCCGAGTATTACATTCAAAAGAAAATAATACCCAGGTCAGTCTAATTCAAACCAGTTTATTAGTGCATATAGGCAGTAATAATTTAAATAGACGACAGCCACAATAATTCCCGTCTATCCGATTCTTTAAACAAAGAAACCGGATAACGGTCAATATAACATTTAACAGTGTTTAACAAAATCAGCAGGTTTAAATCATCAACAGAGATAAATAAACAATTTATCAAATCGACTAAATCAATTTAAAGCCACAGAAATTGTCACTTTAAAACCATCAAAACTCGATTGGCTGCCGTACACGCACGCGTGTACGGCCTCGCCAATACAGCATAAAAGATCAATGCATCACGACACAAAAGAAATATTAATTCAAAACTGTCGGGTTTGGGTGGCTGCAGTGCACGCACGCGTGCACTGCCTCGCCACAACAACATATAAAGAGAAAGCCACAAGGCACAAAGGTCAATGCACAAGAGTTTACAGTGCAAACAAATGTAGTACGCAAGTGACAGTAGTGAAAAGCTTCAACAAAGTGAATATGCAATATGTACACAAATGAATGTACATAACAATCTGCACATGGACAAAATGAACCAGAGGTGCAGCAAGGAACTGCACATGATATAGGTACATATGATGACCCAGCCAAAGAAAGTGTAAGCAAACCGAGTTATGGCTTAATCCAAAAAGCAACACAAGACATCAACAACCTGACAATGATGTGCAGAGGTATGCAGAGAAATGGCACAGGTATGTGCAGAGGTATGAAATACGTGAAGTCATCAAAATGAAGGTGAGAGCACCAAAAACATGGCACTACAACACACAACATTAAAGAACCTAGAGAATCAGTGCCTAACAGAGGCAACTGGCAACACATATATGCATATACATGTTACCAGTAATTACAAAATGCAGCCAATAGGAGTCTGGGAGTAGTTCTAGTGCATGAACACATAACTCCAATGAATGAAGCCCTACCGAAAATAAACTCAAGACTACAACTCAAATGCAAGCTGCATAAACATGAATACATGAGCCTGCTATCAACCATTAAAAAAGGCAAAGGTCAAATCACAACTGTCATGATTCAGCACAACTGCCAGGCCATTAGTAACAACTACCTGATACAGAACAATGCAACCCAAGTAGAATATGTGTGGGAACGTGAACCGGTAATAAATGTACAAGCATCACTATAAAACCCAATTCAGTGATACGCAACAACAATAAAGTGAAGTCTGGGTGCCTAAAAAAAGACAGAGGCAATGTAATTGCAGACTACTCATAAATGAAGACAGAAACAACATGCACAACTACAATTGTACCAGCTACGTGTATGCAATAGGTCGAAGTCATAGACCAGAGAATCAAACTTCAAAAGTGACTCAAACCATAATTTGAAAATGTCACAGGTCTGAGTACAGAAGTAAATGGCAACAATTACAATCATGTCTCGACTCCAGTGAACAGGCAACATCACCTTAAAGCAACTCGAGTAAATCACAGTGAACATGGTCAGAAAACCACAAGCAAAAGTCGAACAAGAGCAACATCACAAAAGTCAAGTTTGTAGTCAAAGACTAACTGTAGTTCAAAGTGGCCGAAGTTAAATCACAAGTACCAAGTGCAAAGTTCAACTAAGAATATAATCAAATGTACAACAACCCAGACCAGTATCATACAACACTTACTATATATGCACAGTTCACCAAAGTTCAAGAGATAAGCCGGAATTACAAAATGAACCAGTGCCAAGTTCGAACAAAAATCAAGTAGGAGTTTGAACAATGACAGAGAGTATGAAGTCATCATTTATCTCAAAGTCAAGTATGATACAAAAATAACCAATAACATGGAATCGCATAAACAAAGTCAAGTGACCAGGAAGAAATCGTCACAGCGAAGTCAGAGGAAATCAACATCAATAAAATCAGGTTGAAACCGAAGACATCAAAATAGAACAAGCAATCACGGTCAAACGAATTTCGAATTAGATGTGAGTAATATAAATTACTCACCTTTGCTACGAATGGAGCTATCGAGGTCGAGGCCGAAGCAATCGAAGAAAACGAACGAAGTTAAGCCCTAGCTGCTGAAGATTGAATCGAGCGGAGACTCCAAGTACCAATGAAGTCGAATTCCATTGAATTGAAGAAGTCAGCATCTTCGACTTTGAACACGCCCTTGTTTCGAAAGGGGGAAGAACGAGAGACGAAGCCACCATTTTTTTTCGTTCGATTTATCTTTAGGGTTCGCGAATGAATGTGGGTAGATAGGAATAGGTATCGGCCTTAGATAAGTATCACAATACCAAAAAGGAAACGTGGCCAAGATTTTACTAAAAGCCCAAACAACGCTTAACTAAATTTTCAACCCATTAAAACAATCAATAGCAATTAACAACCACTTAATCGTTAAATGACGAAAATTAATTGTTATAAAACTCTGGGTTGTTACAATATGCATTTTTCCACTAGGGTTTTGTTAAAACAGAATTCCATTTCTGTCCTGGCTAGCATCATGCATTTTTCATTCATAATACCGGCCATATTAACCAATTTAAAGGCTGCATTTTCTTTAATTTACTTTTCAGAAAATGGCCACTCACCTAGTCATGTTAAAAGTGTGACTATCCTATTTTTATTTTTCAATTATTCCTGAGAATCCCCTTTGCTATTTTTGCCTACACAAGCATATTGACTTGTATCACATTTCATGTCATTTTAATGTTATAGTTTCACTTGCTTATATATATATATATACTTTTCAGTACTTAAAAATGTATATTTGTATACATATCTTATCTAGGCTTATTTAATTCCTCTTTAATTTCAGAAACATATGCACCTATATGTATACAGGTTTACAAATCCTTATGACATATACATGTATAATTTTCTTTTCTGGGTTTTAAATAAAATCTGTTTACTGATTTAAAGTAAAACTTACTTTTCTTATTTTCTAAGATGATCCATATAATTCCAGAAATCAAATATCCATGTTGCAAAATCATGTTTGTATTGCTTTTTAATTCTTGTTTTAAATCCAAGAAATCTGGAGTTCTTCCTTGTGCCATTTCAGTGTGCACGTGCACACATATACTTGCACACTATTTATTCCAGAAATTTCACCATATTTAAATCTAAATATTTCAAAAATTAAATCATTTTACAAAAATGATTTTTCACAAAATTTTGGGGTATTACATACTCACCGGGAGGCACAAAGATGTTCCCAAACATGAAGCAAAGCTTCTATTGTGAAGGAATAAAGAGATGTTAGGGAATGCAAGAAAATATATTTCATATGCCAACAAGTTAAGGCTAAGCATCAAAAGCCAAGTTGTAACGACCCTAATTTTGACTAACATTATTTAGGACATTTAATTAGATAAATTAAATGAAATAATGTAAATGGTTAAGGGATTGAGATTTGAATAATATATGTTAGCCATGCCTAATTAATCTATAAGCCAAAGAGTAATAGAATGAAATAGGTAAGAGGATTAAGATAAGGGAAAAATAGGAATAAGTTATATTCTTATGCCCTAAACCCTCATTCCATTTTCATTTACATCATTCACAAACAAAAATTAAACTTAAGCTTGTCGGCCACCATGAGAAGAAGATAAAGGGAAGATAAGCAAGAATCAAAGGAAGAAGCTTAATCAAATCAATTCAAGAGAAAATATCAAACTCCTTAACAACAAGCTAAGGTGAATAATAGTTCTTACATCTCATTTTTATGGTTTCAGTTTCTAGATAAGATCCAAATATATTTTGCAAATAAAATGCCATGTTTTGATTCTTTAAATGAATATATATGCTTATTGATGATCTATGTTGTTTCATATAGACTTTATGATAAGTTTTGATTTGAAAAACCTATTAAATGATATCCAAATGGCTTGCGTTTTTGATATAAGGTCAGAGATATTATTTTAGAGATGGGTTTCAAGTTTCATATTCTAAGATATTGTGTATTTATTATGAATTTTCTAGTAAAGAAAATAGTTAAATCGGGTTTAAATTAAATTCAGCTATTATATGTTAGCTTTGGGATGGAAATTTAAATATGTTAAAAAACATATTAAAAGTGATTTATGAGAATTTTTGGAGAATTTTCCTAAGTTTTTTGTTAAGGATATAAAATTATTTAAGGTATGAGACTTAAATGTTTTATATACTTCTAAAAGGAGAATGGGCTAATTTGCTAAATGTTTTAATTTGTTAATTACCGAATTCGGAAGCACTTTTAGAAATGATTTTGTAAAAGTATTGGCAACCAATTATATGTTGACAAATAAGGCAAGTTAGTTGGAAAGAAATTGCTTTAAAAAGTTAAAATTCAGTTTTATAAAGATTTACTGCGTCACCACTTATAGCATCCACCTTTCGACCCTATTCTGCCGCCTCCAACTAGGTCGAAACCAATATACATGGTATCAGCTTCGGTACGTAGTGGATTGGAGTTAGGCAAAAGGTATAGAGTCGAAACATGCTTTCGAAGGGGTAGAGGTAGCTCTTTTAAACTTAGAATTATTTTGGTTACAAATAATGCTTTCAAAGGAATTAGCTTTCGACTTGGTTGAATATGCCTTTGTTTTAGAAAAAGGGCTTTCAAAAGAGGGTGCCGCCTTTTGTTTTCAAACAAAGCTTTTGAAGGGGTCGAAACCCCTGCTGCCGCATTCAACCTTTCGAATCAATTCTTTCGAAAGGGTGCTTTTGCCTTCAAACTTGTAAGCCGCTTCTTCATGCTTTCGAAAGGGTTGGTTTCGAAATTATCCACTTTCTTTTACTTAGGAATATTGCTTACGAAAGCTATGCTTACGCCCCAGTTCTTTTAAGACCCTTAGATATATTGAAAGTTAAACCCAAAGGTTTCAAAAGGAATGGTTTTAAATGGTTTCGAAGCTATGTTCCACAAAATTTTACTTGAACCCGGTGCTTTCGAAAGGTTTGTTTTACGTAAAGGATTTTAGTGCTTTTGAAAGGTATATAATGAAGTTTCGAAGGGGTGATTCCCCATTGTTTTCGAAAGGTTTACTTTTAGTATTTGAATGGAAGATTTCCAATGCTTTCGAAAGGCAAGATTGAAGTGTTTTGAAAAGAGGATGTCTAGGTTTTATAAAGCTTTCGAAGGGATTCCTTTAATGGTTTCAAAAGGACACTTTCAATGGTTCTGAAAGGTCTATTTTAAAAGATTTCGAAAGATATGTTTTGGCCTTTCGGCCTAGTGTTTCTAGGTAAAGTAGTTAACTTATTTCGAAAGGGGTACTTTCAATGGATTCAAAAGGGATTGTTTAAAGTTTTTAAACAAGGGTTTCGAAGGTTATCATCAACTTTGTTCTATGTAAAGTATTTATCGTGGCAAAGATATTTGAGTAAAGCAAAAAGAATATTTTCCTTGTTTAAGTATGATTTAAAGGGTTAAATCAATTTGAAAGAAATGTTTTCAAGGAAAATTTTATGGGGTAGTTAACCTTAAGTAAATGACTCAGATATTAGAATCTAGATGGGACTAGTATAGGGTCACGCCCTATATTTTAGCTAATAAGCCCCTAGCTAATATAAGTCCAAAATTCAAGTGTGTGGGGCTTTGTTAGAGGTAAGACTAAAATGATGTTACACACCGAAAGGAATATACAGAGAGAGATAAGTTATTGGTGAGCCCGCGGAACCATTAGGTTCAGTTGACCCTAGAAGAAGACGTTAAGGGCAAATAGCCCAGTAGCGTGTCTAACAGATGTTAGATAATTATTTGTGTGTGGTAGGCCCGAGTCAGCCAGTGGTTAATAGTTAGCCAAACAAAACTATATTTTGGTGATAGATAGTCCATTGATTACCTGATTTATATGCATATATGATATTGCTACTATTGCTTTAATATGTTTGATTGCTGGTTTTTGATTTGCAAAAGATTTGTTTTAAAAAGGGATATTAGTGAGAGGAAACTCGTTCCACTAATCGGTGTGGTCTCACTTAATATCAGATAACCGAGATGTATAGTATTATTCACACCAGGATTTATATCTGACTCGAAGTTTATGTTTTTCCCCTTAAACTCTCGGGTGCTCAAAATTTAATTTGAGTAGATTGAGAGTTAAGGTGTTTCAGGTTTAGTAGGTTGGGCGAATAAGCTTCCAAAGACGTGCAGGAGGCAATGCTAGCTATATAGGAGTTATTTAGTTTCATTTCTGCTGTGATGTATTAAGACTGATAGGCTTATTTGGTACTCTGATCATCCAAGGGGGCATCTCCATATGTCGCTCTTGCATGATTTGTAATAATTATGTTTGATCAAAACCTGGAAATCGTTTTGGGATTATGTATCTGAATATGAAATATTGATTTGAAACGTAATCAAAAAAGTTGTTTTTAATTCCGTGTTGATTTTATTTCATATTCACATGCTTCTGATATTATGGGTACCATTAACATTACGATACTTTGTCACCGGAAGTTAATACTATAGATGACTGCAGCATCTGTAGCGCTTAGCTTCGAGCCTCAAGATAGAGGATGTTACACAAGTGGACTTGTACATCCATTGGAAATTTCAATATGGAAGTGGGACTTTGTTTCTATGAATTTCATAGATGGTTTACTGAAATTAGCGGCTAGGAATTATAGTATGGATCATAGTAGATAGATTGACTAACAGTCCCAATTTTATCCCAATGAAATCTGTAAGGACTTCCGCAAAGTTAGATGAGACTCATGTGAAGACTATAGTGAGACTTAATCGAATTTCAAGTACTATAGTTAGTGACTAAGACCCTTTGTTTTTCAATGAATTTTGGTGGATCTGACAAAGAGCTTTGGGCTCGAAGCTATGTATGAGTACATCATACCATACTCGGAAAGATGGACAAGCTGAGAGATTCAGCATTGTACATGATAATTTACAAGCCTGTATATTAAAGATTGGAGAATTTTGGAAAGATTGCTTATACTTAGTAGAGTTTTCATACAATAGTATTTACCAATCTAGTATTGGGATGGCACCTTTTGATGCATTGTATGGAAGACCTTGTAAGTCACTTATATGTTGGTGCAGGATAGGAGATTGGCTTGTATTGGGATCGGATCTTATGAGAGAAGTTTCAAAAAAGGTTGAGCTGATGTTGTAGAGGATAAAGGATGATCAATCGAGACAGAAGTGTTATGTCGATATGACGTGGAAAGAGATTGATTTTGAAGTTGGGAATCATGTATTTATTAAGGTTTCTTTGATATAAGGCAGAATGAGGTTCGAAAAGGATGGAAAGTTAGCGCCGAGATATATTGGCCCATTTTGATACTTGAGAGTATTGGTGAAGTAGCCTATAGGGTGGAGTTACTGAGTTCCTTTGATGGAGTCTATAATGCGTTCCATGTATTAAGTTTAAGGAAGTGTGTCCGAGACCCTGAAGCGATAATATATCTGAGAGCTCTTGATGGCTTGGTTATTGAACCAAATATGATTAATGTGAAAAGACCCATTTGAATAGTAGACTAATATTTTAAGGAGCTTCGGAATAAGGTTGTTAGTCTTATGTGAGTGTGGTGGAATAAGAACTAAGATGATTGTGCATGGGAAATAGAAAATAAATTTAGGAGAACTTATGCTGAGTTGTTTATTTAGACTTAGCATGTATGTTTGCTATGTTTTGTTCTGGACTCTACATGTGTGTATATGTGTATCATATTTGTGTGCGCACGTTATATTATAGTTGATTTTGTAATGTATTAGTAGATGCAATAGTACATTTCATTTGTTATACATTTGCGAGGAACTTATGTGGTCATGCTAGAGTGCGCATGGTAAAGACTATAATTCACCGTTGTACCCTATTCTAATTTTGGGGATGAAATTCCTGTAAGGTGAACCCTGTAACACCCCGGATTTTAATAAAGAATTAATTGGGATTTGGTTATGATACTAATGATTTAATAATTAAATTATGAAATTAATTGAGAAAACATATGGTGCAAATGAAGTAAATATTCATGTACATTTACCTGTCGTTATTTAGGTTAAAATGAATAACGATTTACCACGATAAGTATTTGGTGTATATTTGCCTATTATGTTGCAATTTACATTTAACTTAAGAGAATAATTAAAATGAGGAAAGGGGCTATAAAGGTCGATAGCCCAACTCATTATGGATAATGAAATAACTACCTTCTCATTCTATTTATGTATTCATTTTCAAAACAAAAATATAAGACTCAGGAGAACATTAATGGCGGTTACGGCCTAAGAGAGAGAAAACGATGTGAAAAATGGGAAAAAACTTAGGAAACTTGAAGACCAATAAAGGTCAAGCTAATCAAAAGGTTTAGTAAGTAATATTATTCTCATTTTGCCATTTTCATCCATGATGATTATGGTTATGGTTAATATTACAGTGTTCACATGTGCTATGCGTTTATACTTGATAGAAAAATGTTTTAATGGATATTTTAGGTTGAAATGCTTGGCTTTACAATATGATGTTTAGTTATGATTCCCTACTACAATAATTTTGAAATGATATAAAAATTTGATATGATGTTTTAAATGTATTTTTAGAGGTGGGTTTTAATTTTGAGAATTTTTCCATGTTATAATAATTTTGGTTTGGATTTTTCAAGGAACCATATATTATTAAATAAGAGAAAATGGCTAAAATATAGGAGTTTTGGTAAAAATGTGCTTGGAAATACATTTAAAATATTTCTATGAGTTTAGTAAAATTTTATAAGTAATTTCAGAAGTGAAAAACCAGTATTTATGAACTGTAGATATGATTGTTGAAACTAATAGGTAAGTGCGGAATGGTATTATGTAGAGTAAAATAATTAATAAATGGATAAGAGACATGATCTAAAATAAGGGATGCAAAGTTAGGTAAAATACTGTAGCCCATTGGAAAACTTGGAGGCCGAAAGAATAGGGAGGCAACACGTGTAAAGATGGTGGCAGATGCACACAGGAGACATGCTTTATTATGTGTATCGACAAGGGTGTGCCAAGGGTATAGCTCTTGAAAATATAATGAACTAAGCTATTCTAAGAAAAGTGCTAAATGAATAAACTAAGAAAATATGAAGTCGAAGACGAAAGCTGAAGGATCTTGATGAAGGTTGTAGTCGAAGATGAATGCCGAAGATGAAGGTCGAGGTGTATATAATAAGAGCATCTTATACGAGGCTTCCCTAATATGAACCCAAGTGTAGTGATTTGCTAAGATTTATCCGTTTTTGAAGGAAAGCTAATATTGAGACTTATTAACTTTCGATGGAGTGTAATCGTTGAGACCTATTGACTCTCAAAGGAGGGTTAAAGCTGAGATCCAAGGCTTAAGATAGCCGAGGGTAGCACTTAGAGGTGCAAAGCTTAATGTACAAATAAATGCGCGTTTTAGTAAATAAATGATTAGGTGGTACATTCGGTAGCATAGTGTAATGACTTGGGAATAACTAAGTGCCTAAACATGACCTTATTCAGAAATGTTGGTGTAAGTTGTTCATGGAAACCAAATGCCCAAAGTGACATTGCATTCAGTAATGAGGTGTAAGGCCTTCATGGCAACCAATGTCCAAAGTGATGTTGTATTCGCTAATGAGGTGTAAGGCTTTGATGACAACTTAATATCCAAATATGACATTTCATCCAGTAACTAGGTGTAAGGCCCTAATGGCAACCCAATGTCCAATTATGAGATTACATTCGGTAGCATGGTGTAAGGCCTTAGTGATAACCAAGTGTCTAAACATTACCTTATTCGGAAACATTGGTGTAAGGCCTTTATGGAAACCGAATGAACGAAGATGGCATTGATGACATTGCATTAGGTGGTGGGTGTAATGCTATAGTGGTAACCCAATGTCCCAATATAACGTAGTATTCGATAGTGGGGGCGTGATTTCTTGATGGAAACCTAATGTTTAGATAAAACATTATATACATAAAGAAAGGATAAGGCCTTAGTGGTAACCGAAAGGTGTAATAACCTTAACATTAAGAAGAAAGAAAGACATAAGGCCTTTGTGACAACCGAAAGTAGAATAACCTTGTCAATAAGAAGGAACTGGATAAGGCCTAAGTGGAAAATTAAATGAATGACTATAAAACCTAGCGTGGATAGTTGCAAGTGTATGCTAAAATATGTATAAAATAATGACTTGTGATTATGATTCAAATATGATGATCATTCCGTTTGTTATGATGAATTGATGTTATTGAATAATGAGGGGAAATCCATGCTTTAGCAGCGTGGTCTCGTTATATGTTCTGTTAAGAAAAACATATTACTCAAACTAGGCTTTATGTCTGACCTGCGTTTTTATTATCATTTTTCCAATGAACTCATGGGTATCCATTTGAGTAGGCTATGCTTATGGGTATAGGCAGGTAGCTTTCAAAAGATGAATAAAGGACTTCGAAGATGAAGCAGGAGGTTAGTTGATAATGATAGTTGTTTTGTAGTCTGTTGTATAAGTGTTCATGTCAGCATCTTTTCATGTTGGGCACGACACTGTTACATGTTCTATTTATAGTTTACAGTTGCATGGACATGATTTGGGATATTGGAAATGTAAAGAAAATTATGCTATTGAAATTTATTTAGTTGCTATTTTTACCTAAACTATTGAAAAGATATGCATACTAATCTCATTCTACCATCGAAAGATAATTCCAAGGCTATGTAGTTAATATAAGATAATATCAACGATACATCTTCGATATATCTCATTTCGCTCCTTAACCAAATTTTTTAAAAATATCGCTTAAAATATAGTTATGAATATATCTTCCAATATTTGCCGATATATCACTCTGATATTTAGTCTGGAATTTCCGCTATTTTTTTTAAATATAGATCACTATTTAAGCGTTGGAGAAAACAAAGTCAGAAATAAATATCTTCACATTCTCAATGTTTAGTTTTTTGTATATGGGGAATGATAATACGCAGATCATAATGGAAATCCCAATACACTAATTTCAGTTTTTACCATATTTTTTCAGCCTTCTTCATAAGTCTTTCAATAAAGAAAATTCAACCTATCCCATTACTTTATATTTATTATTTTGTATGAACACTTTACCACTAAAAACAAGATCATGCTAGTGATTTCCGTTGTTTACTATTTCTAATTGGTAAGTTAGCTAATGAAAATTCTTTTTTTGTTTTACTTAATATCATGCACCGGAAACTAAAAGTGGAAGAGTGATAAAGTTATTTATTTGACCAATCGATAAAGAATGGTCTAGAAGTAGTAATCGGTATCAGATAAACGTTACTTATCTGATAATTTAAGTGAAAATGAAAATATAAATATGAAAAAAGTCAAAACATAACAGAGACGATTACATGACTAAAGAAACAACTAATATAGTCATTAGTGATATGTATTTATGTCTATTTCGTGATTTGTATATTTAATAAACCATCCCGGGTGGATAGACTATAATTTATAAACTATGTAAAATCGTAGTAATTTGGCAAGATAGTTCTAGATATTTAAAAACCTAACATCATTATAATATTATAACATAGTAAAATATTGTTTATAACATGTTTTAGGCATGTTCAGTTTTTTCCCATTGTTATAACGATATATTAGAATATCTCATATCGGTACTTGACCGATATACGTCCAATATCCATATCAACTACTTAGTTACAAGGTGACTGTAGCACATTGTGATTCCATCTTAGGTTTCAAAACGGGAATGTTACATGTAATTAAGTCAAAATTTGATAATTTCCCTTTAAGCAGCAACTTTTTGACTAATTCCTTACACAAGTAATTACTCGTCTGTTACTTTATTTACGCAATATAAATCTCTGCTACATGTAGTAATTTATTCTCTTAGGTATAATCTAATTATTTTCTTTTTGTAATTACTTTGTTAATTATGGTAATTTTCTACCTCACCATTTAATTCATAACAATTCATAAAATGGTGGGAAAATTCCAAATAATTCCCAAAATGTCCGAAACTTAATTCTTTACCTTATATAAAAATTTCATATCAAAATATTATATTTTTAATATTTTTAAATATTACTTTACTATGAAAATTACCTAATTCAAATTAGAAAAATCACAATAAATCATTTCTCATTGGAAAATTGTTAAAATTAAAACCCATTAAATTTTCATGTATTAAACATCATATTATAATTGCAAAGCATTTGGAGATGAAAAAAATAATCATGTTTTACTCTTAAACATATCAAAAACATTCATAAACAAGCTTGCATAAATTCATTATGTTATCATCAAAAAATGTTCAACAACATTCAAAACACCAAAAATAAATATATAATCCAAACCCAAATGGTTTGGAAGAAAATAGTGTAAATATTACTCACTTAAGTTTGAAAACTTAATTATTCTCTTCTTGCTTTTGGAATATAAAAGTTTTGATCTTCCTTTAGCTTTGTTTCTCTTTTTCTCCTTTATTAATGGTAGTCAGCCTAGCTTGGGTTATTTTCTTTTGTATTGTTTTTGTGAAATGAAAGAAAATGAAGAAAACACTATGGTTAAGGTTACATGTAATAATAATATTGGCTTGGGCTAAAATACATTCTTGCCTAATCTTATTGAATCATTTCCCTTAATATAAAATCCCCTTTATCCAAATACACAGATTATTCCTTTTATCTTCATAGCCGAATTTAATTGCTATTTATCCTTGGTCCATTCAATTTACTATATTTAAAGTATTCCTCTCTTATTTAATTAAATTTACCTCAAATAAGTCGTTTAATTATTTTTTAATAAATTCTTATTATCAATTTAATCTCATATTATAGCACTCCAAAATATGGGGTATCATACAAGCCTTATTAAGTTGATCGAACAAGTCATCTATCCTTGGCAGTGGATCTTTTTTCCTAATGGTATGCTTATTTAGCTCCCTGTAATCTGCACACAACATTAGTGAACCATTTACCTTTATGGCAAACATAACAGGTGCTACCCAACTTGAATGATTATGCTTAATCAATCCTCTTTACAACAAATCCTTAATTTAGTATACTAATTCAAACATATGTTTCAGAGCCATCTTTCTAATCAACAACATAATGGTTTTTGCATCGCAAATTAAATCAATATGAAATTCAACACCATGATGAGGTGGTAAACCGATCACCTCCTCAAACACATCAGTATACATATATGCAATCGGAATAGGTGCCAACACGTCCTAGGATACATTAAAAAAATATAGAAAGTCGCATAACTAAGTTTTTTCGTTTACAAATCACCCCTAAGCCCCTATAACTCCCATCTCATAGTAATATTGATTGCTTAACATAATCCAACACTGCTTTGTACTTGAATAATCCATTTATATCGAGTATCATTCCAAAACTAAGAAAGCCCAAGACATGCATAATGCACACAAATAGGAAACATGACAAGAGAATCACACTCTTTATCACATCATGCTAAGGTTCGTCGATCCCCCCACTAAGTTCGACTGTCTAGTAGGTTTCTTCACAATAATGGGTTTAAGTTTTAAACTAATCACAAGGTCGCAAGTTATAAAACTATGCGATGCTCTGGTATCAAATAAACTGTATTAGGTATACCATAAAATTAAATAATACCTTCGAGTATAATCTTTCCCTTAGCCTTTTCCAAGTATTTGCAATAGATGATGAAGAAGTTGCCTCAATATCTTAAGCTCTAGCCTACAATACTATGGTGGTTACGGGAAATCTCATTTCCTATAGCCATTATATTCATAATCATAATACATAAGCTTCAGCTTTGCCTCAATAGCTTCACACTATCTAGAATAATGGCCTTTCTAGCCAAAAATAAAACAAGTAATGCCGGCTTTACAAACTACCTTCTTTTATGAGAGAGTAAGGGGTATGCCGTAAGGGCAATTATGTAAATTGTTTTATATATCTAATTCTACAACCATTCTTGTTCGTAATAAAAGTATTTAATTTCTATTATATATTATGTTGTATAGTACCATAATTATTAAGTAATTAATTTAAAGTATACAAATAGAAAATTCTTAAATAATATATCATGTGATAATAGTTACAAATAGTTGCAATCATGAGAAAATTATCAAAACATAGAATTACATATCGTTTTAAATATTCCTAGTCAAGATTTTTTTCAAGAAAGGATATTGATACATTTGTTGAAACCAGAGTACATAATGCTATCCAAATATTGGGCAGTGTTTTACTCATGACTGCAAGGGCATAAAGGGGTTACGTACGGATAATTGTATTACAATAATGGAATGAACCACTCGAGAGTTTTCTACTGTTATCTAATAACTAGGTCAAACAAGAAATCTCAAAGTGATGATGTTACATAGTTTTCTCGACATGAGAATACAGTTGAGCTTCAAGTGAATACTCCACTTTGATTATAGTTAAATCATAGTATGGAGACCATCGAGCAACCATAGTTGGGTCTAAGTCGAAACATTAGAAGTGAAACACTATTCGGTAGAGAATTTGTCTTTTTAGTTATATGAGGTTAATATCAGGATTAAGTGTAGTCAAATCAAAGTCAAAAACTTTGGCTAGTGTAGTACGTGAAAGGGTTATAGGTATGCCCAAAAGGGAAATAATGTGATTCTTAATATATATATATATATATATATATATATCTAACGTTATAACCAATCTTGTTCATTATGAAGATATTTAATTTCTATCATATACTTTGTCAAGTTATGATATAATTAAATATTTTAATTAGAAAATTCTTAAATGATATGTTATGTGATAGTAATTATAAGGAGTTGTAATCAAGAGAAAATTATCACAAAATATAATAACATATTATTTTAAATATTCCTAGTAAAGATGCTTCTAGAAAGGATATCGATACATCCTTTGAGACCAGAGTACGTAATGCTCTCCAAATGTTGAAAAGTGTATTACATAGGATTGCTATGGGCGCCAAGGAGTTATGTATTGATAATTATTGGATAATTATGGAATGACTCACTCGAGAGCTTCTTGTTGGTTAGTAATAACTAAGGTCAAGCTAGACATCTCAAAGAGCGATATTACACGGTTCTCTCAACTTGAGAATACTATTAACTTCAATGTGGATACTCCACTTTGATTATAGTAAAATCATGGCATGACATCCATCGAAGGACTATAGTCCAGTTTGAGTTAAAGCATTGGAAGTGAAACACTATTCAATAGAGAATTCATTACCTTTGTTATATGAGGTTATTATCACAGTCAACTGTAATCGACTCAAAGTCAAAGTCTTTGGCAAAAGTAGTATGGTTAAGAATAAATGTCATTATTGAACTTGTATAAGGACTAACCAAGTTGAGTGTGGACGATATCTGAATGTTGACCAAATTCAAATTTCATAAGTTCTAAAGTGATTCAGTGTTGACAAAAAGAATTGGTGTAAATAATCGTTACAAAAAAGCACTACTTAAAACTGTAAAATTGGATTTTATCAGGCAATAAGTTTGGCTCAGTTAGTTGGTAGTTTAGACCATGAGATTAAAGGCTACGAGTCTAATCCTTGAGATCGATACTCGCTGGTATCAATGAATAATGTTAAAAAATGTATTAAAAAATGTATCAAAGTTACTAATAAAAAAATAAAGCCATCGATTGACCTCATTTCCTCATGAAGTTTCCATAAATTAGCTTCATCCAAAATTTCTTTAGTTTCGGTCAAATCATGGTAGAAAGCTCAAATTGATCCCATAATTTCTTTATATTAAACATTAATCTGTCAGCAACAAGTAAATCTAGAACTACCACATCTTTCTTCATCATATCGATGACTAGTATTGTTGGATGTGTGTTGTGCAAGTTCGAATCGTTGGCCCTACATCATAGGTATTACCGCTGTTTCAAATCTGATGATGGGTTCATAGTCGAACTCCCAAAAGATGAGTTCCTTACCCTTTATTTCTTCATCTTTGGTATTAGCATGGTTTAGTAATTATTTGCAGTCCGAAGTAATTAGCTTAGTCTTATATTTGTAGGTACTTATGTATTTTTAAAAATCCTTATGTTGCGTACCACCTAAACATGCTATATTAACACAGTAGGAAATATATTGGTTAATTTTTAAATAGATTTGTTTCCATTGTTAGAATATAATACTTAGGAAAAGATGTCATTAATAGCATTATTGTTGTTCATCGAAATTTGTAGTTTGTTACTGATAGTCTGCTAATTTTGTTAGAGTATTGACACTAAAAACTAAGTGATTCCATGATTCATCAGCTTGTTTACACAATTTGCATTCTGTGTCGATAACTACATTCCATTTATATATTTTATCTTTGGTGTTCAACTTGTCTGATTTTGGTAGTAAAGCACACATAGACATTATGGGTATACAAACAGTGTTCCAAATGTGATTGCACCAATCAAACTTGTTGTATTTCTCTCTGATCTGATTTATGCTGATTTAAAAGAAAATTCCTTATTCTTTTGGCATACCTAGTAGTCTTCTTTGTGATATTGATTCATAGGGGTCCTTTGTATCTATTTGAATATATGAGGAGGCAAACAAGGTTTATATTCTTTCTATTTTCCATTGGCAATGAGAGAAGATACTTTGATGCTAGGGCCTCCGATAATCGAAATAGCTTGACACCCCCAATAGGTCCTTTAGAGACTGCCCATTAATCCAGGAATAAAACCATAGATTTGTGTCGTCTCCATTACTAAGTTTCCTTCCTATTAGCCCTTTAGGTTGAGATCTTATTTTGAGAAGTAGTTTTCATGTATATGATGTTTTGTTTTCTTTAACAATTTTCCAGAAGTTTTTCATTTCGCAATACTTATTTCTTATCCATATTGCCTATAAGCAATCACTTTGATGAAATCTTGTAACGACCCATATTTTTAACTATTTGAAATTATTAAATTTGATATAATTATTTAATAAAAATGGTTAATAAATGGTGAATTATTTATTAATGGTGATTCATTGGAAATTAAATCCTTTAAATTTAATATTGAAATTAGTTGAATCTTGAATTTATTGTGAATGAAGTGGTATCGGAAGTTGATTTAAATTTTATATAAATATGAATGAAAATCGTTTACTTTTAAAATTGGATTTAAAGGTGAATAAATAGAAATTGGAAATTCTATATTTTGATTAACGAGTAAAAATAGTCATTTTGGCCACTGTCTTAGATTTCGATGAATCATCGGATTTGTAATAGTGAGTTATTGTAGAATTTCAAGTTTTGTAGCGATCGGACTTGTCGTTTGGCCATGCGAACTTGAATCGCGTAGAAATTTATTTTGGAATTCGAAAAAATAATTTGACTTTGGAAAGATATCGTCCGCATACGATTGAATTAGGCCTCGGGACTAGTTCCATTGTGTTTGAAATGAGGGTAAAACATTATAAACGCTAGGAGGCATGCTTTGTTTGGAGCTCGAGAAATTTCGGACGTCTTAGGCTAGATATTTTTCTAATTTAAATAATAATATATTGTCAAACCGCTCCTACTCATACGAGTCAAACCCATGCCATATGCCGTATCTCTCTCTCGCTCGCCTCTTATTTCTAATCCCAGCTTTCGATTAAAAAAAGAAAGAGATTTCGATCTATAATAAAAAAAACAATGCCGATCGAAAAAAATAAACGTGAAGCAAATCGAGATGTGGAGGCGCGCGTACGCGAGGGGGAGAGGCTCGCATAGCTCGATTGATCTAGGGCTTGAAGTTTGGTCGATTGAGTTGTGGAGTCGCGCGCGTGTTGTGGAGACACCGCGACTGGTGTCAACGAAGGCAGGGGGTCGGAGGCGATTCGTGGTGCTGGGCACGACCGTGGAGGGGAGGTCGATCGCATTTTATTAAAAAAAAATTGCAAAGCAAGTCGCGACCTTGATCAGGAAGAAGGAGGGGGAAGGCCTGTAGTTTGCGTGAACGAGAGAGATGATGGTGAGCTTTTCTTTTTATTATTTATTTTATTTTATTATTAGTTGTTAATTTTAATTATTGTTTTACTAATTTACTAATAAATTTTTCATATGATATCCGATTCGATCGAAACGAGTAATGCTGGATTCGTATCGACGAAGGCTTCAGCTTGGAACCGAAGTGAGATTTATTTGAAGTTGAAATTATTTTCAGTTTGAAATAGAAAGGTGAGTGTTTTATACGCTCACGTTTGACTAATATATTTTTATGTTAGTAAAAAATTTATATCATGAAGTGATTTAAATTTGTTAATGGTTGTTTGATAAATTTAAGTGACATTTAATTGACATCTGAATTAATTAATAGAATTTGAATTGACATTTTGATTGAATTAGAATTGAACTTCTAGTAAAATCCCCGATTTTTTATAATGGTTAATTGTTATGATTTATTGTTTGTTTGGATGTTGGTTGTGATGGATGAAATTTTGGTTGATATTTAAATGATTGGATGTTTATTTATTATATATATATATTCTGTATCACCTTGTAGGTTGATTTACAGTATTTAAAACTGTTAATTGAATTATTTTCGAAATAAATTAAGAATAAGTTGAAATGATATATACTTATGACATTTAATTTGGATTGAAATGATATATATCCATTCCTGAATTAAATTAAAATAATTGATTCACTTGTCCATAAGATAAAAAATTATATACGAACATCGGATTGGTTAAATTAAATGGTTTTAAGATTTTGATTTGAAATTATTTAATTTGATTTTTAAGAAATATAATCGAATTTATGGAAATCGTTATTTTCAAATTTGAGCTCGGAACGTTGAAATTTAATTTGATAACAGGAATTGTTTAAATAATCGAAGTTGAGATTTTGAAGTTATGATCGAAATATGATTTGAATTTTAGAAATTGATTTGTTTTAAAAGATTGGACTTTTATTCGAACTTTGAATACTGCTAAGTAAAAGTAATATAAACGATATTTCAAAATTTAATTTGGAATTTAATTATATTTGAAGATTTGGATTTTTAATTGAACATTGAAAGTTAATTTGATTTAAATGATTTGAATCGATATTTTGGAAATCGAACTCGAAATTTATATAAATCGAAATGGTTTAAATTTAAGAATTGAGTTAAGTTTTAATCATTGAATCGGACGGTTGAAATTAAAATTACTTGGAATTGAAATTAATTTAGAATTGGAATTAAAATTAATTTAGAATTGGAATTGAAATTGAAATTAATTTGGAATTGAAATTAATTCAGAATTTGAATTTGAAATTAATTTAGAATTGAAATTGGAGTTAATTTGGAATGGGAATTGAAATTAGTTTGGAATTGGAATTGGAATTGAAATTAATTTGGAATTGAAATTGGGATTGGATTGAAATTTATTCAAGTTGGAATTGAAAGCGAAATTGAATTAATTCAAAATTGAAATCGAACTTATTTGAATTGAAATTTGAATCGAAGTAAAAATTTGACTTGAAATCGGAATCGAATCGATTAAATCGGAATGAAATTTTGAAATTTTTTTGAATTGGAAAATTTGGAAAGTGAACCGGATTGACTTTGAAACTATTTTTAAATGAATTATTTTAGTATAAACAGTTTAAAATCTATATTCTTTAAATATTCAAATTTTTTGATTTTCCAAACTATTTTACTATATAAACCATTTTTAATACTCGAACTATTTTCTATTAAACTATTTAACTATTTTAAAATTATTTAAACCTTTTTCTTAAAATTATTTAAACCTTTTTCTAAAAATTCAAACTGGTCAAAAGGGTGAAATGTTTATATTTAAATCTTGGATTTAAATGCGAATTGGGTTAAAGTGAAGTTATAACCTAAATTGTAGTTCGAATCAAATTTTGAAGTGAAATCGATATATCGAACTGAATTGACATTATGAAGTAAAATATGATTTGTGAAGCGAATATGATGATTTCGAAATGGATTTGATTTTTGAAACGAATATGATGATTTCGAAATGGATTTGATTTTGAAGCGAATATGATATTTTGATATCAAATATGAATTGTTTTCGAAATGTAAAATACCAACCGGTGTGTAAAACGACGTTTGGTTTTTAAAGAGACTGAGGCCTCTTATTGGCAGACTCTTTGTCAATATTGGAACCACTTTAACAACTGTTTACATGGTGGATGATATCCAGAATGTAGTGGTTGAATTGACGAACGTTTACTGGAATGAAGTAAGAGAACGAAGTTGGATAGCTTTGAAACTCGTGTCATAATTAAAATGACTAGAACATGAGCCTATGTCTGCCCAATAAGGTTAGCTACCTCTAGCGATGTTGATCCCTCGTATTACGATTGTGATTTCGTATTCGATGGGTGCACCTTTTTCGTTTGGATTGATTATTGCGGTCGGCCACAGATGAGTTACGACCAGCCAGAAAGGGTAAACTGGTAGAATCCTACCTTGGGCATTGCCTCACTTGCCTTGTCATATTTATCCTTATGCGAGTTCATTTCAACTTTGGTTTAGTACTATAAAAATGTGTTAAGGTGGATCAATGTAAAGCCTTAACGCTATTTTGATATTTATTTTATTGATAGACATTACCTACTATAGCGTATACTATTATATATAAATAGTTTAACGAATCCTTAGGAGATGGAAAATCCCGTAACATCTCTTAAGTTATTGCACGCACGTTATACACTGGATAGGAGATGTAAAATCACATAAACATCTGTGACGTTGTTGCACTCGTATTTATTGATATTGATTTGACTTACATAAGAGTATTTTAGTTCTGACTCGAGTGTTTTGTCTTTTCATTACGCTCGGGTCAACCTTGAGTTTTTCAGTGTATTGAAGATCATTTTCTGGAGGACGAAGACGAAGATTTGGTATATTATTACTATTATTATCCTCTACATCACATTGCCTACTGCATTATTTTTATTTATCCCCGATGTATGTATAACTGTGATAAATGTTTATAGATTATAATCAAATGTATAGTAAACAGCTTCATGAACTGTTTACTTGATTATTATATTTTATCGTTCCACTGTGAGATCCTGTGTTTGTTTTCTTCTTCTTTTCTTATTTTTCTTAATTAACCCCATTGATTATCTACATTCCGGAATGTTTAAGTTAGACATGTGTGGATTATTGTCGATTTAAACCTTTCGAAATGTGGATCGTCACAAATCTTCATGTGAGTTTTAATAATACTACATTCATGGCATTTTCTATTTTCTTATGTCCACACCCTCTTCTAATTTCGATCGACATAAACATTCCAACTCATAATACGATGTTTGTTTTTCCATATAAAATTGGAACAAAGTGAAATTATTTTATTTATGAATGATGCCGGTAACTAACAAAATTGAATCCAGAACATGATCTTTAGGTAGATCACAGCTTCAATTAATTCAATCCTACTAGCTACATTCAACATCTTATTTTTCTAATTATTGTTCGATATTAATCTCGAACTAGATTTACAATTGAAAGTCGTACAACTACATTGCTAGATTCTCTAAAATACAATATAATTTAATTAATTTATAAATTGTTATGAATTAATTAAATTAATTAATATTTATGAAATATCAATTATTTATCTATTTGATGTATTGGGTGCCATTAGAATTTTTGGAAGCAATTAGTAATTAATTAGGTGCGTATATAAAAGCTCGAATTGATTTGGGCCTTAGGATAATTTTCAAAATTTGTTTAAAAAATTAAAATAATATTTTAAATTTAAAAGTTAAGTTTAAAATATAAAAAGGGAAATTTAATAAAAGTTATAATATGCATTCCAATTTTTCAAAATTGTTTTGAGAGATTAAATGATTAATTTTGAAATTTAAAATTTAATTAATATAATTAAATAAAATAAAGTAAAGTAAAATAATTAACTAAATGTTAATTGATTAAAACATATATATTCATATATGTGTATAACTATAATAGTTGTAGTTATTAATTAATTTTAATTCGATTATGATAAATTAATTTAATTGAAATTTTAAATTAGTTGAAATATTTAATTAAATTATTTAATTAATTTAAAATTTTAAAATAAAATTAATTAATTAAAATGTTTTTATATATTGACATTTTCACATAAATAAACTATAAATGTTATGGTTGATTAACGATCTTAAAATAGTTTAAGACGAGTGATATAAATTTTTAGAGATTGTATATAAATAAAATAAATTAATCAATATGATTTAACTAATAAGAATTAAAATTAATTATATAAGATTTAATTAATAAGATGCACACACGTATATATACATATACGCACACACTATATAAGTAAATAAACTTATAAAAGTTATAAATAAGTTAATACTTATATGCCTATATATGTATAAAATTAACTGGAACTGGAAAGAAACCCAAATGAGATTTAAAGAATATGTATAGTAATATACTATGATTTCAGATGTGTTTTATAGTTGAATCATAAGGGTATTACACAAGAGATATATTATTTTGTAAATCAATATCACTCATTTTGTATATATATGTATATATATGTGTGTGTGCGCGCGTGCGTTAAAGATTATAAATCCTTTAATATAAGTTGTCATCTACCATTTGTATATTAATAGATTACCTGCATACTCTTTAGTTGTTGATATTCCTTAAGCAAGAGATGTTATGTGTTGTACTATTAACATATTGACTAGACGAGGTAAGATACATGCACGTATTTGTTGATATTCCTCAAGGTACATGCCTTATACTTAGGCTACCTGAAATGGTGGGCACGACTCTTTTGATTTGCTGATATTCCTCAAGATCAAGATGAGATTAGGACAATAACAATGGGTTGGGAGTTGTATATAATACAACATTTAAAGTGTTACCCATTGCTTACGCCTATTATTTATTGATATCCCTTAAGGTCAGAATCCCAAAGCAAACAAAACCTAGCACCCACTGGATAAATCAAAAAAATTCTATGTTTTTCTTAGGGTTTGGGAAATATAAAAATATAGTTGGAGCCTTATTAGAAAAATAAAATGGTAACATTTAACCTTTCTAATATTGTAAGAATGTGTGTTATACAATTGAAAATATTCTACTTCGATAAAGTTGTGCAACTAATGTAATTGATAAACTGCTTGTTAGTTAAATTATACAATTGAACTGAATTAAGACTGAAATTAAATATAACATATACTTCCCAATAATTCTTTCGGTATGTTAAAACCCATGCAAGTGTCAAAGTTTACAACTACTGAAGACATTTATGCCTTGGTCATGCAAGTATTTATTTTCCCCAGACTATATGTTTTCTTTTATGAGTTTTGAACTCTAAAGCAGTATAAGATTATGAATGTTTGATCCGTACTAGAACACATACAAAAGCTGTATGATGAACAGTCACGTTCGTAATGTATGAAAGGCCAATGAAATTGGTTCGCTCGAAATGAGCAAATAAAAAATACCGCATCATGTATAAAATATAATTGAATGCAATAAGAACTTTTTAACAATAAAAGACCAAACACTAAAGGACGACCTAGGAATTCGATCATTGAACTATCAGTTTAGATCGGCTTACTTAAGTGCAACGTATTCAATATTCTTAAAATGTTATAAAAATCCAAATACACTTTTGCAACAAATTTGGTGCAGTCTCATTGTAAAGTTTTCTTTTAAATAGTTCAAACATTTGAAAGAAAACTAAATATTTGAGAACAGATGTAAAATAAGCACAGTTGAGATACAGAGATTGAATTATCCCTTTTCCTTCGTAAAGGACATCGAAAATGAAAATTGTTTAAAACTTAATAAGAAACTTATTATGGAATGAGAAATGTCATTTTTATTATTTGTATTTCATATAGAAAATTATTTTCTATAAAAGTTATTTCTTCGAGTTCAAGATAATTGATATGAAACTCATGACTATAAACTAGTAATAGTGAATGAAATAAAATCATGTAATAAGTGGTTGAAGGGAACTTTGTATTTCGTGAGACAATATAGTGATGTTGAAAAATAGTGGGAGCATACCATATTGTAACGATCCCAGTTTAACGACGAATTTAAAATTTTAATTTAATTTAATTTTTGGATTAAATTATGTATTTTTTTGAATTTTTCAAATTTAATAATAAATGTATACTTATTGCTTTTGAATTTGGATTGAAATTCAAAATAAATGTGTTCAATTGAATTGAACTATAAATAAACTTTGATTGGAATTTAAAAATGTATTTAAAAGAATTGTACTTTGGAAAGAATAATATGATTATTTTTAAATGTATAAAATGTGTTATTTATTAACATAGAAATGGTTTCTTTTATAAATCATTTTTATGCTATAAGGAGTTATTTTTAAACAATGTTATTAAGGTAATATCTTTACAAATTTGATTGGTATATAAATAGAAATTGTCACAAATGGTTTGAAATAATAATAAGTGACATAAGTATTAACATAAGTATGAGAACAATAATAAGGAAATAAAGTATAAGAATATAACTAAAACAAAACAAAGTAAAAATATAAACACTTTTTTTCAAATGTGTAGGCAAGACAAAATATAAACATGCAAGTATAAAAACAAAACAAGTAAACAAAGCATAGGACAAGCTTATAAAATAAAACAAATATGAATTGTAAGTAAATAAACAAAACAAACTGCACAAGAAATAATATATATAATATCTACAACATAAAACTGCTAACACACGAAAATGATAAAATCAAATGGATTTTTATATAGGCAAAAGTACACTAGTACAAGCTTATACAAAGCAAACTGTACATACATATTTACAAATAGAATAGGTTGTAGTCAAAATAGAAAACAAAGCATGGCTTGTAAACATCATTTAGGACATTGCATTTAATGCCCCCATCCTCTCAGCACAAAAGAAAGATTTCTCAGCCGAAATAGGATAATATTATATCAATAAACAAATGTAAAACAAACAGAAGAAGTAAGCCTATACTCTGTACAAACTATATGTTATTTTTCTATATATTTATATCTATCTTTACTCTAGTTAATCCAGCAAGAAAATTTCAAGTAAAACCAGAGAAAGAAAAAATATATAAAACATCATTATTTACAAACCCAAAATATCCTTCAAGTTCAACAAGATCAACTATGCAGTTTTCAAAGCAACAAGTTCTCTCTGTTTTTCCCTTTCACTGTGAGCAGATTTAACCTAACTTATGTTTATATCTGAATTGTTTGTGGTTGATATCTGAAATTTGTTGTGAAATATGTTTGAGTAGATGTTGAAAATGCATGTTTGTTCATATATCAATATATATAAGCCTGTGTATGTCCATATGCATATACCTCTGTTAAGTTACAGGAACAAAATTTAAAACTAAATTCAATTGCTCCTTCTATGATTGATTATAGGTTATGATTCCCAAATGAAAAATGATTAGAAGAGTATAACATCTTTTTTTTTCTTTTTGAATGTTTTCAAAAATTTTATGTCAGGTAATCATTTCAAAAATCTAAATTTTACAGTAAGTTATCTTCAAACTTGAAAATTCGAACATTTTATTTTAGAGTTTTGGTTACACAAATGGGTTTGAGTTTACAAACGATGATTTTTAAGATGAAAAACAGGATTTTTAGTTTCGATTCGAGATGGAATTCTTAAGATGATGGGAAAACCCATTTTCGTCAATTCTCGGTTGTAAATGACGAATTGAAAGGTGTGTTTGCTATCGAATATAGTTTGAAGGATGAAGATCACTAGAAAAATAGTTAGAGAATTTGTAGATGATTGTGGATGGCAAACAGGTTTGATTTAGGGTTTAACGACCCAGTTTGTTCAGCGAAGTTTAGAAGGGGAGTTCGTCATCAATATGGCGTCGGATTTGATAGGACTGGGGGAAGTTGACGCGTAGGGTTGTGGCGACGCTTTGATGAAGTTTCGGTGGTCTCTGGTGATCTCTACGGCAATCGCGAGGCATTTTTGTTGCTGGTTATGTTTACAGATTTTCGAGCTTAGGGTCGAAATTTTGATTCGATCAAGTTTTCTTCGATCTGGGTTTGTATTTGGGTTCTCACGTGTTCGAGTGGTTGTAGGGGATGATCGAGACGCTCAACGGCGGCCGGAAGTTCGTGGGTAGGTGCACGGTGCACGTTGTGTGCACTGGGAAGATGGGTTTGGGGAAGACGAGTTGAACTCGGAGTAGTACTCGCGTATTCTTGGTTTCAGCTCGAGGTAAGGGAAAGCTGGAAGGTCTTCGGGGATGACACGGGAGTTTCTGCGTTTGAACTCGGGTAGAATGTGCTGTTACTCGTGTTAGTAGGAGAGAGGCTCGAATTGTTTTAAAAAATGGGTTTAAGCCCAAACAAATTTTAAGTTATAATATTAAACAAGCTAATTAGTATTTTAACGTGAGTTAAGGGTTAAAATTAATTAACGATTAAAACTTTTTATTATTATAATAAATTGATTTCAAAGAAATTAAGGAAGATTTTAAAATATGAATTAAGATAAGAAATTGTTATTAATCAATTGTTTGAAAAAGGTAATTAAGAATGATTAATTTAAAATTTGATTAATAATTAATTGTCTAACTTATTGATAATTAAGAATTGTTAATTAGATAATTCAAGCTGATTAATTTATAATTAGTAGTTAATTAAGTTAATTGATTAAGAAATAATTTATTAACAAAGTTGATTAAAATTTAATTAATTTAATCATTAAGAATAATTAACCTTTGATTTAAATAAGTTAATAAAAATAGTGATGTGGTTAACTCTTTTTACCTTCACCTTAAATTGAAGATGATTGACTATCATCAAGTGTGTATACAGGATTGATATTTTCTGTTTGTGATTATGATACTATGTGATGTAGATTGCCATATGCTGAACTGTGATTGTTTCTATATATATATATATATATGTGAAACCCCTTTTTGCCGTAACACGACATTTGAATATCGATGCGACAGGGAGTCGGATTCCAGTTGGTTATCCGAAACCCACATCGAATTGTAATGATGAATCTTTGTGATTGATAAGTTTATTTTATCTGTGAATCTGTAAATGAAGATAAGCGTTATGAGTTATACCACTTATCGATATTGATATATCTGTGTTGATTAATGCTGTGCACTATTGTGTAAAACCCCTAGACCACACTTATACACACACAAATATGGGTTGCACGTGGAAAACGGTTAAGTCACAGATATTTGAATTTAATTCAAAATAGTTTTAAAAGTTGAATTTTAAATTCAAACAACTTTGGAAATGAAATTTAATTAAATATAAAAAGCTTTTAGAAATGGATTCCAAAAATAAAAGTATTCTCCACCACTTAGTTAAAAATTTGAATAACTTGATTTCAATTGGAATTCAATATTTGAAATTGAATTTTATATTTAGCAATTATGATTTTAAAACGATATACAAGCTTATATGGGTTTTAAACTATTTATAAAGTGTTGTTTTGGGAATTTGAGTTAACCCAAAGATTTTAACCTGTATAAATGAAATCGGATTTTCCAAAATGAAAACAGTTGTTTTCAAAATAAAAGTTTTCGTATAAGAAACGAATTTCCAATTTGTATTAAAAGGAATTCCACGTTTGAATTGAAATAGTTTCCAAATTATGAATAACTCTGTGGAAACAGTTTTTGAAAACTATAAGTTAAATCTTTGACTTAAAGATTTAAAATGAATTAATCCAATTGAAATTGTTTTGAAATCTGTAAATGAATATTTGTGGAACTGAATGAACTTTATGAAATAAATCTTTTTGTTTAAAAGATTTAAAATGGTAATTGGTTTAAACCATTTGAAAGAAAGTTTGAAATTATTAAGTTGTGACTTAATTGAACCCCAGATCCATATGTTTTTAAATATTGCGCTCACTATTCGGGTTAGCCGGGAAAGGACCTTTGGATCGTATAACCCATTCCGAATTAGTGATACGACGTTATGGATAGCATTGAAGACCGGTGGTGAAGACCGGATATTTTCGAAAATGAAAGGACAACCTGTCGAATGTCTCTGCACCGAGTTGCTCCGGTATAGAGATTTATATCACTCTTTTTGTGATGGGAAGTCCGGACGTGATTGGAAATTATCCGGAATTGCAAGGGCTTCGTGAGAAGTGCCTTCAGTTCTGTTCGAACCCGGAACAGACTTGTATGGACTGTATGTCTGACATTACAATTTGAGATATAAAGCTGA
This sequence comes from Allium fistulosum, assembly GCA_030737815.1. NCBI lineage: Eukaryota > Viridiplantae > Streptophyta > Magnoliopsida > Asparagales > Amaryllidaceae > Allium > Allium fistulosum. The sequence goes on along the minus strand of CM060902.1, from coordinate 796,682,254 downwards.
TTTCTTTCAAATACATTTCTGTTGGTGGCGGAGAATTTATTCTCTTAGCTTAACACCCTTCTCTGAGACGTACGAGCTCAGAGGTTATGTAGTTGAAATTTATCAGCAATATATCCCAATTTGGTAATGTGGCATGCTGAGTGTTGCTGTGTGATGATCAGTGTTTGATCATTTGTGATATGATCATTTGTTTGATCATTTATCTTTGTGATCATAGGTTGATCATCTGTTGACCCAAAGCGTGGCTTTTTGAAAAAGCGTAGCTTTGTGGACGAGACTTCGTCGAGCCTCACAAACCGGTAATGGTCGAAACAGGAATTGTGCGGCAAGGTTTCAGGGGTAGCTTCCCTAGGGTATGACCATTCCTTCTGGAAAAGGGTAGTATCATGGTATGGAGCCCAGATACTTACTCATGTGGACACACTTTATTTACTGTGTGATGTTGGTTAGAGAGCTCTCGGTTAAAGGTCCCAAAGGACCGGGGGTGGCATATCTGAGGTTTCTTTTATCCCTTGGGAAAAGGGGTAGCCGGCCTTGTTTGGCAGAGAACAGTTTGGTTCTCGGAGCGTCCCGCCAGAGGCGTTTCTTTCGTGGAATAGGAAGTTCCTTAGCCTGACCATTTGTTGGAAATCCATCTTCCAAATACGAACCTTGTACGGTATTATTTGTAGAACCTGCCATTTACTTATGGTGGTCACCACTGTTTAGATGGTAGCTATAGTAGGCATAGTTCGAAATGTCTATGCTGGCTAAGATTGATATTTTACTTTCGAAATGTTTTCTGCACTATGCACTAATAATAATATCCAATGATTTAATTTTGCGTAATAAGCATCTTTGACTATCATAAGGAGAAATCTCCTCCAATTCTGCGTTTGCATTGTGTGTGTGGCGGGAGGCCTTATGGTAGTTTCATTTTCTAAAAGCATTTCGAATTGACTTTAAAATCCTCTTGTTGTTTGTTTTTTAAAGATAAACTGTTTTGTTTGCTCACACCAGTCCCATGACTGACCCGGAGTTTATTGTTTCTTTCCTAAACTCTGGGTGCTCAAAAAATTTCTACACGAGCAGTCTAGAGTTTGGTTTTTCAGTTATTCAGATTTAGTAGATCATCTGGAGTTAGTTCAGTCTTTGGATATGGATTGCACTTGTTTATCTGGGTGCAACGATGATGGTGGATTGAGCTAGGAGTTTTGGAGCTTTGTCTTTGGAGCTTTGGATCAGAGTTGCAGTATTGGATTCTGTGAAAACTCATCTTATATATTGTGTCATATTCCACTGTATCTTGTATATGTATATTCTCTGATGTTGATGATTATCATTGTATCAGATTGATGTATTGGATATTGTATTCAGGTTGTATCAATGATATCATCTTTTATTTCTGCTGTGTTGTTTATCATTTAATGTTGTTGCAAGCTCCCGCGATACGAATTTGATGTTGTTATCGGACATCGAGTTTGGGTCGTGACACATATAATACTTCTTAGTGGATGAGTCAAGTTATGAGTATTGTTCTCATAGGCATGCCAAGTATTATTTATGAAATAATAATTATTTTCAGTTTTGAGTGAAAATAGACATAGTTTTATTTTAATGAATATTGCGAATATTCGTTATAAGGTATAAAATATGATGATGGTATTTTTTTCATAACAGAACGATGCATTATAAAATATAGATTTATCAGAAATCTGACAATTATTTTAGATTTGTAGACCAAGCACTGTTTTGAAAATTAATTCTTTAATCATGTGATAATGAATCATATGATACTAGTGAATTATATCCCAAATGATTATGGACAAAACACCGATTTGGTGGAGGTGGATTAATACCATGTGAACTTATAGGAATGATACATATAAATGTATGCAACTATAGGTCTAATAAAACCAAAACAGTTCCACATACTTTGTCAAATTCACCGATGAATTATCGCAAACATGAACATGTGTATTTGATACGCTTGTAGTATGTCTATGATTAGTTCATAGAATATAAAACGAAAATAAATAACATGACATGCAAAAGAAAATTAGCAGATTTGAATTGATCGAATATGTTGTGTATTATAAAGAAGTTCGAAATGTACCTAAAAATGAATAAGATTCAATCTCTAAAGTCACTCCCACTATGATGCATGATGATGTATCAATAAGTGGTAGTCAGACTTTGTGGGACAAAGTATGATTAATGATGAGGGAAGTTGTGTTAACTTCTTTCTGTAAGATCATGTATGTAACGACCCGATATTTCGAACCATTCGCATCCGCACATGTCATACTTGAATTGCTCAAAATATCAGATTGTTAATTTATATTTGGCAGAACTCATCATATATAGTAAATAAATCAATCACATAATCACAGACACAGGGTAATATAACAATAAGCAACGGAATAGATAAATAATAGTTCATGAAGCTACAATATAAACATCAGAGTTTGAAATAAAATACAACAGAATATCTCAAATAGAAAGTAGTCTCGAATACAAACAGATGACAAGTCTGAACAAAACAACTGGAAACAAATGAAATAACTGAAAGCTGGATAGATGGATCTTCAACCAAAGCTCCAATCTTTAATGGTGAGCCTCAAATACTGTAACACTCAGTCTGACCCGAGCGTAAAGCAAAACACAAAACACTCGAGTTAGGATTAACATTCTTATATTAATAAATTCAACTCAAGTGAAATGTCAATTGAAATACAAGTAACTTAAAGGGTGTTTGGGATTTCCATCCTCCAAGGATCTGTGGAACTATCTACTATGTAGTAATACACGCTATTATAGTATGTCTACAGTGAAGTAAAAGTATTAAAATAGCGTTAAGGCGTTACCCATATCCCCCTTAACACATTTTATATATTCCCGTAGTCTATACAATGTCATACGCTCCTCCGTAAACAGGAGGTTTACCCAGAGGACATCACATAGGTACGGTACAAAACAAACTCGTAGAAGGCGCGGTAGGGCATGCGACAAGGCACTCGAGGCAATGCCAGGGTAGATATACTGTTTTCGGATCCGGACTGGTGGTAACGCATAGTAGCTACTACCGCCCACCACGTGACAGACTCCCAAATCAAAGGGTGCACCCAATCAAATCACAAAAGCAATCGAATGGCATCGAAGAAATGTGCCCGATCAGAGGAATGACCTCACTTGGCCCGGCATGGCTCCTGTTTTAGCCACATCAAGCTGACTCATGGGAGTCCGGGCTACGTAAATACCATATAGAATCGTCACCAAACCATCCAACTTCATTCTGTAATCTCCACCACGTACACAGTTGTTAAAGTGGTTTTCGGTATTGGCGGAGAGTATGACAATATCCGATCCCGGTCTCTTTAACAACCAAACGTTATTATAACACCATGGTCTTTTCATTTCAAATAGTTCATACTTCATATCAAAATATAATATCATTTCAAACCATGTCAATTTGATATCATTATTCACTTTTATAATATTCATTTCCAGAATCGTAACACTTTCAAGTTTATAACACTTTCGAAATCATAACACTTTTGAAATCATAGCACCTTAGAAATCATAACACTTGAAATCATAACACCTTGAAAATCATAACACCTTCGACTTAAACAGTTTAGATATTGAAATAGTATATATATATATATTAAAATAGTTATAAATTAAAATAGTTTATATAATAAAATAATTTGTATATTAAAAATAGTTATTAAAAATAGTATATATTAAATAATTTATATATATATTAAAAATACTTTATATAATAAAAATAGTTTCCTCCAATTTCACAAATCGATTCAAATAAACTTAAATTCTGGGATTCAATTTAATCCGAACCCAGTTCATCAATTTCAATTCAATTCAACTTCTCAATAAACCATTTTTATATCGGTTCCAAATATAGATTAGAACTACAAAAATAAACCATTTCAATTTCAATAGATTTCAAAGCTTTATATATCCAAACATTTACAATAACTAAATTTGATAAATTCATTTATATTTCAAATTCAACTTCATTATTATTTAGTTTGAAATATTCACTTAATCAATTTAATAACGTTTAAATAAAAATCTAATTTAAATAAAATTAAACATCCCATTCAATTTATTTTAAACTTAGGATATTCATTTAATCACCTTTAATAAAAATCAAGTTATAAATCATATCTTTAACATCTCAAATTCAATAAGTTTCAAATCGATTTTTTTATTATTTTAGTATAATTTTTAAACAAATACAATTTCAAATCAATTTCAAACTGTCTTCCCAACCTTAATTTATTAAAATTATTATAAAATCTATTTTAAAAATATAAATTTAAATAAGTACTTAAACATATTATATACTAATCAAATTAAATTTTATTAAATTAAAGCTTATTATTAAATTTATTTTTATATTAAAACTTATTTTATATATTTTTAAAATAGTAAAATTGTAAGTAAAATCTTAAAAATTTAAAATTTCAAAACTAACTCATAACTTTAAATTTTCCCAACATAAATTTAAAAATATAAAATTTAAACCTTTATAAATATAACATTTATATATATATATAATATCTTAAAATCAATATTTATTAAAACCACATATATTTCCTTTCAAAACAATGGAAATCATTTTCAAAATATATATATATATAGACCAACGGTGTCTGTATATAATTTTCTATCCTATGGTCAAGTGATACGGATCTTTATCATTTCAATCCGCAATTTAAATATCTACGGGTATATATCCTTTCAACCCGCAATCCCAAATTCAATTCAACGAAATCGCTTGGGTTTATCATTTCAACCCATAACGATTTTCTCCTATTCTACAAGATCGTTCGGGTATGTATCATTTCAACCTATAGGGAATTCTATACTAATAGGGAACTTGCAGAGTGAGAACAGTGATGATAATACTATAACATATCAACAACATGCATATACCATCAATAACAGATAACATATAAATAACAGATCATGGTGTCAGATGTCACAGGTGAATAGTTATAGATAATGGCATAGCATATATATAGCAATTAAATAACTAGCAATAGCATATTTCAATTGTCGTTTCAAATGAAATCAAATTTAATAAATACAAGAACGTTAATCGTGAGTGATTGCTCACCTTTCGAGGCTAGAGAAAATAGACAATGAACTGGTTATGAATCAAAGCACGAATTCCAAAGCAAAGCAAGATTGGCACGAATTCAACGAACAGAGTTGACAACAAGAATTGATGAAAACAAATCAGAACCATCTTGATATAACTGAACAAAATATATATATTAAAATTTTCCTCTAACACCAATTCTTAAACCTATATTTAAAATAAGATATATATTTATATATATATATATATATTTCAAATCAATATTTTAACCTTAACACCAATAAAACAAAATCTATCTACATATTTAGAATCCAAACTCATGTGAACTAATATAAACTAGTATATAGACTAACATACATATAAAAATATCTATTGTAAAATCAATATATCTTACATTATAGTAATATACATATATAAACGAACAGAACTTACATTGTTATATATATTTAAAATCAACCAGGGAAACAAATAATGCACATCAAAAGTATTATACATATATATGGTCAAATATATATATAGGCTTTAGGAAAATTGAAAACAACTTCTAAGATTGGACTTCACATCATTATCCAACTCTATAATATATATATAAACAAACGTATATACGGTTTCTTTATGTATATTATATACTTATATTCTCTTATTCAATACAAAGATATAACTTAAAAGTCGAAACATATATGTGAACACTAGGCAAATACATTTAATATATATATATACACACACACACCAAACTAAATGCACACGTATGATATACTACATATATATATATTATATATATAAACTATAAATGTACATACTGATATATATAAGTTTAATACCTAACATATAAAATAAAATTGCAGGCAGACCTTTATATAAGAGATATATATACAAAAATCAACTATTTATAAACTAATATATTATAAACAACTACACTTAAAACTTTCATAAATAAAATACTTTTATACTATAATATTGTAAACCAGATCTTATATATATTCTCATATTTAAAACTGTGAGATATAAAACAAAGAAAACGAAGCAGCATTTATATTTAAAATATATGCGGTTACCAAGCTATATATATGAAATAACATAGTACCATAGAATATAGCAAAATAAAGATATATTAACTAATATATATATATATATAACAACTTATATAATATAACACTTTAAACAAAACAGAAATATAGATATACCAGAATATAACAGAACATATTATACTTATTAAAATAAAACAAGACATATTATAACTTATGTACATATATATATATCTACCTTCATATATATGAGAGGAGAAGGCAGGGGAGGCACACGGGCGAGTTGATGGGCAGGCGAAGTGGTGGTTGAGTGGAAGAGGGGAGATGATGTCAAGTGGCCGCGCTCAGGTAGGGCAAGCCGACATGGGGATGGGTATAGGCAGTTTTGGCCGAGCAAAAAGGAGGATGGGGTGGAGGAGAGAGGACGTGGTAGGCCGTTGGAGTGGAGGTCAGCTGCATGTGGATCTCGGTTGGCTTTGAGGTCGAATTGGTGGGAGGGAGTGTCGGTTAGAGGAGAGGGTGAGCTATGGGAAAGAGGGGAAAAGGAAAAATGGGTCTCGGCTTGGGCAAAGAAGATGAGTTGCTGTGTTATAATTTTTTTATATAACTTTATAATATAATATAGAATTAAAGAGAAAGAATGGATCACAATGAAACTGTCATGATCCAACTTTCTATCTGCCAGAAAGTCGTGTCATGATGAAGAAAGAAAGGGATGAGAAAGTAGAAAAGATAGAGAAGAAAGAAGAAACAACATCAGAATCTCAACAGCGGAACGAACAAATTATATTAATCACATAAATATTACATAATATACAACTTCAATTAGAGTTACACAGATAATACAACACATACTAGACAGTTATAAACACCTGTCTGGTTGATACAACTCGATACAACACCAATACAACACAGAGATACCAACACAGCAGAAAAACTATATATCTATAACGCAGAAGCCTCATGCTCCATTTGCTCCTCCAGAATTCGTCAAAGCAAACCTGAATCCCTTGGCTACCTGTAAAAATTTGGGTACCCGAGAGTTAAAAACAGAAATAAACTCCGGGTCAGACATGGGTCTGGTATGAGTAACAGGTTAAAGTTGCTTAACTTTGAAAATCATTTCGAAAGAAAAGGTATCACGTAAGACTCCCCACAAATAAACATGGGTAAGTTTTTACCTTACGCTAACCAAAACAGTTTTATAGGAAATCCAGTGATATTATAATAGTGTCTAGGGTTTTCAAGTAAAGCTAGAAAATAGCTGAAATGCTTACATCTCACATTTCAACATAGTTGGGCACAATCAAAACGTACGGCGCTTATTGGAGATTGGATTCCATACAATGGCAGGGCTACTGGGGTACCGCCCGTCACAGTACGTGGCCTAGATCACCGTACCGAGGATCACTCCCGACCCCCTGCAAGACAAGGTCGGAACCATCCCTTACGGGATGATTCCCGCACAAGACACCCCAGCAGTTGTTGCAATCAACTGCCCACACAACCGAAATAAAAAGGGACATCTAGACAGGGGAAATCTTGTCCTACTTGGGTGCTACCCACTAACCTTGCCGCACCTCCCCTGTTTTAGCCATTCCCGGTTGATGAGGCTTGAGTCTATGATTACCTTATCGGAACATATCACTTAGAATGCTCATCGTCCACCTGACGATGTTCTAAAAGCATTCAATCCATACAAGTTCGTTCCGGGTTCGAACGAAACCGAAGGCATTATCTCGTTACACTCATTTTGGAATCACCCTTAGAGTTAACGACAATAACCCTTGCACTCTGAATCTTCATCTTCACTTGAGATTCACGACCTATCGTTAATTTGGATCGATGTGGTTTTCGGATATCCAAATATGGAAACCCGATCCCGGTCTCATCGAAATCCAAATCGCCATCTTTTAGGTCCAAGTTGTTTTAGAGTTTAAAACAATTCAATTCAATTATCTATATACACACAGATAGATAAATCACAATATAACAATGGATAATCACATTATCATCATAAACAGATAATCCATATTATCAACTCAAACAGATAACCAATATTATCATACTTAAAACAAGCATCCATATCACATAGATATTACTCATCTCATATCTAAGGTCACAATCAATCAATGAGATATCAATATCATTCATCCATAAGCAATGATTTATCATTCACAAACTATAATTAATTTAAAATGAATTAAATTAATTACTTCTTTCTCTAATTAATTTAAAGAAATTAAATTAATTACTACATCTATAAATCCTGCTTATACAACCATTGATTAATTAAAATCAAATTAATTAATCGTTCTCTAAATATTCATCTCGATTAAACACCTTTGATTAATCATTCTCTAATTACAATAAGTAATTAGTCTTTAATTAATTTCACAAATTAATTATCTTAAATCATTTATAGTAATTAACATTTAATTACTTCATTATTAATTATTCCTTAATTAATCCATTATAAATTACATCATTAATTATATTAATTAATGATCCCTAATTATATTGAAATTAAATTACTTCATTTATTAATTACATTAAGTAATTAAATCTTTAATTAAACACAATTATTAATCACCCTTGATTAATAACAAACCAGTAATTAACTATCCTTAATTACTTATTAAATAAATTAATTATCCCATAATTAATTATCGCCATTAATTAATCCCTTGATTAATTACAAAAGTAATTACCCAAATTACTTCATTTACAAACAATCTTGTATTAATTACATCAAGTAATTATCATCTAATTACTTTCCTAAGTAATTATGTTCATTAATTACATTAAGTAATTACACTCATTCAATCATCAAATGATTTTCTTAAATTAATTAAACTAAATTAATTAACTTAATTTAATCTTATCATCAAAATTAATTACAATAAGTAATTAATCTCTTAATTACTTTTATCAAGTAATTACACTTAACAATTTACAATAGATTATCTAAATTGATTAATCTAATTAATTATCAAAATTAATCACATTAATTAATTAATAATCCTTAGTTAATCATCTTCATTAATTAAAACGATTCCTTAATTAACTACATTAATTAATCTTATTTAAAGTTCAATTTATAATCCAAAAAAATAAATTTATTTCTTATATAAGAAAAAGCCCTTAACTAAACTACTTAAATTTTATTTTAAAATTTACTTTCAAAATAGTTTAATATTTTAACTTGCAAATTCAAGTAAAAACAATTTATTTAACTTTCATTCAAAATCCTTTTATAAGAACTTATCAAAAATCAAGTTTAAATATTTGTTTGAACAAATTTACCTTTAAAAACTATTTGATTTAAACTTATTCTAAACATTCAGCTTTAAACTGATTTAAATTTCAGATTTGAGTTCAAAGAAGAACTTGAATTCATTAGTTTAACTTTGATTTTAAAACTTTGGTTTTAACTTGCTTTTAAAAACTTGATTTTTAATTCTTGATTAAAAATCCAAATTCATTTTTAAAACCTTAGATTCAAAAGCCTCAATTGAATCTATCTTTATCTTTGAATTTAAACCACTATTAAAATCTTGTTTCAAAATTTAAATTAGATTTAAAAATCTAAAACAGTCTGGTTTTCAAACCTGAAAACCCACCATCAATATCTTAAACTTTTATCTCATTTCAAATTTGAATTCAAAAATAAACTTGAATCTAAACTTCAAACTGGATTTAAGCTTTGTTTGAATTTGATATACAAATTTAAATTCCATTTAAATTTTTTTTTTAAATAAAACAAACTGTTGTCAGGTTTACAAAAACCTGGAACACTCTGACTCGAGACAAACGAAATCTGCTTCGAGTTTTTCCCCCTGCTACTTCGAGTCACATACTCGAATAACCCGAGTCTTCCCCGAGTTCAAAACCTTGCACCCTACTAAAGATCCTCAGCGCTTCAAACGGCACGGTGCACGTGCACATCGCCAGCGACGAACTCCAGTTGCCACCACTACATCGACAACCACCTACAACCCATCCTCCGATCCTCAGCAACCCATTCTCCACACAGATTCGAATTCGAATATAAATTCGAAACCTGGAACTCGAATTGCCTCAACACCAAAACCTGGCAACTCACGTCGTACTCCAAATTCCGACCACCAGATCGATTGCAACTCCGGCCATAGCTTCGATAGCTCTCCAACTTCCATCACTCAAAATTCTACCGCACTCGATCAACGAGAGATGCCGAGTCGATCAAAATTCCAGAGCTCTCCAAAACTAGGTTTAGAAACTTAAAACTGCCATCGCCGCCACCACCGTGATCTGCCACCCCTTCTACCAATTTTCCCATCATCACCGATGGTTCTACTATCATCTCTGGAAACTACAACCTCTCAGATCCTCGAGAACATCAGCAACTCCTCAAATACTAATTTCTAATAAAACCAGAACTACTCACTCAATTTACTATTAAAATTTGTGATTTAATTTTTTAAAAATCCTTATTTTGGTTAAGTATTCAGTTTATAATCCTGAATCAATGAATTCGAATGTTTGAATTTTATCCAAAACTTAACTTCCTTGTTCATTTTGGTTTCCAGGGCAATACACAATTTATTTCCACTCAAATAAATTTTTAAACTTTGATTTATGATTAGACAAACAATTTTTGTTTATGACATAAATCCTAACAGTGACTAGATCCAGAGATAAAGAATTTTAAACCAAAGTTAGAGTTAAAAACCGGAAATATAGGTGTTTACAGATATTCACAAACATGCATATATCATACATCCAAAAATGCACAGAAATTCACTAATATATATTCACACAAACATACTTATTTCATACATAGATAATGCAACCAGATTTATATATTTGAGCTCTTTTTTTTTAAATAAATGTTACTCACAGTAATTTAGAAATGAGCAGAGCACTTTGGGTATTGAAACATCTTTGAACTTCAAAACTGAGAATTTGTTTGCTGTGATCTCCTTAATCTCTTGTTTGTATTATTGTATAGTGCTTCAGTTTGAAAACAGAAAAGCTTGGTACATATTTCTGGTTTGTTATGTTGATGATCGAACTAAAATGAGAAGAGATGTATATGTAGAAGGAAAAGATTGCAGGGGAAGGTGATATCTGGGTTTATATACAGGTACAAGTGTTCATATTTTATCAGAGATTTTTTTATAAAAGGAGGCTGAAATGATTTTAACAAATTCGAATTTGACTTTACTTATTGCTTGCATTAAACGTTGAGTACTTTGTGTCTCCTACTTAGCTTATTTTATGCATAGATATTTTATTACTTTAGCTTTGCATTTTAAAACTTACCTTTGCATCCCTTATACATGCATATTTATTTGCCTGGCATACTTCACATATAGTTTGACTAAAGTATTGTTAAAGGTTAACTCATGTTACTGCAATACACACAGTAACTATTATACATACAAATTTTGTTTATTACTTTATATTCTTGCCTACTTGTGCTTTGCATTTCTTCTTACCAGTTTTGTTTCTATACTTACCTACATATTTAATTCACAGCTACATATACATATTCAAGTCTGGTTTGTATTTATATCTCAAGTACAAATATTTCTTTTATACTTTGCCTTAGTTATTGGTTATTTATTTATAAAGTTTTAACTTAAGTATAAATGCATACTTTTATAAATTTTTAACTTATGGATTTAGTTTTATTCCTAATACAAGTGCTTATTATTATTTCAAACTTATGTTAATTTTTTATAAGATTTATTTCATTTTAAATTTACAACCATAGCTTCCCACATTATGCGTATATATATAAACATAGGTTTAAAATAACAATTCCTTTTTATTTAGAATCCATTTGTAAAGATATTACATTATTAATATTGTCTAAATATAACCTATTATTAAATGAAAATAATTTATAAAAGAATTTATCTCTATATTAATAAATTACTTATTTTATCAAGCTAAATTTAAAAAGAAAATAAAACAAACCTATTTGTTAAGCTTATTTAAATTCAACTTAAACTAAAATAAATTTAAAACAATAAATATTTTTCTTAAGTATTTTAAACCATACAGTTATTTATTTAATATTAAATTTAATCAAATTTCCAAATTACCAGAAATACTAGAATTAGAAAATATGCCTTTATTTATTAACTTTAAAACAAAGCTTATCTATCTACAATATATACAAATATATATACATTATAAATAGAAACAATTTGTTAGCTTTTAAAAGATAAATTATCAGTCAAATATTTATTTAAAAGAAAATTATTAAATCAATTCAAATCTTATTAACAAATATTATCATATAAATTTAATTTTAATCATAGATCATTAAATTGATATTGCCAAAATTTTCGGGATGTCACAGAAACAGAGAGAGAAGATCTGCTAAACATATAAACTTTTCCCTTTTATATAGTAGTAACCTTTCCTTTATAGAGTGAAATAACCGAAAGCAAATTTAGTAATATGTACGTTTCTTTTGCAGGACCACTGTATAATAAATTGAAATGATGGAATGGTGACAGCTGGCATTGAATTCTGCAATTACTAAATGCCAATGGCCGTTTGAAATTTTAAATTGACACAGAATATCAAAAGCTAAAATGGGGTACCGCTACGGCTACCCGTTTCGCAGAATTCTCCGTCTTCGAAAATAAGATAAACGAAGATAGAGAAGTCCAAATTTGATGAAACGAAAAATGAAGTCTCACTCAGAAAATAATTTACATTTTTATTATATAAAATATTCAGGTTTTGAAAATATTTTATCATCATCAAATATTAACTGATTTAAATAAAATTACACAATAAAATAAACTTTCATATTATCCGATGAAATTTACTATTTGCTATGTTTATATAAACATATTCCAAATATCAAATTTTTATTTCCAAATTTGATTATTTAGAATTTCACAAAATTTCAGTTAATTACGTTATTAAAACCATTAAAATTTACGGGTCGTTACACTTTCCTCCACTCAAAACTTTTCATCCCCGAAAAGGGAGGAGATAGGAGATTAGAAACACCCGAAAGAAAAGATAGATTGAAATACCAAATACAACAATTAATCTAAAACTATATAGACTTCATTTATTTAAAAATTGGTTTATATCCAATTAATTGATTCCAATTCATTTTATTTAATCAATCAAATTTATTGTGTTCACATTTGATTGATTTCATTTTCATATATTTTTATTCAATTGATTTGTTTCCCATTTATTAACATTTATTACAAAAAATTTCACAACAAAATTTGTTTTATTTTACTCGTCTATTAAATCTATTTGATCAACCATAGTTAATTCTACCTCAACATTCAACTATTCAAAACCATACAGATTTCAATTTTAAATAAATTAATATTCAACAATTTGGTTTAATCCATTTTATTCAACTAATAAATAGTCGTTCAATTTAAAATTTTGATTTTCTTTCATTTTATCAACATTTCTTTCAAACAAATTCATTTTTAAATTAACTCATTTATTTTATCTATTTATCTTCAGCTAAGTTGATTCCACTAAAATTCAAATTTCAATTATTTAAATAGTATTTCCTCTTAATTTATTTAATTTATTTCACTTAACATATCTTTTCAACATATATTAAGTGTATAAATATTTACTATAACCATTTACTATTCAACCAATTAATTCCGCTTTTATTCATTATTCAATTTATTATTTATAAATTTCCTTAACAAAATATCATTTTGGACATCCAATTACTCACATTTATTTTGTATATTATTCAATTACCTATTCAATAACTTTTAACTATTTCTAGGTAAGTTATTTAGGTTCTGAGTGAAATTAAATACTATACAAATTTTCCTTTTTTTTACAACATTTATATTAAGCCAAATTTTTAGTTTAAACAATTTATTACTTAAGTTTTTGCTTGTATAACCCTTAATTATATATTCACCCTAACATTTTAACTTTTAGAATATTTTAGGTAAGTCATATATATTAGAATGCAATTTAGTATTGTACAAATAATTTTTATTCAAATTCAACTATTACAAGTTGGTTTGATTTAATTTATCATTTTAGATATTCCAATTATTCTAAAATTGCACTTTATTTCAATAATTGAAACCATTTCTTAACATAAAACTTAAGATTCAAATTTCCAGTTTCACCTAGAATTATTTTTGAAATAATTTTATATATATATATATATATTATAAATCAAATTATACACAAGAAATTTAAATCAAATCCATTTTTCCAAAAACAAAAGTGTAGCAAAGCTACTAAGGGGCCTCTCCACTTCGAGACTCGAAAATGAATGTCGATGATGCTGTAGTCATCACTGAAATTATTTTCCAGCGACAAATGAGGAGGGTACTGATTTAAAACTTTTAAAATTCTTTGGAAATGATTTTTATTCGAAAATACCTTTTAAATAATATACCCTAAAATTTTAAAACAAATTTTAAAAATACCGGAAATTAGATTCTCAAATTCTTAATTAAAATTCATTTCAATTCCAAATCAATTTATAAACCATGTTTTATAAATTGCATTTATTCATATTATGTTGCAATAGTCAATGGTTTACAAAACAATCAATGAAGATCAAATATTATCATTTCTAACAACCAATTCATTTAACTATCAAATTTCAGAAATTTATACTTTTACATATATATAATATAATCATACATAAAATTATTTCATTTACCAAATTTGAAATTATTATTGTGTCAGTTTGATCTGTTCAAGTGTTTTGGAATACCTATCGATAGCGTTGATCAGACAAATCGATCGAAATCCAAAATTCAAACTTAACAACTCAAACAACACACTATAAAACATTTTATATTAATTAAAAATACACTCCCTCACTCGATGATTAAATAATGGATTTCAAAACAAGGATGAGATTCAAATCTAGGTGAACCCTAGTCAAAGAGAATTCTAACTACGAAGATAGACTCGAAAGGAAGATAAAATAATTAAATTACCACAAAGGAAAGATGGATAGACTTATATTAATCACGGGTGACCTTAATCGGGTCAATCGAGATTCCAGGAATAAGATTGAAGCAGAATTTAATTTCCCGCTTAGATGGGGGAGAAGTGACTTCACCCAACATCAGGATAATCCCTTATTATTGGAGTGGAGTCAAGATTACAAGGGAATTACCCTGATCGTTTACTAGAGAAACGATTCGGGTTTTGCAAGGAATAACAGCATCGTAAACCGAAGAAATAGAAATCTCCGGTGAATCGACGCTTGTTGTCAAGGAGTTCACCCCTTTACAAATCATACTAAGGTTGTTGGAACAAAAGTGGAGATATGGGATGCTCCAGTATCAAGAAGAACACGAATAGGAGAAGACAAGAATAAAATTTCAGAACGAAGGGGAAGGTTCCAAAGTTCGAAAGAAATCTGAATCAAAGAGGAAGGAATTCAAGCTCGAACGAAGGTGATTCCGTAATTAATTTTACTTTATATGTTAAGTTTTGCCTAATACCAAAGCTCTGATACCAACTGTAACGACCCGGTATTTCGAACCATTCGCATCCGCACATGTCAGACTTGAATTGCTCAAAATATCAGATTGTTAATTTATATTTGGCAGAACTCAGCATATACAGTAAATAAATCAATCACAAAATCACAGCCACAGGGTAATATAACAATAAGCAGCGGAATAGATAAATAGTAGTTCATGAAGCTACTATATAAATATCAGAGTTTGAAATAAAATACAACAGAAAATCTCAAATACAAAGTAGTCTCGAATACAAATAGATGAAAAGTCTGAACAAAACAACTGGAAACAACTGAAATAACTGAAAGCTGGATAGATGGATCTTCAACTAAAGCTCCAATCTTTAATGGTGAGCCTCAAATACCGTAACACTCAGTTTGAGCCGAGCATAAAGCAAAACACAAAACACTTTAGTCAGGATTAACATTCTTATATTAATAAATTTAACTCATGTGAAATGTCAACTGAAATACAAGTAACTTAAAGGATGTTTGGGATTTCCATCCTCCAAGGATCTATGGAACTATCTACTATGTAGTATTATACGCTATTATAGTATGTCTATAGTAAAGTAAAAGTATTAAAATAGCATTAAGGCATTACCCATATCCCCCTTAACACATTTTATATATTCACGTATTCTATACAATGCCGTACGCTCCTCCGTAAACTGGAGGTTTACCTAGAGGACATCACAGAGGTACGGTACAAAACAAACTCGTAGAAGGCGTGATAGGGCATGCGACAAGGCACTCGAGGCAATGCCAGGGTAGATATACCGTTTGCGGATCCGGACTGGTGGTAACGCATAGCAGCTACTACCGCCCACCTCGTGACACACTCCCAAATCAAAGGTGCACCCAATCAAATAACAAAAGCAATTGAATGGTATCGAAGAAATGTGCCCGATCGGAGGAATGACCTCACTTGGCCCGACATGGCTCCTATTTTAGCCGCATCAAGCTGACTCACGGAAGTCAGGGCTACGTAAATACCATATAGAATCGTCACCAAACCATCCTACTTCATTCTGGAATCTCCACCACGTACACAGTTGTTAAAGTGGTTTTCGGTATTGGCAAAAAGTATGACAATACCCGATCCCGGTCTCTTTAACAACCTAACGTTATTATAACACCGTGGTCTTTTCATTTCAAATAGTTCATACTTCGTATCAAAATATCATATCATTTCAAACCATATCAATTTGATATCATTATTCACTTTAATAATATTCATTTCCAGAATCGTAACACTTTCAAATTTATAACTGTTTCGAAATCATAACACTTTTGAAATCATAGCACTTTAGAAATCATAACACTTTGAAAATCATAACACTTTCGACTTAAACAGTTTAGATATTGTAATAGTATATATATATATATATTAAAATAGTTATAAATTAAAATAGTTTATATAATAAAATAATTTGTATATTAAAAATAGTTATTAAAAATAGTATATATTAAAATAATTTATATATATTAAAATGGGGCATTTCACCAGAAGGACAAACTTTGCAGTCCAATTAGTTTCTAGGACACACATTCAAAGAAATTACTTTCAAGGCCAAAGTCTGCAAAATAATTACTTTCAAGGACAAAGTCAGCAGTTCAATTACTTTCAAGGACATAATTTTATAGGTTTTTAGGCCCTAGAAACTAATTATTTTACGTTTTGTCCTTGAAAGTAATTATTTCAGTTATGTGTCCTAGAAACTAATTCCACTTGCTAAAGAGGCCTTGTGGCTAATTTCCACTGTTAAATAGTTTATATATATTAAAAATACTTTATATAATAAAAATAGTTTCCTCCAATTTCACAAATCGATTCAAATAAACTTAAATTCTGGGATTCGGTTTAATCTAAACCCAGATCATCAATTTCAATTCAATTCAACTTCTCAATAAACCATTTTTATATCGGTTCCAAATATAGATTTTAACTACAAAAATAAACCATTTCAATTTCAATAGATTTCAAAGCTTTAAATATTCAAACATTTACATTAACTAAATTTGATAAATTCATTTATATTTCAAATTCAACTTCATTATTATTTAGTTTGAAATATTCACTTAATCAATTTTATAACGTTTAAGTAAAAAACTAATTTAAATAAAACTAAATATCCCATTCAATTTATTTAAACTTAGGATATTCATTTAATCACCTTTAATCAAAATCAAGTTATAAATCATATCTTTAACATCTCAAATTCAATAAGTTTCAAATCGATTTTTTTGTTATTTAAGTATAATTTTTAAACAAATACAATTTCAAATCAATTTCAAACTGTCTTCCCAACCTTAATTTAATAAAATTATTATAAAATCTATTTTAAAAATATAAATTTAAATAAATACTTAAACATATTATATACTAATCAAATTAATTTTTTATTAAATTAAAGCTTATTATTAAATTTATTTTTATATTAAAACTTATTTTATATATTTTTAAAATAGTAAAATTATAAGTAAAATCTTAAAAATTTTAAATTTCAAAACTAACTCATAACTTTAAAATTTCCAAACATAAATTTAAAAATATAAAATTTAAACCTTTATAAAAATAACATTTATATATATATATATAATATCTTAAAATCAATATTTATTAAAACCACATATATTTCCTTTCAAAACCTTGGAAATCATTTTCAATATATATATATATATATAGACCAACGGCGTTTGTATATAATTTTCTATCCTATGGTCAAGTGATATGGTTCTTTATCATTTCAATCCGCAATTTAAATATCTACGGGTATATATCCTTTCAACCCGCAATCCCAAATTCAATTCAACGAAAATCGCTTGGGTTTATCATTTCTACCCATAACGATTTTCTCCTATTCTACAAGATCGTTTGGGTATGTATCATTTCAACCCATAGGGAATTCTATACTAATAGGGAACCTGTAGAGTGAGAATAGTGATGATAATAATATAACATATCAACAACATGCATATATCATCAATAACAGATAACATGTAAATAACAGATCATGATGTCAGATGTCACAGGTGAATAGTTACAGATAATGGCTTAGCATATATATAGCAATTAATTAACCAGCAATAGCATATTTCAATTGTCGTTTCAAATGAAATCAAATTTAATAAATACAAGAACGTTAATCATGAGTGATTGCTCACCTTTCGAGGCTAGAGAAAATAGACAATGAATTGAGTTACGAATCCAAGCACGAATTCCAAAGCAAAGCAAGATTGGCACAAATTCGACGAACAGAGTTGACAACAAGAATCGATGAAAACAAATCAGAACCATATTGATATAACTGAACAAAATATATATATTAAAATTTTCCACTAACACCAATTCTTAAACCTATATTTAAAATAAGATATATATATATATATATTTCAAATCAATATTTTAACCTTAACACCAATAAAACAAAATCTATCAACATATTTAGAATACAAACTCATGTGAACTAATATAAACTAGTATATAGACTAACATACATATAAAAATATCTATCGTAAAATCAATATATCTTAGATTATAGTAATATACATATATAAACGAACATAACTTACATTGTTATATATATATTTAAAATCAACCAGGGAAACAAATAACGCACATCAAAAGTATCATACATATATATGGTCAAATATATATAGGCTTCAGGAAAATTGAAAACAACTTTTAGATTGGACTTCTCATCATTATCCAACTCTATAATATATATATATATATAAACAAACGTATATACGGTTTCTTTATGTATATTATATACTTATATTCTCTTATTCAATACAAAGATATAACTTAAAAGTCGAAACATATATGTGAACACTAGGAAAATACATTTAAAAGATATATATATATATATACCAAACTAAATGCACACATATGATATACTACATATATATATATAAACTATAAATATACATACCAATATATATAAGTTTAACACCTAACATATAAAATAAAATTGCAGGCAGACCTTTATATAAGTGTAACGACCCCGGATTTTAATTTAATTTAAATTGATAATTAATTTAAATTTTTGAATAAAAATTGTGAAATTAATCGATATATTAATTTGAGTTTCCCCGAATCCAAATAGAAAATATATTAAGTCATATGGATTTGAAAATTTGTATATATGTGAATATATATATGTTTATGGATATATAGGAGGAAATTTGGATTTATATATATATATATATATATATATATGTATATTGGATTTGAAATAAAAAAAATTATAAATGACTTTGAAGACGTTGATAGTTGAAAATTAATATGTAGTCATACAAAAATGAATAAAGTAAAAATATAAATAAAATGTAAATACAAGATGATAAGTATTTAAGTTGAAAATTTATATGTAAGTTAAAATAACTATTGAAGTTAGAAATAAGTAAAACCAATAAATAAATAAATGTTTAAAACATAAGACAATAAATATTAAAGTAAAATAAATAATTGAGTTATAAATAGAAATAAATAAGAGATGAACTATAAAAATAAAAGTAACACTTAAATAAAATCTAACGACAAAATAAAATAAATATTTAAGCTAGAAATAATTAGTTAAAATTCAAACAACATATTTCAAAGTGATAAAATAAAACAAACAAGGAAAAAAATGCATAAGCTTTTGAAAACAAGACAGCAAATGGTATTTAAAGTTAAACAAACATATATATAAGTAAGTAAAGAAACAAAACCAAAGCAAACATAAAGTATATAGCCTGTAATAGATGTACAGGCAAGTAAAAGGCAATTAATGCCACATCTCTAGCATCGAATCAGCAAAGAAATAAATGCAAGCATACCAGCCATGCCTATTATACTAAACAAAACAAAGAAAAGTGATAAAGGACTCATGCATTTAATACAAACATCTCAGCCATAATGCTAGCATTTACAAAGGACAAATCAAATTGTTTCAAAATAGATACCTGTACAAGATATCATCACCCAGTACTAAGGCAAATAAACACACCCTGTAACTTCATTTCTTCCCATCATCTTCATTTCTTTTCATCCATAAAACTAAGAAAGACTGAATACCCATCATCTACAACTTCAATAATAATTCAAATTAAAACAACCATCAGTGCAAGCCTGAATTAAGGAAGAAGTTCCAGTTAGCAAACTCAAACAGGGTTCTCAACATTTCAAAGTTTAAAAGGGTCTTCAACTTTAATCTGAAAGCTCTGAATCATGGTTTGGAAGGTGAGTAACAGTTAGTAATTTAAACTTAAGTATATATATCTTGAAAGTGTTCTGTATATATATACATATGCTAGTATTTCTTTTTCTCTGTATAGTTACAGGGTATGAAACAACAAAGAAAATTCGATTTCTTCTTTTCTAACCAATATTAGGCTTTGGTTTTAGAACAAATTTATCGTATTTAAGAATGAACTATAAACTAAAAATGGTTTCATGAAGTACAAATGGATATAGAATGAAAAAAATCAAGTTTTTACAGTGAAACTTTAAAAATCTGGAAATTTCGAACCTCGCAAAATATTGATACGAGTATACAACTCAAATCCTTACTGAAGACTATGATTTTTAAGATGGGTTTAGTGATTTTTAGTGTGGGATTTTAAGGTTAGTTTGTAGGCGAACCGAAGTTGCATTTTCCCCATTTTCGAATCATTTAATCAATTATAAATGTTGAAAATCGTGTTGAAGCTAGTGTGAACATCATTGATCTTAGGAAAATTATCAAATAATTTTTCAATTGGGTATATTGTTGTATTGAAGCAACTTAGGGTTTGAATTTGCTTTTGAGACGCTGAGATTAGTGAAGCCGCTGCGATCTCTCTAGTAAATCGAGTGGTACGAAACTTGGGGAAATGAAGCGTCAATGGCCAGGGAACGCGTGGTCGAAGTCGCGTGACTTCTGGTGGTCGGGGCGTGAAAAACGTGGTGTTGTCAGGTTGGAGGTGGGTGCTTTCGTTTGTTCCAAGTTTCGACCTTTTGGCTTGAATTTCGATTTCTGGCTGATGATGATGGTTTGAGGGCCGAAGTGTGTTGCGGTAATGAAGAGTGAAGTGCTGGAGGGTGTGGCGAAGACCAGTGGTGATGGTCGACGATGTACACGTGCACCGTGCACGGTTTCGTGCATCAGGTTTGGGTTTGGGAGAAGAAGGGTGCAAGCTCGAAGTTTACTTCGAGTATGGGATGTTTTGGCTCGAAGAATTTTAGGTAGGGCTCGGGTATGTTTGGGTAGCAGGTTTTAATAACCTGTTTTGTTTCTAAACTTTAAAAACTGAATTTAAATTTGTCAAGCAAAGTTAAAGCAAGTTTAAATCTAAGTTTGGATCTGAATTCAAGATAGTTTGAATCTGAGTTTAAAATAAAATAAGTTTTTAAATTTAAATTTGTTTAACAACCTAAAATATGTAAGTGGGTTGAATTTTAAGGATGAAAATTTAAATTTGAAATGTAAGTTTAAATCAAAGTTTCAAAGCCAAGTTTAATCAAGTGTTTTGATATGAATTAAAATAAATATTTGAATTAGATTTTGATTTAAGTTATTTTATGAAAAGAATTTCCAATGAAAAGTTAAATAATTGGTGTTCACTTGAATTGGCGAGTTAAAATGAAATGTATGTTAAAACATAAATTTCAAATAAAAATTTAAGTAAATTAGTTGGGACTTTTCTTATATGGGTTTATAAATTGATATTTAAATTTGGTTAATGTTAAATATCAAATCTTAAATTTAAAATGGAAATTGAATCTAAATTTGAAATGTAATGTTTAAATCCACTTTAATGAAGTCATTAATAAAGAAATAGATTACCTTAGAGATAATTAAGGCAATTAAGTGATTTAATTAATAAGATAATTAAGAATAAATTATTTAAAATTTAAAGTTAATGATTTAGATTAATTTAAAATTAGAGATAAATAAAAAGTAATTAAAGGTTTAAATTAATTATTTGAGGTTTAAAGATTTATTTATTAAGGAATAATAAATTTGTGAATTAAGGATTTTTAATAAAATATTAATCAATGATTTAAGTTGATTTATCAAGTGATTAAGCAATAATTAATTTAAGGACAATGTGATAAATTGATTTGGTAATTAATTTAAGAATAATTAAATTATTAAAGTAATTAATTTATTTAAAGGTTAATTAAATTAATGTGATGAATTAAGAATAGTTTTATTTATTAAAGTGTTTGATAAATAAATTTATATCAAATGATTTGTAATTAATTAATTAGAATTTGATAATTAATTCATAAGTAATTAATTTACTTGGGAATAAATTGAATTAATAAGGATTAAACGATTAATTAATCCTGCCTATAAATGATTTTTAAATGCTTGACCTTACTTATGGATGTTTATATTATATGAGATGCCTTGAATTGATTGTCCTATCTGATCTGTGATATTTTGTTATGTGGATTGTGCCATGTATAATTTATTCATTTATTGATGATACATCTGTATATTACTTGTGAATCTGTGAATGGACGATAAGCGTTATAGTTTATATCGCTTATCAACTATATTTCTGTGTTTTAATCTGTGATGATTAAATGATGTTGCACTATTGTGTTAAACCCCTTGACCACACTCATACACACACAAATATGGATTTCATGTGGAAATCGGTTAAATCACAGATGATTTAAATTTAAATGTTTTTGAAATTGAAATTTTAATTTTAATTGATTTTCGAAATAGATTTGGGTTAAATGTTAAAGCTTTTGAAAAGGAGTTTGTAAGATAAAAGTTATTTTAAATAACTTAATAAAGCTTCCAATTTAAATAATTCAATTTGAATTTGAATTCAATATTTGGAATTGAATTCAATGATTGGAAATTACGGTTAAAAATATTATAAATGTGTTTATATGAAGTTAAACCATTTTAAAAGTATAATTTTGAGAATTTGGATTTAACCCAAGAACCTTAACTCGTATAAATGAATCAGATTTCCAAAATGAAAACTATTTGTTTTAAAAGAATAAAAGCTTTCAGATAAGAAATGAAGTTCCAGTTTAATTAAAGGAATTTCAAGTTTGAATTGAAAAATGGTTTTTCCAAGTTATGAATGAATTCTTTTTGAAAGCTATGAATTAAATCTGTTTATTATAACTGATTTAGAATGATGTTTTGTTTAACCCATTCGAAATGAAATTGTTTTGAAAGCTATGAGTTAAATCTTTGGTTTAAAGATTTAACGAATTAATTAAATTCGTAATGGAAATTGATTTGGAAAATCTGTGAATGAATTTTTGTGAAAACTGAGTGAACTTTGTGAATTAAATCTTTTATTTAAAAGATTTAAATGGTAATGTGTTTAAACCATTTGAAAGAAAGTTTTGGGTAATAAATTGTGACTTAATTGAAATCCCATTATCCATTTGTTTTTGAATATTACGCTCACTATTCGGTTCAGCTAGGAGAGGACCTTTGTGTCATATAACCCATTCCGAATAAGTGATACATCGTATATGGATAGCATTTGAAGACCGGTGCTGAAGACCGGGTGTTTGCGAGAACGATAGGATAACCTATCGATTGTCTCTGCACTGGGTCGCTCCTGGTATAGAGATCCCCTAAGTGATGGGAAATCCGATCGGGATTGTGAATACCCAGAATTGCAAGGTCTTCGTAAGAAGTGCCTTCGGTTCTGTTCGAACCCGGAACATACTTGTATGGTTACATGTCTAACATTACACTTTGAGATATAAAGCTGATTTCTTTCAAATACATTTCTGTTTGGTGGCGGAGAATTTATTCTCTTAGCTTAACACCCTTCTCTGAGACGTACAAGCTCAGAGGTTATGTAGTTGAAGATTATCAGCGATATATTCCCAATTTGGTAATGTGACATGCTGAGTGTTGCTGTGTGATGATCATTATTTGATCATTTGTGATATGATCATTTGTTTGATCATTTATCTTTGTGATCATTACTTTGATCATCTGTTGACCCAAAGCATGGCGTTGTGACAAAGCGTAGCTTTGTGGACGAGACTTCGTCGAACCTCACACCCCGGAATGGTCAAAACAGGAAAGATGCAGTAAGGTTATTGGGGGTAGCGCCCCTTAGGGTATGTTCATTTCCTTCTAGATAGAAGTGGTATCATGGTATGGAGCCCAGATACTTAACTTATGTGGATGTCGCAAATATATATATATATATATATATATATATCTTACTTTGTGATTTGTTGCTGGGGCCCCGGTTAAAGGTTGGTTACAACCGGGAGATGGCATACTCATGTCAGTAGTTACCCAGTTAGGGGTAACCCGGCCTTGTGTTGGCAGAGATCTAACCATAATGTTAGGTTATTTCTCGAGGCGTCCTTCCAGAGGCGTTTCCATGTGGCAATAGGAAGTTCCTTGGCCTGACCATTTGTTGGAAATCCAAAGAAACAATACGCACCCTGTACGGTTTTAGTTGTATTACCTACCATGGAATGTGGCGGTAACCTGCTATTGAACATAGTAGCTATAGTAGGCATACGATAATGGTCGTATGTTGGCTAAGATTGATATTCTATTTTCGAAATACTTTTCCACTATGCACTAATAATAATATCAAAAATAATTCGTTTTGCGTAGTAAGCATCTTTGACTATCATAAGGAGAAATCTTCTCCAATTCTGCGTTTGCATTGTGTGTGTGGCGGGAGGCCTTATGGTAGTTTCATTTTCTAAAAGCATTGCGAATTGACTTTAAAATTCTCTTGCTATTTGTTTTTAATGATAAACTGTTTTTGTTGCTCACACCAGTCCCATGACTGATCCGGAGTTTATTGTTTCTTTCCTAAACTTCGGATGCTCAAAATTTTTCTACACGGGCAGTCTAGAGTTGGGTTTTTCAGATAGTCAGATTAGTAGATTTTATGGAGCTAGTTCAGTCTTTGGATATGGACTGCACTTGCTTATCTTTGTGCATCGTTATTGGGAGTTCAAGCTATTTCTGGATTGGCGTTTTGGAGATGGAGATTATCCGCTGCTGGTGTTATCTATTTTCTTTTCCGCTGCTATTTCTTGTATCATATCTCTGATGTATATTGATATTCATTGTATCACTCTGTTGTATCAGATATTGTATCAGTGTTGTATATCAATGATATTATTCATTTCTTCCGCTGTGTTGTTTACTTAACTGTGTTATAAGCTCCGGCGACTCGGATTTGAACGGTCGAATGTATGGCATTCGAGTACGATGTAAAGTATGGATGTCGATTTTCGAGCGCGAAAAATTCGCAGACGTTACATTTGGTATCAGAGCTAAGGTAAAACTTTAGCTCAGGAGTATAACACATTTAGTAGCTCGTTAGAGATAGGGTGAAGTATCCCTAGAATGAGTGTATCCCTAAGATATCCGCCTGAATGTCTCAGTAAATTCTCTTGCTATCCACTGATAGTGAGTATGAGTGCAAGAAGAGGACGAGATAGGGGACAAGGGAATACGACTATAAATGGTCAATACCCTGCGACAGTGGAAATAATTTTCTCCATCAATATCCTTTGATTCGTTTCCAAATTCTTTTCATTGCTTCGTACTAGCTACAAGAAGAAGTTTCAGTATGATGATGGCTCTACGAATCGTTGTAGAAAATTCTTACTTCGTATCTTCATCAGTTTCT
Organism: Allium fistulosum; assembly: GCA_030737815.1. Taxonomy (NCBI): domain Eukaryota; kingdom Viridiplantae; phylum Streptophyta; class Magnoliopsida; order Asparagales; family Amaryllidaceae; genus Allium; species Allium fistulosum. The sequence continues at coordinate 796,655,982 of CM060902.1, read as the reverse complement.
TATCAGCTTTTTGATTTAAACCTTAATGAATTTGAAATTGGAAATTTTAATTTGAGGTAAATTGATTAATAGAATATGAGGATAAAATTGAATTAAATCAATAAAACGATATTGTTTGAAACCAAAATTTGAAATTCTATTATAATTTCTTGTGAATACCAAAGTCCGAAGAGGGACAAATTGGTATGCATTCTGAGATATTCCGACTTGAGTTTGGAATTCATATCGTAAGTTTGAGGAATTATAGGAGATCAAATCTGTCTATCTCTGTTTTGTTTTCATGCCTGCGAATTTCGAGGACGAAATTCTTTTAAGGGGGGAAGTTTGTAACGACCCCGGATTTTAATTTAATTTAAACTGATAATTAATTTAAATTTTTGAATAAAAATTGTGAAATTAATCGATATATTAATTTGAGTTTCCCCGAATCCAAATAGAAAATATATTAAGTCATATGGATTTGAAAATTTGTATATATGTGAATATATATATATATATATGTATATGGATATATATTAGGAAATTTGGATTTATTTATATATATGTGTGTATATTGGATTTGAAATAAAAAAAATTATAAATGACTTAGAAGATGTTGATAGTTGAAAATTAATATGTAGTCATACAAAAATGAATAAAGTAAAAATATAAATACAATGTAAATACAAGATGATAAGTATTTAAGTTGAAAATTTATATGTAAGTTAAAATAACTATTGAAGTTAGAAATAAGTAAAACCAATAAATAAATAAATTTTTAAAACATAAGACAATAAATATTAAAGTAAAATAAATAATTGAGTTATAAATAGAAATAAATAAGAGATGAACTATAAAAATAAAAGTAACACTTAAATAAAATCTAACGACAAAATAAAATAAATATTTAAGCTAGAAATAATTTGTTAAAATTCAAACAACATATTTCAAAGTGATAAAATAAAACAAACAAGGAAAAAAATGCATAAGCTTTTGAAAACAAGACATAAAATGATATTTAAAGTTAAACAAACATATATATAAGTAAGTAAAGAAACAAAACCAAAGCAAACATAAAGTATATAGCCTATAATAGATGTACAGGCAAGTAAAAGGCAATTAATGCCACATCTCTAGCATCGAATCAGCAAAGAAATAAATGCAAGCATACCAGCCATGCCTATTATACTAAACAAAACAAAGAAAAGTGATAAAGGACTCATGCATTTAATACAAACATCTCAGACATAATGCTAGCATTTACAAAGGGCAAATCAAATTGTTTCAAAATAGATACATGTACAAGATATCATCACCCAGTACTAAGGCAAATAAACACACCCTGTAACTTCATTTCTTCCCATCATCTTCATTTCTTTTCGTCCATAAAACTAAGAAAGACTGAATACCCATCATCTACAACTTCAATAATAATTCAAATTAAAACAACCATCAGTGCAAGCCTGAATTAAGGAAGAAGTTCCAGTTAGCAAACTCAAACAGGGTTCTCAACATTTCAAAGTTTAAAAGGGTCTTCAACTTTAATCTGAAAGCTCTGAATCATGATTTGGAAGGTGAGTAACAGTTAGTAATTTAAACTTAAGTATATATATCTTGAAAGTGTTCTGTATATATATACATATGCTAGTATTTCTTTTTCTCTGTATAGTTACAGGGTATGAAACAACAAAGAAAATTCGATTTCTTCTTTTCTAACCAATATTAGGCTTTGGTTTTAGAACAAATTTGTCGTATTTAAGAATGAACTATAAACTAAAAATGGTTTCATGAAGTACAAATGGATATAGAATGAAAAAAATCAAGTTTTTACAATGAAACTTTAAAAATCTGGAAATTTCGAACCTCGCAAAATATTGATACTAGTATACAACTCAAATCCTTACTGAAGACTATGATTTTTAAGATGGGTTTAGTGATTTTTAGTGTGGGATTTTAAGGGTAGTTTGTAGGTGAACCGAAGTTGCATTTTCCCCATTTTCGAATCATTTAATCAATTATAAATGTTGAAAATCGTGTTGAAGCTAGTGTGAACATCATTGATCTTAGGAAAATTATCAAATAATTTTTCAATTGGGTATATTGTTGTATTGAAGCAACTTTAGGGTTCAAATTTGCTTTTGAGACGTTGAGATTAGTGAAGCCGCCGCGATCTCTCTAGTAAATCGAGTGGTACGAAACTCGGGGAAATGAAGCGTCAATGGCCAGGGAACGCGTGGTCGAAGTCGCGTGACTTCTGGTGGTTGGGGCGTGGAAAACGTGGTGTTGACAGGTTGGAGGTGGGTGCTTTCGTTTGTTCCAGGTTTCGACTTTTTGGCTTGAATTTCGATTTCTGGCTGATGATGATGGTTTGAGGGCCAAAGTGTATTGCGGTGATGAAGAGTGAAGTGCTGGAGGGTGTGGCGAAGACCAGTGGTGATGGTCGACGATGTACACGTGCACCGTGCAAGGTTTCGTGCATCAGGTTTGGGAGAAGAAGGGTGCAAGCTCGAAGTTTACTTCGAGTATGGGATGTTTTGGCTCGAAGAATTTTAGGTAGGGCTCGGGTATGTTTGGGTAGCAGGTTTTAATAACCTGTTTTGTTTCTAAACTTTAAAAACTGAATTTAAATTTGTCAAGCAAAGTTAAAGCAAGTTTAAATCTAAGTTTGGATCTGAATTCAAGATAGTTTGAATCTGAGTTTAAAATAAAATAAGTTTTTAAATTTAAATTTGTTTAACAACCTAAAATATGTAAGTGGGTTGAATTTTAAGGATGAAAATTTAAATTTGAAATGTAAGTTTAAATCAAAGTTTCAAAGCCAAGTTTAATCAAGTGTTTTGATATGGATTAAAATAAATATTTGAATTAGATTTTGATTTAAGTTCTTTTATGAAAAGAATTTCTAATGAAAAGTTAAATAATTGGTGTTCACTTGAATTGGCGAGTTAAAATGAAATGTATGTTAAAACATAAATTTCAAATAAAAATTTAAGTAAATTAGTTGGGACTTTTCTTATATTGTTTTATAAATTGATATTTAAATTTGGTTAATGTTAAATATCAAATCTTAAATTTAAAATGGAAATTGAATCTAAATTTGAAATGTAATGTTTAAATCCACTTTAATGAAGTCATTAATAAAGAAATAGATTACCTTAGAGATAATTAAGGCAAATAAGTGATTTAATTAATAAGATAATTAAAGAATAAATTATTTAAAATTTAAAATTAATGATTTAGATTAATTTAAAATTAGAGATAAATTAAAAGTAATTAAAGGTTTAAATTAATTATTTGAGGTTTAAAGATTTATTTATTAAGGAATAATAAATTTGTGAATTAAGGATTTTTAATAAAATATTAATCAGTGATTTAAGTTGATTTATCAAGTGATTAAGCAATAATTAATTTAAGGATAATGTGATAAATTGATTTGGTAATTAATTTGAGAATAATTAAATTATTAAAGTAATTAAATTATTAAAGTAATTAAATTAATGTGATGAATTAAGAATAGTTTTATTTATTAAAATGTTTGATAAATAAATTTATATCAAATGATTTGTAATTAATTAATTAGAATTTGATAATTAATTCATAAGTAATTAATTTACTTGGGAATAAATTGAATTAATTAGTATTAAACGATTAATTAATCCTGCCTATAAATGATTTTTAAATGCTTGACCTTACTTATGGATGTTTATATTATATGAGATGCCTTGAATTGATTGTCCTATCTGATCTATGATATTTTGTTATGTCGATTGTGCCATGTATAATTTATTCATTTATTGATGATACATCTATATATTACCTATGAATGGACGATAATCGTTATAGTTTATATCGCTTATCAATTATATTTCTGTGTTTTAATCTGTGATGATTAAATGATGTTGCACTATTGTGTTAAACCCCTTGACCACACTCATACACACACAAATATGGATTTCACATGGAAATCGGTTAAGTCACAGATGATTTAAATTTAAATGTTTTTGAAATTGAAATTTTAATTTCAATTGATTTTCGAAATAGATTTGGGTTAAATGTTAAAGCTTTTGAAAAGGAGTTTGTAAGATAAAAGTTATTTTAAATAACTTAATAAAGCTTTCAATTTAAATAATTCAATTTGAATTTGAATTCAATATTTGGAATTGAATTCAATGATTGGAAATTACGGTTAAAAATGTTATAAATGTGTTTATATGAAGTTAAACCATTTTAAAAGTATAATTTTGAGAATTTGGATTTAACCCAAGAACCTTAACTCGTATAAATGAATCAGATTTCCAAAATGAAAACTGTTTGTTTTAAAAGAATAAAAGCTTTCAGATAAGAAATGAAATTCCAGTTTAATTAAAGGAATTTCAAGTTTGAATTGAAAAATGGTTTTGTCCAAGTTATGAATGAATTCTTTTTGAAAGCTATGAATTAAATCTGTTTATTTTTAACAGATTTAAAATGATGTTTTGTTTAACCCATTCGAAATTAAATTGTTTTGAAAGCTATGAGTTAAATCATTGATTTAAAGATTTAACGAATTAATTAAATTCGTAATGGAAATTGATTTGGAAAATCCGTGAATGAATTTTTGTGAAAACTGAGTGAACTTTGTGAATTAAATCTTTTATTTTAAAGATTTAAATGGTAATGTGTTTAAACCATTTGAAAGAAAGTTTTGGGTAATAAATTGTGACTTAATTGAAATCCCATTATCCATTTGTTTTTGAATATTACGCTCACTATTCGGTTCAGCCGAGAGAGGACCTTTGTGTCATATAACCCATTCCGAATAAGTGATACGTCGTATATGGATAGCGTTTGAAGACCGGTGCTGAAGACCGGGTGTTTGCGAGAACGATAGAATAACCTATCAATTGTCTCTGCACTGGGTCGCTCCTGGTATAGAGATCCCCTAAGTGATGGGAAATACGATCGGGATTGTGAATACCCGGAATTGCAAGGGCTTCGTAAGAAGTGCCTTCGATTCTGTTCGAACCCGAAACAAACTTGTATGATTACATGTTCGACATTACACTTTGAGATACAAAGCTGATTTCTTTCAAATACATTTCTGTTTGGTGGCGGAGAATTTATTCTCTTAGCTTAACACCCTTCTCTGAGACGTACGAGCTCAAATGTTATGTAGTTGAAGATTATCAGTGATATATTCCTAATTTGGTAATGTGACATGCTGAGTGTTGCTGTGTGATGATCATTATTTGATCATTTGTGATATGATCATTTGTTTGATCATTTATCTTTGTGATCATTACTTTGATCATCTGTTGACCCAAAGCATGGCGTTGTGACAAAGCGTAGCTTTGTGGACGAGACTTCGTTGAACCTCACACCCCGGAATGGTCAAAACAGGAAAGATGCAGCAAGGTTATTCGGGGTAGCGCCCCTTAGGGTATGTTCATTTCCTTCTGGATAGAAGTGGTATCATGGTATGGAGCCCAGATACTTAACTTATGTGGATGTCGCAAATATATATATATATATATATATATATATATATATATATATATCTTACTTTGTGATTTGTTGCTGGGGCCCCGGTTAAAGGTTGGTTACAACCGGGAGATGGCATACTCGTGTCAGTAGTTACCCAGTTAGGGGTAACCCGGCCTTGTGTTGGCAGAGATCTAACCGTAATGTTAGGTTATTTCTCGGGGCGTCCTTCCAGAGGCGTTTCCATGTGGCAATAGGAAGTTCCTTGGCCTAACCATTTGTTGGAAATCCAAAGAAACAATATGCACCCTGTACGGTTTTAGTTGTATTACCTGCCATGGAATGTGGCGGTAACCTGCTATTGAACATGGTAGCTATAGTAGGCATACGATAATGGTCGTATGTTGGCTAAGATTGATATTCTATTTTCGAAATACTTTTCCACTATGCACTAATAATAATATCAAAAATAATTCGTTTTGCGTAGTAAGCATCTTTGACTATCATAAGGAGAAATCTTCTCCAATTCTGCGTTTGCATTGTGTGTGTGGCGGGAGGCCTTATGGTAGTTTCATTTTCTAAAAGCATTGCGAATTGACTTTAAAATTCTCTTGCTATTTTTTTTAAAGATAAACTGTTTTTGTTGCTCACACCAGTCCCATGAGTGATCCGGAGTTTATTGTTTCTTTCCTAAACTCTGGATGCTCAAAATTTTTCTACACGGGCAGTCTAGAGTTGGGTTTTTCAGATAGTCAGATTAGTAGATTTTATGGAGCTAGTTCAGTCTTTGGATATGGACTGCACTTGCTTATCTTTGTGCATCGTTATTGGGAGTTCAAGCTATTTCTGGATTGGCGTTTTGAAGATGGAGATTATCCGCTGCTGGTGTTATCTATTTTCTTTTTCGCTGCTATTTCTTGTATCATATCTCTGATGTATATTGATATTCATTGTATCACTCTATTGTATCAGATATTGTATCAGTGTTGTATATCAATGATATTATTCATTTCTTCCGCTGTGTTGTTTACTTAACTGTGTTATAAGCTCCGGCGACTCGGATTTGAACGGTCGAATCTATGGCATTCGAGTATGATGTAAAGTATGGATGTCGATTTTCGAGCGCGAAAAATTCGCAGACGTTACAATAAGAGATATATATATACAAAAATCAACTATTTATAAACTAATATATTATAAACAACTACACTTAAAACTTGTATAAATAAAATACTTTTATACTATAATATTGTAAACCAGATCTTATATATATTCTCATATTTAAAACTGTGAGATATAAAACAAAGAAAACGAAGCAGCATTTAGATTTAAAATATATGCGGTTACCAAGCTACATATATGAAATAACATAGTACCACAGAACACAGCAAAACAAAGGTACATTAACTAATATATATATATATATATATAACAACTTATATAATATAACACTTTAAACAAAACAGAAATATAGATATACCAGAATACAACAGAACATATTATACTTATTAAAATATAACAAGACATATTATAACTTACGTACATACATATCTACCTTCATATATAAGAGAGGAGAAGGCAGGGGAGGCGCACGGGCGAGTTGATGGGCAGGCGAAGTGGTGGTTGAGTGGGAGAGGGGAGATGTAGTCAGGTGGCCGCGCTCAGGTGGGGCAAGCCGACATGGGGATGGATATAGGCAGTTTCGGCCAAGCAAAAAGGAGGATGGGGTGGAGGAGAGAGTATGTGGTAGGCCGTTGGAGTGGACGTCGGCTGCATGTGGATCTCGGTTGGCTTTGAGGTTGAATTGGTGGGAGGGAGTGTCGGTTAGAGGAGAGGGTGAGCTATGGGAAAGAGGGGAAGAGGAAAAATGGGTCTCGGCTTGGGCAAAGAAGATGTGCTGTTGTGTTATAATTTTTTTATATAACTTTATAATATAATATAGAATTGAAGATAAAGAATGGATCACAATGAAACAGAGAGAGAAGATCTGCTAAACGTATAGACTTTGCCCTTTTATATAGTAGTAACCTTTCCTTTCCAGAGTGAAATAACCGAAAGCAAATTTAGTAATATGTACGTTTCTTTTGCAAGACTACTGTATAATAAATTGAAATGATGGGATGGTGACAGCTGGCATTGAATTCTACAATAAATAAATGCCGGTGGCCGTTTAAAATTTTAAATGGACACAGAATATCAAAAGCTAAAACGGGGTACCGCTACGGCTACCCATTTTTATTATACAAAATATTCAGGTTTCGAAAATATTTTATTATCATCAAATATTAACTGATTTGAATAAAATTACACAATAAAATAAACTTTCATATTATCTGATGAAAATTTACTATTTTCTATGTTTATATAAACGTATTCCAAATATAAAAATTTTATTCCCAAATTTGATTATTTAGAATTTCACAAAATTTCAGTTAATTACGTTATTAAAACCATTAAAATTTACGGGTCGTTACAATGTACTTACGAGTAAGTACATAAGGTTAAAATTAATTTCATCTAAAGAATAGTTGATGAGATCATACAAGATAATAGTTGACAACAACCCATACATATCCTAGGTTAAGGGGTTGGCAGGTTGTATGAGTCGAGAGACTGCATGTAATACTTGTTCATAAGAGATCATGTGTGGACCACTCCAAATGAGTTTAGGACCAATCAATATTGATTGACCAATTCATATTATGTACATAAGTTTTGTAAACTTAAAAACCACGCTGGCTTTATACATATATAGGCAATTCATAAAATGTTTATGAGTACCTATTCCCTTACACTAAAAAATAATTGTTGTTTTAGGAAACACCAACGTCGTGACAAAGGAATTTCTTTAAGAAATTATTGGTAGTAAAATGGATTTGGATACAATCCAAAGATAAAATTAATTACATAGGATGAAATAAAATTGACCAAGCCTATATGGACACAACTAATTAGAATGTCTAATAAAAACTCTCACATAACAAAGAAAAACAACGGTTTTCTTATCGATGTCGAGAAAATGATTTTCTCAGTTGTCAGTAAGCCTTTAAGAGTATTAACACTACCATATGGAATGATGCGCAAATCCGAAATGGAATTAAGAACATTATCAAAATATTATTTGATGGTTGTATCTAAAGGGATATGTTCCATCGGCTGCAATAATGTCTTTGATAAAAAGCCAAATGAAGTTGGAATATAATAACCTAAGTTGATAGAATAACATTGAAAGTTTCAATTGTTGAAATTAACGTAGTAGGTTTGTCATTCAACGTACTTAAGCTAATTCAATTTTCAGTCATAAAATTATTGTTTGATATGATTTTGAGTTTTGGTATATGTATGTTGAAACAGAAATTCTAAATAATGATTTAGAATATGCTATTTGTTCTTAATAACTAAGGTATCTCGAAGTTAGTAGGAGAGATTCTGAGTTTGTGGGTTATTTGATATGATTCAAGAAATGATATGAAAGTATTATTCAATAAGCATCAGAGTTGAGCAATTATTTTGATAGAGAAACCAAATCATTTTATTTTCGGTCAAAACGCGGAAGAAACTTGTGTCTGTAGGAAAGAACTATAGACGTACTAAAATATTTCTAAAACTATAAGTAAACAATAAACCTATGATTATTAGTGATGTACTCATTTTAAAATTATATTAGTTTGGTTGTTTAATTCTCAATATTGGATTTGAAATTGACATCTTTTATAATCAGTATAAAAGAATGTTGGGAATGTACCAAAATGATGTTTGCAAACACCATATTAAATTATTTGATACGGAGCATGTAAGATGGATTCCTTATGCATTGGAAATAAGAATTATCATACATACTATGTTGTTATCAATATCACATTTTTGGTTATGTATTTGATACATAGAGCAATTATCAAATCTGAATTATGATAACTATATGATGATTTATAGTGTTCTCGATTATTTAAGAAATACTAAAGAACTATTTATAGAAACAATGAACTCCCTATGAAGGAGTGCATGGACTCGAACTTCATAAGTAATATCGAGTATAGTATGTCAATCGTAAATTCATATTCAATCTTAAAATAAGAACCTTAAGTTGGAAATGTACAAACAATTAATTATGGAAAATTCAACCAAAGGTTGAGTACATTGCCTTGAATGGCGCTATAATAAAAGCAGTATACATATATGCATAAATTTATAACAGAGCGCGAGGTTATTCTAAATGTTGAAAGTCACATGTCATCGTTATATTATAACAGTGTCGTGATATAGATCATGAATGAATCTAGAAATCAATAGAAATCAAGAAACATACTTCTAAAAGTTCCACATGATACACGAAGTTTATCAGCGTTAAAGAGAGTTTTTGATATAGTAGATGATTAGAAAAAATAACATACCTGTTTACTAAGGGATATGCTCGATTTAATTTTGAGAAACCGATCGAAGAATTTTGGAATAAGATTCCATAATTGACCCCAAGTGCAAGTGGGAGACCGATAGAGTTAGAGATACGCCCTAAGTGTAATTATGTCATTTGTTGCGTATATCTAACTTGATAACCAATCTTGTTCACAATAAATGTGTTTGATTTCTGTAATATAATTTGTTATATTGTTATATAATTTATACTTCTATTATTAGTGTTGTCATGGACCAGATGGCCAACATCCATCCTAACGGCCTGATCGTGCGGTCGCTCCTCATATCTATGACACCTTAGTGAGTGTTGTTGGGTTAGGTGACCCATTGGGTAGGTGACCCATTGGGTAGGTGTCCTTAGCTCCTGTGTCACGTGAGGCCGGTAGTATGTTACCTATAGGGACAAATGCAGGATCGTGATTGAGGCTTCCCATAGACGAGCAACTAGTGGATATGTGTCACGATGACCGTCAAGGTAACCAAGATTATAGAGTTGAGTTAGATAACCCATGTGTGTACTCTGAAGCAGGTAGATAGCCATCAGTCACCCTTCTTGCTCTAATGGATTGATAGATTGGTATATACTATTGATACACCTTGCCTAAGTATAATACGGGTTGCGCGACCCACACGTTGAGATATGACTCTTTTAGGGACCTTATGTCTATCATATAGTCAATTCCCGTCACCATTTATTATGTTTTATTTCTCTATAGGGAAATGTGATTATACCTGTGATAGTGTCCAAAGCATAGTTGATCCTCATACCTTTTATTGTATATGATTTTATGATAGGCAGACTATTATTATATTGATGATGATGAAATGTTGATTATTTTAGATTGGGAGATATACTTTGGCATTGCTATGTGTTAGCCTGACTATACTTGATGATATCTCGAGTATTGGAAATTTTTGGATTTTGATGATGATTTCAGATATGGATGATTTACTCGTTTGATATTGTTTTGATTAAATAATATTTGATGTAGTTCTATATGGGTGATGACATCTTTATGCTTGGTTTCGTGGTTGTTTCTATTTTGTATGTTATCATTATTATATTATGCATATTTTATATCTATATATGTGTTGATCTCAATTTTCAAACATTGTTTGATCCCTATGTTATTTACATAATACTCGGGCCAGTCCGAGACATTTCAGGTTCAGGGATGAATAGATCAGCTTGTATTTTTAGACATAGTGGAGATTAGATATTCATTATTGATGTATGCTACGTTGATTATATAGCTTCATTATATATATGTCATTGTGTTGTATATTGATTATATTTTTGTATATTTGAGACATAGTATATTTGAGATATATTATATTTACACCGTCTCTTATATATTTCATATTATATCTTGTCACTACAAAATTGACTCTATGTTCTCTATCGTTTATTATATATTTTGTATTGTTCTATCCTGGAGTCACACGTATTTATTGCTTTGTGCCGATACTGTGTACGTGTAGGTGAGTTATTTATTCGATTTTGAAATACGTACCAGTGTTAGCCCAATGGAACATTCACGTATGTAGCCCATATCCCCTTATTCTCCGTATTATCTGACAGTTACTTAGTAATACTCTTGAATATATGGGTATAGAGCCGAGGCAATTAATTTTGGTATCAGAGCAGGTTTATAACAATATACTATATATATGAGATATAAGTTTTGACCTTAGATGAGACCTAGTGTCCGTGTCTCTTTGGATGTGTTGCGTAGATACATTATAATATGGGCTAGTGGGTGTATACGATGATTATTAGGGTAATCATTTGGGGACATATTTGTCATTTTTCCTACTATATATTATTCTTACCCCCATCTTGTTAGCGAATTTGTCTCCATGTGAAATTTAAGTTGTTGATGTGTGTAGTGAAATAAGGAAGTGTCAGCCAGACCAGTGTTGTCGGCATTGGTTAAGATGAATAAATCTCTGTGTGGCTTGAATAAGGATGAACTAGCTTGGCTAGAGAAGCTGTAAAAGGCCCTAATCTGAATTATGAATACTTCACAACTCTAAACTATGATGTAGTAAGTTGAATAGAAGGATCCAGTAGCGATCTGAGTGCGTAGTGGATGCTGATAGATAGTTTTTCATAGTAGGCATTTGTTCGTGTGTTTAATTGATGTGTTTATCGTTGTATTAATAGTTGTTTTATTTGTTTATTTATTTGGACTAGTGAAGAATATGGGAGTTGAGTAGGAGTTATCACTTAAATATTTATAAACCAACTTGAATTTTGGACGGAGCCAAATACTAATAGAAGCCTGCGGTTTATCCGAATCTGAACCGCTAAGGGATAATAAATTTGTTTAAGAAATAATAATAATATATAACTAAAATGTGGGATGAAAAATAAAATAAATAGAATGTTTGATTGATATTATAGATGAATGATGTGTGATAATCTGTACCGTTGTTAATAGTTGATGAATTGAGGATATGTACAAAGTTCAAGGTAATAAAAATTTCATACAAGAATGTACTTAATTTAATAAAAAAGGAATATAATTTTATAAAGTGATTGAAAATACTTTAGTAGTTTATTTCAGTGTTATTTTTTCTATCGAGTGCTTTAGGAATTTTGGTCGATGCATCTGGCCAATGTTATCAATAAGGATTCCTAAATACTAGTACGAGTTTCGACAAAATGGTTGGCACGATCCAATGTTTTATCTATCCCTATGACGACCCGCAAATCCATACCCTTTGAATCGACAATAAACCACACATATCCGACCCAAAAAGCACAGACTGACGGAAAGTCATGAGAAAGAAAAGAAGAGAGAAGAAGAGAAGAGAAGAAAGAGAGAAGAGAGAACCAAACAGAACAATAAAGAATCTCACATCGCAGCAGAAAACATATAATATCATATCAATGATCTTTACAAAACAGAAACTGTATATACATACATCGATCAAAGTTCCAAAATCAATCACCAATCATCAGCCTGGACAATTATAATAACCTATTCTTACAATTACTGATAATTTAAATAACAAAGCAGCGGAAAATAAACAGATACGTGTATACGAAAATGAAGATCTCCAGCTCTCCTGCTAAAGCTCCAAAAGCACCAAATCTGAACCTGTAAATATACTTGGTCTGACCCAAGCATTGAAAAGGAAGAACGCCCAGATCAGTCTGGTAAACCAGCGTGAGAAAACACACTCAACTGAATTTACTAAATTACCAAAACTTTCCTTTTCAAAACAAAAGTATTTCGTAAGCCATGCCCACACATAAACACGGACATGTTTTTACCTTACGATAACCAAAACATTTCATATCAAATCATCTTATATTATAATAGTGTCTATTGCACAAATAATATTCAAATAGCCTAAATTGTTACCATTATTAAATTCCAGCATATAGCCCAAAGTGGGAAATGCAATCAAAATAGCAAGCACGCAGCGGAGTTTGGATTTCCATACAAATGACTAGGTGAAGGGACTACCTTCTGGTAGTACATCTCTAGAGGAATGTACCGAGGAACATCACAAAGGAACCTCTATTAATACAAGACCGGCCTACCTCTATAACTAGGTAGTACCGAATATATCATCCCCCTGTCATTACCGACCTTTTCCTAGGGCCCTCATAGCATACAAACCACATTAATTTACATCCCGAACGTCATAGCGGAAAGAAATATATCTAGATGGGGATGATCATATCCTAATTGGGAATGACCCACTTAGCCTTGCTGCATCTAACCCCGTTTCGGTCATTTTTGGTTGATGAGGCCTGAGGTAACGATTACCTTTTACATATCACATATCACATCACTTTTTAATGCCACATTTGCCATTTCCGTTGACTACTAATTGCCTTTCACAAAAATACAACCCTTAAGCTCGTACGTCTCAAGGAAGGGTGTTAAGTTAAGAGAAGTTTCCTTCTCCGCCACCAAATAGATGTACGTTTGTAAAAACCAATGTACGTAATCATTAGAAATGCAATGTCAGACACTCGTCCATACAAGTTGTCCAGGAACAGGACAAACCGAAGGTTCTCTCCTACCACATCCTATCGGGAAATACCTAGGATTATTAGCGAATAGTCCTTGCATTGGATATTTCATAACGAAGAGACTACTGCTACTTTTTTTAATTGGGATTTTAACCCCAAATGATCAACAAGCAGTCCTTCACTATGAAAATCCTAAATATCAATATCATCAATAACCTGCACAATCGAACGCATATACGTTGGTCCGAAGTGGTTTTCGGATAAACCGATCACGGTCTCTTCTCACCAACAACGCAAAAGCGTTTCTCAACCTCACATAGAAACTAAGTCTCATAGACTTATCACGTCTCCAACTTTCAACTTGCTATCCTTCGACCAAGAAGGAAGCCGATAGAGTGGAGTGATACTCCGCACTACACGAATCAACATCCTCAACATAAACGATAATCAAGCTTACACAAATGGCTACGTACTAAGTGTAAGACTAAATAGTTTACACATCAAGTCGAGGAACTAAAAATGACCAAATTTTGATAGTCAGTTATTTAACTATCAAAGCAACAAACAAATACTTAGCACCATAAGCAATCATTAGGCCCTTTTAATTAATCTTTTATTAATTAAATCACTTTCCAAATATTCACTTCAAATTATTTTTAAAAAGATATATTCTCAAAACCATTTCACTATTTCACTATTCGGAAAACATTTCCATATACTTATTTTAATAATAAGTGAATTCACAATTTACCTTATTTTCAAACCATTCAAACTCCATTTTAAAATATCACTTCTCAAAACATTCATTTTATTAAAGGATTATTCACTGTCCAAAATTGTGAATAAAATTCTCTAACCAAATTCATTATTTCTACACATTTATTAAAGGATTATCCACTGTCCAAAATTGTGAATGAAATTCCATTAATAAACTTTCATATTTAAGTTATCAAAATAAGTTGATTTCACCTTTATAAAACAGTGTTTATAATTCACATTTCTATTTTATAAAAACTTCCATTTATAAAATTCCTTTACTGACAAATTCCATTTATTTAATTTATATGCCAAAATCCAATTATAAGTTTATTTACTTATAAATCTCTTTATTTACAAATTCATTCTTTTTATAACTTCATAAATTTATAAATCTTATTTACTTATAAGATTCATTACAACTTCATTTTAACACTTATAAAACTCTTTTATAATTCAATTATTTTTATTTATAAAATATCAATTTTATAAATCTTATATATATAACCCTTTTATAATAAATAAAATTCTCATTTAACTTAATTTACCAAATAGTTAACTCCATATTTCAAAAATCATATTTTGATTCCATTTAAATAAACTTCTTCTTTTAATAATTTACAAATCATTATTAAAACTCATATAACTTCAAAAATCACTTAAACAGCCTTTTTAATTTGAAATCATCATTTTAGTATTTTTAAAATTCCAAAATATGGCCCAATGCTACAAAAATGCTAAATAAGGTGATTCACATCAATCACGGCATCCAAACACCATATATCATAGGATAACAACATATATCATAATATCTGTAAATAAAAATCAACACTGGTGAGGAATCCAGTTGGATCCCTCCAACCTGTCACCTACAACAAATATACATATGAGAAAATATATCAATGTCCGCTTCGAGGCAGACGCGCGTACAAAAGGTCATCCGCTCATACTCAGGAACGTATATGGTCTCATCTGCTCCAATAGGCAGGAGTATATCCAAACCAATCAATATATATATATATATATAATATAGTATATCACCTACAATCATCAATTAGCACAAAATAAATTTATTCTCACTTATATAAAAATATAAGAGTCAGAAAGAGTGAGCTATACTCACATTGATTCCAATAGCCGTTGAAGCGTTTTATTCCGAATAAAATTAAACGAGCGTTTAATTTTACCAAAAAATTTTACTAGCTTCAATCAACTCCAAACCAACTCTACAATGTAGTGCTCGTCAATACGGACCCGACCCAACTTGTTTCGTCCAATTTCGACCTCGTATGAAGAACTTATGATATTTTAAAGATTACACGAATTAAATATAATAATTTACAATTTCTTTTTATTTTTTTAAACCTTGATTCAATCTTCGCCGCTCATCTCAAATCAGGCAGATCGTGGCCGCATCCCCTTTTTCCTTCTTCTTCGTTCTAGGCTTCCCACGTTTTCATTTATTTATTTATATATATGCGCGACTCGAACCATCGCGTGAACGAAGTTCGCCGAGCCACGACGAACGCCACCGACCAACGCCGTTCCCTACCGCTCGCCCTAACCCCCACCCAAACGCACACACGTGCGCGACCTCCTCTCTCGGCCGAGCCCTAGTGGCATGAACGCTGGCGATTTTGTGTCGTCGCGGCTCACCAGTGGTCGAAGGGTTGGTATGGATGGGTTCGTGGTCTCAAGCTCGATAAGTTTCATGTAGAAAGTTACGCTCGAAGTGTGGGGATTGGTCGGAGCTTTGGTGGCCGTAGGATGTGAGAGGAGTGGCAGCTGCTTGCTTCACTTAGGGTTAGGGTTTTGGCCAAAATATTGTAGTTTAGCGTCCTTATATAGGCAATTAAAAATCACTATTCACCTGAATATTTTCAGAACTCCAAACGAAGCGTGCCGCCAGGCGTTTATAATGTTTTACCCCTATTCCAAACACAATGGAATATATATCGAAGGCCAATTCTGTCATATTTGGAAGATAGATTTTCGAATTGACTTATTTTAATTAAAATTTACTTAAATAAATTTCTATGCGTTTCAGCTCCGCACGAGCAAACCGTAAGTCCGATTGACACGAAATTTGAATCCTACAATAATATAACATTACAGATCCAATAAAACTGGTTTCGTTGAAATCCAAGACCGTGTCAAAAATGACTATTTTTACACGTTAATTAAATATTAAAATTTTCAATTTCTATAAATTTACTTTTAATGCAATTTTAAAAGTTTACTAACATCATTCTAATTCAAATAGAATTTAATTCAACTTTATAAATCGTTTTCATTCACATTAAATTCAAAATTCAATTATTTCTGCAATTTCAAATATTAAATTAATAATTTAATTATCAAATAAATCATTATATTTAAAATATAAGTTATTCAACTTATAAAATTTACTTTTGAATATTTAAAATCAATTAAATATCTGAATTCCGAATGACTGAAATTTTGGATCGTTACATTCTTCCCTACTTAAAAGAATTTCGTCCCCGAAATTACCAAGTAAGGAAAAACAATAAAATCCATTAACTTTTCAAAACAATTTGTTCAGACTAGATTACAAACATTATTAAAACCTTTTAACTTTTTTCGAAATCCATTAGTTAAACTTCTTATAAAAACTTCTCTAAGTTCTCAAATCATTTATAATTATCTTTTAAAAACCAACTAATATCGTTTAACTTTTAACTCAAAATCAAAACAATTTCCAATTTTCCTAAAATTTTCTAACACCTTAAATTTCCAAAAACTTTTGCCATAGCCTCCTTTGTGCGGTTCGATTCGAAAAAAAAATCACAATATATATATCATAAATATACATCTCATCTTCGAGGATGAGGCATCTCGTAGGGAAAAAAAATATAAAAGTGCGATATGTAATCTGAGATATGTACCTTATATATTATTAGCGAGCATATACAGCTAATATAGCGCGAAAGCGAGCTCCAAATGTGAAACATGCGCCATCCGCACCTATTAAACACTCAACAAATAAATGAGAAACATGTATATAAGAAGTAATATCAATATACAACATATACCAATATAGCAAATGCAATCAAAAACAACAAATCCAACCATCAAACAACTATCATCCAACTAACATCCAACAAACCAATATCTATCCAATCAATCCATACCAAATCAATATTTATTCATTTCTCATTAATTATTCATTGAATTGGTTTTCAATTTAACCACATTTGATTCATAAACATTGGATTTTACTAACATGTATTCATTCATATTCAATTAGTTTACATTCACTAGTTTGTTCACTTCCAATTTAAACAAATTCAATTCTATTTAGATTCACTTACTTCTAATTTGAATTCAATTATTTAGCTTTCAATTTTATTAATTAAATTTCGTTAACATTTAATGAATTTCTATTCAATCAACCAACATCCATCTAACAACCAATGCATATCCAACATGGCCAAATTTATTTAATTTACACTCAACATTTATATTTACTTCGTTTACATTCAATTTGGTTAAACACTTTTAATTCTAATTGGTTTAATATCTAATTAACTTTCACTCAATTATTTAATTCTCAATTTCATTAGATTTTAATGAATTAACACTTACATTCATTATTCCCTATCAATTCATTTACATTCGATTGATTAACATTCAATCCATATTTTTATTTACTAATTTATTTCATTAGTCCAATTCAATTTATTCATTCATTAATTCAATTGCTAATTCATTTAACAACTAAAGTTGAATTACATTTTATAACTCAAGTTCATATTCATTTAATTAATTCATTTCATTAATCCATTTTGATATCAAATTCAACTTCATTCCACATCACTTAAGTTATATTTCATTTTTTTTCTCACTTGCATTTACTTTCACTATACAACTTAAGTTCACTTCTAATTTAATTTGAATTCTATTTTATTTAACTCATTTCATTAGCTTATTTCTTTTTCTTTACTTGAGTTAAATTTCATTTTCAAAAATCATTTTATTTAACTTAACTTAGATTTCATTTCTAAAGTCATTTTATTTAACTTTTACTTGAGTCAAATTCATATCACTATTCAAATTCAGATTTCGTTTTGCTTAACAAAATTGTTTAACCATTTTAATATTTGGTTTTACTTACATTTTCTCATTTTATAAGTTATACCACTTATTTATTTAAACTTCCAAATTCATATTATATAATCACTTACCACTTAAGTTTAACTTTCCATTTCAATAACTTATCTCAGTTCAAATCCAATTCAATTTATTTAACTATACTAAAATTAAATTTTTATTTCATATTATAAGTCCAAAACTCATTTCACTTATATTTATCAATTTCAACTTGGATTTTAAATTCAAATTTGCTTATCCAAACAAAACTTAAATTTTCAATTTACTATTGGTAGCAAATCAATCACACAGAAACTCGAAAATGATACTGATGATGCTGCAGTCATCACCCTTATTATTTTCCTGCAACAGTAGTGAATTCAGTGCTTTACACTCTTTTAAAAATCCTTTTTATTTTTATAAATCATATTTATAAATTCTTACCTATATAATTTCACTATTTCACTTCACTTATATAAGATTCATTCCAAATTTATTTATCTTATTTAGATTTACAATAATTTAACCTATTTAAACCTTGAAAAACAACTTTCAAAATCAACGGGATTCAAATTTTCAAATTCTTAGTTTAAATCCATTTTTTATTTATAACTCATATTTATAAATATACTCATGTAGATTCATTTCTTATATATATGATTATTTCCCAATTGTAAATCATATTAATGATAATTCCATACTATATAATTCATTTGCTTATATAATTTATTCTTTTACAATTGTTGTTTTTATTTAGATTATTCAAACAGCTTTTATTAACTTATATATATTTACATTTTCAAACAATGAAACAATCAATTTATATATACTTTCATAATTTCTGAAAAATGGTTTCCTTTATATATAAAATACAATCGAGGTAAAATTATTTCATTTACCCAATTTAAAAATAATA
This sequence comes from Allium fistulosum, assembly GCA_030737815.1. Lineage (NCBI taxonomy): Eukaryota > Viridiplantae > Streptophyta > Magnoliopsida > Asparagales > Amaryllidaceae > Allium > Allium fistulosum. The sequence goes on along the minus strand of CM060902.1, from coordinate 796,636,354 downwards.
CTATGTCGACTTTCCTCGTTTAAGTGTTTAGAAATCCCTATCGATAACATGGTGTCCCACATACTGAACAGAATTCATAAGCAACTCAACGGATAAGTAAACACAATATAAAACATTTTATAATCACTAACAAATACGCGCTCATATATATAATACACTCAAGCTCAATCTAGGGTGCTACTGACCCTATCTATACTGAGTACACATCAAAGCTTAGGAATATACTAAATCTAAGCTTTGATACCAACTGTGACGACCCGCAAATCTGTACCCTTTGAATCGACAATAAACCACACATGTCCGACCCAAAAAGCACAGACTGACAGAAAGTCATGAGAAAGAAAAGAAGAGAGAAGAAGAAAAGAGAAGAAAGAGAGAAGAGAGAACCAAACAGAACAATATAGAATCTCACATCACAGTGGAAACCATATAATATCATATTAATGAACTTTACAAAACAGAAACTATATATATATACATCAATCAGAGTCCAACAATCAATCACCAATTATCAGCCTGGACAGTTATAATAACCTGTCCTTACAATTAATGATAATTTAAATAACAAAGCAGCGGAAAATAAACAGATACGTGTATACAAAAATGAAGATCTCCAGCTCTCCTGCTGAAGCTCCAAAAGCACCAAATCTGAACCTGTAAATATACTCGGTCTGACCCGAGCATTGAAAGGGAAGAATGCCCGGATCAGTCTGGTAAACCAACGTGAGAAAACACACTCAATTGAATTTACTAAATTACAAAAACTTTCCTTTTCAAAACAAAAGTATCTCGTAAGACACGCCCACGCATAAACACGGACATTTTTTACCTTACGATAACCAAAACATTTCATATCAAATCATCTTATATTGTAATGTGTCCATTGCACAAATAATATTCAAATAGCCGAAATTATTACCATTATTAAATCCAGCATATAGCCCAAAATGGGTAATACAATCAAAATGGAAGGCACGTAGCGGAGTTTGGATTTCCATACAAATGACCAGGTGAAGGGACTACCTTCCGGCAGTACATCTCTAGAGGAATGTACCGAGGAACATCACAAAGGAACCTCTACCAACACAAGACCAGCCTACCTCTATAACTAGGTAGTACCAAATATATCATCCCCCGGTCGTTACCGACCTTTTCCGAGGGCCCTCATAGCATACAAACCACATTAATTTACATCCCGAATGTCATAGCGGAAAGAAATATATTTATAAGGGGATGATCATATCCTAATTGGGAATGACCCACTTAGCCTTGCTGCATCTAACCCTGTTTCGGTCATTTCCGGTTGATGAGGCCTGAGGTAACGATTACCTTTAACATATCACATATCACATCACTTTTGAATTCCACATTTGTCATTTCTGTTGACTACTAATTGCCTTTCACAAAATTACAACCCTTGAGCTCGTACGTCTCAAGGAAGGGTGTTAAGCTAAGAGAAGTTGCCTTCTCCGCCACCAAACAGATGTACGTTTGTAAAAACCAATGTACGTAATCATTAGAAATGCAATGTCAGACACTCGTCAATACAAGTTGTCTAGGAACAGGACAAACCGAAGGTACTCTCCTACCACATCCTGTTGGGAAATCCCTAGGATTAGTAACGAATAGTCCTTGCATTGGATATTTCATAACGAAAAGACTACTGCTACTATATGTATATTGGGATTTTAACCCCAAATGATCAACAAGTAGTCCTTCACTATGGAAATCCTAAATATCAATATCATCAATAACCTGCACAATCGAATACATATACGTTGGTCCGAAGTGTTTTTGGATAAACCGATCCCGATCTCTTCGCACCAACAACGCAAAAGCATTTCCCAACCTCACATAGAAACTAAGTCTCATAGACTTATCACGTCTCCAACTTTCAACTTGCTATCCTTCGGCCAAGAAGGCTCATTAGATTAGAGTAATACTCCGCACTACACGAATCAACATCTTCAACACAAACGATAATCAAGCCTACACAGATGGCTACGTACTAAGTGTATGACTAAATAGTTTCCACATCAAGTCGAGGAACTAAAAATGTCCAAATTTTGATAGTCGGTTATTTAACTATCAAAGCAACAAACAAATATTTAGCACCATAAGCAATCACTAGGCCCTTTTAATTAATCTTTTATTAATTAAATCACTTTCCAAATATTCACTACAAATTATCTTTAAAAAGATATATTCTCAAAACCATTTCAATATTTCACTATTCGGAAAACATTTCCATATACTTATTTTAATAATAAGTGAATTCACAATTTACCTTATTTTCAAACCATTCAAACTCCATTTTAAAGTATCACTTCTCAAAACATTCATTTTATTAAAGGATTATTCACTGTCCAAACTCATGAATAAAATTCTCTAACCAAATTCATTATTTCTACACATTTATCAAAGGATTATCCACTGTCCAAAATCGTGAATGAAATTCCTTTAATAAACTTTCATATTTAACTTATCAAAATAAGTTGATTTCACCTTTATAAAACAATGTTTATAATTCACATTTCTATTTTATAAAAACTTCCATTTCTAAAATTCCTTTATTGAAAAATTCCATTTATCTCATTTATATGCCAAAATCCAATTATAAGCTTATTTACTTATAAATCTCTTTATTTACAAATTCATTCTTTTTATAACTTCGTAAATTTATAAATCTTATTCACTTAAAAGATTCATTTACAACTTCATTTTAACACTTATAAAAATCCTTTATAATTCCATTATTTTTATTCATAAAATATCAATTTTATAAATCTTATATATAACCCATTTATAATAAACCAAAATTCTCATTTAACTTATCTTACCAAATAGTTAACTCCATATTTCAAAAATCTTATTGTGATTCCATTTAAATAAACTTCTTCTTTTAATAATTTACAAATCATTATTAAAACTCATATAACTTCAAAAATCACTTAAACAGCCTTTTTAATTTGAAGTCATCATTTTAGTATTTTTAAAATTCGAAAATATGGCCCAATGCTACAAAAATGCTAAATAAGGTGATTCAAATCAATCACGGCATCCAAACACCATATATAACAGGATAACAGCATATATCACAATATCTGTAAATAAAAATCAACACTGGTGAGGAATCTAGTTGGATCCCTCCAACCTGTCACCTGCAACAAATATACATATGAGAAAATATGTACAATGTCCGCTTCGAGGCAGACGCGCGTACAAAAGGTTATCTGCTCATACACGGGAACGTATAGGGTCTCATATGCTCCAATAGGCAGGAATATATCCAAACCAATCAATATATATATATATATAATATCACATATCATCCAAACAATCATCAATCAGCACAAAATAAATTTATTCTCACTTATATAAAAATATAAACGAGTCAGAAAGAGTGAGTTGTACTCACATTGATTCCAATAGTTGTTGCAGCGTTTTATTCCGAATAAAATTAAACGAGCGTTTAATTTTACCCAAAATTTTCACTAGCTCCAAGCAATTCCAAACTAGCTCTAGAATGTAGTGCTCGTCAATACAAACCCAACGCAACTTGTTTCGTCCAATTTCGACCTCGTATGAAGAAGGTATGATATTTTAAAGATTACATGAATTAAATATAATAATTTACAATTTCTTATTATTTTTTTTAAACCTTGATTCAATCCTGGCCGCTCATCTCAAATCAGGAAGATCATGGTCGCATCCCCTTTCTTCCTTCTTCTTCGTTCCTGGCTTCCCCCGCTTTCATTTTTTTATATACGCGACTCGAACCATCGCGTGAACGAAGATCGCGGAGCCACAACGAACACCACCGACCAGCGCCACCCCCTGCCGCTCACACTGATCCCCACCCAAACGTGCGCACATGCATGACCTCCTCTCCAGGCCGAGCCCTAGTGGCATGAACGCTGGTGATTTTGTGCCGCCTCGGCTCATCGATGGTCGAATGGTTGGTATGGATGGGTTCGTGGTCTCAAGCTCAACAAGTTTCATGTAGAAAGTTTCGCTCGAAAGTGTGTGGATTGGCCGGAGCTTTGGTGGCCGTTGGATGTGAGAGGAGTGGCAGCTGCTAGTTTCTCTTAGGGTTAGGGTTTTGGCCAAAAGATTGTAGTTTAGGGTCCTTATATAGGCAATTAAAAATCACTATTCACCCGAATATTTTCCGAACTCCAAACGAAGCGTGCCGTCAGGTGTTTATAATGTTTTACCACTATTCCGAACACAATGGAATATATATCGAAGGCCAATTCCATCATATTTGGAAGATAGGTTTTCAAATCAACTTATTTTAATTAGAATTTACTTAAATAAATTTCTATGCGTTTCAGCTTCGCACGAGCAAACCATAAGTCGATTGACACGAAATTTGAAATCCTACAATAATATAACATTACAGATCCAATGAAACTGGTTTCATCGAAATCCGAGACCGTGTCAAAAATGACTATTTTACATGTTAATTAAATATTAAAATTTCCAATTTCTATAAATTTACTTTTAATTCAATTTTAAAAGTTTACTAACATCATTCTAATTCAAATAGAATTTAATTCAACTTTATAAATAATTTTCATTCACATTAAAATCAAAATTCAATTATTTTTGCAATTTCAAATATTAAATTAACAATTTAATTATTAAATAAATCATTATATTCAAAATATAAGTTATTCAACTTATAAAATTTACTTTTGAATATTTAAAATCAATTAAATATCTGAATTTCGAATGACTGAAATTCTGGATCGTTACAATCCCACTTACTTATTTATAGTATGAAAATGCATTCATTGCCTCTTCATCGACCTCGATCTATAATATGATACTATCTAAGTGAAATATAGGACCTAAGGAAGAACAGAGGCTATACTTTATTATTAACAAGTAAAGACTTTGTATGTAAGAAAATCGAGATGTTGTGGGGAAAAAACGAATAAAATCAAAAAGACATGAGACAGTCCAAAATGCCCTTGATTGTGATCAAATTTTTAATTAAATAGTTCAAAGTCATCGGGTCAAGCAAGGCCGAATTAATATACTGGACTCCTTACCCTATATACTGGGGTATTTAGGCACCTTCCTTCCTTCTTCTATCTTCCCTGGATTGACTAGTTTTATCTCTCCTAGCAGACAGAAGATGCAGCACTAGTTTACATGTGTGCTAATGCTTTTCAAAGGGGCCCGTTATGCAATGAACATAATTGATCTTATTGCGAAATCGATGTCTTACTCCATGGATTTGAAGGAACAAGAGAACAATAGGCTGACAAATAATTTATTTGGTCCGATTCGAGTTCTATTCTGAGATAGCAAGCACTAGCTCCTGGTGCGACTTCATAAGAAGCAATCATTGATAAGATAGAAGAAAATGAAACGCACGTGGTGGTCATTATTGCAGTTCCTTTTGATCCTACATAACATCCGAAAAAATGGGTTATGGAACTACCGAGCAGAGGCAAAAAGACAATAAGTAGATACATAAGATCGAGTGTATTCATCAAACCAAAAAAAGACAATGAAAGAGCGGCATGTGAATGGTGATTGGATTGACGATAAAATGGAATCCTAAGTCTTGCAACCATCGGGTCTAGTGAAGGCGGTTAAATTACCTGGTCTAGTATCAATCTGCGATTGAATCATTGATTGGCTTAAGTTGATGGTTCGACTCTTTTTGAGTCCTCCTTCGAGTAGTCCGTGCAATGGGAATGGCTCGGAGTAGTTTTTGAGTGGAATTAGAAACCGAAAGCCAGATGCGAAACAAATTCTCAATTCTCTACGACGTCTGGGGGATAGAATATTTTCAGGAACAAGGAAATCATAATAATTTTTGTTTTTAGCCATAAGTATATTGTTGTGTTGTGCAACGGATTCATGAAATTTTTTCTTAAAATAATACCCGGGGCAGGAGATTCATTTAATAGAGATTCAGAAGCAGAAATTTAACCTCTTCCATTCTTGTCAAGATCAAATCCCACACAAGAGTTCTTTAATCTGCTTACTATTAATGGTTTGGAATTGCGTAGAAAAAAATATTCCACCTGTACTCCTCGAGGTGATGGGTACTTTTTTCAAGATGATGAATACTCTAAACCACTACTCCCAAGGGCAAAGAAAGTAAGCCAACAACCTAGCGTGTGGTTCATTTAGTATTGCAGTCCTGAAATGTGCAATATGGCCCCCCACGAACTGTTCACATTGGTTTCGTCCCCCCGAAACCTAGTTTTATGCAGAACAACATAAGTCTTTCCCTTTTGGTAGTGCTCATAAACCCCCTCAGCATACCTCGTCAAAGACTCCTATCTGGATAGCAAAGGAAGGTAGGGGCCTAGAGTAAGTGGAGTACCCTTGTTGCTAAGTTGCTTGCATGAAGGCTGGTCGAAAGACTATACTAAAGGGGTAGCAAACATCCTAGCGTAATGCTTCTCTTCCAGTCCTTGCAGTCCACTCAAAACTGTATAAGGGACTTTCATCTCGCACAGCTCCTATGTGATAAAAGAAAGAAGAACTCATCTTCTTTCTTTTTTTATTACCTTCCTCGCGTATGTATAAGACAGAATCCATTCGATTTCTAAAAAGGATTGCTAATCCTTAATTTTTCGAGGAATCATTATCAGTGGTTGTTAGTGGTTGACTTTTTCAATCTTTCGACCTTGGTTCTGTAGGAGCACAAGTGAGAGAGATTGAGAAATAGAACCATCTGATTTGATTCGTTCTCAATAGCCATGAGATGATCCTCTTAGGGTGATCCTTTTGTCAACGGATGCTTTGAGCTGATGAAATTAGTAATATTATCCATGAACATATTGAACGATATAAAAGAGAAGTAAAAGTTGTGAATACTGGTACTGTACTTCAAGTAGGGGACGACAATGCTCATATTCACGGTCTTGATGAAGTAATGTCAGGTGAATTAGTAGAATTTGAAGAGGGTATAGTAGGCATTACTCTAAATTTGGAATGAAATAATGTTGGTGTTGTATTATTGGGTGATGGTTTGATGATACAAGATGGAAGTTCTGTAAAAGCAACATGAAGGATTGCTCAAATACCTGTAAGCGAGGCTTATTTGGGTCGTGTTATAAATGCTCTGGCAAAAGCCATTGATGGAAGAGGTCAATTTTCTACTTCTGAATCTCGATTAATTGAATCTCCTATCCTAGGTATTAATTCAAGATGCTAAAAAGAGTAGTATATTTTGAAAAAGAAAACAATGTTTTGAAAATTATACAATGTTGAAAATATACACACACACAAACAATGTTTGGAAAATGGAGAATTTCTATTTTGAAAAAAAGCGTAAAGAGTTTGGAAGTGTTATAAATAATATTTTGGAAAGAAACTAATGTTTTGAGATGATTTAAATATCATTTTGGAAAAAGTATTTTATTTATGGAAAAGTGAGAGAAATAATATAATTGTTTTGGGTTGAAAAAAATTCCTATGGAGAAACTAAAATTAAAAACCCATTACCTATTATACTAAAAAAATTATGAAAAGATGTCATTTATTTAAGACATGTCTTGAAAAAGAATTTATGTAATGATGTCATGAAACACAAGGTGTTGTGATAAAGGCCAAGTCAATTTTGAATTTTTGTGGTTTAATTAACTAAATTTGGAGTTAGTTATTGAAAAAAAAGTGAAGAAGGAAGTGTTGTTCTCTAATGAAAAGGAAATGTTTTATGAGAAATGCAAAATGAATTTTTAATTTGTGGTTAAAGATTAAATTTGAAATTTGTTATTGAAATATGTTGAAGTAGACAAAAGATTTGAAACATCATATAGAAATTTCTAAAGCCTAAGCAATGATTTGTATTAATCATAATCCTTAAACCATTAGTTCATTTTTCCATTATTTTCAATTAGTTTGAAGCTTGTTGTTAGAGAGAAATTTTTGTTTGAAATGAAATACAAAATTTTGAACTTAACTATGGTTAAAACATGAATTAAAAACGATGTGTGTTGCTGTCCGAAAAATGTAAACTCTACATAACATCGCATAATTTATTTGACTATAACTTTTAAATGGTTTGTCCGATTTTGACGATCTTGCCTTTCTGGAAAGTTAATAACATAAGCAACAACTTTTATTTTAAGAGTTTTGCAAAAGTTTAATATTTTCTAGATGAAAAACGCGAGTTGGTTAAGTGGGCATGCACTAATGTTTTCATTTTAGATCTACTACTTAAAGAAAAATACACATGGATTAAGTTATATTTGACATTTTTTTATGTGAAAATTGTTTTGTAAAGCTATAACACTAGGTAACAACTTTACTTTTGAAACCCACTCCAAATATTATGTTTTTGATCTTTGAAATTTTGTCGAAAAGTGGTTAAACATGTATTTATGTTTTCTTTACCTTAAATGAATGCACACTTCTTATACTTCTTCATATGCTACTAATATTTGAAATTGAGTTGAGAATGGGGACCCTTGGAGCTTATTTGGACTAATTGGTGACTTTGGCTTGCTTTTGCTTGTATAAAAGTGAAATAGCTTGCTCAAACACTAATAAAAATGTGTTTTTTATGCTATATTATAGTGATGTAATATTATGTTGTTTTTCCATGTTTCGAGATGCACCTCACCTATGGGTAGATATTATTGATATATTGGTATATATTATTGATACACCTCACCTACGTGTAGATACGGGTTAGGCGACCTACATGTTGAGATATGACTACTGGGGATGTTGTGTCCGTCGTACAGTCAATTCCTATCACCATTTAATATGTGTTATTTCTATCTGGGAAAACGTGATTATACCTGTGACAGGTGCCCAGAGTATAGTCGATCCTCATATCTTTTATTATATATGATAAAAATGATAGGCGCTTATTATTATATTGATGATGATGATATTTTGGTTATTTGAGATTGAGAGGTATACTTAGGCATTGCGATATGCTAGCCTGACTGCACTTGATGATATCTAGAGTATTGATGATTTCTGGATTTTAATGATGATTCTGGATATGGATGTTTTACCCATTTAATATTTTTTCGACTAGATAATATTTGATGTGATTTTATATCGATAATGATATCTATATGCTTTGTTTCATGGTTGTTACCATTTTGTTATACTATTGAGGTGTATGGTATCATTATTATATTATGCATATTTCATATCTATATATGTGTTGGCCTCTATATTTAGATATGGTCTGACCCTTGTGTAAGTTTCGTAATACTTTGTTCAGTCTGAGACATTTTAGGTTTTGGGACGAGGAGACCGGCTTATATTTTTTAGCATAGTGGATTAGATATTCATTATTGTTGTAAACCATCTTGATTATATAGCCTTATTGTATATATGTCACTGTGATGTATATTTATTATATTTTTGTATATTTGAGACAGAGGATATTTGAGATATTTTATATTTACACCATCTCTTATATATTTCATATTATATCTTGTAACTACGATATTGGCTCTATGTTCTCTATCACTATTGTTTATTGTGTATAGTTCTATCTTGAAGACACACATGTTTATTGCTTTGTATTGATACTATGTACATAAATGTGAGTTATTTATTCGATTTTGAAATACGGACCCGTATTAGCCCAAGGGAATATTTACGTGTATAGCCCATGTTGACTTATTCTCCATATTATCTGATAGTATCACTTAGTAAAACTCTTGGATAACATGAGTATAGATGTGGGGTGTTTCATTTTGGTATCAGAGCAGGTTTAGAACAATATACTATATATATAAGACATGAGTTTTGACCTTAGATGAGACCTAGAGTCTGTTTCCCCTTGGGTGTGTTGTGTATTTACCCTATAATAAGGGATAGTAGGCGTATACGATGATTACTAGGGTAATCATCAGTAATCATCTAGGGACATATTTTTTATTTTTCCTACTATATATTATCCTTTCCCCTGTCTATTATGTGAGTTTGTTTCTACGTGGGTTGTTGATGGAGGTGGTGAAATAAGGAATTGTCAGCCAGACAAGTAGTGTCGGCGTTGATGATGATGAATAAATATTTGTGTGGCTTGAATAAGGATGAAGTAGCTCGGTTAAGGATGCAATAAAGGACCCTAATCCGAATTATGAATTATGAATACTTCAAAACGCAAAACTATGATGTGGAAAGTTGAATAGAAGGATCCAGTAGTGATCAGAGTGCGTAATAGATGCTGATAGGTAGATTTCCAATGAAGGCGTGTGTTTGTTTGATGTGTTTATTGTCGTAATAACAGTTGTTTTATTTGTTTTTTATTTGTACTAGTCTAGAATATGAGAATTGAGTAGGAGTTATCACTCAAATATTTATAAACCTACTTGAATATGGACGGAGCCAAATGTTAATAGAAGCCGGCAGTTTATCCAAATCTGAACCACTAGGGGATAATAAATCTATTTAGGAAATAATAATAATAATAATAATAATAGTAGTAATAACAGCAGCAACAACAACAATAATATATAACTAAAATGTGGGATGAAAATTTAAATTAAATTAATCGAATGCATGGTTGATATTATGGATGAATGATGTGCGATGATTTGTATCGTTGTTAATAGCTGATGAATTGAGTATATGTACAAATTTCAAGATAATAGATATTTCATACAAACATGTATATAATTTAATACAAACAAGAATATTATTTTACAAAGTGATTGAAAATACTTTAGTAGTTTATTTTGTTGTTAATTTGTCCATCGAGTGCTTTAAGAATTTTAGTTGATGTGTCTGGCCAACGTTATTGATAGGGATTACTAAACACTAGTACAAGGTATTTTGACACAAAGGTTTGAAAAAAATACGTTTTGAAAAGGAAAACAATGTTTTGAAAATAGTACAATGCGTTGAATACACACACACAATGTTTGGAAAAATGAAGAATTACTATTTTGAAAAAAGAAGTGTAAAGATTTTGGAAGTGTTATAAATAATATTTTGTAAAGCAACGAATGTTTTGAGATGAGTTAAATATCGTTTTGGACAAAGTGTATATTTTAGGAAAAGTGTGAAAAATAATATAATTGTTTTGAGTTGAAAAAAAAATTCCCACAAAGAAAAGTAAATTAAAAATCCGTTACCTATTATACTAAAAAAATTGTGAAAATATGTTATTCATTTTAAGACTTTCTTCAAAAAGAATTTATGTATTGATGTCATGAAATCATTCTAAAAGAAATGTTTTGTGACAAATGCAAAGTAAATTTTGAAGTTTTGAATTTTTTAGTTTTAATTAACTAAATTTGGAGTTTATTACTAAGAAAATAAAGAGAAGCCAATGAAAAAGAAATGTTTAATGATAAATGCTAAATGAATTTTTAGTTTTTTTAGAGATTAAATTTGAAATTTGTTGTTGAAATACATTTGAAGTAGGCAAAAGATTTTAAACATCATACAGAAATTTTATAAAGCCTAAGCAATGATTTGTCGTAATCATAATTCTGAAACCATTGGTTCGTTTTTGATGATTTTAATTCGTTAAAAAGCCATGTTATTAGAGAGAAATTTTTATCTGAATTGCAATGCAAAATTTTGAGCTTAAATATGGTTAAAACATGAATTAAAAACGATGTGTGTTGCTGTCCAAAAAATGTGAACTCCACATAACCGCACTGAATTCATTTGACCATAACTTTTAAATGATTTGTCCAATTTCTACGATCTTGCCCTTTCTGAAATGCTTAGAACATAAGCAACAACTTTTGTTTTAGGTGTTTCATAAAATTTTAAGGTTTTCTAGAGAAAAAATGGGGATTTGTTAAGTGGGCCTACATTTGTGTTTTCATTTCAGATTTTCTACTTAAAGAACAACACTCGTGACTTAAGTTATAGTTGACATTTTTGTGGCCCAAAAAATGTTTTGGAAAGCTATAACACTAAGTAACAATTTTAATTTTGGAACCCATCCTAAATTTTATGTTTTTGACTTTTGAAATTTTGTTGAAAAATGGTTACATATGTGTTTTATGTTTCTTTTTACAATAAATGAATGCATATTTCTCATATTTCTTCATATGCAACTAATATTTGAAATTGAATTAGGGATAGGTACCCTTGGAGCATATTTCGACTAATTGGCGACTTTGGCTCACTTTTGCTCGCATAAAAACAAAATAGCTCGCTAAAACACTATTAAAAAGGTACTTTTTTACGCTACATTGTAGTATAATATGATATTATATTGTTTTACTGTACTTCGGGATGCCCCATGGTTGGGATGTATACTTATTATGATTATATTTCTGTTGTGATTTTTTGGAATGCTCTCAATATAAAGAAGACACTGCTAAAATTTTCTAAAAAATCCAACACTTGGAAAAAGTTTCACAAAAATTTATTGTATGTGAAAATAGAAAGTTATTGAATGAGTCTGTTTAATTTGTAGCATACAATAAGAGAAGTCAAGAAGAGAGAGCCACACAAAGGACTGGGTAATTTGATAGGAGTTTGAAAATATGAAGAAAGTTTAGGGTTTGAGTTGTTTATGATGTTCCCTATAAGAAATTGCGAGGACGCAATTTTCATAAGAGGGAAGACTGTAACCACTCTGCTTCTTAGGCCGTAAAATAAATAAATTTAAAAAAAAATTTAAATTTGATTTTTGATAATTATTATTTTGAAAAAAATATCTTACTTATTTAAAGTCTAAACAGTAAAATATTTCATTTTAATAAATTGAATTAACTTAATAAATTATTTATGAATAATGCATGGAAATTGGATAAAATATCTTAGTTAAATATAAGATAATTTTGAAGTATAAATAATTGTTATATGATTAAAATAGTGAAAATAAATAAGCGGGCATTGAGATGAATGAAACTGTTCAGTTATCGAAATATAATTTGTAGAATGAAGTGTAAATTAATCTATATTAGTTCAAAATAAATATACAGATAAATACAAAAATAATTTAAAAGAAAAAAATAAAGTGAGTAAATAAATGTACAAAGTAAATTAACTAAAACTAGCCTTGATCAACTAGGACCAGCCCATTTAAGCTCATTCTCTTCTCTCGTTTTATAGAAAACTCTCCCCTTCACTGATTCAAGACTAAAAACCCGAACCACCTACTTTAGTTTTTCACCTACTTTAGTTTTTCCCTAATTACCCAAATCAAAACTATGACCGAAAAGGAAAAAAAATATCACGCATGAAGGCATTGGCGACCAGGCAACGGTGATCGATGTAAAGGGGGAGAAGGTGCGGTGATTGCAGCGACTAGGGGGTTCATGCGATGAAGGAGGAGATGCGTGAATGTTTGGACTAGGTTGTTGGTGATGAAGGCAAGGGGAAGCTGGCAACATGGATGAGGCATCATGATCTGGTGAAGGTGCTTTCGGTAGTGGCTGTACATGCAGGTTTGGCAGAAGTTGGAGGCGATAATGGTGAGCTTGGCGGTTGGTTATGGCATGATAATGGAAATCACGATGGCGATGACAAAGGGCAGCAATGTAGTCATTAATTTGGTTGTGCAAGCATCATTTCAATGAGTTTCCAATACTCGCATCTATGTTTAAATATCGATGCGCATTATGAATTTATCTTGTTTATGATATGAATTGTTTGGGAATGATTGATGTTTGGATAGATGATTGATTATTTGCATTGGTTAGAAGTATCAATTTGCAAACATAAATCTGTTCGTTTGAAAATTGAATGTTATATTATGTGCTGATATGTGCGCATTATTTGGATAACTGGAGCCCGAAAGAACTCGATTGGGGTTATACAATAAAACTTCTGCAGTTATCAATCAATATATCTTTAAAGTAATTTTACTCTAAGATTTATATATTTGGATGTTTGTTTATTTTACTTATTTTATAAGATTTTGAAGAGATTTGATGTAACGACCCGTAATTTTCGATAATTAAAAATAGTTAATTTAATAAGGTTTTGTGATTTAATAATAAGAATATAACTGGAATGAAATGTAATGGTATTAATTTAAGGTAAATTGATAACTACTTAAATGTAATTTACCAATTAATTGAAATGATTAAAAAGTTATAATTGGTTATAGATTGTAAATTAATTATGATAATATGTGTATTAATTGATAATTGGATTAAAAGAGTAATTGATAATTTAAATGTTGATTAATTTATGGAATAATGTGTAGTAAATTGAATTGGATAGAATTAGTATAGTGTAAGTTGTTATAACATTTGTTGTAAGTAATAAACTTGTAAATGTGATTAAATGTAGAGAAGGTGACAATTGTTATTTGTTACCAATTTATTTAATCAATTATAATTAAATGAATTAAATGTTACATAAAATTAGTTAAGACGATAACTGGAAAAGGTGAATACAATAAAATATATAGGAATGTCAATTATATTCATTAGGAAATAATTGATTTAAATAAAAAGAGTCAAACCAAGATAAATTTATTTATTGGGATTTTAAATTATAATTAATGTGAAAATCGACAAAAATTCAATATAATTAGAAAATTGCAATTAATAAATAAAAGATGGTAATCGTGGAATACTAACGTAATAAGATATAACCCAATGTTAAAATATGCATGGAGCAATGAATGATGATATAAAAAGATTGAAATCAAGTTTGATCAATTTACTGGAATTTAAAATTTACTGGAATTTAAAATCAAGTTTGATCAAATTTGAAATCAAGACGTAAGGTTTCAAGTTTCGTAGCGATCAGACTTGTCGTTTGATCGTACGGGTTCGAAACGCGTAGAAATCAATTTAATTGAAATCAATTTGAAATAAGCTGACTTTAAAGCTAACTTCTTTATACAATGGAATTAGGACTTGAAACCCATTCCATTGAATTCAAAAATATCGACAACATCTGTTTTGATATATGAGATGACCCACTTTCGTTTTGGAGGCAGAATGGGCTTTTCGGGTCGTTATTGTCGATTCAAGTCTATTCGGATGTTCGTTCTTTCTTATCGGGCCTAGTCCATCAATAAATTTTGTTCTAACCCTAGAAGCCTTATTACTTCTCATTTTTGTACATACATTTCTTTCTCATCTCCTCTTTCCAATGGCAGACAAACCAAAACCTAATTTTCTATTACGATCTCAATTGCAAATCAAAATCAAATCCAAATAGAAAAATTAAAACTCCTCAAACTATATCGAATTTATATCAATTTGAAGCTCTCGATGAGCATAATTCACTGGTGTAATTCGTTTTTGCCATCGAATCACCATTTGTCCAGAAATCGAGAATGAACTCAGCCGTCCGTTCTAGGGTTTTAACGATCCAACGGTGGATCGTCGTCCGATCGACGATCGGGAGGTGGCATTGGGAAGATGGTGTCGAGAAGGTCGATATGGTGTTGTTCGTTTGTCGTAATAGGCCACGACTTTGCCAGAAATTGGCTCCAAAGCCAACGGCGATGCTGCGAGCAGAGATGGCCGGAGGTGGCCGATAGGGCGGCGATGTGGGCGGCCAGAGATGTAGACGTAGGTGGCGTGCTCTGATCGTTGGCCAAAGGGTCGTAGCGACAGCAAAATCCGGTCAAAGGTGGCAGCCTAGGGTTCGAACGATGGGTTACAATCAAGGTTAGTTCGCGTGGGATCCAGGCTGCGTGGCAGGTGAAGTGTTCAACTATTATTTGTAATTTTTTTTAATTTAAATTTTGATTTCGAATGTTCTAACGATCATACTTCTTCATACGAGCTCGGATTCACGCACAGTTTGTTTCGTTTGGATCGTATCGAAATTTCAGACATTTTGGCTAAGATTTGGACGAATTCTGAGACTGTTCAAATTTGGGCCCTATTCTGGATTTCAAATCGATTTGAAATCAAAGTTGAGTGTTTAACCCACTCATAATTACTAAACTATCTTATGTTAGTTAAATTAAATTTATGATGTAATTAGAAATTAATTGATCGATGTTTAGTATGTTTAAATTGTCATTCTAGTTAAATTTGACTTTTATTGCATTTAATCATCGTTTAATTTAATATTGAATTTTAAATCGTCAATTTAACACATGTTAATGATAATCAGTTATCTATTGATGTTTATTGGTTGATTTGGATGATGATTGTGATGGACGCTTGATTGTTGATATTGGATGACTGGATGTTGTATTTTTATATTGTTATAACATTGCAAGTTCCTTATGGGTTGAAATGATACATACCTGAACGATCTATAGATTAGGGAAAAATCGTTATGGTTTGAGATGATAGACTCGAGCGATTTTATGGATTTTATTTAATTCAGGATTGCGGTTTGAAATGATATATAACCATAAATTTTAAATGGCGGATTTGAATGATAAATATGCGTATCACCTGACCATACGGTATAAAATTATATACGAACACCGGGTTAGTTAAATTAAATGATTTTTTTATTTCTTTAAATTTTGAATTCAGTTAACTGGCATTTTGAAATAGAAATTGATTTATATAAACTAAATTATTTTTGACAATCGAAGCGTTAATTTTGAAATTGGAATTGAGTTATTGAATTATTCAAAGGATTTAAATTGGAATTTCAAAGATGAAGAGTCAAATGTAAATGAAATTATCGGAATCAAGTTATTGAAATTGTTTGGATATAACTTTGAAATCTATTTTAAACTAATGTAAACTATTTTAATTAATTTAAACTATTTTAATCAGTTTAAACTATTTTAATTTATTTTAATCTATTATAACCTATTTAATCCAATTTAATCTATTTTACCTATTTTAAACTAATTAAATTTATTTAATCTAATTTAAATCTATTTAATATAATTTAAATCTATTAAATCTATATTTAATCTATTTAAATCATTTTAAATATAATTTAAATCTATTTAATCTATTTAAATCATTTTAAATCTAATTAAATCTATTTAATTTATATTTAATCTATTTAAATCATTTTATATCTAATTAAATCAAAATTAAATCTATTTAAACTATTTTTACTGTTTAAACTATTTTAATCTATTTAAACTATTTTCAAACTATTAAAACTATTTATGACTATCTAAACTATTTTCTAAAATTTCAGACTGTGTAAAGTTGAAGTATTTATATTCAAATCCTTGATGATGATACAACCTAAGTTGGAATTTGGAATTGACACCTTTTTGTGAAATGACATATTTGAGTAAATATGATGGTTTTGGAACGAGGATTTAATTAACCTATCTTATCGATAAATTCAAAAGTGAATATGACTCTGAAAGTGAATATGATTTTGGAAGTGAATGTGATTTGAAAGTGTATATGATTCAAAAGTGATATGGTTTTGAGAATATGATATTTTGGTATCAATTATGAATTGGTTTTGGCAAATGTAAAAGAACCATCCGGTGTGTAATAAGCGTTTGGTTGTTAAAGAGACCGAGATCGGATATTGTCATACTCTCTGCCAATACCGAAAACCACTTTAACAACTGTGCACGTGGTGAAGATTCCATAAATGAAGTAGGATAGTTTGGTAAACGATTCTGTATGAGGTATTTACGTGACCCTGACTCCCATGAGTCAGCTTAGATGTGACTAAAACATGAGCCACGCCGGGCTAAGTGAGGTCATTCCTCCTATCGGACATGCTTCTCTGATACCATATTTTGACTTTGTGATGATTTGGTGGCCACCCCTTGATTTTGGTTATGGGAGTGTGTTCCGAGGTGGGCGGTAGTACCTGCTATGCATTACCACCAGTCCGGATCCGCAATTGGTATATCTGCCCCGGCATTGCCTCGAGTGCTGTGTTTACATGCCCTAGCGCGCCTTTTGCGAGTTTGGTTTGCACCATACCTATGGAGTGCCCTCTGATAGGCCTCCAGTTTATGGAGGAATTACGGTACTGTATAGACTATGGGAATATATAGAAATGAGTTAAGGGGGATATGAGTGACGCCTTAACGCTATTTTAATACTTTACTTTACTGTAGACACTATTATAATAGCGTATTGTACTACATTGTATATAGTTTAACGGATCCTTAGGAGATGGAAATCCCGAACATCTCTTAAGTTATTGCACTCACGTTAAACACTGGATAAGAGATGTCAAACCCCGTGAACATCTCTGACGCTGTTACACTCCTATTTATTTACTGTTGATTTAACTTACATAAGATCTTTTAGTTCTGACTCGAGTGTTTTGTATTTTCAATTCGCTCGGGTCAGTCTGAGCTTTTCAGTTTATCGAAGACTGCATTCTGGAGGATGAAGACGAAGATTTGTACTATTATTATTTATTCCACTGCATCATGTTGTTCCGCTGCATTTATTTATTAATTATTCTTGTTGTATGTAACTCTGATCTGTATTTTATAAAAGTTAAATCAGTGTTATTTGTAAACAGCTTCATGAACTGTTTATTTGATTATTATATTTTGTCATTCCGCTGCGAGATTTTGTATTTGTTTCCTTTCTTTCTTTGCTTTTTCTTATTTACCCCATAACAATCTACCCCTTTGAATGGTTTGAGTCTGACGTGTGTGTCTGCTTAAAACGTCCAAAAAGATAGGTCGTTACATTTGATAAGTTAATTAAGGGTTTTAAAATTATAGTAAAAGTAATTTATAAATAGTTTACTAAAATTTACTCAACTTAACTTATCTTTCGTATTTTAAAATCTATTTTAATTATAAATATAGTTCTCTTTCGATCACAAAACGCTTTGTAAACCATTATTATATTTATCATATTTTAAATTTGTGGATGGTTTTCAAATTATTATTTAGAAATTTTATATATTATATGGAAAACATGAAATGATTTCTAAAATTCATTCAGTTGACTTTAAATGGTATTATCAATAATTTTTTGAAAGTAAATAGGAATTTCTGATTAATATTTTATAGTTTGGACCAAAAGAAAAATCTATTTTACAAATTATAAATGTATTTAGAAATATTTTGTGATTATGGAAATTATGAAATGACCTTTGAAGTTTATTAGGCAATTTTAATATAGTTATCAATGAATTTGAATACAAAAGTTGCACTATTTTGAAAGACATTATATATTTTGGAATAAAATATATTATGAAAGTAACTATTTTAATGACCCGCCTCCCAGGCACTTGGAATTCGCACACCTAAGCAATCATATTCCCCAATGGTGTCGCGGACAACATTCCATTAAGGGTAAGATATGTAAACATCAAAAAATATCATAGGGCATATCTATCTCTACACATCTATGTCTCACAGCAGAAGGATATAAAATATAATATCAACACTACCAGTAGATAACTATATGTATATCATATAAAGAGATATATGACCCAACATCATACTATAATAATAGATGGTACAATCAGATCCCAACTGAATATATGTCTTAAAATAATAATACATATGTCTACATATAAATACACCAAATGCAAATTTGATAGATATAATCATAGCGATAAAATAACCATGGTTCTATAACTTGCCTCCAGCCAGTAGAGATGCCCATCTCTATGTCAACCTACTCAAAGAATAGACAACAAAGAAACAATAGAGAAAGGGCTAGACATAGAGTCTGGTAAAAAGGAACTATCACTAATCTGCATGATTACTAATTTGCTAATATATCATGAATAATACCGAATGGTAATGCCCAAGGTAATAGAACCATATCCCAATTTGCATCTTCACCTACATCCAACAAGTTAGCACATTTATACTATCGTGCTATACTATACAATAAAACTATCATATACAAAACAACACGACACCAATCGTGACTCAATTGTCACACGCATTAGGCTAGTGAGCCACGGGTTTCCAAGTAAGGACAAAACCCGCCAAGTATAGCCACTACTATAAGACCAATACTTACGATGCTCCCAATGCATCGTCCACCACCTAAGAATCATATCAAACCTAAATCGATATATTCACATGCCTAACCGCTACCATTTGTTTATCATTAGAACTAATCACAAGTACGTCCCAGCCTATAACCCTTGCTACAACGTAGCTCGAGGTCTATAGCCTTAGTATCGAGATAGAATGTCTTCAATCCCTGGATCACCGTCATTAGAAGACATACAAACAAAACCACAATCGCTTATGTTACAAATGATCTATAACTGTCAAATCCCAAGGCTAAGGCCATGGGAAACAAACTTACTCCATATACATAATATTGTATGGAATCGTATATCGCAACACTCTAGTCATCACGTCTCAAAACCACCAAACAGCTCTATAAATTTATCATATAAATCCGAAGTATCCTCAATCATCAACTATGACCTCATCACATTACTCGATTCACCCTCTCGGTCTGTACCAAAATATACGATTCTTGGAATATGTGATGGAGTGGGTCCCACGTGGGTCCAAAAATCAAGGTGCTCCAAAATATGCCAAAAGATCATGGATTTTAGCCCTTGAAAAATTATGAACACTGGTTCAAACCATGTCTCAATCTGAGTTCCTATGCGAATGTTATCTCATTTTGAAGTTTCAGCCAAACTAGGCAATCAATGACCGAACAGTCGACTGAATCTTCCTTACCCCTCGGGTTTGAAAATAGAATTACACCATTCAACTGGTTGGTAACACCGGTCAACTGGTTCCTGTACATTGTCAGTTTTTCTTTTTTCAAACTTCAAATGTCCATAACTTTTGATCTGTAGCTTGAAATAACTCGTCGTTTTTTCCGTTGCGATCATGAAATTTTTTTCTTCAATATAGTTATCTCCTATCCCGAATTTACACACTTTTGATGTGGTTTCTTTCCCTTGAATGCCTTTAACATACCTCTCCCTATCACCGAGATATGTTACACAGAAATCGTTTGACACAAATTCGCATCCTTGTTATAAGTGGTTCAATATTCGGATGAGTGCTACTTCACACTCAATAAACAACTGTGAGACAATGAACTTATTTCTCAACCATTTGAGTTTAACCACTCAATCCGCCATTCCAACTCCATACTTCCTCCATTCAATATGACTACTTCAACTATAATTAGATTACTACCTAACAATCCTACTTATCACCAAAATCAACAATAAAAAAACAAAACACTATTCATACCGAACAGCCTAACTTATCAAGTTATATGATTTATACTTCTTGAACATTTATTTAACAAGATTCTCTTCTCTAAAATCCCAAATCAAGTTCATTAGTCAATCCCTAACCAAAATTGGCATCAAAATATGATTTTTAACATATCTAGTGATCATAGAGTATAGAGAATAGATACTACTCACCAAATCCCTTAGAAATCCAAGCTCCAATGAAACTAACTTTTAGGATTTCCTCTGATTCTTGAAATCTGGCTCAAATATGCTTCGAAAATGCAAACTTGTTGGTATAGATTTGTAGAGAACCTCCTAACTTGAATTTGGAAATTTATTTTGGAATTATTCGTTAAGAATTGTTGGGGTTATGAAGATTTAAAGTTAAGGAAGTTAAAATTTCTTTTTAACTTTGAAGGAGGAAGAGTAAAAGTGAGGAGATGAAGTGGAAGCAGACTTATTTTTGAAATGATATAGGTGTATGGCCAAAAGACCATTTTGCCCCTCCTTTCTCTTTTCTCTTCATTTTTCAAGATTCATCCGATTTTAACAAACTTGACATGTATTCCATATGTAAACGACATTATGAAATAAATGGAATAAGTCTCGAGTCCTAATTCATTCATCTTTAAAAATTCTTCTTTTAAGTCATTAGTTCGTCTAATCTTCAATTAAGAAGTTAATTAAGATTGACTAATAATAGAAATTACGGATTGTTACAATTAGTTTATCCAAATAATTGAGTTGATGGATTATTTTAATAAAGTGTATTTTATATAGAAAAGCGCAATAAAAATTTTAAATATGTTTTATATCTTTTTGAGTAAGTACGAAATTGTTTTACAAAATATACTTAAAGTCCTTTTGAAAAGGTTCTAAAAAATAAAAACCTCTTCTTTGTGACGATGAGTTTGAAAAAGAAAATTATGATTTAATATTTATAACTTTTTTAAATATTTAATTTCATTTAAGAAAATTATTAATTTATAACTTTATTTAAATAGTATTAAATGAATTTTAGTATGTATTATCATGATTTTGGGAATAAAGTGAAGGCTTTGAATATTTAAAATTTGTATAAGTGGAATATAGGCACAAGGACAAACTCTGAAAAAATTAGGCTGAAGGACAACAAGTTTCATTTTTAGACTAAAGGATAAACTTTGAAAAAAATTAGACTGAAGGATAATACTAAATATAGCTAGCATTTTATACACTGTAAACTGAATAAAATGCTAGTTATAACTAGCATTTTGTATAGTGTCCGAATATAATGCTAGTTATAATTAGCATTGTCCTTCAGTCTAATTTTCTTTTAAAGTTTGTCATTCATCCCAAAATTGAAACTTGGTGTCCTTCAACCTAAATTTTTTTCAAAGTTTATCCTTTTGCCTAATTCCTTCTTTGTATAATTTGTAATTTGAAATAAAGTGAAGACTTTCTTTAATTTGTAATCAAAAGAAATTTTTTAAAGTTTATAAATTTATTTCTTAATTATATTTAATTACAGTGAATTATAAAGTAATTTTTTTTAACCAGAAATATTTGATTTGGAAAATGATTTTAGAAATTTTAAACAATTATATATTTAATGTGGAAGCAAAATTTAGTATTTACATCTTAAATTTAATATTATATAAACGAAGTAAATGGAATATTTACATAAATGCTTTATGGTATTATTATTGTTATAATATATATATATATATATTTAATTATTTTAAGAATTTTTATTATTAGTATATATAAATTGAACTTTCTTTATAATTTTAATTGTATATTACGATTGATTATAATTCTTTGTAACGAGGAATTTGAATAAATGGAGTTATAACACCATTTAGTATGGGACTTTCGATAAAATTTCTTCAATTATTCTTTGGACTCGTTATACAGAATATGTGGAGATTGAGTGTAGTTTATGAGCAGTGAACAAACGATTGAGTAATACGTGGTGGTATGGGACACCGTTGTAATATTTATTAAGTTATTCATTGTAAATAGATGACACTCACCTGATGGAAATAATGATGAGATAATACTTACGTGATGTGATGCTCATAGATGTGAGGAAGGTCGACGCCACTATTTATTGATACAATGTGTCGCCTATTATGATGTACTCATATTATTAGTGTTGGAGAGGACCAAGTGGCTAGCGTCCATTCTAGTGGTATGACGACCCACATTTCAAAAGGTTTAAATCGACAATAATCCATGCATGTCCAACTGAAACAATCCGGAACATAGATAATCAATGAGGTTAATTAAGAAAAGAAGAAGAAAACAAACATAGAATCTCACAGCGGAATGACAAAATATAATAATCAAATAAACAGTTCATGAAGCTGTTTACTATACGTTTGATTATAATTTATACAACATTTATCTGAGTTATATATACAACAGGGATAAATAAATAATGCAGCAGACAACATGGTGCAAGAATAATAATAGTAACAATATACCAAATCTTCGTCTTCGTCCTCCGGAAAATGACCTTCAATGCGTTGAAAACTCAGGACTAACCCGAGCATAATGAAAAGACAAAACACTCAAGTCAGGACTAAAATATCCTTATGTGAGTCAAATCGATATCACATAACATGAGTGTAATAGCGTCAGAGATGCTTACGGGATTTCACATCTCATATTCAGTGTATAATGTACGTGCAATAACTCAAGAGATGTTACAAGATTTTCCATCACTTAAGGATTCATCAAATTATTTATATATAGTAGAATACGCTACATATATAAAGTCTAATCAGTAAAATAAATATTTTTCTTAGCATAAAGGCTTTACATTAATCCCCCTTAACGTGTTTTTAAGCATTGTCGTACAGTTTGCATATAACGCCCCAGTAGCACGTCGGGGGATAGGGATGTGTCATGATACGACAACACTAAACCAAAATCGTAGGGGTCTCATATAGAGATAAAAGTATAACAAGGCACGTGAGGCAATGCCTAAGGTAAGATACTACCAGTTCGAGTCGCAGGGCTAGTGGTAATGCACCGTAGCCACGACCGCCCACCGCGTCCATCCATCCCATATCGAGTCAAAGGGAGGCTATCCTAAATCAAGGTGCACCAATCGAAACTAACAACAAGAGTAATAATATGGACCGAGTCTAAGAAAATCGAAGAACAGATGTCCGCTAGGGTAATTAGCCCACTTGGCCCTGTCAAGCCGTCTCGTTTAGTCATTTCAAATTGGCATAAGTGCCGAGGTCCATCCATCATCGTTCTCTTTCTTCAAATCCAGCAAACGATGCCAAATCCAACCACTTCGTTCTAGAGTCTCCTCCGCATACATAGTTTTAAAGTGGTTCCAATATTGACAGAGAGTATGCTAATAAAAGGCCCGGTCTCTTTAACAACCAAACGTCGTTATACACACCGGTTGGTACTTTTACATTTCAAAAACAATTCATCCTTGATATCAAAATATCATATTCGCTTCAAAATCAATTTCATTTCAAAATTACCATGTTCGCTTCAAAAATCATATTTTAACTTCAAAACGTTAATCCAGTTCGATATATCGATTTCACTTCAAAATTTGATTCGAAATACAATTTAGGTTATAACTTCATTTTAACCCAATTCGCATTTAAATCCAAGATTTAAATATAAACATTCCACCCTTGACCAGTTTGAATTTTCAGAAAATAGTTTGAAATTTTTTAAATAGTTTAATATAAAATAGTTTGAGTATTGAAAATAGTTCATATAATAAAATAGCTTGGAAAATTTAAAAAAATTTGAATATTTAAAAAGGATAGATTTTAAACAGTTTATATTGAAATAATTTATTTTCAAGTCAAACAGTCACTTTTCATTTTAACCAGTCTGGACCTAAGTCCAAATTCCAATCAACAGATTCAATTTCAATTATTCCATTTCAAATCATTTTCAATCCAAATCGATTAATCTTCGATTCAATTCCAAACAATTTCAATTGCAATTCAAGTCAATTTCGATTTCAAATTTATTCAATTTCAATTCCAATTTGAATTGAATTTAATTTAATTCTCAATTTTTAAACCATTTCAATTTATCTCAATTTCGAGTTCAATTTCAAAATATCGATTAGATCACTTAATTCAAATTAAACTTCAATTTTCGAATTTTGATTCAAATCTTAAAATTTATTTCCATTCCCGAGCCCAAATTTGAAATATCAATTTATATCACATTTACTTAAATAACTTCGAAATTAAAGTAAAAGTTCAAATCTTTTTAAACAATTCAATTTCAATAATTTAAGTCATATTTCAATCATGACTTCAAATTCCAATTAAATTCTTTAAAACAATTTATTTTAGCCAAATATAATTTCAACATTTCAACTCGAATTCTTAATTAATTCAATCTTCATAAATTTGACTTTTATTTCTTCGAATCAAAATCATTTAAATAATTTCAAAACCAAGACTTTTGAAATTATTTAATTTAACCGATCTGGTGTCCGTATATGATTTTCTATCTTATGGCCAAGTGAATCAGTAATTTTATTTCAGGGATGGATATGTATCATTTCAATCCAAAATAAATGTCATAGGTATATATCATTTCAACCTATTTCTTAATTGATTCGAAAAAATTCAATTTACAGTTTTATATGATGTAAATAATTTTTAGAGTGATAACATGATATATATAAAAGTAAATAAACATCCAATCATCCAAATATCATCCAATTGGCATCCATCACAATTAATCGTCTAAACAGTCAAAATACCACAACAATTAACTGGTTATCAATAATCAGGAGTTTACTAGTAATTAAATTACAATGCAATTTAACTGTCACTTCTAAATTCCTAACATGTAAATTGATATCAATTTAAATGTCAGTTAAATTTACCAAACAATAGTCAATAAAATTAAATTACTTCGTGATGTCAAATTAACTAACATAAAAATTATTTTTGTCAATCGTTAGCGTATAAAACAGTCACCATTTATCTGAAACTGAAAATATTTCCAGCTTCAAATAAATTCCAATTTCTACTCCATGCCGCAGACGACGTCGATACGGTCGCAACGCGACTTGTTTCGTCCAAAACAGACCTCGTACGAAAAAGTTACGATAATTAATAACATTCAATGATTATAACATTTATTTAACATAATAATATAATTAAAAAAATCTTAATCTCACCACTACTCTCCTCTCGTACACATTTCTTCCTCATCCAGCTCGTTCGCGAATACCTCCAGGTCACACACGCTCAAACTTCCCCGTTAGCTTCCAGGCTGCACTCGACCAACCCAACAACGCGATTGTTCTAGGCTTACCGTGTCTTCCTCATTCTCATAGCGTCCCTGCCTCATTCCCCTTTTTTTATATCTAACGACGCCTGCCACAGACTCGGGCATGAATGCCGATCAACTCCCCCACGCGTTGCCGCCATAGGCCACTCGAAGACGACACTAGAACCCAACGACGAACGCGCGCCTCCAGGTCTCACCACTGCAGCTCTCCATGCGCCACCGCCCAAGTGCTAGTAGCCGCCGCTCCTGATCCTCTCCCTCTCCCTATCACGTACACAGTTGCACCTCCACTGATGCTCCTTTGGAAAAAAAATTCTCGATTGCGATTTTGATTTTGATTTTGATTTTTTTCGATCGTTCGTTTGTTTTTTTAAAACTGATGCCCGCGATGCGATTTGAGATGAAATGCGAAATAGTATGGTATGGGGTTAACATGATGGGGGTGGCTTGAACGAGTTGAAAGATGGGAAAGGAATATATTATTATAATAAGGAAAATATCTAATTCGATTGGCCCGCGAAATCCCGAACTCCAAACGAAGCATGCCATCTGCCATTCATAATGTTTTACCCCCATTCCAAACACAATGGGACTGGTTTCGAGGCCTAATCTAATCGTATTCAAAAGATAAATCCGATCGCTGTGAAACTTGAAATCTTACAATAATTCACCATTACGGATCTGGTGAAACCAGTTTCGTCGAAATCCGAGATAGTGGCCAAAATGGCTACTTTTACTCGTTAAATATAATATAAAATTTCCAATTTCTAATTATTCACTTTTAAATCTAATTTTAAATGTTAACAATCTTCATTTATATTTAAATAGAATTCAAATCAACTTTTAAAATCATTTTCATTCATTTTTAATTCAGTATTCAATTATTTGAAAATTTTCCAATATTATACTCAAATGATTTAATTTTTCCATAAATCACCATTAATAAATAATTCGACATTTATTAACAATTATTTTATTATCATCTAAATAATTCAACCTTTATTATTCAATTACAGACATCGATTACAAACACATTCAATAAATAGAAATTCATCTCAATAGTTATTATTGCCTATTTTTCGAAATTTATTATTTCAAGATTTTATTCAAGTTCATATTAAATAACCACATTAATAAATCATTAAATTTTTATTTCTAACCATTTTATCCAATAATCATATTAAATTTAATAATTTAAAATAGTTAAAAATACGGGTCGTTATAAGCGGCCATATCGTGAGGTCGTGCCCTAGATCCTTGACACCTCGGCGAGTATTACTAGGTTAGGTAATCCATAGGGTAGGTTCCCTTATCCCCTATGTCGCTTAAGGCGGGCAATCTGTTACCTCCAGGGACAATTGTAGGGTCATGACTAAGGCTTGCGTAGACAAGCAACTGGTGGATATGTGCCATGATGATTGTTGAGGTAACCAAGACTGTAGAGTTGGGTTAGGTGACCCATATGTGAGACTCTGGAGTGAGCAAAACGCCATGAGTATTTCTTCTGGTTCTAACTAAGTGATAGACATGTATATACTACCGATACACCTCACTTAAGTATAGATACGGGTTAGGCGACCCACATGTTTAGATATGACTCTACTTGGAACCTTGTGTCCATCGTGTAGTTAATTCCCATCATGATTTATTATGTGTTATTTCTATACGAGGAGATGTGGTCATACCTATGATAGGTGTCTAGAGTATAGCTGATCCTTATATCTTTTATTTTATATGATTTTGTGGGAGGCTACCAATTATTATATTGATGATGGTGAAATTTTGATTATTTGAGATTGAGAGATATACCTAGGCATTGATGTGTGCCAGCCTAACTATAATTGATGATATCTCGCGTATTGATGATTTCTGGATTTTGATGATGATTTTGGATATGGATGCTTCACCCATTTGATATTGTTTCGATTAGATTAATGTGATTTTATATGGATGATGACATCTTTATTATTAGTTTCATGGTTGTTACCACTTTGTTAGACTACTAATGTGTATGGTATCATTATTATATTATGCATATTTCATATCTATATATGTGTTGACCTTTATATTTAGATATAGTCTTACCCCTGTGTTATTTACGTAATACTCGGATCAATTCGAGATATTCTAGGTTCAGGGACGAAGAGACCAACTTGTATTTTTCAGCATAATGGACATTGGATATTCATTATTGTTGTACACTATCTGGATTATATAGCCGCATTATATATATGTCATTGTGATGTATATTTATTATATTTTTGTATATATAAGACAAAGGATATTTGAGATATAAAAATATTCACATGTCTCCTATATATTTCATATTATATCTTGTCATTGAAATATTTACTTTGTATTTTCTATCATTTATTATATATTGTGTATTGTTTTACCTTAGAGACATATGTGTTCATTGCTTTGCGTCGGCACTGTTTATATATTGGTGAGTTATTCGATTCTCAAATACGGACCTGTTTTAGCCTAAGGGAACATTCACGTGTGTAGCCTATATTGCCTCGTTCTTCATATTATCTGACAGTATTACTTAATAATACTCTTTGATAGTATAAGCATAAAGGCAGGGAAATTCAAGAAAATTATCTGTTAGTAATAACAATCTCTTCAATTGTGGATAGATTAAGAAGAGTATAGACTCTGCGACATGACATGAGGCTTTATATCTAAAGTGGATTCCAAGTACATTAGCAAAACATGATTTTGGTAATAATACCCAAAAAGATATTATCCATTTGCTGCAAATGAGTCTTTGAGAAGAAGATCAATATATTTGGAACTGTATAAAGCAGTGTTGATAAGAAATCACTTCACTGATTTCAAATGTTGAAATTATTGGAGTAAATTCGTTAGTCGACATGCTTAAGTCTATTCAGATTCTGCTCGTAAACTATCACATGATATAACTTTGAAAATTGGAAATGATGTTGAATGAAACTTCTAAATGATGATTTAGAAGAGACTATTTGCACATAAAAGCCAAAATGTCTAAAAGTCAATGGGAGTGATAACAAAATTTGTAGATTTTGGATATGATCCAAGAGCTGATACAACAATCCCGACCAACAAGCATCTAAAGATTGAACAAGTATTTGGACATAGAATATAAATAGTTTGTTTTCGATCAAAATGCAAAGGAAGCATGTTTTTCCAAGAAAGATAATCAAATGTACTAAATCATTCCTAATGATATAAGTAAACAACATGCTACTAATTGCTAACGATGTACTCATGTTAAAGTCAATTAAAGTTTGATTATTTAATCCTCAGTGAAAGATTTGAAATACGTGACCTTTATACTCAATATAAGTGGATACGGGGATTGTCTCAGTCGATATACATAATGATTGTAATACCCCATATATTAATGGATATTTAATTAAAGATTTAATTATGAGAATCTGACGATGAAATGTGATAGGTAATTAGGTGGACGTTTACTTATCAAAATGATTACTTAATAGGGCTTAAATTAAAAAGAATTAAATGGAAAAAAGGTAATGGGTTGGTGACCAAACCACATAGGAAAGAAGTTAGTTATTTCTCTCTTTTCATTTCATTTTAAAATTAAAATTAAAAGCTTGGGAGAACATTAATGGTCGTTGCGGCCTAAGCAAAAAAAGAGGAAAAGAAGAAGATCAAAGCTAAAGGAACTAGAAATGTCAATCAAGTAAGAAATCTGGGTGAATAATATATTTTCCAATCCCGTTTTCTTTCCTAAATTGCTCATGTCCAAATTAATAATGAATGTTTCTCATGTTTCTTGTAATCTATGTGATCCAAAAATCTAATACGATGTTGGGAACACATTATTAGAGACGAGGTTTGATTTATAGATTTTCCTATAAGTAAATAAATTGATATGAATTATTTATGACTTGTATATTATAGAATGGTTAAAATGGGGAACTTTGGAACAAAGAAATTACACATAAATATTTTCAATGATTTTCTGATAATAAAATAAGCAATTTTTGAAAGAAAATATGCTTTGCTAAAGAGATATCTTTAGCTGTCGAATGGCAAATATATTAGGGTCGAGAGGTAATTTAATTGGAAAAAAGTGTTTAATAATTGGTCAATAGATCAGACCCATAATTTGTGCTGAACAGGTCGGGAAAGTACATAATAATGGTAAGAAAGGATTAAGTCAAATTAATTAGAAGTGGACATGTGTAAACGTAGTGTTAGACATGCAGAAAATAATTACCGATATTTACCAAGAAGCAGTGCTAAAGTATGTGGTGCTGAATTAAAAGTAAGAAAGTTAAGTAATGCCAAGTACTTAATTAACCTGAAGGTATTAACTAAAGGCCAAAGAGGGACGGGATAAGGAGGAACTATAGGCAAAGGAGGTGATTTTCGAAACCTACAACTGAAAGTCCTTGTGTTAACTATATAAAACTAAATGAAGACAAGCTTCCCCAGATGAGACCAAGGGTAGTCATTACCGAGTGTAATTTAGTTTTGGGCAAGATGTTGAAACCAACCTAATTGACTTCCGAAAGTGAATTTATGCTAAGGCTTAAATTGATCAAAACTAATACTTAGAACTTTGATGGTAATGTAGTAACCTAGCTTAATGAATGCTAAGAGAAAAGTCTAATACATGATCGATTTGGTAGGTAAGTGATGTTCGGTGGATGATGTAAGGCCCGAGGTGGAAGTCAAGAACGTAAGGTCGAAGAGGTAAGGACTTAGTGGCATCCGAAAATGAAAGCGTAGGTGTATGGCCTTGGTAGCAACAGAAACCATGAAAATTGGTGTAAGGTCTACTATGGCAACTGCAACCCTAAATGTTGATGTAAAGCTTAAAGTGGAAATTGCAGCCGAAAGTGTTTGAGTAAGGCCTATGGTGATGTTTATAACACGAAAACAATTGGTGTAAGGCTGTTGTGGCAACTTAAGATTCTGTAGAATATGTAAGGCCCGATGTGGCAATTAATTATCGAAAGCGAAAGTAAGTGTAAGGCCTTAGTAGAACTAAAATACAAAAGCATAGGTGTAAGGCCTGAATTGGCAACCGAAAACGTAAGCGAAGTAGGCATGAGGCCAGGTGTGGCAGCCAAAATACGAAAGCGAAGGTGTAAGGCCTAAATGGAAAATTGATAATAAGTTTAATAGAATCAAGGAGGCGGTGAAGGCATAAGGCCTTAGTGGTAGTCGAATGCTTAGACTAAAACCTCTCATGTATTATAGAAGGTGTAAGACCTTGGTGAAACCCTAGGATATAGTGTCTTGGGTTTTTAGTTAGAAACAGAGTGATTACTGATGTCATGCTTAGAGAAATGGTTATAGATCTTGATTATGGAAAATTTGTAATAATAAGATCTTTGAAAAGGATCTATTAACTCATACTTCGTTTACAATTTATAAATTGAATATTAGCTATAGTGAAGGGAAAATCTCGTTTCGTGCTTTAGTGGCATGTTCTCACTATCTTTTATGTTAGGGTGATATATTTTACTTATACCATACTTTATGTCTGACCTATGTTTTTGTTATTGTTTTTCTCATAAGCTCTTAGGTACTCAATTAAGTATGTTTAGTTTATGGTTTTAAGCAGGTTGCTTCTAGATGACAAACACTGAGTTCTGAAGACAAACCAGGAAGCTTAAATAATAATTTGTATTTTAATTCCGCTGTATTAAGGGTTCGGGTCGACATCTTCATATGTTGGGCGCGACACTTTCTACTCTTTTATATTATATTTTGACCCCTGTGTAGGCATAGATTTAGGGAATAAGCTGTTAACCATGAATTATATTGATGCATTTCTTAACTTTAGTTAATGTCTACTCTATTTATTTAAGACTATTTAATAGAACCGATCACATCCTTATCATCGAAAGATAATTCCAAGGTGATGGCGACATATTGGAGTTCCATCCTTGGATTTTGAAACGAGGGACATTACAAATACTATATAAAATGTTTGATATGAAGCATATGAGGTAGGTTCCTTTTGCATCGAGAATAGGAACTATCATATATATTATGTTATATGTTAGATCAGAATTCACTTATGCACTTGGTGCAGTAACGAATATCAAAATTGAGTTAAAGTCACTGAATGGTGGTTAAGAACATTCTTGAGTATTTACATAACACTGGAGAATTGATTATGGAAACCATTAACTACTTATGAAGGAGTGTTCGAACTCGAACTTCGTAAGTGACATCGAATATAGTAAGTCAATCTTAAACTCATGTTCATCATTGATTAGAGTTGGAAATGTTCCAAATAAGAGGTTGTGACAAATTCGAATATAAAAGCTAAGTACATCGCTGCCCTAGTGAAAGTAGTTCTATGTGTAAAGTAATAAGAGAGCTAGAGGTGGTTTCCACCATTGAGAATATAAAATTGTATTCTGATTACAATAATGAAATATAGATTGCAATGGGAACCAATAGCCTTATAAGAAGTTGAGATATGTTATCTATAATTAAAACATGATAAAAAAAGTTTATCTATAACAGGGAAGCATAATAAAAAACTACGCATAAAGTAGTAATATGGCATATCTATTAACTAAGGCCCCTTCTCAGCCTATTTTAGGTAAACTAGTCAAAGCTATGGGAATGAGGCACATAATTGGATCCAAATGCAAGTTGGAGATTGATAGAGTCAAGGGTGTGCCCTAGGGGAAATTATATAATTTTACTCTTACAAAAGAATCTAGTTTGAAATAAAGTATGCTTTTGGTTTTATTTTCTGGTATATATGTTGTTACATAGAGATATAATTAATGATATTATCACATTGGACATATATAATTAGAAAATCCTTAAGAGAACTATTTTATTGATTGCGGTTACGAATATATTCATAACCATGAGTACCGAATCAACATTTAAATACTTAATCCTTAAATGTTCCTAGTCAAGATGTATCGAGAAAAGGATACTGATACATCCATCGAGACTAGTATACTAACGCTCTACATATAATAAATGGTGAATTGCTCATAACTATTAACGGCACCAAGGGGTTACATACTTCTGATTATTTAGAACAATCACAGAACGAATCAACGAGATTTCTTTATAGTTAATACAACTAAGTCAAATTAAAAGATCTTATGATAATAAGTGCAGTAATCCTCATACATGAGGGTGCTGATGATCTGAACCAGCTAGGCTATACTTTGATTATGGTTAATCATGTGGAATGTCGACCATGTTATGACCATAGTTCGATCCATATTGAACTACTTGAAGTGAAACACTACATAATAGAGGATTCCTCTCCTTCATTATAGAAGGTTAGTATCACCGTAATTGGTAATCAACTTAAAGTCAAAATCTCTGGCCAGAGTAAAGCGGTTAGTAGATAAACATTATTAGATTGAATCAAGGACTTCAATGTAGTCTATGCAATTAACCATGGATATTAATAGAATTTTTGACCTTACATCAAACTTTAGATACCTTAGTGATACAGTGTTGACGTGAAGAAAATGTGCGCAAAATGTCTTACTATATGGAGCTTAATAAAGATTAGAAATTAGATTTCGCCTAAATGATCTATAAATGGTTGAGATGAGTTTGATGCTATACTTCAACAAAGTTCGTACAAGCTTCAATATTTAAATTGTTTAAATATCGACCAGGGATCGAGTTCACATCAGAGAGTCCATATAATCGTGTTGTTGGTTAATTTTCAAATTCGACCAATGTAAATTTGTTTATAAATATTTACGAATTATTAATAAATTAATACAAATATTATACTAATTTGTTTATGAAATTTTAGTTGTGTATTAAAAGTCAAAAAAATTAATTAATACAATGTGTAAAAGTTATAAGCTTATTTAATCTAAGAATCGGCCTACATAAATGAATTAAATAATTGGTTTAATAGTTAAACCAATTTGGCCCAAAATTTGAAAGCCCAAACCAAGAGGGAAGGTCGCCTATAACTAGGATAGGAAGGGTGGAGACTTAGTCTTCAAGGCTAAAGAGAAAGTGGCTAGATATTTATGATCTAATTGGCTAAAGATAGCCACCCCACTCATTCTTTCTGGACATGGACGCAACCCTAACCCTAGCCTCCATTGTTGGACACTGGTAATGCCTTATGAACGGAGTAGCGTTCGTGTGTCAAGGAAAAAATACTAAGGAATTCGAAGAAAGAAATGACTAGCAACCAATGTGTCAACAATCAGTAGGGTCTCAAAAAGGAAAAATCCATTTTAAAATTTAATTCATAGTTACACACACATGATCTCTTATATTACGTTCTGCTACAACTAAAAGATAAATTTTAAATTTTTTAAACAAGCAAATAATATAAATATATATACGTATATTAGATTTGGGTTTAAGAAAATTACTCGGTCCCTAGAATAAAAAAATTCAAAATTGATTTTTGTATATATAATTCTTAAACAATTAAATATATACATATATTTAAATATTCATTATGTTTAATTTAGTTTTTAAAATATAAAAAAAATCATTTTTTCATGGATTAGATAAAAAATATTATATATATATATATTTGTGTGTGTGTGAATAAAAAATTTCAAATCAAATTAAATCAGAGTTTGTTAGTTTAATTAATTATAAAAAAATCAATTTTATTCTTGGTTTAAAAAAATTAATTTTTTAAAATGAAATATTACAATACATGTATATACATTTATTTTTGAATTACTAAAATTAAATATGTGTATATATATGTGTAGATTTAAAAAAAACTTTATTTACTATCGACCTTCTATTTTCATTTTTCTAATGTTTTTATAAGTAAAATATATTAATATCTAATTATCCAAACATATTTAAAATTAAAAATTTTATAATATATAGTTTGTGTTTTGGTTTCATAAATAAAATTTTTATTTTCAAAGCCAAATATATACATCCAATTTTATAAATAGTATTTAATTAATAAACATTATATATAAAATAAATTCATGGCCAAAGAAAAATAATTAGTAAGTAAAATATATTAATATGTATACATACTTACACGATATATATACATCCATGTTGAATTATCAGTACCTTTGACCTTGTACTCCATTAAACATATATCCCAATGGTTAATTATACATTTGTATCATATATTCATTATCTATACCTTAGGTTAGTATCCCATATTTATTATAGTTGTAACGTTTGCATCATGAATGTGAACATATTATAAACTGAAATATAAAATTAAATTGAAACATATCTGCAACATACAAGTATATAAATAACACTATATATAATAAAATTTAAAACTCTTTTGTTAATCATACTAAATTTGATTTAATACAAAATAATTATTTATGTAAATACTAAAGATGATCTTGTGTAAATCAATGAAAGGGAAAATTTTGAAATTCCTCTGGTAACCCAGTTGCATGCACTTGATCTAACATGAGTCAATTAGCCGGAGGCAGGGGACGTTGACGGTAGGTCACGGTAGGCTCTGACAGTCTCAATCGATGGCATGCGCATGGGGGTAACAATGTTGAGGAAGAAGAAAGTATTGTAGCATAATTATTTTAATTATATAAGTTGTTAAAATACCAAAATATACACTACTAACTTGAATAACATTGACGTACGACCTTTAAATTATGTGCGGATTATTGCATTGAGTTTATAGAGAGATTTTGCACATTTGGACATACGGTTTGTTGGCTTTCGAGGCTGTTTACAAAAGCTCATTAGTGGGGATTAAAAGGTTGTAGTATTTATGTTTTAAAATATTAAATCAGTAATCGTTGATACACACACACACCTGTCGAGATGCATTATGTCGTTTTGATGATCGTTTGAATGTTGTGATATTTTATATATAATATACGATTTAGTTGATTATTTATCAGTTTAATTGTTGCATTATTAGGTGATAGATACTTTGTAGATATTATTCGTAGATTTAGGAAAAATAATTAACTAATTGAGAATAAGTAAAAACATGTAATTATGGATTAATACGATTATTTAATAAACTTTTGGGTAATATTTATAAATAATCGTAGTTAACAAACTGCAATCAAATTGATGGGTAAACTTTGTTAAAATTATGATCTATGAATTTCTGGGGAAATTCATAAGTAATAAAAAAACCTATTTTGAAGCGAATTTGAGAAAGTTATTATTACTTGTAAAGTAAAGTGGCAGTTAATAAATAAAAATATTATTATTATTATTAGTAAACTGTTATTATTTTTGAGTTTTATAGTAATGGTTAAATATATAGGAATTCATGACGATGTTTGAGATAAATAATAATAATGAGATTTTCAGAAATTTAAATGAATATTATTACTATTTTTGGGTAAACAATAGTGTGACTGCTTTTACAAGGTTTATTTAAAAACGACATTATTATTATTACTTAAATTAGTGAAAGATGTTTGGAAAATAATAAAGAGATAATTTCATAAATTTTTTTTAAGTTAAGTTATTATTATTTTCAAGATAGGTAATGATTTAGTTCAGTATTTCAAAAGTGAGATATTATATATTTCTAAGCTAGCTAATTTAGATTATATATTTTTTTGGATTAATAGAAATAACGTAATTTGTAACGGCTGGGATTTTCGATCTCCAAAAATCGACATCAATACGTTCACTGTATTACATGCTGAACAATCGAATACCGAAAATACCAGATCGTTAGGGAAAAGAAGAAAGAGGTAGAAGAAGAAAATAGAAAAACAACAACACAGAATCTCACAATCGCAGCGGAACAATATATAATAGATAACAACTAGTCTTTATACAAAAAGAACTATAACTATTATTTATACATTACATCATCAAAGTACAATACATCAATACATAATACTGGACAGTTATAATAACTTGTCCTCACAAGTGCTGAATATACAGTCTATAGTACATAGCGGAATATAAATCAGATACGTGAAATACGTCTTCGCCATCCAGCTCGTCCCCTGAGCTCCAAAGCATCCAACCCTGAATCTGTAACACTTGGTTTGACCCGAGCATTATAATAAAATAACACCCGAGTCAGTATGGAAACCAGCATGAGAAAATACACTCAATTTGAATTATTAAGGTTTTCAAAATCCTTTGAAAACCAAAGGTATCTCGTAAGACCACGCCAAAAATAAACACGACGGGTTTTTACCTTACGATAACCAAAACATTTCATATCAAAGTCATCCGATATTATAATAGTGTCTAAGTACAAATACTTATTCAAATAGCTGAAATGCTTGCATCTTAGGTTTCAGCATAGTCGGGCACAATCAAAACCGTATGGCGCTTATTGAAGAATGGATTCCATACGAATGACTAGGTACTGGGGAATCACCTGTCACAGTACACGTCTAGAAACAATGTACCGAGGACCACGCCGGGATCCCCAGCCACACAAGACCGGACTATCCCTAACCTGGATAGACCGAATATGCTATCACCCCGGGTGTT
The DNA here is from genome assembly GCA_030737815.1 of Allium fistulosum. NCBI lineage: Eukaryota > Viridiplantae > Streptophyta > Magnoliopsida > Asparagales > Amaryllidaceae > Allium > Allium fistulosum. The sequence goes on along the minus strand of CM060902.1, from coordinate 796,598,671 downwards.
CCCACCCTTTCCGAGCTCCTTCCATAAGTCATAGTAATAATATCCGAGGGTATCTAGAAAGGTGATAAACATACCCTAATTGGGTGCTACCCACTTAGCCTTGCTGCATCTCCCCTGTTTTTCAGTCATTCCCGGTTGATGAGGCTAGAGGTTACGATTACCTTTTTAAGGAATTTTTCACTTAGAATGCTCATTGTCCTCCAATGACAATGTACTGATAGCATTCATCCATACAAGTCCGTTCCGGGTCCGAACGGAACCGAAGGCACTATTCCTACTACATCCATTTTGGAATAATCCTCAGGATTAGTAGCGATTAGCCCTTGCACTTCACTGCTCCATCTTCGACTCCATGCTCTTGTTTTCACATCGAAAACGTACTCGTTGGATCGAAGTGGTTTTTGGATAATAAATCCGATACTGGTCTCTTCAAAACAACGCTCGGTATTTCCGATAAACTCAACCCCGGTTCTTTAGGAAATAAACAGACGAAAATAAGATCGAAGATCGCCTCCTAACCGTTAGTGGATGGATTTTTCTTATAAACGTCCTAGAAGAACGAAACGAGTTTATATGTATAGTATAGTACCTCGAACGATAACTGTACCATATAATTCTCGTATTCCTCCTAGATATTCCCAAAGTTATATTTGGGTCCATATTTGATAGTCGGTTATTTAACTATCAAAAATCGAATCATTCAACCAAATATTCTATTTTTCCACTGAATAACTCCAAATCTCTTTTTAATTTAATTTTATTAAATTAATCTCTTTATCCAAAATATATACTTATCTTATCGAGTTAAGTAAATTCACCAAAAACTATTCTTTCAAAGATATTTGGGAAACCTTTAAAATAATTTGGAAAGTACCACTGCAGTATCAATCCATGGATTCACAGCCCAATGGTTACGTCTCTATCCCAAAGAAATTCAAGACTTAACTGCAGGTACTCACTGCCTCCGATTTCGCCATGCGAGTATACCAATACTTCCAGAAACTTTATTTAATAATTTTCAAAATAATACTTACGAAATTTCTATAATAATTTTTCCAATTTAACTTTAGACAAAACTACTTTTTAAATAAAAGCTATTATATAAAATATTAATATTGAATAATTATCCTTTTAAAATAATAATACTAATTAAACCTTTAATAATAATTAACTAGTATAACTAACTTAATTAATATTTACTTTAACAATTTTTAAAAAATTAAATAATAATTTTTTTCTAAACATTATTTTAAAATACTTTTAAATTTTTTGGTTAATACTTAAAAATCTTTCTTTTCAAAATAACTTAATTCCTCAGAAAAACACATTTTCCACCCCCAATATAGCTAGTTTAATTATTTATAATTCCCTCTAGATTTACTTCCAGTTTGATTTACGTTCTAATTCTGTAAATTCCCTTTTCCACATTTCTAAAAATAAATTTACTATTTATTTTTAAACCGATTTACCCATCTCCTTATAAATTCCCATCATGAATTTATAATCTCCATTTACCCACTAATAATTTACTTTACTTTATTTATAAACTTCGTTTATAAATTCCATAGTCTCATTTTCCGTTTTATCACTGTTTTCACAACACTTAATCGATTTTAATTCGATTTTCTAAATTAAATTCCATTTTAATTTAATTTCTTAAATAACTCGAAAATATCCCAAAACCCAACCAAATTCAGATTTTCCCTTCCTTTTTATAATTTAAAATCTTATTTAAATCTGGAACATCAATTTCATGTTTGATTTTCAAATTTCCTTTTTCCTTTCCCAAACTATTTCAAATCTCGATTTTAAAATAAATCCTTTTATCCTTAAGCAAATCGCTTAAGTTCTATTATTTAAATACTTTTATTCAAATTTTCCAAAATCTCTATCTTTTCCATATTCAGAAATTATCAAGTACCATTTTAAAATCAAACTATTTATTTCACCCAAGTTCATGTAACAACCCGCATATTTTACGATTGTATATTAAAATGTTTTATTTAAATATAGCATCGTTAATCGAATTAAAGTCCGAAATGTTACATTTTGTAAACAGTTGAATTGGGACTCCAGAACACTTCCATTGAGTCCAAAATGACGTTTGCAACTTTTTTGAGTATAAACATCGATATGTTTGGAGTTGAGTAGAATTTGCTATTTTTCTACTTGGGCTTTGGGTTTGGGTTTCAGCCCATCAACCCATCTAATACCCTAGCTCCACCCCCTCTCCTCTTCATACATTCTCATTTTCCTAATACTCTTTAGCTAAAGCAAAAATGGGGGAAGAGAATGGGAAATAGAAATTCCAAACCCTAGTTTGATTTGTAAACTCAAGTCCTTGCTCCAAAATCAAAGAGAAGCTTAGGTAAGCATCCTCTCCATCTTCTCCATCTCTATCTCTCTTCAATTTCAGAAATTCCTATAACCTAACTTAGGAAATATTGCTTTTGATCTTAGATTAGAGCTTCTAGAGTTGAAGTTGAAGAGTGGTTGATCTTTCCTTTGTTTTTAAAAGCTTCTCATTCGTGTCTTTGAGTTTTAAAGGTGAGTTCTTTAACTCACATCTACGTCTATAACTCTCTTTGTTGTTAGGTATAAATTCCTAATACTTGTGCATATTCATTTGCTTTTGATTTGAATTGATTTGGTGAATTTTCCAAATTTTGGTGTTTTGGTCCAATTTTATGAAAATCCTTCTATGGATATTTGGACATTGATATTTGGGGTGTATCGAAGATCCTTTAAGGCTAGGTTGTCGCTTGGCATAAATCCTTAGTCGTGTTGCTCATCATATCTCTTCCGAAATGAATTGGCCATCATTGGCCTAGGTTCATTCTTTGCCTGAGCATCAGCTCAGACGTCTGGTATAAGGATCAGACGTCTGAGCCTAAGGAATAAACATTCCAGACGTTCAGCTCAGACGTCTGACCTTGCTTTCCAGATGTCTGAGTGATCCAAACGTCTGAGCTTGCTTCCCAGACGTTTGAGTGTTCTGGAATAGAACTTCCAGTACTTGAATTCAGACGTCTAATTTACTGGGTCAGACGTCTGGTTACGATTCAGACATTTGCCTTGTAATTTTAGACGTCTGGAATCTTTCTGGATTGTTTCCAGAGAACAAATATAGACGTCTGGATTAACCCCCAGACGTCTGGAACTGTGTATTTTTGCATATTTAGGCTTTTCTTGATTGAATTTCCATTGTTTATCGATTTTAGTTGCTCCGATTAGTTGTTATCACTTTTATCGACCTTGATGACTTCTTTTTTGGGATTTTTGGGAATATCCATTTTGATGGATTTGGTATCGATTTCTTTGGATTTAATTCACGTCTTCGTATGTGAATCTTTGGTAATTGATTGTTTCTACAATCATTTTTATGGTTTGTCACTTTCAAATACAAAGGTTTCTATATAAGTAGTAAATATTCAAACTCTTTCATCAAAACGATTTCAATACTATTTTAAATATAAAGCTCTCTTTTAAAACCGTTTTCCAATCTATTAGTATATACAAACCTTTACCTCATTCGTATGAGAAATCTAATTAAATGGCTTAGCAAAACAAGTGGTATGAAACGCTTGCATTTACTTCGTCGGTTAATTCTTGGACTTGTTCGATTGAACTCTTGTGACAATTTTCGAGTTGAAATCTACAATTTGTTCGTAAATATTTAAGTTAAGCTAGTGGTTATGGGACATGAAGCTAAACTCATCTATTTACTAGCTTAGTGTAATTCACACTTTTTATTGATCGATGATGATCATTTTATGGTTTAGACTAGCGATTTGCGATGTCTCTTTGTCCACGTGGGGGACTGTACCCCGATTTATGGAGCTTCGTCTCATTTTTATAGGTTAGCGACCTATGGTTTTGTGGAGTTCGATTCATCGGGCGTAACGCTGTATTACGTCGTTATTCCGGCTTATTGGAGTTCGGTTCATCGGGCGTTTGATGTACTATGTCGTTGTTCCGTACTATTTGTGTCCAGGTTCATCGGGCGTTCGCTGTACTACGTCGTTGTGCCTGATTATTTGAGTTTGGTTCATCGGGCGTAACGCTGTACTACGTCGATGTTCTGGATTATTTGAGTTTCTGGTTCCTCGGGCGTTTGCTGTACTACGTCGTGGCACCGGCTCTATGGTTAGCGACCATGGGTTAGCGACCCGTTTGTGATGCATGTGTTGGTGAGTTTTCATGCTCCCGTTTGTGATAGGTCTTCCCCCTTTTGTGATTTCTGGATTTCTAGTTGATGATTTCTAGAATTTGTGTTTCACCAATTTTCGTGGTTTGCATTGATAAGCTCTATCAATATTTGTGTTTTGGTGAATAATTTAAAGCATGTGATTCTTTTTGGTGTTTTTGAGATTCTTGAGATATTGTATGATTTTTGTTGATTATTTGATGTATACTTGACACCGTATGGCATTTTTGTTATCATATGTTTTTGGCCATATCTCTTATCCTATCTCATTTTATCTGATATTTATAGCTAGACTGATCCGTTTATTATTTTCTTCTTAAATAATACATGGGTCACACTGAGATATTTCAAGTGCTTCTGCTTGACTACTTATTAGGGTCCGTCACCTGACTTTTGGCTAACTACTTTAGCTTAGTAGTTTTTGTTGTTATACATTCAAGATATAGACTCCTTGATGTATAATTATTCTTTTGACTAGCACTTGTATCTATTCATTTGTGATGTAGTGGATCTTCTATGACCACTATTTTGATGTACACTTTTATGTGATATATTCATATCTGTTTCTGCCTTTGTGATATGAATATCTGTGACTAATTTGTGTTATGTTTATTTCTATATTTGTTTCCGAAGTCCACATAGCCACTGTGTGGTAGCTTTGAGTTTGTATTTGATATGTCGGATTTGTTATATTATCTGACATATCGGCACTCGCACAAAGCAATTACACAGATGGTCGCTCCTCAACAGCCTTATTCTTCGTGTTAGTTGACGGCATTACCCCGTAGTGTCCTTGGCTAGTGTGAGTATAGAGGTGGGGCGTCACAGTTCATTTCTTTAATTTTATCTGAATTTCACTATAAATATTTTTACTTCAAAATTTTCTTTTTAATACCTTTCTAAAATTTTAAACATTTATCCTCGGTATTTTAAAATACCAAAATCTAACCAGTGATTCCATAGCACCAATAAATTCAAATCACGCTATAATCTAGCACAAATTATCCAATAAATCATATTATTGAATATGAAAATAAATTCAACATTTTTTAGGAATCCAGTTGGATCCCTCCAACCTGTTCATCCACAGATGTTAATACAATATAAAAATACCAATTCCACTTCGAGGGGGATATCGCGGTATATAGGGTCATCCGCTATTATGCGGGGCGCATAGGGTCTCATCTGCTATATATATATGTGGGAATATCAATCACTCCAATATATATATATATATATATATATATATATATATATTATAATTTCACATCAACTGATAAAAACATATTAATTCAACCAAATAGTCAATATTTAATTTTAAGTACTAAAATTAATTGCGGTAAATCCAAAATTGAGTGAGGTCAACTCACCTTTGATTTTTATTGTCGTCTTTTTGTTCTGGTTCTGATTTATTTCGAACGCGTTCGAAATTATCTGAAAATTTCTGCGATCTCTAGACTTAATCAAGTTGACTCCATAGCAGAGATTTCCCTATTTCGGACCCAACGCGACTAACCGCGTTGGATTCCGATTTAAAATGAATAAGGTAGTAAATTTCTAGGAAATTGAAATTTATAAGTCAACATATATTCTTAAATCTCTAAACAAAATTCAAAACTCACCCCACAAAGCTGGCCTATACAAATCACGTTCATGTTCGGCCCACCCTCCCTTTTATTTTCCTTATCTTTCTTTTTTTTAAAAGGAACAGCCCAATACCGATTGAAACGAACCCGACCCAAAAATACATTTCTTCCCCAATTTGCTTTATCCTGTGCACGAGAACCCACCTCGTCTTGAAACGTGCACGTGCACGACCTTCTGCGGCCAACTCGACCTCACCATCGTATCTGCCTCGCCATCCTCTTTTGATCGCACATCACTACACCACAACCGAGCCACTCGATCAAAAACGACCTGGTCGTGCTCGACTCACGATGACCAAAGTCGCGATCACCTCCATTGAACCGCACCTTCCCAAAATCCCCCTGCCGACGTGCCTCTCCTCCACGAGTTTAATGCTGGCCTCCCCATAACCCAAAACCTCCCCTAACGTCAACGAACCCCAACCCTAGCCTACCACTGAAGTTCGACATCGAAGTCGATCATCCAAAATCCTCACCAATCCCTTCAATATGCATATCAGGTCGAAGAGATATCAAAAACTTGAATTTTAGAAATAGTTTCGCGATTTTTAGTTTAGTATAATCGAAGAAATTGATTTTTGAAGTTTGTTTTTTTTTTCTTTACTGTTCTGTAACTTTCGTTCTCTGTTATGTTATAAAGGGAAGAGGTAAGCATGTTTAAAATGTTTTGCGTGTAGAACATGTCTTGCTACAGTGATTTGAAGAGAAAGAAAAAAGTTTTGATGTGAATATATATGTCAATCAATATAATATATATATTTATTTAAATTTAAATCGTCTCGATTTCGCAACTTAAAATCTCGAACTCCTATCAAGGTGTGTCGCTAGGCGTTTATAATGTTATACCCCTATTACGAATGCAATGGAAAAGGTTTCGAGTCCTAATTCGATCGTATGGATAAGATAGCTTTTTGGACCCAATTATTATATTGAACTTTCGATATAAATTTCAGTGCGTTTATATACCATACGGCCAAACGATAACTCCAAACGCTACAAAATTTGAAATCCGATAATAATACACTATTACGGATCCAATAGAACTGGTTTCGTCGAATTCCGAGACTGTGTCTCAGAAGGCTATTTTTAAATGTCAATTTAAACGATATATTTTTAAAACTGAACAAATCACTTTCAAATTCAATTTTAAAACTTTTATTATCTTCACTATTGTTAATATAAATTTTTATAAGCCTTTAAATTATTTTTACCAAGCTTAAAACTCCCGATTCAATAATTTATCCATTTTCAATTATTAAATTCAATAATTTAATTATCCAATAAATAGTGATATTTGAAATTCAAGTTAAAAATTAACTTTTAAATATTTAAAATCAATTAAATATTCCAATTTAAAATATCCAAAATTCTGGGTCGTTACATAATTTAAAAGAGAAATTTTATGGAAAAGTCACTATTTTGGGAAAAAATGATAATAGTCAACTTTAAAAGAGAGTTTCGTAATAATTACTATTTTGAAAAGAGTAATACAATGTTTTTATGGTATTTCAAGTTAATTGGTACTATTTTTGGGTTAAATAACTATAAAGTGACCGTCGAATAAGTGAAGTAAAATTTTACTATTTTGGAACCCGTAAATAATAATTAAATAATTTATACTATCTAAAGTAAATTGATGATGTTTTAATAAATAATAATGGAATGATTTTACTAATTGGAAATGTTATATATTATTATTCATGTGTTATGTGAGCCGGTATTTATTATTATGGGACATGCTATTTGGGCGGGCATTTACTATTTGTGCTGATATATAGTTCTATATTTACCACATGGGGAGGCGATTACTATCTAGAGTGGGTAATTGCTATTTATGGTATTTAGTCAATGTTGATATATACATATAGCTGTTAGTAATTACCATTTGTTAGCATGTGTGATTGTTGGTTTTAACTAAAAGTGGTTATTATTATTTGATGCGGTTAGTGGTGTTATTGCTTTTGAATTAGTGTATTCACTTTTGTGTTAAGCATTAGTATTTGTTAGATAATTTTGATTGGCGTTCTTGGAAATTGGAATTAGATGACCTTTAGTACTTCTTGTGTATTGGAGTATTATTCCTATTTTGTATTATCATACCAAGGTTGATATGATAGATATGCCCATATTATTATGTTTATGAGCTAACAATAAATGTCATCTCAAGCTAACATTTGTGACTACGTGAGAAAACATGTCTAAGTATGAATGTAGAACTATGTGAGCTTAATCCATAAAGGGTATATGGTAGTCTTTCACTATGTTAGATCACCAGATTCCTTGAGTTGGGCTAGGGTGTGTAGCATTTTGGGGGTAGTCCAAATTAGTTGATTATCTTTTTCCTCTTTTTCCTTTTTGTACTGCTATATACATTATATATGTCTATATATTCATAGGTTTGCAATTAAGGGAAATAGGAATGGAAGGGGTGAGTTGTTATTTATCTTTACATGTTGTATGTGCTTTCATATACTTTTGTGGAGATAATCGAGTTTGTTTAACATATTAAATAATTTTTGATGTAACGCAGATATTGTTGAATATTAGACGGGTCACCTGTAATATTGGTTATTATATGCAAAGTTGTTTATCTAAATGTTTGTTGATGTTATTCCATGATGGGGTTTTCCAATTAGTTTATATTTTTAATTTTTGAATTATATAATCAATGAACCACTTATTGACATTTGAGATTAATGGGCAAGCGTATTTTGGTCATATTTGACATTAATTTTAGGTGTTAAGATAGTGGGCATCATAATCATTGACATTGTTACTAAAACAATTTATGGTGGAACTCATGAGACAAAGGCAGTCAAATGAGTAATGTAACTATTTGCACACTTATTGAAGTATGAATTAAAGCCATATATGTAGGAATGATTGTGCAAGCAGCCCCACTCTGATAATTAGATGTAGTTTTTGGTTAGAGAGATTTAGATAGGATCGAGTATTCCTAAGCTGACGCTTTAATAATTACTTCAATGATTGGACCAATACTTTGTTACCAATATCTTAGAAGATATTAAGAGTTCCCTGACTATCTTTTTCAAATAAATATTTATTGTAATAAAGCTATCAACGAAGGATTTACGTTGGTATACCATCCTGATACACCGATTCATTAGATAATGGATGACGACACTAACTAATCTAATTATTACCAGTTTTTGGAAAATAACCTCGTTCTATGATGTGGGTTCGTGACATTTTTTTGTAACTATACCTCGACCTATAATACTTTTTCGGCATCTTGCTTTGTTTACTCTAAGAGTAGTGACTGTTATTCGGTGTTCGACTATGTAGTTTTTGAAACACCCCACACCCCTTAATTTATCCAAAAGGACACATTAAAAGGTGCGGTGCGTTGTAGGTATAACTAAAGCTAACAGAGACTAAGATTCACAAGACAAAAATAGATAAAAACAGCGGAAACTTAAAATAATAACTTAATTAAAACAAAACTTCATAATTGCTTCAAAATAAGTCAAATGCCAAATACCACACACATGTCTAAAAATCAAATATGTCTTATGAAACAAAAACTCATAGTCTCAAAAATCAGAGTACATAATATTCCTCATAATAAGCCAGTGCATAGAAAGACCAAAAGCTGAAAATAAAAGAAATACATAGTAGAGAACTCCTCCAAGAAACCGCCTAGCAACTGCAATCTACTGCCCTCTCCCTTGATTGCCTATAGGGGGAAAGGGGAAAATAGAGGAGTAGGTCAGACTAAAAGTCTAGTGAATGATAATAATTACTAGAGTCTTTAAGCAAGATAAAAGTAATAGACTCTACAACAGTTCTAGCATAAATAAGGATAACAAAGGAAATAGGAAAGAGATAAACTGGAAATAAATACGATTTAACTATAAGATAGGTTAGCTTTGATTGTTTGCACTTTTCCTTGATTCCTGCTTTGATTAGGCTGAATTCCTAATCCTGTAATTAGGATGTAACCCTAATTCTATCCTTTTTGATTGGCATGCTACTCCATAAACCTTATTGTGGACCAGCCGTTATATAACTCCCTACACAACAGCCAATGGTATCTACGAAAGATGCACATAGCAACCACTGTGGATCCGGACGACATATATAGCTCACTACACAGAAGGCAATGGTGTCTACGAAAGACACTCATACTAAGTGCTTGGAACTCATAGCTATTACTAAGCACCCGAATGGAAGTCGCACACGTAACTGCCACCATGCCCATGCTACCTTTTGCTTCACCTATTGGGTCTTCTTATTACCTCAAACTTCCAGCATAAGCGTACCCCTCTACTCACTTTAGGCTAATGTGAGATCACCGTGCGTACATAGAAAATAGGGAAAATGCTGTTGGTACTGGTCCTTCATCCAAACAATACCTAGTTGCGCCCCTTATCCAAATCCCGAATGGAAGTCGCACACGTAACTGCCACCATGCCCATGCTACCTTTTGCTTCACCTATTGGGTCTTCTTATTACCTCAAACTTCCAGCATAAGCGTACCCCTCTACTCACTTTAGGCTAATGTGAGATCACCGTGCGTACATAGAAAATAGGGAAAATGCTGTTGGTACTGGTCCTTCATCCAAACAATACCTAGTTGCGCCCCTTATCCAAATCCCCCGTGATTTGGACTTCTAATTGACCAATTACTACCATTTTTAGCATAAGCGTGCCCTCATCTCACTTCAAGCTAATGTGGGACCACTGTTTTGTCTAATAGGAAATGATATTTGGTACAGGTCCTACTTTCATCTTTTCTTATTAACTTAAGTAAATTATTTAAATAATCCTTTACACTTTTCTCTACTATCTGTGCTTATTAATTTATCCTAAGTCTTAAGATAAGCCTTATTTTATTCTTTTTCCTATTATAACCTACGTTATAATCATGCTTATTACTTAACCCAAGGTCTAAGTATGAAAATAAGCTCTTTCATCTTTTACTCATTTTTTTATTTATAATATTATGTTATAACTAAGCCAATTAATTAGTCCAATTCTAATCATAATTAGGCCTAATTTCAGTCCAATTCCATTTATATTACAGTCTTTATAATTTACATCTCATAATTGTAAATAGGCCAATCTCTTTAATTTAGTCCAATTAATATCATAATTAGGTATAATTTCAGTCTTAATTCCATTTTATTACAGTCCTTATAATTTACATCTTATCTTTCGTTATTTCAGAATTCTTATAATTTAATCCAATTTCACGTTAATTCTATTCCAATCCATACGCGAAGAAGAAGGAGAAATAAAAGAAAACTGAAAATAGAAGAAAATCCAAGGCGTAGGAAGATGTAAATAACGCATAAATAATAGTAAATAGATTAAAATACTGTAAATAAACTGTAAATAAATGGAAAAGCTATAATTAACAGATATAACTAAAATTAACTGAAAGGAATAGCTAGAAAGAAATAGACTAAAAATAATTATAAAAACCGTAATAAAACTGCTAAAAAGGTTATTCCAAAAATCGTAGTAAAACTACAACTATTGGAAACCCTATTATTTTAAATTACTTAAAGAAATCTTAAAATAATTACAATCACTTACCTCTGGTCCTTAGATCTTCCCTTTAGGCCTTCAAGGATCCACTTAAGGTTGTTAAAATATTTTTATTAAAAAGATTCTCTCCTTGGAAAATTATTCCTTTTAGGGTCCTTCCTTAAAAGGTGAACCCAAGCGGAGAAAATCTAGAATGAGAAAAAGTGTTAGGCCTAGGGTCTTATTTATAAGGGTAGAGGTGGATCTCAGACCGTTGAATTTGGGGATTGAATAGGATGCAACCACGTCATAGGCTGAATAGGAGCCATCGGATGTAAGAATAGAAAGACCAGATTGAGTTAAAGAATACAAAACACGTAGAAAGTAGGCTAATAAACGTTACTGGATGAAGCAATTTTCCTTCGTCCAATTTCTAAGGCAAGTCGACCGCCAGGTCGACCGCCCCTATACCCAGGTCGACCGGCGGGTCGACCTAGCCAATATATTTTATTATATATTTTTTTATTTTTGTTTATCTTATAACTTGTTCATATTAGCCCGGTTTCTGACGTTCTATACATGAAAATTGACCAGAAAATTACCACGGGCACAATGGTACAACTCCCGTGGCTCAATTCTGATAATTTCACAAAGTTATTTTATTATTTAGTTAATTAACGAATTAATTATTATGGGTTAAATTTTGGGTTGTTACATTCTCTCCTCCTTAAGGGATTTCGTCCCCGAAATCTCTAAGGATAAAAGAATGTACTAAATGTTTTCATTCAATTCTACGACCAACTACTCAATCATCAACCATTCATCCATTGTCCTTAAGTTTTTCTAATGCAATTTATGATACTTATGCAATTAGTGTAGTGTAAATGTTCCTAACTAATGCAAAAGATTAGGCGGTCCACTGATTTAGTTGACCTCCTTTTATGCAATTATGTCCGTGCCATGTATCCAAATGAATGCGAAAATTTCCTAATGATACTGATGATTCTATATGCGTGCTACAAACATCATCCAAATGCAACAACCATGTGAAAATCATCCATTTATAGCAACCATGTAAAATAGAATAAAATGCACACCCATCCATATGCATATGCTCTAGTGTCCTAGTTAGGCCGATCCCTAAAGAATAATAGTGCCTAGTGTACCTATATGCGTCCATTAGCATCCAGTAGCAAACACTTGCAATCACTAGCAGACATCATTCATAAAATGGTCTATTAACATGTTTACATCAAATCCTACCTTCCATAGGTTAAATCCTAAGTTCTACCCTCCCAAAGGATAATAAAGGAAAAAACCTATTCAAAACTAAAGATGGAAAAAGGAAATTCTAAAACCTATTATCAAAGAGACATGGATATGAGATACGAATTTTCTCCTAATAAAACTAGTCTTCTCCGAAATCTCTCTAACCATGTCGGAACGAAGAAGCAACCTTTTCGTAGATTCCAACCAACATGAAGACGTCTTACACGACCTTCCAAAAAGAGCTTCAAAAGGTGTCATTCCAATGCTAGCTGGAAAACTACTACCATATGAATTCCACTAAAGAAAGACGCTTTTCCCAAGTTCTTCCAAAATCAAGAATATTCATTCTCAACCATGCTTGTCTTACGATCCTACTAATTTTATTTTACTATTCTTCATGAATCAACGTTCCTAGGTTCTTACTAGTGTCTTATACACTTTATGGAAACTTCCATTATTACTTTTAAGAGTAATTACTGCTATCTCCTTACACCTTTTCCGTTACTCCTATGAAATGATTCTTATCTACTCCACATTTAAGAGTTTGGTTTGGTATTTATCACCTTGGTTTAAAAACTAAGGTTTCTAAAAAATTTAAAACAACAAATCCCAAAACCTTTGTCTTTAAAAGTGTTATCTTTTCAGTTTCTATTAATTTCAAAAATATTTAGTCACTTAATATTATTTCCCAAACCTAGAGGGAAAAACTTTCAAATTTTTAAGTCTAAAACTTATATCTCTCTTTCTTTTAAGGACTTTTACAGTTTTCTATAAAAATTTGAATTTTCAAATTTTAATTTTATTAAGTTTTTCATTTCAAAAACTTATTTACTTTTTCACCAAACCATTTTCTTTTAAAATATCCTTAAAATATTCTTTATGTGTTTTCAAAACAGCTTCTTATTATACCTAACAGTCTCATATCTTAATGTATTGGAACTACTTTCTCTTATGAGAATTTATTAACACTAAAATCTTCTATGAACCTTTTAAAAGAGAATTTCATGTTTATGTGAAATTACAAGAAACTTATTTTATATTTTTCGAAATAGGTTATACAAAATATGGTGCTTTTCATAACTTGTATATCTCTTTCATGTATTCCTTGTAACTTGCACAAAACGTTTTTATTGGTTTTGTAGAAAATCATACCATTATTCTTTTCATTCCAATAGATTAAAATATGTTTAAATTATATTCTTCTATGATAAATATTTTCTAATATCTAACTTACACATTTTCCTTTCAGAAAAACCCATCTTCAAAACTGTTTTAATATTTCCATAACTGCAAAAACACTTCCTTATACTTATTAATAGTAAGTGTACTTTACAAACCATTTTGTTTCTATACTTAGAAATTACCTTTTAAAATACATTTTTATTTGGGTTAAAACGGATGTTGCGTAAAACACCGTTACTACAACCCAAAAAAATACTAGTGTATGGATTCAATTAAATAAATACCAATAAATCTCATATACCTATGTAAAATATTTCTCTTGAGAGTCACTTACCATAACAATAGTGTTATAGCCTATGCTCCACTTATTTTCCACGAAATCATTTATTACAACAATAAAAGTTGTAATCTACGTTTTCGATACTTGATACACTCTAGGTTTTTACGTTTACTTACAATGAAACTAGTGAGTTATATATATATACACACACACACACACACTCCATAATTCTTAAAAAAGAATCCTAATTTTTCATTATATAAAAACCAACTTAAATTTCATACCATTCTTCAAAAACCCCATGTTTATTTTTTGAAAGAAAATATTAACAATGAAATTTTCAATTCCAACAATTACAATTTTTTTTCAACTTTTTAAATCTGGAAAATTTCATTTTATTGGGCTTAGCATAAAGTGGGTCTTCCTACTTACAACCCTCGGAGTACTTTTCCTAAAATAAAGGCTTTTACTCCTATTCCTCTTGTATACTCATATTTATTCTAAGGCATCACCGTCAAATCCACTTGTCTGAGACAATTCTAATTTCTGCAATTACCTACAAATGGACTTTCTTCTCTGCTTATCTACTGAATTTTATTGTACATCTCTAACCTTTGCCTACCTCTCTTTGGATTTCCATAATCCCAATCCTAAATGTACAAAACCGTCTCTTAAATCCCTATCATGTGTAGACATTCTCTATGCCCCAATAAACGCACTTCAAAAGTGATACTTTAAGAACTCTACTCTCAACAGACGAATACGAAGCGTACAAAGAACCTCCTTTAGATGAATAACATGCCCTTCCATACTTATTGGAAAACACAAAAATGTCGACCACGAATACCACCACGAACTGTATTTTAGGATATCTCTAAAAATAAGGTTCATCAAATATATAGAATAGGCAAAGACAATGGTTAGCCCAAAAGTCATGATTAACCACTCAAAGAATCCGTCTGGTGTCCTAAATGCGGTCTTATCAATGTTATCATCAGCGACCCTAAGCTGATGAAACCCAGCGGCTAAATCAAGTTGGGAGAATACTAAAGAGCCAACTAACTGGTGGAAAAGATCATCTATCCTAGAGAGTGGATAATGATTCTTCTTTATGAGCTTATTCAATTCTCTATAGTCAATGCAAAGTCGAAGAGAACCACCTGCTTTGGTAGCGAGACGACTGGCGCTACCTATTCCGATATGTTTCTTCTTATGAAACCTTTCTCCAAAGCTCACGGATCTGCTTGCTCAATCCCTTCCTTTCGCTAGGAGCCATATGCCCTACGGGTTCCTTTCGCTAGGAGCCATAATGCTACTGGCTAGCAAAATAAATCCTGAAGTCAATCTCTCTTTTAGGGGGGTAGTCCCCTAACCTCCTCAAAGATGTCTGGAAAAATCTCTGACGACGGGAACCGAATCTAACTTTGATGATGATGAATCGAGGGAATAAAGGAAGCTCAACATAACTGACCCTTGGGGGTCGCAAGAAATCTCGAGAATCCTACTAATGCATGTCTCTAGTCTAACGACTCTCCTCTCGCAATCTAATATAGCTCCATATGTGGATAGCCAATATATTCGCAAAATCATCCCATATCCAGAAAATCCTAAAATATAGGCGTCATAGTCAAGTTCTATGCCTAGGATATAAATTTTCAAACCCCTACAAACCATAGACAAGAGTGCCAATCCTCCCATGGGGTTTGAAACAACAATGGGGTCTACTACTAAAGAGATGTCTAAGTGCAAACAATCTACCAAAGAACTAGAGATGAAAGAGTGTGATGCTCTAGGAACGAAAAGAGTCTGAATGGGAAAATCAGAAATAGAAACCAAATTTTCCTACATCGATCCGGTCCACTGTTGGAAGGTGTTACATCCAAAGCCCGAATCTGTGCTGCAGGTGCACTCGCTCCCTGCCCCACCTTCTGAGAACAAAACTTACTAAGATGACTGGGTTGTCCACAGCTGTAACACTTCTTCACCTTCTCTCTCTTGTAGTCTCTTGCGTAATGACCAATCATTCTAAACGGTTACATCTCCCACTTTTCTTGATTCGCTTCTGAGGGCCTTCCCTTTTCCTCTTATCCTTCTTGCCCTTCCACCATGGCTTCTTAGAGCTTGTAGGAACCGCCTTAAGCTCTTCTCCCAGCTGCCAAGATATAGTTTGACCACTCTGTCGGTCCTCTAAACTAACCCCTAAACTTTTGCTCCATATCTTCCAACCTAGCTTGTGTCTCCTTGAAATCCTTCGTGCCAGAAAACGTTCTGCCCCTATGCTAGTAAAGTCCTTGCATAGCTTAGAAAAATTGGCTGGTGTAGGTGGATTAAAGGGATTTCCACCTATCATTGTTGTATTGGGCGCTTTCCCTTACACCTCCGGTACTGTAGCTCTACGGAACTAGTTAGCCATACTATGCAAAGAAAAGGAAACTTAGGCTCAAAAGAATCGAAAAAAGGTTGAACTGGACTTTGAGGGGATTTTTATAAAAACTCTTTTATACTAAAAAACCATTTCTAAGAGTTCTTTTCTGAAAAATACTTTTAAAACAAGTTATTTTGAAAAATACTTTACTTTTAAAATAAATTTTTAGGAATCATGTAACCATAGGCTCCGATACCAAGTGAAACACCCCACATCCCTTAATATATCCAAAAGGACACATCAAAAGGTGTGGTGCATTGTAGGTATAACTAAATCTAACAAAGACTAAGATTCACAAGAAAAAAATAGATAAAAACAGCGGAAACTTAAAATAATAACTTAATAAAAACAAAACTTCATAATTGCTTCATAAATAAGTCAAATGCCAAATACCACATACATGTCTAAACATCCAATATGTCTCATGAAACAAAAACTCATAGTCTCAAAAATCAGAGTACATAACATCCCTTATAATAAGCCAGTACATAGAAAGAACAAAAGCTGAAAATAAAAGATATACATAGTAGAGAACTCCTCCAAGAAACCACCAAGCAACTGCAATCTACTACTCTCTCCCTTGATTGTCTATGGGGTAAAAAAGGGAAAATAGAGGAGTGGGTCAGACTAAAAGTCTGGTGAATGATAGTAATTACTAAAGTCTTTAAGCAAGATAAAAGTAATAGACTCTACAACAGTTCTAGCATAAATAAGGATAACAAAGGAAATAGGAAAGAAATAAACTGGAAATAAATACGATTTAACTATCAGATAGGTTAGCTTTGATTGTTTGCACTTTTCCTTGATTCCTTCTTTGATTAGGCTGAATTCCTAATCCTGTAATTAGGATGTAACCCTAATTCTACCCTTTTTGATCGGCCTGCTACTTCATAGACCTTACTGCGGACCGGCTGCTATATAACTCCCTACACACCAACCAATGGTATCTACGAAAGATGCATAGAGCAACCACTATGGATCCGGATGACATATATAGCTCCCTACACAGAAGGCAATGGTGTCTACGAAAGACACTCATACTAAGCGCTTAGAACTCATAGCTATTACTAAGCACCCGAATGGAAGTCGCACACGTAACTGCCACCATGTCCATGCTACCTTTTGCTCCACCTATTGGGTCTTCTTATTACCTCAAACTTCCAGCATAAGCGTGCCCCTTATCTCACTTTAGGCTAATGTGAGATCACCGTGCGTCCATAGAAAATAGGGAAAATGATGTTGGTACTGGTCCTTTATCCAAACAATATCTAGTTACACCCCTTATCCAAATCCCCCATGATTTGGACTTCTAATTGACCAATTACTACCATTTTTAGCATAAGCGTGCCCTCGTCTCACTTCAGGCTAATGTAGGACCACTGTTTTGTCTATTAGGGAATGCTATTTGGTACAGGTCATACTTTTATCTTTTCTTATTAACTTCGATAAATTATTTAAATAATCCTTTACACTTTTCTCCACTATCATTGCTTATTAATTTATCCTAAGTCTTAAGATAAGCCTTATTTTGTTCTTTTTCCTATTATAACCTACGTTATAATCATGCTTATTACTTAACCCAAGGTCTAAGTGTGAAAATAAGCTCTTTCATCTTTTACTCTTTTTTTAGTTATAATTTTACGTTATAACTAAGCCAATTAATTAGTCCAACTCTAATCAAAATTATGCATAATTTTAGTCCAATTCCATTTATATTACAGTCTTTATAATTTACATCTTATAATTGTAAATAGGCCAATCTCTTTAATTCGGTCCAATTAATATCATAATTAGGTATAATTTCAGTCTTAATTCCATTTTATTACAGTCTTTATAGTTTACATCTTATCTTTCGTTATTTCAGAATTCTTATAATTTAATCCAATTTCACATTAATTCTATTCTAATCCATACGCGAAGAAGAAGGAGAAATAAAAGAAAACTGAAAATAGAAGAAAATCCAAGGCGTAGGAAGAAGATGTAAATAACGCATAAATAAAAGTAAATAGATTAAAATACTATAAATAAACTGTAAATAAATGGAAAAGCTATAATTAACAGAAATAACTAAAATTAACTGAAAGGATAGCTAGAAAGAAATAGACTGAAAATAATTCTAAAAACCGTAATAAAACTGCTAAAAAGATTATTCCAAAAATCTTAGTAAAACTACAACTATTGGAAACCCTATTATTTTAAATTACTTAAAGAAATCTTAAAATAATTACAATCACTCGCCTCTGGTCCTTAGATCTTCCCTTTAGGACTTCAAGGATCCACTTGGGGTTGTTAAAATATTTTTATTAAAAAGATTCTCTCCTTGGAAAATTATCTCTTTTAGGATCCTTCCTTAAAAGGTGAACCCAAGCGGAGAAAATCTAGAATGATAAAAAGTGTTAGGCCTAGGGTCTTATTTATAGGGGTGGAGGTGGATCTCAGACCGTTGGATTTGGGGATTGAATAGGATGCAACCACGTTATAGGCTGAATAGGAGCCATCGGATGCAAGAATGGAAGGATCAGATTGAGTTAAAGAATGCAAAACACGTAGAAAATAGGCTAATAAACGTTACTAGATGAAGGAATTTCCCTTCGTCCAATTTCTAAGGCGGGTCGACCACCCCTATACCCAGGTCGACCGGCCGGTCGACCTAGGGTGAGGTTAGGTCGATCTAGCCAATATATTTTATTATATTTTTTTATTTATTTTTGTTTATCTTATAACTTGTTCATATTAGCTCGGTTTCTGACGTTCTATATATGGAAATTGACCAGAAAATTACCAGGACACAATGATGCATCTCCCGTGGCTCAATTCTGATAATTCACAAAGTTATTTTATTATTTAGTTAATTAACGAATGAATTATTACGGGTTAAATTTTGGGTTGTTACAATTTCGTACCATAAACAAAGTTGAAAAGTGAAGAAACACCAAGTAAGCTCGAGATAATGCTATGCAACTTCATTTAAGGAAGGTAGAAGAGGGACGAAGAATAAGAGTGTAGAGGTGAACTCTTGCACCAACTCTTTGAATGCATAATAATTGAAGCCTTTGTTAAATTTTCCTATTTGTCCTTATTCTCATTGTACGATGAAGACACAAGGAAGCAAGAAGGTAGAGAAATTTAGCTAAGTCTTTGGATTGGTAGGGTTCCATAAATTCCCTTCCTAAAGCCATCATTTTCACTGAATACATGAAGGAACAAGCTTAGAAGCATCAAGAGAAAATTGACTTTTGCAAAGAGCAACAATGCTCGAGGAAAATAGAAGAAAATACAAGAAAAGTATATTTTATTGATCGGTACTGATCTATATGAATCAGTATCGATTATAGATATATTGGGAAAGAATTGGTCTCTCCTATCTCTTTGGATCTAAGTCTTAAAGGAGTTCTATCATAATCTGATGACCTAGAAGCCCAATTGTAGTCTACTTCGGCTATAAATACAAGGCTACTTGCACCATAAAAATGACTTTTGACTCTTAGCTACTTGCTATTGTATTTCTTAGGGGTGGAATAATTATCATTATCAATTTAAGATAGAAAATTCCTCCTGATCTAGAGTATAATATTAATAAAAGAATCATTAAAGTGGATGTAGGCATGGTCGAACTACTATAAATCCATGTATCACTTTCTTTTCTTATCATTCTTCTTCGTTTTTCATATTTTCTTATTAATTTACTGTTACTAAATACAATTCTAATACATAGAATTGTTATCAATACGCAATTAGTCATTTAGGGCCGTTGGACCAATTATTTGGCTAATATTTTCAACTGCTTTTACCGAGAACTTAATTATTACGCTAGATCATAGTTTTTACTATGATTTGGATGAAATCTATAAAAGGATCCGATAGGATGGGACCAATGAAGAATCCTAGAAAGCAAGTTAGGGAAGAATCTAATAGAAGGAATGATAAAATAATTAATGGATGTTATGGAACTACTCAACCTCCACCAGATCTGGTTTCCAGAGAGGAGTTGCAAGGAATGATAGTTGTTGTCAATCAAAGGATGGAGGGGACGCAACAAGCAATTATGGAGAACTGGCTACACGTAGAACTTTTACCATGACATTGATTTCGATTAGCAGAAGAAGTGGCAATAAGAGCTAGAGAAGCCCATAGGGGAAGTAATATATAATATTAAGGAAGCATGTTACACATATAATCAAGAGTGGGGGCACGAATAAAACCCGCTATGGAAGTGCGAGGAGGAATGTCATGGCATGGAGTTAGTACTCCTTGAAGTAAAGTGACGCGATGGTGAGTGATTCCTATCGGAATGGGAATTATGGGAGTGGTGCGACAAAGATGGATGCTTGGAATATTAGGAGCCTTGAACTTATGGAGAGCATGGATGCTTATATTGATCACGGTGGTAACGGTCTCTCTTATCCTCACGACTTCTTTAGTACTCGTCGCAATCCTCTCTATAATGATCACACTCGCAACGTCGGTAGGATTAGGAAGGAGAAATGGATCCATGCTTCTCTAGGTTTTGACTAAACTTGCAATAGAATTTAGGAGGAACCATTTAACCTAGCATACAAAAGAAAGACTAGAGTTATCAGTCATTCGAGGAATGTGAAGTTGGTACACTGTGAATAAGTACAATCCTAAGTGATGTGAGTGTAGTGCAATCCTATCTAATCCATGGAACATGCTCGGTAGGTTGTGTGGAAGAAATAGAGTCGTCTCCAAATGGAGTGGTCTCACATAACCCATTCCACATGAAAGCTTATCATATTATGAAGAATCGATGAAGTCGATGTTAAATTTTCTTAGGTCATCAAGTGTTGGGAAGTCTTATGGGCTAATCACCACATCATTATGATCTGGGGAGTTGTTCTCCTCTCGGTCCGGTTTGAAGTTGGTCGTGGCCAATTTTGAAAGACCCCCTTCTCAAGCATCTAACTAAAGAATAGAAATAGTGTCTTTTTCCATGTCAATGTTTTCTGAAGTTGACTGAGTCATCTTTTTTGTCCTCTTCTTCTATATATTCCTCTTCCTTTGTATAATATTTTTCATCTTCTTCCCCGTCATCTACGATAGGCCAACATTGAGTTGGGGCTCGTCTCAATCGGCTAGGTTCGGCTTGTGCTTGCTTAGGAAGTTGACCCTGGCTTGTTAGTTGCAGAGTGCGGAATGTTACAAAAAGGTAGTGTGCCCATTATTAGTCAGACGGAATTGTCGAAGACGTATCAAGAGGAAATAAGTTCGATGCTTAAGCTCAGAACACCTTGAAGAATAACAGCAGTACGCCTTAGGCTATAACCCTCAACCCTTGGAGTTATATTTGTTAATGAATACCATACATAAGAGATCTATTTTGAATTGAAATTGAGTGAGATACGATACAAAATTCAAAGTGGAGGACTTTCATTTAGAAAGTCGTATTGGGGAAAACCCTATGGAACATCTAACGAAGAAGTAGTCTTCCTTAAAGTAACGTTGCTTGTCATGAAGATATATCACAACATAGTTGTAAGAAATGTCTTCGAAGAAAATAAGCGAGACATTTGGGGACCATTGTCTCAAGTTGTATCGGTAGTGGATATCGACAACCAGCGGTTGTCTCCCGATATGGTGGACTAAAATCAAATATAAACTAAGAAGCACCATGTAGGAGTTAGGTATAATTAAAAAAGGAATGGTCTACATTAACTTAAGAATATGGCATAGGAAGTGATTAAAAAGCGGAATAACATCGGACAGACATATGTACCAGTTATAAGCAGTGTAACCAATAGTGGCAGGGAAGCCTCAGTTCGTTCTCAAGGATTCCATGCCCATCACAAATACGTTGAAGATGTGCAATGGTTAGGCAAAATTGAGGGGAATCGGGAGAGTTGTCTATATAACATGCCCGTTCAAAGCAAAGTCGGGAGGTATCTCATTTTGTGGTTCCTTAATAATCATTAAGGGGACAATGAATGCTGGTTTGTAATAGATGCCAGACTATGCAGCAGCCGTAAGAGAGGTAGAGGCCGACATAATGTTAGAAGCTACTATGTGGGATGAAGAAGTAGAGGTGGCTACAGCAATGGAAAATCGGTTAGAATGTCTTATTGCAATAAGTTAAGCAAAAATGAAGTTGAATCACGAGCATTGTCTAGTTAGTGCTATTTACTCCCAAAATTTGTGTATATATATGTTTAGCCTAAGGTCGGTGTACAACATCTAACGAACAATTACATGTGCTGACTCATCGAATTCTATATATCGACTGGGGGTAATGTGTGTTCTACATGATGTGTGTACGCTTTGTCTTTTTCATGGTGTACGGAAGCATGTTGTGTAAGGTGAATGACTACTTATGTTGGAAAAACGAGTTCGACATGCGATGAAATAGTGTGTCAGATGGAAAATGCTAATGTAGTAACTACGATAACGATCCGAGATGGATTTAAAACGGATAGGAACACTTGCTCTCAACCGGTATTGCCTGAGGAGATAGTGTAATTGTGGAAGGATGGAGATTATTCAACACATAAAGGCGGACATAGATGGAATGTGTATTCCGAGACATGTCAACGATCAAGTTCATTGAAATCACCAAATTTGCAAAAAGAAATCCATCAGGTTACTCCCAAATTTGAGAAGTCAATTTGAAATCACTTCCATTAGGGAAAAAACCCATATCGCGCTATTCCATCTTTGTCCTTGCTTAAGACTGATCCATTCTTTCCTTTTATCACCTCATCGTCCTCCCAAAATGAATAGGAATAAATGGTGAAGAACAGTGAAGGGGATGCGGCAACTTCAGTGAGAGATCAACCGGGATGGCATGACAAAAATAATGGGGCACAACATCAAGGTAATGGAAATCTACCTTAGATCCAAAAGTTGAAGGAGATCAATTAGATTTGAAT
Organism: Allium fistulosum; assembly: GCA_030737815.1. NCBI lineage: Eukaryota > Viridiplantae > Streptophyta > Magnoliopsida > Asparagales > Amaryllidaceae > Allium > Allium fistulosum. Next base: position 796,575,288 of record CM060902.1, on the reverse strand, counting down.
GCTTGAATTCAAAAACTTCTTGAAGATCATCAAGATGAAGGAACCAAAGGAAAAAAGAAAGCATGATAACAGGTAAAGTGAATTGTTGTAAAAAAATTCTAGGAATTGAAATTATACTTGGATGGATCGATACCGATCCATAAAGTATTAAAAAAAAGGGGAAAAAGTAAAAGGAAAGAAAAAGTGGAATGGATGGATGTATCTACCTGATCATGGACCAAAGCAATTTTCAATGATGAACAAAGTGAGTGAGATTTTGATACTACAAAACTGTAAAATTTATATCTACCAAAAGACATGACTCAATGATTGTGCGGAAAGGAAACGGTTTGAAAATGCAATTTCCATGAAAATGGTTTGGTAACTGAAATGTCTATGGGGATAAGGTTTTGTTGCTTTTCTTTGATATAAGTATGCTTTGTATTCACAAAAACATACTTTAGGGATCATATGTTATCAGTATTGTTTAATAGCGACATTTTGATGATATTGGACTACAAAATGACAAAGGAGTGAATACTAAACTCAAAGACGATCGGGGATGGGTAGCGAATCAAAGACGATCAAAATGATGGATGGGTCGGTACTAGTCTGTATATTTTCTCGTTTTACCCCCAATTCTCATTGAATGATGAAGGCATCAAGGCAAGGCAAAATGTAGAGAAATTTTGCTAAGTTAATGGATAGATGCTGATCCATTAATTCCCATTATAAAGCCATTCATTGAATACATAAAGGAACAAGTTTAGAAGCATTAAGGGAATATCAAATAAAGGAATGAAGGAATAATGCTCAAGGAAAATAGAAAAAAACATAAGGAAATGGTGAATTTTATCGATCGATATTGATCCATCGATACTATAGAAAGGAATTGGTCTATCTCCTATATATCTAGATCAATGTGCTGAACAAGTTCTTTTGTGATCCGAAGGTCCAAAAGCCTAATTATAGCTTACTTCAGCTATAAATTGAGGGTTACTTGCAACAAGAAAATGACTTTCGACTCTTGGCTACTTATTATTATATTTCTTAGGGGAGGAACTACTGCCATTGTCAATTTGAGATAGAAGTTTGAGTTATAATTGAAGTTCCTTCGAATCTAGAGTATAATATATATAAAGAATCATTAAAGTGTAAATAAGCTTTCAGTGCTTTACCAATGACACACTACCGAGATTTTGGTCAGCGGTAAAACTGTCATGACAGAATACTAGCCAATGGCTTACCGATGACATTCATGAGGCCTATATCGATGACATAGCGATGACATGCCGACGACGTCGCGGCAGATGACTTGTAGAAGCCATAGTAAAAAAATGCAATTTGTGGATTTTCCAACGACTTGCTGATGCCCTACTAACGACATTTCTGAATCAATTTTGCAACATTTCTACTGCTTATCTTCCCCTCGATCCACAATACCAAATTTTCCATTCAGATAATGCCACATAGGCAAATAGCACCATACCAACACAATATCATATCCAAATGTAGTAAAACCAAAAAAATAACAAAAAAATCATAGAAAAGAGTAAAATAACACCATGAACATTCCATACAACACAAAACCAAACGTAGTCTAGACAATCTCATTTACAGTCCATATAACATCATGTCCATACAATAAACAACATCATAAATATGTGCATCATAAACGATCTTGCCATACAAAAAACTCATGGTTTTGTTGATGGTGGCGGTGGCGCATTGCTTCCAAAATGCTAGCGGAATATTTGGTACAAGGCATTGACTTTATTCCTCTACACGTCCATCTCTTCCTCATGCCTCCTCGTCATCTCCCTTTATGCCTCTATCTCCTCCTCATGCTTTTTGAGCAACTCTGCATGCTTTCTTGACATCTCCTCCAACTAAGCTTGTACCTGGGTCTGCGTATGAGTATAGATAGCACTGTATAAGGAGCCTTCTCTTTGGATTGACAATGTAAATAAACCATATTAAAAAAATTGAGCATCGTATTAAAAACCAAACTACACTTTAACTATTTACCAATTTACCAAATATTACAAGAGGGAATTAATATATAGTGTTATATTCTATTATATAATGCACATTATGCTATAATTTCTGTTTACTAAGCCCTTGATATTTTGGTATATATAAAAAATTAAGAGAAACAACGTAAATGAGTTAATGGACAGACTATGAACACTTTTATTCCAATGGTTTTCTATGTTAATCACTTTCTAGCTTATAAGAAGCTAATCGTTTGAAACTTGGATGCTTATTACCTTAACGATCCGAAAATCTAACGCTGTTAATATTAAAGTAATTAACAATAAATTTTTAATAGAAGGGTAAATTAGCTATCGTATCTATAACCATTGCGAAGGTCTTTCCAAGCTGATTATTTTGATATGTTTGGGGTTACGGTTTGTAAAATAGAGGCATTACAGTGTTTAAACAGCGTATATTGTTGTTTGGGTCAAGCTTGATACACAGCCCATAACCCAGCCAGACAACTATATAAATGAGGTTACGATGCCCTAGTCGTCACTTCTATCTTTATTTTTATTTTCTAATTCCCGAAATTCCTTAATCACTGCTAATGGTGGATGATTATCTATAATTACAAATTGACGTAAAAATCAAAGTGTCCAAACCTTATCGAATTGTATACCGTCAGAAAGCTTTTGGCAGATGGAATAGACAGAAAGCATACTTTTTTTGGAGGTTTGGTCCCTGGTGGCTGAAAAAGGGTGAAGAATTTTCGGCCATTTATTCTAGGATTTTTCGACCAACGATGAACAACGACGATTGGATAATCGAAAGACACCGAAGTGTAAAGGAGGCTTAGTGGAGAATACCTATCAGTATGGATCATCCAAATGGTGTCGTGATTGGCCAGAATTGGTGAATATTTGGTCGGGAATGGATTCATTGACGGTGGCGTTGAGGACGACTACAGGTGGTGGTGGCTCGAGCGTCGGCGTTACGGGGCATGGCGGTTCTTGTGATGGGTCCTGATCAAAGCTAGGCGGCCTTCGACGGTGACACGGCAAGGTGAGCTCACGATGGAGTTAGGTTCAGATGCATGATTATACGAGTAGGAGGTATACACGCATGTATACGTATTTTGTTTTCCATGATTACTATAAATAAAATCCTATCATCTAATCGCGATATCTTATGCATATGAACTTCGATTCACACACGGTTTCTTTCGTTGAATTCATGGTGAAATTCTGGATAACATGTACTAGATTTGTTGAGTTTGGAGACTGTTAGGGAAAGCGCATTGGTATGATTTATTTATTTAAATAATTGACTTTAAATCATAAAATAGATATCTCTTGATGGAAAATTTTATTATTGATATGTGTTGTGATATATTGATAATTATTTGGATATTATGACTATCTTGGATATGTTATACCATGGTGACTATGTATTGTTGATCACTGTATCATTGGGTTTTTAACTACAATCAATTGTTTATTTAAAATTTTGATGTAATTGAATAAGATAAAATGGATGAAAATTGAGTCATAATAGGGAAACTAGATAAATAAATAATAAATGTCATCACTTATATTTTATGTGTGATGTTTGTAAATAACAATGTTTGAACGGAATAAAATGTAATGAGATAAATTTAATAAGGTTATTATTTATGGATTTTTGGGGAAATTCACAAATAATAATGGAAAATATATTATATAAATAATAATATATGGTTTTTGTGAAAACTACTATCTATGAGATAAAATACGATGTTTGGAGGGATTTGAAGTATATTACTGCTTTGAAAGAATTGTTATTGTTTAGTTACATATATAAGTAAATTTTAATTTGAAATAATTTTTTAACAGGTACTTAAATCATCTAAAGAAAAAGGTTAGACAAAAAGCACGAGCTGAAGGTTCAATTTGCAAATCATATATCGAGGAAGAAGCTTCGTTCTTTTTCTCTCATTATTTCAATGACCATATGAAATTATCATTTGAAAGTCCTCTACATAATGATGAAGGCGTTGAACAAGATTCTTCTCAAGCAATGTTATCTATTTTTAGACAACATGGCCGACCTACTGGAAAATGTGTGGAACTATGGTTAGACGATAGAGATTATCATGTAGCACACATATATATTCTTCTTAATTGTGCTGAAGTTGCACTGTTCGTTAGGTAATATTAAATAATAATTTTCGATATATTTATTTCAATAATACATGTGTAGATTATAATGCAATATATTATCTGTATCTGCAGTGTTTACGAATCACAACATCCATGTGGCGATCTCAGTAAATAATTCATTGGTTGGTTTTCGAACTACGTTTATGATATGAGATATTCTGGGGTCAATGAAGGATTGAAACATCTTGCATTGGACCAAAAATAAATGTCAAGACATATCCAATATTCTTCGTCAATGGATATAAATTCAACATTAAAGAATGTGGTGCTGAAAAATTAACCAACAATACCGGTGTATTTGTTAAAGGTAGTGATGACCTAGATAATCATATAAATGACTTTTATGGTGTGTTAACCCAGGTTTTGCAATTGACATATTTCACACAACCTGCGAAGGAAGTTTTTTTGTTTAGATGCAATTGGTTCTGTAATGTTCTAGGTTCTAAAATCAACGTGCACAAAGATTATAATCTTATTGAAATAAAGCATAACTCGCATTATCATAAGTACGATCCTTTTGTACTAGCCAAACAAGCACTACAAGTTTGTTATGCTCCTTATCCATCTCTAAAAAGAGATAAAGCAGATTGGTCGGCAGTTTTTAAAATAAAAGCAAGATTTATGTTTGATGGAAAGAATATTCCGAATGAGCAAGCTTATCAGGCAGATCTGGAGCAAAATAGCAAAAATAATAACAACCGACGATCATACTGATTTTGGGCCTCTAAACGATGAATCAAATGTTTTAGTAGAAGCATTTGAGACTACAGAGGAAAACAATATAAAGTACGAGACCAAGTCTGAATCAAAAAACGACTGATTAATAACGTACATGTCAATAAAAGGTAATATATGTGATTATTAATGTTAAATTTTTCTCATTAGAAATGATACGTTTTCTCATAATTAAATGATATGTTCTGTCATAATAAAATGATATGTCTGCGATAGATATTATGTCATTTCGACATTGGAGTTCTTCCCTTTCATCGGGTTCTCCCACTTCTACTCAGAGAGGGACCGTCGTGGGAAGTGATGGCAGTGACTCATCACAGCAGGCACAAAGTCCATTAGTGACAATATTTAGCAAAGCGAATGGGTAAGTATAAAATTTATTTCAGCATCATAAATATTTTGTGTATGATATATTAGTCGTGATTTATTAAAGGTCTGTAACATATTTAACACAGGGGATTTGAGTTGGAGCCATCAAAAGTTGTGCTTGATGTTTCCAAGCTTGCTTATAGGAGCAGGATGAGCGCTTCTGGCCTAAATGGGATAGTATCCCACCCCACATCATAGAGTATATCTGGCAGGACTTATTTGGAAGTGTAAATTTGTATATCATTATATATAATCACTGTACAATTTGTTGACTAGGTTTAAATGTATAACTTATATTTTTTCAATGTGCAGGGGATAGTAGACTTGCAAGAAGTTGACCATCTCCTTTGCAGAAACTACTAGATGAAGAAAATGATGAAGAACTACCGTGACACGATGACAGCCATAAAAAAGAGTGGAAGAAGCTTGACAGGATGGGCGCAAGCATGTGGGAAGCTTGGCTGCTCACTGGAATAGTGATGAAGCAAAGGTAAGTTTATTAATCTCTTATTAATTATTTAAATTGAAGTCGCATATACAATCTAACATACATTATATAGAGTATACTCCGAGAAGTCAAAATATCACTTTAATTTGTTTCGTGTATAATATATAATTTACAAATGTAAAAATATAATGTTCAATTTAAATTTACAGGCAGAGTTAGAGAGAAACTATGCAAATAGAAATAAGAATCCAGTCACAGACAACGGTGGTTCTAAGTTAGTCCAACGTTATCGTCAAGAGCTGGTAAATTTATTAATTGTGATTATAAATAGTTATTACATTGTATAATTTTATATATATAATAATAATACATAATAATTATTTCAGAAAAGAGAGCGTTAGGGTCTCGTCTCCTACATGGATGGGTTTGCACAAACTCATGCCATCGAGCATTAAAATAAAGATTAATTGCAGGCTAGACGCAAACAGAGCGCCTACAATAAAGCTCAGGATATAGTAGAGATTTAGGACTTGAGAGCTAGGGTTGCTGAGTTGGAGGAACGAGACTGCCGTCACACTGTGGAGATGACGCAGTCGGACAAGCGCATTGCTGCGTATATACAGCAGCATGACGCTTCGTCAACTGCTTCCGGAGATGATCACACTACAAGAACAATAGTATATTCCGACCACATGCATCGATGGCCGCCGATGGAATACTTCCGACGGCTTCCGACGGCAAGTACATTCTGGACTTTGTTACAAATAAAATAATTAGCCATCAAAAGTCGTTAGAACAATGTCGTTTGCGACCATTGGTAGCCGTCGGGAATTCGCAATTATCTTCTTCTCCAGGCCGAAACAGATTCATTTGAGCTCTCCTTCCTAAATCACCAAAACCCTTCTTCCACCATTTCCATCTCCACCTTTAACGCCCGAAATTCTACCGAAATCACCTCCTTCTTCGTCAATTCGGAATCTCATCTCCTCCAAACCCCTATTCTCCTCTATTTTAGGTATTATTCATAAACCCTAATTTCATGAATTTGTTAATTTAAGGTTAATTTGTTATTTTAATTGTTTATATTGTCTCATTGATTGTGTAGTATAGTTTATTGAATGTTAATTACTGTTATTATCCTATAATTGTTGAATACTAACTTGTTTAGTTTGTGCGATAAGAAATTAGTGTGCATGAGTTGAATAATTTAGTGCTTTTATGCCTTACTTGGGTTATTTAGTTCGGATGAGCATAATTTAGTTTATGCGTTTTCTAAAATGTCGAAAATGATAATTAATTTTATATAACGTACGGTTAGTTAATCAATGTTTTAAACATGTGCGTATGTGATAAACTATCATATACGGTAGTTTAACTTAAGTTAAATGTTAATCAATTTAATTAAACATCGAAAGCCAATTTTTTTTAAAATATAAAATATGTAATATACTTTATTCATAAAACCCTTAGAGTGTTTTTTGGCCCCGTCTGATAAGTATTGTATATGATTTTTATGTGGGTATTCATTTTTTGTCACAGAACGGACATCTATATTGATCGTATACAATATTTGTTGGTTTTGTCCCTGTATTGGACAAGTTACAAACACAATAACGTAATTACATCTCATAAATCATTCCATTTTAAATGGTTCACAAAATTTCGACAGCGCTTCCTTTATGTTCCCTATCTACACGCAATTGTGTACGACTCAGGAAACAAACGGGAAGTGCTATCGAAATTTTGTTGAATCATTTAAAATGAAATGATTTACGAGATTTAATTATGTTAATGTGTTTGTAATGGGAAGTAGGATAACCCAGCAACAAAGTGTCAATGATCAATTAATAAAACATTAAACTGTAAAATTGTATTGAAAAATAAATTATCAATGTGGTTTTAATTTATATATTAGTCTGGTTTTAATTGAAAAATAAAACATTAAAGTGTCAATGACTCATCACAGGAGGCAGCTCTTCCTGCGGTCTGGTTGCAGGCCAAAGCTGATGGATCATAAGTATTAAATTTATTGCAGTATAACAATATTTTCTGTACATCTATTATATATTAGTCTTGCTTTATTAAATGTTTGTTTCTTTTTAACCTAGTGGCTTCGAGCTCGAGCCATCAGCTACAGTGCTTTCTATATCTAGACAGGCATATATGAGCTGGATGACTGTCTGTTATCCAAAGTGGAGCAAGATACCTGATAATGTCAGAGAAAGCATTTGGTAGGACTTCCTGGTAAGTGTAAATTTATATTTTGCATTCTCTATTTGATCTTAGACCACTTTATATATTGTAGACTATTTATAAAAATGTATAACTTTCATTTTCTCAACGTGGGGGGTTCGGTGGACCTATAAGAGACCGATCTTTCCCTGGTGCAGCGCCATTGGGACAACAAAATTGCCAAAAAATTATAGGGGTACAATGTCTGCTATGAGAAGAGCGGGAAAAAACCGAACTGAATGAGTGCTAGCGTATGGGAGGCCTGGGTCGTATGGTGGAGCAATGAGGAGTTCCGAGTAAGTTTACCACATATTAATTACTTTAAATTGTTGCGTGTATTTAATACATAATTTAGAACTGTAAAATGTTATTTCCAATTTAAATTTGCAGAGGGAGTCGGATAGGAACTCCGCAAATAGAAACAAGAATCTCATCACACATTGCTGTGGTTCCAAGTCATTCCAGCATCATCGCGAGGATTTGGTAAATTTTTATATTCACATTTTTATATTTTAAGTTATAAGTTGTTAATAGATAGTTAATAAAATTATATATATATATATATACATACATATATTCATATTTCATGAAAGAGCGCGCGAGGGTCCTGTGTCGTATTGGGATGTTTTTGCTCATACTCATGCCCTGAAGCAGACCGATGATTCAGGCACAATCGTATAATGATGGGAGCATGATGATAAAGCGACTGCTACCTATGTAAGTATATTATAATTAAGTTAATAGTTATCAGTTAATTAAGTACACATTTATAGATATTTTAATTAGTGTTATTTATAGTAGTAACCATTCCAACTTTTTGTTATTTAGTATAGCGATTAGTGTACTTAAAAATGATTAGTGTTATTTTAATTACTGTTATTTATACTCAATTGTATTTTGCCATACAACAAAAGTTCCAAGACGCATGGAGACAGCTGTTGGCTGAGACAGGACGGGATGAGTTGACTACTGATGAGGAGGACGCTATTTTTGAGTCTGTCATGGATCCACCATCCTGCAGCAGACGCTATGGATTTGGGAACCAAGCGGTAATTTTCAAAAAATAAACTAAATTCAAATATTGCATACTTTTCTATTAAAGTTATGTAAATTACGTTTATGATGTTGGAGGCATTATAACAATTTATTTTTATTCGCAGGCTAGGACATCTCAGAAGGCGTATAAAATGGCTCAAGACAAAGAAGAAATTGCAGAGCTACGAGCCCAGATCGCCGAGCTGTAGGAGCATGAACGCCGTCGTGCTGTGCAGATGGAGCAGCTGAACCAGCGCTTGGCGGAGTATATGGAGCAGTATGGGAGGTTTCCTTCGTCGGGTGGTTCTGCAGGGGATGATGAGTGATGCTAGGTATGTTCTGTTATGTTTTTTTGTCTATATATATACGCTTCGAGTGGGTGAGGATGCGTCTGATACATTTTGATGGATTTGTATATTATCTTATGTTGGATTTGGATATGAATTTTTTGGATTGAATATTTTGTTTGGTTATTTATATGATTAGTAGTTTATATATGCTCGAAATGGAGCTTTTATGTGTATTGATGGATGTGTAGTGGCTGGAAGGCAGCAGACTTAAAAACTAAAGAAAAAAAACACCCAGATTTCCGACGGCTTCAAACGGCTACCGACGGCTTATAGGTCATCACATTCCAACAACTTCCAACGGCTGGCTACGACAAATTTCGACAGTTTCCAATGGCTTCGGACGGCAATTTGGTTATTCTAATTTGCCATATGTCCAACATGGCCGTCGGAAACCGTCCCAGATTGTTGTTGGTCGCCGTCGGAAATATGCCGTTGATGCCGTCAGAAGACGTTACAAAACGAGATTCACATTCCGCCAGACTTTCCTACGGTTTCCGATGGTCTTCCGACGACCACCGATGGCCGATATCCATCGGAAAACACCGTTGTTCTTGTAGTGTCAGCAGTGATAGATATGATTTTTTTAGTTTATGTTAGGATATTGTACATATATGCATTTGGAGATGGCGAGGATGATGTATTTTGATATGTTTGATACATTTTGAGAGGATGTTGAATGTTTGAAGTTGATTTGGGTTGTTTTGATATGTGTTGAGTTGTTTTGACATGATCGATAACTTTGAGGTATAGGAGGTCGATTTTGTATATGTTGTTGGAATGTTTTGTTGTATAGTGGATTGTTTGAATTTGATTTGTTATAAATATTGATTTTCTTTATTATTATTAATTTTTATATGTGATTCTTATATATATATATATATATATATATATATATCTTATACTATAATGCAAAATCGTTGGACAAAAAGTCAAAGTGAAGCCTTTTTTGAAATGCTCAAAAAACTCATGCTGCAACTTCAAAATAAAATAACTTTACAGGTACTTCTATCGTTCTACCACATGCTCATCCACGTTTTCTTATAAACATCATCACTCGTTCTCTTTCCCTTTCTTCTCCATTGAAACCCACTTTACTTTCACCTCCCCCATTGAAAAGAACACCATATCGTTACGATACCCACGTCGACATGTTCAACACTTTCATTACCGTATATATATTGATAAAAACGAATGACTACATAAATGAATAAAAATTTCATATTTTCGACGGCTAATTGGTAAACAATAACCAACGACTTTCGACGGCTAATACCAACGGCTTCTGATGGCTTCCAACTTAAATCGTGACTTTTCATTGTACATGGCGGTCGTTTGAAGCCGTTGGGATCCGTCGGAAATGGGTTGACGACATCGTCGGAAATCCGCTGGAAACACTGTTTGGTGACGACCTTCTTTCCAATGGCTTTTCCCGACGGCCTCCATCGGCTTCCGACAGTCGTCGACGGCTTCCGACGACGGCGGTTTATAGCCATTGAAAATAGGCTTTTTTCTTTGTAGTGTTTATATATGTTATATTCTAAATATCAATGAAATCATATAGTGAAACAATCGTAAATCAAACAAACATGAAGATATCACTCTGATTTTCAAAGCTAAACCTTAAACGAGTCGTGAAAATAGAAGAATACAATGCATGGTAAAAAGTTTAACATCACATATAGTAGTTCTTAAACAAAACTAAGCTAGGACAAGATGCAAACCACACTAGGTGTACGCTGGGATTAACATGATAAATATAGGATTGAGTTTAGTACATACACATAACCATGAATAGCATAATAGTGAATCATAATCATGAGCTATTTTATACACCACATTAGTATTGTTTGCATCATACATACACATGCATATTTGCCGTGGTTGATCTTGCATGTACACGGCTAGATTATCACTGATTCCTTATACATACATTCGTAGTAACTAGAGTGTGATCCATGCTACGCATACAGACGGATGTTTAAGTTAAGTGTGTTGCTAAGAAAATCCATGTTCCATCTTTCTAATACCATAAAAAAAATTAAACGTGGTAAAATTTGTGTGCTTTCTAGTACCAAAGTCATTTCACATGGCAATTAATCATCGTATTAAGTCGTTTCGTACGGCGAACAACCACCGACCAACACCATTTTACACTGCCATCAACCATCGAACTACTGTTGTTCGATGGTTGATTGCAGTGGAAAATATTATTGGTCGACGGTTGTTCGTCATACAAAAAAGAGTCGAAAATAATGTCCTTGGTAGTCCCTTAAAAAGTCTGGTATTATGAAGAGCATGGTATAAAAGTTTATAGTATATTTTAGCAAAGATGGAAAATGAGGTATCATTAGCAACACACTAAGTTAAAGTTTTGTGTTGATTGTACATCGGTAATCTTTTTCTTGTCGACAGAGAGTGTTTTAATGTAGCTTAAAATAGTACTTTGTAGAGATGGATTATATGCGATAAACAGAAAATGGTGTTGATTGTACGTACATCAGCAATCTTATTTTATGGATGAAGAGTGTTTTAATGTAGCTTAAAATAGTAATTAGTAGAGATGGGTTATGTGATAAACAAGAAATGGTGTTGATTAATGAATGTTGGGCATGGTTTTTGAAGCAGCCTGTGTGTTGCGTCCTAACATTGGGTTTTATATTTTAGGTGGTAAAGGACTAGATGGATTGACATGCTACTAGACATTGGTGGTACGCATGCTGGAAGATTTGGTTAATGAAATATTGGTTTGGTTGATCAATGAGTGATTTTGTAATATTAGTAAAGATGGAATTGTTGGTATTCCTATGTTGAAAATATTAAACTTGATTTGTTAATTTCTAGAAGTTTCTTATTATTAAAGTTTCTAGAGTCTTCTTGTATTTGATAGAATTTGGTGAGAGCTCTAGAATTTTATATTAGTTGCTAGAAATAAGAATTATATAATAGTTATGTTTCTAGAGTTGCCTAAAGAGTCATTTGTAGAGTTGTCAAATGAGACATGTTTCTAGAGTATTCTATATCTAGAATGTTCTATTGAGTCATATAAATAGAGGAGTTCCCCCCTCATTTTGTGTCAAGCAAGAAATAAATCATCAATAAAGAAAAGTTTTCTTCAATAAAATAAAATAAAAACTCCTCCTTCTTATATTCTCTCCCTCTTTCTTCAAAAAAAATTCAACAAAGTGGTATCGGAGCAAGAATTTTAAAAAAAAAGATAGAGATGGCGAATAATGGCGTTCCCCTACAAGTTCCAATGCTCACCAAGAACAATTATGATAATTGGAGTTTAAGGATGATGGCTCTCCTTGGAGCACACGACGTGTGGGAAATAGTTGAAAATGGCTATACTGAACATGAGAGTGAAGATGGTTTATCTCAAATTCAAAGAGATGGTTTGAGAAAATCAAGGACAAGGGACAAGAAGGCTCTTTGTCTAATTTATCAAGCATTGGATGATGATACCTTTGAAAAAATTTCTGGATCAAAGTCGGCCAAAGAAGCATGGGAGAAGCTTCGAACGTCTTACAAGGGAACTGATCAAGTCAAAAAGGTACGTCTTCAAACTTTAAGAGGAGAGTTTGAAACTTTGCATATGAAAGAAGGTGAGCTTGTTTCTGATTACTTCTCAAGAGTTCTAGTGGTTAGTAATAATCTTAAAAGAAATGGTGAGAAGTTAGATGATGTAAGAATTATGGAGAAGATTCTTAGATCATTAGATCCAAAGTTTGAACATATTGTCGCCGTCGTTGAAGAAACAGAAAACTAGGAGACCATGTCAATAGAGGATCTTCTAGGCTCATTGCAAGCTTATGAAGAAAAGAAAAGAAAGAAGGAAGAGACTGTGGAGCAAGTCCTTAAGACACGGATTGATTCAAAAAAGGAAGAAAGTAATCGAAGCCAACAAAGATAGGGTGGTGGCCAAGAAAAAGGAAGAGGTCGTGCATATGGACATGGACGAGGTTGGAGGCCCAACCATGAAAACAACAACAGCAACAACAATAAAAGAGGAGAAAGCTCAACAAGAGGTCGTGGGAGAGGAAATTTAAGATATGACAAGTCACGTGTTAAATGCTACAATTGTGAGAAATTTGGACATAATGCTTCTGAATGTAGAGCTTCAAAGCATATATAATAAAGTTGAAGAGAAGACCAATTACGTTGAAGAAAGAAGTCAAGAAGATGATACTTTACTGCTGGCTTACAAGGAAAAAAAAGATGAGTTAATCTTCAAAGGATTATGGGAGGCTGTCGAAAATGGTTATGAATGGCCGAATGATTTGAAGAGGATATCGCAAATAGACAAGAAAGCTTTTGCAAAATTACGATGGAATGACCATCATGCTCATGTTGTGACGAGTGAGAACGTTGATGAAGTAGCTTATGATCATATACTTGGAGAATGTTCCACAGAAGATTCGTGGAATTTGTTGAAAGAAGTATATAGAAAGAATGATATTACAATAATAGAAGAAGACAACCTTATAGATGAGAAAGAGGAAAAGGCAAATGGAGAGAAAGAGAAAGATGTAGAAAAATTGCTGAAATTTAAGGAGATAGAGGAGGAAAAATTAAAAGAATGAGAAAAACGTGTAGGAGATGACAATGAAGAAAATGTGAATCAAGGAGATGAAATTGAAGAGTTTAGAGAAGATTTAAAATATGAGCAAAAATCTGAAGAAATGGAAACAGAGAATGTTAAGGAAATAAAAATAGAAATGGCCAAAAAGAAAGCCAATGTGGTAAGCAATGAATTTCATCATCATGAAAATAAAGAGGTGAACAAAGCTTATATAATTTTGAACAAACATATTTTTCAAGTAACGTTTTCTGAAATGATACGCAAAAGTGAAATTTGAAAAACATACATAAAAATTGGATTGGTCGAAAACTGCAAGAGCGAAGTTATGAAATAATGCAAAGAAAAAATATATGGCTCGTTCAAAATTTATGGTACTGAAACAAGGCGGATGTTGGAACACTTACTTTATGGGAAATTCTATTATGATAAAGAAGGACAAAATGAAAGAAGTAAAACAAGAATCCGTGAACTTACATTGAAGATCTCAATGTTTGACAAGAAGGTCAATAATGAAGAAAGTTTGGATAATATCTCTATTCCTACCAAAGCACGTGAAATACAAAGATTTCAAGTATCACTTGGTATTACAAATCAAGTTTAAAGGGGGGTGTTGGAAATATTAAACTTGATTTGTTAATTTCTAGAAGTTTCTTATTATTAAAGTTTCTAGAGTCTTCTTGTATTTGATAGAATTTGGTGAGAGCTTTAGAATTTTATATTAGTTGCTAGAAATAAAAATTATATAATAGTTATGTTTCTAGAGTTGCCTAAAGAGTCATTTCTTGAGTTGTCAAATGAGACATGCTTCTAGAGTATTATATATCTAGAATGTTCTATTGAGTCATATAAATAGAGGAGCTCTCCCCTCATTTTGTGTCAAACAAAAAATAAATCATCAATAAAGGAAAGTTTTCTACAATAAAATAAAATAAAAACTCCTCTTTTTTATATTTTCTCCCTCTTTCTCCTAAAAATATTCAACATCCTAAAATAGAGAAATAAGTACATTCATTAAATGAATGGTAACGGCATATTAGCTTATTGTTGGTTTAGTGCACAGATGCATCCAATGATGCTAATTCATTTTATTTTTTAATTTCATTCCCACGTCAACATGCATCTAATGCATCTTTTCCTAGGCTTTCGTACTATACTCTACAGGCATAAAGCAACAATATTGGAAATAACTATAGAGGCACCAATATAGAACAAACAAATGCTGCCAGAATGAAGACAATCAAATTTGTATATCGACAAACTGTTCATCAATAAGTATATTCCATCTTTCACTTACCCAACACTGTCTAATGATTGCTCTTATATATTTAAATAATTGAATCCATCAACAGATGATGCATAGAACTTACAAACAGCTGCAGTATCCCGTATATTCTACTACTATAGGTGTTCAAACTTCTAATTTACCCTTTAGCATTTTAAATTTTACATTTAACTAAACCAAAAAACTTTAGTACATACATGATTTAATATGTAATGTTAGTATAAAATATTGATTTAGTAACATGACACTTATTAAGAGTGCACTTACTAAGAGTGTTAAAAAGTGAAAATCAAAATTAAAACATCATGATTAAAGCTGAAAGTTTGCTAGAGCAGAACGGTATATAACATGACGTACGCCACAATTAAATGGTTCATAAATTATATTGATTTATCTCCAAAATCAAACGTCCTGTACACATTCATCCATCTGATTAACTTTGACATGATCCAACTTCTAAATCTTACATAGAATTACAGTAACCACTGGCATTTCCACCAGCATTCCATACCTTTATTCATAGCAGAAGTTGCAAAAAAATATTGCAAGTAATCAGAGAAAATGGTGGTACTGTTTCAACATAAGGACTAAAATGAAGGATAACTGGACGCACTCTGATAATGTTTATGTAGTCTAATGTTGCATAACCAATGTAGGTTTTTTAAAATATGTTATAAAACAGTTTTCATCACAAAAAGAGACACGGTATCGATTTGTACATAACATTAAACAAATTCAATGACATAATAGACACGTAAAGAAATCATGATAATCAATGTCCACACCATTATTAAACTCCAGTACAATTTACTGGTTTTGGAGGTACATCAACATATCAAGCTGTCTTACAATAGTTGCAGAGATTTCAATCTAGCTGTCTTTGCATTTAATTTGCATTGTTGCACCTTTTCTGGATCATCGACATATTGAGCAGCACATGAACTCGCACCTATCTGCTTTTCCTGGCCTGCCCATTGTTGTGCACCTTGTACAGTTTGCATTCAGCAGTGCTTCATCTGCGTATCTGCACACTCCCTAATCGTCACGCTTGCCTCGTTAGCCATCAAATGCAGCACCTCTTCGATTCACACTTTGTTGCCTTCTTCACTTCTCGCTGAGATGCTTAGTTCATGAAACAAGGCTCCTCCGTGTTGCTTTCAGCTCATTAGAGTTCACCTCAACCAAGTTCACTGCAACTTAATGATCGCCTGAGAAAAGAAACAACTCCCTGTATTATTACAATGTGAAATGAAATAAAATTCTATAGCCCTAAAACGTATATATTTGTGTGTGTGTGTGTGTATGGAGAAACTGTTAGCAGACTTATTATCATGATACTCCAAGTTAGAAACCTCAGACGCTGGAACTGTTCCTACTATAGAAAAGTTTTGCATGGTAGAAGGATCGTCTGTAATGGCATTACCTATTAACATTAGTCCAATACATTAAATTATGTACAAAAAGAAAACTGACATAAAGGGTATTATAAACTGGTTATTATTACTGTTCACTATATTTTGGTCTTTTCTCTCAAATCAATAAACGTTTGCTTCAGTTGAAGACCATTTGAGGATGGCCACTCCCTATAGAGTTTCTAGTATAACTTTTTGTACGATATATGGTTGAATAGTTCTTAGCTGCGAATGCATGGTAGCTGGAGTTTGAATATATTTGAATATATATGCCCGGTGAGCATGCATGCACAGGAAAAAATTTGGGATGGTGCATGGCATGATCATGTACACACGTACCTGTACATTAACAGTGGATTCAACTTAAGCCTAGTTACAGCGGGCGCATATGCATTCCAAGCAAAGCTTCATGATTTCATGTCCAAAAATCAATGTTGCTCTACAAAACATCACATAATTTTTTTCATCTGAAAATAGACCGAAAATTTATGTAAAAATATAATATAACGAATTAGTGCATACTTATAAATATTTAATATATTAATAACCATATGAAAACTAATCTTACAGGCTGCTTGCCTGTAACAGATAGCAAAGAAAATAAGGAGCTTGCTCGCCAACTATTTTATGAAGCACTATACAAGAATATACATGTACTTGTTACCGACTATTGTGGAGGCATTTTGATCATTATTACCATCATGTAGAAAGGAATCAGAGTTCGCAATTAGATGGGTAAACTACAATTATTTGATCATTAGTGATAGATGTAGTTATGAACTGTACACTACAAGGATAATTCTGTTTAGCGTCGGTCTATAGTCGACTACAGCCGACTCCGACCGACTCGAGCCGTCGCTAAAGGCCGACGTTAAATAGCTCGTCGCCAAGTGAAATGGTGACGGCAAAGAGGACGGATCCGTCCTTTAATTTAGCGTCGGTTAGAGTCGGCTAGCCGACTTCGGCCGACGCTAAACATAGTCCACGTGTAAAAAAATAAGTGACCAATAGGTCGATCCTAGCCGACGCTAATCTGGATAAATTTTTTCTGTATTTCCAGCACTCCTTTCTGCCATCCATCCACACAATCATATATATTACACATATACTTTACCAAACAACAATATACATCAAAAATATGTTCAACTAAGAACCACAAAACATCAATATACATCTTCAAACGTCCATACATCTCCAAACGTTCATCATCACAAATATCCATAATATTTACAAAATTCAACCAAAAGTTCATCAAAAGTTCATCAAAAAACATATATAAAAACATGCTACCACTCACCCCAATCATCATCAGCGTCAGATCCCTGTGATGGCGGCATATTCGTCCCGTGCTCTGCCAAGTAAGCAGCAATCGCCTCGTCTAATTGCTGCTTCAATCATGTCTTCCTCCAATCGTTCAACTCGGCGACTTGTGCTTGCAGGGTCGCTATTGTTTCTTCAGCCTGTTGTTTATTGTAAGCGGCTTGCGTCGTGGCATGTATATTAATAAATTCATAGTTATAGTTTATACGTAATATTCAATAAAAAATTTAAACTGGTTAATGAATTAATTAAATTCAATAAATATTACCGCTTGATTGCCATATCCATACTGTCTATTTCTGGTCGGCGGGTCAGTAATACGAGCGAATATCCTGTCTGTCTCATCAACGGTCAATTGCTCCCTGCCAGACTCTGCAAGCACGCGAGCAATCTCCTGATCGCATCTCTCCTGTGTTTAGAAATATAATTTTGAGAATATGAATATTCAATTTAATGTACTGTTAAAAAAGAGGAAAAATTGATATTCGCTGATTTGGCGTGTGACCATTCATATGTTACGTTGCCATATTCATCTGTATGTTCGACGGCGTGTGTTCGGATGAAGACGTCCAAATGAGACGGTGCAACACCAGCTCTCTCACTCGTCTGAAATTAGATATGATTAAAGAATGTATATAAGTAAATTACAAATAACAATTTTTATATTTACCATTTCTTCTCTATATTGCTGAAAAGACTTGGATCCACCGCGGCGTGTTGCAGGATTCCTAAGCCTGTTTGTGGAGTTCCTCGATGCTACCGCCTGTATAATTTAACTATTATATAAATATTTAAACGAATTATAATTACAAACATATGAAAGTAGAAAATTTACCTTCGCGTCTTCGCTTTCCCAATATTGCATAAACCGCGCATACAGATTTTCACTCATCCAGTTTGGCTTTTTACCGGCCTCTTTTATCTTGGAGAGCGTACCTCTATAGTTTTTCCTCATCTTCCTCTCCCAGTGCGTCCTGAACGTCCCGAGATCTTCGGGATCCACAATAAAGGACGCCTGCACATTGAAATTTAAATGAATTATATAAATTGCATATTAATTTTCAAAGATCAAATATGTCAATCTCAAATTAATTAGAATTTTATATTTACCTGGAGGTCAGCCCATATGGCATCTCTGATATAAAGTGAGATACTATCCCAGTGCTCCCACAAGTCCGTCATCCTACTACGATAGCGGTTTCGAGACACGGCTAGAATGCGGATGGCTGTAAATTGAAACCCCTGAATACATTTTGATATTGTCAGTTACTAAATCATAAATATACTAGTAGCATGCACTAAATAATATAATGAAGTTGCAGTAAATTAAATACATACCCTCCATCGGTCTTCGGCACTAAGTATGCTCTCTGGCGATTATCGGCCATACCACTACTACCCTCGCCATGATCAGGGCCTCGTGAACCTTGGGACAGCCTGCTGTGTGACATAATATCTGCTAGAAACATGCATATATATATATATATATATATCATTTCATATAATGAAAAAAATATCATTTCATAATTAGAAAACATGCCTGATTAATAATCACATACACATAGCTCATAGCAGAATAATAAAAGAATAATACAACGAATGATACGAATTTTCATTACATTAACACAGGTTCTAGAATTGACATAATACAACAAACAATACAAATTTCCATCTTATATACATTATTACATCATCACTAATTAATAATCAATCTTTATCGTTTTCTAATTCTGACTCGGTCTCGCACTCTATATCGTCTTTTCCCTCTAAAGTCTCAAATGCTTCTAATAGAATATTTGATTCATCGTTCAAAGGCCCTATATCAGCATGATCATCAGTTATTATTAATTCATTATTTGGCTCAAGATCTGCTTGATAAGCTGCTTCGTCTGGAATATTATTTCCGTCTAGTGTAAATCTTGCCTTTGTTTTAAAAACAGCCGACCAGTCTGCTTTATCTCGTTTTAGTGATGGATAGGGAGCAAAATAAACCTGTAATGCTTGTTTGGCTAACACGAAAGGATCATACTTTGAGTAACGTGAGTTGTGGTTTATTTCAATAAGTTTATAGTCTTTGTGCACGTTGATACCAGAGCCCGGAACATTGCTAAACCAACTGCATCTGAATAAAAATACTTTTTCTGCAGATTGGACAGAATATGTCAATTCCAAAACCCGTGTTAAGACGCCGTAAAAATCTTTTATATGTTCATCTGGATCATCAGTCCCTTTGACAAATACACCGCTATTATAAGTCATTTTTTCAGCACCGTATTCCTTGGTGTTGAATTTAAATCCATTCACGAAGAATATTGGATAAGTGTTGACATTTCTTTTTGGTCCTATCGCAAGACGTTTCAATCCTTCATCACCGACACAATTTCTTTGATCATAAACGTATTTCGTAAACCAGTTAGCAAATTCTTTGTTGAGATCGCCAAGTGGATGTTCTGATTCGTAAATACTGCAAATAAATTTATACGTATATTAAGGGCAAAATCAATTTAAATTGGGTAACTCGTAAATAATGCAAATATGTATTATTATTGAGAATTATCATTCAATATTTACCTAATAAATGGTGCAACTTCAGCACAATTAAGAAGAACGTATGTGTGTGCTATATGGTAATCTCTATCGTCTAACCATATTTCCACACATTTTCCAGCAGCTCAGCCATTCTGTCTAAAAATAGAAAACATTGATTCAGAACAATCTTGTTCAACGGCTTCATCATTACGCGAAACACTTGCAAATGATAAGTTCACATGGTCACTGAAATAGTGAGAGAAAAAAAATGAAGCTTCTTCTTCGATATATGATTTGCAAATCGAACCTTCAACTCGTGCTTTTTGTCTAACTTTTTTCTTGAGATGATTCAAGTACCTATTACAAAATTTATTAGATTAAAATTTACTTACATCAAATTCATATTTAAATTATTATTTCAAATATTCATAATTACTTCTCAAATGGATACATCCATCCATATTGTACAGGACCTCGAAGAAATGCTTCTTATGGAAGATGAACAGGTAAATGCTCCATTACATTAAATAATCCTGGAGGAAATATTTTCTCAAGTTTGCAGAGCAGTATAGGGATGTCATTTTCAAGTTTACGAATACGCTCAACTTTTAACGTGGTCGAACAAAGCTCTTTATAAAAAAGACTTAATTCTGTTATAGCACTCCATACTTTTACGGGCAATAGTTCTTTGAAAACAACGGGTAAGAAATTTTCCATCATGACATGGCAATCGTGACTTTTCATCCCACTCAATTTTTTTGTTTTTTAAGTCAACACATCTACGGAGATTTGAAGAAATCCCATCAGGACATCTCAGCCCTTCAATCCACTTCAACACAAGTTTTACTTGATTGCTGTCTAGCTCATAGCATGCTTTGGGTTTTTTACTGTCATTAGGGTTTATATGAAGTTCGGGACGTTTACAATATTGTTCTATATCACGTCTTGAATTGAGATCGTCCTTAGTTTTACCATTGACATTCAAAACTGTATTAAACACATTATCAAACACGTTTTTATCGTTGTGCATCACATCAATATTATGTCGTAGTAAGAGATGCTTCCAATAAGGTAACTCTCAAAATATACTTTGTTTGCACCAATTATGCCAGTTCGATTTACCTGGAATTTCAGTCTGTACTCCAGTTTCATGTATCTTCAGATATTCTTTAACTAGTTCATATAATTCTTCACCTGATAAAGTCGTTGGTCGTTGTCTCTACTCTGCTCTATTTACTACAAAGATTTTCTTATCTCTTCTAAAAGTATGATTAACATGGAGAAAACATCAATGAGAATCAAACCATGAAATTTTCCTTCCATACGGTAATGAAAATGCCCGTGTATCTTCCATGTAGTAAGGACAAGCCAGACGACCGGCCGTACTCCAGCTTGAAAGCATTGCGTAAGCTGGAAAATCACCAATAGTCCATAACAAAGAT
Source organism: Allium fistulosum (assembly GCA_030737815.1). Classification (NCBI taxonomy): domain Eukaryota; kingdom Viridiplantae; phylum Streptophyta; class Magnoliopsida; order Asparagales; family Amaryllidaceae; genus Allium; species Allium fistulosum. The sequence continues at coordinate 796,553,398 of CM060902.1, read as the reverse complement.
GCAAACATACGAAAATTATTTTTTTTTCGACACGTCGTATGTATCCACCCCTTCATACCATAATGTTTTTAACTCTTCGATCAATGGCTGTAGATAAACATCGATTCCTTGTGTCGGATCATTAGGACCAAGGACGACAATCGTAAGAAACATATATGGAGTTTTCATACACATCCACGGAGGTAAATTATAAGGTGTAACGATAATAGGCCAAGACGAATATTTACTACCAAATTGAGAGAATGGTGAAAATCCATCTGTACATAAACCAAGTCTCACATTACGAATCTCTGCGGCAAACACAGGATAAGTCTTATCGAAATGTTTCCATACTTCTCCGTCCGATGGATGTATCAAAGTCCCCTCTTCCTGCGTTCTCACACTGTGCCATCTCATATGTGATGCTATCGCAGACGACGCATATAACCTTTGAAGTCTAGGAGTGATGGGTAAATAATGCATTCTCTTGTATGAAACTTCCTTTCCTTTTTTTTCTTTGTTTGTATCTTTCCTCATTACATATTCTGCAATTCTTAAGATTAATGTCATCTTTCCAATACAACATACAACCTTTTATACATGTATCTATTTTCTGGTAGGGCAAACCGAAAGCAGACATTAGTTTTTTCACTTTATAATGAATATCGCACATCAGATTATTGGGTGGCATATGTCGTTTTGCAGCTTGTACAACTGCTGTAAATCCAGCTTCTGTAAAATTGAATTTTGATTTCATAGTAATGTATTTGGGAGTAACTGACAATTCTGTTACGCTACTACAACCTTCCCACAACGGTCTTTTCGCAGAATCCAGTAAATCATAAATTCTTTTCACCCCCTCGATCGGTTCTTCTTCGACATTTACTTCATTAACTTGAACAGTAGGGAACATTGACCGTGCTGCATCTTCCACCATATTTACTATTGGATTCGTCGTAACATTATTGTTATTCACCTCAACCTCGGGCACTATAGAATTAGATGCACCAATTTTTTCTCCATGAGGATCCCATAAATAATAGTTTGGTACAAAACTGGATTTACACAAATGTACAATAACTAAATCCGGTTCCCGATAATGCAAATGTCGACATTTACGAAACGGACAACGAATTTGTGTGCCGCCTTCTTCATTATTAGCTTTAGCGAATTTAACAAATTCATGTACATCATCCTTAAAATGTTTTTTCGTTGAACCTTTCGTTCATGTTCGACTTTCATACATCCAGATACGGTCGAGAAGATAGTTGAACATTTTTCCTAATTTAAAAACATATATATATTAGAAATTTCGACAGCATTTCTTTTCTATTCCTATACGCATATAGACTTTGCATCTGAAGTTTTATGTGATTATTATCGTATTTTCTAATCTACCAAAGCCTTTTGGGACTAAAGGCTTTGTTGCCGTCTTATTTTCGTTTAAATTATAAATATTAACTAGAGATGGACTAAAATACCTACACCCAATTATTCCCAATTCATACTTTCACACTTTCAAATTCACACTTTCACACTTTCAAATTCCCAATTCCCAATTCACACTTTCAAATTCTAAATACCTACATCCCAATTATTCCTAATTCACACTTTCAAATTCAATGATTTCATACTAATTAAAAATAACCTAATACACTAAATTAGCAATGCCTACACCCAATTATCATCACAATAATGTACATTTAAACCTAATTAAACAATTTAATTCGAAATTAGGGTTTAGAAAATTACCAAATTCAAGAAGAAGAAGAGATTCCGGCGAGTTCTAGGCTTTTACGGCGACAACGACGGTGGGTGACGGCTGGAGAGGGTCGGAATCGGTGATGGGGAAGAGAAAAAATCGTATTTTTAGGGGAGCATAGAAAGTGAGGAAGAAGGGTTCGGCTGAAACCTGTATATGCGACATGGCGTCGGTTGGCGTCGGCCTACATCGGCCCAAGGGCGTCGGCTAGCATCGGTCGTATATATATATATATATTTTTTAAATTCTTTTTTTACACCTATTTCGTTTAAAAAAATAAAAAACACTACTACATTATAAAATAAAATAAAATTGACATTTATTATTATTATTATTGACCCAATGACGGGTCCTGATAGGTTAAATTGGTATTTTCGATGGTATATGTTCGTCTAATTCAAAAAATTTCGTTATTGAAAATCTAACTCGCACGACCAATCGATGCAACTTTTAGTCGATCCGCTATACAAATTCGATAAAGGTGGTTATATGTAACATTTTAAAGAATTAAAATAATTTTTTAAACCGTTGGGTAATCAATTATGAATTTTTAAATGTATTTGGTATAATAAAATTATATAAAATAAATTATGCGGCGTAAAATTAAATTCTTTGTGTGCTATGTCGATCTAAGGTATTTTGGACATGTTTTCAAAATATGGTTTAAAAATAAACGAATCTGGGGTGTCGATCTTGAATTTCAAATTTATAACCGTTCGTGTACTTTTGGACAAAAAACCTTCGTTCGACGGCCGAACGACCTTCAAACGAGACCAAATTTGAACCAGTGATGATTTGTAGTGTTTTAATCGAATCCGTACGGTTGGATTCGCAAAAAAATCATCGAAAATAAAATTATCCTAGAAATATGTCATTTTGTAGGAGTTAGCTATAACACTTATATTATAAGTGTTATAGCTAACTCCTAGACAATGACATATTTCTTGGATAATTTTATAGGCGATGATTTTTTTGCAAATCCATCCGTACGGATTCGATTAAAACACTACAAAGCATCACTGGTTCAAATTTGGTCTCGTTTGAAGGTCGTTCGGCCTTCGAACGAAGGGTTTTTTGTCCGAAAGTACACGAACGGCCATAAATTTGAAATTCAAGATCGACACCCCAGATTCGTGTATTTTTTAACCATATTCTGAAAACATCTCCAAAATACCTTAGATCGACATAAGATCCAAAGAATTTATTTTTATGCCGCATAATTTATTTTATATAATTTTATTATACCAAATACATTTAAAAATTCATAATTGATTACCCAACGGTTTAAAAAATTATTTTAATTCTTTAAAATGTTACATATAACCACCTTTATCGAATTTGTATAGCGGATCGACTAAAAGTTGCATCGATTGGTCGTGCGAGTTAGATTTTCAACAACGATAACTTTTCGAATTACACGAACATATATCATCGAAAATACCAATCTAACCTGTCACGACTCGTCATTGGGTGAATATTAATAATCATACATGTCAATTTTATTTTTTTGGCCATTTTAGTACCGTTTTTCATTTTTTCAAATGAAATAGGTGTATATAAGAAGTAGATTGAGAAAATAATTAAATAGCCGACATTAGCCGTCTCTATCCGTTACAGGCCGACTCCAGCCGACGCAAAGTTCAATAAAATATTATGACGTCCCTAGCCGATTCCAAAAAGGAGACGGAGCCGACTCCGGCCGACTCCATGCTCCGTCCCCATTTTAAAGTATTCTAGTTGTGGTACATGCTAAGGAGAAAAATTGAAATCGGGAGATAATACTAAATACATCTCCAGAATCCGGTATTTAGTTGGATCAGTTGGAGTTTTGGCTGAACACTTACATACTATTTTTTACTTTATATCAAAGGACCATGATACGTGTAGTAATCAATTTGAATACACAAATCAGTTTTACATACTGAGTATGACCAGCATGTACACAACATATGTTCTCATATATTATAAGTATTAGGTAGCAAATTATAATGTCGGAAAAAACATTCGATACCCTTACTTAAATGATGATGCCTCTCTTCTGTCTCTTCTAGTTAGAAGTTGAGAATATTTTGTATTGAATGATATTTGAACAGATAGAATTAAAGAAAATGATCTTTTATTATATATTGAATAATACTGATGAATTACAATACTGCCTTCGTATGACATACGACAGCTTATATAAAGAATTTTACAATATTGGGCCTTGGGCCTTCGGGTCACACCCGCTTATCCAATATGCTGATAAACAAATACATGAGATAATATTATACGGCCGCATTATTCTTCATCCCCCCCTCAAACCAATATTAGGTTTAGGGTTTCTCTGGCGATTTTAGATCTTTGGCGGTGATCAAAAAATCATGTCATTCTTCTTCTATTCTTCACAATAATTCTTCAATACACAGCATAAAAGTGTAGATCGATGCCATCTACTTCATTAATTTTGAAGTAGTTGTCTCTGAGAGTTCAATCTTTCGCTGAATGTTAGATCTACATGCTTCCGGCTTAGATCTGGCTTTAGTTCTACTGGAAGTTACATCAATTTGAGTATCGCCTGTAGCAGCTTCATCAATTTGAGGTGATTGGGTCTGAGAACTCAACTTCTTGTTGGATGTTAGATCTATGTGTTTTTCTCCTTGCTCTACCTTCAACTCGGCTCGAAAGTTTAAAAAGTTTCTTGCTGACAGTGCTTTGGTAAGTATGTCGGCACGTTGGTAAGTCGAAGGTATGTGATTGACTTGTAGATTTCCTCTTTGAATTTGCTCACGAACAAAATACAAATCAATTTCGATGTGTTTTGTTCGTGCATGCAATATTGGATTAGCTTCCATATACACGGTACTTTGGTTATCACACCATAATATTGGTTTGACTATTGATTTGATCTGTAATTCTTTCAGTAGAGATTGTAACCAAATTATCTCTGCTGTGGCACTTGCAACACTTCTATACTCTGCCTCTGTGCTTGATCTAGAGATAGTAGTTTGTTTCTTAGAACACCATGACACAGGATTATCTCCAATGTAAATATAGTATCCAGTTACAGACTTTCTGTCATCAATGTCAGTAGCCCAATCTGCATCTGCATATGCTGTGATATTTAAGTTGTTGCATCTTTTCAAAGTTAGTCCAAAGTCTGCAGTTCCTTTAAGATATATGAGAATCGTTTTTACAGCTTTCCAATGTTCATCATGTGGTTCCTGCATAAATTGTGAAACTTTGTTAACACTGAATGAAATATCTGGTCTAGTTATAGTAGTGTATTGTAGAGCTCCTACAATACTTCTATATTGTTTAATATTTGATATGGATTCTCCTTTGTTTTTAGATAGTTGTTGGTTACTGATCATAGGAGTAGGCTGTGGTTTTGCCTCATGCATCTTTGATCTAACAAGTATTTCTCTAATGTATTTCTTCTGACTCAACAATATCTCTGTGCCTGATTTTCTGTTAACTTCAATACCCAGAAAGTAGTTGAGATTGCCTAGGGCTTTAATAGAGAATTGCTTGTTGAGATATTGTATGATATTGTTGATCTCTCTTGTGTCATCACCTGTTATAATCAAGTCATCAACATATATTTGAATATAAATAACATGACTATTGTAAGTTTTGACAAACGGTGAGTTATCTGATTTAGTGGACTGATATCCTAGAGTAGTCAATGTGGCTTTCAGTCTATCAAACCATACTCTTGGTGCCTGTTTCAACCATATATAGCCTTGTTTAACTTGCACACATGATGATCATCTTGTTTATATCCCTGTGGTTGTTCCATATAGTTTTCTTCCTGAAGGATGCCATTTAAAAAAACATTATTAACATCCAATTGCCTTATATCCCAGTTTTTACTTAGAGCAATTGTGAGAACAACCCTGATAGTTATTGGCTTCACCACCGGTGAAAATGTTTCACTGAAGTCAAATCCATACTGCTGAGTATATCCCTTAGCAACAAGTCCTTCTTTGTATCTAGACACTGTTCCATCTGAATTTTTCTTTAGTTTATAGGTCCATTTACATCCTATAATATTCTTGTTTGCTGGAGGATGTACTAAATTCCATGTTTTATTCTTCATGAGTGCTTGATACTCTTCATTCATTACTGTCTTCCAGTTTTCATTTTTACAAGCTTGCTCAAATGATTCTGGCTCATCAATATTGATTGTTGCTGTGTAGATTTTTGGTTTGAATATCCCACTCTTAGACCTTGTTATCATATGATGGCCTGATCTAGTTGGTAATTCAGTGTCTGTTGATGCTGAATTGTCATCCTGATCAGTGTTGTCCAGAAATTGATCTTGATGACTGTTATCATTGATGCCTTGATTTTGATTGTTTGATACAACAGATGACTGAGCATGCATGTTAGGCTTCTCCTGTTCCATGACCTTGTTCAGATAACACTGTGTGTTGTGGTTTAGAGACTCCTGCCTTCTTCTCAATCTCGGTCTGATTCCATGTTTCAGTATACACAGGTACATTTGAAATAGATACTCTTGGATTGTATATTTTCTACGTAGTTTTAACATTTGTACAGGAAAAAGGAAATATTTTTTCATTAAAAACCACATGTCTACTTATAAATATTTTTCCAGTGTTATCCAAACATTTGTATCCTTTCTGTTTGGTTGCATAACCTAGAAATGTCACTACACCATTATAAGCTATTAACAACGGGTAAAAACCGTTGTTAAGTCCAAAAGCAACGGGTAAAAACCGTCTTCAACACAGGAGTGGTTGAATTTAGCGACGGGAGAAAACCGTTGCTTTATGTCCAAAAGGCAACGGGTATAAACCGTTGCAAATTGGGATAAAGGCAACGGGTATAAACCGTTTCAAACTAGGCCAAAGACAATAGGTATTAACCGTTGCAAATTGGGCCAAAGGCAACGGGTATAAACCGTTGCAAATTGGGCCAAAGGCAATGGGTATAAATCGTTGCTTTATGGACAATAGGCAACGGGTATAAACCGTTGCTTAATGTACAAAAGGCAACGGTTACGAACCGTTGCTTAATGGGCAAAAAATCAACGGATATAAACCGTTGCTTTCTGTCCAAAAAGCAACGGGTGCAAGCGTTGCTTTATGTCCAGTAAAAAATGGTTAAAAACCGTTGCTTTATGCCCAAAGTCACACATAAAGCAACGGTTAACACCCGTTGCACATAGTGTTTGCTCCTGCTCCTACAAAATCACATCTGTAACTCACTACTGCGTTACACGCATATCTTAGTATATATACCAGAATATCAATATATATCAAAATATTGGTACACAAGCACTATAAACATATCGCACATATACCATACATATAAAATTATCAAACTTATAAGTACACTATTGTTTTGCAAACAGAATGCTACCGTGCCGGAATATCATACTTATTACACTGCATTGTTTATTACACTACACTACAAAGATTTCATTAATTACACTACATTGTTTTGCAAGCAGTGAAGTCTACATATAATAAACACATTAAAAGGATGCTGAGCAGGTTAGCCGAAGCTGATATTTCTTTGGCTCATGCTGTGGTGCATACAGTATTCTATCCAATTCCTGCGCAAAAGTAAAAACAGGTTTTAAACTCAAATCATACAGTGAATTTTAGCTTGGTCAAGTTCAGTTAATAGAGCAACGGAATTCATGTGTAAGCAATAATAATGCACAAGTAAAAGTGGCAGCAAACATTTAAACAACTATAACAACACTAAAAAAAACTGCCTTTCAACTTCATCCCATCCCCTCTGCTATACACTTCCACTCACAACCACACTCCTACACACTACAGCACTTCCTCATTTTCTCTGTTTTCATCTCATCCACACTTAAGTACTACATTCTGCAATGAACTCTAGCATTACAAACTGCCTCCCACTTCCTATTCACCAACTCTACCACAAACCACCAGTATCAACCACTCCAACCACCAGTAAACACTCCAGTAACCACTCCAGTTCCTTACCAAACATTCCAGTCCCCTACCATTTCAGTCCCCTCCCCTACATCATAACCAAATTATTTTACCACCCATTAAACCCAATTAGTACGATACACACATAAATTTTTTTAGCTAATCAATTTTTAGTTTATTGGACCTCCATTCATCGTTCATGTACATCTAAGTTCATGTTTTTTGATTTTGTCCTTGAATTTTGACTTTACTTCCTAGTATTTGATAAATTGTCGATTATCCTGTAAACAAGACAGACCAGGACAAAATACACATGCATTTGCATATGCAAATTTCATATACAGCAAACAAAAGAAAATCAGCAATATATGCAAAGAACAAGTCAGAAATATCAATACCTCCGACTAAAGATATCGTATCAAACCCTTTTGATGACTCACATAACCTCCGACTCCAACATCCCCAAAGGTCTCGATAAATTGTCGACATATTTGGCGGTTAGCTCATCCGGCAATAAAATTTTGTCCAACAACACTTTTTCATATGTGGGTGGTACTGGTTTTCCATGAATTACTAATGCTGTGGAATCTCGACATATAGTACCTGTTATATAAGCATTTCTGGAGTGAATATATGGAATCACATTTACAGAACTAACAAGCTCCCAAACATTTAAGACCATTGTGCAGAGCTACACAAGTCCTAGACCCATTGTGTATGCGATATTCGATCTTTAAAATCATGCAAGATTGGAATGGAAGGTGTAAACTTTTATGATCTTTCTATATCCTTTTTTGTTTTGGAGTTTACTGATTTATTTTTGGACATAATGGCTATTGTGAGTGTCAATGAAAATTGAAACCAAAACAGATATAAGATAAAGACTACGATGAGTATAAGTATACAAACTAGATCGCTATTGACAATGAATTCCTTCTCATCTCTGTCATTCATTCGCTGTCTCAAACTCCAGCTCTACAATAGCATTTTGAACTTTTACGTGATTCTTCATCATTTCTTGCTATCTCTCACTGTTTCTCAAATCTAATCATGAACACAACCTTTTTTTAAATAACACTGTACTTTCAGCCAAGCAAGAATTTAGTGAAGGTTGTGCCCACCAGAACTTATCCATGTGATCATTGTTATTGATTTGCTAAAACTACTTAAAACTACTTAATTTGCTCTATCCTATGGTTATAGCATTATAAATATTGCTAAATATTCTCTTATATCTTATGATTATGTTAATTTGGATTTGAAAATGTCATATATACCTCTTGTGAACCTAATTATGACGTACATGTCAAACGTGAACCTTTGTTGCCTAACCTCTTTTTCTATAACAAAAGATAATTTGGAATCTATAAATACACATGCACTAATACTCATTAATTTGTTTATATGCACAATAACAGAGAGCAGTAAACTCGGTTGAAGCACAAAAAGACTGATTGGTCGATTAAAATAGTACCTGTTGCAATTACTTCGTCCTCGAAGTTCAGGATTTCACATCTTTGGTCGATTAACTGATTGTTCGGAGTGGCAAACTGAGAAGATGCGATTTCACTGCCTACTTGATGATTATCTTGGGCTATGCTGAGAAGACGCTCCAGTTTATCATCCATATTGTCCAGCTTCATCAATTTTTGCTCCACATTTTGCAGTCGCTGCTCATATACTCCTTGGGCCTGTTTGAGCCGTTTTCATGGAATGGCAGCACTCTTAACTTGGCTAGGAGCTATATTGGTCCCAATACTTCGGCTCCTGCCCTTTACATCTTTACCAAACACTGATATAAAGACGGCTTCATCACCACCACTCGTCGTTTCCTTTTCTTTTTCAATTTTGTCCTAAAAAGTGAATACATATATATGAATAATGAAAATTTAATTTAGAGGCGTTATTATTTGGTTAACTTACAAAGTAGGAAGATGTCGCATCTGACGTGCTGCCATCTTTTTTCTTATGCGTTTTCTCCCATACTTGAAGACGTGATACTTCTGTTCCCGGACTACTTGAATCGACCTGCATACAATGACCTAAAATTATATTCGGAACTAATGGTATATGCAATGTGATGCACCAATTCAATGACACATACCATTTCTTGAGTAATCATAGCGTGACTCTTACGTCCCGAATGATGACCATATTCGAGCATTGATCTATTTTGTTTGCCTCGCTTCCTTTTTTCTTTCGCCTCGGGTTTTGATTCGTTTCTTATGAACTCATCCCAATCATCTTGAGCAATTTTCGGTGGACAATTTCTCATTCTTTCTTCGTCAGTGATGAAATGGTCATAATGATTCTTGCGCAAATCATTCTTTTGTCTCCTAAAAGCCTCGGACATTTTTTTCATAATAAGGTCCTTTGATAGAGGATCGAGCTCGTAATATTTCTGCATAACAAAAAATGCATGTAAACCATTTTTTATTTATGTATTGAAAGCATTATAAATGAATTTAAACCATCTAAGTTCATGTACACAGTTTACATTTCAAAGTATATGGATTTTTACATTTCAACGTATATAGTTTCATCAGTCTCTATGAATAAAGTGATCAATCTAAATATCCTATAAATATCATAAAAGAATATATCTTGAAACAGAAACAGTACATAAATATGGTCTCATATGAACCCTCGCTCATTCAGGCCTATTTTACAATCAGAAACAAAAACAGTACAGAAACAGAAACAGTACATAAAAAGGGTGCATATTACAATCAGACGACTATATTTTACAAACGGAAACAGTACATAAAAATGGTTATGAGATTGGAGAACTTACCTCCAATTGATTCCACACGTCTTCCTTGTAATTTGGCGGAACTTTTTTCCAACTTGGATATGAGATTGGCACATGATTTCTTACTAGTTTACCAATCTTCGTAGCGACCTTTGAACCATTTTTTCCAACTGGAGAACCGTAGTTGTCTATATCAATTTTCTCCCGTTTTAAAGTGGATGATTGTGAAGTTGTATCATTTGACAGTGGTGTGGCATCTTGTGACATTATGTCCTGCAAAGTCTCAAATCCTAAAATAATCCCAACAACATTATGACGTACATTTCTTCCCCTTCCAACCCATCCCTGTGATGCCCGATTGCTGTCGGCCAAATTATTGCATGGAGTCCCCTCCATAACGTCCCCTTATTGCTGATGTACATCTGATATATGAACCAACGTCCCCTTATCTGATTTGTCTGATCCCACCAGTCCCAACAACTTCTCACCACATTACGATTTTTGTCAGTCCGACTGACAATAATCGTAATGTGATGAGAAATTGGTGGGATCAGACAAATCAGAAGGGGACGTTGTTTACTATATCAGATGTACAGCAGCTTACCAGTAATCGCTTGGAGCAATTTTATTAAGTCATATAATGCGTTTGATCTTGTTATGGAGGGGATTCCGTGCAATAATTTGGCCAACAGCAATCGGACATCACAGGGATGGGCGGGAAGGGGAACATTCACTTTTATGCGGCAGTGATAAAGTCTTCCTGCATCACCAGAATTTTAAACTTAAGCGGATTCAAAACAATATCTAAAATACTGACTGAAATAAAGGATGCAAATACAAAAATATATTACCTTAGCACTGCTGAACTAAAGGGTGCAAATACAATATCTTGAACTGCCTGTCTACCTACAAACATAAAGAAAGAAAGAATAGTCAAGCTGATCATATGTATGTATGTGTACATGTGTGTATGTATGTAATCATATGTAAGTACCTACAACTACAAACACAAAATGAACTCTTGCAATATATCCATCCTTATGGATCCATCAGGATATTATAATGGCACTAATAAAAAATATAATGCATCTATTACTATCATATAACACACCATTTTACATTTTACACCATTTTAAATAAATATTTTGTTAAGGTACAATAACTGCTCTGAAATACAAAGTTAACATATGCATTTGATAAGATCTTATAATTTTTCATTGTCTTCAAAAGCTGATTGATAAACGGTGGGAAACTCAGTGTCATCCACATTTATGGTCAACCGTTTTGGTGTATGCAAAACCCCAAACCATCCGTTATTTTTTAAATCTTTTGAGTAGAACACTTGACTCGCTTCCGATGCAAGAATAAATGGCTCATAATTCACGCTATCTTTATTCTTCAATTTTCCCAAGTTAACTGTGATCAAGCTTGAAACAGAATCTATTTTACAACCATTGATCTTATCTTCGACCTTTACCCAATCACAATAAAAAACTGTTTGTTTGAAGTCAATGTAATCCAACTCAATTATCTGTTGAATGACTCCGTAATAAGTTGTTTCTGCTTCCTTAAAATTTTTATCCTTCCCACTCGCTCTAAATTGTGTAATTGCTCTCATGCATACACCACTATCCTGTGTTCGCTTTCGCTCTTCATAACTCTTCGGAGAAAATAAAAACCCATTCACTTGGTACTTCATATAACTACGGACATCAAACTTCGGCCCGTTAACTAACCGCCAAAGAGTTGAGTCAACATCGACGGTCTTCAACAACTACAACAAACACAATAAGTAAAAAAAAACATTGTCAAGGAGGTGTATGGTCAACTTGAAAATACGTTAAATATTTAATACATATACCTCCTCACGTAACCAAAAAGTGAAATTTTTAATAGCTTCCCCAGATGTACCCCTGCCTCGAGTTTGAGATTTGGTGCTTTGAACATAGGAGTTATACCTCCTACGAAAAACACACGATAAATACTATATATATGAATTGATTTACAATAATAAGAATTCAGAACAAATTCATGAATTTACTTCTTCCATTCATCCAATCCGCCGTACTTATCAAGGACCCATTTATGCACTTGTTGAAATTGCACTTGAGTTAACGTTATATCTTTACCATTATCTAGTGCTATTTCATCAGCAAACTCATCATCCTCGTCTAAAAACGCTTCACGGGTATGTTTATGAGTGCCAGGACCTCCTTTTGGCATATACTCCATGCAGTAAAGACTAGCTTCTTGTACAATATATCCTTCTGCAATACACCCTTCAATATATCCTTTGTTGTGCACATATCCTTTATATGTTTTCAACAACCTATGAAGATGAATAATTGTAAAATGTAGACATCAATAGCTATTTAAATCGAATAATTATGTACATAACTAAAATTAGTAATTTACCGTTCAAATGGGTACATCCACCTATATCTAACAGGACCAGAAATCAATGCTTCATTGGCTAAATGAACCATAAGGTGAATACTGATATCAAAAAATGCAGGCGAAAAATGTTTTTCAATAACACACATTGCTCCTACCAAACTAGCCTTTGCTTTTAGAAGATGTTCCCTGTTGATCACCTTTGAGCACAAAATGTTATAAAAGAGACTAATGCGGTGAATAGCATTCCGTAGATCCTTATGTTGCGGAAAACAATGCTGAAGCAATACCGGAAGTAAATGTTGCATTATGACGTGGTAATCATGTGACTTCATATTTTTTAGTTCAAGAGGGTTGATGCTCACATTGTTATGGAAGTTCGAAGAGAATTTGCTCGGCACTTTCAAATTTTTCAAAACGGTGCAAAACCGTATCTTTTCTTCTTTGCTCAAAGTGAAAGTCGCATTTGGTATGGTTACTTTACTTGTTTCAGGATCTTCTATCACCCACAACTTTTGTTTTATACCCATGATTTTCAAATCCTTCCGTGCATTGATCCCATCTTTTGACATGTCTTAATGGTTCATAATTGTGTTGATCAAATGTTTCGTGACATTCATCTCCGTATGCATAACATCAATATTATGTCGGGTCAAATTTGTTTTCCAATATGGCAAATCAAAGAACTTCGACCTCCTATACCATGCAGGAACTTCTTCATCGATTGTCTTTTTCCATTTTCGACCAATTTCCGGTATGTTTTTACCAACTTTCATTTTTATATTCGCTACCTTTTTTTCAACTTGATAACCAGTCAGTGGTTTTGGAGGACGCTTAAGTTCTTGCTCGTTGTTGAAATTTGTCTTATCGTATCGAAACTTGTGTCCGGATGGAAGAAATCTACGATGTCCCATGTAACAAATCTTCTTACTTTCAGGGAGATAAACAGATGTAGTTTCTTCTCCACAAATAGGACATGCAAAGTAGCCGTGAGTTGTACATCCCGATAAAGTCCCAAGAGCGGGATGATCATGGATTGCCCACAACACTCTAGCTCTCATTATGAACTCAGATTTCTTAAATGAATCAAATGTAACGACTCCTTCCCATAACTGTTTTAACTCGTCTATCAAAGGTTCTAAATAAACATCAATATCCTTCCCCGGTTGTTTTGGCCTAGAAATCAACAGTGTTAACATTGAGAACTCTCTTTTCATGCACAAAGACGGAGGAAGGTTATATGGTACTACAATTACTGGCCAACAGCTGTAAGGGTTAGTTAAAGAAGCATTCGGACAGAAACCAACTGTTGCTATTCCAAGCGTGATATTTCATGGTTCAGCAGCAAACGAAGAATCAAAAGAATCTGTAGTTTGCCATTGAGAAGTATCACGCGGATGACGCATTACGGTTGTACCGGACTTGGCACGACCATGCCAGGTCATCGCTTCTGCTATCCATGGTACAGTATACAGTCTTCTCAATCTAGAAATTAAAGGAAAATGTCTTAAGGTCTTTTGAGGTACTGTGGTAGCTTTTCTCTCTTCGTCGAATGATGTCTTATATCTTGGTGCGTTGCAATTTGTACATGAAACTTTGTTCGCATTATCTTTCCAGTACAAGATGCAGTCATTAATGCATGCATCATAAGTTATGTAATTCATCCCAACTTGCTTAATGATCTTCTTCACTTCGGGGTACTTTGACGGTAGCGTGTTACCTTCGGGGAGTAACTCCTTTATGAATTCGAGTAGTGCAGTCACACCATTATCTGAAAAGCCATATTGGGTCTTCAAGCTATTCAGTTTCACAATGGCATACAACTTTGTAATCTCTTTTGGACAAGAAGGATACAATGGCTCTGTTGCAGTTGCACTATCAAAAAATGATTTATCCGTAAACTGCTCACCAATATAGCATTATCATGCAACTGACTTGTAGGTTGAAAATGATGGAATCTATCTGCATCATTGATCAAATCCTCCATCCTAATATGTTCAGACTCATCAGTATTTGTGGCATGACTAACCGGTTTTTGTTTTAGCTTCTCCGGTATTCTTTCCCCGTGAAAACACCACACAGTATATGATTGAACAATACCATATCTAAGCAAATGAAAATGAATGTCATTTAATTTGAATGTATCTTCATTTTTGCACCGCGTGCAAGGGCACGAATACTTTTCCTTATTGCCACCGTTTTCAGGAACAAATTTAACGAAATTTCTCACACCTTCCACATATTTTGTATTTCTTCGATTAGATTGATTCATCCATTGTTTGTCTATACTAAAAGACATACTGAAAGAAAATAACAAGAGCTAATAAGAAATCATGGGTAACAATATCTTATGGCTTTCCACCAAGTTCAACTCTAATATTAACTAAACAGATGTATATTCTTCTGATTTCACTTGAAATTTAACATTAACATCAAACTGTTTCCAAAAAATTTGCCATTACAATGGCGCCATTTTGTAGCACCAGAGTAATATCTATGCATTACCCCTCTCCTGATACTTGGCTTGCGCCATTAACAACAATTTTATCCACTTACTAAATATGGTCTCATATTTAGTAAAACAAAATTCATTGCATCAACATATACCCTAGCAGTCACTATAAGCAGCTATGTCTAACTAGCATGCAGTACAGTACAACATTTAGGCTTTAGTAAATATGAGAATGCACACTACAACACTACTTCTCTTCCATGTTGCAATGTTTGGCTGATGATACACCACACGTACGGGGACGTGTTAGATTATCTCACATTGTACAATTTGTAAAACAAATAATATATAAATGTAAAAAGATCATCCTTTGCATAACCAATTGTTTCTTGGTTCTCTAACACTGTACACTTAAAACATCAAATATGTATTTTGATGGTTCAGATTAGAAGGTGCATCTCTACTTTGGCAAACTGTTAAAGAGTAGTAGATATTGACTATAATCAATCCTAAAAAACTTAATGAAACATCAATCCTAAAAGATGAAGATAATGATGGAACTCAAATGACAGCTTATATGGTAACACTAAACAAACCCATAAGCAAGCATTATAGGGAATAAACTGTTCCTTAACTTGTGTTGCATTCCTTTCTTTATTATTCTAAACTACAAATATAAGCATGTAATCTTTTCCTATTATTCAACCATAGAAACGAATGGATTCACTGTGTACAGACAGCTAGTCGTCGATAATACATATAAAGCACTGAGTAGAAACACACATGCTTGTTTTCCAAATAATTTATTGATTTCTATTAATCATGTGTGGATTACAGATTAATTTGTTATCATTGCATTTGACAATCTTTTAACTAAGTTGTGATAAGTCAATTTTCACAAATTGCAGATAAATATAGTGTTCAGAAATCAAATACATCTTCTCTAGTTTCTTACACTCTGAACAAAAAATAGTCATGTCAGCTGGCAGCAAAAGCAGAAGGCACAACACTAGCCTGTTGTATGCCTTCTCCTTCAGAAGTGTTGTTGACATTCTTCATTTTAAACTACATCGTTTTCTTTGCATTTTGAACACTGGCTTGTAACAGTTTTGCAAAACTCAAACAATCATATGACTTGTTTATATAATTGCAAAACAATAAAAGCTGCAAAGTCAAACTGCATAAAATTGCAAAACTGCAAAACATGGCTTGTATCCTGCTTCTAGCGATTTCATTATGAAATCAATTCACGGTTAATCCTAAGATCATCAATCAACCAAAATTAAAAAAATTAAAACATACCAGCAAACTCAAAGAGCAGCCGTGCAGTGCGACCAGTGAACAATCAGCGTTTGTTGATGGTGATAGGCAGAGCCGGCTTGTGCTTTTGCTGGCGCCGATTCTAGAGTTTGTTCTTCTTTTCGTTTTTGTTTTTCATGCGTTTCTGAATCGCTGAATCGCGATTAATTTCTTTCTGAGTCGCGAATTTTGAAGTAGGGTTTTATTTTCGCGGGGGGTTGCTCTGTCTGAGAGGGCCACTGATTGGCGTTGAATGAAGGAAGAACTGGTGCGGCTGGAAGGAAGATGAGTTCGCAGCTGGACACGATTAGGTTGAAAGATGGGTTCGCGGTTGGATGGAAGATGATTTCATGAATAGATGGAAAGATGAGCGGGTTGAAGCAAATCGAATTGGTGGAATTGGGGTTTTTTTTATTTAGGTTTTCTTTTCGTTGAAAGAGGACGAAATGAATATTAAAGGAAAGGAGGGAAGGAAAAGTGACGGGCCAATTCTTTTTGGCTCCCAGCGAATATTTGGCACAAAATTAGCGCCATTATATGCCACAACATTTACGACGGTTACAAACCGTTGCTAATTAGCCACGGTTGAAAACCGTTGCTAGTTGGAACGAAGCGCGCCAAAAATTATGGCGCGAAAGGATGAAATTCACCGCCATCATTTGTCTCCAAAGAAGCTACGGTTAATAACCGTTCCCAATTAGCAAAGATAAAAAACCGTTGCTAACTGAACCAAGACGGTGATTAACCGTTTCTAAATGGCAACGGTTAATAACCGTTGCCAAATGCGCGGATGGTTAGTTGCAAATCTTAGTATTTGGTGTAGTGTGTACATGGGTGAGATCTAAAATAATTTGTGGTTTTTATATGGCCTTAAATAAGAAGAACATAGACACCCAAATGCCCTTAGACTATCATAACTGGGTTTGGTTCCCATGAGTTTTTCAACTGGACTTACTCCTTTTAGTACTTTTGTTGGGAGTCTATTAATCAAATATACAAAAGTACAAAAAGAGTTAGGCTAGAACTTTAAAAGTAGGGATGCCTGTGCAAGTAGGGTTAGCCTTGTTTCAACTGTGTCTGTGTTTTCTCTCGACAAGGCCATTCTGCTCAGAGGTATATTGACAAGTAGTCCTATGTATTATACCCCTGTCTAAAAAGAATTTGTCAAGTGATTTATATTCACCACCACCATCACTTTGAATGATTTTAACTTTGTGACATTTTGCTTCTCAGCTTGTGTGATAAAATATATGACAGCATTATAAGCTTCTGACTTTGTTTTCAGGAAGTATATCCATGTATATCTAGTGTGTGCATCAACAAAAGATATGTAGTATTTATAATCATAACCTAAACCAATGGGTGCTGGACCCTAGAGATCACTTGCAACCAATTCTAGTGGCATCATGTATTCAGTTGTGGAGTCTGCAAAAGTTAATTTGTGACTTTTGCCCATTTGGCAATAGGTACAGATATATGGTAAAGTAAAATCATCAAAAGAAATTTTATTCTCTTTCAGAACCTGTTTCACAACACTTGCACTAGGGTGACCTAACTTGTAATGCCATTGATCAAATACATTTTTGTTGTTTTCAGTAGATGACATTTCACTGTTATTACAACACTTTACTTTCTCAATAGGATTTCTGCAATTAGTCAAAGTAAACTTGTATAACCCATTCACTGCATCACCCTGCAAAAGTTTTTCACCAGTTAGTATGTCTCTAACTAAGCAATATTTAGGATAGAATTCAAAGTAAACATTATTGTCATGTGAAAATTGAGAAACACTCATAAGATTTTTCTTTATTCTTGGTACTCTTAATAAATTATTGAGATATAATTGCCTTTCACCTTTGATATAGACATTACCAATATGAGTGATCCCAATAGGCTTACCATCTCCCATGAATATGGACTGTTTACCTATATACTCCTTGTTGCCTAGATTTAAATTGTCAAGATTGCTTGTCAAGTGATTGGTTGCTCCTGAGTCTGGGTACCATGCCTCATCTTGTATATGTTCAGGCTTTGCTGTTTCATCCAGGTACTGATTCTTGTTGCCACCAGATTGTTTGTTAGGTTCTTGCTGAACTTGAGCTAAGTTTGCATTGTAGTTGCCATTTCTTTGACTGTTTGAGCTTTGTCCTGGAATATAGTTTGCATTGAATCTGAAATAGCACTTTGGTGCAGTGTGACCAACTTTTTCACATATTTGACATTTTAGCTTGTTACCACCATTCCATCTCCCTCTGCCTCTGGCAGTGGAGTTTCCCCTTTGATACTGTTGATTACCATAATTTCGATTTCTGTTCTTGTTATTTTAGGCATAGTTAATAGACATGTCAGTGTCTATAGGTTTCTTGAAATCCAATCTTCCTTCATGTGCAAGGAGAATGGAGTGGACATACTCAAGAAATGGTAGAGTTTCTTGAGAGGATATGACTGCCACCACAGCCTCATACTCATCACCTAAACCATTTAGAATAGTCAACACTTGTTCAGTATTGGAAACTTTATGCCCTGCAGCTTCAAGCATATCACATATGTTCTTGACTTTTGCCAGATAGTCTCTCATTGTCTGACTGTCTTTCTTTACATTTTGTAACTGCCTTTTGTAATGCATCACTATGGTTGCAGATTGAGTATTAAAAATTCTTTCAACTGCCAGCCAGATTTCATTAGCAGTTCTGCAACCAATTACTTGAGGCAGTAATTTCACATTTATTGATGAAAGTAGCCAAGAACTTATAAAACTATCTTGCCTTTGATATTTTGCATATTCGTCATTAGTTACAGTCTTATTTTCTCGACCAGTGATGAATCTGGGAGGAACAACAATAGTGCCCAGAATAAATCCTTCCAAACCATACCCACTGGCTGCAGTTTCAACTTGTATTTTCCAGAGGAGACAATTGTCTTCCTCGAGTTGGGCAGTGATGAGTTGGGTTTGGGGGCTAATGATGGCTTTCAGAAAGCTTTCTGCAATAGTTGAGGCTTGTTGAGTTGGGTTAGAAACATTATCAGATGTTGCTGAACAATCTTCGGCCATGATGAAATTTCTTGAATCAAAAAAGTGCTTGAAAGGTCAGAAATCAAGGCAGGGAATTGCAAGAAATCTTGTTTCTACAGAAATCAGGTATGTTGCAACTGGGTTTAAATGATGAGGCTGAATCTGATAAAGCAGTGGTATGGCACCTACTTATTTTCTGTTTTGATGAGATTCTTGATTTCTTGACTGGTTTCTGATTTTCTCAAGCCAAGATTTGATCTGGGAAGGAAACTATGTGCAGCCAGGCTTCCTTTGAGGAGGCAGTAGTCTCTGGAGACAAATCTTGCACTGCCCAGATGATGAAATGTTACCGATAGGTAACTAATCTCCAAATGATGAGGTCTCTCTGATGGAGATTAGTATTACTTCTTCTTTCTGAGGATTTTAAAGCGGTTTTGCCTTAAATGGCTCTGATACCAAGTTAGAATTTGAGAATATTTTGTATTGAATGATATTTGAGCAGATAGAATTAAAGAAAATGATCTTTTATTATTGAATAATACTGATGAATTACAATACTGTCTTCGTATGACATACGACAGCTTATATAAAGAATTTTATGATATTGGGCCTTGGGCCTTCGGGTTACACCCACTTATCCAATATGCTGATAAACAAATACATGAGATAATATTATACGACCGCATTATTCTTCAGGTGAACTTGGCCAGCTATATGTTTGCAGGGTCGTAGGGATGCTCATCCTCCTGTTGAACAAATAGAGTGTTGTAATAATAACATGGTGAATATTCGGTAGGAAGTGTTGAAATATGTCAGTACGTCCCTCTATAAGAGGAACATAAAGTTTGGTCAACACCTTTTAACAAAAATAAATGCCTTGTCATTATATGCGACCAAACTCATATATATACCACTCCACTTCTATTTTTCTATTCTTATTTCCAATGTGCATCTATTATCCACACACAATGCGACACCTCAACGTGAAGCATTGTGGGAGATTGTAAAGTCGACTCGAGCGATCTTTTTCTTTCCTTTGATGTTCGTTCCAAATTGTGAACTTCTGTTAACCCTACTTGACTCCAGTTCCAAATTTGAACTCTGATAGTTATGTGGAGTTAGCTGAGTTAATGGGAATCATCTTAAATTGTTAACAGCCCAAAAGATGTTTGGAAAAAAATGGAGCTAGTATAAACCGGTGAGTACCTGAGACTGAACATTAATTGTTTCCGATGGTGTTACTTTCTTAGTAACTCTTCTAGCAGTCAAGATAGTATCAGTATTATTCATCTTCTAGTTATTTGGTTTGAACTCAAATAGCATATATGTCCCACACATAGCTTTTGGAAAATGTTTTCAATTTTCTATAGTCCATTCTCCTACAAAGTACAATTGTTGCCAATAGGTAGCAATGATTAACTTGTCTGAGCATACAATAATACAGAATGAACTATGCCAATACTAGTGAGTACAAAGTAGACGGGGACATAAACTATGAACTATGGTCTTAGAGTCATATTGTATTAAGTACTAACAATGTAATAAAAAAATTGATTTACAGTGGAAATAAAACAAATGATAATGTAATATTAACCTAACCCACACTTTCGAATAAATTATAAGCTGATTATAGAGTATCAATTTAAACAGGTAGGAATAAAATATGGATTTAGCAATTTGTAGATGCTGAGCATATCTTCGACCTTCTATCCAACAATTCTCTCACCTTCCTTATCAAAAGCTGTTATTGTGGTTGACGTAGTGACGTCTAATATGTCCACGTTAATATGATATCTGTAGTACCATTCAAGCTTAAGATTTGTTAGACATCCTACTATTGATGCTAAGATTAAGGGTTGGAGTTTACTTGTTTATGGGATTTTCACAAATGCGATGGCATTTTGAGCAGAAATATTGTATGCCATCCAGTCGAACGTTGGACTTGCACATTGCATATGGAAGATCCATGGAGTTGAACTTTTAAGTTTCATAATAGTTGCAGGAATTAAATATCTTTTTCCCTAAATAAAAGATAAGTATTGTCTAAGTGAACCTAGTAATAACAAAATAAACTATACATACTATAAGTGTGCTACTATTGACATCCTTTTTTTTCCTTTCAGCCACCGTTATAATTTTATTAAACATTTATTTTTTATGTATTTTTGACCACCATATTTTATTCCTTCACACACCTGTACTTCTGGCCACCAGCTTCTGACTTACTGACAAACGATATGACTTCATCATTTTCCTCCGACGACGGTGCTCATTCTGAAAGGAAGAGGGAAATACATATTTTGAATTTTTGGTGCCTGTTCATGCGAAGAAAATAGTAACTAGTGTTAGAAAGAGGAAAATGGAATTGTTTAAGGTGACCTTTGGTCTTGGTGGCCAGAAGAAAAAACTAGGTGCCAACAGTAGTACACTACTACAAAGGATGAAAAGGTGTGATAACTATAATATCTTAAGCAAATTATACATACATCGTAACAATCATGACAAAATAATTTTAACACCAAAGCAAAACTGGTAAACAGCCATAAGTTTACATGATATAAAGTATTAATCTATCAACCTATGAAGTATTAAACTCAAAAGAGTAATGTATCAGACAATTATTTTTTCTAACATCGCTTATTAGTTGTGCGGTCGTTGAATCAACCGCTTCAAATCTTCAAAGGACCGATGTGAAGAGTTGTCCATTAAAACAAATTTCTTCCCTTAATCACCCCTGCACTATAAGAGAGAACAGACATTTCGATGGGTATTTACCATCGGCGGTCATCGTTAGCCATCAGAAATAGCTGTCGAGATATCAGTCGTCGAGCAAATGCTCATCGATCGACTTTTCGACGGTTCCATCGACATCTTTTCGTCGGACTGTTCGACGGCTTTCGTCACCCCGTCGAATACACGTGACAACCAAGGGAGGTGTCACGCTTTGACCAATTGGCTGCTGCTAGTCGTCGTCAACCATCGAAAACCTAGAAACAACTAAGCCGTCGCTAAATGTCGAAAACCTGAATTTTTTTCCAGCCACTATTCATACCTCAAACAACACATATATAATAATTTATATCGTAATCCAATTTCACATATATAAATCATATATATTAAATCCCAAATCACACATATCACATATATCACAAAATACATCACATCAATAATAATTAAATATCAATATATACAATAAACCAACCTCAAATATCCTCACAACATCAAACTCAATCATCTCAAAATGTATCATACATCATATCAAATCAAACTCAACTATCTCAAAGTGTACATAAGTCTCATACCACCTTACAACATCAAAGTACGTGTGTGTATATATATATAATATCTCAACATAAATAAATAAAATCATATCTACTGATCATCGTCTCTAGATCTCTATGATGAAGGAAATCTACCATGTTGTTGCATATATGTAGCAATGCGCTCATCCAACATCTGGCACTTCTCCCCAGTTCGATATCTATCACGGTTCTCGAGGTCAGCAATCCGAGCTTTCTAGTATGCAATCTCCTTATCATTCTGAGCACTTTCATAGCTACCTTGTCTTCATCTAGCCTGTAATATTATTTACCAAAGTATGTGAGTTTCATGTAGTATGATTAATAAAATCAACGTGTTATACGTTATCCATAAATATTACATCTTGGTTTCCAAAACCATAGCGTCTATTCCGTGTTGGCGGTTGAATGAAAGCATCAAAAATCATGTTCTCCTCCTCGGCGGTCAATTCGTCTCGACCTATTTCTTCGAGCAGTTTGTCTCATTCAGTCATGAATTTATCCTACGATTAAAAATAGAATTACAATTAAAATTCATATTACATTATTTTAATTATTTATAACTTATAATTTAAAGTGATTATTAATAAATTATAATTTAAAATATGTTTACCATGGCTTCTAGTGATTTTGTGTCATGCCATGTGTATATTCTTGAGCCATCTTCATCGACATGCTCCATGGCGTGAATATGAGTAAACACATCCAAGTAGAAGATGGGATGACCACACTTTCTTTTCTGAAATAATTATTATATATTATTATTATATCTTATACTATAAAGCAAAACCTTGGGTCAAAGGGTCAAATGCTAGGGCATTTTCGTCTTTCCACCACCGCCTCAACCCACGTTCCCCAACCCACTTCCTCTCACGACTCTGCAACTTCCTCTGTCGTTTTCCTCCCTTCCCCTTCTCCCTATTCGTTTTTCATTTACTTCTTCCCTCTGCCAAAAACAATGGCACTTCCCTTTTTCAGGTCGTCTCCGTCATTTTGCTTACCCACGTTTGATGAACATGTCAATTAATTTCCATAGTCTTATCTTCTTCGGTTCTTCTTCCCATTTCTCTCACTTAAATAATACCTACTATATCCACTTTTCAGTTTCAATATTGGATCTTCAATTAGCATGGCAATTTACACTGAATTGTCAAGGGCCACGATTCAAAAGCACCATAGGTTTACCATTCCTATCAACTCTCTCTACCTAAGAAATTATTTGGTTATTGGTTAAAAAATTTGTATCTTCAGGTCGATTACATCATTTTTTATTATTTTCCCAACACTAAAAACTTGGTTGAACTTCATACAACTCTTGGGCCTTTAATTCCATCTCCAAGACTTTATTAGTTCACAGCTGAAATTTTCATTGCAGTGAATTATTCAAGATGTTTATTGCGCAGCAAGCCATTTTGGGATTCCTGTACAGCAAAAGCAAACTAAGAGGTTTTACTTCATACCGACATGGAAGATTAGTTTTTTACTTTCTATTTTTAAATTACTAAAATCGTCGATTTCTCTGTTTACGTTTAATTTCGGCCATGTTTGCATATAATTATATTAAGTTCAATTGTATAATATGGGTGCTTAGAATTATAAATTGAAGTTCCTTGAAACTATATGTCCTCAAAGTAAGTTCTTTCACATTCAGAATTCCAGATACAAAGTTATTGTTGCATTTTAACTCAAAAGGTGTGTGGTAAATTTGATATCAAAAAAATTTATTATTAAACTCTTAAACTAAAACTAAAACAATAGAAAACAATTGAATTTGAAATTATTACTATCAATTTGTTAGAACTCTTTTATATTTATGTTCCATGATTTCATTTGTTTATGATTGCAGTTGCACTCAACGATAGTGATTAGTATTTAACTAAGATGAATTGATTCATTACAATAGAACGTACCCTTTGATATTTTGGTCATATAACACGTCGGTATGATGAAAATCAATTCATAAGGCATGAATACTTATGAGTAGCATGTTTGAATAATTTATATTCTAAGAAAGTTCTGTTAAACCATCTTGGACGTGCATTGTTCAAAATGCTTTGAGTTTGTTTTTCCTATGTTTCCATGTTTTTGGTTGATTACATTAGGATAACAGATGCACTATTTGTTCTGTGCCTTACACTGTTCTATAATTAATCCTCCTTCCAATATTGATTGTTATCATGATTAAAAAAGTGATAGCTATTTTACTTATCTATATGTATCATACAGAACACAATGTCCTTTCAGTAAGAAATTAAAGTTTATTCAGTTTATATGATTGGTTTTAAATGATATTTGTATTCTCCCAATTTGTGAATTGATTTCGATTCAAATCATATTTGCAATCATAGCTTCATCTTTCATATATCTTGGGTCTTCGGTATGTCTTCAGGCAGCTCTGTTCTCCACTTAAGGCATCCATCGGTTTCAATTATGGTTGCGGCAAACAATCTTTAATGAAGAAGCTTTAAAGGTAATAACTATCTTACTAATTATTCACAGTAAAAATAACTAGGTTTTAGTTGTATTTTACTATTATTTATCTCCTGTAATTAATGCTTTTGCAAAGAAGGTGCAGTATTTTTTGACAAGCACCATTGTCCCAGTTGTTAAGTGATTCGAATTTTGTGCGAGAGGTCACAAGTTCGAAACTTACGTAGCGTGATTCGAACATTTATTAACACATGATTTGTGGTTTGTTGTCCCAGTGACATGTTGTATCTAAGTACCATTTCAAAAAAAAGGTGCACAAGAATTAAAGTAGTTTACCCCTATAATTATATTACTAAATGATATAAGACTACAAGGGTTTGCTAGCATCAAGTTTATGCATTTCAATGTTGGTTTATAGAAAGAGTCTTATTTCATTAATTATAATTAAAAAACAGTATTGCATTCTTAAATCTCTAATGCATTCTGATCAATCAAAGTAATATTTGGAATGGTTTAGAAGTAAAGCAACAATATCATGTTTTACTCTAGAAATAAATCCGATATAACTTTTATGTTTATATAATTTTCATTTACCATTCAGTTGATATAGGTTACTTCAGGAAAACTTCGAAGATGGAGATTAAAGTGAGTGGCATATTGCTAACAGTGGAAGTTTTTTAAGAGACAGTAAGCTCATTTTACATATATATAATTTAGGTAAACATATGTTCATAACCTATAATATAACACCCAGCTTAAGCTTGGGAGGTTTATGAAAATCAAGTAAGTTTACAACAGTTATAAAGTGATATTTTTTAGAGTGTTTGTAAACAATCCATAAGTGGGCAAGGACAAATCATGTTAAGTCGAAAAGTATATTCACTACACTTGTAATGACCCGCCGTTCACTCCATAGAAAGACGCATCATTTTTAAGAAAGAAAGGAATAGAAAAGAGAAAAGATAGGAAAGAAAGAACTAAACAATCAGAATCTCACAGCGGAACGAATAAATTAAATTAATCACATAAGATATTACATAGTATCATATACATCAGAGTTATACAGCTTATACATCACATACTAGACAGTTATAAACACCTGTCTAGTCATTACAACTCAAATATACAACACAGAGATACCAACACAGCGGAAAACTATATATCTACAAACGCTGAAGCCTCCTGCTCCATACCTCCTCCAGAATTCGTCAAAGCTAACCTGAATCCCTTGGCTACTTGTAAAAATTTGAGTACCCAAGAGTTTAATAAAACAAAAAATAAACTCCGGGTCAGACATGGGTCTGGTGTGAGTAACAGGTTAAAGTTGCTTAACTTTGAAAAAACTTTGAAAACAAAAGGTATCTCGTAAGACTCCCCGCACATAAACATGGAAAAGTTTTTACCTTACGATAACCAAAACATTTGATAGGAAATCCAGTGATATTATAATAGGTTCTAGGGTTTTCAAGTAAAATACAGAAATAGCTGGAATGCTTACATCTCACGTTCCAACATAGTTGGGCATAATCAATATGTACGGCACTTATTGGAGATTGGATTCCATACAATGGCAGGGCTACTAGGGTACCGCCCGTCACAGTACGTGGCCTAGATCACCGTACCGAGGATTACTCCCAATCCCCTGCAACACAAAGCCGGAACCATCCCTTACTGGATAATCCCGAACAAGACAACCCCGTAGTTGTTTGCAACCAACTGCCCACACAGCCAAATAAAAAAGGACCTCTAGACAGGGGAAGATCTTGTCCTACTTGAGCGCGACTCACTTAGCCTTGCTGCACCTCCCCTGTTTTAGCCATTCCCGGTTGATGAGGCTTGAGGCTACGATTACCTTTATAGAACACATCTATCTTAGAATTCTCATCGTCCTCCTGACGATGTTCTGAAAGCATTCAATCCATACAAGTTCGTTTCGGGTTCGAACGAAACCGAAGGCATTATCTCGTTACACTCATTTTGGAATCACCCTCAGAGTTAACGACAATAACCCTTGCACTCTGAATCTTCATCTCGAGCTTCACTTGAGATTCACGACCTATTGTTTAATTTGGATCGATGTGGTTTTCAGATATCCAAATTTGGAAATCCGATCCCGGTCTCACCGAAACCCAAAACGTCGTTTTAAGGTCCAAGTTGTTTTAAAGTTAAATCAATTCAATCCATTATCTATATTCACACAGATCTATATTCACACAGATAGATAATTCACAATCTCACAAATAGATAATCCATATCATCATAATTCAACCAAAGTATCTCATATCACAGAAAAGCACATATCTCATATTCGAGATATCAAACAATGCAAGGCATTCAATATCATTCAGCCATCCCTAAGCAAAGCTTAGTTAATCACACCATCTCTAATTAATTTAAATTAAATTAAATTAATTACTTCATTACTATAAATCCTGCTTACTTAACCATTAATTAATTACAAACCAATTAATTAATCATCCTCTAATTATCCATCGTAATTAATCATCCTTGATTAATTATCCTTTAATTGCATTAAGTAATTAACCCTTTAATTAATTTCACAAATTAATTATCCTTAACCATTTACAGTAGTTAACCTTTAATTACTCTCATTAATTAATTAACTATAATTAATTACATTAATCCTTAATTAATTACATTAATTAATTATTCTATAATCACCTATATTGATTAATTATCCTTTAATTAATCAGCCCTTAATTACTTCATTAATTATATTAATTAATGATTCTCTAATTATTTTCATTAATTAATCACTCTTCTTAATTAACTACATTTAACAAGAAATCTTTCATTAATCACATTCACTAATCACCCTTGATTAATCACATTGAGTAATTAACTACCCTTAGTTAATTACCTTACTTAATTTACTTATAAATAAAGTTTATTAATTAATTCTTAAATTAATTATACTAAGTAATTAATCCTTAATTAATTCAACTTAATTATCCTTCTTAATAATTACACAAAGTAATTAAACCCAAATTACTTCCATTTATTAATCATCCTTCATTTAAGTACATCCAGTAATCATTAATTACTTCACTAAGTAATTACACTTTATAAATTACATTAAGTAATTATACTAAATCAATCAAATGATATTCAAAAATTAATTAAACTAATTAATTAACTTAAATTAATCATATTTATTTAATTAATTACGTTGAGTAATTAATTCCTTTAATTACTTCCCTTAAGTAATTATACTTTAATTAACCATTATTAATTACAAATTAATTAATTTCTGATTACCAATTAATTAATCTCTAATTATAAATTAATCTAAATCATTAATTAATTACTCTTTAATTACCTTATTGATTTTATTAATCTCAAATCATTAAATCTAAATTAACTTTTAAGGTAAATCATTATCTTTATTAATTTCCTCATTATGATAAACACATATATTACAACATTTTATCTTTTACTTAAATACATTTATAATCAAGCTTTAAAAATAACTTAATCATTTAACTTGCAATTTAAGTTAAGCAAATTTATACAACTTCCCATTCAAATGTTAAAGAAATTTTTTATAAAAGGATTTTATATAAATAAAGTTTTAAACATTTTTTTGGAAAACTAATTCATTTAAAAATATACTTTAAACCTTTAAACTTGTTTAAACATTTTGATTTTATAAAACTTTATTTATTTCAAAACTAGGATACAAAAATTTATTTTGAACCCATACTTAAAAACTTGATTTAAAACTCCATCAAGCTAAATACTAAAATCTGGAAATCATTATACTTCACAAAAACATATTCATACTTAGTTTTGAAACCAGAATTCTGTTTTTAATTTAAATTTAAAAACCTGAACAAAGTTTTCTTCAAAAATCTTAAAAACTAGAACAAACCAAATGACCCGAGCCCAAACCCTCAAAACCCCGAGCCAAAACTCACAAATCTTCGAGCATCTCATGCAAATGACTCGAGAAAAACTCGAGTACCCTTCTTCTCTGATCCCAAACTTCACCAGATACAAAAATGCACCATGCACATGCACGGTGGCTCCGACCCCTCTGGTCAACGTCGCAACCTTCCCAAAGTCGGCGATCACATCCTCTGATGATCCAACCCCAAACTTCTTCGATCCTCACTCAAAATCGAATTCGAGCATCCTAGCAAAAACCTGGAACCAAACCATAACCTGGAAAACCCCTCGAACTCACGCCTCTGATCACCGGAATGCCTGAGCCTCCGTCCACGACCTCGCCAACACCCCCGCTACCATTTCCCATAGTCTGGTGGAACTCGATCCACCAGAGGCGCCGTGGTGATTAAGATCCTAACTTAGACAAAAACTAGGGTTACAGACAATTCTGATCACCCACCGTCACTACAGTGACTTGCATACCCTTCTGCCATCTTTCCCAAACTCTCCGATCAGCCTTCTACCTCCAGTGAAGACCACGACCTCCCCGAGCACTTAAATGATCAGAAATCACCCAAAACTCAAATTCTGATCAACCCCGCAATGCTCTCTCAAACCTAATCTAAAAATTGTGATTCCGTTTTTAAAAATCATGATTTTGGTTAAGGATTCAGATCATATGCCTGAATCAATGAATTAGAATGTTTGAATTTTTAACATAACTTAAGTTTGCCTGTTCTTTTTGGTTTCCAGAGAAATTTCAAATTTATTTTAACATAAATAAATTTTTTAAAACTTACTCTATGATTAAACAAACAAATTTTGTTTAAAGCCTAAGTCCTAACAGAGATCAGATAAGGAGATAATGAATTTTGTTTGAAATCTTGAGCTTGAAAACAAAGAACAGAGATGTCTTAGGTAACAGGCATGCACATACACATATATACACTGAAAGTTCACTTATATACATTCACACAAAACATACTTATTTCCAGTAATTCACATGCAACCAGATATTCAAATACTTAAGCTTTTAGGAAAGATTTTACTCACCAGTTTTGGAAAGATGAATAAAGCTTCAAACTGAGATGCTGAAATTTGAAAAATGTTTGATCTTGAAAACTGAATTTGCAGAAGAAAATGCATTGTTGAACTGGAACTTGAAATTTGAAATCACTTTGATGCTGAGATGATCTTGCTTTTAAAACAGAATTGAAGTTGCTTGCTTTGTTGTTTTGAGAGGTTTTTAAATTTGAAACAGAGATGAAATCTGCTTTGATTCCATGTTGAAGAAAATGTAAAGGCTTGGTTTTGATTTTAAAAATGGTTTACATGATTATTGATTTCGATTTATTTCTGGTTTGAGGAATATTGAATATCAGATTTGTTTTGAGAATTTGGTTTGAGTTTTCTTAGCTTCGAATTGAGGAAGATATAAAAAGGATAGAAGAGAAGGAACAATGTGTTTATAAAGGTTAAATTTGTGATTTATAAAAATAAAAGAAAACTAAAATTAAAAATGACACTTGTTTAAAAACTTGACATTTGTCATTATATTTGTTTATTAGCCTACACATGTTACTAATATAACTTAATTTAATTACACTTGTCATTAAGAAATTTTTATTTATTTTAAATGTTAATAATAAGCTTTTATATACTTAATTTCTAATTTATAAATACTTATCTAAATATATATATATAATTTTAAAAAAAAATTATATAACAAATTATATACAAATAAAATCTTATACCTATATTTTAAAATATCTATCCTTTGAATTTCAAAATTAAATCCAAATTCAAATTCAAATTAAATTTAAAAATCCAAATTAAAGTCAACTTATATATATACATATATAACAACACATTTAATTTGAAAATAATAATTTTTCAAATGTAAATAATTTATAAAAGAGAATTATCACATTATTTATAAATTACTTATATTACTAAATGTATTAATGCATCATATTTATCAAGCAATATTTTTTAAAAAGAAAATAAAAAAAACCTTTTGCTAATCTTATTTATATCTATATATAAAACAATACATTAATAATATTGTTTGAAAATAACAAGTTTTCCAATTTTAAATTAAAATTATAAAAGAAAATTATCCAATCAATTTAATTATTAATACAGATCATTAAATTGATATTGCCCAAAATTCCGGGTCATCACATTCCTCCCCCCTTAAAAGAATTTCGTCCCCGAAATTTAAAAGCAAAGATAATTTAATAACCCATCAAAGATTTTAATTTTAAACAACAAGCATATATTATCAGCCATATGCTAACAACCATAGCAACCAATTCACTTAATCAAACAAATCTAACTATCCAGACAAAATTATGGATAGGATTTCCTAATACTATCTAGAGTTTTCCAAGCATAAACACTGGAATACTCGCTCCACTGACCCCAAACAATCAACACTACTAAGCTTCAGAGCTCCCACTCATCTAGATCTACAAACTGCACAAGATATCTGACAATAGTCAAATCCGGCTCAACTACCAAATCCTCCTGAACTACTGGTTCCATAACCAGTGATGGATCATACACGTATTCCCTTAGAGATACGTGAAACTCATGGAATCCCAGTCTTCCAAACTGGCAATACACCCTTGTAGGCCAAAACACTTATCCTTACAAGAACACAGAAAGATCCAATATACCTCGGAACTAGCCTCCCAGTCTTACCAAATCTGATAGCTCCTTTAATTAGAGAAAACTTATCCAAAATCAAATCTCCGACTTCGAAATCCAAATTCCTACGTCTCTTATCCACAAAACACTTCTGATGATCCTGGGCTGCCCTCATCTTTCTCGATCAGCTCAGCCTACGCTGATGCCTCTTAAAACAAACTAGACCAAACAATCCAACAAAATGATCCTCTCAAGATCAACCAAAATTAAGAATACAAACTCTACTCCACAATCACCAGAAGACTGAACTCACTTCTCTCATTCGGAAAAGACAAAACAGGTGCACTCGCCAATCTGGCCTTCAGATCCTGAAAAACTTCCTGAAGAAACCCTCTAATCCAAAACACTGCAACTCCCAGTTGCTTCCACTCTAGAACAGCTGCCACTTTGCTTCCGCTGCGCAACTCTGATCTGGAGTAGATGAAAATGCCGTTGATGAACACGAGCACAAACGAGACAACACATCCCAGAAATATGGTTCAACAAATCCATAAAAAGAAAATTCAGAAGTTCCATGAAATCCTGAGCTGCTTCACCAAACTCTCTCTCTAGGAACCATCCTTCTACTAGCTGAATGATGTGCACGTAAATGTGCATATTTTTACCACCATATTTAATCTATTTAAATCAAATAAATGATCATATTGGGTATTTTAACTTGTTTAAACCAAAATTTTAATTATTTGAAATTTTCACATATTCATCTTCATATAAGGGCAAAATGATCATTTTTATGCATTTATTAAATTGTGAAAATTTACTTGGAATTTTCTATGTTGTTTTGTAGGAAATTTGGTGAATTTTACAAGTGGTTACATGATGATATATGCATGCACAAGAGTAAAGAGAACAAATGAAGATGGAAATAATTCAAAGTGAAGATAATGGAGGACCCCACCTACCCACCTACTTTAATGTACAAATTAGAGGCTAATGCACATGCTTATGGAATTAATGGCTTCATGTACACTTAAATGAGGATTATTTGAAGTTAATGATTACTTGGCCTCCACACTTCCTAAGAGGGTATTTTGGGCATTCCCCAAAAATATGAATTAGAGTTTAACACATGTATAAAATCCCCTTATGTTTCATGTAACTTCCCCCTTAGTCTCTCTTTAGTTTAGTTTAGGCTCAAAAATAAACAAAGCTCTTCTCTTTCTCTTTTCATGGTTACTTAGTCATTTCTTTTATGTAATCTTTTCTTTTTGCAATTTTCAATACATGCTCTTTTCTTCTTTTGTTTATTTCCTTTCATATTAGTAGTGTAGATTTGTTTATTTATGCAAGTAGTGTAGATTTTCTTTTATGCAATTAGAATAATTTTTCCTTTCATTTAAGTTTCATGTTGCTTTCTACATTTGTTCATATGATAACAAATATGAGAGGCTAATCCCTACAATTTAGGGGTAATGAAGCTCTCTAGTATGTAGATGCAACATTTTGATGTTTATGCTCTCTTTTTGTGCTTAATGAATCATTTGAAGTGGTTTAACTTGTTCTTTTTGATGTGAATTTGATAGCCTATATTGTTGACACCAAATAGGCTATGCTTAAACAATCACAAACAATGATTACCTCTTCATCTACATATGATGATGGCAATAAAGTGATTGTTGAAATTAAAATTTGATGGCCTATATTTCTAAACAATAGTTAATAGGCCATGCTTAAAATAGATTTTGCTTTCAACTTTGTTATCATATTTCATGAGAATTAAAGGTGTATTAGTGGTTGTGTTATAGTTTGATAGTTTATATTGTGCTAATTAATAGCACAAACATACCATACTTATGATAAGCACATCAACTAATTACACTAATGACAAGAAAAGAGAGACCATAACTTCATTTTGTTGATTTATGTGATCTAGAGAGTGGAAATTGCCTCTAAATTGCCTTCACACTCTCATATTTTTATCAATTTTCTTTTGCTAGTTTTCAACATTTTTAGCTAATCACATTTTCAACTTTGGTTAATTTGATTGAATAGATTTTTAAAATCATCAATTCCCTACGGATCGACCCGTACTAGCCACATATTTCAATAGTACGTCGTGCGCTTGCGATTAAATTTATTTCTAAATTCGTTCGACGGTTTTCTAAACCGATAGAAATTCCGTCGACGAACACTGAACCACCGGTATAGCTCCAGGAACCAAGTTGATACAAAAACTCAATCTCCAAGTGCTATGGAAGACCTTGACTTCCTCGAAGACATCCGAAAACTCTCTAATAACTCAAGAGAACACACAACTATCGCAAGCCACTTTTGCGATCCTATCCAGCCTAATTCCATAGAAACTGTTCCCTCTTCACTAATCAGAACAGCTTATGCCTAACTAACCAATCCATCGAAGAAATGGATCCACTCTGCTACTTCTGAATTCCACCTCTAGAACACTGCTTAGCCAGAGACCTCCTTGTTGGCACACAGAACACTCCGAGCTGCACTGCTGACACAGATGCCCAAAGACTTCCTAATCCATAAGCTCCTCGAGAAACTCGGACCTCAAACCAAACACAAACACCCTGCTGAACTGAGCCTCATCACTGATGCAGACACACTTCCTTAAATTTGCTCCAAAAGAAACGCCTTCGGAAACATCCATAGTCATTGTGTCTCACCACGTAGCTGCTTCTTCCCGAAGTTGCCAAGATATCATCACTCGCTTCCGCTCAACCGACAAATCCAAACTCTACTCATCCAAACCTGCAATTCAATGATGGACTCTGAACCTTTTAAAGGTTTCCTTCAGAGATTGGTGAAATCCTGACACAATGATGCAAAGCCCTCTCGAGGCAGTATTGGGTCTACAGCCTCAGCAGATACTCTTCCAACCTCAACACTCGGACTTCTTCCATAAGTGGTAGTCGTGCTACACACACCAGTACCCTTCCTACCTCTAGAACTCATATTGGAAAACCCAAACAGGTAACCCAACAAATAGGTAGAAATAGATATATATATATATACATACATATATATATATATATCAAAATTACAAATACGCTCTCTCAAGAAAGAAATCACTCCAAAGCCTAGGTATTCACTCAACCTAGCACTCTGGTACCACTGTAATGACCCACCGTTCACTCCACAGAAAGACGCATCATTTTTAAGAAAGAAAGGAATAGAAAAGAGAAAAGATAGGAAAGAAAGAACTAAAAAATCAGAATCTCACAACGGAACGAATAAATTATATTAATCACATAAGATATTACATAGTATCATATACATCAGAGTTATACAGCTTATACATCACATACTAGACAGTTATAAACACCTGTCTAGTCATTACAACTCAAATATACAACACAAAGATACCAACACATCGGAAAACTATATATCTACAAACGTTGAAGCCTCCTGCTCCATACCTCCTCCAGAATTCGTCAAAGCTAACCTGAATACCTTGGCTACTCGTAAAAATTTGAGTACCCAAGAGTTTAATAAAACAGAAAATAAACTCCGGGTCAGACATGGGTCTGGTGTGAGTAACAGGTTAAAGTTGCTTAACTTTGAAAAACCTTTGAAAACAAAAGGTATCTCGTAAGACTCCCCGCACATAAACACGGAAAAGTTTTTACCTTACGATAACCAAAACATTTGATAGGAAATCCAGTGATATTATAATAGGTTCTATGGTTTTCAAGTAAAATACAGAAATAGCTGGAATGCTTACATCTCACGTTCCAACATAGTTGGGCATAATCAATATGTACGACACTTATTGGAGATTGGATTCCATACAATGGCAGGGCTACTAGGGTACCGCCCGTCACAGTACGTGGCCTAGATCACCGTACCGAGGATTACTCCCAATTCCCTGCAACACAAAGCCGGAACCATCCCTTACTGGATAATCCTAAACAAGACAACCCCGTAGTTGTTTACAACCAACTACCCACACAGACGAATAAAAAGAGACCTCTAGACAGGGGAAGATCTTGTCCTACTTGAGCGCGACTCACTTAGCCTTGCTGCACCTCCCCTGTTTTAGCCATTCCCGGTTGATGAGGCTTGAGGCTACGATTACCTTTATAGAACACATCTATCTTAGAATGCTCATCGTCCTCCTGACGATGTTCTGAAAGCATTCAATCCATACAAGTTCATTCCGGGTTCGAACGAAACCGAAGGCATTATCTCGTTACACTCATTTTGGAATCACCCTCAGAGTTAACAACAATAACCCTTGCACTCTGAATCTTCATCTCGAGCTTCAATTGAGATTCACGACCTATTGTTTAATTTGGATCGATATGGTTTTCAGATATCCAAATTTGGAAATCTGATCCCGGTCTCACCGAAATCCAAAATGCCATTTTAAGGTCCAAGTTGTTTTAAAGTTAAATCAATTCAATTCATTATCTATATTCACATAGATCTATATTCATACAGATAGATAATTCACAATCTCACAAATAGATAATCCATATAATCGCAATTCAACCAAAGTATCTCATATCACAGATAAGCACATATCTCATATCAGAGATATCAAACAATGCAAGGCATTCAATATCATTCAGCCATCCCTAAGCAAAGATTAATTAATCACACCATCTCTAATTAATTTAAAATAAATTAAATTAATTACTTCATTACTATAAATCCTGCTTACTTAACCATTAATTAATTACAAACCAATTAATTAATCATCCTCTAATTATCCATCTTAATTAATCATCCTTGATTAATTATCCTTTAATTGCATTAAGTAATTAACCCTTTAATTAATTTCACAAATTAATTATCCTTAACCATTACAGTAATTAACCTTTAATTACTCTCATTAATTAATTATCTATAATTAATTACATTAATCCTTAATTAATTACATTATATTCTATAATCACCTATATTGATTTATTATCCTTGAATTAATCAGTCCTTAATTACTTCATTAATTATATTAATTAATGATCCTCTAATTATTTTCATTAATTAAGCACTCTTCTTAATTAATTACATTTAACAAGAAATCTTTAATTAATCACATTCACTAATCACCCTTGATTAATCACATTCAGTAATTAACTACCCTTAATTAATTACCTTACTTAATTTACTTCTAAATAAATTTTATTAATTAATTCTTAAATTAATTATACTAAGTAATTAATCCTTAATTAATTCCACTTAATTATCCTTCTTAATAATTACACAAAGTAATTAAACCCAAATTACTTCCATTTATTAATGTGAATATTAGGCTCAGGTCCCTAGTAAGTTTCAAAATACACAAAAACCCTAGTAAAAAAAGTGTGTAAATTAGGTCCCTAGAATTAAGTTACTAAGTAATTGCATATAGTTATGCAATTTTTTTGGTGAATAATTGCGGAATTTTCCGCAACTTTTTGAAAAAATTGCGTAAATTTCCGCAATTTTTTGGGTGAATAATTGCGGAATTTTCCGCAATTTTTTGAAAAAATTGCGTAAATTTCTGCAATTTTTTGGATGAATAATTGCGGAATTTTCCGCAATTTTTTGATATAATTGCATAAATGTCTGCAATTATTCACTGAATAATTGCATAAGTGTATGTCATTATTCAGTAACTTAATTCTAGGGACCTAATTTACAAACTTTATTTTACTGGGGTTTTTGTTTATTTTGAAACTTATTAGGGACCTGTGCCAAACTGTCCCTTTATTAATCATCCTTCATTTAATTACATCCAGTAATCATTAATTACTTCACTAAGTAATTACACTTTATAAATTACATTAAGTAATTATACTCAATCAATCAAATGATTATCTAAAATTAATTAAACTAATTAATTAACTTAAATTAATCATATTTATTTAATTAATTACGTTGAGTAATTAATTCCTTTAATTACTTCCCTTAAGTAATTATACTTTTATTAACCATTATTAATTACAAATTAGATAATTTCTGATTACCAATTAATTAATCTCTAATTATAAATTAATCTAAATCATTAATTAATTAATTAATTACTCTTTAATTACCTTATTAATTTTATTAATCTCAAATCATTAAATCTAAATTAACTTTTAAGGTAAATCATTATCTTTATTAATTTCCTCATTATGATAAACACATATATTACAACATTTTATCTTTTACTTAATTACATTTATAATCAAGCTTTAAAAATAACTTAATCATTTAAGTTGCAATTTAAGTTAAACAAATTTATACAACTTCCCATTCAAATGTTAAAGAAATTTTTTATAAAAGGATTTTATATAAATAAAGTTTTAAACATTTTTTTGGAAAACTAATTCATTTAAAAATATACTTTAAACCTTTAAACTTGTTTAAGCATTTTGATTTTATAAAACTTTATTTATTTCAAAACTAGGATACAAAAATTTATTTTGAACCCATACTTAAAAACTTGATTTAAAACTCCATCAAGCTAAATACTAAAATCTGGAAATCATTATACTTCACAAAAACATATTCATACTTAGTTTTGAAACTAGAATTCTATTTTTAATTTAAATTTAAAAACCTGAACAAAGTTTTCTTCAAAAATCTTAAAAACTGGAACAAACCAAATGACCCAAGCCCAAACCCTCAAAACCCCGAGCCAAAACTCACAAATCATCGAGCATCTCACGCAAATGACTCAAGAAAAACTCGAGTACCCTTCTTCTCTGATCCCAAACTTCACCAGATACAAAAATGCACCGTGCACATGCACGGTGGCTCCGACCACCTCTGGTCAACGTCGCAACCTTCCCAAAGTCGGCGACCACATCCTCTGATGATCCAACCCCAAACTTCTTCGATCCTCACTCAAAATCGAATTCGAGCATCCTAGCACAAACCTGGAACCAAGCCATAACCTAGAAAACCCTTCGAACTCACGCCTCTGGTCACCGGAATGCCTGAGCCTCCGTCCACGACCTCGCCAACACCCCCGCTACCATTTCCCATAGTCTGGTGGAACTCGATCCACTAGAGGCGCCGTGGTGATTAAGATCCTAACTTAGACAAAAACTAGGGTTACAGACAATTCTGATCACCCACCGCCACTATAGTGACTTGCATACCCTTCTGCCATTTTTCCCAAACTCTCTGATTATCCTTCTACCTCCAGTGAAGACCACGACCTCCCCGAGCACTTAGATCATCAGAAATCACCCAAAACTCAAATTCTGATCAACCCCGCAATGCTCTCTCAAACCTAATCTAAAAATTGTGATTCCGTTTTTAAAAATCATGATTTTGGTTAAGGATTCAGATCATATGCCTGAATCAATGAATTAGAATGTTTGAATTTTTAACATAACTTAAGTTTGCCTGTTCTTTTTGGTTTCCAGAGAAATTTCAAATTTATTTTAACATAAATAAATTTTTTAAAACTTACTCTATGATTAAACAAACAAATTTTGTTTAAAGCCTAAGTCCTAACAGAGATCAGATAAGGAGATAATGAATTTTGTTTGAAATCTTGAGCTTGAAAACAAAGAACAGAGATGTCTTAGGTAACAGGCATGCACATACACATATATACACTGAAAGTTCACTTATATACATTCACACAAAACATACTTATTTCCAGTAATTCACATGCAACCAGATATTCAAATACTTAAGCTTTTAGGAAAGATTTTACTCACCAGTTTTGGAAAGATGAATAAAGCTTCAAACTGAGATGCTGAAATTTGAAAATGGTTTGATCTTGAAAACTGAATTTGCAGAAGAAAATGCATTGTTGAACTGGAACTTGAAATTTGAAATCACTTTGATGCTGAGATGATCTTGCTTTTAAAACAGAATTGAAGTTGCTTGCTTTGTTGTTTTGAGAGGTTTTTAAATTTGAAACAGAGATGAAATCTGCTTTGATTCCATGTTGAAGAAAATGTAAAGGCTTGGTTTTGATTTTAAAAATGGTTTTCATGATTATTGATTTCGATTTATTTCTGGTTTGAGGAATATTGAATATCAGATTTGTTTTGAGAATTTGGTTTGAGTTTTCTTAGCTTCGAATTGAGGAAGATATAAAAAGGATAGAAGAGAAGGAACAATGTGTTTATAAAGGTTAAATTTGTGATTTATAAAAATAAAAGAAAACTAAAATTAAAAATGACACGTGTTTAAAAACTTGACATTTGTCATTATATTTGTTTATTAGCCTACACATGTTACTAATATAACTTAATTTAATTACACTTGTCATTAAGAAATTTTTATTTATTTTAAATGTTAATAATAAGCTTTTATATACTTAATTTCTAATTTATAAATACTTATCTAAATATATATATATAAAAATATTTTAAAGAAAATATTATAAAACAAATTATATACAAATAAAATCTTATACCTATATTTTAAAATATCTATCCTTTGAATTTCAAAATTAAATCCAAATTCATATTCAAATTAAATTTAAAAATCCAAATTAAAGTCAACTTATATATATATACATATATAACAACACATTTAATTTGAAAATAATAATTTTTCAAATTTAAATAATTTATAAAAGGGAATTATCACATTATTTATAAATTACTTATATTACTAAACGTATTAATGCATCATATTTATCAAGCAATATTTTTTAAAAAGAAAATAAAACAAACCTTTTGCTAATCTTATTTATATCTATATATAAAACAATACATTAATAATATTGTTTGAAAATAACAAATTTGCCAATTTTAAATTAAAATTATAAAAGAAAATTATCCAATCAATTTAATTATTAATACAGATCATTAAATTAATATTGCCCAAAATTCCGGGTCATCACAACACTTACATATATCCATTAAAACTAACTTAGTATCACATCTTACTATTATGTACAACCAGAAATTTATTTTTATGCTCTTCTAACTTTAACATATATTAGTTGGTTTAATAGAAGATCATGAATTTCTGGACAGCTATGTGTGTCAATAGGTTTCCAAGATAATGTTATTTACACCGATGTTGGTGAAAAAGGAAGTAGATATTGTATGTTCCATCTTATGTTACCTCCAAACAAATATATTTTTTCATTTGATATAGGTTGTATATGATATTTTAATTTTAAGCTATATTCTGGATATATTTCAAATTTTCATATTATAGAATAGTCTCTTTTGCATATTTTGACTCATTTTATCATCAGTATGATATCTTCGTATTCTACTGTCTAAATTATCGTCAAATGTTTCATTCTACTTTTTTTTGTTGGATTCACCATTGTCTTTAAATTACATAGTTGTTAAGTTTAAGCCTAAAGTGCACCTTTGATCAGTGTAGTTCTTCAAATGCTTTATCCTGCATAATAAGGGTTCTGATATGAAATTTATTTCATTTAAAATTTACTGAGTTGAAATCTAAAATATTAAAATGTGTTTATTAATGTACTATTTATTGCAGATATCTATGAAGCATTCTCAGTTAAGCAGCTACACCAAGTTTTATTGTTTCAAGTCCATCACACTAGCACAAATTTGGAGGAGCAGTGGACATCATTTCAACAACAAGATGGTAGCTATGAATCTTCACCTTGCATGCAAAGTTTGGTAATCAGATGAGAAGCAACTAACGATTAAATAAATGGAAAAATGTAAAAATGGTCACATCCATCCAAATTGAAAATGATTATACATTTGAAGGGGAAGAAGGGTATAAAAGAAACAAAAGAGCATATAATATGAGCAAGGCTCAATCACTTAGTTTGATTGTATATGGTTTATTATTATTTTCTACAGTTTTGATAAACATTCTTTACTGCTCCAATTTTTTGATATGTCTAAATTCATTTAATACATGATTGAGTTATTTAAAGTTTTGACTTGGAGTGTTGGAAGACATGACTGGACACATGCAAATTATGTTCGGTATGTACAGAAAATAAAACTGTGTTTTTTATGTATCTCAATGTAACCATGTCCAATGTACAAAGAACATCATTTTTGCTGGATTAAACTGTTTTGCATTTTAATTCTTTCCAAATATATTTTTTGCGCACGTCCAGACGTGCCTTGGTAGTTAGTAATGCCACTGTATAAAGCAAGATGCCTAAGAAAACTATCCCCATAACAGCATTATGCCAGATATCTTGGCTTCTTTTCAAGTACCAAATACCTTTGTAATAACATTTATTTCCATCCACGATTCATCGCTGGAAACTGTTTTAAATATTATGATACCTTCACTTTAAAACATGACAGTTCTATTCTTTGAATATCAAGCTAGAAGTACTTAAGGATGAATTCCCTTTGCAATATTACAATACCTTTATTTTAAAACATGACAGTCCTATCTTTTTCAATATGAAGGTAGAAGTACATTGGATGAATCAATATTTATGGTGGTAATTACATTTGTGCATGTGTTAACTATATTAAAATCACTTTCTGATTACTGTCTTGTTC
This sequence comes from Allium fistulosum, assembly GCA_030737815.1. Taxonomy (NCBI): domain Eukaryota; kingdom Viridiplantae; phylum Streptophyta; class Magnoliopsida; order Asparagales; family Amaryllidaceae; genus Allium; species Allium fistulosum. Next base: position 796,511,115 of record CM060902.1, on the reverse strand, counting down.
TTCATTACTATTTATTACTGTTTTTTTGTGGATTTTATATAGAAAAAAACTACAGCCTCTTTTATCAAACCTTTATTTTAAAACAGGACAGTACTTTTATTTTTAATATCAACCTAGAAGTACTTTGCTGCATGTGGCTGTAAATACATTGTTGCATGTGTTACCTATGTTAAAACCACTTTCTGAAGGTAGAAGTACTTTGTCTGAAGCCAATGTATACAATGTTAAAACCACTAATGTAAATTTCATATATTTAACGTATCTTTACTATGGCCACTTATAGATAGGTTGTCAGTACGGATGCATACTCCTCAAATCTCAGTTTTGACAGTATCCAACTTTTGTACACTTTCTCTCAAATGAAAAATATAGCATTTTGGCTACTATGTTACCACTCAGTACATGTATACACGTTTAACTGAAAGATGTTTACTTTAGTGAAAAATATTTTGACGAAAAAAAATGTATGCTACAAAAGAAAATGGTTTTTAGAGTGAATTCACTAATATTGAAGTTAGTCGAGGATTTATGTTTTATATCATTTACAACTGAGTTTATAAGTCACTGTTTAGTTAATATCATTTATTATTTTTATTATTAAAAGATATTAGTGGTGGTTAATTAATTAGGAACCATGGGATTCTATCTCAGGAGAAGGGGATGGTTACTTTATATGATGAAAATAATATAGTAATCTCTTTATAAAGATGGTATCCAACTATAACTCAAACTTACTTGACTTTCATCACCACAAAATACAACCTGCAAGATTCACCTGAATAATGCTATGTATCCTAATGCGTGTGCTTCAGATAATTCAAGATGGGGAAATATTTGGTTGGGTTTGTAAACAAGATGGAATGACCAAGTTTAGTAAGGGTCTTAAGTATACAAAAATATTGAGATGAGAAAATGCTTTGACTCGTCGTTTCGTAGATTAATGAAGCTACAAATAAATTTGATGGTTTGAATGAATGCAGTGCCGGCTCTAACCATTGTGTTGCCCCAGGCGAAGCTGAAAAAAATAAGGAAAAAATGTTGCCCCAGGCGAGACAGGGAAAATGGAAAAAAATATATGTTGCTTGCAAGGATTGAACACTGAATCTTAGTGAGAGCAACTAAATGCACAACCAACCGAGCTAATAAATCTTTGTAAAATAAATAACATCAAGGTATATTTATTTAAAGTCAATTATTCAGAACTAGCATATTTTTGGTGATTGTTGCCCCGTTGAGGGGGGTTGCCCCAAACGACCGCCTGCTCAGCCTGGCCCCTGAGCCGGCCCTGAATAAATGCAACCATTTTTTTATTTTCATTATATGAATTGGTTTGCACGTGTTAGACCAAGACATGATATTGGTGACTTTGGTCCTCCAAGATTATCATAGGAAAACTTAAATATAATTTTTGTTTATGAGCTAAAATCAATAAGTATTATAGTAGAAGCATCAAAACATGGAAACACATCTTCAGTCATAATGAACACTCCTCTGGAATGAAAGCGAAACTGCAAGTTCATATAGTTTTTGCACAACCACCTCAGGAATCATGCATTGGTATCAATCAATGATACCTTTACTAGACAAATCAAAACGTATATAACATGCGCTTGCTATTTTGTAGTAAAAACATACAACATTACATATACTTTAAATTCATGTTGAAAGATCAAAAAATCTACTACACGTATTTTTTAATATCCATTTTTCATATGCACGTGCATCGCACGTGCCAATATATTCGTATATATAAGATTATACAATGTTATAAGTATTTACAATCGCAATTTACAAATTTACCGGCTATAGACCGTAATGCTGGAATGACTTGGAACCCCCACGATGTATGACGGGATTTTTATTCCTATTTGTAGAATTCCACTCAGATTCTACCTATAAATTTAACATAAACATTGTATTTCATATTGGTAAATTGATGCAATTATATATTATAGTAACTTCTACTAAATTTATAATAAATATACGAGACTAGTAAACTTGCTTCTATACTTTTCCAGTAATCACTCAAAGCCTCTCATATGCTTGCACTCATCCAGTCAGGCTTCTTTCTCCTTTTTTTCAATGTTTGACATTATATCGCAGTAATTTTTCTACATGTTTTTGATCCAGTAATTTCTGCAAAGGGAATAGTCGCCTTCTTGTAAAACTACTACTCCCTGCACATTGAAAATTAAATAAGTTATAAATGTATACTTAGTGAACAAATTGCACAGTGGTTATATAAAATGAAATACACATTTACACTTACATAGAAATCCTACCAAATACACTCTACAATGTGGGGTGGGATATTCTCCCACTTAAGCTAGCAACTAGTCATTCGTCTCTTGTAAGCAGCCTTAGAAATATCAAGAATGTTTCTGAGTCCATTTCTGAGCCCGACCTCATAAGAAAGAATTTGACAAAATGATTTTTTAAAATTCCTTGAAATGTTTTGAAGGGGTTTTTCGAAGAATTTATTGGGAAGTTGTTGCTTTGAAAAACCAAGGAAATTTGGAAATTATTTGTTAATATTGGTCGGGTGAAAAAATTTTGAATTAAAAGTTTTTGATAATGGGGTTTCTAATTTTTTAAATGAATGGAAAAGAGAGCATATGTTGCTCTCGTTGATTTTTCTATTTCTGTAAATTTGAAAGTTCTTTTTTAAAATTCTTTCTAAGGGATAGATAAATGGAAATGTTACTTAATTGAAATAGGGTAAAGAAAGTAGAAGGATAAGAATGTCCGATAATGAAGAGAGGAAGAATAATCTCATATAAGGAAAATACGGAGAAAAGTGGCTGAAATAGATTTATACATATTTCTTTTCATTGAAAAAAACACAATGACTAAAGCGGTAGGCGAATGCACTACAATGAGTCAATATGGAAGACAATAAAAGAGGGAAATAGCTATGTAAGGAGAAGCCACTTGAAGGCCGTTTAGGTAGGAATTTTAATAGTGGTGGTATTAGGAAATTTGAGTAGAAGCAGCATTAGGATTTATATTAAAATAGGATTCGTAATCTAGTTAGAAATAGTATATGAAATAAATAATAGGAATAGGATAGAAGAAATGGATAGTTCTCATAAATATGTGCAGTAATTGCATGTATCTTTTTAAAGTCCCCCTTATGTGCTATTAGAATCTCCGCTAAGGTTGGAAATCGAAATAGCATGAGTAGTAGGAAAATAATAGAAAGGAAATTATCTCTGTCTACTCCCGTTTTCATTGTTTAAAGACGTTTTTGAAAATAATGGTTTGGTATGACAATTGAGTTTTTAAACGCAACAAATGTTTTGAGTTAAAATCCCCACTTTTTAAAGAAGTAAATTTCTGTTATAGATAGTCTTTCAAATGGGAAATATGGTTAGAATATGAAATTTTTCATGGCTCCTTTTGGAAACACTGCAGTTTTTGAATTTAATAAAAAGGTTTTTGAGTTTATGTTTTCAAAGACAAAAGTTTTGGATTAAGTACTTCATGCCTATGAAGTTTTATTTTTTAAAAGAGTGTAAAAAAACCAATCCTGCAACGACCCGTAATTTTCCCATAATTAAAATATTGAATTTAATAAGATTTTGTAATTTAATATTGGAAGAAATAAAAATTTGTGATTTATTAATGAGAATAATAACTAGAATGAAATGTAACAATATTAATGTAAGGTAATTGATAACTACTCTAATGCAATTTCAATTGATTGAAATGATTGTAGAGTTAAAATTGGTTATAAATTGTAAATAAGGAATTAAACCAAATATTGTGTTTAAATGGTAAATTTGTATGTAATTAATTGAAATTGGTTAATATAGAATAATTGATCAGTATGTGAATTTATTAGTTTTGTTTGTTAACAATAAACATAGAAATATGTTTGAATTAGTAAGTTGTAACAATGATTCAATTAAAAATTCACTATTTAATTCGTTGAAGTAAATGGGAAATAAATTGCAATTAATCTACATAAATATTGCAGTTAATGTGGATTAAAATGATAATTGTAGACTATTGATGAAATAAAATGTAAACCAATGTTAATTATATCCATAAAGTAACAATGGATTGAATAATAAGATGAAAATCAAATAAATGGATTTATTGGAATTTAAAATAATAATTAATTGAATTTATTGCTATTGAAATCGAACACCGTCATTGGTGCAATATTTAACATTGGTTTTGACTCAAAAATTTATTTTAAAAGATTATAAATTACTAAGCAATCAAAAATGATAAAAATTGTTAGTTATTAAATTTGAAATTGAAAAGTGATTTAATTAATTTAATAATAATTTATTTAATTAATGTGAAAATAGCCATTTTGACCACTGTCTCGGATTTCGACGAAACTAATTTCATCGGATCCGTAACGGTGAATTATTGTAGGATTTCAAGTTTCGTAGCGATCGGACTTATCTTTTGATCGTGCGGACTCGAAACGCGTAGAAATCTATTTAATGAAATCAATTTGAAATAAGCTGATTTTAAAAGCTAACTTCTTCATACAATGGAATTAGGACTTGAAACCTGTTCCACTGAGTTTAAAAATATCGAAGACATATACTTTGATATATAGGATGACCCACTTTCGTTTCGGAGGTAGAACGGGCTTTCCGGGTCGTTATTGTCAATTCAAATCAATTCGGGTGTTATTCATTCTTATCGGGCTTTGTTCGTACAAACAGATCTTTCTAAACCCTAGCTACCTTTTTATTTCTTATCTCTGTACGTACAATTCCTTCTGTCTCTTCCTTCTTCAATGGCAGAAACAAAATCAAATTGCAAACCCTCAATCCAATTTTAAAATCAATTTCAAAATTTAAACTCTACAAACCCTAGCAAACTATATACCGTTTCGAAGCTCTCGACGAGCGTAACCTAGATCTGCAATTAGTTTTTCAATTTGGTTCATCGTTTGACCAGAAATCGAAGATGAACCTCAGCCGTCCATATTAGGTTTTCGCGATCCAACGGTGGATTTCACCTGATCGACGATCGGGACACTACACCACAAAAGGCTTTTAACAGCGTTTGATAAACGCTGTAATATGATACAACAGCGTTATTACAAACGCTGTATAACGACATGCTGTCGTATATACATAACTTACAACAGCTTTTCTATAAACGCTGTTGAAACATCTCTATGACAGCGTTTATTACGAGCTGTCAATAATCTTTTTACAGCGTTTTCAAACATGCTGTATTATGTTTCAACAGCGTTTATAATTTAGTTGTCGAAGATGTTCAAATTCTACTTTAACTGTTTACAACAGCTTTTTCTAAACTCTGTTACTGAATCATCAACAATTTCGACAGCATGTTAAAAACGCTGTGATTGAATCATCAACTATTTCGACAGCATGTAATAAACGCTGTTATTGACAGTTTCAAGATAATTACAGCACGAATTAAACGCTGTTGTTTCTTCATTGACAGCATTAATCAAACGCTGTCTTCTATTTATATAACAGCTTTAATATTCCACTCTATTTTTGAATATTCCAAAACTATATTTTAAGCATATTCAAGCAACTAGTATATATAACAGGTTCTAATAACTATTAATTGGTTACATAAACTAGTTAAGAGAATATTAATAAACAAAAGACATCCATAAACCAAGTTTCAATAATATCCATAAACAAAAATAACAAAGTAAACCAAGTTGCCACAAATTCTGTTAAACAAAGACACGTTATATGTTAAGTATCGGAGAAGTGATCTTCAAAGCTGCTTGACCAGTGCTTTGGAGTACAGGTAGAGCGACATCTGCTGCCGGTTTCAAGGTATCATAAACTACTTTGATCACTTGCTGGTTCAGACCTAAAGTTTTCGAGGCACCATCTCCCACCAAGTCTATTATGTCTTCCACCTATAACATTTACTCTTTGATTTCAAACTGATACATATATTTATTATCATGTTCTGATGTTTTGATCTGTTTTGTTTTTACTTGCGATGAGTACTATCGAATATTACTTCCATTCACATTTTTTCCCTCAGATCTCCCTTCATTTGAGTGTGTACATGAATACATCATTTATGTGTTTTACAAACTATTCACATTTATTTACGTAAGTCTTATGCAAAGCTACATCATTATTGTTTGCTTTTATGTTCTGCTATCAACAAACGATGAACACATGGGTGACGTGAAGAGAGAAGTAAAAACAAAGATTGTAACATGTTTTCTAAGCAAATAGTAAGAAGATGAATTAGTAATAAATTCTAATCAAATGAGAATTGAAGGGTCGGAAAAGATTGTATACCAATTTGGTATTAATACTTTATATAGGAAAATCAAAAAATAAATAATAAAAAGACCCTTGTTGGAAGTGCAATGGAGAGGAAATGTGATATCCCGGAATTTTTGGGCAATATCAATTTAATAATCTGTTTAAATAATTAAATTGATTTGATGATCTTTGTTAATAAATTTGAATTAATTTAATAATATAATTGAATAAATATTTAACTGGTGAATTTTATCTTTTAAAAATTAATAAAATATTTTCTATTTATAATATATATATATAACTGTATATATTGTAAATAGATGAGCTTTGGTTTGAAATGTAATAAATAAATAAATCTTGTTTTCTAATATATATATTTTGGTAATTTGGAAATCATGATTAATTTAATATTAAGCTTTTCAAAGCTATTTAATAAAAAAAACTATATGGTTTTAAAATACATAAGATAAATGTTTAATTGTTTAAAAATAGATTTTTAGCTTAAGTTTAAATTTAAATAAAAGGTTTGCTTTATTTCTTTTAAGATATTACTTGATATATATGATTTAAAAATAGAAGTTTAAAATACAATTTACATATGGTATTAATTCATTTAATAATAGAAGTAATTTATAATCTCTTTTATAAATTATTTAAAATTGTCAAATTTGATATTTTCAAGTAATAATTATAATACTTTGTTTTTATAAACATAAATAGATTTTATGGAAATAGAATTGTTATTTTAAATTTAAAATGGTAGTTATATATGCATATATATATATAACTTGATTTTAAATTGGATTTTTAAATTTAAATTGAATATGAATTTGGATTTATAATAGAAATTAAAAGGGTAAACATTCTGAAAATATTTAGATAAGCTTTTAATTTTATATAATTTGTTTATTTACATTTTCTCTAAAAGAGAAATGCATATATACATTTACATAAGAATTTATTTATTAAGTTTAAAATCTTTATTAACATTTTTAAATAAATAAAAAAATATGTATTAATTACTTAAAAGACAAGTGTAATAAAATTAAGACACCTAAATAACATGTGTTAAGTAATGGATTAACAATGAGACAAGTGTCATTTAAATTTGTTTTTCTTTTATTTTTATTAAATGATTTTCAGCCTAAATACATATACTTTTCTCTATCTATTCTTTGGCAACATTTAAAAGCTAAGAGGAAATAAAAATCTGAAGTAAGAAACTTTCAGCCTGTAACCATTCTTCAAAATCTGTAACAAAATTCTCCTCATAAACAAATTAGTAATCAAACATTCCTCTCAATTAAAATCTGTAATCAATCCTCTAAAAATCTTCTTCTTCAAACCAGTAAAAACATTTTCCAAATCAAAACAAAAGTATGCAATACTTTTTCAAAATCTGGAACTCCAATCTGCATTTGTTTAAAACCTGGAATGAAAGCCTGTAACCTCTCTTCAATCTGAAAACAAAGCCTGCATTTTTCAAAATCTGGAAGCATGTTCAAAAGCAAGTTTAAAATCAAGATTTGAGCAACATCTCAATAAAGCAAGATTTTGGCATGCATGCAAGTTTTCTAGCAAGCAACTCAAGTTTTAAATCGAAGGAGAAAAAGGCAATTCAAGTTTTTAATCAAAAGCAACTGCCAGATCAAAATTTAAAGCCTGGGAAATTTCTCTGTTCTTAAAATTAGGTGAGTAACATCTTTATTTAAAATAAACTTAAGTAATTATGGTTGCTTGAATTGTTTCCTGAGATAACCTTGATTTGTGTGTGGATGAATATGATGAAATAGTTTGTATATATGTATGGGTTTTGAATGCATGTTTGCTGTTGCTTTATTCTTCCCTGTTCTAGATTCCAAACTTAAAGATCTGATTCAAACTTCATGAACTCATGATCTAATCCATGTTTAGATGCAAATTGCAAACAAAACGTGTTAGTGTATCATAAATTAAAGTCTAAAATTTTATTTAGGTTAATAAACTTGTAAATGACTTTGGGATGGAATAAATAACAGAGGAACTTTATATAAGTAAAATTTTAAAAATCCTAAATTCGTGAATTAGGAGTATAAATCGATTACTTAAACAAGAACTTAAATTTTAAAACTAAAGTTAGAATTTTTAGTTTAGAATTAGAAGAGCATTTCTGGTTTGTCTAGAATTGGAGTTTTGGGTTGGAACTGTCAACCTAGCAGGTCGGGGTGGCCATGGTTTTCTCTGATGATGGAATGGTGATGGTAGAATCATGGAAAAATGGTGAGAAGTGAATCAAAGCAGTGTGGCATTGGAAATTTTGAATTAAAGATTATAACCCTAGTTTTGATTTGGTCGGGAAAATGGTCATCGCGGCGTCGAGAGTGCATCGGAAATAGTAAAGGGTGGTGGGATCGAAGCTATAATCGGTGGCGCTGCTCTGGGTGGGATCGCGTGGTCTCAGATGAACGTTGGCGGCGGCACGAGGTGATTCCAGTTTGGTCGAGTCTGTGTTTCAGTCGAATCTCTATGCTCGATTTTTGATTTTTGTCCTATTGTTGGATTTGGGTGATCGGAAGGTTGGAAGGGGTCGGCGGCGACTCAGAGGTGTCGGCGATGGTGGCTGGAATGTCTCCGATGTCACGTGCACGTGCACGGTGTACGTCCTGTGCATCTGGAAGTATGCTAGTTGGGGAAGAAAGCTTGAACTTGGGTTGATCTCGAGTAGTTGCCGAGTGTGACTCGAAGGGAAAAGGAAGGGGGGGAAACTCGAAGTTGAACTCAAGGATTTCCAGTTTTTACTCGGGAAATTTGATGTTGGGCTCGGGTAACTTTGTGAGTGCAGTTTTAAATCTGACAGGGTTTAAAATTTAAAATTTGAGTTCAAAATGAAGAGTAGGATTTAAAACAAAGTTTAAATCAAATTGTAAAGTAAGGATTCAAATTTAATTTGTATCACTAGTTTGAAATAAATAAGTTTATAACAATGTAAATGTTTTAAACAAATCTAAAATGTTAAAAGTATATTTTTTTTTTAGGTTTGATTTTAAATAAATTGGTTTAAAAATCTTGTAAATTTCTTTTATAAATGTTAAGTGTTCTTAACATTTGATTTAAAAAGATTTTGTATATTTGATTTAAATATTGGTTAAAGTTAAATTGTAATCTATTTTAAATCTTTTAATTTAAAATGAATTAAAAGAAAGATTTTAAAGTAAAATGTTTTAAAGACTTTTGTTAATAATAACTAAAGTAGTTAAAGGTTAATACTTTAGTTCAGAAAGTAATTAAGATTTAACTATATAGGAGTAATTAAATTAATAAGGTAATTAAAGAATAATTGATAATTTAATTAATTAATTGGTAATTAAGAGTTTATCAAGTTGTTTTAAATAAATAATTGATTAAAGATTAATTACCTAAAGAAATAATTAAAGAATTGATAAAAATTAATGAGGGATCATTAATTAAGGATTATTAAATAATTAATTAATATGATTAATTTTGATAATCAATTAGATTAATTAATTTATATGAAATTGGTTAAGTAGAATTACTTAATGGAAGTAATTAAAGGAATTAATTACTTAAGGTAATTAATTAAATTAATTTGATTAAGTTAAATTAATTAATTAAATTAATTTAAGATAATCATTTAGAGATGTGATAAATATAATTACTTAAATGTAATTAGTGAAGAGTAATTACTTAGGAAAGTAATTAAAGTTAATTAGAGGATGTAATTAACTAAAGAAGATTTTTAATAATAAAAGTAATTTTAGTTTAATTACTTTTGTATAATTAATCAAGGGATTAATTAAAGGATAATTAATTTTAGAGAAATTAATTTATGGAAGAGTAATTAAGGGTAGTTAATTACTAAATGTTATTAATCAAAGGTGATTAATAAATGTGGTTTAATTAAGAATTAATTATTAAATATAATTAATTTAAATGATGTAATTAAGGATTGGTTAATTAAGATTAATTAATAAATAATTAGTGATTAAAGTAATTAATTAATTGTAATTAATTAAGGATTAATGTAATCAAGTATAGTTAATTAACTAATGAAGTAATTAAAGATTAATTACTGAATGGTTTAAGATAATTAATTTGTGAAATTAATTAAGTATTAATTACTTAAAGTAATTAAAGGATAATTAATCAGGAATGATTAATTAAGATGGATACTTAGAGTAATGATTAATTAATTGGTTTAATTAATAATTAAGTAAGCAGGATTTATAGAATGAAGTAATTAGTTTAATTCACTTTAAATTAATTAGATGATATAAATCATTGCTTAAGAATGGATGAATAAGATTGAATGTATTTCATTGTTTGATATCTCTGATGAGATATGATTGATATATGATATGGATGTTTGGTTGAATTATAATGATAATGTGAATTATCTGTTTGGGATGATAATGTAGATTATCTATTGAATTATCTATCTTTGTGTATATAGATAAGAATTGAACTGTTTTAACCTTGAAACAACTTGGCCCTTAAAAGATACGTTTTGGATTTCGATGAGACCGGGATCGGGTTTCCGTATACCGGAATTCCAGGTCTGGAGACCCGAATACCACATCGATCCAAATTTACGATAGGTCGTGAATCTCAAGTGAAGATGAAGATTCAGAGTGCAAGGGTTATTGTCGTTAACTCTGAGGGTGATTCCAAAACGAGTGTAACGAGATAATGCCTTCGGTTTCGTTCGAACCCGGAACGAACTTGTATGGATTGAATGCTTTCAGCACATCGTCAGGCGGACGATGAGCATTCTAAGTGATATGTTCTGATTAAAGGTAATCGTAACCTCAAGCCTCATCAACCGGGAATGGCTAAAACAGGGGAGGTGCAGCAAGGCTTCGTGGGTAGCACCCACTGAGAGCAAGATAGATCCCTGTCTAGAGGTCCCTTTTCTTTTTATTCGGCTTAGTGTGTGGTTGGTCGCGCCAACTACGGGGTTATCTTGTTCGGAATTATCCAGTAAGGGATGGTTCCGGCTTTGTGTTGCAGGGGAGCGGGCGTACTCCTCGGTACGGTGATCTAGGCCACGTACTGTGACGGGCGGTACCCCAGTAGCCCTGCCATTGTATGGAAACCCATTCTTCCTACGTGCCCTTACGGTTTTGATTGTATAACCCACTTTGTGGCTAGTATGCTGGAATTTAATAATGTAACAATTTCAGCTATTTCACATTTATTTGAAAACCCTAGACCCTATTATAATATAACTGGATTTCCTATCAAATGTTTTGGTTAGCGTAAGGTAAAAACTTACCCATGTTTATTTGTGGGGAGTCTTACGTGATACCTTTTCTTTCTAAAGGTTTTGAAGTTAAGCAAGTTTAACCTGTTACTCACACCAGACCCATGTCTGACCCAAGTGTTTATTTCTGTTTTATAAACTCTTGGGTACTCAAATTTTTACGAGTAGCCAAGGGATTCAGGTTTAGCTTTGACGAATATTCTGGAGGAGCAATGGAGCAGGAGGCTTCGGCGTTCGTAGATATAGTATTCCGCTGTGTTGATATCTGTGATAGTGTTTGTATTGTATTGAGTTGTACTATCTAGACAGATGTTTATAACTGTCTAGTAAGTGATGTATATGCTGTGTAACTCTGTAAATTGTTGTATACTATGTAATAGTTTATGTTATTAATATAATTTATTCGTTCCGCTGTGAGATCGTTGTTGTTGTTTCTTTCTTCTCTTCTTTTCTCTTTTCTCACCCCTTTCTTTCTTATTAATGATTCGTCATTCTGTAGAATGAGTGGCGGGTTGTTACAGTGGTATCAGAGCATAGGTTGAGCGAATGCCTAAGCTTTTGGTTAAGTGAATATCAGAATACCTAGGTTCGGAAGGATTGTTCATTAGAGATAGGATCTGTAGCAACCTGTTTGAGTCTGAGTGTATATATTCGAGAGTGCGTATTTGTTAGTTATATAAAATGGTTTTATATTGTGTTAATTGATCGGTTGAGTGGTATATGGATTCTGGTCAATACGAGTAGCTAACGTTATTGATAGGGATCTCTAAACACTTGGACCAGGCCAACGGACACAATATTGTTTTAAAAAGGTAGATGAAATAATTTTACCCAGATATAATTTCTATATAAAAAAGTATCATTTTAAATGTATATGGTATTTGTAATGATTGGTTGAGATGATAATAATTTATCATCTAGGATTAGGAGTCTGAGTGTTGAGGTTGGAAGAGTATCTGTCGAGACTGTAAACCTAATACCGTCTCGAGTGAACTTTACAGTTGTGTAAGGATTTCACAATCTCTGAAGGAAACCTGTTAAGGTTCGGAGTTCATCTTTGAAGTTTGGATGAGTAGAGTTGGATCTGTCGGTTGGGCAGAAGCGAGTGATAGTATCTTGGTATCTTCTGGAAGAAGTAGCTGTGTGATGAGATGCAGTGACTATGGATGTTCCCGAAGATGTTTTCTTTGGAACAAGTTAATGAAGTGTGTCTGCTTCGGTGTTGTGGTTGAGTTCAGCATGGTGTTTCTATTTGGTTTGGGTTCGAGTTTCTCGAAGAACTTTGGAAAAGGAAGTCTTTGGCATTTGTGGCAGCAGTGCAGCTCGGAGTATTCTGTGCATTGGCAGGAAGTTTTCTGGCTGAGCAGTTTTTCTGAAGGTAGAGTTCAGAAGCAGTAGAGTGGATCCATTTCTTCGATAGATTGGATAGTTAAGTATGAGCTGTTCTGATTGGTTAAAGGGAGAACAGTTTCTTTGGAATTAGGCTGGGTTGATTGCAAAAGTGACTTGCGATAGATTGAGTATTCTCTTGAGTTATCTGAGATTTTCTGGGATGTGTTGTCCAGTTTGTGCTTGTGTTCTTCATCAGCATTTTCATTCTACTCCAGATCAGAATGGTGCAGCGGAAGTAGTTTGGCAAGTGCATCTGTTTGTCTTTTCCAGATAGGAGAAGTTAGTTCGGTCTTCTGATGTTGTGAGTAGATTTGTGTTTTGGATTATGGGTAGATTTTGAGAGGATCATTTTGTCGGGTTATTTTTGGTCTAGTTTGTTTCTAGAAGCATCGGCGAAGGTTGAGCTGATCAGAAAGGATTTGTAGGAAGCCGAGATCGTCTGAAGATTTTGTGGATAAGAGACGAAGGAATTTGAAATTCGAAGTTGGAGACTTCGTTGTTGTGAAGTTTTTCTCTGATTAAAGGGAGCTATAAGATTGGGTAAGTCTCGGAAGTCAGCTCCGAGTTGTTTTGGATCTTTTCTATGTTCTGATTTGGATAAGAGTTTGATCTACTGGATTGAATTGTCAGTTTGGATAACTGGAATTCAATGTATTTTACGTATCTCTGAGGGAGTACGTGTTTGATCTATCTCTGGTTTAGGAATCAGCAGTTCTGGAGGATTTGGTTGTTGAGTCAGACTCGTCTGTAGTCTGATATCTTGTTTAGTTCTGTAGATCTAGATGAGTAGAAGCTCTATAGCTTAGTAGTATTGATTGTTTGGATTCTGTAAAGCGAGTATCCCGATATTTATATTTGGGAAACTCTAGGAAATTCTATTCAGAATTTTGTCTGGATAATTAAAATTGTTTGATTGGGTGAATTGGTTTCTATGGTTGTTAGCATATGGATGATAATATATGCTTGTGATTTAAATAGATTATTAAATTACCTTTGTTTTAAATTTCGGGGACGAAATTATTTTAAGGGGGGAGGAATGTGATATCCCGGAATTTTTGGGCAATATCAATTTAATAATCTGTTTAAATAATTAAATTGATTTGATGATCTTTGTTAATAAATTTGAATTAATTTAATAATATAATTGAATAAATATTTAACTGGTGAATTTTATCTTTTAAAAATTAATAAAATATTTTCTATTTATAATATATATATATAACTGTATATATTGTAAATAGATGAGCTTTGGTTTGAAATGTAATAAATAAATAAATCTTGTTTTCTAATATATATATTTTGGTAATTTGGAAATCATGATTATTTTAATATTAAGCTTTTCAAAGCTATTTAATAAAAAAAACTATATGGTTTTAAAATACATAAGATAAATGTTTAATTGTTTAAAAATAGATTTTTAGCTTAAGTTTAAATTTAAATAAAAGGTTTGCTTTATTTCTTTTAAGATATTACTTGATATATATGATTTAAAAATAGAAGTTTAAAATACAATTTACATATGGTATTAATTCATTTAATAATAGAAGTAATTTATAATCTCTTTTATAAATTATTTAAAATTGTCAAATTTGATATTTTCAAGTAATAATTATAATACTTTGTTTTTATAAACATAAATAGATTTTATGGAAATAGAATTGTTATTTTAAATTTAAAATGGTAGTTATATATGCATATATATATATATAACTTGATTTTAAATTGGATTTTTAAATTTAAATTGAATATGAATTTGGATTTATAATAGAAATTAAAAGGGTAAACATTCTGAAAATATTTAGATAAGCTTTTAATTTTATATAATTTGTTTATTTACATTTTCTCTAAAAGAGAAATGCATATATACATTTACATAAGAATTTATTTATTAAGTTTAAAATCTTTATTAACATTTTTAAATAAATAAAAAAATATGTATTAATTACTTAAAAGACAAGTGTAATAAAATTAAGACACCTAAATAACATGTGTTAAGTAATGGATTAACAATGAGACAAGTGTCATTTAAATTTGTTTTTCTTTTATTTTTATTAAATGATTTTCAGCCTAAATACATATACTTTTCTCTATCTATTCTTTAGCAACATTTAAAAGCTAAGAGGAAATAAAAATCTGAAGTAAGAAACTTTCAGCCTGTAACCATTCTTCAAAATCTGTAACAAAATTCTCCTCATAAACAAATTAGTAATCAAACATTCCTCTCAACCAAAATCTGTAATCAATCCTCTAAAAATCTTCTTCTTCAAACCAGTAAAAACATTTTCCAAATCAAAACAAAAGTATGCAATACTTTTTCAAAATCTGGAACTCCAATCTGCATTTGTTTAAAACCTGGAATGAAAGCCTGTAACCTCTCTTCAATCTGAAAACAAAGCCTGCATTTTTCAAAATCTGGAAGCATGTTCAAAAGCAAGTTTAAAATCAAGATTTGAGCAACATCTCAATAAAGCAAGATTTTGGCATGCATGCAAGTTTTCTAGCAAGCAACTCAAGTTTTAAATCGAAGGAGAAAAAGGCAATTCAAGTTTTTAATCAAAAGCAACTGCCAGATCAAAATTTAAAGCCTGGGAAATTTCTTTGTTCTTAAAATTAGGTGAGTAACATCTTTATTTAAAATAAACTTAAGTAATTATGGTTGCTTGAATTGTTTCCTGAGATAACCTTGATTTGTGTGTGGATGAATATGATGAAATAGTTTGTATATATGTATGGGTTTTGAATGCATGTTTGCTGTTGCTTTATTCTTCCCTGTTCTAGATTCCAAACTTAAAGATCTGATTCAAACTTCATGAACTCATGATCTAATCCATGTTTAGATGCAAATTGCAAACAAAACGTGTTAGTGTATCATAAATTAAAGTCTAAAATTTTATTTAGGTTAATAAACTTGTAAATGACTTTGGGATGGAATAAATAACAGAGGAACTTTATATAAGTAAAATTTTAAAAATCCTAAATTCGTGAATTAGGAGTATAAATCGATTACTTAAACAAGAACTTAAATTTTAAAACTAAAATTAGAATTTTTAGTTTAGAATTAGAAGAGCATTTCTGGTTTGTCTAGAATTGGAGTTTTGGGTTGGAACTGTCAACCTAGCAGGTCGGGGTGGCCATGGTTTTCTCTGATGATGGAATGGTGATGGTAGAATCATGGAAAAATGGTGAGAAGTGAATCAAAGCATTGTGGCATTGGAAATTTTGAATTAAAGATTATAACCCTAGTTTTGATTTGGTCGGGAAAATGGTCATCGCGGCGTCGAGAGTGCATCGGAAATAGTAAAGGGTGGTGGGATCGAAGCTATAATCGGTGGCCCTGCTCTGGGTGGGATCGCGTGGTCTCAGATGAACGTTGGCGGCGGCACGAGGTGATTCCAGTTTGGTCGAGTCTGTGTTTCAGTCGAATCTCTATGCTCGATTTTTGATTTTTGTCCTATTGTTGGATTTGGGTGATCGGAAGGTTGGAAGGGGTCGGCGGCGACTCAGAGGTGTCGGCGATGGTGGATGGAATGTCTCCGATGTCACGTGCACGTGCACGGTGTACGTCCTGTGCATCTGGAAGTATGCTAGTTGGGGAAGAAAGCTTGAACTTGGGTTGATCTCGAGTAGTTGCCGAGTGTGACTCGAAGGGAAAAGGAAGGGGGGGGAAACTCGAAGTTGAACTCAGGGATTTCCAGTTTTTACTCGGGAAATTTGATGTTGGGCTCGGGTAACTTTGTGAGTGCAGTTTTAAATCTGACAGGGTTTAAAATTTAAAATTTGAGTTCAAAATGAAGAGTAGGATTTAAAACAAAGTTTAAATCAAATTGTAAAGTAAGGATTCAAATTTAATTTGTATCACTAGTTTGAAATAAATAAGTTTATAACAATGTAAATGTTTTAAACAAATCTAAAATGTTAAAAGTATATTTTTTTTTTAGGTTTGATTTTAAATAAATTGGTTTAAAAATCTTGTAAATTTCTTTTATAAATGTTAAGTGTTCTTAACATTTGATTTAAAAAGATTTTGTATATTTGATTTAAATATTGGTTAAAGTTAAATTGTAATCTATTTTAAATCTTTTAATTTAAAATGAATTAAAAGAAAGATTTTAAAGTAAAATGTTTTAAAGACTTTTGTTAATAATAACTAAAGTAGTTAAAGGTTAATACTTTAGTTCAGAAAGTAATTAAGATTTAACTATATAGGAGTAATCAAATTAATAAGGTAATTAAAGAATAATTGATAATTTAATTAATTAATTGGTAATTAAGAGTTTATCAAGTTGTTTTAAATAAATAATTGATTAAAGATTAATTACCTAAAGAAATAATTAAAGAATTGATAAAAATTAATGAGGGATCATTAATTAAGGATTATTAAATAATTAATTAATATGATTAATTTTGATAATCAATTAGATTAATTAATTTATATGAAATTGGTTAAGTAGAATTACTTAATGGAAGTAATTAAAGGAATTAATTACTTAAGGTAATTAATTAAATAAATTTGATTAAGTTAAATTAATTAATTAAATTAAGATAATCATTTAGAGATGTGATAAATATAATTACTTAAATGTAATTAGTGAAGAGTAATTACTTAGGAAAGTAATTAAAGTTAATTAGAGGATGTAATTAACTAAAGAAGATTTTTAATAATAAAAGTAATTTTAGTTTAATTACTTTTGTATAATTAATCAAGGGATTAATTAAAGGATAATTAATTTTAGAGAAATTAATTTATGGAAGAGTAATTAAGGGTAGTTAATTACTAAATGTTATTATTCAAAGGTGATTAATAAATGTGGTTTAATTAAGAATTAATTATTAAATATAATTAATTTAAATGATGTAATTAAGGATTGGTTAATTAAGATTAATTAATAAATAATTAGTGATTAAAGTAATTAATTAATTGTAATTAATTAAGGATTAATGTAATCAAGTAT
The DNA here is from genome assembly GCA_030737815.1 of Allium fistulosum. NCBI lineage: Eukaryota > Viridiplantae > Streptophyta > Magnoliopsida > Asparagales > Amaryllidaceae > Allium > Allium fistulosum. The sequence goes on along the minus strand of CM060902.1, from coordinate 796,493,269 downwards.
AGTTAATTAACTAATGAAGTAATTAAAGATTAATTACTGAATGGTTTAAGATAATTAATTTGTGAAATTAATTAAGTATTAATTACTTAAAGTAATTAAAGGATAATTAATCAGGAATGATTAATTAAGATGGATACTTAGAGTAATGATTAATTAATTGGTTTAATTAATAATTAAGTAAGCAGGATTTATAGAATGAAGTAATTAGTTTAATTCACTTTAAATTAATTAGATGATATAAATCATTGCTTAAGAATGGATGAATAAGATTGAATGTATTTCATTGTTTGATATCTCTGATGAGATATGATTGATATATGATATGGATGTTTGGTTGAATTATAATGATAATGTGAATTATCTGTTTGGGATGATAATGTAGATTATCTATTGAATTATCTATCTTTGTGTATATAGATAAGAATTGAACTGTTTTAACCTTGAAACAACTTGGCCCTTAAAAGATACGTTTTGGATTTCGATGAGACCGGGATCGGGTTTCCGTATACCGGAATTCCAGGTCTGGAGACCCGAATACCACATCGATCCAAATTTACGATAGGTCGTGAATCTCAAGTGAAGATGAAGATTCAGAGTGCAAGGGTTATTGTCGTTAACTCTGAGGGTGATTCCAAAACGAGTGTAACGAGATAATGCCTTCGGTTTCGTTCGAACCCGGAACGAACTTGTATGGATTGAATGCTTTCAGCACATCGTCAGGCGGACGATGAGCATTCTAAGTGATATGTTCTGATTAAAGGTAATCGTAACCTCAAGCCTCATCAACCGGGAATGGCTAAAACAGGGGAGGTGCAGCAAGGCTTCGTGGGTAGCACCCACTGAGAGCAAGATAGATCCCTGTCTAGAGGTCCCTTTTCTTTTTATTCGGCTTAGTGTGTGGTTGGTCGCGCCAACTACGGGGTTATCTTGTTCGGAATTATCCAGTAAGGGATGGTTCCGGCTTTGTGTTGCAGGGGAGCGGGCGTACTCCTCGGTACGGTGATCTAGGCCACGTACTGTGACGGGCGGTACCCCAGTAGCCCTGCCATTGTATGGAAACCCATTCTTCCTACGTGCCCTTACGGTTTTGATTGTATAACCCACTTTGTGGCTAGTATGCTGGAATTTAATAATGTAACAATTTCAGCTATTTCACATTTATTTGAAAACCCTAGACCCTATTATAATATAACTGGATTTCCTATCAAATGTTTTGGTTAGCGTAAGGTAAAAACTTACCCATGTTTATTTGTGGGGAGTCTTACGTGATACCTTTTCTTTCTAAAGGTTTTGAAGTTAAGCAAGTTTAACCTGTTACTCACACCAGACCCATGTCTGACCCAAGTGTTTATTTCTGTTTTATAAACTCTTGGGTACTCAAATTTTTACGAGTAGCCAAGGGATTCAGGTTTAGCTTTGACGAATATTCTGGAGGAGCAATGGAGCAGGAGGCTTCGGCGTTCGTAGATATAGTATTCCGCTGTGTTGATATCTGTGATAGTGTTTGTATTGTATTGAGTTGTACTATCTAGACAGATGTTTATAACTGTCTAGTAAGTGATGTATATGCTGTGTAACTCTGTAAATTGTTGTATACTATGTAATAGTTTATGTTATTAATATAATTTATTCGTTCCGCTGTGAGATCGTTGTTGTTGTTTCTTTCTTCTCTTCTTTTCTCTTTTCTCACCCCTTTCTTTCTTATTAATGATTCGTCATTCTGTAGAATGAGTGGCGGGTTGTTACAGGAAATTTTTAAGCTAGAATTCAATTTCAATTTAACAGCACAGGGAAAAATGAATTGATAATCAAATTATATTTTGTCCAACAAATGAATCAAGCATACCTAATAGTGGAAATGATGCCAACAAAATCCAAGCAATCAGATGCCAGTAAGATACATCCATCTAATATGATTCTGAACTGTAAAAAAAGAAGAAGAAATAAGAAAAAGAAAAAAAAGGCAAACACAACTTAACAACCAAAAATAATCAACTGGATTGTTCTTTATACTTAAAATTGCAATTTATAAGAGTGAGCATGAAAAACCTGATGGGGATTACAGTCAACTGGATTGTTCTTTAAACTTTAGCTTGCACTGAGTATTCACGATTTCTTCGTATGTGCATTGTCCATAATATGTTATTGAAGGCTTGGATGTTCTCGCTTACAACCTGTTATTGAAAACCTGTCAAATATATGTTGTAAAATATCGGCTTATCATTTTAACATTTTTTATAAATACAATCAACCGACGATGCAAGGATAAACACAAGAGCTCAGAGTACTCAGTTACTCAGTTATATTGTAACATATATTTGTCGGTGCTATAGTTTTAAATATCATCAAAGAACAGAATGATATGGAGATACAGAGTGTTTGATAAAGCAATGAACATTTTTTACATTCTTTGTAAGTTGGAATGACCAGGGTAGACGATCCTTGAGAAACATGTTGCAGAGGTCCGTGGTGATTCTATAACACTATGTTTGACAATTATACTAGTACATTCTTTGAGTGTTTTTTTTCTTGATGAAGTGCTTTGACAACGGTACCTGAACAGTAACAGAAGCACAATCTATAAGCAAAATAAGTGATGATGTTCCACTGGTAGAGTGACCACATGAGAACTTATATACTGATTGCTTTACAGACAATATAACCGATGAGTCAACTTCTGGTATGAACCCCATCTCAACCAAACCAAACAACGCACCAGTTGCACCATTTACCTTTCCAACCTCACACAATCCAGTCAACAGCTTATTTGATGCTGCAAAGTGAGGCATGAACCCTCTCCCAAGCATCAAACCTAACTGTTCACTGTAGGCAGAGAGACGCTATACAAGCAAGGCAGATTTAAAAGTTCCAAGAGAGATGTGGCTTGGGAATATAGCATTCAATATTACTTTCAAATGAAATAGCAATTCAAAGTCCAGATGTAATACTTACCTGCCACACGATCAGAAAGTCAATTATTGCCAGTCGTTAGTAAAAGTCGCAAAATCAAGTTTGCATCCTACAATAATTGGACATAAAAAGAAATATAATTAAATTATAAGTATTCAACGTAACATCTACGATATAAGAAAAGAATTTGAGAATTTGACCGAACGTCAAAATGACCGTTTAAAGAATTTGTGTGCAATGAACCTTACGAATTCATATTTCTAGTTGATTTAATATGCTTCTTAGAGCATCTACAATAGCGCGCATTCAGGTTGAAATATTTAGCTTTCGCTCTTCAACAGCGCACTTCAAGCTGAAAATTCAGCGCAAACTATAGTTTCTGATTCGGTTTAATGAATTAAGGTTGGACGTCTATTTAACGGACCATCCAAAACTACACATCGATTTAATGGACGTTCAAGTTTCAGAAGCTCAAAGTCTTCATTGTGATGTCGACAGTTTGTGTTAAATATCTCAAAGTCTTCATTGTGATGTCAACAATTTATCTAAATTTAGTAGTTGGCCATGACAAAAGACATTTTCTAAATGTTCATTGCTAAAGGGACTTTATATATGGTTGTGAGGGTTTTTAATAAACGGGTGAACAAAATTAAACAACAAATATATTAAATTTTGAACATTTTTTGGATTTAAGGGTAGTAAAATAATATGATTGTATATTGAATATTCTCATCCAAAAAACTATAAAATTCGCTACAGTTTTATGATGTAATATGTGCCGACCTCATTAAAAAAGCCCATTCATAACTGAATATGGAGTCCTTGTGACAATGCATAAAGGAATTGCCATTTATAATTTTTTTTCAGAAGCCAAACTTCTTATAGTATCATTCGATGTATTTTCACGAAAGTTACAGTCCCATTTGGTAATGTATGTTATTGTGCATAAGTCATGTAACATACAGTCAGTTATATCATGTAGAAATACGGACAAATGAATCGAACATTTTGATCAATTTTTTTCTTGCAGATTCGTATTTTAGACCTTTGAATCGAAAGTCGAAATCATAATTAAATTTTTGAATCCCCCAGTTTTAATTGTTTAAACGTAGCTAAACTTAATTTAAACTATGGTGACCCATAAAAGAAAGTCTCATTAGGATGCATAATCTGATTGAGAATGCATGATTGTACCAAAAAGTGGAATCTAAAGAGTATCTTATTTTTTGAGTGCCAACCATCTTTCTGGTAGCATGGCATGTAGTTTCCACGTTAGTGTAGTTTATGTCAATGTCCCATTGAAAAACATCCAAATCCCAAATTCTGAAGAGGAGCATTTTGGCTACATATCCTAAATTGAATGTGCAGATATCCAAAATAAAGCAATCTAAAGATAAAACCTCAATAGACTTATGCATTGCCGCCTTATTGTCTAATAACACAAATAAAGGCACAGTCACTCTTTCGCGCTACCATCCTTGTGGAAAATAATTTCTAATTCTAGCTCCACTACTAGTTGTTCCAAATCAAATCTATATACATTTGCAAAAAAAATCCGTAACATTGAAATTATGACATCCATATAGAAATATATCTCATTTACTGATAACTAATATTTCAGTTGAAGAGGTATATAATTTTTTATGCTAAAAATTTATTCAATACATTTTCACCATTAATTGTCAATTTTATGTAATAAAGTTGGAAAAGGTACAACCAAGCTAAAGTCTTGGTTGCAGCTCAAATGCACCAAATTTCTCTACCAAATGACTATGGCCATAACCGGGTAGATTATTGTTTTTGACTTAATTGTTTGACGGATATAGTCTTGACATTTGCAACTGCACAATACATAATATGAATTATTAATCTAAAGTTCAATACCTTTACCGAAGATCTTCATTGGACTCGAGCTGCATTTTCTACCATGTATAGGTTCAGAAAAGTATTATGTAAACATCAAGCACAATATCCAATGAATTTATATATGCCGTGATACATTTATTTGAAGGTCAGAGAGATGGTCCAGCTTCGTATGGATCTGTAAATGAATAAAAATTATGTTAATAAGATCAATATTTCTAAATACTTTGTGGAATGGTGTAGGTTATCCATTTAAGTAACTATGCTCATCTAACATGCTTTAAGGATGAACCAACCAATTTCTTATTTTTGTCAAGTTTCTTGTAAATCTTGCATTCGTTGCAACTCTGCAACATATGATTATAGTTTCATATATTATTGTTGACTCCTTGTTCGCCAATGATCCTTAATTTTTGGTACAACAATATTTGCGCTGATGTAGTTGCATTTTTCATTCCATTCGAGAGTTTTAGCCTATGCTTTTGTCTCACCATTTACTCATCCTATTAAAAATAGATTTCAATTGTATATACAGTAAACAAAAAGGTTACTATTCACATTGCTACTATTAATTTGGAACAAAAAATAATCAAATTGTGCAAGTTATTTTCTCTTGTTTAAAATAACTTACTCTTTATTTCACTAACGATTGCCTATATTTAAAAATTAGAAGAAACGTGTTTTTGAACAAAGGACAGATATTAGTATATCAATACCTTATTTAAATTTTTTTTTCCGACTCTTCATTTATAGTAGAAGAGATCAACCGTATAAACTTTCTCTAAAGTAACCATGAAAACAACCTCTTGGTGTTTTGTGTAATCTATAAATTAGTTCACAATTTATGTGTTTTACAAACTATTGAAATATAATTATATCTTCTAATTTCAAAATAAGACTTCCTGCCGTCCTTCATACTAGAAAACAAGTTGTCCTCTTTTCAGGTGAAAAGACTTTATGTCCATTTGACATGCATCTTTTTTTTCAAATAATATAATATGTTATCCTTACCTAGAAAAAAATTAGGCTTAATCAAAATCAATCATCCAAACCAAACAAAATCCAAGCGATGCTAACTTTCCAATTATTTTTCCTTCTTTATGACTTTCTGTCAGTATAACGAAATCAAAGGAACCAGCAGACTAAAAGGCCGTTCAAAGCCATTTTTTGCCCTGTTATCAATGGAAACACCCTCATCGTTATTAATCCCATCTCCAACACCGTTGTGGGAGCGTTGTCCACCCTGTTATCAAAGCCATTTCTCTTCTTCCTACCATTCATGAAGATCACACACTAAATTTCAATGACTGTTGTCCACCGGTGAAAGTACTTTCTTATCAAATCTTATTCACGACATCACAAGAATACCACAAATGCACACGCACTTAAAAACGGTTGCCACGGAAAAGACCAAAATCGTCAACTTTTAATGTACAAAGATACAACTATAATTAGAGGTTTACGTTACAATTGCATATGAGCAACTGCTTATTTCACCAGGTTTACGTTACAATTGCATATGAACAACTGCTTGTTTCACCCGCCAAAATTCAGTTTTATCATTGTTATTCAATTAGCTTGCGGACCCTAAATCATTTTAGTAATAATACACTCCCCCTTTATAAGCCTGAGTGAACAATAATAATAATATGCTAATCGACTTTATAAGCCTAAAGGACCGATTAAGTAGACCAGAATAATATTATTATTGTTAGGCTTATAAAAGGGGTTAGTAGTGAACAATAATAATAATATACTAAGCAATCTCCCGGTAATGCAATTTAACTAAAAATAATCCAAAACGTGGATATATGAAAATATTTAGAGCTTAGAACATTAGTTATTGTATAGCAACAGTAATTATATAGTGTAGTTTTTATAATTTCAAATTCAGAAGTAAATAACAAGCATCAACTGCAAATACAAATGCAAGCTAGTAAACTGCACATAATCATGAAGTACGCCAATCCTCCCCAATTCTACGATCTGTATTTGTAAAAAAAATCAATGGAGAATGACAAGCAGCAAAGACTGAAGCCACAAATGATCCTAAGTAATAACGGGACTACCATCAACATAGAACTTCAATTGTGAAAATAAAAGAACAGTACTGGTTATGTTAGTCTTCCCTTTTAATTATTAAACTTTCAATGCATAATAAACATTACCCACAACCATCACCCAACAACAATTGTTGATCCCATAAGTATCTTCAGTTTTCTTCTACAAGAGGATGACAGTAGGAAACATAACAATATTCACATATATCTGTACACATTTCATTCACATGAATGTCCATATCCGCGGATACAGACGGAAATAAAATAATTATCCAATCAACCAACAACCACCTATTAATAAAGAAATATAAATAGAAATTTTATTTTAACGTAAAAAAGATTTCAATCTCATTGGTTATAAATGTGTTACAAATAAATAAATATGATTGTAATAAATAGTTTTGAGCAGTTAACATACATTAAGTACATATAATAGAAACCACCAACCTAATAAAACAATAAATAAATATTTTTGATTGTAGTATTGTATTTTAAACTATAATCTTAACAAAAATGAACGAATAATTTTCAGATGCGAATGACTTCGCATCCGCATGTTCGAATATCAAATATTTATCTGCTTTTAGAATGCGGATGGATTTCGAATTTTTCGGATATCCATTAAGAAACCTACTCCAAGTAGTGCATTCTTAGTAATTTCAAATTCGAATGTAAATAAAGAGCATCAACTGCAACTACAACAGTAAGCTAGTAAACTTCACATAATCATGAAGGACGGAAAACCTCCCCAATTCTACTATCTGTATTTGTAAAAAAAATCAACAGAGAATGACAAGCAGCAAAGACTGAAGCCACAAATGATACGAACTAACAACAGGACTACCATTCATATAGAACTTCAACTGTGAAAATAAAAGAATAGTACAACCTGCTAACAGCCTGGCCCTATAAGTAGAGGCATCATCACACAAATATTCTCCTTGATAGTTACTCATGCATCTCTAAGGCATTAGCTCTTTCATCGATCTCTCACAGCCCCTTTCAGTAGTTTTCCATTATAAATAATTGTAAATATATTTATGTTTTGCTCTTCCAGTCTTGTTTGTTGATCATTGCAATTATGATCCTGTATATTGATTTTTGTTGTACCCATCGGACACTTGAACAAATTTCAGGTTATTAATTAATAAAATTATTCATGCTCTCCTCGTAAGAGGACCACTCTTTCACAAAAAAAAAAGTTGCATCGATGTTACGTTTCATAAGGTACATGAAGTGGCGCTTGTTCAGCAAACGTCTGAACACCGAGCGCTTGCTCAACAAACGCTCAAACTGATTATAAATTTGTAACTAAATAGCCTCGAAATGTAACCGATTGTATTATGTAATCGCTGCCGGAGAGGTGCTCGTAGTATATGTATTACATTATGTAATCGTCTACAGGAGATGCTCTAATATTATTCTTAATCTCAATTTTGACGTCTCTTTTCTTTTTGATATTAGATGACATATTCTTGAACCATGAAATATGAACATGTCAGCTAATTCATTTGAAACTGTCCCTACGTACATTCACTGTCCCTACACTCATAAGCTTCATAACCTCCATTCACTGCCACTACACATAAACAACCAGACAACACAACACTTGCCCTGAACCTCTCAACCATCTCCCCATCATAACTAGAAGCAACTCAACAATTCCAAACAACCTTCCCACCATCCGGTAACTTCTATATCTCAAAAAAAGAGGAGGTCAGCTCAGTTTTGTTTCAAAACTGAGTGAGCTCCTCAAAACTGAGAGCTGAGACCTCAGTTTTGTCATGCTCAATTTTAACAAAACTGAGCTCCTCAAAACTGAGACCTCATTTGACATTAGTTCAGTTGTTTCTCAAATCCAAATTTCATGAATTTAGAAGATGAACTCTAAACATTAAAAATATTTCAATTAGAACAAAAAAACAGTTATGAAAATTATTTTTTGGTTAAAATTTGAGATCTGAAATTAATAATGGATTAAACATTAATATCATCTCAAATGCTAAGTTTTAAAACATGTACTATGTTATTTTACAAATGCCAATTAAAATTGAGAATACTTTTTTTCATCAGTATTTATAATTTTCCTAAAATCGATTCTAAGCTTAAAAAGAGGAGGTAAAAAAAGTGAGATTCAACTAGAAAGACTTAGGATTGCTACAAATATTAAAATCTAATTACTGATAAAAATAAAAAATTTAGGTTGTGGTCTACAAAATATATGAAGCATTATAAATGAATTTTGTAAATTTATTTGAACATAACTACTGATTAGAAATTTTTTTGCAATGTTATTGTAAAATCTTTTTCTTCCTTTAATATTTTCTTATGTGCTTTTGAATGTGGAATTTGTTATGTGTTCTTTGTATTTTTTTCTCTGCTTGTAGCATGAAGTAATATTTTTCCATCTTTGATTCTAATTGACTATTTATCTTTCCAAGGGAATTTTTTTTCCAAAATTATTACACAAGTATTATTGACATCTTATCTCAAAATTTCCAATTTTCTACAACTGCATTTAGAAAATATAATATCAAGCAGGAAACCATAAAACCATAGAAAATATATTATGACAACCATGTGTCTTTTAAACTGCTAATGCCCAATTAGAAATAATGAATGTAATTATCTTAATATTATGTAGACTTCAAATTCATAAAACCATAGCTTTTGCTAGAAAAAAGTAGATATTCAAAAGTCCCTATGATCCCTTTTAAAGTCTTAACTATGCCCAAATCCATGTGTTTCAAAACCAATTGCGAAAGAAAGCCATGAATACCCAAAAAGTTTGAAACCATGCAACCATGTTAATATACAGTATGCCACTTTATTTAGGAAAAACAAACTTTATTTGAAACTCTTAAGGGCTAAAACAATCTGATCCCCTTTACCCAATGCACAATGCAAAGATCAAACTCAGGGCATCCATATGTTCATGATGCTTAGTATTTTTAATCCAGAATAAAGATAATTTAAAGGATTTCACTTTATAAAAAAAATGTGTTTAATCACTCAGACTTAATAACAAAATAAAGCAAACAGGCATAGCTTGGGAACGACTGGGCAAAATTGAAACCATTGCAACATTGGGAATATTTTCATGATAAAGCAAATATTAACTGCTTGTAAAAAAACAAAATAAAGCAAACAGGCATAGCTTGGGAACTGACTAAATTACATGCATATCAAACAATGATATATATCAACAATCCCTGTTGAGATGATGGTAATGAGCTATAGTAAACAAAATAAAGCAAATGCATGTTATAGTGCACAACAACAAAGATCAACAACCAGAAATTATTCAACCACTCACCATCCATTAAACAACAACATGCAAGAGAATCAAAACTAGAACTGCACGTGTTTACTCACCTATTTGCTTTAGATTTGGTTGTTTAAGCTTTAAAATACTATATATTTTTTCAGTAGTAGTTTTAGAGAATAATTCAAAATAACTCAAGGAACCCAAATTTTAACTCTATGGTTAAACTGAAATTAAACACTATAAAATTTTCTACCAAATAAGTACTCTTTTTAATGTCAAGGAAGGTGCAAAAATATTGAAAAATGTAGCATCTTATTCTGAAGTGGCAGCTTTGGCTAGCATCATTTTTCTTTTATTAGGTGGGCCAAAAAGGAGCATCCAGATGGGAAAATTAATCTCAGTGGTTAAAAAATTGCAATAAATAAATATAGTTAACATCATGGCAACGCCTGATAATGTAGATGAGCATATGACTTGATGTTATCAAAATTCATTTTTTAAAAGAATATAGTTAACATAATATCTTGAATACAACCAACAATTACACATTATTCAAGATACAACTTAAATATGAAAGGTAATAATTTTGTATCTCAGTTTTAAATAACCTTTCTTCAGTTTTGCACTACAGTGGGCGACTAATTCTGAACAAACTTCTCCCTATGAATCAACTTAATCATGAATTTTCTTACTTCAGCTAAATCAACAACGAGAATATTAGATAATGAATAAGGTGAAAAGTGAGAAGTACAAGTACCCAACTCATCGATGTTGAAAATACTAATATTAGAAAATCGAAGAACTAAAATTGGACACAAAGAAAAGGAAATACGGAAATACTTCAATTCTAAATCGCGATTGATGAATGATGTTTGAACGTGTTGAAAATACGTTCAAAATTGAAAGAACCCATTTTAAACCTATATAGAATCAAACAACCCATTTAAACCTAAAAAATTAATGGCGTTGTACCTGTAGACGATATCTGAAAGATGAACGAGATCTCTGAATGATGAATGGAGAAGTTTAATGAAGCGACGGTGATGTAGGCGAATTTTGATGATTGGAAGAGATGTTTTCTTCTTTTTACGTGATGAAAATGTTTCAAGGTAGGGAAGGATGAAAAGAGGAATTAGGGGAAGTGAAAAAAATGGCGCAAAATTGTATAATTTAGCTTTTGTCAGCGTTCACACGGAAAATTTTCCCCCCAAAATTTTTAATGACCGCACTTAAGTCACAAACGCTGACATTAGGTGCTGTTGATGGTATTTTTTTCTTGTAGTGGGAGGTGGCATTGGGAAGGTGGTGTCGAGCAGGTCATAGATCGTGTGTTCGTTCGTCCCCAGGTGGTCGTAGTTCGCCAGAAAAATTAGATAAATGGGGTGGCGGCACTAGCTACTTCGTGGTGGCAGAGGCAACGTGAAGGGGTCGACATGGGCGGCCTAAGGAGGTGGGTCGCGTGGAGATGTTCGATCGTGAGCTAATGGGTCGTGGCGGCGGGATTTTGGTGGTCAAACAACATGTAGTGGCGGTTGTTCGATGGGGGTCGCGATTTCATGTATTAGGGTTACGTATAGGCAAGGTTTGACGTGGCCTCGTTTTATTTTCTTATTTTAATTAAAATTTATTTTCAATTGTTATAACGATCATATCTTTTACGTACGAGCTCGGATTCACGCGCGGTTTTCTCCGCTGCGATAGTAGCAAAATTTTGGACATTTAAAAATTGGTTTGGACGAATTCTGAGACTGTTGAAATTTGGGCCTTTATTTGGATTTCAAATCGATTTGAAACCAAAGGTGGGTATTTTAACCCACTCACAACTACTAGATTACCTTATGTTAGTTAAAGTAAATTTATGATGTGATTAGAAATTGATTGGATAATGTTTGGTATGTTTAAATAGTCATTCCAGTTAAATATGACTTTTATTGCATTTAATCACCATTTAATTTAAGATTGAATTTTAAATTTCCTGTAATACCTGTATTGATAATTAATCGATTGTTGCTATCTATTTGTAGATCTGAATGATGATTGTGATGGATTTTTGATTGTTGATATTGGATGACTGGATGTTATATTTTATATTATTATAACACTGCAAGTTCCCTTAGTTATTGCTAGGAAAATCACTATGGGTTGAATGATACATACCCGAACGATCTATAGATTTGATAAAAATCGTTATGGGTTGAAATGATAAACCCGAGCGATTTTATGGATATTAAATGTTAATTCAGGATTGCGGGTTGAAATGATATATACCCGTAAATGTAAATTTATTGTGGATTGAAATGATATATGTCTGTATCACTTGACCATAGGGTAGAAAATTATATACGGACATCGGATTGGTTAAATTAAATGATTTTAAATACTTAAATTTTGAATTTAGCTAAATGGTATTTTGAAGTAAATTTGATCTATATAAACTGAATTATTTTCGAAATCCAAGTTATAAATGTTGAAATTGGAGTTGGTTTAATGAACTGTTTAAAGAATAAAATGGAAATTTCAAAGCTGAAATCTGAAATATAGATGAAATTTATCAAAATTGAGTTATTGAAAATGTTTGAACAATTAAACTTTGAAATCTATGAAATTTAAGTGCTTTAAAATTGTAGTTCAAACATGAGTTTGAAATCGATATAAATTGAAATGATTTTTATGGGAATTTGAATTGAAAGAAAATTTAGTTTGTTGAAATCTGGATATGGTCCAGATTTGTTGAAATGGAAGAAATATTTTGATTTGATATTAATTTCAAATTTATTATTTTAATAAAAACTGTTTTAAAAATATATCATTTTTAAAATCCCGATTATTAAGATTTTCAAACTATTAAACTATTTTAATCTATTTTAAACTATTTCAATCAAATTTACTATTTTAATTTATTTTAAATCTATTTTAATCTATTTTAAATCTATTTAATCATTTTAAATCTATTTAATCATTTTAAATCTATTTAAATCATTTTAAATCTATTTAAACTATTTTAAATCTATTTAAACTATCTTAAATCTATTTAAACTATTTTAATCCATTTTTAAACTATTTTAAAGTATTTCAAACTGTTTAAAAATTTATTTTTAAACTATGCTAAACTATTTATAACTATCTAAACTATTTTCTAAGTTTCAGACTGTGTAAAGTGGCAGTGTTTATATTTAAATCTTTGATTTAAAAACGAATATGGTTAAATGATGTTATAACCTAAGTTGAGATTTGAAATGATATTTTCTAGTGAAATGACATATTTGAGTGAATATGATTTCGAAAGTGATATGGTTTGAATTGAATATGATATTTTGATATCAATTATGAAATGGTTTTGGAAATTTAAAAGAACCATTCGTGTAAAATAAGCGTTTGGTTGTCAAAGAGACTGGAATCGAATATTGTCATACTCTCTGCCCATACTGAAAACCACTTTAACAACTGTGTACGTGGTGGAGATTCCCGAATGAAGTAGGATGATTTGGCGAATGTTTCTGTATGAGGTATTTACGTAGCCCTAACTCCCTCGAGTCAGCCTGATGTTGCTAAAACAGGAGCTAGACCGGGCAAAGTGAGGTCGCTCCTCCTATCGGGCATATTTCTTCGATACCATATTACGACTTTGTGATTGATTTGGTGGCCACCCCTTGATTTTGATTATGGGAGTGTGTTCCGAGGTGGGCGATAGTAGCTGCTATGCGTTACCACCATCCCGGGAGTGCAAACAGTAGAATCCTACCCTGGCATTGCCTTGCGTGCCTTGTCACATGCCTTATCGCGCCCATTACGAGTTTAGTTTGTACCGTACCCATGGAGTGCTCCTTGAGTATCCCATCAGTTTGGTGGGGCTTACAGTATCTGTATAGACTATGAGAATATATAAAAATGTGTTAAGGGGGATATGGGTAACACCTTAACGCTATTTTAATACTTTACTTTACTGTAGACACTATTATAATAGCGTATTGTACTATGTATGTAGATAGTTTAACGGATCCTTAGGAGATGGAATCTCGAACGTCTCTTAAGTTACTGCACTCACGTTAGACACTGGATAAGAGATGTCAAACCCCGTAAACATCTCCGACGCTTTTATACTCATATTTATTTACTGTTGATTTAACTTGCATAAGATCTTTTAGTTCTGACTCGAGTGTTTTGTCCTTTCATTATGCTCGGGTCAGTCTGAGCTTTCAGTGTATCAAAGACTACTTTTCTGGAGGACGAAGATGGAGATTGTATACTATATTATTTATTTTATTTTTTTCCACTGCATCATGTTGTTCCGCTGCATTATTTTTTTATTTCTGCTATATGTACTCTGATTCTGTATTGTAAAAGTGTAATCAAATGTTATTTATAAAACAGCTTCATGAACTGTTATTTGATTATTATATTTTGTCATTCCACTGTGAGATTCTGTGTTTGTTTTATTTCTTTCTCTTCTTTTTCTTATTTACCCCATAACAATCCTCCCTTTTGAATTGTTTGAGTTTGACATGTGTGGTATTATCGATTTGAACCATCCAAAAAGGTGGGTCGTTACAAACCCAAATTTTGATATAGAGTAGATAGGGATCACTGTTTAGGTAGGACGGGGTAAAGGTCGAGGCTAGGAATAAAATAGTTATGAATGCCCGTAAGGTAGCAACAAAGAGTCCCCGTTGAATATAAGGAATATTGGTATGAACTTATGAATGTTTGATTAGATATGTGTGAAAGCTATAAGAGGAACCCTCGAAGGATTGGGGAATGGTATCAAAGTACATTTTTGCAAATTCTTGGATATACTCACATGAAAGATCAAAAAGAAAGCAAATAACAAAGTCTAAGAATACTATCAAGAGATTTTGATTAGAGGAAGATAGTGGTATGATAGGATAAGAGGGTAATAATCAAGGTTAAAGAAGGTAAGATAGGTGGTAGGAAAATTATTCTACCAAGCGGATTTTTCGATGAGTTATTTTAGTTGTGCATAGTTTATATTTCTCATTCACTATAGTGTGGGGATGCACAATTTATCCCTTAATTAGTTGTAATGATTGAAGTAATAGATGGACTTTATTTATTGAGAGTCAATGAGGTAAGTTAAGACATATGGATTATAGTTGAAGACATACTATAAATGACCATCTTAATTGAGTAAGGATTGATAGGGCTATAACATCATTAACTCCAGTTGATGACGAATGGCAGCTTCCAACAATTGTTTATTTTAAGTTATTTGGGTTGTAATTGCTAGCTGTCTCCATTCGGATATTGGAAAAGCGTACGATATGGTATGAGATATGTTCCTATTTTATCACTGTATTGATTTTTTGGATGAGCTTAGACCGTTATATATATTGGAAAACAATGTAAACAAGAAAACCCTTATAAGGACACTTAAATAGCGATAAACTCTAGGTAAAGCTAAAAGTTTATAAAATAAATTAAAAAAATTAAGTTAGCAAATGCTTGAATCCAAAAAACTTAAGAATTTTGGAAAAAATAAATTTTAGCAAGCGAAGGATAGGGTAAGATTGTTGCAAAATCACGGGTCACCATCCCTATGCCTTAAAAGCTAAAATTTATAAATATACTTGAGTGTTGTTCGTTATTCATTGTTTTGAAATAAAAGAAAAGGTTTTCCAAATCTAAGATTAACTGCACAATGCTAGGGTTCGTCATATACATTAACCCATGACTGAGTCCCGATTATGCTATAATGTGGCTTGATTTATTTTTAAGGATGGAGCAGAAAATGTTTTGAAAAATTATGTTCGAATGCTTTTGAAATTTTTTGTTTAAATGCTTTTGATAAGTTGGATTTAAATGCTTTTGGAAAATTTTGTTCAAGTGGTTTTGAAAAAAAATGGTATTTAAATGTTTTTGGGAATTCGATTTTTCAAACTATTTTGCAAGTTTGATTGAAAGGGGGAAAATGATTTTTGATAAAAATAAAAATTTGCCAATTTTGTAGTGCCACTTGCTAGGCGTAGGGAGGATCGATGTGTGTATGAATACGAATTTTATTCTCCGATGGGGTTGACGGTACACAAAACATAAAGAATAATAAGGAAAAAATCAGTTTTAGTTTTGGAATTTCTATTTCCCTACCTAGTTGATAGTGAACAAAGACCTGCATTTAGAATAATTCCGTTTTAACATTCAAAAATAAACTTTTTACGCAAATTGTACTCGGAAAAATTGGAAAAGTTTTGGGGGCAAAAGAAAAGGTTCTAAAGAACAACGGAATATGCATCCAAAAGAAGAGAGGAAATGTGAAATTCTCCATTTAAATTCCTTTTCCAGCATAGGAGTATGGATTTAGAAAACTAACTTTTTAAAATTTTAAATGTTAGAAATTATGTATTAGGTATTGGATGGTAGGGATTGGATGCAAAATTTGTTAAACCGTACTCCTACTCGTAGGAGCGTTGAAATTATTGTGTGAAAAAAAGAATTTTTGATTTTTGAAAACTTGCATACATATAGAACTGCAAGTATGTATAGGTTGTTTTTATCATATTTTCAAAATATTTTTAAAAGAATGCATTCATATAGGAGACATCGATTTAGAATTTATTTAGCATGCATATTATATATGTTGTGATACACCGTGCACTCATACACATTTGGTGACAAAATTGGTTGTACACTAATTGATTGGATAATTTAGATGGTTGCACGCTATGTTACATCATTCAACCCTTGAGAAATTTCGGGGACAAAATTCTTTTAAGGGGGTAGATCGTAACACCCCATAAAATTAATAATAACTAATAAATAATTATCAAGGTTCAAAATTGGAATTTAAGCATACATCGGAATTTGGGCAAGAAACTTGCACCATTGCGTTCGTGGCGATTTTCTAAGCAACTTTCATATTTGAAGTTTTGTGATTGGAGTTCAAAAGAAGAAGTTATTAGCCTTTGAAGTTTTTAAAAAGAAAATAATTAAATAGAAAAAATAATAAAAAAATTATAAAAAATGCAGAACTCCATTAGTCAACCCCCTTACTTAGGTTAGTCAACCACTAATGGTCGACCGCTTATAGGGGATGGTTGACCGGTCCTGTAGGTGGCGCCTAGTGTTGAATCTTGACCATACGTGCTGGATTTAATTATTTAAATCTAACAGATACGATTGAGAGGGTCAGTGTAACGGCCCAAGATTTTCGGCGTCTGAAAATCGACATCAATACGTCCACTATATTACATGCCAAACAATCGAATGCTGGAAATACCAGATCGTTAGGGAAAGAAGAAAGAGGTAGAAGAAGAAAATAGAAATAACAATACAGAATCTCACAATCGCAGCGAAAACAATATATAATAGATAACAACAGACCTTTATACAAAAAGAACTATAACTATTTTATACATTGTAGCATCAGAGTACAACACAAACAATAGCACAATATTGGACAGTTATAATAACTCGTCCTCACAAAAGCTGATTATACAGCATACCAAACACAGCGGGATATAAATCAGATACATGATATACGTCCTCGTCATCCAGCTCATCTTCTGAGCTCCATAGCATCCTATCATGTATCTGTAATACTCGCTCTGATGTGAAGAATTTGTCAAATCAATTTTATATATGTATATTATTTAAATTTTTATAACGTCTCGAATCCACAGCTTAAAATCTTGACCTCCTATCAAGGCGTGCCGCTAGGCATTTATAATGTTATACCCCTATTCTGAACGCAATAGAAAAGGTTTCGAGTCCTAATTCGATCGTATGGAGAAGATAGCTTTTTGGACCCAATTATTTATTGAATTTTCGATATAAATCTCAGCGCGTTTATATACCATACGATCCAACGATAACTCCAAACGCTACGAACTTTGAAATCCGATAATGATACACTATTATGGATCCAATGGCATGGGTTTCGTCGAATCCCGAGACCGTGCCTCGGAAGGCTATTTTTAAATATCAATTTAAACGATATATTTTCAAAACTGAACAAATCACTTTCAAATTAAATTTTAAAACTTTTATTATCTTCAGTATTATCAATATAAATTTTATAAGCCTTTAAATTATTTTTTAAAAGCTTGAAACTCAAGATTTCACATTTTACCCAATTTTCAATTATTTAATTCAATAATTAAACTGTCCAAAAATTAGTTATATTTGAAATTCAAGTTAAAGATTAACTTTTAAATATTTGAAATCAATTAAATATTCCAATTTCAAATATCCAAAATTCTGGATCGTTACATTCCTCCCCCTTATAAGAATTTCGTCCTCGAAATTGCTAGGTAAGAAGAATGGCCAAATACCCGTTCACTATTTTCCAAAACCAAACAGTTTTTAACAACTTCCCAAAACAATCTTTTATTAAAGACGCACTATCACTCTTACTAACTTTCCAAACTCATCCATAGCCCCTAATCAATATCATTTACTCAACCATTCAAATTATAATTTAAAATCAAATTTTAAATTATCAAAATCTTCTCAAAAAATTTCTAACTCCTTAAATTTTCGAAAAATTTCGCCAACATCTCCTTTGCGTGGCTAGATCGGAACAACTACAAAACACCTCTACGGGCCCTGAATTTTCAAAAGAAAAAAAAAGCCAAGTGGCTAGATCAGAAAATCATCAAATTTCATACAGAATTTTAAACATATACCTTTTTGTCGGGCAATCAAATTTATCTTCTGAAATCAAAACACCAATTTTTCTTTTGCTTTTAAATACCTACATCTTACTTAGCAATAATATCCAATCACAGAGTTCAAAATCATTTTATTCACTTCTTTTACAAAATTTTGATTATTTGCTTTACTTAAGCTCGTACGATGTACATATATCATCCGTATGCAATATCAAATTCGATCGCTCACTCGATCACACAATTTCACTTCCAAACTAGTATCGTTCACACGACTCTCTAGTGCGGACTCAGATCTGGTTTCTTGATTAGAAACTGTCATTCTCCTTGCATAGCCATATACTATGATAGAGAATTTCAGGATGAATCAAAAATCCATATGCAGGGTTCACCGTCGAAAATCGAGTGAAAAATCCCAACTCGGATCGATATAACTATCTCAAAATTCTGTGCTCGAATCTGGATCAAATCGTTATGCGAATAAAATAATATGCGTACATCCTACGTATTTATCTCAATTGATTATTAGCTATATCAATTTCTTTTTATTCACATTTATTTTGATTCCCATTCACTTATCCACAATTTTCCTTTTACCCAACTTTTATTAAATCTCCATTCAAATACTAACTTAGTATATTTTCAATACCAAATTTACTTAAGAGCTTCACCATTTACTTTCTTAAGTCTATTATAAACATTTATAACACTTCTTATATTTATTTCCACTCCACCACTTTGTTTTATATCCACTTCTATTCAAATTAAATTTTCAATTCCCATTTGAATTCAATTTACCTTCCATTTACTAATTAATTTCCAATCAAATTAAATATTGAATTTTATCAACCATCTCTCAAACCATATTTAATTCACTAATTTATCTCATTTTTCAATCAAATCTTATTCCCAACCTTGGTTTTACTTAATCCAACTCAAACTAAAATTTCAATTTCACTTCTATTCATTTACAAATTAAATTAATTTGTTCATCCACTAGTTTGTTTTCAATTCAATAATAATTTTATTTTTCAATACTATTTCATTTAGCCTACTTAGGCTTAAATTTCAAATTTCCTTATTTCACTTAGTTCAAGTTAATTCCCATTCAAATTCAATTTTCAAATTCTTATAAGTTTTAAATTTATTAATATTCCCTAAACATTTTTAAATAAACTCCCAGAGTTTAAGCAATTACTTAAGCATTCCAAAAATCATTTTTGAAATCATATATACCCCAAATCTTTTGACATATCAAATTATTCCTTTGCACTCCAAAATCAAACCCAGTTTTGCAATACAATTCCAATCCAAAACATTCAGGTAGCAATTCATCTCTTGGAAACTCGAAAATGAACATCGGTGATACTGCAGTCATTACCGAAATTATTTTCCAACGACCGGAGTGAGTTTAGTGCTTATATTTCTTTAAAAAAACATTCTCAAATATTTTTAATTCCAAATCTCACCAGATTTCATTTTCGATTCAAAAATATTTCCAAATAATATCACTATTATTTTTCACAACCTTGAAAAACGTTTTCAAAACCAACGGAATTTAAATTCCCAACTTTGGAATCTCTTTTTAAGTCTACATTTAAATATTCCTATGGAATTTTATTCTATTTCAAATTATAAATCACATTTGTACTCCTATATTTCCAAATTCATTTTGTTATATGAATTAATTTCTTGCTTTTGGTTATAACATTAATTTCTTATTTCAATTTTCCCACAACAATGATAATAATTTAATATCATCATTTCCTAACAACCAAACAAACCATATCTAATGATAATAATTTACGAAAATTATTCCTTTTATTTATAAAAATAATTTGGGTAAAATTATTTCATTTACCCCATTTTAAAACAATACCATGTCGAATTATTCTGTTCAAGTGTTTAGAGTCCCCTATCAATAACGTTAATTACTCGTATTGACCATAATCCATAAGCTACTCAACAAACCAATCAACACAATATAAAACAAATTTATATTCACTAACAAATACGCGCTCATATCTATTAATACGCTCAAACTCATTCTAGGATGCTAGTGACCCTATCTCTAATGAGTAATCCCCACCAGAGCCAAGGTTCTCGCTTAACCTTCAGCTCTAATACGAAGTGTAATGGCCAAAAAAATTCGGCGTTCGAAAATCGACATCAATACGTCCACTGTATTACATGCCGAACAATCGAATACCGGAAATACCAGATCGTTAGGGAAAGAAGAAAGAGGTAGAAGAAGAAAATAGAAATAACAACACAGAATCTCACAATTGCAGCGGAAATAATATATAATAGATAACAACAAACCTTTATACAAAAAGAACTATAACTGTTTTATACATTATAGCATCAGAGTACAACACAAACAATAGCACAATACTGGACAGTTATAATAACTTGTCCTCACAAAAGCTGATTATACAGCATACCATACACAGCGGAATATAAATCAGATACGTGATATACGTCTTTGTCATCCAGCTCATCTCCTGAGCTCCATAGCATCCTATCATGTATCTGTAATACTCGGTCTGATGTGAAGAATATGTCAAAACAATTTTATATATGTATATTATTTAAATTTTTATAACGTCTCGAATCCACAGCTTAAAATCTTGACCTCCTATCAAGGCGTGCCGCTAGGTTTTATAATGTTATACCCCTATTCCGAACGCAATGGAAAAGGTTTCGAGTCCTAATTCGATCGTTTGGAGAAGATAGCTTTTTGGACCCAATTATTATATTGAAATTTCAATATAAATCTCAGCGCGTTTATATACCGTACGACCCAACGAAAACTCCAAACGCTACGAAATTTGAAATCCGATAATAATACACTATTACGGATCCAATGACACTGGTTTCATCGAATTCCGAGACCATGCCTCGGAAGGCTATTTTTAAATATCAATTTAAACGATATATTTTCAAATCTGAACAAATCACTTTCAAATTAAATTTTAAAAATTTTATTATCTTCAGTATTATCAATATAAATTTTATAAGCATTTAAATTATTTTTAACAAGCTTGAAACTCAAGATTTCGTATTTTACCCAATTTCCAATTATTTAATTCAATAATTAAATTGTCCAAAAATTAGTTATATTTGAAATTCAAGTTAAAGATTAACTTTTAAATATTTAAAATCAATTAAATATTCCAATTTCAAATATCCAAAATTCCGGGTCGTTACAGTCTATAAATATAGGCATAACCCCTGACTTCTCTTCTCATATTTTCTGATCAAACCAACGAAGCTCTGCCATTTTACATTCTCCACTATTTCTATTAATTATAAAATATTATATTATATATAATCGAAGAAAGGTAGAAATAAAAGAGAAGAAGAGAAGAAATGAATCAATAGTGAGGAAAAAAGTAAATTTCATAACTGTAAATTTATATTCTCCTTAACCCCAAATCTCTTCACAGATCCATAATTCTAATAGTATGTAAATATCCTGTTATACGTATTTTTTTGGATTAGAATGAAAAGCAGTCAAATCAAAGGAACGAATTCGGATTTGGGAGAATTGGAAACTTGAAAAGAGAGTGAAAAATTATATGATTTATTTATAACGTTGAAATTTGTGTCATTGAATTTTATTTAATTATTATGCCTATATAAGATGTGATGAGTTGTAGGCTTAATACGAATGTATAAGAGTATCGCCTATATATTTCGTAAGATAGGCAATTGGAATAAGAATGGTATTTTCATCCTTATCTGAAAATTTGAAAATCAATCCCTAAATTTGTAAAAATTGAATGTTGATAAAGTTTTAAAATTTATTCCAAATTTATAGTTGGGTTGTAAAATGTTAGTATTAGTTTAGATTGTCCTAATTTAACTTGGAATGTGAATTTCTATATTTTAATTTATTGGGAGCGGGGTACAATTTAGTTTTATCTATTTTCGGGTAATCTCCATAAATTATCTAATTCCATAAATTTATAAAAGTGCGTCATTTGAAATAATAAGAAACATACTAGAAATGAAACAGGTGTGTAAAGTATGGATGTTCTTCCTTGTATGTTGCAATGTCTATTTCAATTAAAGAAAAGAGACAGTTCTTTTTAATTTCAAACGAAGCAAAGGTCTCGCTTTTGATTAATTTATGAAAAGTTATTACAGTAATGTTTTTTGAAAGGATAGTTTTGATAAATTAAAACGTGCAAAAGAATGTTCTGGTTTAGGAATTAATAGTTAGAAATAGGAATTCACACACGCACGTATAATTGTGCTTACCAATTAAAAATAAAAATATATTTATACAGTGTAATACACTACACCAAAACAGAGGATTCCCAACGAGTATAAACGTTGTCAAGAATTTCAGTAACACTTATATGTGTCGCTATAGTGGCGTGGACATTTATTTGTAACATTTATAAGCGTTGGGGAGCAAAATCTCTCAACGTTTATAAGCGTTGACGAAAAACATATCCCAATGCTTATAAGCGTTGGCGAAAAACATCTATATATTGATCAGCATGTCCAACAAATTACAGAAGGTGCACAACATCTTTTAAAACCCAACAGATCAGCCATCAAAACAGTAGCAACACCAACTTATCAAACAAACGAGTACACTAACATAGTTAAAATTTCAACAAACTATTTAACAAATAGTAAGATTTAGACTGATAAATATTCAATATGCAACCCAAATGCATCCAAGAAACGGCCGCTTGTACCCAAAAATCCAACAACTTTGCCTCCTCCAGATGAAGAAAAGAACCTGCCAACTTCCTCTCCTAAAGGACCATACTTCCCTTTATTTGTATAAAATGTGAGTGACTCGATGACTTCAGGTCCAGAGCTTCCGTCAGCTGGTCCATAAAATCCCTGGACACTAACCAGATACTCTTCAGGATAATCCTCAAATTTGATCTACAATATTAAAACATATATTAGAGTAAATGGTAAAATTTTCACAATTACGGAAGGTAAATGACTCAACAGACGCATAGTATCTTGTTTTGAATCTTACCACCTGAACCTCTATGCACGGTAGAAAAGACAGATTTCCCGTTTCAATCATATTCAATAGTTATGGAGAATATAACATCTTCATTCCTACAGGTAACAATTCCTTTAACACCTTGAAAGGCACCATCATCCCATGGCCTTCCTCCTACACCACCATATAAGCTTGGCCATCTCGGAATCAAACTACCAACTGGAGAATTTTCCTACGATTTGACAGAGATTCTAACATTCAAATTTTATAAAATGATCATGTCCATGCCATTATATATAATTGTTTATTCGTATGCACTCACAATAGGAGAATCGATGTGGGTAGAAATGTCAAGGTCTGAAAGTTGATTGCATGGTACATAATTGTCAGAGTCAATATGCTTCAGACAAACGCCAATTGAATCTATATATCGATTAGCATGTCCAAAAAAGCCTACGATCTTTCCATCTGTGACTGGCACAAGGAATGAGGTTCCACTTCCCTTACCGTATAGTCCATACGTAGCTCTATTCGTTTTGAATGCAAGCATTGTTACTACTACGGGACTGTCGTCGCTGAACTTACCATAACATCCTTCTATTGAGGTCGGTACCTCTCGCAGGTAATTGAAAATGACCTTGAACACAAGAATAGTACGAAGAGACCAACTTATTAGTTTTTCCTTAATTTAAAATACAATAATTTCCAAAGATGTAAGATGATTATGCAAACACATGCTGATTTACGGTACTATATGTATGTATTTCTTTACTGCAGATTAACACATATTATTATCATTTTTCAGTAATAAAACAATAAATTACCTATTCACATTCAGTGCATTGCATCCTCCTTCGGGCTGTTCTTCAATATCCAAATCCTATACCATATGAGCTGATGATTTAAAACTTGAAACTAACATTTGACAAAGTTGTATATTATAACATCACCAAACATTCAACTATATATTTTAATTTTACCTCCATTATTAATGGGTTTTACCCATATTTCAACAGTTGATCCAACATGATTGATTTCCTGCATCCATCAAAACTATAGTGAGATATGTTATATCTGAACTATTTTAGTGAGAAATAAAACATGTACATTACTTAATATTAGAGAAAAATTGAACACCGTGGAAATAAATTCAAATGGTTGTAAGTTTACATTCTAACATAATTAATTTAAGGCTTGAGAACCACAAGGTTCAAGACATCTTAACACGTACATGGTATAAAAGTAAAACGCGAATAAGTGAAATTAATCACACTATATTTTCAAGGCATGAAAAGCGCATGATTAAGTACAAACTTTTATCAGCAAAATTTGTTAGGGTTTGAGTAGATTGACGCGGTCGAGTACGGTTTGTGCAGATTGTCAATTTGTATAGCTACAGTATGTAGTGACTGTAAATACATGACTTTTAACTTAAATGATAACAATAGCTGCAAAATTTAAATGATCAAGTGGTGACATAATTAGAACATGAGAACATGCTGCGAAAGTTAGATGATATGCTAGCTGCAAAACATAAACTTAAATGAGAGAAGTTGCATCAAATTCACAACTACAGTACGCAGTACAAATTTACAACTACAGTATGTAATGACTGTAAATCATGTTGTATATGCAACTTGTTCTTTCTAAATAGATAGCTACCATACCTAAGATTATGTACAAACTTACATGAACGTTGTACTTAGGGGTGTTACGGTTGCGGTAACCGTCGTTATTACCACCTACCGTAACCGTAACCGTTGTTGACGGTTATAAATTCTTATAACCGTTACCGTAACCGTCTATAATGGTTAACCGTCGTATTTTCAATTTTGAAGCATGTCGTACATATATTTTCAATTATATGCATTATTGATGATAAATTGATACACCTCTAACTGTTTTTTGCAAATTTATTTATTTGTTTATAAAACAACCAATATGCATGCACATGTTATTAGTTCATTAAGGCACATATTATTAATGTACAAGTTATTCCCTTAACTTAAATTACTAATTTTTATACTTTAATGTTAAATATTACATAAAACAATCATGTACGGTTGGTATGGTTAACCGCGGTTTTCAATTCTTCAACCGTTACCGTAACTGTTACCGTTATAGATGGTAA
Organism: Allium fistulosum; assembly: GCA_030737815.1. Taxonomy (NCBI): domain Eukaryota; kingdom Viridiplantae; phylum Streptophyta; class Magnoliopsida; order Asparagales; family Amaryllidaceae; genus Allium; species Allium fistulosum. The sequence goes on along the minus strand of CM060902.1, from coordinate 796,467,435 downwards.
CCGCATGAATGGTTGGTACGGTTGAGCGGTTGAACGATTCAACCATAACAGCCCTAGTTGTACTCAAAGGTTCATTATCTGTATCTAGTTGAGAGGTACCATTCGCAAAGCTTACTGAACTACTGTTGTATATATTTTTTGCTTCTAACAGTGGAGAAATGAAAGAATATCAATTTGACAGTGGATATTTTTGAAAAATCATTGAAACGGAGAAAATAATTACTTCAGGTGCTACTAATATTTGAATGCACTAAACTGAGCATGATATTCCTCCATCAACTATTCAAAAATGGATGAACGGGTGAAACATTAGATGCCTAAACTTACCTTATTGTGCTCGATGAAAGCTTTCATGAGCAACTTGTAAGCTTGCAAGTGCAACAAATTTCTTGATAAACCAATCATTAACTTGTTGGAATTTTGAGAGAGAGAAAGAGAGTAATGGAGATAACTAAAAATAACAGAGATGTTGGATAATAACCACTGCGTTCTCATACCTTGAAAAAGGAAATACAAAGTACTAAATAGACACGAAACAACATAATTGAAGGTTATAAACTAGGATCGTGAGCTTGTAGAGCAAGGTCCCACTCACCACTAACTTAGTACTGCATATGCTAAACAATAGCAACAGATTTTTACTAAGTCTATTTATTTAAATCTTGCAATTCCACACGTGCACAGAAGGTTTGAATCACATTTCAACACCTTCCCTTGATTCAAAGTTGTTATGATAATAAACGAATCACTTCTCTTCGATTTGTGATGCACATCTCATCACCTTCAATTGTTGACGCACTTCTCATCAACTTTACTCTTTGAATATTGGAGCAATTCTCTCCATGGTGCACTTCTCACCCACAACTCTAAAATAAATTTTCTTCCACAGCCACTTGTGCCATGATCTCTTGCTCTTCGTCTTTGAACCTACAATTCCTTGACATATGCTCAAATTTTTGACAGTTGAAACACTTAGGTTTTCCCTTATGCCAACAATCATTTTCTTCATGACCAATTTTGTGACAATTGTTGCATTGAAGGGATTTGCCTTTCATCTTTTGATTAGAAAACTTTGCTATAAGAGCTTTTTCACTATTGTTTTCACCTACTTCATTTCTCATGGCCCTCATTTGATCCACCGCATGGAGTGAATTGATCAATTCTGAAAATGTTAACTTAGACAAATCTTTAATATCTTCAAGTGAAGAAATTTTACCTTCATACTTTTCCGGAAGAGTGACAAGAAGTTTGTCCACCACCCTTTGGCTAGTAAATTCTCCACCAAGTAGCTTGATTTGGTTTACAACGGACATCAACCGACTCCCATACTCCTTAACACCTTCATTACTTTTCATTCCCATTATTTCAAACTCCCTCTTAAGATTCAAAATTTGCATTAATTTTGTTTGGTGATTTCCTTCATACTCCTCTTTGATTTTCTCCCATGCTTCTTTGGGAGATTCACAACCCATAATAGTTGTGAAAATTTCTTCCGACACGGCCCATGTAGACACGAAAGTGCACTTGGCTTTCTCGCCATTTCTTCGTCATATTTTTTGACTTGGGTGGCTGTTGAATTTTGTGGAAGAGGAGTGGGATCAATATCACTCTCAATGACATCGCATAAACTTAAAGCTTTAAGATATGATTTCATTTTGATAGCCCATGATTGATAATTTTCTCCTTTGAATAGAGGAATGGAAATTGAAAAATTGTTTAAAGTAGACATTGAAAGAACACTCACAATTTTAGTTAACCTCACAAGCCTTAAGGATCATTTGACTCTAATACCATGTTGGAATTTTGAGAGAGAGAAAGAGAGTAATGGAGATAACTAAAAATAACAGAGATGTTGGATAATAACCACTGCGTTCTCATACCTTGAAAAAGGAAATACAAAGTACATTAAATAGACACGAAACAACATAATTGAAGGCTATAAACTAGGATATAGCAACAGATTTTTACTAAGTCTATTTATTTAAATCTTGCAATTCCACACGTGCACAGAAGGTTTGAATCACATTTCAACATAACTTAAATGATAGTCAATGCATACAAAACTTGCAACTTATGTATACAAGAGCAATACTATTGCTGTGAGAAAATGATAGTCAATGCATACAAAACTTGCAACTCATGTATAATGATTTTAAACTTATAAAGATATGCTTTTCATTAATTTAAAAGGTTTGAACAAAGAATGAAATAGTAGAAGCTTTATAAAATCTGTCACTTGAATTAAGTAGATCAACAGAGAAAGGGAATATGCTAAGATATGCACATGTAAAAAAACTGACATGCCTGTCACCAAGGACACACACACTCATTTTCTCTCCTACAAACCCACGGTAACAATGGAACACAAACCCTCATCACCGAGCAGCTTTCCTGGGGCATAGAAACTGAGGCTCGGTTTTTAAACGAGCCTCAAATTTTAAATTGAGGCTCAGTTAAACTGAGTCAGCAAACTAAGGCTCAAGAAATCAATATGTTTGGACACGTCCCAAAATAAAATTTGTTTTCATCCTCTTAATACTATGGTCAGAATGAAAAGAATAGTATCGTTTTTTTAGTTCAAACTGCTTGGGTAGCCAAATGATAAAAAACATAGTTCAAGTAATGATTATAATAAACTGACATGTTATAGATATGATGATGATGTATATGCACATAAAATAGAGAAACGCATTATTTCAATTTGTAATGCACCAAATGTGCCTTTAATTAAAAATGCTTACTCCATGAATAGAATTTAGACCTCAATGGGCTAATTTGCAAATAGGATGATAGTTAGTAATAGATGAGGGCTGAAAAGGTCAAACATCTCATCCTTTTCTTAAATTCAATCCATTTCTTACCCCAAAAAATTAAATTGTTGCCAAATTCAACTACTTTTTAAGACTATTATCAAGATAATAAGAGCATGCTATAATTGACTGTAAAGATTAAGCAAAGGCTAAATTGAAGAAAAGTCCATTGGAAATTTATGTAAAGTGCACCACACACAAATTTGAGCTTTGAATTGATTTATTATTATTATTTATATTAGTTGTCAACAAGAAGATTAAGACTCTCAAATCTATGGCATAGTTTTATTTAATCTATAAGTGCATTCATATTCAATTTGATTATGCTGCTTGGTTGAAGTTGTATGTCACTCAAAACATTTGTATCTGATAGCACATGACAAAGTGAAAGCATAGAGTTGCAGTTTTGCATGTAAAGAGATCCCCTAAAGATACATAACATCTATTGCAACTTCTTCTCATTGTCCTGTAAGTAGTTACATTGCTTTTAGTTATATCCTTTCTTTTTGTGGAAATAATTGTTTCTACTGTCAAGCATTCATCTAGCAAAATCATTATTTGGGCCTGGAGTTTCTCTTTTGAAAAGATCTATATTTGATTAAAAATTACTATTATGGGATTTGCATTTTCTATTTAAATAACAAAGAAAATATATGAAGAAGAAAAATACATATCTGAATGCTCCATTTTATTTCATGCATTCAACAAAACATGCTACACTTAAGCCCAGTTCTGGATCACTTCTAGCGCACCCTTTTCAGCAACACACATGCCCAGTGGCGGCCCAACCAATTGGCTGCCCGAACCATAATTGGTTTTGGTTGCCCTCCAACACAAACATCATTAACTATTATTTCTTTTGCAAGCTAATATAATGTTAAACAAAAAATATCACACGCAATCAAATGGATAATAATAGTTGATTCAAAAAAATATTAAATACTAGTTTCTTATACAAAATGCTACAACTTTTCAAGAAGTTCAAAGAAAAATGCTTCTTCTTGCATTTTTTGAAGCAAAATCTTCAATTAAAGTGTCATAATCAAGTTTCTCTAAAAAAGAACTTTCAATTGAGATCATTGCTAATCCATTCAATCTCTCTTGTGACATGGTTGTTCGAAGATAACTTTTAATTAACTTTAATTTAGAAAAACTTCTCTTCGCGGAAGCAACCGTGACCGGTATAGTTAGCAAAATTCGATAAGCAACCCATGTACATTGAAAACCTCCATCATTCACATAAGATCTTATGAAGTCAAGAATGTCAATCGATTTGGTTATTCCTTTAGGTAGCATAGTTTGCAAAGCTTTTAAATCTTGGACTAAGTCTTGTCCATATAGATCACATTGTTGGTTGTATTTCAAATAACTTTCTAAACAAGTGCACCGTTCCATCAACTCTTATTTATCAATTTCCATAAACTTTGCATTTAACAAAAATCCGAAAATTTTATCACACTTCAAATTGTTCAAATCGATCTTTGAATGGTGTTAGAGCTTGATCTATGATATGGATGAAGTATGTGACTCTAAAATTTTCTTTCGGTGATTGACTTTCCTCAACATTGGCTTCAATATTTTCATCAAAAAATTTCTTTCTACGATCAACTCTTTTCTTCTCAAATATTGGTTCGATACCAACATCTATAGCAAGTTCATTAGCTTCTTTCATCATTTCTTCAAAACCATATTCTCTAAAGTTTTGAAAAAATACAATAAGTTCTTTTAATTTTGTAATGGCATCCTCTAAATTCATATCCTCATTTTGAAGTGTTTTGCTTACTTGGTTTACATTGTTTAATAACTAATCAAAAAGTCAAAATTCTCTAGAACATTCTCACATAAGCCTTTAGCTTCCGCCATCACCATATCCTCTTTAGAGCTATTTGCAATTTCAATCAAAGCATCTCTCAACATTGGCGCTTGAAATCGAATAGCTCTCACACTTTCAACATGACTTTCCCACCGAGTAGTCGATAATGACTTAGGTCTTAAACCTTTTACATACTTTTTAAGAACATTACACCGATGAGTAGATCCCGAGAATAATGTGTAAATTTTTTGAACGGATGCAAAAAAAACTTCTTGCTTTAACACAAGATTTAGTCATATCACATAGTGCAAGATTCAAACTATGACATCCACATAGTACATAAAACGCTCTTGGATTTATGTCAAGAAGTCTTTTTTGCACACCTTGATGCTTACCTTTCATATTAGATCCATTGTCATAATTTTGCCCCCTTATATCATCAATGTTAAATTTGAGTTCATTCAAAATGCTTTCAAGTTGTTTAAATAGACCAAGTCCAGATGTATCATCAACCATTATAAATCCAAGAAAAAATTCTTCTATCTTAACTTCATCAATATCTTCAATATCCACACATCTTATGATTATAGACATTTGCTCTTCATGACTTAAATCCGACGTACAATCAAGCATAACAGAAAAATATTTTGCTTTTACGATTTTTTTTATTATATTCCCTTTGATCTCATTTGATAACAAATTTATTATCTCATTTTGGATCTTATGACTAAGATAATGATGTTGAATTTTTTTATTTACTATACGTCGAAGATGGTCTTGCATAATTGGATCAAACTCCGCTAGAAACTCAATAAGTTGGCAAAAGAGTCCATTATTCTTTTTATAAATCTTCTCATTCTTTCCACGAAAGGCCAAACCATTTCGAGCAAGTGTTTTCACAACCCCAATTATTCGAATTAAAATCATCTTCCAACGGGCCTTTTCTTTGTCAAATTGAACTTCCATTTTTTTATCAACCGTTGCTTTTAGTTGTAGCCCTTTTTGCAAATCAACCCATTTCACTACATTTTCACAATGTTCCGGATTAGTTTCATGCTCTCTAAGTTTTTGGGGAAGATTATGTCAATCATCAATTCCATCATCGGATAACTTACTTGACATCATTCTATTTTTGAATAATTTACAACAAAAACAAAATACTCTATTCAATGCATTTGAATATATAAGCCACTTGCTTTCATGTTCTTCTCCATTTGGAAAACGACGGATGTAATGCCTAGATGAAAAATTTCTATTCTTTCCACATTTCATGACACTTGGAAACTTATCATCCTTTTTTACGATTTTGATAGGGCCTTTTTGAACTATAATTATTCTTTTAGTGTCATTTATAGTTCCCCACAACCCCGGATCATAATCCACATCCACATTTTTGTTAAAATCAAGTTCACTTTCATATATCTCTTCATTAACAAGCTCTTCCTCTTCTTCATTATCAATTTCTTCATTGACATGTACTTCATCTTCCTCGCCCATAAGTCCTATACTAATGTATTCATTTGCATGCTCTTCAATGACATGGACTTCATCTTCCTCGTCCATATTAATTCTTTCATTTGCTTGACTTACACCAAGTGATTGTTGTGCTCTCGCATTAAATAACTTAGAAATTGAACCCACCAACGATGTGGATATCGCATCTTGTCGTTGCTTCACTCTTCTATTATAAGCTCCGGAGTTTTGTTTTCTAAACCTCACTCGATCTTTATCTTCGTTTTTTGGCATGGTATTAATAATATATATTAAACAAATTAACTTGCAACGAAATGTTTTACTAGTATAATCATTATTTTAAAAGACTCGACATATTTTTACAATTAAATCAGGACATCAACATATATTTTTACAACTAAATCAGGACATCAACATATATTTTCATAAGAGGATTGCTAATTTACTATCAGTTACTAATGGTCATATAAGCATTAATAAAAAAATTGTTTAAATATGACAATCAAGTGTGTGTTTGCAATAAGTGGCACTTGCTGGTAGTACAAAAATAACTGTAACAAAAAATGTTAATAAGTTGTTTGTTTAGAACAAGTGTTGTGAAATACCATAAACAGCTTATTAACTTAGACAGTCCATGATATCATTTTTTCTGTATTATAACTAATGCTTTGAAAATGAGAGAAGATTTTGCACTGCAGTTAATACTTTTGCTGTCTCATTTTGTAGAAAACGTGTAAAAAATGAGACTGACTCATATCCTTTAAGTACATAGTATATCGAATACATACGGATATGAGTCTGAATTTAAAGCATAAACCATTTCACAAAATAAAGCATAAGCCACTCCAAATTGTGCTACTATTCCCAAATATCATTTCACTAATTAATTAAAACATTAACATTAACTATTTCAATTTCAGCAATTTAAATCATATGCAAATTTAGAATAATAAAAAAGCACAAAATTTACCTTGAATCTCAAATTTTCAGTTTGGAGAAGGTGAATCCGTGAATGACAAAAGTCTAGAGAGACGAGGCTGAGTTGCTGACGGAGAATCAGTGGAGCGGTGGAGGAGACTATTGAGTGCTGAACTGTTGATGGAAGTTTGGAACCTGGAGGAGACGCAAAAAAAAGAAAAAAAGAATTTGAAACTGAAAGGGGAAGAAGCCCTAGTGTTTTATCTGGAATTGGAGACAGTATGCAATTAGGCTGCTGTTGCTTATCTTATTTCAGGGAGGGCTGGATTTTTTTTTGTTGCCCATGCCCAGTGGGTTGCCCCAGCCCGTGGGCTTGCTGGGATGCCCACTGGGCCGACTCTGCACATGCCCTATGTTCGGTATAACAAAGATAAGTTGGACGTAAGGTTTACGTTTATGTTGAGAATAGGTGCATCCTAGCATTAGAATGTTATGGAAACTTAGATCCGACAACCAATATAAAATCAAAATCTAACACAATCAAAACAAGCTACGGAAGTGTTTGCGTCAAAATTGATCACAAACACCCAATTGTCGATGAAAACACCAGTTCACAATCACAGATTACAGATAACAAGTATGTAGAGAATTAAAAATGAAGAACACTCAGAAAATTAAAAGAAAAGCAGTAAAGAACACAGAGTTTATAGTGGTTCGGCAATTCGGCCTACATCCACTTTGAAGTTGATGATTTGATTGATGTTTGCTTGCTGACTACAACGAGTTACAACTGATTACAACAGCAAATTTCGAGTACAGTAATGATTCCTGCAGAATCTGGACCTCAAAGAGCCAAAAAATCCCCTTTTCTGTAGGCTTTGAGATGCTATTTATAGGCGTAGAATGCAAATATCTCGCTCAGATTTCGGAAGACCTCTTCTGGCACGTGAGCGGGCCCACGCGATCGATCCCACATGATTTGCACTCGGTCCGTGATCGATATGAACGAATTTCGTATCGATCAAGATTTGACCCAATCGAGTCAAAATTTAGCATGAACATTCTTTAGGTTGTACGCAAGCTCCTGTGAAAATTTTGTAGCATTTGGACTTGTAGATTGTGAGTTATGATCGATGCAAGTTCGTGTTTTCTCTAGGCTGCTGAATTCGCATCGATACTGTTCGTATCTACCTATTCGTATCGCTCTTTGAGCACATGCTTGCAAGTCGACGTGGCGCTAACTCCTCGGATCGATCCACTTTTCATGCCAAGTCACCGAGTCTTATTCGTATCCAATGTCGAAGCCTTGTTCGTATCGATGTTAGTGGTTCTGTTCTGTTCGTATCGATCGTGTTTTGTCTCGTTCGTATCGATCAACTGTGTTGCTTTGTTCGTATCGATAGGCAACATTGTTTTGTGCGTACAGTATTGACTTCGTATCGATCTGTGGTCAATCGATACGAAACATGTGGTTACAAAGTAAACAATCACGGATGGATACGAATTGGATGTTGGTCGACCGATACGAGCAAGTTGGAATTGATTGATACTAAATCGTGTATGTCTGATGGATACGAACAAGATCGATACGAAGAGGCTGCCTTTGGATGGATACGAAGAGTGTAGCTCTGGATGGATTCGAACAGAAACGATGCTAAGAGAGATGATTCTCTGGATGGATTCGAACAAGATGGATGCGAACGAAGACTTTCTTTGGTTTTTTGATGGATGCGAACAATGTAGTTACTTGAGTTGTATCGATCATATCTCGAGCATACGAACTCCGATTGACCTGAAATTTTAAACGTGGCCTCTTCTAGCCTTGTGCATCATTCGCAATCGATCCTATCTTGATTGAAGCCCGATCAAATTTTGACGATATCGATCGTAACCTTATTTTCAATTGGTCTCCATTCCTGATATCCATCCTTTCCAGCCAATTTGTGGATATCCCGGCCTTGACCAAAAGGCGGGATAACATTTGCCCCCAAAACATGCCTTGTGGTAAGAAGGTGTGTTTTGAAAAACTCCAAATCCAACATCCGAAGTGCATATTTCATCCATAGCCATATCATCCGATTTTTAGTCCAGTCTATTACCAAGCCATCTTATCCGAGTGCCGCGGCCATAATGTAACAACCCGGGAATTTGTGAAAAATTTATTATCATCAATAAACGAGTAATGTTGACAGCTAACTGCTGTTTGTTGTTGGAGTTTTTGGAATCGGTTGAAATTTGTTTGAAATTGGTTAAATGGTTTTACGAGCTTTAAAATTAAATTGGGCCACATTTTTAATTGGTGTTGTGAAATTTATCTAAGGCCGATAACACCATCCCTCTACCCATTTTTTTCGATTCGAACCCTAAAACGAAAGAAAATGAAAAATGACGGCCTCGTGATTTTCTTTCGTTCGTTCCTCGAGAATAAAAATGGCCGCTGCCGTTCGTCCCTCTTTTCAAAATTAAGGCTTGGATAAATCGAAGGCCTCGATTTTTGTAGCTCGGGCGATCGATGCTTTCTCCTTGCTTCGACTGCTTCGATTCGGCTAGGGTTTCTTCGATTGATTCTTTGATGCGTGCTCTGGAAAGCAATGTGAGTAATTTACTCACATCTAATTCAATTTTATATACGTGATTTTGTGATAGTATTTGACTTCGGTCTCCTTTTGCTTTGCGAACTCAAATTGGGTTTTACTGAAGAGTGAATTTCGATTTCACTCACATCTACTTCAAAGTGCTATTTATATATATGTTTCGAGATCTTGATTTTGTTTATATCAGTTCGCTCTCCTTTATTTGAGTTTGTATCTGTATGCTTGAATTTGTCAACTGATTTGCTCGGCAGTTTGAATTGTTTGACATTGGTAGTTTCTTTGATTTTATGCATTTCGTATAATCTGATGCTTGATACTCACGGACTTGATTTTATCTTGGTTCGATTTTTCAAATTTGTGTTCGACTGAATTTGGTTGACTTTGTCTCGGCCATTCGAGTATATTTTGATGTTGATGATTTTCGTTTTGAGTTTGACGATGTTGTTTTTTTTTACCACTTGACTTCGGCCATGGTGATTTGTGATGATATTCTATTTTCTACTTCGAATTGGGGTTTGAGGTTACTATACTCGAATGGTAAAACCTGTTGTCTGCATTGAACTTGACTACTTCCTGCTGTTGCATGACCTCGGCAGTTATGTCTTGTTCAAAGTTGATACTTGCATTTGACATTGGTCACTTGATTTTGTGAAAGTATGAACTTATTTGATTTTTGCTATATATCATTGTTTTGTAACTGCTGTTTACCCATGTACATGCTTCACTGCCCCTTTGATCTACCTGTTGTACATGCAGAGTATTGATTGTCTGCACTTTTTCTTGTATCACTTGTGTCACTTCATTTTCTTCACTGGTCTTGCTCCTCTTTGGTCATGACTAGGAATTTAGTTTGAACAGTGGCTTTGTGATTTTAGTCATATATACATGAATGAAGTTGCAATGTTGCTTGATCACTGGCCTTCACTACACTTATATATGCTGGTTGCCTTGAGTACAATGTGTATATGAGTTTAGTTTCAATGGTGATATTGTTTTCAATTAAAGCTGCATTGTAGTTTCATTCATGCTTGAGTTTATAATTGAGTTCACTGCACTTGAGTTTGTAGTTTTTGTATTCAAGTCTGGTGCTTGCATTTTTCAGTCTCACAGTTGCATACATGTTGTACCTTAGGTACACATATTTGCTCCTGACCTGTTGCACTATTTTTAGTTGCTGCTGTGTTATGTGGTAACCCAGTTTTATTTGCATTGATCTGGAGTTGTTGTTGCATTCGGTCCTCACTTTAATCTGGTTCACTCTGACCTGATCTGGTGCATGTTACATCCATGAACACTTCACTGCGTTCATTTGTGTTGGGCATTTCTTACACTTGAGTATTTTGTAGTCCCACTGCAACTTTTTGTTTGCAATTTTAATATGCAGACACTTGAGCATTTTTTTTTGTTCACTGCAACTTTGGTTTTGCATATTTAATATGCAGACGTTTGAGCATTTTCTTTTGTTGCTTTACTGCAACTTTGGTTTGCATACTTGATATGCAGTAACCTATAGCACTTGACGTCGGCTGTTTCTTTGATAGTGAACTTGTTCACTGTTTCCATTTGCTCGAATTGGTTGAGCTTGGTTTGTTGGTTCTTGTTATTTCAGGTTGATTTTTGAGATTTTACAGTGAGTTGAATCCAGTCTCAAAGACTTGGGTTTGACCCTGTACTCGAATGTAAACTTTCATTGTGCATTCGTGTGTAATTCGTCATTTTGATTCGAGTTAGTACCAGTTGTTTTTGGTTCATTTATATTGACCGTTGCAGTTTCGAAGTACTGTAGTGGCGAGGCAGTGCACGCGTGCGTGTATCGCAGCCACACAGAGTTTTGATTTGTTTTGATCATTTTGAGATTGTCTAATTATCTATTCGACAATTAGATTCTGAGTTTCTAATTATCATTTAATAATTGGATTTTGTTGTTAATTGTCGTTTAGACAATTCTGTTGTTTTTTAAATTATCTTCATTGATAATCTTTTTATCTATCTTTGTTGATGATTTGAATCTGCTGATTTGTTGTTTAACACTGTTTAGTGTTATATCTGCCGTTATCCGATTCTTTTATCGAGGAGTCGGATATACGAGATTTCTGTGACTGTCGTCTATTTGATATTTAATTATTATTGCTTCTGTGCATTAATAACTGAGTTTGAATTAGACTGACCCGTGTATTATTTTCTTTTGAATTTAATACTCGGGTCAGACCCGAGTTATTTCAGGTTGTAGATTTCCTCCTTTGAGTTGCTGTTTGAGCTATGAAGACTTTTCACATCTTTTGAAGTGGTCTTCGTCTTGTTGTAGTAGTCAGTGTGTCTCTTTAGGGTTGATATGTATTCATGTATATTAGTCGATAATGTACTTGTATATATAACTTCCAGAGTCGACAGTTGTAGTTATATCATATGTATTGTGTCAACTGTATTGTAACTGACATCAGTTATTATATATATGAGACTTTTTGTTATCTGCGTTCCGCATTCTTTTGTATTTGTGTTATTCTTATATATATTGTTCTAAACTATTATGAACCATCGTAGTTCGTTTTATACTGGTAATTGGGTATGTCGATGGGAATAAATAAAGAAACGATTTAAAATGAAAAATATATACCACTCCTATCGAGGTAACCAATACTAGTATAAGGCCAACTACGGATGACCGCTCCTATCCAGCCTTATTCTTCGTGATAACAGACAGTATTTCTTTTAATACTCTTTGTTATTGTGAGCATAGAGGTGGGGCGTCACAGTTGGTATCAGAGCTTGGGGGTTTATGGACATAATATAAAACATAACTTAGATGGAACATATGTTACAACTATTGGTCGACGTTTTATTTGTGCTTTGAGTCAAAAACTAAAGTTTGAAATTTTGATGAAATTTTTAAATATCTTTATTTAAAAGTAAAAGTGAAACTGTGTTTTGTTGATTTGATTGATTTGTATTCTGTTATCAGAGTGCGCAGCGGAAACAGTGAAACTGCCTTCGCTGAATACAGCTGATAATCTTTTTGATTTAAAAATCAAAATATGAAATTGAAATAAATTTCGTTTGTTGTTTACATAGCTGTATTTCTTTTGTTTCTTTGAGAATTTCGAATCCGATTTAAGGATTCGAAGCGATTGCAGTTATGTGATTTTTGTTGAGATTTTGGCTGGTTTTCTTTTATGCTAATCATATATTGATTAGATTTTGTTGTTTTGAATTATCTTCATTGAAGATACATTCGAATGATTTCTTTGTTCATTTTGTAGTACGTGCAAATTTGAGTTGCACGTTACTGCATTTATTTTACGTTGAACCGATGTTTGGTTTGAACGTATTTTGTTGCCGTTATTTTCATAACGGGATTTTTACATCGGTGCTAAATTTTTGGAGCACGGTGTTTTGTGGCATTTTTATGAATGAAAATTCACTGGTGTTGCATTTTGATGTAAATTATTTTGATGAGATTTTGACGTATAAAAATTACTGTTGCTTTGGCTTCAGTAACCGTCGAGTTTTTAAAAGTGGATTTTCAAGCGGTTATTCTGCAATGCTGATTCTGAGATTCGTTTTACAATGTTCTGGGGAAGTGCAATTTTCTTTTCGAAATTGCTACTGATGTTGTTGCTTTAATCACGTGATTGGAAAATCGTTTTAAAATAAAAATTGTTTTATAAATTTTTAACAGTTTGCACTTTCAAAAGAATGAGGAAGCGATTTAAACGTTTCAGCAAAATCGAGGACTATGACCCCTTTCTTTTACTGATTCGCTTAACTCCGGACTTGTCCAGTTGAGAATGTGAATTGTTATTTTTATAAAAAAAAAAAAATTGTTTTCAGAAATTTAACAGTTTGCACTTTCAAAAGAATGAGGAAGCGATTTAAACGTTTCAGCAAAATCGAGGACTATGACCCCTTTCTTTTACTGATTCGCTTAATTCCGGACTTGTCCGTTTGAGAATGTAAAATGTAGTTTTACAAAATACACAGTTTTGCACTTTCAAAGAAACGATGAAGAGAATTAAACGATTTAGTAAAACTCATGGTTATGGGACATGTGCGTTTGCTATTTTGGTTAATTCCGGACTCGTTAATTGAAATATTTGATGATTTCGTATGCTTTCGAGCCACTTTGTTGGACCTTCGGGTTATTTGTTGGGCTTTCGGGCCACTCTGATGGACCTTCGGGTCAAATACCAGTACTAGACCTTCGGGTCACTCTGCGGACCTTCGGGTCATTTGTTGGGCACCAAAAATTATGTTGAGTACTTGGTAGGCTTCGGCCATTTGTTCATGCACGTGCGGCGAGCTAAAAACTCGCCATCTGATGGGATCGATCCAAGCTTTTATGTTGATTTTCTAGTCTTCTTAATTGATTTCTAGATATTTGTTGTTTCTAATTATCTGCAGGTAATTAGATATCGGATGTTATGAGATTTAATTATCGCTTGTGATAATTAAATATTTGTTGATTCTGATTATCGTTTTTGATAGTCGGATATTTGTTGTTTCTAATTATCGATTGTGATAATTAGATATTTGCTGATTTAAGTTCTGATTATCGCTTGTGATAATTAGATATTTGAGATTTGATTATCGTTTTTGATAATCAAATATTTGTTGAATTGAGATTTGATTATCGTTTTTGATAATCGAATATTTGTTGAATTGAGATTTGATTATCGTTTTGATAATCGAATATTTGTTGAATTGAGATTTGGTTATCGTTTTTGATAATCGAATATTTGTTGAATTGAGATTTGGTTATCGTTTTTGATAATCGAATATTTGTTGATTTGAAATTTGATTATCGTTTTTGATAATCGAATATTTGTTGATTTGAAATTTGATTATCGTTTTGATAATCGAATATTTGTTGATTTGAGATTTGATTATCGTTTTTGATAATCGAATAATTGTTGATTTAAAATTTGATTATCGTTTTTGATAATCGAATATTTGTGAATTTAGATCTGATTATCGTTTTTGATAATCGAGTATTTGTTGATTTGAAATTTGATTATCGTTTTTGATAATCGAATATTTGTGAATTTAGATTTGATTATCGTTTTTGATAATCGAATATTTGTTGATTTGAAATTTGATTATTGTTTTTGATAATCGAATATTTGTTGAATTGAGATTTGATTATCGTTTTTTATAATCGAATATTGTTGATTTGAAATTTGATTATCGTTTTTGATAATTAGATATTTGTTGATTTGTTGATTTCTGATTATCGTTTTTGATAAGTAGATAATTGATGATTTGATATTTCCTGATTATCGTTGTGATAATTAGATATTGGTTGATTGCTGATTTTATTGATACGTGATTTTCTAGTCTCTAATTGAGTCTAGATTATATTGATTTTATTAAATTGCTGTTTTCTTTCTATCTCTGCTGATAGTTATAGTTTGCTGCTTATGAAGTTCGTGTTTTCTAGTTATTTGTTGGATAACTAAAAATTTGCAGTTTTGCGATTTGTGATTTGTGTTTTCTAATTATCTTTGTTGATAATTAGATTTTGCTGTTTTCTAATTATTGTACCGGTAATTAGATATTGTTGTTTTGTGATTTCTAGATTTAAATTATCTAGTTGATAATTAAATGTCGCTGATAATTGTAATTATTCAGTTTCGATTGTTTCTGATTATCTATTTGATAATTAGATTTTGTTGAAAATTTGTAAATTACTTTTATGAAGATAAAAAATTTCTTTGACGTTTGTATTCCCGTCTTCTATTTCTAGCTTAACCAGTTTATGTTAGAAAAAAAAATTAATTGTTAGAGACGACCTTAATTATGAAAATTGCGGGGACGCAATTTTTATAAGGAGGGGAGTCTGTAACAACCCGGGAATTTGTGAAAAATTTATTATCATCAATAAACGAGTAATGTTGACAGCTAACTGCTGTTTGTTGTTGGAGTTTTTGGAATCGGTTGAAATTTGTTTGAAATTGGTTAAATGGTTTTACGAGCTTTAAAATTAATATTGGGCCACATTTTTAATTGGTGTTGTGAAATTTATCTAAGGCCGATAACACCATCCCTCTACCCATTTTTTTTTCGATTCGAACCCTAAAACGAAAGAAAATGAAAAATGGCGGCCTCGTGATTTTCTTTCGTTCGTTCCTCGAGAATAAAAATGGTCGCTGTCGTTCGTCCCTCTTTTCAAAATTAAGGCTTGGATAAATCGAAGGCCTCGATTTCTATAGCTCGGACGATCGATGCTTTCTCCTTGCTTCGACTGCTTCGATTCGGCTAGGGTTTCTTCGATCGATTCTTTGATGCGTGCTCTGGAAAGCAATGTGAGTAATTTACTCACATCTAATTCAATTTTATATACGTGATTTTGTGATAGTATTTGACTTCGGTCTCCTTTTGCTTTGCGAACTCAAATTGGGTTTTACTGATGAGTGAATTTCGATTTCACTCACATCTACTTCAAAGTGCTGTTTATATATATGTTTCGAGATCTTGATTTTGTTTATATCAGTTCGCTCTCCTTTATTTGAGTTTGTATCTGTATGCTTGAATTTGTCAACTGATTTGCTCGGCAGTTTGAATTGTTGGACATTGGTGGTTTCTTTGATTTTATGCATTTCGTATAATCTGATGCTTGATACTCACGGACTTGATTTTATCTTGGTTCGATTTTTCAAATTTGTGTTCGACTGAATTTGTGTTCGACTGAGAGTTGCTTGACTTCGTCTCGGCCATTCGAGTATATTTTGATGTTGATGATTTTCGTTTTGAGTTTGACGATGTTGTTTTTTTTACCACTTGACTTCGGCCATGGTGATTTGTGATGATATTCTATTTTCTACTTCGAATTGGGGTTTGAGGTTACTATACTCGAATGGTAAAACATGTTGTCTGCATTGAACTTGACTACTTCCTGCTGTTGCATGACCTCGGCAGTTATGTCTTGTTCAAAGTTGATACTTGCATTTGACATTGGTCACTTGATTTTGTGAAAGTATGAACTTATTTGATTTTTGCTATATATCATTGTTTTGTAATTGCTGTTTACCCATGTACATGCTTCACTGCCCCTTTCATCTACCTGTTGTACATGCAGAGTATTGATTGTCTGCACTTTTTCTTGTATCACTTGTGTCACTTCATTTTCTTCACTGGTCTTGCTCCTCTTTGGTCATGACTAGGAATTTAGTTTGAACAGTGGCTTTGTGATTTTAGTCATATATACATGAATGAAGTTGCAATGTTGCTTGATCACCGGCCTTCACTACACTTATATATGCTGGTTGCCTTGAGTACAATGTGTATATGAGTTTAGTTTCAATGGTGATATTGTTTTCAATTGAAGCTGCATTGTAGTTTCATTCATGCTTGAGTTTATAATTGAGTTCACTGCACTTGAGTTTGTAGTTTTTGTATTCAAGTCTGGTGCTTGCATTTTTCAGTCTCACAGTTGCATACATGTTGTACCTTAGGTACACATATTTGCTCCTGACCTGTTGCACTATTTTTAGTTGCTGCTGTGTTATGTGGTAACCCAGTTTTATTTGCATTGATCTGGAGTTGTTGTTGCATTCGGTCCTCACTTTAATCTGGTTCACTCTGACCTGATCTGGTGCATGTTACATCCATGAACACTTCACTGCGTTCATTTGTGTTGGGCATTTCTTACACTTGAGTATTTTGTAGTCCCACTGCAACTTTTTGTTTGCAATTTTAATATGCAGACACTTGAGCATTTTTTTTTGTTCACTGCAACTTTGGTTTTGCATATTTAATATGCAGACGTTTGAGCATTTTCTTTTGTTGCTTTACTGCAACTTTGGTTTGCATACTTGATATGCAGTAACCTGTAGCACTTGACGTCGGCTGTTTCTTTGATAGTGAACTTGTTCACTGTTTCCATTTGCTCGAATTGGTTGAGTTTGGTTTGTTGGTTCTTGTTATTTCAGGTTGATTTTTGAGATTTTACAGTGAGTTGAATCCAGTCTCAAAGACTTGGGTTTGACCCTGTACTCGAATGTAAACTTTCATTGTGCATTCGTGTGTAATTCGTCATTTTGATTCGAGTTAGTACCAGTTGTTTTTGGTTCATTTATATTGACCGTTGCAGTTTCGAAGTACTGTAGTGGCGAGGCAGTGCACGCGTGCGTGTATCGCAGCCACACAGAGTTTTGATTTGATTTGATCATTTTGAGATTGTCTAATTATCTATTCGATAATTAGATTCTGAGTTTCTAATTATCATTTAATAATTGGATTTTGTTGTTAATTGTCGTTTAGACAATTCTGTTGTTTTCTAAATTATCTTCATTGATAATCTTTTTATCTATCTTTGTTGATGATTTGAATCTGTTGATTTGTTGTTTAACACTGTTTAGTGTTATATCTGTCGTTATCCGATTCTTTTATCGAGGAGTCGGATATACGAGATTTCTGTGACTGTCGTCTATTTGATATTTAATTATTATTGCTTCTGTGCATTAATAACTGAGTTTGAATTAAACTGACCTGTGTATTATTTTCTTTTGAATTTAATACTCGGGTCAGACCCGAGTTATTTCAGGTTGTAGATTTCCTGCTTTGAGTTGCTGTTTGAGCTATGAAGACTTTTCACATCTTTTGAAGTGGTCTTCGTCTTGTTGTAGTAGTCAGTGTGTCTCTTTAGGGTTGATATGTATTCATGTATATTAGACGATAATGTACTTGTATATATAACTTACAGAGTCGACAGTTGTAGTTGTATCATATGTATTGTGTCAACTGTATTGTAACTGACATCAGTTATTATATATATATGAGACTTTTTGTTATCTGTGTTCCACATTCTTTTGTATCTGTGTTATTATTATATATATTGTCCTAAACTATTATGAACCATCGTAGTTCGTTTTATACTGGTAATTGGGTATGTCGATGGGAATAAATAAAAAAACGATGAAAAATGAAAAATATATACCACTCCTATCGAGGTAACCAATACTAGTGTAAGGCCAACTACGGATGGCCGCTCCTATCCAGCCTTATTCTTCGTGATAACAAACAGTATTTCTTTTAATACTCTTTGTTATTTTGTTATTGTGAGCATAGAGGTGGGGCGTCACACATAACCTGATCCAAATTCGCGAATGCTCCGAGTCGATGTCCGCTTCTGAATTCAGTAACCAAATCCTTAGCCAATTCCATAGCTATCAAAATCCATCAATCGAGCTTTAATCCATCTATGTCCAATATCCAATAGCCAAATCCATAACATTTTTGAGTTGATATTCAAATTCGGGACCGCTCCGAGTCCTTTGCCAAATCCAAGACCCCTCCGGGTCCATTTATCCAAAGCCAAAATCCGAATCCATGATCTCTCCGGGTTTGACTTCAAAACCATAGACCTCGCCGGGTCGCGTTGTTCTGCTCTGATCCCGACTCTCCGGTCGAGGGCTTCTATGCTCTCCAGGCTTGGTCCTCCGGCCAAGGACTTTTTATATTCACCAACCTCGGCTCTCTAGCCAATGACTTTTATATTCTCCGGCCAAGGACTTTTATATTCTCCGGCCAAGGACTTTTATATTCATCGGCCTCGGCTCTTCGACCAAGGACTTTTATATTCTCTGGCCTCGGCTCTCCGGCCAAGGACTTTTATATTCACCGGCCTCGGCTCTCCGGCCAAGGACTTTTATATTCTCCGGCCTCGGCTCTCCGGCCAAGGACTTTAATATTCACCGGCCTCGGCTCTTCGGCCAAGGACTTTTATATTGTGTTTGAGTCCATTCCATCGCTCTCCGGCGAAGGGACTCATAATTCGCGATTACTACCTCGTCTCTCCGGTCGGGACCGTAATCGCGAGACCTGCATTATTCATTACATTGATTCAAATCCAACCATTCAACATAAGAGTTTTTACAGCCAGGGAAAACCAAATAACTGTCTATACATCCAAGGAAAAAACAAAAGTTTTCAGGAAAACGAAAAAGAAAAACAAGATTTCACAGGCTCGTGCAACACGGTTTATCATCGTCTCAGAGCATGCCTAAGGATCATCCTCGATCCCATACATGTGTAGGTAATTTAGTCGCATTACTTCGAGTTCTATTACTTATTACGAGCCATAAATCTATTTAGTTAATAACAAGTTGATGTTGCCTAGGTCCAGTGCCATCCTCGTTCGAGGTGGGCGGTGGTTGTTCCTATTCCACTGCCACAGCTCGATTCCTTACATATTGCTGTAGATGACCATTCCTTACATGCTCCTCAACGATATCCCTCAAATGCCTACAGTCGTTCGTGTTGTGCCCATCCAGCTCATGAAATAGGCAATGCCTTCCCGATGCCCGTTCGTAATCAGAAGGTTCCCTTCTTGTTGGCCTTCGATACTAGAGGCGCCCTCGAGCGTCCAAATAAATCATTTCCAGAGTTTCAGTCAGATCCGTGTAAGAAGAAAACTTTGACTCCCTCCGTGGCCTTTTTGAAGTACTACCGTTATCATTCATTTTCCTTTTGCCTTTGTCGCCTTTGTTTGGATTTTCTCTGGGTGGACCTCCATCCTTTACCACATAAGCTTCAGCTTCTCTGCCTTCTCTCTCAGCCTGCGCATCTTCCTGCCTTAGAAATCTCTCCGCCTCATGGTAGACCTCCCCAAGATTCCTTGGTGGGTCCCGTTCCAATGATATCTTGAAATCTGAATTGTCTGCAATTCCTAAAACCGCTACCATCAAAACCATTGACGGATCAGGTCGATCCATCGAAGCCACTGCCGTATTGAACATGATCAAGAAATCTCTAAGTGATTCTCCTTTCCATTGTTTCATTGATGTTAAAGTCGTCACGTTCTTGGGTCTGGCTATGTGAACCTGAAACTGTCTCATAAACCTTTCAATCAACTCCGTCCATGTGCCAATAGAGCCACTCTCCAGCTGTCTGAGCCATAACGCCGCTATATCCATCAGATACAAAGGGAAGCATCGCGCAATGACCTCCTCTAATGCTCCCAGTACTTCCATATGCCCCATGTACCTTGTCAAGTGAACAGCGGGATCTGTTCTCCCGTCATACATCTCCAGTGTTGGTAACTTGAATTCTGGTGGATTCCTGGCTTGCCTGATCATAGGAGCAAAGGGACTCCTATTCACATCTTCCATAACTCTATTCACTAGTCCGCCTCTCATGGCTCGTCTGACCATTTCCACCAATCTGTCACTGTCGTCAAGCTGTAACCCTTGTCTGTTGCTTCTGACCTGCCCCCCGAGTTCACGAGGGAATCCTGGAATCTGGTCTCCTGGACGGGCATCCATTCCTCTACCAAAGCCATGTTGAACAGCTCCACCTGGTATCCTGCCTGAGGTTGGATCAACGTCCTCCGGATGTGTGCCCCCAAGTTCCGGTGCTGCTCCTGACGGTCCTGCTCCATTCTGAACTCTGGTTGTTCCGCGCTCCTGATCTCTATCTCTAGCATCTCCTGCAGCAGCGTTCCTTTGATTCTGCATTCTGGCTTGTTCAGCTTGTTGGAGTAGGTTCTGCATCATCTCCTCTTGTCTTTTCAGCATTCCTTCCTACATAGCTTCCATCATCATCTCCATCTCGTCCCGGGTGATGAAGATTGAGGTGTGATTTGCTCCAGAGGAAGCCTCATGACTCCCTTCATGCTGACTCCTTCCAGCTCTTTGTCTTCTTGTTAATTGTCTTGCCATAGCTTTCCAGACCCAAGTCTTTAAGCTTTCAGATCCGAAGACCTGGTTGTAGAATTCCTGAGCGCTAGCGTTCTCAGTGAAAGCACCAAAATGTTTGCGCCAAAATTGGTCACAATCACAGATTACAAATAACAAGTATGTAGAGAATTAAAAATGAAAAACACTCAGAAAATTAAAAGGAAAGCAGTAAAGAACACAGAGTTTATAGTGGTTCGGCAATCCGGCCTACATCCACTTTGAAGTTGATGATTTTATTGATGTTTGCTTGCTAACTACAACGAGTTACAACTGATTACAACAGCAAATTTCGGGTACAATGATGGTTCCTGCAGAGTCTGGACCTCAAAGAGCCAAAAGATTCCCTTTTCTGTAGGCTCTAGGATGCTATTTATAGGCGTAGGATGCAAATATCTCGCTCAGATCTCGGGAGACCTCTTCCGGCACGTGATCAGGTCCACGCGATCGATCCCACGTGATTTGCACTCGGTCCGTAATCGATACGAACGAATTTCGTATCAATCAAGATTTGACCCAATCGAGTCAAAATTTAGCATGAACATTCTTTAGGTTGTACGCAAGCTACTGTGAAAATTTTGTAGCATTTGGACTTGTAGATTGTGAGTTATGATCGATGCAAGTTCATGTTTTCTCTAGGCTGCTGAATTCGCATCGATATCGTTCGTATCCACCTGTTCGTATCGCTCTTTGGGCACGTGCTTGCAAGTCGACGTGGCGCTAACTCCTCGGATCGATCCACTTTTCATGCCGAGTGACCGAGTCTTATTCGTATCCAATGTCGAAGCCTTGTTCGTATCAATGTTAGTGGTTCTGTTCTGATCGTATCGATCGTGTTTTGTCTCTTTCGTATCGATCGTGTTTTGTCTTGTTCGTATCGATCAACTGTGTTGCTTTGTTCGTATCGATCGGCTACATTGTTTTGTGCGTATAATATTGACTTCGTATCGATCTGTGGTCAATTGATACGAAACATGTTTGAAGTCCGATCGATACGAAATGCATATTCGTGCCACAGTTGATGGTTACGAAGTAAACAATCACGGATGGATACGAATTGGATGTTGGTCGACTGATACGAGCAAGTTGGAATTGATCGATACGAAATTGTGTATGTCTGATGGATACGAACAAGATCGATACGAAGAGGCTGCCTTTGGATGGATACGAAGTGTGTAGCTCTGGATGGATTCAAACAAAAACGATGCTAAGAGAGATGATTCTCTGGATGGATTCGAACAAGATGGATGCGAATGAAGACTTTCTTTGGTTTTTTGATGGATGCGAATAGTGTGGTTACTTGAGTTGTATCGATCATATCTCGAGCATACGAACTCCGATTGACCTGAAATTTGAAACGTGGCCTCTCTTAGCCTTGTGCATCATTCCCAATCGATCCTGTCTTGATTGAAGCCCGGTCAAATTTTGACGACATCGATCGTAACCTTGTTTCCAATTGATCTTCATTCCTGATATCCATCCTTTCCCGTCAATTTGTGGATATCCCGGCCTTGACCAAAAGGCGGGATAACAGGAAGCAATAAGATCGGCACAAATTTTGCAAAACACTCAACACATATTTCCCAAATAAGCTAGCAACTAAGTTATCTAATCTAACAATCACAATAATAAGAGAATAATAAAGTACAATAAAATAAATAACACGAGTGTTATAATGGTTCCACTAAAATCATGTTTGTAGTGTACATCCACTAAAACAAATTAATTTAGGTTCAATCAACAACAAATTTTAGTGTTATCCTGAATTTAAACATCATTTTGAAATCATGCTAAATAGATTTATTTTGTATTCACTTAGTGCAAGGATCCTAGGGTTAACTAGGATCAGTCTGACAAGATGACTTGAATAATTTATTCACCATAGAAAATATGTTGGCCTAATTACAGCAGCATGGATTTATCCTTTTAAGTATTGTATCTTGCTAGCAAATCTACTCGTTAACGGATTTGGACTAAAATATGTTTCTAAGTAACAAAAGTTGTTTTCTTTCTTGACTAACAGAACGTGATTGTTTACAAAAAGATAGAGGACACGTTACTTACAGTATCACAAATATATGAACAACTCACATTATATTAAAACAGATTTAAAAAATAAAATGAATACTACTTAATCAATTAACTGGGTAAAAATCAATCAATGGATAAAGTAATAAATAACTCATGGAAACTTGATATTGAATCAAACAATAAATGAACTAAAAATATACCGGAAATCGAATAGCTCAATATCGCGATTCCCTGAAGTCGAAATCGAATGATATCGCGATTCTTTGAAGTCGTGATTCTCTGAAGTCTTAAGACGCGAATGATATCGTGATTCCCTGAAGTCGAAATCGAATGATATCGCTCGTGATTCCCTGGAGTAAACTGAGTCGCTTCAAAATCGATTTCTCTTTTTCTAAGAGCGAGTGGTTGGTTGAAGGAATAAGCGTTGAGAATGAGATTTAGGGCTACGGATAAAAATAATAGCTCATTTACTTTCTTGCCCATCAACATTCTTAATTTCAATTTAACCGGGTTTTCCAACTCAAATAAGTGTTAACAATAAAAATATTATAAATATGTATTTTTGGTCACACATTTCTAGCGTAGCAACGTTTATTGTTGTTATTAACCTACAATACAAATAAATGTTGGCAATTGAAAAAAATAAGTGTTACGAAATGGCTGTTATGGTGTAGTAATATACGGCGATATTCACATTAGTTATAATTAGGACATCTAGTTATAAATAACAAAGCAAATTATAGGATTAGGTGTAGATGGAAAATAGAGAATAAATTCAAAATTAATAGGATAGTAAATGTGTAGTTAATAGGGAGTTACAGGAATTAAATGGGGACATAAATGTGCTTAATGGGACCGATCAAAAGAATTTAATATGACATTTAAGGGGAAATGAAATATGTTAAGTAGGTTGTATTAGAACGAATAAATAAATGTTATTAGAGATTGTCTAAATAGAATAATAATGATAATTTATCATGAACAATTGACATTTATGGAATATAGTAAATAAGCGTATAAGATAGAAATAAAATGTTGAAAGGCAGTATAATTTTCATAGCGGGAAATTATACAGCCTTAATTATACTTTAGAACGAGCGTGAATTAGTGGGCCTACCCCAACATTTAGGCTTAGGATGATTAGTTTAGTTTAGTAGGCCGGGATGCGAGGTCAGTGGAGTTACACAACAGAAGTCTGGCCTTCACCTAAGGGCTACCGGCAGTTGTGTGTACCTACTGCTGATGTAGGACATCTTCAACTATAAGATCCATAGGAAAGGGATATGCAGTTGTGTATTGGTTGGGAAAAATATACCAAGGGTTCGCCTCGGATATGAAGTATTAAATGACTCGGTACTTTTTAGAAAAATTGGGTTTGCTTCGTTTCTGATAAGAGGTATTAAGTAACTGGAATGAACATTTTACTCGACTTACATTAGGTTAGTCTAAACATGATTTCGATTGTGAGAGGTCGATGGGCTATGTCAGTATCGTTGTTGAACCAGTATTTTGTAGTAAAGTTGGCATTTTCAGGCTATGACGGTATGACCACCCACGGTTTCGAGTGGTCGGTAGCAAAGACGGGTTATGCCCTGACGAATTTTGCTTCCTACCAGTGTAGAATTTGTATAGGATATGCACATACTTCAAAGTTTAGTAACCAGTTGTCTGTTTGTTAGAGGTGGACTAGTTATCCCTTAGATGAGTCTTTGGTATACGTTAGTAATACGGTAATTAAATATTAAGCTGTATCTAGGGGTCATTGATCTCTATAGGTAGAACCAATTAACTAGCAATCACATTACGGACATAATAAGTTGTTAGCAACCTCTAAAATGTTTAGATTGAGATTCAAAATTATTTGTCTAATGATCCTATTCATGAAGAAAACCCTATACGAAAAGATTTTGTACAAGAAACAATAATTGGTAAAAACACATCTCAAACTGCATTTATTATCCATTAAGATGCATAACATTTTCACAAAAGATTGCGTAGCCAAAGTAATGAATACAACAAAAAATAAAAATGCAAGATTAAGTTTTGAAGCTTAGTTTACTGGCAATAATGAAATGATAGGTACTAAAGTAAATTAATGATTCACCATTGTATTGTTCATTAGTAATGTGATGAAGCAAATTTATGGGGAAACTTTAATTATATATTAATCGACTACATCATAGTTGTTTAAACTAAAGATACAATTGCAGATTAGAGAAAAGTGAAGTCTTTAAGGTTACGTGCTTAACATAGAGTAGTCAAGTACAGACAAGAAAAAAAGTCTAGGACAAACGGCAATCATAGGCTGACACAGGTGTGGAGAAGTGCTAGGTTTTTAAGCTTCGTTCTTACATCATTTATCTACTGCAGTGATCCGGAATTTCAAACACTTCATATTTATATATCTGAATTTTTTAAATATTTAAATCTCGTTTTAATGTGATAAATGTGATTTTATAATCATGTTAAAACTCTTTTAATAATAACTCATGATCGAAGTTAAACTTGTTTCTAAAATATGTTTACAAAAATAAACAGTTCGAAAAAATATTGATAATGTGTCTGAAAATTGATTCATCGATAAACAGTTTTTTACTCGATATAAGTTGTTCGAACTTCTTAGAATATCTAATACAATAATGTGTGATTAATGAGTAACTAAAAATATTTTAATATTTATGGTTAAGTAAATCACTTTGATGATGTCATGGGTGATGTCATTGAAGATATTTTGAAGAAGAGTATTTTGGAAAGACTTAGGGATGAAGTAAATATGGGTGATGTGTAAAGTTGTGCACATGGAGGGGGTATGGGTCCTTAGCTAGGCACATGGGGTAAGAGGTGAGTGGTTACCTCCTGGCAACTTCTACTTAAAGCTCTTCATTCATTTCATTAACCCTTTTACTAAATTAAAAGGATAAAAAAACATTTAGTCTTCATCCTCTTCTCTCTTCGTTTAATTAATGCAAATCAGCTCTAGTATTCTCTTAACTTTGGCCAAGGGTCTAAGGCAACATAGGGACAAGGAAAAGCTACTTAAAATGTTTAAGGAAGTTGGCACAAGTATGAGAAACAATTCTGGCCTTAAGCAATAAGTGGGAAAGGAAGCATGGTCGTGACCTATTTAAGGCAAAGGTAGGACCTTTGGCTTGTTTGGTGATAGTAAGAATTGTTATTGTGTTCTAGGTAACTTAAGCTTTGTGTTGTCATGGATTTGGGTGAGTTAACCCACCATTGAAGTGTATATATTTTATGTGTGTGTGTGTGTTTATTGTGTGAATATGAAGTAAAGAACTAACGCAAGTTATAAATTTTGGACCCCTTGCTTTTGAAAGCAAGTGACAACTTTATATGTAGTATAATCACTTCTATTTCCCTCTAAAATATGTAATATAACCTAGACCTTGTGTTTACATGTTTGGTGTGATTGTGTGTGATGTGGAAGTGTATGTAAATGTTTGTAGCGAAAGAATCGCTATAAGTGCATTTTGAAATCTCCTATGTTTAATCTCTTTAAAATGGTCATATGTGAATATATTGTGAAATTATATATTTTGATTGTGCTCTACACTTATAGTAGTGTATGAGGCATTGAGGAAGTGGTATGGAAACTTATAGAAATGGTAGAACAAAGTTGCAAAGGATAGAGTGAAACGATTGTTATATGAGTACTTTGTATATGCCTTGTTTTTGAGTATTTTAACATGGTTTTGAAAGACATCCTTAAGGGGTTTTTTTCTTAGGATAGTACTTACTGTAAAAAAATTAGAGTTTAAATTATTTCGTAAGTGATGAATAAAATGACAAAAGTTAGAAGCAAAAAGATCGCTATATGAGCACTTTGTAAATAACCTGTTTTTTTTTGGAATTTTTAATATGATTTTGAAAGACATCCTTAGGTTTCTTTGCAAGGTTTTACTCTAGGCATAGTACCTACTGTAAAACATCCAGATCTTGAATCATTTATTTAGACAGAGAAAACTTGTCATAAACTTTTATGCTTTCTAGAAAATGCTCTCTGTCCAGTATTTTTAACAGCACATAACGATTGCAGTTTTTTAACCTACGACGGCATTTCTGGGTTTTTTATGACGCTATTTGATGTTGTGCTGTTTTAAGCTACATTTTTGAATTTAAAGTGAGTTTAAATGATAGTTAAATATATTATTTTTATGGGATCTTTAAAGGATTGTTTAATGACATGTTTAAGAGCATTTTAAAAGTAATTTAAAGTCTAAATATATTTTTAATAATTATACATGAATTTTTAAAGTAAAGGGTTTATTTTGTAACATTTATTTAAAATGATTTTCTAGTCATTTCTAAATTTCTTATTTTACATAATATTTCTGTATAAATATTTATAAACATAATTATAAGTATTTTAAAAGTATATATATAAAAGTTTGAAAAAGTAAGTTAAGTATTTTAAAAGGGTGTGTGTGTGTGTGTTTTGTGAAAGTGGGTGAAGTAATTTATAAAAGATAAAGATGTGTTTGATTAGAACACTTAGTTATAATAAATGGTTTTGAGAAGTTATTAAAAAGTATATTACCCAATAAAATAAGTATAAATATATTTAGATCTTTAAAAGGAATGTTTTAAGATAATGATATGTACTAAATGAATTTGGATTTATAGTGACAATGTTTAGGTAACATTTGTCTTTAACCTATTTGAATATGTTTTTGAATATAAGTAGATCTTTAGAAAGAATATATTAAAGATAATGATGAGTGTGAAATGTGTTGGAAAGAGAATAGAAAAAGTAAAGGTTTAATTCATAAAAAAGGAAAAGGTTTATAGTAACAATGTTTAAGTAATATTTGTTTTTAACCTCTTTGATTATATTTTAAAGTGAAAAATCTTGTTAAATGATATGTGAATATTCTTATACCCTTGAGATAAGCATATGAATACATTTTGAAGAATGTAAAGAGTAGAAATCAATAGTGAAGTAGTAGAATACATGTATATATCTTTTATAAAGGTATCTTAAAGATATATACAAGTATTAACAAAAAAGTGTTATTTGAATGCGGAAAACAGAAGCTGCTTGTGTGATTTAATCGCGTTTGTGTATTTATTCGTCTATGAAAGTATTTACTCTTGTACTTAGCACTAAAAGCCAAAAAAGTAGAGTTGTTCTATTTGTGGTAGTTAAGAATGTAGTGTTAATGTAAGGCTTTGATGCAACCGGTACTTTAACCTACATGGTTTCACTCTTGACCGAGTGATAGCATTAGTTGAGAAGGTAGGAAACGGTGATAAGTATATGAGACTTGATTCCCATATCTGATCGTTTTATTTCTATTGAATTTGACAATGATTAACTTAGGAAATATTTAGAAGAACCACGATATTCATATGGCACAGTTATCCTCTTGGTGATGTTATACCCTACGTATAAACTCATTTTTAGACAAGGAAATCCGTCTGGATAAGAGATGATTTCTACTTTTATATGTCATATGTTTATTTCTGAAAGAACCAAGATTAAGTTAACTAGGAGTTCATCGATTTAGTTTCGAAGAAACTGGTAAACGAAAGAGTGTGCTTATGCGAGATTACTCGAAACCATAACAACTTCAAAAGTGATATATAAGTTCTATGTTTTGGATTATGGAGTGAAATGTTATAAAGTTGAACTATCTATCCCAAGATTAGGTCCAATGGAGAAGTTCGCGTTAACATTTCAAACAATGCCGATGAGGTTACTGTTAACCCGCTTTTTGGCAAGGCCGCGGACAGACGGGTTTAACCTAATCAACTGCATGTTCATCGAGGCTAGAGTATGATGGATTCAGTTGATTGGA
Organism: Allium fistulosum; assembly: GCA_030737815.1. Classification (NCBI taxonomy): domain Eukaryota; kingdom Viridiplantae; phylum Streptophyta; class Magnoliopsida; order Asparagales; family Amaryllidaceae; genus Allium; species Allium fistulosum. The sequence continues at coordinate 796,438,311 of CM060902.1, read as the reverse complement.
TGGATGGATGACGCAACATGCTTGGAAGATGGAAATATGGTTGGATAAAGGTTGATCAATGGTTCGGCTTGATGGAGGTTCGGCATTGGGATTGTTCGGCATAGAGGAATGTTCGGCACTGGACGAGCGTTCGGTATAGAGAGATCGTCGTTCGACATAGAGGGATCGTTCGGCACTGAACGAGTGCTCGGCATTAAAAGGATCGTTCGGCATAGAGGAATGTTCGGCACTGGACGAGCGTTCGGCATAGAGAGATCGTCGTTCGGCATAGAGGGATCGTTCGGCACTGAACGAGTGCTCGGCATTAGAAGGATCGTTCGGCATAGAGAGATCGTTGTTCGGCATTGGATGGAGCGCTCGGTATAAATCTCGTTCGGCATCTGGAGACGTTCGGCATTGGATGGATCGTTCGGCATCAAGGAGCGTTCGGCATTGGATGGGTCGTTCGACATACCTCACCTCGCTCGGCATTGTACCTCGCACCTCCATACCTCACACCTCCATATCTTGGTACCTCGCACCTCGATACCTCTATACCTCGCACCTCCCAACGTTCGGCATGAGGAGATCGTTCGGCATTCACACCTTGTTCGGCATTCAGCGTTCGACATCTATGGTTCGGCATATGGAGACCACTCCATTTGGGCTGAGGTACTCGGCTGCCAGGCCCACCAGGGAAGTCCAACCCATCTTTGTCTATAAATAGAGAGGTAGGGGCACAGTAAAAGGGGATCTTCTTTCTGCTCTCTTACTTTCTCTTTTCTAAGGCTAAGGCAACTCTGCCATTTTGTAACTGTAATCGATTATTACAGCAATAAAAAGCAAACTTCTGGAGTGGACGTAGGCCGGAATTAGCCGAACCACTATAAAATCTGTTGTTCTTTACTGCTTTCATTTAAGTTTTAACTATTCTTCACATTATTACTCTCTACATACATTCTATCTCTGAGCTGTGATTGGTATTTGGTGCTTTCATTTGGATTTTGGGGTTAGTGACCAATTTTGGCGCTAACACTTTGGTGCTTTCACTGAGAAATTGAAACAATCAGGAATTTTGGAGTTAGGAACTTGGATCTTAGAAAGCAATGGCAAGACCACCAACGAGGAAGCAAGCAGTGGAAAGGAGCAATCAGGAAGGAAGTCAAGCGGCATCTTCTGGAGCTGGGGAGGGTCATGCATCCATCTACATAACTCGGGACGAGATGCAAGTGATGATGAATTCTATGCAAGAGCAGATGATGAAACGGCAAGAGGAGATGATGCAGGCTCTTCTTAGGCAATTTGGACAACCAGGAACTGCAGTTGCTCAAGATCGTGGAGCTGGACCAGAGGAACTCAACCAACGGACAGATGGAGTGAATCAGCAGGGGGCAGCTCCCAATCAACAAACAGTTAACAATCTAGATGGACCTAGACTCGGGGGCACACCACTAGGTGATGCTGGACCAGTTCATGGAGGGATACCGGATAACGCTACGCGGCCTGGCATCGATAGGAATACAGGAGTACGTGATGAAGAATATGTGCCAGAATTTCCTCGGGGACTTGGGGGGCAGTCTGGATTGGTTGGAAACACTGGATTGGCTGACATTATCAGGCGGACTATTCGCGGAGGTCTGACAAACAGGGATTCAGAGGGAGTTAACAAAAGTCCGTTTACCCGGAACATCAGGACAGTTAGGAATCCGTCCGATTTCAAACTACCCACTCTGGAAGTATACAACGGGAAGACGGATCCCACCGACCACTTGATGAGATACACTAGGCATATGGAAGTGCTGGGGGCAACGGAGGAGGTTATGGCCCGATGTTTCCCCCTATACTTGACTGAAATTGCTGCTATGTGGTTTAGACAGCTGGAGGATGGATCCATTGGAACATGGACAGAACTGGTGGATAAGTTCTTAAGTCAGTTTCGAGTTCACATAAAAAGGCCAAAGAACGTGATGACGCTAACGTTAGTCAAACAGGGGGCAGATGAATCGCTTAGGACATTCTTAACTCGATTTAATGCAGCAGTTGCTTCGGTGGATCGGCCAGATCCACCGATGGTTCTGATGGCTGCGGTTTCAGGAGTCAGAGATAATTCGGATTTCAAAGTATCATTGATATGGGACCCACCGTTGGATCTTGGAGAATTCTTTCATGAAGCTGAAAGATTTCTTCGACAAGAGGATGCATGTTTGGACATGAGGCCAAAGGAAGTAAACATGACCAAGGATGGAGGACTACTCGGCGAAAGCTCAGGTGGGGGCAAGGATAAAGGGAAAAGGAAGCGCTGGGGAGAACCAAAGTTTTCCACTTACACAGGATTGAACGCAACGTTGGAGCGGATTTTCTTAGATACTCGAGATCGCCTTCCCTATCGAAGGCCATCGAGAAGGGAACCCACAGAACGTGAAAGGGCATCAGGAAGGCACTGTCTCTTTCATGACCTGGACGGGCATGACACTAACAGCTGCCGACATCTAAAGGATATAATCGAGGAGCATATAAGGAATGGTCAGTTGCGACAGTATGTCGGAACTCGGAATGCGGCGGTGGAACAGGAGCAGCCACCGCCTACCTTGAACGACGAGGGCATGAGGCCCAGGAATGGTGACCGATTGGTCATCAACTAATTTTAATGGTTTGGAATAAGTAACAAACTCCGGGCCAACGGTTAAATCACTTACTCATGTACAGGGTCGGAGATAACCCTCAGGCATGCTCTGAGATGATGGCTTACCGAAACGCCTGGGTTTGTGAAATCTATTTTTTCCTTTGACTTGGACATTTGCTTTTTCTGGTTTGGTTTTGGAGTTTGGTTTGAACTCCCTGTTTTGCTCATTTTCTAGTTTGGATTCTGGTTTGGATGTTTACTTTTTGGTATGGATTTTTGATATGGGTTTCTGGTTTTCTATTTGGATTTGGATTTCGGATTGGATTTTGATTGGGTTTTCTATGGATTTTTGGCTAAAAGGTCGTCGAGTATGGACTATGCTCGGCAAGGGTCCGGAGAGACCAGAATTCGGCCTAGGACTTAGGCCATATATTATCGGTTACTATTTTAGGTCGTCGAGTATGGACTATGCTCGGCAAGGGTCCGGAGTGACCAGGATTCGGCTTAGGACTTAAGCCACGGCATTGTTAGACGTTCAGGGACACTAAACCATGAACACCATGGAATTACTTAACATTGGTCGTCAAGTGTGGATTGCGCTTGGCAAGAACCCAGAGAGGTTACGGATTTGGATATTGGCTATGAATAGCTAAGGATTCGGACAAGGACCCGGAGCGGTCTCGGATTTGGATATCGACCCGGAGAGGTGACGGATATGGTTATAGGTTATTGGATAGGATGGATTGGAACTCGATAGTCGGGTTCAAATGGATGTGGAATTGGATAAGGACTTGGTTACTAGATAGGAATCATACATCAACTCGGAACAGTCGCGGAAATGGATCAGGATATGGCAGTGGCACTCGGATAAGATGGCTTGGTGATGGATTGGATTATGAATCGGAAAATATGGATGTGGATAACATACATACTTGGGATATTGGACTTGAGGCTATTCAAAACACAACTTTCACAGCAAGGCATGTTTTGGGGGGCAAGTGTTAACCCGCCTTTTGGCAAGGCCGCGGACAGACGGGTTTAACCTAATCAACTGCATGTTCGTCGAGGCTAGAGTACGATGGATTCAGTTGATTGGATGGATGGATGACGCAACATGCTTGGAAGATGGAAATATGGTTGGATAAAGGTTGATCAATGGTTCGGCTTGATGGAGGTTCGGCATTGGGATCGTTCGGCATAGAGGAATGTTCGGCACTGGACGAGCGTTCGGCATAGAGAGATCGTCGTTCGACATAGAGGGATCGTTCGGCACTGAACGAGTGCTCGGCATTAGAAGGATCGTTCGGCATAGAGGAATGTTCGGCACTGGACGAGCGTTCGGCATAGAGAGATCGTCGTTCGGCATAGAGGGATCGTTCGGCACTGAACGAGTGCTCGGCATTAGAAGGATCGTTCGGCATAGAGAGATCGTTGTTCGGCATTGGATGGAGCGCTCGGTATAAATCTCGTTCGGCATCTGGAGACGTTCGGCATTGGATGGATCGTTCGGCATCAAGGAGCGTTCGGCATTGGATGGGTCGTTCGACATACCTCACCTCGCTTGGTATTGCACCTCGCACCTCCATACCTCACACCTCCATATCTTGGTACCTCGCACCTCGATACCTCTGTACCTCGCACCTCCCAACGTTCGGCATGAGGAGATCGTTCGGCATTCACACCTTGTTCGGCATTCAGCGTTCGGCATCTATGGTTCGGCATATGGAGACCACTCCATTTGGGCTGAGGTACTCGGCTGCCAGGCCCACCAGGGAAGTCCAACCCATCTTTGTCTATAAATAGAGAGGCAGGGGCACAGTAAAAGGGGATCTTCTTTCTGCTCTCTTACTTTCTCTTTTCTAAGGCTAAGGCAACTCTGTCATTTTGTAACTGTAATCGATTATTACAGCAATAAAAAGCAAACTTCTGGAGTGGACGTAGGCCGGAATTAGCCGAACCACTATAAAATCTGTTGTTCTTTACTGCTTTCATTTAAGTTTTAACTGTTCTTCACATTATTACTCTCTACATACATTCTATCTCTGAGCTATGATTGGTATTTGGTGCTTTCATTTGGATTTTGGAGTTAGTGACCAATTTTGACGCTAACAGTTACTGTCTTGCTTGAGAATGATTCCAAGAGAGAAGGCAGAGTTAGCATTTGTCGGACGACTTATGCTGGAATCCATGAAGAGATTTGTGAACTACTCGAGTGGTGATGGCTCATGTGTTGAGATGTTGGAATCCATGTAAAGATTCTGTACGAGTGATGAAGACTACATCGCCGATAATGATAGAAAACAGAGTAAGGGCATAGTCAATGGATTTAACTAATCCAAAGGTACTTCAACTCTGAATATCTAGAGATGCTTTCAATTGTAGCCAGCGGGAGTTGATGGTATTCGATATCACATGTTTGGATGTGGAGCGGTTACATATTCCTTTGTGGTATATTTTATCTAGATATGTACATGGTTTCGGAAGGTATTTTTAACCCTTGTTAGGAGACCGTCCTTTTTAGTAGTTTTAGTTTTACTTCTAATATTGTTGTGATATGAGATGCAAGCAGCATAGCAATTTTTTGATTTATATTCTACACCTTAGACACTCTATTATATCACTATATGTACTTATTAGATGGTTTGTTCTTTTGAGGAGAAAATTATTACGGTGATTCGATTAGTCTCAAAAGATACTGTTATGTGGACACATGTTTCTTGAGTTTATCACATCAAACTTATGTCCGACTCATGGTTTTATTTTATTTTTCCTTAAACCTTGGATGCTCTTTCGAGCAGTTTGCGAAAGTCAGGTTTTCGTTGTATATCCTTTGGAGCTCATGAAGATGAGCAGGATGTTTTCACCTACCGTAGTATTCTTATTTCTGTTGCACAACTATTATATATATTATCGTTCTGTTATAAGATTTAGATGTTTTGTTCTTTTTTTTGTTTCTTTTCTTTTTGGTTTTATTTCATTTACCCTAATAATACGTCTTTATAGCACTTGAGTGTTTAGCACGTGAATACCGTGAATATATTAGTGTCGACATTTGTAGATCGAAAAAACCGGATCGTTACATCTGTGGTCTTCGTGGTAATATAGGTGGAGAAAAGAGGTTTTGCCACTTATCCGACATCCTAGTAACAACAATAAATATCCACCAATATCGGGTTACAATTAAGGTCGTCTTACGTTAAAGCTGTATTACACAATTTTGTTGGTACAACTACATGTTGTGGCCAAGTTGCATACAATCTGAACTAAATATTAGACATATAATGGTCAACCTATTGCATGTAAATTTTAGTTGTATGTGACATGCAAACTGTTCGAGTATTAAAGTGATCAGGTAGAGCATTAAAGTGGTTTAGGTACATACCTTGATGACGGTGCCTGCTATGTCTCCCTTCTTGACCGTAGAGGTAACATTTCAGGCAGTAATTTTGTTTACATTCAAATCCTAGTTCTCGTTGTCCTAATAATAAAACATAACTATAAAGCATGTATTGAATATTACAGCCACATATAAAAAGGTATTTAAAGTGCAGTGTATGACCACACGTGGCTGAAAGAGGCAAAGAAGTTGCATATATTTCAATGCCAGTCAAAATCTGAAGCAGAAGATCGTACTAGAGAAAGAAACCAAGAAACCTATAAATTGTTGTATATTTCATTCACCCACATAGTAGATCCACATAAATGCACAGAATACAACAAATATATTGCAGTGCACAAAATCCGATCCAGTGCATGTGGAATTTGAATGTGATGGTTAGCAGGTGCAGGTATACTCATAATGCAAACAACAACGGTGTCCTGAAGTATAGGGTAACTAAAAATGATAGATTACAATAAAAAGAAAGATAATATACATTGTAGTAACCGATATCATTATCTAATATTTTGACTAATCAACTGCCTTTTACAGCATGGCTTATGTTTCTCAATGTGATTCATTCCCCTACTGTTCAACTCTGAGATCTTCTGCAGTGGTACGTTGAAATCAAAGACCGTGACTCTTCAGTTCAATTTCATTGCTCTAACAATAAATACCACAGCTGTATATTACGCAGTTCCTTATAGTATTCAGAATGTACAGCTGCAGATCAAAGTGTCCCTCATTCATCATCACAGGATATATTGATTGCATGTATCTTGTACTTGCAGCAAAATAAATAAGCAAAGTCCATAACTGACCATCTTTTGTTCTTAATAGTTGTTCTCTGGGTCCTTGGGTGTGTACATACTTTTTTGGACTGGTAACTAGTTATTTTTAATGCAATTTTTTACTTTGTTTGGGTAAAAGAGGGTATGAGCATAGTCTTCGCCTCTGAAAGGACAACACTAATCTATGCAATTTCTAATTTTTCAGGTACTCGTATTGCAGTCAGAAACTTGTCATTATTGTCCATTTTGTGATTAGCTAGCTAGAACTTATAGATTGCAACTGTCCCCACAAGTTTGTCAAAAATGTGGTCCATTTTTATGAGGCTCCGTTTGGTTTGTCAATTTTAATTTTGTGTTTTCATCCAAAAAACAAGTACACGATGTATGCATTTTAAAAAAATAACCAATTTGAAAAATAAAGCTAACATATAAAATAGAAAACAAATTTATTTTGGCTTTCGTATTTTGAGAAATAATACGAGAATGAAAAATAATCCATCCGCTTCTGTCATACCTCCATCTCCTTCATCGTCGTCGTAATGACCTAAAGTTTTAAATTTCTCGACCGTTATCCTCACATTTTGTTATGAATGTTGAAAATGCAAAACGAAAACCATAAAACAAAAATGAAACCAAATAGACCTTAATATTTTTAAAATTTTCAGGTTGTGCTGTATAATAGTGGGTACCTATTCTCTTTCTTATGTAGTACGTGTTAAGTGTGCCTAAATAGCCATTACAAATTGAGTATATATATCGGAGCAAAAGAAAAGGTTGTGTAATGTGAGTACAATGCAAGGTTGTGTATTAGAGCATCTCCGGTCGTTGCAATTCAGAGCTGAATATTACGAAAACCACCAAGTTGTTCGTTTAAAGCTGAATATTAAGTTTAACATTCAGTTTTCAATTCAGAAAACTGAATTGGACTTGGACGCCCAATAAATGGGTGTCAAACAATGAATTTTGAAAATAAAATGTGAAAATAAAGTTTGGAAACTTTATTTTGTTTGTTTGGGTTAATAATGAGTGGAAAATGATTTTTATTTATAGAAAATGCAGTAATTTTATTAATTATTGTCAATTACTTCTTTTAAAAATTTTTAAAGGAAGTATTTGAATTTTAAAGGTTGTATATTATAAATGAAAAGATGAAATTTTGTTTAAAAATATATTTTGGATATAAAAATGATGGAAATATGTTTTATTGCATTTAATTATGCAAGAAAATAATTTTGTATAATTTTTGGAGTTAAAAATAGCATTTTTATGTAAATATTTGATGTTATATGAATGCCGATGATATGAGGCTCGCTACTTTTAGCATTTTATATGTTATTTTATCTCTTTTGAGATTATATGTTTGTGTAGTGATACCATATTACCACTTGATGTAATCATATACTTTAGTTGTCCCTTCTCACTCGAGAATATTATCACATTATCTTTATGCTCATATTATCGTTTATTCTTATTAACTGACTTGTTTAGCTAGACTGATCCGTGTATTTTATACTCGAGTCAGACCGATGTGTTTCAGGCTAGGTACATTTGGACTTAGCCTATTCTACTTCCGCATGGACTCTATTCTGCTAGCTCTTTTTGTTATAGCTTTTTGTGTAGTCCTTTTTGGTTTGCTACTGTGATATGTATATTCTTTTGACTCGTGTTTGTATTAAGTATTTATTGGATATGTCGATCTACTAAGATAGAAAAAAAAATGGGGCGTCACAGCTTTTGCCCTCCCCTCTATCAACGACTCTGAACCTCCCCAATGGCTATAATCGACTCCTTTTCCTTACCCCCAACGGCTAGAAACGATCAAATTTTGAATTACAACGGCTATAAACGGTCAAATTTTGAACTACAGCGGCTATAAACGGTCATATTTTGAACTACAACGGCTATAAATGGTCATATTTCTGATTGCATTATATATATTTGGCTAATTCTGAGATTGTAGAACACACATCTCTTCTACTACTAAAATTGTATTCTCAATTCCATAATATTGAAAGTATGCCTCATCCGTTTCAATCATATACCGAAGCGATGAATATGGATAACTGAGATTTTGATTCCCAACCCATTCAAAATGTTCATCCCCAAATTGCTCCCCCTCTATCATTTTATTCTTCTGCTCCATGGACTGACGATGAAGACAAAGATCTGTGTTATATCTACTGTCATTTTTTTAACGACTCGGTCAAGAGAAATGACCAAAGTGGAGAGGCGTTCTGGGGGAAAGTCATGACCACGTACAATAAAAAGCATGTTGAAATGACTAGATCAATGTCTGTAATTACCGGTCATTTTGGAGATTAATCGACAAACGCAGTTCTATGAGTCTCAGATTCACAAAATAAGAACAGCAAATCCAAGTGGAATGGGTGGCGAAGCTGAATTGGTAACGTTTTGAAAAATATCGTTTTTTATTTATATTCATATTTTATCAATTTGTTAATATATCAATTTGTTTTTCTGTATTTTCAAAAGAGAATGGCGAACGATCAATTCTTTAAATTATTTTCAAGAGAAAATGGTGCAAAGAAACCACATTACTATCGGTTTGCAAATTGCAATGACTTGTTTGTTAGTCATCAAAAATGGAGCTCAAACAACGCAAAAAGCTTAAGAGATGTCCAGACGAAGTCGAAGGGCGAGAAAAAAGCAAGTCGAACTAATTATAGTTCTAGCCCAGACGATTCTTCTCATATGGACTCTAATGTATTCCCAGATAACGAAGCCGAAGAAGTAGAACCCGCATTCGATGAAGATGCTAGACCGATGGGGCAGTGAGCAGCTAAGAAGAAAATTGCTGTCCAATCCCAAATCGATTCCCGTTTAGCCCTAATGCATGAAAAACATGCGAGAGAAAATGCAGAACGTCAAAGAGACAGTGCAGAAAAGTTTGCCGTGCTAAAAGAATTGACCAGGATTGAGAAGGGCTGGTTTGAGTTAGAGCGGCAACGCCAAGAGACCTTAGTAATGGAAAAGAATGTCACTGGAATGGATCCACTAACAATGCAGTATTGCATGGAGTACAAACAATGCACTGTTGAGAGTAGATCAGGAACGAAACATATGTAGTTGAAATATTCATGTACTATTTTTAGTTATTGTAGTTGAAATATTCATTTATCTTCAGTTATTGTTTTCAATCATGTACTATTTCCAAGTTTAAAATATTCAATGGTATATCGTTTTTTTCGATGCATTCTTTAGATATCATTATAAATTTGCTTCACTAAACATAAAAGCTATTACAAACACTATCATCATAGCATTCTACACTTCGTTACACAAATAAAAAGGCAAACAAATGTAATTAAACAAAGATCCACCATCATGAACTACTGATTTCTATAAGAATTCCAAATATGCTCCATTAAATCCTTTTGAAGCCTATTATGAATAGCTGCATTACGATATACTACATAATGATCGACATGAATTGCGTACTGTCCTTCAGTTCGTAATGTGGCAGTGCGGAACAATTCAGGGGGTTGTCTTACCCCATCATACTCGAAATCGGGATAGTCCATACCGCGTTCATGTTCAATGATCATGTTATGCAGAATTATACAACATAACATAATTGTATCCATTTTTGATCTCTTCCATAATCTACGTGGATTGCTGACCATTGCAAACCTTGCCTAAACGCCCTTTCTACATCCTTCCTGCATTGCGGCAAATTGTTTCTGTTTTGCAGTCATTGGGTTTGCAAATTTCTTTACAATCGTGCTCCATTTGGGATAAATTCCATATCCTAGATAGTATCCATGCTCATATGTGTTATGACCAAGAGTAAATGATATAGGAGTTGATTTACCTTACACCAAATCATTAAACAAATGAGATTGTTCGACAATGTTTAAGTCATTAAGAAAACCAGGCATTCCAAAGAAAGCATGCCAAATCCACAAATCATGAGAGACAGCTGCTTCTAAGATGATAGTTGGTTTTTTTTCTTTGCCGTTATATGCTCTATGAAAAACTTGAGGACGGTTCTTCCACTCCCAATGCATACAGTCTAGACTTCCAAGCATGCCAGGTCAGCATCTGCTTTCATGCATTTCACGCAATCGCGTTACATCTGCCTCGTTTGGAGAACGAAGATATTCAGTCCCATAAATGTCCACAACTGATTGGCAGAAGTGATCTAGGTTTTCCAATGTCGTACTCTCTGTAATACGATATGCATCGTCAAGGGCATCGGCAGGTGTACCGTATGCTAACATCCTCAAAGCTGCGGTCATCTTTTGATGCCCACTCAAACCTTGTTATTTTACAGCGTCCTGCTTGTAAACAAAGTAATTATTATTCTGCTGAATACTTTCAAGAATTCTTAAAAATAATGGGCGACTCATTCTGAATCGTCGTCTAAACATCTTTGGACCGTAAGTTGGATCACGAGCAAAGTAATCTTGTATAAGTTTGTGAAATGCTTCCTGGTTACGGTTGATGTATTTCCGACCCACAATTGAGCCACCATGTTTTCCAGAAGTTGAACCGTATGCTTCATGGTATATCTCCATTAGTTCATCTTCCTCTTGTTGATGTGCTAACGCATACGCTTCTTCTTCATAGTCGCTATGGCATAGCAATATAGCTTTTAGTAAATTTCCAGACATTGTTATTGAGGAGAGTTCTTTGATTTGTGAATGTTTGTGTTAGATTGAATTGTGTTGAAAAAATATGAGATCCATATGGTTATAAGGGGTAACGTTTTGGAGACACCTTTGTAGTGTTTAGTCAAATCACATGTTGTCACGTTCATTTGCTGGCCAATAGTCCTTTCTTTATTGAATGGAGACACGGTGGAATTAGTGTGCAGTCAAATCACATGCTGTAGCCACGTTCATTTGCCAGCCAATATTCCTTTCTTTCTTAAGTGGAGACAAGGTGGCTCAGTGTGCGGTCAAATCAAACACTGTAGCCACGTTCTACTGCTGGCCACATCTTATTTCTTTAATAAGAGGAGACAAAGTGGCGCAGTGTCTAGTCAAATCATACACAGTAGTCACGTTCCACTGACGTCCATAGCTGCTTTGTTTAATGAGTGGAGACAAGGTGGCTCAGTGTGCAGTCAAATCACATGCTATATCCACATTCATTTGTCGGCCAATATTCCCTTCTTTCTTGAGTGGATACAAGGTGGCTCAGTGTGCGGTCAAATTAAACACTGTAGCCACGTTCCATTGCTGGCCACAACTTATTTCTTTATTGAGTGGAGACAAAATGGCGCAGTGTCTAGTCAAATCATACACTGTAGCCACGTTCTACTGCAATCCACATCTGCTTTGTTTAATGAGTGGAGACAAGGAACATCCACTATATATGTACACATTATCGTTATCTGTTTAAGATATTTAGAAACTTAACATAATTCAACCAACAATGTCTAACTTGACATTTTCGTATCATGAATTAAAGCTGCTTATGCCGTACTACATACAAACCGATGAGATATGCGACAATCAGGAGATAATGATAATTCATTTTTGGGACACTCTGGCTCAACTTTACAACAACGACGTGGGCTGTCGAGTTAGACGTACGGCTCAAGAGGTCAGGATTGTGTACGGAAACTTTACTAGTGCATGCATGCGTTACACAAAGGTTATTAATGAGGTTATATCAGAAAATGTGTTCGAGACTACACGTTCGACTTATGACGGTCGATACAATTTAAAATACCGCACTCCATTCATTGGCCATGATGCGTACTTCATATGCCAAAATTGGCTAGAAAGATTTGGATGGCCTTAACATAACGGTATAGATAGTTGGTTATGTAACGGTCGTTAATGTATTGTTAAATTGGAGATGTCTCAATGTATAGTTGGTTAAGTAATATTATATTGTATGAAGAATCTTTTAATGTTTAGAGAGCTTTTGAATTGTCATTTCAAATAATATTGTCTGTTGTTGTTGTCAGATCAAAACATAATGGTATCACATCAAATAAAGGGACCTGTTTGTTTATATATGCGCTTTCTGAATTCCTTCTTCTTCATTCATAATCATCTTCTTCTTCACTCATAACAACAACTTCTTCTTCAACGCAATGCCTTCTTGGCCTTCTTCTATCGATTCAGATGCAAGCTACATGCCTACAGAGAGTCCACATACTGATAAGGATTGGCTTATCAATTATTAAGACCAACACTATGAAGAAGTCCGCGGTCAGTTTCCAGATCTTGACCAGCTGAGACTTTAGGAGGTGGGTGAACCACCATACGAATAATAGGTTGTTCAACAGGCATATGGACAACCTGATAACCAGGTTCAAGTTGTTCAACCTCCCACTAAGCAAGAAGTTGAATCGTACCCAGTTTGTTGTCACTGCGGGCATGGGGTTGAAGTTGTAGTACGTGCGGATGGAGAAAATATTGGTCGTCGAATCCAGCTATGTCAATTCTGGCCGAATGGTTGCAATTACACGGAATGGTTGGATGATCCTTTATGTCCAAGGGGCATAACATATGCAAACGAGTTAGAACATAAGATAAGAACTCTTAGACTTTCTTTACAGGAGTTGCAGATTAATCGTCACTGATAGTTTCTTCATGTTTGTGTTCTATTATTAATGTGTTGTATTTATCAGTGTACTATGTTCGTATGTCTGCAATTGTAATGTCACTAGTAGTTTCTTTCTGTTTGTATGTCACTAGTTGGTGCTTATCAGTAGGTTAATTTATCAGTGTACTATGTTTGTATGTCTGCAATTGTAATTGGTTTAGCAAATTAATTTGACGAATTAATGGTTTAAACATAATCGTCCTAATTCAAGGAAAGTGAAATTAAATAAACATATAGAATTCACACTATACTCAAACAATAATATAAGTACATAAGCTAGAGGTACTGCTACATATAATAAAATGTCCGCTGTGCATAAAGTAAAAGCTATACAACTAAAGGGATGCAACGTTGTCGTCATCAACAGCATCATCATCATCATCCCCATCATCCTCATCACCATCCTCGTCCTCATCCTCCCCCTCGTCCTCATCCCCATCGTGCTCATCACACCACCAGTGCCGTACCCACTAGGACCAGCATCACCTCCGCCTGGTGGTCCGAAAGGCTCATATACAGCAAGTCTAGCTGATAGTTGATCAATCTGCGCCTCTATCATATGTGTATGTTGTATGTACATATCATGTATGGTGTGAGTATGCACAAGAGTCATATCGCAAAACACACCAGGTGAAACTCTGGTCTGGTCCAATCTAGCTGCATACTGCATAAACATGAAATTTGACATAGATAAGAAACTAAGCATAAAATAAAGAAAAAATGGCAATAAACAACAAACGTACCTCATACGGAGGATATAACCCGACTGAAGGCACACCAGGATAGTCGGGGTGCTCTGGAAAGACTAAGGGCTGCTCAATCAGAGTACATGTGACGTCATATGCTCTAAAAGTAGTATTAGGCTCTAACTGCATCGGAGTCTGGGAGAACTGTGACGGAGTTGGGTCAAATGAAACCTGCGGTACCTGAACTCTACCGGCTGCAATATGAGGTCCTATATGATCAGAGTTGACCCCACGAATATAATCTGGTACGATGAATCTACGGGGTGCTACTCTGGCCCAATAAGTCTTGTAATCTCCATCGATGAAGAATGTACTACTATCCACCCACCCAGCCTGACGTAGAGCATCTAGGTACTGATCTTCAATCACCCTATGTCTACCAAACATGTCCTCACATGATAAAGGATCAGATGGTATATGACGATCACCCGTGATCTGATAAGCACATCTCTCTCCCAAATACCACATAGGCATAAATGCAGGTGTATGCAAAGCCACCCTGTGCCTGGATAGTGAATACGCAACCATCAAGGGATGGTCGTACGTCATAAGACCTGCATTTGCTAGGTGATTCCAATGTGAGGCCTAAGGAGTTCGAATGATGTTACCCCGACTACGCATATCAAGCTGTGACCTAGCCTCCATCAAGTCATGTCGTACACCTAAGGGAACATGATGTACATACTGCATAGTCTTCCGCCGTCTCATCCTAGGGAAGTACTGCTCAACAGCCTGACTAGTCATGTCATGGATGTGGGGATGTATGTTTGTCGTGTACTCGTAGTACCATAACGGCAAAATGTACCAAAAAGCATGCATCTACTTGACATCGCCAAGCGCAAATGAATCTAGAGCGGTATAAAGGGTGTCCAATATCGTTGTTCCCCAATCAATAGTATGAAGCTGGTCTAATCTGGCAAGAGATGCTAGATAGCCTAGTCGAACAGTACCTTTTTGGTTCGAAAAAAGGTCGAACTAAACAAGTACAGCAGAAATGCCCTAGTAACTACGTCCATCATATCAGCTCTATCTATATAAGTGGTGATGTACTGCTGTAGGTAAGTCAACTTAACAGAACCACTGGTGACGCAATTAACATTTATAAGTGGTAGAAAAACAGTGAACAAATTGGGGGACTCGTATAAATCATCAAATGGAAATGGTCGAAGGCCATGTCATCCGATCTCAATGCTAGCAAACATGTAGAAATCAACCGGGGTAATACCAAGCTCAAAATCCAAAAAGTGGAATGTATGTGTGGTGGGTCACCACCTCTCAGCTAATGCTTGAATGAGAGGTCGATCAAAGGACTGGACATGCCTAATCGACAAAACTAGACCAAAAGGGCTAGCCTGTAGCCTCTCTATAATAGGACCAGGAAGAGAGTCATAAAACTGAGTAATGCACTTTGCCCAACTACCCCGACAATGAATGTAATGGTCCTATAGATAATTTATGAATCAATGATTTTGGATAGACTAACAGTTATTTAATATGATTATGTGATGTACATATAAAAATACCCAGATATATTAATGTGTAAATTATACCTGTGCCGTGGTCAAAGCGGTTTCGGCTCTGTGCCGATAACTATCTGGAAGATCGAGTAGTACACGTAGATCATCTGGTGAAACTCCTGGTGGCGGTGGAACGTGTAATGGTCCAGCTTGTTCCGCTGGAAGCCTGTGAATCGTTCTTCTGGCGATTTTAGTTGGACATGGCGGCATTTCGTTTAGCTTTTCTATTTAAAAAAATTAAAAGGTGGAAATTTGGAGAGAAATGGGGAGGGGAGGTGTAACGACCCCGAAATTTAATTTTATTTAAATTGATAATTTAAATTAATTTTTGAATAAAACTGTGAAATAAATTGATTAAGTGATGCGAGTTTCCCCGAGTCCAAATAAATTTGGTATAAATCATTTACATTTAATAATATTGTAAATATTGTACATATATGTGAATATATATGTAAACATGATATATGAGTAAATTTGAAATTTTATATATAAGTATATATTGATTTGAATTTAAATTTCATGTAAATGGATTTTAAAATAAATATATAGAGAAATACAATATAATTGGTATTAAAGTAAAAATATTAATAATAGATAATTAAAGCTAGAAATATAAGATAAATATAAAAAGTAAATAATGAGCAAATAAAGTATAAGAATCTGACTAAAACAACTTTATAAATTATACATAAAGTAAACAAACTTGGTAAATTATAACAACATATTCTTAAGTAATAAAACAAACATATACATTCAAAAGGAAATACAAACACTAGTAATAAAAATGCAAACTAATACAAGACAAATATGGATATGTAAGGCAAAGAAAAGTATGAAGTAAACATACAAAAGAAAGATGCATCAGCCAATAAAAGAAAAGATGAGTATGTAGATGTGGGAAACAAATTGGTTAAGTATGAATACAAGAGACAAAGGAAATGGCTTGCAAAAGAAGTACATATACAAAATTAAATAGAGGCTGTAGACAAAATAGGACATCATGTATATATATATTTAAGTAAATAAAATAAGTTAAACAAATAAATAAGTATGTTTCACCCCACCCAAAACAAAGCTGCAACCACCAACAGAAATAAATGCAGCATCACTTAAACAAAAGAAGATATCATATCAGCCGAAGTCAATACAAATTAGTGCAAGCCATGGCTGAAGACATAAAAGTACCAATGGCATTTAATGTTACATCTCTAGCCCATAACTAAAACATTTCAGCCATGCTTTCTATTGTATAAAATAATATACCCTATTGTATAAAACAAACAATAATAATCCCCTGTACATTTTTCTTTTTATATATATCAAACATCTTCACCTCATTTCGTTCCTTCAAAGCTAAGAGAAAAAAACTGAAAATGAATATTAACTCAAACATAAACAAAAGCTTCAACTCAAACAAGAATTAAAGCCTGGAAATCAAAAGCAATGAAATCAACTAAATTCAACAAAACAATCAATGCAAACCAGAGATTAAAAGGCAGTGAAACTCAAAGCAAAGATCAATTTTCAAATGCAAAGCTTGTTCTCTGCTATTCAAAACATCCAGGTAAGCAAACTCTATTCTTTCCTACTAAGTGAGTAAACTTGCTTTGTTTTAAAATTGAAAACTGAGTATTTAGTCCATAGAAAATTTGGTGTAGTTGCATATGGAAGAAATTTATTTTGTAAGTTCTTTGAGATGCAGGAAATTGCTTTATAACCTGTTCTCCCTGTTTTGGTTCTCAGAGTAAAGTAAGTTAGAAAGAAAACAGATGAACCTTCATACAAACATGCTAAGATAGGGATTCTTAAACAAAAAAAGTTGTTTTAAATTTAACTCACAGTTTATAATTTTGTTTAAGCTTGATCATGAAGTGTTCGACCCTGTAAACTTGGTTTTACAGTAAAAACAAAAATTTGTGATAATTTCAACTATTTTAAATCATTGATTTAATTTCATATTTTGAATAAACATATGAAAATAGGATTTTTAAAACAATAGTGATGATTTTTAGTTGAGTAATTCGAGGGCAGTTCGAATTTGAACAAAACTGGCACTTTGATCAATTCCCGGAAATCAAAGAAATATTGGGTGCTGTAATTTCGCGTGGAGCTAGATTTGAACTCAATAATGTTAGGAAAAATGTAAAAAAAATTATTTATTGCAAGAATTTTGGGGGCGAGAGCAAATTAGGGTTTAAAACCCATATTTATCACGATCGGAATCGCTATTGCCGCGTCACCGTTAGACGATCGGAATCGATCGCACTAGGACCAATCGAAGCGTCAGACGTATGCGAAGCTCCGGGGGCGACCACGTGGCTTCTGGTGGCCAGAGGTGGGTAGACGAGGCGATGACAGGTGATGGTGTTTCCAGTTCATGGGTTCCAGGCTCGAGCTCGAACTCAAATTTCAAATTCGAGGTGATGGGGAAGTTTGGGTGGTCGCGAATCGATCTAGGGATGATCGTCAACTTGCTCGACGTAGGGGCGGTGCCAAAAGATCGTCAGCGGCGATGTACATGTGCACGATATGTCACGAGTATCAGTGGCTTGAGATATTTGGGGAAGACGACATTGCCTCGGGATAGTACTCGAGCGAGAAGGCTTTTCACTCGAAGTAAAACTCGAGTTTGCGTGGGTATATAAAACTGTTTTTTTTAAAGAAAGAAGAAGAAGTAGGCACGGGGGAGAAAGAAGATAACTCGAGGAAGGAAAGGGGGAAACTCGAGTTTGACTCGAGTGAAAACTGGGCATGCTCGGGTTCGTTTGCATGTATTAACTGGGAAGCAAGTTTTAAAAATTTTAACATGATTAAGCTTCAAAAGGGAAGGGTGCCACAGGGGTAGACTCGGGTAGTTTTTGGGGTGAGCTCGAGTGTGTTAGTTAAAAAATTTCAAAAGTTTCTTTTTAAACAAAGGAAGATGTTTAAGTTTTCAAGCAAATTGTCAAACAAGTCTTTAAATAAGTTCAATGTTTGATTTCAAAGTTAAATGTATGTAAAGTTTAAATCTAAGATTTTATCTCGATATAATTAATGATGTAATTAAAAGTTGATTGGAAAATATAAAATAAGTGATTTATGAGAAATTAATTAACATAAGTAATTAAGGATTAATTACTGTTTCTTTTTGTTAAGAATGATTAATTAAATGAAATTAATTAAGAGATAATTGAGTATGTAATTAACTTAAAGGTTAATTTAATTATTGTAATAAAATAAGAATAAATTAATTAAGAGATAATTAACCAAGTAAAGGTAATAAATGAAGATAAATAATTAAGATGATTAATTTCATTAATTAATACCAGATGATTTGTAAATAAATAAACCAGGACTTGATAATTAATTCATAAATAATTGATTTAATTAGAAATGGAATTGAATTAATTAAGATTTGAACTATTAATAAATCCTATTTTTAATTGATTGGATTGCTTATAAATGTTGGTATGAGATGCCTTGAATTGAATTGTTTGATATTTCTGATCTGTGATGCTTTGTGATATATCCTGATTTGTGTTGTGACCTGTAATTTATTATCTGTGACCTTTATATATCTGTGATCTGTGAACGAACGATAAGCGTTATAGTTCATATCGCTTATCAACTATATTTTGTATTTTGATCTGTGATGATTGTATGATGTTGCACTATTGTGTGTGAAACCCCTGGACTACACTTTTACACACACAAATATGGATTTCACGTGGAAATCGGTTAAGTCACGGATAATTTAAATTTGATGTTTTTGAAATTGAAATTTTAATTTCAATTGATTTTGAAATTGGAAATTTGGGTTTAAAGTGAAAAGCTTTTGAAATAAAATTTCAAAGATAAAAGTTATTTTGAATAACTTAATTGAGTTTTGAAATTTTAAATAATTTGATTTAAATTTGAATTCAAGTTTGAAATTGGATTCTATGATTTGAAACTAGGGATTTAAGATGTTGTACAGGTTATATGAATTTAAACCATTTTAAAAGAATAATTTTGGGAATTTGAATTTAACCCAAGGATTTCAACTCGTATGAATGAATCAGATTTTCTGAAATGAAACTGTTTGTTTTCAGAAGAATAAAAGCTTTCAGATAAGAAATGAAATTCCAGTTTAATTAAAGGAATTTCAAGATTGAATTGAAAAAGGGTTTTCCAAGTTATAAATGAATTCTTTTTGAAAGCTATGAATTGAATCTGTTTATTTTTAACAGATTTAAAATGATGATTTGTTTAAACCATTCGAAATGGAAATTGTTTTGAAATCTATGAATGAATTTTTGTGAAACTGAGTGAACTCTGTGAAATGAATCTTTTTGTTTAAAAAGATTTAAAATGGTAATTTGTTTAAACCATTTGAAAGAAAGTTTTGAAGTATTAAGTTGTGACTTAATTGAAATCCCATATCCATATGTTTTTGAATATTGCGCTCACTATTCGGTTTAGCCGGGAGGGGACCTTTGTGTCAGATAACCCATTTCGAATAAGTGATACGCCGTATATGGATAGCAATTGAAGACCGGTGGTGAAGACCGAATATTCACGAGAACGAGAGGATAACTCGTCGATTGTCTCTACACCGAGTCGCGCCGGTATAGAGATTTCCTAAGTGATGGGAAGTCCGATCGGGATTGTGAATACTCGGATTTGCAAGGGCTTCGTAAGAAGTGCCTTCAGTTCTGTTCGAACCCAGAACAGACTTGTATGGTTACATGTCTGACATTACACTTTGAGATATAAAGCCGATTTCTTTCAAATACATTTCTGTTGGTGGCGGAGGATTTATTCTCTTAGCTTAACACCCATCTCTGAGACGTACGAGCTCAGAGGTTATGTAGTTGAAATTTATCAGCGATATATTCCCAATTTGGTAATGTGACATGTTGAGTATTGCTGTGTGATGATCGTTGTTTGATCATTTGTGATATGATCATTTGTTTGATCATTTATCTTTGTGATCATTACTTTGATCATCTGTTGACCCAAAGCATGGCTTTGTGACAAAGCGTAGCTTTGTGGACGAGACTTCGTCGAACCTCACGATCCGGTATGGTCGAAACAGGAATCGTGGCAGCAAGGTTATTAGGGGATAGCGAACCCTTAGTGTATGTCATTTCCTTCTGGATTATGAGTAGTATCATGGTATGGAGCCCAGATACTTACTTTGTGGTTGCTGCAAATTTATTACTTGTGGTTGTTGGAATCGAGGATCCTCGGGAAAAAGGTCGCAAACGACCGGGGGATGACATATTCGTGTCAGTAGTTACCCAGCTAGAGATAACCCGGCCTTGTGTAGCAGAGATCCGGTTAGGATCCGAGAACGTCGCTCCAGAGGCGTTCTATTTTACTTGGGAAGTTCCTTTGCCCGACCATTTGTTGGAAATCCATCTTCCAATACGAACTTTGTACGGTATTAGTTGTAGAACCTGCCATTTACGTACGGTGGTCACCACTGTTTAGATGGTAGCTATAGTAGGCATACGATAATGGTCGTATGTTGGCTAAGATTGATATTCTATTTTTGAAATACTTTTTCCACTATTCACTAATAATAATATCAAAAATGATTTGATTTTGCGTAGTAAGCATCTTTGACTATCATAAGGAGAAATCTTCTCCAATTCTACGTTTGCATTGTGTGTGTGGCGGGAGGCCTTATGGTAGTTTCATTTTTCAAAAGCATTGCGAATTGACTTTAAAATTTTCTGCTATTTGTTTTAAAGATAAACTGTTTTTGTTGCTCACACCAGTCCCATGACTGATCCGGAGTTTATTGTTTCTTTCCTAAACTCTGGATGCTCAAAATTTTTCTACACGGGCAGTCTAGAGTTGGGTTTTTCAGATAGTCAGATTAGTAGATTTTCTGGAGCTAGTTCAGTCTTTGGATATGGACTGCACTTGCTTATCTTTGTGCCTCGTTATTGGGAGTTCGAGCTATTTCTGGATTGGTGCTTTGAAGATAGGAGATTATCCGCTGCTGATGTTATCATTTTCTTTTCCGCTGCTATTTCTTGTATCATATCTCTGATATATATTGATATTCATTTTATTATTCTGTTGTATCAGATATTGTATCAGTGTTGTATATCAATGTATTATTCATTTCTTCCGCTGTGTTATTTACTTAATGTTGTTATAAGCTCCGGCGACTCGGATTTGAACGGTCGAATCTATGGCATTCGAGTACGATGTAAAGTATGGATGTCGATTTTCGAATGCGAAAATCTCAAATCGTTACATTTGGTATCAGAGCTAAGGTTGAACTTTAGCTCAGGAATATAACACGTTAAGTAGCTCATTAGAGATAGAGTGAAGTAAACTCTAGAATGAGTATATCTCTAAGATATCCGTCTGAATGTCTCAGTAAATTCTCTTACTATCCACTGATAGTAAGTATGAGTGCAAGAAGAGGACGAGATAGGGGATAAGGGAATACGACTATAAATGGTCAATACCCTGCAACAGTGGAAACAACTTTCTTATCAATATTCTTGATTCGTCTTTCCAGATTCTTTTCATTTCTTCGTACCAGCTACAAGAAGAAGTTTCGGTGCGGTGATGGCCCCACGAATCGTTGTAGAAGATTTTACTTCTTATCTTCATCCGTTTCTTATCAGCTTTTTGATTTAAACCTTAATGAATTTGAAATTGGAAATTTTGAATTGAGTTAATTTGATTAATAGAATATGAGGATAAATTGAATTGTATCGATAAAACGATTTCGTTTAAAAAACCAAATTTGAAATTTTATTATAATTTCTTGTGAATACCAAAGTCCGAAGAGGGACAAATTGGTATGTACTCTATGATATTCCGACTTGAGTTTGGAATCTATATCTAGTGTTTGAGGAATTATAGGAGATCGAATCTGTCTATCTCTATGTTGTTTTCGTGCCTGCGAATTTCAAGGACGAAATTCTTTTAAGGGGGGAAGTTTGTAACGACCCCGAAATTTAATTTAATTTAAATTTATAATTTAAATTAATTTTTGAATAAAACTGTGAAATAAATTGATTAAGTGATGCGAGTTTCCCCGAGTCCAAATAAATTTGGTATAAATCATTTACATTTAATAATATTGTACATATATGTGAATATATATGTATACGTGATATATGAGTAAATTTGAAATTTTATATATAAGTATATATTGATTTGAATTTAAATTTCAAGTAAATGGATTTTAAAATAAATATATAGAGAAATACAATATAATTGGTATTAAAGTAAAAATATTAATAATAGATAATTTAAGCTAGAAATATAAGATAAATATAAAAAGTAAATAATGAGCAAATAAAGTATAAGAATCTGACTAAAACAACTTTATAAATTATACATAAAGTAAACAAACTTGGTAAATTATAACAACATATTCTTAAGTAATAAAACAAACATATACATTCAAAAGGAAATACAAACACTAGTAATAAAAATGCAAACTAATACAAGACAAATATGGATATGTAAGGCAAAGAAAAGTATGAAGTAAACATACAAAAGAAAGATGCATCAGCCAATAAAAGAAAAGATGAGTATGTAAATGTGGGAAACAAATTGGTTAAGTATGAATACAAGAGACAAAGGAAATGGCTTGCAAAAGAAGTACATATACAAAATTAAATAGAGGCTGTAGACAAAATAGGACATCATGTATATATATATTTAAGTAAATAAAATAAGTTAAACAAATAAATAAGTATGTTTCACCCCACCCAAAACAAAGCTACAGCCACCAACAGAAATAAATGCAGCATCACTTAAACAAAAGAAGATATCATATCAACCGAAGTCAATACAAATTAGTGCAAGCCATGGCTGAAGACATAAAAGTACCAATGGCATTTAATGTTACATCTCTAGCCCATAACTAAAACATTTCAGCCATGCTTTCTATTGTATAAAATAATATACCCTATTGTATAAAACAAACAATAATAATCCCCTGTACAATTTTCTTTTTATATATATCAAACACCTTCACCTCATTTCGTTCCTTCAAAGCTAAGAAAAAAATGAAAATGAATATTAACTCAAACATAAACAAAAGCTTAAACTCAAACAAGAATTAAATCCTGGAAATCAAAAGCAATGAAATCAACTAAATTCAACAAAACAATCAATGCAAACCAGAGATTAAAAGGCAGTGAAACTCAAAGCAAAGATCAATTTTCAAATGCAAAGCTTGTTCTCTGCTATTCAAAACATCCAGATGAGCAAACTCTATTCTTTCCTACTAAGTGAGTAAACTTGCTTTGTTTTAAAATTGAAAACTGAGTATTTAGTCCATAGAAAATTTAGTGTAGTTGCATATGGAAGAAATTTATTCTGTAAGTTCTTTGAGATGCAGGAAATTGCTTTATAACCTGTTCTCCCTGTTTTGGTTCTCAGAGTAAAGTAAGTTAGAAAGAAAACAGATGAACCTTCATACAAACATGCTAAGATAGGGATTCTTAAACAAAAAAAGTTGTTTTAAATTTAACTCACAGTTTATAATTTTGTTTAAGCTTGATCATGAAGTGTTCGACCCTGTAAACTTGGTTTTACAGTAAAAACAAAAATTTGTGATAATTTCAACTATTTTAAATCATTGATTTGATTTCATATTTTGAATAAACATATGAAAATAGGATTTTTAAAACAATAGTGATGATTTTTAGTTGAGTAATTCGAGGGCAGTTCGAATTTGAACAAAACTGGCACTTTGATCAATTCCCGGAAATCAAAGAAATATTGGGTGCTGTAATTTCGCGTGGAGCTAGATTTGAACTCAATAATGTTAGGAAAAATGTAAAAAAAATTATTTATTGCAAGAATTTTGGGGGCGAGAGCAAATTAGGGTTTAAAACCCATATTTATCACGATCGGAATCGCTATTGCCGCGTCACCGTTAGACGATCGGAATCGATCGCACTAGGACCAATCGAAGCGTCAGACGTATGCGAAGCTCCGGGGGCGACCACGTGGCTTCTGGTGGCCAGAGGTGGGTAGACGAGGCGATGACAGGTGATGGTGTTTCCAGTTCATGGGTTCCAGGCTCGAGCTCGAACTCAAATTTCAAATTCGAGGTGATGGGGAAGTTTGGGTGGTCGCGAATCGATCTAGGGATGATCGTCAACTTGCTCGACGTAGGGGCGGTGCCAAAAGATCGCCAGCGGCGATGTACATGTGCACGATATGTCACGAGTATCAGTGGCTTGAGATATTTGGGGAAGACGACATTGCCTCGGGATAGTACTCGAGCGAGAAGGCTTTTCACTCGAAGTAAAACTCGAGTTTGCGTGGGTATATAAAACTGTTTTTTTTAAAGAAAGAAGAAGAAGTAGGCACGGGGGAGAAAGAAGATAACTCGAGGAAGGAAAGGGGGAAACTCGAGTTTGACTCGAGTGAAAACTGGGCATGCTCGGGTTCGTTTGCATGTATTAACTGGGAAGCAAGTTTTAAAAATTTTAACATGATTAAGCTTCAAAAGGGAAGGGTGCCACAGGGGTAGACACGGGTAGTTTTTGGGGTGAGCTCGAACTTAACAAATTTCAAAAGTTTCTTTTTAAACAAAGGAAGATGTTTAAGTTTTCAAGCAAACTGTCAAACAAGTCTTTAAATAAGTTTCAATGTTTGATTTCAAAGTTAAATGTATGTAAAGTTTAAATCTAAGATTTTATCTGGATATAATTAATGATGTAATTAAAACTTGATTGGAAAATATAAAATAAGTGATTTATGAGAAATTAATTAACATAAGTAATTAAGGATTAATTACTGTTTCTTTTTGTTAAGAATAATTAATTAAATGAAATTAATTAAGAGATAATTGAGTATGTAATTAACTTAAAGGTTAATTTAATTATTGTAATAAATTAAGAATAAATTAATTAAGAGATAATTAACCAAGTAAAGGTAATAAATGAAGATAAATAATTAAGATGATTAATTTCATTAATTAATACCAGATGATTTGTAAATAAATAAACCAGGACTTGATAATTAATTCATAAATAATTGATTTAATTAGAAATGGAATTGAATTAATTAAGATTTGAACTATTAATAAATCCTATTTTTAATTGATTGGATTGCTTATAAATGTTGGTATGAGATGCCTTGAATTGAATTGTTTGATATTTCTGATCTGTGATGCTTTGTGATATATCCTGATTTGTGTTGTGACCTGTAATTTATTATTTGTGACCTTTATATATCTATGATCTGTGAACGAACGATAAGCGTTATAGTTCATATCGCTTATCAACTATATCTTGTATTTTGATCTGTGATGATTGTATGATGTTGCACTATTGTGTGTGAAACCCCTGGACTACACTTTTACACACACAAATATGGATTTCACGTGGAAATCGGTTAAGTCACGGATAATTTAAATTTGATGTTTTTGAAATTGAAATTTTAATTTCAATTGATTTTGAAATTGGAAATTTGGGTTTAAAGTGAAAAGCTTTTGAAATAGAATTTCAAAGATAAAAGTTATTTTGAATAACTTAATTGAGTTTTGAAAATTTAAATAATTTGATTTAAATTTGAATTCAAGTTTGAAATTGGATTCTATGATTTGAAACTAGGGATATAAGATGCTGTACAAGTTATATGAATTTAAACCATTTTAAAAGAATAATTTTAGGAATTTGAATTTAACCCAAGGATTTCAACTCGTATAAATGAATCAGATTTTCTGAAATGAAACTGTTTGTTTTCAAAAGAATAAAAGCTTTCAGATAAGAAATGAAATTCCAGTTTAATTAATGGAATTTCATGATTGAATTGAAAAGGGGTTTTCCAAGTTATAAATGAATTCTTTTTGAAAGCTATGAATTGAATCTGTTTATTTTTAACAGATTTAAAATGATGATTTGTTTAAACCATTCGAAATGGAAATTGTTTTGAAATCTATGAATGAATTTTTGTGAAACTGAGTGAACTCTGTGAAATGAATCTTTTTGTTTAAAAAGATTTAAAATGGTAATTTGTTTAAACCATTTGAAAGAAAGTTTTGAAGTATTAAGTTGTGACTTAATTGAAATCCCATATCCATATGTTTTTGAATATTGCGCTCACTATTCAGTTTAGCCGGGAGAGGACCTTTGTGTCAGATAACCCATTCCGAATAAGTGATACGTCGTATATGGATAGCAATTGAAGACCGGTGGTGAAGACCGGATATTCATGAGAACGAGAGGATAACTCGTCGATTGTCTCTGCACCGAGTTGCGCCGGTATAGAGATTTCCTAAGTGATGGAAGTCCGATCGGGATTGTGAATACCCGGATTTGCAAGGGCTTTGTAAGAAGTGCCTTCGGTTCTGTTCGAACCCGGAACAGACTTGTATGGTTACATGTCTGACATTACACTTTGAGATATAAAGCCGATTTCTTTCAAATACATTTCTGTTGGTGGCGGAGGATTTATTCTCTTAGCTTAACACCCTTCTCTGAGACGTACGAACTCAGAGGTTATGTAGTTGAAATTTATCAGCGATATATTCCCAATTTGGTAATGTGACATGTTGAGTATTGCTGTGTGATGATCATTGTTTGATCATTTGTGATATGATCATTTGTTTGATCATTTATCTTTGTGATCAATACTTTGATCATCTGTTGACCCAAAGCATGGTTTTGTGACAAAGCGTAGCTTTGTGGACGAGACTTCGTCGAACCTCACGACCCGGTATGGTCGAAACAGGAATCGTGGCAGCAAGGTTATTAGGGGATAGCGACCCCTTAGTGTATGTCATTTCCTTCTGGATTATGAGTGGTATCATGGTATGGAGCCCAGATACTTACTTTGTGGTTGCTGCAAATTTATTACTTGTGGTTGTTGGAATCGAGGATCCTCGGGAAAAAGGTCGCAAACGACCGGGGGATGACATATTCGTGTCAGTAGTTACCCAGCTAGAGGTAACCCGACCTTGTGTAGCAGAGATCCGGTTAGGATCCGGGAACGTCGCTCCAGAGGCGTTCTATTTTACTTGGGAAGTTCCTTTGCCCGACCATTTGTTGGAAATCCATCTTCCAATACGAACTTTGTACGGTATTAGTTGTAGAACCTGCCATTTACGTACGATGGTCACCACTGTTTAGATGGTAGCTATAGTAGGCATACGATAATGGTCGTATGTTGGCTAAGATTGATATTCTATTTTCGAAATACTTTTTCCACTATGCACTAATAATAATATCAAAAATGATTTGATTTTGCGTAGTAAGCATCTTTGACTATCATAAGGAGAAATCTTCTCCAATTCTGCATTTGCATTGTGTGTATGGCGGGAGGCCTTATGGTAGTTTCATTTTTCAAAAGCATTGCGAATTGACTTTAAAATTTTCTGCTATTTGTTTTAAAGATAAACTGTTTTTGTTGCTCACACCAGTCCCATGACTGATCCGGAGTTTATTGTTTCTTTCCTAAACTCTGGATGCTCAAAATTTTTCTACACGGGCAGTCTAGAGTTGGGTTTTTCAGATAGTCAGATTAGTAGATTTTCTGGAGCTAGTTCAGTCTTTGGATATGGACTGCACTTGCTTATCTTTGTGCCTCGTTATTGGGAGTTCGAGCTATTTCTGGATTGGTGCTTTGAAGATAGGAGATTATCCGCTGCTGATGTTATCGTTTTCTTTTCCGCTGCTATTTCTTGTATCATATCTCTGATATATATTGATATTCATTTTATCATTCTGTTGTATCAGATATTGTATCAGTGTTGTATATCAATGTATTATTCATTTCTTCCGCTGTGTTATTTACTTAATGTTGTTATAAGCTCCGGCGACTCGGATTTGAACGGTCGAATCTATGGCATTCGAGTACGATGTAAAGTATGGATGTCGATCTTCGAACGTGAAAATCTCAAATCGTTACAGGAGGTGGGAGGGGGCGGTGGGGTTTATGAAGGGGGGCCGGCGCCCATTAAATGAGTGCCTGGCCCTTGGGGAACCCAGCCCAATTATGGGCTGAATATTCAGCCCTTAATGGACTGGAGATGCCCTTAGGATAAGGCAAAAAAATGTTGTTACCAAGGTATAATATGTGTTGCAGAAGATAGCGTGTGCATGTCTATATATGAATATACATAATTATAACGGTATGGATGGGAGCTAACCATGTTTTAAATCTTAAGAAACCAGTCTACATTTCCACCTACGATTGCTTTGGCTTCCTTGTCTAAGCAACGATAGTTGTTGACATGGTGTCATGTAGTATGTCAACATTAACGCTATATTTAATAGATCTAAACAACATTTCAATTAGTTAAATAGAATTACTAGTTAAATAAAATTAGCAGAAATGCTAAATTTTAGTGACGGTATATGTAGAATTGAAGAGGATGAAATAGCTTGATATCGGTTAAGACTGTTCGCGAATCAGAGCTTGGAGGCAAGATATTTCGTAGTTTGAAGAATCTGGAGTTGGCTACAGCAAGTCAAACGTCTACGGTAAGATGGAGTTGGATTAAAATTTTCAAATTTCATAACATTTGGTGGACGTGAAATCAGAGTTTGAATACCATATTCAGCCGTTTGTGATTACAGGGAAGTTTCCTGAAAGTTTCACGTGTAAATATGGGGTTTTCAACCATTTGATTTTGATGATCGGCCAGCTGATTACCTGGAACATGGATGTTTAAGCTCGTGCTACTGTTTATTGATAGTGAAGGCTTCAAGGGGCAATTTTGGAAATTGCCAAATGGAAAGTCTTCATATATAAACTATTTTATTGATCTCAAAGGGAGAGGTTCATTTAAATTAAAAGAAGGGTTTCCTCTAACTAATTTCTTCATTTCCTAATCTCCACAAAATCAGATTCCATAGAATTTTGAGTGGCTATGGTATTTAATCTCTTGTACTCTTTTCATCGTGATAATAAAACGGCTCTCTCCAAAGTAGATGTACACTAACACAACGTTAGTGTAACCACCACAAAACTTGTATGTGATTTACTTTTGTTATTTCTTATCTTGCGTGCTTGTGATTGAGATTGGTTTATTAGGAATGAATATTGAGTTTTGGTACTGGGAAATTGTTAACCCGCCTTTTGGCAAGGCCGCGAGCAGGCAGATTTAACTAAATCGACTACTCGTCTGTTGAGGTTGGAATACGAAAGGTTTGAGCTGGTTGGATGGTGCAATGTGGGTCGTCCGGCCTTGATGATGTGGTTCAGCCATGGAGGCATGGATTGGTCGAGGAGTGGAGAGGAGGCATGGTTTGGTCGGCATCGATCGTTTGGTCTGGAAGTCATGGTTCGGTCGGCATTGGTGGCTCGGCCTAGTTAAATGGTGGTTCGGCCTGGATTGTCGCTCGGCAACTTCGAGTCCTGAGGCATGTGATTCGGGTCATCACTCGGGTAGCTCGGTGGAGTATCAGGTGGATCGGCATGGTTGCTCGGGGTGTCGCTCGGTAACCTCTAGCTCCTTGCTTCGAGTGTGGTTCGGCTCCTAGGATGTGAGTTGGTATGATGGAAGGTGCATCAACGATTGAAGGTGGTTCAGCATGCTATGGATCGGTCTTGGGGGTATGGGTCGATCTGGATGATGTGGTTTGGTGTGGTGTTCTGGGTCGGTCGTGGAAAAGTGGATTGGCGTCAAGGTGGTTCGGTCAATGTGGGTCGGCGTAGGTCGTTCGGCATGTGTGGTTCGGCATAGTAAGAGGTCGGTGTTTTAAGGAAAGAGGTTCGGCACTTGGTTGCTCCAAGTCGTGGGAAGGCCTGCTTAGAGTCATGCTCGGGGGAGATCGGTTCGGCATGTTATGAACTCAGGGTCGGTCGTGGTGTTTGAGGTTTGGTTCAGCTATGGCCTTGATGGGCCTGAATTACTCAGGAAGCCCGACAACTCAGGTTTTGCCTATAAATACAACATGTAGGGCTTTAGAAAAAGGGGTCTTCATTATATTTCCTTTCGTCTTCTATATGAAGGCTGCTCTGCCATTGTGTTCTAAAAACTCTGGATTGTAACTGTAATTGATTCTAACTTCAATAAAAAGGAAATTTCTGGAGTGGACGTAGGCCGAAGTCAGCCGAACCACTATAAATCTTATGTTCTTACTGCTTTCTTTTTAATTTTAACTATTCTTCATATTTATAGTCTCTACATACATTATGTCTAGGATTAATAACTGCAATTTGGTGCTTTCGACGATGTTTGGGTGTTAGTGACCAATTTTGGCGCTAACAGATATTGATCGGTTGTTTTTGCACATCTTTCAACGATCTAGCATGTTTTTCGGCTGTGTTTTTGGATTCGGATTAAAGTTTTCTCGATTTCAAATTTCATAACATTTGATATCAAAGGTTTGGTGTTTGTAAGCTGTTTGTGAAAATGCTGAAATCAGATAATATCTCGAAAAGCCGCTCAACGGTTGGTCTAAGTAGTGTGGCACCATATGTACATGGATCGTATGCGGTCTTGGGTTCTCAATTGGTTATTGATAAGTGGAATGATGATACCGATTTTAAAAAATAGTAATGGAACATGAAAGCGGTTCTTAGGTGGAATCGTATGCATCATGTTGTGTTTGACATGCAGTTTTTATCGACGGACATCTCGGATGTTGAGAGAGAGGAAATGGAAGAGTGGGTATTCACTATACTCCAATTTGTTATGGGTGAGAATGTGATCTCCGAAATTAGTGGTGAGACTACCACAAAGGGTATTTGAGATAAGTTGCTATGAAGAAATCACTAACTAATCATTTGATCTTGTTGCGAACATTCTTTACCTATAAGATGAAGGAGGGTACTCCACTAAAGGCGCACTTGAATACCTTTGATGATTTGCTAATGAAGATGAAGGCGGTAGACTTGAAGGTGGAGGAAGAGAAAAAGACGATGATCTTGTTATGTTTGTTGCCGACCGTTATATAGGATTCTCAAATAGCTTGATCTATAGTTGGGATACTTTGACACTTTGTGATGTTAAAGTGGGTCTTATTAGTGAGGACTTGTGGGATCAAATGAAGGAGTTGAGTGATAGTAATAGTGGTGCTAGTAGTAGACACAATTTGTTTATGGAGAAGAATAGAAATAAAAAGAAGGAAATCATGGACGTTCTACATCAAGGAAGCCCGATTGAAGAGGAAAGTCAGAGGAAAGAAATAGTAAGTGCTAAATTTGCAAGAAGTCTGATCATTGGAAGAATGAGCATTTGGACAAGGATAAGAAGAAGAAGGATGTAGCATCTTCACTGGTGGCAGTGGAGAGTGATTTTGGTTAGGTATACAAAAATGTATTGATGGCGATAGCATCGGATGTTTCGAGTGGCGAATGGGTGCTCGATTCGGATGTGTCTTATCATAGGACGCCGAATCAAAATTGTTTTTTCTTTTATGTCTACAAAGAGGGAAATTCAATTGTTATGGGTGATGGTGCTATTTGTACATTGATGGGCATTTGTTCCGTGTGAATTCGGATGTTTGATGGTTTAATTCGTATGCTTGCTAATGTTCGCTATGTTCTGGGTCTTCGTAAATCTTCTATTTCCTTAGAGAAGGATTCTGTGGGATATAAAATCACTATTGAGAGTGATAGCTTAGGGGTTTCAAAGGGTGAACTTGTGGTTATGAAGGGTGCTAGAGCTCATGGAGTTTATTTACTTTAAGGTTTGACTATTGAAGATGAAACTTGTGTGGGTCTTAATAGTTCTTGTGGCTTGGATGTGACAAGGCTGTGGCATTTGAGGTTGGGTCATGTCTCGGGGAGAAGTTTGGATATTATTTGAAAGAGGGAGATGATCAAAGGAGAGAGTTTCAACAAACTTGAGTTTTGTGAGGAATGTGTCATGGGAAAGCAAACTAAAGTATCATTTGGTGAAGGAAAGCATGACTTGAGAGATGTTCTTGAGTATGTTCACATGGATGGTTTGGGGCTTGCACCAGTAACTTTTTTGGGTGGAGCTCATTATTATATTTCTTTTATTGATGACTTAGAGTATGAGAATATGTAATGAAGGCTAAGTTGAAGGTATTTGCAAAGTTCAAAGCATGGAAGGCTCTTGTTGATAATGGGAGTGGCACGTCTTTGAAGGTGTTGAAGTCCGACAATGGCATGGAGTATGTTTTCGGAGAGTTTTTGGATTTTTGCAAGCATCATGGTTTTCATAGGCATTTTACTACAACAGAAGATCTGCAATCCAATAGTATTGTAGAGAGAATAAACCGTACTCTACTTAAAAAAGCTCGATGTTTGAAACTGACATCGGGTTTGACAAAGGGATTTTAGGCCAAAGTTTTGTCAACCGCAGTACATATTGTAAATCGAATTCCATGCTCGGCTATTGATAACAAAATTTTGGATGAAGTGTGGTAGGGGAAAAGCACCGACTCGAGCTTTCTTCGTGTGTCTGGTAGTCTGATTCATGTGCATAATTCGGGAAATGATAAGCTTGAGCCTAGATCTTTCAAAGGGGTTTTGCTTGATTATACGGATGGTTTCAAAGGCTACTGGATTTGCAATTCGAAAATGAAGAAAGTTATGAATTCTCGTCATATTACTTTTGAAGAGTTGGCTTTGTTCAAGGAGAATAAGAGCTCATCATATGTTCCGGATTTGGTTTGTGATGAATCAAAGGAGAAGGAAGTTGTTCCCACATTTCATCTAAGGAATAAAGTTATTGAAGATGCTTGTGATGAAAGAGCGGTTAATGTTACACCATATAGTCCACATCTTTCCTCTAGTAGTGTTGGTGATCTGCACGACTCTAGAGATGATTCGGTTCAAGGTGGAGCCGAAAGGAGTTTGGGTAATAGTATTGCAATTCAGGTTGGTCGTCGTGTCATAAGACCACCCGATAGATATGGTGATTGGAACTATCTTGGTTTTTATGATAATTTGGACCATGCTCTTTATGTAGTCCAATATGAGCCGATGGACTTGATGACATAATGGATTCGAGTGATAACGCGAAATGGATTTGTGCTACGGAGAAAGAGATGCAATCTTTGTTGAAGAATCGAACTTGGGATTTGGTTCCACTTCCTAAAGAAAACCGTGCTATTGGGTGAAAATTGATATATAAGGTGAAAGACGATGGAATATACAAAGCTAGATTAGTGGATAAGGGGTTTGCACAAAGGAAGGGAAAGGAGTATGATGAGTTTTTACACCGATTGTGCGCCATACTTCAATCCGGGTATTACATGCTATAGTTGTTATTCATGATTTTGAATTAGAGCAACTTGATGCGAAAACCAGCTTCTTACATGTGACTTGGATGAAGACATCTACGTGGAGCAACTGGAAGATTTTGTCGTTAATGGTAAGTCAAATTTTGTCTGCAAGTTGAAAAATATACTATATGGCTTAAAGCAATCACCTAGACAATGGAGATTTGATCATTCTATGCTTGAAAATGCTTTTGATAGGAGCATCAAAGATGTTTGTGTATATTTCAAGTGGTTAAAAAATGATTGCTGCGTGTATTTACTCTTGAATGTGGATGACATGCTCATTGCTTCTAAAGATACAAATAAAATCAACAAGTTAAAAAATTTCTTAAAATCGGAATTTGATATGAAAGTTCTTGGAGAGGCAAAGAAAATTTTGGACATGGAAATAGAAAAAATCGAAAGTGTTTAGAGTTGAAAATAACTCAAAAGGAGTATATAGAGAAAATGTTTTACCGGTTTAACATGGAGAATGCAAAGGCGTCTAGTACACCTTTACCTTTGCATATGAAGCTTTCGATTAAGGAATCACCTATCTTGGAGAAAGACAAGGCTTACATAGCAAGAGTGTCAAATGAAAGTACGGTTGGAAGTTTAATGTATGCTATGGTGTGTACAACGCTTGATATTGCAAATGCCATCGGGATGGTTAGTCGGTGTATGGCTAATCTGGGAAAATTACATTAGGAAGCCACAAAGGTTATTTTGAGATACCTTAGAGGTACTTCATCACATGGTCTTGTTTTTGACGGTAGTGATGGGATGAATTGCAATTTGGCTTGTTACTGTGATTCGGAATATGTTGGTAATAAGGATCGGATGAAATCAACTTTTGAGTATGTCTTCATTCTTGGTGGTATAGCCATAAGTTGGAGATCTGGATTGCAAACCGTAATTGCTTTATCCACTACGGAAGTAGAGTTGATAGCTGTGGTGGAGGCTGCAAAGGAAACACTATACTTGAGGTGATTATTCTATGACTTGGGTTTTGAATACGATAGTTCAATGTTCAATGCAATAGCCAAAGTGCTATACACTTGGCAGAGAATTTGGCTTTTAGCTCTCGGACGATACTGTGTCGACCCACATTTCGGAAGGTTTAAATCAACAATAATCCACACATGTCCAACTTAAACAATTTGTAACATAGATAATCAATGGAGTTAATTAGGAAATATAAGAAAAGGAGAAGAAAATAAGCATAGAATTTTGCAGCGGAATGATAAAATATAATAATCAAATAAACAGTTCATGAAGCTATTTATACTATACATTTGATTATAATTTATACAACATTTATCAGAGTTATATATATACAATAGTATAATAGAATGATGCAGTAGAACAACAATGTGGTGAAATAATACTAGTAATAATAATATACCAAATCTTCGTCTTCGTCCTCCAGGATATATGATCTCCAATATGCTGAAAACTCAGGGCTGACCCAAGCGCAATGAAAAGAAAAAACACTCGAGTCAGGACTAAAATATCCTTATGTGTGTCAAATCAATATCACATATAATAGGAGTGTAATATCATCGGAGATGTTTACGGGGTTTCACATCTCTTATCCAGTGTATAACGTGCGTGCAATAACTCAAGAGATGTTACAAGATTTTCCATCTCTTAAGGATCCATCAAAATATTATATATAGTAAAATACGCTATATATATAATGTCTAATCGGTAATATAAATATTTTTCTTAGCGTTAAGGCTTTACATTAATCCCCCTTAACGCGTTTTTAAGCATTGTCGTATAGTTTGCATATAACGCCCAAGTAGCATGTCGGGGGATAGTGATGCGCCGTGATACGACAACACTAAACCAAAATCGTAGTGGTCTCGTATAGGGATAAAAGTATGACAAGGCATGTGAGGCAATTCCCTAGGTAGGATACTACCAGTTCGGGTCGCAAGGCTGTTGATAACACATCGTAGCCACGATCGCCCACCGCGTCCATCCACCCCTTATCGAGTCAAAAGGAGGTCATCCCAAATCAAGGTGCACCAATCGAAACCAACAATAAAAGTAATAGCATAGACCAAGTCTAAGAATAAAATTGAAGAACGGATGTCTACAAGGGGTAGCTAGCCAACTTGGCACTGTCAAGCCATCCTGTTTTAGTCATTTCAAATTGGCACAAGTGTCGGGGTCCTCGTTCTCCTTCTTCAAATCCAGCAAACATACGCCAAATCCAACCACTTCGTTCTGGAGTCTCCTCACGTACACAGTTGTTAAAGTGGTTCCAATATTGACAAAGAGTATGCCAATAAGGGGCCCTGATCTCTTTAACAACCAAACATCGTTTTACACACCGAATGGTTCTTTTAAATTTTAAAAATGATTCACACTTGATATCAAAATATCATATTTGCTTCAAAATCAATTTCATTTCAAAATTATAATATTCACTCAAAATATGACAAATTCACTGGAAAATCATTTTTGCCTCAATATCTCGATTTTACTTCCAAAATCATTTCGAATTTCAATTTAGGTTATAACTTCATTTTAACCCAATTCGCATTTAAATCAACGGTTTAAATATAAACAGTTTCCACTTTGACCAGTTTGAATTTCTAGAAAATATTTTGAATAGTTTTAAACAATTTAAAAATTCAAAATAGTTTAATGTAAATAGTTTGAGTATTGAAAATGGTTTATATAGTAAAATGGCTTGGAAATCAAAATAATTTGAATATTTAAAAAAATAGATTTTACACAGTTTATATTAAAATAATTTATTTTGAAAATAATTTCAAATCAAACTGTCTCTTTCCATTTCAACAAATCCGAACCCAAGCCCAAATTCCAATCAAACTGATTCAAATTCAATTATTCCATTTCAAATCATTTTCAATCTCAATTCAATTCAAATCGACTCAATTTTGATTTCAATTCGAATTAACTTCGATTCCAATTTCAAATCAATTTTGATTTCGATTTCAAATTAATTCAATTTCAATTTCAATTTCAAATTAATTAATTTCAATTTTAAATTAATTAGTTTCAATTTAAATTCCAATTTGAATTAATTTTCAATTCAATTCTCAATTTTTAAACCATTTCAATTTTTATCAATTTCGAGTTCGATTTCAAAATGTCGATTGAAATTAAATTTAACTTCAATATTCAAATTTTAAATTCTAATTTTTAAAATAATTCAATTCCAAGCCCAAATTTGAAATACCGATTTATATCGCTTTTAATTAAATAACTTCAAAGTTCAAGTAAAAGTTCAAACTTTTTAAACAATTCAATTTCAATAATACAAGTCACATGTCAATTTTTACCTCACATTTCAAAATAAATTTTTAAAACAATTCCTTTTCCAATTTTGATTAGAGTGTTCTCGAGTTCAAATTTCATAACAATAAATATGTCATGGCCCATATCTAGTGATATAAGCGTTGGTCAAAATACGTCATTTTTATGAAAATTAAATTTATGTCCTACTTAAGAAAAATAGATTTACAAATATCATAGAATAGGTAGCTCCATTATGTCATATTCTAAGTTTCATGATGGTAACGTCTATTAGATATTTTTTTAGTAAATTTAATGAAATGAGGTCAAAAGATATATAACAGTAGTTAAAATAGGTAAGGTGGATATAAACTGCAATATGTCCTAACTTGGAACGGTAAAAAGGCCTTCTGAGTGCTACCTCTAACTCTAAGTGAAGATATGGAGAAGCAATTATTAAAGGGTGCGTTTGGCGTACATCCCTGATAAAGTTTGCAAATACACAAAACATCCCTTTGTTTTTTTAATAAGTTTGCAGTCCCTGTTTTCAAATACACGCGCGCAAAAAGACCCAAATACCCTTTATGTTTTTAATATTTCAAACGCTTATAACTTTCTGTAAAAACATCATATCAGCAAACCATTTTCATCAAAAAATCAAAAAAATTATGATCTTTAAAATGAGATCCGTTGTTGGTACCAAGAAAATCATATTTGCAGTAAGGGTGCAATTATTCCATATATTTGCAGAGAATTCTGCAAATTTTGAACATCATCGATTTTTCTTCAAATTAGCAACTATACCATATAATTGCAGACTTGTCTGCAACTATTGCATATAATTGCAGACATTTCTGCAACTATTGCATATAATTGCAGACAATTATGCAATTATTGCATATAGTTGCACACTTGTCTGCAACTATTGCATATAATTGCAGACATTTCTGCAACTATTGCATACAATTGCAGACAATTCTACAATTATTGCATATAGTTGCTAAATTGTATACAACTACTGCATATAATTGCAGACATTTCTGCAACTATTGCATACAATTGTTGATAATTCTACAATTATTGCATATAGTTGCCAAATTGTCTACAACTATTGCATATAATTACAGACATTTCTGCAACTATTGCTGTAAGGACCCGATTCTTCGACTTTCGAAAATCGACATTGATACGTCCACTGTATCAACTGCCGAACAAACGAATGCCGAAAAACCGAATTCTTAGGGTTTAAAAGAAGAGGTAGAAGAAAAGATAGAAGAAAAAGAAAGAAGAACAAAAGAACAACATTAGAAACAGAAAAAATATCAGAATCTCACATATCGCAGTGGAACAATATATAATAGATAATCACTAGTCTTTTAAAACAAAGAACTATATCAGTTTATACATACATCAATCAGAGTCAATATACAACTCAATACAACAATGGAAAGTTATATAACTTGTCCTCATATAGAATACACAGCGGAATAAATAAACAAAGTATATGTGATACGTTTCGCCATCCAGCTTGCTTCCACAGCTCCAGAATATCCAAAATATCCTGATAACATAACTCTAGGCTGCCCGTGTGGAAATTGGTGGGCACCCAGAGTTTAGAAGGGAAACAATAAACTCCGAGTCAGTCATGGTGACTGGTGTGAGAACTTAAAATAGTTTATCTTTAAAACAAACAACAGAATAATTTGAAAGTCAATTTCGCAATGCTTTTGGAAAATGAGACTACCATAAGACCTCCTGCCACACACACAATGCAAACGCAGAATTGGAGGAGATTTCTTCTTATGATAGTCAAAGATGCTTACTACGCAAAAATCAAATCTTTTTTTTTATATTATTATTAGTGCATAGTGTAGAAAAATCATTTCGAAAGTATAATATAAATCTTAGCCAGCATAGGCATTCGGCACTTATGCCTACTATAGCTACCATGTTCAATAGCAGGTTACCGCCACATTCCATGGCAGGTAATACAACTAAAACCGTACAAGTCACGTATTGTTTCTTTGGATTTCCAACAAATGGTCAGGCCAAGGAACTTCCTATGCCACGAAGGAACGCCTCTGGAATGACGTCCCGAGAACCTAACCGGATCTCTGCCAACACAAGGCCGGGTTACCTCTGCAAAAATAGGTAACTACAGACACGCGTATGCCATCCCCCGATCGTAACCGATCTTCCCGAGGATCCTCGATTTCCAACAACCACATAATAAGCAGTATCAACATAGGTTAAGTATCTGGGCTCCATACCATGATACCACCTCTATCCAGAAGGAATGACATACACTAAGGGGCACTACTCCCTAGAACCTTGCCGCATCCTTCCTGTTTTGACCATTTCTGGGGTGTGAGGCTCGACGAAGTCTCGTCCACAAAGCTACGCTTTGTCACAAAGCCATGCTTCGGGTCAAACAAAATGATCAAAGAATTGATCATAAAGATAAATGATCAAACAAACGATCATATCATAAATGATCAAACAAGGATCATTTCACAGCAACACTCAGCATGCCACGTTACCAAATTGGGAGTATATTGCTGATAAATTTCAACTACATAACCTCTGAGCTCGTACGTCTCAGAGAAGGGTGTTAAGCTAAGAGAATAAATTCTCCGCCACCAACAGATATGTATTTGAAAGAAATCAGCTTTATATCTCAATCTGTAACGTCAGACACACAATCCATACAAGTCTGTTCCAGGATCGAACAGAACCGAAGGCACTTCTCACGAAGCCCTTGCACATCCGGATAATTTTCTAATCACGTCCGGACTTCCCGTCACTAAGGGTGATAAAACCTCTAAATCGGAGATCAGCCGATGTAGAGTAACTCGACGGTAATCCTTCCGTTTTCAAAAGTATCCGGTCTTTAACACCGGTCATCAAATGCAATTCATTACGACATATCACATATTCGGAATGGGTTATATGACCCCATGGTCCTTTCCCGGCTAACACGGATAGTGAGCGCTTATTCAAAAATAAGTGTGGCATTCAAATTCATCCAATTCACAACAAATACCCATTCAAGGTAATTACTGATAGTCGGTTATTTAACTATCAATAAAGATGCGCAACATCATCAGATTCCAAATAATTTTCCAAATTATTTATTTTCTAAAATATCTTTACTAGATATAAAATTTCCACACTTCAAAAATAAATCAATATTTATTTTTAAAACGAATTCCCATTTCTTTTATAAATTCCATAGTGAATTTATATTTTCAAATATCTACTGATATACGATTTCCAAATCGATTTCAATATTCACTTTCGATTTATCTTTAAGAAGATAAATCTCAAAAAACGTTTCATTTCATTTTGGAAAACATTTCCATACTTATTTAATAATAAGTAATTCACAAATCTATTTATTTTCAACATTTGAAAATATTCGATATACTTAAATCAATATTAAGTATATATTTCATTCTTCAAGGAAATCATTTATTATAACAACATCTATTTGAGTCAAAATGAATGTTACGTAAAACATCGTTACGACGACTCAAAATCACTAGTATAGGATTCGAAATTTAAAATAGATGTATAAATCCCAATACTATATAAAACATTTCCTTTCGGAAATCATTTACTATAACAACAGTGTTATAGTCCACCATTTCCTTATTTTTCGAAAACGTCTATTTCAACCATGAATGTTGAAATCTATGGTTTCGACATTTAACACATTTTAAAACATCGTTAAATCGTTTTCATTCTATTTCAATATCACTTTCCCAAGACCAGATTCATTTTACTTAATAATATATATTCACTGTCCAAAATCGTGAATATACTTCACTAACCAAATTCCAACATTTCCTACACATTTTATTTCAAGTGTTATCCACTATCCAAAATCGTGGATAAAATTCCCTAAATAACCTTCTATATTAAATTCATCAAATTTGATTGATTTTTGGATTTATAAAACAACGTTTAAAAATTCTGTTTCTATTTTATAACAACTTCGATTTATAAATCTCCTTTTATTAACTTCTATAATTCACTTATCAAAATAAGTGATTTCGGATTTATAAACAACGTTTATAAATAACATTTATACTTTATAACAATTTCAACTTATAAAATCATTTTTATTAGCAAATTCTATTCATATCCCATCTAAGTGCAAAAATCTAATTTATAAGTTAATTTCTTATAAATCTTTTATTCGACAGTTTCCTCCATTTTATAACTTCATAATTTATAAATTTATAAATTTCATTCACTTACGAATTCCATTGATATTTCATTTTTAACACTTATAAAACTCGTTTTAAAATTCCAATGTTTTAGATTTATAAATATCAACTTTTTAAATCTTTTAAGTAAACCGTTTATAATACTTTAAAATCTCAATTTAAACCATTTTATAAATAAATCAACTTTTATTTAAAAATCACACTTTGGTTATATTTCACAAAAATCTTAAGTTTTATAACTTTAAAATTTTTAACGTTTATTTATTTAAAAATAAATCAATTCAAAAATTTAATAAAACATATACTTTCAAAAAATCACTTTAAAAATCCTTTTAAAATCAAAATTGTTAATTTTAAATTCCAAAAATGAATTTGATGATGCAACACACAAATTTGTCAGTCACGACATCCAATATCATATATCATCATATGATAACAGAATATACAACAATATCTGTAAATAAATAAATAAATACTGGTGAGGAATCCAATTGGATCCCTCCAACCTGTTTCCCTGCATCCACAGACATTAGCACAATACCCATTCCACTTCGAGGTGGAATATCGTGGTATATGGGATTTTATAAAAATATCATCCGCTTACTAACGGCGCAATAGGGTCTCATCCGCTATACAATGCGGGAAATCAATCAATCTAATATATACATATGCCAATATGTATATATTGCTATATATATATATATAGATATATTCTACTATATCTAATATCACATACAAACAGTCAATCAATCAGTCAATAAATAACTGCAAATTCAACTTTTTATTTGAGTGAGAAAATCTCACCTTCGCTTTTAATTTGCAATCCCATTTCCCATCTCGACTTGATTTCTTGATTTATACCTTGTATAAGCATTTATACAATTTATTAATATTCGAAGTGATCGAACAATCAACTGAACAATTAATTTCCATTTAATAGTTTTTTTTTTGATTAGCTGATAATTCTTTTTAAACCAATTTTTTCCTTTAATAAATTTATTTTCAGTAGTCAAAATAATTAAGTAGTTTAATAAAATAAATTAATCACCAAACATTTATTTTTCTTCAACTACTGTATATATATATTTAAAAGAACAGGATAAATTTTTATACCTTACAGTAAATACTTCTAACAAAAATAGGTACTTAGATATATTTTTATACATCTTTAAAACAAAACTGCATTATATACATATACTTATTTATCTTATTTTTTTTTAACAGAAACTTTATCTATAACTATATATTTCCTGTACATTTAAATCTTGACTGCTTAATTAAAACATTACCCTTATATATATAGATAGATTAAAGACAAAATTTCCCTTTTTATTTTTAAACCTTACTTGTAAATTAAGAATTTGTCTGTTATTATATTTAAATTAAAATAGAA
Source organism: Allium fistulosum (assembly GCA_030737815.1). Classification (NCBI taxonomy): domain Eukaryota; kingdom Viridiplantae; phylum Streptophyta; class Magnoliopsida; order Asparagales; family Amaryllidaceae; genus Allium; species Allium fistulosum. The sequence goes on along the minus strand of CM060902.1, from coordinate 796,395,653 downwards.
ATTCTATATGTTATTGTAAATCTTCCCAATATATGAACACATATAAATTCCCAATTTGTATATATAATTGAAGTAAGATAAAAATCAAAATCAAAAACTCAAAACAGATACCTCACTGGCTCTCGAACCCACTATCTCACGTGGCCACCAAATCGCGACTGCGCCACCGCTTGAACGAAATCGTACGCCACGACTTTCGATCACCCACGTGCCCACGCACGCGATGCCACTGTCGCCTTCACATGAACCAACCACCGATCCTCCTCGTCGCGTACGAGATCGATCGAACCACCAATACTAACCACGTCGCTGCCATCGCTCGACCATATGTGAGCGCACGCGTGCCTCCGCGATTCCACAGTGCCGCACCCAGATCTGCCGCAACTGAATCGACATCCCCGCTACGCCTCGACATGCCGCCGCCCCTAATCGAACTCGCGAGCACCTGTCTTGCTTGACTCGATAAACGCGATGCCCAAAAAAAACAATCGCGAGCCCCCAGCCCTTTGCGCGCGCCTCCCTTCCCTTGAATCAAACCGGGAATGTCGATCTCCTTTTTTTCTTCAAGTGGCATCGCTTTGGATTTGAAGAGGAGAGGAATGCTTTGTTTGATTTTCTCGTTCTGATATTTTTGAACAGGTGAGGGAGATGCGATATTTACAATCGAATGAAGCAGGGTTTTGCACGATTTTCTCTCATGATTTTAGGCGAAAATTTAGGCGCGTGATTTAAGGAAAATAACGTGCATATGATATTGACCAAGTTTAATATTTAAAATTAAGTTGAATTCAATTTTAAATTTTCAACGCGTTTATGTGTCGTGTGCTCACATATCAACTCCAAAAAATACGAAATTTGAAATCCGATAATAATTCAATATTACGGACCCAATGGAACTGGTTTCGTCGAATTCCGAGACTATGCCTCGGCACGCTATTTTAAATTATCGATTCGAACAATAAAATTTTCAAAACCGAACAAAGCAGTTTGAAATTAAATTTTGGAGCTTCTGTTATCTTCAGTAATATCAATACGAATTTTAAAAGCTTTTGAAATATTTTTCTCCAGCTTAAAATTGAATATTCAAATTTTTATTCAACTTACAATAGATTAAATTTTATAATTTAATCACCAAATTCTTCTGATAATTTGAAATTCAAGTCAAACCATCATTTAAATATTTAAAATTAGTTAAATATTCCATTTTCAATTGTCGAAAATTCTAGGTCGTTACAATTGCATACAATTGCTGACAATTCTACAGTTATATGGTATAATTACAGACATTTCAACAATTATTGAAATTATATGGATTCGCGAATAGCTTGTCCTACCATTGTTTTTAAATATGCACAATGTCACTCGTTAGAAAGATAATAAAATTTATGATTTAATGGTGAAACAGTTTGTTAATCCGTCGTTTCTACAAAAAGTTATTGCATTTTAAAGATTGATAATTAATGAGGTGCAAATTTTAATTATGAATGTGAGAATAACATCTACATATGAAGAATCAACATTGCTGCAATGAAGGAGAGGGGTATTGTAGGGAAGAAAATTGTAGTATTTGAAAATATGGATGTAATTTATATCTTTTTTAAGGAGGATGTTTTGTGTATTAAGTTTGATTTTAGAGATGTGTCCCTTATTTTCACATTATTAAATGGATTAATAATGAGAATGATCGATCCAATTTGATGATGCAATATAGTGATATGAAAGAATGAAAACTATAATCATCAAAATGTGTATGAATATGATCTTACATTTGATTTGTAAAAAGGAGAAAAATCCTAGCCTTGAAGGTTAAAGGAAAGAAAGTAAACTAATATTATTTGAACTTAACATCTAGAATTATACCAAATGGTTTTACTGCATCATACAACCCGAAAGGAAGGTAACAACTATATTTATAATTACCAAGTCCCAAACGTATTATTATCAGTCTTAAGTTGGACTGCAAATACTATCAATTATTGATTACTTGTAACAAAAAATTGATAAAAGTAAGAATGGATGTCCGCTAGGGATAATTAGCCCACTTGGCCGTGTCAAGCCGTCCTGTTTTAGTCATTTCAAATTGGCACAAGTGCCAGGGTCTATCCATCATTGTTCTCTTTCTTCAAATTCAGCAAACGACGCCAAATCCAACCACTTCGTTTTGGAGTCTCCTCCGCGTACACAGTTGTTAAAGTGGTTCCAATATTGACAAAGAGTATGCCAATAAGAGGCCCGGGTCTCTTTAACAACCAAACATCGTTTTACACACCGGTTGGTACTTTTATATTTCGAAAACAATTCGTGCTTGATATCAAAATATCATATTCGCTTCAAAATCAATTTCATTTTGAAATATCATATTCACTTCAAAAAATCATATTCAGTTCGATACGTCATTTCCACTTTAAAATATCATTCCACTCCAATATCTCGATTCCACTTTCAAAATCGTTTCGAATTTCGATTTAGATTATAACTTCATTTTAACCCAATTAGCATTTAAATCCATGATTTAAATATAAACATTCCCACTCTGACCAGTTTGAATTTTTAGAAAATAGTTTGAACAGTTTTAAAATAGTTAAAATAGTTTGAATAGTTTTAAAATAGTTTAAATAGTTAAAATAGTTTAATAGAAAATTGTTTAGGTATTAAAATGGGTTATATAGTAAATAGCTTGGAAAATCAAATTAATTTGAACATTTAAAAAGATAGATTTAAATAGTTTATATCAAAATAATTTATTTGAAAATAGTTTCAAAGTCAAACTGATTTAATTCCAAATTTCCCATTCAAATCACTTTCAATTTCCATTTCCATTTAAATTGATTCAATTCCAATTTCAATTCGAATTAACTTCGATTCCAATTTTAATTCAAATCAATTTCAATTTCAATTTCAATTCCAAATTAATCCAATTTCGATTTCAATTCCAACTAATTTCAATTCTTTTCCAATTTGAATTAATTTCATTTCAATTCTCAATTTTAAACCATTTCGATTTATATAAAGTCGAGTTCGATTTCAGAATATCGATTTAAATCACTTAAATTAAATTTAACTTCAATATTCAATTTAAGGTTCAAATCTTTAAAAATAATTCAATTCCGAGCCCAAATTTCGAAATATCCATTTAAATTACTTTTACTTGGATTTATTTCAAGGTTCGAGTAAGAGTTCAAATCTTTTTAAAACAAATCAATTTCCGGAATTCAAGTGATTTCTCAATTATAACTTCAAATTTTCGAACCTGATTCTGTAAACAATTCTAGTTGACAAGTTCATTTTTAATATTTCAAGCTCGAGTTCAAAAATGTTTCCATTTCCATAAATTCGGTTTTATTTCTTAAAATCAAAATCATTTAAATAATTTCAAATCAAAGTTTTTTAAAATCATTTAATGTAACTAATCAGGTGTCCGTATATAATTTTCTATCCTATGGCCAAGTGAATCCATTATTTCAATTTAATTTCAAGGATGGATATATATCATTTCAATCAAAAATAAATGTCATAGGTATATATCATTTCAACCTATTTCTTAATTTATTCAAAATAATTCGATTTACAGTTTTATATACTATAAATAATATACAAGATGATTGCAGAATATATCAAAATAAAAACATCCAAATCATCCAAAACATCAATCAATAGCATCCATCACAATCAACATCCAAATTAGCTAATAATTCACATCAATTTCATAGTTATCAATATCAGGTAATTTACTGGCAATTAAATTCCAATTTCAAATTTAACTGTCAATTTTAATACCTACAGCCAATTCATATGTCAATTTCATTTTCAAATAACAGTCAATAAAATTAGATAACTTCACGATTCAATTTTAACGAACATAAAAATATTATAGTACGTCGTGAGCGTTAAAAACACTCACCTTTTATTTTTATTGTCGCTTTCGCGTTCTGATTTCGATTAAATTCGAATGTGTTCGAATTTAACTGAAAATTCCGCAAGCTCTAAATTCAACCAATTTGATTTCATAGTAAAGATCTCGTTAATACGAACCTAACGCGGCTGACCGCGTTGGATTTGGACCTAAAACGAACGAGATATGAATGTTATAAGTTTTCAAATTTATTTAACAATTTATATTCTTTTTATTTCATTTTAATACACTAACCATTCACTCACCCAGCCCATCATGGGACCCGGCCCAACTAGCTGCTTCTTCCCCAAACTCTCTCTCTCTTCCTGTACACGCACGACAAATGTGCACGCGCCTCCACTGATACGACAACTAGCTCGACGAACCCACAAACCAATGCCACCGGTCATCTTCTCTTCACAATCTCCATCCAACCATATCAAAATTGTCGAGCTCACAACCCCTGTACGTTTCGCGACCTGCTATGCTCGATATCGACTGTGCAAATGTCACGATCATCTCCACCCAACCGAGCTTGGCCAAAACTTCACCCGAGAAGCTATTTTCCATAACGAATCCAAAAACGAGCTTTAATTCTTGAATCGACGACTCAATCGATAAAAATCTCAAGCCCTAGCTAAAACTGTAGTTTGACTTCACAGTCGAGATCATCAACTCGACGTCGCACCTCACAGATCGCCTACCAGTAGAAAGATCTTGACAAAAGAGGATTTTTAGAATTCGTTTCATATTTTTTAATTGAGTATAATTTGAAAAATAAAATTTTGAAGTTCTCGTTCCTTCTTTTTTTTCTATCACTGCTTTGCCGTGCATTTAAATAAGATTTTGGAGGAAGAATCAACATAGGGTGGCTGTAGGTTGGGCTGGAAATTGGAATAGAGTGGCCGAAGTAACAAGTTGGAAGCTGAGATCAAATCAACATATAAATATAAATTAAAATTTGAAAATATCTAGCTAAAATTTTTGGATCCAAATCAAGGTGTGCCGCTAGGCGTTCCTAATGTTATACCCCTATTCTGAATGCAATGGAACAAGTTTCAAGACCTAATTCGATCGTATGTGACAGATGGCTTTTTGAACCCAATTATTATATTAAATTTTCAATATTAATTTCGACGTGTTTCTATCCCGTACGACCAAACGATAACTCCAAACACTACGAAATTTGAAATCCGATAATAATACCCTTTTATGGATCCAATGACGCTGGTTTCGTCGAAATCGAAACTGTGCCCCAGAAGACTAATTGAGTAAATCGTTTTTAAATTAAATCTAAAAGTTATACTACCTTCATTCTTATTAATATAAATTTAATATGCCTTTAAATTATTTCTATCCAAATAAAATCCAAGATTTAAATTATTTTAACAATCTCAATTATTTAATTGAACAATTAAATTATCAATAAATCATTATATTTGAAATTCAACATATTAAATCTATAAAATTTACTTTTCAATATTTAAAATCAAATAAATATTCTAATTTCAAATAACCAAAATTCTGGGTCGTTACATTCCTCCCCCTTAAAAGAATTTTTTCCCCGAAATTGCCAAGGTAAGAAGACTGGCCCAAAACCCATTAACGTTCCCAAAACCAATTAGTTGAAATAACTCCCCACGATCAATTTGTTGAAACCACATCATCACTTTTACTAATTTCAAAACTCATCCATAGATTCCAACAATATTATCCATTCAATATATCAAGTTATAACTCAAAAATCAAATTTTAGTTATCAAAATTTTCTTTCAAAATTTCTAACTCTTTAAATTTTTGAAAAATTTCGCCAGCGTCTCCTTTGCGCAGCTAGATCAGAACAACTACACTCACCACTACGGCCCAAACCATCAAAAGAAAACCAAAGCCAAGTGGCTCAATCATAAAAACATCCAATCAAATGACAATATAAACATGTACCTTTTTGTCGAGCAACCCAATTTTTACTTACAAAATCAAAGTCATCAAATTAGCCCTGCTTTTATATACCTACATCTTATTTACCAATAATACCCAATCATAAAATTCAAAAACATATTATTCTGCATTTCAATTTTCAATATTTGCTTTACTTAAACTCGTACGATGTACATATATCATTCGTACGCAATATCAAATCTGATCGCTCACTCGATCACACAATTTCACTTTCGAACTAGTATCGTTTACATGACTCTCTAGTATGGACTCAGATCTGGTTCCATGATTATAAACCATTATTCACCTTGCATAGCCATATACTTTGATAGAGAATCCCAGAATCAACCTAAAGTCCATATCCAGTGTTCGCCATCGAAAATCGAGTGAAAAATCCCAACTCGGGTCGATATAAATCATCTCGAAATTCTGTGCTCGAATCTGGATCAAACCGTTATGCGAATAAAATAACATATGTACAACCCTTTTCATTGATTCTTATCTAACCCAATTCCTTTTTGTTCACATTCATTACATTTGTATTCACTTATTTACAATCACTATTCACATTGCTTAATTCATATTTCGTTATTTACTTAGTATATCCTTTCAATACTAATTATCTGTTAAGAACGATTCCATCAAATTTTTCTTGAGTCTATTATAAAAAAATTTATACAAAAGTTCTTATGTTTACTACCACTTCACCACTTATGTCCTTACCAATTTTTAACCATATTCAATTTCATTTCCCAATTTTAACATTCAATTTTATCCATCTACATTCCAAACCAAATTAATTTAGTTAATTAATTTAGACAAGCACCATTGTCCCGGTGGTTAAATGATTTGGCTTTGGTGCGAGAGGTCACAAGTTCGAAACTTGCGTAGTGTGATTCGAACGTTTATTGGCATGTGATATGTTCTCACAGTGATTTGTTGTATTTAAAGAACCATTTCAAAAGAAACTAATTAATTTAATTAGTCCATTCGCTAATTTATTTCAATCTCAATAAATTTCATTTCCAACAATTACTTTATTTAGTCCAACTTAGGCTAAAATTTCAATTTCAGTTTATTTAACTTAATTTAAGTTAAATTTCATTCCATAGTTAAATTTTAAATTTTCCCTTCTTGCATTCACATTCAACAATTTTAAAACAATGCTTTTACTTGCAATTTAAAAATTTACAAGTTATCAAACTTATTTTCTCATATTTTCAATAAAACATTTTAAAAGAAAATCTCAGAGTTTAAACACCTTGTTCTAAAGTATTTCAAATCAATTTGAAATCATATATATATATATACACACAAAATCCCTTGATATATCAAATCATTCTTTTGAATTTCAAAATCAAAACTAGTGTTACCAAAACAAAACTCCAATTAGTAGCAATTCCTCTCTTGGAAACTCGAAAATGAACGTCGATGATGCTGCAGTCATCATCGAAATTATTTTCCAGCGATCGAAGTGAGTTCGGTGCTTTTATTTCCTTTAAAACTCTTTAAAAATATTTCAAAAATATTTTCCAATTAATATCTCTATTATTTTCCCAAAACCCTTTTGAAAACAATTTTCAAAACCAACAGGATTTAAATTTCCAAATTTCCAGCCTGAAACCCTTACAATCATTTTTATAAACCATATTTATATAATATACTTCAGGAATTTCATTTCAATTTCAATTTATAACTTACATTTACAAATCATATTTTCATAATTCCATTTTTGTTATATGAAATTATTTCTTAGCTTTCAATTATAATCTCACTTTTATTCGATCACAACAACAAATGATAATAGTTTAACATTATCATTTTCCAACAACTAAGCACACCATATACAACTATAATAATTTATGAAAAATTATTTCTTTATATATAAAATATAATCCAGGTAAAATTATTTCATTTACCCAGTTTCAAAACAAAATCATGTCGGGTTGCTATGTTCAAGTGTTTAGAGATCCCTATCAATAACTTTAATTACTCGTATTGGCCAGAATCCATAAGCCACTCAACTGACCAATCAACACAGTATAAAACAATTTTATATCACTAACAAATACGCGATCATATCTATTAATACACTCATACTCATTCTAGGGTACTACTGACCCTATCTCCAATGAGTTACCCCATCAAAGCCAAGGTTCTCGCTTAACCTTCAGCTCTGATACCAACTGTGACAACCCACATTTTGAAAGGTTTAAATTGAGAATAATCCACACATGTCCAACTTAAACAATCCGGAATATAGGTAATCAATGGGGTTAATTAAGAAAAATGAGAAAGGAAGAAGGAAACAAACACAGAATCTCACAGCGGAACGATAAATATAATAATCAAATAAACAGTTCATGAAGATGTTTATATTATACATTTGATTATAATTTATACGACATTTATCAGAGTTATATATACAATAGGGATAAGTAAAATAATGCAGCAGACAACATGATGCAGGAATAATAATAGTAATAATATACCAAATCTTCATCTTCGTCCTCCAGAATAAATCTTCAACAAGTTAAAAACTCAGGGATGACCCGAGCGTATTGAAAAGACAAAACACTCTAGTTAGTACTAAAATACTCTTATGTGAGTCAAATCGATCTCACATATAACATGAGTGTCGTGGCATCAGAGATGTTTACGGAGTTTCACATCTCATATCCAGTGTATAACGTGCATGCAATAACTCAAGAGATGTTACGTGATTTTCCATCACTTAAGGATCCTCGAAATATAATAAGTAGTAGAATACGCTACATATATAATGTCTAATCAGTAAAATAAATATTTTTCTTAGCGTTAAGGCTTTACATTGATCCCCTTTAACGCGTTTTTAAGCATTGTCGTACAGTTTGCATATAAAACACCAATAAACCGTCGGTGGATTGGGATGCGTCGTGATACGACAACACTAAATCAAAATCGTAGTGGTCTCGTATAGGGATAAAAGTATGACAAGGCACGTGAGGCAATGCCCAAGGTAGAATTCTACCAGTTAGGGTCGTAGGGTTGGTGGTAATGCATCATAGCCATGACTGTCCACCGCGTCCATCCATCCCATATCGAGTCAAAGGGAGGCTATCCCAAATTAAGGTGCACCAATCGAAACCAACAACAAGAGTAGTAATACGGACCGAGTCTAAGAAAATCGAAGAACGAATTTCCACTAGGGGTAATTAGCCCACTTGGCCCTATCAAGCCACCTTATTTTAGTCATTTCAAATTGGCACAAGTGCCGGGGTCTATCCATCATCGTTCTCTTTCTTCAAATCCAGCAAACGACGCCAAATCCAGCCACTTCATTCTGGAGTCTCCTCTACGTACAAAGTTGTTAAAGTGGTTCCAATATTGATAGAGAGTATGCCAATAAGAGGCCCCGGCCTCTTTAACAAACAAACACCATTTTACACACTGGTTTGTACTTTTATATTTCGAAAACAATTCGTGCTTGATATCAAAATATCATATTCGCTTCAAAATCAATTTCATTTCGAAATATCATATTTACTTCAAAAAATCATATTCAGTTTGATACGTCATTTTCACTCGAAATATCGTTCCACTCCAATATCTCGATTTCACTTTCAAAATCGTTTCGAATTTCAATTTAGATTATAACTTCGTTTTAACCCAATTAGCATTTAAATCCATGATTTAAATATAAACATTCCCACTCTGACCAGTTTGAATTTTTAGAAAATAGTTTGAACAGTTTTTAAATAGTTAAAATAGTTTAGTAGAAAATAGTTTGGGTATTGTTAGCACCAAAATTGGTCACTAACACCCTTGAATAGAGTTATGTGGAGAGATTAATGAAGAAAGTAAATTAAAACAGAGGAATAACATAGTAAAATGCAAAAAACAACAGCAGAAACAAGAACACCGGATTTATAGTGGTTTGGCGTAACTGCCTACGGCCACTTTAAGTGTGATCTTTATTACTTTTCCAATCACTTGAGTACAGATACAATCCATAAACAAACAACTCAAATACAAGTTTGAACTGAAAGAAGCGAGTACAAAAAATGGCAGAGAATCCCTGAAGTTCTCGAAAAAAGGCCCCCTTTCACTACACCCCTGCCCCTATATTTATAGACAAAGATAGGCTGGTCCACCTGCTTAGGCCCATGACCAAGATACTTCGGCCCACAGTAGGCAACTCGCGTTCATCGAACCGGGCATTCCGAGCCACCAAGGCCAAATGATAGTTGCCGAACGATGGTTGTTGAACGATCCTAGCCGACCTTGGGTCATTCCGTTAGTAACTCGAAGCGTGTCCTCATATAACTCGAGGGAAGTTACGGTACGAGTTGTAGCAAAGGAAGGCCGAACGCACCACTTCAATAGCGACTACCTTATCTGATCCAACAGGGTCGAACCAACATAGCTGAGCCGACATGGCCGAGGTATTCGTGTCGAATGCCCCAAGGCCGAGCCACTAAATACCGAACTAAATGAACCAATTCCTCTAGGGTCGGACCATCAAGTGCCGAGCCACCCTTACCGAGCGATCTTTCCTTGGCCATCTCGACCGAGCCATCCTGTTCTCCCTTCCTTGACCGAGCGATATGTGATGAATTCCTACAGCTTCCTTTCTTGGCCGAGCGGTATGTGCTGAATTCCTACAAGACCGAACGATACACGTCCTCCCTTACTCGGCCGAGCCATGCTTAAAGGCCGAACCATACATATAGGACGAACCGTAAATATAAGCTGAATTACTCAAATTGGATCAAACCCTTATATCTCCAATCTCTCACTGGCTCGAGTCTTATCTTGATTCAATCAAAGCTTCTGTAATTACCACCTTATAGCCGGGCCAAGCAACCGGGTAACATTTGCCCCCTAAAGTACGTTGTGTGAACCAACATGACGCACTTTGAATCAGCATTCAGTCCTTGCTTTCAGAAGCTAGCTCATTCTGAATGATAATCATCTGTCATTTAAATCCCCTTTTTAATTTTTCAAAAGCTGGGTGAACACAACCTCTTGAAGGCTAAATAACGGTGGACTTTATGAACATTATACATGCACATATTTACACATGCATATATACATGCGTATATAAATATATATATTCATATAAGTACACATATATTTTTATTTATCCATTATTATTCCAAGGCAAAATGTGGATCAGCATATCAATACCGATCCACTCAATCGGTTCGAACCGCATTTTCCTTCTCCGACTCATTCAGACGTGTCGGCCGGTTCTATTGGGTACCGCCCGTTCGTCTTCCTCCTCCCGTATATAAATCCCAGCCTTCGTTCTTTTTCCTTCTTCTCACTTTTACCTTACTTTCCCAGAATCGTCAACTCACTCCTCTCTGAGCTTTACTCATTATTTAGCCCTCCATCAAACCCAGATTGCCTACCTCGCGACTCTAATTGCTCACGAATTCGAAAAAATCCCCAGCCCAACACCTCGAAACCACCGCATACCTCGAGCTCTCTCCATACGTACGAATTTCTTTCCAAACCCGGAGTCATATAAAGTTTTAGTGCTCAAGTGGATGGTTCCCCCTCTTCTTTTGTTATAATAATATGTAGTAGATGATTTAGAAGAGGGAAAGAGATGAATTAGGAATAAGAGTAGACTTTAGGTTAGGGCCTCGGCTTGACTCTGATGGACGATGGCATAAATCGCCTAGGAGGAGTAGTTGTCGTCTCTTAACTCGGATGTCGGGACTTTGGAGGAGGATGGAGGACATCGCTTGGTGAAGAAAAATAAGAAGAAGAGGGGTTCGGTGATTCAAGAGCGAGTGTGGTTCGGTATAGTCCCAGTGGGCCGTTCGGTGACGAGAGAGTGATGGAGAGAAGAGTGAGTGGGTCGGTGGTGTTGTTCTAGAGAGTCGTTCGGTAGCTTGTAGATGAGTGGGTCGGTATGTATGCTTAGAGAGACGATCGGCTTCGGGTCTTGGCATCGGCATTGATAATCAAAATCACCTCGACTTGAACACAACATATGTCAAGACCACATATTCCTACGCCTGATCATAGAACAATGAATAACGACAAGAACTTAAGCATATGTGCATATGGAACTAGTTCGGACTAATAACTCCATAGTGTTAACAATTATAAACGCGAATTCAACTCAATAAAAGCAAATAACAGCCTTTAACATATGATGCCAATGTCCGATTCCGAGACACCCACTACCGAACATAGGATAAGCTCTCGGAGACGGTCAGCGATGACGGTTTACGAAGATGATAGTTTAATGTTCAATCACACTTCATCAGTCTTTAAATCTTTAATTCTTTTATACTCATGCTTGAATGATTGCACTAGTTCACATACCACACGGGGGGAATATATTATTGTTGTTATATCTGATATCGATTGTCTTTCAAGTATAGTTTAAACAGGTATCTACTCATATTAAACGCTCATTGAAGATGTCCAAAAGATCCAGCTCTACCACAGTTTCTGATAAGCCTGAGCCAAGTTCCCAGCGGGAGGTAGTAGGGACTTCGAATCCATCGACAACTTCTATATAGGATATTCTGGATCCATTTGCTGTTGTTATAGGCCCGGCTCTTGATGTTATAGATGGGCAGTTATCCTGGATAATCCTATTGATTCACAAGCTTCAAAAATCGGCGAAACCGCTCTTCGTCGATTGTGCTCAATTCATGGAATGCCTTTCGACGAAGTTTTAGTTCCGTCAGGACAAGATCGGCCTCATCTGTCCCCAGCCGGGTATATAGTATGCAACAAATTCATGTGCTGGGTTGGAAGTGTGCCACCTTTCAACTCTTTCCTTCGTGAAGTGTTATGGTATATCGGGATTGCTCCGGCACAGCTACATCCTAACAGCCACGCGTTTATTTATGGCACTTGTATTCTCTTTATGAGTACCTTATTCAGACTCCCTACTCCCGAAGATATCCGCTATATCTACCGCTTCAAAAGACGGTCTGACAGTCTATCCTTCATATTTCTCGAGCCGTATTCCAAATGTCAAATCCTGACGGGGGCGTGGAGTAAATTTTCCCAGTATAAGCAAGAGTGGTTTTACGTACGCTGCCCCCTGGCTTTGCGAGAAGATGGCTGGAAGGGAGTAAGTTTTATTCCTAGACTGATATTTGTCTAAGGCTCGAAGTGCATCCTTTCTAAACTTCCTTTGACTTTTACAGGTATCCGCCCATGACCTGAAGGCGCTGGGTATTCTGAGGCCGTCGAGGCAATTCGAGCCATTTCCATGGGAGACCGTGAGATTAAATCCGTTATTTCCAATGAATTGCTTTCAAAGTTTGGATTATTGGCAGAAGGTCATCGAACTAGCCTCCTAATTGGTGCCACTACAACCGGATCCGCTGTGGAAAAAGGCAAAGTGCAGGCCGGACCTTCGGTGCCTCCTGCAGAAGGGCCCCCGATACAACTGAGGAAGGTGAAATTAAGGAGACCGAGATGCCAGAAGCGACCAACGAGAATATAAGTCCCGACTCAGCACCAGTGACTGACGCACCCGGCATCGATGAACCGCCCCCTCCTTCAAAGAGGAAAAAGGGCCTAGCCTACAAACTAAGAAAGAAAACAGTGGGCGGAACCTCAAAAGTTACAATTACTCCAGTTGAGAAAGAGTCGTCTCCCTAACATCTAGAGGGTTCGCTAAAAGGTCTATCAGACCTGACCATCCCTGACGACTTGCTAAATTATGGCTTCAATGATCCAGAGGCCATGGGACTTAATTCACCCATGAGAGGCGATGAAGGCGATCAAGCTCGACATCAAGGAGAGAAAACCCCAATAAGTAAAGCTAAAGAAACTGGTCCGTCGGGGGGAAACACTATGACACACACGAACACTCACACTTCACCCTACACTTAAATTGTAGCCATCGTGTGATCCTCACTAACTCGTCTTCACTTGGTTTCTGTGCAGGTGATATGAGGCGCTCACACGGCTTCGTCCACCTTCGCGGGTCATCTATCTTCCAACACTCTGGTCGGGATTCAGGATCAGGTAGACGCCAAGACAAGGATGACAGCGGCGATAGAGACTACCATCCCAGAGATTCGTCATCTTCTCGAAGAAGAACTTACAGCCATTCTTCATATCCCAACGATCCTCCCCCTCATTCAGAGCATAGTAGGGAGAAATCTGCTCAGAAGGGATCTCAATTTGAAGCTCTCCGCAACCAACACTCTGTCTCGTCGAGCACCAAGCAATCTCGTGAGCCCCATAAGAAGTCTGTGACTCCGGCTAAGCAGACTTCCCCAGCCTCTGCACACGATCCATCGACGGCAGAAAAATTAGCCAAGCTCAAAGCCACATTCCCGAAGATATGTTTCGATGGATTGAAATTTCTTCCTACGATTCATCCTATTCTAGGGCATGTTAAAAAAAGCGCCATCGCCTGCAATAATGATGTATATGTTCAACATGAAGCATTTGTTCATTTGGTGGAGAAAGTTTCTGAAGTTTCTATGGAACGTCAATATGAAATCGACTGCTTGAAACTTGAAGCCATTCATGACAAAGATATCATCAAAGCCCAAGATAAAGAGCTATCCTTGTACAAATCTCAACTTGAGGCTGCCCAGAAAAATGCCAAGGAAACGGGCAAGGCAGTTAGTCGCTTGGAGGCTGCTCACAAGAAGGAAATTGACGAGGCAGTCCAACGCAGCGGTGTGTTAGCTCTAGAGAAAGACTCTATCCAGAAAGAAAAAGATATTCTCGCTCAACAAGTTAAAGAACTGGAGGAGCTGCTTGCCAAAGAGAAAGAAGAGAAAACCGTCGCACAGGAAGAGTCACAGTGATATTGCGATGAAATCGTCGCAACACGACTCTTAAAGACGAAGCTTGACGAGGACTTTCTAAAGTTGAAGCGTTAATGGATGCAGCCCGTGAGGATGGTAAAAGAATGGCGCTGATAGAGGTCGATTCTCGCCTCAAGCCAGCTGCTGAAGCCGGCAAGGAAGAAATTAAGTGACTATTTGATCCGCTTATTGCCGAGTATAATGCTCGAGCTCTCATGCATCAGGATCTATCTTTTCTAGGTGAGGGTTACCTCGAATCATTGGCCGAAGCATGGGATACTTTAATAAAAATTAAAAAAGTTGAACTGGGCACCGAAGAGGTTAATGAAGAAGCTCTTGTGAAGGAAGTGCTTCGAGGAAACGAGCCTTCCGACTTATCTACAGCAAAAACCCTCTTTGGAAGAGATTCCTCCTCATCAAAGGGGAAGGACGACATTGTTGGCCCATCTGGAACTGAGTCTCCAGTTCCCCCTTCCATTCAGCTGGCTGGTTGCTCATCACTCGATCCTTTCGAGCAGCATGTCGGCTATGACCCAGAGAAGCCTGGGCTTGATGTTCACGTTTTATCCCCTATTCCAGAGGGTGAGACTCCAAAAACAGCTGAGAGTCAGTCAAAAGCCGGTATGTAATTTTTCCTTCTAGGGTCCAAAGAACCATCACTTTTGACGAATAATAGATGTATTCTAACATTTATCTTTAATGGCTTCATGTTGGCCATTCTGATCCCGAACCAACTCCAAGGAGCGATGTTGCCATGGAGAAGGAAGAGAAAATGGCAGAAGAACTTCACACTGAGGATACTCCTGGGCCTGATGCCCAAGTGATCGGGGCGCTCGACGAGGACAAACTCGAGAATCCCTTGCCTATAGACGAACATGACGAGGTTGAAATCACTGGCGCCTCCGGACCTACTTCAAAACTTAGCATAGGGGAGCGAATCGTGGAAGAGGAGAAAAAGAAAGCCAAAATTAAGGTTGAACCTCAGGTCGTGGAACTTGACGATCCTTTAAATAAGCCGGTGAAGATAATTCTCCCCGAGGGGAACACACCTCTGGATGTCCCTCCTCTTGCCCTGGATACCGCCTCACTGGGAAGCAGAGGGTCCAGGAAGAAGCACTTGGCTGAGGAGTCTTCAGAGAAGTTGAAGAAGGAGAAAAAGTCAAAAAGTAATTATCATCTTGTCATACCTCGCTCAGCCTGAATAAACCTAAGTCATGTAATTGTTTCTATTTATTTTTATAGCCATTGTCAATAGACTTTTTCTCTAAACTTCGGAAAAGTTGTAATGGATCTTAATTTTGAGTTAGTAAATAAAATTTTGTTTCTTCGCCTTCCACGATTCTCAATGTTTAGCTTATTGTCTAACTTGTAGTTGAAATTCGAAATCTTATGGGTTACATAAGCTTCGATCCGCTTTCACATGACTTGGAAATTTTTGAATCGTTTATGCTCTAGTCCACACTCCGGGGACTCAGAGTACTCTAGCCCGCTCTTTGGGGACTTAGATATTTTTGAATCGTTTATACTCCAGTCCGCACTCCGGGGACTCAGAGTACTCCAGTCCGCGCTCCGGGGACTTAGAGATTTTTGAATCGTTTATACTCTAGTCCGCACTCCGGGGACTCAGAGTACTCTAGTCCGCACTCCGGGGTCTTGGAGATTTTTGAATCGTTTATACTCTAGTCCACACTTCGGGGACTCAGAGTACTCTAGTCCGCGCTCCAAGGACCTAGAGATTTTTGAATTGTTTATACTCTAGTCCGCACTCCGGGGACTCAGAGTACTCTAGTCCGCGCTCCGGGGACCTAGAGATTTTTGAATCGTTTATACTCTAGTCCACACTTCGGGGACTCAGAGTACTCTAGTCCGCGCTCCGGGGACTTAGAGATTTTTGAATCGTTTATACTCTAGTCCGCACTCCGGGGACTCAGAGTACTCTAGTTCGCGCTCCGGGGACTTAGAGATTTTTGAATCGTTTATACTCTAGTCCGCACTCCGGGGACTCAGAGTACTCTAGTCCGCGCTTCGGGGACTTAGAGATTTTTGAATCGTTTATTGATCAACTTTTAGTTTTAAGTCCACGTTCGTACGCCGGACAGATTAGTACAATTTGACTTTGCCATGAAATTGTAACATATAGAACATCAACCGTTCATAGAAAACAGCTTCAAGCCTTTATTGAATATATAAAAAATAGGGACAAGCTGAATTGTCTTATTACATGTTGGAAACAAAGAACAACAAAATGAAACATACATTGGAAACAACTGCTGCTAAAATGCAAAAGAAAAGGACTATGTGTAATAACGACGCAAATGCTTGCTATTCCATGCTCTGGGGAGTGTCATGCCATCAACGGTTGCTAGCTTGAAGGTTCCTTCTCCAAGCTTCCATTCGATGACATACGGACCTTCCCATGTGGGATTCATATGTGAAGGGATTGGAAAAACTCGCTTTAAAACAAGATCACCCACATTAAAGATTCTCGGTCAAACTTTTTCATTATAATATCGAGCGACTCGGTGTCGATACGCAGCCGCCCTTAAATCAGCTTCTTCACATTTCTCATCGACAAAGTTCAATGATTCCAGTAAAAGATCTTGATACGTCTTAGGATCATAATGAGTCACCCAGTGAGAGGGAACTTCAAGTTCCACGGGTATAACAACTTCAGTGTCGTATGCCAAGGTGAATGGAGTGTGGCCAGTCGCGGACTTGTGGGTGGTTCTGTAGGCCTAGAGTGCTTTCGGAAGCTCATCCACCCACTTGCCTCTAGCCTTCTCCAAACGTTTTTTCAATATGGACTTGATTATTTTATTTACGGCTTCATCTTGTCCGTTGACTTTAGGGTGAGCGACTGCCGCAAACCTTTTTTCAATGCAATATTTTTGGTAGAATTCTTTGAACTCCCTACTCTCAAATTGAGTTTCGTTATCCGTGATGATAGTTCGTGGGAGTCCGAAACGGTATATGATGTTTCACACAATGAAATTAATGACCTTTTTGGTGGTGATCGTAGCTAAGGGCTCTGCTTCTGCCCACTTGGTAAAGTAATCGACCGCAACAATTGCATATTTTGCACCACCTTCGGAGATTGGCAAGGAGCCGATTATATCGATCCCCCATATCGCAAATGGCCAAGGACTAACCATTTGTGTCAGTTCCGTCGACGAAGCTCTTGGGATCTTCGCATACTTTTGACATTTTTCGCATCTTCTCACATAGCCCGTGGCGTCTCGATTCATGGTTGGCCAATAGTATCCATAGCGGAGGATCTTTTTGGCTAGCGTTTGCCTCCCAGTATGGTCGCTACATTCTCCTTCATGAACTTCTTTTAAGACCCGCTTTATCTCGTTGTGGGCGATGCATCGAAGTAAGGGAACTGATAACCCTTTCTGATACATTATTCCATCCTGCATTATATACCGCTAGGCTTTGCAGACGACTTGTCTTCTTTCGTTTTTTCTCTCAGGAAAAGTTCCATGTAACAGGTATTCTTTGAACGGAGTCATCCATGACTCCCTTTCGGTTTCTGTCCTTAACACAGAATCTACTTCCATTTCGTTTATGCTCGGGGCATGTAAGGTTTCGACGGGGACTAAACCCATCTACCGTGCATCACTAGTACTCATGAATTTTGCGAATGAATCGGCTTCCCCATTTTGTCCACGCGGGATATGCGAAATATCGTAATATTCAAAGTCTGCCAACAGTTCTTGAACCCGAGCAAGGTACGAGGCAAGTCTCTGCCCCTTTACTTGATAGTCTCCCCGTACTTGGTACACCACCAATTGTGAGTCACAAAAGATTTCAACCGATTTTACTCCGAGTTCCCTGGGAAGATTCAAGCTAGCAATCAATGCTTCATATTCGGCTTCGTTATTTGTTGCTGGGAAGTCGAGTTTCAAAGCATAACAAATCGATTGGTTTTCAGGAGTTACAAGAATAACACTAGCCCCAGAACAATGGTCGTTGGATGCCCCATCGGTGTATAGCATCCATCGAGTGGGGGAATTACATCACCACCACTTGGCTCGTCTGATACGGTGAATTCTGCAATGAAGTCTGCTAGCGCTTGACCTTGGATAGCCCTCTGTGGCAGGTAAGTGATATCGAATTGACTTAACTCAATGTTCCACTTGAGTAACCTTCCAGAGGTTTCTGGTCATTGGAGCACCTGTCGCAAAGGTTGATCGGTATAAACACTGATCGGGTGTGCCTGAAAATATGGACGGAGCTTGCGTGATGAAATCACCAAGCAGTAGGCTAGCTTCTCAATCTTAGGATAATTTCTTTCTGCCCCCGTTAAACGTTTACTGACATAGTATACTGGCCTTTGAATTCGGTCCTCCTCACGAACCAAGGCTGTACTTATAGCATGCTGAGACACGGCCAAGTAAACATATAACTCTTCATGGTCTACAGGCTTTGACAGAACCGGGGGACTCTCCAAGTGTCTCACCAAAGCTCGGAACACATCTTCACAGTCCGGCGTCCATTCAAAATTCCTCTTCCCTTTCCTTATCACATCGAAGAAACGAATGCATTTGTCGGTTGCTCTGGATATGAATCGACTCAACGCGGCAACTTTTCCATTCAGGCTTTGCACTTGCTTTATAGTTCTGGGCGCTTGTATGTCTCGGATAGCCTGAATCTTTTTTGGGTTAGCTTCGATTCCCCGCGCATTGACAATAAAACCCAAAAAGTTTCCCGATGCAATGCCAAAAGAACACTTCAATGGATTGATTTTCATTCCATAGTACCTGAGTATATCAAACATCTTCGCTAAGTATCGAATGTGGTCATTTGACTGTCGTAACTTCACTAGCATGTCATCCACATAGACTTCCATTGTTCTACCAATTTAGTCTTTAAACATCTGATTCACCAAACGTTGATAAGTCGCTCTTGTGTTCTTCAACCCAAAAGGCATCAAAACATAACGGTATAGTCCAACGTCCATGACAAAACTAGTGTGTTCCTGATCTGGAATGTGCATTGGGATTTTGTTGTATCCTGAATATGCATCCATAAATGATAATAATTCGTTTCATGCCGTTGAGTCGACCGACTGATCAATTCTGGGTAAAGGGAAACTATCCTTAGGGCACGCCTTGTTCAGTTCTGAATAATCAACACAGGTCCTACATTTCCCATTCACTTTTCTCACTAGTATGGGATTAGATACCCATTCAGGGTAGAGGGCGTCGCGGACGAACCCATTTGCTTTGAGTTTGTCCACCTCCTCTCTGAGGGCAACAGACCTCTCCGGGTCCATACCTCTCCTTTTTTGTTTCACTGGCACATACTTTGGGTCAATGTTCAACATATGACTTGCAATGGCGGGAGAAATCCCACACATATCAAAGTGGGTCCAAGCGAAAACATCCAAGTTCGCTCGGAGGAAATCAGTAAGATCCTCAGTCATCGAGGGAGTGAGTTGTGATCCAATCTTAAGCACCCGTGATGGGTCATTGTGGCTGACTGGAATGTCAATCCTCAGTTCAGCCGGTGGTACTTTAGACTCCTGGGGTTCTTCATCATCGTCTCTTGGATCTATGTCTCTATAGATCCGACCCTGCTGCCCGAGACAAGGCTCAGGCACTACTTGTTAATTATGGGCAACATGGATGCGGACAGAGTTGTCCACAACTTTTCCCTTCTCTCTTTGCTGGGCCTCCCTCAGCTCAGCCACATAACATGCACGACCAGTCGCTTGATCGCCATGCACTACACCAACTCCTTTATCCATCGTAAATTTCAAGGTTAAACACCATGGGGCCAAAGCTGCTCTAAACTCCGCCAGGGCCGGTCGGCCCAAAAACACATTATATGGGGAATCAACATCTAGAACGATGAACGGTAGGATCCGTACCCTCCTATGTTCACCTTCTCCTAACTCAACTAGCAATTCAACGAAACCTATTGCATCAGTGGCTGCACCAATAAAGTTATGAATGCGGGCTTTAGATGGTTTTAGATCCTTCGCCTCCATCTTCATTTGGTCATATGCCTTTTTGAAGATAATATTCACATAACTCCCACAATCAATTAGTATCCTTCTCACAAGTGCCGGCCCAATCGTGGCTGAGATGACCATCAGGTCCATGGTAGGTGCCTCCACCCGATCGACATCTCTGCTCCTGAATACTATATCATCTGTCATCATTCGCTGCTGTTTCGCTGGGGTCCCGTCTTCTGTGTTCGAGCAGCATTCGAAATCAGCATGCTTTAGGGAACTAGCATAGCGCTCCATTTCTTGCCAACTATTGTCTGCCGGGTGAGGCCCACCGACTATCATGTTTATAACCAATCTACCTCCAGTCTGAGCGGGTTCCTTAGGTCGATGTAGAGTCTGTCCGCGATTAGGGTCGGAGGTCCCCGGTTTGCCTTTCTGCGGATTCTTAACAAACTGCTGTAACTTCTTCTGTCGAATTAGCTTTTCTATAGCATCATGGAGGTGTCTACATTCTTCGGTATTGTGCCCGTAAGTCTCATGGAAGCGACAATACTTCCCAGTCTGCTTTTGTTCCTCAGTGGATTCTTTTGGGCGCGGCTTTCGGTATTGGAATGTATTACAGGTTGATAAATAAATATTCTCCAACGATGCGTTCAGAGGAGTGTATTCGTTATAGGTAGGGATCCTTGGTTTCCACTTTCCTGCTTCCCTCTTTCTTCCAGAATTTCCTCCTCCGGATTCTTTAGACTGCCCCGGCTTATTCTGCACACTGAATTGGACCTTGCCAGAGTTTTCACCATATTGTTTCACGGCGATATTGCTTTGCACCGCTTCCTTACTTGGCCCTGGCGCGCTGCTTCGCCTCGTCCACCTGGCCTCTTTTCTTCGCATGAATTGGTTCGCCTTTGAATAAAAACGTTCCAGGGTACTTGGTGGTTTCCCTTCTAGCCAATCACCAAACTCTGAGTCTGGATCTACTCCTCGCATCACAACCATAAGTATAGCATGGTCATTCGGGTTACTAACTTCGGTAGCAGCAACGTGAAATATTTGCAAATATTCCTTTAACGACTCTCCTGGAGCCTGGATCACACTGGATAAAGACATCACGTCCTTTGGGCGAGTGGTATGGATCCTAAATTGCTCCACAAATTTCTCCGCTAACTCATCAAACCTGGAGATCGATCGTGGAGGAAGTCTGGTGAACCACATGGTAGCGATTCCGGATAAGGTTATTGGGAAACATCTGCATTTAGTTGCATCGTTTGCCCTGGCTGAGTCCATCATCCACTCGTATCTCATTACATGCTGTCGAGGGTCAGTCTTCCCATCATACGCTGGAATGGTCGGGATGCTGAACTTTCGGGGGTACTCAGCCTACAGGATATCATTTGTGAATGGAATATGCTTCCTAGATATGTAGGCCCTGATTTTCTTTGATCAGCTGTCTGACCATAGCTGATAAATCTGGGGTCTGGATAGGAGGTGGCGAGTTGGACTCCGTCCTGCATGACCGTTCTGGCCGGTTCCTCCTTGGTAAGTGATCTCCCAAATGCATGTCCTGTGGACCCGCTTTGCTATGACCCTAGCGTGGTGGTGCACTATCTTCCACCTGTGCTCTAGATCTTAAGTTTCCCACTCCAATTTGAGTGCGATTTTCCTGGAGCAAGTGAGGGGCCGCAGTTCCAAGTAGAGAGCCCAGACCATTTATGTTGGACTTTTCCACCGCACTTGTTTATGCAGTTTCAATCCTGCGGCGTCTACGCCTGTGATGTTCATCAGACGAAGCGGAGCTCTCAGATGATGAGTAAGAAGCGGGGCTTCCTCCAGCATTCTGATGCTGTTGCTAAGTAATCTGGGTCATGAGATTAGCGTTAGCTTGAACTTGTTCGTTAAACTGTCTCCTGCTTTCCATGAGTTCTCTCATCAGCTCATTGAACTCTGCCCTGGTGACAACTTCTGACTAGTTTAGAACGGTGGCGGTCCCTGCACTTGGATTTGCTTATTGATTGTTGGGTCCCACTTGTTGGACGCTGGCGGTCTCGTTGACATCCGAGTTATGGGAGGCTGATCTAGTACAGGGTCTTCCCATCTTAGAGTTATCTGCGGGAACTCTGAGTAGTATCTATGGATTCTAGAGAGTGAATTTGGATCTCCTTCGGGGGATTTCTTCAATCCAGTAGCGACAAAGTAGATCCTAACAGCCTGAGAATGCACGTTCTCAGTGAAAGCACCAAAATTGGTCACCAACACCCTTGAATAGAGTTATGTAGAGAGATTAATGAAGAAAGTAAATTAAAACAGAGGAATATCACAGTAGAATGCAAAAACAACAACAAAAACAAGAACACCAGATTTATAGTGGTTCGGCGTAACTGCCTACGTCCACTTTGAATGTGATCTTTATTACTTTTCCAACCACTTGAGTACAGATACAATCCGTAAATAAACAACTCGAATACAAGTTTGAACTGAAAGAAACGAGTACAAAAAATGGCAGAGTAACCCTGGAGTTCTCGAAAAAAGGCCCCCTTTCACTGCACCCCTGCCCCTATATTTATAGACAAAGATAGGCTGGTCCACCTGCATAGGCCCGACCAAGATACTTCGGCCCACAGTGGGCAACTCGCGTTCACTGAACAGGGCATTCCGAGCCACTAAGGCCGAACGATGGTTGCCGAACGACGGTTGCCGAACGATGGTTGCCGAACAATCCAAGCCGACCTCGGGTCTTTTCATTAGTAACTCGAAGCGTGTCCTCATATAACTCGTGGGAAGTTGAAGTATGAGTTGTAGCAAAGGAAGGCCGAACGCACCACTTCGACAGCAACTACCTTGTCTGATCCAACAGGTTCGAACCAACATATCCGAGCCGATATGGCCGAGGTATTCGTGCCGAACGCCCCAAGGCCGAGCCACTAAATACTGAACCAAATGAACCAATTCCTTTGGGGTCGGACCATCAAGTGCCGAGCCAACCTTGCCGAGCGATCTTTCCTTGGCCATCTCGACAGAGCCATCTTGTTCTCCCTTCCTTGACCGAGCGATATGTGCTGAATTCCTGTAGCTTCCTTTCTTGGCCGAGCGATATGTGATGAATTCCTACAAGACCAAACGACACACGTCCTCCTTTACTCGGCCGAGCCACGCTTGAAGGCCGAACCATACATATAGGCCGAACCATAAATATAAGCTGAATTACTCAAATTGGATCAAACCCTTATATCTCCAATCTCTCGCTGGCTTGAGTATTATCTTGATTCAGTCAAAGCCTCTGTAATTACCATCTTATAGCCGGGCCAAGTACTCGGGTAACAGCTATTAAAATGGTTTATATAGTAAATAGCTTGGAAAATCAAATTAATTTAAATATTTAAAAAGATAGATTTAAATAGTTTATATCAAAATAATTTATTTGAAAATAGTTTCAAAGTCAAACTGATTTAATTCTAAATTTCCCAATTCAAAACACTTTCAATTTCCATTTTCATTTAAATCGATTCAATTCTGGTTTCAATTCGGATTAACTTTGATTCAAATTTTAATTCAAATCAATTTCAATTCCAAATTAATCCAGTTTCAATTGCAATTCCAACTAATTTCAATTTTATTCTAATTTGAATTAATTTCATTTCAATTCTTAATTTTAAACCATTTCGATTTATATAATGTCGAGTTCGATTTCAGAATATCGATTTAAATCACTTAAATTAAATTTAACTTCAATATTCAATTTAAGATTCAAATCTTTAAAAATAATTCAATTCCGAGCCCAAATTCCGAAATATCCATTTAAATTACTTTTACTTGGATTTATTTCAAGGTTCGAGTAAGAGTTCAAATCTTTTTAAAACAAATCAATTTCCGGAATTCAAGTGGTTTCTTAACTATAACTTCAAAATTTCAAACCCGATTCTTTAAACAATTATAGTTGAAAAGTTAATTTTTAACATTTCAAGCTCGAGTTCAAAAATGATTCCATTTCCATAAATTTAATTTTATTTCTTAAAATCAAAATCATTTAAATAATTTCAAATCAATTAATTTAACCAATCCGGTGTCCGTATATAATTTTTTATCCTATGGCCAAGTGAATCCATTATTTCAATTTAATTTCAGGGATGCATATATATCATTTCAATCCAAAATAAATGTCATAGGTATATATCATTTCAACCTATTTCTTAATTTATTCGAAATAATTCGATTTACAGTTTTATATACTGTAAATAATATACAGGATGAAAGCAAGATATATCAAAATAAATAAACATCCAAATCATCCAAAACATCAATCAATAGCATCCATCACAATCAACATCCAAATCAGCCAATAATTCACAACAATGTCATAGTTATCAATATCAAGTAATTTACTGGCAATTAAATTCCAATTTGAAATTTAATTGTCAATATTAATACCTACAGCCAATTCATATGTCAATTTCATATTCAAATAACAGTCAATAAAATTAGATAACTTCACGATTCAATTTTAACGAACATAAAAATATTATAGTACGTCATGAGCGTTAAAAACACTCACCTTTTATTTTTGTTGTCGCTTTCGCAATCTGATTCCAATTAAATTCGAACGCGTTCGAATTTAACTGAAAATTCTACAAGCTCTAAATTCAACCAATTTGATTACATATAAAGATCTCGTTAATACGAACCCAACGCAACTGATCGTGTTGGATTTGGACCTAAAATGAACGAGATATGAATGTTATATGTTTTCACATTTATTTAAACAATTTATATTCTTTTTATTTCATTTTAATACACTAACCATTCACTCACCCAGCCCATCACGCGACCCGGCCTAACTAGCTGCTTCTTCCCCAAACTCTCTCTCTCTTCATGTACACACACGACAAATGTGCACGTGCCTCCACTGATACGGCAATAGCTCGACGAACCCACAAACCAACGACACTGATCATCTTCTCTTCGCGATCTCCATCCAACCATATCAAAATTGTCGAGCTCACAACCCCCTTACGTTTCGTGACCTACTGTACTCGATATCGACTATGCAAATGTCGCGATCATCTCCACCCAACCGAGCTTGGCCAAAACTTCACCCGAGAAGCTATTTTCCATAACGAATTCAAAAACGAGCTTTAATTCTTGAATCGATGATTCAATCGATAAAAATCTCAAGCCCTAGCTAAAACTGCAGTTCAACTTCAAAATCGAGATCATCAACTCGACGCCGCACCTCACAAATCGCCTACCAGTAGAAAGATCTTGACAAAAAAGAAATTTTAGAAATGGTTTCATATTTTTTTAATTGAGTATAATTTGAAAAATAAATTTTTGAAGTTCTCGTTCCTTTCTTTTTTCTATCACTACTTTGGTGTGCATTTAAATAAGATTTTAGAGGAAGAATCAACGTAGGGTGGTTGTAGGTTTGGCTAGAAATTGGAATAGAGTGGCTGAAGTGACAAGTTAGAGGCTGAGATCAAATCAACATATAAATATAAATTAAAATTCGAAAATATCTAGCTAAAATTTTGCGATCCAAATTGAGGTGTGCCGCTAGGCGTTTCTAATGTTATATCCCTATTCTAAATGCATTGGAATAAATTTCGAGACCTAATTTGATCATATGTGAAAGATAGCTTTTTGAACTCAATTATTATATTAAATTTTCAATATTAATTTCGACTTGTTTCTATCCCGTATGACCAAACGATAACTCCAAACGCTACAAAATTTGAAATCCGATAATAATACCTTATTACAGATCCAATGACACTGGTTTCATCGAAATCCGAAACTGTGCTCCAAAAGACTATTTTGACTTGTTAATTAAAACGAGATATTTTCAAAATCGAGTGAATCACTTTTAAATTCAATCTAAAAGTTCTATTACCTTCATTCTTATTAATATAAATTTAATATGCCTTTAAACCATTTCTATCCAAATAAAATCCAAGATTTAAATTATTTTAACAATCTCATTTATTTAATTCAACAATTAAATTATCAATAAATCATTATATTTGAAATTCAACCTATTGAATCTATAAAATTAACTTTTCAATATTTAAAATCAATTAAATATTCAAATTTCAAATAACCAAAATTCTGGTTCGTTACACTTTTATATCCAGAATTTCAATACTAACCACTTTATCAACTTGGCCAAGAGTATTTGTTCTTTCATTCCCAAAAATAAATATAAGTATATGAGCATGTGGAAGACCTCATTTTTGAAATTCAATTATGTAAACCACTGCACAAATAAAATAAAATAAGGTTTTCAGTGATTAGCACTACAATGTTGTAACAAAAAAAATTTGAGCAACTATAGGACTTATATGATTTCACTTTACTTAAATGAGATTCGATTTATGTCTCGTAGTAGTTCCATCAGTTTTATATGAAAAAAAAGGGGGGAAATGTCCAGTCTGTTCTTGGTTTTTTCACCAAGAATGGGTTATAAAGCCATCTTTAGGCCATTTTGAATTACAAGTGAATGTGACAAAAAAATCTAAGGAACCTGCTCAACAACATATAGCTATAGCATCCCGGTAATTCTAAACCATGTACCTAGGACCTCCAACGAAAGATGATGGAAATATAACCTTTCTTCAAATTAAGGATGCTATATCACCTATGTTTATTGCATTATGAAGACCACTGTACACTTTATATCTTAATGTATTTTGATTATTTTTTACCCACATGAGTCTATCCTCCGAAATACACATGTAACAATAAACAACAAATTGCTAAATAATTATACCTCCTGGTAATAGTGACCCATCTTCGTGTCTATATTAAATAAGGTATGCATAGTACTCTCTCATAGTCACGGTCGTTCTTTTGGCCGATTTACGAACATCAGATGTATGTACTCAATATTGCATCTGTACCCATCTTCTCCGTAGGGAATAGTATATGATACTCAGGCCCGGCCCTTCCCCAAAGCGGGAGAAGCGATCACTTAGGGTACCAAATTATTCGCGATAAAGCCATACGGGAAAAGAAAATCAAGAATCGGCATTTGCGATTCATGAATTGGAGAGAGGCGGCACTGGCGATCCATCTAGGCGGCTCCATCTTCTCTCCATGTCGGCTTCATCTCGGCAGCTAGGGCACAGGCAGGCGCGCGGCAGTAGGCTCCTACTCTTCCATCTCGATTCTCGGCAGTCGCCAATCGACACTCAGCAACTAGGGCACAAATTGAGTTGCTGAATTATATCACATAGCAGCAAGATTATGCTTGTCCTCCCTCTTAGATTCTTAGTTGAAGCTTGATCTTGGAGGCACTAGTACAAATTTACAATGCAAATTCAATTTAATTTTTTAATTGTGTTGTAATTTACATTATTTACTATTTACTAAAACTAATTCAGTAATTTGTAAAATATTCCATGAACATTAGCATCTAGCCATCTATGTTGAATGTTGTACACAAATTCAATTTTGATCCTGCCACATACAAACACAATGCATATTAATTTAACAATATTTTGTGATTTACACAAATTTTGATCTCTCTGAATCTCTGATAATATTAAACAATATCTGATAATATTAAACAATATTTGTGATTTGTATAATAAAATATTGTTAGTTAGTTAGTTGCATACTAATTTAACTTTTAAGGATTTATTTTTACATTTGTGATTTATATAATAATTAGTAAGGATTAAATCAAAATTGGTATATCCAAATTGATATTTGACATAATTGATTATTGATGATTGTATAACAATGATTTATTTGGTAATAGTTAATGAATTTTTTAATGGTTAGTTAATGTACAATTTATCGATAAATAACTTTGTTTTTGTAGAAATTTATAGTTAAAGTTTTTTTGTCCAATCGATTAGTTAAAAAGAATTTTTACTTCAAATTATCATTGAAAATATTAATGGTAACAGGATTAGTTTCTGTATATGGGCTTTGTTTTCGCATTTGGCTTTAGGTACCAAAACTCGTAGGACCGGCCTTGATGATACTGCATGTACATGAAAGATGGATGCTTTTCACTAATTCTTTTTTAGCGTTCCATTTCTCTTTTCAATCACAATATCCCTGCATGCACACGAATCCACGTTTAAGGAATCACTTAGCTCTGCAATCTCTAAAGAGGTTGGAAAATTGCATTGCCTTCCATCTCTATACCATCTCTCCAAGAGCTTAATGGATATTGGATGTATTCACCGTCATGAAATCTATCTCTGGCCATTCGGAAAACTTTAGCAATCTCATTACACTGGGTGAACATACATATTAAATGCTTTATAATCACTCTGTCAAGATCAATTGTCACTCCCCCAGCATGTGCTACTACCTTGTTACTCGCCTCATTGTCAGTGTCATAGAAATATTAGTTTTTTTTTTAATTTTCTTATTTTTTTTTAAAATATATATAAATATAGGTATATTAATAATATTTAAGTAAGTATTTGTGTGTGTGTATCCATTAATTATGAAAATAAAAATTATATTTTTTTTTTTAAATTTCTATATCGAATGCATAGCACAATAAAAATTATTTATAATTTTATTATACTAATATATATATATACACTAATTAGTCAAAATACAATAAAATAATAATAAAAAATATTTTCATGCTATATTATTCGAATTTTAAATTTTCAGAAAATTGAGCATAATATTTTAAGTTTTTAAAATTTTTTCTAGAATTTTCTCTTTCAAATGATATTTTTAATTAATAAAATATTTTTGGCCAAATATTAAAATGATTTTTTAAAAATAACAAAATTGATTTAAAAATTCTGGTTTTTTTAGCCGAGAGTATATATGTGGATAAAATAACTTTATAAAATTTAAAATTTAATTTTTGAAACATATATATTTTATATGAATTATTTAATTCATATATTTATTTAAAAATAAAATATAATAGTAAATAATAGTTAAAAAGTAATTTGCAGTCACTAAAAATTATAATTATTGTAATTATGCATTTATAAAATATAGATCAATTAATTATATTATATGATGACATAAATATATTCAAGCCATATAATTAAAATTAAATGACATATTAACGTATACATATATTAATTGATAAAATGATAATAATTAAAAATAAAATATATGCGGCTGTGCACTTTGGATATACATAGAAATTGTGTTTTTCTAATAAATACATACATATAACCAATCTAGTACATGACAACATTGATACATATAAGAATCGTCGCCCAACTATATATATATATATATATGAATAATATATTGTTATTCAGAAATTTTAAATCATATAGTTAATACGTACATAATCCCAATGCCTTTAACCACACCCTGTAATGATGACTTATGCTTCCTTCGAAATCTTATCGTGTAACAACCCGCCCGAAATAGACCTAAATTTCAATCCAGAAAATTCCCATCGAAACTTAGTCCCATTCCAAAGTTGGCTATTCGTTGGTAGAAATAACAAAACAAAGTTATCTATTCTTTTCTTTCAGAGCTCACGGTAGAAAGAATAAAATATAATAACAATAATAGTACCCATTTATTTCAAAATATTTCAAATGTCATAAAACATTACATAATGTCAACTATTACAACATTTTATTCAAAAATAAATTTCATGGGTACAATAAAAAATAAACAAAAAGATAGATAGAACTACCACAAGCTTCACTATCGCCATCTTCAAACATCATCAACTCCTTCTCTAACCCGTGTTGTAATGAGGTGGGAGTCGAAACAACAAGCGCCTAATTAATAGAAATCTCGAGCCTTACTATTTTAATACTTGGGCGGTATAATTCAAATAAGAACATGTCTTATGTAATTAAACCATTTAATACTTCATATAAGGAAAGGAGGCGGTTCCTCAATCAACACTTAATATCTTCCATTCTCGAAGCAGATTTCTAAATCCCATAACATATATCCTAAGTTACAAATGACTAATCAATGCAAGAGATAATACCCGAACCACTTAATGCCTTTTATTGGAGAATATGCATACTCTGGTCATTTAACACCTCGACCGAGGTAGACCCCATCATTTAATACATATTCCCAAGGCAGACTCCTCACTGGTGGCTATCTAGCTGACATCGCATGGATTCTCTGTAGCCACTAATACTTTTTTATGGGAAGGCGGACCCTCAATCAACCACTTAATACCTTATTCCGAAGCGGATCCATATTGAGATACCACCTAACATATCTAATAACTAGCCTCTTGACTATTTAATACTTCGTTTGGAGAAAAGAGGCGGGCCCTCAAACAACCAATTAATACATCAAGATCCCGAAGCAGGCTCTTCGTGTTATGGTCCGTACCCATAATGATGTTTCACATTACTCTGACTATTCACAGGAATTGGTAGCCAGATTAGCTAAGTAGGTTTACCGTATAGAATTTGGGACTAACCTCGCGTCACCATAAATACTTATCATAGAAGATGTCTCATATCAGCACAAAGTCACATTGCTGATAGTTAGATTAGCCGGGTAGATTTCTGTATGTCGTTTGACTGACCTCGCATCCCTATGACTTAGCCATAATTTAAATACTTTATACATACATACATATATATACACACATATATGTGTACATACACACACACATACATGTATGTATGTATGTATGTATGTATATGTATGTATGTATGTATGTGTATGTAGCGACCCGTATTTTTAAACATTTAAAAATATTAAATTAAATAAGTTTTTTGAATAAAATTATTAGGAATAAAAAAATTAAGATTTTACCGATAAAAATTAAATTATAATACAAGTTATAAGCTTAAGTAAAATTTCTATTAATGAAACATGTTTGCAATAATGTAAGGATGATAACAAATGTTAGTGTGTATTTAAATAACATTGGTTTGAGTGAAATTAACAATTGTCTGAACATAAATTTCCAATTGATTGGAATAACAAATGTTAATAAAGAATAATAAATGTTACTTTATTAAAGAAGAAATCATATGTTTATTTATTAGAAATGTTTTGTAGCTGAAAGATTGGTTACAGAGACGAGAAACTATTATTTGGAAAGAAATGTATAATTCCTATTTGTATCCAGTAGTGTATAAATATGTATAAGTTACTATTAGATAGGAAATAATTGTTCTATTTCTTTATACATTTATTTTTTTCCATTTTGAAATTCACCTTTGAAAACAATTGAAATTAATGTAATTGAATAATTTCAATTAATGGTAGAGAGGACACAAAATTTTAAATTAATAGGTGTAATTAAATATAGCTTATGTTTTGTGAAAATATAAGGAAAGTTGATTTAATGAAAAGAACATTTATATCCGATAAAATGAATGTTTCATTTGTGAATGTTGGTTTAATTTCATTAAAATAAAGAATAGAATGATTGATTTAAAGGAAGAAATATATGTATATTTGAACTGTGTTTTAACATACAGATGGATTACAAGAGTATGAATATAATTTATTTAAGTAAGTTATTTATTACTCTACTGTATAAACAACAAATTTATTAAGGTGTTTAAATGACTAAATGAAACAATTATTCTATTTTTCATCCATTTTAGTTGTCTGTTTTGAAATTTAAATTTGTAAGTAATTGTAATTAATGTCATTGAAATATTTCAATTAGAAGGGAAGAAAACGAGGATTGCAATTAATAGATTTAATAAAAGAAACGCACCTTTTGTGTTAAACAGAAATGATGTTTTAATGGAAATAAAAGATCATTTTGGGAAAACCAAATTGAGCGTTTTCATTTTTAAGGTAAGTAATTTTATTTATTATGCATAGATAAAAAAAACTAAATGCGTACAAATTTGAATATTATTTGAGTTAATGAAGTTAATTTGGTTACCTTTCACAAATTGAATTCAAAAAGGTTGTGCAATGTACACGGTCCCTTCATTTCTTTTGTTATTAATTGTTTGATGTACGTTTTAAAATAGTTATCTCATTATTAATACTTGATCCGTTCATTTCTCCTTTTGTTTAATACCTGAGCCTAGACTTTTAGGTTGTATTTAATTCTTTCCACCTCATTTTCGCGTATACAAAATTTCACTTTCCTTTGGTTTGCAAACTTTTCCATTCCTACGTACATTTCTTTATGCATTATTAATGCCTGAAGCTTTCAAAATAAAACATGACAT
Source organism: Allium fistulosum (assembly GCA_030737815.1). Lineage (NCBI taxonomy): Eukaryota > Viridiplantae > Streptophyta > Magnoliopsida > Asparagales > Amaryllidaceae > Allium > Allium fistulosum. The sequence continues at coordinate 796,362,959 of CM060902.1, read as the reverse complement.
TTATTTTTGTTTCTCCACCTTCATTTCCTAATTGTTAAATAACCTACAGCTTATTTCTTTCATTTGCAGTGTATATTTGTGTTCTTTTTTTTGGCTAAGTCTTATTGGGTTTGTTTTAGACTAATGGGCTCCTTAGTAAACCAAGAGACCCTAGGAGCCCTAAGATACTTTGGACCCTTCCTTTTCCCACCCATTGACCTTCTATTTCCTATCTGACTAAATCCAAGTACGTATAGAAATTCCTCATTTGAGAAACTTTCTGCGTATTCTTCTTCTTCTTCTTCTTGCTCAAATTTACAGAAAACTCCAAACCCCAAAACTCATAAATCTCCAAATCAAATTCTATCTTTCCTCCTTCAAAATCCTAGCGTACCTCTCTCCTCTTGCCACCACCCACCTCCATCACCACCCACAACCCACGGTAGTAACCCATGGCCAAAGCCCCACCATCCCTCTCCTCTTTTTTTCCCCTTCTTTTTCCCTTTCCTTTTTCCCTCTTTCTTTCCCTTATTTCCATGGCTTCTATATTCCAATAACTACTTCAAATCAAATAATTCTTTATTTGAAACCGTGTATAATTTCAATGGCAACAACTTTGTTGTTGAACCCTTCTTCCCATTCCAAAAATTTCTATATCAAAAACTCCATTTTTCAAGTCCTTTCGCGGGTCCAATATTGGCCGAAAATACCTCATATTGTATCAATCATATCTCCTTCAGGAAAGAACCAAATTATATGATTTTTTTCAAACCATTTAATTTTCTAGTGACTTCAACTTTCTTTCATATCAGTTCTTCAAATTTCTTAATTTGCTATGCCAAAAACTCAAATCTTTTCAAAGTATTTTTGAACTCAGATTTTCAACTCAGAAAACACCTCTGTTTGTTTTGACCATAACTTCCTCAAAATAGAAGCTTTTTGAGTGATTCGTTTTTTGAAAGTGGAGAGAAAAGAATTTGCAACAACTTTTTAGTTAGTCATGTTTACAGATTCAGTAATATTCTTATCCGAATATTTTCTTAAAGATGACCTAGTTTCAGGTTTGTTCATAGTTTGGATCTTAGGTTGTTCGGAAGTTGGAAGTAGTAGAAATTTGTTTAATGATTCATATTCGTGTCTAAGCTTTGTTGGATTTGCTTTGCATTTGGATCTTTGCTAGGAATCTCCATATTGCTCCATTTTTCTCATCGCCTTCGTAGCCACGAAAGATGAGCAAACACTCACAACTACTAGATTTTCTTATGTTGGTTAAATTGAATTTATGATGTGATTAGAAATTGATTGGCTTTCTGGATTTTCATTTGTGTGTTTTATATAATTTATGAAGTGACAACAAGTGAATGTGTAGAAACTATTATATCATGTTATACCTGCCTGTGTTGTAAATTATATGATGTTAAACTCTGTTATAAACTTGTCACATCATCTGCTATGTTATATTTTATTATATTGTTTATTTGTTTTTGTTAATCACACTACAAGTTCCCTATAGAATAGAATCACTATGGGTTGGAATGATACATACCCGAACGGACTTTAGAATAGGGAAAAATTGTTATGGGCTGAAATGATAAGCCTGAGCGATTTTTATTTATTTTTATTTACTTGGGATTGTGGGTTTGAAATGATAAAACCCGGATTTTCTTTGTAAATTACGGATTGAAATGATATACTATCCGTATCACTTGACTTAGATTAGAAAATAATACACAGACCCGTGGTTATTATATATATTTTTTGTGAAATTTTTAAGTATTTTAAAAGTGTAAAATATGATAATTTGATTTAAATTGAATTTAAAATGATTTAATGAAGTGATATGATTTTCTATGTATTAAAAATGTTAAATAAATGAATGCTTAAAACTAAAATTTGAAATATAACTTGACTTGGAAATGTGAAACTTGGTTTAAAAATAAAAGTTAAGTTAAGAAAATAGAATGGAAATTAAGTTTAATTTATGAAATGGTAAATTAAATTTAAGTGTAAAGAAAAAAATTGTAAAGAATAGGAAAATTGTACACTTGAATTTAATAAATGAATTGTTGAAAATTTGATAATTATTGTAGAATTTTCCTTTATAAATTTTAAATTAAAGGGAAATTAAATGACCATTTTAAAGTGGAAAAATATGATTTTTATACAATTAAAATGGTTTAAATTGAAGATTTATTGTTTCTGAAATTCTAGTGTAAATCTGGAAATTCTTTTAGTAGCACTTCAGAAATGCTATCGTTTCTGAATAATAACTAAAATCTGAACTAAAGTGAATCTGTAGCACTTTGTAAATGCTGTAGTTGCAGAAATGAACTAAAAGACTAAAATGAACTAAGTGCTATTACAGCACTTTGTAAGTGCTGTAGTCGCAGAAACTAAAATTAAAACTTGAAACTAGTAACAGAGCTATTGTAGCACTTGTTAAGTGCTGCAGTTGGCTGAAATATTATTTTGAATGTAATTAAACTAGTACAACTGTTTGTAAAAGCTGTCTTTGCTGAATTGAACTATTTTGCAACTAAAACTAAACTATTACAGCAGTTGTAAATGTTATCTTTGCTGAATTGAATTGTTTTCAAATGTAACTAACCGCAGTATTTCTAAGTGCTGCGGAAGCTGAAATTTAAATGTTTAAAGTATTTAAATGAGCTCAGAAAAGGTTAAATTTTGAGAATTTAATATTTGATTTGAAGGTATAATGACTTCATCCTTTAATGGTTTAAATGAACAATTTTAATTCGAAATTTTAAACCATTTTGAAATCTATAACCACGGGTACACTTCTCTGTATGCCATTTATTTCCTTGTGATTTATTTGGATGCACACTTTAATTTGAGAGTGTGGCTAGAGGTGGATGATTACTGCAGCTCTGCGCTACCCTAGTCACATTAACACTGTTATTTGCATTGTTTACTTTAATATGGATAGTTCTATGATAGTGTTTATTACTGCTAAGTTTATGGTTTGACTGATCCTTAAAGGATGGGCGATCCCAAGCATCCTTTAAGTTATTGTGCATTGCTATTACAGTTCACTTGAGTTGGTTTACATTGTATAAGTATGTATGTCCTGACTCGAGTGTTTGTGTTTACTTTACGCTCGGGTCAGCCTGAGAATCACAGCTTTGGATTCACCTTCTGGAGCTAGAGATTTGTTGGAGCTTATTTGTTTGTTGGTTCTTCAACTTCCATTCCAATTATTTCCTATTCAGTATTGTCTCGGTATTATTGACTTATGTATCCTGACTTCTATTGTATCTATTTTGACTATGAGATTTTGTATATGTTTTGAGAGTTGCATATAGTAGCTTCATGAACTACTATGGTATTTTATTTCCGTTGCGAGTTATTCTGATATTCTGTGTCTATTTGTCTGTGTTTGATTTTATTTGCTCCAAATTTTCTTGACAATCCACTGTTTTGACGTATTCAAGTCCGACATGTGTGGATTTATTATCGATTTGAATGGTCCAAAATAGTGGGATGTTACAGATTTTGAGTGGTGCTTCTCATACCTGTTTTTAAGTATTTTTCAGTAGGTGTTAAAACAGGTCTACTAAGTACTTAGAGATTTCTAGTCTTATGCCTGATCAACATATGACTAGAGTCTGCAAGAACGAGGATAAACTTGTTAAAAGATCGAGTTATAAAATTATTTTGATAAAGTATTATATAAAATATATTTTGGTCATTTTTTTTCATTTCTAAATACTTTAAAATGTTTAAAATATTGTTTATTTATGTACAACATGGTTTAATAGTAAATTATTAGTGTTGTAAATATTGTGAGAAGTTATTAATTAAATAAAACATATTTAAAGTTAATGATTATTGACTTATTAATGACGTTTAAAAGAATTTTGAGATTTAAAACTAATAAAATTTATCAATAAAGGATTTAAGGTTTTCAATAACTTCTTTTTAAATATAAGTAATGATGTAAATAATTGTTTTCAAATAGTTTACATATATTTATAAAGATGTTATTTAAAAAATTTAAATGGTATTTATAAATGAAGCAAGAAATTTTACAGATGAATTTTTCTGCAAAGTATTAAAGTATTAAAGATGATTGATTTGCAAATGAAGTTTTCAAATGAATATTTCAAGTAAAATTTATATAAGTTTCTTTGAATGTATAATTTAAAGATATTATATAAATGGAAAAAAAATTGATTTGCGAAGTTTATTTATAGTAATATACTTGACAAATAAATTTGAATCTCTATTTTGGAAGTATGGTTTGAAATATTTGCTTGATTTCGAAGTACTAATAGTAAATTTATAGGTTTATTTACTATTTGAATTTTGTATTAAACCATAATAAATGTTTTTCCATGATTTGAATATTCATTTTAAAACAAGTGTGTAAAATTAATTCTGAAAATATGAAATTTTATACTTTGATTTGGATATTTAATGTATGATTTGAGTATACTATTAGTTCAGTTTAATAATCTAGAGTTTATACTTATTTTAAAATAATGAGGCTAATAAATTATCGAATTTAAGGAACTTTATTTTTTTAAATGATTATCATAATGTTTTGCTATAAACTTCTAATATTGTTTAAACTTTTTGGAAAATCCTTGCAAAATGCTATGAGGATGTTTTAAATATATCTTATATTCTTACTAAGTGAATAAGGCTAAATGTTTTAATTGAATTTTTAGATATATTGAAATATTTCTTTTCTCTTCAAGGGCGAATACCAAAAACTTAAATTTTTATTCTATAACAGAATTAAGTTATAAACTTAGGTAAGACAGTAGGAGCTTAAGTAATATTTTATGAAATGATTTATTAATGACTTAAATATTTAATGGAAACAAATTATATAAGTGATTGATCTTTATATAAATAAATGAATGGAAAGGTAAATAATGAGAGGAAAAAACCAGTAGAATAAACTAAAGTAAATTTAAAATTTTTGTTGTTTGGTCGATGGGAAATTTGGGAAAGAATGCTTCTAATTGTTTGAGGTTGTATGAATAATCCATTTAGTAATTATCTAAGGCTGTTGAGCATAAGGTACACTTATTAGTTTATTTATCACCCTTGTACGATTAAAAGTTCTGAACCTAAATAAACCATTAGTTTTGGTTGCTATGGATGTGTGATGGATTTTTTGTTGTCTATAATGGTTGTATAGTTTTGTTTGCATATGATTATGATATATTGTATGTTGTTTGTGCTATTGATTTGAAACAACTGAAATATTATTCTTTCACATAATTTTAACTCTTTGGACTATATAAGTGAAACACAGGTTATGGAAGCAATAACTGCTGCTTTTGGTTTCATAAATAAAGTTTGTTTGCCCTACAAATTGGTACGTTTTCGGATCACGGTTTTATAGCGATATAATATTGTTTTCCCGTGGTTTGGAATGTTTTATTATTGAAATATGATATATATATATATATATATTGTAATTTTTGTTATCATTATTTTCCGGACGTATCTGCACAAAGGAGAATCTATCGAAATTTTTTCGAAAATTAAGACTTAGAATTTTTTTTGCAGAATTTGAGTTATTTTCAAATTTTATTAAACTTAAATATGTATTGACTGTTTTAAATAAAATATAACAAATTTTTGGATTCCTTCCTGTTTCTTTTCGAGGATGAAAAGTTTTGAGTGAGGGCTTGTAACGACCCGTATTTTTAAACATTTAAAAATATTAGATTAAATAAGATTTTTGAATAAAATTGTTAGGAATAAAAAAAAAAAGATTTTACCGATACAAATTAAATTATAATACAATTTATGAGCTTAAGTAAAATTTCTATTAATGAAACATGTTTGCAGTAATGTAAGGATGATAACAAATGCTAGTGTGTATTTTAATAACATTGGTTTGAGTGAAATTAACAATTGTCTGAATGTAAATTTCCAATTGATTGGAATGATAAATGTTAATAAAGAATAATAAATGTTACTTTATTAAAGAAGAAATCATATGTTTATTTATTTGAAATGTTTGGTAGCTGAAAGATTGGTTGTAGAGACGAGAAACTATTATTTGGAAAGAAATGTATAATTCCTGTTTGTATCCAGTAGTGTATAATTATGTTTAAGTTACCATTATATAGGAAATAATTGTTCTATTTCTCATTAAATTTATTTTTTCCATTTTGAAATTCACCTTTGTAAACAATTGAAATTAATGTAATTGAATAATTTCAATTAATGGTAGAGAGGACACCAAATTGTAAATTAATAGGTGTAATTAAACGTAGCTTATGTTTTGTGAAAATAGAAGGAAAGTTGATTTAATGAAAAGAACATTTATATCAAATAAAATGAATGTTTCATTTGTGAATGTAGGTTGAATTTCATAAAAATAAAGAATAAAATGATTGATTTAAAGGAAGAAATATATGTATATTTGAACTGTGTTTTAGCATACAGATGGATTACAAGAGTAGGAAAATAATTTATTTAAGTAAGTTATTTATTACTCTGCTGTATAAACAATAAATTTATAAAGGTGTTTAAATGACTAAAGAAAACAATTATTCTATTTTTCATCCATTTTAGTTTTCTGTTTTGAAATTTAACTTTGTAAGTAATTGCAATTAATGTCATTGAAATATTTTAATTAGAAGGGAAGAAAATGTTGATTGATATTAATAGATTTAATAAAAGAAACGCACCTTTTGTGTTAAACAGAAAGGATGTTTTAATGTAAATAAATAATATTAGGAAAACCAAATTGAACGTTTTCATTTTTAAGGTAAGTAATTTTATTTATTATGCATAGATAAAAAAACTAAATGCGTACAAATTTGAATATTATTTGAGTTAACGAAGTTAATTTGGTTACCTTTCACAAATTGAGTTTCAAAAAGGTTGTGCAATGTACATGGTCTCTTCATTTCTTTTGTTATTAATTGTTGCATGTACGTTTTAAAATAGTTATCTCATTATTAATACTTGATACGTTCATTTCTCCTTCTGTTTAATACCCGAGCCTAGACTTTTAGGTTGTATTTAGTTCTTGCCACCTCATTTTCGTGTATACAAAATTTCACTTTCCTTTGGTTTGCAAACTTTTCCATTCCTACGTACATTTCTTTATGCATTATTAATGCCGGAAGCTTTCAAAATAAAATGTGACATTTATTTTTGTTTCTCCACCTTCATTTCCAAATTATTAAATAACCTGCAGCTTATTTCTTTCATTTGCAGTGTATATTTGTGTTCTTTTTTTTGGCTAAGTCTTATTGGGTTTGTTTTAGACTAATGGGCTCCTTAGTAAACCAAGAGACCCTAGGAGCCCTAAGATACTTTGGACCCTTCCTTTTTCCACCCATTGACCTTCTATTTCCTATCTGACTAAAACCAAGTACGTATAGAAATTCCTCATTTGAGAAACTTTATGCGTATTCTTCTTCTTCTTCTTGCTCAAATCTACAGAAAACTCCAAACCCCAAAACTCATAAATCTCCAAATCAAATTCCATCCTTCCTCCTTCAAAACCCTAGCGTACCTCTCTCCTCTTACTACCACCCACCTCCATCACCACCCACAACCCACGGTAGTAACCCATGGCCAAAGCCCCACCATCCCTCTCCTCTTTTTTTTTTCTTTTTCCCTTCCCTTTTTCCCTCTTTCTTCCCCTTATTTCCATGGTTTCTATATTCCAGTAAACTACTTCAAATAAAATAATTCTTTTTTTGGAACCGTGTATAATTTAAATGGCAACAACTTTGTTGTTGAACCCTTCTTCCCATTCTGAATATTTCTCTATTAAAAACTCTATTTTTCAAGTCCTTTCTCGGGTCCAGTGTTGGCCGAAAATAACCCATATTGTATTAATCATATTTCCTTCAGGAAAGAACCAAATTATATGATTTTTTCACACCATTTAATTTTCCAGTGACTTCAACTTTCTTTTATATTAGTTCTTCAAATTCCTTAATTTGCTATGCCAAAAACTCAAATCTTTTTGAAGTATTTTTAAACTTGGATTTTCAACTCAGAAAACACCTCTGTTTGTTTTGACCATAACTTCCTCAAAACAGAAGCTTTTTGAGTGATTCTTTTTTTTAAAAGTGGAGAGAAAAGAATTTGCAACAACTTTTAAGTTAGTTACGTTTACAGATTCAGTAATATTCTGGTCCGAATATTTTCTTAAAAATGACCTAGTTTCAGGTTTGTCCGTAGTTTGGATATTTGGTTGTTCGGAAGTTGGAAGTAGTTGAAACTTTTTTATTGATTCTTGTTCATGTCTAAGCTTTGTTGGATTTGCTTTGCATTTGGATCTTTGATATGAATCTCCATATTGCTCCATTTTTATCATCGCCTTCATAGCTACGAAAGATGAGCAAACACTCACAACTACTAGATTTTCTTATGTTAGTTAAATTGAATTTATGATGTGATTAGAAATTGATTGGCTATTGTTTAGTATATTTTAAATTGTCATTCAAGTTAAATCTGACTTTTATTGAATTTAATTTCCATTTAATTTAATATTGAAATTTAAATTTCCAGTTAAATACATGTTAATGATAACCGGTAAATTGTTGGTTGTTATTGGTTGATTTCAATGATGATTGTGTTGTATGTTCAATTGTTGATATTTGGGTGATTGGATGGATGTTATTTGTTGACATTTTGGATGATTGGATGTTATTTATGTCTATATCTATGTTATCCCTATGCGTTGAATTGATACATACCTGAACGATCTTATAGATTAGGGGAAAATCGTTATGGGTTGAAATGATAAACCCGGGCGGTTTTCATTGATTTGGAAATGTTGATTTTTGATACTGGTTGAAATGACATATACCCATATAATTTCTTGAATTTGGATTTTTATTTGGAATTGAATTATGTGAAGGGTTTAAGTTAATTCAAACTTCGAATTTGTTTTATTAGATGATTAAGATTGGTATTTCGAATTATTTGAAACCTTTTAAATAATTATATTCACGTTGTACACTTGATAGGAGATGAAAATCCTATAACATCTATGAAACCATCGCACTAATATTTCTATTTTATTTATTTTGATCTGACTTACATATGATCTTTTAGTTCTAACTCGAGTGTTTTGTCTTTTCATTATGCTCGGGTCAGTCTGAGCTTTTCAGTGTATTGAAGACTATTTTCTGGAGGACGAAGACAAAGATTCAGTATATTATTGCTATTTATTATTCAACTTCATTCTGTGTTCCGTTGCATTAATTGTTTATTTCTGATGTATGTATAACTTTGATTCGAATTGTAAAAGTGTAACCAAATGTTATTTGTAAAACAGCTTCATGAACTGTTTATTTGATTATTATATTTTGTCGTTCCACAGCGAGATTCTGTGTTTTGTTTTTTCTTCTTTTTCTCTTATTTTCTTATTTACCCCATTAAAAATCCTCTATTTTGAATGGTTTGAATTAGGCATGTATGATTTATTGTCAATTTAAACCATCCAAAATGGTGGGTCGTTACAATATATATAACACTCATCTCACCATTCCATTATTGAGACCTTATAATGAATCTTTCTTATTACGCCTTAAAACATCAGTTACTTTCTTAAGGGGGATTTAATGACAATTACTGCCTAATTAATTATGCAATTATACGTTATAATTGTACGTTCATTATGCTAATTGATATATAAATAAATACGCATTTATTATTTTATACGTGCAGAGATTACGCCATACTAACTTTAAATGTCAATTCCTTTTTAACCATAATAATACAAGTCTTTCCGTTTCTTCCATTATACCAACAATGTCCAAATTCCAATATACATAACAAGGATTCAATACTCATATCCAGAAATTGCAATAAATAAACTTGTATATAGAATCTAAATCCAACTTATCTTATATTAAAACAATGGAATAAACAAAAAGTAGAAACTTATAATTGAATCAATTCTACGATCAACTCGGCTTCTTTTACATGAGTTTAGGTAAGGGAAATTCTATCAAGTTTTATAAAAATAGATGTTGTAAAGTACGAATAAAGATTTGTCCTTTACACACCATTTCTCAATTAAATCCCTTAATCAGATCTGGAGAAGAAGAATAAGAAGTGAAATAAAAGGTAAAATGCATAAAATTCAAAATTCACAAAACCTATTATTTTAACACAAAACAATTAAGATTCGAATCCTAAAAATTAACATTTCGCTTTGGGGGAATTTTGGGAATTTTTAATATGATGTTTTCGTGATCCAAGCACTCCCCAAGGCATATATCAAATCCAACTATACTATTCAAATAATAAAATAGAAAAACTAAGATTTTCACTCACAGTTGGTCTTTAGCTTTGCTTCTCTTTGGATTTGCAACGCCCAGTATAATCTCCTTTAGATATCTTTTTTTAATATGTACAATAAGAGATTGTATATATATTAAATTCAGAAAGGTTGATGGAGAAGAGGTTTAGAAATTAAATGATAAACAAAGATAGGTGTATAGGATTTCTTATCTGAAACCCTAATGGAGTTCTCTGAATCTAAGAAGAGATGAATTGATAGAGCTTCGCTAATGTCACCAAAATATTTGTAAATAAATGTGAGGAGTCTAGGGTCTGATTTATAGTGGTTGAAATGCACCAAAACCGTAGGATGAAACTATATTGAAAATGGATAAATCTGGAGCATACAAAGCAACCATAACCTTAGCCACCATACAGGTCGACCTCTTCATTCCTAGCAGTTGATCTCTGGTGGTCGACTTCTTAAGGTTAAGGGGTCGACCTCTTCCCTATATTTTGGGAAGGTTATTTAATTTCAGCCGTAGTCTATTCAATTTTCTAATTACTCTTAACGTTAATTGTTAACTTTAACGCTTACTTAACCCTCAAGTCTAATCAGCATACATTTTAAATTTCAAATTTAGGAATCAATTATTTTGTTTGAATTTGAATGTTATTTAAATTATTTTAAATCTGAAAACTTTGAATGCCTATAACTTCTTTGTTTGAGCTCTGTTTTCAGCATATTTTATATGGAAATTGATTGGAATTTCACCACAAATGCAACAACATAACTTTCATGGTCAAATTCTAACTTTTGAATTTCCATTTTTATTCATACCCTAATTAATTGAATTTCTCTTACTTTACTTATTTAATTAGGGCTGATTTTGCGGGGTGTTACATCTCGATTAGGCAGATTGCTAATCCTTGAATCGTAAACCTTTAACTATCCAATAGTTGTCGCCTTATGAATAGATTTGAGTTGAATTTTATAAGAGCTCCTTGAGGTAAAGATCGGCCAGCAATGATGGGGAAATGGCAGCCAAAAAGAGTCATTTTTGTATTAGGGTTAGGGGTCCTTTATAGTGAAAGAAATGGAGAGAAATATGGATCATATCTCATACCATTTCTCATCAAATCTCAACCATCCATCCTCAAACCCCTCTAGCCTTTTTTAGCCGCCACCAACAAGCCCTATTGTTGCTGAAATAACATCTTAACATTATAAGCAAACAACCCATTTAAGCCCAAATAAATATTATTAATTAACTCTAATTTAATTGCTTGTTGGTATCGCATATCGATTGATATATTTATAACTATTATAAATATATACAATGATATTTATTCCTCAAATCATTTTCAAAATTTTATAATTAATATTCCATAAATATTAATTAATTTATAAAAATTATAAACTAATCAAACTGCTTGGTCTAAAGAGAATTCGTCATTCCGGTTGTGCGACTCATCAGGTATAAATTCGGTTAGCGATTAACATCGAACTATTCGAATGTTAATGTTCACATGTCACTTAGCAGGTGGTGTGACATTTTGGTCATATTTATCGCTTACTTAGTTCCGGTAAAATCTAATCTTTTTTATCAAGCGTTACTCAGTTGTGACATTTATTTACATCGGTTCTCTTCTTAAAAACTATATCACTTTGGACTTATGGAATTTGATAATGGCCAAAATTCCAATATCATCCATATTCAACTCTATAGTCTAACACTACTGGAAGCACAGTAAATAGCGATGGCGGTTCCTGACGGCCGCCGACGGTGCATCACCCAGTTAGCGACGGCTGCCGACGGCAAGCAATTTCCATGGCATAATTGAAAATAAATAACTTAGCCGTCGGTATCCGTTAGAAGCCGTCGCTAATGGTGCCATTGGCGGTCGTCGGTAGTTGTCGAAAAATTGTGAATACATGCTGCTCCAGGCTAATAGTTTCTTCATTTGTTTTCCTTCCCCAAATCAGCCATCCCCTCCTCCAAACCCTCCTCCAGCCCCTCCTCCATGCCATCAACAACCTTCCACGCCGCCAGCACATTGGAATTTTCGATTTTCAGCTAGCTCCATTACCTATTTCTCGGTAACAAGGTTAAATTCCTAATCCTTATATTTTATTTTGATTTGTTAAATTAGGTTTAATTTGTTGTTATAGTTGTAAAATACCTCATTGATTGTTTGGTATACCCTATTGAATGCTAATTAGGTTGTTGTTACATTTGTTTATTATTGAAATATTGAGAGAGAAATTTCATTTCGTGTATATGTGCGTTAATTAGGGCTACTTTGGATTAATTAGAGTCGATGCTCAGAATTTGGTGTATGCGTTTTCAAGATGACGAAAACGATGATTTAGTGTATGCGTTTTTTAGAATGTAAATAAATTATTGTAAAAATTGTTGTATAATACGCTTTGTTTTTTGTAAATCCCTTAGAGAGTTTTTGGCCCCGTCTAACAAATATTGTATATGGTCGTTGTATGAATATTTGTTTTTATCACAGAATAGACATTTATATTCATCTTATACAATATTTGTCGGATTTTTCCCTATATTGGACAAGTTACAAACACAGTAGTATTATATTTTGCAAATTATTTTATTTTAAATGGTTCACAAAATTTCGACAACACTTTATTTTTGTTCCCTTTGTACACACATATGTGTACGATAAAGGGAACAAAGGGGAAGTGCTGCCGAAATTTTGTTGAATCGTTTAAAATAAAATGATTTGCAAAATATAATTACTACTGTGTTTGTAATGTGAAGTGGGATGACCAACCATCAAAGTGTAAAACAATAACCTAAAAATTGTAGATTATATTCATATAATAATTTATGTAAATTAGTTTGAAAATAAAATTAAATAGAAAAATATTATATATTTGTGAAAATTAAAATGTATGATTTATTTGAAAAATAAAATATCAAGACGTAAATGATTAATGTACTTTTATGTTTTAAAGTAGGAAAAATGGTCAATTATTTTATCGATCGGAGTTGGATGTACCAATAAAGAAGAAAAATTGGAGGCTCAATAAGTGAACATTTTCAAAATGGTGTACACGTCTTTATTGAATTCGCTTTACGTAATAATGGAAATGACGAAGAAATTCGTTGTCCATGTAGTAGGTGTAAACTATTGAAGCATTTGATACCAGATATGGTAAAAGTTCATTTGCGCCAATATGTTTTCATGTAGAATTATTTGGTGTGGGATCGTCATAGAGAACTTATAGCACCTAATCCCGTACATTTGGAGGAGGTGGATAATGAACTTGTTCCAATGAATCTCATAGAAGATATGGTTGAAGATGCGGCACGTTCAATGTTCCCTACGGTTGAAGTTGATGGTAACGACGTTAACGTCAAAGAATAACCAAGTATTGGAGCAAATTTGTTTTATGATTTATTGGATGTTACTAAAAAACCCCTTTGGGATGGTTGTACAAGCGGTACTCAACTATCAGTAACTGTAGAATACATTGCGATGAAATCAAAATACAACTTCATAGAACTCGGATTTACAGCTATAGTACAAGCTGCAAAATGGCATATACCACCCGATAATTAAATGTGCGAAAGTCATTATGAAGTGAAAAGGCAGATGTCTGCTTTTGGTTTACTGTATCATAAAATAGATACATGTTTAAATGGTTGCATGTTGTTTTGGAAAGAAGACATTAGTCTTAGGAATTGTAAAATATGTAATCAAGAAAGATACAAACCAAGAAAAAAGAAGGGAAAAGAAGTTCCGTACAAATGTATGCATTACTTATCCATCACTCATTGACTTTAAAGGTTATATGCATCTTCTGCAACCGCGCATCATATGAGATGACACCGTGTGAGAACACAGGAAGAAAGTATGTTAACACATCCGGCTGATGGAGAAGCATGAAAGCATTTTGATAAGACATACCCCACTTTCGCAGTGGAAAGCTGTATTGTTAGACTTGGTTTATGTACGGATGGATTTTCACCGTTCTCTCAATTTGGTTCAAAATATTCATCTTGGCCTATAATCATTACACCTTACAATTTAACTCAGTGGATGTGTATGAAAACTCTGTATATGTTTCTCACTATTGTCATCCTTGGCCCTGATGATCCGACACAAGGAATCGACGTATATTTACAACCATTGATTGAAGAGTTGAAAACACTGTGGTATAAAGGTGTTGAATCATACGACATTTCAAAAAAAATTCGTATGTTCGCTTCTCTACTGTGGACTATAAGCGATTTTCCTGCTTATGCAATGCTATCGGGTTGGAGTACGGCTGGTCTTCTAGCTTGCCCTTATTGCATGGAAGAAACACGAGCATTTTCTCTACCGCATGGGAAGAAAATTTCATGGTTTGACCGTCGTCGATGTTTTCTCCATATTAATCATCTGTTTAGAAAAGATAAAAAACTTTACAAGTAATAGAGTTGATACCTTGCGACCACCAACAATTTGGTCAAGCGAAGATATTTATGAGCTTGTAAAGGATCATCCAAAGATACATGAAACCGGCGAACAAATTGAAATACAAGGTAAATCGACGATTCATAATTGGTGCAAACAAAGTATATTTTAGGAGTTGCCTTGTTGAAAAAATCTCCTAATTCATCATAATATCGACGTGATGCACAACGAGAAAAATGTGTTCGATAATGTATTTAACACAGTTCTGAATGTTAAAGGAAAGACTAAGGACGATTTGAAATCAAGACATGATAGAGAAGCAATATGCAATCATCCTGAGCTTCATATGAAACCAAATGACACAAAAAACCCAAATTGTGCTACGAGCTAGACAATAACCAAGTTAAAGTACTGTTAAAGTGGGTGGAAGGATTAAGATTTCTTGATGGGATTTCCTCTAATCTTCGTAGATGTGTCGACTACAAGAATGGTAAACTGAGTGCGATGAAAAGTCACGATTGTCATGTAATGATGGAAAATTTGTTACCCGTCGCTTTCAAAGAACTGCTGCTCACAAAAGTTTGGATGGTTGTAACAGAACTTAGTTTGTTTTATAAGAAGCTTTGTTCAACTACGTTAAAAGTTGATCGTCTACGTAAACTTGAGGAAGAAATTCCTATACTTCTCTATAAACTGAAGAAAATATTTCCTCCTGATTTCTTTAATGTAATGGAGCATTTACCTGTTCATCTTCTGTTTGAAGCACGTCTTCGAGATCCCTTTGCAATATGGATGGAAGTATCCGTTTGAAAGGTATTAATATTGAGTATCTTAAATTTCAGTTTAACCACATGTAATAAAATTTAGTTATAATTATTCTTAACAGGTACTTAAATCATCTAAAGAAAAAAGTGATATAAAAAGCACGAGTTGAAGGTTTGATATGTAAATCATATATCGAAGAAGAAGCTTCGTTCTTTTTCTCTCATTATTTCAGTGACCATGTGACCAGGTAATAAGGTTCTAGATTACCGACGGCTCATTGGCCACCACTTCCAACGACTTTCGACGGCTTTCGAAGGCCATCTGGATGAAAATTCCGACGGTTAGCGACGGCTCCCGGCGACTTAGTGGAAAAATACCACGCCATGTGGACGACGTGGCCGTCGGAACAGCCATCGCACGCCATCGCTATTATGTCGTCGAAGCCGTCGGAAACGGATGAAGTCGCGGTCCGTATTCCGACGGCATTTCCGATGGCTAGCGACGGCCACCGACGGCTGCTAGTCGTTGGAAATTGCATGCTTTCTTGTAATGCAAACACAAAGTTCTTGGTTCAATAATAACAATTATTATTAACTGAAATGCTCTGGCTAGAGACTTTACTTTGAGTTTGACTTGAGTTAACCATGATACTAACCCTATATAACCGAGAAGACGAATCTCCTCTTGAATAGTGCTTCACTTTCAATACTTCCACTCGACCCAACTATAGTCACTCGATGGACGGCATGCCATGATTTGACTATAATCAAAGCAGAGCTTTCATATTAAAAATGCATGGTATTCTCAAGTCGAGAGAACTATGTAAATCGGTTGCATCAATATTTTTTGTTTGACCTTAGTTATATCAACCAACAGAAAACTATCGAGTGGGTCATTCCATAGTTATTCAATAACTATCAGCATGTAACCTCTTGGTGCCCTCAACAGTTATGAGTAATACATTGTCTAATATTCGGAGAGGTTACATAATCTAGTCTTAACGGATACATCGACATTTAGTCTCAATACATTTTAACTAAGAACATTTAAAATGGTATATTTGCATTTATTGTGATAAATTACTCATGATTACAACACTTTGTAACTACTATCACAAAATATAGTATTTATGGATTTTCAATTAAATATGCTTTTAATTAAATTGTTTAATTAATATAACACATTATATCAAGCATATTATAGAAAGAAAATATTTTTCATTTTGAATAAGATCAGTCAACGAGTTTTGTAAGTAGCAAATTACATAATTTCTCCAAGAACATACCATTAACTGTATCAAAATGGACATCACCCACGATATGTTATTGCTTTGCAACTCAAGTGCTACAAAAAACCGCTATAACTATACTGTAACAGTATCACAATTATGCTATAGAAAACTACTGCAGAAACTACTGCAAAGTTGACGTTTCTAAAACGTTTTCTAATCTGTTACAAAAATATTGCAAGCAGAATTTCTCAGTAAATAAGCAGTAAGTATAGAATCAGTAATTAAATTACCAATCAATCCGTCCGAGTGCAGTGAATACTGTTGCCTTGAAATAATATTACTCCCTGTATGCACCGTAGGTTGTGAGCAATTTGCTTCCCATGATGAAATGGACCAACCCCGCAATGCTGTGCTTGCAAGTGGAGCGACGAAGAATGGAAGAGAATATAGAATTAAGGACAAAGTTCTGTATAGAAGAAGAGCAGTAGAAAAAACAGAAAATGAATACTATTTTCGTTTTCTGTCTGCCTATATATAGGCTCGAGGAGGTGTTTATTCGGGTCTGAACGCTCGTGTCTGTTTGAAAGGTTGCGACCCTTTACCAACTGACCGTTTGTTACCATTCGTCCAAAAAGGTGTTTGAATTCGAAAAATGTCTGGTATGAATAGCCAAGTCAAGCCAACCGCCAATTGCAAAGTGCTAAGTGCCTCTAATACGCCTCAAACGCCCATTCGCCAATGTCGCGGGTGTTAGTGCGGGATCGGGCTCAAGCACGGGCGCGCGCGCGTGCGGGGTGGTGCGTTGCACCACCCGCTAAGATGGGTTGTGGTTTTATGTCTCTCTTTCCTTATTGTAACTATAATAGGGACCACATCTTAATATATAAACACATACTGTTTATTATATTCCAAGATGTTGGACTATTCATATTCTAGGCATTAAATGCCTCACATATCCCAATGCACAATTTCACTTTTTCCAACACCTCTCTATTGTCTTACTCATTTATTTCCAACAATCCCCCACATGAATGAGTAATTGTTCGTCTGTCCTTAATTTCACAAAAACATTTAACGTATCGGTTAAAGTAGCACTATTGGCTTTGAACTTTCCTAGTGGTTACCTGTTTGAATTACTGGCAAATCAGTAGACTTAGGATGTCTTTGAACTGTAAGCCTTTTGTGTAATTCTAAAACAGAAAGCACACGATAAACACTTCTTATATTCCTTCGTTCTCTGTTTGTGTTTTTTTGCCATGAACACATGCCTGGTCTCATGAGTGCTTAGAGAATTTGGCCTTATAATTCTCCTTGAAGCAACGCCTTCGCACTCACGTAGGTGATTCTGTAAGGGGTATTCGTAATTCCCCGCTTGGTTATTTAGTATTACCAAGTACAGACATCATTAAAAGTATCAAAACTTATCCTATTCTCCAACAAGTAATGCACTGACTTAACATAGGAATGGTTTGAGTGTATACCAGTGCTATTAAGTTTATCTTAAATTTAGTTGTCCCTTTGAACCTAGATCTTGGGATCTCCAGTCAACTAGGTAGGGTTTCCATTTTAGAGAAACTTTTTAGTTTATGGACCTTAACCCCATTCCCATCGACAAGGTTTGAACTTTCTCTCTAGGCAAGCCTTTTGTTAGTGGATCTGCAATGTTATCTTTTGACCTTACATAGTCTATAGCGATAACTCTATTAGAGAGAAGTTGTCTTACAGTTTTATGTCTACGACGAATATGTCGAGACTTGTCGTTGTATAGTCTACTATTAGCTCTTCCAATAGTTGATTGACTATCACAATGTATACATATTGGAGGTATTGGTTTTTCCCAATTTGGAATGTCTTCCAAAAAACTCCGAAGCCAGACTGCCTCTTCTGCGGCTTTATCTAGAGCAATAAACTCTGATTCCATTGTTGACCTTGCTATGCAAGTCTGTTTGGATGACTTCCACGAAATTGCTCCATTTCCTAATGTAAACACATATCCACTTGTGGATTTTGTGTCTTTTGAACCAGTTATCCAATTTGCATCACTATATCCTTCTATTACTGAAGGATATTTTTCATAATGCAAAACATAGTTCTGAGTATGCTTCAGATATCCTAGAACTCTGATTATTGCTTTCCAATTATTTTTACCAGGATTGCTGGTATATCTACTTAGCTTACTTACAGCGTATGCATCAGGCAAAGTACAGTTCATGACATACATAATACTTCATAGTATTCTAGAGTACTCAAGCTGATATATACCATCACCAGTGTTTTTTACCCAACTTTGGTTCATATCCACTGGTGATTTTGCTATAGTTATATTATGCTACTTGAACCTTTCAAGTATTTTGGCAATGTAATGTGATTGAGACATCGAATATCCTTGTGATGTCTTCATAATTTTTATACCTAAGATCACATCAGCCACTCCTAGGTCTTTCATGTCAAATCTAGAGGATAACATATCCTTCATAGATTTTTTTACAGCTTTGTTATTTCCTAGGATCAACAAATTGTCAACATAAAGGCAGACAATGACATATCCAATATCTATATGTTTAATATAGACGCATTTATCTGACTCATTTATTTTGAACCCATTTGATAACATAGTTTCATCAAATTTCTCATGCCATTGTTTTGGCGCTTGTTTAAGGCCATAAAGTGATTTTACTAATTTGCATACTTTATTCTCATTTCCTGGGCTTAAAAACCCTTCATGTTGCTGCATATATATTTCTTCTTCTAGTTCACCGTTCAAAAATGCAGTTTTCATATCCATTTGGTGTATTTCCAAATTCAGTATGGTTGCGACTGCAATGAGCGTCCTAATTGATGTGATTCTAGTTACTAGTGAGTATGTATCAAAGTAATCTAGATCTTCCTTCTGTCTAAATCCTTTGACTACGAGTCTTGCTTTATACTTGTCTATTGAGCCGTCATCTTTTAGTTTTTTCTTAAAGATCCATTTGTATCCTAGCGTTTTTGATCCTTCAGGTAGATCTACTAGTTCCCATGTATGGTTTTGCAAAATGGATTCAATTTCACTATTGACGACTTCCTTCCAATAAGGAGCATCGGGAGATGACATTGCTTGTTGGTATGTTAGAGGTTCATTTTCTATCATATATGCATAGAAATCGAGTCCAAAGGTTTTAGAGGTCCTCTACTGTTTGCTCCTTCTTGGTTCCTCTAATTCTGGTTCAATATTACTTTCATGCGTGCTTTGATCAGCATTATCCTCAGGAGTTTCTGGATCTCTTGCTCTCTTTTGAATAATAGTTTCAATAGAGGGTTTTGGAGGATAGATATGTTCAAAGAATCTAGCATTTCGAGATTCGATAATGGTGTTTTCATGAATGCCATCAATTTCAGATTTATATAGCAAAAATCGATGTGCACTACTATTCTGAGCATACCCAATGAATATGCAATCTATAGTTTTCAGTCCAATTTTGACCTTTTTCGGTTTTGGTACTTCTACTTTGGCAAGACACCCCCACACTCTAAAGTATTTGTAGGATGGTGGTCTGCCTTTCCACAGTTCATGTGGAGATTTTGAAGTCTTCTTTCGAGGCACTTTATTTAGAATGTGATTAGCAGAAAGTATAACTTCTCCCCAGCAATTGTCTAGTAGACCAGAGCTTATGAGCAAAGCGTTCATCATTTCTTTAAGGGTACGATTTTTACATTCTACTATACCGTTCGATTGAGGGGAATATGGTGCCATTGTTTGGTGTATAATACCATGTTCGGCGCAGAACTCCTCGAAGGGAAATTCATATTCTCCTCCTCTATCACTTCTTAAAGCTTTTATTTTCCTGTTAAGTTGATTCTCAACTTTTGCTTTATACTGTTTAAACATCTCGAATGCCTCGTCCTTGCTTCTAAGAAGATATATATAACAGTATCTTGTACAATCATCAATAAAGGTAATGAAATACCTTTTTCCACCTCTAGTTTGACACATTTTTAAGTCCACACATCTGTGTGGATTAGGTCTAGAAGTTCAGTTTCTCACTCAACATGGTGAAACGAGGTTCTTGTCAATTTTGCTTCTACACAAACTTGACATTTATAGTTGGAGTCTATTTTGCATTTTGGTATAAAATCTAGATTAATCAATTTTCACAAAGTATCAAAATTTACATGGCCTAACCTAGAATGCCATATGTTAGAGGACTCAACAATATAAACAGAAGGTTCAACTTTATTCATATCTTTGTTTGGTACAATAGTGGTTACATTTGCTTTAAATAAACCATTACATACATATCCTCTTCCTACACACACTCTGTTCTTTGATAGCACAAATTTATCAGCCACAAAGGTGAGTTTGAAACCATGCTTGCTAAGCAACGACCCTGAAATTAGGTTCTTGCGAATTTCCGAAACGTGAAGAACATCACTCAAGGTAAGTTCCTTTCCAAAAGTCAGTTTTAGTACTACTTTTCCCTTGCCTTCAACCTTTGATGCAGATGAATTGCCCATGAAAAGTTGTTCATCATCAGTTGCGGTTTTGTAGGTTGTAAACACCCACTTATTTGCACATATGTGTCGAGTGGCTCTTGTGTCTACAAACCATTCCTTTGAGTTACTAACAAGGTTGTATTCTGATACTACTGCACATAACTCCATATCAGAAACGCCATCTGAAGTTTCAGCCATATTTGCTTCTGATTTCTTCTTTTTGGGTGCCCGACATTCAGCTGCTTTGTGCCCTTTCTTCCCACAGTTATGGCATGAACCCTGAAATTTCTTTGACTTCTTAGGAGCATGCTCACGTTTCCTCTTATTAGGTTTGTTTGACTCGACTACATTTGCTTTGGCAGGCACCATAAGCGAAGTCTTTTTCTCAGACTTTCTGTTATCTTCCTCGATTCTCAGTCGAACTACAAGTTCCTCCATAGTCATCTCCTTGCGCTTATGCTTAAGGTAATTCTTGAAATCTTTCCATGATGGAGGAAGCTTTTCAATTGCAGCAACAACCTGGAAGGATTCGCTTAGAGTCATTCCTTCATCATGTAATTCGTGGATAATGACTTGTATCTCTTGAATCTGGTTGATTACGGTCTTTGTATCAATCATTTTGAAGTCCAGAAACTTTCCCGCTATGAATTTTTTCATGCATGCATCTTTAGTTTTGTATTTCTTATCCAATGCAGTCCAGAGTTCTTTGAAAGTTTGAGCAGTACAATATACATTGTACATGCTATTGTTGAGACCATTTAAGATATAGTTCTTGCACATGAAATCGGAACTCCTCCAGACATTCAAGGCTTCAACTTTAGTTGCATCGGGTTCCAGTTCTTCGACTATGGGAGCATCTTCTGTAAGAAATTTTGCAAGGCCCATAGTTGTCAGATAGAATAGCATCTTTTGTTGCCAGCGCTTAAAGTCTATCCGTGTGAACTTTTTAGGCCTTTCTCCATGAGATATTGCCATTGTTGGAATCAGAGGCGCAGGCTGAGTGTTAGTCACTGTCAAAGTTGGTGCAGAGTTGTTGTTGCTATTCTGAGACATCGTCGTCTGCAGTTTCAGCGAACAATCAATATTGTTTCAAGAGTGTTATTGCTGTCAACTCAAGTGCTACAAAAAACCGCTATAACTATACTGTAACACTATCACAATTATGCTATAGAAAACTGCTGCAGAAACTACTGCAAAGTTGATGTTTCTAAAACGTTTTCTAATCTGTTGCAAAAATATTGCAAGCAAAATTTCTCAGTAAATAAGCAGTAAGTATAGAATCAGTAATTAAATTACTAATCAATCCGCCCGAGTGCAGTGAATACTGTTGCCTTGAAACAATATTGCTCCCTGTATGCAACGTAGGTTGTGAGCAATTTGCTTCCTAGGATAAAACGGACCAACCCCGCAATGTTGTGCTTGCAAGCGGAGCGACGACGAACGGAAGAGAATATAGAATTAAGAACAGAGTCCTGTATAGAAGAAGAGCAGTAGAAAAACAGAAAATGAATACTATTTTCGTTTTCTGTCTGCCTATATATAGGCTCAAGGAGGTGTTTATTCGGGTCTAACCTATCTTATTGCTTTTGAACAAATCATTGTAATAATAGATTGTATTTTCATTACTTTTCAAACTATGCAAGGTATTTATGTGTGTTATAATCTCAATAAATTGCTTTTTCCATCGAGTAGTGCAAACAAATTAATTTAATCCTAGTTTCGATCTATTTGAAAATCAACTTAGTTTTTGGGCCGCAAGGATTCGAGTGTGTTCGAGGAGAATCAATTCGTTCATTTTGTTTTTTTAGAAAGAGAGATGAATAAATTCATTCTTGTTACTTTTTGTCGGGAAGAGCAAACGTGGGAGGAAGAAACAAAAATTAAATTGGTAAATGTGGATGAGTGTGCAGAATAGTTTAGCGGGTGTGAAAAAAAAGATGAAATGTATATTTCATGTGTATAGAAACTAACATAATAAAAACATATCTACTAATACAGAATCATTATACATCTAGAGTTGCCTTTTTCATCATTATTTCTCTCATATAAAAGGAATCTCTATGTTAGTATGAAGAATAAGCATAATATACACTTGAAATTTAAGTTATGCATGATTTGAAGCTCGTATATTTAGCAAATTCATCCATCTCTAATGTACGAGGGATACGGCACGTGAATTATTTATCTACAAATTGTATCTATTTAATCATTATTTTAGGTTCAAATAATGTATAGTTAGTTTTAGTTTATATTTATAAGATGCAACATATAACTTTTTGTCAGTTTTAATTTTTATTTCTATTATTAATTAAGAAAAAAACAAATTTTAAAGCAAATTTATTTGTTAGATCATATTTTTTTAATTAATATGATTTGCGTTGGTAATGTTGAAAGAAGGGCATTTTGAATTGGTAAAGAAAATTTGTTTGTTAACTCCCATTTTTACGTAATATTAAGATTTGATTTGGTAATATTTGTAAAGAGACATTTTGAATTTGTAAAGTAAGTTTATTCGTTGGATCCTATTTTTAAGCAATAGTGAGATTTTGATACTATCTGTATGGGGGGGCATTTTTGATAGTTCACGCTGACACGAAAAAAGAGTGACACCAAAGATATTACAACTATTAGTAAAGATATGGTCCCACATTAATTTTAGAAAAAAAATACAAAATAAAGACCAAACTAAGATAACGTGATTCAAATGAATGAGTGTCTCACCGTTATGAACATTTCCTAGCCATACTGACATCAAATTACAATTATAAATGAACGAAACATGTTATTTATTTTCTATTCACATTGATAATTTAAAAAAAGAAAAGGTAATCATAACTTAGGGTAGTCCACCGATAAATCCTTTCTTGATAAGAATTGGAACCAAGCAGCATGGTAACTCAAACATGTAATTAATTACATTGAAAAGGTATTTCTAAAATAATAACCAAAGAATTATGCCATTAATAAAGAGTCACGCTATATACACTGCACCGTCTTCTTCATTTTATCCAAATTTCAATCGGTACTACATTGCCGATCGAAAATATTAAAATAAATAAATTACACGGATAGTACACCGTCGACCGTTATTCAAAATAATCGACGGTACACCGCCGATCGAAGCATCTGGATAAAATAAAGTTGGCGTTATTTACCTCAACTCTAATGCGGATGATACTCAGAATTGTATATAATCTCTTTTCTATGACACAGTAATTTACACCATTCATACCATAAATAAAACTTACTCCTTTATAATAGAAGGAAAATTTTGATTTTATAGCCACTAAAATTACTCAATAGTAGGGCAACTTTACTGTATTCACCTCAAATAGGGCAATGCTTATGACTGCTAACAGTGTAAACCCATGTTATAACCAAATTTTAAGATTAATTGTAGAGCTTGCTCATGAATTCACATGATTTGATGCTACCATTCGTAATGCAAAACTAAGCGTAAAATAATAAGGATTACTTGGAGGTAAAAAATTAACTTGATATTTTTATCAGTATCAAACATGGAGAACCATAAGCTTGCAATCAGCATCCTATTAGTCTGCCAGAAAATGATTAAGGCGATCATTGGAAACTATAAGCTTGTTTAATTTTTATCATTAACAAATTGAGACCAGCTGCTTAAATGACCCATAACTTAAATTAGTCAACCCGGTAGGTATACATAGACGAATTCTTTTTATATTTGATATTCTTAAGTATATGATCATCTTAATCA
The DNA here is from genome assembly GCA_030737815.1 of Allium fistulosum. Taxonomy (NCBI): domain Eukaryota; kingdom Viridiplantae; phylum Streptophyta; class Magnoliopsida; order Asparagales; family Amaryllidaceae; genus Allium; species Allium fistulosum. Next base: position 796,338,108 of record CM060902.1, on the reverse strand, counting down.
CTAATAATCTTTCAGCCACCCACACAAATAGTAATGATCATAGAATCCCAAAAGAAATATTTTGTGACTATCTAACAAAAAAAAGAGCTAAAATAAAATAATTTAATCCCCACCTCTAAATTGTAACGTGTCTAAAACACATTCTGTTTAATTTAATGCACATATCACATATTCAAGGAGAAAATTTTAACCTCGAAATAGGTCTTTTCGCTAGGAGTTGTATAACACTTATAATCCAACTCCTAGCGTAATGACCTATTTCGAGGTTAGATTTTTTCGCCCATTTTTTTAATAATTCAACTGTACGGATTGGATAAAAACATTACCAGGCATACGTGGTTCGAGTTTGGTCTCGATCCAAGATCGTCCGACCTTCGAACGAAGAGCTTTTAGTTTGAATGTCGACGACCGGTTATAAATTTAAAACTCAAGATCGACATCGTGAAATTGTTTATTTTTACATCATCTTCTGGAAATAGGTCGAATATACTTTAGATCGACATAGGATCCATTCAATTTTATTTTCTGACGATTATTTTATACAATTTTTTAGTGCTAAATACAGTTAAAAATTCATAATTAATTACCCAATAGTTTAAAAAAATATTTTAATTCGTAAAAAGATTACACAAAACCAAGTTTATCAAAGTTTCTTAACGAATTGACTGAAAGCCGCATAGATTGATCGTGAGAGTTGGATTTCCAATAACGTTAAATATTCGAATTACGCGAAGACAGATCATCGAAAATACCAATTTAACCGATCAAAACAGTCATTACGTCGAATAATTGTGCTAAAATATCTTGTTTATCTTTTAAGAATTAAATTACTATTTTTAAACATTTTTTAAAAGTGTAAGACGAATAAGATAAAATTTATAAGAAAAACAAAATGAACATGTTGTCACTAGCCAATGGCATGTTGAGTATACAGAAAGAAAAAGTGTTTCCTGCTCCTCATTCCTCTCAGCTTTCCACGGTTTTCAAAAGCGAAATAAACCTAATCGACGGTCGCCGCATCCCCTCATATTCCATTTTAATTTAGGTAATTTTCTACCCTAATTCGGATTTACGGCTAATCTATATGATCGTCGGTTTGAAATTGTTGATTATTGTGTATTAGCTGGTAATAATAGTGTATTACTTGATTATGGGTGTGAAATCGTTTGAAATCGTTGATGATTGTTTAATTTGAATTAAAATCTGAAAATTAATTTTTAATGTTGACTAATGTGTATGTTGAATGGGTAAACGATTGTTTATTTTAGTTTAGATTAATTTTAGTGCTAATATGTATGGTTGAATAGTGAATATGTTAAATATATAGATTATGGTTAAACATAATTAATTTATGCTAAGTAATTAGTATGTGTTAATTATAAGTATTAGTGGAAATTATAAAATAAACATCAAATTTAAGTTCACAAAAAGGTTAAATTAAAAATTTAAGTAGTTAGATGAATTATAAGGCATGTTTTAAAATCTAAATTTAGTTGACAAATATTTAAATAGTTGAATTAATTATAAAATATGGTTTAAACTTTAATTTGTAGTTCCTAAAATAGCAATTTGTGTATTTTTGGAAGTAGCTTCACATAATAAATTTAACTTGAAACAAATAGTGTATTAAAATCGATTTGTAAAAATTAAGAAAAAATAATGTTTATTTGAAAATAATATTATTTTAACAAATATAACAACAGCAAATTAAAGCTTTTAGTACCAAAAGGCTTTATTTTATTCTAGAAAACACGACGACAACACGACCTTTGGACGCAAAGTTATGCGTACAAGACAAAAAAGCGAAGTGTTGTCGAAAATTCTGACATATAAGTATTAGTTGTAATTATAAATAAACTTCAAATTTTAGTTCAAAAAATAGTTAAATTAAAAATTTAAGTAATTAAATGAATTATAAAGTATGTTTTAAAATTTAAAATTTAGTTAAAATATTTAAATAGTTGAATGAATTATAAAATATGGTTTAAAATTTAATTTGTAGTTGATAAAATAGTAATTTGTGTATTTTTGGAAGTAGTTTTACATAATAAATTTATTTTGAAACAAACAGTGTATTAAAATTGAATTGTAAAAATTAAGAAAAAAATAATGTTTATTTGAAAATAATGGTTAAATATTATTTTAACAAATAAAACCACAATAAAATAAAGCCTTTAATCCCAAAAGGCTTCAATTTATTTTAGAAAATCTAACGACACACCCCTTGGATGCAAAGTTATGCGTACAAGAGTAACAAGATAAAGAAGTGAAATGTTGTCGAAATTTCTAGCATATATTTTTAAATTAGGAAAAATGTTCAATTATTTTCTCAACCTTACTTGGTTGCATGAAGACCGAACTGGTATGAAAGATTCGGTGAAGGAATATTTTTGGAATGGTTTACATGAATTTATTCGATTCGCTAAATCTAATAATGGAAATAAAGTAGATATTTGTTGGCCATGTAGTAAGTGCAAATAGTTGAAGCATTGAAAACCAGATATAGTTATAGTACATTTGATTTAAGTTGATTTTTTGCCAAATGATTACTTTAGGGATCGTCATGGAGAACTTGTTGCACTTACTCCCGTAGTGTTTGAGAATGAGGTGAATATGATGAATCTAATAGAAGATATGGTGGAAGATGTAGCACGATCAATGTTCCCTACCATTCAAGCTAACGATGAAGACGTAAATGTCGAAGAAAAACCGAATGTGGGAGCTAAAAGAATCTATGATTTATTAAATTCTGCTAAGAGGCCGTTGTGGGATGATTGTAAAAGTGGAACTGAATCATCAATAACTGTCGAATACATTACTATAAAATCAAAATTCAACTTTAGAGAAGCTGGATTTACAGTTGTTGTACAAACTGCAAAAAGACATATGCCACTCAATAATCTGATGTGTGATAGTCACTATAAAGTGAAAAAACATATGTCTGCTTTCGATCTGCCGTACCAAAAAATAGATATATGTATAAAAGGTTGCATGTTGTACTGGAAAGATGACATTAACCTTAGAAAATGCAGAATATGTAATTAGGAAAGATACAAACCAAGAAAAAAGAAAGGAAAGGAAGTTCCATATAAGAGAATACATTATTTACCCATCACTCCTAGACTTTAAAGATTATTTGCATCTTCTGCTACTGCATGTCATATGTGATGACACGGTGTGAGAACACAGGAAGAAGAAACTCCGATACATCCATCCGATGGAGAAGCGTGGAAACATTTGGATAAGACTTATCCCATGTTTGTTGTGCAGAGCGGTAATGTCAGATTTGGTTTATGTATGAATGGATTTTCATCATTCTCTCAATTTGGTAGTAAATATTCATCTTGGCCTATTATCGTTACAACTTATAATTTACCTCAATGGATGTGTATAAAAACTCCATATATGTTTTTCACTACCCTTGTCATTGTTCCTCATGATCCGACACAAGGAATCGATGTTTATTTGCAGCCATTTATTGAAGAGTTGAAAACATTATGGCGTGAAGGGGTTGATACATATGACGTTCTAAAAAAAGAATTTTCGTATGTTTGCATCTTTGTTATGGACTATTGGTGATTTTCCGGCCTATGCATTGCTTTTGGTCTGGAGTACGGTTGATCGTTTAGCTTGTCCTTATTGCATGGAAGAAACATGAACATTTTCTTTACTGCATGGGAAGAAAATTTCATGGTTTGATTGACATCGGTTTTTTCTACATAAATCATCCTTTTAGAAGAGATAAATAAACTTTACAGCTAACAGAGTAGAGAATATGCGACCACCAACGATTTGGTCAAGCGAAGAAATATACGAAATTGTAAAAGATTATCCAAAGATATATGAAATCGGGGTACAGACTGAAATTCTAGGTAAATTGATAATTCATAATTGGTGCAAACAAAGTATATTTTGAGGGTTACTTTATTGGAAAGGTCTCCTACTTCGACATAATATTGACGTGATGTACAACGAAAAATGTGTTTAATAACGTGTTTAATACAATTTTGAATGTTAAGGGGAAAGCTAAACACGATCTGAATTCAAGACATGATATAGAACATTTTTGTAAACGCTTCGAACTTAATATGAAGCCCAATGGCAGTAAAAAACCTAAAGCATGCTATAGCTAGAAAACTAGCAAGTAAAACTCATGCTGAAGTGAGTGGAAGGACTAAGATGTCCTGATGGGATTTCTTCTAATCTCCGTAGATGTGTTGACTTTAAAAATAATAAACTAAGCGGGATGAAAAGTCACAATTTCCATACCATAATGGAAAATTTATTACCCATAATTTTCAAAGAACCGTTGCTCGTAAAAGTATGAAGCATTATAACAGAATTAAATTTGTTTCATAAAGAGCTTTGTTCGACGACGCTAAAAGTCGACCGTATACGTAAACTTGAAAATAATATCCCTATACTGCTCTACAAGGTAGAGAAAATGTTTTCTCTAGGATTTTTTAATGTAATAGAGCATCTACCTGTTCATCTTTCGTCGGAAGCACTTCTTCGAGGTCTTGTGCAATATGGATGGATGTATCCATTTGAGAGGTAGTATTGAGTATCCATAATATTAATTTTGATTTAAAATTTAAATTTAAATTCAAATTAATTGTAATAGATACTTGAATCATCTAAAGAAAAAAGTTGAACAAAATGTAGAGTTGAAGGTTCGATTTGCAAATCATATCCTAAAGAAAAAGCTTCATTCTCTCATTATTTCAGTGACCATGTGAACTTATCATTTGTAAGTGTTCCTCGTAACGATGGGGTCGTTGAACAAGAATCTTCTCAAACATTGTTATCTATTTTTAGACAACATGGTCGATCTGTTGAAAAATGCATGGAGTTATGGTTGGACGATAAAGATTGTAATGTAGCACACACATATATTCTTCTTAACTGCTCCGAAGTTGCACCATTTGTCGGGCAGTATTAAATAATAATTCTCGGCATATGAATTTCTAATTCATACTTATTTCAATCATACTTACATATTCAAAATTCTTGACATATGAATTTGCAGTATTTATGAATCGCAACATCCACATGGCTATCTTAGTAAAGATTTTGCTAAATGATTTTTGAACTACGTTTATGATCTAAGAAATTGTGCCAGTGATGAAAGATTGAAACATCTTGCGCTAGGACCAAAAAGAAAAATCAAATCTTATGCAATATTCTTCATCATTGGATTTAAATTCAGCACCAAGGAATATGGTACTGAAAAATTAACTTATAACAACAATGTATTTATCATAGGTAGTGATGATCAAGATGAGCATGTAAAAGATTTTTACGGTGTCTTAACACAGGTTTTAAAGTTGATATATTTTATACAATCTGTAGAATAAGTATTTTTATTTAAATGCAATTGGTTCAGCAATGTTCCTGGTTCTGGATCAATGTGCACAAAGATTATAAGCTTATTGAAATAAAGCATAACTCACATTTCTCTAAGTATGATCCTTTCGTATTAGCCAAACAAACATTACAAGTTCATTATGCATCATATCCATCGCTAAAAAAAGATAAAGCAGATTGGTCGGGGGTGTTTAAAACTAAGGCAAGATTTATGTTTGATGGAATTAATATTCCTGGCGAAGCAGCTTCTCAACCAGATTTTGAGCCAAATAATGAAATAATAATTATCGATGACCATACTGATTTAGGGTCTTTGAATGATGAATCAATTTTTCTAATATACCATTTGAGAGTACAGTGGAAAACGATATAGAGTACGAGACCGAGTCTGAATCAGAAAACGACGAAGACTAATTATTAATTATTGATTATGTAATGTATATATGATGGATATTTGTATGGCCTATTGTATAATTTATATTTTGACTTTCCATTGTTATTAATGATGATAACTGTGTTGTGAGCTATGTATTATTATGTTTTATAAATTCTACGTATTTAAAAGATCTTGTTCTATTTTGTAGTTTTCTTCGAAGTTCTATGTAGTTATAAATCTGACATATTTTCTAATAATAAAATGATATGTTTTTTCATTATATGAAATGATATGTTTGTAGCGGATATTATGTCTCATAGGAGATCTCGACATTCTGCTTCTCCTGCTGCAGACAAGGGTGCCAATGGCATGACTGATTTATGCCCAAAGGCGACTATGATCCCTAAGAAAGGAGGGTAAGTATCAAATTTATTGCAGTGTCATTAATATTTAGTGCATGTATGTTATTTGAATTTATTCAATGTCTATATCAAAATTCATATAGGGGATTTGAGATACAGCCTTCCGATTACATCCTGGCCGTTTCCAGGAAGGCATATAATGGGTCGGATATTTGTTTGTTGGCCGAAGTGGGATGATATGCCATCACATATTAAGGATGCGATATGGGCCGAGTTGTTGGTAAGCATAATTTTAAAATAAATTTGAAAATAACATATTTGATCTTTGAAAATTAATATATTGTATATAATTTACTTTAATTTCAATGTATAGGCTGTAGTGATTATGGAGGAACAAGATTGGGATCAGTTCAGGATTCATTAGAACAAGAAGCTGAGGAAGAATTATAGGCACACCCTCTCAGGAGTAAAACAAAAAACCTGATTGGATGAGTCATAGCATTAGGCGGATTTTCTAGCTTTTTGGGAGATTGACGCCGTGAAAGTAAGATTTTTGATTTTATATTATTATTATTTTATTTTATTTTAAATTTGTATAACAATTACATTAATTAAGTCGATCATATATTTAAATTTATAAGCCATATCCACTCGAAAATCGGCAAATAGGAATAAAATTCCCATCACACATCGCGGCGGATCAAAATCCTTCAAACAATATCGGGAGGAATTGGTAAGTTTATAAATTGCAATTATAAAATACTTATAACATTGTTTAATCATATACAATTTCATGCGAAGGAGAAGCACCACGAGTCCACATATTTGGAGGTCTTTACTCGCACTCACGCCATCGAGCACAGGAATGACGATGGCTCGGTGTCCTTTACCTAGATGGACTACAAATCCAAAGCTATCATGATAAATATATTTTAATGTTTTTCTTTTTTTTTGACATTACATAAATTATAAACTAAATATTTATTTTAACAAAATTCCATTCCTAATCGTAGGAGAAGTTTGACGTGGAGCGAGCTCGTGTGCTCGAGGAGACTGGCCGGAAGGAGTTGACCCCTGAGGAGGAGGATAGGATTTTTGATGTTGTGACCGACAAGCTGATGCAGAACAGACACTACGGTTATAGCAATCAGGAGGGAATATTATTTATTGAGTCTAACTACTTCAATAGCTAATTTATAAATTTTATTTAATATTACAGATAAATTGTTTATGATCAGCTATTAACCGATTTACATGCGAGGAGGTCCTAAACTAAGTACAAGAAATCACAGCAGGAGGAGGAGATTGCACAGCTGAGAGCTTAGGTAACAGAGTTGCAGGATTGGCGGAAGACTCATCTGAGCTTAGATGAGCGGATCACAGCGTTCATGGCGGAGCATAGTCATTTCCTTAGGTTGGGAGGTGATGATGGGAATGATGGGTAGGTATTTGACATATTTTGGTTGTTTTGATGGATGGTTGATGGATATTTGACCTATTTTGTTTGTATATATTCGATGGATTTGATACTTGTGTTGTTTGTGGATGATTGATGGATATGTATATGTTTGATATTTGTTTTGGTTGATGGACAAGTGGATTTGAAGGTATGGTTTTTTTGTTTGTTGGAATATTGATGTCTGGTATAGATTTTTTGATACAAATTTGGTTAGGTGTGATCTATATGATATAATGTGATATATATGATATTATTTTGTTAGAAATTGGGTTTGTATGTATTGTATATGATGTGGATAGAGATATAAATGTATATATGTGGTTGGATGGATGATAAATAAGCAGGAAATCATAATCTATGTTTCAGGTTAGCGATGGCGCACGATGACTTATGGGTTCTTGGTTAACGACGGATAGTGATGGCTAGTGACGTCCTAATGGTATAAGCATTACTGCCATATGGATAGACATGTGTCTATCGGTTGACGATGGCTAGCGACAAAGCCACCATGAACCGTCGTTAATATCATCGACGATGCCATCACTATAGCCGTCGATATGCTGTTGATTGACACTTGTAGAGGCATCAGTTTTATTCGACGGCTATCTGCCGTCGCTATTGACAGTATTCATTGTAGTGCATTGTAACGACCCGTTATTTTGGACCATTCAAATCGACAATAAATCCACACATGTCGGACTTGAATAATTCAAAACAATAGATTGTTAATTTAAATTTGACAAAACTCAGCATGTACAGTAAATAAAATAATCACAGAATCACAGATATAGAGTATATAACAGAATGCAGCGGAAACAAGAGAATAGTAGTTCATGAAGCTACCATTTATATATAATAGAGCAAACAAAATACAACAGAAGTCTCGAATCACGGGAGTCTCGATACAATAATCAAATCTGAATACAACACTGGAATCAACTGAATATCTATAAGCTGAATCAATAGTTGGATCTCCAAGCGAAGCTCCAAACTCCAAAGGTGAGTCTCAAATGCTGTATCACTCGGTCTGACCCGAGCGTAAAGCAAAACACAAAACACTCGAGTCAGGATTAACATTCTTATATCAATAAATCCAACTCAAGTGAAATATCAACAGAAATACAAGTAACTTAAAGGATGTTTGGGATAACCATCCTCTAAGGATCCGTGGAACTATCTAAAATGTAGAAGTATACACTCTAACACCGTGGTCATTCAATTTAATTTATACTTCAAACCAAAATATCATTTCATTTCAAATATATCTATTTTCCTAAATAATTTATAAAGTAAAGTATTTATAATTTCCTCAAGTCTCACAAATCGATTCAAATCAACTCAAATTCCAAATTCCAATTTAATTCAATCTAAATTTTTCCATTTTAATTCAATTCAGTTTCTAAATAACAAATTCAAATTATATTGATTTCAAATGCATATCTGAATCACAAAATAAACCATTTAAATTCCAATATATTTCAAAGCATTAATATTCAACAATTTCAAAGTTAAATTTAACAGTTTCATATAGCTCTTGATTTAACTTCATTTATTATTTAATCAGGGAATATTCACTTAATAAATTCAATATCATCTAACTAGCTTAAATTACATTTTTACTAAATATTTCCTTAAATTTATTTAAACAAGAAATATTTATTAAATTACTTAAATCAAATCCAAGTTATAAATCATATCTTAAATCTCAATTTCAATAAGTTTCAAATCGGTTTAATTAAATAAATTATCTTCCCAACCTTAACTTATTCAAATTATTACTAAAATCTATTTTGAAACATAAATTTAAATACTTAACCATAATATATGTATTAATTCAATCTTAATTAAATTAAATAATTTAAGAATCAACATTTATTAAACCATATATTTCTTTCCATATCCATAGAATTTATTTTAAAAAAAATATTTATATATATGGACCAACGGTGTCTATATATATATCTATCATATGGTTAAGTGATACAGATATTTATCATTTCAATCCGTAATTTAAAAATATACGGGTAGATATAATTTCAACCCGTAATCCCAATTTCAATTCAAATGAAAATCGCTTAGGTTTATCATTTCAACCCATAACGATTTTCTCCTATTCTAAAGTCCGTTCGGGTATGTATCATTTCAACCCATAGTGATTTCTAAACTACAGGGAACTTGCAGAGTGATAACAGATAATAATATAAAAGGCATAATATCATCAATAACAGTATAATATAAACAACAGGATATGGTGTCATATCCCATAGGTGAACAGTTACAGATAATAGCATATATAACAATTTAAATAACTACAGCAGCATATTTTGGTTGTCATTTCAATTGAAATCAAAATTAATAAATAAAAGAACGCTAATCGTTAGTGATTGCTCACCTTTCGAGGCTAGAGAAGATAGACAACACAACAAGCTACGAATTTCAAAGCAACGCTAGAATGGCACGAATTCAACAAAGGCAAAAGAAGGAGTACACGGTCTAAGTGGCTACGGAGGAGCACGAGGGGTGGAAGATCAGGGAGGAGCTGCGGAGTGATGGTTTTGAGAAGCTAATAGAGGGGGAAAAAAAAGAAGAAACAGAGAAGAGAAGTAAAGGCCACAGAGAAATATAAGGGAGGAGCTCAATATTTAAAAGCTGGAATAAGAAATGTAAAATTAAATGAGCAAAATGAATGCAAAAAGTATATAAGTTTGATATTCGAATGACGGTCATAAAAGTGGAAATTTGGGTATAGGTAACGGCTGGCTACAATCAAATATTCATGTTTTGATAGATTGCTTTCCTTTAAGCAATAAAGACAGGGAGAGAAAGAATAGATAAAGGCAACAAATCTATCAATCAAAGAAAATGGAAAAGTTTGAAATTTTACGCAAATAAATAGATAGAGAACGATGTAGGTGAGTTGGCTGCTCTGGGTAAAATGCTTAATAATTTTTATGAACCAAATAGGCATGAACAGACTTCAACATGCAATTAACTAATTGATTATTTGAAACCGTGCAAGCAAGAAATGAGATAATAATTAAAGTTTTTTTTTTTTTTTTTTTGATTGCCGAAGGAAAGAAGGAAAGGCAGACCAATAGGCTGAGAATCATACCATAATTACCCTAGTGAACCGAGGAAATAAATTTAAAACAAAAATATAGATAAAGGTTGAGTGAATGGAAACGGTCACCTGCTTGAATCACGTGAAATAATTAAAGCAAATGAAGTGGCTACAGGAAACGAATGATTTCTTCCTATTTTTGAATTAATGTTTACGTAGCCAACTTTTAAGCAAAAAGGAAACGTACAACAAATGATAAATTGAGATGACCGTTGATTCAGCAACGTTATTAAAGCAATTTATTATATTGCTTGGGCTGCACGGTGAAGATTTGGAAGAGACGTGTTTCACAATGCAACCGTTTTTAAGAAATAAATATATTACTTTAAAACAGAAGAACTGACCAAAAATGAACGTAAACGTATACAATTTATATGTTTTGATATTCAAAATAATTATAGGATGGCAACAGTCACCCTAAGATTTAGTTGAGAAATTAAAGCAATAAATCGCTGATTGGACAACACGTTCCATATTTGAAACGTAAAGGAAAAAGATAAGTATGGAATGGAGGATATGTTATAAAGGCAAAATGAACCGTTTGGAAAAAAAATGATGGCAAATAAAACAGCTGTGCCTTGAATTTCCCAAAATAAATTATTAGAGCAATTGATGGGTTGATTGGACAGTGTGTTTCAAAACTTCAAGGAAATGAAAATACTAACATAACCTATATATACATACCTACTAGAACTCACACAAAAATTAATGGACCATATACCCAAACTAAACTTTCCGTGTATATATGTATATTATGACCAAATTTTTCTTTGAATCAAAAATCCATACTTGCTTTCAAAACTAAATTTCAAAACCACCATTTGATGTATAAATAGAACATAATATTTTTTCCTTTTTCTTCTTTTTTTATTAACAATAAATCAAACATTATTTAATAATTACACATAACTCATCATATCCATTAGTTACCAATTTTAGTTCATTTGTTAGAGGTTAACTTATTTGAATTACAACAATACAATTAAACTATTGTTTCCTCTTAAATTTTATTCAATGGATCAATATTTACAATTAACAATTATTATTAAATTCTTTTTTTTTAAAATGCATGTGCTGATTTGATTTTTAACAGCTAAGATATGAAATAAAAGAGTGCGTACAATAGGCGCAATAATTAAAACGAACGTACGCCCAAATTAATTAACCAGTAACGTAATTTAAATTTATATGTTTTCTTATTTATTGACTACTTATATTTAATTATACGTAATCCAAACATTAAATTTTTTATTTCAAAATATTATTATTTTAAAATTTCTCTAAAATTCAATTAAATACGTTATTAAAAACCGTTTAAAATTTATGGGTTGTTACACGCATAGTCAAAATAAGGAATGACAATTGAGAGCATCGGATTAATACCTGGTAATAAACATGTATAGAATACTTCTGTTGAGTTGAAAATGTAAAGTAGGCTATAAATAAACAGTCGGAAGTAAATATTTGTACTTGTCCCACCAGACAATGAGTGGTGTCGATCATAAATTTCCACGGTTCATTTTGCAATTTCACAAACTACTAATGAACAAATAATGCAAGGTATGTATGTACTGTAGAAATTTAAAATTGAAAGTACAGGTTCAGCATGAACATATGTAACAACCCGCCTTGCTGTACAGTTTAAATCGACAATAAACCACACATGTCTAACTCAAACTATTCACAAGACATATTATTAATGGGATTGTTCAAATGAAATAAGATTCAAAAGAACAAAATGTAGAATCTCACAGCGGAAGGATAAAGTATAATACACAAAATAAATACATAAACAGTTCATGAAGCTACTTTTCAACAAAATCATAATTTACATTTTTTTCAGGTAAAATGGACTATTGCTATAATAGTAGTAGATACGGTCCTCGATTCCGTCTTCTCTTTAGAAATAAGTGTCTTCGTTAAACTGAAATACCCGGTCTGACCCAAGCGTAAAGTAAAACAAAAACACTCGAGTCAGGACTAACATTCTTATGTAAGTAAGTCAACTCAAGTGAAATGTACAGATAACTCAATAAGTGAAATGCTTAGGCTGAAATAAACATCATCTTTCACATTATAAATCGGTTCAGTTCAAATACTGACTTTCATGTTCGTTTCCAATCGATTCATTATTAAATTCAACTTCAGATTTCAATTTTTCACTTAAAGTTATTAAGTTAAAATCAAACAACAAATTTAAATCTAGAAATCCAATTAAAACTTTCATTAAATCAATTAAATTTCAATTTCATAATTTCAAGTTCAAACATAAATTTAAATTTACAATATTCCAATTTTATTTCTAAATCAATTTATTTAAACCCAAAGTGGTTTTATATCGGGTATATATCATTTCAACCCAAAGTGATTTTGCTAACTATCAGGGAACTTGGAGTGTGAGAGCAATAATAACATAAATAACATAACATGTCAATGACCAACATGCATGCATAATTAACCATTGAATATATACACATGCATAACTAACATATCACATATGTCACATATCATAAACAACATAAGTGAATATTTCAAATTCTAACATGTCATACACTAACATAACATATAAATATATAACATGACATATATACAAGGAACTTGCAAGGTGATTTACAATAAAATAACATGGCATATCATTTTTCCGAAACATAACACATTATTTCCACATAGCATAGGTGACATATTATTAACATAGCATGTGCAACATATGATTTTATTAACCTAACACTTTTTTTTTCAACATAGCATATGTGACATATTTCAACATGGCATATAAATTATTTTTTCTAACATATCATAGGTGACATATTTAACATACATATGTGACAATTAATCAAATCAACATAACATACTATTTGTGACATATAAAACAACATGTGCATGTGAATATTATAACACAAATTCAAGGGAACATAACAACATATGTAACATATTCCTATCTAAAGCAAACATTTCTCATAACATTTCAATCGATGTTTATTTACCTAACAATAAAATGTTAATTGTGAGTGATTGCTCAACTTTTGAGGTTAGAGAGTTTTTGACAACACAAATAGATAGATCCAAGTTGAAATCCAAACACGATAAGCTAATCAATCCTATCCAAAGCAACAATCCAAAAGCAAAGCAAAGCACGACAATGCAAATCGAACAAATTATGTTTCTTCTTCTTCTTTTTTTATAAAATAGAAGAGGAGAGAGGAGATGGTCGGAATTGATGGTGGAGGGCCGCAGCAAGGGGAGAGAGGATGGAAAGGTTTTGAAGAGAGGAGGGATGGAGTTTGGGGATTTGTGATTTTGGAGTTCTGTAGATTTGAGGAAGAAGAAGAAGAGTACGCAGAAAGTTTTTCAATGAGAAAAAAATCTATACGTACTTGTTTAATCAGATAGGAAACATAAGGTCAATGGATGGAAAAAGGAAGGGTCCAAAGTCTCTTAGGGTTCCTAGGGTCTCTTGGTTTACTAAGGAGCCCATTAGACCAAAAAACCTAATAAGACTTAGCCAAAAACATAAATATACACTGCAAATTTATGTTAGTTTTTCACAGTAATTTATATTTTTAGAGCAATAGGAATTCGATTTTGACAAAACGAAAAATGGAGAGGAGATTAGAATTCAGTCTAGTATCATATAAAAAGAATAAAAATTTAAAATTCAAATATAAATTTTCCAAAAAAAGTCAAACTTTGACTAAGTTTGAACATGAATTTCACAAAGAAATTTTATTCTATTAAATTTGGTCAAATATAACACTCAACATCACAAATTCAAAAAAAAATTCAAATTTAATTTTTATTTAAATTCAAAATACTATCATTTTAAAGTTGTTAAAAGTTACGAATCGTTACACTTTATCTTAATTAAATGATGTAATATCAATTAATGCAATATCAATTTGTTTTCCCTTATCATATTTAAAAGGTTAAATGCCAACCAATTCAACATATATATTTCAAATTAAATGGTAGTTATAAATTTCCAATTTATTGTTACTAACATATTTGTGACTTCTATTGTCGTTATTAAACAGTTGTAACGTTCATTGCATTAACAAAAGACATCCATCACTTACCAATTAATTATTTTACCTCATTCCATTATTTGAAATCAACTTGGTATGTTACCATTTAAATCACGCATTTTATTTTCCTTAAATAAATATACATTTTGTTGTCGCTTACAATTTCCTTTATTATCCAATTCATGCTATTAACTACGCATCCAATTCTCATCCAGTTACATTCAAACCTATGTTATCATCCTTATTATTCAATCAGCAATACCCTATGAATTATATTAACATAAGTTTACATTCATTATTTTACTGTTAACATCTTTTAGCATATTAACTGCAATAATTAATTACATAAATTTTCGTTGATTTCCAAATTAATTCCAAACATATTAAATAATGAGATGATAAATGAACAATTGTTACTTTTAAGTAATTTTATCACATTTATAAATTTATTGTTTACAAACAAAGATTATAACTACTTACCACATCACTGATTTCATATTCTATATTAACCAATTTCAATCAATTACATACAATCTCACCATTACATACATCATTTAATTTTTTTCATTATTTACAATTATAACCAAATTAACCTAAAATTTATTTCAATTGATTGAAGTTACATTAAATAGGTATTAATAACATTCAAACAAAATTATTAAATCATATTCTAATTATTTCATCAATAGTAAATCATAAATTTTAATTTCTCACAATATTAAATTTCAAAATCTTATTTAATTTAATAGTTTTAATTATCAAAATTTACGGGTCGTTACAACATACATCAACCTGTTGAAAAAGCTAATACACAATTACCATGTTAAATAGCTAAGTACCGCACATAATGGCAGTAAAATTAAAATCACGGTTCTATGTATTGTATTCAATAAATGCAGTCAAATAGATGGGAGGAAAAACCATGCTTTTGCTGAATTTTATAAAATTGCTAACACGATAGGTATTTACTATTAGAGAATGTGAAAAGAATGAATACAACGGTTAAAATAACCGAATATAATTGAACCAGTCAAGCCCTAAGGGCATTTTGTAATTTTCACAACTATAGAGCGGGCCGAAGAATAGTATATATATACTTGTATACTGATACACTTAATGTATTCGATTTCAGTATCTGATATTGAAAATAATAACGTGATCATTTCTCTTTTATGGTATCATAGCCACACACTGCCTAACGGCAACTCAATCACCTCTCCATCCCACTATCAGTTCATCTTCATCATCTAGAAGATGGCTGTGTTGTCAATTCTTTCTCCTCTTAGGAAATTATCATCACTGAGGAGATTTTCTCAATCATTCTGACCAAGATCTTTGAGCATTCTGATCAAGAACCCAACCCGCAAGTATTTAGTGCCTCGCCAGAGAAAACTAATCAAAAAGTAGCATCATTTCAGTTCTTGGCTGCACCAAAAAGATCATCAGAGACAGTCTGTTCATATGATCAAATTCTTGTTCAATGGTAGGAAATGATGATAATACATCTCATGCATCATCACCACCTTAAACCACTCAAACTAGCCATGTATCTGAAATCGAAGAAAGCACCAAGAAAGTCATTAATCCAAGAAGTGAACTCATCAACATACAACTTGATGAAAGTAACTTCTTGCTTTGGAAGTATCAAATTCAGAATGCCATAAGGGGATATGGTCTAGAAGATTTCATTCTTGGCACATCCTCAATTTCTGCAAAGTATATCACCAAAGAAGGAGAGTTAACCAGCAACAAAGAACACACAATATATCAAAGACAAAATAGTCTGTTATGTGCATGGCTACTATCAACCATCAATGTAAGTTTACTACCATAAATAATAAGTTGTAATACTGCTCATGAAATTTGGATTACAATAGAGAAAATATTCAATGCTCAATCATCATCAAGAATTATGAACTACAAGAGGCAACTGCAAAATATACGTAAAAATGAAATGTCAATGAGGGAGTTCTTAATAAAGGTGAAAACCCTATGTGATCTGTTAGGCTCAGCAGGTCATAAAGTTGCTGATACTGATCAAATACTTGTTATTTTAAATGGATTAAATGAAGAGTATGAAACAATTGTTGCAGTTATCTCATCAAAAGAAACATTGCCAAGTATATCATATGTGCATTCTGCTCTACTTGCACATGGAGGGAGACTAGAACAAAGAAAATCATCTAATTCAGATTTTAGCATCAACTATGCATCTAATTCATCAAACTCCAAATTCAAGAACCAAGAAAGAAATCAAAATGCAAGAGATCAAAGCAATCAAAGAAGTGGTCAGACTTACAAAGGTACAAGCAGAGGCAGATGGAATAACAACACCAATAGTATTAGATGTCAAATTTGTGAAACATATGGTCACACTGCCAAGAGATGCTATTTAGATTTGATTAAAACTATTCAGCGGGTCAACAAGCAAGTAGCAGTCAAAGAAATTATCAATCAAATGTTAACATGGTGCACACAAGTCAAGACTTCAAAAATCAAAGAGAAAACTCCAAGATCCAAGGAGAAGTTGAAGTTCTGGCTAGACTAGAAGATGTAGTAAATAAAGCATAGTATCAAGACTCAGGTGCAACAAATCATATCACTAGCAACTTGCAAAATTTGAATCTAGGCAATAAAGAATACAAAGGTACATAATCTATTTTTATGGGTAATAGAAAATCTATTAGTATTTCTCATATTAGTAATGCAAGTATCAAAGGCAAAAGAGAGTTACACTTGAATAATTTACTTCGAGTACCACAAATTAAAAAGAATTTAATGAGTATTTCTCAATTTGCCAATGATAATCAAGTTTACTTTGAATTTTATCCAAAAATTTGTGTAGTCGGAGACTTACTAAGTAAGGATATTTTATTACAGGGTAAGGTACATAGTGGGCTTTATATGTTCAATCTGATAAAGAATAAAAAAGATGCTATTGAAAGATATTGGTGTAATTACACAAGCTCATATGACAATGTGAATGACAAAAGTATTTTTGATATATGGCATTGTAAACTTGGACATCCAACTGTTAATGTTGTAAGGAAAGTTCTTAGAAATAATAATACCAATTTCAAAGATGTCGCTTTACCATATATATGTACATATTGTCAATTCGGAAAAAGCCATAAACTGGCATTTCCCAAATCTATAACAAAATACAACAAGCCATTGGAAATGGTGGCTATTGATTTATAGG
The DNA here is from genome assembly GCA_030737815.1 of Allium fistulosum. NCBI lineage: Eukaryota > Viridiplantae > Streptophyta > Magnoliopsida > Asparagales > Amaryllidaceae > Allium > Allium fistulosum. The sequence continues at coordinate 796,320,199 of CM060902.1, read as the reverse complement.
GACCAGCCCCCATCAATTCAGACTATGGATACAAATATTATATCTCGTTTGTAGATGCATTTTCTAGATTTACTTGAATTTATTTCTTAAAATCAAAGGCTAAATCATTTAGTGCAGTAATACAGTTTATTAACATAGCAGAGAAGCAAACCAGTCAACTATTAAAAATAATACAAACAGATGGTGGAGCTAAATTTAAACCACTAAAGGCTTACTTTGCAAAGAAAGGAATTGTACACAGAGTTACATGCCCTCGTACTTCAGAGCAAAATGGTCCGGTATAGAGGAAGCACAGGCATATTGTTGAGACTTCTCTCACACTCATGGCACAAGCTTATCTACCTATCAAATTCTGGCCAGATGCCTTCTCAACATCAGTATACTTAATAAACAAACTTCCATCAAAGGTATTGAAATTTGAAACCCCCAATGAAGTCCTTTTCAACACCAGAGTGTACTACTCAAGCCTGAGGACATTTGGATGTCTCTGCTTCCCATGCTTAAGACCACACAATGCTCACAAACTCAGCTTTAGATCAACACTTTGCACATTCTTGGGATATGCAACACGACAAACGGGATATAAGTACTTAAGTAATAATGGTAGAATAATCATTTCTAGACATGTTGCTTTGAAAATGTTTTTCCTTTTTCAGGGAAAGATATGAAAGTCAATCAAAAGATATAAAATGCAAGAGCTTCTATACCTCCAATACCACTGTATAATGAGGAATGTGAAGGAAAAGCAGATGATACCACAAATGGTGAAGCTGATGAGCAAAATGAATCGATGCAATCAAGTGAAATATCAAGGCATACAAGCAATTCAGATAATTATAATCATGACAATGAACATGCATTAGACCATGAGCAAGAACTTCATGAAGATAATCATCAGCATGAAGCCACTTAATCAGCCAACACCTGCACCAACTGGACATCATATGATAACAAGGTCAAAAAGAGGCATTTTCAAACCCAAAGTATATACAGCAACTTCAAAACTTGAAGAACCATTCACATATGAACAAGCATCAAAAAGCAATAGATGGAAAACTGCAATGATTGAAGAATATCAAGCTCTCATGAAAAATAAAACTTAGGATCTAGTGCAAAGACCAGAACATCAAAATATAATTGGGTGCAAGTGAACATTAAAACTAAAGAAAAATCCTGATGGAACCATCAATAAATACAAGTCAAGGCTTGTAGCCAAAGGATACACACAACAATATGGTTTTGACTTTACAAAGACCTTCTCCCCAGTAGTAAAACCTACTACTATAAGGATTGTCCTCACCATTGCATTGCATAAAAACTGGAGAATAAGACAGCTAGATATAAATAATGCTTTTTGAATGGGGTTCTTAAAGAAGAAGTGTACATGGAGCAACCACAAGGGTTCAAGCAAAGCAATGATGATAATATGGTATGCAAATTAAATAAAGCAATTTATGGACTAAATCAAGCACCTAAAGTATGGAATGATTGACTAAAAGCAACCTTGATAAAACTGGAGTATGCAGCAGCCAAATCAGATAGCTCATTGTACATAAAGCATAGTGGATATACTGCAACTTTTATATTAGTCTACGTAGATCATTTCATAAAACTGAATACAATGAATCATAAATTAACAAGGTGGTTCAGCATTTAAATCAAGAGTTCTCTATCAAAGATTTAGGTGAATTAAATTACTTTCTGGGCATAGAAGTAAAGAGAAAATCTAATTCAGAAATCATACAGAGTCAAAAAAAGTACATTTCAGAGTTCTCATTAAAAGCAAAATGGATCAAGCCAATCCACTACCCACACCAATGGTAAGCAATCTACGTCTATCCAAATACAGAGGTGAAGTTATATGTAATGAAAAACAATATCAAAGTATTGTTAGAGCACTCCAATACATAACCATCACAAGGCCTGAAATAGCATATAGTGTCAACAAAGTTTGTCAATTCATGCAACAACCACGTGATGAACATTGGAAGTCAGTAAAAAGGATACTCAGATATTTAAAAGGCACAGAAAGTCATGGATTATATCTAAAAGCAAAAAATAGTTTAAACATAAAAGGATTTGCAGATGCAGATTGGGCCAGTGACCCAGATGACAAACATTCAACTACTGGTTACTATATATACTTGGGTGTAAACCCTATTTCCTGGTGCATCAGAAAACAACCCACGATATCACGATCAAGTATAGAGGCAGAATACAAAAGCGTTGCTGCAGCAACAGCCGAAATCATTTGGGTAGAATCCCTATTGTATGAATTAGGGTTTCCAGTAAAGCAAACACCAACAATCTGGTGCGACAACTGAAGCACAGTGTCACTATCGACAAACCCAATCTTGCATTCATGAACAAAACATATGGAAATCGATTTATATTTTGTTTGTGAACGAGTTATTAATGGAAAGTTGAGCATAAATCACTTACCAGCCATTTACCAGAGAGCCGATCTACTTACCAAATTATTGTCCAGAAAGAACTTTGAAAGATTGAAGCAGGAGATTAAAGTTTTTGATGGCGGTTGATAACAGAGGGAAACTCGAGGAAAACCCTAGCTTGATTTGAGGTGGAGTATTAGAGAATGTGATAAGAATGAATACAACGGTTAACAAAACTGAATATAATTGAATCGGTCAAGCCTTAAGGGCATTTCTATAATTTTCAGAACCGAAGAATTGTATATATATACTTGTATACTGATACACTTAATGTATTAGATTTCAGTATCTGATATTGAAAATAATAAAGTGATCATTTCTCTTTTATGTACAATAAATGAAATGTAAACAAAAGGTACGAAGATTGATTTCAAACATGATGAATAAATCAATAATGGTGTACCTTTGTTACCTCATTTCTAGACTTAGGTATGTACAGTACTAATGTGACTCATTGTGATACTTTTTTCACCTGAATCAACAAATGCTAACTATTGTTACTACCCTACAGATGACAAGCTAAATATATAAATATATATATATATATGGTATATGGTCAAATAAGCATAGATAATGTTTTTGATAAAACATTAAACCAAATGATTGTGTCCTTTTTTCATATGCTTTGAAGCTTCTTAGACTTTTTAGTGTTTAGTTGAATTATGTATTATATATAAATGTTATAACTTATGAACCATATGATGTAGGATTGTGTCCTTTTCATTTGCTTTGGAATTTATTTGACTTAATTTCTTTTCTGCAAATATATTTACTATTCTACAATTACGTTTTTTTAGCTTCTTTGATTTGCTCGATGATTTGGTTACTATGAATTCATGCTCCTCGCTCTGTGTACACACACATACATACATTTCAAATGATGGTTTGGTTTGCTTGATATTGATAGTTGGTGGTTTGTGATATTACTATATCATATCGCTAATACTTTGCGCACTGATTCTATGTTCCTCCAGTGTTCATTTTTGTTGGTATATGAATGGTTTATGTGCCAACCGATGTCGAGTTTGTCAAGTAGCTATTCGATTTTTATAAAGCATCATGCATCTTTATTGCTGAAGTAACAACATAATTTCTTATATGAAGCATCTCATTGTGTACAAGTAATTATTTCAGAGTACCAATTTTGTATGCAAAACGGCAACAAATGCAAATGACATTCTTCATGTTAGTCATTTGGATAATCAGCTAGAAACATTGACCAAGTTGCAAACTCATGGTACCTCCCATTTTTGTAGAAAATGCAGGCTACAAAAGTGTATCGCCAACTTCTCAAAGATGTTAACTGTTAACAGAACGTTACAAAGGTGTTACGAAACTGTTACTTCAGAATAGTTACAAGTATAGAACTGTTACAATTATGTTGCAAAAGTGTTACGAATATGTTGCAAAACTGTTACAACTACGAAACTGTTACAAGTACAGAACTATTACAATTATGTTGCAAAAGTGTTATGAATATGTTGCAAAACTGTTACAACTATAGAATTGTTACAAATATGTTGCAAAAACTGTTACGAATAGAACTGAGCAGTAAATAGATTATGCAACAGATATAATACCAATTAGATTGTCCGAGTCCAGCGAAAAACTATTTGCTTGAAACAATATTGCTCCTTCTACAGCGTTTAAGGATAGCGAGCAATTGTTTCCTAAAATGAAACGGACTTGTCTCTGTGATGCTGTGCAACAATCACAGAGCAATGATGAACTCAAGAGAATTTATGTAGAAACAGATTTTTGTGGGAGAGGAAGAAATGCAGAAAAAACTTAGTATTTCTTCATGTTTTCCTTTTGCCTATATATAGGCGCGGGGAGGTGCCTATTCGGTAATAGGTGCATGTTCGAATGGTTGCGATGGTTGGAAAGGATGCGACCCTTTACCAAGTGGTGTGACTGTTTGAGTCTGAATGAACAAAATAAAAACTGTTCGGTCTGAACAGAGAAGCCAAGCCAACTGCAAAGTGCTAAGTGCCTCTAATACGCATCAAACGCCCGCACTACGAATACGGGTTCGGGCATGGGCATGCGCGTGCAGGGTGGTGCGTTGCACCACTCGCCAAGATGGGTATCCTTTCATGTTGCTCTTTGTCTCATAGTAACTATAATAGTGTCCACATCTTAGTATATAAACACAAAATGTATATTTTATTCTAAGATGCGGGATTATTCATTTCCCAAGGTATTCAATGCCTTCACATTTCCTAATGAAATGCTCATTGATTTCTAACATTAACAAACACATTTGTAAAGATGGCAGCAAAGACAATTCATAGATTTTATACGGGGCGAGTTACGCTCTAATTCAATGCTTACTGATTTAAAGCTAAATATTGCTCGCGATTATGTCTTCATGATCAATAGTGCGCATCACCATACAGTTTGTGATGGATAAATTTTCTCATTTATTTTGTTTCAGTTGGATATACATGCGTGTCATGCATGCGCGCATACATGCACAAACGTATATACATATACATACGTACGTATGTACATGCATGCATGTATGTATATATTGTTGTTGGTTTGTTCACATATGAAATTATCAAGTCTTAAGTGAATGTTAAAAAATATTGCACCCTTTCCCGATTATTTTGTTATTATTTTACTTATCGTGGAAACCATATCCCATTAACTTGTATTGCTGCAAGTTTTTTGAAGGGTATGCATAGCTATAATTTACCTCAACTTTAATATTCATGAGAAAGGAAGTTATCTCAACTTTAAGGTGTGCATCCTTCAACTTCCATATTGTTGAACCCTAAATTTACATATGATATGCTAAATATATACATAGGACAGTCATAGAATTTCATTCGTGTTTTGATATATTGTATGAAATTTCAATTATACATTTTTACCAATTTTTTTATTACAATGATACAAATATATTGTAATAACACAGAATTAATTTAATTACATTAATCAACTCCTCTGCTACAGCTAAATGTATAAAGGCTACGACTGCTCAGCTTTCAGCTACGGTCATATTTTTGTGAAAAAAGTAAGATCTATCTAATCATAGGTAGTATAAAACTGTCAAAGCAGATAATGTAAGAGGAACGAATTTTGATCTAAAAACGGAAAAATCATAACAGAACCCCTCTTGTAACTATTCTGTACATACCCTAATTTTCTATCATAATTTTCTATCACAACAGTTACAAGAGCGGTACATATCTCAATTTTCTATCATAAAACAGATCTGATAATAAAAATCTGTTTCAGTTCAATCAAAATGCGTTCAATTCTCAGCATTGTCAAACTCAATATCATTCTCAAAATTCTCAACAACAAAATCAAAATTCAAAATTTGGTTTTTCCCAAAAAATTCCAAATTTGTATCATTCCCAACGAAATTCAAATGATTACCAAAATTTGAATTATCCCCAAAATACCTCATTTCAACAAACCTATAACTATGATTCAAACTTGTCTCCCAATAGCCAGCAATGGCCAATGGAGCCTTACCACTCTCAAAATTTGACAAGAAATCTGAATAATCAATTCGGAGATAATGGTTGGAAAAATCAAAAATTGCAACACGTAAGTTTACTAAACCGTTTAATTCTCTTTCTCATACGTCCGCAAAGTGTAAAAATAATGTATATTATTTATAAAATAATTTACTTGAGAAAACGGAATTTTAAAATAATTTTCTAAAATCATTTTAAATTATTTATAAATTATTTCAAAGTATTTTAAATATATTTATTCCCTATAAGAAGGAGAAATTTCAATAAAATGTCTTCAAAATGATTTCGGAAAATTATTTTAAAATTCCATTTTCTCAAGTAAATTATTTTATAAATAATATACATTATTTTTACACTTTTCGGACGTATAAGAAAGAGAATTAAATGGTTTAATTTACAATCAAAATTTATTAGAGTTCGAACTTGCCAAAGAAGATGTTTATAGGAATCCTAATTTGTCTACCGCTCAAGTAAGGGAAAAGCAAACAACGAGAATCAATATTAATGAATCTCCTAATGCAGAAAGTGAAAATTTTGCCACCAAATGGCCCAAAAGCACAGAAATGGTCGCCGAATGAGCAAATTGAATTAGCATTATTTTTGGTTGAATGTTCTAAAGACGGTAAGAAAGGTAGGAGCCAAACTATAAGTTCTTTTTGGAATTTTGTCTGCAATTTATTCAACCATCGACATTCAAATAATCTTTCATGAACCATTGATTCTTTGAAGCAATTATGAAAAAGAACAAATTCTGTGTCAACGATGAAAAGAAATAATGGTCGAGTTGTATACACGAGAACAAAGTAAGGCAAACGATATGGATTTGGTAATTATTATAAATTTATAATTCAAATTCTCATGTTATGTGTTTCATGTTTTAATAGTATTTCATTACCTACAGCTTAATCAAGCCAATGCATTATATATGTCCGAACATAATAATCAACTGTTCAACCTACAACATTGGTACAACCTACTCTCATGTGAGAAAAATGGAGTCGAGTGTAATAAGAACACTCGGTATTTCGGTTTCTTCCTAGGAGATGAGGATGAATCGAGCCTTGGAAGTTCCGATCCACATGAAAAACACACCCTTCACCACTTGTATAGGGGGTAGGTTTGGAAAATTACAAGGGGAAGAAAAAATCTACCACCAATTACACCACACACTATGAACATATATGTGAGCGTATGGCAGTCGCTAAAAATACAAATAAGTTATAGATGAAGGAAAAAGAAGAGAAGATGCTTGAGAGGGTTAAGGATAGACAACGGCATCATGATGAAATACAACAATTAAGAGTTGACGAGCTAGAGTTAAGAAAACAATAATTAGCTCGACAACAAAGAGCTATGGCTCTTTTAAGTTGCAACCTAAATGAACTTAATCTAATACAAAGGTTGTATATGGAGAAGCAAATCGAGGAGTATCATAGACGTCAAGGAGGCTTGTATGAAACTATGTTCGTACTTTGTATCTTATTATTATTGCATCTAGTATTTATACTATTGTTGTTAGTGTTAGTGTTAGTGTTATTATTATTGTTATTATTATTGTTATTGTTATTATTTCTCTTTTAGTTATATTTATTGTTAATGATATTGTTATTGTTATTGTCATTCTCATTGTTTCTCATTGATGTAACCTAATAACATTGGATTAACTATACAATAGATATTAAAAATTCAAATACCAACACTGTTACAACACATCAACAATAACCAAAAATAGATAAGTGAAACATGCAACAAGAGAAGAGATAACACAGTTAATCCAAACATCATTTTTACTAATGGTTTCCTATATGTTCCTAGTAGTGTCCCACCAATTATTCTCTTAAATCAAGATGAGCTTGTGGATCTTGAATTTCTACGATTCTTTGCATGTATTCAACAAAGTTATTTGGGTCTTTGTATGGTTTTTTTCGGAATGCCATAGCAATGTCTGGATAGTTTCTCAGTTGAAGCTCATATCCACCATGTTCTTCTCGACAATCATATTATGTAAAATAATACAATAGTATATGATATTAGATAATACCGCGAGATCATAATAGTATACCTCCTTTCGAAAGATATGAAACCTACCCTGAAGCGCTCCAAAAGCTCGTTCAACATCATTTCCCAAACTCTCTTGTTATTGGGTGAATTTTGCTTCTTTTTCTTTATTTGGTTTTTTGTAGACTTGCACAAGTGGGTGAATTTTGCTTCTTTTTCTTTATTTGGTTTTTTGTAGACTTGCACAAGTGTTTTCCATTCTGGATAAATTCCATCTACTAGGTAATAACCTATGGAAAGATCTTTGTCTCATATTTTATAATTGGATGGGGGTGCTATATCATTGCATAGATCATTAAATAAATATGATTGTCGTAGGTTGTTAATATCATTAAGTGAACCTGGTGCTCTAAGAAAAGCATGCCATATATATAAATCGAACAAAGCAACTATTTCCAATACTAAAATTGTCGTTTTGCAACGTCCTGTGTGTTGGCCTTGCAAAGTAACCAGACAGTTTTTCCACCTCCAATTCATACAATCTAAGCTACCTAACATACTTGGAAATCCACATTGAGCTCCCATCGCTAACAATCTGTCAATGTCATGAAGGGTTGGGGACCGAAGATATTCTTCACCAAATTGTAAAACAACGGTTTCGCAAAATTCTTTCATATATAAAATTTCCGTTGAGTCTCCAATTCTCACTTTCATCCTGTGAATCACCAGACGTTCCATACAATATCATGCGAAGTGTAGCCGTAACCTTTTGTAGTGGAAAAACTCCTAGTTCATTGATTCCATTTCTTCTGTAGGTGAAAAGGATGTTTGTTTCGATTAATTTATCGATAATTCGATTAAAGACAATCTTTGACATACAGAATTTTTATCGGAAATCTACATCTCCGTATATGGGGTTTTCCAAAAAATAATCCATGATTAGTTGATTGTGGTCTGTAACATAGTCTCTCCCATATCGTAAGTCCTTTTTTCAAGGATCACTACCCCCTTGGGTTGAAGCAGAGCTTTCAGCATTTTCAAGAGCCATTAAGTCTTCACTTCAGAAGCAAACATTCTTTGTTGAGTAACAAAATGTTCGATGAACTCTTCCGAAGATGAAGATGATAAAGACGATGATTAGAAGCACTACAGACTTCTTAGATTACATATTTGATATATTAGTGTTGTTGAATTTAGAAAATTGAATGAGTATTCTATTGGTAGCCTTTGACTCTACTTATAAGGTATTTTATGAAGGATGATCGGATATGTGTCACATGTCACAAACCGATCCCGTTGCACTGCTTTTAACGTTTTCCAGCTTGAATAGTGGAGACAGAATGCCACAATGTTCCGTCATATCGAACACTATAGCCATGTTGCACTGCTTTTAACGCTTTCCAACTTGACCGGTGGAGACAGAATGTCATAGTGTCACATCATATCGAACATTATAGCCATGTTTCACTTCTTTTAACGTTTACCAGCTTGACTAGTGGAGACAGAATGCCTCAGTTCTATTGATACTGCATTGCTTGCCATAATGCTCTTCGCTAAAATCATACCAGTTACACATAAAAATGGTGGATTATAACCATACTTCCTTGTCCTTATTATATTTGTATAAAGGTCCTTTAATATACGATACCTTGGCGGATACCTCTTCCCCCCAACCACCAACCGAATGGTATGTTGGAATGAAGCAAAGACACTATGTGACGCCCTACCCCGAGACCCACATTAACAAAGAGTATTACTGGGTAATACTGTCTACTAATGCGGAGAATAGGGCTGGTTAGGATCGACCATCTATAGTCTTGTCTTAAATATCCATTGAATACATCGATTAGTGCTCTATTTTTTTCAAGTGGATCGACATATCCAATAAATGCTTAATACAAAACTACAGGTGGTTATAGGATCTATCAGAACAAAATACAACAACTCAAATGCATAACACATCACAGAACATCAAACAGATATATATACATATATACTGATACATCCCAATACAATGCAAATAATACATCATAAGGGGTATGATGATCACAATATACACACGAGTCAAAACAATAAATACATATTAGAGTCATACAAAATGACTATAAAACTACAAAAAGAAATAAGCTCATATCCAAGGCGAAAGCATCAAGTAAAGTCCAAAGGCAGTTAATTAACCTGAAACAACTCGATCTGACCCGAGTATAAAATACACGGGTCAGTCTAGCTAAACATATCAGTTTACAAGGATAAGCAGCAATAGATGCATAAGGATAAGGGTAATGTTCTTCTTAAACAAGAAGGAACAATACTGAGTATAAGCATGAGTATAAGCATGAGTATAAGTATGGTATGGTTACTTTAAGTGATGAGATTATATCACTTACACAAACATATAATCTCAAAAGAGATAAGACAATCCATAAAATGCTAAATATAATAAGCCTCGTATCATCGGCATATCATAAATCATCAATAGTGGTTTAGGGAAAATATAACTCCTAAAAAGGAGAAATCCTAAACCCGCCATATCGGCAAACTCAAAGAAATCTCAAAGAAATCGCCATCTCAAAAATACGCCACAAGGCGATCAAATATAACTCTCCAACATAAGAGAACATAATCCCAAATGACCGCCAAAAGGCAAATCTCATGTAATAACGCCAATAGGCAAATCTCAATAATAACGCCAAAAGGCAAATCTCAAATAACGCCAGTGTAGGCAACTTAAATCTCAAAAATAGAACTCCCAAGAGTTTAAATTCCCGAAAGGTAATCGCCACAAATATATATCGAATGGTTCAAAGGACCAATTCCAGAAAGGGGCGATACGTTAGGGAAAATAGTCAAAGAAATCATCTCAAAAGATATAGCACGTGCTTTTGGCCGAAGCCTGCCAAGTACTCATCTCAAATATGGTACCACTCCCGAAGGCAAATATATCACAATGACAAATACGCCGTAATGGCAAATACGCCGCAACGTGAAACGCCGCAATGGCAAACGTCTCGAAGACAAATACGCCGCAATAGCAAATGCCGCAATGGCAATGACCCGAAGGTTCAGTACTGGCAATACGCCGCAATGGCAAATGTGTCACAAACTCTCGGATAGGAACCCGAAAGTGTTAACGTGTGTCCCATACCACACGTTCGCACAAAACGGTTTACTAACCGCTAGTAAATTTCACACTCAAAGCAGTAAATTGTTTACCTCATCTCATCGGTAAACTCGACCCGAAGGTCAAAACGATCAAACGGATAAGTTGGGAATTAACCGATAAGATAAATGCACATGTCCCATACCACGTGTTTTACCAAATCGGTTAATTCTCCTTCTCATTCGCTCGAATAGTGCAAAAACATGTATTATATATATGAAATAATTTACTTGAAAAAACAAGCTTTTAAAACCAATTTCTGAAATTGTATTTGGAATCAAACTTTGAAAATTCCCTTATTATCACTACAACAAAAGAGGCATATTACAACGGTGGAACACAGTTGTAAAAGATATATTACAACGGTGGAACCACAGTCGTATTTTAAGAAGTTGTAAAAGACTATCAATTTTTTACAACTGTGTTCTTTAGTTGCATATAACCGTTGTGATATTGTATATTACAACTGTTTCTTACCCTTGCAAATAACCATTTTACAACTGTTGGTAACTCTTGTAGATATGTAACATTTCGTGCTGTAGCAGGTATGACAACTGCTGGATAACTGTTGTAGTTATCTACTACAACTGTTATTCACAGTTGCAATTAATCTTTTTACAACATTTGATAGCAGTTATAGATTCATTCATAAATATTAATATTAATATTTATATAATTCTAACAAAACACAATACATACCAAATAAAACAATCTAAAGTATTCGTTCATATCACCAACTAAAATAGTACCAAAACAACATTCTCACATAACCATTCCAAAATAGGATACAACACAAAATACATAAGAAAGATAAAGTTTTGTATCGCAAAACACATACCCTAAGGAAATACACTAGTCAAAGGCAACGAAGTCTTTATGCCAAGCCACGGTCGATCCAACTAATCCTTTTAACACCAATGATCAAGTTACAATTACCTCTATAGACGAACATATTTTGATACCATAAAGTAGGTACAGTTTAATTTTAAGCCATAATGCCCAAACAAGTGCGTGCATTGATTACTTGAATAACATATATCAGCGTTGTTGGAGGTTGTTTGCTCTAATTGAGTCCAGGTCTCTCAGGACAAGTAACTCCAACAGATCCTATGTGTACAAACCTGGTAATAAAATGCAAAATGAGAATTCAGTTAATAATAAATTGTTTTCTCTATATCATTTAGATCCAATAATTAATAAATTGGTCATATCATGCAATTGTAATAGCTGCAACTAAAAGCATTTACCTATAGGCAACATCTGTAATAGCGAATGGATAGGGACTCGGCTCTCCAGCTGCTCCTTTATATTACTGCATCATATGGATATTATAGAGGTTAGGCAATCTTTGAAAAAGGGTTGATGGCAACTAAAATATTTCCAGTATATGTCTGCCATTTCATACAAAAGGCTAATCATCAATAATAATGTAACTGGAATATATTAAAATCTGAGCCAAGGAAATTTCTGTAAATCAAAACTCACATATATTTCATGACAAATGTATTCTAACTACAATATGAAATTTAGGTAAACAAAATTTTGAATAGCAGTAAATTTCAATCAACGTGTTTATTTCTGTTCTTAAGATTGCTTCCGATAAGCTATACCTAGTCAATAAATTTGTGACTTATTTCTCAATTTATGTTTTATATTTATAGAAAATATGCACTCAACGAATCATTTTGGTAAAACAATTTACTCTATGTGGTATTTTGCACTGCTTTGTGTTTTTAAGCTACTTAGTGGCAGTGCACTAAGTAATAGAAAAGAAAAAAAGAACTAAGTTGAAAGAACAAATTATCAAACATAATATAAAAGAGTTGCAAATTATGTTTTGATTGATTCATGAGCACTTCCTAAGAAGAAAAGCTCATGAAACATACTGTCAAATTAAACATTCGTCTAATACATGGTAATGAAATAAAAAATACTTAATATAATGACGAGGACGGACGAATAGTAATGATAGTGCAGGCGATCAAAAAATTGGATGAAAATACTCAATATAACACGACGACAGATGGTGACAGATGCAGCAGGTTGGATTAACATATGTCCATTGGTAAATAAAAATATTTCCTAATATATATTTCTCAAGTACATGCTAAATTTTACCTGTCATAGTTTTAGATCTAAATGAGAGTTGGCTCGGAGGCTGGGGAAATAACATTTGCCGACAAGCTTCGGTATATAAATTATTGTTATGTTGACATTAGATTAAAATGAGTGTGCCTCTCTACAATAAGAAATTTGGATACCAACATATTGAGAAAAAGAGATCCATGACTGTATATGCACTATTGATGTGCATTATGTTAGATGCCAACAACATAATTTTGGCTTTTTATTCAATTGTTTAGCTGTTATTTTCAATCTTTTTTCATTCCACACCAAATGTACAAAAAAAATTAATATATTCAAGTAAAAAGTTTATATCATAGCCTTTCTTTAATATTTATAACACTCTGGCAAACAGTTTATAACATAGTTTATGAATTAGATTATTGGAGCCTAGTCTGTAAAAATAAAAAAAATATTAAAAAAAGAGCAAACAAATGAATGCTATGGAGCAATACATGGGTTTAGACTCATCTCTAACTGAACATAATGAATCTAATTTAAACAGAGATGAGCACCGTCCAAACATCAACCTCATCAATACACAGAAATTGGTTTATCAACAAAATGACCAAAACAAATAATGAGAAAATGGATACAATGGAATGAAAGATTTTGAGTGAAAGTTACTTATATAACTGAAATATCACAGTGCCAACTCCGTGCTTGATTGTCAACAAAAAACTTGTGCACAAAAACAAAAATCATCACATTCAACGATCTATAATCTAGGCTTATATTTTTTATAAGGTACCAAACCACTGTACTATTGATTTTCCTATCTTATTTCAAACCAAATCAACACGTGATATACTAAAAATTTTCTCAAAATGATAGAGGGAAAAAACAAAAACCAACATTTGAAAATGCAAATAAAATGGGAAAACAGCTACATAAATTAAGTACCTTTTAATCCTTTTCAACAAGCTAGCAACAAGTCAGAACCGAAGATCTGTGCACTGGAGTTGCCTATTGCCTGTTGTCGTCTGATAGGTCAAAGTCTGGGAGTCTTCACAGTCGTGGACCGCGTAATTAGAGTCGCGTCTGATTCGAGTCGCCGCGACACCGCTAGTCGTCATCGCAATCAAGTCGCCACCATCATCGATGTCTGGAGACGCATCAATCATGTACTATGCCTAGGCAAGCTATTGCTCTTGCCTTTCCTGAATCACGAATCTAAGTCTTGTATACTTTGCTGAATGATGCAACAAGTGAAAAACAAAGGGATTTCGTAAAACCCTAGAATAAATTGGGGCACGAATGGGATTTGGAGAATGGGGAAGCGTTGAGGAAAATTTTAATCAAAGAAAAAGCGGGCATAGTGAAATAAATTGGTGAGCCGCCAAAAATTTTCGCTACCGCTTTTTTTTAAACTTTAAAGTTTGTTGCTTTTGTTTGATTAAAACTGATAAATGTAATTAGCGTTCAAATGCTATATTTCAATGTTTTTGATACTATACATAACATTATTCCTTGTAGTGATCGGTTATCCACTATCGACAAATAAATCAATTATGTTATTATAGGTCACGTTGGTTAAGTCACTTAAATATTTGCTCCGACTTTGAAGTTCATTTATTCTAAGAAAAAGAGAAAGTTTAATCCTAAAATTTTGCAAAAGGTGGATCTAACAAGTTTTCTAAAATTTTGAATGATTTATAAAGTTTTAAATTTATTTAAATTTTTTATTTTTTTACTTTTGAATTTATGAGAATTTCAAAATTTTAAAATTTAATTTAGAAAATTTCAAAACTTTAAACTTTTAAACTATTAAATGCAATTATCAACTATAACTATTAAATATTAATAATAAATATTATTCCTTAATTATTAAAGATTACTTATTAAAAATTAATTATTAAACAGCAAATATTAAATATTAGTCTTAATTATTAATTATTACTTCTAATTATTAATAACAACATTAATTATTATTTATTAATTATAAATAATCAAAATAATTATTAAATATTAATTATTATTATTTAATTATTTAATAGTAATTATTTATTATTTATTACTTAATAATAATTATTAATTATATTTTTATTAATTATTCTTCCTAATTACTAAATATTAAATATTACTTCTTAATTATTATTATTATTAATTACTTCTCTATTATTAATTATTATTATTATTAAATATTAAAAATTAGTTATTATTCATTAATTACTAATTATTTAATAATATTTATTAATTAATATTTATTAATTATTACATTAATTATTAATTATACTGAATAGTAATTATTATTATAAATTATTAATAGTAACAATTTCATGTTTCAAATTAATTATTAATTCTTATTATTTAATATTAATTATTATTAATTATTAATTACTAACTAGTATTATTTAATTATAATTATTAATTGATTATTACAACGGGCAAATGAAAAAGGTTGTAATAGATATTTTTACAACTGGCAAAAAATAAGAGTTGTTAAAAATAGGCATCTATTACTACTAGCAAAAAAGAAAGGTTGTAATAGGCATCTATTACAACTGACGGAAAATAAAAGTTGTTAAATATAAGCATCTATTACAACTGGAAAAAAATAAAGGTTGTAATAGGCATCTATTACAACTGGTAAAATAAAAGAGTTGTTGAAAATAAATTTATTACAACTTTCTGAAAATAAGAGTTGTAAAAAACCTTTATTACAACTGGCATTTTGTGACAGTTGTAAAAATACAGTTGTAATATGGTCTTTTTATTGTAGTGTATAGAGAATATATGGATTGTATAGCTCACAAAATAATTTAGAAAATATTATATAATAATTATTTAAAATGTCAATTTATTTTAAATTTTATTTCAAAATCATTTGGAGAAAACCGTGCTCGAAAACAATGAAAAACAAAGAAAATACCTCCAAATCGATAACTCGAATTCAATTCGAATTCAATTCAAATTCATCTCAAAATCAATACAAATTTGAATTTCAAATTCTCCAAGTTTAGCTAGCCTATTGATAGGCATCACAGCCATCAAAACAACATAAAAATATCTCAAAAACGAGAAGCAAAAGTCAAGAAAACAAGCTGGAAACACATCGGGAAACAAGGAGCCAAAACAAAAATACACGGGAAGCCATTGCCCCCTAGGTCGACCGCCAAGCCGACCTCTCTTATCCCTAGGTCGACCGTATGGTCAACCTAAGGGTAAGCATGGTCGACCTAGCGGTCAACCTATGCGTGCCTTCTCATGCGAATTTTCTTCCACGTGATTTTCAAGCGGCGAACTGATTTTCAGGTGAACATTTAACATAGCAAATGAAGATGAAATGCTATGAAATTTGGCATGCATGTAATACAACATTTGTACTACCAAATGAAAGAAATCCGGCAGCATTTCGTTGCCGGAATCACAAGTTACAGTCATTCAAAGAGACAACATAAAACTGTTTTTTACAGGGAAGAAAATTATAAATAGAAATCGATCACAGCAACTTGTTTTTCACAGAATCAAGCAATTTGCCACTTTGATTTGCTAGAGATGTGAGTTAACAAACTCACCTTGCGGTAGCGAAGGTAAAAACTTGAATTTATTTGTAAAGAGGCAAGCTTTGAGGAGATTCTAGCTTCAAATAACATGTACAAACTTAAAACAATACATGCAAAACAAGGTTTTTAGTAAATTAGAAAAACCCATCTCTCAAGTTAGGAATTGATGAAATAGTAGGGTTTGGAATTAGATTACCTTTTTATTTACTCTCTAGATTGCAAAAGATTTTAATTTGCAAAAAAAATTGAAGGAATTTGCTTGAATTTTGCTATATGGAGGAGTGGGTTTCTATTTCTCATTATCTGGTTTTGAGAAGGAAGAAAGTGAAGAATAGAACGTACAGGTGATTTCCATTTCTCACTTTCTCAATATTTGCCTAAGTGTTAATGGGCTTTGGACCCATTAGTAAAAAGAAAATAAACAGCCTATAGGTTAATTAAACAACACTTAACCAAAATATGTGCATATATCACTTATACACAAAAACAAAAATGCATTTTCTATTAAGTTTTACAAAAGAAAAATTTGTAAACTTGTATACTTACAAAATAAAAAAATTCTATCATATAAAAAGATTAATTTATATTTTAAAAACATTTTTATTATTAAAATCATTTATTTCACAATAACACAAAATTTTCACCAAATAAATGTAAAAGTCCACATTTTAACTTCTAAAATTCAACAAAAATCATTTTCTCGCTTAGAAAAATATTACAAACCATTTTTAACTCGAATTTACAGTTAAAACACACTTTTAAACCAATTTCCATCTTTTTTACTTAAATAAACAACCTTTAAAAATCTCATACTTCTTTTTAAAAATTATTAAACGAAGTAATTGGCAATAATTAATATAATTATTGCATTTTCTCCAAATAAAACCCATTTTCCAATCATTATTAACCCAAATAAATAAAATAAAGTTCCAAACTTTATTTTTCTCATTTTATTTTCAAAATTCATTGTTTATTCCAAATAAACAATTAAAATTTCCAATTTTATTTTAATTTACAATATTAAATTAAACTACCGTTATAATTTAATATTAACAGGTAATCTCCAAAACTAGAGTTGTTACAGACTCCCCCCTTAACAAAATTGCGTCCACGCAATTTCTAGAGAAGATTTTATATTCAACATAATTATTTCATCAATCAAAGGAAGATAAATAAGCTCGAGTTTAAAATTTCTCACCCTCAACACAAGATGATAGATAACCAAGATAAGATTGCTCGATTAATTCTATGGTTTCCCAAGTGGAATTACTGGGATTTGCGGACCATTGAATTTCTACGAGCAATACATTCCTATTTCGAAGGCATTTCACCTTCGAAGCAAACATGGATAGGATGTTACGTAATCGAGAGATCGAGTGAGATCGATTCCTAAGAAGCTTCACGGACAGAGTCGGGATTCATTCAAAACTTTATCCCGAACTCCAACCCATAAGATGATAATCGATACGACTTTCCGTATAACACTACGTAGATATTCGTACTGATATTAGATTGATAACTATTATGGAAAGAAAACCCAATAAGAGGTAGGTGGTTTTCCCCCAATACCACCAAACTCATACGACTGCATAAATGCAAGTCGTAAAATAATTGCACAAAGCAAGTTAAGACTCAAGGAATAAATTTTTAAACTCCCACTCACTAATCAAATATTCTTAAAGTTTTCCAACCCATTATCTTCAAGATTTAAAATTCTAAACTTTCAATAGTTGAAAATTTCCAAAGCTTTTCACTTAGATTTTAAATTTAAATTCATTACTCTTCATTAGAGTAAATAAAGTTTAAGTTGTTCATTCTCTAATTCTTTCATAGGTATTCTCTAGTTTACAACATATTTTTTTTTTCAATTTGTTTCTCAAATTTTTTAAGTGTTAGAAATTTCCGGAAAAATCGGCGGAGTGTCCTTTGTACGGAGGGTCATATCCAATATTACAAAAATGATTTATATAATTCATCGACCATTAGGTCGGAAACACAATAAATATCATCATTTAACACTTTAAAATTAATCTGAAACATACCTTCCTTTTTAGCATTTTAAAGCGAGTTTGCATAATCTTATATATGATCTTTTTGCTCAAAATATAGTCCAACTATCCTCTTTTCACCTATACTTAACTCGAATAGATTATATTAGTTCATGTTCATAAATAAGAAGTGCTACACTAAACTATTAAGGGAAATAAATCAATTTCATTTCATACCTGTGGTAAAGAAGACAAGTTTTTACATAGCAAACAACAAAATCTAAAAACTTTTATAAAATGGAAGTTGTTCTACTCAGTCAAAGTTTTCCAGTAATATAAAGATCATCAAAATCGGATTTACGGTTTGAAAGTTATGTTAAATTTACTTTTAGCTTAAATCTTAGAGAATTTTGTAATAGAGCAGAATTGCCTATCCACTTTCAAACCTATTTTAGACTCAGTAAATAGCAAAATATTCTAAAGTGGTTAAAGGAAAATTTATAGCTTATTGAAAGCTCTTTTTTACGCAAAAAGACTGAACTCATTTGGAGTTAAAAATCTCAATTTATCACTGTTTTAGTACAGCACTTTTCCAAACAAAATTTCCGCTTTTAAATCAATTTAAAATTTGAAATTCTCCCAAACCATTTTAATTTCAAACTACATTTTCAACAAGCTTTTTGCTAAATCATTTATTAAATGATTTTCTTTTTCCCCAGAAAGCTAAGACATACAATATTATGACCAACTTTATGTAATCATCATAAAACATTTTATTAAGTGGAAATATTTTCATTACTTTCCAAAATCTAGCTTTAAAAATAATTAACTATGAAAACTCATTTTGGAAGAGATGACTAATCTCTTCCATTATCAAGAGATGATTATTGATTATCCACCAAAATAAATTTTTAGGATATATATAAAGATTAAAAATTATTCTTACAATTTAAAATGATTATACTATTTGAATTGTTCATTTATCAAAACAATCCAAATTCACATTTCCACTTGTCACAAAAAATAAATTTCCATCTAATTATCAACATGAAACTAATTAAAGTTGATAATTAATTCAAACTTGTTTCTAAAAGAATTTTGTAATTTCAAACACACAAGTTTTAATACCAATTAAGTTTAAAACAAAAACTGGCTCACAAATTTATACTAAATGTTCTAAACTAACACTTCTTTATTTTCTCTTAAGATAGAGTTTTATATCTATCCCCTACTATTACTCAAATAAATAAGTTTCAAAACAAATTTTATAGTCATCATTAATAACTTATACTAAACTATTCGATTAATATTTTAAATTTTCAAACCAAAGTATTCTTTTACCTTAAATACATCATTTTATTAATCAAAGCATCAAATGGTATTTTCCTCTAATTAAGACATCCCCTTAATTAGAATTATTCACTTTTACTTACCCAAATTACCATATTCAATTTCTCAAATTTCAAATAATATAAGGGTATTGCCTCGCCATTGATTTATAGTGAATGACCCCATCGATTGGCTGTAGAGTTGATCAAATGATCAAAACTGCCTCGCCGCTCATCCAACACTCACTATGGTTTAATGGCTTCATTAAACATTTAAAATAAAAATTAATTCTCCACCATATTAATTATTTCCTAACTTTACTTTATTAAAACTCAATTTACCGTGTCTGACTGTCTCATCACAGCGTTTAGGAAATTCCTATCAATAACGTTGGCCAAACGTATCGACCAGAATTCTTAAAGCACTAGACGGACAATCCAACACAAAAATTCATTTTCTTTAAAAAGAAATACCTCATATATAAAAATCAAAATATTCTTTGTTTTTCCCAAAAAAAAACAAAATCCAATTTCTCTTAGAAGCATATCTTCAAATTTAAAAAAGAAAATTGAAAACACGATTATAACTTATTCTCAAAAATCAAAGGCACAAGAACTCATCGAGATATTCCCAGAATACTCGATTCACAAGACTGAAGGAATAGTCTAGAGTGTTCATTATTCCGAATGGTATAACGAACCACTCACAAGACTCATAACGAGTGCAGAATACGGTAAGAGTAACGCTAGCCTCCGCGACTCGTAGCTCATGGAAAATCGATGTAGGGTCAAGCTAAGGAATGACCCTAGCACCACTCAAGAGATTAAAAGAAATCTATGAGATATAAAAGCAATGGCAATATACCTTCTCAAATGAGAAGAAGGGACTCTAACACTAAATCATTACTTCAAGTGAGGTAATGTCACAAAGCATATCTACAAATGAGTATCCAAGGAGGATATCCGAAAGAAGCAAGAATGACAAATGTCGAATATCAATTACCTCATTTCCTTGGTGGACATTCTCATGGAAGAATGACCGAAAGGCTAAGAACTGGAAATGAGGTCAATCCCACACTCGATTGCCCGATTGGGTGTCAAACTCGAACGGACTCACAGAAATCAACAGAGTCACAATGACTGGAATTCGAGATATATCATCAACTTCTCAAAACTCAAGAGTGAATACAGAGACTTCGGAATCATCATTAACATTCCGAAGAACAAGAAACAACGAATCAGCCGAACTAGGATACTTAATATAGGGTCCCTCTATTCATAAAATGTGGCTAGATAATAGGCAAGCCACTTCATCTCAAACACTCCAAACTCTGGACAGAAAATGGCGTGCTAATTCGCACGAAAAGGTAAGCTATAGGCAACAATCCCAAATCCTTATACATCATGTGAAATATTGTGGATCCACTCAATAGGATTCGCAATCCTCACAAAAGAACAAGACAAGGACATCCAAAAGCATCAACAAACTCCTCTGATACAGATGGGTGTCAAGTACCCGTATTGAAGAGGACTCAAATAAAACAATCACGATTAGAATTACTCCTAAGGTAAGATGTCATAAATTCTATTTTTGGAATACTATGGAATAAAATTTATTCCCAAACATATCCCAAACTTCTATCTCAAAGGGCACGATAAGATAGAGGACACGATGATTAAGGGATTTGTAACACTTGTACTATACTTGGATATATCGTAATATATGCTTCTGTTCTGCGTTTATCCTATTTTGTTCTGAACTCAGCTTTGATACCAAGCTGTGACACCCTACCCCGAGACCCACATTAACAAAGAGTATTACTGGGTAATACTGTTTGCTAATGCGGAGAATAAGGCTAGTTAGGAGCGACCATCTATAGTCTTGTCTTAAATATCTTTTGAATACGTCGATTAGTGCTCTATATTTTTTTTCAAGTGGATTGAAATATCCAATAAATGCTTATACAAAACTACAGGTGGCTATAGGATCTATCAGAACAAAATACAACAACTCAAATGCATAACACATCACAGAACAACAAACAGATATATATACATATATACCGATACATCCCAATACAATAAAAATAATACATCATAAGTGGTATGACGACCATAATACACACATGAGTCAAAATAATAAATACATATCAGAGTCATACAAAACGACTATAAAACTACAAAAGGAGATAAGCTGATATCCAAGGCGGAAGCATCAAGTAAAGTCCAAAGGCAGGTATCTAACCTGGAACAACTCGATCTGACCCGAGTATAAAATACATGGGTCGGTCTAGCTAAACATACCAGTTTATAAGGATAAGCAGTAATAGATGCATAAGGATAAGGGTAATGTTCTTCTTAAACAAGAAGGAACAATACCGAGTATAAGCATGAGTATAAGTATGGTATGGTTACTTTAAGTGATGAGATGATGTCACTTCCACAAACATATAATCTCAAAAGAGATAAGACAATCCATAAAATGCTAAATATAGCAAGCCTCATATCATCGGCATATCACAAATCATCAATAGTGGTTTAAGGAAAATATAACTCCTAAAAAGGAGAAATCCCAAACCCGCCATATCGGCAAACTCAAAGAAATCTCAAAGAAATCACCATCTCAAAAATACGCCAGAAGGCAATCAAATATAACTCTCCAACATAGAAGAATATAATCCTAAATGAACACCAAAAGGAAAATCTCATGTGATAACGCCAATAGGCAAATCTCAATAATAACGCCAAAAGGCAAATCTCAAATAACGCAAGTGTAGGCAACTCAAATCTAAAAAATAGAACTCCCAAGAGTTCAAATTCCCGAAAGGTAATCGCCACAAATATATATCGAATGGTTCAAAGGACCAATTCTGGAAAGGGGCAATACGTTAGGGAAAATAGTCAAAGAAATCATCTCAAAAGATATAGCATGTGCTTTTGGTCGAAGCTTGCCAAGTACTGATCTCAAATATGGTACCACGCCCAAAGGTAAATACACCACAATGACAAACATGCCGCAATGGAAAATACGCCGCAATGGCAAATGCCTCAAAGACAAATACGCAATGGCAAACGTCGCAATGGCAATGACCCGAAGGTCTAGTACTGGTAATACGCCGCAATGGAAAATGTGTCACAAACTCTCGGATAGGAACCCGAACAGTGTTAACGTGTGTCCCATACCACACGTTCGCACTAAACAGTTTACTAACCACTAGTAAATTTCACACTCAAAGCAGTAAAAAGTTTATCTCATCTCATCAGTAAACTCGACCCGAAGGTCAAAACGATCAAACGGACAAGTAGGGAATTAACCGATAAGATAAACGCACGTGTCTCATACCACGTGTTTTACCAAATCGTTTAATTCTCCTTCTCATTCGCTCGAATAGTGCTAAAACGTGTATTATATATATGAAATAATTTACCTGAGAAAACAAGCTTTTAAAACTAATTTCCGAAATCGTATTTGGAAGCAAACTTTGAAAATTCCCTTATTATAGAGAATATATGGACTGTATAGCTCACAAAATAATTTAAAATGTATTATATAATAATTATTTAAAATGTCAAATTATTTCAAAATCGCTTGGAGAAAACCGTGCTCGAAAACAATGAAAAACAAAGAAAATACCTCAAAACCGATAACTCGAATTCAATTCAAATTCAACTCAAAATCAATAAAAATTTGAATTTCAAATTCTCCAAGTTTAGCTAGCCTATTGATAGGCATCACAGCCATCAATAGCACAAAAATATCTCAAAAACGAGAAGCAGAAGTTAAGGAAACAAGGTGGAAACACATCGGGAAACAAAGGAGCCATAACAAAAATACACAGGAAGCCATTGCCCCCTAGGTCAACTACCAGGTCGACCTCTCTTGTCCCTAGGTCGACCGTACAGTCGACCTAAGGGTAAGCATGGTCGACCGTACGGTCGACCTATGCGTGCCTTCTCATGCGAATTTTCTTCCAGATGATTTTCAAGCGATGAACTGAATTTCAAGTGAACATTTAACATAGCAAATGAAGATGAAATGCTATGAAATTTGGCATGCATGTAATACAACATCTAAGCTACCAAATGAAAGAAATCTGGCAGCATTTCGTTGCCGGAATCACAAGTTACAGTCATTCAAAGAGACAACATAAAACTGTTTTTTACAGGGAAGAAAATTATAAACAGAAATCGATCACAGCAACTTGTTTTTCATAGAATCAAGCAATTTGCCACTTTGATTTGCTAAAGATGTGAGTTGACAAACTCATCTTACTATAGAGAAGGTAAAAACTTGAATTTATTTAGAAAAAGGCAAGCTTTGAGGAGATTATAGCTTCAAATAACCTATACAAACTTAAAACAGTACATGCAAAACAAGTTTTACAATAAATTAGAAAAGGCCATCTCTCAAGTTAGGAATTGATGAAATATTAGGGTTTGGAATTAGATTACCTTTTTATTTATTCTATAGATTGCAAAGATTTTAATTTGCAAAACAAATTGAAAGAATTAGCCTAAATTTTCTATATGGAGGAGTGGGTTTTTATTTCCCATTATCTGGTTTTGAGAAGGAAGAAAGTGAAGAATAAAACGTACAGGTGATTTCCTTTTCTCACTTTCTCAATATTTGCCTAAGTGCTAATAGGCTTTGGACCCATTAGTTAAAAGAAAATAAATAGCCTATAGGTTAATTAAACAACACTAAACCAAAATATGTGCATATATCACTTATACACACAAAAAATGCATTTTCTCTCAAGGTTTACAAAAGAAAAATTTGTAAACTTGTATACTTACAAAATAAAACATTTTCTATCATATAAAAAGATTAATTTATATTTTAAAAACACTCTTATTATTAAAATCCTTTATTTCACAATAACATAAAATTTTCACCAAATAAATGTAAAAGTCTACATTTTAACTTCTAAAATTCAACAAAAATCATTTTCTCACTTAGAAAAATATTACAAACCATTTTTAACTCGAATTTATAGTTAAAACACATTTTAAAACCAATTTCCATCTTTTTTATTTAAATAAACAACCTTTAAAAATCTCATACTTCTTTTTAAAAATTATTAAAAGAAGTAATTGGCAATAATTAATATAATTATTGCATTTTCTCCAAATAAAACCCATTTTCCAATCATTATTAACCCAAATAAATAAAATAAAGTTCTAAACCTTATTTTTCTCATTTTATTTTCAAAATTCATTGTTTATTCCAAATAAACAATTAAAATTTCCAATTTTATTTTAATTTACAATATTAAATTATAAATACCGTTATAATTTAATATTAACAAGTAATCTCCAAACCAGGGTTGTTACACACTATGAGAATGTAAGGGAGCATGAGAGAGATTTGCAAGAACTCAGACTGTTAAAGGATGGAAGAAGACAAAGAGCCGAGCGGCATAGCCATAATGAGAGAAGGCAAAGAAGGTATGAAACACGCCACCAAGTACCTCAAGCAGATCAAGAGGTTGACTCTGGACTCATATACTATAATTATCGATTTTTTATTCTGTATTATGTTATAAGAAACAAAACTAACATCAGTCGACATCACTATAGATGCTGCATTTTTCCGGGTGGTTGTGGATTTTGGCAATGGCTTGACGATCCTTTACCTTATCGAGCAGTTGTGTTGCTACTAAACTTGAAGAACAAATTGAAACACTTCAAAGTACACTGGGTTCAATTCAATTATCAGGTGGTCGAAGGTATTTTTTAATCAATTAGCGTGTTTATTTTTTATCTATGATGTTTTCTTGTTTCAATGTTTCTAATGGTTTAATTAAGTTCAGTGTTTTTAATGTTTGTTCTTATCTTATAAAAAAATTAAGTAAGTTTGTAATGGTTTAATTAAATAAGTTTGCAATATTGTTCTTATCTTAAGTGCATACTAGAATTTGAAAACACAAACTTAACTTACTTATGGAAAGTACATAGAACTTGCTGAAGGTAATTAACTTAATTAACTTACTTAACTTGAATTCGAAAGTACATTGAACTTACTGAAAGTAAATAATTTACTTAACTAATCCAAACATCATTCAAATTGTCTAACATAGCTAACCCAAAGATCATACATAGCATGTCCAACAAAATCAATATGATACTCCTATAAATATCATGAATCAAACGTAGCTCGTGTTAACTGAAATAGGTTTTCTCCTCCACTGTATTTATAATGCTTATGTATCTTCGACAAGCTCTAGTAAACGTGACATGACAGAGTTAGGGGTATGCTCTAGGGGCAATTATGTAATTTGTTACATATATCTAACTTGATAACTAATCTTATTCAAAATAATATGTGTTCTTTCTATTATATACTTGATATAATATGTTATATTAATTAATTAATTTTTAAAAGTATATTTAATAGAAAATCCATAAATGGTATGTTTTATGATAGTATTTACAAAGTATTGTAACTGTGAGTAATTTATCACAGTGAAAACAAATATACCATTTTAAATATTCTTAGTCACGATGTATCGAGACTGGATATCGATACATCCATTAAGACTAGAGTACGTAACACTCAGTGTGTTACTCATGACTGTTGGGGGAACTAAGTGGTTACGTACTGATGGTTATTGGATAACTATGGAATAACTCACTTGAAAGTTTTCTATTGGTTAATATAACTAAGGTCAAACAAAAAATATCGATGTGACTAATTTATACAGTTCTCTCGGCTTGAGAATACTGTTGATCTTCAATGTGGAAGCTCCACTTTGATTATAGTTAAATTAGGGAACGAGGTCCATTGAGCAACTATAGTTGGGTCGAGTGAAAGCATTGGATGTGAAACACTATTCAAGAGAGGATTCGTCCTCTCAGTTATATGAGGTTAGTATCACGATCAACTGATATCAACTCAAAGTCAAAGTCTCTGGCTAGAGCAGTTCGGTTAATAATGATTATTATTATTGAACCAATGTGTTTAGATTATAAAATTGAATGTGGACGATATTACAATTTTGACCATTACCAAATTCTATAAGTCCTAATGCGATATAGTTTTGACGAAGAGAATTGGTGTAAATAATTTTCACTATTGGGTACTGCTTATAATAAGTAAAATTAGATTTTATCAAAAGATGTATAAGCGATAAATTTAGCCAAAATGTCGCACCACTTGCTAAGTGACGTGTGAACGTTAATATTCGAATAGTTCGATATTAATCGCTGATTAAATTTACACTTTTGAGTCATACAACCGTAATGATGAATTCTCTGAAAAACCATATGATTTAGTTAATTTATAAAATGTTGTAACTTTATTAAATAAATTGATATTTGAGACATATTAATATTATTTAATTTATTTGATGTTTGGAAGTTATTGTAATTATTTTAATGCATTTATAAAAGTTATATTTGCACCCATTGACATACGACATCGATGTAATTTAAATAAAAGATAATTGCATGAAATGATTTATGGAAATTTTATGTCATTTAATGACATGATTTGTGAAAATTTAATGTCATTTGATAACATATCATGTGAAAAGAAAGGATTGGAGAGAGAGACAATTAAGTGAATTAATTAAGGAAGTATTAATTAAAGAATGAGAAAAGTTTCATTCTTTCAAATAAAATATATTCTCGAATTCATTCTCTATATACAACCCTTTCTTTCTGTCATCTAACTTTTCATGGCAGAAAACAAAAATCTAATTTTCAAAAATCTTTCAGCTCCAAATACAAATATCAAATAAAATAAAACAAAAGTGGCTCGTCCATTTCTTGCAAGGATAGCATGCAGATCTTGAAGATGAGATGATATCATCATTCAAGGTGCATCCTTTTTGCTACATCTCAAAGTAAAATTTCATTTTATTTATTCGTATAATCTACTTATTCATATGATTAGATCTCTTGCATATTACATCTGAATATAAGTTTATCTATTTAACTTGATCTAATTCCCTTTTATTATATCTCCTTTAATAATATAGGTTTATAATATCAATCTGATTTAGATCCATTTTGTGCTATTCCATTTTGATTACATGTCCATATTCTTAACATTAGAGTCATGATATATTACATCTCATTTAACTAGTTATTTATAATGTTCTTATAGTTAGATCTGAAATTTTACTACAAATTTATATGTGCCTAAGTTGTCCCGTTGTTCCTATTTGAAACCATTCATTTATATGATTTTATTTTATTTCAGCTAATATAAATTACATATGTTGTCCTTTGCATCTGAAATTGAATATAATGTTTATATGTTTTGTTTGAATTTTTTTTGTTAATGTATTCTTTTGTTTGAAAGTAAAATAAAAAAATATTCAGACTTTTGTGTAAATTTGTTAACTCCTAATTCTAACACATGCTAAATCGCAAACTTTACATATTTATTTGTTATTTTAATTTTAAAAGTAGCTTGAAATTAATTACATATATGTGTGAATATGTTGTTTTAATTCAACGTTTATAAAATTTACTTTTATGTAAAATCACAATTTTAATTTTAAAATTCTTCCTAAATTGAAACTTGATTTATGTTTGTTAATTCTAGATTTCAAAATATGAGAACGGTCAAAATTAGTTTTGTATGCATTTATGTTTTAGAGTTTAATTACTGATTTGAAAAGACATTGATTGAATGAGTAAAGGAATGAGGAAAGTCCTCTATCTTTTCTTCTTTATAAATGTTTGCCTCTATTCATTAATTGTCCTTTTGTTAATACAAGTCAACTTTTATCTATCAGTAAAATTCGTTTTAATATATTATGTATAAGTGTAAGTTGAACATACACACACACACATGTTATTGTTACTTACATTTTTAAAATAAAATTTGGACAACAAAGACACATGTTAATTCTGTAATAAATATTAATTTGTTAGTTAACCTAATTAATGAGAGAGAGAAATGAAAATTTTCCCTGTTTACATTTTTGGCCCCCTCCTAGTTAATTATTTATATTAAAAGAAAGAAATAAAAGGTTTCTTTCTGCAACCTTTTATATATTTATTTACATACTTTTATGTGTTGCTCATATCCTGTCCTTATCATTCAAATACATGAATGTATTTTGATACATTCATCATGTTAAATATTTATTTGAATTAAATTTAAAACTCCTTTAATTATGAAATAAAATAAAATATTGATTTTATTTAAAAGAAACCTAGAAAAGTTCTAAGTATATTTAGACTTCATAGACCCATTAAAGATCCAAAATGGTAACAAAATTTTAAAATTCACTCATTTCTTCCATTGTGGGTTAGTCTAGTTCCAATAATGGTACCAGAGCCCAATAACCTATGCAGTCTAAATTAGTCCTGTTAGGGCTAACTAATTAAGCTTGCGCACTTAGTACGGTGTTTAAAAAGGTGATGTCTAGAATTGGAATTGGGTGATCAAGTACCTGTCATACATGGTTACTTGCCTGACCTGAAAGATGAAGTGAGCCCAAAGGCTATCCCCAATAAAAAAAGGCTCAATTTGAATTGGGTTTTAGGCTAATTTTCAAAATAGTTTGAAGATTAAGATAAGATTTTAAATTTAAAATAAAACATGTTTGTTATAAAAGGTTATAATATAACATAAATTTTCAAAATGTTTGAAAAGGTAATAAAAATTTCAAATTTTTTTAAACTATTTGAATATTAATTTCGAAATTTAAACTTTAATAATATGATTAATAAAATTAACTAATTAAACGAGTTAATTAATTAATACTTATATGCATGTATTATATTTGTTGATATATGTTATGCTATTTTAAAGTGTTTAAGATAACATAAGTATACATATATGTATATATAAGATAAAGGTTTGAAATTAATATAATTTAATTATAATTGTTTAATTAAATAAATTAATAATAGGTTAATTAATTAAATAAAAATATGCATATATAAGATATATCTGTTATACTATAAATGTTATAGTATACACTGTAAAGGTTGTAGTAGATATGCCCTAGTTCTATTGGAATACTAATATAAAATTAAATAAAAAGTTAATAAATTTAATTTAATTAAATAAGATTTAATCAAATAAAATGTTATACATAAGACTATCATATAAGTAATATGAAATATAAAAGTTATATAACAATAACACTTATATAATATGAATGTAAAATAAAGGTGAAATATTAGACAAACCCAAATAGACTTAAGGAATAAATATATATGTAAATGTATGTGTACCGCGATTTCTGATGTGTCTGACACATGAATCATGAGGGTATTTCATAAGAAATACATTATTGCATAAGTCGATATCACTCAATATAATATATTGAAAATTATGAATCTTCAATATAATGTTGTTGTCTACCATATATATTAATAAATTATTTGCATACTCCTTAGTTGTTGAGCAAACTCAAACTAGGAATGTAATGTGTAGTATTATTAATATATTGAATGGACGAGGTACGATAACTATATGTATTTGTTGAGCAAACTCAAGATACATATAATATTCTTAGGTCTTCGCGATATGGTAGGTATGAATGAATAATATCTTTTGATTTATTGAGCAAACTCAAGGTCGAAATGAGGTTAGGACAAGGAAACATAAGTTAGAGTTGTATGTGATACAACCGATAAGGGACAACCAATAAAGAGTTATTCATCGTTTGTGGGGCTATGATTTGTTGAGCAAACTCAATGTCAGAATACCAAGACAGATGAGTCCTAACATGCACTGGTGAAGTCGAAAGGCTTTTTTATTTCATCTTAAGGTTTGGAGAAACATAAAAGACTAGTGGGAGCCTTATTAGAAAAATGAAATGGTAACATTTAACCTTTCTAATATGTTAAGAACATATGTTAAGTAATGATATAATTATCTACAATGATGAATTTGTGTATTTAATATGATTGATAAAACGTTTATCAATTAATATATACAAATGAAATGAATTGAAATTTGACTAATGGAAATATAACATATACTTACTATTAAATGCCTATTGCATATCAATGTTTTCTATACTCATGCAAGTGCCTAATTTTACAACTACTTAATATGTTCGTAATATGGTCACTTATGTGTTTGTTTGGTTGAGATTGTGTATTTCATTTTATGAGTTTTGAACTCTAAAAGCAATACAAGACTATGGATATTTGACATATATACTATCACATATAAATGTTCATTCAAAACAAACAAGTAAACCGTACCATATTAGTAACATGGTCACTTACATGTTTACTATATGGTGAACAGTCACAGTTCGTAATGTACGATACTTCGATGAAATTAGTTCTTTCAAAACAAACAAATAAACCATACAATGAGATCGAGAATTCAATTTGATTGATTACAATAAAGATCATATTGCGTTAAATGTAACGCAAGACCAAAACAATAATATAAATTTAAGAGCTCGATTGTTGATATGTCAGTTTGATCAGTTTACACAAAGTGCAACATATTTAATGTCCTTAAATGTTAAGGATGATCAGATGTGCTTTTATAAAGAGTTTGTTATAATATGATATTAAAGGGTATTCTTTTGAATGATTCGACTATTTAGGAGAGAGAACGAATGTGCAAGAGTAGTTGAGATTTAAGGTATAGTTCGGATAAAGAGAGTGAATAGTCACTTCTGCTTCATAAAGAAACATCAGAAGCGGGAATTGTAATAATATTGATATTTAAAATTTGAATAAGAAATATGATTTCTATTCCTAAATGCATTTTCGTATAGAAAATTGTTTTCTATGAAATTTATTTCTTCGAATTCGAGATATTTGATCAAAGAACCCTCCATTGTAAACTAGTTGCAGTATATGACCTATATTAAGTGAATGATGGACCTCCAAATTCGGTATGATGTTATAGTAATGGCGAAAATAGTGGGAGCATACTATATAACACTTATCGATTGCATCAAGTCATGAAAATTGTTTTCATAAAACGTACCTCATATATTTACGAAATAATATCTGATCTTTGGTGATGACTAAAGAATAGACATAGTTTTATTTCAATGAATATTATGAATATTTGTTGTGAAATGAAACTTTAGTAAAGGTATTTAATGCATTGGAAAATACAGAAGTATCTAAAATTATTTACAATTATTTTAGAATTATAGACTAAGTTGAAGTTTTGAGAAATAATTTTATTATATGATCACGAATCATATGATAGCAGTTAACTATATCTTAAACAAAAAGGGCCATGCATCCATTTAATAGGAGCATCATAATAGTTAATGAACTTTTCAAATTGATACATATTGATCTACGCAATCGCATGTCTATTTATACCTAATCGATTCCACGTATTTGGTTATATTCATCGATGACTTATCACCGATATGGACATGTGTATTTGATACATATGTAGTATGTCTATGAGAAGACCATAGAGTATAAAACAAAAGTAATAAAATAAAATAAAATAACGTGCAGTATAATAGAAATGATTTAATTTGATTGAATGGCTGGGTATATTAGAAAGAGCTCCAAATGTACCTAAAAATGAATAAAGATTCAATCTCAAAGAAAACTCCTCCCTAAACACATAATGATGTATTGATAAGGAGTAATCAAACTTTGTTAGACAAAGCATGATTAATGATGAGTATTGAGATAAGTTCTTTCTATAAGGTGTATACTTAAGAGTAGTACACAAGGTTAAAACTAATATCATCCAAAGAATAGTTTACAAACCATATAAGATAAGGGTTTATAAGAAATCCCTACATATCCTAAGTCAAGGAGTTGGCAGGTTGTGCGAATCGAAAAATTGCATGTAATAATTGTATGTAAGGGTTCTTGTATGAATCGTCTTAAGAGAATTTTGGGAACTATAGTCATTAGAGGACTAATTTATATTGTGAACATAAATATATTGTGAACTAATGCAAAATTAGTTTTATATAAAGAAATTCATAAAATGTTTATGAATATATGTTCCATTGTATTGAGAAACAACTGTTATTTCAAGAGATACCAACTTCGTAATTGAGGAATTTCTTACTAAATTATTCGTATAAAATGGATTTTGATATGATCCAAGGATAAAGCTAATTGCAAGGGATGAAACGAAATCAACTAAACCTAAATAACACAACATATTAGAATGTTTAATAAGTATTATTGTACATTGAAAAGAACCTATGAGTTTCTTATCAATGTCGAGAATAGATAATCCTTAGCAGTCAATTAAACTATTAAGAGTATTGACTCTATAATATGGTATGATGCACAAATCCGAACTAGATTTCAAGTACATTATCAAAATATTATTTTTAAAGTTGTACCCAAAGGGATATGATCCATTGGACGCAAACATATCTTTAAAGGAAAGTCAAAAGCAGTTGAAATAATAGTGAGCCACATTGATAAGAATAATACCGTAAATTTCAATTATTGAAATCAACGCATTCAGATTCACCATTCGATGTGCTCAAGTAGATTAGGATTTTACTCACAAAATTATCACATAGTATGACTTTATGTTTTGGTACATATGTATCGAAACAAAAAATAATAAATAATGATTTAGAGTAAATTGTTTACACGTAATAACCAAAATGTCTCAGAGTCGGTGGGAGCAATATTGAGTTTTTTGATATGATCCAAGAACAAATACGAAAGTGTTGTTCAACAAGCATCAAAATTGAATAAAAGTTTTGATAAGAATATCAAATAGTTTGATTATCGATCAAAATGCAGAGGAAGCGTGTGTTTATAAGAAAGAGCGTTAAAATGTACATTGATATTTCTAAATTATATATAAACAACACACTGCTGATTGTTAAAGGTGTGCTTGTGTTAAAATTAGCTTTAGTTGTAATACTCGACATTGGATTAATAAATGATCCCTTTTGTATTGAGTATAAAAGGTGTTGAGAATGTCCTAAACGATTTGATATGACACGTTATTAAAATGTTTAATACAGAACATGTAAGATTGATTTCTTATGCATTGACAATAGGAATTATCATACATATTATGTTGTTTATGATATCGTGATTTGTTTGTGTATATGATACATGAAGCAAATGTCAAAACAAAATTGATGTCACTAAATATGTTCGAAGTGTTCTCATATATTTATAAAATACTAGAGAAATGTTTACAGAAACAACAAACTCCTTGTGAAGGAGTATTCAGACTCAAACTTCATAAGTGATATTGAGTATAATATGTCAATAATAAATTCAAGTTAAGAATCTTTAAGTTAGAAATGTTCTAAATTAAAGACCCTCCCTGATTCAATGAAATAGGATACGTACATCGCCTTAAATAGCGCCGCAATAAAATCAATGTATATAACTATAAATGCACAAATTTATCACTTAGCCGAGGGTGATTCCAAATGTTGAGAATTCCGTAACATTTTTATATGGTAACACTGTCATAGTAAGGTTCATAAAATAACTTAGAGCTAACTAGAAATAGAGAGACATACTCTGAATTGTTCCACATGACAAAGGTAGTTTATCAGCATTAGGGAGAGTTGATTGACAAAGTAGAAAATTAAAACATAATAGCATACCCATTCACCGAGGGACTAACCCAATTGGTTTTGATAAAATCGATCGGAAAAGTTGGAATGAGATTCCATAGTTGACCTCAAGTGCAAGTAGGAGATTGGTAGAGTTAAGGGTATGCTCTAGAGGTAATTATGTAATTTGTTACATATATCTAACTTATTAACCAATCTAGTTCAAAATAAAAGGTGTTTTCTTTCTATTATATACTTGATATAATGTGTTATGTTAATTAATTAATTTAATTAAAAGTATATATAATAGGAAATCTATAAATAGTATGTTTTGTGATAGTAGTTACAAAGTGTTGTAAACGTGAGTAATTTATCACAATGAAAACAAATATACCATTTTAAATATTCATCGTCAAGATGTGTCGAGACTGGATATCGATATATTCGTTGAGGCTAGAGTACGTAATACTCTTTAAATGTTGGGTAATGTATTACTCATGGATAACTATGGAATGATCCACTTAATAGTTTATTGTTGGTTAATATAACTAAGGTCAAACAGAAAATATCGATGTGACTAATTTATGCAGTTCTCTCGACTTGAGAATACTGTTTATCTTCAATGTGGAAACTCCCTTTGATTATAGTTAAATTGTCGCACGAATTCCATCGAATGACTATAGTTGGGTCGAGTGAAAGCATTGTAAGTGAATCATTATTCAAGAGAGGATTCGTCTCCTCGGTTATATGAGATTAGTATTAGGGTTAACTGATGTCAACTCAAAGTCAAAGTCTCTGGCTAGAGTAGTTCGGTTAATAATAATTATTATTATTGAACTAAGGACTTTGTGTTTGGACTATAAAGTTGAATGCGAACGATATCAGACTTCTGACTGTTACCAAATTCCTTAAGTTCTAATGTGATATAGTTTTGATTAAGAGAATTGGTGTAAACAATTGCCGCTATCGGGTACCGTTTATAATAAGTAAAATTGGATTTTACCAAAAGACGATGTTTGAGAAATATTAATATTCGAAGAGTTACAATTGCCACTATTTCACACTACCTGCTAAGTGATGTGTGAATGTTAATATTCGAATAGTCTGATATTAATCGCTGACTAAATTTACACATTTGAGTCGCACAACCGTAAGGATGAATTCTCTGAAAAACTACATGATTTAATTAATTTATAAAATGCTGTAAATTGATTGATATTTGAGAAATATTAATTATACTTAATTTATTTGATGTTTGGAAGTTGATTGTGATTATTTTAATGCATTAATAAAAGTTATATTTGTATGCATTGATATACGACACCGATGTAATTTAAATAAAAGATAATTGCATGGAATTATGGAAATTTTATGTCATTTGATGGCACGATTTGTGGAAATTTTATGTCATTTGATGACATATCATATAGAAAGAATGGATTAGGGAGAGAGAAACAATCAAGTTAATTAATTAGGGAAGTTTTAATTAAAGAATGAGAAATGTTTCGTTATTTCAAATAAAACATATTCTCTATTTCATTTTGTATGTAAAACTCATTCTTTCTCATTTTCATTCTTTTTCTTTCTTTCTTCCTAACTTTTCATAGCAGAAAACAAAAAAAATCAAATTCCCAAAAATCTTTCAACTTCAAATAAAAATACCAAATAAAATAAAACAAAAGTGGTTCATCCAGCTCTTCCAAGGATAGGATGTGGATCTTGAAGATCCGAGAAGATATCATTGTTCAAGGTGCATTCTTTTGACTACATCTTAAGGTAAAATTTTCATTTTATTTATTCGTATAATCTTCTTATTCATATGATTATATGTCTTGCATATCACATTTGAATATAAGTTTATCTATTTAACTTGATCTAATTCCCTTTTGTCATATCTTCTTTAATAATATATGTTTATAATATCAATTTCATTTAGATCTATTTTGTGCTATTCCATTTTGATTACATTTCCATATTCATAGCATTAGAGTTGTGACAAATTCTTAACATTAGAGCTATGATATATTACTTCTCATTCCATTAGTTGTTTATGGTGTTCTTATAGTTTGGATCTGAAATTTTACTACGAATTTATATGTGTATATGTTGTCCCCTTTGTTCCTATTTGAAACCATTCATTTATACGATTTTATTTTATTTTGGCTAATATAAATTACATATGTTGTCCTTTGCATATGAAAATTGAATATAATGTTTATATGTTTTGTTTGAATTTTTTTGTTAATGTATTCTTTTGTTTGAAAGTAAAATAAAAAAGTAATCAGACTTTTGTGTAAATTTGTTAACTTCTAATCCTAACACATGCTAAATCGCAAACTTTACATATTTGTTTGTTATTTTAATTTTAAAAGTAGCTTGAAATTAATTACATATATGTGTGAATATGTTGTTTTAATTCAACATTTATAAATTTACTTTTATGTAAAATCACAATTTTAATTTTAAAATTCTTCCTAAATTGGAACTTGATTTATATTTGTTAATTCTAGATTTCAAAATATAAGAATGGTAAAAATTAGTTTTGTAAACATTTATGTTTTAGAGTTTAATTACTGATTTGAAAAGACATTGATTGAATGAGTAAAGGAAGGAGGAAAGTCCTCTATCTTTCCTTCTTTATAAATATTTGCCTCTACTAATTGTCCTTTTGTTAATATAAGTCAACTTTTGTCTATTAGTAAAATTACTTTTAATATATTATGTATAAGTGTAAGTTGAACTCATATATACATATGTTACTGTTACTTACATTTTTTAAAATAAAATTTGGACAACAAAATCACATGTTAATTCTGCAGTAAATGTTAATTTGTCAATTAACCTAATTAAAGAGAAAGAAAACTGAAATGTTTCTCTCTTTACATTTTTGGTCCTATCATTCCGTAATTAATTATTTATGTTAAGAGAAAGAATAAAATGTTTCTTCTTCTAACCTTTTACATAGTGTTAATTCTATAGTAAATGTTAATTTGTTAGTTAACTTAATTAAAGAGAGAGAGAAATGAAAGGTTTCTGTGACAAACCGCAAATCCGTAACCTTTGAATTGATAATAAACCACACATGTCTGACCCAAAAAGCACAGACTGACGGAAATTCAGGAGAAAGAAAAGAAGAGAGAAGAAGAGAAGAGAAGAAAAGAAGAGAAGAAAGAGAGAAGATAGAACCAAACAAAACAATATAGAATCTCACATTGCAGCGGAAAACATATAATATCATATCAATGATCTTTACAAAGCAGAAACTGTATATACATACATCAATCAAAGTTCAACAATCAATCACTAGTTATCAACCTGGACAGTTATAATAACCTGTCCTCACAATTGCCGATAATATACAAAAACAAAGCACAGGGGATAATCAAGCAAAACAGGTACGTGTATACGAAAATGAAGATCTCCAGCTCCCCTGCTGAAGCTCCAAAAGCACCAATATAAACCTGTAAATATACTCGGTCTGACCCGAGCATTGAAAGGGAAGAACGCCCGGATCAGTCTGGTAAACCAGTGTGAGAAACACACTCAACCGAATTTATTAAATTACCAAACTTTTCCTTTATCAAAACAAAAGTATCTCGTAAGATAAGTCCACACATAAACACGGACATGTTTTTACCTTATGATAACTAAAACATCTCATATCGAATCATCTTATAATATACTAGTGTCTAGTATATACAAATAATATTAATCATAGACGAAATTGTTACATTGATTAAATTCCAGCATATAGCTCAAAATGGGTAATACAATCAAAATGGCAAGTACGTAGTGGAGTTTGGATTTCCATACAAATGACCAAGTGAAGGGACTACCTTCCGAAGGGGTACACCTCTAGATGGATGTCTCGAGGCACAGAACATCTGCCCTCTACCAACACAAGACCGGCCTACCTCTATAATTAGATGGTACCGAATATGTCATCCTCCGGTCATTACCGACCTTTACAGAGGGCCCTCATAGCATACAAACCACAATAATCAGATACACAACGTCATAGCGTATAAAGATATATCTAGAAGAGGATGATCATATCCTACTTGGGAGCGACCCACTTAGCCTTGCCGCATCTAACCCTGTTTTGGTCATTTCCGTTTGATGAGGCCTAAGGTAACGATTACCTTTCACAAATCACAATCACATCACTATGAATGCCACACGGTCATTTCCGTTGACTACTAATTGCCTTCCACAAAAATACAACCCTTGAGCTCGTACGTCTCAAGGAAGGGTGTTAAGCTAAGAGAAGTTGCCTTCTCCGCCACCAAACAGATGTACGTTTGTAAAAACCAATGTACGTAATCTTAAGAAATGCAATGTCAGACAAACTCATACAAGTTGTCCAGGAACAGGACAAACCGAAGGCACTTTCCTACCACATCCTATCGGGAAATCCCTAGGATTAGTAGCGAATAGTCCTTGCATTGGATATTTCATAATGAAAAGACCACTGCTACTATATGTATATTGGGATTTTAACCCCAAACGATCAACAAGTAGTCCCGCACTATTGAAACTCTGAAATATCAATATCATCATAAGCAACCTACACAATCGTCGCATATACATTGGTCCGAAGTGGTTTTTAGATAAATCTGATCCCGGTCTCTTCGCACCAACAACCAGAAAGCGTTTCTCAACCTCACACAGAAACTAAGTCTCATAGACTTATCACGTCTCCAACTTTCAACTTGCTATCCTTTGGGCCAAGAAGTAAGCTCGATAGATTGGAGTAATACTCCGCACTACACGAATCAACATCCTCAACACAAACGATAATCAAGCCTACATAGAAGGCTACGTACTAAGTGTACGACTAAATAATTCCCACATTAAGTCGAGGAACTAAAATGGCCAAATTTGATAGTCGGTTATTTAACTATCAAAGCAAACAAACAAATATTTAGAACCATATACAATCACTAGGCCCTTTTAATTAATCTTTTATTTATTTAAATCACTTGCCAAATATTCACTTATAAAATCCATTTATAACTCCATTTTATCATTTACAAAATTCCTTAATAATTCCTTTACTTTGATTTATAAAAATTCAATTTTATAAATCTTCTATATAAACCATTTATAATAAGTCCAAAATCTCAAATAAACTATATTTACAAAATAATTCATTTCATATTCCAAAAATCACATTTTGGTACATTTCACAAAAAACATAATTTCTATAACATAAAAATTATAACTTTTATTTATTCAAAATAAATTCAATTCCTTTACAATTCAAAAATCAATAAAACATTTATTTTCAAAATCACTTGAAAATCCTTTTTAATTTGAATTCGTCACTTTAACATTTTTAAATTTCCAAAATAAGCCCAATGCTGCAACAGTACTAAATACATCAATCACGGCATCCAAACATCATATATGTCAATATCTATAAATAAACCAATACTGGTGAGGAATCCAGTTGGATCCCTCCAACCTGTCACCTGCAACAAATATACATATGAGAATATGTGTATAATGTCCGCTTCGAGGCAGACGCGCGTACAAAAGGTCATCCGCTCATACACGGGAACGTATAGGATCTCATATGTTTCAATAGGCAGGAAATATATCCAAATACCAATCAATACATATATAATATATAATATATCATATATCATCCAAACAATCATCAATCATCATAAATAATATTTATTCCCACTTATATAAAAATATCAGTGAGTCAGAAAGAGTGAGTTGTACTCACATTGCTTCCAATAGCAGTTGTAGTGTTTTATTCCAAATAAAATTAAACGACCGTTTAATTTTACCCAAAATTCACACTAGCTCCAATCAACTCCAAACCAGATCTAAAATGTAGTGCTCGCCAATACGGACCCGATGCAATTTGTTCCGTAAAAAACGGACCTTATATGACAAAGTTATGATATTTCACAGATTATACGAATTAAAACATATATTAATTTACAATTTCCCTTTTTTTTATTTATTTTTAACCTTGATATCATCACAGCCGTTAGACCTGCATCAACAAATCCAGGCCGAACGCCTTTTCTTCACCCCCAGGCATCTCGTACGTGATAAAACCCACCCATGTCGATTGCTTCCCTCGATTTTCGGCCCCTCTTCGATCATCTACACATCGATCAAGAACCCCCACTCCATAGCCCAATGCGAGCACCACCCTCGGCCAAAATATCGTGGAGCTCGACCTCTCCCCTACGTTGAAAAATGTGTGCGAACGTCGCGGCTTTACACGCGATTTCCCATCGATCGACTCCACCATTTTCGATCGCCACCGTTCATATCGAAGCTCTCATCGTCCTCTTCATTTTTTATTTAGAAAGTTTCTCGTATAAATGCATAGATTCGAAGATAATTGAGGAAGAAGTTTGGTGTTTTCTGGCCATTGGAAATGAAGGTGGCGGCTAACCCTAGCTCATTAGGGTTTTGTGAAAAATGAAGAAATCTAGGTCCTTTTATAGAAAATCTACGCACACTATTCATCCGTAATTTTTCCGAACTCGAAACGAAGCATGCCGCCTGGTGTTTATAATGTTTTACCCCTATTCTGAATGCAATGGAATATATATCGAGAGCCAATTCGATCGTATTTGGAAGATAGGTTTTCGAATCGACTATTTAAATTTAAAATTTACTTAAATAGATTTCTACGCGTTTTAGCTTGCCCCGGACAAACCGTAAATCCGATTGACACGAAATTTGAAATCTTACAATAATATAACATTACGGATCCAATGAAACTGGTTTCGTCGAAATCCAAGACAGTATGAAAAATGTCCATTTCACTCGTCAATTAAATATTAAAATATTCAATTTCTACAAATTAACTTTTAATTCAGTTTTAAAAGTTCTCTAACATCATTCTAATTCAAATAAGATTTAACTCAACATTATAAATCATTTTAATTCACATTAAATTCAATTTTCAATTATTTACACAATTTCAAATAATTAAATTAACC
Source organism: Allium fistulosum (assembly GCA_030737815.1). NCBI lineage: Eukaryota > Viridiplantae > Streptophyta > Magnoliopsida > Asparagales > Amaryllidaceae > Allium > Allium fistulosum. The sequence continues at coordinate 796,278,706 of CM060902.1, read as the reverse complement.
ATTTAATTATCCAATTAAATCCTGATATTTCAAATATAAGTTATTCAGCTAATAAAATTTACTTGTGAATATTTAAAATCAATTAAATTTACGAATTTCAAATGACAAAATTTCTTGGTCGTTACATTCTCTCCTACTTAAAAGAATTTCGTCCTCGAAATTATCAAGTAAGAAAACGCTATAAAATCCATTACTTTTCAAAAAAAAAATTCGTTCAAATTAGATATCAAAATCATTAAATATTTTAACTTTTTCCAAAATCATTAGTTAAACTTCTTACAAAACTTTTCTAAGTTTCAAAATCTACTCATAGTTATCTTTTCAAAACCGACTAATATCGTTTAACCTTTAACTCAAAATTAAAATTTTAGTTATCAAAATTTTTCCTTTCGATTTTCCCAAAAAATTTCTAACGCCTTAAAGTTTCTGAAAAATTCGCCATAGCCTCCTTTGCGCGGTTCGATCGTAGTAGGATCACAACATATATATATATATATCACAAATATACATCTCATCTTCGAGGATGAGGCATCCCGTAGGGAAAAAAGTGTAAAAGTACGATATGTAATCCGAGATATGTACCTTATATATTATTAGCGAGCATATATGGCTAATATAGCGCGAAAGCGAGCTCCAAATGCGAAGCAAGGGCCATCCGCACCTACTAAATACTCAACAAATAATGAGAAACATGTATATATGAAAATAATATCAATATACAACATATAACAATACAACAACTACACAAGCCAACATAGCAAATGCAATCAAAAGCAACAAATCCAACCATCAAGCAACTATCATCCAACAAACCAAAATCTATCCAATAAATCCATAACCAAATCAATATAAATTCATTCTCATTAATATTCATTGAATTGGTTTTCAATTTAATCATATTTGATTCATTAACATTGGATTTTTCTAACATTCATTCAAATTCAAATTCAATTAATTTACATTTACTAATTTATATTCAAGTTTTTTCACTTCCACATTAAATCAAATTCAATTTTATTTAGATTTACTTCACTTCCAAATTGAATTCAATTACTTAGCTTTCAATTTTATTAATTCAACTTCATTAACACTTAATGAATCTCTATACAATCAACTAACATCCATTTACCAACCAATGCATATCCAACATAACCAATTTTATTTACTTTACTTCGATTCATTATTCACTTTATTAATTCATTTTGATATCAAATTCAGCTTCATTCAACATCACTTAAGTTACGTTTCATTTCAACTCACGTGCATTTATTTCCACTATAATACTTAAGTTCACTACTAATTTAATTCAAATTCTATTTTATTTAACTTAACTTAGATTTCATTTCTAAAGTCATTTTATTTAACTTTTACTTAAGTCAAATTTCATATCACTATCCAAATTCAGATTTTGTTTTGCTTAACAAAATTGTTTAACCATTTTAACAATTGGTTTTACTTAAATTTTCTCATTTTATAAGTTATACAACTTATTTATTTAAACTTTCAAATTCATGTTATATAATCGCTTATCTTTTAAGTTTAAATTTCCATTTCAATAACTTATCTAATCCAGTTCAATTTATTTAACCTTCCTTTAGTTAAATTTCAAATCACATATCTTATTATACTAACTCAAATTTATTATTTCATATTATAAGTCTAAAACTCATTTCACTTATATTTATCAATTTCAACTTGGATTTTAAATTCAAATTTGTTTATCACAACAAAACTTAACTTTCAATTTACTATTGGTAGCAAATCTATCACATAGAAACTCGAAAATGATACTGATGATGCTGCAGTCATCATCCTTATTATTTCCCAGCAACGGTAGTGAATTCAGTGCTTTATATTCTTTTTAAATCCTTTTATATTTATAAATCACATTTATAAACCTTTTACTTATATAATTTCACTATATTACTTTACTTATATAAGGTTATTTCACAATTGTAAATCATATTAATTATAATTCCATACTTATAATTCACTTGCTTAAATAATTTATTCTTTTACCGTTGCTGCTTTTATTTGGATTATTCAAACAGCTTTTATTAACTTATATATATTTACACTTTCAAACAACCAAACAATCCATTTATATACACTATAATAATTTCTGAAAAATCATTTCCTTTACATATAAAATATAATCGAGGTAAAATTATTTCATTTACCCACTTTTAAAATAATACTATGTCGACTTGCCTTGTTTAAGTGTTTGGAAATCCCTATCGATAACATGGAGTCCCACATACCGACTAGAATTCACAAACAACTCAACGGATAAGCAAACACAATACAAAACATTTTATATCACTAACAAATACGCGCTCATATATATAATACACTCAATTCAATCTAGGGTGCTATTGTCCCTATCTATACTGAGTACACAACAAAGCATAGGAATATACAAAATCTAAGCTTTGATACCAAATGTGACGAACCGCAAATCCGTACCCTTTGAATCGACAATAAACCACACATGTCCGACCTAAAAAGCACAGACTGACGGAAAGTCAAGAGAAAGAAAAGAAGAGAGAAGAAGAGAAGAGAAGGAAGAGAGAAGATAGAAACAAACAAAACAATACAGAATCTCACATCGCAGCGGAAAATATATAATATCGTATCAGTGATCTTTACAAAACAGAAATTGTTTTTACATACATCAATCAGAGTTCAACAATCAATCACTAGTTATCAGCCTAGACAGTTATAATAACCTGTCCTCACAATTGCCGATAATATACAACAACAACAAAGCACATCGGATAATCAAGCAAAACATGTATGTGTATACGAAAATGAAGATCTCCAGCTCTCATGCTAAAGCTCCAAAAGCACCAATATGAACCTGTAAATATACTCGGCCTGACCCGAGCATTGAAAGGGAAGAACGCCCGGATCAGTCTGGTAAACCAGCGTGAGAAACACACTCAACCGAATTTATTAAATTACCAAACTTTTCCTTTATCAAAACAAAAGTATCTCGTAAGACAAGTCCACACATAAACACAGACTTGTTTTTACCTTATGATAACTAAAACATCTCATATCGAATCATCTTAAATTATAATAGTGTCTAGTATATACAAATAATATTAATCATAGTCGAAATTGTTACATTGATTAAATTCCAGCATATAGCTCAAAATGGGTAATACAATCAAAATGGTAAGTGTGTAGTGGAGTTTGGATTTCCATACAAATGACCAGGTGAAGGGACTACCTTCCGAAGGGGTACACCTCTAGATGGATGTCCCGAGGCACAGAACATCTGCCCTCTACCAATACAAGACTGTCCCACCTCTATAACTAGATGGTACCGTATATGTCATCCTCTGGTCGTTATCGACCTTTACCGAGGGCCCTCATAGCATACAAACCACAATAATCAGATACACGACGTCATAGCATATAAAGATATATCTAGAAGAGGATGATCATATCCTACTTGGGAGCGACCCACTTAGCCTTGCCGCATCTAACCCTATTTTGGTCATTTCCGTTTGATGAGGCCTAAGGTAACCATTACCTTTCACAAATCACAATCACATCACTACGAATGCCACACGGCCATTTCCGTTGACTACTAATTGCCTACCACAAAAATACAACCCTTGAGCTCGTACGTTTCAAGGAAGGGTGTTAAGCTAAGATAAGTTGCCTTCTCCGCCACCAAACAGATGTACGTTTGTAAAAACCAATGTACGTAATCTTAAGAAATGCAATGTCAAACAAACATTCATACAAGTTGTCTAGGAACAGGATAAATTGAAGGCACTTTCCTACCACATCCTGTCGGGAAATCCCTAGGATTAGTAGCGAATAGTCCTTGCATTGGATATTTCAAAATGAAAAGACCACTACTACTATATGTATTTTGGGATTTTAACCCCAAACGATCAACAAGCAGTCCCCCACTATGAAACTCTGAAATATCAATATCATCATAAGCAACCTACACAATCGTCGCATATACATTGGTCCGAAGTGGTTTTCAGATAAATCTGATCCCGGTCTCTTCGCACCAACAACGCAAAAGCGTTTCTCAACCTCACACAGAAACTAAGTCTCATAGACTTATCACGTCTCCAACTTTCAACTTGCCATCCTTCAGGCCAAGAAGGAAGCTCGATAGATTGGAGTAATACTCTGCACTACACGAATCAACATCCTCAACACAAACGATAATCAAGCCTACACAGAAGGCTACGTACTAAGTGTACGACTAAATAATTCCCACATCAAGTCGAGGAACTAAAATGGCCAAATTTGATAGTCGGTTATTTAACTATCAAAGCAAACAAACAAATATTTAGCACCATGTACAATCACTAGGCCCTTTTAATTAATCTTTTATTTATTTAAATCACTTGCCAAATATTCACTTATAAAATCCATTTATAACTCCATTTTATCATTTACAAAATTCCTTAATAATTCCTTTACTTTGATTTATAAAAATTCAATTTTATAAATCTTCTATATAAACCATTTATAATAAGTCCAAAATCTCAATTTAAACTATATTTACAAAATAGTTCATTCCATATTCCAAAAATCACATTTTGGTACATTTCACAAAAATCATAATTTTATAACATAAAAATTATAACTTTTATTTATTCAAAACAAATTCAATTCCTTTACAATTCAAAAATCAATAAAACATCTATTTTCAAAATCACTTGAAAATCCTATTTAATTTGAAAACATCACTTTAACATATTTAAATTTCCAAAATAGGCCCGATGCTGCAACAACACTAAATACATCAATTACGGCATCCAAACATCATATATCACATGATAACAGCATATATCACAATATCTGTAAATAAACCAATGCTGGTGAGGAATCCAGTTGGATTCCTCCAACCTGTCACCTGCAACAAATATACATATGAGAATATGTATACAATGTCCGCTTCGAGGCAGACTCACGTACAAAAGGTCATACGCTCATACACAGGAACGTATACGGTCTCATCTGTTCCAATAGGCAGGAAATATATCCAAATACCAATCAATACATATACAATATATCATATATTATCCAAACAATCATCAATCATCATAAATAATATTAATTCTCGCTTATATAAAAATATCAGTGAGTCAGAAAGAGTGAGTTGTACTCACATTGCTTCCAATAGCAGTTGTAGTGTTTTATTCTGAATAAAATTAAACGACCGTTTAATTTTACCCAAAATTCACACTAGCTCCAATCAACTCCAAACCTGCTCTAAAATGTAGTGCTCATCAATACGGACCCGATGCAATTCGTTTCGTCAAAAACGGACCTTGTATGACAAAGTTATGATATTTCACAGATTATACGAATTATAATATATATTGATTTACAATTTCCCTTTTTTTATTTGTTTTTAACCTTGATATCATCACAGTTGTTATATCCTGCATCAACAAATCCAGGCCGAACGCCTTTTCTTCCCCCCGGCATCTCGTAAAACCCACCCACGTCGATTGCTTCCCTCGATTTTCGGCTCCTCTCCGATCATCTACACATCGATCAAGAACCCCCACTCCATAGCCCAATGCGAGCACCACTGTGACGCCCCACCTCTATGCTCATAATAACAAAGAGTATTAAAAGAAATACTGTCTATTATTACGAAGAATAAGGCTGGATAGGAGCGACCATCCGTAATTGGCCTTACACTAATATTGGTTGTCTCGGTAGGAGTAGTATATACTTTTTATTTTTCATCTATTATTTATTTACTCCCATCGACATATCCAATTATCAGTATAAGACAAACTACGATAGTTCATAATAGTTTAGGACATTAGATATAACAATAACACAGATAATATAAATGCGGAACACAGATAAAAACAAAAGTCTCATATATATATAACTGAAGTCAGTTGATACATAATTGACTCAATACATATGATACAACTACAACTTCAGAAGATGTGAAAAGTCTTCATATCCTGAACAGCAACTCAAAGAAAGAAATCTACAACCTGAAATAACTCGGGTCTGACCCGAGTATTACATTCAAAAGAAAATAATACCCAGGTCAGTCTAATTCAAACCAGTTTATTAGTGCATATAGGCAGTAATAATTTAAATAGACGACAGTCACAATAATTCCCGTCTATCCGATTCTTTAAACAAAGAAACCAGATAACGGACAATATAACACTTAACAGTGTTTAACAAAAATCAGCAGATTTAAATCATCAACAGAGATAAATAAACAATTTATCAAATCGACTAAATCAATTTAAAGCTGTCAAATCTGATAGGGCTGCAGTACACGCACGCGTGTACTGCCTCGCCACTATCGTAGGAGATACACAAAGGCTCCGTGAAAATCATAAAGGGTCACAAGGCCAAATCCAGATCGGATTCAACTCAGGTGAAATTCGAAAATCAAATTCGAATACAATTGAATGGTCAAAACAGTCCACACAAATTCAAGGAGGCACCAAACAACAACAAAATGCAAAGTGTTCAAGGCGGGTCAGAGAAACCATGATGCGTCTCAATTCAAATATGCAAAGGAACACTGGGGTATAAACCCAGTATCAACAAGATTTGGAGTGAATACAAGTATGGTGTATAACCCAGTATCAACAAGATTTCGAGTGAATGCAAGACAGTGGCCAGAAACTGTACGGGTAAAACTGCACCCAATTACAACTGTCCAGAATAAGACCAGACCATACAACATGAAACAGAGGCAACAAGACTATATGCAAGCAAAGTCTCTACATGGTGCAGCAGATATCAAGTGAAGGCCAGAAAATCAAGGAGCAATACAATGAACAAGTTCATTCCAGCTCAGACTCAAGTTCAATAAAATGACCAAAGGCACACTGGAATATACAGTGCAACAAAATGAAGTAGTGGAGATGTACACCGAGCAGTGTATATTAATCAACAAAGTGTGGATAAAGAAACCAGACTACAAAATGAACACATGAGTCAATGCTATAGAGACCAGACCCAAATGTACATGAACGCAATGAAACACTCAATGGTGAAGCAACTCGAGCTAGCATATCATATATACAACAAGCTCCATATAGTACACAAGTGAATGGCAAAAACATCAAAATTCAGTGGCAACCAAACATGAATGTAGACAGCAACTATACATGAAGACAACAAGTTTACATGACAGTAAAGTATGAATGCCACGACCCCAGATGAACAAGTGAACTACAAAGTGAAAGTCCACCAGCACTAGACAGAAGTATATTTGAGGCTAGAGTTTAGTAAAGATATCAAGTACACCAGCACTAAACATAAGTATGGATGTACTCAATGCAACCAGAAAAATGTCACAGTTAGATTAGAATGTAACTCAATGAATAAGTGACAGTGCAACAGAGGTGAGTCCAGAGAAATACAGGAATATGCCAAGCAACCAGACCAGCAACAAAATGGACAACACTGCATTTAAATTCAAGAAGATATACATACATACATCATATGTATATATGCACATAAATAGTCTTGAATAATCAGGTCAAAATGAATACAAACTTCAAGTGAACTAATGAACAGTGAAGTATACTTCAAGGCCAAATGCAAATGGGTAATGCAATGTATCAGTTCCTAACAAGTGACCAAGATGTGTACAGTAATGCCAATGGAGACTAGACAACATGAATATGAAGACTACATTGCAACAGTGAAACAGGTGTACCCAATGAAGACTACATCAAGTCCAGATGCTCAAGTGCAACTGCAAATGCATAGGAACAAAATATACAAGTGAAGATAACGTATGCACATATATGGTCTTGAGTAAACATGTAAATGAAGACAGTGCAGACTATACATATATACAGAGCTCAAGACCAAAAATTCACATGACTTTAAGAACAACAAAAACAAAGATGTGTGTGGCATCAGTGGAAGCAGTGTGTTAACAGAAGGTCGAACACTTTTAACAGTAGCAGTTTCAAAAATAATCAAGCAACAATTTCACAGAGAACCAAAATCAAGTTCGAAGTCAACAGCAGCATACTAGGAGGAGAAGCCGTGTCAACCAAGCAAAAATCAAAATCGTGGTATTCAAGTAATTCTCGAATATACGAGCAAGAAGAAGTCAGAAACCATCTCGAGCATCAAAACAATATCAAGCGGAACCACCGAACCGTAAACAAAAGGAGTGAAATTCAGAAAACATCAAATGCAGTTCGATGATCTCACATGACAGGAAACATTAGAAGTTTCAAAGAAATCAAACAGTGGGTTCCACAAAAACCAAATGGCCGAAGATCAAATAAATCCACTCGAAGGCCAGAGAATTCAAAGCGGAAATTTTCCACAAAATCAAAACTCGTGAAAACCAAGAAGTAAAAGATCATATGGCTTTTGAATAAGATGTGAGTAATAAAATTACTCACTGTTTTCTTTTGACGCGCGCAGATCCATCGATCGGCAAGAACAGGCGAACGAACATCAGACTGAAACCCCAATTTTGGAACAAAGGAACGAAGCCCTAATTTGCCGGAGAGGAACGAATGAAAATGAGCCACCATTATTGTTCGTATGATTTGATTTTTAGGTTTTGGGTTAAAACGAATGAAGTGAATTGGATGAAAAGTGGAACGAGCACCCCCTTATCTCAACAAGGTAACGGGTTGAATAATTAAAAAGGGAACGGGTCCAATTAATAAAGATAGAAAAGAGGGTGTTAATGGACCAAGATTCAATTGAAAGCCCGCATAACCGACTCCAATAATTATTAACAACCCATACAAACACTTAACATTTTTATAAACGAATTTCAACTCGAATAGAATTCCTATTGCAATTTTCTAATAAATTAAATCGTCATTTGACGATAATCAACTGTTATGAAACTCTGGGTTGTTACAGACTCCCCTCCTTATAAAAATTGCGTCCCCGCAATTTTCATACCTAAAGTTGTATATAATAATTATTCTTCTAACATAACTGGTTAAGCTAGAAAATGAGGTCAAGAACACAACTGCCCCAGAAATCTTTTAATTTCAATAAAAGAAATTCACAAGTTTTCAACAAAATCTAACTATCAATAGATAATCAGAAAACAGCAAAGCTGAATAAATGCAAACATCAGCAATATTCAATTACCAATAAATAATTAGAATACAGAAATCACGAAACAGCAATATCTAATTATCACAAACGGTAATCAAATTTCAAATCAATAAATATTCAATTATCAAGAACGATAATCAAATTTCAAATTCAACAAATATTCAATTATCACAAACGATAACCAAATTTCAAATTCAACAATTGTTCGATTATCAAAAACGATAATCAAATTTCAAATTCAACAAATGTTCGATTATCAAAAACGATAATCAAATTTCTCAAATCAACAGATATTTAATTATCTAAAGCGATAATTAAATCTAAACTCAACAAATTTTTAATTATCTCAAGCGATAATTAAGCTTCAAATCAGCAAATATTTAATTATCTAAAACGATAATTAAATCTCAAATCAGCAATTGTTTAATTATCAAAAGCGATAATTAAATCTCAAATCAACAAATATTTAATTATCTCAGGCGATAATTAAATCTCAAATCAACAAATATTTAATTATCTAAAGCGATAATTAAATCTCATATCAACAAATATTTAATTATCTAAAGTGATAATTAAATCTAAAATCAACAAATATTTAATTATCTCAAGCGATAATTAAATCTAAAATCAACAAATATTTAATTATCTCAAGTGATAATTAAAGGCAACAAATATCCGATTATCGAAAACGATAATCAGAACTCATATCAAAAATATCTAATTATCACAAGCGATAATTAGAAACACAAATATCTGATTATCAAAAACGATAATCAGAACGCATATCAACAAATATTTAATTATCTAAAGTGATAATTAAAGGCAACAAATATCCGATTATCGAAAACGATAATCAGAACTCATATCAAAAACATCTAATTATCACAAGCGATAATTAGAAACACAAATATCTGATTATCAAAAACGATAATCAGAACTCATATCAACAAATATTTAATTATCTAAAGTGATAATTAAAGGCAACAAATATCCGATTATCGAAAACGATAATCAGAACTCATATCAAAAATATCTAATTATCACAAGCGATAATTAGAAACACAAATATCTGATTATCAAAAACGATAATCAGAACTCATATCAACAAATATCCAATTACCTGCAGATAATTGGATGCAACAAATATCTAGAAATCAATTAAGAAGACTAGAAAATCAACATAAAAGCTTGGATCGATCCCATCAGATGGCGAGTTTTTAATTCGCCGCACGTGCAACAACATATGGCCGAAGCCTACCAAGTACTCAACATAATTTTTGGCGCCCAACAAATGACCCGAAGGTCCAACATATGACCCGAAGGTCTAGTACTGGTATTTGACCCGAAGGTCCATCATATGACCCGAAGGTCCATCATAGTGGCTCGAAAGCACACGAAAGCATCAAAATATTTCAATTAACGAGTCCGGAATTAACCAAAATAGTAAACGCACATGTCCCATAACCACGAGTTTTACTAAATTGTTTAATTTTCTTCATCGTTTCCTTGAAAGTGTAAAATTCATCTAAATCATCAAAACAACAGATATTCAATTAACGAGTCCGGAATTAACCGAAAAAGTAAAAGTGTGGTTCCATACTCTGCACTTTTGCTAAATCGTTTAAATCTCTTCATCGTTTCCTTGAAAGTGCAAAATTGTGTATTTTGTAAAAATACACTTTACATTCTCAAACGGACAAGTCCGGAATTAAGCGAATCAGTAAAAGAAAGGGGTCATAGTCCTCGATTTTGCTGAAACGTTTAAATCGCTTCCTCATTCTTTTGAAATCGCAAACTGTAAAATTTTTGAAAACAATTTTATTTATTTTGTAAAAATAACAATTCGCATTCTCAACTGAACAAGTCCGGAGTTAAGCGAAACAGTAAAAGAAAGGGGTCATAATCCTCGATTTTGCTGAATCGTTTAAGTCGCTTTCTCATTCTTTTGAAAACGTAAACTGTTAAAATTTTATAGAACAATTTTCATTTTAAAACGATTTTCCAATCACGTGATTAAAGCAGCAAATCAGTAACAATTCCGATAAGGAAATTGTATTTCTCAAAATACCGTAAAAACGGTCACAAAACAGCATTGCGGAATAACCGCTAGAAAATCCATATTTTTTTTTTTTTTAAATTTGACTATTACTGAAGTCAAAGCAACAGTAATTTTAAACCATCAAATATCCATCAAAATAATTCACATCAAAATGTGACATCAGTGAATTTTCATTCATTAAAATTGTCAACAAAACACCGTGCCTCAAAAATTCAGCATTGGTGTAAGAATCCCGTTATAAAAATAACGGCAACAAAATACGTTTCATAACCAAGCATCGGTTCAACGTAAAATAAATGCAATAACGTGCAATTTAAATTTTTGCACGTACTACAAAATGAACAAAGAATCATTCAAATGTATCTTCAATGAAGATAATTTAAAACAGCAAAAATCTAATCAATAGATGATTAGTACAAAAGAAAGTCAGCGGAAATTTCAACAAAAATCACATATCTGCAATTTCTTCGAATCCTCAATTCGGATTCGAAATTCTCAAAGAAACAAAATAATTACAGGTATGTAAACAACAAATGAAATTCATATCAATTTCGTATTTTGATTCTTAAATCAAAAAGATTACCAGTTGTACTCAGCGAAGACAGTTTCTGCTGCGCACTCTGATAAACAGAACACAATTCAATCAAATCAACAAAACACAGTTTCACTTTTATTTTTAAATAAAGTTATTTAAAAATTTCATCCAAATTTCGAAACTTTAGTTTTGACTCAAAGTACAATTAAAACATCGACCAATAGTTGTAACATATGTTCCATCCAAGTTATGTTTTATATTATGTCCATAAACCCCAAGCTCTGATACCAACTGTGACGCCCCACCTCTATGCTCATAATAACAAAGAGTATTAAAAGAAATACTGTCTATTATTACGAAGAATAAGGCTGGATAGGAGCGACCATCCGTAATTGGCCTTACACTAATATTGGTTGTCTCGGTAGGAGTAGTATATACTTTTTATTTTTCATCTATTATTTATTTACTCCCATCGACATATCCAATTATCAGTATAAGACAAACTACGATAGTTCATAATAGTTTAGGACATTAGATATAACAATAACACAGATAATATAAATGCGGAACACAGATAAAAACAAAAGTCTCATATATATATAACTGAAGTCAGTTGATACATAATTGACTCAATACATATGATACAACTACAACTTCAGAAGATGTGAAAAGTCTTCATATCCTGAACAGCAACTCAAAGAAAGAAATCTACAACCTGAAATAACTCGGGTCTGACCCGAGTATTACATTCAAAAGAAAATAATACCCAGGTCAGTCTAATTCAAACCAGTTTATTAGTGCATATAGGCAGTAATAATTTAAATAGACGACAGTCACAATAATTCCCGTCTATCCGATTCTTTAAACAAAGAAACCAGATAACGGACAATATAACACTTAACAGTGTTTAACAAAAATCAGCAGATTTAAATCATCAACAGAGATAAATAAACAATTTATCAAATCGACTAAATCAATTTAAAGCTGTCAAATCTGATAGGGCTGCAGTACACGCACGCGTGTACTGCCTCGCCACTATCGTAGGAGATACACAAAGGCTCCGTGAAAATCATAAAGGGTCACAAGGCCAAATCCAGATCGGATTCAACTCAGGTGAAATTCGAAAATCAAATTCGAATACAATTGAATGGTCAAAACAGTCCACACAAATTCAAGGAGGCACCAAACAACAACAAAATGCAAAGTGTTCAAGGCGGGTCAGAGAAACCATGATGCGTCTCAATTCAAATATGCAAAGGAACACTGGGGTATAAACCCAGTATCAACAAGATTTGGAGTGAATACAAGTATGGTGTATAACCCAGTATCAACAAGATTTCGAGTGAATGCAAGACAGTGGCCAGAAACTGTACGGGTAAAACTGCACCCAATTACAACTGTCCAGAATAAGACCAGACCATACAACATGAAACAGAGGCAACAAGACTATATGCAAGCAAAGTCTCTACATGGTGCAGCAGATATCAAGTGAAGGCCAGAAAATCAAGGAGCAATACAATGAACAAGTTCATTCCAGCTCAGACTCAAGTTCAATAAAATGACCAAAGGCACACTGGAATATACAGTGCAACAAAATGAAGTAGTGGAGATGTACACCGAGCAGTGTATATTAATCAACAAAGTGTGGATAAAGAAACCAGACTACAAAATGAACACATGAGTCAATGCTATAGAGACCAGACCCAAATGTACATGAACGCAATGAAACACTCAATGGTGAAGCAACTCGAGCTAGCATATCATATATACAACAAGCTCCATATAGTACACAAGTGAATGGCAAAAACATCAAAATTCAGTGGCAACCAAACATGAATGTAGACAGCAACTATACATGAAGACAACAAGTTTACATGACAGTAAAGTATGAATGCCACGACCCCAGATGAACAAGTGAACTACAAAGTGAAAGTCCACCAGCACTAGACAGAAGTATATTTGAGGCTAGAGTTTAGTAAAGATATCAAGTACACCAGCACTAAACATAAGTATGGATGTACTCAATGCAACCAGAAAAATGTCACAGTTAGATTAGAATGTAACTCAATGAATAAGTGACAGTGCAACAGAGGTGAGTCCAGAGAAATACAGGAATATGCCAAGCAACCAGACCAGCAACAAAATGGACAACACTGCATTTAAATTCAAGAAGATATACATACACACATCATATGTATATATGCACATAAATAGTCTTGAATAATCAGGTCAAAATGAATACAAACTTCAAGTGAACTAATGAACAGTGAAGTATACTTCAAGGCCAAATGCAAATGGGTAATGCAATGTATCAGTTCCTAACAAGTGACCAAGATGTGTACAGTAATGCCAATGGAGACTAGACAACATGAATATGAAGACTACATTGCAACAGTGAAACAGGTGTACCCAATGAAGACTACATCAAGTCCAGATGCTCAAGTGCAACTGCAAATGCACAGGAACAAAATATACAAGTGAAGATAACGTATGCACATATATGGTCTTGAGTAAACATGTAAATGAAGACAGTGCAGACTATACATATATACAGAGCTCAAGACCAAAAATTCACATGACTTTAAGAACAACAAAAACAAAGATGTGTGTGGCATCAGTGGAAGCAGTGTGTTAACAGAAGGTCGAACACTTTTAACAGTAGCAGTTTCAAAAATAATCAAGCAACAATTTCACAGAGAACCAAAATCAAGTTCGAAGTCAACAGCAGCATACTAGGAGGAGAAGCCGTGTCAACCAAGCAAAAATCAAAATCGTGGTATTCAAGTAATTCTCGAATATACGAGCAAGAAGAAGTCAGAAACCATCTCGAGCATCAAAACAATATCAAGCGGAACCACCGAACCGTAAACAAAAGGAGTGAAATTCAGAAAACATCAAATGCAGTTCGATGATCTCACATGACAGGAAACATTAGAAGTTTCAAAGAAATCAAACAGTGGGTTCCACAAAAACCAAATGGCCGAAGATCAAATAAATCCACTCGAAGGCCAGAGAATTCAAAGCGGAAATTTTCCACAAAATCAAAACTCGTGAAAACCAAGAAGTAAAAGATCATATGGCTTTTGAATAAGATGTGAGTAATAAAATTACTCACTGTTTTCTTTTGACGCGCGCAGATCCATCGATCGGCAAGAACATGCGAACGAACATCAGACTGAAACCCCAATTTTGGAACAAAGGAACGAAGCCCTAATTTGCCGGAGAGGAACGAATGAAAATGAGCCACCATTATTGTTCGTATGATTTGATTTTTAGGTTTTGGGTTAAAACGAATGAAGTGAATTGGATGAAAAGTGGAACGAGCACCCCCTTATCTCAACAAGGTAACGGGTTGAATAATTAAAAAGGGAACGGGTCCAATTAATAAAGATAGAAAAGAGGGTGTTAATGGACCAAGATTCAATTGAAAGCCCGCATAACCGACTCCAATAATTATTAACAACCCATACAAACACTTAACATTTTTATAAACGAATTTCAACTCGAATAGAATTCCTATTGCAATTTTCTAATAAATTAAATCGTCATTTGACGATAATCAACTGTTATGAAACTCTGGGTTGTTACAACCACCCTCGGTCAAAATATCATGGAGCTCGGCCTCTCCCCTGCATTGAAAAACGTGCGTGAACGTCGCGGCTTTACACGCGATTTCCCATTGATCGACCCACCATTTTCGATTGCCACCGTTCATATCGAAGCTCTCATCGTCCTCTTCATTTTTTATTTAGAAAGTTTCTCGTATAAATGCATAGATTTGAAGATAATCGAGAAAGAAGTTCAGTGTTTTCTGGCCATTGGAAATGAAGGTGGCGGCTAACCCTAGCTCATTAGGGTTTTGTGAAAAATGAAGAAATCTTGGTCCTTTTATTGAAAATCTACGCGCACTATTCATCCGTAATTTTTCCGAACTCGAAACGAAGCGTGCTGCCTGGCGTTTATAATATTTTACCCCTATTCCGAACGCAATGGAATATATATTGAGAGCCAATTCGATCATATTTGGAAGATAGGTTTTCGAATCGACTATTTAAATTTAAAATTTACTTAAACAGATTTCTACGCGTTTTAGCTTGCCCCGGACAAACCGTAAATCTGATTGACACAAAATTTGAAATATTACAATAATATAACATTACGGATCCAATGAAACTAGTTTCGTCGAAATCCGAGACAGTATGAAAATTGACCATTTTCACTCGTCAATTAAATATTAAAATATTCAATTTCTACAAATTAACTTTTTAATTCAGTTTTAAAAGTTCTCTAACATCATTCTAATTCAAATAAGATTTAACTCAACATTATAAATCAGTTTAATTCACATTAAATTCAATTTTCAATTATTCACACAATTTCAAATAATTAAATTAACCATTTAATTATCCAATTAAATCCTTATATTTCAAATATAAGTTATTGAGCTTATAAAATTTACTTGTGAATATTTAAAATCAATTAAATATACGAATTTGAAATGACAGAAATTCTGGGTCATTACAGTTTCTCTCTCTACATTTATGGTCCATATTTCCCTAATTAATTATTTGTGTTGAGAGAAAAAAATAAAAGGTTCCTTTCTCTAACCTTTTACAGGTTTATTTACGTACTTTTATGTGCTGCTCATATGCTATCCTTATCATTCAAACACATGAATGTATTTGATACATTTATCATATTAAATATTTACTTGAATTAAATTTTAAACTCCTTTAATTATGAAATAAAATAAAATAATGATTTTATTTAAAAGAAACTTAGAAAAGTTCTAAGAATATTTAGACTTCATAGCGCTCATTAAAGATCCAAAATGGTAAGAAAATTTTGAAATTCACCAATTTCTTCTACCACGAGCTGGCCTTGTTCCAACATGACATAAGCACTCCGAGTTTATAGTATCCTTCAAATTAGTTTACAATTAGGATGATTATTAAATGCTTCGTTTAAAGTAACCCAGAAATCTTGATTCAACTCCCGTTCCATATGTCTACTGTCGTCTTTTATGTAAGCTTTAATTAGTACCGAATAATTTTGTGGAGTCCAACTTTCATTTGTCATTGAAGATGTTGAGAATTTTCAATATAAAACTTTCATTTAAATAAAAATTTCATGATCCACGTCTCATGAATCAAATGCCATCTGAACGACAATGTGGCAAACATATGTGAACTTGAATAAAAGCAAACAAAAGTGTGTTTGTTTATTCACAAAATGAAATATAAACACTGAAATGAGATCCAAATACCAAAACTGATACTAGATATGAAATACGAATACTTAAACAACTTTCAAATGAGATCCAAATACAAACACTGACATGAGATACAAAATAAAGACAGTAACATGAGATGTGAAATACAAACACTGATATGATATATAAAATACATACACTAACATAAGATATGAAATACAAATACTTAAACAACTTTCAAATGAGATCCATATACAAACACTAATAGTGGATACATAAACTACATACACACACATACATACATACATAAAACTACACATACAACTATCAAATGAGATCCATGTACAAAACTGATAATGGATACATAAAACTACACACACATTCATACTGATAATGGATCCATATACAAACACTGATAATGTCTCATGAATCAACTACACATATACTGAGAAGAAAACACGATCTAAAACTCATCCAAGTGATCATAATCATCCCCAAGACGTATGCATCATCATTGCCATCAACTCTAGGCCTATGTTGATATCGTTGCTCATATGCAATAGTAAGCTCGTTAATACGAGCAGTCAACTTCTCTATACTCCATCAATGCTTGATGTACATGATGTGGCATAGTCTCATTTGAATCTGAAACAAATCCTTATATGAAAACGCAGCTGGATCTGTATAGTCGGAAATCTCAGATCGAGGAATATCAACATATCTATCACCTCCCGATGATATGGGTATAGCGACTGTCTAACCATAATCTCCTGTCTGGGGTGGTCGTGGAGCAGGATATATCTGAGTACTCTGTGTAAGGCCATGTAAAACTGAGGGATGGGGGGACAACACCATTCAGGATGCCTGAAGGTTCTACCAAATCAATAGCTCCAGCATGAACAAATCTGACCGTGTGCGGTGGAGGGTAAAACCGACATCAGAACGATGCATAACCTAAACATGTGATGATGAAGTAGTTAGTCGACCACCACTCAGTTGCATGCTCCTGTAAAGCAGCGCTGGGATACGCCTTCAAAAAAGGCATGTCTGGATGTGGATCGTCAGGAACAAAATCACCGTCCATGGTCTGTCTCCAACTATGCTCGCCAAGGAGCCAATAACAACTGCTAGTGGGGGAGATGATACTAATGGAAAACGTCTAACAGATATAAAGCTAGCATGCATCACGTTCTCATCGCTTATAAAGGGAGAACTTGCATACGGATGCCACATAATACTCTTTCGTGTAGTTCGTAACTCAATCTGATTTCGGGCCATAGCAAATATATGTCGTGCATCGCCTCCTTTCACAATTCTGTGGTTCTCATGAGCCCAAGCTTTAACATGGAGGAAGAATAGGGGTAGTGCAGAGTCTAACGTTGGGTAAGACAAATTGTGAAAGTACTCATAGTATAAATACCAGAATCTCTCAAAACCTTGTAATCGACGTGAATTTGGACCTAACAACACACCGATGATCTAAAGAGTGATACAAATATGCTAATATGGGAGTCCCACAATCGTATCTAGTTAGAGTATCAAATGATAACTCCGCAACAGCTGCAACATGTCCAACCGGCAATGTGTTCGTCAGATTTGAAAAGAATATGTTTACCATCATATATAAAATAAACAGTCGAGCAATCTACAAATCATTTTCTGCACTATAATTATGTATCAATTCAAAGATTGCTTGTCTAATGTGACTAGATCTAATCTGTAGTCCGGATGACAGTCCATCTTGTAATTCAAGATGTGGGTACACTAGCTAAACGGTTAAAGTGTTGGTACTGCTCGTCATATGGTAAGGTCTCCCCTAGTCTGATGCCTAAAGTGGTAAGAATAGTAAATTCTAATGGGGTCAAACCTAACTCTCCAAAACTAAAATGAAATGTATGAGTGGTCTTCCACTAACATGCAGCTAAAGCACCACACAACTAAACATCCGAATTTAAAAGGTTTTCAATACATATTAAAGCAATCTACGGTTATTGGAAGTACTAAAAAGCGTTAAATAAATGATGAATAATTAAGTAAATACGTACTCAAGAAATCTCCAAATCTTATATCACTACAACATTTAGGGCTTTTAACAACGTTCAAAAAACGCTACGACAGGCTTTAATAGCGTTTTTCAGGACGCTGTATATCAACATGCAATTAAAAGTCAGGGATCTAACATTGCATTAGATGAAACACTATAATAGCATAACTTCCAATAGCGTTTATGATATGCTGTTAAACACTTTTTCACAACGTTTTTTCAGAGCTATGAGTACTTTTTTATAGCATTTTAATCGATGCTGAGAATACTATTTATAGCGTTTACAGCCCATTTTTAACAGCATTTGAAGAATGTTGTTAAAGGATCTAACATCGTTTTTATGTATGCCATATAACTACATGTCATGGTAGATTCATGGCCTATTATAGCATAAAGGAAACGCTATTGTATATTTTCTACAACACAACAAAAACGCTGTTGTAGGTTTTCTATAGCATATAAAAAATGCCATTATAAATTTCTATACTATTCCAAAACTTTATATTCTTTACCCCGCTTTGAGTTTACAATAGTCTATCTATACATTAGAACATCTAACAACAAGGTATACCTCTATTAATGAACAATTCAATCAACTCAAATAACAATAATATAAAACTTTTGATAATCAAAACATATTATATATTATACACAAATAGAATTACACCAAATTCAATATTGTATACAATATTCATAATCGATTTTTTTAAACATACATGATAATAGTACCATTAGGACTCTATAAAAGAAAATACCCAAATATAATGATCGTAAAATGTCCATGTTTGTCATCTTCAAACATCTAATTCCCTAAAAGAAAAAGAGAGCATTTAAAGCATATGTACGAAAACATATATAAAAGGATATATGAGTAAGGCATAAACAGAAACATACATATTAAACATATTGACATGCTTAATGTCGATACACATTCTACATAATCTTATGTTAGATATATAATGCTATCACAGTTAAGGATTGTTTATATTACTTATTATGCACAATTCAAACTCAAATTAGAATAAATACATGTTGACCTTATATATCTATCAGTCACGTTTTATAGTTGAACTTAATTAATTTTTATAAATTTATTTAGTTATTATAAAACTTAGTTAACTTAGTTGATTTTTATGACTTGGTTAAATTTTATAAACTTATTAGTTATTATAAAAATAAATTAACTTAGTTAATTTTTATAAACTTATTTAATTATTATAAAATTTAGTTAACTTGGTTAATTTTATAGATAGGTTAATTTTTATAAACTTATTTAATTATTATAAAATTTAGTTAACTTGATTAATTTTATAGATAGGTTAATTTTTATAAGATTTAGTTAATTTTTACAAAAAATATTTAAGTTTTGTAAACTAGATTACTTTTTATAAAATTTAGTTAAATTAGTTGATTTTTTATAAAACTTAGTTAAACTATAATAAAAAATTAATTTTTATTAACATGGTTATTTTTTACAAAATTTAGTTAATTTTTATAAACTAGGTTAATTTCTATAAAATTTAGTCTACTTAGTACATTTTTATAACATTTAGGTAAATTTTGTAGAACTTGGTTAATTTAGTTAAAATTTTATAAAACTTAATTAATTTTTATAAAACTAAGTTAACTTAGTTAATTTTTTAATGCTAATTTAATTTTTATAGATCTTATTTTTTTTTATAAATCTTAGTTGTTTTTCATAAGACTTATTTAATTTTTATTAACTTTATAAAATCTAGTTAATTTTATAAAACTTCGTTAACTTGGTCAAATTTTATATAATTTAAATGATTTTTATAAACTTAATTAATTTTTATAAAACTTAGTTAATTTTTATAAACATGGTTAAATTATATAAACTTAGCTAACATAGTTATCTTTTATTAAACTTAGTTAACTTGGCTAATTTTTTATAAAAAATAGTTAACTTTTAAAAACTTAGTTATTTTTAAAATTTTAATTACTATTTATGAAACTTATTTTACATAGTTAATTTTTATACATTTAATTAATTTTTTATAAAACATAATTAAGCCTTCCAATTAATGTAAGTAATTTCTTTTATAGCATGTAGTGTTAAAAGAAGGTTAGTAAGCACCGTGCATTATGCAAATTTGAAAGGGAGTGGGAAAAGTATATATCAATGTAAGTAGTTAAAGAATGATAATCATTAAAAGAGAATGAAATTGCAAGCAAGTTAAAAATACATACACGATTGATAAATTAATCATTTTTATTTACATCGATTGATAAGGTAAGGGGAAGTTTCCTTCATGTACTTTTACAATAAATAATGTATTTTGTTTCCACGGCTATTTTAGTGCTCTTACTGGGGGTACCAAGGCTAGGATTTCCACAACATATTAGCTATTTACAAATATTTATAGCCATTACAAATATTAGAAATATTTATAGCTATTTTAGCTATTTCCACAACATATCATCTCGTGAGCTTCCAAATTATAGCCATTACAAATATTTATATGAGAAACTTAGAATGCACAATTTGTCTATTAGAGTTTGTTTCAGGAGACAAACTTACAATGCCAGCTTATAGAAAATAGTGCAAACTTTAACATGATGTTGGAAGTTAGCAGTTCTTTAAGATAGTGCAAACTTATTGCTTGGGGAGATGTTTAAATTGATAATACTCACTATTAACAAAGATAAAATTCAATTAAATTCCTTGAATAACCTTTGAAAATCGATAGGTGTTGTCCCACAAAGAAAAGCAAAAAACTTACTGTAACTTAGTATATTGAAGCACATAGCCCAGTACATGTTAGAATCCTTGCATTATTTAAATGTTTTTGATAAACATCCAAGATGGTTGACTTACTTCTTTGTTGAATCTATGATATCAGCAGCTTCGTTTTCTTTGCTCTGACATCATAGGGTCAAATAGCTTATGAACTCATGTACCTGCTTGGTTAAAACAATTTAAATGCAGTTATATATGGCCTCTTAAAAAAGTAACGTGCCTATGAAAACTGTTTGACCAATTGACACTACAACATATTCACCATATTACAACGGTGTAAAACCGTTATAAAAGATATATTACAACGGTGGAGCTACCGTCGTATTATTAGAAGTTGTAATAGACTAAAAACATTTAACAACGGTGTCTCGTAGTTGCATTTAACCGTTGTCATAAATTCTATTACAACTGTTTTTGACGGTTGCAATTAAGCTTTTTACATATGGTAATAACTGTTGTAGATATGCAATATTTCATAATGTAGTGGGAATGACAACAACGGCTTCTAAAAATTTATTTACGTAGCCAACGAAAATCAAATACCAAAACCAAAATAGAGATGAAATTTTTTGTTTGAGACTTTAATACAATATATACAAACAACATAGTCATGTATCTTCTTAAATCATAATTGACCAAAAAATACAATCTGATTAAATTAACTCAACCTTAAACATATTATCTCTATCACCTGAAAGATATACAAGCAAATCCTAAGGCAACCCATGCACCAACCTCCGTTACTCAATATCAGCAATCAATCACCCAACGCAACCAAAAACAACATCAAATACCTTACAACTCCTCTGCTAAATCACCATCGTCTGTCATACACAATCAACCACTTCCTCCCTGCCGCTGCAACACCATCAGCACCTCCCAAATCACAACACCAACCACTGCCAACCCAAAACCACAATAACAAGTTCAGATGTTGGTTACACTTTGCCAAATTATTACACAATGTTCTTTATCAAATTACACACATAAATTGATAAACAACACTAAACCAACAAACCTTCTTCTTAACCCCTCCTTATAGGCCATAACTAATCATTTAGGCGAGAAAATAGGCCAACCACCACTAGATAAAAAAAATACAGCACCACATGAATCACCCATAGCTCGAAAATCCACCTTCAGCCTTGACATACCCACCTCTAGTCTCACCAAAACCAACTTCACAATCACCCACTTCCACTATCATACCAACTGCCATGACTTCCCTCTTTCATCATCACAAACATACCACCGGCTCCCACACATAAATGCATGTCGGTATTTCAGTCATAAAACCCAAATATGGCCCTTAACTAATCAAGAATGTCCAAGTCTCCAATCCTCTGCCTTTGAACTTGTTCAAACGAAGATGGCCAACTCAAACCGGTGTTTCTCAAGGCAGCCACGATAGCTTTAACCTGTTTAATATCATAATTTATGAAATATCGCATAATATTGGAGTTGGACTACATGAAAATTTACAATTATGTGAAGGAGTAACGGCAATACCTCCTTAAGCTGCATTATGGGTTGTGAAGCTCCTACTACATCCAATGGAAGAATGTTATATGGAATATAAATTTCGTTCTTTTCTTGAACATCTCTGGCATCTACAATGATCTGCATGCACGCACATTTTGTTTCAACACATTAAAACAAATTGGAATGAATATTATGCATCCCTCATGTAATAAGTATATAATACCAAACTCAGGAGCAACTTCTTCAACTTTTGATGTCTTGTTAACAACGCAAAGCACTTCAAAGACAATCGAACCATTAAGCCTACTCCTTCATCCCGTCCCCCCTCATCTTAATAGCCGCCACCTTCCACAAAAACTCCAAATCCATCAGCCAATCACCAAACCCAAATCGTTTCTACCCAAATTCGAAAACTAGCGCACAACCCCAGAATCGCCACTTGCACCTCCTTCACACAAACCCGACCACCTAGATCTGAAACGACCAAATCCAAATCTGCACCCACAACCAGATTTGTGTTCCTACACTCATCGCCTATCCTCACCATCGGCACCGAAAAATGGATTTATGGCACCATCGGGTTATTATATGTTGTTTGTTGTCAGTGCATGAGTTCCTAGTGAAGGTATATGGGTACATATAAGTTAATCAGTTTTTAAACTGTTGTGATTCTTATATATTTTATTTAGTAAAATTATTAAAAGAAAATTTGGATTGAATTAAAAGGCATGTGTACAGAATCATATTTTACTTGAAATTAGAGGAATATTAATTGTTAAGATGACTACCTCTGAAAGTGAAGGAAGTGGCTATTATAACATAAATTAATGTTGGTTGTATGAAATATAAATTTAATTCACTTTCTTAACCTTCTTAATTAAATTTGAAGCTTAATATTGATAAATGTGGACAAAGACTATTTAAGTATTCACATTAGGAAATGGTAAAGCATTGTATCAATAGCCATATTATGTAAATTGAAAGTACATTTTAAATATGTAATCCGAATAATATGATTGCACAATTTTTTTTATCTTTTATAAACACTTGTAACGATGTACTTGTCTAAAATTCATGTTATTTTTTGCTCATTTTGTTTACCCTAAACTTAAATGCTGTAAGAGATGCTGGATCCTATATCACTCATCATATTGATACTAATTTCTCAATACACCATAATCTTAGCAAATGAACATGATTAAATTATAGTATAGTAACATGGCTACCCGACCTAATTGCTATTACCTAAATTTGCACAAACATTGAGGAAAATCAGGCAAAATATAGGATTGCTAACTATACGAAAATCTATGAATTTTGTATAATGTTGCAGCGTTAGGTAACGTGATAAGAAGATGTGTCTATTTTTGGTATATGACAAGTGCACATTTCTTATTTCCTTGAATAAAGAAATAAAACAATGTGCTGATAGACTACAAACATCAAAGCTAATAACAAAAACTAAGTATATAATATCCCCTACAAGTATTGAATAAACAAATGAACCTGGAGATATGGTTACTGTGATGACTTCTGATATAGCACAGTAATGAATCATACACGAAACTGAAGTTTTTACCTCTCTGATGTTAGAAGCAGTGGCTCAAATACTTGGTGGTTTACTCGAGCAACTTCAGTGCATCCACCATATCTACAGACTGCATTACAATATGATTTAGAGTAAGTTGTATCTGAAAGTAAGAAAAACCGAATTTCATGTAGTAATTCATATATGGGAAGAAATGAATGATCCCGGTGAATCACGAATTTAAACCTAATGGCCCCTTGTTCTACCGTGCAAAAAGCCCTACATTAGAATCAGTCAATCCCAAGTTGCGCAGGTCATACATACTCACTAAATTACACCTAAAATTTAATAACAACAACATAATAAGATCACCTTAGCAGGAAAACAATACCAAACCTAGATTATCATAATCAAATTCCCGTCAAGAAGCACGGTTCGCACAGAATGAAAAGGGTAGGGCCGAGCTCATCAAATTCACATTTTCAATTCAGATACCTTTTGATTACTGAATGATTCACATCTCTATCCATTGCAGTGACAGTAACCTAAACCATGCACAGAGCATTTACACATGATACACTATCAACTACTCCCACTTTGGGACTAAAACTTATGCTTAACACTAATCATCCAAAAAGGTCACCACTATCATCCAGAACTTGACTTTTAACAATCTTTTCAAAACCTAAATTCAAAAATAAAAATAAAAAACACACAAAACACTATATCAGAAAGACTAGAAGCAGAAACATACTTAAAGTTGACAAGTTTTAGAAGGCTTCAAATATTTAAGATAAATTTTTTGAAGTTGTAAAGAACTTAAAGTTTAATTTTGTTATTCTAAAATATTCTATTTTTGAAAACTGAAACCGGTAAAAAAAAAGTTAGATTACTACCTGTAAAATTGAAACCTGTTATTCTGAAATTTTAGATTCCTACCTTTGATTGTTAACTCCTTAGCTGAGAAGTTTACACTAATTAGTTTGAAAAGCTGTATAACAAACTAATTATATTAAAACATCTTTAAGCTTAGATTTAGGATATTTGAAAATAGCATGCAGATAAAACTAATCAACTGTATAACCAACTGTAGGCAGACCAGATTCAACTTGGTGAAAAATAAATTAATACTAATCAAATTAATCAACCCAGAAAAACGAAATTAAAATCAACAAATTAAAAAAGAATGAAAAAGATCAAACCTATGAGCGATAGCACGAGCGAGTACAAGCGGCGAGCACGAGCGATCTAGCTAGGAGCGATAGGGCGGCCTGTGATCGGTGACGACGATGATTTAGGGCTTTTTGGATCTACGACTAAATTATTACAAGGAGGGAAAACAAATTTTTTTGGTTTAGATTTGTTTGGGCATTTAGGTTTTGAGAAAAAGGAAAGGAGCGATGTATTTTTTGTTTTGAGGTTTGGGCGGCCGAAGAAATAAATGGAGGGAGATTGAAAGTCCCTTATGTGGTGAAATATAATATTTGTTACAACTGTTAAAAATAGTTGTTATAAATAAATATTACAATTGCTATACAAATATGGTTGTTATAAGTGTCATTATTACAGCTGCTGAAATAAAACGGTTGTTACAAAATACCTATTACAACTGCTGAAATAAAACAGTTGTTAAAAAATACCTATTACAACTGTTAATTTTTGTTAGTTGTAAATGAAAGGTTGTAATATGGTTGTTTTGTTGTAGTGTGACAGAAACTTAGATCCTAATTGTCAACTTACCTAAAGCCACAAGGTAAAAAAGCTAGCTGACATCTTTACTGTATTGTGGTTTCTTGGATGTTTCAATCATAGCACAACAACTATTAGGTCTACTTCATATCCAACTTGTCAGTAAAAAGATTTCGATTACCAAGTTATAGACTACCATATATTATATTGTAAAAAGCATTAATTGAAATAACAACTGGCTGTGTGTTCTTTGTTGCCAGAATTTCTTAAGTTGTGTTCTTTGTTGCCGGAATTTCTTGACGTGAGTTCCTTGGGAAAAAACTGCCATTGCATAGAATAAATCAAAGCATATATCACAGAGGTTACCTATGCGAAGAAATCATAGGTTTCCCCTCTTTTCTAGGGCTTTCACGATAGTTGGGAAAGATGGGGAAGAAACGGGTGAAGTTGTAGTGAGTTAGTAATGAAAACGCAGGCACCAAAATATTTGGGAACCCGCCACAAATTTGCTTAGTATTTTTACACAGCGTTGATATTTAGCTATATACTATTTCCATAAGGCTAGCTACAACACGTAGCATTTAAACGCTGTACATGGCTGCTGTAAGTAGCTAATTTTGTTGTAGTGTATCTTAAAGAAAAGTGTGAATAATGCCGTCGGCATCAACTGCTCGAATTGATCTATAAAGACAGATTACACTAGACCAAGAGTCACGGATGCGCTCACGATGAGTCTAATTTTAAATAGGTCGCATTTCAATTTATATTCTAAAATTTTAACTACAAGTAAAATTTCAAAGTAGATATCTTACAGAATCTTCGACGCACGTGCTGGCGTGTACTTCGTTGTTGGGAAGTATACAAAAACTGATCAAATCCTTATCGGATCTCAAATTTTGATCGATATAGGGATTCAGAACCGCATCTCTTGTATTTATCGCTAAGCGTCTTTGCCTAACTATGATGCTTCGCTGACCTCTTATACCGGTAGCTGGGACATCGATGTCTTCTTCGATAGAGGCATTTTCTTCGTCTCTTGGAATATTTCCACCGTTATAACTGCAGTTGTCTCGGATACGACTCCACGCTCTTCTTATATTTATTTTTTTGGGGATTTTTTTCACCTTCAGTTTTCCTCTTTTTTTTCCACTTGGGTAAAAATGAGGTGGAGAAGGGGAGGAAGAAGAAGGCTTTGTGCTTTTTGAATGCACAATAGCCGACCTATTTATAGTCGGCTATTGTGTGTTAACATAGCCGGCTTTATAAAAGCCGACTATGTTAACACCGTGGATTGCAATCCATGTGATATGTCTTAGTCGGCTTTATAAAAGCCGACTAAGAACACAAAATTTTATCCTGTTAGGTCTTTGTTTTTTTTCCATTGGAGTTTGGGAGGGGGTGAGTTTGGACTGAATTGATGTGGGAAGACACTTGTGGTTAGGAATGCTCTTAGTTGATTTTCTAGTATTTATCTTTTTGTACAACTTTGAGATAAATATATCTGACATTGTGCTATTTTATTAATTTTAAAGATTTACTTTTTGAATTTTGAATTATCGAAGAATTGTATCTTTCCCTCATTTATTTATGATACACATAATATATCTATTAAATAACAGTAAAATACAAGAAATTCTAGCTTTCATATTAATTGTAGGAGCTTTCACTACTTTCCTTAAGTCTTCCTAAATATTTTATTTTTAAATTTTTATAATTTATCACTTTATAGTTTTTCTACTAAACTTCTAATGTCAATTTACTTCCAATGCATACTTTTACAATTTTCTATGATTATTCACAAATGTCTTCTTAGTTCTCTTCTAATATTTTATGTTTAAGTCTATACATTTAAATTAATTGCATAATTTAAAATATAAACCATTTGATAACTCGGTTAACCAATATTCAATACGTCAAGTAAATCCTAAAATATAATAATTTCAATAGTATATCATAGTCACATCAACAAACTGTTAAAACTAAATTTTCATTTGTATACAAAATTATGTAAATCGAATAGCATAAATTATATACATCAACGGTACTAACAAATTTATTTTATAATTTATTTATCTCAATGAAGTTATCGTGCACTGCATTGAAAAAAAATATTTTCAGCTTCGAATGCCTATATTTTAAATTTCTACATTTATTTACAAACTCTTCTTAATTTTCTTCAAAAAAACTTATTCATGTAGATATATTTAACTAATTATGTAATCTTTAATTTAAATTATTCAAATAAATTCAATTAACTAATATTCATTAATTTATCTAATAAATCCTAAAATAAGCCAATTTAAGTATGTATACGACACTCATATATATAAGCAAAGATGATAAAAATTATTACTTTCATAATATATATAAAGATATATAAGTAACATAATACAAAATGTAAGCATAAATAATAATAATTTTTTTATTTATAATTCATTTACCTTAAAAAAATATCATATATTGCATTACAAAATTTTATTTTTTATAATTTTTAAATGATAAATTTATACTTTACAACATTGCGATGTGAAAGTATGGATTACATAATAAAAATTAGGTTATGTAGTTCTCATCTTCAACATGATATTGAAACTTACCTAACTCATTACTCAACTTGATGCTACAGAATATATTTTTGCAATCATCGAAGTGATAAACATGACCCTCCTATAAGAACATGAAATTTATGATTAACTGTAAAGTTAAAAATGTCTAATAATTGAAATCTTGATGCTACGGAATATTTTTTGTAATTATCGAAGTTGTAATCATGATCCTTCTACAATAACATAAAATTTATGATTAACTGCAAAGTTAAAAAGGGTTTAATAATTGAAAATTCTGATACTGGATAAAAGTTTATGTGCATATTTGTTGATCATAAGATGTTCTTCTCAACTGCAATAACATACAAGACTCTTCACATTTTTTTTCCTGCTTTCTAACATTTAGTTCCTTATATTTTATTACTTAAATTGACCATTGATTTAAAATATTAAATATATTCAATTACCTAACATTCATTAATTTATTTATAAATCATTAAAAATATATATACAACAAAATACTAACATAAATGGTAAAAAAATTCATCTATATATATATATAATACATGTATCACATGACATCAATTATTTACATTATATATACGAGTATATATGCATGCCCATATGGACTTGTATTTAGTCACTTGGGTACTTTGATTTTATATATCATAACATCTATATTATTGTTTCCAATAAATAAGGACTTTATTTTCTCCTTTTATTAGATATTGTTTAATGATTATTATATTTAGTGTTATTGACACGATTGTTACCATTTTTGCTAATAATCATCCAAACTTAAACATTTTTTGTTGCATGATAAAGAATTTTAAGCTAAGTATTACCTTAACAGTTCTAGCATTGATTTCCATCTAAATAGCGCTAGAATCATATTCTAATTCCAATTTGCACAACAAAAAGCAACAATATTATTTGTTCAAAACTTACCGTCTTTTATTAATTATGAGAAAGTTCAAATGACCGTTTATGCGGGCCTTTTCTAATTATAGGAATTTCATGAGTGATTTTTATTGTTACAGTCTGCCTTTTCTTTTTACTCTATGTGTATAGATTAGCTATACAATCATTGACAATAATTACAATTCATATTTGTAAATCAACTTGAAGGTATTTAAAGATAAGTTACTCAATGTAGTTGCATGTATTCATGCATCATAGTCATCAAATTTGGAATATATTAGTTCAATTTGCCATGCATTCATCCTTGTGCAGTACCTAACATGTTTCAAGCTATAGTGAATTTCTTCGTCATAATTAAATAACTCGTAAAACCTTCTAGTTACTGTTAAAAAAAGCCAATACACAAAGGGTTTAATAATCAACAGTTTAAATTTTAATAAAAAACTTACACAAATTAAAATTCTTTTCAACTAATAGTGTACAAGTCATATTTCACTTGAATAGTATAATAAATGTCCTATACGGCCAAGAGAATTTTATATTACTTAACTTCGGTTTTGGTTTTCATGTGTTCAAATATAACAGGGTATTAATACATATTGTCATATCATGACCCATGGTAAATTCCCGATGTGACGACCGCCCATGACCCCTGCACCGAATCTAGAGATAGTGCGCTGTAAAGTGTGCCAGGAGACCATGGACGATTGTCAGGGTAGATTAAAAACAACAGAATCTATCGTATTACTCACAGCGCATGGACAAAATACAATAGAACATATATATATAGTGAAGCTTTACAGAATAAAATGCCATCATATAAAACTTCATAATAGTTGAATACAAGCATCCAAATAGCCAATACATCAAGCCTCACTACATAACACTCAGAGAATACAAAACAGCGGAACATCCAGTACATATAATAAGAAGAAAATATGCAACCCTCCAGCTCGTCTTCGATATCAGCATCGTGAGAAGAGAACAGCACCTGTCACCTGCTACCTAGTCTGCCCGTCCCAAAAATGGACGAACAGCCCAAGGCAATAAGAATTAAAACATAAAGCCTTGAGTCAGACAACAGTCTTAGTGAGCAGTAAATTAACTAACAACATACCAAAAGAGCATAAAGGAAAAGGAATAGGAATACAACCCTCCCACTCCACCTCTTTCTACAGTGATAGCCCCCAGACACACACTAAGCAGAAGCAACATAGCAGAGCATACAATTTAAAGTAAAGTAATAATCATTCGAGTCAAGGGCGATGTTTTCCAAGTACCAAGGCCTAAATCAGATAAGCACCCAGAAAATACCGCTCTTAAGTCCAAATGATGATACAACCAAACATCCATGACTCTGGCTATCACTGTTATCATTGCTTCGATATCACCGTTAATTGAATGACCGGCACATTCTTTCAGCCGTCCGTCAAGGGCTAATGGAAACCCCGGTTCTAGACATAACTCCCGCACGTCGTCGCAGCCCGTGCCTAGGACTATCGAATCTGCCCAGAGTACTCGACCATCAACAGTTGGCCGTTGGGACTATCGAATCTGCCCAAACGTACTCTTGCTTAGAGCATGCTAGAACCTTCAATAACGATGCTATCCAAACCTCCTAGTCATCCTCCTCGACGACTATTTCCATACTAGCTCAAGCGCCTCTCGAGCAACCATTATCCTTAACTCGAATCATATCACCGAGTTACCAACATGCTTGGAATGATCCCGTCTGGATTAGACCAAGTCTTCATCACATGATGCCTCGCTTCATTACATCCTCGCAAAGCCTCATCTCAACATCACATCATCGAATCTATGTATAAGAGCATCATCATCCCGCTACATATGCCACGAGCAGCTTTCCCAATTCAAGAGCCTTTCCCTTAGCTTTTGAATCATCTTCGACCACCTTGTCTAAAACTAATCAACAATCATCTAATTCACAGCAATCAATCATGTCAAACATCAATCCAAGTAACCAAACATCCAAATATAAGCAAAATGGACAATTATAACAATAATGGCAATTTCGTAATTAAGGAGTTGAAAGTCTAACAAGCATGAAAACATGAGAATTATCTCTACAACTTGATGAATGAACTTGCATAGGTTAATCATATACAAAAATGGTTGTCAAATCATCATGAACAATGGATCTACATGGATCTACACTTAGGTTTACAAAAATGCATAGAAATCACTATTTTAACACCAAATCAAGCCAACAATCCGATCTACTCCTTTGGATCCGTGTGAGAGATAATCACCACTCACCAAATCACCAAAACAAACCCAAATTAACACGCTTCAGATCTGGACAGCGAGGGATCAAGCTTGATCTATCACGAATCCACTTCAAACGAAGAAATCTCTCTTGAAAAGATGAAGATCTTCAATCTATGCTCTTGAATCTTCAATTTGATCTTCAACTTGGATGGATGGAAGCACTAGATTAGAGTGGAGAAAAGAAATGAAGAAGTGTAGAAGTCGAGCTCTCAAAATGGCAGCACTTCGTCGCTTCAAAATCCGGATCTCAAAAAGTGAGAACAACCCCCTCTATTTATAGCAGAAATCTCTCTAAGTCGTAACTCGGCTAACTCCATAGGTCGTCTCCGACTTACGACCTAAGACTCCCACCGACCTAAGCCTTAGCCAACAACTCCGACCTAACAGACCAAGCCTACAACTTAACATGCGCGCGACCTAACTTATTCGCGCTACACGACCTAACACACGCGCGTTCCCTCCTAAGTCGCATGGACGACTTAACAACTTAGCACCATTCGACTTAACACTTATACGACTTAACAGGGTATACGACTTACGACTTATAAAACCTTACGACCTAACAACCCACGACCAAACTCCTAAGTCGTCTACGACTTACTCCTTAGGTCGCTCACTATTAACCCAGCTTCCTTAGGTCGTTGCCGACCTAACTATGCTAACCCGGTAACCACTAGGTCGCTAACTCTATTAAGTCGGTCACTTCCTTAGGTCGTTAACTCGCCTTGCCGACCTAACACTTAACTCACCAAAACTCTTAGGTCACCAACTTCCTTAAGTCGCCTATGTCTTAAGTCGGTAACTACTGGGTTGTTAACTCGCTAACTCGTCCAACCGACTTATCCCTTAAGTCACCCACTACCTTAGGTCACTCCAACACCCTACGACCTAAACTACTACGACTTATCTCCTAACTTGCCGAATCCCTTAAGTCACTGCCGACCTACCCCTTAGGTCGCCAACTCTATAAGTCGGTCACGACTTAAGACTTAACCAAATTCTTCCCAAAATCTGAAACGACCTAAAATGCTGAAAATTCCAGATTTGAACGAACTTTTTGATTCGTAAAAATACGGGTCGTTACATTCTCTCCCCCTTAGGAATTTCGCCCCCGAAATTCCAAACAAACAAAGCAATCAAAAACTATTCTGCACGCCTACCATCCATAACAATCAACAAACCATGCATCCAATTCTAGCTTAGCATGCAGAATTCTAAAACTAGAACAAGTTACGATTTCGTTAGATGACACGACACCTTAGGGCCATACCTCGAAGAGTTCAGGATGAGCTGCTTTCATCCTTTCTTCCTCTTCCCACGTACAGTCGTTATCATCATCACTCCATTGTAACTTGAGCAACTTAACTACCTTCCTCCTAAGCTGTTTCGTGTCGGTTTCCACAACACGAAGCGGCTTACGAGGTCTCTTATCGACTGGATCAACTTCGAAATCTTCACAGCTATCAGCAGAAACCACTGTATTCGAGTCGTGCACATACTTCCGTAGATATGATACATGAAAAACATTGTGCACACTCGACATTTTCTCTGGTAACTCCAATCTGTAGGCGAGCTTTCCAATTCGCTCGATGATCGGGTATGGTCCAACAAATCTCGGAGTCAATTTTCCTTTCTTCCCAAATCGAATAACATTCTTCAGTGGAGAAATCTTCACGAAAACCATATCACCTACGTCGAACTCCAAATCCTTACGACGCTTATCAGCATAACTCTTCTGTCGGTCTTGGGCTGCCTTCATTCGTTGCCGAATGATCTCTATACAATCTGAAGTCTGCCGAATCATCTCTGGCCCAAGTATCAGCTTTTCTCCAGTTTCCAACCAACATGTCGGAGAGTTACACGGTCTTCCATACAATGCCTCATACGGTGCCATACCAATGCTTGACTGGTAACTGTTGTTGTACGCAAACTCCACCAAATGAAGGCGATCTTCCCATGATCCTCCGAAGTCCAAAACACATGCTCTAAGAAGATCTTCCAAAACTCGGTTGACTCTCTCGGTCTGACCATCTGTTTGAGGGTGATAAGCTATACTCAAACACAACTCGGTTCCCAAAACTTCCTGGAAGCTCTTCCAAAATCCACTAGTGAACAATGGGTCTCGATCGCTCACTATACTCTTCGGAATACCATGGAATCGAACTATCCACTTAACATACAACTCAGCCAACTTTGATGCAGTCCTAGTCGATCGAACAGGAATGAATCGTGCACTCTTAGTCAAACGATCTACAATGACCCAAATCCCTTCATTTCCCGTTCTGCTTTTAGGTAGCCCATCAATAAAATCCATCGACACTTGCTCCCACTTCCATGTAGGAACTTCTAATGGCTGAAGTAATCCACTTGGCTTCTTCTGCTCGGCTTTTACCAACTGGCAGTTCATACACTTGGAAATAAAATTTCCAACATCCTTCTTCATACCTTCCCAGTAGTAGGTTCTCTTCATATCCCGATACATCTTATTTCCACCCGGATGAATTGTCAACTTTGAGTGGTGACTTCCCTTCAGAACTTCACTCCTCAATTCATCTATATCGGGAACAACTAGTCGTCCTTGCTTCCGAAGCCAACCCTCTCGATCGACCTCGAATCCTTTATCCTTTTCTGGATCCAATCCAGACTCCAATTCACGGATAATCTTGACAAGCTTATCGTCTCGCTTTTGGCTCTCGCCAATCCTTTCCA
Source organism: Allium fistulosum (assembly GCA_030737815.1). Lineage (NCBI taxonomy): Eukaryota > Viridiplantae > Streptophyta > Magnoliopsida > Asparagales > Amaryllidaceae > Allium > Allium fistulosum. Next base: position 796,243,850 of record CM060902.1, on the reverse strand, counting down.
CAAGAGAAGGTCTTATCGATAAGTTTGCCAACATCTCAGGTTCCAATCCGCATCTAGGCCTGAAGTCAAATCCAGCTAAATATTCGAGATTCTTCCATTCTGAAAACATGGCTCCCAATCCTGCATGTCTTCGACTTAACGCATCTGCCACTGTGTTACCTTTTCTCGGAGTATAAGCTATACCAAAATCATATGATGCCAAAAACTCTAGCCAACGCTGCTGCCGAAGATTCAAATCCTTTTGGGAGAAAAGATACTTCAACGACTTATGATCTATAAACAACTCAAATCGAACTCCCAATAGATAATGTCTCCACATCTTCAGAGCAAAAACAATCGCCGCTAACTCCAAATCATGAGTCGGGTAATTCCTTTCATGCGGCTTCAGTTGTCGATTGGCATACGCAACAACTTTATCCTTCTGCATCAGCACTGCTCCAAGTCCAGTACCACATGCGTCGGTGTAAACCACCATCTCATCATTCCCACTTGGAATAGTCAAAACAGGAGCACTCGTCAATCTCTCTTTCAGGATTCCGAAAGCTTGCTCACACTTAGCATCCCAACTGAACACTTGGTTCTTCTTCGTCAATCCTGTTAACGGTGCAGCTATCTTGGAGAAGTCTTTGATAAATCGTCGATAATATCCTGCCAATCCAAGAAAACTTCTCACATCAGATGCATTCTTAGGTTTAACCCAATCCTGGATTGCTGCCACCTTAGCGGGGTCAACCGCTATTCCACTTCTAGAAATCACATGGCCTAAGAACCTCACTTCACTCTTCCAGAAGTGACACTTAGAAAACTTAGCCTTCAGCTGATGTTCCCGCAAGATTTCCAAAATAATGCGCAAGTGCGTCTTGTGCTCCTCTTCCGTTCTGGAATAAATCAGAATATCATCCACGAACACAAGTACGAACTTGTTCAACTGATCTCTGAACACTCTATTCATAAGATCCACAAAATATGCTGGCGCGTTAGTCAATCCAAACGGCATTACCAGCCACTCAAAGAAACCAGATGGTGTCCCAAAAGCAGTCTTCGGCACACTATCCTTAGCTACTCTCACTTGGTGAAATCCCGTTGCCAAATCCATCTGAGAAAACACCTTAGCTTCGTGAAGCTGATCAAACAAGTCATCTATCCTCGGCAATGGATACTTGTTCTTCTTAGTCACCTTATTCAGCTCACGATAATCCACACACAATCTCAACGACCCATCTGCCTTGGTTGCAAACACAACTGGTGCTCCCCACTCGGACACACTACGCCGAATGAATCCTTTCTGCAAAAGATCATCAACTTGCACCCTCAACTCCTGCTGTTCCCTAGGCGCCATCCGCCTAAGAGGCATCACAACAGGTCTGGCTCCTTCAACTAGATCTATACGAAACTCGATCTCTCTATGCGGCGGCAACCCTTTGACTTCGTCAAAGACATCCTCGAATCCATTAGCGATTGGCACTGATGACAGTCCATCCCGTGGAACAACCAACGAATACATGAAGCTCATGAAGATGCCTTCTTCATGCTTACATCGTATCACAACCTTTCGCCCTTCCACATTCTCGACTGTCACTTCCAACCTCTCGCAATCAACCTTTGCCGCATACCTCCTAAGCCAGTCCATACCCAAAATAATTCCGAACCCCGCAAAGTTCAGAATAAAACAATCACCAACAAAAGAGCAACCATGACTCGACACAACTAGACCACGACATAACATACACAAACAAGACGAACCCCCAACTGGATTAGTCACAACCAATGGCCTATCAACAATATCCAGCTTCAAATCTAACCGGCCTACGAGTTCATTACACACAAACGAATGCGACGCTCCAGTATCAAACAAAACTCTAACTGGAACAACACATAGGAAAAGAGTACCTTGAACAACCACACTCTTTCCTTTCTCTTCAGCAGTAGGAGCTTTCGAAGACGACGGAACAGCTCCCAAAGCATAAGCTTGCACAATCTGCTTGTCCCTCCTCGGTTCTGGACAATTCTTCCTGAAATGCCCCGGCTTGTCACAGTTGTGGCACTTTGCTGGCGCTTTCGGATTCTTGCAATCCCTGGAGAGATGGCCTTTCTGCTGACAGTTGTAGCAAGTCACTTCGCCTTTCGGCTTCTTCTGGCCATCCTTACCTTTCTGCTGCTGCTGCTTCCTCTTCTTGTTTCCACCCTGCTGGGGTTTAGACTCTTCCCTGGTAACAGCAACAACAGATCCTTCCTTAGGAAACAGACTCTCATGCCTAAGAGCTTTCTCCACAAGCTTCTCAAATGAATCATCCAAATGATCCACCAACTGTCTCCCAAGATAACTATCCAAGCCAGTCACAAACTTCTCGTTCTTCTTATATGCAGATTCGATATATGACTGGGCATACTTGGACAAAGCTTCGAACTCAGAAACATACTCAAGAACAGATCTTCCACCCTGCTTGAGCTCCACAAACCTCTTGAACAGAACAGACTTCTGAGCCGTAGAAATGAACTTAGCTTCAAACCTAGCTTGGAATTGCTCCCAAGTAATCTCTTCCTCCGGAGTATTGATGGTAATAGAGTTCCACCAATCAGAGGCTCTCCCTTGAAGCTGCCTTGATGCCAACTTCCTCTTAGTCGCATCCTCAATTCCCAAATCACCAAAGATCCTTCTACAAGTATCTATCCACCTCTGGACCTCAATAGTTGATTCTGTTCCCAAGAAAACCTTCCCTCCAAGAGCAGTATAGTCTTTGCACAACTTAGCAAAATCCACTGGTTTTGGAGTTTGGACTTGAACTCCAACATCTACTGCTGCCCCTGGAACTGGTATCCTTCTCATGATCGAAGTCATCATAGCTTCGAACATAGCTGCATAATCAGCAGTTCCCTCAGTAGCACGGCCTTCCCTAGCAGCTGGTCTCCCTCTTCGACTCATTCTCAATATCTATAAAAAGGAATGATTAGAACATCTAGAGAAACAACTGCATAAAGGACTCAACTCTACTAAACTACTATATTATATATAGTATTCATCCATCAAAATACAATTACGTCTATCATACGTAGTTACGTTAGTGGGCGTTGGGTAAAATCGATTGACTAATGCTCTGATACCAAATGTGACGACCGCCCATGACCCCTGCACCGAATCTATAGATAGTGCGCTGTAAAGTGTGCTAGGAGACCATGGACGATTGTCAGGGTAGATTAAAAATAACAGAATCTATCGTATTACTCACAGCGCATGGACAAAATACAATAGAACATATATATATATATAGTGAAGCTTTACAGAATAAAATGCCATCATATAAAACTTCATAATAGTTAAATACAAGCATCCAAATAGCCAATACATCAAGCCTCACTACATAACACTCAGAGAATACAAAACAGCGGAACATCCAGTACATATAATAAGAAGAAAATATGCAACCCTCCAGCTCGTCTTCGATATCAGCATCGTGAGAAGAGAACAGCACCTGTCACCTGCTACCTAGTCTGCCCGTCCCAAAAATGGACGAACGGCCCAAGGCAATAAGAATTAAACATAAAGCCTTGAGTCAGACAACAGTCTTAGTGAGTAGTAAATTAACTAACAACATACCAAAAGAGCATAAAGGAAAAGGAATAGGAATACAACCCTCCCACTCCACCTCTTTCTACAGTGATAGCCCCCAGACACACACTAAGCAGAAGCAACATAGCAGAGCATACAATTTAAAGTAAAGTAATAATCATTCGAGTCAAGGGCGATGTTTTCCAAGTACCAAGGCCTAAATCAGATAAGCACCCAGAAAATACCACTCTTGAGTCCAAATGATGATACAACCAAACATCCATGACTCTGGCTATCACTGTTATCATTGCTTCGATGTCACCGTTAATTGAATGACCGGCACATTCTTTCAGCCGTCCGTCAAGGGCTAATGGAAACCCCGGTTCTAGACATAACTCCCGCACGTCGTCGCAGCCCGTGCCTAGGACTATCGAATCTGCCCAGAGTACTCGACCATCAACAGTTGGCCGTTGGGACTATCGAATCTGCCCAAACATACTCTTGCTTAGAGCATGCTAGAACCTTCAATAACGATGCTATCCAAACCTCCTAGTCATCCTCCTCGACGACTATTTCCATACTAGCTCAAGCGCCTCTCGAGCAACCATTATCCTTAACTCGAATCATATCACCGAGTTACCAACATGCTTGGAATGATCCCGTCTGGATTAGACCAAGTCTTCATCACATGATGCCTCGCTTCATTACATCCTCGCAAAGCCTCATCTCAACATCACATCATTGAATCTATGCATAAGAGCATCATCATCCCGCTACATATGCCACGAGCAGCTTTCCCAATTCAAGAGCCTTTCCCTTAGCTTTTGAATCATCTTCGACCACCTTGTCTAAAACCAATCAACAATCATCTAATTCACAGCAATCAATCATGTCAAACATCAATCCAAGTAACCAAACATTCAAATATAAGCAAAATGGACAATTATAACAATAATGGCAATTTCGTAATTAAGGAGTTGAAAGTCTAACAAGCATGAAAACATGAGAATTATCTCTACAACTTGATGAATGAACTTGCATAGGTTAATCATATACAAAAATGGTTGTCAAATCATCATGAACAATGGATCTACATGGATCTACACTTAGGTTTACAAAAATGCATAGAAATCACTATTTTAACACCAAATCAAGCCAACAATCCGATCTACTCCTTTGGATCCGTGTGAGAGATAATCACCACTCACCAAATCACCAAAACAAACCCAAATTAACACGCTTCAGATCTGGACAGCGAGGGATCAAGCTTGATCTATCACGAATCCGCTTCAAACGAAGAAATCTCTCTTGAAAAGATGAAGATCTTCAATCTATGCTCTTGAATCTTCAATTTGATCTTCAACTTGGATGGATGGAAGCACTAGATTAGAGTGGAGAAAAGAAATGAAGAAGTGTAGAAGTCGAGCTCTCAAAATGGCAGCACTTCGTCGCTTCAAAATCCGGATCTCAAAAAGTGAGAACAACCCCCTCTATTTATAGCAGAAATCTCTCTAAGTCGTAACTCGGCTAACTCCATAGGTTGTCTCCGACTTACGACCTAAGACTCCCACCGACCTAAGCCTTAGCCAACAACTCCGACCTAACAGACCAAGCCTACGACTTAACATGCGCGCGACCTAACTTATTCGCGCTACACGACCTAACACACGCGCGTTCCCTCCTAAGTCGCTTGGACGACTTAACAACTTAGCACCATTCGACTTAACACTTATACGACTTAACAGGGTATACGACTTACGACTTATAAAACCTTACGACCTAACAACCCACGACCAAACTCCTAAGTCGTCTACGACTTACTCCTTAGGTCGCTCACTATTAACCCAGCTTCCTTAGGTCGTTGCCGACCTAACTATGCTAACCCGGTAACCACTAGGTCGCTAACTCTATTAAGTCGGTCACTTCCTTAGGTCGTTAACTCGCCTTGCCGACCTAACACTTAACTCACCAAAACTCTTAGGTCACCAACTTCCTTAAGTCGCCTATGTCTTAAGTCGGTAACTACTGGGTTGTTAACTCGCTAACTCGTCCAACCGACTTACCCCTTAAGTCACCCACTACCTTAGGTCGCTCCAACACCCTACGACCTAAACTACTACGACTTATCTCCTAACTCGCCGAATCCCTTAAGTCACTGCCGACCTACCCCTTAGGTCGCCAACTCTATAAGTCGATCACGACTTAAGACTTAACCAAATTCTTCCCAAAATCCGAAACGACCTAAAATGCTGAAAATTCCAGATTTGAACGAACTTTTCGATTCGTAAAAATACGGGTCGTTACACCCGATCTCAAACTTATATGCAAACATTGGATTTTGCAAGTAAATGTACTATTACCTAAGAGCATGTAGAACATTATAACGATGTGAGAAATGTCAAAGGATTAGTGGACAATTAACAACAATAAAAAGAAAGGAGTCTTTCTCTGCATTTAGATTAAATTAAATAAGATGTACTTCGAAGTGAAGGCAGTTGGCAATACAAACATAGAGAGAATAGTAGATGTCTACGGACCTATACACATTATTCAAAATAGCACACAGGTACTAGTACTATATGCAGTTGAAGATCCTTCCTAATTAGTCCCTCATCAGTAGTAGCATGGATTGAAAGTGCTTGGGTCCTTTAGGTCCACGTTTGCATGGACTGCAGAAGGGTATTTTTGGTAGGTCACAAAAACACCGTGGAAATTCTATTCAACGAATTCTCTTTATTAGTAGTAAGTATATACACATACACACACACATACAATAATTCCGACAAGAATATGTGGTTAGCAAGGATTAAACTCTCTACGTTACATCTAAGTGTCACATGTCTTTTTAAACTATAAATCCCTTTATTTCAAAAAATTTATCATAAATTGCTTTAAGAAATTCTATTTTTAACAATAATTAAAATTTAATTACTATTTTTAACAACGTTACTGTATGCAATGCACGGGTTACGCGTTAGTGTCAAATAGAAACAAATTTTTTTGGTTACCTGTCAGTCATGAAAAATAAAAATACATTATCAATGCATATTTCTAAAATAATTAGTTTCACAATTTTGTCTACACTTTACACTCAACATACCGAACCTTTTCTAATCAGACCGATCGTTACTGAGGTTTGTTTACTATAGGCTTGCAAAATCAATCCGTTTGAACTCAAAAGAATAAGGTACATTAGATACTGTCTTTAAAATGTCTCTTTTAATCTCTCTAATTTGTTTACTTTATTTACTCCATCAATTTCTCATACTTTGTCTAATATTTAAATAATAATAGATTTTCCTTTCAAAAGGTTTTGACTTTGTTCATCAGTTTCAAATTAATGCAACCGAACAATATGTTTTCCCACCGTTGTGTAGTTGTACTAGTTATTTTATTTAATATATTTTCATTTTAATAGTTTTTTTTAAAATAAAATATTAAATAGAGCTTTTGTAAAACACCACCTTTAAGTTTCAAAATATACAACCATCCCTCCTCGTAAACAAGTTGTAAAAACCACCCATGTTTTTAACTTCATCAAAATGCAAATATTTGTATTTTCAAATAGTGCAAATATTTGCATTTTTTCAAAATAAATTTAAATAAAGTACTTTTGGTCCTAAAAACATACAATTACGGTCAGATTTAATTCTCAAAAAAATCAGAAAATTGTTTACCTAAAATAGAAATAATAGTGTAATCTAAAACATGTTTTTTAGGAGGTTTTTTCAATATATCAAACTTGAAAATAAGAGGCATATACAAATTTACGATATATATATATATATATATATATATATATATATATATTGTTAAAGAGACTCCAAAACTGGATAAAAGGAGACAATTTTCATTTTCGAGAAAATTGCTGGGGGTGTACAAAAAGATTTGTCTCCCCTTAACAAAAAGTTTAAATCCGTAATTACCCTCAGTTTTTCAGTTATTAATCACCGTTGTTTTCACCTTTTTTTCAACAAGACCGTACCGAAAATAGTTCTTAGCGAATTATCATTGATTTTTTCTCATTGTTCGATGGGTGGTTGTCGAATTTTTCGTTATATGAAGGGTAAAATTGTAAATCGTTTTATTTCGGTGAAGTCTAAATAACAGTTTTTTCTAGGTGGAGTCCCCTAAAACTTGCCCTATATTTTCAAAAATAGAATTATTTAACAATGGCATGTATAAAATTGTGCAAATTAGGTACACACCCTTCTTTTCAAACTTATTAAACGACGGTCCTCACCAGAACCTAGTTTCATCAGACGTCCCTTTCTAAATTTTGGAGTTATTTTTCCTAGATAGATGTTTGGTGGAAAGCGTTTTTGGAAGGGGCAGATAGATCTGAAACTTAGGTAGCGTTTGGTTTGTTATTTTTAGTTTCGGGTTTTCGTCCATACAAAAATACACACGACGTATTTATATTGTCGAAAACGACCGATTTAGAGAACGAAGTTAACATACAAAATACAAAACATTTTTTTTTTTATTTTCCGCGTTTTGGGAAATAACACCAGCACGTGAAACAATCCATTCTTCCGTCGTCCCTCTATTCCTTTCGTCCTTCTATCCATCTTTCTTTCATCTTCTCCGTGGTCCCTCCGTTCTTCTCATATTTGAGATACATATTAAAAACCAAAAACATAAAATTCGTTTTTAAACAAAACACCATCTCAGTGTTTCAAAAACTGTGTGCCTATGTGGAAAATTTGAATGATGCAGATGGATGCAAATCAGCTGACCTTATTTTCCACGTCCCCATGGACTAAAACTAGAAAATTTTAAAAAAAGTTGAGCGGGTGAATTTCGGAAGTTCACGGTGTCGATGAAAAGGACCTGGTCATTATTTTCCGATTCAGATATAGGATAATTTGGAAAAGAACCAGTAAAATAGAATAAAAATCGTATATGCTGTATTCACATGGTCCAGCTGTATCTTCTGTCCTCTTCCTCTTCTTCTTCTTCAATATACCTCCAAGTCCAACTTGCTGACCAATTAAACTACTTTCCCTTCTCTTCCCCTTCTTTTCTTCCATATACCTCCAATTTGCTGATCGATTAAGCTACTTTTTCTTTCCCTGACCCATCAATCCATGGCGGACGACAAGGTACAGCAACCATACTTAGTTTGAGACTTTTAATCCCAATAAATAAGGTTTCCCCTGCTGGATCTCTTAATTTCAACCGTCAAAATTTCATCTATTAGCGTGTCTCGCTAGGTTTAGAACATCATTTAGCTTAATTCTATACGGCTTTATGGTTGTTGTGTTTATTTACTTTTACAAAATAATATGCTAAATTGAAACGAGGTTTGATTCTTTGGTTGCTGGCCAGGTACTACTTGTTTGGTTTGCAAAGTATTGGCTTAAAAATCGCATTACTTTGACTATTCCTTGACTTGCTTTAGACCAGTATGGTTAAGTTTAATTAAGGTGATTCTGCTTATTATAGTTTCTGTAAATAAGGTTTTAGTACTAAATACTATGTATGGCTGTATAGCAACATCTCGTGCACTCACATTCTTAGGACATTCCTTATGTACGGGTTTTATCGGTTTTTGAAGGAACAGTCTATGATGGATACTAATGGTACTGTAACTGGACATATTATTTCCACTACAATTGGCGGCAAGGATGGTGAACCGAAGAGGGTATGTAACTTTCAGCACAAAGTGTTATGTTTGATGTGAATATAGTTTTGCCATATAGACAATAATTTTATGGTTTATTTATGATGATGCAGACAATTAGTTACATGGCAGAGCGCGTTGTGGGAACTGGGTCTTTTGGAGTTGTGTTTCAGGTATTCATTTTTGGTTAACTGGAATATTAGATTTTAAGATATAATATGATTTTAATTAACTAAGCATCAAGAGAAGCCTACCAAGTTTGAATTGCCGTTTATAATCCTTTAAATTACATAGTTATAGCGCCTTCGTTAAAATTTTAAAGCATGGAAAGCAGCAAAACAAGCCACACATCATAGTTAAGGTGTTATTATACCCGTGCCAATGTTCACAGCTGTTTTAGTGTTAATAATTGTTGCATTGCAGTTTGTATTACCTACATGTCTTGTAAGATGACCGGTTTTTTCCAATTCACACATAATTATTTACTGTACATGTCTCTATGTTCTTCAGGCTAAATGCTTAGAGACAGGGGAGACAGTTGCAATAAAGAAAGTGTTACAGGATAAGAGATACAAGAACAGAGAGCTACAGCTGATGCGAACAATGGATCATTCTAATGTAGTCTCATTGAAACATTGTTTTTTCTCAACCACTAGCAAAGATGAGCTTTTCCTTAACTTGGTCATGGAGTATGTGCCCGAGTCTTTATATCGTGTCTTGAAGCATTATAATAATTCTGGCCATATGATGCCACTTATATATGTGAAGCTTTACACATATCAGGTATCCTTTTGCTTTTCATTTATGTTCTTCAAGGTTGATGGTATTTAGGAAATTTACACTGTTGTATTATGTATTTGCAGATTTTTAGATCTCTGGCTTATATTCATTCTGTTCCTGGGGTTTGTCATAGAGATGTTAAGCCACAAAACATTCTTGTAAGCCTTTAAAGTTTCCTACTCACCATATTATATCAGAAATGTTGTTTTAATGTGAATCATATTTAATATTCTTGTAGGTCGATCCTCTTACTCATCAAGTGAAGCTATGTGATTTTGGAAGTGCTAAAATTCTGGTATGAACTTTATCGTTTATTTTCTCTTCAACTTGATCTCTATATTGAGTTGGTACTTCTTGCATAATGTGGCTTAACTAGTGCGATAGCTGAAATAATTGTTTACGAATGTGACTAAATGGTTTAAAAGGTTCATATTTGTATATCAACATACTATCATTGTTGCTTATCTTTGTAATATACTTGACTTATGTTTGTTTTCTCTTGTTTTCAAAAATTTAAACTTCAATTTTCAGTTGCTCATTGTCAGTGTAAAGTTATATCAGAATGTTTATTGCAAGTCTGGAGGTGGGAAAATTACATTTTCTCAACTATACTCTGAATTTCTGATGCTAATGCTTTCCTATCTAATGAATTAGATGAAGAAGTGTATGTTTTGAACTTCTTTTTTATACAACTGATGTCTGTGCTGCCAACACCAGTGTTATTCACCATTCCTGAGTAATAAACTTAAAATATAATATCGTGGCTAAATAAATGTGTTTTTCTGAACATTTAAATTAAACAAGCATTCATCAGGACATGGTCATGAGTTGAGAGAATCCTTACAGACATAATAAACTTACACTGTGAATGATGACTTCTTAATTTTCACTGCATTGAAATCAACCAAATAATAGTGCCCGAAGAATAATATGCTTTTGTTCTAATGTCGTGTATCCATGATTTCATTTGGGGATTTTTGTGGAAATAAGACTTAAAATATAGGTAGAGGCCAGAATGTATCTAGAGAGAATGATCAAATGAAGACAGGCAAGCTAGAATCTCAGCATAAATTTCTGTTACATTTTCCGTAGTTAAATAGATTGCTATTCTTTCCTAAGATTGTTATAAAAGTTTACAGTTGTAAAAATTAAAGTTCTGCATTTTATTATTTCTGAAAGTAAAAATTGCATTCTTTCAATTTTTTTCAGTCCGTACAACTCAATCATTAAACTATATTATCAGGTTAAAGGTGAAGCAAACATATCATACATTTGTTCCCGCTATTATCGTGCACCAGAACTTATATTTGGTGCAACCGAATACACAACGTCCATTGACATATGGTCAGCTGGTTGTGTACTTGCCGAGTTACTTCTTGGGCAGGTTATAATCTTTGCACTCCATCTATATCACACATGCTGTTATAATATACAATACATACAATTTCATTAGTTTGTTTCATATATTGATTAACGTAAATTTTTCTTTTGTTGCAGCCGCTATTTCCTGGAGGAAGTTCAGTTGACCAACTCGTTGAGATAATCAAGGTATATGTTAGGATTTGACTTAGCCATTTTTGTTTGAAGGATATTTTTTATTTATTTATTTATATGAAATGTTCTTTTCCTGTAGGTACTTGGTACTCCTACCAGGGAGGAAATTCGATGCATGAATCCCAACTATACTGATTTCAGATTTCCACAGATAAAAGCTCATCCATGGCATAAGGTTTGTATTCTAATACACATACACATAAAAATACACACACATTACACACACACATTGGAAATTCTATTGGAACACAAATTAGTGACACAACAGATCTATAGTTCTAAACCATTAGATATTCCGTGAATTCTCAACCCCTTTAAGTAAATGAGATGAGATCCAATGGTTAAACTTTATTGTGTTAGATTTTACGTTTCTTTTTGTGTCTCAATAGTCACTCTCTACACACACATACATACATGAGTGTGTATGCGCGCCCAACTTCAACCGTCGGTGATAAGTTTTATTCACCTTTTCAATATTATGTTTATGCCAAGGTTTGAGAACTCGGTTTCGGTCTCGGTTTCGATCTTTTAAAATTTTAATAAATTCGGTAAGTTTCGCTGATTTCGAAAGTCTCGGTAAATATTTCGGTTTCGGAGTTTCATCGAGTATTAGTGAAAATATAACAGATACATTTTAATCATTTATCTAGGTAACTAATTGTTTTTTAAGTACGTTTGATCAGTGAGACTATATTTTAGTTATATACCCCTATATATTTATTTTGTTAATTTCTGAAAGTTGCGGTTTTAAATTTTGGTACTGTTATGGTTAAAAAAAAAGCTTAATGACTATAACTTTCAAATAGAGCAGTATTATTAGTAATCATAGAAGTATCGAAATAGAATCAAAAATAATAAAAGATAACCTCATTCGTTACTGTACAAGTCCAAATTACTATGTTAGTAGCCTAGGCAGAAAAGTCCACTAATAAAATCAAATCATTCACTGCTGAAAGTTCAGACCTCACTGTTGAAAGTACAGACCTGTGTACAAATTACAATATAATGATACCTTTTACTTTTTCTCACTCTTGCGTGTTACCCTTCTTTCTTCCCTGCTTTTCCCAATGTGTCTTTTACTAAAGTTAATGGCAAATTCAGAAGAGGTAACCGTATCCCCTTTCTTAATTTATTCATTATTATTTTTTGTTTCCACTTCGATTTCTCGTCGATTTATCGAAACCATAATTTTCAATCAAATTGAAATCGAAACCGGAATTTTCAGCCAAACTCGGACCGGTATTCACCGAAACCGGTCCGAGATGGCCGGGATTTCGTCATTCCGAGCGAGATCTCACGCCATGGTTTATGCTACCATTTTGTAACCAACTTCTCGTTCGGCGCTCTAGATAAGACATTAATTAGTCTTCGGAGATTTGAAAAATCAATCTATTTACACTAGCATAAATTGCACGTACGTGAATCTAATAGCTAGGGAAATTTATTTTTTATTTAATAAAAAGTTAATGGACGGATGTGCTGTAAGTGCAAAATTTTTGCTGGTCCTTTATTTCAAGCAGTTTTGTTGGTGGTGTGGGATGCAAATTAATAGTGAAATTCCATTGATGGATGATCGAAAGAGGATGGTGGTGGAGGTTGTAAACCGTTGTTGAGATTCCATTGATGGGTGGAAGAGTATTTTCGGAATGTCAAAAAAACACGGTGGAAATCTATTTAGGGTACTTTTGGCACAGGTCCTTATTAAGTTTCAAAATTCACGAAAAGTCCTTTACTAAATTTCAGTGTAAATTAGGTCCCTGTTTTTTATTCACGATTATTGCAGAGCATGATGCAACATTTCATAAAAGTTGCTGACATTTCCGCAACATTTCTGTACACTGTGAACGTAGTGTATGAAAGTTGCTGAAATATCAACACTTATTTATAAAAGTTGCTGATATTTCAGCAACATTTATGTACACTGTGAACACAGTTTATGAAAGTTGCTGAAATATCAGCACTTATTTATAAAAATTGCTGACATTTCAGCAATAATTTTTCTTTGTTTTTACAGTAAAACTTTGACACAGATAGTTGCTGAAATATCAGCACTTATTTATAAAAGTTGCTGACATTTCAACAATAATTTTTCTTTGTTTTTACAATAAAACTTTGACACAGATAGTTGCTGAAATATCAGCACTTATTTATAAAAGTTGCTGATATTTCGGCAATAATTTTTCTTCGTTTTCAAAAAACAGGGACCCGCTTTACAATGAAACTTTGACAGGGACCCGCTTTACAATATGAAAGTATGATAGGGATGCCTTCCTAATTTCCACATCTATTTATTGGGTTCTCTTTATTAATAGTAGAGATGAGATTGCAAAATAGCATTAACTCGAGAAGGGGTAAAAGATGTGATTACGAGCAATGTCATATGAACTGATGTATGTGAGCATATTGTGCATGCTGGTGTGTTAATAATCTTCATTTGGTTGATCGTGCATATCTAACATAACCGACTTTTCATATCATTATCTCACACATATATGTCAGTTACCTCATTTACACTCTCTAGTCCTATCTGTATAGCATTACTTTTTAACCTTTACTCTAAATTTTATAGTTATATCCACATCATAAGTTCTATATTAGTCAATTTTCAACTTTATAGTCCTTTCAACTATTGACTTACAAGAAATAATTGTTTCTTTAACTTTGTACATGAATTCATTTATTAGAATGTTTGGTTCTTATCAAGGGTGCAATGCTTCTCACTTGCAAGTGCCTTAGTGGAGTCACATTGAGAATATATGTTCCATGAAAAAATAACTCTGAGAATACTTTGTCCAGCACTTAAAGTCTTGCACAATAGATAGGATCACATTCATTCATCCTAACTTACACCGAGTCCACCCTTTACATATCGTGTGAATGTTTACTAATAGTGCATAACTCCGAATATTTATTAATATCACATTCATTCGCTGGATTTGTAAATGGGTTCTTGGTAATCTGGTTGTTATTGCTTGTTGCTAGCTAATGCAAACGATTTGAATATCCTCTGATATTGACAGAGTTAGTCAAGTTGTGTTCAACTTCTATTATTTCTGTTACGGTGCTTGGCTTTGAGTTACCTTGTATTCTAATTTCACAGTTAAAATTGATTAATGTGCGTATACCTTCTGTTGCAGTAATTCTTGAAAGAGAATACCAGTAAATTGGGTTATCTATTAAGTAGCTAAGGTATACTTTAGTTGGAAAGCCCAAATTTTCTGTAGGGTACCAACTTGACAATAGAATGCATGCTGATAAACACATTTACAATAATATTTATGCATTCACCCCGTAGTTAAAGTCATACTTCTTTAATTGTTATTCGTTCATATGAATGGTATTTTCATTGCAGATATTTGACAAAAGGATGCCTCCAGAAGCTATTGATCTCACATCACGACTTCTGCAGTATTCGCCTAGCTTTCGTTGCACTGCGGTAGTCTTTTTGATTAGTTTTATTTAATTTATGTTGCACCTCTTTTCTATCTGCAATTAAAATGGGACACCGCAAATTAAACTGCATTTATAGTAACATTTTAATTGTCTAATGTTCCTTCTCAGTCTCGGTAGCTGCTGCATTTTGCTTGTGTATATGCATATATGTTTGCCATACCAGTGCAAGTTTTTGATTTGCTAAACTCTCCAAAATGCTCTAAGTTAATTAACATTACAATCTTGTCATATGGGCACTATTTGATGCGTTTGTCAAGATATATTGTGTTCCAAATTTGTATTTTATTTTGTTTTCATGTAGCCGCCCCTTGTATACATACATACATATATGCATATACATATTTATATGCTACACTAATTGAATATGAAAATTTCTACACTACTTCTGATTTTGGTGCTACACTAATTGAAATTTCTACACCATAAACATCACATTCACAAAAAATGAGACCACTTAAAAACTTGAACATGTTCAAAACATTTAGTCAAATATCAACCATTCAAACATTTGCTTTAACCATCGATTTGAAATGTTATTTTGAATATGTCAAGAGTATATGAATTAGCCAAAATTTCATGGAGATGATTTTGAGGCACAAAAGAACATATCCATAAATTTTAATTCGATTTCAGATAGTGTAGCTCGAAAAATCGTAAGTGCATAGAAGAGGTGTAGCAGAGATATGTGCGCGCGCATGCGTGTGTTTTACTCGTTTTCCTTAAGCACATGTAAAGTTAGAAGAGAATTATTTTGTGTATATCATTAGAATATTTTAAGATACATTTTTCTTTCTGTTTCTTTGAACATCATCGTTGAACTTTTTTTTTAACAGTTAGAAGCATGTTCACACCCATTTTTTGATGAGTTGCGTCAACCCAACGCTAGACTGCCAACTGGTAGGCCGTTGCCTCCACTTTTCAACTTCAAACAAGAGGTAATCTATCTATTTTACTTTGCTTTATCATCATAATGTTTATAATTTTTAGTAACAATGAACCTATCTTTGCTCGTAAACACGGAGGGAGTACGTACTGAATCCACAATATATAATCTGGGTTATTGACATAATTCTTTAATAATTGATGATACAGTATTGTTGCTAGGAAAGGTAAAGTACTGGAGTATCACCTAACTATGGTGACCCTATTAATACACTTCTCTCGTTTTCAAATTTAAGAGTGGTTGCCAAGGTTGGTTATGAGTTATAGAAAATAATAACATGTGCCATAAGGGCACACAATAAAGCTAGTAAAATTACCCAAATAACTTCTGAATTTCATATAATTTTGTGAAAATATGGATGTATTTTATAAAACGAAATTGAGAGGGATCTAAAGCTTATTTTTTTTTTTATAATTACAATAGTGTATGCCAAAATTTCCCTAATTTTTAGTACTAGTTGATCTCGTATTCTTAATGCTTTTCATGCAACAGTTAACTGGAGCATCACCGGATCTGATCAGCAGGTTGATTCCAGATCATTTGAAGCAACAATCTGGTCTCAATCTCGTCCCCTCACCCGGGACATAATTACCATTACAGCAAATATTATCCAAGAATTTAATATGTAATTAAGCAGTGGAAAAAGAAAAGCCGTTGTTTTTATATGGTTTTAATGAAGCTGCTTGGGTGTAATAGCTTGAGTCTAGAAATGAAGATAGAGAGAGAGGCTCATGAGTTGTTGGTATTTAGGGCTCTTTTGTTCTGCATTGTATACTATTATTAGGATTTACTCACTGGTTATCTGCCTGTAAGAAAGAAGAAACAAAGCCTGGTTGCTCGTTGGGAGAAGACTGTAAAATGAGCAATTCCAGGTTCACGTTCTTCAGCATTGTGTCTCACTGGATCTTCTCTCTTTTTATTTGCTCTTTTATCCTTTGTATCGTGTAAAGTTACATTGCTCATGAAGAGTTTTTAATTAAGCTTTTATACTATGCTCTTTTATTGTTCTTTGATCGACTATTTCAGTGTAAAACCTTTGTATACAGCAGAAAAGCTACATGCATTTGGAATTCACGCTACTGGTTCATTGGCGGAACAGAGAAACGTCAATCGTTGTTACATTTGGTATGAACGAAGTGATGCTTTATAGGGAAAGATCACGTAGAATTGCAATGTCGAACATTTAGGAAAGAAAAGTTTATCTTTGGTCCATCAAGAATCGTTGGAGAAACATCAATCAACTTATTCTATGCTTCGATTTTCAAATCTTCAACATCAACCAAGTCGACCCAAGTGGTATGAGAGGCGACTAATATTTGATGTGTACTATTTTGATATATTTTAGCATTCGCTTTACTTTTTTCTTTTCTTTATAGAAATATTGGAAATAATTTGAAATATTGCAAATAATTTGTTCAAGAAAGTGTTCACTACTAAAACCCACGTTGAATCTAGTTTCTACCAATTCATTGTTATGACTTGTTAAAACAACATCATAAGTGGAAATCTTCATGAAGATGGTACACGACTTCAAACCACCAACAAAGACAAAAGCAACACATAGAAAATTAGTCGACGTCAAGTCTAGACAAACCTCAAGCCAATTATGAAATATCTTCTAATGACTCTACATGTAACTTCTCCATTTTGAGATTTGAAAATATACACTAATTATGCTGCAATCATCGTTGGTATTATTTTTCAACGATAAATGAGATCAGTTATTATATCATTATCATTAGGAGCACAAGAATTAACTTTTTTCTTTCAAAAAACGGTTCCATTCATTTATTACATGTTTCATTACATAACCTTATGATTATAACGTTTAGAAAAATAAAATAAAATAAAAGTTCAAGAGCAACATATGATGACGACTACCCTTGAATGATCAGTTATGAGTCATAACTGCAGACAATTATAAAATCCATCATTACAGACAAATTCGTAACTAAGCTGCATAATGGACATCATACCCAATTTTTACAAGAAAAGAAAAAGTGGTAGCAGAGCATATGTTATTAAGTGCAATGAAGGTATAGACTGAGTGCTATCGAGATTTTACCCAAAGAACTATCAGAGACAGAAGAAAAGAACCATCGAAGATGTAAGAAATAGGCCATTAAAGAGGTAAGAAGTGAGCTATTAAAGATATTAGACATGAGCTACTGAAGATGTAAGGAGTGAGCTATCGAAAATATAAGAAGTGACCTATCGTTGATGTAAACAAAGGGCTATCGAAGGTATGGACCGAATGCTATCGAACTTCTACCAAAAGAGCTCTCGAAGATGTAAGAAGTAGGTTATCGAGGATATAAAGAGCTATCAAGCTTCTACCAAAGAGCTACCGAGGATGTAAAGTGCTATCGAGCTTCTACCAAAGTGACGTCGAAGTTTTAAAAGTTTATGGAGTTATCCACGTGTCAATCCTCAATTGGGCTGCTTATGTCATGTCAGCATGAAAGTACGAATAATAGAGGTGAAAATGAGGATTTGAACCGGCTATGCCATGTGTCATCTCGATAGCATGTCATGTCGTCATTCAACAAAAACGATCTCAACCGTCCAAGGTTGCACCCGCAACATTTCAAGAATCCAACCATGTAATTGTAACATAAACAAGTGTGCACCCACACATAAGAAGAGATTTTTTTGAGTTCTCTTATTCCTCGTTTCTCATGTGAAATCAAGACATCTATAAAAGCTTGATTTGGGACTTTCATGGCCACCTGGGTCATATTATGGTTTCAAAATTATGACAAAAGACTTCTATATTTGATACTTACATACCTGTCCTAGAGGATTTCCTCTTGCAAATGTATTATCCAACATCTACTTCAAAGCTTGAAAGTTAGGCCAAATTTCAGTGCTTTCATTGAGAAAGCTCTTCAAAAAAATTCTTAAAGTCATCAACAATTCCATTGTATCAACTCAAGTTAAATGTTAAGGCCAAAGAAGATGAACATCCAAGAGCAAGAGGTGTTTCATAACACGAATCTTAAAGAGAACGTGACACCAAATTTTAATGTGTATAACAATGAAGTTGGTAAAGCTTCTTTGCCTGTTTTGGCAAAAAATAAAGTGTAGCGATGCAAAAGCAAATTGACACGATGCACGAGTTATTCGAGATACTTTTCATAAAAATCTTCAAAGGCACGAATTACAAATGACAATAGGTAAGAAGTAGAATCCTATGACGATGCCCTACACTTTCGGTATCCAATATACTTGTATAGCATGCTGCAACGGTACCCAACATATGTAGAGCGATGGTCAAGGGTAGAGTAACTAAACTCCAAAAACAGAACGTGTCATATATCTTACAACACATAGGATATAATATAATAATCAAATAGATATAAAACAAGAGAGATGATAATATAACTAAAATGAACCACATAATTAGGGGTGGCAATTAGACTCGACCCGACGGACCTGGACCCCACCCGATAGGTCTCGGTTATAGGTGGGTTGAGTTTTGTTGGATCCAAACTATATATTTTAAAACCTAGAACCGACCCAATCCGACCCCAACTTTGTTTCGGGTCGGGATTGGTCGAGTTCAGTAGGGTAATAACACTAAAAATAGATATATCTCAATATTTTTTAGTTAGGTCTTTCGAGCCAAGTCGGTCTAGGTCAAGTTTGATTGGGTTTTTATGGTATTTTTCATTATCCAGACCTGACCCGAGACCCATCAGGTTCGATTTGAGTTTGGGTTTTCTCAGTTCGGATCGGTTTGGATTCGGGATTTTCAGCTTAATCATTCATCGCTTTGCAGTCTCTAGCACATCGGTCACTCACCGCACTCAAATAGATCATGCATACATCAAAACAACCATTTACAAACATAACACAACATTTAAACATCATACTAATCCATACAATTAAGAATCAAAAATTTATATCATCCAAAAATAAACATATGGAAAAACGACGATCGACATGATCAAGTAGCCAAAAATGATTTAAAATCAAAATTCGATCTTTAAATTCATTTTAAAATCAATGTCAGGTTTAGGTCTATCATAAAAATACCTTTTAACATTTAAAATCATTTTAAAAACACATTTTAAAACTATATTAATCGTTATAATATAGCGAGGGATATAAATCACTCACCTAGATATCAAATAGCATAAAAATTAAGGTGATGAACAGTATGTGGGCCGAATTTCAAAGCACACAAAGAGTAGTTAGCTAATCCCTTGCTAATATATCTCTAATCAGTTGATTTGACCCTGAATAATAAGGACTTAAGATACCTTTGGCTAAGGAGATGGTTAATGGAGGTTTATAATAGTTTTTGGGAAGTGGAAAAATGATTAGAGGCTATCCCATCAGGTGTAGTTAGCTCAAAGCACGAAATAGGTAAGTGGGCTAACTATGGGCTTAGCCTAATGACCCGCTAATCCCGAAAACTTTTCGAAAACTATCTAACTCCAAATGGCCATATCTCCTAAACCGTACGGTCAAAAATCAATTATGACCATTCCATGGAAAGAGAAATAATTATATCTTTCATTTGGAAGTTGTTTCAGACCTGATTTAGTTGTTATCAAAAGTGATAGCCCTTATAAGTTTTCTTGGTCAAAGCTGTCAAATAAAATGTCTAAAGATCAATAATGTCAACACTCGACATTTTCCAAAGTTATAGCCTAATTTGACCTAATTTGGATTTCAAAATAATATTTTATGATCATTTGATGTGTAAAATATAGATCGTTACACTCTTCCCCCTTTAGGAATTTTTCTCTCGAAATCCCATCAAACAAGGTAAGGTTAAACAATATAGTTACCCTACATGCCTAACAACCATAAGCAAACATAACATACATCAAACATGTGCACACAAGTAAGTAAATATCACCTATGCCCACCCTTATATGCAAGGTACTAAACTACTCTATATGATGTCTACAGCGAAGTAAATACGATAAACATTAAGTCTTACCAAGTAAAGAGCTCCGACAAGTAATCAGCATGCTCTCTTCGGTCTCCCAAGTGCTAACGCTCTTGCTTTCACCCACTTGAACCATCACAAACTTCACCGTTTTCCTCCTATGTTGTTTCGTATCATGTCCAACTATACGAATTGGTCTACGAGGTCTCAAAGCTTTTGGTTCAATCTCGATATCATCTAATTGATCTTATGTCACTACTACACATGAGTTATGCAAAAACTTCTGCAAACGAGCAACGTGGAACATATTGTGCACATCCGACATCTTCTGTGGTAATTCGACTATATAAGCTAGCTTCCTAATCCTCTCGACTATTGAAAAATGGCATAAAAATCTTGATGCTAACTTCCACTTTCTATCGAATCGAACTGCATTCTTTAACTGAGAGATCTTCATAAACACATAATTGCCGATGACAATTCTACATCTCATCTTCTCTTATCAGCGTAGCTTTTCTGTCTGTCTTGGGCAGTCTTCATCCATTTTCGAATGATCACAATCTTCTCCATCATCTCTCTGATTATATTTGGCCCAAGTATCAGCTTCTCACTCGTTTCCCATCAACATGAAGGAGCGTTGCAAGATTGGCCATATAATACCTTAAATGGTGCTGTACCAATGCTCGATTGATGACTACTGTTGTATGCAAATGATCATCTCACAAGCCTCCAAATTCAAGTATGCAAGCTCGCAAGAGATCCTCTAAGATATGATTCACTCTCTCGGTCTACCCATCATTTTATGGGTGATAAGCCGCACTCAAATACAGCTCATTCCCGACTCTCTTGTGTGCTCTTCCAAAATATGCTCGTGAATAACTGGTTTTGATCGCTTACATTGTTCTTCAATGCACTATGGAATCTTATAATTCACTTCACATACAACTCGGCCAACTTCATTGTCCTTCCACTGGACTTTATAGGTATGAATCTAGCACTCTTTGTCAATCTATCAACTATGACCTAGAGGCTATCATACCATCCTCTAGTCTCAGTAATCGATCGATAAAATCCATTGTTGTGTGTTCTTGCTTCCATCGTGGAACTATAAGAGATTGTAGCAAACCATTTGGCTTCTTCTACGCAGCCTTCACTAGTTGATAATTCATACACTTCAAGATGAATGTCTCGACGTCCTTCTTCATCCCTTCTCAATAAAATGTTTGCTTCATATCACTGTATATTTTATTACATCCGGGATGTATAATCAAGATCGAATGATGGCACTCACGTAATACCTCATCCCTCAATCCATCAACATCAAGTATAAATAATCTTCCATCTTTATGGATCCAACTATCTCGATTGAGTCTGTACTGCTTCATCTCTTCCGACTCTACTCCAATCTCTATCTTAGGGATGATCTCTACTAGTCTAGTATCACGTCTCTGACTAGTGTCAATCTTCTCAATCAGAGTAGGCTTAACAGTCAAGCTCGCCAACACATCTGACTCTAGCTCGCATCCTGGTCAGTAATCATACCTAGTTCTATACCCTAACCATGTCCACTCTAGGAACATAGCCCCCAAGCTGGCATGTCTCCTACTCAATGCATCAGCGATCGCATTTCCCTTGTTAGGTGTATAGGAATTCAAAGTCATAGAAGGTTAAAAACTTTAACCATCGCTGCTGATAAAGGTTAAGGTCCTTTTGGGAGAAGAATTACTTTAATAATTTATGGTCGGTAAATAACTCGAACCTCTTCCCAAGAAAGCAATGCCTCTACATCTTCAGTACAAACATTATTGCTGCTAACTCTAAATCATGGATAAGATATTTTCTCTCATGTAATTTCAGTTGCCGACTAGCATATGCGACAACCTTTTCTCTCCGCATCAATACCATGCCTAATCCAATACCACAAACATTTATACATTTTGTCAACTCTTCATTTCCAATTGGAATGACAAAAAAAGTATTAGCCACAACTTCTCATTTCCTAGAACTCTACAACAAAATGGAGTTGTAGAAAGAAAGAATTGAATGTTATAGGAATGTGCTAGGACTCTACTTAGTGGTAGCCAACTACCAAAACAGTCTGGGCAGGAGCCATATTTACTGCATGTTACGTCTTAAATTGTGTCACTATTCGACCCTAACTAAACATACACCATACAAATTTTTTAATGGTAGAAAACCTAACATATCATATTTAAGAAT
The DNA here is from genome assembly GCA_030737815.1 of Allium fistulosum. Taxonomy (NCBI): domain Eukaryota; kingdom Viridiplantae; phylum Streptophyta; class Magnoliopsida; order Asparagales; family Amaryllidaceae; genus Allium; species Allium fistulosum. The sequence goes on along the minus strand of CM060902.1, from coordinate 796,220,824 downwards.
TTTTGGATCAAAGTGTTTTATATTAAATAAAAAGATCAACTAGGAAAATTCGATCTGAAATCCGATGAAAGAATATTTATTGGATATTCAAAACGAAGTAATGCATATAGAATATATAATAAACACACAAAAACTATAGAAGAAACTTTACACACATCATTTGAAGAAAAATTCAAAAATAGTAAAAATAATGAAGAAGATGTTATAGAACAACCAATCATACAAAATCCACCTCAAAATACTATAACTCAAAATGAAGAACAACAAATTACAGAAAATTCAATTGAAAATGAACTTAGAATTCCACCATGAATTTTAAAAAATCATCCAATTGAAAATATAATTGGTGAAGTAAATACAAATGTTAGAACCAGACAATAATTAAATCAAATGGGCCATATCGCATTTATATCTAATATAGAACCTAAAAATCCTGAGGAAGCTTCAACCGATGACTATTGGATTTTAGCTATGCAAGAAAAGCTAAATCAATTCAAACGAAATGACGTTTGAGAATTGGTTCCAAGACCAAATGATCAAATAGCCATTGATACGAAATGGATTCATAAAAATAAAGCTGATGAAAATGGTAATATAATTCAAAAGAAAGCTAGATTAGTGGCATAAGGATATAATCAAAAAGAAGGGATAGGCTATGAAGAAACTTTTTCTCCAGTCACAAGATTAGTGGCAATGTGTATCTCCTTCTCTTATTATCATAACTTTAAACTTTACCAAATGGATGTTAAAAGTGCATTTTTAAATGGTTTTATTAAAGAAATTTTTTTTGTAGAACAACCATATCTTTTCGAACATGAAAAATTTGCTGATCATGTCTATAAACTTAAGAAAGCTCTTTACGGTTTGAAACAAGCACCCCGTGCTTGGTATAAATGACTAAAAGGCTATCTTATAGATTCTAGGTTTGAGATTGGAAAAGTTGATCAAACTTTGTTTATTAAACTAGATTAGAAAGTATATTAATTATACAAATTTATGTAGACGATATCATATTCGAATCTATAAATGAAGAACTGTGTAATGAGTTTTCAAAAATAATGACAAATGAATTCGAGATGTCTTCTATGGGAGAACTCTCATATTTTCTCGGTTTATAAATTAAACAACTAATCCGTGGTATTTTTATTAACCAAGAAAAATATTGTAACAATTCAACAAGACGTTTTGGAATGGAAAACACATCCAGTAAGCCGACACCTATGAGCACTACAATTCATCTAGATAAAGATGAAAACGGAAAAAGTACAGATTAAAAATTATATCGAAGTATGATTGGATCTTTACTATATTTAACCGCTAGTCGCCTCGATATCATGATGAGTGTATGCTTGTGTGGACAGTTTCAAGCACATTCCAAAGAATCGCATTTGCGAGCCATGAAATGTATTCTGCATTACTTAAGCAATACTAGAGACTGGACTCTTTTATCCGAAAGAATGTCCTTTCGGGTTAGTATCCTATAGTGATGTTAATTTTGGAGGATGACGAATGGACAGAAAGAGTACGAGCGGTACTTTTTACTTTATCAGACAGTCTCTAGTACCATGGTTTAATAAAAAGTGAAACTGCTCTCGACGTGTGAAGTAGAATATATCTCTGCTGCTTTAATATGTGCGCAAGTTATCTACATATAGCAAACTTTTCTAGATTACGAAATTCTTCTTCAAAAATCTTCGATTTATTATGATAATACAAGTGCCATAAACATATCAGAGAATCCAATAAATCATTCTCGTACCAAACATATTGATATTCGTCATCATTTTCTATGTGACAATATAGAAAAAATGTGATATCTCTCGATTTCATTTCCTCTAAAAATCAAATAGCAGATATATTTACTAAACCCTTAAATGAAAACTGTTTCATTAAGTTATGTCACAAACTTGGTATTATGCCTTTAGAAGAGTTAAATTAATAATATACATATTTTGTAGTAAAAATTTGTTTACTCTTTGAATTATATTAACAAGTTTTTTATTGAATATAAACTTTTTTAGAAAGTAATTATGGAAATAAGTTATTTGACATATATGTTTACTCAAGTCATAAAGTAATGGTTCATTAAAATCACAGAAAAAGACAAATGTCAATACTATAAACTACATGCTATATTTAGTAAAAATAGAATAATAAAACTATTCATTACCACAAATACTTGGTTAAAACTTATACGGTTCAGTTAATATAAGCCATAAGATAAGTCACTAAATATACCATTACAATATATGTATAAATCAAGTTTTTTATAAATAAAAAATACATAAAAATATTTTACCTGTAAACTTCCTTAAAGCTACCAAAATGTCTTCCAACAATGATTCAACCTATTCGTCAATCGACTATAGCTCACTTTCTTCTAAAAGCTCTTATTCATCCCCATCAAAAACAACCCCTCCTTCGAATAAGTCATCTTCTCTAAAGATCATTCCATTACCTGCATACCACACTGATTACTCTCTAAAAGGAAAGAAAATCAAAAGTTCAATTTTTGCATCCTCATCTATCAATAACCAAATCAATGAAATTCATCACTATCAATAAGAAATGATGGGAGTTCAGAAAGAAATGTACTACGAACAGCATAGATAAGGAGCACACCTTAATTTTCTTGAAAGATGTATTCTGACAATTTGCAGACACTCACCAACAAAGAATAGTATACGTAAAAACTCTCCTCGTCTGATAGAAACTCTGATCAATAATTACGACTTAACTCCAAGTAACTCTTGGGAACTAGGGCATCGAACAAAAATTGGAATCACACTCCAGTTCATACAAATAGATGGTCTCTACTTATTCCTTCGAATTAGCAAACTAAAATTGAACCAAACTCATGGGACACTTTTCTGTAGAAGAATCCGAACCCAACGAAGATAAGTAAGTAATTTTTTATAGTATCTTATATTATATATAAATATAAAAATACGATTATTATCTATCCATTTATATTTAATTTATGTTTAAAACTTGATAGTGTTTGCATTCTTGTTGACATAAATTGTAACGACCGTGATTTTATTACCGTCGTAATAAATATTTTTAAAGTCCGTAACGACCGTTATTTTTGAATTACTATCGTAATAAATATTTTAATTAGAAATTTTAAAAATAAAAATTCGAAAAAAAAATAACAGTGTAAAATCGTTTGGCAAAGTCAGTAAATGCTTATATTGGTGAACGTGATAATGCACTGCATTTGTTTCTTTCACGTGTATGGTCTCGGTTCAATTCAAGAACAAGAAAATTGATCATTTGCTGTCACTTTTTGTAAAGCAAAGTTTGGACGCAATTTTGTGACCAGGATTGTAAAACAAAGTGAAACATTTTTGTGTGCTTTGCTGTCACTTCAACTGGAAAGCAAAGTTTGAAGTCACTTTATCAGCCATCATCTTCAGTTTATTATACAAGCCCGTGTACTTTTTCTTCCACTAAGGCACGTTTCATTTAATGTTAATGTACTTTTGGCCTTGACTTGTGCACGATTGGAAATATGGTAGTGTAGCCTTCATCATTCAATTGGTTTCAAATTCTTCCGAGTAGCATTCTTTTCTTTGCTTTCATTTATCGAATAGCTCAGCAAAAAGCTTTAATGGCATCTCCAAATTTCCGCTCCTTATCAGATCTCGGTTGCTAAGTTATTCCGTAACAAATTTGAGGTGAGTGCTACACTCACATTTCTAGTTTTTGAACTATGCAGGCTATTTATATTTTGATGTTTTTGTTTGTTACTTTGGTTTGAACAAAACACTGATGCAATTTCCATTCTTGCGTGCAAAAATGTCAAGTCCAGGTTCTTTTAAATTGGTTTAGTTGTGAAAAGTGTGTTTTGTTGCATGAAAACAGGTTGTACTTATATCACCTTTACAATGCACGGCTAACAGTAGATAAGTAGTGAAAATAGTGTGTACAGATTACATCTTTAAATTGGTGTGTCTGCATGCATTGTACTGCCAAGTTTTTATTATCACATACTTTGTTTTTTTTTTGTGTTTCAACTTGTAAACATAAGTAATGTTTTCGGCTTCAACAAAATAATTATTCCAGGTTTTTACAAAAATTTACGTGCACCGTTGTACGTGCAAATGGGTGAATCCACATTAGCCATTTCATGATATTGGTACACATTATAAAAAAAAATGTTGCTTGCATTTCCCTTTTCTTTCATTTTGTTGTGTACGCAAGTATATATATATTTAGGCCAGGCATTTCAGTTTTGTGCATAATTATCTATAGAAAGTTATAGTGCAAAGATTGTGTTATGTTAGCATTTTTCGTGCATATTGTGTTGCATGCATATAGATCACTTCAAATGTGTTCAAACACTGATTTTTTTGGGTTCAATACTTGGTTGCATGCGTGAGTTTTTTTAGTTGCATACTAAGAATGTGTCCAAGTTTAGATTTTTGGGTGCAAAGTTTCACTTACGTTAATGCATATTTAATTATATCCCAACCTTTAAAACGGAAATCAAGTCCAGGCTAAATATTTCTAGTCTAATATGGTGGGAGAAAGCATATCGGCCAAGTTTGTAAAAAAAAAATAAAAAAAATATAGTAGCGCAGTCTACTATTTAAATTTACGATGAACCAGTGTTACGTTTTATAACGTATTTCGCACCGTTATTTTTATAACGGAATATGTACCTAGTACTGCATTTTTGAAGCATGTTGTTTCGGTGACATTTTCGATGAATGAAAATTCACTGTTATTTTAACGTTAGTAACCGTTAATTTAAAGTGACCTTTTAAGCGGTTATCATGCAACGCTGATTTGGTATCCGTTTTACGGTGTTTTGTGAAGCGCAATTTCCTCGTCGAAATTGCTACAGTTATTGCTGTTTTAATCACGTATTTTAAAAATCATTTTAAAATAAAAAATGCTTTCAAAATTTTTACAGTTTTCGCTTTCAAAAGAATGAGGAAGCGATTTAAACGCTTCAGCAAAATTAAGGACTATGAACCCTCACTTTTACTGATTCGCTTAATTCCGGACTTGTCCGTTTGAGAGCGTAAAATGTTATTTATATAAAATACACAATTTTGCACTTTCAAGGAAACGATGAAGAGATTTAAACGATTTAGCAAAAGTGCGGAGTATGGAACCACACTTTTACTATTTCGGTTAATTCCGGACTCGTTAATTGAAACATCTGCTGTTTGATGATTCTAATGATTTTGTTGGGCTTTCGAGCCACTCTGCTGGACCTTCGGGTCATCTGATGGACCTTCGGGTCAATTACCAGTACTAGACCTTCGGGTCACTCTGCGGACCTTCGGGTCATCTGATGGGCGCCAAAATTTATAGTACTTGGTAGGCTTCGGCCATCTGAGATGCACGTGCGGCGTAGCTAAAACTCGCCATCTGCTGGGATCGATCCACCTTTTATGCTGATTTTTCTAGTTATCATGTTTTGATTTCTAGATTTTGCGATTGTTGATTTTCTAGTTATCTATTTTGATTTCTGGATTTTGTGAATTGCGGCTTTGAATTCAATTATGAATTTGGAAGTTGAGTTTGAGTATAATCTCATCTGAGATTATAAATTTGCGTATTGCTGTTTTAAATTCCATTGTGAATTTGAAAACTGATTTTGATGGAGTTTAAATTGAGATTTTTTCATTTAAACTATGCTGATTATTTACGTTGTATAGTCTCATTCGAGACTATAATTATTTGTTTAAGTGTTGTTTATCATTCACTTATTTTTGAGAATAAATTAGACTGATCCGTTTATTATTTTCTTTTAAATAATACTCGGGTCAGACCGAGTTATTTCAGGATAGTCTTCATCTCTGATTTAGTAGCAGCTTCAGCTTTTGGGATTTCGCATCATCTTTTGTCTAGCCTCCGAGGAGTTCTTTTGGTTTAGTAGTCCTCATCTTATGTATGTATTGATGGATATGTATATGTATCGGTTCATGCGAACTATCGATTGTTGTAGCATGTATTCCAGACTAGTCTTCCGCTATATATCTGATATTTCTGTTCTGATGTGATTATACTATTTGTGTTATTGTTATTATGAGTTGTTTTGGATTTTTCTTAAGCCACCGTAGTTTCGTTTTAGATTTGGATTGAATATATATCCTTGGGAGTAATTTATACAGCTCCTATCGATGTAATCAATACTCGTCTAAGGCATAACATACGGATGGTCGCTTCTAACAAGCCTTATTCTTCGCAATAGCAGACGTTATTCCTTATAATAACCTTTGTTATTGTGAGCATAGAGGTGGGGCGTCACATAAATACTTTTATTATAAAATACAAACATAATAAAAGACCCAAAATAAAAAAAACTTGAATACATCGACAAACGAACTTTGAAAACATAAAGAGACAACATGTTCAGTCGACTGAACGCCCTAGTTCAGTCGACTGAATAAGAAGTTAAAGATTTTTTAAACAACAGGTTCAGTCGACTGAACAAGGAAATTAGTCGACTAAAAACATCAAATTTACACTATAAACTTTAGGGATAGGCTTCTTTGTAACTCAGTCGACTGAATTTACAAATTTAGTCGACTGGTTGTGTAAAATATTATTTTTTAAAAGAAATGACCGGTCAAATAGACACGACTTTTGAGATATCTACCCATTTATGCTGGTTACATCTCTTAAAACTCTCTTCATTCTCTTAAACCCTTTACTCGTTTATCCTCTTCACCAGAAGCACAAAACAAAATCAATTTTTTTCTTCAAAATCTCTCCACCGACACTCAATGGCACCAAAGAAAAGAAAGGATTGACCTTCCTTATCAGCAAGAGAACCATTCGAAGCCCTAACTTGTAGCTGGCTCTACAATAACATCACTGTTCATCACTTTGACAAGATTAAAAACATGCGAGTCTTGAAAGGATCTTTCATAAAGTTTTAAGATTTTGACGGCTACAGTATTCAGCAATTTGCCCAGGCTAATGAGATAGATTCCCTTATCAACTATAATGCTAACAATCTCAAAATTCATCCGCTTTTGGTAAAAATCTTTTACTCTAATCTTAATCTAGACTTTTACAAACCACAAAACCATGAAGATACTATTTGGAGTGGTGTTGAGATAATTTTACCAATTTAATGAATAGGAATGATTTTACACTATGCTTCCAATGGTGAAGATTTAGACACTATTGAAGTTAATATGTTAGAGCGTGATGAAACTAGTCATAGATTTCTTGCTGATGATCTTATAACCTTAAAAGCTAAATTTTTGCGACCAAAATCTAGAATTATGCATCGGGTTCTTACTCACTCACTACTACCTAGAGCCGGTAGTTATGAAGTTATCTATAAAAATAATTACCAATGTCTCTATGCCTTATGGAGAGGAATTCTTGTTAATTGGTCTAAAGTAATCATGGATGAAATCAGGCAGTTTCATAATCGTTCTGCCAAAACAATTCATTATGGTGAATATATAATGAGAATCCTAATGAATTTTCAAGTTAATATTCCCAATATTGAATATACCATGGTTGGTTGCCTAAACTCCAAAATATTGAGTCTTATGTTGCTACCACCAAGATTCGAACACCATAACATCATTTCTTTCGACCAATGGCAATTAAATAAAGCATTTGGAAATCTACAACCATCCGAACCAAGAGCTTCTTCCTCTCCAACACAAAATGTTGAAGAAAATAATGACAATGAAATACAAGAAACTACACCGAAAACAAGCGTTCGACAATCTTATGCCATCCTCTCTCGTAACAAAAGAAAACTTGACCGTCGTTTATCTCAGAATGACACCATGTTTTGGGAGCAAGGCATGAACACCCACGAACAATCGCAAGTTGGTTGGAGCTAAAAATAACCATCGGCCCCGATCGCTATTTTTGTGGAATTGAGAACACCAATCATTCCGGGCCACTAGGGATCTGGAGACTCTTCTTGTGAAATTTCAGCCCAATCCATGCACGTCTTCACCTATAAATACAGTGGTCATTCTCCATAAGTGGGATCCTTTTTTTTTCTGCTGCCTGGAATCTACCGTTATTATTTCTTCATCCTTGTATTAATGCATCCCAGCTAATCCAAACACTCTTGTAATTATAATCAAGTGCGAGATCAATAAAAATGTAAAGTGGATGTAGGCTAAGATCGCCGAACTAGTATAAAAATCCGTGTGTTCATTTACTTTTCTGCCTTGTTTTCATTTACTCATTATTTAATCTCTACCATACTATTCTTGAGTGTTTGTGCCCATTTTTGTGCAAACATTTTAGTGCTTTCACTGAGAAATGATTCTCATCATCTTTGGATCCCTGTTCTATTGTTGGATTGCAAAAATCTGAGGAAGAGATCCAGATTCAACTCCACAAGGTTTCCTATTCTACTCAGATCCGAAAGAGATCTATAAGGAAACTAAATACAATGCTTCCTTTGAAAGAGAAGTTTATTACTACTTCCTTGCAACCTGCTGTTGAAGCAGTAGAAAACACAAAGATTGATCTTCTGGAAGATGGAGTGCAATAGGGAGCCATGGATGTATAAGATTCCTACCGATCCGTCCGACCGATCGTTCGTACAAACGACCCATCATTCCCTCTATAACACCTTCGATCAATCGTTCCACACACTTCTCCTTCCACAAATTGCAACAACTAATCGTTCTCATACGATCATTCCAATATCATTCTCATCCGATCATTCCATATCGATCGCATACGATCATTACTGCAAATTGATCGCAGACGATCGTTCCTACCTCCAGCATCATACGATCGTTCTTGTACGATCGTCCACTGCTATGTGTTTTTGTATGGTCATTCCCACCAGATCATTTCTGTATGATTGTTTCCATACCGATCATTTTATACGATCGTTCTAACCAGACGGTTTCCACCGATCGTTTTCCTAGCCAATCGTTGTCAACTTGATTGTATCCAACTGACCGTTTTTTCCAACCTATCGATTTCATCTGATCGTTTTGAACCGATCGTTTTTCTAAAAAAACTATTTCGGGTACGATCCAAATTTTAAGAAAAAGGCTCTAATTTTTTTGGATTCGGAACTCGGTGCCCCTACATTCTAGATTCAGAACTCAACTAAAAAATGGTGCATTCTATCCACTCCCATAGTGTCCTATGACTAACCGGGGCAGAGGGGATCAAGAAAGCAGCCGTTGAATTGCCACCAAGGAATGGACAAGGAACTGCTACTCAAACAATACTCCCAAAGGCAGAAGAACCAAGTTGATATGACAAAAACTATGATCGATTACTGGATCAAACTACTAGGGTGGATTGCGACTACCCACAATTGACCAGCTTCCAAACACCTGAATTAACGGTAATGGTCATCAAAAAGATCACTTCAGGGTTGACTCGATGTCCGACTAGGGTAATCTCCAATTCGACTCGAAGCAAGCTCTAGAAGATCTGACTCGAAGTCACAGTCGGGTAATCAACAATTTGGCTCGAAGCAAGCTCTAGAAGTTCTGACTTGAAGTCAGACTCGGGTAAAACCGAGATTTTCTCCAAGCAAATAGCAAATTTTCTCGGGTCGGACTCCAATTAAATTATCGCCTGTCCGTCACCACCTGACCATCTTTTTTTTATCATAACTCAAGCATATGAACTCAAAATAACTTGATCTCACCCAGTTTGGGGCATGAATTGGGATGTATCTTGAGTCCATTTGGAATCACCACTGGATCATCTTTAAATGACCATATCTTGATCACAGCAACTCCAAATGACTTAAAACTTAGTGTGCAACCTCAAGAGGCCTTCCTCACAGTGTCATATGAATGGTATCCCATCTGGATGAAAGTTTGGGGATCACTATTGATACGTGACCCCATTCTAATTGATCCTCCATTCTATCGGCGTTTACAACCAATCAAACGTTGGACAATGATGCATACTTGAAAACGAACTGGACCGACGACGACTGGAGCATCTCCCCCAGTTGAAGCATATTCTTTAAAGCCGTTAAGCGGGTAGAATATCCGACGAAATTCAATGAACCGACCATGTCGACTTACTCAAAGAAAACCGACCCCGGGTTACATCTCATGAATTATGAGCGGTACATGGACTCCGTCAGAGCGACGGATGCCATTGAATGCATATGCTTTCCTATATTCCTCAAAGGAGCATTTCCACTAGAGTGACGTATGCATGCGACTCACTCCAAGGATGTAATGTCATTATCCAATTTATTCCAGGCACCGAGCAAGCCACTCAAGATTCCTGTAGAGATTCAACATTGCCATCATCGAAGTAAGCAATCAAAGCAACGATATCGAACTGATGGCATTGATAAGGGGCATCGACCTCGAGACAGATTTTGGCGACCGGTTAGCTGGAAAGCCTCTTACCACCTTAAATCATTCCTATCACAAGGAAAACCAGTGCTTACATAAGGAGGAGGCAAGGTAGACTAGGGAGAAGAACGATGCAGGCCCGTTGGCCGAAGGAATTCAGAGCAAGGGCAACACTGAGGCCCTAGATGAGGACTTGGATTCAAGGAGATGAACCAAAATCCCAAAACTCGACTATATACTCCTTTGAACGATTCGATCGAAAACATTTACTTGGAGACATATAACTCGAAGTAGTATAGGAAACCTACCCCGAAAGAGCGCACCGAAATCAAGAAGAAGTCCGGGAAGCATTGTGTACTTCATAATACAAAATGGTCGTAGCACAAGTGATTGCAGACACCTCCGAGGTGTGATCAAAAAGTTAATCCAAAAAGGAAAGCTTCAACAATATGAGCAAGCCCTATAGAATGGCGGGCGGGGAACGTCCAACCCCCATTAGTAAAGAACTTTGATTTTGAATTAGACCACCTATAGTCGACTTCCAACTGAGAATAGCTAGGGAGAAACGGAATAGCAATCATACGACGCAACTTCACTTATCAATGAGATTTATTACGATCTTCTTTGAATTACTTCAATTTCAATTTCTATTATGTTGTGAACTACGACCAACTTGAATGAAACTACTTGCATACGATGCAGGTGACCAAGTACCTAAAGTTGGGCATTAACCAACTTTGGTCCCCAGAGCACGGACTGGAGTATAAACACTAAATGAGTGTGACTGATCACCCATCAACCAACTCTGGTCCCCAGAGCGCGGACTAGAGTATAAACAACAAATGGGTGTGACTGACCACTTGTCTACTAACTCTGGTCCCCCGAGCACAGACTAGAGTATAAACACCAATGGGTGTGACTGACCACCCATTAATCGACTATGGTCCCCAGAGCGTGGACTGGAGTATAAACACCAAATGGGTGTGAATGACCATCCATCGACCAACTTTGATCCCCAAAGCGCGGACTAGAGTGTAAACACAACAAAGATGCACGGTTCAACCATCCATCGACTAACTCAAGCTCCTAGAGCGTGAGCTAGAGTATAAACCCTAAATGAGCGTAGTTCAATTGCCCGTCAATAAAATCTGTTCCCTAAGTACGAACTATAGCATAAGCAGCAAAATAGGATGCAACCCGATCATCCAGTACTAAGCGAACGTGACACGACCTTCCATGCATTAACTCTTGTCCTCAACATGGGACCCGTAGCAAAAATTCATGTGGATGCACTCCAACCATATAAGACTAAATTTCTTCCTTGACTCAATAGATAGAGGTAAGAGGTAGATTCGCAAAATAGGTGCAACTGGCTATCCTGTTCTGAATGGATGTGACTACCCATCCAACTGCAAATAAACGTGATTTGACCGTTCATCCGCTAACTCTTGCCTACGATCCGATAGGCTGAGTATGTAACATGGACAGATGTGACTTAACCACCCACTAATCAACTCCTTCCCACTATTCAGTAGGAGAAACATCAAATTAAAGTGGTCGTGATGCGACCGACCACTGTTCTACTTTTGCCCTTGATTGAGGGCAAAGGAACTGACCATGGAAAATTCGGTTCGACCATTTCTGCAATAACTCTAAGTCGCCAGAGCATGAGCTAGAATATAAACATCAAACAGGTGCGGTTAACCACCTATCGATTAACTCTGACCCCCAGAGTGTGGATACGAGCATGGATAAACGAATGAATGCGATTTGACCATTCATTCGCCAACTCTAACCTAAACTCGACAAAAGGAGTATAAACTCACTATAGATGGAATTCGACAGTCCACGAACTAACTCCGTTTACCCAAGAATGGAGACGGGAATACCAACTACTAAAGCTGAATATGATATCTCACTATAGCTCTGGCTTGGTGTTCTCTACAACTTAAAGCAATGATTGCAAGGAGGCTTTAATACAAAATTAATCGAGACGACGTCCAAAGTTTCGGGCGACCGATTATATCGCACCGCCAAATTGACAAGCAATATCGATCCACATTAATCACAAATGGAGGTGACCCAAATGTCCACTGAATAACCCCGATCACCACAACATGGATAGAAGAATAAACCATGAATGAGTGTGACTTGACCCGTCATTCTTCTACACCCTCCTTCGATCCGTTAGGAGTATGAAACCGGATGAGCATGACCCAACTACATCTGAGCCAACTCTATCCGTAGATCCAATGGGAGAGGATAAATCAAAATGGATGTGACTGACCATTTAGCTCCGAATGAATGCAATGCGATCGTTCATTCTGTAACTCTCACCATAATATGACTAGAAGAGCAATACGATACGAATGTGACTCAAACATCCGCACACTTATCCTTCCCCTTCCAACATGGGGAACATCAATCACATATTGGATATGATATAACCATCCATTATTTGATCCTGACCAGAATACGTGTGACTCAGCTTTCCATTAACTAACTCGATCCCACAATTCAACAGGAAAGTGTATAAAGCTAAAGTGGACAAGAGTTGCCTTCCTACTTATCGAGTATGCCCTAGACTTGGGGGCATGAGCGAGAGACAAGATGAATGTGAACCGACCATTCATCAACCAATTCTAAGTCTTCAAAGCTTAGGTGGAAGTATAAACATGACTAGGACGAGACTCGATCATCGACATAGTACATCTATCAACCCGAGATTAGGGACAAAAGTGTGATCATCCAAAAGCAAACTACGACAGCTCAATATTGTGACTCATGCCTGGTATTTACAACAATCGAGGCTACAACTGAAAGAATGACTAGAGATAGAATCATCAGAACAATGCCCAGGCTCATGGGCGATTGACTATTATTCCAACCCGAATAACGAGCGACAAATCGCAAGTACATTGAATGGAAAGTATGTCACTCGAATACACAAGCAGATTCAAACTCAAAGCAAAAGCCAGCTATGCAGCTACATACAACACAAGGTTGAACTCTATTCGACGCCTAATTCGATGTGCTTCTAAGATACCATTGCAAGCCATGCATTGAATATCGACTCGAGGCGTGTCCTCATAAAACTAAAACGACGCGGCAAGGATCCATGATGCCCTCTACCCGAAATAGGCATGCCCAGGAGACAAATTTCCACTTTCAAGGATCGGTTAGCTGGTAGACTCAACCGTTAGACATGAACTGCTTTCATTCGTGCACATGTACTGTAGATACAATTAGATCCTGATGCATATCCTCGACCAGGAGCATACTAGTTTCATTGCCGATCTGGGATTATATTGCTGTGTTGTGATGCCATTTGAACTTAAGAACGCTGGTGCCACTTACCAGAGGCCAATCAACCAAATGTTCAAAGATTGGATTGGGCGATCAATCAAAGTATATATGGATAATATGCTCGTGAAATTATGGCGATCAAATGACCACATCGACGACTTGGTGGAGATGTTCAGTATTCTCCAAAAACACAAAATGAAGTTCAATCCCTTGAAAATGCTCTTTCAGCGTTACGTTAGGGAAATTCTTTGTTTCATCGTCAATTCTCGCAGAATTGAAGCCAATCTCACGAATATTTAGGCAATTAGTAACATTCAAACAATCAAGCAAGTATAGAGCCTAAAAGGGAAGGTCGCCACCCTAAGCCGATTCATCTCCAGGGCCATCGACAAGTGTATTCTCTTCTTTGACTTGATTAAGAGAGGGGAGAGAAACTTTAAATGGACACAGGAGTGTGAAGACACCTTCCAAGCTCTGGTGAACCACTTAGAGGGGCCTCTCATCTTATCCAAGCCACTGGATCACAAAGGTTTATACATTTATTTAGCCGTGTCAGTACATGCCATAAGTACCGCACTATTACTCGGAGAGCTATCCAGGGACAAATATTGGAAGACTTTATAGCTGAATTCACTGTACAAGAGAACTCCGCAGAGAGCAGTGAAGCACCGACCATCCAATGGAAATGTACATGGATAGTGCATCTAACGATCGATGTTCTGGCCCTGAAGTCGTGTTACTTACTCCTGAGGAACAACTGGTCTGCTACACCCTAAAACTCGAATTCCCTGCAACAAATAACAAACCTAAACACGAAGCCTTGACTGTCAGGCTCAAACTTACCAGAGGACTGGGAGTAAATTTTTTACAAATCTTTTATGATTCCTAGCTAATTGTATGTTAAGTCAGGGGAGAATATCAGGCCAAGGGGCAGCGGCTTGCTCCTTATCTCAAACTGGTCGAGAAATTATTTAACGACTTCGAGTATTACGTCATTACTTACATCCTTTGAGAAAAAAAAGAGAGATTTGACTCACTAGCCAACTATCTAGTTCAAGCGATACGCGACAAATGGGCTTATTTCTAGTTGAAGTGCTTAACGCTCTAAGCATTGAATAGATGGAGATTGACTTGATCTTGCAGACGGAGCCACAAAAGAGCCGTGGATGACTCCTATCAAAGACTACCTACAACAAGGAACCCTTCCCGAATGAAGGAAAGAAAAATGATAGATCGTCCATAAAGCTTCACGCTACACCATCTAGGAAGGGTTTCTCCATTACTCTGCTTCGGTGTATCACCCACGACGGATTAAAACAAGTATTGAGGGAAGTCCTACATCCAAAATCATTTTTGAAGAAACACCATTCCTCTTGCCATCAATATCCAAACTTAACCATGCTAGAAACTGATCGCAACCACCCCTCGTATGTGGCAGGCTATATTCAGAAATAGTAAGAGGACCGATTTATAAAAAAATTACAAACGATTAAATTGCATTCTACCAAATTAGCGATGATCCGTGAGTGTATGAACACATCCGGGAGCCAACGACAAGAACGTGTACATAAACATGCACATGTGCATCCTAAAAATTTGATTTCGTGAAACTGACAGAAATCGAATTCTCACCTAGAGTTTATTAGGGAAAAAACCAGATCAAATATCCAAAGCCTACTAGCTCAATGGAACCCATTGTTATTGAACTTAGTAAAAATTATCATTAGATAAAGTAACCTGTATCCCCCGATGCAGAGAGAGTGCCAGTGTTGCGTAGTGAAGTGCTATGCAATGCAATGTGATAAGTTATACAAATTACTAATGGAAAAGAAGACGAGGCTTCAAGGTTCGACCGAAGTGACCATCATTGCCGACCGTCTCAACCGTTTCCCTATGTCATTAGGGAATGATTTAGCTTGGGCTTCATGATCGATTGTCAGCAAGTAGAAGATCGATTTTTATGTTCAGATCACAGATGAGCTTCAAGAGAATTGTTAAAGGCATTGGTTCATGTCAAAGTTCAAATGTCATATATTACGGAATATGTAGTTCAAGTCCTATATGAGTCATATGCATTCACTTAAATATGCAAGGCTAAAGCTCATCTTTAAACTCAAATTCATTTGTTTAGAATCCATTTTTGGGTTTTGATAGCCGACAACCGATCGTTAAACCTAGTCAAACATGTCGATCGTTCACCCTATCCATTTCATCCGATCGTTCGCACTACCCAATTGTCCGATCGTTCCGTCCAGCATTCTCACCGATCGTTCATTTAAACAATTTCATCCGATCGTTTAATCTAAACCATCTCTACCCGACCGTTCATACTATCAACATTTAGCTGATCGTTTAGGCTAATTTGCTGCTGTACGATTGTTTTACGCTTCATATCGGCCTCATATGATCGTTCTGATGCGATCAATTCTTCCCAAAACAATTCCTGATCTTAACTCTATACGATCAATCCAAACGATCATTTTGCTAATCAATCCTTCCACTTCAAAATTCACCAAGTCCAAAAGTTCAACCGTTACTCCAACTCCTCCAACTCCATCTCCTCCAATTGCTACTCAATCCATGGCTCGAGTCGAACGTTATGAGATCCGTGAAACCCAAAGTCTCACCATTAAAGCAAAACAAATCGAAATCGACCTCCCTAAATCAAAATTCGAAGAAGTAAGTCGGTTTTGGTTCGAATCAATGCGAAATCTAAAGGAGCAAGTACAACAACGGTTAGTATGGAGGGAGATTAATTCTTGTTTCAGAAAATTCAGGTCGTTGTTTGGAACGATGGAGGAGAAGAGGGAAGACAATTCGTTTTCTTTTCTGGTTAAAAGCTAGAATGATATGAAAATGAGAAGTGGAAATGACAAAGTGAAATGCTTTTATATGAATAGGTAGGCCGATCCTTTGTGGCCCAGAAAAATTGCACCGATTATTTTAAACGATCCGAAATTCTGCAAGCCTAGAAACGATCGGATAAGATTGTAAAAAAAAGAAAAGAGAAAAAAATAGCAACGATCGTATATGGATGGATATGAAAATCCATTCAATAATAATGATCGTTCATGATCGTTTATATAAAAAAACTTCAAAACTCGACAACGACTCATGGACGTGCAATCGTGATCGGGGTTCAGTTGAAGAGAAATCTAAACCAGATTACTGGGGCCTGATAATCGCTGGAAATAGGTCAATATGGTCATCGACAAATTGTGATCCAATATTTATACTATTGGAAATTGACTAATAGTGATGACAAATAGAAAGAAATGCAACTATCAGTAAAAGCGACTCAACACGGAACTATAGTGACTATTCAATAAGCTGGATGGAATCCTTTTCGACGATCGAAGCTTACGGCGATTCAAAGCATGTGATGTTCTAAAAAGCTATAATTTGAGGGGAAAATGTTATTCCGCCTTTTGGCAAGGCCGTGATACCATAGATCTGACTAAAAACAGGTGGTTACCAGCCTTGAGAATCAGTAATATACAAGACTATGGATGATGGTCGAGCAGATTTGCACCGGGTCCAGATCAAGGTGCACTCAATATGAAGTGACAAGGAAGGCCCCATTAGGCTACATTTCAAATTTCAAGTCAATTGGAGTTCGTACGCTCAAGTTACAGATAAAGGAAAAACTTATATGGATCGATCCATAAAATAGCATAAATCAACAAAGATCAATCAATATCTCAAAATGTACAAGGTCAATGCACTTGAAACTTTCAGAGCATCAATATATCAAAGAGAGGAGTGCAGATAATCGATTGCAACTCAAAACTCCTAAACCTTGGAAAAAGAGGCTAATCGTTCTTAGAAAGATCGTACAAAGCATCAAAACGATCCATATTCAATGAAGGTTTTACGATATCTCACAAATGATGAGCCGGAATTGCATGAAATTTGGAAGGAAGGTAATTTACATCATGAAGAGCCTACATGATCGATCGCACAACAAAACTCAAGAAAAACATAAAAAGACACCGATCATTATTGGACGATCAGCATAACAATCGGTGTTTTGCAAAGAATGGGTAATTTCTCAAAAACTGTAATTCAGAATGACACCATATTTAGGGAGCAAGGCGTAGAGGCATGGGGAACACCCACGAATGATCACAAGTTGATTGGAGCCAAAAATAACGATCGACCCCGATCGTTATTTTTATGGAATTGAGACCACTAATCGTTCTGGTGGATCCCTAGGGGTCTGGAGACTCTTCTAGCGAAATTTCAACCCAATCCATGCATGCCTTCATCTATAAATACAGTGGCCATTCTCCATAAGCGGGATCCTTTTTTTCTGCTGCCTAGGCTCCGCTATTATCATTTCTTCATCCTTGTATTAATGGATCCCATCTAATCCAAACACTCTTGTAATCATAATCATGTGTGGGATCAATAAAAATATAAAGTGGACGTAGGCCAAGATTGCCGAACCACTATAAAAATCTGTGTGTTCATTTAATTTTCTGCCCTATTTTCATTTACTCATTGTTTAATCTCTACCATACTATTCTTGAGTGTTTGTGCTCATTTTTGGTGCAAACAATTCCCTTTTAAACTAGTTTCGAAAACATGATACTAACATCCTAAATATACTGGCAGTTCTACACGAATGCAACTTTTTGAAAAATCAAAAACGGTTTTTCATCTAAATTTTCCTCACACTTTTATAAATAGAAGCATAGTTCAACCAATTTTTATTCCAATTCCTACCATCCAGATTCCTAGCACAACATTGGTAACATCCAATTTAGAAAAATTTAGTTTTCTAATCCTATTTTCTTATACTTGGAAAGGGTCTAGATGGAGAATTTCATATTTCCATCATTCTCTTATGTTACCTCTTTCCCTTGTTCCTTGGGATCTACTCCTTTTCCCTTAATCCTCTTTCTACTTTTCCAAGTATAGTTTGCATAAGTAGCATTTATTTTTAAAGTTAAAAAACATTGATGTTTCAAAAATCATCCTTTTTAAAAATTTTACTCATCGTCAAGGTATACAGGGAAAAATACTCCATCAGCAGAATAGCTTCCTTATCGCTCACCGTATCCATTTTACTGCAACTAATCTATGCAGTACAATCTACACTAATCAGCTTATTGACTATTCCCCATTGTCATGAAAGTGACTCTGCTATAGGATCAAGTAATATGGAATATAATAAATAAATAAATAGTGCAGAAAATAATAGCCGTAAAGTAAAATGAGACCAGGAATTTTTATACTGGTTCGAACTCCCGTTCTACGTCCAGTCCCAGACTTCTTTTGGAATTAAAGCTAGCAACCCCCACTTAACCCGGAGGAACATGTGTTACACCGCCTGAGCAATCGAACAGGACTTGATCGCCTGAGCAAAAGAACAGGACTTGACCGCTTGAGCAACCGAACAGGACTTTCTTACAAACTGGATTAACTTGACTTTGTGTGTTCTGAATAACACAGATTTGTCACTTGTAGTACACCCTTCTTATAATCCTTTCCTCAAGAATGATGTGTATAATTGTGTGTATATGAAGAATAGGAAGATTAGTTTTGCTTGAAGAATATGGAAATGGAATCGTAAGCAATGATTGTTTGGAGATTTGTAAATATTAGAATTAATAATGCAATGCTCATTAGATCAAGAGAGAATAGAAAATTGGGTGATTTGAACATTGAAACTAGAGTGCTTTTATAGTATACGATGAGTTACAATCTCTAGAAATGGATGAAACACTTCAGAAAGAAGACAACTTTTGGATCAATGGAAGCGCCCATTCAAAAATGTGACTGTTGCAGGATTCAGTCGACTAAACTTGCTTGGTCAGTCGACTGAATTCAAAAGATGCACAAAATTCATGCACAGACTCAGTCGACTGACCATGTGTGTTCAGTCGACTGGTCCGTGTAATATATAATTTTTTTTACACTGACTCAGTAGACTGGTACCACTTGGTCAGTCGATTGAGTACAGTTTTTCAATGCAATGAAATATATATGTGTGTATTTGAATTTAAAAATGAATGCAAGTTTTAATTGAATTTGTGAGTGATGAGTCTTGAGGAAAGATTTTAACAAAGCACTAACTAGACTTTATATATATACTTATTGACTCTTGTTAAAATTTATAACTATACGAACCATATATTGAGTCGATGAGTCCGGATGTTTTCGTAGTCGTAGATTTGTGAATTGTTGTGTCTTGTCAGCAATCAAAACCTATGATCCAACATTCTCCCCCTTTTTGATGATGACAACTTAGTTTGGTACGAACGAATCTTTGACAAGCTTTGTCGATCTCTCCCCCTGAATATATTCCTGCAACTGTACTATAGTTTTCTCCCCCTGAATCTATGCTAAATATTCCTGTAAATAATAGTTAAATGATATCTTTTCTCCACCTTTGTCATCGACAAAAAGGAGAGTTCCCAAAGCAGATAATATAGCTTATAACAATATCAATGGTAAACCACTGTCCAATATCCATTTTCCTCTCTTTTTAAGTGGTACCTACAAAAAATATTGAATGAACATTGGTACCCACCTTTTGTTAGGGTCCTAAGAGTTAGATCTTTGGAAACCAAACCCAAGGGGGTTCAGAATTCCTTTTGAAAATAAAATCTATGTTTTAATGAACGGTTTTTATAAAAGATTTTATATATTTATTTCTAATCAAAGAATTATTTGTTTTAGGAACTCAAATTTTAATTGATTTAGAAAAATTTGAAACTTTTGAACTAGGTTTTTCAACTTTATCATTATTCCTTTTATATGAAAAATTAGTTTCTTTGGAATAACTTTAGAAGATTGCTTATATCCTAGTCCTATTTTATTTGAAGCATTTGAGAATTTTCTATAATTTTGGAAAGATTTTCCCTGCCTTTATTAAAATTAGAGACATTTTTAATATCATCTGCCTTTCTTTTGAGGCTAGAGTTATCTAATTCTAAAATCTTGATATTAGCTTTAAGATCATGATTTTCAATTAGTAGAGCATTATTCTTTTCTCTCTGAGTTTCTATCTCTTGACTTAACATAGAGAGTTGAGATGTCATATTTGAACAAGATTCTCGAGTAACTTCAAGTTCTTCTTCTAAGATTTGTTTCTCACCTCTTAGCATATCTACTTCGATTTTAGTTCTATTCAGTGTTTCAAGAGATTCTTTGTATTTTCTTTTGATGTCTTTTAGCTTATCAAGTAATTCTGAGTTTATTTCCAATAGATCATCAAAAGTTAGATCACACACCTCATCTTTTGTGGCCATAAAACATACGTTTTCTTGTTCTGCATCACTGTTTGAGTCACTATCTGATGATGAAGATGATTCTAAATCGTCCCAAGTGACAGAGAAAGCTTTCTTCTTGAATCCTTCTTTCTTGTTCTTATGTTTGGCTTTCTTTTTCTCAGGACAGTCTTTCTTGATGTTGCCTTTCTTGTAACATTCATAACATTCTAGAGCAGATGATGATGGTTTGTTGGTGTTGTTATTGTTGCTGGAGCTGTTCCTGTTATTACTGAATTTGTTGCCCTTTCTAAATTTCAAAAACTTTTTGAAATTCTTAGCAATGAATGCCATATCTTCTTCATCTGAATCTGATTCATCTTTTTCTGCCTGGAATGCTATATTTTTCTTATCTTGAGCCTGTACTCGTTTTTTTTGGAGATTAACTTCATAAGACATTAGATTTCCTATCAACTCCTCTGGTTTTATGGTCAAAATGTCGTTAGCTTCTTCGATTGCTAAGACTTTTCATGCCTACTCATCCGTTAGTGAGTTGAGGATTTTTGAAACAATATCAAATCCGTATTAGTTTCTCCTAATGCTATCAAAGAATGATATATATCTTGAAATCTAGAGTATTTCATTTATAGTCTAATCTTGCTTCGTTTTAAAATTCTGGAACTGATTTTTAAGCATAGAAATTTTACTTTGTTTGACTTTATTAGCACCTTCATGTGTAACTTTAAGTGTACGCCAAATTTCATGAACATTTTTACACATGCTTATTCTATTAAACTCATTTTTCTAATGCACAATATAGCATATTCATAGCTTTCGCATTTGCAGTAGCATCTAATTTTTGTGTGTGAGACCATTGTGAATATTCAGTAGTAGGCATAGTATATTCAGATTGCATAATGTTCCAGGTTTCATAACTACTTGATTGTATATAATTCTCATTCTAATAGCCCAATAGTTATGGTTCATTCCATTAAATAGAGGTGGTCGTGCAGTAGATTGACCTTCTAGAAAGACAGTGTTAGTTACAGTGCTGGTGTTGTTTTCCATATTAAAAAAATCAGATAACTATGTTACGGTTAAATGATGGCCTTGCTCTGATACCAAATGAAAGAGAATGTGCTATAGGATCAAGTAATATGGAATATAATAAATAACTAGTGTGGAAAATAATAGCAGTAAAGTAAAATGACACCAGGAATTTTTATACTGGTTTGAACTCCCGTTCTACGTCTAGTCCCAGACTCCTTCTGGAATTAAAGCTAGCAACCCTCACTTAACCCGGAAGAACATGTATTACACCGCCTGAGCAACCGAACAGGACTTGACTGCATGAGCAACAGAACAGGACTTGACCGCCTGAGCAACTGAACATGACTGTCTTACAAACTGGATTAACTTGACTTTGTGTGTTCTGAATAACACAGATTTGTCACTTGTAGTACACCCTTCCTATAATCTTTTCCTCAAGAATGATGTGTATAATTGTGTGTGTATGAAGAATAGGAAGATTATTTTTTCTTAAAGAATATGGAAATGGAATCGTAAGCAATGATTGTATAGAGATTTGTAAATAATAGAATCAAGAATGCATTGCTCGTTAAATCAAGAGTGAATAGAAAATTGGGTGATTTGAACATTGAAACTAGAGTGCTTTTATAGTATACGATGGGTTATAATCTCTGGAAATGGATGCAATACTTCAGAAAGAAGACAACTTTTGGATCAATGGAAGTGTCCACTCAAAAATGTGACTGTTGTAGGATTCAGTCGACTAAACTTGCTTGGTCAGTCGACTGAATTCAAAAGAAGAACAAAATTCATGCACAGACTCAGTCGACTGACCATGTGTGTTCAGTCGACTAGTCCGTGTAATATATAAATTTTTTTACACTGACCCAGTCGACTGGTACCACTTGGTTAGTCAACTGAGTACTGTTTTTCAGTGCATGAAATATATGTGTATGTATTTGAATTTAAAAATGAATGCAAGTTTTAATTGAATTTGTGAGTGATGAATCTTGAGGAAAGATTTTAACAAAGCACTAACTAGACTCTATATATATACTTGTTGACTCTTGTTAAAATTTATAACTATACGAACCATATATTGAGTCGATGAGTCCAGATGTTGTCGTAGTTGTAGATTCGTGAATTGTTGTGTCTTGTCAGCAAATCAAAACCTATGATCCAACATGTCAGCATGCGGTATTACAAAATTTCTAAAACTCAAAATCCTTAGCTTTTTTTAATTATTTTTTCAGAGTCATATTATTTATAATGAAAACTTTCATAAATAAAGTTTCTTAAAAATTTTCTTTTAAAAAATATGTGGATGATTACATTTTATAAATAATTCTCTGCATTTTTGATATCAAGGTTTAGCCAACAATTCATCGTCCATAACGGACTTCACTTAATTGCACAGTGAATATTTAAGTTCTTAATAACTTTTCTTTTATAGTAGCAACCAACAACCAAGTTAAATTATAAATTTCATCTTTTGAGGTGCAGGGACATTGATCCGTGGCTACTTAACATTCCTTCCCTGTCCTCCAATTGCCGAAATTTACTTTTCGAAAAATTTCTGTTCTTTTAAGAACTACCATTTCAGTTTACTTTTATTTAGTAGTTAGTTTAATAAATTTTCTTAATTTATTATTAACTTCCAATTTCAACTATTTTCTTTTCCCTCGCATTAGTTAAGTGGCTTTCTCTAAAATTTCCTTTTTATTGCTTTCTTAAATCATTATGATCCATCTAGAAAACACATAAGAAGGAACATTTCCCGAAACATACATAGTTCATAGCAACAACTAATGCTTACATCCCACGAAAAGAAAAACTAATACTGGAAGGAAACAAAATACCACTAACTACTACTACTACAAGAATGGATCTTTATAACAGGCCATCCCGATACAACGATCTTCATATCTTATCATTCCTTGATTACTTACGATGAATAAGGTCTATTCATCTCTTCCATTCCATACCCAATTATGGAATAACTATATCTTTTCTCATTACAGTGGATAAGAAATACAACCTATGAAATCTTCATATTAAATGGTAACTAAGCTTAGGGAAATAACCTTCCAATCCTTCTCTTGTTTCCCCAACTTAAGTCTACCAATATCCTTCATGTGTGTTTACCATCTCATTACCATCTCTTACTATCTCCTCTTAATCCCATTCTTTTAATAGTATTCTCAATCCTTGATATTTCCTTTATCCATAAGCCTCCTACAAGAATATCCAAAACTTATAGAGGTGTACTTTAATATCCTCTTTATGGTTTACACACATTTCAAAATAACATTCCTAGGCTCTTTTTAACGTCCTTACAATCTTCAAGGACTTCTTCTGTTTTAACTCTTTTCAAAGCTTACATTTTAAGTTTTTTAAATTTAACTCATTCACTAAACTTAAAAGGGAATGTTGACAATTCTAAGTTCAAAATCAAATTAGATTTTTCTTTTAAAGACCATTCTAACTCTTATTAAAAATCTAGGATTTTTAATTCAACCATTTATTAAGATTTTCTTTCAAAAACTTAGTTATTTTCACCAAACCATTCCTTTCAAAAATAGAATTTACAATGTTTCTAAAACATCTACCATAATTTTTAAATTATAAAAACTAGAGTAGATAAGGAAAACTGTCATCCTATTATTTTCCTAACATCTCCTACCCTTCCAATCATCCAATATTGGACGGAGTCTTTACTATCAGGAAAGGGGACTTTTAAAAGATACTTAAATTAAATGCACATAACAATGGAAAATGTCCATTTTTCTTTGTCTTGTTTTTAATTTCCTGTTCTCAATTTAGATTACTAACATTGTTTTTTTAAATATAATTTACAGACACTACTTCTAATTACTACTTTTTTATTATACTTAGGGATCCTATATTTTAATGCACTGGAACTACTTTTCCTCCAAGAGGAATCGTTAACACTATATTTCTCTATGAATCGCTTAAAAGATGATTCGTGTTTTGTGTGAAATTACAAGGAATTTTATTTCATTTCTTTATTGAAATAGACAACACAAAATATGGAATTTTCGATATTTTGTACATCTCTCCATTGCATTTACATTCCTTATTATTTCAAACAAAGCACCTTTATTTGTAACTTGATTGATTCATAGAAACTTATTTTGTTATCTCTTTTCATTCCAATGAATTAAAATATGTCAAATCCCAACCTGATTACAATAAGTCAAACCTCTCTTTCATTTATAGTTCCTAACTTCCTACTACTCAATTCTCCAGCCTAAACCGCACTAATTCCAACTGTTTTCCCCTTAATTTACCATTCTTTTTTCTTAAACTATCGTAGTGCAGCCACTTACAACTTAATTATTTTTTAGGACCCTAAGTCTTCTTTTCTATACCATCCACCCTATTTTGATTCATATACCACTCATATTGTCCATCCATAAAAACATTTAATATCTTAAAAACTTTCATTACATAGAAAGATTCACGAGCTATATTGCTCTATCATTTCTTTTCAAAAGAAATTTCTTACAAAACCTTTATGATATAGATTTTCAAAATCCAATATTTATTTACTTTTTAATTAAAAGTCCTCTTAAAGTATGCAATTTATACCTTTTCTCATTTTCAAAAAAAAAATCTTATTATTGGGTTAGACTCGAAGTGGACTTCTAACTATTCACTCAAGACAACCTTCTTTCCAAATCCAAAAATTCAATCATTATTAGGAGTGACCATTTCACACATTTCTTTAAAATTTTCTCCATTTTCCACTACCTATAACATATGTATTCTAATTTTCCCTTTATCTGGATCTGTTATGCATCATCAATCAGTAATCAAAATGGGGATCAATAATCATTAGGCTATTAAGGCCCGACTAGGGAGTCATTTACCATCTAGTTTTAGGGATATTCCATATGCAACTACTATATATAAGGAATTCTTAGGATTTTAGCATATACTACATTTATATCTGTTTGTACCAAAAATGGGCACAACACTCTTCGGGAGTTATTTGAAGAGATAAAATGAAGATTATAAATGTAAAACAGAGGTTATCTAACAAAAACTCCAACAAACAGAAATGTAAAGTGCACAAACAAGCAATTTAGAGTGGTTCGGCGTATAGCCTACGTCCACTATGAAGTTTTGATGATTTTATTGATTCTCTTTCAATGATTACAAGCGGTTACAGTAATGAACAGCGGATTACAGATTAGAATTCGAAATTGACAGCAAAAGTAGGATGCAAATCTCAATCCGGCAGAGTCTGGACGCTTCAGAGAAAAAAGATCCTTTTTCTGTTGATTCTGGGGCTCTATTTATAGGCGTAGGAGGCTCAGAATTCGCTCAAACTCCGGGAGACTTGGTCTGGCAAGTTAGGGGGCCCACGCGACCGTTTCCAGAAAGTTTGGAGTCGATCTGCGATCGATACGAAGTCATTTCGTATCAATCAAGATTACCTCCAATTGAGCTCAAATTTGGTGGAGATGTTCCTCGGTATGTGTGCAACCTTCAGTTAAAATTTCATGGTATTTGGATCAGTGGATTGAGAGATATCATCGATACGAGGTGACGTTCTTCGCTAGGCTGTCTGGTTCAAATCCATCCCTCCGAACTGAGAGCTTCGAATCGATGGTGTCATGCGCCTCTGTGAAGACGTGGAACGCGCGCTTCGCCTCGATCCGGTCTTTACTCCGAGTCGACCGCGTCGACTCCATGTATCTCGGCGCATTCGCATCGAGGGATGACGTGGTGTGCACGCTGCGCCTCGATCCGGACTCTGCGCCGTATTGACTGCTTCGACTCCACATATCTCGCCTCGTTTACTTCAATGGGCAACACGTCATTCTAGTTGGTTGACTCGCTAGATACGAACAAGTTGTTGGGCACGTATTCGAAGCAAGGTTCTCAGATGGATACGAAGTAGACACTGAATGATGGATACGAAGCAAGCACTGGCTGATGGATACGAAGTAGACATTAAGTGATCGTTACGAACCAGGTGACTTATTGATGGATACGAACAAGTCTTTCCGGCTGAAGGTTCTATCGATACGAAGCTTATAACTGTGTGGACTTAATCATTCTGATTGACATGAGATCGATGGATGCGAAACAAGCGATAGACACAGACTGGCTGGATACGAAGCAAGATCCACTGATGGACACGAAATCACCGCTGATCTGATGGATGCGAAATCACCCATAGTGATGGATACGAAATCTGGGCCGGGCTGATTGATACGAAGTCCATCGAGACGAATTCGATGGATTCGAAGCATGGTTAACTTCGATCGATACGAACTGCTGCTTCCCGATGGATACGAAAAAGTGCTCTCCCCTTTGACTTGTATCCATCATAACCTGTGCGTATGAGCTCGGATTGACTTGAAACTTGGAACGTTGGTTTGCTATATTTTCCCGATCATGTCTCATCGATTGGGGCTTGATCCGGACTTGGTCAAAATTCAACGATATCCATGACAAACGACATCTGGAATCCAACTCCTTGGTGTCCTGGCCTTGCCAAAAGGCGGGATAACATTTGCCCCCCAAAGTACGTCTTGTGAAAACATGACGTGCTTTGAAAAGCTGCAAGTCTTCTTTGAATAATTTGAAGGTCGTACCCTTTAACCATCCTCTTGTATCGGTCCTCTCATGAATCGATGCTAAAAGTTGGAAAGCCTTTCTTCGTGTCGATGTGGGTTGATTTGATGGATACGAAAATGGTCATTCGTATCGATAGTCACAAATCATGGTGGATTTCGATTTGAATTGGCGATATCTGATGGATACGTAGTGACTGCTCGTATCGATAGGTTTGCTCTGTTGTGAGTCGTTGGATCATAAAGTGGACATTTCGAACCGATGGAGTCTGTTACCTTCAGGTGGCTTCCCTGTGTGCTTCGAAACGATGGAGGCTAGTGGGCTCGAAATGAATGTTCACATCGATGCACCGCTTGACTGGCTGCGACCGGTCATGTTGACTGGGAGATGAATCGACCCAGTTCGCTTCCTGGCTTCATATAAATACCGGGGACTTGGCTCGATTTCACTTTTTTACCTTTTACTTTTACTGTTGCCTTCTACATTTTTGTATCGATTCACGAACTTGGGAGGAAAGAATTGTTCCAATCTTCGAATCGATCAAACATCATTTTATTATTTCCCCAAACTCCAACTTCAATTCAGGTAAATAAGCAATCACGGCTAAATTCGAGCGACGAAGTTCAGATCTCAGATCCATCGTGTCCTTGCTGATTATTGATTTTGGCGGCGCTAAGGCCAGATCTGGACCAGAGCTTGGTCGAGGATGGCCATGGCGATGCTTGCATCAATCGGAGAAGAAAGAGTTCTGGAGGAATTACTTCACCTCTAGTTCGTGTCGATCCGGGACAGGAGGGTTCGACTCGACCCAGATTTTATGACCTCGCATCGATTGATGGGTTGAAGGGGATGCAGAGGTTCGCATCGATCTAAGGTGGTTGGGGCTTGTGTCGAACTGAAATGATTGATGCAAGTGTTTGGCCCGCGTGATCGATGCGAAAGTCTGCCTCCCACGATCGATACGAAGACCAAGAGGTTTATTGGTACAATATCGATAGCCCCAGATCGATGCGAAGTCACTGCATTTGGTTGTCACACAGTCGTTAACCCTTGGCCGATGCGAAGTAAGCCTCTCTGATCGATACGAAATCCACTCCTCCGGTCGATACGAACTGCCGTCGATTCGAAACCTATTGATACGAAAGGTATCGAGTCGACCTTGATCGATACGAAAGTATCGATTCGAACTGGATCGACACGAAAAATATCACGCCTCCGACTGAATTTGAATCTGAACTACGATCGATTCCATGCTGAAATTCGACGAACTTAGCGGACTCTTGCATGCTCTTACACTCGACTCCGACGAGCTTCTGCCTTGCATAATTGGACTTGATCACAGGATTGCATATTTGACTGACTTTTGAAGCTCGTCGATGGAACTGTAACCTAACGAACATATAACGGACTTACACTTGAATCAGCCATCTGGCATCTGGATTGCGTAATCGTGACGGTCAGCGATGACGGTCATTGTCGGTCTGACTTCCATAGTTTCGTCGCTAGCGTGTTTTCTTTAATTCTGCAAAATTTGCTCAAGTCACGCACAACATTTGCACTACACAACACATTCATGCACTTTACACTGGGGAATGCACGGGCTTTTTATCATCTAATGATGGTTTCTCGTGAGTTAGCTAGTGATGGAACCGTCAAGTTCGCAGCAGCAAGAAACTCAGAACCCTATCCCCCCCAGACTTGAGATTCCGGACATCGAGGCCGAAGCTATTGGTCCAGCTCCGGATGAGTTGCCCGATGCGTCCTTCATTAATAGTCCACCTGACTCTGTCCCGTCCAACATCTCTGAAGATATGCTAGGGAGAATATGTTTGAGGCATGGCTTATCGTTGGACGACGTGATGTTGCCTGGACCGGACGACAGACCACACAATCCTCCGGAGGGGTATACTGCCTTTAATCGACATGCATGTGCGGCCAGCACACTCCCTCCGTTCAATGATTACATAAGAGAAGTGTTGGCTTACTTGGATATCGCTCCGTCTCAACTGCATCCAAACGGATATGCTTCACTCAACGGCTTGTTCATCGCATTTATGGAATACCTCTACCGGCCTCCCCGCCCGACCGAGATAAGATACCTCTTCAACTTCAAGAGTCGAACTGACATCCCATCTTTTACATTTTTGGAGTCTGTGAGAAACTGCCAAGTTGTCACGGGGTCGTGGACTAGGCTGAGCTACTTCAAGTCAGAGTGGTTTTATGTCCGATGTCCACCGGGGTTTGCCAGAAGATGGCTGTTTAGACGTAAGCATTGTCTTTTTTCCCAAGTAACCGACGGGGCAATTTTTTGAATGAAACTGAACTCATGTCTTCTTCTCTTTTTCTTTCAGCAATCATCCAGCGGCCTGAGGGTGGCTACTATAAAGAGATAGTCCGGGTCCTCCAAGAGATTCCTAGCGAAGAAAGGAATATTGAACTGTTACTGACAGATCGGAATCTCAGAGTTCTTGGGTTGATCGGCCGGAGGCAGAGCATAAGGCTCGATGGTGCATTAAAGACCGTCTCCAGAAAAAAGGTCAAGCGGATGAAACCCAGGGTTGTGATAATTGAGGAACCCGATTCCGAGAAAACTCATACCGACGAGGAACCGTTGGTTGGACCCGCTAATGCAACCCCGGAGTCCGATGCAAAGAGGAAAGGCAAAGCAGTGGCCTCAAAACAGCCTAAGTCCGGGAGGCGGAAGTCTGTGGTTTTGCACCGTCCTTTGCCAGGAGTTAGGATTACGGAAGCATCCTCCCTGCAAGCTGAAGATCAATTCGAAGGGCCTGCTGACCCTCCAATCCCGGACATCGAGCCGGAGCAACACGACGTTGAATCGGGTGGACCGCGACATATCGTCGATGTTAGCGAGTCTAATCCTGCCAGTGCGATTGACACTTCTGGTTGGTCCGGGGGATTACACATTCACACACTCTTCACGGCACAACACATTTTCCTAACCGTAAACAACACATCGCAAACAGTTACTGATTCTTCGTGGTTTTCTTTTCAGGTACGATGTCTGGGCAAGGTTCTGTGCTTGGTAGTTTGCGCAACAAGCGCCGTTATCATAAGCCACGCAAGAGAGAGGGCGAGAGGGATTACGACTCAGGACATTCTGGTCAGGAGAAGTCTGAGATAGGGGATACGTTCGCCGATCCCAATCTCGCTCTCCTCCCCCCAGGACCTCTGCACCTCCTACGGCCGCAGTTACTCGTCCTCCTGAAACTTCACGGCCTAGGCCGCCTTCTCAAGCTTCGAGGTCCGATCCTTCGCGCAGGACTGAAATAGCCACCTCCTCGGCTACTGTACCGGTCCCGACCGAGGCGTCTAGTGAAGGAGCGCTTAAACTGGCACAGATGAGGAAGGAATTTCCCGACATCTGTTTTGATGGTTATGTCTTACCTCCGCACTTGAAGAGAATTCCGCCAACCGCCGAAACCACTATCCATGATTATGTTGCGGACATCTTTTTCCAGTACAGGGAATGGGGACGGGCCGCGAGGAAAGCGTCCAAAGTGGCATTCGATCGGGGCGTCACTATTGAGAAGCTCGAGAAGGAGTTGGGTCACAACGACCAAATCATAAAAGCGCTCAACTCGGAGGCTGAGTCTTCCCGTAAATCTGAAATGGAGGCTCTAAAGAAGGTTGATGAAGTAAACGCTGCCATGACCAGGATGAAGCAAGAGCATTATACCGCCATCGAGGACATGGGTCATAGGAACACCACCATCACCACCGAGAGGGATGAAGCTCTCAAGGAGCTTAATGAGCTGAAATCAAAGTTTTCTGAGATGGCGAAGGAAAAAGACGCAGCTAATGTCTCTGCGCAGGAGGCCTGTGATCAGGCAGTGACGCTCCGAAAGGAGAAGGAAGCGGCTATACAACAAGCCCATGAAGCTGAGGCTGGGGTTGACGAGAAGGTACGGCAGGCGGAGGCCAGGATTGAGGCCGAGGTGGAAGAGCTACTCGTCACTTATAACGCCAATGTGCTAAGGCACCGAGATTTGACATGGCTTGATGATTACCCCACGCATCTCTATAACGCCTGGAACCTACTGGTTGATGAGGAGAAGTCTGGGCACCCTGATGAAGCCCTTGACGAATTCGAGCTGGAGAACCGCATCCTCAATGATGACGAAAAGAAGGTTCTCCATGACTCCATGATTTCCCACGACAAGGTGAGGCTTGGTGCCCAGACCCAGGAAGTCGGAGAGAGCTCTGGTGCAGAACACCATGTTATGAGTTCTAAGATAATCGTGTCATCTCAATCTGAGCCAACTCCGATGATCTACCCCCAGCCTATCCCGGCATATGATCCAGATCAACCGCATCTATCTTCTATTAAGGAACATCCTTCTGAAGTTGTTCAGACGACCTCGAGCCAAACCGAGGAAGGTACTCTGAACTAACTTCTTGTATATTTGGATTGAAGAGTCTGTGTTGAAATGTTGCTAATGACATGTCCTTTTCCTTTGATTAGTGACAGAAGTTGCACCAGATGCGCCTCTTACCACCCAATAATCAGGCCAAGCGCCAGGAGCCATCATCTCTGAGGCGATCTCCGTCGCGGCGATGGCACCAGTTGGAGTAACGCAGGGGAGCTCACTTTCTTTCGATGAACAGATGATAAACGAGCTCCTTGGCCGTCAGAGTGATCCTTTTGCGGACTTGCCATTCGGCTTGGGTGGATTCACGGCTACTTCTGACACCTCATCTCAGACTACTACGGCTCCTAGCGAAGCCAGAGCACAGCGGGAAGCGGCAATGTTGGCCGAGATTAATGCCGAGATGGCAGCCGCGGCGCACGGCGGCGATGTAGATGGCGGAGCAGAAGCACGGTGCCCTACTCCTCTTATGATTGTGTCTCCTGGGGGCACACTTACTGATACCAATGTGCCAGTCCCTCCTCCGGCTGCAGAGTCTGTTCCTCCAACTCCTCCCGCGGTAAGCATCCCTATAGAGTCCAGCTCAGACGAGGACGTTGACATTATGCCTTCACCCGAAGGGAGCCTGCCTAGGGAGAAAGGCTCCAAGCGAAAGGGTACTGGTGGTTCCAGTAGCTCCTCGAGGAAGAAGAAGTTGAGGAAGCAGAAGGATTAGACATTCTTTTCATAGGCAGTTAGGGACTTTTGTTATTTTCTCTGTTTTTCCCTTTCGTAGGCCGTGTTTAGATGCGGGTTCGGCCCCTGCTAGTAGGAACATTTTGGAAAAAACTCATGTATGAACCATTGTTTTTGAGTTAGTTGAAATAAAATTTTGTTCTCAAGTTTCAGCTTATGTTCCTTTCTATGCTTGAATGTTGCAGTGTTCGGACTTTGGTCCAGTGTACTTGCATTATTTGATTGTTTCAAGAATAGCTCATTTTACTTGTTAAGTATGGAAATCTCGGACTTGAGTTGTGATAGGGGATCACATCGGAGCTGAGCATCACATAGTTTCGGGTAATGACTAACATTTGCCTCTGCCCCCAGTTCCAGGGTCAAGGTGTGATGATCAGCTTGTGATTGCATCAAGCGATGACCGAGTGGCCGAACTACACTTGTTCTCTTATGAATCGTTTCATCCACACTCCGGGGATATATGTCATCTCGTAAGCGGTTGTTTGCACTCTAGGAACATGGAGTTGACTGATGTTTGTACTCCGTCTCGCACTCTGGGAGCACGGAGTTGGTCGTTTATACTCCGCTTCGCACTCTGGGAATGCGGAGTTGAATGTTTATACTCCACTTCGCACTCTGGGAATATGGAGTTAAATGTTTATACTCCGCTTCGCACTCTGGGAATACGGAGTTGAATGTTTATACTCCACTTCACACTCTGGGAATATGGAGTTGGAATGTTTATACTCCGCCTCGCACTTTGGGAATGCGGAGTTGAATGTTTATACTCCACTTCGCACTCTGGGAATATGGAGTTAAATGTTTATACTCCGCTTCGCACTCTGGGAATACGGAGTTGAATGTTTATACTCCACTTCGCACTCTGGGAATATGGAGTTGGAATGTTTATACTCCGCCTCGCACTCTGGGAATGCGGAGTTGGTTGTTTGTACTCCGCTTCGCACTCTGGGAATGCGGAGTCAAATGTTTATACTCCACTTCGCACTCTGGGAATATGGAGTTGAATGTTTATACTCCACTTCGCACTCTGGGAATATGGAGTTGGAATGTTTATACTCCGTCTCGCACTCTGGGAATACAGAGTCGAATGTTTTTACTCCACTTCGCACTCTGGGAATATGGAGTTAATTGCAGGATTGTCGTGTGTCAACCCTATCAATATCGGTGTCATGGCTTGTCCCCGAGCTCGGGTTTCACCTAGTGAGTGGCCGGTCGTATCACAGCCACTCTCCATTTGAATAAGTCCCATTGCATGATGGGATTTAGCTCTTCGTGCATCGTGATGTTGTATATCGTACTTAATGAATCATAGCTCTGGCTCGAAGAAGTGGCATTTTATTGCTGAAATAAGAAAATGCGGCAAAGTCAGTTGCCTTATTACAAAATTCAAATTTCGAAATGCAGAAACAAATTGCTAAATAGAACGAAATAAATAAAGCATGTCATATGTAATAGCGGCGGAGACTTTCGCTGTTCCAAGCCCTTGGTAAATCGAGAACGTCAACAGTCGACAGCTTGAATGTACCATCTCCGAGCTTTCGTGTAATTACATACGGTCCTCCCCAGTTTGGTTTCATGTGTGAAGGAACTGGGTAGATTCTCTTAAGCATGAGGTCACCGAGTTCAAAGGTTCGAGGTCGAACTTTGGTGTTGTACAGTCGGGCGACCCGGCTTCGATGTGCGGCTGCTCTCAAATCAGCCTCTTCCCGTTTTTCATCCAATAGATCCAAAGACTCGGCCAGGAGTATAGCGTTTGTTTTTGGATCATAATAAGTCACGCAATGAGAGAGCACTTCTGTCTCGACCGGAATAACGGCCTCTGAGCCATAAGATAGGGAAAACGGAGTGTGTCCGGTCGCGGTTTTGTGGGTCGTTCGATAGGCCCATAACGCCATAGGAAGTTCATCGACCCACTTGCCCCCTGCCTTCTCCAATCGTTTCTTCAGGATCGATTTTATAACTTTGTTGACAGCTTCAACCTGTCCATTCGCTTGGGGGTGTGCGACAGCCGAGAACTTTTTGCGGATATGAAACCGTTGACAGAAATTCTTGAATTCCGCACTCTCGAATTGGGCTCCGTTATCAGTGATGATAGTATGCGGGAGTCCAAATCGACAGATGATGTTGCGAACCACGAAATTTATTACTTTCTTTGTCGTAATGGTTGCAAGGGCTTCGGCCTCAGCCCACTTTGTGAAGTAGTCAACGACGACGATGGCGTATTTCGCACCGTCTTTTGCTAAAGGCAAAGCGCCGATGATGTCGATGCCCCACATTGCGAATGGCCAGGGACTGACCATTTGGGTTATTTCAGTAGGTGGAGCTCTCGAAATTCGGGCATGTATCTGGCATTTATCGCACTTTCGGGCATAGTTTGCCGCATCTTGGTTCACTGTCGGCCAGTAGTACCCATATCGGAGTATCTTCTTAGCGAGAGCTTGCCCTCCGGTATGATCGCCACACTCTCCTTCGTGCACATCATGTAACACTCGTTTGATTTCCTCGTGGGCGATACACCTGAGGAGAGGAACGGAATAACCTCTCCTGTACATGACTCCGTTTTGGATGACGAACCGCGAAGCTTTTCGCTGAATTTGTCTCTTCTCATTTCTAGGTTCAGGCAGCGCCCCATTCTCAATGTAATTCCGATACGGAGTCATCCAAGATTCTCTACTGGGAGCGGTTTCAGACACAGAGTTCATTTCTATTCGGTCGATGCTCGGGGAGGCCAATGTTTCAATAGGGACAAGTCTCTTGTTGCGCTTCACCTGTGCTGGCTAACTTTGCCAGTGAATCGGCTCTCTGATTGTGCTCCCGAGGCACATAATAGATGGCGTAATAATCAAACTGGTTTAGTATTTCCGGAACTCGTGCCAAGTAAGCAGCCAGTCTTCGGTCTCTTGCCTGGTATTCTCCTCGTACTTGGCATACCACTAACTGTGAATCACAATAAATTTCTACAACGATAATTCTCAAGTCTCTGGCAAGCTTTAGGCCGGTTAGGAGGGCTTCATATTCGGCTTCATTATTAGTTGCACGAAAGTTGAATTTAAGAGCATAACATATGGATCGGCCCTCGGGAGTTTCAAGTACAACCCCAGCGCCCGAACACCGGTCATTTGATGCACCATCAGTATACAGCTTCCAGATGTATTCGGGAGATTTACTAGTCTCGGGAAAGTCTTCTGGAACGGTGAATTCAGCTATGAAATCTGCCAGGACTTGTCCTTGAATGGCTCTCCGCGGAGCGTATGCGATATCAAATTGGCTTAGCTCAATGTTCCACTTGAGTAACCTACCGGACGTCTCAGGCCGCGTGAGGACCTGTCGTAACGGCTGGTCGGTGTACACAGTAAGCGGATGAGCTTAGAAGTAAGGACGGAGCTTTCTTGAGGCAATGACCAAGCAATAGGCCAGTTTCTCCAGTCTCGGATAATTTCTTTCAGCTCCTGTTAGCCGCTTACTAACATAGTAGACCGGGTTTTGCACTTTGTCTTCTTCCCGGACTAGAGCAGCACTAATCGCATGTTCTGATACTGCCAGGTAGAGATATAGCTGCTCGTGGTCAACCGGTTTTGATAAGATCGGAGGTGTGGAGAGATGTTGGACTAATGATCGGAACGCGCCTTCACACTCCGTGGTCCATTCAAAGTTCCGTTTGCCCTTCCGGATCAGGTCGAAGAAAGGAATGCATTTATCGGTGGACTTTGAAATGAACCTGCTCAATGCTGCGACCTTCCCGTTAAGACTCTGGACTTGCTTTATAGTTCTAGGGGTTTGCAAATTTCTAATAGCCCAGATCATCTCAGGTTTCGCCTCTATTCCTCGAGCGTTGACGATGAACCCAAGGAATTTTCCGGATGCAACGCCGAAGTGACATTTGAGTGGGTTGAGCTTCATTCCGTACTCCCGGAGGATGCTGAACATTGAATTCAAATCTCCGACGTGATCTGTGGAGAATCGGGACTTCACCAGCATGTCATCCACGTAAACCTCCATGGTCTTCCCGATCTGATCAGCGAACATTCGGTTGACTAAGCGTTGGTATGTTGCTCCAGCGTTCTTTAGACCAAACAGCATGACTTTGTAACAATAGAGTCCCAGATCGGTCACGAAGCTGGTATGTTCCTGATCAGGTAAATGCATGGGTATCTGGTTGTAGCCGGAATAAGCGTCCATAAAGGATAGTAGTTCATGTCCGGCCGTTGAATCAACGAGCTGATCGATTCGCGGAAGTGGGAAGCTATCTTTTGGACAGGCCTTGTTTAGGTCAGAGTAATCAACGCAGGTTCTCCACTTCCCGTTTGGTTTCCGAACTAGTACAGGGTTGGACACCCATTCTGGATACAAAGCATCTCGAATGAACCCGTTCGATTGTAGTTTATCAACTTCCTCCTTAAGGGCGGCAGATCTCTCTGGATCCATACCGCGCCTTTTCTGCTTTAATGGGACATGTCGCGGATCTATATTCCGGGAGTGACTTGCAATGCTCGGAGAGATCCCGCACATGTCAGAGTGTGTCCAGGCGAAGACGTCGAGATTCGCCCGAAGAAATTCGACCAACTCCTGCTGTGTCTGCTCGTTCAG
The DNA here is from genome assembly GCA_030737815.1 of Allium fistulosum. NCBI lineage: Eukaryota > Viridiplantae > Streptophyta > Magnoliopsida > Asparagales > Amaryllidaceae > Allium > Allium fistulosum. Next base: position 796,183,657 of record CM060902.1, on the reverse strand, counting down.
TTGGGACCCGACTTTCAGCATCTTTGAATCATCATCCTCACTGATTGAGACGTCCACAGTCAGTTCGGCTGGAGAAGCTTGACTCTCCGTTGATTCGTCTTTATCCTCGTTGTCCCTGGGGTCCAGGTCATTCAGGAATTGGTCGTGGTGCCCGGGCCGAGGCCCAGGCATCAATTGTCAATTATCGATAGAACGGACGCAGAGAGATTCCTCTACGCCCTTTCCCTTCTCTTTACGTTGCGCCCCGCGCAGCTCAGCAACATAACAGGCCCTTCCTGTGGCCTGATCTCCTTGAACAACCCCAATCCCATGATCAGTGGGAAATTTCAAAGTCAGACACCATGGGGCGATCGCCGCCCTGAACTCAGCTAAGGCTGGTCGACCCAGAAACGCATTATATGGCGAGTCGATTTCTAGCACAACAAATTGTAACATTCGGACCCTCCGGCGTTCTCCAACACCTAACTCGACTGGGAGTTCAGTTATTCCGATGGGTATCGTGGCACTTCCGTTGAAACCGTGGATTCTGGATAAACAGGGTTTCAAATCCTTTGTCTCCATCTTCATTAGATCGTAAGCCCGTTTAAGCAAGATGTTCACAGAGCTCCCACTGTCAACCAGGATCCTCTTCATCCAAGCAGGACCTACCTGGGCAGATATGACTAGTGGGTCGATTGTAGGGGCTTCGACTTTATCGGCGTCTCGGCTCCTGAACACGATATCATCGGACATTATCTTTTGTTGCTTCGCCGGGGTTCCATCCTCGCAATTACTATAACACTCGAAGTCCGCATGCCTGATAGAACTAGCATACGACTCCATTTCCCCCCAGCTTCTGTCTGCCGGATGGGGACCACCACTTATTTTGTTGATAACTAATCTCCCGCCCGCACGGGCGGGTTCCTCCTCTCTTTCCTGATTTTGTGAACGGTTTTGATTCGAGGGGCCCGCTCCGCCAGACTGCGGCACCCGTACAAACTGATCTAGCTTCCTCTCTCTAATCAGCTTCTCGATGAGGTCCTGTAAGTGCCGACACTCATTGGTATTGTGTCCATAGCTTTCATGGAACCTACAGAATTTCCCTGTCTGAACCTGTCTCTCCGACGAGGGCTTCGGAGCAGGCTTCTTATACTGTACAGTGTTACAAGTCTGTAAGTATACGTTTTCCAATGACGTGTTTAGCGGCGTATAACTGTCAAACATCTGAGCTCTACGTCGTGGACCTCTGTTCTCGTCTCTCTTCTTATTCTGGCCATTGTTTCCTCTCTGCTGGGTTTGCTTGTTTTGTATATTCAGTTGAACTTTCCCGGAACTCTCGCCGGACTGTTTAACTGCCACATTGCTCTGTATTCCCTCAATGCTGGGCCTCGCATCGTCCTGCTTCCTAGACTGTTTTGCGTCCTCCTGCCTCAGGAATTGAGCGGCCTTGGAGTAAAAACGGTCCAACGATGCGGGCGGTTTTCCAGCTAGCCAGTTTCCGAATTCAGAATCAGGATCAATCCCCTTGGTCAGAGCCATCAAGATTGAGTTATCGTTGGGATTGGTGATCTCGACGCATGCTGCGTGGAACCTCTCCAGGTAACGCCTGAGCGTTTCTCTAGGAGCTTGAGTGACGCTGGACAAGGTGTTGACGTCTTTTGGCCTAGCAACATGCATCCGGAATTGCTCCACAAACCTCTTGGCCAATTGATCGAACGAAGAAATTGATCTAGGTGGTAGGCGGGTAAACCACATTGTCGCGATTCCCCCCAGAGAGATGGGGAAACTCCGACACTTCACTGCATCGTCGGCCCTTGTAGCGCTCATCGACCATTCATATTTCAGAATATGCTGGTTGGGGTCACTATTCCCTTCATACATCGGGAGAGTCGGCATTCTGAATCGCCTAGGGGGTTCAGCATGTAACACTTCGTCTGTGAAAGGGGTATGACTACGGGAAATCCCCCAGTCATCATTGGTGAGCCCCTGACTCTCGCGGATCATCTGACGTATCATGGTTGATATAACCGACGCGGGCAGATTCTGAGCGTGATGAGCTAAGGCGTGGTCGGGTTCCACGGTGCGAGTTGGGATCGGGCGTTGTCGACGATCCGTATCTCGCCTCCTTGGCTCAACGTCTTCTGGGACATAAGGTTCAGGAGTATGTCCACGCTGTTGATTGATCGGCTCTGATTGATTTTGGGTATCAACCCTTGTCTCTGCTGCGGCGGTTGTGGCGCGGTTATCCGTGGTGTACTGTGGGGCAGTACCTCCTCGTGTTGAGGGACCCGTTTGGAAGCTGGTCGATGGTCCTACCCTTAATTGCCCAACGGTTAAGGCGGGCTGATATTCAGCAGCTTGAGCGTGACTCCCCTCTAGCCGAGGACGAGTAGTTCGGTGGTGATAATCAGATGAAGCTGAGCTTTCGGTAGACGCTCTGGAGGCATCATCTCTACTGGACCTTCTGTGCCCTTGGCGGTTTAGCTGGTTGGTCAGCTCGATATTGGCGCGCAACTGTTCCGCCAACTGCAGACGGCTTTGGGTCAGCTCCTGGAGCAATACTTGAAACTCCTGTCGGGTGACTAGCCCCGTCGAGTCCGAGTGAGTGGTATTGTCTTGATTGGAAGAAGGCGGCTGTGTGGGATTCTGCCTATCTCGGCCTTCTTGCTCTGCAGCGGTAGCGCCAGTTCTTGTACTGACCATTCTCGGTGGTGGAGTCCTTTCCTAGATTATGGGCAAATCTGAATAGAATGGAAGGATTCCGAACTGGATATCTGGATCTTCCTCTTGGATTTGTGCAATCCGGTATCGACGGCAGATCCAATGAGCAGGAGAAAAAGCTGGTTTTCTCAGTGAAAGCACCAAATTGTTTGTACCAAAAATGGGCACAACACTCTTCGGGAGTTATTTGAAGAGATAAAATGAAGATTATAAATGTAAAACAGAGGTTATCTAACAAAAACTCCAACAAACAGAAATGTAAAGTGCACAGACAAGCAATTTAGAGTGGTTCGGCGTATAGCCTACGTCCACTATGAAGTTTTGATGATTTTATTGATTCTCTTTCAATGATTACAAGCGGTTACAGTAATGAACAGCGGATTACAGATTAGAATTCGAAATTGACAGCAAAAGTAGGATGCAAATCTCAATCCGGCAGAGTCTGGACGCTTCAGAGAAAAAAGATCCTTTTTCTGTTGATTCTGGGGCTCTATTTATAGGCGTAGGAGGCTCAGAATTCGCTCAAACTCCGGGAGACTTGGTCTGGCACGTGTGGGGGCCCACGCGAACGTTTCCAGAAAGTTTGGAGTCGATCTGCGATCGATACGAAGTCATTTCGTATCGATCAAGATTACCTCCAATTGAGCTCAAATTTGGTGGAGATGTTCCTCGGTATGTGTGCAACCTTCAGTTAAAATTTCATGGTATTTGGATCAGTGGATTGAGAGATATCATCGATACGAGGTGACGTTCTTCGCTAGGCTGTCTGGTTCGAATCCATCCCTCCGAACTGAGAGCTTCGAATCGATGGTGTCACGCGCCTCTGTGAAGACGTGGAACGCGCGCTTCGCCTCGATCCGGTCTTTACTCCGAGTCGACCGCGTCGACTCCATGTATCTCGGCGCATTCGCATCGAGGGATGACGTGGTGTGCGCGCTTCGCCTCGATCCGGACTCTACGCCGTATTGACTACTTCGACTCCACATATCTCGCCTCGTTTACTTCGATGGGCAACACGTCATTCTAGTTGGTTGACTCGCTAGATACGAACAAGTTGTTGGGCACGTATTCGAAGCAAGGTTCTCAAATGGATACGAAGTAGACACTGAATGATGGATACGAAGCAAGCACTGGCTGATGGATACGAAGTAGACATTAAGTGATCGTTACGAACCAGGTGACTTATTGATGGATACGAACAAGTCTTTCCGGCTGAAGGTTCTATCGATACGAAGCTTATAACTGTGTGGACTTAATCATTCTGATTGACATGAGATCGATGGATGCGAAACGAGCGATGGACACAGACTGGTTGGATACGAAGCAAGATCCACTGATGGAAACGAAATCACCGCTGATCTGATGGATGCGAAATCACCCATAGCGATGGATACGAAATCTGGGCCGGGCTGATTGATACGAAGTCCATCGAGACGAATTCGATGGATTTGAAGCATGGTTAACTTCGATCGATACGAACTGCTGCTTCCCGATGGATACGAAAAAGTGCTCTCCCCTTTGACTTGTATCCATCATAACCTGTGCGTATGTGCTCGGATTGACTTGAAACTTGGAACGTTGGTTTGCTATATTTTCCCGATCATGTCTCATCGATTGGGGCTTGATCCGGACTTGGTCAAAATTCAACGATATCCATGACAAACGACATTTGGAATCCAACTCCTTGGTGTCCTGGCCTTGCCAAAAGGCGGGATAACAATATCTATAGACAAAATATAAATACGTTCACTCTACGTTTACTAATCTTTTAAGAATCGATTAACCTCGCTTTGATACCAAATGTAACAATCTGCACTCTAGTGGGTCCAGATTTTCCACAAACTCTAAAACCTAGGTCCACTAAAATACAGATTTTCGGTTTGGTATCCTGCGAAAGAGAAATTATATCAGAGCACTAATAGTAAAACTCACAGTGGAAATAAGTAAATATAATAGATCATAATAATCACAGATCTAGAATTGACATTTCAAATGTTAAGTGCCTCGGCCAGACAACTGCTCCAAACAATACTAGTACTTGCCCTTTTAAATCCTTTGGGTTGTAATGAGAAGATGTCAGAACAATGTTTTGGTGAATGGTAAATTGTACATCTTATAGATAACACTAGGTTATGCCGGTTTTTCACTATTTCTTGTTATATTAGATTTTATCATTAGTCGCTACGACTCCATCGCTTCGTATGAACCATTCCCATCTACCTCCTGTGTGTGTGTATGTGTGTATATATGTATATATATATATATCTCATCGTCCACCAATGGACCTAGATACTATCCCCACTAGTATTTATCGCTCAACACCTTGTAAGGATCCATCGCCTCGTTGCATCATGATCATCGTATCACTCGAGGAAATTCTATAGAGCTCAAAGATGACCTTTACTCCATTAGGTCATGTATTCTTTGGGGATTTTCACTTTTGTCCGCTTCATGTATCGTGGACTTCTAGCCCTACGCACCTCCACCCCATCCGTGTTTTGAAGGAATCTTTGTATGGGTTAACTAGCCTTACCCTATCAAACAAACTAAAAAACAATTATGGTGGTGTATAAAACAACTGAGTCAATCCTGGTAGACGAAAGAGATCAGTTAGGTGTAACCCTATCCTTCCCGTTTACTACAAGGGACCGATGACGAGCTCGTTAAATATGCAACTCCTACCCCTTGTTTTGGTACCCACGCATGCCAGCCCTACGCACCATATTGCATAAGTCTGATCCTGCCCATCATCATTTGGATTACCTAGTGCAATTAAGGCAATACCCTCCTCTAAAAAAATTTGAAGCAGACTACTCTATAGTGCTTATATAATCTCGCTATCCGTAAAAGGTCCACCCGGTGCCTACAATTATGGAGGTTTCATTCCAAGCACTAACATAACTTGATGATATCCCTTCATCTATACGCAAGTGTATACTCTCCATAGGTCGTGCGGTTGAATATGCTTTCGTACTTCAACCTATTCTAATGACTCTCAATGTCATTTTCTTTTTATAATTTATATATTAAATTATAACCATCCATACCCGTTATAAACACATATTCAAGGTTACTTATAACATATGTTTTATATTTTTATGTTCTCGTTCTTTCATTCTTTCTTAGATTGCCTCTATAACTCTTATAGTTGTCTATAAGTCTTATTTGACTATGCGTTTAGCATATCCTTCTTCAAATTCATTTAACGTTTTTTTTTTCAATTCTTTAGCATCGTTGCCTTTTTATTTATTGGTTCCGGCTAACATTTCTATTCCATTTCATTCTCTATTCTTTTTCTTGCCTATTTCTCAAAGCCTCTTGCTTCCATTTTAATTGGTATCCGTACTTTATTCATGACTTAATATTTAAATTTTGAGATTTACTATATTTTATTGGAACTAAACTTCTATCAATATATGTTAACGTAGTAAATTTTCATATCTTGTCAAAAGAAAAGATGTTTGTGCAGGATTTGTAATTACAAGGAATTGCCTTTTTATTTTTTTGAAATAGACAGTATAAAACAAAGAGATTTTTCCTTGTTACATACATTTCTTTCCTTTTATTTTCACATATGCATTCCTTGTTATCCCAAATGTCACATTTTGTTTATTTTGAACATGATAATATGCGGAAATTTTTACAATCCAAGTTCCAATGTATTAAATATCACAAAAACCCCAAATAATAGAATGAAGGTTATTTCAACTTAATTTATGTCCGACAAAATAAAAACAAGTTCCTAATCATAATGCATTCATTATGATTTTATTCATTTCAATTGTCATGAAAATACCAATTAAATCTAATCATTTCGCAACTACAGAATTAAATATAGTCATCACGTAATTATAGATATAAAAATAATCATTACGCAATTGCAGAATTAAAACTAATCATTATGCTTTTACATAGGCAAGTTTCATATCTTCAACTTTTCACAATTATGAATTTATTCACAACTTAAATTTAGTTCGCAAGCATATAGGAATAGGTTTGCAATGATATAATCTAGCATCATACAAAAATATATAATATTCCCACTAATCTTTTATTAGCACTCTCAAATCTCTAGATCTAATCTAGATCTAAACACCATTATCAGTATTCTCAACTTTTGACTTTCTATTCAGATCCACAAATAACATTTATACAGATCTATTAGAATTTGGATTAGAGAAAAGAGATTTAGATTTATTAATTAGAACCAGATCTAAAGTTTACCTTTGATGTAGCAACTTGATTTGAACCTATTTCCTATCCTCTATTCTTTTCTATTCTTCTCTAAAGTGTATCCGTGCAATCTAGATCTAATTCCGTGTATTTAGAAATTTTGGAGGATAAAGGGAAATGGTAGAGCTTCCGCGCTCATTAGAAGAAAAATGAGTTGGAAGTGAATCTCTAGGTCTTATTTTTTAGAGGTTCAAATCAGCGCGAACCGTCAGATGAAATTGTATTAGATATATGCCACATAGCCAAATCTCACTACTGCATTCAAATAGGCACATGCCGACCATTCAAGCCCCTAGGCCGACCATCCATGGTCGACCCAGGCATGGTCACGGTTGACCTAGGTAGTGCTGGTTTGGTGATTTTGGTGCATTCTCTTATTACGTTGATTTCTTAGCTTTAATATCCAATTAACGTTAATCAACGTTATCTTATCCTAAATTTATAATTATTAAACGTTAAGTAATAGTTAAGTTTAATGACATTAATTAATCATTAATTAATTTTAAATTATTTCCTTATTTGCATATATATTTATTTTCGGCTATAAAATTCAAACGTTGGTAACATTTTCGTTTGGACTCCCGTTGGAAAAGTTTATATATGAAAATTGATCAGAAAAATACCATGAACACAATGGTATAAGTTTCGTAGCCAAATTATGAAATTTGCAAAAATTCCATTTTTCTTTATATATTATTTATTAATTAATTTCTATTTTAATTAATTAATGTAAAAACAAGGGGTGTTACATTTTCCCTCACTATGGGTACTGACAACGATTCCTAATAAGGAACCTCGAGCTAATATAAGAAGCTAACCATCACTGCATCCTCAGGTATGCAGCTCAACTCTAGCCTACGTTCATCACCTATCCCAATCGTCACCAACAATCTTTCACAATCCAATACGACTTCGTATTTCTTCAGCCAGTACATTCTCATTATGATACCAAACCCAACAAAACCAAGTACAAAACAATCACAAGAGAAAAATATCCATGACTTAACAACACTAAGTCGCGATAAACCATACACAAACCGATCAAACCACCCATATGGTTTGTCATTACCATAGGTCTGTCCAATAAATCAGGTCTCAATCCTAGTTTACCTACGAGGTCACTTTATATAAAGGAATACAATCCCCCGGTATCAAGTAAAACATGAATGGGTATAACATAAGTATAAATCATACCATAAATAGTAATGCCCTTCTCTATCGCTGTTGGAAAAGTCGATGAAGTTGGAATGACATTAAGCGCACAAGCAGACACAACCTGCTAGTTCTTAAATAGCTCAGGACGGTCTTTCTTTAAATGCCCAGCCTTATCACAAATGATGCATTTTCTTTTTCCACTCTTTGTGTTTCTGTAGTTCTTACTAAGGTAGACATTCTCTTTGCAGCTATAACAAATAAGCTCCTACTTGCCCTTCTTTCCTTGGAGTTGCTTCCTTTATTGTTGTTCCACTTCCTTTTACAATCACCGTCCACTCACTTGCAGCTTAGGCTCTTCTATGGAAACAATAATAGTTTTGGACTTAGGATAGAAACTCTCATGTTGTAGAGCCTTTTCCACCAGCTTCTCGAACGATTCATCTATATAGCCCTCTAGCCTTTCCTCGAGATAACCATCTAAGCCTATAATAAATCTTGTCGTTCTTTTTCTATGGAGTATCTATAAAAGACAGCCCATAATTCGATAACATGTCAAACTTCGCCACATACTCGAAAATAGTAATCTCCCCCTACTTCAAGTTAGTAAACTTTATGAACAACATCAACTTCTGAGCCGCTGGTATGAACTTTTCCTCAAATTAGGCTATGAAATACTCACAAGTAAACTAATCCTTACAAGTAGCAATCTTAACAACATTCCACTATCCCATATCCCTTCCCTGAAGTTTGCTCGATGCCAACTTCCTATTCATCGAATCTTCTAACTCCAAGTCCTCGAAGAAGCGTTCGCAATTGTTCAACCAATCCTGCACCCCTATAGTTGATTCCCTTCTAAGAAACGGTTTGCCTCTAATGAAAGAATAGTCCTTGTTTAATTTAACAAAGTTAGCTCTAGGCGCTTGAATCTTAGCACTACCACCAAGAGCATTAGGAGCACCACCTTGGGCATTTTGCAATATGTTCCTCATCATCGTATTAAACATGGTTTGCAAGTTGGGGTTAACAGCTGGCTCTAAACCCTCTCCTTCCCCTAGTCAAAACATAGAAGTCCTTGCAATATTTCTTTTTTTCAGCTCATCCTTACAATATGTAATAAAAATGATCAGTTTCTTAAAAAGGAAATTAGCATAAATGGTACTTGTGTGTGGAATGCGGTTTATAATATATATACTAGTTTGAAAACCAAAATATGCAACAGGTACGCTCTCTTATATATCACTCGATCCATTCTAAGATGATAACTCCTCCTTATTTCTAATAGATCCCATATCAATTTAGGTTGTATCTCAACCTTAGCTTTGAAACCAAATGTGACGACTGCCCTACACCTCTGTTACCCAATATACATGTAGAGTATGTTGCAACGGTACTTGGCAGATGCAGAGCGACGGTCAAGGGAAAAGCTAAAGAACTCCAAAAGCAAGATAAAATATAATAATAATATAGATATAAAATATGAGAGATAATAATATAACTAAAATGAACCATAGAACCAGAGCATGGCAGGTTCATCACGGTTATACAAAATAGGAAATATAGTTTATACATAAAAATAATAAAATCAAATGGAAGTTGTCTCTAGATAATAATAGCATACCACCAATAAAGCTCCATAATGCAGCATGGTGGAAATATAGCAGATAATCTTCAAACATAGATATATGAAAATGTGGCCCCTTATTCGTTCTCTGCACGGCTCCATACGCTATCTCGTACCTACTATATAGTCTGCTCATAAGAGTAACAAAGATAATAAAAAGCAAATAATAAAATCTTGATTCTGATAATAGTCTGGTATGTGTGATCTACAATCTCAAAATACTACAAATGTCGATGTAGTAAAGAGGAACACAAGATATGGAGAATCATAATAGACCTACCCCTGCATCCAACAAGTTAGCACATAAAACAATATATTCTATACTATCATCATATTACTACACTAAGTACAATATGGATGTTGGGGAATCTAACTTAGTAATACATACATCACATGACATCCATTCAAATCACAACAATCATAGCCTAAATTGCAATCAAAGCAATCTTTACAACCATTAATAAGGTCATACATCATAATTATGATGCCCTTAGATATGTGATAATTCGTAAGATCACCACTAAAGCTTATAATAGGATTCGATGCTCGATGACATACCATCACTAACATACTGCCCTCACTAAGGCAGGCTAAACTATCACTAAGGTCTAGGGTACGTAGGTGAGCGTCCTCATATACCCTTGCCCCATGAAACACACATCATATCCAGAGTTACTAAAGATCCCTTTGGCACACAACTTGATAATAGAACATGTTACATTCCACTCCATCACTTCACATCATCGAACATGCCTCCTCGGACCATCACTAAGTCCTATAAACACTTCTCACTTGAAAAAATCAACCAAAACGATTCATATCATCGATATACATTAAAGTACAAAATGACTCTGAACACATCTCAAAGTCATAGATTCTCATCACGTCAATCCTATAGTCATCACCCTACTTACTTGCATCGATCCCAAAGTAGATCTTGAGTTTTGACATCCGAAACTCACGTTATTAACTTCATCATTAAATCAATCATTGATGGCCATACACATTGAATCAGGCATCCATAACATCTTTTAATCAATCACCACACCCCTTTAAAAAATGTGCCAATAATGCCCTACTGAAGCGATAAGTGTCGATCATCCCTAGAGTGATTAGAACCAACCCATTTTCGATCAACACTTAGCCAATTTAGAAAAGTCCCTAAAATCGTTTGTTATAATCTCGAGCCTCGAAGAAACTTACATGTATAAGCTTCCCAAGCTCGAAGTTTACAATGCTATGCCTTAAAGTCAAAAGCCAACATTCAAAATGGATCGTCACCAACCCCTCTTTCCGCATTCCTTATGTTGTGACCTAAAGTCCTCTATATCTATGCCCAAGGCCTCTCACCCCCATGCCTAAAGTATATCTTCCCTCTCAAGCCAAGCATATATGCGCACACCTGTACATTTTCCACGACCACCAACTGTTTGTCACCAAATGATTGCCTTTGTTTGGTGGAGAATCGTGGAACTTGGCCAAAATTAGACAAGTTTCCTCTAGGGAATTTCTACACTCCTTGTCCATCCTCCTTCAGCTCTAATATGCATGCAAACACTAAGATCTGAAATTGTTCATCACTTTGCCATCCCTGGCACAACGGTAACTCATTGCACTCAAACAGATCATGCACACATCTAGCAACCATTTATAAACATAACACAACATACAAACATCATACCAATCAATACAATCAATAATCAAGCATTTATATCATCCAAATTAACTCCATGGAAAAACGATGATCAATATGATCAAGTAGCAAAAAACGAGTTAAAATCAACATTTGATCTTTAAATTCATTTTAAAATCAATGTTAGGTTTAGATCTATCATAAAACATGTTTTAACATTTGAAATTATTTTAAAAATACATTTTAAAACTATATTAACTAGTATAATATGGTAAGGGATATAAATCACTCAACCAAATACCAAATAGCATAAAATTCGTGGTTGATCCAAGATGAAAAGTAAGTGGCTTGAATACCCAAGCACCCAAGCAGTAGTAGCTAACAAATTACTAATTCCCTATTTAGTTAGTCGATTTGACCATACATAGAAAGGAGTTAAGATACTTTTGACTAAGGAGATGATTAATGAAGGTTTAGAATACTTATTGAGAAGGAGAAAATTATCAGTGGTGTCCCATAAGGTGTAGTTAGCTCAAATCCCAAAATAGGTTAGTGGGCTGATATAGGCTTAGTCTAATGACTTGCTAATCTATCTAAAAATTATCTAACTTTAAATTTCCATATCTCCTAAACCGTAAGGCTAATATCTATTATGATTACTCTATAGAAAAAGAAAACATCATATCTTTCAGCTGGAAGTGGTTTCCGACCCAATTTCGGCTATTATTAAAATTTATAGCACTTACAAGTTTTTAGGGTCAAAAGCATCCAATAAAATTTTCAAGGGTCAAAAATATCAATACTCAACATTTACCAAAATTATAGCCTAATCTGATCCTATTTGGATTTAAAAACAATATTTTACGATCCTTTGATATGTGAAATATGGGTCGTTTCAAATCCTCTCTAAGGAAGATTAACATATCTCTTCCAAAAAAATACTTCAAAGGACATCCCATAATTAAAGGGGAAGGAATAACAAGCACAAAGAACTAGTAATATGACAACCCGCAGCTCCTAACACATCGATCCAAAGCCTAAGCTGACTTTCGAACTCACATTGGTGCCAAGAAGTATAAGCTATCAGAGTTTTTAAACATTACCAAGAATAAGATAATGCAGATAAAATATAAGGCATTCTACACTTTCTGATCTCATAGCGGGAGGCAACAAAATATAAATACAAAAAATATCCATCTTAGAAAACATCTCAGAAAAACAGTCTTAAAATAGTACGCGGTCATATCCAGAGTACACAAAAATACAATATAAAGTCTGATAAGTACTAAGTATGATAAATAGTTACATGGAGAATAATGGGAAAAAAAACCAACTCTGATGCCAAGCTCGCCTCTCCACGTACTAATCACTAGGCCCATCACCTAATGCCCTGTCCTCCTATGGTGTGGGAAAAAGAGAGGAAATGAGTGACTCAGACAAAAGTCTGGCGAATGAGTACATCTTTAATATACGACGATCACATGTAATTTACTTCATTAATACTCGATGTAATCTAGGTGCAGTGTCCGTGAATTACCCACTTCATTCGTCTAAGAGGTATAGTTTTAAACACACCTAGACTATAACTTGTAAAGGTTTATACTTAGGGTCGAACAACTAATCAAACCTCCAAACAACTTGTGAATAAGAGCATCAACTAATAGCTACTGAAAATTTCTTATATAGGATTATCCTACAATTTCAACCAAAGGACAACGTTTCCCACATTATGAATACACGTATAATATTTATGCACTAAGGGGAAGCCTGCAATGCTGACTCGTGCCAAAAACGTCAAGGTTGGCTGCATTCGTGTCCACCTCTCAATGGTAGCATAACGCTTCTTATCGCACTGCACCAGGATCCATCCATAACACAGTACCACACTACGTCCATGAATACTAAGGAACTCCCATTAGTGTCGAGCCACACAATCCATCAAGCATCATCGTTAGTGTTGCACATCCACCATAGAACCTTCTGTGAGTGCAATCTGCGATAGAATCGCCCTAATCGAATATCGATCCTACTGACTAAATAACATTTCTATGGTCTCGTAACGTCTTAGAATCACCAACATAGGAAACTAAATTCCCTACTATATCTAACATCCATATATACCTATAGTACACATATAACATAATTTAATTTATATTTGAGCCTTAGGCCAAGGGTCAGGCCATGCCCAAAAACACTTTTCAGTCAACTACTGGTCACCAGAGCGGCTGATCGCTTACTATCGACCGGCTTCCATGAGCGATCGACCGGCCAGGGTGCTAATTGTTTGTTATTTTTTAATTATTGTCTTTGTTTACATTAAACTTACAAATTTCACATTACAGTAACTTTAATTTATTTTGGCATGCTATAACCTTAATTATAGTATATCCAAGTATGTGAATCTCAATTCTATAACTGCCCAAACTCATATGAAATTTCATTTACAATATATTCAATTTTGGCAATCAATTTAACCTAGGTTTAGCATAAAAAGGGTCATATTTATCTAGGTCATAGTTAATAAGTTTACATCAACTAGCACTAGATTAAAAGAAAGAGATCATATTTATCTAGGTCATAATTACTGCTAAATTAACAACATTTTCAATTCAATTTAGAACAATTCTAGATCAAAATAGGATATAATAAAATTAATTACATGTAAATCATCTTACTAATCATTAACCCATTCACTTCAAACAAAAGCTATTCCCCGCAATCCATTTGGAATCTCCTTCGGTTGTTGTAGATCTCCTTTTGATTCGCTCTGATTCAATCTCTCCTTTAAATCCTATAATTTATTTTTTTATTTGGTTTGAAGAAAGTTTGATTTGAGGGGAAATAAATTTTTTGATAGGGTTTGGACGGACTGTAAATAAATTAGGTTATGACAATTAGCCTAGGGTTATATTTATAAGGGTAGAAACTTATCCGAACCACTAGATTAAATAATATGAAATCCGGGCCGTTCGGGAGCTCGAAGCCTTAGCCTAGAAACATCGTCCGGTTGACCACTTAGCCTTGAGCGGTCGAGTGCTAGGGCTCGACCGATCATGGTCGGGGTGTCAGCTGGTGGAGCTTTCCTTATTTAATATATATATATTCTTTCCAAATTTATTTATTCAATTACTTTTGGTTCCAATTCTTCGAACGTTAATATCCTTTTCATATTAGCTCCATTTTCAAAACGTTATATATGAATGTTGTCCAGAAAATCGCTAAGAATGCAATGGTATAAGTTTCATAGCCAAATTTGGATGTTTATAAAAATTCCACTTTTACCCATTTTTATTTAAATTTAATTCTTTTATTCAATTTTCGGTTAAATTTTTGGGGTGTTACAGGTCAGAACTCCATCAAACCTCCATCACCATGTAGGAAAAGGAATCTAAATAAACGGTTAATCAGTTTAGATATTATTCAAGGAATCGAAGAGTTTTAATAAATCCCTAATGCAATCCGTAAGCTCCATTTTCGGAATGGAGTACAAGCCAAGAAAGTGGGACTACGAGGATGATGAAGCATACTTAAAGGACTTGGCACATAAAATGGCCATATATGATAAATTTGATGGGAAATAGAACCTTGGATCCAAAAGTCAGTAACAATATTATAAGAGCTCCATTCATTGAAGAAATAATGGAGGTCCGGCTTCCTTCGCACATCAAAATTCCATCCATAAATATGACAACTCTATGGATCTCGATGACCATCTTTTAGCTTTTGAGAGTCAGATGGATGTTTATAATGCACATAGGCTATGAGGTGGTGGCTATTACCCACAACTTTTCTGGGAACTGCTAGCAAATGGTATCGATGATAACTTGAAAAGACCATCTACTCATGGACTCAGTTTTCATAGGAGTTCTCTTCTCAATTTTGTACCTTAAATGTCCCCACTATAGATTCAAGTATGCTAGCAAATATCAGACAATGTGCAAGAGATCTATTAAGAGACTATTTGAGAAGGTTTGGTGCTAAGGCTAACAAGGTCAAAAAGCTGAGTGACAGGGAGAAACTCAGAGCCATTAAATCAAGATTGACTGAAATTGCTCCATTTTGGAAGAGTTGACATTCACGAGTGTAGTAGTCTGCAGGATTTCCATTTCCAAGCCGATAAATTCATTCGCCTTAACAAGATTTTTCATGAGAAAGAAGTTACTACAAAAAGGAAGATTATGTAGTAGAGCCGGATTTTCTGCCCCAAACAATAAAGGAAGATGGGATGAGGTTCAAACAGGAATTTTGTATCTTTAAACTAAACCATTTCATATATCTGTGCTATCACTAAGGATGAAATGGAATACCCCACTTCACTCAGGGCTTGAATCATTCCTGAGCAAAATAAGGAAGGAGATTATTATGTTTATCATAAAGCAAACATATATAAAATCGACAATTGTCATTCTTTAGTGAGAATAATTCATGGAATGATTAAAAGAGGAGCATTTAAGGAATTCTTTAAAGGAGACGAGAAGTTCCCACAACAAATGTAAATGTGAATTCACCCGCTAATAGTGCTAATATTTTGGAAAATGACCCTCAAGGAGACTTTCTGCTAGACTAAACCATATAGGCATGATTCATGGAGGCCAACATTTTGCTGGGGCAAATAAAGGAGCGAGAAATATGTACACAAAGGAGGAAAAAGGAGGAACCTATTATGTTTAGGTTGAACCTCCAATGAAATCTTTCAAAAGTGCAATGCCGACTGTGTAATAACTGCTATGGATTTAAAATAAGCAAGGCATCCGCACAATGATCCTCCGATGATCAGGTTTAAATTGGGCGATTGTTAGTATCTGAAGTCTAGATGGATATGAAAAGTGTTGTAAATGTGATTTTAGGTGTGCCTTTGATCAGATAGATATCCCAAAAGCAAAGATTGAGTCAAGTCCCAAACCAATCTTTGGGTTCGATAATAAGGGATTTACTGCAATAGAATAGATTAAGTTATACGTGCAAGAAAGAATTTCCCCATTCATAAAATTTTTTGAGACTCTTTTTGTAATAATGGACTAGCCCTCATACGATAATGCTTTCTTTGGGAGAAAACGCTTGATGAGAAGTATGATTTTGTCTTGATAAAGAATCTCACTATAAAGTTTCTTTTTAAAGCCGGGTGGGAACTGTAACAACCACCACCTTAGTAGACTCAAATTTTGACAAAATCAAAACTCACGTCCATCAACGTACAGATTGTTGGTTTTGGTAACTTGTTATAAACATAAGTAAATTAGAGATCGATCAAACTAAACTCACAACGAAATTGAAAATATAATAGGATATAAATACTAACCGAGGCCACTACCTTGGAGTCAATGGTATTCCTTAGACATCCAGTTGCCTTGTCAGTACTGGGCATGAATAAGAAGAATTCTCCATCAATCATTCTATCTTGCTCCGGTGACATGTTCCTCTAAATCTATCATGTGGGTTGTAATGAGGAAGGGGTCAGAACAACGTTCCGGTGATTGGAAAATTACATACTTTATCCATAACATAATTTACACCGTTTGGTTTCCATTTAAATGTCACGTCTATTATTTACGGCTAATCCATTTAATTTAATATATGTGCGTATGATATATCTATCCTAACTTTTCCCAAGGTATACTATACATATATATGTCTATGCACATATATACATCCTAACCATTCTCTACCCAAAGCCCTGACCACTTAATACATCTTAATTATAAAGCGGGCCTTGTGCATCATCATCGTTAGTCTATCGGTCCTAACTGCAAAGACTGATGAATCCTATATATTGCTTTACTACATAATATATAATTTAATTGTCATACTACTATCGCCATTCAAAGACCCATCTAAGATTTAACTAGCCTATCTCTACTAAAGAAATTTTAACTAACTCTATCATGAGGTCCATGTGTATCCATATGAATTCTACACTAGTAGGAAACAAAATCCATCGGAGGAGTACTCAAGCCTTTACTACCACTTTCTCGGGATTGCTGGGCATCCAAGCCTATATGTCAGACCTACTACTAAATATTGGTACCAACTACTGACATATCCCGCTGACCCTCCCAGGTGACATCCCGGTTTAGACTAACTTAAGTAAGTCAAGAAAAATACCCCATTTGTTTACTTACTACCCCTTATTGGACATGAAGTAGACCTCATTTCCCAAAAAGTACTGAGCCATTTAATACTTCAAATCCAAGGCGAACCCCCAGGCATATTTCCTCTTAATCTATCTGCAACGTAAATCCCTTTCCCATAAGTCCTAATCTCGGAGATGCCCTACTTTAATATAAGCATGCACAACTGTTGGTAGCCTCTGAGTGAAGAATAGACCTCTGTTGTGTAACTCTACCTACCTCGCATCTCAACCTACTAAATCAAATTAATTATTCTAAGCTTTAATATGAGGCAGAGCCCACTAATCTCTATTTGCATATTTAAGGCTATATAATTTACTCTAATGACAACCATACTGCCTTATAATATTTAATTACAACCTAGTATGTTTTATATATTATCTGTATAAATTTCCATTTTGTCTGTAATATATGACTATTATCTTAACAGACGTTTCCTAGGGACATTTATTTACTTATTCAAATTTTACCTATTAATCCTTCCTTATCTCTCCACAGTTAACCAACTAATTTCATTAATCATTTAAAAATTTATTTAAATTATTGTAACTCCTAATTTATTGCATATTTATTGACTATTCATTTTTGGAGTTACAATCTTTCCATCTTTACTTCCTAATCCTATCTTTGGCTACGAAATTTATTCTGACGTTCTAATCAAAACTACTGCGATTTTTAACGTTTATTATGCTGTATTAATTATATTTTTATTTCAAATGTTTAGTGTGGTTATATGTACTTATATATTTGTTTCTTTTATATTTCTAGTTATTAATTCCTAACTAGAATAATGCTTTCCATATTTTAATCTGTTAGAATTATCCTTCTAAAAAGGTTTTCCGTTATATCTTCCCATAAATCGACCTAAGATAAGAGATCTGCTTCGTTTGAAATTACAAAAAATTATATATTTTCTTTTTATTTAAATAGATAGTGTAAACTTGAAAAAAGAAATCCAGACTTTACACATCTCTTTCCTCTTTTATGTATATTCCTTGTCAAATCAAATGCTGCATTTTTTCTATGTAATTAAGAAATTAGATAAATTTATAGAGATTTAAGCGGATAATATTTCTAACAAGTTAAAATACAAAATTAACATTTGAATCAAATAAGAGCAAATCTAAATCATACTAATGTCTCTATAACACCACTATAGATCTGGAATAAACTCTGCATCTTTATTCATATTCAACCGCTAATATCTTGGGGACTGATTTCTAGATCTGGGTGTAAATAACATTTTTATTCAATTTTTCCAAATTGCAAAATAAGTTGGCAATGTTTTATGTGTTTTAAGCCTATAACTCTTAGATCTTTATTTAGGCATAAGAATTTAAATAAAAATCGAACGAAATAAATTCCAATGTTATAAAAAAAATATAATTTCCCACTCACCCTTTTAAGCTTTCCAAATCTCTAGATCTGAATTTGATTTCTTAATTCAGCTCTAGCTCCTTTTTAATCCAAAGAAATATGTATAAAAGAGTATATATACCAATAGAATTACAGATATGAGAAGAGATTTGGGGTTAAGGGGAATATAGATTTATAATATTAAAATTTACCTTGTTATTGCACCACGCTGATTCGCTTCTTCTCTTCTTCTTTTATTATTTTATGCTCTTCTCCAATTTGTATAAATACAAATTATTTTATAGTTAGGAGGAATAATAGAGAAGAGAAAATGACAGAGCTTCACTGCTTGAATTAGAAAATATGAGAAGCGAAGAGAGGAGTTAGGCCTAAATTTATAAGCACTCAAATCAATCTTATCCGTTCAATTAAAAAATATTAAATCTGGGTTGTTGGTCGAGGTTTAACCCTAGCCACCATTTGCATGACTGTCGACCAACCCAAGAGGGGGTCGACCGATGGGTCCGATGAATTATTATATTTATTAGTATATTTTGATTTCTTTATTTTCGTTTCAAATTCTTTAAACGCTCTTAAATTCTTTGTTTTCACTTCGATCGTCAAACTTCAAATATGAAGTTGCTTAGAAAATCACATGAATGCAGTGGTGCAAGTTTCATGGTAAAATTCCATCATTTGCTCAAATTCCATTTTTTGGAGCCTAATAAATCATTAAATTATTAACCTAAATTTTATGGGGTGTTACATTCTTCCCCCTTAAAAGAATTTAGTCCCTAAAATTAGTCTAATGATTAAATCATGGGTAATGTAGCAACCATCCTAAACTATTCAACTTATTAATGTACGACCAATTTTGCAGCCAAACGTGCACAAGTGCATAGTGTGTCATAACATAGGAAATATGTATGTAGAATGATTCTAAATCGAACCCTTTTATGTGAATGCATTCTTTTTAAAACATTTTTGAAATATGATGCAAACAATCTATATATACGGGTAGTTCTATATGTATGCAGGATTTGAATTTTTTTTTCACACAACAATTTCCATTCTCCTACAAATAGAAGTATCGTCCAATAATTTTGCATCCAATTCCAATCATTCAGAAATCTAATGCGTTAAATTTTCATTTCCTAAATACTTACTCCTATGTCGGGAAAGGAATTTAGGTAGAGAATTTAACATTCTTACTACTCTATTAGGTACCAAACTCTTTGTACATTGGAAATTTCCTCGTTACTCCGGATGTTCTTCCAATTTTTCCACGTACAATATGCAAAAGAAAGCTCTTTCTCAAGCTCTAAAATGGAATTGAATCCAAAATTGGACTCTCGTACGTCGTCGACAAGGTATGGAAATAGAAATTTGAAGGCTAAAATAGCTTTTCCCTTGTTATCGTATGTGTTTTATCGTAACGTCAACCTTAATGCACAGCTAAATTCATATTTATTAACCCATTTATCTTCCTTATGCTTACTATGTGGTATTTGAAAAAAAATTCCATAAAATCTTTTCTATTTTTCAATCAAATCCGCACCTAGTTTGAGAAATCTACTTCCAAAAACATTTAAATGCTAATTTTCTTAAAACAACTTGGGCAGAAATTCCAAAAATTATTTGAACGTCAAAACTTTTTTTCATTGAACGTAAAAAATTTAAAACATTCGCCTTTCTATTTTTAATAAATCAAGTCACATTTCAACATAATCAAAATTCAATTGTGAGTTAACGCATTTGTTCAATCCTAGTATTTTGTTATTAATCTTAGAACTTAAAATTTATTTCCGTACTTTAACTATTCATTTATTTTATAATGATGACAAACTAAATTATTTATAAATTTTAGCTTTTAAGAAACATGAACAATGATACATGATTCACAACAACCTTAGCCCGTCCTTCGCTCGTTAAAATTCATTATTTTAAAAACTTCCAGTCTTACATTGCATTTATTTCTCTCTTCCTCATTTGTCACTTCCAATCTCAAGCTTAGCATGTGCTTATTCAAGGTCTTCACCTCCTGAACCTTCCCCTTCTCCGAAGAACTTTCCTCAGAAAGCGAGGGCTTTTATTCATAGTCTATTATATTGGATTTTTGGGCTTGAAGGAGGCTGGATTGGAGGATTTTGAGGCACCGCTAGAATCGAAACCCTAAGGGGGCTTGATTTTCAAAGTGGGAGACTTAGTAGTAGAGTTCAATAATCCAGATCTGGTAGATTTTTCGGCTCCTGACTCGACCTTGATCTTGATTCTATCAAAATTGCATTTAAGCATCTTCGCTATTGTGTTGTGATCATTTAGGTTCTTTACGCTCGTGATGGTAAGCTCTTTGTTAACCCAAAAAATGGATCAACTCCCTGGGTTGAGTTTGAAAGCACCAGCCCTGTTTTGACCAAGCAATATCAGAGATAACAAGTATAGAAAAAGACATGAAAAGGAAGAAGACAAGGAATTTTTATAGTGGTTTGGCTGTTAATAAAGCCTACGTCCACTTTATAGTTTTATTATAGACTGATTACTATTACAAGTAGTGTTTGATTACAAGGCTTTTGATTATCCTTAGCTAGATTGAATCCCCAGAGTTAGAATCCACTGGAGAATCATAGTGAATTCCTTTGGAGATTGTTGTGAAGGAGGTAGAGAGTGAAGAAAGTTTCCAACAGAGCTTCAGCAATCAGTCCGGAGAAGATCCCGTTTGTGTTGTAGGTAGGATGGTATTTATAGAGATTGGAAAGTTTCTGGACCAGGCCTGTTCATTGACTGCTTATAGATAGACTCAGGAATATGCAACGAAGCTCAGCTCATGACCCAAGCCAAAACCATGGATCGCTAGCGATCCATAGATTTAGTTCGCGTGCGAGCCGATCACTTAGCTCCTCTTTTCCCTTCTTCGCCTAGTTAGCTCGCCAAGAGTATGTGAACAAGTATGGATCGCTGACGATCCATGGTGTATGGATCGCCAGCGATCCATACACTTTTCATATTTTGGCTTTCTTCGCTTCCCGTGTGCCTTAACGACCCTGTGATGAAGTATGGATCGCTGGCAATCCATAGTGTATGGATCGCTAGTGATCCATGCACTTAGACTTTTTCTGGACTTTGATGTCTGGCATGCTTTTGTTGCTTTGTATCGACGTTTTTCGGGTAGTCTCATTGCATGTTGCTTTGTTTTGATGACAATTTACTAGCTAGTTGTATTTAGCTGCTGATTGGACTACATGGACACTGGTCTCTTGTTTTAGTCATACTCAGTCGTTGCTTTAGCCCTTTTTGGTTGAGTTCTGAGCCGTTCTGACTCCATCAAGTCGTTCCATATTCTCCTAGATCTTGATGGGTTAAAAAATCGGATAACATTTGCCCCCTAGAGTATGCATTCGTTGAAAACAAGGTGTGCTCTGGAAGTAACTTCTTTTGAGTCTTCATTTTGTGAAATCTAGTTGATCGTGTCGACATTACCATGCAAATTTGGCTTCGACTGTTGAATTTTTGATGTGAATCGTCAGAGTCCACCTCAAGATGTTGTTCTTAATTGATTGACTTCTGACAGACGTTCGTTTTTGATTTCAATCTAAATTTCAATTCCTGGTATTGACGATGCAATCTTTTCTCCGTATTTTGCGCAAGGGTTTAGGTCGGTAAGTGGGTGCATGATGTAGGTTTGGAGTTTTCCTATATAGTTTTAGTTTGATCGGCGGTGAAGCTATGTTTTATCTCGAATGATCGTACGCCATTCTGGAGCAAAGTCTTGCTCTTGGTCTTTAACTTCTTTTTTCAAGAATTTGGCTAAGTTCTCGTCGATGTTTTTGAATTCCAATGCGACGATTTATTCCAAAATCGGATATAGTGGATGATTCAATCGTATCGCTCTTCCTATTTCTGTATTCCAGTGATCCTAAAAAGAAAAGCTTCCTACATCGCTTCGGACAGCGGCTCTATTACCGATCGTTGATCGATAATGAGTAAGTGTGGAAGAGATTATTTCGAAGGATGATATGGATTGTGTTTCAAATGTAAGCAATCTATCTACACTGGATTGTTTGTTCACGGTATTCAGGATACTGGACTCTTCTTATGTAGATAACACACTACATCTGTCCCGGTCAACGCTCAGGACCCGATTGGTCAACTTATGTCGACTTCCCTTGGATTCCGGGCGTTCGTTATATGAGGATATTATTTAAAGTAAAACATACCTGACAGGGTTGAATGCCAAGTTTTGTCATTGAAAATGACTTTTTGATCATCCAATCTTTAGTCTGGCGGAGGTATTCCCACTCCTCCAAAAGCTGGGTCCTTCGCAACTTAGGCTTCGCTTATTATCCCTATCATATTGGGATGATTGATTATAGTTAAATTACAAGGCACAGTTGCTCTTGTAGAGTTGTAGTTGGAGTTTGATCTGGCACAGTTTCAGCCTTCGAAAACTAGCGCTTGAGTTGTTCGAGTGTGATTGTCCTTCCTCTGCGTTTTTCGGAATTCAATGCACACCAGCCTCTGTCTCCGGGGACTATTGGCTTAATTGCTCTATTACGAGCATTGCTTTTTCTCGCTGTTGCACTTCTTATGCTCATGTGCAACATACTTGTTTACTGTAATTCTATACATGTAAGTAATACTTCTGTGGTCATTTCGGCATGTTCTATTTCATAGCTTTGTTCAAAACTATGAAGTAGCTTGGTCTAGCTAGTTATGTAGCTAATCCCTACTTATGCTCATTTGAGTTCATGTCAACAAAGTGTTGGTGTAAATGCCTTAGTCCGTAGGGCTGATTACTTTGACTACTGAACCAACATGTTTTGGGAGACTAGGTCTCCTAAGAAATAAGTTCGATTGCCCCAGTTCGTTTGACACGATAGCTCCTATCTTCGGGAATTAGGTACTTTGTTGCTTGATCCCAAGATCTGAGTTTTGTAATGATGTCGGTATGTATTAGAAAGATGCGTTTCTGGCATCTTTTGCTAAAGTAAATTCTTCTAAGTCCAACATTAATGTCCTAATCATGTGTTGGTTTCTATCTTCGGAAACTCATACATGGATGACTCAACTCTGTGGATTTTTCCTTGATGTTGTGAATCTTCAGATAGCATGAGATGCCAGAAGGTAGGGCTGAAAATTAAATCAAACTCTTGCTTCTATTTCTGGAAGCCGATGTATCGATAGTTTCATTTTGGGCTTTCTTCCTAGCATCACCAAACTTTGAGTAATGGCATATTCCTGCAAGTTGGAACCAAATGATCTAGTTAGACCGTAAGTAGGTCATCGATCCTTCTCGTCATCGCCAGACTATGAGCAACGGTTGATTTCTGAACGATAAATCATTAATTTCCTTTATTGGAGATTTTTTTTGCCAGAATGCTTTGTTTTGTGATACAGAACCGTTATCTAACCAACCTTGCGGCTATTCGTGTTTGGACTTTTGAAACATTTCTTTCGATCAAGTATCTGTGCTTATATCCCTTCTTGAGGGACTAGCTATTTCAAATGCCTGTATTTGGGCGATTGTGAGATATGGAAATCTATGGGACGAATTGCTTAATTGTCCTCAATTTGGCTCTCAATCCCATTCCGGAATTGAGGAAGTTAGGGGATTTTATTTCCGACCTTCCATGATTACTCCCGCTTGTCCTTGGCCATGTGTGCTCTTCTTTGTTGCTGACGTTGTCACGGAAGTTTTGTTCATATGTCAACTCCTATCTTTGAAAATTGATAACCTAGCTGCTTGGTTCCAAGCAACATTTTCTCGAGGCTACCTACCTTACGGCTGTGTCTAAATTCTTTCTAAGTTGAATTTAGGAAATTCGGTTGTGCACCAGCTTTCATCCTTAGAAATTAGTACACGGGCAATTCAATCCTAGGATTTTCTTTCGATGCTACTTTATTCCTGTGCAGTGGCTGATTCCTATGATGAAAGGTCGAACCATCTGGCTGACCTATGAAAGGATATGCCTTCCGGTCGTTGCCTGTCATTAGGCAACAGTAGTTTTCTGAAGAGAAGGTAGAAACTCAGTTGAGGACCAACTTCTATCTCCGGATGCTAGTGCATCTATGGTTCACTACAATGAGTGTTTCTCATCAGCTTTGTAGATTAAAGTTTTCCTGGCATTGCCCGGGCAATACCGGTACTTAGTCAGTAGAATGTTTCCCGAAGTTGTCGGGGCAACACCGATACTTATGAAATAGAAAGTTTCTTAGCATTGTCGGGGCAACACTGGTACTTAGAAAATAGAAAATTTTCCCGACGTTGCTAGGGCAACACTAGTACTTAAAAGATAAAAGAAGGCTTTGGCATTGGCGAGGCAACACCAACACTCAGGAGGTTGGGATCGATTTTCCCCGTCGACTTAGCTTTGCTCTTAATCCAGTTGGGTACTAGTTTCGACCTTCGAAAACTAGCACTTCGATGGTTGGATTGTAGAAGTGTTTTCTTAGTGCTGCCTGTCTTTGGGCAGTGTTAAAGTCATGATGGTGAGGGTTGAATCATTCATCCGATCATATAGAGTTGAGTAGATTCCTTTTAACCCAGTGTGGTTGTTTTCTCAACGTTGCTTAAATCTGGGTGATGCCATGTTCTGGAAGGATGAGAGTCCCAGGCGTTTCCGCTGCCTAGCTTTGTTATAACCATCAAGTATTACCCTTGGAGATGCAAGGCTGTTGCTTAACCAATTCCATAGTTATTCTTATTCATGAAAAATCGAACTTCCTCCCACCGGTTTTTGTTATGATCTGACGACTATCTGCAGAACCTTTCATTTCTTGGCAGGACCCTTCACTTCTAGGTGTCAAACTCCAGGTCCTTATAGAAAATCTGAAATTGTAGAGAAAGTCATCACATTGCCCCTGGTACAGCCGCGTTCATTCCTATACTGATCATGGACTGGTAGGGTTCGGTAGTGTTTGTCTTGAATCCGTGACACTTAACCTTGCTTGTTTCAGGCCATATGCATTATGCTGGACTAATAGCACTGTTGTGGATATCAACCTTATTCGTTGGTTCCAACCTTCGGGAATCAATGGTTTAGTTGCTCGATTTTGAGCGTTCTCTCCTTGTCGTTGTCTGCCTTCGGATAACAGCTGGTTTTTTTGCATGTTAGGGTTTGAGACCTAATTCGAGCACGTGCTTCTATCTTTGGAAGTCGCTGGGTCGATGACTTGATTCTAGAAATGTCTTGCATCATTAGCTAACTCTGGTCGATGGTAAGTCCCTCCTTTCATTACTTATTTCCGAGTGATGGTGAATTTTAAAGAGTTCGATTTTTTTGTCGATATGACAGTATGGAGTTCTTGATATTGCTGAGGCAATATCGATGTCTAGCAGATTGGAGCAGTTTTCTTTTTAATTCCACATTTGTCCAGCCTATTATACTGCTTAGTTTTGTTGCGATTGCCGAAATTCTCTATTCAGCGTAACAGAACCATGGAATGATTTTTTGTCCTGACCAACTGTTAGTGAGTTATGTATTGCCGGTCCATGGGGCAGATTACTCTAAACACTTGATGCGAGACTTGATGTTCTGGGCGGCTCTCTGGATGCCCCCCGTCAAAGTTGTGTCGCAGCTCCTATCTTTAGGAGCTCATGATTTGAATGTCTTAGCTTTAGACATTTTGGTCAAAGATCGGAATTCTTTGTTAAAATCTTGGTTTTGGATTTTTGTGGCATTGCCTGGAGCAATGTTGGTCCTTTGGGTGGTAGGGATTGGTTCCAGTTAATCCTGAAATAAACAAGTTTTCTGGCATTGTCAAGACAACACCGATACTTAGAGAATTTTGACGGTCTGATAATGATGTCAGAGCGACATTGAGCAGTGTTTGCGCAACTTATGAGATGCGTGGTTTATGAGAGTGTGCGGCTTACGAGATGCGTGGCTTACAAGATGCGCGGCTTCTAGTAGTGCGCGACTTATGGGTGGCGCGGCTTATGAAATGCGGGGCTTTTCGTGCTCATCGGTGTTGCCTATCTTCGGGCAATGCGAGGAGCATACGTTTTAGGAGTGAGTGTGTGGCTTATGAAATGCAAGGCTTTTCATACTCCTCGGTATTGCCTATCTCCGGGCAACGTGAGGAGCGTATCTTTTCGCGCGGCTTATGAAATGCCCGGCTTTTCATACTCCTCGGTGTTGCCTATCTTCGGGCAACGTGAAGAGTGTATGTTTTGGCGCGGCTTATGGAACGTGCAGCTTTTGGTACTCCTTGGTGTTGCCAATCTTCGGGCAACGTGAGGAGCGTATGTTTTGGTGCGGCTTATGAATGCATGGCTTTTGGTACTCCTCAGTGTTGCCTATCTTCGGGCAACGTGTGAAGCGTATGTTTTGGCGTGGCTTATAAAATGCGTGGCTTTTGGTACTTCTCGGTGTTGCCTATCTTCGGGCAATATAAGGAGCGTATGTTTTGGCGCGGTTTATGAAATGCGTGGCTTTTGGTACTCCTCGGTGTTGCCTATCTTCAGGCAACATGAGGAGCGTATGTTTTGGCGTAGCTTTTGGTACTCCTCGGTATTGCCTACCTTCGGGCAACATGAGGAGCGTATGTTTTGGCGTGGCTTATGAAATGCGTGGCTTTTCGTGCTTCTCGGTGTTACCTATCTTCGGGCAATGTGAGGAGCGTACATTTTAGGAGTTAGTGCGCGGCTTGAAGTATGCGCTTTTCATACTCCTAGGTGTTGCCTATCTTTGGGCAACATGAGGAGCGTATGTTTTGGCGCGGCTTATGAAATGCGTGGCTTTTGGTACTCCTCGGTGTTGCCTATCTTCTGGCAACGTGATGAGTGTAATTTTGGGCCTTCCCGATGTTTCCGGAGCAACACCAGTTTTTAGAAGGTAAGGACCGGGTTCCGCCGATCTAGCGGTTTGAGTCGATTTGGCCCTATCGACTCGGCAGGTTACTTACATGAACACGATTTTATTGGTTCAAGAAGCTAAACAATTTTTGGTTCGGGTAACCATGGCTTGGATGATCCTTCTGTGTTTCTGGAAGATGTACACGTCCAAATAGTTCAGGCTGCCATAGTGGAGAGATCTATTGCTGACCGCATGAAGATGGATTGAAGAAAGAGCCTATGGGAGTTCAGTGCATGACTCTTAGCTCTTGGTCCAAACTGCCTTTAGAGAATGGGTCTTTGAATGGCATACGGTCTAAAAGAAAGAGGAATTGGTCACCAAGAGCGGTAAAATAGTAGTTGGAAAGAAGTGGGCAAGTATTATGCTAATATTTCGTTTGTTGCACTAGCTAGGTCATTAAGTCCGCGGTTGCCAAAATGGTAGAAGTTTTGATCGGGCATAACAGAACCATGGTATGATTAGTCTCGACCTTTCTTATAGCTATTCAAGTGTGTGCGGTACCCCCCATGCCACAGTGCTTTTGGCGTGCTTAAACTATATCCATGATCTCTCCACAACACGTTTGGTTGCCCCCGGTCCAATGGGTGCGGTTTTCCCAGGTGCCGAATCTTGGCTTGATTCGAGTTGGCCTCTAATTGATCACAGGGTCAGTTTTGTTTTGGCTTAGTTTCTTTAAGCAACTTTGAAAATCTGGAATTTAGCACTGTTTGTCTCATTGGTCGTTGGAAATGATTCCATTAATTTTGTGGAGTGATTGGTATGATTGTCGATTTGTGTCCCTGGAGTGTGACTTTGTTGACTTCGGGTTGCTCTGGATCAGATGACTGCTGATCTTCCAGTTCACCTTCGAGGATATCAATCATACATAAATTTCACTGATCTACCGGTTCGCCTTTACGACGCTTTAGTTCGTAAAAGACCTTCCCATTTGCGAAGGGTTTTTGGATTAGATGACCGCTGATCTACCGGTTTACCTTCACGATGCTTTGGTTTGTGAAAGACCTTTACGTTTGCGAAGGGTTTTTTAGATCAGATGACCACTGATCTACCGGTTCACGTTCACGACGCTTTAGTTCGTGAAAGACCTTCACATTCACGGAGGGTTTTTTGTGTCATATGACCACTGATCTACCGGTTCACCTTCACGATGGTTTAGTTTGTGAAAGACCTTCACTTTTGCGAAGGGTTTTTTTTGGTCGAATGTCCGATGACCAGACAGCCTTGGAACGATAATTTATCGATTCTGAGAGGAGTTTTGGATCGTGTGTCCGACGGCCCGACGATCTTAAAGCATGTTAGAACCTTGTATTTTGATGTTTTGATCTTGACAACTATATATATATATATTATATGAACAACCATATTTAAAGGAGAAGATACTATTCTACTCGACAATAGATTGAAGACCAAGAATTCGGAGAAAAGTTTCAACTTTTATAAATGTTTTGTCTATAGTCTAGTTTAGTAGTTAATCATTGTTAAAATCTCTCCTAGGTGGTATATGCATGCACACATGTTTTTAAAATTTATTTTCAAATCATATACACACAATGAAAATCGTTTATTTTAAGTTCATTATAAAAAAGCTTTCAAAAAGAAATAAATATGGCAGAAAACACATAATCCAATCGACTGAATAGGTATGTTCAGTCGACTAAAAACCTGTGCATGTGCACAAGTGCACTTGAAGGTTCAGTCGACTGAACCATGTGTCTTTTCAAAACTAAAAGTTAAATTTTGAATTTTTGAAATTTCAGAAGACTGAATTTTTTTCCTCAGTCGATTGTATATTCATAACGGCTATTTTTTTTGAATGGTCACTTCCATTTAATGAACAGAAACAACCCTTGATTCAAGAGTTTTTCCTGTATCTTTTGACCGTAACTTTTCACGAAGAATTACATCTTTTAAACTCTATATATAGCCTTGAATTTAGATGTTTTAATAACTTAATTCTCTGATTGTATTCTAATATTCTTATTATCTAAAATTCAGCCATTTGCTTTCAAAAACTTATTCTAATCACTCGTACATTCAAGCACAAATTTATTTATGATTAAAATAACTTCCAATCTTCACGAACTACACTATATATCACAAAGGAGAAGATTATAGGAAGGGTGTACATTATTGACTTATCAGTGCTATTCAAGAGAATATTCAGTCAGGAACAACTTTACTATTTGTATTGGAAGTCCTGTTCGGTTGCTCAAGCGATAGAAGTCCTATTCAGTTGTCTAGGCGGTAAAAGTCCTATTCGGTTGCTCAAGTGGTGCCATACCTATTCCTCCGGGTTAAAAGATGGTTGATAGTTAAATTCTAGAAGGAGTCTGGGACTGGATGTAGAATGGGAGTTCGAACCAGTATAAAAATCCCCGGTGTCATTTACTTTACTACTTACCTTTTAGTTTTTATTCTGCATTAGTAGATAACTTAGTTACTATTTCATATTATGATCCTTAGCAGCACTTTCATTTGGTATCAGAAACAGGTTATCATATAACCATAACACAATTATTTAATACACAGTTAATATGGAAAATAACACTAACACAAGTTTTGTTGAAGGTCAATCCACTGCACGTCCACCACTATTTAATGGTTTGAATTACAATCATTGTCAACTCGAATGAGAATTTTTGTGTAAGAAAATGGATATGATACTTGGAACATCACTCAAAATGAATACACTATACCTACCACACCATTTGCAGAATGGTCGAACCATAAAAGATAGATGCTACATCGAATGTAAAAGCTATGAATATGTTATTTTGTGCCTTAGATAAAAATGAATTTAATAGAGTTAGCATG
Organism: Allium fistulosum; assembly: GCA_030737815.1. Classification (NCBI taxonomy): domain Eukaryota; kingdom Viridiplantae; phylum Streptophyta; class Magnoliopsida; order Asparagales; family Amaryllidaceae; genus Allium; species Allium fistulosum. The sequence goes on along the minus strand of CM060902.1, from coordinate 796,153,162 downwards.
TGTACAACTGCTTATGAAATTTGGAGAACTCTTAAAGTCACACATGAAGGAACTAAAAAAGTTAAACAAAGCAAGAATTTTATGCTCAAAAATCAGTTCCAAAATTTCAGAACGAGACCAGATGAAACTATAAATGACATGTATTCTAGATTCCAAGATATACATCATTCATTATTGGCATTAGGAGATTTTTTTTTCAAATTTTGATATTGTCTCAAAAATTATAAACTCTTTAACGGATGAATGGGAACGAAAAGTCTTAGCTATTGAAGAAGCTAATGACATTTCTACCATCAAATCTAAAGAGTTAATTGGAAATCTCATGTCATATGAAGTTAATTTGTAGGCAAAACAAGATCAATCACAAGATAAAAAGAATATTGCCATCAAAGTTGAACAAGAAGATTCAGATAAAGATGAAGATGACATTTCATTGATTGCAAAGAATTTCAAAAAGTTCTTAAAATTCAGAAAGAATAAGAAGTTTGGAAACAACAGGAGAGAAAATTCCAATAAACTGCCAGTTTTGAATCTCGAGTGTTATGAATGTCATAAGAAATGCCACATGAAGAAAGACTGTCCTGATAGAAAAAAAGACAAATTCAAGAATAAAAAGGACAAGTACAAAAAGAAATAGGCATTCTCAGTTACATGGGATGATTCAGAATCATCTTCATCATCAAATAGTGACACAGATAGCAATTTTGAACAAGCCAACATCTGTGTTATGGCTTCTACTATTGATATAAGTGATTTAACTTTTGATGATTTAACTGATATAAATTCAGAATTATTAGATAAACTCAAAGAAGTTAAAAGAAAGTATAAAGATGCACTAGAAAAATTAAACAGAACTGAAATAGAAGTTGATATGCTAAGAGATGAAAAGAAAATCCTAGAAGAAGAACTTGTTAATACACAAGAATCTTTTATTCTCAACTCACTATGCTATCAAATGAAGTAGAAGTTCAAAAAGAAAAGAATATGACATTAGTTCAGAAAATCATGACTTAAAATCAAATATCAAAATTCTTGAATTGAAAAGTATCAGTCTCAAAACTGAGTTAGAGAATATCATTAAAAATGTAACTAATTTTAATAAAGAAAGAGAAAATCTTTCTAAAATTATCGGTAATTCTCAAACTACTGCAAATAAGAATGGATTAGGATATAAAAATTCTTCAAAGACTAGTTCAAAGAAGAATAGTATATCAAATAAAAATTTCAATTTACATAACAATTTTATAAAAGCAAAACCAAACCAAAGTTTTTCACTCAAAAGAAAGAAATTGGTAACACAAATACTATAAAAATTTGGGTGCCAAAAACTAATAACAATTTAATCAGAAATAAGTATATAAAATCTTTTATAACTTCAGTTCATAAAAATAAAGATTTTACTTATAAAGGGAATTCTAAACCCTCTTGGGTTCGGCTTCCTAAGACCTAACTCTTAGGACCCTAATAAAAGGTGGGTACCAACATCATTTATATTTTCTTGTAGGTACCGACTAAGAAAAGAGGAAAGTGGATACTAGACTGTGGTTACTCAAAACATATGACAAGAAATAAAGATATGCTGACCAACATTATCTACTCAGATGGAGGTCTGTCACATTTGGAGATAATTCCAAAGGATATATCATCGGCAAAGGCAAAGTGAGTAATGACAGTACATCTAACTTACCTCTTATTACAATGTTTTACTAGTTAAAAATTTTAAACAATTTGCTAAGTATAAGTCAACTATGTGGTAAAGGTTTTAATATAACTTTTTCAGAAAATAAATGCAACATTTTGGATCAAAATAATAATCTTATATTTGAAGGAACCAGAGAAAGAAATATTTATATATTAAATGTGAAAGTTAATCATAACACAATTATGTGTCTAATAGCTAAAGAAAATGGCCCTTGGTTATGGCATAAAAGATTTTGTCATATGAATTTTAAAGCAATAAACAAATTATCTAAAATTGATTTAATTAAAGGTCTACCAAAAATGAATTTCAAAGTAAAAAGTATTTGTGATGCTTGTCAACTAGGAAAATTAACAAAATTTTCTTTTAAATCAAAGCAAATGATTTCTATGTTAAAACCACTTGAGTTATTACATTCGGATCTTTTTGGACCAACTCAAGTTCAGTCTATAAATCATAGTAGATATCTTTTTGTAATTGTAGATGATTTTTCAAGATATACTTGGACAATATTTTTGAAGAATATAAGTGATACTTTTGAAAATTTTAAATTTTTTGCCAAAAGAATTCAAAATATTAAAAATTAAAAATATTCGGAGCAATCACGGTGGTGAATTCGAAAATGAATCTTTTGAAAATTACTGTAAGGAAAGGAATTGTTCACAATTTTTCATTTCCTAGAACTCCACAATAAAATGGAGTTGTAGAAAGGAAAAATAGAACACTTCAAGAATGTGCTAGAATTTTATTAAATGGAAGTACTCTACAAATACATTTTTGGACAGAAGCTGTAGCAACTACGTATTATGTTTTAAATAGAGTTTCCATCAGACCATTAACTAAACAAACACCATATGAGCTTTTCAATGGAAGAAAACCTAACATATCATATTTTAAAGTTTTTGGTTCAAAATGTTTTATATCGAATACAAAAGATTAACTTGCCAAATTCGATCCAATATCTGATGAAGGAATATTCATTGGATATTCAGAACGAAGCAAAGCTTACATAATTTATAATAAAAGAACTAAAGTAATCGAAGAAACACTTCATGTGTCATTCGATGAAAATTTCAAAGTTAACCATAAAATAGAAGATGAAGAAATTATTTCTAAATCAAATGACTCAGACGATGATATTGAAATTAATACAAACAATAATTTACAAAATAATAATGGTATAAGATCTCCACCAAGACTTCTAAGAAATGACCCTGCTGAAAATATCGTTGGAGAAATAAATACCAACGTAAGAACCCGAAATCAACTAAATCAAATAGGTCACATAGCTTTTCTTTCAAATATTGAACCCAAAAATGCTAAAGAAGCTTCAACTAATGATTACTGGATTATAGCTATGCAAGAAGAATTAAATCAATTTGAACGTAATAACGTTTGGGACTTGGTTCCTAGACCAAATAATCAAGTTGTTATCGGTACAAAATGGGTTTTCAAAAATAAAGCCGATGAGCAAGGAAATATTATTAGAAATAAAGCTAGATTAGTTGCTCAAGGTTATAATCAAGAAGAAGGAGTAGACTATGATGAAACATTTGCACCTATAGCTTGTCTAGAAGCTATACGTATTTTATTAGCATATGCAAGTTTTTATAATTTTAAACTTTATCAAGTGGATGTACAAAGTGCTTTTTTAAATGGTTTTGTAAAATAAAATGTATATGTAGAACAATCTCCTTTATTCATACATGAAAAATATCCAGATCATGCTTATAAATTAAAAAAGGCTTTATACGGTTTAAAACAGACACCCCGTGCTTGGTATGATCGACTTAAAAGTTATTTAATTAATTCTGGTTCTAAAATTGGAAAAGTAGATCAAACGTAATTTATAATACAAGATGAAAATGATATTTTAATAATTCAAATTTATGTAGATGACAATATATTTGGTTCCACAAACGAAAAATTATGTCAAGAATTTTCAGAAATTACGACAAGAGAATTTGAAATGTCTCACATGGGAGAACTTTCATATTTTCTTGGTTTACAAATTAAACAATTAAAAAATGGAATTTTTATTAATCATGAAAAATATTGTACTAATCTCATAAAATGATTTGGTATGGAAAATACTTCTGCTAAACCAACTCCTATGAGTACTGCATTACATCTCGATAAAGATGAAAATGGCAAAAGTGTTGACCAAAAACTATATCGTAGTATGATTGGTTCATTACTATATTTAACTGCTAGTAGACCAGACATAATGATGAGTGTCTGCTTGTGTGCACGATTCCAAGCAAATCCTAAAGAATCACATTTGCAGGCAGTGAAGCGAATTTTGCGATATTTAAGCAAAACTAAATACTACGGTCTCTTTTATCCAAAAGAATGTCCTTTTGAATTAGTATCATATAGTGATGCTGATTTTGGAGGATTTCAAACGGATCGAAAGAGTACTAGTGGTACTTGTCACTTTATTGGACAATCTTTAGTATCTTGGTTTAGTAAGAAACAAAATTGCGTTTCCCTTTCGACGTGTGAAGCAGAATATATCTCTGCTGCAGTGGCATGTGCTCAAGTAATCTACATGCAACAAACACTACAAAGTTTTGGAATAAATCTGTCTAATTCAACAATCTACTGCGATAATACAAGTGCAATAAATTTATCAAAAAATCCAATAAATCATTCTAGAACTAAACACATAGATATAAGACATCATTTTCTTAGAGATAATATAGAAAAGGCAATATTTCATTAGAATTTGTATCATTAGAAAATCAGAGAGCTGATAAATTTACAAAATCTTTAAATGAAAATATTTTTATAAAATTACGTCGAGAATTTGGTATTATATCTTTGCATGATTTATAATGAATTTTTTAAGAAAAATAAATTTTTAGCAAAAATGAAGCTACTAGCACTCGAACTCAGGTCACTGGTAAGGAAGTTGTATGTATTTCCATTTTGCTATATTGTTTCTTGTTATATCAACTATTACCTACCTTAAATCACCTGTATGGTTATTATTTCTCATCTTTATCTACCTCTAATTTTTTTGTTGGCCATAAACGATCAATCATTTTGCTTCTCAGGTTTCTTTCACCTGAAAATAGAGCATTCTCCTCTATATAAAGGCTCCCATTTCAATTTTTTTACATCATTCCATCCACCAATCTTCTTAGCTCAATTCTTTTTAAATTTGTTACAAACACCATAATGTCTTCACAAGAAGGACCAAATCAGTCTTCCATTATTTTCAGCACCCCCACTTCTGATTCGTCAAAAAATTCCAACAAATCCACTCCTGTATATATTCCAGTTAAAATTACATCATCTTCAACACATCATACTGGATATACGCCACAAGGAAAATGAACCAAACGTAACTTACGTTTTGGTTCTCCGTCCACTAAGGATAAAACTGATAATATTCATTACTGATAAAGAGAGACTCTGGAATCGCAACGTGAAATGTACTATGAATAGAAAGTGAATGCTAAACGCTTAAGCTTTCTAGAACAAGTCGTGTTAAAGTTTTGCGGGTCTTCATCAAAACAATGCGTTCATCAACCAACATTCTCAAGTGCCACCGAATTCTTGGGAATGAAGCCCCCAATGTCCTCAGGTGTCTCCGAACTCCTGGGAACGTAGTAATGTTTGGTCACCTATCCAACCATTACAAGAAATGACGAAGGCTGAACCGCACTTTGACGATTCACACTCCTCTAGAAACTAGGATTTCATGTATATTGTTTTAAAATAAATTTTATATGTATTATATGGATTTCTATTCCATAACAAAAATATTTTTTGTTTTTCAATAAATTACAATTATGAAATTAATAAGTATTTACATTATTTAGTTTTTAAAAATCTTTAGCTCATAGGTTGTACTGTCAAAAATGATCAGTTTCAGTCGACGGAACTGGACCAATCAATCGATTGGAACTTCAAAATAAACTTTTTTAATATCTAATTTCAGTCGATTGCTATATCATTTTCAGTCGACTGAAAATCTAAATTTTTAGGCAAAATATTATGGGATAAAATTCCCTGCACAACAGCCGACTGAATTGAAATTTCAATCGATTGAACATTCATATATTCATATTATTTCCTTGATTTCAGTTGACTTCCCTTCCAAATTCAGTCAACTGAATTTGTCAAATTTGCCCTGAAAACTTGCGGGAAGGAATTCCCTACATATAAGTTGACTGCTTTAACAATTTCAGTCGACCGATTTATATATTTCTGGTTTTTTAAATATATGGATGCATAATTACCAACCTACTTTTCAACCACCCTATATATTCATCTTCTTTACTTAAAACCCTACCTCATTTCAGCCAACTAAACCCTAGCCCCCATTATTCTTCAAATCAATTTCTATTACTTTAAATCAATCCAATCCAATGGCACCAAGAACCAAGAGAGCTAGAGAATCTTCCGCCAGACCATCAGAGAATCAATTAAGATCATGGCTTTACAATGACATTGCGGTTAATCGATTCAATGCCATGAAGAGCTCAAGGGTCTCTGATGGTTCCTTCGTTAAATTTCCCGATTTCATTGCTTATACCATGCGTGAAACTACCGAAGCTAGCGGGCTTGATGGCTTGATTGGTTTTGATTCTAATAATGTCAAGATCTACCCCTCCTCATCAAACTTTTCTTCGTAAACATGAACTTGGATCACCAAGATCCAAGAAACAGAGATGACTACATTTGGACGTTAGTTTGCGACGTCCACATCTATCTCCCTCTTCAACGGATCGACCATATTCTCTGTTGTCCATCTGAAGGAGCCGACATCAATGACATTAATGTCGACATGGACAATCAAGATGAAGTTTCTCATAGATTTCTCTCTGATGACATGACCATTCTTAAATCTGCCGCCTTGCGACCAAAGGCGCGCATTCTTCATCGTGCACTCATCCGATCTATTCAACCTCGTATTGGGAGTTACGAGAAGGTATACAAAAGAGACTTCCAAGCACTTCGCTATTTACTCCTCCCGACAAGTGGGCTAATTCCACTCTTGACGAATCTCTAACCGTCAATCACAAGAGGAGTTACAAAACCATCTTCTTTGGAGACTATATCATGTGCATTCTCATGAATTTCAGAGTTACCATACCCGATGACGACTTCATCACCGTTGGTGAGCTAAACTATAAGACTTTAAGTCTTATGAGTTTGCCCAAACTCCCTCCACCTCAATAGATCATTAGCTACCAACAATGGGCGGCAAATCAAGCACAAGGAATTCCGCAACCCCACGAAACACACATTGGTTCCTCCTTCGCTTCACACCAAATTGAGGAAGAAGAAGAAGACGACGAAATACAAGAGCTTCAAGGAGATTTTAATGCAAAGCAAGGCCTTGTCACTTTCTCCCGGAATCAAAGCAAGCTTAATCGACGATTGGTCACCGTCGAAAAGAACATCGTCAAGACCAACAAGAAGCTCAACTCCATCAAAGGCTTCTTAAACAAGATATGGGAGAAGATTTCTTGCACCGGCTCTACTTCCACAAGTATTGTCGAAAATCCAACTCTTTTACTTGGACTACATCTGAGGAGGAAGAGGAAGAATCCGAGAGCGAGGAAGTTTAGTTTTCCTTATCTTATCTTATGCATATCTACTTTCGTTAATACCGTTGTTCGTTATGTTGTCACAATGCACATTTGTTGTTGTTCGTTTAAATATGTTGTTTGTTTAAATGTTGTATTATTGTTATTTTGACGAATATTTGTTAAGTGTTATGTTGTTCGACTTCAGTTACTTGTTGTTTGTTTAAATATTAACTTTCTCTAATAATCAAGTTTTTTATGTTCATCCATATTACTATTGTTTACCATATTATCCAATTATTCCTTTTTTGATGACAAAGGGGGAGAAGTATAAAATGTGTAAATGTTCGGCATGTATATCATTTATTCAAGGGGAGTTACAATTGCTTTTATAAATTTTTATAAATGTTTAAACTTACATAGTTGTCATCATCAAAAAGGGGGAGAATGTTAGAACCTTGTATTTTGATGTTTTGATCTTGGCAACTATATAAGTATATATTATATGAACTAACCATATTTGTAGGAGAAGATACTATTCTACTCGACAATAGATTGAAGACCAAGAATTTAGAGAGAAGTTTCAACTTTTATAAATGGTTTGTCTATAGTCTAGTTTAGTAGTTAATCATTGTTAAAACTCTCCTAAGTGGTACATGCACGCACACATGTTTTAAAAATTATTTTCAAATCATATACACACACAATGAAAATCATTTATTTTAAGTTTATTATCAAAAAGCTTTCAAAAAGAAATAAATATGGCAGAAAACACAAAATCCAGTCGACTGAATGGGTATGTTTGGTCGACTAAAAACCTGTGCATGTGCACAAGTGCACTTGAAGGTTCAATCGACTGAACCACCCCATTCAGTCGACTGAACTAAGTGTCTTTTCAAAACTAATCAATCGACTATATATTCATAATGGCTATTTTTTTAAAGGGTCACTTCCATTTAACGAATAGAAACAACCCTTGATTTAAGAGTTGTTTCCGTATCAATTGACCATAACTTTTCACAAAGAATTACATCTTTTAAACTCTATAGCCTTGAATTCAGATGTTTTAATAACTTAATTCTCTAATTCTATTCTAATATTCTTATTATCTAAAAATTTTCCATTTGCTTTCGAAAAATTGTTCTAATCACTCGCACATTCAAGCACAAACTTATTTGTGATTAAAATAACTTCCAATCTTCACAAACTACCGTATATATGACAAATGAGAAGATTATAGGAAGGATGTACATTATTGACTTATCGATGCTATTCAAGAGAATATTCAGTCAGAAGCAATTTTACTATTTGTATTGGAAGTCCTGTTCGGTTGCTCAGGCGGTAGAAGTCCTATTCAGTTATCTAGGCAGTAGAAGTCATATTCGGTTGCTCAGGCGGTGTAGTATCTATTCCTCAGGGTTAAGAGAGGGTTGATAGTTAAATTCTAGAAGGAGTCTGGGACTGGACATAGAACGAAAGTTCGAACCGTTATAAAAATCCCTGGTGTCATTTTCTTTACTATTTACCTTTTATTTTTTATTTCGCATTAGTAGATAACTTAGTTACTATTCCATATTATGATCCTTAGCAGCACTTTCAAAGTAATGATTTATCGACTTCAAGAGGAATCTTTCGAATTCAGCTCGAGGGAACACAGTTTCATCGGTTCATGTAGGCTAATGTGTTAGATTTGTTTGTTCGACGATCCTTTGGACAAGACTTCTCGACGCCATCAGCAACACCGGTTCTCAGAAGCGGGATTGACGTGACTCATCGAGGGCATAAAAGCATTTCTTTCACCGTGCTATCTGCAATGCCCCTAGTGTCCCGGTATGTCTCATTTGGAAAAGGAGAGCAGACAAGGATGGATGAGAAGGCATCACTTTAGGTTGCTGTCCCATTCCTTAGTTGCTAGCTTGCTAGAGTGTTATTTGATAATCATCATTTCGTCTGATTTTGTTAGTTAGCTAGGGCGCTTTTCTACTGGGTCTTAGTAGCCTTGCTTGGGCAAAAGGTCCCTGAGGTCCTGTAGCTCCTTCACCGTTTAGTATGTTCTTTGGCACACTACCGGGTTTGCCTTCTTCTAATTGCACTACTTCTAATCTTTAGAATCGATTTGTCTTCCCATAGAATTCTTCTAGGGTAGTAGGTTGTTTCATCCTTTAATGATTCCTGAGGGCCTTGTAGTAGACTGCATCCATTGCTCTTGCTTCTTCCATATGCTAGTCATACCTGTAAAGAAGCAATTTTGAATCAATTGTACAGTTGTATAAAAGGTATAATTGGCACGATAAACTTCTTTGGATATTCTGCATGTTGAACGGCTTCGGTGAATGGGTTTCGATTAGGGAAGATGCTTTAATCATTGTCAGATCGGTCTGTTTTCAAGTTGCGGCTGTTTATAATGCTTGAGAATGATATATGCATGATTGTCTATGCTTGAATGATTGGAAATGCACATTGAATGACAAATCACTTATGATGGGGTCATGGATCAGTGACGATCCCTAGAATTTTCAAACTCGGTGAGATTGGTCTAGAGTGACCAAGAAGGCCCCACAAGGTTGCATTCCAAATTTCAAGGTATTCCGAGTTTGTACGTTCGAGTTATGGGCAAAAGAAGGTGGATCGATATTGATGGATTGGTGGTATTTTACTTGGAGTCTGACCTGAGAAAATTTTCCATTTGCTTGGAGTCAGCACATGATTCACTTGGAGTCATTGAATTTGAAGTGATGGGTTAGTGACAAACATTGCTTGGAGCCATTTGCATGTTTGCTTGGAGAAAATCTTGGTTTTACCCGAGTCTGATTTCGAGCCAGAATTTCCTAGGTTTACTTCGAGTCAAATGGGTGGTTACCCGAGCTCGACTTCGAGTCAGGACTTCTAGAATCTACTTCGAGTGCAATGGACGATTACCCGAGTTTGACTTCGAGTCAATCCTGAAGTGAGTTTTTTAACGAACATTTTGACGATTTTTGATGATTTTTGACGACGACCATTCTTGATAGGAGCTCTATGATGGGATGCGAAGCTGGTCTATCCGGAGTGGTCACCATATCCCCCGGTAGCTTGGCCTTGTAATCGATTATATCCCTTTCGAATGACCCAGCTAGCAATCCAAAAAGTATGTTAGAAAGCGAGCCAACCCCTTAGCATCCCTCTCCCATCTTGTTCCATGTAGGTCGCTACAAATCAATGAAACAGTATGGATCGCTAGCGATCTATAGCATAGCATATGGATCGCTGGCGATCCATATACTTAGAATATTATTGGACTTTGCTTTCTGGAGTTTATAGCGGTCTGGTGAAAAGGTATGGATTGGTAGCGATCCATAGTGCATGGAACGCTAGCGATCCATGTACTTTGTTGATTTTTGAGCTTTGCCTTTTGGATCGGGTCTATTTTCTCGTGTTGATGTCGTTTATGAACCCTCGAGTTAATGCCATGGATCGCTAGCGATCCATGCCCTTAGAGTATTTTCCTTTCTTCTTTTTTCCTGTTGCCATGGATTCTCAGCAGCAAATCTTCTAAGCAGCGATTTAGGATCTAACTTCTGAACCTATCTGATCCAAAGCAGATAGCTAGATCTTTGCCTGAGTTGGATTCTCAGTGAAGCACCAAAATGTTAACCCAAAAAATGGATGAACACCCTAGTTTGAGTTTGAAAGCACCAGCCCTATTCTACCAGAGCAATATCACAGATAACAGGTATAGAAAAAGACAGTAAAAGAAAGAAGACAAGGAACTTTTATAGTGGTTCGACTGTTAACGAAGCCTACGTCCACTTTATAGTTTTATTATAGACTAATTGTTGTTACAAGTAGTGTTTGATTACAAGGCTTTTGATTATCCTTAGCTAGATTGAATCCCCAGAGTTGGAATCCACTGGAGAATTACAGTGAATTCCTTTGGAGATTGTTGTAAGGGAGGTAGAGAGTGAAGAAAGTTTCCAACATAGCTTCAGCAATCAGTCCGGAGAAGATCCCGTTTGTGTTGCAGGCAGGATGGTATTTATAGAGATTGGAGAGTTTCTAGGCTAGGCCTGTTCACTGACTGCTTATAGATGGACTCAGGAAGATGCAACAAATCTCAGCTCGCGACTCGAGCCAAAACCATGGATCGCTAGCGATCCATAGATTTAGCTCGCGTGTGAGCCAATAACTTAGCTCCTCTTTTCCCTTCTTCACCTAGTTAGCTCGCCAAGAGTCCATGAATGAGTATGGATCGCTGGCGATCCATGGTGTATGGATCGCCAGCGATCCATACACTTAGCATATTTTGGCTTTCTTCCCTTCCCGTGTGCCTTAACAACCCATTGATGAAGTATGAATCGCTGGCAATCCATAGTGTATGAATCGCTACCAATCCATGCACTTAGACTTTTCTGGGCTTTGATGTCTGGCATGCTTTTGTTTCTTTGTATCGATGTTGTTTGGGTAGTCTCATTGCATGTCGCTTTGTTTTGATGATGATTTACTGGCTAGTTGTATTTAGCTGCTGATTGGACTAGACGGACGCTGGTCTCTTGGTTTAGTCATACTTGGTCGTTGCTTTAGCCCTTTTTGGTTGAGTTCTGAGCCGTTCTGACTCCATCAAGTCGTTCCATATTCTCCTCGATCCCGATGAGTTAAAAACCCAGAGAACACTCTTCCTCTTAGGACTAATCAATTCCTCTTAAGCCTACCAATGCCCTTATTTTCTATGAGTCTAGACCAGGATCAGAGCTTGAACATTCGACTTTACTGACGGAGGTTGAGGTAGTAGAGGTAGTGCTTAGACCAATTTCTTGAGTAGATAGTGATAGAGGAGGAAGCATGGATGACCTGTTGCTTGATAGATAGAATAATTTAAATTGGTGATGTCCGCTAGCGAGAATTGAAGTTTCTCGAAGACCAATGAAATGAAAGAAATACATTGGCTAGGTAGAGTTTCCTTGGTCGAGGGCTTGGCAATTTCACCCTCCTCGGTAGATGACTTAGTCAGTTGGATAGCCTAAGGAGCGGAATGAGGATCATCGACACTTGACATGGTCGAAATAGGAATTTCAGTGATGATGGGCTCAAAAGTGGCCACGACAGAAGTTGTGATCTCTATCGCAAGCTCTTGTGATGAGGGGGTGAACGACTTCTTTTGATCCAATGCATCGAAACCAGTGGAAGCCTCGATAGTTGCCTTCCTTGTAGCTCCATCTCATGTGGCTAGATTGGCTTTTCCTTTTTCTAAGGCCACAATATCCTCCTCATCTAGGAAATGAGACTTCAATATCTCTTCAGTAATGCTTTGGCCGGCTTCGGTGGCTCTATGGAGGATTTCTTCCTAGGCATTGGCTAGTCTAATATAACTACTATCCAGAAGCAATTTTAGATTGGCAAAGAATTTCAGGAGAGTTTCATCTGTTTCTTCAATGGTCTGAACAGCCTTTTCCTTAAGCTCCCCAATTTCTTCTCTAGCCCCTGCAAGGGCAATTTGAGCTTGTTCCTTTGAATCTATTTTAGCCTTTAGATTGGCCTTAATAATGTCCATCTCTGCCCGAAGAGCCTTCAGTTTTTCATCCTTTGTCATATCATATTCCTCAAGCTTAAAATTTTATACATGAGTGGATTTGATTTGATCCTTTACAACTTCTATGATTTGCATATGGGCATTTGACATCTCTTTTATTAACTCTTTAGAGTTATTGGCTAACTTCAGTGCATCATCTCTCTCTTTTGTATGGTCAGCCAACTCTATTTTATACTTTGCACTATCCTGTCATGGTTGCCTCCTTTTAAGTCGAACGATTAAATGAATGCCCGATTAATCCTATTAACGTCAGAGAGGCCTTTAGTAAGATTTTTCCACTTAAAAAGCTAATCTGCAACCTCCTTAACTTCATCAATCTTTTGGTTGGCCTCATAGCGAGTGATATCTCTAACGTTACGATAAAATATAACCCCTATCAAGGAGTAATCAAGCAAAGCTGCCTGCATCCTAGAATAGATTATTGTAGATGGACCAGTAGAGGCGTGGGTAGAGTAGAATGACGGTTAATTCCTTCGAGTTTTTTGGAGGTAAAAACGGTAGTGATAGGGGGTCGAGTCGATGAAGGTTGTTATTAGGGCATTAGAGAGTGGGTACACTATTGAGAAGCACCTGAATCTCGCCCGGAGTGTTCACAAGGACCCCGTAGTTCCTCCTTATGGCGTTGTTTCTTTTCTATGTCCCAATGCTCTTCATCTCGATGCCTTTGTCTATCCTCCTCATATGGTGCTCTTTTTTATTTGATCCCTACCCATGATACCTAAAAGAAGAAGGGATATACCATAACTAAGGCACTAGATTAGAACAAATAAAAGTGTTGGTGTGACGAACATGGAATTTGAACCTTCACCATCTTGGAATGCAAAACCATACACTAACCGCTGTGCTAAAAGATCTTTGTGTTAACATTTTGAGAGGAATGTTATAGACTACCTTGTTAAAGAGCCCAACGTCCTGATTGGTGCATCATTACACACTACCCAAGCGTTGTGCTTGTTACAAGTGTCAGTACCATTGACATCCGCAACATACAGCACATAAATTCCGACCGGGTATAGGCTTCGATACCAAATGTGACGTCCGCGGGATTCGAACCCCTACCATCTCGAAAAGCAACACCACACACTAACCACTATGCTAAAAGATCATTGTGCTTTACTATCCAAAAGGGATGTTACAGTTGGTGCCCATGATCCTAGAAGTGTGTGAAGTGCTAGTAATTCCCTAAGTAATCTATGGACCGTGTTTTGGAGTTACAAGGGTAGGGTTCACCCTTAGCAAGGATGTCCATGGATAGGAAGCGATGTTGGAACTTGCATTCCTAATGTCTTCAAAATAACTCCTCTGATACTAAAGGCTAAATGGTTGCCGAGTTCACTTAGCAATGTTCTCAAAGGAACACGTGGGAGGTGTCGCTTCTTCTATTGGTTCAAGACTTGAACCAGGGGCAGCTAGGAAGACTTAATCACCAAGTGATTTGGATGAGACGTGACCTATTCCTATTCGGACAAGTAGGCCTGTCAATGGATGCTTTTGGATATGGATAGTGCCATATCCGCATCCGCATTCGAAATCATTTTCGGATATTGGATATCTGCATCCACGGATACAGATGGATATCAGATAATTATCCTATCCGCTAACGACCAATAAATCAAGAATTTTAAAGGAAAATTTTAGTTTAACATAAATATTTTTCAATCCCATTGATTATTAAAGTGTTAAAAATTAACAAATATGATGATAATAAATAGTTTCGAGCAGTTAATAAGCATTAAGCGCATATAATACAAACTACTAACTTAATAAAATAATAAATGAATATATTTCACAACACTAACATACACATAATTTAAACTATAATTTTGACAAAAACCGGACGGATAATTTTCGGATGCGGATGTCTTCGTATCCGCATCCGTTTTTCCAAATATCGGATATTCATTCGCTTTTCAGATACGGATGCAGATGGATTTTGGATTTTTCGTGTATCCATTGACAGCCCTACGGACAAGGGGGGTATCTCTCTATATGATTCCTTATCAACCAGGCCATAATCTTTGTCATCATCATCTCCATCATCCACTTCATCATCTCCTTCTTCTTCTTCTTTTTATTATTCTTCTTCTTTTTCCTCTTCTCTTTCTCCTTCACCTCATATTCCTTCATCTCCTTCCTCTACCACATTCTCTTCTCTATTTTTCCTTTTTCACCTACGTTTGCCTCAGCTTCATGACCCTCGTCATCCCCTTGGTTATCGTCCTAAAAAACGCAAACGGGGGTAGAGGGGCCGATGATAGTTCAAGACTTCTTGGTAGGAAGTGTGATGGGAACAACACTATTGTAAGGGTGTGGAAGGCTATAATGGCAAAGCCTCTTAAGGTGAGGAGATATGAAGTAGTGCGAAATCCATGGTCGACGTCTTTCAAGAACTTAAGAGTGTCGGCATATTCATTATTAACTTCTTAAGCAAGAAGATTTGTGAAGGATACGGAAAAGAGGTTAGACACTCGGGTGAAGAAAATCCAAGTATGAAAATGATGTTAGAGAAAGAAACTTATGCCCACTCAACCAGAGACGGTTGTAGTCATAGTGGTAGCGAACGAAGAAGTATTCACTCTTAAAGTAGCTATGCTTGTTATTAAGTGCTTTGATGACTTTGTACTGGTTATAAGCTTCAACAGTCGGCAAGGAAGGCAAATCTGCTTCTGTGTCGAACCTTGAGAGATAAGTCAGCTCCCAAAACCTTGGAGGATGATGCAATCGCATTATATAAAAAATGTATAGGGAATTGAGTAAGGCGTATCCATTGGGGTGCACCTGTGTCGAAGCCAACCCAATCTCTTGCAAAATGAACTTGAGAAAATAATTAAAGAACGGAATGGCTTCACCTAAGCACATATATTTATTGGACATTATGTAGCATTGAGGTGGATTATAGGCTTGTTAATTGATTGTTGGTAATAGAACATCACTATCTAGGATTACATGTCAGAGAAAAATGGAATGGTGTGACTCCACGGTTGGTAGAGACAGAGTTAATCCTAAGGATTGTTCAAGACACTTAGGGAACGTCCCTCATCTAATGGAGGAGGATGATTGTGAGGCTATGCCATTAGAATATCTTGCGTTTGGAGTTCGGTTGTTATAGAACCTCTTGCTCTAAAAAGAGTAAGAACTGGCTTTAGGAGGAGTTGAAGGAAACTAAATAGCTTGATACAAAACATGGTCAGTTATGTTTGAATTTAAAGATTACTTTAATCAAAACCTTTGTAGCTGATGCATAGGATCCAATAGATGTCAACATATGTAGACCAATCAGAATCCAAACATTGACCAGGGTAGTGTAAAGTGTCAAACTATGTCGTATGCATCCTGTGTTCAGAGCATGATATACATAACACTCTATGAAGATAGCTTGCTCATGATGGCAAACAAGCTCTGTTGTAAGATGGAATTATATGTTGGATCTTACCCATTATCACGGAGTGAACGATAACATACTGTAGTACGAAGCGACATGGAGCTTTCTTTGCAGGAACATAGGATGATGGTGTGTAGTTTTAGATGTTGACTTGAATAATCCATTCGAACATCGGGATGCATTCGATATGACTGTTCCTTAGAGACAACTTACCAAAATTGAACTATCGATTCCCATTCAACCAAAGCTTGACTAACGATTTGATTATGTTATCGTCGCTTGAAACAATTTTTTACTTACGTAAATTCAAGAACCAACTTTGGAAATAATTCGAGTAATATCCTTGGGAAATTGAAGATGACACCAAGTGAAGAAAAAACTGGATGAACGCCCAGGCTTGCATGGTGCCAATCCCAAAAATTGCTGCCAGTCCCTAAATATATCACCATAATTAGGCCAAGCCTAATGATATGACAGAATAAGATCGGCCTTGGTTGAACAACGACGTCTTAATGCCAACGGTAGTGGCGGTAGTGACAACAACATCCATAAAATCAAGATTGAAGTCAAAAACCAACCTTTGTGCTTAGTCTAGACCTAAGAAAGAATAAATTAGGGTAGTAAGGTTGGTGCCGAATTGGATTTGGTGGTCGAGGAATTGATAGCGGCAATGCTATGGGTTGTGATGGCGGTGGTTGTAAATGGAAGTGATGCTGGCGTCAAAAGTTGTGGAGGATCGACGGTTGAAATCGAAGATTATAAAGGGAAAAGGAATACTTGGTAAAGTGATTTAGATGAGAAAATTCCCTAAGACCTGAAGTATTTATATGATGATTCGACAGTCATGTCGGTAGCTATATGGTTTAGTTGGTACCAACATTAGTTAGTTGCCAAAAAAGGGAAGAGAAAAGAGAATATGAAAGAAGGGAGCTCACCTTTTCAAGATACAACATGGCTTCCAGAACGGTGAATTCTTTTAGCTTGGTTGTTGAAGAAAGAGTAATGAGCCAATTATTCGAAGTGATGAACATATATCCTTGGAATAGATAAAACATTTCAAAGGTGCTGATTGACTAAGTAGTGACCCTTGTGCAACTAAGATAATATCGCTTGTTTTGATCCAAAGCATGCTTTATTTCATGAAAGCATGTTTAGGGGGTAAGTGTCATCCAACCTTTGAACCGAGTAGCTTCTAAGTAAATTCGGATATCGAATCGAAGATGAAATGAATCGAGAACTTAGGTGAATGCTTGGAGTGTTTATATGAAGCAACATAGAAAGTTGGGGACTAAATGAAGCTTGGTCAACATGATCTGTAACAACCACGATTATGGTCGGTACCGAGTTGATTTTCTGAGGGCCCACCTAAGAACTTTAGAGGATTGGAACCTATGGAATATGCGGTAATAAAATGCACTATGACTACCAATATGGTAGGTATCAACCACAATTGTGGTCGATACCGACATATTTTTGCACCAGATTGACTCATTCTTCCTCCCTATCTTCACAGATCTAAACTCTTACATGTTCCTTCATGATCTAATGATTATGACAGACGATTACCTCTATAAATAGAGTGACTAGAGCAAAGTAGAAAGAATATGGATCTTTTTGCCTATACTCTTAGCTTCTTGCCTCTGTTTAACCATTGTCAACAAGTGGTGTCAATTCGAGCATGCTTTTTTTTTCTAGATCTAAAAACCTTGTAAAAGCACCTAAACTTGTGACAGATCTATATTCAATAGTATTAAGTGAATGTAGGAACTTGATTTAGCCGAACCACTGTAAAAAATTGTGTGTTTCTCGCTGTTTCTACTTATTTTTGATTGATCTATTCTCATTTTCATTTTATTAGGAGGTGTTGTGTCACCTTTTTTACCCAATAGCACTAGTAGGAGGATAAGACCATGAGGGTACATTAATATTGTATAGCGTATTAGTTGGAGAATAAATATAATTGGATATGCTAAATGGATGTAAAGCATATCGATTCTGATGTTATATAATGATTTCAGTTATGCGATATAGTAACTAAAATGATATTGTTGAAATGCTACGAATGGTAGACTGAACTGGTAGTGATGAACAACCCTAACATGATAGCATTGGAAGTAGTCTATAAAAATGTTCTATTAGCAAGTTGATATCATATAATTAGAGATCTGTTCTAACTCACCAGGCTTATGTCCGACCTTCTCTATATCTCCCTTTTTGTAATAATCTATAATGTTAACCCGCCTTTTGGCAAGGCTGTAGGCATGCGGATTTAACTAAATCGACTACTCGTTTGTCGAGACTGGAATACGTCAGGTTTAAGTCGACTGGACGGATAGATGATGTAGTGCGCTTGGAAGATGGATATTGGATTGGATGAAGTGGATCTGCATAGGCTAGTGGCTCGATGTTGGAAGTCTCGAGGGAGTCGGGATGTTGGAATCTCGAGGGAGTCTCGAGTGAGTCGGGATGTTGGAGTCCTGAGGGAGTCGGGATGTCGGAGTCTCGAGGGAGTTGGGATGTCGGAGTCTCAAGGGAGTCGGGATGTTGGAGTCTTGAGGGAGTCTCGAGTGAGTCGGGATGTTGGAGTCTCGAGTGAGTCGGGATGTTGGAGTCTCGAGGAAGTCGCTCGGCACAGGAAGTCGCTCGGCACAGGAAGTCGGTCGGCACAGGAAGTCGGTCGGCACAGGAAGTCGCTTGGCACAGGAAGTCGCTCGGCACAGGAAGTCGTTCGGCATTGGAAGTCGCTCGGCATTGTACCTCGCTCGGCATTATACCTCGCTCGGCATTGGAAGGCGTTCGGCATCAAACCTCGCTCGGCATTGGACATCGCTTGGCATCGAACCTCGCTCGGCACTGTGGTGAGGGTGGTGCGGCATTGTGGCGAGGTTGATGTGGCTCGGCATTATGGAGGTATGTGGCTCGGTGGAAGGCCTTGATGGGCCCGGATCATTCAGAAAGCCCAACAACTCAGGATTTGCCTATAAATACAGCATGTGAGGGTTCAGAAAGGGGATCTTCTTTCTGCTCTCTTACTTTCTATTTTCTAAGGCTGAGGCTACTCTACCATTTTGTAACTATAATTGATTCGAATATCAATAAAAAAGAAACTTCTGGAGTGGACATAGGCCGAAGTTAGCCGAACCACTATAAAATCTGTTGTTCTTTACTGCTTTCATTTTAATTTTTACTGTTCCTCACTTCATCACTCTCTACACACATTCTGTTTGTGAGCTGTGACTGGTATTTGGTGCTTTCAACTGGATTTGGGTGTCGGTGACTAATTTTGGCGCTAACACTTTGGTGCTTTCACTGAGAACGCAAGCACTCGGGAATTTTGGAGTTAGGAACTTGGATCCTAGAAAGCAATGGCTAGACCACCAACAAGGAAGAAAGCAGCGGAAAGAAGCAATCAGGAAGGAAGTCAAGCGGCCTCTTCTGGAGCTGGAGAGGATCATGCATCCATCTACATAACTCGGGACGAGATGCTGGTGATGATGAATTCTATGCAGGAGCAGAAGATGAAACGGCAAGAGGAGATTATGCAGGCTCTTCTTAGGCAATTTGGACAACCAAGAACTGCAGGTGCTCAAGTTCTTGGAACTGGTCCAAGGGAACTCAACCAGCGGACAGATGAAGTGATTCAGCAGGGGGCAGCTCCCAATCAATAAATAGCTAACAATCTAGATGGATCTAGACTTGGGGGCACACCACCAGGTGATGCTGGACTAGTTCATGGAGGGATACCGGATGACGCTACGCGGCCTGACGTCGATAGGAATACAAGAGTACGTGATGAAGAATATGTGCCAGAATTTCCTCGGGGACTTGGGGAGCAGTCTGGAAACATAGATAGGGGGCAACCCTTGGTTGGAAACACTGGATTGGCTGACATTATCAGGTGGACTATTCGCGGAGGTCTGACAAACAGGGATTCAGAGGGAGTTAACAAAAGTCCGTTTACCCGGAACATTAGGACAGCTAGGAATCCGCCCGATTTTAAACTACCCACTCTGGAAGTATACAACGGGAAGACGGATCCCACCGACCACTTGATGAGGTACACTAGGCATATGGAAGTGCTGGGGGCAACGGAGGAGGTTATGGCCCGATGTTTCCCCCTGTACTTGACTGATATTGCTGCTATGCGGTTCAGACAGTTGGAGGATAAATCCATTGGAACATTGACAGAACTGGTGGACAAGTTCTTAAGTCAGTTTCGAGTTCACATAAAAAGGCCAAAGAACGTGAAGATGCTAACATCAGTCAAACATGGGACAGATGAATCGCTCAGGACATTCTTAACTCGATTTAATGCAGCAGTTGCTTCGGTGGATCGGCCAGATCCATCAATGGTTCTGATGGCTGCGGTATCAGGAGTCAGAGATAATTCGGATTTCAAAGTATCGTTGGTACGGGACCCACCGTTGGATCTTGGGGAATTCTTTCATGAAGCTGAAAGATTTCTTCAACAAGAGGATGCATGTTTGGACATGAGGTCAAAGGAAGTAAACATGACTAAGGATGGAGGACTACCCGGCGAAAACTCGGGTGGGGGCAAGGATAAAGGGAAAAGGAAGCGCTGCGGAGAACCAAAGTTCTCCACTTACACAGGATTGAACGCAACGTTGGAGCAGATTTTCTTGGATACTCAGGATCGCCTTCCCTATCAAAGGCCAGTAAGAAGGGAACCCACAGAACGTGAAAGGGCATCAGGAAGGCACTATCTCTTTCATGACCTAGACGGGCATGATACTAACAGCTGCCGACATCTAAAGGATATAATCGAGGAGCATGTAAGGAATGGTAAGTTGCGGCAATATGTCGAAACTCGTAATACGACGATGGAACAGGAGCAGCCACCACCTACCTTGAGCGACGATGGCCCGAGGCTTAGGAATGGTGGTCGGTTGGTCATCAACTAATCGTGATGGTTTGGAATAAGTAGCAAACTTCGGGTAAACGGCTAAATCACTTACTCATGTATGGGGTCGGAAATAACCCTTAGGCATGCTCTGAGATGATGGTTTGCTGAGATGCTCCAGTTTGTGAAACCTATTTTTTCCTTTTGGATTGGACATTTGCTTTTTCCGCTTTGGTTTTGGAGTTTGGTTTGAACCCCCGGTTTTGTTGGTTTCTTTGGTTTGGATGTTTGGTTTTTGATTTGGATTTTGATTAGGATTTTTTATATGGATCTCTGGTTTTCTGGATGGATTTGGATTTCGGATTGGATTTTGATTTGAATTTCCTCTGGATTTTGGCTAAAAGGTCGTCGAGCATGGACTATGCTCGGCAAGGGTCCGGAGCGACTAGGATTCGGCTTAGGACTTAAGCCATGGCATTACTCAACGTTCAGGGACACTGAACCAGAACACCATGGCATTACTTAACATAGGTCGTCAGGTGCAAGTTGCGCTTGGCAAGAACCCGAAGAGGTTACATATTTGGATATTAGCTATGAATAGCTAAGGTTTCGGACAAGGACTCGGAGCGGTCCAGGATTTGGATATCGACCCGGAGAGGTCACGGATATGGTTATAGGTTATTGGATATGGATGGATTGGAACTCGGTAGTCGGGTTCAGATGGATGTGGAATTGGATAAGGACTTGGTTATTGGATAGGAATCAGATATCGACTCGGAACAGTCGTGGATTTGGATAAGCATGCGGCAGCGGCACTTGGACAGAATGGATTGGATAATGGATCGGATGGTACGGCTATGGATGACGTATGGACTTCGAATATCGGGTTTGAGGCTATTCAAAACACACCTTCAAATAGCAAGGCATGTTTTGGGGGGCAAAGTGTTAACCCGCCTTTTGGCAAGGCTGTAGGCAGGCGGATTTAACTAAATCGACTACTCGTTTGTCGAGACTGGAATACGACAGCTTTAAGTCGACGGATAGATGATGTAGTGCGCTTGGACGATGGATATTGGATTGGATGAAGTGGATCTGCATAGGCTAGTGGCTCGATGTTGGAGTCTCGAGGGAGTCGGGATGTTGGAGTCTCGAGGGAGTCTTGAGGGAGTCGGGATATCGGAGTCTCGAGGGAGTCGGGATGTCGGAGTTTCGAGGGAGTCTCGAGGGAATCGGGATGTTGGAGTCTCGAGGGAGTCGGGATGTTGGAGTCTCGAGGGAGTCTCGAGTGAGTCGGGATGTTGGAGTCTCGAGTGAGTCGGGATGTTGGAGTCTCGAGGAAGTCGCTCGACACAGGAAGTCGTTCGGCACAGGAAGTCACTCGGCACAGGAAGTCGTTCGGCATAGGAAGTCGCTCGGCATAGGAAGTCGCTCGGCACAGGAAGTCGTTCGGCATAGGAAATCGCTCGGCACAGGAAGTCGTTCGGCATTGGAAGTCGGTCGGCATTGTACCTCGCTCAACATTATACCTCGCTCGGCATTGGAAGGCGTTCGACATCAAACCTCGCTCGGCATTGGACATCGCTCGACATCGAACCTCGCTCGGCATTGTGGTGAGGGTGGTGTGGCATTGTGGCGAGGTTGATGTGGCTCGGCATTATGGAGGTATGTGGCTCGGTGGAAGGCCTTGATGGGCCCGGATCATTCAGAAAGCCCAACAACTCAGGATTTGCCTATAAATACAGCATGTGAGGGTTCAGAAAAGGGATCTTCTTTCTGCTCTCTTACTTTCTATTTTCTAAGGCTGAGGCTACTCTGCCATTTTGTAACTATAATTGATTCGAATATCAATAAAAAAGAAACTTCTGGAGTGGACGTAAGCCGAAGTTAGCCGAACCACTATAAAATCTGTTGTTCTTTACTGCTTTCATTTTAATTTTTACTGTTCTTCACTTCATCACTCTCTACACACATTCTGTTTGTGAGCTGTGACTGGTATTTGGTGCTTTCAACTGGATTTGGGTGTCGGTGACCAATTTTGGCACTAACAGGTTAACAAGGTTTAAGAAGTGCATGAGGAAAGTAGATGACGATGGAGACTCTATGAGCCACACTATTTATATTACTCATATGTTATATGCTATTCTAGTTTGTATAAATATGTTGAACTACATCATGAAATGTTATTTTTGGTCCAGACGTAGTAGCTTTTAAGTTTATTTCCAATTGGTTTAGATAATTCTTTTATGTTATATTATATTGTATTCCCTTTTGCCATGATTTTCGATTGTATAATTAAAAGTATATAGCTTTGGGTACTATTTATATCATATTTTACACTATGTTTACTATTTTGGGGATTTTAGGATCGATTGGGACGTAGGATGAAAAGGTAGTGGGTGGCTAGTTGTTATATTTGGCATCAAAGCTCAAGTTACCTGGTTCCTATAGGTTAATGATGTAATGAGAGAGTGCACTGGTGTTTATATATATATAAGTAGCAAAGTGAAGTACATATGCAACACCACTTTATTTTCCAGTTATATCTACAATCATGAGGAATGGCTAATGAATCTCGTTTACAGGTGGCTGAGATGGATAATAATGGTAGAGCTGGTATAGGAGATGAAACTTTGGAGGTTCTTGGCATGAACGTTTTACTTTTGTTCCGCATGTATCTTCAGGTTGGAGCACAAATCAATACCAATCAAGATGCCTCTATGCAACAATCACAAGGGATAGTCCCTGTTAACCCACTTTTCAAGGAATTTGATTAGTTATAGGGAGATTTTTTGAACATGGGTGTACCATATGTGGGAACCAAATCTTTAATTGATAAGAAAGCATGGCTATGTAGATGTGAGGGGATCTTTGGAATGTTGGGTCTTGATGATGCTTTAGGAGACAACTTGCTTCTTGGCATTTACAAGGAGAAGCTTTAAACTGGTGGGATATTGTAGTGGTTGAAACCAATGAAGAGGAAATAACTTAGGGCGATTTCAAAAGGCATTTTAAGGCTAAGTTATTGCCAGTGGCTGAGCAGGGAGTTCAATTAGAGAAGATTATTCACCTACAACAAGGGAACATGTCTTTGAAGGAATACATAAACTTGTTCAATTAACTGACTAAGTTTAGATCTAATCTTGTGAATACTCCAGTGAAAAAGGCTTTAAAATTTGCTAAAGGGATGGAGCAACAACTTTAGGATTTGGATCTCAATAACATTCCCATGGGTGCTACTTATGGGAGTCCCGTGGAGATGACACTGCTGAATACTATTTCCAAAGAAGTAGCCAAGGAGGAGCCAAAGAATGAAGGCGAAACTAAGAATTTGTCAGATACTCATAAGGATATAGTGCTAAAGGAAAGTAAGAAAAAATTAAAAAGCAAAGGTGACACGTAATATGTGCAGCAAGTAGGGCCATCTCACCCAGAACTGCAAGACCAATATGTAAAAGATAAAATGCTTTAATTGCAATTAATTCAAACATATGAAGCACCAATGCCTAGCTTTAGGCAAGAGTGACCGGTCATAAAAGCTTATGCACTCGAGGCAGTTCCTAGTGCTAGCAAACCACCAGTAGTATTAGATAAAAGAAAGAAAGATATTATGGAAGTATGCTACCTATTTCCGATTTTCCCATTCATACTTTATTCGATACTCAAGCATCTCATACTTTCATATCTAGTCGCTAAGTAGATGATTTACAATTAGAGATTCACTTTATTTAGGAATCTAAAGTAGCGTTGAATCCTATTGGGTGATCGACCTACTTATCTATGATTAGCTATAATTTTTAAATTAGTTATATATGGTGTGGAATTTCAATGTGATGTGTATGTACTTGGTTTTTCGGAGTATGGACTGATATTGGGAATGGACAAGATGTTACATAATAAGGTGGTGTTAAATTGTGGTAGCAGTGTGATTACGACGAGGAGTAGTGGAGTTAAATGAGCAAGTTTCTAAATTTTTATGGAAATGATTTATCCGTAGAACTATTTTAGAGCGAGGAGTACCGGTAGTCTTCGCCATTAAGGCAAATAGTTCTTTACGGATGTGCATTAATTATCGAGAGTTAATAAGTTGACAAAGAAGAATCACTATCCATTACCTCACATAGATGATTTATTTGATCAGTTAGTGGGAGCAAGATATTTTCTCAGCTTGATTTAGCCATCAGTTTCCATCAGGTGGATAGTATTTCTAATACTACTTTTCATGCACCATTCAAACTATTCGAGTGTTTGGTCATGATTTTCGGACTAACCAATGCTCTAGCTTATTTTGTCGATTTGATGAGTATAGTCTTTAAGGAGTAGTTTAATAAGTTCATGAGCATTTTTTGTCGTTGATGACATTCTTATTTATTCAAAGAGTAATAAAGAGCATTAACAACATTTACAGATTGTATCTAATGCATTGAGGAGACATTAACTGAATGGGAAATTAACCAAGTGCCATTTCTTTCTAGGCCATGTTGTTTCTGAGCATGGATTATTTGTTGATCTAAGCAAAGTAGCAGTGGTAAAGGATTGGCGCATACCCAATGCCATAGGGGTTCAAAGTTTTCTTTGGTTGGCTGGCTACTATAGGAAATCTATTAAAGACTTTGCTTAATTTTCATCACCGTTGACATGAGTTACCAAGAAGAATTAGGTTTTCTTATGGAATCTGGAATGTGGAATGTGAGCATGCGTTCGTTAGTCTGTAGGAGTTATTGACTAATGCACTTGTATTGATGATTCTAGATGGCATTAAGATACACCGATGCTTATGATACTGAGCTTGGAGTTGTATTGATGTAGGAAGGCAGAGTAGTAGTATATACTAGTTAACAATTGAAGACCCATGAAAAGAATTATCCGAATCATGATCTTCAGTTGGCAGCGATTGTTTTTGCACTTAAGTCTCGGAGACGTTCTCAATTGGGTGAGAGATTTGAGTTTTATACAGATCATAAATATATTATATACTTGTTTTCTTAGAAGGATCACAATCTGAGGCAGTAGAGATGGATGAAGTTTCTAGCTTCATATAATTTTAATATTTCATACATTCCATGTAAAGGAACTATAGTTGAAGATGCTTTGAGTAGAAATCATGCAACGTTGAGTTCCATGATGTTGTAGTTTATTTCCAAATTTGATTTTAGACAATTGTCAAAGTTAGTTCTAGGTTTCTTGGCCGCTTTAGACATTGGACTAGCACTTATGGATCTTATTTGTTATAGGTAAAGGATTAAGGAGCCTTTAGTAGTTATTTTGGAGCAATTATAGAAAGGAGAGAAGCCTTCTCATTTAGATAGATACTCTATTGACTCGATGGGGTATTTAAGAGGAGATGGAAAATTGTGTGTATCAAAAGTTAGAGTACCGAGTGGTGAAGTTTTATTTTAGTCTCATCGTTCTAGGATGACTATTTATCCCGTTAGATACAAGATGTTTAAGGATATGAAGAGAATATTCTATAAGCAGAATATGAAGAGGCAAGCGGTAGAGTGCATTGTAGACGCTTGACTTGTCAGAGAGTCAAGGCTATATAGGCCGAGTAGATTGTACTTCTCCTAAAAGTCCTATGATGGAAGTGGGAACACATATCAATGGATATTGTAGATGGCTTACCTTGAAGAAGAAGAAGGGAAAATGAGAGTATTTGGGCCATTGTTTATCATTTGAACTATTGCACTCATTTCATTCCTGTATGGAGTATGTAGACAGTAGTGTCATTGGCTTCATTATATGTGAGAGAGGTAGTTAGATTGCATCGGATTCCAATGAGTTTAGTGAGCGAAAGAGGTCCACTTTTTATTAGCGATTTCTGGAGGAGCCTTTAAGATGATTTGGGCATATAGTTGAACCTCAGCACTGCATATCACCTATAAATAGATGGAAATTGTAACGATCCGTCTTTTTGACTCCCAAATGTTCAACACTAATACATCCACGGTATTTATATGTTGAACACTCAAGTGTTGGAAAGATAGATTGTTAGGGTAAAATATGAAAAGGAAGAACAAAACATCTGAATCTCACAATGCAACGATAATATATAATATCAAAACAACACAAAGGGTTACTCTAAGATAAATTGTAATTTCGGAGTTACTAACCAAAGTACTATCATAAGCCTGAACGGTTATAATAGCCTGTCCTCACAAATGATGATATATACATACTAGTAGTGTAGCGAAAATAAAATATTACGGTAGGTGAAAGCATCCATCTTGACTCCTCGAGCTCCAAAGGAAACTTTCCTTTCTCAAACTACTTGAAAGAGCACTCGAGGAATTAAGGGAAAGATAAAGCCATGAGTTAGACATAAGTTTGGTATGAGAAACTCAAGAAATATGTAATCATCATACAATAGTATCTTTTGAGACCGCTAGAATCACCATAATGATTTTCCCCACAAAGAACCAAAACCATCTGATAAGTAAATATAGCGATATAATATATAATATCAATGGTGTGGGATATAAATCAAATTATAGCTTTGCTGCTTGCATCTCACAACACAACAATATTAGAAGTATAACTAAAACCGCTAAAGTACCTTCGCATATGGATTTCCCTTGGAGGTGCCCTCGGTACCCCAAGGATTGGACTCCTGACACGGGTCGGAAACTACCTTCTGAAACCATGTATATCTCTAAATAAAATATATCACAAAGGAAAACAAAGCTGGTCCATGTCCGAACACGTGATACCGAATACCATCAACTCCCGCGTGCCTCAATCGAAATCACTATTTGAAGTTAATGTACCCTTAGGTTTGCTAAACCCATTGGCTATGAGACCTACACTATTTTCTAC
This sequence comes from Allium fistulosum, assembly GCA_030737815.1. Taxonomy (NCBI): domain Eukaryota; kingdom Viridiplantae; phylum Streptophyta; class Magnoliopsida; order Asparagales; family Amaryllidaceae; genus Allium; species Allium fistulosum. The sequence continues at coordinate 796,125,298 of CM060902.1, read as the reverse complement.
CATTTACGATTGTGAAGCCATGATGTGCATTTCAACACACTAGTCTTCATCACTCGAATAGATCTCAAATCTCTCCGTGGATTCCTATATATGTTGCCCGATGAATTCTAGCTTTGCCCTCTCTCTTGGAATCATCCTCAAGATGGATAGTACCCTCGCCAGCATCATTTGAAATGTTAATGCTGACTCCTCCCTTGGACTTAATCTAAGGATAAATAGTTCAACTCTATAACATTTCACTCCATAACCGCTTCCATAACATAGAACTCGTATATCGGTTTTGAAGTGGTTACGGTTTCGAGTCATCTCATATAAGTACACTCCCCGCTTATTGGACTCTTCAAAACTAAATCGATGAATTCTCGGTTGACTTAACTCCAACTCTTTTAGAAATAAATAGATAATGCATAAGGGTAGAGATCATCTCTTATCCAGATGGATTTCGTTATCCCTTGTCCTAGAAGAGGAAGACGAGTTTATACCTAGGGTATAACATCACAAAGAGGATAACCATACCATAAAAAACTTGTTTTTCTTTTTGAAATTTCCTGAGTTAATTTTGGTCAAATTCAATAGAAATAAAATGATCATATATAGAAATTAAGTCTCGTATACTTATCATTATTTTCGACCTTCTCAACTTACACTATCCCTCGGTCAAGTGTGAAGCTAGGTAGGTTAGAACACTGGTTGCATCAAAGCTCCACCTTCAAACAACATTCTTAACTTTGATAGACAGAATAAGTCTATTTTGTCGACTTTTAGTGCTAAGTATAGAAGTAAATACTTTTCATAGACGAATAAGCACATAAACATGATTAAGTCACATAAGTGACATCTGATCCCCGTATTATCAAATAATAATTTTAAATACTTGTATATATATTTAAAATAATTATATAAAAGATATAAACATGTATACTACCACTTCACTATTCATTACTACTCTTTCTAATACTTCAAAATATATTCATATACTTATCTCAAATTTATAAGAATACACAAGTCAGTTAACAAGATTTCCTACATTAAAATATAATCAAAGAGCTTAGAAATAAATTTTACTAAAACATTGTTATCATAAACCCCTTCCCTCTTTTATAAATTAAGCCTTCACCTTTTTTTTTTCTTTTCCAAAATATTTCATACTTAACATTATCTTTTAAATACCCTTATTATATAATAAAGTACATTCACAAGTATAATCAAAAGGGTTAAAAACAAATGGTACTAAAACATTGTTTACTATAAACCCAAAACCTTTTATACTTATCATTATCTTTAAAATATTCTTTTTAAAGATTAAAGTATATTTACACTGATTTAACAAGCTAATATACTTTTAAATAACTTCCTAAAATCGTTCATTATAACTTTATGTTATAACAAAACGAAATTTATCCTTTTATAAAATACTTAACTCACTTTTCCAATATATATAGACACACACATACTTTATTTACTTTTCCAAACTTATATATAAATAATTTTAAAATACTTATAAATATAAATATCTATATAAAATATTATGTAAAAATAACTAATTTAGAAAACTAAAAAGCCATTTTAAATAAATGTTACAAAATAAATCCTTTACTTTAAAAATTCATAAATAATTGCTAAAAATATATTTAAACTTAAAACCACCTTTTAAATGCTCTAAAATATGTTATTAAACATTCCTAAAAAGATCTTATAAAAATAATAAACTTAAATAACATTTTAAACAAATTCGAAATCACAAAAGTGGCTTAAAACAATACAACACCAAATAGTGCCTTAAAAACCCAAAAATGTTGCTCTAGTTCAAAGAACATTTATCAAAGTTGTAAAAGATACTGGACATAGAGCATGTTAAAAAAGCATGAAAGTTTGAAGCCATTAGTCTCTATCCAAATATAGGTTTTAAGGTATGAAAATTTTACAGTAACTAGTATACTTAGAATACTTAAAAACCATGCAAAGAAACCCCTAAAGATATCTACCAAAATCATATTAAAAATTTCAAAAAACAAGCTACTTACAAAGTGCTCATATAGCGACCTTTTCGCTCCTATCTTTTGCAACTTTGTTTCACATTTCTATATTTTTCCAAACCATTTCCTCACTGTACCATACACTACTATAAGTGTAGAGCATCACTAAAATAAATAATTTCATAATATATTCACATATAACCATTTCAAATAGGGTAAACATAAGGGATTTACGAAGTACAGTTATAACGACTTTCGCTACAAACATTTACTTACATACTTCCACATCACACACAATCACACCAAACAGTTAAACGCAAGGTCTAGGCCATGATACATGTTTTAGAGGTTAATGTAGGTGATTATACTACATATAAAGTTGTCACTTACTTTCCAAAGCAATAGGGTCCAAAAGTTTTAACTTGCATTAGTTCTTTACATCTTTACTTTATATTCACACAACAAACATACACACACACAATATTATACATGTATGTATGTATGTATGTATATTCAATGGTGTGTTAATTCACCCGTAAACCTTGATAACATTAAGCACAAGCCACTAGAACGTAAAAACACTTCCTGCTATCACCAAACATGCCAAAGATTCCACTTTTGCTTCATTAGTTCTCTTGGCCACCTCCCCTTTCCACTTTTTCTCATGGCCTCTCTTGTCCCCCTTTGTGCCACCTTCTTCAACATTTGGGTTGTTATTCTTGTCTCCTATGTTGTGCTAGGGTTTTAGCCAAATTTTGGTGGTGTTTGGACTTCATTTGATATTGTTTAGGAAGTTAAAGTGAAGAGAAAGAGGATGTAGAGCTTTATGTTTCTATGTTTTATAATTTGCAGGCCAATTTATGAAACAAATAAAGTGGTTAAGTAGAATTTAACAAGAGGTTACTACAACCTTCCCTACCCACTATGGAAGGTCATCAACCCCCTCTTCCTTACATGCCAACTTTACACCTCACTCTCCTTAGGAAAATATTTTCCACAAATATCTACCCCCCATGACATCATGCCTACCCCACTATTCTCTATTAGTTAGCCATAACATTCAAAATATTTTTCATTGCCTGATCAATTACACATTAATATTCTAAGCAAGCCCATAAATTTCAAACAACATATATAGAGTAAAAAGCCGATTATCGATAAAACGATTTTCAGTCACATTATCGATATTTCTTCAAACTATTTATTTTTGTAAGCATATTTCAAAAATAAATTTACCATATTATGTTATTAATTTAAAAGGGTTTAACAAGGTGATGAATCACTTTTATCACACTTAACTAATATTCAAATATTTAAATAATTCAGATATTTAAATATAAAATATTTGAAATTACAGGTTGTTATATTCTCCCCTACTTAAAAGCATTTCATCCTCGAAATTCAAAGAAGAATAACAAAAGGAAACAAGCACATAACAATAGTTAACAATATTCAAAACTACTAGCAAACATACCTTAGGGCTTTCTTAGGTTTAAAAACTCTCTCGTTGTACCGGGATGATAAATAATTTACTAAGTATACCTTATGCTCATTAGCCTCGGTTTATTACTTAGAAGATTATTCCAATTCCCGGAACAAATTGAAAATTCATTACTTGAACACTCCATAAGCCAACAAAACATAGTACACATATTTACTTAAGTCCATATGATGTACATGGATCATTCGTATGCGATACTAAATCTGATTGCTTGATCATATGAATTTCACTTCTCAACTAGTATAGATCACTTGACCTCTCTAGTGCGGACTTTGATCAGGTTCCTTGAATACAAACCTCTATTTCACTTACATAGCCATATACTACGATAGAAAACCTATGAATCATATCAAGAATCTATTTCAAGTGTTTTCCAGCAAGAATCAAGTGAAACATTTTAGCTCGAACCAGTGTAAATCACCTAGAAGTCATGTACTCGAATCCTGGATAAAGAAATGTCATGCGACTAAAATGATCTATGTACAACTTACATATTTTCTCCTATTTGTTTCTTCGACTATACCAATAAATTTTTATATCATTCATTTACACAAATAGAATCCCATTTAATATTAAAATTATTTATGAAGCACTTCGTAAAACATAACTCAATTTTATAAACATTTTATAAAGACAACTTTATTTATAAAATATTTCATAAAAACACAACTTAAGTTTATACTTGTATAATACTCTACTACATCCTAAGAGTATATACAAAACATCAGATTCATTTTACTTTCCAAATTTCAGATGAAGGCCTAAAACAAATCTGGTTTTTATAATCGAGTCAACCTTTTAGACTTCTTTATCTATCGGGTTAGGCCAGTAGCTAGGAAGAGCATGACACTGGTATCCAAACTTAGGCCTAGAGTCTATTTCCTTATATACCCCTAAGGTAAAGACATTTATTAGTTGGTCTAATAACATCGAACTATTTACTTAACAAGGATGTTCAAACCAATAAAACATGTGCTAACTTAGTACCTTCTTAATTCAAGAGTTATATAAACTTATCTCTATATTTTCAATAACACATAGCTTTAAGTTTTATAATGATCTAGAAGTTTTAGACTACCAAAAAAGGTCAAAAAATCCATTTCGTCCTAACAAATGAATAGGAAAACTACCAATCAAACACACCATGACATGATGAATACACCACATTGTCCTAAATGCATAGGATACATGCATCAAAAAAATTACTTATCAGAGTTTCACTTATTTATTAGATGCCCTTTACTCTAAAAGGAAAACAAGAAATGGTTTCATAATTATTTTGGCTATGTCCTTACCACTCGGGCTCCCGACATAGCACACATACAAATCTTTCCTATGTAGAAAGCACATATCAAAAACTGTATTACCAAAACTACTCTGTATTAACATAGTCTACATTTTATATCAAATTTCTTTTAAAGAAAACTATAGGATAGAACACCCATGTTCTATCTCAAATCATTTGAAATAATAATATATACATATAACTTTAGTGTATCAAATCATACTTCCAAGTTTAATCAAAATCATTTTCAAAGCTGTATCAAATACTTTCTAAAATCATACTGTCATAATCTAAATTTATAAACCAATACCCAAATATTTACTTTACAATCCATAGAAAATATGAAAATAGATCAAGTAACACCAAAATAATACCATGGAAATGGTCCTACCAAGTAGTATAGTACATCTGTTTACTATGAAGGGTGATACTCACAAGAAGTGCTTGCCAACTAAACACATCTCTTACCCATTTTCAGTCATTTTTGAGTCACTTGAACTAGATAGCATACAAATACTTTGTTCCTAAATCAACTTATTGATTTTGAGAGCAACCTTGGACTCAAACAAATCCTAAAACTCTTTTTAAAATGTTAATATTCACAAATACTTCCAAATAATATCGTTATTATTTTCTCCAAAACCTTGGAAACCAATTTCAAAGACACTGAGATTTAAGTTCTCAAAATATCAGTTTCAATCCCCTTCGTTTATAAACCATATTTCATACTTAGAAAATTTATGCTAAACTTCTTTCATTAAAGTAAACTTCTAACTCAACATTATCACTAAATGCCTTATAGTCAAACTATGAAACTCTGTTCACAAGGTGTTCGCTTCAATGCACCTACAAATACTGTCTACCCAACCCAAGCAGTAAAAGGGTAAATTGTTCATAAACTAGCTGGGCCTGACTAATCTAATCAATAAGAGATAATAATTGTATATCGTTATTCCCTACATTAATTGAACTACATTACAAATCAAACTTGTAAAAATTACCTTTAAGGCATATGTTTATAACAAATATAAATATACACCCTCATATATATATATATATATATATATATATAATACACTCAACTTATTCTAGTGCATCGCTTACCCTATCTCTAATAAGTTACCTAACCAAAGCCAAGGTGTTTTGCTAACCTTCAGCTCTAATACTAAGTGTAACGATCGGCCATTTTAACTCTCGAATGTTGACACTAATATATCCACGGTACTCATGTGCCGAATAGTCAAATGCCAGAAAGACAGATTATTAGGGTAAGATAAAAAAAGAAAAAGAATAAGAAAGAAAGAAAAAACATCTAAATCTCATAACGGGACGATAATATATAACATCAAAGTGTACAATGAGTTACTCCAAGGTACAATGTAATTTCGGAGTTATTAACCTAAGTATTATCATAAGCCTAAACAGTTATAATAATCCATCCTCGCAAATGTTGATATATACATACTAGTAGTGCAGCGGAAATAAATACTATGATAGGTGAAATCATCCAGCTTGACTATTTGAGCTCTAAAGAATATCCAAAGAAAACCTGGCTTTCTCAAACTACTTGAAAGAGCACTCGAGGAATTAATAGAAAGATAAAACCATAAGTTAGACATAAGTCTGATATGAAAAACTCAAGAAATACGTAATCAGCATATAATAATATCCTTTGAAACTGCTCGAATCATCGTAATGGTTTCCCCTCAAAAGAACCAAAACCATTTAACAAGTAAATATAACGATATAATATATAGTTCCTATGGTGTAGAATATAAAAAAAAAGCTATGCTGCTTGCATCTCACAACATAACAATATTATAAGTACAACTAAAATCGCTAAGGTACATTTGGATATGGATTTCCGTTGGAGGTACCCTCAGTACCTCAAGGACGGGCCTCTTGACGAGGGTAGAAAACTACCTTCAAAAACCACATATATCTGTAGATAAAATATATCACAAACGAAAACATAGTCGGTCCATGCCCAAACACATGATACTGAATACCATCAACTCCGGTGTGCATCAACCGAAAGCATATCTAGATATTTGAAGTTGATGTACCTTTAGGTTAGCTAAACCCACTGGCTACGAGGCCTACTATGTTTTATATCATTTTCGATGGTGAACTCATGTTCAGCAACTCAACACACGAGTCTTCATCACTCGATTAAATCTTGAATCTCTCCATGGATTCTAGCATAAATCGCCCGATGAATGCGAACTCCGCCCACTCTATTGGAATCATCCTCAAGATAGGAAGTGCCCTCGCTAGCATCGTTCGAAATGTAAACCCCGACCTCTCCCTTGGACTTAACCATAGGGTAGACTATTTAACTATATAACATTTCACTCCATAACTGCTTCCATAACATAGAACTTGTATATCAATTTTAAAGTGATTATGGTTTCGAGTCATCTCATATAAGTACATTCCCTCGCTTACTGGACTCTTCAAAACCAAATCGATGAATCCCGGTTAATTTAACTTCGGTTTCTTTTAGAAATATACAGACAAAGCATAAGGGTAGAGATCATCTTTTATTCAAATAGATTTCCTTATCTATTGTCCTAGAAGAGTAAGACGAGTTTATACATAGGGTAGAGCATCACCGAGAGGATAACCATACCGTATAAATCTCATGTTTCTTCTAGATATTTCCTAAGTTAATTTTGGTTAGATTAATAGAAAATTACGATTACACATGGAAATCAAGTCTCGTATACTTATCACCATTTCCGACCTTCTCAACTAATGCTATCCCTCGACCAAGAGTGAAGCCAGGTAGGATAGAGCACTGGTTTCATCAAAGCCCTACCTTGATACCTCTTTCTTTACTCTCACAGATAGAACAAATTTACTTTGTCGGATTTTAGTGCCAAGTATAGGAATAAATACTTTCCATAAATGAATAAGCACACAAACATGGTTAAGTCACACAAGCGGCTTCTAATCCCTAGATTATCAAACAATACTTCTTTGTAATTACTTGTGTGTGTGTGTCTGTATATATATATATTTAAAATACCTTTATAAAAGAAATATACATGCATACTAGCACTTCACTATTCATTTCTACTCTTTCCAATACTTTAAAATATATTCATATACTTATCTCAAAGATATAAGAATATTCACAAATAACTAAACAAGATTTCATACATTGAAATACGATCAAAGAGGTTAAAAAAATGTTACTAAAACATTGTGACTATAAACCCCTTTACTGTTTTATAAATTAAACCTTTACTTTTTCCACCCTTTTACCAAAACATTCCATACTTAACATTATCTTTAAAATACTCTTTTTAAAGAATAATGTATATTCATAGGTACAATCAAAAGTGTAACGACCCACTATTTTGGACCATTCAAATCGACAATAATCAACACATGTCAGACTTGAATAATGCAAAATAATAGATTGTAATAAAATTTGGAGCAAATAAAATCATACACAGAATCACAGACACAGAAATATCAGAATAACTCGTAGCGGAAAGTAAAATAAATAGTGGTTCATGAAGCCACTACAATACAGAGTCTCAAAAGCAGATACAAAATACATAGTTTGAAAACAAATATAGTTCTAAAACAAGTATAGTAGAAATCCCAAATACATATGTCTCTAATACAAAGCTGACATAGAAATACTGAACGGAAATAAATAGCAACTAGATAAGCAGAATCTCCAGCGATTCCTAGCTCCAGAAAGTGAAGTCCAAAGCTGTGAATACTCAGGCTGACCCGAGCGTAAATAAAACACAAACACTCGAGTCAGGACATACATACTTATACAATGTAAACCAACTCAAGTGAACTGTAATAAAAGGCACAAGTAACTTAAAGAATGCTTGGGATCGCCCATTCTTTAAGGATCTGTTAAACTATCTACTATGTAGTAATATTCGCTATTATAATAATGTCTAATAATAAAATAAACATACTTTTTAATAGCGTCTAGGGGTTACCCATATAGCCCTTAACACGTAATAGTCCCACTAGTCTATCCAGTATTAGCATACTCCCAAAACGGGGGCTACCCACGATACTCCACAGGCTACAGGAGAAATCACAATTCGTAGTAAAGCTCGCTATGGTAGGTGACACGGCACAACAAGGCAATGCTAGAGTAGATATACCAATTACGCATCCGGGCTGGTGGAAACGCATAGCATCCACTACCGCCTACCTTGAACAACTCTCCCAAATCAAGGGGTGCACCCAATCAATCACAAAAGTAATAGAATGGTATCGAAGAAGTGTGTCCGATCAGAGGTGCTACCTCATTGGCCCGAGAATCGCTCCTGTTTTAGCCACCTTATGCCAACTCACGGGAGTTGGGTCCACGCATATACCTTTAGGGTCGCCACCATCCTACTTCATTCTGGAAACTCCATCGCGTACACAGTTGTTAAAGTGGTTTTCAGTATCGACAGAGAGTATGTCCATATCCGATCCCAGTTTCTTTAACAACCAATCGTTATTATAACCCGTGGTTATAAATTTCAAAATAGTTGATATTTCAAATCAAAATACTTCATTTAAACCATTTAAAACTAAAGTCATTATACCTTTAAATCAAATATTCAATTCCAAAAAATTTAGCCTTTTTGAGTTCATTTATTCACTTAAATACATTAAAACCTTTAAATTCCAACTTTCACAGCATTTAGAAATTGCTACGGTAAGTTACATTTAAAAACAATTCAATTCAGCAAAGAGCATTTAAAAACTGTTGTAATAATTCAGTTTTAGTGGAAAAATAGTTCAATTCAGAAAAGACAGCATTTACAAAACTACTGTAATAGTTCAGGGTTCAAATTATATTCAAAAATCACATTTCAGCCAATTGCAGCACTTAACAAGTGCTACCATAGCTCTTTCATTAGTTTCGGTTTCAAGTTTAGTTCCTGCCACCACAGCACTTACAAAGTGCTGTCATAGCCTTAGTTAATTTTAGCCTTTTAGTTCACTTCTGCAACTACAACACTTACAAAGTGCTGCAAATTCTATCTAGTTCAGATTTTAGTTTATTTCCAGAAACGATAGCATTTCTGAAGTGCTACTAAATGAATTTCCAGGTTTTAAATAGAATTCCAGCCACAAATAAACTTTAATTTAAATCATTCTAACTCATAAAAATCATATTTTTCCACATCAAAAATGTTCATTTAAATACTTTTTAACTTATGATTTTTATAAAGAATTTTTTTACAATAAAATCAAATTTTTCAATAATTTCATTTATTAAATTCAAGTGCACAATTTTCTTATGCTTTACATTTTTAACAAAATACTTTAACACTTAAATTTAAGTTTCCATTTTTCACAAATAAAACTTAATTTCCATTTTTATTTAATTAACTTAAATTTCTATTAAAAATCAAATCATAAATTTCCAAATTAAGTTATGCTTTTAAATCACAATTTTCTATTCATTTATTTAACATTTTAATACATAGAAAATCATTATCACTTTATTTAATTATTTTAAATTCAATTTAAATCAAATTATCATAATTTACATTTTAAAAATACTTAAAAATTTCCAGAAAACTTTATAAAATAACCACAGGTCTGTATAATATTTTCTAGCCTAAGTCAAGTGATACGGATAATATATCATTTCAATCCGTAATTTACAAAGAAAATCCGGGTTTTATCATTTCAAACCCGTAATCCCAAGTAAATAAAATTAAATAGAAATCGCTCAGGCTGATCATTTCATCCCATAACGATCTTTCCCTATTCTAAAGTCCGTTCGGGTATGTATCATTTCAACCCATAGTGATTCTATTCTATAGGGAACTTGCAGTGTGATAAACGGAATAGAATAAACAGTAAAATAAAATAAAACATAACAGATGATGTGATAAGTTTATAACTGGGTTTAACATCATATAATTTACATCACAGGTAGGTATAGCATGATATAATATTTTATACACATTCACTTGTTGTCACTTCACAATTGATATAAGTATAAATGTCGTGTGTGAATACTCACCTTTTTACGCTGGAGTTTGCAATTAAAACACACAAATGAAAATCCAGAAAGCACGATAGCATGACTTGATTTGAATGGAGAGAGAGCCAAGATGTAAATCTTGTATTCAAAAACAAAACAAAGCCAAATATAAATATAAATACAATACCAAAGTTTATTGAAACAAGAATGGCAATAGAGTTAGACAATGACTTCACAAAGCTTTTCAATCAATATTACTTGACTACCACTCACATATGCTCAGCCATACATGTTATTTGGTTCAACCACAACATGATTTCAGGTTGAAATGCTCGGGTATGGACTCATAAATGCATGGTTACAAAGTGGAATATAAAGAGGAAGGAGTTACAAATGGAGGAAGGTTAAAAGGCAAAGCTAACAAGTGGGGTTTGGTTTCATCTAGGCTCGACCAAAGGGGTCTATGGGCTCGGCCAAGGCTGCTACAGGTCTGGACATGTCAGATGGTGATGGTCAGAGGTATGTACTAGGTGGTGGTGGTGGCTATAGGGGTGGCCGAAGTCAGAAATGAAGGTGGAAGTTGAACTAGGCTCGGTTATGTAGACTTTTGTGGAGTTTATGCATTGTTTTGTGATGTTTGGATCAAGGGATGGTCACGGCCATCTATGGTCAGAGGAGGAGGAGGGTTAGGTCGTGGATGGTGTGGGAAGGAAGTGGTGTGGTGGTCGGTTATGGCCGAGCAACACTATGGAAGAATCAAGCCAAAATCAATAGAAAAATGGAAAGAAAAAGTAGAAAAGAGGAGAAGCCATTACCAAATAATTTCAGAAATGAATGATGGCCGAAATGAAATGAAATGAGAAGGAGTTTTCACGTAAAATACAATAGGAATACACGGCTAAAGCAAAAGAAAATGAAAGGCCAAAGAAAATGAAGAGACTAGAAATGAAAAGTCAAGCAAACGAAGGGACTTTGCCTCTTCTAATTTCCAATTCTTTTAAATTCAATATAAACAAAATAAAATCAGTAAATAAAATAAAAGACAAACAAAAATAAAGTGAAAATGAAAATAAATAATTATTCATAGGAAAAATAAAAAGAAAATAAAAGTAAATAAAGAAAATAGCTTATTATATTGAAACTAGCATTAAAAATTTCAAACAAAAATGCAATTAACTTTAGAAAATTATAACTACACTTTTGAAATTATAACTATACTTCTAAAATGGTTTAAAAATAAAATATTGAAATAAAATTTATTATAAAATGATTTAAAAATATTTACAAAAATATTGGGTTGTTACAAAAAAGGGTTAAAAAATGTTACTAAAACATTGTTTGCTATAAACCCAAAACCTATTATACTTATCAATATCTTTAAAATATTCTTTTTAAGGATTAAAGTATATCTACACTCACTTAACAAGCTAATATACATTTAAATAACATCTCAAAACCATTTGCTAGTACCTTAAGCATTGGTTTTGATGACAACTACCATATGCCATTATATAGAATATAGATAACATTATATAAAATATAGATACTAATGTTTTTATTAAGTTATATATACTATATAGTGCATGATATTAGGTAGGTAATAATTAAGAAGACTGTAAAGTATCAAGTGAAGATTTAAGAGGCTGATATGGAGATTCAAGGGTTAGAGATTGAAGACTCATGAGTATTGAAGAACTCAAGATTTCTCAGATAAGTTATAGAGTCATAGAATTTTTGTTAAAACCTTGATAGCACTTCTTTGATCTCTCTCTATTTTTCCTTTTGAAAGGATTTTTAGTTTCAAATATCTTAAAATTCAAAAATAGTTTTTAAAGAGAATTGTTGTTTTCGAAATAATCTTTAAAAATAGCCTTTAAATTATTTCTACCTTTTGATTTTATTATACCTTGAGAAATTACATTTTTAAAGTTTTTTAAAATATACTTTGAATATTATACTTTGTTATATTTTTAGTTTTAAAGCTTTCTACATATTTATTAAGTATATTATAATATTTGTTGTAACTTTGATTTTAAATATATTCACTTATACTTTTTTTATTTATATTTAAAATCCTTTATATACTTAAAATACTCTAAAAATAATTTTATAAAGTTTTCTAAAGTTCTGATATAATTTAAATATGTATATACTATGTCTAAATGATTTTACAAAGTATTAAAATATATTACAAACATTAATATTTCTAAAATAATTTTTATATAGTGTTTTTCAAAATTACAAAGGGTATGTCGACATATCCTCATAGAGTATGTCGACATATTGATCGAAATTTTCAAAATTCAAAATTTGAATTGAAGTATCTTTTTGTCGTATCTCTTTGTGAATGGACATGACTGTTGTTTCACTACAAATATAGGGTAAACCAACAGAATTTGGTTAACTACTTTCTCATATTTTCTCTCCTCTTTCACTCTCTTGTTTTCTAAAAGAAATTCAACTCAAATTCAACTCCACTAATTTGATTCTTTATTGAATACTCTCTAATCTCTATCATCTCTCTCACTCAAACAAGATCAAAGTGCTATTCAAGATGTTATAGGGTCATTTGTATTCAGGATCAATTATTTTTGTCGGTAAAACTCTAACAAATCATACTCGTATATTGGTAGGTGTGATTGTGGCCCATGTAAATCAATTGGGTGTGCTTGCTGACCCAAAAATTCAAGTAGGTGTGCTTGTAGCCCATGTAAATCAAGTTAGTCTACCCTAAGCTCGAAAAGTCTGGAGGGTGTGTCTCGTTGCCTTGAAATCGAGATTGTATCGACTTTTCTATTTGAAAAGAAATTTGTACAAGAAATTGTATAAGACTGAATGTAGTGTAACTCCGAACCAGTATAAAATCCTGACGTGTTCTTTCATTTTTACTTTTACTACATTAATATTTATCTGTGTTTGAATATGTGATTGTTAAATAAATCGTTTAAACTATAATCTTAAAAGAATTCAAAACACCATACACCCCTCCTCTAGTGTTAAATTAGCCTTAAAGCCCATCTTCCGCTAAATAGCATTTGGTATCAAAGCATTGATTTTTAAGTATTCATAATTTTGATTTTTGAAAAGTTTTAATAGCTAACAACACTGTTAATAATATTATTAATAGCACTGTTAATCCACTTGTTAGTAATTCCTTTATGGAAGGACAATCTATTGCTAGACCCCTATTTTTAATGGAAGTAATTACACATATTGGTCATGTAGGATGACAATTTATTTACAGTCAATTGGGTCTAGATATTTGGAACATCACACAAAATGAGTACACTGAGCTCGAGACTAATTTTTCAACTTGGACTGCTAACCAAAAGACAGTTGTACAAAGTTACTCTAAATCCATGAATGTTTTTTTTGTTTACTGGATAGAAATGAATTTAATAGTGTGTCTATCTGTAAGTATGCATTTGAAATGTGGATAACATTGCACGTTACACCCGAGGGCACCAGTAAAGTCAAATAGTTGAAATTTCGATGTTAACTAATAAGTTTCAATTATTTAAAGTGAGTCCAAATGAGTTCATTTCTGACATGTATAGTAGATTACAAGATATAGTTCATTCACTAATTTCACTTGGTAAAAGTTTTTCTAAAGAGGATCAAGTTAGAAAAATCCTCAGTTCACTTACTCCTAAGTGGGACCAAAAGACTCTTGCGATTGAAGAGGCTAATGACATTAGCACTTTGAAAATTGAAGAGTTAATTGGCAATTTAATGTCATTTGAAGCACAAAAGCAGGGTAGGAGAGAAAGCAAGGAAATAGAGAAGAAATCCATCGCTTTCAATGCCACAACAGATGATTTGGATTCAAAACAATGATGATGATGAGGAAATCGCCTTCATGACAAGAAATTTTAGAAAATTTCTGAAGTACAGAAAGATGAATAATCTCAATAGCTATGAAATAAAAATCCAGGAAGTGGAAATAGAAGCAAAAATGGTGTTAGATGTTTTAACTGTGATGAACCTGGCCATACAAAAAGTGAATGTCCACATCTTGAGAAACCGAAAAACACACCAAATACTGATTCGTCTAGAAAACGGAGAAGGGCTTATGATGTAACACTAGACGATTCGAACACTTCCTCAAGTGATAACGAACTAGATACAGAGAATTCTAATATGTGCTTCATAGCGACAGTTAATGAGAAATCCGGAGACACGAAATAAAAATAGGTACGCATTTAAATAAATTTTTTGAATTTTTGTTATTATTGATTGTTGTTGATTGATAGGAATAACCTATAGATTAATAATAATATTGGATGAATATTATGTGTATATATTTTAAATATTATATATATATATATATATTAATAAAAAATTAAATAAAGATAATATAAAATGTTTTTAATTATTTAAGGTAATATATTAAATAATTATTATAAGATAATTATAAGTATAGATAAATATGAATTATTTATTGAATTTCTCTTTTTGAAATTTTCGACCTATATATCGACATACCCCACATGTATTTGTCGACATATGCAGGCGTATTTTGAATTTCAATTTCAAATTCAAAATTTGAATTTCCCTCCACCTTTTCACCAACCCCTATTTTTGAAAGGATATCTCTTGACCAGCAAACATGTCCTTTGATTCTCTATTTATCTACTCTATCTCTATCCATTCATTTCACTTTCATTTTCAAATTCAAAAATCATTAACTCTCTTATCTCTTCAAACTATTCTTCAATGACATACTCAAGCAATACTCCATCAACCATGAGGCTTTCTAAGAAAACAAAAGGCTTTCTTTCAATGACAAAGAAGCTATGCAAGCTTATATAGAGTATACGTCTTTCAGAAAAGTCTCTCCTGAGTGATTTTCTATTTTTGAAGATTTTCCTACTTATGATCTTTTCAATCTTTGTTTGCAAAAAGAAATTCTTGGTTTAATCGATGCTTCTCAAAATGATTTCGTTTATTATCAAAATTTAGTAAAAATCTTTTATGCGAATTTAAAAGGAAAATTTTATGATGGAAACTAGGTGAAGCTTGAAGTAGTGTCAAGGGGACAAAATTGTTTTAAATTTTGGAATTTCAGATCACATTCTTGAATGCAAATCTAGTGGAATGGACCTTTCAACTTTTCAAATTTATTTTCAAAACCGTAAAGTGATTCATGACAATTTCGAAAATAATGATGACTTTGACTTCAAAAACAAAAACTTGCATCCAAAAGAAAGGACTTCAAGCCTTTTCATGCAATAAAGTATCACTCCTAGAACTAGTAATTACAACAACCTGACTCAAAAAGTTTTCAAAGCTCTTTTTGCCATTTATGGTCAATACGACATAAATTGGTCTCAAGTCATTTTGGATGAAATTTTTGCCTAAAAATATTTCTAAGCATGAAAAGACACTATTTCATGGTGTGTATCTCACTAGAGTTTTCACTTACTTTGGTGTTGACCTTAAAGGAGAAGAAACCATTCCTCGAAAATTATTTTACAAGGCCAACATCTCACTTATGTATATTTCACCTTTTTTCGAGCGTTACGAAATGCTTGCGGAAAAGGAACAAAGATTGACTTGGAAAGAAGAGCAAGATAGAAGGAAAGAGGAGGAGGAGGAAGAAGACGAAATGGAAGTCGAGAAGGAAGAACAAGAAGTGGAGGAGGATACTTCCTTGGAAAGTATCAGTATGCCATCTAATCCATCCAACAAAGATCTTCTCAAAAATCAAGAGAAGATCATTCACAGGAAGCTTAAGAAATCATTTTCAAAGAAGTTTACTTCACTTTCCACTAAAATGAATAAATTCTTTGAAAAGGTCATCCACAAGCTTGGTGGTTCTTCTTCATCTCCATCCACATCTTTCTATATCTTTCTTCTATTATAATGTATTTCATGTACTCATCTTTATTATCAATGAAATTCTATTTCGAACTATTAAACATTGTTAATCATCTTTGGAAAGTCATACAGGTATAATTGTATAGGCCAAATACAATAGAATAATAAATAAAGTAGTTTTCAAAATTATAGTGCATATGTCGACATATGTCAGGCATGTATGTCGACATATAATGGTCAGTTTTCAAAAAATTTTAAAATTAAAAATAAAATAACTACCAAATGCCTATTCATTTCAAACGACTTCTTACCCCTATATGTACCTATTCACTTCAAAAAATCATCATTTTTCAATCTCTTTCTTCTCTCTCTTTCATATATAAACTTATCCCTTCAATAATGGCTTCTGCATATAAAAAACTATGCGAAATTCTTGAACGAACACTTGAATCGTTCAAGAATATTCTTACCATCATTCTTAGAAATCAGAAACACTTAGAACTAAGTCCAATGTAGATGATTAAAGAGCGAGATAAGCACTTTTATGCCATTCGGTGGATGATTTCTTCTCTTATCAAAGGTGAACCAACCAGCAGTCCTGAAACTATCCACAACAACGATGATGAAGATTTGAATGCTATCAAAGCGGATCCAATTTTCGGATCTGATGGATGGGTAGAAGTTCCTAAGGAAGACTAAAGATTGATTGGTTTGGATTTATATAAGTATGCATATTAATATATTACAATATTGATTTGTGTAGATTGGATTGACTTTGTGTATATTAACTAGATTTGCTTTGTTGAATTATATGATTGATTAGTTTGATTTACTTCTTTTATCTAACTTATCAAATGTATTGATTAATGTGATTAACACAAGTTATCTATGTTATCACTCTTATATTACTATTATTGCTTTTTCTAATTGCTTTTATATCTCAGCATTATGTATTATGTAGTACTTGGGGGAATTTTTTTAGTTAGATTTTTGTTGATGAAAAAGGGGAAGAAACAAGCAAAATATAGGTATAGATTAAGGAGGACTTTTGTAACTCGGTGGGAGTTATAACATATTTTATAAATATGGTTGTCAAAAATAGGGGAATTTTTAGTACCTTAGGCATTGGTTTTGATGAAAACAACCATATAACATTATATAAAATATAGATACATTATATAAAATATAGATATTAATGTTTTTGTCAAGTTATAATATATGGTGCAGGATATTAGACAAGTATTAACAAAGAAGACTGTACAGTATCAAGTAAAGATTCAAGAGGTTGATATAGAGACTCATGAGTTAGAGATTGAAGACTCATGAGTATTGAAGAACTCAACATTCCCAAATAAGTTATGAAGTCATAAATTTTTTGTTAAAACCCTAATAGCTGATCTCTCTCTCTATCTCCCTCTCCATTTTTCCTTTTCAAAGGATTTTCAATTTCAAGTATCTTAAAATTCAAAAATAGTTTTTAAAGAGAATTCGTGTTTTCAAAATAATCTTTCAAAATAGCCAATAAATTATTTCTACCTTTTTTATTTTATTATACCTTGAGAAATTAAGCTTTTTAAAGTGTTTTAGAATATACTTTGAATATTATACTTTGTTATAATTTTAGTTTTAAAGCTTTTTAAATAATTTTAGTTATATTAAAAGATTTGTTATAACTTTGATTTTAAATATATTCACTATTATTTATATTTAAAATTCTCTATATACTTAAAATATTCTAAAATAATTTTATAAAGTTTTCTTAAGTTTTGATATAATTAAAATATGTATAAACTATGTTTAAATGATTTTACAATGTATCAAAATAATTCACAAACCTTAATATTTTTAAAATAATTTTTATAAAGTGTTCTCAAAATGACAAAGGGTATGTAGACATATCCCCATAGAGTATGTCGACATACGGACCGAAATTTTCAAAATTCAAATTTTGAATGGAAATATATTATCATCGTATCTCTTCACGAATGGAAAGGGCTGTTGTTTCTCTATAAATAGAGGGTAAACCAACGAAAATTGGTTAACTACTTTCTCATACTTTCTCTCCTCTTTCACTTCCTTGTTTTTTAAAAGAAATTCTACTCAAATTCTTCTCAAATTCAATCAGAATCAAATTCAACTCCATTGATTTGATTCTGTCTCTGATCTCTCTCACTCAAATAAGATCAAAGTGCTATTCAAGAGGTTATAGGATCATTTTTATTCAAGATCAACGATTCGTGTCTGTAAAACTCTATCAAATCATAATCGTATATTGGTGGGTGTGGTTGTAGCCCGTGTAAATCAATTGGGTGTGCTTGTTGACCTAGAAATTCAAGTGGGTGTGCTTGTGGCTCGTGTAAATCAAGTGAGTCTGCCCAAAGCTTGAAAAGTCTAGAGGGTGTGTCTCGTTGCCTTGAAATCGAGATTGTATTGACTTTGCTGAAAAGAAACATGTACAATGAATTATACAGGACTGGATATAGGGTAATTCCGAACCAGTATAAAATCTTGGTATGTTCTTTCCTTTTTACTTTTACCGCATTAATATTTATCTGTGTTTGAATATGTGATTATTAATTGCATTGTTCAAACTATATTCTTAGAAGAATTCAAAAAGATTCACAAATTTCAAAAAACACTATTCACCCCCTCTAGTGTTCAAACTATAATGAAGCCTAATTATTTGCATAAGGAGTCGTTTCTTTTTGCTATATTGGAACAATACTTTCAGCTACCATATTTTAACGAAATGGAAAATCATTTGCATTTGAAATATTAGCAAACAGTGGAACAATAAGACAAGGAGGTAATACTTTTACATTGGCTTTCAATTCATCTATAGCATTGGCAGGCAGTGAAATAATAAGACCAGGTTGAGGAATAACAAGTGTAAAAGGCTTTGAAGCAGGAATTACTTACATTCTAACAACGATGTCAGAAACCATGTCCGCAACAGCAACAACATCAGAATTCACCTTGGGGCTGTAATGGTCGAAATGCTTTGTAATTTAGGTGGAATTTTGAATGAGTAAGGAGAGGAAGTAGCATCGGTAACTAGAGACATGGATGAGTTAGAAACAGCCTTCACATTCTTCTTTGATTTGAGATTAGGGAATTCTGACTCATCTTGCACGGCAGTAGGCGTACTCGACCAGATCTCATAGTGGAGATGTCTCATCGGTTGGTGACGTTGGTAATTGAATATCGAGTGGAGAGGACAAAGTGTAGATGAGTTCTTTTGAGTGAAGGGAAAGAATATCGCAGGTAGGGGAATCGTATTCAATAGCCCAACACTCTTGTTTTGATTTTTTTTAGAGAAAAAGAAGACAGGGTCGTGTTTCTTAAAACAAGAAGTAGATAGACATAGGTAGGTAGCTCGTAGGTGCGGCTGATGGTCAGTTTATGGACTGATGTGATATATATATATATATATATATATTAAATTCCAAAATATCTAGATATTTATTTCGAACTCTGATCGAGGTGTGCCGCGTAGCGTTCCTAGCGTTATACCCATATTCCGAACGCAATGAACAAGTTTCAAGGCCTAATTCGATCGTATAAGAAGATGGCTTTTTGAACCCAATTATTGTATTAAATTTTCGATATTAAATTCAACGCGTTTCTATCCCGTACGACCAAACGATAACTCCAAATGCTACGAAAATTTTGAAATCCAATAATAATACACTATTACGGATCCAATGGAACTAGTTTCGTCGAAATTCGAGACTATGCCCCAGAAGGCTTTTTTTATCTGTTAATTTAAACGAATTATTTTTAAAATCGAGTAAATCATTTTTAAATTCAAATTAAAATTTTATTTACCTTCATTCCTATAAATAGAAATTTAATAAGCCTTTGAAATTATTTTTATCCAGCTTAAAGCTCAAGATTCCACTATTTACCCATATTTCAAATATTAAATTTCACAATTAAATTACCCAATAAATCGTTATAATTGAAATTAAAGTTATTAAATTTATAAAATTTACTTTTAAATATTTAAAATCAATTTAATATTCTAATTTCAAATAACCAAAATTCTAGGTCGTTACATTTCTCCCCTTTAAAAGAATTTCATCCCCGAAATTGCCAAGGTAAGAAGAATGGTCCAAAACCCATTAACTTTCCCAAAACCAATTAGTTGGAATAACTTACCAAGTTCATTTAAGCCTTTAACTTTCCAAAATCAATTTGTTAAAACCTTTTTATTACTTTTACCAAGTTTCCAAATTCATCCTTAGATTCCAACTAATATTATCCACTCAATCATTTCAAATTATAACTCATAGCAGCTACTACCGCCCACCTCAAGACACACTTCCATAATCAAAAGTGCACCCAATCAAATCACAAAGTAATAGAATGGTATCGAAGAAGCATGCTCGATCGGAGGTGCGACCTCACTTGGCCCGGCGTGGCTCCTGTTTTAGTCACATCAAGCTGACTCGCGGGAGTCAGGGCTGCGTTCATACCTCATGTAGACGTCACCAAACCATCCTACTTCATTTTGGAATCTCCACCACGTACACAGTTGTTAAAGTGGTTTTCGGTATTGGCAGAGAGTATGACAATATCTGATCTTGATCTCTTTGACAACCAAACGCTTATTTCACACCGTGGTCATTTTAATTTCAAAACAGTTCATACTTTATATCAAAATATCATTATTCATTTCAAAAATCATATCACTCTCAAAATCATTATTCACTTTCGAAATCATTATATTAAAGTATTCGCATTTAAATCCATTAAATCTAAATTATAACAGTTCCAACTTAAACAGTTTAAATATTGAAAATAGTTTATATATTTTGAAATAGTTTTAAATTAAAATAGTTTATATATTTAAAAATAGGTTATAGATTTAAATAGTTTATATATTAAAATAGTTTATATATAAAAATATATATATCGAAAATAGTTTAAAATTAGAATTATTCTTCCAATTTCACAAATCAAATCAAATCAACTTAATTTCACAACTCAATTTAAATCAATTTCAGTTCAACAAATTTCAATTAAAAGGGTTAGAGGTTTAATCCAAATTCTCATATAAATCATTTTTAGTTTATATCAATTTTAAATTCAGGTTTGAATTACAAATTTAAACCATTTCAAATTCAATAGATTTCAAAGTTTAAAATATTCAAACCATTTACAATAACTTAATTTGATAAATTCCTTTATATTTCAAAATTCTACTCTAATTTTATTTAAATTTGAAAATATTCACTTAATCATTTTTAATAATATTTAAATAAAATCTCAAATTTCAAATTTAAATAAAATCAATAATTAAATATCTAACTTCAATTATATTTACCTAATCTCAAATTTCAAATTTAAATCAAAATTAAATATTCAATTTCATTTAAAATTTGAAAATATTCATTTAATCACCTTTAATTAAATCAAGTTATAAAATCATATCCTTTAAAATCTCAAAATCAATAAGTTTCAAATCAATCCTTATTTAAATTCAATTATTAACCAATTTGAATTTCAAGTTAACTTTATTTATCTTTCCAACCTCTATTATTAAAGTTATTACAAAAAATCTATTAAAAATATTAATATAATTTTAATTAGATACTTCAAACATATTATATATATATATATATATTATTAGTTAAATTAAATTCTTACTAAATTTTATTATATTAATTATTATTATTATTAAACTATTTTAAACCTTATTATATATATATATAAATAATAAAGTTATAATTAAAATTTTATAATTTACATTTCAAAACTTAACTGATACTTTTAAAATTTTCAAAACATATAATTTTAAAAATTTAATTTTTACACATATATAAAATAAAAATCTTTATATTACATTTAAAAATCAATATTTATTTAAAACCCATATATTTTCTTTCCTCAAAATTTGGAAATTATCTGAAAATAGGCCAACGGTGTCCGTATATAATTTTCTATCCTATGGTCAAGTGATATGGATATTTATCATTTCAATCCGCAATTATTTAAATTACGGGTTTATATCATTTCAACCCGCAATCCCAAAAATTCAATTCAATAAAATCGCATGGGTTTATCATTTCAACCGATAACGATTTTCCCCTAATCTATAAAATCATTCGGGTATGTATCATTTCAACCCATAGGGATTTACTAAGCTAACAAGGAACTTACAGTGTGAGAACAATAAATAGAATGACATGGCATATCAATGGCAATATGATTATACTTAACAAATATAATATATTTACACGGGTTATGGTTATCATATGTCAATTAACATAAGCAAACAAGTAATATATCATGTTCAACCATATTTCTAACTAGTTCAATATTTAACAACATATTTCAATCATCATTTCATGTGAATTAAATTTACTAAATATAAGAATGTTAATCGTGAGTGATCGCTCATCTTTCGAAGCTAGAAAAATAGACAATGCAACAAGCTACGATTTTGAATCACGAACTCGACAATCGACCAATCCAAAAGACATTTTCCAAAGCAGAGCAAGGTGAACAAGAATTCGACAAACAAAGATGATAACTTGGAATCGATGAAAAACAATCAAAAATTAACTTGATATAAGTGGAAACCAAATATATATATATATATGTCTTTTTTTTCTTCATAAAACCAATATTCAATTTAAAACATATATCAAAATAAAATCATTATATATATATTAAAACCAATATTTAATTAAAACACATATTAAAATAAAAATCTTCATATTAACATTTTTAAATCGATATTTATTAAGCACAGATATAAAATCAAACTATATATATATCATTATTTTTAAATCAATACTTACAAATCAATATTTAATAAAACCCATAGTTTACAAAATTCTTCAAATAAATATTTAGACATAATATCTATGTATGTTTAAAATCATTACAAAAATCCATTTCAAAATCATAAACTTAAAATAAATAAACATATTATATACATACATACAATTCAGAATTTTAACATTAACATAAACATAAACATATTATATATATATATAAACAAGAGGAGGCTGCAAAGGAAGATGGCATAAAAAGAGAGGAATGGCGGAGAGCCGTGACTATGGGGTTTCGGTTGCTTTGTAGCACCCCGCATTTTTATATAATTAAATAATTAAATAACGATGAATAGTGAAAATAAACATTTTTGTATTCCAAATATGGCCTTAAAACTTATACCATTGTGTTAGTGGTAATTTTCTGATCAATTTCCATATATAACTTGTCGAAATCTGAGTCAATACGAAAAAGTTATGAGAGAAACGAAAAACGGGAAATAATCGAAAATAGAAAAAAAATATAAAACCTATATGGGTCGACCCAGAACCTCCCTAGGTCGACCGCCAGGTCGACCCGAAGGAAGTTAGGGTCGACCAGCGTTGCTACCCGGACGCAATTTCGTCCAAGTATGAGCCGAGCCAAGTAAAATCGAATTTTATCCCATCCGAGCCATACGTTGATGCATCTGATGGCTCCAAACGACCATGTGACGTGGTGGCTTCAGATTCAATCCAAGAATCCAACGGTCTGAGATCCCCAAACTCCACTATAAATAGAACCCTAGGCCTAGCTATTTTCTCACAATCAGATTTTCTCCCAACTGGGTTCATTGCCTGAGGCTGGATCAGGCTTTTAAATCTCCCCGAGATGGCCGAGATGAAAAATCCGAGATATCAGCCAAAATCCGAGATTTGACAGCCTATTTAGTTATAAGTGTTTTAAATATCGCCCGAGATAGCCGAGATATTTTCCCGAGATATTGGCCAAAATCCGAGATTTAAAACACTGGGCTGGATCCTAAAAAGAAAATATTTCTAAGGGGAAGATCTTCTCAATAAATTAAACACCTTAAAAAGGGACCCAGGAAGACCATGGATCCAAGCAAAGAATTAGCAGAGCTAAGGACGACATGTGAATGGATTTAATTATATATCTTTTACGTTTATGATATATTATCGTTAGATTCCCATTAAATAATTTTATTCGATATTTATTTCAGTAATTAATTCTGTTAATTAGTTATGCTGAGACTGCAAATTGTATAACAGAGATTATATTTAATTATTATTTATATGGAAAAAGGGGAAAAAGTAATCCAATTAAATATAAATAATATTAGGCTTGACAGTTGAGGAAGGCATAAGCCTAAAAGTAAGAAATTTATAGTTATTTACATCTATTTTAAAAGTTGAAATTTAGCATGTAAATGTTAGCTTCTTTTTATTCCTTTTTATGCGAATAAAATAGTAAAGAAAAGAATTTGCAAATACGGACCAAAATAAAAGAACACTAGATTTACAGAAATTAGATGTAAAATAAGAAAAGCCGAAATAAAAAAAGAAAAATAGAATTTTGCAGTAAATTACGCTAAAATGGGGAAAAATAAATTAAAAGGGAAAATCTAATAACTTGATTTGGAATTAAGTGATAGATTAATCGGTTGGTTTAGAAAAGAGAATACATTTTCATAGTTTAATATTTAAAAGATAATGATAAACGTAATTGCAAAGGATAAAAGAAAGAAAAAGGGAATTAGTGTAAAATAGAGAAACTGTTGTATTTTGCACTATCCAAAAAGTAAAAGAAATAATAGAAGAAATATTTTGCAGTTACGGATTATTGTTTATAGCACTATTTAGTATTAAAACATGGAAATGGAATTTTAGCACAGTTTTTGTAACCAACCAAATATAATGGAACTACTTCCTAAAATATAAGAAAATAAAGTGAAGAATTACATGAAGTAAAGAAGAAATCAAGTTAATTATTAGACAAGACTGGAAGCAATTAAAAGAAATATACCTAGATCTACAATTACTGTGCATATAATAGAATAAAAGCAAAGCAGTTGTTATGATATGTAAATTTGTGACAGCCGGACGTAGTCCCAAGCTAAGGTTGTCATATAAAATAAGAGAACTAAAGAGAATTCAATATCATAATAAAATAAGACAGACTAGAATAGAAAAGAGACACTTGTAATTATATTTATAATATATAGATTATAAAAGAATACAGAAGTGACAATTACAGGTAAAATTATAACATAGGTTATAATTAAGCAGAAAGAACAGAAAAGGCTTATTTTAAGACTTAAATTAAGTTAATAACCAAATAGAGCAGAAATAACAAAAGAGGCTTATTTTAATAAACTTAGATCTTGGATTAAGTTAATAAGCAAGATAATAGAAGTGGCTCATACCAACAACATTCCCTTTCAGTCAGGAATTGATGGTCTCACAATAGTTAGGTGAGGCTGGGACAAGCTTATGCTGATTAGGGAAAATTAGTAGCCAACGGAATAAGAAAAGTAAACTAAACGCATAATAAAAGATTAGACGTAAGGTCTAATAAAACAGTAAGATGCGTTTGGAGCAGCCCAGAGGATGAAGAGCCTAACAAAGTAGTTCATCACAGATTTCAGCACAGAAGGAGCACGTCCAACTTAGATATTTTAGGCTAGAGGAAGTACGAGACTTCAACGAGACGTGAGGGTACTCTAGGATTGCCCTCTGGGGTATGCATAACGGAGCAGTCCCCCGGAGGCAGGTCTGTAGGTGTTCCATCAAGAGCGTATGCCTTGACTGCTTTTTGCGTGGCAGGACCATTTTAGGCAGTCAAAAGGGGTTGATGTTTCGAGTAGGATATTTGTATGACACCATACTTGATTTGCGGGTAGGTTTTAGTGGGCAGGACCTAAAAGGATAGTCGCATGCGGATATTGGATCAACATCAAAACCAAGAAGCGAGATCGGGAAAGACTAGAGTTAAACCAAAAGGCCAATGATTCTTTCACTATCGAGACATTAGATGAGGGGCGTAGCCAATTGGATGTTTAGATTGTTTGCAGTATGGCACAGCCACTTAGCTCTTTAGAGGTCTTTCGATTAGTTGAGGGGTGGTTGCGTGGGGCCATAGCCACGATAAGAAAAGAGACAGACCAAGTAGAATATCTATATTGTAGGCCTAACAAGGCACTCCTTTACAGATAATAGAAAATCCGCGACTGAGTTCCATACAAGGTAGACCTTGTTAAGCGGGATTCAGGGAGTAGATAGAACGATTACGTATAGTCCTCAAGGTACGCACTGGGTGGTACATTGTGGATGTCCGAGCATTAGTATAGGCTAGTACGGACACAGCTTTACGTTTTCATAGTAAATAATGGAACATCTGTATTGTAGGCCTTACAAGGCAGTCCTTTACAGATGTAGTCACAGAATGCTATAGGAGCAAGACGATGAAGTCCTTTTCGACGAGGATACAGAAGGTACTATGGGTAGTACCTAGGACCTATGTGGTCATTGGGTATATAGCTACATATATGTATTAGTTATTAGGTTTTAATCTACTAGGGAGTAGATGGGTACGATTCACGCACGGAGGCGGGAGTAGTATAAACCCAACAAACCTAATATAGTAGAAAATGGAAATAAAACGGTATATGTAGAATTAAGCTTAAAAATGTATAATTTGTCCATTCACCGGAACTTTAGTTCTGACCCTCTCCTCATAACATCCTACAGGTTACGTAGATGGCAGAGACTTTCCAGCTTTGAGACACTTGTTTAGAAAGTGTTATTATATTGATGAGTATTTACTTACTATTATATTTTAGTCACTTCCGCTGTGAGATATTTATCTGAGCTCTGATATATTTGTCTTTGCCTATTTGCAGGATACCAAAAACTCAACTCGGGCTTTAGTGGGCTTGGTTTTTGGCATTTTTGCGAAAAATCCGGACCCACTGAAATTCGGGTTGTTACATGCTTGGTGGATGATGGGTTGACCTGACTGTGGTGGGTTGCTGCATGTGCTCGTCACGTGGAGGAGTGTGGGTGAATCGATACAAGGCTGATCTAGCGGTGGATGGTGGCTTGTTCGGAGGTCACGACACAGCAAAGGCTGTTGGGTTTGCAATGGGTGCTCGGGTGGAGGCTGATGGGAGGAAGGGCCATGGAGAGTGAAGGGTCGAAGCGGTTGTGGCGTGGGTGAGCTACGACAAAAGGAAGAGGGGTGGTCGGGTGTGGGGTTTGGCGAGGCAGAGGTGGGTTGTTTCGGTTAATGTTAGCGGATGCGACAGATATGGGTGGAGAGAAGGAGGCCGCACGTGTGGAGGGAGAGAGAGAAGTGGCGGAGATAAGTGAAGAGTTGGCACGATAGGAGGGTGACGCGAACTGGAGGCGGACGAAAAATGGTTGATGGATGCGTTTCGAGTGGAAGAGGAGCAGGCTTATATATAAAAGATTCAGTTGAATATATATGCTTTATATATTTTATATTTTTTTAGAGAGAGGAGAACGAAGAGAAAGGCGACAACGAACCATCAAATATATATAAAACAATGGGATTGGCAATAGTCAAAGCTGAATTTCATGAAATCATATAGGTTAGTGGCCATTCATTTTCTCACGGATGGACAATTGAAAGGACATAAAAGCCAAAAGGCTCAATTTCGAAACCAATACGGCTAATCGTTTTACTGATTTCACCGCATACCAGACACCAAAATGTATAAATGAATATACTACGGAGATCAACATGACGAGACAAACAGAATGGTACACAGATATCAGCGATACGACCAAGCTGTCAAAGCTTGACTTTTCGCTGCCGAAAATGCTGCTAAAACGTCGAAAATAAGATGAACGGGGTTGGAGCAGTCCAAATTTGGTGAAACGAAATACGACGTCTCACTCAGAAAATGATTTACAATTTTTTTATATAAAAATATTTAGATTTTGAAAACATTTTATATTCATTAAATCAACTGATTTTAAATTGAAATTAAAAATTACACAATAGAACTAACTTTCATATTTCTCAATAAAAATTTGACACTTGCTATGTTTAAATAGACGCATACCAAATATCAAATTTTCATAACAAAATTTTAATTGTTTATTTTCAAGAAAAATTTAGTTAATCGTGTTGTTGAAATCGTTAAAATTTCCGGGTCGTTACACATTCAAAATCATTTTATTCTGCAAATTCAATTTCTAACATTTGCTTAAGCCCGTATGATGTACATGTATCATCCGCATGCAACATCCAATCTGATCGCTCACTCGTTCACACAATCTCTCTTCCGAACTAGTATCGTGCACATGACCTTCTAGTGCGGACTCAGTCTGGTTTCTTGATTAGAAACCATCATTCTCCTTGCATTGCCATATACTATGATAGAGAATCCCGGAATCAATTAAAATTCCATATCCAGTGTTCACCGTCGAAAATCGAGTGAAAAATTCTAACTCAGATTGATAAAATTCTCTCGAAATTTTGTGCTCGAATTTGGATCAAACCGTAATACGAATAAAATAACATACGTACAACTTACGTATTTATTACTAATGATTTCTTAGCTATACCCATTCTTTTTATTTACCTTCATCCCATTCTTATTAACTTTATCCACATTCAATTGATCTACCTTCAATTATTCACATCCACTTATTTACTTAGTATGTTCATTTAATACCAATTTCACTTAATAATTATCCTCAAATTTTCTTAAGACTATTAGAAACAAAAGTTCTAATGTTTATTATCACTTCACCACTTAAGTCTATATCCATTTTAATCAAATTCAAATTCAATTTCATTATTTCAACCATACTCAAAAATCATATCTAACATACAAATTAAATGAATTAGTTCATCCACTAATTTATTTCGAATCTCAAACAATTCCATTTCCAAAAATTATTTCATTTAACC
Organism: Allium fistulosum; assembly: GCA_030737815.1. NCBI lineage: Eukaryota > Viridiplantae > Streptophyta > Magnoliopsida > Asparagales > Amaryllidaceae > Allium > Allium fistulosum. The sequence goes on along the minus strand of CM060902.1, from coordinate 796,096,016 downwards.
TAACTTAGGCTAAATTTCCAAAATTCACTTTATTTAACTTAATTTAAGTTAAGTGCCATTCCATAGTTCAATTCCAAATTTTTACTTTTCTTGCATTCATATTCAACACCTTTAAACATTTCTTTAACTTGCAAATTTCCAAAATTTTATAAGTTATCAACTTATTTTCTCATATTTTCAATAAAATAATTTAAATGAAAATCCCAGAGTTTAAACACCTCGTTCTCAATTTTTTTTCAAATCAATTTGAAATCATATATATATATGTGTGTGTGTGTGTGTGTGTGTGTGTGTGTGTGTGTATATATACACACAATCCCTGGTATATCAATTCATTCATTTGAGTTTTCAAAATCAAAACTAGCTTTTCTAAAACAAAACTCCAATGGTAGCAATTCCTCCCTTGAAAACTTGAAAATGAATGTCGATGATGCTGCAGTCATCATTGAAATTAATTTCCAACGACTGAAGTGAGTTCAGTGCTTTTATTTCTTTTAAATTCCTTTTAAAAATATTTCCATTTATAAAACATTTTCCAAATAATGCTATTATTATCTTCCAAAACTTTGGAAAAATCATTTTCAAATCCAACGGGCTTTAAATTCCTAAATTTCCAGCTTTTAAATCCTTTATAAATCGTTTATATAAACCATAATTATATAATATACTTCAGGGATTTCATTCCATTTCAATTTATAAATCACATTTGCAAATCATATTTACATAATTCCATTTTGTTACATGAAATTATTCTTTAACTTTTAATCTTGCTTACATTAAAATATCAACCACTTTATTAGATCACAAACAACGATCAACATATGATAATAATCAAATATTATCATTCTCTAACATCCAAGCACACCATATATACCATAATTATTTTCTGAATAATTATTTCTTTATATATATAAATAATCAAGGTAAAATTATTTCATTTACCCCATTTCAAAACAATACTATGTCGAATTGCCCTACCCAAGTGTTTAGAGATTCCTATCAATTATGTTAATTACTCGTATTGACCAGAATCCATAAGCCACTCCATAGATCAACCAACACAATATAAAACAATTTTTATATCACTAACAAATACGCGCTTATATATATATATATATATATACATACACTCAAACTAATTCTAGGGTTCTACTGACCCTATCTCTAATGAGTTACCCCATCAAAGCCAAGGTTCTCACTTAACCTTCAGCTCTGATACCAAATGTAACGACTGGGATTTTCGACTCTTGAAAATCAACACAAATATATCCACTGAATTACATGCCGAGAAATCGAATGCCAAAAACCCCTGATTGTTAAGGTGAAGAAGGAAAGAGATAGAAGAAAATAGAAAAAACAACACAGGATCTCACAATCGCAACGGAACAACATATAATAGATAATAACATATCTTTATACAAAAAGAGCTATAACTATTATTATACATACCATCATCAGAGTAAAACAATCAACAAATCAATATTGGATAGTTTTAATAACTTGTCCTCACCAGTGCTGACTATACAGCCTAACACACACAGCGGAATATAATCAAGTACGTGTAATACGTCTCTGTTATCCAGCTCGTCTCCTAAGCTCCATAGCATCCTAACCTGAATCTGTAATACTCGATCTGACCCGAGTATTATAATAAAAAAACACCCGAGTCAGTCTGGAAAACCAGCGTGAGTAATCACACTCAATTTGAATTTAGTTATATTTCAAAAAATCCTTTCGGAAAACAAAGGTATCTCGTAAGACCACGCCACACATAAAAACGATGGGTTTTTACCTTACGATAACCAAAACATTTATATCAAAATCATCTGATATTATAATAGTGTCTATAGAAAGTAAATTAGAAAATAGCTAAAATGCTTGCATCTCACGTTTCAGCATAATTAGTATACAACTAAACCCGTACGGGTCGTAATGGATATTGGATTCCATACTATGACTAGGTAAGGAACTACCTCCGATGAGTGCATCTCTAGATCAATGCACTCGGGTCTGACAAGAACATCTTGTACCCTGCCACACAGAACCGGCCTAGCACTTGACTACTAGTACCGAATATGTCATCATCCCGGTCTTCCGACCTTTTTGAGATCTCATGCACAACCAATCCATAAATATGTAAATGTAGGGTATCGAGAAAGATAGTGACATACCCTAATGGGAGCGACCTACTTAGCCCTGCTGCATGCCCTGTTTTAGTCATTTCCTGATTGATGAGGCTTGAGGCTACGTTTACCTTTTTGAATAGCAATTCCACTTGGAATGCTAACATTGCCTTCCAGGAAACAATGCAATGATAGCATTCATCCATACAAGTTGTCCTGGGTCTGCACAAACTGAATCTCCTTCAAGATCACCATCTCCATTATCTTCGAGATATCACAATTCGTAATGCACAAATCAGATCGAAGTGGCTTACGGATAATTAAATTCGATCTCGGTCTCTTCGAAACGATCAATGAATTTGGCCAGATTTAATAGTCGGTTATTTAACTATCAAATTACACACATAAGCAGTCACTAGGCCTAGATTATAGATCTTTCAAATATTTATTTCAAAATATCTTTACAAAGATATATATATTCAATCACTACCAATATTACATTACTTGAAAATAATTTCTAATACTTATATCCATAACAGGATATTTCAACCCAAATCAACATTTAGAATTATTTCTAAATCCAACTTATAATTCATTACTTAGAAAATCTTTCTATATAAATCATTTCGTAGTTAGAATATTTCCAAAACAGTTTAATTCTAATACCTATGAATATTCTGTCTTATGTCACAAATCTCCAGAATTTCCAAAAATTATCGATCATACTCATTTATAATCCAACTAATGATTTATAACTCCTTTAATGAATTCAAATTCATTTTCGAAGTTCAAGAGTCTAACTATTTTGGAAAATTTCCTTAAACTCCTAGAATTCCTATTATAACATATCACTTATACAACCATATCCGTTCAATAAAATCCGGTTCACAATCTCGAGAGAATTTATAAATAAATTCCAATTACTTACTTTTAAATTATATATATATATATATATTTATATAATAATTTCAAAATATGGTTAAATACTTATTTAAAATATCAAAGCACTTTTAAAATAAACATCAATAACTAATTCCAATTTATTAGTAAAATTCTAATCGATTTACAAAACTTGTTTATAACTTAGAATTCATTCAACAAATTTAAATATTTAAATAACTAAATTTCTGAAATATTTTAATGCTAAAACAGTTTTAAATTACATAGTTTAATACTTAAAAATCCTCTTTTAAAAACAACTTAACCTCTCGATAAAAATATATTTCAATATAACCAATTTCAATTTATAAACCTCTCTCGATTCATTCCAAGTCGATTCATATTTCCAATTTCATAACTATTCCCAAATTCCAAAATAGAATTTACTGTTTCTTTCTAAACGGATTTCCAAATCACACTTTAAATTTACACCGTGAATTTATATTTCCAATTTATCGCTTGATAATCATTCCACTTTATTTATAAACATTAGTTTATAAATTTCGTAAACACATTTCTAGTTTATACAGGTTTATATCACAAAAATCTATTTATAAGTCGATTTCTAAATTCAATCCCATTTATAAATCAATTTCTTAAATAACCCAAGCTATATTCCAAAACCAATCAAGTCTTGATTTCTACTTTCCTTTCCTAATTTAAAAATCTTATTTAAATCCAGTATAACCAATTTTATATTTATTTCCAAATTCCCTTTATTCTCCCAATCTATTTTAATCTCGATTTTTAAAACCCTTTTATATTTAAAACAAATATCAATTAAATATATTGTTTAAAAATCTTTTATATACATTATTTTAAAATCTCTATTTAAATTATTTCACGAAATAGTTAAGTACAAATTTAAAATCAAAATCATTTATTTTATCCAAAACAATACCTCTTTAAATAATTCCAAAACTAAATATAAATATTTCACTTCCAAAATCCCCTTTTTATTCCCTTTCAAATTCAAAAATAATATTTATGGTATTTTAAAAAACCAAAATCTAGGCCAGTGCTACTATAACATCCAATAGATCAAATCATATCATAATCTATCACAGATTATTCAAACACATCATATATCACTATATATGAAATTAAAAATCAACAATTTTGAGGAATCCATTTGGATCCCTCCAACCTATTTCCCTGCATCCACAACTGTTATAAAATCACAAAAATACCAATCCCGCTTCGAGGCGGGATATCGTGGTAATATAGGGTCATCCGCTATTATGCGGGGCACATAGTGTCTCATCCGCTCCAATCGGTGGGAATATATCCAACTACTAATATATATACTAATATATATATTATAACATCCAACTGATAATAATAATTTATCAGTTCATCCAACCAGCCAATAAATAATTTTTAACTATTTAAAAAAAAACTAGTTATCCACGATGAGTGAGATTTACTCACCTTTATTCCAGTAGTCGCTTATGCGTTCCATTTGGTTTATCGTCGAACAACGTTCGACTATAGCTCCAGACTCAGCTAGTTCCAAATGCAACCAATTCAACTCCATTACATAAAGGCCGATGACACGATTCCAACGCGACAGACGGCGTATCAATCGGACCTTTAAGTTTCCAAACCTTAAGCAGATGATTTTGCATTATTTTTTATGGCAAGTTTTATCCAAAAAGAAAGTGGAAATTATGTTGAAGGGCTTCTATTTTCAGGGTAATAAGTTTTAAGGACAATGCTTCTAAATAATTAGTTTTAAGGAAAATTTACAGGATAATGATAAATTCATTTATCTTTTTAAGTTATACAGGAAAATGATAAATCTTTTTATCATTATTTCTGTATAACTGAAAATGATAAATTCTTTTATCTTTTTCCTGTAAAATGTCCTTAAAACTAATTTTTTAGAAACAGTGTCCTTAAAACTTATTACCTGCACAAATAAGCCCTTGAAGTGAAAATCCCCAAAAAGAAACCAATAAGGTAGTTCTTCCAAAATGCCTTTCTGTTATCTACAACCTTACATGGAGGGACAAGAACTTTATCGACACCGGGTTTAAAATTCTTTGATGCGTAGCATCCTGCATTACTCAACTTACGGGAGAATAATGAAACCTAATTATTTGCATAAGGAGTCGTTTCTTTTTGCTATACTAGAACAATACTTTCAGTTACCATATTTTAACGAATTGGAAAATCATTTGCATTTGAAATATTAGCAGATAGTGGAACAATAGGACAAGGAGGTAATACTTTTGCATTGGCTTTCAATTCATCTATAGCATTGGCAGGTAGTGAAATAATAGGACCAGGTTGAGGAATAACAAGTGTACAAGGCTTTGAAGCAGGAATTACTTACATTCTAACAACAATGTCAGAAACCATATCCCCAACAGCAGCACATCAGAATTCACCTTAGGGCTACAATGGTCGAAATGCTTTGTAATTTAGGTGGAATTTCAAATGAGTAAGGAGAGGAAGTAGCATCGGTAACTGGATACATGGATGAGTTAGAAACATCCATCACATTCTTCTTTGATTTGAGATTAGGGAATTCCGACTCATCTTGCATGCCAGTAGGCATACTCGACCAGATCTCATATTGGAGATGCTACATCGGTCGGTGGTGTTGGTAATTGAATGTCGAGTGGAGAGGACGAAGTGTAGATGAGTTCATTTGAGTGAAGGGAAAGAATATCGCAGGTAGGGGAACTGTATTCAATAGCCCAGCACTCTTGTTTTGATTTTTTTTCGAGAAAAAGAAAAGAGTCGTGGTTTTTAAAAGAAGAAGTAGGTAGACATAGGTAGGTGGTTGATAGGTGTGGCTGATGGTCAGTTTGTTGACTGATGTGATATATATATATATATATATATATATATATATATATATATATTAAATTTCAAAATATCTAGATATTTATTTTGAGCCCTGATCGAGGCGTGCCGCCTAGTGTTCCTAGTGTTATACCTATATTTCAAACGCAATGGGACAAGTTGCAAGGCCTAATTCGATCGTATGAGAAGATAGCATTTTGAACCCAATTATTGTATTAAATTTTCGATATTAAATTCAACACGTTTCTATCCCGTACGACTAAACGATTACTCCTAATGCTATGAAATTTGCAATCCGATAATAATATACTATTACGGATCCATTGGAACTGATTTCGTCGAAAACCGAGACTGTGCCTTGGAAGGCTATTTTTATCTGTTAATTTAAACGAGTTATTTTTAAAATCGAGTAAATCATTTTTAAATTCAAATTAAAATTTTATTTACCTTCATTCCTATAAATAGAAATTTAATAAGCCTTCGAAATTATTTTTATCCAGCTTAAAACTCAACATTCCACTATTTAACCAAATTTCAATTATTAAATTTCATAATTAAATTACCCAATAAATCGTTATAATTGAAATTCAAGTTATTAAATTTATAAAATTTACTTTTAAATATTTAAATCAATTTAATATTCCAATTTCAAATAACCAAAATTCTTGGTCGTTACAGATTCCACCTTTGCTTTATTAATGCTCTTGGCCACCTCCCCCTTCCACTTTTTCTCATGGCCTCACTTGTCTCCCTTCCCTTTTGTGCCTCCTTTCTTCAACATTTTGGTTGTTATTTTTGTATAATATATTGTGCTAGGATCTTAGCTAATGTTTGATGGAGTTTGGATTTCATTTGATATTGTTTAAGAATTTAAAGTGAAGAGAAAGAGGATGAGGAGCTTTATGTTTCTATGTTTTAGAATTTGCAATGTAATTTACGAAATAAATGAAGTTCTTAAGTATAAGTTAAAAAGAGGTTAGTACCACTTTCCCAACCCTCTATGGAAGGTCACCAAATACCCTCCCTCTCACATGCCAAACTTTACACTTCACTCTCCTTAGGAATATATCTTCCATAAATTTCTACCTCCTATGATATCACCCTATCCTATTAATTACAATTAGTTAGCCACAACACCCAGAATATTTTTAGTTGTTAATTACTTACACACTAATATTTTAAGAAAACTCAAAAATTTCGAACAACTTATATCGTGTAAAAAGCCGTTTATCGATAAAATTATTTTCGGTCACATTATCGATATTTCTTCAAACTTATTTTTGTAAACATATTTCAAAAACAAATTTTCCTTGTTATTAATTAAAAACGGTTTGACAAGGTTATGAAATCACTTTTATCACACTTAACTAAGATCCGAATATGTAAACAATTCAGATATTTAAATACAAAGTATTCGAAATTACGGGTCATTACAGAAAGAATGATAGGATAAATAAAGTATTGGAAGGTTTATTTAGAGCATGTACTCTTGATTTTGGTAGAGCCTGGGAAGATCATTTTCTATTTTAGAGTTTTCTTATAATAACGACTATTAGGTGAGCATAAGCAAGGCACTGTACGAGTTTTGTATGGACGGTCATGCAAATCTCGGTTTCTTTATTGGGAGGCAACTAACAAGGTTATACTTAGACTAGAGATGATTGGAGACAATTCCAATAAAGTGGAGCTAATATGAAAGAGAACGAAGATTGCACAAAATATGAAGAATTCATATGCTGATACGAGGTGTACAGAGTGAAGTTTGCAGTAGGTAATATGGTGTTTATGAAAGTCTCGCCACTAAAACATGTTATGTGATACAATAGTTTGGTAAATCTAGTGTCATGATTATTAGGACCTTTCTGAAATTAGAGAAAGTAGGGAAGTTAGCATTTAGAGTGGAACTTCTTGAAAAGTTGGTGGGCATTCACAACATTTTTCATGTGTCACATCCATGGAAGTATGTTCTTGATTCATCTATTATAGTAAAGGCAGATCATCTAGAAGATGAGGAATTGGAGTTGGAGTCTATAGCACCCCGGCTATTTGTGTAGTAGAGCATGGTCTGAAGAGACTGCAAAACAAAGAGGTGAAGTTGGTTTGAACATGGTGGGGAAATGATCTAAGGGAGAGTACTTGGGAATCAGAGGAGAAGATTCATGCTTCTCATCCTAAATTCTTTACTGATATGTTTCCATTTTATTGTTTGGATTACTTATGTTCAATAAATTGTTTTTAGATGATCGATTGTTAAGTATGATTGTTAGTTGTATTGATCGAAGCATGGTTGTTAGGACTAGTTACCTAGTGAATTTTATGCTATAATGGTACTTTTATGTGACATGATGTATATTTACATCCATATAAAACTATATGCTTTGTATTAGGATGTTTTGCATACATGCCTATATGCATATATCTAGGAGGCCACTAGTTGTATTTTTGCATATTTATACCATAGCATATTCATCATCCATGCCATTTCTGTATCTTGGAACAAACATGTGTATTTTTTACATCTTTGATGGATTGTATGTGTATATGTATGTTATATGGATGTATACCAACGTAGTATATGATTAAATGTTAGGGAGCAAATTACATTTTCTATCCTCTAGAATTTATGCGATGAAATTCTATTTTTTTCTAAGGGAGAGAATGTAACACCCAATAAAATTTAAATAATTAAATAATATTATTAAAGGGTGAAATGGTAAATTTATTGAAAAGGAAAAAACAGGGACGTCTATAAATGGCCGAATTAAGCAATAAAAGTTGCAACTTTGCATAAAGCATATTTTTCTGTTCAAGTTTCACAGTAAGAACGTTATCGGATAAACATATATGTATTTATAAATAAATGAATAATCTTGTCCAATTTGGGCTGGTTGGGTGTATTAACCCATTAGTATCAGATGGGGTACTAATACCCTTTCCCAACTCAAAAAGAAACATATGTATATTTCATTCTTCATCTCCCGCTCTCCCCAAATAAATGAAACACTAATCCTAATTCCTTGAACAACAATTACTTCATCAAACCTCCATTAATTTTAATCAAATTTGGGTCCAAAAGGATTATAATGAAGAAAGCAATAAGAAGATTTTAAAATCAAAGCATTCCACGAAGTTTGGAGATTAGGGCTAATCCGACAAATGGAGAAGGAGAGAAATTCTATTGAATTTCGGGATAGCTTAGTTAATCTATGAGTTGGAATCTATTTACTTTGTAGTATAATATCATATATTCTTTTACTTTATCTTTATAGCTTATGTTAGGTTGATGACCATAGATGATATGAATTAATCATGGATATATGTTGAACTAAAATATTGATATTGATGTTTGGGTTTAGAAATGATATTTGTCCATTAATATTAAGGTATGTCTTCTTTGAAAAAGAAGAAGAAGACGGTTAAGAAAAAAATGAACATATATGAGAACAATACGAAATGTTAACCAAAACCATACAGATGGAGAATGTTTGGATTAATGATATTAAATTGTAGTAGAATGATTAAAATAGATTCAATCCTAATAGTTAGAATGGTAACTACAGAAGATGAAGAACAAAAGATAAAAACAATACTGATAACCGAACTGTTACATATAGGGCTAAATAAGAAAAAAAAATAAAGTGTTAGTGTGATAAAATGAGGCAAAAAAACCATTACAACATTACATGACTATACCATAATGTATTTGGAGGTACAAACATAGGGAAAATGGTAACAAACAAGTCGTTACGTGAAAAACAAAATAAAAGATGAAAATCTATGCATAATAGCAATGCAGACTTCTGAAACTATTTTATAGACGTCTGAATTTAATCGAAAAATATTTGCATGTAACAAATACAAAAATTATCTCTTTCAGGCATTTGAAATAAAGTTCATTTGTCTGAAAATATTGATTCAGGCATCCGATTCAAGGGTTAAGAAGTTTGAAGCTTATAGAATTTTCCATCAGTAGGTCAGACGTTTAAAATGAATTCGGACATCTAAATTGTTAAGTCAGACGTGTATTAGAAAGTGCAAGTTGAACATGGACCTCTAAGGGCCGAGATAAATGGTTAGGGATGCTTTAACTCGATCAGATGGAAATGTTGTGATGTATGATGCATACGTGTATGTGTAGAGTAATATACAGGTTGATTATTACTTTGAATGTGTATCAGTTAGAAAATGAACCGTTCACATACGGCTGCTCCTTTAGAGAATACTTGTTATCTACTAAATGGGCCTGGGCCTTGTCTAAACAACCCAACACCTTTTGTACTCTTTATATAAACCGAATGTATTTGTACAGTGTATTATTCTGATCAATACAATAAATCATTTCTTTCTCTACTCTCTAATACATCAGTTTTATCAAAATCTAATGTGGTATCAGAGCCACACAAGCCTTGTGGCAACAACATCAACATTTGAATTCAAAGCAATCCTTAGAAGCCTAACGGCAGTAATATCAATACAAATCTTCATCATAAAGATTTCATCATTTGAAGACATCTTAACCCATCAGGTGATATCTCATCATTTGGGTTAATTATTGAATTTGCAATTTTTTGTGAAAAAACAGGTACCATACCAAGAAATCATTTAGATCTCTGATTGCAACAAGTTTTTTCATCAAAAGTTAAGCAAATCCATACTAAGAAAGTTCAGAAAATCAGAAAACCAATTCAAGAAAGCAGTCAAGTACATAAAGAAAGTAATTGTCGTGCCAAGATTTATCAGAACAAGCTCATCATCTAGATCTTGGCTGCAACTAACATGTTCTTGTCTGTAATAGAGTGATCTTGAATTAGCAGATCTTCTGAATCATTAAATTCTTGCACCAGTCATAGAAATCTTTAATCATGGCTGAAGGAGACAATGCTTCAGCAACTTCAGACAACACCAACAACCCACAACAGTTCACTGATGCAACAGAGAAGTTAATCAAGACAGTTATCAATCCTCAAAGCCAGCTAATTACTGTGCATCTAGAGGAAGACAACTATCTCTTATGGAAATTACAAGTTGAAACAGCAATGAAAGGATATGGACTAGAAGGCTTTATTCTTGGCTCAATTCCAATTCCTCCTAAATTCATCACTGATTCACAAAATAAGATGATCAGCAATGAAGAGTACATAAAATTCTACAGACAAGATAGATTGATAAGTTCTTGGCTTCTATCATCAATTGACACAAAGTTACTGTCACAAGTTATAGGGAGCAAATCAGCAAATGATATATGGACCACTGTTGAAAGAATATTCAATACTCAGTCTGCTGCTAAAATTATGCACTATAAAAGACAATTGCAAAATATTACTAAAGGAAATCATCCAATGAGGGATTATCTTTCACAAGTCAACAACATCTGTAATATGTTAGAAGCAGTAGGACACAAAATATCTGAAACAGAGCAAGTTCTAAGTATCCTGAATGGACTTAGTGAGGAATATGAAGCAGTTGTTGCAGTTGTGTCATCACAACCAAGTCTACCACCTATACAGTATGTTCATGCCACACTACTTGCACATGAAGCAAGAATAGATCATAAAAAATCTCAAGAAACAGAACTGTCAATCAACTATACCTTCAACTCAAGAAACAAAGGGCAGAATCAAAACAAACAAGGCCCAGTTCATCAAAGAGGAGGAAGTTCAAACAGATCTAGAGGTAGAGGCAGATGGAATAACAACAATAGCAGACCTAAGTGTCAAATTTTTGAGAAAATTGGTCATACTGCTGTAAAGTGCTACTTTAGGTTTAATGCAAATTATGTACCAAATCAGAATCAAAATAATCAAGGAAATGGAAAATCTGGTGCTAATATGGCTCAAATACAGTCAGACACTAACAGCAATGGTGAAGTCAATCAAAGCACAACTACAACATCAGAACACATTCATGATGAAGGCTGGTACCCAGACTTAGGAGCAACCAATCATATAACAAATAACCTAGATAATTTAAATCTTGGCAATAAGGAATATAGAGGTAAACAGTCCATATGCATGGGGAATGGTGAGTCAGTCAATATTACTCACACTGGAAGAACCAGTATTAATGGAAAAAGGCAATTATATTTAAATAACTTGTTGAGAGTACCAAAAATAAAGAAAAATCTCATGAGTGTGTCACAATTTGCAAAAGACAATAATGTATACTTTGAATTTTATCCTAATTATTGCTTAGTTAAAGACATACTAACTAATGAAAATCTTTTGCAGGGTGAAGCTGTCAGAGGACTATACAGATTCAATCTTAAAAACAGTAGCAAATATGAGAGAAATCAGAGGTGTTGTAACATAGGTGAAATGAGTCAGTCTAAAGAAAAGGGAAGTGTGTTTGATCTGTGGCACTACAAACTTGGCCACCCAAACACAAATGTTGTGAAACAAGTACTTGAGAAAAATAAAATTGTGTTTGATGATATTTCTTTACCGTATGTATATACATATTGTCAAATGGGCAAAAGCCACAAGTTACCCTTCAATGACTCACTAACTAAGTATACAAAACCTTTAGAATTGATTGCAACTGATTTATGGGGACCTGCCCCAATCTATTCTGATTATGGTTACAAATATTACATATCTTTCATTAATGCATACTCTAGATATACATGGATTTATTTTTTAAAAGCTAAATCAGAAGCTTATAATGCAGTGATACATTTCATATTATTAGCTGAAAAACAAACTGGCAATCAAGTTAAAGTTATTCAGTTAGATGGTGGTACCGAGTACAAGACTCTTAGCAATTACTTTGTAAGAGGGGAATTGTACACAGAATCACATGTCCCTATACATCTGAACAAAATGGTCTAATAGAAAGAAAGCACAGACACATAGTGGAAACAGGGCTAACAGTGCTTGCTCAAGCTTCATTACCACTAAAGTTCTGGCCTGATTCCTTTAATACTGATGTACATTTGATTAACAGACTTCCCACAAAAATTCTTAAAGGAATCAATCCAATAGAAAAACTGTTAGGTGTCAAGCCAGATTACCAGAGTTTAAAAATGTTTGGATGTCTGTGCTTTCCTCACATAAGACCATACAATAGCAACAAGTTATGCTTCAGGGCTAAACCATGTACTTTTATAGGATATGGGTCAAATCAAAAAGGGTACAAATGTCTAGATGATGGCAAAGTTATAACTAGTAGACATGTTGTGTTCAATGAACATGTATTTCCCTTTAGAGATACAGGTATTAAAACAACTCAAAAGATACATAATCCAAAAAATTCTGTACCCAGTATACCTGTTTACAAGGATGACCTTCATTCTGAAGTGATTGAAAGGACTGCTGAGGGCCATGATCCACAACTCACAATGTCGAATCAACCAGGTCATGAATCATCTGACTCACCCAGCTATCTCAGTCAAACTCCTGCACAGTCAAGACATCAAACAGAGTCAGTTGATGAAAGAGAAGCTGAAAGCATACCAGTACAATCAGAAAATGACAACAATCAAACAAGTACAGATGCATCACCATAGAATAGAACTAGTCATCCAATGATTACAAGATCAAAAAGTGGAATCTTTAAACCAAAACTATAAATTGCTGCATCAAATCTAGAGGAACCAGAAAACTTTGAGCAAGCTGCAAAGGACAAAAACTGGAAGGCAGCAATGGATGAAGAGTATAATGCCTTGATGAAGAATAATACATGGGAACTTGTACACCCACCAGATAATAAAAATATCATAGGGTGCCAGTGGACATACAAGTTAAAAAAGAATCCCGATGGAACAGTGTCAAGATACAAAGCAAGACTGGTAGCAAAAGGCTACACACAGCAATATGGGTTTGATTTTAATGAAACCTTTTCTCCTGTCGTCAAACCAACTACTATAAGAATTATCCTAAGTATTGCTCTATATAATCAGTGGAATATTAGACAATATGATGTCAATAATGCATTTTTGAATGGAACATTACAGGAAGAAATATACATGGAGCAACCACAAGGGTACAGAGAAAACACAAGTCATGTGTGCAAACTAAAAAAGGCTATATATGGCCTTAAATAGGCTCCAAGAGTCTGGTTTGATAAATTGAAAGCCACACTGACTCATCTTGGCTATCAGTCTATAAAATCAGACAACTCCTTATTTATTAAAAATAGCAATAAGACAAGTGTCTACATTCTAGTATATGTTGATGATATTGTCATTACAGGGAATGATGAGGATGAAATTAAAAGTCTTGCTCAATATCTCGACAAAGAATTCTCCATCAAAGATTTGGGCTTACTAAACTATTTCTTAGGCATAGAGGTAAGGAGGAAATCAAAGTCAGAGATTACCCTCAGTCAGAAAAAATATATTCTAGAGCTATTGGAAAAGACCAAGATGGACAATGCCAAGCCTCAGCCTACTCCAATGATAAGCCATCAATACTTATCTAAAAACAGGGGAGAATACATAACAAACACTAAACAATACAGAAGTGTTGTTGGTGCTTTACAATATCTAACTATTACAAGGCCAGACATATCTTTCAGTGTTAACAAAGTTTGCCAATTTATGCAGGAACCAAAAGATGATCACTGGAAAGCAGTAAAAAGAATATTGAGATACATAAAGGGAACTGCAGATTATGGACTGCTAATGAAGAAAAGCAATAACCTAAACATAACTGGATATACTGATCCAGATTGGGGAACAAACCCAGATGATCGTAGATCAACTACAGGGTACTGTATATATATAAGAGACAATCCAGTGTCGTGGTGTTCAAAGAAACAATCAGTAATCTCAAGATCCAGCACAGAGGCTGAATATAGAAGCGTCGCAAGTGCAACTGTAGAGATCATGTGGATACAGTCTCTACTGCACGAGCTAAACATCAAATCGCAAGCCAAACCAACATTATGGTGTGACAATCAAAGTACAGTATATATGTCAGCAAACCCTATACTACACTCAAGGACAAAACATATAGAGATAGATCTATACTTCGTCAGAGAACAAATACAAAAAGGGAACTTGCAAGTAAATCACTTACCATCAGCATATCAGAGGGCTGATACACTTACCAAAGCCTTATCAAGACAAAGCTTCATCCGATTCAGAGAAGAATTAAAGGTTGCTGCGACTCTCACGAACTCAACTGAACCAGAAGAAGCTGCAGAGTTCAATCGACAAAAGTCAAGAGCTTTAACAGCAGATCTATCACCAGAGCTGATATCTAGATCAACGAAATCACTCGGATCTACTTGAAGAAGCATGCCATAATGATGAAATCACTTAAATCACCCTGAACTACACAATTTCACTCTAGATCGAAGTAAAAATCATCATTTACTTGAGGCGGCGCAAGGAGAAGCGACCATAAGAAAAACCCTAATATTGGTTTGAGGGGGTGAGTTAGAAAATGAACCGTTCACATACGGCTGCTCCTTTAGAGAATACTTGTTATCTACTTAATGGGCCTAGGCCTTGTCTAAATAACCCAGCACCTTTTGTACTCTTTATATAAACAGAATGTATTTGTACAATGTATTATTCTGATCAATACAATAAATCATTTCTTTCTCTACTCTCTAATACATCAGTTTTATCAAAATCTAATAGTATCAATACAAGTAACTAGATAACTAAGATGCGGGGATATGTAAATATTGTAAAGCATATTAATAGAAACATGATATGTTAATAATTGTAAGGTGTATCAATAGTGAAGTAAAATTACTAGGATTGGCTACTATTGTAAAGCAAATTGATGGGAATAAGGTGCATTAAATAGTTGTACATCATATAAGTCTAATGAAAGTAAAGCTGTGAGGATATGTTAATGTCATAACATATATTAGTAGAAACATGGTACGTAATGGATGTAAAGTGTATTAATAGGAAGATAAGGTTGTGTGGATATGTTAATATTGTAAAGCATATCAGTAGGAAAATAAAGAAAATAGGATACGTTAATATAGTTATAAAGCTTATTGATTCCGATGTCATGTGATGATTTCAGTTATGTGATATAATACCAACAATGATATTGTTGTAATGCTATGACTGATAGATTGAACTGACATTGATGAAATACCCTAAGATGGTAAAAGTAATAGTCTATAAAAATGTTTTATTGGCATGTCTATATCATATACTTAGTGATATGTTCTTACTCACTAGACTCATGTCCAACTCTCTCTATATCTCTCTTTTTGTACCTAGTTATAGTAGGTTGATAGGGTTTAGAAAGTGCACAAGGTGAGCAGATGACAGCAGAGACTTTATGGGGACAGACTGTTTATATTACATATCTAGTTATCTATTATTCCAGTATTATATAAATATGTTGAACTACATACCATGGAGTGTTATTTTTTTATATGTAGTAACACTAAAGTTAATTTCCGATTTGTTCAGATAGTTCTTTTGTGTTATATATATAATATTTTATTTCCTTTCGCCATGAGTTCTGAATGTATAGTTGAAAGCAGATAGCTCTATGTACTGTTTATATCATATTTTACCCCAACGATCTGTTGTTTACTTTCTGGGGATTTGAGAATCGATTAGGATGTAGAATTAATGGGTAGTGGATGACTAGTTGTTACATACAAACGCATGTTAAATGTGCACCTAACATAGGCTTCTGTTTAACAAGCGTCTAATTACATTACCTGTTGGGGATCTTTGCCGATTATGTTTTTTGAGATTATACATTTATGTATAAAATCTGTACTCTGTTGGCAATGCTCCAAGGTTATTTTATTTCATAAATGTCATGGCCTTATTTAGCTGGTGTGAAACTATAGATTTATGTAATTATTTTAAATAAAAGACAACTTATAACAAAAAGCAAAACATATAATTGTTGAAAATGCAAATAGAAAAATAATACAACTTATCAGAGTTATACAATAACATTTTACATTAAGTGGAATCCACATCCTTATTAGCTTGCAATTTATTAGCGGAAAATGTTCTATTTTAACCCCACGTCTCTCCTAGTATCTAATATTGGATGAAGGTTATTTGTACAAAATGGTTCACGTACTGTAACGTCCTCACTTATATGTTATTACTTGATTATCATTTTGGTAGAACATTACTACATTTTAGAAATTTCTTATTAGTTTATTTGACTGTAATTGAGAGGGCTGTGAAATGTAGGATAGTTGATAAACATTGCGCAAGGAGTTTGAATATAAATGTAAAGGTTAATTATCAATCCACGTTGAAAATGAACTTGTGGTTTTAAGTGTTGTGTTTAAAAATGAGTCAAAAATAATTGTATTATTTTTTGTAAAAGTCCTTGTTATGAATTATATGAACATTTTATAAAAACTAAAGTATTTGAAAATGGTATTTTGTAAAATATGAAACAAGGGGATATAAGAAAATTGCATTAAGAATATATGAGGGTATTTCTATTTCCCCTGAGACTTTTATCCCATAATTTCCATCTCCTTCTTCTTAATCAAAAGATAGAAAGATTAAAGTCCATGGGAAATCTTCAAACCTGCATAACTCTTTTACTTCTTTAACAAAATCTCAACTTTAACCTCTTAAAACAACAAGATGGCATCCGTATACCACATACTAAAATTTGGAGATCAGTTTTGATGTGGAGTATTTTAGCTTCTAATTTTTGACCATTTAGGGTTGTGGTAAGAAGTAAAGAAAGAGAGGAAGAAAAAGGAACTCAGTGTTGAAATCGAGAATCATTCTCTTAGAAACTCATATAAATCCCTATATTTGACTTAAAAATGGACGCATGCACGATTCGAGCATATAGATTGCATGGTTTGTACTTGGAATGAGTTTAATGTGAATTGTTTAATGAAATGATGATGAACAACTTTAATATCATGAAAGGATAGAAAAAAAAGTTGTTTGGCATTGTGTTAAGGTAATGACGGTGATGTTCTTGGTCGAAGTTAGCCTAATGAGGTAAAGATGTTGCTGGAGAGGGAGATGTGCCATTGTTGAGAGGAGATAGAGCTGCTGTAATTGCAGCAACTCATGAATCATTCTTGGGTGTATGGGCACCCAAGTGACATGATTCGTTTTGATTAATTCCCGAGTAATCCTAATCCATGGTCTAGGGAATGGTTATAATCACCTAACATTAAATGCCTAAGTGGAAAATGCTCAGTAAGGCTATGGTTGAGTGAGATGGAAAGCCTCACTCGGCCAAAACCTCGAGTGAGTAGTGTAGTCACTTGATCTAGGCCGAGTGAGGGTGTAGGGCTCACTCAGGTTAAGTCCAAGTGAAAATAAAATTGGATCTGATAAAGGTTCCAACTGACATTTTGTTTGGCAAACCAACCTATGGCGTAGTGGTGATGGGTCAAGTCACTTCAACCTTAGGTCCGAGTGATGTGTTTGGGTTGGGCCAAAATAGTTCTAAGTATGGAGAATAAACCCAACCAATTTATTTTTGGATATTTATTTTCTCTAATTGGGGCCAAAGTTTATGTATAGGCCCACTAATTAGGCAGATCAAAACCAATGCTTGGATATGACATCTAACTCTCAATTGCCATAAGAGAAGGATCTCCTGATTGAATTGAAACAAAAATATCTAACACGGACCTTGCATTAAATATAAATGGAAGGAAAAATATAATATACCAAAATATACATGAATGGAAACAAGATAAAATTATATATGTATAGGAACTTCTGATGACATCCCTATTATGCAGCACCACTATAGCCCTCTGATTTCCACCACACAATCCGATTTAAATAATAGCACTTCCTCTCTCTTCCATATCATACTATTATTTAGATTGGAATGTGTGGTGGAAATTAAGGGGCTACTTAAGGTGTAGCAAAATAGGGGTGTAATTGAACGCTCATATTTATAACAACGTATGAAAAATCAACTGATAAAATCATAACTGTTGATGATCAGAGTACTTCGTCTCCAAAATTATAAGGTACTAAATAATACATCAAATATAATATATAATGTTATATAGAATTAACAATGTCCGATATGCCATAGGGTCTTGGAATCTTACTAATGTATTTCCATACACATAAAACTCAATATACCTAGGATAGTACCTAAGAGATGTCATAAAAAGAAATAAACAAGGAAAAAATGCAGGTTTGACATAAGTCTTGTGTGAAGGGAAACTATCCCAAAGTATAGTATATATAAAACCTATATACAAGTACATAACATGAGCAAGAAAATTAAAGGTATAAACTATTACCATACCACACTTCTTCTCTTTCATTACCAAGTCACCACAATAGATAATAGCACTGCTGCTACTATCTAAGTAATGTATACTATAAGGAAGTATCCTACCTTTAAAAAAGTAAATGAGAATAGGGACACGTTGATAGAGTTAGAGGTGTTTCCTAAAGGCAATTTTGTAATTATGATATATAAACTGCTTGGATCTTATGTATAAATCTTGGTTGAAATGAAAATATGTTTCTATGGTTTCTGCTCCTATTCACTCACCCATGGGACTAGCGTATGTAATGTTCTCATATGATGAACGGTGATTTAGCCATGACCGTTTGGGAAACAAGGAGGTTATGTAATTGTAGTTTTTATAGGTCATACATAGAATGAATCACCGAGAGTCTTCGCGCTAGCACTAGTTGTTGTGGACCTACATTCCATCATGACTCCAGGTCTAAAAGGAGTTATTAACCATCAAGGATACTCCTCCATGCTTTGAAGACTTTAGTTACTTTGTGGATTCATTTCTGATTCAATCTTCTACTGTAGTCCCTAGCCAAAAAGGGAAGAAACCTTCCAGTCCTCCTGCTCTCCAGCCAAAAGATACAACCTCGATGGCCCACTCACTACCACTTCTTCCGAGCATCCTAGGGTTCATAGTAAGGGAGTAAATACTACTGCTTTCGCGCTGCCAGTCTAGTCTCTTCTATGCCCGCTGCTTCCACAAGGTCACCTAAATACCTAGACTTGGACCTAATCAGCTTAAATTTCTCTTACAATTTGGATGTTGTTCCCGAGGAGATTATAAAAAACCCTCACAAAGCCATTGACTTGCTCAAAAACTGATATGAATCATTCTGAAGGGTTTATGACATCTATCGGATTAGTTCTATTAACAGGATCCTGACAGAAAAAAGGATCGAATCAAAGAAAATGAGCGCCTAATCATCAACTTAGATGCCAAGGTAGCGGATCTGAAGAAAAATACTGAAGAAGATGAAAAGAACTAGGATACTAAAAGAGAGGCCATCAGTATTGTAACGACCCGCCCTTCTTACCACAGAAGGACGCATCGTTAGTAAGAAAGAAAGGGATAGAAAAGAGAAAAGAAGAGAAGAGAAAGAAACAACATCAGAATCTCACACAGCGGAACGAATAAATTATATTAATAACATAAACTATTACATAGTATACAACACTTATAAGAGTTACACAACATATACAACACATACTAGACAGTTATAAACATCTGTCTAGACATTACAACTCAAATACAAGACAAGACACTATCACAAAGATCTACACAGCGGAATACTATATCTACGAATGCTGAAGCCTCCTGCTCCATTGCTCCTCCACAATTCGTCAAAGCTAACATGAATCCCTTGGCTACTCGTAAAAATTTGAGTACCCAAGAGTTTATATAAAACAGAAATAAACACTTGGGTCAGACATGGGTCTGGTGTGAGTAACAGGTTAAACTTGCTTAACTTTTGAAAAACCTTTTAAAACAAAAGTATCACGTAAGACTCCCCACAAATAAACATGGGTAAGTTTTTACCTTACGCTAACCAAATCATTTGATAGGAAATCCAGTTATATTATAATAGGGTCTAGGGTTTTCAAGTAAAATACAGAAATAGCTGGAATGTTTACATCTCACGTTCCAACATAGTTGGGCACAACTAATACGTACGGCACTTATTGGAAATTGGATTCCATACAATGGCAGAGCTACGGGGGTACCGCTCATCACAGTACGGGGCCTAGAACACCGTACTGAGGATCACGCCCAATCCCCTGCAACACAAAGCCGGAACCATCCCTTACTGGATAATTCCGAATAAAATCACCCCACAGATGGCCGTCGCCAACTGCACCACTAAGCCGAAATAAAGGAACTCTCTAGACAGGGATGACCTTACTCTCAGTGGGTGCTACCCACGAAGCCTTGCTGCACCTCCCTTGTTTTAGCCATTCCCGGTTGATGAGGCTTGAGGTCACGATTACCTTTAATCAGATCACATCACTTAGAATGCTCATCGTCCTCCTGACGATGTGTTGAAAGCAATCAATCCATACAAGTTCGTTCCGGGTTCAAACAAAACCGAAGGCATTATCTCGTTACACTCGTTTTGGAATCACCCTCAGAGTTAACGACAATAACCCTTGCACTCTGAATCTTCATCTTCACTTGAGATTCATGATCTATCGTTAATTTGGATCGATGTGGTATTCGGATATCCAAATCTGGAAACCCGATCCCGGTCTCATCGAAATCCAAAACGTATCTTTTAAGGCCAAGTTGTTTTAAAGTTAAAACAATCCAATTCTTTATCTATATACACACAGATAGATAATTCAATAGATAATCTACATATTATCATCACAACAGATAATTCATATTATCATTCCAATTCAACCAACATCTATATCATAGATCAGCACATCTCTTATCAGAGATATCAATAATGCAAAGCATTTCATATCATTCATCCATTTCTAAGTAATGATTTATATCATCTCTAATTAATTTAAAGTGAATTAAATTAATTACTTCATTTTATAAATCCTGCTTACTTAATTATTAATTAAACCAATTAATTAATCATACTTTAAGTATCATCTTAATTAATCATTCCTGATTAATTATACTTTAATTACTTTAAGTAATTAATCCCTAATTAGTTTCACAAATTAATTAACTTAAACCATTTCAGTAATTAATCTTAAATTACTTCATTAATTAATTAACTATACTTAATTACATTAATCCTTAATTAATTACTTTAATTAATTACTTTAATCCTTTATTATTGATTAATTAATTTTAATTAACCAATCCTTAATTACATCATTTAAATAAATTATATTTAATAATTAATTCTTAATTAAACCACATTTATTAATCACCTTTGATTAATCACATTTAGTAATTAACTACCCTTAATTACTCTTCCATAAATTAATTACTCATTAATTAATTATCTTTTAATTAATCCCTTGATTAATTATTCAAAGTAATTAAACTCAAATTACTTTCATTATTAAAATCATCTTTAGTTAATTACATTCAGTAATTACTTTTAATTACTTTCCTAAGTAATTACACTTCACTAATTACATTTAAGTAATTATATTTATCACATCTCTAAATGATTATCTTAAGTTAATTTAATTAATTAATTTAACTTAATCAAATTTATTTAATTAATTACCTTAAGTAATTAATTACCTTAATTACTTCCATTAAGTAATTATACTTAACCAATTCATAAAAGATTATCATTGTTAATTAATCTAATTGATTATCAAAATTAATCCCATTTATTACTTATTTAATAATCCCTAATTAATGATCTCTCATTATTAACAATTCTTTAATTACTTCCTAAGCAATTAATCTTTAATCAATTATTTATTAACTACAACTTAATAAATTCTTAATTACAAATTAATTAATTTCTAACTACTAAATTAATTTCTTAATTAATCTTTAATCACTAGATTAATAAATTACTAATCATTTATTAATAATCCATACTTAACTGAATAAAAGATTCTTAATACCAAATTAATTAACCTTAATTAATTAACTTAAAATCTTAATTATTTAATTAATTAACACTAAACCTTTAATTAATTAAATTATTAAATTATTCTTTAATTACCCTATTAATTTAATGAACCTAAATCATTAACCCTTAATTACTTTCTAAATTAAAGTATTAACCCTTAACTACTTTAATTATTATTAACAAAGACTTTAAAAATTTTACTTTAAAATATTTCTTTTAATTCATTTTAAATTAAAGATTTAAAATAAATTACAATTTAACTTTAACCAATTTAAATCAAATTTACAAATTCTTTTTAAATTCAAATGTTAAAGAAACACTTAACATTTATAAAAGAAATTTATAGGATTTCTAAACCAATTTATTTATTCAAAACTTTTTAAATTATCCTTTAAACATTTTAATAAAAACTTATTTTTTTCACAACTGGGATTCAAGTTTAAATTGAATCCACACTTAAAGATTTGATTTAAACTCTGTTTAAATTTCTGTTTCCAAATTTAAATCAAATTTTAAAATTTTAAAACAAACAGGCTTCAGACCTGTAACAACTCAATTTACCCGAGTCTATTCTTATTTTACACGAGCCAAAACCCGTGCCTTTCTTCTCCACCCTGCTTCGAGATATTCATCATTTTCACGAGCCTGCCCCCGAGATCCTTGCTTCTTTCCCAAACCAAAATCAACCCAGATACTCAATGATACAAGGTGCACGTGCACAGGCGAAAACTTCGACGCCGACCATCTATGCCATCACCTGCATATCGTCTACGATAACCCCTTACGCTCGCGACCTCCAGAACCACGAATAAACCTAACCATCGAATTCGAGTAAATCGATCATCACCTGGAACAGAACCCAAACCTGGAACAAAACTTCCCAAACCTGCAAATCCCCTCGTTCTCGCGCCTCCGACCACCGGAAAGACATCAATTCTGGCCTCACATTCGCCAACCACCCTATTTCCATTTCCCAGAATCCCCTGCAACTCGATCTACCAGTGAAGACGTGGTGATCAAAATACCAATCCTAGTTAAAACTAGGGTTACAGACTTGAACAACCTCCTGTCACCGCCACAGTAGTCAATCCACCTTTCTGACAATTTTGTCGAACTCACACATCACTCCACTACCTCCAGTGGAAACCCCATCATTCCCGATCACTTGGATCATCAGAATTTTCCCAAACCATCATTTCTGTTCAAACCAGAAATGCTCACTCAATCCCTAACTAAAAATTATAATTTCAGTTTTAAAAATCATGTTTTGGTTCAAGGATTCAATTGATGTTCCTGAATTTATGAATTGAGAAGTTTAAATTTTCCACTTTATACTAATTTTTGCTCTGTTGTTTTAATTCCAGAACCAATACAATTTTTTTTTTAACTTATATAAATTTTTTAAAACCTAATCTATGATCAAACAATCATGTTTTGTTTGAATTTTAAATCTTAACAGAGATTGGATTAAGAGGAAATGGATTTTATCAAAATCCTGGCTTCTAAAACTAAGTACTGTCAAAAGCATATATAACAGCATCATATATCTATACACATCCACATATTCATACATATATTCACAGAAATGCACTGAAAATTTTACACACAACCATACAAATATATAAATATGAACATGCAACAAGTTTATTATACTTAGGCTTTTAAATAAAAAGTTACTCACCTATTTGAGAATGAACAGAGCATATTAAATCCTGGAAACTTGAACTGGAATACTTGCTTTGATTTAAACTGAGTTGCTTTTTGATCTTTAAAAACTTTTAACTTGAATACTTTCTGTAGAACTTGCATGCATGCTATGAAACTTGTTTGTGATGTGTGTTGCTTAGATTCCAGGATTGCTTGTTTTGAACATGCTTCCATATTACAGAAAAATGATGAAGAAGATTTTTACAGGCTCTTTGTTTCCAGGTTTTTAAAGAAATGCAGTCTTGATTTTGAAAAATGGTTAACATGGATTTGATCTGAGATTATGGTTTGAGGAATTTGGTTACAGATTGTCTTTGAGAGGAGGATTTAAGTTACAGATTTAGTTTTGGAAATAAATTACAGGTTATTGTTCTTTTGATTTGAGGGGTTTGATTTTGATAAATTTTGGTAGAGGAATGTTTGATTACTGATTTGTTATGAGGAATTTTATTCAGTTTTCTTAGTTTTAGGAATGAAGATAAGAAAGGAAATGAAGATGAGAGTTAAATGTTTATATAAGTAAAAATGTAGTTTAATAAAAATAAAAGAAAAACTAAAATTAAAACTTGACATTTGTCATTCTCCTTTGTTAATTAATTAACACTTGTTATTTAGGTGACTTTATAGATTTACACATGTCATTTAAGTAATCTTTTTATTTTAAATATAAATAAAAGCTTTTAAATCTTAATTTATTTATTTACAATTTCTTATTTATATATATATATATAAGTTACTTTAAAGAAAATAAAACTAATCATATATAAATAAAAGCTTATCCATATATTTTAAAATCCAAAACTATTTAAATATTACCTCTTGAATTCTAAATTCAAATTCAAATTAAATTTAAAAATCCAATTTAAAGTCAATTTAAAACAACACATTCAATTTGAAATAACAATCCTATTTCTTTAAAATTTATTTATATAAAAACAATACACTATTAATATTGTTTGAAAATAACATACTTATCAATTTTAAATAATTTATAAAAGAGTTTATAAATTACTACTCTTACTAAATGAATTAACATATCATATGTAAATTGTATTTTAAACTTATATATATATATATATATATATTTATTCTCTTAAATCATATTAAGCAATATTTAAAAAGAAAATAAATTAAACCTTATTATTAATCTTATTTAAAACCATATAGATATTAATTTTAAATAACTTTGAAAAGCTAATATTAAATAAATCCAAATCTCCAAACTATCAATATATATATATTAGAAATTTAAAACAAGAATTTATTTATTATTTAAATTACAAACCCAAGCTTATCTATTTACAATACATACAATTATATATATATTATAAATAGAAATCATTTTATTAGTAAAATTCACTAATTAAATATTCATTCAATTAGATTATTAAACCAATTCAAATATTTATTATCAAAAATTATCAATCAATTTAATTATTTAAACAGATTATTAAATTGATATTGCCCCAAATTTCCGGGATATCACATTCCTCCCCTCTTAAAATAATTTCGTCCCCGAAATTTAAAACAAAGGTAATTTAATAATCTATTTAAATCACAAGCATATATGCTAACAACCATAGCAACCAATTCATCCAATCAAACAATTCTAACTATCCAGACAAAATTCTGGATAGAATTTCCTCGAGTTTCCCCAAGTATATATATACCGGGATACTCGCACTACAGAATCCAAACAATCAATACTACTAAGCTATAGTGCTTCTACTCATCTAGATCTACAGAACTAAACAGAATATCAGACTACAGACGAGTCTGACTCAACAACCAAACCCTCCAGAACTGCTGGTTCCACAACTAGAGATAGATCAAACACGTACTCTCTCAGAGATACATGAAACACATCAAATTCCAGTCATCCAAACTGTCAATTTAATCCAGTAGATCAAACTCTTACCCAAATCAGAACACAGAAGAGATCCAAAACAATTCGGAGCTGACTTCCCAGACTTACCCAATCTTATAGCTCCCTTTTACCAGAGAAAACTTCAACAACAATGAAGTCTCTAACTTCAAATTCAAAATTCCTCCGTCTCTTATCCACAAAATCCTTCAGACGGTCCTGGCTGTCTACAGATCCTTCTTGATCAGCTCAACCTTCGCCGATGCTTCTAGAAACAAACTGGACCAAAGATAACTCAACAAATGATCCTCTCAAGATCTACCCAATCCAAAACAAAACTCTACTCACAAACATCAGAAGATTCCAAACTTACTTCCCTTATCCAGAGACGCACTCCCAAACTGCTTTCGCTGCACCACTCTGATCTGGAATAGAATGAAAATGCTGATGAAGAACACAAGCACAGACTGGACATCACATCCCAGAAAATCTCAGATAACTCAAGAGAACACTCAGCAATCGCAAGTCACTTTTGCGATCAACCCAGCCAAAATCCAAATAAAACTGTTCTCTCTTAACCAACCAGAACAGCTCATACTTAACTATCCAATCTATCGAAGAAATAGATACACTCTACTGCTTCTGAACTTCACCTTCAGAAAAATTGCTCAGCCAGAAAACTTCCTGCCAACGCACAGAATACTCCGAGCTGCATTGCTGCCACAGATGCCAAAGACTTCCTATCCAAAGCTCTTCGAGAAACTCGGACCTCAAACTAAATAGAAACACCATGCTGAACTCAGCCACAACACCGAAGTAGACACACTTCCCTAACTTGCTCCAAAGAAAACATCTTCGGGAACATCCATATTCACTGCTTCTCATCACACAGCTACTCCTTCCAGAAGTATCAAGATACCATCACTCGCTTCTGCCTAATCGACAGATCCAAACTCTACTCATACAACTTCACAGATAAACTCCGAACCTTAACAGGTTTCCTTCAGAGATTTATGAAATCCTTACACCACTACAAAGCTCATTCGAGATGGTATTAGGTCTACAGTCTCGTCAGATACTTCCAACCTCAATACTCAAACTCCAACCATTGGTAGTCGTGTTTACACACACCACTACCTTATCTACCTTTAGACTTATATTGGAAAACCCGAACAGGTAACCCAACTAATAGGTAGAATAAATATATATATATATATATATAATTACAAATACGCTCTCTCAAGATAGACACCACTCCAGAGATAGGTATTCGCTCAACCTAATGCTCTGATACCAACTGTAACGACCCGCCCTTCTTACCACAGAAGGACGCATCGTTAGTAAGAAAGAAAGGGATAGAAAAGAGAAAAGAAGAGAAGAGAAAGAAACAACATCAGAATCTCACACAGCGGAACGAATAAATTATATTAATAACATAAACTATTACATAGTATACAACACTTATCAGAGTTACACAACATATACAACACATACTAGACAGTTATAAACATCTGTCTAGACATTACAACTAAAATACAAGACAAGACACTATCACAAAGATCTACACAGCGGAATACTATATCTACGAATGCTGAAGCCTCCTGCTCCATTGCTCCTCCACAATTCGTCAAAGCTAACCTAAATCCCTTGGCTACTCGTAAAAATTTGAGTACCCAAGAGTTTATATAAAACAGAAATAAACACTTGGGTCAGACATGGGTCTGGTGTGAGTAATAGGTTAAACTTGCTTAACTTTTGAAAAACCTTTTAAAACAAAAGTATCACGTAAGACTCCCCACAAATAAACATGGGTAAGTTTTTACCTTACGCTAACCAAATCATTTGATAGGAAATCCAGTTATATTATAATAGGGTCTAGGATTTTCAAGTAAAATACAGAAATAGCTGGAATGCTTACATCTCACGTTCCAACATAGTTGGGCACAACTAATACGTACGGCACTTATTGGAAATTGGATTCCATACAATGGCAGAGCTACGGGGGTACCGCTCATCACAGTACGGGGCCTAGATCACCATACCGAGGATCACGCCCAATCCCCTGCAACACAAAGCCGGAACCATCCCTTACTGGATAATTCCGAATAAAATCACCCCACAGATGGCCGTCGCCAACTGCACTACTAAGCCGAAATAAAGGAACTCTCTAGACAGGGATGACCTTACTCTCAATGGATGCTACCCACGAAGCCTTGCTGCACCTCCCTTGTTTTAGCCATTCCCGGTTGATGAGGCTTGAGGTCACGATTACCTTTAATCAGATCACATCACTTAGAATGCTCATCGTCCTCCTGACGATGTGTTGAAAGCATTCAATCCATACAAGTTCGTTCCGAGTTCGAACGAAACCGAAGGCATTATCTCGTTACACTCGTTTTGGAATCACCCTCAGAGTTAACGACAATAACCCTTGCACTCTGAATCTTCATCTTCACTTGAGATTCACGATCTATCGTTAATTTGGATCGATGTGGTATTCGGATATCCAAATCTGGAAACCCGATCCCGGTCTCATCAAAATCCAAAACGTATCTTTTAAGGCCAAGTTGTTTTAAAGTTAAAACAATCCAATTCTTTATCTATATACACACAAATAGATAATTCAATAGATAATCTACATATTATCATCACAACAGATAATTCATATTATCATTCCAATTCAACCAACATCTATATCATAGATCAGCACATCTCTTATCAGAGATATCAATAATGCAAAGCATTTCATATCATTCATCCATTTCTAAGTAATGATTTATATCATCTCTAATTAATTTAAAGTGAATTAAATTAATTACTTCATTTTATAAATCCTGCTTACTTAATTATTAATTAAACCAATTAATTAATCATACTGTAAGTATCATCTTAATTAATCATTCCTGATTAATTATACTTTAATTACTTTAAGTAATTAATCCCTAATTAGTTTCACAAATTAATTAACTTAAACCATTTCAGTAATTAATCTTAAATTACTTCATTAATTAATTAACTGTACTTAATTACATTAATCCTTAATTAATTACAATTTATTAATTACTTTAATTAATTACTTTAATCCTTTATTATTGATTAATTAATTTTAATTAACCAATCCTTAATTACATCATTTAAATAAATTATATTTAATAATTAATTCTTAATTAAACCACATTTATTAATCACCTTTGATTAAGCACATTTAGTAATTAACTACCCTTAATTACTCTTCCATAAATTAATTACTCATTAATTAATTATCTTTTAATTAATCCCTTGATTAATTATTCAAAGTAATTAAACTCAAATTACTTTCATTATTAAAATCATCTTTAGTTAATTACATTCAGTAATTACTTTTAATTACTTTCCTAAGTAATTACACTTCACTAATTACATTTAAGTAATTATATTTATCACATCTCTAAATGATTATCTTAAATTAATTTAATTAATTAATTTAACTTAATCAAATTTATTTAATTAATTACCTTAAGTAATTAATTACCTTAATTACTTCCATTAAGTAATTATACTTAACCAATTCATAAAAGATTATCATTGTTAATTAATCTAATTGATTATCAAAATTAATCCCATTTATTACTTATTTAATAATCCCTAATTAATGATCTCTCATTATTAACAATTCTTTAATTACTTCCTAAGTAATTAATCTTTAATCAATTATTTATTAACTACAACTTAATAAATTCTTAATTACAAATTAATTAATTTCTAATTACTAAATTAATTTCTTAATTAATCTTTAATCACTAGATTAATAAATTACTAATCATTTATTAATAATCCATACTTAACTGAATAAAAGATTCTTAATCCCAAATTAATTAACCTTAATTAATTAACTTAAAATCTTAATTATTTAATTAATTAACACTAAACCTTTAATTAATTAAATTATTAAATTATTCTTTAATTACCCTATTAATTTAATGAACCTAAATCATTAACCCTTAATTACTTTCTAAATTAAAGTATTAACCCTTAACTACTTTAATTATTATTAACAAAGACTTTAAAACATTTTACTTTTAAATCTTTCTTTTAATTCATTTTAAATTAAAGATTTAAAATAAATTACAATTTAACTTTAACCAATTTAAATCAAATTTACAAATTCTTTTTAAATTCAAATGTTAAAGAAACACTTAACATTTATAAAAGAAATTTATAGGATTTCTAAACCAATTTATTTATTCAAAACTTTTTAAATTATCCTTTAAACATTTTAATAAAAACTTATTTTTTTCACAACTGGGATTCAAGTTTAAATTGAATCCACACTTAAAGATTTGATTTAAACTCTGTTTAAATTTCTGTTTCCAAATTTAAATCAAATTTTAAAATTTTAAAACAAACAGGCTTCAGACCTGTAAACTCAATTTACCCGAGTCTATTCTTATTTTACACGAGCCAAAACCCGTGCCTTTCTTCTCCACCCTGCTTCGAGATATTCATCATTTTCACAAGCCTGCCCCCGAGATCCTTGCTTCTTTCCCAAACCAAAATCAACCCAAATACTCAATGATACAAGGTGCACGTGCACAGGCGAAAACTTCGACACCGACCATCTATGCCATCACCTGCATATCGTCTACGATCACCCCTTACGCTCGCGACCTCCAAAACCACGAATAAACCTAACCATCGAATTCGAGTAAATCGATCATCACCTAGAACAGAACCCAAACCTGGAACAAAACTTCCCAAACCTGCAAATCCCCTCGTTCTCGCGCCTCTGACCACCGGAGAGACATCAATTCTGGCCTCACATTCGCCAACCACCCTACTTCCATTTCCCAGAATCCCCTGCAACTCGATCTACCAGTGAAGACATGGTGATCAAAATACCAATCCTAGTTAAAACTAGGGTTACAGACTAGAACAACCTCCTGTCACCGCCACAGTAGTCAATCCACCTTTCTGGCAATTTTGTCGAACTCACACATCACTCCACTACCTCCAGTGGAAACCCCATCATTCCCGATCACTTGGATCATCAGAATTTTCCCAAACCATCATTTCTGTTCAAACCAGAAATGCTCACTCAATCCCTAACTAAAAATTATAATTTCAGTTTTAAAAATCATGTTTTGGTTCAAGGATTCAATTGATGTTCCTGAATTTATGAATTGAGAAGTTTAAATTTTCCACTTTATACTAATTTTTGCTCTGTTGTTTTAATTCCAGAACCAATACAAATTTTTTTTTTAACTTATATAAAATTTTTAAAACCTAATCTATGATCAAACAATCATGTTTTGTTTGAATTTTAAATCTTAACAGAGATTGGATTAAGAGGAAATGGATTTTATCAAAATCCTGGCTTCTAAAACTAAGTACTGTCAAAAGCATATATAACAGCATCATATATCTATACACATCCACATATTCATACATATTCACAGAAATGCACTGAAAATTTTACACACAACCATACAAATATATAAATATGAACATGCAACAAGTTAATTATACTTAGGCTTTTAAATAAAAAGTTACTCACCTATTTGAGAATGAACAGAGCATATTAAATCCTGGAAACTTGAACTGGAATACTTGCTTTGATTTAAACTGAGTTGCTTTTTGATCTTTAAAAACTTTTAACTTGAATACTTTCTGTAGAACTTGCATGCATGCTATGAAACTTGTTTGTGATGTGTGTTGCTTAGATTCCAGGATTGCTTGTTTTGAACATGCTTCCAGATTATAGAAAAATGATGAAGAAGATTTTTACAGGCTCTTTGTTTCCAGGTTTTTAAAGAAATGTAGTCTTGATTTTGAAAAATGGTTAACAGGGATTTGATCTGAGATTATGGTTTGAGGAATTTGGTTACAGATTGTCTTTGAGAGGAGGATTTAAGTTACAGATTTAGTTTTGGAAATAAATTACAGGTTATTGTTCTTTTGATTTGAGGGGTTTGATTTTGATAAATTTTGGTAGAGGAATGTTTGATTACTGATTTGTTATGAGGAATTTTATTCAGTTTTCTTAGTTTTAGGAATGAAGATAAGAAAGGAAATGAAGATGAGAGTTAAATGTTTATATAAGTAAAAATGTAGTTTAATAAAAATAAAAGAAAAACTAAAATTAAAACTTGACATTTGTCATTCTCCTTTGTTAATTAATTAACACTTGTTATTTAGGTGACTTTATAGATTTACACATGTCATTTAAGTAATCTTTTTATTTTAAATATAAATAAAAGCTTTTAAATCTTAATTTATTTATTTACAATTTCTTATTTATATATATATAAGTTACTTTAAAGAAAATAAAACTAATCATATATAAATAAAAGCTTATCCATATATTTTAAAATCCAAAACTATTTAAATATTACCTCTTGAATTCTAAATTCAAATTCAAATTAAATTTAAAAATCCAATTTAAAGTCAATTTAAAACAACACATTCAATTTGAAATAACAATCATATTTCTTTAAAATTTATTTATATAAAAACAATACACTATTAATATTGTTTGAAAATAACATACTTATCAATTTTAAATAATTTATAAAAGAGTTTATAAATTACTACTCTTACTAAATGAATTAACATATCATATGTAAATTGTATATTAAACTTATATATATATTTTTATTCTCTTAAATCATATTAAGCAATATTTAAAAAGAAAATAAATTAAACCTTATTATTAATCTTATTTAAAACCATATAGATATTAATTTTAAATAACTTTGAAAAGCTAATATTAAATAAATCCAAATCTCCAAACTATCAATATATATATTAGAAATTTAAAACAAGAATTTATTTATTATTTATATTACAAACCCAAGCTTATCTATTTACAATACATACAATTATATATATATTATAAATAGAAATCATTTTATTAGTAAAATTCACTAATTAAATATTCATTCAATTAGATTATTAAACCAATTCAAATATTTATTATCAAAAATTATCAATCAATTTAATTATTTAAACAGATTATTAAATTGATATTGCCCCAAATTTCCGGGATATCACAAGTATGGACACCCTGAAGGATAAATTTGAGACTGAAGTGATGGAAGAGCAGCTTGAGCAAGCGCATGCTCAAAATGACAACCTTATTAAAGAAATAGAACAAATTAAGCTACAAAGTTCACTTCCATGATGTCCAAAGTGCAGATGAAATAACTCAAGTTTAGTTGGAGCTAGAGCTATTGAAAAAAGGCCAAAATAATTGCTAAACTCGAAGCTAAAGTCATGAAAGTCAAGTCCACTCTAATAGACACTTAGGTTTAACTAGTTCTGGCCCACGCTGACAAAGAAGCCACGTACACTTGTCTCAATGGATGTATCGATATCCAGTCTCGATACATCTTGGCTAGGAATATTTAAAACGATGTGTTTAGTTTAATTGTGATAAATTTCTCCTGATTACAACACATTATAATTATTATTACTAAACACACTACACCAGAAAAGACTATTGGTAGCGTTGAAAAAACGCTACCATAACTTATGGTAGCGTTTTAGAGAACGCTGTTATACGACATGCAACTAAAAGTCTAAAACTTTTTGTTGCGTTGTAGTAAACGCTACCAAAAGTCACTTTTAAGTGCAACTATAGGTATTTTCTGTAGGATTTAAAAAACGCTACCAAAAGTCACTTTTAAATGCAGCTATAGGTTTTTTATATTAGTTTACATTTGTTTCTGTAGCATTTCTGAAACGCTACTAATAGTTATTGGTTGTTTGGTAGCATATTTTAAATGCTACTATTTACGGTTGATGGTTTATACCATTTCCAACAATCGCTTATATACTATTCATATTAAAACGAACGTTCAATCGCATAATTTTCATATATTCAAACAAACAATTAAATCACATAATTAGCATATACAAACAATCAATCATATGATCATCATATTCAAATAATTGCAAAAACATGCTAATCTCACAATCAAATATAATATCCATAATCAATTCGATAGTAGTTTTTCAACAAAATAAGTCATATACTACCAGCATTCACAGACAAGTTTCCACAAATGGTACTAACAAAATACGACAACATATATAACAATTAAATTCATGTTCGTTGCTTGATTACCAATAGTTCTTTGTTGTCGACAGTCTTCGCTTCGAAATAGCTAATAACCTACAAACGAGTTTAACAATCAACAATAGACTGTCAGCAAATATGAACCATAGACTGTCAGCAAATATGATACTTCCACTGTGACTTGCCTTATCCCTCTTTCTACATGCTCGCTAATTATATTGACATTATATCTTTTTAATTCACAGCATCTTAGCTTGCAAATTACCATAGACTGTCAGCAAATATGAACCGGGTTTCTCCCTATCCAAAATTGCTTTCTACCATTACATTAAACAGTTAAGCATTGTGTTATAGTTTTAGTTATAGCTGAAATGTCATTGTTAATACAGACTGACATAATAATTTCAGCATATAGGATGGTAAATTAACACAACTTCCATGACATTTTAAATAAGGGAGAAACACTTGAAGTACTTGAATACATGTAGACACTATTGTCAATATAATTCAACATGTATATAGTTTTACACCATGGCTTGACAAAGGTGGCCTGTACTCATAATTTTTATGTAATATAGATAGGCCTCAAGAATGCATGTTATTGGATCTATAACTTAGTTCAACTGATTATTGCATATTATATTACACCTGTTTTAGTAGAAATCCATTTTAGTTCTATATGACTTATGCCTAGCTACAGGCTTGCAATCTGATATGTGCATTTATATGTTTGAGAGATTTTTAATCTAGGATGTAGCAAGACTTTATAGTAATAGGATGTAAGGCATAACTATAGCACTTTGCTTTACCTTTAATATTAAATAAAGGTTCATTGTATGGTAAATTTATAATGTAATATATGATCCAACATTTAATAAAAACTTAAATGTTGTGATACAGATTTTTTTTTAATACCCGAATAAACAGGACTAAAACTTAATGTTGAGATATGATGTACTGAAAAATAATACTTACTGGAACTTGATTCTCCAATGACATATGCTGCTGGCCAAGCTATCGTAGTACCAAAGGCATCTTCCATGTACGTACACTCAGATGTAGGTCGCCATAGCAATGCGTCATTAACTACCAAGTTTACCCAAACTTTTACCTCTATGTTTTCACTCTATGTTTTCAAAACTCTTGTGCACTCCTCTCTGCTACAGTGCCTCAACTGATATTCAACTCCCAATACAAACAATCACTCATCCATTTTCTTCCTTTCAAGTCACTCCACGTTTCTTCCCTGAACCACTAATATTCCTCTGAACAATCACCAGTGCACAGTCACCAGTGCCTTGCTCCTTCTTGACATTTCAGTCTTTCCATCAGACCACAAAACCACTGCCACAGACCACAAATACATAAAATTCAACTCCACAGTACATTGCATCACCCACCACCTTCTACACATCAACAAACATCACTGCATCTACCTTCAACTCCCCTCTGACCAAACCACACCTTCTTCTGCCAACAAATCCCCTGTCCAACCATCGACGCCACTGAAAACAAAACATCGCCCACTGTCTTCCCCATACAAACAAACACAGTTCAACTTTCATTACTACCATTCACTTCTCTGACTACCTCATAACATATATTACCCTTCCATTTCCATTTTTCAAACCGCATCAAACACTCATCCTACACATACAACTGAACTGCCTCTGCAACTCACCTCCAAAATCGCCTGACTGCCTCAAAATCTACATCTCAATAACTTCATCACACATCCTCTGCCACTCCACAAACATCAACACAGACCATTTTACCACAAGACCACATCCACACTGCATACAATTTTCTACCTGTAACTTCTACAAACCCCTCTGCACATATAGCAACTTGTTTAACCTTACAACTGCAGACAACATTACTCACCAACCAAACTCCAACATCATCTTTGCTGACAACCATCTGACGTACATACTACTCCATCATCAAATATACAACTACACCATTTTAGCTAGCAGCCATCTCTCTGCACACTTAAGCAACAACTTCCACTTGACAGCATCATTCACATCACACACTTCACAATTTCAACAAAACAATCAACCAAAACACTTACAATAGTAACCACTGCAACTTACCTTCCTCTGGCATCCCCTATCGCTGCTGCCAAGGGCAACCAATACAACTTCATTCATAAAATTGACTCCATACTTCCACTTAAACATCAAACTTGTCTGTGCACATACTTCCACATACTCCACTAGCCTGCACACTTCTACAAGCAACCTGCCATCATCCTACAGTGCAACTAAACCATTCGATAGCAGCTTCGCAAACATCACTGAACACGCAACACAGGGACCAGATATCACACAAAGACATGGGTACTCTTTCTCTTTACTTAGGTTCCATTTCGAAGGCACCGATATCTTAAACCCGTCTCCACTTATCGCCTGGAAACCCATGTTCATCCTCGACTTCCAAAACACATTCACTGTACAATTCAAAATGCTATAATATCAGTGCAAAGAACTGTTAATCAATATCACACATAAAATTGAATTGAAAGAAGAGTAAGAGATAAATGGAAAATTTGAAGGTTAAAATTTTAATAGGTAACAAAAAGAACTACTTAACCATAATATGAAGATAAAAATAAGAAAGACTAAATTTTGATAATTCTTGAAAATTTTATTCATGACAACATCAATGATTCTTTCATCAAACTGGGTAAATAAAAAGAGGTTAAATAAGCATGAAAAATTATGAAAAGAAGAAGGTTGGTGAGTATATTGTACAGTTGTTTAAGAAAATAGTACTTCTTAGTTCTTACAACTTAAAAAAAGAAGGGAAAAAACTTTATGTGAACAATGATAGATGCTTCTTTTGCGCAAAATATAACAATGATGACATGGTGAGAAACTTTTGAATACATAAAACCAATTAGATCTTCAGCATCCCAATTACATAAAATGATAGTTCTTCTAAGCTTCTATCCTCTCTATTGCAGCTTTCCAATTCTTGCAGCAAGCAGCATTGCACAATGGAAATTTGAAATTCAAAGGTAATTTGTAAACTATGCTTAACAGTAAACCAAAGTCTAAGGAATATTGTTAGCATGATCTCATCTCTCATAATAAAAACTATACTTAATTTTGGTCGAGTTATGTTAAACCTCTCCCTATATATATATATATATATATATATATATATATATATATATATATATATATATATCCAAAAGAAGATCTAATTGGAGAAAATAAAAAAGTAAAAAGCCTAAAATGGAAGTAAATATGGAAATACTAATTGACATCGACACAACCACTAGTGAGGGATCACCTCTGTCTGTCCCCGAAGGCAACGACAGAGAGCAATTTGTTAAAGTATAAAAACAACCACTAGTGAGGGATCACCTCTGTCTGTCTTATATCGGATCATAAATGACAATAATGAGTTTACTAAAGGTTTGTTTCCAAACTTCTATTATTATTATTTTATTTTTTATTTTTGAAGACCTAAAGAAACAAACCGATAAACTCTAATAAAGTATGCATTGAACTCAAAACATTAACTCATATGGATGTTTCCTTGCTCTGGTAAAATATCAGAGTAGAGTTGATCAGATTTTTGACCATAAAGATGTAAATTTTTGAAGGGGGAATCAAGAAGCTTTTGAACCAAAGGAATGCATACAAAAATAAAGTGTACGCGTGTGTTCAATATGCAACCGAAACATTCACAAATAATATGCAAAACTAGCTTCAAAAGCCTATGAAAAGAAAAAACAAGAGTACAAAATTTTTGAGCTATAATTGGAGACGCACGCATAATAAACAGCCAAGTACAATATGTTTGAGGGCACAGAAAACAAAATACAGGTGTAAGCACACATACATTTGTTAGTGGCCCTTCCAATATATACTTGCAGAGTTTGGTACTGCAGATAATATGGTCCATGCACTAATATGAATATATACTTATACAAACCAGTAGTAGTTTCAACTGCTGTTGCACCACTGACTGCAGTATCATGGCAGGGAAAATTTTGCATGTGTTAGTTTGCATTTGCGTCACCATATGAATTATCAAGAGGATGAACAGTTAGATCAAAGATATTATGATATGAACATAAAAACAAAACAAGTGTATTGTAGCAAAATTAAATATGCTAAATATGTACCCATTATTTAAAGTTGTTAAAATTTGAATTTAAACCGTTGATTGACGTCCTGCTTTGATTCTCAACCGGAACAAGTAACCAAATTCCCATGAATACTCTTAGGCTTTGACAAAGTGCATGTACATGATAAATAAGGTGTAATTGTTAAATAAGACTTGAATAAAGAATGTGGGGAAACAGGTATTCAATGCGTCTAACTACCGATCCGTTTACAAACAGTTAAATGTCAACAAACACATGTATTTCAGCAACAGTTTACAGTAAACAACCAAACACTTCAATAATTTGTGTCTATTCACCAAATAAGGTTTAAATAGCATACAGAACTTTAAAATATAGAAAAGGGTTAAAGCTTGATTTAAACTTCATACGTTCTTCAGACACTACTTCATGAAGAGTGTGTTTGTGCTTACCAGATGAGTGTTGAAATTTGTGACATCATCTGTAGTATTTAAAATATTGTGAGTTATCAGTTTATGTAATCAACTTGTTTACTACACATATATAATCTACTTATTTGAGTTAAGAAAAATGAAGAAACATCAGATTTTTAAACCATATCCGAATTTTGTTGAAAATAAATCTGCCAAGTTAAGATAAAAAGCATTAGTAGTCATATTCTGTTCTATTTCAAAATCCTAACTAATTATTTGCATACTCATTCACAACAAAGAGAAAATAATAACAAATTAGATGTAGTGGTTAATCATTTGAAATATTTTATTTCCGTATTTACGTATTAATCTTCTTAATCAAAACTAATAAATAGTGATTGTGAACTTATTCAGCTAGGAAAGAACTTCTAATCTTAAGAATCATTAAACCCAAAGAATCACATAATGTATGTCGATCACAATCAGAAACGTTTCACAAAATTCAACACTTATAGTTAACCTAAGTAAAAGATAGAAATGAATAAAAACACACCATGGTATGCCAAAAAACACATAATTAGCATAACATACCACAAAATCACAAAATTTTAGCCATCAAATCTTGCCTTGGGATGAGAAGAGATAAGCACTTGAACTAATAATAATTCCGGTAAGCGATTGCTTGTGATAACTTATAGCTGCAAAAACAAGACAAATACAAAACCTTATATGAGATTATGTAACAATACAAATGTTGAAAAATATTGTAAAATCATATTTCAATATAGATAGATCAAATTGAAAGATTATTTCTGTATGCTATTTTCTATGGAATCTCTAAATTTTCAAGCTGAGACCAAAACAGAATAATGATAATAACAAAGCCTTCAGTAGGAAACCATTTCTCTCATTTATCTCTATCAGTAAAAATTGTAGATTTAGTGCAGGCATATAAACATTGAATTCATTACCTTTGATTCAAGCTAAAAAGCAAAAAATGGACGAAGCTGTCAGTTACTAAAAGTGAAAATTGATTAACAATTGCCGAAACGGTGGAACGGTAGGTCCCAAATGATGTCTGATTAACAGAGCTAGCAATCGAAGACATATTTCTTCTTCTTAGCCATTCAACATCAAGAATACAAAGCCGAATTAAGAGGAAAACTAGCAGAATACTCAGCCAACAAAAAAATTAATTTTTATGTAAAACGTCTCAGCCGAATTAAGAGGAAAACTAGCCTCACCAAAACACAAAACCACAATCTACACTACTTCACCAAAACAACATTCACCTATCAATCAATTCAACCACCTTCAATCCCTCTGCAACCAACTTACTGCCTTGGTTTTGGTTCACTGTCGCTTGAACAACCCCTCCTCTATAATAACAAATAGCAAGCCAAAACCATCACCACTCCCTGCCACCTTCAACAAGCCATAATCAAAACTGCTCGACCACCAACAACCACCACCTGAAAACACCCATCACCAACTCCCCGAACCACAAACAGCCACCACGAGCTCAGCCCACACATTCACCTACACCAATCTAAAGCAACAAACCACATCCTCCACCTCACTTCATATATAATAGTTCAAACACTAGTTATGATTTAACACCGGATAAAATACGTGATACTTCAAGAGGATATGGTGTGGACCTTGTGAATTTGTGATGTTAATGGGTAAGAATCTATACGGTGTACATCCATCAGATAAATGGTTAGATCTGCAACCAATAAAAGTTAACAGATCCAGATCTAGAAAAACCATTTTTGATAGTACCCAACTCAATAAATGAACATGCCTAAATTCATCAAATAGTGAACATTGGACGAACCCATATTCCAACCATGAAGCTATATCATTAGTATTTGATATAAACTACAAACAATGCAACCATGTTGATAATAAGTCACTATAATTATCCGACCTAAAATAGAACACTAACTAATTACTAAAGTTATGTGTCACTAATGATTTGAAGTTCTTCCATAGCTAGTGTCCAACAATAAAGCACACATGATGCATAATAATAATAATAATAATAATAATAATTTAATATTTACTAGATCGATAATTTTGTAGAACTTTTAAAAAGACTCGTGTTGATCGACATGTGCCAAAAAACATTACTCAACCAAGTTTCTTGGTTATTTCATCAAAAATCACCGCTCAACTTAGATGTAGTAAAAGCATAAGGTAGTGGTAATGGAATTTAGTTAGAGTGAGTTAGTCATGATATTATAACCAAAAGGACAATTTCTAGAGCATACAATGGTCAAACTTATGTAAATATATAATTATATTTTAAATTCCAAAAATTCACAGTAGTCGGTTGACAACCCAAGTGGTATACAATACCATACCGGGCTGAGAACCATCAACAATTGCAAATGTAAGAGTTAGCCATATCAACCCAGTCAACATCATCTTTCCCAACTCTTCTAGACTATGGTTGAACACCATTTGCTTGTAAAGTTTATGTATTGAAATAAAATTAGACTATTCAATCGACAAATGCAAAAGGTTGTACATAAACTAACTGGAAATTTAAACTAAAAACATCAAACACTAGAGATTCAAAAAAGTAGTTATAAAATAAACACAACTGAACTTAAGAGATGTAAAGAAGTTGAGTTATAGTTCATAGCAAAAATGCATAGAGGATCCACTTAAATGCAGTAATGGTAATTGACCACTTCAAACATCCTTTATATCAGACCAACTTTTTACAAAAAGTATAATACTAAGTAATCAAATATCAATTGGGAGGAACTGTATAAGAAAGCTACTAAGGTATTAGTGAATCATACAACTGTATGAGAACATAACCGTCAACGTCACACTTCCCATCAGAATGCATCTCTATTTTGGAAGAGGTAGCATAACTTGTAATTTCTTTTTGTTGTTTTTATCCCATTGTTACCAGATATTAATTACCCATCCTTACTATAAAATTTGATGTAGAATTCACATCTTAAGCAAATATTTTAATGAAAATGGAACAATGACTATGAAGTTTTGGTACAAATAATCAAATAACAAATGCATTAAATCAACATATGGACAAATACAAATTAGCATATGGACCAACATCCATAACTAAGCAAGTGTAACTCTAATAGTGTAGTCCAATATATTCCGTACACCAAGTTGGATAATAGTATAACATTCTCATTCATTGTTCTTAAAGAGAAAATACAGTAGTAAATACGTTAAAATGAGAAAACTGGTTTAAAAGTAAAAGTGCAAATAAGAAGAGTGTAAGGGGACTAAAATAACAAGCAGATAATTTATGAAGCAAAGGTGTTTTTTAAATATTTGCTGCAGGAGAAGTTGGCATGTATGGCAGGTTTAGTCTGATTAAATAGCAGAAGAAAAGTGGCATAACTGGCGTCAGTTGCATAGTACATTCATTTGATCCACCATTTCCATCAGTTATATGTTTTGCCTATTGCACAATTTTGAACTGTACTATCAACCAACTATTGGTACCTCTATGATCTAACTACTAAAAGAATATTAGGATAGTTATATATAAACTAAATTCACTCGACAGTCCACGACGACTAAAATAAGCTCATGTGGATCTATTTTTGAGAAGGAAAAATGAATAGCTAGTAAATTTAAAACATAAATGAATAGTAACCAAATGCATTTTGTTCAGGAATATACCAAAAAATTAATTTAAAGCTATAAACCTTTTTTAAAAAAGCTTAGAAACTTAAAAGGAACTGTAAGAATTCAAATAGTGAAAAGAATTAGTAGACGTTAATCGTATTTGTAACCATTGCTACAAAAACTTTTATAAACATACTTATTACCTTAAATGACCATACTAAAATGTAGCCAATCAACTTCATCATCTGTACTTATTCATCCCACTTCTTGCTATTGAAAAGCATTTTATAATATGATGAAAATAGTACAAATAAAATGTCAACAGAAAAAAGAATTCAATTTTGGTTTCTAATAAAAATTGGTCCAAATAGTTAGTTTATTAAATAAATGACATGCCTATAGTTTTCATGGATTTTTGAAATCAATACATCGAGACAACATAGCTTGCTATTTATATCTTCAGAAACTACAGTTATGGAGTATATGTTTTTACAGTTTAAATTAGAAAACATGGGGTCAGCCACAAAACTAAGTACATAAACATGCAATAAATTAAATAAATTTATTCCTATTAGTTCTTGCAGTCCATGGTTCTAAAATTTTAAGGAACCTGCAAACATCAAAAAGCCCTTGAACCTTCAAATCGCAAATATCATTGCCTTGAGACTCAAATGTATTACCTTGGCAATAAAGCTTTCTTAACCAATAACAATAGATCCAACTAGTGCACCCAAACCCTCTGACAAACATATCTACATATTTTGTCAATCAATCACTTGTATACCTAGAAAAAAAACACAAAAGTAGCCATAAAAGATGTAACAAATATAGCATTACAGAAACAGAATTCAGAATCAGCTGCTTGTACAAGCCTTGAAATCGGAACTCCCAATGCCTGTTATGTTATTTTCAAACTTCAACAGAAACTTTTATGCATAAATCCACATATAAAATCCATATCTATCTGTATAAAATCCATATATAAAATTAGTATTTATGCACAAATTAGGGTTTCTGAAATCAGGGTTTGTGTAGAAATCCATATATAAAATCCATATTGAGCTACATAAAATCTATGCATAACCACAAAATACATAAATAAAATCCAAACCGATTGAGGGTTCATGTAGAAACTCAAACAAACGGTAGTAGATTGAAGTAGGTTCGATCTACTATGGGGAGATGAGTGAATTGATGGAAAGGAGTGGCCAGACGATAGCGATGGAGGAAACGTTGGGCCTGGTTTAATATTGACGGGGAGGAGCAATTAGAATTTTTGTAAAGTGAAGGGGAAAATGGTAGAGAAAGAAAGGTGAAAAATGAAAAAACATAGAAGTATTTTACTAATGGCGGGAAGGGCGGAAAATTTTAGCAGCGTTGCATATACCAAAAAGTAAAGTGGAAAATAATAATGGTTGCACTTATCTTTGAAACGCTGCCAATAAGTGCTACTAAAGCCAGATTTTCTTGTAGTGACATATCGTTTATGGATTTTCTATATAAAAAATACTAAAACTAAATAATTAATTAATACAACACATTATATCAAGTATATAATAGAAAGATAAACACGTCTTATTTTTAATGAGATTTTATTATAGCTTTAATAATTTATTATAAGTTATAGAATTGTTCCTATGGCATACCCATAACTCTATCAATCTTCCACTTGCAGTTGGGGCCAATTGTGGAATCTCCATCCTGTCTGTGACGCCCCACCTCTATACTCACGCTAGCCATGGACACTACGGAGTAATGCCGTCAACTAGCGCGAAGAATAAGGCTGTTGAGGAGCGACCATCTGTGTAATTGCTTTGTGCGAGCACCGATATGTCAGATAGTATAACCTACATTTCATTTCAAGAGGAAATCGGACATACTGAATACAAACTCAAAGCTACCACATGATGGCTATGTGGACTTCGGAAACAAATATAGAAATAAACATAACACAAATTAGTCAAAGACATTCATATCACAAAGGCGGAAACAGATATGAATATAACCCATAAAAGTGTACATCAAAATAGTGGTCAAACTAGATCCACTACATCACAAAAGAATAGATACAAGTGCTAGACAAAAGAATAAGTATACATCAAGGAATCTCTATCTCAAATGTATACTAACAAAAACTACTACGCTAAAGTAGTTAGCCCAAAATTCAGGTGACGGACCCTGATAAGAAGTCAAGCAGGAGCACCTGAAATATCTCGGTCTGACCCGAGTATTATTTAAAAGAAAATAATAAACGGATCAGTCTAGCTATAAATATCATATAAAATGAGATAGG
This sequence comes from Allium fistulosum, assembly GCA_030737815.1. Classification (NCBI taxonomy): domain Eukaryota; kingdom Viridiplantae; phylum Streptophyta; class Magnoliopsida; order Asparagales; family Amaryllidaceae; genus Allium; species Allium fistulosum. The sequence continues at coordinate 796,051,331 of CM060902.1, read as the reverse complement.
ATAAGAGATATGACCAAAATCGTATGATAACAAAAATGCCATACTATGACAAGTATACATTAAACAACAACAAAATCATACAATATCTCACGAATCTCAAATACCCAAAAAGAATCACATTCTTTAAATTATTCACCAAAACACAAATATTGACAAAGCCTATCAATGCCGATCATCAAAATTGGTGAAACATAAATTCTAGAAATCATCAACTAGAAATCCAGAAATCACAAAAAGGGGGAAGGCCTATCACAAACGGGAGCATGAAAACTCACCAACACGTGTATCACAAGCGGAACGATATTCCATGGTCGCTAACAATAAAGCCGGTGCCACGACGTAGTACAGCGAACGCCCGAGGAACCAAACTCAAATAATCCAGAACATCGATGTAGTACAGCGTTACGCCCGATGAACAAAACTCAAACAATCAGGCACAACGACGTAGTACAGCGAACGCCCGATGAACCTGAACACAAATAATCCGGAACAACGACGTAGTACAACGAACGCCCGATGAACCGAACTCCAATAAAAGCATAGGTCGCTAGCCTATAAAAATGAGACGAAGCTCAGCAGAATGGGGTATAGTCCCTCACGCAGACAAAGAGACATCGCACATCGCTACTCTAAACCATAAAATGATCACCATTGATCAATAAGACGTGTCGATTACACTAAGCTAGTAAATAAATGAGTTTAGCTTCATGTCCCATAACCACTGGCTTAACTTAAATATTTACGAACAAATTGTAGATTTCCACTCGAAAATTGTCACAAGAATTTCAATCGAACAAGTCCAAAACTTAACCGACGAAGTAAATGCAAGCGTTTCATACCACTTGTTTTGCTAAGCCGTTTAGTTAGATTTTTTTTCATACGAATGAGGTAAAGGTTTGTATATACTAATAGATTAGAAAACGGTTTTATAAACAAGATTTGTATTAAAAATAGAGTTGAAATCATCTTTGTAAAAGGGTTTGAATATTTTACTACTAGTATAGAAACCTTTGTATTTTAAAGTGACAAAGCATAGAAATGATTGTAGAAACAATCAATCACCAAAATCCACATACGAAGACGTGAATCAAATCCAAAGAAATCGATACTGAATCCATCAAAATGGATATTCTAAAAAAAATATCCCGAAAAGAAGTCATCAAAGTCAATAATAAATGATAACAATAAATCGGATCAACACGAATCGGTTCTAAATTGGAAATCCACATCAAATAGACAAATTGGGCTGAGACAAGCAGGTCAGTCGACTGACTGCAGAGGCCAGTCGACTGATCCAGAAACCTGAAACTTTCGGTTTCTACAGTCAGTCGACTGACTGCTGAGGCCAGTCGACTGACTGGCACTGGGACTATTTTTTCCAGCCTATCAAAATGAAGAGCAAATTCTCACAATTTGCGATCGGACAAGCAATGGGCTTTAGGGGTTTTTGCCAATCGACAACCCAGCCCTATAGGCTCTTCGATACACCACCAAAAGCATGATCATACATCAAAGCTAGGATTTTTAAAGTTTTGACTTCAAAACACCAAAAATTGAAATGTTCACCAAATCAATTCAAATCAAAAGCAAATGAACATGAATAGATGTTAGGAATTCATACCTAACAACAATGATTGAAATAGACAAAGATGTGAGTTCAAAAACTCACCTTTAAACCCAAAAACAATGAATGAGAAGCTTCATCACAAAGGAGAGATCAACCACTCTTCACTTCAACCCAAGAAGCTTGAATCTAAGCTCAAAAGAAGAACATTTCCTAAGTTAGGTTTAGGAAATTTCTGAAATTAAAGAGAGAATGAGTTGGAGAAGATGAAGAGGATGCTTACCTAAGCTTCTCTTTGATTTTGGAGCTAACACTTGGATTTGTAAAAGAAACTAGGGCTTAGGAATTTCTATTTCCTTTTCTCTTCCCCCATTTTTGCTAAAACTTGAAGGTATTAGGAAATGAAAGTGTGAAGAGAAGAGGGGGTGGAGCTAGGGTCTTATTTTAGGTTATTGGGCTGAAACCCAAATCCAAAGCCCTAAGTGAAAAATAGCAAAATTCACTCAACTCCAAACATATCGATGTTTATACTCAAAAAGGTCGCAAACGGCATTTTGAATTCAATGGAAGTAGTCTCGAGTCCTAATTCGACTGTTTGCAAAAAGTAGCTTTTCGGACTATAATTCGACTAACGATGCTATATTTAAATAAAATATTTAAATATACAATCGTAAAATATGCGGGGTGTTACACTGTCTCTTCATCAGTTTGATAAGAACTAATTAAGCTACTCCCTTCATGAATGGATCTGCTATGTTGTTTTAATTATCTATTAAGTCTGTCAATTCTCTCCAATGCCAATAAACTAATTTTATTATGTGGAACCATTCGAAGTATGTTTCTCTACTTCGATTGAGCTTTTATCATTATATTGTTATCATATAACAATGATGTAGTATTCTCAATACTTGGAATCGTCCCTTATCTCGGTTATAAATTTATGCACTTATATTTATACATTACTTTTTTGTGGCACTATTTAAGGCGATCTACTTAGCCTTTTCATTGAATCAGCCACAACCTTTTATTTAAAACATTTCCAACTTAAAGCTCCTTAATTATGGTTTGATCATTAATTTAATATTGATATATTATACTCGAAACACTTATAAAGTTCGATATGAATACTCAATAAGGAGTTCCTTGTTTCTACAAACAATCCTCTAGTATTTCATAAATACTTGAGAACACTCTAAACTACCATTTAGTTATTGTGATTTGGATTTGATATTAGCTTCATGTATTAAATACATTAGCGACGATATTATAGACAATATATCATGTATGATAATTCTTATTGCCATTGCATGAAGAATTCATCTTACATGGTCCATATTTTCACTGTGGTGTATATCATTTGGAACATTCCTAACATCCTTTATACTTACTATAAAAGATATCATTTACAGATCCTATATCGAGTATTGAACACTAAACTACAGCTGATTTTAACATAGTACATCATTAATAATCAACAGTATATTGTTTCCTTATAGTTTAGAAATATCTATGTACCTTTTAATGTTCTTTCTTATAAACACACGCTTCCTCTGCATTTTCACTGAAATTTAATCTTTGGATATTTCTATCAAAATACTTGTTCATCTTTGATGCTTATCGAACAATATTTTTATATCTTTTCTTGGATTATATCCAAAAACCTACAAACTCAATATTGCTCGCAATGACTTCAAGGCACTTTGGTTGTTATGTGCAAACGGTCTTTTAGTATTTTCCATTTCAACACATATGTACCAAAACACAAAGTCATACCATGTGATAATTTTGTGAGTAAAATCCAAATTAATTTAAGCATATTGAATGATGAATCTGTTACGCTAATTTCAACAATTGTAATTGACAATGTTATTCTTATCAGTGTTGCTCGCTGTATTCTAACTTCATCAGTCTTTCTCTTAAAGACACATTTGAGGCCGATGGATCATATCTCCTGGTATAACTATCAAAATCATATTTTAATAGCGTACTTGGAATCCTTTCAGATTTGTGCATCATACCATATGGTAGAGTCAATACTCTTAAGGTTTTATTGACAACCGAGAATTATCTACTCTCGATATTGATAAGAAACTCATAGCTTCTCTTTAATATGGGAGAATACTTATTAAACACTCTAATTCACTATGTTCATTTAGGTTTGTTTAATTTCATTTCATCCCACGTAGTCAGTTTAATCTTTGGATCGTATCCAAATCCATTTTACAACCTAGAATTTCTTAAAGAAACTCTTTATCCATGAAGTTGGTATTTCTTGAAACAACAATTGTTTCTTAGTGCAATGGAATAGGTATTCATAAAAACTTTATGAATTTCCTTATATATAGAACTAATTTGGTCTTAGTTTACAAAACTTATATTCAAAACATAAATTGGTCATCCAATGACGATCGTTCCCAAACTCCTTTTGGGTGATCTATACAAGATTCCTCACCTATAATTATTACATGTAGTCTTTCGACCCGCACAACCTCCCAACTTCGTGACCTAGGATATGTTGCGGTTTCTTGTAAATCCTTGTCTTGCATGATTTTTAAACTACCTTTATATGAAATTAATTTTAACCATGTGTACTATTATTAAGTACATGAATTTACAGAAAGAAATTAACTCAACTTCACTCATCATTAATCGTACTTTATTCAACAAAGTCTGATCAATCCTTACCGACACATCATTATCTATCATAGAGAGGAGTGGCTTTAAAGTTGAATCTTTATTCATTTTAAGACCCATTTGGAACTCATTCCAATATTGTAACGACTCACAAATTCGACACTATTAATATTAAAGTAATTAAAAATGAATTTTAATAGATAGGAGAATTAGGTGTTGTATTTATAACCGCTGAAAAGCTATTTCCAAGCTTACCAGTTTGATATATAATTTTGATGCATTTGGAATTATGGTTTGCGAAACATAGGTGTTCTAGTATTTAAATAGGGTATGCAGCAACTTTTGGGCCAAATAGTTATATACAACTCCGAAATAAATAAATAAGGATCGTTGATCAGTTATATTGAGGCAGCTAGGTTTTCTTAAGGCTCAAATGGTCCGGATTTAATATATTTTGATCATACGGTCCAGGCGCATCTTAACCATTAAAAATAAGAGGCTGTCCCCATCACTTTTATTCATAAGAAAAATAAGTATGCTGGCAAGACTCTGCCAGTTTCCTTCCTCCCCAATAAAATTTTTAGATTTAAAAATAAAAGATCGAAACATTAGGGAAGTTATTAATCAAGTTAATGGAAAAAGGTAATGAATTTTATGTATATTTCTCCATTTTTATTCTTCCCTAATCTTTGAATTCTGAATCTAATCTATATACAAATGAATTGTTATATGTTATACAATTAAAAAGAAGATAATTGGAGGAAGAGATTGGCGTTAACGTGAAAGCAAATCCAAGGAAATTCAGGGAAAGCTATCAATGAGTGGAAATCTTAATTTTTCACTTTATAGTAGTTTGTGTAGTTGATGATTGGATTTGTTTTATGCCTTGGGGAATTTTTTATGTGAAAGATTAAAATCTAAAATTCCAAAATTCCACAGAAAAATGTAAATTCTGGAATTGGTTGGAATCTTAATTGTCTTATGTTACTATGGTAGAATTTAATCCGATGTTATTTGCAATATGAATAATTTATATTCTATTCAATCTCCACTTCTCAGTTTGTGTTTGTTATGATGAATGATTCTAAATGAATTAGAAAAGGTTTACAAAGCGTGGATTTTTATCCTATCTGCAGTTTGCACCGCCTTCTTCTGTAATTAAAATAAACATGAATCTTTTTCACTTCAACTTATACATTTAAAAGTTGAATTGAATATAAAGGATTTAAATTGTAAAGTTTTGCTCCCTTGAAATAGAGGTGTTAGTTCTACTATGTTAATGTAAAAGAAGTTGGATGTTTTGATTCCATTTTTGAATAGATATATATATATATATATATATATATATATATATGAAACTCTATTTTATTTAGCTAATTTAAATTGGGATATTAGCTATTGTGTAAACTTTTATATTGGACTATACTTGTATGGATATAGAAATTATGACATTTAAATTATCTTAACCACCCAAATAAGAAGCAAAAATCTTTGTATAGAATTTCTTTTACACACGCCTAGGAATATTAAAAAAAATCTAATTAGCTAAAATTAACGTAAAATATGAGCATAATAATAACATATAAGTCATAACGTATAAAGGTGAATAGGTAATAAATAAGGATACCGCTAATTGAATGATGATTGATAAATAACAATAAACCATAAAAAATGGGATTTGGAACAATTATGGAAATTAATCCATATTTAAAGGAAAATAGGGATTTTCCTTAAATGACCTTAATGCGTAAATGTAGATAAGGTATATTATATATATTATACATATATGTTAACGTAGTTTCGTAATGATGGAAAGTAGAAATATCACTAAGTATATCAGTTAAAAGTACATAAAAGTTTGCCCAAATAATCTGGCTACTAGTAGTGTGGCTTTGGAACTAATTGAGAATTCGCATATAACAAGTGCCCATGGCGGACGTGAGGTTAGTCCCAATTCTGTAGGGTAAGCCTGCTATAATGTCCCCTACTTTGAGGTCCGAAGCTAAGCACTACAAATGCTGCAGTCATCTATAACATTTACTTCCGATGAAAAAATACGGTAATGTTAATGGTATCCATAATATCAGAAGCACATGAATATGAAATAAAATTAACGCAGATTTCAAAAACATCTTCTCTGATTACATTCAAATCAATATTTCATATTCAATTACATAATCCCAAAAACAATTCCCGGTATTTAATAAAATGTAATTATTACAAATTACGCCAAGAGCGACATATGAAGATGCCCCCTTGGATGATCAGAGTACTAGATAGATAAACATAGCAGTCATAAATACATCACGGTGGAAATAATACTAAATAACTCCTATATAGCTAGCTTTGTCTCCTGCACATCTTCGGAAGCTTATTCATCCAACCTACTAAGCCTAAAAAGTCCTTAACTCTCAATCTACTCAAATTTAATTTTGAGCACCCGAGAGTTTAAGGTGAAAACATAAACTTTGAGTCAAACATAAGCCTAGTATGAGTAATTCTATTACATCTCGATTTACTAATATTAAGTGAGACCACACCGTTTAGCGAAACGAGTTTCCCCTCACTAATATCCTTTTAAAATCGTATCTTTTGCAAATCAAAATCCTGCAATCAAACTGATTATAACAACAATAGAAATAATATATATGCATATAAATCAGGTAATCAATGGACTATCTATCCGAATAATATAGTTTTATCAGGCTGACTACTAAACACTGGCTGACTCGGGCCTACCAGACAAAATAAATATTCTAACTTCTATTAGATACAATATTGGATGATCTGTCCTTAACTTACTTCTCCTAGGGTCAACTGATCTAATGGTTTTTTTGGTTTACCAATAACCTACCTCTACTTTGTATATTCCATTCTGTGTGTCACATCATTTTAGTTTTACATGTGACAAAGACCTACACACTAGAATTATGGACTTATATTAGCTAGAGGCTACTAGCTAAAGTATAGGGCGCGATCCCGCACCAGTCCCATCTGGTCTTCTAATATTTGAATCATATACTTAGGGTTAACTACCCTACTCAATTTTCCTTGAAAACATTTCTTTCAAATTGATTTACCCTTTTAAATCATACTTAAACAAGGAAAATATACTCTTTGCTTTACTCAAAATACCTATGCCATGATATATGCTTTTTACATAAAACAATGTTGATGAAAACTTAAAATCAATAGGGTTATCTATCCCTTCGAAACAAGATAAATACTTTAACCTTGAAAACATTAGACCGAAAGGCCAAAAACCTTCCTTTCAAATGTATTGGAAATAGACCTACCAAAATCATTACCTAAAATCTTAGATAACCTCTTTCGAAGCCATTAATCATATCTTTCAAAACATTTAAAACAAACCTTTCAAAATAATTAAAACATACCTTTCGAAACACCTAAAACATACCTTTCGAAACACATAAAACATACCTTTAGAAACACTTAAAACATACCTTGTGAAACACTTAAAACATATAATCACTATAGCATGGCATATACTTGCAAAAGAAAACATGTTTACCTTTAAACCAAAATCATTCACCAAAAATAGAGATGTAAACTAATTATTCACCTTGGCTTTGTGTTAAGAAGGTTGAGATTTTCCTTTTGATTAATTTGCTTAAGCTTTCTACTTAAATCCTAGCTTTTCCTCTCTTTGAATCCTCTTAATGGTGGCCGGCTGAGTTCTTTAGGGTTTTGGTATTTTTTTTGAAAGTTAAAATGAGTGACGAATGAAGAATAGAAGGGTTTAGGGTATAGGAACAAAGGCTATTCCCATTTTACCCTTGCCATATTCCTCATACTTGCTTATTTTTAATTCTCTTTTACTAATACATTCATTAAGGCACGGCTCCTTCTTAATTAACAAATCTCAATCCCTTAACTATCTACATTATTTTATTTTATTTATCCAATTAAATTTTCTAAATAATGTAAGTCAAAATTAGGGTCATTATAGACTCCCCTCCATAAACAATTTCATCCTCGAAATTTACGATAAGGTACCCACAACAATCAAACAAAAAGGTAAAACAAACCATCAAACAAGTCAGGATAAGTGTCTTTAATCATGCTCCCAGTTTTCCAAGTACAGTCTCTCTCGTCGTCACTCCATTGGACTTTGACTATTTTGACTGTCTTGTTTCTTAGTTTCTTCTCATCTCTCGCAACTATACGAACTGGTTTTCTAATTATAGTCATATCTGGTTCCACCACTAGATCCTCTAACACAGTTGATGTAATAGTAGTCTCTAGATCTCGAATACACTTCCTTAGATGAGAAATATGGAAACATTGTGGACTCCTGCCAAAGTATTCTGTAACTCTACCCTATACCTGAGTTTCCCGATCCTTTCTATAATAGGAAATGGTCCAACGAATCTTGACGCTAACTTCACTAATCTACCGAATCTGATCATGCCCTTCATCTATGACACTTTGACGAACACATTATATCCAACAGAGAATTCTAAGTTTTTCCATCTCTTATCAGCATAACACTTCTGCCTAGACTGAGCCTCCTTCATTCTAGCCCGAATTAACTCAATCTTCTCCGCAGCTTCTCTAACCAAATCTGGACCAAGAATTAATCTATCCCCAAAAAAGGGAGATTTGCACGGTCTTCCATACAAAGATTTAAATGGTGCCATCCCTATACTAGTCTAAGAACTGTTGTTATACAAAAACCCGACTAAGTGTAGATGGTCTTCCCATGATCCTCTGAAATCTAGAATGCAAGTTCTTAACAAATCCTCTAAAACTTTGTTAACTCTTTCTGTCTTCCCATTTGTTTGTGGATGGTAAGCAGTACTCATCTTGAGCTTAGTACCTAAAGTCTCCTGTAGACTCTTCCAAAACTCACTAGTAAATAAGGAATCTCTGTCGCTTACTATGCTACTAGAAATTCCATGCAATCTAACTATATTCTTCATGAATAACTTAGTAAAATCTAGTGCTGTCCTGGTCGAATTAATGGGTATAAAGTGTGCACTCTTAGTCAACCTGTCCACTATAAACCAAATAGTCTCATTTCCTCTATCCAACCTTAGCAACCCATCTATGAAATCCATTGAGATAGAATCTCATTTCCAGACTGGAACATCCAAAGGCTGAAGTAACCCACTCAGTTTCTGATGTTCAATCTTTACCTGTTGACAATTCAAACATTATTTCACCCATAGGCCTACATCTCTCTTCATACCTTCCCAGAAGAAACTCCTTTTCATATCTTGATACATCTTAGTTCCTCTCGGATGAATAGTGAACTTCGAACGATGACATTCTCTAAGAACTTCCTCCCTAATGTTCCCCCACATTCGGAACACATAGTCGTCCTTTATTCCTCAACCACCCATTCTAGCCAAGATTGAAATCTTTCAAGTCATCGCTCTCTGTTCCATTCCTTAACTTTCTATCTATTCAGCTAATGATGGGTCTTCTCCCTGCTTAGAAGCAATCCTTTCGATTATCATTGGTCGAACTTCTAAACACGATAACATGGCGATTTCTCGACTAGAACTAGCCTCAAATCTCCATTGTACTCCGCATGTAGTCAATGCTTCTAAATCTTTCCACTCGGCTATCATTCCCAATATTTCATTCTGAAGTTTTTTGCTAAGTGCATCTGCAACCTTATTTCCTTTTTCCTGGTGTGTACTCAATTCCAAAGTCGTATGCAGCTATGAACTCTAACCATCTCTACTGTCTCATATTCAACTCCTTCTGAGAGAATAAATATTTTAGTAACTTATGATCTGTAAATAGCTTGAATCTTTCTTCCAAAAGGTAATGTCTCCACACCTTCAATGAGAAAATTACAGCTGCTAATTCCAAATCATGAGTTGGATATCTAACTTCATGCGGTCTGAGCTGTCGAGAAGCATAGGCCATCACTTTACCCATCTGCATTAGCACAGCTTCCTAATCATATTCCACATGCATCTGTGTATACCACTAAGTCCTGATTCCCCTCTGGAACAACTAACAGAGGTGCATTAGTCAATAAATGTTTCAATTTCTAGAATGCCTCCTCACACTTATCAGTCCAAACAAACTTCACGTCTTTTCGAGTTAGCTTAGTCATCGGCGCGGCTATCCGCGAGAAATCCTTAATGAATCTCCGGTAGTAGTCAGCTATTCCAAGAAAACTCTTTATCTCAGTCACTGTCTCAGGTCTCCTCTAATTATTCACTGCCTCGATCTTAGCCAGATCTACTGACAACCCTTTCTCTGTGACTACATGACCAAGAAACTTCACTTCCTTCTTCCAAAAGTGACACTTCAAAAACTTTGCCTTTAATTGATGTTGTCTCAAACACTATCCTAAGATGAACTTCTTGATCTCTTTCATCTTTGGAATATATCAATATGTCATCTATGAATACTAATACAAATCTGTATAGATGATCCCGAAAGGTTATGTTCATCAAGTCCACGAAGAATGTTGGCGCATTAGTTAGACCTAACGGCGTCACTAACTATTCGTATGATCCATATCTGGTCTTATACGCCGTCAAAGGAATACTATCCTCTGCTACTCTAAGTTGATGGAACCCAATTTCTAAATCCAACTGAGAAAATACTTTGTATCCACTCAACTGGTCGAACAAATCATCAATCTGCGGTAATGGATATCGGTTTTTTATCCCCTTCTCATTCAATTTACAATAATCGATACACAACCTCAATGATCCGTCTGGTTTCTTAACAAATACTACGGCTGCTCCCCAAGGAGAACTGCTTGGTCTGATAAAATTCTTACCTTCTGGATCCACCAACTGTACCTTTAGCTCCTTCATCTCTGTAGGTGTCTAACTACTTGGCAGTCTACTCATAGGTTTAGATCTTGGTACTAAATTTATCTGAAACTCAATGGTTTGTTTCGGCGGTAGTCCTATCATGGGCTCAAAGACATATGCGAATTCTCTAAAAATGAAAACCGATTCAACTCGTCTTCTATGACCATAACACCTAACAAAGTGCAAGAATCTTATTTAGGGTTTTCTACAATGTATATAATCCGATCACTACAACTAGGGTGTCTAAGTGATATTTTCCTATCATGGCAAAATATCCTAGCATCATACTTACTTAACCAATCCATATCCAAAATAATCTCGAAACCTACGAAATCAAACACACCCAAACTAGAAGAAAATATATGACCTAACAACTCAAACTCTAAGTGGTCACATCTCATCCCAAAAGTCACATACCCTCCTATTAGATTCGCAACCCTTAAGACGTAACTAGGTTTGATGGTTCTAGGTTAAGCTTATCTAATAGACTATGAGATATAAAAGAATGTGATGCACCAGTATCAAATAGAACTCTAACTGACATGCCATGAATCAAAAGCGTACCTCCCAACGCAGCATTTTCCTTTCCCCCTGATGTTGGTTTTAAGGTAGTTGGTTCCAATGCAAACACTTTGCCCTTTCCATCCTTATCTAGTTCTTTGCATTGGTTCTTATAATGTCCAATCTGATCACAGTTGAAGCATTTCACTCCTTTCTTGTTAGCAGCCTTCTTTACTTTGCCTGTCCGACATTCGTGAGCAAAATGTCCCTTCTTATCACACTTAAAGCAAACCAGGTCAGCTTTTGCCTTCTTGGCGGCTCCTCCCTTTTGAGTTCCCTTCTTTTGGAAAAACTTTCTCTTTTAGTTCTGCCCACCTTGAGTTTGCACTTCTTTGTTACCATTAAAGAAAGCGAGCATCTCCTCATTTCTCAAAGCAATCTCAACAACTACATCGCACGGATCCCTAATATGCGGTAAAGTTGCTTTAGCAAGCTTGGGTCTCAATCCGCGGATGAACTTCTCATTTCTTTTTATAACTATATCAACCGTAGCATATCCCTATCTTGATAATTCCTCAAATATGGTAGCATATTCAAGCAATGTCACGTCTCCCTGCACCAACTTAGCAAACTTCCTGAGTAGAGTTGACTTGGCAATCTCCGACATGAATCTTTCCATAAACCTCCTTCTGAATTCTGCCCAAGTCATAGCCTCTTTAGCTACTCCTACAGTAACACTGTTACACCAATACAGTGCTACTCCTTGCAACTATCTGGATGCCGGTTTCCTTTTCTACTCATCGTAAAGTCCTAAATCAGCAAAAATCCTTTCTCAATGAAGCAACCAATTCTCCACTTAAATTGCATCCTCTATGTCGAAAAATAGCTTCTCTCTAAGCCTAGCATAGTCTCTGCTTAGTACTACATAGCTATTGACCATTGGAGCTTCCTGATTTCTTTCTCCAGCATTTCCTCCGATTAATCCCACAGCAGCTCCAGCTTGCATCACGTTGATGAAGAACTAATACATAACTCCCATATCAACTTGCAGTGGTCCAGCACCCACATTAGCAGCTTGTGCCAAACCTAGATTCCTTTGGGTATTCGGTCTGGCATTTCCATTAGTTGTGGTGCTTCCTCCACCAAGATTAACTCTTACATTCCTAGCATCTGTATCTTACTTCCTTAAAATCTGCATTCGAGTCTTTATAAGATACAGAAGAATAGCCTAAGAGAGAAAGGAGAATAGAGATAAAGCATATACTTATATATAGCAAATACAAGTACGTTACTATAACATTATCCCATACCCCAATCTTTTCTCTAATTCCATAGGATTATGTTTTTAAAAATCATTTTAAGTTTAAAATTTCTTTCAAGTTTTCATAAAGCTATGCTATGATACCAAGTTGTAACATCCCCTACTTTGAGGCCCGAAGCTAAGCACTACAGATGTTGCAGTCATTTATAGTTTTAACTTCCGGTGATAAAATATGGTAACGTTAATGGTATCCATAATATCAGAAGCACATGAATATGAAATAAAATCAATACAGATTTCAAAAATAGCTTTTCTGATTACATTTCAAATCAATATTTCATATTCAATTACATAATCCCCAAAACGATTCTCAGGTTTTGATCAAATATAATTATTACAAATTATGCCAAGAGCAACATATGTAGATGCCCCCTTGGATGATCAGAGTACTAGATAGGTAGACATAGCAGTCATAAATACATCACAGTGGAAATAATACTAAATAACTCCTACATAGCTAGCTTTGCCTCCTTCACGTCTTCGGAAGCTTATTCGTCTAACTTACTAAATCTGAAAAGTCCTTAACTCTTAATCTACTCAAATTTAATTTTGAGCACCCGAGACTTTAAAGGGAAAACATAAACTTTGAGTCAGACATAAAGCCTAGTGTGAATAATTCAATTACATCTCGGTTTACTGATATTATGTGAGACCACGCCGCTTTGCGGAACGGGTTTCCCCTCACTAATATCCTTTTAAAATCATATCTTTTGCAAATCAAAATCCTGCAATCAAACTGATTATAACAACAATAGCAATAACATATATGCATATTAATCAGGTAATCCATGGACTATCTATCCAAACAATATAGTTTTATCAGGCTGACTATTAACCACTAGCTGACTCGGGCCTACCAGACATAATATATATTCTAACTTCTATTAGATACGATATTGGACAATCTATCCTTAACTTACTTTCCTAGGGTCAACTGATCCTAATGGTATTGCGGGTTCACCAATAACCTACCTCTACTCTGTGTATTCCTTTCTGTGTGTAACATCATTTTAGTCTTACATGTGACAAAGCCCTATACACCAGAATTTTGGACTTATATTAGCTAGGGGCTACTAGCTAAAGTATAGGGCGCGACCCCACACCAGCCTCATCTAGTCTTCTAATATTTGAGTCATATACTTAGGGTTAACTACCCTATTCAATTTTCCTTGAAAACATTTCTTTCAAATTGATTTAACCCTTTTAAATCATACTTGAACAAGGAAAATATACTCTTTGCTTTACTCAAAATACCTATGCCATGATACATGCTTTTTACATAAAACAATGTTGATGTAAACTTAAAATCAATAGGGTTATCTATCCCTTCAAAATCATTACTTAAAATCTCAGACATCCTCTTTCAAAGCCATTAATCATATCTTTCAAAACACTTAAAACAAACCTTTTGAAACACTTAAAACATACCTTTTGAAACACTTTAAACAAACCTTTCGAAACACTTAAAACATACCTTTTGAAACACTTAAAATATACCTTTTGAAACACTTAAAACATATAATCATTTAATCACTATAACATGGCATATACTTGTAAAAGAAAATAGGTTTACCTTTAAACCGAAATTATTCATCAAAAATAGAGATGTAAACTAATTTTTCACCTTGGCTTTGTGTTAAGTAGGTTGAGATTTGCCTTTAGATTGATTTGCTTAAGATTTCTACTTAAATCCTAGCTTTTCTTCTCCTTGAATCCTCTTAACGGTGGTCGGCCGAGTTCTTTAGGGTTTTAGTTTTGTTTGTGAATGTTAAATGAATGAGGAATGAAGAATAAAAGGGTTTAGGGTATAGGATTATACGCTATTCCCATTTTACCCTTACCTTATTCCTCCTACTTACTTATTTTTAATTCTCTTTTACTAATACATTCATTAAGGCACGACTCCTTAATTAACAAATCTCAGTCCCTTAACTATCTACATTATTTTATTTTATTTATCCAATTAAATGTTCTAAATAATGTAAGTCTAAATTAGGGTCATTACACATGCCCATCTTATCTAGCTACTTGCCCTTACGAACAGTCAAATTAATGTAAGACGCCATGGTTTAGGTTACGGGTCATAGAACGGAAATCCTAGGATGGGCCTTCTTTGGGGTTGAGGTATTAAATGGCTATTGTAGGCTTTGCCTCTCTCCCATTCAAGAAGTATTAAATGGTTGGGGTTTTCTTTTAAGTGCAGTAGTGGAAATCTCTGGGGGAGGTCTACTTCAGGATGGAGGTATTAAATGGTTATTAGAGGGTTTGCCTTCTCCCCATTTAAGAAGTATTAAGTGGCCTTATGGGATTTTTTATAATGTTAGCTAGTAAGTACCAGAGAGGAGTTCGTCTTAGGTCTTGGTATTAAATGACGGGGATTTGCCTAGGGTCTAGGTATTAAATTGTTGCAGTTTTCCTATTTTCCATTTAAAAGGTCTTTAGTGACTCGTGCACTTTCTCTTGCATTGTTAGGATATAGTTAACGGGAGATGGGTCGTTAGACCCAACATTCTGTAGTTGTGTTACACTCGCATTATGGTTACGAAATCAAAATTAAAAGGGCCATTGGCTTATAGTTGAATATACATTATGGAGCTGGACTGGAAGAGCTGTTGGCTTACAGTTGGAGGTATACTTGAAAAGATATAGTTATAAAATATGTAAGGCACAATACCCATCTAAATGATACCGCCCAAATACTATTATGGTAAGACTTGAGATTTTCATTCATCGGATTCATTGTTCTGACTCCCTCCTTATTACAACTCACATGTTTGAGGGAACGATGCTGATGATGAAGTGTGATGGAGGCAATGAAGACTGGTGGAATTATTACTATTTATTTATGTTTATGATTTATTCTGATATACTCATATTTTTAGACTTTTCATTGTAGTACTTTAAGACATTGTGTTATGGATATTTGGAATATTGTATTTTTGAGATTTGAAAACGTATGAACTTGGTACTTATTTATTATTATATTTTGTCCCTTCCATTGTGAGATTCTGAAGGCATGGATAGATAGCTCTGTATATTGTTTACTTAATCAATTTTACCAACCAATTATCAGCCCTGGAATGGACCTAAGGTTTGATAGGCTTTTATTGGATCAAAAATTAGGCCCATTCCGATGAGGGTTGTTACAGTTTATCATCTCTATCATCATGGAAATAATGGTCATCTTTCTCCTCTTGGTGATGCTTACCTTGAGAGTCTCCATCATGACCTTTATTACTATGGCGAGCAGGGCCTTGAGGTGGAAATATAGATTCATGGTGCTTCATGCTTTTAGAGCATATGTCAGAATAACCAAATCATCTCATCTCACCTATAAAAGATGAACGAAATTAGAATGGATATTAGAGTTATAAAGAATACATCATGGATGGATGTAAATGTGTAAGCAATCTAAGGTGACATATACGTAGTGCAATTCTACACAAACTACTAACCAGGAGCATCATGTTATGTGGATGGGATAGGCTTACCCTTCGTACATGTGAGTTCAATGGGACCTATTCATGTTATAAGTTCGTCACATCTAATTAGTTTGTCAAAATTACAATTCATTTTGGATAAATCGTCGAGCATTGGATGGTTAGAAAGACTAATGGCCCTTTCAACTTTGTGGGTAGTGGTTAAAGCACTTTTAAGTATACTTGACGAAGGACCTAATGTGGCCTCTGGGAATCTATACATAAACAAGTAAACTATAAGAGAATTTCAAATTCCAACTCATTGATATTCTCTCTAGTCGACTCTTCTCTACATTCGTTAACTCCTTCTTCTTCTCCTTCCTTCCCTTCATCCTCATCCTCTTCTTCTCCATCCTTATCTTTTATAACCTCCTCCTTGCTAGAGCCTGCCAAAGTTGACTAACTATAGCATGTCCTTTTTGGGTCGGTTGGACTCCTCGTATTCTATTCTCCAGCGTCAGAAGCTCATAGAAGATAATATGTCTTTAATATAAAAGATAGCAGGTTCAAATTCTTAAGTCAGTAAGGAGTACGAAAGTACCACACTTGGCTTCTGGATTCACTCTAAGGTCAGTGACCATGCATTGCAAGGTGTTATTTTTGATTATATTAAAGATATTTGCAAAGGATCGAAGATGAGGTAAAGATTTAAATGTAGAGGAGTTAATAGTTGTATATTCGATGAATGCATTAGAGAACTTACATCCTGAAATCCATCTACATGCAAACCATTCTAGATAAGTAACAAAAATATAACTATCTTTGAAGCTGCTCCTTCACTTGAGAAGGATGACTACAATCTTTTTGGAGCAATTTACCACAAAGAAGATATACGAAGTGTTTGGAGATTTTCATTTCAGGTTATATAAGTACCAGATTTAAGCTAGGAGTGACCCTTTTCCTAAAAGTTTCTATGAAGAGCATATACAGACTTAAAAATACGGCATATGCGTTTAGCTACAATTGGGATGGAGTGATTCTAAGAGATAGTATAATTTGATGCAATTATGGATTTAAAGGAGGGACTAAACCTAAAAGCCACATATATCGATTACATGGTGTATAGCCAACGGTGGGTTGCGTGCTCGCTCAAAGGGCTGAGGCAGCCTAACTTTGCCTTTAAGGATACTTCTGTGTTCAATACTACATCTAGAGCAATGGTTATAGGGTGGGTCGACAATGATCATTAAATAGTGACTATGGGCTCTAGGAGCAGTGGATAGCCCAATAGAAGCAGTTGAAGAAGAAGCCTATATGGAATTAGATGCTGGCTAAGGATGTGGATGTATATGTAGCTACCATGGCGTTGGATCTTGTAGAACATGAGATTCCATATCTAAGATGGATACAAGACTCATAGGTTGAATATTATATAAGGTATGCTTGATTTAGTTATATATGTGTGCAATATTAAGTTTTGCCCTAGCATAGTCGATGTACAATGCTAAAGAATATTGACATTTGTCGACCCATTAGACTATGTACATCAACTTGTAGGAAGTAGCGTCCTAGATGTGCACGTATATCATACTTCGTGGGTACATAAGTGCATTATATGTTGTGAGGCTCATTCTTGCTTGTAAACAAGTTCTCGACACATGATGGAAGTGTGTTGGACGGAAGTTGTTATGTTATGACTATGTTAACATTCTCAGACTGATCCATGTGCAGAAGAATACTAGTTTTTCGCCGATCTTTTCCAAGAGAGAAAGTGCATTTTTCAAGAAACTATAAATTCTACAATCATTTTAGGCAAATGGTGATGGAATCTGTATTCCTAGACATTTCAACCCATACTTATCAGAATCCCCAAACTCAAGATATCCTACCTAGATCAATCAGTATCGGTCAATGGTTAGGTTAAAAGATTGATCTAAAGCATTAAAATCAACAAGAAATCGATGAAAGGCATTAAGGAGTAAGCATGCAAGATTAACTAATGCAACAATGAGCTTTGGATTGAGGAGGAAAAATGAGGTTCCATTGACCAAACTATTTCGAATTGATCTGCATTGGATTGCATGATTCGGTTAAAGTTTGCAAACCTAGGAGTGGTACAGGTAGGATATAAAGTGAGGAAAATTGCCAAAGAACCAAATGTATATATGTGGATCTATTGGTATTAACCCATGGGATGTATCGGCACCAACCAATAATAATTGACAATACTGTCACTTTTTCAGGCAACTTTAGTTCTAGGTGATCACTAGTGAAATTTGTAGATTTATAGACATCAACTCAGCTATTGATTGATGAAATCTTCACTAGAGAAGGCTAGATTTTTGGACTGTAAAACTTTTGAATTTATATCTATTGAGAAGACATGACTTAATGATTGTGTGAAATAGAAGTGTTCTAGAGAAACATGCCTTCCCATGAAGACGTATGAATAATGATAATGTCTATTCGATTTAAGATTTGGTGGATTATCTCTAAACAAAGCACGCTGTGCATTCACAGAAAGCTTATATTAAGGGTCAAATATTATCCGTAACTTTTCATAAGTGGGGTTCTGATGATACTTGACTTTAAAATTACGAAGGAATAACTACTAGGCTAATGAAAGGGCGAGTATAAAGCATTATAGAAAGAATAAGAGAGAATTTTACCAAAGTACAAAAGTCTTGTAACAACCTGAAGTTTGAAGTTATTAATATTAAATTAGATTTTTAATTAAAAGGTGAATTGGGTATTATATTTATAACCAGTGTGAAGGTCTTTCCAAGCCGATCAATTTGATATATAATTTTGATGGATTTGGAGTTATAGTATGCGAAATAGAGACGATATACTGTTTAGATAGCATATGTAGTTGTTTTGGGGCTAACTGGATATACAACCCATCATCCAGCCTAACAACTATATAAGTCAGGCTTAGTTATCACCTCTATCTTCATTTTTCTGTCTAATTCTTGAAACTCACTAATTACCTGCTAATCGCAGATGATTATGTCTAATTAAAAAAATTGTTTTAAAAGTTAGATTGTCCAAGACATATCGAGTTATATGTCTTTCCGATGCTCTCGACAAGGTGAATCAACATGAAGTGTTCGTTTGTTGTAAAAGCGCTAGAGTCAATGGCAAAGCATGGTCAAAGTTCAAAACATGGAATTCTAGGGTTTAAATTGGGTCTTTTGATTCCAGCTATAATCGATGAAGTTGAATGAGGGGTTTTATAAAGCACGACAAGAGGGGTTGAATGGTAGTGGTCGGAGCTCCTATTGTTGACAAGGTTCGTCGAAATTCGAGAATTAGGGTTCAGAAACCCTTATGTGTTGACAGTGGCAGCGACAAAACTACGGCGCCGAGATGACAAGGTGGCCAGTGCTGGAAAGAGGATGACGAGGAGAGGTCGATGGAGGTGGTGCCGAATCGATTGGTGGAGAAGGCAGGAGAAATCGCCAATCAAAGTTTGGAAATCCTAGCTGAAAGTGGGTTTCAACGGCGAGTGTAAAACTTTAGTTAAGCCCTTGTATTTTTATTTATTACAAATTAGACCCTAAAACTTTGAACTTACGTATGTTTCGCATACGAGCTTCGATTCGGGCCCGGTTTCTTCTGTTGGACTCATGGCAAAATTCCAGATGATTTTTTGTTAGGTTTGCTTCATTTGGAAGCTGTTTGCTAAAGAACATTGGTATGAATTGTTTAATTTAATTAATTAGTTGTTTTGGCAAAGCCATCGGTTTTTATAGTGGACCATCCTCTTTTATTACGAACAAATCAATATTTAATATTGGAGCAAAGCAACATGCCTCAACTACTATTTAGATGAAAAGTCATATTTATTGATGTATATTGTGTTCTATGGATGACTGTCTAATTATTATGATATTTTGAATGTATTGGGCTATGATTGGATAATTATTGTTAATTGTCGTATTTTTGGATGTTCAATGAACTCTTTGATTTGGATCAGAAATGATTAATTGGAATAAATTGGATAATAGCGAGAAAATTAATTAAATAAATGTTGAATAAGGTTATTTATAAATTTTGTTTGGATTTTGTAAATAACGATGATATAACAGACTTTACTTAAATTAAAGTATGGAATTAAATATGGTTATCATTTATGAATTTATAGAAAAATTCATAAATATTAACTGATATTATATTTTAAGTTAATAATTGGGAAGTTTATTATTTATAAAATATAAAAGACTTTAAATAATAATATGAAATTCGGTGGAAATGTGATGGTTTGTGTAAATGACAAAATGACTGAATTTACGGTGTTTATGGTAGAGAATGTTATTACTATCATTTGAGAAAAAAGATAAAGTTATTTTCTGAATAATAATGATAATAGTGAAGAACTGTTATTCAAAAGTGCTTTTGGATAAATAATTGCTATTTTTGAGATAAATAGAAATAAAAAGGCATATCGGCGATTTAAAATAAAATGTTGTATTATTGGAATAAATAGTAATAAATTAGTTTTGGAAAGTATTAAAGAGGTTATAATATATTATTAAATAATAATTATATTGTTTAAAAAGTGTTTTATGAAGATTACTATTTTTGATTTAAAATACAATGTTTTAGGATATTTGAAGAAATGGAGTACAGTAAAGGATTTTAGAAGTATATTATCATTTTTAAAGAAGTATTACTATTTTTTGGGATGAATAAATAAAGGTGACTTCATAACAAACAATAATAAAACAATTTTATACTTAAGAGAATAATGTATGAAGATATATTATTTGCATAGTTGTTGAATGTGTGATTAATTGTTGATTGTAATTATCACATATATTTGATGTTTAATGATGATATCGCATTTTGTTGAGTGTGCGATATTTTACTATTATTACTACAAGGCGATGGGTAGCTAATTTTAGTTATTTGATGATGCATGTTGTGTTACCAAAATTGATTGGATTAGTACACATATAATGATTTATGTTATGTTACTATCATAGAGTGATTAGAACACATTGGATGATTTATACTTACATTGATAATGCAATACTACAGTTGATGATTAGTATGTTTGTAGGTATATTCGTATTGTTTCTTATTTGATGATTAGGGTTGTCATTGAATATTTTTGACGTTGATGACTATGTACTATTACAGTTGTTATCCCCAATGATGATCAGTTGTGATGGATGAGTAGAAATACTATTTTCTGCTTGTAATGTTTGCATTGGTTGCAATAGTTGCATGGATGCTATAGTAGTGATGTCTAACAAGTATTTGGATATAGGAGAAGAGTAGAAAATAGAATTACGTAGGCTTGATCCCTCAAAAGGGTACATAGGCTATGTTTTTTATGCAACAACCACTGATTCCCTTGAGTTAGGGTGTATAGAAATTGGCATAACCCCAAAAATGGTTGAAACATTTTCCCTTTTTTTCAATACATATGTGTATTTGTAAGTTTATAGGTGAAAGCAAAGAACGGAGCAAAGGATCTGGAAGGAGTCGTATCCATAGAATAGATTGATATATCTCTTGCATTGTAGTAACACGGTTCTCGTTTTACTACTTGACGTATTGAAATTTGTATATTATGTATTGTATGAGTTTTGAGTAATATTTTATTGTTAAAATTATACAAATATGTATATGTATACGTTGACGTTTAAATTCCACCGTAAGGTTTCCCTTTTTATCTGTTGTTTTAGAATTTTTAATTTTATATGCCTATGGTCCACTAGCTTTAACGTTTGAAACTAGTTGTAAGTGTATCTCTTTTGGCATTTATAATTATTTTTAGATGTTAAAAATAATGGATCGTTACAATTCGGTACCAATCCATGGGTACTGATCCATAAAAAAGTTTGTTTCTCAGTGAAAAGCTATAGAAATTCGACTTTGGAACATGAATCGAGGTTAGATCATGAAGTAGCAATTGATTGATGGACGAGTTAAATAAGAAACATACAAGTGCATGGATCGGTATCAATCTATGGACGAATCGATACTGATCCATAGACTTGTTCAAATCTAGCCCTACTATCCCAAGGCCCAAATATTGACCTCTACACCTATAAATATAGGTCTACACATAAAAGTAAAGGGATCTTGTATTTTACATCTTAGGCGATGTGTTGCAATTTTTAGTCCCTACTCTATTTTTGAATCCGAGATTATTATTGTAATTAACTTTAGAATATTACTAAAACAATAGTAAAATCATTCAAAGTGGACATGAGAATAAACGAACCACAATAAACCTTTGTAACTTACTTTTCCTTATTTTTTCTTGATAATATTACATATTATTGTCAATTTTCCTAAATCCAGTCTGAGATCAAATTTTAAAACTCAAAATCATTCATAGCTTATAGGCTAAAATCCTCATATAACCTAATCAATAGCTACATACCGAGTTGTTAGTTCTTTATAGCCTCATTGAGGGTGTTAGACCAATTTTTTATGCTAACACCCTTGGATGATACACCCATAGATAGATATAAGAAGGCACGTTGATAAATTGAAATCTTTTGTTCAACATAAATTTATTCCGGTCCACTGACTATAAAAGTACAAAAAATAAAAAAATGTTGATAAAAGCAATTTTCAAGCAGTGAACTTGCATTTATATACATCTAATATAAACTATCATCTTCATAAAACATAAGTTCATACCAATCGTTACACTAAATTACATGTAATATAAGCATAATTTTGACAAAACCAAATAATATCCATATCTATATCCATTTTCTGAATATCAAATATTCATCCATTTCACGAATATGGATGTAGAAAATTTCTAAAATTTTTGGATATCTATCGACAGCCTTAAATGACCATGCAATTCATTTTGGTTAGTTCAGTTTCATCACGATGTTAAATCGGTTTAAATTTGATTTATAAGCAATATTATTAGACTATCGATTTAACCAAATTAACTAAACTTCTATTGTATTTTCAAAATTTCTAGTCTTATAATTGCTTTTATAATTAATTTTCTAACAAAAACAAATGTTACGTGTAAATAAAAAACTAATTTAATTGATAAAAGGAAATACTTCATTAAAACTCCAATTTTAAATTTGCATCATCCTTTTAGTAAGTTGAAAGTGCAAATAATAATATATGACAACTTTTGGATTTACGTTTTCAATTTGATTAAATTGGTCGCCGATCGAAATACCCAAAATTAATTCTGTTTAATTTTCAACCTTTTTTATTTCAGTTCATTTTTTGACATCTTCTATACTAAAATGAACAAATACTCACCTCTAGTGATGATTTCTTCGCCGAAGATATTCATCTAACATAAAAGACCCTTGTTCACTAGTTATTATGCATTATCACTTTATATTTCAATGCACTGAAAATAAAATTTAACAATGAGAATGTTTTGATTTTTTAATATCATAATTTGAAACGTTTATAAACATTGATGTATAATTCTATCCACATATCAGAATTTGTTATACATTCATCAGTTTTCTTATAAAAGAAACTAAGACCAAAAAACTATTATCTACCAACAATAGGTAATAGTACATAAGGTATGTTTTATCTTCTATCGATGGAAACCTTAAAACCCTAGTTAAGTAGCAAAAGATAGAAAGTTAAATATGTTATTTAATCATGAAAGTTTTATGATTTGGGCATAGAATCGAAAGAAATTTATTATTTTGAAATAGATGAGTATTATTACTTTGGAGCATAATACAGAGAAAATGTAAGCTTTTTACATTTTTTCCCCTCTTTTCTATTATTAGGAAGAAATAGTTTGAATTCATGCATCACCTAGTGCAAATACATGGTAAATAAACTACGGCACAATACCTTTAGTATGATTATTAAGTCCAGTGCGGTACCTTCCCTAGGTTTCTATTATTACTTTGTACCATAGCTTTGTATTATTACCTCGTAGTTGCTCCCTTAGAAATCTCGATCAGGGTAGTAGATTACAAAGAGATTAAAAAATATTAAGAGTAAAGAAGAGAATATGTTAATCAGGATGCATGCTGCAGTTGTACCTAAGACTGATGTTGGCGTGATAGCATTGTTAGGTTTTTCTATTTTCTATAGAAAAATGCCAAGAACAAAAGAAATTTAACAATGGTAAAAATTACAGTTAGTGGATGAGGTTTTATAAATTATACAGGGCATGTACAGTTAAAAAAATACTGTATATTCTTTTGTGAAAATTTTGACTACATGCATATTAAATTGTGGTGTATAAATAGAACCAGCCAACTTTGAAATGAAAAGAAGGAAAAAAAACTTCTTCTAAATTAAATATGGCAAAAAACTTAATAGTTTTACACATTTGCATAGACAAATTAGGATGCATTCTTGCATGAAACTAATGGAGAAAGGGGAATGTTTAGCATAAGGGAATGTTTTTGTAACAATCCGCCATTTTTGACCATCCGATTTAACACAATTCTAGTGTGTAAACTCGAAAAGCCGAAAACTATGTGTCGTTAGGTTAAGATAATAAGAGATAAACTAAGAAAAATAAAATCTATCTATTTCTTTCTGAACTCACAACGGAAGGTAATAACATATAATATATATCAAATATCACTTTACTTTAACAATAGATTCAATATATATACATAATCAAATACAACCAAACCCAATCCCAACCCATACATATATGCAATCAATATTAGGTAATTAATATAAAGATTTATATACAATTGTAATGCCTTCGTCATTTGCACCTTCCAGTGTCACTCGGTACAACACATATGTTTTCATCAACTAATGATGAAACAAAAGGGGAAAACATATAGAGGGTCAGACTACAATCTGATGAGTAATGTACATCTACTATACTACATACTCTAGTCATTCCCAAATAATATCAAGATAATTATGGTAACAAATCATACCTTAGTCATGTTTCACCGCATCCAACAAGTTGTCAAACAATACAATGATACATGGCTAACTTCATGAAATAAGATATCGATCCAATACATTTACAATGATCGATGGTACGGTCTAACCTATACTCAAAGCGAAGCCCACCATATTACATTAACACATGGTTGAACCACCGAATGGACACAGTTCCATACATAGCTTACAGTCCCATTTTCGTACAACAACACGCACCTCAAATTTTCTACGCATATTGAGCGATCGTGTTACAATAACAAATAGAGCTCTCAGAATAAATAGTCAAACAAAAATACCAATGACAACGGACTATCTATATGTATATAAATCAATATATATCATACATATATATTGACACACACATATATTCATCCATATATACGTCTAAAACATTCTAACCTAATAGGGTCGGGAATTCATTTCAAAACATCACCTAATTGATGTCCAAAACCCAAAGGAAAAATCTCTGAATCGATATAATTCAATATATTAAACTTGGCCTTAATGGCCTAAGTTTATTAGGCATTTTTCATGGCCACTAGTGGACACTCACCGGTAGATTGGTATATACGTATTTTATAGGAGCCTGTCGCTCTTGTATATTTTCCTGAGATATATTTTTTTTCTAGTTTTTCTATTGGTCATAACTTCCTCGTCTTGAATTCGAACTCCAATCCATTTTCTTCTAAATTTAAATATGAGTCTCTACAATCCATCTAATTCAATTTCATTACCGTTTCAAGCCGGAGTTGTTTTGGAAATTATTCCAAAAGTCAAGGAATATGGAACTAATTTTTTAAGGTTTTTTAAATATACCTTTTTGTATATATATGTGAAAATCTACTTAAAATCAAAGCGAGTTCGTAAAAAAAATCGTATAATCACTTGAAACAACATCTAGCATTTAACCAACGTATTTATCTTATATTATATATGTATGTATCTATTGCACAAACATATTATTATAATTTATTTCTAATGCAAGAAGAACAATTCTTCTATATATCTTTAAATATTACGTAATAATTCAAAATACATTTTATAATTTATATGTTTTTTAAAAATTATAAATATCTTTTCAAAATTATTTTATAAAGTTTCTAAATGATTTAACAAGTATTTTGAAATACAATATACATATATTTCCTAGACTTGATTTCCAACATCATCTTTACTGTATTCATATATATATATAACGTAATATATAAATTCGTAATTTATTCGAATCTGAATTCTTTGGTCTTTAAAGTTATCGATTCTAACCCAAATTTAATATATTTCGTGTATTAAAAATGATTATTGGTCATATAATAATCATACTCAGTCTCCAATTCTTATTGTTTTCCATTATTTGGCTAAACATTATGAAATTCTCTTTTTATATTGATTCTATCACTAAATTCCATTTTTATTTTAGATTATATTACTATTACGTTATATTTTAGTACTTTCTTCACAATCCAAATTTCCTAATCCTAAATCATAACTACTTAGAACTATTCAAGATTGAAGAGAGTAAATGGTAAATTAGGCGAAACCCACTCATATAAAACCCTATAGCTCCAAATTGCTCGCTGTTCGAAATTTGATTCGCTCTAAATCTATGAATTCAAGACTCTAATTGGTGTTAGAGAGTGGCCTCAACTCGCTATTCAATACGGTGTTTAAATTACTGAATTTAGTGAAGGTTTTGGGCAGAAATTGACTTTTGAATCAAAAGAGGGGTTTTAGCATCGTGAGAACAGAAAGAAAAAGTGTGCGTTTAGGAAAGTGTTTTAAAATTTTAAATGGAACAAATGTCCTTATATACAGTGAATATAGGGTGTTCGTTCAAATTTGATGAGTCGACACAATTTAAATTTTCAAATTTTTGAAACATGAAAACCACAATCTCTCTCGCATTCGGACTGCGATTTAGACAAATGAATATATGGCACACATCAGAAAATTGAGATGGTTGCAATGGCGCTAGGTTCATTCCAAATTTAGAAGTTTGAAAAATTATGATTTTTCCCTTTGGTCAAAATTATTTAATTTACTTCATTACTTTAAATTATCAAAAAATATGGGTTATTACACTCCCTCCCTCAAAAAAAGTGAATTTCGTCCCCGGAATTACTAACACAACATTGAAGTCAATCAATTCACACCAATTCAACTAAAATCATATCAACACACATATATATTAACACAACATTGAAGTCAATCAATTCACACCAATCCAACCAATTCATATTGAGTTAATGGTTCAAACATTCTAATACATTTTGTCACCATGAAGCATCCAAAATTTAGCTAAAGTAAAAGTCATGTTCACATAGATTTCGTCATGTTCACGATATGAAGTAAAAAGTCATGTTCACCTATGAAGCATCCAAAATTTAACCCTAAATATAAAGAGGAATTTTTACTTCACTCTTTTTCTACGTGCCTCATGGTTGACTTAGACCGATACTTTTTACTTCATAAATTCAGCTACGTGCCTCTTCATTCCTTACAGTAAAAATTCCTCTTTTTATCCTGATACATTTTGTCACCGCTTAAATGAATGCCATCTTAGTGTGGTGACATTATCTCAAGACTTTTTCTATCAATTCCTTGATTTGAGGTAAATACAGCCTACCATCACGCCTAAGGCATCCCTTCTAATCTTTAGAGTAATGATCTAAGTTACTCGATCATTTAACCCATTCCAATTTCTCCAAAATTTCAACTAACGTTGCATCTTTTCTTTGCTCGATCCAGTTCTATCCACCAATGTAGGTATAACTTCCATTGCAGCCAATACACCTAGTGCATATTTCGATGAGGTCGAAAATCAAAATCAGAATTAAATTCTAATCTTTTCCACTCCAAGAGCAAATAATTCATCGTGGCATGCTTCTTACTAAAGACATCCGCAACCACGTTCCATTTTCTTGGAGTATAGGCAATCCCAAAATCAAACAATGAAAGAAACTCCATCCACCTTTGTTGCTGCAAATTTAAGTCCTTCTGTGAAAATATATACTTAAGGGACTTGTGATCAATAAATAGCTCGAATCTTTCTCCCAATTAGTACTGCCTCTAGGATTTCAATACAAACACGATGGTACTAAACTCAAGGTCATGCATTAGGAAATTCTTCTCATGTACCTTGAGCTGTCGACTAGCATAAGCCACCCCCTTTCCTTCTTGGATCAAAATTGCACCAGGACTGGTTATGCAAGAATCGGTGTAGATGATAAATGATTTGATACCGTCGAGAAGGATTAGGATAGGTGTGCTCATAAAAAACTCCTTCAACATAATGAACGTCTTCTCACAATCTGGGTTCCAGGGAAACACAAGATTCTTCTTAGTAAGCTTAGTCAGAGGTGTGAAGATCTTTGCAAAATCCTTGATAAACTTCCTATAGAAACTAGCTAATCCTAAAAAGCTAAGAACCTTAGAACTTTCTTCGTAGTTTTCCAATTCTTTACCACTTCCACTTTCCCTACATCAACATCTAATGCTTCACTTAATACAATATGCCCAAGGAACTTGATTTTGGTCTTCCAAAAATGAAATTTTTAGAATTCCACCCTTAATTGGTTCCTTCTAAAAAGTTCTAATACTTCTCACAAACGATGTATGTGCCCTTATTCACTTCTAGAGAATACCAAGATATCATCCACAAATACAGCAACAAATTTATTCAATTGCTCCTAGAAAACTCTACTTATCAAGTCCATAAAATAAGCAGTAGCATTAGTCAAGACAAACAACATGAACACCCATTTAAATAGTCCATTAGGAGTTCAAAATGAAATCTTTATATCTTCTGCTACTCCTAACTAATGGAATCCAGTCACCATATCAAGCTGAGGGAAAATTTTAGCCCCGACCAATTGATTAGAGAGGTCATCGATGCGAGGTAAGGGATATCGCTTCTTCCTCTTTAACTTGTTCGACTCTCTATAGTCGATGCAAAGCCTGAGAGAGTCGTTGGCTTTATTGGTAAAGAGGACTGGCACTCCCTACTTTGAAATACTCCATCTTATAAATCATTTCACTAATAATTCTGAGGCTTGTTTATCCAATTCTCTCATTTCTCTTGGAGCCATGTGCCTTAATGGAAACACCATTGGCCTAGCATCTTTAACAAGATCAATTCTAAACTTGATCTCTCTTCAGGGTGGAAGACTATAAAATTCTGCAAAGACATCGGGAAATTCTTGCACTGTGGGGATCAAAGATAAATCGTCTTGTACTATACTAGGGGAACATATGTAACTTACCATCGTGGAATCATCAGGCCTACAACATACTATTAGGTCCTTCCTTCTACCATTACTCAGTTATCCAACTCTTCTATCACAATCTATAATTACTAGTGTGACATCCAGTCCATTCACAAAATTAATCCATACCTCCAAGGAATTAAGTACTTACATGTTACAAGAGAATACCACATCATGTATGACCAAATTAAGATTTCGACAAACCAAATATAGAAAGGTCAATCCTTTAACTAGGTTCGACACCGAGATAGAATCAAAGATAACTTGGGATCTAAGGCGTAGCTTAAGTGATACACTAGTGCTAAAAAAAGTTCTGATAGGAAAACCAATAAAGACAACACAACTTCCAAATGATCTGCTTATCCTTCTCATAAGTAGATGGCACAATACTAGTAGTCGAAATGGCTTCTAATGCATATGCTTTCACTATCTATCCTTCCTTCATATGCTGAGCCAGCAGGTATTTTTGAAATGTTCAAACTATTGACATCCATAACACTTAGTCTTTGAGATATCCATCTTATAATGCTTCACAAAGGACCCTTCCTATGACACCTCCTACTCTGTTCTTCCCCTCTCCTCCTTGGGGTCCACCTTTGCGCTTGCTTTGATTCTAGTTACTCCCTTCTTTGGTTCATCCTCCTTAACAACAATAGCTAACTATCCATCAATCTAGTTCAGTAGTGCTGCTTCAACCAGTCCTTCAAACATCACTCCAACACATATCTAATTCAATGCTAGTTCCTTCAGTAGAGAATTTAGGCCTTTACCGAATATGTGACACTTACCTTATACCTCCAATATACATATATAATGTGCTGCTGCGGTGCCCGATCAATGTAGAATGATTGCCAAGGGTTAAAAGAAAAATAAAACATCATAGAACTTGTCATATACTGCATAGAACATCAAATAAAATATAATAATAACATTATAGATATAAAAAGGCAAGATAGTGATAACCAAATGAACCATAATATCAAAGAACACAGGCTCATAGAGTTATACAATATAATAATAGAGTTTATACAAGTGATAATAAACTCAAACCATCTATATATATAAAATAACAAACACTCTCTAGACTCCATAGTATCACATGGCGGAATAACCATAAACCCATATATATATAATACGAGAAAGCTCCATCGTGCTCATCCTCTATGCTGCACTGCGTACCACCTAGACTTGCTACGTAATCTGCTCATTTAAGAGTACATGAGATAATAAGAAGAAAACATAAAACTTTGAGTCAGACAACAGTCTGGTGTGAGTGATAAAAAATCTCAAAATACTATACAAGTCAATATAGTAAGGAGCAAGGGTATATAAACCATATCTAACATGTCCCTGCTACAAAGAGTTAACACATAATACGATAATATGCTATTCTACAAACATCATAAAAGTATACTGCATCCTAAGTACTACATCGAGTATCCAGTATCCACATCCATAATACTTACATCATCGACATCCTTAGAGTGACAGTCTACTAGAAGAGTACAAAAGCAAACATAACATCCATCAAACAATCCTCACTGCCACTCAATGTGTCCTGGATATATGATAACTCGTACGACCATTCCTCTGTCAGGGATTAATGAGAAAATCCTTACTTTCAGTGTACTCCCTCAAAGCCTAAATTTGACACTATGCCCAATCTACTGGTTTATGGTATACAGATCCACTCCACCAATATGGGGTAGCCATTCCAAGTACCGAACGAGCATCCCCACAATAACCTTACTTTTAAGTACAATAGAAAATACTATGCGTATTAACAATCCTTTAGCACACATATCCAAGCCCTTTCCTTGCTCCATCTAGTTTCCATTCATCCTCAAAGAACCATTCCACGTTCCTTTCTTTTAACAATAGAACCATTCAATATTCAATCCATGCGTCACCCTTCCTAGAACCTGCCCTTGTGAATAATCAACCTCACAATTCCATTCAACAATGAGCTGTCATCCACGGAACATAACCCATACAACAACCCGCACCACAGTGGGCTCGAAATTTGCTAAATCAAAAACCCAAGTCCACCAAAGTACGAATCGTTGGTGTTTGGTATCCTACAAATAACAAAAATATATCAAAGCACTATCGATATAAACTCACAGTGGAATAGAGAATATAATAAAAAATATGTTATTGACCTAGGCTGACACCTTTCATCTTTAGTGTCTTTGTCAATGTCGAGTATGCATGAGGAAATCTATCCTTTCACCATTCCCGCCTTGTACCAGTACATGTCCCTCTAGAGCTATCCTATGGGTTGTAATAAGGAGGGGGTCATAACAATGTTCTGGTGACTAATAAATTACACACTTTATACCTAACACTAGTTTATGCCGATTGCCTTCCATTACATGTTTTTTGTTTTACTTAGTCATTTTTGACTTCACATACATGTACGATATGCCCCATCTACTCGAAGTAGACAATAACTACATATGCGTGTGTGCATGTATATACGTGTGTGTACACCATAACCCCCTATGGACCAAGACACTATCCCCACTAGTATCCATAACCCATCACCTCGTCGGGATCCATTATCAGTGTAGTATCACATTCTCATCGTCATGTATACAAAGGAACCCCATAGTGCCTAATAATGGCATTAAAATTATTTAGTCATATTCTACCTTGTTTTGAAGACTTATCTAACTGTCTTATATCATGGACTCGGCTCCACGGACTATTGAGAACTTAGCCCCTCAGATTATTCTATTCGTTTTTGAAAGACACCCTTTAAAAGGTTATCTAGACTTTCCTCCTAAGAACAAACTAACTAACAATCAACTATGAGACGATGGATATCCTAAACCTGATCTACACTAGTAGGAGGTGTAGTCTGTTTAAGTGCAACCTTTGTCTTTCCGCTGACTGCTTAGAACAATGACGTCCTCGACCTATGTAACAACTCCTACTCCTCGTATATAGTACCAACCTTACTGTCACGGTGCTGAGCCTTGCTCACCGTCCCATTTAGATTATTCTAGTCATTTTTGAAAGACACCCTTTGAAAGGTTATCTAGACTTTCCTCTTAAGAACAAACTAACTAACAATCAACTATGAGGAGATGGATGTGCTAAACGTGATCTACACTAGTAGGAGGTGTAGTCTTTTTAGGTGTAACCTTTGTCTTTCCGCTGACCGCTTAGAACCAATGACGTCCTCGACCTATGTAACAGAACCTACTCCTCGTATATGTTACCAACCTTACTGTCACAATGTCAAGCCTTGCCGACCATCCCATTTATATTGCCTATTACAATATAGGAAATACCTGTTCGGTTGCTCAAAATGCACCCCCTAAAAGGTTAAAGCAGACTCCACTTGTCCTTTGGCATTTTGATCGGGGCAAACCATCCCAACTTGGGTATTCCCTTCACCTATACGCGAACGTATAATCCCATAGTCATATGATTGGATATGTCTTATACCAGTATAATGTACACGCAACTATTGGTAGTCCCATATGGTAGGCAGACTTATGTTATGTAACTCTACTGACCTTGCATTCTAACCCATTTTAATAACTATGTCATTTTCATTTAATCTAAGCTAGTAGTTGAATCTAATAATTCATACTTGTCATAAATGCATATTTGATGCTACGTATGTATTCATACTTATTTATTTATTATGCCTCCAATGTTTAACTATCAATAGTCAGTTGTTTTACTTAACCAAATCCTTGTTTCGTTAACGTCATCTTAATATCATTTTCCACTTATTTTTAACTTAAAAGATTAAATATTTTTTATGCTCACCTTCCCTTTTATTTTATTAGCTTTATTTTACTATTCCTTCTTAATTCTTACTATTTTCCTTTGATTACTAAACTTTCTTATTTACTCATTTCATTACTTTACCTACATTTAGCCGCTTTTTAACTTCTTACTTGTCTTTTCTACATTTATTCCTTTTACAATTAGACTATTGTTATTATAACTATTTACAATTCTTCAGTTTATACTTAGGATTTCTACATTTTAATGCGTTGGAATTATGTCTTCTCCTAAAGGAACTGTTAACATTACAAACTTCTATAATTTATCTAAAAGGGAATTTGTGTGCGTTTGGAATTACAAGGAATTATCCTTTTATTTTAATTGAAATAGACAGTATAAAATGAGAGACTATCCATATTTTATACATCGCTTTCTTTTAGGCACGTTCCTTGTTACTTCAAATGATACACTTTTATTCTTAATTATAAAATTGGATAATTTATAGAAATTTACACTACAGTGCCCTTCATTCCAATGAATTAAAATGCTATTTAAATCCCAATAAATTTTATAATAACTTCTAACTCACATTTATTCACATACATCATTTAATCGACAAACCTAGAATTACTATATAATTTATTAATTCAAGGACTACCTTTACCCATACTTTTTAGGTTTAAGTATATGCAATATTAAATCCAAGTTATCAATTCATATAATATGTAGGCATGGTTAGATTTCATTGCATGTATACAATTAAGCCTACAACTCCAAATAATTAAATCTAGGCATACAAGGAACAGATTTACAATGAAATAAATCTTATATTATATTAAAGTATATAATTTTTCACTCACCTTTAAGCTTTCCAAATCTCCAGATCTACATCTTGCAATTTTGTTTGACACCCTTTTTCTCCCCAACAGAATATGTAATGCAAGCATATGCATATGTATTTGACATTTAGATCTGAGAAGAGATTTGAATTTAACTTAGATTTGGATTTATAATTATAATTACCTTGGCTTTAGCGATCCGATTTGACCCTACTCTTCTTCACGATAATCATCTGCTATCTCCACATGTATATATGTATATAGATTATAGTTTTATTTAGATTTAAAAATTTATGAAGAAAAGAAAATGGCAGAGCTTCACCGTTTCTTTAGAAAATATGAGAAGAAAAGTGAGGGTTAGACCCGTATTTATAGAGGTTCGAATCAATGCTAGCCATTAGATTATTCGATTTTAAATCCATGCCGTTCGACCTAGGTTTAGACTACAACCGATAGTCAAATAGCGGTCGACTACTATCGCACCACCGGTCGACCACTAGCAGTCGACCGTTCTAATATAGGGGTCGACCGGTTGTGAATTTTTGTTGTGCATCAATTATATTTTTTTATATGTTATTCTCTTTATTTTTAACCGATTTACCCTAACATTAATTAATCTTATAGGTTCAGTAAATGTTAACTATCAGTTAACCCTAACCGACGTTAACTAATGTTAGTTAATTATATTTATTTCCTTAATTATATAAATAATTATTTTTGATCCAAAACATTCAAGCGTTGGTAATATTTTCGTTTGAACTCCGATCAGAAAACTTTATATATGAAAACTGATCAGAAAATAGCCACAAATCCAACGATACAAGTTTCGTAGCAAAATTCTGACATTTGTAACAACTCTATTTTTGGCATTATTAATTGTTAATTAATTTTTTAATTAGTTATCGTTAAAATTATGGAGTGTTACATCCATCCACCGTCGAGTTATCATCATCGAAGTCCTGAAGCTATCATCTTTCATCGTGCTACCACACCGTTATCTAATGTCAAGCAAATAAACAAACAACTTCAGAACGATCTGCAAGACCCCTACATTCTCCACTACAAGTCCCATCACGAATTGGCCCCAAAAATTAATGTCAGCACCAACCACTAGGGCTCGATACCGATATGAAGTTCTTGACTAGTACTTAGCAAAATTGGCTAAGTAATTTTCTCTCCAAACACTCCTTCTTTGGACTACTTAGAACCCCCTTCTCTCCATTCCTTGAGCTCCTAAGTCCTCAGGCCTCCTTTGCTGCCAGGAAAAGGGATTCGTACCAACTAGAAAAGTTAGGTACCAACTTCTACACTTAGCCAATTTGCCATCCTGAAGCTCTCAGGCCTCTTCCTACCTTCAACCCGAAGTCTCCCCTGAAGTTTCTTGGTCTAAGTCCCCAAGCATTCTTTCCTACCGACTAGAACTGCTACTCATTCCACTGACTAAAAATT
This sequence comes from Allium fistulosum, assembly GCA_030737815.1. NCBI lineage: Eukaryota > Viridiplantae > Streptophyta > Magnoliopsida > Asparagales > Amaryllidaceae > Allium > Allium fistulosum. Next base: position 796,015,897 of record CM060902.1, on the reverse strand, counting down.
GCTCGGTGCCGAGTTCTAGTTAGCCACCCAAACCACTTCCAAATGATCTGCAATAAGTACAAGTTCCCCTCCTCCTTAAGAGCCCCTCCTCCAAGTTTTATCCCATTTCGAGCAAATTTGACTTTGTTTTACTCGACGACCAGTTCCTAACTATCCTTCAACCACTAGCAAACTATATTAAAGCAAAACATACAATAGCAAACATCATCCATATACATTCATTAAACATAAGAAATCAATCCTAACGTAATTAACATATAAGATTTAGCCTGGATCTAGTTTCATACCAAAATGATAAGATGATCAAAATAGAAGTACAAAACCATTTAAAATTCACTTATACCGTTTTAAATACGTTTATAAACATATATATAAGGGTTAAATTTAAGTTCAAAACTATTTTAGAATCAATATCACATTAATTTTTTTAACTTTAACTACATGACAAGCATAGGGTGGTGAGAGATTAATAATCTATCACCTAATACCCAAAATACCAATATAATCCCCCAAATCTGATACGAACAGCAGTAAATCCAAATCCAAAGCACCAAAATGGTGAACCTATGATCCCTCTTCACTAATTACCCTTCCGACGATGGATTTAGCTAAAATTAGTAAGGAAAAGATGAGCTTTTGATGAAATTTGCATTAGTGGAGGTTTGTAATTGTTTTGAAAAAGTGGAAAATGAGTTAAATCTATCCTATCTCCCTCAATTAGGCACGTTCCCAAAATTAATTAGTGGGCCTAACCATGGGCTTGGTTTAATTGCCCACTAATCTGTCCAGTAACAAATAAAATTTAGAATGGCCATGTTTTCTAAACAATAAGTTCGTTTTTCTATTATGACCACTCAATGGAAAGAAAAATCATCATCCCGATATAATGGAAGTGGTTTTAGACCCTAATTCAATCTCTATCAAAAATTACAGGCTTTACAAGAATTTCGGGTCCAAACTATTTGATAAAAATTCTTAAGGTGGAAAATGTCTGTAGTAGTCATTTCCCAAAGTTTTAAAATCATATGACCTCATGTGGTTTAAATAATAATATTTTTATGATCATTCGATACATAAAATACTGGTTGTTGCAACATTTTAGTGCCTTCTTTTTTGGAGTATTAAGCAATTCAAATCCAAAGTTTTCCAACTCATTAAAATGGCTTACATATTCACTTACGGTAGGATCTCCTGCTTTAGAGGAATAAATCTTTCCATTAATAATCCTTTCTTTGCCCGGGAGAAGAACTTAACCTCAAACCTTTGCTTAAAATATGCCTAAATAATGGTATCCTCATCCACCTCCGAAGTGATTACTTCCCACCAATTTGCATCCTCTTCCTAAAGATGTCATGTAGCCAACTGTCTCTTAATGATGCCATTCAGACCCAATAAATTGAAAATCTTCTCATATGAACTTAACCATGCCTTAGGGTGACCGAATAAAGCTCGATACCTACATAAAGCTTTCTGCCAAAACTTGAGAAATCCCTATAGAGCTTTAGGAAATCCACTATTAGTGCTGGTTGGATGGGAATTACCTCTGGAGTGGTAGAAATATTAGGAATAAGAGGAGTCTTGGTGGAATTCTGACCAACAACTTGCAGGTACCTTCGGAACTATATAGGGATGTTCATCCCAGGGATGTCAATGGCATCAGCCATGGTGCTAGTATCAGCTCTATTCTCGACTCTACTGGTTTGGTAGCTTTGGTTTCTGTTCCATTTGAGTTACTCATATTCGACTATCTAAAAAAGAAAATAGGATTCATTTGCAACTCCCTAAATAGATAGTGGATAAAACTAGAAAGTAAATGGTGTGTACATATGTGCTCAACTCACCTACACACACACACAGATATATATATATATATATGTATGTGTGTGTGTGTGTGTGCGTGTGTGTGTGTGTGTCTATGTGTTTATGTGTGTGTATAATTGAAAAAATATAAATAAATTGTCTAAATATGTTTATATTCCTTAATTCAGGGAAAGTTTTTTGCTTTGATACCAAATGTAACAACCTACCATTTTTTTACCTTCTGATTTAATACAACTCACAGTGTCTAACCCTCAAAGCCGAAAATGATGTTTCGTTGGATTAAGATAACTAGAGACAAACTAAGACAAGTAAAATCTATCTCCTTTTGAACTCATGGGAGAAGGTAATGCTATATAATATATATCAAATATCACTTTACTTCAGACAAAATATTATATGTATATACATAGTCAAATACAATGAAACCCAATTCCAATCCACATGTAACTCTCCGTAATATTAATGGAAAGTTAATTAAGAAAAAACAAATAATTAATAGCAATGCTAAAATGGAAATTGAGAAAACTTCAGAATTTGGCTACGAATCTTGCACATTTGTGTTCATGGTGAATTCCTAAGCAACTTTCATATATAAAGCTTCAAGACCAGAGTTAAAACAAAGAAGTTATCAACATTTGAACATTTCAGGTTGAAAATAATTCAAAATGAATTAAGAAAATAAATATTAATAAAATTAATTTTAAAGTAAATGGTAATAGAAAATAGTAATAATGTTCGAATTTAAGGTAACGTTAAAATAATAAGCTGGGACCACACACTGGTCGACCGCCTATAGGCACCGGTCTATCGGTTATGGCTGTGATGGCTAGGGGTTTTCCCTTTCCAGAATGGCTTGGATAGTAAATTTTAAAAGATTCTCGATCCGACAGATCTAGCATCTCCAAGCAACTATAAATAAGGGTCTAACCCCCTCATTTGTCTTTATACAAATCTAAACCTAATGAATATATACATATATACAAAAACTCAAATTCAAAAATAAATATATACATTCAAGGATTAGGGGAAGGTTTGAAGGGATCAAGCTAAAGAGAAAGGTAATGAATTATATATATATATATTCTAAACTTCCCTAGTCTATAATCTCTAAATCTAATTGTTATATAATATAAAATAAAAAGGAGATAAATCAGAGGAAGACGTAGGCAATAGCAAGGAAAGAAAATCCAAGTAGATTGCAGTTGAGATTATCTATGAGTGGAAATTTCATTATTCCCATAATAGTAATTTGTGTGTTTTATTTTTGGATTTGTGTTGTGCCTTTGGAAAATTTGAATATGAAAACGTATCAATTCAAAAATCCCAAAATGTCCCCATAAAATGTAAATTGTGAAATTAGTTGGAATTCTAATTGTTTTATTTTAACATTTTAGAATAAGATTCATTGATATTTGCAAAATAAATATTTTATATTCTATTTGATTCCACTTTTCAATTTGTAATTGTAATGACAAAGAAGTTCAAAACAGGGAAATAGAAAAATGTGACAAAGTAAGGAAAAAGGGATTGTTCTCTTATCCGTTGTTTGCACCAACTATTTCAATAATTAAAATAAGTATGATTTCTTTGTCGTATCAAAGCTATTTGTTTAAAAGTTGATTGGAAGATTTGTGTTGTAAATCTATTCTTTGGAAAGAAGGACCATAATTCTACTATATGAACGTAAAACAAATTAAATGTTTAGGATTCCATTTTGAATATGTATACAAGTCTATTTTGTTTAGTTAATTTATTTATGATACTGGCCTTTATGTGATTGCTATACTAAATGAGAACTTGTATAGTAACTGTAGTTGTGAACATTAAAATAATAGAACGTATTCCTTTAAACTTCAAAACTGACAATTAAAATTGTAAACTTGTAACATGTATAAAAATTAAAACATTAAATAAAGAAACTGAAAAATAAATGGCAATTAACAATCAATTTAATAAAATGACTTAAGGACAATTAGGGAAGTTAATCCATAAATAAAGACGAAATAAGGAGTTCCTCTTATAAGGCCTTTAATGCGTAAATATGGAGGAGGTGTATAAATATCATATATATATATATATGTATGTATGTATATTATAGATGATTATATAATTTTACATTAAATATTGGAGAGTGGAAATATGACCTTATGTTATAGAGATGCGAGGTCAGTTGAAAGCACATAGAAGTCTGCTTGACTAATCTAGCTACCAACAGTGTGGCTTTATAATTGATATGGGACATCGCCTATAATAAGTGCCTACGGTTGATGCGAGGTTTGTCCTAATTTTGTAGGATAAGTCTGTCCAGTTGATCTGGCTACCAGCGTATAGTTGGACTAATATAGGACATCACAATTGGGTTACGGATTATAACGATGGATATCCCAGGATGAGCCTGCTTTAGGGTTAAGGTATTAAATAGCTAGATTAGGGTTTGCCTCTCCCAACTTAAGAAGTATTAAATGATCGAGATTATCTTTTAGGTGAATATTAATTGGACGGGATTATCTTTTGTGCATGTTAGTGAAAATCACTTCAGAGAGGTCCGCTTCGGTGTTGAGGTACTAAATGGATTGGAGGGTCTGCCTCTTCCATATCTAAAAAGTATTAAGTGACCTAGAATAGATTTCTATGATGACAGTTAGGGAGTACTGGGATGGGTTCGCTAGGAGTTAGGCATTAAATGGCTGGAGGGTCTGTCCATTCACTATTTTAAGGGTATTAAGTTGCCCAAGTACTTCCTCTCGCACCGTTAGGATATGATTGGACGGAAGATGGATTGTTGAACTCAATATACTCCATAGTTGTATTGCACCTGCATTTATAGTCATGGAGTAGAACTCGTACGGTCTGTGGCCCATAGTTGGAGGTATACAAGGAGAAATATACTAAATAACCAAGATACGATACTTATCTGAATGCTTATTGCCTATATACTATTATTGTAAAACTAAATGTTTTCATTCACCATATATTGTTATTCTGACTCCCACCTCATTACAACCTACAGGTTAGGTATAGCGGTGAGTGTAGAGAATATGGTGGAGACTTGGAAGGCAATTATCTATTATAGTTATCTATTTATATTGTTATAATGTATCTAGATTGTGTATTAGACATGTTTTATTAAGATGTTGTACTTCTGTAATTTGATTTTATGAGATGGGTACTATATTTTATTATTATAGTTTATTCCTTCTACTATGTGACTCTAAAAGCATAGATATATTGCTCTACATACTTTTTTTGTTTATACCAACTAGTAGCCAACTCCGAAATTGACCTAGGGTTCGATGGGCTTTTACTGGGTCGAAAATTAGACCTGTTTCAAAGAGGGTTGTTACATTTGGTATCAAAGCTTAGGTTAGTTGATCACAGGGGTTAGGATATGCTAATTGAACATATTTGTATTTTACCCAGAATTTTGTGTGTGTGTGTGTTACACACCAAACTCTACAAATTCCAACTACAAAAATAGTTGCAACCATATTCTGAAAATATGGATAGGGCAACAATGAGTTGGAAATAAAAATTGAGCTAAATTTATACACCTACCCCGATTACCCCATGAGATGTAGGTCGTAAAAATAGATGTTGACTTAAGAAGAGCATGAACAAGTTCCCGTAAGAAAGTGTGCACTGATCACCACAAGACGATAGCCAAATTTTAATATTTCTTAATGAAGATAAGTGAAAAATAACTAGAAAACAATGAAATTCCAAAAGAATGGACAAATAAAATCCATTTCTGAGTCCGACCCCATGTGAAAGAATTTCATAAAATATTTTCCTAAAATATTAAAAATGACTTTCAAAGGATTTATTTTAAAATAAAAGAACCATATCACTAAAAAGTTGTCATTTTTGAAAATTAAGTATGTACTAAATTTTTCGTCATATAAAATATTCCTTAAAATTAGATTCTTGAAAAATAATAATAGGAAATTTATGAAATTTTAATGAAATAAGTTATTTAGAAAATTTCCAAGTGAAGCTAAAACTGACTAGACTAAAATATAAAGTAAAGGGTTTATAGTAAAGAATAAGGAGAAAATGATATTCTCTCTTTTTAAAACTGACAGGAAATAAAGCATATTTTTGGCTCTATGATTTTTCTATTTCTATAAATTTAAAAGTTTTAAAATTCTTTTTGTAAGGGGCGGATAAATAGAAATGGTACTTGATTTAAATGGGGCAAAGAGAATGGAAGGGTAGGAACACCCAATAGTGAAAATATGAAGAATATTCTCATATAAGGAAAATACGGAGAAAGATAACTAAAATGGATTTATATAGTGAAAAATCATTGAGTTCGAAATCAAAGATCAATAGTCCAATGAAGGTCAATATACCATTTGTTATCTCATTCAAGTATTTATCAGACTTGTTTTATTAAAACGTTGTACTTCTGTAATTTGGTTTTATGAGGCGGGTACTTTATTTTATTATTATATTTTAGTCCTTCTGTTGTGAGACTCTTAAAGCATAGATAGCTCTACATATTGTTTGGTCAAATCAATTATACCAACTAACAGCCAGCTTTAGATTAGACCTAAGGTTCGATGAGCTTTTATTGGGTTGAAAATTAGGCATGTTTCGAAGAGGGTTGTTACATCACACATACATACCATCAATGTCATGTGATTATTTATATATAGATTTATATACAATAGTAATGCCTTCGTCATCTACCCTATCCAACATCACTAGGTACAACACACCAGTTTCCATCAACCTAATGTTGAAACAAAAAAGGAAAAACATATGGAGAGGGTCAAATTACAATCTGATGAGTGATGCACATCTACTATACTACATACTCTAGTCACTCCCAAATAATACCAAGATAATTATGGTAACAAATCATACCATAGTCCTGTTTCACCTCCATCTAACAAGTTAGTAAAACAATACAATGATACATAGCTAACTTCATGAAACAAGGTCTTAATCCAACACATTTATAGTGGTCGATGGTATGGTCTAACTCATACTCAAAGCCAAGCCCACCCTATTGCATTAACACATGGCTGAATCATAGAATGAACACAGTTTCATATAAAGCTTATGGACCCATTTCCGTACAATAATACACACCTCAGATTTTCTACACATACTGAGCGATCGTGTTACCATGATAACCAATAGAGGTCTCGGAATCAACAGTCAAACAAAAACATCAATGACATTCAACTACCCGTATGTATATCCATATGTATTATATAGACACACACATTCATCCGCATATACATCCAAAACATTCCAATCTAATAAGGTTCGTAATTCACTTCAAAACATCAACTAATTGATGTCCAAAACCCAAAGGAAAAACCCCCGAATCGATATAATTAATATATTAAACTTGGCCTTAATGGCCTAGGTTCATTAGGCATTTTTCACGGCCACCGATGGGCCAGTATGACAGCCACAGGTAGATCGGTCTACATGAATTTTACAGGAGCCTACTGCTCTTGTATATTTTCCTAATATATATATATATATATGTATGTATGTATGTATGTATGTATGTATGTACGTACGTATATCCAGTTTTTCTATCGATATATATATATATATATATATATATATATATATATCCAGTTTTTCTATCGATCATAACTTCCTCTTCTTACACTCGACTTTGAATCTGTTTTCTTCTGAATTCAAATAAGAGTCTCTATCATCCATCTATTTAAATTTAATTGGAAGTTCAAGTAGAAATTATTTAAAACATTGATCCAAAAGCCAGTGTATACGAAATTAGTTTTTTTTTGTTTTATAAATATACTTTCTTATATATATGTCAAAATATACTTTAAAATCAAAGTGAGTTCGTAATAACAATCATATTATCACTTGAAACAACATTTAGCATTTCATCATCATTTTTCTATTATGTGTGTGTATGTGTATTACACACATATTTCATTATAATTCATTTCAGGTCCAAAAGGAACATTTCTTCTATATATCTTTCAATATTACGTACTAATTCATATAAAAATACATTTTATTATTTATATATTTTATGAAACTTATAAACATCTTTAGAAATTATTTTATAAAGTTTTTATTGATTTAAACAAGCATTTTGAATATATATATATATATATATATATTCATAATATTTCGAATTTAAATTCTCCAGCTTTTAAAGTTATCAATCATAAACCCAAATTTATCATATTCCATGTAATAAAAATGATTATTGATCATATAATAATCATATTCAATCTTCAATTCTCATTGTTTTGTATTGTTTGGCCAAACATTATCAAATTCTCTTTTTATATTGATTGTATAACTAAATTCCATTTTTATTTCAGATTATATTACCATTAACCTCTGTTATATTTCAGTAATTACTTTCGTAATCCAAATTTCCTAATCCTAAACCGTAATTACTTAGAACTATTCAAGATTTGAAAAGAGTATATGGTAAATAGGCGAAAACCACTCACATGAACCCAGTTGCTCCAAATTGCTCGTTATCCGTAATTTGATTCGCCTCCAAATCTATGAATTCGCGACTCTGATTGATGTTAGAGAGTAGGCCTTGACTGCTCTTTGATTTGTATTTAAATTGTTGAATTTAGTGGAGGTTTTAGGGAAAAACTAACTTTTGAATTGAAAGAGGGTTTCTGGAGTCATGAGGAAGAAGAAGAGAAAAGGCATGCGTTCATAAAAGTGTTTTAAATTTTTAAACGGAATAATTGTCCAGATATATATAGTGAATATAGGGTGTGTTCAAATTTGCTGAGTTGGCACAATTTAAAATTTCATACTTCCGAAACATGAAAACCACAATATCTCTTACAATTGGACTCTGATTTAGACAAATGAATATACGACGCACATTAAAAAAACAGGACAGTGCACATCAAAAGTTTAATAAATGACGATTTTCCCTTCGATCAAAATTATTTAATTTACTTTCTTATTTTAAATTATTGAAAAATACGGGTTATTACAATGTTCTAATGTTGTGAAATATGATTTGAAAGAGATATTTAATTGTTTTGTTTTGAATAATTATTTTGTTATTGTTTTATTTGTTTTAAATAAGTTTAATTAATATAGTTAAATGAAATTAAATTATTTGTAAATTTGAAACATTAGAAAAACCGTAATAAAAAAGACGATTTTAAATAAATACTAGTACGTCGAAATTCAAATACATGCATTATTGTCTGTTTCTTCTAAGATTCCGCTGTAGATAGATCAACAGCTGCTTAAGCTCATCAGGCTTGTCCAATAGAAAACGTACAGCTTTGTAGTGTAATTTTCGAGTCATCGAAACGTAATTGACTTTCCATTCAAAAAATTGGTCATTGTTCTGCCGTAGAGCCATATATTTTGCAATGGCGTATGTCATCTCCTCGTCACGCAAAGAACCTACACACTTAGTCGTAGCTGACTTTGTGTCTCCAGGACGTGAAAGCTGTACTCGAACTCGATGGTGTGGAAGTGAAGCAGTCTAGGGAGGAGTGGGAAAGCCGGTATCGTCGGCCATAAGAAAGTCCACGTATATCTATGTATTGGAATGGAAAGGTGGAGCCTATGGCACTTACTTGCACGATGGAGTTCTGACCATTAAACATTTATTCTTCCCAAATTTCATTGGCGAGGAAATTTTGAATTTTTTACATCTCTTAATCGTTTTATTCCACCAGTTGTTGTCTTTGCCAACTATGTCTTTCTACACATCCCAGTACCCTCTTTTAGCCTCTTCTTTCAGTCTGTAGCGAAAGGTTCTAATGGTTGCAGAAGCATTTCAGATTGTTCCGTCCGTTTTTCACCTGGATAGTTGTATATTTCACACCATATCATTATTAAATGCGATAACAATCTTCTTGTACCAATATCTTACACGCCCAGAACAAGAATCAAGAATCTCAATTGGCATAACAATATCTATGCATGTCAACGTACATTCAAGGTCAAGTCCACAATATTTCTGGTAGAAGGACTGAATGGTTCGTTGACGAACATACTAAAAACAATAGAAGTAAAAAAAATTCAAACAAAAAGAGATTGTAAATAAAAGCATAAAAATACAATAAAGAAATTAGCTGCTCCAAATAGACGACCGTTTAGACACTACGAAGGTTTGAATTTTCAAATTTGGAGGTCTAGAGTAGAAGAAATTTCGAATTTGCAAGTCCATGGGAGAAGGTGAAGAACTGAAGGGAATGAACAAAGGGATTAAACGGTCAACCGTTGGCAAATGAACTGTCAATGCATTTATCGTGGATGACTCTTTTTCAACTATTCACAGAATGGAGTAAAAACGTTGACGCGTAGACAAGCTAAACTCAAAAAAGCTAGAAACGGACCATAGTTTATACCATTTATTATTAATAACCATTCATAAGAAATATACAAATAACTTCAGTTACATATTTCTTCAGTCAACTTCGGTGTGGCTTGTGATTTATCATTGACTCGGTGACATTACAATTTTTGAAATATAGAAGTACCAAACTTTTATCTTGAAATCATGCTCATTCTACAAGCATACAACCAAAACCAAAATGAACAAAATTAATTAACAGCAACCGTTTATCAGTAACAATATATCAAATACTATAATAAAACTGCATGAAATGAATTTATAATCAACCCTGAATAAGTACAAGAAACAACACAAATATTGATCAAACATGTAATAACCACTTTAATATAAAAAGTTCAAAATATTATATGTCCTCTTCATCCCCGGGTTACATTCTCAGCGTTCCCTTCCAAGTTTTTAACCCTAAGATTAAAATAAAGGCTCATTAGAAAAGAAGAATAAACTCTTTAGTCCAATGATATTGCATTGCATACCTCTACTGTATATAGTCAAAACTCTCAAGTTTCAAGTTTCAAGCATCACTGATTTTGGGAGCAATTTCGGCAACAAAAATACTACTAATTGAAAATTCATTGAGTTCGAAATCAAAGATCAATAGTCCAATGAAGGTCAATATACCATTTGTTATCTCATTCAAGTAATTAACTAGCTAAACGCCCATAGTTAATTGTGAAATTGAATGCTTTTGGCTCATTAAGATAATATAAATAGCTAATGCTGGCCGATAAGCCTTGCAAGCTTAATTAAAAAGAAAAAACATGATACTATACAAGAAAAATCATTTCTATAAAAGCCACAAAAAATAAAAATAAAAATCAATGGAGGTAAAATAAACGCAATTATGCTGTTAAATAAACAATTTTAATGCTAGTGATATGAAAAGCGTTATTTTAGTTCTTTATGGCTAGTATATTACCTTGCTGGCAATGTTACTAGAGAGCCAATCTAGACCTTCATACAATCCTTCTCCAGATGTAGCACAAGTGCTCTGTATATACCTACAGAAAGAAATCGTGTGTCCAAAGGTTAAAGAATTGAACTCAATGTGCACATGCTAACTGTACCAGACTTCTTGTGCCTAAAAACCCTAATACAATTAGCACTATCCTAAAAAAAGGATACTACACGCCACAATACCCACTTCAAAATATTTAAAACAATAATAATATTACTCATTTCATAATATGCAATTGGTTGAGTGATATATTGTTGGCTGACCATATGACCATTAGGTGTTATACTACCAAATGAAACAATCAATTTTACTTGGTAATATAAACCGGTTGGGACTTACAGTCAGTTTTTTTTTTTCCCCCTAGCCTTATGCAAAATTATTAAATGAATTATTGTTTATATACTTAAATGAGAGGGAAAAGAAACTTACCAGTGCCTTTGACGGAGAGAATGCAAGCCAAGCTTGTCAGTGATTTCTGCTGCATTCATTGCATTTGGAAGATCCTGTTTGTTTGCGAAAACTAGCAGTACGGCATCCCGCAACTCATCCTGAACAGACAAAGAAAATTAATATTTCTGGCTCAAACCCAAAACAGTTTAACACAAATTTATCTTCACTCAAACTAGATATATAACAAACAGTTTAACTCAAGACTTCTAACAACATCTCAAACTAGATATCTAACCATTGGACCAATGGTCATTAATGGACTTTCGATTTTATTCTGCAAACTAATTCTAAGCCAAACATATTTATCTTCACTCTTGATTTTGGATGAAATATTAAATGATAATTGAAACTAGATAATGAACTAAGTAGATATGATATTTGAGATCCAATATGAAGAAATCGAGAAAGGTTTTAATGAAATCAAAATAAGAGTTCGTATTAGTAGTTACGTAATAGAATGAGAAAAAAGGTAAACTCATTAATCGAAGATTTAAAAAACTAGCTAAAATGAAAGGACAAAAAATGCGGCGGAAATATAAAACACCATGAAATATTTCAGTATACAGATTAAGTATCATATAATTTATAACAAGCTGATAAAAGCAGTATCCAGCCATTTACTTTAATTCCTCTTTTGTGTTAAAGGAGGTAAAACATCAGAACAAAAGCATGTTTAACTTGTGCTGAAGTTTCTAATATGGATAACAAAGAGTAGCAATTTACGTTAATCGTTTGTAGCAAGCATAAAACTACGATATGTTAACAAATGAGCAACATAACAGATGAAAAAAACAGCAAGCTGACACCATCATATCATCTTACCAAAATCACTGAACAAATACAAGTTTTTTAAGAGAATAAATCTTGAAATGGCAACAAAACAGAAATATACCCTTGAACCAACTATAATGCTCAATCACCATTATTGCGGAAAAGCTTTAGTCATTTTTATACATTTAGATTGGATATTTTGATAAAGAATATTAAAAAATGCATCATTGCTACTGGCAATTTAAAAAATTTAAGATTCGGGTATAAAACTACACAAATTTTAATTTCTTTTGATATGAATCTAACTAACAGAGACAACGTATAGGATGGTAAACCATAGTGCACAAGTATGTGAGTCAATGTAGACAGCCTTTAAATTTCTCATATAGGACATGGAGTAGACTAAATTACGATCTACCATTCCCTAAAAGATACAAAACATTCCAGTGATTCCCTACAAATGTAACTTGTAACTGGCTCCTCTCATTAAAATCTAACTAAAAACTTGGAAAGAATACCTTGAGTCTAAATCATAAGATATATAAAGGTCATTTGTTAGTGCTCCTTTAGGTAGAAATTAGGTTGATTGCGAGGAAATTTTTTATCCAATCCAGGATTAAGTTACCGCCCATCACTTTTACATGATGTTGGTGTTGACATGGAAAAATGATGTCACATCGGTAGTTAACATGGTCTGCTTAGGTTTGAACACTTGAAACAGAAATGATAATAAGGAACAAACGTATACCACTTTCTAGACGCACCTGTCTTTTCACAGTAAGTATAAGAAGTAATAATATACCTCGTTTAGCATCCTATGGAGCTCATCCCTTGCCTCGACAACACGATCTCTATCATTACTATCAACAACAAAGATGAGGCCCTGTGTATTCTGGAAGTAGTGCCTCCACAAAGGTCTGATCTGTTTTACATTGAAAACCATAATAATAATTGTAGAATAGAAGAACAATAAATATGTATCACCAATCTGCTTAGATAAAAAAATGAATTGAATTTTCTTTTTATATCTCCGTACATGTTTGCAAGAATTCGCAAAATGACAAAAGCAGTCCAATTATATACATACATATATAGAGTTTGCAGTACCTTATCTTGACCCCCAACATCCCAAACAGTAAAACTAATGTTCTTGTATTCCACAGTCTCCACATTAAATCCTGCATTGGATACCAAATTTCAGTTACACAATATAGAATCCTTTCGTGATTCATTCGCAAAGGAAGTATTGTAGTAATTGCTCTGTGGTACACTGCTGCCTAGACAATATTGCCACTAAAACGAAACTTAAGATAGGGATCTGATTAGTTGAAATACAACCTCCAATCATTTCTAAACAGAAAATGGTGTGGTTAATCGTGTAACTTTATTCAATAAGAGCTAAATCATGCTTCACGTAGAGGAATACGTATTAATTCTATATGCAATTAGGAAGGAAACAAGTGATTATACATGCACGGGGTGTGCACCTAGGTTTTCCTGTACGCCATTTTCTAAAATCCTGACACTGATACCTAAAAAATTATCATCCTGCACCCAAATCATATGTTGACTAACAACAATCAAGTAGCTATAGAGACAATTGTTAACTGATAATTTCAACCTTAAAATTCAAAGATAATAGTAAACCGGAAAAATACTAGATCTGGCAAAGCAAAAACAAACTGACCAATTGTAGGAATGGTAGTGACGATTTCACCAAGCTTGAGCTTATACAAGATCGTGGTTTTACCAGCCGCGTCGAGACCAACCATCAAAATTCTCATCTCTTTCTTCGCGAACAATCGACTGAACAGCTTCGTGAATGTCAACCCCATCTTTGGTTTCAATAAAACACAAGAAAATAAGCAGATCCAAGTATAAATTGGGACAGATCTGAGATCCAAAACGAAGAAATATACAATTAGGTATTGGGTTGTGGATCTGAATGGTTGCTTCGGATCTATTAATGTATGAAAAACGTTTGGCAAATCAAACAATTTTTACTTTCCAACTGCAAAAGTATATTTTTTTTAATAATTGACTAATTTTCTGTGTAATTATTTAGGATGTTACTATCTAATACAAATCTAATTACGTCTAATGTCAATTAAAAAAATATTAAAATTAATTCAGATAAAATCTTTAATAATAGTTGTGATAACTTTGTGTCGCATTTTTTTTGTGTCAATATGAACTATCAAAAATGTCCCTCTACAGTATTAACAAGCCTTGACATTCCTTAAAAACAGGATCTAACAGTTAAACTTCTTTACAAGTTTTAAACGTCCATCTACACTTAAAAATAGGATCTAACAAATAAACATTTTTTCTTTAATTAACTACAAATTCGTTGTTTATTAATTAGATGTAGAAACTTATAAATAAAAGTTTAAATTAACTACACATCATTTCAACGTAAAAACATGGCTAAATATTTATGCGAAGCATTTTTTCTTAAACGTGTTAATCGTATCTATTCTATTATTATATAAGAATGAGAATATAGAACTCTTGGTACTCTTATCTCTCATTCACTCTCATAATGAATAGTGCATCTATCTATTCTATTACATAAGAAAGAGAATATAGAACTCTTAGTTTTCTTATCTCTCGTTCACTCTTGTTAACGCTAAAAAGTATAACGCTAACACCCTGGTGTCTAGAGTAATCTAGTGAAAGCACCACCCGTCTACACGAGAACTAAAAGTAAACAGAAAAAGAGAAAAAACTGTAAAAGAGACAGCAATTTTTATAGTGGTTCGGCCTAAAGTTAAGCCTACATCCACTTTACATCATTCATTATGTTCTTTGAGCACACTTTTACAAGATTACAACACTTTTACAACACGATTTCTTGGCTACAACACATTTATAACACTTTTCAACGATTACAACACAATCAAAGCAAGAGACTATGTAACGCCCCACCTCTATACCCACGCTAGCCAAGAACACTACGGTGTAGTGCTGTCAACTAGCACGGAGAATAAGGTTGTTGAGGAGCGACCATCTATGTAATTGCTTTGTGCGAGCACCGATATGTCAGATAGAATAACATGCGTTTTTATTTCAGGAGGAAATCTGACATACCGATACAAACTCAAAGCTACTACACAGTGGCTATAGTAGTTTAGGACAATAGATATAAAAATAACACAGATAACATAAATGCGGAATACAGATGGAACGAAAAGTCTCATATATATAATAACTGATATCAGTTACAATACATTTGACACAATACAAATGATACAACTACAATTGTCGACTCAAGAAGTTATATATACAAGTACATTATCGACTAATATACATGAATACATCATCCTCTTAAAACAGACACACTGACTACTACAACAAGACGAAGACCACTTCAAATGATATAAAAAGTCTTCATAGCTCTAGCAGCAACCCAAAGCTAAAAATCTACAACCTGTAAATACTCGGTCTGACCCGAGTATTACATTCAAAAGAAAATAATACCCGGATCAGTCTAATTCAAACTCAGTTATTAGCGCAGAGAAGCAATAATAATCAATCTCAATATAGATGACAGTCACAGAAATCTCGTATATCCAACTCTCGATACGAGAATTGGATAACGGCAGATATAACACTAAACAGTGTTAATCCACAAAACAGAAATCCAAAGCAGTTTAAGCAATTGAAATGTCAATTTAAAAATATCAATGCTAATTGGCTGCAGTACACGCTAACGTGTACTGCCTCGCCAATACAGCCTACGAATTACACAACGGGTCGATGAATCAAGAACAAAAGAAATATCGATTAAAATCTGTCAATTCGGTGTGGCTGCAGTGACAACTCAAAATCAAACAAGGCCGGAGGCTAAGCTCATAGGGGCCAGTAAGTCTAACTAAATCCAGAGAGCGAAAGGAACATGTAATATAACAGTGAAGTCCAACAGCAAGTGCACGTCAATAATGCAAACAAAACAATACCTCAGAGCAGCTTCCAAATGACAGTGAGTTTCAAAAATGACCAAAGACAAATTTCAAAGCAATGCCCAAGTTTATATGCAAATAATAGTGCAGTTATGTACAATAGCATAGGACCAGAGCCATGCAAGAGAGACCATACAACTAAGACTTTACAGTGCGCTAAGTAAGTGGCGATAGCATGAAGCTCCAACCAAGTAATTATTGGATATGTACGCAAGGGTGTAAAAACCAACTGTACATGGCAAAATGAATCAAAGGTGAACAAAGAAATGGCACAGGCATGTGCAGGTCTGAAACTACAAGGACAATGATAGCATTTTCATGCAATACTAGTTGAATGTGAGCAATGTGCCCGGCAACAACTTCAAGTGGACTAAGGCAAAATGGATAATACATCAAGACCAAATGAAATTGCAATATGGACCTGTCAGTATACAAGTAATACTGTCTCGAGGTAAATAGGCAGTGCCACTAAAACAGGCATCGCTATAATTTATAAAATGACACAAGGATGAACAGTCGACAAGTATAAACTGCACCTAAGACAGCAACTACGAATGCTCTAATGGAGTTAAAATGATGCCGTGACCAAAACATGAACAATATAATACACTAACAACAACAAGTACACTGAAATACAAAGGTGCAACTAGTCTGGAAATCACTCAGAAATGAACACCAAGAATGATCAGACTCGAGTACGCAATGTCTACGGTCATAAGTGATACCAAGTGCACAAACAGTAGTACGCAAGTGCAGACCTCAAAGGCAAAGCCTTGACATCAGATCTAAAACAAAGTTAGTGAATGAACATAGATAGACCAAGCAGTGACATTGCCAAAATCACAGAGTCAAATTCAAATCCAGGCAATACTAAATTCGAACAAAGGCAATGTCATAAAGTAGGTTCAATTCAAAATCAATGTGGAAGCTACAAAGAAAAGGGTCGATTTCAGGTATCAAAACAGCAGTTTTGAAATCAATGCCGAGAGTATAGAATGTCCAAAAATTTCAAATTTGTTAAAATCAGAGAAATCATGAACAACGACATCAGAGAAATTATCAAAACCGTAACCAAATCAAACGCAAGCATATTATTAAGCTGAATTAGATGTGAGTGGGAACTCACCATTTTTTCGACGAGGCAGTGAAGCCAAAGCTTTAGCATACGAAGCGAAGACGAGCGCGGCAAACCCTTTTTAAGCGACGTCGATTCGAAGTCTCGAAACCCTAAATCGCCAGGGGAATGAAGATACGAGACCGCCATTTTTAATGCTTTCGACGTTTAGGGTTTGGAATGAGAATGAAATAAGGAGGGACGGTTTACAAGGTTATCACGGCAATCAAAAGAACAAAGGGCTAGCTTTTCTTTAAAGCCCAACAACATTTAACTCAACATCTTAAAGAATTTTACAGCCTAAAAAGTATTTCAATTCGATCAAAATGCCAATAGCTATTAGCAACCAGATTAGATCGTCAAGAGGCGATAATTAAATGGGTACGAAATGTCGGGTTGTTACAGACTCCCCTCCTTAAAGAAATTGCGTCCTCGCAATCTTAAGGGATAAGTGGGAAAAAGGTAACAACCATAAGAACATAGCAATGACGAGTGCATAAGCAAAGCAAATGTCAGCAGGGGAAGTATTAGATATGAAATCAAAAGGTTCGACTGATTCAAATCAAAAGAATCAACATCGAGGGGATCAAGGAATCAAAATCAGACGACTATCAAAAGGGAGAATCAATCGAGTTCCAGCATTTAAAAGAAAAGGAAAAACAGAGCAGAATTCACGTACTGCACGAATTGAATGTGAGTAAATCAAATTACTCACCTGAATCGTCAGAGAAAAAGACGGAGCTCAAATCTCAAAATCGCAAATAGGTTTAACTATCAAAAATGATAATCAAATTTCACAAATATCTGATTATCAAAAACGATAATCAGAATCACAAATATTCGATTAATCAAATCGAAAAATATTTAATTATCTCAAACGATATCAAAAACGATAATCAGAAATCACAAATATTCGATTATCAAATCGAAAAATATTTGATTATCTCAAACGATAATCAAATTTCACAAATATCTGGTTATCAAAAACGATAATCAGAAATCACAAATATTCGATTATCAAATCGAAAAATATTTAATTATCTCAAACGATAATCAAATTTCACAAATATCTGATTATCAAAAACGATAATCAGAAATCACAAATATTCGATTATCAAATCGAAAAATATTTAATTATCTCAAACGATAATCAAATTTCACAAATATCTGATTATCAAAAACGATAATCAGAATCACAAATATTCGATTATCAAATCGAAAAATATTTAATTATCTCAAACGATAATCAAATTTCACAAATATCTGATTATCAAAAACGATAATCAGAATCACAAATATTCGATTAATCAAATCGAAAAATATTTAATTATCTCAAACGATAATCAAATTTCACAAATATCTAGTTATCAAAAACGATAATCAGAAATCATAAATATTCGATTATCAAATCGAAAAATATTTGATTATCTCAAACGATAATCAAATTTCACAAATATCTGATTATCAAAAACGATAATCAGAAATCACAAATATTCGATTATCAAATCGAAAAATATTTGATTATCTCAAACGATAATCAAATTTCACAAATATCTGATTATCAAAAACGATAATCAAAAATCGTAAATATTCAATTAACGAATCCGGAATTAACCGAAGTAGTAAAAGTATGGTTCCATACTCCTTACTTTTGCTAAATCGTTTAAATCTCTTTATCGTTTCCTTGAAAGTGCAGGATTGTGTGTTTTAAAAATAACATTTCACATTCTCAAACGGACAAGTCCGGAATTAAGCGAATCAGTAAAAGAAAGGGGTCATAGTCCTCGATTTTGCTGAAACGTTTAAATCGCTTCCTCGTTCTTTTGAAAATTGTAAACTGTAAAAAAATTTAAAACAATTTTAATTTATATTTTTGAAACAACTTTTTAAAAAAATAAAGAATTTTGAAAATACGTGATTAAATTAGTAATATCAGTATTGCGGGAGAACCGCTTGTAAATCCATTTCAAAATTGACGGTTAATGAAGTTAACACGTCAAAATCCCATCAAAGTAACTGGCATCAAAATATAATACCAAATGAACTTTCATTCATTAAAAATGTCACAAGAATCTTCTCAAAGATAGAAAGGGATGTCATACCCTAAACTTGTATTCATAACAAGTCAATAACACATGAATTCACCAATGCACAAAAATTGATAAACATATCAATAGAAATCACGAAAATTGGTGAAGAACAAAATTCCAGAAATCATCACAAGAAATCCAGAAAACACATAAATAAGGGGGGAGGCCTAACACATGAATGGGAGCATGAAAACTCACCTACGCGTATCACACAGGAATGGCCCGAAGACCGTAGGGTGCTACCCTACATATGTGATGGCGAAACATCACATAAACGGGGTATAGTCTCCCACGCAGACAAAGAGACTTCGCACAATCGCTAGTCTAAATTATAAAAAGGGGAAAAGGCCTAACACATGAATGGGAGCATGAAAACTCACCTACGCGTAAACACATGACGAGAAGCTATCTCATGGAAGCTATCCATTAAATTTTCACACAGGAATGGCCCGAAGACCGTAGGGTGCTACCCTAGATATGTGATGGCGAAACATCACATAAACGGGGTATAGTCTCCCCGTAGACAAAGAAATATGTGAGACGAAATCACACAAAAAGTATCCAGACAATCCTCAAAGCCCAAGAGATATGTGTGAGACGAAATCACACCGATGAGGCCTAGTCTAACCGTGCAATATGTGTGAGACGAAATCACACAATGGTGTCTAGACAATCCTCAAAGCCCAAGAGATATGTGTGAGACGAAATCACACCGATGAGGTCCAGTCTAAATCATAAAAAAAATGATCGTCATGAACATTAAGAAGTGTCAATTACATTAAGTTAGTGAATATAAGAGTTTAGCTTCATGTCCCATAACCACTAGCTTAACTCAAATATTTACGAACAAACTGTAAATATTCACTAGAAAATTGTCACAAAGGGTTCAATCGAACAAGTCCAGGAGTTAATCGACGAAGTAAACGCAAGCGTTTCATACCACTTGTTTTACTAGGCCGTTTAATTCAATTTCTCATACGAGTGAAATAAAGGCTTGTATATACTAATAGATTGGAAAATGATTTAGGAAAAGAGATTTGTAGTAAAATAGTTTTGAAATCGTTTGGAGAAAAGGATTTTAATATTTACTACTAGTATAGAAAACCTTTATATTTTTAAAGTGACAAATCACAAAAATGATTGTAGAAACAATCAATCACAAGAATTCACCTACGAAGATGTAAATGGAATCCAAAGAAATCGATACTGAATCCATCAGAAAGTATGTTCACAAAAATCCCGAAGAAAATGTCATCAAAGTTGCTAATAAATGATAGCAACAAATCGGGGAAATGATCAAGAATCGATTAAATTAGGAAACAAATCAATTCACTCAATTTGCAACTGGTCCAACTATTTTTCATCATAGTGTAACAGGTACATAATGACACTCATAGCATAGAACAAAAGTGGAACAAAGTCCAAAAGTCAAAATGGCTTTAATTTGCCAAATTAAAACAAAATCAACATCGGCTAAATCAATTCAAAGCCGAAAACACAAGAATAAGCGTTAGGAATTCATACCTAACAGTCAAAAATAGTCATATGTAAAGATGAGAGATAAAACATCGACAAATAGTTGTAACACATGTTCCATCTAAGTTATGTTTTATAATTGTCCTAAACCCCAGGCTCTGATACCAAGCTGTAACGCCCCACCTCTATACCCACGCTAGCCAAGAACACTACGGTGTAGTGCTGTCAACTAGCACGGAGAATAAGGCTGTTGAGGAGCGACCATCTATGTAATTGCTTTGTGCGAGCACCAATATGTCAGATAGAATAACATGCGTTTTTATTTCAAGAGGAAATCCGACATACCGATACAAACTCAAAGCTACTACACAGTGGCTATAGTAGTTTAGGACAATAGATATAAAAATAACACAGATAACATAAATGCGGAATACAGATGGAACGAAAAGTCTCATATATATAATAACTGATATCAGTTACAATACATTTGACACAATACAAATGATACAACTACAATTGTCGACTCAAGAAGTTATATATACAAGTACATTATCGACTAATATACATGAATACATCATCCTCTTAAAACAGACACACTGACTACTACAACAAGACGAAGACCACTTCAAATGATATAAAAAGTCTTCATAGCTCTAGCAGCAACCCAAAGCTAAAAATCTACAACCTGTAAATACTCGGTCTGACCCGAGTATTACATTCAAAAGAAAATAATACCCGGATCAGTCTAATTCAAACTCAGTTATTAGCGCAGAGAAGCAATAATAATCAATCTCAATATAGATGACAGTCACAGAAATCTCGTATATCCAACTCTCGATACGAGAATTGGATAACGGCAGATATAACACTAAACAGTGTTAATCCACAAAACAGAAATCCAAAGCAGTTTAAGCAATTGAAATGTCAATTTAAAAATATCAATGCTAATTGGCTGCAGTACACGCTAACGTGTACTGCCTCGCCAATACAGCCTACGAATTACACAACGGGTCGATAAATCAAGAACAAAAGAAATATCGATTAAAATCTGTCAATTCGGTGTGGCTGCAGTGACAACTCAAAATCAAACAAGGCCGGAGGCTAAGCTCATAGGGGCCAGTAAGTCTAACTAAATCCAGAGAGCGAAAGGAACATGTAATATAACAGTGAAGTCCAACAGCAAGTGCACGTCAATAATGCAAACAAAACAATACCTCAGAGCAGCTTCCAAATGACAGTGAGTTTCAAAAATGACCAAAGACAAATTTCAAAGCAATGCCCAAGTTTATATGCAAATAATAGTGCAGTTATGTACAATAGCATAGGACCAGAGCCATGCAAGAGAGACCATACAACTAAGACTTTACAGTGCGCTAAGTAAGTGGCGATAGCATGAAGCTCCAACCAAGTAATTATTGGATATGTACGCAAGGGTGTACAAAACCAACTGTACATGGCAAAATGAATCAAAGGTGAACAAAGAAATGGCACAGGCATGTGCAGGTCTGAAACTACAAGGACAATGATAGCATTTTCATGCAATACTAGTTGAATGTGAGCAATGTGCCCGGCAACAACTTCAAGTGGACTAAGGCAAAATGGATAATACATCAAGACCAAATGAAATTGCAATATGGACCTGTCAGTACACAAGTAATACTGTCTCGAGGTAAATAGGCAGTGCCACTAAAACAGGCATCGCTACAATTTATAAAATGACACAAGGATGAACAGTCGACAAGTATAAACTGCACCTAAGACAGCAACTACGAATGCTCTAATGGAGTTAAAATGATGCCGTGACCAAAACATGAACAATATAATACACTAACAACAACAAGTACACTGAAATACAAAGGTGCAACTAGTCTGGAAATCACTCAGAAATGAACACCAAGAATGATCAGACTCGAGTACGCAATGTCTACGGTCATAAGTGATACCAAGTGCACAAACAGTAGTACGCAAGTGCATACCTCAAAGGCAAAGCCTTGACATCAGATCTGAAACAAAGTTAGTGAATGAACATAGATAGACCAAGCAGTGACATTGCCAAAATCACAGAGTCAAATTCAAATCCAGGCAATACTAAATTCGAACAAAGGCAATGTCATAAAGTAGGTTCAATTCAAAATCAATGTGGAAGCTACAAAGAAAAGGGTCGATTTCAGGTATCAAAACAGCAGTTTTGAAATCAATGACGAGAGTATAGAATGTCCAAAAATTTCAAATTTGTTAAAATCAGAGAAATCATGAACAACGACATCAGAGAAATTATCAAAACCGAAACCAAATCAAACGCAAGCATATTATTAAGCTGAATTAGATGTGAGTGGGAACTCACCATTTTTTCGACGAGGCAGTGAAGCCAAAGCTTTAGCATACGAAGCGAAGACGAGCGCGGCAAACCCTTTTTAAGCGATGTCGATTCGAAGTCTCGAAACCCTAAATCGCCAGGGGAATGAAGATACGAGACCGCCATTTTTAATGCTTTCGACGTTTAGGGTTTGGAATGAGAATGAAATAAGGAGGGATGGTTTACAAGGTTATCACGGCAATCAAAAGAACAAAGGGCTAGCTTTTCTTTAAAGCCCAATAACATTTAACTCAACATCTTAAAGAATTTTACAGCCTAAAAAGTATTTCAATTCGATCAAAATGCCAATAGCTATTAGCAACCAGATTAGATCGTCAAGAGGCGATAATTAAATGGGTACGAAATGTCGGGTTGTTACAGACTAGAACTTTGATGACGGATTGCTCTTTGGATCCATGTTGAATGAAGTAGAACTGTTGATGAAGAATCTTCGATGATTGAAGTGTTGAAGGAATCCCAAAAAAGGGCAGAGTATCGGCGCTTTTCAAATCCGGAAAAATCCCCCTTTGAATGCGGAGTAGTCGAGGTATTTATAGGAGAGGCTGGTCCTAGGTCGGCCAGGTTATAGGTCGTGGGCGACCTAAGGAGTAGGTCGTAGGTCGTTAGCGACCTAACAGAGTCAACCTGGATAGGGTATTAGCTTCGAGCGACCTAATGTGTGTAGTGGAGGAGCGGCGACCTAAGGGGTAGCGGCATAAGGATTAACGACCTAAGGAGCAACGGCATAAGGTTTGGTAGGTCGTTGGCGACCTAAGGGATAGGTAGAAGTGGCGACCTAAGGAAATGACGACCTAAGGAAGTGGCGACCTAAGGAAATGACGACCTAAGGAAGTGGCGACCTAAGTATGGTGAGGCATCGGTAGGTCGCTGGGACTTTAGATCGCTAAGGCCTTTTAGGTCACTAAGGTTGTTAGGTCGTAGATCACTAGGTCATTGAAGCTCCTAAGTCGCTGAGGATTTTAGGTCGGAGAGATTTTAGGTCGGAGAGTTTTTAGGTCGCTTGGAACCTTTAAGTCGTAGGTTGCTGGGACCTTTAGGTCGTAGGTCGTTGGAACCTTTAGGTAGTAGGTCGCAAAGTAGCAGGTCGCTCTTCAGTGGCAAATAAAACGTACCGTTTCGGACGGGGCGCTGCCCCCTGGACCCCTGCGACCTGACCGGGCAGGTCGAACCCCATAGCGGGGGTGTTGCCCCCGCACCCCCACCTTGGGGGGTTGCCACCCCCCTTGGACCCCCCCTCCGTAGGGGATCTTATTTGAATAAACAATCAGTAGGACTTGCTCTGTTGAGATGTTGAGTTGACCATTCTTCGAGACGAACTATCTTTGGTTTCTCGTCCGATCTTTTGGTATCTCGGCCTTGCTAAAAAGGCGGGATAACAACTCTTATACTGAATAGTGCATCTATCTATCTATTTTATTACATAAGGAAGAGAATATAGAACTCTTAGTATTCTTATCTCTCGTTCACTCTCATACTGAATATTGCATCCTACTTAATTTTTTGAATAACTTTCCTTTTAGAGCCCCTAAATTTTTTAAATATTCCACAAAATTACCATCATTAACATAGCAATTAATGTTATCATTATTTCTTTTGTTAAATATTCTATTACATAAGAAAGAGAATATAGAACTCTTAGTATTCTTATCTCTCATTCACTCTCATACTGAATAGTGCATCCTCCTTAATTTTTGGTATAATTTTTCTTTTAGACCCCCTAAAATTTTTAAATATTCCACAAAATTACCATCATTAACATAGCAATTAATGTTATCATTGTTTCTTTTGTTAAAATACACTTACGTTTAATTCTTTTGATAAACCCATAATCACTATTTCTTTGTAATCTAGCAGAAATCTCTTCCTCTTCTCCATGTTATCATTACAAATTTTTCATTCCTTATTTGTTTCATGTTATTTTTTTACATTCTTCCCATTTAAATTCTTTTTATTATATTATCTCTTCCCATATATCACTTTTATACGTATGCTACGGTTCAAAAAAAAACTAAAATATCTATTTTCAATATAAATCAGCTTAAAGATTCTATCCAAATAGTTTTTAGTTAATCTCTTTATTTTTTTATCTAACTATAATTTGGTTGAATTCATCATTAGTTCTTGGATTTCTATTCATTTAAAAAAAATTATCGTTTTAATCATTTTAATCTTAAACTTTTTGTAATACACAGGAGGTAAAATTGATCTTTTTTATTTTAAAATATAAGTATATACAAAAATCAAGTTGGGAAAAATCTTATACTTTCTTATTATTTTAGTTTCAATCTGTATCATTATCAACTTGGTTTCCTTCATATTCTGTAGGAGCTTATTGGATTGATTAATACATCGATATCGTTTTCTTTTTATAAAATCCTTGATATTTAATGTTGAACTACTTTTTAGTTATCAAGTTTTATATTTACATCGACGTTTATCTGATTTGTGTTTCATTGGTATGATCATGAATTTTATTTCCTTTTTATATTTTGAATAACATAATTAGTTTACTAACACATGTATACCAATCAATCTTAAATTATGTATATTCTAAGACAAAATTGATGTTTCTCCATTTTTAAACATATGTATTCAAGAAAATCAAATTGGGGACAATATCATCTATGAAGTAAAAGAACGGTCAAATAATAAATTTTTATGTCGTATCATGAGAAAAGAAATATAAATGTATAAATATTACTTTTGCTCGGTCTAGCGTATGTAACTTTATGTTGAAAATTTAGTTTTAAAATGTGTTATATGAACTTAGTTTTTAATTAAATATTTTATTTTTTATACTCAGCCTAGACCTATTTTTGTAATATGTGATATTATCCATTTTAATTCTCCTATGGTTTAATATATTTTCCTATAATGATGCTTCATTGACCAAGAAATGTACATAAATAACATACATTTTCATATTTAATGCATGGTTAACATTGAATTCTTGGAGACCTTATGGAACATATTAGCAATTATCTTTTATTTTCTACAAAGATTATTTGATGCTATATTGTTTTGATTTTATTTTGCAGTTTGAAGATGTTTATAAATCATTACGAATTGAAGAAGTGTTATTAATAATGTTTACATGTAAACTAACTTCAAATGGAAACAACTATATTTAAAAGGAATAAATTGATAATATTCATTTACTTCAAATTTAAACTAATTTGAGAATTATTATAATTAATTCTCTTTTATTGAATTTATTGTTAGAGAATAGCTACGTACTAATCTTCATTAATCCTAATCAATTAGTGTCCAAATTTAGTCAATATAACATTTTATTTTTATGATGGATTAAGACTAATTTTTAATTTACTTAGTTGTATATGTCCAAAGTATACTTTTATTAAACATGTTGTGTAGCTCTTATTCATATTATTTGTAAATTTGTAAATTTATTGTTAGAAAACATTGGATGTCGAGAAATGATGAAAATTTGATGATCACAAAATGGAAAATGGAGGGTATAGGTGTGTTCACATCGTTGAGTAGTGATTTTTAGTGGTGGTTTCATGATTTTTAGCGGCCTAGGGTGGTCGTGGTGAGGAGATGAACATTTTCCGATCATGTAGCAATTTTCGATGAACCGACGGTCGAAGGGAGAAATGGCTGTGGTTGGAGGAGGCTTTGGTGATGGCGGAGCTGTGGGTGGTGACCGACGAAGGTCCGATGGTCTGAGGCGTTGGTTCGAAATCAAGTTAGGGTTGTGGGGGTTTGGGTTTTTGTATGCGTCTTTTGAGTTGTTAACGACGGTGAGGACACCGAGTTGGTCGAGGATAGGGGTGGTGGTGCGTCGAGCGATGGCGGTCACAATGGACTTGGAGGAAATGGCTGAAGGTGTGTGAGGCGGTGGTGATGGGTGGATGTACATGACTGGATGCATTTTCGATTAGGGGGAAGCATAGAGGGAAATTGATGGAGGCCGCCGGAGACATGGTGATGGGGTTCATTAGATCGAGCTCATGATGAGAAGTTTGAGAGTGGTGATGGATAGGCGAATGGTGGCGCGGGTGATGGTGTCGAGTGAACGGCGTGCACGTGCACGTCGGATTCAGAAATCGATTTGGGGTAATTGATTTGGGGGAGAAGGAGGCTACTGTTCTATGCGGGTTTTGGTTTGGGTGCAAGCGGGCCTTGGGCCTAATTGCTTTGGGTGAGAAAACTATATTTATTTGTTTAAATAAAATGAATTGAGTTTGTTAACTTTGGAAATTAATATCTCGTTTGTTTTAAATCTGTTTAACCCGTCGGTTTTTGCGTTAGACTCATATTGACGAGTAAAACATTATGGTATAACTTATTGGTAGTTTTAACGAAGTATAAAATATTGATAATTTATAGTGATTGAATATAATTACATTGTTTTAAATAATAACATAGTTAAATTTATTATACTTCGTTTGTGATATCTTTTAGCAGAATAAATTATCATTCTGCTATAATTAAAATGACTAGATTATTTTGGACATATATTGAGCAGAATAAATGCTGGTTATGTGTTTGCAAAGTAAAATGATGATTTTTTTGTTAATTAATATATGTATTAATTAATATTGGAAAAATGTCGTTTTAAATATTGATTGTTAATTGTTGAGTGCCAGAAGCTTGGTAGCCTAGCCATATTGGATGTGACATTGATATATGTTAAAAGTTGAACATTTTTAGTGAAAAGATAGTAATAGCATTGGTTAAGTGATATGGTAGCTATTGGCCTCATTATAGTGTTTTGAAATACTATAAATTGTTGTTTAGGTTTGGTTGAATTTCCACTTTGAAAAGCTAATGACATATAAAATGAAATACAAGGAATTTGGTAGAGGAATCTGGATTCGTCACTATTGATTTTAATTTCAATTATTTACTTATGTTATAAACTGTTAAATGCTAGATATTAAAAGCTTTCTACTGCAAACGAGTGGAGATTAGATGTACAATGTGGCATGCACAATCATTATGCACTTTATAGTAGAAGGCCATTCTTTTGTTGGAAGATTAACGACAGAAGAAAAGAAAATAGCCATTGAGATGTATAAAAATTTGATGAAACCAAAAGCTATTTTGCATACCTTCAAAAAAATGATCCATCCAATTGCACGACAATAAAGACAGTTACAATGTTTGTCCAAACAAAAAAGAATTAATCAAGCTGGACATTCATAGATACAATACCTTTTAAGTAAATTGAAAGAAAATGGATATTATAAGTGACACCATAGTACTTTGGATGGTAGTTACATAACTACTGATATATTTTGTGCTCATCCTACAAGTATAGGTTTATTGCAGACATTTCCGCATTTGCTTGTCATGGGTTGCACTTATATATAGAACAAATAAATATTGAATGCCGTTATTGGAAATTGTTGGTGTCATATCTACAAACCGGACCTTTTGTATTACTAGCTTATCTTGTATCTAAACGTAAGAATTATTATATTTGGGTTAAAGCATTTGCAATTGGTAATGCTTGGCTGTGATGTTGAAATTCCTAGTGCCATTGTTATGGATCAATAAATACTTTGATAAATACCATTAGTATTGTTTTTCCACAAGCGTCCTATATTCTATGTAAATGGAATATTTAGAAAAAATATTCTTGCATTCATACAAAGAAAAGTTAGAAATATGAAGAAAGAGGTTAAAAAATAGATTTTTTTTCAAGATTGGGTAAATATATATTGTTCAAAAAACATTGATGTTTTTAGCTTGAATTTACAAGATCTACATGCAAAGTACGAACAATACCAAGTTAATAAATTATGTACATGAATCTTGACTTGATAAGTGGAAGGATCATTTTGTTTGTGCATGGATTGATAATTTCATGCATTTTGGAAATTATACTTTGAATAGGTAACCTTCTCATTTTTGTATGTTTTAACTATTAAAAACTCACTCATTGTAAGCTTTTTTTAATCGTTTTTTAAATTTGTAGAGCCGATGCCGCACATTCTGAAACATTTGGCCACAAGCCAAGGAAATTTTCAAAGATGTTGAGAGAATATGCACTCCTTATTAGAGCTTTCATTACTGAACTCAAAGCTTCATTTAAAACTAGTTTATTGAAAGTGGTCCATGTCTACCACAAAAAAGAGTTCAAACATTTGCGTGGTGTTGTTCCTCTTTCGACGTTAAAGCTTATTCATTTTGTGCTTGTTAAAGTAACATCAAATGGTTACAAAGTGAGAGTTTGTGTGGTTGTGTTATTCGCAAGACACATGGACTTTCATGTGCACATGAACTAGAAAAACTTGGTCCAAATGCAGAAATACCTATAAATTTAATTCATGTACATTGGACAAGATTACACATTGTTGGAAAAGGAGAGTCCAAAGAGTTGGAAGAAAGAAAATGGAAGAATTATTGTGTAAAGTACTGAAACTGGAATTGCCTCATCAAATGCAAGCGTACAAAAAAATGAGAGAAGTTGTTCACCCACAAACATCATCAGTTGCATCCTTGGTTACTAAAGTGAAAACTCATGGTAGATCTCACAATCAAAAAATCAACTCGAAAAAGACATCTTTCTTACTTTACTTAGGGCTTTGCGGATTCTATTGAGATGAGTCAAATGCGAACTCTTCGGCTACGACGAAGTCAAGCTAATTCCTTCACCAAGCACATCATCAAGTTCTTCATAAATCTATAATTTGAACTAAAAAAATTTAGCACCACAAAAAAAGTGTAATTATATAAATGAAAATTATATTGATTGTCACCGTGTATAAATTATCGTAGGAAGGTCGAGTGCTACATTGAATAATTTGTTCATTAATTGGATGGACACTTAAGATGGTACGAAGGGAATACCAATCAAAATAATCATCAGTCATCATCTATTAGATTCATGTAGCAGAATAGAACGATATTGCGCACTAACAACATGGTTTGGTCACTCATTCCATATACTTTCTACAAACTCATGAAGAACTTTATAGGTTGAAGTAGTAGCACCCTTATGAGTCTTTTGGCTTGTTGATTAAACAATGGGACGTGGAATATTTTGAACCCTACCAAATTGCCTCTACACATGAGTGGGATGATATGGTTCTATTACATTTAGGCATAATAAATAAATCGAATACCAAGAAATTTGTGGAAATGGATGAAAATCTCTTGCATGCATGTAAGGATAAAAAATTACCTACAATAATGCAAAAACTAATAATGATGTTACTATAATTTAAAGAAAACAAACATAATGTTATGATTCAAACTTAGTAACGTACCTCATGTTCTTGAATATTATCAAGATAAATTCTTAAATCCTTAAATAATGCATGACGATCATTTGCTGGATTCCAATGGGCTGCATTTTGTGAAGTCTCATTGTAAATTTTATTTGATGGATGCAAATAAATAAAATGCTCATATATCCACTATTCCAACAATCCTAGTAAACCCACAACTCGTTTTACTTCTGCTCTACTCGTAAGACCAAGTTGTCTATACAACTTACATAGAGTTGCTGACCCCAAAAATAATTATGAACTTCATCCAAATTACTAATTTGATTTAAGTACCGCACAGACACATGAGCTTATCCACGAATAATGTATTTCCTACTATATATAAAAGATATGCATGAGTAGTTTGTTTTATTTTTTTCTTCCCGATTATCACAAACACCATCAAAGATTTCATACAACTTAGTATTAGTTAATTTATATCCAACACACTCCTTCATAATATTTTATCATTGGCACTTATCCCTAAATTGTTAACAACCAAATTAATTATTTCATTTCGGGATCGACCAAATGTTTGTATCGGTAATCCTTCAACTGGATATGTAGTAGAGACGCAACATCGTCTAATGTTATGGTTATTTCACCAAACGATAAGTGAAATGTATTTAGTTTAGGATGCTAACGCTCGATAAAAGCAGATATAAGTAATTTATTGACCAAACTATAACAAGTCTCAACTAGAGGATATAATCCCGAAGATTCTGAATATCCTTTAAAAATTATAACTTTAATAGGAACTTGCTAATTCAAAACCTTCATGCCATGATTTACACATAAAAGAATATTACGTTCTTAGAAAATATTTTAAATTATATTAAACTATTTTGATAAAATAATTTATTACATGAAAATTATAGAAGATATACATTGCCATTCCATATCAATGAAGCAACGCGAGTATCATTGCTACTAATCACATCGGTAATCTTTGGTCCTCCAGAAGAAAATTGTGTTCTACGTATTGGAGTTAATGAACCAGAAGTAAAACCCAGGAATGAATATTTAAGGCATGTTGTGATTACGTTTTCCTTAGGGAATTATTCACCCCAATTGCAAAGAATACTGCTTTGGGAATGATGGCGAAATTCCTCCAAGATACAACATATAATGGTTCGCGCAGCAATAGGTCTGCACACGAAAGAATTTGCAATTTTACAGAAATTCGCAACAGAGAATGGAGAAGAGTGTTTTTCCAAGGAAGAAGATGATTTCTTCTGGTCAGATTTGATGTGTTTATAGAGAGCACGAAGTGCCTTTTTGGAGGGATGCGACTGTTGTACAACAGTCAATTCATGAATAGAAGTGTCTATTCACGCGCCTACGTGCCCTAAGTGCCCATCTTGTGACATATTAATATTTATTTTATACGCCCAACCCCATATGCACCAATTCCTTAAGCCCAAGTCTTTTCATTTCACACTATTCTATTAACTAGTCCCATTATATATAGGAATAGTTGAGATTTTTTTTGGCAATGTGGGACAATTTAAAATTTCAATCTTCCCAATAATCCTCCACTAGTTTGTAATATTATACATATGCATACAAGAAAGTGCCTTTCGGTTTAAACTTCCTTATCAGTTCATACATTTTAAGCTCTAACAGAATGTTTGGTGGTAAATACTTAAACCAAAATCCTATGAGATGGAACAAAATATAGGAATACATAAATTTTATCATGCTTCTATAAAAAGCCATAATTATAGACTGGTTATTAATTTCCTCCTGGTTTTCATGAGAATTTATAAAGCCATATTAAAACTTTATTGAAACTGTAACGAACCGGGCTTTTCGACCCTCGAAAATCGACACTAATACATCCACTATATTATATGCCGAGCAATCTAATGCCGGAAAACCCAATTGTTAGGGAAAAAGAAAGAAGGAGGAAGATAAGAAGAAAACTAAACAACATAGAATCTCACAGCGGAATGAATAACCTATAATATACATCAATTCTTTACACAAAAGTCAAACTGTAATGTATGTATATTCAAAACATCAATCAGAGTACACTAAATTATTTCAGCCTGGACAGTTATAACAGCATGTCCTTACAATTGCTGATAAACACACCAATGAATACAACAGAAGATAACCAACTATGTGAATACATCTTTAGGCCTTCAACTCGTCTTCTGAAGCTCCAAAGTATCCTAACCAATCTGTAATATGCTCGGTTTGACCCGAGCATTATAATAAAATAACACTCGAGTCAGTCTGGAAAACCAGCGTGAGAAAACACATTCAACTGGATTTAAAGTTATATAAAACCATTGAAATCAGAAGTATTTCGTATGACCATGCCGCACATAAACACGGAGGGGTTTTTACCTTACGATAACTAAACATTCTCTATAGAAAATCCACTGATATTATGATAATGTCTAAGGGTTAAAATAATAATAATAATCAAGTAGATGTGATGCTCGTGAGTGTACATCACAACAATACTAGGTATATAATCGAAAATCGATAAGGCACGTTCGCTAATTGTGTAGGATTTCCACGGAGGTGCCCTCAGTACTTCGAGGAACGATCCTTCTACACAAGGATCAGATATATCCTTCTGAAGCAGCATACATCCCTAGTGAACTACCATAGGAAAAACATAGCTGGTCTCGCTAAGACCGAGTGCATCGCCCCATGCATACGTAACAACTATAAGTGACATCTAGGAGGAGCCGACTACACCCTATGGGTTTGCCAACCATACTGGCCACGCCTTCTATCTCTGGTTTTAACATTCCCGCTGATGAGGCTACATCTGACATTCCAGCTAACGCACCGTCACCAAATAGATCATGGAATCCCACATGGATTCCTATACCCCAACGGGTCTCGAAATCACACATAGATTCCCATATCTCAATCAGATCTTGGAATCACACCCGGATTCCCATACCCTAACGGGTCTCGGAATCACACATAGATTCCAACATCTCAAAATATCACGAATCTCCTCCATAGAACCATATATGGTTTTCGGAGTGGTCACGGGTTCGAGTCATCTCTTGCGAGTACACTCTTCCGTTTCCAGGGTGCTCCACAAAACCAAACACCGATTTTTGGAATGCTCAATACCGGTTCTTTAGGAAATAATCAGACAATACATAAGAGCGGGAATCACCCCCTAACCGTTTAAGTGGACGGATCTCCTTACCATTTGTCCTAGAAGAACGAAACGAGTTTATACGTACAGTATAGCACCACCGATGGTAACTGTACCATATAATTCCCGTGTTTCCCCTAGATATTTCCAGAGTTAAAATCCTTCCATGTTAAGTAGGGAATATTTTCGTACCACCAAAAATAAGAAGGATTACATATTCAGGCCAAGATTTGATAGTCGATTATTGAACTATCAAATAAACAAACATTCAAACCAAGAATATATTTCATAGGAAAAACCAACATTGGTTAAGCATATAAGCACTCGCTAGCCTCATTTCATAAATCTTCATAATTAAAACCCACTTTGTAAATCACTAGTATATAAACACCTTTACAAAATATACTCGCAAATCTCTATATTTCAATACTTAGAAATATCCATATACGTACTTATCTCAACTGTATAAGTATATTCATAGAATTTAGAAAGATTTTCTTTTTATTTGATTCAAAACCCATTTATAAAACTCCTTATGATTCTCTAAAAACATTTATAAACTATTTTATAAATCTCTGAAGAACCATTTATAAACCCTTAAAAATTCAATCACTTATAAGCTTCCTGTACCTTTCAAAGATTACTAATAAACCCTTTATGAATCTATAAACCATTTATAAAACTTCTTTTATAGATCTATACCCTATCTCTAAAATTCGTTTATAAATATCTAACCATTTATAAACTCTTCAACCTTGCCAATAACCATTCCTCAAGTCTAAAATTCATTTTATAAATTTCTTTATAAAATGCAAGTCTTTCAACTCTATTTATAGTTTTGGAAACATTTATAAATAATTGAAATATTTTACTTCAAAACATTATTATATAATAATAATTATTATCAACGAACATTATAAATAAATGGAAATCGTTAACTTTAAATATCTTAAAATAATAATTCATCATCCCAAAATATTGTTTAAGAAATAATAATATAATTAATCTTTACCATTTTATAAATAATTCATTTTAAAAACTTATTAATAATCCTTATTATTAATTTTAAAAACCATAATTATTCTTAGATCATTAATCTTTTAATTTATTAACCTTTTTATAAATTCTTAAAACATATTAACTATAAACAAATAACCTTTAAACAATATTAAATAATTAAATAACTTTTAAAATAATATTAATATGATTATATAATTTTAAAACAATTTTAATATAATTAAATAACTTTTAAAGAATATTATTATTATTAAATAACCTTAAATTAATATTAATGTAATTAAATAACTTTAAAAATAATATTTATATAATTAATTAACTTAAAAACAATATTTATATATTTAAGTAGCTAATCCTTAAACAAAATATTTTCGAAACCCAATTTCGGATTTAAAAATCGTTTCTTGTTTCAAAACCAATTACGACTTAATCAGAAATTTATAGTATTTTTAAAATACTAATTTGAGGCCAATAGCCACCCAACACTTAACCAATATCGATATTGATTTTATATTACTACTGGGTTTTAGTTTTCAACATATAACAATGTTATAACCACAACATTCACAATCATATTTATTATCCAATAATCCATATACAGGTAATATCATTGAAACAATATAATTCAATAATAGCGAGGAATCCCGTTGGATCCCTCCAACCTGTTTTCCCCTACATCACAAATGTTTGATAGTCATAAAATATAAATCAACCGCTTCGAGGCGGGATTCGTATATAAAGGATCATCTGCTCTTACACGGGAACGTAATAGGGTCTCATCCGCTCCAATAGGCGGGAAAATTTCCAAACCAACTAATAAATATAATAATTCATCCAAACAATCATTCAACAATTTTTATCAACTATAAATCATACCAGTGATCCAAAAAGGTGAGTTTAACTCACCAAAATTTTCTGTCATCGCCGAGGCGTTCCAGTTTGGAACTAAAACCGGACGACATCCGATTTTAGCCCAAAATTCAACAGCCTCCAAATTCATCCAAACCAGTTCCATTGTGAAGCTTTCGTCATTATGAGCGCAATGCAAAAATTCGCGCCTCGATTGGAGAGTTGTTGAATTTTAGTTAAGAGGAATTAAATATATATATAATCCACTAATCACTTTAATAATCCATTAATTACTTAATTAAACTTTCTTCCCCAATAGCCTAATTACCTTCCCTCCCAAACTCCATTCGAACCCTCACTGTGCACAGCCGTGCCACTGATATGCCTCACCGATCAACAAAAACAAATTTCGAGGATGCCACCAAACTCCCCATTGGAAACTCCACCTTCCAGTTCCCATAAATTGAAAGCCGAGCCCTCCTACCACATCGTGACCTTCACCCTCCTCCGCGTGCACAGTAACCCATCGCGACCTTCAAAATGGAGCCGCACGTCCCCATATTAATGCCGCAGGTGCTATTTTCCTTCCCGAATCCAAACTGCCATCCAATTCGCCAAAATCTTCCTCCATTTGCCACAAACCCAAACCCTAGGTTGGTCTCCTCCAATCCGAGCCACCTCAAACATGATCGTACGCACAAAGAAGCATATAGGGTCGAAGCTCTCGCCAAAACAAGATTTTTAAAGCAAGTTTCTAATTTTATTATCGAGTAGAATGTGAGACATAATTTTTTGAATGCAAAACGTCCTTTTTCTTTCCTCTGTTAGCTGCAGTGCACTGTTTAAATAAAAGGAGGAAAGATAGGAAAGGACGAGGGCACAAGGGTTTGCACGGGAAGGAGTAGAAAAAAAATGTGGGGTGAGGTGAAAGGTTAAGGCAGTGAAAGTTAAATCGGAAAAAAATTTTATTTAAAATTCAAAATATTTAGCTATATAATTACAGATTCCAATCGAGGCGTGCTGCCTGGCGCTCTTAATGTTATACCCCTATTCCGAATGCAATGGAACTAATTTCGAGACCCAATTCGATCGTATGGTGAAGATAGCTTTTTGAACCTAATTATTATATTAATTTTTCAATATTAATTTCAATGCGTTTCTATCCCGTACGACCAAACGTTACGTCTGATCGCTACGAAATTTAACGGCGTAATATAATTCATTATTACGGACCCAACGACATTAGTTTCATCGAAATCCGAGACAGTGCCCCGAAAGGCTATTTTTGTATGTTAATTAAAACGAGTTATTTTCAAAATCGAGTAAATCACTTTTAAATCCAATTTAAAAGTTTTATCATCTTCATTCTTATTAAATCATGATTAAATAAGCTTTTAAATTATTTTTATCCAAATAAAAATCCAAGATTCAATTATTTACACAATTTCAATTATTAAATTCAGCATTTAATTTATCCCATAAATCACTATATTTGAATTCAAGTTATTTAATCTATAAAATTAACTTTTCAATTTTTAAAATTAATTAAATATTCCAATTTCAAATGACCAAAATTCTGGGTTGTTACATTCTTCCCCCCTTAAAAGAATTTCGTCCCCGAAATTGCCAAGGTAGGAAGAATGCCCAAAACCATTACTTTTTAAAACCAATTGCTTCTAATAGCTTACCGAATCCTTTTAAGCCTTTAACTTCCCAAAACCAATTTGTTGGAACTTCATTATCACCTTTATCTTAAGTCTTAAATTTCATCCATAGGTTCCAACTAATATCATCCATTCAATCATTCAGGTTATAACTCAAAACTGAATTTAAGTTATCAAAAAAAATTCTTCAAGATTTCCAACTCTTTAAATTTTTGGAAAATTTTGCTAGTGTCTCATTTGCGCGGCTCGATCAGAACAACCAACAATTTCCACTACGGCCCAAACTAACAAAAGAAAATAAAAGCCAAGTGGCTCAACTATAAAACCATCAAATCAAATAACAATATAAATATGTACCTTTTTGTTGGGCAACCAAATTTTACTTATGAACCCAAGAGCATCAAGTTAGCTCTTGCTTTTATATACATGCATCTTATTTAACAATGATATCCAATCATATAATTCATAATCTTATTATTCTTGAAATTTTAATTTCCAACATTTGCTTCACTAAAGCCCGTACGATGTATGTATATCATCCGTACGAAATATCAAATCTGATCGCTCGCTCGATCGCACAATTTCACTTCCGAACTAGTATCGTTCACACGACCACTTTAGTGCAAACTCAGATCCGGTTCCTTGATTAGAAACCGCCATTCTCCTTGCATAGCCCTATACTATGATAGAGAATTATGGAATCAATCAAAAGTCCATATCTAGTGTTCGCCGTCGAGAATCGAGTGAAAAATTCAAACTCGGATCGATATAAATCATCTCAAAATCCTGTGCTCGAATCTGGATCAAACCATTATCCACATTCAGTTGATCTACATTCAATTATCCACATTCACTTATTACTTAGTATATTCTTTCAATATTGATATCACTTAAGAACCATTTCATCAGATTTCATGTTTAACAACATTTCACCTCATACTAATTTCATTTATGAATCATTTCATAAAATTTTACTTCGGTTTTATAAATATTTTATACAACTCTTCTCATGTTTATTTCCATTTCATAACTTAAGTCTATATCCATTATAAACCAATTTCACTTCCATTTAACTCAATTCATTTTCCAATTTCAATATTCAATTTAATCAACCATTTTCACTTCACTAACTTATTTAATTAGTCCATCTCATTGATCCATTTCAAATCATAATCAATTCCATTTCCAAAAATTATTTCCTTTATCCTAACTTAGGCTAAATTTTCAAAATTCACTTTATTAACTTAATTTAAGTTAAATCCTATTCTATAGTTCAATTTCAAACTTTACTTTTCTTGCATTCACATTTAACACCTTAAAACATTGCTTTAACTTACTAATTTTCAAATTTATAAGTTATCAAGCTTATTTTTCTCATATTCTCAATAAAATATTTAAAGGAAAATCCCAGAGTTTAAACACCTTGTTCTTAAGTATTTCAAATTATTTTTGAGATCATACACACACACAATCCCTTGGTATAACAAATCATTCTTTTGGATTTTAAAATCGAAACTAGTTTTACCAAAACAAAACTCCAATGGTAGCAATTCCTCCCTTGGAAACTTGAAAATGAACGTCGATAATGCTGTAGTCATCACCGAAATTATTTTCTAGCGACCGAAGTGAGTTCATTGCTTTTATTCCTTTTAAAACCCTTTTTTTTAAAATATTTCCAGTCAGAAATATATTTCAAAACTTTGAAAAACCATTTTCAAAATCAACGGGATTTAAATCCCCAAATTTCCAGCCTTTAAACCCTTTTAATTTATCATTTTTATAGACCATATTTATATAATGTGCTTTTGGAACTTCGTTTTTATTTATAAATCACATTTATAAATCATATATTTATATAAACTAACTTTGGTTATAATAAATCATATCTTACTTGTTAATCTTGCTTTCATTATAATATCAGCTTTTACTCGATCACAACGACAAACAACAAATATAATAGTTTAACATTATCCTTTCTAACAACCAAGCACACCATATATACCATAATAATTTCTGAAAAATTATTCCTTTACATATAAAATAATCAAGGTAAAATTATTTCATTTACCCAATTTCAAAACAATACCATATCGAGTTGCTTTGTTCAAGTGTTTAAAGATCCCTATCAATAACGTTAATTAATCGTATTGACCAGAATCCATAAGCCACTCAATTGATCAACCAACACAATATAAAACAATTTTATATCACTAATAAATACGCGCTCATATATAAACACTCAAACCCATTCTAGGGTGCTACTAACCCTATCTCTAATAAGTACCCTACCAAAGCCAAGGTTCTCGCTTAACCTTCAGCTCTGATACCAAATGTAACGAAACGGGATTTTCAACTCTCGAAAACCGACGCTAATACATCCACTATATCATATGCCGAGCAATCGAATGCCAGAAAACCCGATTGTTAGGGAAAAAGAAAAGGGAAGAAGATAAGAAGAAAATTAACGACATAGAATCTCACAGTGGAACGAATAATCTATAATCTACATCAATTCTTTACACAAAAGTCAAACTGTAATGTATGTATATTCAAAACAAATCAGAGTACACTAACCTATTTCAGCCTGGACAGTTATAACAGCCCGTCCTTACAATTGCTGATAAACACAAAGATGAATACAACAGAAGATAACCAACTACGTGAATACATCTCTGGGCCTCTAACTCGTCTTCTGAAGCTCCAAAGTATCCTAACCGATCTGTAATATGCTCGGTTTGACCCGAGCATTATAATAAAATAACACCCGAGTCAGTCTGGAAAACCAGCGTGAGAAAACACACCCAACTGGATTTAAAGTTATATAAAACCTTTGAAATCAAAAGTATTTCGTAAGACCACGCCGCACATAAACACGGATGGGTTTTTACCTTACGATAACCAAACATTCTCCATAGAAAATCCACTGATATTATAATAATGTCTAAGGGTGAAAATAATAATAATCAAGTAGTTGTGATGCTCGTGAGTGTACATCACAACAATACTACGTAAATAATCGAAAATCGATAAGGCGCGTTCGCTAATTGTGTAGGATTTCCACGGAGGTGCCCTTAGTACTTCGAGGAATGGTTCTCCTGCATAAGGATCAGAGATATCCTTCCGAAGCAGTATACATCCCTAGTGATGTATCATAGGAAAAACATAGCTGGTCTCGCTAAGACCGAGTGCATCGCCCCATGCATGCATAACAACTATAAGTGACATCTAGGAGGAGCAGACTACAACCGATGGGTTTTCCAACCCTACTGGCCATGCCTCCTATCTCTGGTTTTAGTCATTCCCGCTGATGAGACTACGTCCGATATTCCAGCTTACGCACCGTCACCAAATAGATCATGAAATCCCACAAGGATTCCAATACCCCAACGGGTCTTGGAATCACACATAAATTCATACATCTCAATTAGATCTTGGAACCATACCCCGATTCTCATACCCCAACAGGTCTTGGAATCACACATAGATTCCAACATCTTAAAATATCACGAATCTCCTCCATTGAACCATATATGGTTTTCTGAGTGGTCATGATTTCGATTCATCTCTTACGAGTACACTCTTCTGTTTCCCGGGTGCTCCACAAAACCAAACGCCGATTTCCAGAATGCTCAATACCGGTTCTTTAGGAAATAATCAGACAATACATAAGAGCGGGGATCACCCCCTAAACGTTTAAGTGGACAGATCTCCTTACCATTTGTCCTAGAAGAACGAAATGAGTTTATACGTATAGTATAGCACCACCGATGGTAACTGTACCATATAATTCCCGTGTTTCCCCTAGATATTTCCAGAGTTAAAATCCTTCGGTGTTAAGTAGGGAATATTTCCGTACCACCAAAATTAAGAAGGATTGCATATTCAAGCCAAGATTTGATAGTCGGTTATTGAATTATCAAATAAACAAACATCCAAACCAAGATTATATTTCATAGGAAAAACCAACATTGGTTAAGCATATAAGCACTCGCTAGCCTCATTTCATAAGTCTTCATAATTAAAACCCACTTTGTAAATCACTTATATATAAACACCTTTACAAAATATACTTGCAAATCTCTTTATTTCAATACTTAGAAATTTCCATATAGTTATCTCAATGGTATAAGTATATTCATAGAATTTAGAAAGATTTTATTTTTATTCGATTCAAAACCCATTTATAAAACTCCTTATGATTCTCTAAAAACATTTGTAAACTATTTTATAAATCTCCGAAGAACCATTTATAAACCCTTATAAATTCAATCACTTATAAGCATCCTGTACCTTTCAAAGATCACTGATAAACCCTTTATGAATCTATAAACCATTTATAAAACTTCTTTTATAGATCTATAACCTATCTCTAAAATTCGTTTATAAATATCTAACCATTTATAAACTCTTCCACCTTGCCAATAACCTTTCCTTAAGTCTTAAATCCATTTTATAAATTTCTTTATAAAATGCAAGTCTTTCAACTCTATTTATAGTTTTAGAAACATTTATAAATAATTAAAATCTTTTACTTCAAAACATTATTATATAATAATTATTATTATCAATGAACATTATAAATAAATGGAAATCATTAACTTTAAATATCTTAAAATAATAACTCATCATCCTAAAATATTTAAGAAATAATAATATAATTAATCTTTACCATTTTATAAATAATTCATTTTAAAAACTTATTAATAATCCTTATTATTAATTTTTAAAACCATAATTATTCTTAGATCATTAATCTTTTAATTTATTAACATTTTTATAAATTCTTAAAACATATTAACTATAAACAAATAACCTTTAAACAATATTAAATAATTAAATAACTTTTAAAATAATATTAATATGATTATATAATTTTAAAACAATTTTAATATAATTAAATAAATTTTAAAGAATATTATTATAATTGAATAACCTTAAATTAATATTAATGTAATTAAATAACTTTAAACAATATTTATATAATTAATTAACTTAAAAACAATATTTATATATTTAATTAGCTAATCCTTAAACAAAATATTTCCGAAACCCAATTTCGGATTTAAAAATCGTTTCTTGTTTCAAAAACCAATTCCGACTTAATCGGCAATT
Organism: Allium fistulosum; assembly: GCA_030737815.1. Lineage (NCBI taxonomy): Eukaryota > Viridiplantae > Streptophyta > Magnoliopsida > Asparagales > Amaryllidaceae > Allium > Allium fistulosum. Next base: position 795,973,509 of record CM060902.1, on the reverse strand, counting down.
TATAGTATTTTTAAAATACTAATTTAAGGCCAATAGCCACCTAACATTTAACTAATATCAATATTGATTTTCTATTACTACTGGGTTTTAGTTTTCGACATATAACAATGTTATAACCGCAACATGCACAATCATATTTATTATCCAATAATCGATATACAGGAAATATCATTGAAACAATATAATTCAATAATAGCGAGGAATCTCGTTGGATCCCTCCAACCTGTTTTCCCCTGCATCACAAATGTTAGACAATCCTAAAATATAAATCAACCGCTTCGAGGCGGGATTCGTATACATAGGGTCATCCGCTCTTATACGGGAACGTAATAGGGTCTCATCCACTCCAATAGGCGGGAATATATCCAAACCAACTAATAAATATAATAATTCATCCAAACAATCATTCAATAATTTTTATCAACTATAAATCATACCGGTGATCCAAAAAGGCGAGTTTAACTCACCGAAAATTTCTGTCGTCGTCTATGCATTCCAGTTTGGAACTAAAACCGGACGACGTCCGATTTTAGCCCAAAATTCAATAGCCTCCAAATTCATCCAAACCAGTTCCATTGCGAAGCTTTCATTATTACGAGCGCAATGCAAAAATCTGCGCGTCGATTGGACCTCGTATGAGAGAGTTTTTGAATTTTTTAGTTAACGAGAATTAAATATGTATAAAATCCACTAATCACTTTAATAATCCATTAATTACATAATTAACCTTTCTTCCACAATAGCCTAATTACCTTCCCTCCCAAACTCCATTCGAACCCTCACTGTGCACAGACGTGCCTCTGACATGCCTCTCCGATCAACGAAAACAACTTTCGAGGATGCCACCAAACTCCCCAACCAAAACTCAACCTTCCAGTCCCCATAAATCGAAAGTCGAGCCCTCCTACCATCTCGCGACCTTCACCCTCCTCCACGTGCACAATAACCCATCGCGACCTTCAAAATGGAGCCGCACGTCCCCATATTAATGTCGCAGGTGCTATTTTCCTTCTCGAATCCAAACATGCCATCCAATTCGCCAAACTCTTCCTCCATTTGCCACAAACCCAAAGCCTAGGTCGGCCTTCTCCAATCCGAGCCACCTCAAACATGATCGTATGCAAAATGCAATGGAACTAATTTCGAGACCCATTTCGAACGTATGGAGAAGATAGCTTTTTGAACCCAATTATTATATTAAATTTTCAATATTAATTTCAACGCGTTTCTATCCCGTATGACCAAATGATACGTCTGATCGCTACGAAATTTGATGGCGTAATATAATTCATTATTACGGACCCAATGACACTAGTTTTGTCGAAATCCGAGACAGTGCCTCGGATGGCTATTTTTGTATGTTATTAAAATGAGTTATTTTCAAAATCGAGTAAATCACTTTTAAATCCAATTTAAAAGTTTTATTATCTTCATTCTTATTAAATAGTGATTAAATAAGCTTTTATATTATTTTTATCCAAATAAAAATCCAAGTTTCAATTATTTACACAATTTCAATTATTAAATTCAGCAATTAATTTATCCAATAAATCGTTATATTTGAATTAAGTTATTTAATCCATAAATTAACTTTTCAATATTTAAAATTAATTAAATATTCCAATTTCAAATGACCAAAATTCTGGGTCATTACAGAAACATTGTTTCTTATGTTCATATAGGTGTCCATTCTTTTCTGTCCTTGTTACTATGGACAAATGATCACCACAAAATGTTACAATATAAATATTAACAGTTAAATTTTATCAATCACTTGTTTGCAACTAGTTCTTACCTTTTAACCTTTGGACATTGGAATCTAAGTTTAGTTTCCATTGCAGGTGATTAAAATGGTTTTAGACCCATTGCACTACTATTTGTTTTCACCATTTCTCTTGGTAATCCTTTTGTTAGCGGGTCTGCCAAAATTTTCTTTTATCTTACAAATATAATAGTAATGATACCATCTGCAATTAGTTCTCTAACATATGCATGTCTTAGACCTATATGTCTAGATTTTCCATTATAAACCTTATTATAAGCTCTAGACAATGTAGCTTCACTATCACAATACACAGAAATAGCGGACATTGGTTGTGGCCGCGACTCTATTTCTAATAATAAGTTTCTTAGCCACTATGCCTCCTTACCCGATGCATTTAAGGCAATTAATTCGGCTTCCATTATAGAATGTGTTATAACTGTTTGCTTCTTGGAGGCCCAAGATATAAAACCATCTCAAAGAGTAAAAATACATCCAGTAGTTCCTCTATTTTCATTTTTAGGTGTCACATCACTTGCATCTGAATATCCTTCTAGAACTGTTAGAAAATTTCCATAATAAAGTTCTAAATCGATGGTTCTTTTAAGGTAACCAAGGATTCTACAAATTGCTTTGCAATGTGCAACACTTGGTTTGTGCATATATCTAGATAACTTGCACACTATAAATGCAATATCTAGACGAGTACAGTGCATTGCATACATGAAACTACCAATAATGCTTGCATATTCTAGTTGAGCTATTGCCCTATCAGAATTTGCAAATAATTTAATAGAAGAATCATAAGAACTACTTGCTTCTTTAACATTTAAATGTTTATATTTAAGAAGCAACTTTTCAATGTAATGAGATTGATATAAGGCATATCCTCCACTATGTTTCTTTACTTTGATTCCTTATATAGTGTCAACTTAATTTAGATCTTTCATTTTCAAATAAGAAGTTAGATACTTCTTTGTCTCATCAATGCCTTCTATGTTTGTGCTAAATATGAGTACGTCATCTACATATAGACACATAATAATACCGTAATGATCAGTGAATTTAGAATAAAAACATTTGTCTACGTTATTATGTTTGAAACCATTAGAAAAAATCGTAGAGTCAAATTTCTCATGTAACTATTTTGATGCTTGTTTTAATCCATATATGGACTTAACAAGCTTGCAAACTTTGTGTTCATTTCCAAGCATATTGAAACCTTTTGGTTGTTCCATGTATACTTCTTCGTCTAGTTTACCATTTAGAAAGATAGTTTTAACGTTCATTTGATGTACATACAATCCATGAATGGAAGCAAGAGCAAACAAACCCTAATAGATGTTAATCTTGCAACTTGAGCATATGTATCGACAAAAATCAATACCTTCCTTTTGTCTGAACCCTTTGACAACTAATCTTGCTTTGAAAGTTAGTATCTATCCATTTGTATTGTATTTTCTACGAAATACCCACTTACATCTAATCCGTTTTGATTCATTAGGTAAGTCGGTCAATTCTCAAGTATTATTAGATCGAATTGAATCCATCTCGTATTGTATTGCTTCTTTCTAGAAAGCAGCATCCCTATAAGCCATTGTTTCTTTAAGACTTTTAGGATCCCCTTTTGTACTTAGGATATAAGTTATCTTATTTGTTTCTATCACCTATGATGAGATGAACTACATCATCAGTGAAACAAAATCTGGTCCTAACTCGTTAGTTTTCCTTGCTCTTTGACTTCTTCTAGGCTCTTCTGGTATACTTGAAGACTTTATTTTTTTAGAAGAAGTTTGTTTATATATTTCATTATCTTTGTCATGAATAATTTGAGCATGATCCGGGACTTGATTGGAATTGCATATGAACTTATTTTCAATAAATTCTACATCTCTTGACTCTATAATGACATTAGAGTCTAATTCTAGCACTCGGCATGCTTTGGAATTCTCAGCATATCCTAGGAATACACCTTTCAAAGCTGTTGCTCATAATTTATTTCTCTTTGGATCTATTATTCAATAAAAGGCTAGACAATCCCAAAATTTTAGGTATTTCAAACTTGGTTTTTTGCTTTTCCATAATTCATATGGAGATAGTTTCGTTTTTCTTGATGGGATTCTGTTATGTAAATGACATGCTGTTAGAAATGCCCCTACAAATTTACATGTTGTTTGGCATTCAAAATCGTAGTGTTAGTCATTTCTACCAATATTCTATTTTTTGGTTCAGCAAAACCATTCTGTTGTAGGATATATGGTGCACTTGATTGATGTATAATTTCATTTTCTTTACAAAATGAAGAAAACTCTATAGTGAAATTTTCTCTACCCCTGTCACTGCACAATACTTTAATTTTCTTTTCCTTTTGATTTTCAACTATGACTTTAAAGCGTTTAAATATATCAAATGCCCGATCTTTGGTTTTCATTGAGTAAACATGCGTTTATCTAGAATAATCATCTATAAAGGTAATAAAATACCTATTTTCTCTTTTAGTTAATAAACCATTTAATTCACAAATATCATAATGAATTAACTCAAATATCTTTGTATTTCTTTCAAATTTGGGAAATGGCCTTTTGCACATTTTGGATTCAATACATGTTTCACATTTAGATGGAGTTTTATCTTCACATGAGATTAAACCTTCTTTAGACATAAACTTTAAAGATTTAAAATTTAAGTGTGCTAATCTACTTTGCCATAGATCAAATGAATCAAGAACATAAGAAAAATCGTTCATTTTATTGATACTTAATTTGAACATCCCATTACAAGCATATCCCTTTCCAACAAATGCTTATCCTTTTGGCAATATGAGACTGTTACCATCAAGGACAAATTTTACACCTTTAATCCAAAGAAGACTTGTCGAGATAATGTTCTTCCTAATTTCTAGAACATGTAAAACATTTACAAGTACAAGTTTCTTTCCAGATGTAAATTCCAATTCTATGGTCCCTTTTCCAATAATAGTTGAGGTATTATGGTTGCCCATGAGTAGTTTCTTATCATTGAAAAATTTCTCATAGAATTTTAACATGGATTGGCTGTTACAAATGTGTATAGTAACACCAGAATCATACCACTAGTCATTATCTTTGGCGTTGTCGACCTTGTTTAATTCTGTTACCATATCAATATTTAACTTTGATATCATTGCAACGATCTCAGAATCTTCCTATTGAACCATGTTTGATTTGTAGGTAGAGTCCGAGTTCTTCTTTCCATGGTTGGAGTTCTGTCCATGTTCCTTCTTTTGCTTCTTAAAGAATCTGCAGTCTCTCTTGAAATGCCCAGTATTTTCACAGAAATAATAATCTTTTTCTTTCTTGTTAGTTTTATTCAGGTTGTTGTCCCTCTTTTGCTTTCTAGTTTCCTTATGCCCTTTATGGCCATTAACCACTGTGTTTATATTAGAATCAGGTTCAAATACCTTTTTTCATAAATTCTGGTTTCTTCTTTAATATGAAGATGCTTTTGAATCAGTTCCATGGAGAAATACTCTGTCGATTGCATAAGATTCTTTCTGTGATCACTCAATGTTTGAGGGAGTTTAGCCATAAGAGCCCCAACTTGTAATGCTTCAGGAATGTTGATCTTAACATCCCTTAGTTTATTAAAGATAACCTATAACTCATGAACTTGATCCAAAACTAAAGTGTTGTCAAGCATTTTAAATTTAAAAAATTCATAAATTAAGAACTTATCTGCGCTTTGCTTTTCGTTGCAGTATTTGGCCTCTAATTTTTCCATATTTCTCTTGGTGATTTGACAAAAATAAAGAGATCGTACAATTGATCAGATAGAGTGTTAAGGATAAGACCCTTGGATATAACATCATCTTCTTCGCATTTCTTCCTTTTTGCTACAACTTCTTCAGTGTCTTTTTTTAGTAGGCAGTGGTATCGGTTCCAGGTTTTCATCATGCATGTATGCTATTTTCAACTTAATCATCAGGGACATGATTTTGTCTTGCTAATGGGTATAGTTTGTTCCATCAAATCGATCAAGTTTGGTGAACTCCTTATTTATTATCTTGTATGCTGATTCCGACATAGCCATAATAATTTCTTAAGATTGTTGGAGTTAATGAACCAGAAGTAAAACCTAGAAATGAATATTTGAGGCATGTTGGGATTACGTTTTCCTTAAGGAATTTTTCGCCCCCGCTGTAAAGTATACTGCTTTCGGAATGACGGTGAAATTCCTCCAGGATACAACTAATAGTAGTTCATGCAGCAACAATTCTGCGCATGAATGACTTTGCAATTTTATATAAATTCGCAACAGAGAATGGGGAAGAGTGTATTTGTGAGGAAAAAGATGATTTCTTATGGCCATATTTGATGAATTTATATAAAGCATGAATTGGCTTTTGGGAGGGATGCGACTGTTGTACAACAATTAACTCATGGATAGAAGTGTCTATTCAATCAAACCGCAACAGCCAATTCATGAATAAATGTGTCTTTTAAGTAAAAAACGAAAATTTAAAAATTATGGCTATTTGGAAATAGTTGAATCTATTCAATTTTGGTCACCCACACGCCCCAAGTGCCCATCTTTTGACATATTAACATATATTTTATAGATCCAAGCCTATATGCACCAATTCCTTAAACTAGAGTCTTTTCATTTCACACTATTCTGCTAGTCCTTTATATATATAAACAGTTGAGAATTTTTTTGATGATGTGGGACAATTTAATATTTCAGTCTTCCCAATATTAAGTGTGCCACTAGATGTATCGATACCATCATGAATGTGTTGCCCTTCAATGATTTAATCTTCGATTTGTTGCTCCACATTTTGCTCCCCTATTGTTTGTTCAACATTTAGCTCTACAAAAATTTGCTCATCTCGATTTTATTCTTCCACTTGATTTTTATTTTTTGATTTTCTTGCTTTCACACATCGATCTCTTTCAGAAAAATTTAGTGGATTACGTGCTAGTTTTTTTTAGAAGGATCTAAAAAAATAAAAATAAACAAAAGAATGACCTTTAAAAAAACACAACGTGTAATACGAACGTGGTTATCGCAAAACCCACGCTCAATTATTACGTGGTTTTGGCAGTTACCATGTTTAAAGTCGACGTTGTTTATGCACAAACCACTCTACCTTTATGCGTGGTCAATTGAATTAGGGTTTCACCTTACCGATTCTAAAAATCGAACCAAACGCACACACTCCAAAAAGCCAAGCCAACAAACGAGAAAAAAAGAAGAAGTGATAAAATAAAAATTAAAGTAAAATACCTTGTTTGTGTTTAGATGCGATCGCCTTCTCCATTGCTAATCAATAGGGTTTTTTTTAAACAATGCTGATTTTTTCTAACTGGAAGAAGATGGAACCAAAAGAGGAAGATGCAAGCAAGAATATTTTTGGAAGAAATCGGGGTGAGAAAAGAAAAAAGGGATGTGCGTTTTTTTAACTGGTGGAGTGGAGACCTTTGTAGCTCCGTTTATCAAGAATTGCCGTTGTTGTCCAAATTCGAAGCGGTAACAGTGGAGACAGATGAAATTTTGCTACGAATGTCGTAGCACAGATTCGAGTGCATCATTGGATTCGTCTCGTCGCGCTGATCTCCATGGTATATTTTTTTTTGTATTTTGGCTTCCGTTGCAAAACGCTAGATGGCAGGATAGTGGTCTGTGATCGTGCCCTGGAGTCATAATTGCATACAATCTTTCGCAGCCTAAACATTCTTTTCAGCTGATATACCTTGCGTGCGCCTTCTCACTTGTTAAATGCAGCATTTAATGGCCTATCGTGCATTCTCTTCCTTTTCTTCTATTATTTATATATGTGCTCTTCCTTCTTCTCCGCTCCTCATTCTCTTTGTTCTGTGAACATTTGCTTAAGAGGAAGTAAAATATATACAAGTATATATTTATAAACTAAACTAAACTCACGTAGCATCCCCACCAACCTACCTCCACTCGAAGCCCTACCTCCCTGCCAAACCCACCTTCTCTGCCTCGCCCAAACCTTGCTCCGCCACCTTCCCTGACCGCCCCGCCCCACCTAGATTACCGACCCCCACCACCTTTACCAACTCTGCACCCCATATCCCCTCCTTCCAGCCCAGTCCACCACCCACTAGTCCACTCTACCAGCCCGCTTCACCACACCCTGCTCCATAACCCCTCCTCCAGCCCGCCACCTCCCCCTGCTCCCTGACCGGCCTCGCCCAACCCAGCCAAACCCTCAACCCGCTTCCCTACCCACAACCACCTGTTACAGTCTCCCCTGCCCGTACCCTCCTCTGACCACACCGCCTCCTCCACCCGCATCCCACGACCCATCCGCCAAACCACCCAGTCCGACTCTCCGCAACCACCTGCTGCCACCCCTCCATCCACCCGACCTTCCCCACACCAGCAGCCTATCCCACCACCAGACCTCCCGCCACTACCACCTACCTCTGTCCCGCTCCAGTCCACTGACCCGCATCCCCGCCGCAGCACGCGAACCCCGTTCTCGAATACCCCAGTCAACCGCAACCCACTTACATCCTACGCGAGCCCGCAAACAATCGGTCACCTCACCTGAACAACCTCACAACCTGAACTCGCCTAACCCGCTTTCCGAACGAACCCGTGCATCCGAAGCCTTGCTCCGTACGTCGTCCACTTCACTGAAGTTTCCGTACATGACGAAGTTCACCAAAAGCAACCGTCGCCTTCTTGTTTAGTGTGCATGTACGTGTACACGTATCTAGATCTGTACCGCCATTCCCGTTTTGCTAATCCGTGAAGGTGAGTGTTTTATAACGCTCACGAAGTACTAGAATATTTTTATGCTAGTTAAATTTGAAATTATGAAGCGATACAGTTTATTGATCGTTGTTTGATAAATTTAATTGTCATCTAAAATTGTCAGTTAAATTTGAAATTGGAATTTAATTGCCAGTAAAATACCCGATATTAATAACTATGAAATTGTTATGAATTATATTGACTGTTTGGATGTTGATTGTGATGGATGCTATTAATTGATATTTTGGATGATTTAGGTGTTAGTTATTTTAATATATCATGTTATCATCTTGTATATTATTTACAGTATATAAAACTGTAAATTGAATTATATCGAATAAATTAAGAAATAGGTTGAAATATACCTATGACACTGTGATTTGGATTGAAATGATATATACCCATCCTTGAAATTAAATTGAAATAATTGACCACTTGGCCATAGGATAGAAAATTATATACGGACACCGGATTGGTTAAATTAAATGATTTTAAATTTTAAATTTGAAATTATTAAAATGATTTGGATTTAAAGAAATAAAATCGAATTTATGGAAATCGAATTCTTTCTCAAACTTGAGCTCAAATTATGGAATTTAATTGCGTTAAACAAAATTGTTTAAAATGAAATTTGAGGTTTTGAAGTATAATTGGAATATGATTTGAGTTTCGGAAATTGATTTGTTTTAAAGGATTTGGATTTTGTTCGAACTTTGAAATATTTCTAGGTGAACGTAAATTAAAACGATATTTCAAAATTGAGATCGGAATTGAATTACTTTGAAGATTTGGATCTTAAATTGAATATTAAAGTTAAATTTGATATAAATGATTTAAATCGATATTTTGAAATTGAACTTGGAATTAATATAAAATTGAATTGGTTTAAAATTAGAATTAAATTGAAATTTAAACCATTGACTCGAATTGTTGGATCGAATTTGAAATTAAAAATGAAAATCAAAATTGAAATTGATTTGAATGGAAATTGGAATCGAAGTTAATTCGAATTGAAACCGAAATGGAACCGATTAAATTGAAATGGAAATTAAGTTGTTTTGAATTGGAAAATTTGGAATTAGATCAGTTTGACTTTGAAACTGTTTTAAAAAATATTATTTTAAAATTTATCTTTTTAAATATACAAATTATTTTGATCTTTCAAGCTATCTTCCTATATAAACCATTTTTAATACTCAAACTATTTTCTGTCAAACTATTTTAACTATTTAACCATTTTAAAATTATTTAAACTATTTTTAAAAAAATTCAAACTGGTCAAAGGAGTGGAATGTTTATATTTAAATCTTGGATTCAAGTGCGAATTGGGTTAAAGTGAAGTTATAACCTAAATTGTAATTCGAATCAAATTTTGAAGTGAAATCGATGTATCGAACTGAATTGACATTTTGAAGTAAAATATGATTTGTGAAGTAAATATGATATTTCGAAATGAATTTGATTTTGAAGCAAATATGATATTTTGATAACAAGTATGAATCGATTTTTGAAATGTAAAAGTGCCAACCGGTGTGTAAAACGACGTTTGGTTGTTAAAGAGACCGGAGCCTCTTATTTGCATACTCTCTGTCAATATTGGAACCACTTTAACAACTGTGTATGTGGAGTGATGATCCAGAATGAAGTGGTTGGATTTGGCGTACGTTTGCTGGATTTGAAGAAAGAGAACGATGATGGGTTAGCCTGGCACTTGTGCCAATTTGAAATGACTAAAACAGGAGCTGTACCGACCAAGCGGGCTAGCTACCCCGAGCGGACATATGTTCTTTGATTTACTTGGACTCGGTCCATATTATTACTCTTGTTGTTGGTTTTGATTGGTGCACCTCGATTTTGGGATAACCTCCCCTTGACTCGATATGGGATGGATGTACGCGATGGGCATCGATCATGGCTATGATGTGTTACCACCAGCCGGGAAGGGTAAACTGGTAGTATCCTACCTTGGGCATTGCCTCACGTGCCTTGTCATACTTTTATTCCTATACGAGACCCATACGATTTTGGTTTAGTGTTGTCGTATCACGGCGCATCCCTATCCACCGACGGGTTACTGGTGTTTTATATGCAAACTGTATGATCATGCTTAAAAACGCATTAAGGGGGATTAATGTAAAGCCTTAGTGCTAAGAAAAATATTTATTTTACTGACTAGACATTATATATGTAGCGTATTCTACTATATATAAATATTTTGACGGATCCTTAAGAGATGGAAAATCCCGTAACATCTCTTGAGTTATTGCATGCACGTTATATACACTGGATAGGAGATGTGAAATCCCGTAAACATCTCTGACGCTATTACACTCATGATATGTGATATCGATTTGACTCACATAAGGATATTTTAGTCCTGACTCGAGTGTTTTGTCTTTTCATTACGCTCGGGTCAATCCTGAGTTTTTTAGTTTATCGAAGATTATTCTCTGGAGGACGAAGACGCAAATTTAGTATATTATTATTACTAGGATTATTCCATCATTGTTTGTTCCGCTACATTATTTTATTTGTTCTGTTGTATAGATATAACTCTGATAAATGTTGTATAAATCATAATCAAATGTATAGTAAACAACTTCATGAACTATTTATTTAATCATTATATTTTATCATTTCGCTGCGAGATTCTGTGTTTGTTTTCTTCTTATTTTCTTATTTTTCTTAATCAACCCCATCGATTATCTATGTTCCGGATTTTTTGGATTGGACATGTGTGGATTATTGTCAATTTAAACCTTCCAAAATGTGGGTCGTCACAGAAAGGAGAAAAATGATGTGTTAATAGAATTTGCCAAAAGGTTTTTTATATACCTTTGCGATGATATTGATTTGATTTTTTTATCTGAGAAGGAAACTGAAATGGATGCTACAATTTTAGCTATTTGCCTTGTTTTATGTAGAAAAGAAGCAGCGATTAGGTGAACAAATTAGATTTCTGTTATTTTACGCACCTGATTCCAGTCATTTTTTTGCCCTATTTTTATGTTAAAAGTAGACCATGTAAATGACTTCATTTTGGAAAAGGAAGGGAAAAATTTATGATTCCACTAAAAAAATTTATAGTTCGCTCGACGATCAGGCGATCTAGTATCGAAAAATTTATCTAAATTCGATGAACCTGCCCATCGGAAACCCTCTTTATACAAAAGTGGAGTACCATTAGCATAAACTTATTGTTTGAAAATGGACACTACAGTAGAGCATGAAAAGAGGTGTGAAAAGTAAGATTTTGGCATCGATTTCTGACCTATTTTATGGTACTTCAAGAATTTTGTTGTTTGAAAATAAACGAAAGTTGGTTCAAAGGATGGATTTTAGAATAACAATTTGTCTCAACGACATGAGGTCTCAGCTTTGAAAACAATGGCAAATTCGAGTTGTAGCAATCCATTAAAATACAAAACATCTTTTGGCTCAAATTGTACAGCAACGTCATCAAAATTGAGTGAGCGACGGTTGCATCGGCATGTATGGCGGCACGGAGGTAGCATATTAGGGTCGACGCGATAGTGGAATTTTTAGAACTAGGATTTGGCTTTGACGAGGAAGGATGATTTTGGATGGAGAATTAATGGGGATGACTAATAGTCGTGCTACAACGCTGCTTGGTGGAGGTTCAACATCAATGGCGGTGGTTACGGCGGTAGTGGTGGTTGGTGGGATGGGTTTTTTTCAATTGGTGGTCGAAAATGCTTAATACTAGCATTATTTTTGTATCGACGCACAAATTTGACAATGTGAATAATAAAATAAAAAAAATGTATTTTTAATAAAAGGATGAGTTGGATGTTGTTTTATAACCGTTGCATAGGTTTTTCTAAGCTGATCGGTTTGGTATATAATTTTATTGGATGTGAAACTACAGTTTGTGAAATAGAGGCATTGAAGTGTTTAAATAGGGTATGCAACCACTTTTGAACCAAACAGTTAAGCATAAAAAAACCCGCCACATTATTTATATATCTGACGTTTATTAAACCCTATAGGGCAGCCTTCACATAAGCCTATCTTCTCTAATCTGAAAATTCTTCTAAATCTCATTTTAATGGGGGATGATTTTTGCTAATTACAAATTATTTCAAAATTCAAAGTGTCTGATATCCATCGAATAAATCGTTGCAAAGCTCTTGACGAATGGAGTTGAGAGGTGGTGTTTGTTTATCACGATAATGCTCAAGTTGGCCAGAAATTGGTGAACTATTCTCAACCATTAATATTAGGGTTCCTCAATCAACGGTGAAATAGCAACAATTAAATGATCGAAGGGCAAAGTCGTGTAGAGGACGTCAAAAGGAGTTGATCCATACGATTGGATCGACAAGATCGATGGTGGATTCATCGAAATTGGACAATTTTTTATTAAAATCTCATGCATTGCAGGGGCTAACAGTGGTGGCGTAATGGTCTAGGCGGGGTTTCATGAGTTGGCGGTAGCTTGTTGAGGTCAAAGGTGGTCTCATATATGGTGTTGGCGGCCTATAGTTGTGCTTGGCGATAGATGGTGAATGTGGATGATGGCTTGTAGGGTGAAAATGTGAAAGGATAAGGTGATGCATTTTTTCTTCCCTTTAGTCCTTTAAATTTTTTAATTGTGTATTATAATATTATCATTTTGAAAAGCAACTTGATGAAGGTTAATATTTATGATTCAAAATGCAATGTTTAGAAGTATTTAAAGAAATACAAGTATATAAAAGGTTTTGGAAGCATGTTATCATTTTCGGAAAGATATTGTTGTTTCAATACATATAAATAAAGGTGATTTTATAATAAAAAATAATAAAATGGTTCTACAACTAAGAGAAAACACTGTTCATAAATATAATGCCTTGGATGAATGTAGTATGTAGTTAATTATTCATTTGAATTACCATATTATTTTTTTTATGATGATGGAATTACATTAGGATGTGGATGCAATATTTTACCATTTTTAGTATCAGACGACCGGCGGTCGATTATGATTATTTGGTGATTAATGGTGTGTTACTAATATTGGATGGATTAGTACATATTTGATTATTGATATTATGCTACTAATGTTGAGTCAATCAGTACACATTTGATGATTGATGCCGCATCACTATTGTGGAGTGATTAGTAGACATTTGATGACATATATTTACATTAATGATGTATGACTACACTTGATAAATAATAACGTATGTGAGCATATTTATTTTGTTGTTTTCTTATTTGATGATCGGGGTTATCATTGTGTGTTGTTTATGTTTAATGGCTAAGTGTGCTAATATTATTATTGCCTCACATGATGATTTGTTATAATGCATAAGTAGGAATGCTATATTCAGCTTGTACTTTCACATTGATTGTATTGATTGCATTGATATTATGGTTGTTATGTACTAATAATATCTGGATGTAGAAGAAGAGCATGAAATAGAACAAGGTGAGCCGATCCTTCGAAAGGGATACGTAGACAGCTTTTCTCTATGCAATAGCTATCAAGCATATGGTCGTAGTGTATAGAATAAGGCGCGGTCCAAAAATAATTGGCACCTTTTCCTTTATTAAACGTATATATGTGTATTTGTAAGTTTGCAGGTGGAAGCAAAGGTGAAAACAAAGAATCTGAAATATGTCATGTCCATACGATGATTCGATATACCTCTTGAGTCACGGTTATATAGTTGTAGTTTTATAATTTAATGGATAATGTATTGAATTATGTATATTAGCTGATGTATCGAATTTATGTAAAATTTAATTGTTGAAATGATATGTTTATTTTAAAATTCCATTACGAGGTTTCCTTTTTATGTTCATTGTTTAGATTTTTTTATTTATATACCCATAGTCCACTGTCTTTAATATGTGAATTTAGTTGCAAGCGTATTTTGATGCCATTTATAATTGATTTTAGATTTTACAAATAGCTGGCCTTCACACTTGGTATCAGAGCTTATGTTTAACAATTCCCCGAGCCTTGGGTAGTTCGACCATTTAAGGTATAATGATTTACACCTTAGGTTGGGTTAAAATATAAAATGAGAGAGTGTTTCATTGATAATTGTAAGGTTAGCGTGTATGAGATTGTTTGTTTAACTACCATTACCCACCTTAAATGATGTTATTCATGATTTGAATGGAAGGTAAATAAAGTAGTAGTGGGGTAGAATAAACACTTATAAGGGGGTTAAGTGTTGGTTATGACCCAAGTGACACACACGATGTTAAATTATAATTAAAACAAGACCTTAATATGGTGGATCACTTTTTACTTTTAAATGAATAATATTTTTTTGTAAATTTTATAAAATACACATTTTCTTTATTTTATAGGTAGTTTATAAAAAAGGGAAAAACATTTATTTTTAGGCATAAAGTGATTTGTAAAATTTTTTAGTAACGATAAGGTAATTAATTTAGGAAATAAAATATTTTTATGAGGATATTTTCGTAAGAAAAAGTTAAAATTGTAAAAATATTTTATTTGGAAGTATTTCAGTAAAACGTGTTTTAGGTAGATAATGGAAGTTGAATTCATTCAATGGAGAAACATTTAGTGCGACAAATTTCTTTGTTTATTTAAATATTTTATTTAAATATAGCGTCGTTAGTCGGATTTAAGTCCGAAATGTCATTTTTTGCAAACGGTCGAATTAGGACTCGGGACCACTTCCATTGAGTCCAAAATGACGTTTGCGATCTTTTTTAGTATAAGCATCGATATGTTTGGAGTAAGTTGAATTTTGCTATTTTATAGTGGGCTTTTGGGTTTGGGTTTCACCCAACTCATCATATACCTAACTCAGCCCCTTCTCCTCTCCATTCACTCACTTCATTTCCTAAACATTTAAGCTCAGCTAAAAATGGGGAGGGGAATGGGAAATTAAAATTCAAAACCCTAGTTTCCTTTGCAAATACAAATTCTTGCTCCAAATTCAAAGAAAAGCTAAGGTAAGCCTCCTCTTCTCCTTCTCCATCTCAATTCCTCTTCGATTTCAGAAAATTCCTAAACCCTAATTTAGGAAATACTTGTTTTTATCTTAGATTGAAGCTTGTAGAGTTGAAGTGAAGAGTGGTTGATCTTTTCCGTGTGTTTGTGCTTCTCACCTTTGTTTTGAGTTAAAAAGGTGAGTTTTTGAACTCACATCTAAGCCTATAGCTTTTGTTGTTGTTAGGTGAATTCCTAACATCTATTCATGTTCATTTGTTTTGATTTGAATTGGTGAATATTCCAATCTTTGTGTTTTGGCCCAATTTTATGAAAATCCTCTTGTGGATGTTTGGACTTTGATGTTTAGGGTGTATCGAAGAGCCTATAAGGTCGGGTTGTCGTTTGGCGTAAATCCTTGGTCGTCATTGCTCGATCGATCGCTCCCGAATCATTTTGGCCATCATGGCCTAGGCAAATTAATGCCAGACCAGGTCTTCAGACGTCTGAAATGCAAGTTCAGACGTTTGGTTTTAAACCTGGAGCAAAAGTTTTTACGGCGGAAATTTATAAAAATGGCAGAAAACAGAGTCAGACGTCTGAAACAACCTTTCAGACGTCTGAACCACCCTTTCAGACGTCTGAACCACCCTGTCAGACATCTGAAGCCACCCTCCAGACGTCTGGATGGTTTCTGAATTTCCAGAACCTAAATCCAGACATTTGGATTGACCCCTAGACGTTTGGGATTGCCTATTTTTGCCTATTTGCCTATTTTTGATTGAATTTCCATTGTTTAATCGATTCATGTTGATCCAATTAGTTGTTATTGCATTCTTTGACTTTGATGATTCTTTTAAGATTTCGTACACAAGTTTTTATAAACTGATCCTTTTAAATTGTATTAAAAGCTTGTTTCTCCAATTTATAATTTCTATTTAAAACACACACAATTTTGCACTTCGAGCGAAGAGGGAGGAGAATTAAATGATTAAATAAAACACGTGCTATGAACACGTGCGTTTATCTTTTCAGTTAATTCTTAATCTATTCATTTGACCGTTTTGACCTTTGGGTCTAGTTTACCGATGAGATGAGGTGAACTTTGTACTGCTTTGAGTGTGAAATTGACTAACGGTTAGTAAACCGTTTAGTGCGAACGTGTGGTATGGGACTCACGTTAACATTTTTCGGGTTCCTTTCTGAGAGTTGTGACACATTCTGCCGGACAGTGGTGTCCAGTACCGCCACTACGGTTTGTTGCCTTCGGGCATTGCCTTTTGGCGTTGCCTTCGGGTGTTGCCTTCGGGCGTTGCCTTTTGGCGTTGCCTTCGGGTGTGTGGATCCTTGTTATAAGTACTGAGCTCGAGCATCTTTTGTTTCTTTGACAATTATATTTCCCTAGTGTATCGCCTTTCGGGGTAGGTTCTTTGAACCACACGATATATATTGATTACCTTGTGGAAACTTGTGTTACCTTTATTGGTATTTGTTATTTGCCTTTTGGCTTGTTTTGGGGATATGATATCCTTTGTTTATTGGGATTGCCGATGAGATGAGGCTTATTATTCGACATTATGTGATGTCGATTCCTCTTTGGAGGATTTATTTATTTGCTAAGTGACAACGGTTTCACTATGTTAGTAATGTGGTTATTGTTGCACTTCTCTTTGGAGGAGTATTATATCATCACCTTATACCGCATTATTATTATCATTTAGTTTATCTAACTGATTTGTTTAGCTAGACTGACCCGTGTATTTTATACTCGGGTCAGACCAAGAAGTTTCAGGTTAGGTACATTGGACTTAGCATATTTTGCTTCCGCATGGACTATTCCGTTAGCTCCTTTTTGTTATAGCTTTTTGTGTAGTCCTTTTTGGTTGTATCTCTGATATGTATTCTTTTGACTCGCCTGTATATTGTGGTTTGCTATACCACTTGACATGTATCATTTTGTATACTCTGTAATGTATCTATATATGTGTAAATGTATGTGATGATCTTCTGTTCTGTGATGTGTATTCCATTTAAGTTGTTATATTTTATTCTGATAGATCCTTTAGCCACCTATGGCTTTGTATTAAGTATTTAATGGATATGTCGATCCACTTAGGTAAGAAGTGGCAATTGTCGGCGTATTCAATAGATAATTAAGACAAGGTCATAGATGGTCGCTCCTATCCAGCTCTATTCTCCGTATTAGCAGACGGTGTTACTTAGTAATACTCTTTGCTAATGTGGGTCTCGGAGTGGGGCGTTACAGTATTCCTATAAAGTATTTCGTTAAAGGATATTTTAGAAAGAAATATTTTTGTTAACGGATATTTCAAAGTATATATTATAAGGTTTGATCAGTATTTATATGGTAAGATGTTTATAGGGAGAAAACTATTTTAAAGACGGTTAAGTGATTCGGTTTTGGTGCGAGAGGTCACAAGTTCGAAACTTGCGTAGCGTGATTTGAACGTTTATTGACATGTGATATGTTGTCCCACTGACATGTTGTATATAAAGTACCATTTCAAAAAAAATGTTTATAGGGAGAAAACTATTTTGAAGGTAGTATAAGGTTTAAAATGCTTTTGTTCATAGTACCTTATTGGGAAACATCTAATAAGAACCCTTATAATAAAGAGAGGAATATTTGGTTGAAACATTTTTTACAATAAATATTATATGATTTGGAAGAGATTTATTTTAATGGTACTTTACAAGAAGGTTATTTCCATATAAAAATATTTTATTTTGAAAAGATTATTTTTCTCAATAGAAGTATTTGAAAATATTTTTACTTGGAAAACTCTTTTATTTGAGGAAATATTTTAAAATAGTTTGATAGAAGTATTTTTATTTAAAAAGTATTTTTTTGAGTGAAGAATGTAAGAAATTATTTAATTGAGAGAAACATACTATCCAAAAAGTATCTTCGACCTCAAAATTTTTATTTATTTGAATATTTATTTTGATTTTAAGGGTTTTCACTTAAATGGAACTCTTTTACAAATGTTGTTTTGAAGGAAAAAAAGAATTTCTAGGTAAAGGGTTTTGGTTGAAAACACCTAATTTGAAAATTATCTTGTTGAGAATATATTTGAAAAGATATTATGGAGGAAAGATGTATACTATAAAGAATCTAGTTATATAATACTTTGAAAATTTATTTCACTGAGACGATGATGATTTGATTTGGTTAAATGATTGAAAAAGTAAAATATTTGATTGAATAACAAACTTTGGAGGTATTTGTTGGAAAGCATTTTATTAAAAAGATGTCTTATTTGAAAGTTTTATTCAAGGGTTGTAAATCTAGGCTTTGTAAAATTTGGTGTAATATGATGAGGTAGAATGAGTTTTGAGTCTATTTAACACTCGTTATAATGATGTTACCTTTATGACTATTATGCATGACTTTCCTTAAGGAGTTGTAAGAATGTCTAGTTATTTTCTTTCATAGAGGGGGTTGGGATATGGTGTAGGGACTACCCATTTTGATGTTTGGGATATGGCATTTTTATTGTATTTTTTCATTTTGGTTGAATTGTTTGCGTCGATTTTTTTCTTATTAAGTTACATTTGATGCCTTGTTTGTATTGTACCGTTTGACTGTTTATTTAATTAACTCATGTCGTGCTTATTGGAATTGTTTCTTTTTGTTTATATTATGTTAATTGCCTGATTTGCTATGATTGGTTCTTATTATTATTGTATATACTTGTTTGTTTACTTGTTTACTTATTTGCTTGCTTATTTGTTTGATTGCTTGTCTATCTACTTTGTTGTGATTATTGTATGTTATATTATGTTGCTTACTATGTATGATAAATGTAGGATGAGGTAGTATAGTTGTCCAATTTTAATTTTTGGTGAGATATACATTAGAGAAACTAGTAGACTTATAAGGGACATATTTGGTTTAGTCATAGTGGCATAGCATAATTTCCTAAGCTAAGAAAGACTGGATATTTGGAACGACGAAGAGATGTTCCTTAAAGTTGAGAATGGTAATCAAAGAATTTTTTACGACTAAAGACTTGATGAGTACCACTGAGGAATCAAGATGACTAGGGAGGTTCATTATGTATTTACCAAAATATGCATTTCGAAATCTATATTTTTTAAATAATTAGCAACTACCATAAATATTTTGAAATTAGTTTAAAATGGTAAAAATATTTTGGAAAATTGTTTTATAAATTAATAGTGATGTTTTAAGAGGAAAAGGATTTTGGTTTTAAACGTAGATGAAGGTTTTGAATTGAAAGTAAAAATGTTTTGCTTTGAAGGCATATTGGAACACTCCTCTTTAGTTAATTCCTCTTTCGTATTTTAGGTGGGTTATTGTAACGAACCGCCTTTCTTGCATTCAGAAGACGAGTCATTATAAGTTGTAGAAACGAGAAAGATAACAAGAAGACTAATCAAACACCGAATCTTATCACGCAGGGAACATCATATAATAGAAAATGTAGTATATTACATAGTCATAGCCAAAATATTACATCAGAGTTCGATAATACAAGTTCCAAACTAGGACAATTTACAACTGCTTGTCCACAAAATACATAGACCTTGTATACATAGAAAGTGGAATAATTTATACTAATAATAGCTATCTATGAACCCACTTGCTCCAGCTCCTCCAACATGCTTTCGAGAGAAACTTGGATCACTTTACTACTCATAAAAATTGAGTACCAAGAGTTTAGGGAAAAGAAAAATAAACTCCGGGTCAGACATGGGTCTGGTGTGAGTAAACTCAAATAACAATATTTCTATTTGAAAACTCCTTTAAAAAAACAAAAGGTATCGTAAGACCACGCCGCACCTAGACACGGATAGGTTTTTACCTAACGATAACAAAAAACACTTTCTATTTAAAACAAGTGATATTATAATAATGCCTAAGGGTTTAAATAAATATAGAACATAGTTGAAATTCTTGCATCTCACATTCCAACATATTTAGGTATACAACTAAAACCGCAAAGGCATGTATTGGAGATTGGATTCCATACAATGACAAGGTTACCAGGGTACCGCTAACTACAGTACACCTCTAGATTAGCATACCAAGATCATACCGAACGATCCCTGCCAACACAGGACTGGCCTATCCCTTGCTAGATAGTACCGAATATGATCACCCCCTTGGTTGGGATCAACAACCATTTGGGACTATAGTATATCTGAGTAGGGACTCGTTCAAGATGGAAATGATCATACCCTAATGGGTGCGACCCACATGACGCTGCTGCATATCCCTTGTTTTAGTCATTTTCGATTGATGAGGCCTGAGGCTACGTGTAACGACCCAATTTTTCAATCGCCTGAATTTAGAATATTTAATTGAATTTAAATATTGGAAAATGAATATTATAACTTAAACAATTAATTAATTGAATATCGAATCTAATATGAATAAAAAAACGATTTCTAACGTTGTTTTAAATGCTATTTGAATTTGAATGGAGTTAGTGAAGTTTTAAAATTGAATTAAAAGCGATTTGGCAGAAATTGAATATTTTAATATTTAATTAACGTGTAAAAATTATCATTTTTGACACTATCTCGGATTTCGACGAAACTAGTTTCATTGGATCCGTAATGTTATATTATTATAGGATTCCAAAGTTCATGTCAATTAGACTAACAGTTTGGTCGTGCAAAGCTGAAACGCATAGAAATTTATCTAAGTAATTTTAATTAAAATAATTCAATTCAAAAACCTATTTTTCAAATATGATGAAATTGTCTCCCGATACATATTCAATTGTGTTCGGAATAGGGGTAAAATATTATAAACGCCAGGCGGCACGCTTCGTTTGGAGTTCGAAATATTTTCGGATGAATAGTGCGTAAATAATTTTATATATAAGGACCTCATAATCTCCTTTCTTCACAAACCCTAGGGCAAAATAACCTAGCCGCCACTATTATCTCCAATTGCCAGAAAACTCCCACGTTCCTCCTCATTTTTCTTGCGATCCATCAACCAATTCGAAGAACTTCCTAAATGAAAAAAGTTAAGCTCGTCGAGCTCTACGAGATGAACGACTATGATTGGATTTCGTGATGTATATCGGTGGCAGTTCAAGAATGAAGGCACGACCTTAATCAATGTTTTTCGAAGTGATGGCGAGGCGTGGAAGGACCCGTCTTCTGGCGTAGGAGGAGCCTGGGGCGGTGCGTTTGGTGGCGAGGTTCGATCAAGCTGAGGAGGAGCGGCGTCAAAGAATGGTAGCATGCGTATGGGTTCGAACGAACCTGTCACGTAAAGAGATGAAGGCACATGGATTAGGCTGTTAACGAACGTAATTAAGGTGGATAATTATATTAATTATTGTAATTAAGGGATGTAATTGTTTAAGTAATTAGAAATGTTGTATAATTAATAACTAATTCGTTATGTTTCAAATCAGACGAAACGAGTTGCGTTGCGCTCGTTTTTGAAATTACTACGTGATGGAGCTAGATTGGGATTTATTTGAGCTAGTGAAAATTTTGGTTAAATTGAAATGCCTGTGCGTTTTTAATCGAAATAAAATGCTGCAACGACTGGCAATCAAAGTGAGTAAAACTCACTCTTTCTGACCCCGCATATATTTTTTATATAAGTGGGAATATTTTTATTATCCTGTTTTGATGAATGTTGGATGTTATAAATATATATATGTATATATATTGGATGTTTGGATGTTATGCTATAGTAGTTAGTAGTTGGATATATTCCTGCCGATTGGAGCAGATGAGACCCTATACGTTCCCGTGTATGAGCGAATGACTCCTTGTATGTGCGTCTGCCTCGAAGCAGACTTTGTACATATTGTAATTCTTCTTATGTATAGCCTCCAAAAGTGAATCAATCTTGTAACTCTAATCTTTTAGTGATTAATAAAATCTCATCTCATAAAGTGGACGTACACTGCCTCGCGGTAGTGGAACCACTATAAATACTGGTGTTATTTATTTTTCTATATTGCATAAATCTATGACTATCTGTACTAGTGTTTAACTCTATTTGTTTCGTCTCACTAGAATCAAGATCTAGTTGTTTTCCACTGCATTGGGTTTTTTATTTCCTTAGACCGATCATCTGAAGGGATTTTCCCCAACAGTCTGGTATCAGAGGTGCAAGATTGATTAAGGAGTGTTAGACGCTATGGCAGGAGATGAAGCGACTCTAGTTGTTACAAGACCCTATACTAGAGGGATGTATATCGCGTTAGGATCACAGTTGGCAATTGAGAAATGGAATGGGGATAAAGACTTCGAGAAGCGACAATGGAGGATGAAGGCTGTTCTAATGAGGAATGAAGTCCATCCAGTAGTGTTTGCCCTTGAGGAGTTGACGGCTGACATCTCAGTCGCGAAAAGGAAGGAGATGGAGAAATGGGTGTTTACTACTTTACAACTAGCTATGGGAGAGAATGTTATCTCAGAGATTAGCAGTGAGACCACTGCTAGGGGCATTTGGACCAAGCTAGAAAATCTCTACTTGAAGAAATCTCAGACTAACCGTCTGATAATACTGAAGACATTTTTCACCATGCAGATGAGAGAGGGTACTTCAGTGAAGGAACATCTTAATTTCTTTGATGATTTTATGATGAAGATGAAGACTGTTGACTTGAAGACGGATAAGGAGCAAATGGCAATGATTCTTTTGTGTTCTCTTCTGGAGCGTTACACAGGTTTCGCTAACAGCCTTATCTTCGCTAGAGACACATTGACAGTGGAAAATGTGAAGTCATACCTTTTATCTGATGGCTTAAGAGATTAGATGAAGGAGATAAGTGAAGGAAGTGGAGGTGGAAGTAGAAGTCACGGCCTATTTGTTGAAAGAGGTAGAGATGATAAGAAGAATTAGCACTCTAGAGGGCGTTCCAAGTCCAGGAAGCCCGGTAATGGCAGGAGAGGAAAGTCTAAGGACGGGAAGTGCTTTATCTGCAAGAAACCTGGTCATTGGAAAAAGGATTGTCCAGATTTGAAGAAGAAGGAAGAAGACGGATCTTTATCATTTACGGTGGAGAAGTCTGTATTTGATGATGTATTGTCTACAGTAGTGTCGGATTCCTCAGACTATTGGGTGCTGGACTCAGGGGCATCTTTCCATATGATGCCTAAAAAGGATTACTTCAGTTCTTTCGTTGGACGAGAGGGAAGCTCTATTCTTATAGGTAATGATGCTAGTTGTAGAGCAATGGGTGAAGGTACAGTAAGGATCGAGATGTTTGATGGAGTGATACGCACTTTGACAGGTGTCCGGTATGTTCCAGGTCTTCGGAAGTCCTTAATTTCTTTAGCAACAATTGGCATCTTTGGGATGCAAGGTAACTATCGAAAAGGATAGTCTAAAGGTTTCGAGAGGTGTACTAGTTCTTATGAAAGGAGATGTGTTCCGAAATCTGTATTTGTTGAAAGGAACCACAGTTCTAGGAGAGTTGTGTGTTGGAGTAGATAGTTCTCGTGCATTGGATGCCACAAAGCTTTGGCATCTCACGTTGGGTCATATTTTAGAGAAGGGCTTAGAGTTGCTTCGAAGACGGAAGATGATCAAAGGAGAAAGCTTCGACAAGATGGACTTTTGCCAGGAGTGTGTGTTAGGCAAGCAAACTAAAGTATCTTTTGGAGTTGGACTCCATAGTTCGAGGCGAGTACTTGAGTACGTGCATACATATGTCTGGGGACCAGTTGCTACTCCTTCTCTTGGAGGAGCAAAGTATTTTATCTCTTTCATTGATGACTTTTCTCGGAAAGTATGGGTGCATGTGATGAAGGCCAAATCAGAATGTTTTGAGAAGTTTAAAGACTGGAAAGCGCTTGTTGAGAACCAATCTGGTTCTAGGTTGAAGGTGCTGAGATCTGATAATGGCGGTGAATTTGTCTCAAGGAAGTTCCTCAACTTTTGTAGACGGCATGGAATTCAGAGACATTTCACTACACCTGACGATCCGCAATTCAATGGGGTTGCAGATGGATGAACATGACTCTACTGGAGAAGGCTCGTTGCTTGAGATTGACAATGGGTTTGTCTAGAGGATTTTGGGCTGAGGCATTATCATCTGCGGCACATATCATAAATTGAATTCCGTGCTCAGCCATAGATGGGAAAATTCCAAAGGAAAAGTGGAGAGGTAAAGCAGTGTATCTTGGTTACTTCCGATTTTTTGGTGGTCCTGTGTACGTTCACCATACAGGTGATGAAAAGTTGAAGGCTAGAGCATACAAGGGCATACTAATAGGATACACCGATGGTATCAAAGGGTATCGAATTTGGAACCCTGTTGATCAGAAGACTGTTCATTCCAAACATGTTACTTTTGATGAGTCTACTATGTTCAATCCGAAGGAGAAGCTACCTACCACATCAGAAGATTCTGATAGGCCTAAGGAGATGGAAGAAGTTCCCGTGTTCTAGCCAACTAGTAGAGTTGTTGTAGATGCTGTCGAGGAAAATGCAATTGATGAAACATCATAGGATAATCCACAGGTACCTTCTAGTAGTGCTGGTGATGTGCATGAATCTAGAGGAAGTTTAGTTCAAGGTGGAGCTGAAAGGAGTTTAGACGAAGCAGTACCTACTCGGGTCAGTCGTAGGACTATTAGGCCGTCCGAAAGGTATGGTGATTGGCAGTTTGCGAACCTTAGCCTTGGTGATCAGTTTGACTATGCCCTACATATGGTTCATGAGTAGCCGCTTGACCTTGATGAAGCTTTGAAGTCATGTGACAGTTCAAAGTGGATGTGCGCTATGAAAGAGGAGTTAGAGTCGTTGAAGAAGAACAAGACTTGAGATTTGGTACCACCTCCTCAAGGAAGCCGAGCCATAGGTTGCAAGTGGGTGTTCAAGGTGAAGAATGATGGGAGATACAAGGCTAGACTAGTTGCTAATGGGTTTTCACAAAGAAAGGGATTGGAGTATGATGAGATATTCTCTCCGGCAGTGAGGCATACATCCATTCGCATTTTGCTCGCTATCGTCGCAGCTCATGACTTAGAGATGGAGCAACTGGATGTGAAAACTGATTTCTTGCACGGAGACTTGGATGAGACCATCTACATGAAGCAGCTAGAAGGATTTGTTATAGATGAGAAAGAAAATTGGGTTTGCAAATTGAAGAAGTCTTTGTATGGACTTAAGCAGTCGTCTAGACAATGGTACAAGAGGTTTGACTCTTTTATGCTTTCACTTGGTTTTGATCGTAGCGTCAAAGACGCTTATGTGTACTTCAAGCATTTAAAGAATGGTAGATGGGTGTACCTACTCTTGTACATGGATGATATGTTAATTGCTCCAAGGATAAGGCTGAAATAGATAGTTTAAAGCGAAAGCTAAAAGCAGAATTCGAAATGAAAGACCTTGGAGAAGCAAAGAAAATTTTGGGTATGGAAATCCAAAGGGATATAAAGCTAGGACTTTTGAGCCTCACTCAAAATGAGTACATTCGAAAGGTGCTTGCTCGATTTAGCATGGAAGAGGCAAAGGCAATCAGCACACCCATGCCTTTGCACATACAGCTTTCTAGTAAAGACTCTCCGATCTCGGAAAAGGACAAGGCTTATATGATGAAGGTCCCATATGCAAGTGCAGTTGGCAGCTTGATGTATTCCATGGTCTGCACTAGACCTAACATTGCACAGGCTGTTGGATTGGTGGGTAGATTCATGGCGAATCTAGGAAAGACGCATTGGGAAGCGGTGAAGTGTATCTTCATATACCTTAGAGGAACTCCAAACCATGGACTTGTCTTTGGCGGCAGAGGAAGAGATTTCAGCTTGGTTGGATTTTGTGACTCCGGCTATGCCAGTGATAGAGATCGAAGGAAGTCATCCTTCGGATATGTGTTCACCATTGATGGGACAATGATCAGTTGGAGAGGAGGTTACAGACGATTGTGGCTTTGTCCACTATAGAGGCAGAGCTCATAGTTGCGATTGAAGCAGCTAAGGAGGCGCTTTATTTGAGGCGACTGTTGTGTGATTTGGGCTTCGTATATGAAGACGTGGATGTGTACTGTGACAATCAGAGTGCAATTCACTCTGAAAATCTGGCGTTTAGCTCGAGGATGAAGGATATTGAGGTGAGAGAGTCGTTTCTTGTCTCGATGAGTGAAGAGAAGCTAGTTCGTCTTCAGAAGGTTCACACAAAGAAAAATGCAGCAGACATGTTTATCATATCATTTCTTGTTGCTAAGTTCGAGCATTGCTCGGACTTGATTCGCTTAATGAAGTACTATGTGCCACGGGGTGGCACGGGGGGAGATTTGAGATGGTTCATGGAGACGTTTGTTTTCATGGTGGAGATTGATAGCTCCTACATGGACTTGGTACTTCGAACACTTTGTTGACGAACGATGGCTTTGTCGGAGTCATTGACAGAGGGTAATGGGTGATGGCATTGCCGAAGCTCATTGGGTAAGTATCCATTGCCTGGAGCATGAAGGTGTAGATGAAGTTGGAAGGCTTGTATGGAATTCGATACCAAGGTGGAGATTGTTAGAATGATACCTAAATTCCAATTCGCGATTTGAAGAAGGAGCAAGACCATTGGAGAAGCATCGATGAGGAAGGAGGAAGGCCTAATCTTAGAAGCGGAAGCAAGCTCCAGGAAGAATTGTCGAATCACTGTTTTGTTCGGTGGAGCTGGAGCGGTGTAGGGTGGAAACCGAACGAGCTACTTCGTTCGGTGGTGTTTCGTTCGGCATTGAGGAGAACTGGACGAAATATCTCGTCCGGTGGTGGTGACTTCGAAGATGCAGTGTGTTTTGCCGAACCAAAAGTCTGGAGCGGTGAAGCTAAAATGCCGTTCCATATTCAAGAAGTTGACCGAACTAAATAGAGTGTTGTTTGCCGAACCAAATGTTATTGTGCTGATTGCCGGACCAAATCATGCCAGACCAGATATGCCGAACCAAACCTCAGGGTTGCTAAATAGCAGCTACCCCTCCTCATTTCTTCACTCTATAAATAGTGGAGCTTCTGGACAATAATGGTAGCCATCCTAGAGAGCTGAAACTCTACAGAATTTTGAATGTATTGTTAATTCTTCTTATGTATAGCCTCCAAAAGTGAATTAATCTTGTAACTCTAATCTTTCAGTGATTAATAAAATCTTCTCTCCCCAAGTGGACGTACACTGTCTCGCGGTAGTGGAATCACTATAAATACTGGTGTTATTTATTTTTCTGCATTGCATAGATCTGTGACTGTCTGTTCTGGTGTTTATCTCTATTTGTTTCGTCTCACTATAATCACAATCCAGTTGTTTTCCAGTGCGTTGTGTTTTTTATTTCCTTAGACTGATCATCTGAAGGGATTTTCCCCAACAACATGAATGGATAACCTTTAGCAAAGAATTTACATGCTTCTATACATGTACCACTAGGTGAGCACAATTAAACATTCAAATTCAGCTTTTGTACACCCTTGTATTGTATTACATGATGCTCAACACTAAAACAAAAAGCAAATATTTCTATGCCGTTGAAGACTAGGTTGTGTATCTGTAATTTCTCATACTTCTTACTTGACATGGTTCATCGGTAAAAGCATACATTTAGGCTATATTTGATATTAGCTTTCTACAAAACCATACGAGCATCTATTCAGTTTGCACCAGTAAAATTGGAAACCAATTCATTTGAATATTTGAGCATTGAAGAAATTCTGAATCCTGTCAAAGATAAATTAAGAATGTCAGTGTTTTTTACCAATGCACGAAAGACACTTTAATGTATAATAAAATATAGACCACCACTGGTTATACTGCTCCAATCATTTGTGATGTTACTTAATACTTAATACCAAGAGCATCTCCAACAGCAGTGTAGATATACGATAATCAGATATCTGCACTCAATTTCAGTTACAACAGAGTGCGGATAATCCTATAGTGCAGAAATGAGGAGCAAGAGTTTCAGAATATGAGATTTATTGAGACGCCTGTTAAACAGACGCCTCAATATTGTGCCTACCCACTAAAGAATTTGGGCATCTGTTCAAAGACGTCTGACCTGATCTCCGTTGGAGAATATATATTGCTCTCCAACATTTCGGAGTATGGAAAGTCGTATATCCATACTCCGAACTGTTGAAGATGCTCTAAAACTACATTTTTGAGCTGTCATGCACGGTTATATGTGATAAATATAAAAAAGGAAATTGTCTGGTCTCATAATTCTCTGTTCCGGTGTTTCCAGCCAATCAGAACATAGGGTTTTATATAATTTTTGCAAAAAAGTCCTTCATCAGAAGAAGAGAATTTTTTAAAAAAATAAAAAATAAGAAAACTACATGTTCTAATTGGTTGGGCAGAACAGAGGAATATGGAATGAGATGTTAGCAGTACAGTTTAATCATTAATGCAAATAGGATACACTGCTACTGCCTTTTGAATCTTTTAATATTAAGGCAGTAAAAAAGTTGGCACTGGTTTTCAGGGCATAGTTTAAAAAATGTATGGCAAATAGGTAAATACCATATCATCAGTGTTGCCAATTATTCAATGTAACATTTTGAAGACATATAGTATATACACAGCTGAACAGCTTCACCGGAGTTAGAAATCAAGAGAAAGCCAACTGATGAAGAGCAACTGGGTTGCAAATTTGTAGGTCAGGATATGATCGAAACCATGACCAGTTTGCTAGCAGACTGTTCACTGCCTCAGTAGTCTGTACTCTGTAGTATATA
Organism: Allium fistulosum; assembly: GCA_030737815.1. Lineage (NCBI taxonomy): Eukaryota > Viridiplantae > Streptophyta > Magnoliopsida > Asparagales > Amaryllidaceae > Allium > Allium fistulosum. The sequence goes on along the minus strand of CM060902.1, from coordinate 795,944,362 downwards.
AATTCCACCACACAAAGGTCGATGAACCGTTGCTAAGAACTTAGTAACACGTATTCTCTCTCTTTAAGAAGTTGTCAGAAAAACAAACACAAATAAGTAACGTGATAGTTGTTTTGATTGCCAAACATGCTTCAAATATATATGTTCTTGCAATGTTGGAACCTTACTTTAACCACTTCAGTATGTATAACAAGTTAAAATTTAAATGGAAATATAAATGCATGTTTACTCTGTTCAAATGTTTATTCCAAGAATCAGTGCACAAGAATAGGTAAAACAATAGAGACGCCAATCCCAACCAGAGACCAAAACACGGAGAAACTCCCTCCCAACCATTAAACTACAACCAACTTAACTAACTCCGAAACCAACTTCCTATAAATGAAACACCCCCCAGAACCAATGCCACCTTATTCAAAAACAGAAAAAAGAAACAAACATTACAAGAGAGATGAAGTCGTCAATCCTTTTATGCACAGTCCTCATAACATCACTGCTGACAGTAACACAGCAAGCATCAACCAGCGAGGAAGAAGCATGCAAAAATATGGACCAGAACCACTACTCCTACTGCATAAAATTGCTGTCGGGGAGCGGGAAGGAGTCCCAGAAATCGCTGGCCATGTACGCAAACAAGCTCACGGTCAAACACTTTGAGGAGACAAAGGGAAAGATAGAGCAGCTGAAGAAGAAGGAAGGGATGAACAAGGACCAGAAGAGCTGCATCAGCATATGCGAGAACTCTTACAAGATCGGGCTGTACAAGCTGAAGCAGGTCAACGACAACTTCAAGAAGGGAGGCTTCAGGGCCTCCACTAACTACTTGACTGCTGCCTTGGATAAGACTACTTCCTGCCTGGATTCCTTTCATAAGGTTGGGGTTGAACCCATGTTGACTGACGAGAATGATGCTGCCATGAATATGGTCATTGTTACTTCCAGGCTCATGGAGACTACTAAGTTTGACGAGTCCTTTTGAGTTTTTCTTTTAGTTGTTGTTTTGGTTTTGGTTTGTTTTTTGTATGAGTATCGTTTGTTTTGTTGGGTTGTAATCGGATAGAAATGAAAATAACTTTGAAATTTCATATATGAGGTAACAGTTAAAGAAAATAACCTCTTTTTTAAACCATTTTTTTTTACTGTATATCAATTATTTATATTGATTGATTAAAACAGTAGCTGTATTCTATTAAGTATAAACTTTATAAGCTAATGTTATGGTTAAGCAAAGATTTTTCTTTAACATGTGAGATGTTATGGTTTTCTCATCATCACCTTACATTTTATCACGGAGCCTCCACATAGTAATCAAATATAAATAATTAATGGTTGAGATTTAACGGAGGCACGGAGACATACGAAATGGAGACAGAGGAATTGATGTATGCAGTGTTTTCATGACCGTGCCGGACCGCGGTTTAACCGCGAAAAACCGTGGACCGTTTGGTCTGAAGGTCGGGAACGGAGTTGAGCCGCTGATAAGCACGAACTGTTGGTTGAACCCAAAACCGAGGTTGAACCGTTGCAATTCAACCAGGTTTAACCGCTTTTCTCTTTCACAAAAAAGTTGCTGTCCATTTTTACGCTGGATCCAAAATCAAAACAAGAAATGTCGACCAGTAAACCTAGGGTTTATCGTCACCGCAGTTGCTTCTCCTGCCGCCGCAACCTACTGCTCGCCACGACAACCAGCACACCACCCGCCGCTAACCTCAAACTCAACACCCGCAGCCCCCAGCTACGGTGACTACTCCCACTACCAGATCTACTTTTGATTTGGGTTAATTTGTTTTGGCACAGTAAAATCGATATATTTTCATTCAATACTGGTATGAATCCTTAGTTCCTTACATTCTAGTTTATACAAAAAAAAATTCAACTACACCATGTTATTTAAACTAAAGTACTGCTGCTGATTATGTGATATTAGCTAGTTTGTAAGCATGAATTAGTACTAAATATTGCACAAGTGGAAGCCTATTCATGGGAGATTGATATGAACGTATGTGCTCAACTTGTAATCATAAAAAATTGTAAAATGGCTATGCAATGCTGGCATTTAGAGACCTGCCTATTATTTATTCTAATTAAACAATGTGCAAGTTCAAAATTTATAGCCTTCATTTATAAGTGCTAACCTGTGTTTTGTTAAAATTTTGATATTTATAAGTGCAGCCACCTTGAGCAAATTCCTTCGTCACCATCAATTGCACATTTGAGTTCGTAAACTTTAAGAGTCATGTTATATAATTGATATAGGTTACCTTATGATATGTTAGACTTTCTTACTAATTAAGATATGTTTTGTACTTGTGATATGTTATGCTACCGTGATATGCTAATTTGCAAACAAAATATAGTAAGTTTGAAAGATAATTTGCAATTGTAACATGTCTGTATAGAATTTTTATTTTAATATTTTTGTGTATAGTTTGTACATAAAGGTGTAATTAAAAAAAAACGGCTTCGACGGTTTAACCGGTTGAACTGTCAAAACCTTAAATCTTAAGTCAGCACGGTTCGACTCACGGTCCGGTCATGAAAACTATGGATGTATGTATTTGATACTATGTTTTTGTCTTTAACCTATGGACTGAGGGGTGATTCTATCTCTGGTGCGCCCTATCATCCCAGCTCTAGTTTTGAGAAATTAAACTGAATAAATTTATTTTGAAAAAGGTTTATACGTGCTTTTAGCACCACACTAAATCTATTAGATATTTAACTAAAATGTTTGATTGAATAATATATGTGTGTTCCTCGCTTCTTGAGAGGAACTCCAAAACTAATGGTTAACGCTATGAATAAGACCTTGCACACTGTAATCTCAAAACAATAAAAAATTATTGTTTGGAGATAATAATATATCTTAAAATCAAGTGACTTAGACATAACAAGCCTCACCGATAAGATTGGGGAGAAGGTGGCGACGGAAGAGAGGAAGGAGGTTAGATTCGCTGGGAAAGAGGATAGAAAACGATATTGTCGCCGCAATTGGTGGTCGAATCGCCTAGAATGAATAGAGGAGTTGACGGCGGAGTCGCCTCCAGTGAGGATAATGGTGTGATTAAAAAGAACAGTAGTAGAAGAAAAGGAAGGTGACCATATTATATTATTATTTTCCGGGAGGGGGGGGGATGGAAATACTTTACACAGGATAAGGCGGGGCCTTTAGAGCATCTTCAACGGATTCATTACATAATATCTAGTCCCTAAATATTATGTCTTGAACATTAAGAGGCTGGCCCAACAATGGAGCGTTGATTTAATCAACGTTCTATATTGGAAGTTGATTAATATGCGTCCGCGGCTGGACGCATATAAACCCGCGCTCAGTCCCTCCCCTCATTATTTACCCTCTTTGATTACTCTCCTTTTCACTTTTTATTCAAAAAACTATCGAAATGCCGCCTCGCATTATCAAAATTGCTAGACGTACCGTTCAACAGAAGACAGAGAGATTGTTGATCCACATCACATTGCTCCTACCCCTAAGACGATAACTGATGACTTACAGATTCTGCACGATCTACTCGAGGGATACACGCATCGTATGTTGACGGCCTTAGATATGGTTGAGGTACAGTTTTAAATGTTAAATAAATTTTAATACGTGATTGTTATGTTCATCGTATATTAACCACGAAATGTTGTTTATTATATAGACGAGTACTAATGCACATGCTACGCACGTGTGCATAGTGGGAATTCAATTTGATTCTGCAAAAGCAGTAAAAGTTAAGAAATACAATTATTAAAGAAACCAAATAATTTTCTTTCACAAAATAATGGTGTTTTTATTGCACATTATAAATAGACACACTCTGAAACATAATCAAAGGCGCTTCTTTTACATATGGTAAGTAAAATTTTTTAAACCCCTATAGTGTTGAAAATCTTTGAATATCAGTGTATAAACTTAAAATTTCATATTATTACAACATAGCCTCAAGTAGCAAGTTACACGGTAAACTAAAAGTGAAAGTCATATTAGCTGAAAATAGGAAAATATATACATTCTCATAAATCAATTAGTGTTAAGATATTTCATTTCTCATTATTGCAGCCTCCATAGATTGAAATGAGAAACAAATATCCATAAAAATTAATGACAATATATACAAAAATGAAAACGTCAGTGATGCACAGCCAATCTTTTACCTTATTTTTTATTTAGAGCAGTATTAGCATCATTAGTTGGTGGGGACCGCAAAGACTAATGTACCATTATTTTCATTTATATAATTAAATAATTTGATAAAAGACATTTTTGGCAATTCAAAAAGGCAAACTTATTTCCTATTATTTAGGTCTCTTCAGTTGTTTTATTCTAGGATATTTCCATCTACATAAATTATATGATTAGACAATGAAACCATAACATGTAACTACTTCATTGATGGACTAAGAGTATTATAACACAATTCAAAAGTAAAACATAAGTAAATTCAAGAGGCGTGGCAGAAGACCTAAAAAACTCAAAAGATCATGTCTCAAAAATTTCATATTGACCTTGATAAGTAGATTGTGTACCATGAGCTTCATTTATTTGTTTCGCTTGCACATGAAGCATAGTACCTATGTATCATTAACGATTGTTTATGTTTATTTGTTGGTGCATGATTTTTGTAAATATATTATAAATCGAAAGTTGAAGTGGTCAGTGCCTATTTGTACTTGAAATTCATTAGTTGCTGAAAAAGTAAAGAATTTGCTAAAATTGTATTGAAAGTTGAATGATTGTTACAAACATAGTTAGATCCAAAAAGTCAAGATGTATTTTTTTAATCCCAACCAAAAAGCTTATTCAGTTTTATGTTATTTTTACAAAAGCAATTGGTATGGATATGTGATTCCTCATTCATGCACAACTATTCAACAACATTATCATTAATATTATTACTGTTATCTCTACATTCTTTCATAATATTTCCATATTATCATTCTCCATACGTATATGTAGTTGTTGGTATGGAGTTATAAACCGAGTACTACTTATTTAGGGTACTATATTAGAAAGAATTATGTTTATAAAAATGCTTATTCGAGGATCGGGAACATAACGGTTGAATTGCAAACACATTATTTCATCATTGTGTGTATAGCTCGGAAGGGAGTGGAACGATAAACCACTTGCAAATTACAATTTTATAAAATTAAAGGACAAAGGTGGGTAATATATTCTTTGTAGAAATAAATTGAAGTAGAAATTTTAGTCATTTTTTCTCGAACAGTCTAGTTTGTTGTTCATGCGTAAACTATATACGGTCATAAAATTAACAGACAGTAATGAGTATGGATGTTGAGGTATAATATTTGCTCTAAAAATAAGGCGTATGAAGTGGTGATGTTGAAGTATTTTGTAAAAGTGAAAAGGAAATGCAATAGATCATTATTGCTATATACAGATTTGTTTAAACTAAAAGTTTGTGATTTCAAACGTTTATAAATAGAAACTATATATATTGATGATCAACGTGGAAGTATGGAATAAGCCTAGAACATAAAGAAACAGTAGACATCAAAGTCAATGTAACTTTTTGAACTTCGTTGGAATCAATTTAACTTATTTTAAATTGGTCGAAAGGTACACACCACCTAAATCCAAAATACTTATGTTGACCGTACTACACGATAAATTAAACAGTATTGTTTGTTAAATCTAAAAGTACCAAACAATAATGATGATAGTCAGAGCAACTTTTGTAAATTAACATCTAAAACCACTAACAATTTATACTGAGCGCCTCTACGCGCAATGTACCGTTGTAAATTAAGTAGTATTTTCTAACTTCACCAAATACGAAAATCCAATCCCCATATAAATTTTGGACTAACTTAGATTTAACTGTAGTGTATCACATAGTATTCTCTTGGATATAATTTACTCTGTCGGTTATTGGTGTTTATGAATGCAAGAAACAAACGTATATTTATTAGCATGTATAGTACCACATCATCTCTTGTTGTTTATATTACATGACATTCTTCTCTTTGGACAGTAAGAAAAATGAATGGAAAATTTGACATAAGGAGATATTGGTTTTAACATTGTACACATTTGCTATAGACAAAGGACTTCTACCTTCAGAAAGTGGTTTTAACATAGGTAACACATGCAGTAATGTATTTACAGCCACATGCAGCAAAGTACTTCTAGGTTGATATTAAAAATAAAAGTACTGTCCTGTTTTAAAATAAAGGATAGATAAAAGATGCTGTATTTTTTTTATATAAACCCACAAACAAAAACACTAATAAATGGTAATAAAGAACAAAACAGTAATCAGAAAGTGATTTTAATGTAATTAACACATGCACAAATGTAATTACTACCACAAATATTGATTTGGCCAAAGTACTTCTAGGTTTATATTGAAAAAAATAGGACCGTCATGTTTTAAAATGATGGTATCATAATATGGCAAAGGGGATTCATCCTTAAGCAGGGACGTAACCAGGAATTTATTTTGCGGTGGGCGAATAATAGAAGAAAATTAAATAATAAAAATACTTGCTGCCAATATCGACAAAATAGCCTACTGTGTTGCAATTTACTGCATAATTTGCACAATTTATTGTCAATTTATCGGTCAAGCACTTAATTGCTATAAATACAATGCTACTGTCACTGTAAGTATCTATTCATTGGTAGTTGTTTGCAAATTGCAATTTCATTGCTACTAGCCTGCTATAGTACTGCCTAATTAGGGTTTATGTTTAAATCTAAAATTTGAATCTAGAATTTTGAATCTAAAATTGGGAACATCATTCACAATTCACAATGCAAACTAGGGTTTATGTAATTCGAATCTAAAATTAGGAACTTACTAGGTTTTCCTAGAAACTGGAGAAGGAGGACTGAGATTGAAGAAGGAGGACTGGATGCTGAAACTGAAGTCGGAGTCTGCTGGCTGTCGCTGAAGAAGGCCAGAAGGGGGAGCGGCTGCGAGTGATCGTTGAATCTAGAGAAGCCTAAGCGATGGGAGAAGAACGGAAGATGCGTCCCTCTTTTTTTTTCACGTTGTTTTTTTTGTGGGGTGGGCAGCCGCCCACCCCATAGGCTAAATAGATCCGTCCCTGTCCTTAAGTACTTCTCATTTTCATCGCTGAAATATGTAATACATAATCTGAGGCATAACTGAAATATGTAATACATTGACAAAATCAAAATACCTGTGCATGTACTACTCATTTTCATATTGCAGATGGGTTAAGCCCATCACCACACAACCTGTCCCGCATCTACCTTCCTCCCTCCCCCCAATTTTGATCTCCTCCTATACACGAATGTGAACCACCGTTCACGCGTGTCACTGACAGCACCAACCAAAATCCCAGTCATCGATCGACGACCACCCACATACTCCACATTGCGAGCTTGACACGACCATATCCTCGCCACCTACTCCGGTCACCCCCATCGATTTAGGACCCTCTTCAAATTCAAAAACGCGACCCGAAAATAAACCGACCATGAATATCACTCGACAGCCGCTGCTACACCCCACCTGGACCCACACCACCACCGCCATGTGAAAGCCACCTAGTTACCTCATCTTTGAACACTTCCATGTCTAGCTCAGTGATCCCCCACAACACAGGAAATCCCAAAAAAAGTCGAGCCAAAGAAAAATGGTTCCACCATCAAACTCAAACAATTCAAAACCATTTAGTTGTGGAACAAAATAGCCGTGCAGAAGACATTTTTCATTTCATCAAACAGTTGGACTGCAGAAACGAAACGTTATTGTTTCATAGCTTAAGCCTTATACAACGATGATGGCTAGCGATTAGTACTGGGGGAAAAAACTGAAAACAAAAAAAAACAGAGAAGAAAATACAATATTAAAAGCTGTTCAAATATAAACTGTCCATCCGAACTAAGAAGATAATGGAAGTCGGGCAAAGAGAGGTGAAATAAGAGAGGGGAAGGAAAACAGTAGGAAACAAAATCAATAAAGTATGCAGCAAAGTCGAGAGCTTACGTTGAGGAATATAGTCAGACCACTAATTCGGGGGCAACTAAGCGGTGGGTATCAAAAGATTAATACGCTGATTTAGTATCCTAATAGTGCACCATCATCACCGCGGCAGAGCGCATCTATGTAGGCAGCGCAGCGAAAGGAAGGGCAGAGTAGACTGTGGGCAGAGAAGGGAAGTGCCATTGTTTTCGGTGGAGGGGCGAAGGGGAATAAATGAAAAACGAACAGGGAGAAGGGGAATTGTGTTCTAATGGAAGATAGAAGACAGAATGAATTCCTTAACCAATGCCTCAGAAACTACTGGAGAAGTGAATAAGAGGATCGTGGAAAAAATGGGAAAGTGGTTCAAATGTGGGAAGACTAATGACATAAATATCCTCTTTCCCTACTGAGATGAAAAACATAGGAAAGGTCATTTTGGGGCACACCAAAAAGGCTTCACTTTGACCCTTTGACCAATGGTTTTGCTTTATAGAATAAGATATGTCATATTACCAAGTATATTAATTAGTTATTAGTATTTAAGTAGTATAATAATCTCGAACAATTGTTTATTTTTTAGTCCCAGTACATCGGCTATCGGAGTAGTTTGGCAAAGTGTATAGCACGACACTACGATAGATTTCCTCAGAGTTTAGTAGATAGGCTGCAAACCAGTCCTTTTGCTTTTTCTTACAGATTCGACCACCTCAATTATTTGATCTTCACTCATATCGATCCTAATTGAGATGTGGTGACCTACGATACACAATTTTCATTTTTTAGATTTTGAGCTCGGCATTACCTCCGTCGATTTTTATATATTGACTAGGATTGAGATAAGAGGCTCAGATAGAAGAGTCCTGAGGGTTTCACCATATATCTACCACAGTTTGACGGTGGTCATGTTTCTTCCAGTGTTGTCTCCTTGACATATCTACAGGAGTATATTGCAGCTCATATGGGCACCAATGCTAGGAGTGACGCTATATTTAGAGCATTTCTCATATATTTATTTGGTTCGACCTTTGTAACGACCCTGAATTTTTGACATTGGAAATCAGAATATTTAATTGATTTTAAATATTTGAATGTTAGTTTAATTTGAATTCAAATATCAGAACAAATTTGGCAATTTAATTATTGAATTTAATTATTGAAATTGGGTAAAAATTTGTATCTTTAGTTTTTAAGCTGATTAAAAATATTTTCAAGGCTTAGAAAATTTATATTGATAATACTGAAGATAATAGAAGCATCAGAATTGAATTTGAAACTGTTTTGTTCAGTTTTGAAATTTTATTGTTTAAATTGAATTTAAAATAGCCTTCCGAGGCACAGTCTCGGAATTCGATGAAACCAGTTCCATTGGATCCATAATATTGCATTATTATCGGATTTCAATTTTCGTAGTGATTGGAGTTGTTGTGTGAGCGTATGGTATATAAACGCACTGAAATTTATATCGAAATTTAATATTATAACTGGGTTCAAAAAGCTATCTTCCCCATATGATCGAATTTGGACTCGAAACCTTTTCCATTGCGTTCGGAATAGGCGTATAACATTATAAATGCCTAGCGGCACGCCTCGATAGGAAGTCAGGATTTTGAGTGCGTTTATTGAGACGATTCGAATTCGATTTAAATATATACATTTATATCCTAGTCACCTCAGCTGAAATTATTTCATTTCATAACTTTTTCCCATTAGTTCAAAATACTGTAGTTTGTTCATTTTGGCACGCAACCATTTCATCCTAATCCACGAACTTCAGTTCTAAAGAAAAATCTGGAGCCTATCTTCTTTTCATCTCCAGTTCGAACGAAAAATTAAATGGCCGCCTCCTATTTCCTAAATCAAGTTCGTTCGTTCGATTTTAAAGAAAAAAAATCGAAATTCCCTCTGTTTTAAAACAATGGCCGGAAAACAAAAATCCCTCTTTCCCTTTTTGAAATTCAAATCGTGGTCTCCTGTAACGACCCGGGATAACTTGCACTTTACTACAAGTAAACAACTTATATAGTCAACACTTATTTCCACAAAACAATATCTAAGTATCCAACTTAGTTTAAATGATCCATATTATCCAAACCAGTCTATTGATTTCACATATCAATCTATAAAGAATCGAAGTGGTTTCGGGTATTAACTAATACCCGACTCCTGTCTCTTCGAATCCACTGTCATCTTAACCCAAGTTATCCAAATGAGATACAATTCAAACTTTTAAATACATGATGTCACTTTTTACATAGCAATTTATCATTGATAGATAACCACATTATCACTGTCCATCCAAACATTTCATATCAGAGATATCAACCAATTCAAGGCATTGAACATCATTAAATATTTCATAAGCAAGATTAATCACTTCTAATATTAATTTAATTTATCTCTAATTAAATTAATTACAAATCTTTAATCACTTAGATTACCTTTACTTAACCTTAATTAATTACAAACCAATTAGTTAATCATCTTTTAATTATCCATCTTAATTAATCATCCTTGATTAATTATACTTTAATTACATTAAGTAAATTGTCTTTAATTAATTTCACAAATTAATTATCCTTAACCATTCACAGTAATTAATCTTTAATCACTCTCATAAATAAATGATCCTTAATTAATTACATTAATTAACTAACCCTTTAATTACTTCCATTAATAAATTTACTCTATTAATTAATAAAACTTAATTACAAATTAAGTACTTCTTAATTACTAGTTAATTAATTTCTAATTACTTAATTAACTACTCTCTAATTACTTAATTAATAAATCTTAATTATCTGATTAATTAATTCTTAATTACAACTTAATTACTCAATTAATTAATCTCTATTCATTAATTTAATCTTTTAAAAACCCTGTTAAAACATGTTTAATAGATATTTATCTTTGAAATCTTAATTATCATATCCTATAAACTTCTCCTCTCATTTCTTTTATATCTTCAATTTAAAAAAAAAACAAAGAAAACAAGGTCTGTATACTAAATCCAGAGAAGAAATAAAATCAAACTACTTCAACTTTTACAAATTCTCAAACCTGAAGTTAAGCAAATTCAATTCAGTTCAACTCAACAAAGAAGTATCAGAATCAAGTAGCAGTTCAACCTGATTCAAAATCAAATTCAAGTACAAATTCCAGATTCGAACCATCAAAACATTTCCAGATTTCATAAAGGCTTCTCTGTTCATTTCAACAGTGAGTAAACATTTAGTTTTAAAAACAGTTTAAGTTATGAATGGCTTTAATGAATGTGATGATCTGTTAATTGATATTGATGTTGCATGAAAATCTTTCAGTTTTTATATAACTGAATTGGTATGTATGTATATGTGTGTAAGTATGTCTGTATATATATGTATACCCTGTTCTTTGTTATTTCAGTCCATGCTTTGCCTTCAAAAATTCAAATATCTAAATCAAATCAATATTAGACTTTGATATATAAATGAAAGTTGTTTGTTGCTGTATAATGAAGATAAAAAAAATAGTTTCAGGATTTTGAATTCAACAAATAATTTTTAAAATAGAAATAACAGAGAAATTCATATATATGATAAAAATCAACCAACTTAATTTTAGATTTGGATGGCATGATTGTGTTTGTAGCAGGAAATCATGAATTTAAATGGTATAACAATGATTTTTAGATCAGTATTCATTGTGCTTTTCTGAGATGATCGGGATTGGCACTTTCGCCAAATTCCGACGAACGGAAAAGACTTGGGCATTAAGCTTTGGTCTGGAGGAAGATGGTAGCTCGACGATCAAGGGAAAAATGGTCGCTTGATTTTTCATGCGACGTGGAGGCGACGGGGAGAAGCAAAATTCTGGCAGTGGTGGTTTCAGTTTTGGTGGAGATCGGCTCGTTTTCGTTTCGACGAAGTTACGTTCGATCTGGATTCGCGTATGGGTTCGCGGGGTTAAGGGTGATTATCGAGTGTCGCCACGATGATCTCCGGTGGTCGGAGTTGCTGGTGTACGTGCACCACGTGCACGTCGTATCTAGTAATTGAGTTGCTCGAGTGGGTTCTCGTGCGAATGAAGGTTAGGCTCGAAGCAGGTGAGTGATTGTAGAAGTCTCGAGGCAGGCTCGGGATTTGTTCGGGTTTGACTCGAGTGGTGTGAGGTAGTAATATGGTTTTTAAGTAAAATTCCTTTCCAAATTCAAATCAAATTCCATTTGATTTTTTTTAAACTTATTCATCTTTAATCACAATTCCAAATTAGTTCAAATCAATTTGGATTAATTTCAAATTGAACCAGCTTCAATTTCAAAACATTTCAATTCTAATTTACCATTTGAATTTTTAAACTTATACATCTTCAATCACAATTCTAATTAATTCAAATCAATTTTAATTTGAACTAATTCAATTCAAATTTCAAATTTAAACCATCCCGAATTATATAAATTCGAGTTAATTAATTAATTAATTTTTTTTAAAATGTTGATTTAATCCTTTAAATCAAATCAACTTATATCTTTAAACCATTAAATTCTAAATCCAAATTTCAAAATTCCATTTTAAATTATCTTTACTTAACTTATTTCAAAGTTCAAATTAGAGTTCAAAACTCAAATTTGAATTCTCCATTTCAAATTTTAAACTTCTTATTAATAAACTTCCCACTTATAAGTTCAAAAACTTATCACTTTGTGTTTTCATATCACATTCCAAGGAAAAAAAAAATTAAAACTCAACACTAAGAGTTTATTTCAAATCATCTTTGATATTATGTATACCCTCATTTATACATATTTATTTCCTTTACACACCAAGTTATACCTTAAAATTTTTAAACCACCTTTGGTTTTAATTCAAAATAGATTTCTTTAAAACAATTTTAAGTTTTCTAAACTTAGATTTAAAACTTCACAATTTAAAACCCACTTCAATTTACAAGTCATACTTGCCTAAATGTTTTACTTCCCTAAAACATTTCATTTTACTTAATTATTTACAACATTTCATTATTAAATACAACAACCATTTATGATAATAACCAAGATTATCATATCTGGAAACCAATTCATTTTTTTCTTTATTCTAATAATACTTCTACATATTCAAGATTTTAATTTCAGTTTGGTTGTATTACCATTACCACATAATTCTCATTATTTTATTTTATTCAATTAATACAACAACTAATTACCTTAATATATTAGAAAAACTATTGTTTAATAAACTTATATAAGATTCATTTACTTTTGAAACCATTTTGAAACCTTTATATAAGAAAATAACAAGTACGTTCTCTCATATATATATACACTCAACTCATCATAGGGTACCATTGACCCTATCCTTAATGAGTAATCCCACCATGTGACGCCCCACCTCTATACCCACGCTAGCCAAGGACACTACGAGGTAATGCCGTCAATTAGCACGGAGAATAAGGCTGTTGAGGAGCGACCATCTATATAATTGCTTTGTGCGAGTACCGATATGCCAGATAAAAATATAACTTTTCATCTTGTAACGACCCACCTTTTTGGACAGTTTAAATTGACAATCAAACACTCTTGTCAACTCAAACCATTCAAAAGGGAGGATTGTTAATGGGGTAAATAAGAAAAGAAGAGAAAAGAAACAAGAAAAAAACACAGAATCTCACAGCGGAAAGATAAAATATAATAATCAAATAAACAGTTCATGAAGCTGTTTAATATACTTTTGATCATCATTTATACAACATTTATCAGAGTTATACATATACAACAGAACAAATAAAATAATGCAGCGGACAACATGATGCAAGGATAATAATAGTAATAGTATACCAAATCTTCGTCTTCGTCCTCCAGAATAAATCTTCAATAAACTGAAAAACTCAGGACTGACCCGAGCGTAACGAAAAGACAAAACACTCGAGTCAGGACTAAAACATCCTTATGTAAGTTAAATCGGTCATAAATAAATATGAGTGTAACGGCGTCAGAGATGTTTACGGGGTTTGACATCTCCTATCCAGTGTCGACGTGTGTGCAATAACTCAAGAGATGTTACGGGATTTTCCATCTCTTAAGGATCCGTTAAACTATCTACCATATAGTACAATACGCTATTATAATATGTCTACAGTAAAGTAAAAGTATTAAAATAGCGTTAAGGCGTTACCCATATCCCCCTTAACACATTTTATATATTCCCACAGTCTATACAGTACCGTACGCTCCTCCGAGAGGTTTACGCAGAGGGCACTCCATAGGTGTGGTACAAAACAAAATCGTAGAAGGCGCGCTAGGGCATGTGAACACGGCACACGAGGAAATGCCAGGGTAGATATACCGTTTGCGGATCCGGACTGGTGGTGACGCATAGCAGCTACTACCGCCCACCTCGGACACACTCCCAACAATCGAGGGGTGGCCACCAAAACAATCACAAAAGCAATAGAATGGTATCGAAGAAATATGTCCGATAAGAGGAATGACCTCACATTGGCCCGGCGTGGCTCCTGGTTTTAGTCACATCTAAGCTGACTCACGGGAGTCAGGGTCACGTCATACCATATAGAATCGTCGCCAAACCATCCTACTTCATTTCTGGAATCTCCACCACGTACACAGTTGTTAAAGTGGTTTTCGGTATCGACAGAGAGTATGCCCATATCCGATCCCGGTCTCTTTAACAACCAAACGCTTATTACACACCGGATAGTTCTTTTACATTTTCAAAATCAATTCATAATTGATATCAAAATATCAAGTTCGCTTCAAAATCAAATCCATTTCAAAAATCATCGTATCTACGCAAAATATACGATTTCATTTGAAAAATCATTTCGCCCAATATCTCATTTCAATTTAAAATTTATTTCACATTTCAATTGAGGTTGTAACTTCATTTAGCCCAATTCGTATTTAAATCCAAGATTTAAATATAAACATTTCACCTTATTGACCAGTTGGAAATTTTTTTTTGGAAAATAGTTTGGATAGTTTAAAAATAGCTTAAATAATTAAAAATAGTTAAAATACTCAAAAATATTAAAAATAGATTTCAAAATAGTTTTAGATTGATTTAGTATAGTTAAATAGATTTAAAATATATAAAAAAAAAAAAAATTTAAATAAGTTAAATAGCTTAAAATATAGATAAAAATATAATCAAAATAAATTGAAACAGTTAATTAGTTTAAAATAAATTAAATTGGGTTAAGTAGATTTAAAAATAGATTAAAATAAGTTAATATGTTTGAAATAAGTTAAAATAATTTAATATAGTTAATATAGGTTAAAATAGTCTACTATAAAATAGCTTAAGTATTTAAAATGGTTTATATAGCAGAATAACTTCAGAAAACCAAATTTGAAATAGCTTCAAAGTCAACCATTTAATTTCCAACTTACCAATTCTGAATCAAATTCAAATTTCCATTCAGTCGATTCAAATCTCAATTTTCAGTTCAAATCAATTTCGATTTCAAATTAATTCAATTCTATCCCAAATCCAATTTCCTCAAATTTCAAAATGTTGTCTTTATCACACTTTTACTTAATAATATTCAAAGTCCGAATAAAAGTTGAATCCTTTAAAAATCAAATCAATTTACGAAAGTCAATTTTCACAATTTTAATTTCAAAGCCTTAACTTCAATTATTAACCAATTTGTTTAACAAAAATTTATTTCAACATCTCAACCTCAAATTCGCGATAAATTCAATTTCTATAAAAATTGATTTTTAAATTCCTTTAAATCAAACCATTTAAAAAAAATTCCAAATCAAAGATTTTACAAATTATTTAATTTAACCAATCCGGTGCCCATATATAATTTTCTATCCTATGGCCAATTGATCAGTTATTTCAATTAAATTTCAGGAATAGAGATATATCATTTCAATTCGAATTATAGTGTCATCGGTATATATCATTTCAACCTATTTCTCAATTTATTTAAAATGATTTAATTTACAACTGTAAATAATACACAGGGTGATGACAGGATATATACAACCAATAAACATCCAAACATTTCAAAATATCATTCAATAGCATCCATCGCAACCAATCATCCAAACAGACAATATAATCACGGAAATTTCATAGTTATAGATGTTCGGTAATTTAATTTCGATTAAATTCCAATTTCAATTTGACAGTCAATTTCAATTTCTAACATTAAATTCGACGACATCAAGATGGCAGTTAAATTTTTTTATCAACGATGACTAATAAAAATCATATCACTTCACAATATTAAATTTAACAAGCATCAAGATATTTTAGTACGGTGTGAGCGTTATAAAACACTCACCTTGAGTTTACGTTGCCAATCGTTCAAATTTCTAATTAAATCGAGCGCGTTCGATTTAACCAAAAATTTTAACGAGTTCGAAACAGTCCCGGATCTGTACTGCAGCGTAGCTCTCGTCTCTGCGATTCCGGCGTCGCCAGTTTCGTCCGATTCTGATAAAGTATGAGAGAGATACACATTTTTAAAGTTCGAATACAAATTAAATAAACAATTTTCTTTTATACTTTAAATTTTAAACCTAAATCGAAATCTGGCCGTTCGATCAGGAGATGAAGAAATCTGGCCACAAGCTCCTTCTTCCCAAACGCGTCAATACTATGCTCGAACGCACCCATCAGCCGCCACCTAGGGTTCGATGCCGCTTCACCTACGGTCGTCGTAAAGACGATCAGTTGCCTTCGTTTCGAAGCCCTAAGGCTAAGGCACCGCCGCCCAAAGCCTAGCAGAACTCGGTCACCATCTTCACTCGAACGACGCGCGAGAACGTCCAGCGTTCGAGCCCAGATCATGATCACCGCGAAGCTCCGTTGCCGATCTCAACCATTGGATCTGACGAGCTCAGAGAGCTCTACATCTTTCATGTTGGAGATTTCCTCCATCGGCGCGTGGATTACGAGAAAATCGAGGGGGAACGAGGTGTGGTTTCGGCCATCGAAATAATCTCAGGCGGCCACGATATAAACGACTAGGGTTTCGATGCGTAAACGTATTTATATACGTATATACACATTATTATAATATTATTATCCACAAATAACATGATTTTCGAACGAACTCCAAATTAGACGTGCCGACAGGCGTTCGTAAGGTTTTACCCGCATTCCGAACACAATGGAACGTGTTTCGGAAGCTAATTCGATCGTCTGTGTGAGTTATGGAAATAAACGATCGATTTTAAATTAAACCGATTAAAAGAATTTCTAAGCGTTTTCAGCTGCCACAGTCAAATGGCAACTCCGATTGCTACGAAATTCGAAATCCGATAATAATACACTATTACGGATCCAATGGAACTGGTTTCGTCGAATTCCGAGACTGTGCCTCGGAAGGCTATTTTTACTCGTCGATTAAATCGACGACTTTTCAAAATTTTCAGAATTTCTTACGAATCCAATTTTAAATGTTAACAAATTCATTGTTGTTTAAATAAAATTTTATATCAATTTTCGATATCAACTTCAATCATATTATATTCAAAATTTCAATTATTCAAATATATTTGCAAATTTAATTTTTAAATAATTTTGATTACCCGAAATTCATTATCTTGAAATAATTGAAAATGAACTTATAAAATTTAACTTTAAAACGAATTCAAATTATGGAACAATTATTTCCGTTATACAGTTATTCAATCCCCGTTATTCAATCTATTCAATTATTCAATTTATTTCCAATATCAAATTTAAACAATTTAATTGTTCAATATTCAACAAATTTCAATATTAGATTTTTTTATTGAATTGTACTTATAAATCAATTACTCTATTTACATCTAATGAACTCAGCATTATTATCGAATCCAACTATTGATTTGTAAAGACATTTACTAAGTAGCATTTATATTTCAATACTTATTACTACTCAAATCTTCGAAATCATCTATTAAAATTTCATTTCTAAATAATTCACAATTATTATTCAACTTCAGTTATTATTTATACACCTAGTTAATATATATAAAATTTCATTTCAATTGCAATTGGTTTCCAAATTCAATCCGACTGACCAATAAACAAGTAACCTATAATAATTATCACCATTTACTTTTAATCACACTTTTAAGTTTATTATTTACAAACAAGTGTCACAATTACCTATACAATACAAATTTGATTCCATTACCGATGACTACATCTTATTTCATTAGTTAACCTAATATTTACATTTGTTTTCTTATATTTCCATTATAGCCAAGTTATAATATTTAACTCATTTCAATTTATGGGAATTTCATACAATTTATTAATAATTAACTTAGAAAATATTGTCATAATTCATTCTAGTTATTATTATCATAAATAAATTACAAAATTTTAATTCTTCCAACATTAGACCATGAAATCTTATTAAATTAACTATTTTAATTATCGAAAATTTACGGGTTGTTACACTCTCCCCTACTCAAAACTTTTCGTCCTCGAAAAGGAAAAAAAAAAAGAAGGGAAAAGGAAACTAAGTCAAGAGTTCAACATTTGAGATATATTTTATTCGAAGTTATCAACTTATAAAACAATGAAATTTCATTTATTAAGTCGTTACTACACTTCCACTATGCTACCCCGATAAGCTTACGAAATTCAAGTTGGTTATCCAAACGAGTTATAGAAATTTAAAACCTAAAAATTTTCTAACACCCGGATTTACGGAAAATTTCGGCAGCGTCTCCTTTGCGCGGCTCGATCGGTACAGCTACAAAACGCCTCTACGGGCCCCAAACCAATAAAAGAAAACAAAATCCAAGTGGCTCCATCCAAAAACCATCAAATCCAATGACAAAATAAACACGTACCTTTTTGTCGGGCAATCCAAATTTCTTGATTTTAAATACCTGCATCTTATTTATCAATGATATCCAATCATATAATTTAAAATCAATTTATAATTTGCATTTTCAATTTTCAATATTAGCTTTACTTAAACCTGTACGAAGTACATATATCATCCGTACGCAATATCAAATCTGATCATTCATTCGATCACAAAATTTCACTTCCAAACTAGTATCGTTCACCTGACTCTCTAGTGCAGACTCAGATTTGGTTCCTTGATCGGAAACTGTTATTCTCCTTGCATAGCCATATACTATGATAGAGAATTCCAGAATCAAATCAAAAATCCATATCCAGGGTTCGCCGTTAAGAATCGAGTGAAAAATCCTAACTTGGATCGATATAAATCATCTCGAAATTCTGTGCTCGAGTTCGGGTCAAATTGTTATGCGAATAAAACAATATACGTACAACTTACGTATTACCTTCCAATATATTCCTATACAATTCATCTATATTCAATTAATTTACTTATCATCATTTCATTTACAATTAATTATACACAATGCATTATTCATTCCTTAATTACTTAGCATGTCCGTTTCTTTACATAGCATGTCCTTTTATACTATCATTTCTTATGCATCATTTCATACAATTTGCTTAGTTAAGTTCATTTTAACCATTCCATGTAATTTAATTAAATTCACTTTCATTCTTCAATTGATTCTTAGCTATATCAAATTCATTTGTTAATTTTAATTTTTTTTTTCACTTCATTTTCATAATTTCAGTTAATAATGTACTTCATTTTCATAATCTCAGTTAATAACAAATTTATAGGTAGACCATTTTATCAATCATCACTTTAGTTTATTAATCATCCTATAAAAGTCATATATAAGAAGTTAGACTTTATCTAAGTTTATAATTATCTCAAAAGCTACAAATTTCAATTTCACAATTTCTTTGCAAATTTATATTCAATTCTATAACAAATTTACAAAGATATTATTTGGTTCATTGGCCGGTTTTCTTAAGTTCTACTTACTTATTCCATTTAGCCATTCATCATTTCACATTTTACTTAAGTATATAACATTTTTTCTTTATCACAACCAAATTTCCATTTATACACATTTTAATTACTTTTAGGTTTTGTTTACTTGTATAATATCTCATTACATCCCTAAACATCATTTTAACCTTTAAACATTTGGTAAGTCATATTATATGTTATTAGAATGCAATTTGATATATTACAAATTTATAGGATTTATTTTACTTAATTAGAATGTTCAAAATTTTAATTCATTTAAATTTTCTTTACTTTTCAATTTCAAGAGTTACAACTTCAACTCTAAAGTTTCTCAAAACATTTAGCTTAGAGTTTTTTTTTCTTATTATATAAGTTCTGATTATTCACATTTCACACAGAAAATTTGAAAAATATTAATTAACAGAATTTGAAAATTTAAATGCCCGGTTTATTTCAAATCAATTTGAAATAAAGATAAAATCATTTATATCTTATATATATATATATCAAATCATACTTTCGGAGTTTAAACCAAAATACATTTTTTTTTCAAAACAGTTTCGAAGCAAAGTAAAGCTTTGTAGAAGTCCCCTCACTTTGAGACTCGAAAATGAACGTCGATGATGCTGCGCAGTCATCACCGAAATTATTTCCCAGCGACATAAGAGAGGAGTACTGAATTTATTCCTTCTTAAAAATCCTTTCAAGATGTTTCCCATAAATATTTTTTTTCAACTCATATCACTACATATTTTCTTCAAAGTTTTGAAAACCATTTTCAAAATCCCCGGGTCTTTAATTCAATATTTCTCAATTTAGATTCAATTAAATTTATAAGTCACATTTATAAATTATTCTTATAAAAATCTACCTTCTTAAAACATTTCACAAGTTGTTTTATCATTGTTTATTTTGTGACAAACCTTATTTATTAAAACACAATATCCAATTTATGATAACCATCCATATTATCATTTCTAAAAATCAAACAAACTGGCTGAATCATAATAATTTCTGAAAATTATTTCTTTTATATGTAAAATATAATTAGGGCAAAATTATTTCATTTACCCAATTTCAAAACAATACTATGTCGAATTGTTCTGTTCAAGTGTTTAGAGATCCCTATCAATGACGTTAATTACTCGTATTGACCAGAATCCATATGCCACTCAACAAATCAACCAACACAGTATAAAACAATTTTATACCACTAACAAATACGCTCTCTCATATATATACTCTCAGCGACTCATCATAGGGTATTACTACCCTATTTATAAAGAGTCTGACCCCACAAAGCTAAGGTTATCGCTAAACCTCGCTCTGATACCAACTGTAACGACCCACCTTTTTGGACAGTTTAAATTGACAATCAAACACTCTTGTCAACTCAAACCATTCAAAAGGGAGGATTGTTAATGGGGTAAATAAGAAAAGAAGAGAAAAGAAACAAGAAAAAAACACAGAATCTCACAGCGGAAAGATAAAATATAATAATCAAATAAACAGTTCATGAAGCTGTTTAATATACTTTTGATCATCATTTATACAACATTTATCAGAGTTATACATATACAACAAAACAAATAAAATAATGCAGCGGACAACATGATGCAAGGATAATAATAGTAATAGTATACCAAATCTTCGTCTTCGTCCTCCAGAATAAATCTTCAATAAGCTGAAAAACTCAGGACTGACCCGAGCGTAACGAAAAGATAAAACACTCGAGTCAGGACTAAAACATCCTTATGTAAGTTAAATCGGTCATAAATAAATATGAGTGTAACGGCGTCAGATATGTTTACGGGGTTTGACATCTCCTATCCAGTGTCGACGTGTGTGCAATAACTCAAGAGATGTTACGGGATTTTCCATCTCTTAAGGATCCGTTAAACTATCTACCATATAGTACAATACGCTATTATAATATGTCTACAGTAAAGTAAAAGTATTAAAATAGCGTTAAGGCGTTACCCATATCCCCCTTAACACATTTTATATATTCCCACAGTCTATACAGTACCGTACGCTCCTCCGAGAGGTTTACGCAGAGGGCACTCCATAGGTGTGGTACAAAACAAAATCGTAGAAGGCGCGCTAGGGCATGTGAACACGGCACACGAGGAAATGCCAGGGTAGATATACCGTTTGCGGATCCGGACTGGTGGTGACGCATAGCAGCTACTACCGCCCACCTCGGACACACTCCCAACAATCGAGGGGTGGCCACCAAAACAATCACAAAAGCAATAGAATGGTATCGAAGAAATATGTCCGATAAGAGGAATGACCTCACATTGGCCCGGCGTGGCTCCTGGTTTTAGTCACATCTAAGCTGACTCACGGGAGTCAGGGTCACGTCATACCATATAGAATCGTCGCCAAACCATCCTACTTCATTTCTGGAATCTCCACCACGTACACAGTTGTTAAAGTGGTTTTCGGTATCGACAGAGAGTATGCCCATATCCGATCCCGGTCTCTTTAACAACCAAACGCTTATTACACACCGGATAGTTCTTTTACATTTTCAAAATCAATTCATAATTGATATCAAAATATCAAGTTCGCTTCAAAATCAAATCCATTTCAAAAATCATCGTATCTACGCAAAATATACGATTTCATTTGAAAAATCATTTCGCCCAATATCTCATTTCAATTTAAAATTTATTTCACATTTCAATTGAGGTTGTAACTTCATTTAGCCCAATTCGTATTTAAATCCAAGATTTAAATATAAACATTTCACCTTATTGACCAGTTGGAAATTTTTTTTGGAAAATAGTTTGGATAGTTTAAAAATAGCTTAAATAATTAAAAATAGTTAAAATACTCAAAAATATTAAAAATAGATTTCAAAATAGTTTTAGATTGATTTAGTATAGTTAAATAGATTTAAAATATAAAAAAAAAAAAATTTAAATAAGTTAAATAGCTTAAAATATAGATAAAAATATAATCAAAATAAATTGAAACAGTTAATTAGTTTAAAATAAATTAAATTGGGTTAAGTAGATTTAAAAATAGATTAAAATAAGTTAATATGTTTGAAATAAGTTAAAATAATTTAATATAGTTAATATAGGTTAAAATAGTCTACTATAAAATAGCTTAAGTATTTAAAATGGTTTATATAGCAGAATAACTTCAGAAAACCAAATTTGAAATAGCTTCAAAGTCAACCATTTAATTTCCAACTTACCAATTCTGAATCAAATTCAAATTTCCATTCAGTCGATTCAAATCTCAATTTTCAGTTCAAATCAATTTCGATTTCAAATTAATTCAATTCTATCCCAAATCCAATTTCCTCAAATTTCAAAATGTTGTCTTTATCACACTTTTACTTAATAATATTCAAAGTCCGAATAAAAGTTGAATCCTTTAAAAATCAAATCAATTTACGAAAGTCAATTTTCACAATTTTAATTTCAAAGCCTTAACTTCAATTATTAACCAATTTGTTTAACAAAAATTTATTTCAACATCTCAACCTCAAATTCGCGATAAATTCAATTTCTATAAAAATTGATTTTTAAATTCCTTTAAATCAAACCATTTAAAAAAAATTCCAAATCAAAGATTTTACAAATTATTTAATTTAACCAATCCGGTGCCCATATATAATTTTCTATCCTATGGCCAAGTGATCAGTTATTTCAATTAAATTTCAGGAATAGAGATATATCATTTCAATTCGAATTATAGTGTCATCGGTATATATCATTTCAACCTATTTCTCAATTTATTTAAAATGATTTAATTTACAACTGTAAATAATACACAGGGTGATGACAGGATATATACAACCAATAAACATCCAAACATTTCAAAATATCATTCAATAGCATCCATCGCAACCAATCATCCAAACAGACAATATAATCACGGAAATTTCATAGTTATAGATGTTCGGTAATTTAATTTCGATTAAATTCCAATTTCAATTTGACAGTCAATTTCAATTTCTAACATTAAATTCGACGACATCAAGATGGCAGTTAAATTTTTTTATCAACGATGACTAATAAAAATCATATCACTTCACAATATTAAATTTAACAAGCATCAAGATATTTTAGTACGGTGTGAGCGTTATAAAACACTCACCTTGAGTTTACGTTGCCAATCGTTCAAATTTCTAATTAAATCGAGCGTGTTCGATTTAACCAAAAATTTTAACGAGTTCGAAACAGTCCCGGATCTGTACTGCAGCGTAGCTCTCGTCTCTGCGATTCCGGCGTCGCCAGTTTCGTCCGATTCTGATAAAGTATGAGAGAGATACACATTTTTAAAGTTCGAATACAAATTAAATAAACAATTTTCTTTTATACTTTGAATTTTAAACCTAAATCGAAATCTGGCCGTTCGATCAGGAGATGAAGAAATCTGGCCACAAGCTCCTTCTTCCCAAACGCGTCAATACTATGCTCGAACGCACCCATCAGCCGCCACCTAGGGTTCGATGCCGCTTCACCTACGGTCGTCGTAAAGACGATCAGTTGCCTTCGTTTCGAAGCCCTAAGGCTAAGGCACCGCCGCCCAAAGCCTAGCAGAACTCGGTCACCATCTTCACTCGAACGACGCGCGAGAACGTCCAGCGTTCGAGCCCAGATCATGATCACCGCGAAGCTCCATTGCCGATCTCAACCATTGGATCTGACGAGCTCAGAGAGCTCTACATCTTTCATGTTGGAGATTTCCTCCATCGGCGCGTGGATTACGAGAAAATCGAGGGGGAACGAGGTGTGGTTTCGGCCATCGAAATAATCTCAGGCGGCCACGATATAAACGACTAGGGTTTCGATGCGTAAACGTATTTATATACGTATATACACATTATTATAATATTATTATCCACAAATAACATGATTTTCGAACGAACTCCAAATTAGACGTGCCGACAGGCGTTCGTAAGGTTTTACCCGCATTCCGAACACAATGGAACGTGTTTCGGAAGCTAATTCGATCGTCTGTGTGAGTTATGGAAATAAACGATCGATTTTAAATTAAACCGATTAAAAGAATTTCTAAGCGTTTTCAGCTGCCACAGTCAAATGGCAACTCCGATTGCTACGAAATTTGAAATCCGATAATAATACACTATTACGGATCCAATGGAACTGGTTTCGTCGAATTCCGAGACTGTGCCTCGGAAGGCTATTTTTACTCGTCGATTAAATCGACGACTTTTCAAAATTTTCAGAATTTCTTACGAATCCAATTTTAAATGTTAACAAATTCATTGTTGTTTAAATAAAATTTTATATCAATTTTCGATATCAACTTCAATCATATTATATTCAAAATTTCAATTATTCAAATATATTTGCAAATTTAATTTTTAAATAATTTTGATTACCCGAAATTCATTATCTTGAAATAATTGAAAATGAACTTATAAAATTTAACTTTAAAACGAATTCAAATTATGGAACAATTATTTCCGTTATACAGTTATTCAATCCCCGTTATTCAATCTATTCAATTATTCAATTTATTTCCAATACCAAATTTAAACAATTTAATTGTTCAATATTCAACAAATTTCAATATTAGATTTTTTTATTGAATTGTACTTATAAATCAATTACTCTATTTACATCTAATGAACTCAGCATTATTATCGAATCCAACTATTGATTTGTAAAGACATTTACTAAGTAGCATTTATATTTCAATACTTATTACTACTCAAATCTTCGAAATCATCTATTAAAATTTCATTTCTAAATAATTCACAATTATTATTCAACTTCAGTTATTATTTATACACCTAGTTAATATATATAAAATTTCATTTCAATTGCAATTGGTTTCCAAATTCAATCTGACTGACCAATAAACAAGTAACCTATAATAATTATCACCATTTACTTTTAATCACACTTATAAGTTTATTATTTACAAACAAGTGTCACAATTACCTATACAATACAAATTTGATTCCATTACCGATGACTACATCTTATTTCATTAGTTAACCTAATATTTACATTTGTTTTCTTATATTTCCATTATAGCCAAGTTATAATATTTAACTCATTTCAATTTATGGGAATTTCATACAATTTATTAATAATTAACTTAGAAAATATTGTCATAATTCATTCTAGTTATTATTATCATAAATAAATTACAAAATTTTAATTCTTCCAACATTAGACCATGAAATCTTATTAAATTAACTATTTTAATTATCGAAAATTTACGGGTTGTTACACATCTCAAGAGGAAATCCGACATACCGATACAAACTCAAAGCTACTACACAGTGGCTATATTGACTTCGGAAAAAAATATAGAAATAAACATAACACAAATCAGTCACAGACAATTCATATCACAAAGGCGGAAATAGATATGAATATAACACATGAAAGTGTACATCAGAGTAGTGGTCAAATAAGATCCACAATAACACAAAAGAATAGATACAAGTGCAAGGCAAAAGAATATGTATACATCAAGGAGTCTAAATCTCAAATGTATACAACAAAAACTACTAAACTAGAGTAGTTAGCCAAAAGTCAGAAGATGGCTCCAGATAAGAAGTCATGAGGAAGCACCTGTAAAATCTCAGTCTGACCCGAGTATTATTTAAGAAGAAAATAATAAACGGATCAGTCTAGCTATAAATATCAGATAAAGTGATATAGAATAAGAGATATGACAAAAACGTATGATAACCATAAAGTCATACTGTGATAAGTATCTAATCGAAAATCAATCCAGAGATTAATCAATATCACAAGAATCTTCTCAAAGATTAAAAGAATGTCATATTCTTAATTTAATTCACCAAGCCACAATAAATGACAGACATATCAATGCCAACTGAAAAAGGTGGTGAAACGTAAATCCCAGAAATCAATAATTAGAAATCCAGAAATCACAAGAAAAGGATGGCCAATCCCAAGCGGGAGCATGAAAACTCACAAACACGTGTATCACAAACAATTTGGAACATTGACGCAGTGCAAACGGTACGTCCAATGAACCGGAAAGTCGAGACATCGATGTAGTACAAACGGTACATCAGATGAATCGAAACACAAAACAATTTGGAACATCGACGCAGTGCAAACGGTACGTCCAATGAACCGAAAAGTCGAGACATCGATGTAGTACAAACGGTACAATAGATGAATCGAAACACAAGACAATTCGAAACATTGACGCAGTGCAAACGGTACGTCCAATGAACCGGAAAGTCGAGATATCGATGTAGTACAAACGGTACATCAGATGAATCAAAACACAAGACAATTCGGAACATTGACGCAGTGCAAACGGTACTTCCAATGAACCGGAAAGTCAAGACATCGATGTAGTACAAACGGTACATCAGATGAATCAAAACACAAGACAATTCGGAACATTGACGCAGTGCAAACGGTACGTCCAATGAACCGGAAAGTCGAGACATCGATGTAGTACAAATGGTACATCAGATGAATCGAAACACATTAAAAGTACATGGGTTGCTAGCCCACAAAGAAATGAGACGAAGCTCAATAAAATGAAGTACAGTCCTTCACATGGACAAAGAGACATCGCACATTGCTAGTCTAAACCATAAAATGATCATCATCGATCATCAAGAAGTGTCAATTACACTAAGCTAGTAAATATATGAGTTTAGCTTCATGTCCCATAACCACTTGCTTAACTTAAATATTTACGAACAAATTGTAGATTTCCACTCGAAAATTGTCACAAGAGATTCAATCGAACAAGTCCAAGAATTAACCGACGAAGTAAACGCAAGCGTTTCATACCACTTGTTTTACTAAACCGTTTAATTAGATTTCTCATACGAGTGAGGTAAAGGTTTGTATATACTAATAGATTAGAAAACGGTTTAAGAAATGAGCTTTGTAATAAAATAGTGTTGAAATCGTTTTAATGAAAGGGTTTTGATATTTACTACTAGTATAGAAACCTTTGTATTTTTAAAGTGACAAGTCATAGAAATGATTGTAGAAACAATCAATCATCAAGATTCACATTCGAAGACGTGAATCAAATCCAATTAAACCGATAAAGAATCCATCAAAGTGGATATTCAAAAATCCCAAAAAAGGAGTCATCAAAGTCATAATAAATGATAACAACAAATAGGATCATCATGAATCGATTCAAATTGGAAATTCAATCCAAAAAGGCAAACTGGACTGAAACAGCAGGTTCAGTCGACTGAACAGAGTTTTTCAGTCGACTGACCCTGTACCTGGAAATTTTCCAGGTTCAAGAAACTTTGTGTTTCCAGGTTCAGTCGACTGAACAGAGTTTTCAGTCGACTGAATCATGTCTGGAAACTTTCGGGTTCCAGGTTCAGTCGACTGAACAGAGAATTCAGTCGATTGAATTATGCCTGGGCTGTTTTTCAGCCTATACAAAATGAAGAGAAAACTCTTCCAAAATGCAACCGGATGAACATTGGCTCTAAGGGTTTATGCCAATCGGCAACCCGACCCTATATGCTCCTAGATGCATCACCAAAAGCATGATCAAACATCCATAAAAGGATTTTAACACAAATTTGACTTACAAACCCAAAAATTGGAATATTCACAAAACCAATCCAAATCAAGAGCAAATGCACATGAAGAAGTGTTAGGAATTCATACCCAACAACCAAAGATAATTATAGTCATAGATGTGAGATAAAAATCTCACCTTTACACACGAAAACATAAGAGAGAAGCTTTGAAACAAAGGATAGACCAATTCCTCTTCAATCTCAACTCAAGAAGCTTGAATCTAAGCTTAAAAGAGAAATATCTCCTAAATTAGGTTTAGGAAATTTCTGAAATTGAAAGGAGAAAGAGTTGGAGAAGGAGAAGAGGATGCTTACCAATAGCTTCTTCTTGAATTTGGAGCAAGAACATGAATTTGCAAATGAAATCAGGGCTTAGGAATTTCCATTTCCCATCTCTCCCACCATTGTTGCTAAAGCTTGAGTATTAGGAATTAGAAATGAAGTAATGAAGAGTTAGAGTGGAGTTGGGTTGATAAAACCAGAATTGGGCAAATGGGCTGAACCAAACCCAAAGTCCAAAGTGAAAAAGTAGCAAAATTATACTAACTCCAAACATATCGAAGCTTATACTCAAAAAGGTCGCAAATGGAATTTTGAACTCAATGGAAGTGGTCTTGAGTCCCAATTCGACTGTTTGCAAAAAGTAGCTTTTCGGACTAAAATCCGACGAATGATGAAATATTTAAATAAAATATTTAAATATATAATCGTAAAATATGCGGGTTGTTACAGACTCCCCTCCTTAAAGAAATTGCGTCCTCGCAATACTTAAGAAGAAAATAAAGAGTAACAACCATATATGCATATCAACACAAAAGAAAATTTGAAATAAGAAGTTCACCATAAAGAGCACGAAAGAGTAAGTCCGAACGTGTTCGCTCGACGAATCCTCTTGATTCCCAAGAGCAATCCTTGGGATTTGAAAACCATTAAACTTTCATTAGAAAAACATCTTTATTTCGAAGGCGCTCAACCTCCGAAGCAATGATGCGAATAAAATGTTGCTCAAAAGTCAAATCTGGTGAAACTTCAATCCCTACTATAACATCAGGCTCAAAAAATCGGAAAGCTAAAATCATTTCCATAGTTAAAAGACGTGGAAAACGTCAAGAATAACATAAAATTGACCCGGGGCAACGGCGTAGTACAATAACAATACGCCCTAGAAACTGGAAACACAAATAACTCCGAACATCGACGTAGTACAATAACGGTACGTCCAATGAACGGAAACTCAAATAATTCGGAACACCGACGTAGTACAAGAACGGTACGTCCAATGAACCAAACACCATAAAAGAACATCGGGCGCTAGTCCATACAAGAAATTAGATAAAACTCAATAAAACGAAGTATATCAAAACGTCCGATGAACTTGATAAAAAGAGATAATTCCATTCAGACATCATCAAAGAATCAACCACTTGTTGCTTACGACTAAGCGCATTGGCAACACGATTTCCCTTCTGGGAATAAAAAGAATATCAAGATCATAAGATGCTAGGAACTCGAGTCAACATGAAGTTCCTTATGAGAAAATAAATATTCCAAAGATTTATGATCGAGGTGGAGAACAAATTTCTCCCCCAAAAATGATGATGCCAAACTCTAAAAGCGAAAATAAGAGCCACGAGCACTAGATCATGAGTGGCATACCTAGTCTCGATCGGCTTAGAAGCACAAGTGATAGCACGTTCTCTTTTGCAAGAGAACGACATCCAAACCAATACGATTAGCATTGGTACAAAAGATAAGGTCTTGGTTCCCTTTGGGAATCAAAAGAATAAGAGTATCGAAAAAAAAGAATTTCTTTTAAATAATCTTCTTTCCCGAAAAGCTAAAATTTTCAAAATTACATTTATCTTTATGTAAAAATCTTTCTAGAGAAATTTACATTTTATAAGTCAATTTAATGTGTCTGATTGTCTCATCAAAGAGTTTAGGAAATTCCTATCGATAACGTTGATCAAGCGCACCGACCAGAATTTTTAAAGCACTCAATGGGCAATTCAATCACAAAACCATCTTCCATATGATAAAAATATCTCTTAGAAGTTTTAAGAATATTCTTTGCTCATTGAAGAACAAAACCCAATTATACTTATAAATAAATCTAATGAAAAAGATTTGCAAAATTTTAAATTGCTATTTCCATCCAAAATCAATAAATTCAAAAATGAAGTCATCGAGATAGCAGAATACTCGATTCATAAAATGGATGAAATAAGCTGGACAAGCTGAATGACATAATAAGTCATTCATAAGTTTCATAACGAGTGCGGATTGCAGTAAATGGAATGTTAACTCCCGCAACTCGTAGCAAATGAAAACCGGTGGCAAGGTCGAGCTAAAAAGACCTTAACACCACTCAAAAGATTGCTTAGGTGATAATCCTAAGACAAACTAAAAAATACCGAGAAAATTCTCAAACTACATGAATGAGAGAAATAACACTTTCCTCATCATGTGAGCTTAAAGAATAAAATGATGCTACCAAATTGGAATCAAAATCACAAAGGAAAAATAGAAATCTGCTTAACAGATTGAAAATATCGAAGATGAATAGTCCACATGGGACAAAGGATATGGCTTCATAATAATTAAGCCAATCCTTACAAAAGTCAATTCCGAAGCATAATTAAAAATCGGCTCGGAAAAAAAAATCACATAAAATAATTTCGACATCAATAAAAAGAAAATTGAGTGTTGCGGATCCACCAACCGGATTCGCAATCCTCAAAGAAGTCAACAAGCCCAAAAATGTCTAAAGAAAAGGAATCAACAAGTTCTTTTGTTATAAAATAATGAGACGAAACCCATATCAAAAAGAACTCGAATAAAATGATCACAAAATAAATGTCATTAAGGATAGAATGGATACCTTGACCAAGAGAAGAGTCACTAGGGGCTTG
Organism: Allium fistulosum; assembly: GCA_030737815.1. Lineage (NCBI taxonomy): Eukaryota > Viridiplantae > Streptophyta > Magnoliopsida > Asparagales > Amaryllidaceae > Allium > Allium fistulosum. Next base: position 795,913,109 of record CM060902.1, on the reverse strand, counting down.
AACAACATTTAGCTTTCCCTCTCTCTTGATTGGAAGTTTGGGGCATGAAGATAAAAGATGTCCCGAACCTTTGCAATAATGACAAAAAAATGGTTTAGGACACTCATTTGCATAGTGGTCCGTAGAACCACAATTATAGCATCGTCCACGACTAGAGGTAGGAGACTTTGTTATCGAAGTTTCTTGCTTCCCCTTTTTGTTGGGATTGGGATTGGGGCCTTTAAATTTGATAGGCCTTTTCATGTTGTTGTTGAAGTTTTGTTTAGCACCCACAACTTCAACATCACACTCTTTATCGGCCTCTTCAAGACGAAGAGCGATATCAATAAGCTGATCGAAAGAAACTTCCAATTTTAGAAGTAATGGCTTCTTGAGATTCTTGTTCAAGCCATAAACAAATCTCTGATTTTTCTTCTATGGGGTATTAATGTATTCAACCCCGTATTTAGAAAGAGATTCGAAAGATGCGACGTAATCCGTCACAGAAGATTCACCTTGAACAAGGTCGATAAAATGCCGGGCCAAGGTTACTTTTTCAGCCTTCGGCACAAATTTCAATTCGAATCTTTCCCGGAATTGCTCCCAAGTGAGATCCGCTTCAACGATTTCAGAAATAAGAAGCTCATACCAATCCAATGCTCTTTCTTGGAGCATGCTAGAAGCCACTTGGACTCGGTGGAGATCAACAAGATTCATGCGAGAAAAGATGCGGTCGCATGATCTAAGCCAAGCTTGGATTTCAATAACACTCTCGGATCCCCGGAATGGCCTTCCACTCAAATCGGTATAATCTCTACACAAGCGTGCAAAACCGGATCTAGGATGAGTAGGCCCTGAAATAGGTCCGATAGCTTGAGCATTCTTAACAAGATCTAGAAGCTGCTGGGCAGACATAAATACTCCCTCCTGAGGAGTAGCACTGGATTGACCGACGTTGGTACGGCCAGATCTAACCATTTCTCTTCTTTAAGAAGAAGAAAAAGTTATTCTCAGAATGAATGTCAAACAATCATGATTGATAAAACAAGGAATCATAAAAGAAAATAGGATAGAACGGGTCCAATTGACTCGAATAAATTCCTAAAGCACGACTCCTAAGAAAGACTTAGGACATGATCCTTGCTAAATTATTCTACATTGTTCCGAAGTTTGGCTATGATACCAAGCTGTGACGCCCCACCTCTATACCCACGCTAGCCAAGGATACTACGAGGTAATGTCGTCAACTAGCACGGAGAATAAGGTTGTTGAGGAGCGACCATCTATATAATTGCTTTGTGCGAGTACCGATATGCCAGATAAAAATATAACTTTTCATCTCAAGAGGAAATCCGACATACCGATACAAACTCAAAGCTACTACACAGTGGCTATATGGATTTCGGAAAAAAATATAGAAATAAACATAACACAAATCAGTCACAGACAATTCATATCACAAAGGCGGAAATAGATATGAATATAACACATGAAAGTGTACATCAGAGTAGTGGTCAAATAAGATCCACAATAACACAAAAGAATAGATACAAGTGCAAGGCAAAATAATATGTATACATCAAGGAGTCTAAATCTCAAATGTATACAACAAAAACTACTAAACTAGAGTAGTTAGCCAAAAGTCAGAAGATGGCTCCAGATAAGAAGTCATGAGGAAGCACCTGTAAAATCTCAGTCTGACCCGAGTATTATTTAAGAAGTAAATAATAATCGGATCAGTCTAGCTATAAATATCAGATAAAGTGATATAGAATAAGAGATATGATAAAAACTTATGATAACCATAAAGTCATACTGTGATAAGTATCTAATCGAAAATTAATCCAGAGATTAATCAATATCACAAGAATCTTCTCAAAGATTAAAAGAATGTCATATTCTTAATTTAATTCACCAAGCCACAATAAATGACATACATATCAATGCCAACTGAAAAAGGTGGTGAAACGTAAATCCCAGAAATCAATAATTAGAAATCCAGAAATCACAAGAAAAGGATGGCCAATCCCAAGCGGAAGCATGAAAACTCACAAACACGTGTATCACAAACAATTTGGAACATTGACGCAGTGCAAACGGTACGTCCAATGAACCGGAAAGTCGAGACATCGATGTAGTACAAACGGTACATCAGATGAATCGAAACACAAAACAATTTGGAACATTGACGCAGTGCAAACGGTACGTCCAATGAACCGGAAAGTCGAGACATCGATGTAGTACAAACGGTACAATAGATGAATCGAAACACAAGACAATTCAGAACATTGACGCAGTGCAAACGGTACGTCCAATGAACCGGAAAGTCGAGACATCGATGTAGTACAAACGGTACATTAGATGAATCAAAACAAAAGACAATTCGGAACATTGACGCAGTGCAAACGATACGTCCAATGAACCGGAAAGTCAAGACATCGATGTAGTACAAACGGTACATCAGATGAATCAAAACACAAGACAATTCGGAACATTGACGCAGTGCAAACGGTACGTCCAATGAACCGGAAAGTCGAGACATCGATGTAGTACAAACGGTACATCAGATGAATCGAAACACATTAAAAGTACATGGGTTGCTAGCCCACAAAGAAATGAGACGAAGCTCAATAAAATGAAGTACAGTCCTTCACATGGACAAAGAGACATCGCACATTGCTAGTCTAAACCATAAAATGATCATCATCGATCATCAAGAAGTGTCAATTACACTAAGCTAGTAAATATATGAGTTTAGCTTCATGTCCCATAACCACTTGCTTAACTTAAATATTTACGAACAAATTGTAGATTTCCACTCGAAAATTGTCACAAGAGATTCAATCGAACAAGTCCAAGAATTAACCGACGAAGTAAACGCAAGCGTTTCATACCACTTGTTTTACTAAACCGTTTAATTAGATTTCTCATACGAGTGAGGTAAAGGTTTGTATATACTAATAGATTAGAAAACGGTTTAAGAAACGAGCTTTGTAGTAAAATAGTGTTGAAATTGTTTTAATGAAAGGGTTTTTATATTTACTACTAGTATAGAAACCTTTGTATTTTTAAAGTGACAAGTCATAGAAATGATTGTAGAAACAATCAATCATCAAGATTCACATTCGAAGACGTGAATCAAATCCAATTAAACCGATAAAGAATCCATCGAATTGGATATTCAAAAATCCCGAAAAAGGAGTCATCAAAGTCATAATAAATGATAACAACAAATAGGATCATCACGAATCGATTCAAATTGGAAATTCAATCCAAAAAGGCAAACTGGACTGAAACAGCAGGTTCAGTCGACTGAACAGAGTTTTTCAGTCGACTGACCCTGTACCTGGAAATTTTCCAGGTTCAGGAAACTTTCTGTTTCCAGGTTCAGTCGACTGAATAGAGTTTTCAGTCGACTGAATCATGCCTGGAAACTTTCGGGTTCCAAGTTCAGTCGACTGAACAGAGAATTCAGTCGACTGAATCATGCCTGGGCTATTTTTCAGCCTATACAAAATGAAGAGAAAACTCTTTCAAAATGCAACCGGATGAACATTGGCTCTAAGGGTTTATGCCAATCGGCAACCCGGCCCTATATGCTCCTAGATGCATCACCAAAAGCATGATCAAACATCCATAAAAGGATTTTAACACAAATTTGACTTACAAACCCAAAAATTGGAATATTCACAAAACCAATCCAAATCAAGAGCAAATGCACATGAAGAAGTGTTAGGAATTCATACCCAACAACCAAAGATAATTATAGTCATAGATGTGAGATAAAAATCTTACCTTTATACACGAAAACACAAGAGAGAAGCTTTGAAACAAAGGATAGACCAATTCCTCTTCAATCTCAACTCAAGAAGCTTGAATCTAAGCTTAAAAGAGAAATATCTCCTAAATTAGGTTTAGGAAATTTCTGAAATTGAAAGGAGAAAGAGTTGGAGAAGGAGAAGAGGATGCTTACCAATAGCTTCTTCTTGAATTTGGAGCAAGAACATGAATTTGCAAATGAAATTAGGGCTTAGGAATTTCCATTTCCCATCTCTCCCACCATTGTTGCTAAAGCTTGAGTATTAGGAATTAGAAATGAAGTAATGAAGAGTTAGAGTGGAGTTGGGTTGATAAAACCAGAATTGGGCAAATGGGCTGAACCAAACCCAAAGTCCAAAGTGAAAAAGTAGCAAAATTCTACTAACTCCAAACATATCGAAGGTTATACTCAAAAAGGTCGCAAACGGCATTTTGAACTCAATGGAAGTGGTCTCGAGTCCCAATTCGACTGTTTGCAAAAAGTTGCTTTTCGGACTAAAATCCGACGAATGATGAAATATTTAAATAAAATATTTAAATATATAATCGTAAAATGTGCGGGTTGTTACACACCAGAGCCAAGGTTCTCGCTTAACCTGGAGCTCTGATACCAAATGTAACGACCCGGAATTTTCGAACCCGAAAATTCCAGATAGTTATGAGAAAAAGAAGAAAGAGATAGAAGAAGAAGAAGAAGATCAGAAACATCAACATCTCACATTCGCAGCGGATAAAATATAATAATAAATAATAACAGTTTACAAAACAATATTATATCTGTCGATTACATTTTAATACATCAGAGTTACACATTTGAATTTGTTCGATTTATAAATCAATATTTTTAAAAGTTAAATCAGATAACTATACAATTATCTGATGCCCGAAAATCCGGGATATCACATTCCTCCCCCCTTTAAATCTTTTCGTCCTCGAAAAGGAACGAAGCCAGAATTTGTTTAAGTTCTTAATATCAGTTAAATTTTCTCTTGGAACACATTTTTAAAAATACTTTAAAAATCTTTATAATATTACTAAATTAGTTTTTATAAAAATACTTTTATAACTCGATGTTTCAATAAGTCAATCCTTGTTCTCACAGAAATTCGTCATACGTTGATCAGGCGTAGGACTGAAAATTACTATCTTGTTATTTCTAACATATCTCGTTTACACACTTAAGTCTAAAAAGAATTAGAAGAAGAGAAATCGATTTGTGCACTTATTTTGTGAAGCCTGTAACCGGGAACAGAGCGATTATTCTTGTACCAGATATGCATACATTATTTGTATGTATATATATACATGCAGGCATACTTACAACATTTTCATCATACCAAAATCAGGATTAAGGGGTTTACTCACAGGCAACAAAATAGATTAAGGGTAGAAAGTTTGCTCACATTAAATAACAGAGAAGCATCTATTTATACATACTGATTTTAGTACAGGCATTTTATTTATACAAGCATGCATTCACAGATAAAATCATATGCAAACCATATTACTATAAAGATTCATCACAACATTTAAGTTTATTCTCAGATCTAAAAACTGTTTTAAAAATATAAAGGTTTACTCACCAGATATAATAAAACAGAGAACAGAGGAGCAGATTTTTGTTCCAGACTTGTTTTGATTTTTGAACTTCATTTTCTTTTTGCTTTGTTGAATTTAAATTTGGTTGTTGATCTTCATTATCATTTGCATGACCTCAGGTTGTTGAAGATTTTGAAACTGCTATTGAATTTGCCTTTGATTTTTCTTTTGATTTGCATTTCCAGTTTTTACTTCTTCTTTAAATTTTTATTTCCAGATTTTATTCCTTTGATCTATTTAGTTTTAGTTGCAATGAAGAAAAGATGAATTTGAACTGAAAAGTGAAAACAGATCTTTCTTCTTCATATTAAATTTTTTTATAACTTTAATTTACAAAGAGATATTGCCATTTGTCCTTAAGTTAATTATCTAGCTTACACATATTCAATCCAAGCCTCCATATGTTTACAAGTGTTAAACTTGGTTTTTATTAATTTATTTAAGCTATACATATGTATTTATGAAATATTTACATGTATATAATGTATTAATCTTACATAAATAAGCTTTTAGATTTAATAAATATAGAAAAGTGAATTCAAGTAAACATTTATTTATAATAACTTATGCTTTGATTAAATTAAATGCATGCTATGTTTATATGCTTGGGAAATTTATTTTAACTCTCTCTATATATATTTTCACAAATCAATTTATCTTATGTTTGAATTTTAAAAATGAAAGAATATTAAAACAAATGAACTTCTTAATTTAAATCTTATTTAAAACTTAAGCTTAAAATATATCTTTTAAATAAATAAGAAATTATCCTTGTTGTTAATAATTTAATCAAATGAAATCAGTATCTCAATAGTTTAAAATCAGTTAATTATCACATTAACAGATAGTTCAAAATCCAGGTTATCACATTCCTCCCCCCTTTAAATCTTTTCGTCCTCGAAAAGGAATGAAGCCAGAATTTATTAAAATGTTCATTATCATTTAAATTACTCTTTAAACACTTTAAAATCTATATAGTATTACAAAAATAGTTTTTATAAAAATACTTTTTATAACTCGATGTCTTAACCAGTCCATCCTCGTTCTCACCGAAATTCGGTCATACGTTGATCAGGCGTAAGACTGAAAATCTATAAGTACTTAGCAGACTCATTTTCAACACCTAGTGAAAATAGTTAGAAAATACTTTATTTGAAAATATCGAAAACATTTTTGAAAATAGAGGAAATATCTTTGGTGAGAATGCTCTGGAAATCATCACCCCCATCCATGGTCACAGTTACATCACGGGTTACGTTGCCATCGCAGCAAAAGTCCATGTAACTGATTACACCATGGAACCCACAACAGATCGCAGTTACATTCCAGGGTTACGTTGCCATCGCAGCAAAAGTCCATGTAACTGTTGGCTCTCAGCGGCACACACGATTTCGCTGTCAAAATGAAATTTCTCCACTCCTACATAGGTCGCAGTCTACCAATATAAAATCAAACGCAGACTGTTGGCTCTCAGCGGCACACATGACTTTCGCTATGTTACCATAGTGTCGCAGTCTACCGATATAAAATCAAACGTAGACTGTTGGCTCTCAGCGGCTCACACGACTTTCGCTATGGTCTGTAGTAGATCGCAGTGACAACGAGTTACACTATCGTCACAGCATAACCCAAATGCCTCTGTGGGCACCAGCCCCTCGACTTTTGCTACACAAATAATCCTCAGGAACTAGTTTTGTCCGGACTGCTCACAGGATCAACTTTAGAAACCCCCATTGGGGCTCAAGGCAGTACCACCCAGTGGCACTCCTGAGAATTTCATTTCAAGGGAGCGCCTTTTTCCCCAGAGCTATTCTCAAAACACTTTATACTATACACTTATAGTATCTTTAAATCATATCCTTTATGATTTATATCAAAATCTCCTTTACACAAAATCGATATCCAAAATCGATAGTTCCAAACTTGGCTTTCCAAAATCCAAAATTGATTTTTCCAAAAATCAAAAGCCTTTCCAAAATCCATAGGTTCCCAAAACCTTTTCCAAAATCATTCTCATAAGATCCTTGATATATATATATATATAGATATAGATATATATAACTTTGAAAATCTTTGGATCATTTCAAACTTGTATAAACCTCTTTTATACTTCAAATATTTTCAAAACCCTTTTCTTCTAGCAATAGATTCAACAAGGGAAGATTTATCTTATATAACAAGGATATATAACTTTGTTTATTCCAAATCAAATATTCAAATTTGGTTACTCTTTTATAAAGTTATTTACCATATCACTTTTCTATAAAATGAGTTCTAATCACAGAAATATTCAACTCCCATTTTATTTCATCATATATTTCACAAAATATACTTTTCATTTCAAAAACCATTTTACAGTTTTTATCCACAAATTTTCAATATCAATTTCATTCAAATCCGTAAGATGTACACATATCATCCGTACGCAATATCAATCTGATCGCTCTTCGATCACACAATTTCTCTTCCGAACTAGTATCGTCCACCCGACTTCCTAGTGCGGACTCAGATATGGTTTCTTGATCAGAAACCGTCATTCTCCTTGCATAGTCATAACTATGATAGAGAATATCCAGAACCAATCAACAATCCATATCCAGGTTCGCCGTCGAAAATCGAGCGAAAAATCCCAACTTGGATCGATAATACTATCTCGAAATTCTATGTTCGAATCTGAATCAAATCACTATGCGAATAGAATAATATACGTATATCCTACATATTTATCTTTATTGGTTATTAGCCAAATCAATTCTCTTTCTATTCACATTTCCTTTAATTCCATTCACTTATTCTCAATTACTTCCATTTCCAATTGAGTTATTATTTCAATTACAAACAGTTTGAACTCTGACCTATTTAAATTTAAAAATAGCTTGAAAAAATTTAAAAATAAATAATTAGTTGAAAAATAGTTATTAGTTTGTAAAATAGCTGTAAAATAGTTAAGTAGGTATAAAATAGTTAGATAATTGCAAAATAGTTTTTAAAATAGTGATTAGATATAAGTAACTGAAAAATAGTAATTAGTTTATAAGACAGTTTCAAAATAGTTAAATAGTTCCAAAATAATTGTAAAATAAGTATAAGATAGTTTGGGGTTTAAGAAGAAAGATTATATAGTAAATAGTTTGGAAAAATATATTTGTATTAAAATAATTTATTTTGAAAATAATCCAGAGCCAAACTGTTTAATTTCCCAATCTCCATTTCCAATTAATTTCCCATCAATTCAATTTAAATTTCCACTTCCATTTAAATTGACTCAATACTTCAATTTCCATTGAAATTGATTTAATCCCAATTCAAGTTGAATTAACCTTAATTCCTTTCCAAATTCAAATCAAATTCCATTTGATTTTTAAACTTATTCAACTTTAATCACAATTCCAAATTATTTCAAATCAATTTGGATTAATTTCAAATCGAACCAGCTTCAATTTCAAAACATTTCAATTCTAATTTACCATTTGAATTTTTAAACTTATACATCTTCAATCACAATTCTAATTAATTCAAATCAAATTCAATTTGAACTAATTCTATTCAAATCTCAACTTAAAACCATCTCAAATTATATAAATTCGAGTTAAAATTTTTAAATGTTAATTTAATCACTTAAGTCAAATTAACCCTTACTTTTTAAATCAAATCAACCTTTATTTTTAATTTAATAACTTGAATCTTTAAACCATTTAATTCTGAATCCAAATTCCAAAATTCCATTTTAAAATTATCTTTACTTAACTTATTACAAAGTTCCAATAAGGATTCAAAAACAATTTATTTTCGAATTCTAATTTATTTTCCATTTTTAACTTCAAAACCAATTCTCAATTTCATAGATTATTTATAACAATAGAATCATATCAGAATAAATAAACATCCAAATTTATCTAAACACCAATTAACAGCATCCATTTTCAATTTCCAGATCTCAAACCCATTTTGAGATCACTCATAATTCCCATTTAAAATCAACCATTTAACTACCCAAGTAAAATTTCAATTTCATCTTGAAATTTCCAATTGAAGTTGTTCATTCTAAACTCATTTAACTTTCCTTAAGTTAAATTCAATTTAATCCAGTCAAATTGACCCAATTTGAATTCCCATTTCAATTTTAAACTTATATTAATAATCTTCTTACTTATAAGTTCAAAAACTTATCACTTTGGGTTTCATATCACATTCCAAGGAAAAATTTAAAATTCAACACTTATAGTTTATTTCCAATCAACTTTGATATTATGTATATCCACACATATATACATTTATTTTACACACCAAGTTATACTTTAAACTTTTAAACCACCTTTGGTTTTAATTCAAAACAAACTTCTTTAAAGCAATTTCAAGTTTTCTGGATTTAGATTTAAAACTTCACAATTTAAAATCCACTTCAATTTACAAGTCATACTTGCCTAAATGTTTTACTTCCCTAAAACATTTCATTATTAAACACAACAATCATTTATGATACAACCAAGATTATCATATCTGGAAATCAATTCATTATTATTTTTATTTTGAAAACACTTCTACAAATTCAAGATTTTAATTTCAGTTTGGATCCATTTCAAACTTATCTTCATTCAATTTCAATTTGGTTGTATTACTATTACCACTTAATTCTCATTATTTATTTAATTCCAATGATTCAACAACCAATTTCTTTAATATATTTAATAATTAGAAAATTATTTCTATATATATCAAAAGATAAACTTATATAAAAATCATTTTTTTATAAAACCATTTTAAAACCTTTATATAAGAAAATAAAAAGTACGCTCTCATATATATATATACACTCAACTCATCTTAGGGTACCATTGACCCTATCCTTAATGAGTAATCCCAACAGAGCCAAGGTTCTCGCTTAACCTTCAGCTCTGATACCAAATGTAACGACCCGAAATTTTCGAACCCGAAAATTCCAGATAATTATGAGAAAAAGAAGAAAGAGATAGAAGAAGAAGAAGAAGATCAGAAATATCAACATCTCACATTCGCAGCGGATAAAATATAATAATAAATAATAACAGTTTACAAAACAATATTATATCTGTCGATTACATTTTAATACATCAGAGTTACACATTTGAATTTGTTCGATTTATAAATCAGTATTTTTAAAAGTTAAATCAGATAACTATCCAATTATCTGATGCCCGAAAATCCGGGATATCACATTTCTCCCTTCTACCATATAAATTCGTTCGACTTTGAGAAACCAAGATCACGAGCAGATCAATCGCCTGGCACGTGAATGCTCAGCAGTCCAGGGGTGTAGCGGCGCTCGCATTCAAGGAGGCAACCTAGGGGAGCATCGCAGCTCGCACGCGATAGTGAAGTAAGGACTGCGGCGACGTCGCGATTCGAGTTCGATCGCGATGGTCGAATCAGGGATTGTGGGTCATGATTTGTGGCTTGCAATGGCGTTCAAGGAGGCAGGGTGCTCGGCGAATCGAAGTCTAGGGTTTCGAGTCATTCGACTTGTCATTGTCGATTCATGTTGAGTTTGCGAAGTTGAGGTTAGTGGCACGACAGTTGGTCGCGAGCGAGGCGGAGGTCGCAGCAGAGTAGGTGGTGGCGTGCGACGTCGACTGTGGGGTTTGGCTCGAATTCGATCGAGTTTTGGGCATTAATTTCGATTGATGTTAATAAGGTATGAATGATCAATCTATTTTCGAAAATAAAAAATCTGTATATACATATATATGTAGAAATTTTAAACCCAGATTCATTTTATTTTACAAAGATATATGCATGCAGAAGAACATATATATATATATATATAGTTTTAAAAATTACAGTTTGTTTAAAATTTATAGTAAACAGAAAATTAACATAAGGAAATTTATTTAAGGAGAAATTGGTTTAAATAAAGCTATCAGTTAATTAGAACTATAAAACGATAATTGATTATTCGATTTATTCAGATATTAATAAATTGTATAAATTGTTTGTACAAGGTCAAAATTGTGGAGAAAACAGTCTGGAATGGAAATGGGATTGCAAAAATAAAAGCAAAGGTGAGATCTTCTCACTCAAATTAAATTGGCATTGTAGTTATTGATTGACTGTTTGGATGTGGTAGTATATATAGTAGTGTGTATATATATATATATTTGGAGTTATTGATTTCCCGTATTATATAGCGGATGAAACCCTATGCGCCGCATAATAGCTGATGATATTTTATAAATCCCATATACCGCGATATTCCACCTCGAAGTGGAATGGGTATTTAATTGTTGTGCTAACATCTGTGGATGCAGGGAAATAGGTTGGAGAGATCCAACTGGATTCCTCAAATTGTATGAATTTGTTTCATATGTTGTATGAATTTGTTTCATATATTGTGTGATAATTTATTTATAATCTGGGTATGATTATATCGATGATTGAAATTGTTGAAGGCTAAAATTTAGCCGAATGTATTTTTGGTATCGTTGGACACCAGAAATAAATAAAATTGGATTTTTAAAATTAAAGTAGGAAATTTTAAGTAAATTTCTTTTGAAAGGATTGGTTGAATTTAAAAGAAGGAATTTAAAAGCATAAAGTTGATTTTTGAAATCTTATCGAATTAATTCCAAAATATGGAAAAATATTAATTAGTGGGTTTTGAAAAATATTGTTTAAAAGTTGAAGAATTTCTTGAAAATGGAATTTTAAATAATTTGGAAAGAATAGAGGGATTTATTTAAAAGGTGATAAATTTGTTTGAAATCCAATTGATTTGGTATTGGAAAATAAATCTTTGGGAAATTAATAAGATAATTGATGTGGTGTTTGAATGAAAATTTATTTTGTACCGAAATAAACATAGAAATCAATTTATAAATGCATTGTTATTTGAAATAAACTTGGAAGTCAATTTGTAATTGATTTAATGTTGATATAAATTTAGAAATCAAATTTGGAATTTAATTTGGTGATGGAAAATAAATCATTTGGGAATCACTTTGAAATTGATTTGGTGTTGAAAAATAAATTTGGATATCAATTGAAATTTGATTTGGAGTTGAAAGTGAATATTTGAGAAATCGATTTGAAAAACGTATAAAAAGTGAATATTTGGGAATGTAAATTCAAAATGGAATTTATAAAGGAAATGGAAATTTGTTTTAAAAATAAACACTGATTTATTTTTAAAGTGTGGAAATAAATTTACGGATTTGGAACGTACATTTAAAATGAATCGATAAGGATTATTTAATTGGTTTAAATGGACCATTTTGAAATGGAAGTGTATTTTCCTTGAAAAACCGAGTATATTTCCAAAGTAGTTTCAAATTATAAATGAAGAAATTCTGAAATTGGATTTTAAGGAATATTTTGGAGATAAAGTATTTGAACTCGGCCGATTTCCAGTGGAAATGAATAAATATTTGGAAATATATCCCGTGTAGGGAAATTGATTGAAATTTGTTTTCAAAAGTTTGAAAGGTGAAAAGTGATTTGAAATTTGTTTCAAATGGTTGAAGTGTTGAAAATTATATCTTGAGAATATAATTTTGAAAATAAATAATTTGGGAAATTATTTGGAACCTGGTGATGTTGTGAATATCGATTGATAATTAAATAACCGACTATCAATATTGACCTTTAAATGGGTATTTGTTGTGATTTGCTTGAAATTTGAATGCAACACTTATTTTTAAATAAGCGCTCATTATTCGGTTTAGCCGGGAGAGGACTTTTTGTCATATAACCTATTCCGAATAGTGATACGTCGAAATGGATCGCATTCGAAGACCGGTGGTGAAGACCGGGTATTTGTGAGAATGATAGGATAACCTATCGATTGTCTCTGCACCGAGTAGCTATGGTATAGAGATTCCCTATGTGATGGGAAGTCCGATCGAGATTGTGAATACCCGGATTGCAAGGGCTTCTTTGGAAGTGCCTTCGGTTCTGTCCGAACCCGGAATAGACTTGTATGGTTGTATGTCTGACATTACACTTTGAGATATAAAGCTGATTTCTTTCAAATACATTTCTGTTTGGTGGTGGAGATTTATTCTCTTAGCTTAACACCCTTCTCTGAGACGTACGAGCTCAGAGGTTATGTAGTTGAAGGTTATCGGTGATATACTTCCAATTTGGTAGTGTGGCATGTTGAGTGCTGCTGTGTGTTGCTGATCATTTGTTGATCAAAGCATGGCTTTCGTGTAAAGCGTAGCTTTGTGGACGAGACCTCATCGGACCTCACACCCCGGAAATGGTCAAAACAGGAAAATGCGGCAAGGTTATGAGGGTCGCTCCCTTTAGGGTATGTCATTTCCTTCTGGAAAAAGGTGGTATCATGGTATGGAGCCCAGATGCTATACCTGTGTGGTGGCATCAATCTTATTTACTGTGTGATTGTTGCTTTGTGATTGAGGCACCTCGGATAAAGGTCCCAAAGGACCGGGGGATGGCATACTTTTGTGTGGAGTTATCAAGTTACAGCTTCATTGCACCCCAAAGCGTGTGGTAACTCAGCCTTGTGTTGGCAGAGAGCCAGGCTGGTTCTCGGGACGTCTCGCCTGAGGCGTTCCCATGTGGCAGTAGGAAGTTCCTTAGCCTGACCATTTGTTGGAAAATCCAAAGAAACAATATGAACCTTGTACAGTTTTAGTTGTATAACCTGCTATGGAATGTGGCGGTAACCTGCTATTGAACATCGTAGCTATAGTAGGCATACAATAATGGTTGTATGTTGGCTAAGATTAATATTATAGTTTCGAAATGGTTTCGACACTATGCACTAATGATAATATTAAAAAGATTTTGCGTATCAAGCATGTTTGACTATCATAAGGAGAAATCTCCTCCAATTCCGCGTTTGCATTGTGTGTGTGGCGGGAGGCCTTATGGTAGTTTCATTTTCCAAAAGCATTGCGAATTTCTTTTATTTTCTTTGTGAAAATAACTGTTTTACGATCTCACACCAGTCACCATGACTGACTCGGAGTTTATTGTTCCCTTTCTAAACTCTGGGTGCCCATAATTTTCCACATGGGCAGCCTAGAGTTATGTTATCAGGATATTCTGGATTTTCTGGAGCTTTGGAGACGAGCTGGATGGCGAGACGTATACTCGTACTTTTTTATTTATTCCGTTGTGTATTCTGTATGGGGACAAGTTTATATAACCGTCCATTGTTGTAACTCTGATGATGTACGTATAAACTGATATAGTTCTTTGTGATAAAGTTTATTTATTCATCTATTATATATTGTTACGCTGCGAATGTGAGATTCTGTTGTTGTTTCTGTTTCTTCTTCTATCTGTTTTCTTCTACCTCTTCTTTTTAACCCTAACAGTTCAGTTTTCCGGCATTCGATAGTTCAGCAGTTGATACAGTGGTTGTATTGATGTCGACTTTCGAGCGTCGAAAAGCCTGGACCGTTACAACCTTCTTTTCGAACCAAAAGGTTACCATTATATTATGTTATCTTGCAACGGTAGCCGATCTTGATCAGCTTCATACTGTAGACTGGGAGTCCTTTATACTTGGATATTTGTACACCGCTCTTGATTCTTATGCTCTTGGGAAGGTTAGGAAAATGTTTGGGTTCAGTATATTTTGTCATGCTAGTACTATGAGTACATGAAAAACATGTATTCATGCATTGTTCTGACTGCTAGTCATATAGCAGAGACATATTTTCAAAACATGAGATGATGAGAGCGTGTTTAGTTAGTTTCTCATGCACTTACGGGGGTTAGGCATGACTTGGTGGAGATCTGTACTCATATTGATTTGAGGTGCAGGGCTAATATTTTATGGGCACTATGGGCTTCATATTGGATCGCCATGATACAGGCGGGCCATATGTATAATGGTCATCCTCTTTCTATTGTGTATCAGTTGTGTTTATGAAGGATTATTTTACTTCCATCAGCGTTTCTTCCTATTTAGTATTCAAGGGAGAGATACTCGTTTCAAAGCATTAAGGAGCTACGATCCCTAGAGATCGATTATCTTTTGACGACATGTTCGGTAAACGTCGGACCATTGGATCACAGTGTATACAGGGATTGAGACAGACTGGATGGGTAGATGCTTTTGCATTTTTCCTAGCCGATGGGGATTTTGACAGCTATTGGGTTGCTCCTCGACGGTCTGACTACGCTCGAGGAGTGAACTCCGATCGTCTAGGTCCACATATAGCCATTGGTAGAGTTTAGGCACCTCCATTTTCTTTTGACCTCACTCCATCCTAGTACTCTCAGCAGCCCATTGACTTCGGTCTAGACGACTATTTTAGTGCACATAATATCAGCGGTAATCTTATCGAATAACTGATAGTTTATCCATAGGATCATGAGATTGCCGGTATCCCTACTGCTGGACTTTACCCGCCTTTTGAAGTAATTCAATGTATTAATAATTCATTGTATAGTATTAGTTAAGCAAATGTATACTGATATATTATATGTAATTATGGTATGCTGGTAGGTTAGACCAACATAGACGATACATTGCCGCTATTCAGCATATGACATTCATTCATACTCAGATGCTCAATCAGGAGGGCCAGCAAGCGATGCAGACATAGATTGACTGGCTGCATTCCAGTTTGATCATGGCAGCCCTGCTGATTTTGATGAGGACGAGGACGACGTTGGTGCTGCACACTTAAGATGACTGATGACTGTACTATTACACTTATATAACGGTTGTTTGACTGTACTATTATATTTATGTTACCACTAGTTGACTGTACTGTTATACTTATGTACTGCACTGTCACACTTATGTTACCGTTGTTATGTCACGTTATATAGCTTTATTCACATTGCATGTATTTATTCACATTTCATCATACTTACCAAAGATAAAGTGGCACGGTGTCCCATCACATTCAAACATTGTAGCTAAGTTGCACTTCATTTAAAGCTTGCCAGCTTGCCTTGTGGAGACTGAATGCTTCATTGTCCCATCAAATCGAATACTACAGCCACGTTGCAATGCCTTATGTAGATAGAATGCCTCGGTACTATATATCTCACACTACTTGCCATGATGCTCTTCACTAATATCATACCAGTAACACGTAAAAATGGTGGATTATAACCATACTTCATTACCCTCGTCAATGAAGGTCCATTAAGAATGATACCCAGTCGAATACCTCTTCTTCCCAACCACCAACTGAGTGGAATGTTGAAATGGAGGAAAGACACTATGAGGATGTAAGGGAGCATGGAGAGTTTTGCTAGATCACGGGCTGTTAGAGGATGGAAGAAGACAAAGAGAGGAGTGGTGTAGCAACAATGGCAGAAGGCAAAGAAGGCATGAAATACGCCACCAAGTACCTCAGGCAAATTAAGAGGCTGACTCTAGACTTGTAACTGTAACTGTGGAGTTTCTGTTCTGTATTATGTTATAAGAAACAGAACTGACATCAGTCGACGTCACACAGATGCCACAATTTTTCGGGTAGTTGTAAATTTTGGCAATGGCTTGACGATCCTTTACCTCATCGAGTAGTTGAGTATGCAACTGAACTTGAAGAACAAATTGAAACGCTCTAGAGGCCTTTTGGTTCAATTCTATTATCGGATGGTCGAAGACAGTTTTTTTAATTAGTCTGTGCGTTTGTTTTAGATCCATTTCAATGTCGGTTGTCTTGTTTGTATCATTTCAATTATCAGCTTATCTTAAGTACTTTGTATTGTTTATATCGTTTCAATTAAGTATTTGTTAGTTTCTTATCTTAAGTATTTAGTAGATATTGAAAGTACATACAACTTACTTAATATAAATAACTTAACCACTTTTATTGAATCTGAAAGCACATAGAACTTATTTAATATAAAGAGCTAACCTAAACATCATTCAAATTGTCGAATATAGCTAACCTAAAGATCATATGCAACATGTCCAAAAAATTAGTTTGATACTCCCATAAATATCATGAATCAAACATAGCTTGTGTTAACTTAAATAGGTCTTCTTCCTCCACTGTATTTATGATGTTTTCGTACCTTCGACAAGCTCTAGTAAACGTGACATAAGTACTTCGAGTTTCCAAAATCCTCTGAATTAGTCTACAATTAGGATGATTATTAAATGCTTCATTTAGAGTAACCTAAAAATCTTGGTTCGACTCCTCTTCCATGTGTCTTGTATCATCTTCTATGTATGCTTTGATTAGTACCAAATAATCTTGTGGAGTCCAATTTTCTTTTGTCATTGAGTTTGTTGTAAACTTTCAGTATAAAATTTACACATAAATAGACAGTTCATAATCTGCATCATTCGAATCAAGCGTGATCTGAACGACTATGTGGCAAACATCCGCGAACTTATAGAGAACCAAAAACAAGTGTTCACTTAAAAATAATAATTCTGAATGACCACACTTTGAATTACTGTTGTCTAACACTTGTTAAAGTTTAGATGACAACACTCTAAATTCTTTGTCTGCCACTTGTTACAGTTGAGATGACAACACTTTGAATTAATGATGTCCACTCATTATTTTATGGAACAATTGCCTTGTTGTTATGCACGTATCATTTCATTTATATATAAGGACTTCAATCTATTGTAGATATCATATTATAATCTTCTTTCTTTCTCTCATAGCATAGTACTAAATACTACAAAATATTTCATCTTTCCTCAAATGTGTTATGCTGTTCGATAGTGATTTCGAGGAGAAGTATATCCTACGAGAGGAAGCAAAGGAGATGCAAGAAATGGTTTATCTATGTCATGAAGCTTATGGTTCCACATCCAGAAAACACGGTGGATCGATTATCGATCGCAAGCATGTAAAGCATAATCAATTTGTCTTTCATAAAACTCTCATGCAAGACTATTTCATTCCAAATTGCACTTATGGACCCGATATATTCAGGAGAAGATACAGAATGAGAAGAGATCTATTTTTGAGAATTTTAGCAGGTATTCAAAATAAAAATAGATATTTTATTCAAAAACCAAATGCTGCAGAAACTCAGGGTCTTAGCGACGAACATAAAATGACTGTCGCATTAAGGATGCTAGCTTATGGCACCTCCTCAGATGCATTGGATGACGCATATCGGATTATAAAAAGTACGGCATTAGAAACCCTCAACAAATTCTGCCAAGATGTGGTAGATGTTTTCGGCACTGAGTACCTTAGATCTCCGAATAAGGATGATGTTGTGCGGATTAGAGCAATGCACGAGAGTAGAGGATGGTTTGGCATGCTAGGAAGTCTCAACTGTATTCATTAGGGATGGAAGAACTGCCTCAAAGCATACCATGGATATTATAATGGTAAAGAAAGAAGACCAACTATTATTTCGTAAGCCATTGCTTTGTACGATTTATGGATATGGCATGCTTTCTTTGGAATGTTTGGATCTAACAACGACTTATATGTTATTGAGAGGTCACACTAATTTGATGATATGACACTTGGCCGAGTAACTCTAGTGACATTTACTCTTGGGCAAAACACTTACGACCACAGATATTATCTCGGCGATGGGATTTATCCAAAATGGAGCACCATTATGAAAATGTATCCAAATCCGATAACAGCAAAGTAAGCAAAGTTTGCTATGATGCAAGTGGGGTATAGAAAAGATATGGAAAGAGTTTTTGGTGTTCTTCAATCCAGATTTGCAATGATTAGTAATCCTTGTCGATTGTGGTCTCAAGAAAAGATGTCCACAATCATATTTGAATGTATTATTATGCATAATATGATTATTGAAGATAAAAGAGATATGGATGAAGAATATCGTCACTACAAATATGATGGTGTAGTGTAAATGCTAGAAATATTTCGAGATGACATTCTTATAACCGAAGAAGCTTTCAACATTCACATGGAATGTCGATTTTCATTCCGAGACTCACACCTTCACAACCGAAAAATAGAAAGATCTTATGAATCATATGTGGAATTACTATGGAGATTATTAGTTCAATTTTACATTTAATTAGTCATGTGTGTATGCATTTGTCTTATATTTGTATTTTAGTTAACCTATCAACTGTATTGGATTTCCTTCAAAATGTTATTTAGCTTGGTTATAGACTTTGTATGAATGGAAAAAGAAATAGTAGAACATTAATTAATCACCAAATACAACATATTTATATAAACTTAAAGTACGTTGAAATAATACAAATTATGCAATGTTAAGATTAAAACAAACTACTTTGAAGGAACTTAGATATAAGTATTTGTCTTTTGCGCTCCATCCAATATTGCGTTTGAATATCATCCATTCTCGTCAAATCTTTGTCCATAAATAATTTTTTCTTGATTTTCCCATTCAATATCCAGCTTTTGTTGATCAATATCTATAAACTTATGCATTACATCGATCTTCTCATGTGCTTTCCTACTTTTATCTTGATGTCTTCTTTCGTAAATTTCATGAGCGGCATTCACTTTAGCATTCAATGCGACATCAACTTTATTCTTTCTCTTTGCTACTTTGACGCCCACTGGTCTATAACCTTCATTGGGTCTCTGGATGAGCACATCCACCTCATTTTCATCCTCAAATGGGGTTTCTCTACATGATGAATCTCTCAGACTAGACGAGTATGATGATTTTGATGCTTTGTTCTTTCCCTTCGCCTTTGTTTGAATGTCTTGGAGGCACTTTGCATTATCGGAGTTCTACTTCAGTGTGCTCGTCAGCAACTCATAACAATTCAAAAATTGATAATAGTGTGGTTTTTTAGCACTATTTTCCTTTGCAAAGAGATTTATGAATTCCTCGTTTGCCATTTTTTCTGTTAATCAAAAAAGAAATAAACTAATAATAAGATAAAATACTAACAAACTAATAAAATCAAAAATCATATCAAATGCTCTTTGCCTCTCATTCCACTAGGATTTGCTTTCTTTACTTTATAAATCTACGATTCATAAAATTGAGTTTGACGATTGATTTTTTCGAATCGACCTTGAATCGCCGACAAAGATCATGTGCTTTTAGGATGCTTAGGGTTGAAGGTATTCATTATTTCTTCCAAAACTTGTCGCCGCTTTGGCATTACCCCTAATTGAGTCTTTGATATAATAACGGTAAATATCGCATAAGTCGAAGTCCTCGTCGCTTCCCCATGGGTTGGATGAATGATGGCTTGGAGGAGTACTTTATTGTTGCTCATTGTCTTCTTCGTAGACATAATTTTAGGGATTAGAAGGATGCATAAAATCTCCAAACGGTGAAGACATTATGAAGATCGGTTTTGATTTGAAGATAATGTGGTTTAGAGAAGGAAGTAGTGAAGAGTTTTGTGTGGATATAAAGAGTGAAAGTATTATATCTATGGAGTTGGAGAGGGAGGAAGTAGTCGTTGTGGGGGGAGAGCCGTTAGGAATTACTGATGGGTCTTGGGCGCTGATTTAATCAGTGCCCGTGGCCAATTTTGAATTGGCCATTGAATATTCACCTTAATATTATGCATTATTCGAACTGTTGGAGTGAGATAAATTTTTTGTTCTGAATATTAAGCCTGAATGATGAACCATTGGAGATGCTATTATAGGTTGAGCGAATTATTTCTGCATTCTGCTATTTACAATTTGAAAACTTGTTTTTCTTTTAAGTCCTATGTTGTGGAATTTCAACTTGCATTGCAAAGCATGTGAAAAGCAGAAGATAAGATTTTAAATTTCAAGTCATTGCAATAATAGAGGGCTAATGAAGGGGGTAGAAGACTGGCGTAGGGAACAAATTACTTTTTGTGCTTTTGTTATTTTTCAAAACATGGAAAATAAAATAACTTTATTTTTTATTTTGTATGTTAACTTCATTTTTTAAATTGGTTGTCTAATAAAAATACATGCATCGTGCTCTTTTTTGTTTAGACGGAAACCTAACACTAAAAAAAACAAACGCAACCTCATGTTTACAGTTTGGACTTTGACTCAAAGTTCGATACGGTCGTTAGTGCCAATTAAAATGAAAATGCTAGAATATAATGCAAACACTAAAGAATTTTTGTTCCACTTGTAGAGGTCACTTACTATTGTTTCATAATATGTATTAATGATAAATATGTTTATAAATAGATCAAGTAGGTTATTTTCTAACATAGCATTATTGGACAAATATAAAGATAGTTGTGAAGGAAAAAAAAATTAAATGGTTAAACTTAAGAGTGACCAGTGAAAACGATAAAAACAACTAAAGAGTTGTTTTGGAAAGAAAAAAATCTTTATTATTTATCATCGTAGAAAAACATAAACTTTTTTTTATTTTAGATAGTTGAGTTAAATTTCAACCAAACACTTAATTCAAAAGCATAAAACTTAAGCTAGTGAATTAAGATAGTAAACAGGTTTAAAATGCAAATATTATGGAATCTTTGTCCTTTATTGTATTTGAACGAGTTTAATTTGCCCTAGTATGTCATTGATGTACAAGTTCAGGCATTTGTTACAAAATTACGAATGATTTAAGAGAGAGAAGAGTTTGGGAAAATGTCCTTTCTTAGATGGGATAGTACCATATTATAGCAATTCCTTAATCTTGGGATGCTCGATATGTGACAACTGAACTGTAACAACCTCTAAGGAACGGACCTAATTTTTGACTCAATAAAAGCCCATTAAACCTTAGGCCTATTAGTAGCTGGCTGTTGGTTTGTAAAATTGATCAAATAGAAAATATATAGAGCTATCTATTTATGCTTTCAGAACTCAGAAGGGATAAAATATAATAAAGTAAGTACTCACTTCACACATTTTTAAAATTTAGAAATACAATATTACAAATATTCATAACAGACTGGCTCAAAATAGAACACCAACAAGTCTAAAATTTGGGTACATCAGAAAAAAACATAAATAAATAGCTATATTTCCATCAGTCTTCACTGCCTCCTTCACACTTCATCATTAGCATCGTTTTCTATTAACCTGTGGGTTGCATTGAGGAGGGAGTCAGAACAACAAATGTTTGGTAAAAGAAAATCTCAAATCTTACCATAATAGTATTTGGACAATATCATCTAGATGAGTATTATGCCTTACGTAAACTTTTCGAGTATACCTCTAACTGTAAGCCAAAGGCTCTGACAGTCCAACTTTATAACGTATCTCCAACTGTAGACCAATGGCCCTTTCCAGTCTAATTTTGTAACTATAACACGGCTGCAATGCAATTATGGAGTACATTCGGTTCAACGACCCATCTCCGTCAACTATGTCCTAACGATGCGAGAAAAAGTACCTGAGTCACTTAACACTTTTTTAATGGAAATATGTAGATTTTGACCATTTAATACCTATACCCTAGGCAAATCCCTATCATTTAATACCTAACCCAAGACAAACCCCTTTTTGGTACTTCCAAGCTAACATCATAAGAAATACCGTAAGACCATTTAATATTACTTAAATGGGTAAGAGGCAGACCCTCCAAAAGCCATTTAATACCTCAACCCCGAAATAGACCCCCTCTAGAGATTTCCATTATAGCACCTAAAAGATAATTCAGACCATTTAATACCACTAGAATGGGAAAGAGAAGACCGTACACCATTCATTTAATACCTCAGCCCCAAAGCAGGCACATCTTATAATTACCGTTCTATGACCCGTAACCCAGACCGTGATGTCTCCTATTTGTATGACTATTCGTAGGTGTTATAGCCAGATTAGCTGGACAGGCTTACCCTATAGAATTGGGACTAACCTCGCATCCATCGTGGGTAATTATTATAGATGATTTTTCACATCAGTTCGAAAGTCAAACTATTGGTAGCCAAATTAGCTGGGCAGATTTCTATGTGCTTTTAACTGACCTTGCGTCCCTATAAATTAGTCATATTTGCTCTCTCCAACACTACTAAACTATACGAAGATATATGTACGATATATACATATATATGCACATACATACATATATACATACACGCACACACACCCCTTACCCACATTTACGCATTAAGGTCATATAAGGGAAATTCCTTATTTAGTCTAGTTTTCATACTTGTTCTTAACTTCCTTTTTATACGATTTATTGTTATTTGTTAACCTATTTATTTTATATGTTATGACTTATACTTTATTAATATATTTATATTTGACGTAAATTTTTGGCTAACTAGTTTTTATTAAATATTCCTAGGCGTGTGCAAAGGCATTTCTATACAAAGATGTTCGCTTCCTATTCAGGTTGTTAAGATAATTTAAATGTCAAAAATTTCCATATCCATACAAGTCCCAGTCCAATACAACTGTTTACAAATAGCTAATATCATAATTTAAATTAGCTAAAAAAAATAAATTTTCATATATATATATATATACATGTATGTATGTTTGTATGTATGTATGTATATTCAAAAATGGAATCAAAACATCCAACTTGTTTTACATTAACATAGTAGATTTAACAACTCTATTTCAAGGGAGAAACTTTACGATTTAAATCCTTTATATTCTATTCAACTTTTAAACGGACAAAGTTGAAGTGAAAAAGGATTCATACTTATTTTCATTACAGAATTAGGCCATGAAACCCACGGGTGGGACAGAATTCCATGCTTTGCACGCCCTTTCTTAATTCTTTTTAGACTCCTTTAACATAACAAATGCAAATTGGGAAGTAGAGATTGAATAAAACATAAATTATTCATGTTGCAAATAATAAAAGATTAAATTCTACCATATTAACATCATACCAAATAAGATTCCAACCAATTCAGGAATTAAAGTTGTAGGGAGAATTTTGGGTTTTTATATTTAAAGATTTACATACTAAATTCCCCAAGGCATAAAACAAATCCGAACATTAACTACACAAATTACTATAAAGAGAAAAACTAAGATTTCCACTCACGGATAGCTTTCCTTGAATTATCTTAGATTTGCTTTCATGTTAATGCCGATCTCTTGCTGTGACGACCGCCCATGACCCCTGCACTAAACATAGAAATAGTGCGCTGATAAGTGTGCCAGGCAGCCATGGACGGTTTCCAAGGTAAAGTTAAAACAGCAGAATCTATCGTATAACTCACAGCGCATGGATAAAATACAATAGAATGTATATATAGTGAAGCTTTACAGAACAGAATCTCTATTAAACCTCATAATAGTTGAATACAAACATCTGAATAGTCAATACATCAAGCCTCACTACATATCACTCAGAGAATTATACAAAGCAGCGGAACATCCAGTACATATAGTAAGAAAATAATATGCAAGCCTCCAGCTCGTCTTCGTCATCAACATCGTCGGAAACTAAGAACAGCACCTGTCACCTGCTACCTAGTCTGCCCATCCCAAAGCGGATGAACAGCCCAAGGCAATAAGAGTTAAACATAAAGCCTTGAGTCAGACAATAGTCTTAGTGAGCGGTAAATTAACTAACAACATACCAAAAGAGCATAAAGGTAAAAGGAATAGGAATCCAACCCTCCCACTCCACCTCTTTCTACAGTGATAGCCCCCAGACACACTAAGCAGAAATAAACATAGCAAAGCAGACATTTAAAGTAAAGCAATTATCACTCGAGTCAAGGTCGGTGTTTTCCAAGCACAAACCCCCAAGGCCTAAACCAAGATCAGATAAGCACCCAAAAAACATCGCTCTTGAGACCGAATGATGATACAACCAAACATCCATGACTCTGGCTATCACTGTTATCATTGCCTCGATACCACCGTTAATTGAATGACCGGCACATTCTTTCAGCCGTCCGTCAAGGGTTAATGGCAACCCCGGTTCTAGACAGAACTCCGCACGTCGTCGCAGCCCGTGCCTAGGACTATCGAATCTGCCCAGAGTACTCGACTACAATCATTGTCTTTAGGGACTATCGAATCTGCCCAGCGTACTCTTGCTTTGAGTCTGCTAGAACCTTCAATAACGATGAAACCTCAGCCTTCTAGTCATCCTCCTCGACGACTATTTCCATACTAGCCCAAGCGCCTCTCGAGCCAACCATTATCCTCAACTCGAACCCTTTCACCGAGTTATCAACATGCTTGGAATGATCCCGTCTGGATTAAACCAAGGCTATCTCACATCATGCCTAGCTTCATCTCATCATAGCAAAGCCTCATCTCAACATCAACATCATCAAATCTATCCATATGAGCTTCATCATCCGCCACATATGCCACGAGCAGCTTTTCCAATTCAAGAGCCTTTCCCTTAGCTTTTGAATCATCTTCGACTAACTTGTCCAAATCAAATCATCAATCAACTAATTTACAACAATCAATCAAGTCAAACATTAATCCAAGTAATCAAGCATTCAAACATGATCAAATAAACCATTATAACAATAATGGCAATCTTGTAAATAAAGAGTCTAAATCTAACAAGCATGAATCATGAGCAATATCTCTACAACTTGATGAATGAACTTGCATAGGTTAACATGTAGTAAAATGGATGTCAAATCATCATGAACAATAGATCTACACTTAAGTTTAAGAAAATGAATGAAAATCACTATTTTAACACCAAATCAAGCCAACGATCTGATATACTCCTTTAGATCCATGTGAGAGATAATCACCACTCACCAAATCACCTAAACACCTCAAAAGCAACACACTTCAGATCTGGACAGCGAAGGATCTAACTCGATCTATCACAATCCCGCTTCAAACGATGAAATCTCTCTTCGATGGATGTAGATCTTCAACTTTAGCTCTTGGATCTTCGATCTTGGATGGAAGGAATCACAAAATTAGAGTGGAGAAAAGAAGTGAAGAAGTGTAGAACTCGAGCTCTCAAAATAGTAGCACTTCGTCGCTTAAAAATCCGGATCCCAAAAAGTGAAGAAATGGACGTGTATTTATAGGCTGGAAATTCCTTAAGTCGTCTGCTCCTTAAGTTGTCCACGACTTAAGAAAACCCTACGACTTAACTGTCTCCGACCTATGACTTAACGAACCCTACGACTTAAGCCATAACACATGCGCGCGCGAACCAGGACTCAACGACTCAACAATCCTACGACTTAACCTTGCGCGACTTAACACATATGCGCGACCTAACGACTTATCAACAGTCGCGACCTAACACACATGCGCGTTACTCCTTAAGTCGTTTAGACGACTTAACAACTTACGACTCAATAGAGATGCGACTTAACGACTCACGACCTAACACTCTTAGGTCGTCTAACGACCTAACTACGCTCATCATACTAACATAGGTCGTCTACGACCTAACTAAACACACCATAGAAACTCAACGACCTAACACCTTAACTCGTCCACGACTTAACTACACACACAGGGTCTTACGACCTAAACTTCAACGACTTATCCCATAATTCTTAAGTCGTTAACCCGCTTAACCCCATAGGTCATTAACTCCCCTGAGCCACTAACTCTTAAGTCGCCGCTTCCCTTAAGTCGCCAATTACTTAGGTCGTTAACTCGCTAACTCCTATATCCTTAAGCCGCTAACTAACTTAACTCGTTAACTCCTAGGTCGCCAACTTCCTTAGGTCGGTCAAATCCTATAGGTCGCTAAACCCCTTAAGTCGCTCCACGACCTAACTTCCTTGATGACCTAAGTCCCATCACGACCTAACTACCACACGACTTACTCTTCGAATGACTTAACAATACCATCAATCTAATGACAACAGTTTTACGATGTTTCGATCCGTAAAAATACTGGTCGTTACATTCTCTCCCCCTTAGGAATTTCGCCCCCGAAATTCCAAGCAAACACAAGCAATCAAAAACTATTCTGCATGCCTACCATCCATAGCAATCAACAAACCATGCGTCCAATTCTAGCCTAGCATGCAGAATTCTAGAACTAGAACAAGTTACAATGTCGTGAGATGCCACGACACCTTATGGCCATACCTTGAAGAGTTCAGGATGAGCTACCTTCATCCTCTCTTCCACCTCCCATGTACAGTCGTTAACATCATCACTCCATTATACCTTGAGCAACCTAACTACCTTCCTCCTAAGCTGTTTCGTGTCAGTTTCCACAACACGAAGCGGCCTACGAGGTCTCTCAACAACTGGATCTACCTCAAAATCTTCACAGCTATCAGCAGAAACCACTGTATTCGAGTCGTGCACATACTTCCGTAGATACGATACATGAAAAACATTGTGCACACTCGACATCTTTTCTGGTAACTCCAATTTGTAGGCGAGCTTTCCAATTCGCTCGATAATCGGGAATGGTCCAACAAATCTCGGAGTCAACTTTCCTTTCTTCCCGAATCGAATAACATTCTTCAGTGGAGAAATCTTCACAAAATCCATATCACCTACGTCGAATTCCAAATCCTTACGATGCTTATCGGCATAACTTTTCTAACGGTCTTGGGCTGCCTTCATTCGTTGCTGAATGATCTCTATGCGATCTGAAGTCTGTCGAATCATTTCTGGCCCAAGTATTAGCTTTTCTCCTGTTTCTAACCAACATGTCGAAGAGTTACACGGTCTTCCATACAATGCCTCATACGGTGCCATACCAATGCTTGACTGGTAACTGTTATTATACGAAAATTCCACCAAATGAAGGTGATCTTCCCATGATCCTCCGAAATCTAAAACACATGCCCTGAGGAGATCTTCCAAAACTCGGTTGACTCTCTCGGTCTGACCATCTGTTTGAGGGTGATAAGCTATACTCAAACACAACTCGGTTCCCAAAACTTCCCGGAAGCTCTTCCAAAATCCACTAGTGAACAATGGATCTCGATCGCTCACTATACTCTTCGGAATACCATGGAATCGAACTATCCACTTAACATACAACTCAGCCAACTTTGATGCAGTCCTGGTTGATCGAACAGGAATGAATCTTGCGCTCTTAGTCAGACGATCTACGATGACCCAAATCCCCTCATTTCCCGCTCTTGTTCTAGGTAGTCCATCGATAAAATCCATCGATACTTGCTCTCACTTCCATGTAGGAACTTCTAATGGCTGAAGTAATCCACTTGGCTTCTTCTGTTCGGCTTTTACTAACTGGCAGTTCATGCACTTGGAAATAAAATTTCCAACATCCTTCTTCATACCTTCCCAGTAATAGGTTCTCTTCATATCCCGATACATCTTATTTCCACCTGGATGAATTGTCAACTTCGAGTGATGACTTTCCTTCAGAACTTCATCTCTCAATCCATCTATATTGGGAACAACTAGTCGTCCTTGCTTTCGAAGCCAACCCTCTCGATCGACCTCGAATCCTTTATCCTTTTCTGGGTCCAATCCAGATTCCAAATCACGGATAATCTTGACAAGCTTATCGTCTCGCTTTTGGCTCTCGCCAATCCTTTCCACAAGAGTAGGTCTTATCGATAAGTTTGCCAACATCTCAGGTTCCAATTCACATCTGGGCCTGAAGTCAAATCCAGATAAATACTCGAGACTCTTCCATTCTGAAAACATGACTCCCAATCCTGCATGTCTTCGACTTAACGCATCTGCCACTACGTTACCCTTTCCCGGAGTATAGGCTATACCAAAATCATATGATGCCAAAAACTCTAGCCATCGTTGCTGCCTAAGATTCAAATCCTTTTGGGAGAAAAGATACTTCAATGACTTATGATCTGTAAACAACTCGAACCGAACTCCCAATAGGTAATGTCTCCATATCTTCAGAGCAAATACAATCGCCGCTAATTCCAAATCATGAGTCGGATAATTCCTTTCATGCGGCTTCAGTTGTCGACTTGCATACGCAACAACTTTATCCTTCTGCATTAGCACTGCTCCAAGTCCAGTATCACATGCGTCGGTGTAAACCACCATCTCATCATTTCCACTTGGAATAGTCAAAACAGGAGCACTTGTCAATCGCTCTTTCAGGATTCCGAAAGCTTGCTCACACTTAGCATCCCATTTGAACACTTGACTCTTTTTCGTCAATCCTGTTAATGGTGCAGCTACCTTGGAAAAGTCTTTGATAAATCGACGATAGTATCCTGCTAATCCAAGAAAACTTCTCACATCAGATGCATTCTTAGGTCTAACCCAATCCGGGATTGCTGCCACATTAGCGGGATCAACCGCTATTCTATTTCCAGAGATAATATGGCCTAAGAACCTCACTTCGCTCTTCCAGAAGTGACACTTCGAAAACTTAGCCTTCAGCTGATGTTTCCGTAAGATTTACAAAACAATACGCAAGTGCGTCTTGTGCTCTTCTTCAGTTCTGGAATAAATCAAAATATCATCCACGAACACTAGTACGAACTTGTTCAACTGATCTCTGAACACTCTATTCATAAGATCCACAAAATATGCTGGTGCATTGGTCAATCCAAACGGCATTACCAGCCACTCAAAGAAACCGGATGGTGTCCTGAAAGCAGTCTTCGGCACACTATCCTTAGCCACTCTTAACTGGTGAAATCCCGTTGCCAAATCCATCTGAGAAAACACCTTAGCTTCGTGAAGCTGATCAAACAAGTCATCTATTCTCGGCAATGGATACTTGTTCTTCTTAGTCACTTTATTCAGCTCACGATAATCCACACACAACCTCAACGATCCATCCGCTTTGGTAACAAACACAATTGGTGCACCCCATTCGGACACACTACGCCGAATGAATCCTTTCTGTAAAAGATCATCAACTTGCACCTTTAACTCTTTCTGTTCCCTAGGCGCCATCCGCCTAAGAGGCATCACAACAGGTCTGGCTTCTTCAACTAGATCGATACGAAACTCAATCTCTCTATGCGGCGGTAACCCTTTGACCTCATTAAAGATATCCTCAAATCCATTAGCGATTGGCACAGATGACAGTCCATCCCGTGGAACAACCAGCGAATACATGAAGCTCATGAAGACGCCTTCCTCATGCTTACATCGTATCACAACCTTTCGCCCTTCCACATTCTCGACTGTCACCTCCAACCTTTCACAATCAAACTTTGCCGCATACTTCCTAAGCCAGTCCATACCCAAAATAATTCCGAACCCCGCAAAGTTCAGAACAAAACAATCACAAACAAAAGTGCAATCATGACTCGATACAATTAGACCACGGCATAGCATACACAGACAAGACGAACCCCCAACTGGATTAGTCACAACCAATGGCCTATCAACAATATCCGGTTCTAAACCCAACCGGCCTACAAGTTCATTACAAACAAAAGAATGCGACGCTCCAGTATCGAATAACACTCTAACTGGAACACCACATATGGAAAGAGTACCTTGAACCACCACACTCTTTCCTTTCTCTTCAACGGTAGGAGCTTTTGAAGATGATGGAACAACCCCCAAAGCATAAGCTTGCACAATCTGCTTGTCCCTCCGCGGTTCTGGACAATTCTTCTTAATATGCCCCGGCTTGTCACAGTTGTGGCACTTCACCAGTACCTTCGGATTTTTGCAATCTCTGGAGAAATGGCCCTTCTGCTGACAATTATAGCAGGTCACTTCGCCCTTCGGCCTCTTCTGGCCATCCTTACCCTTCTGCTGCTGCTGCTTCCTCTTCTTGTTTCCACCCTGCTGTGGTTTAGACTCCTCCTTGGTCACAGCAACAACAGATCCTTCTTTAGGAAACAGATTCTCGTGCCTGAGAGCCTTCTCCACAAGCTTCTCAAATTGATCGTCCAAATGATCCACCAATTGCCTCCCAAGATAATTGTCCAAGCCTGTCACAAACTTCTCATTCTTCTGTTATGAAGATTCAATATACGACCGGGCATACTTGGACAAAGCTTCAAACTCAGAAACATACTCAAGAACTGGTCTTCCACCTTGCTTGAGCTCCACAAACTTCTTGAACAGAATAGATTTCTGAGCCGTAGAAATGAACTTAGCTTCAAATCTGGCTTGGAATTGCACCCAAGTAATTTCTTCCTCCGGAGTATCAATGGTGATAGAGTTCCACCAGTCAGAAGCTCTCCCTTGAAGCTGTCTTGATGCAAGCTTCCTTTTAGTTGCATCCTCGATTCCCAAATCACCAAAGATTCTTCTACAAGCATCTATCCATCTCTAGACTTCAATAGTTGACTCTGTTCCCAAGAAAACCTTTCCTCCAAGAGCAGTATAGTCTTTACACAGCTTAGCAAAATCCACCGGTTTTGGAGTTTGGACTTGAACTCCAACATCTACTGATGGCCCCGGAGCTGGCATCCTTCTCATGATCGAAGTCATCATAGCTTCGAACATAGCTGCATAATCAGCAGCTCCTTCAGCAGCACGGCCTTCCCTAGCAGCTGGTCTCCCTCTTCGACTCATCCTTAATATCTATAAAAAGGAATGATTAATACACCTTGAGAAACAACTGCATAAAGGGATCAAATCCTTCTAAGCTACTATATTATATATAGTAATCATCCATAAAAATACAATTACGTCTCTCATACGTAGTTACGTCAGCGAGCGTTGGGTAAAATCGATTAACCAAAGCTCTGATACCAAATGTGACGACTGCCCATGACCTCTGCACTAAACATAGAAATAGTGCGCTGATAAGTGTGCCAGGCAGCCATGGACGGTTTCCAAGGTAAAGTTAAAACAGCAGAATGTATCGTGAATACAATAGAAAGTATATATAGTGAAGCTTTACAGAACATAATCTCTATTAAACCTCATAATAGTTGAATACAAACATCTGAATAGTCAATACATCAAGCCTCACTACATATCACTCAGAGAATTATACAAAGCAGCGGAACATCCAGTACATATAGTAAGAAAATAATATGCAAGCCTCCAGCTCGTCTTCGTCATCAGCATCATCGGAAACTAAGAACAGCACCTGTCACCTGCTACCTAGTCTGCCCATCCCAAAGCGGATGAACAGCCCAAGGCAATAAGAGTTAAACATAAAGCCTTGAGTCAGACAACAGTCTTAGTGAGCGGTAAATTAACTAACAACATACCAAAAGAGCATAAAGGTAAAAGGAATAGGAATCCAACCCTCCCACTCCACCTCTTTCTACAGTGATAGCCCCCAGACACACTAAGCAGAAATAAACATAGCAAAGCAAACATTTAAAGTAAAGCAATTATCACTCGAGTCAAGGTCGGTGTTTTCCAAGCACAAACCCCCAAGGCCTAAACCAAGATCAGATAAGTACTCAAAAAACATCGCTCTTGAGACCGAATGACGATACAACCAAACATCCATGACTCTAGCTATCACTGTTATCATTGCCTCGATACCACCGTTAATTGAATGACCGTCACATTCTTTCAGCCGTCCGTCAAGGGTTAATGGCAACCCCGGTTCTAGACAGAACTCCGCACGTCGTCGCAGCCCGTGCCTAGGACTATCGAATCTGCCTAGAGTACTCGACTACAATCATAGTCTTTAGGGACTATCGAATCTGCCCAGCGTGCTCTAGCTTTGAGTATGCTAGAACCTTCAATAACGATGAAACCTCAGCCTTCTAGTCATCCTCCTCGACGACTATTTCCATACTAGCCCAAGCGCCTCTCGAGCCAACCATTATCCTCAACTCGAACCCTTTCACCGAGTTATCAACATGCTTGGAATGATCCCGTCTGGATTAAACCAAGGCTATCTCACATCATGCCTCGCTTCATCTCATCATAGCAAAGCCTCATCTCAACATCAACATCATCAAATCTATCCATATGAGCTTCATCATCCGCCACATATGCCACGAGTAGCTTTTCCAATTCAAGAGCCTTTCCCTTAGCTTTTGAATCATCTTCGACTAACTTGTCTAAATCAAATCATCAATCAACTAATCTACAACAATCAATCAAGTCAAACATTAATCCAAGTAATCAAGCATTCAAACATGATCAAATAAACAATTATAACAATAATGGCAATCTTGTAAATACAGAGTCTAAATCTAACAAGCATGAATCATGAGCAATATCTCTACAACTTGATGAATGAACTTGCATAGGTTAACATGTAGTAAAATGGATGTCAAATCATCATGAACAATAGATCTACACTTAAGTTTAAGAAAATGCATGAAAATCACTATTTTAACACCAAATCAAGCCAACGATCCGATATACTCCTTTAAATCCGTGTGAGAGATAATCACCACTCACCAAATCACCTAAACACCTCAAAAGCAACACACTTCAGATCTGGACAGCGAAGGATCTAA
Organism: Allium fistulosum; assembly: GCA_030737815.1. NCBI lineage: Eukaryota > Viridiplantae > Streptophyta > Magnoliopsida > Asparagales > Amaryllidaceae > Allium > Allium fistulosum. The sequence continues at coordinate 795,879,667 of CM060902.1, read as the reverse complement.
CTCGATCTATCAAAATCCCGCTTCAAACGATGAAATCTCTCTTTGATGGATGTAGATCTTCAACTTTAGCTCTTGGATCTTCGATCTTGGATGGAAGGAATCACAAAATTAGAGTGGAGAAAAGAAGTGAAGAAGTGTAGAACTCGAGCTCTCAAAATAGCAGCACTTCGTCGCTTTAAAATCCGGATCCCAAAAAGTGAAGAAATGGACGTGTATTTATAGGCTGGAAATTCCTTAAGTTGTCTGCTCCTTAAGTTGTCCACGACTTAACTGTCTCCGACCTACGACTTAACGAACCCAACGACTTAAGCCATAACACATGCACGCGCGAACCAGGACTCAACGACTCAACAATCCTACGACTTAACCTTGCGCGACTTAACACATATGCGCGACCTAACGACTTATCAACAATCGCGACCTAACACACATGCACGTTACTCCTTAAGTCGTTTAGACGACTTAACAACTTACGACTCAACAGAGATGCGACTTAACGACTCACGACCTAACACTCTTAGGTCGTCTAACGACCTAACTACGCTCATCATACTAACATAGGTCGTCTACGACCTAACTAAACACGCCATAGCAACTCAACGACCTAACACCTTAACTCGTCCACGACTTAACTACACACACAGGGTCTTACGACCTAAACTTCAACGACTTATCCCATAATTCTTAAGTCGTTAACCCGCTTAACCCCATAGGTCGTTAACTCCCCTGAGCCACTAACTCTTAAGTCGCCGCTTCCCTTAAGTCGCCAATTACTTAGGTCGTTAACTCGCTAACTCCTATATCCTTAAGCCGCTAACTAACTTAACTCGTTAACTCCTAAGTCGCCAACTTCCTTAGGTCGGTCAAATCCTATAGGTTGCTAAACCCCTTAAGTCGCTCCACGACCTAACTTCCTTCACGACCTAAGTCCCATCACGACCTAACTACCACACGACTTACTCTTCGAACGACTTAACAATACCATCAATCTAATGACAACAGTTTTACGATGTTTCGATCCATAAAAATCGAGAATATTTCATTTAAATTAAATTAGGACCTTCCTGGCCTAGGTAAACCCTAACCGACTTTATTCAACCTGTCGATCGGTCCTCATTGGACGGTCAACCGCCCATGCTCCTTGCCCCAATTAATTCGCTACCATTAATTTATATTTATTACCTTTTTAACAACATTAATGATTCCTTAACATTTAATTTGTTTAACGTTAATTTTTTTAATATGTATTTTGAATTATTTTCGATTCGAAATTTTCAAACATCGATATCTTCTTCGTTTGAACTCCAATCATGAAATTTTATGTAGAAGGTTTCTCAGAAAATTGCCACAAACACAATGGCAAAACATTCGTGGTCAAATTCTGACATTTGCAAAATTTCTATTTTTAGCGATATTACCATTTAATTATTTTCTTGGTCATTTTTACGGGTTGTTATATGAACGATGGAGGTTTACTTTTTGATGAAGATACGGCATGTTATTAGGATGCCACATGTCATTTTGCATGTGTTCTTGCCTAATAAATAGTGGGGAACATTTTGATCCTTATTTATGCGATTGAAATGGTTGAGTACCTCTATGGCACATTGCAACATGCATATTTTCGAGAGCTCATACCATAATTTCGATGGTATGTTTGAGCTCACATTTTTGATACCTCCTTGAACCATACATTTGATAGCTCTTTAGAACATACCTTCAATACCCCTTGAGTCATATTCTAATAGCATGTTGATCCCATATTTTCGATGGCCACTTAAACCATACTTATGATAACATGTTGATCATGTATTTTTGATGGCTACTTAAACCATACTTCTGATAGCTCTTTAGAACATACTTTCGATAAACCTTTCAATAGACCTTGAGTTCATACTTCAACAACATGTTTATCCTATATTTTCAATAGCTTTGTAAACCATACTTCCAATAACTCTTTATGACATACTTTCAATAGCTCTTAAATCTTCGGGTAACTCTTGATTCCATACTTTCGATAGATCTTCACTGCATGTTTTCGGTAGTTATTCCCTTTTTGTTTTCAATAGTTATCACCTTCTTGTTTTCGATTGCAATCCAAGTTTTTGGTAGGAATTTTTTGTATAATATCCCCCCCAATAGTTTTCTTTATGATTTAGCTTGAAAGAAACTTTTTTATTAGCTGCTCATAAAAAGTTCAACGACTCGGTAATTTTCCTGCCTTCACATGACTCTTGAAATTCCTTATATTTTCTTTATATCTATTAAATTACTTTAATCAGCTATCCATGGTTGCAATTTCACCCGTAAATTAGCCTGTACATGCAACTCTCCATTCATTCTTTCTTCTTAACTCTTGAAATTCATGAATTAGATGGGAAACCTTTAAACTTTTAACTTTTTATCTAATTATTTAGATCTTTAGTTAACATACTTTATTTAGATCTTTAGTTAACGTACTTTATCTAATTATTTAGATCTTTAGTTAACGTACTTTATGTGCCATGTCTTAGTTAATCTCGTCTTTGACATGCTCAACTCGATTCGGTAAATTTACTTGTTGTAATCGATTGGACTTAATTTATTTTTGTTTATTTTCGATTCAAATGAGTTCAATGTATTTCACAGCTCAAACAAATTGTTTTGGATTGAAAAATCACTGTTTCACATCCAATTACATGCTGGTAGACGCTATTTTATTCATGATTTTTTTATAGCCCTAAACTTTTTATCTTTAATAAGTTAAAAATCGGTGTTTTTGATGGCTATATAACCTCATATTTTTTATAGTTGTTACATTATTGATAATCTTTAAATTCATTTTTTCGATAGCTTGAAAGCTTTGTACTTTTGATAACACGAAACCATATATTCGATAGCTTGAAATTCTCATATTTTTGATACCTTGAAAATTTCAAATTTTCTATAGCTCTTAAACCTTATTTTCGATAGCTTGAAAGCTTCATACTTTCGATTGCATCATTAAAACTTCATAAATTATGATACCTTTTAAACCATCCTTTTGATAATCTTAAAATCTCATATTTTTTATAGATTTAAACTTCATATTTCCAATAGATTTTTAAACCATATTTTTGATAGTTTGAAAACTTAATAATTTCAATAGCTTTTTAACCATATTTTTTATAGCTTGAAAACTTTGTGGTTTTGATAGCCTTATAATCATGTTTTTGATAGCTTGAAAACTTTTTTTTTGAATGGAGGATATATATTTCTATTACTTTGCTTTGTAAAAAGTTATGTATAATAAAGGTCCAAAGTAATAACTATAAAAAATATTCAAAACGGGCCAAAACCCAATAACTGCAATTGTCGTTAGCGACATGAGATCAATTGGTTCATTCAGTTAATTTGTCCATTTTCCTTTTTTGAATCAAGGGTTTCCTTTGTAAATTCCATGGAAACTTCTTGCATGAACTTAGCCACATTCTTTGATTTTTCTTTCTTTTCATTATTGATGCTGCCAGTATCTCTAAAGCTATGTGTTGCTACTTTATCTTCTTTTGCTTCTATTTTGTACGAGTTCATGTTTAATCTTGTACAACACCTGCAGAAATGATAAACATGGAGAAATTGACAAACAAAAAATGAATGGCAACTTACAAGGGTGTCAACCATCGATTGGTCAAAAGCGGTCCATGATTTCTTTTAGATCCAATGAGGCAAGTATGGCTTTTTAGTGTAGATGTGTTAGTGAGCTTCAACTAACGGGTATATTCCATTTGTTTAAAGTATCAATGTTAGCAGTTAGCATGCTGCGATGTTGGAGATTTCTTGGAATTCGACATGATGATTATTGCATAGCTTAAAATTTCATATGTTATTTGCCTTGTTATTTCGAACTTGTTGTCGAAAATCCTAGCATTTCATTCTTTCCACAATGCCCACACACAAGTAGATAAAACTACTTTTGATATGTCTTTGACTTTGTTTCAAGCTTTGAAAGTAGTTAAGATGGCAGTAATTTCATTATGCAATATTAAATTTGTTGTAGCCAATTTTCTCTCCACCATCTCCACGCATATGAAGTTAATGAACACCAAAAAAAAGTGTGTTAGTCTCTTCATGACTATTTCATAAGCTAAAATAACTATGAATGGCCGTGCCTCTTTGCTATAGTTTTTCCATTATTTATAGTTGTTTGATTATTGCTTTATATCAACAAAGTGACATTTTTGGACAGTTGCATTTGTCCCAAACAATTTTGTATCGGCTAACATACATGTATTTCTTTCTGATTTCATTCCAAGCAGTTTTGAAGGAATATTGCCTAGATTTTGTATGCAACTAATGCCAATAGTCATCAGTCCTATCATTGAAACAGGAGTGTTTTCAATTTCTTGTTTAAACTGTCTCTATAACGACCCGAAATTTTCGAACCCGAGAATTCCGGATAGTTAGGAAAAGAATAAAAGAGATAGAAGAAGAAGAAACAGAAAACCAAACTCAGAATCTAACATTCGCAGTGGATAAAATATAATATCAAATAATATTATTTATACAAAGAAAGTTGTATCAATCAATTACATTTGAATACATCAGAGTTACAACATTTCACAATCACTGGACAGTTAAAATAACTTGTCCTAGACAAATAACAATATAACACAGCGGAATACACTCCATACGTTCCTGCCATCCAGCTCGCCTCTTGAGCTCCAGAACGTCCTTACCTGAAAATCGGTAATACTCGGTCTGACCCGAGCATTACATCAAAGTAACACCCGGGTCAGGCTGGAAACCAGCGTGAGTAAACCCATCTAACATGAAATACCAATGCATAAAACTTACTTAAAACCAGGGGTAACTCGTACCTCACAACATGTTCTTAACTTGCCAAAGTCAAATACACATCTTACAATCATATCTTAAGCATTATTACTCAGATTAAATGTCCAAGTTTACATTATTTATTCCATTACAGCCTATTTATCCCAAAGTCAAAATCATAAAGAATTATTGTAGATTACAAATCGAAGCGGTTTCGGGTATTTATTGAATACCCGACTCCGATCTCTTCGAATCCAATGTCACTCTTTAAACCAAATTGTTTTAAGTTTAAACGATACAATTTATATTCAAGATTCCCATATTCACAAACATCCATCTCAGTTATATAACCCACAATATCATAGTTCAACCAAAGTATCTCATATCACAAAGCATCACAAATCAGATATCAGAGATATCAAATAATCTAAGTCATTCAATATATCTTAACTATAAGCAAGATAAATAAATTGTACCATTTCTAATTAATTTTAATTACTTTTAAATCCTGCTTACTTAACATTTATTAATTTCAAACCAATTAATTAATCATCCTTTAATTATCATCTTTAATTACATTAAGTAATTAGCTTTTAATTAATTACACAAATTAATTATCCTTCATTAATTAACCTTTAATTACTCTCATTAACAATAATTTATTACATTGATCCTTAACTAATCAATCCTTAAATTAATTACACTAAGTAATTAATCCTTAATTACTTCCATTAAGTAATTATCCCTAAATTACTTACGATAAGTAATTATACTTTATAAATAACATTAAGTGATTATACTTAATCAATTTCTTAAGTGTTTATCCTTAATTACTTATATCAATTAACCTTCAATTAATTACATTAAGTAATTAACTATCTTTAACTACTTACATTAATTAAACCATAATTTATTTCATTGAGTAATTAACTATCCTACAATCACTTACATTAATTAACTTGGCTAACCATTCTTTTGCCTTTTTAATAAACTTGTTAAATCATTATTTAACTCAAGAAAATTTTAAAGAAAACATTTAACTCTAAAAGTAAATCTTGAAGCTAGTTTTAAAACTTGATTTCTTCTTTTAGAAACTCACTTATTTAAATACACATTAAAAAATTTCACTAGCTTTTAAATCTTATACTTTCTCTTTGCTTAAAAACTTTGTATTTCTTTGCCTTTATACAAAACTGTTCATACTCTTTACTTTATTTTAAAAACCAGGCTTGCTTACAACAAACCCGAGCTAAAACGAGCGAAACTCCGGGTCACCCCCGACTCTATCACGAACCCACTCGCGAACGTCCTTTCCTCGAGACAAACCCAGGAAATCATCGAGACCGACCCATGCCTATCTTCTTCCTTCCTTCCCTGATTTCCAAGCAATGAACCCAGACACGTAAATGATACGCGTGCACGTGTATAGATAGTCGACCTCCCTTCGACCATCGATGCTACCACCATCAAGTCGCCGATGCCAAGTCCGACCGTCTCCGCCACCCAGAAAACCAAATTCTTCTTTCAATCGAAATCGAGCACCACAGGAACATCACAGATTTAAATCGATCATCAAAAACTTCCACGCCACGCCACCATTGACCACCAGGAAGTTCGATACTCCAACCTACCCTTTGCCAGAGCCCTACGCTACTATTCCCCTAACTCCGGTCGAACTCGACGCAATGTCGACGCCACAAATGCCACGAAACCAACCACGACTCACACATCCACTTAAACCCTATATCGAACTCGCCGCGCCACCACGGCATTTCAGAAAATTCTTGACTATTTTTCCCACCATCCTCGACCACAAGGCTCCTCTGACATGAACCACGAGCCTCAATTCGTCTTCGATCAACGACAATTGACGATAAACCCAAAATTTGATCAACTCCGAATATCTCATCAATCCCAAACTTAAAAATCTTGAAACTATTATCAAAATTCATAATTTCCAAGTTTGAATCCAGCTATATATTCAAAACATAAACTTTAATCCATCGATTTACCTGAATTTAAATGATCATCACTGTAATTTATTGTTTCTAAAATAATTACTTCATAAATCCACTAGAAACCATTTTTAAAAATGATATTACATTGTTACAATCATTTCTTCTTTAGAGATCATAGCTTGAATTTTTTTAAGTGAAGAGATATGAATTAATTTAAGAGTTCTTGAGTCTGTGAACACAACAGAGGCTATACACACAAACATGCACACAATAATCTTCATACATATATACATGCAAGCATATTTACATTTATGCAAACATATTTCACATCAAATATCAAGGATGATCACATGCATCAAGATATCAAACAAATTTAGCCTTTAAAAAGATGTTTACTCACCTGTTCAACTTAAAAACAGAGAACAGTATTGATTTGCTCTGGAACTAGATGCTGATCTAGAAACTGGAAGCTTAAAACTTTGAATTTGCTTTAATTTGTTGAGCTGATCTTGCCTAGCTTGCCTAAGGTTTGGAACGATTCGAAAGTATTGATTGTTGTTGAATTTCTTTGATTTTTTTTTCCGGTTTATGATACAGGCTTTTGCCATTGATCTGTTTTCTTTGTTTACTTAGCTTGTTCTCGATTCCAGGCAGAATGAAGAAATATAAAGTAAAGCACAGATATTTTTATAGAGGGAATGGGCTGTAGCTTCCTGTGTACACCAACTCATTTTTTTATTTTTTTAAATTTCCTTTTGTTTATTATGATTTGTACAAATGTTGACCTGACTTTGAACAAAAGGTGAATTGATATTTTGATGCTGCTTTGATTTTATGTTTTGTATGATAGGCTTTAAATGCTTGTCTCCCTATGATGTTTACATGTACATTCATGTATATATATTTTATTACTTATGTATACAATATTTTCATATACATTACTTCCTAATGTACAAATACCATATACATTTTTGCTTATGTCTATAAAACTCTTGCCTAAACATTTCATTTTATCATTGCCACTATTTCATATGCATATACATACTTATACATAGTTACAATTACCTATATTTGTATATTTATACACTTATATTTACACACACACACACACAGACACACACACACACACACACATATATATATATATATATATATATATATATATATCATCTAACATAACAACTTGTATCTATATTTTTATGGATATTTTATCTCAGTTTAAATGGTGAAGTTTATCTATACAAAAAATTTATTTTCTTTCTATAGAATTTATCATATCCAGAGATTAAATATCTAATATAGTTTTTAATTCAATATTTATTTTGGTTTCCAAATCCACATATATATATATTCAGATATTTTTATTTATCAGAAATTCATTTGTTCGACCCATCAAAATTAATATCCCGATATTTTAAACCAGATAATTACCAATTAACAACCGTTAAAAATCTTGGTCGTCACAGTCTCAAATAGCTAAGTCTGTCTACTCTCCGGCCATCAGTTTCAATGACAGAACTAACAAGCAGATGTTCACCATTTAATATGTCCAAACTCCATGTACCTAATCCATTAATAAGTACACCCTTTGTAGCCATGGATCAAACCATAGTTTCATTAATTTTCCATCTATAATTCTTTTTTCCATGCATTGCAGTGCCATATTTCTTAAAAGTAGCAGGTGTTTCCATGTACCTAATTGTTGAGTTCTAATTTCCATATCCCGAAATGAGGCATTTTTAATGTATTTCTATTGCATCCATTTTGCCCACAAACTTTGCCATCCATCAACTTCCATATAAGTTTTATGCTAATTGCATCATTACTTTCAACAAGGTCTTATAGTCTCAAACCCCCTCTTCTTTTGTTGAACACACTATTTGCCAACGAATTTTACTGAATTTCCCTTTCCACGGATAATTGGAACAAACTTGAGTTATTTTACTAATGACATTAGCTGGTAATTTAATACTTTGTATCCAAAATAAGGTTGTGGGATAAACTGTAGATTTGATTAATTCAATCCTTCCAGCTAGACTTAACAATCTTGTTTCCTAGCCTTTGGTTTTCTATCTAATTTTGTTAATTAGTGTTTCACAACAGACCTTGTTGATATAAATTAGTGACAAAGGCAACTCCAGATATGTAATTGGCAGTTTTTTCCATTATTCCTAGGATAATACAAATCTCTGATTTTTTGTTGCATCCTTTACTAAAAAAATGATTTCTCAAAGTTTATTTCAAACCTATCACCTCCTAAAGAGTTTTGAATAAGTCTTTAATGGCTTTGACTTCATTTTTATCTACAATGAGAAAGATAAGAACATCATCTGCATGTATTAAATGGGTAATTTTGATTATTGTGTGCATCAATGGACCGATTTCTCTAGCTATCAATAGTTTATCCACTAACATAGTGAAATATTCCATTGCCGTTGTGAAAGGATAGGGAGACAAAGGAACTCCTTGTTTAATCCCACTTGTGCTACTAAAACTATCATAAGAGTTACCCAGAATTTTTACATAAAAAGTTGGCCTGGTGATTAGTTCTTCAACTATTCGCAGCCACTTTTTTCGGAAATTTAAAAGATCTTATTATGTGTGTTAAAAATTCTCTTTATAGGATATCATATGCTTTGCTTAGATTAATTTTAATAAACATTGTATAACTTTATTTGCAATTGAAACCTTTGACAATTTCATGAGCTATCAAAATTCTCTGACTGATATATCTATTTGGCACATAAGCTCGCTAATTTTATGAAATTGAATTCTCAAGAATGGGCTTTAATATACTGCATAACAGTTTAGATATTATTTTGTAAAATGAAATTGCAATAGGAAATTCCCATGTAATCTGAAATATATACTGGTTTTTTTATTTTTGGTATTAAAGAAACTAACGTATGATTAATTTCTTTAAGAATTTTACTTGAGTCAAAAACACTTTGAATGGCTTGTTAAATTTGGGCTTCTCCTAATGTAATTAAAAAAAATGCCGCATTGAATCGATCTAAGCCTGGAGCTTTAGTGTTTTTCACACTAAGAATAGCCTCTTTTACCACATCCATATCAAAACTTCTTTTAAGATAATTTTTACCGAATTCAAAAACTATCATTTACAAGTGACGTTTGGTAATTCTTTCTTGACAGATTTCGTGTTGAATAATTTTTGAAATGGTGATGGCTTTTTCACTAAAATCCCCAATTTTATTTTATAATATTGCCTTTCATGTCAATAAAATTGTCAAAAGTGAAGTTTTTTTATATTTCTTGACATTGTAGCATAAAAGAATTCTGTTGCACGATCCATTTGGGTTAACCAATCACATTTTTTCTTCTGTTCTAAATCTGTAACTTGCTGCTTCATTGCTTTATTTAGTTTGCTTTTGCCAGAATGTAAGCAATTGTGCATTGTCTTTGTTCTAAGTAACTCCCAAGTTTCTTTGCATTTCTGCACATTTGTTTCTAAGATGCTCTTACTGTTTTCTTATATAATTTTTCGAGATTCAATTCCTCCAGTTTTTGCTATGTTTCCTTTAGCATATAAAGTGTGTTGAATAGTGGGATGTCGTTCCAGTGTTCATTTCTAAGGCATGGTTCTACTAGCTCATTGTAGCCTTAATGCAACATCAAATAATTCATGAATTTAAACAGCCTATTCTCTGGTATGTGTGTTCCATGTTGAAGTTGTAACAAAATAGGGGTATGTTCACTGCTAAAACTTGGCAAATAAACTGCATTACTTTGTGGAAACATATATAGCCATTGAATATTACAAAGGGTTATATCTATTTGGTGATGATGTTTTTAGCAGGCCCTAACCACTAAGTATATTCATAACCTTTTACTGTTAATTATTTCACCCATGTTGCTAACATAAACCAATCTATTTCTTGCATTTTTGAGAAATAAACCAGGTTGCTACAACATTTTTCTTTATTTGTTCTAATGCAATTGAAATCCCCAATGATTCGCCAAGGTATATTAACATGTTTAGATTCATTGTAAAGTAGCCTCCACAAATGTCTTGCACTTTTAGTATTTTATGCATATATGGATGTGAACCGGATAGAAACTCCTTCTCGGTTTACTAAATTTATTGAGATGTGATGTTGTTCAAGTTTATGTTTCCAAACATCACCATCTATTAAGCATAAGATTTTGCATTTTGAGCAAACTCAAGTGTTATCAACAGTTTTCCAATTATTATTTAAAAATCTCAGTAGTTTTTGTATCACTGTAGTCCCTAACTTATTTTCTAACAAAGTTACACAAGTAGGTATATGCTTCATTAAAAGTCTTTTCACATTGAGTTTCCTCTTAAGGGTGTGTAAACCCATGACATTCCAACTAATAATTGACATTAGTGATTCTTGTTTTTATTATTGCTTCTCAATAGCCTAACTTGATCATCTTTAACAAATTCGTTCTTTTTTCCTTTTTTCTTTTTGAGCTCATTCTAAATATTGGATATTTCTTCCTTCTATTTCTGATTTCAGTGACTAATAACTATTTGTTTGGAACTAATTTTTGGTTTTAGCTTTGAATTTTTTAGTTCGCCTTTTGATGCTTCATGTGCTAACTTTGGATTTGGGTCACTGGTTGATGTTGGCAGGAAGATGGAATTTGAGACTTGGGCAATGGTAGAATTAGAATTGTCATACTTGCTCATTAAACATACATATTCTAGGACTGCTTCCCTAATTCTTTGGTTTCAACTTTGTGCAGAAAGTCATCATAATTTATATTGTCAATATAATCACAAGTGTTATAATGTTCTGAAAACAAAAACACAGGACTATTGTTTATTGAAACTTCCTATGACTGTTTGTCCAATGATGAAATTGGATTGTTACTTTCATTACCATCATTCGGGTTGTTATCTGTTGCATTTGGCATAACTTTTGTACTTTGCACTTCAGTTGCTCCTTCCAACTTTCTTTAGCACCGTTGGAAGCCTTGTTAAAAGTTGCCCCTTCTAAACTTTGTTGCGAAGTCAAAGCAGCATTAGTGTTTAATATTTTACGGTTGCTTTGTGTATCTGGTACTAAGCTGGTATCACTATCCAAGGACCCTTAAATTTTTTCACCTTCTTAAATTTCTTATATAATCTACAGAATTTTTGGAGTATTATCATAATTTTCTGTAATAGCAGTTATAATGTCTTATTTGATTTGCTAACTTAACTTATCTTCGGTTGCATGTGCAATATTAATCATTTTTATCCGATCTGCGTTTTTATTTTCATTGCCACACTCCTCTGAATTTTGATTTTATTCTACTATTTTATCAGCACTACTAATATCATCAATTGTATTATTATCCAAAGATTTATCTTTTGGAACACACACTGTAACATCCTGAAATTTTCAACAATTCGCATCCATACATGTCGGATTTGAATTGCACAAAATATCAGATTATTAATTTAAATTTGGCAAAACTCAGCATATACAGTAAATAAATAATCACCAAATCATAGACATATAGTAATATAACAATAATGCAGTGGAAGCAAAGGAATAGTAGTTCATGAAGCTACTATATATATAACAGAGTTAAACAAGATACAATAGAAGTCACGAATACATAGATGTCTCAATACAATAATCAAATACAAGATCTGAATACATCACTGGAATCAACTGAATAACTGAAAGCTTGATAGATAGCTGGATCTCCAAGCGAAGCTCCCACTCCAAAGGTGAGTCTCAAATGCTGTATCACTCAGTCTGACCCGAGCGTAAAGCAAAACACAAAACACTCGAGTCGGGATTAACATTCTTATATCAATAAATCCAACTCAAGTGAAATATCAACTGAAATACAGTAACTTAAAGGATGTTTGGAATAGCTATCCTCTAAGGATCCGTTAAACTATCTACTATGTAGTAATATACGCTATTATAATATGTCTATAGTAAAGTAAACTATTAAAATAGCGTTAAGGCTTTACATTTTCCACCTTAAAACATTTTATATTCCCATAGTCTATACAGTACCGTAATCTCCCCCGTAATGGGCGTCGTCAGAGGGCACTCCATAGGTATGGTACAAAACAAACTCGTAGTAAAGCACGCTAGGGTAGGTGACACGGCACAACTAGGCAATGCCAGGGTAGATATACTAATTACACTTCCGGACCGGTGGTAACGTAGAGCCGCATCAATCGCCCACCTCGAGCCACACTCCCGAATCAAGGGGTGCACCCAATCAATCACAAAGTAATAGAATGGTATATGATGGAATGTGTCTGATCAGAGGTGCTACCTCATTAGCCCGTCAATTGCTCCTGTTTTAGCCACCTTATGCCAACTCACGGGAGTCGGGTACACGTATATACCTCATATAGGATCGTCGCCACCATCCTACTTCATTCTGGAATCTCCACCACGTACACAGTTGTTAAAGTGGTTTTCGGTATCGACAGAGAGTATGCCCATATCCGATCCCGGTCTCTTTAAGAACCAATCGTTATTATAACACCGCGGTCATTTCAAAGTAGTTTATTCTTCAAAACCAAAATACCATTTCCATTTCAAAAAACCTAATCAATACGATATCATTTCACTTCAAAACCATATTAATACAATATCATTTTCACTACAAATATATCCATTTCCAAAATCATATCACTTTTCGAAGTTATAACACTTCCGAAACCAAAACACTTTGAAATCATAATATTTTGGAAAACCTTAACTTTGAAATCATAACTTCCACCCTTAAACAGTTTAGATATTAATAATATTATATATAATAAAATAGTTTATAAAGTAAAAATAGTTTATATAAAATAGTTATAAGTTAAAATAGTTTATATTAAAATAGTTTATATTAAATATAGTTTATATTAAAAATAGTTTATATAAAATAATTTATAAAGTAAAAATTATGAATAGTTTAAATATAATTTAAATTTACTTGATATAATAAAATAGCTTCCTCAACTTTCATAAATCGATTCAATCAATTCGAATTTCAAATTCAAATTTAATCCAATCTCAAATCATCAATTTCAATTTCAATTCAATTAAACATTTCAAATTATATTGATTTCAAATACCGATTTGAACACAAAATAAACCATTAAATTTCAAAGCTTTAAATATTCCACATTTCCAAAACTAAATTTGATAATTCCATTTATATCTCAATTTAATTTCATTACATTTAGTTTCTGAAATATTTATTTAATCATTTCAATAACATCTAAATACAACTTCAATTTACAAATTTAAATAAACAAAATATCCCATTTAAATTTATATAAGTTTGAAATATTCATTTAAGTCACTTTTAATCAAATTCAAGTTATAAAACATATCTTAAAATTTCAAATTTAATAAATTTCAAATCAAACTTATTTAAGTATAATTCTTAAATAATTAAAATTCCAAATCAATTTCAAATTTATCTTTCAACCTGAAACATTATAAACTCTATATTTGAAAATATAAATTTTACATAAATACTTAGACATATTTTATATTGATTAAATCAACTTTATTAAATCAACTTTAATAAATCTTTAAAATCAATATTTATTAAAACCATATATTTCTTTTTAAAACCATAGAAATCATTTTTTTCAAAATATTTATATATAGACCAACGGTGTTTGTATATAATTTTCTACCCTATGGTCAAGTGATATGGATATTTATCATTTCAATCCGTAATTTATATATATATATAGGTATATATCTTTTCAACCCGCAATCCCAAATTCAATGTCAATGAAAATCGCTTGGGTTTATCATTTCAACCCATAACGATTTTCTCCTATTCTACAGATCATTCGGGTATGTATTATTTCAACCCATAGTGAATTCTATACTAACAGGGAACTTGCAGAGTGATAACAGATATGATAAAATATATCAGGCATACAACATCAATATAAATAACAGAAAATTGTGTCAGATGTCATAGGTGAACAAATACAGGTAACAACATATATATAACAGTGTAAATAACTAATAGCAGCATATTTCAATTGTTGTTTCAATTGAAATCAAATTTAATAAATATAAGAACATTAATCGTGAGTGATTGCTCACCTTTCGAGGCTAGAGGAATAGGAGATGACCCGGATATGAACATAGATACGGACACTGAAATTGGGTTATGAATCTGAGTGCGAATTCCAAAGAAAAGCTGATAGATAACGGATTGACGAAATCAAATTAGAACCGATTGATGATGATAAGTGAACTCATATCCACAACTATATATAACTATATACAAAATCATATGCTAAATCCAAACATATATTAAGTTAACTATATGCGTATTTCAAATCCATCGTTTTCAAATTAAAATCCATATATAAAATAAAACATATATATACCTTATATTTTGGAATATATAAATATACTTATAAAGTGCAAAACGTTTACCTACACGTTATATTTTTAACATTAATACTTATAATAAAAATATATGTGAAAACCAGAACATATGAGCTAAATAACTATCAAAGTATGCTTATACATTTTTAGATATTCGAACAGTACAAGCTTAAAAAAACTAGTTTATATAACATATATAAACATATCTGTTTATTTAAAATAAACTCAACACAGGTATTAAATTTTTGAAGCACCTTAAATCAACTTCATTGTATGTATGTTCATTTTTAAACTAATACAAAGATTAGTACATATATACTATACAAATCACAACTATGCGAATACTAATGAAATCTATTTTTTTTCTTATGTTAATGCATTATATGCATACCAATATAAACTCATGCAATAGATAATATAACTTATATATTTATATATATATAGCAAATAGGTCCTCAACTTTTATAACTTATATAGCTTACTTAAACTAATATATATATATATAGATATGTGAACCTATATGCTATCTACAATACAATGTAAGCAACATATAAATCTTAGCTTATAGTACGGTATATATATATATCACCCATTTTCAAACGTTAGCAGACTGTTATATACAAAAGCCTTTGGAAAAAAAATTATTTTCAACAATACTTATAAAAAAATCACCATACATACTTTATTAATATATATATAACATATAAACTTATATACTAATTATAAGTAACCCTTTTATATAATATATATTGACTAGTGCAGACACTATTAATATATACAGCAATATATATATGCAGACATTATATATATATATCATAAATGTATATACAAAGTGAAACTTATATGTATGTATATTGGAGGCTAATCTTTAGATCAAATTATATATGGGTTGCACAAAAATATGCAAACAACTTCTCAAATAAAAGCAGATTCAATAAATATAGGCTGCTAAATAGTATATAAAAAGAAGATTGTAGAATCACCAGGGGAGGAGGAAGGCTGCATTACTGCTGAGCTCGGTTTGGGTGGTTGCTGGCCGATGTAGTGGAGCAAAGGAGGCGGAGCACTGTGTGGAGAAGGTGATGGCCGTTCGGCCATGACAACTGTGCTCGGAGGGGAAGAGTGTGGTGGTTCAGAGACAGGCGGCATGGGTTGAGGTGTTCGGTGGTTGATGTGGTAGCCGCACAAGCCTATGGTGAAGAAGAGGGTGCTATTTGAGGGGCTCGGCAATGGGAGATGCAGGGATAAAGGGCTTCAGGAGAAAACAAAAATCGAAGATGAACAATACCAGAAAAATGTGCTAAATATATATCAACCTATATACATTACTAAAATATCTCGGAATAAAGTGAGGAAACAAGTAAAGTAGATAGCCAACCGAGATATGATAAATTGTACATTGGGAATGGTAAAGGTCAGGTATAAGAATTTAGGACTAATAATGTCCAATGACTGTTTGCTTTCAACAGTAAGATAAATGAAAGGACAGGAAGCCCAAAAGATTGAAATTGG
Organism: Allium fistulosum; assembly: GCA_030737815.1. Classification (NCBI taxonomy): domain Eukaryota; kingdom Viridiplantae; phylum Streptophyta; class Magnoliopsida; order Asparagales; family Amaryllidaceae; genus Allium; species Allium fistulosum. The sequence continues at coordinate 795,863,049 of CM060902.1, read as the reverse complement.
GTACCGGTATGATTAATCGTTTCACAGATTACGTCGTACATCAGACATCAAAATTAACAACTGAATATACCATAGAGATCAGTATGACGAGACGATCAAAACGGTATACAGATATCAGTGGTACGAACATCCGATCAAAAGTCGATATCGGTACCGGAATGCTGCTAAAATGTCAGAAATAAGATAAACGGAGCAATAGCAGTTCAAATTTGAAGAAATGGAAGATGACGTCTCACTCGAAAGATGATTTACAAATTTTCTATAGAAAAATATTCAGGTTTGGAAAAAAAATTTATCATCAAATATTAACTAATTTAAATTGAAATAGAATTACACAAGAAAATAAACTTCCGTATTATTCAATGGAAATTTACCAGTTGTTATGTTTAATTAGACGTATTCCAAATATTAAATTTTTATTTCAAAATTTAATTGTTTAAAATTTTACAAAAATTCAATTAATTAAATTGATTAAAATTACTAAAATTTATGGGTCTTTACACACACTTTGTATTTTCGTTAGTTCTTAAACCATATTTTTGATAGCTTGAATACTTCATATTTTTAATGGTTATAAAACCATATTTTCAATAGTTTGAAATTTTCTTATTTTTGGTAGCTTTTAAATCATTTTTGGATAGCTTGAAAATTTTAATTTATGATAGCATTTGTGGTCCATCTTGTTTACTCATTATGGCCTAAAATTTTATTAGGTTTGTATAGTGACCTTATTCATGGGTTTTTATATAATTTATGAAATGGTAAATAATTTACTTATCATAGTTTAGTTTGTTTCTTTTTTGTTACTTTAATTTTTATACTATGTTAGGAATCAAAATTTAGTTGTTATATCAAAATGATAAATCTCAAATAGGGACTAACATTGAATCTTACAAAAGGAGAAGCTATCGAAAGTCTAAAGACAGAGATATAGGAAATGTAAAGAAAGAACTATCGAAGGTTTAAAAAAAGCTATTGACGTAATAGAAAAAACAGCTATTAAAGATTTAAAGTGAGAGCTATCGATGGTTTAAAGTAAAAGCTATTAGAAAATGAAAGCAATCAAAGACCTAAAGTAGAAGCTATCAATGATTAAAGTGAGAGCTATCGAGGATCTAAAGAAAGAGCTATAAAAGTCTAAATTAGAGCTACCAAAGGTTTAAAGAAAGAGCTATCAAAAGACTAAAGAAAAGAGGTATTGAAATTTAAAGAAAGAGTTGTCAAAAGACTATAGAAAAGAGCAATCAAAGGTTTAAAGTGAGAGCTATTAAATATATAAAGAAAAAGATATCGAAGATTGAAAGCGAAACATATCAAAGATCAAAAGTACAAGATATCAAAGATTTAAACTGAAAGCTATTGCGAATATAAATAATAGCTATCGAAGTATAAAGCGAAAGCTATCGAAGTTTTAATAAAAGAGTTGTCGAAAGACTAAAGAAAAGAGCTATTAAAGGTTTAAAGTGAGAGCTTCCAAAGGCTTAAAGTGAGAGCTATCGAAGATTTAAAGTGAAAGATATTGAAGATCTAAAGTAGAAGCCATCAAAGATCTAAAGTGAAAGTTATCAAAAGTTTAAAATGAACTATCAAAGGACTAAAGTAAGTGCTATCAAGCCTCAAGCAAAAGCTCAATCCGGCCTCTGACCAAAGTGCTATCAAAATCGTCCATGTGTTAGTTCCTTATTAGATCACCCATACCACGTCAGCATAGGAGAATGAAAAATGAAAGTGAAAAGAGGATCTTTACCAATAGTGATACATGTCATTTCGACACCTTTCCACATCATCATTCAACAAGAATGATCTCAACCGTCAAAAGTTATCGCATACCAAGTGCCAAGAATCCAATAGTGTAATTATATTATAAATAGATATATACCCCAACATAAGAGTAGGCATTTTTCTTAATTTTCTTCTTCTCACTTTTGCATTTGTAACTAAAACATACAAAAAAGCTTGATTTGAGACTTTCATAGCAGCCTAAGTCAAATTATAATCGATAAATTATAAACAAGGACAAATAAGTTCTTGAAAAATTAGGTTAAATTTTCTTCTTATTCTTCTCTGCTCTGCATATAATAACATGGCACACAACTAATCTCATATTAGTTAACTTCTTTATTAGTTCTAGAAAAGTTAGGCTAAATTTACAAATTAATATTTTGGTGTTTTTATTGAAAGTTGAACTCAAGGAAGATACTCTAACCATATGCTTCACACCTCTCTTTAAATTCTAAATCATCGCCTTCAACTCTGCAAGGATCCTCAGTATCAGATATATTCTCGAATGCCTTATCATACCTAAGACCCGACCATGAACACGGAAAGAAGATACTCCAAAATTGATGAAAAACAAATAATGAACCTTAGAAAATTAGCTCCCCAAACTATGATGGCAAAAAGAGGGTTGCTCAAAATGATTCAACTAAATGGAACTTACACCCATATCAGATTGGGAAGAAGCTAATTTTCACCATAGCAAAGGGATTGAAAGAAGATGAAGAGCTCACTCAGAGGGGAAAAGAAGGTGAGAATGTTAAAAGACAACTATTCACTGAAATGAGAATGATGATCCACATCCAGGTCAAAAGGACTATCTTTGGGAAATATTTATATTGTAAACTAGATCAACTTCATCAAAAAAGAAAGGAGCATATTAGTATTTCAAAAAGCAAACTGAGGTCTGTGAGGAAAGAAGAATGGTTACCAGTCTCGAAAACACCTCTTAAAATGATCGGAGGTGCTACAAAGTGCTACTCATCTAAAGGTTCTGGGTCAAAATCGTATACTCCCCTCCGAGTATCATAAGAAGCAGTCCACCTCTCAATAGGGACTAGGTTGGAATATTAACCTTAAAAAAGCCAAAGGAAAAGAAGAAAATAATGGAGGAGAATACCGGAAAGATCATGGATTAAATGTATGTGAGACTAACAATTGTCAAACATTATCAAGAGTGATTGTAAACCACATAGGGCATGGAGAATTAAAAGAATTAATCAAATGAAATTAACAAGGAAAATTCTTAAACTAGGTTCATGGAGAAGGTTAATAAGGGAATAGGTTTTTTTAAGAAAATGCAGGATTTTCAGGCAAAGATAAAATGTTCTTATGACTCTGATTTTAAAGAAATTTCCAGATAATTTTCAAATCCTCAAATCCATCTAAAATGGATTTTAAACTTTCCAAAATCTTTACTAAATTAATAGATGTGAACCGAAATAAGTTGGGCTTTAGTTGCAAACTAGTTTATATAAATAAAATACCTTCCTTAATTTTGGTTGAGAACTATAAAAGAAAATTTTCCTCTAAAAACTTACTCATTCCCCCAGTGAGAATAAATAACAAGGCAACCCTGGTCCAAGATGCATTATGCCTAATAAAGCTTCTGGTTTGATGAGATCTGTGCGATTCTCTATGCACAAGTAAACCTTGTAGTAGACAATGTTAAAGTCCTCGACCAAGTTATAAGGCACCCAATAATGGAGTTAGGAAGCCCTTAGCATCAGTTTTAAGGCAACCGTTTGAACGTCCAGTAGAGGATACTGAGAATGGTCTAAACAAGCCTTTATTCCCGCCACTCGCACCTGAAAAAAGCAACCATCTGGAAGGAGTATAAATGGTAATACAAATCACAAAAGAAGACAAGAGGACGAGTGTAAAGATCCTGAACTTGGCCTTCGAAAATCGGCACACATACTTCACTTGTACTCAAAATGCCGTAGATTCAAACGCCGAATCCGGCTCTCCGGAGCTTATAACACAGTAAGTATAACAACACAACGGAATAAAGAAATGAATGATATCATATACATCACAAATGATACAATATCCAGAATATGATATACAACAATGATATCAATATGATACAAGAATATCAGAGATAAATAATGATACAGCGGAAATAACGGAAGTGATAACTCCAAATGATCCTCAAAAGAGGATGAGTCCAACAACTCTAACATCAGCTCGAAACACCATCACGATGCATAAAGATAAGCAACGTCAATCGTCTGTGAACTCCAAAAACTAAACTAGCTCTTGACTATCTGAAAAACCCAACTCTAGACTGCCCGTGTGGAAAATTGTGGGCACCCAGAGTTTAGGAAGGGAACAATAAACTCCGGGTCAGTCATGGGACTGGTGTGAGCAACAAAAACGGTTTATCTTTAAAACAAACAACAAAAGAATTTTCAACATTGAAACCCGCAATGCTTTTGGAAAATGAAACTACCATAAGACCTCGCACCACACACACAATGCAATCGTAGACTTAGAGGAGATTTCTTCTTATGATAGTCAAACATTCTTACTACGCAAAAGAAACTCTTTTGATATTATTATTAGTGCATAGTGTACAAAATCATTTCAAAAATACAATATTAATCTTAGCCAGCATAGGTACCATTATATTATGCCTGCTATAGCTGCCGCCTGAGGAGACAGGTTATACAAATTGCAATCGTAAAGGGCTCGTATTGTTTCTTTGGATTTTCCAACAAATGGTCAGGCTAAGGAACTTCCTATGCCACATAGGTACGCCTCTGGCGGGATGTCCCGAGAACTAACTAGCTCTCTGCCAACACAAGGCCGGGTTACCCCTTACACTAGGTAACTACTACACGAATATGCCACCCCCCGGTCCTTTGGGACCTTTATCCGAGCGCTCGATAACCAACAAAATCACACAGTAATAAATATAGTGTGTCCACATGAGTAAGTATCTGGGCTCCATACCATGATACCACCCTTTTCCAGAAGGAAATGACATACCCTAAAGGGCGCGACCCTCATAACCTTGCCGCATCATTCTTGTTTCGACCATTTCCGGGTTGTGAGGTCCGAAGAGGTCTCGTCCACAAAGCTATGCTTTTTCACAAAGCCACGCTTTGATAAACAAATGATCAATAAATAATCATCACACAGCAACACTCAGCATGCCACACTACCAAATTTGGAGTATATCACTGATAACCTTCAACTACATAACCTCTGAGCTCGAACGTTTCAGAGAAGGGTGTTAAGCTAAGAGAATAAATTCTCCGCCACCAACAGAAATGTATTTGAAAGAAATCAGCTTTATATCTCAAAGTGTAGCGTCAGACATACAACCATACAAGTCTGTTCCGGGTTCGAACAGAACCGAAGGCACTTCTAAAGAAGCCCTTGCAATCCGGGTATTCACAATCCCGATCGGACTTCCCATCACTTAGGGAATCTCTATACCGAGGCCACTCGGTGCAGAGACAATCGATAGATTATCCTATCGTTTTCACAAATACCCGGTCTTCACCACCGGTCTTCAATTGCTATCCATATACGACGTATCACTTATTCGGAATGGGTTGTATGACATAAAGGTCCTCTCTCGGCTAAACCGAATAGTGAGCATAATATTTAAAAACATATGGATAATGGGATTTCAATTAATTTACGACTTATTATCCAAAACTTTCCTTTCAAATGGTTTAAACACATCACCATTTTTATCTTTTACAAAAAGATTCATCTCACAAAGTTCACCCAGTTTCACAAAGATCTATTCATAGATTTCCAAATCGATTTCCATTTCAATTGGATTAACTCATTAAATCTTTAAATCAAGATTTAACTTATAGCTTTCAAAACAATTTCATTTCGAATGGTTTAAACAAATCACCATTTTAATCTGTTAAAAATAAACAGATTCAATTCATAGCTTTCAAAAAGAATTCACTCATAACTTGGAAAACCATTTTTCAATTCAAACTTGAAATTCCTTTAATTCAAATTGGAAACTCATTTCTTATATGAAAGCTTTTATCATTTGAAAACAATTAGTTTTCATTCCGAAAAAATGCGATTCTTTTATACGAGTTAAAGTCCTTGGGTTAAATTAAAATTCTCAAAACCATACTTTTAAAATGGTTTAAATTCATATAAACACATTTATAACATCTTTAACTATAATTTCCAAACATGGAATTCAATTCAAATTAAATTATTTAAATTGAAAAAAACTTACCAAGTTATTCAAAATAACTTTTCTCTTTAAAACTTCTTTTCAAAAGCTTTAACATTTAACCCAAATCCATTTCCAAAATTAATTGAAATTAAAATTTCAATTTCAAAAATATTAAATTTAACTCATCTGTGACTTAACTGATTTCCAAGTGAAATACATATTTGTGTGTGTATGGTGTAGTCCAGGGGTTTCACACAGTAGTGCAACATCATTCAATCATCATAGATCAAAATACAGAAATATAGTTGATAAGCGGTATAAACTATAACGCTCATCTTTCATTCACAGGTCACAGATATATAAATTACAGATAACATATTACATTCATCCCAGATAAATGGACTACAGTACAGATCACACACAAATCAGAATATATCACATAGCATCATAGATCAGGGAATATCAACAATTCAATCATTCAGTCAGGTCCAAACATTCACAAATAAACTTATTAATCAACTGATTAATTTAAATCAGATGTATCACTTATTAATCCGGGTTAATTATCATAAGTTAATTACAAATTATTTGAAATAAATCCCCCTTTCAAATTTATTAGTTAACCCTTAATTATTAACTAATCATTCTTAATTAATGAATCAATTAATCTTTAATTATTAATAAAATCTTAATTAATCACCATTATTAATTAATCCTTTAATTTATTAACAAATAATTTACTCAAATTTCAAATTATCATTCAATTAATTACATTCAGTAATTATCTATTAATTACTTCTCTAAGTAATTATATTTTCCCAAATTATCAAGTGATTATTCTGAATTATACTTAAGAAATTTAACTTGAACTAATTAAGTTAACTCAATTGATTACACTAAATAAATTAATTCCTTGATTACTTATATTAAGTAATTATGCTTAATGATTCCACACATGATCATTATTAAATAAATTTATCTAAATTCATTGTTAAAATTAGTCACATTAATTAATTGTTCAAATAATCTTAGTTAATGATTTCATTAACTATTAAATTTCTTTAATCACCTTTTTAAAGAAAATTTCTTATATTAAACATTTTTTATTATAAATTAATTAACCATTAGGAACTCATTCATTAATGAATTCTAAATCATAAATCTTCATATTTTTTTAAGTAACACATTCATATTTATGATTTAATGATTATTTACAATATGGTTGAAACCATTCATTTCAAATTTTCATTTAAAACTTCATTTCAAAATCTGGAATTCAATTCAAGATATAATTAAGTTCAGGTTTTAAAAACTTTGTTTAAATTCTCTTTTCCAATTCAAAATACAAGTTAAATTCAAATCTTTATTTCCACTTAATTGCTTAAACACCTTTAAGTTTTTAAACAATTTAAAATTTTAAAACTTAAATTCCCCAAACTAAATTTCAAACTGAATTTGAAGTTATATTTAACTTTACTTCTGAAATCTCAGTTCAAACCTTGCTTCATAATTTAAATTTGGTTTTAAATTTTCCAAACAAAACAGTTTCAGGTTGAAAGCCTGTAACCAAAATTTTTCTTTTGACGAGATGCTCTGTTCCCTGCTTCGAGTAAATAACTCGAATCACTCGAGAACAACGCGAGAAAACCCATTTCTTCCCAGGCAAACAAATACCCAGAACACAAAGTGCTCGTGCACGTGCACATCATTGCTGGCCAACTTTCGGCATCGTCACGGCGTCGAGCATGTCGACAATCCTCCCCAGAACGAACTCCGACCAACTTAACCACGTCATCACCTCGAAACTCGAATTCGAGATCAAGCTTGCAACTTGGAACAACCCAGGCCATCACGACCCTCATCTGTCAACGCCTTGTTCTTAGCACTCCGACCACCAGACAACCTGAGCTTCCGGCCTCGACTTCGTCAACTCGACAGCCACCATTACCCAAAACCTTGAGCAACTCGATCGACCCGTGGTGACGAAATCACCCAGTTTCCAAACATGTCCAAAATTCGAACACAAACCCTAAATTCGTCTCGTCCCATTAATTCTTGCAATCAAATTTTTTTAGCAATTTTCCTGATATCATTATTTGATAAGCTAGGTTCAAACGAAAATTCAACATCCAAAATTTGTTTGATCACCGGGAATTGATCAAAATCCTCCTTTCGAACAAAAATAAACTGCTCTCAAACCAGTAGTTTAAAAATCATCAAACAAGGCTTAAAAATAATGACTTTCAATATAGATTCAAGTTATATCCTTGAATCAATGTTTCATGATACTCGAATTTTCCAGAAATTAAAGTTTTTACTGTAAAAATTTGATTTTTCATTCTATAAACACTTATACCTCATGAGACTATTTTTAAGTTGTAACTTACTCTTAAATACAATTTTTTTTTGAAACTAAGGTCTGATATGGATTATAAAACAAAAAATGGAATTTTCTTGTTGTTTGGTGCTTTGGAACTAAACAGAGAAGAAGATGCACTGGCATATGTATATAAAAACAGAACAATAGCAATATATATTCAAGTTTAAACGGCTATATGTCACTCACCTTAAACATTTTTAGATTCTAGAAGCCTTCAAATTGAAGTAGAAACCTTTTTGAATTTGAAAAGTTGAAAATCTGGTTTGAAGTTGTTAGCTGGAAGCCCTCTTCTTGATCTCAGGTTGATAAAATTTGTTTTGATGTCTATGTTGAATGATTATTTAAGTTTAAAAATGATCTTTACTTCAGTTTATAATGGTGAACGAAAAACTGGAATGAAGTTTGTTAATGTATATAGGAAATGAAGTGTTACAGGGTGATGATTTATGTTGTACAAGGTGATAAAACTTGTTGTACAAAAATCAGGGAAATTTTCTTTGCTTTGGGGCTGATGGGTATTTGCATTAATTATCTTGTATCATATAAAAAATTTTATTTATAAATTTTCTTTCTCTCGGCTGTACAAAATATGAAGATATTGTTGGCTTCCTATGTAAGCTTTTATACATGTATTTTATTTTCTTTTGTTTACTTGTTTCATATTTTTGATATGTATTTGTTTTGTTTCTTTCTTTTGTTTGTTCTATCACTTTGTAATATAAGTGAGATTATATTTTATTTTCTTTTTCTTTTATTATTTTTGAATGCATTTCTATATTTAATACGTTGTTATAATTTATCTAATGTATTCATTTAATTTTGTTTTATAATTTATATTCATTTTGTAATATAGGTGAATTTCTAAATTTTAATTTGTTATTAGATTTTTATCCAGTGTATTTACTTTATACTTTATATCTTATATATTTTCATTTTTAAACCATTTATTTACAATTTTAATACAAAAATTCAATTATCATATTTAAATTTATATAAAATTTGGGGTCGTTACAACAAGACTTGTTAAAGTGGGGCTGTCAGACATACAACCATACAAGTCTGTTCCGGGTTCAAACAGAACCGAAGGCACTTCCAAAGAAGCCCTTGCAATCCGGGTATTCACAATCCCGATCGGACTTCCCATCACTTAGGGAATCTTTATACCGAGGCCACTCGGTGCAGAGACAATCGATAGGTTATCCTATCGTTTTCACAAATACCCGGTCTTTACCACCGGTCTTCAATTGCTATCCATATACGACGTATCACATATTCAGAATGGGTTGTATGACACAAAGGTCCTCTCCCGGCTAAACTGAATAGTGAACGTAATATTTAAAAACATATGGATAATGGGATTTCAATTATGTCATGGCTTATTATCCAAAACTTTCCTTTCGAATGGTTTAAACACATCACCATTTTTATATTTTACAAAAAGATTCATCTCACAAAGTTCACCCAGTTTCACAAAGATATATTCATAGATTTCCAAATCGATTTCCATTTCAATTGGATTAACTCATTAAATCTTTAATTCAAGATTTAACTTATAGCTTTCAAAACAATTTCTTTTCGAATGGTTTAAACAAATCACCATTTTAATCTGTTAAAAATAAACAGATTCAATTCATAGCTTTCAAAAAGAATTCACTCATAACTTGGAAAACCATTTTTCAATTCAAACTTGAAATTCCTTTAATTCAAATTGGAAACTAATTTCTTATATGAAAGCTTTTATCATTTGAAAATAATTAGTTTTCATTCAGGAAAATTCCGATTCTTTTATATGAGTTAAAGTCCTTGGGTTAAATTAAAATTCTTAAAACCATACTTTTAAAATGGTTTAAATTCATATAAACACATTTATAACATCTTTAACTATAATTCCAAACATGGAATTCAATTCAAATTAAATTATTTAAATTGAAAAAAACTTACCAAGTTATTCAAAATAACTTTTCTCTTTAAAACTTCTTTTCAAAAGCTTTAACATTTAACCCAAATCCATTTCCAAAATTAATTGAAATTAAAATTTCAATTTCAAAAATATTAAATTTAACTCATCTGTGACTTAACTGATTTCCACGTGAAATCCATATTTGTGTGTGTATGGTGTAGTCCAAGGGTTTCACACAGTAGTGCAACATCATTCAATCATCATAGATCAAAATACAGAAATATAGTTGATAAGCGGTATAAACTATAACGCTCATCTTTCATTCACAGATCACAGATATATAAATTACAAATAACATATTACATTCATCCCAGATAAATGGACTACAGTACAGATCACACACAAATCAGAATATATCACACAGCATCACAGATCAGGGAATATCAACAATTCAATCATTAAGTCAGGTCCAAACATTCACAAATAAACTTATTAATCAACTGATTAATTTAAATCAGATGTATCAATTATTAATCCAGGTTAATTATCATAAGTTAATTACAAATTATTTGAAATAAATCCCCCTTTCAAATTTATTAGTTAACCCTTAATTATTAACTAATCATTCTTAATTAATGAATCAATTAATCTTTAATTATTAAATAAATCTTAATTAATCACCATTATTAATTAATCCTTTAATTTATTAACAAATAATTTACTCAAATTTCAAATTATCATTCAATTAATTACATTTAATAATTATCTATTAATTACTTCTCTAAGTAATTATATTTCCCAAATTATCAAGTGATTATTCTGAATTATACTTAAGAAATTTAACTTGAACTAATCAAGTTAACTCAATTGATTACACTAAATAAATTAATTCCTTGATTACTTATATTAAGTAATTATGCTTAATGATTCCACACATGATCATTATTAAATAAATTTATCTAATTCATTGTTAAAATTAGTCACATTAATTAATTGTTCAAATAATCTTAGTTAATGATTTCATTAACTATTAAATTTCTTTAATCACCTTTTTAAAGAAAATTTCTTATATTAAACATTTTTTATTATAAATTAATTAACCATTAGGAACTCATTCATTAATGAATTCTAAATCATAAATCTTCATTTTTTTAAGTAACACATTCATATTTATGATTTAATGATTATTTACAATATGGTTGAAACCATTCATTTCAAATTTTCATTTAAAACTTCATTTCAAAATCTGGAATTCAATTCAAGATATAATTAACTTCAGGTTTTAAAAACTTTGTTTAAATTCTCTTTTCCAATTCAAAATACAAGTTAAATTCAAATCTTTATTTCCACTTAATTGCTTAAACACCTTTAAGTTTTTAAACAATTTAAAATTTTAAAACTTAAATTCCCCAGACTAAATTTCAAATTGAATTTGAAGTTATATTTAACTTTACTTCTGAAATCTCAGTTCAAACCTTGCTTCATAATTTAAATTTGGTTTTAAAATTTCCAAACAAAACAGTTTCAGGTTGAAAGCCTGTAACCAAAAAGTTTCTTTTGACACGAGATCCTCTACTCCCTGCTTCGAGTAAATAACTCGAATCACTCGAGTACAACGCGAGAAAACCCATTTCTTCCCAGGAAAACAAATACCCAAAACACAAAGTGCTCGTGCACGTGCACATCGTCGCTGACCAACTTCCGGCATCGTCACGATGTCGAGCACGTCGACAATCCTCCCCAGAACCAACTCCGACCAACTTAACCACGTCATCGCCTCGAAACTCAAATTCGAGATCAAGCTTGCAACTTGGAACAACCCAGACCATCACAACCCTCACCTGTCAACGCCTTGTTCTCGGCGCTCCGACCACCAGAAAACCCGTGCTTTCGGCCTCGACTTCGTCAACTCGACAGCCACCATTACCCAAAACCTCGAGCAACTCGATCGACCCGTGGTGACGAAATCACCATGTTTCCAGACATGTCCAAAATTCAAACACAAACCCAAAATTCATCTCGTCCCATTAATTTTTGCAATCAAAATTTTTTTTAGCAATTTTCCTGATATCATTATTCGATAAGCTAGGTTCAAACGAAAATTCAACATCCAAAATTTGTTTGATCACCGGGAATTGATCAAAATCCTCCTTTCGAACAAAAATAAACTGCTCTCAAACCAGTTGTTTAAAAATCATCAAACAAGGCTTAAAAATCATGACTTTCAATATAGATTCAAGTTATATCCTTGAATCAATGTTTCGTGATACTCGAATTTCCAAAAACTAAAGTTTTTACTGTAAAAATTATTTTTCACTTTATAAACACTTATACCTCATGAGACTATTTTTAAATTGTAACTTACTCTTAAATACAATTATTTTGTTTTGAAACTAAGGTCTGATATGGATTATAAAACAAGAAATGGAGTTTTCTTGTTGTTTGGTGCTCTGGAACTAAACAGAGAAGAAGATGCACTGGCATATGTATATACAAATAGAATAATGGCAATATATATTCAAGTTTAAACGGCTATATGTCACTCACCTTAAACATTTTTAGATTCCAGAAGCCTTCAAATTGAAGTAGAAACCTTTTTGAATTTGAAAAGTTGAAAATCTGGTTTGAAGTTGTTAGCTGGAAGCCCTCTTCTTGATCTCAGGTTGATAAAATTTGTTTTGATGTCTATGTTGAATGATTATTGAAGTTTAAAAATGATCTTTACTTCAGTTTATAATGGTGAACGAAAAACTGGAATGAAGTTTGTTAATGTATATAGGAAATGAAGTGTTACAGGGTGATGATTTATGTTGTACAAGGTGATAAAACTTGTTGTACAAAAATCAGGGATATTTTCTTTGCTTTGGGGCTGATGGGTATTTGCATTAATTATCTTGTACCATATAAAAAAATTTATTTATAAATTTTCTTTCTCTTGGCTGTACAAAATATGAAGATATTGTTGGCTTCCTATGTAAGCTTTTATACATGTATTTTATTTTCTTTTGTTTACTTGTTTCATATTTTTCATATGTATTTGTTTTGTTTCTTTCTTTTGTTTGTTCTATCACTTTGTAATATAAGTGAGATTCTATTTTATTTTATTTTTCTTTTATTATTTTTGAATGCATTTCTATATTAAATACGTTGTTATAATTTATCTAATGTATTCATTTTATTTTGTTTTATAATTTATATTCATTTTGTAATATAGGTGAATTTCTAAATTTTAATTTGTTATTAGATTTTTATCCAGTGTATTTACTTTATACTTTATATCTTATATATTTTCATTTTTAAACCATTTATTTACAATTTTAATTCAAAAATTCAATTATCATATTTAAATTTATATAAAATTTGGGGTCGTTACAACGAGACTTGTTAAAGTGGGGCTGTCAATGGAAACTATTGTAGCACAACCCGCATTCGATCATCATGTTCAGAAATAGTTGAGAGTTAGAGGGATAATCACTTATGCACAAATAAGGTATTAATTAGTAATTATGCATCACTCACAAAAGCGTTCATATATATTGGCTAAGATCATTCATCATCTCTATTCATACCAAATCAATTACATTTGGGATTCAGTATTGTCAAACATAACAAATCTAAACCTACAAAAAAAATTAACAGTTTGTACAAAGAAAACTCCAAAAATTACAAAGCAGAGGGATGCTGAGCCTAAACTATGGATAATAAGTTCTTACTCTTCCCATGCACATCTAGAGTACATAGGTGAATCCTACTTAAGGATCCCGCTTCTTTATACAAAATAAGAGGATCACCTATGTCCTTGAGCTCACTTGAACATCCGTAGATGAAGAAATGTCGATATCGTTGATAACTCGAGATCCTAGACATTCCTAAGCGGGACTTTTCTCTGGGCCTAGGAATGAAAAATAAATTTTAATTAAAAATCAATAAGGATTTCTACCAAATAATCTACTAGAGAATCAAGCTGAGAAGCTCTTAATATGTTTTGGTGTATCGGTTCTAACTACTCCTCAAGTTTTTTCACTTCCTTCTTCGATGAACTAACAACTTTAGATGGATCCATAATATGCTCAACAACAATTAGTAAACATCATTTCAACTTTCTCTTTTTTTAGGAATGATGTTTTGCAAGTCGGTAGAATCTACCTGAAGAGAAATTCATAACTCAAGAGTCTTATTTGCGCCTTTCAATCATAAGATATCCAGACAAAGAATCTTTTTATTATTCTCTAAATTCCCGACTTTGAGTGTAAGGATGTTCCTTTTGAGTTCAAGTTTCTCAATTTGTAATCGAAAGTTGGAAACTTCATCCAAGGATTTCTTATTCCATAATCCCTCAACCTACAGTTGCAATAAAAAAAAAATTTCTCCATCTCGAGAGCTCCTCCATTTCATGGTAAAGAAGGAATGAGAGAAGGTTTCAACAACGGGATGGAACGACTAACACTTAACTTTGATGTCGTAAGTAGGAATCACCTTTTAAAGAGCATTGTTATTGACACACCCAAAATAGATAAGGGGGGGGTCAAAAAATTAATTGTCAAATAATTATTATGGGGAGGTATTTAATATATGTGCCTCCCCTTAAAATTTTTTTAAGTATGGACAATAATATCCTTCATTTTACAAAACCTAATTAATTACTACTAAACAAGATTAGTGGTAAAACCCTAATCCTAAAAATCTTCCATGGTGGAATTCAATCTAAATTCTATGAAAGACGGTGAAAACAGTATGGTACTAACACAGGAAAGTGAACGGCTAGTTGTATTTGTGGAAGAACCTGTCGTGGAGGAGGTAATTTTTTTTAATTCCATCGTTTTACTGTAGCAGGCAGTTCGTTCGGCGGTAGCGAGCCGTGCAACCCAATCGGCAGATTTCAATTTGTTATATACGGTCAGGCTATGCCGTTTTTTTTGCATATATCGGCTGGTTCTGGCCGTTTACAACACTTAACGTATATATTTTTATATTCGGCAAGTGTTGGCCGATTTGATGAATGTTAAACGGTGGGATGTTGCCGACTATTATGGTGAAAATAGTAAACTTGTTTATGACTAGAAAATATCGTTTCAGAAGTCATTGTACGGCATGTTATCGCCGTACGCTACCAGCTTCTACCGTTATAAAATACAATATTATTCTGCCGTTATATTTTTTTTTCAAACAGAGTGCCGATATTGAATTTGACATTCACCGATGTGGTAATAGTAAAAAAGCGAAACAGAGGCCGGATAATTTGGAAAATAATAAGGATATTGAAAGCGATAATGAAGTTGACAAATCCAAAGAAATCGAAAGCGATGAAGATAAAGAACAAGTTAAAACGGACATTGAAATGTCTTTGTCTGACTATCCTGATTTAACATCAGAATTCAGTACTGACAGGGTATGTATTAATGTGTCAATAGTTTTTGTTGATTTTTTTGTGTACATGACACAATACTATTGTTTCAGATTTTTGAGTCGAAGGATCAAGTTCGAGATTGGTGCATTAACCGAGGGTTAGATTGTAAGTGTGTTATTGTTACCAAAAGAAGTAGAATGAAAAATGTACATGGGAATGGAAAAGGCTCGAGGATGGATTTAGTATGTGAAAGAAGTGGTCAATATGTTGATCATAAGTCGAAGAATTATGTTCCAATATCTTCCAAAAAAAAGAAGAACATGTAGTAGAAAATGTGACTGTCCTTTTGAGTTACATGCACATTGTAGATGTGATGGGACGTGGATACTGACTGTAAAGAATGGGCGTCACAATCATACACTTCCAAACGTTTTAACCGGTCATCCTTTTGTTGCGAGACTCAACGAAGACGAACTCAAGACTGTTGTAACAATGACTAATAGTGGAGTTAAACCTCGAAATATTTTAACCGCTATTAGAATTGACAATCCTTCCAACCAATCAACCATTCGAACTGTGTACAACGCCAAAATCAAACTTAAAATGTGCAATACAGAAGGTAGATCCGTTATGCAACAATTTATGAAATTGGCATCTACCAATAATTATACCGTATATCAAAGAGTTGATGAACAAAGCAATGAAATCACCGACTTATTTTTCAGCCATCCTAGATGTGTAGTGCTTGCTCAATGTTTTTATCAAATTTTGTTCTTGGATTGTACTTTCAAGACCAATAGGTATAAGTTACCTTGTTTCCATATGGTTTCACAGACATCGACAGGGGCTACGTTTACTGTTGCATTAGCATTTCTAAGTCGTGAGACAACGGATTCCTATAAATGGGCTCTTGAATGTGTGTGGAAGTGTTACAGGGATAATGAAGTGCCAGGGGTTATCATCACCGATGCAGAAATCGCTTTAATAAATGCCGTCACAAATGTGTTTCCAGCATCATATCATATCCTTTGTGCCTGGCATATATCTAAGAATGTGATGGCAAATTGTAAACCAAATTTTATACAAAGGAAGAGAGTAATAATTGGTGAAAAAGAAGTCATTGTGGAGGATGATGAAGGAAAAAAGGAATACGAAAGTTTTTGGGAAGGATGGACAAATGTGATAAATTCGTTGTCTGTAGAAGAGTACCACAGAAATTTAAACTCTTTTCGTGATAAATGGATAGGTAAGCATAAAAAATCTGTCACTTATGTCCTCAAAAATTGGCTAACAAAATACAAGGAGATGTTTGTTATGGCTTGGACAAACAAAATTAAACACTACGATAATGTGTCTACCAGCATTGTTGAAAGTGCCCACCATCGTCTAAAATTGTATTTTAATTCGGCCGCTGGTAGTTTTGTTCAATGTTGGAGTAGTGCACATCTATGCTGTGAGAATGAACTAGTTGCCATCGAGCATGCATTCGAAACAAGTACGTCTAAAACAATGCATCGATTTAGAATCGAACCAATGTTTAAAGAGTTATTGGGGAACGTATCGCATAAAGCTTTGGATTTAATACTAACTGAACTAAAAAGTGTATCAACTGTTGGTATGACAGTCGACCAATGTGGTTGTGTGTTATGGAAAGTTAATGGATTACCATGTGCACATATGCTTGTAGATTTTAGACACACCCACGGTTTCATTCCCCTATCCGTTGTTGACTCTTACTGGAAGCAGTTGTCATGTATTCGACCAATTGTGCATCGTTCCACGTTTGCATTTTTCGATTTGCCAGAAATCATTGCGTTGAAAAATAGGTATGAAGAATCTCCGGATAACGTTCGACTTGTTATCCAACAACAGTTAAAATCAATTGCTTTCCCACAAACAACTGCTGTTTTAGAACCACTGGTGGCTATTATCAAAAAAGGCAGACCATCCAAAAAGGAACAGTCCACCAAACGAGAACTTTCACACTTTGAACATGTTGAAGCGTCATTGTCATCTAGCTCAAACCTCACACCTTGCGGCAGATATTTGAAGAAGCTTGGCATAAAAACGAAGGCGTCACCATCCAAAAAAATTGATGGCGAGTATTTGTGGCAATTGCCCAAACATATAAGAGCTTACATACTCAGTATAGACGATGTGCCTAGGGACGGTGATTGTGGTTATTGGGTCGTGGTTAAACAATTGAATCTTCAAAATAGACGACCATCAAATCCCTGCAAGTTTGTTCGTGAGTCTATGGTTGACAATTTGACTGTTAATGCTGAGATGTACCGTAATATGTGGGATGACTGTGGATATGACGAAATGATGAATAGGATACAAAATCCTGAGTGGATGCAGATGCCCGAATCAGGATATATAATAGCAGAAACATTTGGCACCGTGGTAGTGTTGATAAGTAATCTCATGTCCTGCACTTTTGTTCCCACCATGGTACGGATGAATTTGTTGAACGAAAATAGAATAGTGGTTATGGGACATGTAGACAACTCGCATTACGTTGGTCTTACACTAACACCAAATTCTCCTATCCCTCCAACACCACAATTCGGATATTTTCAACGACTTTATAATATCAATGCCGAAGACTGGATCAAACCATATGTGGAACGTATCAACAAATGGTTAGTTTACATGAATGATGGAGGAAATGAAGATCAGACTACGGTAGTAGACTTAACTAGCGTGTAATGAAAATTATGAACATGTTTCAACATTAATATTTCTGAAATCTTAACTTGTTTTTTATATGAAGATTGTAATATTGGGTGGATGTATGCACGCGTACAAGTTTTTGTTATGTATTTTGTGAATTTTGTATGAACATTTTGATATTTGGTTGATTTATGCACGCGTACAAGTTTTTGTTATTTTTTTGGTGAATTTTGTATGAACAGGTTCCAACCTGAGATGTTTCGATCAATCCTTGCCGTATTATTGTGTATTATTCGGTACATATAGACCGTATATGGTATATTGGAAGCAAATAATTCAAAGCAAGTTATTCGGCAAAGGAAGGCCGTGTTGTATTAACATAAATGGAGAGGGAGAGCCGAAAAAAATGAGTTATACGTCAGAGACCAACCGTCTGAACAATCATAAAAATACTTACCTTTAACCGAGAGTATACGGCTAAGTCCTGCCGTATTTTAGAACAAATATCGATATCTGTACATCGTTAAAAACCTAATTCAATCTCTGTTTTTAAACAACACGACAACTCTATGTCGTACAAAAAATAATTAAACGGCGCAGCACCACCGTCTGCATAAATGATTTATTAAGATGTATAACCGAGAGTTTACGGCCAAGTGCTGCCGTGTTGTAGTACAAATATCGGTACAGTTTCACCGTCTGCATAAATGAATTATTCACATGTATAACCGAGAGTTCACGGCAAAGACTTGCCGTATTGTCGACTAATATAGGGCAGATTGCCCCCGTATAGTCATTATACGGTAAGATTTCGCCGTACATTCATACAAACATCGGCCAAATGTTACCATCTGCACAGAAAGCATATGAAAACAATTCCAACCCGAAAGTTTGCGGCCTCATCTTGCCGTTTTATGGTGATAAGTTCGGTTGTCCATCACCGAATAATGGATTAACGGTGAGCATTTGCCGCATTTCCTAGCATTGACCAATACACATATATCATTGTTTTTACCACAATCATTGACTGAATCACAAACACAAATCAATGTACCAAACCCAAACACAAGTCACATGACCAAAACATTTCAAAATTCAATCTCAAATATGAAGACAGATCATTTAACAAAATATTAATTACCAAACCACAAACACATTTCCCAACCATTTCATATCATAAGCATTCGTCACTGGCAAACTTAAATTACATCACCATTCGTCACAAAAAACACAATTGTCATTAGCTTACATATACTACAACGGTAGCAAAACAAGAATCAAAATTACCGTTGTGTCAATTTTAATAGTATGCTAAAAATTACTTGCGACCACCACGTTTTCTCTTTCTAGCAGATTTGCTCGTTGATGCGGTGTGCGATTTCTTTTTTCCACTCCCTCGTACATCTCTTGTTCTCTTCTCCCCATACAAGTCCAATGGTTCTGGATTTTCTATTTGCTCAACTTTCTTCAAAAGATTATCACGATACACAGTGGGAGGACATGACTTTATGTAATTAGCAATATGACTTAATCTGCATTTCTAGAAAAGAAAAAAAAGGTATTACTCTAACAAAAATGTGTAATAGTCAACCTAAAAAGTGTACGTGTACTTGTAAATATTAAAAAAATTAGAACATAATATGACACAAACTTACAATGCGTACAAGCAACGATTTTGACTCAATATCAACGACCGGTGTGGTTATTCTTTTGCTAGGATTGGTCACTATAGGATGAGATGCGATACGGTACCACTGTGAATACGACTCAACACAGTCTGAAGGATTCACCGCTACTTGCAAAGTTAAGCTTTCATGCAACAGATGATTATTCCACTCCGACCATCCCAAATCCCCAACATTGTGATATATTGCTTTAAACGAACGAGTTGACGACTTAGACCTCTTTTTGTCTAAAGTGAAAGAAGTAGTAGGAATGGGTTGGACGTAACCAAACTGTCGTAATGTTCTTTGTGGCAAGTACAACTCAGCGGTTTCGAAACACACGATGGGGCCGTTGAACAATGCACACTGTTGAAATATGTACGCATCTCTTTTATCTTTGTACGGGTCCCAAACAATATCACAACTCCGCAAATCATCTATTCTTTCCCTTATACTTACCAATTCGTCATTCAAATTTGACCCTTGTTCCATTGCAAAATAAAATGCGGCTCTCACATCACCAACTTCAGCTCCTACACAGTTTCTATGTCGCCGTAAGACCGGAAAGTGTTCGAATATCCATACCTACATAGGCTAAATATATTAGTAATGTACGGTGATCAAAAAAACATTATTTAAACACCCTTACCTGAAACAAGGTCATACACCCCGAAAATTGTTGAACATCCTTTCTAGTTGTCTGACCAAGACTATGAATTAACCAACTAAGACATGCAGTGGCCCAAGAATACTTATGCACCTGGCTGAGATCCCCAAGACATTGTAGAAAATGAACGCCTACTTTGTTACCAGACTTATCACCACACACTAAACATCCTATGGTATACAGTAGATACGCAGTTGCACAATGATTTTTCCGTTCCTGAGTATCTGATTCTTTTGAATTTGAGAACTGACTTCTCAACCATTCCAATCTAATCTTCTTTTCGCCAGCCAAAACCAATATTGACGTTGGTCTGTCAACCCCAAGGTTTTTCTCCAATAACGAATAAACATTTTCAAAAGAAATTGACCTTGATCCACCGAGGGCTCCTGTAACAGCGTTGCCTTCAGCTGGAAGCCCGGTAATGTGGAAAACTTCGTCTATGGTTATCATCATCTCACCAAATGGAAGATGAAATGTATTTTTCTCTGGATAAAACCTCTCGATGAATGCGTTAATAAGGACTTTGTCTAGTTTTTCATGTGCATGTAATATAAGTGGATAAAAACCAGACCCCATAACTATGTCCTTCACAAACTGACACTCGCCTTCCAAGTCCCATAATCGTTGGGTTCCAACGTGGCTATGAACTTTCACAATCCTAGATTCGCCTTTAGGAGCCTAAAGATTGTTAAATATAATTTAAATAATATACACTACGCATTAAATTAAACTAAATATTATACAATAGTGAACAATTTACCTTCGAATTCCAAATTTTGTGTGCAATATGGTCTTTATAAGCAAATAGGAGCGATGGATGCACTGTGTCATCTTCTTGATTTTGACTGGGTTGTTCTTTCGTTCTCTTCCTTGATTTTTTTCCTACCACGCTAGGTTGTTCCTCTACTAAAGCTTTACCATGTTCAACAACCTGCCTCTCATCAACTACCCCAAGTTCATGCCTCTCATCCCCTTCATCGACTGCTTCTGCATCTTTCTCTGGTTCGTTTCCTTCCTGCACATTCGCTTGTTCAGCACTTTCACTACCTTCCTCACCATTGAATTCCTCTTCGTTACTATCTTCCCCATCATTTGATTCTTCATCTTCGTTGCTTTGCTCTCCGTCACTCCCTTCTTCGACATCATCATCTTCCTCACCTTCATCATCTCCTTCGGTGTTTGTTTCCTCAGATTCATTCAACGTATCCTCAGCTTCATTCCGTGTACCCTCTTCCTATTTTTTTTCAAGTTCTAGCTTTTGCCTTTCACTTTGCAGTCTTTTACGATTGGAGGCTGTCATTGGTTTCCTGCAAATACAATACGAAAGAGCATATAATAATTGACATGCATAAACATCCTATGTTCACATACAAATAGTCACTGTATAATGAATAAGTTCTCTCTAACAACTACATTAGTTTGGTTAATTATATGAAGGTACAAATTGTGCTTAAATAAAGAATTTCTATACTAATACTTGGTTGGTTGTTTCCAAAAATATAATCTCATTTTTGCTCTTTAGTGGTTTACATACTTACAAACAAAACTTGAATGAATTCTCCACAATTTTCAATATTGTAAGTTTCACAATATTTCTTGAATTATCAACATGTTCATATATACATATTTGTGACTTTATAATTAATTTAATTGGATTGATCTTAGTAATAGCAACATCTAACCTGTAGTTTTAAAAAATGCATATAAATAAATATCAATATATCAAAATTTATTTTGTATTAAATATCAGTTATGATTTAAAGGTTTTGATAGCAAGTACATCCCATTAATTATTTACTTTCTAAAGATTACATGATATTCCCTTAGTTCTACGTACATATAAAAAGATCAATATCCAGAGATATTTGCAATTAAACATGCGGCATTAACTTTAGAGTAAATACTTTTTAAACAGTTAAAAGAATATATAGAAATCAATTTACCTAACTTTATTTCAGTACATTTCTAATTCCCTATAAAACCAAGACAGTTTATACCAGATTATTTACATTTTTCCTATAAACAAGGATACTGGACTACGATAAAAATGCATAGCATGGTTGTTTTGTTCATCTGTTTTACATAAATTCCTATATTTTTATATAAAACGGCAACGGACAATAGTATAAATTAGTATAACTCGGCAAGACCCAGCCGTTTCATCCACTATTCTATGGTCAAACACTGCCGTATTTGCCTCTACAGCTCAAATTGTGTTCATGGAATGATAGAACGGCTAGGGGTCGCCGAATGATACATACCAAATAACTTTGCAACACCAAAAACAGATCCCTAACTCGACATAACCCCACCGTACTCCACGAACGACTACATTCAATCAACCAAAACCCTAAATTCGATTTCAACGAAAGCACCGAACGAAACCCTAAAATCGATTTCTACAAAATCACCGATCGAAATCAAAATCAATAATCAAAATCACTTACCTCTTCAACTCGACTTCCAATTGAGGTGAATCAGCATTTTCGCTTAACTGCTTGCTAGCTGTCCTCTTCGTCCTCACCATTTTCAATTCAAATTTGTGGAAGCTTCTGATATTGGGGGCGACATGAGGACGAAATGTTTGGAGACGAGGACGAAATGTTTGGAAGAAAAACAGCCTTCTCTTTTTTTAACTGAGGATGCTTTTTCAAAACGAAGGGTAAATATGTAAACTAACTTATTTTTTATGTTTCCCCCCTTAGTACTTTTCTAACTAATAGGTGTCCCCTTAATAATTTACCCCCCCTTATCTGTTTTGGGTGTGTCAATAACAATCCTCCTTTTAAATAGGGATTATAGGGTAGAAGTAGGGAGCCCGCTCTCCCTCTCAGTCAGGATAAGCTCTTATGATTAACATTCATTCCATGATCATAGTAAATTAATTTCAAAATCAAGAATTCATTGATTCAATTGGGCAATTTTGGAATCAAAACTGGTTTGTTGAACCATCGATAATGAAGTATCGGGTTGATTTTTGGAAGAAGATATTCTAGAGAGTTCTCATATTTCTTCATCTTTAAGCAAGATTTTCTTTCCAAGGTCTGAGGAGTACTTAGGTTTGGTTTCATTTGGAGATACTTATTGTACCTGTAACGATCCGGAATTTTCGAACAGTTAACATCGCCGAAACCCATCCTTTCTAAAACTATAAATGAAAACTACTAATTTAACATATCATAATTCAATAAAAATATAACACTATTAACGTATAGGATACAATTTCAATAATTAACTTATCAGAATAATTAATTAATTTATTAGGTGTGCTTTAATATAAAGAAAAAAATCAAATACAATAAATCTTCCGCTGCGCACTCTGGTGTGAGAGACAATAATAGTCATTCCTGCAAACTCAAATAATTATTCAATGCGGAATAAAATGGTTGGCATGAAAGATACAACAACATAAGATAATTAGCAAACAATAAACATGAAAAAGATATATTATTATTGGGGCTGTGCCACTACCACTTGTAACTGCCTACATACCCCTATCTAACTAGATACCATATTAGATACAGAATCAAGCCAACGTAGTTCTCATATTCACAAATAAGACTTAAGGAGCATACAATGCACAAACATATATGCAATTCCCAAACTACCCACTTAGGCTTAATCTTCATATTTAGATTTATGAAATCTAATTAACTTTTTTATTTCAAAATAATCTCTTTTGGAAATACTTATTTGAAAACATCCTCTTCGAACAAAATTCCCAGTTTCATTTCAAATCCTTTTGAAATAATAATATATATCTTTTATATCAAATCATACTTTTCTACGGGATTTAAGTCAAAACCTTTTCAAAACCGATATCAATTGCTCTGTATAATAATACAGTGGTGTATTTGATATATTTATTTAGAAATTTAAAAATACTCTCTATAAAAGCATATCTAAATACATGCAACCAGATCGGGAGGTTTCTCCAAATAAGAAGGCAACTAGGTCCAAGACTTCACAAGATAAATAAACAAAGTTTATCCCTCTATACAAAAAGTGGACTATACCTAGGGTTACATGAACCCTCCTGCCCACTTTTTAGTTATGGGTTACCCAAATCATCGGTAATATAACAAATCATTTTGTTTTCCAAAGTGATAAATCATTTTGCACTAATAATCACAAATACTTGCAAACACAGTATTGTTTATTTTCCCAAAACCTTTGGAAAGCCATTTTAAAACTACCGGTTTTAAGTTCTCAAAATTCTTTATTTATAAAACACCAATTTATAAATCTCTGTACATAAATCTCCATTATATAAAATGACTTCACAAATATTTATTTCCAAATATTTTTAGTCCTATAAAGGAAAACATTTCACTTCAAAAGACATATAACATCCCGCTTCAGGAGGCCCAAAACTAACCACTACTGATGTTGCAGTCATCCGTAGTTGTTATTTCTTGACGACCGAAGGTGGCATAGTTCATATTGATACACTGGAACACATGAATATGAAAATTTTTAAACTTCTAATAAACAAATTTCCCATTTCATGCAAATAACAATTTAATATTTAATTATATAATCCCAGACGTTAACCACGTTCAAATCACATATACATGTACAAAATACGATAAGAGCGACATATGAAGATGTCCCCGTATGATGATTAGAAAACTAATAAATATTAACTTTACAGTTCTTAGTACATCACAGCAGAAAACACAAAATACCTCATATATAGCTAACACTGCCTCCTACATGTCTTCGGAAGCTTATTCGTCCAAAAATCTGAAAGTCTCCCACTCCCAGACTACTCAAATTAATTTTGAGTACCCGAGAGTTTGTGGATAAACACAAACTTCGAGTCAGACAATAAGTCTGGTATGAATAATCCTCTATCATCTTTTATCATAAATAGATATCTAGTGAGACCACGCCGCTTAGCGGAATGGGTTGTCCCCTCACTGGTATCTAAAACAAAACATGCAAATCATTTACTATGCTCCTACACCCAAAATGATTAGTCTTAACAAAATATGAAATAAAACCATAAATCATATATATATTGGATATCACATCCACCCATATATATATTGAATATAAAAAAATTTAAAGTTACAATAAACATAATTTATCATTTCATGCAAATTACAATTTAAGATTTAATTACATAATCCCAGACGTTAACCACGTTCAGATCACATATACATGTACAAAATACAATAAGAGAGACATATGAAGATGTCCCCTTATGATGACCAAAGAACTAATAAATATGAAATTTACAGTTCTTAGTACATCATAGCGGAAAACACAAAATAGCTCCTATATAGCCAACACTGCCTTTTGCACATCTCTGGAAGCTTATTCGTCTAAAAACCTGAAAGTCTCCCACTCTCAGACTACTCAAATTAATTTTGAGTACCCAAGAGTTTGTGGAGAAACACAAACTTCGAGTCAGACAATAAGTTTGGTATGAATAATCCTCTACCATCTCTTATCATAAATAGATATTTAGTGAGACCACACCGCTTAGCGGAACAGATTGTCCCCTCACTAGTATCCAAAACAAAACATGCAAATCATTTACTATGCTCCTACACCCAAAATGATTAGTCTTAACATAATATGAAATAAAGCCATAAATCATATATATATATATATATTGGATATCACATCCACCCATTCATTAGATATCCCATCTAAAAGTAATTTATTAGATTTCCCATCTAAAATCAATTTATTAGAGTTTCCCTCTAAAACCTTTAAAATGACTATCCGTCATAATTTAATAGGATCTGTCCCAAATCCATTTAAAATAAATGCAGATTATCCATCGTGCATTGTTTTATAAAAGTTGATGTGGGCTATCCACCGCACACTCCATAGTTTTCCTAGGATGACTACGAACCCTTGGGTGCCAAATCTCGAGGCTAACCACCTCTGGCAAAACATTATTTTCTTTAGAAATTTGATGTGGGCTATCCACCGCACATACCATGGTTTTCCTAGGTTAACCAAGAACCCAACACTTGGCCAATTGAAAATATCATGATCCCCATGATTATTTATTAAAATTCATGATCCCCATGATTACTTATTTTCCTCAGATATACCACATGTTTAGCTTATTCCCATTGGTAGCCCCAATTAGGTTAAATTAAATAAAAACACATTAATATCCCCAATGTATATTTTCGAAAGCATATTTCTGTTGGTAACCCCAAACTATGTATCGAAAACATTAAACCCACTCCGGTGTCCCCAAGGTTTATTAACATCCAATTTATATAAGGATCCCCCTTACATATTCAAACAAAAATAAGTATTTTATGCAATAACCCTTCGAAGTAACCACTTCAATTTAGCAAATTTTTACTTAAGGAAAAATGGCTTGAAATAGCCTTTTAAACCACTCTAAATGAAGCCCCATTCGAAAACAAATTAACATCAGCCTTTGAAAAGCATGGAAAACCATACCTTTCGACCTTATCGGAAGGCTTCTTTTCGACCTAGTCCACAGGTTTCACCTTTCGACTTTGTCGAAAGCCTAGGGTATCCCCCCTAATAAAACCATTTATAAACCTTTCGAAAGCAATTAAACTCAAAACCATTCGAAATCATTGAAGGTAACACCTTCAAAAACTTTTTAAAAGTCTTCAAGTATCAGAAGAACATTGGAGTCGAAAGCACTGCTTCGAAACTTAAAACCTTCGAAACAATACCTTTCGAAATCAAACCTTTCGAATCAAAACCTTTCGAAATCAAACCTTTCAAAACCAAAACCTTTCGAATCAAACCTTTCAAAACCAAAACTTTCAAAAACAATGAAGTGTTGGTGTTGGAACCAACCCATCGAAATCAATAGAGAGAGGCGGCAGGTTTTAGAAAACAAAAGATAACCTTTGACTCCATCTGGGTCGAAAGGTTAGGAAGCGGCAACTATCTTTCGACCTTGTCGGAAGCTATACCTTTCGACTTTTTCGAAAGGTTTCATTTAAAACAAGAAAGCAAACTAATCGAAACCTTCACTACAACAAACTGGACATTTAATAGCGTTTCAAAAACGCTATAATAGGTTTTAACAACGTTTTTTACTACGCTGTATAACGACATGCAATTATAGGTCAGAAACTTATCATAGCATTAGATCAAACGCTGTAAAATGTATTTTTTAATAGTGTTTCCCTGGTGTCATTAATGTTGTTCATAGTGTTTTATACTGATGAGCTAAAACCTTTCTTAGCATTCGGTTAATGTTATCAATGTTATTTTACAACAGTAAACTCTTGCTATGATAATTATTTACAGCGTTTTCATGTGTTGCCATGAATGTTCTTTTAGACTTTGCTGAAACGCTGTTGAAACTCTTTTACAACATTGCTGTAACGCTGTTGAAAATTATAACAATAGATTTTAGAATGCTATTGATATAGTTTACACAGCACTTTGGAAATGCTATCGTTTAGGATTTCTGCATTTCCCCTACAGGTTCCATTTCTATACACATCGGTCCCAATTTATATACCAACATAGTTAAAATCATCATGCACATAATCAACATATTATATCAATCACACATCAAAATACGCAATATTCTTACATCAATACATATATAATACGTCCACAATATTTCATAAACAATATAGAACAAGTAGTAGCTAGTGACCAATTGTAGTAATACATACAAATGTACAAACCAAAATGTAGTTCTAGCAGCAAAATAACTTTGAATCCATGACCTGTTGCGGTACTTTTTTCCACCAAAGACATCTATCGACCTGTAAAGTAAAAATTAAAAAAGTAGCAAAATTTGAATACATGAAATGCAATCAATAATTACAGGAAACTAAATTAAAATACAATATCTTTAAAAGTAGTAATACATGAAATTAGAATACATGAAAGAACAACATGCATACTGTAGTTGAGTTCAACCCAGTTTAAGTTATAGCAGAAACTAACAGGTCACCAGAGTATACATGCAAAAAACATAAGAACTTTATATGAAATGATGGAGACTGTAATTAGCTAGAAGGAAAGAAATATTTTGAAGTGCGAAATGAATTTGTAAGAAGCATACGGTAGTTGAGTTCAACCCGGTTTATATTATAGCAGAAACAAATTTGAAGACAAATCTTCATGCAAATGATAGTCATATTGACCAACGCAGCACTAATAGCATTATTACTCATATGCCAAGGGAACTGACATGATTCCCTTATTATGTAGATAGAATATCATCCACACAAATGTGTTCAAAATTTCTACATTTAAATTTGGTAAAAATTTGTAAAACTTAGTTAATTCTTATAAACTGTGCATTTTCAATTGTACATGCATATTTTTAAAGTGTGCATGTACAAATTTTGACATATGAAAACAAATCCTATTTAACTAATATAAAATATAAAACTACATTTGTAGACAAATAAACTGAAATTACAAAAGAATGTGAAACAAGAATGATCATATACCACTAGGTTGTAGATGCTGCCTACAAAGAAATTAACAAAGATGAGATCAGTATAATATTCAGATTACAATATAATAATTATATAACTATCTTATTCAAATGAAATATAATAATTGAATACCTAAAGTTTGTCTATGATGAAAGAAGCACAAACGTAAAAGGATTTTTCCTATAATAATTGGCACTCGTTTACTTTTTCCTATCGTGATATAGATATATTCGATAAAGGCATATTTGTATATACTTCAATATTTCTTAGCTCTATGTTTTTTAATCATTTTACCACTTATACAATTTTTCCAAGCCAATACAATATTTTCCCCAAATTTATTCTTTACCCAAAATAATTTTTGATAGCAAAAATACCGCCTTTAAGCTTTGAAACAGTTTAAAAATAATTGTTTATGCCTCAAAAGTATTTCAAAACTCACAAATATATTTTATTTCACAAATATAAATTTTAAATGAGTTGAATTCCCAAAGCTCAATTAAAATTTCAAAATTTTCAAACATAGTTAATTTGTTATAGTTTCACATATACTATATAATTTGTTACATATTGATTCGTATATAAATTATATTACTTGATAAAATTTATTTAATTTTTATAAAACATAGTTAACTTTGTTAATTTCTATTAATTTAAATAATTTTTATAAAACTTATTTAACATAGTTAAATTGTTATAAAACTTTGTTAATTTTCTTAAACTTAGTTAATTTTTTATAAAACCGGGTTACTTTTTAGTAAAACTTACCTATGCTGTATAAAACTTAATTAGCTTAGTTAATTCTTGTAAATTTAGTTACCTCGGTACATTTTATAACAATTGGTTAACCTTTATAAAAGTTAGTTAATTTTATAAAACTTAGTTGACTTAGTTTAATTTTTACAAAATTGGTTAAGTTCTGTAAATTTGGTTAGTTTTTATAAATTAAGTTAAAATTTACTAAACTTAGTTAACTTAACTTAGATAATTTTTATAAAACTTAGATAAGTTAACTTATTTAATTTTATAAACTTGGTATGATGATAGCATCACCCACCACTAAGCATACCAATATTCTTTTATAGAAGTGGAGTATTTATGGTAAGCAAATTAGCTCAGTTACATAGCTCTAGCTGCTCAAACCATAGAGCGCAGAGCTGCAACAGGAAAGACTTACTGTAGTAACCAATTTTTTTTATAACAGCCCAAAATGCAGTATAGTGGATATTATAGATATGTTCAGTACACATTTTTTTATACATCAGTAGGTATATATGGAATTATACGATGAAAACTTGGTTAATGAAAGCAATATGCATTTCATGAAAATATTTCTCAGTTTATGAAGGCTGAAAAATACACAAGAACATATGAAACATTTTAAAGGTAGAGCGATTGATTTGCTGATTTCATATTCATAACTGGTTGCGTTGAACACTACATTAAAGTTTTCTGTCCCACTACTCCCGTCCATTTTATACAAATGGTTAGCCAAAGGGGTGAAGTTCAAATGCTCAGTTTATAACTACTTGTTTGCACTCAGCTCGGTTCAAAAATGAGTATCATTATATTTTCAAGATTAAGAGATGATGGATGCAAAGAAACTATATGACTATGGAGTTCATGAAGATGCAATGATAGAAATGTTAGCTAAATGGAGGATATTTTGAGATTTCTTGTGAAGAATATACCTATTGAAGTGAATCCGTATAGTGTTAAGGCAATGAAGAGAGTGTTGCAGAATTTGAATGAGCAACTACATATTGATCTGCCACAGCCGGAGAGCTATGTATTCCTTTACAAGTAGAACTGATGCATGATGAGTATACACTGAGGTCTTATGGTGTTCAGCCAGATGACATGATAGGGATGTCTGAGGGAAGTATTGATTCCTGCAAGAAGAAGTATGTGCCAGAGTAATCACGTATCTCAGTTTTCATATTAGATGAATGACGTGCTAATGTTTGATTAGTGTGAAATCTTGTAGAATTTCATGAAGTCGCTGACAGTAGAGTAGGTAATCAATATGTACTTTATTATATTTCCTATTGTCTTCGCGAATTGATTTCTCTTTCAGCTAAAATATCCAAAGCTGGTTTTATTTATTTATTTGTCTTCAATATACAATCCAATCAATATGAAGTCAACGATCGTATCGATTATTTACCTTTAATAGAACTAAATGTCATTTGTCATCATAAATTATTTTATTAGATCACAATAAAGATCAATTCAAAATTAGTACAAGAAACTGAAAAAATTACTCACCAGCGCTTATTTTCTCTACTTCTCTTGTCAAATTACTCACCAGCGCTTCACTATACATCCTGTATACATCAATTTACTTATTAAAGAAAATACCATATGGGATGCTTTCAAACATAGATAACTTGTAGCGCTAATTATATTATGTTTATTTAAAGCAAAACAGGTTCTTATATTCTAATTCACATAGGAATATTGATGTCGAAAAGAGGGGGAGAAAAGGCTAATGTTGAAATCATTCGAGTAAATATATTTGGACTTCATATGTCAAAGAATTACTACTCTGATAACATTATATGTGTTGTCACTTTTTCTTTTCTTCTCACTTAAACAATAATCTTAGCTTTCTTATTCTTATCCAATAAAAAATAAAAATTGAAAATGAATGGTTCAACTATAAACTTTAAGAGACATGTATCTGTCTCTAACATAGATTCAGCTATTTCAAGAGTATGTTTTACACTGTAATAGGGCTCGAATTCTGCAGCTTATTCTCAATAATTTAGATAATCAAGATTTTACTGAATATTAACAATATAAAACAAACTGATCAAAATTTAAAAACCCAATATATATGAAACAAATATATAATTATAAACATAAAATAGACAGAAACATATATTAGGGAGAGAAGCGGAATTAGAATTTTGTATAACCAAGACCTCCAGGCACAACCCAAAGCTAGAAGCTATAACACTTGAGATACATGGTTATTAGCCACTCAATTATTTCAAAACACTGCACACCATGACATGAAAAATTCAAAGCATATGTTTGGAAATTCACATTAACAATTAGATTAAAGTATACCGAACATTAACAAAATAAATATGATAGAAATCCATTATATAACATAGTAAGTCTTACAAGACTACAAGCATAAAAGGAACAATGACAATAGTAATAGTAATAGAGAGGAAGTTGATACGCTACTGCATAGTTTTTGGGTTGCTCTTAAAAAGAGTATCAATTTAGACTTCTACACAAATTCTTTAAAAACAAATATTGATTGCGAGTATGGTTGATTTTAATTTATTCGCAAAAGGTAGCACAGTTTGTTTTTTTAGTTTTGCATATACAAGTGTACATTGGATAGAAGCATGGTTGATATGTATACTTTGAAAAGTTCTAACGTATGCATGCATTGTGCTACTCACTTGAAAATGTGAAAGTTGAAGCCATCACTTGAAAATGTGAAAGTTGAAGCCAATTCAAACTACCAATTTGTAGCAACTCCTCAAGTTTGCATGTTCTCCTCAAGATTGACTGGGAAATGAAGATAGGAAAATGAAGAAAGCTTCAGCTTCTCCAGAACAAAAGCTGCACACAAAAAAATCCACACAAACATATCAACTACTTATCCATGTTCATAAAATGGTAGAAAAAACCTGACGGATCAACTTACCTCTTCTACTATCCTCTCTCCCATAATATCTACCCCATCCAATGTTAGTTTATGCATGTTGCATTCCCAGCCTAAAACCATAATATAGAGAATAATGTAATCAAATACAATTGATTTCTTATCGAGTCACAAACAACATATAGTTTAGACTATACATTAAAGAAATGAATGAATGATGATATTTTGTATAGACCGGATGGTGTTAGATATATGTCAGACAGAGGTAGCAATAAATATCTTAATATAGTTAAAATATGATAATCAAATGTATGAATTATTACAATCGACATTATTTTGAGTAATCGTAGAAGGTTATCGACTGCAATTAACATTTTAGAAGAAGGTATCTGAATCTAACACAATATAATTGAGCTCAAATATTTAAATCCAAAAAAATAAATAAATAAAAAGGTAAATAAATTTACGTAAATGGCAGCTGGTGCTTTGACCGTGATAGCTCCAAAAATAATCATTTGTCAATGATCGGAAGATGTATTGTGATATCAAGCTATATCTCATTAATAAATCTGGGGCAAAGAATATTTTTTCTTTTTCCTTTATTTATAATCTAAATGAAACCAAAATAATCATTATATTTCTCTTAAGATCTATGCAAAATATGGTTAAGCTGTCTATGCATCACAACATAGTAAGATTATGTAATTTCTTACCAAAAACCAGCAATACCAGGATTCCTTGATTTAACACAATTGATATTACGTAACATCGAAAAATTCATAATAGTTGCATAGCAGTATCAGGATTAGTCTCTAAAGCCCTTTTTTTAAGTTGAGAATTAAAAAAATAAGCCAATGCTTGCTTTTTATCAAGAACTTAAAAAGGCAAAAGAAACAGTCTTAAAAGCAACACACACACACACACACACACACACACATATATATATATATATATATATATATGAGAACCGCGTTAAGATAACTGAAGTTTCTTTTTCTTAGTTTTTATGGCAAACTACGTGGGCGGTGAAAGGTTTGAGATGGACATTCGTACTATTGATTTCTACTTAGGGTAACTTCTGCCTATCCTATTTATTTTTACTATTAAGAAATATTAGACATGCATACAAACTTAAACTAAAAATCTAAGAAATATTAAACATCATAAAACTTAGTTAATTCATATAGGCTTATCAATTTTGGTAGATGATTTTTTTTGATAAGGGGAGAGATTTGATTGAATATGCACTTTCAATAAATGATATGCTACGCTTTCGTCATGTAATATTCTTGAACTTGGTGAAGCACCACAGCTTGAATTACAATAATTTTGCATTAATATTCAATTAGCACTTTAACTTTTTGGAAAGTACACAAGTAATTAAATGCAATTCTATAAACCATGATAAATTTATGATCTTATAGTGCAATGTTGCAGAGGACTTCTAAAAGTATATCATCCTTAAAATAATTCATTTATACATCAATATTGAATGTTTAATTCATTTCCTAAAACACACACATATACATATATGTATGTCTGTATAATCAAAGCATAAATATGTGTGTATTTATGTATGTATGTGTGCAGGCATGCAATGCTAAATAAACTGATGCAACATTGCAGTATTTTGTATAAAATATGTAAGTTTGAAAATATTGTTAGTTGTAATCAATATTCAATTCTATGTCAATTTTTCATAAAATGCATAAATATTTGCATTAACAGAACTATGATATATTTGAGAATACTATTCTGGTTATATTTTGATAGCGAAAACGTGGAGAAATTTTGATTTCAAAGTACAACAACTACTTTCACTGTTATACCCCTATAGCCTAATGCATTTGGTTGTTAACATTCAATATTTATGGGCACATGAGCACATTAAACACACGGAACTAAAATTTTGCTGTAATGGTTTGAAAGCAATGTACACTTTGGTTGGAAAATAATGAACATGGTTAAATCAACCGTATCACATTAAATATGATAGTGGATGAGTGTACTCTACCCAAAATTTAACATGGGATACAAAACGTCAGGTTGGAAATTTTAAACATGCATACAAACTTAAACTTAAAATCTAAGAAATATTAAACATCATAAAACTTAGTTAATTTATATAAGTTTAGTTATCTTAGTTATTTTTTTATAAAACTTAAAATAATTTAATTAATTTACAAATACTACCATACCAAAATACAATAAAATTATACATAGTTTTACCGGCCTGTCAACTATACACAGTTTTACCGACCTGTCAATTTCACATCAGCCTGAAACGCATAAAAAGAGAGAAAATAATGAAACTATGAGGACATAAAAAGTAGTTCTCAAATATTGCATAAAATGATATGGAGAGCTAGAAAGTTTAATGTAAAACTATATTTTGGTAGTAAACATTATTAGAAAAATAAATTAAATTGGATATAAAATCAAAAGTTTGATGGGTGAAATCTTGAAAGTATCATGCGAAGAGCTTAATACAAAACGAGTTGGCATTAGTTTGTTGTGCAAAAGGACTATAATTTTCTTGGTCGGATTATAAATCACAATATACAAAGACCCAAAAAAAAAGATAACAGAGATGCTAAATTCATAAATCCAAAAAAAGATTTTATTGTTTTTAATGTAACATATTAAAATTTAGAAACTAGTTGGTGTTTCAAATCCACATGAAAAGTGATGATAGCCCGAAAATTACACCCCTTAGCTATATATAAACCTAACCTAACTTTCGTGACATGCACTTTCATACTATCTTAGCTATTGTTGACCAAATGATCTCCACACATGTGGTGATGATGATGAACCATAAAAAGGTAGCTCGCAACTCTCATAAATCGACAGTCAACCAATGTTTGTTGTTGCTTGGTATGTAGGTATAACCAAGAAGATAACACCTCACATTTTTAAAGAAGAGGAACATGTGAACTTTAAGTAGCAATGCTCCTGAATTAGCTAAGCAAATAATACTTAAATTAATTAGCAATGATCCTGTTGTCAAAAAAATACTTGTAAAAAGGTATCGGTCAGGAAACATCAAGTTACAGAGGGTTTCTCATCACAACTTGTACAATCTGCATCATGTAAGCAAATACTATGCCAACTGTATTCATCATTTTTCTTGAGAAAGTCCATCAATTTAAAAATATCTTAACAATACATAAAAAACACAAACTATGTGAACCTAAACACCCACCTAAGCTATAAATTTGATAGAAATGAGTAGATGGCAAGAAACATGACATGTGAAACTATATGAACTATTATAAAAATAAAATTGCAGCCAAAAATAATTACGACACTGGTCTGCCTAAATTTTCTACCATGCTCTTCTTCATGTTTGTAAATGCACATTATGTTGGAATTCAATAATAATCAACTTTTAATCAAAAGCATTTATGTACCAGTCCAATTAAACCCCTATCTTGAGAAAATTGATCACAAATTCAGAAAAAGCTTACCAATGTGCAAGGAAACGCTGGATTCTAACAGATAATGGTGGCAGAGCATGTAAATCAACGCAGATGTGACATTCATTTTTGCCACTTGGTATGCTTATAGCTCCATCTAATATGACGGTCGCTTTTGGCCCAGTTTCCTTGTAATCTTGTTACACATTATTCATTAAATTAAATGCATTGCAAATCAAGAGCGTTTTTAAGTAGAATTATTCTCTTTCAAATAGAAAAAATAAATTGAGTTTAAATAAGGAAAATATAAACTCTTTAGTCCTGATAAATAGCTCAAAGAATCAAACTCTAACTTCATTTAATGTGTGATATTCAAGTACAATGCATAGATTGACAAAGAATGGATTTCTTATACTCCTTTTCAATCCACCATCTAATTAAAATGAAATCGAAAAATAACAAAATTCAGTGTTGGCCTATGATACAGATTATGCTTGCAATTTTACGATTTTATATATTAATTTCCTAATGAAAAAATAATTTGTTCATACAATTTACATACCAACAGCAAATTTATAATGTGAATGGGGGTAAGAATGTACAATCTTCACCAAATCTCGTTCAATTTACATACCAACAGCAAGGTAGTATCCAAGATTTCCTCTTATCTACTATATTATGGAAAAACATATGAATATAATAAGATGATAAAAAGGCCTAATTAATGTTTACAGAAAATCAATATTGATGAATCTTACAACAAATCATACAAATTAAATCGGCCAAATTAAAGTTCAATCAAGCTAGAAATGAATTTGCACTAAGGGAACAATTCACGTTAAGAAAAAAGCAACCACACAGTTCAAATCTTCTTAATAAACAATCAGCTAGGGTTACTTCAGAAGACTCGCCTATGTGTGATGTTGTGAAGCGCCAGGCTGACTGATGAGGTGCTCCAGGGGAGGCATGCTCAGGTGACGGTAAAAGCGGATAGTGGGTTGCGGTTTCATGTTGAAGATCTTTTACTGTGGCTACGCCTCTCGTGGAAAGAGAAGGAAGAGGTGAAACCCTAGGCCAGAAAAAGGTAAAAGATGGAGACGTTAGAGGCAAAGGGATGAAGTAACTTTTCGATTTTCAAGGTTTGATGATTGTGGCCAGAAATTGAATGGCGGGAGAGAATGAAATAAATTAGAAACAGAGCGGTCGCTGAAATAATTCACTGTCCCGCCCATTCTATAGCATGCGCGTATTAATTTTTTTGTTTTAGACCGACTAATAACTGCAAGAAAGCTCCAACGCTGTATTCTAATGCAATTAGTGATAAACTTTCTTGTAGTGCTTTTTCTTTCAAACCATTTGATAACGTCGAAAGCTCTTTGTCGAAACTTAGCAGGTGTATTTTCTTTAAAACCAAAACAAGGTTTCATTCCTTCGAAAGCTAACCTTTCATTCCTAAACCTGTCTACTCCTTTCAATTCACTACGTACCAGTTACCTGATACAATGTGCATTGGTATTTGACCTAGTTGAAAGGTTTGATACCTTTCGACCATGCCGAAAGGTCTCGAATGAAGGTGGAAATTACTGCTGAAAGAGTTGAAATAATGAAAATTGTACTTTAAAATAGTTCTTTTGTATTCCACCTACCTTGTTTGTCTAAATTTGATTGGTTGCCAGAATTTTATATTCAAAATTTCTGCTAACTTTCCTTATTCGGAAATTTAAATAAATTTGAAAAAGCCCCTTTCTCCTTTATAATTATACAAAACATTTAAGTCCCATACCTTAAACAATTTTATATAACTATTAAAACATCATGAAAAATTCTGGAAAAAATCCAAAAAATCAATTAATATGTTGTCT
Source organism: Allium fistulosum (assembly GCA_030737815.1). Taxonomy (NCBI): domain Eukaryota; kingdom Viridiplantae; phylum Streptophyta; class Magnoliopsida; order Asparagales; family Amaryllidaceae; genus Allium; species Allium fistulosum. The sequence goes on along the minus strand of CM060902.1, from coordinate 795,825,142 downwards.
TCAACATATAAAAATATCAAAGCATATGAAGATCAAAACAATTCAGAATTTAACCAAAACCGAATAAAAACGTGTTAATTAGCCCATTAACATTAAAAACACCTATGTCTTATCCAAACAAAGGTTTAAATGGTTATATCCTAACCAAAACACAAACATGGATCGGGTATAACCCACAGCCGATCCAAACAGAGAAAAACAAGATGATAAATATGATTATTCACCTTGATTAGTTAATTGGAGAATGAGATAATTTCCTAGCTTTAATTCCTTAACTTTATCTTCAATTTATTGCTCTTCTTTGAGCTTTTAATGGCCAGCCGAAATATAGGTGAGGGGTTATGAATGAGAAAGTGAAAGTTTATTAAAGTGGACAAAGAGATTTATACTAAGAAATTTAGCCCCATTTCCAAGTTTACCCCCTAGGAAATTCCTCCTTCTAAATTTAGTTAAGTCTTATTTTAGTTCAATCATTAAGACACGGCCGTTGGATTTATTAATCTCATCTCCCTAATTCTTCACATTATTCTATTTAATTTATCCAATTAAATATCTCGAATAATGTTAATTAAAATTGAGGGGCATTACAGACTCCCCCCCCTTAAAGAATTTCGTCCCTGAAATTTCAGTAAGGACACAACAACAAACATATGGCCCATGCAAGCAAAGCTAGTACAACCTACCAGCCAAATTCTATATAAACCCTATATAGAACATACCATCTAAAATAGCCCAGCAAAAGTAGCCCTAATCCTATCTTCTGTCTCCCAAGTACAGTCCTTCATGTTGTCGCTCCATTGAACTTTCACCAACCTGACTGTCTTGTTTCTTAACCTCTTCTCACCTTTTGCCACAACACGAACTGGTTGCCTCACAAAAGTCATATCTGGTTCCACCACTAAGTCTTCCAGTGCCGTCGGAGTGATAATAGTTTTTGGATCATGAACAAACTTCCTAAGATGAGAAACATGAAACACATTGTGGACCCCAGCCAAACTGCTCGGTAAATCTACTCGGTATGCGAGTCTCCCAATCCTCTCTGATATAGAAAATGGTCCAACATATCTCGGTGCTAGCTTCTCGGTCTTCCCGAACCGAACCACACCTTTCATCGGCGATACCTTGATGAAAACTCTATCTCCAACTTAGAACTCTAGGTCCTTACACCTTTTGTCTATGTAACTCTTCTGCCTAGACCGAGCGTCCTTCATTCTTTCCCGTATCGACTTAATCTTTTCCGTCGCCTCTCTCACCAAATCGGGACCAAGGACCAATTTGTCTCTGGTCTCTAATCAATATGCTGGTGATTTGCATGGCCTTCCATACAAAGCTTCCAAAGGCGCCATTCCTATAGTAGTCTGATAACTATTATTATAGGAAAACTCCACTAAGTGCAAGTGATCTTCCTAAAAACCACCAAAATCCAGCACATAAGCTCTCAACAGATCTTCTAGTACCTTATTGACTCTCTTTGTCTGCCCATTCGTTTGAGGATGATATGCGGTACTCATCTTGAGCTTAGTGCCTAACACACTCTACAAGCTCTTCCAGCACTTGCTAGTAAACAAAGCATCTCTATCACTGACGATACTACTAGGAATTTCATGCAGTCTAACGATGTTCTTCATGAACAACCTAACCAAAACAGGTGTCATCCTGGTTGACCTAACTGGAATGAAATGGGCACTCTTGGTCAATCTGTCAATTATGACTCATATACTTTCATTACCCCGGTTTGACCTGGGCAACCCTCAATAAAATCCATGGATATCGAGTCCCACTTCCAAACTGGAACATCCAAAGGCTGAAGCAAACCACTTGGCTTCTGATGCTCGGCTTTTACTCCTTGACAATTCAAACATTGTTTTACCCATAAGCCAATATCCCTCTTCATTCCTTACCAGAAGAAACTTCTCTTCATATCCTGATACATCTTGGTTCCCCCAGGATGAATCGTAAACTTTGATCGATGGCATTCCCTCAGGACTTCCTTTCTAAGGTCCCAACATCCGGAACACATAACCGTTCCTTCCTCCTCAACCAACCTCTACGGTCAAGAATAAAATCCTTTAAGTCATCGATCTCGATTCCAACTTCTAACCTTCTAATCCTCTTGGCTAACACTGGATCCTCTTTCTGCCTAGAAGCAATTAGTTCGATCAGAACTGGTCGAACTTCCAAACAAAACATCATGGCGATATTCCGACTAGATCTAACAGTCGACCTCAATTGTACACTGCAAGCAGCTAGTGCTTCCAAGTCTTTCAATTCCACCAACATAGCTAACATCACATTCTGATGTTTCCTACTAAGCGCATCCGCCACCTTATTTCCTTTTCCCAATGTATACTCGATGCTAAAATCATAAGCTGTAACAGAATCCAACCATCTCAGCAGTCTCATGTTCAGATCCTTCTGAGAGAATAAATACCGTAGAGACTTATGATCTGTAAATAGCTCAAACCTTTCTCCCAAAAGATAATGTCTCCACACATTCAATGCAAAGATTACCGCTGCCAAACCCAAATCAAGAGTAGGGTATCTGTAACAACCCGCATAATTTTTCGATAATATATTTAAATGATTTATTTAAATATAACATCGTTAGTTGAATTTAAAAGTCTAAAACGTGACTTATCATAAACGGTCGAATCTGGACTCGAGACCACTTCCATTGAGTCCAAAATGGCATTTGCGACCTTTTTGAGTATAAACATCGATATGTTTGGAGTTGAGTAGAATTTTGCTATTTTTCTATTGGGGTTTAGGTTTCAGCCCACTAACCTAACAGTGTAACCCCAACTCCTCTACAATAACAACTCCCACTTCACTCCTCTTCATTCATTCATAACATTTCCTAACACTCTCAAGCCCTAGAAAGAATGGTGGGAAGAGGAAATTAAAATTCCTAAGCCCTAGTTTCTCTTAGAAATTCAAATTCAAGTTATAAATCAAAGAGAAGCTTAGGTAAGAATCCTTTTCATCTTCTCCATCTCAATCTCTCTTCAATTTTCAGAAAATCCTATAACTTAACTTAGGAAATTCATTTAATTTGATAATAGATTGAAGATTCTAGAGGTGTTGTTGAAGAGAAATCAATCTTTGCTTGTTTTAGAGCTTCTCATTTCTATATTTGGGTTTAAAGGTGAGTTCTTTAACTCACATCTATGTCTATAGCTTTCATTGTTGTTAGGTATGAATTCCTAACATCTATTTCAAGTTCATTTGCTTTTGATTTGAATTGATTTGGTTAAGTTTCCAAATTTTGGTGTTTTGAAGTCAAAATCTTTAAAAATCCTATCTTGGATGTTTGTACATGTTGTTTTGGGTGTATCGAAGAGCCTATAAGGCTGGGTTGTCGCTTGGCATAATTCCCTAGCCTCCATTGCTCGTCCGATCGCCTTCGGTTTGGATTTTCGCCCTTTTTGGGCTAGGCTGATTTTTGCCTAGCAGGAAATTTCAGACGTTTGGAAGGAAATCCAGACGTCTAGTTGAAAATCCAAACGTCTGGTTGGTAATTCCAGACGTTTGGAATTGGTCCCTGGAAAAAGAAAAAAAGGCAGAGTCAAAATCCAGACGTCTGGAAATCCTACCAGACGTCTGGTTAGTGGTTCGGACGTCTGGTTGGTAATTTCAGGCATCTAGAACTTTTCAATTTTGCCTATTTTGGCTGATTTTGAGTGGATTTCCAAATTTTATCGATTTTTGTTGATCCGGTTAGTTGTTCTCAATTAATATCGACTTTGATGACTTCATTTATGGATTTTTGGGAATATCCATTTGATTGGATTTGATATCGATTTTTATGGATTGAATTCACGTCGTCGAATGTGGATTCTTGGTGATAAATTGTTTTTACAATCATTTCTATGATTTGTCACTTTAAAATACAAAGGTTTTTATACTAGTAGTAAATAATCAAACTCTTTCACAAAAATGATTTCAACATTACTTTTAAATACAAAGCTCGTTTTAAAACCATTTTCTAATCTATTAGTATATATAAACCTTTACCTCATTCATACGAGAAATCTAATTAAACGACTTAGCAAAACAAGTGGTACGAAACGCTTGCGTTTACTTTGTCGGTTAATTCTTAGACTTGTTCGATTGAAATCTTATGACAATTTTCGAGTGGAAATCTACAATTTGTTCGTAAATATTTAAGTTAAGCCAGTGGTTATGGGACATGAAGCTAAACTCATTTATTTACTAGCTTAGTGTAATTTACGCTTCTTGTTGATCAATGATGATCATATTATGGTTTAGACTAGCGGTATGCGATGTCTCTTTGTCTGCGTGAGGGACTGTACCCCGTTCTATTGAGCTTCGTCTCATTTTTTATAGGCTAGCGACCTATGGGTTTTATGGAGTTCGGTTCATCGGGCGTACCGTTATTGCACTACGTCGTTGTTCCGACTCATTTGAGTTTTAGGTTCCTCGGGCGTACCGTTATTGCACTACGCCATTGCACCGACTCTATGGTTAGCGACCATGGGATAGCAACCGGTTTGTGATACGCGTGTTGATGAGTTTTCATGCTCCCGTTTGTGAAAGGCCTCCCCCTTTGTGTTTTCTGGATTTCTAATTGTTGATTTCTGGAATTTGTGTTTCACCAATTTTTGCGATTAACATTGATATGTTTTGTCAATATTTGGGGTTTGGTGAATAAGTTAAAGAATGTGATATTCTTTTTGGATATTTGACGAGATTTGAGATATTGTATGATTTTTATTGTTATCAAACATATACTTGTCACAGTATGGCATTATTGTTATCATACATTTTTGTGGTATCTCTTATCATTTCTCATCTCATATGATATTTATAGCTAGACTGATCTGTTTATTATTTTTCTTCTTAAATAATACTCGGGTCAGACCGAGGTGTTACAGGTGCTTCCACTTGACTTCTTAGTAGGGGCTAGCTTTTGAATTTTGGCTAACTACTTTAGCTTAGTAGTTTTTGCTTTTATACATTTGAGATAGAGACTCCTTGATGTATACATATTCTTTTGCTTAACACTTGTACCTATTCTTTTGTGATGTAGTGGATCTTGTATGACCACTATTTTGATGTACACTTTTATGTGTTATATTCATATCTGTTTTCGCCTTTGTGATATGAATATATGTGACTGATTTATGTTATGTTTATTTTATATTTGTTTCCGAAGGCCACATAGCCACTGTGTAGTAGCTTTGAGTTTTTATTTGATATGTTGGATTTCCTCTTGGAATGAAACGCTAGTCATATTATCTGACATATCGGTACTCGCACAAAGCAATTACACAGATGGTCGCTCCTCAATAGCCTTATTCTTCGTGCTAGCCGACAGCATTACCCCGTAGTATCCTTGGCTAGTATGGGTATAGAGGTGGGGCGTCACAGCTTGGTATCAGATACAAACTTAGGAACAATGTAGAATAATCTAGTAAGGATCATTGTCCTAAGTCTCTCTTAGGAATCGTGCCTTAGGATTTAATTCTAGTCATAGGACCCGTTTTATCCTATTTTCTTTTATGATGCCTTGTTTTATCAATCAAGTTTGTTTGATATTCATTCTGAGAATAACCTTTTACCTCTTCTTTCTTACTTAAAGAAGAGAAATGGTTAGACCTAGCCGTCCCAGTGCCGGTCAATCTAGTGCTACTCCTCAAGATAGCGTATTCATGTCTGCCCAACAGATATTGGATCTTGTAAAGAATGCTCAAGCTTCCGGACCCATTCCACAGCCTACTCATCCTAAATCCGGGTTTGCATGCTTATGCAGTGATTATACCAATTTGGGTGGAAGGCCATTCAAGGGTTCCGAAAGCGTTATAGAGGTCCAAGCTTGGCATAGAACATGCGACTGCATCTTTTCTCGCATGAATCTTGTGGATCTATATCGTGTCCAAGTGGCTTCTAGCATGCTCCAGGAAAGAGCATTAGATTGGTATGAGCTTTTGATTTCGAAAATTATTGAAGCGGATCTTACTTGGGAGCAATTCCGGGAGAAGTTCGAGTTAAAGTTTGTGCCGGAAGCTGAAAAAGTAACTTTGGCCCGACGCTTTATTGACCTTGTTCAAGATGAATCTTCTGTGACGGATTACGTCGCATCTTTTATATCTCTCTCTAAATATAGGGTCGAGTATATTAATACCCCATTGAAGAAAAATCAGAGGTTTGTCTATGGGTTGAATAAGAACCTCAAAAGGCCTTTACTCCTGAAACTAGAAGTTTCTTTTGATTAGCTTGTTGATATCGCTCTTCGACTTGAAGAAGCTGATAAAGAAAGTGATGTTGAAGTTGTGGGTGCCAAATAGAACTTCAACAACAACAAGAAGAGGCCTATTAAGTTCAAACCTAATTCCAACAAGAAAGGGAAACAAGCAACTTCAGTGGCAAAGACTCCTACCTCTAGTCGTGGGCAATGCTACAATTGTGGTTCTAAAAACCATTACACAAATAGGTGCCCAAAACCTCTTTTTTGTCGATATTGAAAAAGTTCGAGTCATCTTTTATCTTCATGCCCCAAACATCCAAACAAGAAAGATGGAAAGCTAAATGTTGTGCAAGCCCCTAGTAATACTTCTCTTGGTCAAGGTATTTCTCATTCTATCGTTGATGGCATTATTATATTTCGTAATCTTCCTATTCGAGTTCTTTTTGATACGGGTGCATATCACTCTTTTATATCAAAAGAACTTGTTGATGCTTTGTCTTTAAATGTTATGGGCTTGATGACTTCACTGAGAATTTCGAATCCGGTTGGTGGATTCGCAACACTCAGTTTACTTTGTAAAGATGTCGAGATTATTTTATGTGATTATGCTTTCCGAGCCGATTTGCATGTTATGCACTATTTAGGTTTCGGAATGATTTTGGGGATGGATTGGCTTAATCGTTATGAAGCCCACATCCTATGTCCCGAGAGGACTATTTATCTTCGACATCCTCAGTCTGTTAAGCAGATTTCTATTGTTCTTAAAAATTCATATTCTGATTTGGTAGCATCCTTATATTCTCTAAATCCACATGATGACGATAATGATGATGAGGAAGATGTCATTTCCCTCATTTACGTTGTGTGTGAATTTCTCGACATCTTTGAGCCCATTTAAGGATTACCATCTAAGCGAGCAATTGAGTTCAGAATTAATCTAATCCCTGGAGCTCTACCTATCACTCGTCCTCCTTATCGTATGTCCAATAAGGAAAATGAGGAAATGCGTAAATAATTATCCGATTTGGAAGAAAAACAGTTTATTCGTTCTAGTTCCTTTCCATGGGGAGCTTCAGCTATTTTTGTAAAGAAATCCGATGGTACACTTAGGCTTTGCGTAGACTATCTCAAGCTTAATGATCTCACCATCAAGAATAAATATCCCTTACCTCGGATTGATGAACTATTTGATCAACTTAGCGGTGCTAGAGTCTTTTCACAGTTAGACTTAGCAACTGATTTTCATCAACTCTGTATTGCAGAGGATAGCATTCCTTTGACATTGTTCCGTACTCAGTATGGATCTTATGAATGGCTTGTTATGCCATTTGGTTTGGCGAATGCTCCAGCTTATTTCGTTGACCTTATGAATCGAGTTTTCAAAGACTTCCTCGATCGATTTGTTCTCATCTTTAGCGATGATATTCTTGTTTATTCTAAAACCGAGGAAGAGCATGAAAAACATCTTCGGATTGTGTTGGAAACTCTTAGGAGTAATCAATTGAAAGCAAAATTTTCTAAATACCACTTTTGGAAATCCCGTGTGAAATTTTTAGGACATATTATTTCTGAATCCGGAATTTCCGTGGATCCTTCAAAGATTGAAGTGATTCAAAATTGGAAGAGACCAGAGAGTGTGACGGAAATTCGTAGCTTTCTTGGATTGGCGGGCTATTACCGTCGGTTCATTAAAGACTTTTCTAAAATTTCCGTACCTTTTACTAGTTTGACAAAGAAGGGAGTTAAATACATTTGGTCAGACAAATGTGAAGCTACTTTTCAGAAATTAAAAGAACTCCTTTCCGATGCTCATATTCTTGTGATTCCCGAAGAGAACCTAGATTTCATTGTTTATACCGATGCTAGTCGTGTTGGTTTGGGAGCCGTTCTCATGCAAAGGGAACGTGTTATCGCTTATGCTTCTAGGCAATTAAAGCATGCCGAGACTAGATATGCCACTCATGATTTAGAGCTCGTGGCTATTGTTTTCGTCCTTATAATTTGGCGACATTATCTTTTGGGAGAGAAATTTGTTCTTTACACCGATCATAAATCTTTGAAGTATTTATTTTCTCAAAAGGAACTAAATTGCGTCAACAATGTTGGCTCGAATTCCTTGCATCTTACGATCTTGATATTCTTTATACTCCCGAAAATGGAAATCGTGTTGCCGATGCCCTTAGTCGTAAGCAACAAGCGGTTGTTTCAATGATGATATCTAAATAGAATGATTTCGAGACTTTGTCCACTTGTGAGATTCGAGATCGTGAATCCAATTCATGTTCATCTCTTGTTTTGTGTAGCCTTGAGGCTCATCCTTCTCTTTTGGACCGCATTCTTGAAGCTCAAAAGCATGATCCCGAATTGGCTCATCTTAGCCAAAGTTGTAGGGATAAAATAGATGTTGATGGTTTGAACGACCTTGAAATCGATGCTCGTGGGGGAATTCAAAAATTTGGTAGACTTATTGTGCCAAATATTTGTGACCTTCGTAAAGACATTTTAGAAGATTCTCATCGTTCTAAATTTACCATTCATCCCAGTAGTATTAAAATGTACGCGGATATGAAGCGACTTTATTATGGGATGGAATGAAATATGATATTGCCAACTTTATTAAGCGTTGCATGACTTGCCAACTCGTAAAGGCCGAGCATCAAAGGCCTAGTGGGTTATTGCAACCTTTGGACGTTTCCGTTTGGAAGTGGGATCAAGTCTCCATGGACTTTATTGACGGTCTTCCCCTTTCTCGTTTGGGTCATGACAGTTTATGGATGATTGTAGATAGACTTACAAAATCCGCCCATTTTATTCCCGTTCGGTCCAATCGGACTGTACCTCTTTTGGCCAAACTCTATGTTAAAGAAATTGTTAAATTGCATGGAGTTCCTACTTCTATTGTTAGCGATCGTGATCCATTATTTACTAGTGGATTTTGGAAGGGTCTTCAAAAAGCTTTGGGAATAAAGCTTAATTTTAGCACCGCTTATCATCCTCAGTCCGATGGACAAACATAGCAGGTGAATCAAACTCTTGAAGATCTCCTTTGTGCATGTGTTATCGATTTTGGTGGAAATTGGGAAGATCATATTACTCTTGTTGAGTTTTCCTATAATAATAGCTTCCAATCTAGTATTGGTATGGCACCTTTGGAGGCACTCTACGGAAGGCCATGTCGATCTCCTTCTTGTTGGCTTGAGGCCGGTGAGAAGCTTGTTTTAGGTCTTGATTTTATTCGTGATGCCACAGAAAAGATTGACCTTATTCGTCATAGGATGAAAGAAGCTCAAAGTAAACAAAAATCCTATGCCGATAACCGAAGAAGGAAATTAGAATTTTCTGTGGGAGATTGGTGTTCATTTGTGTTTCACCTATGAAGGGTGTTGTGCATTTCAGTCGATCGGGAAAATTAGCACCTTGATATATTGGTCCATTTCCCATCACCGAATGTATTGGTTCCGTGGCTTATCGTCTTTTATTACCGGCTCAATTTTCTGCTATTCATGACGTATTCCACGTTTCTCAACTACGGAAATGCCTAAGAGATTCTGATTCTATTCTTGAGCCTGGTGTTATTGAAGAAATTGAAGTTTCGCTTAATTTGACTTATGAGCAACATCATATTCGCATCATTGCTACGGAGGTTAAACGCCTTCGAAATAAAGATATTCCGCTTGTGAAAGTTCAACGGTCCGCAAATCCTAAGGATTTCTCTTGGGAATCCAGAGAATTCATTGAGCGAATACATCCGGACTTACTCTTTCATGCTCCTTAAGGTAAACTTCTCATTTCAACATTTCTTCTTTTGTGTTGTTATTCCTTAGTATGGTTGTTACCTTTTATTTTCTTCTTAAGTATTGCGAGGACGTAATTTCTTTAAGGAGGGGAGTCTGTAACAACCTGCATAATTTTTACGATAATATATTTAAATGATTTATTTAAATATAGCATCGTTAGTTGAATTTAAAAGTCCAAAACATGAATTTTCGTAAACGGTCGAATCCGGACTCGAGACCACTTCCATTGAGTCCAAATGGCATTTGAGACCTTTTTTAGTATAAACATCGATATGTTTGGAGTTGAGTAGAATTTTGCTATTTTTCTATTGGGCTTCGGGTTTAGGTTTTAGCCCACTAACCTAACAGTGTAACCCCAACTCCTCTACAACAACAACTCCCACTCCACTCCTCTTCATTCATTCATAACATTTCCTAACACTCTCAAGCCCTAAAAAGAATGGTGGGAAGAGGAAATTAAAATTCCTTAGCCCCAGTTTCTCTTAGGAATTCAAATTCAAGTTATAAATCAAAGAGAAGCTTAGGTAAGAATCCTCTTCATCTCAATCTCTCTTCAATTTTCAGAAATTCCTATAACTTAACTTAGGAAATTCATTTTATTTGATAATAGATTGAAGATTCTAAAGGTGTTGTTGAAGAGAAATCAATCTTTGCTTGTTTTAGAGCTTCTCATTTCTATATTTGGGTTTAAAGGTGAGTTCTTTAACTCACATCTATGTCTATAACTTTCATTGTTGTTAGGTATGAATTCCTAACATCTATTTCATGTTCATTTGTTTTTGATTTGAATTGATTTGGTTAATTTTCCAAATTTTGGTGTTTTGAAGTCAAAATCTTTAAAAACCCTATCTTGGATGTTTGGACATGTTGTTTGGGGTGTATCGAAGAGCCTATAAGGCTGGGTTGTCACTTGGCATAACTCCCTAGCCTCCAGCGCTCGTCTGATCGCCTCCAGTTTGGATTTTTGCCCTTTTTGGGCTAGGCTAATTTTTGCCTAGTAGGAAATTTTAGACGTTTGGAAGGAAATCCAGACGTCAGGTTGAAAATCCAGACGTCTGGTTGGTAATTCCAAACGTTTGGAATTGGTCCCTGGAAAAAGAAAAAAAGGCAGAGGCAAATCCAGACGTCTGGAAATCCAACCAAACGTCTGGTTAGTGGTTCGGACGTCTGGTTGGAAATTTCAAATGTTTAGAACTGTTCAATTTTGCCTATTTTGGTTGTTTTTGAGTGGATTTCTAAATTTTATCGATTTTTGTTGATCCGGTTAGTTGTTGTCAATTATTATCGACTTTGATGACTTCATTTATGGATTTTTGGGAATATCCATTTGATTGGATTTGATATCGATTTTTATGGATTGAATTCATGTCGTCGAATGTGGATTCTTGATGATAGATTGTTTTTACAATCATTTCTGTGATTTGTCACTTTAAAATACAAAGGTTTTTATACTAGTAGCAAATACTCATACTCTTTCATAAAAATGATTTCAACATTACTTTTAAATACAAAGCTCGTTTTAAAACAGTTTTCCAATCTATTAGTATATATAAACCTTTACCTCATTCGTACGAGAAATCCAATTAAACGACTTAGCAAAACAAGTGGTATGAAACGCTTGCGTTTACTTTGTCAGTTAATTCTTAGACTTGTTCGATTGAAATCTTGTGACAATTTTCAAGTGGAAATCTACAATTTGTTTATAAATATTTAAGTTAAGCCAGTGGTTATGGGACATGAAGCTAAACTCATTTATTTACTAGCTTAGTGTAATTTACGCTTCTTGTTGATCAATGATGACCATTTTATGGTTTAGATTAGCGATATGCGATGTCTCTTTGTCCGTGTGGGGGACTGTACCCCATTCTATTGAGCTTCGTCTCATTTTTTATAGGCTAGCGACCTATGGGTTTTTATAGAGTTTGGTACATCGGGCGTACCGTTATTGCACTACGTCGTTGTTCCGGATTATTTGAGTTTCAGGTTCATCGGGCGTACCGTTATTGCACTAAGTCGTTGTTCCGGCTCATTTGAGTTTCAGGTTCCTCGGGTGTACCATTATTGCCCTACGCCGTTGCACCGACTCTATGGTTAGCGACCATGGGATAGCGACCCGTTTGTGATACACGTGTTGGTGAGTTTTCATGCTCCCGTTTGTGAAAGGCCTCCTCCTTTGTGTTTTCTGGATTTCTAATTGTTTATTTCTGGAATTTGTGTTTCACCAATTTTTGCGATTGACATTGATATGTTTTGTCAATGTTTGGGGTTTGGTCAATAAGTTAAAGAATGTGATATTCTTTTTGGATATTTGATGAGATTTGAGATATTATATGATTTTTATTATTATCAAATGTATACTTGTCACACTATGACATTATTGTTATCATACATTTTTGTGGTATTTCTTATCATTTCTCATCTCATATGATATTTATAGCTAGACTGATCCGTTTATTATTTTTCTTCTTAAATAATACTCGGGTCAGACCGAGGTGTTACAGGTGCTTCCACTTGACTTCTTAGTAGGGGCTAGCTTCTGACTTTTGGCTAACTACTTTAGCTTAGTAGTTTTTGCTTTTATACATTTGAGATAGAGACTCCTTGATGTATACATATTCTTTTGCTTAGCACTTGTATCTATTCTTTTGTGATGTAGTGGATCTTGTATGACCACTATTTTGATGTACACTTTTATGTGTTTTATTCATATCTATTTCTGCCTTTGTGATATGAATATATGTGACTGATTTATGTTATGTTTATTTTATATTTGTTTCCGAAGGCCACATAGCCACTGTGTAGTAGCTTTGAGTTTGTATTTGATATGTTGGATTTCCTCTTGAAATGAAATGCAAGTCATATTATCTGACATATTGGTACTCGCACAAAGCAATTGCACAGATGGTCGCTCCTCAACAGCCTTATTCTTCGTGCTAGTCGACGGCATTACACCGTAGTGTCCTTGGCTAGTGTGAGTATAGAGGTGGGGTGTCACAGTATCTCACTTCATTCGGTCTATGCTATCTAGAAGCATAGGCAATAACCTTTCCATTCTGCATTAGCACAACACCTAACCCATTACAACATGCATCAGTGTAAACTATTAACCCCTGATTCCCATCAAGAACTATTGACACGAGCACATTGGTGAACAAATGTTTCAATCTAAGGAATGCTTCCTCACATTTGTCAAACCAAACAAACTTCACGTCCTTCCTGGTTAGCATAGTCAAGGATGCCGCTATCCGCGAAAAATCCTTAATGAACCTTCGGTAGTATCCTGCAAGTCCAAGAAAACTTCTAATCTCACTTACCATCTCTAGTCTTTTCCAATTGTTAACAACTTCGATCTTATCTGGATCAACTGCTAAACCTTCCTCGGAAACTACACGACCAAGGAATTTCACTTCCTTCTTCCAGAAATGACACTTTGAGAACTTTGCTTTCAGGTGATGTTGCCTTAGTGTCTCCAACACTATTCTAAGATGATCTGCATGATCCTTATCATTCTTAGAATAGACCAAAATGTCATCAATAAAAACCAACACGAACCTATCCAAGTGCTCTCGGCAAACCCGGTTCATCAAATCCACGAAGAAAGCTGGCGCATTAGTAAGTTCGAATGGCATAACCAACCACTCGTAAGACCCATATCTGGTCCTAAACGCTGTCAAAGGAATACTATCCTTTGCCACTCTTAGTTGATGGAAACCTGTTGCCAAATCTAGCTGGGAAAACACTCTGGCTCCACTCAACTGATCGAATAAGTCGTTGATCCTCGGCAAAGGATACATATTCTTGATCGTCCTCTCATTCAACATACGATAGTCGACACACATCCTTAACGACCCATACGACTTCTTCACGAATACCGCGGCCGTTCCCCAAGGCGAACTGCTTGATCGAATGAAATTCTTTCCTTCCAGTTCCACTAGCTGTACCTCCAATTCCTTCATCTCGGTTGGTGACATCCTGCTAGATGGTTTACTTACGGGTTTAGCATCCGGTATGAGATCTATTTGAAACTCGATTGTTCTCTTCAGCGGCAAGCCCGAAACTAGTTCAAACACATCCGCAAACTCTCTTGCAACATAAACTTGCTTTAACTCTGCTTCTGCTCCCATGGCACCCAATAACGCATAAGCATTTCCGTTCGAACTCCTTACTGAGTAAATGACTCGGTTATGGCTATTTAGGTGTTTCAATGATATTTCCCCCTTCTGACAAAATATCCTATCTAACCAATCCATACCCAATATAATCCTGAAACCCACGAAATCGAAAACATATAAACTGCATGCAAACATATGACCTAACAAATCAAGTTCTAACTGGTCATATCTCATTTCCAGAGTTGCATACCCACCTATAGGATTCGCAACCCTTAAAGGAGTAATAAGGTATAAAGGTTCTAGACATAAGCAATCTACAAAATACTGAGATATAAATAAGTTGGATGCACCGGTATCAAATAGTATCCTAACCAGAGTACTATGAATCATAAGCATACCTTTCATCACCACTTTTCCTTTCTCAGCAGCCATTGGTCTAGAGGATGATGGTTCCAACGCAAAGACCTTTCCCTTTCTTGCCTTAGTAGTATCGAGACACTTGTCCTTGTAATGCCTCATCTGGTCACAGTTGTAGCACTTCACATTCGGCCTCACTACAACTGCTCTTGCATCACTCGAGCGACACTCATTAGCATAGTGCCCCTTCTTGTCACACTTGTATCAAACAATATCAGCCTTGTTCTTCTTAGCTACTACCCCCGATTGGGCACCTTTCTTCTTGAAGAACTTCTGTTTCTTACCCTAAAAATCTGAACCTTAATTGGTTTCCTTTCTCCAAAAGTAGAAAGCATCTCTTCATTCCGAATAGCCATCTCAACAACAATATGACACAGATCCCAGAGGTTTGGCATGGTTGCTCTGGCGATCTCAGGATTCAACCCCTTGATAAACTTATCACTATCCACAGTAGCATATCCGTAACGGGATAGCTTATCAAACTCCGGAGCATACTCAATCACCGATCTATCCCCTTGGACTAAATCTACAAACTTTCTGAGCAATGCTGACTTGGCAACCTCTGATAGAAATCTTTCTTCGAACCTCCTTCGAAATTCAGCCCAAGTCAGGTCTTCCTCTGGCTCTCCTACGGTAACTCCGTTCCACCAAAACAACACTTCTCCCTGCAATTGCCTTGAAGCAAGTCTTCTCTTCTGCATATCCGTCAGGCCGGGATCTGCAAATATCCTTTCAAAATGCAATAGCCAATTCTCTACTTCTACTGCATCCTCGGTACCTAGAAAAGGCTTCCCTTCAAGACTAGTATAATCCCTGCTCGGCTTGGCATAATTATTGCCAACTGGAGCTACCTGATTAGCTCCTCCAACATTCCCTACTGCCACTCCTGCAACAGCTCTAGCTTGCATCATATTCACGAAGAACTGATAGATTATCCCTATATCAACCGACGGAATCTCAACACCAACATTGGCATTTGCATCTAGGTTTGCATTTGCCTATCGACCCTGGTTGCTCCTAGTATTGGGTCGAATATTTCCACTTGTTGCGGTGCGTCTTCCACCTTGATTCACTCTTCCGTTTCGTGCCTCCATATCTTACTTTCCTACTACCTGAAATCCAATCTTGGTAAGATACAGAAGAACGGTCTAAGAGAGTGGGGAATACATACTTAGGTATTTATAACAAAGTACACATAAGTTACTATAACGCTTACCCAAGCCCAATTATATTTTAGATTCATTAGATTATGCTTAAAAATCTTTTAAGGTTTAAATTCCTTTAAAGTACATAAACCATGCTCTGATACCAACTTGTAACATCCCGCTTCCGAAGGCCCAAAACTAACCGTTGTTGATGCTGCAGTCATCCGTAGTAGTTATTTCTTAACGACCGAATGCAGCATAGTTAATATTGATATACTGGAACACATGAATATAAAAAAATTTAAAGTTACAATAAACATAATTTATCATTTCATGCAAATTACAATTTAAGATTTAATTACATAATCCCAGACGTTAACCACGTTCAGATCACATATACATGTACAAAATACAATAAGAGAGACATATGAAGATGTCCCCTTATGATGACCAAAGAACTAATAAATATGAAATTTACAGTTCTTAGTACATCATAGCGGAAAACACAAAATAGCTCCTATATAGCCAACACTGCCTTTTGCACATCTCTGGAAGCTTATTCGTCTAAAAACCTAAAAGTCTCCCACTCTCAGACTACTCAAATTAATTTTGAGTACCCAAGAGTTTGTGGAGAAACACAAACTTCGAGTCAGACAATAAGTTTGGTATGAATAATCCTCTACCATCTCTTATCATAAATAGATATTTAGTGAGACCACGCCGCTTAGCGGAACAGATTGTCCCCTCACTAGTATCCAAAACAAAACATGCAAATCATTTACTATGCTCCTACACCCAAAATGATTAGTCTTAACATAATATGAAATAAAGCCATAAATCATATATATATATATATATATATTGGATATCACATCCACCCATTCATTAGATATCCCATCTAAAAGTAATTTATTAGATTTCCCATCTAAAATCAATTTATTAGAGTTTCCCTCTAAAACCTTTAAAATGACTATCCGTCATAATTTAATAGGATCTGTCCCAAATCCATTTAAAATAAATGCAGATTATCCATCGTGCTTTGTTTTATAAAAGTTGATGTGGGCTATCCACCGCACACTCCATAGTTTTCCTAGGATGACTACAAACCCTTGGGTGCCAAATCTCGAGGCTAACCACCTCTGGCAAAACATTATTTTCTTTAGAAATTTGATGTGGGCTATCCACCGCACATACCATGGTTTTCCTAGGTTAACCAAGAACCCAACACTTGGCCAATTGAAAATATCATGATCCCCATGATTATTTATTAAAATTCATGATCCCCATGATTACTTATTTTCCCCAGGTATACCGCATGTTTAACTTATTCCCATTGGTAGCCCCAATTAGGTTAAATTAAATAAAAACACATTGATAGCCCCAATGTATATTTTCGAAAGCATATTTATTTTGGTAACCCCAAACTATGTATCGAAAACATTAAGCCCACCTCGGTGTCCTCAAGGTTTATTAACATCCAATTTACATAAGGATCCCCCTTACATATTCGAACAAAAATAAGTATTTTATGCAATATACCTTCGAAGTAACCCTTTCAATTTAGCAAAATTTTACCTAAGGAAAAATGGCTTGAAATAGCCTTTTAAACCCCTCCGAATGAAGCCCCATTCGAAAGCAAATTAACATTAGCCTTTGAAAAGCATGGAAACCGTACCTTTCGACTTTGTTGAAAGGTCCTACCACCTTTCGACCTTGTCGAAAGGCTTCTTTTCGACCTAGTCGAAAGGTTTCACCTTTCGACTTTTTCGAAAGCCTAGGGTACCCCCCCTTGTAAAACCATTTATAAACCTTTCGAAATCATTGAAGGTAACTCCTATATAGCATAAACTCAAAACCATTCGAAATCATTAAAGGTAACTCCTTCAAAACTTTTTTCAAAGCCTTCAAGTATCAGAAGAACATTGGAGTCGAAAGCACTACTTCGAAACCAAAAACTTTTCGAATTAAGACCTTTAAAATCAAACCATTCGAACCAAAACCTTTCGAATCACAAACTTTCAAAATCAAACCTTTCGAAACCAAAACCTTTCGAATCAAATCTTTCGAAACCAAAACCTTTCGAAAACAATGAAGTGTTGGTGTTAGCACCAACCCTTCGAAATCAGTGGAGAGAGGCTGTAACGACCCTAGATTTTTATTTAATTTAAGTTAGTAATTAAATAAATTTTTGGATAAAAATAGTAAAATAAATCGATAAAATGGAGCGAGTTTCCCCGGATTCAAGTATATTCTGTATGAATCATTTCGAATTGTTAAATGTGTAAATTACTTTAAAAATAATAAATAAACATGGACATACATGCAGACTTCAAGGCAACAAAACCAAAAGAGTGTAGGCTGCAAAAGAAAAGAATCAAAGCACAAAGTAAAATACCACATGTTTATAACTTGTTAAACAATACTTAGGCAAGTATAAGAAAATATAGATAAGTATAGGATGAAACATCAAGTACATACGAAATGTAAAGTATAAGATAATTGGTAGACATAAAGGACATTGTCATTAAATGCTTGCTAAGACAATATCTCCTCTAGTACATTAGTATACAATCTCGGCCACCAAAAATATAGAAAAATCTCTGAAAATTTGTACAAAGTGTACATTGTTTTGCCTAAAGAAATGATACCCTGTAACTTGTTTTAAAAAACACCAACCTGTGAACTATTTTCCCATACCAGTTTTCATTTTCAGTTCGAACTAAAAAAGAAGAAGATAAAACTCCATTTTTAAAACTTAAACAAGCTTCTAACATCATCAAGCAACTCAACAAAAACAGAAGCAAGATGATTGGCAGGATGATCTAAATGGAAAACATTTTCCAATTTCAATCTGTTTTCAAAAACAAGGTGTTATGTTCTTCTCTGCAAATTGGTGAGTAACATTTAATTTAAAAATTTAAACCTAAGTTATTATGGAGCATGCTTTCTCTGTGATGATATATATTTTATATATATGTTGTGCAAAAGTCTGGATACACTTATTCCTTTTTTGCTCTGTTGTCTGTAGTAGTTTTGAGTGAATATGAAGATAAACCTTTATCACTTAATCTAGCTGTTGTTTGAATGTATGGTATAAACAAAAGTAGTTTGTTTAACTAAAATCTAGATGTTAAAATTTAAATAAGTTAATCTAACAGGTAGGTGTCTCTGTAAAACTAAGAAAAACCTGTACATCTTAAATATGTTTGAAATCAAATTCCTTGTTTTAAGAATTCAGTTATATCAAGTGAAAATACATACGAAACCATGATTTTTAAAGCAAGAATAAAAATTTTTAGAGCTTGGGTTGAAGAGCAGTTTTGGTTTGACTGTTTCGAGCATTTTGAGTTGCCGTGGACGATCTAGTTCTCTGGTGATGTCGTGTCTCGGTCTGGAGGTGGAGGAGTTATGGGGAAGCTTGGGAAAAATGGTGGAAGATTTTTTAAATGATCATCGTAGTGATGCGGTGTGAATCTAGGGTTTAACAAGCCAGTTTGATGAACGATGAGTAAGAAGTGTTCTCGTCGGCGATAGTCGATTGTAGGCGATCGCACCTAGGGAAAAACAAACATAGGGATCTGGCGAATATTTTGGTGAAAGGGCAGAGCTTCAGATGGCCGGAGTTGGTCACGCGGGAAGTTTCTAGATGGTCGGTTTGTTCAGATGAATGTTGAGGTGGTTCGTTTTTCGATTCTCTGATGAACTCGTGAATTCAGGTGGTCGGGAAGGTTGAGGGTGTCGACTTCGGCTGGATGACGTACTCGACGATGATCGGAGCATCGCTGACCAGTTGTGCACGTGCACGTGTGCATCTGAGTATCTGGGTAGTTTTAGTTTGGGGAAGACGAAGTTTCTGTTGCTCGAGTTTTGTGGAGTTCGACTCGTGAGTGCCTCGGGAATTTTGGGGTTTAACTCGAGTTTATACTCGAGTGTTTGGTGGGTAATAGCTACAGTTTTAAAGCTGCAAATTTATCTAAGTTTTGGTAATAAAGGGGAAGAAGGGAGAAGACTCGGGGATAGTCCCGAGTAATATTCGGGTAGGACCCGAAGTGGGAGAGATGCCCAGTTTTTATAAACGTTTTAAAATAGGATTTTTGAAAATTAAACAAATTTTGTCCAAACTTCTTTTATAGCATTACTTTATAAATATCAAATTGTTCTTAATATTTGTTAAGAAGTGTTATAATTTATTTAATCTAAATTTTTGTTAAGTAAAGTTAATTATAAAAATTAAGGGTTTTAAAATGTAAATGGTAATTAAGATAATGTTTATCTTAAGTTAAAGAAGCTTTATTTTCTTGAAGTTAATTAAGTTAATTAGGAATTAAGTGATTAATAAAGATAAGGATTAATCTTTAAATTACATTAAGATTTGTTGTTGAGAAAGAGAAAAATAATAATGAAGAGTAATAAATCTATGAAAGTAGTTAAAGAAATTAATTAAGGATTAATCAAATAATTTATTAATCAAAGATAATTAATTAAATGGTGAATTAAATGATTAAAGGTTAATTATTAAATGATTAAAGGTTGATGAATTATAATTAAAAGTTAATTTATTTATTATTAATGGTTAATTAATAAAGGGTTAAAAAGTAGTAAATTAAAATGATTTGTAATTCATTTATGTTAATTAACCAGGATTAATAATTCATAAGAAATAAATCTAATTTGAATTAATCAGATAATTAACTAACCTTACTTATGAATGTTTAGATTCTATTGAATGTTGAATTGTTTGATATCCCTGATTTGTGATCATTTGTGATATATTCTGATTTGTGTGTAATCTTTACTATAGTTTATTTATCTGAAATTTATATATATCTGTGATCTGTGAGTAAAAGATAAGCGATATAGTTTATATCATTTATCAACTATATCTTGTATTCTGATATGTGATGATTCATTGTGTTGCACTATTGTGTGAAACCCCTAGACTACACTTTTACACACACAAATATGGATTTCACGTAGAAATCAGTTAAGTCACAGATAATTTAAATTTGATATTTTTGAAATTGAAATTTTAATTTCAATTGGTTTTGAAATTGGAAATTTGGATTTAAAGTGAAAAGCTTTTGAAATAGAATTTCAAAGATAAAAGTTATTTTGAATAACTTAATCGAGTTTTGAAAATTTAAATAATTTGATTTAAATTTGAATTCAAGTTTGAAATTGAATCCTATGATTTGAAACTAGGGATTAAAGATGATATAAATGTGTTTGTATGAATCTAAACCATTTAAAAGTAAAATTTTGGGAATTTGAATTTAACCCAAGGATTCCAACTCGTATAAATGAATCAGATTTTCCGAAATGAAAACTGTTTGTTTTCAAATGATAAAAGCTTTCACATATATAAGAAATGAAATTCCAATTTAAAGGAATTTCAAGTACGAATTGAAAAATGGTTTTTCCAAGTTATAAATGAATTCTTTTTGGAAAGCTATGAATTAAATCTGTTTATTTTTAACAGATTTAAAATGATGATTTGTTTAAACCATTCGAAATGAAATTGTTTTGAAAGCTATAAGTTAAATCTTTGATTTAAAGATTTAATGAGTTAAACTGAAATGGAGATTAATTTGGAAAATCTGTGAATAAATCTTTTGTTTAAAAGATTAAAGTGTGGAAATTGTTTAAACCATTGAAGGTTGTTTAAAATGAATCTTTTTGTTTAAAGATTTGAAAATGGTAATTTGTTAAACCATTTGAAGAAAGATTTTGGGTAATAAGTTGTGACTTAATTGAAATCCCATATCCATATGATTTTTAAATATTTCGCTCACTATTTGGGTTAACCGGGAAAGGACCTTTGGGTCGTATAACCCATTCTGAATATGTGATACGTCGTTATGGATGGCATTTGATGACCGGTGTTGAAGACCGGATATTTTTGAGAACGGAAGGATTACCGTCGAGTTACTCTGCATCGGCTGATCCCCGATATAGAGGTTTTATCACCCTCAGTGACGGGAAGTCCGGACGTGATTGGAAATTATCCGGATTTTCAAGGGCTTCGTGAGAAGTGCCTTTGGTTCTGTTCGAACCCAGAACAGACTTGTATGGATACATGTCTGACATTACACTTTGAGATATAAAGCCGATTTCTTTCAAATACATCTCTGTTGGTGGCGGAGAATTTATTCTCTTAGCTTAACACCCTTCTTTGAGACGTACGAGCTCAGAGGTTATGTAGTTGAAATTTATCAGCGATATATCCCAATTTGGTAATGTGGCATGCTGAGTGTTGCTGTGTGATGATCAGTGTTTGATCATTTGTGATATGATCATTTGTTTGATCATTTATCTTTGTGATCATAGGTTGATCATCTATTGACCCAAAGCATGGCTTTGTGAACAAAGCATAGCTTTGTGGACGAGACTTCGTCGAGCCTCACACCTCGGAAATGGTCAAAACAGGAAGGATGCAGCAAGGTTCTAGGGAGTAGCGCCCCTTAGTGTATGTCATTCCTTCTGGATAGAGGTGGTATCATGGTATGGAGCCCAGATACTTAACCTACGTGGATACTGCTTATTATGTGGTTTGTTGCGAATCGGGGATCCTCGGGAAGATCGGTTACGATCGGGGGATGGCATACGCGTGTCAGTAGTTACCTATTTTTGCAGAGGTAACCCGGCCTTGTGTTGGCAGAGATCCGGTTAGGTTCTCGGGACGTCATTCCAGAGTTCGTGGCATAGGAAGTTCCTTAGCCTGACCATTTGTTGGAAATCCAAAGAAACAATACGTGACTTGTACGGTTTTAGTTGTAGAACCTATCATTCACTTATGGTGGCGCCCCACTGTTTGGATGGTAGCTATAGTAGGCATAGTTTGAAATGTCTATGCTGGCTAAGATTGATATTATACTTTCGAAATGTTTTCTGCACTATGCACTAGTAATAATAATCCAATGATTTTGCGTAGTAAGCATGTTTGACTATCATAAGGAGAAATCTCCTCCAATTCTACGATTGCATTGTGTGTGTGGCGGGAGGCCTTATGGTAGTTTCATTTTCGAAAAGCATTGCGGATTTCAATGTTAAACAGCCTTTTGTGTTTGCTTAAAGATAAACTGCTTTTGTTGCTCACACCAGTCCCATGACTGACTCGGAGTTTATTGTTCCCTTCCTAAACTCTGGGTGCCCACTATTTTCCACACGGGCAGTCTAGAGTTGGGTTTCTCAGATATTCAGGTTGAGTAGATTATTTAGAGCTAGTCAGTCCTTGGACGACTGACCTTGCTTTTCGCTAGCTATGGATTGGAGCATTCTATTGAAGATATTCTATCCGTTGCTGATGTTATCGTTTTCTTTTCCGCTGCTATTTATTGTATCATATCTCTGATGTATATTGATATTCATTGTATCACTCTGTTGTATCAGATATTGTATATCAATGTATTCTTTTTATTCCGCTGTGTTGTTATACTTAATGGTGTTATAAGCTCCGGCGACTCGGATTTGAACGGTCGAATCTACGGCATTCGAGTACGATGTAAAGTATGGATGTCGATTTTCGAACGCGAAAATCCAAGGCGTTACAGAGGCGGTAGGTTTTAGAAAACAAAAGATAACCTTTGACTCCATCTGGGTCGAAAGGTTAGGAATCGGCAACTATCTTTCGACCTTGTCGAAAGCTATACCTTTCGACTTTGTCAAAAAGTTTCATTTAAAACAAGAAAGCAAACCAATCGAAACCTTTTTCTTTTAAACAATTTGACAACGTCGAAAGCTCTTTGTCGAATGCTAGTAGGTGTATTTTCTTTAAAACAAAAACAAGGTTTCATCTCCCTTGAAAGCTAACCTTTCGTCCCTAAACCTTTCGACTCCTTCTAATTCACTACGTACCAGTTTCGTGATACCATGTGCATTAGTATTTGACCTAGCTGAAAGGATTGATACCATTCGACCTTATCAGAAGGTTTCGAATGAAGGTGGAAACTCTTGCCAAAAGAGTTAAAATAATGAAAATTGTACTTTAAAACAGTTTTTTTGTACCCCACCTGCCTTTTTTGTCTAAATATGATTGGTTGCCAGAATTTTATATTCAAAATTGCTGCCAACTTTCCTTATTTGGAAATTTAAATAAATTTGAAAAAGCCTATTTCCCCTTTATAATTATACAAAACATTTAAGTCCCATACTTAAACAATTTTATATAACTATTAAAACATCATGGAAAATTCTAGAAAAATTTCAAAAAATCAATTAATATGTTCTCTTCAACATATAAAAATTTCAAAGCATATGAAGATCAAAACAATTCGGAATTTAACCAAAACCGAATAAAAACGTATTAATTAGCCCATTACATTAAAAACACATATGTCTTATCCAAACAAAGGTTTAAATGGTCATATCCTAACCAAAACGCAAACGTGAATCGAGTATAACTCATAGCCGATCCAAACAGAGAAAAACGAGATGGTAAACATGATTATTCACCTTGAGTAGTTAATTGGAGAATGAGATAATTTCCTAGCTTTAATTCCTTAGCTTTATCTTCAATTTATTGCTCTTTCTGAAGTTTTTAATGGCCGACCGAAATATAGGTGAGGGGTTATGAATGAGAAAGTGAAAGTTTATTAAAGTGGAGAAAGAGATTTATACTAAGAAACGTAGTCTCATTTCCAAGTTTGCCCCTTAGGAAATTCCTCCTTCTAAATTTAGTTAAGTCTTATTTTAGTTCATTAATTAAGACATGGCCATTGGATTTATTAATCTCATCTTTCTAATTATTCACATTGTTCTATTTAATTTATCTAATTAAATATCTCGAATAATGTTAATTAAAATTTAGAAGCATTACACTTTTCCTTTTAAAAATTATAATAAACATCTTTTATTATAATTAATTCCTTAACCAATATTATAATATTAAGTCAAATTGTGAGATTCTATTCACAAGATGTTCATTCTTAATTCATATGTAATTATGGTCTACCCAACCCATGTATGAAAAAGCTAATTGCTCATAAACTAGTTGAGCAAAATCAACAATCAATATACAATAATATATGCTCATAAACTAGTTGAGCGCAATTCAAACAACCAAACAATCAACCAAAAATAATAACAAATAGCGAACACGTCAATAACCAATAATTCAATATAATAGCAGAACATGTATTTATTCTGCTACATGAATGACGCTAATGAAATATAATACTTTAACTACGTTTAACGTAATTACATTTAATCACTAACAATTTATCAATATTTTATAGTTTATCGAAAGTGTCAATATAAATTATACTAGTGTGTTCTATTCGTCAATACGAATCTAACGTCGAAAACCGCGGATTAAACAGATTTCATATGGATCAGTTATTAATTTTTAAAGTTTAACTTTTGATTAACTAAACTAGTTAACCAAACTAATTTAGTCAACTAAATTATTTTACTACAGTATATAAGGCCTCGTATTATCACCAGCAGGGACCATACTTTTGAAGAGACAGTAAACAGAAGGGTTTTAATTTAGCTACAATATATAAACCCAACCGTGTTACTAAACCAAATGGAAATCCAAATCCAAGCAGCAAAAAAATATTTAAATACTCCTCACCCCAAGGCCCAACAACCATCACGGGCCAAACCCGCACCCACTTCTCCATTTCTTCCCACCTTCCTTTATGCGCCTGCACACGCATGCTCTCACGGCTATGGACACTACAACGCCTAACTCCACCAAACCACACGCTACAGCAGCCATGCAGTCACCAAATGCATGCGCGCGCGCACATATGCATGCATACACTCAAATATATACACGCGTTCAAACACACTCGACACTTTTATATTATGAAGAAAAAAGAAGAGCTGTTGTGTTTAGTTTACAAAGGATAAAAAGAAAAGAAAGTTAAAGAAACATGCGTGTTCATTCTTGCTCACTGTTTTCATGCGTGTGTGTCTTCCTTTTGAAATGTGCCTGCTCTCTCCTTTCTTTTAGAGAAGTGGAAATTAAAATAATATGTGAAAATGGGAAGTAGTTTTTGTGTTTCATGCATGCATTGTTTGAGAGAAAAAAATAACGAATGCTCTGGGTTCATAAGCAGTAGGAAAATAAAGGAAATTCTAAAACATCTCAATACGTGACCATGCATGTTTATATATATATATATATAATCTAATATGCTTAGCAGCTAAGGAAGTAAGCATATATAACTGATACCAGAATTTCGGGAGAGAGGGAGAAAAAGAAAAATCTACTAAGATTTTTCATAAATTTAAGATTAAGATTTTTCTTATTTTTTGTAAATTTTAATTTTTTTTTATCTAACTACCTTAGTAGCAGCTTGGAGGTTTAAAACCCAAGGGTTTACTAAGTGGAAGTCTAAATGAGGAATTATGAACCTTATTACCTTTTCGTTTCTATTTTAATTTCAGAGTCTTCTAATTTTTTATTTAGACTCTTGTAGTCTCTCTGTCCCATATTTGGATTTTTACCGGTCATGGTAAAGATCCATATCAAAATCATATTCTGTAGATCTGTTTCTTTCCTCATGTTCTATTAGCATGTTCATCCATTCTTTATGGAATTGTTTTAGAAATCTTTGGCTCAAATTTACGTTTTTATTTCTTGTTCGTGTAAGATAATGAAATATATCTATTTCATTTATTATATTATATAAATTTATTGTAGAATCTTTTATGTCTATAAATTCAGTTACATATTTGTCTTTAAATATGTTTGCAATCGAGTATTGACCTTTTTGATTTAAGTCTGTATTTTTTAGAACAAAAAGTATTTTTATGAGAAACTCTTCTTCTAAGTGATTTTGTAGAAACTCCATTAAAAGATTTGTAATTTTTGCTGGTTTTTAAGGAAATTTGATATGAGAAAAGTAGACATGAATCTTAGAGTACTTAGTGAAAGCAGACTATATGATGGTTTCTAATTATTATCTTCTCAACCTATTACTGGCACAATCTTAGATGTTTTTATTTTATTCTTCTTTCTGTAACGAATCCTCACCTTGTTACTCTAAGAGTTACTTCCCCTAAAACGCCTAACGCCCTCATGGCTAACGGCTAAACCGGGTACTTTACTCTTTCAAACGAGCTTACGTCTGTTGGATTTAGTAACCATACCTGAGTCGCTTCACCTTTCTTCTCTGATTCATGCCTTAAGTAATTAGCTCATGAAGAAATCAAAGATCACCGTAAAAAGTATCAAGGATCATTAATAATACTGAAAAAATTTTACAACGGAGGACTTAATGTTACAAGTAGATTAATATTACAATTCGAGAGGGAGAGATCTATATGTTCTGAAGGCCTTACATGCCTTTATAAGCCATGCTCAGAATACTCTTGAAATACAACCGGATAACTTACATTTGTGGGTAAGATTCCCACTTTATTAATACATAATGACACACTAAAAAAAGAAAAGATAAAAGCAAGCATCCACTAAACTTTGTTTCTTCCACATATGTACTTTTAGTGGATACTTTAATTGTGTGCTATGCCTTTTGTCACATCATTGTCACATCAGTCCATTGGGTCTTCATTTTCTTTTATTTTACTACTGCTAGTAGAATCTTCTTTGTCTTCTCCTGTTACGTGTAATTTTTTGTAGACTTTTATGGTGTTGGGCCTCGGATGAAAATTTTCAAAAGGCCTGTAGTCTGGTTCAAATTCTTCTATGTTCTTGGAGATGTATATTTTTGCCACTGGGGACTCAGCATGTAGTTTGAAATACTTATTGTCTGTATTTGTCAATTTTAAGTTTTGTCCTATCATGTAGGCTCTGTATTTTTCATAGTGCTGTTGGTCATACATCTTGGGTGTAGAATTGTTACTGAATTCTGTAGGTTCTTCCCAAGACGGGTAATCATGGTCAAAACTGTGTGCCTTAATTTTTGTTATATGTCTAGCAGGATCAAGGATGTTGTTGCCATAATGTAAAATAATCAGTTATCGAACATAGAGGCTCTGGCAATTCTGTTGGATGCCGGCCCTTTATATAGATGTCTTTGACAAAACCATAGTTTAGGAGGGTCGTTGAATCCAAAGTGAACTTGTCATGGACCAAGTACTTATATTGTGACATTCTGAGACTAATAAGAGGCATAGATGCAACAATTGTACATCTACAATCTGAATAAAAGTCTTTGCAGTCTGTAAATTGTTTAGTGCAAGGAATGTTCCGGTTTCTCAGTATCTCCCAGTTTATCTTGAATCCAAGAATTTTTTGTGAAGAAATTTTTGTAAGTAGAGAATAAATTTCTTTGTATGTTGGAGCATTTTATTTCTTTGTATTTTGTAGAAACTGTATTTCTTTGTCAAGTGTCTCAGGAAAAGAAATTTCCTGATTCTTTATTTGTATTGGAGAAGCTTGTAGGATATGTCCAAGCTTTACCATTTTTCCTTTGTTGGTCTCCTTTGTAATAGCCGCGAATGTTGTTTTGGGCTTTAAGCATATTTCTGTAGGGGATATTATCTCCTCTATTATTTGTATTCCCGAGGCTATGTTTCGTATTTGTTTAATTGTGTCAGAGACTATGTAATCTGTTCCAAGAATCTTTTCAATAACAATCTTGGCTGTCTCATAATTGTAATAACCTTTATAATATGGCCTTCCATATTTAGGGTTTTGTTCAAGTTCCTTAAGTTTAGGAACCATTTCTTCCCAATCAAGATATATGCCAGCACTAGGTCCGTTGAACAGACAATAGTGTGTGAACCTTTTTGTGGTTTTTGTGTCTGTAAATAACTCAACCAAAGTATATAATATACTCAGCTTTTGTTTATTTTCTTGTGGAGTGGTTGACAGGTTCCATATGTTGTCTAGTATCATTTGTTGTTCTTCAAATAATTGGACATTTGTAACAAATTTGTTTTGTGCATATATTTTCAGAAATCTTTTGCTATTTGGCAGCTGATTTGTAGTTGCCATTTCTATTTCTTCTTCACTGTTAACAAGATCACAATCTTCAAAAGGGTTAGTAGGTTCACAAGTTTCAAAGGAGTTAAGTAACCTTGATAATTTATCTAGTAGTATATTAGAAATGCCTTTAATATGTTCCCATATTATTCTAGTTCCACAATTTAAAACCGTATTTCTGAATTTCAGCCATCTGTTATTTATTATACCTTTTTCTTTTTTGTTATTAGCATATTTTACTATAGATTCACAGTCTGTCCTTATAGTAATTTCTTTATGTGACATTATGAAAAGTTTAAAAGATTCTAATACATATATTATGGCTAATATTTCATAGTCTAGAGATGTCATATATCCTTTTTCTTTATATGTACCTGATCTGTATCTACAAAAATTTTCTGTATTCTTTCGGTCAATTTTGTATTTTTTACTTAACAATATTCCTCCCCATCCCAAAGAGGAACCATCAGTTTCTATTATTAGATAGTCTGTGGCTAGTGGTAATGCAAGTGGCATTAGATTTTTTGCTAATTCTTTAATTTTTTGAATTTGTTTTATATCTTCTTGGTTGAATTCTCTTTTGCCTTTAGGACTTGCTTTATTATATAGTGGTCCTGTATATTTGGATAAATCTTTTATAAAAGGTCTCGCGTAATTTATAAGTCCAAGAAAAGATTGTAGTTGCTTTAAATTTTCTATTTTGTTTGGAAATTCTAGTATTTTTCTGGATATATGTGGTTGAAGTTCTACTTGTCATTTTCCTATTTTTACTCCTAGGAAGTCTATAGTATTTTTAAACAGTTCTATTTTCCTTTTGGAAATTATTAGACTATGGGCTTCAAATAGCTTGAATATTGTGTATAGATGTGCTATATGCTCTTTTTTTGTTTTTGAAAAAACTAATATATCATCTATATACACACATGTGAATTTACTACAATGTTTAAATATTTCATCCATTTTTCACTGGAATATTTGTGGGGCATTTTTTAACCCAAATGGCATTACAAGCCATTCATAGTGTCCTTCTGAACAGGTAAATGCTGTCCATGGTATAGAATTTGGATGCATTTTAACTTGCCAGAAACCAGATTTTAAATCAAATTTAGAATACCAATAATTATTTTGTATTTTGTTTATTAATACGTCTTTGTCAGGAATACAGTATCAATCTTCATTTGTATTATCATTAAGTCTGATATAATCCATGACCATTCTACTTTGTCCTCTTTTTCTTTCAGATTCTTTTTGCACTATGAGAGCTGAGGTTCTGTGTCTAGAGTCTGAGTTTCTTATGATACCTAATTTGTTTAGAATGTTTATGTGCATTTTAAATTCTTCGATCATCCAATTGTCATATTTGGGTGACCTGGTTTTTATAGTAATATCTGGGTTAATTATGTCTAGTTTACAATAAATAGAGTCTTTTTCCTAGTATTTTAGTGGTTTTTCTCCTATTATTTCTATTTTTTCGAGTCTACTTATGATTTGGTTTATATCATCAGTTGTTAAAAGAATATTGCTTATTTTATTTGGTTGAATTAGGTCTATTTCTATATCTTGTATATTTTCATAGCAATATAGTTGTTCTGTTGTTATTTCGTCAGTTTCTTTTTATTGGCATTGGCCAGGAATGTCGCAAGTACATTCTGGTTTTTGTTTTTAGGTTTCGGTATTGTCATCTCCACCACGCTTCTCAGGTAGAAACTCTGATATAAGCGGTGTTAATGTTGTCTTCTTGGCTATTTGTAAATAGTCTTTATTAAAGGAGAAACTTCCATTTTCACTTAGGAGAAAATCTAATCCAAGTATTAGGTTTATATTTCCTAGATTCAGTTTAGTAACCCATAATTGTTTTAGGTGATAATGTGGTGACCAATTGTCACAAGTAGTATGAAATCGTAGTTGTACGTTAGTAATTATATCTGTTATAATATTAGTTGTACTATCAAATTGGGTACTTTGTTTTGGTTTATTAGCTTTTGTGACTAAATATTGGGGTATTAGTTTAGAATTTATTGTTGAGCTAGTTGCTCCTGTATCTATAAATGCTAATAATTTAGTTTATAATCCCTTAATGTTTATTAGGGTTAATATCCGAAGTTCTCTTAAACATTCAGGATTACATATTAAGGGGATTTGTATTATATCATCCGTATTAGTGAGGTTGTTTTCTTGTAAGTTTGCTATAATATCTTTCTCTTTATCATGTTTGTTTATTTCTACTAATATGTTTCGTACTTCATCTATTTCTATTTCAAAGTTGTTCATTCTATCTTCTAAGATTTTTATTCTATCTTCATTGATTTTGTTTTTATCAATATATTGTAACTTATTTTGATTAGGAGTTTCTAAGTTAAAGTATGTCTTAGCACATTTATAACATATTTCTGTGGTACATTTTATACATTTAAATCTTTTGTCAAAGGTTGGATACCAGGGACAAAAGTAGAATTTTGTAGTGTCAGTTCCCATTTTGCACTTAAAATCATGTATACATTCTTCATGATTCATTAAATTCAGAAACTGTTCAATTGGGAAATCTATCAATTTTGCTTGCTCATTTGTTAGTTCTTCTATTAAAGAGTAGTTTGAATTAGAAGTGTTTTCTTGTTCTTCTAATCCTTCTAATGATACAATAGAGTATATTGTAGAAGTTTCAGATACGTCTGAGGCTACTTCAACTAGATCTTCTTTAACTGAGCCAACAAGATTAGATTCCCTAGTATATAAGTTATGTTTCTTAGGACATGTTGAGGACAAATGTCCCTTTTCATTACATGCAAAACATGTAATAGTATTTGTATATGTTTTCTTTGGTTTATATTTTCTAACATGTTTTTCTTTGTTTAAGTATGGTTTTCTCGCATTTGATCTTCTGAGCTAATATTTCTTAGTATAATGTTTCTTGGGCTTATATTTCCTGACAATAGGGTCTTTAGATCCATATTGCTGAGGAGTATATATTTGTGAGAAAAATCCATAATTCTTTTGTTTTAATTCTCTTTGGATTTGTATATATGTACATTTCTTTTTTAATTCAGAAATAATATGGGTTATTCTAATTCCTATGTTATCATAAGTTTTAGGGATGTTGGTATATGTTTCATTCCAGGATTTATGTATTTCTTTTCCTAAATCTCCAGGTAATTTAGAAAATAATCTATCTCCTATTTCGTTAGAAATAGTTGCTAGAAGTTGTGGCATAATACAAAAATTCATTTAAGAATTTTATCATATGTTTCCAATCTAACAGTTGTATTTGTTCTAAGTCTCTCATTGCTTCTTGTTGTCTAAGGGTAAGTCCAGTATTTACTTCTCTTCCTGTTATTATTCTATGTACTAGATAAGCAAAGTTGTATATGATCCCTCCTTGTGCTACCAGGGAGGCTACTTCATCCGAAAAATTACTTTTGTATGCTTCCCACATTCCTTTGGCTATGTCTCCTAAATAGTTCTCCGCTATTCTAACCATTTCCTCTTCTGTTATAATATTTGTGTGTTTGGCTGAATAATCCCTGGCTATTGCAGCAGTCCATTGTTCTAAATATGTATCTAATAATTGAGGATGGCATTCTGTAACATTGAGTATTACAGAGTCTTTTCCGAAAAATGTTTTCTCAATAGGTATTCTTTTTCTTATAGTCCTGAGATTTTTGTTTTCATTATTATAGGGGTTTACATTTAACCTAGGAGGATGTCCTAATGGATAGTCCATTTTATGAGGGGATCTTTAGGATAAGTTACTGTAGAACTTTCTCCTTGTCCTTCCATTAGTTCTATGTGGTAAGTGTATTCGCTACCTAATTCGTCATTAGTATCTTCTGTTTTTTGTTTAATTGTTTCTTTATAATTTTTTAAGAAGGTTTCTAATGTGGGTATTGTTTTAATTCTAATATTACTCTCATCATCTATATAGATAAATGGGTTATTGTCTATTTGGTTGTTCTTTTTAAGTTGTTGTTCTAATTCATATAATTCAAATGGTTCGAGAACCATTCCTAATTCTTTTGGATAAATTATTTCGTCCATCACAAATTTCTTTGGAGTTCAGAGTTTGATTCATCATCAGTGTACCCCACCTACCTTGTTTGTCAAATCTGATTGGTTGCCATATATTCAAAATTGATGCCGACTTTCCTTATTTGGGAATTTAAATAAATTTGAAAAAGCTCATTTCCCCTTTTTAATTATACAAAACATTTAAGTCCCATACTTAAACAATTTTATATAACTATTAAAACATCATGAAAAATTCAAAAAAAAATTCTAGAAAATCAATTAATATGTTCTCTTCAGCATATAAAAATTTCAAAGCATATGAAGGTCAAAACAATTCGGAATTTAAAAAAAAACGAATAAAAACGTATTAATTAGCCCATTAACATTAAAAACACATATGTCTTATCCAAATAAAGGTTTAAATGGTTATATCCTAACCAAAACACAAACATGAATCGGGTATAAAGAATAGCCGATCCAAACAGAAAAAACGAGATGATAAACATGATTATTCACCTTGATTAGTTAATTGGAGAATGAGATAATTTCCTAACTTTAATTCCTTAGCATTATCTTCAATTTATTGCTCTTCCTGAAGCTTTTAATGGTCGACCGAAATATAGGTGAGGGGTTATGAATGAGAAAGTGAAAGTTTATTAAAGTGGAAAAAGACATTTATACAAAGAAATGTAGCCCCATTTCCAAGTTTACCTCTTAGGAAATTCCTCCTTCTAAATTTAGTTAAGTCTTATTTTAGTTCATTCATTAAGACATGACCATTGGATATATTAATCTCATCTCCCTAATTATTTACATTATTCTATTTAATTTATTTAATTAAATATCCCGAATAATATTAATTAAAATTCAGGGGCATTACGCTTTTCCTTTTAAAAATTATAATAAACATCCTTTATTATAATTAATTCCTTAACCAATATTATAATCGAACAACTTAAGTCAAATTGTGAGATTCTATTCACAAGATGTTCATTCTTAATTCATATGTAATTATGGTCTACCCAACCCATGTGTGAAAAAGCTAATTGCTCATAAACTAGTTGAGCAAAATCAACAATCAATATACTATAGTATATGCTCATAAACTAGTCGAGCGCAATTCAAACAACTAAACAATCAACAAAAAATAATAATAAATAGCGAACACATCAATAACCAATAATTTAATATAATAGCAGAACGGGTATTTATTCTGCTACTTGAATGACGCTAATGAAATATAATAATTTAACTACGTTTAACGTAATTAAATTTCATCACGAACAATTTATCAATATTTTATAGTTTATCAAAAGTTTAAATAAATTATACTAGTGTGTTCTATTCGTCAATACGAATCTAATGTCGAAAACCGTGGGTTAAACGAATTTCATATGGATCAGTTATTAATTTTTAAAGTTTAACTTTTGATTAACTAAACTAGTTAACCAAACTAATTTAGTCAACTAAATTATTTTACTAGAATATATAAGGCCTCGTATTATCACCGGCAGGGACCATACTTTTGTAGAGAAAGTAAACAGAAGGGTTTAATTTAGCTAATCGAACACAATGTTGTAACAATGTTGGTTAAGGTCCAATAACTAACTGATGACTCACACCACATGCTTCTATCCGTACTTAACATGCAATGTGCTCTCTAGATCATTAACCATTTTCTAAATGAATATAATACTTATGCTTAGTTGGTCATTTAATTAAACTTAATCATATAGGATATACGGTGAACTAATTCACAACCAGTATATCCATATTAAATGATGCAGGGTAGACTTAGTTAACCCAACCGTGTTACTAAACCAAATGGAAATTCAAATCTAAGCAGCAAAAATATATTTAAATACTCCTCATCCTAAGGCCCAACAACCATCACAGGCCAAACCCGCATCCACTCGCATAAAGGAAGGTGGGAAGAAATGGAGAAGTGGATGCGAGTTTGGCCTGTGATGGTTGTTGGGCCTTGGGGTGAGGAGTATTTAAATATTTTTATGCTGATTTGAATTTCCATTTGGTTTAGTAACACGGTTGGGTTAACTAAGTCTACCCTGCATCATTTAATATGGATATACTGGTTGTGAATTAGTTCACCGTATATCCTATATGATTAAGTTTAATTAAATGACCAACTAAGCATAAGTATTATATTCATTTAGAAAATGGTTAATGATCTAGAGAGCACATTGCCTGTTAAGTACGGATAGAAGCATGTGGTGTGAGTCATTAGTTAGTTATTGGACCTTAACCAACATTGTTACAACATTCTGTTCGATTAGCTAAATTAAAACCCTTCTGTTTACTTTCTCTTCAAAAGTATGGTCCCTGTTGGTGATAATACGAGGCCTTATATATTGTAGTAAAATAATTTAGTTGACTAAATTAGTTTGATTAACTAGTTTAGTTAATCAAAAGTTAAACTTTAAAAATTAATAACCGATCCATATGAAATTCGTTTAACCCGCGGTTTTTGACGTTAGATTCGTATTGATGAATAGAACACACTAGTATAATTTATTGACACTTTTGATAAACTACAAAATATTGATAAATTGTTAGTGATTAAATTTAATTACGTTAAATGTAGTTAAATTATTATATTTCATTAGCGTCATTCAAGTAGCAGAATAAATACCCGTTCTGCTATTATATTAAATTATTGGTTATTGATGTGTTCGCTATTTATTATTATTTTTTGTTGATTGTTTGGTTGTTTGAATTACGCTCGACTAGTTTATGAGCATATACTATAGTATATTGATTGTTGATTTTTCTCAACTAGTTTATGAGCAATTAGCTTTTTCACACATGGGTTGGGTAGACCATGATTACATATGAATTAAGAATGAACATCTTGTGTATAGAATCTCACAATTTGACTTAAGATGTTCGATTATAATATTGGTTAAGGAATTAATTATAATAAAAGATGTTTATTATAATTTTTAAAAGGAAAAGTGTAATGCCCCTGAATTTTAATTAACATTATTCGGGATATTTAATTAGATAAATTAAATAGAACAATGTGAATAATTAGGGAGATGAGATTAATATATCCAATGGTCATGTCTTAATGAATGAACTAAAATAAGACTTAACTAAATTTAGAAGGAGGAATTTCCTAAGAGGTAAACTTGGAAATGGGGCTATATTTCTTTGTATAAATGTATTTTTCCACTTTAATAAACTTTCACTTTCTCATTCATAACCCCTCACCTATATTTCGGTCGGCCATTAAAAGCTTCAGGAAGAGCAATAAATTGAAGATAAAGCTAAGGAATTAAAGTTAGGAAATTATCTCATTCTCCAATTAACTAATCAAGGTGAATAATCATGTTTATCATCTCGTTTTTTTCTGTTTGGATCGGCTATTATTTATACCCGATTCATGTTTGTGTTTTGGTTAGGATATAACCATTTAAACCTTTGTTTGTATAAGACATATGTGTTTTTAATGTTAATGGGCTAATTAATACGTTTTTATTCGGTTTTGGTTAAATTTCGAATTGTTTTGACCTTCATATGCTTTGAAATTTTTATATGTTGAAGAGAACATATTAATTGATTTTTTGGAATTTTTCCAAAATTTTTCATGATGTTTTAATAGTTATATAAAATTATTTAAGTATGGGAATTAAATGTTTTGTATAATTATAAAGGGGAAATGAGCTTTTTAAAATTTATTTAAATTCCCAAATAAGGAAAGTCGGCATCAATTTTGAATATCTGGCAACCAATCAGATTTAGACAAACAAGGCAGGTGGGGTACACTGATGATGAATCAAACTCTGAACTCCAAAGAAATTTGTGATGGACGAAATAATTTATCCAAAAGAATTAGGAATGGTTCTCGATCCATTTGAATTATATGAATTAGAACAACAACTTAAAAAGAACAACCAAATAGACAATAACACATTTATCTATATAGATGATGAGAGTAATATTAGAATTAAAACAATACCCACATTAGAAACCTTCTTAAAAAATTCTAAAGAAACAATTAAACAAAAAATAGAAGATACTAATGACGAATTAGATAGCGAATACACTTACCACATAGAACTAATGAAAGGACAAGGAGAAAGTTCTACAGTATCTTATCCTAAAGAATCCCCTCATAAAATGGACTATCCATTAGGACATCCTCCTAGGTTAAATGTAAACCCCTATAATAATGAAAACAAAAATCTCAGGACTATAAGAAAAAGAATACCTACTGAGAAAACATTTTTCAGAAAAGACTCTGTAATACTCAATGTTACAGAATGCCATCCTCAATTATTAGATACATATTTAGAACAATGGACTGCTGCAATAGCCAGGGATTATTCAGCCAAACACACAAATATAATAATAGGAGAGGAAATGGTTAGAATAGCGGAGAACTATCTAGGAGACATAGCCAAAGGAATGTGGGAAGCATACAAAAGTAATTTTTCAGATGAAGTAGCCTCCCTGGTAGCACAAGGAGGGAACATATACAACTTTGCTTATCTAGTACATAGAATAATAACAGGAAGAGAAGTAAATACTGGACTTACCCTTAGACACCAAGAAGCAATGAGAGACTTAGAACAAATACAACTGTTAGATTGGAAACATATAATAAAATTCTTAAATGAATTTTTGTATTATGCCACAACTTCTGGCAACTATTATTCTAAAGAAATAGGAGATAGATTATTTTCTAAATTACCTGGAGATTTAGGAAAAGAAATACATAAATCCTGGAATGAAACATATACCAACATCCCTAAAACTTATGATAACATAGGAATTAGAATAACCCATATTATTTCTGAATTAAAAAAGAAATGTACATATATATAAATCCAAAGAGAATTAAAACAAAAGAATTATGGATTTTTGTCACAAATATATACTCCTCAGCAATATGGATCTAAAGACCCTATTGTCAGGAAATATAAGCCCAAGAAACATTATACTAAGAAATATTATCTCAGAAGATCAAATGCGAGAAAACCATACTTAAACAAAGAAAAACATGTTAGAAAATATAACCCAAAGAAAACATATACAAATACTATTACATGTTTTGCATTTAATGAAAAGGGACATTTGCCCTCAACATGTCCTAAGAAACATAACTTATATACTAGGGAATCTAATCTGGTTGACTCAGTTAAAGAAGATCTAGTTGAAGTAGCCTCAGACGTATCTGAAACTTCTACAATATACTCTATTGTATCATTAGAAGGATTAGAAGAACAAGAAAACACTTCTAATTCAAATTACTCTTTAATAGAAGAACTAACAAATGAGCAAGCAAAATTGACAGATTTCCCAATTGAACAGTTTTTGAATTTAACATGAAAAACGTATATATGATTTTAAGTACAAAATGGGAACTGACACTAC
This sequence comes from Allium fistulosum, assembly GCA_030737815.1. Classification (NCBI taxonomy): domain Eukaryota; kingdom Viridiplantae; phylum Streptophyta; class Magnoliopsida; order Asparagales; family Amaryllidaceae; genus Allium; species Allium fistulosum. Next base: position 795,787,166 of record CM060902.1, on the reverse strand, counting down.
AAAATGCTACTTTTGTCCCGGGTATCCAGCCTTTGACAAAAGATTTAAATGTATAAAATGTACCACGGAAATATGTTATAAATGTGCTAGGACATACTTTAACTTAGAAACTCCTAATCAACATAAGTTACAATATATTGATAAAAACAAAATCAATGAAGATAGAATAAAAATCTTAGAAGATAGAATGAACAACTTTGAAATAGAAATAGATGAAGTACGAAACATATTAGTAGAAATAAACAAACATGATAAAGGGAAAGATATTATAGCAAACTTACAAGAAAACAACCTCACTAATACGGATGATATAATACAAATCCCCTTAATATGTAATCCTGAATGTTTAAGGGAACTTCGGATATTAACCCTAATAAAAATTAAGGGATTAGAAATTAAATTATTAGCATTTATAGATATAGGAGCAACCAGCTCAACAATAAATTCTGTAACGACCCGACTTTCCACTCCCGGAAAATCGCATCGACAGTAAGAAAGAAAGGGGTGAGAAGTAGAAAAGAGAAGAAGAGAAAAGAAACAAACACAAATACTCACAGCGGAAACGAACAAAATATATTATATCACATAAATATTACATAGTATCATATACATCATCTATCAGAGTTACACAGATTACACATCACATACTAGACAGTTATAAACATCTGTCTAGTTATTACAACTCAATACAAAACAAAGATCAAAACAAGATCAACACAGCGGAAACTACTATCTATATCTACAACGCTGAAGCCTCCTGCTCCATTGCTCCTCCACAATTCGTCAAGGCTAAACCTGAATCCCTTGGCTACTCGTAAAAATTTGAGTACCCAAGAGTTTATAAAACAAAAATAAACAACTTGGGTCAGACATGGGTCTGGTGTGAGTAACAGGTTAAACTTGTTTAACTTCAAAACCTTTTTGAAAGAAAAGGTATCACGTAAGACTCCCCACAAATAAACATGGGTAAGTTTTTACCTTACGCTAACCAAAACATTTGATAGGAAATTCGATTGTATTATAATAGGGTCTAGGGTTTTCAAATAAATATGAAATAGCTGAAATTGTTACATTATTAAATTCCAGCATACTAGCCAACAAAGTGGGTTATACAATCAAGTCCGTTATCACTTATTGGAAATTGGATTCCATACAATGGCAGGGCTACCGGGGTACTGCCCGTCACAGTACGTGGCCTAGATCACTGTACCAAGGATCACTCCCAATCCCCTGCAACACAAGGCCGGAACATCCCTTACTGGATAATTCCCGCACAAGATACCTCACGGTTGGGATCAGCAACCGCACCACTAAGTCGAAAATAGAAAGGGACATCTAGACAGAGGTAATCTTGTCCTACTTGGGTGCTACCCACTAACCTTGCTGCACCTCCCCTGTTTTAGCCATTCCCGGTTTGTGAGGCTTGAGGTCACGATTACCTTAGAAAAGAACACATCACTTAGAATGCTCATCGTCCACCTGACGATGTTCTGAAAGCATTCAGTCCATACAAGTTCGTTCCGGGTTCGAACGAAACCGAAGGCATTATCTCGTTACACTCGTTTTGGAATCACCCTCAGAGTTAACGACAATAACCCTTGCACTCTGAATCTTCATCTTCACTTGATTTACGACCTATCGTTAATTTGGATCGATGTGGTATTCGGGTCTCCAGACCTGGAAATCCGGTATACGGAAACCCGATCCCGGTCTCATCGAAATCCAAAGCGTATCTTTTAAGGCCAAGTTGTTTTAAAGGTTAAAACAATTTAATTTATTATCTTTATTCACAAAGGAAGATAATTCACAACAGATAATCAACATTATCAGATAATCCATACAATTCAACTAACATCCATATCATACAGCATATATCTCATCAGAGATATCAATCAAAGTCAAGTATCCAATACTAACACCCATTCATAAGTAATGATTTATATCATCTTAATTTAAATTGAATTAAATTAATTACTTCATTTTATAAATCCTTCTTACTTAACCATTAATTAATTACAATTTAATTAATTATCCTTTAATTATTCATTTCAATTAATTATCCTTGATTAATTATCCTTTAATTACATTCAAGTAATTAGCCTTTAAATTAATTTCACAAATTAATTATCCTTAATCAAATATAGTAATTAACCTTTAATTACTCTATAAACTAATTAACTATAATTAATTACATTAATCCTTAATTAATTACATTAATTAATTACTCTTTAATTACTTATTATTGATTAATTAATCTTAATTAATCAAACTTTAATTACATCATTAATTATATTAATTAATGATCCTTAATTACTTCTTTTAATTAATTACTTTATTTAAATTAATTACATTAAGTAATTATTCTTTAGTTAATTATAGAAATCAATTAACTATTAATCACTTTCCTTTAATTAATTAAACCTTAATTAATTATCCTATTTAAAATTAATTACATTTAATAATTAATCTTAAATTAAACCACATTTATTAATCACCTTTGATTAATCTCATTTAGTAATTAACTTCCCTTAATTACTTTATTACATAATTTAATTACTTTTTAATTAATTTAATTAATCCCTTGATTAATTACAAAACTCAACTTACTTCCATTCTTAAATCATCTTCCGTTAATTACATCCAGTAATTACCATTAATTACTTTACTAAGTAATTACAAATCCATAAATTAAATTAAGTAATCATTTATCAAATCATCAAGTGTTTAAATTAATTAAACTTAATTAATTATCTTAAACAAATTACATTTAAACTTTAATTAATTACATTAAGTAATTAATTCCTTTAACTACTTTCATTAAGAAATTAACCACTAATTACTTTCATTAATTTACCACTAATTACTTTCATTAATTACCTCTAATTTAATGGATTAACCTTAATTAATTATCTAAGTAATTAATCCTTAATTACTTTTCTTAAATTACTTCCATAAAGTAATTAACCTTTTATTAATTAACCTCTAATTATTAACTTATAACCCTTAATTATCAATTAACAACCCTTAACTAATTAATTAATAAAACTTAATTACAAGATTAAGTACTTCTTAGTTAATTAACCTCTAATTACTTAATTTCAATTAATTTGCTTTTAAGTAATTAACTTAATTAATCTCAACTCATTAAACCTTAAGTATCCTTTAAGGAAAAATCATTACTTTTATAATTACCCAATTATCATATATAAATTTAAAACATTTATCTTTAGTTAACCTACTTAATTAAATTATTTAATTTAATTTTTAAAATAAAATAACTAAACATTTAACTTAATAAATTAAAGTTAACAAATTTTAACTTCCTTTAATCAAATCATTTTAAACAATTTTCACATAAAAGTTCAAACTAGATTCAATTTAAATTTTAAAACTTGCTTTTATAAAACCTTTTAAAAACTGTTTATAACTTGCTTTGGGTTCAACCCGATCTTCACCCGAGATCTACCCGAGTTTCTTCTTTTCTTTTAGTTCAAAAACTTAGTTTAAATTTTTAAACCTGTAAAACTGTTAACATCTAACGTTTCAAACTACTCGAGTTCCCTCTCCAGATTTCCGAGACAACTCGAGTATATCATTCCTCCCACTGCTTCGAGAAAACCACGAATCTTCACGAGTCAATCCCGAGACAACAACTCTTCCCAAATCATCGCCTGTCACCAACACTATCACAATAACGTGCACGTGCACGTGCACAACGATCTGGACGTCACCGACTCCACGCCAACGATGCTTACAAGTCGACGACTACCTCCACTAACTTTCCGATCAGCCAGCTTCATCAATATCGACGAAAATAAAAATCGAGCATTCGAGCAACCTCCTGGAACCCAACATTTCGACAAAAACGCCTCGTTCTGACGATCTCGTTCACCAGAAACCTTGCCGCCTTGACCAGAGCCTCGCCGATCAACCACGCTCTTATTCCCCCACTACCGGTCAACTCCGATGCTTCCCAGACGACACACGACATTGTCAAAACACGCCAACCAAAAACAGTTCTTAAACCCTACTTCGACATCGCGCGGCCACCATGGCGTTCGAGAAAATAATCCTATATTTTTCTGATGATCTCCAGTCAACGATCTTCCTCTGGCCACAATTCCGATGTCCCAGACCTACACGATCGCCGAAATTTGACCAAAATGTATTTTCCGTTCATCTCAAAAATTCCCATCATTCCCAAATTTAAAAATCGTGATTTTAACATCAAAAATCATTATTCTTCACCACGAATCTGTTTATATACTTTAAACATGAAATCTTACTACTTGATTTTCTGATTTTAAATGATTTTCACTGTAATCTCCCATTGTTGAAATAAATATTCAACTTTAACACTTGAGATTATTTTTAAAACTTAGATTTTTATTTTATAAACATATTTCATTTAAAGATCATCACCTAAATCTTATTGCATGAGAAGATATGGATTTTGAACAGGTTTTGAAACCTGTAAACTATGAACAGAGATATATGTTCTTGAACCCAGACATGCACACATCATTTACACTCAATTCTACTTAAAATAAACATGCAAGCATATTTTTAACAGAGATTCATCACAACATTTAAGCATAAACATAAGTTTAAAGCTGTTTCTAAATTCAAATGTTTAAGATTATAAAACAGAGAACAGGATCTTTGTATATATAAACAGGCATGCTCACACAACATATATATCAATTTAAATAAATTCAAACTGAAGAACTTTCATACCAAACCAATATTATCTCATGTATTAGAGTTAAATCCAAAATAAACTGTTTTTAAAAGGAAAGTTTACTCACTTGAAAACAGGAGATGAACAGAGCACAGATTATTGACCCTTGAATCTTTGAAACAGAATTGTCCATGCTTTAAAAACTTGAATGTTGCTTTAAAAATGCTATTGCTCCTTAACCCTACATGCATGCTGATGTTTTACATTTGCATTTGTTCCCAGGTTCTACATGCAGGTAGCCTAATTTCCAGACTTTAGAAAAATGCAGGCAGACAGATTTTTGAAGATGATGCAGACTAGCTTTAGAATGATTCCAGAATTTCTTCCAGACTAAAGAACATGCAGGCTGAACTTTGTTTGAGGAATAATTACTGATTTAGATTAGAGGAAAAGTTGAGAAGTGGTATTGATTTTCAGGCTTTTGTTATTGGATTGAGGTATTAGATTTCAGGTTTGAGAGGAGTTGATTTGGAAAAGAGAATTACAGGATTTGAATTAGAGAGAAAATCTGATTTCTCTTGGCTTTGAAAAAGAATGAAGATTAGAAAGAATGAATTGAAGAAATGCAAATGTTTTATATAAGTAAATTTATGATTTTATAAAAATAAAAGAAAAAGAAAATAAAAAGACACTTGTCCTATACATTTGTTTATTTAATTACACATGTTTTACAAAGCTTTAGATAAATGACACATGTCTTATAAGTAATTACTCATATTTATATTTATTTTAAAAGTAAATAAAAAGTCCTTTTCTTATTTATTTAATCACTTATCTATATATATTACTTTTTAAAGAGAAACAAAAGCTAATTATATTTTATAAATATAAGTTTATACAAATATTATAATATTCAAAACAATTTAAATATATATATATATATTCTTTTGAATTTCAAAACTTAAATTCAAATTCAAATTAAATTAAATCTAAATTTCCAATTTGCCCAAAGCTTCTATTTACAATATATACAAATAAATATGTATATATTCAAATAGAAAATATCTTATTAACTTTTTAAAAGATAAAATCATCAATTAATACTAATTTAATTAGATTATTAAATTAAATTCAAATCTTATTATCAAAGATTATCCATATCAATTTAATTATTTAACAGATTATTAAATTGATATTGTTAAAATTTCCGGGATATTACAAATTCTGAACTAATACCCCAATATTTAGTCACAAAAGCTAATAAACCAAAACAAAGTACCCAATTTGATGGTACAACTAATATTATAACATATATAATTACTAACGTACAACTACGATTTCATACTACTTGTGACAATTGGTCACCACATTATCACCTAAACCAATTATTGGTTACTAAATTGAATCTAGGAAATATAAACCTAATACTTGGATTAGATTTTCTCCTAAGTGAAAATGGAAGTTTCTCCTTTAATAAAGACTATTTACAAATAGCCAAGAAGACAACATTAACACCGCTTATATCAAAGTTTCTACCTAAGAAGCGGGGTGGAGATGACAATACCAAAACCCAGAAAAAAAACCAGAATGTACTTGTGACATTCCTGGCCAATGCCAACAAAAAGAAACTGACGAAATAACAACAGAACAACTATATTGCTATGAAAATATACAAGATATAGAAATAGACCTAATCCAACCAAATAAAATAAGCGATATTCTTTTAACAACTGATGATATAAACCAAATCATAAGTAGACTCGAAAAAATAGAAATAATAGAAGAAAAACCACTAAAATACTGGGAAAATGACTCTATTTATTGTAAACTAGACATAATTAACCCAGATATTACTATAAAAACTAGGTCACCCAAATATGACAATTGGATGATCGAAGAATTTAAAATGCACATGAACATTCTAAACAAATTAGGTATCATAAGAAAATAAGACTCTAGACACAGAACCTCAGCTCTTATAGTACAAAAAGAATCTGAAAGGAAAAGAGGACAAAGTAGAATGGTCATGGATTATATCAGACTCAATGATAATACAAATGAAGATGGATACTGTATTCCTGACAAAGACGTATTAATAAACAAAATACAAAATAATTATTGGTATTCTAAATTTGATTTAAAATCTGGTTTCTGGCAAGTTAAAATGCATCCAAATTCTATACCATGGACAGCATTTACCTGTTCAGAAGGACACTATGAATGGCTTGTAATGCCATTTGGGTTAAAAAATGCCCCACAAATATTCCAGAGAAAAATGGATGAAATATTTAAACATTGTAGTAAATTCACATGTGTGTATATAGATGATATATTAGTTTTTTCAAAAACAAAAAAAGAGCATATAGCACATCTATACACAATATTCAAGCTATTTGAAGCCCATAGTCTAATAATTTCCAAAAGGAAAATAGAACTGTTTAAAAATACTATAGACTTCCTAGGAGTAAAAATAGGAAAATGACAAGTAGAACTTCAACCACATATATCCAGAAAAATACTAGAATTTCCAAACAAAATAGAAAATTTAAAGCAACTACAATCTTTTCTTGGACTTATAAATTACGCGAGACCTTTTATAAAAGATTTATCCAAATATACAGGACCACTATATAATAAAGCAAGTCCTAAAGGCAAAAGAGAATTCAACCAAGAATATATAAAACAAATTCAAAAAATTAAAGAATTAGCAAAAAATCTAATGCCACTTGCATTACCACTAGCCACAGACTATCTAATAATAGAAACTGATGGTTCCTCTTTGGGATGGGGAGGAATATTGTTAAGTAAAAAAATACAAAATTGACCTAAAGAATATAGAAATTTTTTGTAGATACACATCAGGTACATATAAAGAAAAAGGATATATCACATCTCTAGACTACGAAATATTAGCCATAATATATGTATTAGAATCTTTTAAACTTTTCATAATGTCACATAAAGAAATTACTATAAGAACAGACTGTGAATCTATTGTAAAATATGCTAATAACAAAAAAGAAAAAGGTATAATAAATAACAGATGGCTGAAATTCAGAAATACGGTTTTAAATTGTGGAGCTAGAATAATATGGGAACATATTAAAGGCATTTCTAATATACTAATAGATAAATTATCAAGGTTACTTAACTCCTTTGAAACTTGTGAACCTACTAACCCTTTTGAAGATTGTGATCTTGTTAACAGAGAAGAAGAAATAGAAATGGCAACTACAAATCAGCTGCCAAATAGCAAAAGATTTCTGAAAACATATGCACAAAACAGATTTGTTACAAATGCCCAATTATTTGAAGAACAACAAATGATACTAGACAACATATGGAACCTGTCAACCACTCCACAAGAAAATAGACAAAAGCTGAGTATATTATATACTTTGGTTGAGTTATGTACAGACACAAAAACCACAAAAAGGTTCACACACTATTGTCTGTTCAACGGACCTAGTGCTGGCACATATCTTGATTGGGAAGAAATGGTTACTAAACTTAAGGAACTTGAACAAAACCCTAAATATGGAAGGCCATATTATAAAGGCTATTACAATTATGAGACAGCCAAGATTGCTATTGAAAAGATTCTTGGAACAGATTACATAGTCTCTGACACAATTAAACAAATACAAAACATAGCCTTGGGAATACAAATAAAAGAGGAGATAATATCCCCTACAGAAATATGCTTAAAGCCCAAAACAACATTTGCGGCTATTACAAAGGAGACCAACAAAGGAAAAATGGTACAGCTTGGACATATCCCACAAGCTTCTCCAATACAAATAAAGAATCAGGAAATTTCTTTTCCTGAGACACTCGACAAAGAAATACAGTTTCTACAAAATACAAAGACTTACAAAAATTTCTTCACAAAAAATTCCTGTATTCAAGATATACTGGGAGATACTAAGAAATCAGAACATTCCTTGCACTAAACAATTTACAGACTGCAAAGACTTTTATTCAGATTGTAGATGTACAATTTTTGCGTCTATGCCTCTTATTAGTCTCAGACTGTCACAAGACTGTCACAATACAAGTACTTGGTCCATGACAAGTTCACTTTGGATCCAACGACCCTCCTAAACTATGGTTTTGTCAAAGACATCTATATAAATGGCTGGCATCCAACAGAATTGCCAGAGCCTCTATGTTCGATAACTGATTATTTTACAGAAGTCCTTGATACAGAATTTACACCTAGACATATCTACAGTTCCTCCACATTATGGAAACAATATCCTTGATCCTGCTAGACATATAATAAAAATTAAGGCACACAGTTTTGACCATGATTACCCATCTTGGGAAGAACCTACAGAATTCAGTAACAATTCTACACCCAAGATGTATGACCAACAGCACTATGAAAAATACAGAGCCTACATGATAGGACAAAACTTAAACTGGACAAATACAGACAATAAGTATTTCAAACTACATGTTGAGTCCCCAGTGGCAAAAATATACATCTCCAAGAACATAGAAGAATTTGAACCAGACTACAGGCCTTTTGAAATTTTTCATCCGAGGCCCAACACCATAATCTACAAAAAATTACACGTAACAGGAGAAGACAAAGAAGATTCTACTAGCAGCAGTAAAACAAAAGAAAATGAAGACCCAATGGACTGATGTGACAAAAGGCATAGCACACAATTAAAGTATCCACTAGAAGTACATATGTGGAAGAAACAAAGTTTAGTGGATGCTTGCTTTTATCTTTTCTTTTTTTAGTGTGCCATTATGTATTAATAAAGTGGGAATCTTACCCACAAATGTAAGTTATCCGGTTGTATTTCGAGAGTGTTCTGAGCATGGCTATATAAAGGCATGTAAGGCCTTCAGAACATATAGATATCTTCCTCTCGAATTGTAATATTAATCTACTTGTAATATTAAGTCCTCTGTTGTAAAAAAATTTCAGTATTATTAATGATCCTTGATACTTTTTACGGTGATCTTTGATTTCTTCATGAGCTAATTACTTAAGGCGTGAATCAAAGAAGAAAGGTGAAGCGACTCAGGTATGGTTACTATTTATTATCTTTCAGGAATGAGTAATTCCATAATGATGAGATGTTTTTATTTTATTCCTGTTAATGTAACTAAATCCAACAGACGTAAGCTTGTTTGAAAGAGCAAAGTACCCGGTTTAGCCGTTAGCCATCAGGGCGTTAGGCGTTTTAGGGGAAGTAACTCTTAGAGCAACAAGGTGAGGATTCATTATAGAAAGAAGAATAAAATAAAAACATCTAAGATTGTGCCAGTAATAGGTTGAGAAGATAATAATTAGAAACCATCATATAGTCTGCTTTCACTAAGTACTCTAAGATTCATGTCTACTTTTCTCATATCAAATTTCCTAAAAAACCAGCAAAAATTACAAATCTTTTAATGGAATTTCTACAAAATCACTTAGAAGAAGAGTTTCTCACAAAAATACTTTTTGTTCTAAAAAATACAGACTTAAATCAAAAAGGTCAATACACGATTGCAAACATATTTAAAGACAAATATGTAACTGAATTTATAGACATAAAAGATTCTACAATAAATTTATATAATATAATAAATGAAATAGATATATTTCATTATCTTACACGAACAAGAAATAAAAACGTAACTTTGAACCAAAGATTTCTAAAACAATTCCATAAAGAATGGATGAACATGCTAATAGAACATGAGGAAAGAAACAGATCTACAGAATATGATTTTGATATGGATCTTTACCATGACTGGTAAAAATCTAAATATGGGACAGAAAGACTACATGAGACTAAATAAAAAATTAGAAGACTTTGATAATAAAAACAGAAACGAAAAGGTAATAAGGTTCCTAATTCCTCATTTAGACTTCCACTTAGTAAACCCTTGGGTTTTAAACCTCCAAGCTGCTACTAAGGTAGTTTGATAAAAAAAAGTAAAATTTACAAAAAATAAGAAAAATCTTAAATTTATGAAAAATCTTAGTAGATTTTTCTTTTTCTCCCTCTCTCCTGTTAATGATGAGATGTTTGTATTTTATCTGTTAATGTAACTAAATCCAACAGACGTAAGCTCGTTTGAAAGAGCAAAGTACCCGGTTTAGCCATTAGCCAGGAGGGCGTTAGGCGTTTTAGGGGAAGTAACTCTTAGAGCAACAAGGTGAGGATTCGTTACAGAAAGAAGAATAAAATAAAAACATCTAAGATCGTGCCAGTAATAGGTTGAGAAGATAATAATTAGAAACCAGCAAAAATTACAAATCTTTTAATGGAATTTCTACAAATTCGCTTAGAAAAAGTGTTTCTCACAAAAATACTTTTTGTTCTAAAAAATACAGACTTAAATCAAAAAGATCAATACACGATTGCAAACATATTTAAAGACAAATATGTAACTGAATTTATAGACATAAAAGATTCTACAATAAATTTATATAATATAATAAATGATAATCTAATATGCTTAGTAGCTAAGGAAGTATGCATATATAATTAAATGCAAAGAAAACAAAAGCATGTGCAAACATAAACAAGGACAAAAACTTAGCAGCCAAACTTAAGTGCATAGGAAAATATCTTTTATGCATAGTTATGGGTGAAAGTGTACGTTGAGTGCCTATGTGTTGTTTTATAAAAAGTTTTGCGGTATACCGAAAGAAATAAAAATATGACCGCGCACAACAATGCGCCATGATCACAAAACAACTATAAAATAAACAAGTTAACTTATTCTGTTAAATTTCAAAAATACCGACGTACGTCAAACGAAAATTTAATTATTTTCCAAATTAAAAATTATGGAAAAATACTCTAAAATAAATTAAAAACACGTCATTAAAAATCAAATCAAAATTTGAATCGTATATTTTATTATAGTTTAAATTCAAATCCGAATATTTAAACAAATTAAATATTCATATTCGAAGACCCAAAAATACGGGTTGTTACAGTACTATTTGTTGGCCTCGGCATTATCAATAAACATTAAGGAAGAAGAGAACATGGATAAGCGATTATCAAGGTCACGAACAAGTTTGGCTTGAATATCGCATAGACGTTGCAACAATTTAGGATTATCGAGAGATAGAGTGTCATTTTTATCCTAAAAGGTAAATCACCATGCATTAAAATAATTAACATCATGATCAATAAAAATTACATAATAAAGGAAAATAATTTGATTAACAACCAAAGCATGATAAGAAATCTCATATAAACTAATTACAATAAAATTATGTAAACATTCAATCTAGGATAACTAAGTCTTCTTTATCAGTATTGAGGTTTGAAAGGGCATTTTCAATCCAGGCCCGGTTTTGAGCATAGGCTCAGTAGGCAACAGCCTAAGGCCTCAGAGATACGGGGGGCTAAAAAAAAAAATACCAATTCTGTCGACCCAAGCCCACCTCGCTTTAAGAATTAGGTGACGAGGTCGAAGGAGCAAAAACCTGCAACAAGCTCAATTATCAATATCGCGATTAGAAAATAGAAAAAAATAGGGTTCTCACTCCGTTCTCCTCAATCGTGCTAAGTTCCTCCTTCCAGTTTGCTTATTCTTTTTTTATATTCATAGCTCCATCAAGCATTTGCTAGTTAAATTAGTTATTATTGGATTCAAGTGAAATTCTTGCACAAATCTTTTGAAAGTTCATTTGCATTATTTATGGGGATTCTTGATTTTACTTTAGAGACAAGATAAATTAGATCTTCGTAACTTTAGATTCCCATATCTGGAGGAATAACATATAGATTCCTGAATTTCTTTAGTGAAGTGTGCGCTAATATTGGGTTCATAGGTTATTGAATTCTCGTAGTGTCTATTTGTGATGAAATAAAAATAAATTTCAAGGAAAAAATACAAATATTAAGAATAAAACACATACATTTGCACTCTTACTGCAATATAAATAAATTAGATGTACCATATACACTTATACCAAGTGAACAAATTAGATATGATTTTAGAGTCTCAGATTGATTGTTGTTACAATATAGTTCAATAGATTAGATATGTTTTAAGAACAAGTCAACAAACTTTACTACAATAGAATTGCAAATTAATTCCATAAATTATACATGTTTTTAGATTAGTTTTATTTTTTTAGCTAACTTTATTAACTAAATTTTGAAGGATTTGAGCAATACGCACAGTTGTTATCAATAAAGAGATTTTACCTGCAAATGCCAAATAAGCTATTGATGTGCCAAATTACATCAAAATGATGTGTTGTTTTTGCATTGATGTGTCAGTTGTTTATAAATTATTACTGATTATTCTTGTGTTAGTTGCTTCGACGGAAAGATGCTTTTCGAAACTAAAGTTATTAAATTGTTTTTTCCAAATGACTATGTCTAAAAAATGTTTGAATCACTCGACTAAAGTGTTTTACTTACGAATTTACAACTCATAATGTAATAACGTTAAGTATAATTAGAAAGTCTTTTTGTTGTTTTTCTATGTAACCAAAACTTTACCATTTGATATTAATGAAATTTTCTATTTTCTGTTTTTGTTTTTCATCATTTTTTTAATATAATAGGGCCTCAAAAAATTTCTTGCCTTGGGCCTCTTATATCTTAGGGCTGGCTCTGTTTCAATCCTCCATAGCGATATCAGAGAAATGGTAAAAGTAGTTGTGAATGGGGTCTCTAGAGGAGTATTAATTGGATAAAACTTTTGATAATTCTATTCCAAAGAAGAAGCGGATGAATGAGTATTAGGGTTGGTATCAACACAAAATAATTCTGCATAATTTGATCGAGCTACCCAGGTAAAAAAAACCCTCATGTTTATCACCTAAAAAACTAAAACATAAATTAGGAAAATAAGTATATACACGATAAAATTCATAGAGAAATCAGTTCTTCGTTGAAGGGGACCTCTCAACCATAGAGGTGATCTCCCTAAAGGCCCTTTTTATTTTAATATATTTACTTATGAAGCTTTTAGGAACAGGAGATGAAATAATCAAAAGAGTTTTTGAAAACCCACATGAGAATAAGGAACTAAATTTATATAGTGATAAAACCAATTTTTTTTGTTGCAAACAGGATACATTAACTGATTACAAAATCATAGTTACATCAAGAAATCTAAATTACGTGGGCTCATGAATATATGATGATACTCATCAATAAAGCTATCCCTATTAAATTTTACTTTATAAAGAGATGGAGAATTGATATTAATCAGGATGACACTGGAACCAAGGCAAGTTTCAAAACTCCTTGGGACGAGGGTCTATGCTAAATTGGTTAAGATATTTCTTACGGAGCCTCAATATCAGACCCCCGACAATCATCACTTAAGAAAGAGAAGTCGGTGGTGAAGGAACCGAGCCAGTCAGAAGCTGGTGAAATAGTTAGATGGAAAAATTAAATCCAATTTTTAGATCTATTAGGTCTATGAAATCTAAAGGGTTTATTAGATCCAATATAATATTTTATTTTCAAATAAAATCTTATTGTATTTAATTATATATATATATATATATATTATAGTGAGCATATCAAATACACTTGTATGTGTATAATGCAAGTGTAACATATAAACAGTGTACATGGTTAATGTGTATGTTTATAAGTGCTAGAATTTACATCGCAACAAACACATTTTCCCCTTTATATATGCCTTTGCTACCATGCTTCTTTCAGTTACATATAAAACAACATTTGTATATATAAATATGTACATGTTAAAATTGATTTTGACCATTTTACTTTTGAAATCTAAATCAACAATTTTAAATCTTGTTTTGAATTAAGGAGTTCAATATCAGATCTCTAATTTTACACAAAGGTCCTTTTGTAAACTTTGAATTGAAATAATGTATGTATACCTATATAAATAACAACAAACTATATTTAAATTCAAAATAACATGTACACACAAAAACATATGTGGGTGTATATATGTATGTATGTATGTATCTAAAACATATAATTTTATTTGTTTAACAATTTAAGACCAACAGTTAAAATCTTTTTTCAGACTTAAGAAGGGATTCAATGTTAGATCTATAATTTTACACAAAGGTCCTTTAAATTTTTGAGTTAAAATAGTATATATGAACATATGTATATACCAACCAAAAGAATTCGATATTCAAAATAACGCATACACATACAGATATATGTATGCATGTATGTATGCATGCACGCATGCATGTATGTGTGTGTGTGTATGTATGTATGCATGGATGCTATATGAAACATATAGTCATTTGCTTATATTTGTATGAAATATATTACACAATTATTTCAACTAATTAGAATTGATTTTAAATCTAGATTTTTTTTATTTTCTAAAATAATAGCAAGCAAAAGACTAGACAAAATAGGCATATATAAATTCATTATACAAGATATGAGATCTAACTATTAACATGATGTAATATTAACATGAAAAGATGTAAAGATAGGGGATCTAAACTATTCTAACATGATGCGATATATATTAAAAGGGATCGAATAATTACCTTATGACGTAGTCGAAAAGTCACACGCCTTGAATGAAGAATTACTCCTAGATTTGATTGTACCGACCAATGGATTTTGCACCGACCAAGAGACAAACACCACTTTGTATTAATTTAAATTTGTTTGGGAATTTTTTTAATAGCTAGGGAGCCATGGATTTTTAGCTAGAAAATGAGAGGGGAGGAGAGCGTGAGGGTTGATTGTGTGAAAAGAATGAATGAATGAAAGGATCTTGTTTTTATAGAACAATTGAACCTTTCCAATTCCTTAAAATCTTCCCTCACTGATTCTCCATCAATTCTCAATCAAATCTAATTAAATCCCCTTAGCCATGAATGGATGGCCAAGATAGAGAAAAATTGTAACAACCCGCATATCTATCGATTTTATATTTAAATATTTTATCGTTAGTCGGATGTTAGTCCGAAAAGCTACTTTTTGCATACGGTCAAATTAGGACTCGAGACCACTTCCATTGAGTTCAAAATGACGTTTGCGATCTTTTTGAGTGTAAACTTCGATATGTTAGGAGATAGTGAAATTTTCGACACTTTTTGGCTTAGGACTTTGGTTTGAGGCTGAACACACACTAACTCAGCCCAACCCCTTCTTCTCTTCATCACTTCATCAAATAACATTCAAGCTTCATCAAAAATAGTGGTGGGAAGTGGAAATTAAAACTCCAAACTTAAATTCTATTGCAAATCCGAGATTCAACATCAAATTCACGTGAAGAACATTGATTCAAGCTTGTTGGTGTTCTTGCTTTGCTCTCAAGTCTCATCTTCATCAATTTAGTGGAAAAGGTGAGATTTTCGATCTCACATCTTGCCTATAATTGTCATTGGACTGTTGGGAATGATTCCTCATCACTTTAGCATGTTTGTTTGTATTGGATTTGGATTGGATTGGCGAAAAACCCAAATTTTTAGTGTTTTTGGAGATTTCCTGAGCTTAGGTCGTTCTGCCTCCATAGGTCGCCCAGAACTGTAGCTCGTTCGCGTTGAAAAGTCACGCAGTGTTAGGTCGTTCGCGAGTTAAGCCTTAGGTCATTTGGCCTTTATAATTTTAGGTCGCTCGCGAGTTAAAACTTTAGGTCACGCTGGCCTTAAGTCGTAGGTCGCTCGACCCTTTAGGTCGCTCGCGTGTAAATCCTTAGGTCGCGAACCAGTTAGGTCGACCAGTTAGGTCGCGCACCATCCTTAGGTCGCGAACCAGTTAGGTCGCGCACCCTCCTTAGGTCGCGAACCAGTTAGGTCGCGCACCATCCTTAGGTGGCGAACCAGTTAGGTCGTGCACCCTCCTTAGGTCGTGAACCAGTTAGGTCGCGCACCCTTCTTTAGGTCGCGAGTTTTAGGTCGCGTGTCTTTAGGTCGTGTGCAGTTAGGTCGCTCGACTCTGTTAAGTCGTAGGTCGTTGGACCTTAAGTCGCTCACCTCCCTTAACTCCAGTTAGGTCGCTCGGCCATTGTGTTAGGTCGCGTGAACCCTTAGGTCGTATGACCTACTTTTCCTTAGGTCGCTTGACCAGCTTGGCTTCACTAGGGGATCTTATCTGAAAAACATTCAACAGAATTTATACTATGATGGTTTTGGGATTGATTTCTTTGGACTTTACTCACGTCTTTGAACGTGAATTGATGTGATTCGATTTGTTTCAACAATCGTTTTGTGACTTGTCACTTTAAAGATATGAAGGTTTCAATACTAGTAGTAAATATCAAAGCTCTTTCATCAAAATGATTTCAACTCTATTTTATTACAAAGCTCTTTTTCTCAAACCGTTTTCCAATCTACTAGTATCTACAAGCCTTTACTTCACTCGGATGAGAAATCGACTTAAACGACTTAGTAAAACGAGTGGTATGAAACGCTTGCGTTCACTTCGTCGGTTAGCTCTTGGACTTGTTCGATTGAACCCTTTTTGTGACAATTTCCTAGTGAAGATTTACAGCTTGTTCGTAAATATTTAAGTTAAGCAAGTGGTTATGGGACATGAAGCTAAACTCATATATTTACTAGCTTGGTGTGATTGACACTTCCTGTTGATCATGACGATCATTCTTATGATTTAGACTAGCAATTGTGCGATGTCTCTTTGTTTGCAAGGTTAGACTAGTCCTCATTAGTGTGATTCCGACTCACGCATATCTATTTGCCTGCGAGGTAGTCTAGACACCACTTGTGTGATTCCACTCACACATACCTTTTTGTTTGCGAGGTTAGACTAGACACCACTTGTGTGATTCCACTCACACATACCTTTTTGCTTTTTGGTTAGTCTAGACCTCAATCTGTGTGATTCCGACTCACACATATGGGGTAGCTCCCCATGGTCTTCGGACCATCATGTGATAGGCCTCTTTCTCTTTTTATGATTTCTGGATTTCTTGCTTTGATTTCTGGATTTTCTTTTATGTCATTGACTTGTTATGAGTACAAGTTTAGGGTATGATGCCCTCTTTGGATCTTTGAGAAGATTCTTGTGATATTGATCATTTCTCATCGGTTGATCTCCTGTTGATCATCATTTGCATACTTATAGTAGTATGTCAGTATGGATATTTTATGTTTATGCCATATCTTTTATTTTATATCATGTCATCTGATATTTATAGCTAGACTGATCCGTTTATTATTTTCTTAAATAATACTCGGGTCAGACCGAGATGTTACAGGTGCTTCTGCTTGACTTCCTCCCGGGATTTGCTACTCTGACTTTTGGCTAACTATTTTGTTTAGCAGTTTTTGTTGTATACACTTGAGATATGGACTCATAGTTGTATTCTTTTGGTATAGCACGTGTTGCTATTCTTTTGTAATATTGTGGACCTTTTTGACCACTACTCTGATGTACACTTTCATGTGTTAGTTATATATTCATATCTTCTTCCGCCTTTGTGATATGGATGCCTATGACTGATTTGTGTTATGTTTGTTTCTATGTTTGTTTCCGAAGATTATTTTATAGCCACCGTGTGATAAGCAATTACATGGATGGTCGCTCCTCAACAGCCTTATTCTCCGTGCTAGTTGACAGCACTACATCGTAGTGTTCTTGGTTAGCGTGGGTATAGAGGTGGGGCGTCACAAAAATTCTCAAACCCATTTAGTAATTAATCGATTTGAATTAAATTTAAATATTTATTGGTATAGTATATTAATATGGTATATGGATACGTGCATAAATAATTTTTATATATACACATTTCATTAAAACTAATGAAATTCATACATGAAAAAAACTACAATAATTAATATTTCATACATATTAATTAATTTACAATGATTATAAATTAATTAAATTATGTAGTTTTTTCAAAGTATTCATCGTTATGGTTGTGCAACTCAAAGGTGTAAATTCAGTAAACGGTATATTAAACAATTCAAATATTAACATTCATACCTTAGGAGCAATGTGATATTTTGGTCGAATTTATCGCTTCCATGTCTTTTCAGTAAAATCCAATTTTACTATTATAAGGGCACCCTGTAGTAACGATTATTTATAGTAATTCTCCTCGACGGAATTATATCACTTTAGGACTTATGGAATTTGGTTTTGGTCAAAATTCCAATATCGTCCACATTCGAGTTGGATAGTCGAGAAAAAAATACCTTGGTTCAGTAATAATTACTGTTAACCATATTGCTCATGCCTAAAGACTTTGTCTTTGAGTTGACTATAATTTGGTCATGATACTAACCTTATATAACCAAGGAGATTAATTCTCTATTGAATAGTGTTTCACTTAGAATGATTTAATTTAGACTCAACTATAGTTGTTCGATGGATACTATGTCATGATTTAACTATAATCAAAGTGGAGCATCCATATTGAAGTTCAATGGTGTTCTCGAGTTAAGAGAACTATTTAATATTGTCATTTCAAGATTCTTTGTTTGACCTCGGTTATATTAACTAATAGAAAACTCTCAAGTGAGTGATTTCATAGTTATCCAATAACTATCAGTGCGTAACTTCTTAACGCCCCCAACAACCAAAAGTAATACACTGTCTAATACTTAGAGAGCATTACGAACTCTAGTCTTAATGGATATATCAGTATTCTAACATGAAACATCTTGACTAGGAATATTTAAAATATTATGTTATTTTAATGTGATAAATTACTCGTTATTACAACCCATTGCAATTATTATCACATAACACATCGTTTAAGGATCTTATGTTCAGTGCACTTAAATTAAATAGTTAATTAACATATCATAATATGACAAGTATATAATAAAAAGAAAAACATATTTTATTTCGAATGAGATTTTATTACAGAGTTAATAATTTACAATAAATTATAGAATTGCTCCTACGGCATACACCTAACTCTATCAATACCCACTATCATTGGGACTAATTATGGAATCTCAGTTCCATCCTTTCGATTAATTTTCACAGAACTGGCAAATTTACCTCTTCATGAGTGGATCTAATATGTTGTTCTTAGTGTCTACTATATCAACCATAACTTCTTTATTGGTGACGAACATTCTAATAAAGTGGAACTTTCAAAGAATGCGTCTTGATTTCCTATGAGGTATAGGTTCCTTTGCGATCTGCATCGCTGCATTGTTATCACATACCAATGTCATGGGTTCCTCAATGTTTGGAAACACTCCGGGCTCAGCCATAGACTTATGCATCCAGATCGCTTCTTTACTGCTTCATTGAGGCGATGTATTCAATCTCCATCATTGAATAAACTACTATCTCTTGTTTGGAACTTTTCCAGCTGATCACTCCACCATTCAAGGTGAATGCATTATTAGACATTGGTTTGCCGTATCGATATCACTTTAAAAGCTTAAATCTATGTACCCCTTCATAAGGAGAACTCCATTCTCATAAATAAGGAATATGTCTTTAGTGTTTCTCAAATACTTAAGAATACATTTTACCACTATCCAATGCTTTTCTCGAGGATTAAACTTACACACCCTAATACGTAAGCCATGTGTAGTTAAAACGCTGCTAAGGCCCCGCTAAATCCCTGCTATAGAGCATAGCGCTCTCCAACCGCTACGCTATTTCAGTTTAGCTCTATTGAACAGTAGATCCGCTTTAAGCCCACTATTTTTCGCTATACCCGCTAAATCAAGGCTTTTTAGCACCCGCTTTAGCAACATTAATACACAATGATTGATTTGAGTGGTTTTCTTTTAAATTAAATAAGCAAAGTTAGATTATAGACATAATTTTAAGTTCTCAGTATAACTTAGATATCTATTGTAGTCACCAATTCTAGTTTGCATTAATCATGATGTTCTTTAGTTTTGTTATATAAGATTAAAAATATTTATTTTCCTACATAAATGGTGTGAGAATGAGAATAAATTAGCTTTAAATATTTGGTTTTATATATAATGAAGGTTTTTTCACCTCCGCTATTTTCCAATATATCCCCGGTTTAACTTTTTACACCTCCACCGCTATATAACTGTTAAGTGCTTTAATTGCACATCATAAGCCACATCTTGTCTAGTACATAGCATGACTACATGATGTAACTGATTGTAGATGCACATGGTATCCTCTTAATACTCTCCTTCTCCTCATCAGTATAAGGAGCATCCTCCTTAGAAAGGATGACTCTAGATTGCGTAAATTCCACGTTTAGAATTCTCCATACCGAACCTTTTTGGCATGGTATCTATGTATAGGGATTAGGATAATCCCCACAACCGCTTGGATCTAACTCTATAGATCTTTATAACACGTATATATGTCGCTTCTACTAAATACTTCATCGAGAAATTCTTAGATAACCATGCTTTCGCTGATTGCAATAATGCAATGTCATTGCCAGTCAGTAGTAAATCGTCGATATATAAGACTATGAATACCTTAGCACTTACCTGTTCTATTCGATGTATGCATGCTTCCTCTATACTTTAATAAATAAAACAAACTATTTGATTATTTTATCAAAGCACTTATTCCTACTCCTTCAAGCTTTCTTAAGACCATAAATCGATCTTAACAGTTTGCATGTCTTTCCCTCGCTCCCACTGACCTCGAAACCTTTCGGCCATAACGTTTAAACGGTCTTTTCTAAATCTCCATCTAGAAACACAGTTTTCACATCCATTTACTATATATAATAGTCAAATAATGAAGCAATAGCTAGAATTATCCGAATGGAGTTAAACATGGCTACGGGTGAAAATGTTTCGTTATAATCAATAATTTGAATTTGACAAAATCCCTTCGCAACTAGCTTTGCCTTATAGGTCCCTACCTCTTCATCTACACATAGATTTTTCTTAAAAATCCTTTTGCATCCTATGGGATTGATCTCTTTGGGTATATCAGCAAAAATCCACACTGTATTGTCATATATGGAATCCACCCTGGATTTCATAGCCACAAGCTAAAGGGTAGAGTCTTCACTCCATTGTGCTTATCGGAATAAGAGAGGAGTGTCATCTTCTAAGATATAGCTATCTTTTTCGTCATTCATAAGAAAACGATAGCATCTCTTTGGTGCGTGAGAGTTCATACTATACCTTCTATTAGGTTGCGTGGTTTCAAATATCGATGAATTGATTCTCCTACTATTTTAGCTTCTATGTTTACTTCTTAGATCTCATTCAAGTCTTCAACTTTGCTGTTAATTTCTTTTGATAGAAAATTCTTTATTAAAAAGATAACATGTCGAGATACAATCACCTTTTGTTCCTCTGTGTTATAAAAAATATATCCCAATGAATTCTTGGTATATCCTATAAGTTTGCGCAAAGCCAATCTTACCTTAAGTTTATTAGGTCCAATGTTTTTAACATAGGCTGGACACCCACATACCTTCAAATGATTAAGGTGAGATTTCTTTCCATGCCACATCTCATATGGCATCTTAGGCATAGATTTAATGGGTCTCCATTCAACATATGCACCATGGTTTCGAGTGCATACCTCGAATAAGAAAGAGGTAACTCGGCCTTACTTAACATGGAATGAACCATATCTAATAGGGTTCGATTCCTTCTTTTTGAAACACCATTGTGTTGTGGAGTATAGGGAAGAGTAACCTGAGAGATAATCCCATTATCTTTTAAATACTATTGGAGTTCTTGTCCAACATACTCGCCTCCTCAATCTGATCGAAGTATTTTAATTTTATGGTTCGTTTATTTTTCAACCTCATTCTTGTACCCTTTAAATTTCTCACAAACATTAGATTTATTCTTTAATCTATATATATAAGCTAGAATCCACAACCTCCCTTATTTAGCACCATAATGTAGTCTCTAATATCCACCACATGTTTATATTTAAATATCCAGCCTTTCTCTCTCCTGTCATATGGGTTGAATATTTAAATATAAACATGTGGGGGATATCAGAGGGATACAAATGGTGCTAATAAGGGGGCTGGGGATCCTAGCTCTTTATATATATATATATGTATCTATGTATGTATGTATATGTATGTATGTATATGTATATCCTAGTCGTGAGAAATCAATAGTTAAAGTCACAAAGTAAGTCAAATTATCCCTTGTCACTATAAGCATTAAGCCACACACATTAAAATTATGACACCTAAGAGTTCGCTAGCTCTTGGTTTTCCCAATAAAGGGATGCTTTGTCATTTTTCCTTTGAGACATGACTCACATGTATCAAATGATTCATAATCAAATAATGGAAAAAAACTTTTGATTTTTAGTTTGTGCAGTCTTTTATCACTGATATGACCTAGCCTAGAATGCCACAAGTAACTATTATTAATGTTAATAGAAATGTATTCACAGCATACATATGATTTGAATTAAGTACATAAATGCCATTATCTATAACACCATTGCAAATATTATTTCCATGAAACATAACTTCTTACTGTTTTTACAGTAAAAACTATAACCTACCTCAATCAATTTGGAAACAAATATAATACCATAAATAGAGTTCTTAACATAATAGCAATAATTTAAAACTAAATCAGATCCATTTGGTAAGGTCAAGTGATGGTCTCTAACTACAGTTACTTCTACAATAGATCCATAAGCAACTTGAAGCCTCATTTCACCCTTTTCCATTTGCTCATAAGTCCCTGTAATGAATTACAAATATGAGTTCTAGATCCAGTATCTAAAACCCATGACAATTTTTTGTTTGTAGAAGAAATTTGAATCATAAACATACCTCGAGGAGAAATAGAAACAGTTTCCTTCCTTTTTTTGACTATCTTCAAATAGTCCGGACAATTATGCTTCCAATGCCCCTTCTTGTGATAATGGTGACATTTACCTTTCTCGGTAGGAGCATCCTTCTTACCCTTCTTAGAACCTCACTTACGTTTCTTTGAACGTTTCGAATACAATGCTTTTCCCTTTATAGCCAACACCATGTTGTGATCCTTGAATACGCCCTCGATTGACCTAAACATATGGAGTAGCTCAACGAAGCTTACGCTTAATTAATTCATATTGTAGTTCAATACGAATGGCTCAAACTATGAAGTCAGTGAGCCTAGATCAAATCCACTTGTAGTCCATTTCTTACCTTAACATCTAGCATAGAAAATCTATTAACATAGGCTTTCATTGTTAAGATGAAATCCTCAACATGACCGCCCTTACTTATCTTCGTATTAAAAAACTTCTTAGTAATCTCATGCCTTGTGGAATGAGATTTCTCCCCAAAAAATGCTTTGAGGTTTCCAAAGATTTTGTGGATTGATATATTTTTTGCTGTCTTTAGTAATGGTTTGTCTAAAGTGGATAGCATGAAAACTTAAGCGATTTCGCAATTAACTACCATTGTGTTATAAGCTTTTACCGTCTTAGGGTCAGCGGGTTTCTCTCTTAAAGGTTAATTTATAGACGACTATAGATGTTTGTATGTTATTGCTATCTTGATTGCTCTTAGCTTGTCAATGTAGTTTGGTCCGGTGAGCTTATCATTTTTGGAAAAGAGTCTTAGATTGGTCATTTTATTGTAAGCTTAACTCAAGTAGACTAGGACTGTGATGACCGCTTTACACCTTCGATACCTAATATACTGGAGGATATGCTACTACAGTGCTCAGTCGATGCAGAACGATTGTCAAAGGTGAAAAAAAGATAGAATCATCATAGAACCTGACACATATCTCACAGTTCATCGAATAAAATATAATAATCATCATGGATATAAAATAGGCAAGATAGTAATAACTAAATGAGCCATGAATATCAAAGTGCATAAGTTCATAGAGTTATACAAAATAGTAGTAAATTTTATACAACTGGAAATTTATCCAACATAACCATCTATAGGTAAAATGGCTAACACTATCGAAGCTCCATGGTATCACATAATGGAATAAGAATATTGAGCCAAATATAAATATGCCCATTATTAGGGCTTTCCCAGAACTTGCCAGCTTAGTAGCGGATCAAACTTTGTGTTTTGAGAGGCTTAACGGATATCAACGGTATGAAGACAACACTTTGAAACAACTCTTGGATGACCAGCTAGAATGTGGAGATAGTAGTTAATGCTTGTCTTGTTGTAGAGCACACTTTATTTTCAATGAAAGCATAATCTTGAGGGCAAGTGTTATCCGGCTTTTTGACCAAGTAGATTCATACTAGAATTAGAACATCAAGATGAAGATGAAATGATTCACAGACTTAGGAACATGCTTAGGAGGGCAATAGGAACACACTTAAGAAATTTCAGAAGATTAGGAGCAAAGGGGATCACTCGGCACCGAGTCCTACTACTTGGTACCTAGAGCTTTATATTGCATCTTGGTTCTCCAAAATTCTTGACGTGGATCTCTGCCATGAGTAATTGTCATAAAGTACATTTCTCGAGGAATGGACGAACAAATTTTAGGATTTTTGGAAGAAAGTAGAGAAGAACAACCAGTATCAGGAATTATCAAAAAAGACTCAATCTCATAAGGAATAGTGCTCGGAAGATGATGCATTAACGATAGAAGGCAAAGCAGTAGGAAAAGGGAAGGTTCCTCCATTAATAACTAGTTGGTACCGAGTGGTTTCACTCATTACCAAGAGGTCTTTATTAATGAATGGGCCCCACCTTTCTCTCCTATACCCTCGGATCTGGACATAGACTTGATATTTCATAGGCATCTAGTTCTTCTAGACGATTTCCTTATAAATACGGGCCCTATAACTACCAGATAAGGACTTTTTAGCTCTTTGGTTTTCTACATCTCATATCTCTTCTCTCCATAGTCACTAAGGCAGACATTACTGGTTGTTCTAAGCTTTAAGAACTTGTCAATCCTCTGTACTAATGACTCTTAATCAAATAATCAATAAATTACAGTGGACATAGACTAGAGATTGCCAAATCGCTATAAAATTCTGGTGTTCTCTTTACTTTTCTAATAGTTTTTGCTAAATCTCAATTTTCTACAGGTCTTTGGGTGTTGATACATTTTTGGCATCAGCACATACTATTTGGTACTAGTAGCTCATTTAACCATCTTCCTCGTTCCATAGAAAGAACAAATAGCCCGAAGGCCAAATTTAATATGATACTTAAAAGAGAACTAGTCGCTTATAAAGCATAAGTTTTGAATTTACAAACATATGAAATGGTTTTCAAAGTACTTCATATACTTTAAACCTCTTTATAGACTTGATTATATAAGTAAATAGGATTTTAAAACCATAAGAAAACATTATTCTTGTAATTAAATAAATCATTGCTATTTAAATCACTTATATACATAAATAGCCTTGTGTGTGTGTATGTGTATATATATATAAACAAAGGTATATAAACACACACACACACACTACTATAAGCTGAGAAAAATTTAAAATTTCAATACTATTTAGAATTATTGAGAAAATATTAAGCTATTAATAAGGTGATAACTCAAAACAAGTTATAGTTTATAGACTAATTATATTTAAATAAAATTCTTTAAAATTTGTTTTTACATTATAATAATATTGGGTTGAAGATGAAAATCAGATTTAGGAAATTAAATATCAAACCAAGATAGAACAAAACTAAATAAAATATAGCCAATGAACTAAAATCTCTGGAGCCGAAATGCTCCAAAAACCATGAACATTAGTCCACTGGTAGGCACCATCGGTGCACTAGTGCCGACATTTTCTAATCTCTAACACTTGAGTTTTACTCTGAGGAATTGAAACAACATGTATGATCAACCATACAGCTATGGAATCATTTAACACATCAATTATTTATACTAATTAGCTATGTAAAAATTATATCAAATTAGGACTTCTGGAATTTGGTAATGGCCAAAATTCCAATATCGTCCACATTCAGCTTTATAGTCCAAACACAAAAGTCCATTATTCAATAATAACATTTATTATTAACCGAACTGCTCTGGCTAGATACTTTGACTTTGAATTAACTTTAGTTGACCGTTAACCTCATATAACCGAGGAGCCAAATCCTCTTTTAAATAGTGTTTCGTTTCTAATGCTTCCACTCGACTCAACTATAGTCGTTCGACGGACGTCATGCCATGATTTAACTATAATCAATGCGGAGGCTCCACATTGAAGATAACTGTATTCTCAAGTCAAGAGAACCGTGTAATTTTGTCACATCGATATTTTCTATTTGACCTTAGTTATATTAACAAACAAAAAACTATCGAGTGAGTCATTCCATAGTTATCAATAAATATTAGTACGTAACGACTTGGTGCCTCCAAAAATCATGAGTAATATACTATCTAACATTTGGAGAGCCTTATGTACCCTAGTCTCAATGGATGCATTGATATTCAATCTCGATCCATCTTGGCTAGAAATATTTAAAATGGTATGTTTAATTTCATTGCGATAAACTACTAATGGTTACAACACTTTGTAACTACTATCATAAAACATATCATTTATGGATTTTCTATTAAAATTTATTTTAATTAATTAATTAACACAACACATTATATCAAATATATAATAGGAAGAAAACACCTTTTATTTCGAAAAAAATTAGCTCTTGAGTTAGATACACATAACAAACATAATTGCCCCAAGGGCATACCCCTAACTCTATCACTATAGTCGTTCGATGGACGCCATGCCAAGATTTAACTGCAATCAAAGTGAAGCTTCCACATTGAAGATCAATGGTATTCTTAAGTCAAAAGAACCGTGTAATTTTGTCTCGATTTTTTTTAACCTTAGTTATATTAACAAATAGAAAACTATCGAGTGAGTCATTCCATAATTCTCCACTAACTATCAGCATATAAACCATTGACGCCCCCGGCAGCCATGAGTAATACACTATCTAATATTTGGAGTGCATTATATGCTCTAGTTTCAACAGATGTATCGATATCCAGTCTCGATACATCTTAACTAGGAATATTTGAAATGGTATGTTTATTTTATTGTGATAAATCACTCATGGTTATAACATATTGTAACTACTATCATAAAACATATCATATGTGGATTTCTATTAAATATACTTTTGATTAAATTAATTAATTAACATATAACATATTATATCAAGTATATAATAGAATAAAACATCTTTTATTTCGAACAAGATTGGTTATTGAGTTATAATTATGTAATAGTTATATAATTGCCCCTCTGCATACCCTTAGCTCTATCAATCTCCCATTTGCACTAAGGGCCGGGCCAATTATGGAATCTCACTCTCATTCTTTCGATTACTTTGATGAGAACTAATTGACTTAGACCCTTCATGAATGGATCCGCTATGTTGTTTAATTATCTACTTTGTCAATTAACTATCTCCAATGCTGGTAAACTACCTTTATCGTGTGGAACTATTCGGAGTATATTTCTCGACCTCTAGTGGGCTCTTATTATTACATTGGTATCATATAAAAATGATTAGTATTCTCAATACTTAGAATCATCCCTAGCTCAGTTATAAATTTTGTGCATTTATATATACACTGTTTTATTGTGACGCTATTCAAGGTGATGTACTTAGCCTTTTCACTAAATCAGCCACAATGTTTCGTTTGGAACATTTCCAACTTAAAGCTTATTAATTAAGGTTTGAACATGACTTTAATATCGACATATTTTATTTGATAGCACTTATGAAGTTCGAGTTCAAACACTCTTTCATAAAGAGTTTGTTGTTTCTGTAAATAATTCTCTAATATTTCATAAATCTCGAGAACACTATAAAGTACCATTTAGTGGTCTTAATTTGAATTTGATATTTTCTTCTTACATCAAATACATAAGCAATTTACGATAATGTTGACAATGCAACATGTATGATAATTCCTATTATCAAAACATAAGGAACCCATCTTACATGTTCCATATTAAATTTTTTAATAAGGTGTCTTTGCATATTTTTTGAGACATTCCCAACATCCTTTATACTTGTATAAAAGATTACAAATCTAATATCAAGTATTAAACAACCAAAGTATTGGTGATTTTAATATAAGTATATGTTGTTTACTTATAGTCTAGAAATATATATATATGTATGTATGTATGTATGTAGGTATGTATGTATGTATGTATGTATCTTTTAGTGTTTCCTTCTTATGGACACACGCTTCCTCTGCATTTTGACTGAAAATCAAACTATTCAATATTCCTATCAAAATATTTATTCAATTTCGATGCTTCTAAAATGGTACTTCCATTTATTGGAATTATCCTAAAATTCACAAACTCAATATTGCTCCCACTAACTTCGAGATACTTAGGTTGTTATATGAAAACAGTCCATTTTAAATCATTAGTTAGCATTTTCCATTTCGACACATATTTACCAAACATAAAGTCATACCAAGCGATAATTTTGTGAGTAAATCCGAATTAAATTGAGGTCGTTGAATAATTAATCTATTATGCTAATTTCAATAATTGAAATTTATGATGTTATTCTTATTAACGCTGCTTATTATATTGCAACTGCATTTGTCTTGTTCTTGAAGACTTATTCATAGCCGATGGATCCTATTTTTTTAGGTACAGTTACCAAAATCCTATTTTGATAACATACTTGAAATCCTTTTCGGATTTGTGCATCATACCATATCGTAGAGTCGATACTCTTAACGGCTTAATTGACAATTGGGGATCATTTATTCTCGACATTAATAAGAAACTCGTAGTTTCTCTTTAATGTGCAAGAATACTTATTAGACACTCTAATGGAATGCGTTCGTATAGGTTAGGTTAATTTTATTTCATCCCACGTAACCAGTTTTATCTTTGGAATGTATCCAAATCCATTTTACTGCTAATAATTTCTCAAAGAAATTCCTTTACTACAAAGTTGGTATTTCTTGAAGCAACGGTTGTTTCTCGGTCCAACTAAATAGGCGCTCATAAACATTTTATGAATTGCTTTATATATAAACTGATTTGGTTTTAGTTTATGAAATTTATGTTCAAAACATAAATTGGTCATCCAATGGCAGTCGTTTACAAACTCCTTTTGGGGCGATCTTTACAAGATCACTCATGCATAGTTTTTACGTGCAATTTTATGACTTACACAACCTGCCAACTCCTTAGCCTAGGATATGTTGACGTTTCTTAAAATCCCTTAGCTCGTTTGATTTTGCGAATCATTCTTTAGATGAAATTAAGTTTAACCTTATGTACTGCTCTTAAGTACACGACCTTATACAAAGAGGTTATCTCAACTTCATTCACAATTAATCGTACTTTGCTCAACCAAGTTCGGTTACTCCTTATTGATACATTATCATGTATTATAGGGAGAAGTGACTTTTTATATTGAATCTTTATTCATTTATAGGTATGTTCAGAACCTTTTTCAATATACTCACATATTCGATCAAATCGAATCATTTTATTTGCTTGTGCATGTTACTTAATTTACCTTTATCTTATATTCTATGAGCTTATCATAAACATACTATATGCATATCAAATACACATGCTCATGTTTTTGGTAACTTATAAGTGAATACAATGAAATGCGTGGAACCATTTTGAAATTTATAGAAGTTCGATTGCATGCATCTATATATGTATCAATCCATAGAGTTCATCAACTCTTATGATGCTCCCACTGAATGGGTGTTTTGCCCTTAATTGCTTGAGATATAATTTACTAGCACCATATAATTTGTAACCATATAATAA
The DNA here is from genome assembly GCA_030737815.1 of Allium fistulosum. Lineage (NCBI taxonomy): Eukaryota > Viridiplantae > Streptophyta > Magnoliopsida > Asparagales > Amaryllidaceae > Allium > Allium fistulosum. The sequence goes on along the minus strand of CM060902.1, from coordinate 795,756,896 downwards.
AAAATTATTTCTCAAGACTATGGCATAGTCTATAATTCCTAAATAATTACAAATAAATTTAGATACTTCTATATTTTTCAATGCATCACAAATACCAATACTATATTTTTATTTTATAACAATTATTCATAATATTCATATTAAAATAAAAATGTCTATTATTCAGTCAATAGTGAAATATAATTATTATTTCATAATTTTTGGTAATTTACGAAAATAATTTTTGTAACTTGATGCGACTAATAAGTGTTATATGGCATGTTCCTACTATTTTCGCCATTACTATAATAGCATATGAAATGCAAAGCTCTATTCAACCACTTAATATAGGCTATTTATTTCATTTATTATAGCCAATTTATAGTAAAGAATTTTCATATAAAACATCTTAATTCAATGAAATAAATCTCACAAAAAACAATTTTCTATGTTATAATACATTTCAAAATAGAAATCACATTTCTCGTTTTAATGTTAAGTATCTATTGTTATTTTACAACTCTCACTTCCGAATTTCTTTATGAAGTAGAAGTGACCATTCACTCTCTTCATACCAACTATGCCTTAGGTTACATCCACTCTTATATAATCGATTTCCTTTTAAATGGTCAAACCATTCAAAGGAAATCCTTACTACAATATCATAATGAACTCTTTACAAAAGTACATTTGGTCATCCTTAACTTTTAAGCATATCAGATAAATTGCACCTTACCTAAATTGATTAAGCTGACATTTAAGTGATCAAATTATTAGATCTATCTTGTAGTCTTTGGTCCAATGTTACTTTTAACACAACAAGATCATTATTTAATCAATCATATTGAATACCCGATCCCACACTATAGTTTACTTGACTATTTCAGTGGACTAATTTCATCAAGGTTTCGAACATTACGAATTTTGGTCGTTCACCATATAACACCTATATGTTATCATATATGGATTAAATATCTATATTCTTGTATTGCATGAAGAAAATACACAGTCTCGGGCAAGTAAACTCGCAAGTGACAAAGTTACTAACACATAATTAGGCGTTTGCATGGGTCAACATGCAAAAAATTTATTAGTAAGTATATTTTATATTTCTATTTGTCAATCTTTAATTCGGTTCTTTGTATATTTTAACCGATTAACATTTTATCAACTGTATTTAATGCATAAATTTATCGATGTAGATTATTATGCTTTATATAGCAGATGTTCTTTACAATATTAGAATGGTTAAATGTCACCATTTCATTTTTTTAATAAGGCTCCCACTAGTCTTTTATGTTTGTCCAAATCCTAAGATGATACATAGAAGTCTTTCAACTTCGCTAGTGGGTGTTAAGACTCACCTGTTTTAGGATTCCGACTTGAGTTTGCTTAATAAGTCATAGCTCCATAAATGATAGATAACTTCTTATCGATTGTATTATTAATAACTCTTAACCTATGGTTCCTTTTCCTAAACTCATATCGACCTTGAGTTTGCTCAACAAATTGAAAGGAATTATTCACTCATACCTAGCATTTTGCGATGATCTAAGTATAGTATATATACCTTGTTTTTTCTTAACAAATACATATAGTTATATCACCTCGTCTAGTCAATATATTAATAATACTACACATGACATATGTAGCTTGAGTTTGCTCAAAACCAGAGAGTATGAATATAATTTATTAATATATAAATGATAGAGGATAATATTTATATTAAGATTCATAATCTTAAATATATTTAATTGAGTGACATAGACTTATGAATAATGTATTTGTTATGAAATACCCTTATGATTCCAGTGTCAGACACATCAGAAATCATGATGTACGTACTTTTACATGTGTATTTATTCCTTAAGTCTATTTAGGGTTTCTACTGTTCCACCTTCAGTCTATACATTTATATTATATAAGTTTTATTATTATATAACTTTTATACTTTATTTAACTTATATAATATTTTATGTATAATATTATATTAATTAAATCGTATTTAATTAATATAATTAATCATCACTTAATTAATTATTATATTATTCAACTATGACATATTATATTGAATATATATTATAACCTTTATAACAACCCATATATATCTTATATATAAATGTACTATAATTTATTAATTAAATTTTAATTAATTTACTCAATTAAACAATTTTAATTAAATTTTATTAATTTCAAAAATTCTTTCATACACACATGTATACCTGTATTTTCTTAAACAGTTCAAGGCAACATAACATATATCATTATACATACATATTATACATGTGTGTGTGTGTGTGTCTATATATATATATATATTTAATTAGTTAACTTATTTGATTAATTCATTTATTTTATTAATCTTATTAATAAATAATATTTTTGAAATCAATTTTATAACATTTTCAAACATTATGAAAAAATCTATTATAACTTTTATAATATGTGTTTTATTTTAAATTTAGCTTTTAAATTAAAATTTTCAAACAATTCAAAATCTATATTATAAATCATATAATACTTTTCTAACATAAATTTAACATTTAAATTTAAAAATTCTATTTTAATTTTAAAATAATTTTGAAATTAGCATAAGACTCAAATCAATTTGGGCCTTTATATTGTGAATAACCTTTGGGCTTATCTCATCCTTTCGGGCCAATAGCTAGGTAGGGAAGAGTACTCGATTACCTAAATCCAATCTTAGACACCACTTTTCTAGACACCCTACTATATGGGTAGGCTTTAATAAGTTAGCCCTGATACTGCTAATTTACAATGCATATGCTATTTGACTCTGATACCAATGTTTGAATTGGGCCAACATAGAATTGGGTAATTGGGTAAATTTCAATTTTTTTAACCTACTCGGATCTTTATTAGGCCTATGGAATCTAAATTTATTTAGAACTTTACTAAATATTTTTTTAAATAAAATCTACATTCTATTTAATTAATAAATAATGTTTTACTTTTGTAGTTTATACTAACTAATATTTAAATATGTATCATAAACACATTTGTGTGTACGTGCACATGTAACATAATAGTATACATGGTTTGACCTGTCCGTATATAAATGTTAGGATTTACACCGCAACGGACATGTTAGTCCCTCTTGTATAAAAATGTGTTACCTAAATTGTACATATGTGCATTATAATACAATACAAGTAAATATGTATATAAATATAGTTATACATATATGTATATTAAAACGAATTAATTGTAAATATTTATATAAAGCATGTTTGAAATTTATATATATATATATATATATATATATCTTTATATATAAATATTTTTAAACCACAAAATTATATTTTAAATATTAATTTATAAACTAATTTTACTTATAATATGAAATTCGAATTTTTTGTTCAAAGATAATATATATAATATGTGTGTGTGTGTATAAACACATAATTAATTATATGTACATATTAATGTAATTAATGATAATAAAATTATATCAATATGCTTATAATATTGTTTAAAGCTTAGGTATTTTTTTGTAAATTTTTTAATAATAAACAATTATTTTATTGTCTAAAATCCATACGGAATTTTATAATAAAAATTAAATATTTTCTGAAAGCAAAACGTGTAAAATACTTTAAACAAAAATTTTACAAGAAATTTATTTTCTTAATTTTTATTTGTAAATATATATATATTTCATTTTCAAATATATATATATATATATATGTAATCTAGGTCGAATTAAACAAATAATTAAAAAATATATAATATATGTATACGATAAATCCTTATTTTAATATAGCCGAAAGCATTTTAGACATAAATAAATTTTATAAAATTTAAATAATACATTATATGATAGTAAACAGTTTAAATATAGATTTTAATTAATTAGAATCATTTAATAATATTATATTATTAAAAAATAATTTTTTTGGCCATAGGAAATTTGCAAGCATTGATGTACAGAAATTTTTTTTTAATGCCTATGTATATAAGAATCAATATGTGATAATACATCGGTAAGCAGATTCATGATACCAATTTCTAACCAAGCTAGCATATGACATGAATGAGCATATTAGACATTACAAACAAGTAATATTACCTTTCGCCAAAGCCTAATTGTTCATAACTTAAAACGAAGAATTTAACTCCCTGAATTGAATAACTATCAGAAAGTTGCTAGCTTTCCGAACACAACTACTACCAATGGTTGAATCAACTTTAATTCGATGCTAGAAATGCCTGAAAACATGGAGAGGCGTGGTAGAATTTTCGGCCATTAAAGAAGATGAAGAGGAGGCTAAAAAAACATAAAGAAAGTGAGGGTTAGAGATGTTTAAATAGTGGAGATACCAAGGAGAAAAACGTGGATCCTGATCCCTATTTCTCGCTTACCTTTTCTTCTTCTTTTTAATTCAAATCTAACCCTCGTTATCCATCATTATGGCCAACAAACCCTCACACATTATAGCTAAAAATTCAAGCCCCCTTATGGGCCTCTAGATTATTTCAAGTTCGACCAATATTCGTTGCATTTAAATCCAATTTAAGCGCTTACCGATATCATATATCGATCGGTATATTTATAGTTATTATATACACCGTTTAATATTGTTCAACACATCACATAAAATTTTATAATTAATATTTCATAAATATTAGCTAAATTAATAATTTATAAAAATTACAAATTAATTTAATTTAGTGGTAGAATAAGTATTCAATGTTTTGGTTGTGCGACTCTTAGGTGTAAATTGATCAACGATTAATATCAATATTAATCTGAATATTAACGGTCATACATCATTTAGCAGGTGGTGTGACATTATGGCCAAATTTTACTTGGATTCGTTAAATCCAATTTTACTTTATTAAGCGTTATTCGGCAGTGACAATTATTTACATCAATTCTCTTCGTCAAAACTATATAACTTTGGACTCATGGAATTTGGTAATGGTTAGAATTACAATATCATCCATATTCAACTCTATAGCTGGTTCGATAATAACGATTATTATTAACTGAACTGCTTTAGCCAAAGAGTTTGACTTCAGGTTGACTTCAGTTGATTGCGATACTAACCTCGCATAACTGAGAAGATAAATCCTTCCTTGAATAGTGTTTGACTTCCAATGCTTGCACTCGAGCCAACGATAGTCATTCTGTAACAACCCGCCAATCCATACAATTCAAGCTGACATTAAACCACACATGTCCAGCCCAAACTTAACGGAAAGACGGATGGTTATGGGGAAGAACTAAGAAGGAAGAAAGAAGAATACAAAAGGATAAGAAGATAAAAGAAACTAAAACAACACAGAATCTTAAAATCACAACGGAACAATATATAATATAATATCACTGACCTTTACAAAGAGAGATTTTTATATACATCCATCAGAGTACAACAACAAATCACAATCATCAGCCTAGACAGTTATAACAACCTATCCTCACAAATGCTGATGATTTCAACAACAGAGCGGTGGAAAATAGACATGTATGAGAATACAACTTGAAGACCTCCAACTCATCTCCTGAGCTCCAATGCCTCCAAAGCAATCTGTAAATATGCTCGGTCTGACCCGAGCATTATAATAAAATAACACCCGAGTCAGTTTGGAAAACCAACGTGAGAGAACACACCCAACTGGATTTTTTAAAAGTTATAAAAACCTATGAAATAAAAAGTATCTCGTAAGACCATGCCGCATATAAACACGGATGGGTTTTTACCTTACGATAACCAAAACAATTCCATAGAAATCCATTTATATTATAATAATGTCTAAGGGTCAAAGTAAAATATGAATATAGCCGAAATGCTTGCATCTCATGTTTCGGTAGTTGAGCACAACTAAGTCCGTAAAGGCATGTGTTGGAAAATGGATTCCAACCATGACAAGGCAACAATGTACCACCCTACCACAGTGCATCTCTAGATAAAATACACCGAGAGCCTCATATGGACTCCCTACGAGTCAAGACCAGCCCTACCCCTTGCTGGATAACATCGAACATTTCATGATCCTGGTTGGGATCAACAACCTAAATGAGCCCCGAGCATACATAAACTATAATATATTGATCTAGATTGGGTGATGACCATACCCTAATGGTAGCGAACCATAGAGCCTTGAAGCATATCTGTGATTTTAGTCATTCTCGGGTGTGAGGCTTCAGGCTACGTTTGCCTTTTATATAGCACTTCCCACTTGGAATGCTAACACTACCCTCCAAGCAACAATGTAATGCCAGCATTCATCCACACAAGTTCGTTCTAGGACCGAATGAAACACTTGAGAGCACCGCCTTCAATTTCCATCATCCTCAAGATGTTTTCACTTTGCAACACTTAAGTTGGATTGAAGTGGTTTTTGGATAACATATCCTATCCCGGTCTCTTCGAAACAACTTTCGATAATATCCTGTAAACTCAACCCCGGTTCTTTAGGAAATAACAATCACAGATCAGAGCGGAGGTCACCTCCTAACCGTTAGTGGACAAATTTTCTTATCATTATTCTAGAAGAACAAAACGAGATTTATATGCACTATGCAACATCATCGGCGATGACTGTGCCATATAACTCACGTGTTTCTCCTAGATATTTCCAAAGTTACGTTTTGGATCCAATTTTTAATAATCGGTTATTTAACTATCAAATAACAAACACACATCCAAATCAGGAATTTATTCAATAGGGAAAAACCAACATTGGTTAAGCACATAAGCAATCACTAACCTCTTTAATTAATCTTTTATTTAAATTAAATTCACTTTGTAAATATTTATCTCAAAATCCTTTTACAAAGGTGTATATACCCACAAATCCCTATTTCTCAATACTTGGAAAAATATCCATATACTTATCTTAACGGTATAAGTATACTTACCAACGTTTGGGAAGATTCTCCTTTTTATTCAATTCTAAAATCATTTAAAAACTCCATTACAAATCCACAAAACATTTATAAAACTCCTTTTATAAATCTATAACCTATTTTTAAAATTATTTTATAAATATCTAAAACCATTTATAAAACTCTTTTACCTTTTAACCAATCTTCCTTTACGTTTTCCGAAACATGTTATAAGATTCCTCTTATAATTCACATCTATTTATAAAACCCTATTAATAAATCTAGAAAACATTTATAATATAAATTCTAATCATATACTTAAAAACACTATTAAATAATAATAGTAAACATTATAAATAAATAAATATTAACTTTAAAACATTTTAAGATAATAATTAATAAATTCCAAAACATCTTAAATAAAACCATAATGATTTATCTTCAACATTTTTATCAATACTAATAATTAATTTCCAAAACTTAATTGATAAATAATTATATTTAATTTCAAACCATATTAATAATTTTAAATAATTAACCTTTAAAAATATTAAAATATTGATAAACCACTTTAAAGTAGTATTAATATAAATAACAACTTTTAAAACATAATTATTTTTCTTTGATAAAAATCCATACTTAACTTTCTACGTAATCGTTCCCATACTTATAAAGCTATATTTATAAATCTTTTTTATTTTATGAAACTTCCTTTCATAAATCCCTTTATTTATGAATGCCAATTATAATCCATTCCTTTATAAATCTCACTTATTCATAAATCAAATTTACAAAAATCAGTCACCATCTGTTTTTAACGTTTCCCACATATGGATAAATTCCTTTTATAAATTCCTTTCTATTTATAAAATATCGTTTAACATTTTCAATTTACCTTTACCTCAAATTTTCAAAATAGAATCAACTATTTTATTTTTACAATACCATTCCAAATCTTATAATAAATCCACTTTTTTGTGATTTATTTCCCCATTTATCCAATGATAAAAGTTTCCTTTCATTTATATACACCGTTTAAAAATCCATACTTTTACTAACAAAAATACGATTTTACAAATCTTCACTTCATTTGTAAAATATCACCTTTATAATTTATAACCTTTATAAATAAATTATAATATATGTACCTATATATATCACTTTATATAAAATGGTTAATAAATATTTATGTCAAAATATTTTTATTTTCTTTTGAAACCATATCCCATTATTATAAAAGATGGACTTATTTTTAGATTTTAGAAAAAAATCTTTATCCCCATTTCAAAACTCTATATTTAAATATTTCATAAACTATTGATTTATAATATTTAAAAACCATACCTTTTATTTTAAAGTAAATCTCCTTTTTAAATAAATTTAAGAAAAATTATTAAACATTTACAATTTACAAAATTACTTTGAAATCCCTTTTTAAATCAAATCATTGTTTTATAGTATTTTAAAATACCAAAAATAAGGCCCAGTGCTACTAAGCATTAAATAAGCAAAATCGTATCCATGTCATCAACTATGGCATCCAACACATCCAATTTATATGAAAATAAAATCAACAATGTGAGGAATCATGTTGGATCCCTCCAACCTGTCCCACTGCATCACATACACTATATAATCATAATATATAAATCAACCGCTTCGAGGCAGGATTCGTATACAAAGGGTCATCCGCTCTTACACGGGAACGTAATAGAGTCTCATCCGCTCAATGGGAGGGAATACATCCAAACCAATAATATAAACTAGTAAGTCATCCAACAGTCAATAAAAATCAACAATAAAATATCCACGCATCCAATAAATAATTATATTTACTATATAATATTCAGGTTAACCAAAAAGGTGAAATGAACTCACATTGATTTCAGTTTCACCAAAGCGCTTCGGTTTGAATTAAAATTGAACCGACGTTTAATTTTAACTAAAATTCCTACTAGCTCCAAATCCATCCAATCTATCTCCATAATGTAGAATTCGCTAATACGAGTACAACGCAACCCGCCGTGCCCGATTCCGACCTCGTATATAAGTTATAACCTTTATAAGATTTACAACATTTAAATTATATTATTTTACTTTAATCACCATCATTAGTGCTAATTACCGTGATTAACAAAACCTAATCCTTCGTTTAACCACTCCAGGCCATCGCGACATCAACCATTCAACCCAACATCGTTGCGCCTCCACATCACCAGACTTCACCGTGAGTTCACCATGGTCAACCCCGACTTTAACAACTGTCTTATCCTAGCTTTGAACCTCCACTGCCTCGCCAATCGCCTCAAAATCAAACCCAAAGCCGTGCTTGAACGGAGAGGATTTCTAGCCACCATGCGATGAACTAAGTGATCACCACCTTTGATCTTCTACATCTCATCACGACGGTCAACTTCCTAGTTGAAGTCGAAGGGTGGTTAGGCTTGAAGTGGTCGAGACGAACGTGGATCGTTGGATGTTAGGTTTTAATGGCGGTTGGAGCTTTTAGGTTAGGGTTGTCTGTAAATGAAAAAAGTTAATGCCCTTTATATAGAAAATTTTTGTGACGCTATTCACTCGCTAAAATTTCGAACTCCAAACGAAGCGTGCCGCCTAGCGTTCTTTATGTCATACCCCTATCTCGAACGTAATAGAATATATATCGAAAGCCAATTGCATCATATATCAAAGTTAACTTTCAAAATTAAATTATATTAATTTAAATTCCTTTAAATAATTTTTACGCGTTTCGAACTCGCACGACCAAATGATACGTCCAATCACCACGAAATTCAACGGCATATAATAATTCACTATTACAAATACAATGAAACTAGTTTCATCGAAATCCGAGACAGCGCCCCAGAAGACTTGTAACGACCTGATATTTCGAACCATTCAAATCGATAATCATCCACTCATGTCAGACTTGAATTGATCAAAACAACAGATTGTTAATTTATATTTGGCAAGACTTAGCATATACAGTAAATAAATTAATCACAGAATCACAAACACAGAGTATTACCACAATAAGCAGCGGAATAGATAAATAGTAGCTCATGAAGCTACTATAAAAAACATCAGAGTCTGAAACAAAATACAATAGAATCTCAAATACATAAGCAACTGATGAGTCTGAACATAAATGACTGGAATAAACTGAAATAACTGAAAGCTGGATAGATAGATCTTTAAACAAAGCTCTAATCTCCAAAGGTGAGTCTCAAATTCTATGGCATTCAGTCTGACCCGAGCATAAAGCAAAACACAAAACACTTGAGTCAGGATTAACATTCTTATTCCAGTAAATTAAACTCAAGTGAAATGTCAACTGAAATACAAGTAACTTAAATGATATTTGGGATATCTACTATGTAGTAATATACGCTATTATACTATGTCTATCGGAAATGTAAAGTATTAAAATAGCGTTAAGGCGTTACCCATATCCTCCTTAACACATTTTATATATTCCCGTAGTCTATACAGTACCATAAGCTCCACCAAACCGATGGTTTACTCAGAGGGCACTCCATAGGTACGGTACAAAACAAACTCGTCGAAGGCGCGATAAGGCATGCAACAAGGCACACAAGGCAATGCCCAGGGTAAATATACCGTTTGCGGATCCGGACTGGTGGTAACGCATAGCAGCTACCACCACCTACCTCGAGACACACTCCCAAATCAAAGGTGCACCCAATCAAATCACAAAGTAATAGAACGGTATCGAAGAAATGTGTCTGATAGGAGTAATGGCCTCACTTGGCCCAGCATGGCTCCTGTTTTAGCCACATCAAGTTGACTCACGGGAATTAGGGCTACGTTAATACCTCATACAGAATCGTCACCAAACCATCCTACTTCATTCTGGAATCTCCACCATGTGCACAGTTGTTAAAATGGTTCTCGGTGTGACGCCCCACCTCTATGCTCACGCTAGCCAAGGACACTACGGGGTAATGACGTCAACTAGCATGAAGAATAAGGCTATTGAGGAGCGACCATCTGTGTAATTGCTTTGTGCGGGTACCGATATGTTAGATAATATAACTTACATTTCGTTTCAAGAGGAAATCCGACATATCAAATACAAACTCAAAGCTACTACACAGTGGCTAAGTGGCCTTCGGAAACAAATATAGAAATAAACATAACACAAATCAGTCACAGACATTCATATCACAAAGGCGGAATCAAATATGAATATATCACATAAAAGTGTACATCAAAATAGTGGTCATAGAAGATCCACTACATCACAAAAGAATAGATACAAGTGCTAGACAAAAGAATAATTATACATCAAGGAGTCTCCATCTCAAATGATAATAACAAAAACTACTAATATAAAGAAGTTAGCCAAAAGTCAGAGGATGAACCCTGATAGGAAGTCAAGCAGAAGCACCTGAAATACCTCGGTCTGACCCGAGTATTATTTAAGAAGAAAATAATAAACGGATCAGTCTAGCTATAAATATTAGATAAAATGAGATAGGATAAGAGATATGACCAAAAACGTATGATAACAAAAATGCCATACTGTGTCAAGTATACATCAAATAACAATAAAAATCATACAATATCTCAAATCATCTCAAAACAACAAAAAGAATCACATTCTTCAAATTATTCACCAAAACACAAATATTGACAAAACATATCAATGCCAATCCACGAAAATTGGTAAAACACAAACTCTAGAAATCATCAACTGGAAATCCAGAAATCACAAAGGGGGAAAGCCTATCACAAACGGGAGCATGAAAACTCACCAACACGTGTATCACAAACGGGAGCATGAAAACTCACCAACACGTGTATCATAAACGGGTCGCTAACCCATGGTTGCTAACCATAAAACTGGTGCAACGGCGTAGTGCAGTAACGGTACGCCCGAGGAACCTGAAACTCAAATGAGTTGGAACAACGTCGTAGTGCAATAACGGTACGCCCGATGAACCTGAACTCAAATATTTTGGAACAACGACGTAGTGCAATAACGGTACGCCCGATGATCCCGAAACTCAAATAATTTGGAATGACGTAGTGCAATAACGGTACGCCCGATGAACCAAACTCCATAAAGCTCGTAGGTCGCTAGCCTATAAAAATGAGACAAAGCTCAATAGAACTGGGTACAGTCCCCCACGCGGACAAAGAGACATAGCACATCGCTAGTCTAAACCATAAAATGATCACCATCGATCTATGAAAAGTGTGAATCACACTAAGCTAGTATATAAGAGTTTAGGTTCATGTCCCATAACCACTAGCTTAACTTAAATATTTACGAACAAATTGTAGATTTCCACTCGAAAATTGTCACAAGAGTTCAATCGAACAAGTCCAAGAATTAACCGACGAAGTAAACGCAAGTGTTTCATACCACTTGTTTTACTAAGCCGTTTAATTAGATTTCTCATACGAATGAGGTAAAGGTTTGTATATACTAATAGATTGGAAAACGGATTTATAAACAAGATTTGTATTAAAAATAGAGTTGGAATCATCTTTGTGAAAGAGTTTGAATATTTACTACTAGTATAGAAACCTTTGTATTTTAAAGTGACAAACCATAGAAATGATTGTAGAAACAATCAATCACCAAAGATTCACATACAAAGACGTGAATTAAATCCAAAGAAATCGATACCAAATCCATCAAAATGGATATTCCCAAAAATCCCGAAAAAGAAGTCATCAAGGTCGATAAAAGTGATAACTAATCGGAGCAGCTAAAATCGATAAACAATGGAAATTCAATCAAGAAAAGCCTAAACAGGCAAAAATGCTTAGTTCCAGACGTCTGGATTTAGGTTCTGGAAATTCCAGAAAAAACCTTCAACACGTCTGGTTCGGCAATCCAGACGTTTGAAAACCATCCAGACGTCTAAACCAAAAAATCAGACGTCTGGAATCAGTATCTGTCTTTTTTTTTAAATTCTGTGTGCACATATTTTTGCTCCAAGTCCAAACCAGACGTCTGGACTTAGTCACCAGACATCTGGTCACCTGGTCTGGGCAACAATTTGCCTAGGCTAAAGTGGCCAAAACGTATCGGGAGCGATCGGACGAGCAACGACGACTAAGGATTTACGCCAAACGACAACCCAGCCTTAAAGGCTCTTCGATACACCCCGAATATCAATGTCCAAATATCCATAAAAGGATTATCATAAAATTGGACCAAAACACCAAAATTTGGAAAATTCACCAAATCAATTCAAATCAAAAGAAAATGAATATGCATAAATGTTAGGAATTCATACCTAACAACAATGATAGCTATAGACGTAGATGTGAGTTAAAGAACTCACCTTTTAAACTCAAAAACACGAATGAGAAGCTTTAAAACAAAGGAAAGGCCGATTCCTCTTCAATACACCTCTAGAAGCTCCAATCTAAGCTAATAAGCAAATATTTCCACTACACCAGAAAAGACTTTTGGTAGCGTTGAAAAAACGCTACCATAACTTATCGTAGCATTTTAAAGAACGCTGCTATACGACATGCAACTAAAAGTCTAAAACTTTTTGTTGCGTTGTAGTAAACGCTACCAAAAGTCACTTTTAAATGCAACTATAGGTATTTTCTGTAGGATTTAAAAAACGCTATCGAAAGTCACTTTTAAATGCAGCTATAGGTTTTTTCTGTAGGGTTAAAAAAACGCTACAATAAGTCTTCATTTACGGTTGATGGTTTATACCATTTCCAGCAATCGCTTATATACTATTCATATTAAAACAAACGATCAATCGCATAATTTTTATATACTCAAACAAACAATTAAATCACATAATTAGCATATACAAACAATCAATCATATGATCATCATATTCAAATAATTGCAAAAACATGCTAATCTCACAATCAAATATAATATCCATAATCAATTCGATAGTAGTTTTTCAACAAAATAAGTCACATACTACAAGCATTCACAAACAAGTTTCCACAAATGGTACTAACAAAATACGACAACATATATAACAATTAATTCATGTTTGTTGCTTGATTACCAATAGTTCTTTGTTGTCGACAGTCTTCGCTTCGAAATAGCTAATTACCTGCAAATGAGTTTAATAATCAACAATATATATATGTATATATATATATGTACATATACACATACTACAAGCATTCACAAACAAGTTTCTACAAATGGTACTAACAAAATACGACAACATATATAACAATTAATTCATGTTTGTTGCTTGATTACCAATAGTTCTTTGTTGTCGACAGTCTTCGCTTCGAAATAGCTAATTACCTGCAAACGAGTTTAATAATCAACAATATATATATACGTATATATATATGTATATATATATATGTATTATATATATATATATATATATGTATATATTTATATATGTATATATGAAAATCATGTAATCTATAACTCGATATTCTATATTAACACATATTAACAAAAATTGTTCTATTTTTATATGCATCCTATATAGTTTCCCAACGAATACACAATTTTCAATTTACATAGATATTCAGATCAAAACTGGGTTAGAAGTCTGACTGGATTTCATTCTATGTGCAGATTGTGTATTCAATACTATGGGCAGATTGTGTATTTAGTACTATGGTCAAGTTAAATCTTATAAAATATTGAATTTTCAATGCAAATTCTAGAACTATATGTTTATCTACCTGTGGCCACTGTGGAGAGCCAATGTTGAAGATTCTCTTAAGTTATTTGAATGCTTATCAGTTTGCAATATATTCCAAATCTAAAGTAACATATTCCAAATCTTTAATACCATCTACATTACGTTACATGATGACGCTTCTAAAAGGCAACTGTGTTCATGAACAATTTCACCTATTATAGGCCTTCTATCAGGATTTGCCTGCAAACATTTCATTGTTAAAGCTGCTGCTTTAGAATATTCATCTCTTGGGAAATTGCATTCAAGCAATGGATCTTCCATATTCAGTAGTGCCTGCAATATATAATTAAGTTACAAAAAACATGTCTAAATATACAATTATGTTTCTGAAGATAGACAAGTATGAGAACATGAGTGTGCTTATGTGTATGTGCAAAGCACAGTATAAAAGCATGGTTATTATTGTAGTACTGATCAAGTGTATATGTTAGCATTTTTAAATTGTTTCAAAATTTGGAATGTAATTTTCCTATAATGTTTTCAAAACAGGAAACAAATCGTAAATCATAGAATTCAAATTTAGAATCAAATGTTGATTAAAATCATGAACTTTATGTTCAAAATTTCAAAGGATTCATGTTTTAGCTGTATGTATACCTAGCTATCATTGATTTCCTATATCAAAATTGACTTTGAGCATTTATATGTTGAAAACATTCGAATATTTCTACCGCTACCACGATAGGGTGATGTATACGTTTTCTACTCAAGAATATATCATTACATCTAAGTAACGTAGTGAATAACCATACATCTGCCAAGGGATTAACCATATTCCAAAGTGAAGAACACAAAGCCCTTAACAAGTAGAGATGATTTTCATCCATCAATAAAAGCAACATAGCAAGTGCAGTCTAAGCGTTCATATTTAGTAAATAACGACTTGGATGTAAATATAAACATAGTAAGATTAACCAACTATTATTACCATTATCTTTGGACTGATTAATAGAACTTTGAAGTTAAATAATCTTGATTTATAATTTATAGATGAAAAATCATTTATCGATTAAGTAACAAAATCAGAAGAGTTGAAATTGGAACTGATGCTATGCTTGAAAAATGGTTGAAGATTTATTAGTCAAGATTTGAATATGACGAAACCACTATCAGTTCTTGCGAAAAGTTGATGAGGAAAAAAAGGAAAAAAGGAGAACTGCTTTCTAAGTGATTAAACTACTACCATAATTAGGTAACATATAAATTTATTGCATCGTATCACAAAATTGATCCTCGGTACATTTATCTTGTAATTAATTATATTCTAAGGTAATAGAAAAGGTCTTTAAAAAGCAACTAAAAATTCGCCATTGAAAATTTTACACATCAACGAAAACAGTATTGCAGAAGTACATAAATGCAGATATATTATCTAGTAAATAATCACCTGAGCGTAGAGATAACCAAAACCTATTATGAAAAAGGATCGATGCGCATACAATTTAAGCACAAGATAATTGTGTAAACTACTGAAGGTTGGAAAGAGTAACTTGCATGGTCCAGCTTAATAACGTACGTAATTTGAATATAAATTAAAATTCAAAGTTTAACTTCACTGTGCAGATCACCTGGTCTAAAAGAGATAGTATTAACACAATTAACATAACCTTAAAATTTTACAATATAGGAGCATAATTTACAGGAAAAAAAATTCACACTCCTTGCAAAAAGTTTATTAGCAGATACCGAAGTAGCTACTAACAAAACCTGAAGTGCCAGATTTTGGTATTAATACTATGATTCAGAAATGGTGGAAACGTTATACTTGAACGCATGGTAGTGATTTGTTTCTTAGCCAGCCAGCCAAGGATTAATAAAATATTTGCCTCTTATTACAGTGTAAGTAGTCATTATTATAGTACAAAGCATGTGGTTGAATGACTAATAGGTCATAAAATGTTTGCGATGTGTATGGTAAGAGAGTATATTAAGAGAATATCTACTTAGAAACACATTGATCTTAACACTCATGGATATTTGTATATGGACACATTTTGAGCATTAAGGACGCTTTAATTGTACAAACTAGATACGTTTTTCATAAACATAGGTATTAAGGACGAATGTTGGAAATAGTGTTATGAAAATGAATTATTAAAAAATTAAGAAGTGTCACCAGACCCCTTATTTTAGGATACTCCCACATCTTGCGATATTATGAAAGAATCATATTTAAATATATGATTCTCAAGTCATTTTGAGCCATTTGGTCACTCAATGTTTTCTCCTGTGTTGAAGAGGGGAGTCATATTTGATGACACACGTGCGTGCGCGCCGTTCATCTAACAGGCCGGATTGCTTTGGGTGTTATAGTGTGATATTTTATTTTTAAATAAAATTTATTTGACAAAATTGAGATATTTCTTTTCTTTGAACGTTATTTCCAAAAGAAAAACAGATATCTTTTTGTTTTCTGATGCAGTAAATCGAGATAGATTGAGTCCTTCATCTTTATTCTTCCTCGATTTTTTTTGCACGTTGTCATCTTCTCCACGCACGAAAAAACGGTTCTCTCATTGTATATTCTCTCTATAAAAATAAACATATGACATGACATAAAGGAAGTTCAAAATTCCATTTTTTTTTAAGATAACACGATTTCCTTCAAGCCTAACAAGGTGATAGACTAACGATATTTCGATTGTGAAAATGAATACTAATAAAGAATCTGAATCTGGATTGTTTAATCCGAGGGACGACTCGGATGACCTGGTTGACCGTCAGCCTTGCACAACTTCAAGCAAAGCCGTGAAGCGTCTTAAAGAAAGGGACTTGGTGTGCGGCTCATTCCAAAAAATACATTTCAACTTCTTCTGCAACAAAACACTATAAGTTATGAAACTCAAGATTTTTTCACAGTTTTTTGAAATAATGAAAATGGTTGTCTTATTCTCTTTGAACTCACAGTTTCTACTCTAGGATTCATGTATTTCGGTTAACTATTTGATCATGCCTTTATTTCATAAATCAAAACTATATGGTCATATAACAAGTAAATTGTGGATTATTATATTTAGTTTAGAATTCTCTCCTATAGAAAAACAATCGAGAAGAATAAGCATCATGAACAGAATATATAATTTAAAGAGTAAAGGAAGTTTGAACTCCTCTTCTCTGTGTTACATGTGTGATGAATTAAATTGGAAAAAATTACCCATCCTAAGTCCCTTGAATTCGTATTTACATAAAGGTATTATGATATAATATGTGAAGTACAGCTGTAGTTAGCTGTAATATAGATACAGCGTCATATTGCTCTAATCTAAATATCAGAACACTTACTCTTCCAGCATCCAGTAACATCTTTGCTGAAAACTTTCATTCTCTTCTTCATGTGCATAATAATAATGTAGAACATCAACACTATCCGCCTGAGTTAAAATAACATTGATTATTTTATGAAACTGTGGGAATAAGTTACATGGATTGTATTCACATACATAACTTCATGATATGTTTTAGTCACAATAAGAAACATCATCTCTTTCAATGTACACATCATTTTTTTATCAGCTGTAAAGAAAAAAGAGAAAACACAAAAAAAAGGCATGATGGCAAGGTAGAGTACTCTACATCTTGCCCATAGGTACCAATTACAAGAAAAATGTTGCAATTGAATCATTCATTTGATATTCACTTAAACATTTAATGTAATCAACATTTTAGTGATTTTGATATGTTTCTTTGTTACTGAAACCTTAGGAACAATTAAGAGTACAGAATTTACACCCTTTTCAGTACAGGCAAAGGCATAATGAAATTGCTTCAGAATCGGAGCACCTGTACTTACAAGCATGCAACCTACAAAGACTGGATAATCATGACTGTTTTATTTGAGGTGAGTAGAACTCTATCAAGCCATTTCAGGTCTCTTATTTTCAAGCAAAAATGCATGCATATCAACAGTTTACTTACTTTTTTAACCTCTCAAGAGGTTCTTTCACAGTCTTTCCATCCTTTTTCTTCTACCAGCTATGCCCATCTTTTCTAAAGTATCTCAAGATCTTCCTATCAAAAAGAAATAGTGAACCACCTAATATAGCAAATACAGTGTGTTAACATTGTGCCAGCTGGAGAATTAAAGAAGTAATTTATTGCTGAACTACAGGAGAAATTTCATATCTACAGAGTATTATATTCTTAGCTCACGAAACCATACTCGAGTTCATTAAAAAAAATAGCAGTAGAGGTATATCAAGTCAATTGATAACTAATGATGCATACGTAAGACAAAACATATTAGGAATAAAATTTTAACCACTTTAAACTGAATCCTTAACCAAAGAAAAATCAAATACGTAATTTATTGAGAAAATCGAATAGAAAGTTGAAATTAGGGTTATTGGTTACCCATGGCAGCAACGTTGAAATTGGTGCAGCTAAGCCAACGGACCGGTGACAGGCGACCTTAATGCTGCGATTGCAGCTAGGGTTCGAAAACCATGACTACATCCGACTCGAAACTTCCAATGTTGGATCCACATATCCATCTGACTCCATTCATCCATGTTGATGAGGAAAAAAGTTTAGCTAGCGAATAATTTTTGGTTGTAATTGATTTTAAAAATGGACGAAAAAGAAAGAGAGACTAGAGATAAGAGGCGGAAATTGGGGTTTCTTATCGTTTTTTATCGGGTTGGGAGGAAGAGAAAGAAACGAGAAAGAAAATATAAGAGGGATAATGAAAAGGATGAACCGTGAATACAATAATTGGCCCGCCCTTCAAGTTGAAACGCAACAACTCTAAACGGTTTGTGAAAATAGTAGCATTTCAAGATGAAACGCTGGGAATAAATGCTACTAATATGAGGTTTCCTTGTAGTGTTCCTAAGTTAGGGTTTAGGAATTTCTGAAATTGAAGAGAGATAGAGATGGAGAAGATCAAGAGGATGCTTACCTAAGCTTCTCCTTGATTTCTAGCTTGAAGTTGATCTTTCCTAAAAAACTAGGGTTTGGAATTTCTATTTCCAATCTTTTTCCCCCATTTTTACTTAAGCTTGAATGTATTAGGAAATGAGAATGAATGAAGAGGAGTTGAGTGGAGTGTTAGGGTATTAGATGGGTTAGTGGGCTGAAACCCAAACCCAAAGCCCAATAGAAAAAATAGCAAAACTCACTCAACTACAAACATATCGATGTTTATACTCAAAAAAGTTGTAAATGCCATTTTGGACTCAATGGAAGTGGTCTCGAGTCCCAATTCGACTGTTTACAAAAAGTAGCTTTTCGAACTTTAATCCGATTAATGATGATTATATACGGGTTGTTACAAACTCCCCTCCTTAAAGAAATTGCATCCTCGCAATAATAAAGAGTAATAACCATAAAAGCATATCAACACAAAAGAAAAATTGAAATTAGAAGTTCACCATAAAGAGCATGAAAGAGTAAGTCCGGATGTGTTTGCTCGATGAATTCTCAAGATTTCCAAGAGAAATCCTTAGGATTTGAGGACCATTGAACTTTCACAAGAAAAACATCTTTATTTCGAAGGCGTTCAACCTCCGAAGCAATGATACGAATAGAATGTTGCTCATAAGTCAAATTTGGTGAAACCTCAATTTATTCAATAACACCGGGCTCAAGAATAAAATCGGAATCCCTAAGGTATTTCCATACTTGAGAGACGTGAAAAACGTCATGAATAGCAGAAAATTGAGCCGGTAATAAAAAGGCGATAAGCCACGGAACTAATGCGCTCGGTTATGGGAAATGGACCAATATATCAAGGTGCTAACTTTCCCGATCAACTGAAACGCACAACACCCTTCATAGGTGAAACACAAATGAATACCAATAAAATCTAGACCTAAAACCAGCTTCTCACTGGCTTCAAGCCAACACGAAGGAGATCAGCAAGGCCTTCCGTAGAGTGCCTCGAAAGATGCCATACCAATACTAGATTGGAAGCTATTATTATATGAAACTCAACAAGAGAAATATGATCTTCCCAACTTCCACCAAAATTAAGAACACATGCACGAAGGAGATCTTCAAGAGTTTGATTCACACGCTCGGTTTGTCCATCGGACTAAGGAGGATAAGCGGTGCTAAAATTAAGCTTTGTTCCCAAAGCTTTTTTGAAGACCTTTCCAAAATCCACTAGTAAAATAATGGATCACGATTGCTAACAATAGAAGTAGGAGCTCCATGCAATTTAACTTGACATAGAGTTTAGCCAAAAGAGGTATGGTCCAAAAGACAAGGATGAGCCTCTGGGCTACACAAAATAAGAGATGAACATAAATTGGATTCACGATCTCGAATCTCACAAGTGGATAAAGTCTCGAGATCATTCCATTCGGATATTATCATTGAAACAACTGCTTGTTGCTTTCGGCTAAGGGCATCGGCAACACGATTACCCTTTTCCGGAGTACAAAGAAGATCAAGATCATAAGATGCAAGGAACTCGAGCCAATGCTGTTGACACAAATTAAGTTCCTTTTGAGAAAATAAATACTTCAAAGATTTATGATCGGTGTAGAGAACAAATTTCTCTCCCAAAAGATAATGTCGCCAAATTCTAAGAGCGAAAACAATGGCCGCGAGCTCTAGATCATGAATGGCATATCTAGTCTCGACAAACTTTAATTGTCAAGAAGCATATGTGATAACACATTCCCTTTTGCAAGAGAATGGCACCCAAACCAATACGACTAGCATCAGTACAAATAGTGAAGTCTTAGTTCCCTTCGGGAATCGCAAGAATAAAAGCATCGGAAAAGAGTTCTTTTAATTGATCCTCTTTCCCAAAAATCTAAGACATTCAAAAATTATAATTAACTTTATGTAATCATCTTTTTAGAAAAATTTACTTTTTACAAGTCAATCTATTGTATCTGACTGTCTCATCATAGCATTTAGGATATTCCTATCGATAATGTTGATCAAGCGCATCGACCAGAACTCTTAAAGCACTCAATGGGCAAAATAACACAAAATCATCTTCTATATGATAAACATGTCACTTAAAATTTTTACAAATATTCTTTGCTTGTTTAAGAACAAAATCCAATCATACTTATAAATATCTTATTAAAAAGATTTTCAAATTTTAAATTGTTGTTTTCATCCATAATCAATAAATACAAGGATAAACTCATCGAGATATTCGTAGAATACACGATTCATAAGATGGATGAAATAAGGTCGAAGGTTCGTCAAACCGGATGACATAACAAACCACTCACAAGAATCATAATGAGTGCGAAATGTGGTAAGTGGAATGCTACCCTCCGCAACTCGTAGCTGATAAAAACCAGTGGAAAGGTCAAGCTGAAAAGACCTTAGCACCATTCAATAGATTGCTTAGGTGATAATCCTAAGACAAGCTCAAATATACCGGAAAATTCACAAACTACTTGAATGAGAGAAATAATATTCTCCTCATCATGTAGGTTTAAAGAATAAAATGATGCCACCGAATTTGGAAATCGAAATCATTAAGAACCATAGAAATCTGCTTAATAGATTGAGGATGTCGAAGATATATAGTCCGCTCAGGACAGAGGATGTGGGCTTCATAATGATCAAGCCAATCCTTTCCCTCTCTCCTACTTTGAAGTTTGGGACATGAAGATAAAAGATGACCCAAACCTTTGCAATAGCGACAAGAAAATGGTTTTGGGCACTCATTTGCACAGTGGTCCGTAGAACCACAATTGTAGCATCGTCCACGACTAGAGGTAGGAGTCTTTGCTACCGAAATTGCCTGCTTCCCTTTCTTGTTGGGATTAGGGCTTTTGAACTTAATATGCCTCTTCTTGTTGATGTTGAAGTTTTGTTTGGCATCCACAACTTCAACACCACTTTCTTTATCGGCCTCTTCTAGGCGAAGAGTGATATCTACAAACTGGTCGAAAGGCACTTCTAATTTCAGAGGTAAAACCTTTTCAGGGTTCTTACTCAAAGCATAGACAAACCTTTGATTCTTTACAAGATCTAAAAGCTATTGGGCAGACATGAATATGCCATCCAGAGAAGGACTACTGGATTGACCAGCACTAGGACTGCCAGATCTAACCATTTCACTTCTTTAAGAAAGAAAAGGAAAAAGTCTATTCACAGAATGAATATCAAACAAACTTGATTGATAAAACAAGGCATCATAAAAAGAAATAGGATAGAACGGTACAAAGGCTCGAATTAAATCCTATGGCACGATTCCTAAGAAAGACTTAGGACAATGATCCTTGCTAGATTATTCTACATTATTCCGAAGTTTGGCTCTGATACCAAGCTGTGACGCCCCACCTCTATGCTCACACTAGCCAATGACACTACGGGGTAATGCCATCAACTAGCATGAAGAATAAGGCTGTTAGGAGCGACCATCTGTGTAATTGCTTTGTACGGGTACCGATATGTCAGATAATATAACTTACATTTCGTTTCAAGAGGAAATCCAACATATCAAATACAAACTCAAAGCTACTGCATAGTGGCTAAGTGGCCTTCGGAAACAAATATAGAAATAAACATAACACAAATCAGTCACAGACATTCATATCACAAAGGCGGAATCAGATATGAATATATCACATAAAAGTGTACATCAACATAGTGGTCATAGAAGATCCACTACATCACAAAAGAATAGATACAAGTGCTAGACAAAAGAATAATTATACATCAAGAAGTCTCCATCTCAAATGTATAATAACAAAAACTACTAATCTAAAGTAGTTAGCCAAAAGTCAAAGGATGAACCCTGATAGAAAGTCAAGCAGAAGCACCTGAAATACCTCGGTCTGACCCGAGTATTATTTAAGAAGAAAATAATAAACGGATCAGTCTAACTATAAATATCAGATAAAATGAGATAGGATAAGAGATATGACCAAAAACGTATGATAACAAAAATGCCATATTGTGTCAAGTATACATCAAGTAACAACAAAAAACATACAATATCTCAATCATCTCAAAACACCAAAAAAAAATCACATTCTTCAAATTATTCACCAAAACACAAATATTGACAAAACATATCAATGCCAATCCACGAAAATTAGTGAAACACAAATTCTAGAAATCATCAACTGGAAATCCAGAAATCACAAAGGGGGATGGCCTATCACAAACGGGAGCATGAAATCTCACCAACACGTGTATCACAAACGGGTCGCTAACCCATGGTTGTTAACCATAAAACTGGTGCAACGGCGTAGTGCAATAACGGTACGCCCGAGGAACCTGAAACTCAAATGAGTTGGAACAACGACGTAGTGCAATAACGGTACGCCCGATGAACCTGAACTCAAATATTTCGGAACAACAACGTAGTTCAATAACGGTACGCCCGATGATCCCGAAACTCAAATAATTCGGAACAACGACATAGTGCAATAACGGTACGCCCGATGAACCGAACTCCATAAAGCCCGTAGGTCGCTAGCCTATAAAAATGAGACAAAGCTCAATATAACTTGGTACAATCCCCCACGCGGACAAAGAGACATCACACATCACTAGTCTAAACCATAAAATGATCACCATCGATCAATGAAAAGTGTGAATCACACTAAGTTAGTAAATATAAGAGTTTAGCTTCATGTCCCATAACCACTAGCTTAACTTAAATATTTACGAACAAATTGTAGATTTCCACTCGAAAATTGTCACAAGAGTTCAATCGAACAAGTCCAAGAATTAACCGATAAAGTAAACGCAAGCGTTTCATACCACTTGTTTTACTAAGCCGTTTAATTAGATTTCTCATACGAATGAGGTAAAGGTTTGTATATACTAATAGATTGGAAAATGGATTTATAAACGAGATTTGTATTAAAAATAGAGTTGGAATCATCTTTGTGAAAGAGTTTGAATATTTACTACTAGTATAGAAACCTTTGTATTTTAAAGTGACAAACCATAGAAATGATTGTAGAAACAATCAATCACCAAAGATTCACATACGAAGATGTGAATTAAATCCAAAGAAATTGATACCAAATCCATCAAAATGGATATTCCCAAAAATCCCAAAAAAAGAAGTCATCAAGGTCGATAAAAGTGATAACATCTAATCGGAGTAACTAAAATTGATAAACAATGGAAATTCAATCAAGAAAAGCCTAAACAGGCAAAAATGCACAGTTCCAGACGTCTGCGGGTCAATCCAGACGTCTGGATTTAGGTTCTGGAAATTGCAGAAAAAACCTTCTAGACGTCTGGTTCGGCAATCCAGACGTCTGAACCAAAAAATCAGACGTCTGGAATTAGTATCTGTCTTTTTTTTTAAATTCAGCATGCATATATTTTTGCTCCAGGTCCAAACCAGACGTCTGGACTTAGTCGCCAGACGTCTGGTCACCTGGTCTGGGCAACAATTTGCCTAGGCCAAAGTGGCCAAAACGTATCGGGAGTGATCGGACGAGCAACGGCGACTAAGGATTTATGCCAAACGACAACCCAGCCTTAAAGGCTCTTCGATACACCCCGAATATCAATGTCCAAATATCCATAGAAGGATTTTCATAAAATTGGACCAAAACACCAAAATTTGGAAAATTCACCAAATCAATTCAAATCAAAAGCAAATGAATATTTACAAATGTTAGGAATTCATACCTAACAACAATGATAGCTATAGACGTAGATGTGAGTTAAAGAACTCACCTTTTAAACTCAAAAACACGAATGAGAAGCTTTAAAACAAAGGAAAGGCCAATTCCTCTTCAATACACCTCTAGAAGCTCCAATCTAAGCTAATAAGCAAATATTTCCTAAGTTAGGGTTTAGGAATTTCTGAAATTGAAGAGAGATAGAGATGGAGAAGATGAAGAGGATGCTTACCTAAGCTTCTCATTGATTTCTAGCTTGAAGTTAATCTTTCCTAACAAACTAGGGTTTGGAATTTCTATTTCCAATCTTTTTCCCCCATTTTTACTTAAGCTTGAATGTATTAGGAAATGAGAATGAATGAAGAGGAGTTGAGTGGAGTGTTAGGGTATTAGATGGGTTAGTGGGCTGAAACCCAAACCCAAATAGAAAAAAATAGCAAAATTCACTCAACTCCAAACATATCGATGTTTATACTCAAAAAAGTTGTAAACGCCATTTTGGACTCAATGGAAGTGGTTTCGAGTCCCAATTCGACTGTTTCCAAAAAGTAGCTTTGCGGACTTTAATCCGATTAACGATGCTATATTTAAATAAAACATTTAAATATACAATCGTAAAATATGCGGGTTGTTACACTCGGTATTGGTAGAGAGTATGACAATATCTGATCCCGGTCTCTTTAACAACCAAACGCTTATTTCACACCGCGGTCGTTTCATTTCAAATAGTTCATACTCTATATCAAAATATCTTATTCATTTCAAAACCATATCAATTCGTTATCATTATTCATTTTAAATAATATTCATTTCCAGAATCGTAACACTTTCAAAATTATAACACTTTCGAAAGCATAACACTTTTGAAATCATAACACTTTATATCATAACACTTTTGAAATCATAACCCTTCCAACTTAAATAGTTTAGAATTGAAAATAGTATATATATATATATTAAAATAGTTATAAATTAAAATAGTTCATATATTAAATAATTTATATATTAAAATTGTTGTAAATTAAAAATAGTTTATATTTATTTAAAGAGATTATACTGAAATAGTTTCCAAATTAGAATTGTTTCATCCAACTCCACAAATCGATTCAAATCATCTTAAATTCCAAAAATTCAATTTAAATCAATCCATGTTCAACACTTTCAATTTAACAAGGTTAAAGATTTAATTCAAATTCTCAATAAACCGTTTCAATCTTTATTGATTTCAAATCCAGCTTTTAACTATCATTTCAAGTCCAATAAGATTCAAGGTTTAAATTTTCAACCATTTATAATATAAGTTTAATTTATATTTCAACATTTAACTTTAAATTTTTTTTTCAAACTGGAAAACATTCACTTAATCATTTAATAACCAATTAAATAAAGGGGAAATTAATTTAAAGGACAAAAATTTGTATATTTTTAGCATCAAGGACACGACATTGATATTTTAACCACAAGGACAAACATTCTCCTAAAATTATTCATAAGGACAAACATTCTTTCAAAATTATTCATAAGGACAAACATTCTTCCAAAACTGCTACCGAACTAAAAAATGATACCTAAAATTTGCTACCGATATCCACAAACTGATACCTAAAAACTGTAAAAACTGATACTTAAAGAAAGTTGTCCTTCAGGCTAAAATACTGAAGGCCTGTCCTTGAGGCTAAAATACTGAAAATTTTTGTCCTTGACAATAATTTTCTGTTAAATAAAATCTCAATTTATAAATTTGGATCAACATTAAATATTCAGTTTCAGTTTTATTTAAAGTTTAGAATATTCATTTAATCACTTTTTATCAAATCAAGTTATAAATCATACCTTTCAAATTCTCAAAAATTAATAAGTTTAATTAAATTCTTATTTAGATTCAATTATTAACCAATTTAAATTTCAAGTCAACATTAATTTATCTTCCAAACCTCATTATTAAAGTTATAAAACATCTATTTTTAAAATATTAATATAAGTTTAAATAAATATTTAAACATATTATAAACCAATTAAATTAAATTTTATTAAATTAAATCTTATTATTAAATGTATTTTGTAAATCTTATTATATATATATATTAAAATTATAAAATTATAAGAAAAATCTTAAAAATTATATTTTCAAAACTAACTTGTAAATTTAAAAATTTCCAAAACATGTAATTTTAAAATCTAAATTTTACACATATATTAAAATGAATTCTTTATATTATAATTTAAAAATCAAAATTTAATAAAATCCATATATTTACTTCCAAACTTTAGCAATCATTTTTTCAAAATAGACCAACGGTGTCCGTATATAATTTTCTATCCTATGGTCAAGTGATATGAATATTTATCATTTCAATCCGCAATGATTTAATATTTACGGGTGTATATCATTTCAACCCGCAATCCCAAAATTTAATTCGATAAAAATCACTTGGGTTTATCATTTCAACCCACAACGATTTTCCCTTAATCTATAAAATCGTTCGTGTATGTATCATTTCAACCCATAGGGAATTTATAAACTAACAGGGAACTTGCAGAGTGAGACAAATATGATAATAATATAACATATCAACAACAGGCATATATCATCAGCAACAAATTAAATATAATATATACAACAGGATATGGTGTCATGTATCATAGGTGAACAATTACAGATAATGGCCTATCATACCTAAAAATTAACTAAATAATAATTCAAATTTAACAGCATATTTCAATCGTCATTTCATGTAAATTAAATTTATTGAATATAAGAATGCTAATCGTGAGTGATCGCTCACCTTTCGAGGTTAGAGAAATAAGAAGATGATACAGACACGCACATGGGTATGGACACGAACTAGCGGAACAGCAACAAGTTATGAATTGCTGCGACAAATCGATATTGGGAAAGTAAGTCAAGATGGACCGGAGATCGTCTAAAATTTAAAACATGTATCAAAAATAAAATCTTTATTATATATATATTTTTGTAAATCAATATAACATATATCAAAATCAAAATCTATATATATTTCAAGATCATTGTTAAATTTAACACATATATTTAAAATATATATATATATATATATATCTTATATTTCAAATCAACACTTATATATATACTTATTTTAAAATCAACCTACTTATATATATTATATTCAAAATCTACATTGACAATATAAATCTATACTGCCACATATATATAAAGTTATTACAACAAATTCAAATATAAGAACAAATATAGAACAAACTTGCATAAACTTGTATTTTAAAACTAACAGATCATATAACTTTATATAAACTCATACATATATAAACATACATATGATATATATATATATATATGTATAAACTAATATATATACAAACATTATATATTATTATATAAATAATCAGTTTCAAAATATAATCATAACTAAACATATTATACATATAAAATTTCTTTTCATAGAGCAGAACAAAAAATCAAACATCATCATATATACATATTTTAACAATAATATATTAACATCGACTTACATATCATAATATAAAATAAGGAGGGATTGTGCTCGGCAATGCTGGGTTGTTTTCTAGTGGCAAAGAGTAAAGGCTGTGGGTGGATCAGTTGATGGATGGCTCGGGTGACTGCAAGGCTATGTGGTAGGGAAAGAAATGAGGCGGGTATCAAGGCATGCAGACCTGTCATGCTGGCATGAATGATGTGCGGAAGTCAATCAGAGGAAGACGGCTACGGAAGGGGACTGCGCTGGCTATCAGGGTTTAGTGTTTGCTGTGCCAGGTTCAGTTTCAAGGGGAGGAGGAGCTATAGCAAGCGGTCTGGGTGGTGATGGGCGTCGCGTGTGTGATGGAGTGGGAGGAAGCGGGTTTCGGGTTCGGTGTGATTGGGCTGAAAATATGGCGGTAAGAGGTGGAGGGCCGGCAAGGTGTGGATCATGCCAGTGGTGATGGTGACTAGGGTTGTGGCAGTGTTTGGTTATCGGAGATGGGTTGGCCTGTCGTGTGGAGATCTGGGTCGGAGGGGATTGGGTAGTGGATGCGGGCTGTGGTGGATAGAGCTTGTTCGTGGGTATGGCATGGGGAATGGGGTAGGCGCTGTCACGACTGAGGTGGTAAATGAGGGAGGCTTGGTCGGGTCGCCGGAGTTATGGTGGCGGGTGGGGATGTGTCTGAAGGCGGAGAGGAAAATCATAGGAGTGATGACTGCTAGGCTAACGCAGCGGAGAGGAACGAGAAAGTCAAGGTGAAAGAGAGGGGAAAAAAATAAGGCGAGCAGGTTGAGATCCAATATATAACTCTATATTATATATTTGCTTGAGAACTTATATTATTATCATTGATTTTAAGAGCAAAACCAAAATGAACAGAAGAGGAAGAAGGAACGAATAGTTCACAGAGAAATATATATAAACTTCTTTGTTGTTTATATATATATATATATATATATATATATATATAACGAACCACCATAAATATTGGAACCATAGGAATGGTAAAAGTCAAGCTATAGAATTTCTAGGAATATTAAAAGGCAAATGGCTGTTAGCTTTCAACTGGTGGATAACCAATGGTCACAAAAATTCTAGAGACTCAAAAAGGGTACCGATACCGTTCATTGTTTTACTGATTTCGTCGCGTATCTAACTCTGAAATATACAAATGAATATACTGCGGAGATCAACATGACGAGACGAACAGAATGGTACACAGATATCAGTAATACGATCATCCTATCGAAAGTCGATATTTCGCTGCCAAACTACTACTATTTCGTCGAAAATAAGATAAACGGGGCTAGGGCAGCCAAAATTTGGCGAACGAAATATGATGCCTCACTCAAAAATGATTTACAAATTTATTATATTAAAATATACATGTTTCGAATATTTACATCAATTTTAACTGATTTAAATTGAAATTGAAATTACACAACAAAACTAACTTCCATATTTTCTGATGAAAATTCACCATTTGCTATGTTTAAATAGACGTATCCCAAATATCAAATTTTCATTGCCCAATTTAATTTTTTTTTCAAGAAAAATTTAGTCAATTACGTTATTAAAAATCATTAACAATTACGGGTCGTTACAAGACTATTTTACACGTTAATTAAAATGAGTTATTTTCAAAATCAGTTTAATCACTTTTAACTCCAATTTAAAAGTTTACTATCTCCATTATTGTTTAAACAGAATTTAAATCAGTTTTCGAAATCATTTTCATCCATATTAAATTAAATATTCAATTAGTTAAACAATTCCAAATATTCAAATTTAACAATTTAATTATCAAATAAATCACTATATTTGAAATTCAAGTTATTTAACTTATAAAATTAACCTTTCAATATTTAAAATCAATTAAATATTCCAAATCCGAATGACTGAAATTCTAAATCGTTACATTCTCCCCTTAAAAGAATTTTGTCCCCGAAATTTCCAAGGTGAGAAAAATGTCTCACACCCACTTGCTTTTCAAAACCAATTAGTTGTAC
This sequence comes from Allium fistulosum, assembly GCA_030737815.1. Lineage (NCBI taxonomy): Eukaryota > Viridiplantae > Streptophyta > Magnoliopsida > Asparagales > Amaryllidaceae > Allium > Allium fistulosum. The sequence goes on along the minus strand of CM060902.1, from coordinate 795,726,320 downwards.
TAGATTTCCAAATTCTTCTAAGCATTTAATTTTGAAAAATCAATTTGTTGAAACTTTATTATCATCTTTCTAAGTTTTTAATTTTACTCATAGATACTAACTAATACCATGCCATGCTATAGCAAAAATATCAAATTTTAGTTATAAATTTTTTTCCAAAATTCTCAAAACCATTATAATGCCTAAATTTACAGGAAATTTCGCCAACGTCTCCTTTGCATGGCTTGATCGGAAAAATTTACAATATATATATATAATCACAAATATACATCTCATCTTCAAGGATGAGGCATCCCGTAGGGAAAAATATAAAAATACGGTATGTAATCCGAGATGTGTACCTTATTTTAGTATTAACAAGCATATTCAACCAATATAAAGCGAAATCAAGCTCCAAATGCGAAGCATACACCATCCACACCTACTAATCACTCAACAACCAATAAGAATAAGTATAGGGGAAGTAATATCAATATAACATATAGAACAAACAATAACTATATGTAATTGTGACAAATGCAACAAGAGAAACCATCTAACAAATAATATCCATCTAATTTATTTATCATCATATCAATTTGCATTTTCAAATGTCAACATTATATTTATACATTTTCATTTCTAATTTACATCCATGTTATTCACATTCAATTAATTCATATTATGTTTAACAACATTTCATTCCATATTTAATTCATTTATGGATCATTTTATAAAATCATTTCACTTTAACTTTTCCTAAGTTAAATTTTATTTCACATTTAGTATATTTCTTTCAATACTAATATCACTTAAGAACCATTCCATCAAATTTTTACTTAAGTTCATTATGAACATTTTATACAATGCTTCTAATGTTTATTTTCACTTTATAACTTAAGTTCATATTCAAGTCTATCAACCAACATTCCAAACCATATTCAATTCACTTTATAATTTAAACTAAATTTCATTTTATAACTCAAATTCATATTCACTCCATTTCTTCATTTCAAATCAAATTCAATTTCATTTAACCTTTCTTAAGTTTAAACTTCATTTCATTCGATTTATTTCATTAACTCAATTTATTTAACTATACTTAAGTTAGATTTTAATTTTTATATCTCAATTACAATTTCTTTTCTTATCTATACCATTTCCAAATTATAAGTTCAAAACATATTATCTTAGGTTTTCTCAAAACATTTAGATAAAAAGTTTTAGAATTTTAAACACCCTCTTTTATTTCAAATCATTTTGAAATCATAAATATACATAACTCCTTTATATATCAAATTACACTTCTAGAATCTAAAACAAATTTGTTTTACCAAACCAAAACCTCAATGGTAGCAATCCCTCACTCAAAAAACTCAAAAATGAACGCCAATGATGCTGCAGTCATCACCAAAATTATTTTCCAACGATTGAAGTGAGTTTAGTGCTTTCTATTCCCTTTAAATCCTTTTAAAATATTTCTAATCAAAATATTTTGAAAAAATGCTATTATTATTTTTCCAAAACTTTTGAAAAATAATTTTTTTTCCAAGTCAATGGGTTTTAAATTCTCAAATTTCTTGTTTTAAATCTATTTTATTAACAAATCATATTTATAAATATGATTAGACAATTTCATTTCCTTTCCATTTATCAATCACGTTTATAAATCATATTTATAAAATATCACTTCTTATGTAATTCATTTCACAATTGTTGATTAGTTTAATCATAATCAATACTCTATAATTCATACTTATAAATTCACTTCGTTATATAACTCTATTTGCAAAAAAAATTATTTATTTTATTTTTTAGATTACAATAATAATAACCCTTATTGGAACAACCAACAACAATTGATAATAATCAAATATTATCATTCACTAACAACCAAACACGCCATATATAACTATAATAATTTCTGAAAAATTATTCTTTATATATATAAAATATAATTTAGGTAAAATTATTACATTTACCCATTTCTCAAAACAATGCCGTGTCGGTTTTCTTTGTTTAAGTGTTTAGAAACCCTATCGATATCATGATGTCCCACGTACCGAACAGAATTCATAAGCCACTCAATAGATAAATTAATATAATATAAAACATTTTTATAATCACTAACAAATACGCGCTCATATATATAATACACTCAAAACTCATAATAAGGCATTCCACTACCTTATCTCTTAATGAGTTGCCCCACCAAAGCCAAGGTTCTCGCTTAACCTTCATCTCTGATACCAAGTGTAACAACCCACCATTCAAACTGACACTAAACCACACATGTCTAACCCAAATTGGATAGAAAGACGGACAGTTATGGGGAAGAAGGAAGAAAGAAGAAGACAAGAGGAGAAGAAGAGAAAAGAAACTAAAACAATGCAGAATCTTACAATTGCAGCCGAACAATATATAATATAATATCACTGACATTTACAAAGAGATATTTTTATACACATACATCCATCAAAGTCCAACAACAAATTACAATCATCAGTTTGGACAGTTACAATAACCTGTCCTCACAAATGCTGATGATTTCAACAACAGAGCAGCGAAAAATAAACATGTACATGAATATGACTTGAAGACCTCCAACTCGTCTCCACAGCTCCAATGCCTCCAAAGAAATCTATAAATATGCTCGGTCTGACCCGAGCATTAGAATAAAATAACACCCAAGTCAGTTTAGAAAACCAACGTGAGAAAACACACCTAACTGGATTTTTTTAAATTTATAAAAACTTTTGAAATCAAAAGTATCTCGTAAGAGCATGCCACACATAAACATGGATGGGTTTTTACCTTACGATAACCAAAGCAATTCCATAGAAATCCATTTATATTATAATAACGTCTAGCGGTCAAAGTAAAATATGAATATAGTTGAAATGCTTGAATCTCACGCTTCAGTAGTTGGGCACAACTAATTCCGTAAAGGCACGTATTGGAAAATGGATTCCAACAATGACAAGGCATCGGGATACCACCTACTACAGTGCATCTCTAGAAAAAATACACCGAGAGCCTCACATGGACTCCCTACATGTCAAGACCGACCCTACCCCTTGCCGGATAGCGCCGAATATGTCATCACCCTGGTTGGGATCAACTACCTAAATAGGCCCCGAGCATACATAATCTATAATATCGATCTAGATTGGGTGATGACCATACTCTAATGGTAGCAAACCACATAGTCTTGAAGCATATCCCCTGATTTTAGTCATTCCCGGGTGTGAGGCTTGAGGCTACGTTTTCCTTTTATATAGTGCTTCCCACTTAGAGTGCTAACACTACCCTCCAGGCAATAATACAATGCCAACATTCATCCATACAAGTTCGTTCTGGGACTGAATGAAACACTTGAGAGCTCCGTCTTTAATTTCCATCATCCTCAAGATGTTTTCACTTCGCAACGCTTAAGTTGGATCAAAGAGGTTTTCGGATTAAACATCCTATCCCGGTCTCTTCAAAACCACTTTCGATAATATCCAGTAAACTCAACCCTGGTTCATTAGGAAATAAACGGTCAAAGATAAGAGTAGAGATCGCCTCCTAACCGTTAGTGGACGGATTTTCTTATCATTGTCCTAGGAGAATGAAACGAGATTTATATGCACAATATAGTATCATCGGCGATGACTATGCCATATAACTCACGTGTTTCTCCCAGATATTTCCAAAGTTACGTTTTGGGTCCAATTTTTGATAGTCGGTTATTTAACTATCAAATAACAAACACACATTCAAATCAGGGATTTATTCAGTAGGGAAAAACCAACATTGGTTAAGTACATAAGCAATCACTAACCTCTTCAATTAATCTTTTTTTTAATTAAATTCACTTTGTAAATATTTGTCTCAAAATCCTTTTACAAAGGTGTATATACCCACAAACCCCTATTCCTCAATACTTGGAAAAATATCCATATACTTATCTTAACGGTATAAGTATATTTACCAATGTTTGGGAAGATTCCCCTTTTTATTTAATTCTAAAATCATTTAAAAAATCCATTATAAATCCACAAAACCATTTATAAAACTCTTTTTATAAATCTATAACCCATTTCTAAAATTCTTTTATAAATAACTAAAACCATTTATAAAACTCTTTTATCTTTTAACCAGTCTTCCTTTACATTTTCCAAAACATGTTATAAGATTCCTCTTATAATTCACATCTGTTTATAAAACCATATTTATAACTCCCGAAAACATTTATAATATAAATTCTAATCATTTACTTAAAAACTTTATTATATAATAGTAAACATTACAAATAAATAAATATTAACTTTAAAACATTTTAAGATAATAATTAATAAATTCCAAAACATCTTAAATAAAACCATAATAATTTATCGTTAACATATTTGTAAATACTAATAATTAATTTCCAAAACTTAATTGATAAATTACTATATTTAATTTCAAACCATATTAATAATTTTAAATAATTAACTTTTCAAAATATTAAAATATTCATAAACCACATTAAAACAATAATAATATAAATAACAACTTTTAAAACATGAATATTTTTCTTTGATAAAAATCCATACTTAACTGTCCATATAATTGTTCCCATATTTATAAAGCTATATTTATAAATCTCTTCTATTTTATGAAACTTCCTTTCATAAAACCCCTTTATTTATGAACGCCAATTATAATCCATTCCTTTATAAATCTCACTTATTCATAAATCCAATTTAAAAACATCTGTCACCATCCATTTTTAACGTTGCCCTTATATGGATAAATTCCTTTCTATTTATAAAATATCATTTAAAATTTCCAATTTACCCTCACCTCAAGTTTCCAAAATAGAATCAACTATTTTTTTTAAAATATCATTCCACATCTTATAATAAATCCGCCTTTTTGTGATTTATTTCCCCATCTATCGAATGATAAAAGTTTCCTTTCATTTATAAACACAGTTCATAAATCCATACTTTTACTAACAAAAATACGATTTTACAAATCTTCTCTTCATTTGTAAAATATCACCTTTATAATTTATAACCTTTATAAATAAATTATAATATATGTACCTATATATATCACTTTATATAAAATGGTTAATAAATATTTATATCCAAGTATTTCTATTTTCTTTTAAAACCATATCCCTTTATTATAAAAGACGGACTTATTTTAAGATTAAAAAAAATTCTATCCCCAATTCAAAACTCTCTATTTAAAATATTTCATAAACTATTAATTTATAATATTAAAAAATAATACTTTTTATTTTAAAGTAAATCTCTTCTTTAAATAAAATTAAGAAAAATTGTTAAACATTTACAATTTCCAATATCACTTTGAAATCCCTTTTTAAATCAGATCATTGTTTATAGTATTTTAAAATACCAAAAATAAGGCCCAATGCTACTAAGCATTAAATAAGAAAATCCATATCCATGTCAACAGTGTGAGGAATCTTGTTGGATCCCTCTAATCTCTCCTCTGGCATCACATGTAGTATATAAGCGTAATATATAAATCAACCGCTTTGAGGCAGGATTCATATACAAAGGGTTATCCGCTCTTACATGCGAACGTAATAGGGTCTCATCCGTTCCATGGGCGGGATAACATCCAAACCAACAATATAAACTAGTAAGTCATCCAACAGTCAATAACAATCAACAATAAAATATCCATGCATCCAATAAATAATTATATTGACTATATAATATTTTGGTTAACCAAAAAGGTGAGATTAACACACATTGATTTCAGTTTTGCCAAAGCGCTCTAGTTTGAATTAAAATTGAATCGACGTTCAATTTTAACCAAAATTCCTACTAGCACCGAATCCATCCAATCCATCTCCATAACGTAGAATTCGCTGATACGAGTACAACGCAACTCGTCGCGCCCAATTCCGACCTCGTATGAATAAGTTATAACCTTTATAAGATTTACAACATTTAAATTATATTTTTTTACTTTAATCACCATCATTAGTGCTAATTACCATGATTAGCAAAACCTAATCCTTCGTTTAACCAATCCAGGCCATCGCAACATCAACCATTCAACCTAACATCGTTGCGCCTCTACATCACCAGACTTCACCGCTAGTTCACCGTGGTCAGCCCCGACTTTGACAAGTGTCTTGCCCAAGCTTTGAACCTCCACTGCCTCGCTAATCGCCTCAAAATCGAACCCAAAGCTGCGCCTAAACGAAGAGGATTTCTGGCCACCACGCGACAAACTAAGCGATCACCACCGTTAATCATCTACATCTCATCATGCCGGTCAACTTCATAGTTGAAGTCGAAGGGTAGTTCGGCCTGAAGTGGTCGAGACGAATGTGGACCGTTGGATGTTAGGGTTTAAAGGCAGCAGGAGCTTTTAGCTTAGGGTTGTTAGTCAATGAAAAAAGTTAATACCCTTTATATAGAAAATTTTTGCGGCACTATTCACTCGCTAAAATTTCGAACTCCAAACAAAGCGTGCCGCTTGGCATTCTATATGTTATACCCTTATTTCGAACACAATGGAATATATATTGAAAGCCAATTCCATAATATATAGAATTTAACTTTCAAAATCAAATTATATTAGTTTAAATTTCTTTAAATAACCTGTACACGTTTCGAACTCACATAACCAATACGTCTGATCGCCATGAAATTCGATGGCATATAATAATACACTATTACGGATCCAATGAAACTAGTTTCGTCGAAATCCAAGACGGTGCCCCAGAAGGCTATTTTTACATGTTAATTAAAACGAGTTATTTCCAAAATCAGTTTAATCACTTTTAAATCCAATTTAAAAGTTTACTATCTCTATTATTGTTTAAATAAAATTTAAATCAGTTTTTGAAATCATTTTCATTCACATTAAATTCAAGATTCAATTACTTAAACAATTCCAAATATTCAAATTTAATAATTTAATTATCAAATAAATCATTATATTTGAAATTCAAGTTATCTAACTTATAAAATTAACTTTTCAATATTTAAAATCAGTAAAATATTCCAAATTTTGATGATTGAAATTCTTGGTCATTACACATTCGATGGACGTCGTGCCACGATTTAATTATAATCAAGGCGTAGCTTCCACATGAAGATCAACGGTATAACTCATAATAAATGCATTTATTTAACTTATAATTTTCGACCTTCTCTATAATCAGAAATAGATATGCATATCAAGATGCTAACTTCCTAGCCTTCCCAAAGGGCATCACACCTTACATAAAGAAACCTTCATCAACACTTGGTTGCCTACTAAAAACTCTAATTCTTTTCTTCTAGTGTCAGCATAACTCTTTGCCTAGACTGCCCTGCCTTCATTTTATTCCAGATAAGCTCTACTTTCTTAGTAGCATCCTTCATCACATTTGGCCATAGTATAAGCCTATACCTCGTCTCTAGCCAACACATGGGTGACTTACACGGCCTTCCATACAATGCTTCAAATGGTACAATCCCAATTGTGCACTTGCAATTGTTGTTATATGAAACCTCCACCAAGTGTAGGTGATCTTCCCAAGGACCCTCAAAATTTAAAATGCAAGCTCTCGGCAGATCTTCTAGAACCCTATTGAGTCTTTTGGTCTGCACATCCGTCTATAGATGGTACGCAGTACTCATGCACAACTCTGACCTCAAAGCACTCTTCATACTATGCCAAACTCACTGAAAAATAGTAGGTTTCGATCGTTGATATTAGTACTAGGCATTCCGTGCTGTCCCACTACTGCCTTGATATATATCTTGGCTAACTTCGACACAGTTCTTGTGGCCTTCATTGGATTGAAATCAGCCCACCTAGCTAGTCTATCAACCATGACAAATATACTTTCATTCTATCCATTATACCTTGGTAGTCTATCAATGAAATCCATAAATGCATAATCCTTTCAAAATCAGAACCTCCAGTAGTTGCAAAAGCCTGCTTGGCTTCTAATGCTCTGCATTAACTTATGGGTATGTAAGACATCTTCTCGTATACTCTCCAACATCCTTCTTTATCCATTCCCAGAGGAAACTTCTCTTCATGTCTCGGTACATCTTATACCTCCTTGGTAAATGACGAACTTTGAAAGATGACATTCATCGAACACTTCCATTCAAAAGCCGCCTACACCTGATACATGTAACCTTCCTTACTTCTACAGTTTCCCTTCTTTATGAACACTGAACCCCTTCAACTCAATTGCCTCGAACCTTGATCCTAAGCTTCTCACCCTTACTACGCAGATTTGATCTCCTTCTGCATTTTGGTAGTCTCTTCTACTAGTGCAGGCCAAAACTTCATATATGATAGCATGCCGCTAGTACTACTCGAACCTGCACCATAATAAAACCTACACTAGATCTGAACATCATATTGTTAACCTACCCCGTAGGTTAATGAGCTCCTATGGAAGTTCACTACCCTCGACCCTAGGCACTTGGTTTATTTCCTTAATGCTCGATCGTTGCCTCCACTTCGCGTCAGACAAAGTTTGACACATTTGCATATCGCTTTTACATGTGTCAATATTTAACATGGCTAGCCTCCAATTTCTATTAGTAACCATGTCCTTCATTTTGGCTTTTCAGCATTTACATGGAAGCTAGTCCCCTAATCATTTAATATAAATTTTTCATTATATTAATAGGTTTACTTTTCCTACTTAATTACCTTCGCTAGCGCAGATTTACTTTTGGTGATGGATGGTTTTGAGTTAGAAAATCTTAGAAAACAAGAAAAATTGTGAATAATTCCTTTAACTCGTTTTTCATATATTTCCGTTTTTTTAGTTATTTTCTCTTATTCATTTACTAATTATCCCTATTCAAAAATTCATAACTAATTACTTTAACATAGAAATTCTCCAATAAAAAATCATTTCTAGAATTAGGATTAAAACATCTTATCAAATTTTTACAGCATTTTGAAATCATTGGAGTAGGAAAATTTGACAAAACATCTCATATATTGTCATTTTCCCCAATACATTCATTAGTATTTATTTCATCTCATTTAATCATTAACACATATAAACTTTATCATAGTAAATCAAAACCGAAATCAATCACAATGAAAACGGTAAAGGGATTTAGTACTACTCACTTAGATCTTAGGATAATCTTGATTTAATCTACTAATTCCTTTTAGCTTATGTTTTCTTCCTCTTCTTCTTATTTTCTTTTTTAGGCAGCCACCGTAATGTGTTTTTCAAGCTTTTATTTATTTTTGAGTAAAATGAAGTAAAAAAAGGAAATTGTCTTGCTTATTATCCTACGATAATTTGAGCCTTATCCCTCATGCCCTTTTTCCCATTCGTTCATTATCGTCTTCCTTATTTAATTATGTTTTATAATCGGCCTCATATGGTAAACAATAGTACAAATGCTCACCGTTTCTCTTAGTTATCTTAATAACTTTGCCCATTTAATTTTTTATTACAATAATTAATTCTTTAATTAATTAATTATAAATTTTAGGTTGTTACGGGTTTACAATAGAAAGTAAACATCGTTAGAATTTGCAATACGATATTTTCTAATCAAAGCAGATTTTGATGATATTGTTAGTCAAGGTTTAATTATGACTCAAATATATTTCCTTATTCGTAGATTTTCTAGAATTTGGAGAGTGGTTAAAGAATATCAGTTGCATCTTTTATTGCATTAAAGAAGGTAAGAAATTATCAACATGGAAAATATTTATTATGGAAGGTGGAAGTAACCAACGATTTCTTAAAGAAGACATTTTATCAAAACTGTTATAAATATGCATGTATGGAGTTCATTAGATGTGTGTGGGAATTTTTTTAGTTTTATGGTGTTTTGAGGATTGAGATTTCTTATCAAAATTTATGTTTTCTCTTATTATCATTTGGTGAATTAATAATGTTTTTGAAGGAATCTATTTGTCATTGTTTTTCTTCACTTCTTATCTCTTCTAAAATCTAACTGTGTAGGGATCCTGGAAAAAGCCCTACTAGTTGGTTGGAAAGCCATACTACACAAATTTTTTGAAGAGAGTTTGGTTTTGGAGAAGATAAGTGTCGAAAAACTTAATAGGAGAAATTGGAGGTTATGAAAGAAAAAGGTGGCGGATTTTCTATATCTCAATGATCTTCACCAACCATTGGAGGACAAAAAAGAGAAACCTAGTAATGCATTTAAAGCAAAGTAGGAATCTTTGGATAGGACAGCTGCAGCAGCTATTTGGTGTTTTCTAGAGAATACAATATTTCATATTGTTGCTAATAAAACCTCTGCTTTTGGAATTTGGAAGAAATTGGAAGGAATCTATACAAAATAAATTTACAACAAACAAGGTACTTCTAATGAAAAGATTGGTAAATCTAATGCTCAAGGAAGATGGGTCAATTGGAGAGCATCTCAATGATTTTCAATTAATTGTAAACTAATTAGTGACCGTAAATTATAAGGTGGATAATAAACACAAGCCTAGTTGTTGATGATTCCTTTGCCAGAGAATTGGAAGACACTTGTTGGTGCATTTAACAACTCAAGTTAGAATGGAGTTATTTCAATGAGATTGGTGGTTAGTAGCCTTCTTAATGAGGAGATCCGGAAGATGAACCTAATGGAAGGAAAGGATAAGGAGGGAATAGAAAGTGGAAATTTGATTGAAGAGGTCAATCTTGCTAGGATGGGTAATCGTCTGATTATGGAAAGACGATCAAATAGATTGAACATGGAAAGAGATTTCATATGTTATTACTATGAAAAACCTAGTCACTAATTAATATTTTGCAAGAAGCTTAATAATGAAAAAAGAAAGGATGAAAGCATTAGAGGAAGGCAAAGACAAGCTTGATGAATGCAATGATGACGAGGTGAATTTTGGTATTAGTAATGACATTCTCTGTGTTGTCGGAAGAAAAGGAGATGGATGGGTGCTTGATTCGGATGCATGATTCCATATGTGTCACCAAAAGGAAGCATTCATTGATTTAAAGAGCAAGAGAGCAAGGTGGAATCCGCAAGTGGTGGGGAAGTTGAGGTGAGGGGTATAGAGTCGATTAGGTTGAAGATGTATGATGGAAGGGAGTGAATCTCAAGGGAGTTAGACATGTCCCAAAAATAAAAAAGAATCTTGTTTTAGTAAGACGGTTAGAAGGAAAAGGCTATAACTTTTTGAGTTGGATGCTTTGAGTTGGATGTTTGATAGTAATCATCGATAGTAGGGATGCTTATGATATTCGCTTGTTGCTTTGATTTAGATTTAGTAAATGAATATTTGATTTTGAAAATCATTTGAACATGATAACTGGTATATAAACTGATTGTACATGGTTTGCCTGACCGGAGGAATGGAGCAATGAACCATAAGGTGCAAGTCTCCTAGTCCGAGAGTAAGTGGATGAACTTGTACAAAAAGTAAGCGCCTTCACCTGAGAGTGAACATATGGACTTGCTTGGACATTGGGTCCCTTTTCTGGAAGGAGAGCGAATTAGATTCAGCATGAATATATGATCTAGAGAGGTCAGACCCTAGATCAGACGTTGATAGTACGATCCAGAAAGAATAGAGCTTAGCATCTGAATGCCTTATAATTGGATAATGATTACTAATTATATAATGATTGTTATTGCCTCGATTCGGTTGGGCTTACTTATAATGGGATGCTATGCGATTTTGGACGATTTATAAGTAACTTCCTAATCGGTGGCAATGCACTTTTACGATTAACAACACATGATTGCATGATAAATAATCAACCAAAGATAGATAAATCCCTAACGAACACGGGATGACAAATATTGATTTATGATAACCTAAATCTTGAGCGAACATGGGATGACATAGATATTGATTTAGGATAACCTAAATCCCAAGCAAACATGGGCGACATTGAAATATGATAGTTGACCTGGGCGAACACGGGATTGCTCTGATCATGATATGCGATAGTTTAACCCTGGGCAAAGACGGGATGACCTAGTTAGTGGCATATGTGATATGATAACTCCGAATAAACACAGGATGATTACGATTAAAAGCTAACACTTAAGTAAGCACTAGAGTCCTTAGCTATAACGGTCTAGAATGACCTTTGATTTGCAGGTGAATCCGAAGGAATTGGATTGTTCACCATAACTTGGATCGATGGATAACCGGAGAGCTCAACTACAAATGACTGATTACCCCTAGCACTTGTTCTTGAGCAAAGCACACCATATTTTCTATGGTTTTAGAACATACTCAAACAGATGAATGAACTTTAGAATGATGAAGGAGTGGATCCATAGTGTAATGACCCGGAATTCCACTGCTTTGATTTGCGAATATTTAATTAATTTTAAATATTCAAATAAATGATTTTATAATGAAAATAAAACTCTTTATAATAATAAATAATAATGGTGAAATAGTTTTTAAAATTTGTTTACAAAAATATATAGTCCAATAAAAAACAGAAAATGTGACCGGAAACCGTTTTCCGATTTTTGACGTTTCATCGTATAAAAGTTGTTTGAAATATTGTGTACACATTTGTGTATATATATACATTCAAATATATGAAATGTTATAAATATATATTAATAATTTAACTAGGGTTAAGTGTGATCAATTAAGTTAAGAAAATGATGATATGACACTTCGGCAACTATAATAAAAGAATAAAAAGAGAATGTCACATCATTAGGAGACATAAGTATATTAGAGTACTTATGCAAGTTGACTTTGATTTGATGGGAGGGTGGCTTGGTGTGGCTGAAATGGTTGAGGTAGAGGAGAGGTTGTGACATGGCATGCATGTGTGGAGGGTAGAGTACAATAGAGTAAAAATGTAATTTGCTATTTCTATTTCATATAAAACTAATTTTGACCTTTCTTACTCATTTTATTTTCATTTTCTCTTCTCTTATCTTCCTTAAAGCTTCATGAAACCTTTTAATGGCATAACATTTCATATTTTAAGATTTCAAAAATTAACTTTTAAATGTTTTAAAAACTTGTTTAAAGGTTCCTTCTTTTCCATTTAAATTTCTTCCATTTTACCGAAATGGTTTCGGCCATAACATCTTACAAAATACTCCAAAACAAGATTTTCCTTTTTTAAAACTATGTATATTTCCAGTGGCTATAACTTTATAGTTTACCACTTTTTCTGATTTCGAGCTTAGATGCTCCAAAAATTCATTTTATTGCAAGAGTGTTTTTAAACCTAGATTTTGATGTCCGAAAATATCCCTCACTGTTTTTGCTATAACTTCCTCAAAATTTAACTTTTTTGAGTAATTCCTTATTTTAAATGATAGAGTAAAGAATAATCTAAAACTTTCCTTTTGATCACTTTTCCAAAATCCGAGAGGAAATGGTCCAAAAGTCGAGTGCAAAATGACCCATTTTCGAGAAGAATTTGTGGTTTTCCAAGCTTTCCGAGCGCTAAAGTATTTCAAGTTTTCAAAACCTTTGGTGAATTTAACTCACATTTAATTTTATTATACCATATCTATGATGTTATAAATGTTTATCGATTATTTGGATGTTAGTTAAATTGTTTGATTGCTTGTTTGGTTGCATTTTCGATTGGAAAATGGATGACATATTAATTTGATCGTTATAAAACAATATGATTATCTATATGTTATCCATAACCATTGTTTTACAGGAAAAATATGTAGAAAGACCCAAAGGGGGTTTCTTGCCCATAAATTATTTATTTACATCCATATTTTGTTATTAATGATTAATTGAAATTAATTTCTGATATTCCATTTAATAGTTTAAATGTCGTTATAGCGATTTTCGCTATACCATCGTTTATTAAATTTTCATCCCCAAAACCCTATCTTATGAACTTGAGCTTGTGTTTTCGCTAAAAAGAATATTGAAAATTTATTAATCATTTTGATTAATGATAATTTAAATTAATTAATCTTTTAAATTAATTAATTTGAGATTAATTAACCAATTTAACAAGTGATGATTAAAATTGGTTTCTATTTAGATTGAATTAATCATTTTTGCTAATGATGTTTTATACTTGATTAATCGTTTTAACTAATGATTATTTGAGTTTAATTAATTAATTAATTAATGACAATGGAGTTTAATTAATTTATTGAACTTAATTAATTATTTTAATTAATGATGTTAAAATTAATAATCATTTTAATTAATGATATTTAAAAGTAATAAATCATTTTAAATACTTATTTTTGAATTTAATTAATCATTCTAATTAATGATTGTTTTTAAATTTGATTAATTGTTTTAACTAGTGATTTTTGGAATTTAGTTAAATCATTTTAATTAATGATGTTTTAAATAAACCATTTTAACAAATGATGTTTTAATTTATCGGTTTTACTAATGAAGTTTGGATTTAGTTAATCCGATTAATTTATGATTATTTTGAACTTGATTAATTGTTTTAATCAGTGGAATTTAGAATTACTTATCATTTTAATTAATGATGTTTGAGATTAATTATTCATTAAATTAATGACTATTTGAATTTAACAAATCTTTTTAATTAATTGATTTAATAAAGGCGATTAAAGTAAGTTAACTAATATAATAAAAATTGCTTTAATAAACTAATTTAAAGTTAATAAACTGATTTAATAAAGATTATAAGGTTAATTTACCAATGTTATTAAAGTGTTTAGAAATAATCTATTTTATTATAGATAATGAACTATTTATTTAAAGGGATTTTAAATGTAATTAATTATCTTTCGGGATAATTAATCTTGTGTTTAAAGTATAAAAAGGAATTAGAACTCGATTATTGGGATGATAAGTTGGATAATCTTCTGGGTGCTCGTTCTGATGTTGGTTTAGGCCTTCGGGGTCGCGCACTTGGAAAAAATTATTCTCTTAACGTTTTAACAACCAGGAACTAATTCTAAAAGTGTTTTACCAATATGGAAATCAAGCAAAAAGTTCAATTTTTTTTAAAGTAAAAGTTTGATTCGTTACGGAAATGGATTATTTCCGAAAAGCGAATCACTTATATGGAAATGATTTATTTGTGTAATTAGCACTAAACGTCGAAGAAGTAGACTTTTACTTTTGGTGATGGATGGTTTTGAGTTAGAAAATCTTAGAAAACAAGAAAAATTGTGAATAATTCCTTTAACTCGTTTTTCATATATTTCCGTTTTTTTAGTTATTTTCTCTTATTCATTTACTAATTATCCCTATTCAAAAATTCATAACTAATTACTTTAACATAGAAATTCTCCAATAAAAAATCATTTCTAGAATTAGGATTAAAACATCTTAACAAATTTTTACAGTATTTTGAAATCATTGGAGTAGGAAAATTTGACAAAACATCTCATATATTGTCATTTTCCCCAATACATTCATTAGTATTTATTTCATCTCATTTAATCATTAACACATATAAACTTTATCATAGTAAATCAAAACCGAAATCAATCACAATGAAAACGGTAAAGGGATTAGTACTACTCACTTAGATCTTAGGATAATCTTGATTTAATCTACTAATTCCTTTTAGCTTATGTTTTCTTCCTCTTCTTCTTATTTTCTTTTTTAGGCAGCCACCGTAATGTGTTTTTCAAGCTTTTATTTATTTTTGAGTAAAATGAAGTAAAAAAAGGAAATTGTCTTGCTTATTATCCTACGATAATTTGAGCCTTATCCCTCATGCCCTTTTTCCCATTCGTTCATTATCGTCTTCCTTATTTAATTATGTTTTATAATCGGCCTCATATGGTAAACAATAGTACAAATGCTCACCGTTTCTCTTAGTTATCTTAATAACTTTGCCCATTTAATTTTTTATTACAATAATTAATTCTTTAATTAATTAATTATAAATTTTAGGTTGTTACGGGTTTACAATAGAAAGTAAACATCGTTAGAATTTGCAATACGATATTTTCTAATCAAAGCAGATTTTGATGATATTGTTAGTCAAGGTTTAATTATGACTCAAATATATTTCCTTATTCGTAGATTTTCTAGAATTTGGAGAGTGGTTAAAGAATATCAGTTGCATCTTTTATTGCATTAAAGAAGGTAAGAAATTATCAACATGGAAAATATTTATTATGGAAGGTGGAAGTAACCAACGATTTCTTAAAGAAGACATTTTATCAAAACTGTTATAAATATGCATGTATGGAGTTCATTAGATGTGTGTGGGAATTTTTTTAGTTTTATGGTGTTTTGAGGATTGAGATTTCTTATCAAAATTTATGTTTTCTCTTATTATCATTTGGTGAATTAATAATGTTTTTGAAGGAATCTATTTGTCATTGTTTTTCTTCACTTCTTATCTCTTCTAAAATCTAACTGTGTAGGGATCCTGGAAAAAGCCCTACTAGTTGGTTGGAAAGCCATACTACACAAATTTTTTGAAGAGAGTTTGGTTTTGGAGAAGATAAGTGTCGAAAAACTTAATAGGAGAAATTGGAGGTTATGAAAGAAAAAGGTGGCGGATTTTCTATATCTCAATGATCTTCACCAACCATTGGAGGACAAAAAAGAGAAACCTAGTAATGCATTTAAAGCAAAGTAGGAATCTTTGGATAGGACAGCTGCAGCAGCTATTTGGTGTTTTCTAGAGAATACAATATTTCATATTGTTGCTAATAAAACCTCTGCTTTTGGAATTTGGAAGAAATTGGAAGGAATCTATACAAAATAAATTAACAACAAACAAGGTACTTCTAATGAAAAGATTGGTAAATCTAATGCTCAAGGAAGATGGGTCAATTGGAGAGCATCTCAATGATTTTCAATTAATTGTAAACTAATTAGTGACCGTAAATTATAAGGTGGATAATAAACACAAGCCTAGTTGTTGATGATTCCTTTGCCAGAGAATTGGAAGACACTTGTTGGTGCATTTAACAACTCAAGTTAGAATGGAGTTATTTCAATGAGATTGGTGGTTAGTAGCCTTCTTAATGAGGAGATCCGGAAGATGAACCTAATGGAAGGAAAGGATAAGGAGGGAATAGAAAGTGGAAATTTGATTGAAGAGGTCAATCTTGCTAGGATGGGTAATCGTCTGATTATGGAAAGACGATCAAATAGATTGAACATGGAAAGAGATTTCATATGTTATTACTATGAAAAACCTAGTCACTAATTAATATTTTGCAAGAAGCTTAATAATGAAAAAAGAAAGGATGAAAGCATTAGAGGAAGGCAAAGACAAGCTTGATGAATGCAATGATGACGAGGTGAATTTTGGTATTAGTAATGACATTCTCTGTGTTGTCGGAAGAAAAGGAGATGGATGGGTGCTTGATTCGGATGCATGATTCCATATGTGTCACCAAAAGGAAGCATTCATTGATTTAAAGAGCAAGAGAGCAAGGTGGAATCCGCAAGTGGTGGGGAAGTTGAGGTGAGGGGTATAGAGTCGATTAGGTTGAAGATGTATGATGGAAGGGAGTGAATCTCAAGGGAGTTAGACATGTCCCAAAAATAAAAAAGAATCTTGTTTTAGTAAGACGGTTAGAAGGAAAAGGCTATAACTTTTTGAGTTGGATGCTTTGAGTTGGATGTTTGATAGTAATCATCGATAGTAGGGATGCTTATGATATTCGCTTGTTGCTTTGATTTAGATTTAGTAAATGAATATTTGATTTTGAAAATCATTTGAACATGATAACTGGTATATAAACTGATTGTACATGGTTTGCCTGACCGGAGGAATGGAGCAATGAACCATAAGGTGCAAGTCTCCTAGTCCGAGAGTAAGTGGATGAACTTGTACAAAAAGTAAGCGCCTTCACCTGAGAGTGAACATATGGACTTGCTTGGACATTGGGTCCCTTTTCTGGAAGGAGAGCGAATTAGATTCAGCATGAATATATGATCTAGAGAGGTCAGACCCTAGATCAGACGTTGATAGTACGATCCAGAAAGAATAGAGCTTAGCATCTGAATGCCTTATAATTGGATAATGATTACTAATTATATAATGATTGTTATTGCCTCGATTCGGTTGGGCTTACTTATAATGGGATGCTATGCGATTTTGGACGATTTATAAGTAACTTCCTAATCGGTGGCAATGCACTTTTACGATTAACAACACATGATTGCATGATAAATAATCAACCAAAGATAGATAAATCCCTAACGAACACGGGATGACAAATATTGATTTATGATAACCTAAATCTTGAGCGAACATGGGATGACATAGATATTGATTTAGGATAACCTAAATCCCAAGCAAACATGGGCGACATTGAAATATGATAGTTGACCTGGGCGAACACGGGATTGCTCTGATCATGATATGCGATAGTTTAACCCTGGGCAAAGACGGGATGACCTAGTTAGTGGCATATGTGATATGATAACTCCGAATAAACACAGGATGATTACGATTAAAAGCTAACACTTAAGTAAGCACTAGAGTCCTTAGCTATAACGGTCTAGAATGACCTTTGATTTGCAGGTGAATCCGAAGGAATTGGATTGTTCACCATAACTTGGATCGATGGATAACCGGAGAGCTCAACTACAAATGACTGATTACCCCTAGCACTTGTTCTTGAGCAAAGCACACCATATTTTCTATGGTTTTAGAACATACTCAAACAGATGAATGAACTTTAGAATGATGAAGGAGTGGATCCATAGTGTAATGACCCGGAATTCCACTGCTTTGATTTGCGAATATTTAATTAATTTTAAATATTCAAATAAATGATTTTATAATGAAAATAAAACTCTTTTTAATAATAAATAATAATGGTGAAATAGTTTTTAAAATTTGTTTACAAAAATATATAGTCCAATAAAAAACAGAAAATGTGACCGGAAACCGTTTTCCGATTTTTGACGTTTCATCGTATAAAAGTTGTTTGAAATATTGTGTACACATTTGTGTATATATATACATTCAAATATATGAAATGTTATAAATATATATTAATAATTTAACTAGGGTTAAGTGTGATCAATTAAGTTAAGAAAATGATGATATGACACTTCGGCAACTATAATAAAAGAATAAAAAGAGAATGTCACATCATTAGGAGACATAAGTATATTAGAGTACTTATGCAAGTTGACTTTGATTTGATGGGAGGGTGGCTTGGTGTGGCTGAAATGGTTGAGGTAGAGGAGAGGTTGTGACATGGCATGCATGTGTGGAGGGTAGAGTACATTAGAGTAAAAATGTAATTTGCTATTTCTATTTCATATAAAACTAATTTTGACCTTTCTTACTCATTTTATTTTCATTTTCTCTTCTCTTATCTTCCTTAAAGCTTCATGAAACCTTTTAATGGCATAACATTTCATATTTTAAGATTTCAAAAATTAACTTTTAAATGTTTTAAAAACTTGTTTAAAGGTTCCTTCTTTTCCATTTAAATTTCTTCCATTTTACCGAAATGGTTTCGGCCATAACATCTTACAAAATACTCCAAAACAAGATTTTCCTTTTTTAAAACTATGTATATTTCCAGTGGCTATAACTTTATAGTTTACCACTTTCTCTAATTTCGAGCTTAGATGCTCCAAAAATTCATTTTATTGCAAGAGTGTTTTTAAACCTAGATTTTGATGTCCGAAAATATCCCTCACTGTTTTTGCTATAACTTCCTCAAAATTTAACTTTTTTGAGTAATTCCTTATTTTAAATGATAGAGTAAAGAATAATCTAAAACTTTCCTTTTGATCACTTTTCCAAAATCCGAGAGGAAATGGTCCAAAAGTCGAGTGCAAAATGACCCATTTTCGAGAAGAATTTGTGGTTTTCCAAGCTTTCCGAGCGCTAAAGTATTTCAAGTTTTCAAAACCTTTGGTGAATTTAACTCACATTTAATTTTATTATACCATATCTATGATGTTATAAATGTTTATCGATTATTTGGATGTTAGTTAAATTGTTTGATTGCTTGTTTGGTTGCATTTTCGATTGGAAAATGGATGACATATTAATTTGATCGTTATAAAACAATATGATTATCTATATGTTATCCATAACCATTGTTTTACAGGAAAAATATGTAGAAAGACCCAAAGGGGGTTTCTTGCCCATAAATTATTTATTTACATCCATATTTTGTTATTAATGATTAATTGAAATTAATTTCTGATATTCCATTTAATAGTTTAAATGTCGTTATAGCGATTTTCGCTATACCATCGTTTATTAAATTTTCATCCCCAAAACCCTATCTTATGAACTTGAGCTTGTGTTTTCGCTAAAAAGAATATTGAAAATTTATTAATCATTTTGATTAATGATAATTTAAATTAATTAATCTTTTAAATTAATTAATTTGAGATTAATTAACCAATTTAACAAGTGATGATTAAAATTGGTTTCTATTTAGATTGAATTAATCATTTTTGCTAATGATGTTTTATACTTGATTAATCGTTTTAACTAATGATTATTTGAGTTTAATTAATTAATTAATTAATGACAATGGAGTTTAATTAATTTATTGAACTTAATTAATTATTTTAATTAATGATGTTGAAATTAATAATCATTTTAATTAATGATATTTAAAAGTAATAAATCATTTTAAATACTTATTTTTGAATTTAATTAATCATTCTAATTAATGATTGTTTTTAAATTTGATTAATTGTTTTAACTAGTGATTTTTGGAATTTAGTTAAATCATTTTAATTAATGATGTTTTAAATAAACCATTTTAACAAATGATGTTTTAATTTATCGGTTTTACTAATGAAGTTTGGATTTAGTTAATCCGATTAATTTATGATTATTTTGAACTTGATTAATTGTTTTAATCAGTGGAATTTAGAATTACTTATCATTTTAATTAATGATGTTTGAGATTAATTATTCATTAAATTAATGACTATTTGAATTTAACAAATCTTTTTAATTAATTGATTTAATAAAGGCGATTAAAGTAAGTTAACTAATATAATAAAAATTGCTTTAATAAACTAATTTAAAGTTAATAAACTGATTTAATAAAGATTATAAGGTTAATTTACCAATGTTATTAAAGTGTTTAGAAATAATCTATTTTATTATAGATAATGAACTATTTATTTAAAGGGATTTTAAATGTAATTAATTATCTTTCGGGATAATTAATCTTGTGTTTAAAGTATAAAAAGGAATTAGAACTCGATTATTGGGATGATAAGTTGGATAATCTTCTGGGTGCTCGTTCTGATGTTGGTTTAGGCCTTCGGGGTCGCGCACTTGGAAAAAATTATTCTCTTAACGTTTTAACAACCAGGAACTAATTCTAAAAGTGTTTTACCAATATGGAAATCAAGCAAAAAGTTCAATTTTTTTAAAGTAAAAGTTTGATTCGTTACGGAAATGGATTATTTCCAAAAAGCGAATCACTTATATGGAAATGATTTATTTGTGTAATTAGCACTAAACGTCGAAGAAGTAGACTTGTCACTTTTTCGAAAGTTAAGAATAATCGTGTGACGTGACTTTGAGGTAACACTACCTTGACTTGTCCGGTATTATTGTTAACACAGAAATAGTACAAGTTTGAATTCAATGAGTGGTGATAAGTATACAAGACTTAATTTCCATATACGATCGTTTTATGTCCTCGATAGTTAGTATCTCAACTATCGGTTACATCAGCCACTTTATTTCGTCACTCTAAGATGATGTGTTGCTCATTTGAGATTTGTTATCCTTTGTCGGAAATGACTAAACCCAAAGAGCGAGTGGGGGCTAAGCTATGTGGAGTTGCTCCCATTAGGGTATCTTCACATCCACTCTAGATTGGTTTCGATGTTGCGCATCGAGATGTGAAATACTCGGATACTCCATAACAGTTGGCGGGGTCCGACTTGGAGGTTTCCGAGAGCCATCGGAGTTCTCAAGTATATTTCTAGAGGTATACTTTCGGTGAGGGTGGAGCACTCTCCTAGTCATTTGTTGAAAAATTTCCTTTCCTTATTTGATTTGAAAACCCTGAATCTGTTTTAGCTTTAAATTGCCACGAGTAGAGCCAACTCCTCATCACGACATTTAGTGTTTATTTAGTCCATTCTATCGAGTTTGGAATGTTACTTTATTTAGCTCATTCTATCGAGTTTGGACTATTACTTTATTTAGTCCATTCTATCAAGTTGGACTGATTTCCTTGTTCTATCCATTCTGTCCAGTTTGGATTTACTCAGTTCATTTCCATTCTTTCAAGTCTAGTTGATATTATTTATGCTCACTCATATTTGGTTTTGTTTCCTGATATTCATTTCTTATCTTGCTTGTATGGATTTTATTCTTGTGAGGTAAAAACCCATTCCGCGTTAGCGGCGTGGTCTTACAAATTTTTTATATATGTTTCCCCTTATTCTGGTTATCTCATGCTGGTATTTCCAGACTGATCTGGGTGTTATTTATTTATAATGCTCAGGTCAGACTGAGTATTTTCCTCATGTTGTCTTTTGGGGTTTTGGAGATCATGGAGGGGAGCTGAAGTTTCACCTATCGTAGTATTTTATTTTCCGCTATATTATAACATATACCTATCGGCATTTGTAAGGTCGGGATTTTATAACTTTCCAGCTGATAAGGTTTGTTTTCTAACTTTGATATATTCTGTATGTTTGGAGTGACAGTTTCTACTGTCCTTATTATATTATATGTTGTCAATTCCGTTGAGAGATTCTGATTTTCTCTGTTCTATGTTCTTTTCTTTTTTTATTTACCCTAACAATCTGCCATTTTGTCGATTGAATGCGCGACAGTGGAACACAGTGGTAGTGTTCGGTGTTGACTTTCGATAGTCAAAAAGGCGGGTCGTTACACATAGACTGGGAGCCAACCCTATAATAGCAAAGGAAGAAGCTTCGAGAAAGCAGAGTGTAAGGATAGGCAAAGAAAGAGATCGGTACCGACCTATTTTCAAGTGGGTACCGATATGATTTCATGCACTTTAAGGAACTCTGGAGCTATGGTCAAGGTACTGATGGCTAAAGCGATCGCCCTGGGCCATTTTACGAAGGAGTAGGCGAGCAACTCCAAAGAGCTTTGCAGGAAAGCACAAGTACTAGATGTGTCATAATCTCATGTTTAAAACATGATTTCCAAGGAAAAAGTGCTTGAAACTTGACGAATTGAAGCTAGAAGGCAAGAAATAAGATAGAAAAATGATTTGCAATTAGCAAATCAGATCGGTACCAACCTGATTCAGGTCGGTATCGATACGATTTTATGACAAAGGGGACCTCGTCTCCCCTTCTATTTTCTTGTACCTGGAGTTTGACTTGATACTTCATGATCCAACGACTTCGATAGGCGATTCTTCTATAAATGGAAGGCCTATAGGGAAGAGGACTTTTTGGCATTTGGAAATTTTTTCTATTTTCTATTATTTAGCGGAAGATGGATCTTAAGGCTAATTTAACACTAAAGGGGTGTGGATAGTGTTTTCTAATTTTTGTGAACCTTTTTGAATTCTTTTAAGACTATATTTTAAACAATGCAATTAGCAATCACAGATTTGAATACAGATAAATATGACTGCAGTAAAAGTAAAATGGAAAGAACGCACCAAGATTTTATACTGATTTGGAGTTACCCTACATCCAGTCTTGTACAATTCCTTATACAAGTTTCTTTTCAAATAGCAAAGTTAATACAATCTCGATTTCAAGGCAACAAGACACACACTTTAGACTTTTCGAGCTCCGGGTAGACTCCCTTAATTTACACGTGCCACAAGCACACCCACTTGAATATCTGGGTCACCAAGCACACCCAATTAATTTACATGGGCTATAATCAGACCCACCAATATACGAATATGATTTGACAGAGTTTTACAGACACAGATTGTTGACCTTGAATACAAATGATTCTATAACCTCTTGAATAGCACTTTGATCTTGTTTGAGTGAGAGAGATGAGAGAGATCAGAGAGTAATCAATAGAGAATCAAATCAATGAAGTTGAGTTTGACTCTGATTAAATTTGAGAAGAATTTGAGTATAATTTCTTTTAGAAAACAAGAGAGTGGAAAATGAGAGAAATATAAGAAAGCAATTAAAGAAAATTCATTGGTTTTAACCACTATTTATAGAGAAACAACAGTCATGTCCATTGGCAAAAAGATATGACGAAAAGACACTTCAATTCAAATTTGAATTTTGAAATCTATGGTCCATATGTCAACATATGGAGTGAGAATATGTCGACATATCCCTTTACATTTTGAAAATTTACTTTTTTTAAATGTTTTGATAATGTTATACATTGTAAAATATTTTTATACTTTATAAACTTATTTAAACATAATTTATGCATATTTTAATCATATCAAAACTTAATAAAACTTTATAAAATTATTTTTAAATATTTTTAAATATATAAAGGATTTAATATAATTTTTTTTTGAAATAAAATATATATATGAAGTATGAGTGAATATATTTAAAATCAAAGTTATAAATATTATAATATACTTATAAATATTTTGAAATCATAAAGTCAAAACTATAACAAAGTATAATAGACTAAAAGCATATTTAAAACTTAATTTTTCAACATACAATAATCTTGTAAAATCAAAAGTTAAAAATAATTTGAAGGTTATTTTGAGAGATCGTTTTTTTGAAATTCTATGACTATTTAAAATCATTTTTGAAATTTAGACTATTTAAAACCATTTGAAAACCAGAATAGAGAAGGATCAAAGAAGTGCTATCAGGGTTTTAATAAAAATTCTATGACTCTATAACTTATATGAGAAATCTTGAGTTTTTTAATACTCATGAGTCTTCAATCTCTAACTCTTGAATCTCTATATCAGCCTCTTAAATCTTCACTTGATACTGTACAGTCTTCTTAATTAATATCTGTCTAATATCCTACACTATATACTATATATAACTTGATAAAAACATTAGTATTTATATTTTATATAATGTCAAATGGTTGTTGTCATCAACACAAATGCCTAAGGTACTAACAATCTCCTCCTTTTTGATGATGACAACCATGTATATAAAATACGTTATAACTCCTCGTTAATCTATACCTAGATTTTATATATTTCTCTCCCTTTGCCATCAACAAAAAATCTAAACCAAAAAATTCCCTCTAACTAAGGTAATACATAATATACATAATGCTAAGATATAAAAGCAATTAGAAAAGGCAATAATAGTAATATAAGATTGATAACATAAATAACTTGTATTAATCATATTAATCAATACATTTGATAAGTTAGATAAAACAAGTAAATCAAACCAATTAATCATAGATTTCAACAAATCAAATCCAATTAATACACACAAAGTCAATCCAATCCACATAAATCACTATTGTAATATACATACTTATTTAAATCCAAACCAATCAATCTTTAGAATTCTCTAGGAATTTCTAACCATCCATCGGATCCGAATTGGATCCACTTTGATAACATTCCAACCTTCATCCTCTTTGTTGAGGATAGTTTTAGGATTTTTGGTTGGTTCATCTTTGATAAGAGAAGAAATCATCCACTGAATAACGTCAAAGTTCTTTTCTTGCTCTTTAATTGTAACAACCCGCATATTTTACGATTTTATATTTAAATATTTTATTTAAATATAGAATCGTTAATCGGATTAAGGTCCGAAAAACTACTTTTTGCAAACAGTCGAATTGGGACTCGAGACCACTTCCATTGAGTCCAAAATGCCGTTTGCAACCTTTTTGAGTATAAACATTGATATGTTTGGAGCTAGCTAAAAATTTGACCTTTTTCACTTTGGGTTTGGGTTTGGGTTTGGGTTCAGCCCACTAGCCAACTTAATACCCAAAACTGAACCACCTCTCTTCATTCATCCCCTCTTCCTTATCTTTTCAGTTCTAAAGAGTATAATGGGGGAAGAGAAAGAGAATTAAAAATCCTAAGCCCTAGTTTCCATTTGCAAATCAAGTTCTAGCTCCAAATTCAAAGAGAAGCATTGGTAAGCATCATCTCCTTCTTCTCCAACTCATTCTCTATTTGATTTCAGAAATTTCCTAAACCTAACTTAGGAAATGTTCTTCTTTTGAGCTTAGATTCAAGCTTCTAGAGTTGAAGTGGTTGTTTGGTTGATCTTCCTTTGCTTTCAAGCTTCTCATTCATTGTTTTTGGGTTTAAAGGTGAGATTTTTATCTCACATCTATGTCTATATTTATCTTTGATTGTTGGGTATGGATTCCTAACACTTATTCATGTGCATTTGCTTTTGGTTTGGATTGAATTGGTGAATATTCCAATTTTTGATGTTTTGAAGTCAAATCCTTAAAAATCATAACTTTGATGTTTGACCATGTTTTTGGTGATGCATCGAGGAGCCTATAGGGCTGGGTTGTCGATTGGCGTAAATCCTTAGCGCCCATTGCTCGTCCGGTTGCATTTGCAAAGAGATTGCATCTTCATTTTTAGGCTGAAAATACTGGAAATCCCAGTTCAGTCGACTGAAATCTCTGTTCAGTCGACTGAACCTGGAACCCGAAAGTTTCCAGGCATGATTCAGTCGACTGAAATCTCTGTTCAGTCGACTGAACCTGGAAACAGAAAGTTTCCAGCCATGATCCAGTCGACTGAAATCTCTGTTCAGTCGACTGAACCTGGAAATAGAAAGTTTCCGGGCATGAATCAGTCGACTGAAATCTCTATTCAGTCGACTGAACCTGAAAACAGAAAGTTTCCAGGCATGATCCAGTCGACTGAAATCTCTGTTCAGTCAACTGAATTTGCTGTTTCAGCCCACTTTGCCTTTTGGGATTGAATTTCCAATTTGAATCGATTCGTGATGATCCTATTTGTTGTTATCATTTATTATGACTTTGATGACTCCTTTTTCAGGATTTTTGAATATCCATTTCGATGGATTCTTTATCGGTTTAATTGGATTTGATTCACGTCTTCGAATGTGAATATTTATGATTGATTGTTTCTACAATCATTTCTACGACTTGTCACTTTAAAATACAAAGGTTTCTATACTAATAGTAAATATTCAAACTCTTTACAAAGATGATTTCAACTCTATTTTTAATATAAAGCTCGTTTATAAAACCGTTTTCTAATCTATTAGTATATACAAACCTTTACCTCATTCGTATGAGAAAATCTAATTAAACGGTTTAGCAAAACAAGTGGTATGAAACGCTTGCGTTTACTTCGTCGGTTAATTTATGGACTTGTTCGATTGAAACTCTTGTGACAATTTTTGACTAGAAATCTACAATTTGTTCGTAAATATTTAAGTTAAGCTAGTGGTTATGGGACATGAAGCTAAACTCTTATATTTACTAGCTTAGTGTAATCGACACTTCTTGATGATCGATGATGATCATTTTATGGTTTAGACTAGCAAGGTGCGATGTCTCTTTGTCCACATGGAGGATTGTACCTCATTTTATTGAGCTTCGTCTCATTTTTATTGTGAGCTAGCAACCCATGTTCTTTTATGGTGTTCGGTTCATCGGATGTACCGTCATTGTACTACATCGATGTCCCAGCTTTCGAGTTCATCGGGCGTACCGTTATTGCACTACGTCGTTGTTCCGAATTATTTGAGTTTCAAGTTCATCAGGCGTACCATTATTGCACTACGTCATTGTTCCGAAATAGATGAGTTTATGGTCCCTTGGGCGTACCGTTATTGTACTACGCCGGTGCACCGGCTCGATGGTTAGCAACCATGGAATAGTGTTCCGTTTATGTTACACGTGTTTGGGAGTTTTCATGCTCCCGTTTTTGATAGGCCTCCCCCTTTTTATTTCCGGATTTCTAATTATTGATTTCTGGAATTTATGTTTCACCACCTTTTTCAGTTGGCATTGATATGTATGTCATTTATTGTGGCTTAGTCAATTAAATAAAGAATATGACATTCTTTTTATGCTATGAGATTCGTGAGATATTTGTATGATTTTCCTTTGTTGATTTTTCTAATGTATACTTGTCGAGGTATGACATTTTTGGTTATCATACGTTTTTATTATATCTCTTCTTATATCTCATTTTATCTGATAATTATAGCTAGACTGATCCGTTTATTATTTTCTTATTAAATAATACTCGGGTCAGACTGAGATATTACAGGTGCTTCCTCTTGTCTTCCTATCTGGAACCATCATCTGACTTTTGGTTAACTACTTAGCTTGTAGTTTTTGTTGTATACATTTGAGATTTAGACTCCTTGATGTATACATATTCTTTTGTCTAGCACTTGTATCTATTCTTTTGTGATATTATGGATCTTGTTAGACCACTACTCTGATGTACACTTTCATGTGTAGTATTCATATCTGTTTCCGCCTTTGTGACATGAATTATCTGTGACTGATTTGTGTTATGTTTATTTCTATATTTGTTTCCGAAGATTATATAGCCACTGTGTAGTAGCTCTGAGTTTACATCGGTATGTCGGATTTCCTCTTGAGATGAAATGCACGTTATACTATCTGACATATCGGCATTCGCACAAAGCAATTACACGGATGGTCGCTCCTCAACAGCCTTATTCTTCGCGCTAGTCGATGGCATTACCCCGTGGTGTTCTTGGCTAGCGTGAGCATAGAGGTGGGGCGTCACAGCTTGGTATCAGAGCCAAACTTCGGAACAATGTAGAATAATTTAGCAAGGATCATGTCCTAAGTCTTTCTTAGGAGTCATGCTTTAGGAATTTATTCGAGTCAATTGGACCCGTTCTATCCTATTTTCTTTTATGATTCCTTGTTTTATCAATCATGATTGTTTGATATTCATTCTAAGAATAACCTTTTCTTCTTCTTTTCTTTCTTTCTTAAAGAAAAGAAATGGTTGGTTCTGGCAGTCCTAGCGCTGGTCAATCCAGTAGTACTTCTCTGGATGGCGTATTCATGTCGGCCCAACAACTTTTGGATCTTGTAAAGAATCAAAGGTTTATCTGTGCTTTGGGTAAGAACCCCGAAAAGAGTTTACCTTTGAAACTTGAAGTTTCTTTCAATCAGCTTGTGGATATCACTCTTCGACATGAAGAGGTTGGTAAAGGAAGTGTTTGTGATATTGGGACTTCCAAGAAGAGGCATATTAAGTTCAAGAGCCTTAATCCCAATAAGAGAGTGAAGCAAACTACTTTTGTAGCAAAGACTCCAATCCCTAATCGTGGAGGATGCTACAATTGTAATTCTAAGGAACACTATGCGAATATGTGTCTGAAACCCCATTCTTGTCGCTATTGCAAAAAACCGGGTCATCTTTTATCTGCATGTCCCAAACTTTTAAACAAGGACATGAGAAAGCTAAATATTGTGCAAACCCCTAGCAACTCTTCTCTTAGTAAAGGTATCCATTCTATCCTTGATGACATTTATTTTGTGATTATCTTATTCGAGTTCTTTTTGATATGGGTTTCATCTCATTATTTTTATATCAAAAGAACTTGTGATTCTTTTTCTTTAAACATTTCTGGGCTTGATGACTTCTTTGAGGATTGCGAATCCGGATTGGTGGATCCGCAACACTCAATTTGCTTTTTATTGATGTCGAAATTATTTTATGTGATTTTTCTTTCCGAGCCGATTTTTACTCATGCTTCGGAATTGACTTTTGTAAGGATTGGCTTAATTTTATGAAGCCATATCCTTTGTCCCGTGTGGACTATTCATCTTCGACATTCTTAATCTGTTAAGTAGATATCTATTTTCCCTTGTGATTTCGATTCCAATTTGATGACATCATTTTATTCTTTAAACCCACATGATGAGAAAAACGTTATTTTTCTCATTCGGTTAGTTTGTGGAATTTTCCGGTATTTTTGAGCTTGTCTTAGGATTATCACCTAAGCAGTCTTTTGAGTGGTGTTAAGGTCTTTTCAGCTCGACCTTGCCACCGGTTTTCATTTGCTACGAGTTGCGGAAGTTAGCATTCCACTTACCGCATTCCGCACTCGTTATGATCCTTATGAATGACTCATTATGTCACTCAGTTTGTCTAGCTTATTTCATCCATTGTATGAATCGAGTATTCTACGAATATCTCGATGACTCCATTCTTGTATTTATTGATTTTGGATGAAAATAGCAATTTAAAATTTTGCAAATCTTTTTCGTAAGATTTATTTATAAGTATGATTGGATTTTGTTCTTAAAACGAGCAAGGAATATTCTTAAAAACTTTAAGAGACATAGTTATCATATAAAAGATGATTTTGTGATTGTATTGCCCATTGAGTGCTTTAAGAATTCTGGTCGATGCGCTTGATCAACGTTATCGATAGGAATCTCCTAAACGCTATGATGAGACGATCAGGCATAGTAAATTGACTTGTAAAATGTAAATTTTTCTGAAAAGATTATTACATAAAGATAATTGTAATTTTGAAAGTTTTAGCTTTTCGGGAAAGAAGATTATTTAAAAGAACTCTTTTCCGATACTTTTATTCTTGTGATTCCCGAAGGGAACCAAGACTTTATTGTTTATACCGATGCTAGTCGTATTGGTTTGGGTGCCATTCTCTTGCAAAAGAGAACTTGCTATCACTTTTGTTTCTAAATCATTGAAGCCTATCGAGACTAGATATCCCACTTATGATCTAGTGCTCGCGGCTATTGTTTTCGCTTTTAGAGTTTGGCATCATTATTTTGGGGAAGAAATTCGTTCTCCACTCCAATCATAAATCTTTGAAATGTTTATTTTCTTATAAGGAACTTAATATTGGCTCGAGTTCCTTCCATCTTATGATCTTGATCTTCTTTGTACCCCGGAAAAGGGTAATCTAGATTGCCGATGCCCTTAGTTGTAAGCATCAAGCAGTTGTTTCTATGATGATATTTGAATGGAATGATCTCGAGACTTTAACCACTTGTGAGATTCGAGGTCGTGAATCCAATTCATGTTCATCTCTTGTTTCGTGTAGCCTTGAGGCTCGTCCTTCTCTTTTGGACCATACCTCTTTTGGCTAAACTCTATGTCAAACTAAATTGGATAGAGTTCCTACTTTTATTGTTAGCAAACTTGATCCATTATTTTACTAGTGGAGTTTGGTAGGGTCTTCAAAAGCTTTGGGAACAAAGCTTAATTTTAGCATCGCTTATCGTCCTCAATCCGATGGACAACCGAGCGTGTGAATCAAACTCCTGAAGATCTTCTTTCGTGCATGTGTTCTTAATTTTGGTGGAAGTTGGGAAGATCGTATTCTTGTTGAGTTTTCTTCCTATAATAGCTTCCAATCTTGTATTGGTATGGCATCTTTCGAGGCACTCTACGGAAGGTCGTGCCGATTTCCTTCGCGTTGGCTTGAAGCCGGTGAGAAGCTGGCTTTAGGTCTAGATTTTATTGGTGTTCATTTGTGTTACACCTATGATGGGTGTTGTGTGTTTCAGTTGATCGGGAATGTTAGCACCTCGATATGTTGGTCTATTTCCCATCACCGAACGTATTTGTTCTGTGGCTTATCGCCTTTTGTTACCGGCTCAATTTTCTGCTATTCGTGACGTTTTCCCCATCTCTCTACTACGGAAATACTTAGGGATTCCATTTTTATGCTTGAGCCCGGTGTAATTGATGAAATTGAAGTTTCACCAAATTTGACTTATGAGCAACATTCTATTCGTATCATTACTTCGGGGGTTAAACGCCTTCGAAATGAAGATATTCTTCTTATGAAGGTTCAATGGTCCTCAAATCCTAAGAATTTCTCTTGGGAATCTTGAGAATTCATCAAGCAAACACATCCAGACTTAGTCTTTTGTGCTCCTTGAGGTGAACTTCTTATTTCAAAATTTCTTCTTTTTGTGTTGAGATGCTTTTATGGTTGTTACTTCTTATTTATTTCTTAAAGATTGCGAGGACGCAATTTCTTTAAGGAGGGGAGTCTGTAACAACCCGCATATTTTACGATTGTATATTTAAATATTTTATTTAAATATAGAATCGTTAATCGGATTAAGGTCCGAAAAAATACTTTTTGCAAACAGTCAAATTGGGACTCGAGACCACTTCCATTGAGTCCAAAATGCTGTTTGCAACCTTTTTGAGTAACATTGATATGATTGGAGCTCGCTAAAAATTTGACCTTTTTCACTTTGGGTTTGGGTTTGGGTTTAGCCCACTAGCCAACTTAATACCCAAAACTGAACCACCTCTCTTCAGTCATCCCCTCTTCCTTATCTTTTCAGTTCTAAAGAGAATAATGGGGGAAGAGAAAGAGAATTAAAAATCCTAAGCCCTAGTTTCCATTTGCAAATCAAGTTCTAGCTCCAAATTCAAAGAGAAGCATTGGTAAGCATCATCTCCTTCTTCTCCAACTCATTCTCTATTTGATTTCAGAAATTTCCTAAACCTAACTTAGGAAATGTTCTTCTTTTGAGCTTAGATTCAAGCTTCTAGAGTTGAAGTGGTTGTTTGGTTGATCTTCCTTTGCTTTCAAGCTTCACATTCATTGTTTTTGGGTTTAAAGGTGAGATTTTTATCTCACATATATGTCTATATTTATCTTTGATTATTGGGTATGGATTCCTAACACTTATTCATGTGCATTTGCTTTTGGTTTGGATTGAATTGGTGAATATTCCAATTTTTGATGTTTTGAAGTCAAATCCTTAAAAATCATAACTTTGATGTTTGATCATGTTTTTGGTGACGCATCGAGGAGCCTATAGGGCTGGGTTGTCCATTGGCGTAAATCCTTAGCGCCCATTGCTCGTCCGGTTGCATTTGCAAAGAGATTGCATCTTCATTTTTAGGCTGAAAATACTGGAAATCCCAGTTCAGTCGACTGAAATCTCTGTTCAGTCGACTGAACCTGGAAACAGAAAGTTTCCAGGCATGATTCAGTCGACTGAAATCTCTGTTCAGTCGACTGAACCTGGAAACAGAAAGTTTCCAAGCATGATCCAGTCGATTGAAATCTCTGTTCAGTCAACTGAATTTGCTGTTTCAGCCCACTTTGCCTTTTGGGATTGAATTTCCAATTTGAATCGATTTGTGATGATCCTATTTGTTGTTATCGTTTATTATGACTTTGATGACTCCTTTTTCGGGATTTTTGAATATCCATTTCGATGGATTCTTTATCGGTTTAATTGGATTTGATTCACGTCTTCGAATGTGAATTTTAATGATTGATTGTTTCTACAATCATTTCTATGACTTGTCACTTTAAAATACAAAGGTTTCTATACTAATAGTAAATATTCAAACTCTTTACAAAGATGATTTCAACTCTATTTTTAATACAAAGCTTGTTTATAAAACCGTTTTCTAATCTATTAGTATATACAAACCTTTACCTCATTCGTATGAGAAAATCTAATTAAACGATTTAGCAAAACAAGTGGTATGAAACGCTTGCGTTTACTTCGTCGGTTAATTTATGGACTTGTTCGATTGAAACTCTTATGACAATTTTTGAGTGGAAATCTACAATTTGTTCGTAAATATTTAAGTTAAGCTAGTGGTTATGGGACATGAAGCTAAACTCTTATATTTACTAGCTTAGTGTAATCGACACTTCTTGATGATCGATGATGATCATTTTATGGTTTAGACTAGC
The DNA here is from genome assembly GCA_030737815.1 of Allium fistulosum. Lineage (NCBI taxonomy): Eukaryota > Viridiplantae > Streptophyta > Magnoliopsida > Asparagales > Amaryllidaceae > Allium > Allium fistulosum. Next base: position 795,692,870 of record CM060902.1, on the reverse strand, counting down.
AAGGTGCGATGTCTCTTTGTCCATATGGAGGATTGTACCTCATTTTATTGAGCTTCGTCTCATTTTTATTATGGGCTAGCGACCCATGTTCTTTTATGGTGTTCGGTTCATCGGATGTACCGTCATTGTACTACATCGATGTCCCGGCTTTCGAGTTCATCGGGCGTACCGTTATTGCACTACGTCGTTGTTCCGAATTATTTGAGTTTCGAGTTCATCGGGGTACCGTTATTGCACTACGTCGTTGTTCCGAAATAGATGAGTTTCTGGTCCCTTGGGCGTACCGTTATTGTACTACGCCGTTGCACCGGCTCGATGGTTAGCAACCATGGAATAGCGTTCCGTTTATGTTACACGTGTTTGGGAGTTTTCATGCTCCCATTTTTGATAGGCCTCCCCCTTTTTATTTTCGGATTTCTAATTATTGATTTCTGGAATTTATGTTTCACCACCTTTTTCAGTTGGAATTGATATGTATGTCATTTATTGTGGCTTAGTCAATTAAATAAAGAATATGACATTCTTTTTATGCTATGAGATTCGTGAGATATTTTTATGATTTTCCTTTGTTGATTTTCTAATGTATACTTGTCGAGGTATGACATTTTTGGTTATTATACGTTTTTATTATATCTCTTCTTATATCTCATTTTATCTGATAATTATAGCTAGACTGGTCCGTTTATTATTTTCTTATTAAATAATACTCGGGTCAGACTGAGATATTGCAGGTGCTTCCTCTTGTCTTCCTATTTGGAACCATCATTTGACTTTTGGTTAACTACTTAGCTTGTAGTTTTTGTTGTATACATTTGAGATTTAGACTCCTTGATGTATACCTATTCTTTTGTCTAGCACTTGTATCTATTCTTTTGTGATATTGTGGATCTTGTTAGACCACTACTCTGATGTACACTTTCATGTGTAGTATTCATATCTGTTTCCACCTTTGTAATATGAATTATCTGTGACTGATTTGTGTTATGTTTATTTCTATATTTGTTTCCGAAGATTATATAGCCACTGTGTAGTAGCTCTGAGTTTACATCGGTATGTCGGATTTCCTCTTGAGATGAAATGCACGTTATACTATCTGACATATCGGCGTTCGCACAAAGCAATTACACGGATGGTCGCTCCTCAACAGCCTTATTCTTCGTGCTAGTCGACGGCATTACCCCGTGGTGTTCTTGGCTAGCGTGAGCATAGAGGTGGGGCGTCACATTAATCATCTACATTTGACTTAGCTCTAAGTGTCTTTGATTTCTAAGAATGAAGGTAAGAATATTCTTGAACGATTCAAGTGTTTGTTCAAAATTTCATATAGTTTTTGATGTGTAGAAGCCATTATTCAAGAGATAATTTTATATATGAAAGAGAGAGAAGAAAGAGATTGAAAATGATGATTTTCTAGAGTGAATAAGTATATATAGGAGTAAGAAGTTATTTGAAATTAATAGGTGTTTGGTAGTTATTTTATTTTATTTTATTTTTTTTGAAAACTAGCCATTATATGTCAACGTACATGCTTGGTATATGTTGACATATGCACTATAATTTTCAAAACTACTTTGTTTTACTATTCTATTGTGTTTGGCCTATATTATTATACTTGAATGACTTTCCAGAGATGATTAACAATGTATAAGAGTAGGAAATAGGATTTCATTGATAATGAAGATGAGTACGTGAAATACATTAGAAATAGAAGAAAGATACATAAGATTAACATAAACTCAAACTAGAACATCCAAATACAAAGGTAGATAACTTTAAACAATCAACTAGAAAGATATGGATGTAGATGAAGAAGAACAACCAAGCTCGCGGATGACCTTTCAAAGAATTTATACATTTTGGTGGAAAGTGAAGTAAACTTTTTTGAAATAGATTTCTTAAGCTTCCTTTGATTGTGAATGATCTTCTCTTGATTTTTAAGAAGATCTTTGTTGGATGGATTAGTTGGCATATTAATACTTTCCAAGGAAGTATCCTCCTCCTCTTCCCTTATATCATGCTCTTCTTACCAAGCCATTCTTTGTTCTTTCTTCGCAAGCGTTTCATAAGGCTTGAAAAAGGATGAAATATGCACAAGTGAGATGTTGGTCTTGTCAAATATTTTTCGAGGAATGGTTGCCTCTCCTTTAAGGTCAACGCCAAAGTAAGTGAAAACTCTAGTGAGACACACACCATGAAATAGTGCATTTTCATGCTTAGAAAGATATTTAGGAAAACTTCATCCAAAATGACGTGAGACCGATTTATGTCATGTTGACCATAAATAGCAAAAGGAGCTTTGAAAACTTTTTGAGTCGGGTTATTATAATTACCCATTCTAGGAGTGATACTTTGTTGCAAAAGAAGGTCTAAAATTATTTCTTTTGGACGCAAGTTTTTGTTTTTGAATTCAAAGTCATCATCACTTTCGAAAATGTCATGAATCACTTTACGGTTTTGAAAATCAATTTGAAAAGTTGAAAGGTCCATTCCACTAGATTTACATCCGGGAATGTGACCCAAAATCTCTCAATTTAAAACAATTTTTGTCCCCTTGACACTACTCCAAACTTCTTCTTCATTTACATAACAAAATTTTCCTTTCAAATTTTCATAAAACATTTTTACTAAATTTGGATAACAAACGAAATCATTTTGCGAAGCATCGATTAAACCAAGAATTTCATTTTGCAAACAAAGACTGAAAAGATCATAAGTAGGAAAATCTTCAAAAATAGCAAATCTTTCAAGAGGGACTTTTTCGAAAGGCGTACACTCTATATAAGCTTGCATGGCTTCTTTGTTATTGAAAAGAAAGCCTTTTATTTTCTTAGAAAGCCTCATGGTTGATGGAGTATTGTTCGTCGACGGAAATTCTATCGGTTTAGAAAATCGTCGAACGAATTTAAATTAAAAATAACCGCAAGCGCACGGCGTACTATTGAAGTACGTGGCGAGTACGGGTCGATCCGCAGGGAATTGATGATTTTAAAATTCTATTCAATCAAATTAACCAAAGTTGAAAATGTGATTAGCTAAAAATGTAGAAAACTAGCAAAAGAAAATTGATAAAAATATGAGAGTGTGAAGGCAATTTAGAGATAATTCCACTCTCTAGATCATATAGTTCAACCAAATATGAAATTATGATCTCTCTTTTTTTGGTCATAAGTGAATTTAAATGATGTATTTATTATAAGTATGGCTCATTTGTGCTATTAATTAGCTCAACATAAGCCATCAAACTATAACACAACCTTTAAACCACTTCCTACTCTCATGAAAATGACAACAAAGTTGAAAATGAAATCTATTTTAAGTATGGCCTATTAACTATTAATTAGAAATATAGACCATCAAATTTGAATTTCAAATCACTTTCTTTTGCCATAATCATATTTTGATGAAGAGGCATTTGTGTTAGTGATTGTTTAAGTATAGTCTATTTGGTGTCAACAATATAGACTATCAAATTCAAGGCAAAAACAACAATGAAACCACTTCATTCATTCTTCATTAAGTACAAAAAGAGAGCATGAATTAACAAATAGTTAAAGCAACATAATTAGAGAGCTTCATTACCCCTAAATTGAAGGGGTTTAGCCCCTCATATTTGTCATTTGATTAACAAATGTAGCTTGCAACATGAAAGCAAAAAGAAAGAAAAATGAAAGCAAATGGAAAAGAAAACTAATCTAATTGCATAAATGAAAATTTACACTACTTGCATGAAAGGAAATGAACATGTAAGTAAAAGGAAACACTAATTAACATTGCATAAAAAGAAAAGAAAATTACATAAAATAAAAATGGCTAAGTAGCCATGAAAAGAGAAAGAGAGCTATCTTTTATTTGATCTAAACTAAACTAACGAGAAGGAGGCCTAAGAGAGGCTAAGGGAAGGAGAGGGTTACATGAAGATAAGGGGTATTTATACAAGTGTTAAACCCTAATTCATATTTTTGGGGAATGCCCAAAATGCCCTTGGAGGAAGTGTGGTGGCCAAGTTATCATTAGCTTCAATAATCCCTCACTTAAATGTACATGAAGCCATTAATTCCATAAGCATATGCATTAGCCTCTAATTTGTACATTAAGGTAGGTGGGTAGGTGGGGTCCTCCATTATCTTCACTTTGAATTATTCCCATCTTCATTTGTTCTCTTCACTCTTGTGCATGCATATATCATCATGTAACCACTTGTATATGAAGCCAAATTCCTATAAAAAATATAGAAATTTCTAATTAAATTTTCTCAAATTAATATATGCACAAAAATGACCATTTTGCCCTTGGATGATGATGAATATGTGACGATTTGAAAATAATATGAATTTTGGTTTAAACAAGTTAAAATACCCGATATGATCATTTATTTAATTTAAATAGATTAAATATGGTGGTAAAAATATGCACATTTACGTGCATATCAAGTATTGCTTGAGAATGTCATTGAAAATAGTTTGAAGTGATAAGAGAGTTAATGATTTTGAATTTGAAACTGAAAGTGAAATGAATTGAAAGTGAAACGAATGGATAGAGATAGAGATAATAAATGGAGAATTAAAGGACATGTTCTCCAGTCAAGAGACATCTTTTCAAAACATAGGGATTGGTGAAAAGGTAGAGGGAAATTCAAATTTTGAATTTGAAATTCAAAATCCGTCTGCATATATCGACATATACATGTGCAGTATGTCGACATATAGTTCGAAAATATCAAAATGAGAAATTCAATAAATAATTCCTATTTATCTATACTTATAATTATCTTATAATAATTATTTAATATATACCTTAAATAATAAAAAATATTTTATATTATTTTTATTTTATTAATATATATATATATAATATTTAAAATATACACATGCAGTATTCATCCAATATTATTATTAATCAATAGGTTATTCCTAGCAATCAATAACAACAAAAATTCAATTTTTTTATTTAAATGTGTACTTATTTTTGTTCCATGTCCCCAGATTTCTTATTAATTATCGTTGTGAAGCACATATTAACATTCTCTGTATCTGGTTCATTATCACTTGAGGAAGTATCTGAATCGTCTAGTGTTGCAGCATAAGCCCTTCTTTGTTTACCGGACGAATCAGTATTCGGTGTGTTTTCGGTTTCTCAAGACGTGGACAGTCTCTTTTTATATGGCCATGTTCATTGCAGTTAAAACATCTAACACTATTTCCACTTCCATTTCCACTTCCTAGATTTTTATTATCATATCTCCTGAGATTATTCATCTTTATGTACTTCAGAAATTTTCTGATATTTCTTGTCATGAAGTCGATTTCCTCAGCATCATCATTGTCCGAATCTAAATCATCTGTTATGGCGTTGAAAACTATGGATTTATTCTCTATTGTCTTTCTCTCCTGCCCTGTATTTGTGCTTCATATGACATTAAATTACCAATTAACTCTTCAATTTTCAAAGTGCTAATGTCGTTAGCCTCTTCAATCGCAAGAGTCTTTTGGTCCCATTCAGGAGTAAGTGAATTAAGGATTTTTCTAACTTGATCCGCTTAAGAAAACTTTTACCAAGTGCAGTTAGTGAAAGAACTATATCTTGAAATCTACTATACATATCAGAAATGGACTCATTTGGATTCATTCTAAATAACTGAAACTGATTGTTAACATAGAAATTTTAATATGTTCGACTTTACTAGTGCTCTAATGCATAACTTGTACTATTATCCATATTTCAAATGCAGACTTATAGATAGACACTCCATTAAATTCATTTCTATCCAATGAACAAAACAAAACATTGATGAGAGTTACTTTGTGCAACTATCTTTTGTTCAGCAGTCCAAGTTGAAAAATTAGTCTCGGGCTCAATGTACTCATTTTGTGTGATGTTCCAAATATCTAGACCAATTGACTATAAATAAATTTTCATCCTACATGACCAATATGTGTAATTACTGCCATTAAAAAGTGGGGGTCTAGAAGTAGATTGTCTTTCCATAAAGGAATTACTAACAAGTGGATTAACAATGCCACTAATAGTATTACTAATAGTGTTGTTAGCAATTAAAACTTTTCAAAACTCAAAATTATGAGTACTTTGAAAACAAATGCTCTAATACCTAATGTTATCCAGCGGAAGATGGATCTTAAGGCTAATTTAACACTAAAGGGGGTTGGATAGTATTTTCTAATTTTTGTGAATTCTTTTGAATTCTTTTAAGATTATGTTTTAAATAATGCAATTAATAATCACTGATTCAAACACAGATAAATATAAATGCAGTAAAAATAAAAAGGAAAGAACACACTAGGATTTTATACTGGTTCGGAGTTACCCTACATCCATTCCTGTACAATTCCTTGTACAGATTTCTTTTCAAATAGCAAAGTCAATACAATCTCGATTTCAAGGCAACGAGACACACCCTTCAGACTTTCCAAGCTCTGGGTGGACTTACTTAATTTACATGGGACACACGCACATCCACTTGAAGTTTTGGGTTACCAAGCACACCCAATTGATTTACATGGGCTACAATCACACCCACCAATATACGAGTATGATTTAATAGAGTTTTACAGACACAGATCGTTGATCATGAATACAAATGATCTTATGACCACTTGAATAACACTTTAATCTTGTATGAGTGAGAGAGATCAGAGAGAAGTTTACAGAGAATCAAATCAGTGGAGTTGAATTTGATTCTGATTGAATTTGAGTAGAATTTCTTTTAGAAAACAAGAGAGTAAAAGAGGAGAGAAAATATGAGAAAGTTGTTAAAGAAAATTTGTTGGTTTTAACCCCTATTTATAGAGAAACAACAGTAATTCCCATTCGCAAAGAGATACGACGAAAAGTCACTTCAATTCAAATTTGAATTTTGAAATCCATGGTCCATATGTGGACATATGGGGTGAGGGAATGTCGACATATCCCTTAACATTTTGAAAATTTACTTAAAAAATGTTTTGAAAATGTTATACATTGTAAAATATTTTTATACTTTGTAAACTTATTTAAACATATATCAAAACATAATAAAACTTTATAAAATTATTTTTAAATATTTTTAAATATAAAGGATTAATATAAATTTCTTTTGAAATAAAATAATATATATGAAGTATGAGTGAATATATTTAAAATCAAAGTTATAAATATTATAATATACTTATAAATATTTAGAAACCATAAAATCAAAACTATAACAAATTATAATAGATCAAAAGTATATTTAAAACTTAATTTCTCAACATAAAATAATCTTGTAAAATCAAAAGTTAAAAATAATTAGAAGGTTATTTTGAGAGATTATTTTGAAAACAAGAATTCTTTATAAAATCATTTTTGAAATTTAAAATATTTATAATCATTTGAAAAGTAGAATAGAGAAAGATCAAAGAAGTGCTATTAGGGTTTTAACAAAAATTCTATAACTCTATAACTTATCTGGAAAACCTTGAGTTCTTCAATACTCATGAATCTTCAATCTCTAACTCTTGAATCCCTATATCAACCTCTTGAATCTTCATTTGATACTGTACAGTCTTCTTAATTAATACTTGTCTAATATCCTGCACCATATACTACATATAACTCGATAAAAACATTAGTATTTATATTTTATATAATGTCATATGGTTGTTGTCATCAAAACCAACGACTAAAGTACTAACATTTTCTTCTTCCTTAAACTTTTGTAAATTCGAGATCTACTAGATTGTGGTCGGATTTGAGTTATTATCTTTTTGTTTCGGAGAGAAACATAAGATAATAAAATTAAAGTGGACATAGGCCGGAGAATTTGCCGAATCACTATAAAAAGTGCTTGTTTTCCTTCACTTTTGCTTGTTATATCTAGATCTACTTGCTTTTGGGGTGTTGTGTCAATGTTTGGCGCATCAGTATCCCAATATTTAAAAAAAACTATTCGTGTATCTTTATCAAAATTCACAAATATATTAAGGAGATACTCTTGATATTGCATTCCCATTTTATAACCATAAATCACAATGATTATACTCACACGCCCACACTATATTGTTATTCTCATTAATGTTCTAGGTTAGTTTATACCAGTTATGATGTTCACATTATGAATGTGAATTTTCATTAAATAAAATATAACAAGCTAGATTAAATTGCAATTAATTATTATAATATGTAAATAATTTTAGGTCATAATACACACACATATATAATTAAAGTTTTAAAGGTATATTAAGCAATATTAAAATCAAATAATAAACTTCTCATTTGTTAATATTTACTAAATATAACCAGTACTAAGAGATTATTCATGTAAACACAAAATAAGATTTAGTGCAAAATTAATAAAAGGATTTATTTATTTATTTATTTTTTGAAATTTCTCCATTTTACTTCGCGGTTGATGCACCAGATCCAACGCAATCCCCACAGTAGAGGAGATATGAAATCAATACGAAAAATAACCGCTTATGTAATGGAGGTATTTAAATAGGAACTAGTATGTTAAAACTGTTAAACAATGAAATGATTAGTTTTGTAGAATTTGAATAGGCTGGAACGGTTTTGTTTACCGCAGAAAGGAAATGAAAGTGCCAAATTACTAAAAGTAAAAAAAAAGAGCAAATGAGAGTAGAGAAAATATTGCATCTTAGAACGTGTTTCCTGGAGATTTGACCAGGCAACTGAGTACTCGGCTACAGGACGACTCGGTGTCAACTAGTGATCGGCATCTCATAGTACTCGGCGTAGTGTTCAGCATCTCATAGTACTCGGCGTAGTACTCGGCATCCAGTGGTACCCGTCATCAAGGAGTACTCGGCGTAGTACTCGACATCCAGTAGAACTCGGCGACAGGAGTACTCGGCGTACAGTAGAACTCGGCGACAGGAGTACTCGGCGTAGTACTCGACATCCAGTAGAACTCGGCGACAGGAGTACTCAGCGTACAGTAGAACTCGGCGATAGGAGTACTCGGCGTAGTACTCGACATCCAGTAGAACTCGGCGACAGGAGTACTCGGCGTAGTGCTCGACACCAAGTAGAACTCGGCGATAGTAGTACTCGGCATCCCGAGGCACGTTCGGCCTCGACTGACAACCATTCTGCACTTCCCGCACACCAAACATACCGTTCGGCATAGAAAGGATCGTTCGGCATTATGGTGTTCGGCATATCTGGTTCGGCATGCAGCGACCACTATGCTTGGGCTAGAGTGTTCGGCTACCGAGCCCACCTGGGAAGTCCAGCCCATCTTTGTCTATAAATAGAGGGGCAGGGTCACAGTGAAGGGGGATCCTTTTTTGGAGAGAAAACACCGGGGAGACTCTGCCATTTTCAAGACTCACCTTCTCTACTTAACAACTTTACTCAAGCATTCGATTCACGAATTGTATTTGTAATCAACTATAAAGGAAATCAATAAAGTTGAACAAAGTGGACGTAGGCAATTACGCTGAACCACTATAAATCTGGTGTTCTTACTTTCTGCATTTAAATTAGCATTGTCTTCTCTGTTTAATTTACTCTCATCACTTATATCTCTACACAATCTTTCTGAACGAGGTTAGTGACCAATTTTGGTGCTAACACTTTGGTGCTTTCACCGAGAATTGAATTCTCAGACCTCAAGGATCTGCTTTGAAGCTACTGGATTGAATAAATCCCCCAAAGAAGATCCGACTCACTGATAGGACATCCGTTGATTCTACTTAGAGTTCATACCGATAACTCTACAATGGTAGGACCACGTACCAAGTCAGCTTCTCATAATGCGGATGCCCGCGAGACGGCTAGCGTGCAACAAGACTGAAGCTGCTGACAGCTCTACTTCCTCTGATGAACCTCCCAGGCGCAGACGCCGCAAGACTGAAGCTGCTGTTCAAACAGCTGGAGACCGTGACCAAGCAAGAGCTGGAAACTTCAGGACAGGAGTACAAATGGAGGCTGGAGGCCCAGACCATCAGAACGCTCCAGAAAAGGCGTAGGCCGAACACTCCAGAAAAGGCGTAGGCCGAACGCTCCAGAAAAGGCGTATGCCGAACGCTCCAGAAAAGGCGTAGGCCGAACGCTCCAGAAAAGGCGTATGCCGAACGCTCCAGAAAAGGCGTAGGCCGAACGCTCCAGAAAAGGCGTAGGCCGAACGCTCCAGAAAAGGCGTAGGCCGAACGCTCCAGAAAAGGCGTATGCCGAACGCTCCAGAAAAGGCGTATGCCGAACGCTCTAGAAAAGGCATATGCCGAACGCTCCAGAAAAGGCGTAGGCCGAACGCCCTAATGCCGAACGGTATTGTATGCCGAACGACTCGGTTGTGCCGAACAGTGTGGATGCCGAACAGCTTTGGCCGAACCACTTCTGGACGATTCACTTTGGCCGAACAGCTTTGGCCGAACCACTCCAGGCCGAACCACTCTGGCCGAACAGACTTGGCCGAACAACTTTGGCCGAACCACTCTAGCCGAACAGTCTTGGCCGAACAGCTTTGGCCGAACCACTCCAGGCCGATCCACTTTGGCCGAACAGCCTCTACCGACCCACTTTGGCCGAACAGCTTTGGCCGAACCACTCCAGGCCGAACCACTCTGGCCGAACAGTCTTGGCCGAACAGCTTTGGCCGAACCACTCCAGGCCGATCCACTTTGGCCGAACAGCCTCTACCGACCCACTTTGGCCGAATAGCTTTGGCCGAACCACTCCAGGCCGATCCACTCTGGCCGAACAGCCTTGGCCGAACAACTTTGGCCGAACCATTCCAGGCCGACCATACCTCTAGGCCGAACGTTCTTCCAGGCCGATCCATACCTCTATGCCGAACACCTCTGTAATGCCGAACGGTATTGTATGCCGAGCACCTCTGGAATTAAGTTACACCGGTCACCTATACAACCCCTATTTCTAAAAAAAAAAAATTTCGGGTACGACCCAAATTTCCAAAAAAAGAGGCTAAAAAAAAAATGAGTTCAAAACTCAACTTAGTAAAGGAACATTCTATCCACTTCCCTGACATCCCATGATCGACCAGGGCATAGAGGATCTAGCGGCAGCTTATGAACGGCATCAAGGGAACAGACAAGCAACCGCTATCCAAACGGTACTCCCAAAGGTTGGAGAACATAGATGATATGACTCTAGCGAACGCCAAGATGACTCCAAGCACCATTCTTCGCTGACCCAGCACCTCGAATTTAATGACCCCAAGCAAACCAATGCTCTAAACAATTTATTCCAAATACTAACAAGGGTATCATACTGATCGCGTTTGAGGAAAGTCGACCTCCAGATATATTTTGGCAGCTAGTTAGCTAAAGAGCCTCCTACGACTATGGATCGTTTCTTCTACAAAATGAATCAGAACTAAAGTGAGGAGGAGTGGAGCAGACTAAGAAAAATAACAATGAAGGCCCGTTGGCTAAGGATGTAGATCCCAGTAGCCGAAACAAGACTTCAGAATTCAGCTCATATGCTCTTTGAAAGATTCAATTGACAACCTCTACTTGAAGACTCACGACTCAAAGTGGTACTGGAAACCAACCTCGAGAGAGTACACCAAAGTCTAAAGAAAATCAGGGGAATGTTGTATATTCCCAGATGCTCACTAATCCTAACACGAGCGATTACAAACACCTCCGAGGTGTGATCGAAAAGATGACCTGGAAAGGAAAGCTTCAATAGTATGTACAAGTCCAGCAGAATGGCGGGCAGCGAATATCTGATGCCTATTAATAAAGGGCTATGATTATCAATTGGACGGTTGACGGCCAACATCCCTTTGAAAGAAGCCAGGGGCGGAGTCGATTAGCGAGCACACGACGCTGCTTCACATATCAATGAGATTTACCATAATCTTCTTTGAATTATTTCCATTTCCATCTCTATTTCAATTGTTCTATGGACTACGACTAGCTTGAACTAAACTACTTTCAAAACGATGCAGGTGTCCAGGTACTCAGATTTGGTTGCCAACCAATCTACGCAGACCATGATCGGACGTGTGGAGTTACATCTGGACGAGAATAATTCTATTGCTCATCATCAACCATATGCCTTTGATTTGGGGCTATGGATTAAATACAATGTACAACATCACGATGAACGGAGAGCTGAATTCCATCCTGCAAGTGGAATTTATTCAAGTAGAGAGCGGCTGCGATACGACCAACCACTCACTAAGTGAAACTCGAGCTCGGGGGCAAGCCATCACATCAAGGCTAAAAATGGGTTGATACACGACGATCCTTCGCACAACTCCGTACTCCCAGAGTGCGAGACGGAGTATAAACATTAGTCAACTCCGTACTCCCAGAGTGCGAGACGGAGTATAAACATTAATCAACTCCGTATTTCCAGAGTGCGAGACGGAGTATAAACATACATCAACTCCATACTCATCCCCAAAACTGGGGGCAGAACCAAAGCAAAGCATGCTAGTTGAACATTTGTCTAAAAGAAGATTGCAACGAAACGATTAAGAGACGACTGTCAAGCAATCAACTGAACGGAAATATTCAGCATGAAAGACTGCGGTTTTTTCAAAGCACGTCATGTTTACACAAGACGTCCTTTGGGGGGCAAATGTTATCCCGCCTTTTGGCAAGGCCGTGACACCAAGAACTTGATTAGAAACCAGTGACAGTTCGTCTTGGAGATCGGTTACACAAAGGCTCACTATGGATATCGATGGATTTTGTCCAAGTCTGGATCGAGCCACGATTAACAAGACATAACAATCACCACCAGGGAAGCCAATGTTCCAAGTCTCAAGACGATCCGAGTTCGTATGCTCAACTTATGATCGATTCGAACAACCGACCATCCATCCATCAACCTCCACATTTGACTTGGAGACCTAAACTGCTTGGAATGAACATGGCCCGATCATCCACTCCAATCGAGTCATAGAGCAAAGTTCGACAAAATACAGATACACCTCATGAAGCTCAGTGACGCCGGGATCCGTCTAAAGTGGACGTGATTTGATCATCTACACATCAAATCCTACCCTGAACACGAAAGGTTGTTCGAAAGCCCAACTTGAAGTAGCTATGGTAGACTGCGTACTCACTAACCATCGCTGTCAAAATACGGACACGACTGCACCTTGGAACATATGCAACTTACTTTGTCTACTCAACAATCTATTATCCTTATTTTCTAGAAGGAGATACAGAGCAAATTGTAAGAGATTTGGCTATCTAACCCAACATGGATGTGATTCAACCATCTGTCATATACCTCCTTCCTTGACTTGATTGGAAGAGCTATAATCACCAAGCGGACGAGAATCGATCGTCCATTTTTCTAATTTCGTCCCTCATCCTAGGGGGCAGAATCCCATTCCGTGAGCAAACGTGTTTCGATTGTTCATTCGACGACATTAGCCTCGATACAGTAGATGAATACAAATTAAAAAATGGAAATACGATTGCTCTCAACTAAAACCTCCAAGTCCCCAGAGTGCGGACTGGAGTACTCTAAGTCCCCAGAGCGCGGACTAGAGTATAAACGATTTAAATCTCCAAGTCCCCAGAGTGCGGACTGGAGTACTCTAAGTCTCCAGAGCGCGGACTAGAGTATAAATGATTTAAACCTCCAAGTCCCCAGAGTGCGGACTAGAGTACTCTAAGTCCCCAGAGCGCGGACTAGAGTATAAACGACTAAAACCTCCAAGTCCCCAGAGTGCGGACTGGAGTACTCTAAGTGCCCAGAGCGCGGACTAGAGTATAAACGACTAAAACCTCCAAGTCCCCAGAGTGCGGACTAGAGTACTCTAAGTCCCCAGAGCGCGGACTAGAGTATAAAGGACTAAAACCTCCAAGTCCCCAGAGTGCGGACTGGAGTACTCTAAGTCCCCAGAGCGCGGACTAGAGTATAAACGACTAAAACCTCCAAGTCCCCAGAGTGCGGACTGGAGTACTCTAAGTCCCCAGAGCGCGGACTAGAGTATAAACGACTAAAACCTCCAAGTCCCCAGAGTGCGGACTGGAGTACTCTAAGTCCCCAGAGCGCGGACTAGAGTATAAACGATTTAAACCTCCAAGTCTCCAGAGTGCGGACTGGAGTACTCTAAGTCTCCAGAGCGCGGACTAGAGTATAAATGATTTAAACCTCCAAGTCCCCAGAGTGCGGACTGGAGTACTCTAAGTCCCCAGAGCGCGGACTAGAGTATAAACGACTAAAACCTCCAAGTCCCCAGAGTGCGGACTGGAGTACTCTATGTCCCCAGAGCGCGGACTAGAGTATAAGTGATTTAAACCTCCAAGTCCCCAGAGTGCGGACTGGAGTACTCTAAGTCCCCAGAGCGCGGACAAGAGTATAAATGACATAAACCTCCAAGTCCCCAGAGTGCGGACTGGAGTACTCTAAGTCCCCAGAGCGTGGACTAGAGTATAAACAACTTAAACCTCCAAGTCCCCAGAGTGCGGACTGGAGTACTCTAAGTCCCCAGAGCGTGGACTAGAGTATAAATGACTTAAACCTCCAAGTCCCCAGAGTGCGGACTGGAGTACTCTAACTCCCCAGAGTGCGGACTCGAATATAAGCGAATTGGATCTCCAAGTTCCCTGAATATGAACTATGACACAGATGACTTGAATTTGTCAAATCCCTAACATACGGGCTAGAAATTTTTCTAAGTGCTCGAAGCACAGAATGGAAGTTCAACGACTCCCGAAGAGTTTCCGAATTATATGAAGATGGACTGAGAAGTCTATGTTACTCACAACTGCTTGGATTAAAGTCACAATCACAAAGAAAACTGAACAATAAGAGTCTTTTGTAAGACAGAAAAAGAACTAAACCTTATTCAGAAATGAGTTTCTATTACAACCCCTCCAAAGTTCGGAGTCGACGTTCTATTTACAAGGACTAGGAAATAGATGAAAATAATTACATGACTTAAACTAACTCTCGTTGAACGAGGATAGTAATCACTTCTTGTGCTTCTTCAACTTCTTTCCAGATGGCTCCTCTCCAGAGCATTTACCCTTGGTACTCTTCTTTGATAGAGGGGTAGCAACTGAAGGAGTACGGGGGCCTTCCATGGGCTTGGATCCGCCAGGAAGGATGACCTTCAACGGCTTGTTCAAAGGATCGTCCAAGTCCACAACTCGGGGCTCTACTATGACCTTGACCGTCTCCCACTTCTCTATCTCGAGCCGCTCCTCCATGCTCAATTCAGATGTGTGCCCAGAGGCGCCTGTAATTTCTACTTTATAACCCCTGTCGGTAGGAGAGAAGGTCTCAGACTTGTCTTCATCAAGCGCTCCGATCACCTGAGCGTCTGGACCAGGAGCCTCCCCTGCGTGAGTGGCTTCACTTGTTCTCTCCCCCACTTCCTTGGCGACATCGCTCCTCGGAGTGGGCTCGGGGTCAGAACGGCCTGCACAAAATCATGGAAAACAAGCATTAGAATGCAATAGTCATACATAAAGAATAACGACTTTCGAAATCTTAAAGAGAATCTTAAAGAGAAGGATTATCTACCGGGTCTAGGCAGACTCTCAGCCATCCAGGGGGTCTCACCCTTTGGAATGGGAGACAGAATGCGGACTAAAGTACTCTAAGTCCCTGAGCGCGGACTAGAGTATAAATGACTCAAAAACCTCTACGTCCCCAGAGTGCGGACTACAGTACTCTCAGTCCCCAGAGCATGGACTAGATTATAGACAACTTTAGAAAAATCCCTAAATCCCAGAAGCGGACCAGATTACTCTAAGTTCCCAGAGTGCGAACTAGAGTATAAACGAGTTGACGAAAATCTCTGTGTCTCGAACTGTGGACTAAAGCATAAACCGTTCGACAAATCTCTAAGTCCCCGGAGCGTGGACCGAAGCATGAACACAAATTGGGCGCGAGTCAACCGGGGGGAGAATAACACTAAGTCACCAGAGTGCAGAGTGGTGTATGATCATCGATAAATAGACGAGTGGATTCCGACCATCTTCTATTCCGTAAACTTCGGTCTGGAATCGACAGGAGGATTATTAACACGCTGAGGATGGAGTTCGACCATCCAACTAGTGACCTGGCCAAATCAATGCTGAGGGCAGGGGTACAAAACACTAAAAAGCCGAATACGACAGCTTACTATAGCTCTAGCATGGCGTTCTTTATAACTTGAGGCAGCAACTGCAGGGAGGCCTCAATACAGAACCAATCGAAACGGAATCCAAAGCTACGAGCAACCTACTATATCTTACCTCAGACCAAGGGTCAATGCCGATCCGCGCCAAGCACATACGAATGTGACTCGGATGTTTGTTTTTTGAAAAACTATGACCCCCAGAGTATGGAAAGGAGGGTAAACCACGAATACTTGGTCAAAAATTCTCCAGCACCCTCGTTCGATTCGTCAGGAGGAGTATGAAACTGGATGAGCATAACCCGACTGCATTTGTAGCCAACTTTACCCCGAGATCTGATTACAGAGCATGAACCAAAGTGGACGTGGATGACCATCCACTGTCCAAATTACGCCCTGAAACTTACGTGGCATCGAAGTATTTCTCTTGGAATGAAAAACCACGATAAAATCCAAGATAGGCGAGACCTAGTCTCCCATCGACTGACATGATCCCACAATTCAACGGGAAAGAGAGTAAAGCTAAAGTAGGCGTGGTTAGCCTTCCTACTTATCAGTATATGCCCCAGACCTGGGGGCACGAGCAAGAAGCAAGATGAATGTGAACCGACTTTTCACCAATCACCTCTATGTCTTTGAAGTTTAGGTGAAAACATATACATAGCTAGGACGAGACTCAACCGTCCATGTAGTACATTTATCAACCCGAGACTGGGAGAAGACGCATGGTCATCCAAAGATTGGCTACGATAGCTCAGTATTAAAAGTTTAAAACTTGTGTATAGTGCTTACAGCTACTCAAGGCAACGACCGAAAGGATGCCCAGAGATAGAATCATTAAATCAATGCCAAAGCTTGTGAGTAACTGACTGTCACTCCAACCCGAAGGACGAGTGAAGGATCATGAATGCATCGAATAGAAAATGCGTTACTCGAATATACAGGCAAATTCAAACTCATGGCAAGATCCAGCTATGCAGTTGCACGCAACTCGAGGCTGGCCCCTACTCGACGTTTCCTTCAACGCGCTTTTAAGCCTGATCTTTGGCCATTTGCTGATAATCTATTAAAGCATTCAGAACCCTTCGCTATTAGGCTCAATAACTCATGACAAGACTCTAGGATTCGACTAGAGTAACCATCAACTTTGGCCGTCCCAACCATATTTCACATTGAATGTTATGATAGTTACATCTTTACTCAAAGAATCTGGGATGGCACCTGCTAATCTGACGGTCGACATTACAACTAGCCATGGCGACCCTTTCCGGGCGCTGAATATCGGATCACAGCTCATTACAGTAATGATAAAAGAATTAGTTGAATTTTTCTGAATAAATGATGATATCTTCCCTTGGACCCATTCTGACATGCATATGTGATTTCATTAACTATCGCAAGCCATGCATTGGATATCAACCCGAAGCTACAAAAGCTAGCACAATCTCTATTGATTTCTTCATGAAAGCTCCACTCTTACTTTTAGGCTCACCCCATCAACGCCTATGCCCACCAGCCATTGCGACAGGGCATACGATGGCCTGAGACGTCTGAAAGACTATTTAAATAGAATATCGAACTAAGCTAATTCGATATCACTTATTTTCCACGAAGGGCTATCCAAGGACGGAAATTAGCAGACCTCACACCCAATGATCAGTGTTATGAGATAGGAATCATGATAATGACTCCTGAGGAATGATCAATCTACTACGTCCTAAAACTCGATTTACTTGTAACAAGCAACGATGCTTAGTATGAAGCCTTGACTGCCAGCCTCAAATCTGCTAGAGGATTTGAAGTGAAAACTTTACATATCTTTTGTGGTTCTTGATTGGTAGTATACAAATTTAAGGAAGTTGATCTTGCTAGGGGGCATTGTCTTGCTCCTTATCTCGGCCAAGTCCAAGAGCTACTAACCGACTTCACGTATTACATCATTACACACGAACTCAGTGAACAAAATGAAAAGGTGTCATGGTTGACTCCTATCAAAGACTATCTACAATAAAGAATTCTTATTGAATGGAGGAATGGAAAACAACAGATCCTCCTCAAAGCTTCACGCCAAATCATCTAAGAATAAGTCGTGTGTCAAAAGGAGTTTATCCATCCCCACGCTTCGGCATATCGCCCATGATGATATCTTGAGCAAAGTCTATGAAGAAGAACATGGTAATAACATCAGGGGGAAAACCATGATAAAGAAGATACTCTGCTACAGGTATTACTGGCCAACTATCAACCCAGAAGCGGTTGATCATGCTAGACAATGTGACGAGTGCAAGATGTTTGCAAAAAATCCGGGAACCCCGCCGACGGAAATTAGTCAAATGGCTAGTTCATAGCCGTTTGCCACTTGGGGGCACTGAAATCATCTTCTTGTCGATCCTCAAGATGGTGCGAAATACACCACCATAGCAGTTGATTACGTCACCAAATGGGCAGATGAAGAACTCTAACCATGACCAAAATGAAGAAAATAATCAACTTCTTTATCCGTAACGTCATCTGTCCTTATGACCTTCCATGATCCATTATTACTGCAAATGGACAGGTTGAAGCTGTGAACCAAATCATAGAGTCAGTACTAAAGAGAGGTTTGGAAAACTCCTCAAGTGGCTGATTGCAACCCTTATTTCACAGAAAATACAAACAAGGAATCGCGATTGAATTGCAATTAAACTAGATGGAGTTGGTGACGACTTATGAGCATATAAAACGCATCCGAGAGCCAATGGCAAGAACATGTACCCGAACGTGCATGTGTACATCCTTAAAAGTTCGACTTCTTGAAATCAACAGAAATTGAATTCTCACTAAGGGTTATTAAGAAAAGACTAGATCAGATAGCCGAAGCTTATTAGCTCTGCAGAATCAGTCATGTATGGCCACTAATGAACCACAACCCTGGATTTATAATATTGGGAATCGACCAAGCATCACGATGACCTTAGAAGGATACAACACCTTGGGAGGATAATGATTATTCAAGAAACATGGTGGATTTCTTTCTGAAGACAAGGAATACTCGCTGATTCAAAGCGTGTTGTGTTGCTTCACACGACACACTTTGGGGGGCAAGTGTTTCCTGGAGATTTGACCAGGCAACTGAGTACTCGGCTACAGGACGACTCGGTGTCAACTAGTGATCGGCATCTCATAGTACTCGGCGTAGTGTTCAGCATCTCATAGTACTCGGCGTAGTACTCGGCATCCAGTGGTACCCGTCATCAAGGAGTACTCGGCGTAGTACTCGACATCCAGTAGAACTCGGCGACAGGAGTACTCGGCGTACAGTAGAACTCGGCGACAGGAGTACTCGGCGTAGTACTCGACATCCAGTAGAACTCGGCGACAGGAGTACTCGGCGTACAGTAGAACTCGGCGACAGGAGTACTCGGCGTAGTACTCGACATCCAGTAGAACTCGGCGACAGGAGTACTCGGCGTAGTGCTCGACACCAAGTAGAACTCGACATCCCGAGGCACGTTCGGCCTCGACTGACAACCATTCTGCACTTCCCGCACACCAAACATACCGTTCGGCATAGAAAGGATCGTTCGGCATTATGGTGTTCGGCATATCTGGTTCGGCATGCAGCGACCACTATGCTTGGGCTAGAGTGTTCGGCTACCGAGCCCACCTGGGAAGTCCAGCCCATCTTTGTCTATAAATAGAGGGGCAGGGTCACAGTGAAGGGGGATCCTTTTTTGGAGAGAAAACACCGGGGAGACTCTGCCATTTTCAAGACTCACCTTCTCTACTTAACAACTTTACTCAAGCATTCGATTCACGAATTGTATTTGTAATCAACTATAAAGGAAATCAATAAAGTTGAACAAAGTGGACGTAGGCAATTACGCTGAACCACTATAAATCTGGTGTTCTTACTTTCTGCATTTAAATTAGCATTGTCTTCTCTGTTTAATTTACTCTCATCACTTATATCTCTACACAATCTTTCTGAACGAGGTTAGTGACCAATTTTGGTGCTAACAGAACGTGAATATTAGGGGTGTCGCTTAAAAAGGCAAGAACCATGCTTTATTAGTTGTATAATAAGTGAGTTTATCAAAATAAAATAAATGATTCTATGAAACAAGGACTGATTTGTAACACTTTTTATTCTCTCTTAAGGTACACCGTACATTGTTTTTTCTTTTTTTCGAATAATTCTACATACGTACAAGTTGCAAAATGGTTTAAAATTAGTCTTAGTAGTGAGGTAGGGGGATTCTATTTTTTTCTTTGACCAATTCATTTTTTAGGGGAATTAATTTAAAGGACAAAAATTTATATATTTTTAGTCTCAAGGACACGACCTCGATATTTTAACCACAAGGACAAACATTCTCCTAAAAATTATTCATAAGGACAAACATTCTTTCAAAATTATTTATAAGGACAAACATTTTTTCAAAACTGCTACCAAACTAAAAACTGCTATCGATAACTACAAACTGATACCTAAAAACTGTAAAAACTGATACCTAAAAAAAGTTGTCATTCAAGCTAAAATACTGAAGGTCTGTCCTTGAGGCTAAAATGCTGAGAACTGTTCAGTTTTTTTCCAATTGATCCATATTTTTTTCTAGTTATTTCACTTTTTATTTTTAAAACATGATGTACCATACGAAAGTCATTTGGACTATCAATTAAGTTGACTACAACTCGTATTTTAAGTTAAAAAGATCATGTTAAGAATAAGTCATAAGACAAGGTTACAAGCTTGTCTGCTGATAGCTGAGAACTTTTTCTTGACATACATCCCACAAATACACCATGGATGCATGTCAAATATATTCTAATAATTCTCTTTTTTTTTTAACATGGTGGGCGAACTAGACCGTCGGGCCAACCGGCCCACAAATCATAATATTTGAAAGAACTTTATGGTCATTTTCAATTTTGGGTAATTCCGACAATGGGTCAAGACAACTGGAGACTTCAATTTTTCGAGGATAATATCTCCTTTATCTATTCTCCAAGCACAGAATAAAAGGTTCTTTTGTGACAGAAGAAGATGGCTTTTGCCTCTGCACTCTCGCCGCACTCTTTATTTCTTCATGGGAATCAGATCAATTTTAGGAATCTGAAGAAACTTCCTGTTTCTGCGGCTACAGGTATTTTTTTTGTTTCGCTTCAGTTTCTGAACTTATCTTAGTACTTAATTGAGAAGAGCATGCGCAATGTACGATTTGTAATCATAATGGATTCCTTTAAAGTGATGTTCTATAATCTCGGTGCTTTGATATGCATTAAAATAGAAAAATCGAATGCTTTGCTTCTCTTTTATCGGTCAAAAGTTCCTAGGCATAGTAAATGAAAGTAAAGAATGAACCAGTGTAAACCAAGACACAAACCAATTTATGGCTGATTCTAAAAGAGTTTGTTTAAGAATACTTATTCTTCGTAGGTCTGTCAATGGATACCCAAAAAATTCAAAATTGTCCACTTCCGTATCTAAAAAACGAATAAACATCCAATATTCGAAGAAACGGATGCAGATACGATGATATTTGCATTAAAAAATTATTTGTTCGGTTTTTATCAAGATTATAGATAATATTTTATATATTTTAGTACAATGAAAGACATGTGTTTATTTTTCTATTAAGTTAATAATTTATACTATATGAATTTAATGCATATTAATTGTTCAAAACTGTTTATTAACGTCATATTTGTTTATTTTTCGCACTTTTATAATCAATGAGATTGGAAAAAAACTATGCTAAATCAAAATTTTGTATTTATCTTTCTCCATTTATCGATCGTTAGCGGATATGATAATTATCCGATATCCGTTTGTATTCGTCGATGCGGATATCCGGTATCCAAAAATGATTTTGGATACGGATGTGGATATGACACTATCCGTATCCGAAAGTATTCGTTTACAGGCCTAATTCTTTGTCTTTTAAAAGTAGTTTTCAATATTTACTTCTTAGAAGGTCTAACCAAAAATTGATTAGTGGTTAAAAAGAATTAATAAAAACAACAAAATGTTCAAAGGAAAAAATACGAACTTGTTTTGTGATGTGTGTGTACGTTGTGATTCCCAAAGTAACCTCATTTTTTTTTCTTTTTCAACTTCCAGTTCACGTTTCCCTCTCTCACTCCCCTAGTCTGGATCATCTTTTTCTTCATCATCCACCGATATATTTTGTCATCTCTTCCTATATCCACATGATGCTACTTGCTCTTATAATCACTCCTCTTGCTCCCTCCTCTTCTGTCGATTATATAAGAGTAAAAAAAGGGTAATTAGAGAAGAAGACATAACAATGAAAACAACTTGCTATAACTTTTATTCATCATGCAACCTATATTTATATACAAACGTCGAAGAAAATCCTTGATTATCATGATCCTTAATTAGTGCAAAGAGATCGGAACTAAATAATTATAATTTGAAAAATTTCCATATTGTGGGAATATACGAACAAAAACATTAATAATGAAATAAATGTCCACTTTAACAACCTCCAAGGTGGAAAGTGAATATTGCAAAGTTCCAACTTTTTCCGCAATATGATAAAATTCATTTCCTAAATCATCTATAAGCATGTCCACAACCTGTAATTTAGTTGCATATATGAAAGATTGATTAATCATACTTGTAACTTTTCCCACATAATGTCACAATCAATTGTAACGTGTTTTTTTGCATTCGTGACACGAGGTTAGCTGCAATATGTTGCGCCACTTGATTATCAAAAAACAAGGTGCAGTGAAAATTTGTTAAACTCTTAACTGTTTTAAAATATAGACCAACCATGTCAATTTTAAACAAATGTTTGTCATAGCTCTGCATTAAGCTTCTGCAGATGATCTTGATACATTTGCTTGTTTCTTAGGTTTCCATGAAATTAGAGAATCTTCAAAAAAAACGCAAAATACTGTAATTGACCTTCTTATGAAGTTGCAATCACCTCAATCAGATCACAAGATGCTATATGGTCAAGTTGTTTGTGAACGGGAACAACAAACCTAGCTCAAAAGTACCCTTAATATATTTGAGAATTCATAGAGCGGCATCTCAATATGGCTTTTTAGATTCATGCATGAATTTGCTTAAAGTGCAAACAACATATACTATGTCAACCTAGTGACCGTAATATAAATTTATCTTCCTGCCAATCTTCCATGTTTGGTCTGATCGCTTAATGTTGAGTCACCTATGGGAGTAAGTTTCAAATTTTGTTCCATTGAAATTTCTGTTGATCATACACCAGTGAATCCGGAATCTTGTAAACTATCAAATCTGTACTTTCCTTGAGTGGTGAAAATCTCTTTCCTGAATCTTGAAAATTCAGTGCCTAGAAAATACTTCAAACCACCAAGATCTGTAATATGAATTTTTTTAGAAGAAATTATTTAATTACTTTCGTTTCATGAAGATCGTTGCCCGTCAGAAGAATGACATCAACATAAATGAGTCACAATCGAAGAAGTTTTTTGAACTTTTGTAAAAAGAGAGTCCAAGGAAACATAATGATTTATTATTGTAAACGTGTTCTCACCGTGCTTCCATAGAAAATACCGTACTATGTAAAACTATGTTCTCATTACACATAATAGTAGGAGAGTTTATAAGATGAATACTACGAATGTTTTGATAAGAAATCCAATACAAAATCTCAACCCTAATAGAAGAAACTAATGACTAGCTAAAGATAAAATCCAACCAAGTGGTTAAGCATCAAGTTGTAGAGTGTAAGATTCAAAGTTTGAACCATAGTGTCGGTATGTAACACACCTCTTGTTAATTACTCAAACATGTGTTGTGAGGTATAGATTCCTCAAAGTTCATTCTTCAGATCTTCATTTTTATTAGCTTAAAACTCAGACTCAAGACTGTTTACTAAACTCTTAATCTGAGCACGGTCCGAGCATGGTCTGAGCCCACCGGGTATTTCAGACATATTAACCAAGCCCAACCCGTCGAGTTTTCCATGCTCGTTGGATAAAAACCTTATGTTTGGTCTGAAATATTGATATGATAACCATCATTTTTGCTTATAACTTTATAAAAATGGTACATAAACAAAGTTCAAAAACAAATTAGGTAGTGATAAAATCAACTTCCATAAAAAAGCAAACAAGAAATTCTGCATTTAGACAAACAAATTGTACACAAATAATACGTACACTTATATTTTTGGTATAGTGGATAAATAATAAGCAGATCGGATCTAAACTGAATTGGTTACTGATGAAATCATACTCTAATAATAATCGGGTCGGGCCCGAGTTCAGGATTGGGTAATCAATACTAAACCCATACCCGTATCAACATGAGATGTTCGGGCATGACTCGGGCCAAAATTCGTGCCACTAACAATACATATCATTATTTTATATACAAAGTATTAAATATCATTTAGTAATAAAATCGAATTCAAATTTCGTTGTCACCATAAAATCATAATAACCAATTGCCACTACTCCAAATGGTAAAACAGTTAGTTTAATCTGTTGCTAGAGATCTTAGGTATGTATCTCAAGACATACGTAATAACCGATAATAAAAAATCATAATTTTTACGTTATCACTTAAGTGATAAGGCTTTTAGCTTTAGTGTTGTTAGAGGTCTTATCTTCGATCACTTGGACATACATTAAAAACTAATTTCAATATTAAAAAACAAGATCCATATATCATGTATAAAAAAAATCGTCAAAATTTACATATAATATTGGCTAATTTAAATATTTGCAACTGCAATAGCATATAAACAGTGTAAAATAGTTAACTTTTTGCACCAACACTTTCTTATTACAAATGCAAACTAGAATTTTCTTGGTGCAATACTTGTAATTAAATAGAGTACGAATATAAGAATTTTGTTTTTAATCCGTTATATATCTAACTAAGGTTAAGAAAAATTAATGAAGATTCAGAAACTTCGACTATTATAGAAAAACTCATAAATTACAAAAATTATTTTTGCATATTTAGATATATTATTTTATTTATGTATATGAAGAATATGTCGTTGGAAAAAAGTTTTTAGTTGCTTTGTATTGGAGTGCAAGTATTTTGCATCCTTATATAAAAGTGCAAACGTCACCACTTAATATATCACTTATTGTTTTAACTGATAAAGTTCAACCTTTCATACTAAATGAATATAATTCTTCGGAGTTCATTCATTGGGTTGTCATTTTACTGAATAAAATTTGATCTAATCAAAGTTGTCCAATGCGACATCCTTTTCTAAATGTTCCAGAAAAAAATTGGATGTGCCTTGGTGATTTACAAAGCAAATAAAATACATTAACTTGTGATACTAGGATAATGTCACTGAGAGTATGATATCCCTATCCTATGTGATCCAATTACACACGATGTAAATCAGTGAATTTTTTGAATCTACACTTTCTTAGTACACAATGCAAACTACAATTTTCTTAGTGCAAAATATTTCTAATTAAACAGAATGCAAATATAAGAATGTTGATTTAAATTCATTATATATCAAAATTAAGGCTATGAAAATTTGAAATTTCGACTATTATGAAAAACTTCATAAATTACAGAGATTATTTTTGCATGATTAGAAATATTGTTTTATTCGTGTATATGAAAAATATGTTATTGGAAAAATGTTTTTTTTGCTGTTTCATATTTGTGTTAGGGGTTGTTTCGGATGTGATAAGGAGGAACGACGGTTTGGAATTGGAATAGTCCCACATCGCTAAATAACTTGAAGAAGTGGTGTATAAATATGGATTGGTAGGCACGTGACGTTGGGGAATTTTTTTGTTACAACAAAGTATGTGCCAACTCATATGCGTACGCCATGTGCAAGTATTTTGCATCCTTGTATAAAATTGCAAATGTTAACACTTAATATATCACTTATTCACCTATTGCTATGACTGAGAAAGGTTCGATCTTTTATGCTAAATGAATATAATTCTTCAAAGTTCATTCCTTTTGTTTTCATTTAGCGAAAATAAATTTTGATCAAATCGAAGTTGTCCAGTACAACATCCATGTCTAAATCTTCCACAACTGCATTATCTTTATCATCTGAAAAATTGGACATGCCTTATCGGATGACAAAGCAACTTTATAACTAAAATTTTGCATTGTCAACTTCAAAGTAAGATAGGTGCAAATATTTGCACTATCTATTTCAAAATTAAAGATTTGCAACTATTTGCACTTTTTTTTCTGGATTTCAAATATTTACACCAACAAACTTTATTAATGTGCCGCATATTGATTCTGTTGGGAAGATTACAAAGCTTATGATTTTGCGGTTAAAAAAAAGGATCTGGTTGGATACTTCAAACTAGCAATATTTTTTAAATATTTGAGTTAGTATGAGTGCAAGTTGAAACAGTAAGTGATTATATTAACCTAAGGACCATAACTTCATTCGCTGGCGTGGACGAGTTTATAAGTAAACAGTACAATTAAGTAAAAATTCAGCTATTTGTAAGTGATTACAATCACTAAATAAGTTCATACCCATGTTTTCTCGTTCACATTTGATTGTTTGGACTCGTGATTTCTTTCTCTCTGCATTTTCCCCCATTTGTATGCTAATTTTTGTATTTTAATCAGAGCAAAATCTTGAATAGTTAAATAATTTCATTAATAAAATGGACCTAGAATAATAGGAACCTGGAGTGGAAATAGGAACCACAGATCCAGAACATTGCAAATACAGTATTTTTAACTTCTCTTGTTATATGGCACTCATGGGCAGATGTACTACATCACTTTTATCTATAGCATGGGTGAAATTCGAATTTTCGACATGTATTTTGCATAACCTAAGCTTCTAGTAAACTATTTCATGAAATGTTTACCAAAAAAAAAAAAAAGGAAAAATAAAAAGAAATGTTGACAATCAGGTCGATCAGCCTACAAAAGCTGTAATTCTAGGCTCCACGTGTATTCTTGTTACTGAAATTACAGAAGTGAGAAGTGCTGCTATATTTTTACGTTGTGGCGTTTTTATGCACTTTTCAGTTGTCCATATTATGCCTAGACACTAGAAATCTTAATACATGATATTCTCATCAGCAACTTCAATAAGAAGAAGAAAAAACACAAACAACCTTGATCAAACTCTTCCCTTTGCAGGCAAACAGAAAATCAACACAGTTATTACGAAGGCCATCAGTGATAGCTCTGGTTCTTCTAATGTCAGCCTTGTCAAATCTGTACAAAATGCTGTGAGTTTGAATTATTTCTTTATTTTAGCATCACTGTAATTTTTAAACTCTTTTTATGTTTTCATCTTTCTCAAACCAGTGGAGCAGCCCTGAAGATCGCATAGCTCTTGCTGGATTAGGATTTGCAGGGATAGCTGCATTTTGGGCATCGTCTAATCTTATTGCGGTAACTACCAAAATCATCACCTTTCTGTGTAATTGCTTTCTTTAGTTTGATAGTGTACATCAAAATGCAAACCTTACATATAATTGCTTGATAAAACTAAGTTTCGCAGAGCATTGACAAGCTTCCTGTAATACCTGGCGTTCTGGAATTCATCGGTATATTGTTCTCATCTGTAAGTACAAATACTTTCTCTATAAAATTATCAGGCTCATTTCTGACATTTTTATACATATTGTAGTGGTTCACGTATCGATACCTCCTGTTTAAGCCAGATAGGTAAGCTCTTTTTCTTATCATATGGTTAACTATACTACAGTCCATTATGCTCCATCCATACCTTTTGTGCCTTTTATATTTATGTATGTGAATTTTTTTCAGGGAAGAACTGATCAAAATCATAAAATCTTCGATATCGGATGTCATTGGCCAGTAGTTTAATGTTAATATTAAAAGAGTTGGAGAAAAAGAATCAATAGTGGTTCGGTCGTATGTATATGATGGTTAAACAAACATTCCTCCATCTATAAATCTACTTAAAATTGGATGTGCACAAAAATAATGTTTCATTATACTTTACATTTGATTTTTCATGATCACAAGACTTTTTTGGAAGTTTTGAAAGTAAACAGATTTTATTACTTTTAAGTTTTGACTTTACATGAATCTTAAGAGAAATGCGAGAAAACCATGGAGTTTTCTTTGCCACATTCTTAATATGATGGGTTTTCCTCATAAAATGGTTACTACTTATGAACCATTTTTTTTTATTGGTGGTTATTTTCATTTTTCATTTTGTTTACATAAATAATTAATGTCCATAGGATTGACATACCACTATCCCACATGGATCGAAGATTCTTTGCTTATGAGTGTATATCTACAACAACTTTCTTTATTTTACTATATACAAGACATTCCTATATACTTCATATATTCTTTTATATGCATCTGGCAGAATGGTCCCTCATCTCCATACATCTTTTTTATTTAAGTATGGAGTACCTATCTTTATTAATGGTAAAACTACAAGATTGAAACAAACTACTGTTATTTCTATGGTGTCTTCTATCATTATCACGCCTACTATGCTGCTGACTTAATTATTTTTTCTACGGCCAATAAGGAGAGTGTTGCTACTTTTGGAACACATGTAAATTGAACCCCAAAGGTCAAAACTTTATTTTAGCACTAGTTGCAAAAATAAAGAAGTAGTTTTAAACTGCTTAAACATGGTGGAGGGTCAATTGCCGTCAAATTACCTGAGAGTGCCTCTCTCTGTCAGGTATTTGCACTATATTCCCAATGTTAGGAAATTTGGGGATACTCCAAATTTCTAATCTGGATGGAATAAATAAAAGCTCATGATCTAAAGTCATCGATTAGAAGATTGATAAATCCCACACAGGAGACAATTGCAATATATTCGAATATAAGAGACAAAATACAAATTTGAACCCAACTTTCCTTTATTATTTAGTTTGGGGAGACACAAAAAAAGATGACAATCAGATAAAGTTTTTATTTTTTTTTAATTTTTTTTTTGAAAAAAGAAGAAGAAGAAGAAATACAAATCTCCATTCTTTGATTCGATTGCAAGAGAAATTAGTTAGATGCATATCCCAATAGGTTTCAGCTACAATTCATAGGAGAAGGTTGTTTGAGAATGAAGTAATAACAAATAATACACAATTGATTTATAGATTATTTTCTTATATTACATAACTAATCGGTTGATTAGTTAGTTTTTTCCCTTCAATATAGCAAGCAACTTGTTTGTATTTGAGTCATAGAGTTTAACACTTCAACTCGACTCAAATACCATCACCAATCTCTATATCAATCTCGACCCACCAAAAAAAACCTACTGGGTTCGTGCCCTCGGACACCATTAGCCAAGATAAAAATTTATCTAGTTTGAGTAGAGCTCGAACTTCTTTTCACTTTCTCTTCAAGCACAAAAGAGGAACCTCGTACAAACACCATGCAAGAATTGCCAAACTCTTTACTCTAACCGATGTAGGAGATTCACCTCTTGATGGAATAATCATGATTTCAATAGAAAAACATGTGGTACCAACATCTCTTTATCACAGATCGAGCAAGGACATACAACATCTATTTCCCATAGTCTCCCTCCCAAGGGTTTTCTTCGACTTTTCGAATTCTACAATGTAAAACTCACCTTCGAGCTTTGCGACATTAACTGCATAGCACCAAACATAACCATGCTTATAACTCAAGCCTATAAAATCATCAAACCTTGCAGGTGTCATTTGTTCTTCAACCGAGTTTAACTATCCTAAGCTTCACCTTCAGTCTGAACTTTTGCATTATAACTCTCACCAACTATGATATCATCGACCACACCACTCTAATTCCGCATATACGACTCACTCTATCGTGTTTAGTAATTTTTTATGCTCATCCCATCATCACTTGATGGAAGCTTTGCCTTTGACAAGGATTTCTCATCAATTATAACTACCCTCATTTGAGGCTCGAAAATAGATGCTATTGATGCTGCAATCATCTTTAGTATTATTTTCCAATGATAATATGATGCGGCACGATCTACAATTTCACAAGCGTTAGGTCGGCCACGACCTAAGACACAAGGGTTAGGTCGGCCACGACCTAAGGGAGAAGTTTTAGGTCGGCCACGACCTAACGAGGTACCAGAGCAAGGCGGTGAAGTGAGTTATGCGGAAGAAGGGAACCAACGACCTATGATAGGTCGCGTACGATCTAACAAAGGATGCACGCGAAGTTGTTCAAAGGAAGAAGTGTTAGGTCGCTGCCGACTTATGAGTTAGGTCGCTACCGACCTATGTGTTGGGTCGTTACTTTATTGAGTCGCTATGTCCTATTGTAATTCTGTGTTGTAACTGTTAAGTCGCGTGGATGTATAGGTCGTAACTCGTATATTTTTTTGGTCGCGTGGAGGTGTTGTAATGAATATTGGGTTATGGCTTGTATGTGCAAGTGTTAAGTCGTTAACGACCTAAGTTGGGTCACGTGTCTTGTTAAGTCGCGGACGACCTATGTAAGGTCGTAAGTCGTGTAATGACCTAAAGGTCTGGGTTGTGAAACCGGCTATAAATAGTGGGTGTGTTGTAATTTTGGAGGGGATTGATTTTTGAATAAAATTCTTGTTTGTTAGCTTTGTGCTTTCATCAAATTGGTAGTTGAGTGTAATCTCCTATCTCCTCTTTCGGCATTCGAGTGCGCTCGGATCAACGATCGTAGAAGCCAATTCACGGTATCAAGTGCGCTTGATCAACGTCTGAAGAATTGCAGATCTTCTTTCACGGTATCGTGCGCGATCAACGTGACGAAGATAGCTAGAATTCGGTATCTTCGGATCAACGAATTTGGGCCATTCAGTATTTCTCATTCCATCGATTACTACTTTCACAGAATCATCATATTGTAATTCCGCTGCTGCATCATTTGGTATCAGAGCGAGGTTTAGCCAATCATAGCTAAGCCGAGTCTTGGAGCCAATTTATTCGAAGAGTTTGAGAAGTTAATTAAAGCCGTACCTCATTTGGAGAAGTTGAGTGTTCCTCGTGTTCATCACAAAATTACAACAAGTTGAAGTATTCGATCCATTTCATTTCGGATCAAAGATTGAAAGGTGTTTGAATTTGGCCGTGGGAGTGTGCGCGCCAAAATCTGAATTTTGGAGTTAAAGCCGAGAATTTGAAGTGAAGACCGTGCATCATATTGTTCATACCGAAAGTTGAAGTTTGTTTCATTCAACAATGCCGCCGAGGAGAGCTAATCGTCATCAAAACATTGAAGCTTTGTATAGAAGAGAAGAAGCTGACGAGATGGAGCAAAGAATAAACGAAAACTTTAGTGAGAAGCTTAATGAAGGGATTGGTCGATTATAAAAGATGATGTTGGAGATGAATCAAAATCAGAGAAGGGTTTCACCTGAATCTAATCATGGGAGAAGTAGAGTTTCGCCACATTCCAATCGAGAGAGAAGCGTTGATAATGATCATAGGAGTATGAGCCGAGACAGTTATAGAAATGTTGATGATCGAGAGCGTGATAGGAATATGAATGATCGTGATCGGAGGAATGTAGGTAGAAGGGATGTTGGTGGAAGGAATGATGGTAGTAGAGATGTTGGTGGTCAGGATCGACATCGATATACTTCAGATTTTGAAGAGGAGTTTGATGGTGGTAGTGTTCATGGACAAGGACGAGGTCAAGAAAGAAATCAGTCGGAGTATGATCACAAGTGGGAGTCGGGGATGAAAACTCAAATACCGGAATTCAAGGGAGGTATGCAAGCCGAGGAATTTCTTGATTGGTTAGCTTATGTTGAGGAAATTTTTGACTTCAAGGAGGTTCCGGAGAATCGTAAAGTGAAGTTGGTTGCTACTAGGTTGAGGGGGAGAGCTATGGCATGGTGGCAGCAAACCAAACTTACTAGAGAGCGGATGGGGAAGTCGAAGATTGCTGTTTGGGAAAAGATGAAGAAATTGATGAAGGCTATGTTCTTGCCCTATAATTACCAATCACTAATGTATCAGAGATTACAGAACTTGAGGTAAAGAACGAAGACGGTTGCTGATTATGCTGATGAGTTCTACCAATTGATTGCTCGAAATGATATTATGGAGACAGAAGAACAATTGACCGCTAGATTTGTTGGGGGACTTAGAACACAGATCCAGGATATGATGAACATGTTCGACCCTAGATCTGTGGCAGAAGCACATCAAAAGGCGTTGGCTTGGGAGAGACAAGGTAGACGTGGGGGAGGTGTGTTTCCAAGTGTTACAGGGCAAAACAAAGGAGCGAGTGGTAGTTCTAATGTTCCTAAAGCATCGAGGAAGCCGGTTGTTCATGAAGTGGCTAAACCGAAAGTCAATACCAATTTCAAATGCTATAATTGCCAGGAAGTGGGTCACAAGAGCAACGAATGTCCGAAACCGAAGAAGCGAACGATGATTGCTGAGGTAGAGGAAGATGAGGATGTAGAAGCTGAATGTTCTAATTCACTACATGATGAGGAGAAAGAGAATGTGTCGGGAGATGAAGGGTATTCATTGATGATGAAGAGGTCGTGTTTAACACCAAAACAGGAGGAGGAAACTAGCTGGTTGAGGAGTAACATCTTTTAATCAACATGCACTATCTTGGGAAGGGTTTGCAAATTTGTCATCAATGCGGGAAGCTGGGATAATATTATCTCTACAGAAGCTGTGAAGAAATTATCATTAAAGACAGAGAAACATCCGAAACCTTACAAGTTAGCTTGGTTGAGGAAAGGTGGGGAGGTGAAAGTTGGACGAAGAGCTTGTGCTAATTTTTCAATTGGAAAGAAATACAAAAATGAAATTTGGTGTGATGTTGTGGATATGGACGTGTGTCATCTGTTGCTGGGGAGACCATGGCAGTATGATAGAGCGGTGCAACATGATGGACGAACGAACAGTTATAGTTTCATGTTTGAAGGAACTAAAATCACTTTAATTCCTAAGAAGCGACCACAAGAAGAAAGCAAGTTGGAGGAGATTGAAGAGCTTAAAACTTTGCTATCTTTGAAGGAGTTTGTTAAGGAAGTCGAAGCGGAGCCTGAAGTATTTTTGTTGATTGGACGTGAGAGTCATGAAGTGGTTGAGATTCGTGAAGAAGTGAAACCAGTGCTGGAAGAGTTTGACGATGTATTTCCTGAGGAGCTACCAGCGGAGTTACCACCTTTGAGGGATATACAACACCAGATAGATCTTGTTCCAGGTGCTGTGTTGCCACATAAACCACACTACAGGATGAGTCTGAAAGAACATGAAGAGTTGCGAAGGCAGGTAGAGGAATTGCTTGAACAGGGGCGTATACAGGAGAGTTTGAGTCCGTGTGCCGTACCAGCATTACTAGTACCAAAGAAGGATGGTTCGTGGAGGATGTGTACGGATAGCAGGGCACTGAATAAGATAACTGTCAGATACAGATTTCCGATGCCGAGGCTTGATGATCTGTTAGATCAAATCAGCGGGTCTGTGATCTTTTCGAAGATTGATCTTAAAAGTGGTTATCATCAAATTCGAATTAGACCGGGTGACGAGTGGAAGACAACGTTCAAGACGAGGGAAGGATTGTATGAATGGCTGGTCATGCCGTTTGGTCTATCGAATGCACCGAGTACATTCATGAGGGGGATGAACCAAATTTTCAGGCCGTACATTGGGAAGTTTGTGGTAGTTCACTTTGATGATATCCTGATTTACAGTGCTAGTACAGAGGAGCATGTTCAGCATTTGAGGAAAGTGTTAATTATACTTCATGAAGAACAATTCTATGCTGCTACGAAGTAATGTGTGTTTATGGCACGGAGTGTCTTATTTCTGGGGTATGTTGTATCGAAAGAAGGGATACAGGTGGACCAAAGTAAAGTTGAAGCGATCGGAGATTGGCCACAACCCAAGACGATAACGGAAGTTCGAAGTTTTCATGGGTTGGCTTCATTTATCGAAGGTTTATTCCACACTTTAGCAGTGTGATGGCGCCTGTTACTGATTGTATGAAAGACAAACAGTTTACATGGACGGAGGAAGCGGGGGTTGCTTTGGAGCGAATTAAAGAACTCTTGACGTCAGCACCAATTCTAGTGTTACCGGATTTTCAGTTAGTGTTTGAACTACATACTGATGCGTCCAAGGTTGGGATTGGAGGAGTGTTGAGTCAGAGGGGACGTCCTATTGCATATTTCAGTGAGAAGTTATTAGGAGCAAAGATTAGGTATAGCACGTATGATGTGGAATTTTATGCTGTTGTGCAAGCCATTAAACATTGGAGACATTACTTATTTCACAAGGAGTTTGTGCTATACACTGATCACGAGGCTTTGAAACATCTACAAGGGCAAGAGAAGATTTCAGCAAGGCATGCATCGTGGATTGCATATCTGCAGCAGTTTACATTTGTTGTGAAACACAAATCTGGAGTTACAAACCGTGTGGCGGATGCGCTGAGCAGAAGAAATCATTTGTTAACCACAATGAAGGTTAAAGTGACGGGGTTCGAATTACTTCCAGAATTATTTGTTGAAGATCCTTACTTTATGAAGATTGTAGACGAAGTAAAGAAGGGGGAGACGGATGAGTTTGTATTGGTGGATGGTTATTTGTTTAAGGAAAATTGTTTGTGTGTTCCAGATTGCAGTTTACGGTTGAAAATTGTAAAAGAGTTACATGAAGAAGGCCATGTGGGTAGAGACCGAACATTACAGCTGATTTTTCAATCTTATTTTTGGCCATCGATGAGAAAAGAGGTGGAGAGGTTCGTTGAGAGGTGTCATATCTATCAAGTTTCGAAAGGAACCGCTACAAACGCAGGATTATATATGCCGTTACCTCTTCTGACTAAACCATGGGCGGATGTGAGCATGGATTTTGTTTTGGGTTTGCCTAGGACTCAAAGGGGAAATGATTCTATATTCGTTGTGGTGGACAAGTTTTCTAAAATGGCACATTTCATCGCATGTAAGAAGACAGCGGATGCCGACCGTGTTGCTCAGTTATTCTTTAAAGAGGTGTATCGATTGCATGGGCTACCTGAATCGATTGTTTCAGATCGGGATACTAGATTTCTAAGCCATTTCTGGCTAAGCTTGTGGAAGATGGTGGGAACAAAGTTGAACTTTAGTAGCGCTTATCATCCGCAGACAGATGGGCAAACTGAGGTTGTGAACAGATCGTTGGGAAATTTGTTACGATGTCTTGTGAAGGACAATCTGAAGAGTTGGGACATGAAGTTATGCCAAGCAGAGTTTGCACACAATCATGCAGTGAACCAGAGTACTGGATTCAGCCCATTTCAGATTGTATATTCAAATTTGCCAAAGGGGCCGTTGGATTTAACGGTAATACCACAACCAAAGAAGACAGTTAAAGGGGCTGCTGATTTTGTTGAAGGATTGACAGAGTGTCATAGAATCGTTCAAGAACGATTGGGAAAGGCAAATGAGAAGTACAAACGATCTGCAGATCTGAAGCGAATGAGTGTCGAATTCAAAGAAGGTGATTTGGTGTATGCTGTGTTAACAAAGGATCGTTTTCCAGTGGGTACTTATAACAAGTTGAAAGTCAGAAAAATCGGTCCTGTAAAAATTGTAAAACGGATCAATGAAAATGCTTATAGGTTGAAGCTACCGGAGGATGTGTACACGTCTGACGTGTTCAACGTTAAGCATCTCGTACCTTATTATGGGGATGACCAATCCGATGGGAAAGAGCTTTCAAATTCGAGGACGAATTTTTCTCAACCCGGGGAGGATGATGCGGCACGATCTACAATTTCACAAGGGTTAGGTCGGCCACGACCTAAGACACAAGGGTTAGGTCGGCCACGACCTAAGGGAGAAGTTTTAGGTCGGCCACGACCTAACGAGGTACCAGAGCAAGGCGGTGAAGCGAGTTATGCGGAAGAAGGGAACCAACGACCTATGATAGGTCGCGTACGATCTAACAAAGGATGCACGCGAAGTTGTTCAAAGGAAGAAGTATTAGGTCGCTGCCGACTTATGAGTTAGGTCGCTACCGACCTATGTGTTGGGTCGTTACTTTATTGAGTCGCTATGTCCTATTGTAATTCTATGTTGTAACTGTTAAGTCGCGTGGATGTATAGTTCGTAACTCGTATATTTTTTTTAGGTCGTTCTTTTATAAGTCGTGAGTCGTTATGTGTTGTACATATGTGTTGAGTCGTGGATGTATAGGTCGTAACTCGTATGTTTTTTAGGTCGCGTGGAGGTGTTGTAATGAATATTGGGTTATGGCTTGTATGTGCAAGTGTTAAGTCGTTAACGACCTAAGTTGGGTCACGTGTCTTGTTAAGTCGCGGACGACCTATGTAAGGTCGTAAGTCGTGTAACGACCTAAAGGTCTGGGTTGTGAAAACGGCTATAAATAGTGGCTGTGTTGTAATTTTGGAGGGGATTGATTTTTGAATAAAATTCTTGTTTGTTAGCTTTGTGCTTTCATCAAATTGGTTGTTGAGTGTAATCTCCTATTTCCTCTTTCGGCATTCGAGTGCGCTCGGATCAACGATCGTAGAAGCCAATTCACGGTATCAAGTGCGCTTGATCAACGTCTGAAGAATTGCAGATCTTCTTTCACGGTATCGTGCGCGATCAACGTGACGAAGATAGCTAGAATTCGGTATCTTCAGATCAACGAATTTGGGCCATTCAGTATTTCTCATTCCATCGATTACTACTTTCACAGAATCATCATATTGTAATTCCGCTGCTGCATCATAATATAAGATCAATTATTGTATCATTAAGATCAAGAGCACAAGAATTTATAAATTCAACAAAACATTTTCATTAATTCATTTAGAAACTCATTACATTTAAGTTATATAACATCACGATTACATCGTTCGGATAAAAATATGATAATTTCAAATATGATACCAAAAACGACATATGAAGATGCTCACTTTGGAGATCAGAGTCTTAATTACCTAGACAATTATGGTACTAGTCATTACATACAATAAAAAACAAAAGCAATTAAAATTTCATAGCGGAAATACTTATAATATTAGCCTGTCTTTTGCATGTCTTCGAAAACTTTATTCATCTAAACATGTAAACCCTACTCTCAGCCTATCCAATTTCGATTGAGTACCCGAGAGATTAAGGGGAAACCAAAAGGTTTGGACCAGACAAAAAGTCCAATGTGAATAATATTATACCATCTTAAACTAAAAATAGATACTTAATGAGATCACACCATTGAGCAGAACTTGTTTCCCCTCATTGATATTTTATCAAACAGTATGTCAACCATAACATATTCTGCAACCAAAATGATTAAAATATAATCAAACATCAATATCATGCATAATGGATCAAAATGAATAGCTTGTCATTCACTAAGGTCAAAGAATCACATATTTTCATAATTACCCAATCTCATAAAATAGTTCATTCAACAACATAGTTATCGCAGTGTCACTATGAACTTATTAGTTTTCATAGATCAACTAAAAACCTATCGGGCTGATTTGTGCCAAGATATACCAGATAATCCAACGGTCTTCTAGTCCATTCAGAAGAAAATTACCAACAGTCTTCTAAGTTCGGTAGGAGAAAAATATCCCTAATCTCCTAAATATGGTAGGAGAAATATCAATCCACACATGCATGCATGCTAATCACAATATGCTTGATTGCTAACAACACAACTTATACCCTTTCACTCATTCACTATAGCTTTGCAAAATGTGCTTGCTTGCTTTAGGCTCCAACTTATCCTTGCTCTTGTTTACATCAGCTAGACAACCAAACACTTTAAGGAATGAAATACTCACATGCTTACCTTTTCCATAACTCTTTTGAGATATTCGTAACTATGATAATGAAAGGTGTACGATTGATGAGATGAACCGTTATAGATATAACCTGTACCCAAAATATCATCTCCAATTTAATATTCAAACATTAGCTACTTGCCTTCTCTAAAAATGCTTGAACCTTTCGCTCAACTACTAGCGAATCACTAAGAGACGTGGTCTCTCTCAAGACTACTTCAAACTCATAATAGTCGATGAATTCTTGTGATGAAAATTCACTACTATTACCAGTCTAAGAACCATCAACTGCCTATCTACAAAGGTCTTCTACCTATGAAATCAAGCAAGTCTTTCGTCTTTGGTCTTCATGAAATAGACCCAATCCTTTTATGAGAAATCAGCTACAAACATACTGAAGCATCTAGATCCATCTAATGATTGCACTGGTGCAAACACCCAAACATTTGAACGGGCACTCCAGAAAATCTGTCATTGCAGGTCTTTCGTCTAATGAAACATAATTTTGCTTCCCAAGGTCATAACTCTTACAAAAGCTCAACTTTAACCGACATACACCATCAACCTTCCTTCTGTAACAGTTCAAATTCCACTCATCAAAATGTCCCAACCGAAGATGACACAACCGAGTAGTTTCTACACCAAAATTAGAATCAGTTGTTGACTCTCCTTTAATAATCTCTCCATGAAGAAAATAAGTGTTACATGTCCTAACACCCAATTGCTCTCACTCTTGCCATCTACAACACATCCCAATCCTTTTCTACCCAAAGCTTCTACTAACATGAAACTCCTATGTAAATCCAAAATATGCCAGACATATGTGATAGTCCTAACAACACTATCGTATATCTTAATCCTCATACTCCCTACGTCAACCATATAACAAGGTGCATCTTTCCACATAAGAATACCTCTGTCACTCTCCATAATTGTAACAAAGTAACTTCTATTTATTATCATGTGATATGAATCAGCGAATCAATTACCCATCTAGAAAAATCAAACAAACTAACATTGGCCTAAAACACTAATGTATCTCTTCCATCATCACTATCCGAACTATCCACAATCATCGTCGCCATTGGAGCTTTTTTTTTCTTCCCTCTCTTCTTCCTAAGTACTAGACACTCATGCCTATAGTCACCTCCTCATGACAACATAATATGCACCCCTACTAGGACCTCTAGCGATGACTTACGCTTTGACCTTTTTGAACCGACAAAGCCTTTGAACCACCATCTTGACTCACTACCTGCCAACCTACTCGTCAACAACTTATTATGTAACCCTGCTTTGACAATATATAAGCTTATGGAATCTCTTCCATAAAATATGGAGTTAACAAATACTCCTTACTTTGAAAGTAATAAACATAACAGAATTATTGTCTACGCTTCTTCAGTATTTCTAACATATGATGCGTTCAAACTCATAATTAATGTATTAAGAGTATCTAGGTGCTTAAAAAGTGTAACATCCCCCATTTTAAGATCTAAAAATAGACATTAATGATATAATAGTCATCTATAGTATAAATTTTCAATGATAAAATGAAATCATATATTGTATTATTAACATCAAGAGCAAAAGAATTCAAAACTATTTCATAAAGCAATTCACTCATTCATTACATGTTCATTATATAATCCAATGATTACAACGTTTGGATAAAATATAATAAATACAAATATAATTTCAAGAGCAATATATGATGGTTCCTCCTCGATTGATCAGAGTCAGAACTATAGAGAGTTATAAAATTCATAATTACATACATAAGCAGTTATACCGCACTACAGAATAAAATCTAACTAATATCAATTTGCCTTCTTCACGTTTCTAGAAATTTTATTCGTTTAAGTGTGAAAATCCTTACTGTAACGACCCCGAATCTTATAGATATTTAAATTGATAATTAATTCGATTTTTGAATTATATTTGTGGAATAAAACGATAAATGGATTGCGAGTTTCCCCGACATCCAAGTATATTTGTATGAATCGTTTAAAAATTTAAATTCTTGTATATATGAGAATATATATCTGTATTTGAACATATCCGACTAAATTTGAAATAATATAATATGTATTTGATTTGAATTTAGATTGTTAATAAGTGGTTTAAAAAATAAAAATAATAGTAAATGAATGTAATATTGGATAGTTAAGTTTAAAATAAAATAACGAAAGTAAATTATATATTGATAGTTTAAGTTTGAATAACATAAGCAAAATAAAAAGTGTGCAGGCTGAAAGTTATCAAAGAAGTATTAAAGCTTGCAAAAGAAAGAAAACAAAATATATCTTTTTGTACAAGTCATAAATGCAAGTCACCAATATCTTTTTGCAAATGAACAAGGTAAATAAAATACATATAAATGTGAAACCAAAACAAAACAAAGTACACAATACGATACCTATCAGCCGAAGTAAGTATGGTAAAGAACAACAAAGAAAAAAAAAATATAACAACATATTAAAAGAAATCTAAGTACATACGAATATGAGGTGATTCATGTACTTACCAATATCTTCTCAGCCGAAACAAGAAGAAAAGAAATAGCAAAGAAATATAAGTATGGTACAAGGTAGTTAATGCAATATCTTTAGCATGCAAATGTATATATCTTCAGCCACCGAAATGAATATAAGATAAAGTATATAGATAATTTTATGAAAATATAGTACAAGGCAATTAATGTTAGCCACCACAAATTTATCATTTCGGCTACAAGCAAGATCTGTAGCCAACAAAAGAAATAAAATCTCTGAATTGTGGTACAAAACATTTATCAACATGAACACACCCTGTACAAAGTTTATACCCAGTAAACTTCATTTTCCTATATATCAACCTCCTCTCTATTTGTTTCATTCGAAAACTGAGTAAAAATCTAAAGCAATATTATTTCAAAACTTAAAAACAAATCTCAACTTCAACTGGAAAAAAATCAAACAACTGAAAACAAAGATAAATTCCAAATCTTAAAACTTGGAATGATCAACTCAGCAAACCTGGAATCAAGGCAGGCTCTGTTTTCTTCCTCTGGCACAACACTGTGAGCAACTTTAATTTTTCTTTTAGACCTCTTTGTTCTTTTATCTGTGAGCATTATTTATCTTTGTTTTATGTTTTGAATGTTTGTGATTGATAATGTTATGGAATGTTGCCTAGCTGTTGAATACACTTACATGAAGTATACATATATAGGTGAGCTAAATCATGTGTATATAGGCATATATGCCTATTCTTATGGTTACAGGTTTGGAAAATTATTTCAAGAATTTACATCTCAAGATTTATGCAAATTTGAGTTATGATTATTAAACAAAAGAGGGTTTAAATAGGACAACATCCATGTTAGGAACAAATCCAAGTTTATTTATTGAGAATTTACTTCAAGAATGAGAAAAACAGTGAAATATTAAACTATATTGAAATCTCGACTTGAATGATTCGTTGTTTCAAGTATATAAGTAGATTTGTTATCAAAATCTATGAATTTTAAAATAATAATCAGGATTTTTAGAGCTAAGTTTCGAGAGCAGTTCATAGATGAACGGGAAACGATTTTCGACCAATTGCCGGCCACCCAATGAACTAGGGGCGTCTGGGTTTCTGGCGGAGATGAATGAGCCTACGAAGGTGATGGGAAAATTGGTCGGAGGCACTCTCGACCACTGTGGCAATGGCGGCAGTCGTTTGAAGTATGTAAACCTAAATTTGGCATGGCTAAGAAATTCGATTCGTACGTCCTCCCCAGTTGATCGAGTGTCGCGAGAGTTTGGGAAGTGGAAGAAGAACGTGCTGTCGTGGTGTGGCAAAAGGTTGAGGGCCTCAGTTGATCGGTGACGGTGGCGAATAGTGGTTTTTGTCGATCGATGAGTTTACTGGAGGATGCTCGATAGCTTATTTTCGATTTTCTGGCGAATTCGTGGATCTGGGTGTTCGTGACGATGTAGGCGAGGTTCGGCGACTTGGTGACGTGATCGATGGTGATCGCCGTAGCTCCGACGTCTCGTGCACGTACACGTGCACGTTGGGTTAGTTTTGGGCTATGCTGTGGGTTCGTGTTTTGGGGAAGATGATATCGCCTCGGGTTCAATCTCGAGAAAAGCAGGGGTTCGACTCGAAGCAGGAAATGGAAGGGTGGAACCAGAAGTTGAGCTCGGGTAAGTGAGTGATTGGCTCGGGTCATTGATAATGCAGCAGGGTTTTAAAATTTTAAGTAAATATTTTCAAATTGTTTTGAAAATAAATTGATTTTGAAATAAATTATATGATGATAATGAATATTTTTCTAAGTATTCTTCATGGAATTTGATAATGCTTGAATTAAGCAAGTGTTGGAAATAAGTATATTAGGAACCTTAATTAAGAAATGATTTTTTTTATTTAAATATTATTTTAATTAAAGGTTGATTAATTTATAAATTGAAATTCGTGTATTAGGTTTTAATCAAAAGGTATTAAGAAAATTTCTTTATGAAATTGATTTAAAAGATGAAGATAATTAAGAATAATCACTTATTGTATTTAATTAAAGGAAATTAATCAATGTGATAAATTAATTTGAGAAAAAATAGTTAAGTAAAGGTCAATTAATTAATAAAGGTGATTAAAGAATGATAATCAATTGAGAAATAATTAATTTACGTAATTAATTAAAGATAATCAATTAAAGGGTGAATTTAATAATTAAAGGTTAATTATTGAATAATTAAAGATTGATGAATTATAATTAAAAGGTTAATTAATTTATAATTAAAAGGTTAATTTATAAATGATTGAAGGTTAATTAATTAAAATGGTTTATAATTAATTAATGATTAATTAACCAAGATTTGTAGTTTATTCAAAAGTAATTAATCTGGTATAAATTAATTATAATCAGATATAAATTGACCTTACTTATGAATGTTTGGATTTTATTGAATGGTGAATTGTTTGATATCCCTGATATTTGATGCTTTGTGATATACCCTGATTTGTGTTTTAATCTGTGATGTATTTTATCACCTGTGATATCTATATATTTGTGATCTATGCCTAAACGATAAGCGATATAGTTTATATCAATTATCAACTATATTTCTGTATTCTGATCGGTGATGATTCATCGTGTTGCACTATTGGGTTAAACCCCTGGACTACACCTTTACACACACAAATATGGATTTCACGAGGAAATCGGTTAAGTCACAGATAATTTAAATTTGATATTTTCGAAATTGAAATTTTTATTTCAATTGATTTTGAAACTAGAAAGTTGGGTTTAAAGTAAAAAGCTATTGAAATGGAATTTCAAAGATAAAAGTTATTTTGAATAACTTAACCGAGTTTTGAAAATTTAAATAGTTAGATTTAAATTTGGATTCAAGTTTGAAATTAAGCTATGATTTGGAAACTAGGGACTAAAGATGATATAAAATGTGTTTATATGAATTTAAACCATTTTAAAAGTATAAGTTGGGAATTTGGATTTAACCCAAGAACCTTAACTCGTATAAATGAATCAGATTTCCAAAATGAAAACTGTTTGTTTTCAAAGAATAAAAGCTTTTAGATAAGAAATGAAATTCCAATTTAGGTAAAGGAATTTCAAGATTTAATTGAAAAATGGTTTTCCAAGTTATAAATGAATTCTTTTCGAAAGCTATGAATTAAATC
The DNA here is from genome assembly GCA_030737815.1 of Allium fistulosum. Taxonomy (NCBI): domain Eukaryota; kingdom Viridiplantae; phylum Streptophyta; class Magnoliopsida; order Asparagales; family Amaryllidaceae; genus Allium; species Allium fistulosum. Next base: position 795,649,434 of record CM060902.1, on the reverse strand, counting down.
TGTTTATTTTTAACAGATTTAAAATGATGTTTTGTTAAACCATTCGAAATGAAATTGTTTTGAAAGCTATTTGTTAAATCTTTGATTTAAAGATTTAACGAGTTAATCAAATTGAAATGGGAATTAATTTGGAAATTCTGTGATTAAATCTTTTATTTAAAAGATTAAAGTGTGGAAATTGTTTAAACCATTTAAGGTTGTTAAAATGAATCTTTTTGTTTAAAAGATCTGAAATGGTAATTTGTTAAACCATTTGAAAAGAAAGTTTGGGTTTAAGTTGTGACTTAATTGAAATCCCAATATCCATATGTTTTTAAAATATTGCGCACATTATTCGGTTTAGCCGGGAGAGGACCTTAGTGTCATATAACCCATTCCGAATAGTGATACGTCGTATATGGATAGCATTTGAAGACCGGTGTTGAAGACCGGATATTTTTCGAAAATGAAAGGACAACCTGTCGAATGTCTCTGCACTGGGTAGCTCCCGGTATAGAGATTTATATCACTCTTTTGTGACGGGAAGTCCGGACGTGATTGAAAGTTATCCGGATTTGCAAGGGCTTCGTGAGAAGTGCCTTCGGTTCTGTTCGAACCCGGAACAGACTTATATGGATACATGTCTGACATTACACTTTGAGATATAAAGCCGATTTCTTTCAAATACATTTCTGTTTGGTGGCGGAGAATTTATTCTCTTAGCTTAACACCCTTCTCTGAGACGTACGAGCTCAGAGGTTATGTAGTTGAAGTTATCAGCGATATATCCCAATTTGGTAATGTGGCATGCTGAGTGTTGCTGTGTGATGATCAATGTTTGATCATTTGTGATATGATCTTTTGTTTGATCATTTATCTTTGTGATCATAGGTTGATCATCTGTTGACCCAAAGCGTGGCTTTTTGAAAAAGCGTAGCTTTGTGGACGAGACTTCGTCAGGGCCTCACAACCCGGAAATGGTCGAAACAGGATCGTTGCGGCAAGGTTATGAGGGTCGCGCCCTTTAGGGTATGTCATTTCCTTCTGGAAAGGGGTGGTATTATGGTATGGAGCCCTGATACTTACTCATGTGGATACACTTATTTATTATGTGTGATGTTGGTTATCGAGGCCTCGGATAAAGGTCCCAAAGGACCGGGAGGTGGCATATTCGTGAGTTACCTGTTACAGGGGTAACCCGGCCTTGTTGGCAGAGAGCAGTTTGTCTCTCGGGACGTCCCGCCAGAGGCGATCCCATGCGGCGGAAGGAAGTTCCTTAGCCTGACCATTTGTTGGAAATCCATTTCTCCAATACGGAACTTGTACGGTTTTAGTTGTAGAACCTGCCATTTACATACGGTGGTCACCACTGTTTAGATGGTAGCTATAGTAGGCATACGATACTGGTCGTATGTTGGCTAAGATTAATATTATACTTTCGAAATGTTTTCTGCACTATGCACTAATAATAATATCAAGATGATTTTACGTAGTAAGCATCTTTGACTATCATAAGAAGAAATCTCCTCCAATTCTGCGTTTGCATTGTGTGTGTGGCGGGAGGTCTTATGGTAGTTTCATTTTCCAAAAGCATTGCGAATTGACTTTAAAATTCTGTTGTTGTTTGTTTTAAAGATAAAACTGTTTTTGTTGCTCACACCAGTCCCATGACTGATCCGGAGTTTATTGTTCCCTTCCTAAACTCTGGGTGCCCATAATTTTCCACACGGGCAGTCTAGAGTTGGGTTTATTTTCAGATATTCAGGTTTAGTAGATTATTTGGAGCTAGTTCATTCATCGGAGTTGCTTATCTTGGAGTTGTGGATTCATTCTTGTCTGAAGATCATTTTGGAGTTATCATTTCTATTGATATTGTTCCGCTGCTGTTGTTATCATTTTCTTTTCCGCTGCTATTTCTTGTATCATATCTCTGATGTATATAGATATTCATTGTATCATCATTGTATCAGATATTGTATATCAATGTATTATTCTTTTTTTCCGCTGTGTTATTTACTTAATTGTGTTATAGCTCCGGGAAGCCAGATTCGGCGTTTGAATCTACGGCATTTTGAGTACAAGTGAAGTACGGGTGCCGATTTTCGAAGGCCGAGTTTTTGGAATCTTACATTTGGTATCAGAGCTAAGGTTGAACTTTAGCTCAGGAGTGTAACACGTTAAGTAGCTCATTAGAGATAGAGTGAAGTATACCCTAGAATGAGTAAGTCTCAGATATCCGTCTGAATGCCTCAGTAAATTCTCTTGCTATCCACTGATAGTGAGTATGAGTGCAAGAAGAAGACGAGATAGGGGACGAGGGAATACGACTATAAATGGCCAATATCCTGCAACAGTGGAAACAATCTTTCTTATCAATTTTCTTTGATTCGTTTCCAAATTCTTTTGATTCCTTCGTGACAGCTCCAGGAGAAGTTTCGATGTGATGATGGCTCTACGAATCGTTGTAGAAGATCCTTTCTTCGTATCTTTATCAGTTCTTATCAGCTTTTTGATTTAAACCTTAATGAAATTTGGAATTGGAAAATATAAATTGAGTTAAAATTGATTATCAGGATATGAAGCTAATTTGAATTGAATCGATAAAACGATATTGTTTAAAACCAAAATTTGAAATTCTATTGAAATTTCTTTTGAATACCAAAGTCCGAAGATGGACGAATTGGTGTGTATTCTGTGATATTCCGACTTGAGTTCGGAATCCGTATCCTGTGTTCGAGAAGTTATAGGAGTTCGAATCTATCTCCGAGTTGTTTTCGTGCCTGCGAATTTCGAGGACGAAATTCTTTTAAGGGGGGAAGTCTATAACGACCCCGAATCTTATAGATATTTAAATTGATAATTAATTCGATTTTTGAATTATATTTGTGGAATAAAACGATAAATGGATTGCGAGTTTCCCCGACATCCAAGTATATTTGTATGAATCGTTTAAAAATTTAAATTCTTGTATATATGAGAATATATATCTGTATTTGAACATATCCGACTAAATTTGAAATAATATAATATGTATTTGATTTGAATTTAGATTGTTAATAAGTGGTTTAAAAAATAAAAATAATAGTAAATGAATGTAATATTGGATAGTTAAGTTTAAAATAAAATAACGAAAGTAAATTATATATTGATAGTTTAAGTTTGAATAACATAAGCAAAATAAAAAGTGTGCAGGCTGAAAGTTATCAAAGAAGTATTAAAGCTTGCAAAAGAAAGAAAACAAAATATATCTTTTTGTACAAGTCATAAATGCAAGTCACCAATATCTTTTTGCAAATGAACAAGGTAAATAAAATACATATAAATGTGAAACCAAAACAAAACAAAGTACACAATACGATACCTATCAGCCGAAGTAAGTATGGTAAAGAACAACAAAGAAAAAAAAAATATAACAACATATTAAAAGAAATCTAAGTACATACGAATATGAGGTGATTCATGTACTTACCAATATCTTCTCAGCCGAAACAAGAAGAAAAGAAATAGCAAAGAAATATAAGTATGGTACAAGGTAGTTAATGCAATATCTTTAGCATGCAAATGTATATATCTTCAGCCACCGAAATGAATATAAGATAAAGTATATAGATAATTTTATGAAAATATAGTACAAGGCAATTAATGTTAGCCACCACAAATTTATCATTTCGGCTACAAGCAAGATCTGTAGCCAACAAAAGAAATAAAATCTCTGAATTGTGGTACAAAACATTTATCAACATGAACACACCCTGTACAAAGTTTATACCCAGTAAACTTCATTTTCCTATATATCAACCTCCTCTCTATTTGTTTCATTCGAAAACTGAGTAAAAATCTAAAGCAATATTATTTCAAAACTTAAAAACAAATCTCAACTTCAACTGGAAAAAAATCAAACAACTGAAAACAAAGATAAATTCCAAATCTTAAAACTTGGAATGATCAACTCAGCAAACCTGGAATCAAGGCAGGCTCTGTTTTCTTCCTCTGGCACAACACTGTGAGCAACTTTAATTTTTCTTTTAGACCTCTTTGTTCTTTTATCTGTGAGCATTATTTATCTTTGTTTTATGTTTTGAATGTTTGTGATTGATAATGTTATGGAATGTTGCCTAGCTGTTGAATACACTTACATGAAGTATACATATATAGGTGAGCTAAATCATGTGTATATAGGCATATATGCCTATTCTTATGGTTACAGGTTTGGAAAATTATTTCAAGAATTTACATCTCAAGATTTATGCAAATTTGAGTTATGATTATTAAACAAAAGAGGGTTTAAATAGGACAACATCCATGTTAGGAACAAATCCAAGTTTATTTATTGAGAATTTACTTCAAGAATGAGAAAAACAGTGAAATATTAAACTATATTGAAATCTCGACTTGAATGATTCGTTGTTTCAAGTATATAAGTAGATTTGTTATCAAAATCTATGAATTTTAAAATAATAATCAGGATTTTTAGAGCTAAGTTTCGAGAGCAGTTCATAGATGAACGGGAAACGATTTTCGACCAATTGCCGGCCACCCAATGAACTAGGGGCGTCTGGGTTTCTGGCGGAGATGAATGAGCCTACGAAGGTGATGGGAAAATTGGTCGGAGGCACTCTCGACCACTGTGGCAATGGCGGCAGTCGTTTGAAGTATGTAAACCTAAATTTGGCATGGCTAAGAAATTCGATTCGTACGTCCTCCCCAGTTGATCGAGTGTCGCGAGAGTTTGGGAAGTGGAAGAAGAACGTGCTGTCGTGGTGTGGCAAAAGGTTGAGGGCCTCAGTTGATCGGTGACGGTGGCGAATAGTGGTTTTTGTCGATCGATGAGTTTACTGGAGGATGCTCGATAGCTTATTTTCGATTTTCTGGCGAATTCGTGGATCTGGGTGTTCGTGACGATGTAGGCGAGGTTCGGCGACTTGGTGACGTGATCGATGGTGATCGCCGTAGCTCCGACGTCTCGTGCACGTACACGTGCACGTTGGGTTAGTTTTGGGCTATGCTGTGGGTTCGTGTTTTGGGGAAGATGATATCGCCTCGGGTTCAATCTCGAGAAAAGCAGGGGTTCGACTCGAAGCAGGAAATGGAAGGGTGGAACCAGAAGTTGAGCTCGGGTAAGTGAGTGATTGGCTCGGGTCATTGATAATGCAGCAGGGTTTTAAAATTTTAAGTAAATATTTTCAAATTGTTTTGAAAATAAATTGATTTTGAAATAAATTATATGATGATAATGAATATTTTTCTAAGTATTCTTCATGGAATTTGATAATGCTTGAATTAAGCAAGTGTTGGAAATAAGTATATTAGGAACCTTAATTAAGAAATGATTTTTTTTATTTAAATATTATTTTAATTAAAGGTTGATTAATTTATAAATTGAAATTCGTGTATTAGGTTTTAATCAAAAGGTATTAAGAAAATTTCTTTATGAAATTGATTTAAAAGATGAAGATAATTAAGAATAATCACTTATTGTATTTAATTAAAGGAAATTAATCAATGTGATAAATTAATTTGAGAAAAAATAGTTAAGTAAAGGTCAATTAATTAATAAAGGTGATTAAAGAATGATAATCAATTGAGAAATAATTAATTTACGTAATTAATTAAAGATAATCAATTAAAGGGTGAATTTAATAATTAAAGGTTAATTATTGAATAATTAAAGATTGATGAATTATAATTAAAAGGTTAATTAATTTATAATTAAAAGGTTAATTTATAAATGATTGAAGGTTAATTAATTAAAATGGTTTATAATTAATTAATGATTAATTAACCAAGATTTGTAGTTTATTCAAAAGTAATTAATCTGGTATAAATTAATTATAATCAGATATAAATTGACCTTACTTATGAATGTTTGGATTTTATTGAATGGTGAATTGTTTGATATCCCTGATATTTGATGCTTTGTGATATACCCTGATTTGTGTTTTAATCTGTGATGTATTTTATCACCTGTGATATCTATATATTTGTGATCTATGCCTAAACGATAAGCGATATAGTTTATATCAATTATCAACTATATTTCTGTATTCTGATCGGTGATGATTCATCGTGTTGCACTATTGGGTTAAACCCCTGGACTACACCTTTACACACACAAATATGGATTTCACGAGGAAATCGGTTAAGTCACAGATAATTTAAATTTGATATTTTCGAAATTGAAATTTTTATTTCAATTGATTTTGAAACTAGAAAGTTGGGTTTAAAGTAAAAAGCTATTGAAATGGAATTTCAAAGATAAAAGTTATTTTGAATAACTTAACCGAGTTTTGAAAATTTAAATAGTTAGATTTAAATTTGGATTCAAGTTTGAAATTAAGCTATGATTTGGAAACTAGGGACTAAAGATGATATAAAATGTGTTTATATGAATTTAAACCATTTTAAAAGTATAAGTTGGGAATTTGGATTTAACCCAAGAACCTTAACTCGTATAAATGAATCAGATTTCCAAAATGAAAACTGTTTGTTTTCAAAGAATAAAAGCTTTTAGATAAGAAATGAAATTCCAATTTAGGTAAAGGAATTTCAAGATTTAATTGAAAAATGGTTTTCCAAGTTATAAATGAATTCTTTTCGAAAGCTATGAATTAAATCTGTTTATTTTTAACAGATTTAAAATGATGTTTTGTTAAACCATTCGAAATGAAATTGTTTTGAAAGCTATTTGTTAAATCTTTGATTTAAAGATTTAACGAGTTAATCAAATTGAAATGGGAATTAATTTGGAAATTCTGTGATTAAATCTTTTATTTAAAAGATTAAAGTGTGGAAATTGTTTAAACCATTTAAGGTTGTTAAAATGAATCTTTTTGTTTAAAAGATCTGAAATGGTAATTTGTTAAACCATTTGAAAAGAAAGTTTGGGTTTAAGTTGTGACTTAATTGAAATCCCAATATCCATATGTTTTTAAAATATTGCGCACATTATTCGGTTTAGCCGGGAGAGGACCTTAGTGTCATATAACCCATTCCGAATAGTGATACGTCGTATATGGATAGCATTTGAAGACCGGTGTTGAAGACCGGATATTTTTCGAAAATGAAAGGACAACCTGTCGAATGTCTCTGCACTGGGTAGCTCCCGGTATAGAGATTTATATCACTCTTTTGTGACGGGAAGTCCGGACGTGATTGAAAGTTATCCGGATTTGCAAGGGCTTCGTGAGAAGTGCCTTCGGTTCTGTTCGAACCCGGAACAGACTTATATGGATACATGTCTGACATTACACTTTGAGATATAAAGCCGATTTCTTTCAAATACATTTCTGTTTGGTGGCGGAGAATTTATTCTCTTAGCTTAACACCCTTCTCTGAGACGTACGAGCTCAGAGGTTATGTAGTTGAAGTTATCAGCGATATATCCCAATTTGGTAATGTGGCATGCTGAGTGTTGCTGTGTGATGATCAATGTTTGATCATTTGTGATATGATCTTTTGTTTGATCATTTATCTTTGTGATCATAGGTTGATCATCTGTTGACCCAAAGCGTGGCTTTTTGAAAAAGCGTAGCTTTGTGGACGAGACTTCGTCAGGGCCTCACAACCCGGAAATGGTCGAAACAGGATCGTTGCGGCAAGGTTATGAGGGTCGCGCCCTTTAGGGTATGTCATTTCCTTCTGGAAAGGGGTGGTATTATGGTATGGAGCCCTGATACTTACTCATGTGGATACACTTATTTATTATGTGTGATGTTGGTTATCGAGGCCTCGGATAAAGGTCCCAAAGGACCGGGAGGTGGCATATTCGTGAGTTACCTGTTACAGGGGTAACCCGGCCTTGTTGGCAGAGAGCAGTTTGTCTCTCGGGACGTCCCGCCAGAGGCGATCCCATGCGGCGGAAGGAAGTTCCTTAGCCTGACCATTTGTTGGAAATCCATTTCTCCAATACGGAACTTGTACGGTTTTAGTTGTAGAACCTGCCATTTACGTACGGTGGTCACCACTGTTTAGATGGTAGCTATAGTAGGCATACGATACTGGTCGTATGTTGGCTAAGATTAATATTATACTTTCGAAATGTTTTCTGCACTATGCACTAATAATAATATCAAGATGATTTTACGTAGTAAGCATCTTTGACTATCATAAGAAGAAATCTCCTCCAATTCTGCGTTTGCATTGTGTGTGTGGCGGGAGGTCTTATGGTAGTTTCATTTTCCAAAAGCATTGCGAATTGACTTTAAAATTCTGTTGTTGTTTGTTTTAAAGATAAAACTGTTTTTGTTGCTCACACCAGTCCCATGACTGATCCGGAGTTTATTGTTCCCTTCCTAAACTCTGGGTGCCCATAATTTTCCACACGGGCAGTCTAGAGTTGGGTTTATTTTCAGATATTCAGGTTTAGTAGATTATCTGGAGCTAGTTCATTCATCGGAGTTGCTTATCTTGGAGTTGTGGATTCATTCTTGTCTGAAGATCATTTTGGAGTTATCATTTCTATTGATATTGTTCCGCTGCTGTTGTTATCATTTTCTTTTCCGCTGCTATTTCTTGTATCATATCTCTGATGTATATAGATATTCATTGTATCATCATTGTATCAGATATTGTATATCAATGTATTATTCTTTTTTTCCGCTGTGTTATTTACTTAATTGTGTTATAGCTCCGGGAAGCCAGATTCGGCGTTTGAATCTACGGCATTTTGAGTACAAGTGAAGTACGGGTGCCGATTTTCGAAGGCCGAGTTTTTGGAATCTTACATTTGGTATCAGAGCTAAGGTTGAACTTTAGCTCAGGAGTGTAACACGTTAAGTAGCTCATTAGAGATAGAGTGAAGTATACCCTAGAATGAGTAAGTCTCAGATATCCGTCTGAATGCCTCAGTAAATTCTCTTGCTATCCACTGATAGTGAGTATGAGTGCAAGAAGAAGACGAGATAGGGGACGAGGGAATACGACTATAAATGGCCAATATCCTGCAACAGTGGAAACAATCTTTCTTATCAATTTTCTTTGATTCGTTTCCAAATTCTTTTGATTCCTTCGTGACAGCTCCAGGAGAAGTTTCGATGTGATGATGGCTCTACGAATCGTTGTAGAAGATCCTTTCTTCGTATCTTTATCAGTTCTTATCAGCTTTTTGATTTAAACCTTAATGAAATTTGGAATTGGAAAATATAAATTGAGTTAAAATTGATTATCAGGATATGAAGCTAATTTGAATTGAATCGATAAAACGATATTGTTTAAAACCAAAATTTGAAATTCTATTGAAATTTCTTTTGAATACCAAAGTCCGAAGATGGACGAATTGGTGTGTATTCTGTGATATTCCGACTTGAGTTCGGAATCCGTATCCTGTGTTCGAGAAGTTATAGGAGTTCGAATCTATCTCCGAGTTGTTTTCGTGCCTGCGAATTTCGAGGACGAAATTCTTTTAAGGGGGGAAGTCTGTAACGACCCCGAATCTTATAGATATTTAAATTGATAATTAATTCGATTTTTGAATTATATTTGTGGAATAAAACGATAAATGGATTGCGAGTTTCCCCGACATCCAAGTATATTTGTATGAATCGTTTAAAAATTTAAATTCTTGTATATATGAGAATATATATCTGTATTTGAACATATCCGACTAAATTTGAAATAATATAATATGTATTTGATTTGAATTTAGATTGTTAATAAGTGGTTTAAAAAATAAAAATAATAGTAAATGAATGTAATATTGGATAGTTAAGTTTAAAATAAAATAACGAAAGTAAATTATATATTGATAGTTTAAGTTTGAATAACATAAGCAAAATAAAAAGTGTGCAGGCTGAAAGTTATCAAAGAAGTATTAAAGCTTGCAAAAGAAAGAAAACAAAATATATCTTTTTGTACAAGTCATAAATGCAAGTCACCAATATCTTTTTGCAAATGAACAAGGTAAATAAAATACATATAAATGTGAAACCAAAACAAAACAAAGTACACAATACGATACCTATCAGCCGAAGTAAGTATGGTAAAGAACAACAAAGAAAAAAAAAATATAACAACATATTAAAAGAAATCTAAGTACATACGAATATGAGGTGATTCATGTACTTACCAATATCTTCTCAGCCGAAACAAGAAGAAAAGAAATAGCAAAGAAATATAAGTATGGTACAAGGTAGTTAATGCAATATCTTTAGCATGCAAATGTATATATCTTCAGCCACCGAAATGAATATAAGATAAAGTATATAGATAATTTTATGAAAATATAGTACAAGGCAATTAATGTTAGCCACCACAAATTTATCATTTCGGCTACAAGCAAGATCTGTAGCCAACAAAAGAAATAAAATCTCTGAATTGTGGTACAAAACATTTATCAACATGAACACACCCTGTACAAAGTTTATACCCAGTAAACTTCATTTTCCTATATATCAACCTCCTCTCTATTTGTTTCATTCGAAAACTGAGTAAAAATCTAAAGCAATATTATTTCAAAACTTAAAAACAAATCTCAACTTCAACTGGAAAAAAATCAAACAACTGAAAACAAAGATAAATTCCAAATCTTAAAACTTGGAATGATCAACTCAGCAAACCTGGAATCAAGGCAGGCTCTGTTTTCTTCCTCTGGCACAACACTGTGAGCAACTTTAATTTTTCTTTTAGACCTCTTTGTTCTTTTATCTGTGAGCATTATTTATCTTTGTTTTATGTTTTGAATGTTTGTGATTGATAATGTTATGGAATGTTGCCTAGCTGTTGAATACACTTACATGAAGTATACATATATAGGTGAGCTAAATCATGTGTATATAGGCATATATGCCTATTCTTATGGTTACAGGTTTGGAAAATTATTTCAAGAATTTACATCTCAAGATTTATGCAAATTTGAGTTATGATTATTAAACAAAAGAGGGTTTAAATAGGACAACATCCATGTTAGGAACAAATCCAAGTTTATTTATTGAGAATTTACTTCAAGAATGAGAAAAACAGTGAAATATTAAACTATATTGAAATCTCGACTTGAATGATTCGTTGTTTCAAGTATATAAGTAGATTTGTTATCAAAATCTATGAATTTTAAAATAATAATCAGGATTTTTAGAGCTAAGTTTCGAGAGCAGTTCATAGATGAACGGGAAACGATTTTCGACCAATTGCCGGCCACCCAATGAACTAGGGGCGTCTGGGTTTCTGGCGGAGATGAATGAGCCTACGAAGGTGATGGGAAAATTGGTCGGAGGCACTCTCGACCACTGTGGCAATGGCGGCAGTCGTTTGAAGTATGTAAACCTAAATTTGGCATGGCTAAGAAATTCGATTCGTACGTCCTCCCCAGTTGATCGAGTGTCGCGAGAGTTTGGGAAGTGGAAGAAGAACGTGCTGTCGTGGTGTGGCAAAAGGTTGAGGGCCTCAGTTGATCGGTGACGGTGGCGAATAGTGGTTTTTGTCGATCGATGAGTTTACTGGAGGATGCTCGATAGCTTATTTTCGATTTTCTGGCGAATTCGTGGATCTGGGTGTTCGTGACGATGTAGGCGAGGTTCGGCGACTTGGTGACGTGATCGATGGTGATCGCCGTAGCTCCGACGTCTCGTGCACGTACACGTGCACGTTGGGTTAGTTTTGGGCTATGCTGTGGGTTCGTGTTTTGGGGAAGATGATATCGCCTCGGGTTCAATCTCGAGAAAAGCAGGGGTTCGACTCGAAGCAGGAAATGGAAGGGTGGAACCAGAAGTTGAGCTCGGGTAAGTGAGTGATTGGCTCGGGTCATTGATAATGCAGCAGGGTTTTAAAATTTTAAGTAAATATTTTCAAATTGTTTTGAAAATAAATTGATTTTGAAATAAATTATATGATGATAATGAATATTTTTCTAAGTATTCTTCATGGAATTTGATAATGCTTGAATTAAGCAAGTGTTGGAAATAAGTATATTAGGAACCTTAATTAAGAAATGATTTTTTTTATTTAAATATTATTTTAATTAAAGGTTGATTAATTTATAAATTGAAATTCGTGTATTAGGTTTTAATCAAAAGGTATTAAGAAAATTTCTTTATGAAATTGATTTAAAAGATGAAGATAATTAAGAATAATCACTTATTGTATTTAATTAAAGGAAATTAATCAATGTGATAAATTAATTTGAGAAAAAATAGTTAAGTAAAGGTCAATTAATTAATAAAGGTGATTAAAGAATGATAATCAATTGAGAAATAATTAATTTACGTAATTAATTAAAGATAATCAATTAAAGGGTGAATTTAATAATTAAAGGTTAATTATTGAATAATTAAAGATTGATGAATTATAATTAAAAGGTTAATTAATTTATAATTAAAAGGTTAATTTATAAATGATTGAAGGTTAATTAATTAAAATGGTTTATAATTAATTAATGATTAATTAACCAAGATTTGTAGTTTATTCAAAAGTAATTAATCTGGTATAAATTAATTATAATCAGATATAAATTGACCTTACTTATGAATGTTTGGATTTTATTGAATGGTGAATTGTTTGATATCCCTGATATTTGATGCTTTGTGATATACCCTGATTTGTGTTTTAATCTGTGATGTATTTTATCACCTGTGATATCTATATATTTGTGATCTATGCCTAAACGATAAGCGATATAGTTTATATCAATTATCAACTATATTTCTGTATTCTGATCGGTGATGATTCATCGTGTTGCACTATTGGGTTAAACCCCTGGACTACACCTTTACACACACAAATATGGATTTCACGAGGAAATCGGTTAAGTCACAGATAATTTAAATTTGATATTTTCGAAATTGAAATTTTTATTTCAATTGATTTTGAAACTAGAAAGTTGGGTTTAAAGTAAAAAGCTATTGAAATGGAATTTCAAAGATAAAAGTTATTTTGAATAACTTAACCGAGTTTTGAAAATTTAAATAGTTAGATTTAAATTTGGATTCAAGTTTGAAATTAAGCTATGATTTGGAAACTAGGGACTAAAGATGATATAAAATGTGTTTATATGAATTTAAACCATTTTAAAAGTATAAGTTGGGAATTTGGATTTAACCCAAGAACCTTAACTCGTATAAATGAATCAGATTTCCAAAATGAAAACTGTTTGTTTTCAAAGAATAAAAGCTTTTAGATAAGAAATGAAATTCCAATTTAGGTAAAGGAATTTCAAGATTTAATTGAAAAATGGTTTTCCAAGTTATAAATGAATTCTTTTCGAAAGCTATGAATTAAATCTGTTTATTTTTAACAGATTTAAAATGATGTTTTGTTAAACCATTCGAAATGAAATTGTTTTGAAAGCTATTTGTTAAATCTTTGATTTAAAGATTTAACGAGTTAATCAAATTGAAATGGGAATTAATTTGGAAATTCTGTGATTAAATCTTTTATTTAAAAGATTAAAGTGTGGAAATTGTTTAAACCATTTAAGGTTGTTAAAATGAATCTTTTTGTTTAAAAGATCTGAAATGGTAATTTGTTAAACCATTTGAAAAGAAAGTTTGGGTTTAAGTTGTGACTTAATTGAAATCCCAATATCCATATGTTTTTAAAATATTGCGCACATTATTCGGTTTAGCCGGGAGAGGACCTTAGTGTCATATAACCCATTCCGAATAGTGATACGTCGTATATGGATAGCATTTGAAGACCGGTGTTGAAGACCGGATATTTTTCGAAAATGAAAGGACAACCTGTCGAATGTCTCTGCACTGGGTAGCTCCCGGTATAGAGATTTATATCACTCTTTTGTGACGGGAAGTCCGGACGTGATTGAAAGTTATCCGGATTTGCAAGGGCTTCGTGAGAAGTGCCTTCGGTTCTGTTCGAACCCGGAACAGACTTATATGGATACATGTCTGACATTACACTTTGAGATATAAAGCCGATTTCTTTCAAATACATTTCTGTTTGGTGGCGGAGAATTTATTCTCTTAGCTTAACACCCTTCTCTGAGACGTACGAGCTCAGAGGTTATGTAGTTGAAGTTATCAGCGATATATCCCAATTTGGTAATGTGGCATGCTGAGTGTTGCTGTGTGATGATCAATGTTTGATCATTTGTGATATGATCTTTTGTTTGATCATTTATCTTTGTGATCATAGGTTGATCATCTGTTGACCCAAAGCGTGGCTTTTTGAAAAAGCGTAGCTTTGTGGACGAGACTTCGTCAGGGCCTCACAACCCGGAAATGGTCGAAACAGGATCGTTGCGGCAAGGTTATGAGGGTCGCGCCCTTTAGGGTATGTCATTTCCTTCTGGAAAGGGGTGGTATTATGGTATGGAGCCCTGATACTTACTCATGTGGATACACTTATTTATTATGTGTGATGTTGGTTATCGAGGCCTCGGATAAAGGTCCCAAAGGACCGGGAGGTGGCATATTCGTGAGTTACCTGTTACAGGGGTAACCCGGCCTTGTTGGCAGAGAGCAGTTTGTCTCTCGGGACGTCCCGCCAGAGGCGATCCCATGCGGCGGAAGGAAGTTCCTTAGCCTGACCATTTGTTGGAAATCCATTTCTCCAATACGGAACTTGTACGGTTTTAGTTGTAGAACCTGCCATTTACATACGGTGGTCACCACTGTTTAGATGGTAGCTATAGTAGGCATACGATACTGGTCGTATGTTGGCTAAGATTAATATTATACTTTCGAAATGTTTTCTGCACTATGCACTAATAATAATATCAAGATGATTTTACGTAGTAAGCATCTTTGACTATCATAAGAAGAAATCTCCTCCAATTCTGCGTTTGCATTGTGTGTGTGGCGGGAGGTCTTATGGTAGTTTCATTTTCCAAAAGCATTGCGAATTGACTTTAAAATTCTGTTGTTGTTTGTTTTAAAGATAAAACTGTTTTTGTTGCTCACACCAGTCCCATGACTGATCCGGAGTTTATTGTTCCCTTCCTAAACTCTGGGTGCCCATAATTTTCCACACGGGCAGTCTAGAGTTGGGTTTATTTTCAGATATTCAGGTTTAGTAGATTATCTGGAGCTAGTTCATTCATCGGAGTTGCTTATCTTGGAGTTGTGGATTCATTCTTGTCTGAAGATCATTTTGGAGTTATCATTTCTATTGATATTGTTCCGCTGCTGTTGTTATCATTTTCTTTTCCGCTGCTATTTCTTGTATCATATCTCTGATGTATATAGATATTCATTGTATCATCATTGTATCAGATATTGTATATCAATGTATTATTCTTTTTTTCCGCTGTGTTATTTACTTAATTGTGTTATAGCTCCGGGAAGCCAGATTCGGCGTTTGAATCTACGGCATTTTGAGTACAAGTGAAGTACGGGTGCCGATTTTCGAAGGCCGAGTTTTTGGAATCTTACATTTGGTATCAGAGCTAAGGTTGAACTTTAGCTCAGGAGTGTAACACGTTAAGTAGCTCATTAGAGATAGAGTGAAGTATACCCTAGAATGAGTAAGTCTCAGATATCCGTCTGAATGCCTCAGTAAATTCTCTTGCTATCCACTGATAGTGAGTATGAGTGCAAGAAGAAGACGAGATAGGGGACGAGGGAATACGACTATAAATGGCCAATATCCTGCAACAGTGGAAACAATCTTTCTTATCAATTTTCTTTGATTCGTTTCCAAATTCTTTTGATTCCTTCGTGACAGCTCCAGGAGAAGTTTCGATGTGATGATGGCTCTACGAATCGTTGTAGAAGATCCTTTCTTCGTATCTTTATCAGTTCTTATCAGCTTTTTGATTTAAACCTTAATGAAATTTGGAATTGGAAAATATAAATTGAGTTAAAATTGATTATCAGGATATGAAGCTAATTTGAATTGAATCGATAAAACGATATTGTTTAAAACCAAAATTTGAAATTCTATTGAAATTTCTTTTGAATACCAAAGTCCGAAGATGGACGAATTGGTGTGTATTCTGTGATATTCCGACTTGAGTTCGGAATCCGTATCCTGTGTTCGAGAAGTTATAGGAGTTCGAATCTATCTCCGAGTTGTTTTCGTGCCTGCGAATTTCGAGGACGAAATTCTTTTAAGGGGGGAAGTCTGTAACGACCCCGAATCTTATAGATATTTAAATTGATAATTAATTCGATTTTTGAATTATATTTGTGGAATAAAACGATAAATGGATTGCGAGTTTCCCCGACATCCAAGTATATTTGTATGAATCGTTTAAAAATTTAAATTCTTGTATATATGAGAATATATATCTGTATTTGAACATATCCGACTAAATTTGAAATAATATAATATGTATTTGATTTGAATTTAGATTGTTAATAAGTGGTTTAAAAAATAAAAATAATAGTAAATGAATGTAATATTGGATAGTTAAGTTTAAAATAAAATAACGAAAGTAAATTATATATTGATAGTTTAAGTTTGAATAACATAAGCAAAATAAAAAGTGTGCAGGCTGAAAGTTATCAAAGAAGTATTAAAGCTTGCAAAAGAAAGAAAACAAAATATATCTTTTTGTACAAGTCATAAATGCAAGTCACCAATATCTTTTTGCAAATGAACAAGGTAAATAAAATACATATAAATGTGAAACCAAAACAAAACAAAGTACACAATACGATACCTATCAGCCGAAGTAAGTATGGTAAAGAACAACAAAGAAAAAAAAAATATAACAACATATTAAAAGAAATCTAAGTACATACGAATATGAGGTGATTCATGTACTTACCAATATCTTCTCAGCCGAAACAAGAAGAAAAGAAATAGCAAAGAAATATAAGTATGGTACAAGGTAGTTAATGCAATATCTTTAGCATGCAAATGTATATATCTTCAGCCACCGAAATGAATATAAGATAAAGTATATAGATAATTTTATGAAAATATAGTACAAGGCAATTAATGTTAGCCACCACAAATTTATCATTTCGGCTACAAGCAAGATCTGTAGCCAACAAAAGAAATAAAATCTCTGAATTGTGGTACAAAACATTTATCAACATGAACACACCCTGTACAAAGTTTATACCCAGTAAACTTCATTTTCCTATATATCAACCTCCTCTCTATTTGTTTCATTCGAAAACTGAGTAAAAATCTAAAGCAATATTATTTCAAAACTTAAAAACAAATCTCAACTTCAACTGGAAAAAAATCAAACAACTGAAAACAAAGATAAATTCCAAATCTTAAAACTTGGAATGATCAACTCAGCAAACCTGGAATCAAGGCAGGCTCTGTTTTCTTCCTCTGGCACAACACTGTGAGCAACTTTAATTTTTCTTTTAGACCTCTTTGTTCTTTTATCTGTGAGCATTATTTATCTTTGTTTTATGTTTTGAATGTTTGTGATTGATAATGTTATGGAATGTTGCCTAGCTGTTGAATACACTTACATGAAGTATACATATATAGGTGAGCTAAATCATGTGTATATAGGCATATATGCCTATTCTTATGGTTACAGGTTTGGAAAATTATTTCAAGAATTTACATCTCAAGATTTATGCAAATTTGAGTTATGATTATTAAACAAAAGAGGGTTTAAATAGGACAACATCCATGTTAGGAACAAATCCAAGTTTATTTATTGAGAATTTACTTCAAGAATGAGAAAAACAGTGAAATATTAAACTATATTGAAATCTCGACTTGAATGATTCGTTGTTTCAAGTATATAAGTGATTTGTTATCAAAATCTATGAATTTTAAAATAATAATCAGGATTTTTAGAGCTAAGTTTCGAGAGCAGTTCATAGATGAACGGGAAACGATTTTCGACCAATTGCCGGCCACCCAATGAACTAGGGGCGTCTGGGTTTCTGGCGGAGATGAATGAGCCTACGAAGGTGATGGGAAAATTGGTCGGAGGCACTCTCGACCACTGTGGCAATGGCGGCAGTCGTTTGAAGTATGTAAACCTAAATTTGGCATGGCTAAGAAATTCGATTCGTACGTCCTCCCCAGTTGATCGAGTGTCGCGAGAGTTTGGGAAGTGGAAGAAGAACGTGCTGTCGTGGTGTGGCAAAAGGTTGAGGGCCTCAGTTGATCGGTGACGGTGGCGAATAGTGGTTTTTGTCGATCGATGAGTTTACTGGAGGATGCTCGATAGCTTATTTTCGATTTTCTGGCGAATTCGTGGATCTGGGTGTTCGTGACGATGTAGGCGAGGTTCGGCGACTTGGTGACGTGATCGATGGTGATCGCCGTAGCTCCGACGTCTCGTGCACGTACACGTGCACGTTGGGTTAGTTTTGGGCTATGCTGTGGGTTCGTGTTTTGGGGAAGATGATATCGCCTCGGGTTCAATCTCGAGAAAAGCAGGGGTTCGACTCGAAGCAGGAAATGGAAGGGTGGAACCAGAAGTTGAGCTCGGGTAAGTGAGTGATTGGCTCGGGTCATTGATAATGCAGCAGGGTTTTAAAATTTTAAGTAAATATTTTCAAATTGTTTTGAAAATAAATTGATTTTGAAATAAATTATATGATGATAATGAATATTTTTCTAAGTATTCTTCATGGAATTTGATAATGCTTGAATTAAGCAAGTGTTGGAAATAAGTATATTAGGAACCTTAATTAAGAAATGATTTTTTTTATTTAAATATTATTTTAATTAAAGGTTGATTAATTTATAAATTGAAATTCGTGTATTAGGTTTTAATCAAAAGGTATTAAGAAAATTTCTTTATGAAATTGATTTAAAAGATGAAGATAATTAAGAATAATCACTTATTGTATTTAATTAAAGGAAATTAATCAATGTGATAAATTAATTTGAGAAAAAATAGTTAAGTAAAGGTCAATTAATTAATAAAGGTGATTAAAGAATGATAATCAATTGAGAAATAATTAATTTACGTAATTAATTAAAGATAATCA
Organism: Allium fistulosum; assembly: GCA_030737815.1. NCBI lineage: Eukaryota > Viridiplantae > Streptophyta > Magnoliopsida > Asparagales > Amaryllidaceae > Allium > Allium fistulosum. The sequence continues at coordinate 795,630,646 of CM060902.1, read as the reverse complement.
ATTAAAGGGTGAATTTAATAATTAAAGGTTAATTATTGAATAATTAAAGATTGATGAATTATAATTAAAAGGTTAATTAATTTATAATTAAAAGGTTAATTTATAAATGATTGAAGGTTAATTAATTAAAATGGTTTATAATTAATTAATGATTAATTAACCAAGATTTGTAGTTTATTCAAAAGTAATTAATCTGGTATAAATTAATTATAATCAGATATAAATTGACCTTACTTATGAATGTTTGGATTTTATTGAATGGTGAATTGTTTGATATCCCTGATATTTGATGCTTTGTGATATACCCTGATTTGTGTTTTAATCTGTGATGTATTTTATCACCTGTGATATCTATATATTTGTGATCTATGCCTAAACGATAAGCGATATAGTTTATATCAATTATCAACTATATTTCTGTATTCTGATCGGTGATGATTCATCGTGTTGCACTATTGGGTTAAACCCCTGGACTACACCTTTACACACACAAATATGGATTTCACGAGGAAATCGGTTAAGTCACAGATAATTTAAATTTGATATTTTCGAAATTGAAATTTTTATTTCAATTGATTTTGAAACTAGAAAGTTGGGTTTAAAGTAAAAAGCTATTGAAATGGAATTTCAAAGATAAAAGTTATTTTGAATAACTTAACCGAGTTTTGAAAATTTAAATAGTTAGATTTAAATTTGGATTCAAGTTTGAAATTAAGCTATGATTTGGAAACTAGGGACTAAAGATGATATAAAATGTGTTTATATGAATTTAAACCATTTTAAAAGTATAAGTTGGGAATTTGGATTTAACCCAAGAACCTTAACTCGTATAAATGAATCAGATTTCCAAAATGAAAACTGTTTGTTTTCAAAGAATAAAAGCTTTTAGATAAGAAATGAAATTCCAATTTAGGTAAAGGAATTTCAAGATTTAATTGAAAAATGGTTTTCCAAGTTATAAATGAATTCTTTTCGAAAGCTATGAATTAAATCTGTTTATTTTTAACAGATTTAAAATGATGTTTTGTTAAACCATTCGAAATGAAATTGTTTTGAAAGCTATTTGTTAAATCTTTGATTTAAAGATTTAACGAGTTAATCAAATTGAAATGGGAATTAATTTGGAAATTCTGTGATTAAATCTTTTATTTAAAAGATTAAAGTGTGGAAATTGTTTAAACCATTTAAGGTTGTTAAAATGAATCTTTTTGTTTAAAAGATCTGAAATGGTAATTTGTTAAACCATTTGAAAAGAAAGTTTGGGTTTAAGTTGTGACTTAATTGAAATCCCAATATCCATATGTTTTTAAAATATTGCGCACATTATTCGGTTTAGCCGGGAGAGGATCTTAGTGTCATATAACCCATTCCGAATAGTGATACGTCGTATATGGATAGCATTTGAAGACCGGTGTTGAAGACCGGATATTTTTCGAAAATGAAATGACAACCTGTCGAATGTCTCTGCACTGGGTAGCTCCCGGTATAGAGATTTATATCACTCTTTTGTGACGGGAAGTCCGGACGTGATTGAAAGTTATCCGGATTTGCAAGGGCTTCGTGAGAAGTGCCTTCGGTTCTGTTCGAACCCGGAACAGACTTATATGGATACATGTCTGACATTACACTTTGAGATATAAAGCCGATTTCTTTCAAATACATTTCTGTTTGGTGGCGGAGAATTTATTCTCTTAGCTTAACACCCTTCTCTGAGACGTACGAGCTCAGAGGTTATGTAGTTGAAGTTATCAGCGATATATCCCAATTTGGTAATGTGGCATGCTGAGTGTTGCTGTGTGATGATCAATGTTTGATCATTTGTGATATGATCTTTTGTTTGATCATTTATCTTTGTGATCATAGGTTGATCATCTGTTGACCCAAAGCGTGGCTTTTTGAAAAAGCGTAGCTTTGTGGACGAGACTTCGTCAGGGCCTCACAACCCGGAAATGGTCGAAACAGGATCGTTGCGGCAAGGTTATGAGGGTCGCGCCCTTTAGGGTATGTCATTTCCTTCTGGAAAGGGGTGGTATTATGGTATGGAGCCCTGATACTTACTCATGTGGATACACTTATTTATTATGTGTGATGTTGGTTATCGAGGCCTCGGATAAAGGTCCCAAAGGACCGGGAGGTGGCATATTCGTGAGTTACCTGTTACAGGGGTAACCCGGCCTTGTTGGCAGAGAGCAGTTTGTCTCTCGGGACGTCCCGCCAGAGGCGATCCCATGCGGCGGAAGGAAGTTCCTTAGCCTGACCATTTGTTGGAAATCCATTTCTCCAATACGGAACTTGTACGGTTTTAGTTGTAGAACCTGCCATTTACGTACGGTGGTCACCACTGTTTAGATGGTAGCTATAGTAGGCATACGATACTGGTCGTATGTTGGCTAAGATTAATATTATACTTTCGAAATGTTTTCTGCACTATGCACTAATAATAATATCAAGATGATTTTACGTAGTAAGCATCTTTGACTATCATAAGAAGAAATCTCCTCCAATTCTGCGTTTGCATTGTGTGTGTGGCGGGAGGTCTTATGGTAGTTTCATTTTCCAAAAGCATTGCGAATTGACTTTAAAATTCTGTTGTTGTTTGTTTTAAAGATAAAACTGTTTTTGTTGCTCACACCAGTCCCATGACTGATCCGGAGTTTATTGTTCCCTTCCTAAACTCTGGGTGCCCATAATTTTCCACACGGGCAGTCTAGAGTTGGGTTTATTTTCAGATATTCAGGTTTAGTAGATTATCTGGAGCTAGTTCATTCATCGGAGTTGCTTATCTTGGAGTTGTGGATTCATTATTGTCTGAAGATCATTTTGGAGTTATCATTTCTATTGATATTGTTCCGCTGCTGTTGTTATCATTTTCTTTTCCGCTGCTATTTCTTGTATCATATCTCTGATGTATATAGATATTCATTGTATCATCATTGTATCAGATATTGTATATCAATGTATTATTCTTTTTTTCCGCTGTGTTATTTACTTAATTGTGTTATAGCTCCGGGAAGCCAGATTCGGCGTTTGAATCTACGGCATTTTGAGTACAAGTGAAGTACGGGTGCCGATTTTCGAAGGCCGAGTTTTTGGAATCTTACACTTACTCTTGGGCTAGTCAAACGAATACTCGAAAGTTTAGGGGGAAAATCACAAACTTCAGATCAAACAACGAGTCTGGTATTAGTAACATTAGTCATTTCAAATCTAATAGATACATAGTGAGATCAAGTCGTTAAACGAAATGGGTTTTCTCCTCTCTATTGTCTTAACGATCAAAATCTCAGCATAACATTCATTCGATAGGACGAGACATGTTTAACACACACTGCACTCTCCTCATCCACCTACAACCACTATGGTTAGAACATGACATAAACATCACACAAAATGGGAAATAACTGAATAGGCCAATATTCAAAAAAGGTTCAAGGGTCACACATTCCCTACACTACCCATCCCATTTAGTGTCAAGGCATCGATATGGTTCTTCCAAGGTCACTATAAACCGATTAGTTTTCATAGGCCAACTAGAAACCTATCAAGCCGACTCAGGCGAAAATCAGATAAACTAACAGCTTTCATTCCCACAAAGATACTAAAATACTCCCTGATAAAATAAAATAATAGCGAGCGTCCCCACTCGATTCTTAGATGTGTACACATAAATTTAGTCTCGATGTTGGTAAAGCCCTACACATTAGAATCGTTGACCTTGATTACCGATGGACTTAATCGGTTATAGTGTGGGTAGGGCTATACCGACGCTAGTCCATATAAATTAATCTGGTTTTCTACACATCAAACAAGTCATATTTTGACCCGTCCTGACATCTCAATACAATTTGATCTTCCTGATCTAGAGGCAATTCTACTCATACGGGAGTTTAGTCCGATTATACCTACTAATGGAACAAATCTACATGATTACCAATTCCTTATCACCGATTCCATCAATCGTATAAGTGAGTACATTAACAATTTTCATGGGTAATAATGTAACTGGTCAAAATAAATAAACGAACTTCAACAACAATATCAGTATATTCTTATGATAGTCCTTTGTGCATATTTCACATATGATTAAGCATGCGTTTAGCTACTTTTAAACCTTGAGTAATTACAGCTACTTTCTCAATTCCTTCCACTTTAAAAACTTCTTATATAGAAATTTAAAGTTATAAAAATTCAACTTGAACATTAAGGAAAGCCTAACCAATCTATTCATAATATGCTATCGAGTTTGTGGCTATCTAGGTACAAAATGCTATCGGATATGTACCTATTGCATGTCTAAAATGCTATCGAACAAGTAGCTATTTCATGTCTAAAATGCTACCGAATACATAAGCTATCGGGCTTCAAAAACCAAGCCATCGAGCTTATAAAATTTTGTCTATTGAAAATGTAAGTTATCGAGCTTTTAAAACCAAGCCGTTGAAGATATAGCTATCCAACCTCTAAAAATTTGGCTATCGAAAATGTAAGCTATCAAGCTTCCAAACTATAGCATGTTTAGAGCTATCGAGCCTCTAAATTAAAGTCATAGCATATTTAGAGCTATCGAGCATCGAAATAAAGCTATCACAGGTTTAGCTATCAAATATCTAAAAATGGAGCTATTGAGTATCTAACCCACATGTTAACGCATATGTTAAATTTAGCTATTAATGTAAAGCCAAAGCTATCGCATGTATAACTATCAAACATCTACAATCCATGCTATCGAAGATATAGCTATCGAAAGGAAGTATAAAATGGTTGTTCTCTTCGGAGTATTAGCTTCCGGAGTATTAGGTTGATGAAGGAGAGAGGGCAGCTTCGAGAGCACCTCTTCTTAAAAAATTGAACTGGGCAGTTGGGATAGGTACTTCTGGAGTATTAGCTTTCTCCTTAGCCAACTTCCCTACAAAGTCACTTCTTCCTTCTTTTTCTTCTCCTCCGTATTTATCCTCTTCATTTGTCTCTTCCGCTTCATTCTCCTCTTCCTCCTCTTCTTCTATGGCTCTTCTCCAAGCTAGAGCGTGTCTGGCTTGTCTAGCACCAGCCATTACTTGTCATGGTTGTTGGGCTCCAGCCTTTATGCTTCTAGGCCCAAAGCGTTCGTAGAATATTGAACGCCATTGTGGAAAAGGAGCGAAGTCTCATGTCGGTAAGGAGGAAGGAAGTTCAACGCTCCAGTTTCAGAATCTCTTTCAAGTCGATGACCATGCATCGAAGGGCGTTGTTTGCGACTCTATCCTGGATATCTGCAAAAGGTTTGAGGTAAGTAAGAAGACAGAGCATGAAGGAATTGCACGGTAGGAAATCTAGATTGTGAGGTGGAGGATTTACATTTGGAAAGCCATCTTCGAAAACGATGCTGATGGGACACACCATAAAGAAGTAATTGTCATGGATATCTACAAATCAACTCTATCCTAGGAGTGACGCGCTTCAAAAAACATGTAATATGTATAAGGTGATGTCTGCTTTAAGTTGCTCAAGTATCGAATCTTTGCCAATCCAGGCACTTGTCTGAGATAGCTAACGAAAAGCATATATGAGCTCAACAAGACTACATACACATTCAGATGTAGTTGGGAAGGAGCAACCCGTGACGATTGAAGAACGTAAAATAGGAATGGATTAAGTGGAGGAACTACGTTAGAAAGGGACATGAATCTACTTCAAGTTGTGTAGCTTGTTAGGATTATGAGCCAGTTCGAACAACCATGGAAGTCTAATCTCGTCTTTTAGGATCCCGTGTTGTTCGCTGATCCTACAGAGACCCCCATCAGTTAAGTGAGAAGGAGGAGAGTCTAGTAGATCATTAAGAACCACTCTTTCTCCTAAGGCGACATCCGGAGCTACCTCGTTAGGAGTGCAACTCCCCATTATTGATACCCATAACCCATGCATACAAGCAACAAGATCCATAAGTATTACAGATGACATTCTATTAAGTGTAGAATTTAAAACAACAAAACAAAGCATATATATCATATCAACAATCATACTAAATCACACAGTGGTGGAAGGAATAATATATAATATCAATATAAATATGTAACAGACTAAGTGCATATACATATCAAGAGACATAAGATTCAATATAATGGTACATTGTGCAAATGGTACATTAAACCTCATATACATTATATCTCAAAATGAATATATAGTCCAAAATATCATTATCTCAAAGATACTGGATAGATATAATCATAGCGATAAATAGTTATAGCTCTATAACTTGCCTCCAACTAGTAGAATCCCCACCGTCACCTTTATGTCAACCTACAATGATAGATAATAAAAAAAGGCAACAAAGAGAGAGTTATACCTAAAGTCTGGTGATAAGAAAGTATCATCAATCTGCATAATTATCAATACACTACTATATCATGTACAATAACAAATGGTGTTATATGAGGCAATGAAATCATACCTCAGCCTATATCTTCAGCAACATCCAACAAGTTACACATTTCTAATATAGTACTACACAATATCTGATAAGTCTATCGTATACCAATTATCATGGCATCGATCGTGACTCCATCATCACATGCTAGGCTTACGGGCCTTAGATCTCCAGGTAAGGCCAAGACCCGCTAAGTATGATCACTAATGTAAGATCAATACTACAACACTTCATCATGTCATCCACCACCTACAATTACATCAAACCCGAATCGATATACACATGTCTAACCGCTACCATTTGTTTATCATCCGGACTCTAACAAGTAGTATGACCCCAATGACCCTTGCTACATTGTAGCCTGAGGTACATTGCTTGTCTATCGGATAGAACCTCTTCTATCTACGGATCGATGTTACCCTTGCGAGCAACCAAAACAACAACCGCCTCATCTACAGATGGTTTATAAACATCAAATCCTAAAACTATACGTAAGGGGTGCATACTTACTCCATAGACGCAACATCGAATTGAATTGTATATCGCAATACCATAGTCATCAAATCTCAAACCATCATAGGGCTTTATAAAAACCATCATACGAGTCAAATCGCATCTTGAACCATCTCCATAAGCTCTATCTTGTCTGACATTAACTGCATGTTTCCTAAGACAAGGCATACCATCCCCAAACTCATCATCCTACTCTATAGTCACTATGGACCTTTCAAGCACCATGCGGGTCCTCGAAATGAACCCGAATTCCCAAAACATCAAATTCCAAAACACAAAACTCAACTTCCCTTAATACAGCATTACAAATTTCTAGTTTAGGGGCTTAGACATCTATACCTAATTTCAGGCGTTCGATCTCCATATCATACATATGAAAACCCCAGAATTGTACTAGAATAATGCAGGATAAAATCATCAAATTTCAAATGTTTGAATTTGCCATTCAAATATTTGAATGCCTATTTCAGACGGGTCTGAACCTGAATGGGAGACTTCCATTAGTGGAAATTCTTTCAACAGTTTTTCATTGGTCTTTCTTTTTGCCATCTTTGACCTTCGGCTCTATGTCATCAAGACTTGAAATAACATTATTTGACATGAACTCATGCTCTTTTTATAAGCCGTTGGACATTCAGACAAGTATAATTTTGCACTTGACGAACAACTTTGAGGCAATGACCCGTTTGAACTATCATTCAAATTTGACTACTCGGCTGTCACTCTAATCTTGTCATTCATTTAAAAATGTCATGAAACATCTCCTCGTCATTCTATCAACCCAAACCAACCATAAGTTCAATAACACAAACAAAACATGCAAACATTCATCATCAAGCTATTTAACACATTCCTTCTATAATTAGGTCTTTTAAACATTCATTAAAAGAAGATTTTCATCTTTAAAGTCCTAACTCAATTTCATTAGTTAAGCCCTAACCAACAAAGGACACACATAATTCTAGCATATTTACTGATCATATATCATAGAGAATAAATCCCATTCAACAAATACTAAGAAATCTAAACTTTAATTGAAACCGCTTTGAAGCTCTCTTTTAATTTCTAAAATTCGGCTCTGAACTTCTCCATAGTGCTAGCTTGAAGAGATGAATTTGTAGATAATTTCTTTAATATGGATATTTATTTTTGAATTTTTAGTGTGAAATGATAAAGTTGCGATAACTTCAGATTTGAAAACCTAGTTTTCTTACTTTATAAGAATGAAGAATAAGAGGAGGAAAAATAATGAAGAAGCTTTTCTCCTTTTCAGAAATATAAAGCAACCTCTTGTGAATGTTTTCCCCTAGCTTCTCTTTTCTTCTCATTTTATAAATTTTATCAAAATTTAACAAATTTTATATCGTTGTCATATATAAACGATATTACGAACGAAATAGAATAGGTCTCGAGTCCTTATTCATTCATGTTTAAAAAATAGTATTTTAAACCCTTAGTTCGTTTAATTCAACTAAAACGATTTATTTTTGGTTATTAAGTTAAAGTATCTATTGATACATTCCTCCCCATTAAAGGATCTCATCCCGGAAGTCTGTTGACTCTACACTAAATTAGACAAATTGGTCCTCTAGGCGTAGAAACCTCTTGTCCAACATCCACTTCCTTTAATTGACTTGGCTCAATCACTACACCTGTATCATGTACACTTGCACAAGGGTGAGACATGAAACACATTGTGTGCTTTAGACACCTTTTTGGCAAGATCAAATATATATGCAAGCTTTTCAATTTGTACCATAATAGGAAAGGTCCAACGAATCTATGTGCAAGTTTTATCGAATTGCCAAATCTAACAACTCTCTTCAACGTTGATGTTTTGATGAATATCAAATCACCAACTTTGAACTCAAGAGCAGTATGTCTCTTGTCAGCATAAGACTTTTACCGGTCTTGAGGTGCCTTCATTCTTTTCCATATCAACTCGACTTTCTCATCAAGGACCTCTAGGTCAAGTGGTTATGGTGTGGCGCATTAGACAGAGGTTCTAAAGGTCACGGGTTCGAGCCCCCGAGATATAAAAAAGAGTGCTCTGCTTGAATAAAGTATCACTCATGTTATCAAAAAAATCGACTTTCTCCAAAGTCTTACGGATTATGTACGGTTCAAGTTCTACCTTATCGGTTATTTCCTACCAACTGTAGGCGATCTACAAGGCGTCTTATACATCGCTTCAAACTATGCCATGTTAATGCTACCTTAATTTATTCAAATTCATCAAGTAGCAAGTGATCCTCACATGGTCTTCTAAATAAAAAAATACAACCTCTTAACAGGTCTGTAAGCACACATTTCATTCCCTTAGTTTGGCCATCCTTGAGGGGTTGATAGGCCGTACTCAAGTTCAATTTCGTACCTAATTCATGTTACAAGCTCTCCAAAAACTCACTCGTGAAAAATGGTCCTCGATCATTCATAATGCTATAGGGTTAATCATGGAGCCTCACTGTTTCCTGTATATACAATGTTGCTAAAGATGAAGTCCTGGATACCTTTATCGAAATGAATTGATCACTTTCCATTAAGCATTCAACAATAACCCAAATACTCTCATTGTCTCTCTAACCTCGCAACAAACCATCAATGAAATCCATGGAGAAATGTTTTCACTTCCAATGTCGAACTTCCTAAGGTGATAACAAACCATCTGGCTTCTTTTATTTGGATTGATTTGTTGACAAGTCATGCACTCTATGAACTCTGAAACATGTTATTTCGTATGCTTCCACCAATAAGTGCACTTTACATCATTATACATCATATTGCCATCATAATGAGTAGTCATTTTAGAATGATGGCACTCTCGAATACTTCATCAATCAAATTCTCCACCTTGGGAACACACAACCTCTCTTCGTTATGAATCCAATCTTTCGCATCAATAGTATCTTGGTCTCTCTCACTTCCGAAACCAATCCATAATTTGTACTAAGCTTACATCAATCCTTTTGCTAGAACTGATCTGATCGGTAACTGTAGGTCTAATTTCTAATGCCGCCAACGAACTAAACAATACATCATAAGAAGCTCAGAAATCGAATCTCGCAATAAATTCCAAACCTTGTTACTCTAAAAAATTAGAACCCAACATCAAATGCCTCCTTCTCAATGCGTCAACTATAAAATTTCCTTTCCCGAGAGTATAGGAAATACAAATGTCATACAACATTAGGATTTCCAACCATCTTTATAAGATTGAGATCATTTTGGAAGAATAAATATTTCAAAGATTCATGTCAGCAAATAACTCAAACCTCCCTTCTAGAAAATAATGCCTCTATGTCTTCAAAGCAAAGACAATGGCCACTAGCTCTAAACCATAAGTTGGACTCATTTCACGGGTCTTAGCATAAACAACCACTTTAAGCTTTTACATGAGAACTGCATCAAGTTCCATGCCACAAGCATCATTATATATGGTATACAGATTAGCTTCTTCTAGTCTAACAAGAATCAAAGCACTAATCAATAATTGCTTTATCTAATAAAAGAGTCCTCGCTATCCACATCCCAAGAGCAATTCTTCTTAGTTAGAAGGGTTAATGATATAGCAACATTTGCAAAGTCCTTAATGAACTTTCACTATTATCAGCCAACCCAAGAAAACTATGGATATTGGTCGCATTACTTGGTACCTTCCAAACTTGCACCACATCAACCTTACTCGGATAAATGGAAATCCCATGCTATGGTATGACTAAACCCAAGAATCACACTTCTCTTCTCCTAAAGTGACATTTATAAAACTTTTCTTTCAAGCGGTTCTGGCTGCACCTCTAACACTTCTTTCAAATGTAATTTTACTCTTCTTCACTTTTAGAAAAGACAAGTATATCATCTACAAATACCACTACCAATTTATTGATTTTTTCCCAAAATACACGTCTCATAAGTTCAACGAAATATGTCAGTGCATTCGTAAGACCAAATGGCATAGCCAACATTTATATGAGACATCAGAAGTTCTAAATGTGGACTTCGCAATGCTATCTCTAGCCAACCTTACTTGATGAAATTCGGTAGCAAGATTGAGTTGAGATAAAATCTTTGCTCCTCCAGGTTGGTCAACAAATCATCAGTACATGGTAGAGGATATTTTCTCTCCTTTTCAAATTATTCAATTCTCTATAGTACAAAAATTATCCTAAGGATACATCATTTTTGTGGTGAAACGATGGATGCTCACCACTTTAACGTACTCCTTCAAATGAGACCCTTCTTAGAAAGCTCGAAAATTTGAGTTTCTAATTCTCTTCTCTCTCCCTTTTAGAGCCAAGTACCTAATGGGTAAGACAACCAGCTTTGCATATTACTCTAAATCAACACGGAATTCAATTCCCCGACGTGAAGGTAAATCTATACCTCTTCAAATAAGTTTTGCAAAATTTTGTACAATGGGAGCTGGCACTAACCCAACTTGTAAGAGATCCAAGTAGTGTAAATAACACATCATAGAACTCTTAGGCTCATAATAAACATTGAGCCCCTCACCACTGCTATCCTTTAAACGAACTACACGACCATCACAAAAATAACCTTGCGCTTCCGTCTATTGTGAATTTAAAAAGATATAATTAGAAATATTAATTAGTTTCTTATTAACTCTTAATGATTTTTTTTTGCTTTTGGTATTTGAATGTCGATTTAGATGTTAAATCAAGGATCGAAACTTGTGGGTTGTTGCATTCCAAATTGCACAACCACTAGGAGCCTTGGCATAAACATTCCCCAACTAAAATGCAGCCTCATATAGCTCCTAAATGAACACACATAATACTTATATCATCCCAGTAGTATACTTACTACAACATCTTCTAAATGCTTGGGAATGACAACTCAAAAGTGGATGATGTCTCACTTAAGCAAACCAACCATTTGAATCACTAGACGATTCTACATTACACCTAAGAACTTCAAAATTGGGTGATGTCTTAACTTGGTTGTTATGCCATATTTTAACCAAGTGATATCTTGATGGATCTAGACTATTGAGTTGTGAAGGCCCAAATTATTGAGATGAAAATAATTTTATAAAAATCAGTTAATGGAAAATATTCAAAGAATAAAATAGTTTGAAAATGAATATCAAGTATGAGTGAAATAAATAAGGAAGAGGATAGTAATTTCAGTAAATAATAATGAGAAGAAAATAACTAAGTATGAATGAGTTTTATATTCACATATCTCATATATATATTGTATATAAGTAGCCAGAGGAGTATAGAGTGATAAAATAAACTCTTATGATGATTAAAATATATGAAACCAGTTTAGTATTATATATGTATAAATACATTTTAAAATCAAGAGAAAACAAATGGTTTGAAACATTAGCAAGGAACTAATTGATAAAAAGATATATATGTGAACATTACAGATTTGTCTTAAGAAAATAAATAATGTAGATAAGTCACATGAAAATAGTGTGTATGTGAAACATGCAAATGGCATGTACACAGAAAAAGAAGAAAAGCAACTGTAATACCCGAAATGGAATCAAAAAGAAAATGGCATATTTAGCCATAAACACATATACAGAATTCTCTTATTTATGTGGGGATAAAATGGGTTTTTCACTCCACTAAAACCCTAGCTAAATGTTTTAAAAATCAAAGGATAAGCAGAAGTTTATTTTTGAAAACAGAAATATATTTTATAAAATAAAAAGAAGAGCAAACTCACACTGTTTTCAAGTTAGAGCATTCTCGGGGAAAGAAGAAGGAAGGTGAGTGATTAATCATCTTATGAGATTTAAGGCATTAAGACCCAAGTTAAGGGCAGCCATATTACTTTTATAAAACCATATCATGTTTTGTTTAATTTTATTCTCTTAATAAATAAATGTTGATTATGGTTGGTGTTTTGGCTGAGTCTTTGGTTGATGTTTTGATCTGTTTTGATTGCTTTGATTAATGCTTTAAAAAGACAAACACCCTGATCACAGAAATGGATTCTGTAACTTATAATCCAGTTTTTATATGGAGATGAGTTAAATATTTTTACTGAGAAATAGGGTATTAATGAAGAATGAAGTAGGCAGTGTGAATAAGGGGATTCATGCTTATGTCTAGTTCATTTTAAAAATGATATGAACAATGCAATATTATATATATGTGCTGATTTGTTCAATTCACAAGTTAATATGTTTTTATGGGTTTTTCTAAAAAAAAACCTTACCCTATGTTCACAGTAAAATAAATGTAATGTTTTATATGACTTCACCAGATTTATGTAAGGAATGGGAATATTTCTGGAAATAAATATATGCAAGTTTTAGAAAATATGATTAAATAAAAATGACCTTAAAATGGGATGTGGTGTTTTGCATGAATGCTTTGTATGTCTGGCTGAAATCCCTGAGTGAGTTTAATACTCTTTGATTTATGAAAGGAAGAAAAGAATATAAAGCATTTCAAGAATTAATAAAATTCTCCTGAAAGAAAATAAGAATGGTCTCTAGATTATAAAGCTAATCTAGGAGTAATGCCTTGATTTATTCATCATAAGGTGGATGATGGGTATGTGCATGACTTGTTTAAGTCCTGTAGGCCTCTGTGTAAAGGGTTAACAGAATTGAGCCCCTTTGCAATGCACACATGGTGTTCAATGGCAAGAGTTAAGACCAAATAAATGATAAATGGGGATTGAGAAATTGAGCTATGGAATTAAGGGAGTTAATCCATAGGAGTATATGTACATATAACTGAATTGTGTTGATGAATGAATGCTTGTGTGCATGTATGTTAGTAAGTACAAGTTATTTATAATCTATGATTTCACTCACACCAGAATAAATTTTCTGACCCTATTTGTTGCCTTTGCAATCTTTGGGGTGTCTCATTTTCATTGAGGCAGTTCAAAGTGTTGCTGCAGGGAAAGATGCTTGAGTAGCTTGCTTGTATGGATGTTTGAAGAACTTGCTGGTTTTAAAATGCTTTAGAGAAGTAGAAGTTTAATTGTAATAAATAATCTAGGCAAACTCTCTTATTTCTTGTGTATTTCCAGGATTGATACTTTCTTTGTTTTCTTGAAAAGAACATGTAAAAAAAAAATTAAGTATTATATGTGCTTGTGAGTGGTTGATTTAAGTAGCAGACTCTGGAAATAATCCAATGGATTATAATGAAGGAGAACATGCCATATAATCTGATATGTGGATATATTCTCCTTGGCATGTTTGTTATATTTCAGTTATAAAGTTAAAGTTGTTTTTGAATAAATATGTACCAAAGTATTAAGTAGATGGGCTGAACATGATCTTGGCTAACCAGTAACGCTTGTACATGTCTTGTAATTGATACAAGTACATGCAAAAGCTTGAAGTCATAGTCTTTAGATTCCTGAAGCAAACAAGACCATAGTGTAAGCTAGTTTGAAATGCAACTAAATCCTATGATATGTCTAGAACAAGAGTAGGATTATGATACCATAAAACCTGAAAATCATAAGTATATAAGGATTTAGGAATTAGAGTTGGTAAAATCTGGAACTGACTTCAATATGAAACTGAAGTAGCAAGCCAGAAATAGGGATAGACAAAATATACTCAAACAAGAATGTAGAGTAATTTTGTTAAGTGTTTAAAAAATCCAGAACATCACACTTTATATGCTTTTAGCCAGAAATATGCAAAGATCTTTCTAAAATCATATTCAACACTATTTCCAATCTAAATATCAGAATCTGTATGACCTTTAAATTAGTTTACAACTCTATTACTCACATGATCATTACATGCTTTATGAACCTGGATATGTGCATTTTGCTTGACCTGAATTGCTTGTGCATGTTTGTGCATGTTTTGTGCAAGTTTATGTTTGAATCCTGAATCTAGGCTTGACTAACCAGCGATCCATAGATCAAACCAAGTTTTAATATGTTTTATCATTCTAAAACAACATGTATGAATTCCTAAATCCCAAAGATCAAATACATGGGTTATAAATCCACAAATTAATCAATCTGGTTTATAGAATAATCTGGAAAATGAAGAAGAGAATAATAGATGCTAATACTTGAAAAATGTATTAGTCAATCTTGAGTCATTCCAAGATGATAATACCTGAAAATGTATTAGTCAATCTTGAGTCATTTTAAGGTGGTAACACTTGAATCATGTATTAGTCAATCTTGAGTCAATAAAAAGATTAAAGTGTAGAAATAGCTATGTGACACAAAACCTCTCAATTATGGAAAATATTATGTGATTAAATTTCTTTGCTACTTTAACACTCTGATAGGCAAAGAAACATTTATATATCTTCACATATATAAATGATATGACTTGATTTAAATACTGATATTTTTATATTAGTAAATTCTGGATCTTGGGAAATTAATTAAAAGAAATAAAAGAGGCAAGAAAAGAAGTGATCCCTTGTTTAAAAAAAAACTCAACTAAAAATCATTAAAATATAGGTGAAGAAAAGTGGGTCACTTCAGTTGGTATCAGAGCTATGTTATCAAAAACATAGCAAAAAATAAATAAAAATAAAATCTAATTTTCTTATATGGATAAAATCCTAAGGAACAAACCACATAAAAATATTTTCTGTAGGAATAAATTACTGAAACAATTAAATCAAAAACAAGACTAACTAGCTATGTAAATTGTATAGCGAATCATGGTAGGAAGACCACCAAACTCTGGAGCAGGACCCTCTAATGCAACACCATTTGTCAATTTGCAAGATTTGGTTAGGGCATTTAGGGAAGGAGCAGTACAGAGGGAAGAAAATCCTTATGAGGAGTTATCTAAGCTACTGAAAACATTCTCAAATTTAGGAGGCAAGGATTTTGAAGGCATTGAAGGAGTCATGGGTGTGCAAACATGGCTAAGAACTTTGGAAAGGATATTTGCAGACATGCAAATCAATGACTAAATGAAGAGGAAAATAGCTTCCAGAAAGCTCAAAAGACCAGCACTGGATTGGTGGGAGGTAATCATCACAGGAAGACCAGAAAATGAGATAACATGGGATCAGTTCAAGGATATGCTTGAGGCTAGATTTGTCCCAGCAACAGCTAAGGCAACATTGCTTGAGGAGTTCATAAGATTGAGGCAAGGATCAATGAGTGTGACTGAATACACTCAAAAGTTTGAGAGCTTGTCTAAGTATGGAACCATGCTCATAGGGAATGAGGAATCAAAGAATTCAAGATTTATTCAAGGACTTAATGCTGGTTTAAGTAGAGCAATGCTACCATACAAAGACAAAACATTTGATCAAGTCATAGATCTCTTTCTTTCTTTTGAACAACATGATAATGCAAGGGAGAAATTTAGGAACATGAGAGCTAATAACAACAACAAGAAGGGGAAAAATAGAGCACATCCTTATGACAAGAAGAATTTAGACAAGAAGGTTGAAGGAGCAACCAGTGGGTAAGTTAAGAAGAAAATTATTTGCTACAACTGTGGCAAGGAAGGACACATGAGTAATAGGTGTCAAGAAGCTAAGAAAACCCCATTCAGTTGCTATAATTGTGGGAAAGAAGGTCATATCAAAAAGAATTGCCCAGAGTTCAAGAAAGGAGCAAAGTAGGAGCATTGGAAGGCAAAGCAAAAGCAAATGCAGTGGGAAATTCTGGACAATTGGAAGGTATACTCCTAATTAAAGATCATCCAATCTCAGTTATATATGACACTGGGGCTACACATTCCTTAATATCACAAGACATAGTGAATAAATTGGCTCTCACATGCAATTTAGTTGATAAACCTTTGTTTATTCAGAGTCCCCTAGGTAGTTCTTGCATGCTAAGAATTAAATGTTTGGGAGTAGAATTAAACATAGGTGGAAATATGTTTAAATATGATTTGTTTGTGTTAAAATATCCTGGAATAGGAATTATTCTAGGAGTAGATTGGTTGAGTAAATTCAAAGCAATTTTGAACTTGGAAAATTTTTACTATTTCTTTGAAAACAGAAAATGGTAAAAATATTATAGTCATGAGTGAAATAGCCAAAACAAATTGCCTTAATCAAATGTGGAGCATGACTGAAAAAGAATTAATTCTGGAAGACATAAAAGTAATAAATGAATACCCAGATGTCTTTGGAGAGGTTATAGGAGTTCCAAAAAATAGGCAAGTTGAATTTCAGATAAGATTAATCCCAGGAGCAAGTCCTATCATCAAGTAGCCTACCAGAATGGGTCCTAAAGAATTAGTGGAATTGAAACAACAATTGGAAGAATTGGAGCAGAAAGGCTTCATAAGGCCTAGTAGTTCAAACTGGGGTTCTCCAGTGGTATTTGTAAAGAAACATGATGGTACAATGAGGATGTGTATTGATTACAGGGAATTAAACAAAGTTCCCATCAAGAATAAATATCCACTCCCCAGAATTGATGATTTATTTGATCAATTAAATGGAGCAAGAATCTTTTCAAGGCTAGACTTAGCCTCTGGATTCCATCAAATGAAGGTTGAGGAGGAGAGTATTAAATACACTGCATTCAACACAAGGTATGGGCTATATGAATTTTTAGTAATGCCTTTTGGATTGACAAATGCACCATCCTATTTTGTAGATTTAATGAATAGGACATTCAGAGATTTTCTAGATAAATTTGTAGTTGTTTTCATTGATGATATATTGGTGTATTCAAAATCAGAAGAGGAGCATGCAAAGCACTTGCATCTGGTTTTGTCAAGATTAAGAGCACATGATTTAAAGGCAAAATTTACTAAGTGTACATTTTGGCAGAATGAAGTCAAATTTTTGGGACACATTATATCCCAACAAGGGATTTGTGTAGACCCAAACAAAGTCATGGCAGTGCAATCATGGAGTAGACCCAAATCAGCGACTGAGGTGAGGTCATTTTTAGGAATGGCAGGCTACTATAGAAGGTTTATAAAAGACTTTGCAAGGATAGCCATTCCACTAACCAAGCTAACCAGAAAAGAGCAACCATATGTGTGGACAGAAAAATGTGAACAAGCTTTTGAATCATTGAAGAAGGCATTGATGGAACCTCCAGTCTTGCAAGTTCCAGAGGGAAATGAAGGATTAGTGGTTTATACTGATGCTAGTGGGTCTGGGTTAGGGGCAGTACACATGCAACATGGAAGAGTCATAACATATGCATCAAGGCAACTCAAGCCAAATGAAACCAGATATGCCACTCATGATTTAGAGCTTGCTGCCATTGTTTATGCATTGAAGCTATGGAGACACTACTTGTTAGGTACTAAATTTGAATTGTTTACAGACCATAAATCACTTAAGTATTTGTTTTCTCAAAAAGACTTGAATATGAGGCAACATAGATGGGTAGAGTTTTTAGCTGCCTATGATCTTGATATATTATATACTCCTGGAAAAACTAACAAGGTAGCAGATGCTTTGAGTAGACATCAAGCAAGATTGGCAAGCTTAATGATGACTGAATTCAAGGATTTAACAATCCTTAGTGAAGTATAAATGAAGGAAGAAATTGGTGCATCAGACAATGTACATAGTGACATGATTGAATACGGAAAATTAAGTCTCATCTCCTTAAGATCAACCCTGGTTGATATAATAGGAAATATGCAGAATCAAGACACTAATTTAAAAGCAAAGAAGGACATGATATCACAAGGCATGTCAGTGGAAAATTATGAAGTTGATGATAGAGGCTACTTAAGAAAGAAATGGAAACTCTGCATACCCAATGTAGAAGAACTGAAGCAAGAGTTTATGGATGAGCATCACAAGACAAAGTACACTATACATCCAGGTGGTACAAAAATGTACCATGATCTTAAAAGAAACTATTGGTGGCCAGGAATGAAAGGGGCAGTGGCAAGATATGTGGCAAAGTGTTTAACATGTCAACAAGTCAAGGCAAATTATCAAAGACCTTCAGGCCTATTACAACCTCTGGAAGTGCCTACCTGGAAATGGGAAAGCATTTCAATGGATTTTGTGGATGGTTTGTCAAGAACAAGAAGAGGCAATGATAGTATTTGGGTTGTGGTTGATAGACTCACAAAAACAACTCACTTCATTCCAATGAATTCAAATAGAAATGCTCACAAATTAGCTCAATTATTTGTGAAGGAGATAGTGAGATTACATGGAATCCCCAAGACTATCATTAGTGATAGAGGTACCTTGTTTACCTCAAGGTTCTGGGGTAGCTTTCAAGAGGCTATGGGGACAGAATTAAGCTTGAGCACAGCTTACCACCCACAAACAGATGGGCAAACTGAGATTGTTAACAAGATTTTAGAGGATTAGCTTAGAGCATGTATACTTGATTTTGGAGGCAACTAGGAAGATCATCTCTATTTAGCTGAATTTGCTTATAACAATAGCTATCAGTCCACTATAGGTATGGCTCCATTTGAGGCTTTGTACGGGAAGCCTTATGTATCTCCTGCATGCTGGATGGAGGCAGGTGAAAGAGTGTTGCTTGGACCAGAACATGTGAAAGAGACCTCTGCAAGGATTGAACTTGTAAGGCAGAGAATGAGAGCAGCACAAGAGAGACAAAAAGCCTATGCAGATAAAGGGAGATGGCCAGTGGAATTTGAAGTGGAAAATTATGTATTTCTCAAAGTTTCACCAATGAGAAAAATATTGAGGTTTGGCAAGGCAGGGAAATTGTCACCAAGATATATAGGGCCATATGAAATTATTCAAAGAGTAGGAACTTTGGCTTATAAGTTGAAATTGCAAGAGTAATTGAGTAATATACATGATGTATTTCATGTATCTTAATTAAGAAAATGGGTGCATGATAAGGAGACCATTCTGGAATCTTCTACACAAGTTGAAATTCAAGAAAATCTGGTTTATAAGAAGGAACCAGTGGGTATTGTGGTTAGAGAAGAAAAGAAATTGAGAAATAAAAAAATTAAATTGGTTAAAATCCAGTGGAGTTTAGATGAGAATGATTGTACATGGGAGACTGAAGATAGGATGAAGGATAAATATCCTAATCTATTTTCTGCTTAAAGGTATGCTAAAATTATGATAAACTTAAACATTACTTATGTATGTTTGATTGGTTTTGAATGCATGAGTTTCTAAAATTTCTGAAATGAAATTATGCTTTGTATACATTTGGATGGAAATGTATGAGAAAAATAATCGTGGGACACAATTGCTTTTAGGAGGAGAGTATGTGAAGACCCAAATTATTGAGATGAAAATAATTTTATAAAAATCAGTTAATGGAAAATATTCAAAGAATAAAATAGTTTGAAAATGAATATCAAGAATGAGTGAAATAAATAAGGAAGAGGATAGTTGTTTTCAGTAAATAATAATGAGAAGAAAATAACTAAGTATGAATGAGTTTTATATTCACATATCTCATATATATATTGTATATAAGTAGCCAGAAGACTATAGAGTGATAAAATAAACTCTTATGATGATTAAAATATATGAAACCAGTTTAGTATTATATATGTATAAATACATTTTAAAATCAAGAGAAAACAAATGGTTTGAAACATTAGCAAGGAATTAATTGACAAAAAGATATATATGTGAACATTACAGATTTGTCTTAAGAAAATAAATAATGTAGATAAGTCACATGAAAATAGTGTGTATGTGAAACATGCAAATGGCATGTACACAGAAAAAGAAGAAAAGCAACTGTAATACCCGAAATGGAATCAAAAAGAAAATGGCATATTTAGCCATAAACACATATACAGAATTCTCTTATTTGTGTTGGGATAAAATGGGTTTTTCACTCCACTAAAACCCTAGCTAAATGTTTTAAAAATTAAAGGATAAGCAGCAGTTTATTTTTGAAAACAGAAAGATATTTTCACACTGTTTTCAAGTTAGAGCATTCTCGGGAAAAGAAGAAGGAAGGTGAGTGATTAATAATCTTATGAGATTTAAGGCATTAAGACCCAAGTTAAGGGAAGCCATATTACTTTTATAAAACCATATCATGTTTTGTTTAATTTTATTCCCTGAATAAATAAATGTTGATTATGGTTGGTGTTTTGGCTGAGTCTTTGGTTGATGTTTTGATCTGTTTTGATTGTTTTGATTAATGCTTTGAAAAGACAAACACGCTGATCACAGAAATGGATTCTGTAACTTATAATCCAGTTTTTATATGGAGATGAGTTAAATATTTTTACTCAGAAATAGGGTATTATTGAAGAATGAAGTAGGCAGTGTGAATAAGGGGATTCATGCTTATGTCTAGTTCATTTTAAAAATGATATGAACAATGCAATATTATATATATATATATATATATGTGCTGATTTGTTCAAATCACAAGTTAATATGTTTTTATGGGTTTTTCTCAAAAAAAACCTTACCCTATGTTCACAGTAAAATAAATGTAATGTTTTATATGACTTCACCAGATTTATGTAAGAAATGGGAATATTTCTAGAAATAAATATATGCAAGTTTTAGAAAATATGATTGAATAAAAATGACCTTAAAATGGGATGTGGTGTTTTGCATGAATGCTTTGTATGTCTGGCTGAAATCCCTGAGTGAGTTTAATACTCTTTGATTTATGAAAGGAAGAAAAGAATATAAAGCATTTCAAGAATAAATAAAATTCTCTTGAAAGAAAATGAGAATGGTCTCTAGATTATAAAGCTAATCTAGGAGTAATGCCTTGATTTATTCATCATTAGGTGGATGATGGGTATGTGCATGACTTGTTTAAGTACTATAGGCCTCTGTGTAAAGGGATAACAGAATTGAGCCCCTTTGCAATGCACACATGGTGTTCAATGGCAAGAGTTAAGACCAAATAAATGATAAATGGGGATTAAGAAATTGAGCTATGGAATTAAGGGAGTTAATCCATAGGAGTATATGTACATATAACTGAATTGTGTTGATGAATGAATGCTTGTGTGCATGTATGTTAGTAAGAGCTTATATATGTATATATATACTCAGATTTTAGTATGAATTTAAATAAGCATCAAACATATGAGTCTCTGCACAGTATTTAGTAATTACAAGTTATTTATAATCTATGATTTCACTCACACTAGAATATATTTTCTGACCCTATTTGTTGCCTTTGCAATCTTTAGGGTGTCTCATTTTCATTGAGGCAGTTCAAAGTGTTGCTGCGGGGAAAGATGCTTGAGTAGCTTGCTTGTATGGATGTTTGAAGAACTTGCTGGTTTTAAAATGCTTTAGAGAAGTAGAAGTTTAATTGTAATAAATAATCTAGGCAAACTCTCTTATGTCTTGTGTATTTCCAGGATTGATACTTGCTTTATTTTCTTGAAAAGAACATGTAAAAAAAAAACTTAAGTATTATATGTGATTGTGAGTTGTTGATTTAAGTAGCAGATTCTAGAAATAATCCAGTGGATTATAATGAAGGAGAACATGCCATATAATCTGATATGTGGATATATTCTCCTTGGCATGTTTGTTATATTTCAGTTATAAAGTTAAAGTTGTTTTTGAATAAATATGTGCCAAAGTATTAAGTAGATGGGCTGAACATGGTCTTGGCTAACCAGTAAGGCTTGTACATGTCTTGTAATTGATACAAGTACATGCAAAAGCTTGTAGTCGTAGTCTTCAGATTCTTGAAGCAAACAAGACCATAGTGTAAGCTAGTTTGAAATGCAACTAAATCCTATGATATGTCTAGAACAAGAGTAGGATTATGATACCATAAAACCTAAAAATCATAAGTATATAAGGATTTAGGAATTGGAATTGGTAAAATCTAGAACTGACTTCAATATGAAACCGAAGTAGCAAGCCAGAAATAGGGATAGACAACATAGACTCAAACAAGAATGTAGAGTAATTTTGTTAAGTGTTTAAAAAATCCAAAACATCACACTTTATATGTTTTTAGCCAGAAATATGCAAAGATCTTTCTAAAATCATATTCAACACTATTTCCAATCTAAATATCAGAATATGTATGACCTTTAAATTAGTTTACAACTCTATTACTCACATGATCATTACATGCTTTATGAACCTGGATATGTGCATTTTGCTTGACCTGAATTGCTTGTGCATGTTTGTGCATGTTTTGTGCATGTTTATGTTTGAATCCTGAATCTGGGCTAGACTAACCAGTGATCCATAGATCAAACCAAGTTTTAATATGTTTTATCTTCCTAAAACAACATGTATGAATTCCTGAATCCCAAAGATCAAATACATGGGTTATAAATCCACAAATTAATCAATCTGGTTTATAGAATAATCTGGAAAATGAAGAAGAGAATAATAAATGCTAATACTTGAAAAATGTATTAGTCAATCTTGAGTCATTCCAAGATGATAATACCTGAAAATGTATTAGTCAATCTTGAGTCATTTTAAGGTGGTAACACTTGAATCATGTATTAGTCAATCTTGAGTCAATAAAAAGATTAAAGTGTAGAAATAGCTATGTGACACAAAACCTCTCAATTATGGAAAATATTGTGTGATTAAATTACTTTGCTACTTTAACACTCTGATAGGCAAAGAAACATTTATATATCTTCACATATATAAATGATATGACTTGATTTAAATACTGATATTTTTATATTAGTAAATTCTGGATCTTGGGAAATTAATTAAAAGAAATAAAAGAGGCAAGAAAAGAAGTGACCCCTTGTTTAAAAAAAAACTCAACTAAAAATCATTAAAATATAGGTGAAGAAAAGTGGGTCACTTCATGAGTGGTCAAGAAATAGATCAAGAAGAACAAGAGATATCAAAGATGAAGAGTACAAGAAATGACTTAAGTATAGAAAACCCAAAAGGATAGGTATCGATCCTTATAAAGGGACGATACACTTAGTTTTTTCCTAAGCCAAGGCATGAAAAGCAATAGCAAATGAGAGAAGCTCAATATTATGTAATGGATTAAACCGACCCATAAGGATTGATACCGAACCATTTTTTCATCATGGATCCCATCTTTGCATTGTCAAAGATGAAGGCTAAGTCAAGGAAAGAGGGAAAAAAGTACAAGCAAAAAGTGTCGATATCGATCCATAACGATAGGTACCAAACCATGTTTGATCATGATGTTTTCTTTTAACAAGCCGAGTCTTCAAATTTGAAGATGTGAACCTATTCTAATCGATCCCTGCTAATTTGGTGGTCGATTTTGCATATAAATATGAAGCCTAATGCAACTAAAGAAGTATCTTCGGGCATTTTACTGATATTCTCGTAAATACTCTACCGAATTCATGCTCGGACGGTTTGAGTCTTGATATCCTTGTAATTATATTGTAATTGCAAAATTAATCAATAAAAAAGTTGATAATAGACGCAAGCTACTAATTTTGATCAAATTACTCTAAACTTGTGTGTTTATCTCTCTTTCTCTCTCTTTTAATTCTTATATTTTAAATTTCATTTTCTCTTGATTAGGTGTTTGTCCTATTTTTGGAGAAAACATTAGCGAACTGAACATAACTTCACTTCTAACTTGAATTCAACTTTAGTGGTGTCACTTCACTTATGTTATCACTTCTCCAAACATCAAATAATCATGACACCAAAATATCATGATGTCAATTTATAGGGGACATACAAATTTTTGCTTATCTTTAACATACGAGCAAACAAAATTCAAACAAAAATAATCCTTTTCTTTCATCGATTCCATAATAGCAAACAAAAATCCTAGGTCTAAGTGAAATTCAAAATCTAAGTGAAATCCTAACCTAATGTTGTGATAGTGTTTAAGTGATCGGCCATATAGTACATGTTCACGTGCACCTGGTATGTAACATAAACTATGTACTTTAAGTCCTTGCTCCAAAATAGCTTTCTTGAATAGTTAGTTTCTCTAATCTGAGGGATGATTGAAAGAATCTATCTAATCTCTTCTCCAAATAATATCCAAGTCTTCAAATCTCACTATCCATGAAAATCACCTTACATTTTAATACTTGCAAACTATAATATCTTTTTTGATCCTTTAAATTAGGCTGGTCTAATAGCTTGAAACACTTTATCCATGTCATCAGTAATACCTCCTTATATAATCTTGACATCGACTTAATCTGAAATATCTTTTAAAAATAAAATTCCAATTTGAATTATTCCTTCGTACAAACTCACCAATGACAACTTTTCCAAATATAACTTCTCATTATCCCGCTTCTCCAATACTTTGGATGAGACAACTCAATATCGGGTGGTGTATCGCAATATTAATCCAACAGACATAATTTCCAACAACTAAGTAGCATCATACTCCAAAACTCTATCTAGGAACATCAAGGATGGAAGGTGCCCTAGCAGAGTGAACAAGGTGTAAAACTCATGCGCACATCCAAATCCAAATAATATATCTACAGTTGAAACAACAATTCAATTATTAATTCCCTGAAACTATTACCACAAAACATATATATTAAGACTACAGCTTACTCGCCTAGTGATCTATAACCTCCAAAGCTAAAAGAACATAAGTGGTGTAACATTAACTGAACGTCCGATTAATGACACCCATCTACAAACTGACCAAATTATCTACCTTCACCGGCAATGTCAAACAATAGACCATCTAAATGTCATTTGCCTTCATCACCGATCATAACAACAATTATGCAATATGGAAGAATGTGAATGCCAACTATCCTAAAAAATTAATCAATGAAGATAACACCGAGTTGGATCATATAGAAATACTATTGTTTCACAAGGACCATACCTCATAACAAACTCTAGGTCTTTTTAAAATCAAACTGTCAACCACATCTTAGATGTGTTTCAATCGATTGGTTAATGGGATCTATAACAACCCATTATTGAGAAGCATTGAATTGAGATTTTACAATGAATATTGAATTAAATAAAAAGGGTTTTAAATATTAAAATATCGATAAGTAACTGCAATTTAGAAATCAAATGGTAAAATATTTTATAAAGTGGAAATATAATTTATTTGTGTAATTTTTCATTTTTATAAATAAGCTTAGTAATTATAAAAGCCAAAATAAAATTTAAGATATATTTAAAAATGGTTAAATAATTTTTATAAAGTTATATTTTAAAAATAAATTAGATTGGAAATTTATTTCAAAGGGAAAGGAATTTAATTTCACTTATATAAGGAGTTTATAAATTTATCTTTGTAAACTGGCTTATAAGAGTAATTATGAAAATAATTTGTTGAATGGGTTAAATTATGGAAAATAATCAATATAACCATTTGAAATGAAAGTTAAACACTTGGGGAAAGTAAATATGATTTTATTTGGAGATGCAAACTAATTTGAATAGGTAAAAATTGATTTATAAAAAGGAAAGAAGGGAAAATAAATGAATAAAAGAATGAAAATGTGACCATATACCCCAAATACATGCCCATGATATTTTCATTGCCCTATGTAACATCCTGCCTTTTTGTACGTTTAAGAAGACACACGTGCCGACTTAGACCATACAGAAGGGCGGATTGTTATGGGGAAAATAAGAAAAAGCAGAGAAAGAAAAAAAAACTGAATCTCGCAGCGGAATGAAAAATATAATAATCAAATAACAGTTCATGAAGCTGTATACAAAACATTTGATTATAATTATACAATACAAAATCAGAGTTACACATATCAAAGATAAAAAAATAATGCAACGGAACAATATGAATGCAGTGGAATAAATATAGTAAATAATAGTTGTATAAATCTTCGTCTTCGTCCTCCAAAAATAAGGTCTTCAAATCCTGAAATGCTCAGGCTGACCTGAGCGAATTGAAAAGACAAAACACTCGAGTCAGAACTAAAAGATCTTATGTGAGTTAAATCAACTGTAAATAACTATGAGTGTAAACGGCGTCGGAGATGTTTACGGCGTTTGACATCTCTTATCCAGTGTCTAACGCGAGTGCAGTAACTTAAGAGATGTTCGGGATTCACATCTCCTAAGGATCCATTAAACTCTCTACTATGTAGTACAATACTCTATTATAATATGTCTACAGTAAGATAAACTATTAAAATAGCGTTAAAGCGTTACGCATTTCCCCCTTAACACATTTTTATATATTCCCATAGTCTATACAGTATTGTAATCCCGCCCGTACTAGACATCGTCAGAGGGCACTCCATAGGTATGGTACAAAACAAACTCGTAGTGGTCTCGATAGGGTATTTGACACGGCATAACTAGACAATGCCAGGGTAGATATACCAATTACACTTCTGGACCGGTGGTAACGCATAGTAGCTACTACCGTCCACCTCGGAACACACTCTCAAATCAAAAATCGAGGGTGGCCACCAAATCAATCGCAAAGTAAGAATATACTATCGAAGGAATGTGCCCGATCGGATGAATGACCTCACTTAGCTGTCAATTGCTCCTATTTTAGCCACCTTAAGCTAACTCATGGGAGTCAGGTCCACGTACATACCTCATATAGGATCGTCGCCAACCATCCTACTTCATTCTGGAATCTCCACCGCGTACACAGTTGGCAAAGTGGTTTTCGGTGTTGGCAGAGAGTATGACAATATCTGATCCCGGTCTCTTTAACATCCAATCGCTTATTACACACCAGATGGTTCTTTTACATTTCTAAAATCATTTCATAATTGATATCAAAATATCATATTCAATTCAAATCATATCACTTCCGAAATCATTACTTACTTTCGAAATCATATTCACCTTTTGAAATCATATCACATTTGAAATCATAGTTTGAAATTATATTCCTTTCAAAAGTCATATTTCCAAAATAGGCTAAACTCTCATTTCAAAATATCATATTAAACCAAATATGTTATTTAAATCCAAACTTAGGTTATAACATCATTAACCATATTCACTTAAAAAAATCGAGAATTTGAATATAAACCCATCCATTTTACTTAGTTTGGAATTTAGAAGAAAATAGTTTTAAATAGTTATAAATAGTTAATATAGATTTAAAATAAATTAACTATATTTAAAATAGATTAAATATCTTTAAAATAGATTAACTAGATTTAAAATAAGTTAAAATAGGTTAATTAGTTTAAATAAATTAAATGGTTTAAAATAGGTTAAAATGATTTAATATAATTAATACTGGTTAAAATAGTTTAATACTTTGAAATCTTAATAATTAGAAATTTTGAAATAATAATATATTTTTAAAACAGTTTATATTAAAACATGAATTTGGAATTAATATCAAATTAAACTATTCATTTCATTTCAATGCATTTGGACCATTTTCAATTTCCAAGTCAACAAACCAAATTCCAAACCTTTTAATTTAACATTCCAATAAACTATTGAATTTCATATTGTTTCAATCTATGTTCAAATATCAATTCGAATTACTCCAATTTCAAAATATTTCAAAGTTATTTTCAAACAACTTCAATAACTTAATTTCGATGGAATTTCATTTATACTTAAAAGTTTAACTTTAAACTTCCAATTTAATTTCTTAAAGCAATTCCTTTTAAACTAATTCACATTTCAACATAAAACTTGATTTTTCAATAATACTTAAATTTATATACATCAAATTTTATTTCAACATATCATTTAATTAATTCGAAAAAAATTAAGAGGTTCAAAATCATTAAATTTAACCAATCCGATGTCCGTATAAAATTTTCTACCCTAGGGACAAGTGATATGGATATTTATCATTTCAATCCGCAATTTAAAATTTTATGGTTATATATCATTTCAAACCGCAATCTCGAATTAATAATAAATCCATAAAATCGCTCGAGTCTATCATTTCAACCCATAACGATTTTTCCTTAATCTATTGATCATTCGAGTATGTATCATTTCAACCCATAGTGAACTTGCAGTTTATAACGATATAAAATAAAACATCCATTCATCCAATATCAACAATCAACATCCATCACAGTCATCATCCAAATCAATTAATAAATATCAATATAGAACTGATAATCAATAACAGGTATTTAACTGGCAATTTATATTCAATAATAAATTAAATAACGATTTAATTCAAATAAATTCAAATTAACTGAGATGATGATTTAAAATATACCAGACAGTCATAAATAAATTTCAAATCACACTATAAATTTAATTTAACAAACATAAGAAATTATAGAAGTTGTGAGTAGGTTAAAACACTCACCTTTTGAATTTAAATTGATTTGAAATCAAATTAAACCCAAAATTTGAACAGTCTCAGAATTTGTCCCAACCTCCGTCAAAATGTTTGGAATTTCGATATGATCCAAGCGGAGAAAACCGCGCGTGAAACGGACCTCGTATGCAAAAGTTATATGTATTAGAAGTTTAAACGGTATAAAATATAAAACAAAAAAAAACAATAGGACACGTCACCATCTCCTATCTAGAGCTACAACACCGGTCGACGAATGACCCAAACACGCACTCTAGTCTTATGTTCGAACATCAGAGGCCGCTGCCTCGTCTATGGCCGTACGCGACCCACGCCGCCACCCGGAGGACGCCGCGACCATCTCCTATCACGCCGACCCCACGCGACCCCCCCATCACCACCGGTCGCGAAAGAGGAAGCAACCGCCGCAATTTTGCCTTGGCCTAATTGAATTTTGAAGGCGATCTAACCGTCGAATTGCCAAACGAAACATGCCTATGAACTGCGCTCGTCTCTCTCTACAACCCAGTGCCAATGATTTGTCGATCGGACGACGATCATCGAACGCCAATGAATGGCCAAAATTAGATCGCTCAATCCTAGCCACACAGAAACTAAAATCGGAAAACTAACAACAAATTTGACTTGCGCTCGCCGAGAGCTTCGAAACAGTATATAATTCGATAGGGTTTGGAGGAGTTTGATTTTGGAATTGAATTTGAAATTGAATTTGAAATTTAGGAATTAGGGTTTTGTTTGTCTGCCATTGGGAAGAGGAAATAAGAAAGAAATGTACATACAGACAAATGAAAATAAGAGGTAGCTAGGGTTTATAACAGGGTATTTATAGGTAGGGCTGAAAATAGAAGGAACAAACAAGATTTAATTGAACGATAAACGATGAACGACCCAAAAAGCCCATCCCGACTCCGGAATGAAAATGGGTCAACCTATATATCAAAATAGACGTTTTCAATATTTTTAAACTCAATGGAACAGGTTTCAAATTCAAATTCCATCGTATGAAGAAGTTATGTTAAAATCAGCTTATTTCAAATCGATTTTAATTAAATTGATTTCAGGGAGTTTCGAGTCTGTACGATCAAATGACAAGTCCGATCGTTACGAAACTTGAAATCCTACAATAATTCACTGTTACGGATCCGATGAAACTGGTTTCGTCGAAATCCGAGACAGTTTCCAAAATGGCTATATTTTAATTAATTAATTAAATAAATTAATATTATATTAATTAAATCACTTTTCAACTCAATATTTATCGACTACCAATTTCATCATTTTTGATTACCTAGACATTTACAATGACTTAATTCAGGTTTATATGACAATTCAATGTTGGTTATTACATAAATTACCGTGTTCAATTTCACTGTAATTAAATCCCATTCATTATAGTTTAATTTCAATAAATTGCTTTAATTCGACTTTAACCTTTATATTCAACCAATTATAATTTAATAACATAGTTAACATTTGTTTTACATTTCATTACATTAATATACTCCAATTTCCATCTTTTATTTGTATTAACTACTATATTTTAATTTTATTGGATTTTTTCAATTTCACACATTAATAATAATTTAAAATCCCAATTAATTAATTTATCTTGGTTTCATTCTTTTTACCACATCAATTATCATATGATAAATAGAATTTACATTGGTTACATCTTATTGAATTAACATTCTTCACTTACCAATTAAATCTACATTAACTGCAACAATTAAGTGAATTGATTACAATTGATTTCCAATTAAATTTAATATATTAAATAAATAGGTAACCTATAACACTTGTCACCATTTACCTTAAATCACATTTATAACAACCTTAAGTTTATTATTGCAAACAATTGTTACAACTTACCTATATAGCACTAATTTTATTCAATTACCTTTAACTATATATTATTTCCTTAATTAGTTTAATATTTACATTTGTTTTCTTAATTTCACTTTATAACCAAGTTATACCATTTACTTTACTTCAATCAATTGGAATTCCATAGGAATTGTTAAATTTTAACTTACACTACTATTGTTACAATTCATTCTAGTTATCATTTCATTATTAAATTAACAATTTTTATTTCTCTCAACTCTAAATTACAAAATCTTATTAAATGAACAATTTTAATTATCCAAATTTTACGGGTCGTTAGGTTAGTCCTTGAAAAGAATGGTTTTGATGACAACAACCTTAGGACTTGTTATAAAATATAAATACTAACATTATAGTTTAGATATATATGTATATGCAGGATATAAACATGCATGTACTGAGAATGAAGACTGTACAATATAGAGACTCAAGATTGAAGACATCAAGATTCAAGGCTCATGAGTATCAAGATATCAAGATTTCAATAGTACAAGACAAGTATCGAGTCTAGAATTATGTTAAAACTCCTAGAAAAGCACTAACATCTTAAAATCCATTTTATTCGTGGAATGGAATCCACTTCGAGCCTGTTAAAGGGATGGAACCCTAAGTAGGACGAAACCTACGATAAATCTAGTGGAACATTGTTTTGTATCCACTAACTTTTATTCAAATATTTTACAAAATTATATCTTGTTTTCAAAATGATTTCAAAATCTTCCTTTTTAAATCAAAAACATCTATCCTGGTTTTAAATACTTTTAGCCTCAAAATAATCTTTATTTTCAATATCAAAATTATCCTTGGTTTTAAACTATCTTTAATTATAATGTACTTAACTTTTAACATTTATATTTAAGATTTAAATATGAAATTATAGTAAAATTTTATATATACCAAAATATTATTCTCTATACTTATTTATGTATTTTAACTATAGTATATTTATAAAGTTTAAAATAGTTTTAATATAAGGTAGAAGTTATTTTCAAAAGAAAAACAAATTATCAAAAATACCTTAGGCATGTCGACAACCCTTAGGTACCCATGTTGACATGATGATAGTTTATTTCAAAAGTTTGAATTTCAAAAGAAGTGTCTATTCGTCATATCCTTTCCCGAATGGACATGGCTGTTGTTCTACTATAAATAGGGGATGTTTTAAACGAATTTATATTCATAATTTTCTGATTTCACTTCTCTTCTTCTTCCACATTTCTTTATATACATTTTTACTATTACTCTGCCGAAATCTCCATTGAATCTAACTAGATCATCTCTGGTTTTATTCTCTATCACTATCTCAACAAGATCCCAGTGCTATTCAGAGTTATAGGCTTCTTTGTAATCAATCGAGCGAGAAAAGGTGTGATTGTACCCTCGAAAATCAATCAAGTGAGAGAAGGTGTGATTGTAGTCTAGGAAATCAATTGGGTGAACTTGTTGCCCGTAAAATCAAGTAACTCTACCCAGAGGATTGTGAATCTGGAGTGGTGTACCTCGTGGCCTTGAAATCGAGGGAGTAATTGTAAGAATTGATTTTGAAAGGAAATCCGTACTTGTGTTGCGGGACTGGATATAGGGTAACTCCGAACCAGTATAAAATTCGATGTGTTCTTTCCTTTATTGATTTTACTTTATATTTGCATCTGTGTTTGATTCTGTTATCATATCTGTGTCTGAATATTGCATACATTTGTGTTCAAATTAATATAATCTCAAAAAGAATTAGTAATTCCTTAAAACACTATTCACCCCCCCTTTAGTGTTAATTCTAGCCTTAAGATCCGTAATCTGCATTTCTCACATTTGGTATCAGAGCGAGGTTTTCAAAGTTTCATAATATGAATTTTGAAAATTTCTTTAAAATGGCTATGTTTGAAAAACTTGTTAATACTAGTTTAGAAATATTCAAATCATCATTGCATCATGAGGCTGAATATAATCTATATACGAATTCAAGTTGTCTACAAGATCTTTATGATGTGCAGGAAACATGTTTTATGGGTGCTGAGGAATCAATCCACAATGGACAAATTGTGCAGATCAAAAAGAATAAATGGATATGTAACGACCCAGAATTTTTGGATATTTGAAATTGGAATATTTAATTGATTTTAAATATTCAGGTGTTGATTTCTAACTTGAATTTCAAATATGACTATGTATTGGATAATTAAATTATTGAATTTAATAATTAAAAATTGGGTAGAAATATTGAATCTGGAGTTCCAAGCTTATTAAAAATATTTTAAAGGCTTATCAAATTCATATTAATAATACTGAAGGCAGTGCAACTTTTAAAATTTGAATTTGGAAGTGATTTGTTCCGTTTTGAAAATATATCGTTTAAATCGACAATTTAAAATAGCCCACCGAGGCATAGTCTCGGAATTCGACGAAACCAGTTTCATTGGATCCGTAATATTGTATTATTATCGGATTTCAAATTTCGAAACGTTTAGAGTTATCGTTTAGCCGTACAGGAGATAAATGTGTTGAAATTTATATCGAGATTTAATATAATAACTGGGTCCAAAAAGCTATCTTCTCCATACGATCGAATTAGGACTCGAAACTTTTTCCATTGCGATCGAAATAGGGGTATAACATTATAGACGCCTGGCGGCACGCCTCGATAGGAGGTCAAAATTTCGTGTTGCATTTATCGAGACAATTTGAATTTGAATTTAATATATATATATATATATATATATACACCCTAGTCAACACAGCTCAGATTCTCTCCCATCAGCCTGCTTCCTTTCACCATCGAAACTTTTTGCCTTCTCTATAGCAGGCAATGGCAGGCACGAAAAAATCAATCACGCTCCCTTGTCTTCTCAAGCACGCATCCCCCTTTCCTTCTTCCTCTAAACCACGAGACCCATTCAGTAAAATTCCAGATTCGAAAAAAAAAGAGGTCTCTGTATAAATCGCGTTCGTTCCTTTTTCTTTCCCCATTCTCAAATTAACTCAAGAAGAAAAAAATCAATTTCGTTCCTCTCGTAAAAAAAAAGAAAGAATCGCGATGCGTTGGCATCTTCGAGAGTGGCGCCACGTGGTCGTTTCAAGGGGGATGGTTCGGGTTGATTGGGGTTTCTGGTGGGTAGCGTGGTGGAGTTCTCAAAGGGGAGGTCGCGAATGGGGATAGGCCTGGACCGAGTTCAACTCGAGTGAATCTCGATGGATGGCGATGTCAGGCTTATTCGGCAGCGAGATCGCGATGGAGTTTAGCATGAAGGCACGAGGGGGAACGACTCGAAGTCACAGCTGTTCCAGTTGTTCGAACGCGAGGAGTTGGGGAGGAGTTGAGCAGAGTTGTCTGGTGAGGTATATTTGCTGTTCTATTTTCGATTTAAAAATTATATTTGTGTATAAATATGTAAATCAGAGAAAATATATCCAGTAAGGCATATACACATAAATCTGGTAAATATTTACATATAAATTTTGGAACAGAGAAAGAAAGTAAAATTTTAATAATTTACAGTAAGTCAAGTTTATATATATATATATTTACAGAAAAATAGAAAAGATATATATATGGATAAGAAAAGAGAAAATGGGAATTTTTCTTAAAACGTTGGAAGATTTATATAAATTAGATTTTTATGAAAAACTATATAGATTATTTTATAAATATGTATGTAGTTCCTAAAGAAAATAAATATACCCTTACATATTTTAATTTAATAGATTTATTTTAAAATAATGTATTATGGAGAATAATTTGTTTAATAAACTTATTAAATTATTTTAGTTACTAAAAATTAATTATTATAGGAAGATTAGTTTAAAATTTAATTATTAGTTTAGGATTAAATCGTTAGTTAGTTAAAATTATCAAATGGAAAATTAATTGTTCGATTGGTTCGAATATTAATAAATCATCTAATGTTTATACAAGGTCGGAAAAACCGTGAAATCGAGTCGAGATTGAAGTGGATGGCAAACGGAAATAAAGGTGAGATTTTCTCACTCATTTGGATGACCTTACTTAAATTTAAATGTTAAATTTAAATCATTGGATGTTTGGTTGAATTAAATAATTATTATCTGTTGGATGATATTATATATTTTATATAGTAGTATATATATTGGAGTGATTGATATTCCCGCATTATATAGCGGATGAGACCCTATGCGCCGCATAATAGCGGATGATATTATATAAATCCCATATACCGCGATATTCCACCTCAAAGTGGAATTGGTATTGTGCTAACATCTGTGGATGCAGGGAAAACAGGTTGGTGGGATCCAACAGGATTCCTCAAAATATTTATTGATCATATTTATGTTGTTATATGACAGGATGGATGAATTGATATTGATTTGTATGTGAATTGAATTATTAAGTGATAAATAACATGGAAGTTGAAATTTGGAACTTTTAAATACCATAAATAATTTAATTGAAGGAAGTTAAAATGATTTATTTAGAATTTGGATTTACTTCTATTTGAGAATTAAGTAAAATAAAAAATTTAAAATTTGGATTTACTTCTATTTAAGATTTAAGTAAAATAAAAAATTTAAAATTTGGATTTATTGAGAATTTGGATTTACTTCTATTTAAAATGATTTATTGAGAATTTGGATTTACTTCTATTTGAGATTGTAACAACCCTAAAATTCCGACCCAATTTAAAATTTTAAATTCATCATTTCAATAAATAAAATTTGAAATTTATAACCGATCTAAATTAACGTCCAAACTTTATTTATAGGATACGTCCAGTTAGATATGAATATAGAAAAAGTTCCATCGTAAAATATCACTGAAAATTTCGTTCGTGTTTTATTGTATATCAGTTCATTTAAAGCGCAAAAATTTTTATCTTCCGAACCCGAATATTTTTACTTAGAAAAATTCTAAAACATCTTTTGAGCAAGGCGTCATTTTTCGTTTGTCAAAATTCGGACTTCTTTAGCTCCGTCGATCTTATTTTTCGGTGTTTTTCCTGCATTTTCCCGATAATATAAAATTCAAAATTTTGTAATACAATCGTACCACCATTATTTGTGCACCGTTAGAAGTGCTTCGTCGCGCTGATCAAAATGGTATATCTCTTCGTGCAAATCGGAGATCGTCGCGTTAATTAAATCGTTCCAAACGGACGGGTGAAGTAACATTCAGCCCAAGGAAGCCCATATGCGTTCAAATTTGAAAATTGCTGAAAGAAATTTATTATGGCGGTTGACAGCTGGGGTTGCATTGGAAATATGTGTGACGGTTCATAATTCGAAGTGAGATTGAAGGATACGAAGCAGCAGAGAAAAATTTATATTCTCTGCTACTATCCACTATCAACATTTCGCAATTCTCATTTTACTTTCCTCTGCATCCCAAACACCAGGTACCTATTTCTCTATTCTCCCCTCACCTCCTTTCTTTCTCCTCCACGTTATATCTTCTTCTGCTAATATCATAAGCTTTCAAAAAAACAAAAAAGAAAAAAACACTACACCTCCTCTCCACTTCAACCTCTTTCCGCGCGACTGTCCACACCATCACCACGCCCAGATCTCGCCGCACCCACCTTTCCACCTCACGCCATCCACTCTCCCTCTCCATTGCCTCACCGAAGCCGTCAACCTCATCTTGAATTTCTCCTCCATGGCCGAAACAAGCTCCACCTCTCCACCTCGCCTCCAGTTGAACCTACACCGCTACTGTGAGCTCCACTTCCTTCGCCACCCAACCCCACTCCAGACGAGTTTCCGAACTCCTCCACCGCCATTCCCTAGCAGCGCATTCTCCTACGGCTACCACCCTCCACTTGAAATCACCCCAGCCGCAAGCCATCCCTTCCATCACCACACACGCCATCTCTTTTCTTCAACCGCCACTGACCCCTGCCTCGCCGCACCTGTACCCACCCGACCTCGCGTGTGCGTGCATAAGAGTGCACAAGTGTGCATATGTATGGGCGAGCGTGTGCTTAGAGTGGGTGTGTTGTGTGTGAATTGATAGTGTGCATGCTATGGGTGTACAAAGATATGTACATGCGTGAGAAATAAAATGCAATCGTGTATTTGTAGTCTCGGTTTGAAAAAAAAATAAGAGAAAAATGCGTGCGTTAGAAAAAAAAAACTGAGATTAGTAAACAGCGTTGGATATTGTAGTAAAGTATTTACGCCAATATCTATTTTGGTTGCCAAATAGTAACCAACTTTTCTTTTTCTCTATTGTTGCAGCAACCGACTGAATTTCTTTTGCGGCATCACCGATCTTCGGCTTTTGTTCTTTTCTCTGTTGTCGTGTTCGTTGTTCGTGCTTTACCGACTCTATTCGTGCTTCTTCTTGCTTTGGGTCAATTTCTTTATCCACGAAAGGTGAAATAAATTTTCACGACATATATTCTTATGCTAGTTTGGTTGATAACTGATTGCTATGTAATAATTAAATTGAATGTTGATTGTTATTGTTAAGTGATAAGGTATGCAAGTTGAAAGTGATATAGGATATTTAATAATATTAAGTGAATTATATATGTTGAATGTTGATTAACTTGACCCCTTATATGGTGAATATGAACTAGTTAAATGTGACCTCTTTTAATTGTTAAGTTAATAGACACGTAAAATTTGATAAATTACACCTTGAACCTTTGAAACGTATCTTGGATTAATTATTGTAGTTTTGAAATTGAATTGGACGACAAGTGAAAATGTAATAATCTTTAATCTGCATGAAATGATAGTGTAGATTCTAGAAATAATTATATTAATTTGCATTAATAACAAATGCAAATTAATACGATTATTTCGGGATTATTTAAATTGTTGAATTGTTGTGAATGGCTGCTATTGCTTGTTTATTTACTTTGACACCATCCCAGTTATCACACTGCAAGTTCCCTTTGTATGCTTTGATTTTTGAATTGAAATGGAATCGGATTGAAATGATAAATACCCAAATAAACTTTGACTTAGGATAGAAAATTAAATTAAACCCGATTGGTCAATGTTTTTATTTAAAATAAAATAAAGTTTTATTTGACTAATAATATGGTTTTGAATAAAATTTGGAATTTAAATTCGAATGAATGAAAATGTGAATATTTGTAATTTGAAACAAATATTAACGGAGTAATTAACGAAGAACATTGTTTAGATTTTAAATTGTAATAATTAAGTTTTGGAAATTATTAATAATTAAGTTGAAATTGAAAGTGTATATGGATCGATAATATAGTTAAACTACGACTAGCAAGTGCGGAATTATAAATAATATTAAATAGCAGTAATAAAAATGACACCAGGTATTTTTATACTGGTTCGAACTTCCCGTTCTACATCCAGTTCCAGACTCCTTCTGGAATTTCTCTAACAACCCTCACTTTACCCGGAGGAACAGGTATTACACCGCCTGAGCAACCGAACAGGACTTTTCCGCCTAAGCAACCGAATAGGACTTCAAATACAATTAATAAATTGTTTCTTGACTTGTGTGTTCTTGAGTAACACGTATATAGTCAATGTAGTACACCCTTCCTATAATCTTCTTGATATGATGATTTGAATGTGCAAAGATAGGAAGTAGAGAGTTGAAAATCACTTGATATTATAACAATATAAGATCAGAATAGATAGAAAGAATTGGTTAATGAAATAGTGGATTTTCATCTCTATTTATAGTATTGAAAAGTTTTAATTTAATAGTTGCAATTATTAGAAGTAGTGCAACTCTTGGTGAAGAAGACAACTCTTCAGAATTTGATATTTCATGAAGAGATGCTTCAGTTCGTCAAGTTCAGATGTCTGAGAGAAAAGTGACAGATGTCTGAATAAAGTTTGAAATTCAAAAAACAGAAGAAACAAAAAAACAGTCATTTCAGACGTCTGTCTTTTAATTCAGACGTCTGTCTAGGATGACAGACGTCTGTTATTAAATTGACAGACGTCTATTTCATATAGAAATAGAGCACTTTATACAGAGGGTTCAGACGTCTGTTATTT
Source organism: Allium fistulosum (assembly GCA_030737815.1). Lineage (NCBI taxonomy): Eukaryota > Viridiplantae > Streptophyta > Magnoliopsida > Asparagales > Amaryllidaceae > Allium > Allium fistulosum. The sequence continues at coordinate 795,591,798 of CM060902.1, read as the reverse complement.
TTTCTTTAGACGTCTGACATTGATGTCAGACGTCTGAATTAAGATACAGACGTCTAAACCTGTACTGTTTTGTTCCTTCCTTTGTTTAAGCACTTTTGAACTTGAGATATTATATAATTTTGAAAATACCTTTTTTATATCTTTTAAATAATTAAAGATATTTATTATTTTAAAGCATGATTTTCAAAAGTATATTTGTGTGTGTGTGTTTTATCATCATATCGGAGATTGTACAAAAAAAATATCTATCTTAGAAATAATAAATTTTGAGAACTTAATCTTGTTGATGATATGATAATAGCTTCTCTTGTAGATTCCTGCATGAATATTTGACATTATAGTATATATGTTGAAATATATAGTTGTCGCATTAAAATCGAAGAAGGCAGGTTCCAACATTCTCCCCCTTTTTGATGATGACAACTATATAATTCAACGGTTAGTATAACCATACCTTTTGCTCCCCCTGTTAATATGACCAATTTATATAGCAGAAATGTGATTATTTCTCCCCCTTTGTCATTAACAAAAAGAGTCGTAGGAGGTGTTAGATATAAAGAGATGACAAAACTATGAATAATAAAATAGATAATAAGTGTAGACAAACCAAGCATGTACCAAGATGATAATAACAAATCAATTTTTAAGACAGAGCATTTGTTTAACCAACATAATGAACTAAGTGAGACATAGAAAATTATACAAATAACAACTAATAAGTTTTAAACATCACAAAAAAAAAGAATTTTTATGAAAATGAAGTTTTTGTACCAAAAGACAAACCAAAAGAAAACATCTTCTTTCACCATTCTCCCCAAGTTGGAGAGGAAGGAGGAGAAGATCCATGAGAATTTTTCCACAATTGACGAAGAATTGTCTTGACATTTTTCAATTCTCGTGCATTCTCTTCGACTTTGGCATCTAAATCATCGAATCTAGAATTGATGGAAGAAAAACCTTGTGCAATTTGTTGGGAGATTTTCTTTTGATTTTTAGAGATGGTGATGTCAGACTTGAGCTTTTCATTTTTTGTATATGTGCGTGAAGTTCCAGAAATTAGTTCAATCTCGTAATTTTCCGGGATTGAACTTTGGATAAAAGCTTGCTCAAAAGCTTCGTCTTCTCCTTCTTCATCTTCCCCTTCATCTTCATCATTCCCTTCTTTTTCAGTATCTCCTTCATCTCCATCGTATCTAGAACTGCCTACTTTTGTTTTATCTTTTTCTTTTTGTAAAGCTAGTTGTTCCGCTTTATAATCAGTATATGTTGGAAATGTAGGAGGAGATTCCGGTAATCCCATCAAACTAAAGAAGCGAATGTTGGATACCTTAATCTTTTCAAACTCAATTGCCAGACTTTGAATAGACAGGTCAGTTAGAATTCGAGTAATATAAGGTGCATAGACAATTGAACGTTTCTTCGAGTCGTGATAAGTACGAAATGCATCGTAAAAATATTGTGCCCAATTGATTTTTGAATTTGATAATATTGCTTGAAGCGCCTTATCTTCATCATCATAAATGATCTCATGGCTTCCTTGCCGGGGAAATATTGTTTTTATTAGCATTCTAAGCAATAATCAAGGTCGGGGACGAAGATGATTTGATCGATCTGTGGACTTTCCTGGTTCAAAAAGATGATATTCTATGTGTTTAAGATCCTCTCCTTCTAACTTAAAATCATCTAAATCGACCCCATCCGAGCTATATTTTAAAATTCGTCCAATGTTAGCAGGAGTTATTTGTAGAATTTTTCCAAATACGCTTGTCCAAAGCGTTCCTTTATCTCTATGAAGCCTAATTTTTGGATTGTTGACATTTGCAAGAAATAATAGGACACTAAGTCTACAAATGTTCACTTGATTGTCTTTGAAATGAATAAGACTAGTGATCTGAGATCTATCAGTATAGAGCCTAATTTTGTACGTAGGAAAATGATCAAGGTCATGAAAAATACCATGAAATGATGGCAGAGAAGATAAATGTTTGTAATGAGCCATACTTCGGGGTTCATGGTAGAGCCAAGCGGCAATTTGATCTTCTGAAGGGAGAATATGAGGAGCTTGTTGAGAAGAATCCCCTTTTTGTTTCTTGTGTTTTGATTTGGGCGCCATTGTTTATTTTGAAGAAGGCTAGGGTTTTGAATTTTTATTTTGAGAAAAAAAATAGTCGTATTGAAGAAGAGAAGCCGGTGGTATGATTTATATTGTTTTCTGTCTAACAGGGTTTCAGACGTCTAAAAAATATACAAACGTCTGAAGTCCTGTAGATAAAAAACAATTAAGAGAAGTTTAGATCTCTAAATTTTTATAACAGACGGCTAAGATGAAGGATAGACGTCTAAAAAATAGTGACAGACGGCTCAGTTGGTTTAATTTGAAACAGAGAGTAAAAAACATTTTGAACTAAAATCAGACGTCTGAATATTTTATTTTAGACGTCTATATTGAAGGACAGACATCTGTTATTTTCATATAGACGGCTAATTTTATAACAGAAAATTTGAAACTTTTTATACTTAATTTAGACGTCTGTGATAAATACTTCAGACGTCTGTGTGGCTGAAAACAATAAAAGAAGGTGATCATTAGTTGATCCAAAAATAATATCATCTACATAAATTTGAACAATTAAAATATCATGTTTCTTTTTCTTAATAAAAAGAGTTTGATCAACCTTTCCAATTTCAAAACCAGAGTCGATTAAATAACTTTTTAAACGATCATACCAAGCACGAGGTGCTTGCTTTAAACCGTATAAATCCTTTTTAAGTTTATAAACATGGTCTGGAAATTGTTCGTGTATAAACAAAGGAGGTTGTTCAACATAAACATTTTCTTTAATAAATCCATTTAAAAATGCACTTTTAACATCCATCTGATATAATTTGAAATCATGAAAGCAAGCATAGGCTAATAGGATTCGTATTGCTTCTAATCTTGCGACAGGAGCAAACGTTTCTTCATAGTCAATTCCTTCTTCCTGATTATATCCTTGTGCAACTAATCTAGCTTTATTTCTAGTGATATTACCATTTTCATCAGCTTTATTTTTAAAAACCCATTTAGTTCCAATAACTGATTGATCATTCGGTCGTGGAACTAAATCCCAAACGTTATTTCTTTCGAATTGGTTTAGTTCTTCTTGCATCGCAATAATCCAATAATCATCAGTTGAGGCTTCCTTAATATTTTTAGGTTCTATATTAGAAAGAAAAGCTATATGACCCATTTGATTTAGTTGATTCCTTGTTTTAACTCTTTCATCAATTTCTCCTATTATATTTTGAATAGGATGATCTTTTAAAATTCTTGGTGGGGATTTTGATTCAGTTTCAATTTGATTTATAGAAGAAGTAATGTCAGGTGCATTGTTGTCAAAAGTAGAGTTTGAATTTATTATAATGTCTTCATCATCATTTGTTTTAATTTTGAAATTTTCATCAAATGATACATGAAGTGTTTCTTCAATAGATTTAGTTCTTTTATTATAGATTCTATATGCTTTGCTTCGTTCTGAATATCCGATGAATATACATTCATCCGATTTTGGATCAAATTTTCCTAATTGATCTTTCGTATTTAAGGCAAAACATTTAGAACCAAAAACTTTAAAGTAAGATATATTAGGTTTTCTACCGTTGAAGAGTTCATATGGAGTATGTTTAGTTAAAGGTCGAATAGAGACACGATTTAGGACATAACAAGCAGTAGCAACAGCTTCTGCCCAAAATTGTTTTGGAAGAGTGGTTCCATTCAATAAAGTCCTAGCACATTCTTGAAGTGTTCTATTTTTACGTTCAACAACTCCATTTTGTTGAGGCGTTCTTGGAAATGAAAAGTTATGAAATATTCCTTTCTTATTACAAAATTTCTCAAACATTTCATTTTCAAATTCACCTCCATGATCACTTCTAATGTTTTTAATTTTTAGATTTTTAATATTTTGAATAATAGCAAAGATTTTGAAATTTTCAAATGTATCACTTTTGTTTTTCATAAATAAAGTCCAAGTATATCTAGAGAAGTCATCAACTATTACAAAAACATATCTATTGTGATTAATAGATTGAGTCTGAGTTGGTCCAAATAAGTCTAGATGTAACAACTCAAGAGGTTGTAATGTTGAGATGATCTTCTTAGATTTAAAAGAAGATTTAGTTAGCTTTCCTAGTTGACAAGCATCACAAATGCTATTTACCTTAAAATTCATTTTAGGTAAACCTTTTACTAAATTGTTTTTGGATAATTTATTAATAGCTTTGAAATTTATATGACAAAATCTTTTATGCCATAGCCAAGGATCATTTTCTTTGACTAATAAGCACATATTTGTATTATGATTTATTTTCATATTTAAAATATAAATATTACGATCTCTCACTCCTTCGAAAATAAGATTTTTGTTATGATAAAAAATATTGCATTTATTTTCAGAAAATACTATGTTAAAACCTTTATCACATAATTGACTAATACTTAGTAAGTTATGTTTTAAATTTTTAACTAATAAGACATTTGTAATAAGAGGTAAATTAGATGTACCGTCATTGCTCACATCGCCTTTGCCGATGATGTAACCTTTGGAATTATCTCCAAAAGTGACAGATCCTCCATCTGAGTAGATAATGTTAGTTAACATATTTTTGTCGCCTGTCATGTGTTTTGAGCAACCACTGTCTAGAATCCATTTTCCTCTTTTCTTAATCGGTACCTGCAAAAAATATTGAAATTCTATTGGTACCCACTTCCTCTGTTAGGGTCCTAAGGGTTAAATCTTAGGAAGCCAAACCCAGTTGGGTTTAGAGTTCCCTTTAAAAATAAATTTTTTATTCTTATGTACAGACATAATGAAAGATTTAATGTAGTTATTCCTAATTAAATTATTATTAGTTTTTGGAACCCAAATCATAATTGATTTTGGATGAATAATTTTTGAAGAAGATTTTTGAGTAGATATAGATTCCTTTTTCTTAAAATTAGTATATAAAGAATCATTATTTTTAGAATGCTTTTGTATTGGTTTTTTATATCCTAACCCCTTTTTATTGGAACAGGTTTGAGAATTCTCAATTATTTTAGAGAGACTTTCTCTTCCACTGTTAAATTTAGAAACGTTTTTAGAAATATTTTCCAGTTTTGTTTTAAGATGTGATACTTCTATATCAAGTGTTTTAATATTAGAGTTTAAATCATAATTCTCTTTTGCTAATTTAACATTCTCATATTTCTGTCTTTCTATTTTACTGCTTAAATCAGTGAATTGAGATGTTATATTAACATAAGATTCTTGAGATTTTACTAACTCTTCCTCTAATATTTTCTTTTCATCTTTTAACATGTTAGTTTCTAATTCAGTTCTATTTAATTTTCCTAAAGTATCTTTATATTTACTCTTTAGGATTCTAAGTTTATCTAACAATTCAGAGTTTATTTCTATTAAATCGTCAAAAGTTAGATCACTTACATCATCATTTGTTGCCATAAAACAAACATTGGCTTGTTCTGAATCACTGTCATTATCACTGTCTGACGAAGAAGATTCCGTATCATCCCATGTAACTGAGAAGGCTTGTTTCTTTTTATATTTGTCCTTTTTGAGATTATTTTCTTTCTTCCGATCAGGACAATCTTTCTTTATGTGGCCCTTCTTGTGACATTCGTAGCATTCAAGAGATGAGCTTGATGGCTTATTGAAACCCTTGTTATTTCCAAATTTATTACCCTTTTTGAATTTTAAAAACTTTTTGAAATTCTTAGCTATAAATGCCATATCGTCTTCTGATTCAGAGTCTTCTTTTTCTGCTTGAAAAGCGATAGTTTTCTTGTCCTGTGCTTGTGCTCGTCTTGCCTGTAAATTTACTTCATAGGACATTAGATTTCCTATTAACTCTTCTGTTTTTATGGTTGAAATATCATTAGCTTCCTCGATAGCTAAGACTTTTCGTTCCCATTCATCAGTTAAAGAGTTAAGGATTTTTGATACAACATCAGATTCAGTAAAAGTAACTTCTAAAGCTAAAAGTGAGTGATAAATATCCTGGGATCTAGAGTACATTTCACTAATACTTTCTCCTTGTTTCATCCTAAAATTTTGAAATTGGTTTTTAATCATAGAAATCTTGCTTTGTTTTACTTTATTTGTTCCTTCGTGTGTAACCTTAAGAGTATTCCAAATTTCATATCCAGTTTTACAGATACTGACTCGATTGAATTCATTTTTGTCTAAAGCGCAAAATAACATGTTCATTGCTTTTGCGTTTGCAGTAGCATCTAGTTTTTGGGTATTAGACCATGCAGCATACTCTGTAGTAGGAATATGACATTCAGTTTGAATGATATTCCAGGTTTCAAATCCACTTGCTTGCATAAAAATTCTCATTCTAGTTGACCAATAACTATAATTTAATCCGTTAAACAATGGTGGTCGTGTAGTGGCTTGTCCCTCAGTAAAACTGTTGCTAGTGTTATTGTCCATATTATTAAAAAATATCAGATAACTATGTTATAGTTATGTGATGACCTTGCTCTGATACCAAATGAAAGTGTATATGGATCGATAATATAGTTAAACTACGACTAGCAAGTGCGGAATTATAAATAATATTAAATAGCAGTAATAAAAATGACACCACGGATTTTTATACTGGTTCGAACTTCCCGTTCTACGTCCAGTCCCAGACTCCTTCTGGAATTTCTCTAACAACCCTCACTTTACCCGGAGGAACAGGTATTACACCGCCTGAGCAACCGAACAGGACTTTTCCGCCTAAGCAACCGAATAGGACTTCAAATACAATTAATAAATTGTTTCTTGACTTGTGTGTTCTTGAGTAACACGTATATAGTCAATGTAGTACACCCTTCCTATAATCTTCTTGATATGATGATTTGAATGTGCAAAGATAGGAAGTAGAGAGTTGAAAATCACTTGATATTATAACAATATAAGATCAGAATAGATAGAAAGAATTGGTTAATGAAATAGTGGATTTTCATCTCTATTTATAGTATTGAAAAGTTTTAATTTAATAGTTGCAACTATTAGAAGAAGTGCAACTCTTGGTGAAGAAGACAACTCTTCAGAATTTGATATTTCATGAAGAGATGCTTCAGTTCGTCAAGTTCAGATGTCTGAGAGAAAAGTGATAGATGTCTGAATAAAGTTTGAAATTCAAAAAACAGAAGAAACAAAAAAAACAGTCATTTCAAATGTCTGTCTTTTAATTCAGACGTCTGTTATTAAATTGACAGATGTCTATTTCATATAGAAATAGAGCACTTTATACAGAGGGTTCAGACGTCTGTTATTTTTTCTTTAGACGTCTGACATTGATGTCAGACGTTTGAATTAAGATACAAACGTCTAAACCTGTACTGTTTTGTTCCTTCCTTTGTTTAAGCACTTTTGAACTTGAGATATTATATAATTTTGAAAATACCTTTTTTATATCTTTTAAATAATTAAAGATATTTATTATTTTAAAGCATGATTTTCAAAAGTATATTTGTGTGTGTGTGTTTTATCATCATATCAGAGATTGTACAAAAAAAATATCTATCTTAGAAATAATAAATTTTGAGAACTTAATCTTGTTGATGATATGATAATAGCTTCTCTTGTAGATTCCTGCAAGAATATTTGACATTATAGTATATAGGTTGAAATATATAGTTGTCGCATTAAAATCGAAGAAGGCAGGTTCCAACAAAAATTAGAAATAATTAAGTTTTGAAATTGTTAATAATTAAGTAATAATTAAAATTTGAAATATTTGATAATTGAATGAGATTGAACTATTTAATGATTAAATTAAATTGAATTTTTCTTCTTAAGAGAAAGTGAATTTTTGAATAAGTGAAACTAAGCTTCTTTAATTGAGTTTTGAAATTTGTATCTAAGTAAATAATAAATGAAATGAATTTCTTTGATAAGAAATAAAATGCGTTTTATTGAAACAAAATGGAAGACTTGTAATTTTAAGAATTGGATTCGACAAAATTAATTTAAAATAAATTTGTAAACTTGAGATAATAAGTTGAACTTAAGAAGTAATGTAATGAATTTGAAATTTAATTGAAATTGTTTTAATGATAAATTAATTTAATGAATATCAAATGAAACCGATAATTGAGTTTAAATCGAATTGAGCATTAAACGATTTTGGAATGAAACTTATATATGGATTTAAATGAATATTTGAATTATTTGAATTTGAACTTTGAAATTTAATTATTGGAATGAAATAATTTGGAAGTTATGAAATGTAATTTTGGAAGTTGATTTAGAAAGACTAACGAATTGTCGATTTACGAACTCTAACTGAACTTGAAATTGATTTGTTTTTGAAATATCTTAACGACCCATCGGTGTTATAATTACGAAGGTTATTAAAGGAACCGGAATCGGTTAGGGACATACTCACTGTCTAAACTGAGAACCACTTTAATAACTATACGCGGAGTATGATCCAGAATGAAGTGGTTGGTTTGATGAACGCGATGACTGAAGAAAGTGAATGATAATGGACAGCCTTGACACTTGTGTCAAATTTGAAATGACTAAAACAGGAGCCGTGCCGGGCCAAATGGGGGTTAGCTACCTCGAGCGAACACACTTCTTCGTAAAACTATTCATTTACTTTGTGATTGATTGGTGCGCACCCTTGATTTGGGAGTGTTGTTTCGCGGTGTTGCGATCGCTGCGGCGATGCGTTCTCACCAGTCCGGATCAGGCAAACGGTAGTGTCACTACCTTGGGTATTGCCTCATGTGCCTTGTCATACTTGTATTCCCATATATGCGACCACTACGAATTTGTTTTGTATTATACCTATGGAGTACTCCCTGATATCCCACTAGTTTACGGTGGAGTTTACAGTGCTGTATAGTCTGTAATGCTATATAAAATGTGTTAAGGGGAATAATGGTGACACCTTAATATTATCTTGATATTTTACTTTACTGTTAGACATTATCTATTATCGTACACTACTATGTATAGATAGTTTATCGGATCCTGAAAGATGTTTATTCCATTCATCTTTGAGTTATTGTTGTTTCAAATTTTGAACCATATTATATGTATAAGAATATATGTCCTGATTCGAGTGTTTGTTTGTGCATATGCTCGGATCAGACTGAGGATTGCTGTTGCTGTTCTACTTGGAGCTGAAGACCGAAGACTATCACTATCTTATCTTATCAGTATTGTTCTTTCTATTTGGACTATTGGACATCTATGTTGTTCTATTTCTTTATTTGAGACATTGTTGTATTTATGGGTATCTTCATGAACTACTCTTATGACTATGTTGTATTTCCGCTGCACTATTCTGTTATGATGTACTTTCTGTGATTCTGTGATGATTCTCATTTATATACATATACTCCATTAATGATTCGTGTTTTGTACTATTTAAGTTGACATGTGTGGATTATTGTCAATTTAAATGGTCCAAATATACGGGTTGTTACAGTTGGTATCAGAGCTTTGGTTCCCGATAACCTTAGCCTGTGGAGTTTAAAGCTCATTAGAGATAGGGTAAACATACCCTAGAATGAGGAGAATCATTTCAGAATCCACATCCTTTGATTCATCTTTCTTATTGAATTCGTTGAATAGAATTTCCTTAAGTTCTATAAATTCCTATCTTTGATTCTAAATCACTTTTGGTATTCCAGGATGGCTACCAGAAGAAATGTTAGAGGCAGGGGTGGAAATGCTCTGGGTCCTCATGCCCTAGCTCCCGCAGTCCGATTCTCCACTCTTAGCAAGGATTACACTCAGCTTGGAGGAGTCAAATTTACTGGCTCCGAGAGTATTATCGAAGCACAACAATGGCTAAAGAGTTTGGAGAGGATCTTTACTGGCTTGGAGATCACAGACGTTAAGAAGCATAAGTTAGCCGCTTGGCAGCTGCAAGATGCAGCACAAGATTGGTGGGAATCCGTCACTTCTCGTACCGATGAGGAAACCATCACTTGGGCCCAGTTTAGGTAGAAATCTATCTAAATTACATCAAAATAATTCCTTATATTTCGTCAAAATTTTGAGTCATCTTATATCACTTGTAAATAGGGACTCCTTTATAGCTCAGTGGATGCCAGCTGCCGGGAAGGCCCAACTCTATCGGTCTTTTATGGATCTCAAGCAAGGCAACATGACCTTCACTGAGTATGAAAGGAAATTCAATGAACTATCTAAGTTTGGACCCAGTTTGATCGACACACCTCTGCTTAAGAATGAGAAATTCATACATGGCGCACACCCAGAGTATTACGAGCTCCTCACCGCTCATGTCCATGGAACTTTCACTGAGTTGATGGATTTTGCTCTTCGATACGAGGGAAAGCCTAAGGGAACATCTGTCCCCAAAGCTCCAGTTACTCAGACATTGGCTAATCAGTCGGGAAAGCGAAAGCCAAATTTTGAGCAACAGAAGAAGAATTGGCAGCAGAAATCCGGGCTTGGCTATTCTCAGAAGAAGCTCATTGACTTATCCTCCATCACTTGTTTCAAGTGCGACCAGAGGGGTCACTACGCCAACAGTTGTCCAACGTCTGCCAGTGCCACTGTTCCGCCACCTCAGAATACCAGGAACGACCTCTGTCACGTATGTCTGCAGCCGGGCCACTTCAAGAAGGATTGTCCTATGTATAAAAAGGGAAAGACGGCTGGAGTATTTGCTATGACTTCTTCCACCCGTGATCCGCCTACCCCACCTGCTCCAACTGATAACCAAGGTACATTACAGAGTACTTTTATGTTGCATACTTTACCCGTTAAAGTTCTATTTGATACCGGAGCAACACATAGTTTCATATCTATTGATTTGTGCAATAAACTTGGTTTGGAACCCATCCTTGCATCTACTTTCTTATGTGTATCAAACCCTATTGGAGGGCCCGCTAACCTTAAAAGGGTTTGCAAATATGTCACTCTTATGCATGGCATTCACCGCTTCACTTGGGATTTCTATGTCCTTGGATTCGAGGCATTCGATATACTATTAGGCATTGATTGGCTACGAAAGTTCAAAGCCATTATCTCATGCAAAGCTCGAACAATCTCTCTTATTGACGACAAGAGTATACCTTTAGTTATTAAAGGTAAATCACCTCAAGAATGTGCTGGGAGTTTTATATTCTCACTTGACTCCCATCCAAATGAACTAAGTTCTACTCCAGTGGTCCAATTTTTTTCTGATGTGTTTGGAGAAGTCAATTCTCTACCACCTCCGCGGGAAATCGAATTCCGCATTGATCTTATTCCTGGTGCCCGACTAGTAGTTCTCCCTCCTCGGAGAATGGCTCCTAAAGAGAAGGCTGAACTGAATGCTCAAATTGAAGATTTATTTGCTAAAGGCTTGATTCGGCGAAGTCATTCAGAATGGGATGCTGCAGTGGTATTTGTCACAAAATCAGATGGTTCTCTCAGAATGTGTGTGGACTATAGAGAGCTGAACAAGCTCACACACAAGAACAGATATCCGATGCCCCACATCAACGATCTATTCGACCAGCTCCATGGAGCTAAAGTATTCTCTCAACTCGATCTGGCTACTGGCTTTCACCAACTCAAAATTGCTGAGGAGAGTATTCCTAAGACAGCATTTCGCACTGAGAATGGATTCTTTGAATGGCTGGTTATGCCGTTCGGTCTTACTAATGCTCCAGCTTATTTCGTTGACTTAATGAATAGAGTTTTCCGGGATGTCCTTAACAAGTTTGTTCTTGTTTTCATCGATGATATTCTCGTCTTCTCTAAGGATGAGAAAGAGCATAGGTCACATTTGGCTTTTGTTCTTGAAACTCTATGTAGTCATCAGCTTAAAGCCAAATTTTCAAAATGCCACTTTTGGAAAGATGAAGTTCGATTTCTTGGTCATATTGTCTCGGAGAATGGGATTTCGGTCGATCCAGCTAAGATCGCCGTAATCAATGTAAGTTTTATTCTTACTTGTCAATTCTATCAAAACAACTTATCAATATCTTAATTCGAATCTTTGGAATTTGCAGGATTGGGAGACCCTCAAAACTCCCACAGTTATCCGCAGTTTCTTGGGTTTGGCCGGCTATTATCGCAGATTTATAGAAAACTTTGCTCGTATTGCCGCACCACTTACCGCACTGACCAGAAAGAATGTGAAATTTATTTGGAGTGAAAAGTACGAAACAACTTTCAATGAGATGAAGCGGAAGTTGACATCTGCCCCAGTTTTTACAGTTATCGATGGTAGCGAAGGATTGACCGTCTATACTGATACATGCCGTGATGGATTAGGAGCAGTTTTAATGCAGAAAGGAAAGGTTATTGCTTATGCTGGTCGTCAGTTAAAGACCCATGAAGCAAATTATGCAACTCACGATTTAGAGCTTCTTGCGGTCGTATTTGCTCTTAAGCTATGAAGGCACTATCTATTGGGAACGAAATTCGAGTTATTCACTGACCATAAGTCATTGAGATATATTTTCTCACAAAAGGACTTGAATAAGAGACAAGTCCGATGGCTTGAATTTCTAGCTGCATATGATCTTGATATTAATTACACTCCGGGGAAAGCAAACGCCGTAGCCGATGCTTTGAGCAGAAACCAAGCTATGATATGTTGTAATCTTGTTGAAGGAATGTTATTCCAGCTTTCCGTCTCCCCAGCTCTTACGGATCGTATTATAGCCAAGCAATATGAGGACACTTTGCTTTATCGGATCAAAGAAATAGTTCTTGGCAGAGTTGAAAATGCTGATAATAAATTGGGTGCACATGTTGATAGTAATGGAATCTTGAGAATTTATAATCGTATCTGTGTTCCTAATGTTGATGGTCTTAGACAGGAAGTGCTGAGAGAAAACCATAAGTCTTTGCTTTCATTTCATCCCAGTGTCACTAAAATGTACCAGATTATGAAGAAGTTATATTGGTGGAGTGGGATGAAGCGCGATATCTCTACATATGTCAGTAGATGCGCAACTTGCCAGCAAGTTAAAGCTGATCACAGAAAGACAGCAGGATTGCTTCAACCTCTAGAGATTCCAGGTTGGAAATGGGAGCAAATTTCTATGGACTTTATTGATGGGCTGCCAAGGACTAGAAAGGGTAACGAAAGCATATGGGTGATTGTTGATAGACTGACGAAGTCCGCTCATTTTATTCTAGTCAAGTCCACTCGTACAGCTTTGAGTTTGGCCGAGATATACATGAGAGAAGTTGTTAAACTTCATGGTGTACCATCTAGTATTGTATGCGATCGAGATCCTATTTTCACCAGTAAATTCTGGAAAGCATTCCAGGATACTTTGGGCACCAAACTGAATCTGAGCACAGCTTATCATCCTCAGACAGATGGTCAAACTGAGAGGGTGAATCAGATTTTGGAAGATCTTCTCCGAGCTTGTATTATTGACTTTGGTGGATCTTGGGAAGACCATCTTCACTTGGTTGAATTCACTTATAATAATAGTTACCAGGTAAAGAAATTGAATTTCAAATTTGAATAAGTATATTTGAATTTGAATTAATTATCTTCAATAACCAGGCAAGCATTGGTATGGCACCGTTCGTAGCCTTATATGGACGGCCGTGCAAATCGCCAGCTTGTTGGATCGAGTCTGGAGATCGATTAGTGCTTGGACCAGAAATGATTACGGAAGCTTATGAAAAAGTCAAAGAAATCAGGAAGAAGATAAAGACGGCATAGGATAGACAAAAGAGCTATGCTGATAGAAGGAGAAGAGATCTCGAATTCAGTATAGGAGACAAGGTATTTCTGAAGGTGTCGCCTTTGAAGAATATTGTTCGATTTGGAAGGAAAAGGAAGCTAGCTCCCAAATTTGTTGGTCCGTTTGAGATTACGGAAAGAGTAGGAACATTGGCCTATAGAGTTGCATTACCAGAGAAGTTCGCCGGTGTGCACAACGTGTTCCACGTCTCACATCTTCGCAAAGTTGTACACGATCCATCTATGACCATCCCTACTGCTCAGTTGGAAGAGATAGTTATTGAGCCTGACTTGACTATTGAGCGAAAGCCACTTCGGATAGTCAATCGTGAGACAAAACAACTTAGAAGGAAGTCGGTAAATCTCGTCAAAGTACAGTGGAGTGCGGATGAGCGAGATTGTACATAGGAGACTGAGGATAGTATTCGAGATTCAAACCCCGAATTACTAATTACAGGTATAATTCAAATTTCTCAAAATCTATCTTGACTTTTCTGCTTATTTCATTCCTACTTCACTCATCTCGTTCCTTTTCGAGGACGAAAAGTTTTGAGTGGAGGAGATTGTAACGACCCTAAAATTCCGACCCAATTTAAAATTTTAAATTCATCGTTTCAATAAAAAAATTTGAAATTTATAAATGATCTAAATTAACGTCCAAACTTTATTTATAGGATACGTCCAGATAGATATGAATATAGAAAAAGTTCCGTCGTAAAATATCACTGAAAATTTCATTCGCGTTTTATTGTATATCAGTTCATTTAAAGCGCGAAAATTTTTATCTTCCGAACTCGAATATTTTTACATAGAAAAACTCTAAAACATCTTTTGAGCAAGGCGTCATTTTTCGTTTGTCAAAATTCGGACTTCTTTAGCTCCGTCGATCTTATTTTTCGGCATTTTTCCTGCATTTTCCCGATAATATAAAATTCAAAATTTTGTAATACAATCGTACCACCATTATTTGTGCACCGTTAGAAGCGCTTCGTCATGCTGATCAAAATGGTATATCTATTCGTGCAAATCGGAGATCGTCGCGTTAATTAAATCGTTCCAAACGGAAGGGTGAAGTAACATTCAGCCCAAGGAAGCCCATATGCGTTCAAATTTGAAAATTTCTGAAAGAAATTTATTATGGCGGTTGACAGCTGGGGTTGCATTGGAAATATGTGTGACGTTTCAGAATTCGAAGTGAGATTGAAGGATACGAAGCAGCAGAGAAAAATTTATATTCTCTGCTACTATCCACTGTCAACATTTCGCAATTCTCATTTTACTTTCCTCTGCATCCCAAACACCAGGTACCTATTTCTCTATTCTCCCCTCACCTCCTTTCTTTCTTCTCCACGTTATATCTTCTTCTGCTAATATCATAAGCTTTCAAATAAAAACAAACAAGAAAAAAACACTACACCTCCTCTCCACTTCAACCTCTTTCCGCGCGACTGTCCACACCATCACCATGCCTAGATCTCATCGCACCCACCTTTCCACCTCACGCCATCCACTTTCCCTCTCCATTGCCTCACCGAAGCCATCAACCTCAACTTGAATTTCTCCTCCATGGCCGAAACAAGCTCCACCTCTCCACCTCGCCTCCAATTGAACCTACACTGCTACTGTGAGCTCCACTTCCTTCGCCACCCAACCCCATTCCAGACGAATTTCCGAACTCCTCCACTACCATTCCCTAGCAGCGCACGCTCCTACGGCTACCACCCTCCACTTGAAATCACCCCAGCCGCAAGCCATCCCTTCCATCACCACACACGCCATCTCTTTTCTTCAACCGCCACTTACCCCTGCCTCGCCGCACCTGTACCCACCCGACCTCGCGTGTGCGTGCATAAGATGTGCACAAGTGTGCATATGTACGGGCGAGCGTGTGCTTAGAGTGGGTGTGTTGTGTGTGAATTGATAGTGTGCGTGCTATGGGTGTACAAAGATATGTACATGCGTGAGAAATAAAATGCAATCGTGTATTTGTAGTCTCGGTTTGAAAAAAAAATAAGAGAGAAAAATGCGTGCGTTAGAAAAAAAACTGAGATTAGTAAACAGCGTTGGATATTGTAGTAAAGTATTTACGCCAATATCTATTTTGGTTGCCAAATAGTAACCAACTTTTCTTTTTCACTATTGTTGCAGCAACCGACTGAATTTCTTTTGCGGCAGCACCGATCTTCGGCTTTTGTTCTTTTCTCCGTTGTCGTGTTCGTTGTTCATGTTGTACCGACTCTATTCGTGCTTCTTCTTGCTTTGGGTCAATTTCATTATCCACGAAAGGTGAAATAAATTTTCACGACATATATTCTTATGCTAGTTTGGTTGATAACTGATTGCTATGTGATAATTAAATTGAATGTTTATTGTTATTGTTAAGTGATAAGGTATGCAAGTTGAAAGTGATATAGGATATTTAACAATATTAAGTGAATTATATATGTTGAATGTTGATTAACTTGACCCCTTATATGTTGAATATGGACTAGTTAAATGTGACCTCTTTTAATTGTTAACTTAATAGACACGTAAAATTTGATAAATTACACCTTGAACTTTTGAAACGTATCTTGGATTAATTATTGTAGTTTTGAAATTGAATTGGACGACAAGTGAAAATGTAATAATCTTTAATCTGCATGAAATGATAGTGTAGATTCTAGAAATAATTATATTAATTTGCATTAATAACAAATGCAAATTAATATGATTATTTCGGGATTATTTAAATTGTTGAATTGTTGTGAATGGCTGCTATTGCTTGTTTATTTACTTTGACACCATCCCAGTTATCACACTGCAAGTTCCCTTTGTATGCTTTGATTTTTGAATTGAAATGGAATTGGGTTGAAATGATAAATACCCAAATAAACTTTGACTTAGGATAGAAAATTAAATTAAACCCGATTGGTCAATGTTTTGATTTAAAATAAAATAAAGTTTTATTTGACTAATAATATGGTTTTGAATAAAATTTGGAATTTAAATTTGAATGAATGAAAATGTGAATATTTGTAATTTGAAACAAATATTAACGGAGTAATTAACGAAGAACATTTTTTAGATTTTAAATTGTAATAATTAAGTTTTGGAAATTATTAATAATTCAGTTGAAATTAGAAATAATTAAGTTTTGAAATTGTTAATAATTAAGTAATAATTAAGAGTTGAAATTATTTGATAATTGAATGAGATTGAATTATTTAATGATTAAATTAAATTGAATTTTTCTTCTTAAGAGAAAGTGAATTTTTGAATAAGTGAAACTAAGCTTCTTTAATTGAGTTTTGAAATTTGTAACTAAGTAAATAATAAATGAAATGAATTTCTTTGATAAGAAATAAAATGCTTTTTATTGAAACAAAATGGAAGACTTGTAATTTTAAGAATTGGATTCGACAAATTTAATTTAAATTAAATTTGTAAACTTGAGATAATAAGTTGAACTTAAGAAGTAATGTAATGAATTTGAAATTTAATTGAAATTGTTTTAATGATAAATTAATTTAATGAATATCAAATGAAACCGATAATTGAGTTTAAATCGAATTGAGCATTAAATGATTTTGGAATGAAACTTATATATGGATTTAAATGAATATTTGAATTATTTGAATTTGAACTTTGAAATTTAATTATTGGAATGAAATAATTTGGAAGTTATGAAATGTAATTTTGGAAGTTGATTTAGAAAGACTAACGAATTGTCGATTTACGAACTCTAATTGAAATTGAAATTGATTCGTTTTTGAAATATCTTAACGACCCATCGGTGTTATAATTACGAAGGTTATTAAAGGAACCGGAATCGGTTAGGGACATACTCACTGTCTAAACCGAGAACCACTTTAATAACTATACGCGGAGTATGATCCAGAATGAAGTGGTTGGATTGACAAATGCGATGACTGAAGAAAGTGAACGATAATGGACAGCCTTGACACTTGTGTCAAATTTGAAATGACTAAAACAGGAGCCGTGCCGGGCCAAATGGGGGTTAGCTACCTCG
Source organism: Allium fistulosum (assembly GCA_030737815.1). Classification (NCBI taxonomy): domain Eukaryota; kingdom Viridiplantae; phylum Streptophyta; class Magnoliopsida; order Asparagales; family Amaryllidaceae; genus Allium; species Allium fistulosum. Next base: position 795,574,067 of record CM060902.1, on the reverse strand, counting down.
AGCGAACACACTTCTTCGTAAAACTATTCATTTACTTTGTGATTGATTGGTGCGCACCCTTGATTTGGGAGTGTTGTTTCGCGGTGTTGCGATCGCTACGGCGATGCGTTCTCACCAGTCCGGATCAGGCAAACGGTAGTGTCACTACCTTGGGTGTTGCCTCATGTGCCTTGTCATACTTGTATTCCCATATACGCGACCACTACGAATTTGTTTTGCATTATACCTATGGAGTACTCCCTGATATCCCACTAGTTTACGGTGGAGTTTACAGTGCTGTATAGTCTGTAATGCTATATAAAATGTGTTAAGGGGAATATTGGTGACGCCTTAACATTATCTTGATATTTTACTTTACTGTTAGACATTATCTATTATCGTACACTACTATGTGTAGATAGTTTATCGGATCCTGAAAGATGTTTATTCCATTCATCTTTGAGTTATTGTTGTTTCAAATTTTGAACCATATTATATGTATAAGAATATATGTCCTGATTCGAGTGTTTGTTTGTGCATATGCTCGGATCAGACTGAGGATTGCTGTTGCTGTTCTACTTGGAGCTGAAGACCGAAGACTATCACTATCTTATCTTATCAGTATTGTTCTTTCTATTTGGACTATTGGACATCTATGTTGTTCTATTTCTTTTATTTGAGACATTGTTGTATTTATGGGTAGCTTCATGAACTACTCTTATGACTATGTTGTATTTCCGCTGCACTATTCTGTTATGATGTATTTTCTATGATTCTGTGATGATTCTCATTTATATACATATACTCCATTAATGATTCGTGTTTTGTACTATTTAAGTTGACATGTGTGGATTATTGTCAATTTAAATGGTCCAAATATACGGGTTGTTACAAAGTGGAATTGGTATTGTGCTAACATCTGTGGATGCAGGGAAAACAGGTTGGTGGGATCCAACAGGATTCCTCAAAATATTTATTGATCATATTTATGTTGTTATATGACAGGATGGATGAATTGATATTGATTTGTATGTGAATTGAATTATTAAGTGATAAATAACATGGAAGTTGAAATTTGTAATTTTTAAATACCATAAATAATTTAATTGAAGGAAGTTAAAATGATTTATTAAAAATTTGGATTTACTTCTATTTGAGAATTAAGTAAAATAAAAGTATATTTATCACATGGGTTATACTTAAATTGGTTAAAGTTGAGATTCGAGAGAATTTAAATTATATATTAAAGACTCGAAGAAACATTAGAATCGATGAGTGAATTTGAAGTAAAGTGAAATTTTATTAAGAAATAAAAGGGAATTTTATTAAGGAATGAAATGGGATTTTATTAAGGAACAATATGGAATTTATTTGAGGAATAAAATTATAAAGATGGAATTTTTGAATAAAATGGTTTTTATAAATAAATGGAAAACTTAGGGGAGTTTATAAATTTATACATGGGGTTTATAAATGCGATAGGAAAATATCAATGGATATGTAAAGAGATAAGTCATCGTGAGAACTTATATTGGGTTATGAAAATTTGTTTTTAAAGGAAATAGTAGAATATTTCCGAGGGTGAGAAATGGGAATATGGTCGTTGAGATAGGAATCAAGAGGAATTTATTGAGCGTATTGGGTTTTCTAAAAATATAAATTTATTTTAAAGAGAATATTTTAAAATTACTATACTATATAATTTTTATAAACTATTATCTAGATATAGAATATTCCGGAATAGTTATTCTTAATGCTTAGTATTTATTAAAATAAATTCTAGTTTTCTAAATCAGCTATGTAAATTTATTAATAACTGGATATGATTTTAATATTTACATTTGGTTTGACCTTAAACCATATTTTGAAAATAAACCATTATTTTTACTTACATATATATTTTTAAACATTTTGAAAATCCAATTATAAATCCTCTTGAGAAGGAAAGCAAGTGTATTAAATTTGAATAAGATTTTTAAGGAAAGATTCTATTGAGGGTTATGGGAACTTGAATAAAATCCCAAGTATAGGATAAGTGAATTTCGAGGTGAAATAAAATTCACCAAGGAGTCCTGAGATTTATAGGATTCATGAGAAATAAGTTTGAAAAATTTACAAATGAAATTGTAAATGATTTTTGAGGAAAAAAATAGGAGATAAAAAAATATTTTCCAAGTTTTGAGAAACTAATGAAGTGGGAAAAATATTATAAGTGATTGGCAAAGACTTAAATGGTTCCACGAGAAATAAAGGAGATTGAATCAAATTTCAAGGTGTTGAAATATGAAGATAATATCTTAAGTAGATATTTTGAGATAAATAATTTGAGGAAAATTATTTAAGTCTTAATGGTTGCTTGTCGATGATTATTTGATAGTTAAATAACCGACTATCAATATTGGGCAATGCGCTGATCGTTTCGAAGAGACCGGGATCGGGTTTAATTATCCGAAAACCACTTCAATCCGGTTTGAACGATAACGAATGAAGACCGTGAAGATGATGAAGACGGTGATTCGGTTTGTCCAGACCCAGGGCAACTTGTATGGACGAATGCTTTCAGAACATCGTCAGGAGGACGATGAGCATTCTATGTGGGACTTGTTCTAAAAAGGTAACGCATAGCCTCAAGCCTCATCAACCGGGAATGGCTAAAACATGGGAGGTGCAATAAGGCTATGTGGGTAGCACCCATTAGGGTGAGGTCATCCCTGTCTAGATGTCCCTTTTTATTTCGGCTGTGTGGCGATTGGTCGCGCCAACCGTGGGGTGATCTTACTCGAACTATCCAGTAAGGGGTAGCTCCGGTCTTGTGTTGTTGGGTGTCGGGCGTGATCCTCGGTACTCTGATCTAGGCCAGTTACTGTGACGAGCGGTACCCCAGTAGCCCTGCCATTGTATGGAATCCAATCTCCAATAAGCGCCTGTACGGTTTTGATTGTGCCCAACTATTGCTGGAACGTGAGATGCAAACATTTCAGCTAGATTCTATTTTACTTTCTATAGACATTATTATAATATCAGACGGATTTGATAAAAATGTTTTGGTTATCGTAAGGTAAAAACCCGGCATGTTTAGTAGACCGCCCAATCTTTTGCATTAGTTAGTGACATTGACACTACACTAATTGCATATGTATCATAAATTGCATTAGAAAAACTTAAGGACAATGGATTTAATGGATGATGGTTGAGTAGTTGGTTGTAGAACTTGGATGAAAACATTTATTTCATTCTTCTATCCTTAGAGATTTCGGGGATGAAATCCCTAAAGGAGGGGTGAATGTAACAACCCGAAATTTAAGCTATAGTAATTAATAAATGAATTAATTAAATAATAAAATAATTTTATGAAATTATCAAAATTGGACCACAAGAGTTGCACCATTGTGTCCGTGGTAATTTTCTGGTCAATTTTCATATATAGATTGTCAAAATCGGAGCAAGAACGAAGAAGTTACGGAATAAACAAGAAACAAGAAAACAAAAGATATATATATATATATATATATATATATATATATATATATGCAAGGTCGACCCTCAGCATGGCTAGGTCGACCTATAGGTCGACCCTAGCAAGTGGTAGGTCAACACCCAGGTCGACCCACGTCCATTCTTTTGCTGGCTTTGTCCAGTTCGATTTCAACCATGTCATTTTGCTACTTTTACTCCATCTCGTGCGTCCGTGCTTCCATCCGACGGTTCCCATCGAGCCTATGACGTGGTTGCACCATATTTAATCTCCAAATCCAACGGTCTGAGATCCACAAGTGGCAGTATAAATAAGGCCCTAGACCTAGCTATTTTTCTCATTTAGATTTTCTCCATCTGGGTTCATTGCCTGAGACTAGACCCAAAAAGGAATATTTTTCCGAGGAGAAGAACTTTTTAATTAAAATATTTTATACCGCTCAAGTGGATCCGGGAAGGCCAAAGGAAAGAGCTAAGGACCACATGTGAGCATTTAAGTAATTATTTTAGATTTTTAAGTAATTTAAAATAATAGGGTTTCCAATAGTTGTAGTTTTACTACCATTTTGGGATAACCTTTATTGTGACGACCGCCCATGACTCCTGCACTAAACATAGAAATAGTGCGCTGAAAAGTGTGCTAGGAAGTCATGGATGATTGTCAGGGGTAAGTTAAAACAACAGAATCTATCGTATTACTCACAGCGCATGGATAAAATACAATAGAGAATATATATAGTGAAGCTTCACAAAATAGAATCTCATCAATTAAGCTTCATAATAGTTGAATACAAACATCTGAATAGTCAATACATCAAGCCTCACTACATATCACTTAGAGAATTATACAAGCAGCGGAACATCCAGTACATATAATAAGAAAATGATATGTAAGCCTCTAGCTCGTCTTCGTCATCAACTTCGTCGGTTACTAAGAACAGCACCTGTCACCTGCTACCTAGTCTGCCCATCCCAAAATGGATGAACAGCCCAAGGCAATAAGAGTTAAACATAAAGCCTTGAGTCAGACAACAGTCTTAGTGAGCGGTAAATTAACTAACAACATACCAAAAGAGCATAAAGGAAAAAGGAATAGGAATCCAACCCTCCCACTCCACCTCTTTCTACAGTGATAGCCCCCAGACACACTAAGTAGAAGCAAACATAGCAAACCAGACAATTAAAGTAAAGCAATTATCACTCAAGTCAAGGTCGATGTTTTCCAAGTACAAACCCCCAAGGCCTAAACCAAGATCAGATAAGCACCCAGAAAATACCGCTCTTGAGACCGAATGACGATACATTCAAACATCCATGACTCTGGCTATCACTGTTATCTTTGCTTCGATACCATCGTTAATCGAATGACCGGCACATTCTTTCAGCCGTCCGTCAAGGGTTAATGGTAACCCCGGTTCTAGACAAAACTCTGCACGTCGTCGCAGCCCGTGCCTAGGACTATCGAATCTGCCTAGAGTACTCGACTACCAACTGTAGTCTTTTGGGACTATCGAATCTGCCCAGCGTACTCTTGCTTTGAGCCTGCTAGAACCTTCAACAACGATGTAATCTCAGCCTTCTAGTCATCCTCCTCGACGACTATTCTCATACTAGCTCAAGCGCCTCTCGAGCCAACCATTATCCTCAAACCCAAACCATTTCACCGAGTTACCAACATGCTTGGAATGATCCCGTCTGGATTAAACCAAGGCTATCTCACATCATGCCTCGCTTCATCTCATCATAGCAAAGCCTCATCTCAACATCATCATCAAATCTATCCATATGAGCTTTATCCTCCGCGTCATATGCCACGAGCAGCTTTTCTTATTCAAGAGCCTTTTCCTTAGCTTTTGAATCATCTTCGCCCAACTTGTCCAAATCAAATCATCAATCAACTAATTTATAACAATCAATCAAGTCAATCATCAATCCAAGTAATCAAGCATTCTAACATGATCTAATAAACAATTATAATAATAATGGCAATCTTGTAAATAAAGAGTCCAAATCTAACAAGCATGAATCATGAGCAATATCTCTACAACTTGATGAATGAACTTGCATAGGTTAACATGTAGTAAAATGAATGTCAAATCATCATGAACAATAGATCTATACTTAAGTTTAAGAAAATGCATGGAAATCACTATTTTAACACCAAATCAAGCCAACAATCCGATATACTCCTTTGGATCCGTGTGAGAGATAACCACCACTCACCAAATCACCTAAACACATCAAAAGCAATACACTTCAGATCTGGACAGCGAAGGATCTAGCTCGATTCTCCAAAACTCTACTTCAAACGATGAAATCTCTCTTCGATGGATGTAGATGTTCAATCTAAGCTCTTGGATCTTCGATTTGATCTTCGATTTGGATGGAAGGAAGCACAAGATTAAAGTGGAGAAAAGAAGTGAAGAAGTGTTGAACTCGAGCTCTCAAAATGGCAGCACTTCGTCGCTTCAAAATCCGGATCCCAAAAAGTGAGGCAAGGACGTGTATTTATAGGCTGGAAATCCTTAAGTCGTTCGCCCCCTTAAGTCGTCCACGACTTATGAAAACCCCACGACCTACGACTTACGACTTAGAAAATCCTACGACTTAACTTCATAAGCCCTCACGCGACCTACGACTTACGACTTAGCAAATCCTACGACTTAACTCACATATGCGGCTTAGCGACTTAACGCTACATGACTTAACTGTAACGCAAGCGCGCGACTCAACGACCCAACGACCTAAGCCTTAACACTAATGCGCGACTTATGACCTAACTGAGTTGCGACTTAACGACTTATCATAAGTCGTGACCTAACTGTACACAGGGTCTTTCGACCTAACACCTAAGTCGTCTGGACGACCTAACTATTCATAACTCCTAAACTTAGGTCGCTCACGACCTAACTAAGCACAGCACCCCATAGGTCGCTCACGACCTAACTATAACGACTTAAGCCTTATCTTGTCCAGTCTGTAAGTCGCTAACTTCCGAAGCCGAGAACTCCTAGGTCGCTCATTTTCTTAGACCGCCAACCCCCCTTAGGTCGCCAATCTTGTTAGGTCGCTAACCCTTAGATCGTCCACTTCCTTAGGTCGCAAACTTCTTTAGGTCGCTCCACGACTTAATCTTCCACACGACCTAAGCCCCAACACAAGAGCTCCTTAGGTCGCTCCAACCTCTTAGGTCATTCACCCGACCTAACTACCACCCGACCCAACTTCCGGACGACCTAACTTCTACACGACTTAACCCTGGACAATTCAAGCTCTGGTCGACTTAAACTCTGAACGATCTAACGACAACAGTTCTACAATCTTTCGATCCGTAAAAATACGGGTCGTTACATTTATGCAAGTTTATTTACAGTTTATTTTAAAGTAAAATTTAGACTTGTTTTCCAATCTATTTTCTTTTAGCTATTCTATTTCAGTTATTTGCAATTATTTACTGTTAATTATAGCTTTCCTAATTATTTACAGTTATTTATAGTATTTACAGTTATTTACTGTTATTTACATTTTATTTACATCTATTCTACGTTGGGATCTATTTTATAAATGTCAGTTTTTTTAGTTCCCTTTTTACGTGAATGGAATAAATAGAAGAAAATAATTCGTTAATATGGACTAAAATATAAGAACACTGAATTTACAGAAAATGGGATGTAAAATAAGAAGAACTGTAATAAATTGGACTTAGACTGAAATAGGCAAATTTAAGACATTTGCAAGCATAGTTATAACATGTAATTATAACCAAAAAGAGAAAATAGAAGAAATAGTAGAAGTAGCTTATTTTTAAACTTAGGCCTTGGGTTAAGTAAATAAGCAAAGTTATAACACACATGTTATAATTAGAGACAAAATAAAAAAGGCTTATTTTAAAGACTTATACTAAGTTAGTAAGCAAAGATAGATTTAGGACCCGTACCGGCAGCATTTCCCTTGTGACACGCTTATGCTGTTTAAGGTAGATAAGTTGTCATGTGATGACCCGCAGTTCCGTACTCTTAGGTTGATAATAATTCTCCTCGCTCAACCCAAAGTGTATGAAAGAGCGAATAACTAGTGTAAGATGAAGAAAAAGGTAGAAGAAAAAATAGAACAACAACAGAATCTTACAAATGCAGTGGAACAAAATATAGTATATAACAACAGATTTTTATACAAGAGAATCTGTAACTGTTTTATAACTACAATCATTAGAGTACAACAATCAATACATCAATCTGGACAGTTATAGTAACTTTTCCTCATACAACGGAAATATAACCAAATACGTCTGAACTCCTCCAGCTCGCCTCCTGAGCTCCACGGCATTTAAACCTGAATATGTAATACTCGGTCTGACCCGAGCATTATAATAAAATAACACCCGAGTCCGTCTAGAAAACCAGCGTGAGAAAACACATTCAATTTGAATTATTAACTTTTCTCAAAATCCTTTGAAAACAAAGCATCTCGTAAGACCACGTCACACATAAACACGATGGGTTTTTGTAACGACCCCAAATTTTCTATATATTTAAATTAATAATTAATTGTATTTTTGAATAAAAATAGTAAAATAAATTGATTAAAGTGATGCGAGTTTCCCCGAAAACAAATAAATTTGGTATAAATCATTTAAACTTTAAATATTGTAAATATATAGGATATAAAAGTATAAAATAAATACACTGGATAAATTTAATAACATAAACTAAATCTAGAAGTTCAACTATATTTCAAAATAAATATAAAAATAATTAGTATTAAATTTAGAAATAAATGATTGAAATAGAAATAAATATAAAATGATATAAACAAATGCACTTATAAAATATATATATATATATATATATATATAGAAATATAAGTATTAAAGTAAAATTTATAGTAGAAGTTTATCTATATTGTAAAGTAATATTACAAAACATAAGCGTAAAATAAACATATACCTTCAAACAAATGAACTAAGTATAGGCTGGTAAACCAAACAAAACAAAATACAAAGGATAAATTATATTCAAGTATGTAACTATATAAAGCAAAAGAAGATAGCAAGGAAAAAAAATAGAACTCAAGTATACTGCAAAGTGATAAGGCCAAAGCAAAACAAATATATGTGTTAGCTTGCAAAGGAAGCCAAAGAAAATCATCTTCATTTTTGTACAGCCGAAGGAAATAAAAAAAAGTTGATATTGTACAAGCTAATTAATGAAGCCATCAGCAACACTATCTATCAGCCTCCAAAGAAATGAAATATCTCTGACCAAACCCAATATCACTTGTATAAAATATAATAACCCTGTAACTTCTCTTCCTTGTATCAAGCCTCTCATTTCATTTCGTCCATTTAAAACTGAAAGGAAAAGAAAAATGAATGAAGTAAAACCATTTTATACTTAAAACAAAGCTTCAACTGAAAACAACAACACAAATTCAAATGCAAAACCAGAGATCAAAGTGAAAGATTTCAACTTTGCAACTTTTAAGCCTGTTCAAGGAAGGCTCTGTTCTTTCTTCAACAACACTGTAAGTAACATTTTTCTTTAAAATATAACTTAAGATAATTTGGACCATGCTTTTCTCTGTGATGATATGCATCTTGAATATATATGATTGTAATCTATGTATATCTGTTTTAGTAAATATGAAGATAAACCTTCATCTCTTGATCTAGCTATTGTTTGAGTGTGGGATATAAACAAAAGTAATTTGTTTGACTATAATTTAGGTGGTAAAAATTTGTATAAGTTGAATCAACTTGAAATTTACTCTGGAAATACAGAAAACAAAGCTCAACTGTAAATATGATTAAAAACAAATTTCTTGTTTAAAATATTCAGGAGTATAAATCGAAACTTCATACAAAACTAAGATTTTTAAGACAAGAATTATAATTTTTAGAGATTGGGTTAGAGAGCAGTTTTAGTTTCACTGTCTTGAGCAATTTGAGCTACCGTAGGCGATCTCAACGACTAGGGGTGTCGTGGTTTGGCCTGGAGATAGAGGAGTGTCCAGGGGTTTGGCGAAAATTGTTGTTATGATTGGCAGTTCAACGGGGTGGCGGCGAGAAGCAACTAAAATCTGGTGACCTAGTTTGCGTGGCTTTTGATTTTTTGTCTCGTTCGAAGCCAGGAAACGATCGAGTGTTTCGAGCTTCTGGATTGGATACAGGGAAGGTAGACGAGGCTAAGGGCGGAGTTCGGTGGTCTCTGGTGGTCGGAGCGTCGAACTGGAGGTGTTGCCAGGTTATGGTGATAAGGTCAGTATGTTTCCAGGTTTTGATGTGAGAACTCGATCTCGATTTCGAGTATGGGGTGTCGATCTGAAGGCTGGAATAGGATATAGTGTTGATCGCCGATGTGTGGGGATGGTCGTGGTTGACCGGAGGCGTCGAACGAAAGCGTGCACGTGCATAGTCAAATATTCCTGGTGGCTGTGTTCTTTGCTGATGGCAGAGGCGAACTCGAGATTTTCTCGAGTAGACTCGTGACTGGTTCGGGTGGATTTGCATTTTCCTCGAAGTAGAATAAGTGTTATCTCAGGTAGGTCTGTATTTCTTAAGTTTGGACAGCGCCCAGTTTAACTCGAGTACATGCTCGGGTAAACTCAGTTTTGGCTCGGGTAAATCTGTATTTTTCTCGAAGCAGTTTGAAGGGGAACTCGAGTCATTTGTTTCGAATTATACCAGTGTCCAGTTTTTAACATTTTAAGTTATTAAATTTAAATTTGTAATTTATGTTAAAACTGAGTTTAGTTTAAGTGTTTAAATCCAGATTTTTGAAATAAAAGAAAGGTTTTAAATTTAAATACTTTAAATAAAGTTAAATATTTGAATTTAAAGGGTTTTGATTTAAAATCCTTTTCATAGCAAAGTGTTTTTAATTTGAAAATTAAAATTTTGAAGGTTAATTTATAAAGTGGTTAAATTTAATTAGTGTCAGTTTAAACCTAGAATTTAAAATGAAATTTCAAAAGGAAGAGTGAAATAAATGTTTCAACATATTGAAAATAAAATAGATAATAGGAAATGGAATTACTCTAAGTAATAAAGATTAAAGATTTAAATTCTTTGACCATTAGGATAATTAGAGTGATAATTGATAATTTGTAATTATAAGTTTAAATGTATTAACTAAAGTTTAAATTAATAAATTCACTTGTGAATGTTTAGATTCCATTGAATGTTGAATCGTTTGATATTTCCTGATATGTGATAATTTGTGATATACCCTGATTTATGCTGTGATCTGAAATTTCTATTTCTGTGATATATTACTATGTGAATATGAAAACCTTTGGCCCGTAAAACGGCACTTGAATTTCGATGCGACAGGGAGTCGGATTCCAGTTGGTTATCTGAAACTCACATCGAATTGTAATAGTGAATCTTTGTGACTGATAAATTTATTTTATCTATGAATCTGTGAATGAAGATAAGCGTTATCGATTATACCGCTTATCGATATATCTGTGATGATTGATGTTGCACTATTGTGTTAAACCCCTAGACTACACCATACACACACAAATATGGATTCCACGAGGAAATTGGTTAAGTCACAGATAATTTAAATTTAATATTTTTGAAATTGAAATTTTAATTTCAATTGATTTTGAAATTTGAAATTTGGGTTTAAAGTGAAAAGCTTTTGAAATGGAATTTCAAAGATAAAAGTTATTTTGATAACTTAATCGAGTTTTGAAAATTTAAATAAATTGATTTAAATTTGAATTCAAGTTTGAAATTAAATCTATGATTTGGAAACTAGGGATAAAAGATGATATAAATGTGTTTGTATAAATGAAACCATTTTAAAAGTATAAGTTGGGAATTTGAATTTAAACCAAGGATTTCAACTCGTACGGATGAATCAGATTTTCTGAAATGAAAACTGTTTGTTTTCAAATGATAAAAGCTTTCAGATAAGAAATGAAATTCCAGTTTAATTAAAGGAATTTCAAGTGAATTGAAAAATGGTTTTCCAAGTTATGAATGAAATTGTTTTGAAAGCTATGAATTAAATCTGTTTATTTTTAACAGATTTAAAATGACGATTTATTTAACCCATTCGAAATGAAATTGTTTTGAAAGCTATTAGTTAAATCTTTGATTTAAAGATTTAACGAAATAATTAAACTGAAATGGAAATCGATTTGGAAAATCTGTGAATGAATCTTTGTGAAATTAAGTGAACTTTGTGAATTGTATCTTTTTGTTTAAAAGATTAAAATGGTAATTTGTTAAACCATTTGAAAAGAAAGTTTGGGTTTAAGTTGTGACTTAATTGAAATCCCAATATCCATATATTTTTAAATATTTCGCTCACTATTCAGGTTAGCCGGGAAAGGACCTTTGGGTCGTATAACCCATTCTGAATAGTGATACGTCGTATATGGATAGCATTTGAAGACCGGTGTTGAAGACCGGATATTTTCGAAAATGAAAGGACAACCTGTCGAATGTCTCTGCACTGAGTCGTGCCGGTATAGAGATTTATATCACTCTTTTTGTGATGGGAAGTCCGGACGTGATTGGAAATTATCCGGAATTGCAAGGGCTTCGTGAGAAGTGCCTTCGGTTCTGTTCAAACCCGGAACAGACTTGTATGGATACATGTCTGACATTACACTTTGAGATATAAAGCCGATTTCTTTCAAATACATTTCTGTTGGTGGCGGAGAATTTATTCTCTTAGCTTAACACCCTTCTCTGAGACGTACGAGCTCAGAGGTTATGTAGTTGAAGTTATCAGCGATATATCCCAATTTGGTAATGTGACATGCTGAGTGTTGCTGTGTGATGATCAGTGTTTGATCATTTGTGACATGATCATTTGTTTGATCATTTATCTTTGTGATCATAGGTTGATCATTTGTTTGACCCGAAGCATGGCTTTGTGACAAAGCGTAGCTTTGTGGACGAGACTTCGTTGGACATCACACCCCGGAAATGGTCAAAACAGGAAAGATGCGGCAAGGTTCTAGGGAGTAGCGCCCCTTAGTGTATGTCATTCCTTCTGGATAGAGGTGGTATCATGGTATGGAGCCCAGATACTTAACCTATGTTGATACTGCTTATTATGTGGTTTGTTGCGAATCGAGGATCCTCGGGAAGATCGGTTACGATCGGGGGATGGCATACGCGTGTTAGTAGTTACCTATTTTTGCAGAGGTAACCCGGCCTTGTGTTGGCAGAGATCCGGTTAGGTTCTCGGGACGTCATTCCAGAGGCGTTTCTTCGTGGCATAGGAAGTTCCTTAGCCTGACCATTTGTTGGAAATCCATCTTCCAATACGAACTTTGTACGGTATTAGTTGTAGAACCTGCCATCTAGTATGGTAGCTATAGTTGGCATAATATAATGGTACCTATGCTGGCTAAGATTGATATTATACTTTCGAAATGTTTTCTACACTATGCACTAATAATAATATCAAAAATGATTTGATTTTGCGTAGTAAGCATCTTTGACTAACATAAGAAGAAATCTCCTCCAAGTCTGCGTTTGCATTGTGTGTGTGGTGGGAGGTCTTATGGTAGTTTCATTTTCCAAAAGCACTGCGAATTGACTTTAAAATTCTCTGCTATTTGTTTTTTAAAGATAAACTATTTTTGTTGCTCACACCAGTCCCATGTCTGATCCGGAGTTTATTGTTTCTTTCCTAAACTCTGGATTCTCAAAAATTTTCTACACGAGCAGTCTAGAGTTTGGTTTTTCAGATAGTCAGGATTTGTAGATTTTGAGGAGCTAGTTCAGTCTTTGGATATGGACTGCACTTGCTTATCTTTGTGCCTCGTTATTGGGAGTTCTAGCTATATCTGGATTAGTGCTTTGAAGATGGAGATTATCCGCTGCTGATGTTATCGTTTTCTTTTCCGCTGCTATTTGTTGTATCATATCTCTGATGTATATTGATATTCATTTTATCATTCTGTTGTATCAGATATTGTATTAGATATTGTATATCAATGTATTATTAATTTCTTCCGCTGTATTATTTACTTAATGTTGTTATAAGCTCCGGCGACTCGGATTTGAACGGTCGAATCTACGGCATTCAAGTACGATGTAAAGTATGGATGTTGATTTTCGAGCGCGAAAATTTGGGGCTTTACATTTGGTATCAGAGCTAAGGTTGAACTTTAGCTCAGGAGTGTAACACGTTAAGTAGCTCATTAGAGATAGAGTGAAGTAAACTCTAGAATGAGTATATCCTTAGGATATCAGTCTGAACGTCTCAATAAATTCTCTTACTATCCACAGATAGTGAGTATGAGTGCAAGAAGAGGACGAGATAGGGGACAGGGGAATACGACTATAAATGGTCGATACTCTGTAACAACAAGGAAATAATCTTTTCTCTATCAATCCCTTTTGTTCGTCATTTTTTCTCAATTCTTTGATGGTTCCTGGTAGATCCAGGAAGAGATTCGATATATTTGTATGGGACATAAACTCCAACTGAACCAAAATTGTTTGTTTGGATGAATTGTTTGCTTTGGGTTGCTATGGTTAATAGGTATACTCTAGTTCTAAACTAAAAGTTTTGAAATTGTATCCATATATCTATCTATTCTTTGGGTCCCGATATGTTCTACGAGTGGTTAGTTATCCCTTTGAACTAACCGATGCCACTGTATATTTCGTAGATCTGGATAACCCGAGTATCATGTGAAAGAATTCAACAGATTCGTTCTTGTATCTATTATTGATATTCTGATTTGGTAAGCCAAATGCAGAATAGATATTCAGTTTGATTTGATGGAATGTTCTTCATCTATCTTTTTGTCTCCTTGGCAAATTTCGAGGACGAAATTATTTTAAGGGGGGAAGTCTGTAACGACCCCAAATTTTCTATATATTTAAATTAATAATTAATTGTATTTTTGAATAAAAATAGTAAAATAAATTGATTAAAGTGATGCGAGTTTCCCCGAAAACAAATAAATTTGGTATAAATCATTTAAACTTTAAATATTGTAAATATATAGAATATAAAAGTATAAAATAAATACGTTGGATAAATTTAATAACATAAACTAAATCTAGAAGTTCAACTATATTTCAAAATAAATATAAAAATAATTAGTATTAAATTTAGAAATAAATGATTGAAATAGAAATAAATATAAAATGATATAAACAAATGCACTTATAAAATAAATATATATATATAGAAATATAAGTATTAAAGTAAAATTTATAATAGAAGTTTATCTATATTGTAAAGTAATATTACAAAACATAAGTGTAAAATAAACATATACCTTCAAACAAATGAACTAAGTATAGGCTGGTAAACCAAACAAAACAAAATACAAAGGATAAATTATATTCAAGTATGTAACTATATAAAGCAAAAGAAGATAGCAAGGAAAAAAAATAGAACTCAAGTATACTACAAAGTGATAAGGCCAAAGCAAAACAAATATATGTGTTAGCTTGCAAAGGAAGCCAAAGAAAATCATCTTCATTTTTGTACAGCCGAAGGAAATAAGAAAAAGTTGATATTGTACAAGCTAATTAATGAAGCCATCAGCAACACTATCTATCAGCCTCCAAAGAAATGAAATATCTCTGACCAAACCCAATATCACTTGTACAAAATATAATAACCCTATAACTTCTCTTCCTTGTATCAAGCCTCTCATTTCATTTCGTCCATTTAAAGCTGAAAGGAAAAGAAAAATGAATGAAGTAAAACCATTTTATACTTAAAACAAAGCTTCAGTTGAAAACAACAACACAAATTCAAATGCAAAACCAGAGATCAAAGTGAAAGATTTCAACTTTGCAACTTTTAAGCCTGTTCAAGGAAGGCTCTGTTCTTTCTTCAACAACACTATGAGTAACATTTTTCTTTAAAATATAACTTAAGATAATTTGGACCATGCTTTTCTCTGTGATGATATGCATCTTGAATATATATGATTGTAATCTATGTATATATATTTTCTTGACACCCTGTTATCTGTTTTAGTAAATATGAAGATAAACCTTCATCTCTTGATCTAGCTATTGTTTGAGTGTGGTATATAAACAAAAGTGATTTGTTTGACTATAATTTAGGTGGTAAAAATTTGTATAAGTTGAATCAACTTGAGATTTACTCTGGAAATACAGAAAACAAAGCTCAACTGTAAATATGATTAAAAACAAATTTCTTGTTTTAAATATTCAGGAGTATAAATCGAAACTTCATACAAAACTAAGATTTTTAAGACAAGAATTATAATTTTTAGAGATTGGGTTAGAGAGCAGTTTTAGTTTCACTGTCTCGAGCAATTTGAGCTACCGTAGGCGATCTCGACGACTAGGGGTGTCGTGGTTTGGCCTGGAGATAAAGGAGTGTCCAGGGGTTTGGCGAAAATTGTTGTTATGATTGGCAGTTCAACGGGGTGGCGGCGAGAAGCAACTAAAATCTGGTGACCTAGTTTGCGTGGCTTTTGATTTTTTGTCTCGTTCGAAGCCAGGAAACGATCGAGTGTTTCGAGCTTCTGGGGTTGGATACAGGGAAGGTAGACGAGGCTAAGGGCGGAGTTCGGTGGTCTCCGGAGGTCGGAGCGTCGAACTGGAGGTGTTGCCAGGTTATGGTGATAAGGTCAGTATGTTTCCAGGTTTTGATGTGAGAACTCGATCTCGATTTCGAGTATGGGGTGTCGATCTGAAGGCTGGAATAGGATATAGTGTTGATCGCCAATGTGTGGGGATGGTCGTGGTTGACCAAAAGCGGCGAACGAAAGCGTGCACGTGCATAGTCGAATATTCCTGGTGGCTGTGTTCTTTGCTGATGGCAGAGGCGAACTCGAGATTTTCTCGAGTAGACTCGTGACTGGTTCGGGTGGATTTGCATTTTCCTCGAAGTAGAATAAGTGCTATCTCAGGTAGGTCTGTATTTCTTAAGTTTGGACAGCGCCCAGTTTAACTCGAGTACATGCTCGGGTAAACTCAGTTTTGGCTCGGGTAAATCTGTATTTTTCTCGAAGTAGTTTGAAGGGGAACTCGAGTCATTTGTTTCGAATTATACCAGTGTCCAGTTTTTAACATTTTAAGTTATTAAATTTAAATTTGTAATTTATGTTAAAACCGAGTTTTGTTTAAGTGTTTAAATCCAGATTTTTGAAATAAAAGAAAGGTTTTTAATTTAAATACTTTAAATAAAGTTAAATATTTGAATTTAAAGGGTTTTGATTTAAAATCCTTTTCATAGCAAAGTGTTTTTAATTTGAAAAATAAAATTTTGAAGGTTAATTTATAAAGTGGTTAAATTTAATTAGTGTCAGTTTAAACCTGGAATTTAAAATGAAAGTTCAAAAGGAAGAGTGAATTAAATGTTTCAACATATTGAAAATAAAATAGATAATAGGAAATGGAATTACTCTAAGTAATAAAGATTAAAGATTTAAATTCTTTGACCATTAGGATAATTAGAGTGATAATTGATAATTTGTAATTATAAGTTTAAATGTATTAACTAAAGTTTAAATTAATAAATTCACTTGTGAATGTTTATATTCCATTGAATGTTGAATCGTTTGATATTTCCTGATATGTGATAATTTGTGATATACCCTGATTTATGCTATGATCTGAAATTTCTATTTCTGTGATATATTACTATGTGAATATGAAAACCTTTGGCCCGTAAAACGGCACTTGAATTTTGATGCGACAGGGAGTCAGATTCCAGTTGGTTATCTGAAACCCACATCGAATTGTAATAGTGAATCTTTGTGACTGATAAATTTATTTTATCTATGAATCTGTGAATGAAGATAAGCGTTATCGATTATACCGCTTATCGATATATCTGTGATGATTGATGTTGCATTATTGTGTTAAACCCCTGGACTACACCATACACACACAAATATGGATTCCACGAGGAAATTGGTTAAGTCATAGATAATTTAAATTTAATATTTTTGAAATTGAAATTTTAATTTCAATTGATTTTGAAATTTGAAATTTGGGTTTAAAGTGAAAAGCTTTTGAAATGGAATTTCAAAGATAAAAGTTATTTTGATAACTTAATCGAGTTTTGAAAATTTAAATAAATTGATTTAAATTTGAATTCAAGTTTGAAATTAAATCTATGATTTGGAAACTAGGGATAAAAGATGATATAAATGTGTTTGTATAAATTAAACCATTTTAAAAGTATAAGTTGGGAATTTGAATTTAAACCAAGGATTTCAACTCGTACGGATGAATCAGATTTTCTGAAATGAAAACTGTTTGTTTTCAAATGATAAAAGCTTTCAGATAAGAAATGAAATTCCAGTTTAATTAAAGGAATTTCAAGTGAATTGAAAAATGGTTTTCCAAGTTATGAATGAAATTGTTTTGAAAGCTATGAATTAAATCTGTTTATTTTTAACAGATTTAAAATGACGATTTATTTAACCCATTCGAAATGAAATTGTTTTGAAAGCTATTAGTTAAATCTTTGATTTAAAGATTTAACGAATTAATTAAACTGAAATGGAAATCGATTTGGAAAATCTGTGAATGAATCTTTGTGAAATTAAGTGAACTTTGTGAATTGAATCTTTTTGTTTAAAAGATTAAAATGGTAATTTGTTAAACCATTTGAAAAGAAAGTTTGGGTTTAAGTTGTGACTTAATTGAAATCCCAATATCCATATATTTTTAAATATTTCGCTCACTATTCAGGTTAGCCGGGAAAGGACCTTTGGGTCGTATAACCCATTCTGAATAGTGATACGTCGTATATGGATAGCATTTGAAGACCGGTGTTGAAGACCGGATATTTTCGAAAATGAAAGGACAACCTGTCGAATGTCTCTGCACTGAGTCGCGCCGGTATAGAGATTTATATTTCTCCTTTTGTGATGGGAAGTCCGGACGTGTAACGACCCGACTTTCCAGACCCGGAAAATCGAACCATTAGTGTTAAAAGAAGAAGAGGTAGAAGAAGAAAGCAGAAAAATCCACATCAGAATCTCACAACGCAGCGGAATAAACTATAATATGTAATAACAGAACTTTACACAAAAACAAAACTATATCTGTTTATATAATACATCATCAGAATACATCATCAGAGTACATCAACATTCATAACATACAACTGAATACACAGCGGAAAATAATAGCAAGTACGGAAGTACGTATCGTCATCCAGCTCGTCTCCTGAGCTCCACAGCATCATATCCTGAACCTATTTATCTCGGTCTGACCCGAGCATCATATAAAACAACACCCGAGTCAGTCTGGAAAACCAGCATGAGAAAATCACACTCAAATTTATTATTAAAGTTTCAAAATCCTTTTGAAAATAAAAGCATCTTGTAAGACCACGCCACAAATAAACATGTCGGGTTTTTACCTTACGATAGCTAAAACACTTTTTATAAAATCCTCTGATATTATAATAGTGTCTATTCACAAGTACTTATTAAAATAGCTGAAATTGTTACATCTATCAAAATCCAGCATACTAGCCACAACGTGGGTAATACAAACAAAACTCGTACAAGGCACGTAGGAAGAATGGATTTCCAACGAATGACTAGGCACTGGGGTACCACCTATCACAGTACGTGGCCTAGATCACAGTACCGAGGAGTACGCCCGCTCCCCTGCAACACAAGACCGGAATCACCTATGGGCAATTCCGAATATGATCACCCCACGGTTGGGATCAGCAACCGCACCACTAAGCCGAAATAAAAAGGGACATCTAGACAGGGATGACCATACTCTCCAGTGGGCGCTACCCACGAAGCCTTGCTGCATAACCCCTGATTTTCAGTCATTCCCGGTTGATGAGGCTCGAGGCTAAACGATACCTTTTCAGAACATATCCCTTAGAATGCCCATCGTCCGCTGACGATGTTTCGCAAGCATTCGTCCATACAAGTCCGTCCCGGGTCCGAACGGAACCGAAGGCACTATTCCTACTACATCCATTTTGGAAATATCCTCAGGATTAGTAGCGACTAGCCCTTGCACTTCACTGCTCCATCTTCGACTCTGAACACGTTACACGAAACGTACAAACCGGATCGAAGTGGTATTCGAGTCTCCAGACCTAGAATTCCGGTATACGGAAACCCGATCCCGGTCTCTTCGAAACGATCAGCGCATTTGGCCAATATTGATAGTCGGTTATTTAACTATCAATTAACATCCACAAGCAACCATCACACAATAAATAATTTCCCACATTATTTATTAATCTCAAATATCTTCGCAAGATATATTTCTATTTCAAACTCCTTTTGAAAACAATTTCAAACAGTTTCCGCTTACGGAATACATTTCCCCAAATATTTATTTTCTCTGAAACACCAAGTACAAAATACTTTAGATTTAAAAATAATTTAAAAGCACTTTATTATAAATATATTTTATAACATTGAACTTAAACTACTTTAATACTTTATTAAAATATATACTTTAAAATAAACCACTTTATAAATATAAACTAAATTTCCTCTTTAAAACATAATACCAAATCACTTTTATATAATTACTACAATAATAGATTTTTGAAAATACTTACTTTGGAAATTAACCTTTAGAAATAATCAATTTCCTAAAACATGCATTTTTAAAAAAATTAGAACTTTTAACTTATATTAAAAATTGCTTTGGAAACGTACTTGGCTATCCAGAGAAATACACTTCTCTTCACATCCTTTAAAAATAAATCAACACTTATTTTTAAACCAATTCATATCCCTTTATAAATTCCCACCTTGAATTTATATTCTCAAATATCCCCTGATATTTTATTTTACTTTATAAACCCAGTTTATAAATTTCAGAATCTCACTTCTCTTTTAAATTCCAAATCCCAAAGTATTTAAATCAAATTTATAATTGATTTCCCAATTTATTTTACTTTGAAATAAATTTCCTTACTTAATCCATTTATTTCCAAATTCATTAACTTCCAGATTTTATTTCTCATTATGATTTAAAATCTTTAAATTGAAACACAAGTTTCAGATTTCCCAAATTCCTTCTTTCTTTTTAATTTCATTTAAACATTGAATTAAAATAAATTATTTATCCCTTTAAATAACATCACATAAGTTTTCTTTAAATTCAATATTCTCTGTTTATTTAAAATTCTTCTTTTCCATATTTAATTTATTCGAATTCACTAGAATTACTTAACTTAATTTTACTCTTTTATTTCTTTCCAAAAATCCAATTCAATTGCTTTTGATAACTCGTTATACTGGGAAATTCAATCCAACAGATTATCCAATATAAATCATCACAGGATATCAACAATCATATCACAGAATATTTAAACAAAATTAAATATTTTGAGGAATCCAGTTGGATCCCTCCAACCTGTTTCCCTGCATCCACAAATGTTAGCACAATACCAATTCCACTTCGAGGTGGAATATCGCGGTATATGGGTTTAATATAAAATCATCCGCTATTATGCGGCGCATAGGGTCTCATCCGCTATATAAATGCGGGAATATCAACAACTCAAATATATACATATGCCAATATGTATATATTTCTATATACTACTATATACCATATCAATCAAATCAATCAATTCAATCATTCATCCCTATTTAAATTTAACCAATCAAATTTAAAATTAAACTGAGTGAGATTAACTCACCTTTGCTTTTAGTTTGCAATCAATTCCTCTCCAGTTCCATTCCGACTTGTATTTTCTCGATTTTAGACCTTGTACAACATTTGTACGGTTTATTAATATTTGAATTAGTCAATCAATTAATTACTATTTATTCATTTAATTTAGCTAATAATTTGGGTTTAAACCAATAATTTATTTTAAACTAATTTCCTTTAATAAAATATCCCTTTTGTAACTAAGATAAATTAAATGAGTTTATTAAATAAAATCAATCACCCTTAATACATATATTTAAAACAAACCAGGAAGTGAAACTTATATGTATACTTATTTTCAAGTTATATACACATATATATTAACAAAATTGTCCATTGCAATTTCAAAGATCAAGTTATAAATAAACTCTTCAAACATTATAAAATTCCTATTATTTAGTTTTTTCCAAAATCCTATCTGCACTTATATCTTACTGCAAATTTTCAAGTTTATTTCCTTATTAAATTTAAAATATGAATTCAAGATTTAAAGCAGAAAAAGAGGCTCACCAAACAAAACCGGTCCCAGACGATCGACAACTCTCGCCTAACAACTGCACTCGAAGCATCACGTGTTCGCTCGTACCCTGACTTCGATCAACGCCAAGTTCGAAACCCTACCCAGAGCCGCCGCCTCGAGACTCCACCTTACTGCCGCAACCATCGCGAGGGCCTCCTTCGCGTGCTTGCCTGCTCGAGATCTTCGTCGCGAAAGTCGCGACTACACTTCTCCTGCCCTAGCGCCCTGCGATCTATTGCCAACGAACGAGAGCCCTAGTCGATCGCCCCGAACCACGTTGCTGCCACGCATCGAAGTCGCCAGTAGTCGCGACACTGTCGCTCGTGACTTCAATCAGTCTAAGCTAAAACTGGAAAGGAGAATTCGTGATGATTTGATTGAGCGAGGAGGGTTCGAGCAATTGAAGAGGAGAGAGGACCGTGTTTTAAATCAGCCATTTTTTTTTTCGTCGCATACAAAATTGAAGGGGGAAGAGTCTCGAATGCTTGAAGAACGGAAAAGAAATGTATATAAGGTACGAGATATTTTGGAGGAGAGGGGATACGATTAGATGGAAACGTACGAAAATTAACAAACTACAGTGACTCATGCGTTGAGATCAAAAGTTCTGATGTGCCCTAGCTTCAGCTGATGTTGACCAGAATATAAAGAGATATATACAATTGAATTTGAACTTACGATATAAGCTACCACACGTTTATCTACCGTTCGATCACACGATAACCCCAACCACTACGAAATTTGAAATCCGATAATAATACAATATTACGGATCCAATGGAACTGGTTTCGTCGAATTCCGAGACTGTGCCTCGGAAGGCTATTTTTAAATATCGATTCAAACGATATAATTTCAAAACTGAATAAAACAGTTTTGAAATTACATTCTGAAGCTTCTATTATCTTTAGTATTATCATTACAAATTTTACGAGCTTTCAAAATATTTTTAATCGGCTTAGCATACCATATTTACTATTTTATCCAACTTCAAATAAATTTAATTTAATTATTAAATTACTCAATAAACAGCGATATTTGAAATTTAAGTTGATAATTAACCTCTGGATATTTTAAATTAATTAAATATTCCAATTTCAAATGCTCAAAAATTCCGGGTCGTCACATTCCTCCCCCCTTAAAAGAATTTCGTCCCCGAAATTACCAGTTAAGAAGAATGTCTCATTTCCCGTTAGCTATCTCCTAAATTCAAACAGTTTTAACAATACCCAAACAATCTTTTATTAATGATACACTAATCATCTTTTAACTTTCCAAACTTATTCATAAGTTCAACCCATACCACTTACTTATCAATTCAAATTTAAATTTGAATTCAATTTTGAATTATCAAAATTTTCCAAAATTTTTCTAACTTCCTAAATTTCCGAAAATTTTTGCCAGCGTCTCCTTTGCGCGGCTAGCTCGGTACAACTACAAAATGGCTCTACGGCCTCCCAATCTCAAAAAGAAACAAAAAGCCAAGTGGCTGGATCAACAACCCAATCAAATTTCATACAGAAATTCAAATACATACCTTTTGTCGGACCATTAAATTTTTATCTTCTAAAATCAAAAATCCCAATTATCCATTGCTTTTATACACCTGTATATCCTACTAAGCAATAACATTCAATCACAATTCCAAAGTCATTTTATACTTTCCTAACAAATTTCCAATATTTGTTTTACTTAAGCCCGTACGATGTATATATATCATCCGTACGCAATATCACATTCGATCGCTCACTCGATCACACAATTTCACTTCCGAACTAGTATCGTCCACCCGACTTCCTAGTGCGGACTCACATCTGGTTTCTTGATCGGAAGTCGTCATTCTCCTTGCATAGCCGTAAACTATGATAGAGAATTTCCAGAATCAATCAACAATCCATATCCAGGTTCGCCGTTGAAAATCGAGTGGAAAATCCTAATTCGGATCGGTATATCTATCTCGAAATTCTACGCTCGAATCCGGATCAAATAGCTATGCGAATAAAATAATATACGTACACCTTACGTAAAAATTCCAATTGATTACCAATTATATCAATTTCCTTTTTATTCACATTCAGTTTGATTACATTCACATATCCACAATTTTCTCATTTCACAACTTCAAATTTTAAATTGTCATCCAATTATTCATCTAGAATAACTTTCCTCAATACCAAATTACTTAAGAATTCCACCATATTCCTTAAGTTCAATATAAATATTTTACATATTTCTTATATTAATTTCCACTTCACTATTGAAGTTTATATCCATTTCTATTTACTTTTGTCTTTACAATTCCATTTGATTTCAATTTGGCTTCCACTCGAATATTTAATTAGTTGCACTTACTAATTAATTTAAATCTCAACTAAAATTTATTTACAACTTTACTTTCCTTAGTTCCTTTGATTTCACTTCACCTTACATTCACATTTGAATTAGATTTCAATATCCAGTTTCAATTTCATTTGCTTAACAAATTTAAATCATTTATCGTTAATGAAAATTTCCAAAAATTCCCAAAAATTTTCTAACTCCCAAAATTTACGGAAAATTTTGGCAGAGTCTCCTTTGTATGGAGGGACTTCTGCGATATCGCAGGATGCACAAATATATATATACATCGGCCTCAGGCCGGAAATCACAATATATATCAATATATGCAGTTCATATTTCCTATTTTGAATTCTTTTGCGTAAGCGTACCTCATTTTTAGCATTTTAAAGCAAGCGGCTTATTATTTAGCAATTAGTGCAACCCAAAATCAGCTATACGGCTTCCCCGAACCTGTACTTACTTAATTTAAAGATGTAAGCGCCAAAATCATGCAACTTAACAACATTTTTCATATTTAACTAGCAACATAAGCGTTTTAATAAGCAATGCAAGTTAAACAACACTTATAAGCAATTTATAGGGTTCCACCATTAATTTAAATTGTTTACAACTCAATTCTCACATTCGATTCATTTTAGCAAAACAAACTCATATTTAATTCAGTTGATCTCAAAATCAATCTATTTAACTTCTATCAACTTATAGAATTTTAACTTCCTTGTTTACGTCAAACGACGATTTATTTAATGCAGCCTCGTCCATATCCATATGAATAAATGATTATTTGGGTTTTACAACCAATTTGAATTGATTCCAATTCAATTTATTTTAATTCCATTACACTTATAATTTAATTAGTAAATTCACTGAATCCAATATAAATTCTAATCCGCATTTGATAATTTATTTCTGAATTGTATTTTATTACTAACAAGTCTACTTCAATCCATTTCTACTTACTTGCAATTATTTACAATTCAAATTATCACTATTATACTTCAACTCCATTATTCATTCACACTTTCACTTTTATTACCAAATCCAAATTCCATTAACATATTTGATTTACTAATTTATTCCAAATTAGTTTACTTCCATTTTAACCAATACAATATTTGATTTTTATCCTTACAAATCACCCTAGTTAATCTCCTCGGGTTTTATAATTCAAGTACTGGATCTTATTCATTCCCAAAATACCAAACAAATTTATTTACTTAGCTATAACTTCCCATTCAAGCCACAATTAATTTAATTTTCCAATAAATTTAATTCCTTTACCATTATCCAAGCTAAATTTAATTTAACCCAAATCTCTATTCCAAACTGCACATCTCTTATTCATCTTACTCTTACTTGTTAATGTAAGGATTTTAATTTCACTCAATATTATTTATAATTCAACTGAATTTCATTACAATTTAATTTTATTTAACTTAACTTCAGTCAAATCATATTATTCTCTTAATATCATTTCCATCACAATTTATTTCAATTCGATTCCAACAATCCAAATACAACTGGATTTATTTTTCTCAGTTTGCTTCAAATCCAACTCAAAATTAAACTTAGTTTAAGCTCATTTGTCTCAACTTAATTTTATTTCTCCATCTGATTCAAATAAAGATTTAGAATTCTTATGTACCCGGCTTTTAGTTTCAAATCATTTTGAAATCTCCACTTATTCCAAAATCACACTTCTCACGTTTTTAAACCAATTCTGGATTTTTATTCCCTACAAATTTCATTTGAAATTTCAAAAACAAAACAAATTTCTCTAAATAAATCGATTTGGCAGCAACCCGCCACTCAGAAGTTCGAAAATGAATTCTGAATATGCGGCCGTCATCCTCAAAATTATTTTCCAGCAACTGAAGTGGATTCATTGCTATATCCCTTTCAAAAATTTATTTGAACAATTTCCTTTCCAGAAATACTTTCCAAATAATAATGCTATTGTTTATCATCAAAACACTTTGAAAACACTTCCAAAATCTCCGGGTTTTAAATTTACCAATTTGATTAAATCAAAAAAAAAATTTTTTTTAGCTATAATTCATTTGTACAATTTACACTTATGCAAAATCCCATTGATTATGTATATCTTTCTAATTTTATAATCTTACCATATATATATATATATATTTTTATTTGTTAGAATATTTTCATCCAAACATCCAAATACTATAATACTTTACAAAAATTTATATTCTTTATATACAAAAATAATTTGGGTAAAATTATTTCATCTACCCATTTTAAAACAATATTGTGTCGAATTGTTCTATTCGAGTGTTTAGAAACCCCTTCGATACAGTTTCGAGGCTGTGCCGACGAAGGTTCATATACCACTCAATAAATCAATCAACACAATATAAAACCATTCTATATTCACTAACAAATACGCACTCATATCTATTATTACACTCAAAATTCCCACCAGAGCCAAGGTTATCGCGAACCTTCGCTCTGATACCAAATGTAACGACCCGACTTTCCAGACCCGGAAAATCGAACCATTAGTGTTAAAAGAAGAAGAGGTAGAAGAAGAAAGCAGAAAAATCCACATCAGAATCTCACAACGCAGCGGAATAAACTATAATATGTAATAACAGAACTTTACACAAAAACAAAACTATATCTGTTTATATAATACATCATCAGAATACATCATCAGAGTACATCAACATTCATAACATACAACTGAATACACAGCGGAAAATAATAGCAAGTACGGAAGTACGTATCGTCATCCAGCTCGTCTCCTGAGCTCCACAGCATCATATCCTGAACCTATTTATCTCGGTCTGACCCGAGCATCATATAAAACAACACCCGAGTCAGACTGGAAAACCAGCGTGAGAAAATCACACTCAAATTTATTATTAAAGTTTCAAAATCCTTTTGAAAATAAAAGCATCTTGTAAGACCACGCCACAAATAAACATGTCGGGTTTTTACCTTACGATAGCTAAAACACTTTTTATAAAATCCTCTGATATTATAATAGTGTCTATTCACAAGTACTTATTAAAATAGCTGAAATTGTTACATCTATCAAAATCCAGCATACTAGCCACAACGTGGGTAATACAAACAAAACTCGTACAAGGCACGTAGGAAGAATGGATTTCCAACGAATGACTAGGCACTGGGGTACCACCTATCACAGTACGTGGCCTAGATCACAGTACCGAGGAGTACGCCCGCTCCCCTACAACACAAGACCGGAATCACCTATGGGCAATTCCGAATATGATCACCCCACGGTTGGGATCAGCAACCGCACCACTAAGCCGAAATAAAAAGGGACATCTAGACAGGGATGACCATACTCTCCAGTGGGCGCTACCCACGAAGCCTTGCTGCATAACCCCTGATTTTCAGTCATTCCCGGTTGATGAGGCTCGAGGCTAAACGATACCTTTTCAGAACATATCCCTTAGAATGCCCATCGTCCGCTGACGATGTTTCGCAAGCATTCGTCCATACAAGTCCGTCCCGGGTCCGAACGGAACCGAAGGCACTATTCCTACTACATCCATTTTGGAAATATCCTCAGGATTAGTAGCGACTAGCCCTTGCACTTCACTGCTCCATCTTCGACTCTGAACACGTTACACGAAACGTACAAACCGGATCAAAGTGGTATTCGAGTCTCCAGACCTAGAATCCCGGTATACGGAAACCCGATCCCGGTCTCTTCGAAACGATCAGCGCATTTGGCCAATATTGATAGTCGGTTATTTAACTATCAATTAACATCCACAAGCAACCATCACACAATAAATAATTTCCCACATTATTTATTAATCTCAAATATCTTCGCAAGATATATTTCTATTTCAAACTCCTTTTGAAAACAATTTCAAACAGTTTCCGCTTACGGAATACATTTCCCCAAATATTTATTTTCTCTGAAACACCAAGTACAAAATACTTTAGATTTAAAAATAATTTAAAAGCACTTTATTATAAATATATTTTATAACATTGAACTTAAACTACTTTAATACTTTATTAAAATATATACTTTAAAATAAACCACTTTATAAATATAAACTAAATTTCCTCTTTAAAACATAATACCAAATCACTTTTATATAATTACTACAATAATAGATTTTTGAAAATACTTACTTTGGAAATTAACCTTTAGAAATAATCAATTTCCTAAAACATGCATTTTTAAAAAAATTAGAACTTTTAACTTATATTAAAAATTGCTTTGGAAACGTACTTGGCTATCCAGAGAAATACACTTCTCTTCACATCCTTTAAAAATAAATCAACACTTATTTTTAAACCAATTCATATCCCTTTATAAATTCCCACCTTGAATTTATATTCTCAAATATCCCCTGATATTTTATTTTACTTTATAAACCCAGTTTATAAATTTCAGAATCTCACTTCTCTTTTAAATTCCAAATCCCAAAGTATTTAAATCAAATTTATAATTGATTTCCCAATTTATTTTACTTTGAAATAAATTTCCTTACTTAATCCATTTATTTCCAAATTCATTAACTTCCAGATTTTATTTCTCATTATGATTTAAAATCTTTAAACTGAAACACAAGTTTCAGATTTCCCAAATTCCTTCTTTCTTTTTAATTTCATTTAAACATTGAATTAAAATAAATTATTTATCCCTTTAAATAACATCACATAAGTTTTCTTTAAATTCAATATTCTCTGTTTATTTAAAATTCTTCTTTTCCATATTTAATTTATTCGAATTCACTAGAATTACTTAACTTAATTTTACTCTTTTATTTCTTTCCAAAAATCCAATTCAATTGCTTTTGATAACTCGTTATACTGGGAAATTCAATCCAACAGATTATCCAATATAAATCATCACAGGATATCAACAATCATATCACAGAATATTTAAACAAAATTAAATATTTTGAGGAATCCAGTTGGATCCCTCCAACCTGTTTCCATGCATCCACAAATGTTAGCACAATACCAATTCCACTTCGAGGTGGAATATCGCGGTATATGGGTTTAATATAAAATCATCCGCTATTATGCGGCGCATAGGGTCTCATCCGCTATATAAATGCGGGAATATCAACAACTCAAATATATACATATGCCAATATGTATATATTTCTATATACTACTATATACCATATCAATCAAATCAATCAATTCAATCATTCATCCCTATTTAAATTTAACCAATCAAATTTAAAATTAAACTGAGTGAGATTAACTCACCTTTGCTTTTAGTTTGCAATCAATTCCTCTCCAGTTCCATTCCGACTTGTATTTTCTCGATTTTAGACCTTGTACAACATTTGTACGGTTTATTAATATTTGAATTAGTCAATCAATTAATTACTATTTATTCATTTAATTTAGCTAATAATTTGGGTTTAAACCAATAATTTATTTTAAACTAATTTCCTTTAATAAAATATCCCTTTTGTAACTAAGATAAATTAAATGAGTTTATTAAATAAAATCAATCACCCTTAATACATATATTTAAAACAAACCAGGAAGTGAAACTTATATGTATACTTATTTTCAAGTTATATACACATATATATTAACAAAATTGTCCATTGCAATTTCAAAGATCAAGTTATAAATAAACTCTTCAAACATTATAAAATTCCTATTATTTAGTTTTTTCCAAAATCCTATCTGCACTTATATCTTACTGCAAATTTTCAAGTTTATTTCCTTATTAAATTTAAAATATGAATTCAAGATTTAAAGCAGAAAAAGAGGCTCACCAAACAAAACCGGTCCCAGACGATCGACAACTCTCGCCTAACAACTGCACTCGAAGCATCACGTGTTCGCTCGTACCCTGACTTCGATCAACGCCAAGTTCGAAACCCTACCCAGAGCCGCCGCCTCGAGACTCCACCTTACTGCCGCAACCATCGCGAGGGCCTCCTTCGCGTGCTTGCCTGCTCGAGATCTTCGTCGCGAAAGTCGCGACTACACTTCTCCTGCCCTAGCGCCCTGCGATCTATTGCCAACGAACGAGAGCCCTAGTCGATCGCCCCGAACCACGTTGCTGCCACGCATCGAAGTCGCCAGTAGTCGCGACACTGTCGCTCGCGACTTCAATCAGTCTAAGCTAAAACTGGAAAGGAGAATTCATGATGATTTGATTGAGCGAGGAGGGTTCGAGCAATTGAAGAGGAGAGAGGACCGTGTTTTAAATCAGCCATTTTTTTTCGTCGCATACAAAATTGAAGGGGGAAGAGTCTCGAATGCTTGAAGAACGGAAAAGAAATGTATATAAGGTACGAGATATTTTGGAGGAGAGGGGATACGATTAGATGGAGACGTACGAAAATTAACAAACTACAGTGACTCATGCGTTGAGATCAAAAGTTCTGATGCGCCCTAGCTTCAGCTGATGTTGACCAGAATATAAAGAGATATATACAATTGAATTTGAACTTACGATATAAGCTACCACACGTTTATCTACCGTTCGATCACATGATAACCCCAACCACTACGAAATTTGAAATCCGATAATAATACAATATTACGGATCCAATGGAACTGGTTTCGTCGAATTCCGAGACTGTGCCTCGGAAGGCTATTTTTAAATATCGATTCAAACGATATAATTTCAAAACTGAATAAAATAGTTTTGAAATTACATTCTGAAGCTTCTATTATCTTTAGTATTATCATTACAAATTTTACGAGCTTTCAAAATATTTTTAATCGGCTTAGCATACCAGATTTACTATTTTATCCAACTTCAAATAAATTTAATTTAATTATTAAATTACTCAATAAACAGTGATATTTGAAATTTAAGTTGATAATTAACCTCTGAATATTTTAAATTAATTAAATATTCCAATTTCAAATGCTCAAAAATTCCGGGTCGTCACAGGACGTGATTGGAAATTATTCGGAATTGCAAGGGCTTCGTGGGAAGTGCCTTCGGTTCTGTTCGAACCCGGAATAGACTTGTATGGATACATGTCTGACATTACACTTTGAGATATAAAGCCGATTTCTTTCAAATACATTTCTGTTGGTGGTGGAGAATTTATTCTCTTAGCTTAACACCCTTCTCTGAGACGTACGAGCTCAGAGGTTATGTAGTTGAAGTTATCAGCGATATATCCCAATTTGGTAATGTGACATGCTGAGTGTTGCTGTGTGATGATCAGTGTTTGATCATTTGTGATATGATCATTTGTTTGATCATTTATCTTTGTGATCATAGGTTGATCATTTGTTTGACCCGAAGCATGGCTTTGTGACAAAGCGTAGCTTTATGGACGAGACTTCGTCGGACATCACACCCCGGAAATGGTCAAAACAGGAAAGATGCGGTAAGGTTCTAGGGAGTAGCGCCCCTTAGTGTATGTCATTCCTTCTGGATAGAGGTGGTATCATGGTATGGAGCCCAGATACTTAACCTATGTTGATACTGCTTATTATGTGGTTTGTTGCGAATCGAGGATCCTTGGGAAGATCGGTTACGATCGGGGGATGGCATACGCGTGTCAGTAGTTACCTATTTTTGCAGAGGTAACCTGGCCTTGTGTTGGCAGAGATCCGGTTAGGTTCTCGGGACGTCATTCCAGAGGCGTTCCTTCGTGGCATAGGAAGTTCCTTAGCCTGACCATTTGTTGGAAATCCATCTTCCAATACGAACTTTGTACGGTATTAGTTGTAGAACCTGCCATCTAATATGGTAGCTATAGTAGGCATAGTATAATGGTACCTATGTTGGCTAAGATTGATATTATACTTTCGAAATGTTTTCTACACTATGCACTAATAATAATATCAAAAATGATTTGATTTTGCGTAGTAAGCATCTTTGACTAACATAAGAAGAAATCTCCTCCAAGTCTGCGTTTGCATTGTGTGTGTGGTGGGAGGTCTTATGGTAGTTTCATTTTCCAAAAGCACTGCGAATTGACTATAAAATTCTCTGCTATTTGTTTTTTAAAGATAAACTGTTTTTGTTGCTCACACCAGTCCCATGACTGATCCGGAGTTTATTGTTTCTTTCCTAAACTCTGGATGCTCAAAATTTTTCTACACGAGCAGTCTAGAGTTTGGTTTTTCAGATAGTCAGGATTTGTAGATTTTGAGGAGCTAGTTCAGTCTTTGGATATGGACTGCACTTGCTTATCTTTGTGCCTCGTTATTGGGAGTTCTAGCTATATCTGGATTAGTGCTTTGAAGATGGAGATTATCCGCTGCTATTTGTTGTATCATATCTTTGATGTATATTGATATTCATTTTATCATTCTGTTGTATCAGATATTGTATCAGATATTGTATATCAATGTATTATTCATTTCTTCCGCTGTGTTATTTACTTAATGTTGTTATAAGCTCCGACGACTCGGATTTGAACGGTCAAATCTACGGCATTCGAGTACGATGTAAAGTATGGATGTTGATTTTCGAGCGCGAAAATCCGGGGCGTTACAGTTTTTACCTTACGATAACCAAAACATTTTTATCAAATCCGTCTGATATTATAATAGTGTCTATAGAAAGTAAATAGAAAATAGCTGAAATGCTTGCATCTCACGTTTCAGCATAGTTGGGCACAATCAAAACCGTACGGCGCTTATTGGAGAATGGATTCCATCAAATGAATGGGCCAATAGGGTACCGCCCACCATAGTACACCTCTAGAACCATGTACCGAGGACCATGCTGGGATCCCCTGCTACACAAGACCGGCCTACCCCTAACATGGATAGACCGAATATGTTATCACCCCGGGTGTTCCCACCCTTACCATCGAGCGCTTCTTCTTTCATGTGTACCCATATATAAGATAAATAGGGTTTCGAAGGACATCTAGAAAGGTGATTGTAACATCCCACTATTTTAGACCATTCACATCCGCACATGTCGGACTTGAATTGCTCAAAATATCAGATTGTTAATTTAAAATTTGGAAAAACTCAGCAAATACAATAAATAAATCAATCATAGAATCACAGACACAGAGTAATACAATAATACGTAGCGGAATAGATAAAATAGTAGTTCATGAAGCTACTACATAAACATCAGAGTTAAAAATAAAATACAACATAATATCTCAAATACAGTGAAGTCTTCAGTACGAATAGATGACCTCTCTGAACAAATCAACTGGAAAAGCTGAAAGCTGAATCGATAGTTGGATCTCCAAATGAAGCTCCAAACTCCAAGGGTGAGTCTCAAATGCTGTATCACTCAGTCTGACCCGAGCGTAAAGAAAAACACAAACCACTAGAGTCAGGATTAACATTCTTATATCAATAAATCCAGCTCAAGTGAAATATCAACTGAAAAACAAGCAACTCAAAGGATGTTTAGGATAACCATCCTCTAAGGATCCGTGGAACTATCTACAATGTAGAAATATACACTATAACACTGTGGTCATTTCAATTTAATTTATACTTCAAACCCAAATATCATTTCATTTCAAATATATCTATTTTCCAAAATAGTATGCATAGGTTAAATAATTTATAAAGTAAAGTATTTAAAATTTCCTCAAGTCTCGCAAATCGATTCAAATCAACTCAAATTCCAAATTCAAATTTATTCAAAGCTCAATTCATCAAATCAATTCAGTTCTAAATAGACCATTTAAATTTTCAATATATTTCAAATCTTTAATATTCAACTTTTTCAAAGTTAAATTTAACAGTTTCATATAGCTCTTGATTTAACTTCATTATTGTTAAATTAGGTAATATTCCCTTAATAAATTCAATATCATTTAACTAGCCTTAAATTACATTTTTACTAAATATTTCCTTAAATTTATTTAAACAAGAAATATTCATTAAATTACTTAAATCAAACCCAAGTTATAAATCATATCTTAAATCTCAATTTCAATAAGTTTCAAATCGGTTTAATTAAATAAAATTCTTTATTGAATACAATTTCAACTAAATTTAACTTTATCTTCCCAACCTTAACTTATTCAAATTATTACAAAAAAATCTATTTTGAAATATAAATTTAAATACTTAACCATATTATATGTATTAAATCAATCTTAATTAAATTAAACATTTTTATTAAATCTATATATATCATTACCATTTATATATAAAAATTTAAGAATCAACATTTATTAAAACCATATATTTCTTTCCAAACCATAGAATTTATTTTCAAAATATATATATATATATGGACCAACGGTGTGTGTATATGATTTCCTATCCTATGGTCAAGAGATATAGATATTTATCATTTCAATCCGTAATTTAAATACATACGGGTAGATATCATTTCGACTTGCAATCCCAGATTCAATTCAATGAAAATCGCTTGGGTTTATCATTTCAACCCATAACGATTTTCTCTTATTCTAAAGTCCATTCGGGTATGTATCATTTCAACCCATAGTGAATTCTATACTAACAGGGAACTCATAGAGTGATAACAGATATGAAAATAATAATAACAGGCATATATCATCAATAACAATATAATATAAACAACGGGATATGGTGTCATATCCCACAGGTGAACAGTTACATATAATAGCATATATAACAATTTAAATAACTACAGTAGTATATTTCAATTGTCGTTTCAATTGAAATCAAATTTAATAAATATAAGAACGTTAATCGTGAGTGATTGCTCACCTTTCGAGGCTAGAGAATACAGAAGATGACACAGATACGCACACTGATACGGACACTGAAATTTGAATGACGAATCGAAGCAAAGCAAAATTAGCATGAATTCAACGATCAGAGCTGATAATAAGAATAGATGGAACAAATCAGAACGGGGTCGATAAAGATAATTGGTATAAGTGAACCTATACATAACTATATATAACTATTTACACATTTAAAAAAAATCACATTCTAAATTCAAACATTTTAAAAATATATATATATATGTATTTCAAAATCATAAATTTTAAATAAAACACCTATATAATAAAACAAACATAATATAATTTGAAATAAATACATATGTATACTTTCCAAACTGTAAATATTAATGCACGTGTAACATTATTAGATAAATATACATATTTCCAAAATACCCATATGTGTATATATAGTGGTCACAAAAATCTATTTCTTTCCAAAATAAGTGTAGATTACAAAAAATAAACTATAAAACGTAAAACAAGGAATATAGCAGCTTATCAAAAGAACAACAGAACAAAAATCAACTTATAATATAACTTATATACTATATACATAAACCAAAATTTATAGTACATAAAATACACAAACTGAAACATTTCGATAGGAATATCACGCAACTCTTATACTATTTACATATACACAGATATATATATATATATGTGTGTATATATATATAAGCTATCATATTCAAATCTAATATACAGTATAATCTAAAGCAATACTTCTATACAAACAGATATTTAGAAACATATATATATATATATACACAAACATATTACTGCCAATATGTATATAAACTGACATTTAGTATATAAACCAGTAAACAAAATATACAAATATAAATCTTTATATAAACAAATTTTATATTCCTATAATATATACAAGCAGAATATACAGCTTAAGTAGATCTATATATATATGAATATAACAAAATCTTTTCATAATACGTGGAGACTAACTACAAAACTAATATATATATATATAAGGACAATATATAACAAATATATTATATTTATGCATTACAAACAATCGGCTTTATAAATCCTATAGTACGAAGCCTATATATATATCCTCTCATGTATAAAACAAACCATACATAACAAACACAGTGCAAAAATAAGTACATCAATATACCTGATATATAATGGGAGGGGACAGGGCAAGGCGCTGCTGCGAAGTGGATGGGAGGGGATAGCAACGTTCGGCCTGAGGTAAAGGGTACGACAAGAAGAAAGGATAGAAGGCGGCTTCTAGATGGGTGTGTTTGGCGTGAGCAAAGTGGCGAGGGGAAGGAGGTGGTATACGGGTTCGAGGAGTGTGGCCGAGGCAAGTCGGATGCGATGTGTCAGGGATAAGGCAGGTGTTGAGGCCGTGGTTGCCAGGGCGTGGGGCTGTCACTCGAGGAAGGTGGCTAAAGGTGGTGGAAGATTATACGGTTGTAAATGTTTTCTGCACTGAAATAAGAAATAAAGTGGAAGGAAAAGAAAAAAGGGGGGAAGGGGAAGAAGCGGGTGGAATAGAGATAATTTTCTTTACAGAAGAAATGGAGGAGGAGACAAAACTGTGAAATAATGAAAAAGCTGTCACGCAACAAATATAATTGATTAACATAAATGAAAAGTAACAGAACGACCCTTAATTAACGTAGATAATTAAAGCGATGACCATTAGAAATTTAAACGGACACATGGAATTAAAAGGCTCGAAACGTACCGATACGGTAAACCGTTTTATGGATTCCGCTGTGTATCGGACTTCAAAATACAGAAATAAGTATACCACAGAGATCAGCACAATAATACCATAAAAAAGGTACACATATATCAGTGATAGGATCAACCGATCAAAAGTCGATACGGGCACTAATATACGTTGCTATTCCGTACGGAAAAATCCAAACGGAGCTAGAAACGTCCGAATTTCGCGAAACGAATTTCACAGTCAGATTCAGAGTGTTCTAAATAAATTTTCTCATATTGACATATTTATGTTTCGGAACACTTTTAAATTCAACTGTCATTAACTGATTTAAATTGAGATAAAAATTACTCAATAAAATAAACTTCAATATTATCAGATGAAAATTTACCAGTTGCTATGTTAAAATAGACGTATTACAAATGATAAATTTTTATTTCAAAATATTATTATTTAAAATTTCTCAAAAGTCAATTAAATATGTTATAATATTTATAAAAAACCATTCAAATTTTACGAGTCGTTACACTCTCCCCCACTCAAAACTTTTCGTCCCCGAAAAGGGAGGAGGTAGAAGAATAGAACAACCAGAAATAAAAGTAGATTGAAAGTCAAGATTAAACAATTAATTTGAAACTATATATATAAATTTTACTTAAAATATTCATTTGAAATTCAGTTTTCTTTAATACTTTAAAACCTTTCAAAACCCATTTGTAAAATTTCTTGCTTCCTTTATAAATATCATTTATATGCTTAAATAACACCTTTATAAATATATGAAACTATTTGAAAATAATTATTTACATTATTACTTATATTTACACAGAAGCTATTTGAAAACATTAAATCCATAATTCAAAAATTTATTATTTTTATCTCAAGATACTTTTCCAATATTATTAATAAATCAATAATCATTTACTTTAAATATGTTTTATATAATTAAAACTACTAAAATATTTATAACACTAAAATTTTCTATTAAACCATGTAGTATATAAATAACAATATTTAAAAAGGATATAGTCAACAAGGAAAAGAAGGAGGATTTGGAAAAATAGAATATAGGTGAATAAATAAAGCTGAGCAGATAAGGTAGATTCAAAAGAATAGCATCGGGCATGAGTAGTATCGGGCAAACCATAAGAATTTCAATTTCAAATATTAATACAAAATTTCTTTGTTGGAAATAATTTTAAAATAAAATACCTTTATAATAAAATACTTTTTATAACTCGATGTTTTAACAAGTTTATCCTCGTTCCTGTAGACTTTGGTAGTGCGTTGATCATGCGCAAAACTATAGTTCTCCAGGTACTTAGTAGACCTGTTTCAACACCCAGTGAAAATACTGGAAAAACTTTTAAAAACAGATATGGAAAGTACAATCCAAACAAAAAACAAACAAACCTTTGTCTAACCATGGTTCGCAGATACACAATGGTTACGCCTGGATCCCCTAGGAAACAATCCATATCCGTAAGCTTTCTCAGCCCTGCGAGTTACGCCATGATGACTAGTAGAATGCAAGATACACAATGGTTATGCCTGGATCCCCCAGGAAACAATCCGTACCCATAGTCCATCTTAGCCAGGCGATTTCGCTACTAATGCGACCTACATAGATGAAGGATACACAATGGTTACGCCTGGATCCCCCAGGAAACAATCCGTACCCCTAGGCCATCTCAGCCAGGCAGTTGCGCTATGCAGTCGCGCTCATAAGACCATGGTAACGCCATGGAATTCGATGGAAACTCGAGTATCATATCCGGAAAACCAAAAATCAAAGAATATCGATAGAATGAATCAACAATGTGGCCACAAAGCGGATATCAAGCAGAAGGCGCTTTCCATAACTTTACTTCGAAAATATGTATCATATAGTACCTATTCAAATCACTTTCAAATATCGTACTTATATAAAGTCCATTATATATAAGATTTAATTTTCAAATCAAATTCCTTTCCAACATCAAAAGTATATCAAATCACACTTATATAGACTTCAATTATATAAGATTTCACTTTTCAAATTGAGTACCTTTTCAAATCCATAGTTTTCGAATCAACATCATACTTATGCAAACCAAATTTTTTTTTTATATAAGTTCGATAACTCCCAAATCAAGTATTTAGTAATACAAGGTTCTCAAATTTCAGTTTGTCTCAATATCAGTTCAGTTTCAAAATCATATACAATCCCACCAAATTATTTCTTCTCAAATTAAATATCTTCAGTTCCAAAGTATCCAAAATAATAGGTTTGGAGAATAATCCAAGTTCCTAAATCAATATAATTTAAGTCAAACAATTCATTTCCAAAATCAATGGTTTCAAAATAATCTTATATTTACATTAGGTCCATCTTATATCAGAATTAAAATTTTCCAAAATCAATTACGTTGTATGAAGAGCCATATGGGATTTGAACGTCTTTGCTTTATAAAAGGTTTTGAATTTAGAATAGTTTTGTATATAAAATAGTTTGAAAAATAGTTTTGTAAATACAATAGTTTATGAAATAATTTGTATGTGAAATAGAATAAAATAGTTTGTTTAAGAAAAATAAAAGAAAAATAGTGTGACGACCGCCCATGACCCCTGCACCGAATCTAGAGATAGAGCGCTGTAAAGTGTGCCAGGCGACCATGGACGATTGTCAAGGTAAGATTTTAAACAACAGAATCTATCGTATTACTCACAGCGCATGGACAAAATACAATAGAACATATGTATAGTGAAGCTTTACAGAACAAAATGACATCATATAAAACTCCATAATAGTTGAATACAAGCATCACATAGTC
Source organism: Allium fistulosum (assembly GCA_030737815.1). Lineage (NCBI taxonomy): Eukaryota > Viridiplantae > Streptophyta > Magnoliopsida > Asparagales > Amaryllidaceae > Allium > Allium fistulosum. Next base: position 795,534,952 of record CM060902.1, on the reverse strand, counting down.
AATACATCCAGCCTCACTACATATCTCTCAGAGAATACAAAACAGCGGAATATCCAGTACATATAAGAAGATAATATGCAACCCTCTAGCTCGTCTTCGATATCAGCATCGTGAGAAGAGAACATCACCTGTCACCTGCTACCTAGTCTGCCCGTCCCAAAATGGATGAACAGCCCAAGGCAATAAGAATTAAAACATAAAGCCTTGAGTCAGACAACAGTCTTAGTGAACAGTAAATTAACTAACAACATACCAAAAGAGCATAAAGGAAAAGGAATAGGAATACAACCCTCCCACTCCAACCTCATTCTACAGTGATAGCCCCCAGACACACACTAAGCAGAAGCAAACATAGCAGAGCATACAATTTAAAGTAAAGCTATTATCACTCGAGTCAAGGGCGATGTTTTCCAAGTACCAAGGCCTAAATCAGATAAGCACCCAGAAAAGACCGCTCTTGAGTCCGAATGACGATACAACCAAACATCCATGACTCTGGCTATCACTGTTATCATTGCTTCGATATCACAGTTAATTGAATGACCGACACATTCTTTCAGCCGTCCGTCAAGGGCTAATGAAAACCTCGGTTCTAGACATAACTCCCGCACGTCGTCGCAGCCCGTGCCTAGGACTATCGAATCTGCCCAGAGTACTCGACCATCAACAGTTGGCCGTTGGGACTATCGAATCTGCCCAAACGTACTCTTGCTTAGAGCATGCTAGAACCTTCAACAACGATGCTATCCAAGCCTCCTAGTCATCCTCCTCGACGACTATTCTCATATCCATTCATTATCCTCAACTCGAATCATATCACCGAGTTATCAACATGCTTGGAATGATCCCGTCTGGATTAAACCAAGTCTTCATCACATGATTGCCTCGCTTCATTACATCCTCGCAAAGCCTCATCTCATCATTACATCATCAAATCTATGCATAAGAGCTTCATCATCCCGCTACATATGCCACGAGCAGCTTTTCCAATTCAAGAGCCTTTCCCTTAGCTTTTGAATCGTCTTTGGTCTAGATCTAATCATCAATCATCTAGTTCATAACAATCAATCAAATCAAACATCAATCCAAGCAATCAAGCATTCAAAAATGATCTAAGTAGACAATTATAACAATAATGGCATTTTCGTAATTAAAGAGTTGAAAGTCCAATAAGCATGAAAACATGGATTATATCTCTACAAACTTGATGAATGAACTTGCATAGGTTAATATATGATAAAATGGATGTAACATCATCATGAACAATGGATCTATATGGATCTACACTTAGGGTGAAGAAAATGCATGGAAATCTCTATTTTAACACCAAAACGAGCCAACAATCCGATATACTCCTTTGGATCCGTGTGAGAGATAATCACCACTCACCAAATCACCTAAACAAACCCAAATCAACACGCTTCAGATCTGGACAGCAAAGGATCAAGCTTGATCTATTACAAATCCGCTTCAAATGAAGAAATCTCTCTTGAAAAGATGAAGATCTTCAATCTAAGCTCTTGAATCTTCAATCTTGATCTTCGATTTGGATGGATGGAAGCACTATATTAGAGGGGAGAAAAGAAGTGAAGAAGTGTAGAAGTCGAGCTCTCAAAATGGCAGCACTTCGTCGCTTCAAAATCCAGATCCCAAAAAGTGAGAACAACCCCTCCTATTTATAGCTGAAAACTGCCTAAGTCGTAACTCGGCTAACTCCATAGGTCGTCTCCGACTTACGACCTAAGATTCCCACCGACCTAAGCCTTAGCCAACAACTCCGACCTAACAGACAAGCCTACGACTTAACATGCGCGCGACCTAACTTATTCGAGCTACACGACCTAATACACGCGCGCTCCCTCCTAAGTCGCCTGGACGACTTAACAACTTAGCACCATTCGACTTAACACTTATACGACTTATAAAACCTTGCGACCTAACAACTTAGCAACCCATGCGACCTAACAGTGTTACGACCTAACACATAGCCTCTCTTAAGGTCGCCAACTTGTTAACTCCTTAGATCGCTAACCCACCCAGTCGACTTAACTACTAAGTCGCTAACCTGCTATCCCAGCTCCTCTAGGTCGTTGCCGACCTAACTATAACTACATCCTATAGGTCGCTCGAAACCTTAACTCGAACTGCCGACCTAACACTTAACACCCAAACACTTAGGTCGCTCACAACATTTCCTTAGGTCGTTGCCGACCTAACTCTACCCCGAATACTTAGGTCGCCTACTACTCTTCCTTAGGTCGCCTGAACCTCTTAAGTCGGTCACGACTTATCTCCTAGGTCGGTCACAACCTTAAGTCGGTCAACCATACTCCCTTAACTCGGTGAATTCCTTGAGTCGGCAACTCGACCCAGACTTGTTGCTTAACTCGTCCAAAACTCCTAAGTCGGCTACGACTTAGGACTTAAGCAAAAATTCTGCCAAAACCTGAAATGACTTAACAACCATACAACCAAAGGTCAATCATTTTAGAATGTTTTGATCCGTAAAAATACGGGTCGTTACATTCTCTCCCCCTTAGGAATTTCGCCCCCGAAATTCCAAACAAACAAGGCAATCAAAGCTATTCTGTATGCCTATCATCCATAACAATCAATAAACCATGCATCCAATTCTAGCTTAGCGTACAGAATTCTAAGACTTAGAACAAGTTACAATTTCGTTAGATGACACGACACCTTAGGGCCATACCTTGAAGAGTTCAGGATGAGCTGCTTTCATCCTCTCTTCCACCTCCCACGTACAGTCGTTATCATCGTCACTCCATTGTATCTTGAGCAACTTAACTATCTTCCTCCTAAGCTGTTTCGTGTCGGTTCCAACAACACGAAGCGGCTTACGAGGTCTTCTATCGACTGGGTCAACTTCGAAGTCTTCACAGCTATCAGCAGAAACCACTGTACTCAAGTCGTGCACATACTTCCGTAGATACGATACATGAAAAACATTGTGCACACTCGACATCTTCTCTGGCAACTCCAATCTGTAAGCGAGCTTTCCAATTCGCTCGATGATCGGGAATGGTCCAACAAATCTCGGAGTCAATTTTCCTTTCTTCCCGAATCGAATAACATTCTTTAGTGGAGAAATCTTCACAAAAACCATATCTCCTACGTCGAATTCCAAATCCTTTCGACGCTTATCAGCATAACTCTTTTGACGGTCTTGGGCTGCCTTCATTCGTTGCCGAATGATCTCTATGCAATCCGAAGTCTGCCGAATCATCTCTGGCCCAAGTATCAACTTTTCTCCAGTTTCCAACCAACATGTCGGAGAGTTACACGGTCTTCCATACAATGCCTCATACGGTGCCATACCAATGCTTGACTGGTAACTGTTGTTGTACGCAAACTCCACCAAATGAAGGTGATCTTCCCATGATCCTCCGAAGTCCAAAACACATGCTCTGAAGAGATCTTCCAAAACTCGGTTGACTCTCTCAGTCTGACCATCTATTTGGGGATGATAAGCTGTACTCAAACACAACTCGGTTCCCAAAACTTCCTGGAAGCTTTTCCAAAATCCACTAGTGAACAATGGATCTCGATCACTCACTATACTCTTCGGAATACCATGGAATCGAACTATCCACTTAACAAACAACTCGGCCAACTTTGATGCAGTCCTAGTCGATCGAACAGGAATGAATCATGCACTCTTAGTCAAACGATCCACAATGACCCAAATCCCTTCATTTCCCGTTCTGGTTCTAGGCAGTCCATCAATAAAATCCATCGACACTTGTTCCCACTTCCATGTAGGAACTTCTAATGGCTGAAGCAATCCACTTGGCTTCTTCTGTTCGGCTTTAACCAACTGGTAATTCATACACTTGGAAATAAAATTTCCAACATCCTTCTTCATACCTTCCCAGTAGTAGGTTCTCTTCATATCCCGATACATCTTATTTCCACCTGGATGAATTGTCAACTTCGAGTGATGACTTTCCTTCAGAACTTCACTCCTCAATTCATCTATATCGGGAACAACTAGTCGTCCTTGCTTCCGAAGCCAACCCTCTCGATCGACCTCGAATCCTTTATCCTTTTCTGGATCCACTCTAGATTCCAAATCACGGATAATCTTGACAAGCTTATCATCTTGCCTTTGGCTCTCGCCAATCCTTTCCACAAGAGTGGGTCTTATTGATAAGTTTGCCAACATCTCAGGTTCCAATTCACATCTAGGCCTGAATTCAAATCCAGCTAAATACTCGAGACTCTTCCATTCTGAAAACATGGCTCCCAATCCTGCATGTCTTCGACTTAACGCATCTGCCACTGCGTTACCTTTTCCCGGAGTATAAGCTATACCAAAATCATATGATGCCAAAAACTCTAGCCAACGTTGCTGCCGAAGATTCAAATCCTTTTGGGAGAAAAGATACTTCAGCGACTTATGATCCGTAAACAACTCGAATCGAACTCCCAATAGATAATGTCTCCACATCTTCAGAGCAAATACAATCGCCGCTAACTCCAAATCATGAGTTGGGTAATTTCTTTCATGCGGCTTCAGTTGTCGGCTAGCATACGCAACAACTTTATCCTTCTGCATCAGCACTGCTCCAAGTCCAGTACCACATGCGTTGGTGTAAACCACCATTTCATCATTCCCACTTGGAATAGTCAAAACAGGAGCACTCGTCAATCTCTATTTCAGGATTCCGAAAGCTTGCTCACACTTAGCATCCCAACTGAACACTTGGTTCTTCTTCGTCAATCCTGTTAACGGTGCAGCTACCTTGGAGAAGTCTTTGATAAACCGTCGATAATATCCTGCTAATCCAAGAAAACTTCTCACATCAGATGCATTCTTAGGTCTAACCCAATCCTGGATTGCTGCCACCTTAGCGGGATCAACCGCTATTCCACTTCTAGAAATCACATGGCCTAAGAACCTCACTTCACTCTTCCAAAAGTGACACTTCGAAAACTTAGCCTTCAACTGATGTTTCCGCAAGATTTCCAAAACCATACGCAAGTGCGTCTTGTGCTCCTCTTCCGTTCTGGAATAAATCAGAATATCATCCACGAACACAAGTACGAACTTGTTCAACTGATCTCTGAACACTCTATTCATAAGATCCACAAAATATGCTGGCGCGTTAGTCAATCCAAACGGCATTACCAGCCACTCAAAGAAACCGGATGGTGTCCTAAAAGCAGTCTTTGGCACACTATCCTTAGCTACTCTCAACTGGTGAAATCCCGTTGCCAAATCCATCTGAGAAAACACCTTTGCTTCGTGAAGCTGATCAAACAAGTCATCTATTCTCGGCAATGGATACTTGTTTTTCTTAGTCACCTTATTCAGCTCACGATAATCCACACACAATCTCAACGACCCATCTGCCTTGGTTGCAAACACAACTGGTGCACCCCACTCGGACACACTACGCCGAATGAATCCTTTCTGTAAAAGGTCATCAACTTGCACCCTCAACTCTTGCTGTTCCCTAGGCGCCATCCGCCTAAGAGGCATCACAACAGGTCTGGCTCCTTCAACTAGATCTATACGAAACTCGATCTCTCTATGCGGCGGCAACCCTTTGACTTCGTCAAAGACATCCTCGAATCCATTTGCGATTGGCACTAAAGACAGTCCATCCCGTGGAACAACTAGCGAATACATGAAGCTCATGAAGACGCCTTCTTCATGCTTACATCGTATCACAACCTTTCGCCCCTCCACATTCTCGACTGTCACCTCCAGCCTCTCACAATCAACCTTAGCCGCATACTTCCTAAGCCAGTCCATACCCAAGATAATTCCGAACCCCGCAAAGTTCAGAACAAAGCAATCACAAACAAAAGAGCAACCATGACTCGACACAACTAGACCACGGCATAACATACACAAACAAGACGAACCCCCAACTGGATTAGTCACAACCAATGGCCTATCAATAATATCCGGTTCCAAACCTAACCGGCCTACGAGTTCACTACAAACAAACGAATGCGACGCTCCAGTATCAAACAGAACTCTAACTGGAACACCACATAGGAAAAGAGTACCTTGAACAACCACACTCTTTCCCTTCTCTTCAGCAGTAGGAGCTTTCGAAGACGACGGAACAGCTCCTAAAGCATAGGCTTGCACAATCTGCCTGTCCTTCTTTGGTTCTGGACAATTCTTCCTGAAATGTCCCGGCTTGTCACAGTTGTGACACTTCATCGGTGCCTTCGGATTCTTACAATCCTTAGAGAAATGGCCCTTCTGCTGACAATTGTAGCAAGTCACCTCACCTTTCGGCTTCTTCTGGCCATCCTTACCCTTCTGCTGCTGCTGCTTCCTCTTCTAGTTTCCACCCTGCTGTGGTTTAGATTCTCCCTTGGTAACAGCAACAACAGGTCCTTCCTTAGGAAACAGACTCTCATGCCTAAGAGCTTTCTCCACAAGCTTCTCAAATGAATCGTCCAAATGATCCACCAACTGTCTCCCAAGATAACTATCCAAGCCGGTCACAAACTTCTCATTCTTCTGATAAGCAGATTCAATATACGACCGGGCATACTTGGACAAAGCTTCAAACTCAGAAACATACTCAAGAACTGATCTTCCACCTTGCTTGAGCTCCACAAACCTCTTGAACAGAACAGACTTCTGAGCTGTAGAAATGAACTTAGCTTCAAATCTGACTTGGAATTGCTCCCAAGTAATCTCTTCTTCCGGAGTAGTGATGGTAATAGAGTTCCACCAATCAGAGGCTCTCCCTTGAAGCTGTCTCGATGCCAACTTCCTCTTAGTTGCATCATCAATTCCCAAATCACCAAAGATCCTTTTACAAGCATCTATCCACCTCTGGACCTCAATAGTTGATTCTGTTCCCAAGAAAACCTTCCCTCCAAGAGCAGTATAATCCTTGCACAACTTAGCAAAATCCACTGGTTTCGGAGTTTGGACTTGAACTCCAACATCAACTGCCGCCCCCGGAACTGGTATCCTCCTCATGATCGAAGTCATCATAGCTTCGAACATGGCTGCATAATCAGCAGTCTCTTCAGTAGCACGGCCTTCCCTAGCAGCTGGTCTCCCTCTTCGACTCATTCTCAATATCTATAAAAAGGAATGATCAGAACATCTAGAGAAACAACTGCATAAAGGACTCAAACTCTACTAAGCTACTATATTATATATAGTAATCATCCATCAAAATACAATTACGTCTCTCATACGTAGTTACGACAGCGAGCGTTGGGTAAAATCGATTAACCAATGCTCTGATACCAAATGTGACGACCGCCCATGACCCCTGCACCGAATCTAGAGATAGAGCGCTGTAAAGTGTGCCAGGCGACCATGGACGATTGTCAAGGTAAGATTTTAAACAACAGAATCTATCGTATTACTCACAGCGCATGGACAAAATACAATAGAACATATGTATAGTGAAGCTTTACAGAACAAAATGACATCATATAAAACTCCATAATAGTTGAATACAAGCATCACATAGTCAATACATCCAGCCTCACTACATATCTCTCAGAGAATACAAAACAGCGGAATATCCAGTACATATAAGAAGATAATATGCAACCCTCTAGCTCGTCTTCGATATCAGCATCGTGAGAAGAGAACAGCACCTGTCACCTGCTACCTAGTCTGCCCGTCCCAAAATGGACGAACAGCCCAAGGCAATAAGAATTAAAACATAAAGCCTTGAGTCAGACAACAGTCTTAGTGAACAGTAAATTAACTAACAACATACCAAAAGAGCATAAAGGAAAAGGAATAGGAATACAACCCTCCCACTCCAACCTCATTCTACAGTGATAGCCCCCAGACACACACTAAGCAGAAGCAAACATAGCAGAGCATACAATTTAAAGTAAAGCTATTATCACTCGAGTCAAGGGCGATGTTTTCCAAGTACCAAGGCCTAAATCAGATAAGCACCCAGAAAAGACCGCTCTTGAGTCCGAATGACGATACAACCAAACATCCATGACTCTGGCTATCACTGTTATCATTGCTTCGATATCACCGTTAATTGAATGACCGGCACATTCTTTCAGCCGTCCGTCAAGGGCTAATGAAAACCCCGGTTCTAGACATAACTCCCGCACGTCGTCGCAGCCCGTGCCTAGGACTATCGAATCTGCCCAGAGTACTCGACCATCAACAGTTGGCCGTTGGGACTATCGAATCTGCCCAAACGTACTCTTGCTTAGAGCATGCTAGAACCTTCAACAACGACGCTATCCAAGCCTCCTAGTCATCCTCCTCGACGACTATTCTCATATCCATTTATTATCCTCAACTCGAATCATATCACCGAGTTATCAACATGCTTGGAATGATCCCGTCTGGATTAAACCAAGTCTTCATCACATGATTGCCTCGCTTCATTACATCCTCACAAAGCCTCATCTCATCATTACATCATCAGATCTATGCATAAGAGCTTCATCATCCCGCTACATATGCCACGAGCAGCTTTTCCAATTCAAGAGCCTTTCCCTTAGCTTTTGAATCGTCTTTGGTCTAGATCTAATCATCAATCATCTAGTTCATAACAATCAATCAAATCAAACATCAATCCAAGCAATCAAGCATTCAAAAATGATCTAAGTAGACAATTATAACAATAATGGCATTTTCGTAATTAAAGAGTTGAAAGTCCAATAAGCATGAAAACATGGATTATATCTCTACAAACTTGATGAATGAACTTGCATAGGTTAACATATGATAAAATGGATGTAACATCATCATGAACAATGGATCTATATGGATCTACACTTAGGGTGAAGAAAATGCATGGAAATCTCTATTTTAACACCAAAACGAGCCAACAATCCGATATACTCCTTTGGATCCGTGTGAGAGATAATCACCACTCACCAAATCACCTAAACAAACCCAAATCAACATGCTTCAGATCTGGACAGCAAAGGATCAAGCTTGATCTATTACAAATCCGCTTCAAATGAAGAAATCTCTCTTGAAAAGATGAAGATCTTCAATCTAAGCTCTTGAATCTTCAATCTTGATCTTCGATTTGGATGGATGGAAGCACTATATTAGAGGGGAGAAAAGAAGTGAAGAAGTGTAGAAGTCGAGCTCTCAAAATGGCAGCACTTCGTCGCTTCAAAATCCGGATCCCAAAAAGTGAGAACAACCCCTCCTATTTATAGCTGAAAACTGCCTAAGTCGTAACTCGGCTAACTCCATAGGTCGTCTCCGACTTACGACCTAAGATTCCCACCGACCTAAGCCTTAGCCAACAACTCCGACCTAACAGACAAGCCTACGACTTAACATGCGCGCGACCTAACTTATTCGAGCTACACGACCTAATACACGCACGCTCCCTCCTAAGTCGCCTGGACGACTTAACAACTTAGCACCATTCGACTTAACACTTATACGACTTATAAAACCTTGCGACCTAACAACTTAGCAACCCACGTGACCTAACAGTGTTACGACCTAACACATAGCCTCTCTTAAGGTCGCCAACTTGTTAACTCCTTAGATCGCTAACCCACCCAGTCGACTTAACTACTAAGTCGCTAACCTGCTATCCCAGCTCCTCTAGGTCGTTGCCGACCTAACTATAACTACATCCTATAGGTCGCTCGAAACCTTAACACGAACTGCCGACCTAACACTTAACACCCAAACACTTAGGTCGCTCACAACATTTCCTTAGGTCGTTGCCGACCTAACTCTACCCTGAATACTTAGGTCGCCTACTACTCTTCCTTAGGTCGCCTGAACCTCTTAAGTCGGTCACGACTTATCTCCTAGGTCGGTCACTACCTTAAGTCGGTCAACCATACTCCCTTAACTCGGTGAATTCCTTGAGTCGGCAACTCGACCCAGACTTGTTGCTTAACTCGTCCAAAACTCCTAAGTCGGCTACGACTTAGGACTTAAGCAAAAATTCTACCAAAACCTGAAATGACTTAACAACCATACAACCAAAGGTCAATCATTTTAGAATGTTTTGATCCGTAAAAATACGGGTCGTTACAAATAGCTTTGAAAAATGGTTTTAAATTGATAATAGTTTTGCATAAAAGAAAATTTCCAATTAAATTACAAAGATATCCAACCCAACAACTTCCAATTTCAGCGTCAAAGTATATCAATGATATTAGAATATAAGATGTACATACGTTATCATTTCGCAAAATCACATTCGATCTCTCTCTCGATCACACAAGTTCGCTTTCGAACTAGTATTGTCCATTCGACTTCCCTAATGCGGACTTCGATATGGTTTCTCGACTAGAAGCCATCAGCCTCCTTGCATAGCCATATACTATGATAGAGAATTCTAGAATCAAGCCCAAAATCCATATCAAATATTCGCCATCGAGAATCAAATGAAAAATCCTAACACGAAATGGTGTAATTCACCTCCAACTTGTGTACTCAAACTTGGATCAAATTATTTATGCAAATAAAACAGCATATGTACAACTTATGTATCTATTCCAACTTGTTAAATATATAGTTTCATAAAGATGTTACTAAGTTAAAACATTTAAACTAAATTTTATACAAAATATTTTGAAGACCAAATTATTTTCTAAACATTTCAAATATAAATTCCATATTAGAAAAATTCAAAATAGCCTTATTCATTTACTTAACAAAACAGTTTCAACTTATTTAAATCATATTACTACATACTTTAAACATACATACCAAACTTATATACTTTATACTTTTCAAAATTACTTAGCTTTGAAAAGTTAACCTTGATTTGGAAGTGCTCGAACCTTCAAAATAGTCGAAGAAATCATATTTCAAATCCAAGAGTTGGAAATCACCAACAAATCAGTAAATCAATTCCAAAAGATAGGTTTCAAATCCGAAACTCAAAGACTGAACACCGGTTCATTTCAAATCATACTTCGGAATGTGGGAGTCAAAATTGGTTTCACAAAATCACTCGCATAGCAAAACTATTAGAGTGGCCTTTCCCTCACTCTGAAACTCGAAAATCAATGTCGATGATGCGTGCACTCATCACCGAAATTATTTCCCAGCGACATAAGTGAGTTCTGGACTTCTATTTTCTCGAAACTTCTTTGAAATTTCTTCGAAATCATTGAAACCCATTAAAATCATTGAAACATTACTTATTGGGAAAAATACTTTCAAATCGTATTATTTTATATTTCAAGATCTTAAACCAATTTCAAAAATGTCAGAGTTCAATCTCTAAAGTTTTAAATCCAAACCCTTCAGTTATAAATCATTTTATGAATTAATTACTTATAAAATTTCAAATCCTTTCGAAATATCAAATTCTCATTTTAAAAGGTATATAATATTTATCGAAAACATTTCACTTTTATATATAGAATATGATCATACTTATCAAAGTAATAATTTCGATATATAAAACAATTTCTAAAATACAAACAAGCCCGATTTTTTAAAGGATGATTCAAGAATGGATTTCAAAACAAAGATAGAAATTCAAATTAGAGGGACTCCAATCAAATAGGATTCTGATTCGAAGATAAGTTCGAACAAAAATGAGATAATTAATTACAAAACAAAGGATGGGTACTTATATAAATCGCGGGCGACCTTAACCGAGTCAACCGTGATTTCAGGAATATGATCGATGCGGAATTCTAAGGCAAATCGACAGTCGATCGCCAAAGATAGAATTCAACATAACAAGAGATAGCAGCATCTAAACCGAGGATATAGAAATCTTTGGTGAGTCGATGGCCATAGTAAAGGAGTTTCACCCCTTTACAAGTCATTCAGTGGAGTTATGGGATACTCCAGGATCAAAGAATACAAATAGGGGAGACAAGAATAGATTTCGGAACCGAGAGACGTTCCAAAATTCAAAGGAACTTCCAATCAAGGAATTCAAGCTCGAACGAAAGTGATTCCGTAATTAAATTTACCATACTTGCTAAGGTTTGCCTAGAGCCAAAGCTCTGATACCAACTGTAACATCCCACTATTTTGGACCATTCGCATCCGCACATGTCAGAATTGAATTTCTCAAAATATCATATTGTTAATTTAAAATTTGGCAAAACTCAGCATATACAGTAAATAAATCAATCGCAGAATCACAGACACAGAGTAATACAATAATACGTAGCGGAATAGATAAAATAGTAGTTCATGAAGCTACTATATAAACATCAGAGTTAAAAATAAAATACAACAGAATATCTCAAATATAGTGAAGTCTTCAGTACGAATAGATGACTTCTCTGAACAAATCAACTGGAAAAGATGAAAGCTGAATCGATAGTTGGATCTCCAAATGAAGCTCCAAACTCCAAGGGTGAGTCTCAAATGTTGTATCACTCAGTCTGACCCAAGCGTAAAGCAAAACACAAAACACTAGAGTCGGGATTAACATTCTTATATCAATAAATCCAGCTCAAGTGAAATATCAACTGAAATACAAGCAACTCAAAGGATATTTGGGATAACCATCCTCTAATGATCCGTGGAACTATCTACAATGTAGAAATATACACTATAACACAGTGTTCATTTCAATTTAATTTATACTTCAAACCAAAATATCATTTCATTTCAAATATATCTATTTTCCAAAATAGTATGCATAGGTTAAATAATTTATAAAGTAAAGTATTTAAATTTCCTCAAGTCTCACAAATAGATTCAAATCAACTCAAATTCCAAATTAAAATTTATTCAAAGCTCAATTCATCAATTCAATTCAGTTCTAAATAGACCAGTTAAATTTTCAATATATTTCAAAGCTTTAATATTCAACATTTTCAAAGTTAAATTTAACAGTTTCATATAGCTCTTGATTTAACTTCATTATTATTAAATTAGGGAATATTCCCTTAATAAATTCAATATCATTTAACTAGCCTTAAATTACATTTTTACTAAATATTTCCTTATATTTATTTAAACAAGAAATATTCATTAAATTACTTAAATCAAACCCAAGTTATAAATCATATCTTAAATCTCAATTTCAATAAGTTTCAAATCGGTTTGATTAAATAAAATTCTTTATTGAATACAATTTCAACTAAATTCAACTTTATCTTCCCAACCTTAACTTATTCAAATTATTACAAAAAAATCTATTTTGAAATATAAATTTAAATACTTAACCATATTATATGTATTAAATCAATCTTAATTAAATTAAACATTTTTATTAAATCTATATATATCATTACCATTTATATATAAAAATTTAAGAATCAACATTTACTAAAACCATATATTTCTTTCCAAAACCATAGAATTTATTTTCAAAATATATATATATATATATATGGACCAACGGTGTGTGTATATGATTTCCTGTCCTATGGTCAAGTGATACAGATATTTATCATTTCAATCCGTAATTTAAATACATACGGGTAGTGTAACGACCCGTATTTTATGGATCGAAACATCGTAAAATAATTAACAATTGGTTGCATTGTTGATAAGACGTTCAGAATTTTTCTAAGTCCTAAGTCGGTTTGGACGAGTTAAGAGAAGTCTGGGTCGAGTTGCCGACTTAAGGAATTAACCGAGTTAAGGAAGTGTGGTTGACCGACTTAAGGTAGTGACCGACCTAAGTGATAAGTCGTGACCGACTTAAGAGGTTTAGGCGACCTAAGGAAGAATAGTAGGCGACCTAAGTATTCTGGGGTTAGGTCGTAGGGTAGAGTTAGGTCGGCAACGACCTAAGGAAACTGTTGTGAGCGACCTAAGTGTGGTATTGGATAGTTAAGTCGTCTAGACAACTTAGTAGATAGGTCGTATCCCAGTTTGTTCGCGACTTATGTTAGGTCGCGTAGACGTTTAAGGGTTTAGGTCGTAGACGACCTAAGAGATGGGAGACTTAAGAGTTTCTGGCGAGTTAAGGTTTCGAGCGACCTATAGGATGTAGTTAGTATAGTTAGGTCGGCAACGACCTAGAGGAGCTGGGATAGCAGGTTAGCGACTTAGTAGTTAAGTCGTTGGACGACCTAAGGGGTTAGTATCTAGTCGTGTTGGCTAAGTCTTAGGTCGCGTATTGGCTTAAATGTTAGGTCGCGTGGGTTGCTGAGTGGTTAGGTCGTAAGGTTTTATAAGTCGTAGGTCGTACCTATTGTTAAGTCGCGATCTATGTTAGGTCGTAAGTCGCATGTAAGTGGAAGCGCATGTGTTAAGTCGCGAGCGACTTAGGAGTTAGGATGGTAATTCTTGAGACCTGGTTCGTTAAGTCGCGCGCATTGTATAGGTCGAAGAGCTGTTAGGTCGTATGGGTTTTAGGTCGGCAAGGTCTTAGGTCGTAGGTCGGAGACGACCTAATTCCGAGTTACGACTTAGGGAAATTTCGCCTATAAATAGAAGGGGGTTGGCTTCATTTTTGGGATCCGGATTTTGAAGCGACGAAGTGCTGCCATTTTGAGAGCTCGACTTCTACACTTCTTCACTTCTTTTCTCCACTCTAATCTAGTGCTTCCTTTCATCCAAATCGAAGATCAAGATTGAAGATTCAAGAGCTTAGATTGAAGATCTTCATCTTTTCAAGAGAGATTTCTTCGTTTGAAGCGGATTCGTGATAGATCAAGCTTGATCCTTCGCTGTCCAGATCTGAAGCGTGTTGATTTGAGGTTGTTTAGGTGATTTGGTGAGTGGTGATTATCTCTCACACGGATCCAAAGGAGTATATCAGATTGTTGGCTCGATTTGGTGTTAAAATAGAGATTTCCATGCATTTTCTTCATCCTAAGTGTAGATCCATGTAGATCCATTGTTCATGATGATGTTACATCCATTTTATCACATGTTAACCTATGCAAGTTCATTCATCAAGTTTGTAGAGATATTGTTCATGTTTTCATGCTTATTGGACTTTCAACTCTTTAATTACGAAAATGCCAATATTGTTATAATTGTCTACTTAGATCATATTTGAATGCTTGATTGCTTGGATTAATGTTTGATTTGGTTGATTGTTATGAATTAGATGATTGATGGTTTGATTTAGACCGAAGATGATTCAAAAGCTAAGAGAAAGGCTCTTGAATCGGGTAAGCTGCTCGTGGCATATGTAGCGGGATGATGAAGCTCTTATGCGTAGATTTGATGATGTGATGTTGAGATGAGGCTATGCGAGGATGTGATGAAGCGAGGCAATCATGTGATGAAGACTTGGTCTAATCCAGACGGGATCATTCCAAGCATGTTGATAACTCGGTGATATGATTCGAGTTGAGGATAATGAATGGATATGAGAATAGTCGTCGAGGAGGATGACTAGGAGGCTTGGATAGCATCGTTGTTGAAGGTTCTAGCATGCTCTAAGCAAGAGTACATTTGGGCAGATTCGATAGTCCCAACGGCCAACTGTTGATGGTCGAGTACTCTGGGCAGATTCGATAGTCCTAGGCACGGGCTGTGACGACGTGCGGGAGTTATGTCTAGAACCGGGGTTTCCATTAGCCCTTGACGGACGGCTGAAAGAATGTGTCGGTCATTCAATTAACGGTGATATCGAAGCAGTGATAACAGTGATAGCCGGAGTCATGGATGTTTGGTTGTATCGTCATTCGGACTCAAGAGCGGTATTTTCTGGGTGCTTATCTGATTTAGGCCTTGGTACTTGGAAAACATCGCCCTTGACTCGAGTGATAGTAGCTTTACTTTAAATTGTATGTTCTGCTATGTTTGCTTCTGCTTAGTGTGTATCTGGGGGCTATCACTGTAGAATGAGGTTGGAGTGGAAGGGTTGTATTCCTATTCCTTTTCCTTTATGCTCTTTTGGTATGTTGTTAGTTAATTTACTGCTCACTAAGACTGTTGTCTGACTCAAGGCTTTATGTTTTAATTCTTATTGCCTTGGGCTGTTCGTCCATTTTGGAACGGGCAGACTAGGTAACAGGTGACAGGTGCTGTTCTCTTCTCACGATGCTGATATCGAAGACGAGCTAGAGGGTTGCATATTATCTTCTTATATGTACTGGATATTCCGCTGTTTTGTATTCTCTGAGAGATATGTAGTGAGGCTTGATGTATTGACTATTTGGATGTTTGTATTCAACTATTATGGAGTTTTATATGATGGCATTTTGTTCTGTAAAGCTTCACTATACATATGTTCTATTGTATTTTGTCCATGCGCTGTGAGTAATACGATAGATTCTGTTGTTTTAATCTACCCTGACAATTGTCCATGGTCGCCTGGCACACTTTACAGCGCACTATCTCTAGATTCGGTGCAGGGGTCATGGGCGGTTGTCACATTTGGTATCAGAGCATTGGTTAATCGATTTTACCCAACGCTCGTTGTCGTAACTACGTATGAAAGACGTAATTGTAATTTGATGGATGATTACTATATATAATATAGTAGTTTAGTTGAGTTTGAGTCCTTTATGCAGTTGTTTCTCTAGACGTTCTAATCATTCCTTTTTATAGATATTGAGAATGAGTCGAAGGGGGAGACCAGCTGCTAGGGAAGGCCGCGCTACTGAAGAGACTACTGATTATGCAGCCATGTTCGAAGCTATGATGACTTCGATCATGAGAAGGATACCAGTTCCGGGGGCAGCAGTAGATGTTGGGGTTCAAGTCCAAACTCCGAAACCAGTGGATTTTGCTAAGTTGTGCAAGGACTATACTGCTCTTGGAGGGAAGGTTTTCTTGGGAACAGAATCAACTATTGAGGTCCATAGGTGGATAGATGCTTGTAGAAGGATCTTTGGTGATTTGGGGATTGATGATGCAACTAAGAGGAAGTTGGCATCATGGCAGCTTCAAGGGAGAGCCTCTGATTGGTGGAATTCTATTACCATCACTACTCCGGAGGAAGAGATTACTTGGGAGCAATTCCAAGTCAGATTTGAGGCTAAGTTCATTTCTACAGCTCAGAAGTCTGTTCTGTTCAAGAAGTTTGTGGAGCTCAAGCAAGGAGGGAGATCAGTTCTTGAGTATGTTTCTGAGTTTGAAGCTTTGTCTAAGTATGCCCGGTCGTATATTGAGTCTGCTTATCAGAAGAATGAGAAGTTTGTGACAGGCTTGGACAGTTATCTTAGGAGACAGTTGGTGGATCATTTGGACGATTCATTTGAGAAGCTTGTGGAGAAAGCTCTTAGGCATGAGAGTCTGTTTCCTAAGGAAGGACCTGTTGTTGCTGTTACCAGGGGAGAGTCTAAACCACAGCAGGGTGGAAACCAGAAGAGGAAGCAGCAGCAGCAGAAGGGTAAGGATGGCCAGAAGAAGCCGAAAG
Source organism: Allium fistulosum (assembly GCA_030737815.1). Taxonomy (NCBI): domain Eukaryota; kingdom Viridiplantae; phylum Streptophyta; class Magnoliopsida; order Asparagales; family Amaryllidaceae; genus Allium; species Allium fistulosum. The sequence continues at coordinate 795,517,727 of CM060902.1, read as the reverse complement.
GCGAGGTGACTTGCTACAATTGTCAGCAGAAGGGCCATTTCTCTAAGGACTGTAAGAATCCGAAGGTGCCAATGAAGTGTCACAACTGTGACAAGCCAGGGCACATCAGGAAGAATTGTCCAGAACCGAGGAGGGACAAGCAGATTGTGCAAGCTTATGCTTTGGGAGCTGTTCCGTCGTCTTCGAAGGCTCCTACCGCTGAAGAGAAGGGAAAGAGTGTGGTGGTTCAAGGTACTCTTTTCCTATGTGGTGTTCCAGTTAGAGTTTTGTTTGATACTGGGGCGTCGCATTCGTTTGTTTGTAGTGAACTTGTAGGCCGGTTAGGTTTGGAACCAGATATTGTTGATAGGCCATTGGTTGTGACTAATCCAGTTGGGGGTTCATCTTGTTTGTGTATGTTATGCCGTGGTCTGATTGTGTCGAGTCATGGTTACTCTTTTGTTTGTGATTGTTTTGTTCTAAACTTTGCGGGGTTCGGAATTATTTTGGGTATGGACTGGCTTAGGAAGTATGCGGCTAAGGTTGATTGTGAGAGGCTGGAGGTGACAGTCGAGAATGTGGAGGGGCGAAAGATTATGATACGATGTAAGCATGAGGAAGGCGTCTTCATGAGCTTCATGTATTCGCTAGTTGTTCCACGGGATGGACTGTCTTTAGTGCCAATCGCAAATGGATTCGAGGATGTCTTTGACGAAGTCAAAGGGTTGCCGCCGCATAGAGAGATCGAGTTTCGTATAGATCTAGTTGAAGGAGCCAGACCTGTTGTGATGCCTCTTAGGCGGATGGCGCCTAGGGAACAGCAGGAGTTGAGGGTGCAAGTTGATGATCTTTTGAAGAAAGGATTCATTCGGCGTAGTGTGTCCGAATGGGGTGCACCAGTTGTGTTTGCAACCAAGGCAGATGGGTCGTTGAGATTGTGTGTGGATTATCGTGAGCTGAACAAGGTGACTAAGAAGAACAAGTATCCATTGCCGAGAATAGATGACTTGTTTGATCAACTTCACGAAGCTAAGGTGTTTTCTCAGATGGATTTGGCAACGGGATTTCACCAGTTGAGAGTAGCTAAGGATAGTGTGCCGAAGACTGCTTTTCGAACACCATCTGGTTTCTTTGAGTGGCTGGTAATGCCGTTTGGATTGACTAACGCACCAGCATATTTTGTGGATCTTATGAATAGAGTGTTCAGAGATCAGTTGAACAAGTTCGTACTTGTGTTCGTGGATGATATTTTGATTTATTCCAGAACGGAAGAAGAGCACAAGACGCACTTGCGTATTGTTTTGGAAATCTTGCGGAAACATCAGCTGAAGGCTAAGTTTTCGAAGTGTCACTTCTGGAAGAGTGAAGTGAGGTTCTTAGGCCATGTGATTTCTGGAAATGGAATAGCGGTTGATCCCGCTAAGGTGGCAGCAATCCAGGATTGGGTTAGACCTAAGAATGCATCTGATGTGAGAAGTTTTCTTGGATTAGCAGGATATTATCGACGGTTTATCAAAGACTTCTCCAAGGTAGCTGCACCGTTAACAGGATTGACGAAAAAGAACCAAGTGTTCAGTTGGGATGCTAAGTGTGAGCAAGCTTTCGGAATCCTGAAAGAGCGATTTACGAGTGCTCCTGTTTTGACTATTCCGAGTGGGAATGATGAGATGGTGGTTTACACCGACGCATGTGGTACTGGACTTGGAGCAGTGCTGATGCAGAGGGATAAAGTTGTTGCGTATGCCAGTCGACAACTGAAGCCGCATGAAAGGAATTACCCAACTCATGATTTGGAGTTAGCGGCGATTGTATTTGCTCTGAAGATGAGGAGACATTATCTATTGGGAGTTCGATTCGAGTTGTTTACGGATCACAAGTCATTGAACTATCTTTTCTCCCAAAAGGATTTGAATCTTCGGCAGCAACGTTGGCTAGAGTTTTTAGCATCATATGATTTTGGTATAGCTTATACTCCGGGAAAAGGTAACGCAGTGGCAGATGCGTTAAGTCGAAGACATGCAGGATTGGGAGCCATGTTTTCAGAATGGAAGAGTCTCGAGTATTTAGCTGGATTTGACTTCAGGCCTAGATGTGAATTGGAACCTGAGATGTTGGCAAACTTATCGATAAGACCGACTCTTGTGGAGAGAATTGGCGAGAGTCAGAAGCGAGATGATAAGCTTGTCAAGATTATCCGTGATTTGGAATCTGGATTGGATCCAGAAAAGGATAAATGATTCGAGGTCGATCGAGAGGGTTGGCTTCGGAAGCAAGGACGACTAGTTGTTCCCGATATAGATGAATTGAGGAGTGAAGTTCTGAAGGAAAGTCATCACTCGAAGTTGACAATTCATCCAGGTGGAAATAATATGTATCGGGATATGAAGAGAACCTACTACTGGGAAGGTATGAAGAAGGATGTTGGAAATTTTATTTCCAAATGTATGAACTGTCAGTTGGTAAAGGCTGAACAAAAGAAGCCAAGTGGATTGCTTCAGCCATTAGAAGTTCCTACATGGAAGTGGGAGCAGATATCGATGGATTTTATTGATGGATTACCTAGAACCAGAACGGGAAATGAAGGAATTTGGGTCATTGTGGATCGTCTGACTAAGAGTGCGAGGTTCATTCCTGTTCGATCGACTAGGACTGCATCAAAGTTGGCTGAGTTGTATGTTAAGTGGATAGTTCGATTCCATGGTATTCCGAAAGGTATAGTGAGCGATCGAGACCCATTGTTCACTAGTGGATTTTGGAAGAGCTTCCAGGAAGTTTTGGGAACCGAGTTGTGTTTGAGTACAGCTTATCACCCTCAAACTGATGGTCAGACCGAGAGAGTCAACCGAGTTTTGGAAGATCTTCTTAGAGCATGTGTTTTGGACTTCGGAGGATCATGGGAAGATCACCTTCATTTGGTGGAGTTTGCGTACAACAACAGTTACCAGTCAAGCATTGGTATGGCACCGTATGAGGCATTGTATGGAAGACCGTGTAACTCTCCGACATGTTGGTTAGAGACTGGAGAAAAGCTGATGCTTGGGCCAGAGATGATTCGACAGACTTCGGATTGTATAGAGATCATTCGGCAACGAATGAAGGCAGCCCAAGATCGTCAGAAGAGTTATGCTGATAAACGTCGTAAGGATTTGGAATTCGACGTTGGTGATATGGTTTTTGTGAAGATTTCTCCACTGAAGAATGTTATCCGATTCGGGAAGAAAGGAAAATTGACTCCGAGATTTGTTGGACCATTCCCGATCATCGAGCGAATTGGAAAGCTTGCCTATAGATTGGAGTTACCGGAGAAGATGTCGAATGTGCACAATGTTTTCCATGTATCGTATCTACGGAAGTATGTGCACGACTCGAATACGATGGTCCCTGCTGATAGCTGTGAAGATTTCGAAGTTGATCCAGTCGATAGAAGACCTCGTAAGCCGCTTCGTGTTGTTGAAACCGACACGAAACAGCTTAGGAGGAAGGTAGTTAAGTTGCTCAAGATACAATGGAGTGATGATGATAACGACTGTACGTGGGAGGTGGAAGAGAGGATGAAGGCAGCTCATCCTGAACTCTTCAAGGTATGGCCCTAAGGTGTCGTCTCATCTCGCGATATTGTAACTTGTTCTAAGTCTTAGAATTCTGTACGCTAAGTTAGAATTGGATGCATGGTTTGTTGATTGCTATGGATGGTAGGCGTACAGAATAGTCTTTGATTGCTTTGTTTGCTTGGAATTTCGGGGGCGAAATTCCTAAGGGGGAGAGAATGTAACGACCCGTATTTTACGGATCGAAACATCGTAAAATAATTAACAATTGGTTGCATTGTTGATAAGACGTTCAGAATTTTTCTAAGTCCTAAGTCGGTTTGGACGAGTTAAGAGAAGTCTGGGTCGAGTTGCCGACTTAAGGAATTAACCGAGTTAAGGAAGTGTGGTTGACCGACTTAAGGTAGTGACCGACCTAAGTGATAAGTCGTGACCGACTTAAGAGGTTTAGGCGACCTAAGGAAGAATAGTAGGCGACCTAAGTATTCTGGGGTTAGGTCGTGAGGTAGAGTTAGGTCGGCAACGACCTAAGGAAACTGTTGTGAGCGACCTAAGTGTGGTATTGGATAGTTAAGTCGTCTAGACAACTTAGTAGATAGGTCGTATCCCAGTTTGTTCGCGACTTATGTTAGGTCGCGTAGACGTTTAAGGGTTTAGGTCATAGACGACCTAAGAGATGGGAGACTTAAGAGTTTCTGGCGAGTTAAGGTTTCGAGCGACCTATAGGATGTAGTTAGTATAGTTAGGTCGGCAACGACCTAGAGGAGCTGGGATAGCAGGTTAGCGACTTAGTAGTTAAGTCATTGGACGACCTAAGGGGTTAGTATCTAGTCGTGTTGGCTAAGTCTTAGGTCGCGTATTGGCTTAAGTGCTAGGTCGCGTGGGTTGCTGAGTGGTTAGGTCGTAAGGTTTTATAAGTCGTAGGTCGTACCTATTGTTAAGTCGCGATCTGTGTTAGGTCGTAAGTCGCATGTAAGTGTAAGCGCATGTGTTAAGTCGCGAGCAACTTAGGAGTTAGGATGGTAAGTCTTGAGACCTGGTTCGTTAAGTCGCGCGCATTGTATAGGTCGAAGAGCTGTTAGGTCGTATTGGTTTTAGGTCGGCAAGGTCTTAGGTCGTAGGTTGGAGACGACCTAATTCCGAGTTACGACTTAGGGAAATTTCGCCTATAAATAGAAGGGGGTTGGCTTCATTTTTGGGATCCGGATTTTGAAGCGACGAAGTGCTGCCATTTTGAGAGCTCGACTTCTACACTTCTTCACTTCTTTTCTCCACTCTAATCTAGTGCTTCCTTTCATCCAAATCGAAGATCAAGATTGAAGATTCAAGAGCTTAGATTGAAGATCTTCATCTTTTCAAGAGAGATTTCTTCGTTTGAAGCGGATTCGTGATAGATCAAGCTTGATCCTTCGCTGTCCAGATCTGAAGCGTGTTGATTTGAGGTTGTTTAGGTGATTTGGTGAGTGGTGATTATCTCTCACACGGATCCAAAGGAGTATATCAGATTGTTGGCTCGATTTGGTGTTAAAATAGAGATTTCCATGCATTTTCTTCATCCTAAGTGTAGATCCATGTAGATCCATTGTTCATGATGATATTACATCCATTTTATCACATGTTAACCTATGCAAGTTCATTCATCAAGTTTGTAGAGATATTGTTCATGTTTTCATGCTTATTGGACTTTCAACTCTTTAATTACGAAAATGCCATTATTGTTATAATTGTCTACTTAGATCATATTTGAACGCTTGATTCCTTGGATTAATGTTTGATTTGGTTGATTGTTATGAATTAGATGATTGATGGTTTGATTTAGACCGAAGATGATTCAAAAGCTAAGAGAAAGGCTCTTGAATCGGGTAAGCTGCTCGTGGCATATGTAGCGGGATGATGAAGCTCTTATGCGTAGATTTGATGATGTGATGTTGAGATGAGGCTTTGCGAGGATGTGATGAAGCGAGGCAATCATGTGATGAAGACTTGGTCTAATCCAGACGGGATCATTCCAAGCATGTTGATAACTCGGTGATATGATTCGAGTTGAGGATAATGAATGGATATGAGAATAGTCGTCGAGGAGGATGACTAGGAGGCTTGGATAGCATCGTTGTTGAAGGTTCTAGCATGCTCTAAGAAAGAGTACGTTTGGGCAGATTCGATAGTCCCAACGGCCAACTGTTGATGGTCGAGTACTCTGGGCAGATTCGATAGTCCTAGGCACAGGCTGCGACGACATGCGGGAGTTATGTCTAGAACCGGGGTTTCCATTAGCCCTTGACGGACGGCTGAAAGAATGTGCCGGTCATTCAATTAACGGTGATATCGAAGCAGTGATAACAGTGATAGCCAGAGTCATGGATGTTTGGTTGTATCGTCATTCGGACTCAAGAGCGGTATTTTCTGGGTGCTTATCTGATTTAGGCCTTGGTACTTGGAAAACATCGCCCTTGACTCGAGTGATAGTAGCTTTACTTTAAATTGTATGCTCTGCTATGTTTGCTTCTGCTTAGTGTGTATCTGGGGGCTATAATTGTAGAATGAGGTTGGAGTGGGAGGGTTGTATTCCTATTCCTTTTCCTTTATGCTCTTTTGGTATGTTGTTAGTTAATTTACTGCTCACTAAGACTGTTGTCTGACTCAATGCTTTATGTTTTAATTCTTATTGCCTTGGGCTGTTCGTCCATTTTGGGACGGGAAAACTAGGTAACAGGTGACAGGTGCTGTTCTCTTCTCACGATGCTGATATCGAAGACGAGCTAGAGGGTTGCATATTATCTTCTTATATGTACTGGATATTCCGCTGTTTTGTATTCTCTGAGAGATATGTAGTGAGGCTTGATGTATTGACTATTTGGATGTTTGTATTCAACTATTATGGAGTTTTATATGATGGCATTTTGTTCTGTAAAGCTTCACTATACATATGTTCTATTGTATTTTGTCCATGCGTTGTGAGTAATACGATAGATTCTGTTGTTTTAATCTACCCTGACAATCGTCCATGGTCGCCTGGCACACTTTACAGCGCACTATCTCTAGATTCGGTGCAGGGGTCATGGGCGGTCGTCACAGGTAGATATCATTTCTACCCCAATTCCAGATTCAATTCAATGAAAATCGCTTGGGTTTATCATTTCAACCCATAACGATTTTCTCTTATTCTAAAGTCCGTTCGGGTATGTATCGTTTCAACCCATAGTGAATTCTATACTAACAGGGAACTAGCAAAGTGATAACAGATATGAAAATAATAATAACAGGCATATATCATCAATAACAATATAATATAAACAACGGGATATGGTGTCATATCCCACAAGTGAACAGTTACATATAATAGCATATATAACAATTTAAATAACTACAGTAGTATATTTCAATTGTCGTTTCAATTGAAATCAAATTTAATAAATATAAGAACATTAATCGTGAGTGATTGCTCACCTTTCGAGGCTAGAGAATACAGAAGATGACACGGATACACACACTGATACGAACACTGAAATTTGAATGACGAATCGAAGCAAAGAAAAATTGGCACGAATTCAACGATCAGAGCTGATAATAAGAATAGATGGAACAAATCAGAACGGGATCGATAAAGATAATTGGTATAAGTGAACCTATATATAACTATATATAACTATTTACACATATAAAAAAATCACATTCTAAATTCAAACATTTTTTTAAAAACATATATGTATTTCAAAATCATAAATTTTAAATAAAACTCCTATATAATAAAACAAACATAATATAAATTGAAATAAATACATATGTATACTTTCCAAACTACAAATATTAATGCAAGTATAACATTATTAGATAAATATACATATTTCCAAAATACCCATATGTATATATATAGTGGTCACAAAAATCTATTTCTTTCCAAAATAAGTGTAGATTACAAAAAAAACTATAAAAGGTAAAACAAAGAACATGGCAGCTTATCACAAGAACAACAGAACAAAAATCAACTTATAATATAAGTTATATACTATATACATAAACCAAAATTTATAGTACATAAAATACACAAACTGAAACATTTCGATAGGAATATCATGCAACTCTTATACAATTTACATATACATAGATATATATGTATATATAAGCTATCATATTCAAATCTAATATACAATATAATCTAGAGCAATACTTCTATACAAACAGATATTTAGAAATAGATATATATATATACAAACATATTACTGCCAATATGTATATAAACTGACATTCGGTATATAAACCAGTAAACAAAATATACATAAATAAATCTTTATAAAAACAAATTTTATATTCCTATAATATATACAAGCAGAATATACAGCTTAAGTAGATCTATATATATATATATATATGAATATAACAAAATCTTTTCATAATACGTGGAGACTAACTACAAAACTAATATATATATAGGGACAATATATAACAAATATATTATATTTATGCATTACAAACAATCGGCTTTATAAATCCTATAGTACGAAGCATATATATATATATCCTCTCATGTATAAAACAAACCATACATAACAAACACAGTGCAAAAATAAGTACATTAATATACCTGATATATATATAAAGAGAGGGGACAGGGCAAGGCGCTGCTGCGAAGTGGATGGGAGGGGATAGCAGCGTTCAGCCTGAGGTAAAGGGTACGGCAAGAAGAAAGGAGAGAAGGCGGCTTCTGGATGGGTGGGTTTGGCGCGAGCAAAGGGTCGAGGGGAAGGAGGTGGTATACGGGTTCGAGGAGGGTGGCCGAGGCAAGTCGGACGTGATGCGTCAGGGATAAGGCAGGTGTTGAAGCCGTGGTTGCCAGGGCGTGGGGCTGTCACTCGAGGAAGGTGGTTAAAGGTGGTGGAAGAGTATACGGTTATAAATGTTTTCTGCACTGAAACAAGAAATAAAGTGGAAGGAAAAGAAAAAAAAGGGGGGAAGGGGAAGAAGCAGGTGGAATAGAGAAAATTTTTTTTACAGAAGAAATGGAGGAGGAGACAGAACTGTGAAATAATGAAAAAGCTGTCACACAACAAATATAAATAATTAACATAAATGAAAAGTAACAGAACGACCCTTAATTGACGTAGATAATTAAAGCAATGACCGTTTGAAATTTGACACATGGAATTAAAAGACTCGAAACGTACTGATACGGTAAACCGTTTTACGGATTCCGCTGTGTATCGGACTTCAAAATACAGAAATAAGTATACCGTATAGATCAACACGATGAGACCATCAAAAAGGTACACATATATCAGTGATAGGATCTACCGATCAAAAGTCGATACGGGCACTGATATACGTTGCTGACATATTTAGGTTTCGGAACACTTTTAAATTCAACTGTCATTAACTGATTTAAATTGAGATAAAAATTACTCAATAAAATAAACATCAATATTATCAGATGAAAATTTACCAGTTGCTATGTTAAAATAGACGTATTCCAAATGGTAAATTTTTGTTTCAAAATATTATTATTTAAAATTTCTCAAAATTCAATTAAATATGTTATAATATATATAAAAAAACATTCAAATTTTACGGGTCGTTACAGTGATAACATACCCCTACTTGGGTACGACCCACTTAGGCTCGCTGCATTTTCCCTATTTTAGTCATTCCCGGTTGATGAGGTTCGAGGCTAACCGTCACCTTTCAAGAACAATTTTTACTTAGAATGCTCATTGTCTTCCAATGACGATGTTCTGATAGCATTCATCCATACAAGTTGTCATGTGTCTGGACAAATCGAATCATCGTCTTCATCATCTTCAGGGTATTCATTCGTTACGTTCAAACCGGATCGAAGTGGTTTTCGGATAATTAAATCCGATCTCGGTCTCTTCGAAACGATTAACGAAATTGGCTAATTATTGATAGTCGGTTATTTAACTATCAATAAAACATCCATAAGCAAATACTAGGCCCAATTTTATAAATCTCCAAAATATTTATTCAAAACATCTTCACCAAGATATATATATCAATATCTTTCAATATTTCTATTTTTGGAAACAAATCCAACACGTGTATCCATAATAGGATATTTTTCCATTTCAATGCTTAGAAATGTTCTCAACTTCCATTTTTATAGGATATTTTTCCATTTCCACTAAAATATTTCCAATATTTTCCTTTCAATGCTTAGGAGAATATTTATACGTATAGTTTCCAAAATCTTTTCAATATTTAACTTGGAAATATTTCATACTTATCTCATAAATCGCTAGAATTTTTAGTAAATTCTTCTTATGATTTCCAAACCGATTATACTTATTTATAACCCCAACCAAACATTTATAACTTCTTTAATTGGATTCAAATTCCTTTCCGAAGTTATCGCATCTAAAAATGGAAATTTTCTTAAGTCCCTATAATTCCATTTATGAGATTTCTCTTACAAAATCTCATTCTTAAATCAAAACTGTTTACACATCTCGAGAGGATTTTATAAATAAATTTTTAAATCTTTTCAAAACTATATATATATATAATCATTTCTAAAGAGTAATAATTTATTTCTATTCTTAAAATATGTTTTAAGTTATTATTTAAAATATTAACACTTTTAATAAACTATCAATAAATCTTTTAAAAATAAACAAATCAATTACAAAGCTGATTATAAGAATTTAAAATTTTTATTTCAATAAATAATAAATATTTGAAAATCCATTTTTGAAGTATTCCGATATTAACTGGTTTGAAATTTCATAGTTTTAAATAATAAAGTTTTCCTTTTTAAACAACTTAACTTCTTACAAATATATTTTTAAAATCTCGATAGCACATTTAATTTATAATTCCTCTCGATTTCACAACATATCGATTTATTTTTGATCCCCTAACCATTCCCATTTCAAAAATAGAATCTACTATTTTTCTCAACCCTGTTCCCAAATTCTAATATAAATTCATCCTATGAATTTATATCCCCAATTATCATCTGATATTGAATTCCTTAATTTAAAACATCGTTTATCAATTTTATAACCTCTTTGGTTTTACCGGTTTATAAAACAAAGCTTATTTATAAAATTCCAGTATATCAATTTATTTCTTATAAATCCTTTTTACTTCCAATCTATTTTAAATATTATCTTTAACTCCTTTTTATATTTCTAGAATATCATTTATAAATTTTCTTATACAATTCATTTTTAAAAATCTCCATTTACTAATTCACCCTAGTTAAGTATAACCAAACCCAAATATATTTTTTCCTAATTCAATTTCTTAAAAATAACTCCTATTCCAATATATATATATATATATTTATTATCAAATCCCCTTCAATTCCTTAAATTTTAAAAATACGTTTATAGTATTTAAATTATCAAAATTCGGGCCAGTGCTACAATATCATTCAATAATTCCAATCACTACAATAATCTATAATAGATTTTTCTAAACAGATCATATATCACTATATATGAAAAATAAACAATAATTTTGAAGAATCTAGTTGGATTCCTCCAACATGTTTTCCTGCATCCACAGATGTTAATACAATATAAAAATAATACCAATCCCACTTCGTGGGCGATATCGCGGTATATAAGGTCATCCGCTATAATGCAGGGCACATAGGGTCTCATCCGCTATAATGTATGGGAATATCACTCCAATACCAATATATATACTATATATATAGTCATCCAGTAGATAAATTATAAATTTATCAATCAAATCAAACATCCAATAATTTAAATTTAAACATTTAAATTTAAATATGGTAATCCAAATGAGTGATAAATTCTCACCTTGATTTTTATTTTCCCGAACATCCAGATTTTTAAATTATCCAGCTGCACTTTGGAAAATTCAAATTGCATCGAATTTTCCAGATACGAACTAACTTGACATGTTTTAAATGATTATTTTTTGACCTTGTATAAATTTAACATTGCATTTATAAGTAACGATCTTATATAATATAACTATATATATATTTAATAATACTAAACGAAAATATATATACATGGAACAAAATTTTACCCTCATCAACGACTGTTACCCCAGGCAAGCATGCGTCGCCCCCTGCAAAGCTCGACTGCGACAAACCCTAACTTCACCGCCGTTGAACCCAGCCTCGACTCTGACGACTCCAACTCCAACCTATTCACATCGACAACGACGCCCTGCCCAATCTTGATGCCACAACCAAGCATCTCGAACTCTACGGGCGAACCTTCCTTCATCGCGAAGATGAAGACCACACGACTGCCATCTTACCACGCACGCATGAGCTCTCGATTCGCGAGCTGCTCTGCCTCGTGCACCTGTCTACATGAACCGATCCTCGGAATCCTTGTAAATCGATCTGAAGGGGAAAGCGATTTTGATTTGTAGGAAGGAGGGAGTGGAATCGAATAACTTAGAGGAGGAAGGGGCTCAAGTACATATGATTTCAAACAGGAAGAAAAAAAGGACACGCAAATTATGCTCGGCTGTGACGACCGCCCATGACCCCTGCACTTAAACCTAGAAATAGTGCGCTGTAAAGTGTGCCAGGCAGCCATGGACGATTACCAACGTAAGTTAAAACAGCAGAATCTATCGTATTACTCACAGCGCATGGATAAAATACAATAGAGAATATATATAGTGAAGCTTTACAAAATAGAATCTCATCAATTAAGCTTCATAATAGTTGAATACAAACATCTGAATAGTCAATACATCAAGCCTCACTACATATCACTCGGAGAATTATACAAGCAGCGGAACATCCAGTACATATAGTAAGAAAATAATATGCAAGCCTCCAGCTCGTCTTCGTCATCAGCATCGTTGGAAAGTAAGAACAGCACCTGTCACCTGCTACCTAGTCTGCCCATCCCGAAATAGATGAACAGCCCAAGGCAATAAGAGTTAAAACATAAAGCCTTGAGTCATACAACAGTCTCAGTGAGCGGTAAATTAACTAACAACATACCAAAAGAGCATAAAGGAAAAAGGAATAGGAATCCAACCCTCCCACTCCACCTCTTTCTATAGTGATAGCCCACAGACATACACTAAGCAGAAGTAAACATAACAAAGCAGACATTTAAAGTAAAGCAATTATCACTCGAGTCAAGGGCGATGCTTTCCAAGTACAAACCCCCAAGGCCTAAACCAAGATCAGATAAGCACCCAGAAAATACCGCTCTTGAGACCGAATGACGATACAACCAAACATCCATGACTCTGGCTATCATTGTTATCATTGCTTCGATACCACCATTAATTGAATGACCGACACATTCTTTCAGCCGTCCGTCAAGGGCTAATGGTAACCCCGGTTCTAGACATAACTCCGCACGTCGTCGCAGCCCGTGCCTAGGACTATCGAATCTGCCCAGAGTACTCGACTACAATCATAGTCTTTAGGGACTATCGAATCTGCCCAACGTACTCTTGCTTTGAGCCTGCTAGAACCTTCAACAACGATGATATCTCAGCCTTCTAGTCATCCTCCTCGACGACTATTTCCATACTAGCTCAAGCGCCTCTCGAGCAAACCATTATCCTCTAACTCGAACCATTTCACCGAGTCATCAACATGCTTGGAGTGATCCCGTCTGGATTAAACCAAGGCTATCTCATATCATGCCTCGCTTTATCTCATCATAGCAAAGCCTCATCTCAACATCATCATCATCAAATCTATCCATATGAGCTTCATCATCCGCTACATATGCCACGAGCAGCTTTTCCAATTCAAGAGCCTTTCCCTTAGCTTTTGAATCATCTTCGACCATCTTGTCTAAATCAAATCATCAATCAACTAATACATAATAATCAATGAAGTCAACCATTAATCCAAGTAATCAAGCATTCAAACATGATCAAATAAACAATTATAACAATAATGGCAATTCTGTAAATAAAGAGTCCAAATCTAACAAGCATGAATTATGAGCAAATATCTCTACAACTTGATGAATGAACTTGCATAAGTTAACATGTAGTAAAATGAATTTCAAATCATCATGAACAATAGATCTATACTTAAGTTTAAGAAAATGCATGGAAATCACTATTTTAACACCAAATCAAGCCAACAATCCGATATACTCCTTTGGATCCGTGTGAGACATAACTACCACTCACCGAATCACCTAAACACCTCAAAAGCAACACACTTCAGATCTGGACAGCGAAGGATCTAACTCGATTCTCTAGAATTCCGCTTCAAACGATGAAATCTCTCTTTGATGGATGTAGATCTTCAATCCAAGCTCTTGGATCTTCGATTTGATCTTCAATTTGGATGGAAGGAAGCACAAAACTAAAGTGGAGAAAAGAAGTGAAGAAGTGTAGAAATCGAGCTCTCAAAATAGCAGCACTTCGTCGCTTCAAAATCCGGATCCCAAAAAGTGAGGTAGAACCGTGTATTTATAGGCTGGAAAAATCTTAGGTCGTCCGCCCCCTTAGGTCATCCACGACCTAACTATCTCCGACCTACGACTTAACGACCTAACAGTTCTGCGCGACCTATAGACCCAACGACCTAAGCCTTAACACTTATGCGCGACCCACGACTTAAAAAAGATGCCGACCTAACGCTTCGCGACTTAACACATGCGCGCGACTTAACTCTTAGGCATAACCTAAGGCTCACCGGGACACGACTTAACACCTTTAGGTCGTCTAACGACCTAACTATACGCATGTGTGCGACCTAACGACCCAACGAGATACCACTTAGTACATATACGACCTAACACACACGCGACCTAACAGCTTAAGTCCTTACGCGACCTAACGACCTAACTGGGATACCGACCTAACACACACGCGAGTGCGCGACCTAACTGAGATACGGCTTAGCGACCTAACAAAAGTCGCGACCTAACTATACTCAACTGCTAAACTTAGGTCGCTCACGACCTAACTACCACAACTCCTTAAGTCGTTCGAACGACCCAAACTCCCTAGGTCGTTAACCCGCTTAGTTCCTTAAGTCGCCGATTCCTTAGGTCGCCTATTTCCTTAGGTCGCATATTCCTTAGGTCGCCTATTCCTTAGGTCGCCTATTTCCTTAGGTCGCCTATTCCTTAGGTCGCTTATTCCTTAGGTCGCCTATTTCCTTAGGTCGGTCAAATTCTATAGGTCATCCCAAACTCACATACGACCTAAACCACTACGCGACCTAACTGTCATACGACCTAAGCCTTACCTCGTTCTGTCCCTAAGTCGTTAACTGCTACCACTAACTTCCTTAGGTCACCAACTCCTATAAGTCGTCTACGACCTAACTACTATACGACCTAAGCTCCGAACGACCTAGGCTCTGAACGACTTAACCATACTATGATCTAATAACAATTGTTCTACAATGTTTTGATCCGTAAAAATACGGGTCGTTACATTCTCTCCCCCTTAGGAATTTCGCCCCCGAAATTCCAAACAAACAAGAGCAATCAAAGACTATTCTGCATGCCTACCATCCATAGCAATCAACAGACCATGTATCCAATTACTAGCCTAGCATGTAGAATTCTAAGACTAGAACAAGTTACAATGTCGTGAGATGACACGATATCTTATGACCATACCTTGAAGAGTTCAGGATGAGCTGCCTTCATCCTCTCTTCCACCTCCCATGTACAGTCGTTATCATCATCACTCCATTGTATCTTGAGCAACCTAACCACCTTCCTCCTAAGCTGTTTCATGTCAGTTTCCACAACACGAAGCGGCTTACGAGGTCTCTTATCGACTGGATCAACTTCGAAATCTTCACAGCTATCAGCAGAAACCACTGTATTCGAGTCGTGCACATACTTCCGTAGATATGATACATGAAAAACATTGTGCACACCCGACATCTTTTCTGGTAACTCCAATCTATCGGCGAGCTTTCCAATTCGCTCGATGATCGGGAATGGTCCGACAAATCTCGGAGTCAATTTTCCTTTCTTCCCGAATCGAATAACATTCTTCAGTGGAGAAATCTTCACAAAAACCATATCACCTACGTCGAATTCCAAATCCTTACGACGCTTATCGGCATAACTTTTCTGACGGTCTTGGGCTGCCTTCATTCGTTGCCGAATGATCTCTATACAATCCGAAGTCTGTCGAATCATCTCTGGCCCAAGTATCAATTTTTCTCCTGTTTCTAACCAACATGTCGGAGAGTTACACGGTCTTCCATACAATGCCTCATACGGTGCCATACCAATGCTTGACTGGTAACTGTTATTATACGAAAATTCCACCAAATGAAGGTGATCTTCCCATGATCCTCCGAAATTTAAAACACAAGCTCTAAGGAGATCTTCCAAAACTCGATTGACTCTCTCGATCTGACCATCTATTTGAGGATGATAAGCTGTACTCAAACACAACTCGGTTCCCAAAACTTCCTGGAAGCTCTTCCAAAATCCACTAGTGAACAATGGATCTCGATCGCTCACTATACTCTTCGGAATACCATGGAATCGAACTATCCACTTAACATACAACTCAGCCAACTTTGATGCAGTCCTAGTTAATCGAACAGGAATGAATCTTGCACTCTTAGTCAGACGATCTACAATGACCCAAATCCCTTCATTCCCCGTTCTTGTTCTAGGTAGCCCATCAATAAAATCCATCGATACTTGCTCCCACTTCCATGTAGGAACTTCTAATGGCTGAAGCAATCCACTTGGCTTCTTCTGTTCGGCTTTTACCAACTAGCAGTTCATACACTTGGAAATAAAATTTCCAACATCCTTCTTCATACCTTCCCAGTAATAGGTTCTCTTCATATCCCGATACATCTTATTTCCACCTGGATGAATTGTCAACTTCGAGTGATGAATTTCCTTTAGAACTTCATTTCTCAATTCATCTATATCGGGAACAACTAGTCGTCCTTGCTTTCGAAGCCAACCCTCTTGATCGACCTCGAATCCTTTATCCTTTTCTGTATCCAATCCAGATTCCAAATCACGGATAATCTTGACAAGCTTATCGTCTCGCTTTTGGCTCTCGCCAATTCTTCCCACAAGAGTCGGTCTTATCGATAAGTTTGTCAACATCTCAGGTTCCAATTCGCATCTGGGCCTAAAGTCAAATCCAACTAAATACTCGAGACTCTTCCATTCTGAAAACATGGCTCCCAATCCTGCATGTCTTCGACTTAACGCATCTGCCACGGCGTTACCCTTTCCCGGAGTATAGGCTATACCAAATTCATATGATGCCAAAAACTCTAGCCACCGTTGTTGTCTAAGATTCAAATCCTTTTGGGAGAAAAGATACTTCAACGACTTATGATCTGTAAACAACTCGAATCGAACCCCAATAGATAATGTCTCCACATCTTCAGAGCAAAAACATTCGCCGCTAACTCCAAATCATGAGTCGGATAATTCCTTTCATGCGGCTTCAGTTGTCGACTTGCATACGCAACAACTTTACCCTTCTGCATCAGCGCTGCTCCAAGTCCAGTACCACATGCGTCGGTGTAAACCACCATCTCATCATTTCCACTTGGAATAGTGAAAACAGGAGCACTTGTCAATTTCTCTTTCAGGATTCTGAAAGCTTGCTCACACTTAGCATCCCATCTGAATACCTGGTTCTTTTTCGTCAATCCTGTTAATGGTGCAGCTATCTTGGAAAAGTATTTGATAAATCGATGATAATATCCTGCTAATCCAAGAAAACTTCTCACATCAGATGCATTCTTAGGTCTAACCCAATCCTGGATTGCTGCCACTTTAGCGGAATCAACCGCTATTCCATTTCCAGAAATAATATGGCCTAAGAACCTCACTTCACTCTTCCAGAAGTGACACTTCGAAAACTTAGCCCTCAGCTGATGTTTCCGTAAGATTTCCAAAACAATACGCAAGTGCGTCTTGTGCTCTTCTTCAGTTCTGGAATAAATCAAATATCATCCACGAACACTAGCATGAACCTGTTCAACTGATCTCTAAACACTCTATTCATAAGATCCACAAAATATGCTGGCGCATTGGTCAATCCAAACGGCATTACCAGCCACTCAAAGAAACCGGACAGTGTCCTAAAAGCAGTCTTCGGCACACTATCCTTAGCCACTCTTAACTGGTGAAATCCCGTTGCCAAATCCATCTGAGAAAACACCTTAGCTTCGTGAAGCTGATCAAACAAGTCATCTATTCTCGGCAATGGATACTTATTCTTCTTAGTCACTTTATTCAGCTCACGATAATCCACACACAACCTCAACGATCCATCCGCTTTGGTTGCGAACACAACTGGTGCACCCCATTCAGACACACTACGCCGAATGAATCCTTTCTGTAAAAGATCATCAACCTGCACCTTCAACTCCTGCTGTTCTCTAGGCGCCATCCGCCTAAGAGGCATCACAACAGGTCTGGCTCCTTCAACTAGATCGATACGAAACTCGATCTCCCTATGCGGCGGTAACCCTTTGACCTCATCAAAGACATCCTCAAATCCATTAGCGATTGGCACAAATGACAGTCCATCCCATGGAACAACTAGCGAATACATGAAGCTCATGAAGACGCCTTCCTCATGCTTACATCGTATCATAACCTTTCACCCCTCCACATTCTCGACTGTCACCTCCAACCTTTCACAATCAACCTTTGCCGCATACTTCCTAAGCCAGTCCATACCCAAAATAATTCTGAACCCCGCAAAGTTCAGAACAAAACAATCACAAACAAAAGAGCAATCATGACTCGATACAATCAGACCACGACATAGCATACACAAACAAGACGAACCCCCAACTGGATTAGTCACAACCAATGGCCTATCAACAATATCCAGTTCTAAACCCAACCGGCCTACAAGTTCATTACAAACAAAAGAATGCGACGACCCAGTATCAAATAACACTCTAACTGGAACACCACATATGGAAAGAGTACCTTAAACCACCACACTCTTTCCTTTCTCTTCAACGGTAGGAGCTTTTGAAGATGATGGAACAACCCCCAAAGCATAAGCTTGCACAATCTGCTTGTCCCTTCGTGGTTCTGGACAATTCTTCCTAATATGCCCCGGTTTGTCACAGTTGTGGCACTTCACCGGCACCTTCGGATTCTTGCAATCTCTAGAGAAATGACCCTTCTGCTGACAATTGTAGCAGGTTACTTCGCCCTTCGGCTTCTTCTGGCCATCCTTACCCTTTTGCTGCTGCTGCTTCCTCTTCTTGTTTCCACCCTGCTGTGGTCTAGACTCTTCCTTGGTCACAGCAATAACAGACCTTTCCTTAGGAAACAGATTCTCATGCCTGAGAGCCTTCTCTACAAACTTCTCAAATGAATCATCCAAATGATCCACCAACTGCCTCCCAAGATAACTGTCCAAGCCTGTCACAAACTTCTCATTCTTCTGATATGAAGATTCAATATACGACTGGGCATACTTGGACAAGGCTTCAAACTCAGAAACATACTCAAGAACTGGTCTTCCTCCTTGCTTAAGCTCCACAAACTTCTTGAACAGAACAGACTTCTAAGCTGTAGAAATGAACTTAGCTTCTAATCTGGTTTGGAATTGCACCCAAGTAATTTCTTCCTCCGGAGTATCAATGGTGATTGAGTTCCACCAAGCAGAAGCTCTTCCTTGAAGCTGTCTTGATGCTAGCTTCCTTTTGGTTGCATCCTCGATTCCCAAATCACCAAAGATTCTTCTACAAGCATCTATCCATCTCTGGACTTCAATAGTTGACTCCGTTCCCAAGAAAACCTTTCCTCCAAGAGCAGTGTAGTCTTTACACAGCTTAGCAAAATCCACCGGTTTTGGAGTTTGAACTTGAACTCCAATATCTACTGACGGCCCTGGAGCTGGCATCCTTCTCATGATCGAAGTCATCATAGCCTCGAACATAGAAACATAATCAGCAGCCCCCTCAGCAGCACGGCCTTCCCTAGCAGCTGGTCTCCCTCTTCGACTCATCCTTAATATCTATAAAAGGAATGATTAGCATACCTTGAAAAACAACTGCATAAAGGACTCAAATCTCTCTAAGCTACTATATTATATATAGTAATCATCCATCAAAATACAATTACGTCTCTCATACGTAGTTACGTCAGCGAGCGTTGGGTAAAATCGATTAACCAAGGCTCTGATACCAAATGTGACGACCGCCCATGACCCCTGCACTTAAACCTAGAAATAGTGCGCTGTAAAGTGTGCCAGGCAGCCATGGACGATTGCCAAGGTAAGTTAAAACAACAGAATCTATCGTATTACTCACAGCGCATGGATAAAATACAATAGAGAATATATATAGTGAAGCTTTACAAAATAGAATCTCATCAATTAAGCTTCATAATAGTTGAATACAAACATCTGAATAGTCAATACATCAAGCCTCACTACATATCACTCAGAGAATTATACAAGCAGCGGAAAATCCAGTACATATAGTAAGAAAATAATATGCAAGCCTCCAGCTCGTCTTAGTCATCAGCATCGTTGGAAAGTAAGAATAGCACCTGTCACCTACTACCTAGTCTGCCCATCCCGAAATGGATGAACAACCCAAGGCAATAAGAGTTGAAACATAAAGCCTTGAGTCAGATAACAGTCTTAGTGAGCGGTAAATTAACTAACAACATACCAAAAGAGCATAAAGGAAAAAGGAATAGGAATCCAACCCTCCCACTCCACCTCTTTCTACAGTGATAGCCCCCAGACATACACTAAGCAGAAGTAAACATAGCAAAGCAGACATTTAAAGTAAAGCAATTATCACTCGAGTCAAGGGCGATGCTTTCCAAGTACAAACCCCCAAGGCCTAAACCAAGATCAGATAAGCACCCAGAAAATACCGCTCTTGAGACCGAATGACGATACCACCATTAATTGAATGACCGACACATTCTTTCAGCCGTCCGTCAAGGGCTAATGGTAACCCCGGTTCTAGACATAACTCCGCACGTCGTCGCAGCCCGTGCCTAGGACTATCGAATCTGCCCAGAGTACTCGACTACAATCATAGTCTTTAGGGACTATCGAATCTGCCCAACGTACTCTTGCTTTGAGCCTGCTAGAACCTTCAACAACGATGGTATCTCAGCCTTCTAGTCATCCTCCTCGACGACTATTTCCATACTAGCTCAAGCGCCTCTCGAGCAAACCATTATCCTCTAACTCGAACCATTTCACCGAGTCATCAACATGCTTGGAGTGATCCCGTCTGGATTAAACCAAGGCTATCTCATATCATGCCTCGCTTTATCTCATCATAGCAAAGCCTCATCTCAACATCATCATCATCAAATCTATCCATATGAGCTTCATCATCCGCTACATATGCCACGAGCAGCTTTTCCAATTCAAGAGCCTTTCCCTTAGCTTTTGAATCATCTTCGACCATCTTGTCTAAATCAAATCATCAATCAACTAATACATAATAATCAATCAAGTCAACCATTAATCCATGTAATCAAGCATTCAAACATGATCAAATAAACAATTATAACAATAATGGCAATTCTGTAAATAAAGAGTCCAAATCTAACAAGCATGAATTATGAGAAAATATCTCTACAACTTGATGAATGAACTTGCATAGGTTAACATGTAGTAAAATGAATGTCAAATCATCATGAACAATAGATCTATACTTAAGTTTAAGAAAATGCATGGAAATCACTATTTTAACATCAAATCAAGCCAACAATCCGATATACTCCTTTGGATCCGTGTGAGAGATAAACACCACTCACCGAATCACCTAAACACCTCAAAAGCAACACACTTCAGATCTGGACAGCGAAGGATCTAACAAGATTCTCTAGAATTCTGCTTCAAACGATGAAATCTCTCTTCGATGGATGTAGATCTTCAATCCAAGCTCTTGGATCTTCGATTTGATCTTCAATTTGGATGGAAGGAAGCACAAAACTAAAGCGGAGAAAAGAAGTGAAGAAGTGTAGAAATCGAGCTCTCAAAATAGCAGCACTTCGTCGCTTCAAAATCCGGATCCCAAAAAGTGAGGTAGAACCGTGTATTTATAGGCTGGAAAAATCTTAGGTCGTCCGCCCCCTTAGGTCGTCCACGACCTAACTATCTTCGACCTACGACTTAACGACCTAACAGTTCTGCGCGACCTACAGACCCAACGACCTAAGCCTCAACACTTATGCGCGACCCACGACTTAACAAAGATGCCGACCTAACGCTTCGCGACTTAACACATGCGCGCGACTTAACTCTTAGGCATAACCTAAGGCTCACCGGGACATGACTTAACACCTTTAGGTCGTCTAACGACCTAACTATACGCATGTGTGCGACCTAACGACCCAACGAGATACGACTTAGTACATATACGACCTAACACACACGCGACCTAACAGCTTAAGTCCTTACGCGACCTAACGACCTAACTGGGATACCGACCTACCACACACGCGAGTGCGCGACCTAACTGAGATGCGGCTTAGCGACCTAACAAAAGTCGCGACCTAACTATACTCAACTACTAAACTTAGGTCGCTCACGACCTAACTACCACAACTCCTTAAGTCGTTCGAACGACCCAAACTCCCTAGGTCGTTAACCCGCTTAGTTCCTTAAGTCGCCGATTCCTTAGGTCGCCTATTTCCTTAGGTCGCCTTTTCCTTAGGTCGCCTTTTTCCTTAGGTCGGTCAAGTTCTATAGGTCGTCCCAAACTCATATACGACCTAAACCACTACGCGACCTAAATGTCATATGACCTAAGCCTTACCTCGTTCAGTCCCTAAGTCGTTAACTGCTACCACTAACTTCCTTAGGTCGCCAACTCCTATAAGTCGTCTACGACCTAACTACTATACGACCTAAGCTCCGAACGACCTAGGCTCTGAACGACTTAACCATACTACGATCTAATAACAATTGTTCTACAATGTTTTGATCCGTAAAAATACGGGTCGTTACATCGGCCATTAATTTTTTTTGTGAGCTTTTGAATTCATTTTCATGATGTTTGAACCGATACGAGAGAGAAGAGACGTGATTTAAAATGAAAGGGTTCGCGTGTTTGAGAAGGTAAAGGAAACATGTACGTTTCAATTTGAGGGTGACAACCCTGACTTCGACTTGGATACATATATACATTATTTTAAAATTTCAAATTGTATCGATTACAAAGCTAAAAATCTCGAACCCTTATCGAGGCATGCCGTTAGGCGTTCATAATGTTATACCCCTATTCCGAACGCAATGGAAAAGGTTTCGAATCCTAATTTGATCGTATGGAGAAGATAGCTTTTGGGACCCATTATTATATTAATTTTCGATATAATTTTCAATGTGTTTATATTCCGTACGATCAAAAGATAACTCCAAACGCTACGAAATTTGGAATCAGATAATAATACAATATTATGGATCCAATGGAACTGGTTTCGTTGAATTTCGAGACTGTGTTCTGGATGACAATTTTTAAATGTCAATTCGAACAAATTATTTTTAAAATTGAATAGATCACTTTAAAATTCAATTTTAAAACTTTTATTATCTTCGTTATTATTAATATAAATTTTACAAGCCTTTAAATTATTTTTATCGGGCTTAAAAGTCAAGATACAAAAATTTAACCAATATTCAATTATAAAAATTCAATAATTAAATTATTCAATAAATCGCTATATTTAAATTCTGAATTTATTCTATAAATAAACCCAAATCTTCATGTTAGAAGTCAATCTATAAATTCAAATTCAATATTTAGAACCATTTAAATATTCCAAATCAAACGATGAAAAATCCAGATCATTACATTCCTCCCTCCTTAAAAGAATTTCGTTCCCGAAATTGCTAAGGTAGAAAGAATGCTCAAAACCCATTAATTTATCCAAAAACCCACTTAGTGAAAATTCGATATTCCAAATTTCTAACCTTTTAGTTCCACCAAACATTTAGTTCTAAATTCTATTTCCAAAATCCTTTATTTCGATTATAAATTCGAAATCGATTCGTCGTTAACAAAAAATTTCTATCACCCTAAATATTCAAAAAAATTTCACAGTCCCCTTTGTATAAAGGACCTTTTGCAATATGACAGGAGAGATAAATATATATACACCGACCCACACAGTCGGAAAACAAAATATATATATCAATATTTATATTTTGTAGTATTTAATCCGTAAACGTACCTTATTTTAGCGTTTTAAGCAAGCGGCTTATTAATTTTGCAATACGCGCAATCAAAGTCAAGCACAACAGCTCCAGGTACCTGTATTTTCTCAATTTAAACACGTAAGTACCAAATATATGAAATTCACTAACATTTCATTTATTTAAACAACTGCAACACATGAATTTCAATAACCAATCATGCTAAACATGTATCATAAGCAATTATAAGGTTCTGACATTCATTTTATTACTTTCAATCAATCCATACATCATTTCATTAAATTTGAAATGATTTACAACCCAATTTGCTTACATTCAATTCACATTTGTACTAAACAAATTAATATTCATTCCAAATTGATTAAAAATAAATTTATTTACTTCTATTAATTTATAAAATTTTATTTACTTCCATTTATGTCAAATACCAAATTTTCTATGCAAATTTGGTGATATTCATTTAATAAAATAGTTATTTTAGCTTATAACTATTTTTAAATTGATATGAACTCAATTTATATCTAACTCTATTCCATTTCTAGTTGATTCTAAATCAATTCATTTTGCATTCCATTTAAATTATCACGGCCCGGATTTTCGACCTCCGAAAATCAACATAAATACGTCCACTATATTACATGCCGAATAATCGAATGCCAGAAATACCAGATCGTTAGGGAAAGAAGAAAGAGGTAGAAGAAGAAAAAGGAAATAAGAACGCAGAATCTCACAATCGCAGCGGAACAATATATAATAGATAACAATAGATCTTTATACAAAAAGGACTATAACTGTTTTATAGATTATATCATTAGAGTACAACACTAATCAATAACGCAAAACTGGACAGTCATAATAACTTGTCCTCACAAAAGTTGAATATACAGCATACCATACACAGCGGAATATAAATCAGATATGTGAGATACGCATCGTCATCCAGCTCGTCTCCTGAGCTCCATAGCATCCTATCCTGTATTTGTAATACTCGGTCTGACCTGAGCATTATAATAAAATAACACCCGAGTCAGTTTGGAAAACCAGCGTGAGAAAACACACTCAAATTTGAATAATTAAAGTTTCAAAATCCTTTGACAATCAATGGTATCTCGTAAGACCATGCCACAAATAAACACGATAGGTTTTTACCTTACAGTAACCAAAACCATTTTATATCAAAACCATCTGATATTATAATAGTGTCTAAGTACAAATACTTATTCAAATAGCTGGAATACTTGCATCTCACGTTCCAACATAGTTGGGCACAATCAAAACCGTATGGCGCTTATTGGAGAATGGGTTCCAACTTGATGACTAGGCACTGGGGTACAACCTGTCACAGTACAAGTCTAGAAACACTATACCGAGGACCACTCCGGGATCCCCTGCTACACAAGACCAGACTACCCCTAACCTGGATAGCCCAAATAAGATTACCCCGTGGTTGGGATCAGCAACCGCACCACACAGCCGAATAAAAAGGAACTCTAGATCTCTAGATAGGGGTAACCTTACCCTACTTGGTGCGACCCACTTAGCCTTGCTGCATCTCCCTTGATTTTCAGTCATTCCCGGTTGATGAGGCTTAAGGTTAAGCGTTACCTTTTCAAGAACGATTTTACTTAGAATGATCATCGTCCTCCAATGATAACGTGCTGATAGCATTCATCAATACAAGTCTGTTCCCGGTGCGAACGGAACCGAAGGCACTACTCCTACTACATCCGTTTTGGAATCACCCTCAGGATTAGTAGCGATTAGCCCTTGCACTTCACCGCTCCATCTTCGACTCCCTGCTCTTGTCTTCATTATGAAAACGTACTCGTTGGATCGAAGTGGTTTTCGGATTGATGAATCCGATCCCGGTCTCTTCGAAACAACGTTCGATATTCCCGGAAAACTCAACCCGAGTACTTTAGGAAATAAACGGACGAAAATAAGATCAGAGATAACCTCCTAATCGTTAGTGGACGGATTTCCTTAAAAACGTCCTAGAAGAACGAAATGAGTTTATACGTACAGTATAGCACCTCGAACGGTATCTGTACTATAAGATTCCTATTCTTCTTCTAGATATTTCCAAAGTTATATTTTGGGTCCAGATTTGATAGTCGGTTATTTAACTATCAAATTAAACAATTATCCAACCAAATATTTTATTCCACTGAAAAACACCAAGTCTTATTAAATTTAGATTTTAAATAAATTAAATCTCTTTACCCAAAAATATACACTTATCTTATCGAATTCGGTATATTCACAAATTATTCTTTTCAAAAAATATTTGAATACCCATTTAAATATAATGTGGGAAGTACCACTACGGTATCAAACCATGGATCACAGCTCAATGGTTACATCTTTATCCTAGAGAAAATCAAGTCTTACCTGCAGGCACTCACTGCCTCCGATTTTGCCACGCGAGTATACCAATACTTCCCAAAAACTCTATTTAATAACTTTCAAAATAATACTTCCAAAATTTCTATAATAATTTTCCAAGTTACTTTAGGCAAAAACTACTTTTAAATAAAAGCTATTATATAAAATAATAATATTGAATAATTATCCTTTAAAAATAATAATACTGATTTAACCATTAATAATAATTAACTACTATAGCTAACTTAATTAATATTTACTTTAGCAAATATTTAAACAAATAAATAATACATTTTCCTAAACATTCTTTTAAACACTTTTACATTTTCTAATTAATACTTAAAATCTTTCTTTTAAAATATATTTAACTTTTCTAGAAAATATATTTTCAACCTCAATATAGCCAGCCCAATTATTTTATAAATCCCTCTCGATTTATTTCCAGCTTAATTTACGTCCAATTTCGTAAATTCCCTTTTCACATTTAAAATAAAAATAAAACTACTAATTATTTTTAAACGATTTACCCATCTCCTTATAAATTCCCACCGTGAAATTATAATTCCAAATTATCCACTCATAATTTACTTCACTTTATATTATAAACTTCGTTTCTAGTTTCCCTAATCTCATTTCCCGTCTCATCACCGTTTCACCACACCTAATCGATTTTCAAAATTAAACTCCATTTTAGATAAATTTCCCAATACATTCCAAAATCCACTAGTTTCAAATCTCACTTCCTTTTTATGATTTAGAAACCTTATTTAAATCTGAAACTTTAACTTCATATTTTATTTTTCAAATTCCCTCTTTATTTTTCTCAAATCTATTTTAAATCTCGGATTTAAAAATAAATACTTTTATACTTAAACAAACCACTTAAGTTTTATTCCTAAAATCCTTTAATTCACATTTATTCAAAAATCCCTATTTTTCCATACTCCGGAATTATTAACAGGTTTTTTAAAATCAACTATTTATTTTTCCCAAATTTATTACTTTTTAATTTATCCATCTTTACTATAAATATTTTTACCTTAAATTCTTCTTTTTATTTTCCTTTAAAAAATCAGTATTCATATTTTTGATACTTTAAAATACCAAAATATATCCAGCAATACCATAGCATCCAAATAATTCAAAACACGCTATAACCCATCACCGATTATCCAATATATCATATTACTTAATATGAAAATAAATTCAACATTTTTGAGGAATCTAGTTGGATCCCTCCAACCTGTTTCCCTGCATCCACAGAGGTCAGCACAATATAAAAATACCAATCCCACTTCGAGGGGATATCGCAGTATATAGGGTCATCCGCTATTATGCGGGCGCATTGGGTCTCACCCGCTATATATATGCGGGAATATCAATCACTCTAATATATATATACTACTATATATAATAACACATCCAACGAGTAATAATTTATCAACCAAAACAATCAATCAATGATTAATTTTAACTACCTAAAATTTACTTGCTGTAATCCAAAATCGATTGAGGTTAACTCACCTTTATTTTTTCGAATTTGCTGATCGATCCAACTTGACTATATTGCACATAATTTGCTCGGTTTTAACCTTATATAAGCAAATTTTGAAGCATATAAATTAATGTTTTCAACTTAATTATAAAATTACTTCAATATATTATATTTTTTCTTTTCGACTTGACTTATTTTCACGAACTTGCTTTTCTTTTTTTCCTGTTTTTTTCAAAACTAAAATTGGATTAAGTAAAAATAGTTTAGGTTAACTAAATTACAAGAAAACCAACTTGCAACTTCACCATCGATTCCAGCCTTTGAGCTTCCAAACTCCATCCCTAGATGCATTCGACTACGCTGCTACTCTGGCCTGGCCAATGAATAATGACTGCATGCGACACCATCTCCGAACAACTGAGCTCCTCTATCACCCCGCAACTCCACTCCAGAAATCACCCAACTCGATCGTATGCCATCGGCCACCGCCCCCCCTTCCACCTCACTCGACTCCTGACCCAAAAGCAATCTCCAAGTCCCCCTCCTACGCGTGCGAACTCAAGTTGCGACCTCGACCACTCCTAACCGCGCGATGACCCTCATCATCTTCCCCCTTCGTTCAATGCCTTGCCTGGCATAGTCGCCGCCTTTGCCTTCCATCGATTCTTAGCACGACAACAAGGGCACGCGATTCGATTATATATATATATATATATATATATATATTCGTTCACGATTCTTCTGACAGAGGAGAAGGAAAGACGATTGCGATTTTGAACTTCATTCCCCCTTTTTTACCTTTTCTCTTCGGCCATTCTATTTTTTTTCTCTGAACAATTTAAATTTTGGAAAGAACGAAGTGGACATTGTGATTTTTGAACTAGGAGGTTGAAAGAGGGACGCGACTTTTACGTGAGAGGGTGGGTTTGGGTACAAGGTGGTCGGCTAGGATGTTGAATTGAGGTGATAAGGGAAAGACAGATGATGTGAGAATATTTTGACTGGTCCATATAAAAATATATTGTTTAGTCTCGAATTCGGAGCAAAATCCCGACCTCCTATCGAGGCGTGCCGCCAGACGTTCATAATGTTATACCCCTATTCCAAGTGCAATGGAAAAATTTTCGAGTCCTAATTCGATCGTATGGAGAGGATAGCTTTTTGGTCCCAATTATTATATTTGAATTTCGATATAAATTTCAACGCGTTTATATCCCGTACGACCAAATGATAAATCCAAACGTTACGAAATTTTAAATCCGATAATAATACACTATTACAGATCCAATGGAACTGGTTTCGTCGAATTTCGAGATTGTGCCTCGGAAGGCTATTTTTAAATGTCAATTTAAACGATATATTTTTAATACTGAACAAACATCTTTCAAATTCAATTTTAAAACTTTTATTATCTTTAGTATTATTAATACAAATTTTATAAGCCTTCAAATTATTTTTAACGGACCTAAAACTCCAGATTCAACAATTTACCCAATTTCCAATTATTTAATTCAATAATTAAATTATCCAAAAAATTTAGTTATATTTGAAATTCAAGTTAAAAATTTACTTTTAAATATTTAAAATCGATTAAATATCCTAATTTCAAATATCCGAAATTTCGAGTCGTTACATTCCTTCCCCTTATAAGAATTTCGTCCTTGAAATTGCTAGGTAAGAAGATTGGTCCAAACCCATTACTAATTTTTCTGAAACCAAATAGTTTAAACAAATTTTCGAAAACAATTTTTATTGGAACCACATTATTACTTTTACAAATTCCCAACTTCATCCATAGATTCCACTAATATTTTCCCCTCAACCATTCAAATTATAAGTTAAAACCAAATTTTAAATTATCATATTTTTCTTCAAAATTTTCTAACTCCCTAAATTTTCGAAAAATTTCGCCATGGTCTCCTTTGCACGGCTAGATCTGAAAAACTACAAAATTGCCTCTACGACCCCAAATTTTCAAAAGAAAACAAAAGCCAAGTGGCTCAATCAGAAAACCATCAAATTTCATACGATAATTTAAACACATACCTTTTTGTCGGGCAATCAAATTCATCTTCTGAAATCGAAAATATTAATTTTTCCTTTTCTTTTAATCACCTGCAGCCTACTTACCAATAGTATCCGATCATAAAATTCAAAATCATTAAATTCATTTCTTTTAAGGATTTACTTTACTAAAGCCCGTACGATGTACATACATCATTCACATGCAAAATCAAATCTGATCGCTCACTCGATCACATAATTTCACTTCCGAACTAATATCGTTCACATGATTCCCTAGTGCGGACTCAGATCTGGTTTCTTGATCAGAAACCGTCATTCTCCTTGCATAGCGTTGTACTGTGATAGAGAATTCTAGGATCAATCAAAAATCCATATGCAGGGTTCGCAATCGAAAATTGAGTGAAAAATCCCTACTCGGATCGATATAAGTATCTCGAAATTTTGTGCTCCCTTGGAAACTCGAAAATAAAATTCGATGATGCTGCAGTCATGACCGAAATTATTTTCTATCGACCGAAATGAGTTCAATGTTTTTATTCCTTTAAAAACATTTTAATTCAAAAATACCCTCCAAATAATATCACTATTACTTCCCAACTTTGAAAAACACATTTTTAAACCAACGGGATTTAAATTCCCAAATTTTCACCCTTTTTAAATCATTTTAAATCTGTATTTAAATATCCCCTGGAATTTCATTCTATTTCAAATTATAAAACGCATTTATAACTCATATTTACAAACTCCATTTTGTTATATGAATTAATTTCTTAACCTTTGGTTAATATCAACTTTTATACAATTTTAACAACAACAATAATAGTTTAATATTATCATTTCCTAGCATCCAAACAAACCATTTATAACTATAATAATTTACGAAAATAATTCCTTTTATATATAAAAATAATTTGGGCAAAGTTATTTCATTTACCCCATTTTAAAATAATACTATATCGAATTTTTCTATTCAAGTGTTTAGAGATCCCTATCAATAACGTTAATTACTCGTATTGACCAGAATCCATAAGCCACTCAACAGACCAATCAACACAATATAAAACAATTCTATATTCACTAAAAAATATGCGCTCATATCTATTAATACTCTCAAACTCATTCTAGGGTGCTACTGACCTTATCCCTAATGAGTAATCCCCACCAGAGCCAAGGTTCTCGATTAACTATCAGCTCTGATACCAAGATGTCACAATTGGTAGGATTTTCAACCATCCCAGATAGCGGCCACTTTCCACCATGGCTGATACTAGTACCTCGAATTTTGCTTTTACAGCCAGTCTCTCGACCGCAACCAACCACTTAGGGACATGTAGAGGTAAGAGTCTCCTGCTCACCACCAAACACGAAGCGAGAACCCCTGTCATGCTGTAATGAAGCAAATCCGATTCTCGGTCTCTTCGAAACAACGTTCGATATTCCCGGTAAACTCAACCCCGATTCTTTAGGAAATAAACAGACGAAAATAAGATCAGAGATCACCTCCTAACCGTTAGTGGATGGATTTCCTTAAAATCGTCCTAGAAGAACGAAATGAGTTTATACGTACAGTATAGCACCTCGAACGGTAGCTGTACCATAAGAATCCCATACTTCTTTTAGATATTTCCAAAGTTATATTTGGGTCCAGATTTGATATCGGTTATTTAACTATCAAATTAAACAATCATCCAACGAAATATTTTATTTCCACTGAAAAACACCAAGTTTTATTAAATTTAGATTTTAAATAAATTAAATCTCTTTACCCAAAAATATACGCTTATCTTATCGAATTCGGTATATTCACAAATTATTCTTTTCAAAAAATAATTGAAAACCCATTTAAAAATAATGTGGGAAGTACCACTACGGTATCAACCCATGGATCACAGCTCAATGGTTTAGTCTCTATCCCAGAGAAAATCAAGTCTTAACTACAGGCACTCACTACCTCCGATTTTTCCACGCGATTATACAAATACTTCCCGAAAACTCTATTTAATAATTTCAAAATAATACTTACGAAATTTCTATAATAATTTTCCAAGTTACTTTAGGCAAAAAATACTTTTAAATAAAAGCTACTATATAAAATATTAATATTGAATAATTATCCTTTAAAAATAATAATACTGATTTAACCTTTAATAATAATTAACTACTATAGCTAACTTAATTAATATTTACTTTAGCAAATCTTTAAAAAACTAAATAGTACATTTTTCTAAACATTCTTTTAAACACTTTTACATTTTCTAATTAATACTTAAAAATCTTTCTTTTAAAATATACTTAATTTTTTTGGAAAATATATTTTCAACCCCAATATAGCCAGCCCAATTATTTTATAAATCCCTCTCGATTTATTTCCAGCTTAATTTACGTCCAATTCTGTAAATTCCCTTTTCACATTTAAAATAAAAATAAAACTACTATTTATTTTTAAAAACGATTTACCCATCTCCTTATAAATTCCCACCATGAATTTATAATTCCAAATTATCCACTCATAATTTACTTCACTTTATATTATAAACTTCGTTTCTAGTTTCCATAATCTCATTTCCTGTCTCATCACTGTTACACCACACTTAATCGATTTTCAAAATTAAACTCCATTTTAGATAAATTTCCCAATACATTCGAAAATTCACTAGTTTCAGATCTCACTTCCTTTTTATGATTTAAAAACCTTATTTAAATCTGAAACATTAACTTCATATTTTATTTTTCAAATTCTCTCTTTATTTTTCACAAATCTATTTTAAATCTCGGATTTAAAAATAAATACTTTTATACTTAAACAAATTGCTTAAGTTTTATTCTTAAAACCCTTTAATTCACATTTATTCAAAAATCCCTATTTTTCCATACTCCATAATTATTAACAGGATTTTAAAAATCAACTATTTATTTTTCCTAAATTTATTACTTTTTAATTTATCCATCTTTACTATAAATATTTTTACTTTAAATTATTCCTTTTATTTTCCTTTAAAAATTCAATATTCATATTTTTGATACTTTAAAATACCAAAATATATCCAGTAATACCATAGCATCCAAATAATACAAAACACGCTATAACCTATCACCGATTATCCAATATATCATATTACTTAATATGAAAATAAATTCAACATTTTTGAGGAATCCAGTTGGATCTCTCCAACCTGTTTCCTTGCATCCACAGATGTCAGCACAATATAAAAATACCAATCCTAGTTCGAGGGGGATATCACGGTATATAGGGTCATCCGCTATTATGCGAGCACAAAGGGTCTCATCCGCTATATATATTAGGGAATATCAATCACTCCAATATATATATATACTACTATATATAATAACACATCCAATTGATAATAATTTATCAACCCAAACAATCAATCAATGATTAATTTTAACTACCTAAAATTTACTTGATGTAATCCAAAATCGAGTGAGGTTAACTCACCTTTATTTTTTTTGAATTTGTTGATCGATCCAACTTGACTATATTGCACATAATTTGCTCGGTTTTAACCTTGTATAAGCAAATTTTGAAGCGTAAAAATTAATGTTTTCAACTTAATTATAAAATTACTTCAATATATTATATTTTTTTCTTTTCGACTTGACCTATTTTCACGAACCTACTTTTTTTTTCTTTTTCCTTTTTTCCAAAACTAAAATTAGATTAAGTAAAAATAGTTCAAGTTAAATAAATTACTAGAAAACCCACCTCGACTTGCAACTTTACCATCGATTCTAGCCTTTGACCTCCCAAACTCCATCCCTCGATGCATTCGACCGCCCTACCACCCCGACCTAGCCAACGAATGGTGATTGTACGCGACACCATCTCCGAAAAACCGAGCTCCTCCATCACCCCGCAACTCCACTCCAGAACGCACCCAACTCGAACGTACGCTATCGGCCACCACCCCCTTCCACCTCACTCGACGCCTGACCCAAAAGCAATCTCTAAGTCCCCCTCCTACGCATGCGAACTCAAGTCGCGACATCGACCACTCCTAACCGCACGACGACTCTCATCATCTTCCCCGTTCGTCCAATGCCTCGCCTAGCATAGTCGCCGCCTTTGCCTTCCATCGATGCTTAGCACGAAAACAAGGGCGCGCGATTTGATTATATATATATATATATATTTTCGTTCACGATTCTTCTGACAGAGGAGAAGGGAAGACGATAGCGATTTTGAACTTCATTCCCCTTTTATTCCTTTTTCTCTTCGGTCATTCTTTTTTTTCTCTGAACAATTTAAATTTTGGAAAGAAGGAAGTGGACATCGCGATTTTTGAACTTGGAGGTTGAAAGAGGGACGCGACTTTTACGTGAGAGGGTGGGTTTGGGTATAAGGTGGTCGGCTAAGATGTTGACTTGAGGTGATAAGGGAAAGACAGCTGATGTGAGAATATTTTGACTGGTCAATATAAAAATATATTGTTTAAATTTTAAATCGTTCGAATTTGCAGCCTAAAATCCCAACTTCCAATCGAGGCGTGCCGCTAGGCGTTCATAATTTTATACCCCTATTCCAAACGCAATGGAAAAGGTTTCGAGTCCTAATTCGATCGTATGGAGAAGATAGCGTTTTGGACCCAATTATTATATTTGAATTTCGATATAAATTTCAATGCGTTTATATTCCATACGACCAAATGATAACTCCAAATGTTACGAAATTTGAAATCTGATTATAAGACATTATTACGGATCCAATGGAACTAGTTTCGTCGAATTCCGAGACTGTGCCTCAGAAGGTTATTTTTAAATGTCAATTTAAACGATTTATTTTTAAAACTATACAAATATCTTCCAAATTCAATTTTAAAGCTTTTATTATCTTTAGTATTATTAATACAAATTTTATAAGCCTTCAAATTATTTTTAACAAGCTTAAAACTCCAAATTCAACAATTCACCCAATTTCCAATTATTTAATTCAATAATTAAATTATCCAAAAATTTAGTTATATTTGAAATTCAAGTTAAAAATTTACTTTTAAATATTTAAAATCGATTAAATATCCCAATTTCAAATATTTGAAATTCCGAGTCGTTACATAAATCCACTTTTACTTGGCTTGAAATCATTCCCTGCAATTTTATTTAATGGCCATTTCGCAAATTTACTCGAAGCCATACTTCTATTAAATTAACTTAAGTTATTTATTTCAATCATTTTAACCAACACTTACGTTCATTTCTATTTGCAACAAACTCCATTTCAATTTAATTTGATTGTTATCCAATCAAATCCCATTTCATTTACATAATTAATTTAATTAGTTTCATTCATCCAATCCACTTCAATTTCAATCTCAAACTCAGTTCATTAAAATAATATCTAAGGCCATACTTAATTCATTTATATTAAAATTGGATTTATTTACAACTCGAACCATTTCTATTTCAATTCAATTCCATTTCATTCGATGACACTTCCAATTATATTTAATTCACTTACAATTTAAGTCGAATTTATTTATAACTCAAGTTTCATTTCCAAAATCCATTTTTAATCCACAATCCAATTTTATTCGACCAAGTTACATTCCATTTCCGTATTCCATTAACTAATTATTTATCTAATTAGTTCAATTCAATTTATAATTCAATATCTAATTTTTATTTCAAAAATCACCTCAATAAATTTACTTGAGTTCAAATTTATTTTATAATTCAAGTTTGGACTTTTATTTCGTTTCCAAAATATCAAACAATTTTATTTTTTTGGTTTTCTATTTTACTTTTCAATTTTTATAAGTCACACAACTTCTTTTTTCATACTTCCATCAATTTTATACTCGAGTATATTCCTATTTTATTTTTAACTCGAGACTATACATTTATTTATAACCTAAATATATTTTTATCCAATCATTTCAATTTTT
The DNA here is from genome assembly GCA_030737815.1 of Allium fistulosum. Lineage (NCBI taxonomy): Eukaryota > Viridiplantae > Streptophyta > Magnoliopsida > Asparagales > Amaryllidaceae > Allium > Allium fistulosum. The sequence continues at coordinate 795,482,286 of CM060902.1, read as the reverse complement.
ATAAGCTATTGAAGTTTATTTATTCCATTCAAAATCATTTATAACTCAATTCAATTTTATTTCAATTCAATCCAAATTCAACCCAATTTTTATTAACTTATCTTAATATAAATTTCAATTCGTTCAATTTAATTTAACTCACTTAAGTTTAAATCTCATTTATTATAATCAATTCATTTATTTATTTACTTTAACTTGCTTAAGTTAAATTTCAATTCCATTAATGCACCACATTAATTCAATGCAACCTAATCAATTAAATTTTTAAAATTTAATTTATCCAACTTAACTTAAGTTGAATCCTATTTAATTTTATATCTCAGTCCAGATCGATATCATTCCCAATTTATAAGTTTATAACTTATTTCCTGATGATCTCTAAATTATTTAAATAAGAATTCCAGAATTCAAACACCCGATATTTATTTTAAATCACTTTGAAATCAAATATATATATATATACACATAACCCTTCGTTTCAACAAACCATTTCATTGAAATTTTAAATTTCACTTGGTTCCATCCCAAAACAATTCTCCTTCAAAATTTCAAAACAAACTTGTTTTTTCTCAAAACAATCCTAAAACAACGACCACTGTGGCAATCCATCACATAGAAACTCAAAAATGAACATCGATGATGTCGCGATCATCATTGGAATTATTTTCCGGCGACCGAAGTGATTTCGGTGCTACATCCTTTCAAAAATCCATTTTCAAAACATTTTTCTATTCAAAAATATCTTCAAATAATAATACTATTATTTGTCTCAAAATATTCCGGAAAACATTTCAAAAATCTCCGGGATTAAATTTTCAAACTCTGGTTTTTTAACCAAGTCTTAGTTTTTAACTCAATTGTATAATCCATATTTATACAATGTATATTTGGTTATATAAACTATTCATAATCTTGTTTTGATTATAATATTGTCATCCAAACACTCCAATTATATCATATTAACTTCTAAATTTATTTCCTTTATATAAAAATATAGTTTGGGTAAAATTATTTCATTTACCCGCTTCAAAACCATATTGTGTTGAATTATTCTATTCAAGTGTTTAGAAACTCCTATCGATTTAGTGGCGTCCCACTATTCCATAAGAATTTATATACCACTCAACAGATTAATCAACACAATATAAAACCGTTTTATATTCACTAACAAATACGCGCTCATATCTATTATTGCACTTAACTCATTTTAGAGTACTACTGACTCTATCTCTAATGAGTAATCCCCACCGGAGCCAAGGTTCTCACTTAACCATCAGCTCTGATACCAAATGTGAAGATACGCAGTTCCGTATTGTGACGCCCCACCTCTATACTCACACTAGCCAAGAACACTACGGGGTAATGTCATTGACTAGCATGAAGAATAAGGATGTTGAGGAGCGACCATCTGTGTAATTTCTTTGTGCGAGTACCGATATGTCAGATAGTTGGCCATGGATTTCATTTCAAGAGGAAATCTGACATATCAAATACAAACTCAAAGCTACTACACACTGGCTATGTGGCCTTCGGAAACAAATATAAAATAAGCATAACATAACTCAGTCACATATATTCATATCACTAAGGCGGAAACAGATATGAATATAACACATAGAAGTGAACATCAAAGTAGTGGTCATACAAGATCCACTACATCACAAAAGAATAGGTAAAAGTGCAAGACAAAAGAATATGTATACATCAAGGAGTCTCTATCTCGAATGTATAAAAAAAAACCTACTCAGCTAAAGTAGTTAGCCAAAAGTCAGAAGCTAGTCCCTGCTAAGAAGTCAAGTGAAAGCACCTGAAACACCTCGGTCTGACTCGAGTATTATTTAAGAAGAAAAATAATAACCGGATCAGTCTAGCTATAATTATCATGTAAGATGAGATAGAATAAGAGATATAACAAATATATATGATAACCAAAAAAATCATACAATATCCTAAGTTTTCTCAAATACCCAAAAAGAATGTCATATTCTTTAGCATGTTCACCAAATCAAAAATATTGATAGAGCTTATCAATGCAAATCACAAAAATTGGTGAAACACAAATTCTAGAAATCAATAATTAGAAATCCATAAAACATAAAAAGGCGGAGGCCTATCATTAACGGGACCATGAAAACTCACCAAACACGTGTATCACAAACGGGATGCTATCCCATGGGCCGCTAACCCATAGAGCCGGTGCAACGAAGTTTTACTACGGTACGCCCGATGAACCGAACTCCATAAAACCAGTAGGTCACTAGCCTATAAAAATGATATGTAGCTCAACATAACGGGGTATTGTCCCCCACGCGGACAATGAAACATCGCATATTGCTAGTCTAAACCTCAAAAATGTCATAGATCAATAAAAGTGTAAATTACACCAAGCTAGTAAATAGATGAGTTTAGCTTCATGTCCCATAATCACTGGCTTAACTTAAATATTTACGAACAAATTGTAGATTTCCACTTGAAAATTGTCATAAAATTTCAATATAACAAGTCTAAGAATTAACCGACAGAGTAAACGCAAGCATTTCATACCACTTATTTTGCTAAGTTGTTTAATTGGATTTCTCGTACGAATGGGGTAAAGGTTTGTATATACTAACAGATTGGAAAACGGTTTTAAAAACGAGCTTTGTATTTAAAAGTAGTATTGAAATCGTATTTGTGAAAGAGTTTGAGTATTTACTACTAGTATAGAAACCTTAGTATTTTAAAGTGACAAATCATCGAAACGATTGTAAAAACAATCTATCATCAAAAATTCACATACGATGACGTGAATTAAAACCATGAAAATCGATATCAAATCCATCAAATGGATATTCCCAAAAATCCAGAAAAGAAGTCATCAAAGTCGATAATAAATGATAACAACCAACCGGATCAACAAAAATCGATTAAAACGAAAATCCACTAAAAAATAGGCAAATTATCTGAATTAAACAGCACCAGATGTCTGGTGGTTTTCCAAGACGTCTGAGCTGAGAATCTGGAAATTTCTTCCAGATCGCCCAAACGTCTGGGAATAACCTCAGACATCTGAGCTGTACATCTAGAATTTTTATTCCGATGGCCCAGACGTCTGAGTGTTTTCCCAAACGTCTGAGCTGAAGCTCAGGGCAGAAATCAACCTAGGCCATTAATGGCCAAATTGGTTTGGAAGCGATCTTATGAGCGATGGTGGCTAGGGATTTATGCCAAGCGACAACCCAGCCCTATGTGCTCTTCAATACACTCCAAACAACATGTCCAAACATCCATAGAAGGATTTTCATAGATTTTGACTTCAAAATACCCAAAATTGGAAAATTCACCAAACTAATTCAATTCAAAAGCAATTGGTCATGAAATAAATGTTAGGAATTCATACCTAACAACAATGAAAGCTATAGACATAGATGTGAGTTCAAGAACTCACCTTTAAATTCAAAAACAAGGAATGAGAAGCTCTAAAACAAAGCAAGATCAATCTCTCTTCAACTTCTCTTCAAGAACCTTCAATCTATGATCAAATGCAAAGTTTTTCCTAAGTTAGGTTATAGGAAAAACCAAGAATTGAAGAGGAATTGAAATGGAGAAGATAAAGAGCATGCTTACCTAAGCTTCTCCTTGATTTTAGAACTTGGATTTTGAATTTCCTAATAATCTAGGGTTTAGGAATTTTAATTTCCTATCTTTCCCCCATTTTTCCCTTTAGCTTGAGTGTTAGGAAATTATAAGTAGAATGAATGAAGAGTAGTGGAGTTAGGCTATTTGGTAGAGGAGTTTGGGTTCTCTTATTGGGTTAGTGGGCTAGAACCAAACCCAAATCCCAAATGAAAATACCAAAATCCTAATCAACTCCAAACACATCAATGTTTATACTCGAAAAAGCTAAAAACGTCATTTTGAACTCAATGGATGTGGTCTCGAGTCCAGATTCGACTGTTTACAAAAAGTCACATTTCGGACTTTAAATTCAACAAATGATGCTATATTTAAATAAAACATTTAAAATATATAATCGTAAAATATGCGTGTTGTTGCACGTACCCTTGAGTTGATAATAATTCTCCTTGCTCAACCCAAAGTGTACGAAAGAGCGAATAACTAGGGTAAGAAGAAGAAAAAGGTAGAATAAAAAATAGAACAATAACAACAAAATCTCACAAACATAGTGGAATAAAATATAGTATATAATAACAGATTTTTATACGAGAGAATATGTAACTGTTTTATAATTACAATCATCAGAGTACAATAATCAATACATCAATCTAGACAGTTATAGTAACTTGTACTCATACAGCGGAAATATAACCAAATATGAAAATACGTCTGAACTCCTCCAGCTCGCCTCCGGAGCTCCATAGCATTTAAACCTAAATCCGTAATACTCGATCTGACCCGAGCATTATAATAAAATAACATCCAAGTCAGTCTGGAAAACCAGCTTGAGAAAACACACTCAATTTGAATTATTAACTTTTCTCAAAATCCTTTGAAAACAAAGGTATCTCGTAAGACCACATCACACATAAACACGACGAGTTTTTACCTTACGACAACTAAAACATTTTTATCAAATCCATCTGATATTATAATAGTGTCTATAGAAAGTAAATAGAAAATAGTTTAAATACTTGCATCTCACGTTTCAGCATAGTTGGGCACAATCAAAACCGTACGACACTTATTGGAGAATGGATTCCATCGAATGAATAGGCCACTGGGTACCGCCCTCCACAGCACACCTCTAGAACCATGTATCGAGGACCACGCCAGTATCCCCTGCTACACAAGACCGGCCTACCTCTAACCTGGATAGACCGAATATGTTATCACATAGGGTGTTCCCACCCTTACCATCGAGCGCTTCTTCTTTCAAGTGTACCCATATATAAGATAAATAGGGTTTTCGAGGACATCTAGAAAGGTGATAACGTACCCTACTTGGATGCGACCCACTTAGCCTTGCTGCATCTCCCCTGTTTTAGTCATTCCCGGTTGATGAGGTTTGAGGCTAAGCGTTACCTTTCAAGAACAATTTTTACTTAGAATGCTCATCGTCTTCCAATGACGATGTTCTAATAGCATTCATCTATACAAGTTGTCCTGTGTCTGGACAAACCGAATCACCGTCTTCATCATCCTCGGGGTATTCATTCATTACGTTCAAATCAGATCGAAGTGGCTTTTGGATAATTAAATCTGATCCTGGTCTCTTCGAAACGATTAACGAAATTGGCCAATTATTGATAGTTGGTTATTTAACTATCAACAAAACATCCATAAGCAAACACTAGGCCCAATTTTATAAATCTCCAAAATATTTATTCCAAACATCTTCACCAAGATATATATCTTTCAATATTTCTATTTTTGGAAACAAATCAAACACTTCAATCCATAACAGGATATTTCTCTATTTCAATACTTAGAAATGTTCTCAACTTTCATTTTTATAACACTTAGAATATTTCTATCCCAAATCTTTTCCACTAAAATATTTCCAAAAACCATCCTTTCACTGCTTAGGAGAATATTTATAAGTATAGTTTTCAAAATCTTATTAATATTTAACTTGGAAATATTTCATACTTATCTCATAAATCTCCAGAATTTTTAATAAATTCTTCTTACGATTTCCAAAACGATTATACTAATTTATAACCCCAACCAAACATTTATAACTTCTTTAATTGGATTCAAATTCCTTTCCGAAGTTATCGCATCTGACATTGGAAATTTTCTTAAGTCCCTATAACTCCATTTATAAGATTTCTCTTACAAAATTTCATTCTTAAATCAAAACTGTTTACACATCTCGAAAGGATTTTATAAATAAATTTTTCAATCTTTTCAAAACTATATATATATAATCATTTCTAAAGAGTAATAATTTATTTCTATTCTTAAAATATGTTTTAAGTTATTATTTAAAATATTAACACTTTTAATAAACTATCAATAACTCTTTTAAAAATAAATAAATCAATTTACAAAGCTGATTATAAAAATTTAAATTTTTTATTTCAATAAATATTAAATATTTGAAAATCCATTTTTGAAGTATTCCGATATTAACTGGTTTGAAATTTCGTAGTTTTAAATAATAAAGTTTTCCTTTTTTAACAACTTAACTTCTTACAAATATATTTTTAAAATCTCGATAGCCCATTTAATTTATAACTTCCTCTCGATTTCACAACATATCGATTTATTTTCGATCCCCTAACCATTCCCATTTCAAAAATAGAATCTACTATTTTTCTCAACCCTGTTTCCAAATTCTAATATAAATTCATCCTATGAATTTATATCCCCAATTATCATCTGATATTGAATTCCTCAATTTAAAACATCGTTTATCAATTTTATAACCACTTTGGTTTTACCGGTTTATAAAACAAATCTTATTTATAAAATTCCAGTATATCCATTTATTTCTTATAAATCCCTTTTTACTTCCAATATATTTTAAATATTGGCTTTAAATCCTTTTTATATTTCTAGAATATCATTTATAAATTTTCTTATATAATTCATTTTTAAAAATTTCCATTTACTAATTCACCCTAGTTAAGTATAACCAAACCCAAATATTTTTTTTCTAATTCAATTTCTTTCAAATAACTCCAATTCCAAAATATATATTTTTATTATCAAATCCCCTTCAATTCCATAAATTTTAAAAATACGTTTAAAGTATTTAAATTATCAAAATTCGGGCCAGTGCTACAATAGCATTCAATAATTCCAATCACTATAATAATCTATAATAGATTTTTCTAAACAGATCATATATCACTATATATGAAAAATAAACAATAATTTTAAGGAATCTAGTTGGATTCCTCCAACCTGTTTTCCTGCATCCACAGAAGTTAAAACAATATAAAAATAAAACCAATCCCACTTCGAGGGGGATATCATGCTATATAGGGTCATCCGCTATTATGCGGGGTGCATAAGGTCTCATCCACTATAATGTGCGGGAATATCACTCCAATACTAATATATATACTATATATATAGTCATCCAGCAGATAAATTATAAATTTATCAATCAAATCAAACATCCAATAATTTAAATTTAAACATTTTAATATGGTAATCCAAATGAGTGAGAAATTCTCACCTTGATTTTTATTTTTCCGAACATCCAGATTTTTAAATTATCCAGTTGACCTTTGAAAAATTCAAACAAGTTCTATTGCATCGACTTTTCCAAATACGAATTAACTTGACTTGTTTTAAATGATTTTTTTTGACGTTGTATAAATTTAACATTGCATTTATAAGTAGCGATCTTATATAATATAACTATATATATTTAATCATACTAAAAGAAAATATATACAGGGAACAGAATGTTACCCTCATCAACGACTGTTACCCTGAGGCAAGCACACGTCGCCCCCTACAAAGATCGACTGCGACAAACCCTAACTTCACCGCCATCGAACCCAGCCTCAACTCCGACGACTCCAACCCCAACCTATTCACATCGACGATGATGCCCTACCCAATCTTGATGCCACCACCAAGCATCTCGAACCTTATAGGCGAGCCTTCCATCATCGTGAAGATGAAGACCACACGACTGCCATCTTACCATGCATGCGAGTTCTCGATCCACGAGCTGCTCTGCCTCGCACACACGTCTACGTGAACCGATCCTAGGAATCCTTGTTAATTGATCTGAAGGAGAAAGCGATTTTGATTTGCAGATGGGAGGGAGAGGAATCGAATAACTGAGAGGAGGAATGGGCTCAAGTACATATGATTTCAAACAGGAAGAAAAAAAGGACACGCGAATTATGATTGGCCATTTTATTTTGAGTTTTTGAATTCGTTTTCATGATGTTTGAACCGATACGAGAGAGAAGAGACGTGATTTAAAATGAAAGGGGTTGCATGTTTGGGAAGGTAAAGGAAACGTGTACGTTTCAATTTGAGGGTGACAGCCCTGACTTCGACTTGGATACATATATACATTATTTTAAAAATTTCAAATCGTATCGATTACACAGCTAAAAATCTCGAACTCCTATCGAGTCATGCCGCTAGGCATTCATAATGTAATACCCCTATTCCGAATGCAATGGAAAAGGTTTTGAGTCCTAATTTGATGGTATAGAGAAGATAGCTTTTGGGACTCCAATATTATATTGAATTTCGATATAAATTTCAACACATTTATATTCCGTATGATCAAAAGATAACTCCAAACGCTACAAAATTTGGAATTCGATAATAATACAATATTACGGATCCAATGGAACTAGTTTTGTCGAATTCCGAGACTGTGTTCTGGATGGCCATTTTTAAATGTCAATTCGAACAAATTATTTTTAAAATTGAACAGATCATTTTAAATTCAATTTTAAAATTTTTATTATCTTCGTTATTATTAATATAAATTTTAAAAGCCTTTAAATTATTTTTATTGGGCTTAAAAGTCAAGATACAAAAATTTAACCAATATTCAATTATAAAAATTCAATAATTAAATTATTCAATAAATCGCTATATTTAAATTATGAACTTATTCTATAAATAAACCCAAATCTTCATGTTCAAAGTCAATCTATAAATTCAAATTCAATATTTAAAACCATTTAAATATTCCAAATCAAACGACGAAAAATCGGGGTCACTTTAGGTCAATAATTAGAAGTTCAAATCAGGGGATTTGGACAAGGAGCGCAACTAGATTTTGATTGTTAGGACCCGTGTCGACAACACTCCCTTTCAGTCAGGAACTGGTGGTCCCAAAACACACGGATGTGAGGCTGGGCATGCTTATACTATTTAGGGTAAATAAGAGGTCCAAAGAGGGAGCAACAGGTAACGCGAGCCTAACGGTGGTCGAGCGTGCGGCTTCGGTGCAGGGAGATAAGACGCTATTGAGTCCAAGCGCTAAACAGGTGTCTTTTGTTGTGGGACCCACAGGATGGGACTAGCCCGCAGTAGGCACAACAGAGATAGAAGGCTGATCAAAGGGTAGAATTAGGACTTCAGCCTAATTAAAATAGGATTGGGATTCCAGCCTAATCAAGGCAATTTTAGAAAAGTGCAAACAATCCAATCGAACTATCTAAGCAAAGCAAACAGTTAAACCGTATTTTATTCCAGCTTTATCTTTTCCTTTATTTCCTTCTATACTAGAACTGTTGCAAAGCCTATTATCTTTACCTTGCTCAAGAATACTAGTAATTACTTTCATTCACCGGACTTTTAGTCTGACCCACTCCTGTATTTCCCCTTTTCCCCCATAGGCCAGCAGAGGCAGGGACACTAGATTTCGGATTTTCTTGGAGATTCAGCTGCGGAGTTTTTCTTCATGTAATCTTCTTCTTCTTCTTTTCAGTTTTATTTTCATGTACTAGTACTTGTTGAGAGGGATGGTTTTATGTATGTACTCTGATATTGAAACTAAGATGATGTTTTCCATAAGACATATGTATTTGGTATTTTGAGGCTTATTGTTAACGGTAAAAAGTGAACGCTAACACCCGGTGTGTGTAATTGAATCGTGAAAGCACCACCCGTTGGTACGGGAACAGAGTATGAGCTGAGAAAAGCAGAAAAGTAGTAAATGAACAACAGATTTATAGTGGTTCGGCCCGTAATTGAGCCTACGTCCACTTTATAGTCTTTTATTGCTGATTTGATTACAATTCGATACAATATCCCTCTAAATACAATACAATTTGATCATGAAATCATTCTTGACTACTAGCTCGATCTTTAACGATGAAACTCGACGAATCCGCGTTGGATGTTAAGAGCTCTTCTCGAAGATCGTCGTAGTGTCTCGAATGCTTGAAGATCTTTGATTGCTGAATGAGAGGAGGCTTCGATAGCGTAACGGCGCTTGGAGAAATGAATGGCCAAAAGTCCCCCTCAAGTTGGAAGTGATGTCCTATTTATAGAAGCTGATTTCTGGGTAGAAAATTTGCCTAAGTCTTAGGTCGCGCGCGACCTTAGTTAGGTCGTAGGTCGCGAACGACCTAATCTAGGTCGCTGTCACCTTGCGGTTCCACGAGTTACTGCGCTTGTCTTCATTTGATCAAGTAATAGGTCGCACGCGAGTTACAGAATAGCTGCGGGGGCTCTAGGTCGTAGGGCGCTGAACTTCCTTTAATAGTTAGGTCGCTAACCTATTTAAGTCGTCAAGTTCCTTAGGTCGCTAACTACCTTAGGTTGTTAAGCCCTTTAGGTCGCTAGTTACCTTAGGTCGTTGAGTTCCATAAGTCGCAATCCTTTCTGCCTCCTTAGGTCGCGAGATCTTCTGCAGCCTTAGGTCACGAAGCTTTCCTGCCCCCTTAGGTCGCGAGGTCTTCTGGACCTTAGGTCGCAAAGAAGTTAGGTCGCAGCTTATCCTTAGGTCGCAGCATCCTTAGGTCGCAGCACTTCCTTAGGTCGCAGCATTTCCTTAGGTCGCAGCATTTCCTTAGGTCGCAGCATCCTTAGGTCGCAGCACTTCCTTAGGTCGCAGCATTTCCTTAGGTCGCAGCATTTCCTTAGGTCGCAGCATTTCCTTAGGTCGCAGCATTTCCTTAGGTCGCAGAGTTTTAGGTCGCTGAACTGAAAGAGTTAACATTTGCCCCTCGAAGTATATGACTATACTCTAGGTCGTATGCTTCGACTCAACTTGGCTAGGTCGCGAATCGACTTAAAACTTGCACGCCTGTTCACCTCCCTTCTTCAGTCCCATATAAATTGGTTAGGTCGCATCTTCCTTCTTACCCTACTGTCCTGAGCCTCCATCGCCATTAACAGTTCCTTCGATCTTCCAGAGACAAATTTGACTTAATCAGCCAACGATTCTTCCTCGCCGATCATAATTCGTAAGTGGATCAGCTTATACTTGCCCATAGTCACTGTTTTGAACATGAATCGTTGTCGCTCGACCTAAGCCCAATTCCATGCATCATGCCTTTTTATACGGTAGTCTTAATCGACTTTCGTTCGTCGTTTGACGTGTTGGGATGATTTTCGATCATACGGAAGGTTTTGCTATGGATTTGTAGGATTTGCCATTGATTCTCTAGTCAATCGGTGATAGGTTGAGGTGGGATGAAGGGGATGACGATTCCTTTTTTGAACTGGTGGTATTGGGTTATTGGACCCAATATGATGTTGCTTGGAGAAGAAGTCATCAACCTATCAGATTCGAACGCCCTAAGAGTTAGGTCGCGTGGGAATGTTTAACGACCTTAGCCTTTGCGACCTGACGACATTTACGACCTAGAGTATCTCCAACCTAAAAAACAATTGTGCTCGACCTAGGACTTAAGAGAATTGCCTCGCCTTAATCCATTCAGCTGCAACACGCGACCTACAGAAATCCTGACTTATGATAGGTCGCTGACCGACCTAAGACTTAGCAAGTTTTCACAGTCTTGAACTTTCAACCTGAACAACATGGCATAAGAACATTGCAACCTGTGTTAGGTTGTAAGCGACCTAACACTTAGAACTTTGAACAGCTTTTGACTGACTTTATGGACTTGAATCATTTTGGGTTTTGCACTTCTTCTCGGATTGCCTCGACTTTAATGCTAATAACCTGTTTATAAGCAACATTCACAGAAAAAATGGGACGAATATACTGCTATTGATTGCCCACATCAAACAGCAGATTAGTTGTCAAAGAAAACCAAACTTAAATGAACTTTGTGAATGAAATGTTGTGAACTAACAAATCTAAGTGAAGTATTAAGGCAAAATTGAAGTGATCAACTAAAGCTGATTTATTTGCATTAACGCAACACTATTCCTGGACTTAAAATATTAAGCCCCGAAACTTTTTAACTGACAAGTATCAATTAGTTTAATTTCATTTACATTTGCTCATTATTGTATTAGTTTTGCACAACACTTCACTCTTTTTAGGAAACGTGCACCTTAATATTTGATCGTCCAGTTCCTTGTGTAGAATGGAATCTCAACAAGAAGACTTGGAAATAGCCGGAGAATCTTTTCCAATTGCTACTCCACTAATCGACCCTCCGGAAAGGACTTCTACTACTTTAAGTCATAAAGTCTTCCGACAACTGTGCATCCAATTCGGCATTGCCGAAGCAGATGCTTTACTTCCTGGGCCAAGCGATACTGCTGACAGGCCGCCTCTTGGCTTCGTTGCTGTGAACCGGCAGATGTGTTCAAGTGGAGCCATCCCTCCATTTAATGATTGTCTTCGGGAACTCCTCCTTCGGCTAACTATTTCTCCCTTTCAACTACACCCTAACGGATACTCCATCCTGCTGGGATTGTGTGTGATTTTCAGGAGAACGTTGAACCGTTTTCCCTCTTTTGATGAAATTCGCTTCTTGTGCACATTTGCAAAGAACAAGGACCATCCTTCTATTATACTTGTGAGGAGTGCTAGGAATCGCAAACTGATTCTGGACTTGCCTGAAAGTGCCCACGGATTTTTGACTCAATTCTTCTATGTTCGCTGTCCTCCGGGATTTTATGCTATTTGGAGAGTCGGAAGTAAGATTACTTCTTACCAATTCATTTTTTCTAAATTTCTCATAATTCGAACCATCAAATGCTTAATTCCATTCTTTCTTCGTGTAGCACTTCCTTCTCTTCTTCGAGATACCAGCCGTAAGTCGATTTTAGATACTTTGAATGCTGTTGACGCTGAAGAGAGGAGTGCCAAATTCTTGTTGAAAGATGAATTTCTGCACCAGTTTGGCCTTTTACATTCTTCTAGATCGACTCAGATTCATGAAGTTTCTATCTCTGAGGCGGAAACGTTAATTGCTTCAGATTCCCAAGCAGAGGCCTCGAATGCCCCAGCTTCTGTAGAAGAAACTGCATCAGAAGCACCCGTCATGGAGGCTGCCTTGGTAAAATGTTCCACATCCATCGATGTCGCAGGGTTAGTCAGCAAGTCGGCGCTTACCCCAATTACCGAAGAGGAAGAGAATCCTCAAGTTCCTGAGAAATCCATTGATACAGAGGTTGAAAAAGAGAAGTCTGCTGAACTCCTAGATGACGCCTTTGACGGCTTGAGTGATATCATGATAACTTCCCAAGAGCTTTTTGGGGATAACAATCCAAAAGCAACTTCTCCCGTTGTCGATGCGACTTCCACCTTTAAAAAAACCCAGACGCCTACTACGCCAGTCGTCTCTGTTTCCACACTAAAGCGTGGTCTGTAGCTTGACGCATGTAGCTTGCACGCCACACACACTTAGGATTTTCCAGTACTTATAAACATTTATCTTCTTTTCCCTGGAAATTCCTAAACTTTACTCTTTTTTTGCTTTCAGGTTCTCCAATGGGACGTACAGGTTCATATTATGACTCATTCAAGTACCATGGAGGCCGCGGCACCTATGACTTTAGGAAGTATCTTGATACTCCAAAGGAAACAGATGAAGAGAGGGCTCGAAGGAAAGCCCAGGAGAAGCGGGATTACGATCAGTGGCAAAGAAGGAAAGATGCCGAGCGATACGATTCTTCGCACAGGAGTGACTACTCTCATAAGCGGAAGTCTTATGATGATAAGGGAAAAACTCAGATTGCCGATGAACCGAGCAAACGATCTAAACCGATTGACACGTCTGAAATTTCTGAAAAAACTAACGCTCCCATTCCCTCTGATGTCCTAGCTAGCTCTCCTCCTCTGAAGAAATCTGACATTCAGACTATCATTAACAGACCGCAATATCAAGTCAAGGACGGTCCCCCAACACTCCAGAGCCGTTTCCCGAATTGGTACCTAAAAGGGGTACGCTTTGACTTGGACATAGTTCCGATTGATAAATCAGACATGCTTAGCAGTCTTGACGCAGTCAGACTTAATATCGAGAGGATGTCGCAGTGGCAGAAGCTGGTCGATGAACTCCAAAGGGTCAACCATCTTAACCTTGAGGCGATGATGACGATGGAGAATGATAAAGCAGAATGGGACAAATGGCGTAAGCAGCATGACGCGGAAATGACGAGTATTGCAGATGACAATGCGAAGCTTGCGTCTGAAGTTAAGCAGCTTAAGGAAAATCTCGCTTCTTCTTCTGCATCATATACTCAAAAAGAAGAAGTCTTTCAGAAGCAAGTGCGGGACGCACATGCTGCACAAAGAGATGTAGAAATGAAGCTTGCCACCGAACAGCACGTTAAAGAGAAGTACCGCACAGAAAACGCCGAACTGCGGGAAAAGGTCACCTCCCAGAACATGGAGATTGAGTTACTAAAGTCTCGACTTGCTAAAGTTGAGGCAGAGCGTGATGAGGCTACCGCTGGCCGGATCGCTGCCGTTGCCGAAAAGGAAGCGGCTGAGCAATCACATGAGGCGACGAAAGCAGACGTCAGCTCTACCTTATTTGACTTTTATTTACACAGCGTTCTGGGTCGTGGGAGCCTCTCTTTTCTTGGTCCCGATTATGAAATTACATTGGCTGAAGTGTGGGAAGTTGCGATGGATATGCTTGGCGGGGCTGGCTATAATGAGCTGGAACTTGAGGAGCGCTATCTCAATGATGAGGATCGCGCCGCTCTTGTTAAGGGGAAAGAGCTACTTGCCAAGGTACGAGCTGAAACAGCGGGAGAAGAGCCTCCAAAAGAAGAAGCTCCTTTAACTGCCCCCGTCCAAACTTCCACTTCAGCTGACGTTAATATTATAGATTCCAGCCCTCATTCTTTACATTTAGCTAAAGTTGCCCAGGAGACTGCAACTACTCCTACTGAAGATGAGGCACTGGATGATATTGAAGCCGAGAAGTTTGAGGTAGATCTTGTGAAGCCAACTCCTCCAGGTACTCTTGGTGTCGTCTCGGGTCTAATGAACCAGTCATTTGACTTAGCCGAATTCGATGACCTTCTTACTTGTTACTTAAACTTTGATGAACCGATGCCTTCTTTATTTTCGGGGGATGCTGACTTTAACTTCTTTTCTTCTACAGCGGAGGCACCAAGCACTACACAAGCTTTCACTCCTTCGATTGCCGTTCCTCCGTCTTCCCAAATTACTCCTCCCTCTGCTTCCCAACCAGGATCACAAGCAGAGAAAATCGAAGCTCTTCAAGGCTTGGATGATCCGGCTGCTTCTCAGGAACAGAAGGCGGAGGATTTTGAAGACATCGAGAAGACCCCGGAGCGGTCTCTTGACGACGATACGAAGCTTTCAACATTGCTGACTACTCCGAGGAGCGAGTCTTCTTCAAAAAGGAAGGGGAAACGTGCCGTAAGGAAAAAGAAGAAGACTTCCACTGAAGAGGAAGCAGTAGTTGATCCGGCTGTACCGCTTTCTCCTTCTGTCCCTGCCCGTTCTCAACGGCTTCAAAAGCTAATCATTAGGCCGGGAAAGAGCTCCAAGGGTGGTGAGAAGAAGGAATAATCAAGTTGGATTTTCTACTTATTATTTTTGCTCTTTGCATGTATTGACCGGGGATTGTGCGGGTACCGGTCCCCGCTTTTGCTTTTTGAGACATCTGCGTATGTAAAGAATTTTCATAGTACTAAATAAAACAATTATTTTACTTGTACAAACTCTTGTGTATGTGAGAATGATCTATCTTTTATTTTAAGTGTAGAACAAATGATTCTTCTTACTTGTGCAAACTTTTTGTCTGCGTTTGAGAATGCATTTATTCTACATCTGTTTCGCGTGATATTGTTATGTACTTGTGGTATGTTGCTTGAATACTGCTTTTTATTGTTGCAGCCGTATCATATGATATTGCCCCTATACCATAAGTGCATAACAATATCTTTCGCTTTTAGCGAGACCTGTACTCTTATTTTCCATAGAATAGCTATTCCGTTCTTGAGGGAATGATTATTCTACTTAAACGGAGTGTGTCTCATTTTCGGATAAGCTTTTACGCTTCAACCTTCGGAAATGTTCATTTCATACTTTTGAGAAGTGAATTCTCCTACGCGGTGAAGCGAAAGAATCGAAGTGTGCCTCTAAGGAGGGCTTTATTTCGGTATTTTTTGAGGAGTAGCATGTGGACTCCGAAGAGTAGCATTATGCTTTGTGGATTATTGTTGTGCCTCCGGAGAGGTCTTGTGCTTCCAAAGAAGTCTTGATTTTGGTCTTCGAAGAGAAGCAATTTTTGTATTTCTACTCGGGTGAAGTGGGTCTCCGAAGAGAAGCATTTTGCACTTTTACCCTGGTGAAATGTGCCTCCGAAAAGGGCTTTTACCTCCGAAGATGGCTTGTGCCTCCGAAGAGGGCTTGTGCCTCCGAAGAGGGCTTGTGCCTCCGAAGAGGGCTTGTGATTGCCTGGAAGTTACTTTCTCATGGTCAGAGGTCTACGGGCGAACACAAGTTGCTTGATTGGATGTTTGTTTGCACAAACGATCGCAATTAACTAACAAGGTGCCCCTTTGGTAGTCCCACCGATCTTTTTGATTGAGTAAAGCACTCCCATTTATTGGCGTGCCTCGTTAGAGGGCTTTGGTTGGTTGGTGTGCCAGGTAGGTTGCGTCTCAGGGGCGAGTGGATCCACGGGGCGGACATACGCTATCTGGTCGGATGCATCACGACCAGTTAGCGAGGGTCTTGTTCCTTCCGGTTGGGAAGGCATCCCTTTAGTGGATCTCTCGGCCTTCCTGTTGAGAGGCATACCTCCCTTTATCTGCTTCTTTGTTTGCCCGCTCATGTTGTATCATCATCCGCCAATCTGCGATCCTTTATCATCGTTTCCAAGCGCGTGTTCCTTTCTTTTGCAAGTAAATTGCTTTATCTGAAAAAGTAAACTTCACTGTTGAATGACTCCACAGAGTAAACGCAAGTTATTTGGTTGGATGCTTTTTCTACATCAACGATCGCAACCAGTTAACGAGGGCTTGACCTAGTGGAGCCGTCAACTTTTTATGTGAAGTTCCTCTTGTATGGGATTCGAGTTTGAAATTTTTGTTGCTTGAAATTTGCTAAATGATTTGTAAGGCTCGCTTAGCTTTGCGATGGGTGAGCTTTGCTTTAATGACCTGCAGTATTAGATCGATATTTTAGCAATACATTTAGAGTATTTACACATCGAAATATAACAGGCATTTTATAACAGAAAACACAATGCATAGTTTTTCATTATTGAGTCACGCTGATTTCTCAGCGGTTTGCAATGCAGAAGTTACACATCCATCATTATCTTTAAAAATTTAAGCAATGCTGTTAAGTAAAAATGAATGCTAGTTATTGTTGTTTCAGAATCTCCAAGCTGGATTTCCATTTGTGCTTGATTCATAGCTTTTGGATTTTCATGTCAGAGAAAGCGAGAGATGCCCCAGTCGCAGTTTTGTGAGTGATTAGTAGTCATCCCAACTTCTGCTTGCTGGGTATGGTCCCCCCGTGATAGCATTAATGACAAGCTTTTCTGAATCTCGCACTGCAGTGTTGTTGTGAGAATCGGATTGATGGGTAGGGTGTTGTTGATCCCGAGTGGATGAGGTTGGATCGGCTCCGCTTCTCTTAACGTATTGTTGGAGTTTACCCTGCTCTAGCAATTCTTCAATCACCTTCTTTAATTGGCGACATTGGTCAGTGTCATGGCCAGGTTGATTGTGAAATTGGCAGAATTTTCCATTACTCTTTGCACCTTTCGTCATCTCAGGTGGCTTAGGATACCGGACAACGTCTTTTGTTGCAAAAAAGATATTTCTTGGTGTATCAGTTAAAGGAGTAAAGTCCGAAGGATTAAAGCGGCGAGGTTTCTTTTCATTTCTCTGGCTTTTTCCTCCTTCATTCTCCCTTTTCTGACTTTCAGATTCTCTTTTCTTAGGTGGGACATTGTCATTATCAGTCTGGGCAATAACCACTTTTGATGTTGCAGAAAGGCTTTCAAGGCGAATGAACTCATCGGCCTTTTTATAAAATTTATCAAGTGAGTTCGGTTCCTTCATCTTTAGCCATATCCCAAATTTACTCGATTTATCAATGGCTCGCATCAAATAAGTCAGGATCATGCGTGGTTCCGCATTTTCTACCTCGGCTAAAGCTATATTGAAACGGCTCAAGAAAGATTTGATTGATTCTCCGGGCGCTTGTTCAAGGTTAGACAGTGACATTACATCCTTAGCTTTTGAAGCATACAATCTGAACTGTTCTTTAAACTTTTGCGTTAAGTCGGAGAACTTATCTACAGACCGAACTGGAAGCTTTGTGAACCAAAGTAAAGCCACACCTTCCAGGTATACAGGAAAGTACCGACACTTGATCTCGTCTGATGCTCTTGCACCGGTCATATGCCAATCGTATTTGTATAAGAAATGATTAGGGTCAGTGGTTCCCCTATAGGCTTGGATAGTAGGAGGTGCAAATTTCCTTGGGAATTCTGCTCTCAGGATCCTTTCAGTAAACGGAGTTCTGCTTGGCGCAAATCCCCAGTCAGCCTCATCCTCTTCCCTTTGCATGCTCTCTTTCATGATGCGGCCAACCATTTCAGACAGATACTCTTTATTGTTCAAAGACACCTCCGGGCAAGCATTAGTTCTTCCCTCGGAAGTTTGCCCGGGCATATGTTCATGACAAGTTGGTTGCGGCCTAGAACCATCAGCTTGGAAAGGTGGCGTTTCAGGAAGGGTGGTTTGATGGTTTTCTGGCTGACGATTTGCCCCAAGCAGGGCAGTTATTCTATCCATCATCAAAGCGTTTTGAGTTTCAATTTGTTGGTATAATCCAGAAACTGCGTCATCCAATTCAGCCCTGGTGACCCCAACGGTTGGAGTTGCTTGGTCTGTTATTGGGGAAGCGGAAGTTCCTTCGTGAGCGTTTCCGGATCTGATAGGTCTACCTCTTCTTCCAGGAGCCATTATTTCAGATCTGGTTTTTAAAGAGAGGTTCTTTTTATGAATCTTTGCGAGGCAACGGTGGATGATCGCCTGAGTTCAATTCTCAGTGAAAGCACCAAAATGTTAACGGTAAAAAGTGAACGCTAACACCCGGTGTGTGTAATTGAATCGTGAAAGCACCACCCGTTGGTACGGGAACAGAGTATGAGCTGAGAAAAGCAGAAAAGTAGTAAATGAACAACAGATTTATAGTGGTTCGTCCCGTAATTGAGCCTACGTCCACTTTATAGTCTTTTATTGCTGATTTGATTACAATTCGATACAATATCCCTCTAAATACAATACAATTTGATCATGAAATCATTCTTGACTACTAGCTCGATCTTTAACGATGAAACTCGACGAATCCGCGTTGGATGTTAAGAGCTCTTCTCGAAGATCGTCGTAGTGTCTCGAATGCTTGAAGATCTTTGATTGCTGAATGAGAGGAGGCTTCGACAGCGTAACGGCGCTTGGAGAAATGAATGGCCAAAAGTCCCCCTCAAGTTGGAAGTGATGTCCTATTTATAGAAGCTGATTTCTGGGTAGAAAATTTGCCTAAGTCTTAGGTCGCGCGCGACCTTAGTTAGGTCGTAGGTCGCGAACGACCTAAGCTAGGTCGCTGTCACCTTGCGGTTCCACGAGTTACTGCGCTTGTCTTCATTTGATCAAGTAATAGGTCGCACGCGAGTTACAGAATAGCTGCGGGGGCTCTAGGTCGTAGGGCGCTGAACTTCCTTTAATAGTTAGGTCGCTAACCTATTTAAGTCGTCAAGTTCCTTAGGTCGCTAACTACCTTAGGTTGTTAAGCCCTTTAGGTCGCTAGTTACCTTAGGTCGTTGAGTTCCATAGGTCGCAATCCTTTCTGCCTCCTTAGGTCGCGAGATCCTCTGCAGCCTTAGGTCGTGAAGCTTTCCTGCCCCCTTAGGTCGCGAGGTCTTCTGGACCTTAGGTCGCAAAGAAGTTAGGTCGCAGCTTATCCTTAGGTCGCAGCATCCTTAGGTCGCAGCACTTCCTTAGGTCGCAGCATTTCCTTAGGTCGCAGCATCCTTAGGTCGCAGCACTTCCTTAGGTCGCAGCATTTCCTTAGGTCGCAGCATTTCCTTAGGTCGCAGAATTTCCTTAGGTCGCAGCATTTCCTTAGGTCGCAGAGTTTTAGGTCGCTGAACTGAAAGAGTTAACACTTATTTTGGTTATGACTTATTTTATAAAGTTTGATTTTTAATAAGTTATTGTTTTTAAATGTTTTCGCTGTTTTATTTATTTTGTGTTGTGAATCTTAGTCTCTGTAAGTTTTTAGCTATACCTAAAACGTACCATATTCTTTATTGTGCCCATTTTGGGTATATTAAGGGGTATAGGGTGTTTCAGCTTCCTTATACTTACATAGTATAATATGAGAATCAGGTTAACAAAAGAAATATGATGTAACTCTACATGCAAAAATTAGCATGATAAAAATCTACATGCAACCAACAACCATATCTCAATCATATGCGACAAAATACAGAGAATATTCTGTAATAGGTGTTGCGCATCCAATTATTTCAAATGATAAAGTTAGATCTAAATACTTGGGTTTTTCCAATTCAAAAGTTTATTTTTAAATTTCTCAAACGAGAAAAATCAAAGATCAAAAATCAAAATGACAAGGAGGGTATTCCTCCAAATAAAGTACAGTGAAACTCTAGAATCAAAATAACATGGAGCATCCAGTAGTATTCTGGTTCCTCTAAAAACACCAACTAGAGTTAATAAGCATCATTCCTTTCCCAAAATCTGAAAATTTTCTTTTTTCAAAATCACCGAGATTTAAGTCCTAATAATAACAATTTAAATTCCTTTGTCTATAAATTTAAATTTATAGACAATGGTGTATGAAATCACCAAACCAATTAATCCAATTTAATCAAAGCAAATCAATCAATTTCCATGGTGGAATAAACTATCACTAACAGTCAATCAAATTCCATAAGGGAAAATATATCACTTAACATTGTTTCAAAATGTCAAATGACTAGCAAACAAATCCTAACTTAGGTTCATAACTTTCTTAATTGTCCAAAAATATAGATAATTATGTAAGTATGTCATTTTTCTCATTAGCCTTTGGTTATTGCTTAGAAGGTTATCCAAACTCACTTGGACAAAATGGAAAGTTATACTAAATATTTTATTAGTTTTCTTAATTATATTAAAATTTTCTAAAGTTATACTCATATAACTACCTAAATCACTTATATTTTTATTTAGTATTTTATTCAATACTAAAATTATTTATGATTTATTTCATAAATTCTCACCCAAGATTTTTTTATAAATATTTTATAAAGTCGTTTCTTTATAAAACTTCAAATCATAACTTATTCCACTTTATTTGCTTGTATAATACTCTTCTACATCCTAAGAGTACGTACGAATTTTATTTTACTTTTTCAAGGTCTAGATGGAGATCAAATCAATTTATAGTTCCTTCAAACCGAGTCAGCCGATTAACCTTTTTAACTTGAAGTGTTAAATATATTTATGGGTTGACCCAATCAACAAGTAGTTTATACTACTAAGATGTTTTAAACAACTATATGGTTTAACTAAAACAATGTTTATCAAAACCTTCTTATTTAATTTAACCGAATTTAAAACTATGTTAAATTACCCCATATCTTATCTAAGGGAAAAATCTTATTTATCAAAGCAATCTCTTATTAAAAATACTTTTTTATTGTTAAACCGATTTCCTTTCTGGGAACTTAAAAGTTGGTTATCCGGTTTTAATTTCAAAAACTCATTCTTTTGAAAGCGTACTATATATATTTTCATATATAATAACTTCAAATAATTTATTTATTAAAACTCACTTTGGGTACGTCGGATTTGAACTCTTTTCGATCACACAATGGTAAAGAGATTAATTTACTAAGTACTCCACAACGTTCGCCTAAACAAACATTCGATCGTCACTTAGAATATTATTCAGATTACTACAAAACTGATCGAAACAGTTTCCTTCTAATTATCCCAAAGAAAATGCATTCCATTTAAAATTTTACTTCCTAACATATTTTTACTTTTAATTACTTTCAAAACCACCGCTCTTTCATTTCCCGTAAACCATTTTTAAATTATTTTCAAAAATTCCGGGATTTAGATTCAAAATCCTTTTTTAAACATGTTTTATAAACTGAACTTATATAAAATTTCCGTTATAAAAAAATCATTTCATATTATAATAATCCTTCTTTATTATAATAGAATTATTTCAAATATTTATTCTCTAAATATCTTATCCCACTATTTAGATTATATTAACAAGTTTTTATAAAGTTTAATCCTTAACCCACCATTATTAAAAGGTGAATTTTTAAGTTAACATTTTCTCTGAACACCATTATAGTCAGATTGTGAAAATTAATTCACAAAGGGTTCGTTTTAAATCAAAGCAATAAATGCTCATAAATAAACCGAGCACAATCTAGCAATTAACAAACAAAATTCAATGCTTCTTATTTAAATTAAGCATAACCGATCAGACAATAGTGATTATAAATAAATATTATCACATCTAAACAAACACACTTTATAACTATGTAAATTTTTGAAAATTATTCCTCTATATATATATGAAATATAATCCTAAGAAAAATATTTAATTTGCCAAATATTTCAGAAATTTCAATACCATGTCCGTTGGTCTTGATCAAATGTTTAAAAACCCCTATCGATACCGTGGCGTCCCACGTCTCGACCAGAATTCATAAAAACTCAATAGACTAATTAACATAATACGTATTTATAACATTAACAAATACGCTCTCGAATATATGATACTCTCAAACTCATTCTAGGGTGTCGTTTACCCTACCTCTAATGAGCCAAACCCTACCAAAGCCAAGGTTCATGCTTAACCTCACGCTCTGATACCATGCTGTAACGACCCACATTTTTGACCATCAAAAGTCATCATCGAACACTACCATTGTGTTCCAATATCGTGCAACCAATCAACGAAAGGGCAGATTGTTAAGGTAGACAAAAAGAAAAGAATAAAGAATAGAATCTCACAGTGTAGTCGACAGCATATAATATAACAAGGACAGTAGAAATTGTCACTTTAAACATATAGAGTATATCAGAGTTAAAAACAAACCTTATCAGCTAGACAGTTATAAAATCCTGACCTTACAAATGCCAATAGGTAAACTATATAATACAGCAGAAAATAAAATACTACAATATGTGAATCTTCAGCTCCCTTCCACGATCTCCAAAACTTCAAAGACAACCTGGGAAAATACTCAGTCAGACCTAAGCACTATAAATAAATAACACCCGGATTAGTCTGGAAATACCAGCGTGAGATAACTCAAATAATGGAGAACATATAAAGTTCTATGAGACTATGCCGCTAATGCGGAATGGGTTTTCACCTCACAAGAATAACATCCATACAGGCAAGAGTAGAAATACATATCAGGAAAAAAATCCAAATATGAAAGAGCATAAATAAGATTAAACCATACTTGAAAGAATGGAAATAAACCGAGTAAAACCCAAACTGGACAGAATGGATAGAACAAGGAAAATAGTCCAACTTGACAGAATGGACTAACTAAGGTAACAATCCAAACTTGATAGAATGAACTGAATAAGGTAACATTCCAACTTGGTAGAATAGACTAAATCAATACTTAAATGCCTAATGAGGAGTCGACTCTACTCGTGGTAATTTAAAAATAAACAGATTCAGGGATACGAATCGAACAAGGAATGAAAAGTTTCCACCAAATGACAAGGAGGGTGTATCCCCCTTAAAAGAAGTATACCTTTAGCAATATACTTAAAAACCCCAGGAACTCCAAGCTAGACCCCGCTAAACCTTACCAAGAATCAGAATATTTCACATGTAAAACTCTCAACCATTTTTCACGTGATGGTACACAAAAATCTAGATGAGATGTGACAATATCCTAATGAGGGTAACCCCAAATAACTTGGTGTAACAACCCTGTATTTTGTGATTATTTTAATTTTATATTTTAATTATTTTAATTGAAATTCCTGATTTAAAAACTTTAATTTATTTATTAAAATGGATAAATTTTGTTATTTTAAATATAAATTTTGATTTTTTGTGTGAATTATAATTCCAAACATGAATAGATAGAATATTTTCCAAAAAAGTGGATTTTGGTCAAAATGGTCAAACTTTGACTTCTAAATTTAAAATTTAAATGTTCAAATTTTTTAATTTTATCTTTTATTATGAAAATAGATTAAATTTCAAGAATATTGCTTTTCGTTTCATTGAAATCGGATTTATATTGTGAAAGTTATGCTTTTTACAATATTGTGTGTAAATTGTTTTATTTAACAAATTTGTTTATTTTAATTTATATAAATAACATTTTTGTTTGTAAAATCATGTTCTAATTTGTGTAACATGATATGTTATGTATATATTTTATTTTTAAAACATTTTTTAAAAAGTGTAATTTAAATTTCCAATGTCAGTGGTATTTTGTTTACAGTTTTTAATTTCTAGTTTCAATTAATTAAGGTAATTCTTTATTTATTTTTTTCTATTTTCTTAAGATCTTATTTTATTTTCATTTATACTTTATTTTGTTCAGCATTTATTTTATTTACTTGACATTTATTTATTTAGAAGTGTTGTTGAAGTTTTCCAAAGTCAGTTGAATTGTATTTACAATTTTTAATTCTAGTTTCTATTAAATAGAGTATTTTCTTTATTTATTTTCTACTTTTCCTAAAACTAGTTATTTATTCTTCATAATATCTATCTCTACATTATATTTCTATTTTAATGATTTATACATTCATTTAGTAATTAAATGGATAAGTATTTAGATCCCTATTTATTTCTTGGAAAGAAATTTCAAATATATATATATATATATATATACGTTATTGTTTTAAAAGGCATACCTTTAAATGTTTATTTTAATTAATACAAGTAATATTATTGGTTGATATATCATGTTATAATTGTGTATATATATGTAACATTTCATGTAATGTATATATTTACAACATTTGTCCGTTTTGTTTCATTTGGATATATACTTTGTAAATTAAGTAACATACAAAGATGTAAATAGCAATTAATTTATACGTTTCTATAACCGTTTTCTTATTTATTTATATAGTGTTTATATAAACGGTATGTATTTATTAAATTATTTCTTTGGCATATATTTTATTAAATAGATGGGAAACAAATTAAATTAAAGATACGTTACCTATTTTTAAATTAAAGGCATAAGTTACGTTTTGATTTATTACCTTTTTATCTTTCCATCCCTTGATTTTCTACCATAACTTCTCCTTGATAGCCATGACTTTTTCTTTATGAAATTCATGTGAAAACATCTCTTCTTATTTCACTTTACACGCCTATTTTTAGATCTGAGAAAAAAGGTAATGGCTTCCTTCTCTTTTCTCCACTTTTCTTCTTTGTTTTGCCTTGTTTTTCACTTGATTTTGCTTGATCTTCACATATGGTTCTCGGCCTAACCCCTTCACCATCACCTCCACTGACCACCACCACTTCTTCCCCACCTAATCCACGGCCTAACCACCATACTCCTCTGACCTGAAAGTGCTATGGCCTCCCCTTGAACAAAACTTCACAAAAACTATGAAAACTCCACAAAACCAGGCTAACCGAGCCCTATATGCAACACCACCTTCATTGCTTGCCACAGCCACCTCCTTAGCCACCACCATTATCAAGCACCACCTCTGAACACCATTACTAACCTCTGACCTGACCTATAGCAGCCTCTGGCTGAGCCTAAATATGCCTTTGACCGAGCCCAAGTTGAACCAAAACCCTTTCTAGCCTTGCTTTTGACCTTCCACACTTTGTAACTTCCAAACCCTTCCTTTTCTTGACCAAGCCTTGTTATTTTCAGTCCAAAGCTGATCCTTTACCACCTGAAACATGTCATGGCTGAACCAATTTAGCCTTAAGGCCGAGCACATGTTGAGTCAAGAGCAAGCAAAACTTGTTTGAAACTTGGTGATGTCTTTGTTTATCTCTATTTCAATTTGTTTCAATAATTTTGGTATTGTATTTATATTTATGTTTGGTCTTGTTTTATTGTTTACATACAAGATATACATCTTGGCTCTCTTCCCACTTGAATCAAATCGTGCTATCGTGCTTTCTGGATTATTTTTTTATGTGTGTTGTTTGCAAACTCCAGCTTTAAATAGGTGAGTAATCTCACCTGACATTTATACTTATGCAAATGTGAATTGACAACAATTGAACGTGTAGAACTATTATATTATGTTATAATTGCATGTTTTATAAATTATATGATGTTAACCCTGTACAGTAACCTTTCATATTATCTGATACTACTATATGTTGCTATATTGTTTATTTTATTCTATTCTCACACTACAAGTTCAATGTAGAATAGAATCACTATGGGTTGAAATGATACATACCCGAACGGACTTTAAAATAGGAAAAATCGTTATGGGCTTAAATGATAGGCCTGAACGATTTTTATTTATTTGTATTTGTCTTGGGATTGCGGGTTTGAAATAATCAAAACCCGGAATTTTTCTGATTTCAAAATTAAATGATATTTTTCGTATCACTTGATTTAGGTGTGAAATATTATCCGAACCCGTGGTTGATTTAAAAATATGTTTTCTTATAAATTTTATGTATTGTAAATGGAAAAATATGAAATTTTACTTATATTGGATATAAAATGTTAAGCAGTGATTTTCTAAAAGGGTTAAATTGTATAAGTTAATAGATGGTTTGAGTTGTAGTGTGGAAGTTTGATTTAACTTAATAATGGGAATTTAAATAAAAATGGAATTATAAGCTTAACTTGGTAATTGATAATTGATGTATGAATTGCATAAATTTAAGGTAAAAGAAAACATCAAGTTATTGTAAAGTAAAGTTAAGCAACTTATAGTGGATTTTAACTGTATGTAAGGGAATTATAATTAAAATTGGATGTTCATTTAATTAAGATGAAAATTAATAAAATTATAGGTTAAATGGTATCCAAATAATGAATTTTGAAAGGTAAAATAAAATTGATAAGTTAAAGGTGAGAAAAATTGAATTTGTTTAAAATGTTAAATAAATGGATAGTTAAATGGAAATTTGGAATATAACTTAATTTGGAAATTGGTGATTTGTTTTAAATTGGAATAAGTAAATTAAATAAAATGGAAATTAAGTTTAATTTATGAAATGGTAGTATAAAAATTTAAGTGTTAAATAAATTGTTAAAATGCAAAGAATAGGAAAATTGTACACTTGAAGGTAATAAGTGAATTATTGAAATTTGATATTTATTTGTGAAATTTACTTTATAAAAATCGTAAGTTAAAGGGTGTTTAAATGACCACTTTTAAAGTGGAAAATATGAAAATTTATAAGATAAAATGGTTTAAATTGAAGTTTATTTGTTGCTAAATTGAATTAAATCCTTTAATTTGAACCCTGAACTATTACAGCAGTCTTTAAATGCTGTCTTTACTGAATTGAATTTTTTGAAATGTAACTAATAGCAGCATTTTCTAAGTGCTGCGAAAGCTGAAATTTAATTGTTTTTAAAGTATTTAAGTGAATAAATGAGCTCAGTAAAGGTTAAATTTTTGGAAATTGAATATTTGATTTGTAAGTATAATGAATTCACTTTTTAATGGTTTAAATGAATGATTTTAATTTGGAATTATAAATCATTTTGAAATTTATAACCACGTATACATTTACACTGTTATTTGCATTGTTTATTTTAATATGGATATTTCTATGATAGTGTTTATTACTACTTAATTGATGGTTTGACGGATCCTTAAAGGATGGGCGATCCCAAGCATCCTTTAAGTTATTGTGCATTACTATTACAGTTCACTTGAGTTGGTTTACATTGTATAAGTATGTATGTCCTGACTCGAGTGTTTGTGTTTTACTTTACGCTCGGGTCAGCCTGAGAATCACAGCTTTGGATTCACCTTCTGGAGCTAGAGTTTTGCTGGAGCTTATCTATCTATCTATTCGTCTACTTCTTTTAATTATTTCCTATTCAGTATTGTCCCTGTAATATTGATTTATGTATCCAGACTTCTGTTGTATCCATTTTTAAACTATGATATTTTATATATGTTTTGAGAATATGTTGATAGTAGCTTCATGAACTACTATGGTATTTTATTTCCGCTGCGAGTTATTCTGATATTCTGTGTCTGTGATTCTGTGTTTGATTTTATTTGCTCCAAATTTTCTTGACAATCCACTGTTTTGAATTATTTAAGTCTGACATGTGTGGATTTATTGTCAATTTGAATGGTCCAAAATAGTGGGATGTTACAGTTGGTATCAGAGCTTTGGTTTTAGGAAAACCTTAGCCTACGGAGCAAAAACTCATTAGAGATAGGGTAGAAATACCCTAGAATGAGTAAAATCAATCTCAGAATCATTTCTTTATGAGAGAACGTATTTTCGAAGTATAAAATGATTTTCAAATGATTTTAAAGAATTTACAATGATTATTTTGATATAAATTTTCTTGCCTTGAAAGTAAAATTTTGCTAAACTTCAGTCCTTTCGTATCCACCTTGTTAGTAATTTCTTTGATTAGGATCCTCTTAAAATTTGAACTTCTAGCTTGTTTGATCTAGATTCATTGTTGATAGAAATCTATTTTGGGTATGGCAAATCTGTAGTTTGTTAGGTTGCTCTTAGTGAACTCTGTTGTATCTTTTGGTTAGCTGAAGTTGTCCAACTATAAGATATTTATGCTCCTATTTTCGTATGATATGAACTTGAGTCCTTTCAAGTTATGAATGGTAATTCTTTTGTATTAATATAGGTTGTATATCTCTAATCTTGGTTGGGATTTTTATCGATTAGGATTCCTTTGAATTTTGAAATGATCCCACTTGTTCTGAAATACATTCCTGTCTCCCCTAACTGTATTCTTTTGATTTTTAGAGCATTCCATAACTCCACTTTGAATTACCTCTATAAAGACCGGCGATCCCGCCAATCTTTGAATGATTTGTAAAGGGGTGAAACTCCCTTACAATTGGCATTGATTCACCAGAGATTTCTGTATCCTCAGTTTACGATGCTATCTATCTTCTGCTATACCTGGATTCTATCTCTGGCGATCGAAGGTCGATTTGCCTTAGATTTTCACATCGATTATATCGCTGGAGTCACGGTTGACCTTGTTAAGGTCGCACGCGATTTATATGAGCTTATCCATCTTCTAATTGGTAATTTAATTATCTCATCTTCGTTCGAGCTTATCTTCGAATCAGAATTCTATTTGATTTGAGTCCCTCTAAATTTGAATCTCTGTTTTGTTTTGAAATCCATCATTGAATCATCCCTTGGAAAAT
Organism: Allium fistulosum; assembly: GCA_030737815.1. Lineage (NCBI taxonomy): Eukaryota > Viridiplantae > Streptophyta > Magnoliopsida > Asparagales > Amaryllidaceae > Allium > Allium fistulosum. The sequence goes on along the minus strand of CM060902.1, from coordinate 795,453,084 downwards.
TTGTGGTTAATTGTCTTTTGAAACTTGTGTATTCATCATAGTTGTTATTTTGAAAAGGATGACCATATTTTTATATAAAAGTGAAATGTTTTCGATAAGGATTATACAGCCTTTTAAAATGAGGATTTGAAGTTTCAAAAGGATTTGAAATTTTGAAAATTTTATAAGAAATGGTTTCATATAAAATGATTTATAATTAAAGGTTTTGAATCTGAATTTGAGTGATTGAACTCAGGCATTTTGGAACTAGTTTTAAGATTTTGAAATAATAAATAATATGATTTGAAAGTATTTTCCGAATAATCAAATGATTTTAATGAGTTTCAAATGATTTCGAAGAAATTTCAAAAGAAGTTTTCGAGAAAATAGAAGTCCAAAACTAACTTATGTCGTTGTAAAATAATTTCGGTGATGAATGTATGCATCATCGACATTGATTTTCGAGTTTCAGAGTGGGGGAGAGGCCACTTTGGTAGCTGTGCTATGCGATTGATTTGTGAAACCAATTTTTGATTTCAAATTCCGAAGTGTGATGTGATATTCGAAAGATATATGTATATATATTTGAACAATTTGAAATGAGCCGGTGTTCAGTTCTTGAGTTTTGGATTTGATTTGATATAACCCTATCTTTTGGAATTGATTTACTGATCTGTTGGTGATTTCCAACTCTTGGATTGAAATATAATTTCTTCGACTATTTTGAAGGTTCGAGCACTTCCAAATCAAGGTTAACTTTTCAAAGCTAAGAAATTTTGAAAAGTATAAAGTATATAAGTTTGGTATGTATGTTTAAAGTATGTAGTAATATGATTTAAATAAGTTGAAACTATTTTATTAAGTAAATGAATAAGGCTATTTTGAAATTTTTTTCTAATATGAAATTTAGATTTGAAATGTTTTGAAAAGAATTGGTCTTCAAAATATTTTGAATAAAATTTAGTTTAAATGTTTTAACTGGGTAACATCTTTATAAAACTATATATTGAACAAATTGGAATAGATGCATAAGTTGTACGTATGCTATTTTATTCGCATAATTAAATTGATCCAAGTTTGAGCACACAAGTTCGAGGTGAATTACACCATTTCGTGTTAGGATTTTTCATTTGATTCTTGATGGCGAATATTTGATATGGATTTTGGGCTTGATTCTAGATTTCTCTATCATAGTATATGGCTATGCAAGGAGACTGATGGCTTCTAGTCGAGAAACCATATCGAAGTCCGCATTAGGGAAGTCGAATGGACAGTACTAGTTCGAAAGCGAACTTGTGTGATCGAGCGAGCGATCGAATGTAATGTTGCGAAATGATGACATATGTACATCTTATATTCTAATATTATTGATATACTTGACGCTGAAATTGGAAATTGTTGGGTTGGATATCTTTGTAATTTAATTGGAATTTTTCTTTTATGCAAAACTACTATCAAATTTAAAACCATTTTTTTTCAAAACTATTTTTCTTTATTTTTCTTAAGCAAACTATTTTATTTTATTTTACATACAAAACTATTTTATTTAAAACCATTTTTTTTCAAAACTATTTTTCTTTTATTCTTCTTAAATAAACTATTTTAAACTATTTTTTTACAAAACTATTTTTCAAAACTATTTTTATATACAAAACTATTCTAAATTCAAAACCTTTTATAAAGCAAAGATGTTCAATTCAATATGGCTCTTCATGCAGCGAAATTTATTTTTGAAAATTTTTGATCCTTATATAGGATGGACCTTATGTAAGTATAAGATGATTTTAAAAAAAACCATTGATTTTGGAAATGAATTGGTTGACTTAAATTATATTGATTTAGAAAATTGGATTATTCTCCAAACCTATTATTTTGGAAACTTCGAAACTGAAGATATTTAAATTGAGAAGAAATAATTTGGTGGGATTGTATATGATTTTGAAACTGAACTGATATTGAAAAAATTGAAATTTGAGAACCTTGTGTTACTAAATACTTGATTTGGGAGTTATCGAACCTATATAAAAATTGGTTTGTATAAGTATGATGTTGATTTGAAAACAATGGATTTGAAAAGGTACTCAATTTGAAAAGTGAAATCTTATATAATTGAAGTCTATATAAGTGTGATTTGATATACTTTTGATTTTGGAAAGGTATTTGATTTGAAAATAAAATCTTATATATAATGGACTTTATATAAGTACGATATTTGAAAGTGATTTGAAAAGGTACTATATGATACATATTTTCGAAGTAAAGATATGGAAAGTGCCTTCTGCTTGATATCCGCTTTGTGGCCACATTGTGGATTCATTCTATCGATATTTTTTCTCTGATTTTTGGTTTTCCGGATATGATACTCGAGTTTCCATCGAATTCCATGGCGTTACCCATGGTCTTACGAGCGTGGCTGCATAGCGTAATTCGCAGGGGCTGCGAGAGCCTAGGGTACAGATGTTTCCTGGGAGATCCAGGCGTAACCATTGTGTATCTGCGATCTATTGGGTCGCTTGGTAGCGAAATTATCAAGGGCTGTGAGAGCCTAGGGTATGGATGTTTCCTGGGGAATCCAGGCGTAACCATTGTGTATCTGCAGTACTACCAGTCTTCATGGCGTAATCGCAGGGTTGGGGGCGGCCTACGGGTACAGATGTTTCTTGGGGGATCAAGGTGTAACCATTGTGTATCCGCGATCCATGATCGACATGTTTTGGTTTTTTTTGTTTGGATTGTACTTTCCATATCTGTTTTAAAAGTTTTCCAGTATTTTCACTAGGTGTTGAAACAGGTCTACTAAGTACCTGGAGAATTCTAGCTTTGCGCCTGATCAACGCACTGCTAGAGTCTGAAGGAACGAGGATAAACTTGTTAAGACATCGAGTTATAAAAGTATTTTGATAAAGTGTTATATAAAGGATATTTTGATCAGTTATTTTCCTTTCTAAAGGATTTTAAAGTGTTTTAAATCTTGTTTACCTCTTTAACCAACAATTTTAATTAATGCCTCATCCTTGTTTTTCGTCCTATTTTCCCTTCTAGCTATTCCTATTCTCCACCTTGTTAAACTTACCTATAACAACAGTTATCAAGTATAATTTTAATCTTTTTGTCATCTTGTTTTAATCCTATTCCATTCTATCTTTTATGTGTTTTCCGTACCTCATTCCTTTTCGAGGACAAAAAGGTTTGAGTGAGGGAGAGTGTAACAACCCTGTATTTTGTGATTATTTTAATTTTATATTTTAATTATTTTAACTGAAATTCCTGATTTAAAAACTTTAATTTATTTATTAAAATGGATAAATTTTGTTATTTTAAATATAAATTTTGAATTTTTTTGTGTGAATTATAATTCCAAACATGAATAGATAGAATATTTTCCAAAAAAGTGGATTTTGGTCAAAATGGTCAAACTTTGACTTTAAAATTTAAAATTTAAATGTTTGAATTTTTGAATTTTATCTTTTATTATGAAAATAGATTAAATTTCAAGAATACTGCTTTTCGTTTCGTTGAAATCGGATTTATATTGTGAAAGTCATGCTTTTTACAATATTGTGTAAATTGTTTTATTTAACAAATTTGTTTATTTTAGTTTATATAAATAATATTTTTGTTTGTAAAATCATATTCTAATTTGTGTAACATGATACGTTATGTATATATTTTATTTTTAAAACATTTTTTAAAAAAGAGTAATTTAAATTTCCAATGTCAGTGGTATTTTGTTTTACAGTTTGTAATTTCTAGTTTCAATTAATTAAGGTAATTCTTTATTTATTTATTTCTATTTTCTTAAGATCTTATTTTATTTTCATTTATACTTTATTTTGTTCAGCATTTATTTTATTCACTTGACTTTTATTTATTTAGAAGTGTTGTTGAAGTTTTCCAAAGTTAGTTGAATTGTATTTACAATATTTAATTCTAGTTTCCATTAAATAGAGTATTTTCTTTATTTATTTCCTACTTTTCCTAAAACTATTTATTTATTCTTCATAATATCTATCTCTACATTATCTTTCTATTTTAATTATTTATACGTTCATTTAGTAATTAAATGGATAAGTATTTAGATCCCTATTTAATTCTTGGAAAGAAATTTCAAATATATATATATATATATATACGTTATTGTTTTAAAAGGCATACTTTTAATTAATACAAGTAATATTTTTGGTTGATATATCATGTTATAATTGTGTATATATATTTAACATTTCATGTTATGTATATATTTACAACATTTGTCCGTTTTGTTTCATTTGGATATATACTTTGTAAATTAAGTGACATACAAAGATGTAAATAGTAATTAATTTATACGTTTCTATAACCATTTTCTTATTTATTTATATAGTGTTTATATAAACGGTATGTATTTATTGAATTATTTCTTTGGCATATATTTTATTAAATGGATGGGAAACAAATTAAATAAAAGATACGTTACCTATTTTTAAATTAAAGGCATAATTTATGTTTTGATTTATTACCTTTTTATCTTTCCATCCCTTGATTTTCTACCATAACTTCTCCTTGATAGCCGTGACTTTATCTTTATGAAAATCACGTGAAAACATCTCTTCTTATTTCACTTTACACGCCTATTTTCAGATCTGAGAAAAAAGGTAATGACTTCCTTCTATTTTCTCCACTTTTCTTCTTTGTTTTGCCTTGTTTTTCACTTGATTTTGCTTGATCTTCACATATGGTTCTCGGCCTAACCCCTTCACCATCACCTCCACCGACCACCACCACTTCTTCCCCACCTAATCCACGGCCTAACCACCATACTCCTCTGACCTGAAAGTTCCACGGCCTCCCCTTGAACAAAACGTCACAAAAACTATGAAAACTCCACAAAACCAGGCTAAGCGAGCCCTATATGCAACAACACCTTCATTGCTTGCCACGACCACCTCCTTAGCCACCACCACCATCAAGCACCACCTCTGAACACCATTACAAACCTCTGACCTAACCTGTAGCAGCCTCTAGCTGAGCCCAAATATGCCTTTGACCGAGCCCAAGTTGAACCAAAACCCTTTCTAGCCTTGCCTTTTGACCTTCCACACTTTGTAACTTCCAAATCCTTCCTATTCTTGACCAAGCCTTGTTATTTTCAGTCCAAACCTGATCCTTTACCACCTGAAACATGTCATGGTTGAACCAATTTAGCCTTAAGGCCGAGCACATGTTGAGTCAAGAGCAAGCAAAACTTGTTTGAAACTTGGTGATGTCTTTGTTTATCTCTATTTCAATTTGTTTCAATAATTTTGGTATTGTATTTATATTTATGTATGGTCTTGTTTTATTGTTTACATACAAGATATACATCTTGGCTCTCTTCCCACTTGAATCAAATCGTGCTATCGTGCTTTTGGGATTTTTTTTTGTGTGTGTTGTTTGCAAACTCCAGCTTTAAAGAGGTGAGTAATCTCACCTGACATTTATACTTATGCAAATGTGAATTGACAACAATTGAACGTGTAGAACTATTATATTATGTTATAATTGCCTGTGTTATAAATTATATGATGTTAACCCTGTATAGTAACCTGTCATATTATCTGATACTACTATATGTTGCTATATTGTCTATTTTATTCTATTCTCACACTGCAAGTTCCATGTAGAATAGAATCACTATGGGTTGAAATGATACATACCCGAACGGAATTTAGAATAGGAAAAATTGTTATGGGCTGAAATGATAGGCCTGAACGATTTTTATTTATTTGTATTTATCTTGGGATTGCGGGTTTGAAATAATCATAACCCGGAATTTTACTGATTTTGGAATTAAATGATATTTTCCGGATCAATTGATTTAGGTGTGAAATATTATCCGGACCTATGGTTGATTTCAAAATATTCTTTCTTATAAATTTTATGTATTGTAAATGGAAAAATATGAAATTTGACTTATATTGGATATAAAATGTTAAGCAGTGATTTTCTAAAAGGGTTAAATTGTATAAGTTAATAGATGGTTTGAGTTGTAGTGTGGAAGTTTGATTTAACTTAATAATGGGAATTTAAATAAAAATGGAATTATAAGCTTAACTTGGTAATTGATAATTGATGTATGAATTGCATAAATTTAAGGTAAAAGAAAACATCAAGTTATTGTAAAGTAAAGTTAAGCAACTTATAATGGATTTTGACTATATGTAAGGGAATTATAATTAAAATTTGATGTTCATTTAATTAAGATGTAAATTAATAAATTTATAGGTTAAATGGTATCCAAATAATGAATTTTGAAAGGTAAAATAAATTTGATATGTTAAAGGTGAGAAAAATTGAATTGGTTTAAATGTTAAATAAATGGATAGTTAAATGAAAATTTGGAATATAACTTAATTTGGAAATTGGTGATTTGTTTTAAATTGGAAGTTTAAGTAAATTAAATAAAATGGAATTAAGTTTAATTTATGAAATGGTAGTATAAAAATTTAAGTGTTAAATAAATTAATAAAATGCAAAGAATAGGAAAATTGTACACTTGAAGGTAATAAGTGAATTATTGAAATTTGATATTTATTTGTGAAATTTACTTTATAAAAATCATAAGTTAAAGGTTGTTTAAATGACCATTTTTAAAGTGGAAAATATGAAAATTTATAAGATAAAATGGTTTAAATTGAAGTTTATTTGTTGCTAAATTGAATTAAATCCTTTAATTTGAACCCTGAACTATTACAGCAGTCTTTAAATGCTGTCTTTGCTGAATTGAATTTTTTGAAATGTAACTAATAGCAGCATTTTCTAAGTGCTGCGAAAGATGAAATTTAATTGTTTTTAAAGTATTTAAGTGAATAAATGAGCTCAGTAAAGGTTAAATTTTTGGAAATTGAATATTTGATTTGTAAGTATAATGACTTCACTTTTTAATGGTTTAAATGAATGATTTTAATTTGGAATTATAAATCATTTTGAAATTTATAACCACGGGTACATTTACACTGTTATTTGCATTGTTTATTTTAAAATGGATATTTCTATGATAGTGTTTATTACTACTTAATTGATGGTTTGACGGATCCTTAAAGGATGGGCGATCCCAAGCATCCTTTAAGTTATTGTGCATTACTATTACAGTTTACTTGAGTTGGTTTACATTGTATAAGTATGTATGTCCTGACTCGAGTGTTTGTGTTTTACTTTACGCTCGGGTCAGCCTAAGAATCACAGCTTTGGATTCACCTTCTGGAGCTAGAGTTTTGCTAGATCTTATCTATCTATCTATTCATCTACTTCTTCCAGTTATTTCCTATTCAGTATTGTCCCTATATTATTGATTTATGTATCCAGACTTCTGTTGTATCCATTTTTAAACTATGATATTTTATATATGTTTTGAGAATATGTTGATAGTAGCTTCATGAACTACTATGGTATTTTATTTCCGTTGCGAGTTATTCTGATAATCTATGTCTGTGATTCTGTGTTTGATTTTATTTGCTCCAAATTTTCTTGACAATCCACTGTTTTGAATTATTCAAGTCTGACATGTGTGGATTTATTGTCGATTTGAATGGTCCAAAATAGTGGGATGTTACACTTGGCCCCCAAAAACCACGCGCTTTGGTTTAGTCATTTCGGGCAAAGGATAATCAACGCTCAATGGAGCAATAAATCGTCTTAGAATGACGTTAATAAAGTAGTTGAAGTAACCGATAGCTGAGATACACACATCGAGGATATAAAACGATCGTATATGGAAATTAAGTCTTGTATACGTATCAACACTCATTGAATTCAAACTTGAACTTTTTATTGGTTAACAATAATACCGGACAAGTCAAGGTACTGTTACCTCTAAGTCATTTCCATCGATTATTATTATCTTTCGAAATAGCGACAAGTTTACTTCTTCAATGTTTAGTGCTAATTATACAAATAAGTCGTTTCCATATAAGTGATTCGCTTTACGGGAATTAAATCATTTCAATAAATGAATCAAACTTTTTATTTTAAAAATGAACTGAACTTGTGCTTGATTTCCATATTTCCATATTGGTAAAATACCTTTTAAAATTAGTTCATAATTGTTAAAATGTTAAGAGAATAATTTTTCCAAGTGCACGACCCCGAAGCCCTAAACCAACATCAGACCGAACACCCAGAAGATTATCCAACTTAACATCCCAATAATCGAATTCCAATTCCTTTTTAAACTTTAAAACAATATTAATTATCCCAAAAAATAATTTGTCACATTTAAAGTTTCTTTTAAATAAACAAATACATTATCTTCAATAAAATAGATAATTATTTCCATACACTTTTATAACATTGGTAAATTAACTGTAAAATCTTTATTAAATTAGTTTATTAACTTTAATTAAGTTGATTAAAGCAACTTTATTATATTAGTTGATTTTCTTAAATCACTTTTATTAAATCGATTAATTAACTTTAAATATCATTAATTACAAATATTAATTAAATTCAAATTATCATTAGTTAAAAATGAATAAGTCATCTCAAACATCATTTATTAAAATGATAAGAAATTTTAAATTCCATTAATTAAAACAACTAATTAAGTTCAAATAATCATAAATTAATTGAATTAATTAAATTCAAGCCTCATTAGTTAAAACTATAAATCAAAATATCATTTGTTAAAATGATTTATTCAATTATAAAACATCATCAATTAAATGATTTAACTAAATTCCAAATATCATTAGTTAAAACAATTAACAAAATTTAAAACAATCGTTAATTAAAATGATTTATAAAATTCAAATATCATTATTTAAAATGATTAATTACTTTTAAATATCATTAAGTAAAATGATTATAAATTTCAATTAATATTAGTTAAAATAATTAATTAAGTTCAATAAATTAATTAAACTCCATAATCATTAATTAAAAGAATTAATTAAACTCAAATAATCATTAGTTAAAATAATCAATTATGTATAAAACATCATTAGCAAAAATGATTAATTAAATCTAAAGATAAACCAAATTTAAAACATTATTTATTAAATTGGTTAATTAATCAGAAAATCATTATTTAAAATGATCAATTATTTTAAATTATCATTAATAAAAAATGATCAATGAATTTTCAATATTCCTTTTAGCGGAAACACAAGCTCATGTTCATACGATAGGGTTTTAGGAATGAAATTGAATACACGACGGTATAGCGAAAATCGCTATAACGACATTTAAACTAATAAATGGAATATCAGGATTTATTTTCAATTAACCATCAATAACAGCATATGGATGTAAATAAATAATTTATGTGGAGAAACCCCTTTGGGTCTCTCTATAGATTTTTCCAGCAAAACAATGGTTATGGATAATATACAGATAATCATATGGGTTTATAATGATCAAATTAATATGTCATCCATTTTCCTAACGGAAATTCAACCAAAAAATCAATCAAACCATTTAATTAACATCCAAGTAATAAATAAACATTTTAACATCATAGATATGATATATTAAAATTTAATGTAAGTTAAATTCACATTGATTTTTATTTTCGCCAAAACGTCCCCATTTTAGACTAAAACCGAACGATCGTTCGATTTTAGCCTAAATTTTCACTTGATCCAAATCTAATTGAACCAATTCCATCACAAAGATCTTGATGAGACGAGTCCAATGCAAAAAATGGCGTACGAATCCGACCTCTTATGAGCGAGATACAAGATTTATAAGTTGTCGATAAGTTTTAAATTAAAAATTAAACAACTTATATATTAATTACAATCATACCCTCACCTTCTTCTCCTCCCCCAAATCAAAAACGTGCATGAATAGACATATGCATAGATCAACCCATGTACATGAACGTTCTCTCTCCTTCTAGCACCCTCGTTTCTTGATGAAACTTCGATCGGACAAGTCTGTTTCTCCTCTCTATGTGAGCTCCTCCTGAACCACCCCACGAACCAAAGCATAGATCCTCCCTTGAATGTGCGACAGGATGACAACCCCAAGCCACCCCCTTTCGATGCATTTTGCTCTGGGTCACCAAACTCTGCCAAGCTCTGACACAAGTTGCTATACAACCCGAAGAATCCATATGGAAGGTCCATTTCTCCAACTGATGCCGTAAAGACCAGAAATCGCAAGCCCTAGCTCCTCCTTCATAAATGGTCACAGCCTCCCTTACCAACCAACCAAAAACAAGGGTACATCATCGATGCTCGTGCTTAAACAAGTTCAATGGATCAAAAACAAGGATTTTAGTAGCTTGTATAATTCGATTTTGAATTTTGAATTCTTGTATTGAAAAGAAGAAGCTCCGTTCTTGTTTACAGACAATGTATAAATAGGGCGAAGGGTAAGGTGGTTGGTATGGGCATGGGTAAAGGGTAGTTAACGCTGGTGCAATGAAGGCATGGGAAAGCATATGGCTGAATATAAATAAATATTGTTCAAATTTTAAAATATTCAACAAAACATACCCAAAAATCTCGCACTCATAACGAGATGTGCCGCTTGGCGTTCCATATGTTATACCCCTGTTTTAAACACAATGGAACTAGTCTCAAACTCTAATTTGATCATATGCAGAAGATAGCTTTTTAGACCTAGTTATTATATTAAATTTTCGATATTAATTTCAACGCATTTTGAACTCGCACGACCAAATGATTCGTCCGATCACCATGAAATTCGATGGCGTATTATACTTCACTATTATGGATCCAATGAAACTAGTTTCGTCGACATCTGTGCCTCGGAACGACAATTTCATAGATTTATATATCGTTTTTATATTTAATTATCGATATTTATCTGATCTATTTATATTTGTAAATAAATTTACAAATTGAATTTACCAATATTATTTATTAATTAAAAGGAGTTAAATGAAATTAATAAATCTAATTAATTAACATTTAATTCATAATTCAAATATTTAATCATTCCTTATATTTGAATTATAAGTTATTAAATTCCAAAATAAAATTATTTAAATATTTAAAATTAACTAATCATTTAAAATCAAATGACTAGGATTTTGGGTTGTTACTTTCTCCACCCCCCTCGCCCCAAATGAATTTCATCCCCGAAATTCCTAGGGAAGAATATGTTTCCAAACCCTTAAGTTTAAAACTATTAATTAAAATGAGTTGTTAAACTTATTTTCAAAACCAATTAGCTGGAATAGATTCCAAAGTTTTCATTTACCTATACCAACTAGTTCTCTTCTATTCATTTATTCCAAGATATAATCAAAAAATCCAATTTTAGTTATCAAACATTTTCCAAAATTCTTAAAAATTTCTAACTCTTAAACTTTCGAAATTTTTTGCCAGTGTCTCCTTTGCGCGGCTCGATCAGTACAACTACAAGTTGCCTCTACGGGTTCCAAACCCAATCCAAGAAAACAAAAGCCAAGTGCCTCCCATATCTGGGTCATAAAACCATCAATCCATTTAAATTTTCTAAATTAATTACGTACCATTTTGCATTTTATTTATATTTTGGTAGGTAATTTATTACCTCTTATGCAAATGAGGGTGCACAAGAATCAAATAGGAATCTCTTACTTCTGTAACAACTCGAAATTTAAGCTATAGTAATTAATTAACGAATTAATTAAATGATAAAATAACTTTGTGAAATTATCAGAGTCGGACCACGGGAGTTGCAGCATTGTGTCCATGGTAATTTTTTGGTCAATTTCTATATATAGATTGTCAAAATAGGAGCTAGAACGAAGAAGTTACGAAATAAACAGGACACGAGAAAACAAAAGAATATATATATATATATATATATATATAGGCAAGGTCGACCTTCACTATGGCTAGGTCAACCTATAAGTCGACCCTAGCAAGTGGTAGGTCGACACCCAGGTCGACCCGCGTGCATTCTTTGCTGGCTTCGTCCAGTTCGATTTCAACACGTTATTTTGCTATTTTTACTCCATCTCGTGCATCCGTGCTTCCATTCGACGGTTCCTATCGATCCTATGATGTGGTTGCACCAGATTTAATCTCCAAATCCACCAGTCTAAGATCCATAAGTGGCACTATAAATAAGACCCTAGGCCTAGCTATTTTTCTCATTCAGATTTTCTCCATCTAGGTTCATTGCCTGAGGCTGGACCCAAGAAGGAATATTTTTCCGAGGAGAAGATCTTTTTAATTAAAATATTTTATACCCATCAAGTGGATCCAATAAGGCCAAACGAAAGAGCTAAGGACCACAGTGGTATTTAAGTAATTATTTTAGATTTTTAAGTAATTTAAAATAATAGGGTTTTCAATAGTTGTAATTTTACTACAATTTTAGGATAACCTTTATGCAATATTTATAGTTTATTTTAAAGTAAATTTTAGACTTGTTTTCCGGTCTATTTTCTTTTAGCTATTCTATTTCAGCAATTTGTAATTATTTACTGTTAATTATAGCCCTCCCAATTATTTACAGTTATTTATAGTATTTACAGTTATTTACTGTTATTTACATTTTATTTACATCTATTCTACGTTGGGATCTATTCTGTAAATGTCAGTTTCTTTTTAATTCCCTTTTTATGCGAATGGAATAAATAGAAGAAAATAATTCGGTAATATGGACTAAAATATAAGAACAATGAATTTATAGAAAATGGGATGTAAAATAAGAAGAACTGTAATAAATTGGACTTAGACTTAAATAGGCAAATTTAAGACATTTGCAAGCATAGTTATAACTTGAAATTATAACTAAAAAGAGAAAATATAAGAAATAACAGAAATAGCTTATTTTTAAACATAGGCCTTGGGTTAAGTAAATAAGCGAAGTTATAACACACATGTTATAATTAGAGAGAGAACAAAAAAAGGCTTATCTTAAAGACTTATACTAAGTTAATAAGCAAAGATAGAAGTAGGACCCGTACCGACAGCATTTTCCTTGGGACACGCTTATGCTGTTTAGGGTAGATAAGGGGTCAATAATTAGAAGTTCAAATCAGGGGATTTGGACAAGGGGCGCAATTAGATTTTGTTTGTTAGGACCCGTCTTGGCAGCATTCCCCTTCAGTCAGGAACTGGTGGTCTCATAACACACGGAGGTGAGGCTGGGCACGCTTATGCTGTTTAGGGTAAATAAGAGGTCCATAGAGGGAGCAACAGGTAGCGCGAGCCTAACGGTGGTCGAGCATGCGGCCTCGATGTAGGGAGATAAGTCACTATTGAGTTCCAAGCACTAAACAGAAGTCTTTTGCTGTGGGTCTCACAGGATGGGACTAGCCCACAGTAGGCACAACAGATATAGAAGGCCGATCAAAGGGTAGAATTAGGACTTCAACCTAATTAAACTAGGATTGAGATTTCAGCCTAATCATAGCAGTTTTAGAAAAGTGCAAACAATCAAATCGAACTATCTAAGCAAAGCAAAAAGTTAAACCGTATTTTATTCCAACTTTATCTTTTCCTTTATTTCCTTTTATACTAGAACTGTTGCAAAGCCTATTATCTTTACCTTGCTCAAGAATACTAGTAATTACTTTCATTCACCAAACTTTTAGTCTGACCCACTCCTCTATTTCCCCTTTTCTCCCAAAGGCTAGCAGAGGCAAGGACAGTAGATTTTGGATTTTCTTGGAGATTCAACTGCGAAGTTTTTCTTCATGTATTCTTCTTCTTCTTCTTTTCAGTTTTAATTTCATGTACTGGCACTTGTTGAGATAGATGGTTTTATGTATGTACTCTGATATTTTGACTAAGATGATGTTTTCCATAAGACATATGTATTTGGTATTTTGAGACTTATTTTGGTTATGACTTATTTTATGAAGTTTGATTTTTAATAAGTTATTGTTTTTAATTGTTTCCGCCGTTTTATTTATTTTGTCTTGTGAATCTTAGCATTTGTAAGTTTTTAGCTATACCTAAAACGCACCATATTCTTTAGTGTGCTCTTTTTGGGTATATTAAGGGGCGTGGGGTGTTTCACTTGGTATCAGAGCCTAAGGTTATAGGATTCCTAAAAATTTGTTTTAAAAAGTAAAGTATTTATCAAAAAGAAACTCTTAGAAAAAGTTTTCAAGTATAAAAGAGAGTTTTTATAAAAATCCCCTCAAAGTCCAATTCAATCTTCCTTTGATTCTTTCGAGCCTAAATTCTCTTTTTCTTTGCATAGAATGGCGGATGCCTCTAATCTTCCTGAAGGTGTCCAAGTTCCAGGCGGGCTAAATTAATACTTAAATGCCTAATGAGGTGTTGACTCTACTCGTGGCAATTTAAAGATAAACAGATTCAGGGATACGAATCAAACAAGGAAAGGAAAGTTTCCAACAAATGACAAGGAGAGTGCATCCCCCTTAAAAGAAGTATACCTCTAGCAATACACTTAAACCCCAAGAACTCCAAGCCAGACTCTGCCAAACCTTACTAAGAATCGGAATATTTCACATCTAAAACTCTCAGCCATTTTTAATGTGACGGTACACAAAAATCTAGATGAGATGTGAAAATATCTTAATGGGAGCAACCCCACATAACCTGGCCCCCAAAAGCCACGCACTTTGGTTTAGTCATTTCAGGCAAAGGATAATCAACACTCAAAGGAGCAATAAATCGTCTTAGAATGACGTTAATAAAGAAGCTGAAGTAACCGATAGCTGAGATACCAACATCGAGGATATAAAACGATCGTATATGGAAATTTAGTCTTGTATACTTATCACCACTCATTGAATTCAAACTTGAACCTTTTCTTGGTTAACAATAATACCGGACAAGTCAAGGTACTATGACCTCAAAGTCATGTCCATCAATTATTCTTAACTTTTGAAATAGCGACAAGTTTACTTCTTCAATGTTTAGTGCTAATTATAAAAATAAATTGTTTCCATATAAGTGATTCGCTTTATGGGAATTAAATCATTTCCATAATCGAATCAAACCTTTTCTTTCAAAAACAAACTAAACTTGTGCTTGATTTCCATATTTCCATATTGGTAAAATACTTTTTAGAATTAGTTCTTGATTGTTAAAATGTTAAGAGAATAATTTTTCCAAGTGCGCGACCATAAAGGCCTAAACCAACATCGGACATAACATCCAAAAGATAATCCAACTTAACATCCCAATAATCAAGTTCCAATTCCTATTTATAACTTTAAAACAATACAAATTATCCCAAATATAATTAATCACATTTAAAATCTCTTTTAAATAAACAAATCCATTATCTTTAATAAAATAGATAATTATTTCCAAGCACTTTTATAACATTGGTAAATTAACTTTATAATCTTTATTAAATTAGTTTATTAACATTAAATCAGTTGATTAAAGCAATTTTATTATATTAGTTAATTTACTTAAATCACTTTTATTAAATCAATTAATTAACTTTAAATATCATTAATTACTAATATTAATTAAATTCAAATAATCATTAGTTAAAAATGAATAAGTCATCTCAAACATCATTTATGAAAATGATAAGAAATTTTAAATTCCATTAATTAAATCAATTAATTAAGTTCAAATAATCATAAATTAATTGAATTGATTAAATTCAAGCCTTATTAGTTAAAACGATTAATTAAATTATCATTTGTTAAAATGATTTATTCAATTGTAAAACATCATCAATTAAATGATTTAAATAAATTCCAAATATCATTAGTTAAAACAATTAACTAAATTTAAAACAATCATTAATTAAATGATTTATAAAATTCAATTATCATTATTTAAAATGACTTATTACTTTGAAATATCATTAAATAAAATGATTATAAATTTCAATTATCATTAATTAAAATAATTAATTAAGTTCAATAAATTAATTAAACTTCATTATCATTAATTAAAAGAATTAATTAAACTCAAATAATCATTAGTTAAAATGATTAATTAAGTGTAAAACATTATTAGCAAAAATGATTAATTAAATCCAAAGATAAACCAATTTTAAAACATTATCAATTAAATTGGTTAATTAATCAAAAAATCAGTAGTTAAAATGATTAATTATTTTAAATTATCATTAATAAAAAATGATCAATGAATATTCAATATTCTTTTTAGCGGAAACACAAGCTCAAGTTCATATGGCAGGGTTTTGGGAATAAATTTGAATAAACGACGGTATAGCGAAATTCGCTATAACGACATTTAAACTATTAAATGGAATATCAGGATTTTATTTTCAATTAACTATCAATAACAGCATACATATGTAAATAAATAATTTATGGGCGAAAACCCCTTTGGGCCTCTCTATAGATTTTTCTTGCAAAACAATGGTTATGGATAATATACAGATAATCATATGGGTTTATAATGATCAATTTAATATGTCATCCATTTTTGTAACGACCCATAATTTTCGATAATTAAAAGTGGTTAATTTAATAAAGTTTTGTAATTTAATGAAGAAATAAAATTTGTGATTAAATAATAAGAATGTAATTGGATTTAAAATGTAATAGTATTAATTTAAGGTAATTTATAACTGCTTTAAATGTAATTCCAAATTAATTAAAATGATTAAGAGTTATAATTGATATAGATTGTAAACAAATTATAGTAATGTATGTATTAATTGATAATTGGATTAAAAGATAAATTGATAACTTAAATGTTGGATTAATTTATGAAATAGTAAGTAACAAATTGTAATTGAATAAAATTTGTGTAATGAGAGTTGTTATAACATTTGCTTGTAATTAATAAACTCACAAATGTTATTAAATGTAGAAATGGTGAAAATTGTTATTTGTTACCAATTTAATTAATCAGTTACAAATAAAAGTAAATAAATGTTACATTAATGTGGGTTAATACAACAACTACAAATTGGGAATGCAAAGAAATGTACAGAATTGTCAATTACATAAAGCAATAATTGATTTAACAAAAATAGTGAAATGAGATAAATTAATTTATTGAGATTTTAAATTTTAATAAAATTGACAAAAATTCAATGTAATGGAAATACTGCAACTACTATAGTAAAAGATAATAAATTGTAGAATATTTGTGTAATAAGATATAAACAATGATAACTAGGTCTGTAGAGTAATAATTGTTAGAATAAAAAGGACGGAAATCAAATTAAATTAATTTATTGGAATTTAATTTGAATTAATTGGATTTAATTACAGTTGAATTGAACACTGTAATTTGTGTAATAACCAAGACTGAAATTTTATGTAAATTTGTTTTAAATTATTGTAAATGTCTAAGTAATCAAAAAATGATGAAAATTTGTTAGTTATAAATATCAAATTAAAAAGTGATTAATTAATTTAATGTTAATTTATCTAATTAATGTAAAAATGGCCATTTTAGCCACTCTCTCGGATTTCGACGAAACCAGTTTCATATCGTTCGTAACAGTGTATTATTTTAAGGTTTCAAGTTTCGTAGCGATCAGACTTGTCGTTTGATTGTACGGACTCGAAATGCATAGAAATCAATTTAATTAAATTCAATTGAAATCAATTTGAAATAAACCGATTTTAAAGCAACTTCTTCATACGATGGAATTAGGACCTGAAACCCGTATTATTGATTTAAAAATATCGAAAACATCTATTTTGATATATGGAATGACCCACTTTCGTTTTGGGAACGAAACTGGCTTTTCGGGTCGTTTATCGTTCAACTTTCAAAATCGATCCAGCCCATTCATTCCTATTTCCGATCTGCCTATATATAGCCTGTTATAAACCCTAGCTATTTCTTATTCCATTTATCTGTACGTACAATTCTATCCGCTTCTCTCTTTCCAATGGCAGACAAACCAAAACCAATTCCCAATTCAAATTTTAATTGCAAATCAAAATCAATCTCAAAATCAAAATCCTCCAAACCATATCGAATTATATATCGATTTGAAGCTTTCGACGAGCGCAAGTCAAATCTGCAGTCTGTTTTTCAATTTGGATTTCTGTATGGCCAGAATTTGATGATTTAGTTCCGGTCATTCGTTTGTGATCGTTGGATTGTGCGGTGGACCTTCGATTTTATGACGATCGAGATACGCCACTAGGTAGAGGAGAGTGTGCTTGGTCAATCGGCATGGTTCGTTTATGCTACAGGTCAAATAAATCACCACGTGTAACATCCCACCTTTTTGTATGCTTAAGCAGACACACATGCCAACTTAAACCATACAGAAGGGTGGATTGTTATGGGGTAAATAAGAAAAGGTGGAGAAATAAAAGAAAAAATAGAATCTTGCAGCGGAACGATAAAATATAATAATCAAATAACAGTTCATGAAGCTATTTTACAAAACATTTGATTATACTTATACAATACATATTAGAGTTACACATACCAGAGAATGATAATTATGCAGCGGAATACAATGATGTAGTGGAATATAATAAATAGTAGTAATAAAATCTTCGTCTTCGTCCTCTAGAAATAGAGCCTTCAAATCCTGAAATGCTCAGGCTGACCCGAGCGAATTGAAAAGACAAAACACTCGAGTCAGAACTAAAAGATCTTATGTAAGTTAAATCAATGAAATAAATATGAGTGTAAACGGCGTCAGAGATGTTTACGGGGTTTGACATCTCCTATCCAGTGTCTAACGTGAGTGTAGTAACTTAAGAAATGTTCGGGATTCACATCTCTTAAGGATCCGTTAAACTATCTACTATGTAGTAATATTCGCTATATACAGTAGTGTCTAATAAGTAAAGTATAATCATATAGAAAATAGCGTTAAGGGGACGGAGAACCTTAACGCGGCCGGATCTTAAAATCATAATCGTAGTAAAGCTCGATATGGTAGGTGACACGGCACACAAGGCAATGCCAGGGTAGATATACCAATTACGCACACGGACTGATGGAGCGGATAGCAGCCACTACCGTCCACCTCGAACAACACTCCCAAATCGGAGGATGGCCATCTAGTCAAATCATAAGTAAGAGTATAATATCGAAGAAATGTGTCCGAGAAGAGGTGCTACCTCACTGGTCCGAGATCGCTCCTGTTTTAGCCACCTTATGCCAACTCACGGGAGTTGGGTCCACGTAACATACCTTAAGAACGTCGCCACCATCCTACTTCATTCTGGAATCTCCACCGTGTACACGGTTGTCAAAGTGGTTTTCGGTATAGACAGAGAGTATGTCCATATCCAATCCCGGTCTCTTTAACAACCAATCGTTATTATAACACCGTGGTCATTTTAAAAAATATATATACTTTTAAAAAAACACAATCATTGCCCTTTCAAAACATATTCTTTATTTCAAAATAGTATATACATCAAAAACCAAAATATTATTGCCATTTCAAACAATATCCTTTACTTCAAAATAGTATATACTTTAAAACCAAATTATTATTGCTATTTCAAAACATATCATTTACTTCAAAATAGTATATACTTAAAAACCAAATTCAAT
Source organism: Allium fistulosum (assembly GCA_030737815.1). Classification (NCBI taxonomy): domain Eukaryota; kingdom Viridiplantae; phylum Streptophyta; class Magnoliopsida; order Asparagales; family Amaryllidaceae; genus Allium; species Allium fistulosum. The sequence goes on along the minus strand of CM060902.1, from coordinate 795,433,726 downwards.
AATATATCATTTAAATAAAATCCAAATTTTCAATCACTATTCTTACTTTTAATTATAAAACTTGAAATATTCTTTAAAACCATCTTAAACCCAAATCAAATAATGCAGTCATATTCTTAATCTCAAAATTTCAATCGGTTTCAAATCAATATATTTAAAGATAATTCTTAAATAAATTCTATTTCAAATAAATTCATTTTCAAACCATATTACTTTCAAAGTTATAACAATTTCGAAAACAAATACTTGGAAAAACAATAATACCTTAATTTCAATAAAACATTTCAATTTTGATATATTTTAAGTCTTTAAATATTCCAAAATTCCCAACCAAATATGATAATCTTATATATACCTTCATTCAATTTACTATTATTTAGTTTAGAAATATTTATTTAATAAATTCAATATCACTTAAATAAAGCTCAAACTTGAAATATTCGTAAATCAAACTTAAAACATCATCAAGTCATACATAGCTTAAATTTTAGAATTTAACCATATATAAAATAATATTTATATAATATCAAAATTTAATATTTATTAAACCGTATATTTCTTTCCAACCCATAGAAAATCCCTTAAAATATTTTATATATAGACTACGGTGCTTGTATATAATTTTCTATCCTATGGTCAAGTGATACGGATATTTATCATTTCAATCCGCAATTTAAAATAAAATTACGGTTATATATCATTTCAAACCGCAATCCCGAATAAAATAAAAATGCATAATAACTTGCAGTTTATACAATATAAAATATAGAATCCATTCATCCAAATATCAATAAACAACCATTTATTACAATCATCATCCAATTTAAACTAAACATCAATATAAAACATAAAAAATATAACAGGCATCAACAAATAGTTTATATTCAATAAAAATTAATAACTGTTCAACTGGCAGTTTATATGCAATAATAAATAAATTTAACTCGCAAATTTTATGCAATAATAAAATTAAATAACAATTAAATTTAACTAAATGTTATCTAACTAAGATGATGATTAAATATATGCCCAAACTATCATAGATAAATTTTAAATCATATCAAAATTTAATTTAACAAACATAAGAAATCTTAGAAGTTGTGAGTGGGTTAAAACACTCACCTTTTGAATTTAAATTGAATTTAAATTCAATTTAAACCCAAAAATTTGACCGTCTCAGAATTCGTCCAAACCAGCGTCAAAGTGTCCGGAATTTCGATACGATCCTAACAAAAGAAACCGCGTCTAAATCCGAGTCCGTATGCAAAAGTTATGAAAATTTGAAGATTGGAAAATTCTGGTGCTGAGTCGACTTCGAGTTCAACCCGGTCCGCCGCCTCAAATACCCGGTGCTTGCTTGGAGTTTTTGCGAAAACGAACCGATGACCCGAGTAGTTTTTTTCCCGACTCGAAGTAGCTCCAGGGTTTTTCCCCTTGAAACCCCAAGCGCGACCCAAAGCGCGTAAAACACAATTTTTTTTTTTTTGAAATTTGATTTTGGAATTTGGGAATTAGGTTTTTGTCTGCCATTGGAATGAGGAGCTAAGAAGAAGATGAATTGTACGTACAGACAAATGAAGATTAAGGAGGCTAGGGTTTATAACAGGAAATATATAGGCAGGGTTGACGTTTGAAATGGATGGATAAGATAGATTTACGCGCTAACGCCAAAGTGGTCCAAAAAGCCCGTTCTATCTCCGGAACGGAATTGGGTAAACCCATATATCAAAATAGGTGTTTTAAAATATTTTAAACACAATGGAAAAGGTTTCAAGTCCAAATTCCATCGTATGAAGAAGTTATGCTAAAATCAAAAATTTCAAATTGATTTCAATTGATTACAATTGCATTTATTTCAAGCGTTTCGAGTCCGTACGAACAAATGACAAATCCGATTGTTACGAAACTTGAAACACTATTATAATTCACCGTTACGGATCTGATGAAACTTATTTCATCGAAATCCGAGTCAGTGGCCAAAATGACTATTTTTCCATCAATTATATAAATAAATAAATAAAAAATTAATAAAATCCAACTTTTAATTTAAATCTTAAAATTTACCTGTTTTAACCCTTTTATATTTCTCAGTAAATTACAATGTTTTAACCAAATTAAAAGTAAATTTAAAAATTGATAAATTTATCAATTTCAGTGTTTATCTCAAATTCATTGAATTTAGAAATTGTAAATTAAATTTTCAAAATTTCATTTAATTACTTTTCATTCTATTATTCAGTCTATTATTATCAAAAAGATGCAATTTACATTGGCTCACTATTGTTTACATTTATTTTCTTAGATTTCCTCTATACTTCCTTCAACGTTAACATTTAACTGTTATATTTCATTTATTCACAATAATTTCAAAGAAAGTAATTAAATTTTCCAATTAAATAAATAAATATAGCTTCCTATTCTGTAGATTAGCCAACTGTCATAATCTAAATAGGGTTAGTATTAATTTCATCTTATAAAATTTACAAATTAATTTGTAATTCTTTAAACAAATTCCCATCTCAGTTTAAAGTAGCTTAATTCTCTCATTAAAGAATTTATTTCGATTTCTTAAAATAAACCCGCATTATAAATTGAATCCCATTTTATCCTAATAAGTTTCAAATTAAATGGATAAGTTCCAAATTCAACCTTTATCTTACACTTAAGTTTAGGTAAAATCAATTTATAACATATTTCCCTTTTAGTTATTACTTTACCTGCTTCTAGTATTAATTTCTCAATTAATCCACATTATTAAAGTAACGCTTTTAATAAATATGACCCTATGATTACTCAACATTTAATGAAAGTTATTTCATTTCCCATTAGTGTAACCTTCATTTATTTTATTATCACTTATTACAAATTCTAATTCCATTAACAAATAAGCAGGTAATTTAAAATATATGTTACAAATTTTGAATTAGTCACTATTCATTATTATTGACTTTAATTTAGCATCACTTACCTTGCATTAACGTTGTTACTTAACAATCCCTACCCAATTGCAATTTTATATTCAAATGAATACATTTACTCTTTCCGTTATGGCATTAATTATCAATAAGGCACATCTAATTATCATTATTGATTTTACACAATTTCCATTAACTGTACATTCAATTACTATTCAATGTATATTTATTCATTAATCAATTCGATATATACGTTTGTTTCCTTCTATTTGATTTATAACCTAGTGTACATTTACCTAAATTCTATTTCAATTACATTCATTAATGGGTGTTGCATTGAAATCTAATTTATTAGCTTATATCACATTATTACCATTAATTACAATTGGTTTACCAATTTTTATTCAATACCATAAATAAATAACATATTATTCAATACTTACTCTTGTTTCTCATATTCTATTTAAAAATCAAATCATAACATTTACATTATTTTATTGAATTGGAATTTCATTTTAAATATATTTTTTTTAGTTAACTTTTAATTACAATTGCTACATCTAATTCCTAACATTCACTTTACTATAAATTATGGAAATTATGACAAACTTAGTTAACGAAATTCATGGGTCGTTACACCACGATTGGCCAGTAAATGCGCAGCGGCGGCTGCATCATCGGTGAGGCGGAGGAGGTCGTCAGAGGTAAGTAGGAGCAGCCGGGGATGGGACTTTCTTTGGCGAACGTGGATCTGGGCACAGTGGGCCGTAACGGCAGTGGGTGGAGATCAGTAGTCGGCGGCTATGGTTCGTGTAGTTCCTGGTGATGTGCGGCATTAGGGTTCTGGGGAAAGCACGTGATATGAGGTGACGTGCCTTGCTTGTTTTGTTTTTTTATTTAAAATTTAATTTTCAATCCATCTAACTAGCATAGCTTTCTCAAACGAGGTCCATTTCACACGCGGTTTATCCCATTGCGATCGTATCAAAATTCCAGACATTTTGACACTGGTTTGGGCGAATTCTGAGATTGCTCAATTTTGGGCCTTATTTTAAATTTCAAATCGATTTAAAATCAATGGTGAGTGTTTTGACCCACTCACAACTACTAGATTATCTTATGTTAGTCAAATTAAATTTACGATGTGATTTGAAATTTTATTGATTGATGTTTGGTACGTTGAAATTGTCATCCTAGTTAAATTTGAGTGTTATTGCATTTAATCATCGTTTAATTTAGTATTAAATTTAATTGTCAATTTAATGCCTGTTAATGATAATCAGTTATTTATTGATATTTATTGGTTGATTTGGATGATGATTGTGATGTATGTTTGATTGTTAATATTGGATGACTAGATGTTTTATTTTATATCGTTATAACACTGCAAGTTCCTTATGGGTTGAAATGATACATACCCGAACGATCTATATATTAGGGAAAAATCATTATGGGTTGAAATGATAGACTCGAGCGATTTTATGGATTTGTATTTCATTCAGGATTGCAGTTTGAAATGAAATATAATCGTAAAACTTTAAATTGTGGATTGAAATGATAAATATCTGTATCATTTGACCCTAGGGTAGAAAATTTTATACGGACACCGGAATGGTTAAATTAAATGATTTTAATTCTTTAAATTTTGAATTTAGTTTACTAGCATTTTGAAATAGAGATGTATTTATACAAACTGAATTATTTTCGATAATCCAAACGTTAATGCTGAAATTGGAATTGATGTAATGAATTGTTCAAAGGATTAAATTTGGAATTTCAAAGTTGAAGTGGCAAAAATTAATGAATTTACCGGAATTGAGTTATTAAAATGTTGGATATGACTTTGAAATCTATTTTAAACTAATTTAAACTATTTTATTTAAATTAACTATTTTAATCAATTTAAAACTATTTTTATTTATATTAATCTATTTTAACTTATTTAATCCAATTTAAATCTATTTTACCAATTTTAAACTAATTAAATTTATTTAATCTATTTTAAATCTATTTAATGTATTAAATCTATTTAATCTATTTTAAATTTATTTAATCTATTTAAAATCTATTTAAGATGATTTAAATCCATTTTATCTATTTTAAATCTATACAAATCATTTTAAATCTCATTAAATCAAATTTAAATCTATTTAAACTATTTCAATCTATTTTAAACTATTTTTAAATCTATTAAAACTATTTATGATTACCTAACCTTTTTTCTAAAATTTCAGACCGTGTAAAGTTGAAGCGTTTATATCTAAATCCTTGATGATGGCACAACCTAAGTTGGAATTTGGAATGGATACTTTTTGTGAAATGACATATTTTAGTGAATAAGACGATTTTGAAATGAAGAATTAATTAACAGAACTTATCGATAATTTCAAAGTGAATGTGAATTTCAAAAGTGAATATGATTTGAAAGTGAATATGATTTAGAAGCGAACATGATTTTGAAAGTGAATATAGTTTGAAGTGAATATGATTTCGAAAGAGATATGATTTGAAATTGAATATGATATTTTGATATAAATTGTATTGACTTTTTAAACGTAAAAGAACCATCCGGTGTTGAAATAAGAGTTTGGTTGTTAAAAAGACCGGGATCGGATATTGTCATACTCTCTGCCAATACTGAAAACCACTTTAACAACTGTGTACATGGTGGAAATTCTAGAAATGAAGTAGGATGGTTTGGCGAACGATTTCTGTATAAGGTATTGACGCGACCCTGACTCTCGTGAGTCAGCTTAAATGTGACTAAAACAGGAGCTATACCTGGGCCAAGTGAGGTCATTCCCCCGATCGGACATGCTTCTTTGGTATCATATTATGACTTTGTGATGATTTGGTGGCCACCCCTCGATTTTGATTATGAGAGTGTGTTCTGAGGTGGGCGGTAGTAGCTGCTATGCATTACCACCAGTCCGGTTCTGCAATTGGTAGTCCGGTACTGCAATTGGTAAATCTACCCTGGCATTTCCTCGAGTGTCGTGTTCACATGCCCTAGAGCGCCTTCTACGAGTTTGGTTTGTACCATACCTATAGAGTGCCCTCTGATAGCCTTTAGTTTACGGAGGAATTACGGTACTGTATAGACTATGGGAATATATAAAGATGTGTTAAGGGGGATATGGGTAACGCTTTCATGTTATTTTAATACTTTACTTTACTGTAGACACTATTATAATAGCGTATTGTACTACATAGTAGATAGTTTAACGGATCCTTATGAGATGGTAATCCCGAACATTTCTTAATTTATTGCACTCACGTTAGACACTAAATAAGAGATGTCAAACCCCGTAAACATCTCCGACGTCGTTACACCCATATTTATTTACCGTTGATTTAACTTACATAAGATCTTTTAGTTCTGACTCGTGTAACGACCCGTATTTTTACGGATCGACAAGTTCGTCAAAATCTGGAATTTTAGCATTTTTAAGTCATTTCAGATTTTTAGGCAGATTTTTCTAAGTCCTAGGTCGTGAACGACCTAGGTGATAAGTCGTGACCTTAGGAAGTTAGGTCGTAGTTGGCGACCTGGGAAGGTGGAGCGACCTAAAGGTTAGGTTGTAGGTTAGCTTAGGTCGTGTGCGACCTAAGGATGAAGTGGTTAGGTCGTATGGCAGTTTAGGTTGGTTGAGCGACCTAGGAGTTGATAACATTTAAGTCGTAGACGACTTATAGGGGCAACGACCTAAGGAAGCTAGGGGATAAGCAGGGAGCGACCTATAATAGTTCGCGACCTAAGGGTTAGCGAGTTAACAACCCAGTATGTTGCGACCTAGTGGATAGCTTGTTAGCGTAGTTAGGTCGTTAGGCGACCTAAGGAGTTAGGTCGCATAAGTTGTTAGGTCGCATGGGTTGGTAGGTCGCTAGGATAGTTTAAGTGTTAGGTCGCGTGGGTCTAAGTGTTAGGTCGTAACACTGGTAAGTCGCTGAGTTGTTAAGGCGCGTGAGTGTTAGGTCGCTGATGCGCTATGTTGGTATGCTAGGTCGTTGAGGTTATAGGTCGTAACCTCGTTGGGTCGTAATTTGTAGGGCTTTGTTAGGTCGCTGGGTTTTGCCATGTGTTAAGTCGTAAGCCTTTAAGTCATTGAAGCGCCTGAGTTGTTAGGTCGCAGATGTCCTCGTTAGGTCGTAGGATGGAGAGCTTTGTTAGGTCGCGAAGAAGCGGTCTGTGGTAGGTCGCAGGTTAGTTAGGTCATAGGTCGCTGAGTGCTTGGATGCGCGTTTTGTTAAGTCGTAGGTTGGTTAGTCTTTAGGTCGGTGGGTTTTAGGTCGTAGGTCGTGGACGACCTAACTCCGAGCGACCTAGTGGTTTTTCAGCTATAAATAGGATGGGTTTTTCTCACTTTTTGGGATCCGGATTTCGAAGCGACGAAGTGCTGCCATTTTGAGAGCTCGACTTCTACACTTCTTCACTTCTTTTCTCCACTCTAATCTAGTGCTTCCTTTCATCCAAATCGAAGATCAAGATTGAAGATTCAAGAGCTTAGATTGAAGATCTTCATCTTTTCAAGAGAGATTTCTTCGTTTGAAGCGGATTCGTGATAGATCAAGATTGATCCTTCGCTGTCCAGATCTGAAGCGTGTTGATTTGAGGTTGTTTAGGTGATTTGGTGAGTGGTGATTATCTCTCACACGGATCCAAAGGAGTATATCGGATTGTTGGCTCGATTTGGTGTTAAAATAGTGATTTCCATGCATTTCCTTCATCCTAAGTGTAGATCCATGTAGATCCATTGTTCATGATGATTTGACAACCATTTTACTAAGTGTTAACCTATGCAAGTTCATTCATAAAGATTGTAGAGATAATTCTCATGATTTCATGCTTATTAGACTTTCAACTCTTTAATTACGAAAATGCCATTATTGTTATAATTGTCCATTTTGCTTATATTTGAATGCTTGGTTACTTGGATTGATGTTTGACATGATTGATTGCTGTGAATTAGATGATTGTTGATTGGTTTTAGACCGAAGATGATTCAAAAGCTAAGGGAAAGGCTCTTGAATTGGGAAAGTTGCTCGTGGCATATGTAGCGGGATGATGAAGCTCTTATGCATAGACTTGATGATGTGATGTTGAGATGAGGCTTTGCGAGGATGTGATGAAGCGAGGCAATCAAGTGATGAAGACTTGGTATAATCCAGACGGGATCATTCCAAGCATGTTGATAACTCGGTGATATGATTCGAGTTGAGGATAATGAATGGATATGAGAATAGTCGTCGAGGAGGATGACTAGGAGGCTTGGATAGCATCGTTGTTGAAGGTTCTAGCATGCTCTAAGCAAGAGTACGTTTGGGTAGATTCGATAGTCCCAACGACTAACTGTTGATGGTCGAGTACTCTGGGCAGATTCGATAGTCCTAGGCACGGGCTGCGACGACGTGCGGGAGTTATGTCTAGAACCGGGGTTTCCATTAGCCCTTGACGGACGGCTGAAAGAATGTGCCGGTCATTCAATTAACGGTGATATCGAAGCAATGATAACAGTGATAGCCAGAGTCATGGATGTTTGGTTGTATCGTCATTCGGACTCAAGAGCGATATTTTCTGGGTGCTTATCTGATTTAGGCCTTGGTACTTGGAAAACATCGCCCTTGACTCGAATGATTATTACTTTACTTTAAATTGTATGCTCTGCTATGTTGCTTCTGCTTAGTGTGTGTCTGGGGGCTATCACTGTAGAAAGAGGTGGAGTGGGAGGGTCGTATTCCTATTCCTTTTCCTTTATGTTTTTTTGGTATGTTGTTAGTTAATTTACTGCTCACTAAGACTGTTGTCTGACTCAAGGCTTTATGTTTTTAATTCTTATTGCCTTGGGCTGTTCGTCCATTTTTGGGACGGGCAGACTAGGTAGCAAGTGACAGGTGCTGTTCTCTTCTCACGATGTTGATATCGAAGACGAGCTGGAGGGTTGCATATTATCTTCTTATTATATGTACTGGATGTTCCGCTGTTTTGTATTCTCTGAGTGTTATGTAGTGAGGCTTGATGTATTGGCTATTTGGATGCTTGTATTCAACTATTATGGAGTTTTATATGATGTCATTTTGTTCTGTAAAGCTTCACTATACATATGTTCTATTGTATTTTGTCCATGCGCTGTGAGTAATACGATAGATTCTGTTGTTTTAATCTACCCTGACAATCATCCATGGTCGCCTGGCATACTTTACAGCGCACTATCTCTAGATTCGGTGTAGGGGTCATGGGCGGTCGTCACATTTGGTATCAGAGCATTGGTTAATCGATTTTACCCAACGCTCGCTGACGTAACTACGTATGAGAGACGTAATTGTATTTTGATGGATGAATACTATATATAATATAGTAGCTTAGTAGAGTTTGAGTCCTTTATGCAGTTGTTTCTCTAGATGTTCTAATCATTCCTTTTTATAGATATTGAGAATGAGTCGAAGAGGGAGACCAGCTGCTAGGGAAGGCCGTGCTACTGAGGGGGCTGCTGATTATGCAGCTATGTTCGAAGCTATGATGACTTCGATCATGAGAAGGATACCAGTTCCCGGGGCAGCAGTAGATGTTGGAGTTCAAGTCCAAACTCCGAAACCAGTGGATTTTGCTAAGTTGTGCAAGGATTATACTGCTCTTGGAGGAAAGGTTTTCTTGGGAACAGAATCAACTATCGAAGTCCAGAGATGGATAGATGCTTGTAGAAGGATCTTTGGTGATTTAGGAATTAATGATGCAACTAAGAGGAAGTTGGCATCAAGACAGCTTCAAGGGAGAGCCTCTGATTGGTGGAACTCTATTACCATCAATACTGTGGAGGAAGAGATTACTTGGGAGCAATTCCAAGTTAGGCTTGAAGCTAAGTTCATTTCTACAGCTCAGAAGTCTGTTCTGTTCAAGAGGTTTGTGGAACTCAAGCAAGGTGGGAGACCAGTTCTTGAGTATGTTTCTGAGTTCGAAGCTTTGTCCAAGTATGCCCGGTCATATATTGAATCTGCTTATCAGAAGAATGAGAAGTTCGTGACAGGCTTGGACAGTTATCTTGGGAGACAGTTGGTGGATCATTTGGACGATTCATTTGAGAAGCTTGTGGAGAAAGCTCTTAGGCATGAGAGTCTGTTTCCTAAGGAAGGATCTGTTGTTGCTGTGACCAGGGAAGAGTCTAAACCCCAGCAGGGTGGAAACAAGAAGAGGAAGCAGCAGCAGCAGAAGGGTAAGGATGGCCAGAAGAAGCCGAAAGGCGAGGTGACTTGCTACAATTGTCAGCAGAAGGGCCATTTCTCTAAGGATTGTAAGAATCCGAAGGTGCCGATGAAGTGTCACAACTGTGACAAGCCGGGGCATTTCAGGAAGAATTGTCCAGAACCGAGGAGGGACAAGCAGATTGTGCAAGCTTATGCTTTGGGAGCTGTTCCGTCGTCTTCGACAGCTCCTACTGCTGAAGAGAAAGGAAAGAGTGTGGTTGTTCAAGGTACTCTTCTCCTATGTGGTGTTCCAGTTAGAGTTCTGTTTGATACTGGAGCGTCGCATTCATTTGTTTGTAATGAACTCGTAGGCCGGTTAGGTTTGGAACCGGATATTGTTGATAGGCCATTGGTTGTGACTAATCCAGTTGGGGGTTCGTCTTGTTTGTGTATGTTATGCCGTGGTCTAGTTGTATCGAGTCATGATTGCTCTTTTGTTTGTGATTGCTTTGTTCTGAACTTTGTGGGGTTCGGAATTATTTTGGGTATGGACTGGCTTAGGAAGTATGCGACAAAGGTTGATTGCGAGAGGTTGGAAGTGACAGTCGAGAATGTGGAGGGGCGAAAGGTTGTAATACGATGTAAGCATGAGGAAGGCGTCTTCATGAGCTTCATGTATTCGCTGGTTGTTCCACGGGATGGACTGTCATCGGTGCCAATCGCTAATGGATTCGAGGATGTCTTTGACGAAGTCAAAGGGTTGCCGCCGCATAGAGAGATCAAGTTTCGGATAGATCTAGTTGAAGGAGCCAGACCTGTTGTGATGCCTCTTAGGCGGATGGCGCCTAGGGAACAGCAGGAGTTGAGGGTGCAAGTTGTTGATCTTTTGCAGAAAGGATTCATTCGGCGTAGTGTGTCCGAGTGGGGTGCACCAGTTGTGTTTGCAACCAAGGCAGATGGGTCGTTGAGATTGTGTGTGGATTATCGTGAGCTGAATAAGGTGACAAAGAAGAACAAGTATCCATTGCCGAGAATAGATGACTTGTTTGATCAGCTTCACGAAGCTAAGGTGTTTTCTCAGATGGATTTGGCAACGGGATTTCACCGGTTGAGAGTGGCTAAGGATAGTGTGCCGAAGACTGCTTTTAGGACACCATCCGGTTTCTTTGAGTGGCTGGTAATGCCGGTTGGATTGACTAACGCGCCAGCATATTTTGTGGATCTTATGAATAGAGTGTTCAGAGATCAGTTGAACAAGTTCGTCCTTGTGTTCGTGGATGATATTCTGATTTATTCCAGAACGGAAGAGGAGCACAAGACACACTTGCGTATTGTTTTGGAAATCTTGCGGGAAGATCAGCTGAAGGCTAAGTTTTCGAAGTGTCACTTCTGGAAGAGTGAAGTGAGGTTCTTAGGTCATGTGATTTCTGGAAATGGGATAGCGGTTGATCCCGCTAAGGTGGCAGCAATCCAGGATTGGGTTAACCTAAGAATGCATCTGATGTGAGAAGTTTTCTTGGATTAGAAGGATATTATCGACGGTTTATCAAAGACTTCTCCAAGATAGTTGCATCGTTAACAGGATTGACGAAGAAGAACCAAGTGTTCAGTTGGGATGCTAAGTGTGAGCAAGCTTTCGGAATCTTGAAAGAGAGATTGACAAGTGCTCCTGTTTTGACTATTCCAAGTGGGAATGATGAGATGGTGGTTTACACCGACGCATGTGGTACTGGACTTGGAGCAGTGCTGATGCAGAGGGATAAAGTTGTTGCGTATGCAAGTCGACAACTGAAGCCGCATGAAAGGAATTACCCGACTCATGATTTGGAGTTAGCGGCAATTGTATTTGCTCTGAAGATGTGGAGACATTATCTGTTGGGAGTTCGATTCGAGTTGTTTACGGATCATAAGTCGTTGAAGTATCTTTTCTCCCAAAAGGATTTGAATCTTCGGCAGCAACGTTGGCTAGAGTTTTTAGCATCATATGATTTTGGTATAGCTTATACTCCGGGAAAAGGTAACGCAGTGGCAGATGCGTTAAGTCGAAGACATGCAGGATTGGAGCCATGTTTTCAGAATGGAAGAATCTTGAGTATTTAGCTAGATTTGACTTCAGGCCTAGATGTGAATTGGAACCTGAGATGTTGGCAAACTTATCGATAAGACCTTCTCTTGTGGAAAGGATTGGCGAGAGCCAAAAGCAAGACGATAAGCTTGTCAAGATTATCCGTGAATTGGAATCTGGATTGGATCCAGAAAAGGATAAAGGATTCGAGGTCGATCGAGAGGGTTGGCTTCGGAAGCAAGGACGATTAGTTGTTCCTGATATAGATGAATTGAGGAGAGAAGTTCTGAAGGAAAGTCATCACTCGAAGCTGACAATTCATCCAGGTGGAAATAAGATGTATCGGGATATGAAGAGAACCTACTACTGGGAAGGCATGAAGAAGGATGTTGGAAATTTTATTTCCAAATGCATGAACTGCCAGTTGGTAAAGGCCGAGCAGAAGAAGCCAAGTGGATTACTGTAGCCATTAGAAGTTCCTACATGGAAGTGGGAGCAGGTATCGATGGATTTTATTGATGGATTGCCTAGAACCAGAATGGGAAATGAAGGGATTTGGGTCATTGTAGATCGCCTGACTAAGAGTGCAAGATTTATTCCTGTTCGATCGACTAGGACTGCATCAAAGTTGGCTGAGTTGTATGTTAAGTGGATAGTTCGATTCCATGGTATTCCGAAGAGTATAGTGAGCGATCGAGACCCATTGTTCACTAGTGGATTTTGGAAGAGCTTCCAGGAAGTTTTGGGAACCGAGTTGTGTTTGAGTACAGCTTATCACCCTCAAACAGATGGCCAGACCGAGAGAGTCAACCGAGTTTTGGAAGATCTTCTTAGAGCATGTGTTTTGGATTTCGGAGGATCATGGGAAGATTACCTTCATTTGGTGGAGTTTGCGTACAACAACAGTTACCAGTCAAGCATTGGTATGGCACCGTATGAGGCATTGTATGGAAGACCGTGTAACTCTCCGACGTGTTGGATAGAAACTGGAGAAAAACTGATACTTGGGCCAGAGATGATTCGACAGACTTCGGATTGTATAGAGATCATTCGGCAACGAATGAAGGCAGCCCAAGACCGTTAAAAGAGTTACGCCGATAAGCGTCGAAAGGATTTGGAATTCGACGTAGGAGATATGGTTTTTGTGAAGATTTCTCCACTGAAGAATGTTATTCGATTCGGGAAGAAAGGAAAATTGACTTCGAGATTTGTTGGACCATTCCCGATCATCGAGCAAATTGGAAAGCTCGCCTATAGACTGGAATTACCTGAGAAGATGTCGGGTGTGCACAATGTTTTTCATGTATCATATCTACGGAAGTATGTGCACGACTCGAGTACGGTGGTTTCTGCTGATAGCTACGAAGACTTCGAAGTTGATCCAGTCGATAGAAGACCTCGTAAGCCGTTTCGTGTTGTGGAAACCGACACGAAACAGCTTAGGAGGAAGGTAGTTAAGTTGCTCAAGATACAATGGAGTGACGATGATAACGACTGTACATGGGAGGTGGAAGAGAGGATGAAAGCAGCTCATCCCGAACTCTTCAAGGTATGACCCTAAGGTGTCGTGTCATCTCACGACATTGTAACTTGTTCTAAGTTTTAGAATTCTGCATGCTAAGCTAGAATTGGATGCATGGTTGGCTGATTGCTATGGATGGTAGGCATGCAGAATAGTCTTTGCTTGCTTTGATTGTTTGGAATTTCGGGGGCGAAATTCCTAAGGGGGAGAGAATGTAACGACCCGTATTTTTACGGATCGACAAGTTCGTCAAAATCTAGAATTTTAGCATTTTTAAGTCATTTCAGATTTTTAGGCAGATTTTTCTAAGTCCTAGGTCGTGAACGACCTAGGTGATAAGTCGTGACCTTAGGAAGTTAGGTCGTAGTTGGCGACCTGGGAAGGTGGAGCGACCTAAAGGTTAGGTTGTAGGTTAGCTTAGGTCGTGTGCGACCTAAGGATGAAGTGGTTAGGTCGTATGGCAGTTTAGGTTGGTTGAGCGACCTAGGAGTTGATAACATTTAAGTCGTAGACGACTTATAGGGGCAACGACCTAAGGAAGCTAGGGGATAAGCAGGGAGCGACCTATAATAGTTCGCGACCTAAGGGTTAGCGAGTTAACAACCCAGTATGTTGCGACCTAGTGGATAGCTTGTTAGCGTAGTTAGGTCGTTAGGCGACCTAAGGAGTTAGGTCGCATGGGTTGGTAGGTCGCTAGGATAGTTTAAGTGTTAGGTCGTGTGGGTCTAAGTGTTAGGTCGTAACACTGGTAAGTCGCTGAGTTGTTAAGGCGCATGAGTGTTAGGTCGCTGATGCGCTATGTTGGTATGCTAGGTCGCTGAGGTTATAGGTCGTAACCTCGTTGGGTCGTAAGTTGTAAGGCTTTGTTAGGTCGCTGGGTTTTGCCATGTGTTAAGTCGTAAGCCTTTAAGTCGTTGAAGCGCCTGAGTTGTTAGGTCGCAGATGTCCTCGTTAGGTCGTAGGATGGAGAGCTTTGTTAGGTCGCGAAGAAGCGGTCTGTGGTAGGTCGCAGGTTAGTTAGGTCGTAGGTCGCTGAGTGCTTGGATGCGCGTTTTGTTAAGTCGTAGGTTGGTTAGTCTTTAGGTCGGTGGGTTTTAGGTCGTAGGTCGTGGACGACCTAACTCCGAGCGACCTAGTGGTTTTTCAGCTATAAATAGGATGGGTTTTTCTCACTTTTTGGGATCCGGATTTCGAAGCGACGAAGTGCTGCCATTTTGAGAGCTTGACTTCTACACTTCTTCACTTCTTTTCTCCACTCTAATCTAGTGCTTCCTTTCATCCAAATCGAAGATCAAGATTGAAGATTCAAGAGCTTAGATTGAAGATCTTCATCTTTTCAAGAGAGATTTCTTCGTTTGAAGCGGATTCGTGATAGATCAAGATTGATCCTTCGCTGTCCAGATCTGAAGCGTGTTGATTTGAGGTTGTTTAGGTGATTTGGTGAGTGGTGATTATCTCTCATACGGATCCAAAGGAGTATATCGGATTGTTGGCTCGATTTGGTGTTAAAATAGTGATTTCCATGCATTTCCTTCATCCTAAGTGTAGATCCATGTAGATCCATTGTTCATGATGATTTGAAAACCATTTTACTAAGTGTTAACCTATGCAAGTTCATTCATAAAGATTGTAGAGATAATTCTCATGATTTCATGCTTATTAGACTTTCAGCTCTTTAATTACGAAAATGCCAGTATTGTTATAATTGTCCATTTTGCTTATATTTGAATGCTTGGTTACTTGGATTGATGTTTGACATGATTGATTGCTGTGAATTAGATGATTGTTGATTGGTTTTAGACCGAAGATGATTCAAAAGCTAAGGGAAAGGCTCTTGAATTGGGAAAGCTGCTCGTGGCATATGTAGAGGGATGATGAAGCTCTTATGCATAGACTTGATGATGTGATGTTGAGATGAGGCTTTGCGAGGATGTGATGAATCGAGGCAATCAAGTGATGAAGACTTGGTATAATCCAGACGGGATCATTCCAAGCATGTTGATAACTCGGTGATATGATTCGAGTTGAGGATAATGAATGGATATGAGAATAGTCGTCGAGGAGGATGACTAGGAGGCTTGGATAGCATCGTTGTTGAAGGTTCTAGCATGCTCTAAGCAAGAGTACGTTTGGGCAGATTCGATAGTCCCAACGACTAACTGTTGATGGTCGAGTACTCTGGGCAGATTCGATAGTCCTAGGCACGGGCTGCGACGACGTGCGGGAGTTATGTCTAGAACCGGGGTTTCCATTAGCCCTTGACGGACGGCTGAAAGAATGTGTCGGTCATTCAATTAACGGTGATATCGAAGCAATGATAACAGTGATAGCCAGAGTCATGGATGTTTGGTTGTATCGTCATTCGGACTCAAGAGCGATATTTTCTGGGTGCTTATCTGATTTAGGCCTTGGTACTTGGAAAACATCGCCCTTGACTCGAATGATTATTACTTTAGTTTAAATTGTATGCTCTGCTATGTTGCTTCTGCTTAGTGTGTGTTTGGGGGCTATCACTGTAGAAAGAGGTGGAGTGGGAGGGTTGTATTCCTATTCCTTTTCCTTTATGTTTTTTTGGTATGTTGTTAGTTAATTTACTGCTCACTAAGACTATTGTCTGACTCAAGGCTTTATGTTTTTAATTCTTATTGCCTTGGGCTGTTCGTCCATTTTTGGGACGGGCAGACTAGGTAGCAAGTGACAGGTGCTGTTCTCTTCTCACGATGTTGATATCGAAGACGAGCTGGAGGGTTGCATATTATCTTCTTATTATATGTACTGGATGTTCCGCTGTTTTGTATTCTCTGAGTGTTATGTAGTGAGGCTTGATGTATTGGCTATTTGGATGCTTGTATTCAACTATTATGGAGTTTTATATGATGTCATTTTGTTCTGTAAAGCTTCACTATACATATGTTCTATTGTATTTTGTCCATGCGCTGTGAGTAATACGATAGATTCTGTTGTTTTAATCTACCCTGACAATCGTCCATGGTCGCCTGGCATACTTTACAGCGCACTATCTCTAGATTCGGTGCAGGGGTCATGGGCGGTCGTCACAACTCGAGTGTTTTGTCTTTTCAATTCGCTCGGGTAAGTCTGAGCTTTTCAGTGTATCAAAGACCACTTTATGGAGGATGAAGACGAAGAGTTGTATTATTACTATGTATTATATTTATTCCACTACATCATGTTGTTCCGTTGCATTTATTTATTTATTCCTGTTTTATGTAACTTCAATTTTGGGATGTAAAAGAATAATCAAATGTATTTATAAACAACTTCATGAACTGTTATTGGATTATTATATTTTGTCATTCCCCTGCAAGATTCTGTATTTGTTTCTTCCTTTCTCTTCTTTTTCTTATTTACCCCATAACAATCTGCCCTTTTGAATGGTTTGAGTCTAATTCGTGTATCTGCTTAAAACATCCAAAAAGGTAGGTCATTACAATTTTCCAAACGGAAATTCAACCAAATAATCAATCAAACAATTTAATTAACATCCATGCAATCAATAAACGTTTTAGCATCATAGATATGATATAGTAAAATTTAATGCGAGTTAAACTCACATTGATTTTCGTTTTCGCCAAAACGTCCCGATTTTGGACTAAAACCGAATGGTCGCCCAATTTTAGCCTAAATTTTCACTTTCTACAAATCTAACCAAACCAATTCCATTGCAAAGATCTTGATGACATGAGTCTAACGCAAAAAACGGCGTTTGAATCCGATCTCGTATGAGTGAGAAATATAATTTATAAGTTATCGATAAGTTTTAAATTAAAAATTAAACAACTTATATATTAATTACAATCATACCTCACCTTCTTCTCCTCCCCCAAATCAATAACGTGCATGAACAGACATATACATAGAGCAAACCATGTACACGTACATTCTCTCTCCTCCTAGCATCCTTGTTTCTCGACGAAACTTTGATCCGACAAGTCCTTTGCTCCTCTCTATGCGAGCTTCTCCCGAACCACCCCACGAATCGAAGCTCGGACCCCCTTGAAAGTGTGACCTGACGACAGCCCCAAGCCACCCCCTTTGATGCATTTTGCTCTGGTCGACCAAACTCCGCCAGCTCCGACACAAGTTGCTCTACAACCCGAAGAATCCAAATCCCAGATCTGTTTCTCCAATTGATGCCTTAAACGTGAGAAATCGCGAGCCTTAGCTCCTCCTCCATAAATGGTCACGGCCACCCTTACCAACGCAACCAAAAACGAGGACACATCATCGATGGTCATACTTAAACGAATTCAATGGATCAAAAACGAGGATTTTTAGCAGCTTATATAATTTGATTTTGAATTTTGAATTTTGAATTCTTGTATTGAAAAGAATAAGCTCTGGTCTTATTTATAGACAATGTATAAATAGGGTGGAGGGTAAGGTGGCTGGCATGCACATGGGTATGGGGTAGTTAAGGCTTATGTGATGAAGGCATGGGCAAGCATATGGTTGAATATAAATATATATTATTCAAATTTTAAAATATTCAACAAAACATACTCGAAAATCTCAAACTCAAAACGAGATGTGCCGCCTGGCATTCTATATGTTATACCCCTATTTCGAACACAATGGAACTAGTCTCGAGCTCTAATTCAATCATATGTAGATGATAGCATTTTAGACTCAGTTATTACATTAAATTTCCGATATTAATTTCAACGCATTTCGAACTCGCACAACCAAACGATTCGTCTGATCGCCATTAAATTCGATGGCATATTATACTCCACTGTTATGGATCCAACGAAACCGATTCCGTCGAAATACGAGGCTTGCCTTGGAACGACAATTTCATAGATTTAAATATCGTTTTTATATTTATTTATCGATATTTATCCTATCTATTTATATTTGTAAATAAATTTACAAATTGAATTCACCAATATTATTTATTAATTAAAAGGAGTTAAATGAAATTATTAAATCCAATTAATTAACATTTAATTTACAATTCAAATATTTAATCATTCCTTATATTTGAATTATAAGTTATTAAATTCTAAAATTCAATTATTTAAATATTTAAAATTAATTAATCATTTAAAATCAAATGACCAGAATTTTGGGTTGTTATAAATAATGTCTAATGGTTCAAGTAAAATATGAATATAGCTGAAATGCTTGCATCTGACATATCAACATAGTTGGGTACATTTAAAATTGTAAAGGCACGTATTGGAGAATGAATTCCATACTATGACAAGGTAAGAAACTACCTTCTGATGGCACATCTCTAGATAAAATGCACCGGGGTCTAACAAGAACATCTTGTACACCTGGCCTACCACTTGACTGGCAATACCGAATATGATAAACCCACTTTGGGCCCCAAAGTATACATGAGTAGATATTAATTGATTTTGATTTTTGATGTCCATACCCTGATGGGAGCGACCCACATGGCCCTACTGCGTGCCCGATTTTTGTATTTTCCCGGTTGATGAGGCTTGAGGCTACGTTTTACCTTTATTTAGCTCTTCCCACTTGGAATGCTAACGCTGATCCAATGTCAATATTAGTCCATACAAATCATTCAGGTGATGAACGAACCGAAGGCACTACATCCACTACACCCATTTTGGAATCACCCTCAGGGTTAGTAGCAAATAGCCTTTCCACTTCAAAACTCCATCTTCGATTCCATACTCTTCAAGATGTCTTCAATTCGAAACGCTTGATTTGGATCGAAGTGGTTTTCGGATAACATATCTTATACCGGTCTTTTCGAAATAACTTTCGATAATTTCCGATAAACTCAACCCCGATTCTTTAGAAAGATAAACAGACAAGATAAGAGCAGTGTAACGACTCGGGATTTTTAGCATCTGTTATCGAAATAATTAACTTATTTTAAATATTGAAATATTAATTTTTATAAGTCAAATTAATTGGTTTTTCTAATATTTGAGATATCTGAATATACACTCACATATATATATATATATTAGATTATATAAATTTTTAAACGTTAATTTCTAAATACGATAATATATATATATATATATGTATATATAGATGTATATATATATATTTCACCATTTTAAACTTTTGATAAAATATCCCTATATGTATGTGTGTGTGTGTATGCAAGTTTCATGATGAAAATTTCAAATTTATGATGACAAAATTATATAAGTATATATATATATGTATGTATGTATATATATGTATGTATGTATATGTGTTTATATAAAATAGTGTACATGTAAATCTATATGTATACGAATGTATATATATACATGGAAAACTTCATGATGACCAATTTCAAATCAAGCATATAATAAATTAAATCAAATCACCACAAAATATCACCTCACTCATAAAATCAAATCACTTATAAAATCAAATCAAGCAAAAATCAAATCAGCCCACATTGGAAAAAAAATGAAAAAAAATATCAACTACCATATATGCGTAATGCAGCATCCTGGATTGCACTACACATTCCTTCCTCTATATATGTATAACCAAGTTGTTCGTATAGAGAAAAAAATGAAGACACACTTGGAGCATTTAGGCCTTTTTCTTTCTACTGCTTCGACTCCTCTTCTCTTACTCTTTGTTTCCTATAATAATGAAAAAAAATATGTCATCATCCATTCAAAAATCCATAACTTCCAAACAAAGCTAAATTTTTTAAAACTACAAACATAAAACTTAAAGATGATCCACTGTAGTATTTTTAGAAATTGACGGCATCCAATTCCGTCGAGTATCGATCGAGAAATCATCGAAAATCAGAAAGGGGAAAAAATGTTCATGAAATTTCAAAAATTAAATTCTCACAATCCGCTGAGAATTGATCGATGCCGTATGCGTCATTGGAGTTGAATGGTGTTATAGTATATTTGGTAGCGATTCGGCGCGATTCCGTATCGATGATGGTCGGTTGCTAGGGTTCAATTTATTTTGTGATTCGAGCAATGATTAGCGATTTGGAGTTCGTAGTGGTGTTCGTGGAAGTGGGGCAGTCGAACGGTGGATTTTTGGAGGGGTTTGACGAGATTTTGTGTCGCGTTTTTCATAGCCTGCACGTGACTTTTGTGTTCGGCCATGGCTGTCGAATTTTGTTTGAGGGGGCCGGAGAGATGGCTAAGCGAGTGAAGGCGAGTGCGGTGGTGGTCTCGGTGCTGGCGATGGTGGAGGATTTGCACGTGCATGTGCATGGCAGTGGTGCACGTTTTCAATGTCTGGAAACGAAAAAGGAAAGGAAGGAGGAAGAGTGCTGTAGAGGATGGGTGGGTTGTTTTGTGGGCTCGGCCTGTTTGGGTTAGGAGGGAACGGTTTGTTCGATTTGTAAAAAAAAGGAAAAAATGGAAAAAAAAAGAGAGAAAAAAGCTTGAGGAGGAAGAACGAGTTTGAGAAGTAGAAAGATCAGGGATGACTTTGGCACTGTGCTAGCAGTCCAGTTGGCATGATCTAGTAATGGCTTTGGCCCATATGCAATGTGAGATTATTTTGCTCTGTCTCCTTTTAATTTATATATTCAATGCCATAAAACTATGAAACTTGATACCTGACTCATTTGAAATTTGATTAACCTCTGGTCTGTTGAATTGTACTCGTATTGACAAGTACAACGTTATGCAACTTGTGGATAGCTTGGAACATGTAAAAATTTATGACATATTCAAACGAATTGCATTTAAATCACGTTATTTTAATAATAACGTCGTTTAAATTCATATACGTTGATTTTTGTTGTTTATTTGGACAAATAAATACTGTTGAGTTTAATTGAATTAAATGTGGTAATTGGACATCTGTTTAGCGGAATAAAACACCGTTTCGCTAATTGATTTAATGGGACACAGATTAGCAGAATAAATCACCGTTTTGTTATTGTTAATTGGATAAGTTGAAGTTGGACATTTAATTAGTAGAATCAAAACCCGTTCTACTATCATGTTAGTATTGACATTAGATTACAATCCAATTGATTATATGGGATAAGTGGTATATTAACAATTTCTTGTTAATTTTGAACTTGATTTACATATTGGACGTTATGTAAATATCTGAATTATAACTTGGATAGTTAATGGAATTTGTAACGACCCGATATTTTCAACCATTCGCATCCGCACATGTCGGACTTGAATTGCTCAAAATACCGCGTTGTAAATAAAATTTGGCAAATCTCAGAATATACAGTAAATAAATAATCACAGATCACAGACACAGAGTAAAATAATGCAGCGGAAGTAAAAGAAATAGTAGTTCATGAAGCTACTATATAAATATATCAGAGTTACATAAGATATAACAGAAGAAATAAAATACAACAGAAGTCTCAATATGATAACCAAGTACAAGCTGAGTAGAACAGCGGAACTGAAATAGAAAGGACAAGACAAGGAGATAATCTCCAGCGATTCAAATCTCCAAGAGAGTGGAAATCCAAATCTGTGAATAACTCAAGCTGACCCGAGCGTAAAGAAAAACACAAAACACTCGAGTCAGGACAATATATACTTATATAATGTAAACCAACTCAAGTGAACTGTAATAAGGTACAAGTAACTTAAAGAATGCTTGGGATCGCCCATTCTTTAAGGATCCGTTAAACTATCTACTATGTAGTAATATTTGCTATTATAATAATGTCTAATCATAAAATAAACATACTTTTAAATAGCATTAAGGCTTTACATTTTCCACCTTAACACGTAATAGTCCCAGTAGTCTATCCAGTATTAGCATACTCCCAAAATGGGGGCTACCCTCGATACTCCACAGGCTACGGGAGAAATCACAAATCGTAGTAAAGCTCGATATGGTAGATGACACGGCACACAAGGCAATGCCAGGGTAGATATACCAATTACGCATCCGGACTGGTGGTGACGCATAGCAGCCACTACCGCCCACCTTGAACAACACTCCCAAATCAAGGGTGCGCACCAAATCAATCACAAGTAATAGAATGGTATCGAAGAAGTGTGTCCGATCAGAGGTGCTACCTCCTTGGCCCGTTGATCGCTCCTGCTTTAGCCACCTTATGCCAACTCACGGGAGTTGGGTCCATGTATATACCTTTAGGATCGTCGCCACCATCCTACTTCATTCTGGAAACTCCACCGCGTACACAGTTGTCAAAGTGGTTTTCGGTATCGACAGGGAGTATGTCCATATCCGATCCCGGTCTCTTTAACAACCAATCGTTATTATAACCCGTGGTTATAATTTAAAACAGTTTATACTTCAAAATAGAATATCATTTCAAATCCAAATCTTTATCAGAATAAAGATTAAATCAATTCCAAAATATTTCAATATATTTAAAATATCATATCATTTCAAAACTTCATTTCAAATCATTTTAGTATATGAAAATATCATATCTTTCCAAAACTTCATTTCAAATCATTTTAATATATCAAAACATCATATCTTTCCAAAACTTCATTTCAAATCATCATTTAAGTTCAAATCCAAATATTCAACTTTAAATACCTTTTTAAATTCAAGATATCATTCATTTCTTATCATTTCAAGTCACCCTTTTAAATAGTTTATATTTCAATCAAAATAATTCATTTAAACCATTAAAAGTGTAATTATTATAAATTCAAATCAAGTAT
The DNA here is from genome assembly GCA_030737815.1 of Allium fistulosum. Lineage (NCBI taxonomy): Eukaryota > Viridiplantae > Streptophyta > Magnoliopsida > Asparagales > Amaryllidaceae > Allium > Allium fistulosum. Next base: position 795,410,437 of record CM060902.1, on the reverse strand, counting down.
TAAATTTCCAAAGTTTCAATTCAATTCAATCATTTATTTTAATTAAATTTCCATAGACCACTTCAAATCTTATAAATTTCAAATATAGGTTTAATCCACAAAATAATTATTCAAATTATAAAATAAATTCCAAAGCTTTATTATCCTATATTTCATAAGTCCAATATCTTTTAAATAGATTCAAATTACAAGTAAACCAAATATTTTTCATACTAATATAAACTTCAATTATTCATTCCAAGATTTAATATCATTTCAAATTCATTCCAAAATATCATTTATTTAATTTAAATTTAAATACCATTTAATCACATTTCAAAATAGTTGTATTTCCCAAATCAACTTTTCCATTTAAATCATTTAAAGTCAATCCTTTATTTAATAATTAAATATTTAATTTCCAAAATTTAATCTTTTTCAAAGATCATTTATTCCTTTGAATTTATTAAACAAAGAAAATTCAACTTTCGCAGCACTTAGGAAATGCTACGAAATGTTATGTTTTAAAACAGTTCATTAACAAAAGACAACATTTTAAAATGCTGTAATATCTTAATTTAGTTTCAATTAAAATTTTAGTTAAATTTAACAACTATAGCACTAACAAAGAGCTATATTAACTCTTAGTCAAATTTGCTATTTGGTTCATTTAAAACAACTACAGCATTTTCCAATGCTGTAATATCTTTACATTACATTTCAAAAGTGTTGTTAAATCAAATTCAGAGTTTTATTTACACTTTCACACATAATTAACTTTTAATATAAATCATTTTTAACATATAAAATCATATATTTTCACATTTAAAAAAATCATTTAAATACCTTTATTTCTATTATTTTATAAAGTCAAATTTCCATACAAAATCAAGTTAAATAACAATTAAATTTTCATTTCTTTAATTAAATTCTTAACTTAACAACTAAGTTTAAATTTCCAAAATATAACTTATTTCCATTTATTTTACTTAATTAAAATTTCACTTTTAACAAAATTCACAATTTCCCAATTTAAGTTATATTTCAAAAATTCAACTTAAACATTCATTTATTCCATATTTTAATTTATACAAAATCATTAACACCTTTAAACATTATTATTACTTAATAAAAATCATTAAATTCATCTTTAAATCAAATTTGTCATATTTCCTTACCTTACATAAATTCCATTTATAAACAAAATCATAAATTCCAAAATTAACTTATATTTCAAATTCTACTTCACCATTTACTTAATTCACTTGTTTAATTTGTAAAAAATCACTAATATTTTATAGAAATCATTTTAATAAAATTTAAATCAAAATATCATAATATTTACATTTTTAAAATATTTTAAGAATTTCAGAAAAATATATAAACCACGGGTCTGTATACAATTTTCTAGCCTAGGTCAAATGATACGGATATGTATCATTTCAATCCGCAGTTTACAAAGAAAAACCGGGTTCTATCATTTCAAACCCGCAATCCCAAGTAATATGAAATGTATAAAAATTGTTTAGGCCTATCATTTTAGCCCATAACGATTTTTCCCTATTCTAAAGTCCGTTCGGGTATTTATCATTTCAACCCATAGTGATTCTAATCTACAGGGAACTTGCAGTGTGATAAACTGATATAAATAAATAGTATACAATATATAACAGTAATAGATGATATAACATGTGTATAAACAGGGATGAACATCATATAATCATAATATAACAATTATAACAGGATGATATAAATTTACAGATTCAAGTGATGTTAGTTTATCAATTATATAAGTACATATTAGTCTGGTGAGATTTACTCACTTGTTTAAGCTGGAGATGATGACCAAAACACACAACACAGAATCTTCAAAGGCACGACAACACGAATATGATTTGAGAGTGGAGAGCCAAAGCAATTTGACTTGTTTAAACATTTACACAAAACAATACAATAATACATAAGTTACAACACAAATTTATCGTCAAATAACATAAGAAATCTAAACCCAAAACAACAACAATTGACTTGCACTTGCTCTCTACCTCAGGTACTTCAGTTATGCAGTGATTAAGCTAAGCTAACACAGGGAATTGGGTCAGGTTTGGTTGTGCAAGGGTCGGGCTACACATGGGTTTTGATGTGGTGAAGTCTAGGTGCAACATAGCAACACTACAAGGCGAATAACATCACATCTATGCTATACTTTGGTTCGACCATGGGCTGTGTGGGCCCAACCAGTGGTGCAGGTGGTGGTGGGTGATGTGGTAGAGGGTGGAGGTCAGGTCAGAGGTGGTGGTGGTGGTAGTGGCGGCAAATGGTGGTAGAAGGAGGAGATGATAATTCTAGGCCATAAGTGATAGTTTGTGATGGTTTTTGGTGGATTTTGTGGTGGTCTTCACCTTGAATTGTCTCGGCTTAAAATGGAGAGGTAGTAGGATGGGTGATAGTCAGAGGAAGGGGGTGGTGGAGGTCAGGTCAGATCTGGTTGAGGAGGAGCCAAGCTATGAAGGTGAGAACAAGTGCAAAAATCAATGTAAACAAGTAGAAAAAGAATAAGAAAAAGTTGAAAATCATTACCCAAACTTTCCTCAATAGCCATGGCCGAAATTCTTTTGTTTCAGAAATGAAAATGAATGTACGTGAATAGAAATAGGGTTTGCAGCTGAAAGATGTGGATAGTAAAGGCTAATTGATGAAAATATAAGTTACAAATGTGAAAGGTTGGAAGATAAAAGGCCTTAGGCAAATCAAAAGCCATAACCTTTCAATTTTCTTTTAATTTCTTTATATAAGTTTATATAACTGAAAATAATTATAAATTCAGTTTAAATTCGAAAATGTAACAAAATATAATAGATATATAAATAATTATTAATTATATAAGGTTAAAATAAGAAAATAGCACAAAATTGCAAACTAGTCTAGAAAATTTGAAAATAAACAGAATAAATTTTGGAAAATTCATATGGAGTTGTAAAACATTTATAAACAAAGATAAAAACATAAAATAAAATTGCATTCACAAAATGAATAAATAAATTTTAATTAACTATAATTTAATTGAAGAAAATAGCAGAAAAATAGAAACCAGCCTTTAAAAATAGAAAATAAATTCAATACGCTTTGGAAAAATTATATAATCACTTTAAATTATTTAGAAGACAAAATTATAGATAAAATAAAGTATTAACACATATTAGAACAAAATATGACAAAAAAATATAATTTAAAATAGACAATATTGCTAAATACATCAGTTTACACACAATATTGAAATATACATAACTTTTACAGTTTAACTCCGTTTTCAACGAAACAAAAAGAAGTGTTCAAGTTATTACATCTATTTTCATAATAAAAGATAAAATTTAATATTTTATATAATTTAAATTTGAAGTTTAAAAGTCAAAGATTGAACAGTTTGACCAGAATTTCACTTTTCGGTAAAATATTCAATTTATATCAGTTTGAAACTATAACTCACATAATAATCAGCATTTATATTTAAAAATGAAATGTTTGAAATGAAACAAGCTTAAAAATAATTTCAAAATAAAATAAAGTCAAATTTAAAATATATGCAAAAATCTAGGGTTGTTACAGAATTAATGGTGACTTGATTAAGTAACATTGGAGTTACTAAGCCTCTTTCCAGATTTGGAAGTTGATTTTTGAATTAAAGTTATTGTAAGGATAACTATTATTTATTATCAAGGTTTTTAAGTAAAATTATTATTTATTAATGACGTGTTGAAGATAATTAATAATTATTTAATGATGATTTAAAAATTAATTATTTTAAGATCCTTAAAAGTTATTTAATATTATTTAATTATTGTTCAAATGTATTTAAATTATTTGAAATGTTTAAATTATATATTAATTAATTATTTAAGGTTATTTTATAGTAATTGGATTTAAAAGTTAATAATTATTTAAGAGTTAATTAGTATTATAATATAATTATTTCAAGATAAATTGTTCAAATATTAATACTATTTTTTAAAATAATTTATTATATTTATATTATTTGAAGTTAATTAAATTGAAATATTTAAGGTTATTTTTAATAATAAAAGTTTATTTTACTATAATTAAATAATGTTTTTGTTCTAAAGAATTGGTTAAACGAAAGGATTTCTAAAAGAAAGTTTCACAAATGGTTTGAGATTTATAAAAGAGTATTTTCCTAAAATTTAACCTGGAAATTTATATAAAAACTTTATAAGCATTTTTTTGAGATAATTATTTCGGGAAGTAATGGTATATTTTCATAGCGTAATTCGAGGGGCAGAGATTGCCTACAGTTTGTTGTTTTTTCGCTGGGATAGCAATGTAACCATTGTGCAAACCGCGATCTATGATTGATTGCATGGCGAAAATCGGGAGGCGGAGATTGCCTAAGTTAAGTTTGGATTTTTCTGCGATGGAGATGTAATCATTGAGCTGCGATCCATGGTCGATACCAAATGATACTTCCAATATCTATTTTAAAAGTTTTCAAATATTTTTGAAAAGAATGGTTTGTGAATATACCTATTTCGGTGGGATAAGTATATGACTGTTTTTGATAAAGGGATTTAATTAATTTAAATTAAATTAAATGAGGCTTCGTGATTTCAATGGGTAATGAAATTTTTGTTTATTTGTTTATTTGATAGTTAAATAATCGACTATCAAATCTTGACCAAAATATGTAATCCTTCTTAATTTTGGTGGTAAGGAATTATTCCCTACTCAACACCGAAGGATTTTAACTTTGGAAATATCTAGGGGAAATGCGAGAATTATATGGTACGGTTACCATCGGGGTGCTATATTGTACGTATAAACTTGTGGATCTTCCAGGACAAATGATAAGGAGATCCGTCCACTTAAACGGTTAAGCGGTGATCCCCGATCTTATGTATTGGCTGATTATTTCCTAAAGAACCGGTCTAGAGCATTCCAAAAATCGACGAATGGTTTTTGAATCACCTAGGAAATAGAAGGTGTACTCGTAAGAGATGACTAGGAACCCATGACCTACTCCGAAACCATATACGGTAAGATGGAGGAGATGCGCTATATTTTGGGATGTTGAAATCCGTATGTGGTTCCGTGACTCGTTGGAGTGTGGTAATCTGTGTAAGATTCCAAGATCTATTGAAATGTGGAATTCATGTGTGATTCCGTGACCTGTTAAGGTGTGGGAGTCCATGAGAGATTCCATAATTTATTTGGAGATGGTGCGTGAGCTGGAACGTCGGACGTAGCCTCATCAACGGAGATGATTAAAACCAGAGATAGGATACATAGCCAAGGGGCCTAGATAACCCATGAGGTTGTAGTCGTCTCTCTTTCTAGCAAGTCCCTATCGATTATTTTATGCATGCTGGGAGCGATGTACTCGGCCTTGGTGGCCAGTTATGTATTTCCTACGTACCCTGGCTAGACGGGTATGATGCTTCGGAAGGATAACTCTAATCCTTGTGCCGGAGGACCATCTCGAAGTACTGAGGGCACCTCCATGGAAATAATACACAATTAGCGAACGAGCTTTATCGAATTTTGATTTTACGACTAGTATTATTGGGATGTACACAGCGCATGCATCACAGCTACTTCATTATTATTACTTTGGCGATTAGACACTATTATAATATCAAATGATTTTCTATAAAAGAGTTTTGGTTATCGTAAGGTAAAAACCCGTCCGTGTTTATTTGCGGTAAGGTCTTATGAGATACCTTTGTTTTGAAAAGTTGTTAAACTTTAAGAATCAAGTGATTGTGTTTCTCACGCTGGTTTTACCAGACTGACCCGTGCATAGTTTTTCCTATATGCTCAGGACAGACCGAGCATATTTTCCTGGTTTACTTGGATATTTTGGAGCTTCAGTAGAGGAGCTGGAGGCCCAGAGATGTATTCACGTAGATGATTATATTTTCCGTTGCTTTCATTGTTGTATATTATTCAGCAATTGTGAAGATAGGTTGTTATAACTGTCCATGCTGAGATAGGGTAGTGTACTCTGATATATGTCTGTATATACTTATATTACATATTTTTTTGTTTAAAGATTGTTATATATTTTATAGATTATTCGTTTGGCTGTGAGATTCTGTGTTTGTTTAGTTCTTCTTGTCTTCTATCTTCTTTCCTTTCCCTAGCTATCCTCCTTTCCATTTGATTTGGGCTAGACATGTGTGGTTTATTGTTAGTTTAAATTGTACAAAAAAGTGGTTCATTACAGTTGGTATCGGAGCTTAGGTTGAGCGAATACCTAGGCTTTGGTGGGATAGAACTCATTATAGATAGGGATAGTGATGCCCTAGAATGAGTAACTTATTAGAGATAGGGTCAGTAGCACCCTAGAATGAGTTTGAGTGTATTATATATAGAAGAGTGTGTATTTGTTAGTGATATAAAAATGTTTTGTATTGTGTTGTTTGTTCTGTTGAGTGGCTTAAGAATTCTGGTCAATGTGTTTGGCCAACGTTATCGATAGGAATTTCCTAAACACTCGAACAAGATCAATTGACAGAGTATTGTTTTGAAAAGGGTAAATGAAATAATTTTACCCAGAGTTATATTTTATATATAAAAGAATAATATTTTCAAAGAAAATTTAATATAGTTATTCTTGGTTGTGCTTGGTTGTTAAGAGTGATAGTATTCCATCATTATAATCTAGGATTTGATCAGTTATGCTCGACCATTTCTGGGCATTGACTATTATCCATAAATCTATCTTGAATCTTCCTTCTCGAAATCTGGAATGGATAGACAGGAATTTTGGAAAATATTGAAACGAGTACCCTGTGAATTAAGTTTCACAAATTTGAATATAAGGCGTTCATTAATAATGTTGATTTGAAATTTTATTTCTAAGGGCATTATTTAAAAAGAGAATTTGAATATTCTGGAATGAATATTTTAGAAGTATAAAGCTTGATTTGATTAAGTTTAAGTAAATGTCATTAAAGGAAAATTTGGGATATTTTGAAATAATATTTGGAAATAGTTGAATTTAAAAGTTGGGTGTATTAAATTAGGTTTAATAAAAGAAGTGATTAAAAGTAAAACTTGAATATTTCTGGAATAAATACTTGAAAGATGATTTATATAAGAAATCTAGGATATTTTTCCAATAAAAATATTTGAGAATGATTTCCTTTAAATGGGGATATTTTATAAATTTGTTATAAAAATGTGTGTACAAATAAAGGAATTTGAGAATTTAAATCCTGGTGATTTAGGAAAAATGGTTTTCAAGGTTTGATGGGTTAATAATAGTATTGAGAATATTTCTAAATCTCTTAATAGGGGATTGTTACCATTAAGACCTTGCTATATAATTGTTTAGATAGAACAATTTTTGATTCAATTTCAAAAATATGGTTGAATTTGCTATAAAGTAAAAATGCATATTATTATTTAAAATGATTTTGGAGAAAAGAAATAATAATTTTATTTGAGATAGCTTTGGGTCTTAAAGGGGTTTCTGGTGTACCAATATTTTGGAAAGAGTTGCTTAGAAGTATATTTAAGGATAAATATCTCTGAAAAGGAAAATTGGTGGAAAAATGGGCATTTCTTTAGATTTGTTTGGGGAATAATTCCCGATTTGTTTTGTGATGATCAGAATAATCTTCTAGGTGATGGTCAGATGTTTGCTTAGGCGAACGGTATTGTGCACTTAGTAAATTATTCTCATTATCATTGTACGATTGGGACGAGTTTGAACCTGAACTCATCCAAAGCAAATTGGAATTGGATATTTTGTTGGAATATTTTGCTGGAAATATATTTATGATATGGGTTTGAAAGAAAGAAGTAATTTTAGTTAACTAGTTCGAGTGGCTCGAAGATAACTAAAATGGGTAAGAGACTCGTTCGGATGGTAAACGTTTCCCTTGAGTATTATTCTTCTTGTGAGGAAGTATATGATACTGTTTGGTAGCACCCAGTTCCTTGGTATAATTTTGGGGTTACTTGGGGTAACTATATATATTTTTCTGTGGATTAAATATATAATATCGTTTCAAAAAGTGTTTTGGATAAAAACCAGGTGTTTTAAATTTCTTAAGTAAATTCCAAATAAAATTTTGAATTATGGTTTTGTATACCCTTAGAGGATGATAGGGGATTTTATAAGCTAAGCTATGTGTTATAAAAATGCTTTCATAAATAATTTAGCGGTAATATAATTGGTATTAGGGATAAACAATTAGATAAGTGTGTCAGATGGATATGGATCGTTTCTTCTTTCCATATAGTTTGATCTAATATTCGAGTACAAGGATTTGAGGTGTTTCACACCGTTCTGAATATAGATCTATTATTCAATTTTTTACGATGAGCATTTGATGAGAGTTTTTGATATGGAACCAAGATTTTCCATAGCTACAGCTATGTAAGGAAGGCGGAGGTTCCTAATGGAGGAGCCTGATCAGAGTCCGCACTAGTAAATCGGGTGAACGATACTGTTTTGGAAGTGGAGTCATGTACTCGAGTAGTGATCAAATCAGATTCTGTATATGTATGATCTATGGACATCATGAAGACTTATGAATAATATTGAGTGTTCTTATGCTAGAATTTCGGGGACAAAATTCTTTTAAGGGAGAGGAATTTAACGACCTGGGATTTTTAGCATCTGCTATTGAAATAATTAACTTATTTTAAATATTGAAATATTAATTTTTATAAGTCAAATTAATTGGTTTTTCTAATATTGGAGATATCTGATTATATAAATTTTTAAATGTTAATTTCTGAATATGATAAAATAGATATATATATATATGTGTGTGTGTGTGTGTGTGTGTGTGTGTGTATGTGTGTGTGTGTTTCAGCATTTTAAACTTTTGATAAAATAACCCTATATGTATGTGTGTGTGTGTGTGTGCAAGTTTCATGATGAAAATTTCAAATTTATGATGACAAAAATATATAAGTATATATATATGTATGTATGTATATGTGTTTATATAAAATAGTGTACATGTAAATCTATATGTATATGATTGTATATATATACATGGGAAACTTCATGATGACCAATTTCAAATCAAGCATAAAATAAATTAAATCAAATCACCATAAAATATCACCTCACTCATAAAATCAAATCACTTATAAAATCAAATCAAGCAAAAATGAAATCAGCCCACATTTAAACAAAAAAAATAAGGAAAAAAATATCAGCTACCGTATATGTGTGCTACAGCCTCTTGGACTGCACTACACACTTCCTTCCTTTATATATATATATCCAAGTTGTTCGTATAGAGAAAGAAAATGAAGCCATAGTTGGAGCATTCAGGCCTTTTTCTTTCTGCTGCTTCGAGTCCTCTTCTCTTACTCTTTGTTTCCTATAATAATGAAAATAAAAATAAATATGTCTTCTTCCATTCAAAAATCCATAACTTCCAACCAAAGCTAAATCGTCCAAAACTCCAAACATAAAACTTGAAGATGATCCTCTATAGTATTTTTTGAAATTGACGGTATCCAATTCCGTCGAGTATTGATCGAGAAATCGTCGAAAATTAGAAAGGGGAAAAAATGTTCATGAAATTTCAAAAATTAAATTTTCACAATCCGCTGAGAATTGATCGACGTCGTATGCGATGTTGGAGTCGTATGGTGTCATAGTATTTTTAGTAGCGTTTCAGCGCAATTCCGCATCGATGATGGACGATGGTCGGTTGCTGGGTTCGATTTATTTTGTGATTCGAGCAATGATTAGTGATTTGGAGTTTGCAGTGGTGTTCGTGGATGTGGGGCGGTCGAACGGTGGATTTTTGGAGGGGTACGATGAGATTTTGTGTCGCGTTTTTCATAGCCTGCACGCGACTTTTGTCTTCAGACATGGCTGTTCCATTTTGTGTGAGGGGGCCGGAGAGGCGGCGACGTGGTGAGATGGCTAGGCAAGTGCGGTGGTGGTCTCGGTGGTGGCGACGGTGGAGGATTTGCACGTACATGTGCACGGAAGTGGTGCACGTTTTTAATATCTGGAAACGAAATAGGAAAGGAAGGAGGAAGAGTACTGTAGAGGATGGGTGGGTTGTTTTGTGGGCTCGGCCCATTTGGGTTCGGAGGGAACAGTTTGTTCGATTTGTAAAAAAAAGAAAAAAAAAGGAAAAAAAGAGGAAAAAAGCTGGAGGAGGAAGAACGAGTTTAAGAAGAAGAAAGATCAGGAATGACTTTGGCACTGTGCTAGCAGTCCAGTTGGCATGATCTAGTAATGGCTTTGGCCCATATGCAATGTGAGATTATTTTGCTCTGTCTCCTTTTAATTTATATATTCAATGCCGTAAAACTATGAAACTTGATACCTGACTCATTTGAAATCCGATTAACCTCTGGTCTATTAAATTGTACTCGTATTGACCAGTACAACGTTATAGTGCAACTTGTGGATAGCTTGGAACATGTAAAAATTTAGGACATATTCAAACAGATTGCATTTAAATCACGTTATTTTAATAATAACGTCATTTAAATTCATATACGTTAATTTTTGGTGTTTATTTGGATAAATAAATACTGTTGAGTTTAATTGAATTGAAGGTAATTGGACATCCGTCTAGCGGAATAAAACACCATTCTGCTAATTGATTTAATGGGACACAGATTAGTAGAATAAATCACCATTCTGTTATTGTTAATTGGATAAGTTGAAGTTGGACATTTAATTACCAGAATCAAAACCCGTTCTGATATCACATTAGTATTGACATTAGATTACAATCCAATTGATTATATGGGATAAGTGGTATATTAACAATTGCTTGTTAATTTTGAACTTGATTTACATATTGGACATTATGTAAATATCTGAATTATAGCTTGGATAGTTAATGGAATTAATGGTGACTTGACTAAGTAACATTGGAGTTACTAAGCCTCTTTGCAGATTTGGAAGTTGATTTTTGAATTTAAGTTATTGTAAGGATAACTATTATTTATTATTGAGGTTTTTAAGCAATATTATTATTTATTAATAACGTGTTAAAGATAATTAATAATTATTTAATGATGATTTAAAAGTTAATTATTTTATGATTCTTAAAAGTTATTTAATATTATTTAATTATTGTTCAAACGTATTTAAATTATTTAAAATGTTTAAATTATATATTAATTAATTTTTTAAGTTTATTTTGTAGTAATTGGATTTAAAAGTTAATAATTATTTTAAGAGTTAATTAGTATTATAGTATTATTATTTTAATATAAATTGTTCGAATATTAGTATTGTTTTTAAAATTAATTTATATATTAATATTTTTTGAAGTTAATTAAATTAAAATATTTAAGGTTATTTTTAATAATAAAAGTTTATTTTACTATAATTAAATAATATTTTTGTTCTAAAGAATTGGTTAAACGAAAGGATTTTAAAAAGAAAGTTTTACAAATAGTTTGAGATTTATAAAAGAGTATTTTCCTAAAATTTAACCTGGAAATTTATATAGAAACTTTATAAGCATTATTTTGAGATAATTATTTCACGAAGTAATGGTATATTTTCATAGCGTAATTCGAGGGGCAGAGATTGCCTACAGTTTGTTATGTTTTCGCTGGGATAGCGACGTAACCATTGTGGAAACAACGATCTATGATTGATTGCATGGCGGAAATCGGGAGGCAGAGATTGCCTAAGTTAAGTTTGGATTTTTCTGGGATAAAGACGTAATCATTGAGCTGCGATCCATGATTGATACCAAATGGTACTTCCAATATCTATTTTAAAAGTTTTCAAATATTTTTGAAAGGAATGGTTTTGAATATACCTATCCCGGTGAGATAGTATATTACCGTTTTTGAAAAAGAGATTTAGTTTATTTAAATTAAATTAAATGAGGCTTAGTGATTTCAATGGGAAATGAAATTTTTGTTTGAATGTTTGTTTAATTAATAGTTAAATAACCGACTATCAATCTTGACCAAAATATGTAATCTTTCTTAATTTTGGTGGTATAGAATTATTCCCTACTCAACACCGAAGGATTTTAACTCGGGAAATATCTAGGGGAAATGCGAGAATTATATGGTACGGTTACCATCGGGGGCTATACTGTACGTATAAACATATGGATCTTTTAGGACAAATGATAAGGAGATACGTCCACTTAAACGGTTAATGGGTGATCCCCGATCTTATGTATTGGCTGATTATTTCCTAAGAACTGTTCTTGAGCATTCCGGAAATGGACGAATGGTTTTTGGAGCACCCAGGAAATGGAGAGTGTACTCGTAAGAGATGACTCAGAACCCATGACCTACTCCGAAACCATATATGGTAAAATGGTGGAGATGCGCTATATTTAGGATGTTGAAATCCATATGTGGTTCCGTTACTCGTTGGAATATGAGAATCTGTGTAAGATTCCAAGATCTATTGAAATGTGGAATTTAGGTGCGATTCCGTAACCTATTAAGGTGTGGGAGTCCATGAGGGATTCCTTAATTTATTTAGAGACGGTGCGTGAGCTGGAACGCCGGACATAGCCTCATCAGCGGAGATGACTAAAACCAAAGATAGGATACATAGCCAAGGGGCCTAGCTAACCCATGAGGGTGTTGTCGTCTCTCTTTCTAGCAAGTCCCTATCGATTATATTATGCATGCTGGGAGCGATGTACTCGGCCTTGGTGGCCAGTTATGTATTTTCTATGTACCCCGGCTAAACGGGTATGATGCTTTGGAAGGATAACTCTGATCATTGTGCAGGAGGACTGTCTTGAAGTACTGAGGGCACCTCTGTGGAAATCCTACACAATTAGCGAATGAGCTTTATCGGATTTTGATTTTACGACTAGTATTGTTGTGATGTACACAACACATGCATCACAGCTACTTGATTATTTTTACTTTGATGATTAGACACTATTATAATATCAAATGATTTTCTATAAAAGAGTTTTGGTTATCGTAAGGTAAAAACCCGTCCGTGTTTATTTGCGGTAAGGTCTTACGAGATACCATTGTTTTGAAAAGTTGTTAAACATTAAGAATCAAGTGATTGTGTTTCTCACGCTGGTAACTAGTAACTAGTTACTAATCTTTATTTAATTAAGATTAATGAACCTTGTTTAATACTTAATTAATTATTAGTTCCCAAGCTTAATTAAATATTAAAACTTAATTAACTTTCTACAATATTTTATTAAATTTATAAAACCTTTCCAAAATAATTTTAAAGTATGAAATTGAATTTTCAAGAAAGCAGACTTTCATCAAAACTACATCCATAACGATTATCGCTATTTGTGTCATACTTGCAAGTGTTTCAGCTTTTCTCTTTGTAAACTTAATACTAGAAAGCTTCCTAACTTTTCAAAACACAAAATAAATAATTTGAAACCAAGTTTCTAACTTTTGAGATCGATTTTGATTACAAACCAAGACTTGTACTCTTCATAAAGGATTCTTCATCGATAACCAAATCTAATTGTTAATTTTGTTAACTTTTCTTTGCACAGCAACCACATAATTACGTCCATAACAACTTATTCATCCATAAACCCAAACAAACAAGATCACATTTTTACATCATTCACAAAAATATAAACTTCACAATCAAGCACGCACTAACTTGACCACATGCATTCACATATATAAGCAACATATATATGCATCAAACTATATAATAATCCAACCAAACAATCAAATAGATTTATCACCAAATAGTCAATAAATGCAAAAATAAAAAAATTTCCAAAAATTAAGAAGTTTACCTACTAAAATTTTGCAAAACTGTTTTGAAAACCTGAAATACTTTAGAACTTGCAAAGCTTAGAAAACCACAAAATCAAGTCGAAAATAGGTCATCTTTTCCTCGATTTTTGGCCATGTTACTCTACGAATTTGGAATAATGGTCAATAGAATAGTTCTTGAAAATTCTTTTCTCTACAATTTTAGAAATAGAATCACTCAATTTGGATCATTTTTTAGGATTATACGGTCAAAAGAAAAGGAGGTTGTAACGACCCGGTATTTTCCAACCATTCGCATCCATTATAAGTGTATAGGTAGACACTCATGCCGGAATTGAATTGCTCAAAATACCACGTTGTAAATAAAATTTGGCAAATCTCAGAATATACAGTAAATAAATATAATCACAGATCACACACACAGAGTAAAATAATGCAGCGGAAATAAAAGAGATAGTAGTTCATGAAGCTACTATATAAATATATCAGAGTTAATTTAGATACAATAGGAATACCAAGATACAACAGGAGTAATAGTATGATAATCAAGTACAACTCAGAATACAACTGGAATCAACTGGATAACAAGATGAATAGATATCTGGATCTTCAAAGAAAAACTCCAGCTCCAAAGGTGAGTCTCTAATGCTGTATCACTCAGTCTGACCCGAGCGTAAAGCAAAACACAAAACACTCGAGTCAGGACATACATACTTATACAATGTAAACCAACTCAAGTGAACTGTAGTAAAGGTACAAGTAACTTAGAAGATGCTTGGGACCGCCCATCCTCTAAGGATCCGTTAAACTATTTACTATATAGTAATATACGCTATATACAGTAGTGTCTAATTAGTAAAATATAATCATATAGAAAATAGCGTTAAGGGGATGGAGAACCTTAACGCGGTCGGATCTTTAAATCAAAATCGTAGTAAAGCTCGATATGGTAGGTGACACGGCACAACTAGGCAATGCCAGGGTAGATATACTAATTACGCATCCGGACTAGTGGTGACGCATAGCAGCCACTACCGTCCACCTCGAACAACACTCCCAAATCAAGGGTGGCCACCAAATCAATCACAAGTAATAGAATGGTATCGAAGAAGTGTGTCCGATCAGAGGTGCTACCTCATTGGTCCGTCAATCGCTCCTGTTTTAGCCACCTTATGCCAACTCACGGGAGTTGGATCCACGTATATAACTTAGGATCGTCGCCACCATCCTACTTCATTCTGGAACTCCACCGCGTACACAGTTATCATAGTGGTTTTCGGTATCAACAGAGAGTATGTCCATATTCGATCCCGGTCTCTTTAACAACCAATCGTTATTATAACCCGTGGTTATAATTTAAAAAACAGTTTATACTTCAAAATAGAATATCATTTCAAATCCAAATCTTTATCAAAATAAAGATTAAATCAATTCCAAACCATTTCATTATATTTAAAATATCATATCATTTCAAAACTTCATTTCAAATCATTTTAATATATCAAAATATCATATCCTTACAAAACTTCATTTCAAATCATTTTAATATAATAACTATCATATCCTTACAAAACTTCATTTCAAATCATTTTAATATAATAAAATATCCTATCAGTTCAAATCCAAATATTCAACTTTAAATACCTTTTAAATTCAAAGATATCGTTCATTTACTATCATTTCAAATCACCTTTAAATAGTTTATATTCCAATCAAAATAATTCATTTAAACCTTTTAAAAGTGTAATTATTATATTTTCAAATCAAGTATTCAATTTCCAAAGTTTCAAACCATTTTGAGTTCGTTTACTAAGTCAAAAACCATAATTATTAAAATTTCAGCCTTTCGCAGCATTTAGAAAAAAGCTGTTATAAGTTATACTTGAAAACATTTTTATTCAGCAAAGACAGCATTTAAAACTGCTGTTAAAACTCAGTTTTTAGTTAAATTATAGTTCAAAATAGAAAAGACAGCATTTCAGAAGTGCTACGGTAACTCAGATTTCAAAACGAAGGTTTTATTTGATTTCAGCCAAGACTGCAGACCACTATAGCATTTCCAGAGAATGCTATAATAGACCTGAGTTCAATATTAGCCTATAAGTTCAACTACAGCATTTCAGAAATGCTGTAATAGCTCTTTTTACACAATTTTAGTCCAATTCAGAAACTATAGCATTTCTGAATGCTATTAAAAGTTAATTCCAGATTTTTAGTGTATTTCCAGCAACTAAATAACTTTAATTTAAAACACATAAACATTTTAAAAATCATATTTTAACATTTAAAATGTTCATTTTCATATCATTTAACATATATCTTTTTCACAATAAATTTCTTATAATTAAATCCAATTTTCAACAATTTACTTAATAAATTTAAGTATAAAAGTTTCCAATTCTTCACATTTCAACAAATAACTTAACACTTCAAATTTAAATTACCATTTCACAAATTTAACTAAATTTCCAATTTTATTTAATTAACTTAAACCTTTAATTAAAACCAAATTTCACATTTCCAAGTCAAGTTATATTTTAAAAGATCACTTTTAAACATTCATTTATTTAACCACTTAAACTCATAGAAAAATCAATAATACTTTAATAAATCGCTTAAATTCAAATTTAATCAAATTATCATATTACCATTTTCCAAATATAATTAATTTTTCATTTTTATTCATATAACTTAAATATCATTTTTAACCAAAATTCCAAATTCCAAACTTAAGTTATATTTCAATAATCCAATTTAACCATTCATTAATTACATTTTTAACTCATAGAAAAATCATAATTTCTTTATTTTAAAACATTTCAAAATCTATTTAAATCAAATTTCAAAAATTTATATTTTTAAAATACTTAAAAATATCCAAAAACACTTTATAAAATAACCACGGGCCTGTATATAGTTTTCTAACCTAGGTCAAGTGATACAGATATATATCATTTCAATCTGCAATTTACAAAGAAAAACCGGGTTCTATCATTTCAAACCCGCAATCCCAAGTTAAAATAAGTTAAATAAAAACCATTCAGGCCTATCATTTCAGCCCATAATGATTTTTCCCTATTCTAAAGTCCGTTCGGGTATGTATCATTTCAACCCATAGTGATTCTAGTCTACAGGGAACTTGCAGTGTGATAAACAGATATAAACGAACATAATACATTATATAACAGTAACGGATGATATAACAGGTGTATAAACATCATATGATCATAACATAGTCAAGTATAACATGATAATATATTTCTACAGATTCACAGGGTGTCAATTTACTAGTTATATAGGTACATATTGTCTGGTGAGAATAACTCACCTGTTAAAGCTGGAGATTAGCGATCAAAACACACAGAATAGATTCCAGAAAGCACAACAAGCACGATATAGCATGACTTTTGATTTGAATGAATGGAGAGCCTTGATATTTATCTTGTAAACAATAACCAAACAAGACAATATACGCATAAATATTCAACGCAAACAATGTTGAAACAATGAAGATAAGAAGCAACAACGGAATAGATTACTTGACTGTGCTTTAACCATTCAAAAGCTCGAACAAGGGGTTCATTTTCTCAGCCATGATGATGATGAGTGTGGGAGAGACAAGGTTAACTTCCTCGAATACATAAGACAAAACAATACAAACAATATAAGTTTTCAAATGCACAATACGATAGAATAATGTAGAATCAACTGCATGAATCAAAGTAGAATTGCTTTGCACTTGCTTCCAACAACCTTCAGGTTCAGCCATATGGTGTACTACAAGTATAAGGCAAGATTTGGATCAGGTTTTGGTTGCCTAAGGGTCGGCCAAACATGTTTAGAGGGTAGCAAAAGGTGAGTATGCATGAAACAACACAACAAGGCAAAATAATGTCACTTTAACATGGATTCAAGGCAATTCAAGGCTAGGCCAAGGCTCATGGGGCATGGCCAGAGGAGTGGGGTCCAAGGTGATGACGTGGTAGAGGGTCCAGGTGGTGCTGGAGGTGGTGGAGGTGGTGTTGGTGGCGGCCATGGGTGGTGGAAGGTGATGGTACCAAAACTAGTCAGCTTGAGTGCATAGGTGATGGCTAGTGCTAGTTTAGATGGATTTTTGTGATGATCTTCATCATGGCTTGGCTTGGCCCGAGGAGGAGAGGTGTTAGGCTGTGTGATGGTCAGAGAAAAGTGGTGGTGGTGGTCAGCCACAGCTTGGAGGAAGGGGAATACAGCTATGAAGGTGGAGAGCATGTGCAAATTCAAGTAGAAAATCATAAAAAGACAAGAAGAAGATAGAAATTTTTACCTAAGCTTCACAAGGAGAATAGCCATGATTTTCTTGTGAGAGGAGGAGTAATGAATTTCGTGAAAGTGAAAAAAAAATGCAGCTGAAATGAGTAGATTACACGCCCAAAACAATTAAGAGAAGAGTTGGGAAAATGAAAGGTCGGGAGATGGAAAGCCTTAGGAGTTTCAAGAGTTTAAAACTTTTCAAATTTCCTCTATTTCTTTTTAATAAGTTTAAATATCTGAAAATACATATAATTTCAGTTAAAATTCGAAAATGTAACAAATAAAAAAAAATATAAATAAATAAATATTAATTATAAATAATTAAATCAAGAAAATAGCAAAAATTGTCAACTAGGCTAGAAAAATTGAAAATAAATGGTATAAACTTTAGAAAATTCATATGAGCTTGTAATATATTTTTAAACATAAATAATAACTTAAAATAAAAATACATTCACAAAATAAATATATAAAATTTAATTTAAATATAATTTTAATGAAGAAAATAGCAGAAAATAAGAAAACAGCCTTTAAAAATAGGAAATCAACACAATAAACATTGGAAAAATTCTATTATCAATTTAAAAATATTTAAAAGTCAAAATATACATAACATATTAAATATGTTAAAATAAAATATGACAAAGAAAATATAATTTATACAATTTAAAATAACAAAAATTGCAAAATAAACAATTTATACTCAAAATTGAAATGTACATATCTTTTGTAGTTTAACTCCATTTTCAACGAAACAAAAAGCAGTGTTCAAGTTATTTCATCTATTTTCATAATAAAAGATAAAATTTAAGATTTTAAATAATTTGAATTTGAAGTTTAAAAGTCAAAGTTTGAACAGTTTGACCAGAAATTCACTTTATAGTAAAATATTCAAATTATACTAGTTTGAACTATAAATCACTTAATAATCAACATTTATATTTAAAAAATGAAATGTTTAAAATAAAATAAGTCTAAAATAATTTAAAATAAAATAAAGTCAAATTTAAATAATATACAAAAATCTAGGGTTGTTATAGAGGTATTTTCGGAGTTGAAAACATGGGTTCGAAAGAAATGAGATTTGGACTTAGCTAAACTCAAAATTTGAAGAAGTAATACAAACAAAAGTTGTAGCCACTAAATTTTTACGCCGCTTGAAAAGAGTAAAACCTCTTTTTGATTAAGAAATTAGAAAGATATGGTAGAAAGAAGAGAAAGAAAAATTGAAGAAATGAAAGCGGTATTTATAAGCAAGAACAAAGTAAATTAGCACCTCACCATGCCACTTCACCTTCATGTACCTCAGCCCACACTCATGTCCCCACTCCTTTTCCAAGCTCCAAATTTTTTTAATGCCTAATGTACTTATGTTTTCAAATTTTTCATAAGGCATCCTTTTATTTTATTTTTTAAGTTAAATGCATTATTATACATATATGTATACATACATACATATATATATATATATGTATGTATATATATATGTATATATATATATGTGTGTGTGTGTGTATATGATTTTACTTATTTGCAACTGAATATGAATACTAACTTATTTACAAATGTGTATATCTATATACAAGTGCTTACAAGGTTTCCTATAACTTTTAGCCTTCGAAAAGCCAAAAATTCATAAAAACGAATTCCAGACACATTTTCGATTTTTCTTCGAACTAAATATTTTTGTAAACACATTTGAAAACTATTTCACCATTATTTAAAAGAGTTTTATTTTCATTATAAGTCCTATTATTTGAATATTTAAAATTAATTAAATATCCACAAATTAAAGCAGTGAAATTCAGGGTCGTTACATATAGGCTATGGGCTTTGATACCAGTGTTAGAACTGGACCATCACGTAGTGGGTTAATTGGGTTAATTTCAAAAAATTTACCATTTTGGATCTTATTGGGCCTATGAGCTCCTAATTTAGATCGAATATAAATAAATTTTAATTAAAATCATTATTTTATTTACTTTATTAATATAAAGAATTTATTTATTTATGTAAATGACGTATAATGTGTACATGTGTATCAAATACACATACACGTATGCGTGCACGTGCAACGTATAATGTGTATGTGATTTGATATGCCCATGTATAAGTGTTGGGATTTACACCACAATGAATATGTTAACCCTTTATGTAAATGTTTGCTATATAAAATTATTTTAAAATTGATATAAATAAAATATACTTATTTTGTATACATTGGATATATATACACATGAATATATATTCAAATATATAATTAATATAATTATGAATAAATATATATTATAAATATATAATATTAATTCAAAATTAAAAATGAAAATTGGCAAAAGAAAAAAAATTCAATTATATTTCAAGATTCAAAATAATATGTCGTTACGATTTTAAATTCAGATTTAAATGTTTATACGTTTAATACATACATACATATACATACATATACATATACATATACATATACATATACATATACATATACATATACATATACATATACATACATATATATATATATATGCATAAGAATTAAAAATTTCCCTTATTTTATATAAAAAAGTATATGACATATACATATATATATGTTAATTTTTAAAATGTAAATTCATAAATACAATTATATATTAAAAAGACAAAATTTAATTTTTTCGGTAGAAAATTATTTTTCAAAATCAAAATTCTTTCTAAGAAAACCCATACAATTTATAATAAATGTTTTTTCTTTATTCTAAATTCATTTACATATGGAATTGTTAAAAATATTTGTTTTTTCCTAGCTTTCGAAAGTTGTTATCTCATATATAAAATATATATCAATATATTTACTTAGATATATAAAAGTAAACCTATATATAAATATATTTATATATGTATATACTGTGTGTGTATATATATTACTTCGGGTTTTATTTTATATATATAATATATTTATTTATTTTTGAAAGTAACTTTATATGAAAATTTATTAAATAAATTGTACAGCTTTGGTAATGTATGTAAAATCTATTTAAATTTAAATCAAGTTTAAAATATTATAACTTTTCAAAAAAAATCTTATTTAGTTTTATTTAACATAGCCGAAAATGAAAGAAGTACAAAATACCTTTTTAAGCGCATACACACACATATATGCACATTGATTTGACAGTAAGCAAATATAAATTCGGGATATTGTATACGCTAATCTACCTACAAATACTGATATAAATCCACATATAATATATATAAACAATCAAATCTTACCTAATTGCTACATTGATGATGCACCTTGAATGTTTAATCAAACTTCGTGTATAAATTTGTTACATAAATCTAGCTCGATAACCAATCTTATTTGAAATAAAATATGTTTCCGTTTTGTTATATACTTGTTATAAATTGTTATAAATAATCAAGTAGTTAATTCAAGTATATGTGTTAGGAAGTCCGCAAATGATGTGTTTTTGATAGTAGTTAAAAATAGTTGCAACCATGAGTATTATAGTATGATAAGCACATCATTTTAAATATTTCTAGTCAAGATGCATCGAGGCTGGACATTGATGCATTCGTTGAGATTAGAGTATGTGCTGCTCTCCAAATGTTGAACAATATGCCTTAGAGGCAATTATCAATTTGTTACATAAATCTAGCTTGATAACCAATCTTATTTGAAATAAAAGATGTTTCCTTTTTGTTGTATACTTGTTATAAATTGTTATAAATAATCAATTAGTTAATTTAAGTATATGTGTTAGGAAGTCCACAAATGATGTGTTTGTGATAGTAGTTAAAAATAATTGCAACCATGAGTATTATAATATGATAAGCACATCATTTTAAATATTCCTATTCAAGATGCATCGAGGCTGGACATTGATGCATTCATTGAGATTAGAGTATGTGGCGCTCTCCAAATGTTGAATAGCATGCCTTAGGGGCAATTATGTAATTTGTTACATAAATCTAGCTCGATAACCAATCTTATTTGAAATAATAGATGTTTCCTTTTTGTTGTATACTTGTTATAAATTATTATAAATAATCAATTAGTTAATTTAAGTATATGTGTTAGGAAGTCCACAAATGTTGTGTTTGTGATAGCAGTTAAAAATAGTTGCAACCATGAGTATTATAATATGATAAGCACATCATTTTAAATATTGCTAGTCAAGATGCATCGAGGCTGGACATTGATGCATCCTTTGAGATTAGAGTACGTGGCGTTCTCCAAATGTTGGACAGTGTGTTACTCTTGGTTGCTAGGGGCACCAAGTGGTTATGTACTGATAGTTATTATATAACCATGGAGTGACTCACTCGATAGTTTTTTGTTGGTTAATATAACTAAGGTCAAACAAAAAATATTGAAATGACTATTTACACAGTTCTCTTGACTTGAGAATACCGTTGATCTTCAATATAAAAGCTTCGCTTTGATTATAGTTAAATTTTGGCATGACATCCCATCAGACGACTATAGTTGGGTTGAATGGAAGTATTGGAAATGAAATACTATTCAAGAGAGGATTCATTTCCTTAGTTATATATAGTTAGTATCATGGTCAACTAAAGTCAACTTGAACTCAAAATCTCTAACTAGAGTTGTTCGGTTAATAATAATTGTTATTATTGAACCAGGGGCTTTGTGTTTGGACTATGAAGTTGAATATGAATGACTGGAATTTTGACCGTTACCAAATTCCATAAGTCCATAGTGATATAGTTTTGACAAAGAGTGTAATACCTTATAGAATTAATAGGAAATAATAAATAATTATTAAGGCTCAAAAATAAAACTTGAGCAAACATCATAATTTGGCCATGGGACTTAAACCATTTGTTCATGGAAATTTTCTAAGCAACTTTCATGTATAGGGTATCGCAATTAGAGTTCAAACAAAGAAGTTATTAGTGTTTGAAGTTTTCTGAACGAAAATAATTAAATCGGATTAAAAAGGGTATAAACATTAATAACCATGCAGAAACCACCGGTCGATTGCCTCCTTCGCTCGGTCGACCACTAGCAGTCGATCACCCAGGTAGGAGCGGTTGTCCAGTTGATGTTATGGCTGCTAGGGTTGAACCTCGGCCTAACTGCCTGAATTTAATTAATCCAAATCTGATGTTGATTTGAGCACCTATAAATATAGACCTAGCCCCTTGCTTTTCATCTCATATATTCTGATCATACCAGCGGAGCTTTGCCATTTTCCTTTCTTAACTACTTCTAGAAATTATAAAATATTACACATGCACATGTACATATATATATTAGAGAAGGACAAAAAATAAAAGAGAAGAAGAGAAGGCGTGAATCAGTCCTACGAAAGGAAAATGTAATTTCTATAAATATAAATCTATATTCAACTTAACCCAAATCCTATCTTAGAACTATAATTCTAATGGTATATATACCTTGTTATACATATTTTTGGATTGGAAAGGAAAATGAGTCAAATTTGAGGGATGAATTTGGATTTGAGAGATTGGAAAGCTAGAAAGGTAAGTGGGAAATTATATAATTTGTATATAATACTGAAATTTATATCGTTGAATTCTATTTAATTATCATTCCTATGTAAGAGTTATTGAGCTATAGACTTAAAATGAACGTATTCAATTGAAATATCACTTACACATTCTGTAAGTAAGGTAATAGGAATGGAATGGTATATACACCCTAATCTAGAAATTGGAAATCAGTCCTTAAAATTTTTAAAGTAGAATGCTGTAAAGATGTAAGGTTTATTCCAGATTTATGATAATTGGGTTATAAATCTGTTAGTATCGATTTGGATTGGCCTAATTTGACTTGGAATGTGAATTTTTGTGTTTTAATTTATTCAAAGCATGAGGATAATATTCAGTTGTATCTATTTCCATATAATTTCCATAAATTATCCAATTCCACAAATGTATAAAAAGTGCATCATTTGAAATAATAAGGAATATACCAAATAAGAAAGAGATGTGTAAGTACAGATGTTCTTCTTTGAAGGTTGCACCATTATTTCAACAAAGAAAAGAGATAATTCCTTGTAATTTCAAATGGAGCAAAAGTCTCACTTTTGGGTAATTTATAGAATGTTATAACAATAATCATTATTTGAAAGGATAGCTCCAATATATTAAGATGTGGAAATGAATGTTTTTTATAGAATGTACATTTAAGTGTATGTTCTAATTCCTAAGCATAGGACTTAATGAGCTAGAGATAGGAATATATGTGTGTGTGTGTGTGTGTGTGTGTATGTATGTAATTGCGCTCCGATTAAAAATATAAATATGCATTGTGTAATAAAAGAATATAAATTAGTACTTGTATTAGATATAATAAGGACGGCTAGTTATTAATATTGTAGTAAATAATAGGACTAGGAGGTTGATATGAAAAAGAGGTAGTAACTCCAAATTTTATGAATATTGACTACAAATTTATCGGGCAATAAATGTGTAGTTAATAAGGAGTTATAGAAATTAAATGGGACATAAATTCATTTAATGAGACTGATTAAATAATTTAATATGTCATTTATGGGAAAATGAATAACGACGAATTTTCTATCAGATTAGAAAATCGCCAATAAATTTCAAATTAAAATAACCGTAAGTGCACGACGTACAAAAGTTAGTACGTGGCGAGTACCGGTCGATCCATAGGGAATTTTTAAGATTTTAAAATTTTCTAATCAATCAAATTAGACCAAAGTGGAGAGAAGATTGTTAAATACAAATTGTAAACAAAATGAAGCTAAAATTAGAATAAAAGTGAGATTAAAAACTATGAGATTAGAGAACAATTTAGAGGCAAATCCACTCTCATATTTTTATAAATCAACAATCAAACAATCTATGATCTCTATATTTGATATTAAGTGAAATAATTGTTGTATTTATCATAAGTATGATTTATTTATGTTATTAATTAACATAACTTAAGCCATCAAACTATAATACAACAAATAAACCACTTATCAAGTCTCTTGAAAATGAAGCCAAAGCAAAAGCTCTTTTAAGTATGATCTATTTACTATTGTAATTAGTAATATAGATCATCAAATTCTGTTTTTACTTTCATTTCAAAATCAAAAACCAATTAGCAAATATTGATGTAAATTGTGTTTATGTTGAATAAGAATAGCTAATTTGCATATGCAACATAAGCTATCAAACCCACTTGTATAAACTTACATCAAAATTCACTTTCATGAAGCATAAATAAAAGAGATCATAAATCATAAAAGTGTTGAAATTACATAAAGTTAGAGAGCTTCATTACCCCTAAATTGAAGGGGTTTAGCTACTCATTTGTGTTATCAGATCAACACTTGTAAATTTCAACATTAAAAAGAAAAAAAATAGAAAATAAGAAAAGGAAGAAAGAGAGATTAACTACTAACTACTTGCATAAGAAAAACAAAGTTACACTACTTGCATGAATGTAAATCTAAACTATGAACATGAAATGAAAAGAGCATAAGAATAAAAATGAGCATAAAAGTAAATAAAAGCATGTAGAAAAGAAAAGAGAAAGAGGCTAGGAAGCCATTTTTATTTCATGTAACATTGAGCTTACAATTTGCTTGCTTAATTTCCTAACTAGTGTGAAAGAGTAGAAGATATTTACATGTACATAAGAGGGCTATTTATACATGCATAAAACCCTAATTCCATTTTTAGGGTGCTTCCCAAAATTCCCTTTAGGAAGTGTGGCTACCAAGTAACCATTAGCCACTAATTAATCCCTCATTAAAAGTGCATGAAACTTTAACCTCCACTTAGTTGTCCATTAGCTTCTAATTGTAGATTCAGGTAAGTGGGTGGGGTCCTCCATGATCATTAGCTTAAATTATTTCCATCATCCTTCCTTTATATTCCCTTGTGCATGCATATTTCTTCATAAAACCCTCTTCCATATGCATCAATATTTCCTATAAAAATCATAAAAATTTCCAAGTAAAAATTCTCAAATTGACAAATGCACAAAAATGACCAATTTAACCATGAATGAAGATGAATATATGATAAGTTGAGTTTGAAACGAATAAGTAAATGTCAATAGGTATTGCCCAAATTGAATCATAATGACATTTATTACAGGCAATTGACATTTATGGGATATAAGAAGGAAACGATGAATATAGAAAACAAGCGTATAAAATTGGAATAAGTGCGAGTGAAGTAGTAAACTTGATGCTAGTAAATAAACCTAGGAGGCACTATAATTTTTATAGTAGAAAATTATATAGCATCATTATATGTTTTGGACAAGTGTGAATAAATGGGCATATGCCAATATTAGGCTTAGGATAATTGGTTTTGTTTAGTGGGTTGGGATATGAGGTCAGTTGAGTTATACGTCATAAGTATGGCCTTCACCTAGAGGCTACCAGCAGTTGTGTATATGTACTACCGATATGGAACATATCCAACAATAGGACCCATGGGGAAGGGATATACATTTGCGTATAGGTGTGGGAAAATATACCAAGGATTTGCCTTGGATTTGAAGTATTAAATGGCTCAGTACCTTAAGGATGTCAAGGAGTTTACCTCGAGGTTATGGTATCGAATGATTGTTAGGTCTTCCACCTCCCTATATAAGAAGTCTTAAATAACCTATGGTGAGACCAAATAGGGAAATAGGGTCTACTTCATTTCTAACAAGAGATATTAAGTAATTGGAATGGGCATTTTCTTAGACTTATATTAGGTAAGTCTAAATGGAATTTTGGCTGTGGGATGTCGGTGGACTATGTCAATATTGTTAGAAAATCGGTATTTAGTAGTTTAGCTGGCTTATAATCTTTGACCCTAGTGGTCCTGAGTGGTCGTTAACAAAGACTTGGGTTATGCCCTGATGTATTTCGCTTCCTATTAGTGTAGAATCTATAAGTGATATGCAATGACCACAAAGTTTTTATTTTTTATTTTTTAGAGGTGGACTAGTTAACCCTTAAATAAGTATTTGAGATGCGTTAATAATATGGTAATTAAATTATAAAGCCATATCTAGGGGTCATCGATCTCTGTAGTTAGGGCCAATTAACTAGTGGTTACGGTACGAAGGGCCCGTTTTAGGGTTGGTGTATCAAATGGTCGTTGGTCTACCTCCTTCCTATTTAAGAAGTATTAAGTGGTCCGGTTTACTTTTTGGGTAGAGTAATGCTTATATATATATGTATGTACATACAAATATATATAGTTATACCTTGGAGAAGGTTAGTATGGATATATGGTACACGCATATAGGATTCAATGGACAATACGTAAACTGTAGACAGGACACTTAAATGGAAATCAATTGGCATAAATTAGTGTTATCGGTACAGTATGTAATTTTCCAATCACTTGAACATTATTTTGATCCTCCCCTCATTACAACCCACATCATAGATTTAAAGGGATGAATTATTGGTGCAAGATGGGGACGATATATGGTGAAATCTTCTCACTCATGCTCGGCGCTCGCAATACAAATAGATACTCAAGGAATAATATTGATTCTAAGGTAGTAGCCTTAGTCATTATATATGTTTTATTATACGTTTACTATTCCATTGTGAATTTGTTTCTAATATACTTATGTTCATAATAAGTTACCAAAACCAATGATCGATACCCTAATGGACTTGAGTTTCGATTTAGTTGAAATTTGGACATATTAAGGTGCAAGTTGTTACATTTAGTTTCAGAGCTTAGGTTAGTCGATCATAGGAATTAAGGTACACTGAGTGAACTTATTTTTACCTATAATTATATATATATATATATTACATGCCAAACTCTACAAATTATTACTATAGAAGTAGTTGTGACCATATCTTGAAAAGATGGATAAGGCAACTATGAGTTGGAACAATAAACAAAGTTGAGTTTATGCGCCTACCCTGATTTCCCTATGAGGTGGATGGCGTACCATAAGGAGTGGGCTGAGAAGAGCATGAGCAAGACATATAGAAGGATCCCATAAGCTGGATGGTACTTGACTCATTTGTTGTGCCTAGGCTGCCCTATGATTATGGATTTCGATAGATTGTCCATTGAAGATGAACATTTCATCCAGACCGATGGGATATAAGAAACAAAATGTTGTAAGCATCCGGGAGTAGATGTGAAAAAGAACTGAGCAAGTTTCTGCAAGAAGGCGTGTATTAATCACCACAAGTAGATAACCAAAATTTTAGTACATACTCTTAATAGGAAGAAGTTAAGTGTAAAGAGAAAAGAAGTAAAGTCCAATAGAAATAATAATTAAAGTCCATTTATTAGTCCGACCTCCTGAGAAAGAATTTGACAAGAAAATTTTGAGAATTCCTTGAAACTTTTTGAGTCGGTTTTTCCAAGAATTTATTGGAAAGTTATCGTTTTGAAAATGCTTGGAAATTTGGAAATTCTTATCTTAAAAATTTATCAAGTCAAAAAGTTGGTTTAAAGGTTTTTAATAAAGGGATTTTTTTTGTTTGAATGGAAAAGAGAGTGTGTATATATAGATTATGGGATCTAGTCATGGCTTTAGGACTAGCATTGATCCTGAGTCATGGCACTTTTGAGCAAGAGTCCTACCAGTGCTGCATGTTGCTATTTAACGTGAATCTGGAATATAAGTTTGATGAAGACATCAGTCGCCTCATGTCTGAGGTGAAAGGGGTAGTAATTACTCTGATGGATGATGATTTTAAAGATATTTTGAGCATAGTAGCGGAAGGAGTGGATTTGGCGAACTTAGAGACCACCGATCCAGAGATTTTGTAGCAAACCTTTTTTTGGAGCAATTTGTGTCTAGAGGCTAGATAACTTGCAGCCAATAACCCGCCTCGTCGTTCACATTGTTTAGTAGAACATCATTCCTTAGAGAAGGGGCTTTGACCAGATTTATCCACTAGTGTAGAATGCCACCTACAGCATCGTGGGTGGTATAGTAGTTAACTGGGCTCGTACTACCATGAGCAACTGTATGGAGCCAGGAGTAGGAACTCCGCGAAGCTACATTCCGTATTGTCAATTTTCACTCACGTTTTCAGACGATATAAAGTGAACTTCCATAGAGAGCAGATTCAAAAGAAGACCCTTGCCCGATTTGATAAGACTCTCTTAGGAGGATGGGGATAGCAAAGGCATCGGTAGAGGTAGCGGCACCAGTGGTTGAGGAGTAGGAGCAGCGGGTGGCAGGGGCAGAGACAAGGTGCTTTAGGGCTATAGAGCCTAGAGCTTATAGCGATCTGAGACTCTCAACTACGGATCAAGGCAGAGCTTCAAGAGATAAAAGCCAAGCAGGGGCACCTAAGCCATGAGCTTGGGTGCATACCTGCCGAGATGCACTCATTAAAGGTTCGCGGAAATGGTTCGAGCACCTGTAGGGGATCGAGACTGTCCCATAGCTTATAAGTAGTATTTAAGATTAGTAGTTGTTATTTTCTTCCCGCGTTTGTTCTTTTTCTTTAGGTTGTAAACATTAGTCGTCTCTCTTGTATAAAAGATGTGTATGATATGTAATGAGATGTATTCCTGTTTATTTATTGTGCGATATTCTAGATATGTTTGACCACTATTATATATCTGAGTGAAATAGAAAAAATATCGAAATTTCATATGGACACTTAACTAATGGTAGATGCAAAGTATGACATGAACTTTACAAAATAAATTTTAGCGAGCGAAGGACATGGAAAGGTTTTTATGAAAATCATGGGCCATTATCCTTGTGCCTTAAAAGCTAAAATTTATAAAGAGGCTTGTGTGTCGTTATTTCAAATAGAAGGAATTTTTTTCAAAATATAGGATTTATCATCCAATACTAGGGTCAGTCATATGCATTAACTCATGGACCGAATCCTTGTTACATTTAGATGTGGCTTGATTTGTCTTAAAAGAAATTTGGTTCAGATGCTTTTGAATTTTTTTTTTATTTAAGTGCTTTTGGAAGAAAAAAAGGTGTTTAAGCACTTTTGGAAATTTGATTTTTCAAACCATTTTGTTAGTTTGATTGGAAGGAAAAAGGGTTCTTAATGGAAAAGGAGAGAATATTTATATTCAGTGGCCACATGCTTAGCGTAGGGAAAGTCCACATGTTAGTGGATATAAAATTTTTGTGCAATAATGGTGGCAGTATGTGAAGCATGGATAATGATAATTGAAAAGGTTTCTATTTATGTACCTTTTTGCAAACAAACTCCTTTTTCTAATTATGTTTTAGAATTTTAAAGTAAACCTCCTCATGCAAATTAAGTTGGAAAAATTGAAAACGATTTGGAGGCATAATAGAAGGTTCTAAGATACAATAGAATTGGTGTCCAAAAGAAAGGTCAGAATGTAAAATTTCTCCATCTAAACTCCTTTTTCAGCATAAGAGTTTACGTCTAGAAAACAAAATCTTGGATGGTAGGAATTAGATGGTAGGGATTGGATGAAAAATTGGTTGAACCATACTCCTATTCGTAGGAGTGTGGAAATTGTTGTGTGAAAACAAGGAATTTTTTATTTTTGGAAACTTGCTTACATATGGAACTGCCAGTATATATATAGGTTGTTTGCATCATATTTTCAAAATGTTTTAAAGAGAATGCATTCATATAGGAGGCGTCGATTTAGAATTATTCGGCATGCATATCTGGTGTGTTGTGATATACCATGCACTTGTAGACATTTGGCTGCAAAATTGGTTGGATAGTTCAGAATGGTTGCACGCTATGTTACATAATTCAATCCTTGGGCAATTTCATGGACCAAATTCCTTTAAGGGGGGAAGAATGTAACATCAGGTAGAATTAATGGGAATTAATGAATAATTATCGAGGCTTAAAAATATAAACTGAGCAAAATTTAGAATTTGGCTATGAAACTTACACCATTGTGTTCATGTCGATTTTCAAGAAACTTTTATATATGGAGTTTTGTGATTGTTGTTCAAATGAAGAAGTTATTAGCGTTTGAAGTTTTCAGAACGAAATTAATTAAATAGGACTTAAAAGAAAATAAATGTTAATAACCATGTGTACCCCACCAATCAACCCCCTCCTTGGGTCGGTCGATCCCCGAGGTTGGAGTGGTTGACTGGTTGATGTTTTGGTGGATAGGGTTGAACATTGACCAAACGACTCAAATTTAATTAATTTAAATCTAACAGATAATTGATTCGAGCACCTATGAATACAGGCGTAGCCCCTTACTTTTCTTCTCATATTTTTTATCAGAGCAGCGGACCTCTACCACTTTCACATCTCCACTATTTCTAGAAATTATAAAATATTATATTATATTATATATATATAAATCGTAGAAGCGCCAAAAATAAATGAGAAGAAGAGAATGAGTGAACCAACATTGCAAAAGAAAAAATGACTTGTGTAATTATAAACGACTTCTGTAATTATAAATCTATATTCAACTTAACCCAAATCTCTTCTCAGATCAGTAATTCTAATGGTGTATATCTTATTATACATATTTTTGAATTAGAAAGGAATAGAAGTCAAATTAAAGGGTTGAATTCGGATTTGGCAGATTTGGAAAGCTAGAAAGATAAGTGGAAAATTATACGATTTATATATAACATTGTAAATTTGTATCGTTGAATTTTATTTAATTATTATGCCTATGTAAGATCTATTGAGTTATAGGCTTAAAATGAACGTATTAAATTAAAATACCGCTTACATATTTTTTAAGTTAGGTAATTGGAATGGAATGGTATATACACCTTAATTTGGAAATTGAAAATCAGTCCCTAAAATTGTGAAAGTAGAATGTTGAAATAGTAATAAGGTTTATTCTAGATTTATGATAAGTAGGTTGTAAATTTGGTAGTTCTAATTTGAATTGCCCTAATTTGACTTTGAATGTGAATTTCTATGTTTTAATTTATTGACACCATGAGGATATAATCTAGTTATATTTATTTCTGTATAATTTCCATAAATTATCTAATTCCACAAATGTATAAAAAACGTGTTATTTGATAATAAGGAATATACCAAAAATGAAAGATATGTGTAAAGTACAGATGTTCTTCTCCATAGTCTGCATTATGTATTTGAATAAAAGAAAAGAGATAACTCCTTGTAATATTAAATGAAGCAAAAGTTTGTAATATTAAACGAAGCAAAAGTCTCACTTTTGGGTAATTTATTGAAAGTTATAACGGTAATCCTTTTTGTAAAGGATAGCTCTAATATATTAAGATGTGGAAATAAATGTCTTTTATAGAATGTACATTTAAGTGTATGTTGTGGTATTCCTAAGCATAGGAACTAATGAGCTAAAGATAGGAATATATATATATATATATATCTGTGTGTTTGTGTATGTATGTATATATATGACCGTGCTTATCGATTAAAAATATAAATATACATAGTGTAATAAATGAATATATATTATTACTTACATTAGATATAATTAGAATGATTAGTTATCGATAGCATAGTAAACAAGAGCTTTTTAAATTTGCGGCTTTAATGGCGGCTTCCAGATCTAGATCTGGAGATTAGGGTTTTTCCCTTTTCTCCTTTTTCCTTTCGTTTCTTCCTAGTATTCTTTATTATTCTCCGTTATTATCTTTTATCTGTTCTTCACTTCAATCTCCTCATATCTGGAATCATGGGTTTGCGGGATGCGGAAGGTTGGGAGGAGGTGAGAAGGAAAAGGGGCAAGGCGCCTATTCCTTCTGGTCCGGATCAGAGGCTTACTCTGGGAGGGCAAAATTCGAATAGAACAGGAAGAACTGAGGGTAGGAGGGCGCTTTCGGATCATGCTGGGCGGACAGGCAAAACTAAATTTTCTAAGCTGAAAGGTGCGATGTCTGGAGGCAATTCCAAAATCATTTTCACTGTGTCAAAGAATGCAAAGAAATTTTTGTACAGTGAGGCAGTTAAAGAAGGAGCAGTTGGTGATTTAGGTAACCTGGATCTGGAGTTTATAGAGCCTACTGTAGCGGATGGTAAAAGGATAGGTTCCCTTTCTGATGAAGCGATCAAAGAAGCGGAGGGAGGTTGGGATTTATGCATTTTGTTGTATGTGGTTGGGTATAAACCTTGGCTCCGGACGTTTGAGGGATATGCCAATAGGGTTTGGGTAACTAAGAAGCCATTTTCTGTTCATTCTAGGAACAATGGCTTTTTCGTAGTGAGATTCGGTTTGGAGGAGGACTGTAATAAGATTTTAAAATCAGGTCCTTGGTTCATGGACCGAAACTTGATTATTATGAAGAGATTGTCCCCAGATATGAGAACTGATAGAGATCTCCTTACTTCTTTGCCTATGTGGGTTAGACTTCCTGGTTTAAGTTTTAAACTATGGGGCAATAAGGCCATTAGCGCTCTAACCAGTACCATAGGAGTTCCTATTAAGATGGATGAGGCTACAAAAAATAAGTCTAGACTAGCCTTCGCCAGAGTTTTGGTTGAGGTTAATGTTAAATATGGAATGCCTAACTCCATTGAAGGTAGGGACGAGAATGGGAGGAGTTTCGTTCAAGAAGTAGAATATGAAAATCCTCCTCCCATCTGTGGCAAGTGTGTTTGTTTCGGACATTTAATTGATGAATGTCCTATGACTAAGACCTGGGTCCCTAAAGAGACCCAAGCCGATATCTCAGATAAGCATGGTTTAGCTGATCGTGTAATTGAGTTATCAAATACTCCTGAAAAGGAGATAAATGCTGAAGGGCCATCTTTCATTGATGTAATACCCCAAGATTTTGAGGAAAATCCTTTTAAATAAATGATTAAAATTCTGGGGGAAAAATCAGAATTATTATATAGGTGGGATTTTCAGTGGTGCAAGGTTGTGTGCATGTGTGCACGTGCACACTAGTTATGGCACTAAGAGAAAATCCAGAATTCCTGAATAATAAAACGTAGAAGGAAAACATTTAGATAAAATGTTTTAAATAAAGGAAATATAGGCCTAGACATAAATATTAAAATTCCTGAGGATATGTATATATATATATATATCTATATATATATGCATATGTATGACTTGTCTGGAAATTAAGACAGAAGAGAACATTGATTTATAATGAATAAGTGAAATTTTATTTGAATAATAGGAGTGTAGAAATGCATATAAGAATTCACATGTTTTCTGCAAATAAAAGAAGGTTAAAGATAAACTAACACCCATAGTTGTATAAATGTATATATATACAGATATTATATGAGCAGAAAATTAATAAAGGAAAAATAAGTAAAAGAAGCACTAAAATAGTAAGAACCAAAGTGCAAGAAAGCAAATGTATAAAGGCAGAAAATAGAAAGTCACACCATTATCATGTTTGAGGTAAGTATAATAAAAATACTTAAAGTAATCATTTTCTGAAAAGGAAAGAAAATGGGCACAACTTAGCCTTGTTTTAAAATATTGGCCGGGACATTAAGGGTTAGGAGGGAGAGAATATGCAATGCCAAATGCATGATTCTGGTTTGGGCTAAAATAGGGATTTTGCATCACCCAAAACCCTAGGTAGAACCCCTATATAAATCAAGAGCCTAACCAGAAAACTACTCTCTCACTGAATTCATTAACCTAAGGAAGAAGAGGAAGAAAAGGCTATAGATTTGAGGGGTTTTCTGGATTAAGCTTGT
The DNA here is from genome assembly GCA_030737815.1 of Allium fistulosum. Taxonomy (NCBI): domain Eukaryota; kingdom Viridiplantae; phylum Streptophyta; class Magnoliopsida; order Asparagales; family Amaryllidaceae; genus Allium; species Allium fistulosum. The sequence continues at coordinate 795,375,881 of CM060902.1, read as the reverse complement.
GTAAGCATTTAGGTGAGTATCCTCACTCATATACATGGCATTAAGACCTGAGATTAGGCAGCCAAGCTTTTATATGCTATATTTTGCATGTTTTGATTTACAAACCATGTTGACTACTGATGGTTTCATGAATGCTTGATGAGATATGATCTGCTATGATGGATGTATAACTTTGTTGTTCTATTTTCATCTCTGTATGTTATACCAAAACCTTAAAGAACATGTAAGAGAGTATTTGTAACTAGTCTGAATCATGGCTTAAGACAAAGAATGAAAAAAAAACTATGAGCTGCATATACAATGGTATAGTGCTGAGGCTTGAAATAATTGGTTAAGGGTGCAATGGAGTCTTTCTCTATAAGTGCTGAGCCCTAAACCAAACAGAAAATTTACAAGCCTAAAAATTATGTTTAAACAAGGTTAAAAATCCGGCTAAACATAGTTGCTTGCAAAATCAAAATAAACCCAATAGAGCCATGCATTTATTCTCAGTTGCAAACATTCTGGTATATGTTTGAATAGGGTGTTTATATGCTAAATAATGTGAGATGTAATGACTGGGTGTTATACCTCTAGAAAGTAACCTTTAACTTGCTTGCAATATTATGTCTGCAAGGTAACTAGTATGTTTCATGTATATAAGTGGTCTGTACACCTAGCTATCATTGACAAAATGAACATGAATACACTTAGTAATATAACTAAGGATTTTGTGCCAAGAAGGCTGCTGGAATGCTTGTCCTATTTGAAGTAGACAAGTTGACACATGGCTTGTTTAAGTCCTGAGATCTTTGTGCCATGATGTTAATTAGTTCATGGCAATGTGTCCCTTTGATTCCTTATAGCAGATGAGGCCAGGAATTTATAAGAAGAAAAGGCAACCTTAAATGATGATACAGGAAACTTGGGTCTTTCCGGGATTAGGGTTGGTATGAGGAACCTTAGTAGTTCCAGATAAAAATTGTTTTAATGCATATGTTTGCTCTTATGTATGTATATGGGAATACCTGATCAATTTATACATTAATCATTCATGATAATACCTGTCAAGTTATGCAAGGTACATTTATGCTGTATCCTTAGCTTAATATCATGGATATGTTAGAAATGCTCACACCAGATCATAGATCTGACCCTTATTGCTCATGGCACATGGGGGTGTCTCATTTATAATGGGGCAGCCACTAATGCTTTTGCAGGTTGTGATGGAGCTAAGTAAGCAAGATTAAAAAGATATGGAGTAGAGAATGCTAAGATAATTAGAAATAAGAGCTAGAATGTGTTAATCCATGCATGTATTTTCTGATTGATATGGCTATCTAAATGTATTAAGTAGGAAGAACTTGTAAGAAATATATGTGTTATGTGGTTATTTCTGGTCTGGTATGTATTAAGGATATTGATGTTAAACTGAATTGAAAATCTATTTGCTAAAGTTGTTTTTGATTTAGAGGAAAAACCTGGATTTTATAAGCATAATCATTTTATGATGATTATAGTTCATCCTAAGTCCTTTCAAAAGATAGATATATAGGAAATTATATTGGGAAAATCCAGAAAGAATTATAACTGTTATATTTTCAAGTCATGATATTGATATATGTCCAAATGCAAGTAAAAGTGTATATACCCTGAATATGCATTTAAAAAAAAAGAATTATGGTTAGGAAGGATGATATAAATCTGATCACAAGGTGTCTGATTCATACATATATAAACATGCTTTTGAAAAGAAGGAGTATCAATGTTTTGGGTAGATTCTGGTTTGTAAAATGCAAATAAAAGAATGGTCAGATTAACCACATGGTTAGACCATAGGTCAGGCCAATTGTTCACTTCAAATCAATGAAGCAAGGAACCATTTGAACCCAGTTTTCTGGAAAATGAGCAAAGACATTGACATGTACATGTATATCTGTGTACATGTTGATATTTGGGCAAAAATATAAATATAAATTCCTAGAACAGTTGTAGGAATGGGTTATAAAAATAATAAAGCAAGAAATATTGTTTTGTATGTTAGATTATAGGCAAAAATTAAGTATATATGTGTAGATATAGGTAGATATCAGATTTTAAACCATACAGGAGAAAAATAAAAAGAAAAACAAAAATTGGGTTTGAACCGACCAGCATAGCACTCGAACTCGTGACCTCTCATGTGTAAGTTAGGCGCGTTTCCATTACGCCTAGATGTTGCTTGTGTTCAGTTATGATCCACTTTCTTTTAGCCTGAGTTTGATACTATACAGACTTTAACACAATCATCCATATTAAAAGCTTGCTTTCCACTGATTATTACTTGATCATTTCTTAATTAGAATAACAGACTAAAGTACATGTTTCCAGTGGATTCTATGGTCAAAAATCAGGATACAATAATTAATCTTTTATCAGGGAATTATCACATTTTAATAGATTTAAAAGGATTTCTACTTACATATTATCATGCTCTGATTCTAGTAGAATATAACATAGATATCTTCATATATGTATGTTAGGAATGATTTAGATTTAAAACAATATTTTTATATTGTGAAAGATCCTGGATAATATGAGAATAGGGAAGGATGACCCTAGTGACCCTAGGTAGTCTTAGCTAAGTATGAAAATTTTTTTTTTTTTTTTTGGTTAAGAATTAGGGTCATTTCAATTGATGAGTCTGAAATTGGATCCAAGAATGATGAAGGGGTGGTCCCTTGCAATAATGTAGTGGCGGAAGTTACAGAAGATAGGGAAAACTCTACAAATGTAATTGTTATTTCACCACAGGAACAGAATTTGGGGAAAGTTGCATCCTCAGTAGAGCGGGGTGAGGGGGCAATTTCTGAAGTTACAGAGTCAGATCATGTTACTACTACCGAAACAGGAGTCAGTGAAGATTGCTCCAATGTTCCTCTGGCCAGGCCGGAAGGTCCTCCTGATTAAGGAGCCAGGGAGCCATTCATTCCTGCTTCTCCAACTACCCCGGGAGCCATAGATCTGAGATCATCTCCTCTGAAATCACCATCGACTCACATTTCTATTCTTAAACGCCCATTGTCATCATCAGATCATAATACTATTCCAATTTCCTTAACTTCTACTGATTTAGTTTTTGAGGATGAAACTTATAATAATGTTAATTATAGGAGAGGGACTGATCATTGTTATTTATTACAGGTACAAGAGAATCTGGATCAGGACATAGGAATGACTAAAGTGGCAGAGGAACATAATAGTTATGATAATGTAGACACAGTTCAGGAGGAGATGGAAGAACAGCTTCTTCCGAAGCCCCAAGATATAGAATTTGATAATATTCAGAAGGATAAGCTGGTCCGTAAGAACCCTAAGTGGATTCAGATGTTAGGTATTCCTTCGGAAGACAAAGGGGAGTCCTCGAGTAGTAGATTACTGGGGACCCGAAACAATAGGGTTTTATAATGTCTGTGGCCTACTGGAACGTTAGAGGGTTTCATAACCCTAACAGAATGGGAGAAGTGAGGAAAGCTATAGACAAGTTCAAAATTAGCTGCTTTGGTATTTTGGAAAACAAATTGTTGTTTCCAAAGATTTTGAAGTTGGAAAAAACGTTGGATGATGGTTGGAGAATAATAAGTAATATATCATGCTATTTTAAATGTAGGATTATGGTTCTTATAGATGGAAAAATTTGGGATTTCAATTTTATAAGTATGAGTGACCAACACATTACCATTGAACTGATAAATTCCTCGAACTTTAGATGTAATTTGACTTTTGTCTATGCCCAAAATTTTGTTGAATTAAGGAAAAGATTATGGAAGAATCTGCAGGAGGATGCTATAAATATTTATAGGCCGTGGATGGTCCTTGGGGATTTTAATTGTATCCGTAGACCCTCAGAAAGACAGGGAGGTATTCCAGCAACTTTTAATAATTTGTTTGAATTAGATGATATGACTTTAGTTACTGGTCTCAATGAGATTAATATTAAAGGTTTTGAATTTTCTTGGTGGTCGGGCCCGTGTAGAAATATTTTCTCTAAAATCGACAGGGTGTTTGCTAACCTTGACTGGATTAACTTATTCCCTGATCTATCAGTTGAATTTTTACCTCCTTCGGTGAGTGATCATAATGCTATTCTCGTCTCGTTTACCTCTAACTCTAAGGTTAAGAATAGTCCGTTTAGATACATGAATCATTGGTCTTTATGCGAACAATACTTTCCACTGGTTGAGAAACTTTGGGTTACCAACCAAATCGACAGACCTTTGTTTCAAGTTATTAACATTCTCAAAAATATTAAGAGGGATCTCAAGAGATGGAGTGCTAATTCCCGTAACATCAGACTAGAGGTGAATGTACTGAGAGAGAAATGCTCTAGACTTCAGAAACTTTTGGAAAATTCTAATGACCATAACTTAGCTTTGGAATTTCAAAATGCCAAGACCAATTTGGATCTAGCACTAAAAAAAGAATTCATGGCGGCCAAACAAAAGGCTAAATGTGACTGGCTGATGATGGGTGATGAGGGATCTTCTTTTTTCTACGCTAAAATGTCTAACAGAAGAAGTAGAAACCGTTTGACAAACCTAAATATGGACGGTAAGGTGGTATCGGATAATAAATTTGTTGACGAGGCTATTGATTTTTTCAAGCAAACTTATAATCAACCTTTATGTGATCATTTTCCTGAAGTGATTTGCAAAATGGTTATATCTGAGTTTGGGGATAATTTTTTAAATGAGAGTTTCTCTTTAGAAGAAATCAAATATGCCTTGTGGGATATCAAAGATACTGTTTCGCCGGGACCGGATGGTTTCAATTCGTTGTTTTTCAAGACTCATTGGAATCTTTCGAAAGATATTATTTATAAAGCTTTAAATGATATTTTTCAAAAGGGTCTAATCATTAGAGAATGGAATCACACGTTTATTCATTTGATCCCAAAAAAAGACCATTCCTCCTGTATTCAAGATTTCAGACCAATTGCCTGCTGTAACACTTTATACAAGGTTCTCTCCAAAATCCTGTGTAATAGATTAGGTCCTTTTTTGGATAAGTTGGTATCCCATAACCAGACGGCTTTTATAAAAGGTAGATCAATAGGGGATGGTATCCTGTTAGCTCATGAATTAATCAGAGGTCTCAGAAGAAAGGATAATAAATACATGTGTATAAAAGTTGATTTAAAGAAAGCATATGATTCGATTAATAGAGATTTTGTTATTCATATGTTAAGAAGCTTGGGTTTTACAGATAAATGGATTAAAATTATTGGAAATCTTATTAAGACCCCAGTTTTTTCTATCATTGTTAATGGAGAAGCGCATGGTTACTTTAAAGGTTCTAATGGTCTCAGACAAGGAGACCCACTTTCGCCTATCCTTTTTACCCTAGTGATGGAATATTTTACGCTACTTATGGAAGAGAAAGTTAGGGGAGGTCTGATCTCTCCAGTTATGGACTTTGGTAACAAATTGACTCACTTGATTTACGCAGACGATATCATTCTTTTTACCAAAGCCAATGTGCAAACTGCGTATGCTATTAACGAAGTTTTTAAAACCTTGAAAAGGGTCACTGGTTTGGAGTTAAGTGCAGAGAAATCTAATATCTTTTTTGGGAAAGGGGTTGATGGCTGTACAGACATCTGTTCTATCCTCAATATTCAACAATCAACCCTTCCTATAAGGTATTTGGGTATTCCTCTGTCAAGTGCTAATTTGAGGGATAAGGATTGTTCTCCGTTGATAGAGAAGATCAAAGTTAGGATTGGAAGATGGGAAACTAAAATGTTGAGCTTAGCAGGGAGACTGGAACTTATAAAATCTACTATATATCCTATAATTCAATTTTGGATGCAATGTTTCTATCTCCCTGTTGCTACTGTTCAGAAGATTAAACATATGATATTAAATTTTCTTTGGAAAAGTCGCAGTTGTAAGATTCCTTGGGAGGTTCTAAGTAGACAAAAAGAAGAAGGAGGTATGGGTTTGAGAAATTTAGAAGAGATGAACAAAGCGCTATATATCAAATTGATTTGGAAAATCATTAACTTAGAAGGCAGTTGGGCGGTATTCATGCATGGTAAATACATAGGGCTTAAAAGTTTCTGGGATACTAACCAGCGTTCGGATGACTCTGGGGTGTGGAAATTTATTTTAAAAAATAGACATGAAGCCTTGAATTGCCTCTCCCTTAACATTGTAGATGGCAAATCTACTTCGTTATGGTATGATCCTTGGTTAAATGGGAGTTCTATTATGGAACGCATTGGTAGGGATACTGCTTTTAGAACAGGTACAGACAATTTAATGCTTAGCAGGATTTTAAGTAATGGTGAATGGAGGTGGGACTTGTATAGCTTTTTATTTCAAATTCAGAGTGAAATTGAAGATGTCAAGATTCACAATAACAAAGAGAGGGATTTCTGGTCCTGGAAGTGCTCTAAGGATGGGCAATATCAGTTTAAAAAAGTTTGGAACTCGGTTCGAACTAGGTTTGATACTAAATTTTGGGCGACTATGGTCTGGAACAAAATTCATGTTCCTAAATTGGCAGTCTGCCTTTTCAAATCCATAAATGACTTTCTCTTGACAAAAGAAAGATTAATTCAGAAGCAGATAGTGGTCGATCAGAATTGTGTGTTCTGTAATAGTCACATTGAAAATATAGACCATCTATTTTTTCAATGTGACTTTACAGAAAAGATCTGGTTTTGGAGCTGTAATTTTTTTTTCTTAAAGCCGAAGAGTTTATTTTCTTTTATCCTGAAGGAGGATCTAACGAAAATTGTTTCTATATCTAGCTCTCAAAATTTCAAGTCAGATTTGTTTCAACTTTCTCTCTCAGTTTGCGTTTGGCATATTTGGAAAAAAAGAAATGAAAGGATTTTTCAAAATCGTTTTACAGATGGGACGAAGGTTTGTTTAAAAAATTTCCAAACTATGAACATCAGAATGGCAAAATCAAAATATTTTCAAAACAACACTGGCATGAACTCGGAAATAGCTTTGAAATGGGGCTTTACCTCCCAACGCTGAATTGGGGACACAAACATAATTCCTATTTCCTTTTGCCACTTTCTTGTTCCTATGTCTTCTGGTTCCAGATCTCGAGTACCTGTTTTATTTTACAATGATTTCTCTCCCTCTCTAAATTACATTATAACTGTTTTTCATCCATAACTAATCAGTAGCTTTTAAGTGTATTGATCTGCAGGTGGAGCAATATGTCTGTGGATTCCTGGACAACAAGACATTGATATATTATGGACAGATTAGAAGCTCCAAAAGAAGCAGTTCTACTGAGGACAATAGAAGCTATATCAAAAACTTATCTTTCTTAGTGTCGTCTCGAGAAACAGCTGATGTTTTCCTATGGTTTATCAAATTTTTTAGATCTGTGATGATTCTTAGATCTAAACTGATAAGTTCTTGTTTGAAAGTTGTTTAGAGTATTTTCAGCATCCCTGACCTGGAATCATAAAAAATCCTCGTTAGTCTGAAGGTTTAAGGAACAAAGAAGAAGACTTTTAGATTGTATACTTACTCAAGTTTCTTCTGGAGGGATGGTGTTTCGAGTCTCAACTGTTTTCTTTTGGAGATCGTTTTGTCGTCTCAGAAGTAAAAGGAGGAGACTAGATCTTTAATGGCAGCAGCCATTTTTTGTTTCTCATGAAGCTATTTTGGAAAGTATAGAGTTATGAAGAGAACGAAGAGTCGTATTGCCTTTTTCCTTATCGAGATGTGTCTGGTTCGTTCTGGAGGCTTCCAGTCTTTGGGCATGTTTTATGGGTGTTGGGTGTTGGGTTGTATTTGTTTTTTGGGCCCAACGTATATAGTTGTGTTGTTTGTATTGTTTTTTGTTTTGTTTCCGGGCCGGTTGATGGCTTTTGTTTCTTGTGACTTGTTGGACTTGTCTTTTATTCTTAATAGAAAAGTTTGAACCCGTTTTTCAAAAAAAAAAATAGGACTAGAAGGTTGATATGTGAAAGAGATAGTAACTCCAGAATTTATGGATATTTATCGCAAATTTTATGGACAATAAATGTGTAGTTAATAAGGAGTTACAGGAACTAAACGGGGACATAAATTTGCTTAATGGGACTGATTATAGAATTTAATATGACATTTATGGGAAAATGGAATTGGCATAATAAGTTTAATTTGGAACGAATAAATAAATTTCATTAGGTATTGTCCAAATTGAATAATAATGACCATTTATTACGGACAATTGACATTTATGGGATATAATAAGGAAATGATAATATAAAAAATAAACATATAAAATAGGAATAGGTACGCAGCAAATTAGTTGATTTGATACCAATAAATACACTTAGGAGGTAGTATAATTTTCATATAGGAAATTATATAACCTTAATTATACATTTAGGACAAGCGTGAATTAGTGGTCTGGCCTAATATTTAGGCCTAGGATGATTGGTTTGGTTTAGTAAGGTTTAAGATACGAGGTTAGTAGAGATACACAATAGAAGTTTGCCCTTCACATAGAGGCTACCAGCAGTTATGATATGTACTATTAATGTGCTACATCTCCAACCATAGGACAGGTGGGAAAGGGATATACGTTTGCGCATAGGTATGGGAAAATATACAAAAGGTTCGGCTCAAATTTGATGTATTAAATGGCTCGGTACCATTAGGGATGTCAAGGGGTTTACTTCGAGGTCGAAGTATTAAATGGTTGTTGGGTCTGCCTCCTCCTTATAAAAGAAGTCTTAAATAACCTATGATGGGACCTAATAGGGAAAGGAAGTCTGCTTCATTTTTAATAAGAGGTATTAAGTAACTACAATGTGCATTTTACTTGACTTATATTAGGTAAGTCTAAATAGGATTCCGTCTGTAGGTTGCCGATGGGTTATGTCAGTATTGTTGGTAAGCCGGTATTTAGTAGTAGGGCTGACATATAGGCTTTGACTCTGGCGGTCCCAAACGGTCATTAGCAAAGACTTGGGTTATGCCCTGATGGATTTTGCTTCCTAATATAAAGAATTCGTATGAAATACGGAAAGACCCAAAGTTTTATTTATTCTTTGTTTATCGGAGGTGGGATAGATAACTCTAAGATAAGTCTTTGAGATGCGTTAGTAATATGGCAATTAAATTATAAAGCAGCATCTTGGGGTCATCGGTCTCCATAGTTAAGACTAATTTACTAGCGATTACGTTACGGAGGTCTGCCTCTGGGTAGAGGTATTAAATGGCGGTTAGGTCTACCTCCTCCCATTTAAGAAGTATTAAGTGGACGAGGTTAATTTTTGGGTAGATTAACGCTTATATACACACATACACACCCCCAAATATACATTGTTATACTTCGAAGAAAGTTACTATAGATATATCATACATGTATATAGTATTAAATGGATAAGCTATTAACTGTAGACATAATACCTGAATGGAAATCAACATGCATAAATTAGTGTTATGGGTAAAGTGTGTAAGTTTCTGGTCACCAAAATGTTGTTCTGACCCCCTCCTCATTACAACCCATAGGATAGATTTAGAGGGATTGGCTACCGATGCAAAACAGGAATAGTAGGTGGTGAAATCTACTGATTCATGATCGGTGCTGGCAAGGCAAACAGATACTCAAGGAATAATATTGAATCCAAGGTTGTAGCCTTATTCAATATATATATATATATATATTCCATTATATTTTTACTATTCTTCCATGATTTCATTCTCTGATATACTTATGCTACAAGTTACCAAAACCAACGATCCATACCCTAATGGACTTGGATTTTTATTTAGTCTAAATTCGAGCCCATTAAGTGTGGGTTGTTACAAAGAGAATTGGTGTAAATAATCGTTACTACGGGGTAATGCTTAACAAAATAAAATTAGATTTTTTCGAAACCTTGTAAGCAATATTTTTAGTTAAAATGTCACACCACCTACTGAGCGACGTGTAAAAGTTAATATTCGAGCTGTTTTTTATTAACTGCTGACCAAATTTACACCAAAGAATCACATAACCAAAACTTTGAATATTCGTTTGACCACCTGATTTAATTAATTTATAATCATTATAAATTAATTAAATTAATTAATTATTATGAAATATTATATGAAATTTTATTTGATGCATTAAACATGATTAAAAAGTGTATTTATAATAGTTATAAATATACTAAACGATATGCAATATTTGTATGCGTTTATATTGCATTTAAATGTGGAAATTATTTTTTCGGACATAAAAATGTTTAAGCTCCATGAGGAAGAACATATAACCTGCCTTAGTTGCCTTGATGTGGACGGCCATGACAAGGGATAAAGGAGGTTTTTTTTAGTTTTGAAATGAAAATGCACTCTTTATTAAAGGTTATTAATCATGCATTTATTCTCCTTCTTTAATAAGAGGTTGCCTCTTTATTTGCTTTAATCTCTTCTCTCTAAAAATTAGAAAACTCTACTAGAAAATTTCAACCACGGCTTGCCAAAACAACATGGAAAATTCCCAACTTCATACTACATAAAATACAACACTATTCGATAGTCGATGTTCGGCAATTTGGGTGCTAGAGCCTTCTGATTTGTGAACTGATTCAAGGAGATCGATTCAACGTTTGTACACAAAGGCTTTGGTGAAAGGTAAATCTATGTTTTAATTTTGTTAGTGCTAACCGGGTTTTTAACCCAGTAGAATTCAATGGGAGTTGGAACATTCAGATTAAACCAGAATAACTCGAAACTTGATTGGAAGGTCTAAAAGTGCAAGATAAAGGATTCCAAGAAGTTTGGGACATTTTTAGGCTAACATTTTGGATAGGTACTGATCCGATCCAATTGGATCGGTACCGATCCAAAATATTGCTTTATTGGAGCTCCATTCCACTTATCTTACACTCCTATGTCTCCACCAAGCTTATCTACCGAATTTGGTAACATTCCAAGCATCTGAGTTAAAGAAGTGAAGACTTATCCGATTCAGATTACAGTTCAATATAACCTACTGGTGAATCATCGTCAAAACAAGTCAACAAGCTACGAAACTATATGGAGAGCATCGTAATAAGGCAAGAAAGACAACCAAGTGGTCAAAACATAAAAATGCTTAACTATTTGGATCAGTACCGATCCAATTGGATGGGATCCATACCGTTCAAAATACTTTGTTGCGATGACCTTTAATCTTTCTAGACTCCTTCTGTGTGATGAATGCAGGCCTCTAACAAAGCGGTTTTGGCCTAAGTGCTCTCCAACTCCTATAAATACCATCCCATCTACAATAGGAAAGGAATCTGCTTTGGTCTCTGCTGAAACTCTACCATTATTTCTTTACCTTCTTCTTCCTCACAACAACCATTAACTTGCAACTGAGATCCTTCCAGTTGTCTCTAATAATGGTGGCATGATCTAACTTAGGAAAGAAGAAAAAAATTGTAATCCAAACTCCTTTGTAACAACATTTGATCAATCAAAGCTATAAAGTGGACGTAGGCTTCATTAATAGCCAAACCACTATAAAAACATCTTGTTTCTTTACTTTTTCTACGATTTACTATTTGTTTTTCTATTTTATTTTCCTTGATAAACAGGGCTGGTGCTTTCACACTTAATCTAGGGTGTTGATCCATTTTTTGTGTTAACATTTTGGTTATTTTACTGAGAAGTATTCAACTCGGGCTTAGATCTAGCTATCTACTTTGGATCGATAGGTTCAAAAGTTAGATCCTCAATCTCCGCTTAGAAGATCTGCCACTGAAAATCAATGGCACCGGAAAGAAAGTGAACCACTTTCGGAAGATTCATAGAAGATGTAATAGCTGGAGAAGAAACCAAACCTCAGCAGGTTGAGGTCAACGGGGCCAATAATCCATTAATCAGAGAAAATTCTAGAGCCAACACAGGAGATCAAGTGTCGGGATCTTCTATCCAGCATGAAGTCGTCACTTAAGGCGAATTGAATAAGATGGTTAATGAAATCAACCAAAAGATAGAGAATAGCCAGAAAGCTCTTATGGACAAATTAAATGCCCTCCTAACCTTGCAATCACTAGCTACTGCAAGAACCATGCCAGAACCTACGGCTGCCACGAGCAGGAAAACTCTTCTGTTTCTGGCATGGACAGAAGAAACGAAAGATAGAAGTAAAAAGGAGCAATGGGTAGACCTGTAGGAATCACTATAGAAGGAAATGCAAGCACTCCACCAACTACAAAGTAGCCCTTCATAAACTTGAATCTGGGGACAAAAACCCCACAGGAATATATAGCAGTGGATCTCTCTGACACTAAAGATAGTAAGCAACTTGAGGATAGCGAGTTGAAGGAGAACACTAATGCACTCAATACCAACAGAGATGTCCGAACTGCCCCGGCCCGACCAACCGCAAGCCAACGGAACTCCAAGGGAGTGGCTCTCCTGAAGATAGGAGAGCCTAGGCTTCAGCCCACTTATCAAGATCGTTTGCAAGATCAAACGCTTGGTGTAGTCACTGACAACCAACCTGTGGACTACCGGACATCAGAGGCATATATCGTGGATATGATCAAGCACTTGTTGGACGAAAGTAAGGATATGAGAGATGACAAATGAGGATCCGCTCCAAGCCGGACTCCCTTCACTGATGACATTCTAAGTGAACGATACCCTAAAAAGTTCACTATGCTGACTATTCTACCCTACGATGGAACTGGAGACCCGAAACCTCACTTGTATAAGTATAGTTGGTACATGGACGGAGAGAATGCTTCAAATGCTGTTCGATGTAGATGTTTCCAATCTTTCTAGAGGGAATTGCTTCCATGTGATTTACCAGACTCCCACCAAAATCCATCTCCACTTTCAGTGAATTAGCAACAAAATTCCTCGATCAGTTTAGGCTTTACACGGCTCAACCAAAAGACGTGATTTCCTAATCAGGCCTATTCCAGGGACGAAATGAATCTTTGAAATCCTTCATGAGTCGGTTCAACACCGCGGTCACTGAAGTAAGTAACCCAAATGAAGATATGGTCTTCATGGCCCTGGTCTGCGCCATCATCCCGACATTGAATTTAGAAAATGGATCAAAATGAAACGGTCTACCACTAGGAAGGACTTTAATCGAAAGGCAAGCCAGTACTTGAGATTGGAAGAGGGAGAGGAGCTAAAAGGAAAACCTGCTAACATACAACCAAATAGCACTGGCCAGAATTGAATGGCAGCTAACCAAGACGCAAATACCTCCGAGACCGCTGCAACAAACGCGGGGAAGGATGAGAACCATAAAAGGAAGAACCAAAATTCCAATAAGTGAAACGGAGGAAACAAATGACTTAAAGGCTTGAGGCCTAAAGACTATACCCCACTCAATGATACTCTGGAAAATATCTACTTTGCAACACAATGGATAAAGGAGTACAAGATGCTGCCTAAAAAGGAAGCAACTGAATAGCATAAGCGTTTCGGAAAATACTACCGCTTCCATGAAACACATGGTCACAACATGAATGAGTTTTGTCACCTGAAGAACCTAATTGAAGAGCTTATTTGGGAAAACAAGCTTTAGAAATATATGAGGAAACCACAAAATCCTAACCAACTTGCAGCACTCCAAGACCCTAGAGACCGGGGAAACCAAGCTGGAACCAGCAAAGAGGGATCTAGATGGACCAACCAGAGACTCATCATCGAAACAATATCTAGAGGACCACATCCTACTCAGAAGAGTTGGGGAGAAATAGAGCGATACGTAAGCACACTAAGACACGCTCCGAAAGATTCGTGCTTCGTGATTAAAGATAGAACTTCTTCCAAACAGCAAAGGACCCTGAACGATGATATAGTGTTCTGAAATTGAGACGCTAAAGGAATAGAAGCTCCGATCCTCGACCCCATGGTTATGACGGTATGAATCAGACCAGCCGTGGTCTGACGAGTATTAGTGGACAGTGGCAGCTCTGTGAATATCATGTTCAAGCACATGTTTGATCAGATGAAGATCAGTATGAAAGATGTATCCGCTTGCCGAATAAAGATCTAGGATTCACCGATGAACCTAAGAAACCTGTCAGAATAATTGATCTACTCGTAGAACTTAGGGAAGGCGATCGAAGAGTTCATTCTCATCCATACCTTTGTGATTGTAGATGAAATATCCACCTACAATGCTTCCGTAGGTCGGCCCGCTTTAGTAGATTTTAGGATTTCTTTAGCTCAGTGGTGTCTAACCATGAAAATTCCAACAGAGAATGGAGTTGGGGTGATTAAAGGAGATCGAAGTGCCGCTAGAGAATGCTACATTGCAGAACTGCATGAGTCTAGAAGAAAAGAAAAAGGAAGAATGTGGGGAGAACTATTCACATTTGTGAACCTCCCAAATAGCAACTATATAGCTGCCCCTGGCTTGGGGACCATAGTCAACTCGACAAGGCTTTGGACCCTAGAAAGAAGAGTTCGGGGGAGGATCGGGCAGCACCAGCAAAATTGATGGTGCCTGTCCCAGTCGATAAGTGTAACCCAACTCAGATCCTAAAAATTAGATCACATCTTGGAAATAGGATGCAACAAGAACTAATCAAATTTCTTCGTGCCAACCTGGACACAGTCTGATCTGTGTGGGGTGTCGTCAGAGATTGCATGCCACACACTTAATATTGATCCCAAGTATACACCAGTGAAGCAAAAGAGATGCAGCCTAGGACCCGAATGGTCTAAAGCGCTGAGAGAAGAAGTGGATAAGCTGATGGAAAATGGTTTTATCCACGATGCAACCCACCCCGAATGGGAATCCAACCCGATTAGGTCAAGATGTCCAATAGAAAATGGTGAACTTTATCGACTACTTGGACCTAAACAAAGCTTTCTCAAAAGACATCTTTCCTCTGCCTAGAATCGACCAAGTTGTGGATGGGACAGCTGAACATGAACTGCTATCGTTTATGGATGCTTACTTAGGGTACAACCTGATCATGGTGCATGAACCTGACTAGGAAAACAACAGTTTCATTACTGATCTGGAATTATACTGCTACAAAGTGATGTCATTCAGCTTAAATAATGCTAGGTCAACCTACCAACGACTAGTGAACACCATGTTCAAACATCAGATCGGGAAGACTATGGAAGTCTATGTAGATGATATGTTGGTTAAATCGCGCATAGCAGTAAATCACTTGGACAACCTTGCTGAAATGTTTGAAATACTCCGCAAATATAGAATGAAACTCAATCCACTTAAATATCACCTTGGGTAGCCTCTGGAAAGTTCTTGGGATTTATTGTAAGCTCCAAAGGCATCGAAGCAAATCCGGAACAAATTACCGCTTTATGGGAAGTTGTAACGACCCAGATCTTAATTTAATTTAAATTAATAATTTATTGAATTTTTAAGTTAAATTGGTGATTAAATAAATGGTTTTAAAAATAAATATAGAGTTAAATAATAATAGAATGTCTTTACAAATGAATTCTTATTTTTAAATAGAAATTGTCTTTTCAAATTACTTATAAATATATATATAAATATGTGTGTTGAAAGAAGCTACAGTTTGAAATAGTAATAAGTAAATTTAATATTTGATAATTAAGGTTAAAATAAAAGAGGAATAAAAAAATAAGACAATAAAACAAAAGAAGTAACATACGATAATTCAAACAAGTTAAGCAAACAAAGGCAAAGTCAGTGTAAAAAGATGCAAGCAAGAAATTTGTTATGTGCATATAAAAAGAGAAAAAAATGAAAAATAAATGAAAATAAAATAATAAAAGTATATATCCCTAAGTAACAAAGCAATGTGATTAAAAACAAACAAACAAAGGAAGACAAGAATGTAAGCTGTAAACAAAGTATAAAAACAAAACATCTCTAAAGTACATACAATATCTATCAGCCGAAGTATTGCAAAAGTAAGAACATAAGAAGCAACAAATTTTCTTCAACCTGTATAGCCGAAGTCAACAAGTGTATATTCAAACATGAAGTAAACAAATGTCTTTATAAAATAAGATAAGTAGAAACATAAAGTACATAATGTAAAAATATAATATGAAACATAAAGGACTCTAGCAATTAATGCTATATCTTCTCAGCCGAGATCTTGTTGATAAAATAAAGAAAAAAAATTATATCTCTGCTTTGTATTGTACTAAACAAATTTTATCACTTTGTACAAATACACCTCAACCTGTACAAAATATCACCTGTAAACTTCTTCCCTATATATCAACTCAAACCTCAACAAGCTTCATAAAAAATGTAGATTTGAAACAAAAGAAAGAAATGGAAAATAGGAGTAAACAAAACTCAAAACTAAAAAAAAAAGCTTTCAACTGGAACAGCAATGCAATCAACTAAATTCAACAAAACAATCAAAGCAAAGATCAATTTTCAAAAGCAGAGCCTGTTCTCTGTCTTTCAAACTGAGGTGAGCAACCTTCTCTTAAAAGCCTAATTTTGTTGATACATTGTGATGCTATGATGAATGTTTGATTTTGTGTGATGATGGAATATCTGAATGAATACAAATAGGCATGCATATATGTAGATATGGATGAGTGCATGTCTGGGTACAAAGCAAATAGCTCTGTTCCTAGTTAGTATGTTTTCAAACCTGTTTTCAAAAAATTCAAATCTCTACCTCTGATCCTTGTTTGATCTCAGAATTCAAACAAAAGTTGTTTGTTTGGACATATATTTAATTGTAAAAAATGAATTCAAGCAAAATAAACTAAAGATTCTCTGAGAAATTTGAAAATACAGTTAGAATTTAAATCCTGTAGAAATTCGAATGTTATAAAACTTTGTTTCAATTATACTATCTGGAAGCTTATCAAAAATTATGATTTTTGAAAGTAAATTCATAATTTTTAGTTCAGTATGCTGAGAGCATTTGCGAGTTGAACAAAAATTGCATTTTTCCCATTTTCTAACAATCGAATCAATTTAAAATGTTGAAGTTTGGTTTGAAGTAAGTATGAACATCATGGATCTCAAGAAAATTATCAGATAATTTTTCCATCGTATACATTGTTGGGTCGAATTCATAATAGGGTTTGGTTTCGAGTTTTGGCCATGTTTAGAAACGAGGCGCGTTCTTCTAATATATGTGATCGAGTTGCTCGAAACTGTGGTAGGTGGTTGCTTAGAGGGTTATCGAGGTATGGATGAAGTTTGAGGGTCTCCGGTGGTCGGTGTAGCAGTGGCGAGGAGGTAATGTCGATCGAGGTGAGCTTCAGGTTCGAGCAAAAATGCTTATTTTCGAGTGGGAATTCTTGCGGTCAAGCTGAAATGGGATTTCGAGTTTGTGAAGGATGTACGACTTGCCGATGGTGTTGGAGTTCGTCGAAGCCCGGTCGTGTCGGCGTGCACGTGTACGGCAGGAGGGCGTGTCAGCAACGTTGATGTCTTGGGTCGCGTTTTTGTCTTGAGTCGTTACTCGAGAATTCGAGTCGATGCTTCGGGTTGTACTCGAGTTCCAGTGCGTAGCCTGATGCTTTGTTTATACCTAGTTTACAATTTTAACTTACTGTAGAAAAAAAAGAGAGAAGGGGAGAAGAAGAAGATGGCGTACATGGAAGACTCGGGGGAAACGGGTGTTTGACTCGAAGCGTATCTCGAGTAGACCAAGGGAAGCCTCGAGTTTCTCAATACTGTGCTGTCCCATTATAGAAGTGAAGTTAAGAAAACCTGTTTTTTTTCAAGTTCTAAGCACTTTAACTTACTAAAGGGATTTATCGTCTTAGTCAAGAATCTAATACAAGTTTTAATTACTTTAGTTAATGCTTAGCCACGTTTTAACACTTAGTTAATATTTTAATTAATTTAAGTATAAATTTAATTAACACTTAAGTTATAGTTAATAATAATTTGGTTTTTCAATTTTTAAAAGAAGATTTATAAAATGTTAATTAAGATGAGTAATTAATACCAATTAATTAGAAAGTAATTACATTTTAATGGTAACCAGAGATTGGTAATTGATAATTAAGTTAATTAAATAAATCTTAAAGAGTTGAAATAATTAATAAAAAAAATGATTAAAGATAATTACTTAATTTTAAGTAATTAATTAATGATTTAAGTTTGATTAACCAAGTGATTAAGAAAAAATTAATTAAAGGATAATTAATTATACGATTACCTAATTAGGGAAATAAATTTGAGGATGATCAATTAATTAAAGGGTTAATTTAAATTATTATTTAAAATTGATTAATAAATGATTAAAGAATAATTAATCAAAATGGTTTATAAATTATAAAAAATTAATTAACCAGGATTAGTAATTTATTCATAAGTAATAAATCTGATTTCAATAAATCAGATAATTCATTGATCTTACGTATAAATGTTTGGATTCTATTGGATGATTTGATTGTTTGATATTTCCTGGTATATGATGCTTTGTGATATATCCTGATTTATGTCGTGATCTGTGATTTCTGTTTCTGTGATATATTACTATATGAATATGGAACCCTTGGCCCGTAAAACGGCACTTGAATTTTGATGCGACAGGGAGTCGGATTCCAGTTGGTTATCCAAAACCCACATCGAATTGTAATAGTGAATCTTTGTGACCGATAAATTTATTTTATCTATGAATCTGTGAATGAAGATAAGCGTTATCGATTATACCGCTTATCGACATATCTGTGATGATTGATGTTGCACTATTGTGTGTTAAACCCCTGGACTACACCATACACACACAAATATGGATTTCACGTGGAAATCGGTTAAGTCACAGATAATTAAAATTTGATGTTTTGAAATTGGAATTTTAATTTCAATTGATTTTGAAATTTGAAATTTGGGTTTAAAATAAAAAGTGAAAAGCTTTTGAAATAGAATTTCAAAGATAAAAGTTATTTTGAATAACTTAATCGAGTTTTGAAAATTAAAATAATTAGATTTAAATTTGAATTCAAGTTTGAAATTAAATCTATGATTTGGAAACTAGGGATAAAAGATGATATAAATGTGTTTGTATGAATTAAACCATTTTAAAGTATTAATTTGGGAATTTGAATTTAAACCAAGGATTTCAACTCGTATGAATGAATCAGATTTCCAAATTGAAAACTGTTGTTTTCGAATGATAAAAGCTTTTAGATAAGAAAAGAAATTCCAGTTTAAATTAAAGGAATTTCAAGTGAATTGAAAAAAATGTTTTTCCAAGTTATGAATGAATTGTTTTTGAAAGCTATGTATTAAATCTGTTTATTTTTAACAGATTTAAAAGTGATGTTTTGTTTAAACCATTCGAAATAAAATTGTTTTGAAAGCTATGAGTTAAATCTTTGATTTAAAGATTTAACGAATTAATTAAATTGAAATGGAAATCGATTTGGAAAATCTATGAATGAATCTTTGTGAAATTAAGTGAACTTTGTGAATTGAATCTTTTTGTTTAAAAGATTAAAATGGTAATTTATTAAACCATTTGAAAAGAAAGTTTGGGTAATAAGTTGTGACTTAATTGAAATCCCAATATCCGTATGTTTTTAAATATTTCGCTCACTATTCGGGTTAGCCGGGAAAAGACAATTGTGTCATATAACCCATTCCGAATAGTGATACGTCGTATATGGATAGCATTTGAAGACCGGTGTTGAAGACCGGATATTTTTCAAAAATGAAAGGACAACCTGTCGAATGTCTCTGCACTAAGTCGCGCCGGTATAGAGATTTATATCACTCTTTTGTGACAGGAAGTCCGGACGTGATTGGAAATTATCCGGAATTGCAAGGGCTTCGTGAGAAGTGCCTTCGGTTCTGTTCGAACCCGGAACAGACTTGTATGGTTACATGTCTGACATTACACTTTGAGATATAAAGCCGATTTCTTTCAAATACATTTCTGTTTGGTGGCGGAGAATTTATTCTCATAGCTTAACACCCTTCTCTGAGACGTACGAGCTCAGAGGTTATGTAGTTGAAATTTATCAGCGATATATCCCAATTTGGTAATGTGGCATGCTGAGTGTTGTTGTGTGATGATTAGTGTTTGATCATTTGTGATATGATCATTTGTTTGATCTTATATCTTTGTGATCATAGGTTGATCATTTGTTTGACCCGAAGCATGGCTTTGTGACAAAGCGTAGCTTTGTGGACGAGACTTCGTCGGACCTCACACCCCGGAAATGGTCAAAACAGGAAGGATGCAGCAAGGTTCTAGGGAGTAGCGCCCCTTAGTGTATGTCATTCCTTCTGGATAAAGGTGGTATCATGGTATGGAGCCCAGATACTTAACCTCTGTGGTTGCTGTAAGTTTATTACTTTGTGGTTGTTGCGAATCGAGGATCCTCGGGAAGATCGGTGACGATCGGGGGATGGCATACGCATGTCAGTAGTTACCTATTTTTGCAGAGGTAACCCGGCCTTGTGTTGGCAGAGATCCGGTTAGGTTCTCGGGTCGTCTATTCCAGGGACGTACCCATCGTGGAAAAGGAAGTTCCTTAGCCTGACCATTTGTTGGAAATCCAAAGAAACAATACGTGACGTGTACGGTTTTAGTTGTATTACCTGCCATGGAATGTGGCGGTAACCTGCTATTGAACATGGTAGCTATAGTAGGCATACGATACTGGTCGTATGTTGGCTAAGATTAATATTATACTTTCGAAATGTTTTCTACACTATGCACTAATAATAATATCAAAAATGATTTGATTTTGCGTAGTAAGCATCTTTGACTATCATAAGAAGAAATCTCCTCCAATTCTGCGTTTGCATTGTGTGTGTGGTGGGAGGTCTTATGGTAGTTTCATTTTTCAAAAAGCATTGCGGATTTCAATGTTAAAATTCTCTGCTATTTGTTTTAAAGATAAACTGTTTTTGTTGCTCACACCAGTCCCATGACTGATTCGGAGTTTATTGTTTATTTCCTAAACTCTGGATGCTCAAAATTTTTCTACACGAGCAGTCTAGAGTTTGGTTTCTCAGATATTCAGATTAGTAGATTTTCTGGAGCTAGTTCAGTCTTTGGATCAGACTGCACTTGCTTATCTTTTGTGCATCGTTATTGGGAGTTCGAGCTATTTCTGGATTAGTGTTTTGAAGATGGAGATTATCCGCTGCTGATGTTATCGTTTTCTATTCCGCTGCTATTTGTTGTATCATATCTCTGATGTATATTGATATTCATTGTATCACTCTGTTGTATCAGATATTGTATATCAATGTATTATTCATTTATTCCGCTGTGTTATTTACTTAATGTTGTTATAAGCTCCCGAGAACCAGATTCGGCATTTGAATGTACGGCATTTTGAGTACAAGTGAAGTACGGGTGCCGATTTTCGAAGGTCGACTTTTGGGTCTTGACAGAAGTCGAGGCTCCAAGAAACAAGAAAGAGTTACGAAGCTTGAATGGAAAGGTTGTAGCACTAAGCCGGTTCATCTCAAAGGCAACCGATAAATGCAAACCGTTCTTTAACATGCTAAAGAAGGGAAAGATGAACTTCGAATGGAATCGGGCTTGTCAGGCTGCCTTTGAAGAGCTGCTGCGACATTTGAAAACCCTACCAATCCTAACCTAGCCGGTAGATGGAGAAGACTTGTTTATCTACTTAGCAGCCTCGCCACATGCATTAAGTGTTGCGCTCGTACAAGAAGAAGCTAAGATCCAGTGACCCGTATATTACATCAGTAAACGATTCACTGGAACCGAGAAGAACTATCCAAAATTGGAAAAACTAGCATATTGCCTCTTGATCGCTTCTAGAAAACTACGATCATACTTCCAGGCACACCCGATCAAATTACTAGCAGATCAACAATTGAAGCAAGTGTTATACCGCCCTGAGACCTCTGGACGGCTTATCAAATGGAACATCAAATTAAGTCAATATGAAATCACATACCATCCTCGAAGGGAAATCAACAGGCAGGAAATGGCAGAATTCAGTACCGAGTTTACAATACAAGATAATGGGGAAGAAATTACTCCAGAAGTGGAAACACGCTATAAGTTGTTCATCGATGGCACATCTAACAACTTCTTGTCGGGGGCAGGATTCGTGCTCGAAACTCCCGAAGGACGATCCGTTTGCTATGCCTTGCGCATGGAATTCCCTATAACAAACAATTAAGAAGAATATGAAGCATTGATAGCTGGGCTAAAAGTTGTGAAGGAACTCGAGATAAAGTCAGTACACATCAATAGCGACTCCCATGTCTAGGTGAAAGGTGAATATTAGGCCTGGGAAGAGAACCTCACCCCGTATCTATCTAAAGTGTGGGAATTGCTGAATGACATCAAACATTACACCATAACTCATATCCTGAGGGAACAAAACATGAAAGTAGACTATCTAGCCAAATTGGCTAGTTTCGGAGAAGCTCAATCATTAGGACTGGTCCTAGTTGAAATGCTAACTGCTCTAAGCATAAGCGAGATGGATATCGACTGGATATTTGAGACAACCAAAAGACCGGAAACATGAATGACACCAATCAAGGATTACCTGCTCAGAGGACAACTCCCCGTAGATAGGAATCAGTGGAAAAAGCTCCTTCGAAAGGCACCAAGGTTTGTAGTACAGGATGGGATACTCTATAAAAGGGGATTCTCTACACCCTTGCTCAGGTGTGTGATCAACGATGAAGCTTGAAGAATCCTCAGGGAATTTCCTGAAGGCAACTATAGAGATCACACCAGGGAGCAAACCCTTGCAAAGAAAGTCCTTCGATATGGGAATTTTTGGCGAACGGTAAACCGCGATGCAGCAGATTATGCCAGAGGTGCGACCAATACCAAAAGTTCAGCAAGATCAAAAGAACTCCTTCAGCAGAGCTAACACAGATGGTCAGCCCGTTGATATTGCGCAATCTGGGGAATCTTTTTAATTCGTGTATTGCCAATAGCCAAAGGAGGAGCCAAATACGCTATCGTTGTTGTTGACTACTTTACCAATTGGGCCAAAGCAGAACCTTTGGCTATTGTTACCACAAAGAAAATTATTAACTTTGTCACTATAACATTATTTGCAGGTTTGGAGTGCTATAAAATATCATTATGGATAACGGGACTCAATTCGAGAGCGCTGAGTTCAAAGATTTTTGCAAATGCTTCCAAATGAAAAAAAGCTTTTCTGTATTGCACATTCGTAAGCAAATGGGCAAGTGAAAGCAATGAACAAGATCATCAAGTCCACCATCAAAAAGCGACTAACTAAAGCTAAAGGAAATTGGGTTAATGAACTCCTACTCGCACCTTTAGCTTATAGGACAACACACAAATATGCAACTGGGCACTCTCCGTTCGCCCTGGCATATGGTTCAGAATCAATAATCCCAGTTGAGCTAGAAGTCCCCTCCCATCGAAGGTAGAACGAGCGGCCCCTGCTCGAGTCGCTCGATATGGTCGATGAGAAGAAGGATGAAGCCAAACTAAGGACTGCTGCTCACCAGAAAAGGATCGCACGACTTTTCAACTCTGAGGTCCATAACCGTACTTTCGAAGTAGGAGACCTTGTCCTCAAATGGGTTGACCTTGTACCAGGAGCATTCATACCAAACTGGGAAGGGCCCTATGTGATCGGCCAAAAGCAAGGGGATGGCACGTTCAAGCTAACAACCATTGATGGAACCCAAATTCCCAGAGTTTGGAACAACGAATCGCTACGTCGTTACTTTATCTAAGATTATCTCATGTATTTCCTATTTTTCATAAATAAGCCATCCAAGAACACCGGAGGCATTGTAAATAGCGGAATTTTCCTAACCTTTATTAATAAAATTGCTTTGCTTTCTTAACCAATAAAACTGTGTTCATGAAAGTAACCTACTGAGTCGACGGGGTCAAATAGACTCAAAACCATCAAATATTTGCTTGAGATAGTGGAACCACGCTTGAGTGTCCCCCACTTATTTGCCGAGTCCATGGAAGCAAATCGACTCAAACTGTTGGTTCGACGGAACTCGATCCCCGCCTTCTAAGAACTGGTGTTGCTCCAGTGACACCGAGAAAGCCCAAAATAAAAGCGGCGTATTTTGTAAGTCACGCACTACCTCTTGGATTATGGAATCACATCTAAGCAAACACTATTACCTAAGCTGCACATTGATTCTTAGTTTGCAAAACTGCGACCAGGCAAGTCTCGATCCCACTATGCATATTTCCTAAGCCGCACAATGCTACATAGATCGGAAAAATAGCATCCAAAGATGAGGAACTCTCATATTGCAAAAAATCACATACCGCCCCTCGAGTCAAGAAAATAGCACTCCAAGGAGCAAGACGTGTGCGCGATAGCCTGAATATTAGCATCGCGATGAAATCACTTTATAAAATCCCAAGTAATTGGTGTTGCTACGGCATTGCCAATCACTTTGATATGTAAATCACTTGAGTGCATAAATTGCTCAACGTGAGACCGCTAAAGAGCTATCTCTAGCTTGAAACTCCTAAAGATAGGAGTTGTAGTATAGACCTGACTAGGGGTACCCAGTCTTGTATCAAGTGTTCGGAATAAACAACCCCGTGAACTAGAGGGCATACACACACACCAACACTTAACCAAAGTAGCAAATACTTTACAGTTCTATTACTCCAAACAAAGAATTTTGGTGGTAATTATGGGACTAAATAAATAGTGATGAATAAATAAGAGTGGCATAAGTGCATTAATTATAAAGAATAATAAGTAGACAAGTGAAGTTGTAATCAAAATTTCAACAGTTTTATTACTTATAATGTTTTTTGATGTACAGCAACAAACAGCGGGGCCGTGCTAGCACAATATTGGCCAAGAAAAGAAAAAAAGGAAAATATAAACACTATTGTTACAACAATAAGAAGAAGTGCTAAGTGCAAACTCTGCACTTGTACAAACAACAACCAAAAAGCAAAAGACAAATCATGATTTCTTGTCACTACTTCCCTTATCGCCTTTTCCGCCTCTGATCAGCAACTTCTCAAGCTTCTCCCCTCTAAGGGCGATCTTGCTCTCTAAAGCATAGCCATTGGAGGACCCTCCTTTGCCTTTGTGCTTGTGGGATCTATGAGAACTCTATGATGACCTTTTCTGCTCTATAACCTTCTCCTTATTCACCGCTATCATATGTTGCTTGGTCTTCGGCTGCTCGGCCTCTACTTTGTCTGGTTGGCTAGCTTGATCCACTTGCTCCTGTATAACAGTAGCTGCCAAGCCTTCCTCTTGGGATATAAAACGGTCATCCAAACCATGCGGTGCTGCAATTTGCTCGGAATGTGAACCAGTTTGCGAGCCAGATGCGGAGACGATGGTTAATGCGATCAGAATGGTAGCAGATCCAGCATCGTGATGAGGAGGTAACTCGAAAGGAAGAGAGGGTTGATATACAATATCGTAATAAAGAGCGATTATCTCGGCAATTTCATCGGGCGTAAATTGGAAGTCTTCAAGCACGGAAGAGATAAGGAAATTACCTACTGCGGGAGTCTGCTCATCCGCCACAACTTCAAAGCCTTCACCATTGCCCTCCTTTGATGGCTGCATAATTATGAGAGAAGTAGGAACAGTCCCCTCATTGGCATGAAGATGCGAAGATAGCTCACTAGGGCCTGAAGGAAATTGCCCGGTTATAGTCTTAGTGGCGGCCGCGACATCAATTGCTTCTCGTTCCCTCTCTAGTCTTAAGATTTCCTGGCCTTCTACTAAATATTGGTGGGATTCTTCATTCAGGTATGCCTGAACCAACTCCTCCTCGGTGTAATCGCCACCCATCTCTTGGAACCGGGCTAGAATCACCTCCCAGACTACAAAAAGTGTACGGGGGAACAACAGACCCAAGTAACTGAGACTCCCTTGTTGCAGCATGGAGTTAACATAAAAGCCCAAAATGTTAGCATCCAAGCCTTCCATCTATTTTGCGAAGGTATCTTGAAACTCTGAAAAGCTAGCTTCTATGCTAGCCTTCTCCACCGCCAGCTGCTTTTTCTCAACATCTAAAGTCGAAACTTGTTCATGAAGAGAGGAAATTTCTTGAGCTTATTTGGCGATGGTTTTCTTATGTGTTTCAACCATCATCACACTTATCTAAAACATTTCTTTTAAGGCCGCCTCATTAGTGTGACATTTCTTTATGTCATCTTTGAATATGGATGCGGCCCGGTCGGTGGATTCTTTCTATCTTGAACCACTTTTGCTCTCTTTATCTTGAGGGCATCATCCCTCTCTCTCTCTCTCTCTGCAATCTCTCAATCTTCGCATCATGATCGCGAGTTGCTTCTCATACTCATCCTTTTCTGACTCGAACGAGAGAATTTCTTGGTAGTTGTTTTGATTGATAATGGACGGCTGCATGCATAGTTTTTCCCACCCCTCGGCTTGCTCCAAACCACTCTGAATTGCTTGGAGGCGGGGTGAATAGGATTCAACACGAACTGACTTCAAATTAGGCTTGTCAAAAACAACCTCCTTTAAGAATAACTTAGGGAAGGCAGCTTGCAGATGCAGGGGGACCAGCGGGGAGAATGTAAGGCGCACGCCTAGGAATTGGGAGAGAGGCGGTCATAGCAGCATGAGCGGAGGAGGTCACAACACCGAAAGTAGGAATGCTTATCCTAGTGGAAGCAGGAAGGTGCAGAGCGAGTCTCGCTCTTAGTCTCTTTTCGTCCTTTTTGACGAATCTTCCCGCTTTGTCGTTATTTTCCTCTTCTCATAGCCACTTCCTCTATCACGGCCTTGATCTTTCTTGGCTCGGTAGCGCTCTTCCGCCTCCCCATCATTCCTCCACTTCCTCTCCTTGTCGGTCTTTCAGGAAGCATGGTACTTGGAAGTGTGTCTCTGTGAACACTGAGACTCTAATACTCGATCATGATCACTGTAAAAGCCATGAGACATGATTCCTGCAGCAAATGATAAAACAGCTTTAGGAAAGAGTCATTTGATGAGCTGAAAGATCCTAGAAAATAATAATAATATAAATATGTGATCCTAGTGAAGTGTGCGCTATAGTTTAACGACCCCGATGGAATACACAAACCAGATCGATCGCTGACTAATGTCAGGACATTGATTACTGTATGGATGATCTGAGCAAGCTGGGAAGGCAACCGTTCCGAAGTTAAGTCATCATTAAGTCACCCATATTCACAAAAATGTCACTCGTATCTCCCAAGCCACTATTGACACCTTCCGCCAGAGAGCTTGATACCGGTTCATCCTTAGGAGAAGCTCCTTCAACGGTCTCTTTCGAAGGAGGTAAGGGAGCATGTCCAGGGTTCAACTCCTAGGCCTTGTCGCCTAAGATGACGTTACCCTCATCAGAATCCCAGTCTATTTCTTCCTCGTACAAAGGATGGTCCTCACTCATCTCTCCTTCCTCCTTCCCTTCAATCAACGGAGCCTTGCCCTTCCGTTGAATAAACTCTTCTTTCTCCTTTGGGATCGATGGCATTTTAAGCGGACTATCGACCCCGACTTGAATTTGGATCTTCTCAGGGGTCTTTTCTGACCCATTGGATGGGTCACTTCTTCCTCGTCATCATCTTCACCAGAGTCATCGGAAGAAGAAACAGGATGGGTCTGGGCTTTGGAGCAAGAAGAAGTGCCGACGAATCAATAAACCTCCCAGGGTGTAAAAGCTCACATCGGCAGAGATTTTCGTCTGTGAGCAAGAACCTAATTGTGCACTTTTGAGCATCGACCGCTTTCAGGGAGCTAAGAACAGTGCCAAGTGATGGATTCTTATTAATCTTTGGAAGAACTATAAGGAATATACGATCGTTCAGAAGACGTAGCAATTAAAGGAAATTCCAAGAATGGTGAAAGAAACTTACCCCCGTGGTCCATAAACGGGCGAATCCCTCTCGACATTTAGTGGAAAAGAACTGGTTTTTTAAATGAAGGAACTTTGCTGGGAAGATCTAGTATAAGTTTTCGGCTATGTTGCGCCCCGATGTAAACGAGTAGTGGGTTAGCCTCTCTCTTTTTGAATAATAGAAGATATTGTAACTTAGCGAAACTCGGGGCACGATTGAGCGTCCGCATGAATAGAACATATAAGCATGTTAGCATGGCATATCCATTTGGAAGAGGCTAATACTATGATATGAAGTGTTGTCACTAAGAAGTGGTTGAACGGGGGCACTGCACCATGCATACACATATACCGGTGGCAAGTCATGTATCCAGAAGGTGGCCTATGAGAAAATTATTCTCTTGATGGTAGAATTACGTCATCTATGGGGATACCATATTACAAGAAAATGCTTCGCAACATCCTTTGTGTAAGAATTGAATGAGCTTTCTTTGGAGGATCAAGCAAGACTCTAAAGTTAGGAGGAGTGTGATCGATGACGGGGCCGATTGAAATTAGGCGACCATATTGACCTGAAGTTCGGAAGCGGCGGATCCAGCTAGGATCAATGATGACTCCGTTTCAGAAAGAGGTGAGCTCCCCCCAACTGATTTTCGCCGAGAAGATATGCGCATCATTCTATATAAGAAAGCTTATGTTCAAAATGGTCAGGTACGCCTAATCTCTAAACTATAGAATCTAGCGTAGTTGATACTTGAAATCCAAAAGATAATTGACGTGTACCAACCACCAATCGGATTCCAAGTATTAACCAGGGGTGCGTGTGATGCATGATCTAAGTGAGAATGGGTATCTTGAATGCTGTGAACAAATTATTCCATGTAGATGACTCACTCGTACCGAAAAGAGTGATCTGTATCACATGTTAATTTCTCTTCTTCTATACTTACCCGTTATCGATCAACGATCGATAATGAATCCACTATCTGAAGCAACATGAAAAGCCATTCCTATTCCACGTACATCGACTGTGCAATAATGGAACCAATCCAAAGCAAGAAACTATAGATCGATGGGTACGAATCGAGTAGAGAGTTCTTAGCATAAGTCGATTTTAGTTCTCTGGAAAGTGATAACAGCATGAGCTGCATACAAGATGCTACCTTAAGCTATTATCACATCCCAGAAAAACCACTCTGCAAGACGATATGCCGTGATCGATTGTGTAACTCAGTGCAAGTTAATTCTAACTCTTTGGATGAAGATAGAAAAACATGACGAGCACTAGGGAAAAACCCTGGCTTCGCTCCATGAAGAATTCAAGACTGGATTTACTATCTGTTTGCGCCAAAAATGGTCACAAACCCCAATATTATGAAAGCACCAGTATATGAATACAAATCAGTAATATCCAGACACAAATCTCAGATCTAAGCTAGCAATAAACAGCAATCCAGAAGTAAATCACAAGAACACGAGATTTATAGTGGTTCGGCTATCTCCGGCCTACGTCCACTTCAATGATTTTTATCCTTTATTGATGTTCTTTGCTGAATACAGATGATTATAGCAGATATAATGAATGAATTCGAGTATAACAGCAATGGAAAGAAGTAGAATTGAATCCGGCAGAGTCTGGACGTTGGACAACAAAAAGATCCTCTTTCTGTAGGCTTCAGGGGGCTATTTATAGGCGTAGGAGGCTGAGATTGCGCTCAAACTTCGGGAGATTCTTCAGCCACGAGAGTGGGCCCACGCGCCCGATCCCACCAAGTTTCGACTCCATCTGGGATCGATTCGAAACAACTTCGTATCGATCAAAAAATGCTCCAATCGAGCTGAAACTTGGCAGGGACATTCTTTACCTTGCACGCAAGCTACTGTGAAAATTTCGTTGCATTTGGATCTGTGGTTTAGGAGATATGATCGATACAATCTCGTGTTCTCCGTAAGGCTGTCCGTCTCGAATCCATGGCTTCGTATCCATACCTTTCGTATCGATCAAGAGCACGTGTGCGCGATGACGTGGAGCGATATGGAGCGAGTTTCCTGGGTTGATCCACTTTGTGTGCCAAGTTGAACGCTTCTTTCCTGGAGACGTGGGTGTCCTTCGCTCGTATCCTTATCTCGCACTCGTTCATA
Organism: Allium fistulosum; assembly: GCA_030737815.1. Taxonomy (NCBI): domain Eukaryota; kingdom Viridiplantae; phylum Streptophyta; class Magnoliopsida; order Asparagales; family Amaryllidaceae; genus Allium; species Allium fistulosum. The sequence goes on along the minus strand of CM060902.1, from coordinate 795,346,049 downwards.
TCCATTACCTTGCAACGGCACGCTCGCACTCACCAACTCGTGTCCTTCTTCGCATCGATTCCACGGGTACACTTCACATCGATCGCTTATGAATCGATCAATACGAAATGACTATGGGGGTCATCGATACGAAGTGGTCGTGAAGAGAATGGACACGAATCTCATCCTTGGGATGGATACGAGTGAGACTTTGCCTAATGGATACGAACAAGGCTTTACCTGGTGGATACGAACAAAGCTTTACCTGCCCACTTACCTGATCGATGCGAAACCATCGAGTCGAACCGAAACCCGATCGATACGAACTTCACCAAGCCGAACCTCTGCCGATCGATACGAATCCAATCGATTCGAAGTTAACAACTATGCTCCGCTTTTGATCGATACGGAAAGCTTGGATTCGAAACATCACCTGCCGATCGATGCGAAATGCATCGATACGAACCATTCCCTTCATACCTTAATCCATCCATATCTCGAGCATACGAACTCCGATCGATTTGAAACTTGAAACATAGCCTCTCCTAGTCCTCATCATCATTTCCAGTCGATTCCGTCCTGATCGGAGTTCGACCAAATTTTGACAACATCGATTGCATCCTTGTTTCCAATTGATCTCCAATCCTGATATCTATCGTTCCTTGCCAATTTGTTGATATTCCAGCCTTGACCAAAAGGTGGGATAACATTTGCCCCCCAAAACATGCCTTGTGATAATAATGCGTGTTTTGAATAACTCTGAATCCGATATCCAAAATCCATAGCCAATTCCATGCCCATCCAAACTCGATAACCGAGTTTCAATCCATCCTTATCCAATAGCCAATAACCGAATCCAGGACCTCTCTGGGCCGATATCCAAATCTATAACCTCTCTGGGCTCTTGCCCAGCGCAATCCACACCTGACGACCGTGGTCCAGTGTCCCTGGACGTTGAGCTAACCTCTCCGAGTTCTTGCCAAGCGCAATCCACACTTGACGACCTTGGTCCAGTGTCCCTGGACATAAGTAATGTCGTGGCTTAAGTCCTAAGCCGAATCCTGGTCGCTCCGGACCCTTGTTGAGCATAGTCCATACTCAACGACCTGAATGAGTCGGTTTACCATGTTCGGGCAAAGTGACTCATCCCTTGCCAGGCATAATCTATAGCCGACGACCTTTTATCAAAAACTAGATAAAAACCCAGTCAAAATCCAATCCAAAATCCAAGTCAAACAAAATATATCAGAAATCCAAACCAGCATCCAAAACAGAAACCAGTCATCCAAACGAAAATCCAAAACAAAAAACAAACAAAACCAAGAGTTCAAACCAAACTCCAAAACCAAACCAGAAAACCAAGCATCCAATCCAAAAATAAGAGACGGATTTCGCAAACCATAGCTTCGCGGTTTATCATCATTCAGAGCATGCCTAGGGGCTATCTCCGTCCCCATACATGTGTAAATGACTTGGTTGCTTGCTAACGGTTTGTTACTTATTTCATATTTTCCTGGTCAATTGATAACCAATCGACCGTCATTCCTGGGCCTCACATCATCATGGTGCGAGGTAGGCGATGGTTGCTCCTGCTCCACCGCTGCATTCCGTGCCCCAACATACTGCCTCAATTATCCATTCCTCACATGCTCCTCAATTATGTCCTTTAAGTGCCTGCAGCTGTTGGTATTGTGTCCATCCAAATCATGGAAGAGACAGTGCCTTCCTGATCCCCTTTCCCGCTCGGATGGCTCTCTCGTAGCCGACCTCCGGTAAGGAAGGCGATTCCGGGTTTCCATGTATATCCGCTCCAGCGTCTCGTTTAATCCTGTGTATGTGGAAAACTTTGGATCCTTCCATCGTTTCCCGGCTTTTCCTGAATCGTCGTCCAGCTTCCTTTTTCCTTTATCTTTATCCGAGCTTCCGTTGGATGGTCCTCCACCCTTAGTCACATTTACCTCCTTTAACTTTAAGTCCATACATGCGTCTTCTTGTTGAAGGAATCTTTCTGCTTCGTGAAAGAATTCCCCGAGATCCAGTGGTGGGTCTCGTATCAATGATACCTTAAAATCTGAATCCTCTCTGACTCCCAATACCGCCGCCATCAAAACCATCGATGGATCCGGCCGATCCACCGAAGCTACCGCCGCATTGAACCGAGTTAGAAAAGCTCTAAGTGATTCATCCATCCTTTGCTTTACCGACGTTAGTGTCATTACGTTTTTCGGCCTCTTGATATGAACCCGAAACTGTCCCAAAAACCTGTCCACCAACTCCCTCCAACTCCTTATAGATCCTTCTCCCAACTGCCTAAACCACATTGCAGCTAGATCTATCAAATACAACGGAAAACATCTGGCCATCACTTCCTCCGATGCCCCCAGCACTTCCATATGTCTAGTGTATCTCATCAAGTGATCAATCGGGTCAGCCTTGCCATTATATACTTCCACGCTCGGTAACTTGAACTTAGGTGGATTCTGAGCTATCCTGATTTCCCGAGCGAACGGACTCTTGTTCACTCCTTCCAAATCTCTATTGGCCAGACCTCCACGCATAGTCTTCCTAATGATTTCCACTAATCCAGCGTTGTTTGTCGGGGGTTGCCCCCCATGCTCCCGAGGGAACTCCAGCACATATTCTTCATGTGGCTCATTAGCAGCAACGTTGGCCCTAGCCTGTTGAACTGCTTCCAAAGGTCCGTTGGTGTTGGATCCTGTGTTCCTGCCCCCAAGCCCTTGTTGATTGCCTTCTGGTTCTGTATTCTGTCCTCCATTGGGTTTCGCAACCCTGGTTCCTTGTTCCATATTTGCAGTTGCTATGGTTGGTCCAAGGTTCTGTGTTCCTGCAGCTCTCATCTACTCGAAGAAAGTCTGCATCATATCCTGTTGACTCTTCAGCAACCTCTCATGCAATGAATTTGTCATAGCTTCCATTTCGTCTCTGGTAATGTAAATCGAAGCTTGTCCTTCTCCAGCTCCGGAGAATGCCTCTTGACTTCCTCCTTGTTGACTTCTCTCAGCTCTTTGTCTTGTTTGTCGAGTCATTGTCGGGTCAATCTGAATCCTTCAAACTTTCAAATCTAAACTTTGAATCTGGTGTAGCGGGTGCTAATTGTTCTCAGTGAAAGCACCAAAGTGTTTGCGCCAAAAATGGTCACAAACCCCAAGTATTATGAAAGCACCAGTATATGAATACAAATCAGTAATATCCAAACACAAATCTCATATCTAAGCTAGCAATAAAAAGCAATCCAGAAGTAAATCACAAGAACACGAGATTTATAGTGGTTCGGCTATCTCCGGCCTACGTCCACTTCAATGATTTTTATCCTTTATTGATGTTCTTTGCTGAATACAGATGATTACAGCAGATACAATGAATGAATTCGAGTATAACAGCAATGGAAAGAAGTAGAATTGAATCCGACAGAGTCTGGACGTTGGACAACAAAAAGATCCTCTTTCTATAGGCTTCAGGGGGGCTATTTATAGGCGTAGGAGGCTGAGATCGCGCTCAAACTTCGAGAGACTTCTTCAGCCACGTGAGTGGGCCCACGCGCCCGGTCCCACCAAGTTTCGACTCCATCTGGGATCGATTCGAAACAACTTCGTATCGATCAAAAAATGCTCCAATCGAGCTGAAACTTGGCAGGGACATTCTTTACCTTGCACGCAAGCTACTGTGAAAATTTCGTTGCATTTGGATCTGTGGTTTAGGAGATATGATCGATACAATCTCGTGTTCTCCGTAAGGCTGTCCGTCTCGAATCCATGGCTTCGTATCCATACCTTTCGTATCGATCAGAAGCACGTGTGCGCGATAACGTGGAGCGATATGGAGCGAGTTTCCTGGGTTGATCCACTTTGTGTGCCAAGTTGAACGCTTCTTTCCTGGAGACGTGGGTGTCCTTCGCTCGTATCCTTATCTCGCGCTCGTTCATATCCATTACCTTGCAACGGCACGCTCGCACTCACCAACTCATGTCCTTCTTCGCATCGATTCCAGGGGTACACTTCGCATCGATCGCTTATGAATCGATCGATACGAAATAACTATGGGGGTCATCTATACGAAGTGGTCGTGAAGAGAATGGACACGAATCTCATCCTTGGGATGGATACGAGTGAGACTTTGCCTAATGGATACGAACAAGGATTTACCTGGTGGATACGAACAAAGCATTACCTGCCCACTTACCTGATCGATGCGAAACCATCGAGTCGAACCGAAACCTGATCGATACGAACTTCACCAAGCTGAACCTCTGCCGATCGATACGAATCCAATCGATTCGAAGTTCACAACTACGCTCCGCTTTTGATCGATACGGAAAGCTTGGATTCGAAACATCACCTGCCGATCGATGCGAAATGCATCGATACGAACCATTCCCTTCATACCTTAATCCATCCATATCTCGAGCATACGACCTCCGATCGATTTGAAACTTGAAACATAGCCTCTCCTAGTCCTCATCATCATTTCCAATCGATTTCGTCCTGATCGGAGTTCGGCCAAATTTTGACAGCATCGATTGCATCCTTGTTTCCAATTGATCTCCAATCCTGATATCCATCGTTCCTTGCCAATTTGTTGATATTCCAGCCTTGACCAAAAGGTGGGATAACACTATCTTCTTCCACAAAGTCACAATTGGCTCGAGTATTCCACTGTACCCATTGCCAACACAACTTCATCACCAACCGATAATGTAATAATACATCAAAATCTAATTCGCTGACCTTTGAAATTGAGAAAAGTGATTTGATCTGTGATTCAAGATAACCCAAACTAGGGTATTGGATGATTTGGATCGGCAGCACCTCAAAACATGTGTAATATCGTTGGCGACGGCTTCACGAGGTGGTAGTAGGTGGCGGCTCCTAAACTAACTTTGAGCTTGGATCGACAGGCTAAGGGCTCAAAGGCATCAAATCGATTGGAGGACAAAAGCTTGGATAGAATGAAAATGAGGTAAAGTGAGGGGTCGACTCATATTAAAAGAAAGAGAAAAGTTTGGAAATTTTGTCAGAGTACTTGGATCGGTACCGACCCGATCCAATTGGATCGGTATCGATCCAAATTTTCTCCCACGAATGTTCTCAAATTTCCCCTATTCGATTTATTCAATGTTCGTATTCATTCTGGAAATTATCAAGTCGAGATTACTCCATAATTACGAACACCGTAGATTCACAACTAAGGACTAGGCAATTACCCGGTACGTTATAGATAGCTTTGCAAGATGGTCAAACACGACCAATGAAACTCCTTAAAATAGAAATCCAAAGATAAACAATTCCAGAGCACACCTTGTTTTTAAGGAAAGAGTAGTCCGGGAGGCAAATGTTAACCAAGTTTTTAACCCTTGAGAATTCAATGGGAGTTAGAACATTCAAAACTTGATTGGAAGGCCTAAAAGTGCAAGATAAAGGACCCTAAGTAGTTTTGGCCGTTTTTAGGCTAACGTTTTGGATCGGTACCAATCCGATCCAAGTGGATCGATATCGATCCTAAATATTTCTTTATAGGATCTCCATTCCACTTGTCTTACACTCCTATGTCTCCACTAAGCTTATCTTCCAAGTTTGGTAACATTCCAAGCATTCGAGTGAAGTGAAGACTTATCTGATTCAAAATAAGTCAACAAGCTATGAAACTACATGAAGAGTATCGTAGTCAGGAAAATAAGACGGCCAAGTGGTCAAAACATAAAAAATGCTTAACTATCTGGATCGATACTGATCCAATTGGATCAGATCGGTACCGATCCAAATACTTAGCTCCGATGACCTTCAATCTTTCTAGACTCCCTCTATGTAATGAATGCAGTCGTTTGAAAAAGCGGTTTTCGCCTAAGTGCTCCCCAACTCCTATAAATAACATCCCATCTGCAATAGGAAAGGGATCTGCTCTGATCTCTGCTAAAACTCTGCCATTATTTCTACGCCCTATTTCTTCCTCACAATAGCCATTAAGGGGTAACTGAGATCCTTTCGGTTGTCTCTAACAATGGTGGCTTGATCTAACTTAGGAAATAAGAATCGTATTGAAATACAAACTCCTTTGTAACGATAGCTAATCAATCAAAGCTATAAAGTGGACGTAGGCTTCGTTAACATCCGAACCACTATAAAAACCTCTTGTTTCTTTACTTTTTCTATGATTTACTATTTCTTTTTCTATTTTATTTGCCTTGATAAATAGGGCGGGTGCTTTCACACTCAATCCAGGGAGTTGATCCATTTTTTGGGTTAACAGTTAGTTCATATTTATATGTTATATTATATGGTGTTAGATGATATCAAGAATCTTGTACATTAAAATGTTGTCACAAAATTGGTTGGCGTGTATACAGTTGCATTTATAAAAAAAATTATAAACAAATAAATATATTTCATTTTATGGATGTTTGCTATGCTAATGCTCATGACAAGCAAAAACAAAATTTTATTACTGATTTTGATAAACTAGTAATTTTTCCTAAACATTATAAATCATGCATTACATGTTTCAAAATTTCATAAAATTTATTTATGTAAAACATGCATTCAACAAAATTATTTTATTTAACATATATATTTATTATATTAATATATAATTAATTATTCAACTTAAACTGATTATATAATAAATATATGAATACATGTTTACGTGTATAATATTAAATTTGTACAAATTTATAAAAATTATATTATGCATTTCTAGACTGAAAAATATTTCTTTTTTTATTTTATCATTAATTTTGTACAGGGTTAAATAATTAATAAATATGTCTTAATTTTAGAAATCAAAAAGAAAATTAATATTTGGTCCGAGAGTATAAGTAAGTAAGTATTTAAATATAAAATTTACCACTATTATTATTTACATGTATTTTAAATTTGAAATGAAATTCTAGTATTAATCATATATTACTGTTGACATTCATTTGCTCCTTTACTACATTTATTTTAACTTTGAAATAAAAAAACAATCTTAATCACAAAGATATTAATTACACATTTATTATCCTCCTTTAATAAGACATTGCCTTTTCATTTTCAAAATGTTCTATATACATCTAACTTATAACTAGTTACCATTTTGAAATGAAAAGGCAGTCTTAAATACAAGGATATTAATCACATATCTATTCTCCTTCCTTAATAAGATATTGCCTTTTCATTTTCAAAACACTCTTCATAATTTATATTATGATATATATTTATATGTACATATATATAAACATATTTTATAAATGTTTTAGACAAGTTGTTTACATTTATTATTTAACTTAAGTAAAAGTGGATACCTATATTTTTACTTGTTTATATTCATTTACTATTTTGATGCATATATGCATACACATTTAGACATCAAATCGAATACAAAAGTGGCTAACATGTCTGTTTTGGTGTAAATGTCAACACTTATACATGGGCATGTTAAACCACGCACGCATTATTATGTTGCATGTGCACATACACATATATGTGCATATGATACACATATACAAAATATAGTACACATTAAATTAAAGTAGAACTTTACTTATGAAATTAAATAAAATATTAATTTTATTTAAAAATAAAAATTAGAAAAGTTCTAAATGGATTAGACTCCATGGGACCACTAAATATCTAATAAAGGGATTTTTTGAAATTTACCCTTTAACTCCGCCGTGGGCTAACCTGGTTCCTACAATGGTATCAAAGCCCATTAGCCTATGCAGCCTAAATTAGTCATGTTAGGGCTAACGAAATAAGCTTGCCCACTTAGTACGGTGTCTAGAAAGGTAATGTCTAGGATTGGAATTCCATAATCAAGTACCATATCCTACTTGATTACCAACCTGAGGTGAAGTGGGCCAAAAGGTATCTCTTCATGGAAAATGTCTAATTTGATTAGGCCTTGGGCTAATCTTCAAAAAAATTGAAAATTAAAATAAATATTTTAGATGTAAAAGTCAAATGTAAAATGAAACATGTTTATTATAAAAGTTATAATATAACATAAGTTTTCAAAATGTTTGGAAAGTTAATAAAATTTAAAAGTGTTTGAAAATTTAGAATTTAAAATTTAAACATTAATTTCGAAAGCTAATTTGTTAATAAGATTACTAAAGTAAATTAACTAATAAGTTAATTATATATATGCATGTATTATATATATTGGTATATGTTATATTATCTTAAAATGTTTAAAATAGTATAAATATACATGTATATATATATATAATATCTTTTGAAAATAATGCAATTTAATTAAAAGTGTTTAATTAATTAAATTAATTAAAGGTTAATTAGTTAAATTAAAGATACTTGTGTGTATGTATATATAATATGCAAGTATTACTATAAAGGTTATAGTGGACATGTCCAATATAAAAGTTATATTGGAATACTAATATAAAATTAATTAAAGAGTTAATTAATTATAACTAATTAAATAAGATTTAACTAATATAATGTTATACAATAAATATTATATAAATTAAATGAAATAGAAAATTTATATAATAATTAAACTTATATAATATGAATGTATAAACCAAAGGTGGAACATTGAAAAAAACCCAAATAGACTTAAGGAATAAATACATACATAAATGTACATATACCGTGATTTTCGATTTGTCTAACACCTGAATTACAATAGTATTTCATAAGAAATACATTATTCCATAAGTCGAGATCACTCAATTAACTATATTGATGATTATGACTCTTCAATATAAGTGTTGTCTTCTACCGTATATATATTAATAATTACTCGCATACTCTTTACCTGTGATCAAACTTAATCTAGAGATGTTATGTGTGATATTATTAATATATTGACTAGACGAGTAAGATAACTATATGTATTTATTGAGCAAACTCAAGGTACATATACTATACTTAAGCCATCGCAAAGAAAATAATTTCATTTGATTTGTTGAGCAAACTTAAGGTCGAAATAAGATTTGAACAAGGAACCATAGGTTAGGAGTTATATATGATACATCTGATACGGAGTTATCCATCGTTTGTGGGACTATGACTTGTTGAGAAAATTCAAGTTTGGAATCCTACGACAAACGAATCCTAGCACCCACCAGCGAAGTTGAAAAACTTTTATGTTTCATCTTAGGGTTTGGAGAAACATATAAGACTAGTGGAAGCCTTATTAGGAAAATGAAATGGTAACATTAATATTGTAAGAACATATGCCACATAATGTTATAATAATCTACATTGATAAATTTATGCATTTAATATGATTGATAAAATGTTTATCAATTAAAACATACAAATGAGCTGAATTGAAAATTGAAAAATATTAATATGAGTATACTTACTAATAAATACTTTTGCATGTTAATTTCTTCAAAACCCATGCAAGCGCTTGATTTTGCAGCTACTAAGTACGTTCGTGATTTGGTTGCTTGCATGTTCATTTGGTTGAGACTGTGTATTGCATATTATGCATTTTGAACTCTAAAGAAATAAAAGACTAGATATTTGATCCATATACAATCACATATAAGTGTTATATAGTGAACGGTCATAGTTTGTAATATACGGTACTTCGATGAAATTAGTTCATTTGAAATAAGCAAATAAATCGTACTATAAGGTCGATTAATCAATTTGATTGATTACATTGAAGATCATATCGTGTTAAATATAACAATAGACCAAAACTACAGGATAAACTAAGAACTCAATCGATAAAATGCAGTATGATTAATTTATGTAAAGTGCAACATATTTGATGTCCTTAAATATAAAGGACGATTGAGTACGCATTTGTATAGAGTTTATTATATATCATTGTAAGGTTTTTCTTTCAATTGTTCAACCATTTAAAAATAAAAACGAATGTACAAGATTAGATGTGATTTAATGTATAGGTGGGATGAAGAGGGTGGATGGTCACTTCTACTTCATAAAGAAACATCGAAAATGAAATTATAAAATAATAATTGATACTTAATATTGGAACAAGAAATATGATCTCTATTCCAAAATGTATTTTCATGCAGAAAATTGTTTTCTATGATATTTTTTTTGAGTTAAAGATAATTAATCAAAGAATTCGCCACTATAAGCTTGTTACAGTATTCGAAATAAATTGTATATATTAAGTGGATGATGGGCCTCATTTAGTACGCTATTACAGTAATGGGGGAAATAGTGGGAGCATGTCATATAGCACTTATTGATTGGATCAAGTTATGAAAATTACTTTCGTAAAACATACAACATATTATTTATGAAATAATATCTTTTCTTCGGTGATGACTGAAGAATAGAAATAGCTTTATTTTAATGAGAATATTACGGATATTCGTTATGAAATAAAACTATAATACGATATTTATTTTCATAACAAAAGTGATGCATTGGAAAATACCAAAGTATTTGAAATTATTTACAATTATTTTATAGACTAAGCCATGGTTCTAAGAACTAATTCTTCGATCATATGATTATGAATCAAATGGCACTAATGAATTATACCTCAGATAATTAAAGGCAAAGCACCCATTCAATGTGAGCGTCATAAGATTTAATGAACTCTTCGATGTATGTAATCACAAGTCTGATAATACCAAAATGGTTCCATATACTTCGCTATATTCTCCGGTGAATTGTTTCAAGCATGAGTATATGTATTTGATATATATAGGGCATGTCTATGATAAGTTCGTAGAATATATAATGGAAGAAAAATAAAATAACATGCAAAAGAAATGATTTGATTTGATCAAATGGGTGAGTATATTAGAAAGAGTTTCAAATGTATTTAAAATGAATTTAGATTCAATTCTCAAGAGTCGCTCCTCCTTACAATATATAATGACGCGTTGATAAGGAGTAGTCGAACTTTGTTGGATAAAGGACAATTAAATGATGAGTGAAGTTGAGTTAAATTGTTTCAATAATGTGTGTAATTAAGAGTAGTACACAAGGTTAAGATTAATATCATCTGAAGAATAGTTTACAAAGTTGTACAGGATATGGGATTATTTGAAACCCCATCATGTCCTATTCCAAGGAGTTAGTGGGTTTTGTGAGTCGAAGGACTGCATGTAATATTTTATACATAATAAATCTTGTATGAATTACCCCAAAGGAGGTGGGGATGATAGTCAATAGATGACTAATTTATGTTAGGACATAAATACTATAAACTAATACCAAATCGATTTTGGATAAGGCAATTCATAAAATGTTTATGAATTCCCATTCCATTACACCAAGAAATATTTGTTGTTAGAAATACCAACTTCATGGCGAAGAATTTTTTTTCATAAATTGTTGATAGTAAAATGGATATGAATACAATCCAAGATTAAAGCTGATTACAAGGGAAGAAATAAAATTAACCAAACCTAAACGAACACGACCCATTAAAATGTCTAATGAGTATTCTCGCATGTCAACGAGAAACTTGAGTTACTTGTCAATACCAAGAACAAGTAATCCTCGGTTGTTTAATTAAACAATTAAGAGTATTGAATCTATGATCTGGTATGATGCACAAATCCAAATCAAATTACCGAAATATTATTTTGATAGTTGTATCCAAATAGTTATGATCCATCAGTCACAAATGTGTCTTTAGGAGAAAGACAAATATAGTTGGAACATGGTGAGCCACATTGATGGAAAAAATCATGAATTTCAACTGTTGAAATTAGCGTAATAGATTCTCCATTCCATATGCTCAAGTTGATTTGGAATTTGCCTACAAAATAATTTATATGACTTTGTATTTGGTGCATATATATTGAAATGAAAATTCTAAATAAAAATTTAGATTAGATTGTTTGCATATAATAGCCAAAGTGTCTCGAAGCCAGTGGAAGCAATATTGAATTTATGGGTTTTGGATATGATCCAAAAACCAATATGAAAGTATCGTTTGACAAGCATCAAAATTGAACAAGTATTTTGATAGAAATATCAAATAGTTTGATTTTAGTCAAAATGCAAAGGAAGTGTGTGTGTGTGTGTGTGTATGTAAGAAAGAACGTTGAAGGTACACTGATAATTCTAAACATAAGAAAACATCACAGTATTGATTGTTAATGATGTACTTATGTTAAAATCAGCTTTTAGTTGTTTAATATTCGATGTTGGATTTGAAAATATTGTTTTTTATAGTGAGTATAAAGAACAATGGGAATGTACTAGACAATATGAAGAAACCTCCATTAAAATGTTTAATAAGAAACATGTAAAATGGATTCCTTATGCATTAGCAATAGGAATTATTATACATGTTATATTGTCTATGATACTATGATTTGTTCTTGTACTGGATACATGAAGCAAATATCAATCCAAATTAAGTTCACTACACAGTAGTTTACAGTCTTCTCGTGTATTTACAAAATATAGGAGAATTGTTTATAGAAATAATGAACTCCTTATGAAGGAGTTTAGACTCAAACTTTATATGTGATATTGAGTATTGTACATTAATATAAAATTTATATTTAAAGCTTGGATAAGAAGCTTTAAATTGGAAATGTTCGAAGTGAGAGACTATGAATGACTCAATAAAAGGCCAAGTACATCACCTTGAATAGCGCCATAATGTATATACATAATATATGCACAAATTTATAATTGAGCAGAGGGTGATTCTAAATGTTGAGAATCTCATAAGATTGTTATATGATAACAATATCGTGGTATAGTTCGTAACATAATCTAGAGCTCACTGAAGGTCGAGATACATACTCTGAATTGTTCCACATGATAATGGCAGTTTATTAACGTCGGAGAGAATTGATTGACATAGTAGACAATTGAAACATATACCCGTTCACTAAGGGACTGACCGATTGGTTTTTAGAAATCGATTGGAGAAGTTGGAATAAGGTTTCATAATCGATCCCCAGTGCAAGTGGGAGATTGATAGAGTTAGAGGTATACCCTATGGGCAATTATTTAATTTGTTACATAAATCTTATTCGATAACCAATCTTATTCGAAATAAAAGGTGTGTCCTTTCTGTTATAAATAATTAGTTAGTTAATTTAAGTATATATGTTAGAAAGTCCATAAATGATGTGTTTGTAATAGAAGTTACAAATAGTTGTAACTATGAGTATTATATCATAGCATGGTAAGCATATCATTTTAGATATACCTGGTCAAGATGTATCGAGATTGGACATCGATTCATCCATTAAGATTAGAGTACATAACGCTCTCCATATGTTGGGCAATATATTACTCATGACAATTAGGGGCACCAAGCAGATAGGTACTGATAATTATTAGATAAATATGGGATGACTCACTCGATAGTTTTATGTTGGTTATTATAAATATAATTAAATAGAAAATATCAAAGTGACTAATTTACAAAGTTCTCTTGACTTAAGAATACTACTAATCTTTAATATGAGAGCTCCGCTTTGATTCTAGTTAAATCATGGCACGACGTCCATTAAATGACTATCGTTGGTTTTAGTGGAAGTATTGGAAGTGAAACACTATTCAAGAGAGAATTCGTCTCCTCGGTTATATGGGGTTAGTATTATAATCAACTGAAGTCAACTTAACTTCAAAATCTCTAGCCAGAGTAGCTTAGCTTTTGATGTTTGTTATTATTGAACCGAGGACTTGGTGTTTGGACTATAAAGTTGAATATGGACTATATTAGAATTTTTACCATAACCAAATTCCATAAGTCTAAAGTGATACAGTTTTAATGAAGAGAATTGTTCTAAATAATTGTCAATATCATATGACGCTTAATAAAGTAAAATTAGATTTTACTCCTGTGTGCATAATACAAAAGAGTAAAATTTACATATATGAGTCAGACAACTATCTAACGAACATAATACATATATTCAAATAATCGTTTAATTGGAGTTTACTCTTATGCACATAATACACAAAATTCAGACTTACACCTATTATAATAAATTGTCACTACCGAGTAACGTTTAACAAAGTAGAATTGGTGTAAATAATCGTCAGTATCGAGTAACGCTTAACAAAGTTAAAATCTTATACTATCCAAAGTAGGTCCGTTATATAGTACAAGAGTATGCACATGCATATAATACACAAGAGTATGTATGTTGGATAGTTGTATGACTCATATATGTAAATTCAGTCAGCGATTATATCGAATTATTCGAATATTAATGCTCACACGTCACCTTAGCTAGTGGTGTGATAGTTTGATCAAATTTATTACTTACACAATTTTAGTAAAATCAATTTTACTATTTTAAGCTGTCTTTGGTAGTGATAATTATTTACACCAATTTTCTTCCTTAAAACTATATCACATTAGGACTTATGAAATTTGGCATTGGTCAAAATTCCAATATTATCTACATTCAACTTGTCTAATCCAAACATAAAATCCATGGTTCAATAATAACAAATATTATTAATTAATATGCTCTAGCCAAATACTTTAACTTTCAGTTGAATACAGTTGACTGTGATACTATAATCGTGGAGATGAATTTTCTATTGAATAGTATTTCACTTCTAATGCTTTAAATCAGACCCAACTATAGTCTTTCTGTGGAAGCTGTCCCACGATTTGACTACAACCAAAGTGCAGTATCCATATTGTAGTTCAATGATATACCCATGTTAAGAGAACTGTGTAATACAGTCACTTCGATATTCTCTATTTGACCTTAGTTATATTAATTAATAGAAAATTATCGAGTGAGTCATTTAATAGTTATCCAATAACTATCAATACGTAACCCCTTAGTTCCCTAGCAGCCATGAGTAATACACTGTCCAATATTTGGAAAAGGTTATGTACTGTGACGACCCAAAATTTTGGACATTTGAAATTGGAATATTTAATTGATTTTAAATATTCAAAAGTAAACTTTTAACTTGAATTTCAAATATCACTATTTATTGGGTAATTTAATTATTAAATTAAATAATTTGGAGTTGGGTAAAATGTTGAATCTGGAGTTTTAAGCCTGTTAAAAATAGTTTGAAGGCGTGGAAAATTCATATTAATAATACTAAAGGTGATAGAACTTTTAAAATTGAATTTAAAAGTGATTTGTTCAGTTTTAAAAATATATCGTTTAAATCGGTATTTAAAAATAGCCTTCCGAGGCACAGTCTCGAAATTCGACGAAACTAGTTCCATTGGATCCGTAATAGTGTATTATTATCGGATTTTAAATTTCGTAGTGATTGGAGTTGTTGTGTGAGCGTACGACATATAAACGCGCTGAAATTTATATCGAATTCAATATAATAATTGGATTCAAAAAGCTATCTTCCACATATGATCGAATTAGGACTCAAACCTTGTTCTATTGGGTTCAGAATAGCGGAATAACGTTAGGAATGCTAGGCGGCACGCCTCGATAAGAGATTGGGATTTTAAGTTATCTATAACGAGATATTTTTGAATATAAAAATATAAATTTTAAATCAACAGCCACCCTATAACTTGTCTCAACCGACCTAGGTGTGTACTCGATGCCGCTTCTACATGTTAAATCATGAATTCCTTCCTTCGCCTTCCTAAAAAAATTCACGGCTCAATGATTAAAATCGATTCGAAAAAAAAATGTATCGAAGACGAATTCGAATTCGTTTCTTCGAACCGTTCGCCTTCATAGTGGGATATAGATCTGAAGCTCGAAGAGGCGTGCCATCTTGGAAGTCTGGGTCATGTGATTGGTTTGGGCGAAGAGGTGTCGAACTGGGGTGAGGTGGCCGATCGAGTCGAGGTTGGAGGCGGCAGCCACGTGAGTTAGTCGAGCTCGTCGTCGAAATCGCGCAGGTGAATCTTTAGGGTCGGTCGATCCACGATGTCACCTCAGTTTGAATTGATGGTGATGGGTCGACTCTGGTCGTCGACATGGGTTCGAGCAGTTATGAGGGACGGTGGCTTTCGAGTGCGGGCTCGGGAACTGGTTGGCTGTGAGGTAGTTCTTTCTATCTTAATTAAATTATACATAGGTATATATATATATATATGGGTTTTGAGAAAATATATATTACAGTAAGAGGTGAAATTATAAAAAAGTTAACTGAATGCTAGGGTTTTTGTTTTAAAACAGAATGAAATTTTTTACAGTGAAGTTTAAGTTAAAGATCTATTTTGAAAAGTTTTACAGTAAGATAAAAGATTTTTGAATAAATTTTATTGGTTGATGTTTGGAATGTTATGGTTACACTTTATTTATAGAATGTTAATTAATTTATTAAATTTATGGGTTTATATAATGTATATACATATATAGGTGAATAGAGGTTATTATAAATTTGGAAAATATAGGATTTAAATAGAAAATTAGATTTTTAAATCTATATGGATTATTTTGTAAGTATATATGGAGTTTCAAAAAAATAAAAAAAATAAAAAATAAAAATAGATATACATATAGGTAACAGTGAATATATATATATATATACAGGAAAGATTTTGAAAATAGAAATTATTAGTTAAAAAGTTAGTTAAGTAAATTTATTAAAATAGTAATTGATTGTTTGATTTATTTCAAGTGTTAATAAAACCGTAAAATGTTTACACAAGGTCTGAAATAATGGAAAAATCAACTTGGGTTGGATGGATTGCAAATGAAAAGCAAAGGTGAGTTAATCTCACTCATCTGGATTATTATTTAAATTTAAACGGTTAAATGGTTAAATTTAAATATTTGGTTGAATGGTTGAATTGATTGGATGTGATAATATATATAGTAGTGTGTATATATATATATATATATTGGAGTGATTGATTTCCCACATTATATAGCGGATGAGACCCTATGCGCCGCATAATAGCGGATGATATTATATAAACCCATATACCGCAATATTTCCACCTCGAAATGGAATTGGTAATTATTTAGATTGTTCTAATAATTATGTGATATGATTATTTGATATTCTATGATGAATTATATTGATAATTGGGAATGATGGATCCTATGGTTTGATTGAATATATTTAGGTATACTATGTTACCAAAATATATAGATTGGATTTTTTGGAAAGAAATAAAAGAGTAAATTTTTAAGTAAATAATTATAGAGAATTTAAATAAATTAAAGAATGAATTAGGAAAGGATAAAAGTGATTTTTAAATTCTGTTAAATAAATTCCGAGTATGGGAAAGGAGACTTTGAATAAAAGGGGAAATATTAATTTTTAAACCTAAGTGATATTATTTAAGGGAATAAAAGAATTTATTTTAAAATTCAAGGTTTGAATTTATTTAAAGGGATAAAGAAGGATTTTGGAAAACCTGAAATTGATATTTTTAGTTTAAAAGATTTTAAAACATAATAAAGAAAGAAAATCTGAAGTTAATGGATTTTGAAATAAATGGAGTAAGTAAGGAATTTTATTTCAAAGTGAAGTAAATTGGAAATCAATTGTAAATTGATTTAAGTATTTGGAATTGGAATTTAAAAGAGAAGTGAGATTTTGGAATTTATAAACTGGTTTATAAAGTGAAGTAAAATATCAGTGGATATTTGGAAGAATAAATTCACGGTGGGAATTTATTAAAGGAATGGGTAAATTTGGTTAAAAATAAATAGTGATTTATTTTTAAAACATGTGAAAGAGAAGTGTATTTCCCAGGATAGCCAAGTACGTTTTCAAAGCAAATTTTTAAGTATAAGTTAAAAGTTTTAAGGATTGTTTTAAAAGCATGTTTTAGAAAATTTATTATTTTTAAACGTTTAAGTTTTAAAGTAAGTATTTCCAAATTTATTTAGTAGTAATTTTTTAAAGGTGACTGGGTATTGAAAGAGTCTATGCGGTAGGATCGTATAATATGGAATAAAAATGCTCTAGGTAGATAGTAGTAAGCAGTAAGTCTAGTAGACACCAAGACTTTATACTGGTTCGGACCTCTTGTCCTACGTCCAGTCCCTAAGCTCCTCGTAGGAATTCAACTAACCAACAACCCTCACTTAACCCGGAGGAATAGGTTTACAACTTACCCGAACAACCGAACGGGATTTCTTGCCTCAACTACCGAAGAGGACTTCAACTTGGATACAAAAAATATTTCTGACTTGTTGTGTTCTTGATAACACTAATGAGTCAATTTAGTACAACTTTCCTATAATCTTATCCTCGAGAGTATACAAAGTGTTTGTGAAGATTTAGGAAATGGAATTGCTATGAATCAAGATATGTTATAGTCAAAACAGAGATTCAAGCAATTGGTTTGCTTTTGAAAACTTAAAAGAATCTGAAAGTATGTTCAAGTAAGTAGAGAGATTAAAGCAAGTAGAATTGGTAATTTGCAAATGTTAAAAGCATGTATTTATACTTGTAGAAGAGTTGCATTTGTTTGCTAGAGATGCAGGGAAGAGATGCTTTTGTTTCCATTGGAGAATGGTTGCAACTCTTGGGAGGAAGAAGGTGTCCATTCATAGAAAATTCGCAGTTACAAATTCAGTCGACTGAACAGGAAATTCAGTCGACTGAAAATATACAGAGAAATTTTCAGTAATGTATTCAGTCGACTGTACAGGAAATTCAGTCGACTGAAACTGTGCATATTTGTAATTCTGTGCCAGTTTCAGTCGACTGGCCATGCCTGTTCAGTCGACTGAACTATAAAATCTGCACAGTGAATGTGGACACATGAATGTAGTTTTAAGGATGTGTTTTTATGTTCGTGCAAATCTCTTGAGGATAGATTTTAGCAAATAATCTAGACTTTAGACCTAAAAAATCATACTCATGTTTATACTTTGGTCTTCATCGATCTTCCTCTGATTTTGCATATATCTCTTCCTTTTTGTTGAAGTACATTATCATTGATCAAAATCTTCGTGTATCAACATTCTCCCCCTTTTTGATTGATGAGATGTATTTGCTATTTTTCTCCCCCTGAATGAATGCACCTATCTTTCCTACAAAACAGAGTTAGCTACAGATTTCTCCCCCTTTGTCATCGACAAAAAGGAAGTAATAATCATAGATATATAGAAAACAACCACTGAACAATAGAATTCTACGATTAGCATAGTCAAATAAAACAGAGTTTGCATAATAAATACAGAGATTTATCAAATTAAAAACACATAGAACAACAAACCATAAAAAGTTACTCGTCTTTATCCCAATCATAAGAACCTTCTCTTTCTCTAGGTTCTCGAATGACTGGTCCTCCTGTTGGTGGTCTATGAGCTTTTCCTCCTTGACTACAACTAGCTCCGCTTGCACTGCTACTTGTATGTTCTTCGGATGTCGTCCATGTAAAAGTAGGTGGCGGACGTTTTCCACGTGATGTTGAAGTGGTAGTAGTGCTTGAACACGAGATTGCATCCCATAGCTTGTTGAAGAATCCTTTAATTTTGTCAAGCTTGTGGTCTACTTTCTTGAGGCGATTATCAAGAATTTGTTGATTCCTTGATAAGATCCCCAATGATTGATTGGTGGAAGTATAACCAGGCTCAATGATACGAATTTCATCATCGTGGTCTAAATGTTCTTCTTGTTGAGGTGAAGGAGGTTGATGTTGTTCTTGATGTCTAGCTTCCCATTCGGCAAGAGATATAATGCGAGGAGGTTTTGCCGGAAGTTGCATTAAGCTTATCGTCCGATGGTTTATTTGGTGCACTATTGTATTCTCGGATTCAGGTAATGGCGTGTCAACATTAAGAAGTAATCGCATGATATACTCACCAAAATAGATTGTCCTCATTTTGCCATTATTGAAAGTAAGAAATTCGTCAAGAATCAATTGAACCCAATTAACTTGGTAATTACCCCAAATTGCATAGAGAGCGCGATAGTTGTTAGGGTATAAAAGTTCATATGAGCCCGTCCTTGGGGTGATTGTTCTCATTAGAGCTTTGTGGAGAATTCTTAATCTAGGACGTAAGGAGGTGGACTTAAGATCCGCAATGTTGGCATTGTCATCCAAAAATTGGTGATTTATGTTGTCACGAATGTGAGGATTAAAGTCAATCTCCTCAAGTTTGCTACCAAAGTTTGGCGAGCCTAAGATGTGTGAAATGCGGTCAAGAGAGAACCAAACTTTCTTTCCACATACCATACTCCAAACACTATCATTTGGATTTCATGGAGTTTGGTGTCCGAGATTAAGATTAGCATAAAATAATTTTACCATAATGTGATTTATGGCATGATCATTTCTTTTTAAATCTAAAAGAGATGTTAGACCTGCTCGATCCGTTAATGCGTGGATATTGTAGGACTGAAGACTCTGAAAATCAACAAAAGAATGCTTGAAAACCCGTGAATTCTTCATCTTGTTCCATCTTGTGATGGCTACTCCATCGTATAGCCATTGTGCTATTTGAGCATCAATTGGCTCGGAGGATGAAGAAGAAGCTCTAGATCGCTTTAGAGGCATTTTGTGTCTAATTTGATTGTGGTTGGAGCAGTTTGAGAACTAGGGTTTTGAGTATACTTGGGGAAGAAAATGGAATTTGAGGTAAAAAGTGAAGGAATAGGGGTAAAACTGTGGTTAAAAAGAAAAAGGTTGCCTGGAAATTCACGTTCAGTCGACTGAATAGTCTGTTCAGTCGACTGAATCAAAGGAACGAAATTTTTCTGTGTTAGATTCAGTCGACTGAACAGTATTTTTAGTCGACTGAATGAATAGCTGAAATTTTCTGTTAAATTTTCAGTCGACTGTACAGGTGAATTCAGTCGACTGAGCTGTGTATATTTTGATTTCTGTTTGTGGTTCAGTCGACTAAACAGTGGGTTTCAGTCGACTGAAAATTAATTTTTGTTATTTCTCCGGATACAAAAGTAAATAATTTATATATTAAAAGAAACAAATTACAATTATATATATGTAACATAAAAAATATTAGAATTGACTATTTCTTCGGGGATGGACTTGGAGTTTTTTCTTCATTCTTCCCATAATTTATATCCCATGAATTTGGAGTATAATGAGGAGTTTTTGGGGAAGTCCAAGGATTCAAGGGATCAGTTGGTGTACGGTAGGATGAAGATGGATCGAACGCGTTACTTGGTCGAGGTAAGGGTTCGCTCACTTCATTTTTCTTTGAACTACAAAAATGTAATCCAATTTTCTCCAGAAAACTTAGTCGTCGCGTTGTTACTTTCTGTTCAAAATATAATTCTCTTTGAAGATTAATTTGTTGCTGTTGAAAATGATGAATTTCGTCAATCTTTCTTTTTGTGTCAGGGGAGGTAAAAAGACTTCGTTTTGCCTTTTTCGAATCTGGTGTGTAACCAGTGCGATAGTTTTCCTACTTGTACACCGGTTCATGCGTTGGTGTTGGTGTTGGTAGTTTAGGTGAAGCAGGAGTGTTTTCAACCGAGGAGATAATATTGATATGAGAGTTTGAGCTATCGTAAGACATTTTGATTGTAATTCTTTTATTCGTGGAATGATTTGTTGAAAAGAAATTTTGTTTTAGGAGTATATTTATAGTAGTAATTTTCTAAATATATATATTGGTTATAATGTTTAAATGCTTTTGAACCACTTAATTGTTTAATGGTTAATATAAGTTAGTTAAGAATGTATGGTAAATAACTTTTTATAAATTGAAATTCCTATATAATGTACGTAAATTTTTTTTGTAGATTTCTCTTTTTATTTTATATGATATCTTTAAAAGACAATATCCCTAGTTCTCGTCATAATTTTATAAAGGAGTTTTCTAAAAGAGGTTTAGTAAAAATATCGGCAATTTGATTTTCGGTAGAAATATGTTCTAAGTTTGTGATTCCTTTTTCGATATTGTCACGTAGAAAGTGGTGACGAATATCTATATGTTTTGTACGAGAGTGATTAACTGGATTTTTAGATAAATTTATTGTACTTGTATTATCACAATATATTGTAGAGTTTGTTAAATTTATATTAAAATCCTTAAGTGTTTGTTGCATGTAAATAACTTGAGTACAAGCTAAAGCAGCTGAAATATACTCTGCTTCACAGGTTGATAGCGAGACACAATTATGTTTCTTACTAAACCAAGACACAAGTGATTTTCCAATGAAATGGCACATACCACTTGTACTTTTTCTATCTGTTCGAGATCCACCAAAATCAGCATCACTGAATGATACTAACTCAAATGGACAATCTTTTGGATAGAAAAGACCAAAATCTTTAGTATTGTTAAGATATCGTATAATTCGTTTTACTGCTCTTAAATGTGATTCTTTAGGATTAGATTGAAATCGTGCACA
Organism: Allium fistulosum; assembly: GCA_030737815.1. Taxonomy (NCBI): domain Eukaryota; kingdom Viridiplantae; phylum Streptophyta; class Magnoliopsida; order Asparagales; family Amaryllidaceae; genus Allium; species Allium fistulosum. The sequence continues at coordinate 795,323,895 of CM060902.1, read as the reverse complement.
TAAACATACACTCATCATTATGTCTGGTCTACTAGCGGTTAAGTAGAGTAAGGAACCTATCATACTTCTAAACAATTTTTGATCGATACTTTTACCATTTTCATCTCGATCAAGATGAGTTGTGGTACTCATAGGAGTAGGCTTTCCAGAAGTGTTTTCTAGTCCAAAACGTTTAATTAGATTAGCACAATATTTTTCTTGATTTAAGAAAATTCCATTTGTTAATTGTTTAATTTGTAATCCGAGAAAATAAGATAATTCTCCCATGTGTGACATTTCGAACTCTTTAGTCATTATATTTGAAAATTCTTTACATAAGTTTTCATTAGTTGAACCAAATATGATGTCATCTACATATATTTGAATTATTAGAATGTCATTAGTAGTGTTTTTAATGAATAGGGTTTGATCTACTTTTCCAATTTGAAATCCCGAATCTAGTAGATATCTTTTAAGTCTTTCATACTAAGCACGAGGTGCTTGTTTAAGACCATATAGAGCTTTCTTTAATTTATATACATGATCCGGATATTTTTCATGTATGAATAAAGGAGGTTGTTCTACGTACACATTTTCTTTTATAAAACCATTTAGAAAAGCACTTTTAACATCCATTTGATAAAGTTTAAAATTATGAAAACACGCAAAAGCTAATAAAATACGTATTGCTTCAAGTCGTGCAACAGGTGCAAATGTTTCTTCAAAGTCAATACCTTCTTCTTGATTATATCCTTGTGCTACTAGTCTAGCTTTATTCCTAGTTATATTTCCTTGTTCGTCTACTTTGTTTTTGTAAACCCATTTTGTTCCTATAACAGATTGATTGTTAGGACGAGGAACTAAATCCCAAACATCGTTACGTTCGAATTGATTTAATTCTTCTTGCATAACAACAATCCAGTAGTTATCTGTTGATGCTTCTTTAGGATTTTTAGGTTTTATTGTAGAAATAAAAGCAACATGTCCCATTTGGTTTAGTTGACTTCTAGTTTTAACTTGAGAATCTATTTCACCGATTATGTTTTGTACAGGGTGATCTCGTAAGATTTTAGGTGGAGATCTAAGTTCGGTATTATTCATATTTTCAATATTTGTATTATCTGTATTTATTATAAATTCATCATCATCTTTTGTGCTCAATTTTTTATTAAAGTTTTCATCAAAAGATACATGTAAAGTTTCTTCAATTGTATTTGTTCGTTTATTAAAAACTCGATATGCCTTACTTCGTACTGAGTATCCTACAAAAGTTCCTTCATCAGCTTTTGGATCGAATTTTCCTAGTTGGTCTTTTGTATTTAGAATAAAACATTTTGATCCAAATATTTTAAAATATGATATATTTGGCTTTCTATTGTTAAAAAGTTCATATGAAGTATTCTTAGTTAATGGTCTAATAGAAATATGATTTAATACATAACATGCAGTAGCTACTGCTTCTGCCCAAAAATGTTTTGGTAAATAACTTCCATTTAATAATGTTCTTGCACATTCTTGTAATGTTCTATTCTTTCTTTCCACTACTCCATTTTGTTGAGGAGTTCTAGGAAATGAGAAGTTATGATTTATTCCTTTCTTTTTACAGAAAGATTCAAAAGCTTCATTTTCGAATTCGCCATCATGATCACTTCGAATATTCTTAATTTTTAAATTTTTAGTGTTTTGAATTCTTTTGGCAAATGTTTTAAAGTTCTCAAATGTATCACTTTTATTTTTCATAAAAATGGTCTATGTGTATCTTGAAAAATCATCAACTATTACAAATACATATCGATTATGATTAATGGATTGAACTTGTGTTGGTCCGAAAAGATCCATATGAAGTAATTCTAATGGTTGTAAAGTTGAAATATTTTTCTTAGATTTGAAAGATGATTTTGTTAATTTTCCTATTTGACAATCATCACAAAGATTTTCTATCTTAAAGTTTATCTTAGGTAATCCTCTTACTAATTCATTTTTAGAAAGTTTTCTAATAGTTTTGAAATTAATATGACAAAATCTTTTGTGCCATAACCAAGGATCATTATCTTTTGCTAGTAAACACATATTCATATTATGATTTATTTTCATATTTAAAACATAAATATTCCTATCTCTATTTCCTTCAAAAACAAGATTTTGGTTTTGATCAGAAATACTACATTTATTTTCCGAAAACGTTATTCTAAAACCTTTGTCACAAAGTTGACTTATGCTTAGTAGATTATGTTTTAGATTTTTAACTAATGAAACATTTGTAATAAAAGGTAAATTTGATGTACCATAATTGCTCACATATCCTTTGCCAATGATATAGCCTTTTGAGTTGTCTCCGAAGGTAACCGAGCCACCATCAAAGTATGTGATATTTGTAAGCATATCTTTGTCACCGGTCATGTGTTTTGAGCAACCACTGTCTAATATCCATTTCTTCTTTTTGTGTGGGACCTGAAAATAAATATAAAATTATTGGTACCCACCTTTCAATAAGGTCCTAAAAAGTTAGAACTTAGGAAACCAAACCCAATTTGGTTCAGTATCCTTTTTATAAATATAGTTTTTATTATTATGAACACTATCCATAAATGTTTTAATATATTTATTTCTAATTAAAATGTTATTAGTCTTTGGAACCCAAATTTTAACAAACTTAGTTTCTTCTTTTGTTCTAATAGGTTCTCTTAATAACACTTGTTGTTTAGAGTCAATATTCCTCTTAAAATTTGTTTTTATAAATTTAGGAATTTTTGGCTCATTTTTATATCCTAATCCATGTTTATTTGAGGAAGATTGAGAATTTTCTAAAATTTTAGATAAATTTTCTCTTCCTTTGTTAAAGTTAGAAACATTTTTAGTGATGTTATCTAATCTAACTTGAAGACTATTATTATCTAACTTAACTTGTTTAATCTGAGTTTTTAATTCATGATTTTCAAAAACAATTATATCATTTTTTGTCTTTTGAGTTTCAATTTCTTGACTTAAAAGTGATAGTTGAGTTTCCGAATTTGAATGAGACTCTTGAACTTTTTCAAGTTCTTCTTCTAAAATTTTCTTTTCGTCTTTTAACATATCCCTTTCAAACTCAGCCTTGTTCTGATTTTCACGTGTCTCCTTAAGTTTCTTTTTAAGATTTTTTATTGTACTCAAAAGTTCAGTGTTTACATCAATTAAATCGTCGAAAGTTAAATTACTAACCTCAGATTCCTGAGCCATAAAGCATACATTTGCTTGTTCATTGTCGCTATCATTTTCATTATCAGATGAAGATGAATCTAAATCGTCCCATGTTACAGAGAATGCCTTCTTTTTGAATTTTTCTTTCTTGTTTTTGTTCTGATTCTCCTTCTTTTGCTCTGGACAATCTTTCTGCATGTGACCTTTCTTGTGACAGTTGAAGCATTCTATATTTGAGGATGAAGGTTTGTTCAAGAAATTCTTTTTGAATCCGTTTTTATTTTCTTTTCTATATCTTAAAAATTTCTTGAAATTTTTGGCTATAAATGCTAAATCCTCATCTTCAGACTCTGATTCTTCCTTTTCTGCATGAAAAGCTACATTTTTTCTTTCTTGTGCTTGATCTTTCTTAGCTTGCATATTAACTTCATACGACATAAGATTTCCAATTAATTCTTCTGGTTTCATTATAGATAGATCATTTGCTTCTTCGATTGCTAAGACTTTTCTCTCCCATTCATCAGTGAGTGAATTTAGAACTTTAGATACAATATCAAAATCCGTGTATTTTTCTCCTAATCCTATTAAGGCATGATGAATGTCTTGAAACCTTGAGTACATGTCATTGATGGATTCATTTTGTCGCATTCTAAAGTTTTGGAACTGGTTCTTTAGCATGGAGATTTTAGTTTGCTTGACCTTGTTTGTGCCTTCATGTATGGTTTTAAGTGTACTCCATATCTGATGTGCAGTAGTACAGATGCTTACACGGTTGAACTCATTTCTGTCCAAAGCGCAAAATAGCATATTCATAGCTTTGGCATTTGCACTAACTTCATTCTTCTGAGCTTGTGTCCATGTAGAATAGTCCGTTGTAGGTACAACGAGTTCTGTTTGAGTTGCATTCCAGGCTTCAAAACTTGTTGCTTGCATATAAATCCTCATCCTTGTAGCCCAATAATTATAGTTTAGTCCATTAAATAGAGGGGGTCTTTGAGTAGATTGTCCTTCCGCAAATGTAGAGTTATAGGTAGATGTTGTGCTTGTGTTGTTTTCCATATTATCAATATGTCAAATAACGGTGTTATGGTTATAGGACGGCCTTGCTTTGATACCAATTGAAAGAGTCTATGCGGTAGGATCGTATAATATGGAATAAAAATGCTCTAGGTAGATAGTAGTAAGCAGTAAGTCTAGTAGACACCAAGACTTTATACTGGTTCGGACCTCTTGTCCTACGTCCAGTCCCTAAGCTCCTCGTAGGAATTCAACTAACCAACAACCCTCACTTAACCCGGAGGAATAGGTTTACAACTTACCCGAACAACCGAACGGGATTTCTTGCCTCAACTACCGAAGAGGACTTCAACTTGGATACAAAAAATATTTCTGACTTGTTGTGTTCTTGATAACACTAATGAGTCAATTTAGTACAACTTTCCTATAATCTTATCCTCGAGAGTATACAAAGTGTTTGTGAAGATTTAGGAAATGTGAATTGCTATGAATCAAGATATGTTATAGTCAAAACAGAGATTCAAGCAATTGGTTTGCTTTTGAAAACTTAAAAGAATCTGAAAGTATGTTCAAGTAAGTAGAGAGATTAAAGCAAGTAGAATTGGTAATTTGCAAATGTTAAAAGCATGTATTTATACTTGTAGAAGAGTTGCATTTGTTTGCTAGAGATGTAGGGAAGAGATGCTTCTGTTTCCATTGGAGAATGGTTGCAACTCTTGGGAGGAAGAAGGTGTCCATTCATAGAAAATTCGCAGTTACAAATTCAGTCGACTGAACAGGAAATTCAGTCGACTGAAAATATACAGAGAAATTTTCAGTAATGTATTCAGTCGACTGTACAGGAAATTCAGTCGACTGAAACTGTGCATATTTGTAATTCTGTGCCAGTTTCAGTCGACTGGCCATGCCTGTTCAGTCGACTGAACTATAAAATCTGCACAGTGAATGTGGACACATGAATGTAGTTTTAAGGATGTGTTTTTATGTTCGTGCAAATCTCTTGAGGATAGATTTTAGCAAATAATCTAGACTTTAGACCTAAAAAATCATACTCATGTTTATACTTTGGTCTTCATCGATCTTCCTCTGATTTTGCATATATCTCTTCCTTTTTGTTGAAGTACATTATCATTGATCAAAATCTTCGTGTATCAACAGGTATTATGTTTTAAAAGATAAAAAGTTAGTTTTATATTTTATAAAGTAGTTTTATTTTAAATATTCTTAAAGTATATATTTTTGAATAAAGTATTAAAGTAGTTTTTAATTTAAATGTTTAAAGTATATTTTATAATAAAGTGTTTTTAAGTTATTTTTAAAATCTAATGTATTTGTACTTGGTGATTTCAGTGGAAATAGAAATTATTTGGGAAATTTATTCCATGAGAGAAAGACGGTTCGAAACTGTTTTCCAAGGGTTAAAAGGTGGAAATATATCTTGCGAAGATATTTGAGATAAATAAATAATTTGGGAGAAATTATTGTGGCTTGATGATTGGTTGTGAATGTAATTGATAGTTAAATAATCGACTATCAATATTGGCCAATGCGCCGATCATTTCGAAGAGACCGGGATCGGGATTTATTTTCCGAAAACCACTTCGATCCGGTTTGTACGTTTTCGTGGGGAAAACGAGTTTGGAGTCAAAGATGGAGCAGTGAAGTGCGAGGGCTAATTGCTACTAATCCTGAGGATGATTCTAAAATGGATGTAGTAGGAATAGTGCCTTCGGTTCCATTCGAACCCAGAACGGACTTGTATGGATGAATGCTTTCGGAACATCGTCAGGTGGACGATGGGCATTCTAAGAGATGTGTTCTAAAAAGGTAATGCTTAGCCTCGAGCCTCATCAACCGGGAATGACTGAAAATCAGGGGTTATGCAGCAAGGCTATGTGGGTAGCACCCATTAGGGTGAGGTCATCCCTGTCCAGAAGTCCCTTCTATTTTGGCTTAGTGGGCGGTTGCTGATCCCAACCGTGGGGTGATCTTACTCGGAATTATGCAGTAAGGGGTAGTTCCGATCTTGTGTTATAGGGGATCGGGCGTGGTCCTCGATACGCTGATCTAGACCAGGTACTGTGACAGGCGGTAACCCAGTGCCTAGTCATTAGTTGGAAATCCATTCTCCCTACGTGCCTTTACGGTTTTGTTTGTATACCTATTAGCTGGAATTTAATAGATGTAACAATTTCGGCTATTTGAATAAGTATTTGTATATAGACACTATTATAATATCAGAGGATTTTGATAATGTTGGGCGTGTTCTCACCCAGAAGACCTCGAGACTAAGAAGCTTGATTCATTCGGCATTCTCGTTTTCCAGGGCCCATTCGGCATGCCCCATTCGGCATACCCCATCCGGCAGACCTCATTCGAACTCATTCGGCAGACCAACCTCTCCTAACTCCATAACCGGACCAACCTTCCTAACTCCCACCGAACCACCTCCTGCCAAACCAACCGGACCAACCCTCCTGCCAAACCAACCGGACCAGCCCATGCCGAACCATCTCCACACCGGATCAACCTCACCATCCCACCACCGGTCCAAGCAACTGCCGGTCCATTCTACACTCCAACCACCTCCGAACCAAGCAATGACGAACCAAGACGTACCAGGCCAGATCACATCAGCCCAGGCCCATCAGCAACTATACACATCCTAGACCCCTACCTCCAACCTCACTCTATAAATAGAGGGGCAGGGGTACAACAATGGGGGACAAGTTTGAGAGCTCAAGCACGGAGAGAACTTTCAAACAACTTTCTTTTACTTATATCAAAGCTTTGTACTTGTAATCAAAACAAGAGAAGAGAAATAACATATAAAGTGGACGTAGGCACATTCTGGCTGAACCACTATAAATCTGCGTGTCTTTTTACAGTTTAGCCCCTGCTTTTCATATATCTGCATAAATCACCCAAATCACTAAGAACAACATAAGATCTACTAAATCATACAACTTTGAGGTGTTTGTCCATTTTTTGTGCAAACATTTTTGGTGCTTTCACTGAGAACTAGAAGCTCGAAGCTTCAGCTTCATCCGCTTAACAAGTTTTCCTAACAGCATCGTCCGCCACTTGGAAAACATGCCTCCCAAACAGAGAAAAGATGTTAGCAAAGGAAAAAACATCGCATCCAGCAGTCTTTCAGATCCAGCTGTCGCGAATCAAGAAAATCGTCCTCCTCCAGCAACAGTAACAAATGAAGAACAGGCTAACCCAACTACTCCTGCCACAGAACAGCCTGCAGCAATTACTAGAGCAGATCTGGACAGAGTTGTGGTTGAAGTAACTAACCGCTTCACATCCCAGCAGAAAGCCTTGGTGGACCATCTCATGTCACGCTTAAGGGACGCTGAAGAATCCAACCGCAACACTGAATCATGGGGCGAGTCCCAGTCTGGAGGATCTCAGAGACAACAAAGATCTCCCTTCTTCGAAGGAGCTAACGACAGAAGTAGCCGTGGTAGGAGCCGAGACCGAGCATAGCCCGAAGTTAGGCCTGAGGAAACGTTTGGTACCGAACCCAACAGGGAAGGTACCGGGCGAAGGTCAACTGTAGCTGAGCCTGTCATGCTGCCTAACCACAGAAACGCCAGTGAACGGGGCCGAGCTAGAGTCCAGCCCGAAGTTGGACCCGAGGAAGTGCTTAGATCAGAACCCAACAAGGGGAGATCAAGGCAAGGGCCAACTGTAGCTGACCCAAGCATGCTCCCAGAAGATCAAAGGCAGCCACTGGAAAATATGAGGAATGATAGACGATACCATCCCTACAGGTCATCTGGACGGAATCAATCCCACAGAACAGAACCAAACTCATTTCTATCTACTCCAAGTTCTGATGAAAGGATGGCACGCTTATTCAGAGAGTGTGTCCAACGGGAGCAAAGAGATCGAGGGAAAGGCGCTAGGGTAACCAGCCCTTTCGCCCGCAATATCGAAATTGCTATCACCCCCCGAGAATGGAAGATGCCAACAATGGAACCCTACAAAGGAACCTCCGATCCCGTTGTACACTTACAAAGGTACACGCAGCATATGCTCATGAGTGGAGCAATAGAGGGAGTACTGTGCAAATGCTTTCCGCTCTTCTTAGCGGATCTTGCTACCTCCTGGTTCTGTCATCTACCCCAAGGATCCATCAGCTCGTGGGAAATGTTGAAAGAAAAATTTATCAGTCAGTTCCGCATTCATGTGGAGCAACCCAAGGACGCTTATTCCTTATCCAGCGTCAAACAGAAACCTGGAGAAAAGCTGCAGCAATACCTAACCAGATTCAACGCCGCAGCAGCTGCAGTCCAAGATGCCGATGAGAAGCTTATCCTAATGGCCCTCTGCAGTGGTGTGCATCCGGACACTAAATTTGCTAGAAGGTTGACAAAAGAAAAGCCAGCTACTTTACCCGATTTCTTCCATGAAGCCGAGAAATACATGAGGCTTGAGGATGCTGCCGTTGAGGGGCAGTCAGGACAGCAAAATAAGACAACCCATGGCAACGCCCCTGCTGTGGCAAGGGACGTTCGAAGAACTGATTCTAGAGACAATGCTGGGGGCAAGAAGGGAGAAAAGCGCCTATATCGGCCAGGACCAAGATTCGACACTTACACTCCTTTGAACGAGACCGTCGAAAATATCTTCCTTGCCACCCAAGGCGAAGTTAGATACAAACGCCCACCGTACAAGAAGGAATCTGGTAACGCACAGAAGTCTGGAAAATTCTGCCGCTTCCACGAATCTCACGGGCATGATACCAACGAATGCCATCATCTCCGAGATCTGATTGAGGAACACATCAGAAGAAAGAAACTAGAACGTTATGTAAAAGGTCAAGACAGGACCCCAGCTCCTGCCAATGAAAACCCAAGGCTACCCTCCCTGGGGGCCGACAGAGGGAACCGCAACACTAGCAGCTCTAGTCAGGAAAAGATAGTGGTCCATACCATCTCAGGAGGACCACACATCACAGACAGAAGCTGGAAAGAGATGGAAAGATACGGAAAGTCGCTTAGAGACAATAAAGACTATGTCAATTCGGTTATAGAAGAGCGCCACCGGAAGCGGAAAGAAAGTAATGACATCACGTTCGGTAAGCGTGACCTAGAAGGAAGGCAGTACCCTCACATGGATCCCATGGTCATCTCTGCCCGACTTGGTCCCGCCGAAGTCTACCGAATCCTGGTAGACACTGGAAGCTTGGTAAACATCCTGTTCAAACACGCATTCGACAAAATGAAGCTATCAATGAAGGATGTATCCCCCTGCGATAAACCACTACACGGCTTCACGGGAGACGCGAAGATGCCCCTCGGGCAATTGGACCTTTTTGTTGAGATTGGAAGCCATCCCCGCTCTGTTGTACGGAAACAAACGTTTGTGCTAATAGAAAACCAGTCGGCCTACAACGCCTTCTTGGGAAGGCCATCCTTGTCTGACTTCCAAATTGTCTTAGCCCCATGGTGCCTAAAGATGAAATTCCCAACGGACAATGGAGTAGGGGAAGTGGAAGGAGATCAGGACGTTGCTCGAGACTGCTATGTGACTGAACTTCGCAACAACCACAGGAAGGATAAAGGGAAGGGTGTAGAGATTGCCCTCTGCACAAAAAGTCTAGAAGCGTAGCAATTAAAGAAAGCCCCTCCTCTTCGATATACCAGCGACCCTTTCAATGAATTAGATCCTAGGGACAAAGAGGAGGAGGCCACCGCCGAGCCTGCAGAGGCTATGGAATTTATATCTGTAGACAAACACGACTCAAGTAGACTGTTGAAAATTGGGTCCCAACTAAAAACCGAGTTGAAGGAACAACTCATCGATTTTCTCCGCCACAACTTGGATGTATTTGCTTGGTCACACGCTGACATGACCGGAATCTCCCCCGACATAGCATGCCTTGTATTAAACATTGATCCTACCAAGGCGCCTGTAAAGCAAAGAAAGAGAAGTATGGGGGCAGAGCGATCAGCAGCCCTCGATGAAGAAGTAAAGAATCTACTCGCCAATGATTTCATACGAGAAGCTATCTACCCGGAATGGATCGCAAACCCGGTGCTGGTAAAAAAGGCTAATGGGAAGTGGCGAACTTGCATTGACTTTTCCAACCTAAACGACGCCTGCCCAAAGGATTGCTTCCCACTTCCCAGAATCGACCAACTTGTAGACAGCACAGCCGGGCATGAACTCCTATCCTTTATGGATGCATACTCAGGATATAACCAAATTCCTATGCATGCTCCCGACCAAGACCACACTAGTTTCATCACCGACCGGGGCTTGTACTGCTATAAGGTAATGCCTTTCGGACTTAAAAATGCAGGTGCCACCTACCAGCGCCTCGTCAACAAGATGTTTGCGGGGCTAATAGGACGAACTATGGAAGTATATGTGGATGACATGCTAGTGAAATCACGAAAAGCCAAAGATCACGTAAGCCACCTAGGCGAGATGTTCTAGGTACTTCGACAGTATGGAATGAAGTTGAATCCACTAAAGTGCTCCTTCGGAGTGTCATCAGGAAAGTTCTTAGGATTCATTGTTCATGCCCGGGGGATAGAAGCAAACCCTGAACAAGTCCGAGCGCTAAGGGATATCAAGATATCGTCCACCCGAAAGGAAATGCAAAGCCTAAATGGAAAAGTGGCCGCCCTGAGCCGATTCATCTCCAAAGCAACGGACAAGTGCGTCCCCTTTTTCGAAGCTCTAAAGAAAGACAAAGGAAAGTTCGAATGGACTGACGAATGCTTAACCGCTTTCCTTAACCTAATCGAACACCTCCAGAAACCACCGGTACTCTCGACTCCAAGTGAAGGCGAAGAATTATACCTATACCTTGCTGTGTCATCTCACGCCCTAAGCGCTGCCTTGGTAAGGGAAGACAACCGCACGCAGCGGCTAGTTTACTTCGTCAGCAAAAGGTTTACTGGGGCAGAAGTCAGATATCCTAAACTTGAAAAGCTAGCATACTGTTTACTTATCACATCGCGGAAACTGCATCACTACTTCCAGTCCCATTCCATCAAAGTTCTGACCGATCAACCACTGAGGCAGGTGCTCCATCGCCCCGACACTTCTGGGCGACTACTTAAATGGTGCATTGAACTGAGTCAGTATGATATCACCTATCACCCTCGCACCGCCATCAAGGGACAGGCCATGGCTGACTTCATTGCAGAATTCACTACCAACGAAGATAAGGAGCAATTGGAAATAACAGGAGACATCAAATGGAATCTCTTTGTGGATGGTGCGTCGAACGAACAGGGCTCGGGGGCAGGTGTTGTAATAATCACTCCCAGGGGAAATAAACTGCACTATGCTATAAGGTTGGAGTTCGCTGCCACCAACAACGATGCAGAATATGAAGCAGTGATAGCCGGACTAGAAATTGCCATCGAGATCGGAGCCAATTCTTTGTGTCTTCACAGCGATTCTCAGCTTATTGTTAATCAAATACTAGGAGAATTCCAAGCTCGAGAAGAACGACTCATAGCATATCTAAAGAAGACCAAGTTACTTCTCAGCCGATTGGACCACTACTTAGTCAAACACATCCCTCGGGAGGAGAACCGAGAGGCCGACGAATTAGCAAAGCAAGCAAGTGTGAGAGACATCACCATCTTCGGGGCAGTGACCATCTCAAAGCAAATGGCCCCAAGTTTTGAACAAGTGAATCTGATAATTGCAACCGAAGAAGCAACTTGGATGACTCCCATCCAAGACTACCTACAAAGTGGCACACTACCCGACGGGCGTAATGAAGTCAAGAAAATCTTGAGGAAAGTGTAACGACCCGATATTTTGGACCATTCGCATCCATTATAAGTGTATAGGTAGACACTCATGCCGGAGTTGAATTGCTCAAAATACCGCGTTGTTAATTTAAATTTGGCAAAACTGAACATATACAGTAAATAAATAATCACAGATCACAGACACAGAGTAGTAAGTGCAGCGGAAATAAAAGAGATAGTAGTTCATGAAGCTACTATATGAATATATAAAATACATCAGAGTTTACAACAGAAGAGTAATAGGATACATCAGAGTTAAACTAAATACAACGGAAGAATAACCGATACAAATCAGAATACATCACAGGAATCATCGAATATCTGAAAGCTGGATAGATAGCTGGATCTCCAAGCGAAGCTCCAACTCCAAAGGTGAGTCTCGAAAGCTGAACTACTCAGTCTGACCCGAGCGTAAAGCAAAAACACAAGACACTCGAGTCAGGATTAACATTCTTATATTAATAAATCCAACTCAAGTGAAATAGCAATTGAAATACAAGTAACTCAAAGGATGTTTGGAATAACCATCCTTTAAGGATCCGTTAAACTATCTACTATGTAGTAATGTACGCTAAGTAGATAATGTCTATCAGTAATATAAAAAGATATCAAAATAGCGTTAAGTCATGGCCCATTCCACCCTTAACACATTTTTATTCCCAAAAGCATATACAAGACCGTAGTTTCCCCAAAACCGGAAGTCACCAGAGGGCAATCCATATACTAAAGGTACAAAACAAAGTCGTAGTTGTCGCGAATAGGATAATCAGTATGACAAGGTACATGAGGCGATACCAACTAGGATACTAGTAGTTGCGTGATCCGGACTGATGTTGGGCATAGCAGCTACTACCCCAACACCGCGAAACAACACTCCCATAATCGAGGGGTGCACCCAAATCGAATCACAAATGTAATAGATATGGTATCGAAGAAGTGTGTCCGCTAGAGATGGCGAACCTCAATGGCCCGGCGCGGCTCCTGTTTTAGTCATGTCAGGGGTCATCCATTATCGTTCTCTTTCTTCAGTCAACACGTACATCATTCCAACCACTTCATTCTGGATCATCACTCCGCGTATAGTTATTAAAGTGGTTTCGGTTCAGATAGAGAGTATATCCATTACCGATCCCGGTCTCTTTAATAACTTTCGTAATTATTACACCGATTGGTCGTTTATTCATTTCAAAACCAAATCAAATTCAATTTCAATTTCAATTCGTAAATCAACATTTCGTTTGTCTTTCTAAAACAATTTCCAAATTTTCGTTTCAAAACTTCCAATTTTCCGTTTCAAAATCTTATAATTCAATTTCAATTTCTATTTAAAACAATTCAAATATTGATTCAAGTTCGTATATAAGTTTCATTCCGAAATCATTTAAATAAATTCTATTTAACATTCAAATTAATTTAAACTCATTTATCGATTTCATTCAATATTCGTTAAGTTACTTTATCATTCAAAACAATTTCTATTAAATTTCCAATTCATTTAATCAATTCTTAAGTTCAACTTCATTAAAACAAAACTTACAATTTTGAATTAAACTAAATTCGTCAAATCAATTCTCCAATTACAAGTCTTACATTAATTCCAAAATATCACATTTCATTTTTTTGTTAAAGACATCCAATTTCACTTATTTACTTCCTTAAATAATTTTCCAAAACTTAATTAATAAAGAAACTCAATTTCAATTCTTTACGAAGTAAAATTAACTTATTCAAAAGTTCAATTTTTCTTATTAAAGAATTTCAATTCAATTTAATCATTTAATAATTCATTATTAAATAGTTCAAAACTTAATTATTAAATAATTTCAAAGTTTAATAATTTCAAACTTAATTATAATTTCAAACTTAATTATTAAATCATTTCAAACTTAATTCAATCATTTCTCAAATTAAACAACATTCTTTCATTGATTACATTGTTAATCTTTTGTTTCAGATTATTAAATATTACCATTTTCCTTTCATCAAAATTTCAAATTTCAACTTCATTTCAAAACCATATTCTTTGTTCAAATAAAATCTTCGTTTATTTTCAAATCAAATTATTGACCAATCGGGTTTTTATTTAATTTTCTATCCTAGGTCAAAGTTTAATTTGGGTATTTATCATTTCAACCCGATTCCAATTCAATTGAAAATCAAATCCTAGTAAAGGGAACTTGCAGTGTGATAACTGGGATGGTGTCAAAGTAAATAAACAAGCAATAACAACAAACAATAACAATCCAACAAATTTAAATAATCCCGAAATAACCGTATTAATTCGCATTGTTATTTGTACGAATTAATATAATTATTTCTAGAATCTACACTATCATTTCATGTAGATTAAAGATTATTACATTACGGTTTTCACTTGTCATTCAATTTAAAATTTCATACATCATCAATTTAACAACATACATTTGATGGTTCAAGGTGTAGTTAAACAATCCTACGTGTCAATAAATTTAACAGTTTAAAGGGGTCATATTATACAAATGTCAGTTAATCACATTTAACATTTAACTATCCTATATCAAGTTCAATTGCATACTATTTATCATTCTAACATTAACAATTTAACGTCCAATATAAACATCAACAATCAATCAATTATCAGCCAAACTGTATTATCATCACATAAATAATTAACAGATAATGGTGTCAGGTGTCACAGGTGAACTGATACAGGCAGTAGCATATATAACAGTGTAATTAACTAACAGCAGCATTTCAATTGTCGTTCCAATTGAAATCAAATTTAATAAATAAAAGAACGTTAATCGTGAGTGAGTGCTCACCTTTCGAGGATAGAGGAATTTGACAATCCGACAAGATATGAATTTGAACCGTTGACCGGCCGGTCGACCAATCCAACGACAAATCTCAAAGCGAGGCCAATAGAATGGAGATCAATGAGACGAGCCTGAGATTTGAAATCGATGAAAACAGATCAAAATCAGTTGGATATAACCGAGACGAGGTGCAATACATATATATATGTAACACCAAAATTTATATTTTAGAAATACACAATTTAATATAAGATTTCTATATGATCTATATTATATTATTATTTCACTTAAATTCAATATTCAATTTTGAATATACATACATTTTAAACAAATCTTATATTTAAATATATATATATATACACTGAAATCAAACATATATACACATGCGTAAGTCAATTTTAAAATAAACATATACATACCTTTTTTTCGCAACACATACTTATAAAATTTACTATCATATCACGTATGTATTAAAACACGAAATATGCATAGACCTTAAACTAAAATCTATAGACTCACACATAACATATTCTTATATTAATGCAGACTGACATACCTATATAAATTTTTAAAAAAAATCGAGTTTCCATATTTATAAACAAATACATATACACGGTTATTCGATCTTCTACACGTGTTATAATTTAAAAGTTACTATTTTAACACACCTTTAAACTATGCTACCATAAACTAAAATATTGTGACTCATTCATGCAGCACTAAGTAAACTTTATCAAATGAAATTACCAGCGAACCTACCTTATTATATACTACCGTAAACACTTGTATAAATAAATCTATTTATAAATGTATAGCAATATTTTTCTTCGGCTTCGAAAACTTTTATAAATAAATGAATACATAACTTAATACGTTGTAAGCAACTTTGTGAAATACTATATACGTATAACCAATATATATATAAACTGACACTTATTTCACTTAAAATACTCTTATATATATATACACACACACGCAACACTTATATTTTTGTGTACCTCAAAACAAAAGGTCGAGCACAGCAAAAGAACAGGTCGGAGGGCGGCAGTGGTGGCCAAAGGCGTGGGAGGTAGCCGTATAGTGGGGTCCAGGCGGAGATGGGTGGTTCGGCTGTTGTTAGGCGACGGGGAGGAGGAGGTTCGGCCGAACGTGTTTGCGCGTGATGCGTGTGAGGCTGTCAGATGGCTTCGGGATCCTGACAACAGCAGGCGTGTTGTTTACCTGCAAAGCGAGCAACACCTCCAGGCATCCCGTGATGGATCCGGGACCGTGCTCGAGACTGACGACAACGAAGTCGTATCCGGCTAGGGAAGCGATCTCGGCAAGTGTAGGTGAAGCGGAGAGGAGTGGCGGTCGGGCTTTGAACGGAAGTGGAGTATGCCGTGGTGAGCGAAGGAGGGTATACATGCGGAAACAGCAAAGCCGAGACTGGGAGGTGGCTCTCGCGGAGGAGCTTTCGGCCGAGCATAGTGGTGGTCTGAGGTAGGCTTGGGTGCATAGGAGTGTAAGGCTGGCTATGGGTGGTCGATATCTGTTGTGGGCTGTGGCGCTTGCATGGGGAAGACGAGGTTGTGGCTTCAATTTTGGAAGGGGATGGGCCGGTGTTGGCTAAGCAATGGGTTTATGATTAGCAGCTGGTGAAAGGAAGAAGGAGTGGCAGAAAGAAGAAAAAAAATATATAAAGTTTGGGAAGAACAAAGTGAATTGAAGTCATAAAGGGAGAATACAATGGACCGTTCACATTTAGCAATTAAACATATACAAGTTCCACTACGATTTTTGATTTCGAAACGGTGGAATGGCAACGGTTCTGAAATAAATGTTGTAATGAAGGCTAGTGGCTGTTATATTCTAGCAGTTTGAAATTTGAATGGACACAACCATCAAAAGTGTTACTGATACATTCCGTCGTTTATAGATTTCGTAGTGTACCGGACTTCAAAACACGAAATTGAATATACCGTAAAGATCAGCACGACGAGACGATCAAAACGGTATAAAGATATCAGTGATTCGATTGAATTATTAAAAATTCGAAATTTGTACTATGGAAAATGCAAGAAAAACGTAAAAGAATAAGATCGACGGAGCCAAAGATGTCCGAATTTGGAAAAACGACAAACTGAAATCTTGCTCAGAAGATGGTTTAGAATTTTTCTATGTAAAAATATTTAGGTTTCGGAAACATTTTATTTTCACTGCTTTTTAACTGATTAAATTGAAGTGAATTTACGCGCGAAATAAATTTTCATATTTTCGGACGAAAATTTACCAGTTGCTATGTTTAACTAGATGTATTCCAAATATTAAATTTTATTTCAAAATTTTATCGTTTAAAATTTCACAAAATTTCAACTAATTACGTTATTAAAACCGTTAAAATTTACGGGTCGTTACACTCTCCCCCACTCAAAACTTTTCGTCCCCGAAAAGGAACGAGGTAGGAGAATAAAACAACCAGGAAGGAAATAGATTGGAAAACAAATAAAATAATTAATTTAAACCATACAGTTTCAAATTTTAAATTGATTTATATTCAATAATTTGATTTAATCCCTTTGATTTTCTTAAATTAAATCAAGCTTTAACTATTTCTAGATTGATTTCCTTATTATCCAATCATCTTTAATTAATAGTTTCAAAATCTTAAATTTGAATAGTCTTTTATTATAATCATATTTTCCAACAATTTAAATTCTTCTTAATTCCAAATTATTGTTAAATTTATTCTACTTGATATATCTTATCACATATATTTAACCCATATAAATTAATTTAAACCATAAAAGTTTCGATTTAAATTAATTTACATCTATTAATTTCTTTTAAATTCAAGGTATTTTCATATGTTGATCAAATTTCAATTTATTAATTCTTTCAAAATAAATTTACTAATTCTTTCAAACAAATTTATTTTTCAATTATCTTATTATTCTATTTATCTCTATTAACATTTTATACTTAAAATTTAGTGTATAACATTTATTATAAACACTCAAATTTTATTTATAAATTCAATTTATATTATATATTATCCAATTACATATTCAACTTCTGAATGATTTAGGTAAGTTGTATTAGAATGCAGTTGAACAATATACAAATAAAATTTTCCCAATTCTATTATTCAAGATTAAATATTTATTCCAAATTTTGGTTTTATTTATAATTAAAATCAGCCTTTAACAAAATTTAAGAATTAGATTTCCGATTAACTTTAAACAATTTAGAGATATATATAATATATTTATATCAAATCAAATTAAATTAAAAAAAAAATAAGATACCTATATATATGTAAATCAAAATATACTGAAGAAATTCAAATCAAAATATTTTTTCAAAACAAACCATAGCAAAGCTACAGAATGGTTTCTCCACTTCGAAACTCGAAAATGAATGTCGATGATGCGGCCGCCATCACCGAAATTATTTTCCAGCGACAAAAAAGAAGAACACTGATTTCAACATTTAAAAATTTCTTTGAAAACGATTTCTATTCGAAAATACTTTCAATAATATATACTTTAAAATTTTAAAAACAAAGTTCGAAATCACCGGAAATTAAATTCTCAAATTTTTATTTAAATTCCTTTCAAATCCCAAATCAATTTATAACCAAGTTTCATAAATTCATTTATTTATTTTATGCAATAATCAATGGTTTACAAAACAATAAATGAAAGTCAAATATTATTATTTCTGACAACAAATTTATTAACACTTTAATTTCAGAAAAATTTATACTTATATAAAATATAATCATACAAAACTATTTTATTTACTAAATTTGAAAACAATGTTGTGTCAGTTTGCTCTGCTCAAGTGTTTTGGAGATCCTATCGATAGCGCTGATCAGACGAATCGATCGGAAACCCAAATCACATCAACAACTCAAACAACACAATATATAAAACATTTTTAATATAAATTTACAAATACATTTCTTAGCTCGACGATACAGGGATGAATTTTCAAAATAAGGATAGGGATTCAAATCTTGATGGACTCAAATCAAAGAGAAATTTGATTCGAAGATAAGTTCAGAATAAGAGATAAGATAATTATATTAACAGAATCGGGAGACGGATAAGCTTTTTAATTTACGGGCAACCTTAACCGGATCGACCGTGACTTAGATAATAAGATCGATGCTAAATTCCGAGGTAAATCAACATCCGATCTCGAGAAATAAAATTCAGGTATAGCAGGAGATAGATAGCATCGTAAACCGAGGATATAGAAATCTCCGGTAAATCAATGCCTATTGTAAAGGAGTTTCACTTCTTTTACAAATAATTCGAAGATTGGTGAGACCGCCGATTCATCGTAAAGATCATTCGAAGTGGAGTTATGAGATACTCCGGAATTAAAAGAAGACGAATAGTGAGGGACACGAATGAATTTCGAAACCGAGGGAACGTTCCAAAATTCAAAGGAATCGAGTCAAAAGGAAGAGATTGAAACTCGAATGAGAGTGATTCTGTAAATACATTTACCCTATATGTTGAGTTTTGCCTAGAGCTACCAAAGCTCTGATACCAACTGTAACGACCCGATATTTTGGACCATTCGCATCCATTATAAGTGTATAGGTAGACACTCATGCCGGAGTTGAATTGCTCAAAATACCGCGTTGTTAATTTAAATTTGGCAAAACTGAACATATACAGTAAATAAATAATCACAGATCACAGACACAGAGTAGTAAGTGCAGCGGAAATAAAAGAGATAGTAGTTCATGAAGCTACTATATGAATATATAAAATACATCAGAGTTTACAACAGAAGAGTAATAGGATACATCAGAGTTAAACTAAATACAACGGAAGAATAACCGATACAAATCAGAATACATCACAGGAATCATCGAATATCTGAAAGCTGGATAGATAGCTGGATCTCCAAGCGAAGCTCCAACTCCAAAGGTGAGTCTCGAAAGCTGAACTACTCAGTCTGACCCGAGCGTAAAGCAAAAACACAAGACACTCGAGTCAGGATTAACATTCTTATATTAATAAATCCAACTCAAGTGAAATAGCAATTGAAATACAAGTAACTCAAAGGATGTTTGGAATAACCATCCTTTAAGGATCCGTTAAACTATCTACTATGTAGTAATGTACGCTAAGTAGATAATGTCTATCAGTAATATAAAAAGATATCAAAATAGCGTTAAGTCATGGCCCATTCCACCCTTAACACATTTTTATTCCCAAAAGCATATACAAGACCGTAGTTTCCCCAAAACCGGAAGTCACCAGAGGGCAATCCATATACTAAAGGTACAAAACAAAGTCGTAGTTGTCGCGAATAGGATAATCAGTATGACAAGGTACATGAGGCGATACCAACTAGGATACTAGTAGTTGCGTGATCCGGACTGATGTTGGGCATAGCAGCTACTACCCCAACACCGCGAAACAACACTCCCATAATCGAGGGGTGCACCCAAATCGAATCACAAATGTAATAGATATGGTATCGAAGAAGTGTGTCCGCTAGAGATGGCGAACCTCAATGGCCCGGCGCGGCTCCTGTTTTAGTCATGTCAGGGGTCATCCATTATCGTTCTCTTTCTTCAGTCAACACGTACATCATTCCAACCACTTCATTCTGGATCATCACTCCGCGTATAGTTATTAAAGTGGTTTCGGTTCAGATAGAGAGTATATCCATTACCGATCCCGGTCTCTTTAATAACTTTCGTAATTATTACACCGATTGGTCGTTTATTCATTTCAAAACCAAATCAAATTCAATTTCAATTTCAATTCGTAAATCAACATTTCGTTTGTCTTTCTAAAACAATTTCCAAATTTTCGTTTCAAAACTTCCAATTTTCCGTTTCAAAATCTTATAATTCAATTTCAATTTCTATTTAAAACAATTCAAATATTGATTCAAGTTCGTATATAAGTTTCATTCCGAAATCATTTAAATAAATTCTATTTAACATTCAAATCAATTTAAACTCATTTATCGATTTCATTCAATATTCGTTAAGTTACTTTATCATTCAAAACAATTTCTATTAAATTTCCAATTCATTTAATCAATTCTTAAGTTCAACTTCATTAAAACAAAACTTACAATTTTGAATTAAACTAAATTCGTCAAATCAATTCTCCAATTACAAGTCTTACATTAATTCCAAAATATCACATTTCATTTTTTTGTTAAAGACATCCAATTTCACTTATTTACTTCCTTAAATAATTTTCCAAAACTTAATTAATAAAGAAACTCAATTTCAATTCTTTACGAAGTAAAATTAACTTATTCAAAAGTTCAATTTTTCTTATTAAAGAATTTCAATTCAATTTAATCATTTAATAATTCATTATTAAATAGTTCAAAACTTAATTATTAAATAATTTCAAAGTTTAATAATTTCAAACTTAATTATAATTTCAAACTTAATTATTAAATCATTTCAAACTTAATTCAATCATTTCTCAAATTAAACAACATTCTTTCATTGATTACATTGTTAATCTTTTGTTTCAGATTATTAAATATTACCATTTTCCTTTCATCAAAATTTCAAATTTCAACTTCATTTCAAAACCATATTCTTTGTTCAAATAAAATCTTCGTTTATTTTCAAATCAAATTATTGACCAATCGGGTTTTTATTTAATTTTCTATCCTAGGTCAAAGTTTAATTTGGGTATTTATCATTTCAACCCGATTCCAATTCAATTGAAAATCAAATCCTAGTAAAGGGAACTTGCAGTGTGATAACTGGGATGGTGTCAAAGTAAATAAACAAGCAATAACAACAAACAATAACAATCCAACAAATTTAAATAATCCCGAAATAACCGTATTAATTCGCATTGTTATTTGTACGAATTAATATAATTATTTCTAGAATCTACACTATCATTTCATGTAGATTAAAGATTATTACATTACGGTTTTCACTTGTCATTCAATTTAAAATTTCATACATCATCAATTTAACAACATACATTTGATGGTTCAAGGTGTAGTTAAACAATCCTACGTGTCAATAAATTTAACAGTTTAAAGGGGTCATATTATACAAATGTCAGTTAATCACATTTAACATTTAACTATCCTATATCAAGTTCAATTGCATACTATTTATCATTCTAACATTAACAATTTAACGTCCAATATAAACATCAACAATCAATCAATTATCAGCCAAACTGTATTATCATCACATAAATAATTAACAGATAATGGTGTCAGGTGTCACAGGTGAACTGATACAGGCAGTAGCATATATAACAGTGTAATTAACTAACAGCAGCATTTCAATTGTCGTTCCAATTGAAATCAAATTTAATAAATAAAAGAACGTTAATCGTGAGTGAGTGCTCACCTTTCGAGGATAGAGGAATTTGACAATCCGACAAGATATGAATTTGAACCGTTGACCGGCCGGTCGACCAATCCAACGACAAATCTCAAAGCGAGGCCAATAGAATGGAGATCAATGAGACGAGCCTGAGATTTGAAATCGATGAAAACAGATCAAAATCAGCTGGATATAACCGAGACGAGGTGCAATACATATATATATGTAACACCAAAATTTATATTTTAGAAATACACAATTTAATATAAGATTTCTATATGATCTATATTATATTATTATTTCACTTAAATTCAATATTCAATTTTGAATATACATACATTTTAAACAAATCTTATATTTAAATATATATATATACATTGAAATCAAACATATATACACATGCGTAAGTCAATTTTAAAATAAACATATACATACCTTTTTTTCGCAACACATACTTATAAAATTTACTATCATATCACGTATGTATTAAAACACGAAATATGCATAGACCTTAAACCAAAATCTATAGACTCACACATAACATATTCTTATATTAATGCAGACTAACATACCTATATAAATTTTTTAAAAAAATCGAGTTTCCATATTTATAAACAAATACATATACACGGTTATTCGATCTTCTACACGTGTTATAATTTAAAAGTTACTATTTTAACACACATTTAAACTATGCTACCATAAACTAAAATATTGTGACTCATTCATGCAGCACTAAGTAAACTTTATCAAATGAAATTACCAGCGAACCTACCTTATTATATACTACAGTAAACACTTGTATAAATAAATCTATTTATAAATGTATAGCAATATTTTTCTTCGGCTTCGAAAACTTTTATAAATAAATGAATACATAACTTAATACGTTGTAAGCAACTTTGTGAAATACTATATACGTATAACCAATATATATATAAACTGACACTTATTTCACTTTAAATACTCTTATATATATATACACACACACGCAACACTTATATTTTTGTGTACCTCAAAATAAAAGGTCGAGCACAGCAAAAGAACAGGTCGGAGGGCGGCAGTGGTGGCCAAAGGCGTGGGAGGCAGCCGTATAGTGGGGTCCAGGCGGAGATGGGTGGTTCGGCTGTTGTTAGGCGACGGGGAGGAGGAGGTTCGGCCGAACGTGTTTGCGCGTGATGCGTGTGAGGCTGTCAGGTGGCTTCGGGATCCTGACAACAGCAGGCGTGTTGTTTACCTGCAAAGCGAGCAACACCTCCAGGCATCTCGTGATGGATCCGGGACCGTGCTCGAGACTGACGACAACGAAGTCGTATCCGGCTAGGGAAGCGATCTCGGCAAGTGTAGGTGAAGCGGAGAGGAGTGGCGGTCGGGCTTTGAACGGAAGTGGAGTATGCCGTGGTGAGCGAAGGAGGGTATACATGCGGAAACAGCAAAGCCGAGACTGGGAGGTGGCTCTCGCGGAGGAGCTTTCGGCCGAGCATTGTGGTGGTCTGAGGTAGGCTTGGGTGCAGAGGAGTGTAAGGCTGGCTATGGGCGGTCGATATCTGTTGTGGGCTATGGCGCTTGCATGGGGAAGACGAGGTTGTGGCTTCGATTTTGGAAGGGGATGGGCCGGTGTTGGCTAAGCAATGGGTTTATGATTAGCAGCTGGTGAAAGGAAGAAGGAGTGGCAGAAAGAAGAAAAAAAAAATAAAGTTTGGGAAGAACAAAGTGAATTGAAGTCATAAAGGGAGAATACAATGGACCGTTCACATTTAGCAATTAAACATATACAAGTTCCACTACGATTTTTGATTTCGAAACGGTGGAATGGCAACGGTTCTGAAATAAATGTTGTAATGAAGGCTAGTGGTTGTTATATTCTAGCAGTTTGAAATTTGAATGGACACAACCATCAAAAGTGTTACCGATACATTCCGTCGTTTATAGATTTCGTAGTGTACCGGACTTCAAAACACGAAATTGAATATACCGTAAAGATCAGCACGACGAGACGATCAAAACGGTATAAAGATATCAGTGATTCGATTGAATTATTAAAAATTCGAAATTTTGTACTATGGAAAATGCAAGAAAAACGTAAAAGAATAAGATCGACGGAGCCAAAGATGTCCGAATTTGGAAAAACGACAAACTGAAATCTTGCTCAGAAGATGGTTTAGAATTTTTCTATGTAAAAATATTTAGGTTTCGGAAACATTTTATTTTCACTGCTTTTTAACTGATTAAATTGAAGTGAATTTACGCGCGAAATAAATTTTCATATTTTCGGACGAAAATTTACCAGTTGCTATGTTTAACTAGATGTATTCCAAATATTAAATTTTATTTCAAAATTTTATCGTTTAAAATTTCACAAAATTTCAACTAATTACGTTATTAAAACCGTTAAAATTTACGGGTTGTTACAGAAAGCGTCCCGTTATACAATACAAGAAGACATCCTCTATCGGCGCGGGTTCTCTAACCCATTATTAAGGTGTGTCACCGGAAGGGAAGCCAAGGAAATCTTATCCAACATCCATCAGGGGAGCTGTGGAGATCACACCGGAGGGAAAACATTAGCAAAAAAGATACTCCGATACGGATATTTCTGGCCCACCTTAAACAAGGACGCCTTAGATTTCGTCAAGAAGTGTGACAGATGCCAAAAATTTGCTAAGATTCCACGGCTACCAACAACTGAGATTACTCAAATGACCAGCCCATGGCCCTTCGCAATATGGGGAATTGACTTAATCGGCGAGCTACCGATGGGCCGAGGCGGGGCCAAATATGCTATAGTGGCAGTTGATTATTTCACCAAATGGGTGGAAGCAGAACCTCTGAATAAAGTATCTTCAGCAAAAGTTATTAACTTCTTGATCAAAAATGTTCTGTGCAGGTATGGAGTCCCACTCAAAATCATATCAGACAATGGACTTCAGTTTGACAGCGAGGAATTCGCCAACTGGTGCCGAGAGCACGGAATTCATAAAAGCTTCTCATCCGTAGCGTATCCCCAGGCAAACGGACAAGTCGAAGCAGTCAACAAAATTCTGAAGACTCTGATCAAAAAGAAGCTCGAAAAGTCAAAGGGCGCTTGGGTGGACGAACTCCCTACGGCACTGTGGGCTTACCGCACATCTTTCAGAACATCAACGGGGCACACTCCTTTCTCTTTGGCTTACGGATCGGAGGCTATGCTCCCAGTTGAAACCGTTGTGCCTTCCCACCGTAGGATCCACTATAACCCGAAAGAGAATGAAGAGCTCCTCCACATGTCTTTGGATCTAGTTGAGGAGAGAAGAAATGATGCAGTCCTTAAAACAGCAGCACACAAGCAGAAAGTGGCAGCGCAATACAACTCCAAAGTCAAGCATCGTACCTTACAAGAAGGGGATCTTGTCCTCAAGCGAATCTTCCCTCGCCCCGGAGCACTAGACCCCATCTGGGATGGACCATATGTAATTCATAAGGATCTCCACAACGGAGCCTATATTTTGTCAACAGTGGACGGAGAGGTGTTCCAGAGGGCATGGAACATCCGACACCTCCGTCGATACTTTTCTTAACTTGTATTGCCCATATGAAGTGAATTAACAAAGAGAATCAGTGGACGTAGGCACTTTCGTGCCGAACCACTTTAAAAAACCTTGTCTCTTTTTTAACTTGTTCCTTTGTATCTTGGCTGCTTGTTAACTTTATCCTTTTCTGTTGAACAAAATCCTGAGCATATAGCATTTCTATTTAAAGCACTCCACAACGCAACTTCACCTGGACAAGACCCAACAGGTACTATGCGAATCTATGCCCTCGCCAATGAGACACTTTTGCTCCAACATCCCTCTGCAGCGGGTTAGCTCATTGCTCGCGACGGCCCTTAAAGCCAACTGTAATGAGCCGATTATAAGCCACCGAGAAGGCCGACTATAGCCGAGGCAGCTCATTACGGCGTTAGGCTCGCCGGCAACTGTGAACCGACTATAAGCCCCAACATAAGGTGTGGCCAGCCAGGGGCAGTTCACAGTTGACGATCGGCACCCACGCTAGCCGGCCACAGTAAATCGAATAATACCCATGAGTACGGGCCATAATGGCCCGGGTAGTTACTGTGCGCGATCTCAGCTCCGATGTGTCTTAAGTGCGGCCGTGGTAAAAAATAATTAACTCCCCGCGGAGGCGTAAGATGGGTGACAAATGTCTCCAAGACCCACAGCTAGGGAAAGTGACTACAAAACCCGTTTGCCACGAACTTAAGCACATCGAAGGCCTTCCGTGATTGGAAGTTTTACTATTTCACGTATTTCAATTTTACTTAAAAATCTATCCTCCTATCCTCTATAACAATCCATAAAGTACAGGATACAGAGTAGGAGATACTCGCCAATGGATGCAGAGATTTACAATCGAACAGCAGGGCATTCGAGTACATTCCATGTTCGGTCATACAAGATATTCAAGACTGCCATCTACGATTGAAACATGAAAGGCGGTATTTTCTTCTTTTGTGTACAAATACATGACTATAATTTGTTCACACCACACACGAACATTGCAAGTCATGAAATTATGTCTTAAACCAGAGATCGACATCAAACACAATTTAATTACAAAAATATACATAGCTATATTTCTCGTACGACATGCCAAAATAACAGCAAACATTCAAAAGACGACAAAATCAGCTTAAGTTAAAAAATTACACGTCAAAAATAAGACTATTTATTACAAGTGGCAAAATATTACAACCTAAAGGCTACGTTACTATTTTTCGACTAACATATACAACACTGTCAAATCCACAAAAGGAGTTTTTCCAGGTATAATCAAGGGGCCGGCTGCAGTGGAGCTTTATCCTTGCCCTGTTGACCCCCTGTCCAGTCAGAAAAAGGACTCATTAGCAATAAGCAACCAAATTGATTCGAACACCACGTTGATTCGGCTATCGCTTTGATTCGGCTACCAAATTGATTCGGGCACCACGTTGATTCGGCTATCACTTTGATTCGGCTACCAAATTGATTCGAGCACCACGATTGATTCGGCTATCGCTTTGATTCGGCTACCAAATTGATTTGGGCACCACGTTGATTCGGCTACCAAATTGATTCGGGCACCACGTTGATTCAGCTATCACTTTGATTCGGCTACCAGGTTGGTTCGGCTACCACGTTCGATTCAGCTACGAAGTTTGATCCGGCAAGAGCAAATGTTAAGTTCGGCAGGTAGGAAATAGCAAAGGCGTACGGTCCCTACTTATAGACAAAAGGACACGACCGGACCATCTGGTTCGGTATCCAAGGGCCAATTGAAAATGTCAAACAAAGCATGCCATATTCAAGAATATGCCCCACTTTGGGGGGCAAATGTTGGGCATGTTCTCACCCAGAAGATCTCGAGACTAAGAAGCTTGATTCATTCGGCATTCTCGTTTTCCAGGGCCCATTCGGCATGCCCCATTCGACATACCCCATCCGGCAGACCTCATTCGAACTCATTCGGCAGACCAACCTCTCCTAACTCCATAACCGGACCAACCTTCCTAACTCCCACCGAACCACCTCCTGCCGGACCAACCGGACCAACCCTCCTGCCAAACCAACCGGACCAGCCCATGCCAAACCATCTCCACACCGGATCAACCTCACCATCCCACCACCGGTCCAAGCAACTGCCGGTCCATTCTACACTCCAACCACCTCCGAACCAAGCAATGACGAACCAAGACGTACCAGGCCAGATCACATCAGCCCAGGCCCATCAGCAACTATACACATCCTAGACCCCTACCCCCAACCTCACTCTATAAATAGAGGGGCAGGGGTACAACAATGGGGGACAAGTTTGAGAGCTCAAGCACGGAGAGAACTTTCAAACAACTTTCTTTTACTTGTATCAAAGCTTTGTACTTGTAATCAAAACAAGAGAAGAGAAATAACATATAAAGTGGACGTAGGCACATTCTGGCTGAACCACTATAAATCTGCGTGTCTTTTTACAGTTTAGCCCCTGCTTTTCATATATCTGCATAAATCACCCAAATCACTAAGAACAACATAAGATCTACTAAATCATACAACTTTGAGGTGTTTGTCCATTTTTTGTGCAAACAGATAAAAAGTGTTTTGGCTATCGTAAGGTAAACACCCGACATGTTTATTTGAGGCGTGGTCTTACGAGATGCTTTTGATTTCAAAGGATTTTGGAACTTTAATAATCCGATTGAGTGTGTTTTCTCACGCTGGTTTTCCAGACTGACTCGGGTGTTATTTTATTATAATGCTCGAGTTAGACCGAGTATTATATGATATAGGTTATGATGTTGTGGAGCTCAGGAGACGAGCTGGATGGCGAGACGTATCACCCGTATTTGTTGTATTCCGCTGTGTATCATAAGTGGTATAGTCATCTTGTGAGGACAAGTTATTATAACTGTCCTGAATTGTGATGTTGATTGTATTGTACTCTGATGTTGTATCCTGATGATGTATGTATAAATAGATATAGTTTCTTTCCTGTAAAGATCGGTTATTATCTATTATATTTTATTCTGCTGCGATGGTTAGATTCTTGTAACGCCCAACCTCTATACCCACGCTAACCAAGGACACTACGATGTAGTGCTGTCAATTAGCACGGAGAATAAGGCTGTGGAGGAGCGACCATCCATGTAACTTCTTTGTGCGAGCACCGATAAGTCAGATAGAATAGAATGCATATCTTTTAAGGAGGAAATCCGACATACCGATACAAACACAAAGCTATCACACGGTGGCTATATATAGTCTTTGGAAATAAACATAGAAGTAATCATAACATAAATCAGTCACAGACATCCATATCACAAAGGCGGAAGAAGATATGAATAAATATATATAACACATGAAAGTGTACAACAGAGTACTGGTCAGAATGACCCACGATAATACAAAAGAATAGCATCACGTGCTATACAAAAGAATAAGTACACTACATAGAGTCTATATCTCAAATGTGTACATCCAAAAGCTACTAATCTAAGTAGTTAGCCAAAAGTCAGAATAATCCTGAAGGGAAGTCAAGCAGAAGCACCTGTAACATCTCGGTCTGACCCGAGTATTATTTATAAGAAAATAATAAACGGATCAGTCTAGCTATAAATATCAGATGATAAGGTATAGGATAAATAATATGGCATGAACATGTAAGAACCATAACGGCATACTACTATAAGTATGTAAATGATAATCAACAAAAGATCAATCAATATCACAAGAATCTTCTCAAAGATAAAATAGGGTATCATACCCTAAACTTGTATTCATAACAAGTCAATAACACATAAATTCACCAATGCACAAAAACTGATATCATATCAATGAAAATCATGAAAATTGGTGAAGCATAAATTCCAGAAATCATCACAAGAAATCCTGAAAACACATAAAAAGGGGGGAGGCCTAACACATGAATGGGAGCATGAAAACTCACCTACGCGTAAAACACATGACGAGAAGCTATCTCATGGAAGCTATCCATTAAATTTTCACACAGGAATGGCCCGAAGACCGTAAGGTGCTACCCTACATATGTGATGGTGAAACATCACACAAACAAGGTATAGTCTCCCTCGCAGACAAAGAGACATCGCTCAATCGCTAGTCTAAATCACAAAAATGATCGTCATGATCATCAGGAAGTGTCAATCACACCAAGCTAGTAAATATATGAGTTTAGCTTCATGTCCCATAACCACTTGCTTAACTTAAATATTTACGAACAAACTGTAGATCTTCACTAGGAAATTGTCACAAAAGGGTTCAATCGAACAAGTCCAAGAGCTAACCGACAAAGTGAACGCAAGCGTTTCATACCACTCGTTTTACTAAGTCGTTTAAGTCGATTTCTCATCCGAGTGAAGTAAAGGCTTGTATATATTAGTAGATTGGAAATCGGTTTGAGAAAACGAACTTTTGATATTTAAAATAGTGTTGAAATCGATTTGATGAAAGCGTTTTGATATTTACTACTAGTATTAAAACCTTCATATCTTTAAAGTGACAAGTCATAAAACGATTGTTGAAACAATCTATCACAAAAATTCACATTCGAAGAGGTGAACAAAATCCAAGGAAATCAGTTCAAAATGCATCAAAGTGGAAGTTCTGTTGAATGCTTTTCAGATAAGATCGCCTAAGAAGGGGTGTACGGGGTTCGACCTAAGGGTTCACGCGACCTAACACAATGGCTGAGCGACCTAACTAGAGTTAAGGGAGGCGAGCGACTTAAGGTCCAATGACCTACGACTTAACAGAGTCGAGCGACCTAAAAGCACACGACCTAAAGACACGCGACCTAAAACTCGCGACCTAAAGACGCGCGACCTAAAACTCGCGACCTAAAGACGCGCGACCTAAAACTCGCGACCTAAAGACGCGTGACCTAAAGAGGGTGCGCGACCTAACTGGTTCACGACCTAAGGAGGGTGCGCGACCTAACTGGTTCGCGAC
The DNA here is from genome assembly GCA_030737815.1 of Allium fistulosum. Lineage (NCBI taxonomy): Eukaryota > Viridiplantae > Streptophyta > Magnoliopsida > Asparagales > Amaryllidaceae > Allium > Allium fistulosum. The sequence goes on along the minus strand of CM060902.1, from coordinate 795,293,324 downwards.
CTAAGGATTTACACGCGAGCGACCTAAGGGGTTGAAGGGTCGAGCGACCTAAAACTTAAGGCCAGCGCGACCTAAAGTTTTAACTCGCGAGCGACCTAAGGGGTTGAAGGGTCGAGCGACCTAAAACTTAAGGCCAGCGCGACCTAAAGTTTTAACTCGCGAGCGACCTAAGGTTATAAAGGCCAAACGACCTAAGGCTTAACTCGCGAACGACCTACGGCTTAAGGCTTAACTCGCGAACGAGCTACAGTTCTGGGCGACCTATGGAGGCAGAACGACCTAAGCTCAGGAAATCTCCAAAAACACTAAAAATTTGGGTTTTTCGCCAATCCAATCCAAATCCAATACAAACAAACATGCTAAAGTGATGAGGAATCATTCCCAATAGTCCAATGACGATTATAAGCAAGATGTGAGATCAAAAATCTCACCTTTTCCATGAAATTGATGTTGGAGAGCTTAAGAGCAAAGCAAGAATCAACCACAAGCTTGAATCTATGTTCTTCACCTTGAATTTGATGTTGAATCATGGATTTGCAATAGAATTTAAGTTTGGAGTTTTAATTTCCACTTCCCACCACCATTTTTGATGAAGCTTGCATGTTATTTGATGAAGTGATGAAGAGATGAGGGGGTTGGGCTGAGTTAGTGTGTGTTCAGCCCCAAACCAAAGTCCTAAGCCAAAAAGTGACGAAAATTTCACTATCTCCAAACATATCGAAGTTTACACTCAAAAAGATCGCAAACGTCATTTTGAACTCAATGGAAGTGGTCTCGAGTCCTAATTTGACCATATGCAAAAAGTAGCTTTTCGGGCTAACATCCGACTAACGATAAAATATTTAAATAAAATATTTAAATATAAAATCGATAGATATGCGGGTTGTTACAATTCTGTTGTTATTTTGTTTCTTCTTCTTCTACCTCCTTCTTCTTTAACCCTAATGGTTCGTATTTCCGTTCACTTTGAGTCGATATGTTGGAGAATAGTGTCGATTCAAGGGGTACGGGTTTGCGGGTCATTACACTTGGTATCAAAGCTTAGGCTGGTGATAACCTTGGCTCTGGTGGGGATTACTCATTGAAATAGAGTCTGTAGTACTCTAGGAATGAGTTTGAGTGTATTAATAGATATGAGCGCGTATTTGTTAGTGAATATAAAATGGTTTTATATTGTGTTGATTGGTTTATTGAGTAGTTTATGGATTCTGGTCAATACGAGTAATTAACGTTATTGATAGGGATCTCTAAACACCTGAATAGAACAATTCGACACAGTATTGTTTTAAAATAGGGTAAATGAAATAATTTTACCCAAATTATTTTTGTATATAAAAGAAATAATTTTCCGTAAATTATTATAGTTATATATGGTTGCTTGGTTGTTAGAAAATGGTAATATTAAATTATTATCATTATTGTGTAGAAATTGAATAAGAAATATGAAATCCATAGCTAAACTAAGAAATAAATTGATATATAGAAGAAGTTTATAAATGTGAATTATAAATGTAATTTATAATTGGAAATGAAATAAAAATTTCTGGTGTAAATTTTTGAATATGGATTGGGAAGATTTGGGATTTGAAATTTTGAGAAAATTTAATTCCTTTGAGTTTGAAAATGGTTTTCAAATGTTTTGGAGAAATAATGATGATAGTATTTGAGAAATATTTTGAGTTGAATTTGAAATCTAGAGAGATTTGAAATTAAAAATATTTGAGGGATTTTAAAGAGATAAAAGCATTTAACTCTCTTTCGGTCGCTGGAAAATAACTTCGGTGATGACTTCAACATCATCGATGTTCATTTTCGAGTTTCCAGAAGAGAAATTGCTACCAAATTGTTTTAAATTGGAATTTTTTGCAAACTGGGTTTAGTTTTGAAATTCAAAGGGATAATTGAATTTACCAAAGAATTTTGGATATAATTGATTTCAAATAATTTTTTAAATACTTAAGTGATTATTAAAGACTCTGGAATTGGTTTAAAATGTTCTTGAGTATTTAAGTAATGGTTTAAACTTTGGAGGTTTAACTAAAAATGTTTATGGATTATAAACAGGTTTGGAAATTTATAAAGTTTGAAAATTTCCTGGAATGAAATTAACTTGTAAAAATGTTAATGAGTTATAAATAAAAATTCAACTTGGAAGTGTTAAGTGAATTGAATATGATTGAAATATGGTGAAATGAAACAAAGTTGGATTAAAACAGAAATGGTTTGAATTGCAAATAAAACTCAAATGAGTAGAAATAAATTGGAAATGGCCTTGTATTAATAAAAATTGAATTGGTCTTGTTATTAATAAAATAAGTTTAGAAATAAATTGAGAATGTGAATTAAAAATTTAAAATGGATAAAGAGAATGGACAATTTGAATTTGATGGAATTTGATGAGAATCAAATAAAATGAGAATGAACTTAAGTTATGAAATTGGAATAATTGGGAGTAAATTAACTTAAGTTTAAATTTATGGAAGCTTGACTTCAGAGAAAATGAAAGTCCATTTAATAAAGTCTGAGGTGAATTAATTTGGAAATGGTTGTTAATATACAAGCAAGGAATGTTGTCGAGCCTAAATAAAATGGTTCGAATGAAAATTATGCAAATACGCAATTGAAATAGGTGTCAAAACCTTATATGTGCTTATGAAAAACTATATAACATGCATTGTTTATAGAATTCATGTATTAGCTTTGTAAACGAAAGTGAAATGTTGTAAATTGCATATATTTAACACTTACATGTTTTAATTCAGTAAGTACAGGTTTTTGGAAGCCGTTTGGCTGGATTTGATCGCGCAAAATGCTAATTAAATAAGCCGCTCGCTTAAAAATGCTAAATAAAGGTACGCCTACGCAATAAAAAGATAGGAAATATGAACTGTTGTTTGTTTTCTTATTTTTCCGACCGTGTGGGTCGACGTATATATATTTATATCTCTTGTCAAATTGCAAAAGCTTCTCCGTACAAAGGAGACTGCCAAAAATTTTCGAAAAATTTGGGAGTTACAAAATTTTTCACTAACGACAAAGGATTTAAAAGTGGTAAGAAAATAGAGGTGAAACTGAATATTGAAATCTAATTTAAAATTGTGTATGTGAAGTAAGGTAAAATCGAAGAAATTGTTCGAAGAAACTTAAGGAAGAAAAAGTTTGCAAATAAACTTTTATTTGAGATTTTAAATAAATTAATAAGTGAAACTAATTAAAGAGATGGTTAATTAAATATGGTTTGGGATAAGATGAATAGAATTCAATATTTAAAAATGAAAGATAAATTGAATTCATATGGGACTGGAGACCCAATTTGAATAAAAGTAAAGATAAACCAAAGTGGTAAAGTGAAAATAAATATAAGAAATATTTATATTGAACTTAAGAAATGAAGAATGAAGTTCTTAAGTAAATTGGTATTGGGAATATACTAAGTGAATAATAGAATGAAGATTAAAACTGGAAGTTGTGAAATGGGATAATTGTGGATAAGTGAATAACAATCAAAATGAATGTGAATAAAAAGGGATTTGATATAGTTAATAATCAATGGATATAAATACGTAGGATGTACGTATATTATTTTATTCGCATAATGGTTTGATCCAGATTCGAACATAGAATTTCGAGATAGTTATATCGGTCCGAGTTGGGATTTTTCACTCGATTTTCGACGGCGAACCCTGGATATGGATTTTGATTTATTCTGGAAATTCTCTATCATAGTTGTGACTATGCAAGGAGGATGATGGTTTCTGATCAAGAAACCAGATCTGAGTCCGCACTAGGAAGTCGGGTGTACGATACTAGTTTGGAACTGAAATTTTGTGATCGAGTGAACAATCGGATTTGGTTTTGCGTACAGATGATATATGTGCATCGTACGGGCTTAAGTAAAGAAAATATTGAAAATTGTAAAGGAAGTAAATAAAATGATTTGGATGTTGTAATTGGATATTATTACTGAGTAGGACACATGTGTTTAAAAATTAAAAGGAATTGGTATATTTGATTTCAGAATAAATAAATTTAAATGGCCCAACAAAAGGTATGTGTTTAAATTTCTGTATGAAATTTGATGATTTTCCGATTTAGCCACTTGGCTTTGGTTTTCTTTTGGAAATCTGGGGGCCTGTTGAGGCATTTTGTAGTTGTTCCGAGCTAGCCGCGCAAAGAAGACGTTGGCAAAAAATTTAGAAAATTTAAGGAGTTAGAAAAATTTTGAGAAAATTTTGATAATTCAAAATTTGGTTTCAAATTTAAATTTGAATTGTTAAGTAATATTGTTTGGGACTTATGGATAAGTTTGGAAAGATAGAAAGAGGGTTAGTGTGTCTTTAAAAAAAGATTTCTTTGGAAAGTTGTTAAAACCGTTTGGTTTTGGGAGAAAGGTTATCGGGTTATGGACCGTTCTTCTTAACTAGTAATTTCAGGGGTGAAATTCTTTTAAGGGGGAGGAATGTGACGACCCGGAATTTTTGTAACAACCCAGAATTTTGACCAAATTAAATTGAGAATATTTAATTTATTTTAAATATTTGAACGGTGATTTAATTTGAATCCCCGATATAACTTTGAAATTGGCGATTAAATTTTTAATTTAATCTAGTGTGAGTTGAATAAAAATTTGTATCTTCAATTTTAAGCTGAAGAAAAATATTTCAAAAGCTTTTAAAATTCGTAAAGATATTACTGAAGATAATAGAAGCTTCAGAATCGAGTTTGAAACTGTTTTGTTTAGTTTTGAAATTATATTGTTCGAATCGATATTTATTAATAGTCGTCCGAGGCGCAGTCTCGGAATTCGACGAAACCAGTTCCATTGGGTCCGTAATGTTGAATTATTACCGGATTTCAAATTTCGTATTTTTCAGAGTTGTTATGTGAGCACACGATAGACAAACGCGTTGAATAAAATGAAATTCAATTTAAATTTAAAACTTAAAAATTAAGTCAAACCTCAGCACGTCATCTCCCTAAATCTACGCCGAAAATCACGAAGCTGATCGTGCGAAGCATCCCTTCTTCCCTTTGTAAATACCACTCTGTTCAACGGATTCAAAACGAAAACAACTTTCGTTCGAAATCAATTTATGGCCGAGCAAATAGTTAACAAATCTCGTTCGTTTCCCCTCTTTCAAATTCATTCGTTATAAAATCAAAACAAATAATGGCTTCCTCTTCATTTTTGAATTCAATCGAAACCCGTTTAATCTCGTTCCTCTTCAAAATTTAGTCGCGAATCCAGGGAGCTCGAGCTCGAGCTGGTAGTGCTCGCACACGCATGGCAACTGGAATCAGCACTGAGGCGTGGAAGCGTTCGCGATGGTCGCGATGGCGGTGGCTCGTGTAGGGTTTCGCGTGCTCGAAAACTGACCGGCGGTCGTGAATTTGAACAGCATGGCGAAGTCGAGCAGGTGATTGGTTGGAGGGGGATCGCGATTAGGGGCGCGCGATTCAATCGTGATTTGGGTGTCGCGAGTCTGACTGGCGATAAACTCTGGGTGGCATTCAGGCGATGGGTCGTGAGCTAGGGCAGGCGATCGAGCAGTAGGAAATCGCGTAGGCAACGTCGCGCTCGCGAGGGCAGGCGGCGGCATTGGCATGAAGCGGCACCGTGGGAGTCGAGCTGGGAAGTCGCGAGGGGCATGTCGACAGTTGTGTTGTGATGCTAGTTCGCCGTGGGTTCCTCAGTCAACTGCGATGCTCGAGTGAGGTAACTGTTTTTGTATTAATTTAGTTTAAGTGAAAATGTTTGATTATTTACAGAAGATAGAGTATAAGTGTATCGTTTAATTTATTATCTAAAAAATTATTTAAATTACTAAAGGAAATTTATATAAAGGGAATTTGGTTTTAAATATAAAATTTGAGTTAAATAAATTTTGTTTTTGCTTTTAAATTTCAGTATTTTAGAATATGAGATTAAGTGAACTTTAATTTAATTTAGGTAAATTGTTTATTTATTTAGTTATCAAACATTAACAGTAAGTTTATTTTGGATATTAAAAGAAATTTGACTTTTAATTTAAATAATTACTTAATTAAGACGTTAGTTGGAAATCAAAATTTATTGATTTATTGGTTAGTGAAGTCAAATATTAATGAATTGTATAAATTTATTTATACAAGGTAAAAAAAATTGCAAAGAAAACAATCTGGAACGGAAATGGGATGGCAAATTAAAAGCTAAGGTGAGATTTTTCTCACTCAAAATATATTTGGTATTGCAGTTATTATTGACTGATTGATTGCTATTTGGATGTGATATTAGATATGATAGGATATATCTATATATGTAGCAATATATACATATTGCATATGTATATATTGGATTGATTGATTTCCCGCCTCGTATAGCGGATGAGACCCTATTGCGCCGTTAGTAAGCGGATTATTTTTATAAAACCCATATACCGCGATATTCCACCTCGAAGTGGAATTGGTATTGTGCTAACGTCTGTGGATGCAGGGAAACAGGTTGGAGGGATCCAACTGGATTCCTCAACTGTATTTATTTATTTATTTATTTATTTACAGATGTTGATATATATTCTGTTATCATATGATGATATATGATGTTTGATGTTGTGATGGACTAATTGATGCGTTGCATCATTGGATTCAAGTTTTGAAGTTTAAAAATAACGACTTTACTTTAAAAGGATTTTTAAAGTGATTTTTGAAAATATACGTTTTATGGAATTTTTGAATTGATTTAAAAACGTTAAAATTTTAAAGTTAGAAAAGTTATAATTTTTAGTGGAATATAACCAAAGTGTCGTTTTTGAAATAAAAGTCGATTTATTTATAAAATGGTTTAAGTTGGGATTTTTGAATAACTATAAACGATTTGTATAAAAAGATTTATACAAATTGATATTTATAACTTTAAATTTTTGGGATTATAAAACAAGTTTTTATAAGCGTAAAAATAAAATTTTAAGAATTTATAAGTGAAAGAAATTTATAAATTGTGAACTTATAAATGGAAATGATTTTGTAAAATAAAGAAATTATAAGTATTTAACTTATAATATGGATTGTTGGTATAAAAATTGAGTTATGAATTGAATTTGTTAATAAATGAGATTTATAAAAATCAAAGTTGTTAGGAAATATAAAGGTGAAATTATAAACGTTGTTTTATAAATTTGAAAATCAATCAAAATTGATGAATTTAATATAAAGGTTATTAAGGGAATTTTATCCACGATTTTGGACAGTGGACAATTCTTGAAGTATAAATGTGTAGAAAAGATTGAAATTTGGTTAAGTGAAGTATATTCACGATTTTGGACAGTGAATATATTATTGAATAAAATGGATTCATTTTTGAAGAAGTGATATTAAAAATGAAGTTAAACATTTTAAAAAGATGTTTTAAAATGTATTATGAATCGAAAGCATAGTTTTCAACGTTCATTGTTGAAAATAGGCGTTTTCGAAAAGATAAGGAAATGATGGACTATAACACTATTGTTATAGTAAATGATTTCCGAAAGGAAATATTTTATCTAGTATTGGGATTTATATATCAATCTTAATTCTGAATCCCTATACTAGTGATTTTGAGTCGTCGTAACGATGTTTTACGTAACATTCGTTTTGACTCAAATAGATGTTGTTATAGTAAATGTTTTCCTTAAAGAATGAATAATATACTTAATTTGATTTAAGTATATCGAATATTTTCCAAGTGTTGAAAATAAATAGATTTGTGAAATACTTATTATTAAGTAAGGAAATGCTTTTCCAATAAGAAATGAAACTTTTTGAGAATTTATCTTCTTAAAGATAAATTGAAATTGAATATTTTGAAATCAATTGAAAATCGAATATCAGTAGATATTCGAAAATATAAATTCACTATTGAATTTATAAAAGAAATGGGAATTCGTCTTAAAAATAAACGTTGATTTAGTGTGGAAATTTTATATCTAGTAAGGGTATTTTTGAAAGATAAATAATTTGGGAAAATTATTTGGAATCTGATGATGTTGCGCATCTTTATTGATAGTTAAATAATCGACTATCAATAATTACCTTGAGTGGGTATTTGTGTGAATTGGATGAATTTGAATGCCACACTTATTTTTGAATAATCGCTCACTATTCGGGTTAGCCGGGAAAGGACCATGGGGTCGTATAACCCATTCCGAATATGTGATACGTCGTTATGAATTGCATTTGATGACCGGTGTTGAAGACCGGATATTTTTGAAAACGGAAGGATTACCGTCGAGTTACTCTACATCGGCTGATCTCCGGTTTAGATGTGACGTCCCAGATTTTCGCGTTCGAAAATCGACATCCATACTTTACATCGTACTCGAATGTCGTAGATTCGAGCGTTCAAATCCGAGTCGCCGGAGCTTATAACACAGTTAAGTAAATATCACAGCGGAATAAAAAGAATATAGATATACAACATCTGATACAATATCCAGATACAATGATGATACAATGAATATCTATATACATCAGAGATATGATACAATAAATTGCAGCGGAAAGAAAAATAGATAACATCAGCAGCGGATAATCTTCATCTCCAAAGCACGATCCAGAAATAGCTCGAACTCCCAATAACGAGGCACAAAGATAAGCAAGTGCAGTCTGATCCAAAGACTGAACCAACTCCAGAAAATCTACTAAACCTGAATATCTGAAAACCCCAACTCTAGACTGCTCGTGTAGGAAATTATGAGCACCCAGAGTTTAGGAAAGGAACAATAAACTCCGGATCAGTCATGGGACTGGTGTGAGCAACAAAAACAGTTTATCTTTAAAACAAATAGCAAGAGAATTTAAAGTCAATTCGAAATGCTTTTGGAAAATGAAACTACCATAAGACCTCCCGCCACACACACAAAGCAAACGCAGAATTGGAGGAGATTTCTTCTTATGATAGTCAAAGATGTTTACTACGCAAAAATCAAATCATTTGATATTATTACTAGTGCATAGTGCAGAAAACAATTTCGAAAGTAGAATATAAATCTTAGCCAGCATAGACATTTCGCACTTATGCCTACTATAGCTACCATGTTCAATAGCAGGTTACCACCACATTCCATGGCAGGTAATACAACTAAAACCGTATGAAGTTCGTATTTGGAAGATGGATTTCCAACAAGGCTAAGGAACTTCCTATTCCACGAAAGAAACGCCTCTGGCGAGACGCTCCGAGAACCACACCGTTCTCTGCCAAACAAGGCCGGCAACCCCTTTTCCCAAGGGATAAAAGAAACCTCAGATATGCCACCCCCGGTCCTTTGGGACCTTTAACCGAGGTACCTCTAATCCAACATCACACGTCATAAATAAAGTGTGTCCACATGAGTAAGTATCTGGGCTCCATACCATGATACTACCCTTTTCCAGAAGGAATGGTCATACCCTAGGGGAGCTACCCCTGAAAACCTTGCCGCACAATTCCTGTTTTGACCATTACCGGGTTGTGAGGCTCGACGAAGTCTCGTCCACAAAGCTACGCTTTTTCAAAAAGCCACGCTTTGGGTAACCAGATGATCAACCTATGATCACAAAGATAAATGATCAAACAAATGATTATATCACAAATGATCAAACACTGATCATCACACAGCAACACTCAGCATGCCACATTACCAAATTGGGATATATCGCTGATAACTTCAACTACATAACCTCTGAGCTCGTACGTCTCAGAGAAGGGTGTTAAGCTAAGAGAATAAATTCTCCGCCACCAACAGAAATGTATTTGAAAGAAATCGGCTTTATATCTCAAAGTGTAATGTCAGACATGTAACCATACAAGTCTGTTCCGGGCTCGAACAGAACCGAAGGCACTTCTTACGAAGCCCTTGCAATTCCGGGTAATTTCCAATCACGTCCGGACTTCCCGTCACAAAAAGAGTGATATAAATCTCTATACCGGAGCAACTCAGTGCAGAGACATTCGACAGGTTGTCCTTTCATTTTCGAAAATATCCGGTCTTCATCACCGGTCTTCAAATGCCATCCATATACGACGTATCACTATTCGGAATGGGTTATACGACCCAAAGGTCCTTTCCCGGCTAACTCGAATAGTGAGCGCAATTAAAAAAACATATGGATATGGGATTTCAATTAAGTCACAACTTAACAATTCCAAACATTCTTTCAAATGGTTTAAACCAATTACCATTTCAAATCTTTTAAACAAAAAGATTCATTTACAGATTTTTCCAAATCAATTCTCATTTCAATTTGATTAACTCGTTAAATCTTTAAATCAAAGATTTAACTTATAGCTTTCCAAACAATTTCATTTCTAATGGGTTAAACAAAACATCATTTTAAATCTGTTAAAAATAAACAGATTTAATTCATAGCTTTCAAAAAAGAATTCATTCATAGCCTTTTAAAACATTTCAATTTCATTTTGAATTTGAAACCTTTCAACACAAATTGGAAGTTCACTTCTTATATGAAAGCTGTTATTATTTGAAAACAAATAGTTTTCGTTTAAGAAAAATCCAATTATATTTACACGAGTTAAAACCCTTTTATTTTATTCACATTCCAAAATCAATACTTTTTAAAATGGTTTAACTCATATATAACAGGTATAAAATCTCTAATCCCTATTTTCAAATCATAGAGTTCAATTTTCAAATCTTGAATTTAAGTTTAAATCAATTTATTTAAACTTCAAAACTTAATCAAGTTATTCGAAAATAAGTTTCATCTTTGAAATTCCATTTCAAAAGCTTTTCACATTTAAACCGAAATTTCTAATTTCAAAATCAATTGAAATAAAAAATTCAATTTCAAAACATCAAATTTAAATTATCTGTGACTTAACCGATTTCCACGTGAAATCCATATTTGTGTGTGTAACAGTGTAGTCCAGGGGTTCAACACAATAGTGCAACACGATGAATCATCACAGATCAAAATACAGGATATAGTTGATAAGTGGTATAAACTATCGCTTATCTTTCATATACAGATCACAGATATATATCACAGATAAGTAAATTTCAGATCAAAACATAAATCAGGGTATATCACAGAGCATCATAAATCAGGGATATCAAATAATCAAATCATCCAATAGAATCCAAATATTCATAAGTAAGGTCAGTTAATTGTCTGATTAATTTAAATCAGATTAATTTCTAATCCAGGTTAATTATCAATTCCTAAATTAATTATCTTAATTAATTAAATTATTCTTAATTAGTCATATTAATTAAATTAACCTTTAAACCAATTACATAATTAATTAACCCCTTAATTAATTATTTTAAGAAATTAAACCTTTATTACTTAGTTTATTGATTATTTATTCTTATTACCTAAGTTAACTATTGATCATATATTAGTTAACTTAAATTAGTTACTTTAAAAACTCTTAGTTACAGATTAATTAAACTCTTCATTATTAATTAATTCATCTTTAATAACAAATTTATAAATCTCAATTTACTTAGTAAATTCCAATTATCAATTTATAACATTCTTGATCACCTTGCAATATAAATTAAATCATTTATCTTTTATTTGAAAAATCTTTCTTTCATAATTTTAAATAAATTTGTTTCTAACTTACAACTAAATTGTTAACTTAAAGTTAAAAATCAAAATATTATTTAAGACTAATACTTAACTGTTTAAGGTGATTAACTAAAATTTTCAAATACTTAAACTAGTTGTAAAATGATTCACAACTAAATTTGATTAGGCTTAAAACCCTGAAACAATACCCGAGAAAACCTTATGTTCACTCGAGTTGAAACTCGAGTTCCTTCACCATTCTCCCCGAGATTTCCTTCTTCTTCCTATTTCCTTTTTCAAACCAGCAAGAACACGAGCCATCCCAGAAACTAACTCGAACTAGTCACTTCTTCTCCCAGGCACGCTCTCGAGAACCCGAACCCAAAACACTCAGACGTGCACACGATCAACTGTGCACGTGCACCTCTACCCCGACCATCTTCGATCGAATCGCCACCCACCACCAAGTCGATGGTATCCCCCTTGACCAACCTAGACACTCAGATCACTCAAATTCGTCGCCGATCAAAATCGAGTAGCCTGACTAAATCTGGAACAAAGTCGAACCACCTAAAATCATCTCGTTTCGCCACCAAGGGTCACTGGAGGCCATGCGAACTCGTTCAGAACCTCACCACGACACTACGCCTTGTTTCCCCCACGTGCGATCGTTTCCAGCTTGCCCACGTCGACGCATTTGCCTAAATTCTAACATCAACCAAAGTAGGTCCTTAAACCCTAAAAGTTCGTCGATTGGCTTCCATGGTAAACAAAAAAATTTCTGATCATTTTTCCTATCACCTTCGTTCCTCCAGCTATCTCCACAACAAATTTCGACCAACCCGGTTTTGCCGATCGCCAGGAATTGAACGAAACCCAAAATCTGTTCAACCCCAGATATCTCAACGAATATTAGCTTAAAAATCATGAATTTTCTTTTAAAAATCCTATTTTACCATGACAAACCAGATTGTAACCTGGAAATACTAAATCATCTCGATCGAAATTTGGGTTTAGTTTGAGATTTTACTGCTCTACCTTCTTTAGGATGAACTATTCTTCAATACTATCTAGAAGTATTTCCAGATCGAACACTTAGTCATTAATAACAAGTTTTATTCTTATACCTATGTCTAAAATAAATCAAACAAAGAGATATTAGGTTTATTTCATATTTTTGAGAACCTGTGAAATCAACATAGTATGATCATCCATACAGATATAAACATATATAAACAATCCATTCTAAACAACATGCTAATACTTATCATTCTTCACTTTGCAGAATTTATAGCATGTATCTATATTGAAGAGATTCAATTTGTTCACTCACCTCAATTTGAAAGAAAACAGAGTTTCTATGAACAGGCTTTTAAAATTTTTGCAAGTAGAAGCTTCTTCTTTGATCTTTGATTCACTCCTCTGGTTTGCCTAGTTTGTTTTTATTTTGTCTTCTTTTACTTGCCTTTTTATTTTCTGGTCTTGCTCATTTTTGTTGAACGAATGAAAGTGAGGTTTGTGGATGTATACAAAGAGATGAGCAGGTTTTAGATAGTACTGAGCATCATTCTTTTGTATAATTATTTTATACAAGTTTTGTACTGTGTGTATGGGTGAGTTAGAGAGCATTAACTGAAAGTATGTATTTACATCTTGCCTTACATTACTTTACTCGGTTGAGGTAATGTTGTTATGGTGGTGGAAATGATGTTTTGGGGCTGACATGATATGGTATAGGGTGTTGTATTTTATGCTTTTGTATTGTTGGTCTCGGCTGTACAAGTATATTTTTATTTGTTGGTATTTCTTTTGTTTTTGTTACTTTGTTTCATACTTTTGCAATACTCCTTTCTTTCTTTTGTCTAGTCTAATTGCATAATTTTCTTACAGGCTACATACATATACAAAGCCTGGTTTTTATCTATGGGTCACCTTATATTTTACAATCCTATATTTCATCTTATATACCATGTTTTTATTTTGTTTTCATTCATAGCTTAGGTATTAATTATCACTTTATAGAATAAGTAAACTTCTATTTTTATCTTACTTTATATTTTTTTATAACTCAAATTATTATCAAATTCATTTACTTGAGATTTTTATTTCAAATCAAATGTATACACATATATATTCACATATATACAATATTTACTTTATTTATAAAAATAAATGATTTATACAGAATTTATTCAAGACTCGGGGAAACTCGCTATCAATTTATCAATTGATTTTACTATTTTTATTCAAAAATTTATTTAATTACTCAATTTAATTCAAAAATTCATTTAATTATTAATTTAAATAAATTTAAATTTCAGGGTCGTTACATTAGAGGTTTTATCACCCTTAGTGACGGGAAGTCCTGACGTGATTGAAAATTATCCGGAATTGCAAGGGCTTCGTGAGAAGTGCCTTCGGTTCTGTTCGATCCCGGAACAGACTTGTATGGATTGTATGTCTGACGTTACAATTTGAGATATAAAGCTGATTTCTTTCAAATACATTTCTGTTGGTGGCGGAGAATTTATTCTCTTAGCTTAACACCCTTCTCTGAGACGTACGAGCTCAGAGGTTATGTAGTTGAAATTTATCAGCGATATATCCCAATTTGGTAACGTGGCATACTAAGTGTTGCTGTGAAATGATCAGTGTTTGATCATTTGTGATATGATCATTTGTTTGATCTTATATCTTTGTGATCATAAGTTGATCATTTGTTTGACCCGAAGCATGGCTTTGTAGAAAGCGTAGCTTTGTGGACGAGACTTCGTCGAGCCTCACACCCCGGAAATGGTCGAAACAGGAAGGATGCAGCAAGGTTCTAGGGAGTAGCGCCCCTTAGTGTATGTCATTCCTTCTGGATAAAGGTGGTATCATGGTATGGAGCCCAAATACTTAACCTCTGTGGTTGCTGCAAAATTATTACTTTGTGGTTTGTTGCGAATCGGGGATCCTCGGGAAGATCGGTGACGATCGGGGGATGGCATACGCGTGTCAGTAGTTACCTATTTTTATAGAGGTAACCCGGCCTTGTGTTGGCAGAGATCCGGTTAGGTTCTCGGGTCGTCTATTCCAGGGACGTACCCATCGTGGATAGGAAGTTCCTTAGCCTGACCATTTGTTGGAAATCCAAAGAAACAATACGAGCCTTGTACGGTTTTAGTTGTAGAACCTATCATTCACTTATGGTGGCGCCCCACTGTTTGAATGGTAGCTATAGTAGGCATACGATACTGGTCGTATGCTGGCTAAGATTTATATTATACTTTCGAAATGATTTCTACACTATGCACTAATAATAATATAAAAAAGAATTTGATTTTGCGTAGTAAGCATCTTTGACTATCATAAGAAGAAATCTCCTCCAATTCTGCGTTTGCATTGTGTGTGTGGTGGGAGGTCTTATGGTAGTTTCATTTTCCAAAAGCATTGCGAATTTGTTTTATTTTCTTTGTGAAAGATAAACTGTTTTACGATCTCACACCAGTCACCATGAATGACTCGGAGTTTATTGTTTCCCTTCTAAACTCTGGGTGCCCACCAATTTCCACACGGGCAGTCTAGAGTTAGGTTATCAGGATATTCTGGATATTCTGGAGCTTTGGAGATAAGCTGGAGGACGAGACGTAGTATTTGTATCTGATATTATTTATTCCGCTGTGTATTCTGTATGAGGACAAGTTATATAACTGGCCATTGTTGTATATTGACTCTGATGATTGATGTATGTATAAAATGATATAGTTCTTTGTTTTAGAGATTATTCATTTATCTATTATATATTGTTCCACTGCGATATGTGAGATTCTGATATTGTTCTGTTTCTGTTCTGTGTGTTCTGTTGTTCTTCTCTTCTTCTTCTACTCTTTTCTTCTTCTTCTACTTTTTTCTTCTTTTTAAAACCATAACTTTTCGGGTTTCCGGCATTCGATGTCTCGGCAGTCGATAAAGTGAGTATCGATGTCGAATTTTCGAAAGTCGAAAATTCCGGGATGTTACATTTGGTATCAGAGCATATGGTTAAGCGACAACCCTGCTCTGTTGGGTGTTACTCATTAGAGATAGAGTCAGCAGTACTCTAGAATGAGTTTGAGTGTAATAATAGATACGAGTGCGTATTTGTTAGTGAATATGAAAATGTTTTGTATTGTGTTGACTTATCGGTTGATTGTTTATGGATTCTGGTCGGTGCAGTCTAGCTAACTATAATCGATAGGGGTTTCTAAACTCTTAAACAAGATAAACCGACACAGTATTGTTTTAAATAGGGTAAATGAAATAATTTTGCCCAAAACTATTTTTTTGTATAGAAAAGAAATGGTTTTCTATGAATTATCATAGTATATGGATGCATGGTTGTTAGGAAATAATAATATTGAAATGTTATCATTATTATATGAAATTGAATAAGAAATGAATTCATATACAAATGAAATTTAAGAATGTAAATTATAAATGTGACTTATAATTAGAAGTAGAATTCCAGAGAAGTTTTCGGAAATGTTTTGAAAAGAATTTGTAAATTTTGGAGATTTGGAAAGTTTAATTTCTTTTTGATTTGAAAATGAATTTCAAAGGTTTGAAAAATGTTTTGAAGAGATGAAAAGCTCTAAACTCTTTTCGGTCGCTGGAAAATAACTTCGGTGATGACCGCGACATCATTGGTGTTCATTTTCGGGTTTCCAAAAGAGGAAATTGCTGCCAAATTATTTTAAATGGAAGTTGTTTGGAAAATTTGGGTTTATGTTTTGGAAATTCAAGGATAATTTGAATTGTTTTAAAAAATGGTTTTGAAAAGGTTGAAAAGACTCTGGAATGCTATATAAAAATATTGATGAGAATAATAAATGAGTTGATAACTTATACAATTTGTTGTGAATTTAGATTGAATAAATTTAACTTAAGGAATTTTAAGTTGAATCAAAGTAAGTGCAAGTGAATCAATTAAATGAAAGTGAGATTGAATGTTAAAATTCATTTTGAATTTGTAAGTAAATAAAACTGCAATTGAATTTGATTTGTGGAAAACGAAGTGAACTATTAAACTAAAATTAGTAAGTGAAGCTAATTGAATATTAACCAAATGAATAAGGTTTGGAACGAATTAAATTCAATAATTGTAAAAGAAAGATAAATTGAATTCGAATTGGAAATCCAGTTAAATGTGAGTGGTTATAAACCAAAATAGCAAACTGAAAATAAATTTTGGAAATGAGCAAAAGAATAAAACTGGAATTAAAACTGAATATTGAAAATGAAGTTGAATTGTGTGAAATTAAATGAAGTTTTGAGATTAGTTTGAAGTGAACTAAAGTTAATTGATAAAAATTCAATATTCAGAAGTTGAACCGAATCCAAATTAGATTGGAATTGTGAATTGAATTCAAATGAAATTTGAAATGTAAAATTGAATGAGAATAGATATATAACTTCAACAGTGAAGTAGAAAAATGATATAAGTAGTTTATATTGAAAAATTTGTAATAAAATGGGCAAAATAGTTTGAATATATGTAACTAGATATTATGGCTAGTAGGACATACAGGTGTTATAAAAGGAATTGGAATTTTGATTTCGAAGATAATTTGAATTGCTCGAAAAAGGTATGTGTTTAAATTTCAATATGAGATTTGATGATTTTCTTGTCTAGCCGCTTGGCTTTTTCTTTTTCTTTTTGAAATCTGAGAGTCCGTAGGGACGTTTTGTAGTCGTGCCATATTAGCCGCACAAAGGAGACGCTGGCGAAATTTTTTGAAAATTTCGAGTGTTAGAAAATTTTTGAGAAAATTTTGAAAGTTTAAAATTTGAATTTGAATTTTGAAGTAAACAATGTTGTTTGGAAACTATGAAAGGTTTAGAAATTTAGTTGAATTGATAACGAATCTTTAGTAGAAAGATTTGTTTTGAAAAGTTGATAAAATTATTGGATTGTGAAAGATAGTAGACGAGTTAAGGACCATTTTTCCTAACTTGTAATTTCGAGGACGAAATTCTTTTAAGGGGGGAAGTCTGTAACGACCCAGAATTTTGACCAAATTAAATTGAGAATATTTAATTTATTTTAAATATTTGAACGGTGATTTAATTTGAATCCCCGATATAACTTTGAAATTGGCGATTAAATTTTTAATTTAATCTAGTGTGAGTTGAATAAAAATTTGTATCTTCAATTTTAAGCTGAAGAAAAATATTTCAAAAGCTTTTAAAATTCGTAAAGATATTACTGAAGATAATAGAAGCTTCAGAATCGAGTTTGAAACTGTTTTGTTTAGTTTTGAAATTATATTGTTCGAATCGATATTTATTAATAGCCGTCCGAGGCGCAGTCTCGGAATTCGACGAAACCAGTTCCATTGGGTCCGTAATGTTGAATTATTACCGGATTTCAAATTTCGTATTTTTCAGAGTTGTTATGTGAGCACACGATAGACAAACGCGTTGAATAAAATGAAATTCAATTTAAATTTAAAACTTAAAAATTAAGTCAAACCTCAGCACGTCATCTCCCTAAATCTACGCCGAAAATCACGAAGCTGATCGTGCGAAGCATCCCTTCTTCCCTTTGTAAATACCACTCTGTTCAACGGATTCAAAACGAAAACAACTTTCGTTCGAAATCAATTTATGGCCGAGCAAATAGTTAACAAATCTCGTTCGTTTCCCCTCTTTCAAATTCATTCGTTATAAAATCAAAACAAATAATGGCTTCCTCTTCATTTTTGAATTCAATCGAAACCCGTTTAATCTCGTTCCTCTTCAAAATTTAGTCGCGAATCCAGGGAGCTCGAGCTCGAGCTGGTAGTGCTCGCACACGCATGGCAACTGGAATCAGCGCTGAGGCGTGGAAGCGTTCGCGATGGTCGCGATGGCGGTGGCTCGTGTAGGGTTTCGCGTGCTCGAAAACTGACTGGCAGTCGCGAATTTGAACAGCATGGCGAAGTCGAGCAAGTGATTGGTTGGAGGGGGATCGCGATTAGGGGCGCGCGATTCAATCGTGATTTGGGTGTCGCGAGTCTGACTGGCGATAAACTTTGGGTGGCATTCAGGCGATGGGTCGTGAGCTAGGGCAGGCGATCGAGCAGTAGGAAATCGCGTAGGCAACGTCGCGCTCGCGAGGGCAGGCGGCGGCATTGGCATGAAGCGGCACCGTGGGAGTCGAGCTGGGAAGTCGCGAAGGGCATGTCGACAGTTGTGTTGTGATGCTAGTTCGCCGTGGGTTCCTCAGTCAACTGCGATGCTCGAGTGAGGTAACTGTTTTTGTATTAATTTAGTTTAAGTGAAAATGTTTGATTATTTACAGAAGATAGAGTATAAGTGTATCGTTTAATTTATTATCTAAAAAATTATTTAAATTACTAAAGGAAATTTATATAAAGGGAATTTGGTTTTAAATATAAAATTTGAGTTAAATAAATTTTGTTTTTGCTTTTAAATTTCAGTATTTTAGAATATGAGATTAAGTGAACTTTAATTTAATTTAGGTAAATTGTTTATTTATTTAGTTATCAAACATTAACAGTAAGTTTATTTTGGATATTAAAAGAAATTTGACTTTTAATTTAAATAATTACTTAATTAAGACGTTAGTTGGAAATCAAAATTTATTGATTTATTGGTTAGTGAAGTCAAATATTAATGAATTGTATAAATTTATTTATACAAGGTAAAAAAAATTGCAAAGAAAACAATCTGGAACGGAAATGGGATGGCAAATTAAAAGCTAAGGTGAGATTTTTCTCACTCAAAATATATTTGGTATTGCAGTTATTATTGACTGATTGATTGCTATTTGGATGTGATATTAGATATGATAGGATATATCTATATATGTAGCAATATATACATATTGCATATGTATATATTGGATTGATTGATTTCCCGCCTCGTATAGCGGATGAGACCCTATTGCGCCGTTAGTAAGCGGATTATTTTTATAAAACCCATATACCGCGATATTCCACCTCGAAGTGGAATTGGTATTGTGCTAACGTCTGTGGATGCAGGGAAACAGGTTGGAGGGATCCAACTGGATTCCTCAACTGTATTTATTTATTTATTTATTTACAGATGTTGATATATATTCTGTTATCATATGATGATATATGATGTTTGATGTTGTGATGGACTAATTGATGCGTTGCATCATTGGATTCAAGTTTTGAAGTTTAAAAATAACGACTTTACTTTAAAAGGATTTTTAAAGTGATTTTTGAAAATATACGTTTTATGGAATTTTTGAATTGATTTAAAAACGTTAAAATTTTAAAGTTAGAAAAGTTATAATTTTTAGTGGAATATAACCAAAGTGTCGTTTTTGAAATAAAAGTCGATTTATTTATAAAATGGTTTAAGTTGGGATTTTTGAATAACTATAAACGATTTGTATAAAAAGATTTATACAAATTGATATTTATAACTTTAAATTTTTGGGATTATAAAACAAGTTTTTATAAGCGTAAAAATAAATTTTTAAGAATTTATAAGTGAAAGAAATTTATAAATTGTGAACTTATAAATGGAAATGATTTTGTAAAATAAAGGAATTATAAGTATTTAACTTATAATATGGATTGTTGGTATAAAAATTGAGTTATGAATTGAATTTGTTAATAAATGAGATTTATAAAAATCAAAGTTGTTAGGAAATATAAAGGTGAAATTATAAACATTGTTTTATAAATTTGAAAATCAATCAAAATTGATGAATTTAATATAAAGGTTATTAAGGGAATTTTATCCACGATTTTGGACAGTGGACAATTCTTGAAGTATAAATGTGTAGAAAAGATTGAAATTTGGTTAAGTGAAGTATATTCACGATTTTGGACAGTGAATATATTATTGAATAAAATGGATTCATTTTTGAAGAAGTGATATTAAAAATGAAGTTAAACATTTTAAAAAGATGTTTTAAAATGTATTATGAATCGAAAGCATAGTTTTCAACGTTCATTGTTGAAAATAGGCGTTTTCGAAAAGATAAGGAAATGATGGACTATAACACTATTGTTATAGTAAATGATTTCCGAAAGGAAATATTTTATCTAGTATTGGGATTTATATATCAATCTTAATTCCGAATCCCTATACTAGTGATTTTGAGTCGTCGTAACGATGTTTTACGTAACATTCGTTTTGACTCAAATAGATGTTGTTATAGTAAATGTTTTCCTTAAAGAATGAATAATATACTTAATTTGATTTAAGTATATCGAATATTTTCCAAGTGTTGAAAATAAATAGATTTGTGAAATACTTATTATTAAGTAAGGAAATGCTTTTCCAATAAGAAATGAAACTTTTTGAGAATTTATCTTCTTAAAGATAAATTGAAATTGAATATTTTGAAATCAATTGAAAATCGAATATCAGTAGATATTCGAAAATAAAATTCACTATTGAATTTATAAAAGAAATGGGAATTCGTCTTAAAAATAAACGTTGATTTATTTTTGAAGTGTGGAAATTTTATATCTAGTAAGGGTATTTTTGAAAGATAAATAATTTGGGAAAATTATTTGGAATCTGATGATGTTGCGCATCTTTATTGATAGTTAAATAACCGACTATCAATAATTACCTTGAGTGGGTATTTGTTGTGAATTGGATGAATTTGAATGCCACACTTATTTTTGAATAATCGCTCACTATTCGGGTTAGCCGGGAAAGGACCATGGGGTCGTATAACCCATTCCGAATATGTGATACGTCGTTATGAATTGCATTTGATGACCGGTGTTGAAGACCGGATATTTTTGAAAATGGAAGGATTACCGTCGAGTTACTCTACATCGGCAGATCTCCGGTTTAGAGGTTTTATCACCCTTAGTGACGGGAAGTCCTGACGTGATTGAAAATTATCCGGAATTGCAAGGGCTTCGTGAGAAGTGCCTTCGGTTCTGTTCGATCCCGGAACAGACTTGTATGGATTGTATGTCTGACGTTACAATTTGAGATATAAAGCTGATTTCTTTCAAATACATTTCTGTTGGTGGCGGAGAATTTATTCTCTTAGCTTAACACCCTTCTCTGAGATGTACGAGCTCAGAGGTTATGTAGTTGAAATTTATCAGCGATATATCCCAATTTGGTAACGTGGCATACTAAGTGTTGCTGTGAAATGATTAGTGTTTGATCATTTGTGATATGATCATTTGTTTGATCTTATATCTTTGTGATCATAGGTTGATCATTTGTTTGACCCGAAGCATGGCTTTGTAGAAAGCGTAGCTTTGTGGACGAGACTTCGTCGAGCCTCACACCCCGGAAATGGTCGAAAAAGGAAGGATGCAGCAAGGTTCTAGGGAGTAGCGCCCCTTAGTGTATGTCATTCCTTCTGGATAAAGGTGGTATCATGGTATGGAGCCCAGATACTTAACCTCTGTGGTTGCTGCAAAATTATTACCTTGTGGTTTGTTGCGAATCGGGGATCCTCGGGAAGATCGATGACGATCGGGGGATGGCATACGCGTGTCAGTAGTTACCTATTTTTAAAGAGGTAACCCGGCCTTGTGTTGGCAGAGATCCGGTTAGGTTCTCGGGTCGTCTATTCCAGGGACGTACCCATCGTGGATAGGAAGTTCCTTAGCCTGACCATTTGTTGGAAATCCAAAGAAACAATACGAGCCTTGTACGGTTTTAGTTGTAGAACCTATCATTCACTTATGGTGGCGCCCCACTGTTTGGATGGTAGCTATAGTAGGCATACGATACTGGTCGTATGCTGGCTAAGATTTATATTATACTTTCGAAATGATTTCTACACTATGCACTAATAATAATATAAAAAAGAATTTGATTTTGCGTAGTAAGCATCTTTGACTATCATAAGAAGAAATCTCCTCCAATTCTGCGTTTGCATTGTGTGTGTGGTGGGAGGTCTTATGGTAGTTTCATTTTCCAAAAGCATTGCGAATTTGTTTTATTTTCTTTGTGAAAGATAAACTGTTTTACGATCTCACACCAGTCACCATGACTGACTCGGAGTTTATTGTTTCCCTTCTAAACTCTGGGTGCCCACCAATTTCCACACGGGCAGTCTAGAGTTAGGTTATCAGGATATTCTGGATATTCTGGAGCTTTGGAGATAAGCTGGAGGACGAGACGTAGTATTTGTATCTGATATTATTTATTCCGCTGTGTATTCTGTATGAGGACAAGTTATATAACTGTCCATTGTTGTATATTGACTCTGATGATTGATGTATGTATAAAATGATATAGTTCTTTGTTTTAGAGATTATTCATTTATCTATTATATATTGTTCCGCTGCGATATGTGAGATTCTGATATTGTTCTGTTTCTGTTCTGTGTGTTCTGTTGTTCTTCTCTTCTTCTTCTACTCTTTTCTTCTTCTTCTACTTTTTTCTTCTTTTTAAAACCATAACTTTTCGGGTTTCCGGCATTCGATGGCTCGGCAGTCGATAAAGTGAGTATCGATGTCGAATTTTCGAAAGTCGAAAATTCCGGGATGTTACAATTTTGGACATTTGAAATTGGAATATTTAATTGATTTTAAATATTCAAAAGTAAACTTTTAACTTGAATTTCAAATATCACTATTTATTGGGTAATTTAATTATTAAATTAAATGATTTGGAGTTGGGTAAAATGTTGAATCTGGAGTTTTAAGCCTGTTAAAAATAGTTTGAAGGCTTGGAAAATTCATATTAATAATACTGAAGGTGATAGAACTTTTAAAATTGAATTTAAAAGTCATTTGTTCAGTTTTAAAAATATATCGTTTAAATCGGTATTTAAAAATAGCCTTTCGAAGCACAGTCTCGAAATTCGACGAAACCAGTTCCATTGGATCCGTAATAGAGTATTATTATCGGATTTTAAATTTCATAGTGATTGGAGTTGTTGTGTGAGCGTACGACATATAAACACACTGAAATTTATATCGAATTCAATATAATAATTGGATTCAAAAAGCTATCTTCCACATATGATCGAATTAGGACTCAAAACTTGTTCTATTAGGTTCGGAATAGCGGTATAACATTAGAAATGCTAGGCGGCACGCCTCGATAAGAGATTGGGATTTTAAGTTATCTATAACGAGATATTTTTGAATATAAAAATATAAATTTTAAATCAACAGCCACCCTATAACTTGTCTCAGCCGACCTATTTGTGTACTCGATGCCGCTTCTACACGTTAAATCGTGAATTCCTTCCTTCGTCTTCCTAAAAAAAATTCACGGCTTAATGATAAAAATCGATTCGAAAAAAAATAAAAAAATGTATCGAAGACGAATTCGAATTCGTTTCTTCGAACCGTTCGCCTTCGTAGTGGGATCGAGATTTGAAGCTCGACGAGGCGCACCGTCTTGGAAGTGAGGGTCGTGTGATTAGTTTGGGTGAAGAGGTGTCGAACTGGGGTGAGGTGGCCGATCGAGTCGAGGTTGGAGGTGGCAGCCACGTGAGTTAGTCGAGCTCGTCGTCGAAATCGCGCATGTGAATCTTTAGGGTCGGTCGATCCACGATGTCACCTCAGTTCGAATTGATGGTGATGGGTCGACTCTGGTCGTCGACATGGGTTCGAGCAGTTGTGAGGGACGGTGGCTTTCGTGTGCGGGCTCGGGAACTGGTTGGCTGTGAGGTAGTTCTTTCTATCTTAATTAAATTATACATAGGTATATATATATGTATGGGTTTCGAGAAAATATATATTACAATAAGAGGTGAAATTGTAAAAATGTTAACTGAATGCAAGGATTTTTGTTTTAAAATCGAATGAAAAATATTACAATGAAGTTTAAGTTAAAGATCTATTTTGAAAAGTTTTACAATAAGATAAAAGATTTTTGAATTAATTTTATTGGTTGATGTTTGAAATGTTATGGTTACACTTTATTTATAGAATGTTAATTAATTTATTAAATTTACGGGTTTATATAATGTATATACATATATAGGTGAATAGAGGTTATTATAAATTTGGAAAATATAGGATTTAAATAAAAAATTAGATTTTTAAATCTATATGATTTATTTTATAAGTATATATGGAGTTACAAAATAATAATAATAATAAAATAAAATAAATATAGATATACACATAGGTAAAAGTGAATATATATATATATACAGGAAAGATTTTGAAAATAGAAATTATTAGTTAAAAAGTTAGTTAAGTAAATTTTTTAAAATAGTAATTGATTGTTTGATTTATTTCAAGTGTTAATAAAACCGTAAAATGTTTACATAAGGTCTGAAATCATGGAAAAATCAAGTCGGGTTGGATGGATTGCAAATGAAAAGCAAAGGTGAGTTAATCTCACTCATCTGGATTATTATTTAAATTTAAATGGTAAAATTTAAATATTTGGTCGAATGGTTGAATTGATTGGATGTGATAATATATATAGTAGTTTGTATATATATATATATATATATATATATATTGGAGTGATTGATTTCTCGCATTATATAGCGGATGAGACCCTATGCGCCGCATAATAGCGGATAATATTATATAAACCCATATACCGCGATATTCCACCTTGAAGTGGAATTGGTATTATGCTAACGTCTGTGGATGCAGGGAAACAGGTAGGAGGGATCCAACTGGATTCCTCAAAATTATTTAGATTGTTCTAATAATTCTGTGATATGATTATTTGATATTCTGTGATGAATTATATTGATAATTGAGAATGATGGATCCTATGGTTTGATTGAATATATTTGGGTATACTGTGTTACCAAAATATATAGATTGGATTTTTTGGAAAGAAATAAAAGAGTAAATTTTTAAGTAAATAATTATAGAGATTTAAATAAATTAAAGAATGAATTGGGAAAGGATAAAAGTGATTTTTAAATTCTGTTAAGTAAATTTCGAGTATGGGAAAGGAGACTTTGAATAAAAGGGGAAATATTATTTTTTAAACCTAAGTGATATTATTTAAGGGAATAGAAGAATTTATTTTAAAATTCAAGGTTTGAATTTATTTAAAGGGATAAAGAAGGATTTTGGAAAACCTGAAATTGATATTTTCAGTTTAAAAGATTTTAAATCATAATAAAGAAAGAAAATCTGAAGTTAATGGATTTTGAAATAAATGGAGTAAGTAAGGAATTTTATTTCAAAGTGAAGTAAATTGGAAATCAATTGTAAATTGATTTAAGTGTTTGGAATTGGAATTTAAAAGAGAAGTGAGATTTTGGAATTTACAAACTGGTTTATAAAGTGAAGTAAAATATCAGTGGGTATTTGGAAGAATAAATTCACGGTGGGAATCTATTAAAGGAATGGGTCAATTTGGTTAAAAATAAATAGTGATTTATTTTTAAAAGATGTGAAAGAGAAGTGTATTTCCCAGGATAGCCAAGTACGTTTTCAAAGAAATTTTTTAAGTATAAGTTAAAAGTTTTAAGGATTGTTTTAAAAGCATGTTTTAGAAAATTTATTATTTTTAAACGTTTAAGTTTTAAAGTAAGTGTTTTCCAAATTTATTTAGTAGTAATTATTTAAAGGTGACTGGGTATTATGTTTTAAAAGATAAAAAGTTAGTTTTACATTTTATAAAGTAGTTTTATTTTAAATATTCTTAAAGTATATATTTTTGAATAAAGTATTAAAGTAGTTTTTAATTTAAATGTTTAAAGTATATTTTATAATAAAGTGTTTTAAAGTTATTTTTAAATCTAAAGTATTTGTACTTGGTGATTTCAGTGGAAATAGAAATTATTTGGGAAATTTATTCCATAAGAGAAAGACGGTTTGAAACTATTTTCAAAGGGTTAAAAGGTGGAAATATATCTTGCGAAGATATTTGAGATAAATAAATAATTTGGGAGAAATTATTGTGGCTTGACGATTGGTTGTGAATGTAATTGATAGTTAAATGACCAACTATCAATATTGGCCAATGCGCTAATCGTTTTGAAGAGACCGGGAGCGGGATTTATTTTTCGAAAACCACTTCGATCCGGTTTGTACGTTTTCGTGGGGAAAACGAGTATGGAGTCGAAGATGGAGTAGTGAAGTGCAAGGGCTAATCGCTACTAATCCTGAGGATGATTCTAAAATGGATGTAGTAGTAATAGGGCCATCAGTTCCGTTCGAACCCGGAACGGACTTGTATGGATGAATGCTTTCGGAACATCGTCAGGTGGACGATGGGCATTCTAAGAGATGTGTTCTACAAAGGTAACGCTTAGCCTTGAGCCTCATCAACCGGGAATGACTGAAAATCAGGGGTTATGCAGCAAGGCTATGTGGGTTGCACCCATTAGGGTGAGGTCATCCCTGTCTAGATGTCCCTTTTATTTCGGCTTAGTGGGCGGTTGCTGATCCCAACCGCGGGGTGATCTTACTCGGAATTATCCAGTAAAGGGGTAGTTCCGATCTTGTGCTGTAGGGGATCGGGCGTGGTCCTCGGTACGCTGATCTAGACCAGGTACTGTGACAGGTGGTACCCCAGTGCCTAGTCATTAGTTGGAAATCCATTCTCCCTACGTGCCTTTACGGTTTTGTTTGTATACCTATTGTTAGCACCAAAATTGGTCACTAACCCCCAAATCCAGATGAAAGCACCAAATACCAGTCACAGCTCAGAGATAGAATGTATGTAGAGAGTAATAACGTGAAGAACAGTTAAAACTGAAATGAAAGCAATAAAGAACAACAGATTTTATAGTGGTTCGGCTAACTCCGGCCTACATCCACTCCAGAAGTTAGCTCTTTATTGCTGTAATAATCAATTACAGTTACAAAATGGCAGAGGTGCCTTAGCCTTAGAAAAGAGAAAGTAAGAGAGCAGAAAGAAGATCCCCCATCTGGAGACCCACATGCTGTATTTATAGGCAAAACCAGGTTGTTGGGCCTCCTGAGTAGTTTGGGCCCATCAAGGTCATAGTCGAACCCTCCTTCATTATGTCGACCGATCCTGAGCAGTTGGTATGCCGAACGTTGGGAGGTGCGAGGTACCGAGGTATGGAGGTGCGAGGTATCGAGGTGTGGAGGTGCGAGGTACCGAGGTATGCCGAACGACCCATCCAATGTCAAATGCTCCCTAATGCCGAACGAACCATCCAATGCCGAACGAGATTTATGTCGAGTGCTCCATCCAGTGCCGAACGAGATTTATGCCGAGCGCTCCATCCAATGCCGAACGATACTTAATGCCGAACCTCCATCATGCGCGAACGATACTTAATGCCGAACCTCCATCATGCCGAACCATGTCTGATGCCGAACAGCTTCTAATGCCGAGCGCCCATCATGCCGAACGATCTTTAATGTCGAGCGCCTCTAAATGTCGAGCGCTCCTGGATGCCGAGCGCTACTGAATGCCGAGTGCTCCTGGAATGCCGAACCACTCATGTATGTCGAACGCTCTATGCACGCCGAGTACTCTTGAATGCTATTCGAACGTGAGTAGTGAATGCCAGACGAACTATTTGTGCCGAACCACATCATGCCGAACCATGTTTAATGCCGAACCATGTTTCCTAGACCCAAATTATAGTTGATTCATCTTTATCCAATAATGTTTCCATCTTCCAAGCATGTTGCGTCATCCATCCATCCAGTCGACTGAATCCATCGTATACCAACCTCGACGAACGTGCAGTTGAGTAAGTTAAACCCGTCTATCCACGTCCTTGCCAAAAGGCGGGTTAACACTTGCCCCCCAAAACATGCCTTGCTTTGAAAGGTGTGTTTTGAATAGCCTCAAGTCCAATGTCTTAAGTATGTATGTTATCCACATCCATACTTTCCGATTCATAATCCAATCCATTACCAAGCCATCTTATTCGAGTGCCACGACCATATCCTGATCCATTTCCGCGACTGTTCCGAGTCGATGTCCGATTCCGAATCCAGTAACCAAATCCATGTCCATTTGAACTCGACAACCAGGTTATAGTCCATCCATATTCAATAACCTATAACCATATTTGTAACCTCTCCGGGTTGATATCCAAATCCGGGACCGCTCCGGGTCCTTGTCTGAATCCTTAGCTATTCATAGCTAACATCCAAATCCGTAACCTCTTCGGGTTCTTGCCAAGTGCAATCCACACTTGACGACCTATGTTAAGTAATTCCATGGTGTTCATGGTTCAGTGTCCCTGAACGTCGAATAATGTCGTGGCTTAAGTCCTAAGCCGAATCCTGGTCACTCCGAACCCTTGCCGAGCATAGTCCATACTCGACGACCTAAAATAGTAATCGATAATATATAGCCTAAGTCCTAGGCTGAATCCTGGTCTCTCCGGACCCTTGCCGAGCATAGTCCATACTCGATGACCTTTTAGCCAAAAATCCAGAGAAAATCCAATCAAAATCCAATCCGAAATCCAAATCCAAATAGAAAACCAGAAACCCATATCAAAAATCCATACCAAAAAATAAACATCCAAACCAGAAAATGAGCAAAACAGGGAATTCAAACCAAACTCCAAAACCAAACCAGAAAAAGCAAATGTCCAAGTCAAAGGAAAAAACATATTTCACAAACCCGGGCGTCTCGGTAAGCCATCATCTCAGAGCATGCCTGAGGGTTATCTCCGACCCCGTACATGAGTAAGTGATTTAACCGTTTGCCCGGAGTTTGTTACTTATTCCAAACCATCAAGATTAGTTGATGACCAATCGGCCACCATTCCTGGGCCTCATGCCCTCGTCGTTCAAGGTAGGCGGTGGCTGCTCCTGTTCCACCGCCGCATTCCGAGTTCCGACATACTGTCGCAACTGACCATTCCTTATGTGCTCCTCGATTATGTCCTTCAAATGCCGGCAGCTGTTAGTGTCATGCCCGTCTAGGTCATGAAAAAGACAGTGCCTTCCGGACGCCCTTTCTCATTCTGAGGGTTCCCTCCTTGCTGGCCTTCGATAAGAAAGGCGATCTCGAGTATCTAAGAAAATCCGCTCCAACATTGCGTTCAATCCTGTGTAAGTGGAGAACTTTGGTTCTCCCCAGCGCTTCCTTTTCCCTTTATCCTTGCCTCCACCCGAGCTTTCACCGGGTAGTCCTCCATCCTTAGTCGTGTTTACTTCCTTTGGCCTCATGTCTAAACATGCATCTTCTTGTCAAAGAAATCTTTCAACTTCATGAAAGAATTCCCCAAGATCCAACGGTGGGTCCCGTATCAACGATACTTTGAAATCCGAATTATCTCTGACTCCTGATACCGCAGCCATCAAAACCATTGATGGATCTGGCCGATCCACCGAAGCAACTGCTGCATTAAATCGAGTTAAGAATGTCCTGAGCGATTCATCTGCCCCCTGTTTGACTGACGTTGGTGTCATCACGTTCTTTGGCCTTTTTATGTGAACTCGAAACTGACTTAAGAAATTGTCCACCAGTTCTGTCCATGTTCCAATGGATCCATCCTCCAGCTGTCTAAACCACATAGCAGCAATTTTAGTCAAGTACAGGGGGAAACATCGGGCCATAACCTCCTCCGTTGCCCCCAGCACTTCCATATGCCTAGTGTACCTCATCAAGTGGTCGGTGGGATCCGTCTTCCCGTTGTATACTTCCAGAGTGGGTAGTTTGAAATCGGACGGATTCCTAGCTGTCCTAATGTTCCGAGTAAACGGACTTTTGTTAACTCCCTCTGAATCCCTATTTGTCAGACCTCCGCGAATAGTCCGCCTGATAATGTCAGCCAATCCAGTGTTTCCAACCAATCCAGACTGCCCCCCAAGTCCCCGAGGAAATTTTGGCACATATTCTTCATCACGTACTCCTATATTCCTATCGATGTCAGGCTGCGTAGCGTTATCCGGTATCCCTCCATGAACTGGTTCTAACGACCCGATATTTTGGACCATTCGCATCCATTATAAGTGTATAGGTAGACACTCATGCCGGAGTTGAATTGCTCAAGATACCGCGTTGTTAATTTAAATTGGAAAAACTGAACATATACAGTAAATAAAATAATCACAGATCACAGACACAGAGTAATAAGTGCAGCGGAAATAAAAGAGATAGTAGTTCATGAAGCTACTATATGAATATATAAAATACATCAGAGTTTACAACAGAAGAGTAATACGATACATCAGATACAAATCAGAATACATCACTGGAATCATCGAATACTGAAAGCAGAATAGATGGCTAGATCTTCAATGTAACAACCCGGTATTTTATATCAATTAATCATCGTCATCAGACGATTAAATCATTTATCAGTTCCTATTGGAAATTTGAATCGAATTTAAATTCTCTTTTAAGTTTGTATAAAATTATACGCGGGCTTAAAAATTTAGTTGGGCCGGTGTTGTTTTGCGTTGCCGAGATGGCTATCTCTACTTGTTTTCCCCCGACCAGTTCATTTTTTCGTTCGAAAACCCTAGATCTAAACGAAAAAAAAATGGCGACATCGTTCGTTCCTCCCTCCTTCATTTTCGAATACCCGACCCAATTCATTTTCGCGTGGAAAACCCTAAGTCTAAGAAAAGGAAATGGTGGCTCTGTCTTCTCGTTCGTTCCTCTTAGCTCGGTAATTTGGGCAGGCTCGCCTCGTCGTCAAATTGGGGCAGACGACTTTCGTAGCTCGATCGAAGGATCGTAGTTGACTTTGTCGATGGCGTTTCCTTCACCTTGCATACGGCTCCTTCATTTGCGTCCAAAGGTGAGTAAGATACTCACATCTAATTCAAAGTCTTCACTGATTTTTGGGTTGTTCAAGTTCATGACTTTTGTGTTTGAATTCTTTGTCTTACCGTTCCCTGGTCACTTGGTTTACACGACATTAATTTTGAACTTGTTTTACAACTTGATTTCTACGATTTTGGTTTTATTTCCTTTGATGTCATGGTTTGATTGTATTTGATGATAATCTCTGTTGACTTCTATCATGTTTTGTGCTCGAATCTGGCCAGTTATGGGCAGTGATTTCAAACACTGTTACTTTAGTAATTTCTGTGGCATACATGATTTCGGCAATGGCGTAGTTGATTTAAATTTGACTTTGTATGGGCTTTGGGAAGCAACTTCGGGTATTTGATATTCATCTATGTAGTATACTCGACTTGTTCGATTCTTGCTTGCTGTTCCGTGACTTCATGCTATTTGGGATACCGTATATCTGACAGTTTCGTATGGTTATATGGATCTGAACACTGTTCATATGTTGATTTCTTTGGTCGTCAGTGGTTTTGATTCTGGCAAAGTAATGACTTCGTTCATTCGAAGTGATTTACTATGTTACGATGTTGATGAGTTTGTTCGCCTTAGTCAGATTCTTGTTGTCTTC
Organism: Allium fistulosum; assembly: GCA_030737815.1. NCBI lineage: Eukaryota > Viridiplantae > Streptophyta > Magnoliopsida > Asparagales > Amaryllidaceae > Allium > Allium fistulosum. The sequence goes on along the minus strand of CM060902.1, from coordinate 795,261,556 downwards.
GGCCTTAACTCGAATTTTGTTTTCCTCTGTGATTTCGGCATTGCCACTACTAGTTTGAAATTCCCTATGTCTTTGTTCGAGAGTGTTATGACTTAGTTTGCTTTAGATATACAAGTGTGATCTATTTGCAATGCTGGTTCAATTGTATTGGTTGTTGAGACCTTCACTTGTATTAATTTGCTTTGAGTCAGTGAGTTACTTTTGTGGTCTGCACTTCTTATGTTCATGTGGTACGTTGTAGGCTTGAGTCTTGTAATCATCATTGCATATTGAACCTATTCACTGATTCCATGTTGTACCAGTTTTGTTGCATTCATTGCTGGTTTCAATTGCATTGTGTTGTTATTTCAAACTGTTATTGGATACTCACGTTCCCAATTCGTGACTTGGTCATTTGCATTGTGTACATGTTATATCGGTTATAGTTTTAGACGGATCATATTTCCAAGGGGACTGTTCTTGGTTGCTTGTTGCATCTGTATTCGGTGGCTATAAAATTGTAGTTTACATTTCCACTTGTCGTCTTATTATCCTCCCAGTACTGTCAGTTTCATGTACATTCCGAGCCTTGGTAAACTTACTAGTACACTATTTGGTTCACGTTGCATTCACTTGCATACTTGTTCATCATGTAGTTCACGTGTGCATTTGTATTGCCGTCTCCATGTATCTGAATACATGTTGTCGCTGTGCTTTTGTAGTTCAATCGTGTTTACTTCTACCTTTGTTCTCGAAATGGAAGTTTGCACTGTCTAGTTCACTGCCGCATCCACGTATTGTCTCTCCTAACCACTGCTTGTCTTAGTGGCCTTTCACTTCGGCTGGCACTAGAGTGTGCAGCCTGGTTGGTTGCTGATTTATCTTCTTGTGTCTGTAATTTTGTTGCATTCTTGCCTGGCATTCACGTGATGCCATCTTGAAGTCTGCACCTTGCTATGTTGAATTCCTATCCATGCTTGAACTAGACCGGATATTGAATTTTTATTGTGATCCGAGCTGTTGCAGTCCCTGTTTTCTGTCGATTGAGTAGAACTTGGGTCGAGGCTTGATTTTTATGTCTTGACCATTTCCGTTAAATTTGTACATTGAGTTGAATCCAGCTTAATGCTCGGATTTGACCGTGTGTTTGCGTTGTGATTTTATTTAAATCTCACTTGTGTTGAACCTGATTTTAGGTTTGACCTTGTACTCGTTTGTGAACTTTCATTGAGCTTTTGTGTATTTCATCACTGTATTGGCGAGGCAGTGCACGCGTGCGTGCACTGCAGCCAATTTAGAATTTGACATTTCAATTGTTTGAATTGATTTGGATTGCTGATTTGTTGTTTAACACTATTTAGTGTTATATCTGCGGTTATCCGATTCTTTTATTGAGGAGTCGGATATACGAGATTTCTGTGACTGTCGTCTATTTGATATTTGACTATTATTGCTTCTATGCACTAATAACTGAGTTTGAATTAGACTGACCTGTGTATTATCTTCTTTTGAATGTAATACTCGGGTCAGACCCGAGTTATTTCAAGTTGTAGATTTCCTTCTTTGAGTTGCTGTTCAGGATATGAAGACTTTTCACATCTTCTGAAGTTGTCAGTGTCATTTTGTAGTAGTCGTGTCATTGTATAGAACGATATGTATTCATGTATATTAGTCGATAATGTACTTGTATATATAACTTCTAGAGTCGGCAGTTGTAGTTGTATCATATGTATCGTGTCAACTATATTGTAACTGACATCGGTTATATATATATGAGATTTTTGTTAATCTGTGTTCCGCATTTATATTATCTGTGTTATTGTTATATCTAATGTCCTAAACTATTATGAACTATCATAGTTTTTTTTATACTGATAATTGGATATGTCGATGGGAGTAAATAAATAATAGATGAAAAATAAAAAAGTATATACCACTCCTACCGAGATAACCAATATTAGTGTAAGGCCAATTACGGATGGTCGCTCCTATCCAGCCTTATTCTTCGTAATAATAGACAGTATTTCTTTTAATACTCTTTGTTATTATAAGCATAGAGGTGGGGCGTCACATTCAAGCAAGCTCCAACTTCAAAGGTGAGTCTCGAAAGCTGATACACTCAGTCTGACCCGAGCGTAAAGCAAAAACACAAGAAACTCGAGTCAGGATTAACATGCTTATATTAATAAATCCAACTCAAGTGAAATAGCAATTGAAATACAAGTAAATCAAAGGATGTTTGGAATAACCATCCTTTAAGGATCCGTTAAACTATCTACTAGGTAGTAGTGTACGATAAGTAGATAATGTCTATCAGTAATATAAAAAGATATCAAAATAGCGTTAAGTCATGGCCCATTCCACCCTTAACACATTTTTATTCCCAAAAGCATATACAAGACCGTAGTTTCCCCAAAACCGGAAGTCACCATAGGGCAATCCATATACTAAAGGTACAAATCAAAATCGTAGTGGTCGCGCATAAATGGAATACAAGTATGACAAGGCACATGAGGCAATACCCAAGGTAGTGATACTACCGTTCGCCTGATCTGGACTGGTGAGAAAGCAACGCCGCAGCGCCCGCAACACCGTGAAACAACACTCCCAAAATCAAGGGTGCACCAATCGACAACAAGTAATGAGTAGTTCGAAGAAGTGTGTTCACTTGAGGTAGCTAATCCTCCATTGGCCCGGCACGGCTCCTGTTTTAGTCATTTCCAATTTGACACAAGTGTCAAAGCTATCCATTATCGTTCTCTTTCTTCAGTCATCACGTACATCATTCCAACCACTTCATTCTGGATCACACTCCGCGTATAGTTATTAAAGTGGTTTTCGGTTTAGATAGAGAGTATATCCATAACCGATTCCGGTCTCTTTAATAACCTTCGACATTATTTCACCGATTGGTCGTTTATTTATTTCAAAACCAAATCAACTCTAATTTCAATTAGAATTTGTAAACCAACATTTCCTTTCTCTTCCGGAATCAATTTCCAAAATTTACGTTTCAAAACTTCCGAATTCATAATTTCAAAATCTTATAATTCAATTTCAATCTTTATTTAAAACAATTCAAATATTGATTCAAGTTCGAATATAAGTTTCATTTCGAAAACATTTAAATTAATTTAATTTAACATTCAAATCAATTTAACTTCATTTATCGATTTCATTCAATATTTGTTAAGTAAACTTGCCATTCAAAACAATTTCTATTAAATTTCCAATTCATTAAATCCATTATTTAAATTCAACTTCATTTTATCAAAACTTACAAATTTAATTAAATTCATCAAATCAAATTCTTTAAATTTCAAGTCTTACATTAATTTCAATAAATCACATTTTATTTCTTGTTAAAGAAATTCAATTTCACTTATTTACTTACTTAAATAATTTTTCCAAAACTTAATTAATAAAGAAACTCAATTCCAATTATTTACGAAGTAAAATTCACTTATTCAAAAATTCAATTTCACTTATTAAAGAATTCAATTCAATTTAATCATTAAATAATTCAATCTTATTTAATTATTAAATAATTCAAACTTAATTATTTAAATAATTTCAAAACTTAATTATTAATAATTTCAAACTTAATTATTAAAATTCAAAACTTAATTCAATCGTTTCTCAAATTTAAAAACGTTCCTTCATCAATTACATTGTTAATATTTTGTTTCATATTATTAAATATTAACATTTTCCTTTCATAAAATTCAAATTCCAACCTCATTTCAAAACCATATTATTTATTCAAATAAAATCTTCATTTTATTTTTAAATCAAATTATTGACCAATCGGGTTTTATTTAATTTCCTATCTTAGGTCAAAGTTCAATTTGGGTATTTATCATTTCAACCCGATTCCAATTCAATTCAAAATCAAAGCATAGTAAAGGGAACTTGCAGTGTGATAACAGGGATGGTGTCAAAGTAAATAAACAAGCAATAACAACGAACAATAACAATCCAATAATCAATTCAAATAATCCCGAAATAATCGTATTAATTCGCATTGTTATTTGTACGAATTAATATAATTATTTCTAGAATCTACACTATCATTTCATGTAGATTAAAGATTATTACACTAATATTTATACGGTTCTTCAATTGTCATTCGATTTCAATTTTAACACTACAACAATTAATCAAATATACGACGATGGTTCAAAGTGTAATTATCACTATTCTACATGTCAATTAATTTAACAATTAAAAGGGTCATATTCACTAATCAAATTTAACATATAAATCAGTTTTAAAATTGTTAACTATCCTATATCCATTTCAATTTTGCATACTATTTATCATTTAACACTAACAATTTAACGTCCAATATGAACATTAACAATCAATCAATTATTAGCCAACTGTATTATCATCACATAAATAATTAACAGATAATGGTGTCAGATGTCACAGGTGAACTGATACAGGCAATAACATATATAACAGTGTAATTAACTAACAGCAGCATATTTCAATTGTCGTTTCAATTGAAATCAAATTTAATAAATAAAAGAACGTTAATCGTGAGTGATTGCTCACCTTTCGAGGCTAGAGATGGACAACAGAGCAAGCTATGAATTCCAAAGCAAAATGAGATAGCACGAATTCGGTGGAGAAAAGCAGGCGTGACGCATCAAAAGCTGATAGATAGGAGTTGGCGAAATCAAGTTAGAATGGGCTCGATGAAGATAATTAGTATGAGTGACTTATATTTATATAAATATATTACTATATATTTCAAGTTATATTCTAAAATCAATACTATTATTATATATCATTAAATACACTTTAAAATCAATATTATTATTATATATCATAAATAGGAACTTGCGCATCTTATATACCTATTCTATATATCACTTCTCTCTTTAAGTGACAACACAAGTAGACAAATACATGAAAAGTACAACTAAACATATATATCTCTACATAAACAGACCATACTTTATATATTAATATAACCCATATACATTATGTTCAAAATTCTCTAAAGTAAATTTCAAACCACCAGTAATTTACATTACCATATATATATTAGAAACTGTATAACCATAAGTAACCGTATAAACTTTATAAACTATATAAAATATATATAAACTTGTACATTATAGAAACTATATGTATTATATATAAAATTTTAAAGACCAATATTTTACAAACAATATATTGGCTATACATATATGTACACAGATTACGCAACCTATAAAAATCTATCTTTAACTCGCATAACATATATTTTTAACAAATAATATGATATAATATTGTTATCAAATAATATATATATATATGTATAGTACTTTAAACAGTGTAAGATAAAAGTTGCCAACTCAAACCCATATAATGAAACATATATCTTCTTTTGTAATAAAATCTAATGCCAATATACGTACTGCCTTTATATATATTTGTATTGAAAACATCCATAACTTACATATAGTAAAATATATTTTACTGTAAAATTTTCTGAGATTAAAGAATATTGTCTAACACATGACATACGAACGCATGCTAAGAAGCATGAATGAATTATTCAACAAGGGACTTACAGTTTCTTCTTTCCAACATATATTAATATATTTCTCTTCAAAGTGATTGGCTCCGGCTGAGAAGGAGATGGGTCGGCGGGCGAGTCTATGGAAGCTTTGGATTGGGAAGTGGAGAGGTGGAATCTTCTGAGCACGTGGTTGAGAAATGAAGAGGGGATGCGTCGTGGATGATGGACGGAGCAAGGTGGTAGGTGCGGAGAAGTTCAAGGTGCTCGGTAAATTGAAATTTATAGAAGGAGCAACCTGGAAAAACGTCCAGGTGGATAGAGCCGATGATCCCAAAATTGAAGAAGTATGTTAGGCTTACGAGGATATCAATGCAAACTTAGTTGCTATAATATAAAAAAATATATTTAAAAGCACTTCTAGGATATTTTTCAGAGCACAGGCGAGGAGAAGGAGTTTCCAAAAGAAACGAGGAGCAAACAAACTATTATACATTATTGGTCTTTGAAGGAATGAGCAGAAATGAAAGGCCATAAAATACGAAGTAGCGTAAAGTTCTAACGTAAATGAAACGCAAGAAATAAATATGAATAGTGGAAATGATAAAGTTAGTGCACGAACTTCAGAGAATAATAAATGCAATGACCATTCGAAATTTAAACGGAGACAGAAAATAAAAGGCTCGAAACCTATCGACATAGTAAACCGTTTTACGGATTCCGCTGTATATCAGACTTCAAAAAAAGAAAAAAAATATACCGCAGAGATCAGCACGACGAGACGGTCAAAATGGTATATAGACATCAGTGGTATGATCGAATTATAAAAATTCGAATTTTCTACCAGCGGAAAATGCAAGAAAAACACTGAAAAATAAGATCGACGGAGCCAAAAATATCCGAATTTGGAAAAACGACAAACTGACATCTTGCTCAGAAGATGGTTTAGAATTTTTCTATATAAAAATATTTTGGTTTCGAAAACATTTTATTTTCATCGCTTTTTAACTGATTAAATTGAAGTGAATTTACGCGCGAAATAAACTTTCATATTTTCGGATGAAAATTTACTAGTCGCTATGTTTAACTAGACGTATTCCAAATATTAAATTTTATTTCAAAATTTTATCGTTTAAAATTTCACAAAATTTTAACTAATTACGTTATTAAAACAGTTGAAATTTACGGGTCGTTACACTCTCCCCCACTCAAAACTTTTCGTCCTCGAAAAGGAACGCGGTAGGAGAATAGAAACAACCAGAAAGAAAATAGATTTGAAATACAAAATAACAATTAATTTAAACCATATAAATTCAAATTTAAATTAATTGATATTCAATAATTGATTTAATCCATTTGATTTCACTAAAATCAATCTCAACTATTTCTAAATTCATTATCTTATTATCCAATTATCTTCAATTTACAATTTCTAAAACCATAAATTTGAATAGTCTTTTATTATAATCATATTTTTTTCAGCAATTTAAATTCTTTATTCAAAATTATTGTTAAATTTATTCTACTTAATATATCTTATCACATATATTTAAACCATATAAATTAATTTAAACCATATAAATTTCAATTTAAATTAATTTATATTCAATAATTGGTTTAAATTTTAAGGTATTTCCATAAGTTGATCTAATTTCAATTTATTTATTTACCTTCAAAACAAAATTTATTCTTCAATTATCTCATTATTCTGTTTATCTCTATTAACATTTTATAATTAAAATTTAAGTGTATAACATTTATTGTAACCGCTCAAATTTTATTTATGAATTCAGTTTATATTATATATTATTCAATTACATATTCAACTTCTGAATGATTTAGGTAAGTTGTATTAGAATGCAGTTGAACAATATACAAATAAAGTCTACCCAATTCAATTATTCAAGTTTAAATATTTATTCCAAATTTTGGTTTTATTTATAATTAAAATCATCCTTTAACAAAATTTAAGAATTAGATTTCCGATTAACTTTAAACAATTTAGAGATATCTATAATATATCTATATCAAGTCAAATTAAATTTTAAAATAAGATACCTATATATATGTAAATCAAAATATACTGAAGAAATTCAAATCAAAATATTTTTCAAAATAAAACCGTAGCAAAGCTATAGAATAGTATCTCCACTTCGAAACTCGAAAACGAATGTCGGTGATGCGGCCGCCATCACCGAAATTATTTTCCAACGATGAAGAGAAGAGCACTGATTTCAACATTTTAAAATTTCTTTGAAACGATTTCTATTCGAATTTACTTTCAATACTATATACTCTAAAATTTTAAAAACCAAAGTTCGCAATCACCGGAAACTAATAAATTCTCAAAATTTTGAATTAAATTCATTTCAAATTCCAAATCAATTTATAAACCGTATTTATAAATTTATTTAGAACAATAAATGAAAATCAAATATTATCATTTCAAACAAACAATTTACTTAACCTATTAAATTCCAGAAAATTTTTACTTATATTTTCCCAATATAATCAAACAAATTTATTTCATTTTTCAAATTTGAAAATAATATTGTGTCAATTTGCTCTGTTCAAGTGTTTTGGAAATCATATCGATAGCGTTGATCAGACGTATCGATCGGAAACCCAAATCAACATCAACAACTCAAACAACACAGCATATATTAAACATTTATATATTAGTGTACAAATACATTTCTTTGCTCGACGATACAAGAATAAATTTTCAAAGCAAGAATAGAGGTTCAAATTTGATTGACTCAAATCAAAGAGAATTTTGATTCGAAAATAAGTTTGAAACAGAAGATAAGATAATTCAATTACCACAATCGTGAGATGGATGAGTTTATTTAATTCACGGGTAACCTTAACCGGGTCGTCCGTAACTTCAAGAATAAGACCGATGCTGAATTCCGAGGTAAATCAACACTTGATCTCAAGAAATAGAATTTAGGAATAGCAGGAGATAGATAGCATCGTAAACCGAGGATACAGAAATCTCCGGTAAATCGATGCCTATTATAAAGGATTTTTACTCCTTTACGAATCATTCGAAGATTGGCGAGACCGCCGATCTATTAAAGATATCATTCAAAATGGAGTTATGGGGTGCTCCAGAATTGAAAGAAGACGAATAGTGAGGGACACGAATGAAATTTGGAACCACAGGGAACGTTCCAAAATTCAAAGGAATTGAGTCAAAAGGAAGAGATTGAAACTCGAATGGGAGTGATTCTGTAAATACATTTACCCTATATGTTAAGTTTTGCCTAGAGCTACCAAAGCTCTGATACCAACTCTAACGACCCGATATTTTGGACCATTCGCATCCATTATAAGTGTATAGGTAGACACTCATGCCGGAGTTGAATTGCTCAAGATACTGCGTTGTTAATTTAAATTGGCAAAACTGAACATATATAGTAAATAAAATAATCACAGATCACAGACACAGAGTAATAAGTGCAGTGGAAATAAAAGAGATAGTAGTTCATGAAGCTACTATATGAATATATAAAATACATCAGAGTTTACAACAGAAGAGTAATACGATACATCAGATACAAATCAGAATACATCACTGGAATCATCGAATACTGAAAGCAGAATAGATGGCTGGATCTTCAAGCAAGCTCCAACTTCAAAGGTGAGTCTCGAAAGCTGATACACTCAGTCTGACCCGAGCGTAAAGCAAAAACACAAGACACTCGAGTCAGGATTAACATGCTTATATTAATAAATCCAACTCAAGTGAAATAGCAATTGAAATACAAGTAACTCAAAGGATGTTTGGAATAACCATCCTTTAAGGATCCGTTAAACTATCTATTAGGTAGTAGTGTACGATAAGTAGATAATGTCTATCAGTAATATAAAAAGATATCAAAATAGCGTTAAGTCATGGCCCATTCCACCCTTAACACATTTTTATTCCCAAAAGCATATACAAGACAGTAGTTTCTCCAAAACCGGAAGTCACCAGAGGGCAATCCATATACTAAAGGTACAAATCAAAATCGTAGTGGTCGCGCATAAATGGAATACAAGTATGACAAGGCATATGAGGCAATACCCAAGGTAGTGATACTACCGTTCGCCTGATCCGGACTGGTGAGAACGCAACGCCGCAGCGCCTGCAACACCGTGAAACAACACTCCCAAAATCAAGGGTGCACCAATCGACAACAAGTAATGAGTAGTTCGAAGAAGTGTGTTCACTTGAGGTAGCTAATCCTCCATTGGCCCGGCACGGCTCCTGTTTTAGTCATTTCCAATTTGACACAAGTGTCAAGGCTATCCATTATCGTTCTCTTTCTTCAGTCATCACGTACATCATTCCAACCACTTCATTCTGGATCACACCCCGCGTATAGTTATTAAAGTGATTTTCGGTTTAGATAGAGAGTATATCCATAACCGATTCCGGTCTCTTTAATAACCTTCGACATTATTTCACCGATTGGTCGTTTATTTATTTCAAAACCAAATCAACTACAATTTCAATTAGAATTTGTAAACCAACATTTCCTTTCTCTTTCGGAATCAATTTCCAAAATTTACGTTTCAAAACTTCCGAATTCATAATTTCAAAATCTTATAATTCAATTTCAATCTTTATTTAAAACAATTCAAATATTGATTCAAGTTCGAATATAAGTTTCATTTCGAAAACATTTAAATTAATTTAATTTAACATTCAAATCAATTTAACTTCATTTATCAATTTCATTCAATATTTGTTAAGTAAACTTGCCATTCAAAACAATTTCTATTAAATTTCCAATTCATTAAATCCATTATTTAAATTCAACTTCATTTTATCAAAACTTACAAATTTAATTAAATTCATCAAATGAAATTCTTTAAATTTCAAGTCTTACATTAATTTCAATAAATCACATTTTATTTCTTGTTAAAGAAATTCAATTTCACTTATTTACTTACTTAAATAATTTTTCCAAAACTTAATTAATAAAGAAACTCAATTCCAATTATTTACGAAGTAAAATTCACTTATTCAAAAATTCAATTTCACTTATTAAAGAATTCAATTCAATTTAATCATTAAATAATTCAATCTTATTTAATTATTAAATAATTCAAACTTAATTATTTAAATAATTTCAAAACTTAATTATTAATAATTTCAAACTTAATTATTAAAATTCAAAACTTAATTCAATCGTTTCTCAAATTTAAAAACGTTCTTTCATCAATTACATTGTTAATATTTTGTTTCATATTATTAAATATTAACATTTTCCTTTCATAAAATTCAAATTCAAACCTCATTTCAAAACCATATTATTTATTCAAATAAAATCTTCATTTTATTTTTAAATCAAATTATTGACCAATCGGGTTTTATTTAATTTCCTATCCTAGGTCAAAGTTCAATTTGGGTATTTATCATTTCAACCCGATTCCAATTCAATTCAAAATCAGCATAGTAAAGGGAACTTGCAGTGTGATAACAGGGATGGTGTCAAAGTAAATAAACAAGCAATAACAACGAACAATAACAATCCAATAATCAATTCAAATAATCCCGAAATAATCGTATTAACTCGCATTGTTATTTGTACGAATTAATATAATTATTTCTAGAATCTACACTATCATTTCATGTAGATTAAAGATTATTACACTAATATTTATACGGTTCTTCAATTGTCATTCGATTTCAATTTTAACACTACAACAATCAATCAAATATACGACGATGCTTCAAAGTGTAATTATCACTATTCTACATGTCAATTAATTTAACAATTAAAAGGGTCATATTCACTAATCAAATTTAACATATAAATCAGTTTTAAAATTGTTAACTATCCTATATCCATTTCAATTTTGCATACTATTTATCATTTAACACTAACAATTTAACGTCCAATATAAACATTAACAATCAATCAATTATTAGCCAACTGTATTATCATCACATAAATAATTAACAGATAATGGTGTCAGATGTCACAGGTGAACTGATACAGGCAATAACATATATAATAGTGTAATTAACTAACAGCAGCATATTTCAATTGTCGTTTCAATTGAAATCAAATTTAATAAATAAAAGAACGTTAATCGTGAGTGATTTCTCACCTTTCGAGGCTAGAGATGGACAACAGAGCAAGCTATGAATTCCAAAGCAAAATGAGATAGCACGAATTCGGTGGAGAAAAGCAGGCGCGACGCATCAAAAGCTGATAGATAGGAGTTGGCAAAATCAAGTTAGAATGGGCTCGATTAAGATAATTAGTATGAGTGACTTATATTTATATAAATATATTACTATATATTTCAAGTTATATTCTAAAATCAATACTATTATTATATATCATTAAATACACTTTAAAATCAATATTATTATTATATATCATAAATAGTAACTTGCGCATCTTATATACCTATTCTATATATCACTTCTCTCTTTAAGTGACAACACAAGTAGACAAATACATGAAAAGTAAAACTAAACATATATATCTCTACATAAACAGACCATACTTTATATATTAATATAACCCATATACATTATGTTCAAAATTCTCTAAAGTAAATTTCAAACCACCAGTAATTTACATTACCATATATATATTAGAAACTGTATAACCATAAGTAACCGTATAAACTTTATAAACTATATAAAATATATATAAACTTGTACATTATAGAAACTATATGTATTATATATAAAATTTTAAAGACCAATATTTTACAAACAATATATTGGCTATACATATATGTACACAGATTACGCAACCTATAAAAATCTATCTTTAACTCGCATAACATATATTTTTAACAAATAATATGATATAATATTGTTATCAAATAATATATATATATATGTATAGTACTTTAAACAGTGTAAGATAAAAGTTGCCAACTCAAACCCATATAATGAAACATATATCTTCTTTTGTAATAAAATCTAATGCCAATATACGTACTGCCTTTATATATATTTGTATTGAAAGCATCCATAACTTACATATAGTAAAATATATTTTACTGTAAAATTTTCTGAGATTAAAGAATATTGTCTAACACATGACATACGAACGCATGCTAAGAAGCATGAATGAATTATTCAACAAGGGACTTACAGTTTCTGCTTTCCAACATATATTAATATATTTCTCTTCAAAGTGATTGGCTCCGGCTGAGAAGGAGATGGGTCGGCGGGCGAGTCTATGGAAGCTTTGGATTGGGAAGTGGAGAGGTGGAATCTTCTGAGCACGTGGTTGAGAAATGAAGAGGGGATGCGTCGTGGATGATGGACGGAGCAAGGTGGTAGGTGCGGAGAAGTTCAAGGTGCTCGGCAAATTGAAATTTATAGAAGGAGCAACCTGGAAAAACGTCCAGGTGGATAGAGCCGATGATCCCAAAATTGAAGAAGTATGTTAGGCTTACGAGGATATCAATGCAAACTTAGTTGCTATAATATAAAAAAATATATTTAAAAGCACTTCTAGGATATTTTTCAGAGCACAGGCGAGGAGAAGGAGTTTCCAAAAGAAACGAGGAGCAAACAAACTATTATACATTATTAGTCTTTGAAGGAATGAGCAGAAATGAAAGGCCATAAAATACGAAGTAGCGTAAAGTTCTAACGTAAATGAAACGCAAGAAATAAATATGAATAGTGGAAATAATAAAGTTAGTGCACGAACTTCAGAGAATAATAAATGCAATGACCGTTCGAAATTTAAACGGAGACAGAAAATAAAAGGCTCGAAACCTATCGACATAGTAAACCGTTTTACGGATTCCGCTGTATATCAGACTTCAAAAAAAAATATACCGCAGAGATCAGCACGACGAGACGGTCAAAATGGTATATAGACATCAGTGGTACGATCGAATTATAAAAATTCGAATTTTCTACCAGCGGAAAATGCAAGAAAAACACTGAAAAATAAGATCGACGGAGCCAAAAATGTCCGAATTTGGAAAAACGACAAACTGACATCTTGCTCAGAAGATGGTTTAGAATTTTTCTATATAAAAATATTTTGGTTTCGAAAACATTTTATTTTCATCGCTTTTTAACTGATTAAATTGAAGTGAATTTACGCGCGAAATAAACTTTCATATTTTCGGATGAAAATTTACTAGTCGCTATGTTTAACTAGACGTATTCCAAATATTAAATTTTATTTCAAAATTTTATCGTTTAAAATTTCACAAAATTTTAACTAATTACGTTATTAAAACAGTTGAAATTTACGGGTCGTTACACTGGTCCAACATCATCTGGTGGTGTGCCCCCGAGTCTAGGTCCATCTAGATTGTTACCTGTTTGTTGATTGGGAGCTGCCCCCTGCTGATTCACTCCATCTGTCCATTGGTTGAGTTCCTCTGGTCCAGCTCCATGATATTGAGCACCTGCAGTTCCTGGTTGTCCAAATTGCCTAAGAAGAGCCTGCATCATCTCCTCTTGCTGTTTCATCATCTGCTCTTGCATAGAATTCATCATCACTTGTATCTCGTCCCGAGTTATGTAGATGGATGCATGACCCTCTCCAGCTCCAGAAGATGCCGCTTGACTTCCTTCCTGATTGCTCCTTTCCACCACTTGCTTCCTCGTTGGTGGTCTTGCCATTGCTTTCTAAGATCCAAGTTCCTAACTCCAAAATTCCTGAGTGTTTCAATTTCTCAATGAAAGCACCAAAGTGTTAGCACCAAAATTGGTCACTAACCCCCAAATCCAGATGAAAGCACCAAATACCAGTCACAGCTCAGAGATAGAATGTATGTAGAGAGTAATAACGTGAAGAACAGTTAAAACTGAAATGAAAGCAGTAAAGAACAACAGATTTTATAGTGGTTCGGCTAACTCCGGCCTACGTCCACTCCAGAAGTTTGCTCTTTATTGCTGTAATAATCAATTACAGTTACAAAATGGCAGAGGTGCCTTAGCCTTAGAAAAGAGAAAGTAAGAGAGCAGAAAGAAGATCCCCCATCTGGAGACCCACATGTTGTATTTATAGGCAAAACCAGGTTGTTGGGCCTCCTGAGTAGTTTGGGCCCATCAAGGTCATAGCCGAACCCTACTTCATTATGTCGACCGATCCTGAGCAGTTGGTATGCCGAACGTTGGGAGGTGCGAGGTACCGAGGTATGGAGGTGCGAGGTATCGAGGTGTGGAGGTGCGAGGTACCGAGGTATGCCGAACGACCCATCCAATGCCGAACGCTCCCTAATGCCGAACGATCCATCCAATGCCGAACGAGATTTATGTCGAGTGCTCCATCCAGTGCCGAACGAGATTTATGCCGAGCGCTCCATCCAATGCCGAACGATACTTAATGCCGAACCTCCATCATGCGCGAACGATACTTAATGCCGAACCTCCATCATGCCGAACCATGTCTGATGCCGAACAGCTTCTAATGCCGAGCGCCCATCATGCCGAACGATCTTTAATGCCGAGCGCCTCTAAATGCCGAGCGCTCCTGGATGCCGAGCGCTACTGAATGCCGAGTGCTCCTGGAATGCCGAACCACTCATGTATGTCGAACGCTCTATGCACGCTGTTTCCTGGGGATTTGACCAGGCAACTAGTACTCGGCAATAAGTGCTCGGCATCAGAGAGTGACCAGCATCAAGGAGTGTTCGGCAAAGCACTGGCCATCCAGGAGTGTTCGGCGAAGCAACTGACATCCATGAGTACTCGGCGTAGTACTCGGCATCCATTAGTGTTCGGCATCCCATGGTGTTCGGCGAGGCACTTGACATCCAGGAGTGTTCGGCGAGGCACCCAACATCCATCGAGTGCTCGGCAACAAGTGTGCTCGGCATCAAGACTGCTCAGCATACTAGAGTGCTCAACAACGAGAGCGCTCGGCGTCAAGACAGCTCGGCATACGAGACTGTTCGGCATCAGGGAGAACTCGGCAGCATCTGTGGTTCGGCATACAGGAGTACTCGGCGTACTACCCGATGGGATTAGAAGTACTCGGCGTAAGGGCACTCGGCGTCTAGAAGAGCGTTCGGCTTCAACTGACTAACACCCTACGCTTCCCAAACATCAACCACCTCGTTCGGCATAGAAGGGACCGTTCGGCGTCAGAGCGTTCGGCACATCTGTGGTTCGGCATACAGCGCTCACTATACTCGGGCTGGAGTGTTCGGCCAACAGCCCACTTGGGAAGTCCAGCCCATCTTTGCCTATAAATAGAGGGGCAGGGTCACAGTGAAAGGGATCCTTTTTTGGAGAGAAAACACCGGGGAGACTCTGCCATTTTCAAGACTCATCTTCTCTACTTAATAACTTCATTCAAGCATTTGATTCACGAATTGTATTTGTAATCAACTATAAAGAAGATCAATAAAGTTTAACCTCAAAGTGGACGTAGGCAATTACGCTGAACCACTATAAATTTGGTGTTTTTACTTTCTGTATTTAGATTAGCACTGTCTTCTCTGTTTAATTTGATTTCATCACTTATATCTCTTCACAATCTTCTTCTACGAGGTTAGTGACCAATTTTGGTGCTAACACTTTGGTGCTTTCACTGAGAATCGAATTCTCAGAACTCAAGGATCTGCTTTGAAGCTACTGGATTGAACAAATCCCCCAAAGAAGATCCGACTTACTGATAGGACATCCGTTGATTCTACTCAGAGTTCATACCAATAACTCTACAATGGCAAGACCACGTACCAGGTCAGCTTCTCTTAATGCGGATGCCCGAGAGACTGCTAGCGTGCAACAAGCAGGACCTAGCAATCAACCAGCGATCCCGAGTGCAGGGATTGCCGCTCAAGAACAGACTCCAATTGTCACCAGAGTAGAGTTCAATGACTTGATGAGAGAACTTAGGGAAAGCAGGAGACAACTGGGAGAACAGATGCAAGCTAATGCCAACCTGATGGCACAACTCACTCAACAGCAGCAACAGAATGCTGGGGGCAATCCAGCTGCTTATTCCTCATCTGACAGCAATACTTCTTCTGATGAACCACCCAGGCGTAGACGCCGTAAGACTGAAGCTGCAAGGGCGGATGCTGCTGTTCGAATAGCTGGAGACCGCGACCAAGCCAGAACTGGAAGCTTCCGAACCGGAGTACAGATGGAGGATGGAGCTCCAGATCATCAAAATGCTAACAATGTTGAACCTCACGACGCACGATTGGCAGATCGCCAGGAAAGGAGGCATCAGCATGGACAGGCGCGTAGAACTGACTCCAACCTCCCAGCTTCCATACAGACACCCGATTTGACAGCCATGATCAAGCAACTGATGAAAGAAAATCAGGGCTTATCAAATGACGACTGGGGAGTGTCAAGAAGTCATACTCCGTTCACGGATGTTGTGCTGCAAGCGGCGTACCACAAGAAGTTTAGCATGCCAACCATTCCTGCATACGAAGGAAAGACTGACCCCAGACAACATGTAATGAGGTATGAATGGATGATGGATTCAGCCAGAGCAAATGATGCCACCAAGTGTAGGTGCTTTCCGATTACTCTATCTGGGATCGGTACTATGTGGTTCACCCGACTTCCTCCGCGATCCGTATCAAATTTCGAGGAGTTGGCAAAGAAGTTTATTGAGCAGTTCAGGATACACACTACACGCACGAAGGACGTGATGTCTCTGTCAAGTGTAATCCAAAATCCCGGAGAGTCGCTGAAGGAGTACTTACAAAGATTCCACGTTGCGGCAACTAAAGTCAGTAATCCCAATGACCATGCAATTCTAATGGCTGTAATGAGAGGTGTAGATCCGGATTCTGAGTTTGGAGACTGGCTGGCAGGAAAACCCCCGGCTACGCTAGAGCGTTTCTACTCCAAGGCACACCAGTTCATAAGAAGAGAGGAAGCTAGGTGGGTACGACGAGATAAGGCACCGGGACCTGCCCAAGAGTCAATCAAGAGCAACATTGCTGTGAAGCAATCTGGAGACAATTCGGGAAAGGTCCAAGTCAATGTCCAGAGTAAGCCTGTGCAGCCCAAAGAGTCCGGAGGAAGAAGTCAAGGAAAGAGGAAAGAAGCGGGAAAGTGGAAGTCGAGAATTCCCAGCTACAGCGAGTACACTCCGCTAAACGCCCCACTTGAGAACATTTACCTATCCACCTGCAATACTTTTCAGTACAGAAAACCACGTCCAAAAGAATCAACTGAAGAACAGAAGCGGACCGGGAAATATTGTCGTTTCCATGAGACTTATGGACACAATACGGAAGAATGTAGACACTTGCACGACGCTATCGAAAAGTTGATCAGGCAGAAGAAATTGCAGGAATTTGTGAAGGATCCACAAGGAGGACAGGGGACGTCCAACCCAGGTCGTGCACCAGCTCCACGTCATCCCGAGGAGCCTGCCCGGACCGTGGGTAGACTGGTCATAAATACAATCATCGGCGGGCCTCACCCCGCGGATAAGAATTGGCAGGAGATGGAGCGATATGCAAGTTCCTTGAAGCATGCAGATTTTGAGTGTTGTTCGAACGTGGAGGACGGAGCCCCTGCTAAGCAGCAGCGCGTAATGACAGACGATATTGTGTTCAGGAACAGAGACGCTGATCAGGTGGAGGCTCCGACCATCGATCCCATGGTCATATCTGCAACGATCGGACCAGCATATGTAAAAAGAATTTTGATTGATTGTGGAAGTTCAGTCAACATCATTTTCAAGAAGGCCTACGATCAGATGAAGCTAGAAACAAAAGACTTGAAACCATCCAAAGCTCGTATCCACGGTTTTAACGGCGTTGCGACTGATGCAGTAGGATATGTCGAGTTACCAGTTGAACTGGGACAAGGCGAGCGTCGGAGGGTACGAATTCTACCCTTTGTAGTTTTGGATGTGGACTCTCCGTATAATGTTTTCTTGGGTCGGCCGGCCCTGGCTGAATTTAGGGCGGCATTAGCCCCGTGGTGTTTGACTTTGAAGTTTCCGACTGACAAAGGAGTAGGCATTGTTCACGGTGACCAAGCAGCTGGTCGTTCCTGTTATGTGGCCGAACTCCGAGAGGCCCACCGGAGGGAGAAGGGAAAGGTTGCGGACAACCCCGTCCGCATCCTCAATGCGGATAATTGACAAGTAGTGCCCGATCCCTGGCTCGGGCATAGTTCTCGGATCTACGGAGATATAGATCCAAGAGACGACGATGAGAAACCCAGGGAAGAGAAGGCGGCACCGGCTGAATTAACAATTGACATTTCAGTTAGCCGTGACGACCCCTCGCGAATACTGAAGATCGGATCACAGCTTGGCCCCGCAATGACTGAAGACCTTAGCGACTTCCTCCGGGCGAATCTTGATGTTTTCGCCTGGACGCATTCTGATATGTGTGGGATTTCTCCAGCCATCACGAGTCATATGTTGAACATAGACCCGAAATACGTCCCAGTCAAGCAATAAAGGAGAGGAATGGATCCGGAGAGATCCGCCGCTCTTGGAGAGGAGGTGGACAAACTCAAGGCGAATGGGTTCGTCCGCGACGCCCTCTACCCTGAATGGGTATCCAACCCCGTGCTAGTAAAGAAGGCGAATGGAAAATGGAGGACTTGCGTAGATTATTCCGACTTGAACAAAGCATGCCCAAAGGACAGTTTCCCGTTGCCTAGGATCGATCAGTTGATCGACTCCACCGCAGGACACGAGCTGTTGTCATTCATGGACGCGTACTCAGGATACAACCAAATCCCAATGCATGTTCCAGATCAAGAACACACCAGCTTCGTTACAAATGTCGAACTATATTGCTATATAGTGATGCCCTTCGGATTGAAGAATGCTGGAGCGACCTATCAACGTTTGGTGAATCGAATGTTCAAGGACCAGCTAGGCAAAACCATGGAAGTCTATGTGGATGACATGCTCGTGAAGTCACGACGGTCAAACGACCACATTCAAGACTTAGCTGAAATGTTTAACATACTCAGGTTTTATGGAATGAAGATCAACCCGCTGAAGTGTTCTTTCGGCGTTGCATCAGGGAAGTTTTTAGGATTCATCGTCAACGCTAGGGGAATCGAAGCCAACCCAGAAAAGATCCAAGCTATTCGAGATGTACAAGCGCCCAGGACTATAAAGCAAGTACAGAGCTTGAACGGAAAAGTAGCTGCGCTGAGTCGATTTATATCCAAGGCAACTGACAAGTGCATCCCGTTCTTTGACATAATAAAGAAAGGAAAGAGAAATTTTGAATGGACGTCTAGCTGCGAGGAAGCATTCCGGAATCTGGTAAGACATCTGGAGAGCCCACCAATGCTATCTAAACCAGTTGACCATGAGATGTTGTACGTTTACTTGGCTATATCCCCTCATGCGATAAGCGCAGCTTTGGTTCGTGAGGAGGATCGAGTCCAGAAGCCGGTGTATTATGTTAGCAAGCGTTTAACGGGGGCAGAGAAGAATTACCCTAAAATCAAGAAATTGGCTTATTGCTTGGTGATTGCATCACGCAAGCTGCGCCCATACTTTCAAGCGCATTCAATCGGTGTCTATACCGATCAACCCCTGAGGCAGGTACTTCAACGACCGGAAACTTCTAGAAGATTGCTAAAATGGAACATCGAGTTGAGTCAATTCAATATCGCGTACTTACCACGGAGAGCCATCCGAGGGCAAGCGTTAACAGACTTCATCGCTGAATTTACCATACCCATCAAACCGGACGATCACGACATCATTTCCCCCATTCGATGGAAATTATACACTAACGGTGCATCAAACGACCGTTGCTCCGGCGCGGGCGTAGTTCTTATAACTCCGGAAAACCGATCAATCTGTTATGCCCTGAAGCTCGATTTCCCGGCTACGAACAACGAAGCTAAATATGAAGCACTGATCGCTGGCTTGAAGCTCATCAAAGAACTCGGGATCGAATCAGTCGAAATCTTTTGTGACTCGCAGTTGGTGGTTTACCAAGTACGAGGAGACTACCAAGCAAAAGGACGAAAGCTTGCTCCGTACCTCGTTCAGGTCCAAGAACTACTATCAAATCTTGAGCGTTATGACATTTCACATATCCCTCGAGAACAGAACAAAGAAGCCGACTTGTTGGCTAAGTTCGCAAGTACCGACGATGCTCAACAAATGGGATTGTATCCCGTTGAAGTCTTGCATGCCCCGAGCGTAGACGAGATGAAAATCGATCGCGTGTTGGAAACAGAGATCGAGAAGGACTCGTGGATAACCCAATTCAAACTGTACCTGACAACCGGGGCTTTACCAGAAAAAAGAAGCGAAAGACGACAGGTCCTTCGAAAGGCTGCGCGGTACGTAATGCAGGGTGGATCCATGTACCGAAAAGGATTCTCAGTCCCATTATTACGGTGCATCGCTCATGATGAAATAAAGCGAGTCTTGAGGGAAGTTCACGAAGGGGAATGTGGCGACCATACTGGGGGGCAAACGCTAGCAAAAAAGATCCTCCGCTATGGATATTACTGGCCCACCGTAAACCGGGATGCCGCGGACTACGCAAGAAAATGCGACAAGTGTCAAAGATATGCGAAAATCCCGAGGGCTCCATCAACGGAACTCACACAAATGATCAGTCCTTGGCCATTTGCGATCTGGGGAATCGACATAATCGGCTCTTTGCCTCTATCCAAAGCTGGTGCGAAATACGCAATAGTTGCAGTTGACTATTTCACGAAATGGGCTGAGGCAGAACCTTTGGCCACTATCACCTCTAAGAAGGTCATTAACTTCGTTGTACGAAACATTATATGCCGCTTTGGCCTTCCACGCACCATCATTACAGACAACGGAACGCAATTCGAAAGTAGAGAGTTCAAAGAGTTCTGTTTAAAGTACGGCATCGAGAAAAAGTTCGCCGCCGTTGCACACCCAAAAGCTAACGGACAAGTCGAGGCCATTAACAAAATAATCAAGTCCATACTAAAGAAGCGTCTGGAGAAGGTTGGAGGCAAGTGGGTAGATGAACTCCCGACAGCATTATGGGCGTATAGAACTACCCACAAGTCCGCGACCGGCCACACTCCGTTCGCCTTGGCATACGGCTCTGAAGCCGTTATACCCGTGGAACTTGAAGTTCCATCGCACCGAGTGACATACTATGACCCCAAGACGAACCAAAACCTCTTGCTGGAATCACTGGACTGCATCGACGAAAAGCGTGAAGAAGCTGAATTAAGGGCGGCGGCGCACAGACATCGAGTCAAGCGTTACTACGACGGCAGAGTCCGCCCAAGAATCTTTGATGTGGGTGATCTCGTTCTAAAACGAGTCTTCCCAGTTCCATCACGCATGAATCCCAACTGGGAAGGTCCATACGCCATTGAACGGAAGCTTGGAGAAGGAACATTCAAGCTAGCGACCGTTGATGGCGCGACACTCCCCCGAGCATGGAACAGTGAACATCTGCGGCACTATTACATTTAGCATGTTTTCCTTTTTTGTTGTAGGCACTATTATTTCCTGCATGTTTCCATTCAATAATGACTTAGTTTCCTTGTGAAAGTTGTAATCAAGCAATTCAGTTGATTTTCGTTAATAAAGGCTTGAAGCCCTATTTTCTATGAAGTTTCTATATCCCTTAATTGGATAATAAATTACGTTATCATTCACGACATGCAGACTCGTACGAACGATTTCAAATCTCTGAATCCCCAGAGTGCGGAGCGGAGTACTCTAAGTCCCCAGAGCGCGGATCAGAGTATAAACGATTTCAAATCTCCGAATCCCCAGAGTGTGGAGCGGAGTACTCTAAGTCCCCAGAGCGTGGACTAGAGTATAAACGATTTCCAATCTCCGAATCCCCAGAGTGCGGAGCGGAGTACTCTAAATCCCCAGAGCGTGGACTAGAGTATAAACGATTTCAAAATCTCCAAATCCCCAGAGTGCGGAGCGGAATACTCTAAGTCCCCAGAGCGTGGACTAGAGTATAAACAATTTCCAATCTCCGAATCCCCAGAGTGCGGAGCGTAGTACTCTAAATCCCCAGAGCGCGGACTAGAGTATAAACGATTTCAAAATCTCTGAATCCCCAGAGTGCGGAGCGGAGTACTCTAAATCCCCAGAGCGCGGACTAGAGTATAAACGATTTCAAAATCTCCGAATCCCCAGAGTGCGGAGCAGAGTACTCTAAGTCCCCAGAGCGCGGATTAGAGTATAAACGATCTCAAAATCTCCGAATCCCCAGAATGCGGAGCGGAGTATTCTAAGTCCCCAGAGCGCGGACTAGAGTATAAACGGTTTCCAATCTCCGGATCACAAGAGTGCGGAACGGAGAACTCTAAGTCCCTAGAGCGCGGACTAGAGCCTGAACAGTCTCAAGTCTCCAAGTCCTCGGAGCACAGTGTCAGTAAACCAAATAAAGACAAGAGAATCATTCGAGCAAAAAGAAACTAAAATTTTATTCGATAAGTCCAAAATGGAGATACAAGATCACTCCTACAAAATTCAGGCCTATACAAACTACAAGTAGTGGAAGATAAAAACAATTACAAAACTTAATCAGGAAACTTGTTGAACAAGTGCATCGATTATTTCTTCGACTTCTTCTTCTTGTCTGCCTTTGGTGTTTCCGACGACTCCTCTCCCTCACGCTTTTTCTTGGACTTTTTGCTTGCTAGAGAGACGGAGTCAGGAGTAGGAGACGGAACATCTAGCGGTTTGGACCTGCCTGGAAGAATGATTTTCAAAGGTCTGTTCCGCGGGTCAGTGAGTTCCAGTACTTCAGATTCAACTTTGACTTTGACCGTTTTCTTATCCTCGTCGGCGAGACGGTCCTTCATGCTCATCTCTGAAGTATGTTCAGAGGCGCCAGTGATTTTAACTTCATCGCTTCCTTCGGCAGGAGACGAAGTATCAAGTTTGTCATCATCAAGCGCCCCGATCACTTGAGCGTCTGGATCGGGAGTTACCCCTGCGTGAGCAACGTCGCTTGTTTTCCCTGCTTCCGCCTTGGCGTCATTGCTCCTCGGAGTTAGCTCGGCGTCAGAACAACCTGCACAAAAATATAAGAAATGGGCATTAGAACGAATAACCATTGCTGAAAAATGACGGGATCTCTTCGACTTCTAGAGAAAGAAGAATTTCCTACCAGGATCCGGTTGGCTATCGGTGGCGCGCGGGGTTTCACCCTCCAGGATAGGTGACAGCACATGAACGCCGAGCCCGGGATCTTCGGGATCATAACTGGCATGCTGCTCGAATGGATCAAGCGTCGACCGACCGGCCGATTGAGCAGCATAAGGAGCGGCGATGTGAGGAGTAGTAGCGTCGGCCTCTGACGGGCCAGCCTCGTCGTTCTTCTCTTTCGAAGGGGAAGAGCCTTTGCCATAAAGAGCCAATGCCGCGGATAAATCCGATGGCTCATTCCCCCTCAGGAACTCCTTCACCAATGCATCCTCGTCGATCTCTTCGGAGCCTGACTCGACTTTCTTGATCTTTATCAGAGTTTCCCATGCCTCAGCCAGGGATTCGTGGTAGCCGTCGCCCAAGAATGTTAGGTCGCGGTGCATAAGGACGCGAGCTCCGTACTCGGCGATCAGCGGGTCAAACATACTCTTGACCTCTTCCCTGCCGGCCTCTGCGGCCGCCTCAAGGCGAGAATCAAGCTCCTCCACAGCCATTCTTTTGCCCTCCTCACGGGCCTCATCCTTCATTTTCTCGACCCCGGCAAGTTCGTTGT
Organism: Allium fistulosum; assembly: GCA_030737815.1. Lineage (NCBI taxonomy): Eukaryota > Viridiplantae > Streptophyta > Magnoliopsida > Asparagales > Amaryllidaceae > Allium > Allium fistulosum. Next base: position 795,237,432 of record CM060902.1, on the reverse strand, counting down.
CGAGCTTTGTCTTTAGGAGTCGGGTAGCAACAATCTCATCACAATATCGCTGCGATTCTTCCTGAGCAGCTATTTTGTCTTCTTTCTCCTTGGAGAGTTGTTCTTTCAGCTCTTTGACTTGAGTAGCGAGCGCGTCCCTTTCTTTTTGGACAGAGTCTTTTTCTAGGGCAAGGGCGCTGCTGCGCTGAACTGCTTCGTCAAGCTCCTTTTTGTGAGCCACCTCTAAGCGAGCAACTGCCTCAACAGTATCTTTCGCACCTTGTTCAGCGGCTTCTAGCTTTGACTTATACGAAGCGAGCTCTTCGTCTTGGAGTTTGATGATTTTCTTATCGCTGTCAGCCTCCAGATTCAGACGATCAATCTCGTGTTGACGCTCGACAGATACTTCCGAGATCTTCTCCACCAAGTGCACGAATGCGTCATGTTGAACATAGACGTCATTGTTGCAGGCAATGGCACTTTGCTTCACGTGCCCAGGAATGTGATGGATGGCTGGGAGGAATTTCAAACCGTCAAAACAGATTTTCGAAAACTTGGCCTTAAGGTCGACCATCTTTTCCGCAACAGTTGGGTCCACGGCAGGAATAGGAGGAGGAGGCTTAGAGAATTCCGTTCTTTTACGTTGCTCTCGAACTTGCCTCGTACTCGATGAACTGGAATGTTGTTCTCGAGCAGCATCAGACTGATAACCCTTCTGCAAAGACTTCTCTTTATCCGACTCAGTTGGAGGAGGAAGATCGCGGGACTGGGAAGATTGATAGTGTGCTTTCTTGCGATGAGACGACTCGCGCGGACGATTGTCCCTATCTTCATAATCACCTCGGTCCCGGCGTCTGCCTGAACCGGAATCCCGTCCGGAGTGATGGAATATAGAAGACCCCTGAAGGCGATCAAGTCCGTGTGAGCGGCCCATATCACCTGCAAAGAAGGGAGATAACAACGAGTTAAGGAGAATTCACAAATTAAAAAGACTTGAAGTATATTATGGAATGCGCATGTGCGTGTATGTCATAGTGTTCCCCCCGACGGACCCGTTCGTTTATCTTTGCTAATCGGAGTATTGTCTCCTTGAGCCGGGAGTTGAACTCCTACATTGCCTCTAGCGGGCGAAGAAAATTTGTGAGCTTCAGGATCATCGAACCCGTAATTAAGTATGTCTTCGGGAATAGAAAGGTTCGATAGACCTCTCAAGGAACTTTCCAGATGCTGCGAAGAAGCCTCTTTCTCAGGAAGAGTAGGCGTAACTTTTGAGGTGCCACCAACTTTCTCCTTTTGAACCGTATATTTCAACTTCTTCTTTACCTTCGAAGGGGAGGATGATGTCTCAATATCCTGAACTTCGATTGCCGGATTCCAAGCGGGACCCACGTTCTCGCCCTGAGTTTCGGGGGCATCATCCTCTTTGCACGAGCCTTCTTCGTGCGTGTCGGGAGCTCGATGCGACGACGGTCCGGCAAGTTTTTTCCCTTTACCAGATGGGGGTTTGGGAATTGTAACACCTTCTGGAAGGCTGATCCGACGACCAGGGGCTAGCAAGCCGAACCCCGACAGCGATTCATTTGAAATGATAGTTAGGATGTCTCGATCCTCAGCAGGAAGAGCTCTAATGGCTTCCACAGCCTCATAATATCCTCGGCCTTCCGGACGCGAGTTGATACTTGGAAAGATGAAATGAAGAGTTAGGAAAAGCACGACTCCAAATTAAATACGAATAACGATTCAGCAGAGAGACTTACTGCCTTCAACCCATCTCCTAGCAAAACTAGACGGGCAGCGCACATAGAACCATTCCTGTTTGTACAGGGCGAATTTGCTACATGCCCCTGTCAAGATCTGGCACTTGTGGTATGGCTCGAGAAACATAAAGGAAGGATTGTCTTTCCGTCTCTTGAACATATAAATGTATTTGATATCACCAGGGGTTGGAGGTCTGGAGAAGACAGCCATGAAAAGTAGATAAGTCCCGTACAGAAATGCATGGCCATTCGGGTGCAGCTGCGACGGAGCTATGTCTATGTACTGCAGTACATCCCGGAGAAATAAGTTGAATGGAGGCACGCTGCCCATCCAACACATAAACTTGTTGCAGGTAGTGTACCCGACTGGGGGCAGATGAGGGCGATCGTGTCTTGAAGGAACTAACACGTCGGCAAAAGGAATCCCGTGAATAGAACATATCCGTCGCAGAGCAGCTTCGTTGATCTTCGAGGCTTGAGAATCGATCGGATTGTCTAGTAAGATGGTTGCCTCCAGAGCGTCGGGCGCCAAGTTATGAGCAGGAGAAGTTGACGGGTTAGAAGCATCAGCGGCTCCTTGCCTTGCTAACGGCCCAGGCCTGTCAGATATGGTGGCAGAACTAGATTTTCTCGACATCCCGAATAAATAATGAACCTGGCTAAATGCTTGAGAAAGCTATACTTGAAAAACGTTGAACGTTAGAATTAGCAACACGAGTTTTCCCCCCCACGTGGTGTGTGAACTAGTGCAAGCAATTGTGTACAGACAATAAGAATGTTTTAAAAGATATAATAATTAGCTTCGAATCGTCGCCTTCGAAGACCGTCATCACTGACCGTCTCAAAAAGCCCGCCTTGAGGTGATTACAGTTCCAGATTCAAAAGACATATGATTTCTAAAGTAACCGGCCTAAGTGTAGTTTGACATTTATACTGATCGGCATTTAAGTAATGTTCGGCATTCAAGATTATTCGTCCTAAGTATAGTGTTCGGCTGTGTTTGGCTCGGTTTAAAGAGTGTTCGGCAATTGTATTGTTCGGCATGTCAATTGTTCGGCTTGGGTTATTGTTCGGCTGTGTTTTGCTCGGTCTAAAGAGTGTTCGGCAATTGTATTGTTCGGCATGTCAAGTGTTCGGCAATTGTATTGTTCGGCATATCAAGTGTTCGGCAATTGTATTGTTCGGCATGTCAATTGTTCGGCTGAATTCAATGTTCGGCATGTCGACTGTTCGGTCTAGGTTATCATTCGGCTAAAAGTGGCTCTCCACCACGATGTCAACTTCACCCTACACCATCTCCGTCTGCGCCGAACGTCAGGGACAGATCGCTCGGCGAAGACTACACCGTTTAGCATCCCATCTTTCTTTTCCTTCCATTCTTGTTCGGCGCAAAGGAGCTAGCCCTAACTAGACAACTCCAAGCATGCGAGCCATTTCTGCTCGACGCATATTATACGATCATGGAAAGGTCACGTTTCCCATGAAAACAACCTAAGTCTTGTGTTGAAGTAATCTAAATCACAGAAGGATTGATACCTAGTTCGGAAGTCGAAATTGAGGAAGGATCAATTAGGTCTCAAATCTGGTAGGATGGCAAGAATTGAAAGTCTCCAAGGAATGACTGAAAAGAAGGCGTAAAAGGAAAAGAGACGGTGAAGACCTGGTTATATAGAGGGAGGTAGAAGTTGAAGAGGCTATACCCGGTAGAACCGGTCAACACCGAAGGGTTCGACATCGTAGTAGAGTGACGTTCGGCACACGAGGTACGTTCGGCTTCGAGCGTATCGTTCGGCATCTAAATCTCGTTCTTCTTGCACCTCCTTCGCTAGCATTCTCGAGAAGGTACCTCCGAGGTAGATTGTACCAGATTCAAAGCGCATCACGTTCGGCCACGCAATACACTTTGGGGGGCAAGTGTTTCTTGGGGATTTGACCAGGCAACTAGTACTCGGCAATAAGTGCTCGGCATCAGAGAGTGACCGGCATCAAGGAGTGTTCGGCAAAGCACTGGCCATCCAGGAGTGTTCGGCGAAGCAACTGACATCCATGAGTACTCGGCGTAGTACTCGGCATCCATTAGTGTTCGGCATCCCATGGTGTTCGGCGAGGCACTTGACATCCAGGAGTGTTCGGCGAGGCACCCAACATCCAACGAGTGCTCGGCAACAAGTGTGCTCGGCATCAAGACTGCTCAGCATACCAGAGTGCTCAGCAACGAGAGCGCTCGGCGTCAAGACTGCTCGGCATACGAGACTGTTCGGCATCAGGGAGAACTCGGCAACATCTGTGGTTCGGCATAGAGGAGTACTTGGCGTAGTATCCGGTGGGATTAGAAGTACTCGGCGTAAGGGCACTCGGCGTCTAGAAGAGCGTTCGGCTTCAACTGACTAACACCCTACGCTTCCCAAACATCAACCACCTCGTTCGGCATAGAAGGGACCGTTCGGCGTCAGAGCGTTCTACACATCTGTGGTTCGGCATACAGCGCTCACTATACTCGGGGTGGAGTGTTCGGCCAACAGCCCACTTGGGAAGTCCAGCCCATCTTTGCCTATAAATAGAGGGGCAGGGTCACAGTGAAAGGGATCCTTTTTTGGAGAGAAAACACCGAGGAGACTCTGCCATTTTCAAGACTCATCTTCTCTACTTAATAACTTCATTCAAGCATTTGATTCACGAATTGTATTTGTAATCAACTATAAAGAAGATCAATAAAGTTTAACCTCAAAGTGGACGTAGGCAATTACGCTGAACCACTATAAATTTGGTGTTTTTACTTTCTGTATTTAGATTAGCACTGTCTTCTCTGTTTAATCTGATTTCATCACTTATATCTCTTCACAATCTTCTTCTACGAGGTTAGTGACCAATTTTGGTGCTAACACACGCCGAGTACTCTTGAATGCTATTCGAACGTGAGTAGTGAATGCCAGACGAACTATTTGTGCCGAACCACATCATGCCGAACCATGTTTAATGCCTAACCATGTTTCCTAGACCCAAATTATAGTTGATTCATCTTTATAAAATAATATTTCCATCTTCCAAGCATGTTGCGTCATCCATCCATCTAGTCGACTTAATCCATCGTATACCAACCTCGACGAACGTGCAGTTGAGTAAGTTAAACCCGTCTGTCCGCATCCTTGCCAAAAGGCGGGTTAACACCTATTAGCTGGAATTTAATAGATGTAACAATTTCGGCTATTTGAATAAGTATTTGTATATAGACACTATTATAATATCAGAGGATTTTGATAAAAAAGTGTTTTGGCTATCGTAAGGTAAAAACCCGACATGTTTATTTGTAGCGCGGTCTTACGAGATGCTTTTGATTTCAAAGGATTTTGGAACATTAATAATCCAACCGAGTGTGTTTTCTCACGCTGGTTTTCCAGACTGACTCGGGTTTTATTTTATTATAATGCTTGGATCAGACCTAGTATTATAGGATACATGTTATGATGCTGTGGAGCTCAGGAGACGAGCTGGATGGCGAGACGTATTACCCGTATTTGTTGTATTCCGCTGTGTATCATAAGTGGTATAGTCATCTTGTGAGGACAAGTTATTATAACTGTCCTGAATTGTGATGTTGATTGTATTGTACTCTGATGTTGTATGCTGATGATGTATGTATAAACATATATAGTTTCTTTCCTGTAAAGATCAGTTATTATCTATTATATTTTATTCCGCTGCGATGGTTAGATTTTGTTGTTATTTTGTTTCTTCTTCTTCTACCTCATTCTTCTTTAACCCTAATGGTTCGTATTTTCGTTCACTTTGAGTCGATATGTTGGAGAATAGTGTCAATTCAAGGAGTACGGGTTTGCGGGTCATTACACTTGGTATCAGAGCTTAGGCTGGAGATAACCTTGGCTTTGGTGGGGATTACTCATTGAAATAGAGTCTGTAGTACTCTAGGAATGAGTTTGAGTGTATTAATAGATATGAGCGCGTAGTTGTTAGTGAATATAAAATGGTTTTATATTGTGTTGATTGGTTTATTGATTGGTTTATGGATTCTGGTCAATACGAGTAATTAACGTTATTGATAGGGATCTCTAAACACTTGAATAGAACAATTCGACACAGTATTGTTTTAAAAATAGGGTAAATGAAATAATTTTACCCAAATTATTTTTGTATATAAAAGAAATAATTTTCCATAAATTATTATTGTTATATATGGTTGCTTGGTTGTTAGAAAATGGTAATATTAAATTATTATCATTATTGTGTAGAAATTGAATAAGAAAATTGAAACCCATAGCTAAACTAAGAAATAAATTCATATATAGATGAAGTTTATAAATGTGAATTATAAATGTAATTTATAATTGGAAATGAAATAAAAATTTCTGGAGTAAATTTTTGAATATGGATTGGGAAGATTTGGGATTTGAAATTTTGAGAAAATTTAATTCCTTTGAGTTTGAAAATGGTTTTCAAATGTTTTGGAGAAATAATGAAGATAGTATTTGAGAAATATTTTGAGTTGAATTTGAAATCTAGAGAGATTTGAAATTAAAAATATTTGAGGGATTTTAAAGAGATAAAAGCATTTAACTCTCTTTCGGTCGCTGGAAAATAACTTCGGTGATGACTGCAGCATCATCGATGTTCATTTTCGAGTTTCCAGAAGAGAAATTGCTACCAAATTGTTTTAAATTGGAATTGTTTGCAAACTGGGTTTAGTTTTGAAACTCAAAGGGATAATTGAATTTACAAAAGAATTTTGGATATAATTGATTTCAAATAATTTTTGAAATAATTAAGTGATTATTAAAGACTCTGGAATTGGTTTAAAATGTTCTTGAGTATTTAAGTAATGGTTTAAACTCTGGAGGTTTAACTAAAAATGTTTATGGATTATAAACAGGTTTGGAAATTTATAAAGTTTGAAAATTTCCTAGAATGAAATTAACTTGTAAAAAAGTTAATGAAGTTAAACTTGAGTTATAAATAAAAATTCAATTTAGAAGTGTTAAGTGAATTGAATATGATTGAAATATGGTGAAATGAAATGAAGTTGGATTAAAACAGAAATGGTTTGAATTGCAAATAAAACTCAAATGAGTATAAATAAATTAGAAATGGCCTTTTATTAATAAAAATTGAATTGGTCTTGTTATTAGTAAAATAAGTTTAGAAATATATTGAGAATGTGAATTAAAAATTTAAAATGGATAAAGAGAATGGACAATTTGAATTAGATGAAATTTGATGAGAATCACATAAAATGAGAATGAACTTAAGTTATGAAATTGGAATGATTTGGAGTAAATTAACTTAAGTTTAAAATTATGGAAGCTTGACTTCAGAGAAAATGAAAGTCCATTTAATAAAGTCTGAGTTGAATTAATTTGGAAATGGTTATTAATATACAAGCAAGGAATTTTGTCGAGCCTAAATAAAATGGTTCGAATGAAAATTATGCAAATATGCAATTGAAATAGGTGTCGAAACCTTATATGTGCTTATGAAAAACTATATAACATGCATTGTTTATAGAATTCATGTAGAGCTTTGTAAACGAAAGTGAAATGTTGTAAACCGAGTATTATAGGATACAGGTTATGATGCTGTGGAGCTCAGGAGACGAGCTGGATGGCAAGACGTATCACCCGTATTTGTTGTATTCCGCTGTGTATCATAAGTGGTATAGTCATCTTGTGAGGACAAGTTATTATAACTATCCTGAATTGTGATGTTGATTGTATTGTACTCTGATGTTGTATCCTGATGATGTATGTATAAACAGATATAGTTTCTTTCCTGTAAAGATCAGTTATTATCTATTATATTTTATTCCGATGCGATGGTTAGATTCTGTTGTTATTTTGTTTCTTCTTCTTCTACCTCCTTCTTCTTTAACCCTAATGGTTCGTATTTCCGTTCACTTTGAGTTGATATGTTGGAGAATAGTGTCGATTCAAGGGGTATGGGTTTGTGGGTCATTACATGTACTTTGGTCTTAATGAATGTATTGATATCCAGTCTTAATACAACCTGACTAGGAATATTTCAAATGATATGTTTATTTTAATCATGATAAATTTCTCATGATTACAATGTGTTGTAATTAATATCGCAAAACATATCATTTATGAATTTTCTACTAAATAAACTTAAATTAACTAATATAACACAAAGTATATAATAGAAAGAAAAAAACCTTTTATTTAGAACGATATTTTATTACAGAGTTAATAATTTATAGTAAATTATAGAATTACCCCTAGGTTATACCCTTAACTCTAACAACTTCATCGAATCCTTCAAACATAGCTCCATACGAAATTTGGTTCAGTGCCAACACTATAGGTGGCGATTCAGTTATTTGGAAAACTTCATCATCTTCTTATCTGAGGTATTTACCAAGTTAAATATGAACCTGGCGAGATCATTGAACTGATTCACATATTATCCAACTGATATGTCCCTCTGTTTCAAGTGGATAAACTTTTCTAATAATAATCCGTTCTCGGTGTAACCCGGAATTCTGTATTTTTATTTTCAATATTTAAGTAATTTTAACTATTGGAATATAGGGATTTATTTTTAGTTTAATAGTTGGAATTCAAATATAAGAGATTGATTAAAATATTTGAATTGTGAATTAATATTTGAATAGTGTTTCAAATAGCTGGATTTTTAATTTAATATTAATTTAATGGATTTAATGGTTTTATTTAACTTCTTTTAATTAATGAATAATAATGGTGAATTCATTTTGTCATTAATTTACAGTAATAAATAGCTCCGATAATTAATAAGAAATTAATTTTTATTTTTACGACTCCATTTTTATTGATGTATTTTTAATTTAATTTATTTGATTTTTCCATAATTATTAATTTGGAGAATATTTAAATTAATCGCTTGATGATTTTTCGACAAATGATAGTATTTTTGTGATTTTTCAGAATTGAATAACCAGTGTATATTATTTCTGTTTTGTGGTCACATCGCTATTTTGAGCGTGATCGTATTTTTGTTTTTTCGGTTGCAGCCCATACATGAACGAAAATCTATACGGTGAGATGTCGAAAAATTAAAAATAAAATTATCCCACCACTTCAACACCCAACATTTCTCTGATTCTTCTTTTTCTTGTCTCCTTAAAGTACCATTCATTTAATCACCGAAACAAAGAAAAGAACATGCAAATCCTCTTTTTAAAAAAATAAATAAACAAAACCATAAAAACATAAAAATGATATCTTTGAGCTTATAAGGTGGAGAACTTCATGTGGTTAGGTTTGTGAAGGGTACGACCGGGATTTAGGGAGTTTGACGGTTTGGTTTTGTGGCCGATAACTAAGGCTTGTGATTTTATGAAGTAGGGGCATTGATTTGTGTTATGGAGTTTAGATTTGGGTTAATGGTGGAGATTTGCACTCGGAGGAGGAGTTTGGTGTTGTGCGGTGATCTATGGAAGATCGTGACCTAATGCATGGAGGGAAGGACCAGGCTGTGTCATGATATTCTAGGCGATGGTAGGAGTTGTCTTGAGTTGTCCATGGCAAAAGGCGTAGGATTAGAATTTTGATTTTGAGGCCGGGTTGGAAAATCATTGATCGGGGTGAAGTGTCGGTTGCACGATCATGCAATGTGAAAGGTTCAGGTGGTACGAATGGATTTTGGGAGGGAAAGTAATTAGTTGTTTGAGGGGGATGGGATTAAGATTGGTAATTAGATTTTAAATAGTAATTAAAGTAATTTATTGTTTAAATTAAATTGAAATCTTGTAAATTTAATAACTTGTTCATGCAAGGTCTAAATCGAACGCGGTCAATCGCGTAGCACTCGTATCGGTGATGTCTACATTTTGGAAATAGTTTGGCTTAGATCGGAGCTTGTAGAAATTTCAGTTGAAAATCCAAGGCTGTTCGATTTTAGATAGAACTAGAACACTTCGACGATAACTGGAATTTCGGTGAGTTAAACTCACCTTTTTGGTTAATCCGTAAGATATATAGTAGTTAAATTTTACTGTTGTGTTTGGTTGAAATAATTTTGTTGTTTGGTTAAATATTCTCTTTTATAAGAAATTGTTATTTAAAAATTTAAATACAGTGAATTATGTAGAGAAATTTGGATTTCTCACCGTAGTGATTTTAATTTTCAGTTATATATATGTGTAGATTCTATTTCAGTTGTAACCTTGTTATATAAATTGTTAATTGCTGAATTTTGATTGTTTAACACTATTAGTTATGACATTGTTATATTTGAAAACTTAACCCCTTTGGTGATAAAAATCAATAACAACATTGGTTAAGTGCAATGGTAGCTATTGGCCTTAATTTAGTATTTTTAAATATTTTTAGTTGCCATTTTAGCTTGAAATTGGTTTTTGATTCAGGGAATGATTTTAAATCAGAGGTTGGGGTTTTCCATGATATTTTATTTGAAATGGATTTTGAACTCCTATGTTTTGCTCCAACCATTTTGTCAGTCTTTCATTATTATTTAATAAGGTTTAAAATTGTTTAACTATGGTTTAAAATGTTTTAGAAGTTATTTATTTTTATTCAATATTGTTTAAAAGTTATCTAATTACCTTTTAAATATTGTGAAAAGTTATTTATTTAAATAATTAATATTGTTTGAAGATAATTAATAATTTTTATTTATTAATAATGTTTTGGAATTAATAATTATTATTTATTTATATTATTTTGGAAGTAAATTATTATTTATAATAATAATGTTTAAAGATTAATTATTGTTGTTTTACTAATAATGTTTGAAATTATTAATTATTATATATATAATGGTTTGAAATTATTTATTATTATACCGATAATGTTTTGAAGTAAATTAATTAATTCGTTTATGATGTCCTTAAAGAAATTAATGATGTTATTAATATTACTGAAAAGTTAATTTATTATTTATTTATAATGTTTAAAGTTAATTAATTTATCTGATAAATTATATTTATAAATAATAAATTAATTTGTAAAGGAATCTCATTTAATAAAGGGTTTATAACTGAAAATGGAGTTTTGGATTTATAAAGGATTTTTATAAAGGCTTTCTAAAGAATTTTTATAAAGGATTTTGTAAAACAAATTTAGAAATGATTTTTATAAAGTAATCTTAGAAGGGATTTTTATAAAGGATCTTTATAAAGGAATTTTAGAAATGATTTTTATAAAGTAATTTTAGTAGGGATTTTTATAAAGGATCTTTATAAAGGCAATTTATAAAAGGATAAAGAGCATTATAAATGGGTTTAGAAATTTAGAAAAAGAGTATTATAAATTGTTTTGGAGATTTATAAAAAGGAAATATATGGAAGAAGTTGAGATTTATTTCCAAAATGACCTTTAAATAATTGAGGTGGTATGGAAACATCTTTCCATACTCAGCACCAAATAGGAAATCTTTCTCAGCGTTTTTGTGAATATACTTATACCGTTGAGATAAGTATATGGATATTATTCCAAGTATTAAAAGGATTAAAAAGGGTTTGTGAGTATACTTTTGTAAAAGATTTTGATACAAGTATTTACAAGGTGATTTTAATTAACGAAAGGATTAATTAAAGAGGCTAGTGATTGCTTATGTGCTTAACCAATGTTAATTTTCCATATGGAAATAAATCTCTTATTTGGGTGTTGTTTTTATTTGATAGTTAAATAACCAACTATCATACTTGACCAGTTTTAAACTATCATTGTCGGTTTAGGGAGACCGGGATTGGATAAGTTATTTGAGAACCGCTTCAAACTGGTATTAGCATTTCGAATTGAAATATCTGGAAGATAATTGAAGATGAAGCTCTTTAAAGTGCAAGGTCTACTTGCTACTAATCCTGAGGATGATTCCAAAATGGATGTAGTAGAAGTAATGCCTTTGGTTTTGTCCAAACCTAGAATGAACTTGTATGGATGAATGCTGGCACTGCATTTCTGTCTGGAGGGCAGTGTTAGCATTCTAAGTGGGATTGCTATATTAAAAAGGAAAAACGTAACCTCAAGCCTTATCAACCGGGAATGACCAAAATCAGGGGAGTCGCAACAGGGCTAAGTGGGCCACACCTATTAGGGTATAGTCATCACCTTTCTATATATATATATTCATTTATGGATTGGTTGTGCATGAGAGCGCTATGAAAGGTTTCAAAAGCAACCGAGTTGATGAAATATTCGGTACTATCCAGTAAGGGGTAGGTCAGTCCTGTGTTGGCAGGGAGTCCATATGTGGCTCTTGGTACATTTTTCTGGAGGTGTACCGCAGAAGGTGTTACCCCTTGTCATTGTATGGAATCCATTCTCCAGTAAGTGCCTTCAGACTTAGTTATATACCTATTATGCTAGAATTTAATTAATGTAACAATTTCGACTATGATTCAATATTTATTTTAAACCTTAGACAATATTATAATATCACCGGATTTTCCATAGAAATGTTTTGGTTATCGTAAGGTAAAAACCCATCCGTGTTTATGTGCGGCATGGTCTTACGATATACCTTTATTTTGAAAGGTTTTATAACATTAAAATCTATTTGAGGTGTGTTTCTCACGTTGGTTTACTAGACTGATCCGGGTGTTATTCTCTTATAATGCTCGGATCAGATGTAACAAGCCGGGATTTGCATTACCAACTAATAAATAAAAGTTAGGATTTTTATTTATTTTAATGAAGCATAAAAGGTTTTGGAATAACAAAATTTATGTGAAAAAGGCTATTTTAATTAAATGGGAAATATGGGATTTTAAAATGAGGATAAAATGTTATTTTTGGAAAGTTAAATATTTTAGGAGAGATTTTAAAACGGGTTTGGATAAGAAAAACGAGTTTTATAAACATACATGAACACTTAGACTAATTTTTGGAAAACATGTAAATAACTCTCTTCTTATTGGGTTTCTAAACCTAGCCCAGTAACCCACCCTAAACCTCCTTTATAATATCTCAAACTCATTTCATAACCCTAACCCTCATCCTCTTCATAAATTCCTAAACCTAGATCTAAACAAGAAAAAAAATTAATGGCCTCCATTTAGAAGCTCCATCTCCTTCTCTTCATAATTAGTTAAATCCTAGAAAAAAAAGAGAAGAAGAAAGGTAATGCAATCTCTCCTATTCTCTAATCCTCCTTCTTAATCCCTATTTATCTCAACCTTCTTGTTGTAATCATTGTTTTATTTTTGTTGATTTTGGGTCCATGAAGCCTCTTGATCTTTGCTTTGGGGAGAGGTGTTTGGCTTGCTTTGATTGTTGCACTCTAACCATTTGATCTTTTGCTTCATTAAGGTAATTACTATCTATTAGTGATTATTGCTAGTTATACTTATTAGTGATAATTGCTAGTTAATTTTGGTGAAAATTTGTTGCCAAAAACTGAAAAAAAACACCCCTAATTGCCAAAAAACTCAAAAAACATGTTGGTTGGAATTTGCAGCCTGAAATAGGCTAAAACAGTGCCCTGAGTGCACCAGGACAGACCTGGGCTGCACCCAGGCACAGTAGGCTAGCCCAGCTGGGCTAGCCAGAGGCAGGCCAGCCCTTGGTGGGCTGGCCGTTAATCATACCCTCCAGCCCGCCCGGGCTGGGGGTTTGCACCCCCTCCCCAGCCCGCTTGGGCTGGGGAATAGGGGACGCGGGCCGAAGCCCACATCCCAGCCCAGGCGGGCTGGGGATATCCCCAGCCCGCCTGGGCTGGGGCATACGGGCGCGGGCCTTGGTCCGCATCCCATATCCCCAGCCCAGGCGAGCTGGGGCATGTTATATGTCCCCAACCCGCCTGGGCTGGGGCATGTTATATGTCCCCAGCCCGCCTGGGCTGGGGCATACGGGCGCGGGCCTTGGCCCGCGTCCCATATCCCCAGCCCAGGCAGGCTGGCCCGGGCCGAAGCCCGCGTCGAAAAAAAAAATGCATCCAAACTATTTGTTTCCAGATTTTTGCCTCCACTTCGCGATGCCTCCACGATCGCATCCGAAGTCGGAATTCGACGTTTTTGGTCTCGTTGGAAAGGTGGAGTTTCGAACTCCGTCTCTGGAAAATTTGGGCATCATTGGAGTTCGTTTGATACTTCGAATTTCGTGTCGAAGTTGAACTCTGGTCGCTGTTGGTAAACAGTGTGAATCTTGTTCTGGGTCCAACTTTGAGACGTCGCTGCCACTGCGTCTCAACTCGGAATCCAGAAATTCTTTTTGCATCTTAAAGTAGGGATGTTGGACTACATGCCTGCAAATTTTCATGACATTTGGACACCGTTTGATGGTCCAAATAAATTGCCAAACTTGGGTTCGCAGCTGTTTTTGAATGTTTACAAACACTTAGAATATTTTTCAGTGATTTTTTGGTTTTATTGATTTCTTTGAGATTTGTCCCTAGATTTCGTACACGGGTTTTATGAATCATTTTCAAAAGATTTTTCACTCCTAAATGGCTTTCGAAATTATTATATATAATAGTATTTTTAATTATTAAATTAATTACTACATAATAGGAAAGTTTTCAAAAGCCGTTTTAAAGTGATTTCAAAATTAATTATAAATCCGTTTCGCACCATTATTTTCTATAATAAAAATCTCACACTCACTTTTTAGCACGTCGAGCGAAGTGGAAAGGTGCTTAAACGGTTAGGAAATCTCCGGCTTATGGAACCGTGTGTATTTTCTTTCCGGTTAATCCCCGACCTATTCGATTGATCGTTTTGACCTCTGGGTCTAGTTTACCGATGATACGAGGTGGACTTTTTATTGTTTAGAGTGTGAGCTTGCTATTGGTTAGGAAACCGTTTAGTACGAACGTGGGGTATGGGACTCATTGTTAACACTTTATGGGTTCCTCTCCAAGAAGTTAGTGACACATTAGCCTTTGGGCGGCCAGTGCTGGACCTCTGGGTCACCACGCCTCTAGGCAACCGTCTCTGGACACCTGCTCTATGGAGCAGTTCATTTTTCGGCATGCGCCTCTGGGCCTTATCCTTCTGGGAAGGATCTTGCCGTCTCGCGCGTTCCGCATCTGTGCGAGTGATCGATCACAACTCTACAGTACTTGCCAACAACGACTCTGGTCGGTGCACGTGCAATATTGGTATTATTTGATGATTTTTATATCCATTCGAGTACCGCCACTCGGTGTTGGTTCTATGGAACCATACGATGTAAGTACGATTACCTTATGGATTCACAGTGTCTTTGGACACTGCTTTTCAGTGTTGGATTTTCATTGACTTTTCAGTATATCCCCATTGCTCTTTGGAGCATCGATCTTTGCTTGGGCATTGATTACAGACTCTGGTCACTCTTGGGATTATTGCCTATGGGCATCTTTTTATAGCTTTGGCTACGCCGATGATATGAGG
The DNA here is from genome assembly GCA_030737815.1 of Allium fistulosum. Lineage (NCBI taxonomy): Eukaryota > Viridiplantae > Streptophyta > Magnoliopsida > Asparagales > Amaryllidaceae > Allium > Allium fistulosum. The sequence continues at coordinate 795,222,357 of CM060902.1, read as the reverse complement.
CGATTTTATTTATTCTACACTTTGGTGTTGATTTCTCTTTGGAGGTTTTATTGTTTATTGATGATTAGGGATCGTCATTATATTCATGTGGTTCATAATATACTTCTCTTTGGATAAGTACTGTTTTATTTATGTACCGCATTATTATATATCTCAGTCAGGCTTTTAAATCTCCCCGAGATGGCCGAGATGAAAAATCCGAGATATCAGCCAAAATCCGAGATTTGGCAGCCTATTTAGTTTTAAGTGTTTTAAATATCGCCCGAGATAGCCGAGATATTTTCCCGAGATATTGGCCAAAATCCGAGATTTAAAACACTGATCTCAGTTATTACTGATTGTTTAGCTAGCCTGACCCGAGTGTTTTCGCTCAGGTCAAATCGAGTTGTTTTAGGTTAGGTCTCTGGACTTAGCTGCTCTGTGCTTCCGCTTTGGACTTATCTGCTATGCTTTTGAGATAGCTTATCTTAGTGTCCGCTTATGTTATTATTCAGACTCTGATATGTACATATTTTTGACTCACATGAGTGAGCAGTGGCTTTGTACCCACTTATGATATTTGGATCTGTATTGACGATGTATTGTTCTGGGATTTTATATCTGTTATGTGATTCTGTTCTGTGATGTTTTATCATTTTATTACTATGCTTATTCTGATAGATCTTTAGCCATTTGTAATTTCGTTATAAGTATTTACCGAATATGTCGAACCACATGATTGAGAAAAATTTAAATAGATTCCACCTTTCGACGTATTCAGTAGATAGTTATAGCTTGATTATAAATGGTCGCTTCCACTATACTCTATTCTCCGCTTTAACAGACAGTATTACTACCGTAATACTCTTTGTTACAGTGGGTCTTAGAGTAGGGCGTTACATCAGAGTATATTTTCATATTTAGTTTGGATTCTTTGGAGCTTCAGGAGATGTGATGGAGGCCCCGAAACATATTCACATATATTTTATTTCCATTACATTAGTTGTTTTATTTAACAGCATTTGTGGGGATAGGTTGTTATAACTGTCTAGGCGGATGATTTGTTTAGTGTACTTTGATTGATGTATGTATACTACAGTTCCTCTTTGTGTAAAGGTCTGATGTGAGATTCTGTTCTCTCTTTTTCTTTCTTTTCCCCAATAATCTGTCTTTCTAACACTCGGATTCTCGACATGTAAATACCATGGATGTATTACTCTAGACTTCTGAGGATCGAAAAGGCGGGACATTACACTCGGTTCCTAAGAAGATCTTACTCCCAAACTTCCTTTTAAACTCTACCCAAGCAGTATTTTTTTCGTCGACCTCTGAGGTAACAGTCTCCCACCAATTTGCTGCCTCTCCTTAGAGGTTGCAGAAAGCCAACTGTGATGGCCCGCAAATCCGTACCCCTTTGAGTCAACAATATTCCACATCAACTCAACTCAAAAGTGAACGAAAATACAAGCCTTCAGGGTTAAAGAAGAAAGAGGTAGAAAAAGATGAAGAAAAACAACAACCTCAGAGTCTCACAATCGCAGCAGAACAAAATACAATATATAATAACAGCTTTTAAATACAAAGAAATCTGTACTATCATATATACATACCATCATCAAAGTACAACAAACATCCATCACTTGGACAACTTAATTCTTGTCCTTACACAGTGGAAATAATAGTCAAATATGGAAGTACGCTCTGCCATCCAGCTCGTCTCTTGAGCTCCTTAGCTTCTTAACCTGAATCTGTACAACAAGGTCCGACCCGAGCATCATAATAAAACAACACCCGAGTCAGTCTGGAAAACCAGTGTGAGAAAATCACACTCAATTTGATTATTATATTTCTTTGAAAATCCTTTGAAAACAAAGGTATCTCGTAAGACCACGCCACGAATAAATATGTCGGGTTTTACCTTACGATAACCAAAACATTTTTATCAAATTCATCTGATATTATAATAGTGTCTATAGAAAGTAAAATAGAATCTAGCTAAAATGCTTACATCTCACATTCCAGCATAGTTGGGCACAATCAAAACCGTACGGGCGCTTATTGGAGATTGGATTCCATACAATGGTAGGGCTACTAGGGTACTGCCCGTCACAGTACCTAGCCTAGATCAGAGTACCGAGGATCACGCCCGATCCCCTGCAACACAAGACCGGAGCTACCCTTTACTGGATAGTCCGAATAAGATCACCCCACGGTTGGAGCTAACAACCGCCACACAGCCAAAAATAAAGGGACTCTAAACAGGGATGACCTTACCCTACTTGGTGCTACCCACTTAGCCTTGCTGCACCTCCCCTGTTTTAGCCATTCCCTGTTGATGAGGCTTGAGGCTATGCGTTACCTTTTTAGAACGAGTCCCACTTAGAATGCTCATCGTCCTCCTGACGATGTTCTAATAGCATTCATCCATACAATTTGCCCTGGGACTAGTGAAACCGAATCACCATCTTCATCATATTCACGGTCTTCATTCGCTATTGTTCAAACCGGATCGAAGTGGTTTTTGGGAAATTAAACCCGATCCCGGTCTCTTCGAAATGATCAGCGTATTGGCCAATATTGATAGTCGGTTATTTAACTATCAAATAACATCCACAACAAACATCAGACCTTAAATAATTTCCTAAATTAATTATCTCAAAAATACCTTCAAAAGATATTATTTCCATATTTCAACACTTTGAAAATAGTTTTCAAACCCCTTTTATTCACACGGAATAAATTTCAACCCTTTTCAATACTTAGAATATTTTCCCACTTCATTTAATATTCAATACTTGAAATCAATTTATTTTATTCCCTATTTCTTTTCTCAAAAATCTTTTACAACTTTATTTGTAAATTTCCAAACTCATCTCACACGGATTCTATAGATCTCAGCATTCCTTAGTTAATTCCTTTTATATTTCCAAAGCCCTCTTTGCTTATTAAAATCCCAGTTTCACTTTCACTTTCCTTTGTGTGAATTTTATTCCACCTTCTGAAAACTCCTATCTTTTACTTTAAGTTTCCATAAACCCCACTACAAGACCTTTCCTCTACAATCATATCCAATTTAATAACTTTCGCTTCTCATCCCAAGAGGATTTATAATTGACTTAAAACATTTAAAAACATATATACTTATAAAATAAGAATAATGGTTTTATTTTCAAAATATGGTTTATGTTAAAACTAATTATCAACATAAAAATTCATATCCAGTTAACAATAACTAACTTCGGAATATTCTAAGTCCAATAATAGTTTTATAAAAAAATTATATAGTATAGTAATTTTAAAATTCCATTTAAAAAAAATTTCTACTTACTCAACAAAGTCTATTTTTAGAAAATCCAATGTTCACCAACTCAATCCATAAAATTCCTCTTAATTCATATCACGCCGACCATATTCAACATTCTCATATTCGAAATATATTCCACTATTTCCTTTCAAAGTTATTTCAATTTCTCGTTATAAATTCTCACCATTTCACTTATATTTTTAAAACATATCCATTGATATCTTCCTATCTCATTATTAACCCCGTTTATAATTTTATAAACTCCCATGAGTTTTCCATTGATTTATAAAACAATTTTATTTAAAATTCCATTTTATAATTTTATTCTTTAATAAAATTCCATTTTTATTTTTTAATAAACTTCCATTTTTATTTCAAAAATTAATTATCGATTCCAAATATCTCTTCAAGCCCTTAATTTAATTTCAGTCTCCATTTAAACCAATTAAGTATAACCCAAATTAGTTAATATATTTTTATTCTATTTAATTCCCTTTAGAATAAATACAATTCCAATATAAATAATTTCTTTCCAAATTTCCTTTTAATTCCTTCAATTTAATTATTTCTAGTATTTAAAATGTCCATTTTAAATTCCAATGCCATTAATCATTTGATAATTCAATTTACACCAACCATATCAATTTATCTATCATATCATATATCAACATATATATATATGAACAATAAATACTTTTGAGGAATCCAGTTGGATCCATCCAACCTGTTTTTCCTGCATCCATAGATGTTAGTCAACAAACAAAATACCAATCCCACTTCGAGGGGGATATCATGGTATAAAGGGTCATCCGCTATTATGCGGGACGCATAGGGTCTCATCCGCTATATAATGTGGGAATATCAATCAATCCAATACTAATATATATACTACTGTATATATATATATATAACATCCAACGGATACAATATAAATTATCAATCAAGTCAGGCATCCAATGATTTAAATTTAACATTTATATTTTAACAAGGTAATCCGAGTGAGTGAGAAAATCTCACCTTTGCTTTTTAATTTGCAGACCTTTCCAATCTTGACTCGATTTCCTGATTTTTGACCTTGTATAACATTTATACAATTTATTAATATTCGAACAAATCGAACAGTTAATTATCATTTAATAGATTTAATTTTTTACTAATGATTTAATTTAAACAAATAATTAAATTTTAAGCTAACTTTCCCTTTAAAAAACCTTTCAGTAACTAAAATAAATTAAATAAGTTAATGAAACAAATTAATCACCTTAATAAATTATTTTTAAAATAAGTTAGTAGATTATAAAAATGTGAATATGTATACTTATTTTATTATCTAAAATATCTATATAGGTTTTTTTCTTTTGTTTTTTTTTTAAAATCTAACTTTCCATATACTTTAAAATTCCTATATATTTTTTGTTTACTTTTATGTATAATAAAACATGTCTGTGTATTTATATATACATATATTTATGTTTATACTATTTTCTTCTATCACTGCATTTATACATACATACATACATACATATATATATATATATATATCTCACTATTTTCCTGTTTATGCTTAGATTAAAACATGCCTGTGAATCTATGTGTATATATTTATTTTTATATTAACCTTTCTTCTCTGTTTATATACATTTTATTACATTTAAATTAAACCAGAAATGATATACCTTGCTGCTCAAGCTAAACCCTGAGATGCCCAATCCCCATCTCCCCGCCGTCGCCTACTCCATCGTATGCGCTCGAGAAGAACAAATCGCGACACCATCACCTCACCCTCGCGACCCCTCGCTCGCGTCACTCGACGGCTAAACCAAGCCGCCACTGCAAACCCAAAATGTTGATTTCCTTGCTCGAGCTACAACTCTCGTGACCCTGCCTCCCTATCGAAATCGAGCTGTGATCGATTCGATAGTTCCCCCTTTTTAGATTTGATTCGAATGCCTTTTTGATTTCTTGAATAAATTTGAGAATGGGGAAGAGAAGAAGGGAACGAACTCGTTTTCGTCTCCGTGCTTTCCTTTTTTTGTTTGAAGAAGGTATGACGAAAAATACAAAGAACGAGAAAGTTCGGCCGCCATTTTATTGTTTCTATGATTCTCAATTTGTAAATGAAAAGGGGGAACGAGATATTTAAAAAAATGGGAACGATGTGATTTGAAAAAGAAAACGTAATTTCAAAAAGAAGGTTACGTATGTTTTGCCAGCTACAGTAACATGAAGTGGATAAAAAAACTGTTGATGTGAAGTATCCTGACCAATCAATAGTATAGGTGTATTATATTTAAATTTAAATTTAAATTTAAATCGTCTTGAATTCGTGGCTTAAAATCTTGACATCCTATCGAGGCGTGCCGCTAGGCGTTTATAATGTTATACCCCTATTCCGAATGTGATGGAAATGGTTTCGAGTCCTAACGCAATCGTATGGAGAAGATAGCTTTTTGGACTTAGTTATTATATTAAATTTCAACGCGTTTAACTCCCGTACAGCCACACGATAACTCCAAACACTACGAAATTTGAAATCCAATAATAATACAATATTATGGATCCAATTGAACTGGTTTCACCGAAATCCAAGGTTGTGCCTCGGAAGGCTATTTTTAAATATCGTTTCAAACGATATATTTTTAAAACTGAACAAATTACCTTTAAATTCAATTTTAACATTTTTATCATCTTTAGTATTATCAATCTAAATTTTATAAGCCCTTTGAAATATTTTTAACAAGCTTATATCTCCAGATTTTTATATTTTACCCAATTTACAAATATTAAATTCAATAATTTTAATTACCCAATAAATAGTTATATTTGAAATTCAAGTTAGAAATCAACACCTGAATATTTAAAATCGATTAAATATTCCAATTTCAAATATCCAAAAATTCTGGGTCATTACATTCCTCCCCCCTTAAAAGAATTTCGTCCCCGAAATTACTAAGGTTAAAAAATGCCCCAAACCCCTTAACTTTCTAAAACCCACTTGTGAAAACTCATTATTCACTTCTCTAATCTTTAGTTCCAACTAAACAATTAGTTTCAAATCCAATTCCAAAGTCCCTTTATTTCAATTCCAATTTGAAATTAATTCAACATCAATTTTTTTTCAAAAAAATTCAAAAATTTTCGAAAATTTTTGGTAGAGTCTCCCTTGTACGGAGGAGCTTTTGCAATTTTACAAGAGAGATAAATATATATACATTGACCCACACGGTCGGAAAACAAAAAAACAATATTTCATATTTCCTATCTTTTATTGTGTAGGCATACCTCTATTTAGCATTTTTAAGCAAGCGACTTATTTATTTAGCAATTAGCGCAACAAAATCCAGCCAAACGATCTCCAAGTACCTGTACTTACTCAATTTAAACACGTAAGCACTAAATATATTAAATTCATAGCATTTCACTTATATTTAAATAGCTAAAACATGCATTCTATAAACAATGCACACTAAACAATTCGTATAGGCAATTAATAAGGTTTCAATATTAATTTAATCGCTTTCACTTGCTTTTCATACCATTGCATTTAATTTAAGTGATTTACAACTCACTTGCTTACCTCCCATTCATTTTTAATCCAAACAAACTTATATTCATTGCAATTGATTCAAAAATCAATTTTATTTACTTCTATTAATTCATATACTTTTACTTACTCTTGTTTATGTCAACGACCAAATTTTCTTATGCAAATTCGGCGACATTCATGCAAATAAACAATCACTTCGTTTTATAACTATTTTAAAATGATTCTAACCTAATTTACATTAATTTCATTCCATTTCAAATTTATTCACAATCCCTCCATTGCTTTTTACTTCATTTCCGCGTTCATTTCATTTGAACCCATTTTATTAGACTTGAAAACATCCCATACTAATATATTAAATAACCATTTAACATATTTACTTAAGCCGAGCTTCCAATCAATTATTTGCTTAAGTTAATTTATTTACTTCATGTTATTTCAACCCCATAACTCAAGTTTATTATATGGTAAACAATTTCCAATTTAAATCCTTGATTTGATTTTTTATTTATCAAATCCATTCCATCTACTAATTAACTCAATTAGTTTATTCACTTATCCATTTTAAATTTCAAATTTCCATACTCAATTCATCCCGAATTTATTTTATTAATAACAAGGCCATTTTCAATTTATTTCTACTTATTTGGATTTATTTGCAAATTCAAACAATTTCCATTTTAATCCAATTCCATTTCATTCGACAACAACTTCAATTCATATTTCATTCACTTACAATATTTTTTGAATATTATTTATAACTCAAGCTTCATTTCTATCATTCACTTTTTAATTCACAATCCAATTTTATTAACTCAGAATTCAACTTCTATTTAACCAATTTAAATCTCATTAACATATTCAATTAACTAATTTATTCCAAATTAGTTCACTCCCAATTTCAATTCAATATTTGATTTTTGTCTTCAAAAATCACTTCATTATCTTACTTGAGTTCAATTCTATATTTGTAATTCAAGTTTGGATTTCTATTTTATTTCCAAAATACATACAAATTTTATTTTATCTTACTATTTTACTTCTCCATTTTTTTTATAAGTCACATTTATATTTTTCATACTTCTACCCATTTTAAGATTGACTATATTCATATTTCATTTTTACTCGAGATTATACACTTATTTATAGCCAAGAATATTTTTATTCAATGGGTTTTCAATCCTTTTATAAACTATCGGAATTTATTTATTCCAAATCAATTTCATTTCAACTTAATTCAAATATACTAGATTTTATTTTTAGTTTAATTCAAATCCAACTCAATTTTAAACTTAGCTTAAGTTAAGTTTTATTCATACCATTTAATTCAACTCGCTTTCATTTACCTAGCTTAAGTTAATCTCAATACAATTTAAATTTTATTTCTCAATCTATTTTAATTTTATTTTCTTTTTTTCCAGTTCAATCACATCCAAGATTTAATTTACTTCACCAAACTATTCCCTTTAAATCACCCTCAATTAAATCTCATTTATTTTCTCTTGTACAACTTGTACTTATATAATTTTCCCATATTAGTTATACAAACTATTTTTGAATTTTAAAATCTTGTTTGACTATAATGTTATCATCCAAACATTTCAATCATATATAATCATTTTAGAAAATATTTCTTTTTATATCAAAATATTTTTTTGGGCAAAATTATTTCATTCACCCACCTTTAAAAACAATACTGTGTCGGTTTATCGTGTTTAAGAGTTTAGAAACTCCTATCGAAATAGCGGCGTCCCCTACTCGACAAGAATTTGTATACCACTCAACCAATAAGTCAACCCAATATTAAAACATTTATATTCACTAACAAATACGCGCTCATATCTATTAATACGCTCAAACTCATCTAGAGTACTACTGACTCTATCTCTAATGAGTAATCCCCACCAGAGCCAAGGTTCTCGCTTAACCTACAGCTCTGAAACCAACTGTGATGGCCGGCAAATCCGTACCCCTTTGAGCCGACAATATTCCACATCAACTCAACTCAAAAGTGAACGGAAATACGAGCTTTCAGGGTTAAAGAAGAAAGAGGTAGAAAAAGAAGGAGAAAAACAACAACCTCAGAGTCTCACAATCGCAGCGGAACAAAATACAATATATAATAACAACTTTTAAATACAAAGAAATATGTACTATCATATATACATAACATCATCAGAGTACAACAAACATCCATCACTTGGACAACTTAATACTTGTCCTTACACAACGGAAATAATAGTCAAATATGGAAGTACGCTCTGCCATCCAGCTCGTCTCTTGAGCTTCTTAGCTTCTTAACCTAAATCTGTACAACAAGGTCTGACCCAAGCATCATAATAAAACAACACCCGAGTCAGTCTGGAATACCAGCGTGAGAAAATCACACTCAATTTGATTATTATATTTCTTTGAAAATCCTTTGAAAACAAAGGTATCTCGTAAGAACACGCCATGAATAAATATGTCGGGTTTTTACCCTACGATAACCAAAACATTTTTATCAAATTTGTCTGATATTATAATAGTGTCTATAGAAAGTAAAATAGAATCTAGCTAAAATGCTTACATCTCACGTTCCAACATAGTTGGGCACAATCAAAACAGTACGGGCACTTATTGGAGATTGGATTGGATTCCATACAATAGCAGGGCTACTGGGGTACCGCCCGTCACAGTACCTGGCCTAGATTAGAGTACCGAGGATCACGCCCGATCCCCTGCGACATAAGATCGGAGCTACCCCTAAATGGATAGTCCGAATAAGATCACCCCGCGGTTGGAGCTAACAACCGCCACACAGCCGAAAAAAGGGACTCTAGACAGAGATGACCTTACCCTACTTGGGTGCTACCCACTTAGCCTTGCTGCACCTCCCCTGTTTTAGCCATTCTCGGTTGATGAGGCTTGAGGCTATGCGTTACCTTTTTAGAATGAGTCCCACTTAGAATGCTCATCGTCCTCCTAACGAAGTTCTAAAAGCATTCATCCTTACAAGTTGCCCTGGGTCTGGACAAACTGAATCACCATCTTCATCATCTTCACGGTCTTCATTCGCTAACGTTCAAACCGGATCAAGTGGTTTTCGGGTAATTAAACCCGATCACGGTCTCTTCGAAACGATCAGCGTATTGTCCAATATTGATAATCAGTTATTTAACTATCAAATAACATCCATAACAAACAGCAGACCTTAAATAATTTCCCAAATTATTTATCTCAAACATATCTTCACAAGATATTATTTCCATATTTCAACACTTTGAATATAGTTTTCAAACCCCTTTTATTCACACGGAATAAATTTCAACCCTTTTCAATACTTAGAATATTTTCCCACTTCATATAATATTCAATACTTGAAAACTCTTCATTTTATTCCCTATTTCTTTTCTCAAAATCTTTTACAGCTTTATTTGTAAATTTCCAAACTCATCTCACACGGATTCTATAGATCTCAGAATTCATTAGTTAATTCCTTTTATATTTCCAAAGCCCTCTTTGCTTATTAAAATCCCAGTTTCACTTTTACTTTCCTTTGTGTGAATTTTATTCCACCTTCTGAAAACTCCTATCTTTTCCTTTAAGTTTCCATAAACCCCACTACAAGACCTTTCCTCTACAATCTTATCCAATTTATTAAATTTCGCTTCTCATCCCAAGAGGATTTATAATTGACTTAAAACATTTAAAAACATATATACTTATAAAATAAGAATAATGGTTTTATTTTCAAAATATGGTTTAAGGTAAAACTAATTATCAACATAAAAATTCATATCCAGTAAACAATAACTAACTTTGGAATATTCTAATTCCAATAATAGTTTTATAAAAAAAATTATATAGTATAGTAATTTTAAAATTCCATTTAAAAAAAATTCTACTTACTCAACAAAGTATATTTTTAGAAAATCCAATGTTCACCAACTCAATCCATAAAATTCCTCTTAATTCATATCACGCCGACCATATTCAACATTCTCATATTCGAAATATATTCCACTATTTCCTTTCAAAGTTATTTCAATTTCTTGATATAAATTCTCACCATTTCACTTATATTTTTAAAACATATCCACCGATATCTTCCTATCTCATTATAAACCCCGTTTATAATTTTATAAACTCCCCTGAGTTTTCCATTTATTTATAAAACAATTTTATTTAAAATTCCATTTTATAATTTTATTCTTTAATAAAATTCCATTTTTATTTCAAAAACTAATTATCGATTCCCAATATCTCTTCAAGCCCTTAATTTAATTTCAATCTCCATTTAAACCAATTAAGAATAACCCAAATTAGTTAATATATTTTATTCTATTTAATTCCCTTTAGAATAAATACAATTCCAATATAAATAATTTCTTTCCAAATTTCCTTTTAATTCCTTCTATTTAATTATTTTTGGTATTTAAAATGTCCATTTTAAATTCCAATCCCATTTATCATTTGATAATTCAATTTACACCAACCATATTAATTTATCTATCATATCATATATATATATATATGAACAGTAAATACTTTTGAGGAATCCAGTTGGATCCCTCCAACCCGTTTTTCCTGCATCCATAGATGTTAGTCAACAATCAAAATACCAATCCCACTTCGAGGAGGATATCGCGGTATAAAGGGTCATCCTCTATTATGTAGGGCGCATAAGGTCCCATCCACTATATAATGCGGGAATATCAATCACTCCAATACTAATACATATACTACTATATATAAAAAAACATCCAACGGATACAATATAAATTATCAATCAAGTCAGGCATCCAATAATTTAAATTTAACATTTATATTTTAACAAGGTAATTCGAGTGTAACGACCCAGAATTTTGAACAATTTAAATTGAAAATATTTAATTAATTTTAAATATTTGAATGATGGTTTGACTTGAATTTCAAATTATCAGAATAAATTGGCGATTAAATTATAAAAATTTAATCTATTGTAAGTTAAACAAAAATTTATATCTTCAATTTTAAGCTGAAGAAAAATATTTCAAAAGCTTTTAAAAATTTAGATTTATGATATTGAAGATAATAGAACTTTCAGAATTGAATTTAAAACTGTTCTGTTCGGTTTTGAAATTAAATCGTTCGAATCGATATTTAAAAATAGCCGTCCGAGGCACAGTCTCGGAATTCGACGAAACCAGTTCCATTGGGTCCGTAATATTGTATTATTACCAGATTTCAAATTTCATATTGAATGGAGTTGCCGTGTGACCGTACGATATGCAAACGCGTTGAAATTTTAAACGAATTCAACTTAAATTTAAATTTTAAAATCTAGTCAACTTCGCGTTTTCTTTTCTGACATCGATCGAGTCGCGCTGCGAAGTGGATGGGCTCGAGGCCGGCGTCGCGTTTGAAGGCGAGTAAGCAACGTGTTCGTCGAATCAAAGTTTAGGGTTTTTGGCGATGATAGTGGCGCCGCATTTTCGTGCACGGGGGAGCGCAGGCGTGCACTCTCGCGTGGTCGAGCTCGAAGGCGTCGAGATTGGTTTCGAGCAATGGCCGGAGTTCGACAGCAATTTGTGGAGTTAGTCACGTCGTCACGATCGGAAGACAGGACCTGGGGCGGCGCGGCAGCGAGTTATTAGGGCAGAGGCCAACGTTCGAGTGTTCTGGTCTTGTATTCTCGTTTGGAGTCGTAGATGTTAACAGTAAGGTAATTCGATTTTCTGTTTTTATTTATTTTAACGAATTTGGGTTATATAACAACTGAAAATAGATATCTGCATCTATGTATAAGGTTTCTGAAAAAAATATAGGAAGTTAACTGTGAAAATGTTAGGCAAAACAGTAAGATTCATAAACAGTTTATTTTCTTCAATGTATATAGGGTTGTTTTATTTCAATTGAATTTTTTTTAAAAAAAATATACATATTCCTGCCATTTTAAATTAAATATATAAATAGAAATAAGTAGATATACTCACATATTTTGATATACAAACCTGTTTTAAAAATTTACAGTAAGGTATAATCTATTTTTGAATTTAAATTTATATACAAGCAGAAAAAGAATACTTGTAGACAAGATTTAGAAAACAGAAGTTTAAATGATTTATATTGAGATAGTATAGTTAACTGAACATTGGTTTAAAATAAATCATTCGATAAAAATTAAATTATTGGTTTAAATAAATTAACAGATGATAATTTATTGTCAATTGATTCAAATATTAATGAAATCGTAAATTGTTATACAAGGTCAAATAAAGTCGAGAAATAAACTGCAATGGAAATGGATGGAAAATTTAAAGCTAAGGTGAGATTTTTCTCACTCAAATGAAGTTGGATTTCGATTGACTGATTGATTGTTGTTTGTATTAGATATACTAGGATATATCTATATATATATAGCAATATATACATAATGGCATATGTATATATTGGATTGATTGATTTCCCGCCTCGTATAGCGGATGAGACCCTATTGCGCCGTTAGTAAGCAGATGATTTTTATTAAACCCATATACCGCGATATTCCACCTCGAAGTGGAATTGGTATTGTGCTAACGTCTGTGGATGTAGGGAAATAGGTTGGAGGGATCCAACTGGATTCCTCACCAGTATTTATTTATTTACAGATATTGATGTATATTCTGTGATCATGTTGATATATGATGTTTGTTGTTGTGATTGACTAATTGGTGTTGTTGCATCATGGGATCCAATTTTGAAAGTTTAAAAATAATGATGTTGATTTTAAAAGAGATTTTTAAAGTGATTTTTGGAAAGTATACGTTTTATTAAATTTTTGAATTTATTTATCTTAAATAAATAAATGTTATAAATTTAAAGTTATGAAAATTATAATGTTTGTGAAATATAACCGAAAGGTGATTTTTGTGACGACCGCCCATGACCCCTGCACTAAATCTAGAGATAGTGCGCTGTAAAGTGTGCCAGGCGACCATGGACGATTGTCAGGGTAAATTAAAACAACAGAATCTATCGTATTACTCACAGCGCATGGACAAAAATACAATAGAACATATGTATAGTGAAGCTTTACAGAATAATATGCCATCATATAAAACTCCATAATAGTTGAATACAAGCATCCAAATAGTCAATACATCAAGCCTCACTACATAACACTCAGAGATTATACAAACAGCGGAACATCCAGTACATATAATACGAAGATAATATGCAACCCTCCAGCTCGTCTTCGATATCAGCACCGTGGAAAGCAAGAACAGCACCTATCACCTGCTACCTAGTCTGCCCGTCCCAAAATGGACGAACAGCCCAAGGCAATAATAATTAAAACATAAAGCCTTGAGTCAGACAACAGTCTTAGTGAGCAGTAAATTAACAATCAACATACCAAAAGAGCATAAAGGAAAAGGAATAGGAATACAACCCTCCCACTCCAACCTCTTTCTACAGTGATAGCCCCTAGACACACACTAAGCAGAAGCGAACATAACAGAGCATACAATTTAAAGTAAAGCAATTATCACTCGAGTCAAGGGCGATGTTTTCCAAGCACAAACCCCCAAGGCATAAACCAAGATCAGATAAGCACCCAGAAAATACCGCTCTTGAGACCGAATGACGATACAATCAAACATCCATGACTCTGGCTATCACTGTTATCATTGCTTCGGTATCACCGTTAATTGAATGACCGGCACATTCTTTCAGCCGTCCGTCAAGGGCTAATGGTAACCCCGGTTCTAGACATAACTCCCGCACGTCATCGTGACCCGTGCCTAGGACTATCGAATCGGCCCAGAGTACTCGACCATCAACAGTTGGTCGTTGGGACTATCGAATCTGCCCAAACATACTCTTGCTTAGAGCATGCTAGAACCTTTAACAACGATGAGACCCAAGCCTCCTAGTCATCCTCCTTGACGACCATTCTCATATCCATCCATTATCCTCAACTCGAACCATTCACCGAGTTATCAACATGCTTGGAATGATCCCGTCTGGATTAGACCAAGTCTTCATCACATGATGCCTCGCTTCATTACATCCTCGCAAAGCCTCATCTCAACATCACATCATCAAATCTATGCATAAGAGCTTCATCATCCCGCTACATATGCCACGAGCAGCTTTTCCCAATTCAAGAGCCTTTCCCTTAGCTTTTGAATCGTCTTCGGTCTAAATCAAATCATCAATCATCTAATTCATAGCAATCAACCAAGTCAAACATTAATCCAAACAATCAAGCATTCAAATATGATCTAAGTAGACAATTATCACAATAATGGCAATTTCGTAATTAAAGAGTTGAAAGTCTAACAAGCATAAAATCATGAGAAATATCTCTACAATCTTGATGAATGAACTTGCATAGGTTAACACTTAGTAAAATGGATGTAACATCATCATGAACAATGGATCTATATGGATCTACACTTAGGATGAAGAAAATGTATGGAAATCACTATTTTAACACCAAATTGAGCCAACAATCCGATATACTCCTTTGGATCCGTGTGAGAGATAATCACCACTCACCAAATCACCAAAACAACCTCAAAACAACACGCTTCAGATCTGGACAGCAAAGGATCAAGCTTGATCTATTACGAATCCGCTTCAAACGAAGAAATCTCACTTCAAAGGATGAAGATCTTCAATCCAAGCTCTTGAATCTTCAATTTGATCTTCAACTTGGATGGATAGAAGCACTAGATTAGAGTGGAGAGAAGAAGTGAAGAAGTGTAGAAGTTGAGCTCTCAAAATGGCAGTACTTCGTCGCTTCGAAATCCGGATCCCAAAAAGTGAGAAAATGGACGAGTATTTATAGCTGAATTCCTCCTTAACTCGTCCGCCTTCCCTAAGTCGTCTCCGACTTATAACCTTCCGACTTAACATCCCAGACGACTTACGACTCAACTGCTATGCCAACCTACGACTTATCAAATCCCACTAGCCTACGACTTATAACTTAGTAGAACTGGGTTACGACTCAACTCCTAAGTCGTCTTCGACTTAACGCACCCAGCAATCTACGACTTAACGCGCGCGTGACTTAACAGGTCTACGACTCAACACATTGCGCGACTTACCAGTCTACGACTTAACTGGGATACGCCTTAACGACTTAATAGCTCTACAACTTAGCACCATTCGACTTAACACTACGCGACTTAACTATAACAGAGCTCACGACCTAACTACGATAACACCTTAGGTCGTAAACCCACTTAGCTCCTTATGTCGCTAACTTGCCTAGTTACTTAGGTCGTTGCCTTACCATAAGTCGTTCAAACGACCTATCCCCGAGCCCTTAATTCGCCATCCCTAGGTCGCTCCTATCCCCTAAGTCATAAACGACTTACGACCTATACTAAGTCGTGAACGACTTAGGACTTAGCATTATTTTGCTCAAAAATCTAAAATGACTTAACAATAATGCAACCAAAGGTCAACTGTTTTACGATGTTTCGATCCGTAAAATACGGGTCGTTACATTCTCTCCCCCTTAGAAATTTCGTCCCCGAAATTCCAAGCAACAAAGCAATCAAAGATTATTCTGTACACCTACCATCCATAGCAATCAACAAACCATGCATCCAATTCTAGCTTAGCGTACAGAATTCTAGAATTAAAACAAGTTACAATATCGTGAGATGACACGACACCTTAGGGCCATACCTTGAAGAGTTCAGGATGAGCTGCCTTCATCCTCTCTTCCACCTCCCACGTACAGTCGTTATCATCATCACTCCATTGTATCTTGAGCAACTTAACTACCTTCCTCCTAAGCTGTTTCGTGTCAGTTCCCACAACACGAAGCGGCTTACGAGGTCTTCTATCGACTGAATCAACTTCGAAATCTTCACAGCTATCAGCAGGAACCACTGTATTCGAGTCGTGCACGTACTTCCGTAGATATGACACATGAAAAACATTGTGCACACCCGCCATCTTCTCCGGTAATTCTAATCTATAGGCGAGCTTTCCAATTCGCTCGATGATCGGGAATGGTCCAACAAATCTCGGAGTCAATTTTCCTTTCTTCCCGAATCGGATAACATTCTTCAGTGGAGAAATCTTCACAAAAACCATATTACCAACGTCGAACTCCAAATCCTTACGACGCTTATCAGCATAACTCTTCTGACGGTCTTGGGCTGCCTTCATTCGTTGCCGAATGATTTCTATGCACTCCGTAGTCTGACGAATCATCTCTGGCCCAAGTATCAACTTTTCTCCAATTTCTATCCAACACGTCGGAGAGTTACACGGTCTTCCATACAATGCCTCATACGGTGCCATACCAATACTTGACTGGTAACTGTTGTTGTATGAAAACTCCACCAAATGAAGGTAATCTTCCCATGATCCTCCGAAGTCCAAAACACAAGCTCTAAGAAGATCTTCCAAAACTCGGTTGACTCACTCAGTCTGACCATCTGTTTGAGGGTGATAAGCTGTACTCAAACACAACTCGGTTCCCAAAACTTGCTGGAAGCTCTTCCAAAATCCACTAGTGAACAATGGATCTCGATCGCTCACTATACTCTTCGGAATACCATGGAATCGAACTATCCACTTAACATACAACTCAGCCAACTTTGATGCAGTCCTAGTCGATCGAACAGGAATGAATCGTGCACTCTTAGTCAAACGATCTACGATGACCCAAATCCCTTCATTTCCCGTTTTTGTTCTAGGTAATCCATCAATAAAATCCATCGATATATGCTCCCACTTCCATGTAGGAACTTCTAATGGTTGAAGCAATCCACTTGGCTTCTTCTGTTCGGCTTTTACCAACTGGCAGTTCATACACATGGAAATAAAATTTCCAACATCCTTCTTCATACCTTCCCAGTAATAGGTTCTCTTCATATCCCAATACATCTTATTTCCACCTGGATGAATTGTCAGCTTCGAGTGATGACTTTCCTTCAGAACTTCACTCCTCAATTCATCTATATCGGGAACAACTAGTCGTCCTTGCTTCCGAAGCCAACCCTCTCGATCGACCTCGAATCCTTTATCCTTTTCTGGATCCAATCCAGATTCCAAATCACGGATAATCTTGACAAGCTTATCATCTCGCTTTTGGCTCTCGCCAATCCTTTCCACAAGAGTGGGTCTTATCGATAAGTTTGCCAACATCTCAGGTTCCAATTCACATCTAGGCCTGAAGTCAAATCCAGCTAAATACTCGAGACTCTTCCATTCTGAAAACATGGCTCCCAATCCTACATGTCTTCGACTTAACGCATCTGCCACCGCGTTACCTTTTCCCGGAGTATAAGCTATACCAAAATCATATGATGCCAAAAACTCTAGCCAACGTTGCTGCCGAAGATTCAAATCTTTTTGGGAGAAAAGATACTTCAACGACTTATGATCTGTAAACAACTCGAATCGAACCCCCAGTAGATAATGTCTCCACATCTTCAGAGCAAAAACAATCGCCGCCAACTCCAAATCATGAGTCGGATAATTCCTTTCATGCGGCTTCAGTTGTCGACTTGCATACGCAACAACTTTATCTCTCTGCATCAGCACTGCTCCAAGTCCAGTACCACATGCGTCGGTGTAAACCACCATCTCATCATTCCCACTAGGAATAGTCAAAACAGGAGCACTCGTAAATCGCTCTTTCAGGATTCCAAAAGCTTGCTCACACTTATCATCCCATCTGAACACTAGGTTCTTCTTCGTCAATCCTATTAACGGTGCAGCTATCTTGGAGAAGTCTTTGATAAATCGTCGATAATATCCTGCTAATCCGAGAAAACTTCTCACATCAGATGCATTCTTAGGTCTAACCCAATCCTGGATTGCTTCCACCTTTGCGGGATCAACCGCTATTTCACTTCCAGAAATCACATGGCCTAAGAACCTCACTTCACTCTTCCAGAAGTGACACTTTGAAAACTTAGCCTTCAGCTGATGTTTCCGTAAGATCTCCAAAACAATACGCAAGTGCGTCTTGTGCTCTTCTTCAGTTCTGGAATAAATCAGAATATCATCCACGAACACAAGTACAAACTTGTTTAACTGATCTCTAAACACTCTATTCATAAGATCCACAAAATAGGCTAGCGCGTTAGTCAATCCAAACGGCATTACCAGCCACTCAAAGAAACCGGATGGTGTCCTAAAAGCAGTCTTCAGCACACTATCCTTAGCCACTCTCAACTGGTGAAATCCCGTTGCCAAATCTATCTGAGAAAACACCTTAGCCTCGTGAAGCTGATCAAACAAGTCATCTATTCTCGGCAATGGATACTTGTTCTTCTTAGTCACCTTATTCAGCTCACGATAATCCACACACAATCTCAGCGATCCATCCGCTTTGGTTACAAACACAACTGGTGCACCCCATTCGGACACACTACGCCGAATGAATCCTTTCTGCAAAAGATCATCAACATGCACCCTCAACTCCTGCTGTTCTCTAGGCGCCATCCGCCTAAGAGGCATCACAACAGGTCTGGCTCCTTCAACTAGATCTATACGAAACTCGATCTCTCTATGCGGCGGCAACCCTTTGACTTCGTCAAAGACATCCTCGAATCCATTCGCGATTGGCACTAATGACAGTCAATCCCGTGGAACAACCAACGAATACATGAAGCTCATGAAGACGCCTTCTTCATGCTTACATCGTATCACAACCTTTCGCCCCTCCACATTCTCGACTGTCACTTCCAACCTCTCGCAATCAACCTTCGCCGCATACTTCCTAAGCCAGTCCATTCCCAAAATAATTCCGAACCCCGCAAAGTTCAGAACAAAGCAATCACAAACAAAAGAGAAATCATGACTCGATACAACTAGACCACGGCATAACATACACAAACAAGACGAACCCCCAACTGGATTAGTCACAACCAAAAGCCTATCAACAATATCCGGTTTCAAACCCAACCGGTCTACAAGTTCGCTGCAAACAAACGAATGCGACGCACCAGTATCAAACAGAACTCTAACTGGAACACCACATAGGAAAAGAGTACCTTGAACCACCACACTCTTTCCCTTCTCTTTAGCGGTAGGAGCTTTCGAAGACGACGGAATAGCTCCCAAAGCATAAGCTTGCACAATCTGCTTGTCCCTCCTCGGTTCTGGACAATTCTTCCTAAAATGCCCCGGCTTGTCACAGTTGTGACACTTCATCGGTGCCTTCGGATTCTTACAATCCTTCAAGAAATGGCCCTTCTGCTGACAATTGTAGCAACTCACCTCGCCTTTCGGCTTCTTCTGGCCATCCTTACCCTTCTGCTGCTGCTTCCTCTTCTTGTTTCCACCCTGCTGGGGTTTATACTCTTCCCTGGTCACAGCAACAACAGATCCTTCCTTAGGAAACAGACTCTCATGCCTAAGAGCTTTCTCCACAAGCTTCTCAAATGAATCGTCCAAATGATCCACCAACTGTCTCCCAAGATAACTGTCCAAGCCTGTCACAAACTTCTCATTCTTCTGATATGCAGATTCGATATACGACCGGGCATACTTGGACAAAGCTTCAAACTCCGAAACATACTCAAGAACTGGTCTTCCACCTTGCTTGAGCTCCACAAACTTCTTGAACAGAACAGACTTCTAAGCTGTAGAAATGAACTTAGCTTCAAATCTAACTTGGAATTGCTCCCAAGTAATCTCTTCCTCCGGAGTATTGATGGTAATAGAGTTCCACCAATCAGAAGCTCTCCCTTGAAGCTGCCTCGATGCCAACTTCCTCTTAGTTGCATCCTCAATTCCCAAATCACCAAAAATCCTTCTACAAGCATCTATCCATCTCTGGACCTCAATGGTTGATTCTGTTCCCAAGAAAACTTTTCCTCCAAGAGCAGTGTAGTCCTTACACAGCTTAGCAAAATCCACCGGCTTTGGAGTTTGGACTTGAACCCCAACATCTACTGCTGCCCCCGGAACTGGTATCCTTCTCATGATTGAAGTCATCATAGCTTCGAACATAGCTGCATAATCAGTAGCCCCCTCAGTAGCACGGCCTTCCCTAGCAGCTGGTCTCCCTCTTCGACTCATTCTCAATATCTATAAAAAGAAATGGTCAGAACATCTAGAGAAACAACTGCATAAAGGACTCAAACTCTACTAAGCTACTATATTATATATAGTATTCATCCATCAAAATACAATTACGTCTCTCATACGTAGTTACGTCGACGAGCATTGGGTAAAATCGATTAACAATTGCTCTGATACCAAATGTGACGACCGCCCATGACCCCTGCACTGAATCTAGAGATAGTGCGCTGTAAAGTGTGCCAGGCGACCATGGACGATTGTCAGGGTAAATTTAAACAACAGAATCTATCGTATTACTCACAGCGCATGGACAAAAATACAATAGAACATATGTATAGTGAAGATTTACAGAATAATATGCCATCATATAAAACTCCATAATAGTTGAATACAAGCATCCAAATAGTCAATACATCAAGCCTCACTACATAACACTCAAAGATTATACAAACAGCGGAACATCCAGTACATATAATACGAAGATAATATGCAACCCTCCAGCTCGTCTTCGATATCAGCACCGTGGAAAGCAAGAACAGCACCTGTCACCTGCTACCTAGTCTGCCCGTCCCAAAATGGACGAACAGCCCAAGGCAATAAGAATTAAAACATAAAGCCTTGAGTCAGACAACAGTCTTAGTGAGCAGTAAATTAACAATCAACATACCAAAAGAGCATAAAGGAAAAGGAATAGGAATACAACCCTCCCACTCCAACCTCTTTCTACAGTGATAGCCCCTAGACACACACTAAGCAGAAGCGAACATAGCAGAGCATACAATTTAAAGTAAAGCAATTATCACTCGAGTCAAGGGCGATGTTTTCCAAGCACAAACGCCCAAGGCCTAAACCAAGATCAGATAAGCACCCAGAAAATACCGCTCTTGAGACCGAATGACGATACAATCAAACATCCATGACTCGGGCTATCACTGTTATCATTGCTTCGGTATCACCGTTAATTGAATGACCGGCACATTCTTTCAGCCATCCGTCAAGGGCTAATGGTAACCCCGGTTCTAGACATAACTCCCGCACGTCATCGTGACCCGTGCCTAGGACTATCGAATCTGCCCAGAGTACTCGACCATCAACAGTTGGTCGTTGGGACTATCGAATCTGCCCAAACGTAATCTTGCTTAGAGCATGCTAGAACCTTCAACAACGATGAGACCCAAGCCTCCTAGTCATCCTCCTTGACGACCATTCTCATATCCATCCATTATCCTCAACTCGAACCATTCACCGAGTTATCAACATGCTTGGAATGATCCCGTATGGATTAGACCAAGTCTTCATCACATGATGCCTCGCTTCATTACATCCTCGCAAAGCCTCATCTCAACATCACATCATCAAATCTATGCATAAGAGCTTCATCATCCCGCTACATATGCCACGAGCAGCTTTTCCCAATTCAAGAGCCTTTCCCTTAGCTTTTGAATCGTCTTCGGTCTAAATCAAATCATCAATCATCTAATTCATAGCAATCAACCAAGTCAAACATTAATCCAAACAATCAAGCATTCAAATATGATCTAAGTAGACAATTATCACAATAATGGCAATTTCGTAATTAAAGAGTTGAAAGTCTAACAAGCATGAAATCATGAGAAATATCTCTACAATCTTGATGAATGAACTTGCATAGGTTAACACTTAGTAAAATGGATGTAACATCATCATGAACAATGGATCTATATGGATATACACTTAGGATGAAGAAAATGTATGGAAATCACTATTTTAACACCAAATCGAGCCAACAATCCGATATACTCCTTTGGATCCGTGTGAGAGATAATCACCACTCACCAAATCACCAAAACAACCTCAAAACAACACGCTTCAGATCTGGACAGCGAAGGATCAAGCTTGATCTATTACGAATCCGCTTCAAACGAAGAAATCTCACTTCAAAGGATGAAGATCTTCAATCCAAGCTCTTGAATCTTCAATTTGATCTTCAACTTGGATGGATAGAAGCACTAGATTAGAGTGGAGAGAAGAAGTGAAGAAGTGTGGAAGTCGAGCTCTCAAAATGGCAGCACTTCGTCGCTTCGAAATCCGGATCCCAAAAAGTGAGAAAATGGACGAGTATTTATAGCTGAATTCCTCCTTAACTCGTCCGCCTTCCCTAAGTCGTCTCCGACTTATAACCTTCCGACTTAACATCCCAGACGACTTACGACTCAACTGCTATGCCAACCTACGACTTATCAAATCCCACTAGCCTACGACTTATAACTTAGCAGAACTGGGTTACGACTCAACTCCTAAGTCGTCTTCGACTTAACGCACCCCGCAATCTACGACTTAATGCGCGTGCGACTTAACAGGTCTACGACTCAACACATTGCGCGACTTACCAGTCTACGACTTAACTGGGATACGCCTTAACGA
This sequence comes from Allium fistulosum, assembly GCA_030737815.1. Lineage (NCBI taxonomy): Eukaryota > Viridiplantae > Streptophyta > Magnoliopsida > Asparagales > Amaryllidaceae > Allium > Allium fistulosum. The sequence continues at coordinate 795,199,114 of CM060902.1, read as the reverse complement.
CTTAATAGCTCTACAACTTAGCACCATTCGACTTAACACTACGCGACTTAACTATAACAGAGCTCACGACCTAACTACGATAACACCTTAGGTCGTAAACCCACTTAGCTCCTTATGTCGCTAACTCGCCTAGTTACTTAGGTCGTTGCCTTACCATAAGTCGTTCAAACGACCTATCCCCGAGCCCTTAACTCGCCATCCCTGGGTCGCTCCTATCCCCTAAGTCATAAATGACTTACGACCTATACTAAGTCGTGAACGACTTAGGACTTAGCATTATTTTGCTCAAAAATCTAAAATGACTTAACAATAATGCAACCAAAGGTCAACTGTTTTACGATGTTTCGATCCGTAAAATACGGGTCGTTACAATTTTTGAAACAAATAGTTAAGTAATTTATAAAATGGTTTTAATTGGAAATTTTGAATTATTAAAAACGATGTATGAAAAAGATGTACAAAAATTGATATTTATAACTTTAAAGTATTGGGATTATAAAACGAGTTTTTATAAGTGTTAAAATGAATTTTTAAGAATTTATAAGTGAAAGAAATTTATAAATTTTGAACTTATAAATGGAAATGATTTTGTAAAATATGTTTGTATAAAAAATTGAGTTATGAATTGAATTAGTTAACAAAGGAGATTTATAAATTGAAGTTTTTATAAATAGAATATGAAATTTATAAACATTGTTTTATAAATCCGAAATCACTTATTTTGATAAGTGAATTATAGAAGTTAATAAAAAGAAATTTATAAATCAAAGTTGTTATGAAATATAAAGGTGAATTTATAAACGTTGTTTTATAAATCCGAAAATCAATCAAATCTGATGAATTTAATATAGAAGGTTATTAAGGGAATTTTATTCACGATTTTGGATAGTGGATAATTCTTGAAATAAAATGTGTAGAAAATAGTGAAATGTGATTAGTGAAGTATATTCACGATTTTGGACAGTGAATATATTAGTAAGTAAAATGGATAGGTTTTGGGAAAAGTGATATTAAAAATGAAGTTAATGGTTTTAACGATGTTTTAAAATATATTAAATATCGAAATCATAGATTTCAACATTCATTGTTGAAATAGACGTTTTCGAGGAAGAAGGAAATGGTGGACTATAACACTGTTGTTATAGTAAATGATTTCCGAAAGGAAATGTTTTTATATAGTATGGGGATTTATATATATCTATCTAAATTTCGAATCCCTATACTAGTGATTTTGAGTCGTCGTAACGATGTTTTACGTAACATTCGTTTTGACTCAAATAGATGTTGTTATAGTAAATGATTTCCTTAAAGAATGAATTCATACTTAATTTTGATTTAAGTATATCGAATATTTTCAAATGTTGAAAATAAATGATTTGTGAATTACTTATTATTAAATAAGTATGGAATTACTTTCCCAATATGAAACGAAGGGTTTGAAATTTTATCTTTTAAAGGTAGATTGAAAAGTGAATATTTGAAAATTGTTTTCAAACGGTTAAGTGTGGAAATTTTATATCTAGTAAAGATATTTTGGAAAATAAATAATTTGGGAAAATTATTTGGAATCTGATGATGTGCGCATCTTTATTGATAGTTAAATAACCGACTATCAATAATTACCTTGAATGAGTATTTGTTGTGAATTGGATGAATTTGAATGCCACACTTATTTTTGAATAATCGCTCACTATTCGGGTTAGCCGGGAAAGGACCATGGGGTCGTATAACCCATTCCGAATATGTGATACGTCGTTATGAATTGCATTTGATGACCGGTGTTGAAGACCGGATATTTTTGAAAACGGAAGGATTACCGTCGAGTTACTCTACATCGGCTGATCTCCGATTTAGAGGTTTTATCACCCTTAGTGACGGGAAGTCCGGACGTGATTAGAAAATTATCCGGATGTGTAAGGGCTTCGTGAGAAGTGCCTTCGGTTCTGTTCGATCCCGGAACAGACTTGTATGGATTGTATGTCTGACGTTACAAATTGAGATATAAAGCTGATTTCTTTCAAATACATTTCTGTTGGTGGCGGAGAATTTATTCTCTTAGCTTAACACCCTTCTCTGAGACGTACGAGCTCAGAGGTTATGTAGTTGAAATTTATCAGCAATATACTCCCAATTTGGTAATGTGGCATGCTGAGTGTTGCTGTGTGATGATCAGTGTTTGATCATTTATGATATGATCATTTGTTTGATCATTTATCTTTGTGATCATAGGTTGATCATCTGTTGACCCAAAGCGTGGCTTTTTGAAAAAAGCGTAGCTTTGTGGACGAGACTTCGTCAGGGCCTCAACAACCCGGAAATGGTCGAAACAGGAATGTTGCGGCAAGGTTATGAGGGTCGCGCCCTTTAGGGTATGTCATTTCCTTCTGGAAAGGGGTGGTATCATGGTATGGAGCCCAGATACTTACTCATGTGGACACACTTTATTTATGATGTGTGATGTTGGTTACCGAGCGCTCGGATAAAGGTCCCAAAGGACCGGGTGATGACATATTCGTGAGTTACCTGTTACAGGGGTAACCCGGCCTTGTTGGCAGAGAGCAGTTTGTCTCTCGGGACGTCCAGCCAGAGGCGATCCCATTCGGCAGGAGGAAAGGAAGTTCCTTAGCCTGACCATTTGTTGGCAAATCCATTTTCCAATACGAACCTTGTACGGTATTAGTTGTAGAACCTGCCATTTACTTATGGTGGCGCCCCACTGTTTAGATGGTAGCTATAGTAGGCATACGATACTAGTCATATGCTGGCTAAGATTAATATTATACTTTCGAAATGTTTTCTACACTAGACATTAATAATAATAATCCAATGATTGGCGTAGTAAGCATCTTTGACTATCATAAGAAGAAATCTCCTCCAATTCTGCGATTGCATTATGTGTGTGGCGGGAGGTCTTATGTTTTATTTTCTTTGTGAAAAATAACTGTTTTACGATCTCACACCATTCACCATGACTGACTCGGAGTTTATTGTTTCCCTTCTAAACTCTGGGTGCCCACCAATTTTCCACACGGGCAGTCTAGAGTTATGTTATCAGGATATTCTGGATATTCTGGAGCTTTGAAGATAAGCTGGATGACGAGACGTAGTATTTGTATCTGATAGTATTTATTCCGCTGTGTATTCTGTATGAGGACAAGTTTATATAACTGTCCATTGTTGTATATTGACTATGATTGATGCATGTATAAACTGATATAGTTCTTTGTTTTAAAAGACTAGTGATTATCTATTATATATTGTTCCGCTGCGATATGTGAGATTCTGATATTGTTTCTATTTCTGATGTTGTTCTGTTGTTCTTCTTCTCTTTTTCTGCTTTCTTCTTCTTCTACTTTTTTTTCTTCTTTTTAAAATCCTCATGCTTCGTATTTCCGTGCATCTTGAGTTAATCAATGGAGATTAGTGTTTAATCAAGGAGTACGGATTTGCGGGTCTTGACACCGAGTGAGTGAGAAAATCTCACCTTTGCTTTTTAATTTGCAGTCCTTTCCAATCTCGACTCGATTTCCTGATTTTTGACCTTGTATAACATTTATACAATTTATAAATATTCGAACAAATCGAACAATCAATTACCGTTTAATAGATTTAAATTTTTACTAATGATTTAATTTAAACAAGTAATTAAGTTTTAAGCTAACTTTCCCTTTAAAAAATCTTTTAGTAACTAAAATAAATTAAAAAGTTAATGAAACAAATTAATCACCTTAATAAATTATTTTTAAAATAAGCTTGTAGATTATAAAAATGTGTATATGTATGCTTATTTTATTATCTAAAATATCTATATAGGTTTTTTTTAATCTAACTTTCCATATACCTTAAACACTTTAAAATTCCTATATATTTTCTGTTTACTTTTATGTATAATAAAACATGTCTGTGTATTTATATATACATATATTTATGTTTATACTATTTTCTTCTGTCACTGCATTTATACATACATACATACATATATATATATATATATATATTCTAACTGGAAAAAATAGACTGCATATATATATATATCACTGTTTTCCTGTTTATGCTTAGATTTTAACATGCCTATGAATCTATGTGTATATATTTATTTTTATATTAACCTTTCTTCTCTGTTTATATAAATTTTATTACATTTAAATTAAACTAGAAATGATATACCCTACTGCTCAAGCTAAACCCCGAGATGCCCAATCCCCATCTCCCCGCCCTCGCCTACTCCATCGTACGCGCTCAAGAAGAACAAATCGCGACATCGTCACCTCACCCTCGCGGCCCCTCACTCGCGTCACTCGACGGCTAAACTGAGCCACCACTGCAAACCCAAAACGTTGATTTCCTTGCTCGAGTTACAACTCTCGTGACCCTGCCTCCCTATCGAAATCGAGCTGTGATCGATTCGATAGTTCCCCTTTTTTTAGATTTGATTCGAATGGCCTTTTTGATTTCTTGAATAAATTTGAGAATGGGGAAGAGAAGAAGGGAACGAATGCGTTTTCGTCTCCGTGCTTTCCCTTTTTTTGAAGAAGGAATGACGAAGAATACAAAGAACGAGAAAGCTCGGCCACCATTTTATTGTTTCTCTGATTCTCAATTTATAAATGAAGAAGGGGAACGAGATATTTGAAAAAATGGGAACGATGTGATTTGAAAAGGAAAACATAATTTCGAAAAGAAAGTTGCGTGTGTTTTCCATCTACAGTAACATGAAGTGGATAAAAAAAGTGCTGATGTGAAGTATCTTGACCAGTCAACAGTATAGGTGTATTATATTTAAATTTAAATTTAAATTTAAATCGTCTTGAATTCGTGGCTTAAAATATTGACATCCTATCGAGGCATGCCGCTAGGCGTTTATAATGTACCCCTATTCCAAACGCGATGGAAAAGGTTTCGAGTCCTAACTCGATCATATGGAGAAGATAGCTTTTTGGACCTAGTTATTATATTAAATTTCAATATAAATTTCAACGCGTTTAACTCCCGTACAGCCACACGATAACTCCAAACACTACGAAATTTGAAATCCGGTAATAATACAATATTACGGATCCAATGGAACTAGTTTCGTCGAAATCCAAGACTATGCCTCGGAAGGCTATTTTTAAATATCGTTTCAAACGATATGTTTTTAAAACTGAACAAATTACCTTTAAATTCAATTTTAACATTTTTATCATCTTCGGTATTATCAATATAAATTTTATAAGCCCTTCAAAATATTTTAACAAGCTTATACCTCCAGATTTTTATATTTTACCCAATTTCCAATTATTAAATTCAATAATTTTAATTACCCAATAAATAGTTATATTTGAAATTCAATTTGGAAATCAACACCTTAATATTTAAAATCGATTAAATATTCCAATTTTAAATATCCAAAAATTCTGGGTCGTTACACCATCCATCTCCTAGTAACATCACTTAAATCCAAAAGATTTAATATTTTCTCACATGTGCTTGGCCAAGCCTATTTCAATGCATAAGGTTCAGTCCCAACATAGGGCTTACCACCCAAACTATAGAGGTCTCTACACAACTTTTGGGAATTCATAGCTAGTGGCTGTTAGACATGAACCACTCCTTATGCAGTAGGTGCGGGTTTTGTGGTGTAACAACCCGCATGTAATAGCCTGAAATTTTAAACCATTCGCATCCACACATGTCGGATTTGAATTGCTCAAAATATCATATTGTTAATTTAAATTTGGCAAAACTCAGCATATACAGTAAATAAAATAATCACAGAATCATAGACACGGAGTAATATAACAGCAATGCAGCAGAAACAAAAAATAGTAGTTCATGAAGCTGCTATATGTATACAACAGAGTTAAACAAGATACAACAGAAGTCATGACTACATAGATGTCTCAACACAATAATCAAATACAAGATCTGAATACATCACAGGAATCAACATAATAACTGAAAGCTTGATAAATAGCTGGATCTCCAAGCGAACCTCCAACTCCAAAGGTGATTCTCAAATGCTGCATCACTCAGTCTGACCCGAGCGTAAAGCAAAACACAAAACACTCGAGTCAGGATTAACATTCTTATATCAATAAATCCAACTCAAGTGAAATATCAACTGAAATACAAGTAACTTAAAGGATGTTTGGGAAACCATCCTCTAAGGATCCATTAAACTACCTACAATGTAGTAATATACGCTATTATAATAATGTCTATAGTAAAGTAAACTATTTAAAAATAGTGTTAAGGCGTTACCCATATCCCACTTAACACATTTTATAGTGCCAATAGTCTATACAGTACTGTAATACCTCCAGATCGGGAGGCTACCAAAGGATACTCCATAGGTACGACACAAATCAAACTCGTATAAGGCGCGCTAGGGTAGGTGACACGGCACAACAAGGCAATGCCAGGGTAGATATACCAATTACGCATCCGGACTGGTGGTAACGCATAGCAGCCACTACCGCCCACCTCGAGCCACACTCCTAAAAAATCAAAGGGTGCACCCAATCAATCACAAAGTAATAGAATGATATACGATGGAATGTGTCTGATCAGAGGGGCTACCTCATTGGCCCGGAATCGCTCCTATTTTAGCCACCTTTTACCAACTCACGGGAGTCGACTCCACGTATATACCTCATATAGGATCGTCGCCACCATCCTACTTCATTATGGAATCTCCACCACGTACATAGTTGTTAAGGTGGTTTTTGGTATCGATAGAGAGTATGCCCATATCTGATCTCGGTCTCTTTAACAACCAATCGTTATTATAACACCGTGGTCATTTAAAAATAGTTTATACTTCAAAACCAAAATATCATTTCCATTTCAAACCATATCAAACGATATCATTTTCACTTCAAATAAATCCATTTCCAAAATCATATCACTTTCCAAAGTTATATCCCTTTCGAAATCATAAGTCTTTTAAAATCAAAACACTTTCCTCTTAAACAGTTTAGATATTAAAATTAGTATATAAAAAAATAGTTTATAAAATAAAAATAGTTTATATATAATAGTTATAAGTTAAAATAGTTTATAATAAAATAATTTATATATATAAAAATAGTTATATTAAAATAATTTATAAAGTAAAATATAAAATTGTTTAAATATAGTTTTAAAATACTTTATATAATAAAATAGTTTCCTCAAATTTCACAAATCGATTCAAATCAACTCGAATTACAAAATTCAAATTTAATCAAATTTCCAATCATCAATTTCAATTCGATTCAGTTTCTAAATAAACCATTTCAAATTATCGATTTCAAATACATATTTGAACCATAAATTAGCCATTTCAATATATTTCAAAGCTTTAAATATTCAACATTTCAAAACTAAATTCGATAATTTCATATATATATATATATATCAAATTCACTTTACTATTATTTAGTTTTGAAAAATTTACTTAATCGTTACAATAACATCTAAATACAGCTTCAATTTACAAATTTAAATAAACAAAATATCCTATTTAAATTTATATAAGTTTGAAATATTCATTTAAGTCACTTTTAATCAAATCCAAGTTATAAAATCATACCTTTAAATTTCAAATTTAATAAATTTCAAATCAAACTTATTTAAGTAAAATTCTTAAATAAATATAATTTCAAATCAATTTCAATTTTATCTTTACAACCTGAATCATTATAAACTCTATATTTGAAAATATATATTTTAAATAAATACTTAAACACATTACATATCAACTTTAATAAATATTTAAAAGCAATATTTATTAAAACCATATATTTCTTTTCAAAACCATAGAAATCATTTTCAAAATATCTATATATAGACCAACGGTGTCTGTATATAATTTTCTATCCTATGGTCAAGTGATACGGATATTTATCATTTCAATCTGCAATTTAAATACATATACAGGTATATATCTTTTCAACCCACAATCCCAAATTCAATTCAATGAAATTCGCTTTGGTTTATCATTTCAACCCATAACGATTTTCTCCTATTCTATAGATCGTTCGGGTATGTATCATTTCAACCCATAGTGAATTCTATACTAACAGGGAACTTGCAGAGTGATAACAGATATGATAATAATATAACAGGCATATAACATCAATATAAATAACAGATAATGCTGTCAGATGTCACAGGTGAACAGATACAGATAATGACATATATATAGCAATGTAAATAAACTAAAATTTAAATACATATAATGCTGTGTTTAATTAAACGTATTCCAAATATTAAATTTATATTTCCAAATTCAATTATTTAAAATTTCACAAAATTTAATTAATTAAATTGATTAAAACAACTAAAATTTACGGGTCGTTACACTCTCTCCCACTCAAAACTTTTCGTCCTCGAAAAGGAAGGAGGTAGGAGAATAGAAACCACCAAAAAGAAAAAATATTGAAAAACCAAATAAAACAATTAATTTAAACCATATAAATTTAAATTTAAATTAATTAATATTCAGCAATTGATTTAAAATTTCAAGGTATTTCATTAAGTTGACTTAATTCCAATATATTAATTTCCCCAAATCAAACTTTATTTTTATTTATCTCATTTACCCATTATCTTATTATTCAATTTTCTCAATTAACAATTTCTATTATCATAAATTAAGTGCATAAGCATTTGTTAAAATCATAACTTATTCAAATTAATTCTTCTTTATTCCAAATAATTATTATTAAATTTATTCCACTTAATATATCTTATCACATATATTAAGTATATTTACACTTATTATAACTACTCAAATTTATTCAAAATTTCTTTTAACATCATTTTATATTGTATAATATTCAATTACATAGTTAACTTCTAACTGATTTAGTTAAGTTATATTAGAATGGAATTGAGTATTATACAAGTGAAATTTCTCAATTCAATTTATTTCAAGTTTAAATATTTTTCAAAATTTTGGCTTCATTTAATAATAGAAAACATCCTTTAACATAACTTTAAGAACTAAATTTCCGATTCAATTCAAACCATTTAGAGATAATTATGTATATACTATATATATCAAATCAAATTTAAAATAATATATATATAAATCAAATCATACTTAAGAAATTTAAATCAATTTATTTTTCAAACAAAAGTGTAACAAAGCTACGAATTGGTCTCTCCACTTCGAAACTCAAAAATGAATGTCGATGATGCGGCCGCTATCACCAAAAAAATTTACCAGCGACAAAAAAGGAGAGTACTGATTTAAACATTTTAAAAATTCTTTGAAAACCATTTCTATTTGAAACTACTTTAAATAATATATATTTTGAAAATTTAAAACCAAAGCTTGAAATCACTGGAAATTAAATTCTCAAATCCCTGATTTAAATTCATTTCAATTCCCAATAAATTTTATAAACCACTATTTTATAAATTCATTTATAGAACAATAAATGATAATCAAATATTATCATTTCAAACAACCAATTTAATTAACTTATCAAATTCCAGAAATTTTTTACTTATATAATAGAATCATACAGGATCAATAAATTTTTGAAACAATTGTGTCAGTTTTCTCTGCTTAAGTGTTTTGGAATTTCTATCGATAGCGCTGATCAGACGAATCGATCGAAAACTCAAATCAACCTCAACAACTCAAACAACACAATATAAAACATTTTAATATTAATACAAATACACTCCCTCACTGGATGATTCCAGAATGAATTTCAAAACAAAGATAGAGATTCAAGCTCAAGGCTCTAATAAAAAAGAATTCTAGCTAAGAAAATAGGCTTGATAGGGAGATAAATAGATTACAAAGAGAGAAAAGAATGGATAGATTTATATAAATCACGGGCAACCTTAACAGGGTCAACCGTGACTTCAAAATAAGATCAAGGAAGAATTCTGGAGCAAATTGACATTCGATCGCTAGAGATAGAATTCGGGTATAGCAAAAGATAGCAACATCGTAAACCGAGGATACAGAAATCTTCGGCGAACTAATATCGATTGTAAAGGAGTTTCACCCCTTTACAAATCATTCTAAAAATGGCGGAACCGCCGATTCATTATAGATATAATCCGAAGTGGAGTTATGGGATACTCCAGAATTAAGAAAACATGATTAGGGAGAGACAAGGATGGATTCGGAACCGATGGGAGAGTTCCAAAATTCAAAGAAAACCGAGTCAAAGAGGAAGAGATTCAAGTTCGAACGAAAGTGATTCTGTAATCAAATTTACTACATATGCTAAGTTTTGCCTAAAACCAGAGCTCTGATACCAGCTGTAACAGCCTGAAAGTTTCAACCATTCTCATCCACACATGTTGGATTTGAATTGCTCAAAATATCAGATTATTAATTTAAATTTGGCAAAACTCAGCATATACAGTAAACAAAATAATCTCATAATCACAGTCACGGAGTAATATAACAACAATGCAGCAGAAACAAAAGAGTAGTAGTTCATGAAGCTACTATATGTATACAACAGAGTTAAACAAGATACAACAGAAGTCACGAATACATAGATGTCTCAACACAATAATCAAATACAAGATCTCAATACATCACAGGAATCAACAGAATAACTGAAAGCTTGATAGATAGCTGGATCTCCAAGCGAAGCTCCAACTCCAAAGGTGAGTCTCAAATGTTGCATCACTCCACTACGCCATAGATGACCTTCTGCAACATTTTTGCATGGTGTTGCTAGCTAAAATGTTGCGACAGCTATAAAATTTTGGTCCTACTGCAACGTTGTATTTTTGGTGTTACCTTAGCCATAAAAATGTGTTGCTCTAGCTAAACAAGTGTAACACGATGCAACATTTTTATATAGTGTTGACATAGATATATTCTAATTAAAAAAATTTTAAAAAAAAATTACACCTCAGTGATCCACACCACCATTTAAAACAAAATCTCAACCGTCGATTCACACCATCGATCCACACCTTACCAATTTCCATTTCCAGCTTTACTTTTCACTCACCCGCTTTCGTTTCTCACCCCTAATTTTCCAATCCCTAATTTTTATTCCACCGACTTTAAAAAAAATGACGCCGCTCCTCCTTGTTTCTTCGATCTGGAGAATAACTGGCTTTGCTTTTATTCCCTGTCGGCCATATCAATTTCCGTTATTTCCTTTCGCCTCGTGTCAGTTTTCCTCACTACTTCCGGGTTTTCTTCCCACGTCAACAGTACACTATTAGTTATATTGAGATTTGGTTGTTCAGGCGTTCGATTTCACAATCCAATATCACAAACCCAAATTCTTTAGTTGGGCGTTTCAGTCGATTGGGTGGCAGTGGATTTGCGATTTTGTTTAGGTTTTTGGCGATTCTGGCGATTCGAGGTAAGGTTGTGGGATTGCGATGGTTCAGGGAGTTGCTAATTTGGTTGCAATTTCGTGGTTGGGGCCTGATGTCAGAGTGGCAGGGGGTAGTCGAATTGGTTTCGGTGAAGTTCTGGTTATTGGCAGGTAGGTGGAAGTAGTCGAATTGGTTTGGATACAGTTCAAAATTAGAGTGATGATATTGTAGTGTCATTAGTTTCTGATATCTCGAATGATAGTGGAATGGTTTTGGATATTGTCTCATATTGTAGACATGAGGGATTGAATGATTTATTGGGGCACAATGGATCAGTTTCAGTAGTTTGTTTAAATGGTAAGGGTATGTTTTGTTTAGGTAATGGTGATCAGGTGTGTCTCTTTTATGTAAATTATAAGGAGAATGTGCAAGTTTTATCTTTAAACATGCATAGAGTTATCAGGAAATTGCATAAAGCTTTGGGCTGGTGGCGTGAATAGTAATAATTGTCAGTTTGTTAATGCGCTCGTTGGAAGGGATATTTGCAGGCGTGTTTGTTTAAGTTTCGAGGCTAATTGTGCAGAAGTTGCATTAAATGGTAAGAAGGTTAGCGTTTCAGCTCTTGGTTTGAACTCAGTTAATGTTCCAGTTTTCTTGAAGGCATGTAGTGAGTTGAATTTGAATATGAAATGCACAGTTGAAATGACACGGCTATAGGAAAATGGAAGTATGGGCATTATTATTGATAGAATACAAAAGGACACAAATTTAGACAATAAGCAAATTATTATTTTCATGGATGTGAAGGAATTGCTGAAGCATATTATTCACTGTGTTGTGATACTGTCAAGGTGTGCAGGGTCAGACATCATGGCTTATTCTTTTGTTGATCCAAACAAGGTCATTTATTTTTATATTGACTCTTTAAAATTTATTTTGTACTTCTGTCTTGCATCTTTAAGAAGATCTACACCTCCTCCTATTTATGCTTGTGATTCTACTCATGTTTCCAAACTGGTAAAAGAAAATGTAGGAGTTATTCAGTAGTTAATATCAGAAGAAATGCTAGATTGTTAAAATTTAAAGCTTCTAGTTCCTATACATGTGGGCTGATGGAATGCAATATATGCTTATAGTTTAGTAGTTTGTCTGTTCCAAATATTGATTCAATATATGCTGGCTACTATTGATTCAATATTTGTTTGTATGTCTGTGTGTGTTTTAATTTCAAAATTGCTTAATATGCAAAAAAGAATAAATGTAAATTTTTTATTCAGTAGAAGCAACTTCAATGCTAAATTACTATAATAGAATGTTTGAGTTTGGTAATTGGATATTGAGGTCCCAGCAAAATATATGAAATAAATAAACTCAGTATGTTGACCAAAGAGGCATATAACCTGCGTATCCGTATTACTAATTGGACTCCTATATGTCTTCTTTGTAGGATTACAATGGGCTTCAGTCCAAAAATTCATCAAATTTCAATGGTGGCCAACATATGAAATTGTCGAATGGTACTTTGCATCTTCATAATCAGGTTTGCCATGCTTCTCTATCATTTGGTCTTTTATTATTATTGTTATTATTTTATTTTTGGGTGAAATTCTGTGCTTATCAACCTAACGTAAAGTTACAGGAGCAAAATGGGATGAAACACTTTCAAATACCATCTTTTTTCCATGGGGCCAGAATCTGCTTTGAATAATTCGCCTGTATTTCAAGCTTACCAACAGGTTTGTAGCTCGTAACCATCAAATTTTGTTTTCTTTGTGACATGGCTATGGTTTTAGGCTGTCATATCCTAGTCCACATTTGATTGTGACTAATTTTCCTTATCTTATCGATGTTTTTTTTCATGTTGAAGTTGCCATGATCTATTGAAGGAAATTTTCTACAGCATCAAGTGGATGATTCAGCTCAAGCTAATAATACTATTGCTTCTAATGGTTCTGCAAAACCACGTGTCCGTGCATGACGTGGCCAGGCAACTGATCCTCACAGCATTGCTGAACGGGTTAGTGCATGTCTATATTTATCAGTGTCGGTGTCTGTATAAATTGAAACTGCATATGTAATGAGTGAACTGAGTGATGTAGCGAGGAATATCTGTATATGTGAATATCAGTGTTATATATCATTGAATTTTAAAATAGTGGAGTCGGGAATTTGTACTATTTCAAATGTTGAAATAAAATATTTATTTAAATAAATTACTGTTTGAATATCAAATTCTGTGCAATAGTATTTTATTAAATAAATATTTATTTCTATTAAAAAATCAAATATGCTCTACATTGTGGGCCCCACAAATTCAGAAAGTTAATATCTATAGCAACATTTTGTAATGTTGCTATAGACACCTATGGATGTTGCTATAGACCCAAATAGGGTTCTATTGCAACAATATTACTTATGTTGCCTTAGATAGTCAAAATGTTGCCTTTGAGGTCTAAGGCAACGGCAAAAATTGCATCACCCGAAAAGTGTTGCCATAGACCTATGGCAACATTTTTTGGGCCTGACCCAACATTTTTTTTGTGTTGCAGAAGGCCATTTATGGCGTAGTGCTCAGTCTGACCTGAGGGTAAAGCAAAACACAAAACACTCGAGTCAGGATTAATATTCTTATATCAATAAATCCAACTCAAGTGAAATATCAACTGAAATACAAGTAACTTAAAGGATGTTTGGGATAACCATCCTCTAAGGATCCGTTAAACTATCTACTATGTAGTAATATGCGCTATTATAGTAATGTCTATAGTAAAGTAAACTATTTAAAAATAGCGTTAGGATGTTACCCATATCCCCCTTAACACATTTTATAGTGCCAATAGTCTATACAGTACTGTAATACCTCCAGATCGGGAGGCTACTAAAGGATACTCCGTAGGTACGACACAAATCAAACTCGTATAAGGCGCGCTAGGGTAGGTGACACGACACAATTAGGCAATGCCAGGGTAGATATACCAATTACGCATCCGGACTGGTGGTAACGCATAGCATGTTATCCCAACTTTTGGCAAAGTCGAGATACCCAAAGATTAAGTGAAAATCAATGATTATTAGTCATGAACATCGACTGTGTATCGCAGGTTCACCATGGAAATCGATGAATTTTGCCCGGGTCCGGATCAGGCTACAATTGATAAGACATGTCAAGCAAGGCCGGATAGAACAACATTCCAAGTCTCGAGTCAATCCGAGTTCGTACGTCCAAGATATCATCGACGCAAGTGAAGGGCATCGCCTTGAGTTCGTCTCCCAATGGTTCGAATCCCCTAGGGTCGAATCCATCAAGCTCGACTCCAACGAAGTTCCCCTGATGGCTTCGAATCGATCAGAGTGCTTTAGCCCTCGACTCCATCAAAACACCTTCAACGTTCGAATCCATCAGCGCAGAGTCTTGGTTCGAATCCATCCTATGACTTTGCCCTGATTCCATCCTGCAAGAGTAGCCTCGAATCGAGTGGGTAAGATGTAGCGTGATCGATTTGAACGAGCATGCGTTCGAATCCATGTACTTCGAACCCACACTGTTTGAGGCAACTTCGAATCGATCAACTTTACGTACCCAGATCGATTCGAAGAGACCTTCGCTCATTCGATTCGAAGAGGGATGTCTTCGAATCCACTACCACGAATCCCCAGTCAAAGCTGCTAAAACCATGGAGTCGACCCAGTCAACTCGGCATAGAAGTCGGATCGATACGAAGGAGGCGCTCCACGTCATCACAGAAGCGCACGCTTGATCGATTCGAAGCAATCGAGTCGAACATGATCGATTCGAACGGAGCACTACAACTAGAAAAGTGACCTTGAATCGATCATAACTCAAGTTCTACAAGTCCAAACGCCATGAAATTTTCACAGAAGCTTGAGCACATGTTGAAGAATGTCCACACCAAATTTTAGCTTGATTGGACAAGTTCTTGATCGATTCGAACCAAGGGTCGAATCGATCCCAAAGTGGGCCCGGATCTCCAGATCTCGGCCATGTGGGCTCCCTCACGTGCCAGAACTGGTCTCCTCTCAATTTGGGCAAAATATCAGCCTCCTACACCTATAAATAGAGCTCCTGGTCATTCAGAAGAGGGTCGGACAATTTCAAGAGCTAAAGAGTGCCCAGACTCTGCCAGATTTACTCCAGATCACCACTGCTGCCTTAGATTCAGACTTAACTCATAAAATCAGTTGTAATACAACATACGAAATTGTAATCTTCAAGCATCGAGCAATAAAATCATAAAAACCTTGAAGTGGACGTAGGCCGGAGATAGCCGAACCACTATAAATCATGTGTCACTATTCATTATTTCTTGATTGCTGCTTGTTACTTGCTTAGATCTGTGATTTGTGTGTGAATATTGTTGATCTGTATTCATACGCTGGTGCTTTCACTACACTTGGGGTTTGTGACCATTTTTGGCGCAAACACTTTGGTGCTTCCACTGAGAAGGACCAGCACCCGCTACACCAGATTCAAAGTTTAGATTTGAAATTTTAAGGATTCAGATTTGACTCTACAATGACTCGACAAACAAGTAAAAAACAAAGAGCTGAGAGGAGCCAACAAGGAGGAAGTCAAGAAGCATCCTCTGGCGCTGGACAAGGACAAGCTTCGATCTACATTACTAGAGAAGAGATGGAGGCTATGAATAACCAAATGCAGGAAAGAATGATGAAAAGCGAACAAGAGATGCTACAGAATTTCTTTGAACAAATGAGAGCTGCAGGAACACAAAACCCAGGACCAGCTACAGCGGCTGTGAATGTGGAACAAGGAGCTAGGGCTATGGAACCCAACGTAGGACAGAATACAGAACCAGAAGGCAATCAACAAGGGCTTGGGGGCAGGCCCGCAGGATCCAACGTGGAAGGACCTTTGGAAGGAGCTTAACCGGCGAGGGCCAACACAAATGCTAACGAGCCGCCCAAAGAGTACGTACCAGAATTCCCTACAAGACTTGGAGGGCGAGACAGAGACATGACAAGGGGGCAACCCCTAGATGGAGATGAGAGAATGATTGGCCTAGTGAGGCGACTCATGAGAGGAGGGTTGTCAGGAGGAGGATTGGAAGAAGTTAGTCGGAGTCCGTTCGCTCCGAATATCAGGAATGCACGGAACCCTCCAAAGTTCAAACTACCAATGCTGGATTCGTATGACGGGAAGTCGGATCCAACCATGCATATTACCAAATACATTAGACACATGGAAGTACTTGGAGCATCCAAGGAAGTGATGGCACGATGTTTCCCTTTATTTTTATCAGATTTGGCTGCACTTTGGTTCAGACAATTAGAGACTGGATCAATCAGGACATGGGGCGAGCTTGTGGATTGCTTCATGAGACAGTTCAGGGTCCACGTAACACGGCCCAAAAGTGTGATGACTCTAGCCTCAATAAAGCAAACGACCGGAGAGTCCATAAAAGATTTTCTACTACGATTCAATGCAATGGTGGCTTCTGTAGATCACCCGGATCCATCAATGATTCTAATGGCGGTAGTGGCAGGAGTGGGGGAAGGCACCGAATTCAAAGACTCTTTGACTAAAGATCCACCGAGAGATCTCGGAGAGTTTTTCCATGAAGCTAAAAAATCCATTCGGTTAGAAGAATCACGGGCCGAGAGGCAGGAAATAAATGTTGCACAAGGCGAAGGAACCGCCACGGAACAGTCCAGGGCAGACAAAGGAAAGAGGAAGCAGGATGACGCACATGATGGTCCTGACAAACGGAAGAAATTCCAAGAGCCTAGATTCAGGCAATACACAGACTTGGTGGCAGGATTGGAACGAATTTACACCGAAACTCGGGGGCAACTCCCCTATCGAAAGCCACCAAGGAGAGATCCCACGGAGCGGGAACGCAGGACTGGAAAATACTGCCTATTCCATGAGCTGGATGGGCACACTACCGATGAATGCCGCCACCTGAAGGATGAGGTGGAAGAACATGCCAGGAGTGGTAGATTGCCACAGTATGTCCGAGAACGTACAACGGCGGTTAGGCCCGAACAACTACCGCCTCAACCTAACAGGAATGATCCTGGATCGGGATCACGACTCGTCATCAACTGATTATGAAGGCAAGGGCCAAGTTCAAGATTTGGACTTTGGTCAATTAGTTTTCTTAGATTTGATTTCCAAAATAAAACGGCTATCCCACTTACTCATGTACGGGAACCAGAGAGATCCCTAGGCATGCTCTAAGACGGAAATAGACCGCTCCGCCCGGAGAGGAATTGTCTTGTTTTTCCTGGTGTTTGAGATTGAACATCTAGGATTTGAATTTAATAAAGAAACGCTTATTAAAATAAACCTTTTAACCGGAGAGTTAGAGGATGAACATTAAATATCAATATAATCATGATCGCTTTATGACCTTACCCGGAGAGGCGGGGTCCGGAGTGCAAGAAGTGAGTTGCTTCGCTGGAGAGCGACAGGATCGACTCACTTAAGCATCGTTTCCCATTCACCGGAGAGTGATTGGATCGGGATTCGATAAGAGCCCGGAGAGGCTATGATCGGCCTAAAGATTTAGGTCATGACATCGCTTAATGTTCGAAAACACTGAACTAGAGTGCAGGGGGTGTAGCCGCTTCGCCGGAGAGCGACAGGATCGGCTCACTCATCGTTGTTTCCCCTTCACCGGAGAGTGACAGGATGGGATCCAGTAAGAGCCCAGAGAGGCTACGATCGGTCCAGAATGACCAAGACATCGCTATACGCCCTAGCTGGGGCCAGAGTGCAAGGGATAGACAACAACGCCGGAGTGCAATAGGATCTTTCTATTCGATCGCTAAGTCTGGAATGGGCTTGGCAAGGGTCCGGAGTGACCACCGATAGTATGGAGAGACTGTAGAACTTCATTCTTAACTTCCATCGGAAAAAATTGATAACAATTCGGCTTCGAACAGCTATGGGCTTGATTGAAAATGCTATAAGCTATGAGAAACACATGAACTCGCTGCATTTAACTTAAGACTGATCAAAACACACCTTTTACCAAAAGGCATGTTTTGGGGGGCAAAATGTTATCCCAACTTTTGGAAAAGTCGAGATACCCAAAGATTAAGTGAAAATCAATGATTATTAGTCATGAACATCGACTGTGTATCGCAGGTTCACCATGGATATCGATGAATTTTGCCCGGGTCCGGATCAGGCTACAATTGATAAGACATGTCAAGCAAGGCCGGATAGAACAACATTCCAAATCTCGAGTCAATCCGAGTTCGTACGTCCAAGATATCATCGACGCAAGTGAAGGGTATCGCCTTGAGTTCGTCTCCCAATGGTTCGAATACCCTAGGGTCGAATCCATCAAGCTCGACTCCAACGAAGTTCCCCTGATGGCTTCGAATCGATCAGAGTGCTTTAGCCCTCGACTCCATCAAAACACCTTCAACGTTCGAATCCATCAGCGCAGAGTCTTGGTTCGAATCCATCCTATGACTTTGCCCTGATTCCATCCTGCAAGAGTAGCCTCGAATCGAGTGGGTAAGATGTAGCGTGATCGATTTGAACGAGCATGTGTTCGAATCCATGTACTTCGAACCCACACTGTTTGAGGCAACTTCGAATCAATCAACTTTACGTACCCAGATCGATTCGAAGAGACCTTCGCTCATTCGATTCGAAGAGGGATGTCTTCGAATCCACTGCCACGAATCCCCAGTCAAAGCTGCTAAAACCATGGAGTCGACCCAGTCAACTCGGCATAGAAGTCGGATCGATACGAAGGAGGCGCTCCACGTCATCACAGAAGCGCACGCTTGATCGATTCGAAGCAATCGAGTCGAACATGATCGATTCGAACGGAGCACTACAACCAGAAAAGTGACCTTGAATCGATCATAACTCAAGTTCTACAAGTCCAAACGCCATGAAATTTTCACAGAAGCTTGAGCACATGTTGAAGAATGTCCACACCAAATTTCAGCTTGATTGGACAATTTCTTGATCGATTCGAACCAAGGGTCGAATCGATCCCAAAGTGGGCCCGGATCTCCAGATCTCGGCCATGTGGGCTCCCTCACGTGCCAGAACTGGTCTCCCCTCAATTTGGGCGAAATATCAGCCTCCTACACCTATAAATAGAGCTCCTGGTCATTCAGAAGAGGGGTCGGACAATTTCAAGAGCTAAAGAGTGCCCAGACTCTGCCAGATTTACTCCAGATCACCACTGCTGCCTTAGATTCAGACTTAACTCATAAAATCAGTTGTAATACAACATACGAAATTGTAATCTTCAAGCATCGAGCAATAAAATCATAAAAACCTTGAAGTGGACGTAGGCCGGAGATAGCCGAACCACTATAAATCGTGTGTCACTATTCATTATTTCTTGATTGCTGCTTGTTACTTGCTTAGATCTGTGATTTGTGTGTGAATATTGTTGATCTGTATTCATACGCTGGTGCTTTCACTACACTTGGGGTTTGTGACCATTTTTGGCACAAACAGCCACTACCGCCCACCTCGAGCCACACTACCAAAAAATCAAAGGGTGCTCCCAATCAATCACAAAGTAATAGAATGGTATACGATGGAATGTGTCCGATCAGAGGGGCTCCTCATTGGCCCGGAATCACTCCTGTTTTAGCCACCTTTTGCCAACTCACGGGAGTCGGGTCCACGTATATACCTCATATAGGATCGTCGCCACCATCCTACTTCATTCTGGAATCTCCACCGCGTACACAGTTGTTAAAGTAGTTTTCAGTATCGACAGAGAGTATGCCCATATCCGATCCCGATCTTTTTAACAACCAATCGTTATATAACACCGTGGTCATTTAAAAATAGTTTATACTTCAAAACCAAAATATCATTTCCATTTCAAACCATATCAAACGATATCATTTTCACTTCAAATAAATCCATTTCAAATCTTATCACTTTCCAAAGTTATATCGCTTTCGAAATCATAAGTCTTTTAAAATCAAAACACTTTCCTCTTAAACAGTTTAGATATTAAAATTAGTATATAAAATAAAATAGTTTATAAAATAAAAATAGTTTATATATAATAGTTATAAGTTAAAATAGTTTATAATAAAATAATTTATATTGAAAATGATTTATATAAAAATAGTTTATATTAAAATAATTTATAAAGTAAAATATAAAATAGTTTAAATATAGTTTAAAAATACATTATATAGTTTCCTCAAATTTCATAAATCGATTCAAATCAACTCGAATTCCAAAATTCAAATTTAATCAAATTTCTAATCATCAATTTCAATTCGATTCAGTTTCTAAAATAAACCATTTCAAATTATCGATTTCAAATACATATTTGAACCATAAATTAGCCATTTCAATTTCAATATATTTCAAAGCTTTAAATATTCAACATTTCAAAACTAAATTCGATAATTTCATATATATATCAAATTCAGTTTACTATTATTTAGTTTTGATCAATTTACTTAATCATTACAATAACATCTAAATATTGCTTCAATTTACAAATTTAAATAAACAAAATATCCCATTTAAATTTATATAAGTTTGAAATATTAATTTAAGTCACTTTTAATCAAATCCAAGTTATAAAATCATACCTTTAAATGTCAAATTTAATAAATTACAATCAAACTTATTTTAAGTAAAATTCTTAAATAAATATAATTTCAAATCAATTTCAAATTTATCTTTCCAACCTGAATCATTATAAACTCTATATTTGAAAATATATATTTTAAATAAATACTTAAACACATTATATATCAACTTTATTAAATTAAATTTAATAAATCTTAAAAATCAATATTTATTAAAACCATATATTTCTTTTCAAAACCAAAGAAATCATTTTCAAAATATTTATATATAGACCAACGGTGTCTGTATATAATTTTCTATCCTATGGTTAAGTGATACGGATATTTATCATTTCAATCTGCAATTTAAATACATATACGGGTATATATCTTTTCAACCCGCAATTCAAAATTCAATTCAATGAAAATAGCTTAGGTTTATCATTTCAACCCATAACAATTTTTTCCTATTCTACAGATCGTTCGGGTATGTATCATTTTCAACCCATAGTGAATTCTATACTAACAGGGAACTTGCAGAGTGATAACAGATATGATAACAATATAACAGGCATATAACATCAATATAAAGAACAGATAATGATGTCAGATGTCACAGGTGAACAGATACAAATAATGGCATATATATAGCAATGTAAATAAACTAACAGCAGCATATTTCAATTGTCGTTTCAATTGAAATCAAATTTAATAAATATAAGAACGTTAATCGTGAGTGATTGCTCACCTTTCGAGGCTAGAGATATTTAGTGATGAAATGAGTTACGAATTCAGGCACGAAATCATAACAAGGCAAGATTTGAACTCGAATCGACAATGAAGCTGATAAATAGAAGTTGATGGAAAAGAATTAGAATCATCCTGAGATAACTAAAACAAAATAAATATTGTATCCATATATTTATATTTCTAAAATTAATCATAAAATTTTAGACTCATATTTAAAATAATACATATATTTCTAAAGCAAAAACCCAATTATCAAATTTTATTATAAAAATCAATACAAACAATTTATTAAAATATACAAATAACTTATACTCCTTTAAACAACTTTATATATATATATATATAAATATATACCAACAACTTTTATACTAAACTTATATAAACGAGTATATATATATTTCCAAACAGATAATAAAATTTACATATAGCAAGCAGGTTAGACACAACATAGATAAACTTTTATTTAAAAATCCATACTTACATATATATGTAATTTTCCCTATAAAAACTAATATGCTGACACACAAGAACTAACATATAGGCTATAACTATAACTATATATATATAACATACTTTATAAAGCTTCAAAAATCAATATATAAAATAACAATATATATACTACCTATGTTTTAAACAGACATATATTAACATGTATTTTTCGTTCAAAATGTCTAAAACTATCACTCACATATCTTTATATATATAATTAGCATATGTATGTGCGAAAACCAAAACACAACTCTACCAGTTTACAGAGACCAATATATATGCGTATATATATATAAATATACTTACTGTTATAGGAAATATATAATCTATACTGCCATATCAAAATAAAGCTATAAATTTATATATAAATAAATATAGAACAATTGAACAAACCTTTATTTAGGCTACCAGATCAAACAACTTCATATGCAACTTATACATATCTTACAACTTAACATATAAACAACGTACATATATAATTCTATAACTTTATATACTAAAACAGAACTCATATGCTTAAAACCAATATGCATAACTCAGATCCAATATGTGTAAAATATTGTATAAATTTTTTTAAAAAAAAATACTTATAACAAATCAAAAAAAAACAAAAGCAGGCAAATTGACTAACATGCATATAAAATTAAATAGGTATGTAAGCTAACAACATATTTGATAAGCAGATCAAGTAAAGCAAATATATATATATATAAGCTGTAAAAAAAACAAACACAAGTGACGAGGCAGGTACCGGTGCAGCAGGTGAAGGCATGGGTGTCGGGAAGTGGTGCAAGCAGGCGAAGGCGCATGAGGAGAGGGGAGGAAGAGCGTTTTAGGTGGATGGGAGAGGGAAGAACTGTGGAAGACTGGGCAGGTTCGGCCATTGGCGGCTATAGGTGGGTGTGGCTTCGGTGTTAGGCGAGTCTAGTGCTGTCGGGGTGGAGGTAGATGGCGGGATGATGACGTGGGAGGGCTGAGAGAACATGCATGGGTGGTATAGGCTCTCGGCCTTGACTCGGTGGAGAGATTGAGATGGGAAAAGCGAATATGAATAGGGTGAAGGGGAGAAACGAACTGTATTATGTTGATTTTCTTTTCTTGCGTGCAAACGAAAAAGCAGAGACTAAAATAAATCAACAACCCAGACTATAAATTAGCTAGGAAAAGCAAGAGTCATAACGTTGAATTTTGGAAACAATAAAAGATGGAGGCTATAACATTTAACCCGATGGAAAATGAATGGTCACAGACAAAACAAAAGGCAAATTACAGAACCGATACAGAAACTGTTCCGTAGATTTCGCTGTCTCTCGGATTTCAAGACAAAGAATTGAATATACCATGGAGATCAGCACATCGAGATGATCAAAACGGTATACAGAGGTCAGTGGTACGATCATCCTATCAAAAGTCGATATCGGTACCGATATGCTGCAAATCTGTCGAAAATAAGATAAACGGAGCAGTAGCCGTCAAAATTTGAAGAAACGAAATATGACGTCTCACTCAGAAGATGATTTACAAATTTATTGTATAAAAACATTCAGGTTTGGAAAATATTTTATTACCATCAATTTTTAACTGATTGGAATTGAAATAGAATTACACAAGAAAAATAAACTTCCATATTATCAGATGAAAATTTACCGATTGCTATGTTTAATTAAACGTATTCAAAATATTAAATTTATATTTCCAAATTCAATTATTTAAAATTTCACAAAATTTAATTAATTAAATTGATTAAAACAACTAAAATTTACGGGTCCTTACACCACACCTTAATAGGCATGAATTTTCGCTAGATCGAAAATCCAAATCCATTAAGGTACAGATTATTGGTGTTGGTATCCTATAAACAACAAAAGCATATTAGAACACTAATGATATAAACTCATGGCGGAATAGTAAAGTATAATAAACATATAATTACTTATCAAGGCTAATGCCTCTAATATTTAGTGTCCTTGTCGGTGTCGAGCATGCATAAGGAAGTCCGTCCTCCCACTGTTCCCACCTTGTTCCAGTACTTGTCCCTCTAAGTCTATGTTGTGGGTTATAATGAGAAGGGGCTCAGAACAACATTTTGGTGATTGGTAAATTACATACTTTATATATAACACTAGTTTATGCTGATTGTCTTCCATTACATATTTTCTACTATTTTAACTTAGTCGTCTTGATGTAATGTATGCGTACGATACTCCCCATCTACTCAAGGTATACAATAACTACATACATATATATGTATATATAAGTACCACACCCCTCCCCTCATGGACCAGGATACACTCCCCCCGCTAGTATCTGAAACTCTGTACCATGTCAGATATCCACCAACTGTGTCTAGAATGAATTGCCCACATACACCGATGATCTTCCTATTAGTGCCAAATAACGGCATTATGACTATTTAGCCTTGTTCTACCTCATCTTAAAGGCTCATATAGAGGTTATCTAGCCTTGCCTCCTAACTACAAACTAACTAAAAATCAACTATGAGGCGGTGCATGCCTTATACGTGATCTACACTAGTAGGAGGTGTAATCCATATAGGCGTAACCCCGAGTCTTTCTACCGACCGCTCATGGACCGAGGATTCTCTCTACATGTGTACAATCCTACTCCTCACATATATGGTACTTAACTTGCTGACATAACACTGAGCCTACACTCACCATCCCATTTAGATTGCCTGATGCAATCAAGGAAATGCTCACTTGGTTACTTAACACATACCCATTAAGGATTGTAGTAGACAATACTTGGCCCTTTAATAATTCAACCGAGGCAAACTCTAATTTGATATATTACCTTCACCTATACACAAACGTATAATCGCAAGGGTCTTACAGTTGGAGATGTCTCACATTAGTATAGTGTATAGACAATCGTTGATAGCCCCTTTCGATGGGCAGACTTCTGTTGTGCAACACTACTGACCTAACATTCCAATCCTTACTAATGACCGTGTCATTCTTAATTAATTTTCATTCAATTTACGGGGTGTTACATTCTTCCCTCTTTAAAAGAATAGCATCCTCAAAATTCCTCAAGGTATGAATCACGTAACATAACATGCAACCATTATAAATTATCGAATCAATTAGTGTGCCAAACATTTTGCAGCCACTCGTTTATAGGTGCACCACAATACTTTTGATATGTTTGCCAAATAATACTAAATTGATGCCTCCTATATGACTGCATTCTTTAAAACAATTTTTAAAATATAGTGCAAACAACGTATATATACTGGCAATTCTATATGTATGAAAATTTGAAAAAATTAAGATCTTTGTTTTCGCATCCAAATTTTCTCACAATCTATGAATAGAAGTATAGTTCTACCAATTTTGCATCCAATCTCTAACATCCAATACCTAGCAGACCATTTCTAACATCCAAATTTTTTAAATATCTAGTTTTCTAAATCTATATTCCTATGCCAAAAAAGAGGTTTAGATGGAGAATTCCATATTTCCATCCTTTTCTTATGTACCCAATCCACTATACCTTGGAACCTTCTCTTTTGCTCCAGATTCTTTTTTCAATTTTTTCAAGTACATTTGCATAAGCAAAAGAAATTTAATTTTTAAAATTTTAAAACAGAATTATTTCAAAATTAGTCTGTTCCCTATTAGCAAGTTTTGGAAAAAGAAATTCCAAAGTTAAAACAGCTTTTTCCCTCGTCGTTAACTATATTTTCTCATACTACCATTTCTACTGAACACTAAATTCATATTTGCGACCCCATTGACTTTTCCTACGCTACGCATGTAGCATTTCAAAAATCAAATTTTTTCTCTTTTCCATTCAAAATCTTTTTTAATTTAACTTTTTGAAATAGTTGGAATTTTTAAAAAATAGAACTCATTTTTCAGAACTTTCATAAAATATTCTATTTTTAAAATCAAAGATTTTTAAATGAAAATTTCCAAAGGTATTTGTTTTTATACTTCCAAAACAAATTAAGCCACATCCCCCACAATTGGGATTTAGCCAATGGGTTAACGCCTATAATTGACTCTATCTTATTACATGGTAAATTTCCAAATTTCAAAAAAAATTCTTTTATTTTAAAACAACAATCAACACATAGGTTTATTTATAAATTTCATCTTTTAAGCCATAGGGATAGTGACCCATATTTTGCAACAATCTTCCCTATCCTTCGCTTGCCAACATTTATGTTTTCGAAACTTTAAGGCTTTTGGGAATTAACATTATTTTTCTTTTAGTATCTAATTCGATAAATTCTTTAATTTATTTTATAAACTCTCAGTATTATTTTGCATTAGGTAAGTGTCTACATGAGTTTTTCTTATTTATTTTGCTTTGCAGTATATAGCAGTCAATCCATAAAATAAATACAATAGTAAAAAGAAACTTATCTCACAAAATATTATATGCGCTTTTATACAAACAGTGACGACTAATGCTTACAACTCAACTAACCTAAAAGAAATAATTACTGGAAGCTTCCTTTAACATCAACTGACATTAATGATGTTTGGCCCTATTACTTCTTACTTAAATAAAATGGATATTTTTACTATGCCATTCCATCATAACCCATATCTCCTAACTTACTTTTTAGGTTTTAATAAATAAGGTCCATCCATTACTTCAGTTATTACAGCCAAATATATTACTATCTTCTTTTAATCCAAATCTATTGATAGTATTCTTAAGTCTCGGTATATACTTTCTTTATTTTTGATTTTTCATGTGAGTATACACTAGAACTCAAAAAAAATATACTTTGATACCATTTCTCAGTTCCTTGTGGGTTCTTCTTTATGGTCTTCACACATATTTAATGAAACATTCCTAAGCACATACAAATATTCCTTACATCCAATGGGGATTCATTATTGCTATTATACGGGCATTCATCGCTATTTTTTTAAAGCCTCAGCTTTTACCCCATCTTGCCTAAGCGGACATCCCTATTTACTCCATAGTAAAATTCTGTTTTGGTTTCTGCCATTCTTTCTAAAATTAAAACTTCACAGTCATGAAGTACTTTATCCCAAAAAATATAAACTTAGAAACTTTTGATTAAATCCTTCGATGGCTTGGTTTTAGAAAAAGAACCTTGAAAATCTCTTTATTTTAACCAATGTTAATTGTAGGCATCTTAACTTTTAACTCTATAACTTAGGTTCTATCAATTAAGTGTATTTATGAAGACTAAAAGGAAATGTTAGCAATTTAATTTTTAAAAGTTCCATTCCTTTTTTTCAAATAAGAATCAAGTTTTATTACGTAATTGATTATTCAAATCACTTTTACTTTAAAGCCCTTTAACAACAAAGATTTTACTTCTTAATAGTGGGATTTTTAACTTAAACCATTTATTAAGTTTTGCTTTTAAAAACTCAATTGTTATACTAACCCATATTTCTCAAAAATGCACTTTATGGTGTTTCTAAAACATTTATAAATTCAACAATAAAATCTAAAGTAGACGAGGACACTTCCATCCAATTATTTTCTTATTATTTATGTTATCTCCATTTTCAACCCTAGTAGGGGCTTTGATAGCATGTGAGGGAGAATTTTAAAAGATACGTGCAATCAATGTTCAAAATTATGGAAAATATTGATTTTCCTCTGTTTTTCCTTTAATTTCCTATGTCGCTTCTAATAAGGTTACTATCATTATTTTAATACCTAATATAGTTTCATTTTAAATTTCCTAATGTTGCTATTATTTAATTTCTTCCCCATAAATTACTCTTATTTAAATGACTTCTCCTTATATAGCTCTTTTTATGTATGAACCTATATCAAATGTTTTTCTCCGTATTTCCTAAAACGAGAATATTCTTCTTATCTTCACTATTGGGTGTTCGTCCCCTTCCATTTTCTTTACCCCATTTAAACCCAGTACCACTTCTTATGTGCCACCACTTTAAAAGAATTTTAATCCTTTAAATTTACAAAATCATAAAAATCCCAAAGCTACGCATATACGTTACTTTATATTTATTTCAAAGGAGATATCTTTACTAAAACCTTTTTTCTAAAAAAAATTCTATACATTTTTAAATTTCTACTGGAAATTATATTTTAAAAATATTTTTATCTGCGGAAGACTTTAATATTTACTTACTTTTCAATAATAGGATTGTTCTACTTTTTAAATAAATCCCTTGAAAATTATTTCAATATTTTTTTCATACCCTTGATAAAATTCTTTCATATGGGTCGGACTCAGAATGAGTCTTGCTTCTCCCTTCTTTTGGACCTTTCTTCTTTTCCACTTTACTTTCTGACTTATTTTCTTTCAGAATATACTAAAAATCCAGCCATAAACTTGGAGTGACTACTATACACCTTACTTTAAGAACTATCTCAATTGTTACTTCCAAATATTTGTAACATTTAGATCCTTCACTTTTCATTTATCTTGACCTAATGTGCATCATCAATCGGCAATCCTACGAGGATCTACTATCATAGGGCAGCCTAGGCCCAATAAGAGAGTCAAGTACCATCCAGCTTCAAGGACCCTTCTGTACAATCATGCTCTCCATAAGTCAATGCCTTTCAATATGACTTATCTCCCATGGAGTGATCAAGATAGATGTATATTCTTAACTCTGCCTACTATTACAACTCATGGTCGACTTATCCATCTTTTCAGAATATGGTTGCATGTGACGACCCACCTTTTTGAACGGTTTAAATTGATGATAAACCACACACATCTAACTCAAACCATCCAAAAGGGCATATCAATGAAATTTAATAAGAAAATAAGGGAAAAGAAGGAAACAAAATACAGAATCTCACAGCAGAATGATAAAAATATAATATTCAAATAAACAGTTCATGAAGCTGTTTACAATATACATTTGATTTCAATTTTACAGCATAATCAGAGTACAATCAACAAACATATCAAACTAATGCAGTGGAAAATAAAAGTAAATACGGTCAAGCAAACTCTATCTTCATCGTCAAGGAATAATGGTCTTCAATCACTGAATACTCAAGCTGACCCAAGCGTAATGAAGACAAAACACTCAAGTCAAAACTAAAAGTTCTAATGTAAGTTAAAACAATAACAAGTAAATATGAGTATAATAACTTCAGAGTTGTTTACGGGATTTTCTATCTCAAATCAAGTGTACAATGTGATTGCATAACTTAAGAGATGTTACGGGATTTTCCATCTCCTAAGGATCCATCAAAACTATCTGTATGTAGTAAGATATGATATATATGTAGTGTCTACCAGTAATGTAAAGTATTGATCCCCCTTAACAGATTTTTAAGCATTGTCCTACAGTTTGCCTTAGTAGCATCACCACTAACGTCAATAACTAGGGAGGCGCCGTGATAAGACAACACTAAAACAAAGTCGTAGTGGTCGCATATAAGGATAAAAGTATGATGAAGCACATGAGGCAATGCCCAAGGTAGGATACTACCAGTTCGGGTCGAAGGGCTGGTGGTAACGCATCGTAGCCACGACCGCCCACCACGTCCAACACTCCCAAAATCCGAAGGTGCGTGCTAATCAAGTTTCAAAATTAATATGGTAATACGAGGAAGTGTGTCCGCTAGGAGTAGCTAGCCCACTTGGCCTTGACAAGCCATCATGTTTTAGTCATTTAAAATTGGCACAAGTGCCGAAGTTCATCGTTTTCTTTCTTCAAATCCAACCACTTCATTCTATACCATCCAATGCATACACAGTTGTTAAAGTGGTTCCAGTATTGACATAGAGTATGCCAATATTCGGCCTCGGTCTCTTTAACAAACAAATGTCATCTTACACACTGGTTGGTTCTTTTAGATTTCAAGAACAAGTCATATTTCATATCAAAATATCAGATTCGCTTCAAAATCATTTCAAATTCAAAATAGGTTATATCTTCTTATGAAAAGCATTTGTATTTAAATCAATGATTTAAATCTAAACAGTTCCCGCTTCAAAATAGGTTAAGTATTAAAAAGGTTTTGAATAATTCACATAGTTTGAATATTGAAAATAGTTTAGATAATTAAAAATAGTTTTAATATTGAAAAATAGTTTGAAATAATTAAAATAGTTTAAAGTTTGGAAATAGTTTAGAATATAAAATAGTTTTGAAATTGAAAATAGTTCGGATAATTAAAATAGTTTTTATACATTAAATAATTTGGTTATTAAAATAGTTTATATTAAAACTGTTTCTTTCTTCACAACAATTTGAACTCATGTTCCAATTTCAAATCACAACAATTTCAATTTTTCAATTTCCAATTTTAAGTCAACTTCATATTCAAAGTTCGATTTAAATCTGTCTCAATTCAAAACAATTTAAACTTTACTTCAAATTCAATTTAAACAGTTCCATTCAAATGACTGAATGTTTTAATTCAATTTCTCATTTTTAACAATTTAGTTTAAATCCATTTCACGTCCAAATTTGGAAATACCAATTTAAACCTTTTTAAATAAAGCAAATTAAAAATTTAAATTAAAAATTAAACCTCTCAAATAATTCACTCCGATAAATTCAAATCATCTTCCAAATTCAACTTTAAGATTTCAATTTTAATCCTTAAGCAATTTCATTTAAAAAGTTTCAATTTCAACATTTCAAATCTCGAATTAGTAATTTAACTCATATATATCAAAATTTTATTTTCTTTAAAACAATTTCATTTTAACCAATTCAAATTCTAAGGTTTGAAACCATTTAATTTAACCAAATCCGGTGTCCGTATATAATTTTCTACCCTATGGGCAAGTGATCAGTTATTTCAATTTAATTACATGGATGGATATATATCATTTCAACCCAAAATTAAAAAACATAGGTATATATCATTTCAACTTATGCCTTAGTTCATTTCCAATTGTCCAAATGGTAATATAAATGATGTCAATAAATAAAGGTAATAACAGGAATATGTCAAATAAATGAACAACCATACATCCATCATCAATCAATAGGCATACAATAACAATTAACATCCAAATCAACCAATATATCACAATAGTTACTGATTATCAATTATTAATATTTAACTAGAAAATTAAATTCAATATTAATTTAAATGTCAATTTAATTCAATATAAAATTTAATTCAATAAAAATGTCAATTTAAACTACCAAATAACAATCAATAAAATTTTATCACTTCATAATTTCAGTTTAACAAACATAAGAAATTTTAGCATTGCATGAGTGGGTTAAATCACTCACCTTTGATTTTAAGTCCATAAAAATCTAATAAAAGCCCAAAATTGGAACAGTCTTCAAATGCAACCAAACTAGTTTCATATTGTCTGGAATTTCGATACGAATCCAATGGAAGAAACCGCGCGTCAATCGAAGTTCGTACGCAATAGTTATGCAAGTTAGAAGTTATAAATTTTAAAATTAAATTTAAATAAAAATGAACGAGGGCAAAAAGGTAATTAAATAACCATCATCAAACCCAATCTTACTTCACACGATACAGACCCATCCACGACCACCTTCACGTCGCTGCCGCACCGCCTACGTGCGCTTTTACCCAAATCCGAAGCCATCCCCATACGTGCCACCTCCGGCCGCGCCCACAGACCACGCGTGCGAGCCCAATTCGCCGCCAAAGCCTATCCACCACCGCAATGCTTCAAGGCCAAATTTGGCGATCTCAAGCACCTATGCAATGATCAGATCATATGGATAAACTCTACTTTGTCTTCTCTACAAGCTGCAACTTCCCGATCGACGAATGGTCGATGATCCACTGTTGAATCCAAACCCTAAAATGGATGGCTGAGACTTCTTCACCAATTTCTGAGAAAACGGGGCCCCCAATCAAAAAATTTATTGTAGACATAGTTTCCATTCATCGAGAGTTTCACAATGATATATTATATGATAGGATTGGAGCAGTTTGAATTTTGGATTTGATTTGAAATCAGTAATTAGGATTTTGAGATGTTTGCCATTGGAAAGGAGCAAATGAGATTAACAAGTACGTAGAATAGAAGACTGCTAGGGTTTAAAACAAAATATATATATGTAGAGATGGAACAAGAATGGATGGAACAGATCGATTGGGCCAAAGCGATTACAAAGGCCAAAAAACCCCGTTTCGTTCCCGAAATGAAAATAGGTCATTCTATATATCAAAATATAGGTTTTCAATAATTTTAAACTCAATGAAACTAATTTCAAACCCTAGTTCTATTGTATATAGAAGTTAGCTTTAAAAATCAATTTATATCCATTTCTACACGTTATTAAAACGAATTATAATTAAACTGATTTAATCACTTTTAAATTCCAAATTAAAAGTGTTCTATCATCATTTTTAGTTAAACATAAATTAATAATCTTTTAAAATTAATTTTCTTTGTTAGTTTCAAGATTTAAATATTAAATTAATTCTAAAATTTAATTACAACCGTAATAAAATCCTAGTTAATTATATTTTAATTTCAAACAAATTCTTTAATTTTAATTTGGATGTTCTTTATATTACATCAATTTCCCTTTTCAATTAAAACATATGTTTCCTTTTATTTCCTCAACTTCCTCTTTCTTTTTAATTCAAACATATGTTTCTATTATTACATCCATTAATTATAATTAACGTTCTCCTTCCTTTTATTTGAAAGATTTCAGTTACATTAATTTCTCATTGGTTACCAAATTTATTTCAAAATGGATTAAATAATGAGGTGAGAAAATGTGACGACCGCCCATGACCCCTGCACCGAATCTTGAGATAGTGCGCTGTAAAGTGTGCCAGGCGACCATGGACGATTGCCAGGGTAAATTAAAAAACAATAGAATCTATCGTATTACTCACAGCGCATGGATAAAATACAATAGAATATATATATAGTGAAGCTTCACAGAATAGAATCTCATCAATAAAACTTCATAATAGTTGAATACAAACATCTGAACAGTCAATACATCAAGCCTCACTACATAACACTCAGAGAATATACAAGCAGCGGAACATCCATTACATATAATAAGAAAATAATATGCAACCCTCCAGCTCGTCTTCGATATCAGCACCGTGGGAAACAAGATCAGCACCTGTCACCTGCTACCTAGTCTGCCCGTCCCAAAATGGACGAACAACCCAAGGCAATAAGAGTTAAAACATAAAGCCTTGAGTCAGACAATAGTCTTAGTGAGCAGTAAATTAACTAACAACATACCAAAAGAGCATAAAGGAAAAGGAATAGGAATACAACCCTCCCACTCCACCTCTTTCTACAGTGGTAGCCCCCAGACACACACTAAGTAGAAGCAAACATAGCAAAGCATACAATTTAAAGTAAAGCAATTATCACTCGAGTCAAGGGCGATGTTTTCCAAGTACAAACCCCCAAGGCCTAAACCAAGATCAGATAAGCACCCAGAAAATACCGCTCTTGAGACCGAATGACGATACAACCAAACATCCATGACTCTGGCTATCACTATTATCATTGCTTCGATATCATCGTTAATTGAATGACCGGCACATTCTTTCAGCCGTCCGTCAAGGGCTAATGAAAACCCCGGTTCTAGACATAACTCTGCACGTCATCGTGACCCGTGCCTAGGACTATCGAATCTGCCCAGAGTACTTGACTACCAATCATTAACCTTCAGGGACTATCGAATCTGCCCAACGTACTCTTGCTTTGAGCATGCTAGAACCTTCAACAACGATGAGATCTTAGCCTTCTAGTCATCCTCCTCGACGACTATTTCCATACTAGCTCAAGCGCCTCTCGAGCAAGCCATTATCCTCTAACTCGAACCATTTCACCGAGTTATCAACATGCTTGGAATGATCCCGTCTGGATTAGACCAAGACTACCTCATATCATTCTTCGCCTCATCATCATCATAGCAAAGCTCCATCTCATCATCATCATCAAATCTATCCATATGAGCTTCACCATCCGCTACATATGCCACAAGCAGCTTTTCCAATTCAAGAGCCCTTTCCCTTAGCTTTTGAATCACCTTTGATCTAAATCAAATCATCAATCATCTAATTCATAGCAACTAATCAAGTCAAACATTAATCCAAGTAAACAAGCATTCAAATAAGAGCTAACTGGACAATTATAACAATAATGGCAATTCCGTAATAAAAGAGTCAAAAGTCTAACAAGTATGAAACATGATCAATATCTCTCTATAATCTTGATGAATGAATTTACATAGGTTAACATGTCGTAAAATGGTTATCAAATAATCATGAACAATGAATCTATATGGATCTATACTTAGGTTTACAAAAATGCATGGAAATCACTACTTTAACATCAAATCAAGCCAACGATCCGATATACTCCTTTGGATCCGTGTGAGAGATAATCACCACTCACCAAATCACCTAAACTCGATCTATCACGAATCCGCTTCAAACGATGAAATCTCTCTTCGATGGATGAAGATCTTCAATCTAAGCTCTTCGATCTTCGATTTGATCTTCGATATGGATGGAAGGAATCACTAGATTAGAGTGGAGAAAAGAAGTGAAGAAGTGTAGAAGTCGAGCTCTCAAAACGGCAGCACTTCATCGCTTCGAAATCCGAATCCCAAAAAATGAAGAAATGGACGAGTATTTATAGCTGAAATCCTCCTTAAGTCGTCACTCGGAATTAGGTCATCCACGACCTAAAGAGATCCCGCGACCTACGACCTAAGCCCATGCGCACTCACGACCTACCAGACCCACCTGTCTACGACTTACGACTTAGCGGCTTAACTCCTAAGTCGCTCGCGACTTAACAACTCCTAGGTCGCTCACGACCTAACACTCAGCCAAAACCCAGCGACCTAACGCAGACACACTTCCTCGCGACCTAACAACTCAACAGAGTTACGACCTACGACTTAACTGAGACGCGACCAAACTAACTTAGCCAGGATACGACCTAACTCCTTAAGTCGTCTAACGACCTAACTTCCTTAGGTCACTAACCTGCCTATCTCCTATAAGTCGCTAACTCTTAGGTCGCTAACTCGCTAACCCTCTTAGGTCGCTAATTCGCTAACCCTCTTAGGTCGCTAACTCGCTAACCCTCTTAGGTCGCTATCTTTCCTATAGGTCGCTCCAATACTTAGGTCGTTCACTCGACCTAACCTACCCCACGACCTAAGCTTATCACATGACCTATCTCCTATACGACCTATCCCAAACTCCTTAGGTCGTCTAAACTCTTAAGCCGTCTACCCCATAAGTCGTCCACTCCTTAAGTCGCTCAATTCCTAAGACTGCCAACTCCCCTTAGGTCGTCAACCCTGTTAAGTCGCTAACCCTTAGGTCGTCCACTACCTTAGGTCGCTCCAACACCCTACGACCTACGCCACCACACGACTCATCTCAAGTTGACCTAAGCCACACACGACTTAACTTCCTAACG
This sequence comes from Allium fistulosum, assembly GCA_030737815.1. NCBI lineage: Eukaryota > Viridiplantae > Streptophyta > Magnoliopsida > Asparagales > Amaryllidaceae > Allium > Allium fistulosum. The sequence goes on along the minus strand of CM060902.1, from coordinate 795,163,647 downwards.
ACTTAAGCTCTAGATGACTCATCAACAATGCGACCAAATGATAATTGTTTTACGATGTTTCGATCCGTAAAAATACGGGTCGTTACATTCTCTCACCCTTAGGAATTTCGCCCCCGAAATTCCAAACAAACAAGAGCAATCAAAGACTATTCTGCACGCCTACCATCCATAGCAATCAACAAACCATGCATCCAATTCTAGCTTAGCGCGCAGAATTCTAAAACTAGAACAAGTTACAATATCGTGAGATGACACGACACCTTAGGGCCATACCTTGAAGAGTTCAGGATGAGCTGCCATCATCCTCTCTTCCACCTCCCACGTACAGTCGTTATCATCATCACTCCATTGTATCTTGAGCAACTTAACTACCTTCCTCCTAAGCTGTTTCGTGTCGGTTTCCACAACACGAAGCGGCTTACGAGGTCTCCTATCGACTGGATCAACTTCGAAATCTTCACAGCTATCAGCAGAAACCACTGTATTCGAGTCGTGCACATACTTCCGTAGATACGATATATGAAAAACATTGTGCACACCCGACATCTTCTCTGGTAACTCCAATCTGTAGGCGAGCTTTCCAATACGCTCGATGATCGGAAATGGTCCAACAAATCTCGGAGTCAATTTCCCTTTCTTCCCGAATCGAATAACATTTTTCAGTGGAGAAATCTTCACAAAAACCATATCACCTACGTCGAATTCCAAATCCTTACGACGTTTATCGGCATAACTTTTCTGACGGTCTTGGGCTGCCTTCATTCGCTGCCGAATGATCTCTATGCAATCCGAAGTCTGTCGAATCATCTCTGGCCCAAGCATCAGCTTTTCTCCGGTCTCTAACCAACATGTCGGAGAGTTACACGGTCTTCCATACAATGCCTCATACGGTGCCATACCAATGCTTGACTGGTAACTATTATTATACGAAAATTCCACCAAATGCAGGTGATCTTCCCATGATCCTCTGAAATCCAAAACACAAGCTCTGAGGAGATCTTCCAAAACTCGATTGACTCTCTCGGTCTGACCATCTGTTTGAGGGTGATAAGCTATACTCAAACACAACTCAGTTCCCAAAACTTCCTGGAAGCTCTTCCAAAATCCACTAGTGAACAGTGGGTCTCGATCACTCACTATACTCTTCGGAATACCATGGAATCGAACTATCCACTTAACATATAACTCTGCCATCTTTGATGCAGTCCTAGTCGATCGAACAGGAATGAATCTTGCACTTTTAGTCAGACGATCTACGATGACCCAAATCCCTTCATTTCCCGTTCTTGTTCTAGGTAACCCATCAATAAAATCCATCGATATTTTCACCCACTTCCATGTAGAAACTTCTAATGGCTGTAGCAATCCACTGGGCTTCTTCTGTTCGGCATTTACCAACTGGCAGTTCATGCACTTGGAAATAAAATTTCCAACATCCTTCTTCATACCTTCCCAGTAATAGGTTCTCTTCATATCCCGATACATCTTATTTCCACCTGGATGAATTGTCAACTTCGAGTGATGACTTTCCTTCAGAACTTCACTTCTCAATTCATCCATATCGGGAACAACTAGTCGTCCTTGCTTCCGAAGCCAACCCTCTCGATCGACCTCGAATCCTTTATCCTTTTCTGGTTCCAATCCAGATTCCAAATCACAGATAATCTTGACAATCTTATCATCTCGCTTTTGACTCTCGCCGATTCTTTCCACAAGAGTCGGTCTTATCGATAAGTTTGCCAACATCTCAGGTTCCAATTCGCATCTAGGCCTGAAGTCAAATCCAGCTAAATACTCGAGATTCTTCCATTCTGAAAACATGGCTCCCAATCCTGCATGTCTTCGACTTAACGCATCGGCCACTGCGTTATCTTTTCCCGGAGTATAAGCTATACCAAAATCATACGATGCTAAAAACTCCAGCCAACGTTGCTGCCGAAGATTCAAATCCTTTTGGGAGAAAAGATACTTTAACGACTAATGATCTGTAAACAACTCGAATCGAACTCCCAATAGATAATGTCTACACATCTTCAGAGCAAAGACAATCGCCGCTAACTATAAATCATGAGTCGGGTAATTCCTTTCATGCGGCTTCAGTTGTCGACTTGCATACACAACAACTTTATCCTTCTACATCATCACTGCTCCAAGTCCAGTACCACATGCGTCGGTGTAGACCTCCATCTCATCATTCCCACTTGGAATAGTCAAAACAGGAGCACTCGTCAATCGCTCTTTCAGGATTCCGAAAGCTTGCTCACACTTAGCATCCCATCTGAACACTTGGTTCTTCTTCGTCAATCCTGTTAACGGTGCAGCCACCTTGGAGAAGTCTTTGATAAATCGACGATAATATCCTGCTAATCCAAGAAAACTTCTCACATCAGATGCATTCTTAGGTCTAACCCAATCCTGGATTGCTGCTACCTTAGCGGGATCAACCGCTATTCCATTTCCAGAGATAACATGGCCTAAGAACCTCACTTCACTCTTCCAGAAGTGACACTTCGAAAACTTAGCCTTCAGCTGATGTTTCCGTAAGATTTCCAAAACAATACGCAAGTGCGTCTTGTGCTCTTCTTCAGTTCTGGAATAAATCAGAATATCATCCACGAACACTAGCACGAACTTGTTCAACTGATCTCTGAACACTCTATTCATAAGATCCACAAAATATGCTGGCGCGTTAGTCAATCCAAACGGCATTACCAGCCACTCAAAGAAACCGGATGGTGTCCTAAAAGTAGTCTTCGGCACACTATCCTTAGCCACTCTCAATTGGTGAAATCCCGTTGCCAAATCCATCTAAGAAAACACCTTCGCTTCGTGAAGCTGATCGAACAAGTCATCTATTCTCGACAATGGATACTTGTTCTTCTTAGTCACCTTATTCAGCTCACGATAATCCACACACAATCTCAATGATCCATCTACCTTGGTTGCAAACACAACTGGTGCACCCCATTCGGACACACTACGCCGAATGAATCCTTTCTGCAAAAGATCATCAACCTGCACCTTCAACTCCTGCTATTCCCTAGGCGCCATCCGCCTAAGAGGCATCACAACAGGTCTGGCTCCTTCAACTAGATCTATACGAAACTCGATCTCTCTATGCGGCGGTAACCCTTTGACCTCGTCAAAGACATCCTCAAATCCATTAGCGATTGGCACAGATGACAGTCCATCCCATGGAACAACCAGCGAATACATGAAGCTCATGAAGACGCCTTCTTCATGCTTACATCGTATCACAATCTTTCGCCCCTCCACATTCTCGACTGTCACCTCCAATCTTTCACAATCAACCTTTGCCGCATATTTCCTAAGCCAGTCCATACCCAAAATAATTCCGAACCCCGCAAAGTTCAGAACAAAACAATCACAAACAAAAGAGCAACCATGACTCGATACAATCAGACCACGGCATAACATACACAAACAAGACGAACCCCCAACTGGATTAGTCACAACCAATGGCCTATCAACGATATCCGGGTCCAAACCCAACCGGCCTACAAGTTCATTACAAACAAACGAATGCGACGCCCCAGTATCAAACAGAACTCTAACTGGAACACCACATAGGAAAAGAGTACCTTGAACCACCACACTCTTTCCTTTCTCTTCAGCGGTAGGAGCTTTCGAAGACGATGGAACAGCTCCCAAAGCATAAGCTTGCACAATCTGCCTGTCCTTCCGCGGTTCTGGACAATTCCTCCTGATATGCCCCGGCTTGTCACAGTTGTGGCACTTCACCGGCACCTTTGGATTCTTGCAATCTCTAGAGAAATGGCCCTTCTGCTGAAAATTGAAGCAGGTCACTTCGCCCTTCAACTTCTTCTGGCCATCCTTACCCTTCTGCTGCTGCTACTTCCTCTTCTTGTTTCCACCCTGCTGTGGTTTAGACTCTCCCCTGGTCACAGCAACAACAGATCCTTCCTTAGGAAACAGACTCTCATGCCTGAGAGCTTTCTCCATAAGCTTCTCAAATGAATCATCCAAATGATCCACCAACTGCCTCCCAAGATAACTGTCCAAGCCTGTCACAAACTTCTCATTCTTCTGATACGGAGATTCAATATATGACCGGGCATACTTGGACAAAGCTTCAAACTCAGAAACATACTCAAGAACTGGTCTTCCTCCCTGCTTGAGCTCCACAAACTTCTTGAACAGAACAGACTTCTGAGCTGTAGAAATGTACTTAGCTTCAAATCCGACTTGGAATTGCTCCCAAGTAATCTCTTTCTCCGGAGTATTGATGGTAATAGAGTTCCACCAATCAGAAGCTCTTCCCTGAAGCTGTCTTGATGCCAACTTCCTTTTAGTTGCATCCTCAATTCCCAAATCACCAAAGATCCTCCTACAAGCATCTATCCACCTTTGGACCTCAATAGTTGATTCTGTTCCCAAGAAAACCTTTCCTCCAAGAGCAGTATAGTCCTTACACAGCTTAGCAAAATCCACCGGTCTTGGAGTTTGAACTTGAACTCCAACATCCACTGATGGCCCTGGAGCTGGCATCCTTCTCATGATCGAAGTCATCATAGCTTCGAACATAGAAGCATAATCAGCAGCCCCCTCAGTAGCACGGCCTTCCCTAGCAGCTGGTCTCCCTCTTCGACTCATTCTCAATATCTATAAAAAGGAATGATTAGCACACCTAGAGAAACAACTGCATAAAGGACTCAAACTCTACTAAGCTACTATATTATATATAGTAATCATCCATCAAAATACAATTACGTCTCTCATACGTAGTTACGTCAGCGAGCGTTGGGTAAAATCAATTAACCAAAGCTCTGATACCAAATGTGACGACCGCCCATGACCCCTGCACCGAATCTAGAGATAGTGCGCTGTAAAGTGTGCCAGGCGACCATGGACGATTGCCAGGGTAAATTAAAAAACAACAGAATCTATCGTATTACTCACAGCGCATGGATAAAATACAATAGAATATATATATAGTGAAGCTTCACAGAATAGAATCTCAACAATAAAACTTCATAATAGTTGAATACAAACATCTGAACAGTCAATACATCAAGCCTCACTACATAACACTTAGAGAATATACAAGCAGCGGAACATCCAGAACATATAATAAGAAAATAATAAGCAACCCTCCAGCTCGTCTTCGATATCAGCACCGTGGGAAACAAGATCAACACCTGTCACCTGCTACCTAGTCTGCCTGTCCCAAAATGAACGAGCAGCCCAAGGCAATAAGAGTTAAAACATAAAGCCTTGAGTCAGACAACAGTCTTAGTGAGCAGTAAATTAACTAACAACATATCAAAAGAGCATAAAGGAAAAGGAATAGGAATACAACCCTCCCACTCCACCTCTTTCTACAGTGGTAGCCCCCAGACACACACTAAGTAGAAGAAAACATAGCAAAGCATACAATTTAAAGTAAAGCAATTATCACTCGAGTCAAGGGTGATGTTTTCCAAGTACAAACCCCCAAGGCCTAAACCAAGATCAGATAAGCACCCAGAAAATACCGCTCTTGAGACCGAATGACGATACAACCAAACATCCATGACTCTGGCTATCACTGTTATCATTGCTTCGATATCATCGTTAATTGAATGACCGGCACATTCTTTCAGCCATCCGTCAAGGGCTAATGGAAACCCCGGTTCTAGACATAACTCTGCACGTCATCGTGACCCGTGCCTAGGACTATCGAATCTGCCCAGAGTACTTGACTACCAATCATTAGCCTTCAGGGACTATCGAATCTTCCCAACATACTCTTGCTTTGAGCATGCTAGAACCTTCAACAACGATGAGATCTCAGCCTTCTAGTCATCCTCCTCGACGACTATTTCCATACTAGCTCAAGCGCCTCTCGAGCAAACCATTATCCTCTAACTCGAACCATTTCACCGAGTTATCAACATGCTTGGAATGATCCCGTCTGGATTAGACCAAGACTACCTCATATCATGCTTCGCCTCATCATCATCATAACAAAGCTCCATCTCATCATCATCATCAAATCTATCCATATGAGCTTCACCATCCGCTACATATGCCACAAGCAACTTTTCCAATTCAAGAGCCCTTTCCCTTAGCTTTTGAATCACCTTCGGTCTAAATCAAATCATCAATCATCTAATTCATAGCAACTAATCAAGTCAAACATTAATCCAAGTAAACAAGCATTCAAATATGAGCTAAATGGACAATTATAACAATAATGGCAATTCCGTAATAAAAGAGTCAAAAGTCTAACAAGTATGAAACATGATCAATATCTCTATAATCTTGATGATTGAATTTACATAGGTTAACATGTCGTAAAATGGTTATCAAATCATCATGAACAATGAATCTATATGGATCTATACTTAGGTTTACAAAAATGCATGGAAATCACTACTTTAACATCAAATCAAGCCAACGATCCGATATACTCCTTTGGATCCGTGTGAGAGATAATCACCACTCACCAAATCACCTAAACAACTCAAAAGCAACACACTTCAGATCTGGATAGCGAAGGATCTAACTCGATCTATCATGAATCCGCTTCAAACGATGAAATCTCTCTTCGATGGATAAAGATCTTCAATCTAAGCTCTTCGATCTTCGATTTGATCTTCGATATGGATGGAAGGAATCACTAGATTAGAGTGGAGAAAAGAAGTGAAGAAGTGTAGAAGTCGAGCTCTCAAAACGGTAGAACTTCGTCGCTTCGAAATCCGGCTCCCAAAAAATGAAGAAATGGACGAGTATTTATAGCTGAAATCCTCCTTAAGTCGTCACTCGGAATTAGGTCGTCCACGACCTAAAGAGATCCCGCGACCTACGACCTAAGCCCATGCGCACTCACGACCTACCAGACCCACCTGTCTACGACTTACGACTTAGCGGCTTAACTCCTAAGTCGCTCGCGACTTAACAACTCCTAGGTCGCTCACGACCTAACACTCAGCCAAAACCCAGCGACCTAATGCAGACACACTTCCTCGCGACCTAACAACTCAACAGAGTTACGACCTACGACTTAACTGAGACGCGACCTAACTAACTTAGCCAGGATACGACCTAACTCCTTAAGTCGTCTAACGACCTAACTTCCTTAGGTCGCTAACCTGCCTATCTCCTATAAGTCGCTAACTCTTAGGTCGCTAACTCGCTAACCCTCTTAGGTCGCTAACTCGCTAACCCTCTTAGGTCGCTAACTCGCTAACCCTCTTAGGTCGCTATCTTTCCTATAGGTCGCTCCAATACTTAGGTCGTTCACTCGACCTAACCTACCCCACGACCTAAGCTTATCACACGACCTATCTCCTATACGACCTATCCCAAACTCCTTAGGTCGTCTAAACTCTTAAGTCGTCTACCCCATAAGTCGTCCACTCCTTAAGTCGCTCAATTCCTAAGACTGCCAACTCCCCTTAGGTCGTCAACCCTGTTAAGTCGCTAACCCTTAGGTCGTCCACTACCTTAGGTCGCTCCAACAACCTACGACCTAAGCCACCACACGACTCATCTCCAGTCGACCTAAGCCACACACGACTTAACTTCCAAACGACTTAAGCTCTAGATGACTCATCAACAATGCGACCAAATGATAATTGTTTTACGATGTTTCGATCCGTAAAAATACGGGTCGTTACAGAAAATAAAACAATATTACAACTTAGTAATTCAACTTTATTAATTTATTGAATGCTAACATATTTAGGATATTGTTTATCGCACTCTTTATTAACATTTGTTATTTACAATCGATGAAATTTACAATCAAATAGCTATTTTATATTCAAATCAATATCATTAAATTATATTCTAATATGTGTTACCATCTTAACCTCATTGAAATTTGTCGTTTTAGAATTCATTTAAGATCAAGTTACATATTCTAACAAAAAATTTCATTTATAAATCATAAATTTTAATTTCTCACAATATTACATTCCAAAGTCTTATTTAATTTAATATTTTCAATTGTCAAAAAATACGGGTTGTTACATTGCAACTACTTCTATAGTCGGAATCTATAGAGTTTGGCATATTATATATATATATATATATATAGGTAAAAATACAAATATGTCCACTCGACATATTTTAATTTCTATGATCGATTAACCTAAGCTCTAATACTAGATGTAACAATCCGTACCTTAATGGGCCTGAATTGTGGCCAAATCAAAAATCCAAGTTCATTAGGGTATAGATTGTTGGTGTTGGTACTTGTAAATAACAAAATTATATCAGAGCACTATTGATATAAACTCACAATGGAATAGTAAAGTAAAATAAACATATAATTACTGACTGTTTGTACCAGAAATGGCACAAACACCTAATATATTGTGTAGAGAATAAAAAGTGATGAAAAGTAAATGAAAATGAGAGAAAACAGAGAAACACACGTTTATAGTGGTCGGCTAATCACTGCCTACGTTCACTTGAGATTTTATTGATGATATTTCTATTTTACAACTGCTATTCCTATCGTTCTGTACCACTCGGTAGCCAATGAGAAGAAATATATGTAAAACTCCTAGAGAGCTAAAAGGATCCTCGAAATGATGCCCCTCCATACCTATTTATAGCGGTAGGTTGCCGAGAATAGCTCTAGCACGTCTTCCTCCATGTTCTCCATGATGTAGTAGTAGTTATACTTGAGAAGACATGGCATTGCCTCGGTACCAATCCATAGACATGGATCGGTACCAATCCATAAGACGGCTTATAGATTGTTCTAGCCACCTTGGATCGAAGTGATATATCGTTACCTTTATGTTTCTTGACTTGTTTGTATGGTCATGAGCATGTTTCTTGACTTGTTTGTATGGTTATGAGCATGTTTCTTGATGAATGGGATGGATCTGCAACGACCCGTAAATTTTCGATAATTAAAAATAGTTAATTTAATAAGGCTTTGTGATTTAATGTTGGAAGAACTAAATATTTATGGTTTAATAAAAAAAATGTAACTGGAATGAAATGTGGTAGTATAAATATAAGGTAATTGATAATTGCTTTAAATGTAATTCCAACTAATTAAAATGATTAAAAAGTTATAATGGGTTACAAATTGTAAATTAATTATAATAATGTGTGTATTAATTGATAATTGAATTTAAAGAATAATTGATAATTTAAATGTTGATTAATCAATGAAATAGTATGTAACTAATTGTAATTGATAAAAATAGTGCTATGGTAGTAGTTATGACATTTGTGTGTATGTAACAGACTTACAAATTTTATTAAATTAAGTAAAGGTAACGATTTTCATTTGTTACCAATTTGTTTAATTGTTGAATTCAATTTGAAATCAAATGCAATTAAATGTAATAAAATGTTACGTTAATGTAAATTAAGATGAAATTAGAGAATATTAATGTAATGAGATATAAAACAATGTTAACTATATCCAATTGATAATGATTTGGTTGAATAAAAGATTGAATTCAAGTTGATCAATTCATTGGAATTTAAATTTATATTAATTGGATTTATTGAAATTAAATGTTATGAAATATTATGTTAATGAAAATTAATATGATAACTATAAAAGTTTTTTGTAATAAGATAAACAAATGTTAATTACAGCCGTGAGATGCCAATTGATTGAATAATAAGATGGAAAGGCGAATAAATAGATTTATTGGGATTTAAAGTAATTATCACTGTATTTATTTCAATTGGAATTAAACACTATAACTAGTAGAATAATTAACATTGAATTGAGATGTAAATTTGTTTTAAATTATTATAAATGTCTGAGTAATCAAAAATGATGAAAATTTGTTAGTTTATAAATACTGAATTAAAAAGTGATTTAATCAATTTAATAATAATTTATTTAATTAACGTGAAAATAGCCATTTTGGCCACTGTCTCAGATTTCGACGAAACCAGTTTCATCGGATCCATGACGGTGAATTATTGTAGTTTTCAAGTTTCATAGCAATCGGACTTGCCGTTTGATCGTACGGACTCGAAACGCGTAGAAATCAATTTAATTAGATTAATTTGAAATCAATTTGAAATAAGCTGATTTTAAACTAAATTTTTCATACGATGGAATTAGGACTTAAAACCTGTTCCATTGAGTTTAAAATTATCAAAAACATCTATTTTGATATATGGGATGACCCACTTTCGTTTCGGAAGCGAAACTGGCTTTTCGAGTCGTATTTGTCGTTTCAAATCTATTCGATATGATTGTTATTCTTATCGGGCCTTGTCAATATAAATACATTTGGTTCCTCAAACCCTAGCATCCACTCCGTTATTCTATATGTACTCTTCTTTTCCTCACCTGCTTCTCTTCTCTAATGTCAGATAATCTAATTGCAATTCCAAATTTTATCAAAAATACAAACTACCAAAAAATTCAAATAAAATAAGAAATTGAAATCTCTCAACGATACGAATCTGCATCTACCGTTCAATTTATGAAATATTGCTCGAGTCATTGGGAATTCAGGTCAAAGTGGTTAAATCTCCAAACCCTAGGCAATTTTAGGGCTTTCTGATCCGGGCTTCAATCGCTGACATTGAGATATGGGTTGTGAAGAGAGTGTCATGTGGAGTCTTCTGGTGGTGGTCGCATCGCCTATAGTGGCTGGAGGGGGTCGGAAATGGGTGAACTTGGGCTCAAAACGATGGCGGCTGATGGTGCTTTGGGGCGAATGCGGGGTATGGGGGATGTGACGCCCACCTCTATACCCACGCTAGACAAGGACACTACGTGGTAATGACGTCGACTAGCGCGGAGAATAAGGCTGTTGAGGAGCGACCATCCATGTAATTGCGTTGTGCGAGTACCGATATGCCAGATAAAAATATAACTTACATTTCATCTCTGGAGGAAATCCGACATACCGATACAAACTCAAAGCTACTACATGGTGGCTATGTATATATACTTCGGAAACAGATATAGAAATAAACATAACTCAAATCAGTCACAGACAATTCATATCACATAGGGGGAAATAGATATGAATATAACACCTGAAAGTGTACATCAGAGTAGTGGTCTAACAAGATCCACAATATCACAAAAGAATAGATACAAGTGCTAGACAAAAGAATATGTATACATCAAGGAGTCTAAATCTCAAATGTATACAACAAAAACTACAAGCTAAGTAGTTAACCAAAAGTCAGATGATGGTTCCAGATAGGAAAACAAGAGGAAGCACCTGTAATATCTCAGTCTGACCCGAGTATTATTTAATAAGAAAATAATAAACGGATCAGTCTAGCTATAATTATCAGATAAAATGAGATATAAGAAGAGATATAATAAAAACGTATGATAACCAAAAATGTCATACCTCGACAAGTATACATTAGAATATCAACAAAGGAAAATCATACAAATATCTCACGAATCTCATAGCATAAATAGAATGTCATATTCTTTATTTAATTCACCAAGCCACAATAAATGACATACATATCAATGCCAACTGAAAAAGGTGGTGAAACATAAATTCCAGAAATCACAACGAGAAATCCAGAAATCACAAGAAAAGAGGATGGCCAATCCCATAAACTGAACATCGACGCACCTAGAAAGGTACGCCCCATGTAAAGTCTAGCATCGATACACCTAGAAAGATGCACCCCATGCAAAGTCGAACATCGACGCACCTAGAAAGATACGCCCCATGCTCTAGAATCGATGCACCTAGAAAGATGCACCCCATGCATAAATAAACATCGACGCAGCTAGAAAGATATGCCCCATGTAATGTCTAACATCGATGCACCTAGAAAGATACACCCCATGCAAAGTCGAACATCGACGCATCTAGAAAGATACGACCAATGCATAGACGAACACCGGCGCACCTAAATAGATACGCCCCATGCCCCGACTTATTGAGCCGATTGCTCCACGAAGTAAATAAACATCGACGCACCTAAATAGGTACGACCCACGCGTGAAATAAACATCGACGCACCTAAATAGGTACGACCCATGCGAGAAGTGAGACGAAGCTCATTAAAACGAGGAATAGTCCCCCACATGGACAAAGAGACATCGCACATTGCTAGTCTAAACCATAAAATGATCATCATCGATCATCAAGAAGTGTCGATTACACTAAGCTAGTAAATATAAGAGTTTAGCTTCATGTCCCATAACCACTTGCTTAACTTAAATATTTGCGAACAAACTGTAGATCTCCACTAGAAAATTGTCACAAGAGTTTCAATCGAACAAGTCCAAAAATTAACCGACGAAGTAAACGCAAGCGTTTCATACCACTTGTTTCACTAAGCCGTTTAATTAGATTTCTCATACGAATGAGGTAAAGGTTTGTATATACTAATAGATTGGAAAACGGTTTTATAAATGAGCTTTGTATTAAAAAAAGAGTTGAAATCATCTTTGATAAAGAGTATGAATATTTACTACTAGTATAGAAAACCTTTATATTTTTAAAGTGACAAATCACAAAAACGATTGTAGAAACAATCAATGATAAAAATTCACATACGAAGACGTGAATCAAATCCAAAGAAATCGATACCAAATCCATCAAAATAGATATTCTCAAAAATCCCGAAAAAGAAGTCATCAACGTCAACAATAAATGATAACAACAAATGGGAATCAACACGAATCGATTAAATTTGGAAACCAAGCGAAATAGGCAAAAATAGGCATAATAGGCAAATAGGTGCAGGTCGGTCGGCTGGACCAGGGGGTCGGTCGACCGATACAGACCTGGAAAATCCTCGGGATGCTGGTCGGTCGACCGGACCAGTAGGTCGGTCGACCGGACCAGAACCTGGGAAGTGTTTTGGTAGCAGGTCGGTCGACCGGGCCAGAGTTTCGGTCGGTCAGACCCTGTTTCCAGCACTTCCCAGCCTATCTATATGAAGATTAAACTCTTCCAAATTGCGATCGGGCGAGCAATGGGCGCTAAGGATTTACACCAATCGACAACCCAGCCCTATAGGCTCTTCGATGCACACTAAAAACATGATCAAACACCATAGCAATGATTTTTAAGGATTTAACTTCGAAACACCAAAAATTGAAATATTCACAAAACCAATCCGAATCAAAGCAAATGCACATGAATAAGAGTTAGGAATTCATGCCTAACACTCAAAGATAATCATAGACTAAGATGTGAGATAAAAATCTCACCTTTGAACCCAAAAACAATGGAGGAGATGCTTGAAGACAAGGGAAGAACAACCACACTTCAATCTCAACACAAGAAGCTTGAATCCAAGCTTTAGAAGAAGAACATTCCCAAAGTTAGGTTTAGGAATTTCTGAAATTGATAGGAGAATGAGTTGGAGAAGATGAAGAGGATGCTTACCAAAGCTTCTTCTTGAATTTGGAGGTAGAAGCTTGAATTTGCAATTGAAGCTAGGGCTTGGAATTTTAATTTCCCATTCCACTCTCCATTTTCAGTTTTGCTTGAGAAAAAGAAATGTAAATGAGTGAATGGAAGGAGAGGGACTGAGTTAGGGTATTAAGTTAGCTAGTGGGTTGAACCCAAACCCAAAACCCAATAGAAAAAGTTGCAAAATTCGACTTTCTCCAAACATATCGAAGGTTATACTCAAAAAGGTCGCAAACACCATTTTGGACGCAATGGAAGTGGTCTCGAGTCCCAATTCGACTATTTTCAAAAGGTAGCTTTTCAGACTAAAATCCGACGAATAATAAAATATTTAAATATAAAATCGATAAATATGCGGGTTGTTATAGACTCCCCTCCTTAAAGAAATTGCGTCCTCACAATCTTAAGAAATAACTAAAAAGTAACAACCACAAAAGCATATCATCACAAAAGAAAGTTTGAAATAAGAAGTTCACCATAAAGAGCACGAAAGAGTAAGTCCGAACGTGTTTGCTCGATGAATTCTCTGGATTCCCAAGAGAAATCCCTATGATTGGAGAACCATTGAACTCTCACAAGAAGAACATCTTTGTTTCGAAGGCGCTCAACCTCCGAAGCAATGATGCGAATAGTATGTTGCTCATAATTCAAATCCGGTGAAACTTCAATTTCTTCAACAACACCAGGCTCAAGAATAAAATCGGATTCCCTAAGGTATTTCCATAGTAAAGAGACGTGGAAAACGTCATAATAACAGAAAATTGATCCAGGGCAACGGCGTAGTACAATAACAATACGCCCAAGAAATGAGAAACTCGAATAATTTGGAACAACGGCGTAATACAATAACGGTACGCTAGTTGAACCAAAGCTCGAATAATTTTGGAACACCAACGTAGTACAAAAACGGTACGTCCAATGAACCGAACACCATAAAAGAACATCGGACTCTAGTCCGTAAAAGAAATGCGATAAAGCTCAATAAAACGAAGTATATCAAAACGTCTGATGAACTTGGTAAAAAGATAATTTCATTCAGACATCATCAAAGAATCAACCACTTGTTGCTTACGGCTAAGGGCATTGGCAACACGATCACCCTTTCCCGGAGTATAAAGAATATCAAGATCATAAGATGCAAGGAACTCGAGCCAACACTGTTGACGCAAATTATGTTCCTTTTGAGAAAATAAACATTTCAAAGATTTATGATCGAAGTGGAGAACAAATTTCTTCCCCAAAATAATGATGCCAAACTCTAAAAGTGAAAACAATAGTCGCGAGCACTAGATCATGAGTGGCATATCTAGTCTCGATCGGCTTTAATGATTTAGAAACATAAATGATAGCACGTTCTCTTTTGCAAGGGAACGACATCCAAACCAATATGATTAGCATCGGTACAAAAGATAAAGTCTTGGTTCCCTACGGGAACAACAAGAATAGGAATATCGAAAAGAAAGAGTTCTTTTAAATTGATCCTCTTTCCCCAAAAGCTGAAACTTTCAAAATTACAATTATCTTTATGTAATTATCCTTTCAGAAAAAAAATTATTTTACAAGTCAATTTATTGTGTCAAATTGTCTCATCCAAGCGTTTAGGAGATTCCTATCGATAACGTTGATCAAGCGCATCGACCAGAATTCTTAAAGCACTCAATGGGAAATACAATCACAAAATCATCTTCTACACGATAAAAATATCTCTTAAAAGTTTTAAGAATATTCTTTGCTCGTTTTAAGAACAAAAATCCAATTGTACTTATAAATAAATCTTGTGAAAAAGATTTGCAAAATTTTGAATTGCTGTTTTCATCCAAAATCAATATATACAAGAATGGAGTCATCGAGATCGTAGAATACTCTATTCATAAAATGGATGAAATAAGCTGGACAAACTGAATGACATAATAAGTCATTCATAAGTTTCATAACGAGTGCGGAATGCGGTAAATGGAATGCTAACTCCCGCAACTTGTAGCAAATGAAAATCGGTGGCAAGGTCGAACTAAAAAGACCCTAACACCTCTCAAAAGATTGCTTAGGTGATAATCCTAAGACAAACTCAAAAATACCGAAAAACTTCACAACTATTTAGATGAGAGAAATAACACTTTTCTCATCAAGTGGGCTTAAAGAATAAAGTGATGCCACCAAAAATTTTGAAATCAGATTCACAAAGAAAAATAGAAATTTGCTTAACAGATAGGAAATGTCAAAAATGAATAGTCCACTTGGAAAAATGGGATATGGGCTTCACAATGATTAAGCCAATCCTTTTACAAAAATTAATTATGAAGCCAAAGTAGAAATCGGCTCGGAAAGAAAAATCACATAAAATAATTTCGACATCGATAATAAAAAATAAAAATAAAAAAATAAATAAACAAATTGAGTGTTGCGGATCTACCATCCGGATTCGCAATCCTCAAAGAAGTCATCAAGTCCAAAATGTTTAAAGAAAAGGAATCAACAAGTTCTTTTGACATAAAATAATGAGATGAAACCCATATCAAAAAAAGAACTCGAATAAGATAATCACAAAATAAATATCGTCAAGGGTAGAAAATACCTTGACCCAAAAGAAGTGCTAGTAGAGGCTTGCACAACCTTTAGCTTTCCCTCCTTCTTGCTTGAAGTATGGGACACGCAGATATATAATGACTCGAACTTTTGCAATAGCGACAATAGAGGGGTTGCAGACACTCCTTTGCATAGTGGTCCATAGAATCACAATTGTAGCATCGTCCACGACTAGTGGTAAGAGTCTTTGATACAGAAGTTTCTTGCTTCCCTTTCTTGTCGGGATTGGGATTGGGGCCTTTGAACTTAATAGGCCTCTTCATATTATTGTTGAAGTTATGTTTGGCACCCACAACTTCAACATTACTTTCATTATCGGCCTCTTCAAGTCAAAGAGCGATATCAATAAGCTGATCAAAAGAAACTTCCAGTTTCAGAAGCAAAAGCTTTTTAAGGTTCTTATTCAACCCATAGACAAACCTTTGATTTTTCTTCAATGGGGTATTGATATACAAGACCCCATATTTAGAAAGAGATTAGAAAGATGCGACGTAGTCCGTCACAGAAGATGCACCTTGAACAAGTCGATAAAACGCCGGGCCAAAGTTACTTTTTCAGCCTCCGGCACAAATTTCAATTCGAATCTTTCCCGAAATTGCTCCCAAGTGAGATCCGCTTCAACGATTTTAGAAATAAGAAGCTCATACAAATCTAATGCTCTTTCTTGGAGCATGCTAGAAGCCACTTGGACTCGGTGGAGATCAACAAGATTCGTGCGAGAAAAGATGCAGTCGCATGATCTAAGCCAAGCTTGGATTTCAATGACACTGTCGGATCCCCGGAATGGCCATCCACCCAAATCGGTATAGTCTCTACACAAGCGTGCAAAACCGGATCTAGGATGAGTAGGCTCCGGAATGGGTCTGATAGCTTGAGCATTATTAACAAGATCTAGAAGCTGCTGGGCAGACATAAATACTCCCTCCAGAGGAGTAGCACCAGATTTCCCGGCGCTGGGACGGCCAGGTCTAACCATTTCTTTTCTTTAAGAAAGAAAGAAAAGAGAAAAAGATTAATCTCAGAATGAATATCAAACAAACTTGATTGATAAAACAAGGTATCATAAAAAGAAATAGGATAGATCGGGTTCAATGACTCGAATTAAATCCTATGGCACGATTCCTAAGAAAGACTTAGGACAATGATCCTTGCTAGATTATTCTACATTATTTCGAAGTTTGGCTCTGATACCAAGCTGTGACGCCCCACCTCTATACCCACGCTAGACAAGGACACTACGTGGTAATGACGTCGACTAGTGCGGAGAATAAGGCTGTTGAGGAGAGACCATCCATGTAATTGCGTTGTGCGAGTACCGATATGCCAGATAAAAATATAACTTACATTTCATCTTTGGAGGAAATCCGACATACCGATACAAACTCAAAGCTACTACACGGTGGCTATGTATATATACTTCGGAAACAAATATAGAAATAAACATAACTCAAATCAATCACAGACAATTAATATCACATAGGCAGAAATAGATATGAATATAACACATGAAAGTGTACATCAGAGTAGTGGTCTAACAAGATCCACAATATCACAAAAGAATAGATACAAGTGCTAGACAAAAGAATATGTATACATCAAGGAGTCTAAATCTTAAATGTATACAACAAAAACTACAAGCTAAGTAGTTAACCAAAAGTCAGATGATGGTTCCAGATAGGAAGACAAGAGGAAGCACCTGTAATATCTCAGTGTGACCCGAGTATTATTTAATAAGAAAATAATAAACGGATCAGTCTAGCTATAATTATCAAATTAAATGAGATATAAGAAGAAATATAATAAAAACATACGATAACCCAAAATGTCATACCTCGACAAGTATACATTAGAAAATCAACAAAGGAAAATCATACAAATATCTCACGAATCTCATAGCATAAAAACAATGTCATATTCTTTATTTAATTCACCAAGCCACAATAAATGACATACATATCAATGCCAACTGAAAAAGGTGGTGAAACATAAATTCCAGAAATCACAACGAGAAATCCAGAAATCACAAGAAAAGAGGATGGCCAATCCCATAAACTGAACATCGACGCACCTAGAAAGGTACGCCCCATGTAAAGTCTAGCATCGATACACCTAGAAAGATGCACCCCATGCAAAGTCGAACATCGACGCACCTAGAAAGATACGCCCCATGCTCTAGCATCGATGCACCTAGAAAGATGCACCCCATGCATAAATAAACATCGACGCACCTAGAAAGATACGCCCCATGTAATGTCTAACATCGATGCACCTAGAAAGATACACCCCATGCAAAGTCGAACATCGACGCATCTAGAAAGATACGACCAATGCATAGACGAACACCGGCGCACCTAAATAGATACGCCCCATGCCCTGACTTATTGAGCCGATTGCTCCACGAAGTAAATAAACATCGACGCACCTAAATAGGTACAACCCATGCGTGAAATAAACATCGACGCACCTAAATAGGTACGACCCATGCGAGAAGTGAGACGAAGCTCATTAAAACGAGGAACAGTCCTCCACATGGACAAAGAGACATCGCACATTGCTAGTCTAAACCATAAAATGATCATCATCGATCATCAAGAAGTGTCGATTACACTAAGCTAGTAAATATAAGAGTTTAGCTTCATGTCCCATAACCACTTGCTTAACTTAAATATTTGCGAACAAACTGTAGATCTCCACTAGAAAATTGTCACAAGAGTTTCAATCGAACAAGTCCAAAAATTAACCGACGAAGTAAACGCAAGCGTTTCATACCACTTGTTTTACTAAGCCGTTTAATTAGATTTCTCATACGAATGAGGTAAAGGTTTGTATATACTAATAGATTGGAAAACAGTTTTATAAACAAGCTTTGTATTAAAAATAGAGTTGAAATCATCTTTGATAAAGAGTTTGAATATTTACTACTAGTATAGAAAACCTTTATATTTTTAAAGTGACAAATCACAAAAACGATTATAGAAACAATCAATGATAAAAATTCACATACGAAGACGTGAATCAAATCCAAAGAAATCGATACCAAATCCATCAAAATAGATATTCTCAAAAATCCCGAAAAAGAAGTCATCAACGTCAACAATAGATGATAACAACAAATGGGAATCAACACGAATCGATTAAATTTGGAAACCAAGCGAAATAGGCAAAAATAGGCATAATAGGCAAATAGGTGCAGGTCGGTCGGTTGGACCAGTGGGTCGGTCGACCGATACAGACCTAGAAAATCCTCGAGATGCTGGTCGGTCGACCGGACCAGTAGGTCGGTCGACCGGACCAGAACCTGGGAAGTGTTTTGGTAGCAGGTCGGTCGACCGGGCCAGAGTTTCGGTCGACCGAACCCTGTTTCCAGCACTTCCCAGCCTATCTATATGAAGATTAAACACTTCCAAATTGCGATCGGGCGAGCAACGGGCGCTAAGGATTTACGCCAATCGATAACCCAGCCCTATAGGCTCTTCGATGCACACTAAAAACATGATCAAACACCATAGCAATGATTTTTAAGGATTTAACTTCGAAACACCAAAAATTGAAATATTCACAAAACCAATCCGAATCAAAGCAAATGCACATGAATAAGAGTTAGGAATTCATGCCTAACACTCAAAGATAATCATAGACTAAGATGTGAAATAAAAATCTCACCTTTGAACCCAAAAACAATGGAGGAGATGCCTGAAGACAAGGGAAGAACAACCACACTTCAATCTCAACACAAGAAGCTTGAATCCAAGCTTTAAAAGAAGAACATTCCCAAAGTTAGGTTTAGGAATTTCTGAAATTGATAGGAGAATGAGTTGGAGAAGATGAAGAGGATGCTTACCAAAGCTTCTTCTTGAATTTGGAGGTAGAAGCTTGAATTTGCAATTTAAGCTAGGGCTTGGAATTTTAATTTCCCATTCCACTCTCCATTTTTAGTTTTGCTTGAGAAAAAGAAATGTAAATGAGTGAATGGAAGGAGAGGGACTGAGTTAGGGTATTAAGTTAGCTAGTGGGCTGAACCCAAACCCAAAACCCAATAGAAAAAGTAGCAAAATTCGACTTTCTCCAAACATATCGAAGCTTATACTTAAAAAAGTCGCAAACACCATTTTGGACTCAATGGAAGTGGTCTCGAGTCCCAATTCGACTGTTTGCAAAAAGTAGCTTTTCGGACTAAAATCCGACGAACGATAAAATATTTAAATAAAATATTTAAATATAAAATCGATAAATATGCGGGTTGTTATAGGGGAGATGCGGTCGGAGATGTAGTGTAAGCTGGTGGTGGTGGCTTGGTCGATGGGGGCCCCCAAGCATGAGCGGCGGCGGTCTAAGGCATGACATCGGCGATGCTACTATACGCGGTCATGATGTATTATGTGAGAAAGAGGTAAACGTGTGTTTATTTATTATGATTTTAATTAAATTTTTGAATCTTCTAATAATAATAACTTTCACATACGAGGTCGGATTTTCACGAGGTTTGTTTCGTTGGGATCGTATCAAAATTCTGGACATCATGGAACGAGTTCGGACAAATTCTAAGACCGTTCAATTTTTGGGCCTAAATTGGATTTTAATTCGATTTAAAATCAAAGGTGAGTGTTTTGACCCACTTACAACTACTAGATTATCTTATGTTAGTTAAATTTAATTTATGATGTGATTAGAAATAAATTGATTGATGTTTGGTATGTTAAAATTGTCATTCTACTTAAATTTGACCTTTATTGCATTTAATCATCGTTTAATTTAATATTGAATTTAATTGTCACTTTAATTCCTGTTAATGATAATCAGTTATCTATTGATGTTTATTGGTTGATTTGGATGATGATTGCGATGGATGTTTGATTGTTGATTTTGGATGACTAGATGTTGTATTTTTATATTGTTATAACACTTCAAGTTCCCTATGGGTTGAAATGATACATACCCGAACGATCTATAGATTAGGGAAAAATCGTTAGGGGTTGAAATGATAGACTCAAGCGATTTTATGGATTTTATTGAATTCGGGATTGCAGTTTGAAATGATATATAACCGTAAAAATTTAATTGTGGATTGAGATTATACATATCTGTATCACTTGAATATAGGGTAGAAAATTATATACGGACACCGGATCGGTTAAATTAAATGATTTTTAATTCTTTAAATTTTGAATTCAGTTAACTGGCATTTTAAAATAAAATTTTGATTTATATAAATTGTGTTATTTTCGATAATCCAAGCATTAATGCTGAAATTGGATTTGATTTAATGAATGGTTCAAAGGATTTAAATTGAAATTTCAAAGTTGAAGTTTCGAATATAAATGAATTTATCGGAATTGAGTTATTGGAAATGTTTGGATATAACTTTAAAATCTATTTTAAACTAATTTAAACTATTTAATTAATTTAAACTATTTTTATCATTTAAAACTATTTTAATTTATTTTAATCTATTATAACTTATTTTATCCATTTTAATCTATTTTACCTATTTTTAAACTAATTAAATTTATTTAATCTATTTTAACTCTATTTAATATAATTTAAATCTATTTAATCTAATTTAAATTTATTTAATCTATTTTAAATCTACTTAATATAATTTAAATTATTTAACCTATATTTAATCTATATTTAATCTATTTAAATCATTTTAAATCTAATTAAATCAAATTTAAAGTATTTCTACTATATAAACTATTTTAATCTATTTAAACTATTTTAAACTATTTTAAACTATTAAAACTATTTATGACTATCTAAACTATTTTCTAAAATTTCGGACTGTGTAAAATCGAAGTAATTATATTTAAATCCTTGATGATGGTACACCCTAAGTTGGAATTTGGAATTGATACCTTTTGTGAATGACATATTTGAGTAAATATGATGGTTTTGGAATGAGGATTTAATTAACTGATCTTATCGATAATTTCAAAGTGAATATGATTTTAAGAATGAATATGGTGGTGAAAGTGAATATGATTACGAGAGTGATATGGTTTTGTGAATATGATATTTTGATATCAATTGTGAATTGACTTTTGAAATGTAAAAGAACTATCCGGTGTGAAATAAGCATTTGGTTGTTAAAGAGACCGGGATCAGATATTGTCATACTCTCTGCCAATACTGAAATCCACTTTAACAACTATGTACGTGGTGGAGATTCCACAAATGAAGTAGGATGGTTTTGGAACGATTCTGTATGAGGTATTTACGTGACCCTGACTCCCGTGAGTCAGCTTAGATGTGACTAAAACAGGAGCTATACCTGGGCCAAGTGAGGTCATTCCTCTGATTGGACATGCTTCTTCGATACAATATTATGACTTTGTGATGATTTGGTGGCCACCCCTTGATTTTGATTTGGGAGTGTGTTCCGAGGTGGGCAGTAGTAGCAGTTATGCGTTACCACCAGCCCGGTTCTGTAATTGGTATATCTACTATGGCATTACCTCGAGTGCCGTGTTCACATGCCCTATCGTGCCTTATACGAGTTTGGTTTGTACCATACCTATGGAGTGCCCTTTGATAGACCTCCAATTTACGGAGGAATTACGGTACTGTATAGACTATAGGAATGTATAAAAATGTGTTAAGGGGGATATGGGTATTGCCTTAACGCTATTTTGATACTTTACTTTACTGTAGACACTATTATAATAGCGTATTGTACTATATAGTAGATAGTTTAACGGATCCTTAGGAGATGGGAATCCCGAACATCTCTTAAGTTATTGCACTCACGTTAGAACTAGATAGGAGATGTCAAACCTATAAAAATCTCTGATGCCGTTACACACATATTTATTTACTATCGATTTAACTTACATAAGATCTTTTAGTTCTGACTCGAGTGTTTTGTCTTTTTAATTCGCTCGGGTCAGTCTTGGCTTTTCAGTGTATCGAAGACTACCTTCTGGAGGATGAAGACGAAGATTTGTACTATAATTATTTATTGTATTTATTCCACTGCATCATGTTGTTCCGCTGCATTTATTCACTTATTACTGTTGTATGTAACTCTGATCTGTATTACAAAAGTTTAATCAATGTTATTTGTAAACAGCTTCATGAACTGTTTATTTGATTATTATATTTTGTCATTCCGCTGCGAGATTCTGTATTTGTTTCTTCCTTTCTCTGTTTTTCTTATTTACCTCATAACAATCTGTCCTTTTGAATGGTTTGAGTCTTCCGCGTGGGTCCAAAAAGGCAGGTCGTTACAGTTGGTATCAAAGCTTTGGTTTAACGATAACCTTAGCTTTGTGGGGTCTGACTCTTTAAATAAGGTAGTAATACCCTAGAATGAGTCGTTGAGTGTATATATGATGTAACAACCCTGTATTTTGTGATTATTTTAATTGTATATTTTAATTATTTTAAATTGAACTTCCTGATTTGAAAACTTTAT
This sequence comes from Allium fistulosum, assembly GCA_030737815.1. Taxonomy (NCBI): domain Eukaryota; kingdom Viridiplantae; phylum Streptophyta; class Magnoliopsida; order Asparagales; family Amaryllidaceae; genus Allium; species Allium fistulosum. The sequence continues at coordinate 795,140,283 of CM060902.1, read as the reverse complement.
TTTATTTATTAAAATGGATAAAAAAATAATTTTGAATATAAATTTTGATTTTGATGTTAATTAGAATTCCAAACATGACTAAATAGAATATTTTCCAAAAAAGTGAATTTTTGTCGATATGGTCAAACTCTAACTTTTAAATTTAAAAATTTTGAAAGTTTTAAAATTTGAATTTTATCTTTTATTATGAAAGTAAATAAAATTTTAAGAATAATGCTTTTCGTTTCGTTAAAATCTGATTAATATTGTGAAAGTTATGCCTTTTTCAATATTGTGTGTAATTTGCTGTATTTAACAAATTGTTTATTTTAAATTGTATAAATAATATTTTATTTGGTCATGTAATGTTCTAAGTTATATTTATTTGGGTAAAATAACTTTTATGTATATAGTTTGGTTTTAAAACATTTTTTTGTGTGTAATTTACATTTTCTAGTGTCAGTTGTATTCTGTTTATAATTTTTAATCTCCAGTTTCAATTAATTAAAGAAATTCTTTATTTATCTCTCTATTTCCTTAAGATCTTATTTTATTCTCATTCCCACTTATTTTGTTCCTCATTTATTCTTTTAATTCGACCTTTTATTTGTTTTAAATTGAAGTAGAAATTTTTCTAAAGCTAGTGATGATTTATTTGTAAATTTTGGACCCGGTTTTGAATTTTTAAGCAATTTCTTCATTCTTTTGCTATTTTCTTTAAAATTAATTATTTATTTTCAATTTATTTTACTTTGTTTCAGTTTTTAAATTCATTTACTGATTTTTATTTGGTTTTATTTGTATTAAAGAAAATGGAAATATGAAGAGTTTAAAGGCTTTTCATTTCAAGTCCTTTCATTGTCCAAAAACTCTTCACATGCCATAACATCTCATTAATTCATTTTTGGCTGTCTACTTTTCATTTTTAGCCGTGAATTACCATCTCATTTCTAATGCAAAACTCATTTCTCAAATTCTTATTCACGGCTAAAGCAATTATGGTAATGGCATCTTCTTACTTTTCACTTTTCTTCTCATTTTCATGTCATTTTTGCCTTGTTTTTCTTGCCTTTTGCTCGGCCATCCCCTTGCTTGTCATGGCCACCACCTCCTACCACTCCTCCTTGGCATCATCACCACATACCACTTCAGATCCATCCATGGCCGAACCCTCCATGATGACAAAACTCCACCAAAATGCAAACAATGCCTTAAAAACAATGCTAGCCGAGCTCCCCTTGACCATACCCTTCATTTTCCACCACCACCACCACCTTTGGCCGCCGCCACCACCTTGTCCAGACCCTACCACATCACTCCAGCTACTGACCTGAGATGTTCACCCTCTGGCCGAACCAAATTGCCCATGACCGAGCCGTAGTTTGGACCATTTTCCACCTATTTGCCTAGAAACCCTTCACTTAGCCTATGTTGTAACTTCCTCCATCATGTTCTACCTTGTAGCCTTACCTTTTCCAGACCCATACCTGATCCAAACCAAGTACAAACCTGACCTAATTGATCCCCTAGGCCATGCAAACAAGTAGAGAAAGCATGGAAAAAAGTTTTGTATTCAAACTGCTTTTTGTTTCAAAGTTATTCAAATTCAATCGTATTGATTTTTAACTATTATATTGGTTTTGTTTTTGGGTTGTAACACAAGCTCTATAACTTGGATCTCGCTCTCCACTCAAGTTCGTAGCTTTGTCATTGTGTTCTGGTTTTTGTTGTGTCATTTGAACTTACGTCTCCAGCAAAAGAGCTGAGTAAATCTCACCTGACATTTATACTTATGCAAATGTGAATTTAGAACAATTGAATGTGTAGAATATTATGTTATGTTATACCTGCTTATGTTATATATTATATGATGTTAACTTGTTAATTTACCTGTCATCTCATCTATTACTAATATATGTTGTTAAACTGTTCATTTATATCTGTTTATCACACTGCAAGTTCCCTGTAGATTAGATCACTATGGGTTGAAATGATACATACCCGAACGGACTTTAGAATAGGGAAAAATCGTTATGGGCTAAAATGATAGGCCTGAATGATTTTTATTTATTTTATTTTACTTGGGATTGCGGGTTTGAAATGATAGAACCTGGATTTTTCTTTGTAAACTGCGGATTGAAATGATATATATCTGTATCACTTGACCTAGGCTAGAAAACTATATACAGGCCCGTGGTTATTTTATAAAGTATTTTGAATGTTTTAAATATGTTTAAGAGTGTAAATTTATGAAAATTTGATTTAAATTGGATTTTTAATGTTTAAATAAAGAAATTTTGATTCTTTTATAAGTTAAAAATGTAATTAAATGAATGGTTAAATTTTAAATTATTGAAATATAACTTAAGTCTGGAAATTTGGAATTTTGGGTTTAAAACAAAATTTGAGTTATATAAATAAAAATGGAAATTTAATTATATTGGAAAAATAGAAATAAAAATTTAAGTGTTAAGTTTAATTGTTAAAATGAAGAGAATAGAAATTTTACACTTAAATTTTATTAAGTGAATTCTTGAAAATTGCTTTTATTTATAAGAAAATTTATTATAAAAATCATAAGTTAAAAGTATTTTAAAAAAACATTTTGAATGTTAAATTATGGTTTTTATAATGTTTAACAGTTTAAATTGGGATTTATTGTTTGCTGGAAATACACTAAAATCTGGAAATACTTTTAATAGCACTTCAGAAATGCCATCGTTTCTGAAATGAACTAAAACTTAAATAAGAGGCTATTACAGCAGTTCTGCAAATGCTGTAGTTGCTGAAGTAAACTAAAAGGCTAAAAACTTGATAAAGGCCTATTATAGCAGTTTTGTAATTGTTGCAGTGGTCTGCTGTCTTTGCTGAATTTAATGAAACCCTTATTTATGAAACCTGAGCTATTACAGCATTTCTGGAAATGCTGTCTTTGCTGAATTGAACTAATTTTCAACTAAATTTAAGATTTTACAACAGTTTTAAATGTTGTCTTTGCTGAATAAAAATGTTTTCAAGTATAACTTATAACAGCTTTTTCTAAATGTTGTGAAAGGTTGAAATTTTCAATGTTTATGGTTTTTAACTAAGTAAATGAACTCAGAATGGTCTAAACTTTGGAAATTGAATACTTGAGTTGGAAGTATAATAACTTCACTTTTAGATGGTTTAGATGAATTAATTTGATTGGAATATAAACTATTAAAAAGGTGATTTGAAATGAGAATAAATGAATGATATCTTGGAATTTAAAAGGTATTTAAAGTTAAATACGGGCTTTGAATTCAAATGATGATTGGATAATGAAGTTTTTGAAAGATATGATATTTTGAAATATTGAAATGGTTTAGAAATGATTTAACCTTTAATTTGATAAAGATTTGAATTTGAAATGATATTGTGTTATGAAGTATAAAATATTATTTTGGAATTTTATAACCACGGGTATACTTCTCTGTATGTCATTTGATTTACTGGTGATGGTTTGATGCACATTAACACTGTTAGTTGCATGGTTTACTTCGATATGGACATTTCTGTGATATTGTCACTACTGTTTAATTGATGGTTTTATGGATCCTTAAAGGATGGGCGATCCCAAGCATCCTCTAAGTTATTATGCATTGCTATTATAGTTCACTTGAGTTGGTTTACATTGTATAAGTATATATGTCCTGACTCGAGTGTTTTGTGTTTTTCTTTACGCTCGAGTCAGCCTGAGAATTCACAGCTTTCGAATTTACCTTCTGGAGCTAGAGATTTGCTGGAGCTTATCTGTCCCTCTGTTATTTCTTATCTTCTAATCCAGTTATATACTATTCGGTATTGCTTCTGCATTAGTGATTTATGTATCCTGACTTCTATTGTATCCATTTTTTAAACTATGATATTTTATAAATGTTTTGAGAGTTGTATATAGTAGCTTCATGAACTACTATGGTATTTGTTTCCGCTGCGAGTTATTCTGATTTTCTATGTCTGTGATTCTATGTTTGATTTCATTTGCTCCAAATTTTATTACAATCTTTTATTTTGAATTATTCAAGTCAGACATGTGTGGATTATTGTCGATTTTAATGGTCCAAAATAGTGGGTCGTTACATATGAGAGAGCGTATTTGTTAGTGTATAAAAGGTTTTGTATTGTGTTAATTTGTTCTATTTTGTATTTATAGATTCTGGTTGGTACATAGGATGTTATGACATCGATAGGGATTTCTAAACACTGAATAGGATAGACCGACACAATATTGTTTTGAAATATAGGTAAATGAAATAATTTTGCCTATTATATATTCTGTATATAAAATAATAAAATTTTATAAATGATATAGTTGGATGTAATATGCTATTTGTTAGGTAGAGAAATTTTATAAATATTGATTGAATAATAAGATTTATAAATAAAATAAATACAAATTTAAATTTGAGGACTTAAGTTCTGGGATTTTGAAAATTTCTTTCGAAAGATTTTGGGATATAATATTATTATTATTTGGAAGTATTTTCCGATATACATATTTCAATGTGATTTGGGAGGAAGTTTTAAAAAGAAATTTTCAAAGGAAATAAGTTATGTACCCCCCTCTCTGTTGTTGGAAAATAATTGCGATGATGAGTGCACGCATCATCGACGTTCATTTTCGAGTTTCAAAGTGGGAAGACCATTGTAGTAATTTCACTACACAATTGTTTTGATAAATAAATCTTAATTTTGAATTTCTAAATATGATTTGATCTATAAAGGATAAATATATATATTATCTTCTAAGTGACTGAAATGAACCCGGAGTTTAATTAGTTCTTAAATTTTCTGATATTTAGTAGTTTTCAATTATTGAAATGAATGAAATCTTAATTATTTTAATAATTGGAAGTTTCTAGAATGAAGAAAATAACGTAATTAGATGCTAAGTGATTAATGGTATATATGAGAAATTGGAAACTTGTAAACTTAAGAATAATGAAAATTTAGAAGATGAATTATTGGACTTTGAAAAAAAATGAACAAGATGAACTTGTGTAACTTTCAATTGCATTCTGAATATATATATATATATAACTTACGTAAATGTTAAAAGTTGTAAGGTTAATAAGAATATGTACTAGAATATTATACAAGCAAAAACTTGGAAACAAATGAAAGTGTTCAATGGAATTACTTCTATAAATAAGAACTCTAATGTTATAAATTGTTATAAACTAAAGTTAGTAGTTTGTAATGCTACTAATTAAATGTAATTAAAGTGAATAATGTAAGAAAAATGATTATAAACTTAAGTTAACATTTTAAGCTATTTATAATCAAATTGAATAGTAAAAGGTTAATAATGTAAGTAAGTAATTATAAACTTGAATTAATATTGAAACCATTTATAATTAAAATGAGTACTACATAAATTGAATGATTATAACTTCAAAAAACATTGAAATGATTTAGAAATGGATTTAATATTCAATAATACTATATATGGAAGAATGAATATGAAAAAGAAATAACCTATAAATGGCGAATTAAATTGTAAAGAAACTTACCTAATAATGTATAATCAAATAATTGAAATAAAAACAACTTACTTAAGCAATGAATGTAAAGTAATAATATGAAAGAAAATGGCACTGTATGAATAAAGGAGAAATGAACTTTTGTAAGTAATAATGAATGAAATTAATGAAAATAAACATTATATGAATAAGAAAAGAAAAGTAAATGATGAAAAAAGGGAAAATCAAACTAAATTGTAAATGTGAAGTAAACTGAAATAAAATGTATACAATACTTCAATAATGAATTCATTTATGATCCAAATAATTGAAATGGATATAAATTATGTAAGTAAAGAATGTAAATTAATGAAATAAGCCTTACATGAATGAATGAAAATTAAAAATTTGTAAGTAATGAACGTGAATTAAAGAAAATCATTGTATGAGAGAGAAAAAATGAACAATAAATGATGTGAAAAAGATAAATAGAGTAAACCTAAAAATGTGTTGGATTCTTTGATTGTTGGGCTTATGGATTGGTTGGGAAGGGATACTTCTATTTTGTATAGAGATGTATAAATAATCTATAAACTTTTATCTACGACTGTTGAGTGTATGGATTACTTCATAGTTTATTTATCATTTTATATGATTAGAGGTTTCTAAACTCGAACAAACCAATTGTTGGTTGCTATGGATGTAAAATTGTTATTCTTGACTGTATGCGATGATTGTATGATTTGTTTGTAAGCAATTGTTGTTATGTTGTGTTGTTATGTTGTGTTGTTTTGTTGTTATTAGTTGAAACAAGTTAAATATTTCTCTTTTACTTAATTATTAACCTCTTTGGATTATATAAGTGAAATACAAGTATGGAAGCAATAGCTACTACTTTTGGTTTCATAAAATAAGCATTGTCTGCCCGACAAAAAGGTATGTTCTCAGATTACGGTTTTCTAGCGCTATTATATTGTTTTCTCGTGGTTTGGGATATATTATTTTGAAAATATGATATATATTGTTATTATTGATATTATTATTTCTCCCAGACCTCTCCGTACAAAGGAGACTCTGGCGAAATTTTTCGTGAATTTTGGACTTAGAAATTTTTTGTGAAATATAGAAATGTTTTCCAACTTTTATTGAGTATAAGGATTTAATTGTTTATAAATTGATATATTTTGTTTAAATTATTTAATTATGTAAATTAATTTTTTATAAATTTAATATTTTAAATAAGATGTATTGAATTCTTAATTCCATCTTTTCCCTTCTTTTTTATTTTCGAGGACGAAAAGTTTTGAGTAGGGGAGAGTGTAACGACCCGTAAATTTTCGATAATTAAAAATAGTTAATTTAATAAGATTTTGTGATTTAACGTTGGAAGAAATAAAAATTTGTGATTTAATAAAAAGAATGTAACTGGAATAAAATGTGGTAGTATAAATTTATGGTAATTGATAACTGCTTTAAATGTAATTCCAACTAATTAAAATGATTACAAAGTTATAATGGGTTATAAATTGTAAATTTATTATAATAATGTGTGTGTTAATTGATAATTGGATTTAAAGAATAATTGATAATTTAAATGTTGATTAATCAATGAAATAGTATGTAACTAATTGTAATTGATAAAAATAGTGTTCTGGTAGTAGTTATGACATTTGTGTGTAGGTAACAGACTTACAATTGTTATTAAATTAAGTAAAGGTAAAGATTGTCATTTGTTACCAATTTGTTTAATTGTTGAATTCAATTTGAAATCAAATGCAATTAAATGTAATAAAATGTTACGTTAATGTAAATTAAGATGAAATTGGAGAATATTAATGTAATGAGATATAAACCGATGTTAACTATATCCAATTGGTAATGATTTGGTTGAATAAAAGATTGAATTCAAGTTGATCAATTTGTTGGAATTTAAATTTTTATTAATTGGATTTTTTGAAATTAAATGTTATGAAATATTATGTTAAAGAAAATTAAGATGATAACTGTAAAAGAGTTGTGCAATAAGATAAACAAATGTTAATTGTATCCATGAGATGCCAATTGATTAATTAATAAGATGGAAAGGCGAATAAATAGATTTATTGGAATTTAAAGTAATTAGCATAGTATTTATTTCAATTGGAATTAAACACTATAACTAGTAGAATAATTGACATTGAATTGAGATGTAATTTTGTTTTAAATTATTATAAATGTCCGAGTAATCAAAAATGATGAAAATTTGTTAGTTTATAAATATTGAATTAAAAAGTGATTAATCAATTTAATAATAAATTATTTAATTAACGTGAAAATAGTCATTTTGGCCACTGTCTCGGATTTCGATGAAACTAGTTTCGTCGGATCCCTGACGTTGAATTATTGTAAGGTTTCAAGTTTCGTAACGATCGGACTTGTCGTTTGATCGTACGGACTCGAAACGCATGGAAATCAATTTAATTAAATTCAACTGAAATCAATTTGAAATAAGCTGATTTTAAGCTAACTTCTTCATACGATGGAATTAGGACTTGAAACTTGTTCCATTGAGTTTAAAATTATCAAAAACATCTATGTTGATATATGGGATGATCCACTTTCGTTTCGGAAGCGAAACGGGCTTTTCGGGTCGTATTTGTCGTTTCAAATCTATTCGATATGATTGTTATTCTTATCGGGCCTCGTCAATATAAATAGGTTTTGTTCCTCAAACCCTAGCAGCCACTCAGTTATTTTGTACGTACTCTTCTTTTCCTCACATGCTTCTCTTCTCTAATGTCAGATAATCTAATTGCCATTCCAAATTTTATCAAAAATACAAACTACCAAAAAATTCAAATAAAATAAGAAATTGAAAGCTCTCAACGATACGAATCTGTGTCTAGCATTCAATTTTTGAAATAATGCTCGAGCCAACGGGAATTCGCGGTCAAAGTGGTTAAATCTCGAAATCCTAGGCAATTTTAGGGCTTTCTGATCCGGGCTTCAATCAGCGAAATTGAGATATGGGTTTTGAAGAGAGTGTCATGTGGAGTCTTCTGGTGGTGGTCGCATCGCCTATAGTGGCTGGAGGCGGCTGAAAATAGGTGTACTTGGGCTCAAAACGGTGGCGGCTGATGGTGCTTTGGGGCGAACACGGGGTATGGGGGAGATGCGGCCGGAGATGTAGTGTACGTTGGTGGTGGTGGCTTGGGCGATGGAGGCACCTAGGCGCGAGCGGCGGCGGTCAAAGGCATGGAATCGGGGGTGCTACTGTACGCGGTCGTGACGTATTTCGTGAGAAAGAGGTAAACGTGTGTTTATTTATTATTATTTTATTTTGATTTCAATTAAATTTTTGAATCTTCAAATAATAATAACTTTCACATACGAGGTCAGATTTTCACACGGTTTGTTTCGTTGGGATCGTATCGAATCCGGACATCATGGAACTAGTTTGGAAGAATTCTGAGACCATTCAAATTTTGGGCCTATATTGGATTTTAATTCGATTTAAAATCAAAGGTGAGTGTTTTGACCCACTCACAACTACTAGATTATCTTATGTTACTTAAATTTAATTTATGATGTAGTTAGAAATAAATTGATTGATGTTTGGTATATTAAAATTGACATTCTACTTAAATTTGACCTTTATTGCATTTACTCATTGTTTAATTTAATATTTAATTTAATTGTCAATTTAATTCCTGTTAATGATAATCAGTTATCTATTGATGTTTATTCGTTGATTCGGATGTTGGTTGTGATGGATGTTTGATTGTTGATATTGGATGACTGGATGTTGTATTTTTATATTGTTATAACACTGCAAGTTCCATATAGGTTGCAATGATACATAACCGAACGATCTATAGATTAGGGAAAAATCGTTATGGGTTGAATGATAGACTTGAGCGATTTGATGGATTTTATTGAATTTGGGATTGCAGTTTGAAATGATATATAACCGTAAAAATTTAATTGCGGATTGAAATGATAAATATCCGTATCACTTAACCATAGGGTAGAAAATTATATACCGACACGGGATGGGTTAAATTAAATGATTTTTAATTCTTTAAATTTTGAATTCAGTTAACTGGCATTTTGAAATAAATATTTGATTTATATAAACTGTGTTATATTCGATAATCCAGGCGTTAATGCTGAAATCGGATTTGATTTAATGAATGGTTCAAAGGATTTATATTGGAATTTCGAAGTTGAAGTGTCAAAAATAAATGAATTTATCGGAATTGAGTTATTGAAAATGTATGGATATAACTTTAAAATCTATTTTAAACTAATTTAAACTATTTAATTAATTTAAACTAGTTTTATCAATTAAACTATTTTAATTTATTTTAATTTATTATAACTTATTTTATCCAGTTTAATCTATTTTACCTATTTTTAAACTAAATAAATTTATTTAATCTATTCTAACTCTATTTAATATAATTTAAATCTATTTAATCTAATTTAAATTTATTTAATCTATTTTAAATCTACTTAATATAATTTAAATTATTTAACCTATATTTAATCTATTTAAATCATTTTAAATCTAATTAAATCAAATTTAAACTATTTCTACTATATAAACTATTTTTATCTATTTAAACTATTAAAACTATTTATGACTATCTAAACTATTTTCTAAAATTTCAGACTGTGTAAATCGAAGTAATTTTATTTAAATCCTTGATGATGGTACAACCTAAGTTGGAATTTGGAATTGATATTATTTGTGAAATGACATATTTGAGTAAATATGATGATTTTGGAATGAGGATTTAATTAACCTATCTTATCGATAATTTCAAAGTGAATATGATTTTGAGAATGAATATGGTGGTGAAAGTGAACATGATTTGGAAAGTGATATGGTTTTGAGAATATGATATTTTGATATCAATTGTGAATTGACTTTTCAAATGTAAAAGAACCATCTGGTGTGAAATAAGCATTTGGTTGTTAAACGGACCAGGATCAGATATTGTCATACTCTCTGCCAATACCGAAAACCACTTTAACTACTATGTACGTGGTGGAGATTCCAGAAATGAAGTAGGATGGTTTGGCGAACGATTCTGTATGAGGTATTTACATGACCCTGACTCCCATGAGTCAGCTTAGATGTGACTAAAACATGAGCTATATCTGGGCCAAGTGAGCTCATTCCTCCGATCGGACATGCTTCTTCGATACCATATTATGACTTTGTGATGATTTGGTGGCCACCCTTTGATTTTGATTTGGGAGTGTTTTCCTAGGTAGGCGGTAGTAGCTGCTATGCGTTACCACCAGCCCGTTTCTGCAATTGGTATATCTACCCTGGCATTGCCTCAAGTGTCATGTTCACATGCCCTATCGCGCCTTCTACGAGTTTGGTTTGTACCATACCTATGGAGTGCCCTTTGATAGCCCTCTAGTTTACGGAGGAATTACGGTACTGTATAGACTATGGGAATATATAAAAATGTATTAAGGGGGATATGGGTAATGCCTTAACGCTATTTTAATACTTTACTGTTGACATTATTATAATAGCGTATTGTACTACATAGTAGATAGTTTAACGGATCCTTAGGAGATGGGAATCCCGAACATCTCTTAAGTTATTGCACTCACGTTAGACACTGATAGGAGATGTCAAACCCCGTAAAGATCTCTGATGCCGTTACACTCATATTTGTTTACTGTCGATTTAACTTACATAAGATCTTTTAGTTCTGACTCGAGTGTTTTGTCTTTTCAATTTGCTCGGGTCAGTCTGAGCTTTTCAGTGTATCGAAGACTACCTTCTGGAGGATGAAGACGAAGATTTGTACTATTATTATTTATTGTATTTATTCCACTTCATCATGTTGTTCCGCTGCATTTATTCACTTATTACTGTTGTATGTAACTCTGATCTGTATTATAAAAGTTTAATCAATGTTATCTGTAAACAGCTTCATGAACTGTTTATTTGATTATTATATTTTGTCATTCCGCTGCGAGATTCTGTATTTGTTTCTTCCTTTCTCTTATTTTCTTATTCACTCCATAACAATCTGCCCTTTTGAATGTTTTCAGTCTGATGAGTGTGCCTGCTTAAAACGTCCAAAAAGGCAGGTCGTTACAGGATCGATGTAGGAGTTAAGTTGTTAATTCCTTGTATTTGAGCTATTTGATACCAAATAGCAAGCGAATGATCCGTGGAGTTAGGAATGGGCTTCTAAAATCAATACTTAGCTGAAGGAGGAAAATGGAATGAATCTGGGAAGATTCTAAGGATTGGTATTGATCCATAGCTATGGATCAGTGCCAATCCTTCACTTTGATGGATCGGGCTTTAATTCTTTATAGAGTTTCTTTGTCTTTGCCTTTTAGTCTTGATTATACTCGGTTTCTGGACTTTACGGCTATATCTCTAGACCATCTGCCTTGATAACTTTCAAGTTTTATTCATCAAGTCAGTCTACATACCGCTTGGTCAAAAAGTTGGATAACACTTGCCCTCCAAAGTGCATCTTGTTGCAAACACGATGTGCTTTGAATTAAGACAAGTCGGGATTTCCCTACTCCAATCCTTCTTCGAATAGTTTTTATTCTTTCTTCGGATTTTTTTGGTGAATTGTTGTGTCTATATCCATTCATTATGATGCTTTGCAAGCATCTAATAAAATAAAACTGGAGCTTGCTCTTATGATCCGTAATTTCAAGCTCGATAATTTTTAATTGACTCCTTTTCTGAATTTTTTAAATCTTACTCTGCTTTCATTTGGCTCTAGTTATTGTACATTAAGTCTGCACACATATAAATGCTTATATATTATCCATCATGACTTGCTTCTATGTACATATTGGCTCCTGTGAAGCAATAGATACATATGTGTATGCATATGCATTTATATATGCCATTTTCCATTTTTCATTTTGAACGCCGATCGGTTGGTACCTATCCATAGGCATGGATTGGTATCGATCCAAAGCCTTAGAATTAGGCGGGTCTAACGCCTATTTTCATGGTTCGGGCCTTATATAATTTTTTCAACCCTATTTCAATCTTTCACTTTTATTTTCTATTGCCTCCAAGCTTCGACTACTATTGAAAACCTTCGACCTCGAGACCATGTGAAACTCCACCACTCTCCACCTTAACAACCAAATGCCACCACCTGGACTCGACTCGAATTGAATTGCCACCTGAATGAGCATCAAGTTCATGCCCGATCCAAACTGTGCTTGCCTCAATCCTTTGACTTGAGCTTTAAAGCTTGAACAAAGCTTTTAGATCGAAATCTAAGCATACATAGGTCGGTAGGTGGTGATGATGGAGATGAACATTACTGAAGATTGAATGCTTCAAGGACTAACAGCCATGCTTAGGGGTAGGGCTCTAAGTTGCTAAGGGCTAGATTTCTTCAGGGACTTTGGTTCGATATTAAACTTGCCCTTGGGATATTTTTCCTTGGTAGATTTTGAGAAATTCAAGCATATCCACTTGGAACCAAAACCCTAGGATGAAATCTCTTTAATTCGTGACATCTTGAATGTGTGAATGATGACTCGAAGCTCGACGGAATGGTCAGCGATGACAGTCACTTCGGATATCCTCCAAATTTTTAAATGAAATGTTGCACAATATAGGAAATCGGCATTACATGACACTGCACAACACTGCGCTAGATTTTTACTTTGGCACCAAGCATGACTTTTAATCTGATACCAATTATATATTAAGTTTTGATAGCCAACGCTCATAGTTGTTCCAAGTGTCTCTCTCCTCAAGCGGTAGGTCCATTAACTGTAAAATATGTCGAGTCAGATACCAAGTCTGCAAGTAGAATAATAGGTTTTAGAAGTTCCAACGGAAACCGTAGAGGGTCCAGAAGTTGAATGTAACATCCCTAATTTTTGATAACATTATTCAGGGAATTTAATTAGATAAATTAAATAGAATAAAGAAGATAAGGAGATTGAGATATGAATAATTATATAGGGTCGTGCTTATTAATAAGATAAATGTGCTTTAATTTGGTTTATCGGTCAATCAAACTACACGTGGGCATAATAGTAAATATCCATTTTATTTTACACGGCTGTATCCTTTTGTAATTATCCATTCACGTTTCATTTTCCACTTTCACAAACAAAATTCAGAAACCTAAATATAGTCGGCCATTAACAAGGGAAAAGAGGAAGAAAAATTAAATCAAAGCTAGGGAGGATTAATCAACAACAAATCTCAAATTCCTTATCAAGTTTAAGGTGAATAATAATCTCATACCATCTCTACTTTTATTCTATGATCATATGGTTTTAGATTTATGATATAAATTCGTTTTTTGTGAAAACATGGATGATGATATGTTTGAGCTATTTTATGCTGATTTATTTTAATTCGTATGCATATGAATTTGCACAGTTTTGATGTAAAACCGAGAATCTATGATTTTAGATTGCCATGGAAAAAATTTATATTAAGTAAAACATGATTTTGGAGATGAGTTTTAATTTTCAGAATTTTCCAAGCTATGGAAATTTTATTATGAATTTTTGGTGAAAAATATGATGTAATTGGGTTAAAAATTTATTTCGAGAATTTCAGGAAGAAATTGGATCTAAAATTTTAATATGTTTGATTACATGATGAAATTGAATTTCTGTGATTTTTGGGGATTTTTCCTGATTGATTTACTTGTAATTACTAAAGTTGCTATATTTCGTCCTTTAAATTAGAAAAAGGTGTTCCACCTTTATTTGCAAGCACCTTTCGACTCTATTGATTTCGCCCCATCCCAGTCGAAACCTACTCAGTCGAAACCCACATAGCCGAAACCAATACACAAGGTATCGTCTAGATAATAGATGGTACGTAGTGGATTGGAAGGATGGCGGAAGCCTTGGCGTCGAATGGTAAGCTTTCGATGGAGTCGAAACCCTGCTTTGTTTTCAAAAGTTAAAGTCTTGCCCTATTTTACTTTAAGCTTTTGACACAGTCGAAACATATGCTTTCGAAAGGGGTTGGTTCCGACTTAGTCGAAACCTAGCCTCTATTTTCCTTTCGAAGTATTGAAGTCATTAATACCTTCGAAAGGTCATCTTTGCTTTTACCTAAGTTAAGCCGCTTCCTAATTGCTTTCGAAAGGGGGGGTTGAAGGTTTCAAAGGTAATGGAGTTGAAAGGGGGTTTCGACTTTGTCCTTCAAGGTTTTAATTTTTAAAGGTTTTAGCTTTCGAATAGATGGTTCCGACACCATCAACTTTTCCCTAATTTAATATTTGTTGGTTTCGAAAGAGATACTTTCGAATATAACCCTTTTGGCCCAAACATTATTTTTAAAGAGTAAACCCAATGCTTTCGAAAGGGGTACTTTCATTTGTTTTGAAGCTCTATATTTTAAAAGATGCGTTGATACCATCGAAAGGTATGTATGCTATGTTTTGAAAAAGAAGCTTTGCTTTCGAAGGAGGCTATCCAAAGATTTCGAAAGAGATGTTTTTATGATTTCAAAACATAAACCCAATCTCAATTTAAAGTATTAGCTATGGCAACAATAAATAAACAAAGTGTTTTGAAATAAAGAAGTTTTTCCTTGATTTAAAAGGGGGTTAACCATGATATATAAATACATACATACTTATTTATATAAGAGGATTTCAAGGATAAGGAACCACATGTGTTGGTACTATTTTGTTGTTATGTTTACTTCTTCATATATTTATTCACATTATTATTAACCCATAACTGTATTTTAGGGAAAAGGGCAGAATAATCGGTTAGATTGACCCAGTAGTGAATATAACTTAACAAATATTAAAATTTGAATTAAAGATATTGGTAGGGGCCAATAAGTTTACAGTAAGCCCATGAAAACTGTATGATATTGGCAGGGGCCAATAGATTCATAGTCAGCACATGAAAACTATGATTTGATATTGGCAGGGGCCAGTAGGTTTGTAGTTAGCTCATGAAAACTATATCCCGATTAAGATATTGATAGATAGTCAATCGGTTCCTAGTTAGCCCATGAAACTAGGATATGTAAAATGATATTGGAGTTACCAATAGGTTCTTAGTGATCCCATGAAAACTATGAATTTGGAAGATTATCCTTAAACATTTGAAAGGTTAATAGCAACCCTTAAAACTATAATTGAGACAGATAGTCAGAATAAATGGGGATGGGTAATCCAGATTTGATTTTCTTGTTTTGCATATCATCATAATATTTTGAAATACTATGTTTTTAATCATTGTAGATGCAGGAGCATAGTATATGGTTTTATAAAAGGTTTAGGATACCAGGGAAGGGAAAACCCGTTCCGCTAAGCGGCGTGGTCTCACTAGATATCCAAATGGTTTGAGATGGTAGATTATTATTCATACCAGGCTTTATGTCTGATTCGAAGTTTTTGTTTTCCCTTTAAACTCTCGGGTACTCAATTGATTTTGAGTAGGTTGAGAATTAAGGTTTTCAGGTGTTCTTTTAGATTAATAAAGCTTCCGAAGATGTGTAGGAGGCAAGCTTATTATTAGAGTTCTTTTATTTTCCATTGTGTATTGGGTTGTAAATGCAAACTGTTTAATGCCTTATTATATACTCTGATCAACCAACGGGGCATCTTCATATATCGCACTTGGCATATTTTGTAATTATTATATATTATCTGAACGTGGTCTATGAACTGGGATTATGTAATCAATTTGAAATATTTTTGAATGGAATATAGATTTTATTTTCTTTTTAATTTTTTTCCATATTCTTGTGTTTCTATATATCAATGTATCCAATATCACTGTATTTGGTCGCCGAGGATTAATAACTATGAATGACTGCAGCATCCGTAGCCTTTAGTTTTAGGCCTCCAAGTAGGGGGATGTTACCTGTTTGTACCAGAGCATGGTTTATGAAACTTTAAAAAAAACTTAAACCTAAAAGATTTTTCAAACATAATCCAATGAATCAGATAATAAGATTGGGGTTTGGGGTAACGCTATAATAACGTACTTGTATTTTATATATATAGTTATATATATATATATAAGTATGTATCCTCCGTTCTTTTAGACCGTTCTTCTGTATCTTACTAAGGCTCGTATGAAGATAGTACTAGAAAGGAGATATGGAAGCAGGAAGCAGGAAACGGAAGAGGAAATCTAGGTGGAGGAAGTGCCACAACTAATGGAAATGCTCGACCCACTACCAGGAGAAACCTGGGTCGACCGGCTAATGCTAGTAACCAAAATGTGGAAGCCAATGTGGGTGCTGGAAATCCACCAGTAGATATGAAGGCGATGTATTAGTTCTTTGTTGGTATGATGCAAGCTGGAGTTGTGACTGGTGTTGCTGGAAATGTAGGAGGAGCTAGTCATGTGGCTCCAGTCGGGAATATTGCTTTGTTGAGTAGAGATTACACCAGTTTGTGTGGGAAGCCATTCTTGGGAACGGAAAGTGCTGTAGAAGTTTAGAATTGGCTATTGCATTGTAAGCGTATATTTACTGATTTGGGTCTGAATGATGAACAAAAGAGAAGGTTGGCCTCTAGACAGTTGCAGGGGTCAACACTACACTGGTGGAATAGTGTTACTGCTAGAGTGTCAGAAGAGCAAATAACTTGGACTGATTTTAAGATGAGATTTGAGCAGAAGTTTGTATTTGAGTTCGCTAAGTCTGAGTTGATGAGGAAGTTTATGGATTTAGTTCAGGGAGAAATGTCAGTAGTCGAGTATGCTACTACGTTTAAAGAACTGTCTCGATATAGAGATGCTGTTATAGATACTGACATCAGAAGGAATGAGAGGTTAATTCGGGGATTGTGGCCCGAGCTTGCTAGGATGACCATGACACATGTTCATGATCCGTGTAATGTGATGGTGGAAATGGCCATTCGTCATGAGGAGTTACTTGCTGATCAGGCTAAGGAGAAATCAGTTGAAGTTCTAGGTTCTCAAGGGAAGAAGAGAAAGTTCTTTAAAAAGAAGGGAGCCCAGAAGGGAGATACAGCTAAGAAGCCAAAGGTTGAGGTAGTTTTTTATAAGTGTGACAAGAAGGGTCACTTTGCGAATGAGTGCCGGTCGGGAAATGGGAAGAAAGCTGCAAACAAGAAGAATGCGAAGTAGTTTAACTGTGATCAAGTTAGGTACTATAAGAACAAATGTCCAGAGCCAGTTAGGGAGGACAAAGGAAAGGTCTTTGCTATTGGATCAGCTAGGCCTACTACAGTAGATAAAGGAAAGACTTTGATGAAAGGTACGCTTTTGATTAAGAGTATTCCTGTTAGAGTACTTTTTGATACCGGTGCATCACATTCATTTATATCTCAGTGTTTGGTTGATAGATTAAGCTTAGAACCCACCTACCCTGTTACTTCCTTAAGGGTTGCAAATCCAATATGAGGATATGCAACTTTAGGGTTGATATGTGACCAGTTAGAACTTGATTTTGTTAGGTCATAAATTTGCATGCAGTTTGTATGATATTGATTTTGTAGATTTCGGAATCATTTTGGGAATGGATTGGTTGGGTAGGTATGAGGCTAGAATATTTTGTTAGGATAGGGAGATATCACTGAGACACCGTGATAGTCATAATCGAGTAATATTCTCAATAGAGAATTCTGACCGGAGTGTTAGTGCTTTGCTTAGTGCTATGGAGATGAGAGATTAGTTAAGTCAGGTTCATATAGCAAGAGAGTTTGCAGATGTGAGCCAATCATCGGGCTACCCCTGAAAAGAGCTGTTGAGTTTAGAATAGATCTTGTGCCCGAAGCCGAACCAGTGAGTAGACCACCTAGCAGGATGACACCAACATAGATGAAGGAATTGAAGATGCAGCTAGAGGATCTAGAAGGAAGGAAATTTATTAAACCAAGCAGTTTGCCTTGGGGAGTGGCCGTGGTGTTTGTGAAGAAACTAGATGGATCGTTAAGTATGTGTATTGACCGTAAGCTGAATGAAAAGACGATTAAGAATAAGTATCCTTTGCCAAGAATAGATGATCTATTCGATCTGTTGAATGGAGCCAGAGTGTTTTCCCAGTTGGATTTAGCGATAGGTTTCCATCAGTTAAGAGTAGAGGAGGACAGTGTTCCTTTGACAGCCTTCCGGACTAGATATGGTTCATATGAGTGGTTGATAATGCCGTTTGGATTGACAAATGCACTTGCTTTCTTCGTAGATTTGATGAACCGCGTTTTCCGAGAGTACTTGGATTGGTTTGTACTAGTGTTCATAATTGACATTCTAGTATACTCTAAGGATGAGAGAGAGCATGAAGTTCATCTTAGAGTGGTGCTTGAGACGCTGAGGCAAAATCAGCTAAAGGCTAAGTTTACCAAGTGTAATTTTTGGAAGAAAGAGGTTAATTTCCTTGGTCACGTTGTTTCAGAGAAAGGATTGTCAGTTGATTCAGATAAGATCGAAGCTGTGAATAATTGGAAGAGACCAGAGACGGTGACTGAGTTCAGAAGTTTTCTTGGACTTGCTGGCTACTACTGGAGATTCATTAGGGTTTTCTCGCGGATAGCAGCACCCTTAACTAAGCTCACCAGAAAGGAGGTGAAGTTTATTTGGTCTGACAAATATGAGGCAGCATTCTTTAAGTTAAAGCATTTGTTGACTAATGCACCCATGTTAGTAGTTCCAAACGAAAACCAAGGATTGGTGGTATACACTGATGCGTGTAGGACTGGATTAGGAGCAGTGTTGATGCAGAAGGGAAAAGTCATTGCTTACGCATCTAGGCAGCTTAGACCGCATGAAGTAAGATATCCTACTCATGACTTGGAGTTGGCTATGGTGATTTTTTCCTTAAAGATTTTGAGGCATTATCTCTTGGGGGAGAGATTTGAGTTGTACACCGACCATAAGTCTTTACGGTATTTATTCTCACAGAAGGAGTTGAATATGAAACAGCAGAGGTGGCTGGAGTTCTAGGCAGCCTAGTGGATTGCATCAACCTTTAAAGATTCCAGTTTGGAAATGGGATTTGACATTTATGGATTTTATAGATGGGTTTCCAAGGTCAAATAGAGGTAATGAAAGTATATGAGTTATAGTGGACAGATTGACCAAGAGTTCCCATTTCATTATAGTTAAGTCAACCAAGATGGCACCTGTTTTAGCTAAGTTGTTCATGAAGAACATAGTTAGACTGCATGGAGTTCCTAGTAGTGTAGTCCGTTATAGAGATGCTTTGTTCACTAGTGAATTTTGAAAGAGTCTACAGGAAGTGATGGGTACCAAGCTTAATATGAGTACTGCATATCAACCTCAAACAGATAGGCAGACAGAGAGAGTTAATAAGGTACTCGAAGATTTATTGAGAGCTTGTGTATTGGACTTTGGTGGATCATGGGAGGATCACCTACATTTGGTTGAGTTTTCCTATAATAATAGTTTCAAACTAGTATAGGAATGGCATCGTTTGAAGCTTTGTATGGAAGACCATGCAAATCACCAGCATGTTGATTGTAGACTGGAGACAGATTAGTCTTAGGTACATATTTGATTAGAGAGGCGTTAAAGAAGATTGAGATAATCCGAGGAAGGATGAAAGTAGCTCAATAAACGTAGAAGAGTTACATAGATAAGAGGCGTAAAGACCTAGAGTTCTTAGTGGGAGACATGGTTTTCATTAAGGTATCACCTATGAAGGGTGTGGTATGATTTGGAAAGTTGGGAAAGTTAGCCCCGAGATATGTTGGTCCATTCCAGATTTTAGAGAGGATTGGAAAGCTCGCATACAGAGTTGAGTTACCGAGCAGTATGGTAGGTGTCCATAGTGTATTTCATATGCCTCATTTTCGTAAGTATGTGCATGATCCAGAGACTACTATTCCTCCGACAAGGTTGGATGACTTAGTGGTAGAGCCTAATTTGACTATTGTTAGACAACCAGTTGGGGTTGTAGCTAGAGATGAGAAAAGATTAAGGAACAATATAATCAGGTTGGTAAAAGTTCAGTGGAGCGACAACGAGAAAGACTGTACTTGGAAGGCTGAGGACAGGATTAGAGATACTTATCCTGATTTGCTTTGAGGGTATGTCTATATTAGATTTATATAGACAGTTGCTAATCAGTTAGATTAGTATGGTTGTTAGGAGTTGTTACATATGATTGCTATGTTTAGTATTTAGTCCTTACTAAATTTTGAGGACGAAATTCTTTAATGGGGGAGCCTGTAACATCCCTAATTTTTTATATCATTATTCAGGAAATTTAATTAGATAAATTAAATAGAATAAAGAAAATAAGGAGATTGATATTTGAATAAATTATATAGGGTCGTGCTTATTAATAAGATAAATGGGCTTTAATTTGGTTTATTGTTTAATCAAACTACACATGGGCATATTAGTAAATAGCCATTTTATTGTACACTGCTATATCCTTTTGTAATTGTCCATTCACGTTTCATTTTCCACTTTCACAAACAAAAATAAGAAACCTAAATATAGCCGACCATTAACGAGGGAAAAGAGGAAGAAAAATTAAATCAAAGCTAGGGAGGATTAATCAATAACAAATCTCAAATTCTTTATCAAGTTTAAGGTGAATAATAATCTCATACCATCTCTAGTTTTATTCTATGATCATATGGTTTTGGATTTATGATTTAAATTCGTTTTTGTGATAAAATGGATGATGGTATGTTTGAGATATTTTATGCTGATTTATTTTAATTCATACATATACGAGTTTGCATGGTTTTTGTGACGCCCCACCTCTATACCCACGCTAACCAAGAACACTACGATGTAGTGCTGTCAATTAGCACGGAGAATAAGGCAGTGGAGGAGCGACCATCCATGTAACTTCTTTGTGCGAGCACCGGTATGTCAGATAGAATAGAATGCATATCTTTTAAGAAGGAATTCCGACATACCGATACAAACTCAAAGCTATCACACGGTGGCTATATATATTCTTCGGAAACAAACATAGAAATAATCATAACATAAATCAGTCACAGACATCCATATCACAAAGGCGGAAGAAGATATGAATATATATATAACACATAAAAGTGTACATCAGAGTAGTGGTCGGAAAGATCCACTATAATACAAAAGAATAGCAACAGGTGCTATACAAAAGAATAAGTACACAACATAGAGTCTATATCTCAAATGCGTACATCCAAAAACTACTAATCTAAGTAGTCAGCCAAAAGTTAGAATAATCCCAGAAAAGAAGTCAAGCAGAAGCACCTGTAACATCTTGGTCTGACCCGAGTATTATTTATAAGAAAATAATAAACGGATCAGTCTAACTATAAATATCAGATGACATGATATAGAATAAGGGGTATGGCATAAACATATAATAACCATAATGGCATACTACTATAAGTATGTAAATGATAATCAACAAGAGATTAATCAATATCACAAGAATCTTCTCTGAGATCCAAACCCATAAAAAGGTAATGACACACGAATTCACCAATTCACAAAAATTGATAAAGCATATCAATGAAAACCACGAAAATTGGTGAAGCACTAAATCCAGAAATCAACACACGAAATCCAGAATAAATCCCAGAAATCAACACACGAAATCCAGAAATCACAAAAAGGGGGAAGTCCGAGCACATGGATGAGAAGCTATCTCATGGAAGCTATCCATTTAATTTTTCAAACACACGAATGACCCGAAGGCCTTTGACACACGAATGGCCCGAAGACCATGGGGTGCTACCCCATTTATGTGATGGTGAAACATCACAAAAGCGAGGTCTAGTCTCCCTCGCAGACAAAGAGACATCGCTCAATCGCTAGTCTAAATCACAAAAATGATCGTCATGATCATAAGGAAGTGTCGATCTCACCAAGCTAGTAAATATATGAGTTTAGCTTCATGTCCCATAACCACTTGCTTAACTTAAATATTTACGAACAAACTATAGATCTTCACTAGAAAATTGTCACAAAAAGGTTCAATCGAACAAGTCCAAGAATTAACCGACGAAGTGAACGCAAGCGTTTCATACCACTCGTTTTACTAAGCCATTTAATTAGATTTCTCATCCGAGTGAAGTAAAGGCTTGTATATACTAGTAGATTGGAAAACGGTTTGATAAACGAGTTTGGTATTAAAAATAGAGTTGAAAATGTTTTGATAAAAGAGTTTTGATATTTACTACTAGTATTGAAACCTTCATATTTTTAAAGTGACAAAACACAAAAATGATTGTAGAACAATCAATCACAGAAATTCACATACGAAGACATGAATAAAATCCAAGGAAATCAGCTCAAAATATATCAAAGTGGAAGTTCTGTTGAATGTTTTTCAGATAAGATCCCCTACGGAGGGGGGTCCAGGGGGGTGAAAACCCCCTAGGTGGGGGTGCGGGGGCAACACCCCCGCTACGGGGTTCGACCTAGTGAAGACAAGCGACCTAGTGAAGCCAAGCGGCCTACGACCTAAAGGTGAAGCGGGCGAGCAACCTAATGGATAGGTGGTCGAGCGACCTAGTGGAATAGGTGGTTGAGCGACCTAACATTTTAAGGCCGAGCGACTTAACTGGAGCGACTTAGTGGTCATGCGACCTAAAGGAGATAAGGTATTGCGACCTAAAAATTCACGACCTAACATGATACAGCAAAGAGGCGCGCGACCTAAAGGGGTACGCGACCTAAAAGGTTTCGCGACCTAACTGGGTACGCGACCTAGAAGGGGTACGTGACCTAATGGGTTTCGCGACCTAAAGGATTACGCGACCTAAAGAGTTTCGTGACCTAAAGGCCAGCGACCTAAAGGGTTTTGCGACCTAAAGGCTAGCGACCTAAAGTGGCAATAGGTCAAACGACCTAACGGAAGCAGGCCAAGCGACCTAAATTCAAACGACCTAAGTCCTAGCGACCTAGGATTTTCACGCGACCTACCGTAAAACATGTCAAACGACCTAGTGCCAAGCGACCTACGGTCTACGACCTAATCTCCGAACGACCTATGGAGAAATAGGGGAGAGCGACCTAAGGTCTGGAACAAATTAAGGCCGGAAACGACCTATGCTCTGTGTGACTTTTCAACAGCGAACGACCTAGTGCTAGAAAATGCTAAAATACATGAAAATTGGAGTTTTTCACCAATTCAATCCAAACCAAATGCAAATGCATGTGCACAAGTGATAGGGAATCATTCCTAACAGTCCAATGACAGTTATAGGCAAGATGTGAGATTAAAAATCTCACTTTTTCACTAAAATGGATGAAGATGAAGCTTGAAAGCAAGGAGAAGCAATCCAAAGCTTGAATCCAATATCTTCTACTTGAATTAGGAGTTAGATGTTGAATTTGCTAATGAACTTGAGCTTGGAATTTTAATTTCCCATTCCCCCCACCATTTTTGATAAAGCTTGAAGTGTTTGATGAAGTGATGAAGAGGAGATGGGGTTGGGACTGAGTTAACAAGTGCAGTCCAAACCAAAGCTCAAAGCAAAAAGTGACGAAAATTTCACTATCTCCAAACATATCGAAGTTTACACTCAAAAAGATCGCAAACGTCATTTTGAACACAATGGAAGTAGTCTCGAGTCCTAATTTGACCGTATGCAAAAAGTAGATTTTCGGACTAACATCCGACTAACGATAAAATATTTAAATAAAATATTTAAATATAAAATCGATAAATATGCGGGTTGTTACAGTTTTGATGTAAAATCGAGAATCTATGATTTCAGATTGCCATGGAAAATTTTTATGTTAAGTAAAACATGATTTGGGAGATGGGTTTTAATTTTCAGAATTTTCCAAGCTGTGGAAATTTTATTATGAATTTTTGATAAAAAATATGATGTAATTCGGTTAAAAAATTATTTCGAGAATTTCAGGAATAAATCTTTGATCTGGAATTTTAATATGTTTGATTACATGATCAAATTGAATTTCCGTGATTTTTGGGGATTTTTCCTAATTGATTTACTTGGGAAAATAAATTATTTTGAAAGGACTTTTCTGAAATAATTGGTTTTAGTATACGGAATGGCTTAAACGATTCATATTTATGGTTTTAATTTGATATAAATGCGGATGTTTTGAATATAAAGTATTTGAAAAAATTTTATGGCAGCCAATCAATGGTTTACAAATAGGGAAGTTGTTAGAAAGTAATTACTAAAGTTGCTATATTTCAGCCTTTAAATTAGAAAAAGGTGTTCCGCCTTTATTAGCAAGCACCTTTCGACTCCATTGATTTCGCCCCATCCCAGTCGAAACCTTCTCAGTTGAAATCCACATAGTCGAAACCAATACACAAGGTATCACCTGGATAATTGATGGTACGTAGTGGATTGGAAGGATAGCAGAAGCCTTGGCATCGAAATGTAAGCTTTCGATGGGGTCGAAACCATGCTTTGTTTTCAAAAGTTAAAGTCTTTCCTTATTTTACTTTATGCTTTCGACTCGAAACATATGCTTTTGAAAGGGTTTTATAAGTAACTTTCAAAGAAGGTTGTCATGTATTGGCTTTCGAAAGGGGTTGGTTCCGACTTAGTCGAAACCTAGCCTTTATTTTCCTTCCGAACTATTGAAGTCATCAATACCTTCGAAAGGTCATCTTTGTTTTTACCTAAGTTAAGTTGCTTCCTAATTGCTTTCGAAAGGGGGGTTGAAGGTTTCTAAGGTGATGGAGTCGAAGGGGGGTTTCGACTCTGTCCTTCAAAGTTTTAGGTTTTAGCTTTCGACTAGATGGTTCCGACACCATCAACTTTTCCCCAATTTAATTTTTGTTGGTTTCAAAATAGATACTTTCAAATATAACACTTTTGACCCAAATGTTACTTTTAAAGAGTAAACACAATTCTTTCAAAAGGGGTACTTTCATTTGTTTTAAAGCTCTATATTTTAAAGATGATTTGATACCATTGAAAGGTATGTATACTATGTTTTGAAAAAGAAGTCTTTGCTTTCGAAGGAGGCTATCCAGAGGTTTCGAAAGAGATGTTTTTATGATTTTAAAACATAAACCCAATCTCAATTTAAATTATTAGACATGGCATAAATAAACAAACAAAGTGTTTTGAAATGAAGAATTTTTTACTTGATTTAAAAAGGTTAAAGGGTTTAACCAGGATATATATATATATATATATATATAAAGAGGATTTCAAGGATAAGGAACCACTGGTGTTGGTACTATTTTGTTGTTATGTTTACTTCTTCATATATTTATTCACATTATTATTAACCCATAGCTGTATTTTAGGGAAAATGGCGAAATAACTGGTTAGGTTTACCCAGTAGTGAATATAACTTAACAAATGTTAAAATTTTAATTAAAGATATTGGCAGAGGCCAATAGGTTTACAGTAAGCCCATGAAAACTGTATGATATTGGCAGGGGAAAATAGGTTCATAGCTAGCCCATGAAAACTATGATTTGATACTGGCAATGACCAGTAGGTTTGTAGTTAGCCCGTGAAAACTATATCCGGATTAATATATTGACAAATAGTCAATAGGTCCCTAGTTAGCCCATGAAAACTAGGATATGTAAAATGATATTGGAGTTACCAATAGGTTCTTAGTGATCCCATGAAAACTATGAATTTGGACATATAGTCCTTAAACATTTGAAAGGTTAATAGCAACCCTTAAAACTATAATTGAGACAGATAGTCAGAATAAATGGGGATGGGTAATCCAGATTTGATTTGCTTGTTTTGCATATCATCATAATATTTTGAAATACTATGTTTTTAATCATTGTGGATGCAGGAGCATAGTATATGGTTTTATAAAAGGTTTAGGATACCAGGGAAGGGAAAACCCGTTCCGCTAAGTGGCGTGGTCTCACTAGATATCCAAATGGTTTGAGATGGTAGATTATTATTCATACCAGGCTTTATGTCTTATTCGAAGTTTTTGTTTTCCCTTTAAACTCTCGGGTACTCAATTGATTTTGAGTAGGTTGAGAGTTAAGGTTTTCAGGTGTTCTTTTAGACGAATAAAGCTTCCGAAGACGTGCAGGAGGCAAGCTTATTATTAGAGTTCTTTTATTTTCCGTTGTGTATTGGGTTGTAAAGGCGAACTGTTTAATGCCTTATTATATACTCTGATCAACCAAGGGAGCATCTTCATATGTCGCTCTTGGCGTATTTTGTAATTATTATATGTTATCTTAGCATCGTCTGTGAATTGGGATTATTTAATCAATTTGAAATATTTTGAAATGGAATATGTATTTTATTTGCTGTTTAAATTTTTTCCATATTCTTGTATTTCTGTGTATAAATGTATCCAATATCGCCGTATTTGGTCGTCGAGTATTAATAACTACAGATGACTGCAGCATCCGTAGTCATTATTTTTCGGCCTCCAAGTAGGGGGATGTTACATTAAACCTGTCCCAGATACTCTTGACGATCTAGTCATACTTGACGATCCCATCGATTCTCCTACTTCCAAAATCGAAGAGGGATCACTTAAGAGAATTTGTGAGAAATAGGAATCCCATTTGAGGATGTATTAGTTCTGACACGCCATCAAAGAGCACACCATCCACCAGATGGATATATAGCATGTAATAGGTATATGTGCTTGGCAGGATGCGTACTACCATTTAATCAATACATCCAACAGGTTCTACATTTCACGCAATTGGCTCCTGTCGAGCTTTATCTGAAGAGTTATATTTTCCTCCACGGTATGTTCATTATATTTGCTCGCCACTTTGACCGAGCTCTTAATAACCATGAGATCCGACATTTATTTAGCTTTAAACGTCGCAAGGGAAGTCCTTCCTTTCTCTTTTTAGAGCCTTCTAGAGGCTACCGGATCATAGTCGGTACTCGGAATAAATTAAGCTATTTCAAGGAGGAATTCTTTTTTGTTTGTTATCCTCCCGGGTTTGTTCACGATGGATATCTCCACGTAAGCTTCACTTTAGCCTTTATCATGCGGTTCCACATCCATAACTTTATCACTTCTGAACGTCTTTTTCGTTCTTTATAGATGTAACACGTAGGCCTTCCAATGCAATTATGGCAGAACCTATCAGACAACTATACCTAATCTCGAAGGAAGAGAAAGAGGCCAAGCTGCTGCTCAGTTATGAAAATCTATGTTCTTATAACTTGTTGGAATTCAATCACAGTGTTGGTGCTGCTCTAGAGGACAGCGGCGATGGTGAGGACGATTCTTTATCTAAAGGTAATGGAGATCACTCGTCGGTGCCCTCAGTTCAGAGTCCATTAATCGAGACTGGCCATGTACAAGAGCACGTTGAAGAGGGTGAAATTAGGGATAAAGGTGAAGAAGCGGCAGAATATGGTGAAGAGGGTGAAGGTGACGATGATCGGCAACCCCTACAGAGGAAGACTCTTAAGCTTAAACTTTCCAACAAGAGGACTTCGACCCCACCTCCACCAGCTACATCCACATTTGAGACTCCTATACAGACTTCAAAGGATCCTTTTGCTGGTCTCGAGCCAATCCCAGATATAATCCACTCTTTTGGCCTCACCAATATGAGCATTGGGGATGTTGGGTCCCTTGTTCGTTTATAAGAGGATGTGCCTTCTACTAAAGAAGGGGAGATTACCCTTATCAGCAAATTCAAACCCATGGTTCGTCGAGAGGATACTTCTGCATGCGCACACACATGCACTGTACTCTGCACAGCTCAGGTAGTGCTCTTGTCTTGTCAAAGCTGACATATCTTCACTTTACTTGCAGGTTTCATGGAGCGACATGGATTATACAAGGATTTCCAAGATCAGATGGAATATCAGCCGAGGCGCAAACCAACTACGTGACCACACAACCCCTTGAACTTCTTTACTTAGATCTTTTCAGTCCCTCACAGATACAATCTATAAACCACAATAGATATGTATTTGTAATCATAGATGATTATTCTAGGTTTACCTGGACTATTTTTCTTAAAACTAAAAAGTGATGATTTTGAAATGTTTAAAATCTTTGTTAAATGAATTCAAAGTCAAATGACTAGTAAAATTAAAACTATTTGGAATGATCACAATGGAGAATTCGAAAATGAAAATTTTGAGAATTTCTGTAATAAGAAAGGTATAACTTATAATTTTCCATTTTCAGGAACACCACAACAAAATGGAGTGGTTGAATGTAAAAATAGGACGATTCAAGAGCGCGCTGGAACTATGCTAAATGATAGTAATTTACCTAAATTTTTTTGGGTTGAAGCAGTTAATACTATATGTTATATATTAAATAGAATTTTTAAATGGCCATTAACTAAGAAAACACCATATGAATTATTCTATAATAAAAATCCTAAAGCATCATACTTTAGAGTTTCTGGTAGTAAATGTTTTAATATAAATACTAAAGATAATTTGGATAAATTTGATGCTAAATCAGATAATGAAATCTTTATTTTATATTTAAATAGTAATAAAGCTTATAGAGTTTTCAATACTAGAACTAATACTATTGAAGAGACATTACATGTATTATTTGATGAAAACTTTAAAGTTATAATCCAAATATTGATAAAGAAGAAATATTGATAACCCAAATGAAATTACTAATAATGAGATTACCGAAAATGGAAATAATAATAATTCAGAAAATATCACATCCAAATAAAAGAACATGATAGTTAAAAGATCATCCTATAGAAATATACTTGGAAATATTGAATATGTTGTTAAAACTAGAAATCAACTAAATAAAATGAGTAACATTGCTTTTATTTCAACTATTGAACCTAAAAATCCAAAGGAAGTATCAACTGATGGTTCATGGATTCTTGCTATGCAAGAGAAATTGAATCAATATTGAGCGAAAGCATACTTTGGGAGCAATTGTTAACTCACTTTTGAGCCAAAGCATATTTCAACTAGACTTACAAGATTCAAACTAAAACGAAATGAATCAAAACTTGGTAGCCATACTCAGATGGACTAAGGAAATAGCTCGTGAAAGATTGGAGCCCAAATATACTAAGTACATAACTCGGCAACGAGTTATGATGCTTCAACATCACAATCTCAAACTTCATGCAAGTAATCCACTAGCTCTCCCATGCATGCCCGAGTGATTTCGTAGAATTCCAGACGCTTATCTTAAGGATTGAAGAGTTAACTATTGTGAACTGCAAAACAAACCAAGTTATGTAGGAACGATCATCAAAACAAGTCATCGATCTATGAAAACACAAAGGGCTTCCTAAAACGAAGCAGGTAACATGATGCAAGAGAATTGGGAAAGTTTCCCACTAAGAGGATAACTCGACACCGAGTTATGGTGATAACTCGGCACCGAGTGTGGGGATAACTCGGCATTGAGTTATCACCTTAACTCGTGAGCCCATAAACCTTTTCATACTCCTTTGGACCAACATACTGACTCTACTCCAACTTGACTTCTTGCCCAATACAACTGTTTCTCCTATAAATACAAATCATGGATCAAACAAAAGTGGATCTTAATTCTTTGACCGCGGAGACTCTGCCATTTCTTCACCTTTAATCTCTCCTCCTTTAAAGTCACCTAGAAAACAACTGTTTGCTATTCTAGGACTTAGATCGGCAAATTCTTAGTAATAGTGACTCACAGACAACTTAGAAACTCTATTGTAAATCTAAGACCTACTAGACTATGGTCAGATCTGATATAACTAGTTGTAATCCAGAGAGAGAACAACCAATAAAAAGATTGAAGTGGATGTAGGTCAAATATTACTCCGAACCACTATAAAAATTATGTCTCCTTTTACTGCTTTTCTATTTACTTAATTTGAACTGGTGCTTTTATCTGGTTGTTGGGTGTTAATCCATTTTTTGGATTAATAAGTCTCGAAGGTTGGATTGTAGCTTGGCGTGAGGATAATAAAGGAGTTGGTTGGTTTTCTTGGGGCGAACCTCGATATGTTCGCTTGGATTCACTCATACATGTATGGAATATCTCCAGAGATAGTGAGTCATGCGTTGAATATAAATCCTAAATACATTCCTGTAAAACAAAAATGCCGTAGCCTGGGTCCGGAGAGATCCGTTGCACTCAAAGAAGAAGTGGAGAAGTTAGAAGACAATGGCTTCATTTCCCATGCCTTATACTCGGAGTGGGTATCCAGTCCAGGCCTGGTGAAAAAAGCTAATGGGAAGTGGAGGACATGCATCGACTATTCAGATCTGAATAAGGCATGCTCGAAGGACAGCTTCCCTCTAGAAGATTGATCAGTTGGTGGACTCGACCGCTGGGCATGAATTGCTTTCACTCATGGATATGTACTCTGGATACAATCAGATTTCGATCCACGTCTCAGACAAGGAACATATAACATTATTACCAACCTCGGACTGTACCGCTATCTTGTCATGCCCTTTGGATTGAAGAACACTGGAGTGAATTACATCGGTTGGTGAACAAGATGTTTAATGATCAGATAAGGAGCTCAATGGAGGTCCATGTGGACGATATGCTTTTGAAGTCATGGCGATTGAGGACCCACATCGATGACTTGGCAGAGATGTTCAGCGTTCTCCAGAAGTATGAGATGAAGCTTAAACCTTTGACATACTCACTCGGCGTTGCAGAAGGGAAATTCTTAGGCTTCATCGTGAACTCAAATGGAATTGAAGCTAATCCGAAGAAGATCGAAGCACCATGGAACATTAAAGCCTCGTAAATGATTAAAGAGGTCCAGAGTTTGAAGGGAAAGGTTGCCACCCTAAGTCGATTCATCTCCAGAGCCATAAACAAATGCATCCCTTTCTTCGAAGTGATCAAGAAAGGAAAGAGGAATATCGCTTGGATGTAAGAATGTATAGATGAATTCCAGGCTCTGGTGGATCACTTAGAGAGACCATTCATTCTGCTGAAGCCACTTGAGGATGAGGACTTGTTTATTTATCTAGTAGTATCGGTGCACGCTTTGAGCGCCCAGTCATGCATGAGGAGTCTCGAATCTAGAGGCCATTGTACTACATCAGCAAGCGGTTAACATGAGCAGAAAGAAACTATCCAAAGCTGGAGAGGCTCGCATATTTCCTATTAATCGCTTCAAGAAAGCTCTGCCTCTACTTTAAGGCTTATCCGATCAAAGTTCTAACCAACTAGCCTTTGAGACAAGTCCTGCAATAACATGAGAATTTTGGAAGGCTATTGAAATGGAACACTGAATTGAGCCAATATGACATAACCTATCACCCTCATTAAGCGATCCATGCCCAAGCTTTGGTTGATTTTATTGTTGAATACACTACACGAGATGACACTCCGAAGAGCAGTAGAGAGCAGAATGAAAAGTGGAAAATATATATTGATGGTGCATCTAATGAACGTTGTTCTGGTGCTAAAGTTGTGCTAATGACTCTCGAGGAACATTCAATTTGTTACGCCCTGAAACTCGACTTTCCCATGATGAATAATGAAGCGGAGTATGAGGCGTTGATCGCAAGACTCAAGATTTCCAAAGAGCTGGTAATTAAAACTTTGCATATCATCTGTGATTCCCAGCTAGTGGTATGCCAAGTAAGGAAAGAGTTTCTGGCGAAAGTTGGAAGGCTAGCTTCTTACCTAAACTGAGCCCTTTAGCTACTTAGTGATATTGAATATTATGTTATAACACATATTCTCAGAGAAGAAAATGCAAAGGGCGACTCACTGGCTAAGTTATCTGGTTTTGGAGATGAGTAGCTCATGGGCCTGGTTTTGGTGGAAGTGCTATCAACTCCGAGCATCGACTAGATGAACGTTGATTGGGTCTTGGATGCCGAATGTAAAAAGGAGTCATGGATGACTCCGATAAAGAATTATTTGCAGAGAGGAATCCTTCCTGATAGGAAAAATGAACTACGTCAACTCCTTTGTAAAGCTTCAAGGTTCATCATGCAAGAAGGAGTGTTTTACAAGAAGGGATTCTTAGTTCTTATGCTTTGGTGTGTCACCAATGGTGAGGCCAAGCAATTCCTAAGAGAAGTACATGAAGAGGCCTACGACGACTACACCGAGGGAAAACCCTAGCGAAGAAGATCCTTCGTTATAGGTATTTCTTGCCTACTGTCAACCGAGACGCAGTTGATTACACCAGAAAGTGTGATAAGTGCCAGAGATTTGCTAAGATCCAAGAGCCCCACCAAAGAAGGTTACTCAAATGGTCAGTCCCTGGTCGTTTGCAGTTTGGGAAATTGATGTCATTGGTGTGCTGCAAATATCCAAAGGTGGCATGAAGTACGCCATCATCACTGTTGACTATTTTACAAAGTTGTCTAAAGCAGAGCTGCTTTGCATGATCACTACCAAAAGGCGATCAACTTTGTAGTTAGGAATATCATTTGTCGCTTTGAGCTTCCAAAAATGATTATCTCTAACAATAGAACCCAAATCGACATCGCCGAGTTTAAGGATATCTACCACCGACATCGCATTAAGAAGTGATTCACAATGGTGCCACATTCCCAAGAGAATGAACTGGTAAAAGCTATGTACAAAATTATCAAGTCCATTCTCAAGAAGCGATTGAAGAAAGCCAAGGGTAAATGGGTCAACAAATTACCATTAGCACTTTGGGCTTACAAAACGACTCACAAGTCCATGATCAGCCACTCTCCTTTCACCCTAACCTACAAATTAGAGGATATGATTCCTGTTGAACTCGAAGTACCTTCTCATTGAGTGACTCATTATGACCCTAGAATGAACGAGGAGCTCGTGCTAGAGTCTCTCGACATGGTCGATGAGAAGTGTGATGAAGCTGATCTAAAAGCAATAGCACTTCGAAAACGGATCGCCCGGTAGTATAACACCAAGGTCAGGAGCCGAACCATTGAGATTGGTGATCTCATTCTTAAACCAATCTTCCCAGGCCCAATGAATATGGGCCTGAGCTGGGAAGGTCGGTACATAATCGAACACAAGCTTGGAGATGGAACATTCAAGTCAGCAACTATGAACGGGGTCTCGCTTCCTAGAGTGTGGAATAGTGAACATTTACAACGTTATTTCACTTAAAATCTGAATTTGTGAATATTTAGTCAAGTTAGATGTAACAAGACAAAATCTATCATTTCCCATGTTTTATAAAGTGAAAGGACTTCTCAAATCTATGACTCTGTCTTTGCATAGCTATAATGTTGCGAAATGTAATAAACATGAATGAACTTACATGTGTACAATGCAGGTATGTAAGTGCCTTGAGATAGGTGCCAACCGAATTTCTACAGTCCATTATCGAACCCTTCAAGCATAACCATATTTGGCGTCCATAGATAGATGCCAGATAACTCCCTCAACCCACGACTTGGGGGTAGGAGTATGGAAATTCAAAAGGCTGAACGAGACAGTCCACATCTACAGGTCGTGCCTAGAGTCTGGCAGAACATCCATATGTTGCCCGAAGTAGGCAAGACGAAAGGTCAATGCCCGGAGATAGGAAGGATCCTTCCCAAATACTTCGATCGGTGCCTAGATCTAGGCATGATCATAAGTAAACATCTGGATAGGGATGTTCAAATCATTGTCTTAAGTGGTTAGCTCTGACTAGCTCCCAGAGTTGGCGCTATCAAAACATGCATCCCGCAGAAGGATGCTAAACTTGCAACTCAAGGCGAGTCACGTCGATCAATGCCTGGATTCAGGCATAAGTGCATTCAAATTTTTTTCCAAAAGGATGTCTAAACCATCTTATGCGACGATCAGAATTCGACCAAATTCTGGAATCAAACATAGTCATCTATGGGCACCTAGAGTTAAGTGCTCTAGCGATCATTTTTCACTTACTAAAACGACATGACATTGATTCTCATATCTATTCAAATGAGACTAGGCCGATGAACAAAAGAACGGGCTAACAACTTTGTCCAATAACGATTATAACAAGGGATGGATCACGAGCACATTGAAAGCATATCCCATTCCTTAGAACTTAAGCAAATTCATACAAGATTTGAACAAAACAGAAAAGTCTTTATTATTCACATTCCAAATATGACTTAGGAGAAAAGTACAATTTTTATTAGCATCTAAATTGAAAGCAAAAATGGAGCCGAACCCGCAGAAAACCAGGCAGAAGGAAAAGGCAAGGTGTAACGACCCGCAAATTTATCACTTTGATAAATTAAATTTATTTTTCAAATTTATCCAAATAAAATATTAACAATACAGATAATATTGTTTCAAGTGATAATATGTAATAATAATAATCATATTTTGAATAAATATTTACAAAAATATTTTCCTCGAAATCTAAATCGATAAATGGCCGAAAATTGTTTTATCAATAAACAGCTCTATAATAGTAAAATGTCGCACATGGAGCCGGATACATACACTTATTTTTATAACTTAACAAGAATATGAAATAAAATCAATTGATTTGTTTTTGAGAATAAAATGTATTTTTGACATTGTTAGTAATGCCCTTAACTAAGATAATTGATTTATTAAATTAAATTGAGATTTAACGATTAATTAATTATTTTAATTATCTAAATAATTATTTTAGATGATGATAATTCATTTTGAATAGTTATAAAGAGATAATAAATCATTTATAATAGTTTTAAAAAGATATATATTTGATTTGAAAATATAAGGAAAAATCGATATCGCTTTATTGGTATAATAGCTATTTTGTAAATAATTGTTAATATTGATTTATATGGTATTATAAATCAAACATGATCATTTTAATTCATCTAAAATGGTAAGAAAATGTTTTTCAAATTTCGTTTACAAATATATGTACGTTAAAGTATAAGTAAAAATGTCATCAGGAATTTACAAGAAATGATGTATGGGAATTAGTCCCAAGACCTAAGGATAAATCCATAATTGGAACTAAATAGGTATATAGAAACAAAATGAAAGAACAATGAGAGGTTGTGAGAAATAAAACTCGTTTAGTTGCATAAGGTTATTGTCAAGAAGAAGGAATAGATTTTAATGAAACCTTTGCACCCGTAGCAAGATTAGAAGCTATATGAATTTTACATGCTTTCGCTAATCATAATAATTTTAAGTTATATCAAATGGATGTTAGAAGTGCATTTTAAATGGTTTTATTAAAAAAGGTGTATATGTTGAACAACCACCACTTTTTGAAGATGAAAAACTACCTAATTATGTTTACAAATTAAAAAAGGCTTTGTATGGTCTGAAATAGCCTCCAAGAGCTTGGTTGACAGACTAAAATCTTATCTGTTATAATCAAATTTTGAAATAGAAAAAATAGATAGTATACTTTTTTTATTAAAAGAGATAAAAATGATATTTGGTTAATACAAATATATGTAGATGATATCATTTTTGGATTTACCAACGATAAACTAAATAAGGAATTCTCTGAAATAATGACTAAGGAATTTGAAATGAGTCATATGGGAGAACTAAATCTTTTCTCGGATTACAAATAAAATAACTAAGTAATGGAATATTTATTAGTCAAGAAAAGTATGATAAAGATTTAGTTAAGAAATTTGGCATGTCAAATCCTAGTGGTAAACCAACTCTGATGACAACTAATGAAAAATTAAATAAAAAAGAAAATTCAAAAGAAGCAGATCAAAAATTATATAGAGGAATGAGTGGATCACTACTCTATATAACTGTTAGTAGACCTGATATAATGAATAGTGTTTGTCTCTGTGCAAGATATCAATCTCAACCTAAAGAAACTCATTTAAAATCCGTAAAACGAATTTTGAGATATGTAAACAACACATTAGACTATGGACTCTTTTACCCAAAATAAAACTCCTTTAAATTAATTTCATATAGTGATGTCGGCTATGCTGGTTGCGAATTAGACCAAAAAGTACATATGGAACTTATCGCTTTTTGGGACACTCTGATTTTCTGGTTCAGTAAGAAGCAAAACTCTGTATCTCTGTCTACGACAGAAGCAGAATATATTTTCAACAGTATTAGCCTATTCACAAGCTATCTATATGCAACAAAAATTAAAAGATTTTGGTTTAAATTTTACCAAATCACTAATATACTATGATAACACAAGTGCGATCAATCCATCTAAAAAACCAACTCATCATGCTAGAACTAAACATATTAATATAAGATAGCATTTTCTAAGAGATAATGTAAACAAAGAAATAATATCACTTGAATTTATAAACACCGAAAATCAAATAGCTGATATATTAACAATACCATTAAATCAATCATCTTTTACTAAGTTAAGAAGAGAGTTAGGAATTTGTTCTTTATCGAAAATATAAAAATAATGAAGTAAAAATTACAAAATATAAAGAAAAACAAAATAATAACATATATGTCGACATATCCTATCCCCCTATGTCAACATATAACGGTAATATTTTTCTAAATTTTCATCTAAAATTCAAATTGGTGGTTATATAATAACCAAATTTCGACTTTCTTATTCATTTCTCTATATTCTCTCTGGTTTAAACTTCTGAAACAAATAAAACATGACCTCCACTAATCTCAAACACTCTAGAGAAGAGAATTCATCGTTTTCCTTCCCCTCTCCTACCCAAGGCCCCTACTACGATGGATAAAGTTATTAAATTGGTAGGAGAAATAAAGAATGTTCTGAAGATGTTGATTGAAATACAAGTTGTACAACTTCGTATGTCCAAAGAACAAGAAATAAATTGGAATTCTTTGCGATTTGCAAAATTATCTATTGGATAATCCTACGAATCCAATAGTTATTGAAGATGATTCTGCAAATTTGGCTATTTATAACCCATTCAAGGCAGCGATGACAAGGAAGAAGAGGAATAAGAAGAAGAAGAGGAAGAAGAACACACGGAGGAAGATGACGAAGTCCGATGCATCGGAGAAGTCTGTTTCGATCGAGATGGAAATCTCGTTGAACAAAAGGGGAACTTCTTCCTTCATTATCCTTATTGTCCTATTCACAAAACCCCGATCATTAGGAAATCACATTAGGATGGTACTTGTCTTTGTTAATTTGATTGTGTGGGGTGTATATTTAATTTAACATTTGTTTTACTTACTTATATATACATTTTAAGATACGATTAGACTATGGTGTGGTATTGAATGAATATACAGATTGGTCTGGTTACTATTAATGATTTGTGGTATCACTTTTCATTTCTTATATATCCTCCTTATCATTATTTCCATTTCATGATTATCTCATTTCAAATATTACTTATTGTTCTTATATAAATCATTCTCATAATTATTATATGTCATTAGTCTATAATATTTTATTTAGGGGGAGTTAGAATTAGAGTAAGAGTTAGTATAGAGTTATAGTTTTAGATGGTTATTTTTGCTGATGACAAAGGGGAAGAAATATATTTAAATCTAGGCATAGATTAAGGGGGAGTTTTGTAACCCAGAGGGAGTTATATTAAATTTTATACACAGAGTTGTCATCATCAGAAAGGGGAGACTGTTAGTACTTTAGGTATTAGTTTTGATGATAACAACCATGGACATTATATAAAATATAAATATTGATGTTATATAAAGTTATATAAAGTATATAGTGCGGGATATTAGATAGGTGCTGATTAAGAAGACTGTACAGTATTAAGAGTAGATTCAAGATGCTGATATAGGGTTTTAAAAGTTGGAGAATGAAGACTAATGAGTATTGAAGAGTTCAAGATTTCAACATATATTCCAGATAAGTTATAGAGTCATAGAATTTCTGTTAAAACCCTGATACACTTTCTTAATCTCTCTCTATTTCAAATAAATTTTAAATATTTTTCAAATATCCTGGTTTTCAAAATAATCTTTTCAAACATCTATTCAAAATATTTCTTAACCTTTTTATATTTACAAAGATATTATATTAAGTTTTCAAGTATTTTTTTAACCTATTATTATATTTTTTGGTATTTTAGTTTATATCTTTTTATGTTTATTTTTTATATTTATATTTTGATTTTAGATATTTATAATTTATAACTATATTGATTTTATACTTATTATTTACATTATATTGAATACTCTTATTAAATCTTTCAAAATTATTTTATAAAGTTTTATTTTGATTAAAATGTGTATAAACTATATTTAAATGATTCTACAAAGTATGAAATTATTTCACAAAGCAATGGGTTTTCAAATAATATTTTTAAAGTGTTTTTTAATTTTGTGAAGAGTATGTCTATGTATGTCGACATAGTGGCCATAATTTTCAAAATTCAATTTCGAATGGAAGTATCTTTTCATTGTATCTCTTCACAAATGGACTTGATCGGTGTTTCCCTATATATACCAAACTTCCAAACGAATTTTTAACATCTATTTTCTTATTCTTCTCTCCTCTTTCCACTCTCTCATTTTCTAGATCAAAAAATACCTAAACTCTATCGAAATTCAACCCGAACCAAATTCAATCATCACTAGTTTGATTCTCCTTCATCTACTCTCTGATTTCTCTCATCTCTCTCAATCAAACCAAGATCAAAGTGCTATTCAAGAGTTATAGATCAATTGTAATTAAGAATGAAGATCTGAGTCTATAAAGCTCTATTAAATCATACTGCTATACTTGTGGGCGTGATTATAGCACATAAAATTAATTGGGTGTACTTAATAGCCGGTAAATCTAGTGGGTGTGCTTGTAGCCCAAAAATCAAGTGACTCTACTCAGTGGTCGGGATTCTAGGGGGTGTGTCTTATAGCCTTGAAATCGAGATTGTATATGCATTTACTAGTTGAAAAGAAATCTGTGCAAGTAATTGTGTGGGACCAGATGTTGGGTAACTCTGAACTAGTATTAAATCCTAGAGTATTCTTTCCTTTTTACTTTTATTGCATTTACTTTTATTTGCACTTTGATTCTGTGATTATTTCTATGATTGTTAGTCACATCATTCCAAGTAAAATCTTAAGAAATTTGAAAGATATTCATATTTCAATTAAACCCTATTCAACCCCTCTAATGTTAATTTAGCCTTCCCTATTCCGCTGACTCACAAATGTTAGAAAGGAAGATTCTTCGCTATAGATATTTTTGACTAATGATCAACCATGATGTGGCTAATTACACTAGAAGGTATGGTAGATGCCAAAGTTTCACGAAGATTCCCATAGCCTAATCGGTAGAAATCACATAAAAGGTCTATTCATGGCCATTTGCAATATGAGGAATTAACATCATTGGTGTGCTACCGATGTCGAAGGGAGGAGCGAAGTATGCCATTGTTGCAGTTGACTATTTTATAAAATGGGCTGAAGAAAAACCACTTGCCACAATCACCATGAAGAAGGCAATCAATTTCATAGTGATAAACATTATCTATCGATTTGGAATTCCACAAACAATCATTTTTGACAATGGAACCTAATTCGATAGCGCTGAATTCAGAAATTCCTACAACAAATACCCAATAAAGAAAAGATTCGTTGTAGTAGCACACCCACATGCAAAGGGACAAGTGGAGGTAGTGAACAGAATCATCAAGTCCAACTTGAAAAAATGACCGATGAAGGCCAATCGCAATTGGTCGATGAATTACCTCTAACACTTTAGGCTTACTGACCTACCCACAAGTTTACGGCCAGCCATATTCCATTCTCTTTAGCTTATGGATCAGAGGCCATGATTCTGGTTGAGTTAGAAGTGCCTTCTCATCGGAAGATCCATTATGATCCTTAGATAAATAAGGATCTCCTACTCGAGTCCCTTGATAGGGTTGATGAGAATCACGACGAAGATGATTTAAGGGAAGCTGCTCACCAAAAATGAGTAACTCGACAATATAATGCAATGGTTAGGAATTGGATCTTCGAGATCAGCGAACTTTTCCTTAAACAAATCTTTCATGGCTTACTGAATATCGGCCTGAATTAGGAAGGTCAGTATGCTATTGAATACAGGCTTGGAGATGGAACATTCAAGCTAGCACATGTTGATGGAATTTCACTTCCTAGAGCATGTAATAGCGAACATCTACGATGTTGTTTCACTTAAATGTATATTTGTAAATACTTGACTAGACTCTGATGTAATGAGGCAGAGTCTACCATTCTTATGTATTTATAATGAATTGGCTTCGAAGATCGATCGAATTGTGTTCTAATTAACCTAAGTGTACGTTGTGGATAATAGCGAAATTGAATGTTCTGCTTCTTGAAAATGCAGTTATCTTGGTACCCTAACATAGATGCCAACAACCGCTCCTGAATCATGCTAAGTATCCGGAGATATATACCAGCCAACTACTTCAATCCATGGTCGGAAGTTTAGAGTATAAACATGCTGGGGTGAATCATAATGATACCAACCAACTACTTCAATCCCTTGGCCATTTCCCGGAGATAGGCAAGGCACTAAACCATTGCCTAGAGATAGGCAAGGTTGACTTATGGTGCCCAAAGATAAGTGTCTCATGTATTAAGTCCCAAAGACATAACATAATGTGAGAATGATCCTCCAAGATAAATGCAATCAATGCCCAAAGTTAGGTAAGGTCAAATGCAAATATTCGAAGATAGATGTTCAAACCACCACTCATAGTGGACAATTACGGTTGATGCCTAGAGATAGGTAGGATCGAACATGGTTATCCAGATATAG
Source organism: Allium fistulosum (assembly GCA_030737815.1). Classification (NCBI taxonomy): domain Eukaryota; kingdom Viridiplantae; phylum Streptophyta; class Magnoliopsida; order Asparagales; family Amaryllidaceae; genus Allium; species Allium fistulosum. Next base: position 795,099,357 of record CM060902.1, on the reverse strand, counting down.
ATATCCAAATGCCACTCCTTAACAACAAGGAATGGTTAAAAATCCAGCTTTATCGCTACAAATGGAACCTGACTAGCGATAAGCTGAAAAAACCACTAATCTTATTAAGTAATAGTTAGAAATCATCTGTCCTCATCCAATAACAATGGATTATTATTGCACTTGGATTCAAACACAATCAAAACTAATTTGAATTGCCAAGTACATAGACAAAAGAAATCGGAATATGAAAAGGAAACTGCTTTATTCCCTATTAACAATCAACAAAAGCGGGGCCTGCATCTACTTAATACCAGCCTATGTACACGAATTTAAAGCTAAACAAATGAACAATACCAAACAAAAAACTGCAATTAAGCTTTCTTCTTTTTCTTCTTTTTCTTGCCCTCTCCTAAAGAGTGTGTAGTATGCATCTTGCCTGATCTCCTACCTCTAGCTCCCTTGGACAGATAACCTTTGGGATCGGTATCCCAATTGTAGTCACTTCTTAGAGACCCTAAGGCATCAAGTAAATCCAAGAAATCAAACTAAGCTCAGTGAACCATCATCATGGATCATCACCGATCCATATGCCCCAATTCGGTACCGATCCACGGAATAACTACTGATTTGACCACAATCTTTTCAAGCAACCCACTCTAGGACGTGGAGAACATGTGGGGAACGTGGTGGAGAGAAATCCATTAATCTTCCTATATAAATAGAAGATGAGAGATACCACTGAGGGATCATTTTTTTATACATTCTGAATTTTAGTACTGTGATAGCAATTCCTTGGATCATCACTGATCAAGACAACCGATCCATAAAATATCACTTGTTAAAACTTTGTAATATCATTCACAAGGTGGAAGTGGATGTAAGCCTATGTTTAGATGAACCACTATAAATTGGTGTGTACGACTTTTTGCTCGTTTCAATTTAATTTCTTCATTTTATTTTCTTCACTAAATTACTTGGGTGTTTGTGCCAACTTTTGGTGTCAATATGTGTGTGTGTGTGTGTATAATACAGACATTATATAATTTATATAACTTCGTTTATTTTAAATTAATCTATTATTAACTTCAATTACTCCTTTAATTATCAAATTATTCATCAACACTCAATGTTAATTCGTAATTGGCCTTAATCAAACCTCTAATCATATTAGATCGGTATTATATACATCAAAATGCTTCACTTACCGAATTAAAGCCCCAAATCCTTATTTATGAAGAAGAACTTCGCAATCCTTCGTTGTTTGAAAATTTCCCCTAAAAAATGAATCGAATCTCCTTTAAACTAGTATCTTCTCATAGCCTTTGCTCTACTAATCGTTTTGATATATAATTTGCTTGATTTCATTGAGAATCAAGTGAGTTAGGGACTTCTAAAATTTGAGGAGGAAAAGGGTAGAAAAATGATTAGGGAAGAAAAAATGAAATGAAAAGAAACGTATGTTTTAAATTTGGGCCTTATTTATAATGAAGGGAAGCATAAGTTGAAATTTAAAATTCAAATAAAGGGCCAAACTAGGTTGGCTCATTACAAACCTTAAACCTATATCTCCTTCGTATAGTCTTCTATTCGAACAAGTTTACAATCAGAACCGATCAGAAAAACTTGATCTACGTAATGATGCAACATTCAGTATCAGATTCATTTATTTTGTTATTATCATTTTACCTTTAGAGTTGAAATTACCAAAACACCCTAATTAATTTTAGTTATCAAAAAAATGGGTATTACACCTGCTCCTTGTTATACCAAAGATCCTTTATTAGTATTTATTTATCAAGCATAAATTATTTTGCTTGGCCTTACCAAAGGTATCTCAATGACGAAGATGCTAACTTAGGAGTTTTAGGTCTCACGTTACTATAAGACCCTCGGTCATAACATCCAGTCTCCTTTTTCTATCATCCCCTTCAATGTTTCCTTCCCAACTAAGCATTATGGCCTTTAGTAGCCTACGGTCCTCATCTCTCCTTTATTTCCCTTCCTAGATTATCCCTCAGTCCGTGGCATTAACCATAACAAAGCGGTCCTCATCTCATCAAAAGATGAAGCACCTTATTTAAGCCACAACCCTCTCATCATTTAATTTCCTTTGTTTCTCTACATTAACATGATGCTAAGTGGTCCCGTATTTTGGTTATACCGGTACTTTAGTGGTTTTACTTAGCTGTAATCTTTTTTTGTGTACTTCGTTACACCCTACCCTACCCTATTATGTACTATGCATAGCTACATGTCGAATGGTCATTGGCTAGTACAATTAACAATTGTACATTATTCAGAAACATACATATAGAAGAGATTTTCTTTTCCGATTTAAGGTACATACTTTAGTTATCCATTTAATAATTCATCTCTATTTATATCGAGATGACTTTAGCGATTACAATTTTAATTCAAAAATCCTTTTGAAAATTCCTATAAATTCATGAAATAATTTTCTTTCCAAAATGATTCATATTTAGGAAAAAAAGATGGAATTTTTAGTCACTTTCTTCCCTTTAAACAAAAATCATTTCTAACCTTTGAAAATCAATATAAATTCTTAAAATTAATATATTCAATTTTCCCATGAAAATCCCATTTTTTAAAATTCTTGATTAGTACTATAATTTAGCCTCAAACATTTCCAAGTAGAAATCAGGGGTTTTAATGATCAAACTCCTCTTTGGACATTTAACCTTGTTATAAACCTGTATAACCTTTCTAATGACAAAAAATCACAAACATAACATAGAATACAATTTACATTTGATCATTCATAATAAAATCCGAATTATATAAGCTTTAAATTCATATTGAGGTGATATTACTCACCTAAACACCAAGATAGGGAAATCACATCGCTTCCCTACAAAAAAATTTCACTTGTTTTGAATGTAATGAGAATAATGAAAAGAGGGTGAAAGGTCATAGGATGAGATATGGAGTTTGTAACGACCCGAATATTTTAATGATTTTTATAATGTAATTAACTAAATTTTTCGTGAAAATTAAACAATAAAATTTTGCAACGAAAATTTGATATTTGGTACGCATCTATTTAAACATAGCAAATGGCAGATTTTCATCAGAAAATATGAAAGTTAGTTCTGTTGTGTAATTTTCAATTTCAATTTAAATTTAGTTGAGTTTGATGAAAAAAAATGTTTTCAAAATCTGAATGTTTTTATATAAGAAAATGTAAACAATTTTTTGAGTGAGACGTCGTATTTCGTTTCGCCAAATTTGGACTACTATAGCCCCGTTTATCTTATTTTCAACAAATTAGCAGCAGTTTGGCAACGAAAATCGAGTTTTGATAGGATGGTCGTATCACTGATATCTATGTACCATTCTATTTGTCTCGTTGTGCTGATCCCCGCACTATATTCATTTATGCATTTCGGTGCCCAATACGCGGCGAAATCGTCAAAGCGATCAGTCGTGTCGATTCCGCATTTGGGCCTTTTGGTCTCCCATGTCCTTTCATTGTCCAACCGTGTGATAATGAATGGCCACCAACCTTTAATATCTCCAGAAATTTATGTACTGGCTTTTACAATTCTCTTTGTCTTGAATAAACTGGTTAGTTATTTCACTTTCTCCTTTATCTTCTTTGTTTTCTTTCGGTTCTTGTTTATATAAAAAAAAGTTTATAATTTTTGTTGTTGTGTGGCGAAAACAACTCGCCCACCCTCTCTCCTCCAGACGTAATAGTCATCTACCTTTTCCCTTCACCATGACAAATTCAAGTTCGCCCCTCACTGCATCTGCATCCCCTCTCCACGAACCGTGTGATCGCTCCATAGTAGCCCACCACCTTGCCGTTCACCCCTCCACTAGCAGCCAACGCCACACAAATCTTATTCCTCCAGCCGCCACCCGGTTCCTCCCGCCTCTGCCTTAGCTTGATAGCGTCCACCAGACCCTCCGTCTTCACCAAGCACCGATCTGCCCACAACCCCTACCAAACTCAACCACAGCCACCACCATCTCAACCTCGTCCCTCACCTCCATCGTACCCCATCAGCTCACGTCCTACGCCTTTTGCCACTAATCACCGAAAGCCTGTGCCATTTTTCTCATCACTGAAACTCGGTCAACCCCATGTGCTGACCGTGACTCAACCACACCACCTGACAGCCGAGTCTCACCACCCTCTTTAGCCTTGTCTTGCAACAGCCGCATGAAGAAAAAAAAGCATGCGGCCAAAGCTACCACCAGAATATCATCACATCATCCACCTGAAACTCTAGCAGCGGCACTCCTTCTCCTCTCCTTTAATCTTTCTTTTGCTGTGAAAAATAGTTATATATACAAAGTTATATATGTTTACTTGATTTTAATATTATATATATATTTTGCATATATATTTGATTTTCATACATGTAATTGATATCAAGTATCATGTCCGTCGTGTTTCAGCAAATAGAGAAATTTTGATATTGGTTTTAATAATAATAATGAGGAGTATTGATTTTAATATTGATTTTAAAATATATTTATAAAGATTTATTTTGATATTGGTTTTAAAATATATGTATTTTAATAAATATTGTTTTTCAAAATAATATGAAGATATTTTGTGTCAATATGTGTTTAATAAATATAAATTATGAAGATTTATTTTTAATATGAGTTTTTAATTAAATATTGATTTTTAGAAGAAAATATTAATAATAATAATATAATATATATTTTCCATTTATATCAAGCTATTTTTGATTTTGAATTCATCGATTCGGGTCCGTCGTGCTTTGTTTTGGTTTCGCTGCTGTCCAGGATTGATCGCAGCAGTTAGTTGCTTTGATTTGTCACCTATCCATGTACTTGTCCTATTTTCTCTAGCCTCGAAATGTGAGCGGTCACTCACGATTAACATTATTATATTTAGTAAGTTGATTTCACATGAAATGACAATTGAAATATGCTGTTAAATTTGAATTGTTAGTTATTTAATTGTTAAATATGATATGCCATTATCTGCAATTGTTTACTTATGACATATGACACCATAACCTGTTGTATATATTATATTTAAATTTGTTACTGATGATATATGCCTGTTGTTAATGTGTTATATTATTATCATATTTGTTCTCACTCTTCAAGTTCTCTATTAGTTTAGAATTCCCTATGGGTTGAAATAATACATACCCGAACGATATTTTAGATTAGGGAAAAATCGTTATGGGTTGAAATGATAAATCCAATCGAATTTATTGAATTTGAATTTGGGATTAAGGGTTGAAATGATATATACCCGTAAATATTTAATAATTGCGGATTGAAATGATAAATACCTGTATCACTTGACCATAGGATTGAAAATTATATACGGATACCGTTGGTCTACTTTTGAAAAATGATTTCCAAGGTTTGAAAGGATATATATATATATATATAGGTTTTAAATAAATATTGATTTTTAAGTATAATATAAAGATTTTAATTTTAATATATGTGTAAAATCTAGATTTTTAAATTATATGTTTTCGGAATTTTAAAATTATAAGTTAAGTTTTAAAAATGTAAAATTTAAAATTTTTACTTATAACTTTATTATTTTTAAAATATATAAAATAAGATTTAAAATATATTTAATAATAATAAGATTTAATTTTATAATAACTAATATAATAAAATTTATTAATAATTTAATTTAACTAATATATATATTATGTTAAGTAATTACTTAAATTAGATTTTTTAATAACTTTAAATAAATGAAAGTTGGAAAAATAAATTAAATAAGAATTGATTTGTAATTTAATTTGTTAAGAATTGAATTTAAACAAGAATCGATTCATAATTAAATTTGTTTAGAATTGAATTTAAATAAGGTTTGATTTGAACTTATTGATTTGAGATTTTGAAAGATATGATTTTATAACTTGATTTGATAAAAAAGTGATAAATGAATATTTTCAACTTTAAATAAAATTGTAATTGAATATTTAATTTCGATTTAAATTTTTACTTTTGGAGATTTTATTTGAATGTTATTAAAAATGATTTAGTGAATATTTCCAGTTTAAAATAAAATTAAAGTTGAAATTTTGAAATATAAATGGAATTTATCAAATTGAGTTATTGTAAATTGTTTGAATATTTAAACTTCGAAACCTATTGAATTTGAAATGGTTTAAATTTGAAGTTCAAATCTGGATTTGAAATCGATAAATTAAAATGGTTTTGATGAGAATTTGAATTGAGATTGAATTAAATTGAATTTGGAACTAAAGTTGATTTGAATTCGATTTGTGAGGTTGGAAGAAATAATTCTAATTATAAACTATTTTTAATATATAAACTATTTTTAATAAATAAACTATTTTAAATCTATAACCTATTTTAAATATGTAACTATTTTAATTTATAACCTATTTTAAATATATAACTATTTTAGTTTATAATTATTTTAATATATAAACTATTTCAATATTTAAACTGTTTAAGTTGGAACTGTTATGATTTAAAGTGAATATTATTTTCAAAAGTGAATATGATTTCGAAAGTGTATATGGTTTCGAAAGTGTATATGATTTCGAAAGGAATACGGTATTTTAAATGAAGTATGAACTGTTTGAAATGACTATAAAAATGATTTTATAAAATGACCAAGGTGTGAAATAAGCATTTGGTTGTTAAAGAGACCAGGATCGGATATTGTCATACTCACTATCAATACCGAAAACCACTTTAACAACTGTATACGTGGTTAAGATTCCAAAACGAAGTAGGATGGTTTGGCGATGATTCTGTTTGAGGTATTAACATAGCCCTGACTCCCGCAAGTCAACTTGATGTGGCTAAAACAGGAGCCATGCCGGGCTAAGTGAGGTCGCACCTCCGATCGGGCACATTCCTTCGATACCATTCTATTACTTTGTGATTTAATTTGCTGCACCTTTGATTTGGGAGTATGTCTCGATGTGGGTGGTAGTAGCTGCTATGCATTACCACCAGTCCGGATCTGCAAAACGGTAGAATCCTACCCTAAGCATTACCTCACGTGCCTTGTCATGTGCCTTGTCGCGCCCTCTACGAGTTTGGTTTGTACCACACCTATGGAGTGCCCTCTGATGGCCCTCCAGTTTACGGAGGAATTACGATACTGTATAGACTACAGGAATATATAAAAATGTGTTAAGGGATATGGGTAACGCCTTAACACTATTTTAATAGTTTAATTTACTATAGACATTATCTATGTAGCGTATTATACTATGTATGTAGATAGTTTAACGGATCCTTAAAGGGTGGAATCTGAAACATCCTTTGAGTTACTTTGTATTGCACTTGACATTTCACTTGAGTTGATTTACTAGTATAAGAATCTTAATCCTGACTCGAGTGTTTTGTGTTTTGCTTTATGCTCGGGTCAGATTGAGTCTCACAGCATTTGAGACTCAACTTTGGAGCTTGGAGTTTTGCTTGAAGGTCTATCTTTCAGATTTCAGTTATTTCAGTTTATTCCAGTTGTTTATATTCAGACTTGTCATCTGCTTATGTATTCGAGACTTTTATGTATTGGATATCTATTGTATTTTATTTTAATCTCCGATGTTCTGTAGTAGCTTCATGAACTACTATTTATCTATTCCGCTACTTATTGTTATATTACTCTTTGTCTGTGATTCTGTGATTGATTTATTTACTACATATGCTAAGTTTTGCCAAATATAAATTAACAATCTGTTATTTTGAGCAATTCAAGTCTGACATGCATGGATGATTGTCGATTTGAATGGTTTGAAATTCCAGGTCATTATAGAGTTAATGGGCTTTGGTCAAAAACACTACGTTCATTTAAAAGATTAAATCCCACTCCCTTTCTTTATAATCTTAATTAAGTACCTCTCTTATAATTAAAATTCATATGTAAACTTCATTATCTTAAACAATATAATTTGTCGTGACTTCATCTTATTAATTACTTTGAACTAATACTTATGACATTGTAAAAATATATAAAAACATGGATTGTTACAACCAATGACAATTAAGATGCACCATTTATTTTCAAACTTAATACATAAATTCGCTCTCAATAAGGCATTTTAAATTACCCATCATAATATTTTTTGCAGTTTTTTTAATCAACCAAATACTTAAAGTCTACGAGCATTTCCACATGATTATCGTTGAAAAGATCGAATTTGTTTACAATATTTGCAAACTTTTGTTTTTAGTAAATGTTTTCATTTTATATGTATATGTTTCCAATTTGTAAGAATTTTTTTCCTATGAATTTAAGCTTCTATCTCGATTTTATTTGAAATATATATGATGTGAAATGAAAAATGTTAATATTGGTTGTATTATAAGTTGTATTTTAAGTTTTCATGACATGGACAAGCTAAAAAAATGTTTTTAGATGATTTTCTAGGGTTGTTTCCAAATTTTGAAACTTTCAAAGAAACGAATTCAATAATAAATCGCTGCACCTTTTTCTCCATTGACAACCCAAACAAGGGATAGCTAAATTTTGAACAAGATTGTCCTCTTTTTTGTATAATAAACTCCAAAAAAATGAAAAAAAATAAAGGGTCTGTTTGGTTTAAAATGAGTTTTGTGTTTTGATTTTTCAACATTAAATATAAAATATGAGAGGAGTGAAGGGACAACAGATAGAATGAAAGGAAGATGGAGGGTACCACGGAGAGGATGGAGGAACGTTGTAAGGATAGATTGTTTCTCATGCTTCTCCTATTTCTCAAAATATGAAAAATAAAAAAAGTTGTTTTCTATTTTGTATGTAAACTTTGTTTATTAAATCGGTCGTTTCCACAATATATATAGGTCGTACGCATTTTTGTAAGAACGAAAACCCAAAACTAGAAAATGTAAATCAAACACTACCGAAGTTTTTAACATATGGCATTTTCTATAAATCAACTCCACTACTGTTAACCCGCCTCTTGGCAAGGCCATGGATAGGTGGATTTAACTAAATCAACTACTCGTTTGTCAAGGCTAGAGTATGATGGGTTTGAGCTAGTTGGATGGATATATGGTTCGGTTATTGGTGGTTCGACCATGAGGCTCGGTTGTTCGACAAGGTGGTTTGGTCTTACTGGAGCGGTTCGGTGTGGGTCGTTCGGCCTGTGAGGCATGGATTGATCGAGGGAAGAAAGTTATAAGTGGCTTGGCTTAGCTAAATGGTGGTTCGGCCTGGGTTGTCGCTCGGCAACTTAGAGTCCTGAGGCATGTGACTTCGGGTCATCACTTGGGTAGCTCGGTGGAGTATCAGGTGGATCAGCATGGTTGCTTGGGGTGTCGCTCGGTGTCCTCTAGCTCCTTGCATCGAGCCTTTGTGGTTCGGCTCCTAGGATGTGGGTCAGTATGATGGAAGGTGGATCGGCGATTGAAGGTGGTTCAGCACGCTATGGATCGGTTTTGTAACGACCCAGAATTTTGAACAATTTAAATTGAAATATTTAATTAATTTTAAATATTTGAATGATGGTTTGACTTGAATTTCAAATTATCAGAATGAATTTGACGATTAAATTTTAAAATTTAATCTATAAAAATTTGAATCTTCAATTTTAAGCTGAAGAAAAATATTTCAAAAGCTTTTAAAATTCATAATGATGATACTGAAGATAATAGAAGCTTCAGAATTTAATTTCAAACTATTTTGTTCAGTTTTGTAATTATATCGTTTGAATCGATATTTAAAAATAGCGTTCCGGGGCACAGTCTCGGAATTCGACGAAACCAGTTCCATTGGGTCCGGAATATTGTATTTTTATCGGATTTCGAATTTTGTATTTTTCGGAGTTGATATGTGAGCACACGGTGAGTAAACGCGTTGAATTTAAATCGAATTCAATTTAATTTTTAAATTTGAATTTGGTCAAAATCAAAACACTATAGCTCCCCTAAATTTTTGCCTAAAATCATGAACGAAATCACGCAACCCATCCCTCTCCTTTGTTTCAGCCAGAAACCACGCAACCATCTTCGTTTAAAAATGGGATCGAGCTCCTTCTTCCAAAAGAAAAAAATTTATCTCGTTCAAATTTATAATGGCCGAACTACCATTTTATTTTCATTCCTCTTCAAATCTTTTTCCCCTTATTCGTTCGAAAATCAAATTCAAGACCACAGCAAACCAAATCGTTCATCTCCAAATCAAATCGCCATTTCCCCTCTTCTCTAAATCAATTCGTTCGAGTCATTCGTAAGGGAAGCAACATCGAGTATCGGCGTACGCGGTGGAACTCGCGATCGAAGACGCAATCACATGGAAGCAAGCGATGTGGTCGTGGTAATGTTCTGAGAGGCTCGCGAACGCGAGTTCGTTGTCGCGAGATTTGATGGCTCGTGTGTTCTGGGTAGTTCGATCGAATCGCCTGCGTGTGCGACTGATGGCGCGCGAGATGGTCATGGAGGGGGGTCGCGATTTCTGGCGATGGATGTTCGTGATGATATTCGAATTCTGGAAGGGCTTCGCGTTTGACATTGGCAGTGGAGGCCGATAGAGCATTGCGTGATGGCAATTTGCGTTCGAGGGTTCCATTCAGCAAAGCAGTGAGGTAGTCTCAAATCTTATCTCTATTTTCGGTTAAAACGTGATTTAAAAATAAATAATTACGAGATTTGGGCAGTAAGGTAATTTTGAAATAAGTTTATATATATATATATCAGTTAGAGAATTTTTACAGTAAAATTGGTTACTGTGTTAATTTGCAGAAAGGAAAACAATAAGTATATGTATATGATTTTAGAGATTTACAGTAAAACAGGAAGTATAATTTCTTTCAGAAAATATATATATAAGAATTTTATAAAGATAAGATTTTTAATAGCCTATTTTTATAAGAAGTCAGGAATAAATTAAATAAGTATATAAGCAAAATGTCGGAAATATTTATATAAATGAGATTTTGGTTTAAAGTAAAAGGAAAGTTAGTTTGAAATTAAAAGGTTTAGTTAAATACATTTATTTAAAAGAAATTGGGTCAAAATAAAATCACTGGTGAATCGAAATTATCAAATGAAAATTTGTTTTTCGATCTGTTCAAATATTAATGAATTGTATAAATTATTTATACAAGGTCAAACCGGGAAAACCAAATCAGGATTAAAGTGAATGGAAAACGGAAATAAAAGCTAAGGTGAGATTTTCTCACTCAAATGAAAAGTTGATTTTGCAGTTATTGATTGATTGATTGCTATTTAAATGTGATATAGTATATATAGTAGTATATAGCAATATATATATTGGCATATGTATATATTGCAGTTGTGATTTCCCGCAATTATATAGCGGATGAGACCCTATTGCGCCGTTAGTAAGCGGATGATATATTTATAAATCCCATATACCGTGATATTCCACCTCGAAGTAGAATGGGTATTGTGCTAACGTCTGTGGATGCAGGGAAACAGGTTGGAGGGATCCAACTGGATTCCTCACCAGTATTTATTTATTTACAAATATTGTGATATATTCTGTTATCATATGATGATATATGATGTTTGTTGTCGTGATTGACTAATTTGTGTGTTGCATCATCGGATCCATTTTTGAAGTTTAGAAATAACGGTTTTGATTTTTAAGGGATTTTTAAAGTGATTTTTGAGATTTTACGTTTTATTAAAATTTTGGATTGATTCATCTTAAATGAATAAACGTTCAAATTTTAAAGTTATAAAAATTAGGATTTTTGTGAAATATAACCAAAGTGTCAATTTTGAAATAAATAGTTGATTGAGTTATAAAATGGTTTAAGTTGGGATATTTTTGAATAACTATAAACGATTTGTATAAAAAGATTTATAAAATTGATATTTATAAATTAAAATATTGGAATTATAAAACGAATTTTTATAAGTGTTAAAATGAAGTATAAATGGATTTCATAAGTGAATGAAATTAATAGATTTATAATGTTAAGTTATAAAATGAATAGACGTTGTAAAATAAAAGATTTATAAGTAATTTACTTATAAATTAGATGTTGGCACTTAAATGGGATATAAATAGAATTTGCTAAATAAAATGATTTATAAATCAAAGTTGTTATGAAATATAAATGTTATTTATAAACGTTGTTTATAAATCCGAAATCGCTTATTTTGATAAGTGAATTTTTGAAGTTAATTAAAGGAATTTTATCCACGATTTTGGACAGTGGATAGTCCTTTAAATAAAACGTGTAGAAAATATTGAAATTTGGTTAGTGAAGTATATTCACGATTTTGGACAGTGAATATATTATTAAGTAAAATGGATATGTTTGGGGAAGTGACGTAAAAAATGAAGTTAATTGTTTTAACGATGTTTTTAAAATGTGTTAAATATCGAAATCATATATTTCAACATTCATTGTTGAAATAGACGTTTTCGAGCAAATAAGAAAATGGTGGACTATAACACTGTTGTTATAGTAAATGATTTCCAAAAGGAAATGTTTTATATAGTATTGGGATTTATATATCTATCTTAATTTCGAATCCCTATACTAGTGATTTTGAGTCGTCGTAACGATGTTTTACGTAACATTCGTTTTGACTCAAATAGTTGTTATAGTAAATGATTTCCTTGAAGAATGAAATATATACTTAATTTGGATTTAAGTATATCGAATATTTTCAAATGTTGAAAATAAATAAGATTTGTGAATTACTTATTATTAAATAAGTATGGAAATGTTTTCCAAAATGAAATGAAACGTTTTTTAGAATTTATCTTTGTAAAGATAAATTGAAAGTGAATATTTGAAATCGATTGAAAATCTTATATCAGTAGATATTTGAATTATAAATTCACTATGGAATTTATAAAAAGAAATGGAAATTCGTTTTAAAAATAAACGTTGATTTATTTTTGAAGTGTGGAAATTATATATCTAGTAGAGATATTTTGGAAAAAAAATAATTTGGAAAATTATTTGGAATCTGATGATGTTGCGCATCTTTATTGATAATTAAATAACCGACTATCAATAATTACCTTGAATGGGTATTTGTTGTGAATTGGATGAATTTGAATGCCACACTTATTTTTGAATAAGCGCTCACTATTCGGGTTAGCCGGGAAAGGACCTTGGGGTCGTATAACCCATTCCGAATATGTGATACGTCGTAATGAATTGCATTTGATGACCGGTGTTGAAGACCGGATATTTTTTGAAAATGGAAGGATTACCGTCGAGTTACTCTACATCGGCTGATCTTCGATATAGAGGTTTTATCACCCTTAGTGACGGGAAGTCCGGACGTGATTAGAAAATTATCCGGATTTGCAAGGGCTTCGTGAGAAGTGTCTTCGGTTCTGTTCGATCCCGGAATAGACTTGTATGGTTGTATGTCTGACGTTACAAATTGAGATATAAAGCTGATTTCTTTCAAATACATTTCTGTTGGTGGCGGAGAATTTATTCTCTTAGCTTAACACCCTTCTCTGAGACGTACGAGCTCAGAGGTTATGTAGTTGAAATTTATCAGCGATATACTCCTAATTTGGTAACGTGGCATGCTAAGTGTTGCTGTGAAATGATCATTGTTTGATCATTTGTGATATGATCAATTGTTTGATCATTTATCTTTGTGATCATTTCTTTGATCATTTGTTTGACCCGAAGCATGGCTTTGTGAAAAGCGTAGCTTTGTGGACGAGACTCCGTCGGACTTCACACCCTGGGAATGGTCAAAACAGGAAGGATGCAGCAAGGTTCTAGGGAGTAGCGCCCCTTAGTGTATGTCATTCCTTCTGGATAGAGGTGGTATCATGGTATGGAGCCCAGATACTTAACCTATGTTGTTACTGCAAATTTATTATGTGGTTGTTGGAAATCGAGGATCCTCGGGAAGATTGGTTACGATCGGGGGATGACATATGCGTGTCAGTAGTTACCTATTTTTGCAGAGGTAACCTGGCCTTTTGTTGGCAGAGATCTAACCGTAATGTTAGGTTATTTCTCGGGACGTCTTTCCAGAGGCGTTTCCATGTGGCAATGCGAAGTTCCATGGCCTGACCATTTGTTGGAAATCCAAAGAAACAATACGTGACTTGTACGGTTTTAGTTGTATTACCTGCCATGGAATGTGGCGGTAAACTGCTATTGAACATGGTAGCTATAGTAGGCATACGATACTGGTCGTATGTTGGCTAAGATTTATATTATACTTTCGAAATGTTTTCCACTATGCACTAATAATAATATCAAAACGTTTTGATTTGATTTTGCGTAGTAAGCATCTTTGACTAACATAAGAAGAAATCTCCTCCAAGTCTGCGTTTGCATTGTGTGTGTGGTGGGAGGTCTTATGGTAGTTTCATTTTCCAAAAGCATTGCGAATTGACTTTAAAATTATTCTGTTGTTTGTTTTAAAAAGATAAACTGTTTTACGATATCACACCAGTCACCATGACTGACTCGGAGTTTATTGTTTCCCTTCTAAACTCTGGGTGCCCATAATTTTCCACATGGGCAGCCTAGAGGTATGTTATCAGGATATTCTGGAGCTTTGGAAGCAAGCTGGATGGCGAAACGTACATCCGTACTTATTTATTCCGCTGTGTATTCTGTATAAGGACAAGTTTACATAACTGTCCATTATTGTATTGAGTTGTATATTGACTCTGATTGATGTATGTATAAACTGATATAGTTCTTTGTTTTAAAAGACTAGTGATTATCTATTATATATTATTCCGCTGCGAATGTGAGATTCTGATATTGTTTCTGTTTCTATGTTTTCTGTTGTTTCTTTCTTTTTCTTCTATCTTTTCTTCTACCTCTTCTTTTAAACCCTAAGAATTCGGTTTTCCGGCATTCGTTTGCTCGGCAGTCGATACAGTGGACGTATTGATGTCGATATTCGGAAGTCGAAGAATCGGGTCCTTACAGGTTTTGAGGGTGTGGGTCGGTCTGGATGATGTGGTTCAGTGTGGTGTTCTGGGTCGGTCGTGGAAAAGTGGATCGGCATCAAGGTGGTTCGGTCAATGTGGGTCGGCGTAGGTCGTTCAGCACAAGGAGAGCGGTTCGGCTATGAAGACATGGGGTCGGTTGTACGAAACGAGAGGAGCTCGACATACCTGAAGTACTTAGGATCGGCGTTGAATGTGGTTCGGCATTCCATGTGGTTCGGCAACACTCTGGGGTCGGCAGTATTCTGCTTTGGGTCAGACGCAAATGTGCTTTGGGTCACTAGTTTATCTGCATTGAGTCATCGCTAGGGGAACTTCCGTTCGGCATGTCAACTACTCGGGGTCGGTCGTAGTGTTGAGCCTGGATCGGCTATGGCATTGATGGGCCCGAGTTACTCAGGAAGCCCAACAACTCAGGTTTTGCTTATAAATACAGCACGTAGGGATTCAAAAAACAGGATCTCCATTCTGTTTCTCTTCGTCTTCTACACTAAGGCTACTCTGCCATTGTTATTCTAAAACCTCCGAATTGTAACTGAACTTGATTCTGATATCAATAAAAAGGAACTTTCTGGAGTGGACGTAGGCCAGAGTCAGCCGAACCACTATAAACCCTCTTTTTTTTACTACTTTCTTTTTAATTTTAACTGTTCTTCATATTTATACTCTCAACATACATTCTATCTGTGATCTATGACTGTGATTTGGAGCTTTCATCTAAATTTGGGTGTTAGTGACCAATTTTGGCGCTAACATTTTGGTGCTTTCACTGAGAACGCAAGCACTCGGCGATTTTGGAGTTAGGAACTTGGATTCTAGGAAGCAATGGTTAGGCCACCAACAAGGAAGCAAGTGATAGAAAAAAGAAATCAAGAGGGAAGTCAAGAGGCCTCCTATGGAGCCATAGCAGGTCGAGCATCCATCTACATCACCATAGACGAAATGGAAGCAATGCTGAAAAGACAAGAGGAGATGATGCAGACTCTTCTAAGACAATCTAGACAAGCAGGAACTGCAGGAGCTCAGATCCATGGAGCTAGATCAGGAGCACTCAACTAGCAAGCAAATTGAGCGGTTCAGCAGGGAGCAGTCCCTGATCAGCGAACAACTATTAACCCAGATGGACCAAGACTTCAGGGCATACCAACGGGTAATGCAGGACCAATCCATGGAGGGATACCTGACGATGGTGTGCAACTCGGCATCAACGGGAACACAGGAGTACGTGATGAGGAGTATGTGCCAGGATTCCCTCGTGAACTCGGGGGACAGATCGGAGGCAGCGAACAAGGATTATAGCTTGGCGACAATAACAGATTAGCGGAGATGGTCAGACGAGCTGTGAGAGGAGGATTGGTAAATAAAGACTTAGAGGGTGTGAATAGGAGTCCCTTTACTCCTACTATCAGGCAAGCTAGGAGCCCACCGGATTTTAAGCTATCAATGTTGGAGATGTATGATGGGAGAATGGATCCCGCCGTTCACTTGACAAGGTACATGAGGCATATGGAGGTACTGTGGGCATCGGATGAGGTCATGGCTCGATGCTTCCCTTTGTATTTGATGGATATCGTAGCTATGTGGTTCAGACAGCTAGAGAGTGGCTCTATCGGCACATGGACGGAGCTGATTGAAAGGTTTATGAGACAGTTTCGGGTCCACATAGTCAGACCCAAGAACGTGATGACTTTAACATCGATGAAACAATGGAAGGGAGAGTCGTTCAGGGATTTCTTAACCAGATTCAATGCGGCGGTGGCTTTGGTGGAAAGACCCGATCCATCGATGGTTTTGATGGCGGTAGTTTCATGAATTGCGGATAATTCGGATTTTAAGATATCATTGGAACGGGACTCCCAATGGATCTTGGGGAGTTCTATCATGAAGCGGAAAGATTCCTAAGGCAGGAAGACGCGCAGGCTGAAAGAGAAGGGGAGAGGCTGAAGCTTATGCTGTTAGAGGTGGAGGTCCACCCAGGGAGGAACCAAACAAGGACGATAAGGGCAAAAGGAAAATGAGTGATGACAGTAACCCCTCAAAAAGGAAACAGAGAGAATCGAAATTTTCTTATTATACAGATTTGACAGAAACTTTGGAAAGGATTTACTTGGTACTCAGGGGCACCTCCAGTATCGAAGACCGGCTAGGAGGGAACCATCGGAATACGAGCGGGCGTCAGGAAAGCATTGCCTATTCCATGAGCTAGATGGGAACAACAAAAACGATTGTAGGAATTTGAAAGATATCGTTGAGGATCATGTAAGGAATGGTCACCTGCAACAGTACATAAGGAATCGAGCTGTAACAGTGGAACGAGAGCGGCCACCGCCTACCTCGAACGAACGTGGTGCTGGATCTAATCACTGCCGGCTTGTTATTAACTAAATGGATTTATGGTTCTGAATAAGTAATAAAACTCGAAGTAATATGGCTAGGTCGCTCACACACGTACGGGATCGAGGATGGTCCTAGGCATGCTCTAAGATGACGAAAACCCGTACTGCTTGGATCTATGAAATCCTGTTTTCTTTCTGTTTTCTGCACACTGTGGTTTCTTCTTTGGTACTTTGGACATTTAATTCCCTTTGTTGTATGAACTCTCGCTTTGATAACTGAAT
This sequence comes from Allium fistulosum, assembly GCA_030737815.1. NCBI lineage: Eukaryota > Viridiplantae > Streptophyta > Magnoliopsida > Asparagales > Amaryllidaceae > Allium > Allium fistulosum. Next base: position 795,081,867 of record CM060902.1, on the reverse strand, counting down.
TCTGTATTGACTGGGATTAGACTAATTCAATAAATAATACAAGCCAAGCGATTACCATCCCAACCGGAGAGATAGGGCAGTAATCGCGAATTACGAGTCCCTTTGTCGGAGAGCAATGGAAAGGACTCGAACAAAATAAACAAAGTCCTCGACCGGGGAGTCAAGGCCGGAGAATATAAAAGTCCTCGACCGGAGAGTCGACGCCGAAGAATATAAAAGTCCATGGTCGGATAGTCAAGGCCGGAGAATATAAAAGTCCTCGGCCGGAGAGTCGAGGCCGGAGAATATAAAAGTCCTCGACTGGAGGGTCGAGGCCGGAGAATATAAAAGTCCTCGACCGAAGGGTCGGGGCCGAAGAATATAAAAGTCCTTGACCGGAGGGTCGGGGCCGGAGAATATAAAAGTCCTCGATCGGAGGGTCGGGGCCGGAGAATATAAAAGTCCTCGACTGGAGGGTCAAGGCCGGAGAATATAAAAGTCCTCCACCGGTAGGTCGAGGCCGGAGGATATAAAAGTCCTCAACCGGAGTGTCGAGGCCGGAGAATATAAAAGTCCTCGACCGGAGGGTCGAGGCCGGAGAATATAAAAGTCCTCGACCGGAGGGTCGAGGCCGGAGGATATAAAAGTCCTCGACCGGTGGGTCGAGGCCGGAGAATATAAAAGTCCTCGACCTGAGGATCAAGGCCGGAGAATATAAAAGTCCTCGACCGGAGGGTCGAGGCCAGAGAATATAAAATTCCTCGACCGGAGGGTCGAGGCCTAAAAGTCCTCGACTAGAGTGTCGAGGCCGAAGAATATAAAAGTCCTCGATCGGAGAGTCGAGGACGGAGAATATAAAAGTCCTCGACCGAAGAGTCGAGGCCGGAGGATATAAAAGTCCTCGACCGGAGAGTCGAGGCCTGAAAATATCAAGTCCTCGACCGAAGAGTCAATGCCGAAGAATATCAAGTCCTCGACCGGGGAGTCAAGGCTAGAGAAACATATTCACAGGTTAAGCCCTTGACCGGAAAGTCGAGGCCAGGATTGGACATGGACCCGGAGTGGTCCCGGATTTAGATAAGGGCCTAGAGCGGTCTTGGATTCGGATGTCGGCCCGGAAAGGTCAAGGATTTGGTTACTGGACTTTGAATCAGACATCGACTCGGAGCAGTTGTAGACTTGGATATGGCTATAGCACTTGGATAGGGTGGTTTGGCAATAGGTTGGATTATGAATCGGATGGTATGGCTATGGATGGAATACGGACTTTGGATGTTGGATTCGGAGCTATTCAAAACACACCTTTTTACCAAAAGGCATGTTTTGGGGGGCAAATGTTAACCCGCCTCTTGGCAAGGCCGTGGACAGGCGGATTTAACTAAATCAACTACTCGTTTGTCAAGGCTGGAGTACGATGGGTTTGAGCTAGTTGGATGGATGTATGGTTCGGTTATTGGTGGTTCGACCATGAGGCTCGGTCGTTCGACAAGGTGGTTCGGTCTTACTGGAGTGGTTCAGTGTGGGTCGTTCGGCCTGTGAGGCATGGATTGATCGAGGGAAGAAAGTCATAAGTGGCTCGGCTTAGCTAAATGATGGTTCGGCTTGGGTTGTCGCTCGACAACTTCGAGTCATTAGGCATGTGAATTCGGGTCATCACTCGGGTAGCTCGGTGGAGTATCAAGTGGATCGGCATGGTTGCTTGGGGTGTCGCTCGGTGTCCTCTAGCTCCTTGCTTCGAGTCTTTGTGGTTCGGCTCCTAGGAAGTGGGTCGGTATGATGGAAGGTGGATCGGCGATTGAAGATGGTTCAGCATGCTATGGATCAGTCTTGAGGGTGTGGGTCGGTATGGATGATGTGGTTCGATGTGGTGTTCTGGGTCCGTCGTGGAAAAGTGGATCGGCATCAAGGTGGTTCGGTCAATGTGGGTCGGCGTAGGTCGTTCAGCACGTGGAGATCGGTTCGGCTATGAAGAAATGCGGTCGGTTGTAGGAAACAAGAGGAGCTTGAAAGGGAGTGCAGATTAAGGATCTTAAGGCTAATTTAACACTAGAGGGGGGATGAATAGTGTTTAATGGATTCTAAGACTTATATCGACTAAATTAAAATTATGACACAAAAAAATGCAGAACTTAATCACAGAATAATCACAGTATCAAACACAGATGCAGAAAGTAAATAAAAAGCAGTAAAAGGAAAGAACACACCGGATTTTATACTGGTTCGGAGTTACCCTACATCCAGTCATGTACCAAGGCAAACACCTCATACAGATTTTTATTATACCAATGTCGAGATTACAATCCTCAATTTCTAAAGGACTTGAGGTACCCTCCTGTCTCTTGAGTCCGGGCCAAACTCTCTTGATTTACAGGCCACAAGATCACCCAATTGATTTCCAGGCACAACCACACCTTATAGAGAGACTCGATAAACTTTTGATTACAAATTGATCCTATAACTCTAAATAGCACTTTGATCTTCGAGAGAGGGCAGAGAATCAAATAAGAATGAGATTCTAATTTGATTCACATGAAGATTCGGCAGAAGTTTGGCACGATCTTAAAAATATGAAAATTTTAGAATATGGATTTGTGGAGAAGAAGGAGTGAAGAAAATAAGAAAATAGTTAGTTAAAAAATTCGTTTGTGAAGGCTATTTATAGACCAGTAACGGTCATAACCATTCGTGAAGAGATTTAAACGAATAGACACTTCTTTTGAAAATTGAAACTTTTGAATTTAACAGCCACCATGTCGACATGGGGTATTCCATGATGTCGACATAACCTAGTTAAAAATAATGTAAAATTTGTTTTGAAAATGGTATTGAAAGGAAAACAAGATGAAATGATTCTGGAGTAAAATAAACTAATTTTCCTATGTTTAAAATAAAGAAGAGTAGAAAAATATATTTTTAGAATATATATAAATTTGATTTTAAATCTCAAGTATATATATATATATATTATACGAGAATATTTAAAAGTCAGAAGATAGTTTAAAAAACAAACGAAGTTTAAAACAAGAGTTTATTTAAAAACAAAAACAAAGAATATTTTAAGGCTAAAACATCTTTTTGAAAATCATTTGAAAAGATAATTTTTAAGGCTAAAACATTTTGAAAAGCAGTTTTGAAAATTATTTTGAAAAACCATTTTGAAGTAGTTTTGCAAGCTTCTTCTTGCAGAATATCTCATCACATCAGGACTCGAGAACTTGTACAAAACCAGGATGTTCGTGGGTTTGTAAGCCACTTGTCGTAGGTTTGTAAGCTACTTGTCGTGGGTTTGTAAGCCACTAAGAAGATAGAAATGGGTTCCATCCTAAATGAAATTTGGAATTAAGATTTCCGTGCTATTATGAAGTTTTAACAAAAGCTAGACACATATCTTGAAATCTTGATCTTGATACTCTAGAGTCTTCAATCTTGATATCTCCATTCTGAATCTTGAGTCTTGAGTCTTTATACTGATCAGTCTTCAGTAATCAGTACCTGCATATACATATCTTATCTAGACAATAGTGTTAGTATATATTTTATAATAAGATAAGTTAAAAAGGTTGTTGTCATGAAAACCAACATCTCAGTTCCTAACAATCTCCCCCTTTTTGATGATGATAACCTGTATTTACAAAATATACTTACCATATCATAATTCCTATCATAACTCCCCCTTACTCCATGACTCCCCCTTACTCCAATCATAACTCCCCCTTACTCCAAGCCAACTACTATTTTATAACTTCTCCTCCTTTGTCATCGACAAAAAATTCTTACTAATAAATTCCCTGAACTTGATATAAGTTAATCAACCATAATACAATAGAGTAATCCATATATAAGTGTAATAATTGCGAAGTGTGATCATAAGTGTGAAATGTGATCATAAATGTGAAATGTGATCATGAGTGTGATCATAAGTGTAATCCAGAAGTAAATCAATCATCATCCAATCATATTTACAGTAATTATTCAATCCAATCATATATACAAACCACACCAAATGTTTTAAATAAGTTAAGTCAATCAAGTTTAAAACACACCAATCAAATCAAACAAATAACATACATAATGACTAGACATTCCTTGGTACTTCCACGCATCCATCTTCTCCAAAGATAGGGTCTGCTTTGATGGCATCCCATTCTTATTTATCTTTTTCGAGAATGAATGGTGGATTTCCTTCGAGATCGTCCTTGTTAAGGGCTGATGTAACAACCCGCATATTTTACGATTTGTATATTTAAATGTTTTATTTAAATATAAAATCGTTCATCGGATTAAAGTCCGAAAAAGCTACTTTTTGTAAACAGTCGAATTGGGACTCAAGACCACCCCAATTGAGTCCAAAATGGCGTTTACAACTTTTTTTAGTATAAACATCGATATGTTTGGAGTTGAGTAAAAATTATGACTTTTTCACTTTGGGTTTGGGTTTGGGTTTCAGCCCACTAACCCATTTTAATACCCTAACTCAGCCTCTCCCCTCTTCATTCATCCTTATTTCCTAATACATTCGAGCTTAAGTAAAAATTGAGAGAGGAATGGGAAATTAGAAATTCCTAAGCCCTAGTTTCTTTTACAAATCCAAGTGTTAGCTCCAAAATCAAAGAAAAGCGTAGGTAAGCATCCACTTCATCTTCTCCAACTCATTCTCTCTTTAATTTCAGAAATTTCCTAAACCTAACTTAGCAAATTTTCTTCTTTAGAGCTTAGATTCAAGCTTCTAGAGTTGAAGTTGAAGAGTAGTTGATCTTCCTTTGCTTTCAAGCTTCTCCTTCATCGTTTTTGGGTTTAAAGGTGAGTTTTTTGAACTCACATCTTTGTCTATTTCTATCATTGTTGTTAGGTATGAATTCCTAACATCTATTCACGTTCATTTGCTTTTGATTTGAATTGATTTGGTGAACATTTCAATTTTTGGTGTTTTGAAGTCAAAACTTTAAAAATCCTAGCTTTGATGTATGAACATGCTTTTGGTGGTGTATGGAAGAGCCTATAGGGCTGAGTTGTCAATTGGAAAAAACCCCTAAAGCCCATTGCTCGTCCGATCACAAATTGTGAGAGTTTTCCCTTCATTGGGCTAGGATGAAAAACAGTTCCAGTGCCAGCCAGTCGACTGGCCTCTATAGTCAGTCGACTGACTGCAGGAACTGAAACTCTCGGGTTTTTGGATTAGTCGACTGGCCTGTGCAGTCAGTCGACTGACCTGATTGTTTTTGCCTATTTAGCTTGGGGTTCCAATTTTTATCGATTCGTGATTGTCCGATTTATTGTTATCATTTATTATTGACTTTGATGACTTCTTTTTCGGGACTTTTGAGAATATCCATTTTGATGGATTCGGTATCGATTTCTTTGGATTTGATTCACGTCATCGTATGTGGATTTTGGTTATTGATTGTTCTACAATCATTTCTATGATTTGTCACTTTAAAATACAAAGGTTTCTATACTAGTAGTAAATATCCAAACTCTTTTACAAAGATGATTTCAACTCTATTTTTAATACAAAGCTCGTTTATAAAAACCGTTTTCTAATCTATTAGTATATAGAAACCTTTACCTCATTCATATGAGAAAATCTAATTAAACGGCTTAGCAAAACAAGTGGTATGAAGTGCTTGTGTTTACTTCGTCGGTTAATTTTTGGACTTGTTCGATTGAAACTCTTGTGACAATTTTCGAGTGGGAATCTACAATTTGTTCATAAATATTTAAGTTAAGTTAGTGGTTATGGGACATGAAGCTAAACTCGTATATTTACTAGCTTAGTGTAATCGACACTTTTTATTGATCGATGATGATCATTTTGTGATTTAGACTAGTGATGTGCGATGTCTATTTGTTTGTATGGGGATTACAATCCCCGTTTGTGGAACTTCAGTTCAATTTGGCGGGGTAGTGACCCGTGGTCTTCGGGCCGTTTGTGGAGCTTCGGCTCAAAATTTATGGTTAGCGACCATGGAATAGCGTTCTGTTTGTGATACATGTGTTGGTGAGTTTTCATGTTCCCGTTTATGATAGGCCTCCCCCTTAGTGATTTCTGGATTTCTAATTGATGATTTCTAGAATTTGTGTTTCACCAACTTTTGCGATTGGCATTAATATGTTTGTCAATATTTGTAGTTTGGTGAATAAAATAAGAATATGATATTCTTTTTGGTGTTTTGAGATTCTTGAGATATTGTATGATTTTGTTGTTGTTTAAATCATATTTGTCCTTGTATGGCATTATTGTTATCATATGTTCTTATTATATCTCTGCTTATATCTCATTTCTTTAATGATAATTATAGCTAGACTGATCCGTTTATTATTTTCTTATTAAATAATACTCAGGTCAGACCGAGATGTTACAGGTGCTTCTGCTTGACTCCTTATCTGGGATCATCTTCTGAATTTTGTCCAACTACACAGTTTTGTAGTTTTTGTCATTATACATTAGAGATAGAGACTCCTTGATGTATAATTATTCTTTTGTCTAGCACTTGTATCTATTCTTTTATGATATTGTGGATCTTATTTGACCACTACTCTGATGTACCCTTTTATGTGTTATATTCATATTTGTTTCCGCCTTTGAGATATGAACATCTGTGACTGATTTGTGTTATGTTTATTTCTATATTTGTTTCCGAAGGCCTCATAGCCACTGTGTGGTAGCTTTGAGTTTGTATTTGATATGTCGGATTTCCTCTTGAAATGAAATGTAAGTTACTTTATCTGACATATCGGTACTCGTCCAAAGTAATCACTCGGATGGTCGCTCCTCAACAGCCCTATTCTTCGCGCTAGTCGACGGCATTACCCAGTAGTGTTCTTGGCTAGCGTGAGCATAGAGGTGGGGCGTCACAGCTTGGTATCAGAGCCAAACTTCAGAACAATATAGAATAATCTAGCAAGGATCATTGTCCTAAGTCTTTCTTAGGAATCGTGCCATAGGATTTAATTCGAGTCTTCGTACCGTTCTATCCTATTTCTTTTTATGATGCCTTGTTTTATCAATCAAGTTTGTTTGATATTCATTCTAAGATTAACCTTTTTTCTCTTTTCTTTCTTTCTTAAAGAAGAGAAATGGTTAGACCAGTCCGTCCCAGCACCGGTCAATCCAGTGCTACTCCTCAGGATGGAGTATTTATGTCTGCTCAGCAACTTCTAGATCTTGTGAAAAATGCTCTAGTTGCCGGACCTATTCCTGAGCCTACCCATCCTAAATCTGGGTTTGCACGTTTGTGCAGTGATTACACCAACTTAGGTGGAAAGCCATTTAAAGGTTCCGAGAGCGTTATAGAAGTCCAGGCTTGGCTTCGAACATGCGATCGCATCTTTTCTCGCTTGAATCTTATTGATCTTCATCGAGTCCAAGTGGCTTCTAGCATGCTCCAAGAAAGAGCATTAGACTAGTACGAGCTTTTGATCTCTGAAATTAGTGAAGCGGATCTTACTTGGGAGCAATTCCGGGAAAGATTCGAGTTAAAATTTGTGCCAACAGCTGAAAAAGTATCTCTAGCTCGATGCTTCATTGACCTTGTTCAAGGTGAATCTTCCGTGACGGATTACGTCGCTTCTTTCGAATCTCTATCTAAATATGGGGTTGAGTATATTAATACCCCATTGAAGAAAAACCATAGATTTGTTTATGGCTTGAACAAGAACCTCAAAAAGCCATTACTTCTGAAATTAGAAGTTTCTTTTGATCAGCTTGTTGATATTGCTCTTCGTCTTGAAGAGGCTGATAAAGATAGTGATGATGAGGTCAAACAAAACATCAACAAGAAGAGACCTTTTAAACTCAAGCCTAATCCCAACAAGAAGGGAAAGCAAGCAACACCGGTAGCAAATACTCCTACCTCTCATCATGGAGAATGTTACAATTGTGGTTCTAAGGACCACTATGCAAACAAGTGCCCGAAGTCTCTTTCTTGCCGCTATTGCAAGAGTTTGGGTCATACCCTATCTTCATGTCCCAAACTTCAAAGCAAGAAGGAGGGCAAGCTAAATTTTGTACAAGCTCCTGTTAACACTTCTCGTGGTCAAGGTATTTCTCATTCTATCCTTGATGGCATTATTATATTTCATGATCTTCTTATTCAAGTTCTTTTTGATACGGGTGCATCTCACTCTTTTATATCAAAAGAACTCGTTGATGCTTTATCTTTGAATGTTATTGGCTTGATGACTTCATTAAGGATTGTGAATCCGGTTGGTGGATCCGCAACACTCAGTTTACTCTATAAAGATGTCAAAATTATTTTATGTGATTATGCTTTCTTAGCTGATTTGCATGTTATGCGTTACCTTGGTTTCGGAATGATTTTGGGAATGGATTGGCTTAACCGTTATGAAGCCCATATCCTATGTCCTGAGCGGACTATAAATCTTCGACATCCTCAATCTGTTAAGAGGATTTCTCTTGTTCTGAAAGATTTAGATTCCAATTCGAGAGCATCCTTATATTCTCAAAATCCTCATGATGACGATAATGATGATGAGGAGGTTGTTATTTCTCTCATTCATATTGTTCGTGAATTTCCAAACATATTTGAGCCCGTTTTAGGATTACCACCTAAGCGAGCAATTGAGTTCAGAATTAATCTAAACCCAGGAGCTCTACCTATCACTCGTTCTCCTTATCGTATGTCCAATAAGGAAAATGAGGAGATGCGTAAACAATTATCCGAATTGGAAGAAAAGCAATTTATTCAATCTAGTTCCTCTCCATGGGGAGCTTCGGCTATTTTTGTGCAGAAATCTGATGGTACACTTAGGCTTTGCGTTGACTACTGCAAGCTTAATGATCTCACCATCAAGAATAAATATCCATTGCCTCGGATTGATGATTTGTTCGATCAGCTTAGTGGTGCTAAAGTCTTTTCACAGTTAAACTTAGCAACCAGTTTTCATCAGCTCCGTATTGCAGAGGATAGCATTCCTTTGACATCGTTCTGTACTCGTTAGGGATCTTATGAATGGCTTGTTATGCCATTTGTTTTGACGAATGCTCCAGCTTATTTCGTCGACCTTATGAATCGAGTTTTCAAAGACTTCCTCGATTGATTATTTCTCATCTTTATAGATGACATTCTTATTTATTCTAAAACCGAGGAAGAGCATGAAAATCATCTTCGGATTGTGTTGGAAACTCTTAGGAGCTACCAATTAAAAGCGAAATTTTCTAAATGCCACTTTTGGCAATCTCGTGTGAAATTTTTGGGGCATATTATTTCTGAATCTGGAATTTCCATGGATCCTTCAAAGATTGAAGCGATTCAAAATTGGAAGAGACCAGAGAGTGTGACGGAAATTCATAGCTTTCTCGGATTAGCGGGCTATTACCGTCGGTTCATAAAAGACTTTTCTAAGATTTCTATACCTCTTACTAATTTGACAAAAAAGGAGTTAAATACATTTGGTCAGACAAATGTGAAGCTTCGTTTCAAAAATTAAAAGAACTCCTTTCTGATGCTCCTATTCTTGTGATTCCCGATGGGAAACGAGATTTTATTGTTTATACCGATGCTAGTCGTGTTGGTTTGGGTGCCGTTCTCATGCAGCGGGAACGTGTTATTGCTTATGCTTCTAGGCAATTAAAGCCTGCCGAGACTAGATATGCCACTCATGATTTAGAGCTCGCGGCTATTGTTTTCGCCCTTAAAATTTGGCGTCATTGCCTTTTGGGAGAGAAATTTGTTCTCTACACGGATCATAAATCTTTCAAGTATTTATTTTCTCAAAAGGAGCTTAATTTGCGTCAACAACGTTGGCTCGAGTTTCTTGCATCTTATGATTTTGATATTCTTTATACTTCCGGAAAGGGGAATCGTGTTGCTGATGCCCTTAGTCATAAGCAACAAGCGGTTGTTTCCATGATGGTATCCGAATGGAATGATCTCGAGACTTTGTCCACTTGTGAGATTCGAGATCGTGAATCCGATTTATGTTCATCTCTTGTTTTGTGTAGCCATGAGGCTCATCCTTCTCTTTTAGACCGCATTCTTGAAGCTCAAACGCATGATCCCGAATTGGTTCTTCTTAGCCAAAGTTGTAGGGATAAAATTGATATTGAAGGTTTGAAAGACTTTGGTATTGATACTCATGGCGGTATTCGAAAATTTGGTAGACTTATGGTGCCAAATATTATTGATCTTCGTAAAGACATTTTAGAAGATTCTCATCGTTCTAAATTTACCATTCATCCCGGTAGTAGTAAAATGTACGCGGATATGAAGCGACTTTATTACTAGGAGGGAATGAAATCCGATATTGCTAACTTTGTTAAGCGTTGCATGACTTGCCAACTTGTTAAGGCCGAGCATCAAAGGCCCGGTAGGTTATTGCAACCTTTGGAAATTCCAATATGGAAGTGGGATCAAATTTTCATGTATTTTATAGACGGTCTTCCCCGTTCTCGTTTGGGCCATGATAGCCTATGGGTGATAGTAGATAGACTTACAAAATCCGCCTATTTTCTTCCCGTTCGGTCCAATCGGACCGTACCTATTTTGGCTAAACTCTTTGTCAAGGAAATTGTTAGATTGCATGGAGTTCCAACTTCTATTGTTAGCGATCGCGATCCATTGTTTACTAGTGGATTCTGGAAGGGTCTTCAAAAAGCTTTGGGAACGAAGCTTAATTTTAGCACCGCTTATCATCCTCAGTCCGATGGACAAACGGAGCGTGTGAATCAAACTCTTGAAGATTTTCTTCGTGCATGTGTTCTTGATTTTGGTGGAAGTTGGGAAGACCATATTTCTCTTGTTGAATTTTCCTATAATAATAGCTTCCAATCTAGTATTGGTATGGCACCTTTCGAGGCACTATACGGAAGGCCATGCCGATCTCCTTCGTGTTGGCTTGAAGCTGGTGAGAAGCTGGTTTTAGGTCCAGATTTTATCCGTGATGCCACAGAAAAGATTGACCTTATTCGTCATAGAATGAAAGAAGCTCAAAGTAGACAAAAATCCTATGCCGATAACCGAAGAAGGAAATTAGAATTTTCTATGGGAGATTTTGTGTTTATTCGGGTTTCACCTATGAAGTTTGTTGTGCGTTTCAATCGATCGGGAAAATTAGCACCTCGATACATTGGGCCATTTCCCATCACCGAATGCATTGGCTCCGTGGCTTATCGCCTTTTATTACCGGCTTAATTTTCTTCTATTCATGACGTATTCCATGTCTCTCAACTACGGAAACGCCTTCGAGATTCCAATTCTTTTCTTGAGTCTGGTGTTATTGAAGAAATTAAAGTTTCGCCTAATTTGACTTATGAGCAACATCCTATTCATGTCATTGGTTCGGAGGTTAAACGCCTTCGAAATAAAGATGTTCCTCTTATGAAAGTTCAATGGTCCTCAAATCCTAAGGATTGCTCTTGGGAATCCGGAGAATTCATCAAGAGAACACATCCGAACGTGCTCTCTCGTGCTCCTTAAGGTGAACTTTTTATTTCAAATTTCTTCTTTTTATGTTGATATGCTTTTATTGTTGTTACCTCTTATTTATTTCTTAAAGATTGCGAGGACGCAATTTCTTTAAGGAGGGGAGTCTGTAACAACCCGCATGTTTTACGATTTGTATATTTAAATGTTTTATTTAAATATAGAATCGTTCATCGGATTAAAGTCCAAAAAAGATACTTTTTGTAAACAGTCGAATTAGGACTCGAGACCACCTCCATTGAGTCCAAAATGTCATTTACAATTTTTTTGAGTATAAACATCGATATGTTTGGAGTTGAGTAAAAATTATGACTTTTTCACTTTAGGTTTGGGTTTCAGCCCACTAACCCATCTTAATACCCTAACTCAGCCCCTCCTCTCTTCATTCATCCTTATTTCCTAATACATTCAAGCTTAAGTAAAAATGGGGAGAGGAATGAGAAATTAGAAATTCCTAAGCCCTAGTTTCTTTTACAAATCCAAGTGTTAGCTCCAAAATCAAAGAAAAGCGCAAGTAAGCATCCACTTCATCTTCTCCAACTCATTCTCTCTTTAATTTCAGAAATTTCCTAAACCTAACTTAGGAAATGTTCTTCTTTTCAGCTTAGATTCAACCTTCTAGAGTTGAAGTTGAAGAGTAGTTGATCTTCCTTTGCTTTCAAGTTTCTCCTTCATCGTTTTTGGGTTTAAAGGTGAGTTTTTTGAACTCACATCTTTGTCTATTTCTATCATTATTGTTAGGTATGAATTCCAAACATCTATTCACGTTCATTTGCTTTTGATTTGAATTGATTTGGTGAACATTTCAATTTTTGGTGTTTTGAAGTCAAAACTTTAAAAATCCTAGCTTTGATGTATGAACATGCTTTTGGTGGTGTATGGAAGAGCCTATAGGGCTGGGTTGTCGATTGGCAAAAACCCCTAAAGCCCATTGCTCATCCGATCACAAATTTTTAGAGTTTGCCCTTCATTGGGCTAGGCTGAAAAACAGTTCCATTGCCAGCCAGTCGACTGGCCTCTACAGTTAGTCGACTGACTGCAGGAACTGAAACTCTCGGGTTTCTGGATCAGTCGACTGGCCTCTGCAGTCAGTTGACCGACCTGGTTGTTTTTGCCTATTTTGCTTATTTAGCTTGAGGTTCCAATTTTTATCGATTCGTGATTGTCCGATTTATTGTTTTCATTTATTATTGACTTTTATGACATCTTTTTCGGGACTTTTGAGAATATCTATTTTGATGGATTCGGTATCGATTTCTTTGGATTTGATTCACGTCATCGTATGTGGATTTTGATGATTGATTGTTCTACAATCATTTCTATGATTTGTCACTTTAAAATACAAAGGTTTCTATACTAGTAGTAAATATCCAAACTCTTTTACAAAGATGATTTCAACTCTATTTTTAATACAAAGCTCGTTTATAAAAACCGTTTTCTAATCTATTAGTATATACAAACCTTTACCTCATTCGTATGAGAAAATCTAATTAAATGGCTTAGCAAAACAAGTGGTATGAAACGCTTATGTTTACTTCGTCGGTTAATTTTTGGACTTGTTCAATTGAAACTCTTGTGACAATTTTCGAGTGGGAATCTATAATTTGTTCGTAAATATTTAAGTTAAGCTAGTGGTTACGAGACATGAAGCTAAACTCATATATTTACTAGCTTAGTGTAATCGACACTTTTTATTTATCGATGATGATCATTTGTGATTTAGACTAGTGATGTGCGATGTCTATTTGTTTGTGTGGGGATTACAATCCCCGTTTGTGGAACTTCAGTTCAATTTGGCGGGGTAGCGACCCGTGGTCTTCGGGCCGTTTGTGGAGCTTCGGCTCAAAATTTATGGTTAGCGACCATGGAATTGCGTTCTGTTTGTGATACACGTGTTGGTGAGTTTTCATGCTCCCGTTTATGATAGGCCTCCCCCTTTGTGATTTCTGGATTTCTAATTGATGATTTCTAGAATTTTTGTTTCACCAACTTTTGCGATTGGCATTAATATGTTTGTCAATATTTGTAGTTTGGTGAATAAAATAAGAATATGATATTCTTTTTGGTGTTTTGAGATTCTTGAGATATTGTATGATTTTGTTGTTGTTTAAATCATATTTGTCCTTGTATGGCATTATTGTTATCATATGTTCTTATTATATCTCTGCTTATATCTCATTTCTTTAATGATAATTATAGCTAGACTGATCCGTTTATTATTTTCTTATTAAATAATACTTGGGTCAGACCGAGATGTTACAGGTGCTTTTGCTTGACTCCTTATCTGGGATCATATTCTGACTTTTGTCTAACTACACAGTTTTGTAGTTTTTGTTATTATACATTAGAGATAGAGACTCCTTGATGTATAATTATTCTTTTGTCTAGCACTTGTATGTATTCTTTTGTGATATTGTGGATCTTATTTGACCACTACTCTAATGTACTCTTTTATGTGTTATATTCATATCTGTTTCCGCCTTTGAGATATGAACATTTATGACTGATTTGTGTTATGTTTATTTCTATATTTGTTTCCGAAGGCCTCATAGCCACTGTGTGGTAGCTTTGAGTTTGTATTTGATATGTCGGATTTCCTCTTGAAATGAAATGTAAGTTACTTTATCTGACATATCAGTACTCGCCCAAAGTAATCACAAAGATGGTCGCTCCTCAACAGCCCTATTCTTCGCGCTAGTCGAAGGCATTACCCAGTAGTGTTCTTGGCTAGCGTGAGCATAGAGGTGGGGCGTCACAACTGAGATTATCCAACGAAGGGCGTCGAAATGTCTCTCTTGCTCTTTGATCATCTGCATTTGACTCAATTCTAAGTAGCGCTAATTACGAAGTATGAATGTAAGGATATTCTTGAAGGAAGCGAGAGTTTCCTCAATAATATCACTTAGATTCTGTTAGCGCCAAAATTGGTCACTAACCCCAAAATCCATATGAAAGCACCAAATACCAATCACAGCTCAGAGATAGAATGTATGTAGAGAGTAATAATGTGAAGAACAGTTAAAACTGAAATGAAAGCAGTAAAGAACAACAGATTTTATAGTGGTTCGGCTAACTCCGGCCTACGTCCACTCCAGAAGTTTGCTTTTTATTGCTGTAATAATCGATTACAGTTACAAAATGGCAGAGTTGCCTTAGCCTTAGAAAAGAGAAAGTAAGAGAGCAGAAAGAAGATCCCCTTTTACTGTGCCCCTGCCTCTCTATTTATAGACAAAGACGGGTTGGACTTCCCTGGTGGGCCTGGTAGCCGAGTACCTCAGCCCAAATGGAGTGGTCTCCATATGCCGAACCATAGATGTCGAACGCTGAATGCCGAACAAGGTGTGAATGCCGAACGATCTCCTCATGCCGAACGTTGGGAGGTGCGAGGTACTGAGGTATTGAGGTACGGAGGTGCGAGGTATGGAGGTGCGGAGGTGCGAGGTACCAAGATATGGAGGTGCGAGGTATGGAGGTGCGAGGTATGGAGGTGCGAGGTATGGAGGTGCGAGATATGGAGGTGCGAGGTATGGAGGTATAAGGTATGGAGGTATGCCGAACGACCCATCCAATGCCGAACGCTCCTTGATGCCGAACGATCCATCCAATGCCGAACGTCTCCAGATGCCGAACGTTGGTTAATGCCGAGCGCTCCATCCAATGCCGAACGTCTCTAGGTGCCGAACGTTGGTTAATGACGAGCGCTCCATCCAATGCCGAACGTCTCCAGGTGCCGAACGTTGGTTAATGCCGAGCGCTCCATCCAATGCCGAACGACGAACTCTCTATGCCGAACGCTCGTCCAGTGCCGAACAAGATTTATGCCGAACACTCCATCCAATGCCGAACGTCGATCTCTTTATATCGAACGCTCGTCCAGTGTCGAACATTCTTCTATGCCGAACGATCCTTCTAATGACGAGCACTCGCTCAGTGCCGAACGATCCCTCTAAATGCCGAGCACTCGTTCAATGCCGAATGATCCCTCTAAATGCCGAGCGCTCCTAGATGCCGAACGCTCTGTGCATGCCGAGTACTCTTGAATGCTATTCGAACGTGAATAGTGAATGCCAGACGAACATGTAGTTGATTAAGTTAAACCCGTCTGTCCGCGGCCTTGCCAAAAGATGGGTTAACACTTGCCCCCCAAAACATGCATGCCTTGCTTTGAAAGGTGTGTTTTGAATAGCCTCAAGTCCAGTATCCAAAGTCCATGTTTCATCCATATCCAATAATCAATAGGGGACTTTAGGACCTCTTCGGGTCGATATCCAAATCCATAACCTCTCCGGGCTCTTGCCAAGCGCAATCCACACTTGATGACCGTGGTCCAGTGTCCCTGGACGTTGAGATAACCTCTCCGGGTTCTTGCCAAGCGCAATCCACACTTGACGACCGTGGCCCAGTGTCCCTGGGCGTTGAGCTAACCTCTCCGGGTTCTTGCCAAGCGCAATCCACATTTGACGACCGTGGCCCAGTGTCCCTGGGCGTTGAGCTAACCTCTCCGGGTTCTTGCCAAGCGCAATCCACACTTGACGACCGTGGTCCAGTGTCCCTGGACGCAAGTAATGCCGTGGCTTAAGTCCTAAGCCGAATCCTGGTCGCTCCGGACCTTTGCCGAGCATAGTCCATACTCGACGACCTTTAAGCCAAAATCCAGAGAAAATCCGATCAGAATCCAATCCGAAAAACAAACATTCAAACCAGAATTCAAACCAGAAAAATGAGAAAAACAGGGAGTTCAAACCAAACTCCAAAACCAAACCAGAAAAAGCAAATGTCCGAGTCAAAGGAAAAAACAGATTTCACAAACCCGGGCGTTTCGGTAAGCCATCATCTCAGAGCATGCCTGAGGGTTATCTCCGACCCCGTACATGAGTAAGTGATTTAACCGTTTGCCCGGAGTTTCTTACTTATTCCAAACCATCAAGATTAGTTAATGACCAATCGGTCACCATTCCTGGGCCTCGTGCCCTCGTCGTTCAAGGTAGGCGGAGGCTGTTCATGTTCCACCGCCGTATTCCGAGTTCCGACATACTGTCGCAACTGACCATTCCTTATATGCTCCTCGATTATATCCTTTAGATGTCGGCAGCTGTTAGTATCATGCCCGTCCAGGTCATGAAAGAGACAATGCCTTCCTGATGCCCTTTCACGTTCTGTGGGTTCCCTCCTTGATGGCCTTCGATAGGGAAGACGATCTCGAGTATCTAAGAAAATCCGCTCCAATGTTGCGTTCAATCCTGTGTAAGTGGAGAACTTTGGTTCTCCCCAGCGCTTCCTTTTCCCTTTATCCTTGTCCCCACCCGAGCTTTCGCCGAGTAATCTTCCATCCTTAGTCATGCTTACTTCCTGGGACCTCATGTCCAAACATGCATCCTCTTGTCGAAGAAATCTTTCAGCTTCATGAAAGAATTCCCCAATATCCAACGGTGGGTCCCGTACCAACGATACTTTGAACTCCGAATTATCTCTGACTTCTGATACCGCAGCCATCAGAACCATTGATGGATCTGGCCGATCCACCGAAGCAACTGCTGCATTAAATCGAGTTAAGAATGTCCTGAGCGATTCATCTGCCCCCTGTTTGACTGATGTTAGTGTCATCACGTTCTTTGGCCTTTTTATGCGAACTCGAAACTGACTTAAGAACTTGTCCACCAGTTCTATCCATGTTCCAATGGATCCATCCTCCAGCTGTCTAAACCACATAGCAGCAATTTCAGTCAAGTACAGGGGGAAACATCGGGCCATAACCTCCTCCGTTGCCCCCAGCACTTCCATATGCCTAGTGTACCTCATCAAGTGGTCGGTGGGATCCGTCTTCCCGTTGTATACTTCCAGAGTGGGTAGTTTGAAATCGGGCGGATTCCTAGCTGTCCTGATGTTCCGGGTAAACGGACTTTTGTTAACTCCCTCTGAATCCCTGTTTGTCAGACCTCCGCGAATAGTCCGCCTGATAATGTCAGCCAATCCAGTGTTTCCAACCAATCCAGACTGCCCCCCAAGTCCCCGAGGAAATTCTGGCACATATTCTTCATCACGTCCTCCTGTATTCCTATCGATGCCAGGCCGCGTAGCGTTATCCGGTATCCCTCCATGAACTGGTCCAACATCACCTGGTGGTGTGCCCCCGAGTCTAGGTCCATCTAGATTGTTAATCGTTTGTTGATTGGGAGCTGCCCCCTGCTGATTCACTCCATCTGTCCGTTGGTTGAGTTCCTCTGGTCCAGCTCCACGATCTTGAGCAACTACAGTTCCTGGTTGTCCAAATTGCCTAAGAAGAGCCTGCATCATCTCCTCTTGTCGTTTCATCATCTGCTCTTGCATAGAATTCATCATCACTTGCATCTCGTCCTGAGTTATGTAGATGGATGCATGACCCTCTCCAGCTCCAGAAGATGCCGCTTGACTTCCTTCCTGATTGCTCCTTTCCACTACTTGCCTCTTCGTTGGTGGTCTTGCCATTGCTTTCTAAGATCCAAGTTCCTAACTCCAAAATTCCTGATTGTTTCAATCTCTCAGTGAAAGCACCAAAGTGTTAGCGCCAAAATTGGTCACTAACCCCAAAATCCAGATGAAAGCACCAAATACCAATCACAGCTCAGAGATAGAATGTATGTAGAGAGTAATAATGTGAAGAACAGTTAAAACTGAAATGAAAGCAGTAAAGAACAACAGATTTTATAGTGGTTCGGCTAACTCCGGCCTACGTCCACTCCAGAAGTTTGCTTTTTATTGCTGTAATAATCGATTACAGTTACAAAATGGTAGAGTTGCCTTAGCCTTAGAAAAGAGAAAGTAAGAGAGCAGAAAGAAAATCCCCTTTTAATGTGCCCCTGCCTCTCTATTTATAGACAAAGATGGGTTGGACTTCCCTGGTGGGCCTGGTAGCCGAGTACCTCAGCCCAAATGGAGTGGTCTCCATATGCCGAACCATAGATGCCGAACCATAGATGCCGAACGCTGAATGCCGAACAAGGTGTGAATGTCGAACGATCTCCTCATGCCGAACGTTGGGAGGTGCGAGGTACTGAGGTATTGAGGTACGGAGGTGCGAGGTATGGAGGTGCGGAGGTGCGAGGTACCAAGATATGGAGGTGCGAGGTATGGAGGTGCGAGGTATGGAGGTGCGAGATATGGAGGTGCGAGATATGGAGGTGCGAGGTATGGAGGTATGAGGTATGGAGGTATGCCGAACGACCCATCCAATGCCGAACGCTCCTTGATGCCGAACGATCCATCCAATGCCGAACGTCTCCAGATGCCGAACGTTGGTTAATGCCGAGCGCTCCATCCAACGCCGAACGTCTCCAGGTGCCGAACGTTGGTTAATGACGAGCGCTCCATCCAATGCCGAACGTCTCCAGGTGCCGAACGTTGGTTAATGCCGAGCGCTCCATCCAATGCCGAACGACGAACTCTCTATGCCGAACGCTCGTCCAGTGCCGAACAAGATTTATGCCAAACACTCCATCCAATGTCGAACGTCGATCTCTCTATATCGAACGCTCGTCCAGTGTCGAACATTCTTCTATGCCGAACGATCCTTCTAATGCCGAGCACTCGCTCAGTGCCGAACGATCCCTCTAAATGCCGAGCACTCGTTCAATGCCGAATGATCCCTCTAAATGCCGAGCGCTCCTGGATGCCGAACGCTCTGTGCATGCCGAGTACTCTTGAATGCTATTCGAACGTGAATAGTGAATGCCAGACGAACATGTAGTTGATTAAGTTAAACCCGTCTGTCCGCGGCCTTGCCAAAAGACGGGTTAACAGATTCTTAATCAGTGAAGCCATAATTCAAGAAATAGGAAGAAATATGAAAGGGAGTGACTAGAAATGAAGTTTGATAATTTATCTTGGAAGAAACAGGTATAAATAGCGGTAGAAAGTCGTTTAAAATGAATAGACACAAGTTAGTTACATGAAATTAAAATTTGAAAGTGCAACTACTTTCTGCCCGTTGCATGTCGACATGGGGGGATGGGGAATGTCGACATGCCTTTGCCTAAAGTGACAATTTTCTTTGTTTTGAATATTATGAACAAATCTATGCAACTAAAATTTGTATAATATAAAAACAAGCAATTACAGAGACAAGTGAATTTGAATAACAGGAAATAAAAGATTTCATTAATGATTCTAGTCAACATTACATAAAATAATATAATATTAACAAAAATAAAGGAAAATACATGGAAAGAACTTGAAGCAAACAAGATAACATGAACTAAAACTAATTAGATGAAGATGAAGAAGATGATAGTCCAAGTTTTCTACTAACTTTCCCGATGAACTTGTTGATTTTAGTGGAAATCTTATCCATTTTCTTACTCATTGATCTTTTGAGTGTCTTTTGATTTTCCACTATAATTCTTTGATTATTGAGAATGGTCTTATTGGATGGATTAGCGGGATTAGTAGGATATTCAATACTCTCTAAGGAAGTTTCTTGATCTTCCTCTTCCTCCTCTTCGATTTCCATTCCTTCCTCTTCCTCTTCTTCTTCTTCTTCTTCTTCCTCCATTTCTTCCATCTCTTCGTGAGCAAGCTTTTCTTCCTTTTCCATAAGTGTTTCATATGGTTGAAACACTAATGGAATTTGCATAAGGGAAATGTTTCCATGGTTGAACACTTTTCTAGTTATAAATTCTTCCCTTTTGAAATCAACTCCAAAGTAATTAAAAATCCGAGTGAGATAAACTCCATGATATAATGTGTTTTCATCCATAGTAAAATCCTTGGGCCTTAGCTCATCCAAAATAACTTGAGCCCAATTGATATCATAATTTCCAAAAATTGCAAAAAGAGCTTTGCAAACTTTCAAAGTTGGGTTGTTGTAGTTTCCCGATCTTGGTATAAGGGTGTGTTGAATAAGAAGGTTAACAATTCTTGCTTTTGGATGAAAATAACGATTTTTGAATTCAAAATTGTCATCCCCTTCAAAGATGTGATGAAATGTCTCTCAATCATTTTCATTTATTTGAAATTCCGAGAGATTCATTCCGGTATACTTGCATCCCAAAATATTTCCTAAAATTTCATAATCCAAAACTATTTGTGTTCCTTTAAAACTACTCCAAATTTTTCCATCTTGCCCATCATAAAAACCACGATTCAAATTCGCATAAAACATCTTAACAAGATTTGGATAACATACAAAATCATTTTGTTTGTTATTTGGATAACATACAAAATCATTTTGTTTGTTATCTACTACACTAAGAATAGAACATTGTTGAAAAAGATTTTCAATTTCATAAGAAGGAAAATCTTCAAAAATAGCGAATTTTCCCGTATGAATTTTACCAAAGTTTACATAGTTGATGTAAGCTTTGATAGCTTCCGGGTCATTAAAAAGAAAGTTTTTGATAGCTTTTGGAAGCCTAATGGTGTTAGGAGTGCTTGAAGAGGCCATTGAAGAAGTTTGAGAGGAGCTGAAGATAATGAAGATAAATTTGAAATTTGAAATAAAAGCGAAAAGTGATGATAAGGAAAGTGAATTAAATAGAGATTCTATAGACATGTTCTCTGGCCAAGAGGCATCTTTCCAGAGCATTGAAGTTGGTGAAAAGGTGGAGGGAAATTCAAAAGTTTGAATTCAAATTTTGAAATCAAATTTCTAAGGGGCATGTCGACATGAGGTATCCAGGTATGTCGACATGTGCCTATTGAATCAAAGGACAAGTGTCTATTCCTAATTTCTAATAAATGTATATATTATATCCTATATTCTACTTATATAATTCCTGTGATAATATTAAATATAATAATACTTAAATATTAATAATTTAATATTTAAAATATTATTAAAATAATATTATTTTTGAATTTAAAATTCAAATTTCAAGGGATAAATTTGAATTTAAAAAATCAAGCAAACAAACAAGCATCCATTCAAACAAGAAAAATTAAAAATAATGTAAATGCGTACCTATTTTTAGATCCATACTCCCATCGTCGTCTGATTCATGAATAACAGTGAAACACAGATTTGAATTATCCGTCTTCTTTTCGTCGTCACTAGATGATGAGTCTGAGTCATCAAGAGTTGCTACGTATGCTTTCTTTCTTTTCGTTGACGAATCATTGTTTGGAGGGAACAACTGTTTATCTGGATACGGACAATCTTTCCTATGATGCCCGACTTTATTGCAATTGTAGCATCTATCATTGTTGACGTTCTCCGTATTATTTCTGGAATTCCTTGGATCATTTCTTTTGTAATTATTCATTTTTCTATATTTTAGGAATTTCTGGAAGTTTCTTGTCATGAAAGCAATCTCCTCATCACTGTCTGGTTCTGAATCTTCAGTTGTTGCATTGAATGCTAATGACTTCTTTTCTGTAGCCTTGTTTTCTCTTCTTCCTTGAAGTTGAACTTCATAAGACATCATATTCCCAATCAATTCTTCTATTTTCATTAGACTGATATCATGCTTCTTCGATTCCAAGTGTCTTTTGATCCCATTCTGGAGTGAGTGAATTTAGAATTTTTCTAACTTGGTCTTCCTCCGAAAAGATTTTTCCCAGTGCAATTAGTGAATGAACAATATCTTGAAATCGACAATACATGTCGGAAATGGACTCATTTGCATGCATTTTAAACAATTGAAACTGATTAGTTAATATAGAAATTTTAGTCTGTTTAACTTTGCTTGTTCCTTCATGAGTAACTTGCAAAGTTTTCCGGATTTCAAATGCAGACTTACAAACAGACACTCTATTAAACTCATTCCTATCTAGTGAACAAAATAATATATTCATGGCCTTTGAGTTATTTTGTGCAACATTCTTTTGCTCAGTAGTCCACTGGGAAAAATCGGTAGTTGGTTCAACATACTCAGTTTGTGTGATATTACAAGTGTCTAATCCTACTGATTGTAAATAAATTTTCATTCTACAAGCCCAATATGCATAATTACTGCCATTGAAAAATGGTGGTCTGACAGTAGACTGACCTTCTACTAATGAACTAGTGTTAATGTTAATAAAACTAGTGCCAGAGTTGACATTACCAGTGTTGTTAGCCATTAAAACAATTTTCAAGTTTCGGATTATGAAAACTACGAAAACCAACGCTCTGATACCAATTGAAAGGGAGTGTGGATTAAGGATCTTAAGGCTAATTTAACACTAGAGGGGGGTGAATAGCGTTTAATGGATTCTAAGACTTATATGGACTAAATTAAAATTATGACACAAAAAAATGCAGAACTTAATCACAGAACAATCAAAGAATCAAACACAGATGCAGAAAGTAAATAAAAAGCAGTAAAAGGAAAGAACACACCAGATTTTATACTGGTTCGGAGTTACCCTACATCCAGTCCTGTACCAAGGCAAACACCTCATACAGATTTTTATTATACCAATGTCAAGATTACAATCCTCAATTTCTAAAGGCCTTGAGGTACCCTCCTGTCTCTCGAGTCCGGGGCAAACTCTCTTGATTTACGAGCCACAAGATCACCTAATTGATTTCCAGGCACAACCACACCTTATAGAGATACTCGATAAACTTTTGATTACAAATTGATCCTATAACTTTGAATAGCACTTTGATCTTCGAGAGAGGGCAAAGAATCAAATAAGAATGAGATTCTAATTTGATTCACATAAAGATTCGGCAGAATTTCGGCACGATCTTAAAAATATGAAAATTTTAGAATATAGATTTGTGGAGGAGGAGTGAAGAAAATAAGAAAATAGTTAGTTAAAAAATTCGTTTATGAAGGCTATTTATAGACCAGTAACGGTCATAACCATTCGTGAAGAGATTTAAACGAATAGACACTTCTTTTGAAAATTGAAACTTTTGAATTTAACAGCCACCATGTCGACATGGGGTATCCTATGATGTCGACATACCCTAGTTAAAAATAATGTAAAATTTGTTTTGAAAATGGTATTGAAAGGAAAACAAGATGAAATGATTTTGGAGTAAAATAAACTAATTTTCTTATGTTTAAAATAAAGAAGAGTAGAAAAATATATTTTTAGAATGTATATATAAATCTGATTTTAAATCTCAAGTGTGTGTGTGTGTGTGTGTGTATATATATATATATATATTATAAGAGAATATTTAAAAGTCAGAAGATAGTTTAAAACACAAACAAAGTTTTAAAAAAGAGTTTATTTAAAAACAAAAACAAAGAACATTTTAAGGCTAAAACATCTTTTTGAAAATCATTTGAAAAGATAATTTTTAAGGCTAAAACATTTTGAAAAGCAATTTTGAAAATCATTTTGAAAAACCATTTTGAAGTAGTTTTGCAAGCTTTTCCTACATAATATCTCATCACATCAGGACTTGAGAACTTGTACAAAACCAGGATATTCGTGGGTTTGTAAGCCACTTGTCGTAGGTTTGTAAACTACTTGTCATGGGTTTGTAAGCCACTTGTCGTAGGTTTGTAAACTACTTGTCATGGATTTGTATGCCACTAAGAAGATAGAAATGAGTTCCATCCCAAATGAAATTTGAAATGAAGATTTCCGTGCTATTATGAAGTTTTAACAAAAACTAGACACATATCTTGAAATCTTGATCTTGATACTCTAGAGTCTTCAATCTTGATATCTCCATTCTGAATCTTATGTCTTGAGTTTTTATACTGATCAATCTTCAGTAATCAATACCTGCATATACATATCTTATCTAGACAATAGTGTTAGTATATATTTTATAATAAGATAAGTTAAAAAGGTTGTTGTCATCAAAACCAACATCTCAGTTCCTAACAGAGCTCGGCGTACCTGAAGTACTTAGGATCGGCGTTGAATGTGGTTCGGCATTCCATGTGGTTCGGCAACACTCTGAGGTCGGCAATATTCTGCTTTGGGTCAGACGCAAATGTGCTTCGGGTCACCAGTGTATCTGCTTCGAGTCATTGCCAGGGGAACTTCCGTTCGGCATGTCAACTGCTCGGGGTCGATCGTAGTGTTGAGCCTAGATCGGATATGGCCTTGATGGGCCCGAATTACTCAGGAAGCCCAACAACTCAGGTTTTGCCTATAAATACAGCATGTAGGGCTTCAGAAAAGAGGATCTCCATTCTGTCTCTCTTCATCTTCTACACTAAGGCTACTCTGCCATTGTTATTCTAAAAACTCCGAATTATAATTGTACTTGATTCTGATATCAATAAAAAAGAACTTTCTGGAGTGGACGTAGGCCAGAGTCAGCCGAACCAATATAAACTCTCTTTTTTTTACTGCTTTCTTTTTTAATTTTAACCGTTCTTCATATTTATACTCACTACATACATTTTATCTGTGATCTGTGACTGTGATTTGGTGCTTTCATCTGGATTTGGGTGTTAGTGATCAATTTTGGCGCTAACAACTACAAAACCTAAACTCAGGTGCTATTTTCCTCATTTTTTTCCCTTTTAAATCCCAAATTCCATAGTCCGGTTAAAAATCTGAGTCGATAACAAATTTAATGCAAATATTCAGGATTGTAATGAAATTAACTGGCCTCGCTTCTATGAATCATGTAATTGTCCACAATTTCCTGTGCCAAAGTGCAAAATACCGAGCGACAACTGTTTCATCAAATCTCACCTTCTTCCTCCCGCATGAATTACCCACGTTGATCAGTTCCGGCACCCTCTCTCCGTCCGTCTTCTCCAATAAGAATCACTTGCGAACTCTATCACCTTCCTGAAAGAGCATCGTCCCCTTTCCAATATCCAACACTACCGTGTCCACAAGACCTGCCGCGTCAACGTTCATCAGAGCCTCTCAATACTGTAACCAAAATCAAGTTACACGTCACACCCCGTTCAAGACCGAAGTGCGAGGCAAATCGCACCAGTGAACCCAAGCGCCTGCTCTATAAAGAATAGAAGTAGACAGCGAATTAAAAAATAGGGTTTCAGAGCAATTTGTCCATCTGCACTTTTGGTCAGTAAAGATATTCAAAGTGTCGAATTCAGATAATTATTTTATCACAGCTCTCCTTATATATTAGGATGGTCTTTGCTTCTGTAAGCAAATCATCTTCAGAGATGAAACACAATGGAGTATCCACTCATATTCAACACTCAGGTGAAACACATTATCTTTTAGCACAAAATTCATTCCCACCATTGCTCTAGCATGTATTAGTTGATCTTTTATTGTATGTTTTATTGTTCATTTAAGTTGGGACTAAAATCTTCATCAATTTATAGTTGGATGTTAATGTCTATAACCAAACCCAGACTGATTTAATTGTGAGCATGTCTCTATCGAATTTTAGATTATCGTGTCATGTCTTGATGACCACAAAATCACCATCGGAAAATTCATAACTTATCTTTAGAGTAGACTTAAAATCTTCTTGGTTGCTAAAATTTATTAGATAATAACTACTGTCTGTAAATAAATAAATAATAAAAATAAAAAACAAAGAAAGAAAGATTGTCAACGTTTGCTTTTGGTGTTTAGAAGTTCAGGCCATATAACCTTTGAAAATTTTGATATAAGACCTCTACTGAATGCTTCTTGATCATATATAGATGTAAGCATGTACACCTCCCATTTATCACCTTCGGTTCACACAATTCTAATGCTCTTATACACATTCAGTTGGTTACTTATTGATGATCAGATTTGCATGGCTGTGTAGATTGGGTATGCTGTGTTGTTCTAATACAAAATCACAGAGGAAAATGGATATCTAAAAAAAGAAAGAAGGAATGCATATGTTTGAACTTTGAACTTGCCAAAAGATATGTCGCATATTACAACAAAAGAGTAAATCTCTCTCTCTCTTAATTTGTAAATAAAAGCACTACGTTTTCAGTTAAAAAGGTAAATTATTAATTTAGGTTTTTGTTTTTGAGTTTGCTAATCAAATTAGAATTTCATATTTGGTTCTTTGGAGAAATTAATAAAATTGATGTTTGAATGTAACTATTTATCCATTGTTTTTTTCTTCAGTTCTTGTCTTTTTTCTTAACCTTTTCAAATTGTATAGAGATTCTTGCATAACCCTATGAAGGTATCATCAGATATGCGTGATGAATCTGGCATCAAATTGATTCTTATTGTATTTCTTGAATCGTTCTTTTCGCTCTCATTTGATTGATCTTCCTCATTGGTTTCCGAAGAACCATTGGTGTTTGGATTTGAAAATAGAGTCGAATTCAAGTTGGGATTAGTGGCTGATAGCTTGGCTGTCATCTTTAGGGATTTTTATTCTTTATTTAGTCTTTTTTGTTTTAAAAAACTGAATTAATTAACAATACTTCAAAATTTTACTTTTAAAAGGTTTCAATTTTGAAAATTAAGGATTTTCTATACTTTGAATTTTCGTATATTTTGAGTTTTCTAAATATTTAGTACTGAAATTTTAGTTAAGAGTCATAAAATACAATATGAGTTGATTTTATGCAATGTTTCTGTAATCTGTTAATTACCATGAGGCTAGACATATAAAAAGAATAAAGAAAAAGGTTTGGCAAAGAAACTTGTGCAAACATAATCGCAACCAAAAGCTGTCTGTTTCATTATGGAACAAACTAAGTCCCCACCACTGTACAATGAGCTGTTTTATTTATTTCATGTAGGACAGTAGTTCTTTACCATCCATTATTTCAACATTTTTGATCAGACAGATATGTTTCTTAGTAGACATTCACTTCTCTATTTATTCATTATATAAACTCAATTTACATTTGTTATGATAGAAATTTCTATCTCTATTACATGTGTAGCATATTTGAGCTCAGTAATTCACACTTACATAAAAAAACTCATTCATTTATTCTTTCTTTTCTTTTAATTTTTATTTTTTTTAATGACAGTTTGATGGTTTAACATTTGAATTTACACACCATGTAATTTCTGCAATGTATATGCCAGTGCCTTCATTTATTTTTTGTTAACAGAAACATTTTAGTCAGATGGCCTAAATTTGAAAGATACAGCAAGAATATACTGCATTTCTACCTTCTTGGAGACTAAATATGTAAAATAGGTAAAGACAAATGATTAGTAAAATTCCATGGGTGTATTTTATTAAATAAGTTCAAAATATATAAAATAATTTGCCCATAACATACATCTAAGTAAAACATGGGTGTGTTTCATGCCGACATTGTACTTTAAACTTGCACCTTCATCAACAATTTGGTGTCTTAACAACCTACCACCTCTGGTAAGATTGGTAAAATTCAATGGGATCTTGTTTTCAAGACCAACAATGGGAGGGGAATGGAGTTGAGGCTGCTCAAGGAGTTCAAGGAGGCTATGGTCATAAAATTAATATGGAAGTTAGATGAATAGAAAAGGAACGTAAGCAACTTGGATGTCGAAGAAAATATAAATAAGCAATCTTTTTGGGAAAACAACATTAGAAATAATCAATTAGTCATTTGGAAATTTATTGAAGAGTGGTACACATTTCAAAGAGATGTTTCTATTCGTGAAGAGACATGTCTCTTTGTATAAATAGTCATATCTTTTTAATACAAAGAGTTATGGTCATTCTAGTTAAGTTATTTTGTTAAGATATTTTTTTTTTTTTGAGATCATGGGGAACCTTAAGATCATGGTATTCATTGATACTCACTTAAGTAAACCCCACGTCGTGTGTCTACCCCGCTTTTATTTAGTCGTCGCACACGGATGCGTAACGTTGAAACTCCCACTGATGGTTTGGCGCTGGGATTCGAACCTGCCCGGACACAGTCCTTTGGTTCCCATCTCCCATCTCCCAAACCAACCGAGCTACGAACGGCGGGTTATTTTGTTAAGATATGTAATCCTTATTCAAGAGTTATGTCCATTAATTGTATAATTAAATTGAAGACTTGCATCACTTCTAAAAAGTCACAAGCATGACAAATATGGCATTCTTTTCGGCATAATTACTTAAGAGTAAAACTATTTAACTAAATAAAAAAAATTTACTAATTCTTTCAATATAATTTCTCTACTAATTTTCTATCAGTGGTATCAAAGCTTTGCTGGATCAAAGCTAGACGTTTAATTCCTCCTCCTCAATATTAATACTGATATATATCGCTCCTCTCCTATTCCAATTTCCATGGAGAATTTTATGATTTTTTGTCTATCAAAATGAAGATCAATTTTTGACCACAGAATCTATAGAAATTTCCTGGAGAAGAATTTACTATTCTAGAAGGCTCTTTTGCTATTCGTACGTATGAAAAGTAGATTTTGAAAGAGAATCAACAAAAGGATTCTCAAGCATTATTTGTTTGTAACAAACAATGGAGGAAGAAATATTTCCTCAGATGATGGATGCAACTACTGCAAAGAAGATTTGGGACACGTTAGAGGAGGAGTTTCAAGGAACTATGAATGTTCAAAAAGTTAAACTGCAGAAGTTAGAAGAGATTTTGCAAATCTTAAAATGAAGGACGATGAGGTTGCAAAAGATTACTATTCCAAAATAAAAGAAATAATAAATCAAATGAGTTCTATGGAGGAACAATTTCTAACAAGAAAAAATTTGTAAACAATATTAATTTCTTATACCAATATATTATGCAATAATTTCGATTGCAGAGGAAACAAAAAATTTGGTAACTTTATTGTTAATTGAGCTAATGGGTTCTCCCGAGGCATATGAAAACTTGCGAGATTGGCGTAATGAAACTTGACAAAAAATGCCTTTCAATCAAATTTATATTTGTGGCCTTATAAAGAAAAGGAGGGGCCATAAAACTATAAGAAAAATATGAAAATAAGAATAGTCAAGGGAAGCAAATTGACAACAATTGAAAATATCCTCCATGCGACATTTGTAGAAGAAAAGGTCATTTTTAGAAAGATTATTGATATAAAGGTGTAACACCTCTTGGTTTTAATAAAAATAAATAATAACTTGAAGAAGGAAATTTTGGTAATTTAATATGAAGTTGGAAAACTGAAATTTTACAAATGAAGGAAATTGAAGGATCTGACTTTTCTAGGCGAAATTTATATATAAAACGTCAAAAACGGATAACTTATGAAGGAGATATCAATTATTTACTATAGTGCGCTGTTATCCCGCCTTTTGGCAAGGCCGTGACACCAAGGACTTGACTAGATACCGGTAACAGATTGTCTCGGAAGTCGGTTACACGTAAGGATCACTACGGATATCGATGAATTTTGTCCGAGTCCAGTTCGGGCTGCAATTGATAAGACGCGTCAAGCAGAGCCATGGGAACCAATGATCCAAGTTTCAAGTCAATCCGAGTTCGTATGCTCGAGATATCGTCGACAAAAGATGGAGTAGGGCACCTTTAGTTCGAATCCATAGGTTTCGCCTATGTTCGAATCCATTGGCCAGGAAACAGTTCGAATCCATCGAACTTCCATTGCCTCGACTCCAGCAGCTCTCCCTTGCCTCGACTCCATCAGCATAGAAGCTCTCGTTCGAATCCAGCCGGACCAAGTAGTTAGCTGTACTTCGAATCGATTCGAACGATACCTTAAGTTCGAATCGATTGGAGCTGTCTACAATTCGAATCCATCAAGAAAGGGAACTTCGAATCCAGAAGACATTGCTTCACTTCGAATCCATCGTGGAAGCTTACCTTCGAATCGATAAGACAAAACTTTACTTCGAATCGATAAGAGATGGCTTCACTTCGAATCCGGGAGACGCAGCTTGCCCTCGACTCCACCATCTTCGAATCCAAGTCGTGGATTCGACCCAGTCAAAGCGGAGTGCAAAGCGGACCGATTCGAAGAAAGCGCACCACGTCACCATCCTCGCAAGCAGGAAGATCGATTCGAACGAATCGATTCGAGCATATCGATTCGAACGACTCCAGAATACGAAAAACACCAACTTGAATCGATCATAACTCGAGTTCTACAAGTCCAAATCCCATGAAATTTTCACAGAAGCTCAAACACATGATGAAGAATGTACACACCAAATTTCAGCTCGATTGGATGATTTCTTGATTGATTCGAACCAAGGGTCGAATCGATCCCAAAGTGGGCCCGGATCTCCAGATTTCGGCCATGTGGGCCCCCTGACGTGCCAGAACTGGTCTCCCCTCATTTTGGGCGAAATACCAGCCTCCCACACCTATAAATAGACCCCCTGGTCATTCAGAAAAGGGGTCGGAGAATTCTAAGTACTGAAGAGCGCCCAGATTCTGCCAGATTTACTCCAGAACACCGCCGCTGCTTTAGATTGACACTTAGCATTTGAATTCAGTTGTATTACATTATCAACTACTGTAATCTTCAAGTAATCGAGCAATAAAATCATCAAACTTCATAGTGGACGTAGGCAAAACGCCGAACCACTCTAAATCGCTTGTCTTTGCAATTTACTTTCTGTTATTTGGAGTTTTTGTTAGATAATCCACAGTTTTAATTTTCAATCTGCGCGTTTATCTCTTCAAAGACTTCCGAAGAGTGTTGTGCCCATTTTTGGTACAAACACTTTGGTGCTTTCACCGAGAAAAAACCAGCTTTTTTCTCCTGCTCCTTGGATCTACCATCGATACCGGATTGCACAAATCCAAGAGGAAGATCCAGATCTTCGATTCACAGTCCTTCCATTCTACTCAGATTTGCATAAAATCTAGGAAAAGGATTCATCGTTCAAAATGGTTAGCACGAGAACCACTTCTGCAGCTCCAGGACAAGAAGGTAGGGATGGACAAAATCCTGCTCAACAGCAGCCACCCAATCAAGACAACACTGCCCACTCAGATCCGTCTGGGGCAGTCACTAGACAAGAATTTCAGATGTTACTCCAAGAATTGACTCAGAGTCGGCAACAGTTAGCCGAACAGCTGCGAGCCAATATTGAGTTGACAAATCAGCTGAATCGCCAGGGCCGTAGAAGGTCCAGGAGGGATGATGTTTCCCGCTCACCCACTGAAAGTTCTGCCTCGTCTGACTATCATCGTAGGTCTACCCGTCCCCGATTAGACGGATATTATGCTCAGACTACGGGATATCAGCCAGCCCTGACTGTCGGGCAATTGAGGGTAGGACCATCAACCAGCTTCCAGGCTGGACCATCAGCACGAGGTGGCCGTACTTCACAATATACTACGGACAATCATGTCACAGCTGCAACCGCGGAAACAAGGGTCGATACCCGATATCTTCCAGATTCGGGTAATCAACAGCAAGGACGTACTTCTGAACCATACGTCCAGGAAGACGCTGAGCCAAGGAGGCGAAACTTGGACCGTCGACAGCGCCCGGTCCAAACTCGCATTGTGGAACCCGACCACACCTTAGCTCAGCAGGCTCAGAATGTAGCAATGCCGGACATCCCGACTATGATACGTCAAATGATCCGTGAAAGCCAGGGACTTACCAATGACGATTGGGGAATCTCTCGAAGCCATACTCCTTTCACGGACGAAATACTATACGCTGAACCTCCTCGGCGATTCAGAATGCCGACTCTCCCTATGTACGAGGGGAGTTCTGATCCCAATCAGCATATACTGAAGTACGAATGGTCAATGAGCGCCGCAAGGGCCGACGATGCAGTGAAATGCCGTAGCTTCCCCATTTCACTGGGAGGAATTGCAACAATGTGGTTTACAAGACTACCTCCAAGATCTATCTCGTCATTCGACCAGTTGGCTAAGAAATTTGTTGAACAGTTCCGTATGCATGTTGCCAGACCCAAAGATGTTAACACCCTGTCCAATGTTACCCAGGCTCGTGGGGAAACATTAAGGCGTTACTTGGAGAGGTTCCATGCGGCATGCGTAGAAATAAGTAATCCCAATGACAACTCAATTTTAATGGCATTGACAAAGGGAATTGATCCCGATTCCGAATTTGGAAACTGGTTAGCCGGAAAACCCCCCGCATCGTTGGACCGTTTCTACTCCAAAGCCGCTCAATTCTTACGGCAAGAGGACGCGAAACAGTCTAGGAAGCAGGACGATGCAAAACCCGGGAGTGAGGGAATACAAAGCAATGTCGCAGTCAAACAGTCCGGTGACAATTCCGGAAAAGTCCAGTTAAACATACAGAACAAACAAACTCAGCCAAGAGGTGGCAATGGTCAGAATAAGAAGAGAGATCTGAATCCAGGCCCACGGCGTAGGGCTCCGATGTTTGAAAGTTATACACCGTTAAACACATCACTGGAGAATGTGTATTTGCAAACTTGCAACACAGAACAGTATAAGAAACCCGCTCCGAAGCGGTCGTCAGAAAGGCAGATTCAGACGGGAAAGTTTTGTAGGTTTCATGAGAGCTATGGCCACAATACTAATGACTGTCGCCATTTGCAAGATCTGATAGAAAAGTTGATCAGGGAGAGGAAGTTAGATCAATTCGTGCGGGCGCCGCAGTCTGGTGGTGCGGGCCCATCGAATCCAAACCGTGCGCAAGATCAGGAAAGACAAGAGGAACCCGCTCGTACAGGCGGGAGGCTAGTTATCAATACCATAAGTGGTGGTCCTCATCCAGCAGACAGGAGCTGGAGGGAAATGGAGTCGTATGCTAGCTCTATCAGGCATGCGAGCTTCGAATGCTGCAGTAATTGTGAGGATGGAACCCCGGCAAAGCAACAAAAAACGATGTCTGACGATATCATATTCAGAAGCAGAGATGCTGACAAAATCGAAGCTCCAACGATTGATCCCCTGGTCATATCTGCCCAGGTTGGTCCTGCTTGGATGAAGAGGATCCTGGTTGACAGTGGGAGTTCTGTAAACATTCTATTCAAGCGAGCTTACGATTTAATGAAGATGGAGGCAAAAGACCTAAAACCCTGCCAATCCCGGGTTCATGGCTTCAATGGCAGTGCAACGATACCTACTGGAATAGTGGAACTACCAGTGGAACTGGGGATCGGAGAGCGCAGGAGAGTTCGACTGCTGCAATTCGTTGTTCTTGACATTGCTTCACCGTACAATGCATTCCTAGGTCGACCAGCTCTCGCTGAATTCAGGGCAGCCATTGCCCCGTGGTGTTTGACTTTAAAATTCCCAACCGATCATGGTATAGGAATCGTTCAGGGAGATCAGGCAGCAGGAAGAGCCTGTTATGTTGCCGAATTGCGAGAAGCACAGAAGAAGGAGAAAGGAAAGAGCGTAGAGGAATCTCTCTGCGTCCGTTTTTCTGATAATTGACAGCTAACGCCTGGGCCCCGGCCCGGGCACCACTACCAATTCCTTAGAGATCTTGACCCTAGAGATAGCGAAGATAAAGCTGAAGTAGAAGAGAATCAAGCGTCTCCAGCCGAACTGACTGTGGACGTCCCGGTCAGTGAGGATGACGACTCGAAAGTACTGAAAGTTGGATCTCAACTGGGAAAACAGATACAACAGGAATTGGTTGAATTTCTTCAGGCGAATCTTGATGTCTTTGCCTGGACGCACTCCGACATGTGCGGAATCTCACCGAACATTGCAAGTCACTCTTTAAATATTGATCCGCGACATGTTCCGGTCAAGCAAAAGAGGCGTGGTATGGATCCAGAGAGATCTGCCGCCCTTAAAGAAGAAATTGACAAATTACATTCGAATGGTTTCATCCGAGATGCTCTATACCCAGAGTGGGTGTCAAATCCGGTAATGGTTCGAAAGCCGAACGGGAAATGGAGAACTTGTGTCGATTACTCTGATTTAAACAAAGCCTGTCCAAAAGATAGTTTTCCACTTCCCCGAATTGACCAACTCGTTGACTCAACTGCAGGTCACGAATTGTTATCCTTTATGGATGCTTATTCAGGTTATAATCAGATACCCATGCATTTACCCGATCAAGAACATACTAGTTTCGTAACCGATCTGGGACTCTACTGCTACAGAGTCATGCCCTTTGGTTTAAAGAATGCCGGAGCAACTTACCAACGTTTGGTTAATCGAATGTTCGCTGATCAGATCGGGAAGACCATGGAAGTCTACGTGGATGACATGTTAGTTAAGTCCCGATTTTCCACAGATCACGTCAGGGATTTAAATTCAATGTTCTGTATCTTACGTGAATATGGAATGAAGCTTAACCCGCTAAAATGCCACTTCGGCGTCGCATCCGGAAAGTTTCTAGGGTTCATCGTTAACGCTCGTGGGATAGAGGCAAACCCCGAGAAGATCTGGGCGATAAGGAATTTGCAAACTCCAAAGACCATCAAGCAAGTTCAGAGTCTCAACGGGAAGGTAGCAGCGCTAAGCAGGTTCATCTCGAAATCCACTGATAAATGTATTCCTTTCTTCGATATAATCCGGAAAGGGAAACGAAACTTTGAATGGACCACGGAATGTGAAGGCGCATTCCGATCGCTGGTTCAACACCTCTCTACGCCACCGATTTTGTCGAAACCAATTGATCACGAACAGTTATACCTTTATCTGGCGGTATCCGAGCATGCGATCAGTGCTGCTTTGGTCCGGGAAGAAGATCGAGTGCAGAAACCGGTCTATTATGTCAGTAAACGATTGACCGGAGCTGAGAGAAATTACCCCAGGTTGGAGAAACTGGCTTACTGCTTGGTCATTGCCTCGAGAAAGCTTCGTCCTTATTTTCAAGCACATCCGCTTACTGTGTATACCGATCAGCCGTTACGACAGGTCCTCACGCGGCCTGAGACGTCTGGAAGGTTACTCAAGTGGAATATTGAACTGAGCCAATTTGACATTACTTATGCTCCGCGGAGAGCCATTCAAGGGCAAGTCCTAGCTGACTTCATAGCTGAATTTACTATTCCTGACGAATTGCCTGAAACCAGCGAGTCTCCTGAATATATATGGAAACTTTATTCAGATGGTGCATCAAACGATCGATGTTCGGGCGCCGGAGTTGTACTAGAAACCCCCGAAGGTCGATCCATATGCTATGCTTTGAAGTTTGATTTTCACGCAACCAACAATGAGGCTGAGTATGAAGCCCTGTTGGCTGGGTTAAAGCTTGCCAGAGATCTGAAAATTATCGCTATAGAAGTGTATTGTGATTCACAGTTGGTTGTCTGTCAGGTACGAGGAGAATATCAAGCGAGAGATCGAAGGTTAGCTGCTTATCTAGCCCGAGTTCAGGAAGCGCTGGATCTATTTGATTATTATGCTATTTACTATATACCACGAGATCGCAATCAAAAGGCCGATTCATTGGCAAAGTTGGCCAGCACAGGTGAAGCACAGCAAATGGGACTCGTCCCGGTCGAAACTTTGCCTTCCCCGAGCATCGATCAAATCAAAACAACTGATGTGTTAGAAACCTTTCCCAGCAGAGAATCATGGATGACTCCATATCGAAATTATATTGAGAATGGAATATTGCCTGAACACCGAAATGAGAAAAGGCAAATTCTACGAAAAGCTTCTCGGTTTATCATTCAGGACGGGATCATGTATAGAAAAGGTTATTCTGTTCCACTCCTCCGGTGTATCGCTCACGACGAAGTCAAACGAGTGTTACGTGATGTACATGAGGGAGAATGCGGCGATCACACCGGTGGACAAGCGCTTGCTAAGAAGATACTCAGATATGGATATTACTGGCCGACCGTAAATCGAGATGCTGCCAATTACGCCAGGAAGTGCGACAAGTGCCAAAAACACGCTCGAATTCCAAGAGCCCCGCCTACCGAGTTAACTCAAATGGTCAGTCCCTGGCCGTTCGCTATGTGGGGTATCGATATCATTGGCGCTTTGCCTCTGGCAAAAGGTGGTGCGAAGTATGCCATCGTTGCAGTCGATTACTTCACGAAATGGGCTGAAGCCGAAGCTCTCGCAACGATTACGTCAAAGAAAGTGATAAACTTTGTGGTCCGCAATATCATTTGCCGATTTGGACTCCCGCACACCATCATCACCGATAACGGGACCCAATTCGAAAGTTCAGAGTTCAAGAGTTTCTGCCAACGATTTCATATTAATAAAAAGTTCTCTGCAGTCGCACATCCACAAGCAAATGGTCAGGTCGAAGCTGTTAACAAAGTTATCAAATCCATCTTAAAGAAACGACTGGAAAAGGCTGGGGGCAAATGGGTCGATGAACTTCCTATGGCGTTATGGGCTTATCGAACAACTCACAAGACCGCAACTGGACACACCCCATTTTCCTTATCCTATGGCTCGGAGGCCGTCATTCCAGTGGAGACAGAAGTATTTTCTCACCGCGTAACTTATTACGATCCGAAAACAAACGCTATATTACTCGCTGAGTCTTTGGATCTGTTGGACGAGAAACGAGAAGAAGCTGATTTAAGAGCGGCCGCATACCGAAGTCGAGTCGCCCGATTATATAACACCAAAGTTCGCCCCCGAACCTTTGATCTCGGCGATCTGGTCCTCAAGAGAGTATACCCGGTTCCTTCACACATGAAACCAAATTGGGAAGGACCGTACATGATTACGCAACGACTTGGAGATGGCACGTTCAAACTATCTACCGTGGACGGTCTAATTTTGCCAAGAGCCTGGAACAGCGAGAGTCTCCGCCGCTACTACATATGACAGGCTTTATTCATTTCATTATGTTTTTTTTTATTCAGCAATTAGCTTTTGCATTTCAAAATTAGAATTTGTAATAAGGCAACTGATTTGCCATATTTTCTTATTTCAGCAATAAAATGCCATCTCTTCGAGCCAGAGCTGTGATTCATTAAATACAATGTACAACATCACGATGCACGAAGAGCTAAGTTCCATCACACAGTGGAATTTATTCAAGTAGGGAGTGGCTATGAAGCAATCAACCACTCGCTAAATGAAACCCGAGCTCGGGGGCAAGCCATCCCATCAGGCCACGAAATGGGTTGATACACGACAACCCTTCATTCAACTCCGTACTCCCAGAGTGCGAGGCGGAGTATAAACATTTTACCAAACTCCGTGCTCCCAGAGCGCGAGGCGGAGTATAAACTCACATCTAACTCCGTACTCCCAGAGTGCGAGGCGGGGTATAAACATTCTTTCAACTCCGTACTCCCAGAGTGCGAGGCGGAGTATAAACATTTTACCAAACTCCGTGCTCCCAGAGCGCGAGGCGGAGTATAAACTCGCATCTAACTCCGTACTCCCAGAGTGCGAGGCGGAGTATAAACATTCTTTCAACTCCGTACTCCCAGAGTGCGAGGCGGGGTATAAACATTTTTCCTAAACCCCAGAGTACTCCGAGAGCGCGAGCTGGGTACAAGCTTTTTACTTAACTCCGTACTCCCAGAGTGCGAGGCGGAGTATAAACATTCTTCTAACTCCGTACTCCCAGAGTGCGAGGCGGAGTATAAACATTCTTCTAACTCCGTACTCCCAGAGTGCGAGGCGGAGTATAAATATTCTCCTAAAAACCCCAGAGAACTCCGAGAGCGCGAGCTGGGTATAAACACTAACAAACTCCAGCTTCCGAGAGCGCGAACTGGAGTATAAACATTAACGAACTCCAGCTTCCGAGGACGCGAACTGGGGTGTAAACATTAATTAACTCCGTGCTTACAGTACACAAAGCAGAGTATAAACATACGTCAACTCTACACTTCTCCCCAATACAGGGGGCAGAACCATAACACATAACAAGTTGAAGACAGGAAGAGAATAGATTTTCATTTCCATTATCAACAAAAAGAATCTGATTACAAAGTGTTTATGAAAAATTCTGCTAGTGGGAGCCGAATCCACATCTATACACGGCTATAGAAAAATCGACAAAATGCTACCCTACGCAACAAAGATTTACGGAAAGAAGTTCATTCTTTCTTCTTCCTTATCTTCTTCTTTGGAGTAGCTCCACCTGATCCGCTGCCCGACTTCTTCCTCAATCGCTTGCTCTTTTCAGGCTTGCCCTCCGGCAGCGATATGATGTCGACATCTTCCTCAGAGCTGGAGGCGACGGAAGTTCTTCTAGGAGGACGAGCCGGGGGCATAGGAGTAGTAGCAGGAGGAGGGACAGGAGCGGTCTCGATCAATACAGTACCGCCCGGCGAAATCACCATTAACGGGGCGGGCCCGGGCGGACTAGAACCAACATTCCCTGCTGCCATCTCGGCAGCAATCTCAGCTAAAACGTCGTCCTCACGAGATGATTGGGCCGCATCAGATGTGCCAATGGCTGGCATAGATAAACTAGCGGCCGGAGCAGCCTCATTCACAACACCGGACGGGTTGGCAGAGGGATCGATGGGTTCATTAAGAAGCTCCTCAATCATCTGAGCGCTGAAAGAAAACATATTTACATCTCCCTCCTCGCCAATCAAAGTAGAAGTCGTGATGGCTTCAGAAAAAACTACCCCTTGTGTTTGCTGAGGAACTGATAAAGCAAGGGGCGCAGAAACTATAACTTCGGTCACTGAAATACGACAAAACGAGGACTGTTAGCCAAGTGTGTTGCTTAAGGTTCTTCACAACAAAACTACGAGAAGCGTTCAAATACCTTCCTTAGTCTGGACCGAAACATGGGTAGAATCATCGGCAGAAGATAATAACGGTTGGTCAGGATTATATGCAGGAACAGATTGGGGGTCTACCGCACCAGTGGTCTCGGGCAATGTTGAGGTTACGGCTCCAACACTTGCCTCGTGATGCGCGGTCCCCGAACCTTCGCCTGTCTCTGATGATTGGACGCCGAGTCTTTCTTTCGCCATAGAAATTACCACCTCATGAAGGGTCTTCCTCTCATCCTCAGTAAGCAGGCGCATCTCCAGTTCAAAGTCGTCAAGTGCTCCATCCGGATGCGCCGCTCTCTTCTCATTCACCAGCCGGGTCCAGGCATTATATAAGATCATGGAATCATCTCCCAGCCACGCTAGATTTCTGTGTTCCAGCACATTAGCGTTATACGTGACTAGGAGATCGTCAAACTCAGCATCTAGCCTGGACCTCTCCTCCAAGATTTTTTCCTGAATCTCCGCCTCCACGGACTTAGCCTTGACCGCCGCCGCAGCAAGTTCGGCCCTGAGGGATACTGCTTGGTCGCAAGCCTCTTGAGCAGTAGCGTTCGCATCGTCTTTCTCCTTCACCATTTCAGCGAATTTGGCCTTGAGCTCGTTCAGCTCTTTAACGGCTAAGTCTCGCTCAGCTGCAACGGTGGTATTGCGATGGCCCATCTCTTCCACTGTGGCACAGTGTTCTTGCTGCATCCTCGCTAGTTTGGCCACGACTCCCTCGTGTTTCTTAAGAGTTTCAAGCTCTGACTTTCGGGACGTCTCCACTTCGGACTGAAGAACTTGAATGATGCGTTTCTGCTTCGCAATGTCAACATCACGTTCGGCAATGACTTTCGCCCTGTCAAAAGCTACTCTAGAAGCCTTCACGGCTGCCTTATACCACTCCTTGTACTGAGCGTAGAAGTCATGAATGTAGTTATGAGCAGTGGTCTCGGCCTCTGGTGGAATTCTTTTGAAGTTAGGCGGGAAGATGTAGCCGTCCATGCAAATCTCCGGGTAGTCATTTTTCATTTGAGCGAGTTTGGCAGCTCCCTCGCTTGCCAGCTCGGCCGGAGCTTGTTCAATTATAGCAGCTGCCGTTGGTTCCACTCTTGGCCGTTGAGCATCAGGCCGAGAAGACTGAGAAGGCAACTGTTGCTGATGAGATGGCCCTGGGAGGTCTATTGGAGCCCTGGGAGGCGGAGGAGAGCGAGATCGGGGTCGGTGTTGATATCCCCGATCTCTGTCAGAGTAATCATAGCCAGAACGGTTACGCGAGTAATCTCTGTCTCTATCGTAACGTTCTTGACTCGAGTAGCCTCGCCCATGGTCCCTATCCGTCTCTCTCCTACGGGAATCATAAAATGGAGAAGATTGGCGCACATTCCTAAGCCTATCTAGAGTGGAGCCACGTCCTGACATCTCACCTGCGATAAGAAAGAATTACGGATTAAAATCCCATAAAGCAATGTTCACTATGCAGAAGTCATGAAGTGCCGTGAAAGTGTGTGTAAATGTGTAAACCCCCAAACCGACCGGAAGTGTTGACCGCACTTAAAGGAAAGGGCTCATTCATATTTAAGACATCTTGTAATTCCTCCAGCCCAGGATTATGAGAGATTGATATATAATCTGGGATAGGAATATCGTCAAGCCCTTTGAGAGAATCTCTCGAATGAGAAGGGGCGGCCTCGGAAATCATGACTCCGGAAGCGGGAAGGAACACATCTACAGATTTTCCCCCTTTTGACTTAAGTTTTTTGGAAACGGCGGCCTTGCCTTTCCGTTTTTCTCCCGATTCCTCCAAGTTTCCCGAAAGGTCAGCCATCGGCTCTGAATCCGTCTGAGTTCTTTCTTCGTCACTCGCCTCGATTATTCTGATCCCGAGTGACCTCTTCGCTTTTCTCTCCTTGGGTTTCTTCTTATTTTCCTTCTTGGAGACGGACTTTGAAAATCCCTCAACAACTATGCTTTGGTTAATGTCAATCAAACCCAGAACTCTTAAGTTGTAGTCGTTCAGCACCGAGTCAATATGCCTCAGCTCGCTTGGGACTTCTTGAAGACTCCGGACAGTACCCTTGAAACGCCCTCCATCGGGCCTAGATATAATAGCTGTAAAAGGAATGGAATGTCAATTTTAATACCGAAGAGATATTGGTCAAAGAAACAGGTTAAGGCACTT
Organism: Allium fistulosum; assembly: GCA_030737815.1. Taxonomy (NCBI): domain Eukaryota; kingdom Viridiplantae; phylum Streptophyta; class Magnoliopsida; order Asparagales; family Amaryllidaceae; genus Allium; species Allium fistulosum. The sequence continues at coordinate 795,040,949 of CM060902.1, read as the reverse complement.
ACGTCTAGATAACCATCGCCTAGCAAAACCCGGAGGGCATCGAACGTAGAACCATTCGTTCTTGAAGTAGCTCAGTCGCGTCCAAGCTCCAACTACAACTTGGCAATTTCTAACTGCCTCCAAAAATGTAAACGACGGGCTATCACCCCTGCTCTTGAAGTTAAATATATGTCTGATTTCATAGGGCCTCGGCGGGCGAAAAAGACAGTCCATGAATATTACGAAGACACTATTCAGCAGCGCGTGCCCGTTGGGATGAAGTTGTGAAGGAGAAATCCCTAAATATGATAGCATCCTCCGGATATATTGATTGAAGGGAGGAAGAGTTCCAGCCGCACAAGCATGACGGTAGAATGCTGTATATCCTTCAGGCGGATTGTGCGGTCTATCGGTGGCGCTGGGCAATAATACGTCACCCAGAGATATGTTATGCTTTAAACATATTCGTCCCAACAAGGATTCAGATATGTTGGACTGAACCGAATCAACAGGGTCCTCAATAAATATCGCTTCCGGCAATTCATCTGGAGCCGGATCGATTACGTCGGCAGGGATGTCAGGAATCTCAAGCACGGGAGGAGTCGAGCTCTGCACCTCTTGTTGCTGGGAGCTCGAAGATTCCATAATTAGCTAACTCATTAGAAAGCAACATTAAGTTTATGAACAAGCCCGTGCATGCCCCAGTGTAGTGTGTGTGAACATGTCGTGCAGTGCAAGTATTATACATCACTCGAGCAAATTTAACAGAATGAAGCGAGATGTTCGTACAACATAACTTGAGAATTTAAGAAAGAAAGTGACCGTCATCACTGACCGTCATTTCCGCACCATCCAAACGCTACGGACCAACTTCAAGTATAAATCAGTTGTATTATTGGTTAAGTCATGGTTCCATCGACGAGCTTCAAAGGAAATTCAAGTCTGTCAATCAAGTTCGATTATGCAAGGCCGAAGCTCGTCGGAGTCAAGTATGCCAAAGTTCATTAAGTTCATCAGAGAATAACTTGAAACTGGTCGTAGTTCATATGATGGAGCAAGTCAAGAAGCAATGGTATCAGAGGACGAAGACGTTCGAATCCATCGACTTCGAATCGATAAGGGTCGAATCGATGGAGTTCGATACCAGGTACTTCGAATCCGTATGGTTCGACTCGATATAACTTTGTGATAGAGGAGCTCTTCGAATCCGTAGGCTCCACATTGTTTCGAATCGATCAGGATTCAATTCTTTCGAATCGATCTAAATGACATCACTTCGAATCGATCGAATCGACCTTTTCCCTCCAAGTCATCGATTCGAAACCTTGCCCTCGAAATCGATTCGAACCGGTCATTCCTGGATCGATGCGAAACAACGGGAGACGACCCACTCCATTCAGATTTCATCACTCCTCGACTCCATCGAGTCGACCCATTCCATTCAGATCTCATCACTTCACAGAATTTTCTAAGGCAAAGATAATTCCATTTTCCTCATCTCGAATCGATCCATTGAATACCTGTTTGGATTTCGAGTAAAAGCGTGGAAGGAATCGATTGTTTTAAGGAGAGCAGGTGTGTCTTGGTCTTGGAAAAAACGATTCGAAGAAGAAGCTCTCAAAACAGTGAAAAGTAAAAAGTAAAAAGTGAACAGGACCCCGGTATATATAGGAGAAACGAGACCATTCGCCTCCCGGTCAAACGCAACCGGGAATAATGGGTCTAACTCATCGATTCGAAGCAGAATCTTCGAATCCATCGCCACAGGTCCAGATCGATTCGAAGCTGACCAGGCGACCTCGTCGACTCGGACTCGAATACCTACACCAGACGACTTCGAGGCTTTTCCTTCGAATCCGCAGCATCGACTCGAAGCACTGCGTCGATCAACCAGTTCGAATCCCTCCTTTAGTTCGAATCCATCCGGTTTCGAATCCTTTGCCACATCGAATCCATTCCAGCAGCATCGAAACAAAGCAACATTGATTCGAGCGCTTACAACTTCGACTCCATCAACTCAGAGAACATCGAATCCACGCAATATCGATTCGAAGGGGCACAGCTTCGAATCCATCGCCAACCACTGATGAAAATGGACGAATAGTCTCAATGTTTGGAATTGCTTGTCTACTCTTGTACCGATTCAGGAGAGGATCAGTACGAGAGGATGATCATAGATAATCATAAAAGCAGTGTTTTAACTCAAATCTCAAATCGGTCCAGGAGAGGACCGACGCAGATTTCGACAGTAAACCGAACTGACAACAACTTGCAATCACGCAACGTTAATCAAAGCCAAGACAATACACGTATGCGCGTATTTCTGACTAATGTCTGATCTCTATCATTTACAGGGATCGAATATTCATCTCGTCATGACTCAAAAAACTGACAGCCAGTCACTATTTTGCGACGGTCGATTACGGCAATACAGAATGCAACTTTCGGTAAGGCATGTCAACGTATATACATGTTTTCTATTTTTTGTTTGATTAATTTTTGTTTATATTAATATGAATATTTGTTATATTTTTATTTATTTATATTTACAAAGATTTATAGTAAGTTTAATTTATTTTTCATAAATAAAAACTTAATAGTTTCATTAATAGAAAGTAATTGATTGCATAAGTTTGAAAGAGAAAAAAAGAGAAAGCCAAGATGCAATATGTAGTACAAAATAAACTAGGTAGATAACATAGTAAACATAAGGAGACAAGAATGATGACTGTCTTCCAAACTTCCTTGCAATCATTCCAGAGAACATCGATTTTTCTTGAAAGCTTTGAAAATTTCTTACTCATCGATCATTTAAGCTTCTTTTGGTTGTTGAGAAGATTCTCCAGTTTTGATAATTTCCATGTTTATTGGCATGTTTGTGTTTTCATAGCTTTCAAGAATGTGTTTATCTCTTCTTCTTTTTCTTCTTATTTCTCCTCTCCTTCCTCCACATCCATCACCATCTCCTATGCTTCTTGTTCTTCAATCTCATCTTGTTCTTCCCTTGCTAATCTCTCTTCCTTTCCGACAAGATTTTCATATGGCTCAAATTTATAAGAAATTTGCATGAGGGAAATGTTTTTCTTACTAAGTATTTTTGGATTAGATGTAGCTTCTTCTTTTAAATCAACTCCAAAATATTGAAAGATTTTAGTCAAATACACTCCATGATAAAGTGTATTTTCATATAAATATACTCTTTTGGTAACAAAGTCCGATAGATTGACTTGTACCCAATTTGTGTCGCTTTTAGAAAAAAATAGCAAAGTGTGCTCTAACAACTTTAAAAGTCGGATTATGATAATTTCTGGTTCGAGGAGAGATGTTTTTTTGTAAAATCAGGCTCATTAGCCTTATTTTTGGCCTAAGGTTTTTTCCTTTAAATTTTATTTCAAAATTATCTTCAAATAAACCATGCATGACCACAAGGTTTTCATATTCAGTTTCAAGTTTTGAAGGTTCTTCTCCTTCATTTTTATAATCATAAATTTCACCATGTAAAGAAACATTTAAAATAATGGTAATGCCTTTAACACTACTACAAACTTCATTATTAAATTCTTCATAAAATTTCTCATTTAAATTTGCATCAAACATTTTAATCAATTTGAGATAGTAAGGTAAATTATTTTGAGAAAGATCCGTCAAACAAAAAATACCATTATCCAAAGAAAGTGAATATAAATCGTAGGACTGAAAATCATTTAAACCGACCAGAAAATATTTTAGCATAATTTCCATATTCAACATCAAGGTTGTAAAAATCGCTAGGTGGATGCTAGGCGGTAAGTATAGATAGAGATTAATTATTTGGATGGGGATTAATCGAGGATTAGTCGAAGTTGGGCATTTTGATAAATCATATATTTTGGATAAAATTTTGTTGTTTTGTCAATTGATATAAATTGGAAATCTAGGATTTTGTATGTGCTTAGGAACAACCAAGGATGCAAAACTATCTAAAACTAACACATTAATGCTTATATGTGGCACCGAGCCTTGAATAAAACCTAACCGGGCCTAAATGCATGTTTAGATTCTTACATGAGGCGGTAAACCTTGTCTAGACGGGCCAAGGCAAATCTCTAGGCGCTAAGCCTCACCTAGCACCTAGGTAGTGCATTGTCGGAGGCCTAAAAGGTTTTATAACAGTGGACTACATTTGCTTCCATAGACCATTTATCATCATGGAGCCTATTTTTCCATTTTAGATAAGAGCTTAAGGGTTTTGGAAGATAACGCTTATGGAGCAGACGCCGTTATGAAGAGATAAAGAGTAAATGAAGATTCTTTTATTTTCTAAAATGAAAGTTGTGATGTTTGAATGAGTGAGATAATGTGATTAAATAAATAATGAATATCCATGTGATAGTCAAAGTGGCGTTGATTTGATTTATGAACTTGACGAAAAAGTTTTGAATTGAAAAATTCAATTCTGGCCTGGATATATCCACATGTCCGTTACCTATATATCAACATATGTGCCAAAATTTTGAAATTTTAATTCATTGAATTTGTTGTATTTCACTGTAATATTTTCATATTATCCTGCTATATATAATTTGTATTTAGTATATTACTTACTTTTATTATTGTTTTTCCATATTATTAATACATTTTTTATTTTTTGCTTGATATCGTTTATATTGTTGATTCATGAGTTTTGATTTATGACACAAGCTTCAGAGATCATACGACGATAATACTATACGAAAGCGACAAAAAGAGAATAAGTATATATTGTGCACTACAAAGGAGACAAGACTACAATCCAGAGATTAGTATGAATATTTTAGTGTATTGAGTCTTAGAATATTGTTAAAATCATTCCTCAAGTAGTCACACACACACAAATTGATTTATATTGAATTATACATAAATAAGAGTGCACTGTGCAAATGACAACAGGTCGGCGACCGACCAGAAACTTAGGTCGACCGACTCTGTGTCAAATGCACAGATATACATTTTTTCTATGTACGGTTTTTGAAACTCAGCTGACCGGCCAGTTTCTTCGGTCAACCGACCTGAACATAACGGCTAGTTTTCTAAAGAGTTGCGATCATTCATGAAGAGGAATGTCCTTCAATCCAAGAGATACGGACAAAACTTTTGATTGAAACTCTTCATGAAAGATTGTAACTATTCTACAACTATATAAACATGTTCAATTCACTTCTACAACAACGAATTCTTGTTTATAATTCAGAAATCTATTCTCTATTATTCTCTGCAAATAAAAAGCATTCATTCTCATTCAATATCACTAGAATCCTTGAATTAATTCATATACTTCGATTTCTACGTGATTATCTTTCTTCTAAATCTTCACACACATATATACTCTTGAGGATTTGATTATAGGAAAGCTGTACTATCAAAAGACAATCAGTGTTATTCAGAACACAATCGTCAACAAGTTTTTTGTATTAAGTTGAAGTCCTCTTCGGCTGTTGAGGCGGAAAAATTCCTGTTCGGCTGCTCAGGTGTCGTATACCTATTCCTCCGGGTTAAGTGAGGGGTTTAGTTTAAATCCAGAGGGTGTTCTGGGACTAGACGTAGAACGGGAAGTTCGAACCAGTATAAAAATTCCTGGTGTGCTTACTTTAGTTTTTATTTTACTGTTATTATTAGTTTCCGCATTTATATACCATATTACACGATCCTTAGTACTACACGTACGCTTTCATTTGGTATCAGAGCAAGGTTATCCTATAACCGTCACAAAGTTATTTGATATTTATTTCTAAGTAATATGGCAACCACACAAACTAACGATGTTAGCACTAACACTAATTCTAGTTTTACAGAAGGTCAATCAACTTCACGACCTCCACTTTTTAATGGTATAAATTATAATTATTGGTCACCTAGAATGAGAATCTATATGCAATCTAGTGGATTCGATATCTGGAATATCATACAAAGAGAGTACATGACACCTACTCAAGAATACTCAACTTGGAGTAACACACAAAAACTAGATGCTACTTCAAATGCAAAGGCTATGAATATTTTATTTTATGCATTAGATAGAAATGAATTCAATAAAGTTAGCATGTGCACTTCCGGTTATAAAATTTGGAGAACTCTTAAGGTGTCGCATGAAGGAACGAACAAAGTTAAATTAAGCAAAATCTCTATGTTGAAAAATCAATTTGAAAATTTCAAAATGAGGCCAAATGAATCTATAAATGACATGTACTCTAGATTTCAGGATATTTATCATGCTTTACTATCATTAGAACAAAATTTTACTGATTTTGATGTTGTTACAAAAATCTTAAATTCTTTAACGGATGAGTGGGAACGAAAAGTCCTAGCTATTGAAGAAGCAACTGATTTCTCAACATTAAAACCAGAAGAATTGATAGGTAATTTAATGTCCTACGAAGTAAATTTGCAGGCAAAAAGAAATGTAGCACAAGAAAAGAAAAATGTAGCATTTCAAGCAGAAAAAGATGATTCCGACTCAGATAATGAAGATATGGCAATGATCGCTAAAAATTTCAAAAAGTTTTTGAAATTCAACAGAAACAAATTCAAGGGAAACAAAAATAATTCCAACAACAATTCCAATAGCAGCAAACCATCATCTTCAGCAATGGAATGTTATGAATGTCATAAGAAAGGACACATGAAGAAGAATTGTCCAGAGCGTAAAAAGAATAATTTCAAGAAGGACAAAACCAAACGAAAAGCTTTTTCTGTTACTTGGGACGACACTGACTCATCATCCTCATCAGAGAGTGAAAGTGATAATGAACAAGCAAATGTGTGCTTCATGGCTTCGTCAGACGATGTAAGTGATCTTACTTTTGAAGATTTAATTGAAATTAATTCTAAATTAGTAAATTTAGCAAAGCAACTTAAAAAGAAAAATAAGGAGTTGAAAAGAAAGTTAGATAGAACAGTCTTAGAAGTAGATATGCTGAAAGATGAGAAGAAAATATTAGAAGAAGAACTTGAAATTTCTCAACAATCAAATTCTAACTTATCTTCTCAAATTTCGTCAATATCTGAAGAACTAGAAATTCAGAAAAATAAAAATGATGTTTTACTTTTCGAAAATAATAGTTTAAACTCTAAGATTAAGGATTTAGAGTTAGAAAAATCTAGTCTTAAAATAAAATTTGATGATATTTCTAAAAATGTATCTAATTTCAATAAAGGAAGAGAGAATCTTTCTAGAATACTTGAAAATTCTCAAACTTCTAACAATAAATCTGGACTAGGATTTAAGAAACAAAATAATTTTATAAAAGTAGGATTAATAATAATATTAAGAAGGATATTAAGAAAATAGTTTACCCAAATACTAAAACCATCAAGATATGGATTCCAAAACAAATAATGTTTTGATAAGGAATAAACATATCAAAATGTTTATGGAAACTGTTCATAATAACAAGAATTATGTTTATAAAGGGAATTCTAAACCCGTATGGGTTTGGCTTCCTAAGATCTAACTCTTAGGACCCTAAAAAGATTGGGTACCAACTTTTTATAAACTTTTTGCAGGTACCACATAAGAAGAGAGGAAAATGGATTTTAGATAGCGGTTGCTCAAAACACATGACTGGAAACAAAGAAATGTTGTTAAACATTATATACTCAAATGGAGGAGCAGTCACATTTGGAGACAACTCAAAAGGATATATCATCGGCAAAGGCGATGTCAGTAGCAACGGTACCTCTAATTTACCTCTCATTACTGATGTTTTATTAGTTAAAAATTTAAAACAAAATTTATTAAGTATTAGTCAGCTATGCAATAAAGGTTTTAATATAACTTTTTTAGAAAATAAATGTAATATTTTTGATAAAAATCATAACACTATTTTCGAAGGAAAAAGAGATAAAAACATTTATATCTTAAATATGAATGTTAATAATGATTCAAATTTGTGTTTAGTAGCTAAAGAAAACGATTCTTGTCTTTGGCACAAAAGATTTTTTCACATCAATTTTAATATTATCAACAAACTAGCTAAAAAAATTAGTTAAAGGATTACCTAATATAAAATTCAAAACTAATATATTTTGTGATGCATGTAAATTAGGAAAATTAACAAAATCTTCTTTTAAATCAAAGAAAGTAATATCTACAGAACAACCACTTGAACTTTTACACATGGATCTTTTTGGTCCAACTCAAGTACAGTCTATTAATCATAATAGATATGTATTTGTTATTGTAGATGATTTTTCTAGATATACTTGGATTTTCTTTTTGAAAAATAAAAGTGATACTTTTGATAATTTTAAAGTTTTTGTTAAAAGAATCCAAAATATTAAAAGTTTGAAAATTTAAAATATAAGAAGTGATCATGGAGGAGAATTTGAAAATGAAGCTTTTGAACAATTTTGTAACAAGAAAGGTATTAACCATAATTTTTCGTTTCCTAGAACACCACAACAAAATGGAGTTGTAGAAAGAAAAAATAGAACGTTACAAGAATGTGCAAGAACTTTATTAAATGGAACCACTTTATCGAAACACTTTTGGGCAGAAGCTGTAGCTACTGCTTGTTATGTATTGAATCGTGTTTCTATTCGACCATTAACTAAGAATACTCCATATGAACTTCTAAATGGAAGAAAACCAAATATTTCATATCTTAAAGTTTTTGGTTCTAAATGTTTTACTTTGAATACTAAAGATCAGCTAGGCAAATTCGATCCAAATCCGATGAAGAAATATTCGTTGGATATTCAGAACGAAGCATGGCTTATCGAATTTATAATAAAAGAACTAAAATTATTGAAGAAAGTTTACATGTTTCATTTGACGAAAATTTTAAAAATATAAATCCAAATTTTACTATTGATTCTGATGATGAAGCTACTCAGAATGAAAATAATAATACTAAAGAAACTTTCGATAATGATCATGATATTACTGAAAATGAGAATATTACTCCTAATATAATAAAATCTCCACCTAGAATTTTACGAGATCATCCTGTGCAAAATATAATTGGAGAAGTTAATACGAATGTTAAAACCAGACATCAATTAAATCAAGTTGGACATGTAGCTTTCCTCTCCAATATAGAATCTAAGAATATAAAAGAAGCATCAACTGATAACTACTGGATTCTTGCCATGCAAGAAGAACTAAATCAATTCGAACGAAACGAAGTTTGGGAACTCGTTCCTAGACCTAGTGATCAATCGGTCATTGGTACTAAATGGGTTTTCAAAAATAAAGCAGATGAACTAGGAAATATAACCAGGAATAAAGCTAGATTAGTTGCACAAGGATATAATCAAGAAGAGGGAATTAAATATGAAGAAACGTTTGCTCCAGTCGCCCGACTTGAAGCAATACAAATCTTATTGGCTTTCGCGTGTTTTCATAATTTTAAACTTTATCAAATGGAATGTTAAAAGTGCATTTTTAAATGGATACATAAAAGAAAATGTTTTTGTTGAACAACCACCTCTTTTTAATCATGAAAATTACCGGATCATGTTTATAAACTCAAAAAGGCGTTATACGGTTTAAAACAAGCACCACGTGCTTGGTATGATCGTCTTAAAAGCTATTTATTAGAATCTGGCTTTGAAATTGGTAAAGTAGATCAAACGCTTTTTATTAAGAAAACTAATAAAGATATTTTATAATTCAAATATATGTTGATGATATTATTTTTTGCTCGACAAATGAAAAACTATGTCAGGAATTTTCGACTATAATGACAAATGAATTTGAAATGTCCCATATGGAAGAATTGTCATATTTTCTTGGATTACAAATTAAACAAATTGAAAATGGAATTTTTATTAATCAAGAAAAATATTGTTATAATTTAATTAAATGATTTGGTCTGGAAAACACTTCTGCCAAGCCAACTCTAATGAGCACAACTACTCATCTTGATAAAGACGAGGAGGGCAAAAGTGTTGATCAGAAACTATATCGTAGTATGATTGGATCTTTACTTTATTTAACAGCAAGTCGACCCGATATTATGATGAGTATTTTTTTATGTGCTTGATTTCAAGCAAATCCCAAAGAATCACATATGCGAGCAGTTAAACGTATTATTCGTTATCTAACTAAAACCAAATATTTCGGGCTATTCTATCTGAAAGAATGTCCTTTCGAATTAGTCTCCTATAGCGATGCTGATTTTGGAGGAAGTCGGATGGATCGAAAATGTATGAGCGGAACGTGTCATTTCATTGGACGTTCCTTAGTCTCTTGGTTCAGTAAGAAACAAAACTGTGTTTCTTTATCGACAAGTGAAGCAGAATATATATCTGCTGCTTTGGCATGTGCACAAGTCGTATACATGCAACAAACATTACAGGATTTTAATTGTCATCTTGAAAAATCTATAATTTATTGTGATAATACTAGTGCAATAAATCTTTCTAAATATCCAGTCAATCACTCACGAACAAAACACATCGATATTCGTCATCACTTTCTTTGTGATTGTTTGGAAAAAGGATTAATAAATTTAGAATTTATTAATACTGAAAATCAAATTGCTGACATTTTTACTAAACCGCTAAATGAAAATATTTTTATAAAACTTAGACGTGACTTAGGTATAATCTTTTAAAGATTTATAAATAAAAATATGCAAAAATATTGAAAAACAAAAATTGTTTTATTTCTGACCAAAGCGGAACTCGAACTCATGACCTCTGACTTGCTTGTTAGATGTTGTGTTATAGCTACTTGAGCTATGGGTGTTTCTTGTCTCAGTTCTCTTTAAAGTTTGTTTTATTTGTTTTTTTTCAGAAAAACTATTTTTAGTTCTAAACTTATAAATCATACATTTACATACAGCGTTATTGTTAAACTTTTGTGATTATATTTAAAAATATTTCTATCCACTAATTTTTCAGCAAACAGATGTTTATATATACTATGCTTATTTTTCAAAACATATACTAAGAAAATTTTAGAAACAAAACTTGAAAAATGCCTTCAAACAATGACTACTATAATTCCGAAAACTCCCATCTATCATACACATCTCTGGACGATGATGGTTCCGACCGCATTCCTGAAAATGGCCCTTATCCTACCTTTCCCATGCCTAAACGTATCCTTGATTTCTCTTCTCCGGATAAAGACCCCCGATATGGGTGGAAACCATGGGAAGACTCCCATATAGGCTATACACCTGAAAAGAAAAAAGGGAAGAATGCTATGGTAATATCTCCATCAACCAAACAAAAAATTGATGAAATACATCACTACCAACAACAACAAATGGATATGCAGCGGGAACTCTACTATGAACAAAAAGTCACAACAAGACGTTTAAGTTTTCTTGAAAACATTGCCATGAAAGTTTTTTCATCAAAGAAGGATGATGTTGCTAAACCTACTTATAGACCCTCATCCTCTTCAAACCCTGTTCATACTCCAATAGCTCCAAAATGGTCACCTATAGAAGATGTTCCGTCTCCAAACTCATGGGAACGTAGATATTAACGAACGGTGGCTAAATTATATATATATATAATGTTGTTGTTTCTCAATAAAATGTATAAATATAGTGCAATAATAATACAATTTATAATTCTATAATTTTTTGAAAAAACAGCAAAAATGTGCATTTCTAACCGGTTCGGTCGACCGAAGACCTGAGTCAGTCAGCCGAACCCATCCCGAAAGTTTCAACTGTACATTTCTAACAGGGTCGGTCGACCGAAGACCTGAGTCAGTCAGCCAAACCCATCCCGAAAGTTTCAGCTACTCTCAGATTACCAAATCGGTCAGCCGACCCAGTCTTTTCGGTCGATCGAACGTGTATTCTGTTGTTTTTTACTTCAGATTAGTACCCCATCCATTCACCTTTTCAACCTACCTCTTCACTCTTAATTTCCCAATTTCAGTTTTTGCCCTAGCCCCCATTAAAATTCTCTCAAAGTTTTTAATCTTTTACCCAAAAACAATGGCTCCTAAGAAGAGAACAAAGACTACCGGTGGCTTATCTTCATCAACTCCCGTAGATACTCAAATCGCATCATGGCTTGTCAATGACGTAGCACTTCAAAGATGGATACAACTTCAAGACGCCAAAATCTTTGAAGAATTATTTGTAAGTTATCCTGATTTCGCTTCCTACGGTATTGAAAATGCCGCTATTGAGAGTGGACTTGATACATTCCTTGACCAAAGGAAAAATAACTTGAAAATCAATCATATTATGGTCAAGTTATTTCTAGCAAACCTTAACCTTGTCAATCCTCCGAGAAATACTGACAATTGTGTTTGGACATCGGTTTGTGGCACTTCAATTTTCCTTTCCATTGTTCGAATTAACCAAATTTTAGATGCTAGACCGGGTGGAATCTCATTACACGATGTAGATTGTAATATATCAAGTCGTGACCGGATAAGCCATTTATTTTTCGAAGATGATGCTATGGATTTTAGACAAACATCATCACTTAGACCTAAAGCTAAACTCCTTCATCGATTCATGATGAAATCTTTAGTTTCTAGAGGTGGTTCATATCATCTCGTATATCCCAAAAATTTTAAGGCATTATATGCTATTTGTAGGAAAATACGAGTTAATTGGGCATAACTTCTTATGGATGAATTTCTCTCTTTTACCCAAGGAAAGATGCTCCATATTTATTATGGAGAATACATAATGAGATTGATCAATAGCTTAGTCATCAATGCTCCAGAATCCGAAACCTCCAAAGTCCGTATTTTTGATTCAAGGACCATAAAGCTAATGAAATTTCCTGATGTTCCACCTAGATTTATAAGATTTGAGCAATGGAGTGCTACTTCGAGAGAACAACTACGCCGTAGCTATTCGACACCTCAACCATCTACTCATACTACGGAATGTCTAACCCGCCAATCCTCAATTCAACGACCAACTCCCGGAATTAGTACGGAGGCGGCCATTGATATTTTGGCTCAAAATCAACTAGCCTTGGATGCCCGGCTACGAAAGATTGATGGTCGTTTCAAGAAAATCAAGGGCTTCTTCATGAATTTATGTGATGCCTTATCATGTACTTCCGAAGCCGGTGCCTCTTTTGTTGCTCCCAGAAAAAGACCGACACCAAATTTCTCTTGGTCTACTTCAGATAACACAAATTCCGGTACATCAGGAACTCACGTTCCTCACACTTAAAGACGTGGTAAGGAACCTGTTCCTACGGAAGAAAATATTCATCCGGAATTTTGGGATTCCAATGATGATGAAGAGTGATCATATTGTTTTACAACTTGCTATTTCATAATTTCAAGTATTTTATTTTTTTTGAAAAATATGTCTATTGTTAGATGTTGTGTAGTAACTAAACATCATTAATATTCCTATTCTGTTTGAGTATGTAATATTTAAAACTTGATGTTTTCTTACTTATGTTACATGTTCCATATTTCTTTTACATATTACATCTAGTAAGTATTCCTTTTTGTCGATGACAAAGGGGGAGAAATATATGAAAGCTAACAAATGTTTTGCAGAAAAGTCGCCATATATTCAGGGGGAGAATTATAATATGACTACTTCGTCACATAAGTATTGTCATCAATAAAAAAAGGGGAGAATGTTGATTCATGAGTTTTGATTTATGACACAAGCTTCAGAGATCATACGACGATAATACTATATGAAAGCGACAAAAAGAGAATAAATATATATTGTGCACTACAAAGGAGACAAGACAACAATCCAGAGATTAGTATGAATATTTTAGTGTATTGAGTCTTAGAATATTGTTAAAATCATTCCTTAAGTAGTCACACACACACAAATTGATTTATATTGAATTATACATAAATAAGAGTGCACTGTGCAAATGACAACAGGTCGGCGACCGACTAGAAACTTAGGTCGACCGACTCTGTGTCAAATGCACAGATATACATTTTTTCTATGTATGGTTTTTGAAACTCAACTGACCGGCCAGTTTCTTCGGTCAACCGACCTGAACATAACGGCTAGTTTTCTGAAGAGTTGCGATCATTCATGAAGAGGAATGTCCTTCAATCCAAGAGATACAGACAAAACTTTTGATTGAAACTCTTCATGAAAGATTGTAACTATTCTACAACTATATAAACATGTTCAATTCACTTCTACAACAACGAATTCTTGTTTATAATTCTGAAATCTATTCTCTATTATTCTCTGCAAATAAAAAGCATTCATTCTCATTCAATATCACTAGAATCCTTGAATTAATTCATATACTTCGATTCTACGTGATTATCTTTCTTCTAAATCTTCACACACATATATACTCTTGAGGATTTGATTATAGGAAAGCTGTACTATCAAAAGACAATCAGTGTTATTCAGAACACATTCGTCAACAAGTTTTTTGTATTAAGTTGAAGTCCTCTTCGGCTGTTGAGGCGGAAAAGTTCCTGTTCGGCTGCTCAGGTGTCGTATACCTATTCCTTCGGGTTAAGTGAGGGGTTTAGTTTAAATCCAGAGGGTATTCTGGGACTGGACGTAGAATGGGAAGTTCAAACCAGTATAAAAATTCCTGGTGTGCTTACTTTAATTTTTATTTTACTGTTATTATTAGTTTCCGCATTTATATACCATATTACACGATCCTTAGTACTACACGTACACTTTCATATATAAATTATGTGAAACTTAATTTAATAATCAGAAATATTTTTTATACATTGTATCCATTTAATATATTTAGTTTCGTATATTTATTTATTTTGAATATTTATTTTATTATTATATGTATAATATTTAATTCATGTATATATTTTTTTGTAAATATTATGTTGATTTTTGTATATTTCTTATATATTTGTAATTATTTGCATCTAAAAAATAAACAATTTGAAGGAAAGAAGGATATTAAAACAGAGTAAGTTTCAGTGTTACAGATCAATTATTGCTCTGGTCATTCTTTGCCTTGAAACATAGATCAATACTTTCGGTTTATCAATTTATGTTGCTTATTACTATGTCTGAATGATCCCAAGTTGTTGTGTACACTTGGTTCCTTTTATTGATTGAATATGTGTGGGGAGATTTCTTTGATTTAGTCATGTTTGGGTAGTTCATTTTTAGATGTCCGAACTTGTCATATTCAAAGCACTTAATCGTGCTTGAAACGACCTGTATTTTCATGATTGGGTATTTAAATAATTTATTTAATTATTGAATTGTCAATTTATTGACGGTTCCAAGAATATGATTTTTCACATACGTTCGAATCAGGGCTCAAGACCACTTCCGTTGAGTTGGTATCGACAATGCGAATTGAAATGAGTATATGGATTGTCATATTTGGAGATCGGACGATCCGATGGTCAAAACGGCCTCGAAAAGCGCGAAAATATCATCCCGGAACGCAGTCTCGGATAGCGACGTAATTTATACCATCAAGACTAAAAAAATAAGATGATGCATGCAGGTAAGTTTCATGGCGGTTAAACATGTCATTTGATCATACATGCTTAAAAAGCATGAAAGTTTTATTTGAGAATTGAATGAAATGAAAATAATATTAATATTATAATCAAAACCTTAAATCTCTTATCCAAATAAAATTCACTATTGCATTGCCTCCTTTCAGTAACATGCCGCCCCTACTCCATGATTTCAAAAATCAAAATCTACACGATCGCTCAATGGAAAAATCCAAAACCAAGTCCGTTGGATTTGTATGATAGAGGGCTTCACACCCATATCAGTTTTGTTGAGTGCAACATTTATTTGCAGAGATCCACTTTAGGGGCAGCTGCTAGGGTTAAGGCTAGGGGGAGACAGATGCGGCTAGAGATGAAATTGAGTGCACCATTGTTTTTCTCATGTCCAGAGACACAGCCATGATTTTTAGCATCTTCGGAGGCTCTAGGTAAAACGCGTCGAAAAGAGGGAGGTACGGCTTGTCCAGGTCGAAAATTGGTAGGGAGGTGCGGTCGTTATGCCGATGGGTCTGGGGCGAAGAGCACTCGATGAGGAGTCCAACGGAGCAGATGGCGGTTGATTCCGTCAACTATTGCTTCGTGTCATTATAGATTTGTACACATGGTTTAGGGTCTTTGAGATATGCATTTACAATAATGTTCATTTGGGGAAGATAATTAAGCAGCTAATGAGGTGATTAATTAAATCAAATTTTACTTAAGCTAATTTAATTATTAAAATAATTGTGAAACTTATATTATGTGTATCTTTTGCATATGAGTCCATTTTGGACGTTGTTTCTTATGTTACGCTCATGATGGAGAGCTCTACGACTTGACGAAGGTTTGGACGGATTTGGATGATGTGAGTGATATTGCTCTCACTATATTATGATTGTTCGTATAGTATTAAAACAATGTATTGAAATGTTTTCTGAATTTAAAATGTGATTTCTAAAATACTTAGCCTATGTATTATTTTATAAAAAGAATTAAAAGTGTTTTAATATAGTTTTGAATTAAATTATACATTTTCCCCATTTACGGACTATTTTGACGATATAGGTAGATTTAGGCTATTTTGATATAAATCCCACATTATCCCATATTGGTTTCTTGGATGGGTTGTATTGTGTTGTTATAGACGTATGTAAGCAATTATAGATATTAGAATACTTGTTGGTTGCATGTGTGTTAGTTTGGTTGTTTTGGTTGAAAACACTGTTCCAAGATGATACAGTATTAGAAATATCCCACAAGATTGGATTTCATGCATAGAATATCATGCACGCTGATAGATATGAAGACAGAAGATGGACTTGGAGACGTGCTTCATATTTTGGGATAGGTGCCGGACGTTTTCCTCTGGCTTGTATTTAACCATTTTTGGTTAAGTACACGACCAAAGTGGTCGTTGTCGACTAATCTTTAGTGGTCGATATCTACCACTATTGATGATGGCCAATTTAGGTAATTTTGAAGTGGACGATGTAACGGCTTCGAGGAGCGGAATGTGATGGTTCATTTGTTTGTTCAATGTTCGATTTTGGTGATATGGCTCTTGAATGAGTGGTTTTGGTGGTGAAGCGAAGATGTGATGCTTTGACGAGATGACTCCATGGTTCGACGATGATGGTTCCATGATGGGAAGTAACGGCTTCGATGATGGATAACTGATCTTCGAGATGTAGAGTAGTTGAATATGAGTCATATGGAGGGGACTATTGGAGGGATGCTACAGGATGCATGATGACACTCTATGACTTATGATGGTTGTCTAGAGTAGTTCCCAACCACGACGACTTTAGATGTGAGTTGTAAGGACAATTCTGTGATGAGCTCTGCTATGGATGACAGGTTCAAAGGGATCAATGTTACTCGTGATATCGAGACGGATTGACGCGGTAATGTATCTAGTCTTGAGTGTTGAGGTGGATTAATGCAGTAACGTATCTATTCTTGAATGTTGAGATGGATTGACATGGTGACGTGTCTAGTCTCCAGGATGGATTGATGCATTAACGCATCTAGTCTCATGATATTGGGATAGATTGGTGTGGTGACATGCCTAGTCCCTAAGCCTATGAGTTATCATATATCCAAAGCACCGAGTGAGTGAATGTGAGGATGGATGATGGATGCCATGTTTGTTTGACTGTTTCTATCACCTTATGGCTATCACACGATGTAGATATTACCGATCCGATATCTAGACACCCTTAGTACTTTGATGTACAGTACACCCATGATGACCATTATAGAGTAACATATATTCGATGTTATGTGCTGACTCTGTGGTTGCAGGTACATGTCAGGTATGATTCTCTATACCCTTTGTTCCATATACTATACCGACTGTTATAGTGTTTTGAGATTCTTTATTGCTCACACCAAACTGTTGTCTGACTCGAGGTTTTATGCTTTGCTCTTATTGTCTCGGGTGCTCTTAAATGACTAGACTAAATAGCAGGTATAAATAGCACTTGGAGCTGTACAGATGGACTAACAGATGGTGACGCTTTCTCATATTTATATTTTGAGTTATTAATTTTTATTCCGTTGTGTGACACTGTGGAGCCTTGATAGTGTTGACTTACTATTAGTAGAGGCAGTTGATCGATTGAGTTTATTTATCAGTTGTATAACTCTATTACTTTTTTGTATAACTGTATGAACCTGTGTACTCTGATTCTGTGGTTTATATAGTTATTACTATCTCACCTGTTTTATATCTGAGATGTTTACTATTATATTTTATCTGATGCGCTATGAGATATACGACGGTTTATGTGATTGTGTGATTGTTTTATTTCCTTCTCTTTTCTTCTATTCTCTTCTCCCCTTTTCAACTCCTCATCTTTATTTCCTTTTTTCCCTTTAACAACTGTCCTACATCTTCCAGATGCTCTGGCAGTGCACCATTCGGTAATATGAGCATCGGTGGTATAGGGCAGTCGTTACATTTGATATCAGAGCTGAGGTTACGTGATTATGCTACGTTGATACCATGATCCAGTAGAGATAGGGTAGAAGTTCTCACCTAGACTGGATCGAGAGTATACCTATATACGAGAGAGTACGTATTTGTTATGTATTTTTGTTTTTAAAACTATATCGTAGTATATAATTTGTATTGCACATGAGCACTACTGATGTTGTTTTTCTGTAGAGGAGTGGGCTAGATCGAGGATCAATAACTTCGTTTACAGAATATGTTCACACGGATGGTGCGAATCATTTTCTGGAATGTCCAGTTGCTCTAAATGGTTATGGTGCTCAAGTGCAAACACCTAGAGTCAACTTAGCCGAGCTATATACAGACTATATGAGTCTAAGGGGCGGACCAATCCAAAGGACGGGGTCAGCTGTTGAGATGCAAGACGGGATGAATGTTTGTGAAAGGATCTTCGATAATTTGAAGTAAGATGATGTAACGACGTAGAAGTTAACCTCTAGATGACTCTAGGGACAAACAATGAACGGGTGGAGTAACTTTATAGTTTCGATTCTTGAGGATTACATGTGATTAGTTCATAGTTCACATCAAAGAGGAATTTTTCTCAACTTTTCAAAAGTCGATGTTGTTTAGGATGTTCGTCGATTTGAAGTAAGGCGATAATTCAGTGTTGGAGCATGCGACCGAATTTGATGTGATATCAAAGTACAATCTATATTTCATTGATACTCCACACAAAAGGGATGGAAATTTATCATTGGGTTGAGTGATCATATTGGGAAGCGATTGATTGGTCATATTGATGAGAGCTTTGAAAAGTTAATCGAAAAGGCTTTACGATGTGAGAGCCTATACCCAATGTTGAAGAATTGTCCTGAACCAACCGAGTAGGGACAAATTGTAGGAGCATATGCATTGAATGCCGTTCTGATTTTGTCAAGTGATCCATCGATGAAAGAGAAGGGAATGGGCATTACCATCTAGGGTATGCTTTCCATTTATGACATTTCCATACGTGCTTTATTTGACGTCTATGTTTCATATTCCTTCATATTTGGTGATTTGATAGATAGATTGGAATTGAGATCCTTAATAGTTAATTGACCTTTAAATTGTTGATTGACCATTAGGTTGTGACAAACCTTGTTATGGGCTCAGTCGGACTGTACATGTCTAACATCCCGTATTTGGTCGCCGAAAATTAATACTTTGGATGACTACAACATCCGTAGCTTTTAGTTTCGGACCTTAAAATGTGGGAGTGTAATCACATGGGTTGTCACACTTACTCTACACATGGCTTTGCCAAAACTTTGTCTTAATTGAGTCATGTTTGTTTGTTTTTTTACTATTGATTGCTTTAAGATTAATTAGGTCCAATATTAGAGTCTAGGAATTCATCGATTGGAGGGGTATGGTAGTGGTGGATTGCGAGGGGCCGTTGGTGATGATATGGACTGACGATGGGCGGAGGGCAGTGTTTGGCTTCCCGTTTGATGATAAGGTGATGGTTCACTTTCTATATTTGCTCGATATCCCACACGATGAGTTGTCACCTGTGCCTATAGGTAGAGAGTGTCTGGACACATTCGATGAGATGATCGAATTACTTCCATATAGAGATTGAGTTCTGTATCGATCTGATTAGACGTGCTAGACCAGTAAATATGCCTAGAAGGCAGATGATGCCCAAAGAGCAAAGGAGACTAAAGGTGCGAGCGGATGACCTGATCAAGCAAGTGTTCATTTGTAGTAGCATTTTTGAGTGGGATGCACCTATAGTGTTCGCCACTTGGGCGAATGGCTCTTTGAGGTTGTCTATTGACTACCGTGAGCTGAGTGAGATGATGGACAAATATTCACTCCCATTTATTGATGGCTTATTCAATCAACTTTATAGTGCAAAGGTGTTCTCTCAGTTGGACTGTACGATGGGGTTTTATCCATTGAAAATATCTAGAGAGTGTGTACCGATCACAACGTTTCGTACGCCACCTTGATTTTTGACAGGTTGGTTATGCCGCTCGGGCTAACCAACGTGTCGACCTGCTTTGTAGATTTCTTAAGCCGTATTTTGAGAGATCACTTGAGTAGATCGTGTTTGTGTTTGTTGATACTTTCGTCTATGCATGGACGAAGATGGAGCACAAGGTACAATTAATGATTGTATCAGAGGTGTTGGGAAAACATTAACTGATGGTGAGGAGTTTCTTTGGATTGGCAAGGTGTTATATATGCTTTACCAATTACTTCTCAAAAGTAGCAGCACCATTAACATATTTGATGAGTGAGTATCAAACTTTTATTTTGGATGTGAGGTGCAGACATGCGTTTATGGTTCTGTAAGAGAGGTTGAAGAGTGCACTGATGTTACTCGTTCCGAGCGGGAATGAGGAGACGATAGTACACATGCCTGTGGTACTTAACTAGGTGCGGAATTGATGTCAAATGGTAGAGTTGTCACATATGCTAGTTGACAACTAAAACCGCATGAGAGGAAGTATCTGACTCTTGGTTAGGAGTCAACGGCGATAGAGTTCGCTTTAGAGTTTTGGAGGCACTATCTATTCGGAGAAGGATTCGAGTTTTTCAATGATTCCATATCATTGGATTATCTCTTCTTCGAGAAGGATCTCAACCTTTGCCAGTAGTGATGGTTGGTATTCTTGGCCTTCTATGATTTTGGTATCTCCTATACGTCCGTAAGGAAAATGCATTTGTTGATGCTTTGAGTGGAAAACATATCAGTTTGGGAGCAATATTCCTAGAGTGGACATTGCTCGAGTTTATCACTGGTTATGGCTTCAGAACTCGATGAGAGATTGTTTGTTCTCAAGAAGAGGGAACATATTTTTATAGACTTTATCGATTTCATCGATGGAATGCCAAGGACTAGAAGAGAATACGATAACATTTGGGTCACGGTCGATAGAGTGACGAAAATGCTAGATTTATATTCGTTAGGTCCAGTAGAATGACATTCAAATTAGTTGCGTTATATGTGGAATGGATAGTGTGATTCCATTGTGTGCCGAGTGCATTGTAAGTGGCCAAAACCCATTGTTCACTAGTGGGTTTTGGGAGAACTTACAAGAGGCGTTATGGTAATTTGGCACCAAATTGATTAGACGATATCGAGACTGAACCAGTAACTCTGAGACCTCGTAGGTCCATTTGTACCGATAGACGTGATACGAAACTGGTTAGGAGGAAGGTAGTGGAATAGTATAGATTCAGTTGAGTGGAAGCTAAGCCTATTTCCATTTTATCGTCAGATTTCACATTGGATATCATATTTGATGTTTTATACTAGATTGTTTAGTTTCCTGCATGCTAAGATAAGGATGGATGTTATTTTTGATGTTTGATCTTGTATGTGCCTATTGATGTTTGGCTATTGGCATTTGATATATTACTTTTGCTTATATGGTTGTTAGGCATGCAGGATAGTTATGCTTTGATATAGCGTATCTATTTGAGATGATTACCACATATATGATCTAGTATACTTGTTTAAATCATAATGTTACTATTATGCTTAATCCTCTTTGTTGAGCACTTGATCAGTTACATTGAAGCAAGCATTGGCCATTTGGATGCTTACCCGCTTATATCGCATCTTAATAAAATGATCTTTCTATAAAAGAGGTGTGTGACATCTTTAGTATAGATTTGGTGATATTGTTTGGTTGTCCTAGAAAACGAGATGTCTCAGATATGAGATGACTCAGATATAAGATGTATATATGTTTATGTTGTATCGGAATTTTTCCCAACCCTAGCCGCGCAAAGAAGGTGCTGCCGAAATTTTCCGTGACATAAGCCAAAATTGAGAGAAAAGTCAATGCATAATATATTAGACATTGCCGATAATTGAGAGAGTCGGTAATGTATGATATTCAGTTGACTTGTCTTTCGATTAGTGAGTTGGTGCTTTTGTTTTTCATTATTCGTTTCTTTGGTAATTAGTGCCTAACTTAGACGTTTGGCTTGGCCACATTGATTTTGGATTGGATAGTGATTGTACATAGGGATGAGGATGATAACTCCATCTGATTCCGAGTATATTACCTTTGTTGCGATCGCTTTTTGTGGTCATTTTTGAGAGTTGATAAGTAACGATTTTCCCTTGTATCTTTACTTATGTGAAGGTGTTGGGTTGTATCGCTTCATCCTTGGGATTTTGAGGAGGAAATCCTTTTAAAGAGGGGAGAATATAACGACCCGTATTTTAACGATTTGATATTTAAATAATTTATTAAAATATTGAATTGTTAACTAATTTACAGTCCCAAAAATATGATTTTTCGCATACGATCGAATCAAGACTCGAACCACTTCTATTGAGTTTGTATCGATAATGCGAATTTAAATGAGTATATGGATCGCCATATTTGGAGATCGGATGATCCGATGGTTGAAATGGTCTCAAAAGCGCGAAATTATCATCCCAGAGCGCAGTCTCAGATAGTGATGAAACCTATACCATCAGGACTAGAAAAAAATGAGGTAATGCATGCAAGCGTGAGTCGTAGTGATCGGATGTATCGTTTGAACGCACAGGCTTAAAATGCTTGATAGTTTTATTTGTGAATTAAATGAAATTAATATAATATTATTATCAAAACCCTAAATCTCTTATCCAAATAAAATTCACTGTTGCATTGCCTCCTCTCAGAAACATGGCCGCCCCTACTCCATGATTTAAAAAATCAAAATCTCCACGATCGCTCAACGGAAAAATAAAAATCCAAGTCTGCTGGATTCGTATGATAGAGGGCTTCACACCCATATCAGTTTTGTTAAGTACGACATTAATTTGTAGAGATCGACATTAGGGACAACAACTAGGGTTAAGGGTAGGGGAGATAGATGCAGCCAGAGGCAAAATCGAGTGCGCCATCATTTTTCTCATGTCAAGAGACACCACCACTGCGATTTTTATCATCTCCAGAGGCTCCAGGTAAAACACATTGAAATGAGGGAGGTATGGCTCATCCAGGTCAGAAACTGGTAGGGAGGTGCGGTCGTGATGCCGATGGTCCAGGGCGAGGAGCACTCGACGGGGTGTCCAAAAGAGCAGACGGCGCTTGATTCCTTCAACTATTGCTCTGTGTCATTGAAGATTTGTAGACATGGTTTGGGTTCTTTAAGATATGCACGTACAATAAAGTTTATTTGGGGAAGATAATTAACGCGGCTAATGAGGTGATTAGTTAAATCAAATTTTACTTAAGCTAATTTAGTTACTTAAATAATTGTGAAACGTATATTATGTTTATCTTTTGCATATGAGTTCCATTTTGACGCTGTTTCTTGTGTTGCACTCATGATGGAGAGCTTTACGACTTGGCGATGGTTTGGACGGATTTGGAGAAGGTGAGTGATATTGTCTCTCACTATACTATGATTGTTCGTATAGTATTGAAACAACGTTTTGAAATGTTTTCTAAATTTAAAATGTGATTTCTAAAATACTTAGCCTATATATTATTTTATTAAAAGAATTAAAAGTATTTTAAAATAGTTTTGAATTAAATATTACATTTTTCCCATTTACAGACTATTTTGACGATATTGATAGAGTTAGGCTATTTTGATATAATTCCCACATTAACCCATATTGGTTGCTTAGATGGATTAACTGTGTTATTATAGACGTATGTAGGCTATTATAGACATTAGAATGCTTGTTGGTTGCATGTATGTTCGTTTGGTTGTTTTGGTTGAAAACGTCGTTCGAAGGCGATATATTATTAGAAATATCCCATAGGATAGGATTTCGTGCATAGAATATCGTGCACGCCAGTGGATACGAAGACAGATGAAGGATCTGGATATGTGCTTCAGATTTTAGGATAGATGCCGGAAGTTTTCCTTTGGCTTGTATTTAACCATTTTTGGTTAAGTACATGTGGTCGTTATCGACTACTCTGGAGTGGTCGATATCTACCACTATCTATGATGGCCGATTTTGTAGATTTTGAAGTGGACGATGGAGCGGCTTCGGGGAGCAAGATGTGATGGTTCGTTCGTTAGATGTTCAACTTTGGTTATATGGCTCTTCGACAAGCTGTTTTGGTGGTGAAGCGAAGATGTGATGCTTCGAGGTGATGACTTCATGGTTTGACGATGATGGTTCCATGATGGGATGGGAAGTGACCGCTTCGATGATGGATAGTTGTACTTTGAGATGCAGAGTAGTATACTATGAGTCATATCAAGGGGACTGTCTGAGGGAGGCTTAGGGATGCATGATGACACTCTATGACTTATGATGGTTGTCCAGAGTAATTCCCAACTACGACGACTTTAGATGGAAGTTGTAAGAACAGTTTTGAGATGAGCTCTTTTATGGAAGATGGGTGCAAAGGTATCAATTATACTCATGATATCAAGATGGATTAACGTGGTAACGCATTAAGTCTTGAGTGTTGAGATGGATTGATGCAATAACGTATCTTGTCACAAGTGTCGAGATGGATTGACATAATGACGTGTCTAGCTCCAAGATGGATTGATGTATTGACGCATCTAGTCTCCTTATATTGGGATGGATTGGTTTGGTGACATGCCTAGTCCCAGAGCTGTCAGTTATCATATATCCAACGCACTATCTGAGTGAATGTGAGGATGGATGATGGCTGCCATGTTTGTTTGACTATTTCTATCACCTTATGGCTATCACACGGTGTAGATATTACCGATCTGATAACTAGACACCCTTAGTACTTTGATGTATGGTACACCCATGATGACCATCATAGAGTAACATATACTCGATGTTATGTGCTGACTCTATGGATGCAGGTACAAGTCAGGTATGATTCTCCATACCCTCTGTTCCATATACTATACCGACTTTTTAGTGTTTTGAGATTCTTTATTGCTTGCACCAGACTGTTGTCTGACTCGAGGTTTTATGCTTTGCTTCTTATTATCTCGGTGCTCTTAAATGACTTGTGATATCCCGGGATTTCAGAGAATTTAAAATGTGATAATCTTTTAAATTAATTAATGAATATTGGTAAAGTAGTTATTTTCAAACAATTTAATAATGAGTTGTTTTTAAATATAGTTATAAATAGATTTTAATTAAACATATTATTTCAAAGTAATAGTGTGTTTGTTTAAATGTATATATATATGTATATTTAAATTGATTTTAAATAGGATTTTTTAAATTGAATTTGAATTTGAATTGATTTTTAATTTGGATTTTTAAATTGACTTTGAAATTGAATTTAAAAATTGAATTTAAAGATTTATATATATATATCTTAAAATGAAATAATAATATAGTTTGAATTTAAAATATATGAATAAAAGTTTTATGTAAAAATAAGATTTGTTTTGTATTATTCTCTTTAAAAAAAAAATATTTATAGAAAGGGAAGAGTATTTATTTAATAGTAAATAAATACAAAAGTTTTATATTATCATTTAAAATGGATTAAATATACTATATATGATTTTAGTTAAAATCTAATTGGTTTTTATTTTATTTTCTTTTAAAGGTTTTATTTTTATAAATTAAGAAAAGCATTTATAAAATAAGATATGTATTTATCTAATTAGGAAATAAATATAAAAAGCTTTTAAAATCATTTAAAAATATTTATGCATGTAGTATTACATGTGTTAATCTATAAACCTCTTAAATACCATGTGTAAGATAATTAGTATTCAAATAGACAAGTGTCACATTTATTTTAATTTTCTTTAATTTTAATAAATCCTAAATTAACACTATATAAACATACACCTTCTTCCTTCATTTCTCTTTTTCTTATCTTCACATTTTTAAAAGCTAGCAAGAAAACAATCTGTAACCATTATGTTCGAAACCTGAATTCACTCCTCAAAAACAAATACAAAACCAGAAATAAATCCAAATCAAAACCCTGAAATCATTCCTCAAAACAAACTCTCAAACTCAAATGCAAAAGCCTGTAGTCTGAAACCCAAAGCCAAAACCTGTAAACCAAGATCAAAAGCCTGTAGCAAAGATTTCATCTTCAAATTACAACCTGGAATCAAGTCTTAAATCATCTCTGCAATTCAAAGTTTTCAAAGCTTCAGTTTTTCAAATTCCAGAAATCAAGCAGATCGGTTTTCAAAATCAATAAATTTCCAGATCAAATAAAGAACAAAACCTGTTTCTCTGTTCAACATTTTCTGGTGAGTAAATTTTCTTTTAAAAACAGTTTAAAACCTGTTCTTATGTTGATGCATGTGATAAATATGTATAAGAATGTTGTAATATGGTTGCTTAAATGTTTTTATTTGGAATATGGATTAAACTGCTATGAACATCTGTGTGTAGGATGATCTTCCTTTGATATTTGTATTCACAGACTAGAAAATATGTTCTTTGTCCTCTGCTTTAAACTTGTGAGTAAACATCTACTTAAAATCCTAAGTAATAATTGTTTTGTTGCTTGATAGATTTCTGGAATGATAAATGCTTGCATGTGTATTTATAAGTGTGAATACCTGATATATATATGTGTGTTTGTCTGTGCATGTTTGGATTTGTCAGTTCTCCACTGCTCTAATTTTCCAGTGAGTAAACTTTCCCCCTAAAAACAGCTTTAATCAATGATTATAGGAATGCATGTGATAAATTTGCACTGGAAGGTTGTAAGATGGCTTGCATGTGGATTTTATCTGGATAAATGTTTTTGAATATCTCTGTTTAAATGTGTGTATATCTGTGTATATATATACAAACTGTTCTGTTATTTTCACAAGGCCAAATTACAATTTTAAAAATAAAATCTTAATTTCCTCATGCAATTAGAATTTAGCCTTGATGCCTGAATGAAGTATGTTTATAACAACATATTTAAAATTCTAAAAATAGTTTTAAGGATTTTAGTTTAGTAAATTAATCAAAAATTAAGAAAATACAGTAATGGGTTGGAATAAGTTAAAAACAAATCTTTATAATTTCATGTTTGGATTATATAGGTTGATTCGTAGTTAAAAGTTAAGAATTTTGATATGATAATCTTGATTTTTAAGAATTTATTCAAGAGTATAGGTCGAGTTGACCAGAGTTTGGTCTATCGTCAAATTCAGATGATCGACGTGATCATCGTCAATGAGATTTCCATCGAAGTTTGTGGGAAGGCTGTCGATCATGGGAAAAATGTGGATGGTGTTTATCGATGGCTATGGTGGTCAGAAATCGATAAAGTAGGGTTTAGGGACCCGGTTTTGTCAACGATGAATCTCGAGTTCGTGCTACGTCAATGGATGATCGGAGACCATCGGACCTAGGGGAAAAGATGAAGGGTTGGTCGGAGAATTTGTAGGCAGAGTTTCGTGGTCGTACGTGGTCGGCATCGTCGAGTTCGAAGGGCTTTCAGGCGAGGTGTGGTTCCAGGATTTTGATCGAATTGCTCGAATTTGAATTCCAGTCGAATTCGACGAACTGGGTGCTTGAGTTGAACGGCGAGGTCGTAGGCGATGTGTCGAAGTCGGCGTTGATGGTCGGAGTCGCTTCGTTCGGTTGTGCATATGTACGTGTGCACGTTTGGGCATGTTGTTGGAGAAGAAGTGTTGGATCGGGTGGGTTCTCGTGCAAGGAAGAATTGTCTCGAAGCAGATGAGTTTTGAGAAAACTCGGGGTAGCTACAGGGTAGTCTCGGGTATGACCCGAAGTAAATCTAAACCAGTTTAAAAAGATTTTTATAAAAGCAAGTTTTTTTTTTCTAAATTAAAATTAGTTTAAACCTATTACTTAATAAATGTTTTAAGTTATTGATTGGAAGAAGTTATGATTTGGTAATTTTAATTTATCAAGTTAAATGAGTATTTTAAAAACTAAATTAATATTTTAATTAAATAAAGTCAAAAGATAAAATGGTTTAAATGTTAATAATAATTAAGGTATTAATAAGATAATGTTTATCTTAAGATAATTAAAGTTTTAATGTTTTGTTATTAATTAAGTTAATTAAGGAAATTAGATATAATTAATTAATTTAATTAGTAATGATCAAGGATTAGTTAAGAAATTAATTAAGAGTAATTAATTAACTTAATTAACTCAATAATGAAGGTTGATTTAATTAATGACTAAAGGATAATTAATTTGTAATTAATAAATTAAGTAATTAGAGGTAAACTCAATGGTAATTAAGAAGTACTTAATTTGTAATTAAGTTTTATAAATTAATAATTAAGTTTTATTAATTATTAATTAAGGGGTGATTAATTTGTAATTAAAGATTAATTAAGGATTAATCAAATGATAATTCAGGTTTAATTAACTCAAATTAAGGATTGATTAATTTGTTATTAAGTTTTATTAATTGATAATTAAGGTTTATTAATTAATAATTAAAAGGATAACTAATCTATAATTAAAGATTAATTAATTGGTTTAAAGAGTAATTAAGGATGAATTACTCAAGTATAATTAATGATATGAATGTGATTGATTTAAGTTAATTAATTTGTAAATTAATTAAAGATAATCACTTGATAAAGACATTAAGTATGAATACTTAATAAGATTGATAAGTATAATTACATAGTGTAGGTAATTAATGTATAATTACAGGATGTAATTAATTAAAGGAAAGTACTTAATGGGAAGTAATGGAAGTATAATTACTTTACAAAAAGTAATTAAGGATTAATTATTTGGTAATTAATTAAAGGATTAAAGAAATTAATTAAGAAGTTAATTAATTAAGGTAAGTAATCATAGGATGATAATTACTGTATATGATTAATTAAGGTGGATTAATTAAGGATAATTAATTAATTAATGGTAATTAATTAAGAATAATTAATCAATGAAATTAATAAAAGTAATTAATGGTTAATTACTGTTAATGGTTAAGAATAATTAATTTGTGAAATTGATTAAAGGATAATTACTTTATGTAATTAATGAATAATTAATCAAGGATGATTAATATTTAATGAGTAATTAATTAATTAAAGGTTTGTAATTAATTAATGGTTGATTAAGCAAGGTTAGGAATTAATTCTTAAGTAATTAATTTAATTTAAATTGATTAAATTGATTATAATAGAGATTAATAAATGGTTGCTTATGAATGATGGTTGAGTAGAATGTCTGATTTGGTTGATATCTATTGGATGATATACTATGATATATCTGTGATAAATGTGTGATATTTATCTATGTTAATGCTGTGTGAATTCAAGTATTAAATTGAATCAAATTGTTTAAACCTTTAAACAACTTGGCCTTAAAAGATACGTTTTGGATTTCGATGAGACCGGGATCGGGTTTCCGTATACCGGATTTCCAGGTCTGGAGACCCGAATACCACATCGATCCAAATTAACGATAGGTCGTGAATCTCAAGTGAAGATGAAGATTCAGAGTGCAAGGGTTATTGTCGTTAACTCTGAGGGTGATTCCAAAATGAGTGTAACGAGATAATGCCTTCGGTTTCGTTCGAACCCGGAACGAACTTGTATGGATTGAATGCTTTCAGCACATCGTCAGGTGGACGATGAGCATTCTAAGTGATGTGTTCTGATTAAAGGTAATCGTGACCTCAAGCCTCATCAAACCGGGAATGGCTAAAACAGGGGAGGTGCAGCAAGGTTAGTGGGTAGCACCCAAGTAGTATAAGATTCCCCTGTCTAGAGTCCCTTTTTATTTCGGCTGTGTGGGCGGTTGCTGGCTCCAACCGCGGGGTTTCTTATGCGGGAATTATCCAGTAAGGGATGTTCCGGCCTTGTGTTGCAGGGGATTGGGAGTGATCCTCGGTACGTTGATCTAGGCCACGTACTGTGACGAGCGGTACCCCGGTAGCTCTGCCATTGTATGGAATCCACAATCCAATAAGTGCCGTACGTATTAGTTGTGCCCAACTATGTTGGAACGTGAGATGTAAGCATTCCAGCTATTTCTGTATTTTACTTGAAAACCCTAGACCCTATTATAATATAACTGGATTTTCTATCAAATGTTTTGGTTAGCGTAAGGCAAAAACTTACCCATGTTTATTTGTGGGGAGTCTTACGTGATACCTTTGTTTTCAAAAGGTTTTGAAGTTAAGCAATTTAAACCGTTTACTCACACCAGACCCATGTCTGACCCAAGTGTTTATTTTCTGTTTTATTAAACCTTGGGTACTCAAATTTTTACGAGTAGCCAAGGGATTCAGGTTTGCTTTGACGAATCTTTGGAGGAGCAATGGAGCAGGAGGCTTCAGCGTTCGTAGATATAGTGTTCCGCTGTGTTAGTCTGTATGAGTCATTTGTTGAGTTGTATTTGGGTTGTAATGACTAGACAGATGTTTATAACTGTCTAGTATGTGTTGTATAAGCTGTGTATCTCTGATGTATATGATACAATGTAATATCTTATTTGATTAATATAATTTATTCGTTCCGCTGTTTAGATTCGGATGTGTTTCTTTCTTTCTTCTCTATCTTATCTCTTTTCTATCCCTTTCTTTCTTCTTGATGATACGACTTTTTGTGGAGAAAAAGCCGGGTCGTTACTTTTGGTATCAGAGCATAGGTTGAGCGAATACCTAAGCTCTGGAGTGGTGTCTATCTTAAGAGAGCGTATTTGTAATTTTTATATATAACTATATATATATATATTCTACCTATTTGATTGGGTTACCTGTTCGGGTTTTCCAATATAAGATATAAAGGTAGATAGGGTGGTGGTGTGTGAAACACGACTACCAATGGTTGGAGTTTAAATGTTGAGGTTGGAAGTATCTGACGAGACTGTAGACCTAATACCGTCTCAAGTAAGCTTTGTTGTGGTATAGTATTTCATCGATCTCCGAAGGGAACTGTTAAAGTTCGGAGTTTATCTCTGAAGTTGAATGAGTAGAGTTGGATCTGTCGGATGTGCAGAAGCAAGTGATGGTAGCTTGGCAACCTCAAGGAGTAGTAGCTGCGTGAGGAGATGCAGTAACCATGGATTGTGTCCTAAGATGTTTTCTTTGGAGCAAGTTTAAGGAAGTATGTCTGCTTCGGTGTTGTGGCTGAGTTCAGCAGGGTGTTGAGTTTGGTTTGAGGTCCGAGTTCCTCAAGAAGCTTTGGATAGGAAGTTTTGGCATTCTGTGTCAGCGGTGCAGCTCGGAAGTGTTTTATGTTCCAGCAGGAAGATCTTTTGGCTTTGTAGTTTTCTAGAGGTGGAGTTCAAAAGCTGCAGAGTGGATCCATTTCTTCGATGGATTGGTTAATTAGCATAAGCTGTTCTGATTGGTAAAGAGAAAACAGTTTTCTTTGGAATTAGGATGGGTTGATCGCAAAAGTGACTTGCGATAGTTGAGTATTCTCTTGAGTTATCTGAGACTTTCTAGATATCTTTAGCAAAGTCAGAAGTTTGTCTGCATTTGAGATTGAGTTCTGTATCGACTTGATTTCAGGATTGATACCGGTGGTTCAATTTAGTTGAAGGATGTCTCCTAGAGATAGGATTTGGTGAAGCAGCTCAGGTTTTTGATAGAGTATCTGAGTTTTTTTTTTTTTCCTTTCTTTATGGATCTGTTGAACCATATATTTTCCAGGAAGTGTTGTCTAGTTTGTGCTCGAGTTCATCGACGGCATTCTTATCTGCTCTAGATCAGAGTGGTGCAACGGAAGCAAGATGGCAGCTGTTCTAGAGTGGAAGGAACTGGGAGTTGCAGTGTTTGATTAAGAATTTCTACAAGAAATATTTCTGGATTTGAGTCCAGATTTGGCAGTGCATCTGTTTTGTCTTTTCCAGATAGGAGAAGTAAGTTGTAGTCTACTGATGTTGGGGTAGAGTTTGTGTTCTGGATTTTGGGTAGATTTTGAGAGAATTCATTTGTTGGATTGTTTTTGGTCCTGTTTGTTTCGAGAAGCATCGGCAAAGGATGAGCTGATCAAGAAGGATGTAGGC
The DNA here is from genome assembly GCA_030737815.1 of Allium fistulosum. Lineage (NCBI taxonomy): Eukaryota > Viridiplantae > Streptophyta > Magnoliopsida > Asparagales > Amaryllidaceae > Allium > Allium fistulosum. The sequence continues at coordinate 795,008,738 of CM060902.1, read as the reverse complement.
AGCCCAGGATCGTCAGAAGAGTTCTGTAGATTAGAGATGGAGGAATTTGGAATTCGAAGTTGGAGACTTCGTTATTATTGAAGTTTTCTCTGGTAAAAAGGAAGCTATAAGATTGGGTAAGTCTGGGAAGTCAGCTCCGAGGTGTTTTGGATCTTTTCTGTGTTCTGATTTGGATAAGAGTTTGGTCTACTTGGTTGAATTGTCAGTTTGGATAACTGGGATTCGAAGTATATCGCGTATCTTTGAGTAAGTACGTGTAGGATCCATCATTGGTTTTGGAACCAACAGTTCTAAAGGAATTGGTAGTTGAGTTAGACTTATCTGTAGTCTGATATTCTGTTTAGTTTTATAGATCTAGTTGTGTAGGAGCTCTGTAGCTCAGTAGAATTGGTTGTTTGGATTCTGTTGAGCGAGTATCCCGGTATATATATATACTTGGGGAAACTCGAGGAAATTTTAGGAAGCTTATCCAGATTTGTGTCCGGATAGCTAGAATTGTTTGTTTTGATTGAATTGGTTGTTTGGATGAAATTGTTTGTTTGGTTGTATATGGCTGATAGATATGCTTAGATTGTTTGAAATAAAATAAAACTTTGGATTATCTTTTGTTTTAAATTTCGAGGACGAAATTCTTTTAAGGGGGAAGGAATGTGATATCCCGGGATTTCAGAGAATTTAAAATGTGATAATCTTTTAAATTAATTAATGAATATTGGTAAAGTAGTTATTTTCAAACAATTTAATAATGAGTTGTTTTTAAATATAGTTATAAATAGATTTTAATTAAACATATTATTTCAAAGTAATAGTGTGTTTGTTTAAATGTATATATATATGTATATTTAAATTGATTTTAAATAGGATTTTTTAAATTGAATTTGAATTTGAATTGATTTTTAATTTGGATTTTTAAATTGACTTTGAAATTGAATTTAAAAATTGAATTTAAAGATTTATATATATATATCTTAAAATGAAATAATAATATAGTTTGAATTTAAAATATATGAATAAAAGTTTTATGTAAAAATAAGATTTGTTTTGTATTATTCTCTTTAAAAAAAAAATATTTATAGAAAGGGAAGAGTATTTATTTAATAGTAAATAAATACAAAAGTTTTATATTATCATTTAAAATGGATTAAATATACTATATATGATTTTAGTTAAAATCTAATTGGTTTTTATTTTATTTTCTTTTAAAGGTTTTATTTTTATAAATTAAGAAAAGCATTTATAAAATAAGATATGTATTTATCTAATTAGGAAATAAATATAAAAAGCTTTTAAAATCATTTAAAAATATTTATGCATGTAGTATTACATGTGTTAATCTATAAACCTCTTAAATACCATGTGTAAGATAATTAGTATTCAAATAGACAAGTGTCACATTTATTTTAATTTTCTTTAATTTTAATAAATCCTAAATTAACACTATATAAACATACACCTTCTTCCTTCATTTCTCTTTTTCTTATCTTCACATTTTTAAAAGCTAGCAAGAAAACAATCTGTAACCATTATGTTCGAAACCTGAATTCACTCCTCAAAAACAAATACAAAACCAGAAATAAATCCAAATCAAAACCCTGAAATCATTCCTCAAAACAAACTCTCAAACTCAAATGCAAAAGCCTGTAGTCTGAAACCCAAAGCCAAAACCTGTAAACCAAGATCAAAAGCCTGTAGCAAAGATTTCATCTTCAAATTACAACCTGGAATCAAGTCTTAAATCATCTCTGCAATTCAAAGTTTTCAAAGCTTCAGTTTTTCAAATTCCAGAAATCAAGCAGATCGGTTTTCAAAATCAATAAATTTCCAGATCAAATAAAGAACAAAACCTGTTTCTCTGTTCAACATTTTCTGGTGAGTAAATTTTCTTTTAAAAACAGTTTAAAACCTGTTCTTATGTTGATGCATGTGATAAATATGTATAAGAATGTTGTAATATGGTTGCTTAAATGTTTTTATTTGGAATATGGATTAAACTGCTATGAACATCTGTGTGTAGGATGATCTTCCTTTGATATTTGTATTCACAGACTAGAAAATATGTTCTTTGTCCTCTGCTTTAAACTTGTGAGTAAACATCTACTTAAAATCCTAAGTAATAATTGTTTTGTTGCTTGATAGATTTCTGGAATGATAAATGCTTGCATGTGTATTTATAAGTGTGAATACCTGATATATATATGTGTGTTTGTCTGTGCATGTTTGGATTTGTCAGTTCTCCACTGCTCTAATTTTCCAGTGAGTAAACTTTCCCCCTAAAAACAGCTTTAATCAATGATTATAGGAATGCATGTGATAAATTTGCACTGGAAGGTTGTAAGATGGCTTGCATGTGGATTTTATCTGGATAAATGTTTTTGAATATCTCTGTTTAAATGTGTGTATATCTGTGTATATATATACAAACTGTTCTGTTATTTTCACAAGGCCAAATTACAATTTTAAAAATAAAATCTTAATTTCCTCATGCAATTAGAATTTAGCCTTGATGCCTGAATGAAGTATGTTTATAACAACATATTTAAAATTCTAAAAATAGTTTTAAGGATTTTAGTTTAGTAAATTAATCAAAAATTAAGAAAATACAGTAATGGGTTGGAATAAGTTAAAAACAAATCTTTATAATTTCATGTTTGGATTATATAGGTTGATTCGTAGTTAAAAGTTAAGAATTTTGATATGATAATCTTGATTTTTAAGAATTTATTCAAGAGTATAGGTCGAGTTGACCAGAGTTTGGTCTATCGTCAAATTCAGATGATCGACGTGATCATCGTCAATGAGATTTCCATCGAAGTTTGTGGGAAGGCTGTCGATCATGGGAAAAATGTGGATGGTGTTTATCGATGGCTATGGTGGTCAGAAATCGATAAAGTAGGGTTTAGGGACCCGGTTTTGTCAACGATGAATCTCGAGTTCGTGCTACGTCAATGGATGATCGGAGACCATCGGACCTAGGGGAAAAGATGAAGGGTTGGTCGGAGAATTTGTAGGCAGAGTTTCGTGGTCGTACGTGGTCGGCATCGTCGAGTTCGAAGGGCTTTCAGGCGAGGTGTGGTTCCAGGATTTTGATCGAATTGCTCGAATTTGAATTCCAGTCGAATTCGACGAACTGGGTGCTTGAGTTGAACGGCGAGGTCGTAGGCGATGTGTCGAAGTCGGCGTTGATGGTCGGAGTCGCTTCGTTCGGTTGTGCATATGTACGTGTGCACGTTTGGGCATGTTGTTGGAGAAGAAGTGTTGGATCGGGTGGGTTCTCGTGCAAGGAAGAATTGTCTCGAAGCAGATGAGTTTTGAGAAAACTCGGGGTAGCTACAGGGTAGTCTCGGGTATGACCCGAAGTAAATCTAAACCAGTTTAAAAAGATTTTTATAAAAGCAAGTTTTTTTTTTCTAAATTAAAATTAGTTTAAACCTATTACTTAATAAATGTTTTAAGTTATTGATTGGAAGAAGTTATGATTTGGTAATTTTAATTTATCAAGTTAAATGAGTATTTTAAAAACTAAATTAATATTTTAATTAAATAAAGTCAAAAGATAAAATGGTTTAAATGTTAATAATAATTAAGGTATTAATAAGATAATGTTTATCTTAAGATAATTAAAGTTTTAATGTTTTGTTATTAATTAAGTTAATTAAGGAAATTAGATATAATTAATTAATTTAATTAGTAATGATCAAGGATTAGTTAAGAAATTAATTAAGAGTAATTAATTAACTTAATTAACTCAATAATGAAGGTTGATTTAATTAATGACTAAAGGATAATTAATTTGTAATTAATAAATTAAGTAATTAGAGGTAAACTCAATGGTAATTAAGAAGTACTTAATTTGTAATTAAGTTTTATAAATTAATAATTAAGTTTTATTAATTATTAATTAAGGGGTGATTAATTTGTAATTAAAGATTAATTAAGGATTAATCAAATGATAATTCAGGTTTAATTAACTCAAATTAAGGATTGATTAATTTGTTATTAAGTTTTATTAATTGATAATTAAGGTTTATTAATTAATAATTAAAAGGATAACTAATCTATAATTAAAGATTAATTAATTGGTTTAAAGAGTAATTAAGGATGAATTACTCAAGTATAATTAATGATATGAATGTGATTGATTTAAGTTAATTAATTTGTAAATTAATTAAAGATAATCACTTGATAAAGACATTAAGTATGAATACTTAATAAGATTGATAAGTATAATTACATAGTGTAGGTAATTAATGTATAATTACAGGATGTAATTAATTAAAGGAAAGTACTTAATGGGAAGTAATGGAAGTATAATTACTTTACAAAAAGTAATTAAGGATTAATTATTTGGTAATTAATTAAAGGATTAAAGAAATTAATTAAGAAGTTAATTAATTAAGGTAAGTAATCATAGGATGATAATTACTGTATATGATTAATTAAGGTGGATTAATTAAGGATAATTAATTAATTAATGGTAATTAATTAAGAATAATTAATCAATGAAATTAATAAAAGTAATTAATGGTTAATTACTGTTAATGGTTAAGAATAATTAATTTGTGAAATTGATTAAAGGATAATTACTTTATGTAATTAATGAATAATTAATCAAGGATGATTAATATTTAATGAGTAATTAATTAATTAAAGGTTTGTAATTAATTAATGGTTGATTAAGCAAGGTTAGGAATTAATTCTTAAGTAATTAATTTAATTTAAATTGATTAAATTGATTATAATAGAGATTAATAAATGGTTGCTTATGAATGATGGTTGAGTAGAATGTCTGATTTGGTTGATATCTATTGGATGATATACTATGATATATCTGTGATAAATGTGTGATATTTATCTATGTTAATGCTGTGTGAATTCAAGTATTAAATTGAATCAAATTGTTTAAACCTTTAAACAACTTGGCCTTAAAAGATACGTTTTGGATTTCGATGAGACCGGGATCGGGTTTCCGTATACCGGATTTCCAGGTCTGGAGACCCAAATACCACATCGATCCAAATTAACGATAGGTCGTGAATCTCAAGTGAAGATGAAGATTCAGAGTGCAAGGGTTATTGTCGTTAACTCTGAGGGTGATTCCAAAATGAGTGTAACGAGATAATGCCTTCGGTTTCGTTCGAACCCGGAACGAACTTGTATGGATTGAATGCTTTCAGCACATCGTCAGGTGGACGATGAGCATTCTAAGTGATGTGTTCTGATTAAAGGTAATCGTGACCTCAAGCCTCATCAAACCGGGAATGGCTAAAACAGGGGAGGTGCAGCAAGGTTAGTGGGTAGCACCCAAGTAGTATAAGATTCCCCTGTCTAGAGTCCCTTTTTATTTCGGCTGTGTGGGCGGTTGCTGGCTCCAACCGCGGGGTTTCTTATGCGGGAATTATCCAGTAAGGGATGTTCCGGCCTTGTGTTGCAGGGGATTGGGAGTGATCCTCGGTACGTTGATCTAGGCCACGTACTGTGACGAGCGGTACCCCGGTAGCTCTGCCATTGTATGGAATCCACAATCCAATAAGTGCCGTACGTATTAGTTGTGCCCAACTATGTTGGAACGTGAGATGTAAGCATTCCAGCTATTTCTGTATTTTACTTGAAAACCCTAGACCCTATTATAATATAACTGGATTTTCTATCAAATGTTTTGGTTAGCGTAAGGCAAAAACTTACCCATGTTTATTTGTGGGGAGTCTTACGTGATACCTTTGTTTTCAAAAGGTTTTGAAGTTAAGCAATTTAAACTGTTTACTCACACCAGACCCATGTCTGACCCAAGTGTTTATTTTCTGTTTTATTAAACCTTGGGTACTCAAATTTTTACGAGTAGCCAAGGGATTCAGGTTTGCTTTGACGAATCTTTGGAGGAGCAATGGAGCAGGAGGCTTCAGCGTTCGTAGATATAGTGTTCCGCTGTGTTAGTCTGTATGAGTCATTTGTTGAGTTGTATTTGGGTTGTAATGACTAGACAGATGTTTATAACTGTCTAGTATGTGTTGTATAAGCTGTGTATCTCTGATGTATATGATACAATGTAATATCTTATTTGATTAATATAATTTATTCGTTCCGCTGTTTAGATTCGGATGTGTTTCTTTCTTTCTTCTCTATCTTATCTCTTTTCTATCCCTTTCTTTCTTCTTGATGATACGACTTTTTGTGGAGAAAAAGCCGGGTCGTTACTTGACTAGACTAAATAACAGGTATAAATAACATTTGGAGCTGTGCAGATGGACTAGCAAATTGTGACGCTTTGTGACATCCCAGGATTTTCGGCAATATTAGTTAATGAATATTTAATTTATGTAATTTAAAATACAACTTATTATGTTAAAAATAAAACATATTATGTGAAGGTTTGGGAAAAATAACTATGATTTGAAATATAAAATAAAAATCTAGCTTATTAACAATAATGTTTTAAAAGATAAAATATAGTCTTATCAATATTTAAACAACTTATAGGGTTAGAATAAAATGAACCTTATCAATTTAAAACTTGAAGTATAAAATAAATCTATAAACACTAGGAATTATGAAGTAACATGAACATTAAATATTAAATAATAGATAAGTGAATTAATTTGGGTGGTTAACTTTTAAAAGAAATAAAACAAATAAAATTTTAGTTATGTGAATATAAAAATAAACACTTAGGAATTTCGGAGAAAATCAAATTGGAATACAAGCAAGTAATAAAATGAGACGAGATAATAACCTAGTCATAAATATGCTCATAATTCAAGTGTACATAATATAAAGCTAAAAAAAAAATATATAATAATATACATCACCCTGAAAAAAAAAACTCCTTTATATATATATATATATATATATATCAATCTACTTCATCTCGATTTTGTTCATTCAACTATGTGACTCGTGAGTAACCATTATTTCCTGCTTAAACAAACTTCAATTAAAAACAACTTTGTAGTTAGCACATAAAGTATAAAGTAAAGCACAACCCGGCAAGTAATATATAAACTATAGAAATATAAATGAATGTATAAGCTTCTAGTGCAAGCCAAGTAATTAATGCTAGCACAATCAAAATCTTTTCAGCCTCCATTTGAATAAAAATCTCTGGCCAAAAATATATTTAACATATTTCCAGTACAAGAGATATCTGGAACCAGTTTTGACAACTCTGTATATTTTCTCTTATATATCATTCTCCTATCTCATTTTCGTTCACAATATTAAAACTGAGAAAAGAGAAAGGATACAAACTATAATCTGAACACTTCAACTTGATTAATATCATCAATAACATCAAGGCTTAAAGTCTGGAAAGGCAAATTCAAAACTGTGCTCATTTTAAACTGGAAATTTTGCCTCTGTTTAATCGATCAGGTGAGTAACATCACAGTTTTAAAAGTTAAGTAAATAATTATGTTGCATGATCATCTATGAAACAAGCATGTTTGTGAATGAATTTTTAAGTTTAGCTTTGTGTATATATATGAATATTGTTGTGTATATATATGTATGTTTGGAACTTCTCTGGTTTTAGTTCCAGGTTCAAAAGATAATCAGAAAAAATCATATGCTAATAAACCAATCTTTGTTATGACTTAAGTATTGAATCAAATATATGTGATTTATCATCAGTTTAAGTTTAAAACTTGTTTAAGTTAAAACAATTTGCATTTGCCTCTGGAAGAAATAAAACATCTGAGCAACATTAAATAAGTCAGATTTAAATTGTCAAAATCCTTGTATTCAGTAATCTAACTCAAATGCTTAAACCGAAATTGGATTTTTAAAAACAAAAATCACTATTTTTAGTAGAGAGATTAAAGAGTATTTCTGGTTTAACCAAAATTTAGAATTTCGGTGAAATTTGATGGACTCTGTAGTCTGGGAGATCGGAATTTCTTCCGGTGATGGACGAGTGATGGGTGCGTGGAGGAAAATAGTGGTGGAGGTGGAAGATCATCGGAGTGACGGTGGTTGATCATTTTGTTCTGTAGACCTAGTTTCGGAGCGTGCAGCAATTTTTGAGCGTCAAAGCCTGTCCAAGTGGTCGAGTGTGTTGGGATTCAGGGTATTGATAGCTGGAGCATTGATGTAGACGTGGCCGGAGTTGTAATCGACACGGTGGTCGGAGTTGAGGAAACGAGCAAGTTTCCAGGTTTGATGATGTTGTTCCTGTATTTTGCCAGGTTTCTGATTTGGGTAGGGGAAGAAGACTCGAATTTGATTTCGAGTAGAAGTTGTGTTTTTGATGATCGCGAATGGATCTGTGGGCGAGCGTCGACGTGCTCGATGCCTTGGTGGTGGCCGGAGGTGGCCAAGACCACCGTGCATATGCACGGCGAAGAATGGTGTCAGGAGTTTTGGTTTGGGGTTGCTGAGTTTTGGACTCGAGTTTTTTTTTCTTTCTCGGGTAATTCGAGTTTTTGCTCGAAGATGTATAGGGTTTTACTCGGGGTAAATTAAGAGAGGATCGGGTACGTAAGGTTTACCGGTTCTGGAAAACCTGTTTCAAATCAAATCTTAGTTTTTAAAATCTGAAACAAGTTTTTGGAAACAGAATTTAAACTTAATTTAAAGTATTGAATCCAAGTCTTAAAATTTCTTTGTTAATGATAATGTAATCATTAATAAGAGATGTTTTATTTTAAAGTAAATCAAGATTTAATGATTTTTTATTTATAAAATTTGCAAGGTAATTAAATGGATAATTAATTAATTAAGTTTAATTAATTTAGAATAATCATTTGATGGGTTGATAAGAGGTTAATGAAGGATAATTACTTAGAGAAGAAATTAAGATAAGTAATTTTCTGGAGGTAATTAATTGAAGTATAGATAAGTTTTGGGATTAATTACTTTGTGTAATTAATAATGAGGATAATTACTTTATGGAAGTAATTAATAATTAATTACTTAGTGTAATTAACTTAAGCATTGATTGATTAAGTCATTTAAGAAAAATTAAGTAATGTAATTAATTAAGGAGTAATTAATTTATTTAATGAAGTAATTGATGATAGTTAATTACCGAATGGGATTAATCAAGGATGATTAATAGTTGTGGTTAATTAAGATAAATTACTCAATGTAATTAATTTAGATAAGATAATTAATTAAAATGCAATTAGGGATCATTAATTAATATAATTAATGATAAAATTAAAGGTTGATTAATTTAGATAAATTAATCAACAATGAGAGATTTGGGTAATTAATTAATATAATTAATTAAAGGATAATTACTTGAATGTAATTAAAGGTCAATTAATCAAAGATGATTAATTAAGAAGGAAATTTGATAGTGACTAATTAATTGATTGTAATTAATTTGTGGTTATGTAAGCAGGATTTATAATGATGAAGTAATTAATTTAATTTACTTTAAATTAATTAGAGATAAGTAATTAATTTAATTCATTTTAAATTAATTATAAATGGTGTGATTATTAATCCTTGTTTATACCTGAATTGGATGATATCTATTGGATGATATGTTGTGATATTCTGTGATGTGATATTGGATATATCTGTGATAAATGTGTGATATTTATCTGTGTTAAATGTTGTGTAAATTCAAAGTATTGAATTAGATTGAAATGAATTGTTTTAACTTTAAAACAACTTGGCCTTAAAAGATACGGTTTGGATTTCGATGAGACCGGGATCGGATTTGCTACATTACAGCATAATTATGAAATAAGAGTTGAGCATAACAAGTAAATAACTCGTAGTGGAGTACGAGTTACCCGGGTTTCTTTGTGATTTGAATTTAGTATTTCAAATTATATGGGTTTACTCACGCTGGTTTCCAGCCTGACCCGGGTGTTACTTTGATGTAATGCTCGGGTCAGACCGAGTATTACAGATTTTCAGGTAAGGACGTGCTGGAGCTCAGAAGACGAGCTGGATGGCAGGAACGTATGGAGTGTATCCCGCTGTGATATATTGTTGTATGTTTGGACATGTTGATTATATATGTCCAGTGATTGTGTATATGTTGTGTCTCTGATGTATTTAAATGTATTTGACTGATACAGTATTCTTTGTATAAAGAATAATATTTGATATTATATTTTATCCGCTGCGAATGTGAGATTCTGTGTTTTATTTTCTGTTTCTTCTTCTATCTCTTTCTTCTTTTTCATAACTATCTGGAATTTTCGGGATTGAAAATTCCGGGTCGTTACAGTTGGTATCGGAGCGAGGTTAAGCGAAAACCTTGGCACTGGTGGGTGTACTCATCAGAGATAGGGTTAGTATTACCCTAGGATGAGTTGAGTGTATATATATATGAGAGAGCGTACTTGTTATTTTCTTATATAAAGATTTTAAAATGATTTTATATAAGAATATATTTTGATATATAAAGCAGTATTTCTTACTAATAAATGTTAAGGTAATTGGTTGTTAAATTATTGAATTAAATATAAGAAGTAATAGAAATACAACCAAATTGAAATTAAATAAAGGTAAGTTTGAAAGGGATTTAAACTGAAATTAAATCTTGAAATAGGGAAAATGTTTCAGAATAAGATAATAATGAATTGGTTTCCAGATATGATAATCTTGGTTATTATCATAAATGGTTGTTGTATTTAATAGTGGAATGTGTGTTAATGAGTAAGCAAAATAAAATGTGTTAAGGATATAAACTTAGATGAGTATAACTTGTAAATTAGAACGGATTTAAATTGTGAAGTTTAAACCTAAGTTTAGAAACATTTGAATTGTTTCAAAGTGTTAAAAGAAAAGAATAAATAATATTGTTCAGAATATACTTGAATGTGATCTTATTTTAAAATGAGAAGTTGTTTGAAAACTTAAAAAGAGATCTGTCTTAAATTAAACCAAAGGTGGTTTAATTTTAAAGTAAAGCCTGGTGGGCTAAGAAATAAATATGTATATATAGATACAAAGATGGTTTGAAATAAACTCTAAATGTTGAGTTTTAAATTTGAGAAATAAGATGTGATATCCAAGGTGATAAGTTTTTGAACTTATAAGATTATTAATGTGAAGTTTAAAATTTGAAATGGGAATTCAAATTTGGGTAAGGTTGGCTAGATTAAGTAAATTAAATTTAACTTTGGGTAAGTTAAATAAGTTAACAAGCAACGTGAATTAGAAATTTCAAGATGAAATTTAGATTTAACTTGGGAAGTTAAATGGTTAATTTGAATTGGGAGATCGTGTGATCTCAAGATGGGTTTGAGATCTGATGGATGTTTTAAAATAAATTGGATGATGTCATCCTATTGTTATTAATAATCCTTACATTATGAACTGGATTTGTTTAAATGAATGAAGAAATAGATTGTGGTGATATATCCATTATTTAGCAAAATGGGAGATTGAAATTTGGAATTAAGGAGATGAAACCACATTGAACTTAAGGTTTAAATGCTTAAAAAGAATTGGAAATTTAAATTTTTAAGCACTGGTTTTAAAATTGAAATTGGGTAATAAATGGAATTTTTAAGGTAAAATTGTTTTGAACTCTTATTTGAACTTTGAAATAAATTAAGTAAAGATAACTTAAAATGGAATTTTGAGAATTGGACTCAGAATTAAATCGTTTAAAGATTTGGATTATTAATTTAAAAATAAAGGTTAATTTGATTTAAGGGGTTAAATCAACATTTGAAAATTTAACTCGAATTTATAAAATTCGAGATGGTTTAAAATTGAGATTTAAATTGAGTTAGTACCAAGCTGAAATTGATTTGAATTAATGGGAATTGTGATTTAGGATGGATAAGTTTAAAATTCAAAGGGAAAATTTGAATTGGATTAATTTGAAATAAAATTGAGGATTGAATGAGTTCAAATTCAAAATGGGAATAATTCATATAGAAATTGAGGTGGATTCAATTTGAAATTAGTCTAAATTAATTTGAATAATTTGGAATTGTAATTAAAGTGAATATGTTTAAAATCAAATGGAATTTGATTTGAATTTAGGAAAGAAATTGTGGATAATTCAACTTGAATTGGAATTGGATCAATTTAATGGGAAATTGGTTGAAATGGAGATTGGGAAGTTGAACAGTTTGGCTCTGGACTATTTTCAAAATAAATCTATTTTTCCAAACTATTTACTACACAACTTTTCTTTTTTTAAACCAAAAACTATCTTAAACTTATTTTACAATTGCTTTGGAACTATTTAACTATTTTACAACTATTTTATAAACTAATTACTGTTTCTCACTACTTTATAACTAGTTACTATTTACGACTATTTTACAATTATTTTACTATTTTCAATTTTTTTATGATTACTTAACTATTTTACAGCTATTTTACAAATTAATAATTATTTTTCAACTACTTGTCTATTTTTAAATTTTTCAAGCTATTTTCTAAATATAAACGGGACGGAGTTCAAACTGTTCGTGATTAAATACCCAACTGAGATAAGAAGTGAAGTGATAATCCAAGTAGGGATTAAAGCAAATGTGAATAAGTGAATGAAAATTAAAGTGAATGTGGATAGAAAGGAAATTGATTTGGTTAATAATCAATGGAGTTAAATACGTAGGATGTGCGTATATTATTCTATTCGCATAGTGATTTGATCCAGATTCGAGCACAGAATTTCGAGATAGTATTATCGATCCGAGGTGGGATTTTTCGCTCGATTTTCAACGGCGAACCTGGATATGGATTTTTGATTGGTTCTGGATATTCTCTATCATAGGTGTGACTATGCAAGGAGAATGACGGTTTCTGATCAAGAAACCAGATCTGAGTCCGCACTAGGAAGTCGGGTGGACAATACTAGTTCGGAAGTGAAATTGTGTGATCGAGTGAGCGATCAGATTGATATAGCGTACGAATGATATGTGGACATCGTACGGGTTTGAATAAAATTGATTTTGAAAATTTGTGGATAAAGAACTGTAAATGATTTTTGAAATTGAAAGAATATTTTGAGAAATATATGATGAAGTAAAGTGGAGATTAAATATCTCTATGATTAAAATTTACTTTATAAAGGTAAGTAATTTGGCAAGTGACTTTATAGAATAATCAAATTTGAATATTTGATTTGGAATAAACAAAGTTATATATCTTTGTTATATATGGTAAACTCCCCGTAATGAATCTATTGCCAGGAGAAAATGATTTTTGAAAGTATTTGAAGTATAAAAATGAATTTATACAAATATGAATTGAATCAAAGATTTTCCAAGATTATTTTATATATGTATATATATATAAAGGATTTGTGAAAATGATTTTGAGGAAAGGTTTTGGGAACCCTTGGATTTGGAAAGGCTTTTGATTTTGGGTAAAATCAATATTGGAATTTGGAAAAGCCTACTTTGGAAATTATCGATTTTGGGAATCGATTTGTGTAAAGGAGCTTTATATGGGATTCATACTAGGTGTATGATTTGGAAATACTATATGTGTATAGTATAAGTGTTTTGAGATTTGCTCTGGGGAAAAAGGCGCTCCCTTGAAATGAACTTCTCAGGAGTGCCACAGGGTGGTACTGCCTTGAGCCTCAAAGGGGGAGGTTTCTAAAGTTGATCCTGTGAGGAGTCCGGACAAAACTAGTTCCTGAGGATTATTGTGTAGCGAAAGTCGAGGGGCTGGTGCCTACAGGGGCATTTGGGTTATGCTGTGACGACAGTGTAATTCTATGTCACTGCGATCTACTGCAGACCATAGCGAAAGTCGTGTGTGCCGCTGAGAGCCAACAGTCTACGTTTGATTTTATATCGATAGACCGCGACACTATGGTAACATAGCGAAAGTCGTGTGAGCCGCTGAGAGCCAACAGTCTGCGTTTGATTTTACATCGGTAGACTGCGACACTATGTAGGAGTGGAGAAGTTTCATTTTGACAGCGTAATCGTGTGTGCCGCTGAGAGCCAACAGTTACATGGACTTTTGCTGCGACGGCAACGTAACCCTGGATGTAACTGCGATCTGTTGTGGGTTCTATGGTGTAATCAGTTACATGGACTTTTGCTGCGACGGCAACGTAACCCAGGATGTAACTGTGACCATGGATGGGTGTGATGATTTCCAGAGCATTCTCACCAAAGATATTTCCTCTATTTTCAAAAAAAAAACTGTTTCCTATATTTTCAATAAAATTATTTTTCAAGATATTTTCACTGGATGTTGAAATGGGTCTGCTGAGTACTTACAGATTTTCAGTCCTACGCCTGATCAACGTATGACCGAATTTCTGTGAGAACAAGGATGGACTTGTCAAAACATCGAGTTATAAAAGTATTTTTTGAAAAAACTATTTTAGAAATATTACATAGATTTATAAAGTAGTTTAAAAATGATCAAAGAAAATTTATCTGATTTTGAGCATCTTAATACTTCTGGCTTCGTTCCTTTTCGAGGACGAAAAGTTTTAAGGGGGATGGAATGTGACATCCCAGGATTTTCGGCAATATTAGTTAATGAATATTTAATTTATGTAATTTAAAATACAACTTATTATGTTAAAAATAAAACATATTATGTGAAGGTTTGGGAAAAATAACTATGATTTGAAATATAAAATAAAAATCTAGCTTATTAACAATAATGTTTTAAAAGATAAAATATAGTCTTATCAATATTTAAACAACTTATAGGGTTAGAATAAAATGAACCTTATCAATTTAAAACTTGAAGTATAAAATAAATCTATAAACACTAGGAATTATGAAGTAACATGAACATTAAATATTAAATAATAGATAAGTGAATTAATTTGGGTGGTTAACTTTTAAAAGAAATAAAACAAATAAAATTTTAGTTATGTGAATATAAAAATAAACACTTAGGAATTTCGGAGAAAATCAAATTGGAATACAAGCAAGTAATAAAATGAGACGAGATAATAACCTAGTCATAAATATGCTCATAATTCAAGTGTACATAATATAAAGCTAAAAAAAAAAAAAATATAATAATATACATCACCCTGAAAAAAAAAAACTCCTTTATATATATATATATATATATATCAATCTACTTCATCTCGATTTTGTTCATTCAACTATGTGACTCGTGAGTAACCATTATTTCCTGCTTAAACAAACTTCAATTAAAAACAACTTTGTAGTTAGCACATAAAGTATAAAGTAAAGCACAACCCGGCAAGTAATATATAAACTATAGAAATATAAATGAATGTATAAGCTTCTAGTGCAAGCCAAGTAATTAATGCTAGCACAATCAAAATCTTTTCAGCCTCCATTTGAATAAAAATCTCTGGCCAAAAATATATTTAACATATTTCCAGTACAAGAGATATCTGGAACCAGTTTTGACAACTCTGTATATTTTCTCTTATATATCATTCTCCTATCTCATTTTCGTTCACAATATTAAAACTGAGAAAAGAGAAAGGATACAAACTATAATCTGAACACTTCAACTTGATTAATATCATCAATAACATCAAGGCTTAAAGTCTGGAAAGGCAAATTCAAAACTGTGCTCATTTTAAACTGGAAATTTTGCCTCTGTTTAATCGATCAGGTGAGTAACATCACAGTTTTAAAAGTTAAGTAAATAATTATGTTGCATGATCATCTATGAAACAAGCATGTTTGTGAATGAATTTTTAAGTTTAGCTTTGTGTATATATATGAATATTGTTGTGTATATATATGTATGTTTGGAACTTCTCTGGTTTTAGTTCCAGGTTCAAAAGATAATCAGAAAAAATCATATGCTAATAAACCAATCTTTGTTATGACTTAAGTATTGAATCAAATATATGTGATTTATCATCAGTTTAAGTTTAAAACTTGTTTAAGTTAAAACAATTTGCATTTGCCTCTGGAAGAAATAAAACATCTGAGCAACATTAAATAAGTCAGATTTAAATTGTCAAAATCCTTGTATTCAGTAATCTAACTCAAATGCTTAAACCGAAATTGGATTTTTAAAAACAAAAATCACTATTTTTAGTAGAGAGATTAAAGAGTATTTCTGGTTTAACCAAAATTTAGAATTTCGGTGAAATTTGATGGACTCTGTAGTCTGGGAGATCGGAATTTCTTCCGGTGATGGACGAGTGATGGGTGCGTGGAGGAAAATAGTGGTGGAGGTGGAAGATCATCGGAGTGACGGTGGTTGATCATTTTGTTCTGTAGACCTAGTTTCGGAGCGTGCAGCAATTTTTGAGCGTCAAAGCCTGTCCAAGTGGTCGAGTGTGTTGGGATTCAGGGTATTGATAGCTGGAGCATTGATGTAGACGTGGCCGGAGTTGTAATCGACACGGTGGTCGGAGTTGAGGAAACGAGCAAGTTTCCAGGTTTGATGATGTTGTTCCTGTATTTTGCCAGGTTTCTGATTTGGGTAGGGGAAGAAGACTCAAATTTGATTTCGAGTAGAAGTTGTGTTTTTGATGATCGCGAATGGATCTGTGGGCGAGCGTCGACGTGCTCGATGCCTTGGTGGTGGCCGGAGGTGGCCAAGACCACCGTGCATATGCACGGCGAAGAATGGTGTCAGGAGTTTTGGTTTGGGGTTGCTGAGTTTTGGACTCGAGTTTTTTTTTCTTTCTCGGGTAATTCGAGTTTTTGCTCGAAGATGTATAGGGTTTTACTCGGGGTAAATTAAGAGAGGCTCGGGTACGTAAGGTTTACCGGTTCTGGAAAACCTGTTTCAAATCAAATCTTAGTTTTTAAAATCTGAAACAAGTTTTTGGAAACAGAATTTAAACTTAATTTAAAGTATTGAATCCAAGTCTTAAAATTTCTTTGTTAATGATAATGTAATCATTAATAAGAGATGTTTTATTTTAAAGTAAATCAAGATTTAATGATTTTTTATTTATAAAATTTGCAAGGTAATTAAATGGATAATTAATTAATTAAGTTTAATTAATTTAGAATAATCATTTGATGGGTTGATAAGAGGTTAATGAAGGATAATTACTTAGAGAAGAAATTAAGATAAGTAATTTTCTGGAGGTAATTAATTGAAGTATAGATAAGTTTTGGGATTAATTACTTTGTGTAATTAATAATGAGGATAATTACTTTATGGAAGTAATTAATAATTAATTACTTAGTGTAATTAACTTAAGCATTGATTGATTAAGTCATTTAAGAAAAATTAAGTAATGTAATTAATTAAGGAGTAATTAATTTATTTAATGAAGTAATTGATGATAGTTAATTACCGAATGGGATTAATAAAGGATGATTAATAGTTGTGGTTAATTAAGATAAATTACTCAATGTAATTAATTTAGATAAGATAATTAATTAAAATGCAATTAGGGATCATTAATTAATATAATTAATGATAAAATTAAAGGTTGATTAATTTAGATAAATTAATCAACAATGAGAGATTTGGGTAATTAATTAATATAATTAATTAAAGGATAATTACTTGAATGTAATTAAAGGTCAATTAATCAAAGATGATTAATTAAGAAGGAAATTTGATAGTGACTAATTAATTGATTGTAATTAATTTGTGGTTATGTAAGCAGGATTTATAATGATGAAGTAATTAATTTAATTTACTTTAAATTAATTAGAGATAAGTAATTAATTTAATTCATTTTAAATTAATTATAAATGGTGTGATTATTAATCCTTGTTTATACCTGAATTGGATGATATCTATTGGATGATATGTTGTGATATTCTGTGATGTGATATTGGATATATCTGTGATAAATGTGTGATATTTATCTGTGTTAAATGTTGTGTAAATTCAAAGTATTGAATTAGATTGAAATGAATTGTTTTAACTTTAAAACAACTTGGCCTTAAAAGATACGGTTTGGATTTCGATGAGACCGGGATCGGATTTGCTACATTACAGCATAATTATGAAATAAGAGTTGAGCATAACAAGTAAATAACTCGTAGTGGAGTACGAGTTACCCGAGTTTCTTTGTGATTTGAATTTAGTATTTCAAATTATATGGGTTTACTCACGCTGGTTTCCAGCCTGACCCGGGTGTTACTTTGATGTAATGCTCGGGTCAGACCGAGTATTACAGATTTTCAGGTAAGGACGTGCTGGAGCTCAGAAGACGAGCTGGATGGCAGGAACGTATGGAGTGTATCCCGCTGTGATATATTGTTGTATGTTTGGACATGTTGATTATATATGTCCAGTGATTGTGTATATGTTGTGTCTCTGATGTATTTAAATGTATTTGACTGATACAGTATTCTTTGTATAAAGAATAATATTTGATATTATATTTTATCCGCTGCGAATGTGAGATTCTGTGTTTTATTTTCTGTTTCTTCTTCTATCTCTTTCTTCTTTTTCATAACTATCTGGAATTTTCGGGATTGAAAATTCCGGGTCGTTACACGCTTTCTCATATTTATATTTTGAGTTATTATTGTTTATTCCGCTGTGTGACAGTATGGAGCCTTGATAGCGTTAACTTACTATTAGTAGAGACAGTTGATCAGTTGAGTTTATTTATTAATTGTATAACTTTATTACTGTTTTGTATAACTTTATGAACCTATGTACTCTGATTATGTGGTTTATACAGTTATTACTATCTCATCTTTTTTATATCTGATTGTTTACTATTATTTTTTATCTGAAGCGTTATAAGATATATGACAGGTTATCTGATTATCTGATTGTTTTATTTCCTTCTATTTTCTTCTATTCTCCTCTCTCCTTTTCTACTCCTTATCTTTATTTCATTTTCTTTCCCTTAACAACCGACCTACATTTGTCGGATGCTCTAGCAGTGCAATGTTCAGTCATATGAGCATCGGTGGTGTAGTGTGGCTTTTACAGTGCTTTCATTTCCTGAGTTGCTTGCATTATTGTCCATTCTTTGGAATTTTTTCCTTTTCTTTTGCTTCAAGAATCTCTTGAATTTTTGGTCATAAATGGAGTTTTCTTATCATCATCGTCTGATCCTTGATGCTTAGTTGTAGCATTGAAAGCCAATTATATCTTTTCATTTGCTTGGCTTTTTTTCTTCTCCATAACTTTACTTCATATAACATAGGAACCTGGCTGGTCTGCAATGAGTGAATTGAATGAATTTCCAAAAATTCCCTATTTAGATTATAATGTACCTATAAAATCTAATGGGTTTCACTAGATCCAATATAGTTGATATTAATAAATCACATTTTAGTAATAGTTTTTGATTTTATTTAACCAATCATATTAATCAATTTAATTTAATGTTGACTAAATGTGAAATTTGAAAAGCTAAGAACACATCAAGTATGCTCATATGAAATTGTATGACAAACATATAAGACATGAAATAAGTGTAATTTGGTTGGGTGTTTATGTTATATCATTCAGGCATGTAAAGGGTCAAGTTGTTACTTAAGTAAACAACTTAGGAGATCATAACACGACAAATATGCAATTACTAGGAGTGACATTAATCATTTTTTGATATAAGAATGGTCGCATGAACATATAGGGTATTATGTTTGAATAAGTATGAATATATCAAATATAACCATAGTTCTAAATTGTGTTTAAAAGGGAATAACATATTACTATTATATATAAATTTAATCACATCAAGTTCTAAAAGGAAAAAGGTAAAAGGGTGGTATCATCAACTGACTGCACCTTCCTCATTTGCAAAAATTCTACCATACCTAATTATTATTCAAATGGCATGTGATAATAAAATGTTTAATGTGACAAATAATAATAAAACAACAATAACAAGGTCAATTTATACATGTATAGATAATGGTTTTACATATACCTTATACATATCCATTATTTATTTGTATATACAATTGTTACAATTTAATTTGATTTTGTAAGATGTATGTTTGAGTATAGAATATTATGAAATCCTAAATATAAATGACAAATATAAATTTGTAACACCCCGCAAAAATTAATTGGAAATTTAATAAAAGACACTAATTTAATTATAATAAGGGTAAACGTGGAATTTTCACTAACGTCTAAATTTGGCTACGAAACTTGCATCTTGCGTTCATAGCGATTTTCTGGATAATTTTCATATATAAAGTTTTGTAATCAGAACTCGTATGAAAAAGTTATTAAAGTTTAAAGATTCGGAATCGAAAACAATTACTATATATATATAAAGAAATAATTTAAAATATGTAAGCTCAACAGGTCGACGCCCTGGTTGGGATCGGACGACCCATAGCAGATGAACGTCCTAAGCCCATCAATCAACTATCATGGGTTATCGACTAGGGTTTTCCTATGCCGAATGAACCGAATTTTATACAATTAGATTTAACGGTCTAGGTCAATCTCTGCACCTATTAACACAAAGTTAACCTGAGACTAAGAACCTTAATGAAATCCTGCATGCTGCAAAACTATATCACTCTCAAAACTCTCTTCTTATCTCCAAATCAACTTGTTCTTCAAAAACAAAAAAATTATAAGTTTAAATCAAAGATTGGAAGGAAGACAAGATAATCAAATAAAGGACCAATGAAAACGGAAAGGATGGAAACAACTTACCAGAGGTGAGTGGGTTCATTATTAACTATGTTGATTTACATGTAATCGAATTTATCTACACCTTTTTGATCTAGAATTTGTCCAATTTAACCTGAGATATTGTTTATCTAGAAATTGCAACTAAATCTAAATTATATGAATATGATCCTTATTTAATGATTAAAGTGAATTGAAGATATAAGTTGATTTAGTTTGATTGTAAAATGAAAGCTCATTTTGTTCACCTCGAATATTGAATCTAGAATTTGATGTGTATAAATATACCCTGTTGATGTTGATTTTAATCTGAATTTATTTGAGATAAAGATTTACCAAAATAATTACGGAATTCAATAAATGGAGGTTGTGAAAATGAAATAGGGTTCTATTTTGAAATCATACAGCAAAAAGTGTGATTAATTATTAAACAAAGAAATCAAAACAAAAATTAACATATTACAGCAATAATAACGATCGCCCGCTAATGTAGCCGATGATCAAGCAGTTATAAAATTTCAGTCGTAGGTTGAACCTCGGCCTAAGGCCTATGTTTATAGATTTATAGATATATACATGTTAGTATATTAGTATGGAAATTAGTTCCCTAATTTCTTGATTCTTAGATGCTATAGGACTAGATATATGTGTACACCAACAATTAGGCCTAGAAAGTATCCATTAAGCGAATTCCATATCGACAAAGGCAACTCAATCGCAAGTGGCACTCACATAAGGTTTCTTGGTGGATGCACAACACTGTTGGTGGATGATTAGAGAGGTGTGTCGCACGACACTAACGGGAGGTGTGCATATGACAATTAGGATGTGACATGGTTGGTGGATGCCCAGCGTAGTGCAATAAAGGGCATTACCATTAAGCTTGGACATGGATGCAGCATACCCTAAGATGTCTTTGGTGTGAGTTGGCATTATAGGCTCCTCTTAATGAATAAGTACAATATGATGTAGTCATAGTTTGGGAAATGTAGTCCCAACGGTAATATTTTATGTGATCCTATGTTAGGAATAGTCTCAAAGGTTATTAGTCTGATCCGTCGTTGGTTTGAGGTTCAATTAGTTATTTGACCCTAAGTGTAAACCTTCATAAGATGTTTGGATATAGGTGTATTTATAGCTATATTCCATAGGTTAACGAAACCAACCTTAGTAGGTAGTTCACAAACACAAATAGGACACCCTAGGTTAAATAGATTATAAATTAAGTCAATTGCATGCGATTGCCATATATTAATGATGTAACTTATTCACCAGACTTTTGTCTGTCCCACCCCTTTCCTCTTTCCCCTACCATAGAAGGATAGGGAAGCAGGTGATGGGCTCAGGTCTAGTAAATGAAGAGGTGAGCTAGGTGTTGGCATTCCTTATTACTCTTTATCACTCTCCATGTAACTATTTATCAAATTTAGCACTTATCTGACTATAAGTAATTACTTTGTAAACTCTAAATTTTTACTACATATATTTAGAGACTATGTTTTCTATGACAGTTTCTAAGATGATTATCTTCTATATTTATATTTTACCGCCTTCTATTGTAGGATCTGAAAGTGTAGAATGTTTTAGATTTTATCCCTACAATCTTAGTCTTTGTAATGAATTAAAAACCAACAGCTCAAATTTTTTTGTAGGACACGTGTCTGTAAGTCACCATAAGCTTTGGACGGTGTGTTCGGAGGTGTGAGTTATCATACTTGGTATCAGAGCCTAGGTTTAAGATTCCTTAGGAGTTAGGTACATATTGAGAGAACGTACTTGAATATTTAAAAAAATTCCAAAATGGTTTTCAAAATAGGTTTCTAAAAAGTTTGTTTGTATTATATAGATAGAAAAAATTTCAAAAGTTTTATATATGTGTAAGTATAATACAAAAAATATGCTATCGCTTATTCTTACCAGTACTCTCTATGGAAAAATTGCTAATAATTCCTAAATTGTAGATAGAGAAAATGAGCAATGTTGGTTGTTATGGCTCAAGTGATGTAGTTGAGATTCTAAGTGTGAACATCCCGATATGGTTCCACCGGTATTATAAGCGAGAGGACAAGCTGAGCTTAACCTTAATAGAGTACCCATAGAGCAGGTGCCAAGCATAGTTTCTGCCCACCCACATGCCACTGATTTTTCCAAGCTATGTAAGGACTTTGTGAGTCTAGAAGGGAAGCCAGATGTGGGGGCCGAATGTTATGTAGACTCAAAAGCATGGATTCATACCTGTGAGTGGATTTTCGGATAGATGGGCCTTGTAAATGATGTTAGGAGATAGCTTGCCACCTGGCATTTATAGGGAGAGGCTCTACACTGGTGGATGTTGTTATGGCAAAGACTAATGAGGTAGTGATAACTTAGGGAGGGTTTAGGAGGCATTTTGAGATGAAATTTCTTTCCATGGCAGAGTAGGGGTATAGTTGGAGAAGTTCACACATTTGCAGCAAGGATAAGTGTCAGTGAAGGAATATGTAAATCATTTTAATGAGTTGGCTAGGTTTGGTCTGGATTTGATAATTACCCTTACAAGAAAGCTTTGAAGTTTGTAAAGGGGCTGAATCAACCCCTTTAAGGTTTGGCACTTAGTCACATTCCCATGGGTGTGACTTACGAGGGTTTGGTGGAGATGGCCTTACTGAATACTATTACCAAGGAAGAGGTGAGGGGTGAACCCAAGAAGTCAGAAGGAAAGACACCCTAGTAAAATTATCGTAAGAGCAGAATGATGATCCAAGGGAGGATTAAGAAGCATGAGATCAAGTGCAGAAAATGCGGTAAGAAAGTGCATGTTGTAAAGGGGTGCAAGACAGACATCTCAAAGATCAAATGTTTAAACTACAATCAACTTGGCCACATGAGGAGGGAGTGTCTAGCACCACCGAAGACCTCTATCGAAGTGGTTTTAGCTTATGCACTAGAAGCCGTTCCTAACTCGAGTGCGCCTCTAGCAGTGGACAAGGGGAAGGAGGTCATAATTGAAGGTGTGTTAATTTTTATTGATTTATCTATTCATACCTTATTTGACATTAGGGTATCACACACTTTTATTTTGAGTAGACTTGCAGATGAGTTACACTTAGACACCAGCATAGTTACTGACCCAGTGGTTATATCAAAACCTATTGAAAGTTCGGCATATTTATCTATGATTTGTAAGTTTGAAATTGTTTATTTTAGGGGTCGAGTTTGATTGCGATGCTTTTTGTCTTTGGATTTTCTAGATGACCATGTATGGGGCGATCTTAAATTGTTATAAGAAGATCGTTCGTTTGGGTACTTATACTGGATGCAGTTTAGAGGTTTATTGTGATCCTAGAGGTTCGGTTATGTTGAGTTACCTATATTCTTTAGACCATAGCACGATGAGTTAGTTTTAATGTGAGTAGTTTAAGACTTTACAAATGTCTTTTTTGAAGCTATCAATCTTCCACCCTAGGGAGAGATCAAATTTAAGATTTATCTCGTAGAGAACGCCAAACTTGTTGCCGTAACTTTGAGGCATATGGCTCTTAAAGAAAGATGCAAACTGAATAAGCAAGTGTGAGTTGTTGGAGAAGCACTTCATTAGGAGGAGTATTTCGGAGTGGGGAGCACCAAATGGCTTGCCACCAAAGCATATGGATCTATGAGGCTTTGGGTCTGTTATCGTGAGCTGAATAAGAAAACAAAAAACAATCATTACCTATTGCCCCACATAGACGATCCCTTTTATCAGTTAGTTGGAGCGAAGCTATTCTCTCAGCTTGACTTGGCTACCGGGTTCCATCAACTACATGTAGCCAAGGATAGTATTCAAAAGGCCTCTTTTCGTACACTTGATGGACTTTATGAGTGGTTAGTCATGCCTTTGTACTAACTAATATACCTGCCTATTTTGTTAATCCAATGGGTCGATTTTTTTAGAGGGTTGCTCAATAAGTTCGTGGTGGTATTTGTTGAAGAAATATTAGTCTATTCAAAAAGCGAGGAGGAACACAAGTTGTATCTAGAAGAAGTGCTCAATGCTTTCTATAGGCATATATTGAAGGCGAAGTTTCCAAATGCCGCTTTTGGTGCAAGGAGGTTTGCTTTTTGGGAAACGTTATCTCTAAGCGTGGACAGGAGGTCGATCCTAGTAAAGCTGCTGCAATATAGGATTGATATGTGCCGAAAAATTCCATGGAAGTTAGGAGTTTCCTTGGTTTGACAGGCTACTATAGGAAGTTCATTAAGGACTTCGCTAAATTTCTGCCCCTTTGACTTGCCTTACAAAGAAGAATTTGGTTTTCTCATGGGACTCAAAGTGTGAGGACGCTATTATCAAGATGAAGGAGTCGTTGACTAGTGCACCTCTTCTAGTATTACCTGATAGTACGAAGGCACTCATATTGTATACCAAATATTGCTGTACGGGATTGGGCATGGTTTTAATGCAGGAAGGGAGAGTGATGAGCTATGCTAGTTGACAATTGAAAGTCCAGGAGAGAAACTATCCTACCTATGATCTTGAGTTGGCAGCCACTGTCATTGTACTCAACTCATGGAGACATTATTTATCAAGAGAGCGGTTTAAGCTATTTATGGATCATATGTCTTTAAAAGTGTTTATTCTCGTAGAAAGACTTTTGTTATCCCAGAAGGACTTGAATTTTAGGCCGTAGAGGTGGATGGAGTTCTTAGCATTGTATGACTTCATTATCTCCCATAATCCAAGCAAGGGGAATGTTGTAGTTAATGTCTTGGGTAGAAAGAATGTGATGTTGGATCCTATGTTCTTCGAGCGGAAGCACTTGGAGTTTATCTCCACATCCATCGTCGGACATCACTTTGGAATTGTTAGCAGCTTTGGATGTGCAGCATACACTTATGGATTGCATTGTGTCAAGTCAGAAGCACAATAAGGAGTTATTGGATATTTTCTAGAGGCCTAGTAGAGGAGAGCAGTCAAGTCATTTGAGGTGCTATACCACTGACTCGAAGGGGTGGTTATAGAGAGAAGGTAGATTATGTGTTCCTCTCATTATGGATTTGATTGACATTGTTATAATTGAGTCCCATCGTTCTAGAATGACCATTCACCTAGTGAAGACAAAATGTACCATGCTATGAAGAGAGTCTTTTTTTGGCCTGGTATGAAGAGTCATGTGGTAAAATATATATCCAAATGTATGACTTGCCCAAGGGTAAAGACGGAGCAAAAAAAGCTGGATGGATTTTTGTAGCCATTGGGTATACGGTAGTGGAAGTAGGAGAGTGTTTCTATGGATTTCATTGATAGACCACCTAAGAGTAGCAGGGGGAATGTGGGTATTTGGGTCATAGTCGATTGATTGACAAAATGCGCTCATATTGTTTTGGTTAGGAGTATGACGACTGTTGCGTCTTTGGTGAAACTATGTGTGAGGGAGATAATCAGGTTACATGGAGGTCCTTCTAGCATTGTTAGCTACCGAGATCCGCTCTTCACCAATGAGTTTTGAAGGAGTCTTCAGGAGGCTTTAGGCATTGAGTTGATTTGAGTACTGCTTATCACCCATAGACGGATGGACAGACGGAGAGGATGAACCAAATATTAGGATTTACTTCGGATGTGTATCTTGGATTTCAGAGTCTCTTGGGAGGATCACTTGCCACTAGTGGAGTTTACTTATAATAACAGCTATCAGGCAAGTATTGAGATGATACCATTTGAGGCATTATATGGAAGGCCTTGTAGATCACTGTCTTATTGGTGGGACACTACAGATAGGGTCAATCTTGGACCAGATACGGTGAGGGAAACATTGGAGAAGCTAGACTTGATCTATAGAAGGATGAAAGCCACACAAGATAGGTAAAAGTCTTATGGTAAAAGGAGATGCAAGAGTTAGAGTTCGTAGTGGACGACATGGTTTTGATGAAGGTCTCATCGTTTAGGCAAGTCAAGAGGTTTAGTAGTTCATGAAAGTTAGTGCCATAGTTTGTAGGGCCTTTTTCGAACACATATAGAGTAGGAAAGTTAGCTTATAGGGTGAAGCTTTCATAAAAGTTAGCGGCATTACATGATGTTTTCTATATGTCACACTTGCAAAAGTGTCTACATGATACAGTAGTTGAGCCGAATCAGCTAGAGGAGGTAGTGGTAAAGTGGGAGTAACTTGTTCGCCATGCACCCATCTATATCCTTGAGAATGGTACAAAGAGACTCTACAATAAAGTTATTAAGCTTCTTAAGGTCCAATGGGGAGACGACCCAGCACAGTGTACATGGGAGCCTGAAGAGAAGATCCGAGCTATCCATCCAGAACTCTTTTCTGGTACGTTTCCATTTTAGTTAAATATGTATAAATTGCTTGTGCACTTAGGCTTTAGCTTAGTGTACCCTACAGGTGGGATGTTTGGATGCTAGGAATGGTTGCGAACATGTCATTAGGGCATGTTTTAGATGATGGTTGCTAATGGATGTATTTATTAAACTGATCTTTGCTTACATAGGCAAATATTTTTGGTTAGCATGCACTCACACCATCACTTGTTTTATTTTATCAATTTATATGCATATAGTTGTTGTCTATGTATTGAATGGTTACGCATATATATAGAACTGCCATTATATATATATAGGATATTGCATACATTTGGATACATGGCATAAGCACTTGCATTTCAAGAGGTCGACTAGGTCAGGAGGCTGCCTAATTTTTGCATTATTATAGATTCATATGTATTCCATGCCAATATGTACATATTGCATTAGAAATTGAATTTAGGACAATGGTTGCCGGTAGTTGATGGTTGAGTAGATGGTTGTAAGTATTAATTTATACACGTACGAGTTGCATTCTTCCGTCCCTGGAGATTTCGGGGATGAAATCCTTTTAAGGGGGAAGAATGTAACACCCCGCAAAAATTAACTAGAAATTTAATAAAATAAATTAATTTAATTAATATAAGGGTAAAAGTGAAATTCTCAAAAACGTCCGAATTTGGCTATGAAACTTGCATTGTTGCATTTGTAATGATTTTCTAGACAATATTCATATACAATGTTTTGTAATCGGAGCTCGTATGAAAAAATTATTGAAGTTTAAAGATTCAAAAATGAAAATAATTAATATACATAGATATGGAAAGAAATAGTTAAAACAGGTAAGTTCAATCGGTCGACACCTTGGTTGGGACCGATCGATCCCTAATGATCGATCGACCCAAACCCACTTGTCGAACATCATGGGTTATCGGCTTGGGTTCGCCTAGAGTGAACAACGTAGATTTTGTATGATTAAATCTAACAGTCCATGTTAATTTCTGCACCTATAAATACAAAGTTAACCTGAGACTAAGAACCCTAATCTAATCATGTACGCTCTAAAACTCTCTACTTCTCTCCAAATAAACCAGTTCTTCAAAAAAAAATTTAGAAATTTAAATCAAAGATTAGAAGGAAGAAAAGATAATTGAATTATGAACAAAAGAAAATGGAATGGAGAGAGATCAATGAATCGAAGCGGAGGTGATTCACGATGGATAAAAAAGGAAATAACTTATTAGTGGTGAGTGGGTTCATTATTAACTACGTTGATTTACATGTAATCGAATTTATCTATACCTATTTGATCAAGAATTTGTCTAATTTAATCTAATATATTATTTATCTTGAAATTGGAAATAATTGGGAATTTGATAAAAACATAATACACACACACAGATATATATATATATATTAGTATATTAGTATGAAAATTAGGTCTCTAATTCTCAACTCTTGGATGCTACGGGACTAGATAGATGTTTATATGGGTAATTGGCCTAGACGTTATCCGTTCAACAAATTTGATATTCTAAAAATGCAATTTGATCATAAGTGGCACTCATGGGAGGTTCCTCAATGGATGCATATTACTGTTGGTGGATGCTTGGAGAGGTGTGTTGCCCTGCACTAACGGTTCCTCGGTGCATATGGAAATTAGGATACAACACTGTTGGTGGATGTCCGACATAGTGCAATGATTGGCGTTACCATTGAGTTTGGAAACGGATGCAACAGACCCTAAGACATCTTTGGCGTGATTTTGCATTGCAGACTCTTTTTAATGCGTAAGTATGATACGTTGTAGTGGTAGTTTGGGAAATGTTTTTTTTCTGAAAATGGTCGTTAAGATTTTATTGCCACATTATAATAAACAGTTAAGTACAAAGCTCTACTAACTATAATATACTAACAAAATTGTACATACACGTGTTGCTTCATTAAATTGGAACTCTTTTCTAACTAAAGTTACCTTCCTAGCATCGTTGCAATGGCGATTCCAAAACCAAGCTTTTCGTGGGTCCTTCAATTCAGATCTGCCACCTACAACTTTCATTCCAGGTACTGTCTCCTCCAAATCGACTCATGCTGGAATAGTGAGGCTGTTGGGTAGGGTAAGTAGTGATTTAGGTAAAATTAGGTGGTTTGGCTTTGATGTCGAATGGTATGCTTTATAATTTGATCAATTCTTTATAATCCTAGCTGTTTGGTGCATTTTTCTTTAATTTCAGCATCATCACTTTAAAGCGGTATTCCACTTGATTGCAAACTTCAAACTTTGTTTTAAATCTATTATAAAACACTCTATTGTTACACTCTTGCCAAATTGCCCAGATAATGTTTGAAATTGCTAATCTAGTCATGTATTTATGACGATCTTTGCTCCTGTATTTTGTTGAGAATTGATGTATTTCACTAGCTAAATCATAATGGCTGCTCTATTGTCTCAATTTTAGTTTGCACCGGCTCCAAATGTATTTCGTGAAATTGCAATTGAAGTAAAAATAAGAAATTGTTTCAATATCAATACTACACGGAAAACATTTCTCATCATCCAAAATCAAACATCTTTGTCTCAGTCTATGCATTATGGAACATCTATTTGTTAATGCTTTAAATAGATATGTTGACATTTGGGACTATGAATTTTATCCCAAACAAATTTATATGGTTGCACCTCAGGGACATTAGGATTCAAACTGTTAAAGACTGATTAGGTGTGAAATTACCTTGAGAATCAATTTTCTAGATTCAGTAATCTTTTTCACCTTGATATATGATGATATTATTAATCTCATCTTCAATAGTAATAGTATAATGAATTTTCCTTGGTTGCCATTGTCCATTTTCAATAATTGAGCTAACTTTTAGGTTATAACCCCTAAGTAGTTCCAAACTATTAGCACTTAATTTTTCCAACAAGTTAGATCCATTAATCTAGGGATCAAACCATAGACTAGTTGTTTTACCATACATCACCCTTCGATCTAAGTGTTGGTTTACTTTTTCCCTAAAACCTAACATCCATGTCCCTGACTAGTTGTTATTTGATTTGGTATCCCAGAATGATTCTTGCTTCAAGTATTACGACCTCATCCAGCTAGACCATAAATTCTCCTTTCAAGAAAATTTCTACGTGTTTAAGACTACAAGCTTCATTCATATATTTGAAGTTATACACTCTTAAACCACCTCTGGCTCTACTAAGACACACATTAACCCAATGTATTTTCTAGAATTTGCCTTCCAACATAAATTTGGATCAAAATTTGATCATTTTGTTCGATGTTGCAATACAAAATTTGAAACTGTGACACTAAAATAGAATAGTAGGTGTGATAGTTGATTTTATGATTTCTAATCTCCCAACAGTGCTTAATAATTTTCATTCCCATCCCTCCACTTTCTTCCTGATGCCATCAATCAACCTATCACAATATTTGTCCTTGATATATAAAATGGATAAAGGCAGCCCAAGATGTCTTATTGGAGGTTCTTCTTCTTGTAATTGTAGAATGTTACAAACTTCATTTTTAGTCAAACAATTTTTGCAAAAGAACATTTTTTTTTCATTATTCATTTGCAGCCTAGCAAAATTTTGAAGTTTGTAAAATATTTTCTTTATTTCAAGGGCACTTGCGGTATTTGCTTTAGCAAAAATAAATACATTATCAGCATATATCAAGTGAGTTATACTTAATTCATTTTTGATTACTGGCTTTATTTTACCGCTGCATTCTTTTAACTCCATCAGCATAGTAAAATATTCCATAATTATAGTAAAAAGATTGGGAGAAAGAGGTTCACCTTGTCTTATAACATTCTTGCATTCAAAATACCACTTAGGTATGCCTTTATACAGGACTGAGAATTTAGGGGTATTAATAAATTCCTCTATAATTTTACACCATCCAGGAAAGTCCAAAGCTTTGAGCATATGAATTAGAAATTTTCTACTGACCATATCATATGCTTTTTGTTGATCCAATTTTAGGCATATTCTATCAACATCACTATAGTTGATTCCTCTTATTTGCTCATGTGCTAGCGGTATACCCACTAAAATGTTTCTATTAGGGATGAAAGCATGTTGATTTGGTGAGATAAGGAATTCAAGCACTGTTATTTGTCTATTGCAGAGAATTTTAGCTAAAACTATAGAACTGAAGTTTCAACGGGTAATAGGTTTATAGTCACCTGTAGAAGGGTTTTTCTTTAGAACCAGTGATAAAAAAGTATGATTGATTTTTGTAATGATTTTACCTTTTATAAAAGAACTTTGCATAGCTTCACAAATTTTGTATTTCAGTTTTTCCCAATGCATTTGAAATTTTTAGAAGTAGTCCTATTGGTAATATTGTATGCGATTATATGTTAGGAATAGTCCAGAGGTTATTCGTCTGATTTGTTGTTAATTTGAGGTTCGATTAGTTGTTCGACCCTAAGTGTAAACCATAACAAGATGTTTGGATGTAGATGTACTTAGAGCCATATTCCTTAAGTTAATGAAACCAACCTTAGTAGGTAGCTCACAAACACAAGTAAGACACCCTAGGTCACATAGATTATAAATGAAGTCAATTGCATGTGGTCACCATATACTAATGATGTAACTAATTCACTAGACTTTTGTCTGATCCACCCCTTTCCTTTTTACCTTACTATAAGAGGACAGAGCAGCAAGTGATTGGCCCAGATCTAGTACATAGAGAGGCGAGCTTGACATTGGTATTGCTTATTAGACTTTATCATTCTTTATGTAACTATTTATCATATTTAGCACTTATCAGACTATATGTTGTTACTTTGTAAACTCATGATTTTTACTACACATAATTTGAGACAATGTTTTCTGTGATATTTTCTGAGATGATTATTTTTTACATTTATATTTTACTGTCTTCCGTTGTGAAATCTGAAAGTGTAGAATATTTTAGATTTTACCCTTATAATATTAATCTCTATAATGAATTAAAAACCAACATCTCACATTTCTTAGTACAACGCGAGTCTGGAAGTCACGCAAGGCTTTAGATTGGTGTGTACGGAGATGTGGGTTGTCACATAATTAGACAAAACTTAACAT
The DNA here is from genome assembly GCA_030737815.1 of Allium fistulosum. Lineage (NCBI taxonomy): Eukaryota > Viridiplantae > Streptophyta > Magnoliopsida > Asparagales > Amaryllidaceae > Allium > Allium fistulosum. Next base: position 794,976,954 of record CM060902.1, on the reverse strand, counting down.
AAATAGCAAATAGAAATTTCAAAGCCCATAAATTTAAAGTGGGAATCAAAATTTGATATGGCAATTTTATTCATAATTAAGATTTAGATTACATTTGTAAATTGAAAATATTTTCATTGTTCAATATATATATGCATACACACACACACATACACACACACACATATATATATATATATATATATATATATATTAAATTCAAATTTTTAGTATGAACATAAGATTTGGATATTTCTAATTTCCTTTATACATAAATATAACACACATAGATATATAAATATAAAGTTTTAATTTTATTACTCAAAATTGATGAAATTTAGAAATAAATTAAGCAAAAGGAATTTAAAAATAAAGAAATATACATTAAGTTTAGAACAAGATGTTAATGTATTTCATGTTTCAAAATGATTCAAATAATATTATTTAATTCATTAAAATTACAAATAACCATAGAAAATCATTACATTAATATTGAATCATATTTGTTGATGAAATTTAATTTACACACATAAAAAAATTTCAGTTTTAAATAAGTGAATTAAATCAAATCATATCATCCAATTAATTGTTTAAATTATAATGTTAAAATATAAATCATAGTGAGGCAATGATACAAACATGCATGCATATATATATATATATATATATATTGCAGGTACAAGGCTAGTCAGAAGTAGATTAAATGGATGAATTTCAAAAAAAAATCATTTTAGATGTTAATCGAGTCTATGAAGCCTAAATGGATTTTAGGTCCAATCTAAAGTATTTTAAATAAAATATTAATTTTATTTAATAAGTTAAAAAAATTATTATCAATATGATATTATATAAAATGGGGTATATCAAATATACTATTGTATATGTGTGTGTAACAATCAATTGTTAAATTTAATTTAGAGAAGGAAACCTTTTATTTCTCTCTCTTAACTTATATAATTTTTTGGGAAGATTTGTTGTAGTTAGAGGGACCTTTTTTCTCTCTCACTCTTCAACTAAATTGTTTAAATTAGTACATGGCATATGTTACCAAATTTATGTTTGGCATATATTATGAGTATCCAAATATAATCAAGTGTAAAATGTGTAAGTGCACCATATCATATGTGTACAAGGTTAAGGTGACCATATGTAGGTGCTGTGATTTATACCGCAAAGGATCATTTGTCCCGAAGGTTTTGATTTAAAAAACTATATATAATAGGTAAAAAGATAAATGTAAATATATATATATATATTAAAATTAAAATTTGTCCATTTTTATATTTTGAAGTCTAAGATTAACATTAGTGGATTTTGTTTCGATTAAGGAAGAAATGGATATTAAGTTTTACCGTTTCATACTAAAATCTATTTTATGAATTTGAGTTATAGTAACATATATATATATATATATATATATATATATATGTTTCCATATATAAATGATTGCAAATAAAGTTTCAAATATAAAACAAATCATATATGTAATGATTGTAATTAATTATATATGTGTATATATGTTTGAATTGAAAGTCAACAATTTAATCAAACTTTTGATTTAGAAAGAAAATAAAAATTTAGAATTTGCATAGAACATTAAATTTAGAAATGAAATAAAAGATTTAGAATTTTACAAAAATTCATTCACAAATACTAGGTAAAAAGGAAACTTTTATTCTTATGTAAACCATATCCAAAAATAATTACGTACAATCTTCAATCATGTAATTGAAGAAATCAATTTTCAAAGCTACTTTACATAATTGACATATAAAATTTATTCACATGTAATCAAAAGTAGTTAAATTGTAAAAAGGTTTTCAATCAAAAGCAACTTTTTTAAACAAAAGGAACCAGAAAACATAAGCATATGTGAATTTACGTTAATATTAATTAGATCAAAATTATATAAAAAACTACAACAAATTATTAAGTGAGAGAAAGGATCTAAAGTATATCAATCATGATGAATATATAGTGAATGATATATAGAACAAAAAAGGGATCCGATTTAAATAAACATGTATACATACCATAAATTGATATAGATAAAAGAGATTAGGACTACATTTTATAAGACAAAAAATAAAAGGGGTGAGATGAAGCATACATATTACAAACCATATGAATAAGAGAAACATATAGTTAATTCAAATCAAAATAGTACCTTTGGATGTAGCCAAAGAATAGAACCTTGAATGATGAAGGAAAGGCTCCTAGAATCTTAAATCCACCGCTATATTTGCAAAGATCAAGTGATAAGAACACCTATTGTTTTAATTTTATTTTAATTTGATTTTGGAGCTTTTGTCAAGCCTTCGAGGCCGTTATTATCGACTGGAATATAAGAGGGAGAGAGGAGCTAATGACTGAAAGGTCTGAAGAGTGTAGTGCTGTAACAACCCGAAATTTAAGCTATAATAATTAATTAACAAATTAATTAAATAATAAAATAACTTTGTGAAATTATCAAATTTGAGCCACTAGAGTTGCACCATTGTGTCCATGGTAATTTTCTGGCCAATTTCCATATATAGATTGTCAAAATCCGAGCTAGAACGAAGAAGTTACAAAATAAACCAGAAAACGAGAAAAGAAGAAAAAAATATAAAGGGTTAGGTCGACCCTAGGGTCGACCTATAGGTCGACCCTCACCACACAAAGATCGGCCTGGCGGTCGACCCGCATGCATACTTGGACGAGCAATCGTCCAGGTTTGTGCGTGACTTGTTTTGTTGATTTTATCTCATCTGGTGCGTCCGTGCTTCCATCCGACGGTTCCCATCTAGCCAATGATGTGGTTGCGCTAGATTTAATCTTCAAATCCAACGGTCTGAGATCCACAAGTGACACTATAAATAAGATCCTAGGCCTAGCTATTTTTCTCATTCAGATTTTCTCCATTTAGGTTCATTGCCTGAGGCTGGACCCTAAAAGGAATATTTTTCCGAGGAGAAGATCTTTTTAATTAAATATTTTATATGCTATAACTGGATCCGGGAAGGCCAAGAAAAGAGCTAAGGACCATAGGTGAGTGTTTAAGTAATTATTTTAGATTTTTAAGTAATTTAAAATAATAGGTTATTCAACCGTTGTAGTTTTTCTACAATTTTGAGACCGCTTTTATACAAGTTGTTTACAGTTAATTTTTAATGTTCTTTTCAGTCAATTTTATTTAGCTATTTTATTCATTTACTTACAGTTATTTACTGTCATTTACAATTATTTGTATTTTATTTACATCCATTTTGCGTTAGATTTTAGCCTGTAAATTTTAGTTCTTTTTATTCCTTTTACGCGAATAAATTAATAAAAGGTGGATAATTCGCTAATATGGACTAAATTTTAAGAACACTAAAATTACAGAAAATTGGATGTAAATAAGTAGAACTGTAATAAAAAAATATAGACTGAAATAGGCAAATTTGACATTTGCAAGCAAGTTATAACTAGTAGATTATAACTAGAAAGACAAGATAAAAGAGAAATTATAACATAGGTTATAATTAAATAGAAAGAATAGAAAGAGTCTTATTTTAAAGACTTACACTAAGCTAATAAGCAAATATAGCAAAGATAATAGAAGCGACTTATTTAAAAGACTTAGAATAAGTTAATAAGCAAATAGAGCAGAATGAATAGAAGAGGCTTATTTAAAAGACTTATATTAAGTTAATAAGCAAAGATAAAAGTAGGGCCCATAACCAATAACATTCCCTTTCAGACTAGAATTGATGGTTTCACAATAGGTGAGGCTGGGAATAACCCTTTCAGACTAGGACTGATGGTCTCACAGTAGCTTAGGTGAGGTTGGGACACACTTATGCTAACTAAAGTAACTAAGGGGCCAATAAATAGAAGTTCAAATCAGGGGATTTGGGCAAGTGGCGCAACTAGATTTTGTTTGGTAGGACCCAAATTGGCAGCATTCCCTTTCAGACTAGGACTAATGGTCTCACAACACACTTAGGTGAGGCTGGGTAGGACCCTTTCAGATTAGGACTGATGGTCTCACAATGGAGGAGGTGAGGCAGGGCATGCTTATGCTGTTTAAGGTAAGAGGGAGCAACAGATAGTGCGAGCCTAACGGTGGTCGTGTGTGTGGCCTTGGTCCCGGGAGATAAGTCGCTATTGAGTTCTAGAGCGCTAGTGGGTGTCCTTTTGCTATGGGACCCATGTTGGGGACTAGCTCACAGTGGCACAACAGAGGTAAAAGACCGATCAAAGGGTAGAATTAGGAATTCAGCCTAATTAAAGTAGGATTAGGAATTCAGCCTAATAAAAGCAATAATCTTAGACAAGTGCAAACAATCGAAATAATCAAAGCAAGCAGCGTTTTATTCCAGCTTTATCTTTTCCTTTATTTCCTTTTTATACTAGAACTGTTGATAAGTCTATTATCTTTATCTCACTTAAAAATACTAGTAGTTACTTCTGCTCACCAGACTTTTAGTCTGACCCACTCCTTTATTTTCCCCTTTCCCCCCATAGGCCAACAGAGGCAGGGACAGTAGATTTCGGACTCTTGGAGATTTCAGCTGTGGAGATTTTCTTCATGTATTCTACTTCTTCTTTTTCAGTTTTTATTTCATTTTGATGTACTAGTACTTTTCTTTGAGAGGGATAGTTATTTTATGTACTCTGATGTTATGACCGAGATAATGTTTTTCACTAGACATGGATATTTGGTATTTTGAGACATATTTGGTTTTATGAAGTAGTTATGAAGTTTGACTTTTAAATAAGTTGATGTTTAAAACGTTTTTGCTGTTTTATTTATTTTATTTATTTTATCTTGTGAATCTTAGTCTCTGTAAAGTTTTTAGCTATACCTATAATGCACCATATCCTTTAGTGTATCCTTTTGAGTATACTAAGGGGTGTGGAGTGTTTCACTTGGTATTAGAGCCTAAGGTTACATGATTCCTAAAAATTTATTTTAAAAGTAAAGTATTTTTGAAAAGTAACATATTTTCAAACTATTTTTCAGAAAGAAACTCTTATTATAGAAGTGGTTTTAAAGTATAAAAGAGTTTTTATAAAAATCCCCTCAAAGTCCAGTCCAATCTCCTTTCGATTCTTTCGAGCTTAATTCTCTTTTTCTTTGCATAGCATGGCGAATGCCCCTAATCTTCCCGAGGGTGTCCAAGTCCCAGGCTGGTTTCGTATATACCTGCAAGCTACGACTTCAGAGGTGCAAGGGCAAGCGCCCAATCCAGCACTAGCAAGTGGGAATCCCATCAACCCACCTAAAGTAGCCGATTTCTCTAAGCTATGCAAGAATTTTGCCAATCAAGGGGCAAGACATTCTCTGGTACGGAGAATTTTATAGAGGCGAGAGCTTGGTTAAGGAGTACAAAGAGGAAATTTGGACTATTAGGACTGGAGGATCAGTAGAGAGTTCAGCTTGCATCTTGGCAGCTGAAAGGAGAGGCTTCTTATTGGTGGGAGGTTATTGAGTTGGAAGGAAGAGATGTTGGATGGTTTGGATTTCGAGAGAGGTTTGAGAGGAAGTTTTTGTCATAAGCAGAAGAGAGTATGCAGTTGGAAAAGTTTATTAGCTTGAAGCAAGGAAGTCTTTCAATAAAGGAGTGTGTCAACCAATTTAATGAGTTATCACGGTTTGGAATGGAGCTAGTGAATACACCGCACAAGAAGGCCATGAAGTTTGCAAAGGGATTGAATCAGCCCCTCCAAGGGTTGTTATTGACACACGTACCGATGGGAGATATCTATGAGTCACTGGTGGAGATCGCTTATGTCTGATGCAGTTAAGGAAGGAGAAGTTAAGGAGGTTCCTAGGTCGGATAATTCTAAGAAGCCATGGTGGAAGAACAAGAAGGATAAGAAGAAAGGAGGAGGACCTCAAAAACAGATCAAGAAAAGCAAGAAATGCAATAACTGTGGTCGGATTGGTCATTACACAAGAGACTACAAGAAGGAGACAATGAAGGGAAAGTGTTATGATTGTGGGCAGCCCTAGTTGATTTTGTCTTTAGAGGATGGAGCAGGCAGTGGGTGCTCCTACAGCACAGATTCAGGCTTTGGATGCAACACCTTCTAACAGCGGACCATAAAGAGGTAGGGAAGTCACCGTAGAAGGTTTGGTTTCTATTTCTGATTTTCCCATTCGGACTCTTTTCGATTCTGGAGCATCACACTCTTTCATTTCGAGTTCCTTGGTTGATTTTTTGCACTTAGATATCTACTTAGTAATAGACCCCATAGTTGTTTAAAACACCCTAGGAGGATCGGCACATTTATCTATGGTTTGTAGAGGTTTGAAAATTTTATCCTAGGCATAGAGTTTGATTGTGACGCCTATGTATTAGGATTTTGGGGTATGGGATGCTTTTGGGGATGGATTGGCTATCCACTTATGGAACGATATTGGACTGTGAGAGGAGAATCGTTAGACTAGAGACATGCAGCGATAGGACTCTCAAAGTCCCTTGCGACCCACAGGGGTCAGTCATGTTGAGCTTTCTTTATTCCATCGATTCATCGCCAGCAGAGTTAGATTTAGTTCCAGTCGTTAGAGATTTTCCAAACCTCTTTGAGGAGGTTAGGGGACTACCCCCTAAGAGAGAGATTGACTTTAGGATCTATCTTAAAGACAATGCTAAGCTAGTGGCATTGCCTGTGAGACATTTGGCTCTTAAGGAGAGGAAGGAGTTAAGCAAGCAGATTGGTGAGCTCCAAAAGGCTTTATCAGAAGGAGCATATCTGAGTGGGCAGCGCTAGTCGTCTTCGCTATGAAGGTGGATGGTTCCCTTCGACTTTGCGTATACTATAGAGAGTTGAATAAGCTCACGAAGAAGAACCGTCACCCCCTTCCTTGGATAGATGATCTTTTCGATCAGCTAGTTGGCTCTTAAGTATTTTCTCAACTGGATTTGGCTACCGGATTTCATCAGCTTAGATTCGTTGACGATAGCATCGATAAGACGACATTTAGGACACCAGATGGATTCTTTGAGTGGTTGGTTATACCTTTTGGGCTAACCAATGCCCCAACATATTTCTTAGATTTGATGAGCCGTGTTTTTAGAGATGTCCTAAATAAATTCATGGTAGTATTCGTGGACGACATTTTGGTGTTCTCCAAGAGTATGGAGGAGCATGTTGTTCATCTAGAGGAGGTTCTTCGTGCACTTTGCATTCATCAGTTGAAGGCTAAATTCTTGAAGTGTCACTTTTGGCGAAAGGAAGTGCGTTTCTTAGGGCAAGTAGTCTCAAAAGAGGGGTTGGCTGTAGATCCTGGTAAAGTTGTAGCAGTGCAAAATTGGAAGGCCCCTAAGAACGCTATCGAAGTTAGAAGCTTCCTAGGTTTGGCTGGATATTATAGGAAGTTTATTAGAGACTTCGCTAAGATTTCAGCATCGCTTACTCGCCTTACTAAGAATAATGCGGCATTCGTGTGGGACGTAGATTGTGAGGATTCCTTCACGAGGCTGAAGAAAGCCCTTACTAGTGCATCAGTATTAGTTTTACCTAATGGAGCTAAGCCATTTATAGTATACACTGATGCATGGAAGATGGGTCTAGGAGCAGTGTTGATGCAAGAAGGGAGGGTAGTAAGTTATGGGAGTAGACAGTTAAGGACTCATGAGAGAAACTATCGTACCCATGATTTAGAGTTAGCTGCTATAGTTTTCGCACTCAAGTCTTGGGGGCATTACTAGCTAGGAGAGAGGTTCAAGCTCTTCACTGACCATAAATCATTGAAGTACCTATTCTCACAGAAGGATTTAAACTTAAGGCAGTAGCGTTGGATGGAGTTTTTGGCATCATATGACTTTGAGATAGTTTATACCCCTGTCAAGGGAAACGTAGTTGCGGACGCGTTGAGTAGGAGGAGAGAAACCCTTAATTTAATGTTCGTAGAGTGGAAAAGCCTAGAGTTTATCTCCAGTTTTGATTTTAAGCCTTCTACGGTTACCCCTAGATTATTAGCAGCACTTGAGGTGAGGCCTACCCTCATGGATCAGATTGGTTCGAGGCAACGAGAGGATGCATAGCTTATGGATATTATGCAGAGGATTAGTAGAGGAGAGGTTTCTAGACATCTCCAACGCTATTCTATTGATAGTAAAGGGTGGCTAAGGAGAGATGGAAGACTTTGTGTTCCCCGCACAAGTGATTTGGTGTAACGACCCGTATTTTCACGGATCGAAAAGTTCGTCAAATCTGGAGTTTTAGCATTTTGAGCCATTTCAGATTTTAGGCAAATTTTGCCTAAGTCCTAAGTCGTTCACGACTTAGCATGAGTCGTGAGTCGTATACGACTTAGGAGATAGGAGTGACCCAGGACTTGGAGTTAAGTCATTTGAATGACTTAAGAGTTGGAATGTTTGGAGCCTAGGTCGTTTAGGAAGTAAGTCGTGGGATGACTTAAATTGACTGACCGACTTAAGGAAAGTGCGACCTAAGGGGATAAGTTGTAGCTGGGCTAAGTCAGTAGGTCGAAGTTAACTCGGCAAGTGTTAAGTCGTAGGTTGTAAGTCGTCGCCGAGTTAAGGGATAGACAACCTAAGTAAGTGACCGACCTAGGGATTTACGACATAAGAGCTGACCGAGTTAAGTGATGAGTCGTACCCCAGTTATATGATGAGTCGTACCCCAGTTATCTGATGAGTCGTACCCTAGTTATTTGATAAGTCGTAGAATGGGTTATCTCGTCTAACCGGTTAAGTCGTGGACGAGTTAAGGGATGAGTCGTAAGCTGTTGAGTCGCGCGTAGGTGATAACTCGCGCAAGTGGATGAGTCGTAGCCTTTGTGATAAGTCGTATACGAGTTAGTAGTTGAGTCGTCTAACCAAGTAAGGCGTGCGCATTTAAGTCGTAGACAGGGGGTCTGGTGAGTCGTAGGCACATGCTATAAGTCGGAGACGACTTAGGAGATAGCTGTTTTGTCGAGAGTCATAGGCAGAAGTGTGTTAAGTCGTTGAAGCCAGAAGTTAAGTCGAAGGGTGTTGAGTCGTAAGTCGTAGACGACTCATGAAGGCGGACGAGTTACGACTTAGGGTATTTTCTGCTATAAATAGGAGAGCTTCTCTTCATTTTTGGGATCCGGATTTTGAAGCGACGAAGTGCTGCCATTTTGAGAGCTCGACTTCTACACTTCTTCACTTCTTTTCTCCACTCTAATCTAGTGCTTCCTTCCATCCAAATTGAAGATCAAGATTGAAGATTCAAGAGCTAAAGTTGAAGATCTTCATCTTTTCAAGAGAGATTTCATCGTTTGAAACGGATTCGTGATAGATCAAGCTTGATCCTTCGCTGTCCAGATCTGAAGCGTATTGATTTGAGGTTGTTTAGGTGATTCGGTGAGTGGTGATTATCTCTCACACGGATCCAAAGGAGTAGATCGGATTGTTGGCTCGATTTGGTGTTAAAATAGTGATTCTCATGCATTTTCTTCATCCTAAGTGTAGATCCATATAGATCCATTGTTCATGATGATGTTACATCCATTTTACCATATGTTAACCTATGCAAGTTCATTCATCAAGTTTGTAGAGATATAATCCATGTTTTCATGCTTATTGGACTTTCAACTCTTTAATTACGAAAATGCCATTATTGTTATAATTGTCTACTTAGATCATATTTGAATGTTTGATTTCTTGGATTGATGTTTGATTTGATTGATTGTTATGAACTAGATGATTGATGATTAGATTTAGACCGAAGACGATTCAAAAGCTAAGGGAAAGGCTCTTGAATTGGGAAAAGCTGCTCGTGGCATATGTAGCGGGATGATGAAGCTCTTATGCATAGATTTGATGATGTGGTGTTAAGATGAGGCTTTGCAAGGATGTAATGAAGCGAGGCATCATATGATGAAGACTTGGTCTAATCCAGACGGGATCATTCCAAGCATGTTGATAACTCGGTGATATGATTCGAGTTGAGGATAATGAATGGATATGAGAATAGTCGTCGAGGAGGATGACTAGGAGGCTTGGATAGCATCGTTGTTGAAGGTTCTAGCATGCTCTAAGCAAGAGTACGTTTGGGCAGATTCGATAGTCCCAACGGCCAACTGTTGATGGTCGAGTACTATGGGCAGATTCGATAGTCCTAGGCACGGGCTGCGACGACGTGCGGGAGTTATGTCTAGAACCGGGGTTTCCATTAGCCCTTGACGGACGGCTGAAAGAATGTGCCGGTCATTCAATTAACGGTGATATCGAAGCAATGATAACAGTGATAGCCAGAGTCATGGATGTTTGGTTGTATCGTCATTCGGACTCAAGAGCGGTATTTTCTGGGTGCTTATCTGATTTAGGCCTTGGTACTTGGGAAACATCGCCCTTGACTCGAGTGATAGTAGCTTTACTTTAAATTGTATGCTCTGCTATGTTTGCTTCTGCTTAGTGTGTGTCTAGGGGGCTATCACTGTAGAATGAGGTTGGAGTGGGAGGGTTGTATTCCTATTCCTTTTCCTTTATGCTCTTTTGGTATGTTGTTAGTTAATTTACTGCTCACTAAGACTGTTGTCTGACTCAAGGCTTTATGTTTTAATTCTTATTGCCTTGGGTTGTTCGTCCATTGTTGGGACGGGAAGACTAGGTAACAGGTGACAGGTGCTGTTCTCTTCTCACGATACTGATATCGAAGACGAGTTGGAGGGTTGCATATTATCTTCTTATTATATATACTGGATGTTCCGCTGTTGTATTCTCTCTGAGTGTTGTAGTGAGGCTTGATGTATTTTGATAACTTGACTATTCAGATGCTTGTATTCAACTATTATGAAGTTTTATATGATGTCATTTTGTTCTGTAAAGCTTCACTATACATATGTTCTATTGTATTTTATCCATGCGCTGTGAGTAATACGATAGATTCTGTTGTGTTTAATTCACCTTGACAATCGTCCATGGTCGCCTGGCACACTTTACAGCGCACTATCTCTAGATTCAGTGCAGGGATCATGGGCGGTCGTCACATTTGGTATCAGAGCATTGGTTAATCGATTTTACCCAACGCTCGCCGTCGTAACTACGTATGAGAGACGTAATTGTATTTTGATGGATGAATACTATAGATAATATAGTAGTTTAGTAGAGTCGAGTCCTTTATGCAGTTGTTTCTCTAGATGTTCTAATCATTCCTTTTTATAGATATTGAGAATGAGTCGAAGAGGGAGACCAGCTGCTAGGGAAGGCCGTGCTACTGAAGAGACTGCTGATTATGCAGCCATGTTCGAAGCTATGATGACTTCGATCATGAGAAGGATACCAGTTCCGGGGGCAGCAGTTGATGTTGGAGTTCAAGTCCAAACTCCGAAACCAGTGGATTTTGCTAAGCTGTGCAAGGATTATACTGCTCTTGGAGGGAAGGTTTTCTTGGGAACATAATCTACCATTGAGGTCCAGAGGTGGATAGATGCTTGTAGAAGGATCTTTGGTGATTTGGGAATTGATGATGCAACTAAGAGGAAGTTGGCATCGAGACAGCTTCAAGGGAGAGCTTCTGATTGGTGGAACTCTATTACCATCACTACTCCGGAAGAAGAGATTACTTGGGAGCAATTCCAAGTCAGATTTGAAGCTAAGTTCATTTCTACAGCTCAGAAGTCTGTTCTGTTCAAGAAGTTTGTAGAGCTCAAGCAGGGTGGAAGATCTGTTCTTGAGTATGTTTCTGAGTTTGAAGCTTTGTCCAAGTATGCCCGATCATATATTGAATCTGCTTATCAGAAGAATGAGAAGTTTGTGACCGGCTTGGATAGTTATCTTGGGAGGCAGTTGGTGGATCATTTGGACGATTCATTTGAGAAGCTTGTGGAGAAAGCTCTCAGGCATGAGAGTCTGTTTCCTAAGGATGGATCTGTTGTTGCTGTGACCAGGGAAGAGTCTAAACCCCAGCAGGGTGGAAACAAGAAGAGGAAGCAGCAGCAGCAGAAGGGTAAGGATGGTCAGAAGAAGCCGAAAGGCGAGGTGACTTGCTACAACTGTCAGCAGAAGGGCCATTTCTCGAAGGATTGTAAGAATCCTAAGGTGCCGGTGAAGTGTCACAACTGTGACAAGCCGGGACATTTCAGGAAGAATTGTCCAGAGCCGAGGAGGGACAAGCAGATTGTGCAAGCTTATGCTTTGGGAGCTGTTCCGTCGTCTTCGAAAGCTCCTACTGCTGAAGAGAAGGGAAAGAGTGTGGTGGTTCAAGGTACTCTTTTCCTATGTGGTATTCCAGTTAGAGTTTTGTTTGATACGGGAGCATCGCATTCGTTTGTTTGTAATGAACTAGTAGGCCGGTTAGATTTGAAGCCGGATATTGTTGATAGGCCATTGGTTGTGACTAATCCAGTTGGGGGTTCGTCTTGTTTGTGTATGTTATGCCGTGGTCTAGTTGTATCGAGTCATGGTTGCTCTTTTGTTTGTGATTGTTTTGTTCTGAACTTTGCGGGGTTCGGAATTATCTTGGGTATGGACTGGCTTAGGAAGTATGCGGCAAAGGTTGATTGCGAAAGGCTGGAAGTGACAGTCGAGAATGTGGAGGGGCGAAAGGTTGTGATACGATGTAAGCATGAGGAAGGCGTCTTCATGAGCTTCATGTATTCGCTGGTTGTTCCACGGGATGGACTGTCATCAGTGTCGATCGCTAATGGATTCGAGGATGTCTTTGACGAAGTCAAAGGGTTGCCGCCGCATAGAGAGATCGAGTTTCGTATAGATCTAGTTGAAGGAGCCAGACCTGTTGTGATGTCTCTTAGGCGGATGGCGCCTAGGGAACAGCAAGAGTTGAGGGTGCAAGTTGATGACCTTTTACAGAAAGGATTCATTCGGCGTAGTGTGTCCGAGTGGGGTGCACCAGTTGTGTTCGCAACCAAGGCAGATGGATCGTTGAGATTGTGTGTGGATTATCGTGAGCTGAATAAGGTGACTAAGAAGAACAAGTATCCATTGCCGAGAATAGATGACTTGTTTGATCAGCTTCACGAAGCTAAGGTGTTTTCTCAGATGGATTTGGCAACGGGATTTCACCAGTTGAGAGTGGCTAAGGATAGTGTGCCGAAGACTGCTTTTCGGACACCATCTGGTTTCTTTGAGTGGTTGGTAATGCCGTTTGGATTGACTAACGCGCCAGCATATTTTGTGGATCTTATGAATAGAGTGTTCAGAGATCAGTTGAACAAGTTCGTACTTGTGTTCGTGGATGATATTCTGATTTATTCCAGAACTGAAGAAGAGCACATGACGCACTTGCGTATTGTTTTGGAGATCTTACGGAAACATCAGCTGAAGGCTAAGTTTTCGAAGTGTCACTTCTGAAAGAGTGAAGTGAGGTTCTTAGGCCATGTGATTTCTGGAAATGGAATAGCGGTTGATCCCGCTAAGGTGGCAGCAATCCAGGATTGGGTTAGACCTAAGAATGCATCAGATGTGAGAAGTTTTCTTGGATTAGCAGGATATTATCGACGGTTTATCAAAGACTTCTCCAAGATAGCTGCACCGTTAACAGGATTAACGAAGAAGAACCAAGTGTTCAGTTGGGATGCTAAGTGTGAGCAGGCTTTTGGAATCCTGAAAGAGCGATTGACGAGTGCTCCTGTTTTGACTATTCCTAGTGGGAATGATGAGATGGTGGTTTACACCGACGCATGTGGTACTGGACTTGGAGCAGTGCTGATGCAGAAGGATAAAGTTGTTGCGTATGCAAGTCGACAGCTGAAGCCGCATGAAAGGAATTACCCAACTCATGATTTGGAATTAGCGGCGATTGTATTTGCTCTGAAGATGTGGAGGCATTATTTGTTGGGAGTTCGATTCGAGTTGTTTACGGATCACAAGTCGTTGAAGTATCTTTTCTCCCAAAAGGATTTGAATCTTCGGCAGCAACGTTGGCTAGAGTTTTTGGCATCATATGATTTTGGTATAGCTTATACTCCGGGAAAAGGTAACGCAGTGGCAGATGCGTTAAGTCGAAGACATGCAGGATTGGGAGCCATGTTTTCAGAATGGAAGAGTCTCGAGTATTTAGCTGGATTTGACTTCAGGCCTAGATGCGAATTGGAACCTGAGATGTTGGCAAACTTATCAATAAGACCCACTCTTGTGGAAAGGATTGGTGAGAGCCAAAAGCGAGATGATAAGCTTGTCAAGATTATCCGTGAATTGGAATCTGGATTGGATCCAGAAAAGGATAAAGGATTCGAGGTCGATCGAGAGGGTTGGCTTCGGAAGCAAGGACGACTAGTTGTTCCCGATATAGATGAATTGAGGAGTGAAGTTCTGAAGGAAAGTCATCACTCGAAGCTGACAATTCACCCAGGAGGAAATAAGATGTATCGGGATATGAAGAGAACCTACTACTAGGAAGGTATGAAGAAGGATGTTGGAAATTTTATTTCCAAGTGTATGAACTGCCAGTTGGTGAAGGCCGAACAGAAGAAGCCAAGCGGATTGCTTCAACCATTAGAAGTTCCTACATGGAAGTGGGAGCAGATATCGATGGATTTTATTGATGGACTACCTAGAACAAGAACGGGAAATGAAGGGATTTGGGTCATTGTGGATCGTCTGACCAAGAGTGCGAGATTCATTCCTGTTCGATCGACTAGGACTGCATCGAAGTTGGCTGAGTTGTATGTTAAGTGGATAGTTCGTTTCCATGGTATTCCAAAGAGTATAGTGAGCGATCGAGACCCATTGTTCACTAGTGGATTTTGGAAGAGTTTCCAGGAAGTCTTGGGAACCGAGTTGTGTTTAAGTACAGCTTATCATCCCCAAACGGATGGTCAGACCGAGAGAGTCAACCGAGTTTTGGAAGATCTTCTTAGAGCTTGTGTTTTGGATTTCTGAGGATCATGGGAAGACCACCTTCATTTGGTGGAGTTTGCATACAACAACAGTTACCAGTCAAGTATTGGTATGGCACCGTATGAGGCATTGTATGGAAGACCGTGTAACTCTCCGACATGTTGGTTGGAAACTGGAGAAAAGTTGATGCTTGGGCCAGAGATGATTCGTCAGACTTCAGATTGTATAGAGATCATTCGGCAACGAATGAAGGCAGCCCAAGACCGTCAGAAGAGTTATGCTGATAAGCGTCGAAAGGATTTGGAATTCGACGCAGGAGATATTGTTTTTGTGAAGATTTCTCCACTGAAGAATGTTATTCGATTCGGGAGGAAAGGAAAATTGACTCCGAGATTTGTCGGACCATTCCCGATCATCGAGCGAATTGGAAAGCTCGCCTACAGATTGGAGTTGCCAGAGAAGATGTCGGGTGTGCACAATGTTTTTCATGTATCATATCTACGGAAGTATGTGCATGACTCGGATACGGTGGTTTCTGCTGATAGCTATGAAGATTTCGAAGTTAATCCAGTCGATAGAAGACCTCGTAAGCCACTTCGTGTTGTTGAAACCGACACGAAACAGCTTAGGAGGAAGGTAGTTAAGTTGCTCAAGATACAATGGAGTGATGATGATAACGACTGTACGTGGGAGGTGGAAGAGAGGATGAAAGCAGCTCTTCCCGAACTCTTCAAGGTATGGCCCTGAGGTGTCGTATCATCTAACAACATTGTAACTTGTTCTAAGTCTTAGAATTCTGTACGCTAAGTTAGAATTGGATGCATGGTTTGCTGGTTGTTATGGTTGGTAGGCGTACAAAATAGTCTTTGATTGCTTTGTTTGTTTGGAATTTCGGGGGCGAAATTCCTAAGGGGGAGAGAATGTAACGACCCGTATTTTCACGGATCGAAAATTTCGTCAAATCTGGAGTTTTAGCATTTTGAGCCATTTCAGATTTTAGGCAAATTTTGCCTAAGTCCTAAGTCGTTCACGACTTAGCATGAGTCGTGAGTCGTATACGACTTAGGAGATAGGAGTGACCCAGGACTTGGAGTTAAGTCATTTGAACGACTTAAGAGTTGGAATGTTTGGAGCCTAGGTCGTGTAGGAAGTAAGTCGTGGGATGACTTAAATTGACTGACCGACTTAAGGAAAGTGCGACCTAAGGGGATAAGTTGTAGCTGGGCTAAGTCAGTAGGTCGAAGTTAACTCGGCAAGTGTTAAGTCGTAGGTTATAAGTCGTCGCCGAGTTAAGGGATAGACAACCTAAGTAAGTGACCGACCTAGGGATTTACGACATAAGAGCTGACCGAGTTAAGTGATGAGTCGTACCCCAGTTATATGATGAGTCGTACCCCAGTTATCTGATGAGTCGTACCCTAGTTATTTGATAAGTCGTAGAATGGGTTATCTCGTCTAACCGGTTAAGTCGTGGACGAGTTAAGGGATGAGTCGTAAGCTGTTGAGTCGCGCGTAGGTGATAACTCGCGCAAGTGGATGAGTCGTAGCCTTTGTGATAAGTCGTATACGAGTTAGTAGTTGAGTCGTCTAACCAAGTAAGGCGTGCGCATTTAAGTCGTAGACAGGGGGTCTGGTGAGTCGTAGGCACATGCTATAAGTCGGAGACGACTTAGGAGATAACTGTTTTGTCGAGAGTCATAGGCAGAAGTGTGTTAAGTCGTTGAAGCCAGAAGTTAAGTCGAAGGGTGTTGAGTCGTAAGTCGTAGACGACTCATGAAGGCGGACGAGTTACGACTTAGGGTATTTTCTGCTATAAATAGGAGAGCTTCTCTTCATTTTTGGGATCCGGATTTTGAAGCGACGAAGTGCTGCCATTTTGAGAGCTCGACTTCTACACTTCTTCACTTCTTTTCTCCACTCTAATCTAGTGCTTCCTTCCATCCAAATTGAAGATCAAGATTGAAGATTCAAGAGCTAAAGTTGAAGATCTTCATCTTTTCAAGAGAGATTTCATCGTTTGAAGCGGATTCGTGATAGATCAAGCTTGATAATTCGCTGTCCAGATCTGAAGCGTATTGATTTGAGGTTGTTTAGGTGATTTGGTGAGTGGTGATTATCTCTCACGCGGATCCAAAGGAGTAGATCGGATTGTTGGCTCGATTTGGTGATAAAATAGTGATTCTCATGCATTTTCTTCATCCTAAGTGTAGATCCATATAGATCCATTGTTCATGATGATGTTACATCCATTTTACCATATGTTAACCTATGCAAGTTCATTCATCAAGTTTGTAGAGATATAATCCATGTTTTCATGCTTATTGGACTTTCAACTCTTTAATTACGAAAATGCCATTATTGTTATAATTGTCTACTTAGATCATATTTGAATGTTTGATTTCTTGGATTGATGTTTGATTTGATTGATTGTTATGAACTAGATGATTGATGATTAGATTTAGACCGAAGACGATTCAAAAGCTAAGGGAAAGGCTCTTGAATTGGGAAAAGCTGCTCGTGGCATATGTAGCGGGATGATGAAGCTCTTATGCATAGATTTGATGATGTGGTGTTAAGATGAGGCTTTGCAAGGATGTAATGAAGCGAGGCATCATATGATGAAGACTTGGTCTAATCCAGACGGGATCATTCCAAGCATGTTGATAACTCGGTGATATGATTCGAGTTGAGGATAATGAATGGATATGAGAATAGTCGTCGAGGAGGATGACTAGGAGGCTTGGATAGCATCGTTGTTGAAGGTTCTAGCATGCTCTAAGCAAGAGTACGTTTGGGCAGATTCGATAGTCCCAACGGCCAACTGTTGATGGTCGAGTACTCTGGGCAGATTCGATAGTCCTAGGCACGGGCTGCGACGACGTGCGGGAGTTATGTCTAGAACCGGGGTTTCCATTAGCCCTTGACGGACGGCTGAAAGAATGTGCCGGTCATTCAATTAACGGTGATATCGAAGCAATGATAACAGTGATAGCCAGAGTCATGGATGTTTGGTTGTATCGTCATTCGGACTCAAGAGCGGTATTTTCTGGGTGCTTATCTGATTTAGGCCTTGGTACTTGGGAAACATCGCCCTTGACTCGAGTGATAGTAGCTTTACTTTAAATTGTATGCTCTGCTATGTTTGCTTCTGCTTAGTGTGTGTCTAGGGGGCTATCACTGTAGAATGAGGTTGGAGTGGGAGGGTTGTATTCCTATTCCTTTTCCTTTATGCTCTTTTGGTATGTTGTTAGTTAATTTACTGCTCACTAAGACTGTTGTCTGACTCAAGGCTTTATGTTTTAATTCTTATTGCCTTGGGCTGTTCGTCCATTGTTGGGACGGGCATACTAGGTAACAGGTGACAGGTGCTGTTCTCTTCTCACGATACTGATATCGAAGACGAGTTGGAGGGTTGCATATTATCTTCTTATTATATGTACTGGATGTTCCGCTGTTGTATTCTCTCTGAGTGTTGTAGTGAGGCTTGATGTATTTTGATAACTTGACTATTCAGATGCTTGTATTCAACTATTATGAAGTTTTATATGATGTCATTTTGTTCTGTAAAGCTTCACTATACATATGTTCTATTGTATTTTATCCATGCGCTGTGAGTAATACGATAGATTCTGTTGTGTTTAATTCACCTTGACAATCGTCCATGGTCGCCTGGCACACTTTACAGCGCACTATCTCTAGATTCAGTGCAGGGGTCATGGGCGGTCGTCACATTTGGCGAGTGCAGTTCTAGCAGAGCCACACCATTCGCGTATGACTATTCATCCGGGTGGTGATAAGATGTATAGGGACATGAAAAGGGTATTTTATTGGAGTGGCATGAAGAAGGATGTGGCAAGTTTGTAGCTAGGTGTCTTGTGTGCCAAAGGGTTAAGGCAGAGCAGCAGAAGCCCGGAGGATTACTTCAGCCATTGGATGTACCCGAATGGAAGTGGGATAGTGTTTCGATGGATTTCACAGATGGATTACCCTGATCTAGGAAGGGGAATACTAGTATTTGGGTGATTGTAGATCCCTTAACTAAGAGCGCCCACTACATTCCGGGCAAGAGTAAGAGGACGACACCGTATTTGGCATCTTTATACGTTCGTGAGATAGTCCGACTTCACGGAGTTCCCTCTAGCATTGTGAGCGATAGAGACCCTATTTTTACTAGTGAGTTTTGGAGAAGCTTGCAAGAGGCTTTAGGGACGCAGCTTAGATTGAGTACAGCCTATCACCGTCAGACGGATGGCCAAATAGAGAGAGTTAATAGAGTGCTTGAAGATTTGTTGAGGATGTGAATTCTTGATTTTAGAGGAACTTGGGAGGAGCATCTTCCTTTGGTAGAGTTTGCTTATAATAATAGTTTCCAGACTAGCATCGGGATGGCACCTTTCGAAGCTCTTTATGGGAGACCGTGTAAGTCACCTTCATATTGGTGGGAGTCTATAAAGAGATTGCTACTTGGTCCTGACATGGTTAGGGAGGCTTCAGAGAAGATTGATTAGGAGGAGGATGAAGATGGCCCAAGATAGGCATAAATCTTATGCAGACAAGTGGAGGAGGGATATTGAGTTTGAGGTAGGAGACTTGGTTTTCATTAAGGCATCTCCGCTAAGGAAGGCGATGAGGTTTGGATCGAGTGGGAAGTTAGCTCCAGATTTGTAGGACCATTTCCCATTGTAGAGAGAGTAGGGAAGGTGGCATATCGAGTTAAGCTACCCGAGAAGCTCGCAGGAGTGCACGATGTTTTTCATGTTTCGCACTTGAGAAAATGCTTACATGACTCAACGGAGGTTGTGGAGCCTAGTCGACTCGTGGAGATTGAAGTGGAGGGAGAAGCATCAGTTCATCGTATTCCTACCAAGATCATTGGATGCGATATCAAGAAACTTAGGAATAAAGAAGTTCCGTTAGTAAAGGTGCAGTGGGGAGATAGTGTTGAAGACGCCACATAGGAGGCTGAAGAGAAGATTCGTATCTCTTATCCATAACTATTTGATAGTAAGTTTTCGAATTTCCTATTTCCATTTTAGTTTGAATAGGTTCTTTCCTTTATTATCCTTTGGGAGGGTAGATCTTAGGATTTAACCTATGGATGGTAGGATTTGATGTAAACATGTTATTAGAACATATTATGTATGATGGACGCTAGTGGTTGCAAGTGTTTGCTAGTGGATGCTAATGGACGCATATACTTACACTAGGCACTATTATCTCTTAGGGATCGGCCTAACTAGTACACTAGAGCATATGCATATGGATGTGTGCGCATTTGCATATTTTATTTTATTTTATTCCATGGTTGCTATAAATGGATGATTATCACATGATTGTTGCATTTGGATGATTATTATAGCATGCATATAGAACTACCGGTTATCATTGGGAAATTTTGCATTCATTTGGATATATGACACGGACATGATTGCATAAAAGGAGGTCAACTGAATTAGTGGACCGCCTAATCTTTTGCATTAGTTAAGGACATTGACACTACACTATTTGCATATATATAATAAAGTCATTAGAAAAACTTAAGGACAATGGATGTAATAGATGATGGTTGAGTAGTGGGTTGTAGAACTTGGATGAAAACATTTATTACATTCTTCTATCCTTTGAGATTTCGGGGACGAAATCCTTTAAGGAGGAGAGAATGTAACAACCCGAAATTTAAGCTATAATAATTAATTAACGAATTAATTGAATAATAAAATAACTTTGTGAAATTATCAGATTTGAGCCATGGGAGTTGCACCATTGTGTCTGCGGTAATTTTCTGGCCAATTTCCATATATAGATTGTCAAAATCCAAGCTAGAACGAAGAAGTTACAAAATAAACCAAAAACAAGAAAAGAAAATAATAATTAAAAAGGGTCAGATCGACCCGAGGGTCGAACTTCCCCATAGAAGGGTCGACCTATAGGTCGACCCTCACCACACAAAGGTCAACCTGGCGGTCGACCCGCATGTATACTTGGATGAGCAATCGTCCAGGTTCGAGCGTGATGTGTTTTGTTGATTTTATCTCATCTGGTGCGTCCATGCATCCATCCGACGGTTCCCATCGAGCCAATGATGTAGTTGCGCTAGATTTAATCTTCAAATCCAATGGTCTGAGATACACAAGTGACACTATCAATAAGACCATAGGCCTAGCTATTTTTCTCACTATTTTTCTCAATTAGATTTTCTCCATCTGGGTTCATTGCCTAAGGCTGGACCCTAAAAGGAATATTTTTCCGAGGAGAAGATCTTTTTAACTAAAATATTTTATATGCTATAAGTGGATCCGGGAAGGCCAAGGAAAGAGCTAAGGACCACAGGTGAGTGTTGAAGTAATTATTTTAGATTTTCAAGTAATTTAAAATAATAGGGTTTTCAACAGTTGTAATTTTTCAACAATTTTGAGACCGCTTTTATACAAGTTGTTTTTAATTTTTAATGTCCTTTTCAGTCAATTTTATTTAGCTATTTTATTCATTTATTTATAGTTATTTACTATCATTTACAGTTATTTGTATTTTATTTACATCTGTTTTGCTTTAGATTTCAACCTGTAAATTTTAGTTCTTTTAATTCCTTTTACGCGAATAAATTAATAAAAGGTGGATAATTCGCTAATATGGACTAAATTTTAAGAACACTAAAATTACAGAAAATTGGACGTAAATAAGTAGAACTTCAATAAAAAGAATATAGACTGAAATAGGCAAATTTGACATTTGCAAGCAAATTATAACTAGTAGATTATAACTAGAAAGACAAGATAAAAGAGAAATTATAACATAGGTTATAATTAATAGAAAGAACAGAAATGGGCTTATTTTAAAGACTTGCACTAAGTTAATAAGCAAATATAGTAGAGATAATAGAAGAGGCTTTTTTAAAAGACTTAGAATAAGGTAATAAGCAAATAGAGCAAAATGAACAGAAGTGGCTTATTTAAAAGATTTATATTAAGTTAATAAGCAAAGATTGAAGTTGGGCCCAAAACCAATAGCATTTCCTTTCAGACTAGGACTAATGGTTTCGCAGTAGGTGAGGCTGGGCATAACCCTTTCAGACTAGGACTGATGGTTTCACAGTAGGCTAGGTGAGGCTGGGACACGCTTATGCTAACTAAAGTAACTAAGGGGCCAATAGATAAAATTTCAAATTAAGGGATTTGGCCAAGGGGCGCAACTAGATTTTGTTTGGTAGGACCCGAATTGACAGCATTCCCTTTCAGACTAGGACTGATGGTCTCACAACACACTTAGGTGAGGCTGGGCAAGACCCTTTCAGACTAGGACTGATGGTCTCACAACGGAGGAGGTGAGGCCGGGCACGCTTATGCTGTTTAGGGTAAGAGGGAGAAACAGATAGTGCGAACCTAACGGTGGTTGTGCGTGCGGCCTCGGTGCGGGGAGATAAGTCGCTATTGAGTTCCATAGCGCTAGCATGTGTCTTTTTGCTGTGGGACCCACGTTGGGGACTAGCTCACAATGGCACAACAGAAATAGAAGGCCGATCAAAGGGTAGGATTAGGAATTCAACCTAATTAAAGTAGGATTATGAATTCAGCCTAATCAAAGCAGTAATCTAAAACAAGTGCAAACAATCGAAATAATCAAAGCAAGCAGCGTTTTTTTTCCAACTTTATCTTTTCCTTTATTTACTTTTTATACTAGAACCGTTGATAAGTCTATTATCTTTATCTCGCTTAAAAATACTAGTCGTTACTTCCACTCACCAGACTTTTAGTCTGACCCACTCCTCAATTTTCCCCTTTCCCCCCATAGGCCAGTAGATGTAGGGACAGTAGATTTCAAACTCTTGGAGATTTCAGCCGTGGAGATTTTTCTTCATGTCTACTTCTTCTTTTTCAATTTTAATTTCATTTTGATGTACTAGTACTTATCTTTGAGAGGGATGGTTATTTTATGTACTCTAATGTTAAGACTGAGATAATGTTTTTCACTAGACATGGATATTTGGTATTTTGAGACATATTTGGTTTTATGAAGTATTTATGAAGTTTGACTTTTAAATAAATTAATGTTTTATATATTTCCGCTGTTTTATTTATTTTGTCTTGTGAATTTTAGTCTCTGTAAAGTTTTTAGTTATACATATAATGCACCATATCCTGTAGTGTGTCCTTTTGGGTATACTAAGAGGTGTGGGGTGTTTCAAATGCAAACGAAATTAATAATAGAGAATTTGTTTCAAAGGGAACATTAAAACCTTTCGGTTCCCTCCTTTAAAACATTATTTATTTAATTACTCATCAAATCATCCTTTTATTTATTATGTATGGCTAGCCATAAAAAGTGCCACATGGCCCTCAAAAATTTCCATAATCGTTTAGCATTTATTTAAATCCAATTTAAATATTCTATTGATATCGTATGTTGATACATGCATTTACAACTTTTATATACTCACATTATTAAATACTAATGGTATTCAAACAAATGAAACAAAATTAATAATTAATTTTTCATTAATCTTAATTTCTTAAATTTACAATTATTATAAATGAATTAAATTATGTGGTTTTTTAGAGTGCTCATTGTTACAATTGTGTAACTCAAAGGTGTAAATTCAGTCAGCGATTAAGACCAAACAATTCGACTATTAACGTTCACATGTCATCTTAGCTGGTGGTGTGACATTTTGGCTAAATTTATTGCGTACGCATCTTTTAGTAAAAATCCAATTTTACTTATTATAAATGGTACCTGTAGTAAGGATTATTTACACCAATTCTCTTTGTCAACACTAAATCACAATATGACTTATGGAATTTGGTTTTTTCAAAATTTCAACTTCGTCCAACTTTAACTTTGTAAGTCCGTACACAAAGTCTTTGGTTTAATAATAAACCATACCGATATGGCTAGAGACTTTAACTTTGAGTTGACTATAATCGATCGTGATACTAACCCCATATAACCAAGGAGACGAATTCTCTATTGAAAAGTGTTTCACTTTCGGTGCTTCAACTCAGACACAATTATAGTCATTCGATGGACGCATGCCACAAATTAACTATAATCAAAGTGCAGTGTCCATATTAAAGTTCAATGGTATTCTCGGATCAAGAGAACTGTGAAATATCGTCACTTCGAGATTCTTTATTTGATATAAGTTATATAAACCAAGAGAAAACACCCGAGTGAGTCATTCCATAGTTATTCAATAGCTACCAGTATGTTAACCCCTAGTGCTCCACATGCATGAGTAATACATTATCCAACATTTGAAGAGCGTTACGCACTCTAGTCACACTTGATGTATCAATAACCCGTCTCGAAATATCTTGACTAGCAATATTTAAACTAATATGCCATTATATTGTGATAAATTTCTTATTATTACAACACATTTAATTACTAACACATAACATATCATTTAAGGATTTTCTATTTAATATACTTTAGATTAATAACATAATTAGTCATATCACAATTTAATGAGTATATAATGGAATGAAAGCACCTTTTACTATGATTAAGATTGGTTACCAAGTTAGATACATGTAACAAATTATATAATGCCCTAAAAATTACGGTATTTGATATATCAATCTCAAAGACATATAGGACCTACGGCTCAGGGGTGTATCTTATTCGAAAATATAAATTGTTCCAAAATTAGGGGTTAGTTCATCCTTTTCATTTTGGAATTATATGGATACATATTATGAAACATTGACATCTATTGATTTCCTTTACCATTAGTTACTTAATACCATATGGAATTTTACTTATAAGGGGAAATTCATTCTGGTTTTACGACGTGGTATCATGATGTACTATGATATGTATATGCATAATATTTCACACAGTAGATTTATTGTCTGACTCATGATTTATCTTTTCCCTTAAAACACTTGGCTGCTCATTAGAATAGGCGAAGTGTATAAGTTTTAGGTAGATGTTATAAAGCTGACCATGACAAACAAAAGGCTTTTGATGTATCTTATATTTACATTTCGCATCATTAGTAGATGCATATGTATCATCATTGTATGGAATGTTATTATAACTGTTCGATGTCCTCTCCACTTTTTATGGTAAAAAAGGTTTCTCCTATATAGGGTACATAGTCGACTCATCACATGAAAAGCATATATAAACATATAACCATTGAGTAGCTATTTATGTGTAACTATAATGGATCTATGCCCAAAAAATGTATACTTATAGACAAATGGGAAGAAAGGAAGAATAACGCCAATAGAGAATATAAATTGATTGCAGTTAATGTTTCTCTTAGTTAGATTATGATCTCTTTCCCATGATTCCAAAAGTATAACCTCATTTTTCAAAATTTCGTGCCTTTGGAAGACACATAGGAGGTCGGTGAAAGAAAGCTGTAAATTTAGAGAATATGAGGGTTGTTAAGAATGAATACATGAGCCATGTTTCCCTTTAGGGTTGGTGATACTGATTCCTACGGAGGAGGGATATCTATATTAGTGGGCATGGATGTACTGAGATTTAGATGGACCATTGGTAGCTGCCAAGGTAGAGATGACATCGAATTCCTAGCAGCTGTGGGGGATGTAAAGGTAATGATACCACCATATAGTTGAGTTTTTTGGAAGATTGCTTAGGATCTATAGATGAAATCTAAAAGCTAAACATAAACTCATGAAGATGGAAATTATATAAAGTATGATTTAAATGATAGATTCTGTTGCGCCAAAAAATTGTACAACATCCTAATCAATTAAAAAATGAGAACAATCTAGTCATAATGAAAGTTAGAATGGTAAGAACCAAAAGAGAGAGAGGAGGGGAGAGAGAGAGAGAAAGTACAAGATTTTTAAAGTGGTTCGATCTCAATTCGATTGTTTATGTCCACTATAAGTTTTATTTCTGATGATCCTTTCAATTACAACCACTTTTACAATAAGTATAGCTTAATAATCCAACTAACAATGAAAAAGGCAGCAATTCAGTGTAAGGAACCAAAAGTACTTTCTTTGTCAATGATAGCTCTCCATTTATTGATGAACCCACCATCAGAATTGTGGAATCCTACTTGAATGACTTAAAATCTCCATATCCAAAGTTCCAACATGAAGAACAAGTCAAATCGTGCTAGTCCCATCAATCAATATGGTTTGGTACCGACCTATATGGGTCGTTATCAATCGATAGCTTTGACCTTGGTTGACTTCTTCTTTTCCAAGTTCCAAACCTTTTAAATTCTTCAATACAAACATCTTGGAAACCACCATGGGTTGGTACCAACACCTATATTGGTCGTTCTTGACCTGTGTGACTTTAGCATGGATCCGACTTCAACTTTCGACTCTTGCTTCAAGTAGAGTGGGTTCCTCTTTCTTTAACATAGTTCGATACATACACATATATTTGTGGTACCGATGATGAGACTTGTGCTTTTATTGTCTTTAACTCTTTGAATTTTGCAACCTTGACCCTCTGGGTATTTCCCAAGCTACCTAGTTCATTTCTTTATCATTCCGTAGTCCAGATCCATGAAAGTGTCGCTTTGGTCAATTATTAAGTAACACTTAGCTCCCAATGTACGCTTTTGTAAATATAAAGTGTGCTTTAGACAGAAACAAGCAACCAAGTTCAAACCTAGACCGGTAGAGATGTTCCATCTTCTAAACCATTTTCGTTAAACATCCTACCTCTTCTGAAAGCATCGGTACGTTGCTTGAAACTGTCATAGAGTCATATCTCTTCGGCAGATGTAAAAGTGGAAGTCTTCCATACGTGCTTCCCATTTAACTTCGAGATTCTTTGAAAAATTCTTTATACCTTGGCCAGGTAGATATTCAATTCCATCTCATAATCCATTATTAATAATTCATCTTTTCTTAATATACTCATATGGCTCGGTACCCACCCATATAGATATATACCGAACCATTTATGTTTTAGACTATACAAGTAAAACAATAAGGAAAATTTTCACTACTCTCACTTTATTATTCCACGTACCATTCCTGTGCTTTTCTAATTCCCGGCAACCGTACCACTTCGGATCTACCGCCGCATCTTTCAAATCACTACCATCATCAGATTCACCTTCATCAAGCCCTACCGACCTAACCTAATGATTCTGATCAATAAGAGCATGACTTCAAATCTCAAGTCTTTATCAACCTCCATCATCGCCATCTCCCTTTTAGATATAGACTTCAAAGAGGTTGGCATTTCCGCTATGCTCTTAGCTATTTCGGCCTTATCTCGACTTCGACTTCATCACTGCCTCGACCACTCGCCATTGCTGACCCACACCCATAGCCAAGAACAAATTCACTATAACTTTCCCAACCTTACCTTCATAATAGTGAGGGGTCCATGGGGAGGAGATGCTAAAAAGATGGATATCATCAATTTGGGATTGACTTTGGACATGGGTTGGTATAAGCCATTAGAACGAGTCTAAAAAATCCACTCATTATGTGCACTCTAGCAGTTAATGATTTCAAATGTCGACTTGTTTTGGGACCTCCGTCATGATAACACCTTGAATCGAATATCATGCATCTACAATCCTCTAAAAAAAGCTCTGTATCATTTTGGGTAACGGTTTCATTATCGCTATAGCGATAAAGGGTAATCTAGACATAAGTTCCATCGTGTGTCGGAGCTCATTTGCTAGCATGAGTGGGCCATCGACACAAAGGGCATCCATTCATCGTGCCACATACACAAGACAACACTGCAAGATATTAAATCACAAATCATTTCCGCGGTCAGTGTAAAGAACTCGATTGGTCGACATTCGTCGACATCATTGGACTCTCTACATTAGCTTTACGAGATTTAACTAAAGTAAATATTGACCTTAAATCATACCTAATTGTGCCTATGTCTCAAACTTCAGTATAAGATGGAACCTGCTTGATGTTCAAGATGCCTTTCTATTAAAGAGGTCTCATCCATGCCCCTGACTATAGATTCTTCCTCTGTACCAGTTTCTACCTCTACCATATTAAGAGCCAAGCACTCTCGATGCTAGCCTCAACAAACACTACCTTTGATTCCATACGCACCCATAGGCGATTATATTGCCCCAAATGTTGAAACCGGGCCAGCACGCAACATGTTAAATTGGTGAATTTCAAATTTCTTTATCATTTTAGATTTTATTGGGCATATGAAGTCTAAATTGATTCAAAACTAATGTAAATAATTTTAAATAAAATCTATATTTAATTTATTTAGTATACATAAAGATTTTTTGTTTATGTATGTGTGTGTGTATAATATAAAGTATAGATGTGTATCAAATACACAGATACGTGTAAGTGTACGTGCAACATACAAATGTTGCAACACCCCTAATTTTTGCTTAACATTATTAAGGAAATTTAATTAGATAGACTAAATAGAATACTATAATGGGAGATAGGGATTAGATTAGATAATTAATAAGGTTGAGCCATGATTAATCAACTAAGTAAGATTGTTTAAACTTAATCTAAGGAGGAATAAATGAGAAGGGTAAAATAGGAATAGACCTATCTTTTGTACCTTAAACCCTCACTCTCTAATTCATTTCTCATTTTTCACACTCACAAACAATCCAAAAGGAAGATATAGGGCCGACCATTATTAAGGTAGAAGGTAGAACAAATTAGAGGGGATTTGGAAGATATAGCTTAAGGAAATTAAACTCCATCAAATCTTAACTCCAAAATCTAAATTAAGGTGAATAATAAGTGAACCATCTCTATTATTTGCTTTTGAATTTGGCTATGGATAATATTCGAATTGTTTCGATAATTTATGCCCTGTTTTAGTTGTATGACCATTGTTTGGATAAAATAATGAATTATGGAATTTTTATGAAATTTTTTGAATGGGTTTTAAGGGTAAAACCTTAGTTATTAATCTCCAATCGGTTTGATTTTATGATATGCTGAGTAAAATGTTATTTCGAAAATGGGTTTTTAATTTTATAATTCTCCAAGTTAAATTGAATATTTTTTGAATTTCCTAAGTTGGAAATTTTTTTATTTCGAGTTTAATTATTATAAATAATTGAATAATGCTTTTGGCTTCGAAATTTTTATATGCCAAACAATATGATATTTCTAAATTTTTGTGATTTTTGGCAATTTTTCCCAAATGATTATGATTTATTATGCTAGAAGCATTTAAATTAATAATTAATTAAGGATATTAGTTAATTGAAGTTGATATATGTTTTGGGAAAGTAAAACTGGTTGTAGTAGTTTTCTGTAAAGATTTGGAAAAAAGTATATTGTTATCCAATAGAAATTTGACAAAGAATAAAAGTTGGTGAAAAGAAAATGCTTTTAATGGAAATAAAACAGTTTCTATATTAATTACGGGATTGTCACTATCGTCATTATTGATGTCGCGATCATCTGTGCCGCAGCTATGCTTTCGACATTAGCTATAGTTGATGCATACGATATCAATTATAGTTGGTATGAAATGAATCCACTTGGTTGAAGTGAGAAGTATGAGTAAGGTCGGCATTCATGCCTTTGGTATCAATGATGTCGCATGTCTTAATCCTGCATGACAATGTCATAAGTTTTCACTATAGTCTTAAATGGTGTTGCACACCATTATTTCAATACCAATTATATTAAGGCGGCGAGGCCGTATGTTTTCTATATCAATGCCATAGCTCTGGGCAACGATGCCGCAAGTAATATTTTCGATATTAACTATTTTAAGGCGACGACGCCGCTATTATTGACTTCAATGTAAAGGAAATTTTTATTGTGGGTTGTTAATGCCAACACCTTATGTTTTACGGCTTAGAGCCGAAGAACTCTGTTTTCGCAATTATAGTATTAATGTCAAAAGTGATTGATTTTGGCGATAAGGCATTGATGCCGCTACTCTTTATTTCAATGTCGACGAGGGTTTGTTTTATGCTAACTAAAAGTTTGTTTTAAAGAGACGAGATAGCCTATGTTTTTAAGAAGGTCAAAAACCAAGATTTTCGCATTTAGCCATATGACTATAAAATCAAAAAAATTATTTTCCAACCATAGATAAAGGTTCGATAATGATATTGCGGTATGAATGCCATAAGTCTTTTATATTGTTATATAAATTGTGGGGAGCCATATGTATGACGATGTCGAAATTGTATAGTGCGCCATGATTGCCGCATATTTTCTGTATCAACGGTGGTGAGCCATAAGTTTTATTTGACATTGTTCATTGGGGATACCAATGTAGATTAACTTTGACATGCTATATGCTTTAGAAACTTGACATTGTTCATTAGGGGCACCAATTTATATCATATTGACACCATTGTTTAATGAATCGACATTAATCATTGGGGATACCAATGTATTTCATTTTAGAATTTCGACATAGATCATTGGAGATACCAATGCATATCATTTTGAAGTGTTATAAGTTTAAGGGGTATACAACCTAATTGGGGACACCAATAGACATAGATTGAATATTTTGGTTAAATATGAATTAAATTGGTATGTGGTGGGTTCATAGTTATCCTAGGAAAATTATGGAATGTGTAATGGATAGTCCACATCATACCGAAGATGGATAGTCTCTATGTGGTTAATGAAGGGTTTATAGTCATTCTAGGAAAACTATGGGATGTGAGATGGATAGTCCACATCATTTTAAATAAATGAAATATGTGAGATGGATAGTCCATATAACTTTGGTAATGAAACCATGCATGATAGATAGTCCACATGGGAGAGGATAGATAATCCATAAAAATGTTTACATGTGAATGATCAGTCCATATAAATATAAGATGGATAGTCATTTGAAATTAAGAAGGATAGTCAGATGAAATTAAGATGGATAGTCTAATAAATTTGGATGGGCAGTCCAGTATATGTTGCATGACTGATAATGCTTAATTTCTATGATCTAACCATTATAGATGTAGGACTATAGTATATGTTTAATGTGTTTTAGTTAAGATATTAGCAAAGGGAAAACCAATTCCACTTAACGATGTGGTCTCACTAGATATCTATTTTTGGTTCGAGATGGTAGGTTATTATTCACAACAGATTGTTTGTCTAACCCAAAGTTTTTTTCCCCTTAAAATCTCGGGTACTCATTTGGGTAGGTTGGGAGTAAAGGTTCTTATGTTTTCCAGTTAGACAAATAAGCTTCCAGAGACGTACATGAGGAAATCTAGCTATATTAGGAGTACCTATTTATCCGCCGTGTTGTTTTGGATGTAATGACAAAGTTGTATAATTGCTAAGCATTAGACTCTAATGAACCAAAGGGCATCTTCATATGTCGATCTTGGAATATTTTGTAATGATTATACTTTTTTGTGAATGTAGGATTACGAATGAGATTATGTAATGAATAGGAAATGTTATTTGTGTAATGTAATGTGAAAATTTGCTATTGAATTATGTTTAAAATTTTCATATTCATGAGCTTCTGATGTTACTAATATGATTCACATAGCCGCATTTTATCACCGAAAATTAATAACTATGGATGACGTAGCATCATAGCATAGTTTCGGACCTCAAAATGGGGGATGTTACAATTTTGTATTATAGCATAGGTTTGTGTAAAATTTAAAAGATTAAAAGATTTTTGAAAACGAAATCCTAATGAATTAGAGAATAAGATTGGAGTATGGGATAACATTATAGTAACATACTTGTATTTGATATATATGAGTATGTATTCTCCTATCTCTCATAGGCCATTCTTATGTATCTTACTACGGCTCATATGCAGATTACGAGAAAGAAAGATATGAAAGCAGGAAAAGGAAGAGTGAATCTAGGTGGAGGAAGCACCACGACCAATAGAAATGCTCGACCTAGTACTAGAAGGAATCTGAGTCGACTGGCAAATTCTAACATAAATGCAAATACCAATATGAGTGCTGGAACCCCACCAGTAGATATGGGGACTATGTATGAGTTCTTTATCAACATGATGCAAGTTGGAGTAGCTGTAGGGGTAGCTACACGAAATGTTGCTAATGTGGGAGAGGTTAATCCCGTGGTCCCAGTTGGTAATAACTATGCTAAGCTGAACCGAGATTATACTAGTCTAGGTGGGAAGCCTTTTTTTAGAACTGAGGATGTCGTTGAAGTGGAAAACTGGCTATTGCATTGTAAGAGGATTTTTGCTGACTTGGGTTTGAATGACTTGTAGAAAAGGAGATCCGCTTCAAGGCAGTTGCAAGGTGCTGCACTATACTGGTGGAATGGGGTAACCATTGGCGTGTCAAAAGAGGAATTGACTTGGGCTAAGTTCAAATGAAGGTTTGAGGAAAGGTTCTTATCTGAGGTAGCCAAGTCGAACCTTCTTAGGAAGTTTATGGAGTTGAAGCAAGGGTCGATGCTGGAATATGCTATGAAGTTTGATGAGCTGTTCAGGTATGGATACGCTACCATCGACACTATGATTAAGCGGAATGAGAAGTTTATATGGGGTTTGAAGCTGGATATTGTTAAAGAAACCATGCCACATCTTTGAGATTTGAGTAATGTAGTGGTAGAGATGGCTATAAGGAATGAGGAGATGCCTTCTTGAAGAAAAAGGGAGCTCAGAATAATGGAGCTGCCAGGAAAGAAAAGCTAATATTATATGTTATAAGTGTGATAAGAAGGAGCACTATGCTAATGAATGTCGACCTGGTGATGGCAAGATGGTTGTGTGAAGGCAGAATGTGAACTACTTTAACTGCGACCAAGTGGAGCATTACAAGAACAAATGTCCAAAAGCGGCCAAGGCAGGAAAGGGAAAGGTCTTTGCTTTGGAACCATCATCATCTAGGCCAACACCTGAGGAGAAGGGAAAGGCGGTGATGGGAGGTACGTTTTTGATTCATAGCATACATGTTAGAGTATTATTCGATACCGGTGCATCACATTCTGGTATCTCTTGGTGTTTGGTAGATAAGTTAGAGATAAAACCATCATACCTTGTTACTTTTTAAGGGTAGCTAATCCAATTAGAGGGTATGAAACTCTAGAGATGAAATGTGACCATCTTGAATTTGAGTTGCTAGGTTATACTTTTTCCTATAGTTTATTCATGTTTGATTTTTGTGGGCTTTGGGATTGTTTTGGGTATGGATTGGTTGAGAAAATATGATGCTAGGATATTTTACCAAGATAGGAAAATATCATTGAGAGACCCCAATAGTAGTGATCGAATCATATACACAGTTGAGAATTCGAGTTCAGAAGTTTGTGCTTTATTGGGTGTAAAAGAAGTGCAAGATGAGCTAAATAGGGTCTTAGCTACAAGAGAATTTGTATATGTTTTTGAGCTGGTTACAGCACTACCACAAAAACGAGCTATTGAATTTCGAATAGATCCTGTACCTGAAGCTGAATCCATTAGTAGACCACCTAGCAAGATGACACGTACCGAGATGAAGGGGTTAAAGGTACAGCTAGTGGACTTAGAAGGAAAGAATTTTATTAGACCAAGCAGTTCGCCTTGGGGAGCGGGCGCGGTGCTAATAAAGAAACCGGATGGGTCATTGAGATTATGTATTGATTACCGTAAGTTGAATGAGAAGACGATAAAGAATAGATATCCTTCACCGAGGATAAATGATTTATTTGATAATTTGAGTGGAGCCAGAGTATTTTCCCAGTTGGATTTGGTGACAGGGTTCCTTCAATTGAGGGTGGCGGAGGACAATATTCCTTTGATGGCGTTTTGAATGAGGTATGGTTCGTACGAATGGTTAGTAGTGCCACTCGAGTTAACAAATGCGGCTGCTTTCTTTGTAGAGTTGATGAACCGGATTTTCCGAGAGCACATGGATAGGTTCATATTGGTGTTCGCTGATGACATTTTGATATATTCTAAGGATGAAAGAGACTATGAGATTCATCTTAGAATAGTGCTTGAGACGTTAACGTAGCATCAACTAAAAGCAAAGTTACCAAAGGGTCGCTTTTGGAAGAGAGAAGTGAAGTTTCTTGGTCATGTGTTTTCAGAGAAAGGGTTGTTCATGGATCCAGCTAAGATTGAAGCTGTTAACAACTGGAAAAGTCCTGAAATGGTGATCGAGATAAGGAGAATCCTTCGATTAGCTGGCTATTACCGGAGATTCATTAAGGATTTCTCTCGGATAGCAGCACCCCTAACAAAGCTAACCAAAAAGGACGTAAAGTTTGTTTGGTCTGATAAATGTGAGGAAGCATTCCTTAAGATAAAGCATTTGTTGACCAATGCGCTTGTGTTAGTTGTTCCGGATGGGAATCAAGATTTAGTGGTGTATATAGATGCATGTGGAACAAAGTTAGGAGCTATGTTAATGCAAAGGGGTAAAGTAATAGCATGCACTTCTCGACAGCTCAAACCGTATGAAGTTAGATATCCAAATTGGCAGCGGTATTTTTGCATTGAAATTGTGGAGACACTACGTCTTAGGAGAAAGATTCGAGTTGTATAAAGATCATAAGTCTTTGAGGTATTTATTCTCTCAGAAAGAATTGAATATGAGACAGCAGAGATGGTTGGAGTTTTTAGCAGCTTATGATTTTGGTATTGAGCCTACGCCAGGGAAAGGAAACAAAGTGGAAGATGCACTTAGCAGAAAACATCAGAATATGGTGTTAGCTATATTGGCAGAATGGAAGGATTTAGAGGCATTGACTACTTGTAGGGTGCAGTTAAGACCGACTGCTAGTTCTAGTCAAAGTATTTCCATGTTGTCTTGCTTGGAAGTTCAACCGATCGGGATCACTTCTAAGCAAAGAGATGATCCATCACTAGTCGAAAGGATTAGAAGATTGGAAAGTGGAACTGAGATTGATGATCTAAAAGATTTTAGTCTTGACCAGAGGGGATAGTTAAGGAAGAAATGACGGTTATGTGTTCCAGATATTGGTGACCTGAGGAAGGAAGTTCTTAGGAGTGTCATCGATTGAATTTACTATACATCCTGAAGGAACTAAGATGTATCAGGATATGAAAAGAAGTTTCTTCTGGGAAGGTATGACAAGGGATGTAAGCTTATGGATGAAGCAATGTGTGAATTGCCAGCAAGTAAAAGACGAATATCATAAGCCAAGTGGGTTGCTTCAGCCTTTAGATTTACCGATTTGAAAATGGGATTCTATATCATGGATTTTATTGACGGACTGTCAAGGTCGAATAGGGGAAATGAAAGTACTTAGGTCATAGTGGATAAACTGACCAAAAGTGCACATTTCGTCCCCGTTACGTCAACTAGGACGACACCTGTCTTGGCTAAGTTGTTTATGAAGAATATTGTTAGACTGGATGGTATTCCTAGTAGTATAGTCAATGATAGGGATACTTTGTTCACTATTGATTTCTGGAATAGTCTATAGGTAGTGTTAGGTAACAAGCGTAAGATGAGTACCGCTTATCACTTACAGGCGGACGGGCAGACAAAGGGGGTCAATAAGGTACTTAAAGATTTGTTGAGAGCTTGTGTACTAGATTTTGGTGGGTCATGTGAAGACCATTTGCACTTAATTGAGTTTTCCTATAATAATAGTTATCATACTAGTATAGGATTGGCGTCTTTCGAAGCTTTGTATGGAAGGCCGTGAAAATAACCAGCATGTTGGTTGGAGACCGAAGACAAATTGGTCCTTGGTCTAGATATGGTGAGAGAAGCCATAGAGAAGACTGAGTAGATTGAGTTAAGATGAGGGACGCTCAGTCTAGGCGGAAAAGTTATGTAGATAAGGGGTGTAAAGATTTAGAGTTCTCACTTAAAGATCATGTTTTCATTAAAGTATCACCAATGAAGGATGTGGTATGTTTTGGAAAGTTAGAGAAACTGGCACCGAGATATGTTGGACCGTTCCTTATTATACAGAGGATCAGAAACTCGCATACCAAGTAGAGTTACAGAGTAGTTTGGTGGGTTCTATAATATTTTCATGCTTCTCATCTTAAAAAGTATGTGGATGATCCAGAGACTACTGTTGCTCCAATTGCATTTGAAGATTTAGTAGTAAAATCGGATCTGATTTTTGTTAGGTAACCAGTTTGTGTTGTAGCGAGAGATGAGAAGCAGCTAAGGAATTAGACAGTCAGATTAGTGAAAGTCCAGTGGAGTGACAATGAGAATGACTGTACTTGGAAGACAAAGGACATGATTTGGGGTACTTATCCTGAGTTGTTACGATGGTATGTTCTGTATATGTTGTATACATACTTTGTAGCTGGTAGGATAAACAAGCATTGTTTGCATGTTTGATATACTTTCTGTGTGGTTCATGCTGAATTTCGAGGATGAAATTCTTTAAGGAGGGGAGCCTGTAACACCTCTAATTTTAGTTTAACATTATTCGGAAAATTTAATTAGATAGATTAAATAGAATAATACAATGGGAGTTAGGGATTCGATTTGATAACTAATAGGATCGAGCCACGATTTATCAACTAAGTAAGACTGTTTAAACTTAATCTAAAGAGGAATAAATAAGAATAGACCTATCCTTTATCCCTTAAACCGTCTCCCACTCATTCATTTCTCATTTTTCACACTCACATCAAATAGGAAGATATAGGGCCGGCCTTTAATCAAGGTAGAAGGAAGAAGAAATCACAGGGGATTTGGAAGATAAAGCTTAAGGGGATTAAACTCCATCAAATCTCAACTCCAACATCTAAATTATGGTAAATAATAAGTGAATCATCTCTATTATTTGTCTTCGGGACTATGGGTTATACCCGAATTATTTTGATAATTTATGCCATGTTTTGGTTGTATAATCATTATTTGGATAGAATATGAATTATGGAATTTTTATGAAATTATTTGAATGGGTTTTAAGGGTAAAACGTTATTTTGGAGATGGGATTTTAATTTCATAATTTTCCAAAGTTAAAATGAATATTTTATGAATTTCCTGAGGTGGAAATTTTGTTTATTTCGGGTTTAATTATTAAAAATAATTTAATAATGTTTTTGGCTTCGAGATTTTTATATGGTAAGGAATATGATATTTCTGAATTTTTGTGATTTTTGGGAACTTTTCCTAAACGATTATGATTTATTATGCTAGATAAGCTTTTAAATTAATAATTAAATAAGGATATTAATTAATTCAAATTGATTTGGGAAAGTAAAACTAGTTGTGGCTGTTTTCTGAAAAGATTTGGAACAATTTATATTATTATCCAATAAAAATTTGATAAAGAATAAGAATTGGTGAAAATAGAAAGCTTTTAATGGAAATAAAACAGTTTTTATATTAATTACGGGATTGCCATCGTCGTTGCCTTTGACGCTGCAATCATCGATGCCGCAGCTATGCTATTCGACATTAACTATAGTGGATGCATACGATATCAATCTCAGTTGGTATGGAATGAATCCACTTGGTTGAAGTGAGAAGTATGAGTAAGGTCGGCATTCATGTCTTCGGTACCAATGATGCCACATTTCTTAATGTTGCATATAGATGCCGCAAGTTTTCACCATAGTCTTAAATGACACAGCACACGATTATTTCAATAACAACTATATTAAGGTGGCAATGCCGCATGTTTTCTATATCGACACCGTAGCTCTAGGCAGTGATGTCGCAAGCAGTATTTTTGATATTAACTGTTTTACGACGATGATGCCTCTTTTGCTTGACTTTGATGTAAAGGAATCAAAGGTTGTCAATGCTGACACCCTACGTTTACGGCATAGAGCCGAAGTACTATGTTTTTTCGACAGTATAGTATTAATGCTGTAAGTGACTAATTTCGATGATAATGCCAAGCGGCATTGATGTCGCTACTCTTTATTTCAATGATGACGAGGTTTTGTTTTATGCTAACTAAAAGTATGTTTTAAAGAGGCGAGATAGCCTATGTTTTTAGGAAGGTCGAAAACCTTATGATTTCGGCAATTAGCCATATGACTATAAAATCAAAAATTTTGTTTTCCAACCTTGGATAGAGGTTCGATATTGATATTGCAGCATGAATGTCGTAAGTCTTTTACATTTCCACATAAATGGTAAGGAGCCATATGTATAATGATTTCGACACCATATATTGTGGCATGAATGCCGTATAATTTATGTATCAACGGCGGTGAGCAATAAGTTTTATTTGACATTGTTCATTGGGTATACCAATGTAGACTAACTTCGACATGCTATGTGCTTTAGAAATTTGACGTTGCTTATTGGAGATACAAATGTATATCATATCGACACCATTGTGTTATGAATTGACATTAAGCATTGGGGATACCAATGTATTTCATATTTAAACTTTGATATAGATCAATGGGGATACCAAATGTATATCATTTTGAGATGTTATAAGTTTAAGGGGTATACGACCCAATTGGGGACACCAAATAGACATAAGTTGAATTTTTGGGTTAAATATGAATTAAATTAATACGTGATGGGTTCATAGTTATCCTAGGAAAACTATGGGATGTAAGATGGATAGTCCACATTATGCCGGAGATGGATAGTCTCTATATGGTTAATGAATAGTTCATAGTCATCCTAGGAAAACTATGGGATGTGGGATAGATAGTCCACATCATTTTAGATAAATGAAATATGTGAGATGGATAGCCCACATAACTTTGGTAATAAAACCATGCGTGATGGGAAGTCCACATGGAAGGGGGGTAGATAATCCATAAAATTGTTTACCTGTGAGATGAGTAGTCCACATTAATACAAGACAGATGGTCATTTGAAATTAAGACGGATGGTCAGATGAAATTTAGACAGATAATCTAATAAATTGGGATGGGTAGTCCAGTATATGTTACATGACTGAAAATGCTTATTTTCTATGATCTAACCATTATGGATGCAGGAGCATATTATATAGTTAATGTGTTTTGGTTATGATACTAGTGAGGGGAAAACACGTTCCGCTTAGTGGCGTGGTCTCATTAGATATCTATTTTTGGTTCGAGATGGTAGGTTATTATTCACACTAAACTGTTTGTCTAACCAAAAGTTTTTGTTTTTTCCTTAAACTCCCGAGCACTCATTTGAGTAGGTCGGGAGTAAGGGTTCTTAGGTTTTCCAGTAAGACGAATAAGCTTCCGAAGACGTGCATGAGGCAATCTAGCTATATTAGGAGTTCTTATTTATTAGCTATGTTGTTTTGGATGTAATGGCAAAGTTGTATAATTGCCAGGTATTAAACTCTAATCAACCGAATGTACATCTTCATATGTCGCTCTTGAAGTATTTTGTGATAATTATATTTCTCTGAACGTGGGATTATGAATGAGATTATGTATTGAATATGAAATGTTATTTATGTAATGTAATGTGAAAATTTACTATTGAATTGTATTTAAAAAATTTCATACACATGCGCTTCGGATGTTACTAATATGATTAACATAGCCGCATTTTTTCACCGGAAATTAATAATTATGGATCACTGCAGCATCTGTAGTGCTTATTTTTGGTCCTCAAAATGGGGGATGTTACAAACGTGTACTTGGTTTAATGTACCTGTATTTAAGTGTTGGGATTTGTTTACTGCAACAGACACATTTGCCCATTTATATGTATCTATATACACACATATGCATACATACACATATATATATATATGTTATCCATATTTAATTTATCATTATATAAATTTTATATACACATACATATTCATATATATATATATATATATATAAACATACACACAGATATATATATATATAAACATACATACATACACATATACGTAATTTTAGTGGTTTTGACCAATTCAAAGCAATTAAAATAAATATCTAAAATACTAACGGTAGATTTAAATTGGAAAACCAATATAGATCTAGAATAAAAGTCCATTTAGATATAAAGTTCAAATTTCTAAAGTTAATCTTTTAAATATATCTATACACACACACACACACACTAATATATATAGATGTATATATATATGTATGTATGTATGTATAATATTTTTCAAATTTTGAAAAAAAGATATATATATATATATATATATGTATGTTCATATATATATATGTGTGTGTGTATAATAAAAATTATTTATAAAATATAAATTAGTAAATGTAAATTAAATATGTTTAAAAATTATTTTTTTTCTTTTTTTCCTTTTCGGCCAAAGCCATTTAAAAATCAACTTTTTATTTAAATCCGCTTAGATTTAAACTTTAAAATGTTTTTTAATAAAAAAAATTTATATAGATATTATACATTTTTCAAAACATTAAAATGCATAAGGATTTTGTTGGTACATTATATTTATATAATTTTATATAATACATATTGATTTAAAATATTTTAAGTATATTTATATATTAATATCATTTTTTCTTTTGGATTTAATTAAAAACTATATATTAAAATGTTATCTTATATAAATTCCATACGAAATATATATATGTGTATATGTATGTATGTATGTATGTATGTATGTATGTTGTATATGCATATATCTACAATTGTTAAATCAAACTTTTTAATTCTAAAATTGATTTTCATTCATTTTAACTTTTCCAAATTTTTTATGCCAAAATAAATAAAACATGTATATATTAGAAAATGTATTTAAATACGTGTGTGTATATATTGATTTGGCAGAAAATAAATATATAAATTTGTGTTAAATTTGGTTCTATTTTACACATATGCAATAACATAAATGAACATACATACACAAATTTATACTTTTTAGCAAGGCTAGTTGACGTTTAAAGTGGGCCGTCCACATGTATAAATGAATTTGAAAAAAGGTGTTCGGGTACAAGTGCCGGAACAACTAATGAAAAAATGAAGTACATGAGTTTAGCGAAAGTGCTAAACTTCTAACCAATAAAGAAAAGAAAAAACCCAAACTAGTCTTCCTCCAAGGGGAAGAGCCACTCCCCTTATCTAAAGATTTAGGGCCAATAACATGGCAGTACCCAGAGAAAATAAAAACTAACGTAGAAACAAAATCTATTGAATCTACGTCATACAAGTATTTCCTATCCCATGAGGAATATGAGAGAATGGAATGATTCAGATCACCTAACTGACCTATAACCAAGAGCAACAAGCCTTCCCCATCTACATGATAATATAGACGCCTATCATCGTCGTCATCACCGACATACTTATAGAATATTCCATCCTTAGGGTCAAATCTCATTTCAAATGGCTCGTGAATCCATGCCAGCTTAGACGAGCCCTAAAAGAAGTCATCCAAAGAGGGATCTAAATCCAGAATACCATAGAGCTGTCCACAACATCAACAGAGTGAACATCAACTACATGAGACACAATCTCAAGGGGCAAAAGTACAACAACATCAATAGAGTGAACATCTATAGTAGCATCAGAAGGAACATAAATGGCTAAAGGCATGATAACAGGTGAAAAACAAAGATCCACCACAATGCAAGTATGTGTAATATCAGCCGAGGGCCTAGAAACCTAGCCAGATGGCGCAGAATCAATTGTCATTGGAGGAGCAGAGGCCGAAGCTAGGAACCCACTTTCTAACAGGAGGATGAGGGAGAGGGATCTTCACTGGAATAGGCAAGGGGGAATCCTCAAGAACATGCTGACAAGCATCAGTAATGCGACCAAAAGAGTGACAAAATTTGCAAATATCTGGTTTCCAGCTGTAACTAACATCTACAAAAACCTCCCACCCCTCAGCGATATGAACCCTAAGACTAGAAGGCAAAGGCTTATCCGAGGTAATCTCAGTTAAAGCCTTAGAGAAAACTAACTTCTTTCTAGCCACAGTATTAGAACTAAAGCATTTTAACTTGCCAACAAGGCTGGCTAACCAATTTAGTCTAATCAGTGGTTGCAAAACAGACAAGATATGAGTGAAACGTGCCCAGACAAGGATAGAAAAAACCTTTTCTATCGCACTATCGACCAAAGGATTCCACGTCGTGATAATATAAGGCTTCCCAGCTACGATAGACGGTTCGGCTACTAAAATACGAAGTCTTTGGGTAGCACTAGAGAATTTGAGATAAAACATATTATCAATGAAATGAAACCAAAGGCCACCTTTAAGTTTCCAGACACGACATAATGTTCTCTAACATCATAGTAATCCGGGTTGGAATCTAGAAAGAAAACGACTAAATAGTCGGAACAATAACCAATACCCGCCTAATTACCTCAGAGGAAGCACTATAGCATTATCTATTTCTACATTCTCAAACTTCTGGGTATGTACTCACCCGCATCCCTCGGCGTCGCATTAAAAAGAGACGACCACTAGCTACTGGACACCCTAGAAGAAGCCAAAGCATTATTTGATAAGGAAGGAACAATACTTGCATTTGAATTGGGTGTGACAAGAATAGATGTAGTAGATTTTGACTGGGCAATTGCACAAGTAGGTTGCGAGCATAAATCAGAACACATAACAATAGGCTCATTGTTAGCTTTCCTACAATCAACCACAATATCACTACCTAAAGTAACATCAACATTGCAAATATCACCATTTTCTCATTTGCCCGAAAAAGATCCAACAACCAACATAGGTGATTAAGGGAATTTCCCAGCCACACCAATAGTTGCTGACACACCAAATAAAGGCGAGCGACGGGGGTCGAAATCGTTCAATGATGAATATTGTAGAGAGAACGCATTTGACATTGACAAATTCAGATATAGGCATATAGGATTACAAGATAGACTCACACAAGCAGAAGGCGGAACACCCAATGGGGGAAAATCAGTGATCGAGGCAATGTTATCAAGTGAAGAAGAACCAAGGTTGGGCGGATGAGAGGAAACATTGAAAGCATGCCCTGATCTGGTCGTGGATAAAGTAGAAGATCTAGGGTTGTTCATGGTCACCATGAAAAAGGAGGATGAGAGAGGGGTGTGAAGAGCGAGAGAAAATAGTGGAGGGAAAATGGATGGGAAGAATAAAACGCAATTGGATTAGGCGGTTGTAACATCCCTATCTTGAGGCTCGAAGCTAAGCGCTACAGATGCAACAGTCATCCACAGTATTAACTTTCGGTGATAAAATACGGTAATGTTAATAGTATCCATAATATCAGAAGCACTTGAATATGAAGTAAAATCATTACAGATTAAAACAGCTTTTTTGATTACATTTCAAAGCAATATTTCATATTTAATTTACATAATCCCATAATCGATTCCCAGGTTTTGATCAAATATAATTATTACAAAATACGCCAAGAGCGACATATGATGATGTCCCCTTGGATGATTAGAGTACTAAATAGACACATAAGTCTCAATACATCATAGCGGAAATAAAACTAAATAGCAACTCCTGAATAGCTAACTTTGCCTCCTACACGTCTTCGGAAGCTTTATTCATCCACCGACTAAACCTGAAAAACCTTAACTCTCAATCTACTCGAATTAATTTTGAGCACCAAAGAGTTTAAGGGGAAAAACATAAACTTCAAGTTAGACATAAAGCCTGGTGTGAATAATACTATTACATCTCGGTTTACTAATATTAAGTGAGACCACGTCACTTAGTGGATCATGTTTCTCCTCGCTAATATCCCTTTAAAACATATCTTTTTGCAAATCAGAATCCTGCAATCAAACTGATTAAAAGAATAAAAGCAATATCATATATGCTCAGAAATCAGGTAATAAATGGACCATCTGTCCGAACAATATAGTTTTGTTTGGCTAACTACTAACCATTGGCTGAATAGGCCCTGCCAAACAAAATACACAAATAATCTAACATTTATTAGACAAACTTCTGGATGGTCTGTCCTTAACTTACTTCTCCAAGGGTTACCTGATCCTAATGGTTTTGCGGGCTCACCAATAACCTATCCTTCTTCTCTGTGTATTCCTTTCTATGTGTAACATCATTTAAGTCTTACCCATGACTAAGCCCTACACATGGAATTTTGGACTAAATTAGCTAGGGGCTATAGCTAATATATAGGGCGTGACCCTATAACAGTCCCATCTGGTATTCTAATAACTGAGTCATTTACTTGGGGTTAACTACCCTTTAAACTTTCCATGAAAACCTTTTCAAATTGATTTAACTCTTTAAATCATACTTAAACAAGGAAAATATACTCTATGCTTTATTCAAATCACTTTGCCATTTATATATACTTTACATAAAACATTGTTGATGAAAACATTTGAAACCTTTGTTTAAACTTTTAAACAATCTCTTTCAAACCTCTAAAATTACCCCTTTCAAAACCATTGAAAGTACCCATTTCGATACAAGTAAACTTCTTTACTTTATAACCTTAGGCTGAAAGGCCAAAACATACCTTTCGAAACCATTTACCATAGTCCTTTCGATAACATTGAAAACATCTCTTTCGAAAGCTTTATAAAACCTTAGACATCCTCTTTTCAAAACACTTAAAACATGTCTTTCGAAAACATTGGAAACCCTCCATTAAACACTAAGGTAAACCTTTCGAAAACATTAGGGAACCACTCCTTCGAAACCTTTATCATATACCGTTCGAAAGCATCAAGTCTTTTTCATAAATCAAACCTTTTGAAAGCATTGGGATCAAAATCTTATGGAACATAGTTTCAAAACCATTAAAAACCATTCCATTCGAAACCAATGGATTTTTCTTTCAATAGAACAAAGGGTCTGAAAATAACTAATTCGAAAGCACTCTTTCGAAAGTAATTTCCTAAGTAAAGAAGTGGAAGGTTTCGACACCAACCCTTTCGAAAGCGTTGGAGAAGCGGCTTTTTTATTAAAAGCGAAAGCACCCAATCGAAACCATGTTTAAAGGCAAAGCGACCTCACTGGGTTAAAAGGTATAATTGCTGCAACGAAAGTTTCGATACCGTCGAAAGATAATTTAAAACAAAAGGCGGCAACCCTTGTCGAAAGTTATCTTTAAACCCTTTCTAAACCAATCTTTAAAAGCAAGGCAAGCGACTTTTCTATGGAAAGAAAAACAAGGTCTCGACCCCTTCGAAAGCATGTTTCGACCTCATACCTTTCGCTTAACTCCAATCTAGTATGTACTAAGGCATTGATACCATGTGTATTGGTTTGGA
The DNA here is from genome assembly GCA_030737815.1 of Allium fistulosum. NCBI lineage: Eukaryota > Viridiplantae > Streptophyta > Magnoliopsida > Asparagales > Amaryllidaceae > Allium > Allium fistulosum. Next base: position 794,932,244 of record CM060902.1, on the reverse strand, counting down.
CTTGGTCGAAGGCAGGGGTATGTAGTCGAAAGCTTGCTACCGATAGTGGCGAAATAGCAAACACTTACAAAAAACTGTTTTATTTATTTATAAAGAAATTTCTTTCTAACTAACTTGCTTATTTGTCATCATATAATTGGTTCGCAATTTATTTTCCAAAATCTTTTCTAAATGTGCTACAAAATTCAATATTTTATATTTTAAAACATTTAGCAAATTGCCCCTTCTCCTATTTTAAACATATAAAACATTTAAGTCTCATTCCTTAAATAATTTTATATACTTAATAAACACTTAGAAAAATTCTTCAAAAATTCCAATAAATCACTTTTAATATGTTTTCTAACATATTGACCAAAAGCTAATATATAATAGCCGTAATTAATTTAAACCCAAAACAACAATTTTCTTCACTAGAAAATTCATAATAAATCCACAATAATTTGAAAAATTATGAAACTCGAAACTCATTTCTAAAATAATATTTATGACCTCATATCAAAAACGCAAGTCATTTGGATGTCATTTAATAGGTTTCCACATCAATTCTTATCATAAAATCTATATGAAATAGCCTAAATCATCAACAAGCATTTATATCCATTTAAACAATCAAAACATGTCAAATCATTTGCAAAATAAATTCGGATCTCAATCTAGCAACCGAAAATTTATAAAATAGGGGATGTAATCTATTATTCACATTTAGCTTGTTGTTAAGGAGTTTGAGATTTGCTTCTTGAATGAATTTGATTAAGCTTTTTCCTCTTGATTCCTGCTTATCTTCTCTTACTTCTTCAAATGGTGGCCGGCCTCTCCTATATTTTGTTTTCGTTTATGAACGTGTAAAATGAGAGTGAATGAGGGTTTAGGGTATAAGAATATGACTTATTCCTATTTTTCTCTTATCTAATTTCCCTTACTATTTCATTTTAATTCCATTTAGTTCATTGTTTAACTAGGCACGACTACCCTCTAGACTTAAAAATCACAATCCCTTAACCATTTACATTATTTCATTTAATTTAACTAATTAAATGTCCTAAATAATGTTAATGAAAATTAGGGTCGTTACAGACTCCCCTCCTTAAAGAATTTCGTCCTCGAAATTACGATAAGGTACTCCTCAAAATCAATCATAAAGTTAAAACATACCATGAAACAAATTAGGATAAACGTCTCTAATTATGCTCTTAGTTTCCTAAGTACAGTCTCTCTCGTCGTTGCTCTACTAGACTTTAACTAATCTTACTGTCTTGTTCCTTAGTCTCTTCTCATCTCTCGTGACTATGCGAACTGGCTTTCTAACTAGAGTCAAATTCGATTCCACTACTAAGTCATCTAACATGGTTGGTACTATAGTAGTCTTCGGATCTTAAATACACTTCCTTAGATGAGAAATGTGAAAAACATCATGGACTCCTGTCAAGCAGTTCGGTAACTCTACTCTATATGCGAGTTTACCGATCCTTTCTACAATAGGAAATGGTCCAATGAACCTAGGTGCCAATTTTTCTGATTTACCAAATCAAATTACACTTTTCATTGGTGATACCTTGACGAAAACGTGATCTCCAACTGAGAAATCCAAATCTTTCCGTCTCTTATCAGCATAACTCTTTTTCCTAGACTGAGCTTCCTTCATTCTAGCTCTAATTATCTCAATCTTTTATGTGGCTTCTCTAATCATATCCGGACCAAGAACTAACTTATCCCCGGTTTCTAACCAAAAAACTAGAGATTTGCATGGCCTTCCATACAAAGCTTCAAATGGTGCCATCTCTATATTAGGCATGATAACAATTGTTATATGAAAATTTGACTAAGTGTAGATGGTCTGGTCTTCCCATGATCCTCTAAAATCTAGTATACAAGCTCTTAACAGATCTTCTAAGACTTTGTTAACTCTTTATGTTTGCCCATCTGTCTACGGATGGTAAGCGGTACTCATTTTGAGCTTAGTACCTAAAATCTCCTATAAACTCTTCCAGAACTCGCAAGTGAATAAGGAATCTCTATCACTTACTATACTACTAGAAATTCCATGAAGTCTAACTATATTCTTCATGAACAACTTAGGTAAAACATGTGCCGTCCTGGTTGACTTAACTGGAATGAAATGGGCACTCATGGTCAACCTGTGCACTATGACCCATATACTTTCATTTCCTCTATTTGACCTTGGCATCTCGTCTATAAAATCCATCGAGATACAATCCCATTTCCATACTGGAATATCTAAAGGCTGAAGTAACCCACTTGGTTTTTGATGTTCCAAACTCGATGACATTCTCCAAGAACTTATAAACTTGGATCGATGACATTCTCCAAGAACTTCTTTCCTTATGTCCTCAACATTCGGAACACATAACCATCCCCTCATTCTCAACCATCCCTTCTGGTCAAGAATAAAATCCTTTAGATCATCGATCTCAGTTCCAACCTCGAGCCTTCTAAACATCTTAGCTAACACTGGATCCTCTTTCTGCTTAGAAGCAATCTTTTCAATCATCACCGGTCGAACTTCTAAATATGACAACGTAGCAGTCTCCTTACTGGACCTAGCCTAAGATCTCCAATGTATCCTACATGTAGTCAATGCTTCTAAATCTTTCCACTCGGCTATCATTGCCAACTCTACATTCTGATGTTCCTGCTAAGTGCATCCCTAACCTTGTTTCCTTTTCCTGGTGTGTACTCATACCAAAGTCATAAGTGGCTAAAAACTTTACCACCTCTACTGCCTCATATTCAACTCCTTCTGAGAGAATAAATATTTCAGCGACTTATGATCCGTATACAATTCGAATCTCTCTCCCAAAAGGTAATGTCTCCAAACCTTCAATGCAAAAATTACTACAGCTAATTCTAAATCATGTGTTGGATATCTAACCTCATGCGGTCTAAGCTGTCGAGAAGCACAGACAATCACCTTACCTCTTTACATTAACGTAGTTCCTAATCCTGTTCCACATGCATCTGTATACACCACTCAGTCCTGATTCCCTTCTTGAACAACTAACACAGGTGCACTAGTCAATAAGTGTTTCAGCTTTTGGAATGCCTCCTCCACTTATCGATCCAAATGAACTTCACAACCTTTCACGTTAGCTTGGTCATTGGTGCCGCTATCCGCGAAAAATCCTTAATGAATCTCCGACAATAACAAGCTAATCCAAGGAAACTCTTTATCTCAGTCACTGTCTCGGGTCTCTTTCAAATATTCACTGCCTCGATCTTAGCCCAATCTACAGACAACCCTTTCTCTGAGACTACATGGCCGAGAAACTTCACTTCTTTCTTCCAGAAATGACGCTACGAAAATTTCGCCTTTAGTTGATGTTGTCTCAATGTCTCAAGCACCACTCTAAAATGAACTTCATGCTCTCTTTCATCTTTAGAGTATATCAAGATATAATCTATAAAAACCAACATGAACCTATCCAAGTGCTCTTGGAAAATTTGATTCATCAAATCTACAAAGAATACTGGCGCATTAGTTAGTCCGAACAGCCTTACTAACCATTCGTACGATCCATATCTGGTTATAAACGCCGTTAAAGGAATACTATCCTCTACCACTCTAAGCTGATGGAACCCTGTTGCTAAATCCAATTGGGAAAATACTTTTGCTCCACTCAACTAGTCGAAAAAATCGTCAATTCTATGTAATGGATATCGATTCTTTATCGTCTTCTCATTTAACGTACGATAATTGATACGTAACCTTAATGATCCGTCCGGCTTCTTTGCAAACACTATGTCTGCTCCCCAAGGTGACCTGCTTGGTCTGATAAAGTTCTTGCCTTCCAAATCCACCAACTGCACCTTTAACTCCCTCATCTTGGTAGGTGTCATTCTACTTGGTGGTCTACTCACCGGTTCTGCTCCTGGTACTAAATCTATCTGAAACTCAATAGCTCGTTTCGACGGAAATCCTACCACAGGTTCGAAAACATCTGCGAATTCTCTAACAACGAAAACTCAATTCAACTCGTCTTCTACCTCCATAACACCCAACGAAGCGTTAACCTCAAAACTAGGGTTTTCTATGGAGTATATGATCCGATCACTACAATCAAGGTGTCTAAGTGATATTTTCCTATCATGGAAAAATACCATAGCATCGTATTTACTTAACCAATCCATACCCAAAATAATTCCAAACCCTATGAAATCAAGCACATGCAAACTGCAAACAAAGGTATGACCTAACAATTCAAACTCTAGGTGGTCACACTTCATCCCAAGTGTCGCATACCCTCCTATCAGATTTGCAACCCTTAAGGAAGTAACTTGGTATGAGAGTTCTAGGTTAAGCTTATCTATCAAACAATGAGATACATAAAAATGCGATGCACCGGTATCAAATAAAACTCTAACTGATACATCATAAATCAAAAGTGTACCTCCCAACATAGCTTTTCCCTTCTCCTCTGCTGTTGGTCTTGAGGTTGCTGGCTCTAATGCAAACACTTTGCCTTTCCCATCCTTGGCAGGCTCCTTGCACCGGTTCTTATAGTGTCCAATCTGATCCCAGTTGAAACACCTCACCCCTTTCTTCTCAGCAGCTTTCTTTCCTTTGCATATCCGGTATTCATGGGCATAGTGTCCTTTCTTATCACACTTGTAATAGACAACCTCTGCCTTCCCTTTCTTAGCAGCTCCACCCTTCTGAGCTCGTTTCTTATTAAAAAATTTCCTTTTCTGACTCTACCCTCCTTGAGATTCCTTTGCCTCATTTCCTTCAAGAAAAGCAAGCATCTCTTCATGCCTCAAGGCCATCTCAACAACAACATCACATGGATCTCTAATGTGAGATAACATGGCCTTAGCAAGCTCAGGATTCAACCCCCGAATGAATTTTTCATTCCTCTTAATAACAGTATCAACCATAGCATAGCCATATCTCGTTAGCTCCTCAAACCTTGGTGGATACTCAAGTACAGTCATATCCCCCTGCCCCAACTCTGCAAACTTGCTGAGTAGAGTGGACTTCACAATCTCCGACATAAACCTTTCTTCAAACCTCCTCCTGAACCCAGCCCAAGTCATAGTCTCCTCATTGATTCCAGTAGTAACACTGTTCTACTAATACAGTGCTGCCCCTTGTAGCTGTCTAGAGGCAAGTCACCTTTTTTGCTCATCGTTGAGCCCAAATCAGCGAAAATTCTATTGCAATGAAGCAACCAATTCTCCACTTCAATTGCATCTTCGGTACCAATAAATGGCTTTCCTCTCAGCCGAGCATAATCTCTACTCAAAATAGCATAGTTATTGACCACTGGAGCTTCCTCATTTCTTCCTTCAGCATTTCCTCCAACTACTCTAGCAGCAATTCCCGCTTGCATCATGTTTACGAAGAACTAAGACATTGCTCCCATGTCTACTTACGGGACTCCATCACCCACATTTGCAGCTTGTGCCCAACCTTGAATTCTCCTGGTATTTGGTCTGGCATTTCCATTAGTTGTGGTACTTCCCCCACCAAGGTTGACTCTTCCACTTCTAGCATCCATATCTCCATTCGAGTCTTCGTAAGATACAGAAGAATAGCCAAAGAGAGATAGGAGAATAGAGATAAAGTGTATACTTATATTTAGCAAATACATGTACGTTACTATAGCGTTATCCCATGCCCTAATCTTTTCACAAATTCCTTAGGATTATGTTTTCAAAATCATTTTAAGTTTAAATTTTTTCATAAACCTATGCTTTGATACCAAGTTATAACAACCTCTATCTTGAGGTTCGATGCTAAGCGCTATAGATGCAGTAGTCATCCATAGTATTAACTTCCGGTGACAAAATACAGTGAGGTTGATGGTATCCAAAATATCAGAAGCACTTGAATATGAAATAAAATCATCACGGACTAAAACAACTTTTTTGATTACATTTCAAATCAATATTTCATATTCAATTTACATAATCCCATAATCGATTCCCAGGTATTATTCAAATATAATTATTACAAAATACGCCAAGAGCAACATATGAAGATGCCCCTTTATGTGATCAGAATACTAAATAGACACATAAGTCTCAATACATCACAGTGGAAATAAAACTAAATAGCAACTCTTGAATAGCTAACTTTGCCTCCTACACGTCTTCGGAAGCTTTATTCATCCATCGACTAAACCTGAAAAACCTTAACTCTCAATCTACTCGAATTAATTTTGAGCACCAGAGAGTTTAAGGGGAAAAACATAAACTTCAAGTTAGACATAAAGCCTGGTGTGAATAATACTATTACATCTCGGTTTACTAATATTAAGTGAGACCACGTCACTTAGTGGAACATGTTTCTCCTCGCTAATATCCCTTTAAAACATATCTTTTTGCAAATCAGAATCCTGCAATCAAAATGATTAAAAGAATAAAAGCAATATCATATATGCTCAGAAATCAGGTAATAAATGGACCATCTGTCCGAGCAATATAGTTTTGTTTGGCTAACTACTAACCATTGGCTGACTAGGCCCTGCCAAACAAAATACACAAATAATCTAACATTTATTAGACAAACTTCTGGATGGTCTGTCCTTAACTTACTTCTCCAAGGGTCACCTGATCCTAATGGTTTTGCGGGCTCACCAATAACCTATCCTTCTTCTCTGTGTATTCCTTTCTATGTGTTACATCATTTAAGTCTTACCCATGACTAAGCCCTACACATGGAATTTTGGACTAAATTAGCTAGGGGCTATAGCTAATATATAGGGCGTGACCCTATAACAGTCCCATCTGGTATTCTAATATCTGAGTCATTTACTTAGGGTTAACTACCCTTTAAATTTTCCTTAAAACCCTTTTCAAATTAATTTAACCCTTTAAATCATACTTAAACAAGGAAAATATACTCTATGCTTTACTTAAATCACTTTACCATGCTATATATACTTTACACAAAACATTGTTGATGAAAACATTCGAAACCTTTTTTAAACTTTTAGACAATCTCTTTCAAACCTCTAAAAGTACCCCTTTCAAAACCATTGAAAGTACCCTTTTTGAAACCATTGAAAGTACCCCTTTCGATACAAGTAAACTTCTTTACTTTATAACCTTAGGACGAAAGGCCAAACCATACCTTTCACAACCATTTACCATTGTCCTTTTGATAACATTGAAAACATCTCTTTCAAAAGCTTTATAAAACCTTAGACATCCTCTTTTCAAAACACTTTAAACATGCCTTTCGAAAACATTGGAAACCCTCCATTAAACACTACGGTAAACCTTTCTAAAACATTGGGGAACCACTCCTTCGAAAACTTTATCATATACCTTTCGAAAGCATCAAGTCCTTTCATAAACAAACCTTTCGAAAGCATTGGATTCAAGTAAAAGCTTGTGGAACATAGTTCGAAACCATTAAAAACCATTCCATTCAAAACCTATAGGTTTATCTTTCAAAAGGGCAAAGGGTCTGAAAATAACTAAGTTGAAAGCACTCTTTCGAAAGTAATTTCCTATCTAAAGGAAGTGGAAGGATTCGACACCAACCCTTTCGAAAGCATTGGAGAAGCGGCTTCTTTATTAAAAGCGAAAGCACCCATTCGAAACCAGGTTTAAAGGCAAAGTGGCCTCACTGGGTCGAAAGGTAGAATTGTGGCAACGAATGTTTCAACCCTGTCGAAAGCTAATTTAAAAAAAATGGTGGCAACCTCTGTCGAAATCTATCTTTAAACCCTTTCGAAACCAATATTTGGAAAGCAAATCAAACGGCTTTTCTATTGAAAGCAAAACAAGGTCTCGACCCCTTCGAAAGCATGTTTCAACCTTATACCTTTCGCCTAACTCCAATCTACTACGTACCAAGGTATTGATACCATGTGTATTGGTTTTGACTTGGTCGAAGGTAGGGGTATGTAGTCAAAAGCTTGCTGCCGATAGTGGCGAAACATTAAACACTTACTAAATCAAGAGAACCGTGTAATATTGTCAGTTCGATATTTGTTGTTTGACCTTTGTTATATTAACTAACTGAAAACTATCGAGTGAGTTGTTCCATAGTTATCCAATAACGATATATACGTAACCCCTTGGTGTCTCCAATAGCTATAAGTAATACACTGCTTGCAATTTGAAGCGTTACGTACTCCGGTCTTAACAGATGTATCAATATCCAGTCTCGATACATCTTGGCAAGGAATATGTAAAACTATATGTTTATTCTTATTGTGTTAAATTTCTCATGATTAAAACATATTGTAATTACCATCACAAAACATACTATTTATGGATTTTCTATTAAATATACTTAAAGTAAATAAGTAATTAATATAACACATTATAACAAGTATATATTAGAAAGAAAACACTTTTTGTTTCAAAACGAGATTTTATTACAGAGTTAATAATTTATAATAAATTACATAATTGCCCCTAAGGAACACCTCTAACTTATCACAGGATGCCAACTTGGAAGGCGTTATGATCTTGGATAATCGTCCAGACTCTCTTGCTTTGAGGTTGAATGTCGATGACATTAAGAGAATCTGTGTCCACCATTGGATTCCTCTAGAGGAATATCTCGTCCCTTTGCTAACCAAAGAGCACATAGCCCTCCGGAAGGCTACAACGCTTGTAGTAGATATATGTGCCTCACAGGAGCTATTCCATCATTTAATCCCTTCGTAAGACTAGCACTCCAATACTTTAGTAGAAACTCCAACCTAATTTCATCCAAATACATATCTACTCTTACTTCCACATACAAGTTATTTGTTTGGTACTTGCAGTGGATCCGGACCTTTAAGTAGATTAGGCACTTCTTCAACTTCAAGAGGAGGTGTGGAAGTCAATCACTCACGTCCTTGGAGGTGTACATGATGCTAAATAGTCAACGACTTTTTGTAAGAACCTACACTTTAATGGACCCGAATTTTGACTAAATTTAAACCGAAATTCATCAGAATATAGATCGTTGGTTTTTGTAACTTGTAATAAACATAAGTATATCAGAGAACGGACTCACGGCTGAATAGAAAAATACAAAAGAACATACATACTCACTAAGGTTACAATCTTGGAATCAATATTATTCCTTTAGTATTTGATTGCCTTATCTACGCGGAGCATGAATGAGAAGACTTCACCACCTACTTTTCCTATCTTGCACCAGTAGCCTGTCCCTCTAAATTTATTATATGGGTTGTAATGAGGAGGGGGTCGGAACAATGTTTGGGTGACTGGAAAATTACATACTTTATCCATTACACTAATTTATGCTGATTCATTTCTATTTAAGTGTTATGTCAATTATTCATTGCTATTCCGTTTAATTCCATATACGCATATGATATATCCAACCTTCTCTGAGGTGTGTATATATATGCCTTTATACATACATACATACATATATAAATTATACTATCAAAAAGAAAACCCCGACCACTTAATACTTCTTAAATAGAAAGGAAGTAGACCCAATGACCATTTAATACCTCAAACCCAAAGTGGACCCTCCGTAACGTAATCGCTAGTCAATCGACCCTTAGTTACAAAGGTTGATGACCCTTAGATACAGCTATGTAATTTAACTTTCTGTATTACTAGCGTATCTTAAAAACTTATCTAAGGGATAACTAGCCCACCTACGAAAAACTAAATAATTTATTAAACTTCGAGGTCTTTGCGTATCCCATCGGGTTCTACACTTATAGGAAGAGAAATTTTTTCGGGCATAATCTAAGTCTTTGCTAATGACTATTAGAGGATGCTAGTGGTCATAGCCTATATGCTAGCCTTACTACTTAAACACCGGTCCAGCAATAGCACTGACATAGCCCTCCGACCTTCCACAACCGAAATCCTGTTTAGACTAACCTAATGTAAGTCAAGAAAAAATACTCATCCTAGTTACTTAATACCTCTTATTTAGAAACGAAGCAGACCCCATTTCTCTATTAGGTACAATCGCTAGTTATTTAAGACTTCTTATATAGGGAGGAGGCAGTACCAAAGGCCATTTAGTACCTTCTACCTTGAAGTAAACCCTTGACATCCCTAAAGGTACTGAGCCATTTAATACTTCATATCTAAGGCAAACCCTTGCTATATTTTTCTACACCTATATGCAAATGTATATCTCTTCCCCATGGGTTCTTTGGTTGGAGATATCCCATATCATTAGTGCGTATACACAACTACTTGTAAACTTTAGGTGAAGGGCGGACTACTGTTGTGTAACTCTACTAAACTCGCATTCCAACCCATTCTAAACCAAACCAATTATTATAGGCCTAAGTATTGGGATATTCCAACTAATTCACGCTTGTCCTAAATGTATTATTGCGGCTATATAATTTCCTACTATGAAATTTATACTACCTCCTAAGTTTATTTACTAGTACACTTATTTACTGCGAACCTATTTATATTTATATGCTTCTTTCCTATATTCCTCACTTCCTTCTATGTCCCATAAATGTCAATTTTTTCGTAATAAATGGTCATTATTATTCAAATTGGATAATCACTAATGACATTTATTTATCAGTTTCAAATTCTACTTATTAAGCCAATTTTGTTTCCTTATAGATGTCATATTAAACTCTATAATCATTCCCATTAAACACATTTACACCTCCTCTTTAATTCATGTAACTCCTATTAACTACACATTTATTGTCCATTAAATTTGTAGTCATTGTTTATAAATTTTGGGGTTACTATCTCTTTTCCATTTCTACCTCCTAGTCCTATAATTTACTATGCTATTAATAACTAGTCAACCTAGTTATAACTAATACGAATATCGACATATATTACGCTATGTATATTTATTATTTTAATTGGTAAGCATGGTTTTTTTTTTTATATATATATATATGTATGTATGTATTTGTGTGTGTGTGTATTTCTATCTCCAACTCATCAATTCCTACGTTTTAGAGTTCCAGAACATACACTTATATGTACAATCCGTAAAGAACATTTATTTCCACATTTTAGTCTATTAGAGCTATCCTTCCCTAAAAGGATTACAGTTATAACTTTTCATAAATTACCCAAAAGTGAGACTTTTGCTCCAATTGAAATTACAAGGAATAATCTCTTTTCTTTTATTCAAATAGACGATGCAAAATACACTAGAGAACATCCGTACTTTACACATCTATTCCTTTTTTGGTGTATTCCTTATTACTACAAACGATGCACTTTTTTACATAGTTGTGGAATTATAAAATTTACGGAAATTACGTGGAAATATATACAACTAAATTATACCCTCAATGCTCCAAATAAATTAAAACATAGAAATTCACATTCCAAGTCAAATTAAGGCAATCTAAATTAATACTAACAATTTACAACCCAATTATCATAAATTTAGAATAAATCTTATTATTTTATCAACATCCACTTTAACTAAGGACTGATTTCCAAACTTCTAGATTATAAATATCATACTATTCCAATTACCTAACTCAGGAAATATATGGATGAAATTTCAATTGAATACGTTCTTTCTAAGCCTTCATTTTGATAGATCTTGCATAGGCATAGTAATTAAATAAAACTAAAGATATAAATTTAAATGTTATAAATAAATCATATAATTTCCCACTCATCTTTCTAGCTTTCCAAATCTCCTAAATATGAATTCATCCCTTTAGTTGACTCTTTTTACTTTCCAATCCAAAAATATGTATAACAAGATATATACATACCAATTAGAATTACCGATCTGAGAGGAGATTTGAATTAGTAGAATATAGATTTATAATTATAAAATTTATCCTTTTCCTTAGTATTGATTCGCTCCTTCTTCTTCTCTTTTATATTTTGCCCTTCTCCGATTACATACACACGGAATAATAATATTTTATAACCAATAGAAATAGTGGAGAAAGGAAAACCGAAATAGCTCTGCTGCTTTGATCAGAAAATATGAGAAGAAAAGTGAGGAGCTAGATCTGTATTTATAGACGCTCGAATAAATCGTATCCGTTGGAGCTAAAATAATTAAATCTAGACCGTTCAACCGAGGTTCAACCCTAGCCACCACTGCTCCAACCGGTCGACCGCTCCCCTATTGGTGGTCGACTATTAGTGGTTGACCAACCAAAACAAGGGGTCGACTAGTAAGGTCCATGCAGTTAATATTATTTATTTCTTCTTATTCTTATTTAATTATTGTGACGACCCACCTCCTCGACCCTCAGAAATCGACATTAATACATCCTCGGTATTCACGTGCTGCAAATCCAAGTGCTGGAGAGGTAGATTATTATGGAGTAAAAGAAAAGAAAGACAGAAACGAATCTTACATGAATGGAATAACATATATTATTTCAGTATATATATCTTTATAGCAGAAATTTTAAATACATTTATTAAAGCCTATCTCATAAATCAGCTTGGACAGTTATAAATCCATGTCCTTATAAATGCTGAATAAATCAGTAAACTAATGTAGTGGAAATGGAAATGGAGAACTATCTACAGGAACATCTTCAGCTCCATCACAATGCTCCAAGTTAAACCTGACTACTTGGCTGCTTGGAAAAATAGGGCACCAAGAGTTTAAGGGAAAAGAAAATAAACTCCGGGTCAGTCATGAGACCGGTGTGAGAAACTCAAAATACGGATATTCAAAAACAAAGGGTATCTCATAAGATCATGTCACAAATAAACACAGAACAAATTTTTACCTTATGATAACCAAAACATTTTCTACGCAAAATTAGGGATATTATCTTTAATGACATTCTCTGAAAATCCTTTCATACAACATATTAATCATAGATGGAATTGTTACATTTGTTAAATTCGACATCATTAAAGGTTTACAACTAAAATTGTAAAGGCTCATATTGGAGCATGGATTCCATACAGTGACAAGATAATGGACTACCTTCTAACAGTACATCTCCAGAGGGATGCACCTGAGGCTCCAACCTCTACCAACACAGAACCGGCTACCTTTACCATAGATAGTACCGAATATGACATCACCTCGGTCGTTCCCGACCTATTCGAGAGCTCTCATAGCATACACAACATAGCCGATATGTAGAGGGTAATCTAGAAAGGTGATGATCATATCCTAATGGGTGCAACCCACATAGCCTTGCCGCATCTACTATGTTTTTTCATTCCCAGGTGATGAGGCTCGAGGTAATGATTACCTATCTCATAGCACACATTTCACTTGAATGCCACATTGCCAATACCATCACACATTATTGATTTCCACATATGTACAACCTCTGAGCTCGTACATCTGAGAGAAGGGTGTTAAGTATAGGAGAGTTACATCCTACACCACCAAAACAGATGTACGTTTGTAAAAATCAATGTACGTGCATTTTAGAAATGCAATGTAAGACATTCGTCCATACAAGTTGTCCAGGAACATAACAAACTAAAGAAACTCTCCTACAACATCCTATTGGGAATCACCCCTTGGATTAGTAGCGAACAGTCCTTGCATCGAAGATTAAATGAAGATACTACTGCCACATATATATGATATGGGAAATTTCCCCCGAGGGTCAGTGACAAGCAGCCCTACATTCCACCTTCTAATTTATTATCATTCCACGTCTTTAGTTCAAATGCGTATATTGGTGAAGTGGTTTTCGAATAGGAATCATCCAAATCCAATCATGTTTCTTTCGAACCAATCATCGATAAAAGATGTTAAGTTTGAGGGTAATTATCATTTCATTTATTAATATCTTTTATCGAATAAAATATCTCTTTTAGGGATATAAATCTTTAAATCATATTCTTTTCCAGTATATACGAAATCATTAAACCTCTCTTTAACTTTGAAATACTAAACCAAAAACATCTCTTATAAATCACATTGCAAAAACCTCATTGAGTAAAAAGGGTTGTGTAACAACCCGAGATTTCGTACCAATTAATTATCGTCACTAGGTCATTATATCGTTCGCTAATTTCTATTGGAATTTTATTGGGCTTAACAAAATTGAATGGTAGTTTATATTTTCAATTGTTTGTGTTGCCGTGATAAATATCAAAAGGAAAACCCGACCCCCTTCATTGATTTTTCATTTCGAAACCCTAAATCAAAGCATACGAAAGAATAAAAATGGCCGTCGTTCATTTTCCCCTTTGTCCAAACTAGGGCTTTCGAAATTCTTCAAGGTCGCGCCCGTGTTGATCGATCGGCGGGTACTCGTGAGAAGCTTGGATCGTTCGCGGCTCCCCCTGCTTGATTCGAGTTCGTCGTCGCTTCGTTCTAAGGTGAGTGATCTCTTCACTCACATCTATATCGATCTGTTTGAGCTCGTCTCGATTTGTTGAGCTCGTCTGACCATCTGTCTTCGTTGACACCTGACTTGGTTTGATCTTTACTGCTGCACTTGTTTTGCTTTGTATTCTGTTTGGTTGCACTTGCTCGATGGTTCGATGCACCAGAATATGATCTTCATGTATTCACTTTGTCTTATGCATTTTGCTGTAGTCTTGTATTGTATGACTTCTGACATCACTTCTGTTTCACCTATGTTGTATGCTATTGTTATTGTCTGTCACTTGAACCTGACTTTGATCTTTACTTGACACTGTTAGATATGCATGTGTTCACTTGATCATGGTTGCAGTTGTATTCCATTTGAACTAATTCATGTAGACAGTTGTCTTTGAGCATTCATTCCAGTAGTTGTGTTGCCATATTGAGTTGCAATTTGTTGACATTTGAACTTGTATTCACTTGAGTTGCACATTCCCATGCTCTGGTCTCCACAGTAGCATTCATGCTTTAGTTGCTGAACCATTGACTTGAGTTGGTTCTTGTAGTACTTGTTTCCCTGTAGCTTCTATTGATTTGCTTCACTATTGCCATTTTTGGTTGAACTATCATTTGTTCATTTTGAATTATTGAATTTGAAACTGTTGTCTGCACCCACTTCTGGTATTTGATCATGTTGCCTTCACCTGTGATATTGTTTTACTTCCTCCAGTTCACTGTATCAACTTGAACATATTGCTATTGAATTCACCCCTGACCTGTACATGACTATTGTACTGCACTGCTTCATTGTTCATTTGTGTTACCTTGGTCATTTCCAGTTGCTTGAACTTCACTTGAGCATCTGATGTTTTCTCCTGTTGCTACTGATCATTTCTATTGTTTGGTGCCTTCTTGATTCTGTGTACATGCTCCCCTTGTGAGCTGTAGTCTGATTCATTTGTAACCTATTGGGTTTTAAAGTCCAGTTTCATATGAATTTGGACTTGACTGTTGCATTGCTCCAATGTATTCATGTAGTCTGATCTGATTTCTTGATTTTGAAACTGTATGCTTCATTGCATTGCCTCTGGCCTAATCTCTGACCTGATGTACTTGAGTTGTATATTCATGTTGGAGTTGTTCATTGTAGCTTGACCATTTACAAACTGCACTTGCGCTTGGGTACTTTACCTGTTGTTTTACATGAAGTTCCTTTTTGACTTGACGATGACCTTGTCTTCGGCAAGCGAGTTGAACTGGTTCACTGTTTCCTTTTTGATTGAATTACTCGAGGCTTGATAATATTTCTGGTTGCTTGTGTAGTTGCTATCACTGTACAGTGCTCTTATTCTTCTTTATGTCGCAATGCTTTAAATCATATATGTTGATTTCCTTTTGTTGCTTTATTGGTCCTTGAACATTTCTGAGTATTCCTTTTTACTGTGGCATTGGTTTTGGGCACAGTTGCTTTGTGCCTTTGTTGTGCACTTCATATTAGCCACTGCAGTTTCATTGTGGTGGTTGATTTGTATTTGTTTTGTATTTTTTGGACCCGGCCGTGCTATCCAGTTGTGTTTGACACTTGAGTTGTCGTTGTTTGACTGTTTAGTTTCCTGGTTAATCGCTTGTTTCAACTGCAGTTTTATTGTGCAGTTGTTTCTGCTTTCTTTTGTTGTAGTTTCGCCTTTGTGATCTTGTGGTGACTGCCGTTACTGTGGTGGCGAGGCAGTACACGCATGCATGTACTGCAACCACACAGAATTGACAGATTTTGATTGATATTTCTTTTGTTCTTGATTCATTGATCTGTTGCGTATTTCGTATGCCGTATTGGCGAGGCAGTACACGTTAGCGTGTACTGCAGCCAATCAGAATTGAAAATTTTGTTGTTTTCTAAAATTATCTTCATTGATAATTCTTTTTACTTATCTTTATTGATGATTTAAATCTGCTGATTTGTTGTCTAACACTGTTTAGTGTTATATCTGCCGTTATCCGATTCTCTTATCGAAGAGTTGGATATACGAGATTTCTGTGACTGTCGTCTATTTGATATTGATTATTATTGCTTCTGTGCATTAATAACTGAGTTTGAATTAGACTGACCCGTGTATTATTTTCTTTTGAATTTAATACTCGGGTCAGATCGAGTATTTACAGGTTGTAGATTTTTTTAGCTTTGGGATGCTCCTAGTGCTATGAAGACTTTTCATATCATTTGAAGCGTTTTGCGTCTTTCTGTAGTAGTCAGTGTACTGATTTGGATGATGTGTATTCATGTACATTAGTTGATAATTTATTTGTATATATAACTTCCAGAGTCGACAGTTGTAGTTGTATCATATGTATTGTGTCAACTGTATTGTAACTGACATCAGTTATATATATATATGAGACTTTTTGTTCTATCTGTGTTCCGCACTTATTTTACCTGTGTTATTTTTATATTTACTGTCCTAAACTATTACAGCCACTGTGTAGTAGCTTTGAGTTTGTATCGGTATGTCGGATTTCCTCCAAAAATGAAATGCATGCTATACTATCTGACATATCGGTGCTCGCACAAAGAAATTACACGGATGGTCGCTCCTCAACAGCCTTATTCTCCATGCTAGTTGACAGCATTACACCGTAGTGTTCTTGGCTAGCGTGGGCATAGAGGTGGGGCGTCACAGCTTGGTATCAAAGCCTGGGGTTTAGGACAATTATAAAACATAACTTAGATGGAACATGTGTTACAACTATTTGTCGATTGTTTTATCTCTCATCTTTACATATGATCATCTTTGATTGTTAGGTATGAATTCCTAATGCTTATTCATGTGCATTTGATTTCGATTTCGTGAAAGTATTTGGCTTCTGCCTCCGTTTGCTTTGCGAACTCAAGTTGGGTTTTTGATGATGAGGATTTTGTTCTTGTGTTTTCGGCTTTGAATTGATTTAGCCGATGTTGATTTTGTTCGAATTTGGACAATTAAAGCTATTTTGACCTTTGGACTTTGTTCCACTTTTGTGCTATGCTATGGGTGTCATTGTGTACCTGTTACACTATGATGAAAAATAGCTTGACCGGTTGCAAATTGAGTGATTTTGGTTTTTCATTCATATCTAGTTTGAGTCTCAGCGATTCTGAACTTAATATTTTGTATTTTCCTCGGCTTGATTTCCATTCGACTTCGGTCACTTTGTTTTAGATGAAATTGCTAATTTCTTGATTTCCAAGACTTTGACTTTGTTTGCCGTTGGGTTCTTTGATGATGATGTTGATTCATTTTGTACTCGACAGTGGCCATTACTTGCTGACTTCGGCATTGACTTGATTCTTATTTTTGTTGAAGTCATTTATGCTCATTTTGCTTTGTTTTTCCAATTGATAATCGATTCTTCTTTTCCAATTAGTTGTTATCACCTTTGTCGACTTTGATAACTTCTATTTTTGGAATTTTTGGGTATTTCTACTTTGATGAATTTGGAATCGAACTCTTTGGATTTTATGCACGTCTTCGAATGTGAATCTTAGTGAATTGATTTGGTTTCCAAATTTAATTGATTCTTGATCATTTCCCCGATTTGTTGCTATCATTTATTAGCAACTTTAATGACATTTTCTTCGAGACTTTGTGAACATACTTTTTGATGGATTCAGTATCGATTTCTTTGGATTCTATTCACATCTTTGTATGTGAATTCTTGTGATTGATTGTTTCTACAATCATTTTTGTGATTTGTCACTTTAAAAATATAAAGGTTTTCTATACTAGTAGTAAACCAATCTATTAGTATATACAAACCTTTATTTCACTCATATGAGAAATTGAATTAAACGGCTTAGTAAAACAAGTGCTATGAAACACTTGTGTTTACTCCTGGACTTGTTCGATTGAACCTTTTGTGACAATTTTCTAGTGAAGATCTACAGTTTGTTTGTAAATATTTGAGTTAAGCAAGTGGTTATGGGACATGAAGCTTAACTCTTATATTCACTAACTTAGTGTAATTGACACTTCTTGATGATCATGACGATCATTTTTGTGATTTAGACTAGCAACTGTGCGATGTCTTTTTGTCTGCGAGGGAGACTAGACCCCACTTTTGTGATGTTTCGCCATCACATATGTGGGGTAGCGTCCCACGGTCTTCGGGCCATTCCTGTGTGAAAATTTAATGGATAGCTTCCATGATATAGCTTCTCGTTCCTGTGTGATACCCGTCGGTGAGTTTTCATGCTCCCATTTTGTGATAGGCCTTCCCCTTTTTATGATTTAGACTAGCGATTGAGCGATGTCTCTTTGTTTTCAAGGTAGACTAGACCCCGCTTTTATGATGTTTCGCCATCACATATGTGGGGTAGCGCCCCACGGTCTTCGGGCCATTCCTGTGTGAAAATTTAATGGATAGCTTCCATGAGATAGCTTCTCGTTCCTGTGTGATACGCGTATGTGAGCTTTCATGCTCCCATTCATGTGTTAGGCCTCCTCCTTTGTGATTTCTGGATTTCGTGTGTCGATTCTAGAATTTTTGTGATTTCTGGATTTCGTGTGAAGATTTCTAGAATTTGTGTTTTCTGGATTTCTTGTGATGATTTCTAGAATTTGTGCTTCACCAATTTTCACGATTTCTATTGATAAGTTTTATCAATTTTTGTGCATTGGTGAATTTGTGTGTCATTGACTTGTTATGAATACAAGTTTAGGGTATGGTTTCCCTTTCTATCTTTGAGAAGATTCTTGTGACATTTTTTAATGAATGAAAATTCATTGGTATTATATTCTGATACCAGTTATTTTGATAAGATTTTGAAGTGTTAACTTCAGTAACTGTCAATTTTAAAATGAATTTACAAGCGGTTCTTTCGCAATGCTGATTTTGTTGTCCATTTTTACGGTATTTTGAGAAGTACAATTTCCTTATCAAAGTTGTTACTGATATTGCTAATTTAATCACGTGTTTTCAAAATTTGTTATTTTTGAAAGTTGTTTCAAAAATATAAATTAAATTTGTTTTCAAAATTTTTACAATTTGCATTTTCAAAAGAATGAGAAAGTGACTTAAACGTTTCAGCAAAATCGAGGACTATGACCCCTTTATTTTACTGATTCGCTTAATTCCGGACTTGTCCGTTTGGGAGTGTGAAATGTTATTTTTAGAATACACAATTTTGCACTTTCAAGGAACGATGAAGAGAATTAAACGATTTAGTAAAACTCATGGTTATGGGACGTGTGCGTTTGCTATTTCGGTTAATTCCGGACTCGTTAATTGAATATTTGTGATTTCTGATTATCGTTTTTGATAATCGAATATTTGTGATTTCTGATTATCGTTTTTGATAATTGGATATTTGTGATTTCTGATTATCGTTTTTGATAATCAGATATTTGTGAGATTTGATTATCATTTGTGATAATTAAATATTTGTGATTTCTGATTATCGTTTTTGATAATCAGATATTTGTGAGATTTGATTATCATTTGTGATAATTAAATATTTGTGATTTCTGGTTATCGTTTTTGATAATCAGATATTTGTGAGATTTGATTATCATTTGAGATAATTAAATATTTGTGATTTCTGATTATCGTTTTTGATAATCGGATATTTGTGATTTCTGATTATCGTTTTTGATAATCGGATATTTGTGATTTCTGATTATCGTTTTTGAAAATCAGATATTTGTGAGATTTGATTATCATTTGAGATAATTAAATATTTGTGATTTCTGATTATCGTTTTTGATAATCGGATATTTGTGATTTCTGATTATCGTTTTTGATAATCAGATATTTATGATTTCTGAATTATCGTTTTTGATAATCGGGTATTTGTGATTTCTGATTATCGTTTTGATAATCGGGTATTTGTGATCTCTGATTGTCGTTTTGATAATTCGATTATCGTTTTTGATAATTGAATATTGCTGATAATAGCGTTCATTCAGTTTTGTTGTTTTCTGATTATCTATTTGATAGTTAGATTTTGTTGAGAATTGCGAATTCCTTTTATGATATTAAAATATTTCTTTGAGGTTTGAATTCTCTACCTTTATTTTTCTAGCTTTACCAATTTATGTTAGAAAATTTATTGTTAATGACGACCTTAATTATGAAAATTGCGGGGACGCAATTTCTATAAGGAGGGGAGTCTGTAACAACCCGAGATTTCGTACCAATTAATTATCGTCACTAGGTGATTAAATCGTTCGCTAATTTCTATTGGAATTTTATTGGGCTTAACAAAATTGAATGGTAGTTTATATTTTCAATTGTTTGTGTTGCCGTGATAAATATCAAAAGGAAAACCCGACCCCCTCCATTGATTTTTCATTTCGAAACCCTAAATCAAAGCATACGAAAGAATAAAAATGGTCGCCGTTCATTTTCCCCTTTGTCCAAACTAGGGTTTCGAAATTCTTCAAGGTCGCGCCCGTGTTGATCGATCGGCGGGTACTCGTGAGAAGCTTGGATCGTTCGCGGCTCCCCCTGCTTGATTCGAGTTCGTCGTCGCTTCGTTCTAAGGTGAGTGATCTCTTCACTCACATCTATATCGATCTGTTTGAGCTCGTCTCGATTTGTTGAGCTCGTCTCGATTTGTTGAGCTCGTCTGACCATCTGTCTTCGTTGACACCTGACTTGGTTTGATCTTTACTGCTGCACTTGTTTTTCTTTGTATTCTGTCTGGTTGCACTTGCTCGATGGTTCGATGCACCAGAATAAGATCTTCATGTATTCACTTTGTCTTATGCATTTTGCTGTAGTCTTGTATTGTATGACTTCTGACATCACTTCTGTTTCACCTATGTTGTATGCTGTTGTTATTGTCTGTCACTTGAACCTGACTTTGATCTTTACTTGACACTGTTAGATATGCATGTGTTAACTTGATCATGGTTGCAGTTGTATTCCATTTGAACTAATTCATGTAGACAGTTGTCTTTGAGCATTCATTCCAGTAGTTGTGTTGCCATATTGAGTTGCACTTTGTTGACATTTGAACTAGTATTCACTTGAGTCTGCACATTCCCATGCTCTGGTCTCCACAGTAGCATTCATGCTTTAGTTGCTGAACCATTGACTTGAGTTGGTTCTTGTAGTACTTGTTTCCCTGTAGCTTCTATTGATTTGCTTCACTGTTGCCATTTTTGGTTGAACTGTCATTTGTTCATTTTGAATTATTGAATTTGAAATTGTTGTCTGCACCCACTTCTGGTCTTTGATCATGTTGCCTTCACCTGTGATATTGTTTTACTTCCTCCAGTTCACTGTATCAACTTGAACATATTGCTATTGAATTCACCCCTGACCTGTACATGACTATTGTACTGCACTGCTTCATTGTTCATTTGTGTTACCTTGGTCATTTCCAGTTGCTTGAACTTCACTTGAGCATCTGATGTTTTCTCCTGTTGCTACTGATCATTTCTATTGTTTGGTGCCTTCTTGATTCTGTGTACATGCTCCCCTTGTGAGCTGTAGTCTGATTCATTTGTAACCTATTGGGTTTTAAAGTCCAGTTTCATATGAATTTGGACTTGACTGTTGCATTGCTCCAATGTATTCATGTAGTCTGATCTGATTTCTTGATTTTGAAACTGTATGCTTCATTGCATTGCCTCTGGCCTAATCTCTGACCTGATGTACTTGAGTTGTATATTCATGTTGGAGTTGTTCATTGTAGCTTGACCATTTACAAACTGCACTTGCGCTTGGGTACTTTACCTGTTGTTTTACATGAAGTTCCTTTTTGACTTGACGATGACCTTGTCTTCGGCAAGCGAGTTGAACTGGTTCACTGTTTCCTTTTTGCTTGAATTAGTCGAGGCTTGATAATATTTCTGGTTGCTTGTGTAGTTGCTATCACTGTACAGTGCTCTTATTCTTCTTTATGTCGCAATGCTTTAAATCATATATGTTGATTTCCTTTTGTTGCTTTATTGGTCCTTGAACATTTCTGAGTATTCCTTTTTACTGTGGCATTGGTTTTGGGCACAGTTGCTTTGTGCCTTTGTTGTGCACTTCATATTAGCCACTGCAGTTTCATTGTGGTGGTTGCTTTGTATTTGTTTTGTACTTTTTGGACCCGGCCGTGCTATCCAGTTGTGTTTGACACTTGAGTTGTCGTTGTTTGACTGTTTAGTTTCCTGGTTAATCGCTTGTTTCAACTGCAGTTTTATTGTGTAGTTGTTTCTGCTTTCTTTTGTTGTAGTTTCACCTTTGTGATCTTGTGGTGACTGCCGTTACTGTGGTGGCGAGGCAGTACACGCGTGCGTGTACTGCAGCCACACAGAATTGATAGATTTTGATTGATATTTCTTTTGTTCTTGATTCATTGATCTGTTGCGTATTTCGTATGCCGTATTGGCGAGGCAGTACACGTTAGCGTGTACTGCAGCCAATCAGAATTGAAAATTTTGTTGTTTTCTAAAATTATCTTCATTGATAATTCTTTTTACTTATCTTTGTTGATGATTTAAATCTGCTGATTTGTTGTCTAACACTGTTTAGTGTTATATCTGCCGTTATCCGATTCTCTTATCGAAGAGTTGGATATACGAGATTTCTATGACTGTCGTCTATTTGATATTGATTATTATTGCTTCTGTGCATTAATAACTGAGTTTGAATTAGACTGACCCGTGTATTATTTTCTTTTGAATTTAATACTCGGGTCAGACCGAGTATTTACAGGTTGTAGATTTTTTTAGCTTTGGGATGCTGCTAGTGCTATGAAGACTTTTCATATCATTTGAAGCGTTTTGCGTCTTTCTGTAGTAGTCAGTGTACTGATTTGGATGATGTGTATTCATGTACATTAGTTGATAATGTATTTGTATATATAACTTCCAGAGTCGACAGTTGTAGTTGTATCATATGTATTGTGTCAACTGTATTGTAACTGACATCAGTTATATATATATATATATATATATTTATGAGACTTTTTGTTCTATATGTGTTCCGCACTTATTTTACCTGTGTTATTTTTATGTTTATTGTCCTAAACTGTTACAGCCACTGTGTAGTAGCTTTGAGTTTGTATCGGTATGTCGGATTTCCTCCAAAAATGAAATGCATGTTATACTATCTGACATATCGGTGCTCGCACAAAGAAATTACACGGATGGTCGCCCCTCAACAGCCTTATTCTCCGTGCTAGTTGACAGCATTACACCGTAGTGTTCTTGGCTAGCGTGGGCATAGAGGTGGGGCGTCACAGGTTGATAGAAATTATACTAATTCTACTCAATATCAATTTCTGTATTCAACCTTTACTATCCACCGAACAATGGTGGAATCACCTTTTAAATTCACATGGATAGTACGGATTCCCTTCTCGGAATTTAATACCAAGCATAAGAAGATTATTTCTACACAATCCAAGTTGTATCAAATTAGTAAATTCGAATCTTTATACTTGCCTCGTTTTCGACATTTCGACCTTATCTATTCCTCGCCCAAGAAAGTGGCCAGGTGAGCCAGAGCATTGGTTGCTCCTGAACATCTCCTTATTTTAAGTACCTCACATCCAAATCTCATGAATAGAAAAATCCAGTCAACTCATCGGCTTTTATAGCCAATATAAATCACTTAATTATAACAGCTTTTCTTTAAATCATTTATTTAAACTCTTTAAAATAAATTATAAAACCTCCATATCATCTTAAAATACTCAATTATTTATTTGAATATTTATAAAAGTTTTGAAAAAGAGTACATAATTTAAAGCCATATTTTAAAAATTATTAAAAGAGCTGCAAAAAATGCTACGAATAATGCTTTTAAGGGTTATTTAATCAACAACTTTTTGATCATTTAGAAATCCATTTTTAATACTCAAATTTCTTTTAAAATTTTTACAGAATTTATTCCATATTTTAAAAGAATTAAAAATATCAATTTTGAAGAATTTATCATTTTAGTTCCGAACTGCCAAACCGCGACTATTTTGAAAACTTGATTTGCTCATATTTCAAAATCTACTAAACAAAATCTCAATCTTTTTTTTTGTTTGAAAACTATGATTATAAGAGTTCAGAAAATTCTTATTACAAAGAATTTCGACTCTGAATCCATCGTATAAATGAGTTTAAACTTTTACGACATGAAATCACGAACTACCGTTAAGCGACGCGCCTATTTTAACTAAAATTTCATATTCTTTCCAAACCTTGTCGAAACACTTTTAAATGTTTACAAAACATTTCTAAATCATTTTAAACCACTTTAAAGAAGTTTAACAATCTCATATACATCATTTCATTTATTAAAGGAAAGTGATTTCCTTTGTTATATTCGACGTGTATTAAACGTGAATTGTTTACACATCTAAACAAACATATTATCATATCCAAACATGGTTCGCAATCATCACAACCAAGCATAACCAAACATATATATCATCCAAAATATCAAAATATAAATAGAGTTTCTCACCTTCATTGGTTTCTAAATTTATGAAAATTTGCTATAGCTTCGCTACGATCGAATCAAAGCCTATGGAATCAAGCCTTAGATCTTTGGATAGGCTCGGCCTTTCAAGTGGAGATGGGCTCGGCCTTGGGTGGTAGGAGGTGTGGCCGTGGGTTTAGAGTGGAGGAAGGAGTGATTTGCCTTGGTTTTGAAGTGGATTGCTAATGTATATATACTTACATAAATTTATTTATTTTTGCTAATTTTTCTTTATAATTTTCCTAAGTAGAGAAGCTATTAATGTGGAGTATAAAGAGGTGAAGAAGCTTAGGAATTTATGAACAAATGAAATGAAGATAGATGGTGGAATTTAAAAGCAAAAATGTGAACTAAAACATCATGATATATATAAGCACACACATCATTATCTCATTACCACCACACCATCCTCCTCCATCACCATGCACAACCGAACACTCCCCCCATGTGGCTCCATGTGTGTGAGTTAATGTGTGTAAGGGTGAAGTGAAGTTTTCTTTTTAAGTGTTAAAATATCTTAGATACTTTTGTAGTATACACACACACACATATATATATATATAAGTGTATATGTATATTTGTATGTATATATGTGTTCATGTATATATTAGGGTGTGCATTGTATGTTATATATGTGCATAAGATATATAAACATGGTTGCAACAACTTTGAACAACTTCCGTTCGTTAAACCGTTGAAAATCGGAAACCGATTCTCGGTCACATTTTCACTTATAAATTAATCTACATATAAATGTAAAAAAATTTAAAAACTAATTTCCCATCATTATTAATTAATTAAAACGATCTCATTTGAATTATAAAACCATATAAATTAATATTAAACAATTGTTTACAATAAGTGCTATTATATTGATAAACCGATATAAATTTTCCTTATAATTTCAAATCAAATATATATCTTTATAAAACTATTATAAATGATTTATTATCACTTTATTCTTTTAAAAAAAATTATTATCACTTCATAGAAAATTAAAATGAATTATTATCATTTAAAATTAATTATTTGAAAAATTATAATAATTATTAATTCATCTCATATTAAATTCATAAATCAATTATTAAATATGATGCCATTATTGATGATGTCATTAATACATTTTATTTCCCAAAAATAAAATAAATAATTTTATTTCTTATTCTTGTTTAAATGGATAACTAAGTGTATGTATCCAGCTACGTGCGTGACTTTTGATAATTATATAGCTGTTTATTGATAAAACAATTTTCGACCATTTTATCAATATTACTTCAAAGTTTATATTTTTGTAAATACTTATTCAAAATAAGATTACCACCATTATTAAAACATCATAATCTATGTTTTAAAAAACTTATATCTGAATATTAAAAAATAAATTTGCAGGTTGTTATAATTATTTTCGTTTTGAAAACTTCAAACGCTAATAAATTCTTCGTTTGAACTCCTATCACAAAACTCCATATATAAAAGTTGCTCAGAAAATTCCCATGGACACAAGGGTGTAAGTTTCATGGCCAAATTTTGATGTTTGCTCATATTCCATTTTTGAGCCTTAATAATTATTTTATTAATTAATGTTAAATCTACAGGGCATTACATTCTTCCTCCTTTAGAAGAATTTCATCCTCGAAATTCCTCAAGGGGTGAATTATGTAATATAGCGTGCAACCATTCTAAATTATCCAACTAATTAGTTTACAACTAATTTTACAGTCAAACGTGTACATGTACATAGTGTATCACAACATATAAAATATGCATGCTGAATAATTCTAAATCGGCCCCTACTGTATGAATGTGTTCTTTTAAAAACATTTTCAAAATATGATGCAAACAACGTATATATACTGGTAGTTCTATATGTATGAAAGTTTTCAAAAATAAAAAAATCATTGTTTTTACACAACAATTTCCACACTCCTACGAATAGGAGTATGGTTCGACTAATTTTGCATCCAATCCCAACCATCCAATAGCTAATACACAATCTAACATCCAAAATTTTGAAAATCAAGTTTACCTAAATCTTGACTCTTATGCTGGAAAAGTAATTAAGATGGAGAATTTACATTTCCACCCTTCTTTTGGATACCTACTATGTTGCACCTTGTAACCTTCTCTTTTGCCCCTAAATCTTTCCCATATTTTCTAGGTACAATTTGCATAAGGAGGCTTATTTCTATATGTTAAATAAGAATAATTTTAAATGCAATTTTTGTTCATTATCAACAAGTCTGGAAATAAAAATTTCAAAACTAAAATAACTTTTTCCCTTGTTATTCCCTATGTGTTGTATACTGTGACAATTACTGAACAGTAAAACTCATATTCCTAACACACCGACCCTCCCTATGCATATGGCATTTGAAAATTAGTTTTTCTCTCATTTTCCATAAAAACCCCTTTCCTCTTCCAATCAAACTTGCAAAATATTTTGAAAATTCAATCTCCAAAAGCATTTAACGTAAAAAAATTCAGAAGCATCTAAACATAACTATTCTATGGCAGTTGAACAGAATTATCAAAAGTGTTTGCCTTTCCATCCTTAAAACAAATAAAGCCACATCTTATCGTAATCGGAATTCAGTCAATGAGTTAATGCATATAATTGACCCTAGCATTATGCAGTTACTCTTAGATTTGGAAAACCTTTCCTTTTACTTCAAAATAACACACAAGCATATTTATAAATTTTAGGTTTTAAGGCATAGGAACAGTGACCCGTGATTTCACAACAACCTTTCACTATCCTTTGCTTGCTAAAATTTATTTTTTACAAAATTCTATAGATTTTTGGATTAAACATTTCTTTATTTTTAGTGGCTAATTTAATTTCCTAATTCATTTTATAAACTATTAGCCTTACCTACATTCATTACTAGTTAAGTGTCCTTATAAGGTTTCCTTATTTAAATTTTTTCCCAATATATATAGCGGTCAAAGCTCATCTAGAAAATCAACATTGTACTAAAATAGAAACCTATCTCATACCGTATCGTACTTTTTTTTCAATACCCTAAAAGAGACAACTAGCGATTGCAACCCAAATAACCCTAAAGAAACAATTGCTACAAGCTACCCTCCAAAATCAACTGGTTTTAATGATGTTGTGGCCATATCACTACTTACTCAATTAAGATAGACATTTCTAGCATACCATTCTATTATAATCCACATGTCTTAACTTACATCATTGGCCCCCAATAAATAAGGTACATCCATTACTTCAATGATTACATTCAATTAAGGGTTAAATTGTGCATTCCCATGCTGTAGTGGGTAAGATATATGAACTATGCACATTTAAAATAACTCATCGGAAAAATTAGCTTAGTGGAGTAACTTTCCTACCACTTATCGTGCCTTCTTTAACCTTGAGTCAACCAATATCCCTTATTCATGTTTACCATCTAATCACCCTCTTCTCTAATCATACTTCTATCTTCCTCTAATCAAAATCTCTTGATAGTATTCTCCAAATTTGATATCTACCATATCCTTAACATTTCGTGCGAGTATACACTAGGATTCGCAAAAGTGTACTTTAATATCATTACCAATTCCTTTGAGGGTCCTTCTTATGGCTTTCACGCATGTTTATTCAAACATTCCTGTTTAAACTAATATTCCTTATAATCAATGGGGATTCCTTAGTGCTACCTTATGAGCATTTGAAGCTATTTTGTTCATAGCCTTGACTTTTAGCTCGTCCTACTTAGGTAGTCATCCCTATCTACTCTATACCAAAAATTGGTTTGGTTTTCACCACTCTTTATAAAAGTAAAACTTCATCATCATGAAGTACTTAATTGAAAACTTTTATCTTTTAAAATATAAAATTAGAAACCTTTTTCAAAAATTGCTTGGTTTCCAAAAGAAACCATGAAAAATTTCTCATTCTAACAAACTTTCCTTTTTCAAAGACTTTCTACAACGGAAATTTACTTCTTTAAAAGTAGGATCTTTTAACTCAAAACATTTATCATGTTTGAATACAAAAACTCAACGGTCATACCAAACAAATTTTCAAAAACAACTTCTATAACTTTAAATAGTGAAAACTAAAGCAGACATGGATAACTCTCATCCTATTATTTTCCTACTACTCATGTTATTTCCTCTTTAAACCTTAGCGGAGATTCTAATAGCCTATGAGGGGGACTTCTAAAAGGTACATGCAATTATTGCACATATTTATGGAAATTATCCATTTTTCCTATGCTTTGCCTCTAATTTCCTACCTCGTTCCTTACTAGACCACTAACACAATTTTGATATAAATTCTTAATGTCATTCCAATTTAAATTTCCTAATATTGCTTATTAAAATTTCTCCTACCAAAATTGCCTTCAAGTGGCTTCTCCTTACATAGCCCTTTTCCTCCTAATTGTTTTCCTTATTGACTCATTATAGTGCGTTCGCCTCCTACTTTAGCCATTGAACTTTCCTTTATCAACATGAAAAGAGATATGTATAATTCTATTTCATTTTTCTCTCCATATTTTCCTTATGAGAATATTCTTCCTACCTTCATTATCGGGCATTCTTACCCTTCCTTTCTCTTTACCCCATTTAAATAAAGTGCCATTTTTATTTTTCCACTCATTAGAAAGAGTTTTAAAAACATTCGAATTAACCAAAATAGGAAAAATCATCGAGCCAAAAATACGCTCTCTTTTCCATTCATTTCAAAAATAATAAACATCTTTACTAAAAACCATTTAAATTGAAAATTTTTAACCCAACCAATTTTAAACTCCACTAGGAATCTCAGATAGCTACTTACAATTTTCTTACTTTTTCAAAACAATGACTTTTCAATGATAGGGTCCTTTTTAAAAATAAATCCTTTGAAAAACCATTCAAAGCATTTCAAGGAATTTTCAAAATATTTTGGTTAAATCCTTTCGTTTAAATTTCTTTCACATGAAGTCGAACTTAGAAATGGACTCTTATTCGCCCTTTCTTTTGGACTTTCCGTCTTCCCTACTCATTCCTAACTCACCTTCATTAAGAACAAATCAAAATCCGGCTATCATCTTTTGGTATTTAAGGTACACCTTCTTGAAAGAACTTTCTCAATCCTTTTTCACACCTTACTTCTGCATGTGGAATGACTCCCCTTTTTGACTGCAAATGTCGACAATAATACATTCATAGTATTCATGCATCGAGCACTCAAGTGTCGGAAAGACGAATTGTTAGAGTAAAATAAAAGAAAAAGAAATAGAACAAGGAAGAGAGAACACAACATCAGAATCTCACAATGGAACGATAACATAAAATATCAAAAGACCAGTGTCGCTTTAAGATGCATAGCATTTCAAAGTTAGGATAATAAGTACTATCATCAGCTTGGACAGTTATAACAACCGCCTAACATATGCTGATATATCAATGAAGTAATGCACCAGAAATAAGAATACTACGGTAGGTGAATGAAAGCATCCAGCTCGTCTATGGGATCCCCAAAGAGCATTAACGGAAACCTGACTTTCTCAAACTACTCTAAAGAGTACACGAGGAATTTAGGGAAAATAAAAACCATGTGTTAGGCATAAGTCTGGTATGAGAGACTTAAAAAATATGTGTGACATATAATAGCACCTTTTGAGACCACATGGAATACCATAACAATTATCCCCTCTAAAGAGCCAACTATCTATTAAGTACATATCTCGGTATAATAAATAACATCTAAGGTATAGAATATAAGTAAGAAATAGCTGAGGTAAATTTACACCACAATAATGACTAGGTATACAATCCAGAACCGCTAAGGCGTGTTTGCATAAATGTGTAGGATTTCCATGGAGATCTCTTCGGTTTAGCCGACCGAACTCCATGACAAGGATCAGAAACTTCCTTTGAAGCATCATCTATCTCTAGATAGAATATACTATAAGGTAACCACAACTTTCCCAACAATGAACTATATGACGCAAAATATCAACAACTCCTGTGCATAGCATATCGATAAGCATATTCTAGATATGGAGTTGATATACCCTCATGGGTAAGCTAAACCGAGATCGTGCATCCTACTCTGGTTTTAGCCATTTCCGATGCTGAGGCTATGTTCAAAATTTTTCACATGAGTCTTCATTACTTTAATAGAACATGAATCCCCAAATGGATTCCATCATCTCGAATGGATCACGAATTGCTACATGGATTCGAGCATCTCGAACAAATCTCAAATCTCCACATAGATTCCTGCATAAGTCTTTCAACGAATGCTAATTTTGACCTCTCTCTTGGAATACTCCTCAAGGTAAACAGTCCCATACGATAGCATCGTTCGAAATGTTAACGCTGACCTCTCTTATGGACTTAACATAGGATAGACAGTTCAACTCTATAACATTTGACTTCATACCACTTCCAAAACCTGGATTACGTACATAGTTTTGACGTGGTTATAGGTTCGAGTCTCCTCATATAAGTACGCTTTCCCACTTAGCGAACGCTCCAAAACCAATCGATGAATTTCCGGTTAACTTAACCCTGGTTCTTTCAAAAATAAATGGATAATACATAAGGGTGGAGATCTTCTCCTATACGAACGTCTTTCCTTATCATTTGTCTTAAAAGAGCAAGACATGTTTATATGTACAATATAGCATCTTCAAAGATAACTGTACTCTATAGATCTAGTGTTTCTTCTAGATATTTCCTAAGTTATTTTAGTCAATTTCGATAGTCGACTAATTGACTATTAAGTACGAGATAGATGATCATAAATGAACACCAAGTCTCATATACTTATCATAAACGAATAAACATACAAGGCACAATCAAGTCACACAAGCAACCTCTAATGCCCTTTTTATTTAATTAATACTTTTTATTAATTAAAATATCTTTTATTAGCAAAACTTCCTTTTATCTAATAAAACTTCATTTATCAATCACTTCTATTCATTTGTACACTTTCAATACTTCAAAAAGTATTCTTATACTTATCTCAATTGGTATAAGTTTATTCACAAATCATTAACAAGATTTCTTACTTTAAACCTTTACTTTTTCTATCTTTTTCCAAATGATTCCATACTTATAATTTCCTTCAAAATATCCATTTTAAGGATCTAAGTTGTAGTGACCCAGAAATTCGAACACTTCATCTTTGAATATCGAAATATTTTGAAATATAGTTGAATGTTGTAAATTTGATATTATAACCTTGTTAAACATGATTTAATTAATGAATAATGAGAAAAACTGTTTACAAAAATATATTCTTTGAAGAAAAATCGATAATATGATCGAAAATTGGTTTATCGGCAAACAGCTTTTTGATTGATATAAGTTGTTCGAACTCTTTTGCACTTGTCTAATGATCAAACGAATATTTTAGCAACTAAAACATGCTCCTCTTCATAAATCAATGGATGATTCTAGAAGCTCCCAAATGGATAAGAGATATTATCTTGTAAGGGTATAAGAGAAATTTGGCTTAAGGAGAAGTAATATAAAGGAAAAGTGAGGGGAGGCGAGCCTTCCATGGCATGGTTGGGGTGAGAACAAGGCTAAAGAGCACCATTCTAGAGCCTATATAAGGAGAGGCATACCCTTGTTATTAAATCACAAATTCACAAAACAAAACCAAGCTATTTTCATGTTTTCTTCTTCTATAATTTCCTAAAACGAAATAATTGCAATACTCATCCAAATCAACTCAAATTTAGGGTGGAGCTTTGGGAAAACATTACAACACCTTCTACCAAGTTAGTTTTGGAAGAATCAAGGCACAAGTCACCCCTCCATCATAAGCCATGAGCATTAAGGGGGATTGGAGGGCTAAAGAAGGTGAAAGCAAAGAGGAGGAAGGGATGGAAAAGTGTTGCAAAGGAGAGGTTGGACTTGGTCAGCTTAGACATGGTTGTTTGTTGGGTTAAAGGTAAGTTGACTCAACATTTGAATGGAAAATATTGGGTATATATGTTTGTATTTGAATGTGTTTAAGTTGTTTGAATTAATGTTGACATATGTTGAAACATTGATTTTGATTCTTGCTTTGAAAGAAAATGGCATATTAATCTATACGAACGGGCTTGTACAGACTTGAACGGACTTACATAACATGTGGCATAATTTTGAAACAAAGAACATAGGTAGTTGAACTTTGGGTTAGATTGGACTTAGATTTGAAAGTGCACTTATAATGATAGTCGATGAGGATGCACTTTGGAATAGCCTTGTTTTTGGTGATTTCTATGGAACTTTGAGAGATCCTTAGGGGTTTCTTACCATATTTATTATGTTGTATATATATGCTTGCTTGCATAAAAATTTTGGACAATAAAAAGTTAAGTAACATTTTGAAAAGCGGCAAAAACTTCACTTGTGCAAAACTGCATCGTTTAGTCTTAATTTTTGGAATTTAAAGGTTTGAAAAGATTTTTAAATTTATGTATTTTGTTTCATTCTTTTTATAACTGTTTACTAGCTCATATTAGAGTATTTCAAAATTGGTCTTAGATATTTATGAATTTTTAAGAATTGGTAGTGAAATTTTAAAGAAGAGGATTTTATAACAAAAACTTATTTTTTCAAGTTTTTAAGGAAATTATAAAGTTAATATTTTCAAGTAATATTTTGAGTAAATGTTTTAAAACCTACTATAAGTATTTTAAAAGCATTTTCAAGTGTATATAGTTTTTAGAAAATATGTTGACTATTTTATATCTTATGTATTAAGTATCTTCTAAAACTGGTTTATTTAATATCTAGTTTTACAAATAAATTACGATACATATCTATCATTCAAAAAATAGTTTTAAAAGTATAAAAAAGGTTTAGAAAGGGCTTAAAATTAATGGCCAAATGCTTAATTTTTTGATTACTTATTTGAAAAGTAATTAATTATGCTTAATACTAAAAGCCGACGAAGTAGGCTTATCTATTTGTGTGAGTTAAGATTTATGTTCGAGTAGGGATATGAGTAATAGAGCTCTAACCTACCGGCTTCCATCTTGATCGAGGAATAGTTATGTCGGAAATGTCGAAAACATGTTCGTCGTGTTGATTTCTTACCTGTTTATGGAAATCATTCATACTACACTTAACACTAAAAGCCGACGAGGTAGACATATCTATTTATGAGATTTAAGAATGAAGTATCAAGGCAAAGCTTTCATATGCAACCGGTGCTCTAACTTGCCTAGCTTAGCTCTTGGATGAGGAATAGTTAAGTTGGAATGTCGAAAATAAGTTAAGTATACGAATATTGATTTGTATAAGCAATGTTTTGATTAGATATTCGATTAGTCGATTATTGAACTTGACCTAATATTAACTAAGGAAGTATCTAAATGCTTTGCAATTTGATACCGATGAGAACTCCCGACGAAAAGCATTGGTATGAAATGTCTCTAGCTTTCGCTCACTTTTGAGAAAACCAGAATTGAGTTAGCCGGTAATTCATCGAATTGGTTTCAAAGAGACTGGGATCGATAAGTGTTTTACTTATCGAATACCACTTTAAAACTAGTATACGAGTTCTATTTTTTGGGAGTGGTTGTGAAGTGAAATATTATAGAGTTGAACTATCAATCCTAAGGTTAAGTCTTAGGGAGATGTGAGCATTAATATTTCAAACGATGTTATCATATGGGACTGTCTATCTTGAGGAGTATTCCTAGAGTGAGGACAGTGTTAGCATTCATCGGAAGAATTATGCAGGAATCTATGTTGAGATTCGAGATCTGATCATGATGCTCTAATCCATATAGTTATTTATGATCTATTCAAGATGATGGAATCAATTTGAGGATCTATGTTTTGTTTGAGTGATGAACTCATGTGAGAGATGCCGAACATGACCTTGACATCGAAAATGGCTAAACATGGAGTAGGACGCACAATCTTGGGTTTAGCTAACCTTTAAGGGTATACAACTCTATTACCTAGAGATGCTGGGAGTTGATGGTACTTAGTTCCACGCAGTTCATACTATGTTCTGGTGATGGACAAGTTGTGTTTACCTTATGGTATATTCTTGTAGAGATATACGATGCTTGGAAGGTCGTTTTCGGTCCTTTTCATGGAGATCCACTTCAGTTTACATGAGCATCTCTGTGGAAAAATCTATTATGCAAACTTACCTTAGTGGTGTTGATTGTATAACTATTATTATTGTGTCGTATACACAGTAGCTATTTTATGATATATGTTTTACACCCTAGACACTATCTATTATACTGAAATATTCACCCATCAGATGGTTGGTTTCATTTGATGGAAAACTCGTTATGGTAATCTACATGGTCTCATCGGTTCCGTTACTTGTTATATATTTCTTGAGTTTCTCATGTTGGTTTACCAGACTGATCCGGGTGTTATTTTCTTATAATGCTTGAGTCAACCCCGTGTATATTTCCGGATTTAGTTATGGACGCTTGGGGCTTATGGGGAAGAGTTGGATGATTATTTACTATAGTATTCTTATTTCCACTGCATTACTTTATAGTATATATTAACTTTGTGAGGACAGACGGTTATAATTATCCAGGTTGATAATAGTACTTAGGTTTTGGTAATTCTAAAAATCTATATTCGGAGTAACCCTTTATACTGTTCCTTTGATATTATATACTATCATTCCATTGTGATATTTTGATGTTGTGTTCTCTCTTCTTTATTTTATTTCTATTTTTTTATTTTACCCTAACTTTCTTTCTAGAACTTAGGTGTTGGAACACGAATACCGTGGATGTATTTAGTGTCGACATTCGAGGGTTAAAAAGTCGGGTCGTTACATTTAGTATCGAGCATAAGGTTGAGGGAACACCTTGGCCTTGGTTGGGTATGGCTCATTAGAGATAGGGAAAGCGGCACCCTAGAATGAGTCGAGTGTATTATATTATGAGAGCGTATTTATATTTGAAAAACTAGACTTTAAAATTATTTCTTAGGACTATCTCTTTCTTAGTAACCTCTCTTTGAAATAATTATATCCTTTCATGTCCTAAAGAAGTTCTACTTTGATTAGCTAGTAAGAACTATAAGTACTAGAGCCTCCAATGCTGGAGGAGCACCAATGAATTTGCTCCAGTTAAAGAACCAAGGGAGAAGGTCGTAGAGAAGGTCATGTAGGTAAGGCCTCAAATGGGTTTTGCTATGCTTTGTCGTGATTACGAGAGGCTGGAAGGTTAGAGAATTGGTGGTACGAAGACGATTATTGAAGTCCAAACTTGGATTAAATTGTAAAATTGGATATTTGGAGATATGGATCTAGATAGCGCAATGAAGCGTAGGTTGGTGTCGCGACATTTGACAGATGCGGCCATGGATTGGTCGAGTTCTATTATAGCCGATGCCCAAGAGAATGACTTCTCTTTAGCCTAATGTAACGACCCCACTACTTTAAGACAATGGAGATAAAGGCTTTCACCGACAACCTGGACGGGTAGGTTAGCAGTTTGTATTCCGGGCCCAGACATGGTGACATAGCACAAAAATTTAAACGTTTTGTTAAAATCTTATTTTATTCAAGGTATTTCTTACAAGGCAAGTACATATTGTCGTTGCGAGTGGAGTGGTTCCTCACAGAATTCATAAAGTTTCAAAAATTTTACTTATATTCATCATTGTTCCTTCATGTGGTTCTTATCCACTCACTTGAATTAGTTTGGACATGAAATTAAAATTTTACCCTTTAGCCTATTGAAGCAAAATATTAGCTGTAACAAAACAATTTAAGCATTAGCACAATATAGTCTAAACACTAATAAAATAGTTTGGCTAGAATATTCCTTACATTTTAAATTATTCATATATATACAACTATAAGGATGAACCAAGAAATAAAATCATAATGTAGAACAAATATTGAAAGATTTAAAAAAGAAATTGAGGTGTTGAGGCTATCTAGGATATTAAGATTTTGAATTGATTAATATGAATTCATTAAATAATATTAGTTGGACCAATTTGATTCAACTGGATAAGTTCAATAATTTAAAATGTAACTGAACCATGATTCATGGATTAATATATTTACAAACGGATAGATAATTCAAAACTGTATTTTATAAAGTTTATTGATTAAGCACTATCAATTTCCATTTTTTCACATTAAGTGTATTCCACTTCTGCATATATTAGTAGAAATGTGCTAGGTAAATAAATTCCACCAACTTTTAAGAAATGAAAAGCAACAAGAACATAATTCTACTAACTATACTGACATGCGCACAAAACAAACATTCTTCTGCATGAACTTTAGACTACCCGCTGAATAAATAAAACGAGTTATTCTCCTTTTTATTTCTTCTTTATAGATCTATTGCATAAACAAGTAAGGAATATACACCATCAAAATCATTGTGTATTACTCACATATGGATACTCGATGGTATCAAGTTTATAACTCTTCATTAAATACTGTGTGTGTGTATATTCATCTTATATATATATATATTTATTATGATCAAACCAAAATTTGTTGCATGCAGTTCTTTACTTTATGCTTGCTTAAATCCATGACAACATCTTTAATTTAAACTTTTATTGTTTCAAGCTTTATGTTATACAACAGTTCTTCTAAAAAAAGATTTCTTTCTTCTTTTGAACCGCATAAAACTATATATGTGATTTCACTTTCAACCTTTTTAATATATGATGTTGAACACTTTTAGATAAATATATATGAATAATTTATAATGCAAGGAATTTTCTAGCTAAACTAAGGATACAGTGACCCATTATCCATCCATTGTGAAGAGTTGGTGGTTTTTACTGCTCTGTCAAAACCTGACGCATTGCGTTCAAAAGAAAAATTGTTCTTCAAAGACTTAGCTTTCTAATGGATTTAAAATTATCGAGAATGGATTGATGGTTTAAGATTCATTATCAAATATATATGATATTTTAAAAATATCAAGACTAAAAATCTTTTAAAGAATTTTTGGATTATTTGAATTTAAATTCAAAAGGAGGGTTTTCTAAGTATGCGAATAATTTCAAATAAAGAAAATATTAATAAAAATATCAATTTCAATAGGTAGTGCTTGCTACCCCAAGCGCAAATTTATCAAAACTGAGCTGAACTCATTTAGCCATAACTTTTGAACGATTTGTCCGATTTCAATAATTTTGCCCATTTCGGAAAACTTAAAACCACGATTACATAAATTGTTTGAAAATATATAGATTTAGAAAACAATATCTTCATTTTCTAAATTAACACATTGGTTTATAAAACAATATAAATTCCAAGTAAAACATTTCTTATTATATTTCCAAAATATTGTGTTAATTCATCCTTGTTTAAGCGTTTAGAAATCCCTATCGATACGTTAGCTACTCATATCGACTAGAATTTATTAACCACTTAATGGACCAATTAACCTGGAATAAACCATTAAAATTATTCAAAATAATATTTATACAATAATGGAGTAAACCAAAACAGTCAAAATAGTCCACTCTAGGGCCAAGGCTCGTGTTATATATATTTTATATGGTTCTGAATATTTTAAATCAGTGTGTTTATTACTTTGTACTAATATAATACATTTCAAATTTTCAGTTCAGATCCTCCTAATAAAGACATGTTGGTGTTAGTCCAAAGATATATTCACACTCGATCGTTCCTAACCAGCCTTATTCTTAATATTACCAGACAATATTACTATGTGATATTCTTTGGTAATATGGGTATAAAGGTGGGGCGTTACACCTAATATAATAATGAGTTTGAGATGAAGTTTGTTCGGGAAGCCAAAAAGACTTTGTTATTTAAGAGCTGCTTAGATCTGAAGCAGGGGGCCATGACAGTGGCGAAGTATGAGAACCGGTTCATCGCATTATCTCGATTTGGGTTAGGATTAGTTGACGCGATGTTGAAGAATAATTTGATGTTTATGGTAGGTGTGTGTCCCGAGTTTCAGAGAGACATGACTAATCACCTTATGGGGTCTTTTGTGAATTTGGTAAATATAGGTTTGAGGTTTGAGAGTTTGGTACCAAGGCCTATTGTTTCTGCACTAGCTAGGGATAAGAAGCGCAAGTTTCGATCGAATAGGTACGTAACGACCCTAGTTTTGGTTAATACTATTTAGAACATTTAATTAATTAAATTAAATTAAATAATGAAACAGTTAAGGGATTGAGATTTGTGTAATAGAGGTTGCCATGCCAACTTAAACAAATGAATTAAGGGAAAACGAAATAAAATAAGTTAGGGTGGTTGATAAGGGCAAGATTGGAATAAGACCTATTCTAATACCCTAAACCCTTATGCACATTCATTCTACATGTTCATAAACAAAATCAAATATAAGTGAGGTCGACCACCATTAAGGGAAAACAAGAAGAAGATAAGAGGAAGAATCTTAAGCAACTTAATCCAAGATCAAATCTCAACTCCTTAATCACAAGCTAAAGGTGAATAATAGGTTACATCTCATATTTTTTTATATTTTTGGTTTCTAGACCAGATCCGAATATTTTTGCAAAGTATATTTCCATGTTTTTTATTGTTAAAATGGATATATATATATATATATATATGCTTGTTGATGATTTAGGCTATTTCATATGGATTTTATGATAAGTTTTAAAGTGAAAACCTTAATAAATAATAGCCAACTGCCTTGAGATTTTGAGATAAGGTCAGAAATAATATTTTAGAGATGGGTTTCAAATTTCATAATTTTCTAAATGAATGTGGATTTATTATTAATTTTCTAGTAAAGAAAATGGTTAATTGGGTTTAAAATTAATTACGGATAATTTATATTGTTTTTGGGTCAGAAATTAATATATGATAGAAACATATTAAAAGTGATCTATGGGAATTTCTGTAAAATTTCCTAAGTGTTTTAATCAGTATATAAAATTATTTAATGTATGGGACTTAAATGTTTTACATATTTATAAAAGCAGAAGGGGCATTCTTTAAATAATTTAAATTATTTACTTCTGAAATTTCGGCAGCACTTTTAGAAAAGAATTTAGAAAAGAAATTAGCAACCAATCATATGTTGGCAAACAAAGCAGGTTAGTTGAAAAGAATTACTTTTTAAAATTAAAATTCAGTTTTACCAAACTTTTTCTGTTTCGCCACTTTCGGCACCTACCGTTCGATTGGTACTTCCACCTCCATCTCCATCGAACCAATGTGCATGGTATCAAAGACTTGATATGTAGTGAATTGGACATAGGCGAAAGGTATATAGTCGAAACAAGGGGTTCCGAAGGGGTCGAAACCTTGCTTTGCTTTTAAAAGGAAATGCGCCTGCTTTGCTTTCGAAAATAATGCGTTCGACTTAGATAGCTTTCGACTTGGTTAAATGGTTTTAAAGAATAATTTCAAAAGAAGTTGTAGCTTGTTTTATAAAGAAGCTTTCGACGGGGTCGAAACCCATTGTTGTCGCATCCTACCTTTCGAAGCAATGCCTTCGAAAGGGTTTCTTTGTTTTAAAACCTAAGTCACTTCTCCAATGCTTTCGAAGGGATTGGTTTTGACATCATCCACTTCTTTTACTTAGGAAATTGCTTTCGAAAGAGCTTCTTTCGACTTAGTTGTTTTAAGACCCTTTTAATGTTTTAAAAGTTAAACCTAAAGGTTTCGAAAGGAATGATTTCAGATGGTTTCGAAAGGTTGTTCCACATATTTTAATTTAAACCCAATGTTTTCGAAAGGTTTGTTTTAAGTAGAGTACTTTAATGCTTTCAAAAGGTAACTAACAAAGGTTTCGAAGGGGTGGTTCCCTAAGTATTTTCGAAAGGTACATGATAAAGGTTTCGAAGGCGTGATTCCCCAATGTTTTTGAAAGGTTTACTTTAGTGTTTAATGGAAGATTTCCAATGTTTTCGAAAGGCATGTTTAAAATGTTCTGAAAGAGGATGTCTAAGGTTTTATAAAGCTTTCGAAAGAGATGTTTACAATTTTTTCGAAAGGACTATGGTAAATGGTTTCGAAAGGTATGTTTTGACCTTTCGGCCTAAGGTTATAAAGTAAAGTAGTTTATTTGTATCGAAAGGGGTACTTTCAATGGTTTTGAAAGAGAATTGTTTAAAGGTTTAAACAAAAGTTTTGAATGTTTTCATCAACAATGTTTTAGTAAAGTATATATCAT
Source organism: Allium fistulosum (assembly GCA_030737815.1). Taxonomy (NCBI): domain Eukaryota; kingdom Viridiplantae; phylum Streptophyta; class Magnoliopsida; order Asparagales; family Amaryllidaceae; genus Allium; species Allium fistulosum. The sequence goes on along the minus strand of CM060902.1, from coordinate 794,891,480 downwards.
GGCAAAGAGGTTTGAGTAAAACAATAATATGTTTTCCTCGTTTAAGTATGATTTAGAAGGATTAAATCATTTTAGAAAGGTTTCCAAGGAAAATTAAAAGGGTAGTTAACCCTAAGTAAAATGACTCGGATATTTGTATACCAGATGGGACTGGTGTAGGGTCGCGCCCTATACATTAGCTATACCCCCTAGCTAATATTAGTCCAAATTTCCAGTGTGTAGGGCTTAGTCACAAGTAAGACTTAAATGATGGTTACACACAGAAAGGAATACATGTACAGAGAGGAAGGATAGGTTATTGGTGAGAACGAAAAACCATTAAGATCAGGTGACCTTTGGAGAAGTAAGTTAAGGACAGACCGTCCAGAAGTTTGTCTAACAGGTGTTAGATTATTTGTTTATTTTGTCTGGTAGGCCCAAGTCCACCAATGGTTAGTAGTTAGCCAAACAAAACTATATTTTTCGGACAGATTGTCCATTTGTTACCTATTTATATGTATATATGATAATGTTATTATTGTTATGATCAGTTTGATTGTAGGATTCTGATTTGCAAAAAGATATGTTTTAAAAGGATATTAGTGAGGGGAAACCCGTTCCACTAAGTGGAGTGGTCTCACTTAATATCAGTAAACCGAGATGTAATAGTATTATTCACACTAAGCTTTATGTCTAACTTGAAGTTTATGTTTTCCCCCTAAAATCTCGGGTGCTCAAAATTGATTTGAGTAGGTTGAGATTTGAGGATTTGTAGGTTTTAGTAAGTGGACGAATAAAGCTTCCAGAGACGAGCAGGAGGCTGATGTTAGCTATATTTAGGAGTTGTTTTATTTTATTTCTACTGTGTTGTATTAAGTCTGATATGACTATTTAATACTCTGGTCATCCAAGGGGGGATCCTCATATGTCGCTCTTGGCGTATTTATGTAATAATTATATTTGATCTAAACCTGGGAAACGATTATGATTATGTAATTGGATATGAAACATGTTTTGTGAAATGTAATCAGAAAAGTTGTTGTTTTTGAAATCTGTGATTTTGTTTCATATTCATGTGCTTCTGATATTATGGATACCATTAACATTACCGTATTTTGTCGCCGGAAGTTAATACCATAGATGGCTGTAGCATCTGTAGCGCTTAGCTTTGGGCCTCAGGATAGGGGATGTTACAACTTGGTATCAGAGCATAGGTTTATAAAAAACTTTAAACTTAAAATGAGTTTGATAACATAATCCTAAGGAATTAGAGGAAAGATTGGGTTATGGGATAATGCTATAGTAACGTACTTGTAATTGCTATATACAAGTATACGCTATATCTCTATTCCCCTATCTCTCTTATGCTATTCTTCTGTATCTTACAAAGACTCGAATATAGATATGGATGCTAGAAGTGGAAGAGTTAACCTTGGTGGGGGAAGCACCATAACAAATGAAAATGCCAGACCAAATATAAGAAGGAACCAAGGTCAGGCACAAGTTACAAATGTGGGTGCTGAAGTTCGGCAAGTAGACATGGGAGCAATGTATCAGTTCTTTGTCAACATGATGCAGGCGAGAATTGATGTTGGAGTAGTTGGAGGAAATGTTGGAGGAAGGAAACAAGAATCTCTAGTAGTGAATAGTTATGCTATTCTGAGTAGAGATTATGCTCGGTTGGGAGGAAAGTTGTTTATTGGTACTGAAGATGCAATCGAATTAGAGAATTGGCTACTTTATTGCCAAAGAATTTTCACTGACTTAGGGCTCAACGATGAGCAGAAAAGGAGACTTTCCTCTAGACAGCTACAAGGGGCAGCACTGTATTGGTGGAACAGTGTGACAGTTGGAGTCAACATGGAGAATATGACTTGGGCTGAGTTCAGGAGGAGGTTCGAGGAAAGGTTTATGTCAGAGATTGCTAAGTCCACTCTGTTCGGGTAGTTTGCCGATTTGGAGCATGGGGATATGACTGTGCTCGAGTATGCGATGAGGTTTGAGGAGCTAGCGAGATTTGGCTATGCTACGGTTGATACTGTGATTAAGAGGAATGAGAAGTTCATCAAGGGGTTGAAGCCTGAGCTTGCTAAAGCCATGTTACCGCATATTAGGGATCCATGTGATGTTGTTGTTGAGATGGCCATGAGGAATGAAGAGATGCAAGCTTTTCTTGAAAGAAATAAGGCCAAGGAAGCTCAAGGAAGGCAAAGTCAGAAGAGGAATTTTTTCCACAAGAAAGAAGCTCAGAAGGGTGGAGCTGCTAAGAAGGGAAAGTCAGAAGTGGTCTGTTACAAGTGTGACAAGAAAGGACACTATGCCCATGAGTGCCGGACAAGCAGGGGAAAGAAAGCTCCTAAGAAGAAAGAAATAAAATGTTTCAACTGTGATCAGATTGGACACAATAAGAACCAGTGCAAGAAGCCAACCAAGGATGGGAAAGGAAAAATGTTTGCATTGGAACCAACTACCACGAGACCGACAGCACAATAGAAAGGAAAAGCTCTGTTGGGAGGTACGCTTTTGATTCATGGTATATCAGTTAGAGTTCTGTTTGATACTGGTGCATCACATTCTTTTATATCTTGTTGCTTGCTAGATAAGTTTATTCTTGAACCCTCGTACTTAGTTACTTCCTTAAGGGTTGCAAATCCGATAGGAGGGTATGCGACACTTGGGATGAAGTGTGACCACCTAGAGTTTGACTTGTTAGGTCATACCTTTGTTTGCAGTTTGCATGTGCTTGATTTCCTAGGGTTTGGAATTATTTTGTGTATGGATTGGTTAAGTAAATACGATACTAGGATATTTTGCCATGATAGCAAAATATCGCTTAGACACCTTGATTGTAGTGATCGGATAGTATACTCCATAGAAAACCCTAGTTGTGAGGTTAACGCTTTGTTGGGTGTTATGGAGGTAGAAAACGGATTGGATCGAGTTTTCATTGTTAGATTATTCACAGATGTCTTCGAACCCGTTGCAGGTTTGCCGCCAGAATGAGCCATTGAGTTTTGGATATATTTGATACCAGGAGCAGAATCGGTGATTATACCGCTAAGCAGAATACCACCTACCGAGATGAGGGAACTGAAGGTGCAGTTGGTGGATTTGGAAGGCAAGAATTTTATCAGACTAAGCAATTCACCTTAGGGAGCAGCCGCAATTGCTAAGAAGCCAAATGGATCGTTAAGGTTGTGTATCGATTATCGTAAGTTGAATAAGAAGACGATAAAGAATCGATACTCGTTGCCTAGAATTGACGATTTGTTCAATCAGTTGAGTGGAGCCAGAGTGTTTTCCCAATTGGATTTAGCAACAGGGTTCCATCAGCTTAGAGTGGTAGAGGATAATATTCCTTTGACGTCGTTTAGAGCCAGATATGGATCGTACGAATGGTTAGTAATGTCGTTCGGACTAACTAATGCGCCAGCATTCTTTGTAGATTTGATGAACCGAGTTTTCCGAGAGCACTTGGATAGGTTCATGTTGGTTTTCATAGATGATATTTTGATATACTCTAAGGATGAAAGAGAGCATGAAGTTCATCTTAGAGTGGTTCTTGAGACGTTGAGGCAGCATCAGTTAAAGGCGAAATTTTCGAAGTGTCATTTCTGGGAAAAGGAAGTGAAGCTTCTTGGTCATGAAGCCTATGGATCACTAGCGAGCCATCCTATTAGCTCGAGTCACGGCGTAACCTCCAATGCACCTTCATGTGTTGATCTGCAAGCATGTGGCAATTAGGCTTGGCCCAGTAGCTCTCCAACCTCTATAAATACAATCTTACCTGCAACATAAATAGGATCTTCTTCCGGATTGGTGGCTGAAACTCTGCAGAAAGCTTTCTTCGCTCTTCTCCTTCCTCACAACGTTTATCCAAAGGGTTCACCGTGATTCTCCAGTAAAGTCTAACATTGGGGACTTGATCTAACTAGGGATATTCAAGACCTTTGTAATCCGATTAACTTTGTAAAAACAATCAGTCTATAATAATAAAAACTATAAAGTGGACGTAGGATTCATTAATAGCCAAACCACTACAAAAATCTTCTTGTCTTCTTTCTATTTCTGCTCTTTTACATTTGTTCTCTATATTATTACTCTGTAAGAACAGGGAAGGTGCTTTCACACTCAATCCAGGGTGTGGATCCATTTTTTGGGTTAACATTTTGGTGCATTCACTGAGAACCCAACTTAGGGTTCAGATTTAGCTATCTACTTTGGATCAGATAGGTCCAGAAGTTAGATCCTCAATCTTTTCTTGAAAAATATGTTGCTTGGAATCAATGGCTTCGGGAAGGAAGAGAACTGCCTCTGGAAGGTCCATATGGGCAGTAGTAGCTGGAGAAGATATGAATCATAAACAAACTGAAGTAAATGGTGCCACCGTAGGAGATCAGGTGCCAGCATCCTCCAATCAATGCGAAGTCGTTACAAGAGACGAGTTGAACAATATGGTTGACGAAATCAACCAAAAAATGGAAAGCGATCAAAGTGCTCTGATGGATAAGCTCAACGCTCTCTTAACCTTACAGTCAAATCTTGCTTTAAGAAATGTGGCTGAACCCACGGTAGTCGTAGAACAAGAAAATTCTTCCGTTTATGGCCTAGACAGAAGAAACGGGAAGCAACCGCAAAGAAGGGTGAGAGCAGGAACTATGGGAATCAATGAAGAAGGAAATACAAGCACTCCGCTCGCCGCAAAGCAACCAACTTTGAACTTAAACCAAGGGGCGAAAATCCCATGAAAGGATATAGTCATGAACCTCTCCGACTGAGAAGATGGAGAACAATTTAACGGTGATAAGTTGGAAGAAAATGCCAATGCATTAGATAATGCCAGAAATGTCCAAAATGCCCCAGTCAGGCCAACCGCAAGCCAACGGGATCCTGAGGAAGTGGTTCTCCCCAAGACAGGAGAGGCAAGGCTTCAGCTCATTCACCAAGACCGTTTGCAGAGCCAAACACTTGATGTAGTGACTGACAGCCCTCTCCAGGACTACCGGACATCAGAGGCATTTATCGCGGATATGGTTAAGCGATTGATGGACGAGAATAAAATTAGGAGAGATAATGAATGGGGATCCACACCATGTCGGACTCCTTTTACAAATGAGATCTTGAATGAGCGATATCCAGATAAATTCACAATGCTAACTTTTCCATCCTACGATGGGAGAAAGGACCCAAAACCCCATTTGTACAAGTATAGTTCATACATGGACGGAGCAAATGCTTCAGAGGTTGTTCGGTGTAGATGTTTTCCCATCTTTCTGGAAGGAATTGCTTCCATGGGGTTCACTAGGCTTCCGCCGAGATCCATCTCCACTTTTGAACAACTAGCAACAAGATTCCTCGATCAGTTCAAGCTCCTTACCATGCAACCTAAAGATGTGATGTCCCTGTCCGGACTATTCCAAGGACGAAACGAATCGCTGAAGTCTTTCATTAACCAGTTCGATACCGCAGTGACAGAGGTAAGCAATTTGAAGACATGGTTTTCATAGCCTTGGTCCGTGCCATTCACCCCGAAACTAAATTCGGAAAGTGGATCAAAATGAAGCAACCCACTATGAGGAAGGATTTCAATCGTAAAGCAAGTCAACACTTGAGATTGGAGGAGGCGCAGAAGCTAGAAAGGACTAGCACGCAACCAATGAATGTTGGGCAGAGTGATGTGGCGATGAATCAGAATATAAATGCTTCCGGGACTGCTGAAGGAATCACAGGGATGGATGGAAATCAAATGAGGAAGAATCAAAATTCAAATAAAAGAGATGGAAAAAAATTCCTTAAAGGCTTCAGCCTGAAGATTACACCCCTCTCAATTATACTCCAGAAAACATCTATCTCGCGATACAAGGGACCGAGGAATATAAAAAACTCCCTAAGAAGGAAGCAACCGAACAACAAAAGCGCTCAGGGAAGTTCTACCGCTTCCACAAGACGCACGGTCACAACACGAACGAATGTCGTCACCTAAAGAACTTGATTGAAGAACTGATTCGGGAAAACAAGCTTCAACAATACGTGAGAAAATCACAGAATCCTGACCAGCCCGCGGCTCCTCAAGCCCCTAGAGATCAAAGAAACCAAGCCGGAACTAGCGAAGCGGGATCAAAGCAAACTGACCGGAGACTCATCGTTGGAATGATATTTGGACGCCCACATCCTGCATAGAGAAGTTAGGGAGAGAAAGAGCGGTATGCAAGTTCGTTAAAGCACGCTTCGTAGGATTCGTGTCTTACAATCGAAGATGGGGCTCCAACCAAGCAGCAGAAACCATTGAATGACGATATTGTATTCAGAAATCGAGATACCGAAGGGATCGAAGCTCCAACTCTCGATCTAATGGTGGTGACAGTAGGAATCGGACCCGCTGTAGTCCGATGAGTATTGGTCGATAGTGCTAGTTATGTCAATATTCTTTTCAAAGGTACCTTTGACCAAATGAAGATCGGTATGAAAAGTGTGTATGCATGACAAACAAAAATCTAAGGATTTACTGGTGAACCCAAACAACCCGTAGGGACGATTGACTTGCCAATGGAACTTGGAGAGGGTGATCGAAGAATCACCCTCATTCAGTCTTTCGTAATTATGGATGAAACTTCCGCGTATAACGCCTTCTTGGGATGGCCAACCCTAGCAGATTTCAGAGTCACTCTGGCCCAATGGTGCCTTACCATTAAGTTCCCAATGGAAAACGGTATCGAGGCGGTCAAAGAGATCAATGCATCGCTAAAGAATGTTACATTGCAGAGTTAAGAGAATTTAAAAGAAGGGAAAAGGGGAAGGATATGGGGATAACTCTCCATATTCTTGAACCTTCCAAATAGCAACTACAGAGCTGCCCCTGGCTCGGGGACCATGGCCGATTCGACAAGGCTTTGGACCCTAGAAAGAAGAGTTCAGGGTGGATCAGGCAGCACCGGCAGAATTGACGGTGTTTGTCCCAGTCGATATGGATGACCCAATAAGATTCTTGAAAATTGGATCGCAACTTGGAAACAAGATGCGATTGGAACTTACTCACGCCAACCTAGATGTGTTCGCATGGATGCATTCTGATATGTGTGGGGTATCACCAGAAATCGCATGACACGCGCTCAACATTGACCGCAAGTTCACACCAGTAAAGCAAAAGAGGCGCAACCTGGGCCCTGGAAGGTCCAGGCGTTAAGAGAAGAAGTGGACATGCTAATGGCCAACATTTTTATCCGTGACTTAACTTATCCTGAATGGGTATCTAACCCGGTCTTAGTCAAAAAGTCCAATATGAAGTGGCGAACCTGTATCGACTGCTCGGACTTAAACAAAGCTTGCCCGAATGATAGCTTCCCTCTGCCCAAAATTGACCAGCTTGTGGATGGGACGGTGGGATACGAACTGCTATCATTCATAGACGCATACTCAGGGTACAACCAGATCCCGATGCACGAACCTGATTAAGAAAACACCAGCTTCATCATCGATCTAGGACTATACTACTATAGGGTAATGTCATTTGGTTTAAAGAATGCTGGGGCAACCTACCAAAGATTAGTAAATACTATGTTCAAGCATCAAATTAGGAAAACCATGGAGGTTTACATAGATGACATGTTGGTCAAATCATGAGTAGCTGCCAATCACCTGGATAATCTCACTGAGATGTTTGAAATACTCTGGAATTATGGAATGAAGTTCAATCCACTCAAATGTCACTTCGAAGTAGCCTTCGGAAAGTTCTTAGGATTCATAATAAGTGCCAGGGGCATTGAAACAAATCTAGAGCAAATAACTTCCCTACGAGAAGTTCAAGCCTCGATGAACACGAAAGAATTGCAAAATTTGAATGAGAAGGTCGCAGTATTAAGCCGATTTATCTCAAAAGCCATCAAAAAGTGTGTACCGTACTTTGATGCATTAAAGAAAGGAAAGAAAAACTTCGAATGGAGTGAGTCATGTCAAACTGCATTTCAAGAATTGCTGCGACACATGAAAGCCCCACCGATCCTATCAAAGCCAGTGGACGGAGAGGAACTATTCATTTACCTAGCAGTCTCACCTCATGCGTTGAGCGTTTCCCTTATGCGTGAAGAAGAGAAAATCCAGCGACCCGTATACTACATTAGCAAGCGGTTACCGAAGCCAAGAAAATTTACCCAAAGCTGGATATGATGATGCCCCCTTGGATGATCATATAATGATTACATTTCAAATAATATCATATCCAACTTACCCAAAGCTGGATGCGTTAGCAAGTGATTACATTTCAAATAATATCATATCCAAGTTACAAAAATCCCCAAACGTAATCTTAAGCAATGATCAAATATAATTTACAACAATACTCCAAGAGCGACATATGATGATGCCCCCTTGGATGATCAAAGTAATATAAGCATAACTATCTTAATACACAGAAGAAACAAACAAAAGAACAAAATTCATAATTTAGCTATCCGTTAGCCACCTGCTCGTCTTTGGATGCTTTATTAGCCAAAATCTGCTAAAACCTATAAACCTAAACCCTCAGCCTACTCAAATCAAATTTTGGGCACCCAATAGTTTAAGGGGAAACAAAAACTTCGAGCCAGACATAAAGCCTGGTATAAATAATTTCTGTTACATCTTTGTTTATGGATATATAATAAGACCACGCCGCTTAGCGAAACGAGTTTCCCCCTCACTAATATCTCTTTTTAAAACATTTATTTTGCAAATCCTTTTCCTGCAACCAAACTGGTTAATCAACATATTATAATAATAATATAGCAATACCCATTATGCTAAAATAGGAAATAAATGGACTATCTGTCCTAAATCTGAGCTGACTGCTCCTTCCTGGACTTACTGTCCCAAATCTGATTATACCAAAATAGCAATATCCTTTATGCTAAATAATGAACTATCTGTCCATGAAACAGGTTAAAAAGGGTGGAAAAACTACCCTTAAGAAGTAGCAAAGTCCGTTATGCTAACGAATGAACTAACTATTCATATCTGGGCTAACTCCCCTTATCTGGACTAACTGTCCTCTGGGCTGACTGCCCTCAAAATGGACTAACCGTCCAAATTTAAATATGCTGACTGTCCGAATTTTCTTTTCGGTTAACTAACCTTCAAATTTTCCTTGAAAACCTTTTCAAAATGATTTAGTTCGTCAAATCATATATATATATATATATACAAGGAAAATATATATTTAGCTTTACTCTAAGCTATTTTTCCATGTTATATATACTTTACTCAAAATAATGTTGATGATGTTCAATAAGGATTATCTACCCTTTTAAAATAAGTTAAAGTCCTTTATAACTTAAAACACTCAGGCTATCTACCTAATCATATTATTCGAATCCTTTGTTTAAAACATTTAAACAACCCTTCGAAAACAATGAAGGTAACCCCTTCAAAATATTAAAAAGCCTTTCCTTTATAAGCTTTAAAACATATGACATCCACCTTTAAAACCCTTTAGCCTTTGCCTTCGAGAAACATAAAACACCATACCTTTCAACCTTGTCGAAAGGTCTCACCTTTCAACCGTGTCGGAAGGTTTCTTTCCGACCTAGTCGAAAGGTCCCACCTTTCGACTTTGTCGAAAGCCCGGGGAACCACCCCTATGAAATCATTGATAAACCTTTCGAAAGCATTGAAACTTAAAACCTTTCGAAATCACTGGGTTTAATTTAAAACAAGTGGAAACCTTTCGAAACCATCCGAAGTTGACTACTTTGAAACCTTTAAAACGCTTCGATTTAAAACATTTGGATTAAGCCTTCAAGTAGAGCAAAAGGATCAAGAAAACATTAGAGTCGAAAGCAACTGCTTCGAAACCATTATAAAACCATTCGAAACCATTCAAAAACAATGAAGTGTTAGTATTGGAACCAACCCTTCGAAATCGATGTAGAGGCGACAATTTTAGAAAACAAAAGATTACCTTTGACTCCATACGAGTCGAAAGGTTGGGAAGTGGCAACTATGCTTTCGACCATATTGAAAGCTATACCTTTCGACTTTGTCGAAAGGTTTCAATTAAAACAAGAAAGCAAACCAATCGAAACCTTTTTCTTTTAAACCATTTGACATTTTTGAAATGTCTTTGTAAAAAGCTAGCAGGTGTATTTTCCTTTAAACCAAAACAAAGTTTCATCTCCTTCGAAAGTTCTTACCTTTACTCCCTAAACCTTTCGACACCTTCCAATTCACTACGTACCAGTTGCCTGATACCATGTGCATTGGTTATTTGACCTAGTCGAAAGGTTTGATACCTTTCGACTTTTTCGGTTGGTTTGGAGTGGAGGCGGAACCTCTTGCCGAAAGAGTTGAAATAGTAGAAAAACTATTTATTCGTACTTTAAAATGATTCTTTTGTACCCAACCTGCCTTATTTGTCTAAATCTAATTGGTTGCAAGATTTTTATATTAAAAAATGTTGCCGACTTTCCTTATTTAGAAATTTAAACAAATTTGAAAAAGCCCCTTTCTCCTTTATAATTATATATAACATTTAAGTCCCATACCTTAAATAATTTTATATAACTATTAAATCATCTTAGAAAATTCTGGAAAAATTCCAGAAAATCATTTAATACGTTCTTTTCAACATATAAAATTTTCGAGTTCAAACAATAATTATTTTTCCTTTAAATAATTTTATAATCCAAAATACCATTTTTCTTCCTTAGAAAATTCATCATAATTCCACAAAAATTTAGAAAAAACTGAAATTGAAACCCATCTTTAAAATATCATTCTAGATCACCATAAAAATTCGCAAGGCTAACGGATGCCATTTAATAGGGTTTTCAATTTAAAGTATGTCATAAAAATCTATATGAACATTCATAAATCATCAACATGTATATATAGTCATTTTATCCTTCAAAAACATGGCAAATCTTTGTAAAATCATTCGGATTTAATCTTTAACCGAAACCATAAAAATTTTGAGAAGTAAACATTATTCACCTTTACTTTAGAGATTAAGGAGCTTGAGATTTTAATGAATTTTGATTTGAATTTGCTTTTCCCTAAGCTTTTCCTTAGTTTCCTCTTCTTCTTTCCTTGTTAATGGTGGCCAGCCTTAATTTTGAAAATTATGAAATGAAATGAATGTGTGTATAACACACGGCCTAAGGAAGGTGATATAGGAATGGCCTCTTTCTCATAATACCCCTCCTCCAATTCATTTTAACCTTTCATTAATTTAAAAAGCATGGCTACCTTAGACAAATCAAATCACAATCCCCTAAGCAACACATTATTTTAATTAGTTTATCTAACTAAATCTCCTAAATAATGCTATCAAAAATCTAGGGTGTTACAGACTCCCCTCCTTAAAGAATTTCATCCTCGAAATAACGATAAGGCTCACAAAAATCAAATAAGAGGTATAACTTACCATCAAACAAGTCGGGATAAGTATCTCTAATCCTACTCTCAACCTCCTAAGTACAGTCTCTATCATCGTCACTCCACTGGACTTTGACTAATCTGACCGTCTTGGTTCTAAGCCTCTTCTCATCTCTTGCAACAAAGCGAACTGGCTTTCTCTTTATGGTCAAGTCCGGTTCTTCCACTAAATCATCTAGCATTGTCGGTGCAATAGTAGTCTCAGGGTCTCTAACACACTTTCTAAGATGAGAAATATGAAAAACATCGTGGACACCTGCCAAACTACTGGTAACTCAAGTCTATACGTGAGTTTTCCGATCTTCTCAACAATAAGAAAAGGTCCAATGAACCTAGGAGATAACTTCCTCGACTTCCCAAATCTAAGCACACCCTTCATCGATGATACTTTGACGAAAACTTGGTCCCCAACTTAGAACTCTAAATCTTTCAGTCTCTTATCTGCATAACTTTTCTGCCTAAACTGAGCCTCCTCCAATCTAACCCGAATGACCTCAATCTTTTATACTTCCTCTCAAACCAGATCTGGACCAAGAATCAACCTATCCCCGGTCTTCAACCAACATAAGGGCGATTTGCATGGCCTCCCATACAAAGCTTCAAATGGTGCCATCCCAATACTAGTCTAATAACTGTTGTTATACAAAAACTCGACTAGATGCAGATGGTCTTCCCATGATCCTCCGAAATCTAGAACACAAGCTCTTAACAAATCTTCCAAGATCTTGTTAACTCTTTCCGTTTGCCCATCTGTTTGCAGATGGTAAGCGGTACTCATCTTAAGCTTGGTTCCCAAAACTTCCTGCAGACTTTTCCAAAACTCGCTAGTGAACAACGAATTTATGTCGCTAACTATACTGCTCGGAATCCCATGCAGTCTAACCATATTCTTCATGAACAATCTCGCTAAAACAGGCGCCGTCCTGGTTGACCTAACTGGAATGAAATGAGCACTCTTGGTCAATCTGTCCACTATGACCCATATACTTTCATTACCCCTATTCGATCTCGACAACCCGTCAATGAAGTCCATAGAAATAGAATCCCACTTCCATACTAGAATATCTAACGGTTGAAGCAAACCACTTGGCTTCTGGTGTTCGACCTTTTCCTGTTGGCAATTCAAGCACTGCCTTACACATAAACTAATATCCCGCTTCATACATTCCTAGAAGAAACTCCTCTTCATATCATGATACATCTTGGTACCTCCGGGATGTATAGTGAACTTCGAACGATGGCATTCTGTTAAGACTTCCTCCCTTATGTTTACCACACTTGGAACACATAATCTTCCTTTCTTTTTCAACCACCCATTCTGGTCAAGACTGAAATCTTTCAAGTTATCGCTCTTGGTTCCTTTCTTTAGCTTTCTGATCCGTTCAGCTAACACAGGATCCTCTATCCGCTTAGAAGCAATCCGTTCAATCAACACTGGTCGAACTTCAAAACAAGACAATACAACTGTATTTCCACTAGACCCAGCCTCGGATCTCCACCGCACTTTGCAATCTTCTAATGCTTCTAAATCTTTCCACTCATCCATCATAGCCAACACTGCATTCTGATACTTCCTGCTAAGTGCATCGGCAACTTTGATGCCCTTCCCTAGTGTGTACTCAATCCCAAAATCATAAGCGGCTATGAACTCTAACCATCTCTGCTGTCTCATGTTCAACTCCTTCTGGGAGAACAAATTCTTCAGCAACTTATGATCTGTATACAGCTAATACCTTTCTCCCAAAAGCTAATGCCTCCACACCTTCAAAGCAAAAATCACTACAGCCAATTCTAAATCATGCGTCGAATATCTGAGCTCATGTGGTCTAAGATGTCTATAAGCGTAGGTAATCACTTTACCTCTCTGCATTAACACAATTCCTAATCCTATTCCACATGCATCGGTATAAACTACCAAATCTTGATTCTCTTCTGGAACAACCAACACCGGTGCATGGGTCAATAAGTGCTTCAAATTCTGGAATGCCTCCTCACACTTATCGGTCCATACAAACTTCACATCCTTCCTCGTCAGCCTGGTCTTCAGTGCTGCTTTCCATATAAAATCCTTAATGAATCTCCAATAATAACCAGCCAACCCAAGGAAACTCTTAATCTTGGTAACTATCTCGGGTCTCTTCCAACTATTCACTGCCTTGATCTTAGTCGGATCCACTGATAACCCTTCCTCTGAGACACATGACCAAGAAACTTCACCTCCTTCTTGCAGAAGTGACACTTCGAAAACTTCGCTTTCAGCTGATGCTATCTCAGAATCTCAAGCACCACTCTAAGATGAACTTCATGCTCTCTTTCATCCTTAGAGTAAATCAAGATATCATCTATGAAAACCAGCATGAACCAATCCAAGTGCTCTCGAAAAATCCGGTTCATCAAATCCACAAAGAAAGCTTGAGCATTCTTCAGTCCGAACGACATGACTAACCATTCATACGACCCATATCTGGTTCTGAACGCCGTGAAAGGTATATTGTTCTCTGCTACCCTGAGCTGATGGAAACCTGTTGCCAATTCCAACTGGGAAAATACCTTTGCTCCACTCAACTGGTCGAACAAATCATCAATCCTGGGCAATGGATACCGATTCTTTATCGTCCTCTCATTCAACTTATGATAATCGATACATAGCCTCAACGATCCGTTCGGCTTCTTAGCAAGCACTGCTGTTCCACCCCACGACGAACTGCTCGGCCTGATAAAACTCTTACCCTCTAAATCCACCAATTTCACCTTCAACTCCCTCATCTCTGAAGAGGTCATCCTACTTGGAGGCCTACAACCTGGTTCGGCTCCCGAAACCAAATCTATCTGAAACTCAATAGCCCACTTCGACGGTAATCCAACTACATGCTCAAACACATCTGCGATTTCTCTAACCACAAAAACTCTGCTCAACCGATCATCTAAATCCAAAGCACTCAACAAAGCAAACACCTCACCGGTAGTACTTCCTACGGTGAAAACAATCTGATCGCTACAATCCGGGTGTCTAAGAGATATCTTCCTACCTTGGCAAAATATCTTAGCATCATACTCACTCAACCAATCCATACCAAGGATAATCCCAAACCCCACAAAATCAAACACATGTAAACTGCTCTCAAAAGTATGACCTAATAGGTCAAACTTAAACTGGCCACACCTCAACCCAAGAGTTGCATACCCGCATATTGGATTCGCAACCCGTAAGGAAGTAACTAAATATGTGGGTTCAAGGTTAAGCTTATCTATCAAACATCTAGATATAAAAGAATGCGATGCACCAATATCAAATAAAACGTTAACAGACATACCATGAATCTGAAATGTTCCTCTAAGAACTGCATTTCCCTTCTCCTGGTTTGTTGGCTTATAAGCAGCAGGCTCCAATGCATACACCTTGCCTTTACCATCTCTAAGGGGATCCTTGCACTGGTTCTTGTAATGGCCTATCTGGTCACAGTTGTAGCACCTAACATTCTTCTCCTTAGTCACATCCTTTGCTTTCCATGAGCAACACTCGTTAGAAAAGTGCACTTTTTTGTCGCATTTATAGCAGTTAACCTCAGACTTCGCTTTCTTGGCTGCTCCACCCTTCTGAGCACCTTTCTTGGAAAAGAACTTCTTCTTCTGGCCCTGCCCAACCTAGACCCCTTTTGCCTTGCTCTTCTCCAAAGACTCAAGGACTTCTTCCTGCCTCAAAGTCATCTCCACAACAATATCAGAAGGATCTCTAAGTTGGGACAAAGTAACACTAGCCAACTCTGGCTTCAATCCTCTGATAAACTTCTCATTCCGATTAAATACTGTATCCACTGAAGCATACCCATACCGGGCCAACTTTTCAAAATTTCTAGCATACTCAACAACAGACATCTCACCCTGCACCATCTCAGCAAATTGCCTAATCAAAAGTGACTGTGCCATCACAAATATAAACCTCTCCTGGAATCTCCTCTTGAAATCCTCCCAGGTTACTATCTCCCCATCAACTGCCGCTGTCACATTATTCCACCAAAATAGTGTAGCTCCCTGAAGCTGGCTGGACGCCAACCTTCTCTTCGCTCATTATTGAACCCTAGATCTGCAAAAATCCTTTCGCAGTGCAATAACCAGTTCTCAACTCCAATGGCATCATCCGCCCTCCTAGCTTCACATAATCACCAATCATCTTAGCTTGATTGACTATTGGAACTTCCGGAACCCCTGCTCCTACAGCATTTCCTCCTAACACTCCGGCTGCAACTCTTACCTGCATCATATTTCTGAAGAATTGATACATGGCTTCCATTCAGACCCGTGAGACTTCTGCACCAACATTCTCCGCCTGACCTTGGTTTCTCCCAGCATTAGGTCCGACATTCCTTTCGGTGCTTCCCCCTACTTGATTAACTTTGCTTCTTCTACCTTCCATATCTGTATTCAAACCTCATGAGATACAGAAAGATGACCTAATCAAAGATAGATGAATGGAGATAAATCACATATTTATATATAACAAATACAAGTACGTTACTATAGCGTTAACCCAACCACAAATCTTACTCTAATTTCTTTGGATTTTTTTTTTCAAAACCAATTTTTAGTTAAATTTTTATAAACCTATGCTCTGATACCAAGTTGTAACATCCTGTATCTGGAGGCCAAAAGCTAAGCGCTATGGATGCTGCATTCATCTAAAGTATTAACTTCTGGTGACGAAATAAGGTAATGTTAATGGTATCCATAATATCAGAAGCACTTGAATATGAACAAATCACGGATTTCTAAAAACAATAATTTCAGTGATTACATTTCAAATAATATCATATCCAAGTTACAAAAATCCCCAAACGTAATCCCAGGCAATGATCAAATATAATTTACAACAATACGCCAAGAGCGACATATGATGATGTCCCCTTAGATGATCAAAGCAATATAGGCATAACTGTCTTAATACACAGCGGAAATAAACAAAAGAAAAGAATTCCTAATTCAGCTATCCATCAGGCACTTGCTCGTCTTTGGATGCTTTATTTGCCAAAATCTGCTAAAACCTATAAAACTAAACCCTTAGCCTACTCAAATCAAATTTTGAGCACCTGAGAGTTTAAGGGGAAATAAAAACTTCGAGTCAGACATAAAGCCTGGTATGAATAATTTCTGTTACATCTCTGTTTACTGATATATAGCGAGACCATGCCGCTAAGCGGAACGGGTTTCCCCTCACTAATATCTCTTTTTAAAACATATATTTTGCAAATCCTTTCCTACAACCAAACTGGTTAATCAACTGATTATAATAATAATATAGCAATATCCATTACGCTAAAATAGGAAATAAATGGATTGTTTGTCCTAAATCTAAGCTGATTGCTCCTTTCTAGACTAACTGTCCTAAATATGATTATACCAAAATAGCAAATTCCTTTATGCTAAATAATGGACTATTTGTCCATAAAACAGGTTAAAAAGGGTGGACTAACTGCCCATAAGAAGTAGCAAGGTCTGTTATGCTAACAAATGAACTAACTGTTCATATCTGGGCTAACTGCCCTTATCTGGACTAACTATCCTCTGGGTCGACTGCCCTCAAAATGGACTAACTGTCCAAATTTAAATGAACTGACTGCCCGAATTTTATTTTGGGTTCAAATTTTCCTTGAAAACCTTTTCAAAATGATTTAGTCTGTCAAATCATATATATATATACGAGGAAAATATATATTTAGCTTACTCTAATCTATTTTTCCACGTTATATATACTTTACTCAAAATAATTTTGATGATGTTTAGTAAGGATTATCTATCCTTTTAAAATAAATTAAAGTCCTTTATAACTTAAAACACTCGGGCTATCTGCCTAATCATATTATTCAAATCCTATGTTTAAAACATTTAAATAACCCTTCGAAAACAATGAAGGTAACCCCTTCAAAACCATTAAAAAGCCTTTCCTTTATAAGCTTTAAAACATACGACATCCACCTTTAAAACCCTTTAGCTTTTGCCTTCGAGAAACATAAAAAACCATACCTTTCAACCTTGTCAAAAGGTCTCACCTTTCGACCTTGTCAGAAGGTTTCTTTCCGACCTAGTCGAAAGGTCCCACCTTTTGACTTTGTCGAAAGTCTAGGGAACCACCCCTATGAAATCATTGACAAACCTTTCGAAAGCATTGAAACTTAAAACCTTTCGAAATCATTGGGTTCAATTTAAAACAAGTGGAAACCTTTCGAAACCATCCGAAGTTGACTACTTCGAAACCTTTAAAATGTTTCGATTTAAAACATTTGGATTAAGCCTTCAAGTAGAGCAAAAGGGTCAAAAAATATTAGAGTCGAAAGCAACTACTTCGAAACCATTATAAAACCTTTCGAAACCATTCAAAAATAATGAAGTGCTGGTATTGTAACCAACCCTTCGAAATCAATGGAGAGGCGGCAATTGTAGAAAACCAAAGATTACCTTTAACTCCATCTGAGTCGAAAGGTTTCAATTAAAACAAGAAATCAAACCAATCGAAACCTTTTCTTTTAAACCATTTGACATTGTCGAAATCTCTTTGTCGAAAGCTAGCAGGTGTATTTTCCTTTAAACCAAAACAAAGTTTCATCTCCTTCGAAAGCTCTTACCTTTCGTCCCTAAACCTTTAGACTCCTTCCAATTCACTATGTACTAGTTGCCTGATACCATGTGCATTGATTATTTGGCCTAGTCAAAAGGTTTGATACCTTTTGACTTTGTCGGAAGGTTTGGAATGGAGGCGGAACCTCCTGCCGAAAGAGTGAAGTAGTAGAAAAACTATTTATTTGTACTTTAAAATAGTTCTTTTGTACCCAACCTACCTTACTTGTCCAAATCTGATTGGTTTCCAGATTTTTATATTCAAAAATGCTGCCGACTTTCCTTATTTAGAAATTTAAACAATTTTGAAAAAGCCACTTCTCCTTTATAATTATTTAAAACATTTAATTCTCATACCTTAAATAATTTTATATAACTATTAAATCATCTTAGAAAATTCTAGAAAATTCCAGAAAATTCCAGAAAATCTATTAATAAGTTCTTTTCAACATATAAAATTTTCGGATCCAAACAATAATTATTTTTCCTGTAAATAATTTTAGAATCTAAAATACCATTTTTCTTTCTTAGAAAATTCATAATAATTCTACAAAAATTCAGAAAAATCTAAAAATTGAAACACATCTCTAAAATATCATTTTAGATCACCATATAATTTCGTAAGGCTAACGGATGTTATTTAATAGGGTTTTCATCTTAAAGCATGTCATAAAAATCTATATGAACATTCATAAATCATCAACATGTATATATAGTCATTTTATCCTTCAAAAACATGGCAAATCTTTGCAAAATCATTTGGCTTTAATCTTAAACCAAAACCATAAAAATTTTGAGATGTAAACATTATTCACCTTTTCTTTAGAGATTAAGGAGCTTGAGATTTGAATAAGTTTTGATTTGAATTTTCTTTTCCCTAAGCTTTTCCTTAGTTTCCTCTTCTTCTTTCCTTGTTAATGGTGGTTGGCCTTGATTTTGAAAATTATGAAATGAAATGAATGTGTGTATAACCCATGACCTAAGGAATGTGATATAGGAATGGCCTCTTTCCCATAATACCCCTCCTCTAATTCGTTCTAAACCCTTTTTAATTCATTAGTTTAAAAAGCAAGGATACCTTAAATAAATCAAATCTCAATCCACTAATCAACACATTATTTTATTTAGTTTATCAAACTAAATGTCCTAAATAATGTTATCAAAAATCCGGGGTGTTACATTACGCCTTACGCTTGGAATTCCCTGCAACAAATAATGAAATGGAATACAAAGCATTGATAGCAGGGCTAAAAGTTGTGAAAGAACTCGGAATAAACTCCGTTCACATCTACAGCGACTCCCAACTAGTTCTCTACCAGGTAAAAGGCGAGTACCAGGCTTGAAGGGAGAACCTTTCCCCGTACCTATCTAAAATACAAGAGCTGCTAAGCGACATCGAACATTATACCATAACTCACATTCCATGGGAGCAAAACACCAAGACTGACCACTTAGCTAAACTGGCAAGCTCTGGAGAAGCTCAATCATTGGGACCAGTCCCAGTTGAGACTCTGACTGCCCCAATTATAGACGAAATGGAAGTCGGTTGGAGTCTCGAGACCATAGCCGAACCAGAAACATGGATGACGCCAATCAAGGACTACTAACTTACAGGGACCCTTCCAACTGACGAGAATCAACGGAAAAAGCTTCTCTGGAAAGCACCGCGATATACAGAATGGAATACTTTACCGAAGTGGATTCTCTACCCCCCCCCCCCTAGATGTGTGACCATTGACGAAGCTCGATGAATCCTGAAGGAAGTGCACGAAGGCGAATGTGGAGACCATACTGGGGTGCAAACCTTTGCAAAGAAAGTTCTTCGGTATGGGTACTTCTGGCCAACAATAAACCACGATGTAGCAAACTACACTAAACGGTGCGATCGTTGCCAAAGATTCAGCAAAATTAAAATGACTCCCTCAACAAAGTTAACACAGATGGTCAGCCGATGGCCATTTGCAATATGGGAATCGACTTGATTAGCGTATTGCCAATAGCTAAAGGAGGGGCCAAATACGCTATAGTTGATGTTGACTATTTCACGAAATGGGCCGAAGTAGAACCGATGGCCACCATTACCACAAAGAAAGTCATTCATATTGTTACTAAAAACAATATTTGCACGGTTGGTCTGCCACAAAAAATCATCACTGATAATGGGACCCAATTCGAAAGCGCTGTTCAAAGACTTCTGCGAACGCTTCCGAATTGAGAAGAGCTTTTCCGCAGTAGCCCATCCACAAGCAAACGGGCAGGTGGAAGTAATAAACAAGATCATCAAGTCCACCATCAAGAAGCGACTAACTAAAGCAAAAGGGAACTGGGTTGATGAACTTCCACTTGAACTATGGGCTTACAAAACAACCAACAAAGCGGCAACCGGTCACACTCCATTTGCCTTGGCATATAGCTCAGAAGCAATGATTCCCGTCAAACTAGAAGTCCCCTCCCATCAAAGGCAAAATTTTAATCAGAAGCAAAATGAGCAACTCCTACTTAATTCACTGGATATGATTGACGAAAGGAGGAAGGAAGCCGAGTTGAGGACCGCTGCCCACCAAAAAAGGGTCGTGCGATACTTCAACTCTAAAGTTCATAACCAAACCTTCGAAGTGGGAGACCTCGTCCTCAAACGAGTCTAACCTGTGCCGGGAGCCTTCGAACCAAACTGGGAAAGGCCGTATGTGATCATTCAAAAGCCAAGGGATGGAACTTTCAAACTAACAGCGGTCGATGGAATCCAAATTCCCAGAGCATGGAATAGCGAATCGATGTGCCGCTACTTCACCTAAAATCTACCATATGTACTTTCCATTTTTCAGCAAATAAGCTGTCCCGAGATGCCGGGGGCATTGTAAATAGGCAAAAACTTGCCCAACTTTTCTTAGTAAAGTTAATTTTCTTTTTGAACCAACAAAACTATGAAATTGCTACTTGAGAATGTGGAATCTCGCTCAAGTACACCCCACTTACCTACCGGGTCGATGGAAGTGAATCCACTCAAACCGTTGGATCGGCAGAACCCGACCCCCGCCTTCCAAGAACAAGTGTTGCCTTGGCAGCATTAGGAAGGCTCAATAAAAAAGCAGTGCATTCTGTAAGCCGTGCATACTCCTAAAAAGCTGCGCATCCCATAACCCATGCACTAACTTTTCGAGCCGTGAAATCACGCTCTTAAAACATAAACTCCTCATGTTTCCCGAAGATAGGCAACATTGAGAAGTATAAAAAGCCATGCATCCCACAAGCCGTGCACTAACTTTTCGAGCCGTGAAATCATGCCCTTAAAACATAAACTCCTCACGTTGCCCGAAAATAGGCAACATTAAGGAGTATGAAAAGCCGCGCATCTCATAAAACTGTGCACACTTTTAAGTACCGGAATTTCCTCTGAAAAACCGGGAAACATATCCATCATAGGAATAATGAGGATCAACCCACTTTCGTTATTAGGAGTGACAGGAATTAATCCAACAAAATTGAAGCACTACGAACCGGTAGAAAACTTTAATTGCTGACACCTAATGATTAACTATAACATTTAAAGTGGATAACATTTAACTTCTAAAAATTTGCAAAGATTATTCATTTTACACGAAGAGTGTTTCTGTATTCTTTAGTTAATCTTATAACTATATATTCTGCACTTAGTTTACATTTTTATGCATATTTCTAACATACATGTGTTACACACTTTCCTGAATTACATAAAAAACGTAAACTATATACTAAAGTCGTAAAACTTATGGAAAATCAAATCATAACTTAGTTTTATTCCAAGTTTTGGTATGTAGACTATTCAAACCATAAGTCACCGGTCGTTTGCCAAGTGTTTGAAGTAAACAGCCTTGTGAAATGGAGGGCATACACTGGAACTCAAGTAGAAATGCGCAAAAACGAAAAAAAACACTTCATGAGTTTTGTTACTTCAAATAAAGAATTTTGGCAGTAATCATAGGACTAGATAAAATAAAATAGAAGTATGCAAAGTAGACATAAGTGCACAAAACATAGATAAGCAAACAAGTGAAGTTGCAGTCAAAATGTCAGCAATGTATTACTTATAACCCTTTTATGTACAAGGTCAAAATGTAGGAGTTGTACCCACACAATACCGGCCAACAAAAGAAAAGGTACAGACAACACAACAAAAGCAGTAAGTGCAGACTCTACACTTGAACAAAACAACCCAAAATGTCTCAAAATCATATTAACCACCATCCAAGCTTCTCAACGCCTTTTTTCGCCACTCCCCTTCCCGCCTTTCGTTTGAAGTTTCTGCTTCGCTTCAGGAGTAGTATCGTTGTCGGTAATGTCAACTATTTCCTTGATGTTGATGTCTTCTTCTTGCTCTTTAACTTTCTCGGAAGTTTCCTCTTTAGTCTTGCGCTTTCGAGATCCGCGAGAGCTCTTAGAGGACTTTATCGCTTCAACTTTCACCTTCTTGATGGCAACCAGTTGTTGTTGAGATTTGCATGGCTAATCTATCTGAATCTCCTACTCCCGAACTTTTGCCGCCGTGAAATCATCCTGCAGAGATACAGAAGGATCATCCAAGCCATGTAATGCGGCAATTTTCTCAGACTACGACCCCAGCTGCGAGCCGGACACGGACACGGACACGGCAACCTGAGCAGCTACAAAGACGAGCATGGACGCGGTTGAAATAGCGAAAGGTCCAAGCACCAAGGAAACCGACGGATCGGCGGATAAGGAAGACGGACCTATAAGATCAAAAATGAAAGCGTTCAGTTCGTCCTGCTCTTGCAGCGTGAGTCGAAAGTTCTCAAGCTCGGAGGAAACAAGAAGATTACCTGCACCGGAGAAGTGACCTAGAATGTCAACCTCATATTCACCGCCTTCTCCCTCCTTGGATGGTTCCACAACCGACGGAGAAGCTTCAAGCTCGGAACTTGTCGGTGGTTCGCAGGGATGCCTCGATGATTCGCCGAGGCCGGAAATAAAAGGCTCCGGCAACACTTTAGCAGTTGCTATTGTGGCAGCATCAGCACCTTCCTTCTCCCTTTCAATTCGCAAAATCTCCCGGTCTTTTAGCAACTCTTTCTTTGATTCTTCATCGAGATAAGCGTTCTCAAGCTCTTTCTCGATATAAACATCCCCCTATCATGGAAATTGGTCAGGATTTCCTCCCAAACCACGGTGAGAATGCGTGAGAATTTAGGGCTCAAGTAACTGAGACACCCCTGGTGCAACACGGAGTTGACATAAAAGTTTAATATGGTCTCATCCATCTTCTCTATCTTTCTCTCAAAGGTGTTCTGAAGCTTCAAATAATATGCCACAATGGCGGCCTTTTCAACTTTGACACAAGTTTTATCGGCGCTAAGTTGTGCAACTCGATCTTGGAGCATGACGATCGTCTCAGCCTGGTCAGAGATGGTTTTATCGCACGGCTTCACGACTTCTTCATATTCCGCAATCTATTTATTATGCCCCTTTACGATCTTGTTGTGGTCGAAAATGGTCTTCCTCTTGGCTTCGATGATCGTATCGCGAGCTTCAAGTTCTGCTTGCTACTTGACTTCTTCGGCATGCGCTTTCTTAATTTCATCTCTCAGGACGATCACGATCTTCGCATGCACCTCTTTTAGCTCTTTCAGCAAGCCGACGTTGTTTTTTCTCTCTCAAAGCGCAGTGTCCCTTTCTTCTTCCAGCCATTTGACTTTGGCATCGCGTTCCGCCAACGATCTTTCGAAGTCATCCTTCTCCGATTCAAAGGAGAGGATTTCTTAATAGTTATTGTGGTTCATGTCCGCCGGTTGTTTGCACAAATTTTCCCACCCCTCGGCTTGCTCTAAATCATTCTGGATTTCCTAAAGGTGGGGCATGTATGTATCTTCGCAAACTGGATGAAGATCGTGATCAAATTTAACTCCCCTAAAAAACCATCCGCGGAGCGTTGCTTCAAACCTGGAAGGACCAAACGGAAGAACATAGGTAGATCTCCTATGCGGGCGTGCAGAATCGGGGGCAAGCACCACATGAGACGAGGGAGCTTTTGATGAAGATGGAATGAAGACAGAAGAAACCGGGATTTCAGGACCGATTGAAGCGGGTGCCAGAGCAAAGGCCTATTGTTCCGAAGAATGAGAACCGCGATCAACTTTTGACTTTTTGGACGGCTCCTCTCGCTCATCAAAAGTCTTTCTTTTCTCGTATCCGCCTTTGTACACTCGACCCCGTTCCCTCTCATCTCGATGACGAGCTTCAGCCTCTGAATCTTTTTTATTCTCCATTCCTCCTCTGTTTCGCGAGGCTAGTGATGGTCGAAAGATCGTTTGAACAACATTGAGAGTCGGTAAATTCCTCAAGATCGTCATAAAGGTCGTGTCCTCTCATGGTACCAGACATGAAGAATAAATAAAGGGCCTTAGTAATGGATAATAAGCATGAAAAATATGTGTATAAGCGAGTGTAACCCTAGTGAAACGTGAAACGTGTTTGGGAGAGTGCCTAAAATGACGTCACAATCCAGATCGAGCAGTCGTCGTGGAAGGAATTGGACTAACATCGAGCGCAACATCGCCCGGACAAGGAGACATCTCTAATCGGGGAATCCCAACGTCGTATGATTCTTGGAGCATCATCTTTACCACTCATGTCTGGGGAGGCGAGCTCGGGACAATAGGACTCATCCCTAGAGTCTCATCGCATGATTTAGAATCTCCATCGTCGGATTCTGCATAGAAATCATCGTGGTTACTGGAGGAGGACTCATCACTACTGCTCTCAGTTTCACCCTTATCCTTTTCTATGTCTATCACGGCCTTTCCACTTCTTTGATTAAACTCCTCTTCTTCCAGAACTGGGGGCATTCTAGCAGGGCAACTGGCCTCGGTTGCATCGTCTTTTCCCTCGTGATTCTCTCCGGTCGGCTCGCTGGACAAGCCTTCCCTCTTTTGAAAAACACCTTCTTCAGATCATGAGACGAAGAAGTGGATCGTGGACGTATCCTGGATCAAGAAGGGGATGGGACCTCAACTGGGACTGTAGATCTCCCTGGATGCAACAGTCTGTATCGAAGCAGGTTTTCGTTTGTCAATAAGAATTTAACTTATCTCTCCTCGGCATCGACAGCCTTCAGGGTTCGGAAAGTTTCATCAAAAGATAAGTCCTTGTTCGGCCTCGGAATAGCTGTAGGAAGTGTTTGACTCGTCGGAAATTCCATAGCAACATATCGAAGTTCTATAAGTAAGAAAAAGAACTTACCCCCTGTTGTCCAGAGACGATTGAATCCCTCAGGACATCTAACAAAGAAGTATTGAGACTTGAATTGAGATAAATTGCTCTATAGTCGAAACACAATTTTACGGTTTCTTTGGGCCTCAATCACAACTAAGGATGGACACTCATCTCTTCTTTTTAACGAGAGAAAATATCTTAACTCGTCGAAGCTCAGGGCAAGGTTGAGAGTCCGCATCAAAAGAACGTGCATGTAGGTTAGAATAGCGTATTCGTTAGGGTGAATCTGGAACGGAGCGATTCCCAAGTTCGAGAGGATTTCTCTCAAAAAGTCATTGAAGGGGGCACTGCTCCATTCAAGCATATATACTGATGACAAGCAGTATATCCCGAAGGTGACATATGAGCAAATTCATCCTTCTTTGGGAGGCGCATGTCTTCCTTCGAAATGCCATGATGCAAGTATATGTTGTGCAAGACTTTAGCAGAAATCATGGAGGAAGCTCTCTCTGACGGATTGAGAAGAACTCTAAAATTAGGAGTAGTTCGATCCAAGACCAAACCGACTGGAACTAGCTGGCCATATTCAGCCTGTGAAGCAAAAGAAGGAGGGGCAACAGACGATGACTCGACCTCCGAAAGTGCAAGACTTCCTCCGCTAGACTTACGGCGAGAAGACGGGTACTTCATTCTAAACAACAGGACTTGGTCTGAAACGGTCAGGTAATTCAACTCTAAACTAAGAATCCCCCCTACTACACTTGAATTCCAAAGAAATATTGGTTCACGCTGACATGTCGGGTTTCAAGTATGTAGCGGGGTGAGTGCGGTGTGTTATCTACCAGTGGTGGGCTCGGTGTCCTGAATACTACAAAAGCTCTATCCCATGTAGATAGTACGCTCACAGCTGAAAGGGAAAAGAACTTCGCGTATCATTTTTTTTCGAAATTACTTCTTCTACACTTACCTGTTATCGATCAAAGGTTGATAACAGATCCATCGTCCAAAACGACACGGAAAGTTTCTCCCAGTACAGGTACACCGTGCATGAAAAAGAAAGCCAAACCAATCTGAATCCTCTAGAAGGGTGAAACCAATTCATGATGTGTCATGCGATATCGGCAATGGAACCTAGCACAAGTCAATTCTGGTTCAATGAACGAAGACAGCAAAACATGTCATGCACCGGGGCAAGGCCCGAATGTCGTTCCGCGAAGAACTTAAGACTCGATTTACTATCTTCCTTCATTAAACTACAATCGACTTGGACTTTCCATGACTAACATCACGAATACAACTCCGTCGCCAAATCGTTAAACGAACATCATAATCAGCAAACCCAATCAATGATCAAAACACAGAGACAGTCGAAGTTTTCAAATCAGCGAGCTAAGTGCAATGGATCGTCGGCGATCCAAGGAAGCAAACAGGAGAACTAGGGTTTGGCATGGTAGAGATCGAGGTGGCGGTGAAGTACTAAAGTCGGTGGCAAAGCAAATTCGGCGGTGTTGATGGAACCACGATGGAAGATTGGTCGAGTTTGGATCGGAACGCTGGAGGCGGTGGGTCAAATCGTTGAAGGTAGCTCGAATCGTAGGAAGTCAGAGGACTGCGTTGCAAGAAGCAAGTATGAACTGAAGAAGGCCGGCTCGAAGGGTTTAAATAGGAATGAATGAGATGGTAGAAAAAATCCTAAGTCGTTGGATCGCTAGTGATCCATCACGATAAATCGCTAGCGATCCATAGAGTTGCATGTGTGTGGTTTCGAACTTGCCTAGCGAAAACCATATACGACTTCAAGACATGTTGGGAAGCTATAGAGTAAAATTTGGTTCGTTATGATAAGCAAATTAATAGCCAAGGTCAAATGCGTGTGGCCTTAACGCGACTACTCCTAGAACTCGATGAGCAGAAACTGAAAAGAAATTACCTCTAGAGCATGTCTTGTTTTCTACGAAGACATGCTCTATGGGGGAAAATGTTATCCGGGATTTTAACCCAGCAGAATCCAAAAGAATTCGGAACAACTTGGTCGAGTCAGAATAGCTCGAAAGCCAACTAAAAGGACTAGAACAAAAAGCCAAAGGAAGTCAGAAGAGAAGACAGTGAAATTCTCTAAGGACATGGATCATCAGTGATCCATAGCCCACGAATCGCTACCAGTCCATAACATTTGCTCATGAGCCCATCAACCTTCTTGCATCATGCTACAATGTGTGTTCTAGGAGCATTGGCTAGGTTTGAGTAGATTTAGAGCTAGTTAAATCAAGAAACAAGCATTCGTCTAGTCCAATCAGCAGCCAAATACAACTGGTAAGCAAACCATCATCAAAATAAGGGAACATGCTACGAGACTACATGAACAACATCAACACAAGACAACAAAGGCAATCCAGAAAGCAAAGTCCAAAATTAGGCTAAGTATATAGATCGCTAGCGATCCATATACCATGGATCGCGCGATCCATACTATTTCACCAATCATCTGCGATTTTCATGGGGCAAGGCAAGGGGAGAATGCTAAGGCGTTGGCTCGCCTTCGAACCAATCCTATGGATCGCTAGCAATCCATCCTTTTAGCTCGGGTTATAGCGTAACCTCCAGTGCGCCTTCCTGTGTTGATCTGCAAGCATGTAGTAAGCAGGCTTGGCCCAGTAGCCCTCCAACCTCTATAAATACAATCCTACCTACAACATAAATAGGATCTTCTTCCGGACTAATAGCTGAAACTCTGCAGAAAGCTTTCTTCCCTCTTCTCCTTCCTCATAACGGTCATTCAAAGGGTTCACTATGATTCTCCAATGAACTCTAACATTGGGGATTTGATCTAACTAGGGATATTCAAGAACTTTGTAATTTGATTAACTTTATAACAGCAATCAGTCAATAATAATAAAAACTATAATGCGTACGTAGGCTTCATTAATAGCCGAACCACTATAAAAAATTTCTTGTCTACTTTCTATTTCTGCTCTTTTACATTTGTTCTCTATATTATTGCTTTATAAGAACAGGGCTGGTGCTTTCACACTCAATCCAAGGTGTTGATCCATTTTGGGTTAACAGTTTTTGGTTGAAAATAATGTTATTTTGTGCTTGTATATATGTGTTTATATGAGATGGTTGTTGTAGACTTTAAAATAAAGTAGAAAGTTAATTATGGTTGGCAAGTTGTGATTTTTTTTAACATGTGTATGATGTTATAACAACATGTGTATGTGTGTGTGTGTGTGTGTGTGTGTGTGTTTGTGCTAATGTATGTGAGATTACATGCTAAGAAAAGTTAGCACATGATTGTGTTTTGTTGTGACAATAAGATCCCTTGTATTTAAAACTTGTTTTACTTACTTTATTTCTATGTAATGTTTTATAATGTTTCAAAATTTTACTTCTCGATTTCCAAACATTATACTAAGTTTATACGGTAACTTAAAAGTAAAAAAGTAGAGTTTTTAATGGCTATCTTATATATAAACTAGTTTAAAGTTATGATATCCATAGTGTTTGTACCAAAATTGGGCACAACACTCTTCGGAAGTTTTTGAAGAGATAAAGTGAAGAATTATCTAACAAAAACTCCAAATTTCAGAAACGAGAATAATTAAAATGCACAGAGACACAAGAATTTAGAGTGGTTCGGCGTGTTGCCTACATCCACTATGAAGTTGATTGCTTTATTGATGTTTCTTTGATGATTACAAGTGAATTCAACGAATTACAGCAGTTAATGATGATTTACAGCAGTGAATTTCGTTATTGACAGCAGCAGCCATGGAGTCTAGATCTGGATCCGGCAGAGTCTGGGTGTTCGATATCTCAAAGAAGAAGAAGCCCTTTTTATGTATGCTCTGGGGCTCTATTTATAGGTGTAGGAGGCTGGTATTTCGCTCAGATCTCGGGAGACCCTCTCTGGCACGTGACCAGGCCCGCGCGCCCAAGCCCATGAAGTTTCGGCCCGATCCATGATCGATACGAACAGATTTTGTATCGATCAAGATTTCATCCAATGGAGTCAAAATTTTGCGTGGTCATTCTTTAGCATGTACCTAACCTTCTGTGAAAATTTCATAGCATTTGGACTTGTAGATTAGGAGATATGACCGATACAAAATGGGATTCTCGGTTGGCTGTTTTGTTCGACTCCCTCATTTCGACTCGCTCTTGTTCGACTCGGTTCTGTTTGACTCGTTGACGTGGTGTTTATTCGTATCGACTGTTGTGCCTTGCTTCGCATTGATGGACACGAAGTGGAGCGAGTCGAAGTGGAGCGAGTCGAAGTGGACTTTCCTGAGGGATGCGAACTGACCGAGTCGAAGAAGGCTTTTTTTACCCAATTTTGCATCGATCATAACTTGAGCATACGAACTCGGATTGACTTGAAATTTGGAACGATGGCTCCCATAGCTTCGCTTGTCGTGTCATATCAATTTTGGCTCGATCCGGGCTCGGACAAAATTCATCGATATCCATAGTGAACCTTCGTATAACCGATCTCCAGGACGGATCGTCATTGGTTACTAGTCAATTCCTTAGTGTCACGGCCTTGCCAAAAGGCAGGATAACATTTGCCCCCCAAAGTACGTCTTGTGAGAACATGACGTGCTTTGAAAAGCTGCCTCCTTCATTCTGAAGAAGTTCTATCTGATTTGCTGAGTAATTGCTACCTTCTCGTCAAAAGAGGTAACCTTTGATTGAAACGACAGTGGTATAAATGTTGATTTGTTGACTGCTAATGATTATGTAGTGCATTGTCGTAACTGAGTGTCGAGTGCTAGCGATTTGTTGTTCACTGTTGTAATTGTCATCAGGTGAGCATTCAATTCCTGTAAATTTTGAAAATTTAATATTAGTTTGTCATACGTGTACGTATGTTAACCTGACTCCCGTCAACGTTTGCACGTTCATGGGTCGTTGTCAAGTTTTTTTTCTCGAGTTTCGTAACGATCCTCTCCTGGATCGATGTGAAACTCGAGTTGTAATAACGTTCGATGGTTGTTTTAAGTCCTTCCTTTGTATCGATCCTCTCCTGGATCGATCTGAGATGTTGGAATGTATGTTTTGTATCGATGGATACATAATATTGGGTCTCGGATCGATGGCTGAAAAAGTAATGCTTTGTATCGATGGAGTCGAACAATCGAGACATGATCATGCAGTGATGCTTCGCGGAGGATATGCCATTTCTCATTCCTTTATTCAATAAGAATCCCCGATTGTGGATAATCTTTGATAGGAGTCATCCACGACTCTTTTTCAAGATCTGTCTCTAAGATCTAGTTGATCTTCATATGTAAATGCCTAGAATAATAAGCATTTCAACTAGGATAAAGTCTATTTGTCGTGTATCCCCAGAACTGGCTAGCTTGGCGAGTGATTTGGCCTTTTCGTTTAGTTCTCTAAGGATTTGTGTAGTGGTGTAATAGTCGAAGCCGGCTAGTAGCTTTTGGACTCGGTTGAGATAAGGAGCAAGACGTTGCCCCCTAGTCAAATAATCTTCCCTGACTTGGCGTACTACTAACCAGTAATCACCTAAGACATGTAAAGTTTCCACTCCTAGTTTTCTTGCATGTTTGAGCACCCAGGCTTCATACTCAGCTCCGTTATTTGTTGTAGGGAAGTTGAGTTTCAAGGCGTAGCAGATCGTTCGTTGCTTAGGATTCAATAACGCAACTTCGATGTTAGAAAGCTAATTATTGGAAGTTCGATCGTTTGGACGTTCTCCATCGGTTGGACGGTTCTCCACTGTTCTTTGGATAATCGTCCGATATAATGATTTCAGATATGAAGTATGCTAATGTTTGACCTAGGAGAGCTCTCCGAGGGAGATAAGTGATACCAAATTGGCTTAGCTTGATACTCCATTTGAGTAACTTTTTAGACATCTAAGATTTCTGTTGGACCTATCGTAACGGTTGGTCGATATAGAAGTTAACAGGGTGAGCTTGTCAATAGCCAGCCTTCATCATATACTGGTCTTTGGATTCGTTTCTCTTCACATAGCATTGCGACGCTTATGGTGTGTGTTGACACGTCCCAATTGATGTATAAATCTTCACGATCCAAAGGTTTGGGTAAAATAGGAGGTCTCTTTAAGCGATCTATCAGAGCTGCTTGGTTGTCCTCGGTACATGAGTGTTTCTAATTGTCGGAATTTTCTAGAAACTAGTCTTGATTCGATAAGAATTGATGATGAAAACAAAGAATCTTTCTGATGTAATAGTGAAAGAGCATTTCAAAGGATCGAGTTTCATCCTGCATTTTTTAGAGAACACCGAACACCTTTGTCAAGTCATCGATATGGTCGTTTGATAGTTGTGATCTCACGAGCATATTAACCACATCTACTTTCATCGATTGGACGATATGATTTTTGAATGATATGTTAATCGTTCTTTGGTAAGTAGAAAAAGCGTTCTCAAGTTTGAATCCATGGATTTCAGCATAGCACTATAGGCCCAGGTCAATAATGAAACAGTTGTATTCCTGGTCTAGGACATGCTTCAGTATCCGATTGTATTTGGAGTTTGCATCCATGGATTTGAGTAATTCATGTCTGATGGTCAGGTCCATCAGTTGGTTGATCATTGGAAGTGCAAAGCTGTGCTTTGTCATACCCCATGCGAATCTGAGTAGTTGACGTATGTCCTCCACTCTCTGTTCGTTTTTCTTATAATTAAAGGATTGGATACACATTTTGGTTGGAGGGCACCATGGATAAACCCACTGGTTTTGAGCAGATTCGCCTCCTCTTTAAGTACAACAGATCTCTTCGGATCCATGTCGCATCATTTTTGTTCACCGAGACATGCCTCGGGTCGACATTTAATGCAGGGTTCTTCATGGCTGGAGAGAGTCCATATATATATATATTTATATATATATATATATATATATATATGAGACTGAGTCCAAGCGAAAACATCAAGATTCTCCTGAAGTAAAATAGTTGACTCTTTCTTCATCATTGCGCAAAGTTGTGATCTGATCTACAATACTCGTGATGGGTTGTAGGCGCCTCATGTGTTTATTTGCAATGGTAAATGATCAGGCTTATAAGGACCTTGAATCAAAGGATTAGTAGAACTTAGCCTTGTACTACATGCTGCTACATAGCTGGCTCCCGCTTTGAGATTGAATTTACTTGTGTTTCTGAATGATGCGCTTTTCATGCAATGTACCTGCGATTCATTGCTCATCAGAAGGGTCAGAATGATGATTAGTTGCCCATAACTCCGGGTATTGACCTGATGACTCTATCTCTATGCATCCTTTCAGTCGCAACCTAGAGTTGTTATGAATATCAGGCATGGGTCATAGGTTCAAGTTGTCATAGTCAATTCTCGGATAATTACTCTTTTGCCCCTATCTTAGGTTGGCGGATGCATTACGCGGACAGTCTAGTCTCGTCCTAGCTGTGTCTATACTGTAGTTCAAGCTTTAGGAACCAGAGTTGACTGATGAATGGTTGAATCATATTAATCTTATCTTCTTGTTTGTGCCCCCAAGTCTGGGGAATATCTCGATAAGTGGCAGGGTAGATAATGCCCGCTTCAATTTTGTATTCTATCCCCTTGAACCATGGGATCGAGTTAACCGATGGAAAGCTGAGGCATGCCTATCCTGTATTATGTTCTAGTTCTTTCCTCTTGGCGGAATACATTGTTACTTTTTCGACATTCAGACATAAGCTAGATTCTGGACGGTCAATGACATTCACTTCGTTGCTTATGTCGCCATACTTTGGGCAAAAACTGAAGAGTGAATCGTCCAGTCGATCCAGTGCAGGATTGATGCTTCCCTTGTTGAATCCAGGGTAAGAATCAGTGTGTAGATGTTTAGGTTGCACTTGTTTTGAATTGCTCTTTTAGTTTGATCATGGTAAGGGTCAATGAATGAATGGTCGCGTTGCATTCATTTGGAGTTGGGAGATCAACCATGTCCATTTCGATTTACGTTCTACAGTCAGATCTAGGGATAAAGTCAGCTCAAATGCAGTCATGTCATGCTCATTTGGTCTCATGCTCTTCCTGATGGATCGAAGGAAGGCAACGGAGGAGAAATGGTCAAGTCACACTCATTCATGGTTTATTCTTCTATCCATGCTCTGTTGACCAAAGGTATTCGATGGACATTCGGGTCACATCGATTTATAGTCGAAGAGGATCGATATTGACGGTCGATTCAACGGCACGATGCAGAATGCTTGGACCTCATTTCCTATCGATCCAATGGTATGAAATGAAAGGTGCGGATCGAAATTGCCCGTCAATCCGGCGGTATGATATAATTGGTTGCCCAGAACTTCGGGCATCATTCTGATTGGTTAGCATTAAGGTCTCCTTGTAGTCGTTGCCTTAAGTTGTAAAGGACGCTAAGCTGGAGATGTAGCGAGTCACCTTTCACTTCTTTCGGTGATTTGTACTTCTACCTCCAGCCTTGAGTTAGAAGAGTTAGTTCGTGGATGGTCTAATTGCACCTGTAATGAGTTTATATTGCTCATGTCGAGTCTAGGTCAGAGTTGGCAAATGAATGGTCGAATCACATTCATTCGTTTGTCTATTCTTGTAGCCACACTTTGGCGATCAGAGTCAGTTGAAGGGCCATTCATCACACCTATTTGATGTTTATACCCATGTCCACACTCTGGGGACTAAGAGTTTTAGTAGAAAATGGTCGAACCGCATTTTCCTCAATTAATCCCTCTAGCACTAGTCAATGGCGAAAGTCGAAGTATGGTCGATCACATTACAACAACTTTAATTTGATGCTTCTCCTACTGAACTATAGGAAGGAATCGATTGGCAGATGGTTAGGTCACATCCGTCCATGTTGCACGAACAGCCCGTTGGATCATAGGGGAGAGTTAGCGGATGAACGGTCATGCCACGTTCGTTTGCAGTAGAACGGGTAGTCACATCCATTTAGAATAGGACATTCAGCTAGGTTCGTTTTGCGAATCTGCGTCTCCCTGTCGAATCAAGGAAGCAGTTTTGTCTTGTGGGGTTGGAGTGCATCCCTATAAAATTATGTTATGGGTCCCGTGCCGGGCACAAGAGGTTATGCATGGACGGTTGAGTCACGCCCGCTTAGTGCTGGATGGTAGGATCGCATCCTATTTTGTGTGTTAAGTGTGCCCCCATGTCAGGGGAAGATTGGAAAGAAGACAGTCTAACCACATCCGCTTTTTGTATTACAGAACTTGATGAGGAACCTTGGCCGATAGATGGACAGTCAAATCACATTCCTTTTGGTATTCATATTCCAAACCATGCTTAGAGGACTGGAGTTGGTTGATGGGTTGTTAGTCACACCCGTTTGGTGTTTATACTCTAGCCTGCGCTCTCGGGACCGAAGCAAGTTGATGGGTGGTCATTCGCACCCAATTGGTGTTTATACTCCAGTTCACACTCTGGGGACTTAGAGTTAGTTGAATTTTATTCTCCAGTTTGCACTCTAGGAATCTGGAGGTAGTTGATGTTTATACTTCAGTTCGCACTTTGGGAATCTGGAGTTGTTGATGTTTATACTCCAGTTCGCGCTCTGGGAATCTGGAGTTGTTGATGTTTATACTCCAGTTCGTACTCTGGGAATCTGGAGTTAGTTGATGTTTATACTCCAGTTCGCACTCTGGGAATCTGGAGTTAGTTGATGTTTATACTCCAGTTCGCGCTCTAGGAATCTGGAGTTGATGTTTATACTCCGACTCGCACTTTGGGAGTTCAGATTTGATGTTTATACTTTGTTTCGCACTCTGGGAATCCGGAGTTGATGTTTATACTCCGACTCGCACTATAGGAGTTCGGAGTTTATGTTTATACTCCAGTTCACACTCTGGGAATCTGGAGTTAGTTGATGTTTATACTCTACTTCGTGCTCTGGGAATCTGGAGTTGATGTTTATACTCCGACTCGCACTCTGGGAGTACGGAGTTGATGTTTATACTCCAGTTCACACTATGGGAATCTGGAGTTGATGTTTATACTCCGTTTCGCACTCTGGGAATCTGGAGTTGATGTTCATACTCCGACTCGCACTTTGGGAGTTCGGAGTTGATGTTTATACTCCAGTTCGCACTCTGGGAATCTGGAGTTGATGTTTATACTCCATTTCGCTCTCTGGGAATCCGGAGTTGATGTTTATACTCCGACTCGCACTTTGGGAGTTCAGAGTTGATGTTTATACTCCAGTTCGCACTCTGGGAATCTGGAGTTGATTGATGTTTATACTCCAGTTCGCACTCTGGGAATCTGGAGTTAGTTGATGGGTGGTCAGTCCCACCTATTTTAGTGTTTATACTCCAGTCCGCGCTCTGGGGACTTAGAGTTATTTAATGTTTATACTCCAGTTCGCACTCATGGAATCTGGAGTTAGTTGATGGGTGATCAGTCCCACCTATTTTAGTGTTTATACTCTAGTCTGCGCTCTGGGGACTTAGAGTTATTTAATGTTTATAATCCAGTTCGCACTTTGAGAATCTGGAGTTAGTTGATCAGGTGCGTGGATGGTTGTATCATATCCACCCTAAGTAGGCAAGCGAAGTCGTTAGATGGACGGATCCATCCTCCTCGATCTTGTAAATATTGAAGGCGAGGTCGTTAGATGGACTGATCCATCCTCCTCGGGTGTAGGTTGAACACGGGCAAAGTCGTTAGATGGACGGATCCATCCTCCTCAAGCCCATGTCCGTAAGTTTATACTCCAGCTCGCACTCTGGGAATCTGGAGTTAGCTAGAGGATTGTCGTGTATCAATCCCTTTTGGCCGCAGTGTGATGGCTTGTCCCTGAG
The DNA here is from genome assembly GCA_030737815.1 of Allium fistulosum. Classification (NCBI taxonomy): domain Eukaryota; kingdom Viridiplantae; phylum Streptophyta; class Magnoliopsida; order Asparagales; family Amaryllidaceae; genus Allium; species Allium fistulosum. The sequence goes on along the minus strand of CM060902.1, from coordinate 794,855,494 downwards.
CTCGGGGTTTCACTTAGCAAGTGATCGGTGGGTTCCCGACTACTTTCCACTTATCTGCCCTCAATGAAGGATGAGATTTAGTTTATGGACGGTTGGATCGTGTCCATGTTCATTTGGATTCCGCTTTTGCCAAGACTAAGGAGTAAGATTAGTGTTCTGGCAAGCTTTGTGCTCGAGCATAGGAAGGGATGGTCGAACTACATCCACTCTGAGTTGTGTATTTTCCGTTAAGTCGGGTGCAAGAATTGGAGATCAGACAGTCGAGTCACGTCCAATTTATACTTTGCATTCTTTCGATCGAGCTAAGGAAGAGAGTTGAAATGACAGCTTGTGATGGTTAGCGAGTAGGCAGTCAATCGTTGATGACTTTAAATTGAGGGTTGGACCCTGATGAAGTTGGTTTAAGGCATGACTGTTTTGCCGAATTACAGAAGCAAACTGGAGAGTGAACTTTCAAGTCATATCCACTTTAAACATGTGTTCTCGAACAATCCCAAGTGTCTAATGTAGGATTGGATGCATGGATGGTGACATCACGTCCACCTTTGGCGTGATTCCGATTTTATCGGGCATCGAAAGAAGCATAAGTATTTTGGCGAGCTTCAAGTACGAGATGGAGAGTACATTGTTGGAATATATCACTCCAAATATTTTCTTGATCTCCAATTAAATTGCATAGGCGGATGAGTGGATGGTCGGTTGCATCCACTTTGTACTAGAGTCTTGACCTTGTCGGTCTCTTCCGCTTTGATGCCTTGCCCCCAAACAGGGGCATATAGTAGCCGATGAGTGGTTGAATAATGCTCGTCATGATGATACCTCAATGATTTGTTCATGGTCCACGGAGGTTGTTTTGCACCCAATCTTAAGTACTCGGTTACCTACATCATTTGCAAGTAGTTTAATTCAAGTCGGTCATATTTCACAATGTAAATGGAATTGAATTAGAAATAATTCAAAAGAGATTAGATCAAATCTCATTAATAAGCGAAGCAGCGTCGTATGCTCGCTATTGTACTTCAATCCAGCCCTTCTCAGTTGGAAGCCTAACGCAAATGGTTCAATTTGATCAAAGTCCTTGATCAATAGGGGTCGGATGTTCGTGGTCCTTCGTTTTATAGGGCTTGCACATGTTGTCGGAGCTGTCCTTTCTGGAGCAGCCTTTTGGCGTTGGCATTCACGGAAGCCATCTAGAGAAGAGGAGCTTTCCGATATAGAGTATGGAGTAGGTCCCCTCTTTATCTCGCCATGTTGATCCTTCATCTGGTTCATCAACTCAATATTGGCATTGACATCTTGGCATAGTCGTCGGCGGCTATCCACCAGTTCCCTTATCAAAGTCTGTAAATAAGCTTTGGTGATGAATTCATTTATAGGTATTAGCAGCAACTGGCTGTGGGCTTTGGATAAATTCGTTGGCTGCCAGCTTCTTCATTCACTTCAACAATATGAGAAGTACAACTGGTATGTCTAACTGTGATTAACGGTCTTCTTTGAGGAATGAGGGAAGACATATGCGTTTGATGACATTCGTCACACTTGGCGAAATCCACGCGTCATTCCCACTTCATAAGGTGGTGTCGGGGGCTGTATTTCCATAGTACACCGATATAGTTAACATGTTGAATTTTCACTGGAAGTTTTGCATGTAGGATGGTTTCAACGAATAGGTCTTGACTGGGAAAGATTCTCCAATCGACATTATGATCAGTTCCATTTTATTACCAATGGGACTTGTAACACTGGTGAATGATGTATGCACGATTGCCCAATGTTCGAGTGGTTTGGTGATGCCGATCGGATGGTGAGTTGGTTAAGATGGGCTCATAGATTGGTGGTTATTTCTAATTTTCACCCAGGTAGGAGGCCCATATAAGATAGTGAAGAAGTCCTCTTAAGGTTGTATGTCATGCTTCTAGTCATGTGGACACGGTATGACTAAGATGCGGGCATTTGAGGATGGTTCAGCGGTGACCAGCTATGTTTTGAGTTAGTAGAGTAGACAGTGTAGGGGAGTCGTCATATTATCCATCGTACCATAGCTGTCAATTCAGGAGTTTAAAAGCTGGTCAATTGGAGGAAGTTGCATTCCACCTTAAAAGCATGATATATTAATCAACTCCAGTTCTTGGCATATTAGCTAGGTTTTCTAGCCTCTGGGAGCACCGGTTGAGTAGTACTCCTTTACCCATTCCTTGATTGCAATTCAGCATTTGTTGTTGGGATCTCTGATGTCTTGTTCAGTCATGGAACCCTTAGAAGCGTGGATGTAATGTTCCTCCATCAAATTGAGCTTTGAAATTTCGTATCGATACGAATTGGATGCAGATGGATTGATACGAACAGCGTGTGAGTATCGATACGAATTGGAGCAGTTGCGATCGATACGAACAAAGCACAGGCGATCGATACGAACAGAGCGATGCGAAGCAGATCGAGTCGAACAGAGGCTCTCTGATGGATGCGAAGCGGAGCGAGTCGAAGACATGCTTTCTGATGGATGCGAAGCAGATCGATACGAAAAGTGATCGATACGAACATGACACTCTTGATCGATACGAACAGAAAAGTGCAATCGATACGAACAGAGCAATGCGAAGCAGATCGAGTCGGAACGATCGATACGAACAGAGCGATGTGAAGCAGATCGAGTCGAAACGATCGATACGAACAAAGCGTTGCGAAGCAGATCGAGTCGAAACGATCGATACGAACAGAGCGATGCAAAGCAGATCGAGTCGAAACGATCGATATGAACAGAGCGATGCAAAGTAGATCGAGTCCAAATGATTGATACGAACAGAGCGATGCGAAGAAGATCGAGTCGAAATGATCGATACGAATAGAGCGATGCGAAGCAGATCGAGTCGAAATGATCGATACGAACAGAGCGATGCGAAGAAGATCGAGTCGAAATGATCGATACAAATAGAGCGATGCGAAGCAGATCGAGTCCAAATGATCGATACGAACAGAGCGATGCGAAGCAGATCGAGTCGAAATGATCGATACGAATAGAGCGATGCGAAGCAGATCGAGTCGAAATGATCGATACGAATAGGAAAGTGGCGATCGATACGAACAGAGCGATGTGAAGCAAAGCGATACGAACAGAGCGACACGAAGCAGATCGATACGAACAGAGCACTCTTGATCGATACGAATTTTGACATATTTTCTGGATGTGAATACATGGATACGAAAATCATCATATTTTCTGGATACGAAATGATGGATTCAAAAATCACCATAATTTCATGGATACGAAAATATGGATACGAAAATTATCATATTTTCATGGATACGAAAATATGGATGAATGCAGTTCCTCTTAGATCTGGAGCAATCTGAATAGAATAGAAGGAACCACTTGACGACAGATCTGGATCTCCTCCTTAGATTTTTGCAATCCAACGACAGTAGTAGATCCATAGAGCAGGAGAAAAGCAGGGTTTTCTCAATGAAAGCACCAAAGTGTTTGTACCAAAATTGGGTACAACACTCTTTGGAAGTTTTTGAAGAGATAAAGTGAAGAATTATCTAACAAAAACTCCAAATTTCAGAAACGAGAATAATTAAAATGCACAGAGACACAAGAATTTAGAGTGGTCCGGCACGTTGCCTACATCCACTATGAAGTTGATTGCTTTATTGATGTTTCTTTAATGATTACAAGTGAATTCAACGAATTACAGTAGTTAATGATGATTTACAGTAGTGAATTTCGTTATTGGCAGCAGCAGCCATGGAGTCTAGATCTGGATCCGGTAGAGTCTGGGTGTTCGAGATCTCAAAGAAGAAGAAGCCCCTTTTCTGTATGCTCTGGGGCTCTATTTATAGGTGTAGGAGGCTGGTATTTCGCTCAGATCTCGGGAGACCCTCTCTGGCACGTGACCAGGCCCGCGCGCCCAAGCCCGTGAAGTTTCGGCCCGATCCGTGATCGATACGAACAGATTTCGTATCGATCAAGATTTCATCCAATGGAGTCGAAATTTGGCATGGTCATTCTTTAGCATGTACCTAACCTTCTATGAAAATTTCATAACATTTGGACTTGTAGATTAGGAGATATGACCGATACGAAATGGGATTCTCGGTTGGCTGTTTTGTTCGACTCCCTCATTTCGACTCGCTCTTGTTCGACTCGGTTCTGTTAGACTCAATGACGTGGTGTTTATTCGTATCGACTGCTGTGCCTTGCTTCGCATCGATGGACAGGAAGTGGAGTGAGTCGAAGTGGAGCGAGTTGAAGTGGACTTTCCTGAGGGATGCGAACTGAGCGAGTCGAAGAAGGCTGTTTTTACCTAATTTTGCATCGATCGTAACTTGAGCATACGAACTCGGATTGACTTGAAATTTGGAACGATGGCTCCCATAGCTTCGCTTGTCGTGTCATATCAATTTTGGCTCGATCCGGGCTCGGAAAAAATTCATCAATATCCATAGTGAACCTTCGTATAACCGATCTCCAGGACGGACCGTCATTGGTTACTAGTCAATTCCTTAGTGTCACGGCCTTGCCAAAAGGCGGGATAACACATAGTGATACTTGCTATGAATGCAGTTTGTAAAATTAAACATTTCCTGTAAACTAAAAGTGTTTTCATCTTAAATATTTTTGAAAAATTATTTTCAAACATACTGTAAGTATTAAAAGGCAATTATTACTTAGTAATTAAGTATGAGTTTTATGATTATTTAATTAATTAAGTAAAGATAATTAGTACTTAATTATTAGTTAAAAAAGGTAATTAGCAATTAAGATTAAGTAAGATAATTAAAATTGGTTAATTAAGTAAGGGTTAATTCATTATTAATTAAGCAGAGGATAATTATTTAATTAATTATTATTTAAGTATGGTTTAACTATTTAATTAATTATTATTTAAGTGAGGTTTAATTACATAATTAAGTATTAATCAGGCAGGGTTAATTATTAATTAAGTTAAGATTTAATTATGATTTAATTAAAGTTTAATTATTATTTAATTATTTTTAAATAAAGGTTTAAACTTATTTTAAATTAATTAAAAAGATTTTTAAATTTTTAATTACTTTATTTCCAAGGATCGGTTTGCTTAAAAAGCAACATTCTTTTACAATGAATAGTTTGAATACAAAGGATTCTTTTTGTCTATGTCATTAAGTTGCCAAACAAATATGAATAAGTTATACTAAAATATTGACACGTTTTATTGAAAGTAAGTCATCTTGTATTTAGCACAAAAAGTTGATGAGTAAACTTTCATCTATCTATGAGTACTAGAACTAGTTTCTAGGCGAGGGATAGAGTTGTCGAAATGTCGGAAACGTGATAAATATAAGATAGTTAATTTCGATAAATGGGTAATGATGAATTAAGAGTATGGATGATACTTTATTGTATACTTAACCCTGTTCTACTATAATTAAATTGAATAAATTATTGATGGCATTTATTTAGTTGAATAAATCCTCATTTTGCTATAATTAAATTGAATAAATTATTGATGACATCAGTTTACCAGAATAAATCCGCATTCTGCTATTATATTTATTTAGACATTTATTCATATGCCAGTTAATTAATTTTGGGAAAAGTGACGTGTTAACTATTGATGGTTAATTATTGATTTTATTTACATATATATCTGCTCATGTAAATACTAGCTATGTGACTTAAAAGGTCAAATTGAATTAAATGGTAACTTGATTTAGTACCATTATGGTTGCCAAGCCTTTTTTCGAATTTGTAAAGTTATGGATTTAAAATAACTTAAGACGTTTTATAATAGTTTGAGGTAAGTGTTTATAAATGATGCTTTAAAGTCACTTAGTTAATTATTTATTAATAAGGATTTATAGTTAATCAATTATTTAATTATGAGGTTTAAAGGAAATCAACAAATCATTAAAAAGTATTTATAAATAATAATCTGTTTATAAAAGGAATTTTACTTAATAAAAAGATTTATTTTAAAGGATATTTTTAAATGATATTTGGTAAATGGTATCTTAAGAGGATTTATAAAAGAGTTTTATAAATAGAAAGAGATTTTTAAATCATTGTAGAGATTATAAAAGTAGCTTTGTAAATTAATTTGGAGATCTATAAAAATATTTGTAAATATGAAATGGGCTTATAGAAAAGGTAATTTATAAAGGAACGACTTTTGTTTTAACAATTAAACCTTCTTAATTATGGTAGTATGGAAACATTCTTTTCATAATTAATGCCGAAGGATAGTGGTTTGGTTTATAATAAGTAATATTTTAAATGATTTTTATTTGGCCCATTTAAATATTAATTTGGAAAAAAGGAAATCTTAAGTTTTGTAAATATACTTATACTTGGAAGGCAGTATTAGCATTCCAAATGGGATTGCTATATAAAAGGTAAAACATGGACTCAAGCCTCAACAACAAAGAATGACTAAAATAATGGATATACGGCAGGGCTATGTGGATCGCACTCATTAGGGTATTGTCATCACCCTTCTAGATACATATATTTATGGATTGTGTTGTGCATGAGAGCTCTCGGGAAAGGTTTCGAAGCAACCGGGGTGATGAAATATTTGGTACTATCCAGTAAGGGGTAGGTTGGTTCTGTATTGACAAAGGGTCCATATGAGGCCTTCAGTACATTTTTCTAGAGGTGTACTATGGCAGGCGGTACCCCAGTGCCATGTCATTGTATGGATTCCATTCTCCAATATGTGCCTCTACATACTTAGTTGTAAACCTATTATGCTGAACTTTAATTAATGTAACAACTTCGGTTATGATTCCATAATTTATTTTAAACCCCAAACACTATTATAATATCACCATATTTCCTATAAAATGGTTTGGTTATCATAAGCTAAAAACCCATCCGTATTTATGTACGGTATGGTCTTACGAGATACCTTTTATTTTGAAAGATTTTATAAGATATAAAAATCCATTTGATTGTGTTTCTCAAGCTGGTTTTACCAGACTGATCCGAGCGTTATTTTTCTTGTAATGCTTGGGTCAGCCCTAGCATGTTTTTCCAGATTTAGCTGGATACTTAGAGCTACAAGAGACGAGTCGGATGTCTCTAAGACATACTCTCATATTTTATTTTATCTTCCATTGTTTGTTCTTGTTTGTATTTATCAGCAAATGTAAGGACATGGTGTTATAACTATCCAGACTGATGATAGGTTAGTTAATCTGGTTGATGTATGCATATAAAAGTTTCCTTTTTGTAAATTTTATTGATATATTATAGATTACTTGCATGTTGCGAGATTAGGTTCTCTTTTCTTTTCTTTCACCCCAACGATCTGTCTTTTCGACACTTGGATGTTCGGCACGTGAATACCGTGGATGTGTTAGTGTCGACTTCTGAGGATCAGAAAGGCGAGTTGTTACACAAACCATTATCAAGGCTAAATAAACTTCAATGGCTTTTTAAAATAAGTTTAACTTGCTAGAGCTATTAATTTAGCCTTTTAGCTTATTTTCAAAAGTTAAACGTTTAACTTTCAATTAGTAATAAAATATATGATAATATTTCTATCACTAATATAACAACAAATAAGCGTTTAATTAATTTATAACCATGTTATAAATTAATATCAACTATATCTAACTATATTCAACACGAATATAAAACAATATATACATGGGATTTTATCAACTATCCTAAATATCTACTCAAACTAATCTAAACAAACGGGGAAATAATTACGTATATATATTATTTTACCTCATCCAGGGAATATTTTTTAATATATATAAATACAGGGATTTATATTGAAATATTAATTCTGCTCACCTGAGCGTCATTTCTCAGTTGTCCAAATCCAGTCAAAGCCTATACCATATCGTGGATAATCTCACTACGGGTGCAAATCAAAAATCACGTCTTGATTAATTAGACCTCGTATGCAAAAGGTACGAATTAAATAACTTAATTACCTTCATTAACTTAATCCTCTTTCTTCCCAATTCCTCTTACTTCACATGAATGTGCACATATTTTACACCCCGCAAAAAATTAATAGAAAGTTTAATAAAAGAAATTAAATTAAATATAACAAGGGTAGAAATGTGAATTTTCTTAAACATCCGAATTTGGCCACGAAACTTGTACCATTGTATTCGTAGCAACTTACTAGACAGTTTTCATATATAAATTTTTGTAATCGAAGCTCAAATAAAAAGGTTATTAATGTTTAAAAATTCAAGATTGAAAATATTTGAACAAATAAATAAGAAAATAAATCTAATGTGGAAAGCACCATCGGTCGATATCCCGGTATGGACCAGTCAAACCATAGCTGTCGACCGCCCATGACCAAGCGGTCAATCAGTCGAGCATATGCGACTGAGGTTTGGCTTGGCCGAACAGATCGAATTTTATAAAGCCTAATCTAACGGTTGTTGTTGATTCATACCCCTATAAACACAACCCTAACCTAATACTGAAAACCCTAATCTAATTTAGAGTATACAAAATCTCTATCTCTCCCGAACTAAATTCTCTGTTCTCTCCAAATCAATTTTCTTCAAAAATAAAAGTTTGCAAACTAAATTCAAAAGATTAAAGAAGAAGGAATCAAATCAAATCAAATGGAAAGGAGAGATCGACAAACTAAGCAGGGGCAATTCCAGGCAGATAAAAGAAAGAATAGCATACCAAAGGTGAGTGGGTTCATTATTAGTATAATAATTTATATGTAATTAAGTTTTTTATGCCCTATTTGATCTTGAATGGTTTTATTTCAATTAGAGAAACTATTTATTTAATAACTGTAATAGATTCGGAATTTGATAGTAATTTAACCTATATGAATATGATCCTTATCTAATCTAAATTTGGTTAAATCTGATTTTGGTTGAGTATAGTCTTTTTGTTAAATTGAATACAGATTGATATCTCAATACCCTATTGATTCCAAACCAAATTTAATCTGAACTGATGACTAATACATGTATGAAATTATAAGATGACTAGAAACTAAAATTGAGAACAATGGGAATTATAGGTTAACAAAGTTAGGTTTACTATAAAACAAAATTAATTAACAGAGAATAATTAACAAAGAACGAAGAATTTTTTTTTACGATAATTAACTTCGACCGATCGATAGGCTTACTAGCGCCAATCGACCGCTCCAGTGGTCGATCGTTTAACGATTTACAACTACAAGTTGAACCTCGACCTAAGGTCCAAGTTATAGATTTATGTATATTATATATATATATATGTGTATTAGTAAGGAAATTAGTTCCCTAAGCTTACGACTTTTGGATGTTACGGGACAGGATAGATGTGTAAGCTGACAATTGGGCCTAGATATTACTTATTCGGTGCAGTCGATATTCGACTGGGGCGATTTGGTTGCAATTTACACTCACAGAAGGTTCCACTGTGTATGTGCAACACTGATGAGGATGTCTGAAGAAGTGTGTGGCCATGCGCTAATGGGACGTTCCTTTGGTACGTACGACAAGTAGGACATGATACTGTTGTTGGATGCCTATTGTTGTGCAATAAATGGCGTTACGTTACCATTAAGAGTGGATACGGATGCTACGGACCCTAAGACATCTTTGGCGTGAGTCAACATTGTGGGCTCCTCCTTAATGCATAAATATGGTACATGTAGTCATAGTTTAGAAATGTAGGCCGAATGTTGATACTATAGGCGATCCTATGTAAGTAATAGACCTAGAGATTGTTCGTCGGATTCATCGTTGATCTGAAGTTCGATTAGTTATTCGACCCTGAGTGTAAACCATCATAAGATGTTGGGTTTAGGTGCAGTTAGGGCTAAAATTACTTAAGTTAATGAAATCAACCTTAGTAGGTAGTTCACAAAACCAAGTAGGACACCTTCGGTCACATAGATTATAAATGAAGTCAATTGCATGTGATCACCATACGTTAATGATGTAACTCATTCACCGGACTTTTATCTGACCCACTCCTTTCATTTTTCCCCTACCACAAGAAGATAGGACAACAATTGATTTGAAATAATACATGGAGAAAGGAGCTAAGTGTTAGGGTTCCATTACTCTTTGCTATTCCTTATGTAGCGATTTATTGTAATAAATGTCTACCATACTTTATATTATACTTTAGAAACATAGCATAGCACTAAGTATTTTTGGAGACTGTTTATTTGAAATGCCTATTTTTAGTACTTATATTTTAATTCCTTCCGCTATGTGATCTGAAAGTGTAAAATGTTTTAGATATTAACTTAATCTTTGTAATGTTACGAAAACCAACAGCTCATACTTTTTGGCATGATGCAAGACTGAAAGTCGACCAAGGTTTTGGTTTTGTGTGTCTAGAGGTTTAGATTGTTACATACACCCATTCTTCCTCCACTGCTCTCTTCAAAATCTTATCCAATACTCCATGAATCGATGAACCATCTGCTCCAACACGCTCTACTATGCATGCTCTTTGCAACGCACTACTACACGAAATATCCGCCCATACAATACCCGACTTTAGTGTCCACCCACTGCCTCTAAATGTCGTGATTCACGATATTTGGTTGGAGCTCCGGTGGTTGATGCCGAAAAATGGGTGCTAACAAGAGTAATGCAACGGTGATCCCCATTTCGTGAATTCCACTTCAATCCTACCAACAACCAACCCTAGCCAACAATTATAATGTGCTAACCTCCCCAAGCATCGCCGCACTCAACAATGCCACCAAGGATTCGACAGCCATTTGGCCAAGATTCAATGGATCCATTCTCAAAGTCTATTGCAATCTGTATCTCTTGCAACTAGAGAAAACCTGAAACCATTACAATGACCTGTTTGAGGTATTTTAAAAAGAAGGAGAGGGAGAAAATGGAGAGATGGGGATGTGCGCTGTGTGGTGTGGGTGTATATATGCTAAAAAAATAATTTCTTAAATAATTAACCACATGTTTTGAATTCTTATGACCACATGATATATCAGACCTCTTTGAAAATCATCGGCATACATCATTTCATTTTTTTGATCACAGTGGTATAAGTTTCAACGCCATTTGAGATAACGCTCTAGGATGATAAATTCACATGTTTCGAGGTCCTTTTGGACATTGGATAAACCTATTCAAAAAATATTCAACCATACACCTCATAATAAAAGCCTCTTCACAGAAACATAAACCGTCGGTTGAGATTCCACTGGACCCGACTATGCATGTTTTTTGGCAAAATATGTACAACAATGCGTAAATTGGAAAATGTCGCGGCACCATACATAATGATATTTATACTCATTTTGATTCACAAAGTCGATTCAGACTCAATGGAATTGGTCTCGAGTCTTGATTCGACCATATAAGAAAAGCCAAATTTTTAGGTTTTCCAATTAATTAACAATTCAATATTTAAATTAGTTATATAAATATCAAATCGTTAAAATGCAAGATGTAACATTCTCCCCTCCTTAGAAGAATTTTGTCCCTGAAATTTTCATGAGTACGACAATGTAACCTGACTTACCAAAATTTCCGTTCATTAGCTTCTGAAAATTTAAGTAGTTCTTCCCTTGTGCAGTTAGCATTACGGAAACTCCTAAGATACAAAATATATCTCCGAACCATTAGGCTTTTAAATCTCCTCTTGTTTTGAAAAAAATTCGGCAGCACCTCCTTTGTGCATCTGCTTTAAAAAAAACTAGAACAACATATATACATCTCATACCTAAGGCCTCTCATATCTGAGGACATGCAACCACATATATCAATTCTATCTATGCTAACTATCTTACATACCTCTTTCGTAGAAAGAGCATACCATTTAGATACAAATAAAAGTGTGTGAACATCTCAATAGCAGACAACTACTTCCATGTACCTAATATGTACTCAATGAAGAGGATTATTGTTAGTGAGATTTTTTATCTCACAACACCCAATTGATTACAGAGTAATTATAGGGCTAATCATTTCTATAATTATGAATCAACAAATTTAAGTAGTATTAAATTTACCACAAGGTAGTAATTATTTCGTTATTTTCTTACAGAATTATGAAGAGACACTTCAACTATTTATTAGAATGCCTAGGTTAGTTTAAATGCCCAATTTCTCAAAGTAAAAACTGAATAGAATCAATTAAAAACAGAAAATGATAGGTGCAGTAAAGTAAAGGATACAGAAATTTACGAGGTTCAGATTTCAAAGAATCCTACATCCATCGGTCAAATTCATTATTATCTTTCTTCTTCCTCGTACACTGATTTTAATGGTAGAAAAGAGTACAAGAATATAAGGTAATTTTTCAAAGAATTAATCAAAAATCCTTTCTCTGCTACTGAATTTTCCATTATAGCACAAAATTCTCACGGATTACTAACGTCACTCCGCTACATTCGTCCCCCACCATCGGATGCTGCCATGTGTCTTCCATCTATTGACTACTATAATGTGCACAAATTGTTGACATTGCCATAGCCGGAGTTTGTTTTTTCGGGGAGATTTGGATTTAGGCAGGTAGATTTAATTTTGAAATTCTATGTCTGTAATTGATGAATTAATTGATTCGTAGTTGTATTGGCACCCCCATATAGTCAAAAGGGGTCATTGTCATGCTTCATACTTGAGTTGTTTGGGCATTTCCCAGATAAAAGATGATGGCATAGTTCAAGGCTGTTGTGATCGTGTAGTCTCACTTTGAGAAGGTGGCATTGTTTATCTTTATTTCGGTCGCTATAGTGCAATACATCTTCAGGGATGCGGGTGCAGTTCTGTTTATGAATGTAGCATGGTTTCACTATTTTGACTCGTATTTGAGTATTTGGTTCGACCTTGGCGCTGCGCCATATACCTCTTGGTGACTTGTTTCTGCATTGAACATTTGGACAATCAAGCGGATCATGAAACATATCTGCATATATAGTTCTAGTTTTGTTTGTTTTCTTGTTTATATAATTGTTTTGATATCATGGCATAGCCATATACGATGGAAGCATATTCTGCTTTGGTGCTACGATGTGATTTTATTATGAGGCAAAGATGGTTTTCCAAATGGCGATGTAAGTTCTAGAGATGGTTCGTGGCCTAGGAAATGACGGTGATGTCTAAAGTCATGACGGCGTAGTGTCTGTTGAAGATGGCGGTGCAATCTAGTATGTAGGTTGTGCTGGCGCTAGGAAGTTTGGGAGTTTACTTAGCTTTATTGCAGCACAGTTCTTGTTTGAATTTTTGTATGCTTTGTTAAAGTGTTATAGTTATTTTAAATGCTTTGGATATACCCAGCACGATTCATGGTACGACTTACTTGTTGTTCTGAGTGATTACGACATTATTGGCTTGGCTGACCTTTTTATTATGTTTACTTCATTTTACTGAACTTTGTGCGTAGTGTTTTCTAGGGATCTGTCTAGTCCATTACGTGCATTTTGGACTGTTCTGCTATATTTCGCAATTCTTTTGCTAATTGGACTACGCTTCATATATTCTAATCGAAAATAGGTGTAACATTTTCCCCCAAGTTTGCACTAATGCATGTTAGCACGGACTTGTAATTCACTATACCCATTTTTGATACCTTCCAATTAATCAATCATCTCACATTTAATGCTCCTTACATGTGTCATTATATGGGCAGCCATGCTCTTTATACGCTACACATCTTTTCGGTTTTCAGGAGATTTGCTTAGTTTTTCATGAAGATCCCATCTCATTACTATCATTTATCGATTTTGATTAACAATGTAATTTGAATTCAAGGGTTGAGATCCTCTAAATTAAGTTGTACTTATTTCTCCTTTCTTCTTCTGGTTCACTTGCTCAACAAACATAAAAGAAAACTTAGGCAATTTACGATTTTGACTTCAACTCCCACTTACCAAACCTTGATCAGTGTTAACTGTAAGCCATTTAGTTTGCTTCTTCTTTTTTTCTATGTTTTAGGTGGTTGATCATATTTGTTTGTTTATCAATGTTACTAGTATAAATTAGTACATTCTTTGATTTTTTTAGGGATATCATTCTTTGGGTTTTATTAGCTTGTTATTCGATCTTTAAATTGTTTTACAATCATGTACGCTTTCAAATTGTTGAATAAAATCTTGATTTTATTTGTTTAATTAATAGGTTTTGTTCTTTGATTTGAAATATTTTTCATGCATATATGAATTCCTTGTCTTTCTTTATCTTTTGTTTGAGTTGAAGTGGTCTTTGTGGGTTTTGATTTTAATTTGCCCCTACTTTTAGTTATTAATGGCCTCTGATGATCTTTCTAGTTCATCGGACTGTGATTTGTCCTTTTTAAATCTAAATTTGACCATCTGCGAGAAAAGTCAAGTTGAAGAAATTTTGACAAAATTTGGAATTGCGGGCTATTGGTTTAGGTCCATGCACCCTCAGGCCATATTCACCTGCCCTTAGAAGGGTATATTTCCTTTACTTTGGAACACATTCGATGTGGCCTTTACCTTCCTTTACACTCCATTAATAAAGAATGGTTGGCAATGGTTGGTCTATCTCCCATTCAGTTGGTTCCTATACCTTATCATCTCCTTGCTTGCACCTACATTTTATATACTAAAAACTCGACTCCTTCTTGTTGAGAATTGCTCTTTTTATAATTGGTGCATAAGATCCTATCTCGGGATGCATCAGATTTTATAATATTTAAGCTACCAAGTCTCTTTTTATGACAACTCCACGTAAGACCTATAAGTGGGTGGATCGGTTCTTTTTCATTTCAAACCAGGACGACTTCATTTCCCTGTTTGGGGAAACAGGTTCTGGCTTGCTTTTTCTTTCTTATTTCAGCTCCTAAGACTTCCTTCACTGACTTGAAATTTTCTTTTTAGTTAATTTTCATGATTTTTCTAAAAGCGAAAGAGGAATCTTTTCATCTCGTAGGACGACAAAACTTAATTGTAGTGCGGAGGTTCGTAAGTGTTCGAATCTATTCGTAGAAGAGCTATTGCGCAGGCAAAACTTCCTCCCAAATCACCATTATTGTAATTCTATTTTCGTTTACGCTTTTGATGAGGCTGCATCAAGTGGTATACTTTGGTTATATGTGTTTTAATTAGTATTTTGTGTCCTTTTCTTATTTTTTTTGCACCATGTGATATATTGAGCGTGTTGTTGTTGCTTAAACTATGCAGGCACCATATCTTTAAAATTGGTCATTGCACTAAAGATAAAGAAAGACGCAAAGAGACCAGGGGATGATCTGATTGTGACAGAGGACCCGGTTAAGAGGCGAAAAGTGGGCCCTCCATCTTCTTTTGAAGCTATTTCTCCTGCTCTAGTCCAGGTGTCTCCTATTAGTATACTTCCTCCTTCTTCCCACTTCCTACCTATCTCAAGGGAGGGCAGCATTCCATACTTGATCGAATGGATGGGGCGCCTTCTCATCGATGACATGACTGCCTTGGCCCCTGCTTACCGAGGACCTTTTTTTAGCTTTCATCCCAGTATTTTTTGAGTAAGTTTGTTAATTATTCATTGGCTAACTTAATTAGGTGGAAATTCATAAGTATTTCTTATGCTTTATTATGCCGTTGTACTCAAGGTATCACTTCCATGATGGAGTTGCAAAAACGACTCTTGGATTTGGAAACGGCGTCGACCAGGGACCAAGTGGAGATTACCCAATTGAAATTGGACGTTAAGGTAAGGGCGCAGAGGGAGAGGGATGCTAAAATAAGATTAGAGGATATCAATAAACAACTTGATGGTGTTAAAGAGAAACTTAAGGAAGCCGTGTAGATGGCAGTCAAGGCTGGTGTAAGGGTTAACAGGTGGTAGGAGAGGGCAAGAGATTTTAAGAAGAAACTTGTTGAGATGGAGTAGGACTTGATACCACCACCTTCAATGTTCTATACAAGATTTATGCTCAAGTGAAGAAGTAATTTTTATCTGATCGGTTTGTGTGGTGGATACGGAAGTTAATTTGGATTTTCTTGGTGACCCCGAAGCCATAGTGGATACCCTGGATTATTGTTGGAGGAATTGGTCCCAAGAGCATAAAGGGATTCTTGATTCCTCTTCTAAGGTATTTTAGGAGGAGGTGGTGCTTGATGATTCTTATGTAGAGCAAAACCCGACAAATGCAGGAGCGCAATCTGGACTCAACTTATAGGGATCTTCGAATGATGCAATAGTAAATGTTTGACTATGATTATTATCTTGTATTTATTATTTTGACTTGGTTGTACTGTCTTATGTTTTGTATATGTACATGGTGGTTTTATAAGATTTTGGTTGTTTGCCATATCGTATTTTGTCTCGTTTTATTACGTGCAGTAGTGTGCTTTGAACTTGTGTTCTCCTACCTATTCCTTCTAGGTAAGAGAAGTAGGTGTCGAGAAAACTTTGTGGTTGAAGTCCTATGAGGGAGATGACTTAGTTCAACACTTAAGGAAGTGTATTGAGTGTCTTGAAAAGCAAGCTATAAAGAGATTGTTAACGAAAATTGTCCTCATACGTAGTAGGGAAAATGAGCTTAAGAGGTTTGTAGCATAATTAAAGTGAGAGTCTCAAGGGCTTTTATCTAGGATTACCCAGGTCTTTCATAAGAGATATGTGATTGACTTCGTACTACATAGATGAGATTCTTTACTAAAAACGAGCCACATCCTTTAGGACACCCCCATCTGTTGTGGTTCAAAAATAGACTTAGCCATTAGCGTGTGTAGTATTTGTTTCTATGTATCTTCGACCCTTAATTTAATAGGACACTTTCCTTGTTGTGTGTGTGTATTAGTTTGACTGTTCATCGGTTTCCTTCTTGTTTACCTCATATATATATATACATATATATATATACATATATATATATATATATATATCTGTGTGTGTCCCTTTTAAATTGGCTCACTTCTCAAACCGAGACTATTCAAACTGACTTTTCTAAGAGTAGCTGTCATTCACGTGCTTTTCATGCTCCTCATTTGAAAGAACCAGCTTCTTTATTTATCATTGAAGACAAACCCGGATCAAAGAACTTGAAGCTATTAATGTAGATCTTATTAAGGAACAAAATTTGAATGCTGATGATGCTCGAAAAGCATTGCGCATTTGGTATGATGAACAAGTGCGCGAGTTAGAAGAATCTCAATGAGCTACTCTTCGATAGTATGATTGCATCACTAAGCAACATTTGGTGATAACTGAATTGGAAGAAAAGCCAAGGTCTACTATGGCTCTCATTACTGTACTAAAGTGATTGCTAAAAGATGTGGAGAGTTGTTATAGGGTTATTTATGAAGACGAGATCAAAGAACTTTAAAAAATGATAAACTGTGTCAATAGGTCACTGTCCAATTATTCGGGGAAGACGATCCTAATGCCCTTAAATCTCAATGACCCCTGCCCCTCCTCGAGTATGGATGAGGATGAGGCTTCTCAATGGAAGAAGCTGTTCACGACATATTATCAGAATAAATTTGATTAACTGAAAACTGTTTACGAAAATCAATTGAAAGACTTGACTAGTGGTGTGAAGGTTAAGAGGTATTCCTCCACCTACAATTTGCTTAGCCCATTTTCAAAGAAGACTAAGAAGATGAAAACAGAGATTCTAGATGACTTTGAGCGTGTGCATTATACTGATATCGAGCGGATTAATTGTCTCAAGGAGTAGATACTACACTCAGATTCTACCACATTGACTTTGGCTATATCTTCCTCCCATCCAACTTCACTTATGCATATGCAACTTGATATGGCCGAGAAGCTTAAAGAAGAAAGGGTTAAGCAAGTCAAGGCAAAGATTTCTTTAAAACGTGCAATTGATGTCTGTTCACATTCTACACTAACGTTGGACTTAAGTTTTCTCTACAGTCGAGACAACTGCGTGTCTAACAAACGCGATCTTGATAAATACTGGGCAGGAGCCAATTACGATCCTTATGTCACTTTTGGTGGTGTCCGACGTTGCTCGTCAATAGTAATTTCCAGATTGATACACCTCCCTCAATCTTTTAACCCTATAGGAGATTTTACCCTAGGCCATGCGCCGCCTGCTCAAGTAGGTTTACACTTAGAGGCATTCCCATGGTAGGAGAATCATCATCAGTGATCCCTCCGACTTGGACCCGGACTCATAGTGTACTTAGAATCTATGTTGGTTGTTTGATTAAATAAATGTAATTTCTTTAGCATTAAACTCAAATTCTAATACTCTATATCTGCGCATGATGTGTGAAAGAGTGGGTGTAGATAAAAATTTGTTATATTTTAGTGTTTACCTGATGGGCTTTTTGCAGATTCTAGGATTGCAGCTGATTTGTTTTTCTTACCATGTTCCATGCATTGCCTTTTTTGTCGTTTATGATTGATTTCCATTGTAGATATTTGTATCATCCAACTCATGTTTTCTGAGCTTGGTTTTTGGAATTCATGCATTTTCATGCACTTGGCATGGTCTGATCCGTCGATGGTGCAGACCGACTATGTTTTGACTGAGAAGTCAGGTCGTGTATTTTACAACCCTTTGTCATTAGCTAGTTTGGGCTGTATAATATCCCCATATCTAGCTTAGTATGTGGCCGATGTTGGGTGAATCCTTACCCGGAAGACCTCGAGACCCAGAGACGTGATTCATTCGGCAGCTCTCCCCCGAGTCCATTCGGCATAACCCATTCGGCAGCCCTCCCTCGTGTCCATTCGGTAGACCTTCATCCGGCAACTGCCACCGGTCCAACCTCACCACTCCACACTTCACCGGATGAAGCCCAACCAGACCAACTCCATACTTCACCGAACCAAGAGAATACCGAACCAGACTGCCAGGCCAGATCACTTCAGCCCAGGCCCACCAGCATCTGTATACATCCAAGACCCCTGCCCCCAACCTCACTCTATAAATAGAGAGGCAGGGGTACAACAATGGGGGACAAGTTTGAGAGCTCAAGCACGGAGAGAACTTTCAAACAACTTTCTATTACTTGCATCAAAGCTTTGTACTTGTAATCAAAACAAGAGAAGAGAAATAACATATAAAGTGGACGTAGGCACATTCTGGCTGAACCACTATAAATCTGCGTGTCTTTTTACAGTTTAGCCCCTGCTTTTCATATATTTGCATAAATCACCCAAATCACTAAGAATAACATAAGATCTACTAAATCATACAACTTTGAGGTGTTTGTCCATTTTTTGTGCAAACATTTTTGGTGCTTTCACTGAGAACTAGAAGCTCGAAGCTTCAGCTTCATCCGCTTAACAAGTTTTCCTAACACCATCGTCCGCCGCTTGGAAAACATGCCTCCCAAACAGAGAAAAGATGTTAACAAAGGAAAAAACATCGCATCCAGCAGCCTTCCTGATCCAGCTGCCACAAATCAAGTGAACCGTCCTCCTCCAGCAACGGCAACAAATGAAGGACAGGCTAACCCAGCCACTCCTGCCACAGAACAGCCTGCAGCAATTACTAGGGCAGATTTGGACAGAGTTGTTGTTGAAGTAACTAACCGCTTCACGTCCCAGCAGGAAGCCTTGGTAGACCATCTCATGTCACGCTTGAGGGACGCTGAAGAATCCAACCGCAACACTGAATCATGGGGCGAGTCCCAATCTGGAGGATCTCAGAGACAGCAAAGATCTTCCTTCTTCGAAGGAGCTAACGGCAGGGGTAGCCATGGTAGGAGCCGAGACCGAGCTCAGCCCGAAGTTAGGCCTGAGGAAGCGTTTGGTGCCGAACCCAACGCGGAAGGTACCGGGCGGAGGTCAACTGCAGCTGAGCCGGTCGTGCTGCCTAACCACAGGAACACCAATGAACGGGGCCGAGCTAGAGTTCAGCCCGAAGTTGGACCCGAGGAAGTGCTTAGATCAGAACCCAACAGGGGAAGATCAAGGCAAGGGCCAACTGTAGCTGACCCAAGCATGCTCCCAGAAGATCAAAGGCAGCCACTGGAAAATACGAGGAATGATAGACGATACCATCCCTACAGGTTGTCTGGTCGGAGTCAACCCCACAGAACGGAACCAAACTCATTTCTGTCCGCTCCAAATTCTGATGAAAGGATGGCACGCTTATTCAGAGAGTGTGTCCAACGGGAGCAAAGAGATCGAGGGATAGGCGCTAGGGTAACCAGCCCTTTCGCCCGCAATATCGAAATTGCTATCACCCCCCGAGAATGGAAGATGCCAACAATGGAACCCTACAAAGGAACCTCCGATCCCGTTGTACACTTACAGAGGTACACGCAGCATATGCTCATGAGTGGAGCAACAGAGGGAGTGCTGTGCAAATGCTTCCCGCTCTTCTTAGCAGATCTTGCTACCTCCTGGTTCTGTCATCTACCCCAAGGATCCATCAGCTCATGGGAAATGTTGAAAGAAAAATTCATCAGTCAGTTCCGCATTCATGTGGAGCAACCTAAGGACGCTTATTCCTTATCCAGCGTCAAACAGAAACCTGGAGAAAAGCTGCAACAATACCTAACCAGATTCAACGCCGCAGCAGCCGCAGTTCAAGATGCCGATGAGAAGCTTATCCTAATGGCCCTCTGCAGTGGGGTGCATCCGGACACTAAATTTGCTAGGAGATTGACAAAAGAAAAACCAGCTACTTTACCCGATTTCTTCCATGAAGCCGGGAAATACATGAGGCTTGAGGATGCTGCCATCGAGGGGCAGTCAGGACAGCAAAGTAAGACGACCCATGGCAATGCCCCTGCTGTGGCAAGGGACGTTCGAAGAAATGATTCCAGAGACAATGCTGGGGGCAAGAAAGTAGAGAAACGCCTATATCGGCCAGGACCAAGATTCGACTCTTACACCCCTTTGAACGAGACCGTCGAAAACATCTTCCTTGCCACCCAAGGCGAAGTTAGATACAAACGCCCACCATACAAGAAGGAATCAGATAGCGCACAGAAATCTGGAAAATTCTGCCGCTTCCACGAATCCCACGGACATGATACCAACGAATGCCATCATCTCCGAGATCTGATTGAGGAACACATCAGAAGAAAGAAACTGGAACGCTATGTAAAAAGTCAAGGCAGGACTCCAGATCCTGCCAATGAAAACCCAAGGCTACCCTCACCAGGGACCGGCAGAGGCGACCGCAACGCTAGCAGCTCTAGTCAAGAGAAGATAGTGGTCCATACCATCTCAGGAGGTCCACACATCGCAGACAGAAGTTGGAAAGAGATGGAAAGATATGGGAAGTCGCTCAGAGACAATAGAGACTGTGTCAATACGGTTATAGAAGAGCGCCACCCACAGCGGAAAGAAAGTGATGACATCACATTCAGTAAACGCGACCTAGAAGGAAGACAGTACCCTCACATGGATCCCATGGTTATCTCTGCCCGACTCGGTCCCGCCGAAGTTTACCGAATCCTGGTAGACACTGGAAGCTCTGTAAATATCCTGTTCAAACACGCATTCGACAAAATGAGGTTGTCAATGAAGGACGTATCTCCCTGCGATAAACCGCTACACGGTTTCACTGGAGATGCGAAAATGCCCATCGGGCAGCTGGACCTCTTCGTTGAAATCGGAAGCCATCCCCGCTCCGTTGTAAGGAAACAGACGTTTGTGCTGATAGAAAACCATTCGGCCTACAACGCCTTCCTAGGAAGACCAGCCCTATCTGACTTCCAGATTGTCCTAGCCCCGTGGTGCCTAAAAATGAAATTTCCAACAGACAGTGGGGTAGGGGAAGTGGAAGGAGACCAAGATATTGCACGAGACTGCTATGTAACCGAACTTCGCAACAACCACAGGAGAGGTAAAGGGAAAGGTGTAGAGATTGCTCTCTGCACAAAAAGCCTTGAAGCATAGCAACTAAAGAAAGCCCCTCCTCTTCGATACACCAGCGACCCTTTCAATGAATTAGACCCGAGGGACAAAGAGGAGGAGGCCACCGCCGAGCCTGCAGAGGCTATGGAGTTTATATCTGTAGACAAGCACGACTCAAGTAGGCTACTGAAAATTGGGTCGCAATTGAAAACCGAATTGAAGGAACAACTCGTTGATTTTCTCCGCCACAACTTAGATGTATTCGCTTGGTCACACGCTGACATGACCGGAATCTCCCCCAACATAGCGTGCCACGTATTAAAAATTGATCCTACCAAGGCACCCGTAAAACAAAAGAAGAGAAGTATGGGGGCAGAGCGATCAGCAGCCCTCGATGAAGAAGTAAAGAATCTACTCGCCAATGACTTCATACGAGAAGCTATTTACCCAGAATGGATCGCCAACCCGGTACTAGTAAAGAAGGCTAATGGGAAGTGGCGGACCTGCATTGACTTCTCCAACCTAAATGACGCCTGCCCAAAGGATTGCTTCCCGCTTCCCAGAATCGACCAACTTGTAGACAGCACAGCCGGGCACGAACTCCTGTCTTTTATGGATGCATACTCAGGATATAACCAAATTCCTATGCATGCTCCCGACCAAGATCACACTAGTTTCATCACCGACCGGGGTTTGTACTGCTACAAAGTGATGCCCTTCGGACTTAAAAACGCAGGAGCCACCTACCAGCGCCTCGTCAACAAGATGTTCGCAGGGCTAATAGGACAAACAATGGAAGTATATGTAGACGACATGCTGGTAAAATCACGGAAAGCCAAAGATCACGTAAGCCACCTGGGCGAGATGTTCCAGGTACTTCGACAGTATGGAATGAAGTTGAATCCACTAAAGTGCTCCTTCGGAGTGTCATCAGGAAAATTCTTAGGATTCATCGTCCATGCCCGAGGGATAGAAGCAAACCCTGAACAAGTCCGAGCATTAAGAGACATCAAGATACCTTCCACCCGAAAGGAAATGCAAAGCCTAAATGGAAAAGTGGCTGCCCTAAGCCGATTCATCTCCAAAGCAACGGACAAGTGCGTCCCCTTTTTCGAAGCTCTAAAGAAAGATAAAGGAAAGTTCGAATGGACGGACGAATGCTTGACCGCTTTCCTTAACCTAATCGAACACCTCCAGAAACCACCAGTACTCTCGACCCCAAGCGAAGGCGAAGAATTATACCTATACCTTGCTGTGTCATCTCACGCTCTAAGCGCTGCCTTGGTAAGAGAAGATAACCGTACGCAACGACCAGTTTACTTCGTCAGTAAAAGGTTTACTGGGGCAGAAGTCAGATATCCTAAGCTCGAAAAGTTGGCATACTGTTTACTAATCACTTCACGAAAGCTACGTCATTACTTCCAATCCCATTCCATCAAGGTTCTAACCAATCAACCACTGAGGCAGGTACTCCATCGTCCCGACACTTCCGGGCGACTACTTAAATGGTGTATTGAGCTGAGTCAATATGATATCACCTATCACCCTCGCACCGCCATCAAGGGACAAGCCATGGCTGATTTCATTGCAGAATTCACTACCAACGAGGATAAGGAGCAACTGGAAATAACAGAAGATATCAAGTGGAATCTCTTTGTGGACGGTGCATCTAACGAACAAGGCTCGGGGGCAGGTGTGGTAATCATCACTCCCAGGGGAAATAAACTGCACTATGCTATAAGGTTGGAGTTCACTGCCACCAACAACGATGCAGAATACGAAGCAGTAATAGCCGGATTAGAAATTGCTATCGAGATCGGAGCCAATTCTTTGTGTCTTCACAGCGATTCTCAGCTTATTGTTAATCAAATACTAGGGGAATTCCAAGCTCGAGAAGAACGACTCATAGCATATCTAAAGAAGACCAAGTTACTTCTCAGCCGATTGGACCACTACTTAGTCAAACACATCCCTCGGGAAGAGAACCAAGAGGCCGACGAATTGGCAAAGCAAGCAAGTATGAGAGACGTCGCCATCTTCGGGGCAGTAACTGTCTCAAAGCAAATGATCCCGAGTTTTGAACAAGTGAATCTGATAGCTGCAACCGAAGAAGCAACTTGGATAACTCCCATCCGAGACTACCTACAAAATGGCACACTACCCGACGGGCGTAACGAAGTCAAGAAAATCTTGAGGAAAGCGTCCCGCTACACAATACAAGGAGACATCCTCTATCGGCGTGGGTTCTCTAACCCATTATTAAGGTGTGTCGCCGGAAGGGAAGCCAAGGAAATCTTATCCAACATTCATCAAGGAAGCTGCGGAGATCACACCGGAGGGCAAACATTAGCAAAAAAGATACTCCGATACGGATATTTCTGGCCCACCTTAAGCAAGGACGCCTTAGATTTCGTCAAGAAGTGTGACAGATGCCAAAAGTTTGCTAAGGTCCCTCGGCTACCAACAACCGAGATTACCCAGATGACCAGCCCTTGGCCCTTTGCAGTATGGGGAATTGACTTAATCGGTGAACTGCCAATGGGTCGAGGCGGCGCCAAATATGCTATAGTAGCAGTCGACTATTTCACCAAATGGGTGGAAGCAGAACCTCTAAATAAAGTATCTTCAGCGAAAGTTATCAACTTCTTAATCAAAAATGTTCTGTGCAGGTACGGAGTCCCACTAAAAATCATATCAGACAATGGACTTCAGTTTGACAGCGAGGAATTCGCCAACTGGTGCCAAGAACACGGAATTCGCAAAAGCTTCTCATCCGTAGCATATCCCCAAGCAAACGGACAAGTCGAAGCAGTCAACAAAATTCTGAAAACTCTGATCAAAAAGAAGCTCGAAAAGTCAAAGGGCGCTTGGGTGGATGAACTCCCTACGGCACTATGGGCCTACCGCACATCTTTCAGAACATCAACAGGGCACACTCCTTTCTCTTTGGCATACGGATCGGAGGCTATGCTCCCAGTTGAAACCATTGTGCCTTCCCACCGTAGGATCCACTATAACCCAGAAGAAAACGAAGAGCTCCTCAACATGTCTTTGGATCTAGTCGAGGAGAGAAGGAATGATGCAGTCCTAAAAACAGCAGCCCACAAGCAAAAGGTGGCAGCACAATACAACTCCAAAGTCAAGCATCGTGCCTTACGAGAAGGGGATCTTGTCCTCAAGCGAATCTTCCCTCGCCCCGGAGCACTAGACCCAATCTGGGATGGACCATATGTAATTCATAAAGATCTCCACAACGGAGCCTATATTTTGTCAACAGTGGACGGGGAGGTGTTCCAGAGGGCATGGAACATCCAACACCTCCGTCGATACTTTTCTTAACTTGTATTGCCCATATGAAGTGAATTAACGAAGAGAATCAGTGGACGTAGGCATTTTTTCGTGCCGAACCACTTTAAAAAAGCCTTGTCTCTTTTTAACTTGTTCCTTTGTATCTTGGCTGCTTGTTAACTTTATCCTTTTCTGTTGAACAAAATCCTGAGCATATAGCATTTCTATTCAAAGCACTCCACAATGCAACTCCACGTGGACAAGCCCCAACAGGTACTATGCGAATCTATGCCCTCGCCAATGAGACACTTTTGCTCCAGCATCCCTCTGCTGCGGGTTAACTCATTGCTCGCGACGGCCCTTAAAGCCAACTGTAATGAGCCGATTATAAGCCACCGAGAAGGCCGACTATAGCCGAGGCAGCTCATTACGGCGTTAGGCTCGCCGGCGACTGTGAACCGATTATAAGCCCCAACATAAGGTGTGGCCAGCCAGGGGCAGTTCACAGTTGACGATCGGCACCCACGCTAGCCGGCCACAGTAAGTCGAATAATACCCATGAGTACGGGCCATAATGGCCCGGGTAGTTACTGTGCGCGATCTCGGCTCCGGTGTGTCTTAAGTGCGGCTGTGGTAAAAAAGAATTAACTCCCCGCGGAGGCGTAAGATGGGTGACAAATGTCTCCAAGACCCACAGCTAGGGAAAGTGACTACAAAACCCGTTTGCCACGAACTTAAGCACATCGAAGGCCTTCCGTGACTGGAAGTTTTACTATTTCACATATTTCAATTTTACTTAAAAAACTTTCCTCCTATCCTCTATAACAAACCATAAAGTACAGGATGCAGGGTAAGAGGTACCCGCCAATGGATGCAGAGATTCACAATCAGATGGCGGGGCAGTCAACTGCTCTCCATGCTTGGTCATATAAGATATTCGAAACTGCCATTTACAAACAGAACATGAAAGGCGGTATTTTCTTCCTTTATGTACAAATGCATGACTATAATTTGATTTTTCCACACCACACGCTAACATTGCAAGTCATGAGATTATGATTTAAAACCAGAATCTGACATCAAACACAATTTAATTACAAGAATACACATAGCTACATTTCTCATACGATATGTCGAAATAGCAACAAATATTCAAGAAATGACAAAATCAACTTGAGCTAAAAAATTACACGTCAAGAATAATGTTATTACAAGTAGCAAGAATTACAACTTGGAAGTTACCCTACTGTCTTAAGACTAACAGATACAACAATGCCAAGCCTACAAAAAGAATTTTTCAGGTTCAGTCATGGAGCTGGTTGCGTCGAAGTCTTGTCCTTGTTCTTTTGCCCGCCTGTCCGGTCATAAAAAGGGTTCATTAGTGATGAGTAACCAAGTTAACAGAAAGACTAGAAAGGAAGACTTACCAGTACTAGCTTCTTGACCATCCTGGTCGTCATCTTCTACCTGCACACCCGCCTCTTCAGCAGCAAGCAGCCGCATACCCTCCTTTACCGCCACTTTCTCCTCCTTGGTGAACTGGGCCGTGACCACATCCATACTGAAGACCGTTCCACCCTCTTTATCTGCATCAGCCTTAGCCTCCTCCAAAGCCCGAAGATATATCTTGGCCATGACTCTGGGATAATCATCCATCCAAGAGAGGCTACCCTGCTTCCAAGTCCGGAAATACATGTCCTGGAGCATGTCATCCATCATTCCTTCGTTCTCCTCAAACTCCCTCATCCGGGCATCGGAGGCCGACAACCTTTCCACGGCAGCATCTCTCTCCAGTCTGTATCTCGAGCAATCAGCTTGAAGGGACCTCCGCATCACCGCCATCTCTTCCCTCAACTTAGCTTGAGCAAGCTCGGCAGCCTCAAGCTTCTCGGACAATTCCTCCACCTGCTCGAGATCCGCTCTCCGAACCTCATCCACCGTGGTAATAGCCATATCAATCCGCTCTTTGCAAGCAGCTTCCATTTTCCGCAATTCGGCCCGACTAGCCTCTTCCATGGTTCTCCTTAATCGCCCAGTGGCAGCCTCATGCTGAGAAATCTGGATAGCCTGATCCGCAAGCTGCTTGGCCTGATCCGAGACCACCAATCGAAGTCGGATATTGGCGCTCCCTATCTCCTCTCCGGCCTTAACCAGCCGAGCGTGATGCCCCATCAGCTTCTTGGCCTCCTCCGCCACCCGATCAATGTTGGCCTTGGCCTCGTCTCCCATAGTGACTATACGAGTGGTGAGTAGATCGAGGTCTAAGGACTTGGCTTCGTCAAGTACTCGTACCATGGGGTTACGGGGGAGAAGGTGTTCACCAGTAACTTCGTCAAAATTAATATCCTGAGAACCCGGATCCAGATCAGGATGACCGGCAAATGGATTACGGGCCAGATCGGGACGGTCGATATGAACAACAGAAGGGTTTCCGGATGGGTGTGGAGAAGATACAAACTCGCTGCCCTCCTCAGTAATATCATAAATAGGCTGAGCCGGAGGCTGAGAACCGAGCGAAGTTTCGGATAAAGGATGCCTCCTCTTCCTCTGCTGAATACCCTCTTCGATGACCCCAAGAAGAGGGCGGTACCCGACTACATCCCCGGAGCGTTGGGCTGAGGGCTTCGGCTTAGCAGAAATTTTGGAAAGTTTATATTGCTCGAGCCTGTGTCGAAGGTCTGAAGCTTTGGGCGTCTTGCCTGCTCCTGATATAAAGAACAAGTGTCATAATCTTACATTACAATATGATTCAAGGAACGCGGTAAAATGCAAGATTAGAAAAGGAAAAGAAACACAGCTGTGGTTGTACAAACCCTGGGGAGGAGTGGGATACTGCAATAAGTCCCGGATTTCATTCCAGGACGGGAGCGGGTCATAAAATATTCCTAAGTCCCTATCATTAGTGAAGCATGCAGGGGTCAAGAGTTCACCTTGAGTTGTCAGAGCCACCTTGGCCGGAATAGTCGGAGAAGACTCACTTGCACCAGTCCCGGTTTTGTCCGCCTCCCCGGTCTTCTCTACCAAAGCCGGATCATCACCCAACTCCTCGAAAGCCTGACGGAGAGCATCGTCCGTCCACTCTTGCATCTCGCCTACTTGCCCAGAAGACAAAGCCCTGGAACCATCACCACCCTGTCCATCGCCACCCTCGTCACCAAGACGCTCAACGTCACTCCCACCCTCCGCCTCACCTCTTTCCTCCTCCGCGTCTATCTCCCCCTGAGTAAGTGGACAATTGCTGGGAGAAGGACCGTCTGACCTCTTAAGTTTCTTACCTCCAACGGCTGGAGGTTTCGTGAATGGTTTTCTCTTTCCACCCTCTGCCGCAACGCCTCCCTTGGCCTGAGCAGCCGCCCTCTCTTCCGCCGTTTCCCTCAACTTAACTACAGACTGCTGCGGAAGGATCAAGTTGTATTCTAGAAGGATCGCATTTCTAATCAAGTAAGCAGATGATCTGTATTTCCCAAGAATGCCTTCTATCTCCGCCGCCGTCTGAACCAGGCGGTCAGTTTCCACAACAGGAAAGCCACCTGTCGCTAGCAAAAATGAGAAAGTATGAGAAGAAGCATCACAATCAGGATAGAAATTATAAGTAAAAGCATCAACTTACATCCAGAGGTAAAGCGCCGGATAGAGACGGAGTCGTCCCTAACAAAGAACCATTCTTTCTTGAACATGCTGAATTTGGAATAAAGGTCCAGGACCGGCTTGAAGGTCACAGCAGATTCCAAGTTAATATATGGGGACCCCTTCTTGTAGCCCCTTAAGTTGTACAAGTACCGGATCTCCCGGTTGGAGGGAGCGCGACCATACTTCCTCCGAAAAATAACGAAAAGGCTCACCAGTATGGCGTAAGAGTTGGGCTGAAGCTGAAATGGGGCCACCTTCAGGTACGTGAGGAAGCTAACTATCCAAGCATTGAGAGGCGGGATAGCACCACACATGCAATGGTACCTGCTATAAGCGAAGTATCCTTCGGGAGGACTGTATGGCATGACTCCTGGACCCGGCAGCAGCATGAGGGCTCTATCAATCCCAAAAGAACGAGATATAACATCGAGTTGCTCCTCTTTGAGAAGGCTAGGAAAGCAGTCAGGCGGGGAATCCAGCAACTCCTGGGGACCATATCCATCCACTAATGATCTCGGGGCGGGCCCATGACGCTCCGATCCTGATTGAGCTGGGGGCACAGCCGATGACTCTCCTTCACCCACGGATCGCTTCTTGTCTGATCGAGTTTCTACTTTGCGAGACATTATCTACAATACCGGAAAAACACATTTAGAACAGAGGATATAAACAAGTATATGACTTCATTCGGTAAAAACATATTCAGTATCATTTTCATTCGGTGGTTCAAGTATGGGTTCATTCGGTGTCTCGAGTGTAAGCAAAGAAAGTTCAAAGTGCTCAAACTCCCATCGTCATTCGGTAAAGACAATGGAAATTCTCGAACTCTCAAGGTCCATTCGGTGGTTCAAGTATGGGTTCATTCGGTGTCTCCCGTTCTCGTCCGGTAATACGAGAATAAGATCTCATTCGGCAGAATAAAATCTCACCTGATTCGGCAATGATAAGGGTCTAGTTCGGAAAAAATGGGAGTCAAGTGGTTCGGCTATCTCGAAAAGTGAAGAAACAATAGTAGAGTGGCGCCCTTATTTATAAGCGAAGCACATCGACCGGACCAACTGGCTCGGCGCAACCAAGACCGAACGAAGGAAGACAAAGCACGACATATGTTAGACATATGCCCTACTTTGGGGGGCAAATGTTGGGTGAATCCTTACCCGGAAGACCTCGAGACCCAGAGACGTGATTCATTCGGCAGCTCTCCCCCGAGTCCATTCGGCATAACCCATTCGGCAGCCCTCCCTCGTGTCCATTCGGTAGACCTTCATCCGGCAACTGCCACCGGTCCAACCTCACCACTCCACACTTCACCGGATGAAGCCCAACCAGACCAACTCCATACTTCACCGAACCAAGAGAATACCGAACCAGACTGCCAGGCCAGATCACTTCAGCCCAGGCCCACCAGCATCTGTATACATCCAAGACCCCTGCCCCCAACCTCACTCTATAAATAGAGAGGCAGGGGTACAACAATGGGGGACAAGTTTGAGAGCTCAAGCACGGAGAGAACTTTCAAACAACTTTCTATTACTTGCATCAAAGCTTTGTACTTGTAATCAAAACAAGAGAAGAGAAATAACATATAAAGTGGACGTAGGCACATTCTGGCTGAACCACTATAAATCTGCGTGTCTTTTTACAGTTTAGCCCCTGCTTTTCATATATTTGCATAAATCACCCAAATCACTAAGAATAACATAAGATCTACTAAATCATACAACTTTGAGGTGTTTGTCCATTTTTTGTGCAAACAGCCGACAAGCCTAGCATAAGAATTGAACTTCATATGATTTGTAAGTATACAAAAAGAAAAATATACACACTTCTGTTTATACTGGTTCGGGCCATCTATCATCCCAACATCCAGTTAATATCTTTTATTGCACAAACTGATCATTAATGATCTTTTACATAGCTAAAAAGTTACAAAAGGGGAAAGCATCTCAAATATTATATGGTATGAGGTGTTCTGAGTTCCAGGTTCTTGAAACCAAAATTCCATCGGGTCTGGAGAGACAAAATGCTCCGTTTGACATAGCTTCTATAATAACCACTAATCATTTCGAATTTGGTCCTAGAATCCCCTCTGTAGGATCCTTGGTATTGATTATTACTTTACTTAATAATAGGTCTCCCTTATATAACTTTCTTTCTTTAATATGTGAGTTGTATATCTTTGCCATTCGTTGTCTATAAACAGTGGACCTCACCGCAGCTTCATTCCTTCTTCCTTGAATATGGTCCAAGGCAGCTTCCATTAAGTGTGAATTCCTTTCCACCACATAAGATAGCCACCGATGTGATGGTTTTTCCACTTTAACTGTGAGCACGGACTCATATCCATATGTGAGGGAAAATGGGGTGTGTCTTGTGGGGGATCTCGTTCATGTTCTATATGCCAATAAAGCTAGAGTCGGCTCTTCTACCCATCTGCCTTTTGCTTTTGTTAGGTACATTGTAAGCTAACTCGGTCCTGGTTACTTCATATATCTGGCTTGGTATATGAGTGAGCGGAGTCTTGATTGTGAAGTTCAATTCCAATGATTTCTTCGCTGTAGGGTTGTTATACCCTTCTACCCTCCTCTTCCTTTCCCTAGCAGTTTAATATGTCCTTTCGACCGGAGCACTTCCTGAAGCTTTGGCTTCCTCAGTCCATATGTAACCATTGGCCCTCTTATAAAAGGCTTTTATTCTTTTGCATGGCTTACTGCTATTTTTGTCCCACATGTCAGTATTTCTTCTTATTCCATAATGTGCTGCCATCAGAAGTGCTTCTTCACTCACAATCCCTATTCTTATTCTTCTTCATTGAAACGCTTAATGAAGCATCACAAGCTTTCATTCTCTTTTTGCTTTACTATGGACAGAGTATAAGGATCTGGTGAGCTTTCACAACCTACGTGAAACGGTCTACGGAAATATATAGATAACTGGGCCTAGGAATGGATTTCTCCTGAGGTATGTCTTTTGAACCATCTTGATGCTGCCCCTATAAGGTATAGTGGGAACGGTTTGCTGCAAGCCAGCGTTCCAACCATCAAGATGTCCATATAGTACTCAAATGTGCATAGGTGATCAATCAGATTCATTAACCCATCGTATTTCTCAATGGTCGGAGGCTGGAAGCTATCTGGGAAATCTGCTTCAATATTTTGTTGAACGAAGATGAGCACTTCTCCTTTCCATCCCCCTTATTGCCTTGTTCACTCATTCTTGCCAAATATTTTATGCGAGCCTTCAGGTCTTTTATCTCCTCGTCTTTCTCGACGGGGCACCGCTATAGGCTGAACTAGCTTCATTATTCTATGCGGTCTAGTTCTTTTTTTCCAGCAATAGTGGGTTGATATTTGCAGGTTTGCCTTTAATATTTAGGTTTGTTAGTGTTTTGGCTTTTGTTTTTGTTCCCAAGCAAAGTACTCCGGCGCCACCGTTCTCATTGATGAGAGTGACACATCTTCCTTCATACCGCACTTTCTATGCATTAGGAGAAGTTTGGCGAAAGGTCGTGGAGCAATGGTAGTTTGAAGATCTATTCTGATTTTGTGCTACCAACTTCTTGATACAAGTCATCCTTTCATTGATCAGAGCAGGGAGGTGTTGTGTGTAAAGGGCACAAAATTTTTACATCGTTCAGATTTTGGAGAATCCTACATCCACGGATCAAATCCATTATTTCTTTCTTCTTCCTCGTACATTGATTTTAATGGTAGAAAAAAGTATAAGAATATAAGGTAATTTTTCAAAGAATTTATCAAAAGTCCATTTCTCTGCTATAGTACATTTCCATTTATAGCATAAAATATTGACGGATTACTGATGTCACTCCTCTACATTCTTCCCTCATCGTCCGATGTTGCATGTGCCTTCCGTCTGTTGATTGCTATAATGTGCATAGATTTTTGATGTGGCTATAGGCGAGAGATTTTTTTTGGCGGGGAGATTTGGATTCAGGCGGGATGATTTGAATTCAAAATGTTGTGTCTAGAATTGATCAATTAATTGGTTTGTGGTTGCTTTGGTACCCACGCCACCGAAAGGGGTCATTGTCGTGCTTCGTACTTAAATTGTTTAGGCACTGCTCTGATAAGAGATGATGGTATAGTTCAAGTTTGTTGTGATAGTGTAGTCTCACTTTGAAAAGGCGGCGCAGTTTATCTTTATTTCGACCGTTGTAGTGCAATATGACTTTTGGGATGCGGGCCTAGTTTTGTTTATGAATGTAACATGGTTTCTCTATTTTGACTCATATTTGAATATTTGGTTGGACCTTGGAATTGTGCCATATACATCTTGGTGATCTGCTTCTGCACTAATCATTTGGGCAATCAACTGGATTATGAAATATATCTATGTTAATAGTTCTAGTTTTGTTTGTTTTCTTGCTTGTATAATTTTTTTTGGTATTGTTGCACAGTCGTATATGATGGAAGCATATTCTGCTTTGGTGTTACATGTTGAATTTATTATAAGGCAAAGATGGTTTTCCAAATAGCAGCGTAGGTCTAGGGATAGTTCGTGGCCTAGGAAATAATGGCGGCATCTGAAGGCGTGATGGCGTAGTGTTTGTCGAAGATAGCGGCATAGTCTAGTAAGTAAGCTGCGCTGACCGTGGGAAGTTTGGAAGTTTACTTTGCTTTATAGCAATGCAGTTCTTGTTTGCATTTTTATATGCTTTGTTAAAACATTGTATTTATTTTAAATGCTTCGGATATACATAGTATGTTTTATGGTATGGCTTACTATTGTTTAAAGTTATTACTGCGTTATTGGCTTGGTTGATTCTTTTTTATCATGTTTACTTCGTTTTACTGAACTTTTCACATAGCGTTTTCGAAGGATTTGTCTAGTTCATACACGCATTTTGGGGTGTTCCATTATACTTCAAAATTATTGTGCTAATTGGACCGTGCTTCATATATTGTGATCGAAACTGGATGTAACACTTATACACAATTATAACATTAAATCATGAATTTAAGCACGCTAAGTCGTATATAGCAATGGGCTCAAATAAATATGCTACGACTAACCATGCAATAAGCATCTCTAATGCAACAAGCACCTCTAATGGAACAAGCATCCCCAATGAACATGTTATAAAAGACTATGCAATAGGCATATATATTACAACAAGCAACTCCAATAAACATGTTATAACAAACTATGCAACATGCATCTCTAATGCAAAAAGCATCTCCGATAAACATATTATAACAAACTATGCAACATGCCTCTCAAATAAACAAGCATCTCCGATAAACATGTTATAACAAATTATGCTACAAGCATCTCGAATGCAACAAGCGACTCTAATGTAATAAGGATCTCCAATGAACATGCTATAACTAACTATGCAACAAAATCGTCTAATCCAATTAGCATCTCTGATAAACTTGTTATAACAAACTATGCAACAGACATCTCTAATGCAACAAGCATCTCTAATAAACATGTTACAACAAACAATGACATGAGCATCTATAATAAACAAGCATCCCCGATAAATATGTTGCAACAAACTATGTAACAAGCATCTCTAATAAACGTGCTACCATCCAAAACAATAAGCAGGCATGTAAAATACAAGAAACAACAAAGCAAGTTCTACACTATGCCTTCATATATATTAACATAGCAAAAAGGAAAACAAAAATTCCCTTAAGTAAATGGAGGCCTACTAATACAAAGCTCATGATAAGAAGCTCACATCATCCATTTTGATTTTCAAGTACTCTTATAGGAATAATTGCTCTTTTGAACACGGACAAGCATAACCCTATCCATTTGAAGCCACTTAGCCTTATTCTCAAAAATATGAGTAGGCCTTCGAGGTCTGCAGCCACTTCTGGTTCACATCCAAATTCTCTTGTCGACTCATCATGATGACAACATTCACTACAAGAAAACTGCGGTTTACCTACGCCAAATTGGCGTAGGCGGGGCGTAGGTAAATGCATTAACTACGTAACACCTACGCCAATTTTGGCGTGGGTAAAACTTGCGTAGCTAATAAAATACCTACGCTTTACCTACGCCATCCGTTGGGTTGTTTCCTACGCCTTTCCTACGCCATAATTTTCTTACGCCTTCCCCACGCCATGTTGTACCTACGGTTTTGTTACGACATTTTTACTTCTTTAAGTGCTTACGCCTTTCCTACGTCATTTGTTTACCTACGTCTTCCCTACGCCCAGTTTTCCTACGCTTTCCCTACGCCATACACACGACTTTTTGCTACATTAATATTTCATTTACCTACGTCTTCCCTACACCTTCCCTACGTCTTTTCTGAAGCAATTTTGATATATTACTCTTCTATTTCATTTCACCACATTAAATAGAAACTAAAATCAACTTATTTTATATATATACACATTCCAACAAAAAGATTAACGTCAAACCATTCATCTTTAATTCAAAAAACAAATATCTCATTCATATTACAAAGTCAAACAATATTAATCAAGTTCCTACATGTTAAAATAATATGATAATATGTTCATGATACATGACATCATACAAATACCATTAAAAAGTTTTCAATACCCTCATCCCTCACGACGATCATTCGGCTCTTCCTCAAATCGCTGTCGAAGCATCTCGGTGAGTTGTTCATACTGCATCTTCAGCATTTGAATCTCCCCTTCTTGACGCTCTACCTTTTCCTCTAGTTTGGCTCTAGTCTGTGCTTCTCCCATATTGATGCTATAAGTGGCGTCTTTGTATTTTTGCATTTTATCAAATATTGCATCAATTTCTGCATTTTAAACTAATTAAAATAATGTTTTGTTGAAAGTTTAAATACTTACTCCAGGGATATTTCCATAATATGGCCTACGGTCCTTTCTTTTAGCTATAGCACCGGTAAGCTTATTGAATACTTCTTCCTCGACATCATATGAAATTACTGTGCCCTAACTTTTCAATTCTTCAATTCTAGCTTGATATTGTGCCTGTATTTGCGATTTTTCAAATACAAGAACAAAAACATAAATACATGCTCACACTGTGCAGTTTCAGATAAAATATGATGCAGGTTCAAGTTGGTTGTGTAACAGATAAAATAGACCAGTATGATGCAAATAATGATGCAAATAATGATGCAAATAACTGAAATCAAAATCGTGCCTAGCCGAGTTTTAAACTTTTATTTATTTATATATATATTATTGTGTAACAGGCAGAGGGAATTTCATTGTCAGGCAATAAATAGAAATAAATGTATTCAAAGGCTTGCAAATCTTGAGCCCTGAACACAAATGGAAGGAAGCGTACATTATTGTGATATCTTTATTGGGTGGCATTGCTGCATTGCTTGAAGTCGTTACTTGGATTATTGTCCTTAAAAGAAGATCCAAAAAATCATCCAAATTATCAGATGGCTCAAATGGGATAAATGGACGAGTTTAACCACCATCATTGGCTGATTACACTTTCTACTACTGTTTTTTTTATTTCTTTGATTTATTTTTTAAAAAATGTAAAGGAGGAAGTTTGGTGGTTTGTATTATTGATTCCCACTCAGCAAAGGAAGTATATGGTATTATATATTATATATTTAATACTATCGATAGATCATTGATTGTACGTTAGGGATGTGATGGGCTTGCTTTAGTGTTATATTATGATATGAAATATTTGTTGCATTGCTTTATTCATACTTTTTAGAGTCTGTAGCCTGGTTGGTTTGTGCACTTAAATGCCATTAGTACGATGAGCAAAGCCAATTAAAACATAAACTTTTTTGCAGCAAAGTACTGTTTATGAAGTGGCATGCTCAAAACAATCTGATACCACATAGCCATTCCAGACCTCCCAATCAATGAATACTATTCTGCTGCACTTATTCCAATGTTTACTCTTGCGAAAATACATGCCAATTACATTGCAGTCAAGTCAATGGTAACGATATCAATTTTAACCTTAACCCTTCAACCATTTTCATCTCCAACAACACCGCCACAATACAAGGCTTACGATCCATTATCAACAAACGGTAGTTCAATGAAAAATTTGAAGCAGGTTTGGTACAAGGTAAACTTAAATGTAAGCCTTGAACATACAGAAAAAGGTACGTTCTTTGTGATCTTTAATTTTTAACTGTTCGACTGACCTATACAGACGTAACCCTTACGTTTCATGCATCTCGTGTTATACAAATAAATCGAACTTGCCTGTGCACATAACAACCCCACAAAACAGTGTACTAAACTACCTTCTCACCCCAGTTTTTCCCCCTGCCTTGATCCCTAATCATACTTCAGTCACTTACATATTCAACTCCACCCACTAACAAACATCGCTTGTCCTCAGTTGCATCCACTATCACCTGTACTGCTGCATTTCACAAAAATTCACTGCCATTAACCACATTGCTTGTTACCCATCCATCAAATATCAACTTCTGCTTTCATTTCACCACTGAACAAAAAAATCTCTTTGTTGCCTCTACATACAACTACCAAAAACTCCACTACAACTTCAAATTCTCACTATCTACCAGTCATTCCAAACAACCAAGCACAGCCACTTCAACTTCAGTCAATCCCCATGTCAACACAACACCACCAACTGTCCACGAACACAACCACCACCAGTCACCGCCTCAAAGCTCATTTCAACAATAACCACCGCGACCACACTCCAACTCTCTGAAATCCATCGCAACAACTTCGCCAACGATCAAACCCACTGCCTCGATCCCCTCGAACTTGCAACAATCCAGCACCATTGAACAACAGCGAATTTGAAATTAATATTTGATTTTGAAGAAAGAATCAAAATTTAATTTGAAAGGAAAAAAAGAGAAGATTCGCAGCTCAATTTGATAAACATTAGTATTGGTTGGACAACTGGTGCCTAACTAAGAGAGCAGATGACACCAAAATATGTAAATGTTGCAATACGAAACTATCAAGTAATCTAGATTTTATACCAGTAGTTGAGAATACAACTGTTCCATCGATATTTTAGGAGATTATTTAACCAGTTATTAAAACCAAGATATAAGAATCACTTACTGCAAATTCCATCGATGCTTCATCAATCCATCCACTAGTGGTAGATCCGCTGTCCGAAGTGACCTTGTGAGTCCAACAATACACTTCCCAAGTAGTTGGCTCCCTATTAAGTTCATCGGTCTAGAAAATAAAGATAAAAATAGAGTAAAAATGTGATAAGCTGGTGTAAATTAACGTTAAAACAAGATTTTAGAGATCAAACCAAATCATTTCGATAATCCGCAAAGGATCTCGAACCACCACAATGTCGCTTTTGGTTTTGAGCCCTAGAGTTTGCAGCTTTTTCTGCCTGAGCTTTTACTTCAGGAAGCTCCCAATATGCCAAAAACTGCTCATATATCTCCTGGGGTAGGTTCAGGAAGCTCCCAATATGTGGAATTGTATAAAATTAACAAAGGCGTGGAAATGGCGTAGGAAATTATCTACGCCTTTTCTACAGTATCATTTTACTGTAGATGATTTCCTACACCTTACTTACGCCTCGATTTTTTTTCTACGTGTTGAAATTGGCGTAGGAGAAGCGTAGGAAATTTCCTTACGTTTTCCCTACGCCTTTACCTCTTTCTACCAGTTTCCTACGCCTACCCTACGCCCCCCCTTTTGGCGTAGGGAAGACGTCGGAAATTTTGTGTAGGAAACTGCAGTGTTTTCTAGTAGTGATTAGAATCAAACACTTACAAATGGAATACACGAATTTCATTATGCACTCCTTCTATAGAAAGGAAAATTAACACGATATGCTAGACATTAATCCTCTTGACTTTTGGATCAATAGAAAAATCACTTCCCCTATTCTCCCATCTTTCCGAACCAAACTCGAAACACAATTAATAACATGTAGCATAGACGAAACCAAATAGACAAAAGGAGTAAAACACTAACATGCTTTACATACTAGTTTATGCCAAAATGCACGATAATCAATGGTAGTAAAAATGTGCATGTCAAGCTATAAATTACCAAGGGTCCATTTGACATCAAAATTGAACAAAATGCCTAAGTAGTGCAACTCTTTTCACAAGTACGATGCATGAAAGACTATTACACCACCCACTACGAAAAGGAAAACTTATATGATATGTTGGATCATCGATCCTCTTAACCTTTGAACAAATCCAACAATCCAAGGCTCAACTTTCTACTTCTCCCGAACAGAACTCATTCTCCT
This sequence comes from Allium fistulosum, assembly GCA_030737815.1. Classification (NCBI taxonomy): domain Eukaryota; kingdom Viridiplantae; phylum Streptophyta; class Magnoliopsida; order Asparagales; family Amaryllidaceae; genus Allium; species Allium fistulosum. Next base: position 794,816,689 of record CM060902.1, on the reverse strand, counting down.
AAGGTGAAAACTTTACCAATTAAATCATTATTAAATGACTATCTACTAACGCTGTAACACACCTAATTTTGTTGACATTATTCAAGAGATTTAATTAGAATAAATTAAATGGAATAATGTAGATAAGGAGATTGAGGTTGATTAATAAATTAGATGGCCGTGCTTACTTAATATCTAATGAACTTGTATAAATTGTTAGGAAATTAAACATATGGGCATTAGGGTAAATAACCATACTTCCCACCATTATATTATTCCTATTACGTCATACACGTTCATTTCACCAAAACAAAAATTATAACCATAAGAAGTGAAAGCAAGGTAGGCCATTAGAAAGAGGAGAAGAGAAAATCAACTAAAAGCTAGAATTCAAGTTAGAAGGAATCAATCTCAATCATACTTCAATTTCCTTATCCAATCTAAGGTGAAGAATAATTTATGCATCTCTATTTTGATTTTAACATCATATGGTTCGGATTTTAGGATAAATCTGTTTTATGATATATTGAATGATGATATGCTTGATTTTGATTTATATATGTATTGAACAAGGTTGTTTAAAAAGTAGATATACACGGTTTTAGGGTAAAACCGAGATGAAATGATTTTTAAATGCGATGGGAAAATTTTATATTATAGAAAACATGATTTTGGAGATAGGTTTCAATTTTCATAATTTTCTTAGTTTATATGGATTTTATATATATATTCTAGTGAAGAAAATGATTTATTGGGTTATAAATTAATTATGGCTAAAATAAAGATCATTTGGGTTTGAAATTTTTATATGTTGGAAATATTAAAATAAATTTTCTGAGATTTTTCCAGTTTTTTCCTAAGTGATTTTATGAATATATAAAATTATTTAAGGTATGGGACTTAAATGTTTTATATATTTAATTAAGGAGAAGGGGCATTTTATAAAATAAAATTATTATTTATTTCTGAAAATTAGTGGCAGCATTTTTCTGAAAAGAAATTGTTAACTAATGAGAATTTGACAAACAAAGGCAGGTTAGTTGAAAAGTTATCTTTTTAAGTTAAAAACAAAGAAATCATACTTTTAGCATGTTTCAGCCTTTTACGGTAGTAAACCTTCCGACCCAAACCTTTCGACTAAGTCGAAGGGTTATAGCTTTCGACAAGGTCAAACCAATGCATATGGTATCTAGTTACTTGGTACGTAATGAATTGGACAGAGTCGAAGGGTTCTTAGTCAAAAGGTTGATGGCCAAAGAGGTTAGGGTATGTTTGTTTTATAAACCAAAAGCTTTCACCTGCTTTGCTTTCGAATTAGAGCTTTCGACTTGGTTGCCTTCAATCAGATCGAATGTTTAAAAAGAAAGGTTTTAAACCTTTCGACAAAGTCGAAAGGTTACTGCTACCTTACCACTATTTTGTTTTGTAACCTTTTGACGCATTCGAAAGGTTACTACCACTTATCATTGTTTTGAATCTTTGGACACAGTCGAAAGGTTATAGCCGCTTCTTCCAACCATTCGAAGTCATTGCTTTTGACAAAGACAAAAGGTTTACTTGTTTTAAAAACCATCCTCTTCTCCCATTGCTTTCAAATGGTATCAAAGCCTTCGACTTAGATGATTTTCCTTTGTTTTATAATTGAAGTATGACTTAAGCTTTCGAAGGAGTTTCTTTAAAAAGGCGGAGGTCTATTGTTTTAAATGAAATGTTTTAAAGCTTTTGAAGCAGGCCTTCTGACAAGGTCGAAAGGTTGCTTCCATTGTAGTCAAAAGGTTTTAAAGGAGGACCTTCCGCATATTTTAACTTTAACCCAGTAAGTCTTCGAAAGGTTCATATTTTAAGAGTTGAATGCTTTCGAAAGGTTTGAATTGCTGAATGGTTTCAGTGGTTTCGAAAGGTTTGGATTCGGAAGATTGTTTTGAAGATCTTTCAACAAGGTCAAAAGGTTTGGTTTTAAAAGATTTGAAAACCCATATTCTAATTTTTAAAGAAAAACCCACGGCTTATATAAAGGAGTTTTGTATGGGTTTTAAGTATGTAATTTTGAAGAAGTATTGCCTTGATAAAATATAAATTAAAGGTGTTAAAAATGTTTTATGATATGTATTCAAGGACCTTAAACCCACAGGAGTGGTATTGTTAATTAATGTTTTACTTCTTCAAATATGAGTATATTCACATGATAACCCATAACTGTATTTTGTGGGAAAGGGGTAGAAGAACCAGTAGGTTAACTCAAATAGTGAATATAAATTACTTAAACTCCTAAATGAGTAGAATTGCATCCATGGAGTCAGGGTGACCAAAAATACAGGATGCCTAAACTTTGTAGTTATTGGAGATAAACTAAAAGGTTCATAGTAAACCGATGAAATCTATGATAAGGTAGTTATTGGTGCATACCAAGAGGTTCATAGTAAACCCATGAAAACTATGATAAGGTAGTTATTGGTGCATACCAAAAGGTTCATAGTTAACCCACGAAAATTATGCATAAGGACAATTGGCAGGGGCCAATTGGTTTGTAGTGAACCCATGAAAACTATATCCGGATTAAGAATTGACATCAGTCAATAGGTTCCTAGTAAACCCATGGAAACTAGGATAAGTAAGTGGCTAATGGAACTATCAGTAGGTTCCTAGTCAACCCATGAAAACTAGGGTGTGCAGTGAGTTAATGGATAAGTCCATAGGTTCCTAGTCAACCCATGAAAACTAGGATAAGCTGATTAGTTAGTGGAATGACTAATAGGTTCAGGAGGACCCATGAATTAATTAAGTTAATTTCCAGGAGCCTATAGGTTCTTAGTGATCCAATGAAAACTATGAATAGGATAGGGTGTCTATTAGTTATAGCAAGGTTATAGTAAACCCATGAAAACTAAAAAGGTTAATAGTGACCCTAGAAACTATAATAATGTCTGGGTGTCAGATTAAACTAGGAATAGGAAAATCATATTTATTTTCAAGTATGCATATCATCATAATGTTTTGAAATGTTTTAACCATTGTGGATGCATGAGTATAGAACTTGGTTTTATAAAGGTTTTAGGATACTAGTGAGGGGAAACCCGTTCTGTTAAGAGGCGTGGTCTCACTAGATATCTAAAAGGATTGAGATGTTAGATGATTATCATACCAAGCTTTATGTCTGACTCAAAGTTTTTGTTTTCCCCTTAAACTCTCGGGTACTCAATTGATTTTGAGTAGTTTGAGATTTAAGGTTCTCAAGTTTTCTTTTCTGACGAATAAAACTTCCGAAGGCAACCAGGAGGTAGATAGTTACTTAGAGTTTTTCTTTCCACCATGTCTTTTGTTTGTAAAGGCAGATTTATTAGCCTTACTAAGGGGGCATCTTCATATGTCGCTCTTAGCGTATTTGTAATAATTATATTTTGTTGAACGTGGTTAACGTAATTTGGGGATTATGTAATGAACTAGAAATGTTTTGATTTGAATATGGAAATGTGTTTTTGAATTGTTAAATTTTTTCCATATTTCTATGATCTGTGTATCAATGTATCTAGCACCGCCGTATTTGGTCGCCGAATATTAATAACTATGGATGACTGCAGCATCCCTAGCCGTTAGTTTTGGGCCTCTAAGTAGGAGGATGTTACAAGTTGGTATCAGAGCATAGGTTTATGAAACTTTTAAAAGAAAAGTTAAACCTAAAAGCTTTTTTCAAACATAATCCAATGAATTTAAAAATAAGATCGGAGTTTGGGTTAATGCTATAGTAACGTACTTGTATTTGATATATAGTTATATGTCTAAGCACGTATTCCCCTCTCACTTAGACCATTCTTTTGTATCTTACTAAGGCTCGTATGTAGATATACGAGAAAGAGGATATGGAGGTAGGAAACGAAAGAGGAAATCTGGGTGGAGGAAGCACCACAACCAATGGAAATGCTCGACCTAATACTCGGAGAAACTAAGATTGACAGGCTAATGCTAACCAAAATGCTGAGGCCAATGTAGGTGCTGGAAATCCGCCAGTAGATTCGGGGATGGTGTATTAGTTGTTGGCTAATATTTTGAAAGCGGGAGCTGCTGGGAATGTTGGTGGAGCTAATCCTATAGTTCCAGTTGGATTTAACTATGCTAAGCTAAGTAGAGAGTATATCAGTCTAGGAGGAAAGCCGTTTGCTGGAAGGGAAGATGTTGTTGAAGTAGAGTATTGGCTGTTGAACCGTGAAAGGATCTTTACAGACTCTAGACAGTTGCAAGGGTTAGCGTTTCATTGGTGGAATAGTGTGACGGCCGGAGTGTCGGATGAAGAGTTGACTTGGGCTGACTTCAAGAGGAGGTTTGAGTAGAGGTTTTTTTCTGAGGTTGCGAAATCGGCATTGATGAAGAAGTTCATCGATCTTGTCCAAGGACAGATGTCTATGATCGAGTATGCTGCTAAGTTTGATGAGCTATCTCAATATGGTTATGCTTTGGTTGACACTGATGTCAGAAGGAAGGAGAGATTCATTAGAGGTTTGAGGCCAGAGCTAGGCAGAATGGCTATGACTCATATTAGAGAGCCTTATCATGTGATGGTGGAGATGACCGTTCGCCATGAGGAGATGCTTACTGTTTCAGCCAGGGAGAAGCTAGTTGAGTCCCAGGGTTTTCAAGGAAGAAAAAGGAAATACTTTAAGAAGAAAGGGGGCCAGATAGGGGAGGCCGCTAAGAAGGCGAAGGATGATTTGGTGTGTAATAAGTGTGATAAGAAGGGCCATTATGCCCACGAGTGCATAACTGATAAAGGAAAGAAGCCTGCAGAGAAGAAGAATGTGAAATGCTTCAATTGTGACCAAGTTGGGCATTATAAGAACCAGTGTCCAGAGCCAGTTAGGGCAGACAGAAGGAAGGTGTTTGCTATTGGACTACCGTCTTCTTCTAAATCCACTGCAGGGAAAGGGAAAATTGTGATGGAAGGTACGCTTTTGATATAGAGTATACCAGTTAGGGTACTTTTTGATACCGGTGCATCGCATTCATTTATATCTCACTATTTGGTTGATAGGTTATGTATAGAACCCACATACCTTATTACATCCTTAAGGGTTGCGAATTCAATAGAAGGGTATGCAACTCTTGGGATGAGATGTGACCAATTAGAACTTGAGTTATTAGGTCATAAGTTTGCATGTAGCTTGTATGTTTTTGGTTTCATAGATTTCGGGATCATCTTAGGTATGGATTGGTTGGATAAGTATGAGGCTAGGATATTTTGCCAAGATCGGAAAATATCATTGAGGCACCCAGATAGTCATAACCGAATCATTTTCTCGGTGGAGAATTCCAGTAAGAGTGTTTGTGCTTTGTTGAGTACCAATGAGGTTGGAGAAGAGCTTAGTCAGGTTAGGGTAGCTAGAGAGTTTGCAGACGTCTTTGAGCCAGTTACCGGATTACCCCCGAAACGAGTTGTTGAGTTTCGAATAGACCTTATACTGGGAGCTAAACCTGTCAGTAGACTACCTAGCATAATGACACCGATAGAGATGAAGGAATTGAAGGTGCAGTTAGTGGATCTTAAGGAAAGGAATTTTATTAGACCAAGCAGTTCGCCTTGGGGGCAACTACGGTGTTTGTGAAGAAACCAGATGGGTTGTTAAGGATGTGCATCGACTATCGTAAGTTAAACGAGAGGACGATCAAAAATAGGTACCCTCTGCCGAGGATAGATGATCTGTTTGATCAGTTGAGTGGAGCTAGAGTATTTTCCTAGTTGGATTTGGCGACGGGGTTCTATCAGTTGAGAGTGGTGGAGGATAGCATTCCTTTGACGGTATTTCGGACTAGGTATGGTTCATATGAGTGGTTAGTAATGCCACTCGGATTGACGAATGCGCCAGCTTTCTTCGTTGATTTAATGAACCGGGTTTTCAGAGCACTTGGATAAGTTTGTGTTGGTGTTCATAGATGACATTTTGGTGTACTCTAAAGATTAAAGAGAGCATGAGATTCATCTTAGAGTGGTGTTGGAGATGCTGCGGCAGAATCAGCTGAAGGCGAAGTTTTCCAAGTGTAATTTCTGGAAGAGAGAAGTTAAGTTTCTTCGTCATGTGGTTTCAGAGGAAGGACTGTCAGTTGATCCAGTTAAGATCGAGGCGGTCAATAATTGGAAGAGACCAGAGACGGTAACCGAGATCAGGTGCTTTATTGGACTTGCTGGCTATTACCGGAGATTCATCAAAGATTTCTCATGGAAAGCAGCGCCTTTGACTAAGTTGACTGGAAAGGACGTGAGGTTTGTTTGGTTCGACAAATGTGAGGAAGCATTCCTTAAGTTAAAACATTTGTTAACCAATGCACCAGTGTTAGTAGTTCTGGATGGTAACCAAGGGTTGGTAGTATACACTGATGCATGTGGGACTGGATTGGGAGTAGTATTAATGCAGAAGGGCAAAGTTATCGCTTATGCATCTAGGAAGCTTAGACCGCATGAGTTAAGGTATCCTGCTCACGACTTGGAGTTGGCTACGGTGACCTTTGCCTTGAAGATTTGGAGGCATTATCTTTTAGGAGAGAGATTTGAGTTGTATACCGATCATAAGTTATTAAAGTATTTATTCTCTCAGAAGGAGTTGAATATGAGACAGCAGAGGTGGCTGAAATTTTTGGCTGCTTATGATTTCGGTATAGAGTATACTCTGGAAAAAGGAAATAAGGTAGCATATGCTCTCAGTATAAAACATCAGAATGTGGTGTTAGAAATGTTGGCAGAATGGGAGGATCTAGAAGCTTTAGCCAGTTGTGGGCAGCAGTTAAGATCTACTGCTAGTTCTAGTCAGGGTAATGCCATGTTGTCTTGTTTAGAAGTGCGACCAGTGCTGATTGAGAAGATAGCTTCTAAGCAAAGAGAAGACCCAGTTTTAGCTGAGAGGATTAGAAAGCTTGAGGTCGGATTAGAGATTGATGACCTAAAGGATTTTAATCTTGACCAAAGAGGATGGTTGAGAAAGAAGGGACGGTTATGTGTTCCAAGTGTAGAGAACTTAAGGAGAGAAGTTCTAGAAGAGTGTCATCGATCGAAGTTTATGATTCATCCTAGAGGAACCAAGATGTTTCAAAATATGAAGAAGAGCTTTTATTAGGAAGGCATAAAGAGGGATGTTGGCTTGTGGGTTAGGCAGTGTATTAACTATCAACAAGTCAAACCCAAACATCAGAAGCCAAGTGGGTTACTTCAGCCTTTAAATATTCAAGTTTGGAAGTGAGATTCGATATCGATGGATTTTATAGACGGGTTGCCAAGGACAAATAGAGGAAACAAAAGCGTATGGGTTATAGTGGATAGGTTGATCAAGAGTACCTATTTCATTTTGGTAAAGTCAACTAGGACGGCACATGTTTTAGCAAAGTTGTTCATCAAGAACATAGTTAGACTTCATGGGATTCCTAGTAGCATAGCCAGCGACAGAGATGCATTGTTCACTAGCGAATTTTGGAGGAGTCTGCAAGAGATATTAGGTACTAAGCTCAAGATGAGTACAACTTATCACCCACAGACGGATGGGCAGACAAAGAGAGTCAACAAGGTAATCGAAGATTTGTTGAGGGCTTGTGTATTGTACATTTGTTATCAATAGAAATGTTTATTATTGTATTGATCGAATAGATTCAAAAGCCTAGTTACAAACATTACAACAAACGACTTATATACAAACACAACACACAACTCTAACTAATGGGTCGAGCCCACTAACCCAGAAATGCAAAAAACCCGAAAAGAAATAAAAGGTGTACATGATACACATTCACACAAATCATATACACATATTTACATATCTACATTTACATCACTCCTCACAACACTCCCCCTCAAGTTTGGGCATACATGTCTATCATGCCCAACTTGTTGCATAGGAACTTCATTCGACAACCATTAAGTGCTTTAGTCATCATATCGGCCACTTGCTCCTCTGATTTCACATATCCAGTTTTGACTAACCCCTGCTGCACTTTTTCTCGTATAAAATGACAATCAACTTCTATGTGTTTAGTTCTCTCATGAAACACTGGATTAGATGCTATATGTATAGCAGCTTGATTATCACACCACAATAGCAATGGCACTTCAACTTTGAGCTTCAACTCAGTCATAAAGTGATTAAACCACATCATCACACACTGCACTAGCCATGGCTCAATACTCTGACTCAGCACTCGATCTTGATACAACATTCTGCTTTTTACTCTTCCATGACACTAAATTTCCTCCAACAAACACACAAAACCCCGAAGTAGACTTTCTGTCTTCCTTTGAACCAGCCCAGTCTGCATCTACAAAAATTTCTACTCTGTTGTGTCCATGATTCTTGTAAACAATTCCTTTACCCACTGTTCCTTTCAGGTAACATAAAATCTGCTTTAGTGCATTCCAGTGATCAATAGTTGGTGCACTCATATATTGACTTACAACACTCACTGAGTAAGCAATGTCTGGCCTGGTCACTACTAAGTAATTAAGCTTACCAACCAATCTCCTATTCTTTTCTGGCTCATTGAATTCATCTCCATCTTTACTCAAAGTAATGTTCACCATCATAGGTGCAGAAGATGGTTTTGCACCCAAATTCCCAGTTTCTTTCAGCAAATCCAACACATACTTCCTCTATGACAAACATATTTTCCCATTACTTCTCATAACTTCAATCCCTAAGAAGTATCTCAAATCCCCTAACTCCTTTGTACAAAACTGTGTATGAATGAACATCTTAAGAGCTTCAATTCCTAGCTCATCATCCTTAGTAATCACAATATCATCTACATAAACAACTAATAAGATTGACTTGCCTTGTGAACTTCTGGAAAATACTGAATGATCAGACTTACTCTGCAACAGCTCAAACCTCTCCATTGCTTTACTAAATTTCCCAAACCATGCACGTGGACTCTGCTTTAAGCCATATAAACTCTTCTTTAGTCTACATACCTCGATGTTCTCCCCCTAAGCAACAAACCCAGGAGGTTTCTCCATATATATTTCTTCAACTAGGTCTCCATGTAAAAATGCATTTTTAATATCAAGTTGATGCAATTTCCAATCATGTTTTGCTGCCAATGATATAAACAACCTGATTGATGTCATTTTGGCCACTATTGAGAATGTTTCTATATAATCTGTTCCATATGTTTGAGCATACCCTTTAGCAACTAATCGAGCTCTATACCTTGCAATTGATCCATCTAGATTTAACTTGACTGAATAAACCTATTTGCATCCTATCTCTTTTCTATTATTTGGAACTAAAGCAGATCCCATGTATTATTCTCGTCTAAAGCATTAATTTCCTCTAGCATTGCTTGTTGCCACTCTGGTTTTGACATTGCTTCCTTGACAGTTTTAGGTAATGAAACTAGATCAAGTGTAGAAATGAATGAATACGATTCTGATGATAGACTATCATATGAAACAAAAGATGAAATGGATATGTGCACTTTCTTCTCTCTTTTCTAAGAGCAATTGGTAACTCCAGACTTGGATCTGATTGTGGAACAGTTGCATGATCAATGATCAATTCATTTGTTTCTGGTTCTTGATTTGATTCAGTGTCCATATGATGATCAGCACTTTCTGAAGTTATAACAGAATATAGTAAAAAATCATCATTCTCTGCACATTCTTGATTTGTTGGTATAGATGGACAGAAAATTGCTTCATCTTCACAAAACTAACATCTATAGATACCAAGTATTTCTGTAAACTGGGACAAAAACATTTATATCCCTTCTGTAACCTAGAATAATAAACAAAGATGCATTTCAAAAACTTTGGATCTAGCTTGGTGAGTTGAGGATTAACATTTCTAACATAGCATGTGCAACCAAAAACTCTTGGCTTAATTGGATACAAATGTTTATCTGGAAACAATACTTGAAATGGCACCTTATACTCAAGTACAGTTGATGGCAATCTATTGATTAAGAAACATGCAGTAGAAACTGCATCTGCCCAAAAAACTTTAGGAACTTTCATCTGAAAAAGTAGTGCTCTTGTAGTTTCAATTAAATGCCTATTCTTTCGTTCTGCTACACCATTCTGTGAAGGGGTATCAACACATGAAGTCTCATGTAAAATTCCATTTTGAGCCATATATGCATTGAACTGTTCAGATAAATATTCTTTGGCATTATCACTCCTTAGAATTCGAATGTTAGTATTGAATTGTGTCTTAATCTCAGAACAGAATGCACAGAAAATGGAAAATAACTCTGATCTATTTTTCATTAAAAATAACCATGTTACTCGAGAATAGTCATCAACAAAAGTAACAAAGTATCTATAACCTTGCTTGGATACAACTATAGCAGGACCCCAAACATCTGAATGAATCAACTCAAATACAGAACTAGCTCTCTTATTTATTCTAGAATAAGAACTACTATGGTGATGTTTAGCAAATTGACATAACTAACAACTTAAAGTAGATAATGAATTAAACTGTGGACATAACTTCTTGAGCAATGACAATGAAGGATGACCCAACTGGAAATGAGTTTTAAGAGCAGAGTTTACACTTGAACAAGCAATATGGTTAGGTATCTTATCAGTTAGCATATACAAGCCACCAGACTCTTCACCTTTACCAATAATCTTCTTCGTTGTAAGGTCCTGAAACACACAATGATCAGGGAAAAAGGATATGCAACAATTAAGATCACGAGTGATCTGACTTACTGATATCAAGTTGAAAGATAAATTTGGCAAATACAATACTATTTTTAGTGGAACTTGAGTATGCGAGTCCACATTTCCAGTTCTATAAACTCGTGTTTGTGATCCATCAGCTAAAGTAACAACACGATTTGATTTATTTAAATGAGGTTCTGAAATCAGATGAAGATTACCTGTCATATGATCTGTAGCTCCAGAATCTATGACACACTTTGACGATTGTTTTTCTGAGTTGGCAACAGTAGTTACTGATGATGATGGATTATGATCACATACATTTTTCTTTAGTGATTCTTGATACTGTGCATATTTATCATACTCCTCAACTGTCATCAACACTGTCTTAATAGGATTTTGTGAATTACTAGATATTGAATTCTTGTATTGCAACTTTCTACACTCAAATTTTGTATGACCAGGTTTCTCGCAATACGCACAAAATTTGTTCTGACTTTGCACATTTGATCTTTGGTTATTCCATGATGGATTAATATTTTGATTCTGTTTATTTAATTTCTGATTGTTCCAAGAAGAATTAACCCTACTATTACCAATTAAAGCACTTTCAGACACTACATTAGATAACTGAGTAACTTCTGTACGAAGAATTCTACTGAAAACATCTTTAAGTGATAATGCATCAGATCCTGATAGAATCTATGATTTTGTTGATTCAAATTCTGATGATAATCCAGCTAGAAAACTCATAATAGCCATTTACTCTCTCTGTTGCTGTTGGACCTTCACATCTGGGCTAAACGGAAGGAGTAGATTGAGTTCCTCATAAGTCTTTTTAAAATTCATGAAATAGTTCATCAGAGTTTGCTCCTGTTTTTCTGCCCGATAGAATGATCTACAAACATCATACATTCTAGTTAAATTTCGTTTCCCTAAATACAAGAATTCCAAATATTCCATGAGTTCCTTCACGAATTCACAGTGATTTACCAATCCAATAACCTCACTAACAATAGAATTTCTAATTTGAAGAAACAGCCGAGCATCATCTCTCAACCACGATAGGTGCTTATCTTCCTTAGAATCCAGATCTGGTGGAGCTTCAGCAAGATGTCGATCTTTATCTATACTTCGAAGATAAAGACGAATAGTTTTACTCCAATTCAGATAATTCAAATTATTCAGTTTATGATCAGTGATCTTTGGCATCAACTGCATCGCATCCATTGTGACCTTATTTTCACTCATCTTGATCCAAGATAATCAAACAATGGATCGAAAAGGATAATTTGAGATTGAATCAAATTTTGAGATCTTGAGGCTCTGATACCATGTTATCAATAGAAAAGTTTATTATTGTATTGATCGAATAGATTCAAAAGCCTAGTTACAAACATTACAACAAACGACTTATATACAAACACAACACACAACTCTAACTAATGGGCCGAGCCCACTAACCCAAAAATGCAGAAAACCCGAAAAGAAATAAAAGGTGTACATGATACACATGCACACAAATCATATACACATATTTACATATCTACATTTACATCACTCCTCACAACATCCTATAACAATAGTTATTAGACTAGTATAGGAATGGCGCATTTTGAAGCTTTGTATGGAAGGCCATGCAAATCGCCAGCATGTTGGTTAGAGACTGGAGACGATTGGTCTTAGGTCCAGATTTGGTTAGAGAAGCGTCAGAAAAGATTAAGTTAATCCGAGAACGTATAAAGGAAGCTCAATCCAGGCAGAAGAGTTACATAGATAAAAGCCGTAAGGACTTAGAGTTCTCAGTAGGAGACAAGGTTTTCATTAAAGTGTCACCGATGAAGGGTGTGGTACGATTTGGAAAGTCGGGAAAGTTGGCCCCGAGGTACGTTCGTCCATTTCAGATTATAGAAAGGATTTTAAAGCTCGCTTACAGAGTAGAGTTACCGAGCAGTTTGGCAGGTGTCCTTAATGTATTCCATGTGTCTTATCTTTGTAAGTATGTGCATGATCCAGAGGCTACTATTCCCTAGACAGAGTTGGAGGACTTGGTAAAAGAGCCTGATTTGACTTTTGTTAGACAACCAGTTCGGGCTGTAGCGAGAGATGAGAACAAATTGAGGACCAAGACAGTCAAGTTGGTGAAGGTTCAGTGGAGCAACAACAAGCAAGACTGTACTCGGGAGATGGAGGATAGGATTCGAAAGGCTTGTCCTGATCTATTTTGATGGTATGTCTATAGTAGATTTACATATATTGGTTGCTTGGAGATGTTATAGATGATTGCTATGTTTTCTAATTAGTCCTTACTGAATTTCGAGGACAAAATTCTCTAAGGAGGGGAGCCTGTAACACTCCTAATTTTATTGACAGTATTCAAGAGATTTAATTAGAATAAATTAAATAGAATAATGTAGATAAGGAGATTGAGGTTGATTGATAAATTAGGTGGTCGTGCTTACTCAATATCTAATGAACTTGTATAAATGGTTAGGAAATTAAACATAAGGGCATTAGGGTAAATAACCATACTTCCCACCCTTATACTATTCCCATTAGGTCATACACGTTCATTTCACCAAAACAAAAACTATAACCGTAAGAAGTGAAAGCAAGGTCGGCCATTAGAAAGAGGAGAAGAGAAAATCAACTAAAAGCTAGGATTCAAGTTAGAAGGAATCAATCTCAATCATACATCAATTTCCTTATCCAAACTAAGGTGAATAATAATTTCTACATCTCTATTTTGATTTTAACATCATATGGTTCAAATTTTAGGATAAATCTGTTTTATGATATATTGAATGATGATATGCTTGATTTTGATTTATATATGTATTGAACAAGGTTGTTTAAAAAGTAGATATACACAGTTCTAGGGTAAAACCGAGATGAAATGATTTTTAAATGTGATGGGAAAATTTTATGTTATAGAAAACATAATTTTGGAGATGGGTTACAATTTTCATAATTTTCCGAGTTTATATGGATTTTATATAAAAATTTTAGTGAAGAAAATGATTTATTGGGTTATAAATTAATTGCGGCTAAAATAAAGATTATTTGGGTTTGAAATTTTTATATGTTGGAAAACATATTAAAATAGATTTTCTGGGATTTTTCTAGATTTTACTTGTGTTTTGATGAATATATAAAATTATTTGAGGTATGAGACTTAAATGTTTTATTTATTTAATTAAGGAGAAGGGGCATTTTATAAAATAAAATTATTATTTATTTCTGAAAATTAGTGGCAGCATTTTTTTGAAAAGAAATTGTTAACCAATGAGAATTTGACAAACAAAGGCAGGTTAGTTGAAAATTTTCTTTTTAAGTTAAAAACAAAGAAACCATACTTTTAGCATTTTTCAGTCCTTTACGGTAGTAAACCTTCCGACCTAGACCTTTCGACTAAGTCGAAGGGTTATAGCTTTTGACAAGGCAAACCAATGCATATGGTATCAAGTTACTTGGTACGTAATGAATTGGATAGAGTCGAAGGGTTCAGAGTCGAAAGGTTGATGGCCAAAGAGGTTGGGGTATGTTTGTTCTATAAACCAAAAGCTTTCACCTGCTTTGGTTTTGAATTAGAGCTTTCGACTTGGTTGCCTTTAACCTGGTCAAATGTTTAAAAAGAAAGGTTTTAAACCTTTCGACAAAGTTGAAAGGTTACTGCTGCCTTACCACTATTTTGTTTTGGAACCTTTCGACACAGTCGAAAGTTTACTGCCACTTACCATTGTTTTGTTTTGAACCTTTCGACAAAGTCGAAAGGTTATAACCGCTTTTTCCAACCTTTTGAAATCGTTGCTTTCGACAAAGACAAAAGGTTTACTTGTTTTAAAAACCAGCCGCTTCTCCCATTGCTTTCGAAAGGTATCAAAGCCTTCGACTTAGATGATTTTCCTTTGTTTTATAATTGAAGTACAACCCAAGCTTTCGAAGGAGCTGCTTTAAAAAGGCGGAGGTCTATTGTATTAAAGCTTTCGAAGCAAACCTTCCGACAAGGTCGAAAGGTTGCTTCCATTGTATTCGAAATGTTTTAAAGGAGGACCTTCCATGTATTTTAACTTGAACCCAGTAAGTCTTCGAAAGGTTTGTATTTTAAGAGTTTAATGCTTTCGAAAGGTTTGAATTGCTGAATGGTTTCAGTGGTTTCGAAAGGTTTGGATTTGGAAGATTGTTTTGAAGATCATTCGACAAGGTCGAAAGGTTTGGATTTGGAAGATTGTTTTGAAGATCATTCGACAAGGTCGAAAGGTTTGGTTTTAAAAGATTTGAAAACCCATATTCTAATTTTTAAAGGAAAACCCACAGCTTATATAAAGGAGTTTTGTAAGGGTTTTAAGTATGTAATTTTGAAGAAGTGTTGCCTTGATAAAAATATAAGTTAAAGGTGTCAACAATGTTTTATGATATGTATTTCAAGGACCTTAAACCCACCGGAGTGGTATTGTTAATTAATCTTTTACTTCTCCAAATATGAGTATATTCACATGATAACCCATAACTGTATTTTGTGGGTAAAGGGGTAGAAGAACCAGTAGGTTAACTAAAATAGTGAATATAAATTACTTAAACTCCTGAATAAGTAGAACTGAATCCATGGAGTCAAGGTGACCAAAAATATAGGATGCCTAAACTTTGTAGTTATTGGAGGTAAACCAAAAGGTTCATAGTAAACCCATGAAAACTATGATAAGGTAGTTATTGGTGCATACCAAGAGGTTGTAAACCCATGAAAACTATGATAAGGTAGTTATTGGTGCATACCAAAAGGTTCATAGTTAACCCATGAAAACTATGCATAAGGACAGTTGGCATGGGCTAATTGGTTTGTAGTTAACCCATAAAAATTATATCCGGATTAAGAATTGACATCAGTCAATAGGTTCCTAGTAAACCCATGAAAACTAGGATAAGTAAGTGACTAATTGAAGTATCAGTAGGTTCCTAGTTAACCCATGAAAACTAGGATGTGTAGTGAGTTACTAGATAAGTCCATAGGTTCCTAGTCAACCCATGAAAACTAGGATAAGGTGATTAGTTATTGGAATGACTAATAGGTTCAGGAGGACCCATGAATTAATTAAGTTAACTGGTAGGAGCCTATAGGTTCTTAGTGATCCCATGAAAACTATGAATAGGACATGGTGTCTATTATTTATAACAAGGTTATTAGTGAACCCATGAAAACTAAAATGGTTAATAGTGACCCTAGAAACTATAATAATAATCGGGTGTCAGATTAAACTAGGAATAGGAAAATCTTATTTATTTTCAAATATGCATATCATCGTAATGTTTTGAAATGTATGATTTAACCATTGTGGATGCAGGAGCACAGAGCTTGGTTTTATAAAGTTTTTAGGATACTAGTGAGGGGAAAATCCATTTTGCTAAGCGGCGTGGTCTCACTAGATATCTAAAAGGATTGATATGTTAGATTATTATTCATACCAGACTTTATGTCTGACTCAAAGTTTTTGTTTTCCCTTTAAACTCTCGGATACTCAATTGATTTTGAGTAGTTTGAGATTTAAGGTTCTCAGGTTTTCTTCTCTGACGAATAAAGCTTCCGTAGGCATGTAGGGGGCAGTTAGTTATTTAGAGTTTTTCTTTCCGCTGTGTATTTTGTTTGTAAAGGAAGATTTATTAGCCTTTTATATTCTCTAATCAATCAAGGGGGCATCTTCATATGTCTCTCTTGGCGTATTTGTAATAATTATATTTTGCTGAACGTGGTTAACGTAATTTGGGTATTATGTAATGAACAAGAAATGTTTTGATTTGAATATGGAAATGTGTTTTTGAATTGTTAAATTTTTTCCATATTTCTGTGATCTGTGTATCAATGTATCTAGCACCGCCGTATTTGGTCGCCGAAGATTAATAACTATGGATGACTGCTGCGTCCATAGCCATTAGTTTACGACTCCAAGTAGGGGGATGTTACAAACGCTTGGGCTCACTTGAGTTTAAACTCACCTCATCTGCACAATGATAATAAGGACAATATACTAAAATTACTACGATGCTCGCCTAGGCAAGTATCATATCGCCACTTAGAAGATTATCCGAATCATCACAAAACTAGTCAAGAAGTCTTTCCTTGAACTATCATAATCTATCTTAACCATATATGCACAATGTGTAAAGATCATCTGCCCGATCCATTCCTTTGTTCACTTAAGTAGTTTCTTTGTTAAGCTGGGGTTGACTACCTAACTCCTCTCTTGCTATCTCCGATATGGTTCCTTTGTCTGTCCTTTGAAATTTTCCTGCACAATTTGAGTCGGGCAACAAAAATCTCTAGGTCACCTTAAGAATCCGACCTAAGTTTTCGCCTCTAAGGATCGAGTGAAAAACTCTTGCTTAACTGTTGCAAATCACCTTAAAACCCTATGCACAAACTAGGGATTAAGAACTAGTACGTGAATGGACTGACCCTTAGCAAACACAGTGCAGCTCATGGAATTAATCCTATTACTTAAGGTTTGCTGACACAAGGTCAAACACTTCTAACATGAATGACTCAATGCAAAAATGTACAAGTCATCCACTCCGTCCATGCTTATTTTGGAAACCACCGGATGCTACTTGGATAAAAAATCCAAGTCACACTTCACCGACCAGCCGCAATCTACTCGAAAGCTCATGCATCAAGTTTAAATGGTTGTACTCTTGGTCGCTATACCTTAGCTTAATAGCCAAGGCTATACTGGGTTTATTGTTATAAAATAATTTACCTACTACTCAAGGTGTCAATTTTTAACCTAACCCTCAAGTCACTAGCAACATATGAATATACAGCTCTAGTATCAAAAAAAAACAAGCAAGTATCTTACAATTAAAGCATACCTTGCTACATGAACTTCTTTCTTCTCCTTTAAGTAGTAGGCCTCCTAGGACCTAGTAACGCTTGCAAGGCATAAGTCATCACCACCTACCCACCTCTTCGAAGAGTAGGACAATCCTCCTTTAAATGACCAGCTGATCATATTTGATGCACTTATGCTTCGCCTTTGCTGCATGGCATTCCATAGAGTGGCACATTATATCAGCACTTTTATTTGCACGAGCATGATCTTTTCCTAAATTCTTGGCCTTTGTACTTCGGTTGGAGCTTTGATTTGAGCTTGTACGATCAAATAAATCTCCATATGTTTTGAGCTCGTACAATCACACAACACATCAGATTGCCACGACACCCATTGGTGCACATCATCTCATTTTTTCGGTCTCGATGACACCAGTTTTGTCACAATTCGAGACAGTGCGCCAAGATAATAATTTCATGCGTTTTGAGGCAGTTATGAAAACAAATTATCTGATTCCAGAAATTCTCGTACCATTCATCTTGAATTGAAGCCCTTATCCCCGAAACACAAACCGTCTGTCGAGGTCCTACTGGAATCGACTCCACACGTATTTTTATAAAATATATATAACAATTCGTAAATCGTAAAAATACCATGACAATAAATATAGCGATATTTATACTCGTCTTCATTCGCAACGTCGATTCTTAGTCAACGAAAGTGGTCTTAAGTCCTAACTCAATAGTATGCGGAAAACCATACTTTAGACCTTCAATTAATTAATGTCCAATATTTAGATTAATTTTTTAAATATCTAGCCGTTAAAAATGCGTGTTGTTACATTCTCCCTCTTGAAAATAATTTCGTCTTTGAAATTTCTATAAGTATGACAATGCAACCTAACCGACCAAAGCACATATTACAAGTCCTAATCCTTAGGATTCTAAAACTCCTCTTATTTTGGAAAAATCCGGCTGAACCTTCTATGCGCGGCTAGCTTCGAAAAAATCCCAAAACAATATATATATATATATATCATATCTGAGGTATACCATATCTGAGGCATCCATATTTAAGGCATCTCATTTCCGACGACATACAAGCATTTATATCCTTACCATCTACACTACACATCTTACATACCTCTTTCACACAAGAGCATTCCATTTTAGATGCGAATCTGAATGAATAAGCATCCCAATAGAGCATAACTACTTCCATGTACCTAATCATGTACTCAACAAAGAGGATTAAACACAATTGCAACATTAAACCATGAATTTATGCATGCTAAATCAGATATAGAAATCATCTCAAATAAATACGCTATATCAAACTATGCAACAAGCATCTCAAATAAATATGTTATAACAACTATGCAATAAGCACATCTAATGCAACCAGCATCTCAAATAAACATGTTACCATCATAAACAACAAGTACACTTGTAAAATACAAGCAACAACAAAGCAAGCTCTACACTATGCTTTCTCACATTTTCACAAAAAAAGAAGGAAAACAAAATTTTCCTTAAGTAATTGTAGGCATACTAATACAAAGCTTCATCTAACATGGATAAGCTTAACCCCATCAGTCTAAACCCATATAACTCTATTCTCAAAAAGGAATAAGCCCCCAAGGTCTAAAGCCATATCCAGTTCACTTTCACTAGTTGACTCATCATGACGACATCACTAGAATTACATACTTATACTAACAGAGAATCGATAAAAAAAATCAATCAAAAATATTTAAATAATTAATCGATAATCAAATAACAGTAAGAAATCAATTAATCAAAAATAAGCAACCAATCAATAACTAAGCAATGACTAGCAGTCAACAAACAACAATAATCAATCAATCAACAAAATAAACAATCAATTAATAATCAAGCAACAAGAAACAATAATAAGCGATAACAAATGTTAACAAAAATCAACAAACAACAATAGGAAACAACAATAAAAAAACAATTACCTTACAAACATCCAATCATTCTAAAGGAATCGATAACAATACGCACCGTAATCAATAATAGTTGTAGCATCCATGCCAAGCTGTAAACTCCTAAGAGTCTGTTTGACATCTAACATGATCCAAATTCTTAAGTGGTGCAACTCCCCTTTAGGAATACAATACATGAAAGACTATTGCACCTCCCTCTTTAAAAAGGAAAACTTATATAATATGCTAAATCATCGATCCTCTAAACCCTCTAATAAACCCAACAATCTAAGTCTTAACTTTTCATTCCCTTTCAAATAGAACTCATTCTCTAAAATAGAAAACTTTACTAATCTAATCATTATTAAATGAAAATCTACCATTGCCTAGGCTTGGTTGGGTTAAAACCCATCTCAACCGCACAATGGTAATAAGTATAATATAATAAGTGTACTGTGATGCTCTCCTAGGCAAGTATCATATCGTTATTTAGAAGATTATTCGAATCGTCACAAAACTAGTTAACAAGTCCTCCCCCGAACTATCACAAGCCATCTTAACTATACTATACAATAGATCATTTTACAACGAGTAAAGATCATCCAAAATACTATATGATGCATGATCCAATCCTTTGTTCGCCTGTGATATTTCATTATTAAACTATAGTCGACCACCCGATTCCTCTTATACGAATTCCCATCTGGTTCCTTGGTTTGACCACTGAAATTTCCTCGTATGATTAGAGTTGCATTTTTGGAAATCCCTCAATTACCTCAAAAATCCGACTCAAGTGCTCACCATTAAGAATTAAGTGTAAAACCTTTGCCCAGCTGGTGCAAATCACCTAGAAACCCCATGCTCGAACTATGGATTAAGAATGAGTATGCGAATGGACTAATCCTTAGAAAATACCTTTTACGCACATTGGATAACTCCAATCACCTAAGGTTTACCAACACAAGAAGGAAAACACTTCTCACACGAATAACTCTAGGAAAACACCTAGAAGTCATTCGCTTAGTCTTTGCTTATTACTGGGCATCCATCGAACCCTAGTCGAATGTAATTCCAAGTCATTATTCACCGAATAGCCCCACTCTACTCAAAAATTCATGCATCAATTTTGAATGGAAGTACTATTAGTCATTACAAAGGAATTCACCTAAAGTAAGAGGGGTTGAGCTTGGGATATGACTAAGCAATATATCCCAAATCCATGCATTAAGACCCTAAGAAAGCTTCCTTGCCTGCTCCAAAGGAGTGATAATCATCTCCAATCCACATTTAGTCAAATGATTAAATTGGCTAACATACCCCTTCATCGACAAGCTACCATGCTGCAAATGGATGAAATGCTCGAGCTGCGCATCCCTTTCGATCTTAGAAATAAACCGAGACACAAAGCGACATCTAGAATCAATCCAAGTCATGGCCTACTTGTTAATTTCTTCTACTACTATGCCCCAGGGCTACACCATCTCCAATACCTATCACAATTGTCGGAATTTTCAAGTATGGCGAAACATTCCTTGCGGTATTCCAAAAATCTCCAAACCAATCAAGCATCTCAAACTGCCTAATTTTAGTCGCTCGTGCACCCCGTTAACTTATACATATAGCCTTAAACGAAGATACCCAAGCCATTAGCGACTAAATAAATCAAAGTTCAGGTGATAAGTAGTATATGCAATATAATATAGTAGTAAATGCAAGCACGCTCTCTCAGCGTATCTCCATCTACCAGGTTGTCTAACTCAAACTGGTCTACTTGGTCCTGAGTGTTAAGCCTAAGCTTTGATACCAACTATGATGACTCGTCCTTTGTAATACCCAGAATCAATGTCTAATGATAAAGTCTGACTCTTGAATACCACAAAAGACTGTCCATTGGGGTAAACTAAAAAAATAAAGCACCAAACCAAGGTGTAAAGATAGAATCTCACTATGGAATGATAATATATAATATATTGAATATACATGAACATAACAGGATTAACAACATATAAGAGACTATACTGATGAAAGTAAATGATATAAAATTATCAATATAGAAAGTCAGAATGTAATATCTGATAAAACAAGACTTATATATAAATTGCATATATGTCATGTACTACAAGAATATCAAGTATATCCAAAGTATGCTCCAGCTATCCTTAAAGCGTATCCCCAAAAGCATATGCTTCCCAAACTACTCAATTGAGTACTCGAGAGTTTTTATGACATAAACAAACAAGGACAAAATGCAGGCTAGACATAAAGCCAGGTGAGAGAAATTATCTCGAAATACTATATATCAAAATAATATACAAATAAACAGGAAACTACTAAGGTACAACCATTCTTCTCTATAAACATGGCTCAGGGATTATCCGGACTGTCCATAAACAAGTAAAGTAAACCCAATTCAAAGGTAGGAAATCAAACCGTAACTTGCTCTTCTCCTGCAATCAACGAGTCAACACAACTAATATGATGTGACTAAAACGTAACAACATATTATGATAAAGGTAACCCAATGTACCAATGTAGGAGTAATATAAACAACCCAATTCAAGTCTAACACAATCAATGTTCAATAATAACAATCAACCAACCACTATAACATGCACAATCATAGTGATAAGAAACACACAAAGAATAAGTTGATACCCATCATTGATGATGAGTGGAGTCTGCTGCAGATGCCAATCGATTCAATGATCCTTATCGAAGCATCTAAAATGCAAAACAAATACATTGATATAACAATGATACTAACATAGCATCTTCATGCCCAAAATCAAAATACGGATATCTATAACTGATTCCCGCCCTGAATCACCATTAGCTACCAAAGAGACATATCGAGAACCACAACCATATTGGGGAATCCCCTAAAAACCAACACCTGAAAAGAAGTTGGCCTATAGGTCCTATCGTAGCACCCGTCTATACA
The DNA here is from genome assembly GCA_030737815.1 of Allium fistulosum. NCBI lineage: Eukaryota > Viridiplantae > Streptophyta > Magnoliopsida > Asparagales > Amaryllidaceae > Allium > Allium fistulosum. The sequence goes on along the minus strand of CM060902.1, from coordinate 794,794,364 downwards.
ACGAAATAGTATGTGACCTACTCTAGACTGGAATCCCAACTTCTCCGCCCCTGCTTCGAAACCGCGTTTGCAGGTCATGCGCCTTAGTGGTATAATGGATTCCCTCGCTAGCATCCTTTCCTTCTAAGTGTCAATATCAATATACCAGAATCGTATGCAAACGCTAAACTCTGTATACACCCTTCCTACACTATACATAACATCTAAGAATTGTCGTTTCCATGTGGATCATGATTTGCTCTTGAAGTGCCTGCACTACCTGATTACCCCAAGTCAGGCATACCAAACAACTATATATATAACCCAAACTATGCATCTATAATATATATATATATATCAGTTGAACCATATATCTATATGCTTGAATAATATATTTCATCTAATGTTTGGTAACCCCAAGTCGGGCATACAGAACTATATATGATTAAATTGTCTATTGATAAATCGTTCCGAATTGCAACTAGCTACCAAAGAGATCTATCGAGAGATACAACTATATTGTGTACTCCCCTGAAAACCAACACCTCAAAAGAAGTTGGCATGTAGGTCATCTACTAGCATATGTATGTATTACGAAATAGTATATGACCTACTCTAGACTGGCTTACCAATCTCTCCTCGCCTCTGCTCCGGAACCGCATATGCGTGCCATGTGGTCTCAATGTTACAACGGATTCCATGCACCAATTGGTAGCCTCAAGTCTACATACTGAAACTATATATATATATATATGTTTTACTATATACTAATAAATATATAAAAATTATTCCATGCACCTCTAATTAGCCCCAAGTAGAACATACCAGAACTATATATAAATATAAACATATATAGATCACATGAACTATATGCAGATATATACAACCAGTCTAACTATATGGAACTAATAATAACATATAGTGGACATTTACATACATAAAGAGAATATACAACTAAAGTAACAAATCTATCATCTCAATATCAATATCAATATCAATAACAATTCACAAATACAATCATATAAAGAATTCAACAAAGATGCATCATACTTAAATAACCAACCTAGCAATTTTGTATGCATCATACTTAAATAACCAACCTAGCAACTTTGTATCTTCTTTGTATTATTTTATAAAAGTCTAAAACTTATTTTTAAAAATAATATCCTCATCAAATCAATCATTATATTACAGCTTAATGAGTTTAGCTATCAATAAGGCCTTAATATATTATATAGCTCATGTATATAATTGCTTTATATATGTATACACATATATCTCAAACCATTTCTTAGGGTATAAAGTTAATAAATCACGTTATAATAATATTCGAGATTTTATAACCTTAATCAAACCCTATTAAATAATAAAATGTTTCTTTTGTAACTTCTATCTTCTCAGATCACATTTATATAAATTCACTAATTAGTTAATTATTTGTCTACATATGGATAACCAATATCAGGGCCAGATAAACTTCAAAGTCATTTTTAATCTAAGTTTAATCGGCCTGAATAATTAATTTAGCCTTACAGCATATTTCAAAGGTCATATTTCTAACTTCTGATTAGTAATAAAAATATATAATAATATTTCTATCATTACTATTATTACAAATTAGAGTTTAATTGATTTATAACTATGTTATAAATTAATATCAACTCCATCTAACTCTATTCAATATGAATAGAATCAATATTTAAATATACAGGATTTTATATTAGTTATCTTGAATACCGGTGATAAAAATATATACCAATATTTCTATCACTAATTTAACTACAAATTATAGTTAAATTAATTTATAACCATGTAATAAATTAATATAAACTTTATTTATCTTCATTCAATATGAATTAAATAAATATTTATATATACGAAAATTTAATCGATTATCACAAATATCTACTCAAACGGGAGAAATAATTACTTATATACATTATTCTACCTCTTTTAGATAATATTTTTCAATATATATAAATACAGAGATTTATACTACAATATAAATTCAAAGTGATAATCCCGCTCACTTGAACCGTAAATTCCTAATTGTTCGATTCCAGTTAAAACCTATCCAAGTTATAAATAATGTCCATACGAGTGCAACGGTGAAGACCGCATCTCAATTGGACCTATTATGCAAAAAAATACGACTAAAATACAATCTAGATTAATTAAATAATTAATAAACTAATTAACTTAATTAATCCATCATCCAAATCATCTTCCCCAATTCACAACTCCTTTTACATGCACAACCCATCATCATCGTGCATGCACACCCCTCTATCTCAACCTACAGTCAACGAATTGATGAACCGTCTATTCCTATGTGCTCTACGTCGTGCGCACTTCATGATGGCGTCAACCTTATTAAGCTTGGCGCTCCCTCTTAAAATGTGACCCAACACCTTCCACCACTTCCCTAAAATGTTGCACCCTATATTGACCACTGGAGTTCCAATGCTTACTGCTGGAAGAAGCATGTCGGCAAGGGAAACACATTGTCATAGTTCCTTTCATCTAAAACCCCCTCAAACTCAGACCTAGCACAACCCTAGATGGTGGCTTCCAAATGAAGACCATGGTCAAGCACGACCGCACTCCACAACGGCCATATAGATTTGAAGCTCTCTCCTTCTTAAGTCCAATGGATCCAACCACGGCCTTACTCGAATGCCCGTAGCTCCAGATTAAATCATATGAAGGAGGTGGCTTAAAATTTTGAGGGGCGGGAGATAAAAGAAGGAGGAAACAAAAGAATAAGAGATATTTTAGGGGAAATGTGTGTGTGTGTATGTATATTATTTCATTTCTTAAATAAATATCCACACGTTTTGAGCTCGTACGATCACACAGCACATTAGATCACAATGAAATCCGTTGGCGCACATCGCCTCATTTTTCCGATCCCAATGGAACCAGTTTTGTCATAATCCAAGACAGTGCCATAAGATGATAATTTCATGCGTTTCAAGACAGTTCTACCTGCCGAATTACCAATTCTATAAATTCTCGAACCGTTCATCTTTAAATGAAGCCCTCAACCCAAAAACACAAGTCATCTTTCAAGATCCCACTAGATTCGATTGTGCATGTATTTTTCTAAGATATGTATAACAATACATAGATTGTAAAAATATTGTGACAACAAATATAGCGATATTATACTCATTTTAATTCGCAACGTCGATCCTAACTCAATGGAAGTGGTCTTGAGTCCTAACTTGATTATATGCCAGAAATCATATTTTGGACCTTCGATTAATTAACAATCCAATAATTAAATTAATTATTTAAATATCTGGTCCTTAAAAAAGCAGGCTGTTACATTCTCCCTCTCCCTTAAAAGAATTTCATCCTTGAAATTCCTGTAAGTATGACAATGCCACCCGACTGACCAAAGCACAGAATACAACTCCTAACACTTAGGATTCTAAAGCTTCTCTTGTTTCGAAAAAGTTTGGCAGCACCTTCTTTGCGTGGCTAGCTCCTAAAAATTCCCACAACATCATATATTTACATCTCATATTTGAGGCATCTCATATCTGAGACATCACATTTCTAAGGACATACAAGCATATATATCCATACCATCTATATTACATGTCTTACATATCTCTTTCATAGCAAGAGCATGCCATTTTAGTTGCGAATCCGAATGAATAAGCATCCCAATAGCGCATAACTGCTTCTATGTACCTAATCATGTACTCAACAAAGAGGATTAAAAATAATTACAACATTAAACCACATATTTGAGCATACTGAAATCATATATATCAATCATCTCAAATAAATATGCTATATCAAAATATGAAACAAACATCTCAAGTAAATACGTTATAATAACTGTGCAACAAGCACATTTAATGCAACTAGCATCTCAAATAAACATGTTACCATCGAAAACGATAAGTACTTTTGTAAAATACAAGCAGCAACAAAGCAAGCTCTACATTATGCTTTCCAACATTTAAAAAAAGAATGAAAACAAAAATATATTTAAGTAATTGGAGGCATGCCAATATAAAGCTCCATTGATCATGGACAAGCTTAACCCCATCAGTCCGACGCTATATAGCCATATAGGCCCTCGAGGTCAAAAACTACATCTGGTTCACTTCCACTTTCTATAGTTGACTCATCATGGCGATATCACTAGAATTACTTACTTATACAAACAAACAATTAATAAATAACTAAAAAATCAATCAACAAAATTCAAACAATCAATCAATAATCAAGCAACAGCAAGCAATCAATTAATCAAAGTAAACTATCAATCAATAATTAAGCAACGACAAGCAATTAACAAACAACAATAATCAATCAATCAACAAAATAAACATTCAATTAATAATCAAGCAACAACAAACAATAATAAGCAATAACAAACATTAACAAAAAAACAACCACCAACAACACGCAACAACAATCAGCAACTATTACCTTACAAACAACCAATCATTCTAAAGCAGTCTATAACAACATGCTCGGTAACCAATAATAGTCATAGCATGCATGCCAAGTTGTAAACTCCCATGAGTCTGCTCAGCATCCAAGATGATCCAAATGCTTAAGTGGTGCAACTCCCCTTCGTGAATACATACATTAAAGACTATCACACCTACTGCTCTGAAAATAAATACTTATACGATATGCTGCATCACTAATCCTCAATACTCTCTAATAAACCCATCAATCTAAGTCTCAACTTTCCTTTCCCTTCTAAATAGAACTCATTCTCCAAAGGAGAAAACTTTACTAATTAAATCATTATTAAATGACAATCTACAATTGCTTGGGCTTGCTCAGGTTCACGTCCTCTCAATCACACAATGATAATAAAGGTAATATACCAAGTGTACCGTGACGCTTGCCCAGGTAAATATCATATCATCACTTAGAAGATTACCTGAATCATCACAAAACTAGTTGAAAAGTCATCCCCCAAACTATCACAAGCTATCTTCACTATATATATGATAGTTCATTTTACAATGAGTAAAGATCATCCAAGGTACTATACGATGCACGATCTTATCCTTTGTTCGCCAGCAAGATTTCTTTTTTAAACTAGGGTCGGACATCTGATTCCTTTTATGTGAATTTCGATATGGTTCCTTGATTCAACCATTGAGATTTCATCGCACAACTAGAGTCACGTTTTTGGAAATTTCTCACTCACCTCAAGAATCTGAGTCGAGTGCTCACTATTAAGAATTGAGTGTAAAACCCTTTCCCAATTGGTCCAAATCACCTAGATACCCCATGCTCAAACTAAGGATGAAGAACAGGCATGCGAATAGATTGATCCATAGAAAATACCATTTCAGCACATGGGATTACTCCCATCACCTAAGGTTTACCAACATAATAGGGAAAACACTTTCCACACGAATGACTCTAGGCAAACACCTATAAGTCATTCGCCCGGTCTTTACTCATTACTGGGCATCCACCAAACCCTATTCGGATGCAAATCCAAGTCACACTTCATCGAACATCCCCACTCTACTCGAAAAATCGTGCATCAAGTTCGAATGGAAGTACTCACGATTATTACAAAGGAATTGACCTACAATATGAGGGGTCAAACTTAGGATATGCCTAAGCAATAGGTCCCAAATCCATGCATTAAGACCCTAAGTATGCTTCCTTGTCTTCTCTAAAGGAGTGATAATAATCTCCACTCCACATTTAGCCAAAAGATTAAATTGGCTAACATACCCTTGACCGTCAATCTACTCCACTGCAAATGGATGAAGCACTCGTGCAGCACATCCCTTTCGATCTTAGATATAAAATGAGACCCAAAGAGACATGTAAAATCAATCTAAGCCATACCCTACTTGTCAATCTCTTCTACTACTATGCCCAAGGGCTACACCACCTCCAACACCTATCACAGCCACCAGAAAGTTCGCAAATGGTGAAACATCCCTTAAGGCATTCCAAAAGTCTCTGAATCAATCAGGCATCTCAAACTGCTTAACTTTAATCGCTCGTGCACCTCGTCAACTTATACATATAGCCTTAAACAATGATACCCTAGCCATTAGCAACTAAAAAATCAAAGTTCAGGTGACAAGCAGTGTACGCAATATAATATAGTAGAAAAATATAAGTACGCTCTCTCAGCGTATCTCCATCAACCAGCTTTCCTAACTCAAATTAGTCTACTTGAACTTGAGTATTAAGCCTAACCATTGATACCAACTGTGATGATGCACCCATCATAATACCCTTAATCAACATCTAATGAAAATATTTGACTTCTGAATACCATAATAGCCAGTCCATTGAGGTAAATAAAAAAACCAACCCAAGGCGCAACGATATAATCTCACTATGAAATGATAATATATAATATACTAAATGTATACAAACATAACAAGAAAAATAATATATGAGAGACTACACTGATGGAAATAATTAATAAATAAAAATAAATACCAAAAGTCAGAATACAATATCTGATACAACAAGACTCATATATTAATAGCATATCCGTCATGTACTACTACAATATCAAGTATATCCAAAGTATCAACTTTGCCTCCAAAGTGCTCCAGCTATCCTGAAAGTGTTTCCCCAAAAGCATTGGCTCCCAAACTACTCAATCGAGTACTCGAGAGTTGTTATGACATAAACAGACAAGCAAAAAATGCAGGTCAGACATAAAGCTTAGTGTGAGCGGAACCATCTCGAAATACTGTATATTGGAACCATATAAAAATAAACAGGAAACTAATCGAGGTACAACCGTTCTTCTTCACAAACGTGACTAAGGGATAATCTAGACTGCCCATAAATAAGTAAACCAAACCCATCTCAAAGGCAGGGAATCATACCATAACCTGCTCTTCTCTTGTAATCAACGAGTCAACATAACTAATATAATATGACTGAAATGTAACAACATACTATGATAGAGGTAACCCAATGTACCAAATCAGGAGTAATATAAACATCCCAATACAAGTCTAACACACAGTGTTCCATAATAATAATCAACCAACCAATATAACATGTACAATCATAATGATAAGAGACACACAAAGAATAAGCTGAAACCCATCATTGTTGATGGGTGGAGTCCGCTGCGGACACCAATCGATTCAATGATCCATATCAAAGCATCTGAAATGCAAAACAAATACAATGATATAACAGTGCTACTAACATAGTATTTCCATACCCAAAACTAAAATACAATATCTACAACCGATACCCGCCCTGAATTGTCATTAGCTACTAAAGAGACCTATCGAGAGCCACAACAGTATTGTGGTCTCCCCTAAAAACCAACACCTCAAAAGAAGTTGACCTGTAGGGCCTATCGCAGCACCCATCCATACAACAAAGCAGTATGTGACCTACTCTAGAATGGCATCCCAATCTCTCTCTACCCTTGCTCTGGAACCTCGTTTGTAGGTCATTCGCCTCAATGGTACAATGCATTCCCTTGCCAACATCCTTTCCTTTTGGTTATCTATACTAACATACCAGAACCGTATGTAAATGTTAAACCCCGCATACACCCTTCCCACACATGTACATAACATGAATTAATGTTGTTCCCGTGTGGATCGTGATTCGTTCTTGAAGTGCCTAGCACTACCTGGTTGTCCCAAGTTAGGCATACCAGACCGATATATATAAATCATCTAATCCATGCATCTATAATTATATATATATATATGTATATGTATATATATCAACTGAACCATATATCTATACACTTATATAATATATTTCATTTATTATTCAGTAACCCCAAGTCGAGCATACCGAACTATACATACGCCTAAATTATGTATTGATAAATCTTTCTAAATTGTCATTAGCTACCAAAGAGACCTATCGAGAGCCACAATTATATTGTGGACTCCCCTGAAAACCAACATCTCAAAAGATGTTGGCATGTAGATCATGTCGCAGCATCCATTTGTACTACGAAAAGTATGTGACCTAATCTAAACTGGCGTCCCGGTCTCTCTTCACCCCTAATCTGAAACCACGTCTACCGATCATGTCACTCAATCTTATAATGGATTCCATGCACCAATAGATAGCCCTAAGTCGGACATACTGAAATTGTATATAAACGCTTTAAGCCACATATCAATGAATATACATAAACTATTTCGTGCATCTCCCAATAGCCAAAGTTGGACATACAAAAACAATATGTAAATATAGACATATGTAACTCACATAAACTATATGTAGGTATATACGTACAATCAGTCGAACTATATGGAGCTAATAAACACATATTGTGCACATTTACATATACAAAGGAAATACACCACCAAAGCAACAAATCTATCATCTCAATATCAATAATAATTCACACATACAATCATATAAACAATTCAACAAAAATGCATCATACTTAAGTAACCAATCTAATAACTTTATATCTTCTTTCTATTATTTTATAGAAGTCTCAAACTTATTTTATAAAATAATATTCTCATTGAATCAATCCTATTACAACTTAATTTCACTTAATTATCCTATAAAAATCAAGTTTAACTACCAATAAGGGCCTCAAAATATTATATAGCTCATGTATATAATTTCTATATATATGTATACACATATATCTCAAACCATTTATTAGGGTCTAAAGTTAATAAATCGCGTTATAATAATATTTAAGATTTTTTAACCTTAATCAAACCCCATTAAATGATAAAATATTTCTTTTGTGACTTCTAACTTCTCAAATCATCTTTATAGAAATTTACTAATAAGTTAATTATTAGTTTACATTATGTATAACCAATATCAGGGCTAGATAAACTTCAAAGTCATTTTAATCTAAGTTTAATATGCCTAAATAATTATTTCAACCTTACAGCTTGTTCTAAAGGTCGTATTTTAGACTTCTGATTAGTAATAAATGTAGGATCATTTTCACCCTAGAGGGGTGGGGGGTAATAGGGTGATACTACTAACAATAAAAATTAATGCGGAAATAAAATACAATCACAGATAATAATGCAGAAGAGATCACACACAAATTTACCTAGCTTCGGCAAAACCCTGCCTACGTGTTGCTCCCAAGGTTTCTACTAGAAATTAAGTAGTCAAACGCTTACACACGTAAACTTGCGACACCCGCTAATGACTAACCTAACTCTACGCTCAAAACCTTGCCATAACTCAGCCACTGAGTTGCGAATTCTCGAACTAAACCACTGTAGTTCGTAACTAGTCACACGACTAGAAAGTTACACAATTTAAAATAGAAATTATAAAATAAAAACAATATTAAACAAAACCCTATTTAATAAATTGTAGCCCAATAAAAAAATTGAAGACCGGCCCAACTAAATAATAAAGAAGAACGCACCCTTTTCTTTTGTAGTATTTTCAGTCGTTCTTTGTTCCTCTTCCACAAGTTAGGGTTTTGCTGTGTTGAAGTCGCCACTTGATCTTTTGCTTCGATTGAAGTATGTGTTTGCTTTGGATTTCTTTGTCAATCAATTGTTGCTTCGTTCGCCGTCGGCTGCTCCAATTGTTGAGTTGGACTGAATGATAAAAAATGGTACGCGATATTTCCACTTTTCGATTTTGATTATACTCGACTTCGATTCGAGTTCTGGATTGTTTTCTGTGATTCGTTCTAAGTATGCTCTCTGATTTTGTCTTGAACTCGAATACTTTTTGCTGATGATGTTAACGGGTAATTTATAGGGATCGAACACCCTATATTTTCGTTTGTATAATTGTGTTTGAATTCTTCAGTGATTTTATCTCTAGCGCGGCTTTGTGCTTGAACGATGGTGATTATACTGACTTATTCTTAGTTGATGTTGCTTGAATTTCCTTGAATTGGTTCCTTCTTTTGCTCCTACGACTTTGGCATTTTGAATTTTCTGACTTTGAGATAAAACTTGACTTCGACTTGTTCAACTCCTGACTTGTTGCGTTTGTGTACTTTCATCTTGCATCTGATAATTTTGTACGGCTTGATTTTCTTTATTTCTTGACCAATGCTACGTATTCATGTTGATTGAATTCACTGCAATTTTCGAACTGCTACTGACATATTTAATTTTCTTCCTTTAAACGCTGCTACTTTACTAACATTTCATTATTGAAACTGCTCCTTGACTTTGTTGACTGGTTCATTGAACTGAATATGTGTATACATGTGTATGTACTTTATGTTGTTTTTGGAGTAGTTCTTATAATCTGGTTTCTTTACCTGGTTACATTGGTGGTGGCATATGTATTTTCACCGGCTTGTACATTTTGTTGAGTTTGGATTACTATTGCTGCTCTGTCCACTTCAGTGTTTGCATTTAGGCATATGTATATATATTTTGTCATGTTATACATATATATATATATATATCGCTGGGTTGATTAGTTGGACTTCTCTGCACTTTGGTTGTTCATGCCTCTGAACTGATATATGTGTTCATGCATTTGAGTTAATTCATTCATGTTACACCGCTTTGGTTGATGGTCTCCATACATATATACATACATATATGTATGTATATATGTGTGTGATTGACTTGATTGCACTTGTATCAATTTGTGGTCATGTTGTATGCAAATGAACTTGCTGTTTTGATGTTGAGGCTTTGTTGTTGAATTTTTGAACTGATTGCACTTGTCTGGTGAACTGTTCTTGCATTGTGCATAGTTTTCTTGACTTGTATGATACCTGGTTTTGTGCTTGTACCATTTTAAATCTTGTGTTTTGTTCACTACCCTGGTCTGGTACCTTTGTGTGTACTCGAGCTTGTGTCTTCATACTTGTGGTTATTGAAAGTCTGGTGCACTTTGATTTGAATGTCCAGTTGTTTTCATGTCGCACTTGCATCCATTTAACATGTCTCTCCACGTATATACATATATACATACATGTATGTATATATGTGTGTGATGGATATGCTTTCTTGTGTGTTGCTCATGACCATTTCATTGAACATGTTTTATTGCTGGTTTCTCCATTTTCTTGTAGTCTGGTACAGTTGTGTTCATTACTGTTTGGTTCCACTTTCATACTTGTATTGCTTCGAGCTCTATATATTCTTTGAACTGGACTGTTGAGTTGCTTTTGTATACTCTGAGTTGATCTTCATGTTGTATGCATGTGCTCTGATTTGATGTACTTGGTTCACTTGAGTCTGGTTGTTGCAATCTGAAGGTAGCTGCATGTTTGCTACGACTAGTCTGGTTTGGTTTGAACAAATATATATGCATACTTTGTCATGTGATAATGTTGAACTCCATTGAGTCTTGTTCCAGCTGTTTTGTACATGATGTTTTCATTTGCACCTGTGTTGAATCCAGCCTCTACTCGGGTTTGACCTTGTGCTCACCTGTTCCAGCAGTTTTAACAAGCAAGTGTATATCGGTGTGCACGGCCTTGTGACATGTACAGTGATACACTATGCATGTTACAAGCTGTTCGTGTAAGATGAATTCAAAAGAAAATGATGACGAACAACCCAAATAACTGAGGCAAATAATATTTTAAAAACACACATTTTATTGTACACTGCAAAAATATTTCTTTTTCAATTTTACTGCGTTAGTGTTTATTTAGCAGATAATTCTGATGCGGGATGCAAACTGGAATAGAGTTGAAGATCAAATACAAGTGATTAGTGAATGTAGTGAGGTGAAGATGTATGTAAAAAATTGTATAGTGAAAATTGTGTTGTAATTTGAAATTGTATTGTAATTGAAAATGTATAAATGTAGTGAGAGCTAAAATTTGTACTATTTGAATTTGTAATAAAAAAATTGAATAAAATATTTGTTTGAATATGTATTCTGAGTTATTCATTTTATTCAACAAATATTTATTTAATTATGTTGAAAAATAAAATAGTACAATAACAAATACATTTAAACGAATATATATGTTTATTATCATCAAACAAAAATTATATGTTAGCATATTCTACAATCTCCCCCTTTTAATGATAACAAACATATATTAAGATTTTGACTCTATTAAAGGTATTTGGTTTTGATGAATTCTATTAGCTCTTCCTATTTGAATGCTCCCCCTACAACAAAGCTCCCCCTACACAGATGCGTGTGGTTCAAACTGAAAAATTAATTAAAAATAACTTTGAATAAAAACACTCTCGAATATTAGTAAGGATATCACTCAAAAATCAAATCTTAACCTCTTTCCCTCTTTTGTTATCATCAAAAATAATAATAGTAATTGAAATAGCTACGATTTTGATTAAAAATATAAAATCAAATCAAGAGGGAAATATTAATTTCAAATTCCAATTAATCAAACAAAAATCATAATATTTTATTAATTAGAAACAAACTCCATTTTAGAGAAATGGTAGGATTATGGAAAATTTTATATAGTGACAAGAGTTTGATATTTTCAATAAAGGAATAATTTTTGCATTTTCCCTTTTCAAATATTATATACAAAAAATGTAAAGCACTTACTAACCATGCATAACCGTTAGGACTTTTAAATGAGGTTAGTAGTTACCCCTTTTATTTTAAAAAAAATGTCAAGTATTTTCTAACCATGCATAACCGTGAGGACCTTTAAATGAAATTAAAATATACCTGATGTTTATCCCTTTCTTATATGCGTCCCATCCATGCATAACCGCGAGGACTTTTAAATGAGAATGGAAGCCCATATATAGAAATTCAAGTAATTCATTCATGCATAACTGTGAGGACTTTTAAATGAGAGTGAATACTTTAGGATATAATTATTTTACAAAAACAAATATTTCCTTATTTTGAAATACAAAATTCTGCACACTATATTATGATGTATGGATTGACAGAAAGGTGAAAGTGATAGAAATGATCATGGAATAAGTACTAATCTAAAAATATTATAAAATTTGTTTAATTTTCATGAAATTATAAAATTATACTTCCTCTTGTAATGAAATATAATTTAATCACTATCCATCACTTTTCAAGCACTATAATAATTTTGATGAGTTCCAAAAGATTCAATTAGTCAATGATTCTCTTTTCTAGAGTACATCCCTTACCGAAATAAACTAGAGTATTTTTAACATGATGAAAACCCAAGTTTCAAAAATAAAAATAAGTGAAAATCAATTTTCTGTAAGGGGGTTTTGTGAAAATAATTTCTAGTTGAAAATTAATATAAATAATTAAATAATTGCAAAAATGATTTCAACATGAGATGATATCAGATACCACTTGTATTTGAGATATTCATGGTGAAATATAGTGGTATATAAGAAATATGTGTACTCCTCAACACTTGAATTGTTTTTTTTAATTTTTAGCACGTCCACAAGTAAAGTAATCTATATCGAGCAAAAACACGCATTCAAAAAATTCATCAAAGAAGTTTTTCATGACATTCCAAAGTGAATCAATAAAAAGCTAAAAGTAGAAAAGTTGTAGAATTATCTGTTAGCTTTACAGAACTTCAAAATTTTTACAAATCGGAGTTAAGAAGCTCAAGATATGGCAGAAATACTTCAACAATGTCGAAGAAAACAGAATTAACAATATGTGAACAAAATTGAGTTAAGAGATCATACCTCACTTTCCTTCGATTCTGTGATATTCGAAATGCGATGATCTCCATCTAATCTTTATAGGCTAAGGAACATTTAAATTTTAGTTTATCAATCACCTAGACAACTCGAAATCTAACCATCAAATTTGTTCCTTAGCCCACTTATGTGTCTAAATTTTGGAGAAGGCAAGTGGTCTAGCTAAGGATGTAGGACCACTATTATTATCTATTGAAGTCTTTAGTACCCAAATTTGTCAATATAACAAACCGTTAACATTTACAATTGTACCATTGGAAATCCAAATTTGTTTAAATTTCAAACCATTTATATTCGTACCTTTTGGAATCCATATTTGTTTAACGGTTTTGTGTTTGTATATATTTCGACAATTATTCTTGCCATGACCAATATTTCAACACTTTACGCATTTGGGTATCACACTTTTCCCCTTAAAAGTGTTATTAGTCATTTGTTCATATTTTCACACTTTTGCAAATCCAAATCCTTTCCTTTTATTCTCGAAGAGTTGATTTTCTAAGAGCATATTAAATGATTTTTCTCTAGTGAAATTTTTTCGAGTGATCAACTCAAGTTTATTAATTTTGGATTTTAAAAGTCTATTTTCATTCATTATCTTCGAACAACAACTAATGGTACTATCTCTCTTTTCAAAATTATTCATTTTCAATCCCATATTCTCATTTTGAAGCTCTCTAATTTTAATCTCAATTTATAGCAACTCGGTTTCAAAGAGTTGGAGTTTTTTAAATTCAATTTTTTCAAAATCTTTGATTTTTTCAATCTCCTTTCCAAACTCGTGATTTAATCGAATAATTTCAGATTTTCTCAAAATCACATTTTCTTTTTCAAGAGTTTTGAAATTTTCTTTGACCTTATTTAATTTCTTTTAAAATCGCACTTTTAGAACTTTCCGACCTCTTAAAACTATCCAACTCTTTTTGCAAAATATTATTTCTATAAATAAACTCAGTTTTGTTTTTCTCCCGAACTAAAATTTCGTTTTCTAACTTTTGAAAGTTTTCATGAAAGCAGGCAAATTCTTTTTCATAGTCCAAATACCTTTTGCAATTAGAATTTTTAGTTTTCTTAATATTTTTAAGCTCATTTTTCAAATCATTATTTTTCTGACACAGTTTTGATTGTTCCCTTTTCAACTTATTATTTTTCATCTCAAGAGCTTCATTATTTTCAATTAATTTTCATCACAAGAGAACTAAATCATTGAATGAAAGATCATTATCTCATTGGCTATTGAATCTTCATCACTGCTGTTTTTTGCAAATTCTGTCAAGCACGTTTCTTCAACTGAGTCGATTGTGGAGGATTTCTCACCCTTGTTGACTTTTGCACCATATATTGCATCAAAAGTATTCTAGATTTCCTGTGCACTTTCACAATGAGAGGTAAAGTTAAAATTATCTTGATTAATATGAGAATATAGTATATGCATAGCAAGAGCATTAATCGAAGTATTTTTCTTGTCTACTAAATCACACCCATTTTCAATAATATCCCAACATTTAAAATTAACAGATTTTAAATAAAATTCCATTTTTAATTTTCAATTTAAAAAATCTGTTCCATCAAAAATAGGGAGAATAATACTGGACCGACTCTCGCTAGATTTACAACTAGGGTTAGACATCCTTGCTATTAACCGGGCTCCGATACCACTTATAGGATCATTTTCACCCTAGAGGGGGGGGGGTGAATAGGGTGATATTAATAATAATAAAAATTAATGCGGAAATAAAAACCAATCACATATAATAATGCAGAAGAGATCACACACAAATTTACCCAGCTTCGGCAAAACCGTGCCTACGTGCTGCTCCCAAGGTTTCTACTAGAAATTAAGTAATCAGACGCTTACACACGTAAACTTGCGACACCCGCTAATGACTAACCTAACTCTACACTCAAAACCCTGCCACAACTCATCCACTGAGTTGCGAATTCTCGAACTACATCACCGTAGTTCGTAACTAGTCACACGACTAGAAAGTTACACAATTTAAAATAGAAATTACAAAATAAAAACAAAATTAAACAAAACCCTATTTAATAAATTATAGCCCAATAAAAAAATTGAAGACCGGCCCAACTAAATGATAAAGAAAAATGCTCCCTTTTCTTTTGTAGTATTTTCGGCCGTTCTTTGTTCCTCTTCCACAAGCTAGGGTTTTGCTGTGTTGAAGCTGCCCCTTGATCTTTTGCTTCGATTGAAGTATGAGTTTGCTTTGGATTGCTTTGTTAATCGATTATTGCTTCGTTCGCCTTCGGTTGCTCCAATTGTCGAGTTCGACTAAATGATAAAAAATGGTACGCGATATTTCCCCTTTTCGATTTTGATTATACTCGACTTCGATTTGAGTTCTGGATTGTTTTCTATGATTCGTTCTATGTATGCTCTCTGATTTTGTCTTGAACTCGAATACTTTTTTCCGATGATGTTAACGGGTAATTTATAGGGATCGAACACCCTATATTTTCATTCGTATAATTGTGTTTGAATTCTTCAATGATTTTATCTCTTGCGTTGCTTTGTGCTTGAACGATGGTGATTATACTGACCTGTTCTTAGTTGATGTTGCTTGAATTTCCTTGAATCAGTTCCTTCTTTTGCTCCTACGACTTTGGCATTTTGAATTTTCTGACTTTGAGATAAAACTTGACTTCGACTTATTCAACTCCTGACATGTTGGATTCGTGTACTTTCATCTTGCATTTGATAATTTTCAACGGCTTGATTTTCTTTATTTCTTGGCCAATGCTACTTGTTCATGTTGATTGACTTCACTGCAATTTTCGAACTGCTACTGACATATTTAATTTTCTTCCTTTAAACACTACTGCTTTACTGACATTTCATTGTTGAAACTGCTCCTTGACTTTGTTGACTGGTTCATTGAACTGATATATGTGTATACATGTGTATGTACTTCATGTTGTCTTTGGAGTAGTTCTTGTAATCTGGTTTCTTTATCTGGTTACATTGTGTGGTGGCATATGTATTTTCACCAGCTTGTACATTTTGTTGAGTTTGGATTACTATGGCTGCTCTGTCCACTTCATTGTTTGCATTCAGGCATATGTATATATATTTTGTCATTTTATACATATATATCGCTGGGTTGATTAGTTGGCCTTCTCTGCACTTTGGTTGTTCATGCCTCTAAACTGATATATGTGTTCATTCATTTGAGTTAATTCATTCATGGTATACTGCTATGGGTAATGGTCTCCATACATATATACAAACATATATGTATGTATATACGTGTGTGATTGACTTGATTGCACTTGTATCAATTTGTGGTCATGTTGTATGCATATGAACTTGCTGTTTTGATGTCGAGGCTTTGTTGTTGAATTTTTGAACTGATTGCACTTGTTTGGTGAACTATTCTTGCATTGTGCACTGTTCGCTTGACTTGTATGATACCTGGTTTTGTGCTTGTACCATTTGAAGTCTTGTGTTTTGTTCACTGCCCTGGTCTGGTACCTTTGTTTGTACTCGAGCTTGTGTCTTCATACTTGTGGTTACTGAAGGTCTGGTGCACTTTGATTTGAATGTCCAGTTGCTGTCATGTTGCACTTGCATCCATTTAACATGTCTCTCTACGTATATACATATATACATACATGTATGTATATATGTGTGTGATGGCTATGCTTTCTTGTGTGTTTCTCATGACCATTTCATTGAACATGTTTTATTGCTGGTTGCTCCATTTCCTTGTATTTTGGTACAGTTGTGTTCCTTACTGTTTTGTTCCACTTGCATACTTGTATTGCTTCGAGTTCTGTGTATTCTCTGAACTGGACTGTTGAGTTGCTTTTGTATGCTCTGAGTTGATCTTCATGTTGTATGCATGTGCTCCGATTTGATGTAGTCGGTTCTTTTGAGTCTGGTTGTTGCAATCTGAAGGTAGTTGTGTGTTTGCTGCGACTAGTCTGGTTTGGTCTGAACAAATATATATGCATACTTTGTCATGTGATAATGTTGAACTCCATTGAGTCTTGTTCCAGCTGTTTTGTACATGATGTTTTCATTTGCACCTGTGTTGAATCCAGCCTCAGCTCGGGTTTGACCCTATGCTCACCTTTTCCTGCAGTTTTAACAAGCAAGTGTATATTGGTGTGCATGGCCTTGTGACATATACAGTGATACACTGTGCATGTTACAAGCTGTTCATGTAAGATGAATTCAAAAGAAAATAATGACGAACAACCCAAATAACTGAGGCAAATAATATTTCCAAAACACACATTTTATTGTACACTACAAAAAAAATTTCTTTTTCAATTTTACTGCGTTAGTGTTTATTTTGCAGATAATTCAGATGCGGGATGCAAACTGGAATAGAGTTGAAGATCATATACGAGTGATTAGTGAATGTAGTGAGGTGAAGATGTATGTAAAAAATTGTATAGTGAAAATTGTGTTGTAATTTTAAATTGTATTGTAATTGAAAATGTATAAATGTAGTGAGAGCTCAAATTTGTACTATTTGAATTTGTAATAAAAATTTTGTTTGAATAAAATATTTGTTTGAATATGTATTCCGAGTTCTTTATTTTATTCAACAAATATTTATTTAATTATGTGGAAAAATAAAATAGTACAATAACAAATACATTTAAACGAATATATATATATATGTGTTTATTATCATCAAACAAAAATCATATGCTAGCATATTCTACAATAAAAATATATAATAATATTTCTATCACTAATATAATTACAAATTAGAGTTCAATTAATTTATAACTATGTTATAAATTAATATCAACTCCATCAAACTCTATTCAATACGAATAGAACTCAATATTTATATATACGAGATTTTAAATCAATTATCTCGAATATCAATATAAAACTATATGGTAATATTTCTATCACTAATATAACTATAAATAGAGTTAAATTAATTTATAACTATGTTATATATTGATATCAGATCTATTTGTCTATACGGGATTTTAATCAATTATCTTGAATATCTACTCAATCAAATTCAATCAAACATGGAAAATAATTACTTATATATTTATTTTCCTTCTTCTAGGCAATATTTTTCATTATATATGGTTATGGAGATTATACTACAATATAAATTCAAAGTGAAAATCCTGCTCACCTTAATCGTAAATTCCCAAGGTATATGATTCCAGTCCAAACCTTTACTAGGTCGTAGATAATCTCCATATAAGTGCAAAGGCGAAGACTGCGTCTCTATTGGGCCTCGTATGCAAACGATATGTTTTAAAAACGAATCGAGATTAATTGAATAATTAATAAACTAATTAACTTAATTAATTACTCTCCCAAATAATCTTCCCTAATTCACAACTCCTTGTATATGCATAACCCATCACCACCATGCATGTGCACCCCTCTATCTCGAGCTACAGTCAACCAAGCGACGAACCGTCGATTCCTGGGTGCTCCACGTCTCGTGCACTCCACGATGGCATCCATCTCGTTAAGCTTAGCACTCCTCTTAAAATGCAACCTGACAACTTCCTCCACTGCCCTAAAATGTTGCACCCCCCATTGACATCAATGTTTTAATGCTTGCTATCAGAAGAAGCATGTCAACAAGAGAAACATGTTGGCGTAGTTCATTTCACCCAAAACTCCCTTAAACTCCGACCAACCACAACCCTAGTCGATGGCTTCCAAATGATGACTAAGGCCAAGCATGACTGCACTCCATAATGGCCCACAGATTTGAAGCTCTCTTGTCCCGAGTCCAACGACTCCAATCATGGTTCTACTCGATGCCCGTAGCTCTAGATTAAATTAAATGGAGGAGGCGGCTTAAACTTTTGAGGAGTGGGAGATAAAATGAAAGGGGAAACAAAAGAATAAGAGATATTTTAGGGGAAATGTATATATATATATATATTAATATATATATTATTTGATTTCTCAAGTAAATCTCTATACGTTTTGAGTTTGTACGGTCACACGACTCATCAGATTGCCACTGTTACAACCAAATTTTCCACAGTCTTCGAACGGGCCTAAACGGGAGAACTGGACTACAAACTAATGAAGGAATGGATTCAGAAGCTTGAAAATTATCAAGAATGAAAAATGAAGGAATTCAACAATTTTTGGCTAAGTATTAAATATGAAAAACCTCTTATTAAAAACCTCTCATCGAAAACCACTCATCGAAAACCTCTCATCGGAAACCTTTCATCAAAATCCTCTTATTGAAAATCCAAAACATAAAGACTGAGCAAGTATGAAGAAACACCAAGAAAGAAAGTAGACAAAACCTCTTGGCATCGACCAAAACTAGTCGGTAACAAGAGGTATTGATTATTATTTACGACCTATTCTTCATACTAGATTTTTGGATCTTGGAATTAAGACTTGTTCTAACCTAGATGCCCACTTGGTACTGAGAGCTTTTTATCTTCGAATTCTTCTCTATCTTCTTCTTCCCTAAGGACGAAATTTTCACATGTAAGTGATATCTCCTTCTTTAACTCTAGAAATTCCATTGTAAAGCTAAGATCCACTAGATTATGGTCGGATCTGATTAAACTCAATGTAATCTGGAGAGAAAACAATCAATAACAAGGATTAAGGTGGATGTAGGCTAGAGTATTCGCCGAACCATTATAAAAAGTGTTGTTTGTTCTTCTTTTTCTTCATATATTACCTACTATATCTAAATCTACTTGCTTTTAGGGTGTATGTTTCATTTTTGGTTCTTTCACTGAGAAAGAGTTAGTTTTAATAATCTAAAGTTTGGAAGAGACAAAGCAGCCTAATACTAAATATATGATTGGAGGTAGCTAACTAGAGCATGGTGGCAGCCAGGAGGTGTCCTTAAGTTCTAATCAATCCATCTATGTGACTAGAGAGGAGATGGAGAGAATGATGAAAGATATGCAAGATGGAATAATGGCTCGACGATAGGAGATTCTAGATGGATTCTTCAAAAGGATGGATCAACAAAGAACGGCCGGAGCAACTAAAATTTGAAACCAAAGACCAGGAAATAATGCAGGAGCGTTTGGAGTTGGAGAAGAGCAAACTAGAGTAGTCCCTCCACAACCAAAACAGGTCAGTACTGACCTAAATAGGGTCAGTACCGAGAGGAATTTACTCAGAGGCAATGTTGGTTTGAACTTAGGGCGAGCTAGAATGCCTGGAGGGAATTATGTTGGAGCCGGAAATGCAAATTAGAACGTGAATGCATAACAACCAGAGGAGTATGTGCTAGAGTTTCCTTATAGGAATGGGGGGCGGAATGAAGCTAGAAGTGTGGATCAGAATGCATATGTGCAGCCAAAGGAGTATGTGCCGGAGATTTCCCATAGGAACGGAGGGCAAAATGCAGCTATTGATGGAAGACTTCCATTAGACGACAACAACCGAATAACTAAGATGATCAGAAGGATAGTGAGAGGTGGACCCCCAAACCAAAGTTTAGAGGACATAAATAGAAATCCATTTACCCCTAGCATCTAGTATGTGAGGAATCCTCCTGATTTCAAGCTTGATAGATCCAATTGTTCTAATGAGGTATATCCAACATATGGAGATGTTTGTGATTCTAAGGAGGTGATGGAAAAGTGCTTACCATTATATTTAACAGATTAAGCAGTAATGTGGCTCATAAAATTGGAGAACGAGTCCATAAGCAAGTGGATCGAGTTAATGAATAAGTTTATAAGATAGTTTAGGGTTCATGTTTCACAACCAAAAATGTGATGACGCTATCAAGTGTGAGGAAAAGAGCCAGAGATACCCTTAGGAGTTACATGACTAAGTTTAACGCGGTAGCCAATGCGGTTCATAAGCCGAATCCATCGGTGATTCTGATGGCGCCGGTTCTAGGATTTGCAAGTAAGACCGACTTTAAATTTACTTTAGAAAAGATCTGTCAATGTATCTTATGGAGTTCTATCACGAGGCAGAGAGGTACTTGTGTCAGGAGGATGGTGAAGTTAAGAACATTGAAGTAAATGTTATGAAAGACGGAGGACTATCTGGAGCAGGATATGGTGGAGACAAAGGAAAGCGAAAAGCCGATGATGAATTTGGAGGACCAAAGAGGCAAATGAGGAAACCGACGTTCTCTTTCGATGATGTTCTAACCAAAATCATAAGAAGGATATACCTTGATACTATGGTGCAGATCCCCTACCAAAGGCCATCTAAGAAAAAGCCAACGGATCGGGAGATAAGGCCCAGAAGATTTTGCAATTTCCATGAGATGGATGGACATAAAACGACTGAGTGTAAACACCTTCACGATTTGATAGAAGATTTGGTCTGGCATAACCAGCTACAATAGTATGTAAGGACCAAACTTCAGTGGTGCAGCCAAAGCAGCCATCGTCTGCAATAAATACATCAAGATACGACCATGGATTTGGGTCAAGTTTGGAAATACTATGATCAGGACGGACGAGAGGCGGGTCCGATTCCCATATTTTGCATTTTGTTTTGAATAAATAGGACAATAATAACATAGGGCTGCTTACACGTATACGGGACCTCAATTTGTCTCTAGACAATGTAACGACCCGTAAATTTTAATGGGTTTATTTATTTATTTAATTGAAATTTTGTGAAACTTTAAACAATAAAATTTTGAAATTTAAATTTGATATTTGGAATACGTCTATTTTAACATAGCAGCTAGTAAATTTTCATCAGATAATTTGGAAGTTTATTTTCTAGTGTAATTTTATTTCAATTTATATCTGTTAAAATTGATGATAATAAAAGTGTTCCGAAACCTAAATATGTCAACATGAGAAAATTTATTTAGAACACTCTGAATAAGACTGCGTAATCCGTTTCGCGAAATTCAGACGTTTCTAGCTCCGTTTGGATTTTTCCGTACAAGATAGCAACGTATATCAGTGTCCGTATCGACTTTCCAATCGGATGATTGTACCACTAATATCTGTATATCGTTTTGATCGCCTCATCGTGCTGATCTCTGCGGTATGTTCACTTTTGTGTTTCGGTGTCTGGTATGCGGCAGAACCCGCATAACGGATAACCGTATTGATTCCCGTTACTTTGAACCTTTGGTCTTTCTTTTGCCTTTTGTATATCCAACCCGGGAAATCGAATCGCCATCTGTTTTATATTCCTAGAAATTTTAAAGTCCTTTTGCCTCTTCACTTTTCTAACTGGCTAAAGTTATAATAATATTAACATATTTTGCCTTCCAGCTGTTCAATCAGTTTGCTTCTTCTGATAAACAAATCGTCACCAACCTATTTTATTCTTCCTCTTCAATTGTTCCCGTGCTCCACAAATTCTTCCCATCTTGAATCTGCCGCAACTCTCTTCCGTCGCCATACTCCACCATTTTTCCCTCACCCTAACAATCGTGACCTCTGTCCCGTTCACCTCCCACAACTGCGAGCCTCCTTTCCGCCAAGTCACTACCTCCCCCTCCACCAAGCATCGGCCCACACATCTGCCTGCCGAAGCCATGCAAGCCACGGCTAGCCCATGCCCACCTGAACTCGACTCCACTACATTGCTTTACACCTGTGCTCATCAGCACAACCGGCCAGACTCCTCTTTCTTCCCCAAGCTCGGCATCCGCGTCCACTTGCTGCCAAGAAATCATCCCACATCTGCACCTCCTCTCCCATGCTACTTGAGCCCTTCTTTTAAAGCATTGTTTGTACGTTATATGTGTAAGTATTTATATATTTGTTTATTTATATATATAAGTTTGGGTTTGTATTATTATATAAAAGTTCTGATAATATAAAGGTTTGAGTATAGATTTTTTTTTATACAACAGTTCGTTTATGTCTTAGTATATTTGGTTACTATATATATAGGTTTGCTTACCCATTATATTATATACATAGTGCATGTTGTTTATAAAATTTTATATTTGATTTCAGTATATATATGTCTAAATTCATATGTGTAAATTTGATATATGTATATATGCAAATTTTATATATGATATTGTGTATATATAATTTTCGTATGTAAGTATATATATATTATTTTAAAAAGTTATACGAGTCATGATTTTGTTTTATATACTTGTGTACAGTGAATTTACATAGTAAGTCATGTTTTATATGTTTATTTTAATGTATATAGATTTCAAATATAACAGAATATGTATGGTTGCGTCTTTATCAAAGGTTTATATGCGTATATTGTATATGGTTATAGTTTAATATGTTAATATATTATACAAGTAGTTTGTTTCACTTTTTTACGTTTTGCCGTATATATGTAAGTGTATAGTTTATATTTATGAATTAGTCTGCTATGCTTTTAAGCAAAGATTTATAATAGTTTATAAACTGAATCTGATCTTGTATATATATATGTATATTTATATGTTAGTATTCATGACAATTTATATATATACGACACTTTGTTTATTTCGTTGTTTTGATATGTTTAAAAATTAGATTCCTGTGTGTTAAGAATTTTGGATCATATAATTGTTTAAAACATATATATATATATAGTTGGGTATATCTCGTTTAACCTGTTCACTATTTAATTCTGTTTATGATCTGCATATATATATATATATATATATATATATATCATTTGTCTACATAGTGCATTTGTTTTAACTATTGATCTTAAACTTTATGCATATGTGGCTATTTTAATTTTTGAAATGGATATAGATTTGAATTTTAAGTTTGGTAAGTGGTTCTTTTATGTTGTATTTGTATATACACATATCAATTTATATAAAACTGTTAAATTTAATGTATTGATTTACAATTTATTTTTATATGTTGACCTTAACATGAGTTTTAGTTTAAAATAATGATTTCAAAATACGTATATATTTAATTTAATATATGTTTAAAATTTAGAATATGAATTGATATATATATAATTTTATAAAGCTATATATAAGTTCTCTGATAACTGAACTTCATTGATCTAGTTCTAATTGGATTTTTGTTAATCCATATTTGTCAACTTTGTCCGTCGTGCCTGTTTGCTTCATTCGAATCGTATCCATCCAGTGTTGCTTTGGAATTCGTAGCTTGTTCTGTTTTCAAACTTATCTAGCCTTGAAAGGTGAGCAATCACTCACGATTAATGTTCTTATATTTATCAAATTTGATTTCAATTGAAACGTCAATTGAAATATGCTGCTGCTAGTTATTTACATTGTTATATATATGCCATTATCTGTATCTGTTCACCTGTGACATCTGACACCATTATCTGTTATTTATCATTGATGATATATGCATGTTACTGTTGTTATATTATTATCATATCTGTTATCACTCTACAAGTTCCTTGTTAGTATAGAATTCACTATGGGTTGAAATGATACATACCCGAACGATCTGTAGAATAGGAGAAAATCGTTATGGGTTGAAATGATAACCCAAGAGATTTTCATTGAATTGAATTTGGGATTGCGGGTTGAAAAGATATATACCCGTATATATTTAAATTGTGGATTGAAATGATAAATATCTATATCACTTGAACATAGGATATAAAATTTTATACAGAAACCATTGGTCTATATATATAAATATTTTGAAAATGATTTCTATGGTATTGAAAAGAAATGTATAATTTTAACAAATATTGATTTTAAAGATTTATTAAAGTTGATTTAACAAAGTTTATATGTAATATGTTTAAGTATTTATTTAAATTTATATTTTCAAATATAGAGTTTGAAATGATTTAGGTTGAAAAGATAATTTGAAATTGAAAATCTATATTTATTTAAGAATCATACTTAAATAGGTTTGGGTTGAAACTTATTAAATTTGAAATTGTAAAGATATGTTTATAACTTGAATTTGATTAAAAGTGGCTTAAGTGAATATTTCAAATTTATATAAATTTAAATGGGATATTTTGTTTATTTAAATTTGTAAATTGAAGTTGTATTTAGATGTTATTGAAATGATTAAGTAAATATTTCAAAACTAAATAATAGTAAAGTGAATTTAATATATAGATAATTATCAAATTTAGTTTTGGAAATGTAGAATATTTAAACTTTGAAATATATTGAAATTAAATGGTTTATTTTGTGGTTCAAATCTGTATTTGAAATCGATATAATTTGAAATGATTTATTGAGAAATTGAATTGAGTTGAAATTTATGAATTTAGATTTAATTAAATGTGAATTTTGGAATTCGAGTTGATTTGAATTGATTTATGAATTTGTGGAAACTATTTTATTTTATTAAGTATTTTAAATTATATTTAAAGCTATTTTATATTATTTTATAAACTATTTTAAATATACTAATTATTTTAATATAAACTATTTATTTTAAACAATTTTTAACTTATAACTATTTTATATAAACTATTTTATTTTATAAACTAATTTATTATATATACTATTATTAATATCTAAACTGTTTAAGGGTGGAAGTTATGATTTCAAAGTTAAGGTTTTCCAAAATATTATGATTTCAAAGTGTTTTGGTTTCGGAAATGTTATAACTTTGAAAATGCTATGATTTTTGGAAATGGATATTTGAAGTGAAAATGATATCGTTTTGATATGGTTTTGAAATGGAAATGATATTTTGGTTTTGAAGTATAAACTATTTTGAAATGACCGCGGTGTTATAATAACGATTGGTTGTTAAAGAGACCGGGATCAGATATGGACATACTCGCTGTCGATACCGAAAACCACTTTAACAACCGTATACGTGGTGGAGATTCCAGAATGAAGTAGGATGGTGGTGACGATTCCTATTGAGTTATATACGTGGACCCAACTCCCGTGAGTTGGCATAAGGTGGCTAAAACATGAGCGATTAACGGGCCAATGAAGTAGCACCTCTGATCAGACACACTTCTTCGATACCATTCTATTACTTTTGTGATTGATTGGGTGCACCCCTTGATTTGGGAGTGTTGTTCGAGGTGGGCGGTAGTGGCTGCTATGCGTTTTCATCAGCCCGGATGCGTAATTGGTATATCTACCCTAGCATTGCCTAGTTGTGCCGTGTCACCTACCATATCGAGCTTTACTACGAGTTGAGATTTCTCCCGTAGCCAGTAGAGTATTGAGGGTAGCCCCCGATCTAGGAGTATGCTAATACTGGATAGACTACTGGGACTATTACGTGTTAAGGTGGAAAATGTAAAGCCTTAACGCTATTTAAAAGTAAGTTTATTTTATAATAGACATTATTATAATAGCGTATATTACTACATAATAGATAGTTTAACAGATCCTTAGAGGATGGTTATCCCAAACATCCTTTGAGTTACTTGTATTTCAGTTGATATTTCACTTGAGTTGGATTTATTGATATAAGAATGTTAATCCCGACTCAAGTGTTTTGTGTTTTGCTTTACTCTCAGGTTAGACTGAGTGATATAGCATTCGAGACTCACCTTTGGAGTTGGAGCTTCGCTTGGAGATCCAGCTATATCGATTCTGCTATCAGTTATTTAGTTGATTCCGATGATGTATTCAGATCTTGTATTTGACTATTTTATTGAGACATCTATATTTGAGACTTCTGTTGTATTTTGTTTAACTCTGTTATATATATATATAGTAGCTTCATGAACTACTATTATTTTGTTTCCGCTGCATTATTGTTATATTACTCTGTGTCTGTGATCTGTGATTATTTTATTTACTGTATATGCTGATTTTTGCCAAATTTAAATTAACAATCTGAAATTTTGAGCAATTCAAATCCGACATGCATGGATGTGAATGGTTGAAAATTTCAGGATGTTACAGACATGCTTTGAGCTAGGTTCCTGAGATGAATGACAAGGATATTTGTTTAGTTGCTTTGATTGAATATTTGATTTTTGAAAACCACTAGAACATGATGACTGATATTGATTGAACATGGTAATCCTGTTCAGAGAGATAGGGCAATGACCATAAGATGCAAGTCCCCTTGCCGTAGAGCGAGTGGATTAGGCTTGTATGAAAATAAGTTCCCTTATGATCCGAGAGTGAGTGGATGGACTTACTTAGATGTTGAGTCCTCTTACCGGAGAGCGAGCGGATTGGACTCAGCAAGGATTCGCAGAGAACTAACCCTAGATTGGATGTTAAATGATATGGAGAGATAAAACCCTAAATTGGATGTTAAATGAGCCAAATAGATCAAACCCTAGATCAGATGATAAATGATCTAGCAAGATCGGCACTGGAATGGATATTGATTTGACCTTAGGATTTAAATGCCTTGTAATCAAACTAAAATAAATAAATCCCAAACGAACACAGGATGATTTTGATATATGATACGATAACTCTAGATAAAGATAGATTGATCATGATTTATGACTAACATTTCAGCAAGGACTAGAGTTCTTAGCTATGATGGTCTAGAATGACCATGGATTTGTAGGAGAATCTAAAGGAACTGGATGATTCACCATAACTTAAATCGACGGATAGCTAGAATGCTTGACCGCCAGAAGTCGACTACTGTAGAAACTTGTTCTTGAGTAAAGCACACATTACATTCAGAAGGTGTACATTAGGAGGCAAGTGTTATAACCAAATTTTTCGCAATCTTCTAGCAGACCTAAACAAGTGAGATGGACTACAAACTGATGAAGGAATGGATTCAGAAGCTTGAAAACTATCAAGAATGAAGAAAATGAAAGAACTCGATAATTTTTGGTTAAGTATTAAATATGCAAAACCTCTCATTGAAAATCCCTTGTCGAAAACCTCTCGTCAAAAACCTCTCATCGAAAACTTCTCTTCCGAAACCATTCGTCGAAACCTCTTATTGAAAACCTCTAATAGAAAATCCAGAACTTAAAGACTGAGCAAGTATGAAGAATGATTGAGAAAGAAAGTAGGTGAAACCTCTCAGCATCGACCAAAACCAGTTGGTACCGAGAGGTTTTGATTGTCAATTATGACCTGTTTTTCATACTAGATTTTTGGATCTTGAAATTGATTCTTGTTGTAACCTGGATGCACACTCGGTACTGAGAACTTTTTATCAATGTTTGGGCCTCGATGCTCACTTCTGCATACTTGGTCTTGGGCTTGATATTTCATAGGTCCCTGGTTCAACTAGGTGATTTTCCTATAAATACAGACCCTGTGGAAACTGGAAAAGGGATGTTTTATCCTTGGGTTCTTTTCTACCTTCTTCTTCACTAAAGAGGGCATTTTCAGTTCTACGTGTTATCTCCTTCTTCTTTAACTCTAGAAATTCTATTGTAAATCCAAGATCCACTAGACCGTGGTTGGATCTGATTGAATTCATTATAATCCAAAGAGAAAAAAACCAATAACAAGGATTAAAGTGAATGTAGGCTGAAGTATCCGTGAACCACTGTAAAAAGTGTTGTTTGTTTTTCTTTTCCTTCATATATTGCGTGCTATATCTAAATCTGCTTGCTTATGAAGGTTTGTGCCTTTTTGGTGCAAAAAGCCACAAAGCCCGTTAGTGCACATCACCTTATCTTTTTGGTCTTGTTGACAGCAGTTTCGTCACAATCCAAGATAGTGTCACGGGATGATAATTTCATGAATTTCTAGATACTTCTACCTACCGGATTATTTGATTCTAGAAGTTCTTGAACTATTCATCTTGAAATGAAGCCCTCGTCCTAGCAACACAAGTCGTATGTCGATGCCTATCATGGTCCATAGCTCCTACAACTATAGCAAACCCGAAACCCATTACTATGACTTGTTTGGAATCTTTTAAAAAGAGGGAGAGCTAGAATGAGAGAGGGGGATGTGTGTTGTATGGTGTTGGTTTATATATATTAAACTATATATATATATATATATATATATTCTATTTAATTTCTTAAATAAATCACCACGCGTTTTTAGCTCGTACGATCACACAGTATATCGGATCGCTATAAAACTCTTTGGCATACATTGTCTCATTTTTCTAGTCCCTATGGTTCAACTTTATCGATATCTACGACGGCGCTCCGAGATGATAATTTTACACGTTTCGAGATCTTTTTGGCTAGCGGATAACCCGATTCCAAAAATTCTTCAGCCATACACCTCATAATGAAGTCCTTATCCCAAAAACATAAGTTGTTAGTCAAGATTCCACTAGACCCAACTACACACTTATTTTTGCAAAATACATATAACAACACGTAAATCGTAAAAATGCCATAACTCCATACATAACGGTATTTATACTCATTTTGATTCACAACGTCAATGTGGACTCAATGAAAGGAGTCTCGAGTCCTAATATGACCGTACACGAAAAGTAAAATTTTGGGCCTTTTATTTAATTATTTAAATATCCAATCGTTAAAATGTGGGTTGTCACAAAGACAATCTATCCTAAGGACTTGGAGACTTGACTTTCACTTCACAAAGATCTAGTGGAGAGGTACAATATATGAATTAAGCTATCTATAGGCCTGGATTTGATAAGAAGAATCGCTTGATAATAGCGACTCAAGAGAAAAAGAGTGAGAAATATGATATGATCAAGAAAAACCTCTCCAATAAAGTTGAGAAACTAGAGAAATAGTTAGCTTCAAAGATAAGGTAGCAAGAAGACCAAGGACCAGAACAAAGCTATGATCCAGGCTATGGAAGCCAAGATGAAAGCCCTGAATGAATAACTCTATGCAGCACATCTCCGGACCATCAATTTTACTAAGGAGAGAGATGAGCTACAGATCACAATGGTCATAAAGATCGAGAAGCTCAAGCTAGATCTCAAAAATGAGAAAGATGAAAAGAACGATGAAATCGAGATAGCTCAAACTTACTATGAGAAAATATGCAACCTTTGATAGGAGATAAGACACTTGTAGAAAAGGTCGCTGAGCTCCAAGCCCACCTTTCCCAAGTGGAAAAAGAGAAGGTAGATTTTGAAAATAAGATCGAATCAACCATCTTCGACTTCTATGTTAATGTTGTCAGATGTGGCAACATCAGATGGTTAGAGGAAGAGGACCTCGAGATGCTAGTAGAGGTACATGATGAGATCTTAAAGTAGGAAAGAGAATAAATAGGCAAAGAGGTAGATGATAATGCAATCAAAGCGCTCTTGCAATTTGATAACTTTGGTCTAAAGGGCATATCTATGGGTCAAGCATTACGGTCTGCAAAAGCCGCATCTTCTGCGTGGCTCATGCTGATTTAACTCCAAGGCTTAGTGGAAGACACTACTCCCATTACCACGGAGTCCCAGGCGGATGTTATTGTTCTAGTGGCGGCCACCTCTAAGGCCATTGATATTCCTACATCTGTGTCGTCTTCGCCTATTAGTACCGACTGTTACAATCTTGATGACCCTAGCTTTGTGCTACCCCCGACTACCTCTGTCCTTTCATTCATGTCCTCGATTCATAAAGAGGGAGAAGCCGAGGAATCTCCTCGGACCTAGCGTCAACTACGTGAGGTATATCTCTAACCTCTCCTATCTCCGAGAAGCTTTAGATGTCTTTTGAAGATGTCTCTAATTTTTTTACATCTCTCTGTCAACTTTCAGGTCGCTTGTAATCACGTTCCTATCCGTAACTCCAAAGGCTTCTACTTCGGTAAACACAGCCACTACCACTACACTAAATGTCATTTCAGTCCCTAATCCAGTCTCCATTCCCTTTCTAGATCGGCTCCTAGGCCCATAGCAGAAAATGTTGGCATGCTTGAGGATGAGAATCTAGACGAACTCAATGTTGCAGTTGATGATGATGATGATGAGCTCGCTATCACCTAAATCATGGGAAAAAATCCCTCAATAGCGGATTCTAGTGTTATATATGGTGAGAAGATAATGAACATTAAGAAGGAGCCAAGATTTGAAAACATTCCTTCTCCACACTCGATAGCCTTACCTATTCCTCCAGTACCTACGAGGCCACCTTCTACTTCAGTTACTAGCGCTTCCTAGACTCCACCAAGCGTTCATGCCAAATCAGAAGATCCTCTCTACTAGACTACCGAGTTGGATACTTCTTATTCAAATAAGCGCACCCTAGAAAAAAGGGGAACTGCAGAGAGGAATTGCACTGCCGAGTATATGACGAAGGAGGAAAGCAAGGGAGGAAGAAATAATCAACTAACATTGCTTATGGATAACATGTTCATTTTATCCTTTTGTTTTAGGTCCTATGTATATAGGCCATTGTATTATGGATATGGCTGCTACTCTTTTGTGTACAAAAATTTCAAATAATGAAAGTTGTTTTTTGTTTAACTCCATTATATTTACTTTATTGTACTTTACTTTATTGCCTATATACTTGCATGCATGTATGAATATAATTATCTATAATTCAGTTACTTATATGTTATACCTGCTTGGGTCTATGATCTATGCAATGCCATTATTTACTACAACTCTATACATATAAATGAATTTCTATAATTGTTCAATTCGTTTTGTTACTTAGCTTTTTTATTTACATTGGTCGGACGTATCTCGTTTAACTAAACAATGCTGCATTTCATCGATCACCTTAGATTTTCATCAGCCAAACGTATCTCGTTTGGCCGTAGAAAAATTCGAACATGCAAAAAGATTCAACTCCACACCGGTTCTATCTTTAGGATACGATCCCTTAGATGCCCATCTTTAAACATCCAAAGCTAAACTCGCCTATTACAGGCGTTAACCATTTTTATTTCATCAACTAACTCCATTTATCATCGGCTAAATATATCCCATCGGGCCGTAAATAAAGTTAAACCTGCAAAAAGGTTCAATTCCACAATAGTTCATATCTTTTGAAACCATTATCACGGATGCCTATCTCCAGGTACCCATCCTTAACCTCGCTCATCTCTAGGCGTTGGTCGAGGAATAGATGTGTAAAGGCGTATTGCCCAACTGACCCCAGCACGATTATACTCCAGCGATGCGATTATGGATCAAAGGACTTCAACGGTACCTATCTCTAAGTAACAGCTAGTTTTCCAAAACATAGAATGTCTGATTGTGCCACTGATCATGCACAAAGCCAAACATTAAGAATACAGTTCCATTGATTCAAAATATCAATTTTATTTATGAACATAAGAAAAAAAATCATTGAGTTATTACATCAAATCCCAATAAACATGATGCCTTATTTGCAAAAGGGAAATCAAGTGAAATAGCACCGTACGTGCTCGCCATTCCATGCCAGCAGAGCTGGGATCCCATCAACAGTCGACAGCTTAAAAGTTCAATCTCTCCAAGCTTATTTTCAATCATATATGGACCTTCCCAATTCAAATCATGTGTCCCTGTACCAAAAAAGACCGATTTCAAAACGAGGTCGCTAATCTCAAAGGTACAGTTTTTGAGCTTGGTGTTGAATTGCTTTCCTACTCTTTTTTGATGAGCAGCTACCCTTATATCATTCTCTTCCCACTCCTTGTCGACTAAATCGAGGGATTCAAGAAAGAACTCCTCGTTCATCTTGGGAAAATTATGCGATCTTTAATGAGAAGCGACTTCTGCCTCAATCGGAATCATGACCTCAGTTCCATAGGCAAGTGCCCAATCGCAGACTTGTGGGTTGTCCGATAAGCCTATAGTGCTAGTGGTAACTCATCCATCCAATTGCTCTAGGCTCTTGTCTGCCTCTTTTTAATGATTGACTTGATGATCCACCTACACCTCCACCTCCACCTGGTTATTGTGAGCGTTCTAATGCTAAGAAGCTCCCAATTTGATACCGATCGCAAAACTCTTTGAACTTGACACTCTCGAATTGAGTTTCATTATCAGTGATTATCTTCTGTGAAACTCTAAACTTGAAATTAAAATGATATAATAATAATCGATCTCCGTGACTTTTGAACGAGTCACAGATTGCTCTCAATGACTATGCCTTGATCAATGACTTGGATTATATCTTTGAAAAGAATGTCTCATTGCTACCACTAGCCTTCCACCTCTAGCTCCAGATGTTCCAACAATAAAGATACTCATGGAGCATGTGGTTGTACATCGTGGATTGGATCTCACCGGCCTCTAATTCATGTACAACAAAAAGACAATCCCTCCTAAGGAATTGGAGACTCGGATGTCGCTTTAGAAGGATCTAGTGAAGAAGTATGATATGTGAATGAAGCTAACTGCATGCCTAGCAGATTTGAATAAGAAGAACCACTTGATAATAGCGACTCAAGAGAAGGAGAGTGAGAAAGATGATAAGATTAACAAAAACCTCTCCGATCAAGTTAAGAAACTAGAGAAAGAGTACAAAGGATAAGGAAGTTAATGTGGTTGAGGACCAAAAAAAAGCTACGGTCTGGGTTATGGAAGCCAAGATGAAAGTCCTGAATGAATAAGTCTGGGAAGCTCATGTTCGGACCAGTGATGTTAATAGAGAGAGATGAGCTACAAATCAAAATGGGCACAAAGATCGAGAAGCTAAATCTAGATCTCAAAAATGAGAAAGATGAAAATAATGAGGCAGTTGAGACTGCTCAATCATACTGTGAGGAAATATACAACCTTCGATAGGAGAAGAAGACACTTGCGGAAAAGGTCATCAAGCTCCAAGTCCGCCTTACCCAAGTAGAAAAAGAGAAGGTGTATTTCATAAATAAGATCGAGTTCACCATCTCGAGCTTCTATGTTAATGTTGTCAAATCTGGCAATATCATATGTTAGAGGAAGAGTACCTCGAGATGCTCGCAGAGGTATATGAGGAAATCTTAAAGTAGGAAAGAAAAGAAACAAAAAAACAGGTAGATGAGGATGCAATCAAAGGCCTGTTGCAATTTGATAACTTTGATCTAAAGACCCTAGGTGAGGGTCAGGCATTGCGGTTTGCAAAAGCCTCATCTTTTATCGAGGCTCATGCCGATCTAGGTCCAAGGGCATGGTGGAAGACACTACTCCCATCACCACATAGTCCTAGGCGGATGTTATTGTTTCAGCGGCGGCTACCTTTGAGGCCATCGATATTTCTATGTTTGTGTTGTCTTCGCCTGTTAGTGCCAAGGGGTACGATCCTAACGACACTAGCTTTGTACCGCCCTTGTCCTCCCATTCATTTACCTGATTCAAGAAGAGGGATAAGCCAATGACTCCCCTTATGTCCTAATGTCAACTCCATAAGGTATATTTTTGACCTCTCCTATCTTCGAGAAGCATCAGATGTCTTCTGAAGATGTCTCTAATCTATTTACTTTCTCTATCAACTTTCAAATCGCCTGGTAATCATAGCCCTACCCGTAGCTCCAAAAGGCTTCTGCTTTGGCAACCATGGCCACCACTGCTGCATTAATCATCATTTTGTTCCTTAATCCAATCTCCACTTCCATTACTAGATTCGCTTCTAAGCCCAATTCAGAAAACATTGGCATGCTTGAGGATAAGAATATGGATGAACTCAATGCTACAGCTGACGATGACGATGAGCTCACTACAATCCAGGTCGTGGGCAAAAAGCCCTCAATAGTGTCTTCTAGGGTCATATATGTTGAGAAGATAAAGAATATTAGAATAAGTTGAGCCTTGAAAACATTCCTCCCCCGTTATCGATAGCTTTACCTATTCCTCTAGTACCTATAGAGCCACCTTCTACTATTATTGGTGCTTCCCAAACTAGACCAAGCTTTCATGCCAAACTGGAAGATCCTCTCTACTAGACTATTGAGGAGGAGACTTCTCATTTGGAGAACAACATCTTGGAGAAAAAGAGAACTATAGAGAGGAATTGCCTTGCTAAGCAGACGACGAAGGAGGAAAGCAAGGGAGGACGAAATAATCAACCATCGTTGCTTACGGATGACATGTTCTTTTTATCATTTTATTTTAGATGCCGCTATTTTGTATACAAAATGTTCAAGTAATGAAAGTTGTTTTCTGTTCAACTCGGTTACATTTACTTTATTGTACTTTACTTTTTTGCCTATGTACTTGTTTGTATGTATAAATATAATTATCTGTAATTCGGTTACTTATATGTTACACCTGCATGGGTCTATGATTCGTACAATGTCATTATTTACTATAACTATGTACCTATAAATGAATTCTACAATTGCTCAATATTGTTATATTATTTAGCTTTGTTTATCATTGGTCGGACGTATCTCATTCAGCTAAACAATGGTGCATTTCATCGATCAACTTTAATTTTCATTGGCCGAACGTACCTCGTTTGGCCATAGACAAATTTGAACATGGAAAAAGGATTCGATTCTACACTGTTTCCGGATCTAGTTCCTTAAATTCCTATCTTTAGACATCCACAACTAATCTCGCCTATCATCAGACATATTTCATCAACTAATTCCATTTATCATCGGGAAACATATCCCATAGGGTCGTAAACGAAGTTATACCTACAAAAATGTTCAATTCCACAAAGGTTCCTATCTCTGGAAACCTGTGTCATGGATGCCTATCTTTGGGCATCCATCCTTGACCTTACCCTTCTGGACGTTGGTCGTGGAATAGAAGTGTAAGGGCGAATCATCCAACCGACCCCAATATGATTATACTTTAGCGACTCGATTATGGATCGAAGAACTTCAACGATACCTACCTCCGGGTACCTAAACATCTAATTTATCAAAATATAGAATGTCTGACTGTGCCACTGATCATGCACAAAGCCAACTTTAAGAACACGCTTCTATTGATTCAAAAAGTCAACTTTATTTATGAACAAAAGAACAACATTTGTTGTCTTATTACATCAAATCCCAATGAATATAATGTCTTATTTGCAAAAAAAGTAATCAAGTGAAATAGCGTCGTAAGTGCTTGTTATTCCATATCAGCGAAACGGGGATCCATCAACAGTCGATAGCTTAAAATTTCAATCTCCAAGGTGCAATCACATATGGAGCTTTCCAGTTCGGACCAAATGTCCCCGGACCATGAAAGACCTGTTTCAAAACGAGGTCGCCAATCTCAAAGGTACGGTTTTTCAGATTGGCGTTGAATTGCTTTGTTGCTCTTATCTGGTAAGCAGCTACTCTTTGATCATCCTCTTTCTGCTTCTCGTCGACTAAGTTGAATGACTCAAGCAAAAGCTCTTCGTTCATTTTTGGATCATAACGTAGTCTTCCATGGGAAGAGACTTTAGCTTCTGTCAGAATCATGACCTCAGTTTCGTAAGCCAATTCAAATGTAGTATACCAAGTCGCAGACTAGCGTGGGTTGTCCGATAAGCCCACAATGCTAGTGGTAATTCATCCATCCGGTTGTCCTTTGCTCCTTTCAACCTCTTTTTAATGATGGACTTGATAATCTCGTTCACCGACAGGCTCCATCCGACCATTGTTTGTGGGTGTGCTATTGTCGAGAAGCTCTCCTCAGTTGGTGCCGATCACAAAACTCTTTGAATTTCACACTCTCGAATTGAGTTCCGTTATCAGTATTTATTTTTTGAACGACTCTCCGCGACTTTTGAACGAATCAAAGATTATTCTACTTCACTGTGCCTTGATCAACGACAGAACGATCTACACCTAAACGTGTGGTGCTTTGCTCCGTCAATGGATGACTAGTGGCATGGCAGTGACTTGTTATTATTAGTATATAAATTACAAGCTAGTTCAAAAAGTTAGAATAAAAGATAATTTAAAATAAATAACTCACTTCTGTGCGGTGCGTTAAAATGAGCAATGCGTTCTCAATATTTGAAAAGTATGACGCGAATACACCACCTGGCCAATGTTTCTGCGCAGAAATGTCATTTTCTCCATTTTGATATAATTTTCCACCTATGTATAATTTTCTCAGAGTAAAACATATATTTGTATTATAGTTTACCCAGTACAGACTGAAGGAATCTTGGATCTCTTTCAATTCAAGTTGGATTTGAAAGATGCAGCCTTTTGCACTTGCAGTAATCATTCAAACAAATTTAAATTTCCTCAATGCAAGGTTCTTTCACATACAGTATTTTTTTTTTTTTTAAACCAACTGAAATATTTGATTTAACCCTTGAAATCATTGTATAAGACTTACGTTTAACTCTTTTACTTTTCACTGCTTTTGACAATCAGCTATATATAGAAACAAAACCAGAGATATAAATGCAAAGATTTATTCATAAATGTAACTGGATGAAGTAAATTAGGCTTATTAAATGAATATTAATGAATGATTAAGTGGTGCAATGAGCTTATGGCGAAGATCATTAAAAGATATCACAAATATACTCCTGCAAGTTATAGAGGAAGAAAGAAACATCCAACATCACCGGCCGAATATAATATTATATAATATTATTACTAGTGGGGATATGCTAACGTATTACATAGTTAGACATTATTGTCACGGTTGAGATATTAAAACACTAGTTGCTTTGATGGATTATACGTAAGTGCCAATATAATATATATTTGCAACACACCCCAATATATATGTATATGTATATATGTATGCATATACATGTAGACACACACGTGTGCGTATTAGGATAATAGTCTCTTTTATTTAGCATCATTTCTCGTCTTTTAATATATATTTGGTCTATGTAACCAAGAAGAGAAAGAACAAATATTTAAGGAGAAACTTACCAGAAGGCTATAATCATAGCTGACACACAGCATATGTACATGCAATCAGATATAAGTAATAACAAGGCAAGTAAAGTTTAAATTTTCTAGCCATTGTCTTCAAAGGATCCTTTGTTTTATTTTCTTTTAAAATTTAGTCCCCTGATTCAAATTAACTTACTTTGATACAGAACTATTTTTTTTATATTAAATTAACTATGGCGATATGAGTACAAAATAGCATAAATAGTCATACTGAATTGACATGATTAAATATAAGACGAAATTTATGAATGAAAATTGGACCATGAAATAAAAACAGGAATTTTATTATGAAAAGAAATACTAAAATTTAATTTGAATGAAAATACAATTTCATATTGAAATAATATTTATCATATAAAGAACTTGAAGCTGAAGGACTGGATGGATCATTACAGACTGACAAACATATTCAACCTTACATTACAAAAATAAGCTTGCGCAATAATCATGCAACATTCATTAAAAATTAAAGAAGAATTAATTTATCATTGTAATTAATGTAAAACATGGATCATGAGGTCAACCTTATTATAGCATTTGCTAATAAATGTTAACCGACATGCAGTTAATTACATGCATGCAAATATGAATGCTAATATTTCATCTGGATATAAAAGAGTTGTTATTAATTAATAACTAAAGCAGAAGTGTTTTTTCCTTCTGTTAATATATATCAATTAAGTTTTAGATTACAGTTAATGAATATTTTGTCTTAAGTCGACTACATTTTTTATGACAAATCATTCGTCAAATATGGTGGACTCCGTAAAATTACTAATTTACTGTGATAAATCAGTGAGATTTTTGATATTTTTGATGGTACAAGAAGACATAAAATATGGGTACAAAAGAATTGAATTATAATCATTTGGTAACCGAGTATTTCAACGTTGCAGCTTGTGTACAAATCCAACTAGCCAAGTGTCAGGCTGAAATGTAATTATTAGCGACATTTAGGAATCAAACGGTCCAGATTTGATCATAAAATATTCCACCCTTGCAACACAAAACTATGGTTAGTGTCCTTTATGATTCTTCCGTCTTTAATTGGGCACCCACTATATCTTGTCCATTAGCGAAACAATGGGAAGGCACATGCCCACTTTATTATTATTGTTTTCGTACTATATAGTCGGTTGCCCTAGGGTTAGGGTTTCTCCTCTCAAATGTTTGCTCCAGTTAACCGCGGTTTGGGTTTGCCTTAACCATGGTTAACCTGAAATCCGATTTAGGGTTTCTTTACTTTATTTATTTGATAATATAATTTTATTTTTTGGATGGTGTGAGATTGAAGTTAGTGTGTGTGGGGCCCGTTTCTTGTTGGATGCATCTAATTCGTTTTCTAATCTCTCTCTTTCTTTTTACCCAAATGTGCCCCAGTATGACGTGTCGTTGGTGTAAATAGCTTCTGTGGTCTGTATCTTCTTTTCACCCACAAATTTGTGGACCCCGCTTCACTTTATTATTCAATTCAGTGTCTAAATAATTACCCTTTAGTCTTCTGCCTTGTAGTTATGTTTGGTTAAATTTGGAAAATAAGTTTATCCTAAAGGAATCTATAAATTAAGGGTAAACAACTTCTTTGTCCACTAAAAAATAGTAGGTTTATGTTAGTGAGAAGATAAAGTGAAAATAGTGTGATATAATTTTAATTATTTTGGAATTGAAGTTCTGATCCTTTGGCAAATTTAGGTGGGTTCAACATAGATAATCTAAAATCCATAAATTATGGGTACGTCTTTTGTTGTCATTTTATTATCAATATTTTGAGCACTCTTTGGATTAATACTATAAGATTTGAAGAAATGTAACAGATTTCCAAAAATGATTATTATGTATGCATGAGGTTTGAGTTTAAAATATTTGGAATTATTAAACTAGTAAAGTGAACAAAATGTAATAAATTTATAAAACCTTGAATTATTTTTTAAAACTTGATTTTCATTAAAAACAACAAAGTCAAACCTTTTCTATTTTGATTTTTCTGGAATTTCCCAAAGCGATTATGGTTTATTCTAAAATATAATCATTTGCCCCACGTTATGCTTGTGAGTAACTGATTATTTAATTACAGGTAAAGAATATAAGTGTTCTTGTTAATCGAATTATATTAAGTTGATAAATCGTTGGATTCAACCGCATAGGCTAGCGTAGCTGCGTAGTGGTAAAGGATTTAGTGGATGATAAATGTCATGAGTTTGAACATTGAAAGTGGTTATTGCTAATATAAAATCATTGTATATATTTGGGATATGCGATGTAAGTTTGATATATAATTCCTTATAGTTTAAAAACGAAGCTTCTCGGAGTACTTAAAAAACCAATCGATTCTTCATTGAAAGCCAGTTAAGTATCATAAACAAATTTAGTCGATTTGTTCAGCCTTTTGATAGTTAAGATCACTTTTTTGACAAAAAAGATTACAACATATTGGAAAATAAGATTTTACTTATTAAAGTTTCATAATTTTAAGAGTTTTTAAATATGTTTGGATCATTTTGAAATACATTAAAATTTTATGCAAAGTTCTAAAATTATTATATGGTTTGTAAAAACATAGAACCTTTAAGAATATTTTTAGCTTTTTATAAGGAATTTGAACTTTTTGTGAACACGTTTGATTCTTTATCTTATTTTTTTTTTAATATTTCGGTCTTATTAGTAAAATCATGAACTTTCTTTTCTTATCTCTACTATTGATAAAGCAAATTGGCTCAATAGGATTTTCACAATGTCATGTTGAAATTCCCAAAAATACCCTAGATCGATCGCATCCCCTTCCTAATTAATCACTCATCATCATCTCCACTTGACACCCATCAATAAAATCTCACTATCAGTTTCCAACCTCCATCGTCAACAAGATTGATAGAAGTAGAGGTGTCTGCAACCATCAAATTTTTTGCATTTATAGGGCACATATAATAAAACAACATTTGTAGTAAAATAATTTCCCAAATTAAAGTTTCCTTAAATAATGAACACCTTACTTATTAGACACACATGCGTGCATTCATATAGTTTCAATAAAAAACAAAAACAACGACGACGACGACAACAACAACAATAATAGTAGTAGTAATAATAATAATGTACTCTTAAATATATGATTTTCTTATGATGATTTGGATGTTTGAATAAAATTTCTTTCTTGTTAGCTTGAATGTTATGTCATATCGTTCGTTGGAAAAACGGTAAAACTTGATGTGGAAGATCAAGACTTGTATCATATTAACGAATTGGTACATGTAGGCAGGTGTGCATGCTTTTGTGTGTACGTAAAGTTCAAATGTTTTATTTGTTTATTATTTTATTAAGTTTACCATTGTTAAAGGATCTTTGCTATGTACCCGAAATAGCCTCGGGTAAATTATGAAAACAAGTCAAAATGCAAGGGACACAGCTTCAGAATTCAGAGGGAGTCCCATGTATTTTCTCTTATTCGGCTATTTACCCGAAACTATTTCGGGTAAAACAACAATTTCCTTGTGAATGATGCCTTCTCTGTTCTCATCGCATCTTATATTTATTTACTTTACCTTTTAGTTTTAGATTATGTTGGTCGGATTTTGTTTATGCCTATTAATTGGCTTTGTATACTATATATTATAAGATTAAAACTAAACATGTAAAACAAAGATTTCAAAATGCACATGGTTAAAGTAAAATCTTCTAAATTCCTTTTAGAACAAAAATAAATGTTTATTTGTAGCTAATTTCAAGAAAATATGAATTCGTAGTTATTTTTAAATGACCAGTCTACTTTATCATCATATGTTTATCCAGCGAATTAATAGTATATTTTATCATGATACGATAAAAGTGAAATTCATAAAAGAATCAAATGAACAAATTGATTAGGCCTGTCAACGGATACTTTCGGATGCGGATAGTGCCATATCCGCATCCGCATCCGAAATGATTTTCAGATATCGGATATCCGCATCCGCGAATACGGACGGATATTGGATAATTATCATATCCGCTAACGACCGATAAATCAAGAAATATAAATACAAATTTTAAGTTTAACATACATTTTTTCAATCCAATTGATCATAAAAGTGTTAAATATAAACAAATATGGCGATAATAAATAGTTTTGAGCGGTTAATAAGCATTAAATGTATATAATATAAACTATATTGACTTGATAAAACAATAAATAAATATCTTTCATTATACTAAAACACACACAATTTATACTATAATATTGACAAAGACCGGACGGATAATTTTCGGATGCGGATGTCTTCGTATCTGTATCCGCATCCTTTTTTTCGGATATTATCCGCTTTTCGGATATGGATGCGGACGGATTTCGGATTTTTCGGGTATCCATTGACAGCCCTAAAATTGATAATTTGATCAAATACTAAGTTGTGATTGAAAAAGGTGTAAAATTCCATTATTCCAACAACAATCGATGAATCATTTTCCAATAACTACAAAAGTAAATGTCTTATTTCAAGGACCATTAATTCAACTATTTAGTGATACGACCCTTTTAGACTTAGATCATGAGTTGAAACTCTTTAGACTTCAAAATGAGTACAGGTTAAATAAATTATTAATTTTACTATAAAAAAAACATTTTATGACTCACATACCTTTATAATGGATTTACATTACTGTGAAATTGTATTATTGCTCAAGAAATTACCTTTTTTTAATTATTAAGATAAAAAATAATAATTAAACCGATCATGATGGAGGTTTGTCTATCGTAGGCTTGCAAAATCAAATTGTGTGCATTTCTTCTTAAATCTCTCCAACAATCTAATTTACTTTATTCTCTCCGCTAATGCTTTTTTAGATCTTTTCAATTTTAATTTTTTTCTAGTATATTATTATTTAATGTTAAACTAAAATTAATGAAAAAATAAACTAAATATTTTTTAAATTATGTAATTTAATAGTCGGTTTTCCACCTTTACGCGGTCATGGTAGTAAAGATATGGACTACTAATATTAGGGTTGTTACGGTAACGGTAAATTTACCATTACCAGTCAATCGGTTACCGTTTTCGGGTGAAATCGGTATACCAGTTTAATCGGTATGGTAACGGTAAATTTACCATTTTCTACGGTAAATCATCGGTAACATTTCTTCAATACCAGCTGTAACGGTAATTTTACCAGTTAATTAATAATACATGTATATTCATATAACATGCTTTATTATAGGCATTTAAAACCAAGAAAATGATTAAATTTAGTTTATTAACCAGGTGAGATAATGTTAAATACACTTCACTTCTTTCTCATTTATTTTTTTATTAAGTAACACTATAAATTGTATAATGAAGCACCGTTATGGTGTGAATACGTGTTATGTTACTAACCTTTTTTAGACAAATGGTAATTTACCATTACCAGTGTAACGGTTACCAGATTATCGGTATACCAATGTTCGGTATACCAGCCTATCGGTAACGGTAAGCAATTTTCGCTTACCAGTAAAAATGGTACGGTAACGGTATTTGTGAAATGGTAACGGTAACCATTACCATAACAGCTCTAACTAATATAGTGTAAAAAATTGAGTTTCATAAGTTTATATTAATTTCTCGTACAAATCTTATCTACATGTCTTAATAAAAGTATTAATATTGAAGTGAGGTTACCATTAATGATCTTTATAAAACCTTAAACTATTTATATAACTATAAAGCGGAAGTTTGACTTTGAATATTACTGCGACATGCAGTCCACGTATTTACAAAAAGTGGAAAGTGAGTATAAGAACTGAGTGCTTATATCGGTGTGCTTATGACTTGTCGGATTTTATTGCTAGAGAAAATATATGTGCTTTGTCCTTAAATTCTCTCTCATCCCTTCCAATTTCTATCTCTCCACGAATAAAACCCTAAAAAAGGGGAAATAAAAAGTGAAAATAAGATTAGGGTTTTCTGAAACCCTAAGTTAGCTATTTCCTTTTCAGATCCAGTAAGTTTCGACGATTTGGATCTCTTGTGCGCTTGTTGGTGATTGACGTTTCAGATGGTGATGAGCTAAAAATAGAAAAGAAGGAAATACAAAGAAACTTCTTTATATCTTGGTTCTACAGAGAGAGAGAGAGAGGTAAGTTTATCTTGCTTTTTAATCGATTTGCTTTCTTCTTTTCTTATTTGAGCTGATTGGTGATTTTTGTTTTTGATTTTTGTTTGGGGATTTATTGTTTGGTACTTGATGCAGTTAATTAGTTAGGTTTTGTTTTTTCCTTTTTAATTTTCCAGATTTGTTTTAAGTGAAGTTATTATTGCTTTCCTATAATTAGCTTGTTTTTTTTAATAGTTTTCCAAACCCTAAGTGGTTGTTACCATCAGGCTACCGATGTATTATTTCATGATGTAAAATAACGTTATTGTTTATTTACACGACTTAACAGTTTATTTCCTTTCTCTGGAGGAACATTTTCTTAGCTCGAATTAATTAAAATTTATGTAGCTATTATGTATATTAAACATTAACGGTAAGCTTCGTTACAT
Organism: Allium fistulosum; assembly: GCA_030737815.1. Lineage (NCBI taxonomy): Eukaryota > Viridiplantae > Streptophyta > Magnoliopsida > Asparagales > Amaryllidaceae > Allium > Allium fistulosum. The sequence continues at coordinate 794,749,844 of CM060902.1, read as the reverse complement.
TTCCATTTTGTTACAGTTTAGGTTGATGTACTTAATAAGAATACATATACTCAGACTCTTTAATCATTTTAAGAGTAATACAACTTGATTATTTGTATTTTATGCCTGAAAACTAGTAATATTTCCTTTTTAATACATCATTTCTGCCTTATTTATATTTATGATAGGTTCAGTCTCGAAGTTTGATTCACTTTTTAATATACTTTTCTTTCTTGTAGCTGTACAATATTTTGGAAGTGTTGCAAACTTGTTAAAGGCATTCTTGATATAATTAAGATGCATAAGCATAAATTCTTTGTATTTCCTTTGCGCAAATATCAATATATTTGTACCGTCCATTCTGTCTGGAATACAAATCTTCGAGTTTCAAATATTGTATAAGCTTATGTGGCTAATTAAACAATTTATTATGTGTTTGTTTTTATGAATTATTCTTTTGCCTATAACTGCTTTACGATTAATAGTAAAATAAATGTACAGCTAGTATAATGATTGAACCGGGTTTAGACTATCAAATCACATACACTTCATTTTCAGTTCTTTCATGCAATGTTTTTGATTTGATTACAAATGGTCACTTTTGTTTAATGCATGCTTTACATTCAACCTCCATTTATATCGGTTTAAGGTTTTTGCTGTTATTTGTTTTTTGTTTTTAGAGTCACTTATGTTTTTTTTATTGAATTCAACTTGATAAATTTAGAGATGTTAGTGTACAATATTTCTACTTCTAATGATTAGCATATCCAATCAAAAGCTAAAGTATTATGCATTTTCATGCATACAGGCCTGCTGGGTTCCGTTCACATCTGTTTCATCTAATGGAAATAATTTTGCATAATGATGCAAACAATGTTATAAGGAAATCTACAGATAATTATTGTTCTACTCAGATACCTACTGATAAGCAAGTTTCTGTTGAGCATGAGAGGAAAAAGTGCAAGCATTTCACTATACGGTAAACAATTTAATAACTGAAATGCACGCTTATATACTAATTTACTCTTCTGCGACTATAACTAGTTTTTCCACTCAGATACTATTTTCGTTGATCTTTTCTAGGCTATATCTACCTTCTTAATTATAATTGCTTTTATTTTTTCACCATGTTTTATGCTGTATTATAGTATCGAATATTTTCATGAACTATACTATTTCATTTGGAAATACATTCATGCCGTGGTATACATGTTTAATTTGCATTGCTCTTTTCCCTGATATACTACATCTTACATCAAAACAAAGTAAATATAAGACACAACTACACCCCCAAATTCATTGCTTTATTGAACTTAAGTTGGCTCTTTGCATGCTGAGTCAATATGTTAGATCCCAAATATTACACTATATACTTATTTTGTGAACATTTAGTGTGTGCACGTGCACACATGCGTGTATATTAATCCATCTTTTAGAAATTTAGATGCATGTATTAATTAAGTTCCTTCTTATAAGTTATCACCTTCTTCAAATAATTATTCACAGGGATTATGTTTCTGAGTTGAGAAAAAGAGATGCAAATATTTGCATTCCATTTTCTTCGCATAACCATGCTTCAAACACACTTTCCACCGAGCTTCCGCCTTTGGACGTCAAAAAATTTAGGCGATGGTGTTGTGAAAGTTGTATACATGAAGTCGTAACTTCCAAAACTGCTGTAGAAAGTCAACCAATGGAAGGCAACAAAATTATATCAATTAAAGACACCAGTATTGCATCTACCAGTGATGCAAACCAAGTTGTTGAAAAATTACCGCTGCATTTTCAAGAAAGTACTCCAACTAATGCAAATGGCAAGGTTGATGTTGCATCACCATCTTCACTTCTGATTAACAAAGGTAATAGTTACACACACACATAATATATATAGGGGTCGGATATTTGGACACAAAATAAAACACATTTGGTGACACAAAAGATTTGAACCGTTGGAACTTTTTATCTATATATGGAAGATGGAAATCAAGGGACAATCTAATAGTGAAGATCCATTGTGTCACCAATTGTGTCTATATATTGTATCCCAATAGAATTTCCTACACACACACACACATGTAGATATATGCATATATGTGGGCGTGTGTATGTATATATATGCACACACACATATACATATATACATACACACACATACATATATACATATGGGCTGAAGCTTAATTGTCTTATATCCGTCTTATTTGATCATAAACATCTTTCCAGATTTTGAAGTGGTCTCTAAAAACCAATCCAAAGAAAGTCTAAATCAGGTGACCACATCAAATACTTCAACTGGAGAAAGGGAACCAGGCAGGCTAGGAGTAAGTACTTCAGGAATCACTCTAGTTATTCCTGATGTTTCTCTCAAAATTTTGTCTTCTAGTTGTGAGAGAACTACATCAAAACATCCAACTAGTGTAACCGCAAAAATAACACAAGCACAGGAGATTGATAAGAAAACCAGAAGAAAACAAGGCTGTTACATCAGAAATTTTCGCCCTAGAAACACAGGAAAATTTTGTACATTAGCTGACATAATGGAACGATCAATGAAATGTAAAGATGATAAGAAGCATGTCAGGACTGAAAATATAGTAAGACATATTGATGAAAATCCAACTGGTAGATTGCATCCGAATGAAATTAATGAAAATAAGAGAGGCAGCATTCCAAACAGTGGTGGTGGTTCTAGCCTAACTCTTTTCATAAAAAGAGTTCGTAAAAAACGGAGTTTGCATAAAGAGATAAATTCAAAGGTCGAAGGCTCTTTACATACAGTAAACAAGCGAGAAAGACATGCGGATGGGAAGAAAATTGCAATGCTCGAGTCTTCTGTTTCTCCTCGTAAAGATAAACCGGTACAAAAAGGATGCGACACTGTTGAAGAGTTGCAAGGAACATTTTCACAGCCAAAATCAACAGAAAATACGAACAACATTGGTTTTGCAAGTAATATGAAGAATAAAAGATCATTATTCGAATATGGTTCGACTTCCAAAATACGATACACCAAGGTATGTGATTTCTTTTCTCTTTTCTAGCATAACTATACCTTTAAAATTAGTACGAATATACACTTGCAATATGTTGAAATTTGGGCATAACTTTTGTGATGTCATAAGTTTTACTGATAACTGTTACATTAAATTCAGGATACTTTGGGTGCAAAGAAGGAACTGAGGAAAAAACAAAGAACTACTCATACTTGTAATACCAATGACATTCCTATGGATATTGTAGAGCTTTTAGCCAAAAAGCAACAAGAAAAACATATTACAAATTTGGAAGTTAGCACCGATGATAGGATCAAATTACCCGAGTCAGCTGAAAATTTAAAGGATGGCAATGAAGATACTCAAAATTCAAATATCAAAGGCAAAAGGTATCTTGAATTTGATTTAAATGAAGCACCAGCTTGTGCCTCAACAGAGTTACAAACACCATCACCCTATACAGGTCTATCAATGAATGGATCTCATCTTTCTATCGTGGAGTCAAACACATACTATTCTCCACTGATATTCCCTGGAAATCAAACCATCATGAATTCATCAGACAATAGTCAAACCAACTCAAATAACACTGCTCCACTAATGAGTCTGAATCAGGCCGTTAATAATGTTGGTAACGGTTCTTATTCGGCCAACGAACCCATTTCTGCATCGAATTTGCTCAAGATCATGCAGAATTCTTCCAACTCTTTAATGCAAAAAGATTATGTATGGTCACATAATAATCAGTGTTATGAACATCTTGGAATCAGAAATGGTCAAGGGGTGAACATATGTAAGCCTCTTCCAAGAATCGGCATTCTGGGCCCTCAATTGCAGAAGGAAATTACAAACAAATTCGTAAATTTTGCACCAACTCTTGGTTATGGTACATCAAATTTCAATAGAAGTGGATTCCTTTTCAATGAACTGAATACTAATAATAGCAAGAGTATTATAAGTGATAATGTAATGAATGCCAAACCGACTAAAAGTTATGATTATTCAAGAGTTCAAGCCCCCACCATGAGTAGAGAAGGAGCTTTTCAGCCACTTAAAAGCACTTGTAAAATGGAAGAATGTCTGGTTAATAGAAACCCTGCTGAAGACTGTGATTACGTGTCTCAGTTTCCAGATAGCAACGTACTAAAAAACAATCCTCCGATGTGCCAGAATGGGCAAAATGGGAAGAGAACTAGAAAAGTCAGGCAAATTAAAACCGTATTAAATGGGTAAACTGTTCTTTATTTATTAGTAATCATTTATTAAATTTTTGTCATTTGTCTCAATCTTTCCTGTTTGGTTATTGTTTTACAGGTAATCTACTATCTTCCTCAAGAAGAGGAGCGTAATAAAACTATAGTCATGTTATATAGTGGCTATACTGTGATGTAATTTATAATAAAACAATCCCTATAATTAATGTCTCTTTGGGGGCTGAGGATGATCCCCATTATACAGATAATGCTAGCGAGTGTCTGCTTTGAGTGTTACATATATAGTTTGTATGTGTGTAATTTATGTTAAGAGACTGCAAACAATGTAATATTAAATAAAATTTAAAGGGGATTTTAGCTATATTTTGCCTTCTGCTTTTAGTATTCTGTACTTTTTTTTGTTCCTATTCAACCACTTATTTGTTTCACAAGACCATCGAGTTGGCCTTAAATTTGAGGAAAATCTGTTGATGTTGATTCTCCTTTCAAACTGAATTTTCTTTTGCTGGATAATCAGTATTGTTTACGAATAACAAAATGTTAAGACAATTAGTGTAAATGCCTATCAAGTAAAATTGCAGTAAAATATTAATATGGAATCTAAGCCAAAAATGCAAATACAAAGATGCAGACCTAAAGCATCTACAATAGATGTTATTAAACAAGTAAGAAGTTGCATAGCGGTTCAACTTAACTTCACATCAAAGATGTTAGTGCACTTGGTATCATAGTTTATTTGTGTCATGCTGTATTTTCTTTGTTAATTTGGTAGTCGTTTGACCAGTGAAAGTGATCCCATTTCCCATTTTGTTTATTGAAAATGTTCAACATTTTTCCCTCTCTTTATCACGTTTTTTCTATTACAATAATACAATACATGGTTAGACGTTTCGACTTTGATACGAAATATCACAGATTCGGAACTTGTACTGTGTGATTCCAACCGTTGAACATATATTAACATGTAATATGTACTACCATCTAAGTATTCTATTTCTGTAATTATTTTTAAAACTGAACTAAATTTGTTATTACTTTCTAAAACAAACCTATATCGGTAAAATTTCCTATATTTAATAAAGCATTTTAGATTCCTAAAAAAGGAAGGATGCTGAAATAGATTCCTTCGTCAATTTGTTGGGGTAACTGTTCTTAGTAAACAGGCTGACATAACTGACTACCCATCATAACCAAGCTGTACATCATGTGATCAAATAACAAACAATTGTTGCTTCCAAATCAAAGTTGAATATTGCTACATGTGCTCCACACATTGCACTATGAGTCTCACCCTTAATGAACTGCAATTCTACCATACACATACTTTCTTTTTAGTGCAAAATGTTCAAATGACTTTTCTGTGCATTATTAAAAGCACTTTAATTTCTCTCTCTCTATCATCATAACCAAAAAAATAACGTTAATTTTTCTATTATACTTATCAAATACGAGAATAAAACGATATGAAATACAAACCATATAAAAATAGAACGAAAATAAAAATAAGAATGGCATTATATTACCTGCAAAATGATTGGAATCATTTGTCATACTCAGAAAATAATCAATGATTGAATTGTTCACAGAAACCCAACTTTATAATTATGTTTACATAATTTTAAAAAACCTTTACCTTCTATAGTTTAGAAAGAAGAAAAAAATATTTAAATAATCTGATGGTTGAATGTAGGGATGCCCATGGCACCATGTAGATCGAATGTGAATTCTTTTTTATTCTTAGTGAAATATATACGTACCATTTTCATAATGATATATCATACAATTTAATGCTTTAGTGCTAAACTTATCTTCTAATTCTGTAACACTACTGTTTTTAGTGCGCATTATTATTGATAGTTTAATTATTATAATGATTAAATAACAATAATGACGAGGGATGGAATAAGAAGTGCCTAATTTAATTATCTTGCAAATGATATGGCAAAGGATAATAACAATGTTTTGAAAAATAAACTATTAAAAGAGGGATTGATAATAAAGAGGGACGAATAAATTGTGTATATATTAATCTAAAGAAGGACCTGGGGCAAATAAGCTTAAGGTCGAGACCCGACTCATGGGCACGGCCCATCAGGCATCGACCTATGGCAACCCCTTGCACGTCAGCCACACCCCATGCAATATGCAACATTCGTAAAGAAATCTAGAAACACAGTATAGCCTCGATGTCGGAGCCTCGATCTCATCGTCTCGTTCTACCAATCAGAACCAGCAGCCACGCCGTCAGGCGCTAACAACCACGACCACGACCATGAGCTAGTTAGCTAAAGCCCGAAGAAAGGACAAAGCTCTGATCCTCTTGTTTCTGAACTTTCACCACTGGAATACTGGATGTTAGACTCTCACCACTGTCTTTGTCTATTGGTTCATATGAATAATAAATTGGAAATATTGTTTTCCAATATGAACAACATCATAGAACATGAACTTATGAATTAATATGAGTGTATTATTAACGAGTGTATTATTATTGGCACGCAAAAAAATACTTGCATAACGAATGGCCATCGTATAAAAATATGGCTACATGCTTCTTAATACCTTACATTATCACTTTTAAGCTACAGACACCTAAAATACATTTAGACTGTAATGACCAGGAATTTTATCACTTTGATTTGTAAATCTTTAATTTATTTTAAATATTCGATTAATGGTTTTAATAATTAATATAACACTCTTTTAACTAATAACTAATATTAGAAAATTTATTTTTGAATTTTGTTTACGTTAAATAGGTAGTTCGATAAAAAACAGAAGATGTGAGCGAAACCTGTTTTCAAATTTTCGCCTTTTTATCGAACAACAATTTGTAGAAAATTGTTGACTTTTGTGTACATCTTTAAAACAATGTTATTATGATTAGGAAACACATTAGTTTGAAATGAATAAAAATATAAACATAAGGATTAATAAAAATGTAAAATATATATTCAAATTTCAAAAGAAAACATTGATTTGAAATGGTGAGATTCCCTAAGTATGATAATGAGCAAAGGTACAAGAGCCACTCTAATGTCAACCATGTTTTGTAATGGTGGGCACTTGGGTGGTTTGTCAAATGATGTAAGAGTTGAATTTTTGATTTAAGGGTATTTTCATTTTTATATTTATTTAGTTAACCTTATGTATGTATGCATGCATGCATGTACGTACGTACGTACACTCTTATCCTTTTTATTCCATTCATCTTCTTAACTCCTTTCTTTTTCCATCTTTTTTCTTTTTATATAAATTTTGTAACCATATCTTTTAGTTCAAAAATTCTTACTACACTCAAGATCAAAAGTTGAAACAGTTCAAAAATTCATAGGTGAGAATCATTAAACTCTTATTTACATACGTTTATAAAATAAAAGAATGATCGTGAGATCACCATTCTTGGTTTATTTGATTTTATTATATATGTGATTATATTGTGAAATTTTAGCTATAGCTTGGTTGATCTTTTTAAAAAAACTCTCATGTTTAAGTAAAAGGTTTAAAAATCACATTTTGTTTGGAAATGGAAAACATGCTTACGGGAAAGCTAACATGAATCATCTCCTCTTCTCTTTACTCTTCTGTTAGTTACATATATATAGAAACCATCTTCATCCTAGATTTCAAAAATCATTTTCTCCGAAACCGTAGGAAATTAGCTAACACGACCAACTGTAATTTTGATCGTTATAGTCCATAGTTATTGTAAAAAATAGTCGTAGGAGTTTTCGTCGAGTATGTTGAGAGTAATCTGTAAATTACAATAAGTGGTCATGCTACGACTGTTTTTTGACGAGCACAATTTGACGAACGGATTATATAATCATGTTCGTAATTGAAAATCATGATTTTGGAGCCGTTTGCATGATTTTACAAAGTGCGGTCATGGCGTGTGGTGAAAACTTTGCTTTGCAGAAGCTTTTCCCAATAGATCTTTTATCATCCAAATAACAAAGAGATATATTTGAAAAGAAAATAAACGGACATGAAATCAGAAATCAATACACAAGAGATTCCACCCAACCACCTTCTTTATTGATTCACCAAAATTTGTTTACAATTAATCGAATAAACTAAAAGTAAACAAAATACAAATTGAACTAATAACCAAATTGAGAAAGGAAGTCCCGATCATTCTATGACTAAAATTGTTGGAGAAGAAGAACAAAGATGGAAGAAGAGAGAATTAGCAAATAGATTTCCACATATTTTACACTCTTCTTCTAGTCTCTATTTATAACATCAATTGTTTAATGTCCAAGTTAATATTAGATGGCAAAAAATAAATTGATTAACCAATTAGAGAGAGAAATAAACATAATCAAATATGTCTATTAATTAGGGGAAACAAAATCTTCTCTTTCTTTCTTTTGCATATTTATTTCCTTCTATTTGTGATTTTGTATCACCAAAATTAAACACTCCACCTTGATGCAAAATCACATATCTCCAACATATCAATCATGTCATCTCTATATCTATCACAACTCTCTATATCTCAATCATACCAAATTTCAAACCTCTACCATCGCCTACAAGTGATGCATCTCCCACCATGAGGTGCACCACACCAATCAGACTCAAAAGCGTTTGCAATACCACAAAGACCTTCATACAGTCTTTGTGGAATTTTACTCGACACCCGTCTACCACTCGATCTGAGCTCATTACATGATCGCTATCGATCCCTCGAGCATCATCAACATGAATACTTCTGTCTAAAATATGATCCTCAAGACGATCATCATAAGCAGTGAACAAATTAGCCTCTCCACCTGACTGTTGACTAGGCCCTTCAACTGTCACTCGCTTCCCATAGTCGACTACATGACCAACCAAACTATCAAGGTTTCCTTCTTCCAATACTCCTCTCATCCCTATAAGACCATCATTTTTCACTTTCAAAACTCCACCTCGAGTCTCATAAGTGCAACCACGGCGATCCAACTGACCGAGAGAAATAAGATTATGTGAACTAGAAGGAACATGCCTCACGCCCGAGACTTCTCTAATCACACCATCATACATACGAAACCGGATAGATCTAATACCAAAAATCGGTAGCTCTTCTCCATTGGCTGTCCTAATCATGCTGACACTCTTCTCATATGAAGAAAAACAATTTACATCTCTATAAATATGAAAAATGGCTCCCGAATCCATCTTCCAAGGCTTCTCTTCACTAATGAAGACATAACAAGAAGTATCACTGTCTCTACCTTCAGTTATGCCTACTCGTGTATCACTATCACTATCACTATGTATAGCCTTCTTTTGATCCCTTTTATATGCTTTACACCTTTGCGCATATGACCATTTTTATAACAATAATAACAAATGATACTTTTTGACATATCTTTACCATTAGCAACTTTCTTCTTCGGACTTGTAACCTTCTTCGAGTCCTTTGCTACCATAGCCTCATATTGAACTAATTTCACACATGACTCTTTTCTTTTAAGCTCCTCATTCAAAAGACTACTTCGAACAGTTTTCGATGATATAGTTCCATTAGCATTGGAATTACTCAATGAAACAACCAAAGTTTCCTAACTTTCTGAAAGCGAACTCATCAATAAAAGAGCATGTAACTCATCATCAAATTTGACATTCATATTTGCCAATTGATTTATTACATCTTGAAATTCGTTCAAATGCTCTACAATAGACTTCTCTCCATCTAATATTAGTTGAAACAAATTTCGAACAAGAAAAGCCTTATTTGTAGCACTCTTCAACTCATACAAAGATACCAACTTATCCCATAAAGCCTTTGCGGATTCATAACTAGCCACATGATGGAAGACTGAATCATCAAGATACCGACGAATCAACGCAATTGCCTTCTTATCCAACTTCTTCTATTTTCCCTCCTCTACGTCAGAAGGCTTCTTCCCATCTCCATCAATTGGATCATGAAGATCATTGAGGTACAAAACATCTTCCATTCCAGGCTTCCAAATACCTTAATTTTTTCCATCCAAAATAGTCATCTTTGGAAAAGAAATCACATCCGACATCTCAATAATTTTTCAAATCCAAAATTACTCTAAGCTTTGCGATGACCTTGCTCTGATACCATGTTGAAATCTGGTCCACACATCCCTACGTGGGTGCAATATATGGGTTTGGTCGACACCTTTTGACAAAAAGAATCACTTTTTGTTATATGCGACCAAACTTATATGTATACCACACCACCTCCATTATTTTTTATGATGTGAAACTATTCTTCTTTTCAATGTGCGCCCATTACCCACACACAATGCAAGACACCACAACAGATCTCCACCTTAGCTCGCATGCATATATGCATCTTCCAATACGCCATTACAATGCCTGCACCATATCGAGACTCTACTTCCGTGTCATTCTACCAGATCCAACGTACCATGGTCAAGCTTCGCCTTAAGTTTGACTTCTTAAGCCTACACTGCTAGCCAGCATGATTTATAGATCTCTTGCACATTATCCATTGTCCCTGCCATTACCATCGGCTCCGATACCATGTTGAAATCACGTCTGCACATCCCTACGTGGGGGCAACGTATGAGTTTGGCCAACACCTTTTAACAAAAGAAATCCCTTGTTGTTACATGCGACCAAACTCATATATATACCACTCCACCTCCATTATTTTTCACGATGTGGGACTTTTTCTTTTTAATGTGCTATTACCACACACAATGTGAGGTGCCCCAACATGATATGGGGATAAGATAAACTGTTTCCAGTCTTTGGCCAAATTCTGGCGACGTGAAGTTTTTTGGGCAAGCCGAGGTGACTGGAAGGAAGCTAGGGTCGAAGGAAGGCTATGATAGCAGGCGGTGGTGGTCTAGTGGACCATGGTGGTGGCGGTGACTCATTTTAGGGTTTAAGGTAGTTTTATTTGGGTTCGATTTTGGTGAGGTCTTGGTGGCACGGTGAAGCACAGGGTGGGTGCGGTCCTCGTTTGGAGGTGCATGGGAGGTAGGCGGACCTACTGGAGGTGGTGGCGTGCATCCAGGCTGAGGGGATCAGTGGGGCGAGCTCAGTTTTGGTCGCATTTGGGGTGCCTGGACGCGTTGTTTTGGGTACATGGTTAGATTTTGTTTTAAGGGATCTAAGACGGTGGTGATGGGCTGATGGGGCTGTGCTCGAGTAGGCGGTCGTGGGGCTAGGACGATGAGGCGATCGGTGGTCGGTGGTGCTCGTGCATGTGCAGGTATGCACACTGGTTTCTTGCTCCAGGTTTTTGGTTGGGTGAGTTGAACTTTAGGCATGTTGATTTGGGTTTTGGAGGGAAGAAAGCTTTGTATTTGGAAAGTAGGTTAATGGGCTGTTGGGCTTGCATTTGGAGTTGGGTAAACTCTATTAGTTAATGTAAGTTATATTTAATTAGTTAGTTAAGTTTTAAAACTTTAAAAATTAATAAATCTCCCATGGGATGTCCATTTAACACGGGGTCTTCGACACTGAACTCATATTGATAAGTACAAGACTTTAATGAAGATGATTGATAATTATAGTGAAGTATAATTTGATGCTTAACTAATAGTGACGAAATCAATTACGTAGTTAAATGAATATATTTAACATTGATATTCTGATAGTAGAATAAAACACCGTTCTGTTATATTTAAAATTAATATATTATTTTGGACATTTGTTTAGCAGAATAAATCCCTGTTTTGCTATTAAAGTAATTTGGACATTTAAATTTTATGACAGTTGATTTATATGAGATAAATGACACATTAACTATAGATGGTTAATTGTGGATTTGATTTACATACGTGTTGCTTATGTAAATACTAGATATGTGACTTGAAAGTCAAAATGAATTAAGTGGTAACTTGATTAGGTACCATTGTGATCACTTAGTCTCTTTCAGTATTTGTAAGGTTATGGATTTATATTAACTTCAATTTCATAATAATTTGAGGTTAACTGTTTATTAAATTATAAACGATTTTAATTTATTTTATAAATGATGTTTAGGTTAATTAATTATTTTGTTAATGATGTTTTAAACTAAGTTATTTAATTATATTATTAATGTTGTTTAAAGTTATTTAATTTAATTTTTAATGTTATTTAAAGTTATTTTATTTTATTATTAGGGTTGGTTTAAGTTAATCGATTAATTTAGTTATGGTTTAAATTAATTGATTGATTTAATAAATGAGGGTTAAGTTAATTATTTATTTTATTAATAGTATTTTAAAGTTAATTTATTATTTTATTTATGATGTTTAAAGGCAATTAATTTAATTAATAAAGGAAGTTTATAAATGATAAATTGGTTTAAAAAGGATTTTATTTAATAAAAAGGATTTATTTAAAGGAAATTTACAAATGATATTTTGTAAAGAAGATTTATAATTGATATTTTTTGAAAGAGTTTTATAGGAGATATTTCGCAAGAGAGATTTATAAATGGAATTTATAAATAAAAGAATGAATTTATAAGTGATAATAACAAAGATTTGTGTTAATTATATAAGATGTATAAAAAGGAGTTAAAGGATTTTTATAAAGGATTATTTTGAAGAATTTTTATAAAGGAGTTGTATAACTAGAAAAGATTTTTATAAATAGTAAGAGATTTATAAAAGAAGTTTTGTAAATATGTTTGGAGGTTTATAAAAGGATTTGAAGTATGAAATGAGCTTATAAAAAAGGAATTTTATAAAAAAATAAAATTTGATTTGGTAATTAATCCTTCTTAATTATGGCGGTATGGAAATATTCTTTCCATACTTAACACTGAAGGATAATGGTTTGGTTTATAGTAAAAAATATTTTAAATAATATTTGTTTTGGCCCATTTAAAAATGATTTTCGAAAAGAGGAAATCTCACTCAAGTTTTGTTAATATACTTATACCGTTGAGATAAGTATATGTGTATTTTCTAAGTAGTGAAATTATAATGTTGTGATAATATACTTACACCTCTGAGATGAGTATATAAATGTTTCCCAAGTGTTGAAAAGAGTATAAGGGATTTGAAAATATATCTTTTGTGAAGATATTTTGAATCAAATATTTGGAAAGAGATTTCAATAATTGAAAGTTTTATTTATAGAGGCTTAGTGGATTCCCTACGGAATTAAATCTATGTTTGATTTTTTTGTTTATTTGATAGCTAAATAACCGACTATCAAATCTAGACCAAAATATAACTGTATAAATATTTAGGAGAAACACGTGAGTTATATGGCACAGTAATCTTCAATGATGTTGTACTGTGCGTATAAATCTCGTTTTGTTCTCCTAGGACAAATGATAAGGAAATCCGTCCACTTTAACGGTTACGAGGTGATCTTTGCTGTTATGTATTGTTTGGTTATTTTTGAAAGAACCGGAGTTGAGTTTACCGGAAAACTATCGAATGTTGGTTCGAAGAGACTAGGATTGAATAAGTATGAATTATCTTAAAACTACTTCGAACCAACTCAAGCGTCGTATTGAAGACTATTAAACCAAAAAATGGATCAACACCCTGGTTTGAGCATGAAAGCACCAGCCCTATTCTCACAAAGCAATTATGTAGATAATAGATATAAAAAAAGTAGTAAGAATAAGAAGACAAGAAGATTTTTATAGGGGTTCGGCTGTTAACGAAGCCTACATCCACTTTATAGTTTTTATTATAGTCTGATTGCTGTTACAAGATGTATTTGATTACAAAGCTCCTGATTATCCTTAGCTAGATTGAATCTCCATAGTTAGAATTCACTAGAGAATCATAGTGACCTTTGAAGATTGTTGTGAGGGAGGTGAAGAATGAACAAAGCTTCCAGCAGAGTTTCAGTAACCAGTCCGTAGGAACCCCTTTATGTTGTAGGTAGGATGGTATTCATAGAAATCGGAGGGCTTCTGGGCCAAGCCTGTTCGCCAACTGCTTACAGATGAACTTAGGAAGGAACCACCGAAACTTGCCTTGCGACCCGAGCTAAAAGCGTGGATCGCTAGCAATCCATAGTATTTTGTTCGAATGCGAACCACTTCCTTATCCTTACTCTCTGCTTTGTTTTCCATGGAGCACAACAACCTTGTGGTGATGTATGGATCACTGGCGATCCAGTGTATGGATCACTAGCGATCCATATGCTTAGCTTTTCTTTTGACTTTGGTCTCTAGACTGCCTTTGTCATCTTGCGTTGATGTTGTTCGTGTAGTCTCGTTGTACGTCGCTTTGTTTTGATGATGATTTACTTGCTAGTTGTATTTAGCTACTGATTGGACTGGACAGATGCTTGTCTCTTGATTTAACTAACTTGGAATCTCGTCAAACTCAGTCACTACTTTTGTAATATGGATTAGATCATGATGCAAGCAAACCGGTTGAACCCAGAGCTATCCCCATGGATCGCTAGCGATCCATAGGCCATGGATTGCTAGCGATCCATGTCCTTAGTGGGGTTTCTTGTTCTTTTTTCCTGGCTTCCTCTGGCTTGTTGCTCTAGTTCAAATGGTTGACTTCTGGGCTATTCTGATCGATCGAGTCATTCTGACTTCTCTTGTATCCTCTTGGGTTAAAAAACCGGACAACATTTGCCCTCCAAAGTACGTCTTTGTTGAAAACAAGGCATGCTCTAGAAGTTATCGCTTTTCAGTTATCGTTCGTTGGATTCCAAGTTGTTGTGTTAGGACCACACGAATTTGAATCAGACTAGTCTTTCGCTTGCTAAGTTTTGATCTCGACCACCATTGCTGCTCATAACAGATCAAATTTTTCTTTATAGCTTCTCGATATGTCTTGAAATGGTAGGTATATGTAGCTATGCAAATTTAGGGTCGAAGGCGTGCAACCTTATGGGTCGCTAGCGATCCATAGTTGATGGATCGCTAGCGACCTGAATACTTAGCAGTTTTTTTGCTTTTTCATTCCCTATTTAAGCTCTCGACCTGATCCACTCTTCATTATTCATACGAGCCAAGATTCTTCTTGCGAACCAAGCTTTCAACTGTGATTCGACCTAAGCATCCAGCGATCTGTTCTTTTGACCGACTCGATTCATCGTCTCCATCAATCCATCCTCGTCCAAACCCCTACCGTGATTCCTTCTACGCCGTCGACTCCAGAGCACCGCCGCCTTCCCAAATCATCTCCGATCAAACCCTAGTTCACCTGCCGTCTCAGGTCACCGTCGATCCATTCTTTGATCATTGCCGATCCACTTCTAGCTTGCCGATCCTAAAGCTTCAACCAACTTTTGCATTTAGATCATTCATCCAAGGTGGGTCAGCTAATTATGATGTTCGTTTATTGATTTGGCGGCGGAGTTGCATTCATGATGTTAATCGTGAAGAGTCCGAGTAGACTGCGGCTTAATGGAGGAAGATAGTAAATCAAGTCTTGAGTTCTTTACTGAATGACATTCGATCCTTGTCCCGGTGCTTGACATGTTTCACTGTCTTCGTCCATTGAGCCAGAATTGACTTGTGCCATGTAACATCCCACCTTTTTGTACGCTTAAGCAAACACACGTGCCAACTTAAACCATACAGAAGGGCGGATTGTTATGGGGTAAATAAGAAAAGGTGTAGAAATAAAAGAAACAAAATAGAATCTTGCAGCGGAACGATAAAATATAATAATCAAATAACAGTTCATGAAGCTATTTTACAAAACATTTGATTATACTTATACAATACATATCAGAGTTACGCATACCAGAGAATGATAATTAATGCAGCGAAATACAATGGTGTAGTGGAATATAATAAATAGTAGTAATAAAATCTTCGTCTTCGTCCTCCAGAAATAGGGCCTTCAAATCCTGAAATGCTCAGGCTGACCCGAGCGAATTGAAAAGAAAAAACACTCGAGTAAAAACTAAAAGATCTTATGTAAGTTAAGTCAATGATAAATTTATAAGTGGAACGGCATCAGAGATGTTTACGGGATTTGACATCTCCTATCCAGTGTCTAACGTGAGTGTAGTAACTTAAGAGATGCTCGAGATTCACATCCCCTAAGGGTCTGTTAAACTATCTACTATGTAGCAATATTCGCTATTATAATAATGTCTAATCATAAAATAAACTTACTTTTAAATAGCGTTAAGGGGTTACCCATATAGCCCTTAACACAAAATAATGCCAATAGTCTATACAGTACCTACATACCCCGAGAGGCTACGAGAAGATACTGCATAGGTACGACACAAATAGAAACTCGTAGTAAAGCTCGGTATGGTAGGTGACACGACACACAAGGCAATGCCAGGGTAGATATACCAATTATGCATCCGGACTGGTGGTGACCCATAGCAGCCACTACCGCCCACCTCAAACAACACTTCCAAATCTAGGGTGCGCACCAAATCAATCACAAGTAATAGAATGGTATCGAAGAAGTGTGTCCGATCAGAGGTGCTACCTCCTTGGCCCGTCGATCGCTCCTGTTTTAGCCACCTTATGCCAACTCACGGGAGTTGGGTCCACGTTTATACCTTAGGATCGTCGCCACCATCCTACTTCATTCTGGAAACTCCACCGCGTACATAGTTGTCAAAGTGGTTTTCGGTATCGACAGAGAGTATGTCCATATCCGATCCCAGTCTCTTTAACAACCAATCGTTATTATAACACCGTGGTCATTTAAAAATATATATACTGTTAAAAGCACAATTATTGCCCTTTCAAAACATATTCTTTATTTCAAAATATTATATACTTCAAAACCCAAAATATTATTGCCATTTCAAACCATATCCTTTACTTCAAAATAGTATATACTTTAAAACCAAAATATTTTTGCCATTTCAAAACATATCCTTTACTTCAAAATAGTATATACTTTAAAACCAAAATATTATTGCTATTTCAAACCCAAATTATCAATGTATTATTTCCATTTCAAAACCCAATTCAATAATATATCATTTCCATTTCCAAAACAATTCAATAATATATTATTTAAATAAAACCCAATTTCCAATCACTAATCTTTCTTTAATTTAGATAACTTGAAATATTCTTTTAAATCATCTTAAACCCAAACCACATTTTGAAGTCATATTCTAAATTTTCAATTTCAATAGGTTTCCAATCAATATGTTCACAGATAATTCTTAAATAAATTCTATTTCAAATAAATTCACTTTTCAAACCATATTACTTTCAAAGTTATAACAATTTCGAAAACCAATACTTTGAAAACAATAATACCTTAATTTCAATAAAACATTTCAATTTTGATATATTTCAAGTCTTTAAATATTCCAAAATTCCCAACCAAATCTGATAATCTTATATATACCTTAATTCAATTTACTATTATTTAGTTTAGAAATATTTATTTAATAAATTCAATATCACTTAAATAAAGCTCAAACTTGAAATATTCGTAAATCAAACTTAAAACATCATCAAGTTATACATAGCTTAAATTTTAGAATTTAACTATATATAAAATAATATTTATATAATATCAAAATTAGTATTTATATAAACCCTTATTTTCCAAAACCCATAGAAATCATTCCAAATATATATATATATATATATATATATATATATATGTATGTATTTATATATATATAGACCGATGGTGTCTGTATATGATTTTCTATCCTATGGTCAAGTGATATGGATATTTATCATTTCAATCCGCAATTTAAAAATAAAAATATGGTTATATATCATTTCAAACCACAATCCCGAATGAAATAATAATGCATAACGACTTGCAGTTTATAACAATATAAATACAACATCCATTCATCCAATATCAACCATCAACCATTTATCACAATCATCATCCAATTCAACAATAACATCAATACAGAACAGAAAATAAATAACAGGTATTTACTGGCAGTTTATATTCAAAAATAAGTTATATAACAATTTAACTGGCAGTTTAAATGCAATAATAAATCAAATAATAATTTAATCCAATAAATTCAATTTAACTGAGATGATGATTAAAAATATGCCAAACAGTCATAAATAAACTTTTAATCACATCAACAATTAATTTAACACACATAAAATTTTTTAGTAGTTGTGAGTGGGTTAAAACACTCACCTTTGGATTTAAATTGAATTTAAATCCAATTTAAACCCAAAATTTGAACAGTCTCCAAATTCATCCAAACCAGCATCAAAATGTCTGGAATTTCGATACGATCCCAGCAAAACAAACCGCGTCCAAATCCAAGTCCGTATGCAAAAGTTATGATAATTAGAGTATTGAAAAATTCTGGTCATGGGTCGACTTCGGGTTCAACTTCGGTCCGCCGCCTCAAATCCCCGGTGCTTGCTCTGAGTTTTTGCCAAAACGACCCGGAGACCCGAGTCTTTTTCTTCCTGACCCGAAGTATCTCCAGGGTTTATGCCTCTGAAACCCGAAGCGCGACCCGAAGTTGCTGCAGATTTGCACTTTTTTTTTTGAAATTAGATTTTGAAATTTGGGAATTATGTTTTGTCTGCCATTGGAATGAGGATCTAAGAAGGAGATGTATGTACAGACAAATGACAATGAGGAACAATTAGGGTTTATAACGAGGTATTTATAGACAAAGCAGAAAATAGAGTAGATGGACAAGATTGATTTGAGTTTTGAACGTAATTGACCCGAAAAGCCCGTTTCGATTTCGGAACGGAAATGTCTCAACCCATATATCAAAATATATGTTTTCAAATATTTTAAAATCAATGGAACAGGTTTCAAGTCCAAATTCCATCGTATGAAGATGTTATGCAAAAATCAAGTTATTTCAAATTGATTTCAATTAATTTCAATTAAATTGATTTCAAGGCGTTTCAAGCCCGTACGATCAAACGACAAGCCCAATCGTTATGAAACTTGAAATCCTACAAAAATTCACCGTTATGGATCCGATGAAACTGGTTTCGTCGAAATCCGAGTCAGTGGCCAAAATGGCTATTTTCAAGTTAATTAAATAAATAAATATTAAATGAATTAAGTCCCTTTTTAATTGAAATTTAATTGCTAACAATTTCTAACCCCCCCCCCCCCGATTACATATAAACTTATAATTCATTAACCAAAATTTCCATGTCAATCAAATAAGGATTAATTGCAAACTTATAGTGTTTACCTTCAATTTAAGTAAATTCAAGTAAATTATATTTTTAATTTCAAATAAATTTATTCAATGTGGTTCCAATCTCTTAATTTAATCAATCATCCTCTTATGGATAAGTTTGACATTACTATATATCCAATTACCCTAATATTTTACAGTCATTACCTAAATTCATATTAACGTAGTATTTAATTACGTTAATTAATTGCAATGGATTTAGCTCTAATTTAATTAAATAAATAGGTAAACAGTTAATAATTATCACCATTAGCCAAGGTTAATCTCATTCATACTTTATTATCAACCAACAAATATTATAATATAATCACTTATCTAACATTGAATTTATCAAATTCCAGTTTATTACGTATTATTACATCCACTAATATACCTTTTGCATTTATTTCCCAATTTACTATTTACAATCAATTATAACCTTACAATTGTTTTCAATTAATTGGGATCGCACTAAATTAGCTATTCATTAACTTACATTAGCATTATTACCTTCCATCGCTGTTCTTCAATCTATTATTATCAAAATGGATGAAATTGACATTGGTTATATTTATTACATTGATCTTACCCAATTCATTCTAATATCAATTTGTCATAATATTTAACTCCATTTATTATGGATTGAATCCAATTAAATTTTAAATTAATTCCAAATAAACTAATTAGATTCAATTCCAATCCTTTAATTAAGTCTATTATTACTCTATAAACTTAGTTACTATTTGTTTGTCTTTCATTACATTAATATATCCAAATTTCCATCATTATAATTTTGCCAAATATATACACTAATCACGATTAATATTCTCAATAAATTTATTTACATGGTTTCATGCTTTTTATTACATCAATTACTACCTTATAAATAGATCTATGTTTCTATTAAATTTATATTCACACTTTCCGTTATTATATTAATTATCATTAAAGTAACCTTTAATTACCTTTATTCGTAATTGGTAAATTAACTGGTAACAACAACCATTTGTCACCATTACACCCTTTATAACTTGCATGTTTATTCTTCACAAACAATTACCATCTATTATATTATTTCACACATTAATTCAAAAATTACATATGCTTTCTCATACTCCATTTATAACCAAGTCATAACATTTAAATTATTTTATTTAATTGGGAATTTCATTCAAGTTCATTAATTAATAACTTTAATTAACCTTGTTACGTTTCCTTTTAGTTAATTTTCATTATTACATTATTACAACTTTTATTAATAATTCACAAATTTTTATTTTCTTCAATATTAAATTTCAAAAATCTCATTAAATTAACAGTTTTAATTATTGAAAATTTACGGGTCGTTACATGCCAAGTCCCATAGCTGATACCACACAACACATTATGAATTGGTTTTGTCCTTCCAGAGGATTCAAATTGATTTTTCTTTCTTTTGCATGCACGGTGTACCTGTAATAAAAAAGACTTTCCACGTCATTTCGGACAACGGATCCGTTATCGATCGTCGACCGATAACGAGTAAGTGTAGGAGAAGTAATTCCAAAAAGAAAGTGACACGGGAAGTCCTTTTACCTCTTGGTAGCAAGCATACTATCTACACGGAGTAGAGCGTTTGCAGTGTTCAGGACACCGAGCCCACCACCGATAGATAACACATCACACTTGCCCCGGTACATACTTAAAGCCCGACACATCAGTGCGTGCCGATATTTCTTTGAAATTCAAGTGTGGTACGGGGAGTTCTTATTTTAGGGTTGAATTACCTAACTATTTAGGATGTAAGTTCTGTTGTTTAGAATGAAGCACCCGTCCACTCGTCGCAAGTCTAGCGGAGGAAGTCTTGCGCTTTCAAAGGCCGAGTCGTCGTCCGTTGCCCCTCCGTCTTCTGCTTTACAGGTTGAGTATGGTCAGCTAGTTTTGGTTGGTCCGGTCACGGACCAGACTCCTCCTAATTTTAGAGTCCTTCTAAATTGCCGGAGAGAGCGTCTTCCATGATCTTTGCCAAAGTCTTGCACAATATCTGCCTGCAACACAACATCCCAGAGGAAGATGTGCGCCTCCTAGAAAAGGATGAGTTTGCTCCTATGCCGCCCCTGGGATATACCGGTTGTCATCGGTATATATGCTTGAACGAAGCTGTTCCCCCTTTTAACGATTTCTTGAGAGAGACGCTCTCAAACTTAGGGATTGCTCCATTTTAGGTTCACCCCAATGGCTATGCCATCTTAACTTGTCTACACGTCCTTTTCATGCGAACATTCGACCGTGCCTCGACCTTTGAGGAGTTGAGATACTTTCTTTCATTGAAAAGAAGAGAAGAGTGTCCTTCCTTGGTCGTAATCGAGGCCTAGAGGAATCATAAAATTGTATTGCGACTACAGAGCAACTTGTCCCAATTCAAGACTCAATACTTCTTTGTCAGATGTCCTGAGGGGTTCAACCGTCTTTGGAACACCAGGGTAAGTTCCCTTTCTTTGTCATTGAGTTTCGATGTATCACTGTGAGATTTCTAACAAGTTGAATACTTCTTACAGTTATTTTGGCGCCAAACAAGGACTTGTGTAACGATCCGTAAATTTTCGATAATTAAAATGGTTAATTTAATAAGATTCTGTGATTAAATATTGAAAGAAATAAAAATTTGTAATTTAATAATGAAATAATAACTAAAATGAAAGGTAACAATGTTAATTAAAGTAAATTATTAACAACTTGAATGGAATTCCAATCAATTGAAATAATGTAAAGGCTATACTTGGTTCTATAGTGAATATAGGAAAATAAATGTAAATATTCAATTCATTAATGAAATAGTATATAATAAATGGTAATTGAATAAAAATCTGTGTTATGTAAGTAATAGTAACATTTGTTTGTAAATAATGAATTTAAAAAGTGTGATTAAGAGTTAATGGCAACAATTATTGTACGTTACCTATTTTGTTAGTTTGTTAAGTTTAATTTGAAACAAATTGCAATTAATTCGCTTAATTATTGCAGTTAATGTGGATTAAATTGGTAAGTGAAGAATGTTGATTCAATAAGATGTAACCAATGTAAATTCTATACATAATATGATAATTGATGTAAATAAAAGAATGAAACCAAGATGAAATAATTAATTGAGATTTTTAAATTTTAATTAAGGTGTAAAATTGACAAAATTTCCAATATAATTGAAATATAGTAATTAATACAAATAAAAGATGAAAATTGGAAGATATTAATGTAATGGAATATAAAACAATGTTAACTATGTTAGTTGAGTAATAATTGATGGAATATTAAGTTTGGAATCAAATAAAATCAAATTTATTGGGATTAATTTGTAACTAATTGGATTAATTGCAGTTGACATTTGAATAATGTATTTATTGAAATAATTAACACAAAATTGATATGTGAATTTGCTTTTAGTTATTATAAATATCTAAGGGTTCAAAAATGATTAAAATCTACCAGTTTATAAATATTGAATTAAAAAGTGATTTAATCAATTTAATATTTATTTATTTAATTAACTGAAATATAGCCATTTTGGCCACTGACTCAGATTTCGATGAAACCAGTTTCATCGGATCCGTAACAGTGAATTATTATAAGATTTCAAGTTTCGTAGCGGTCGGATTTGCCGTTTGATCGTACAGGCTCGAAATGCCTAGAAATCAACTTAATTTAAAATCAATTGAAATCAAATTGAAATAAGCTGATTTTGGCATAACTTCTTCATACGATGGAATTAGGACTTGAAACCTATTCCATTGAATTTGAAATTATCGAAAACATCTATTTTGATATATGGGTTGATCCATTTTCATTCTGGAGACAGAACGGGTTTTCGGGTCGTTCAATCCAAATCAATCTTGTCCATTCATTCTATTTTCAGCTTTGCCTATAAATAGCCAGTTGTAAACCCTAGCTCCTTCTTATTTTCATTTGTCTGTACGTATAATTCCATTTGCTTCTCTCTTCCCAATGGCTGCAAACCCTAATTCCCAAATTGCAAATCCAAATAAAAAAATCAAACTGAAAATCAAACTCCTCAAACTATATCAAATTTTATATCGATTTGAAGCTCTTGATGAGCACATCTCAGATCTATAATTCGTTTTCCAATTTGAACCACTGTTTTTCCATAAATTGAAGAACAAATCGCGGTCGTTCATCGAGTCGCAATCAACTTTGCCTGATCGTCGATTTGACGGAACTGTTTTGTAGAGAGGGCTGAGGGGAGTTCATCGGCGTGGGTTGTTTGGCATTTTGATGGTCAGATTACCCGCTAAAATTCACTAGGGTTTAAAAGTTATGGCGGCGGCTGCTCGAAATGGTCGTCGAACGACGATCTGAGGGGTGCCGTGGTCGAAGTCGCGGCGTCCATCAGGTGAGGCGCATGGATTCGGTGGCGAGGCTACCCAGGTTGGACGTGCGGCGAGCGATTTGGCGGAGCAACTCCCTGGCGTCGCGAGTGTACAGTAGAGGGTAGGGTTTCCTGGAGAAGAACGTCGCTAATGTGTACAGGTTATATTATATATTATTTTGTTTTGTTTCAAAATTTAATTCGTATAAACGTTCTAACATGAATAACTTTCGCATACGAGGTCCGATTTACACGCGGTTTCTTTTATTGGGATCGTATCGAAATTCCAGACATTCTGACGTTGGTTTGTACCAATTCTGAGACTTTTCAAATTTAGGCCCTATTTTGAATTTCAAATCGATTTGAAATTCAAAGGTGAGTGTTTTAACCCACTCACAATTTCTAAAATTTCTTATGTTTGTTAAATTAAATTTATGATATGATTGGAAATTTATTATGGCTGTTCGGTATATTTTAAATCATCATCTTAGTTAATTTGGATTTATTTGAATTAAATCGCTATTTAATTTATTATTGAATATAAATTGCCAATTAAATACCTGCTATTGATTATCAGTTCTATATTGATATTTATGACTAATTTGGATGATGATTGTGATGGATGTTTGATTGTTGATATTGATGAATGGATGTTGTATTTTATATCGTTATAAACATCAAGTTCACTATGGGTTGAAATGATACATACCCGAATGATCTATAGATTAGGGAAAAATCGTTATGGGTTGAAATGATAGACTCGAGCGATTTTATGGACTTTTTTTAAATTCGGGATTGCGGTTTGAAATAATATATAACCGTAAAACTTTAAATTACGGATTGAAATGATAAATATCCGTATCACTTGACCCTAGGGTAGAAAATTATATACGGACACCGGATTGGTTAAATTAAATGATTTTAAATCCATAAATTTTTGAATTTGGTTAAATGATATTGGAAATAAAAATTCGATTTATATAAATTGAATTATCATTGGAATTCAAGTTTATGTTGAAATTGGAATTGGTTTTAAGGAATTGTTTCAAGAAATTTATTTGGAATTGCAAAATCGAATTTTAAGTATAAATGAAATTTATTGAAATCGAGTTATTAAATTTTTTTGAAATATAACTTTGAAATATATTGAAATTGGAGTGATTTAAATTGATATTTCGAACATGGATTGGAAGCAATACTGAATTAAATATTTTATTGAGGATTTGAATTGGAAAATTTGAAATTGGGTTTTGGGATATTGAAATGGTCCAAATGTGTTGGAATGAAATAAATAGTTTAAATTGATATAAATTTCAAATTTAAATTTTTAATATAAACTGTTTTAAAAATATATTATTTTAAAAGACTTTAATTATTAAGATTTCAAACCTTTAAACTAATTAACCCATTTAACTTATTTTATATCTGATTAATCTATTTTAAAGCTATCTAATCTATTTTAATTATATTTAATCTATATTTTAAATCTATTTAACTATCTTAAAGTAAGAAAACATTTTTAATCTATATTAAACTATTTTAGAGTATTTCAACTATTATAACCACTTAAACTATTTTCTAAATTTTCAGACTAAGGAAAAAGGGGAAGTGTTATATTTAATTCACTGGGTTAAAGCGAATACAACTAAATGATGTTATAATTTAAGTTGAGAATTAAGTGACATAATCGATTGAATATGATGATTTTGAAATAAGGATTTAACCAAATTTGGAAAATATAATTTTGAAAGAATTGTGATTTCGAAGACGATATGATTTGAAAGTGAATATAATTTCAAAGTGAATATGATTTCAAAGTGAATATGATTTTTGAAAGTGATATGTTTTTTTGAGAATACGATATTTTGATATAAATTGTGAATTTACTTTTGAAATGTAAATGAACCATCCAGTGTGAAATAAGTGATCGGTTGTTAAAGAGACCGGGATCAGATATTGTCATACTCTTTGCCAATACCGAAAACCACTTTGACAACTGTGTACGCGGTGGAGATTCCAGAATGAAGTAGGATGGTGGCGACGATTCTGTATAAGGTATGACGTGACCCTGACTCCCGTGAGTTAGCTTGATGTGACTAAAACAGAAGCAATCGATGTGCCAAGTGAGGTCATTCCTCCGATCAGGCACATTCCTTCGATACTATATTCTGACTTTGTGATTTTGGTGGCCACCCTTGATTTTGATTTGGGAGTGTGTTCCGAGGTGGGCAGTAGTAGTTGCTATGCGTTACCACCAGTCCGGAAGTGTAATTGGTATATCTACCCTGGCATTGCCTGGTTGTGCCGTGTTCACATGCCCTAGCGCGCCTTCTACGAGTTTGTTTTGTACCATACCTATGGAGTGCCCTCTGACAACGCCCAGTACGAGGGAGATTACGGTACTGTATAGACTATGGGAATATATAAAATGTTTTAAGGGGGATATGGGTAACGCCTTAACACTATTTTAATACCTTACTTTATTATAGACACTATTATAATAGCGTATTGTACTACATAGTAGATAGTTTAACGGATCCTTAGGAGATGTGAATCCCGAACATCTCTTGAGTTACTGCACTCACGTTAGACACTGGATAGGAGATGTCAAACCCCGTAAACATCTCTGACGCCGTCACACGCATATTTACCGTTGATTTTAACTTACATAAGATCTTTTAGTTCTGACTCGAGTGTTTTGTCTTTTCAATTCGCTCGGGTCAGCCTGAGCATTTCAGGGATTGAAGACCTTATTTCTGGAGGACGAAAATGAAGAGTTGTGTTATTATTATATTTATTCCACTGCATATGTTGTTCCGCTGCATTTATTTATTTATTCTTGTTGTTTGTAACTCTGATTCTGTATTGTATAAGTATAATCAAATTTATTTGTAAAACAACTTCATGAACTGTTATTTGATTATTATATTTTGTCATTCCGCTGCGAGATTCTGTATTTGTTTTATTCCTTTCTCTTTTTCTTATTTACCCCAATAACAATCTGTGTAACGACCCGTAAATTTTAAATAATTTTTATTTGTTTATTTAATATATTTAATTGAAATTTGTGAAATTTTAAACAATAAAATTTTGAAATTTAAATTTGATATTTGAAATATGTCTATTTTAACATAGCAACTGGTAAATTTTCATCAGATAATTTGGAATCTTATTTTCTAGTGTAATTTTGTTTCAATTTATATCAGTTAAAATTGATGAATTTAAAAGTGTTCCGAAACCTAAGTATGTCAACATGGGAAAATTTATTTGGAACACTCTGAAAAAGACTACGTAATCCGTTTTGCGGATTTCGGACGTTTCTAGCTCCGTTTGGATTTTTCCGTACGGAATAGCAACGTATATCAGTGTCCGTATCGACTTTTGATAGAATGGTCATATCACTGATATCTGTATACCGTTTTGATCGTCGCGTCATGCTGATCTCAGCGGTATATTGACTTATGTGTTTTGAAGTTCCGGTACGCGACAAAACACGCGAAACAGTTACCGTAACGGTCCGTTTTTTTTGTTGTGACCATTTATTTTCCACCGTTCTAAAACCAACGGTCACTTGCATTATTACCTCATAAATTCTCGTGCTACTTTCACGGTGCACCATATTCAATTCATTGCTAACTTTCTGTTTCATCGTGCCGTTTATATTCTTTATTTTATAACGTTTAAATTGAAAATTTATATATTTTATTTTACATCTCTACGTATTTCTCTCTGCAGCTTACCAATTCCATCCCCTTCCTTATTTTCGCTTCTACCTGCCCTCATTACAATCGTTGCTCTTCCTTGAACCGATCGGTCTCACATCCCCTCTCTCATGTGTTCCGCCTTCACCTCCAACCGACCACCACTACCCGCGTCATCGAGCCCCTACGGCCACTGAACCTCCGCCTTATTTCCCCAAGCCACCGCACCCATTTTCTCCCACGGCTACCCACTGTAAAAACCATGCGCAGCTCAACCCAGCCTCGCGCTCAGATCCACGCGAATCATCCCAGCCGAAGCCGGCATCACATCACCCAAACTCTGTTCGCCGTTCGCCATTCTTCCTCTGTTCCTTCCCTATCTCGGCACGGTATGCATGCATATCAATATATTTATCTATTCGTGTGTGTATATATACCTATATGCGTACATACATACATGACTTGATTGTTTATATATTTGATGAATGGGTTCTGTTATTAATTAAGCATGGATTTAATATATTCGTGTATATATTGTACTGTTAAACTTTTCATGTATATTGTTAATCTATATTTGTGATAACATGAAGGTGTTATATGTTATATTATTTTTATATATATACTTATAACTACTATAATTTGCAGCAAGTAATATATATATATATATATGTTGTTTATATAAGTTGGTTATAATCTTCTATTATATAATGATAGTTTCTTATATATAGAAATTATTTGAGGTTTTATGTATATAGTATATATATTCGAACTATTTATATAATGATAGGAAATTTTCCAGAACTCGAGTTCTGTTTGTGTACTGTTTGTATATAGTAATATAACAGCTATATATATACATAGTCTGTTAGATTAAATGAAGATGATATTTTGTTTTATAAATTGCGGATTTTTAAATTTGTTTTATATAATATAGTGTGTATTGAATAGTTATACTTTTGTAATCTAGGTTTATAAATTTTGATTTTGAATATAATGATAATGCATATATATTCAATATAAATGTGTTTGAATTTAAAATATGATTTATATATATATATAGTTATATATAAGTTCACTTATACCTTATCTCCATCGATTCTGTTCTGATTTGATTTCGATAATTCCTATTTATTAGCTTTGTCTATCGTGCCTGTTCTTCATCGAATCGTGTCCATCTAGCTTTGCTTTGAGATTCGTAACTCGTTTGTCAAACATCTCTAGCCTTGAAAGGTGGGTTTATCACTCTCGACATATGTACTTTTATAATTGTGAAACAATGGCATGTGAAGTGTAGAAAATTTATATGTTATGTTAATATGTTCATATATGCCTGTGATATGATTATATGATGTTAAATTCTGTTTATATATTTGTTACATCATCTGATATGATATTATATGCTCTACTGTTTATTTTATTTACTGTTTCTCACACTGCAAGTTTCCTTTCACTATTGGTTGAAATGATACATACCCGAACGGACTTTAGAATAGGGAAAAAATCATTATGAGCTGAAATGATAGGCTCGAGTGATTTTTATTGTATTTGATTTACTTGGGATTGCGGGTTTGAAATGATAGAACCCAGATTTTTCTTTTTAAATTACAGATTGAAATGATACATATCCGTATCACTTGACCTAGGCTAGAAAATATTATACGGACCCATGGATAATTTTTAAATAAATTTTTTCTAAAGATTATTAAGTATTTTGAATTTTAGAAATATGAAATTTTAACTTAAAGTTGATTTGATGATTTAAATTTTAGAGATATATTGGTTTTCTATAAGTTGGAATTTTATAAGTAAATAAGTGGTTTTGTTTAAATTTAGAAAGATATATTGGTTTTAAA
This sequence comes from Allium fistulosum, assembly GCA_030737815.1. Taxonomy (NCBI): domain Eukaryota; kingdom Viridiplantae; phylum Streptophyta; class Magnoliopsida; order Asparagales; family Amaryllidaceae; genus Allium; species Allium fistulosum. Next base: position 794,720,696 of record CM060902.1, on the reverse strand, counting down.
TTGAATTTAAAAAATCTTTATTTATGATAAATAATTAGTAATTAAATTTGATTAAATTTGGAATCTTAAATCTAACCTAGTGATTTTAATAAAGGTTATTTCCTGAAATGGATAGGTTTTGTATAATAAATAATGTAATTTGAATTGACAAAATGAAATACAGTTTTAATTGAACACTGAGTAATAAAATTCATTTAGCTTGAAATCATAGATTAATTGATGTCTAAATGAATAGATTTATAAATAAAATTTGATTGTTATAATAACCATGATAAAATATTATATTTTATGAAATGGACATGTCTTGTATAATAAAGTTATGGCGATTCTTTATAAGTTAAATGTATATGTAAATGGTTAGAAATGTATTTAAATTATGACTTAACTTGATAATTGAAAATTTAGTTTTTAAATAGAAGTTTTAAATTTTTATTTGGTGATAAGATATCTTATTCGTGGAATGGGTATTTAAAATAAAGTGTTGATTTATTTGTTAAAATAAAAAGTTAAGTAAAATAAGGTACTTGTGACATAATACATGAATTATGGTTTAATTGGATATTTATTTATAAAATTTTATTTTATTAAATCATAAGTTAAATGATATCCAAACGAATGTTTTTGAAGCATGAAATATGATTTTTATAAGTTAAAAATGGCTAAAATTGAAGTTTTAATGTTTTTGAAAAGTTATAATAAAATCTGGAATTTTATTGGTAGCATTTATAAAAATGCTGTGGTTTTAAGATGGCATTTGTTAAGTGCTATTATTTCTGAAATTTAACTAAGTTCTGAAATAACAAAACACTATTACAGCACTTTATAAGTGCTACTGTTTCTGAATTTGACAATGTTTTGAAATATTACTAATATATCTACTGTAGCACTTTATAAGTGCTGTTGTTAGCTGAAAATACAATGTTTTGGAAATTTTGTAATTGAATGAATGAACTTAGAAATGCTACAACTTTGAAATGAATATTATTTGACAATGAATTTCAATGGTTTAAATGAATATTATTTTAAAGGTGTTATGATTTTCTAAGTATTATGATTTTCAAAGAATAACATTTCTAAATTGTTATGATTTCAAATATTATGGTTTCAAAGTGTTGGGTTTCAGAGTTGTTATAACTTTGAAAAGTACTATGGTTTGAAATGAGATTTTTGAAATAGTGTTTAATTAAGAATTGTTTTGAATTACTGATTTGCATTTTAAGATTTAAGAATATGGTATTATAAAGTGGTTTTAGTTTAAGATGATTTAAAGGAATATTTCAAGTTTAATAAATTGAAGGAAATATTCAGTGATTTGGAAATAGGGGTTTTATTGATTTGGTTTTGGAATTTAAATGATATATTATGGATTTGGTTTTTGAAATGGAAATGATATATTGATTTGGCTATGAAATGAAATAATATAGTATTTAGTTTTGAAATGGATATGATATTTTGGATTTTTAAGTATAAATGATTTTGGAATAAATATCCATGGGTTATAATAACGATTGGTTGGCAAAGAGACCTGGATCGGATATGGGCATACTCTTTGTCGATACCGAAAACCACTTTGACAACCGTGTATGCGGTGGAGATTCCAGAATGAAGTAGGATGGTGGCGACGATCTTATTGAGGTATGAACGTGGACCCAACTCCCGTGAGTTGACATAAGGTGGCTAAAACATGAGCGATTGACGGGCCAATGAGGTAGCACCTCTGATCGGACGCATTTCTTCGATACTATTCTATTACTTTATGATTTATTTGGTGGCTACCCTTCGATTTTTGATTTGGGAGTGTGTTTTGAGTGGGCGGTAGTGGCTGCTATGCGTTTCCACCAACCCGAATGCGTAATTGGTATATCTACCCTGGCATTGCCTAGTTGTGCCGTGTCACCTACCATATCGAGCTTTACTACGAGTTTGGATTTGTGCCGTAGCCTGTGGAGTATTGAGGGTAGCTCCCGATCTGGGGGTATGCTAATACTGGATAGACTACTGGGACTATTATGTGTTAAGGTGGAAAATGTAAAGCCTTAACGCTATTTAAAAGTAAGATTATTTTATTATAGACATTATTAAAATAGCGAATATTACTACATAGTAGATAGTTTAACGGATCCTTAAAGAATGGGCGATCCCAAGCATTCTTTAAGTTACTTGTGCATTTTATTACAGTTCACTTGAGTTGGTTTACATTGTATAAGTATGTATGTCCTGACTTAATTATTTTGTGTTTTGCTTTACGCTCGGGTCAGACTGAGTGACACAACATTCGAGACTCATCTTTGGAGTTGGAGCTTCGCTTGGATCCATCCATTGATTTCGCTTTCAGATATTTAGTTGATTCCAGTGATGTATTCAGATCTTCTTGTACTTGATTATCTTATTGAGACTTCTATGGTATCTTTTACTTCTGTTGTATCTTGTTAACTCTGATGTATACATATATAGTAGCTTCATGAACTACTATTTCTTTACTTCTGCTGCATTGTTATATTAATCTGTGTCTGTGATCTGTGATTTATTTTGATAAATAAATATAAATTTCAAAGTTTAAATATGATTGAATAAGGGAGTTATGAGTATATATACATATATATATATATACATACATATATATATATATATATATATATTATTTTAAATGATTTGAAATGGAACTCGGAATTTAGTTCTTAAATTTCTATAATTAGAGATTTCAATTATTGTAATGAAATGGAATTTTTAACTATTTAATAATTGGAACTTCTAAATGAAAATAAGAAAGTAAATGCTAAGTTATAAATGAAATATGTAAGAAATTTAAAACTTGTAACCTGTAAATAAAAAGGATATGAAAATGAGAAGCGAAACTATTGAACATTTTGCTAATTAAAATAAATAAGATAAACTTGTGTAACATTCAATTGCATTCTTAAAAAACATATATATATATATATAACTTACCAAATATTAAAGGTTGTAATGTTAACAAGAACATGTAATGGAATATTATACAATAAAAACTTAAGTAGTGAAAGTGTTCAATGTAATTTCTTTTATAAATAAGAATTTTGGATATTATAATTATTATAAACTTAAGTTATAATTGAACTGCTACTAAATCAAATGTAATGGAAAGGTGAGTACCGTAAGTAAAAGATTATAAACTTAAGTTAATGTTTGATGCTATTGATAATTAAAGTGAATAATTAAAAAGAATACTATATTAAAAATTGAAGGGCTGTAACTTCAGAAATTGTTAAAAAGTATTCAGAAAACAGATTTAATATTCAATGACATTAAACAAGAGAATGAATGTAAATTAAAAAGGGAAGAAACTTAAGTATGAACTTATGCACTAATGAATATTAATGTCTAATTGAAATCAAGTATATAAGTTAATTTATGTGAACTAAACTGCAATAGAAGTGTGAAATACTTGAGTAATGAATTCATTGATCATTATAAACAAACGAATGGATATAATTTATGTAAGAAATTAATATAAAGTAATGAAAAGAAATTCTCATTAATTAAATAAATGAAATGAATTTAGTAAGTAATGAATGAAATAAATGAAAATAAGTATTAAATAAATGAATGTGAATGAAATAGTCATTGTATGAATGAAATTGAAGGAAGGTAAAAGTATGAAAAGAAATTAATAAGAACAAACACATATAATGTTGGAATCTGTTGTTCGTTGGTTTATGGATTGTTTGGGAAGTGATACTTCTAATTGTTTGGATGTATGAATAATCTATAGTGTTTTGTCTAAGACTGTTGAGTGCATGGTATACTTAGTAGTTTATTTGTCATTCTAAACTATTGAAGTGTTTAAACCCAAAAACAAACCATTTGTTTGTTTGATATAGATGAATGGTTGATTACTTTGAATCTTGCGTTGATTGTATGCTTGTTTGCAAGTGATTGTTGTTTTGCTGTATTGATTTTTTTTGTTACTAGTTGGAAGTAGCTTAAAACATTTCACTTTTATATAATTATTAACATTCTTGGATTATATAAGTGAAATACAGGTTATGGTAGCAATTGCTACTGCTTTTGGTTTCATAAAATAAGCGTTAATTGCCTGACAAATAGGTACGTTCTCGGATTACGGTGTTATAGCGATATTATATTGTTTTTCCCGCTGTTGGGATATATTATTTTGAAAATTATGATATTATATTGTTATTATCGATATTATTATTTTTCCCAGACCTCTCCGTACAAAGGAGACTCTGCCGAAATTTTTCGTAAATTCTGGACTTAGGAAATTTTATGAAATGTTTTCCAAAGTTTTGTTAACTTGAATATAAAGGATTTAAGTGTTATAAATTGATATATTTTATTTAAATTACTTAATTTTGTAAATTAATTGTTTATAAATTTATTATTTTGAATAAGATATATTGATTACTAAATTTCTTTTTCCCTTTTTTTTCCTTTTCGAGGACGAAAAGTTTTGAGTGGGGGAGAGTGTAACGACCCGTAAATTTTCGATAATTAAAATGGTTAATTTAATAAGATTCCGTGATTAAATATTGAAAGAAATAAAAATTTGTAATTTAATAATGAAATAATAACTAAAATGAAAGGTAACAATGTTAATTAAAGTAAATTATTAACAACTTGAATGGAATTCCAATCAATTGAAATAATGTAAAGGTTATACTTGGTTATACAGTGAATATAGGTAAACAAATGTAAATATTCAATTCATTAATGAAATAGTATATAATAAATGGTAATTGAATAAAAATCTGTGTTATGTAAGTAATCGTAACATTTGTTTGTAAATAATGAATTTAAAAGGTGTGATTAAGAGTTAATGGCAACAATTATTGTACGTTACCTATTTTGTTAGTTTGTTATGTTTAATTTGAAACCAATTGCAATTAATTCACTTAATTATTGCAGTTAATGTGGATTAAATTGGTAAGTGAAGAATGTTTATTCAATAAGATGTAACCAATGTAAATTCTATACATAATATGATAATTGATGTAAATAAAAGAATGAAACCAAGATGAAATAATTAATTGAGATTTTTAAATTTTAATTAATGTGTAAAATTGACAAAATTTCCAATATAATTGAAATATAGTAATTAATAAAAATAAAAGATGAAAATTGGAAGATATTAATGTAATGGAATATAAAACAATGTTAATTATGTTAGTTGAGTAATAATTGATGGAATATTAAGTTTGGAATCAAATAAAATCAAATTTATTGGGATTAATTTGTAATTAATTGGATTAATTGCAGTTGACATTTGAACACTGTATTTATTGAAATAATTAACACGAAATTGATATGTGAATTTGCTTTTAGTTATTATAAATATCTAAGGGATCAGAATTGATAAAAATCTGCCAGTTTATAAATATTGAATTAAAAAGTGATTTAATTAATTTAATATTTATTTATTTAATTAACTGAAATATAGCCATTTTGGCCACTGACTCGGATTTCGACAAAACTTGTTTCATCGGAATAGTGAATTATTGTAAGATTTCAAGTTTCATAGTGATCGGACTTGCCGTTTGATCTTACGGGCTCGAAACGCCTAGAAATCAACTTAATTTAAAATCAATTGAAATCAAATTGAAATAAGCTGATTTTGGCATAAATTCTTCATATGATGGAATTAGGACTTGAAACCTATTCCATTGAATTTGAAATTATCGAAAACATCTATTTTGATATATGGGTTGATCCATTTTCGTTCTGGAGACAGAACGGGTTTTTTGGGTCGTTCAATCCAAATTAATCTTGTCCATTCATTCTATTTTCAGCTTTGCCTATAAATAGCCTGTTATAAACCCTAGCTCCTTCTTATTTTCATTTGTCTGTACGTAAAATTCCATTTTCTTCTCTCTTACCAATGGCTGCAAACCCGAATTCCCAAATTGCAAATCCAAATATAAAAAATCAAATTGAAAATCAAACTCCTGAAACTATATCGAATATTATATCGATTTGAAGCTCTCAACGAGCGCATCTCAGATCTGTAATTCGTTTTCCGAATTGAACCACTGTTTGTCCTGAAATTGAAGAACAAATCGCGGTTGTTCATCGAGTCGCGATCAACTTTGCCTGATCGTCGATTTGAGGGTACCGTTCTGTAGAGAGGGTTGAGGGGAGTTCATTGGCGTGGGTTGTTTGGCATTTTGATGGTCGGATTGCTCGCTAAAATTCACTAGGGTTTAAAAGTTATGGCGGCGGCTGCTCTAAATGGTCATCGAATGACGATCTGAGGGGTGTCGTGGTCGAAGTCACGACATCCATTAGGTGAGGCGCATGGATTCGGTGGCGAGGCTACCCAGGTTGGACGTGCGGTGAGCGATTTGGCAAAGCAACTTGAAAGAGTCTATGCGGTAGGATCGTATAATATGGAATAATGAAATGGTCTAGGTAGATAGTAATATGGTATAAGTAAAGTAGACACCAAGACTTTATACTGGTTCAGACCTCTTGTCCTACGTCCAGTCCTTAAGCTCCTCTTAGGAATTCAACTAACCAACAACCCTCACTTAACCCGGAGGAATAGGTTTACAACTTACCCGAACAAGCGAACGAGATTTCTTGCCTCAACTACCGAAGAGGACTTCAACTAGATACAAATAGTATTTCTGACTTGTTGTGTTCTTGATAACACTAATGAGTCTAATTGAGTACAAATTTCCTATAATCTTATCCTCAAGAACATGAAGTGTGTTTGTGAAGATTTAGGAAATGTGAATTGCTATGAATCAAAAGAGTGTTATAGACAAAACAGGGATTCAAGCAAATGGTTTGTGATTGCTTTGAGAACTTTAGAAATCTGAAAATTTGATTAAGAAAAATAGAGAGATTAAAGCATATCTAATTGGTGATTTTCAATGATAGAAACATGTATTTATAGGTATAGAAGAGGTGTATCTATTTGCAAAAGATTCAGGCAAGAGATGCATCCATTACCATTGGAGAATGGTTGCAACTCTTGGGAAGAAGAAAGTGTCTTTTCAGTGAAAAATTCGCAGGTTCAAATTCAGTCGACTGAGCAGGGATTTCAGTCGACTGAAAGTATGAAGAAAAATTTTCAGGAACAAATTCAGTCGACTGAGCAGGAACTTCAGTCGACTGGAACTGTGCATGTTTGTGTATGCGTCACAGGTTCAGTCGACTGGTCATCCCTGTTCAGTCGACTGAACTACTAAATTGTGCATAGTGAATGTTTATTAAAAAATGAAGTTTATAAAATGTGTTCTAGTGTTTGTGCAAGCCTCTTGAGGATAGATTTTAACAATAAATCTAAACTAAGACCTATATAAAAATCATACTTATGTTTATCATTGGACTTCATCGTTCTTCTCTTAGCTTTGCACACATCTCTTCCTTTTTGTTGAAGCACATTGTCATTGATCAAAATCTTAGCATATCAACATTCTCCCCCTTTTTGATCGATGACAATACCTATGTTTGTAGAGATGTAATTATCTTTCCTCCCCCTGAATATATGCACTATCTTTCCTACAAAACAAAGTTAGTTACATAGATTTCTCCCCCTTTGTCATCGACAAAAAGGAAGTAATAATATATAGAAGTATATAATTTGCAAGTAACAGAGCAACCATATGCAAATATAACCACAGAGCGAATAATACAAACCATAGAGTATCACAAATAAAAGAAGGCTATATATACTAGAATGTGCTTTGAGCAACCACTGTCTAGTATCTGTTAGCACCAAAATTGGTCACTAACCTCGTAGAGAAAGATTGTGTAGAGATATAAGTGATGAAGATAAATTAAACAAGGAAGAGAATGCTAATTTAAATGTAGAAAGTAAGAACACCAAATTTATAGTGGTTCAGCGTAATTGACTACGTCCACTTTGAGGTTAAACTTTATTGATCTTCTTAATAGTTGATTACAAATACAATTTGTGAATCAAATGCTTGAATGAAGTTGTTAAGTAGAGAAGATGAGTCTCAAAAATGGCAGAGTCTCCCCAGTGTTCTCCAAAAAGGATCCCTCTTCACTGTGACCCTGCCCCTCTATTTATAGACAAAGATGGGCTGGACTTCCCAGGTGGGCTCGGTAGCCGAACACTCTAGCCCAAGCATAGTGGTCGCTGCACGCCGAACCAGATATGCCGAACACCATAATGTCGAACGATCCTTTCTATGCCGAACGGTATGCTTGATGTGTGGGAATTGCAGAATGGTTGTCAGTCGAAGCCGAACGTGCCTCTAGATGCCGAGTACTACTGTCGCCGAGTTCTATTGGATGTCGAGCACTATGCCGAGTACTCCTGTCGCCGAGTTCTACTGGATGTCGAGTACTACGCCGAGTACTCTTGTTGCCGAGTTCTACTGGATGTCGAGTACTACGCCGAGTACTCTTGTTGCCGAGTTCTACTAGGCGCCGAGTACTACCTGATGTCAAGCACTAGTTGATGCCGAGTGCTACCTGATGCCGAGTGCTACCCGATGCCGAGCACTACCTGATGTCGAGCACTAGTTGATGTCGAGCACTAGTTGACTGGTCAAATCTCCAGGAAACACTTGCCCCCCAAAGTGTATTACGTGACTACACATAATACGCTTTGAACTATGTATCCTCCATGTCTCGTTTCAAATCCTTGACTAAATTCTAATGGAGATGCCTTCTTGAGAATATCAGTGGTCATCCATGTTTGATTCTGCAGAGCTAATAGGCTTCGGCTATCTGATCTAGCCTTCTCTTAATAACCCTTAGTGAGAATTCAATTTATGTTGATTTCAAGAAGTCGAACTTTTTCGGACGTACACATGCACGTTCGGGTACATGTTCTTGCCATTGGCTCTCGGATGCGTTTTATATGCTCATAAGTCGTCGCCAACTCCATCTAGTTTAATTGCAATTCAATCGCGATTCCTTGTTTGTATTTTCTGTGAAATAAGGGTTGCAATTAGCCACTTGAGGAGTTTTCCAAACCTCTCTTCAGTACAGACTCTATGATTTTGTTCACAGCTTCAACCTGTCCATTTGCAGTTATAATAGATCATGGAAGGTCATAAGGACAGATGACGTTACGGATAAAGAAGTTGATTATTTTCTTCATCTTCGTCGTGGTTAAGAGTTCTTCATCTGCCCATTTGGTGACGTAATCAACTGCTATGATGGTGTATCTCGCACCACCTTTAGGATCGACAAGAAGATGATTTTAGTGCCCCCAAGTGGCAAACGGCTATGAACTAGCCATTTGAATAATTTCCATCGGTGGGGTTCCCGGATTCTTTGCAAACATCTTGCACTCGTTACATTGTCTAGCATGATCAACCGCATCGGGGTTGATGGTTGGCCAGTAATACCTATAGCAGAGTATCTTCTTTATCGTGGTTTTCCCCCTGATGTTATTACCGCATTCTTCTTCATAGATTTTGCTCAAGATATCATCATGGGCGATATGCCGAAGCATGGGGATGGATAAACTCGTTTTGACACACGAATTATTCTTAGATGATTTGGCGTGAAGCTTTGAGGAGGATCCGTCGTTTTCCATTCCTCCGTTCAGTAAGAATTCCTCATTGTAGATAGTCTTTGATAGGAGTCAACCATGACACCTTTTCATTTTGTTCGCTGAGTACGTGTGTAATGATGTAATACGTGAAGTCGGTTAGTAGCTCTTGGACTTGGCCGAGATAAGGAGCAAGACAATGCCCCCTAGCAAGATCAACTTCCTCAAATTTGTATACTACCAATCAAGAATCACAAAAGGCATGTATAGTTTTCACTTCAAATCCTCTAGCAAGTTTGAGGCTGGCAGTCAAGGCTTCATACTAAGCATTGTTGTTTGTTACATGTAAACCGAGTTTTAGGACGTAGCAGATCGATCGTTCCTCAGGAGTCATTATCAAGCCATAACACCGATCATTGGATGCTCCATCCGCGAACATTTTCCATCTTATGGTTGGTTCTCTGCTACTCTTCGAATAGTCATCTGAAGTAGTGAATTTGGGTGTGAGGTCTGCTAATTTCCGTCCTTGGATAGCCCTTCGTGGGAAATAAGTGATATTGAATTAGCTTAGTTCGATATTCTATTTAAGCAGTCTTTCAGATGTCTCAGGTCATTGTATGCCCTGTCGCAACGGCTGGTAGGCATAGACGTTGATGGGGTGAGCCTAAAAGTAATAGTGGATCTTTCATGATGAAATCAATAGAGATTGTGCTAGCTTTTGTAGCTTCGGGTTGATATCCAATGCATGGCTTGCGATAGTTAATGAAATCACATATGCATGTCAGAATGGGTCCAAGGGAACATATCATCATTTATTCAGAAAAATCCAACTAATTCTTTTATCATCACTGCACTGAGTTGTGATCCGATATTCAGCACCCGGAAAAGGTCGCCATGGCTAGCTGCTATGTTGACCGTCAGCTTAGCAGGTGCCATCCCAGATTCTTTGAGTAAAGATGTAACTATTTTGCATAACATTCAATGTGAAATATGGTTGGGACGGTCAATGTTGATGGTTACTCTGGTCGAATCCTAGAGTCTTGCCATGAGTTGTTAAGTCAAATAATGAAGGGCTCTGAATGCTCTAATTGATTATCTGCAAATGGCCAAAGATCAGGCTTAAAAGCACGTTGAAGGAAATGTCGAGTAGGGGCCAGCCTCGAGTTGCGTGCAACTGCATAGCTGGATCTTGCTATGAGTTTGAATTTGCTTGTATATTCGAGTAACGCATTTTCTATTCAATGCATTCATGATCCTTCACTCGCCCTTCGGGTTGGAGTGACAGTCAGTTGCCCCCAAGCTTTGGCATCGATTTAACGATTCTATCTCTAGGCATCCACTCGGTCGTTGCCTTGAGTAGCTGTAAGCACTATATATAAGTTTTAATACTGAGCTATCGTGGCCAGTTTTTGGATGACCATGCGTCTTCTCCCAGTCTCGAGTTGATAAATGTACTGCATGGACGGTTGAGTCTCGTCCTAGCTATGTTTATGTTTTCACCTAAACTCCAAAGACATAGAGGTGATTGGTGAATAGTCGGTTCACATTCATCTTGCTTCTCGCTCGTGCCCCTAGGTCTAGGGCATATACCGATAAGTAGGAAGGCCAGCCATGCCCACTTTAGCTTTACTCTCTTTCCCGTTGAATCGTGGGATCATGTAAGTCGATAGGAGACTAGGTCTCGCCTATCTTGGATTTTATCGTGGTTTTTCATTCCAAGAGGAATACTTCGATGCCACGTAAGTTTCAGGGCGTAATTTGGACAGTGGATGGTCATCCACGTCCACTTTGGTTCATGCTCTGTAATTAGATCTCGGGGTAAAGTTGGCTACAAATGCAGTCGGTTTATGCTCATCCAGTTTCATACTCCTCCTGGCGAATCGAACGAGGGTGCTGGAGAATTTTTTGACCAAGTATTCGTGGTTTACCCTCCTTTCCATACTCTAGGAGTCATAGTTTTTCAAAAAACATCCGAGTCACACTCATATGTGCTTAGTGCGGATCGGCATTGACCCTTGGTTTGAGGTATGATATAGTAGGTTGCTCATAGCTTTGGATGCTGTTTCGATTGGTTATGTATTGAGACCTCCCTGCAGTCGCTGCCTCAAGTTATAAAGAACGCCACGCTAGAGCTATAATGAGCTGTCATATTCAGCTTTTTAGTGTTTTGTACCTCTGCCCCCAGTAATGATTTGGCCAGGTCACTAGTTGAATGGTCGAACTCCATCCTCAACGGGTTAATAATCCTCCTGTCGATTCCAGGTCGAAGTTTACGGAATAGAAAATGGTCGGAATCCACTCGTTTATTTATCGATGTTTATACACCACTCTGCATTCTGGTGACTTAGTGTTATTCTCTATGTAGGACTATTGCATTCTAATGCTTGTTTTCCATGATTTTGTACAGGCCGTTCTGACCCCGAGCCCACTCCGAGGAGCGATGTCGCCAAGGAAGTGGGGGAGAAAACAAGTGAAGCCACTCACGCAGGGGAGGCTTTTGGTCCAGACACTCAGGTGATCGGAGCGCTTGATGAAGACAAGTCTGAAACCTCCTCTCCTACCGACGGGGGTTATGAAGTAGAAATTATAGGCGCCTCTGAGCACACATCTGAATTGAGCATGGAGGAGCGGCTCGAGAAAGAGAAGGAGGAGACGGTCAAGGTCATAGTAGTGCCCTGAGTTGTGGACTTGGACGATCCTTTGAACAAGCCGTTGCTCTTTCAGTTGCTACGCCTCTATCAAAGAAGAGTACCAAGGGTAAATGCTCTGGAGAGGAGCCGTCTGGAAAGAAGTTGAAGAAGCACAAGAAGTGATTACTATCCTCGTTCAACGAGGGTTAGCTTAAGTCATGTAATTATTTTCATCTATTTCCTTAGTCCTTGTAGATAGAATGTCGACTCTGAACTTTTGGAGGGGTTGTAATAGAAACTCATTTCTGAATAAGGTTTAGTTCCTTTTTCTGTCTTACAAAAGACTCTTATTGTTCAGTTTTCTTTGTGATTGTGATTTTAATCCAAGCAGTTGTGAGTAACATAGACTTCTCAGTCCATCTTCATATAACTCGGAAACTCTTCAGGAGTCGTTGAACTTCCATTCTGTGCTTCGAGCACTTAGAATACTTTCTAGCCCGTATGTCAGGGATTTGACAAATTCAAGTCATTTGTGTCATAGTTCATATTCAGGGAACTTGGAGATCCGATTCGCTTATATTCGAGTCTGCACTCTGGGGAGTTAGAGTACTCTAGTCCGCACTCTGGGGACTTGGAGGTTTAAGTCATTTATACTCTAGTCCGTGCTCTGGGGACTTAGAGTACTCCAGTCCGCAATCTGGGGACTTGGAGGTTTAAGTCGTTTATACTCTAGTCCGCGCTCTGGGGACTTAGAGTACTCCAGTCCGCACTCTGGGGACTTGGAGGTTTTAGTCATTTATACTCTAGTCCGCGCTCTGGGGACTTAGAGTACTCCAGTCCGCAATCTGGGGACTTGGAGGTTTAAGTCGTTTATACTCTAGTCCGCGCTCTGGGGACTTAGAGTACTCCAGTCCGCACTCTGGGGACTTGGAGGTTTTAGCCATTTATACTCTAGTCCGCGCTCTGGGGACTTAGAGTACTCCAGTCCGCACTTTGGGGACTTGGAGGTTTAAGTCGTTTATACTCTAGTCCGCGCTCTAGGGACTTGGAGTACTCCAGTCCGCACTCTGGGGACTTGGAGGTTTTAGTCATTTATACTCTAGTCCGCGCTCTGGGGACTTAGAGTACTCCAGTCCGCACTCTGGGGACTTGGAGGTTTAAGTCGTTTAAACTCTAGTCCGCGCTCTGGGGACTTAGAGTACTCCAGTCTGCACTCTGGAGACTTGGAGGTTTTAGTCATTTATACTCTAGTCCGCGCTCTGGGGACTTGGAGGTTTAAGTCGTTTAAAATCTAGTCCGCGCTCTGGGGACTTGGAGTACTCCAGTCCGCACTCTGGGGACTTGGAGGTTTTAGTCATTTATACTCTAGTCCGCGCTCTGGGGACTTGGAGTACTCCAGTCCGCACTCTGGGGACTTGGAGGTTTTAGTCATTTATACTCTAGTCCGCGCTCTGGGGACTTAGAGTACTCCAGTCCGCACTCTGGGGACTTGGAGGTTTAAGTCGTTTAAACTCTAGTCCGCGCTCTGGGGACTTAGAGTACTCCAGTCTGCACTTTGGAGACTTGGAGGTTTTAGTCATTTATACTCTAGTCCGCGCTCTGGGGACTTAGAGTACTCCAGTCCGCACTCTGGGGACTTGGAGGTTTAAGTCGTTTAAACTCTAGTCCGCGCTCTGGGGACTTGGAGTACTCCAGTCTGCACTCTGGAGACTTGGAGGTTTTAGTCATTTATACTCTAGTCCGTGCTCTGGGGACTTAGAGTACTCCAGTCCGCACTCTGGGGACTTGGAGGTTTAAGTCGTTTAAACTCTAGTCCGCGCTCTGGGGACTTAGAGTACTCCAGTCCGCACTCTGGAGACTTGGAGGTTTAAGTTGAGAGTAGTCGTATTTCCACTCTTTAATTTGTATTCATCTACTGTATCGAGGCTAATGTCGTGGAATGAACAATCGAACCACGTTTGCTCACGGAATGGGATTCTGCCCCCCAGGATGAGGGACGGAATTTGAAAAATGAACGATCGATTCTCATCCGCTTGGTGATTATAGCTCTTCCAATCAAGTCAAGGAAAGAGGTGAATTTGAAAAATGAACGATCGATTCTCGTCCGCTTGGTGATTATAGCTCTTCCAATCAAGTCAAGGAAAGAGGTATATGACAGATGGTTGGATCACATCCATGTTGGGTTAGATAGCCAAATCTCTTATAATTTGCTCCGTATCTCCTTTTAGAAAATAAGGATAATAGATTGTTGAGTAGACAAAGTAAGTTGCATATGTTCCAAGGTGCAGTCGTGTCCATATATTGAGAGCGATGGTTAATGAGTAGGCAGTCCACCACAACTACTTCAAGTCAGGCTTTCAAATAACCTTTCGTGTTCGAGGTAGGTTTGATGTGTAAATGAACAAATCATGTGCACTCTAGACAGATCCCGGCATCACTGAGTTTCATGAGGGGCATCAGTATTTTGTCGAACTTTGTTCTATGACTCGATTGGAGTGGATGATCAGGCCATATTCATTCCAAGAAGTTTAGGTCTCCAAGTCAAATGTGGAGGTTGATGGATGGATGGTCGGTTGTTCGAATCGATCATAAGTTGAGCATACGAACTCGGATCGTCTTGAAACTTGGAACATTGGCCTCCCTGGCTTTGATTGTTATGTCTTGTTAATCGTGGCTCGATCCAGACTCGGAAAAAATCCATCGATATCCATAGTGAGCCTTTGTGTAACCGATCTCCAAGACGAACTGTCACTGGTTTCTAATCAAGTTCTTGGTGTCACGGCCTTGCCAAAAGGCGGGATAACATTTGCCCCCCAAAGGACGTCTTGTGTAAACATGACGTGCTTTGAAAAACCGCAGTCTTTCATGCTGAATATTTCCGTTCAGTTGATTGCTTGACAGTCGTCTTTTAATCGTTCGTTGCAATCTTCTTTTAGACAAATGTTCAACTAGCATGCTTTGCTTTGGTTCTGCCCCCCGTTTTGGGGATGAGTATGGAGTTGATGTATGTTTATACTCCATCTCGCACTCTGGGAGTACGGAGTTGAGTAGACGTTTATACTCCGTCTCGCACTCTGGAAATACAGAGTTGATTAATGTTTATACTCCATCTCGCACTCTGGGAGTACGGAGTTAAGCGAATGTTTATACTCCGTCTCACACTCTGGGAGTACGGAGTTGATTAATGTTTATACTCCGTCTCGCACTCTGGGAGTACGGAGTTAAGTACATGTTTATACTCCGTCTCGCACTCTGGGAGTACGGAGTTGTGCGAAGGATCATCGTGTATCAACCCATTTTTAGCCTTGATGTGATGGCTTGCCCCCGAGCTCGAGTTTCACTTAGCGAATGGTTGGTCGTATCGCAGCCGCTCTCTACTTGAATAAATTCCACTTGCAGGATGGAATTCAGCTCTCCGTGCATCATGATGTTGTACATTGTATTTAATCCATAGCCCCAAATCGAAGGCATATGGTTGATGATGAGCAATAGAATTATTCTCGTCCAGATGTAACTCCACACGTCCGATCATGGTCTGCGTAGATTGGTTGGCAACCAAATCTGAGTACCTGGACATCTGCATCGTTTTGAAAGTAGTTTAGTTCAAGCTAGTCGTAGTTCATAGAACAATTGAAATAGAGATGGAAATGGAAATAATTCAAAGAAGATTATGGTAAATCTCATTGATATGTGAAGCAGCATCGTGTGCTCGCTATTCGACTCCGCCCCTAGCTCCTTTCAAAGGGATGTTGGCCGTCAACCGTCCAATTGATAATCATAGCCCTTTATTAATAGGCATCGGATATTCGCTGCCCGCCATTCTACAGGACTTGTACATACTATTGAAGCTTTCCTTTCCAGGTCATCTTTTCGATCACACCTCGGAGGTGTTTGTAATCGCCTGTGTTAGGATCAGCGAGCATCCGGGAATATACAACATTCCCCTAATTTTCTTTAGACTTTGGTGTACTCTCTCGAGGTTGGTTTCCAGTACCACTCCGAGTCGTGAGTCTTCAAGTAGAGGTTGTCAATTGAATCTTTCAAAGAGCATATGAGCTGAATTCTGAAGTCTTGTTTCGGCTACTGGGATCTACATCCTTAGCCAACGGGCCTTCATTGTTATTTTTCTTAGTCTGCTCCACTCCTCCTCACTTCAGTTCTGATTCATTTTGTAAAAGAAACGATCCATAGTCGTAGGAGGCTCTTTAACTAACTAGCTTCCAAAATATATCTGGAGGTCGACTTTCCTCAAACGCGATCAGTATGATACCCTTGTTAGTATTTGGAATAAATTGCTTAGAGCATTGGTTTGCTTGGAGTCATCTTGGCGTTTGCTAGAGTCGTATCATCTATGTTCTCCAACCTTTGGGAGTACCGCTTGAATAGCGGTTGCTTGTCCGTTCCCTTGATGTCGTTCATAAGCTGCCGCTAGATCCTATATGCCCTGGTCGATCATGGGATGTCAAGGAAGTGGATAGAATGTTCCTTTATTAAGTTGAGTTTTGAATTCACTATCCGGAGGCACTGCGCTGTGGCTAGGGTTCGTACCCGAAAATATAATTTTTTTGAAAATAGGGGTCGTATAAGGGACCGGTGTAACTTAATTCCAGAGGCGTTCGGCATTCGTTCTCGTTCGACACAACCGAGTCGTTCGGCATACAATACCGTTCGGCATTACAGAGGTGCTCGACATTCATTCTTGTTCGGCACAACCGAGTCGTTCGGCATACAATACCGTTCGGCATTACAGAGGTGTTCGGCATAGAGGTATGGTTCGGCCTGGAAGAGCGTTCGGCCTAGAGGTATGTTCGGCTTGGAAGGGCGTTCGGCCTAGAGTTATGGTCGGCCTGGAATGGCGTTCGGCCTAGAGGTATGTTCGGCCAAAGCTGTTCGGCCAAGGCTGTTCGGTAGAATGGATCGGCGTGGAGTGGTTCGGCCAAAGCTGTTCGGCCAAAGTGGATCGGCCTAGAGTGGTTCGGCCAAAGTGGATCGACCTGGAGTGGTTCGGCCAAAGCTGTTCGGCCAAAGTGGATCGGTCTGGAGTGGTTCGGCCAAAGCTGTTCGGCCAAGGCTGTTCGGCCAGAGTGGATCGGCCTGGAGTGGTTCGGCCAAAGCTGTTCGGCCAAGGCTGTTCGGCCAAGGCTGTTCGGCCAAGGCTGTTCGGCCAAGGCTGTTCGGCATGGGAATGCTGTTCGGCATGGGAATTCTGTTCGGCATGGGAGCTCTGCTCTGCTTGGATGCTGCTCGGCATGGGAATTCTGTGGAGAGATGGGCATACACCTTTTCTGGAGCGGTCGGCATACTTCTTTTTGGGGCGATCGGCTAAATTGCCTTCAGAGGGGGGTCGGCCTTTATTCAACATGACTGCCAACTTCAACGCCCAGTCCCCATATCTTACATAGACTTGGTTTATATGAATACGGCTATCAGCTTCCTTTAGATTTCTTTCAAATATGAGTAGAATAGGAAGTTTCCTAGTAAACAACTGGATCTATCTCGCGAATATGGAAATCCACTAGTAGATGATGAGATCCAATCAAGCTGAGAATTCAATTCTCAGTGAAAGCACCAAAGTGTTAGCACCAAAATTGATCACTAACCTCGTAGAGAAAGATTGTGTAGAGATATAAGTGATGAAGATAAATTAAACAAGGAAGAGAATGCTAATTTAAATGCAGAAAGTAAGAACACCAAATTTATAGTGGTTCAGCGTAATTGCCTACGTCCACTTTGAGGTTAAACTTTATTGATCTTCTTAATAGTTGATTACAAATACAATTTGTGAATCAAACGCTTGAATGAAGTTGTTAAGTAGAGAAGATGAGTCTCAAAAATGGCAGAGTCTCCCCAGTGTTCTCCAAAAAGGATCCCTCTTCACTGTGACCCTGCCCCTCTATTTATAGACAAAGATGGGTTGGACTTCCCAGGTGGGCTCGGTAGCCGAACACTCTAGCCCAAGCATAGTGGTTGCTGCACGCCGAACCAGATATGCCGAACACCATAATGTCGAACGATCCTTTCTATGCCGAACGGTATGTTTGATGTGTGGGAATTGCAAAATGGTTGTCAGTCGAAGCCGAACGTGCCTCTAGATGCCGAGTACTACTGTCGCCGAGTTCTATTGGATGTCGAGCACTATGCCGAGTACTCCTGTCGCCGAGTTCTACTGGATGTCGAGTACTACGCCGAGTACTCTTGTTGCCGAGTTCTACTGGATGTCGAGTACTACGCCGAGTACTCTTGTTGCCGAGTTCTACTGGGCGCCGAGTACTACCTGATGTCGAGCACTAGTTGATGCCGAGTGCTACCTGATGCCGAGTGCTACCCGATGCCGAGCACTACCTGATGTCGAGCACTAGTTGATGCCGAGCACTAGTTGACTGGTCAAATCTCCAGGAAACAGTATCCATTTCTTCTTTTTTGAGTAGGACCTGAAAATAAATACAATATTGGTACCCACCTTTCAATAGGGTCCTGAAAGTTAGAACTTAGGAAACCAAACCCAATTTGGTTTAGTATCCTTTTTATAAATATAATTTTTATTATTATGAACACTATCTATAAATGCTTTAATATATTTATTCCTAATTAAAATATTGTTAGTCTTTGGAACCCTAATTTTAACTATCTTAGTTTCTTCTTTTGTTCTAATAGGTTCTCTTAATAACATTTGTTGTTTTGAATCAATATTCCTCTTAAAATTTGTATTTTTTTTTTAGGAATTTTTGACTCCTTTTTATATCCTAATCCATGTTTATTTGAGGAGGATTGAGAATTTTCTAAAATCTTAGATAAATTTTCTCTTCCTTTGTTAAAATTAGAGACATTTTTAGTGATGTTATCTAATCTAGCTTGAAGACTATTATTTTCTTACTCAACTTGTCTAATCTTAGTTTTTAACTCATGATTTTCAGAAACAATTATATCATTCTTTGTCTTTTGAGTTTCAATTTCTTGACTTAAAAGTGATAATTGAGTTTCCGAATTTGAAAGAGATTCTTGAACTTTTTCAAGTTCTTCTTCTAGAATTTTCTTTTCATTTTTTAACATATCTCTTTCAAATTCAGCTTTGCTTTGATTTTCACGAGTTTCCATGAGTTTCCTTTTAAGAGTTTTTATTGTGCTCAAAAGTTCAGTGTTTACATCAATTAAATCATCATAAGATAAATCACTAACCTCAGATTCTTGAGCCATGAAGCACACATTTGCTTGTTCATTGTTGCTATCACTATCACTATCTGATGAATCTGAATAAGAATCGTCCCATGTGACAGAAAAAGCCTTCTTTTTAAATTTGTCTTTCTTATTCTTGTTGTTGAAGTTTTACTGATTCTCCTTCTTTAGCTCCGGACAGTCTTTTATCATATGACCTTTCTTGTGACAATTAAAACATTCCATATTTGAGGATGAAGGTTTGTTCAAGAAATTCTTTTTGAAACCGTTTTCATTTCCTTTTCTATATTTTAAGAATTTCTTGAAATTTTTGGCAATAAATTCTAGATCCTTATCTTCAGACTTTGATTCTTCCTTTTCTGCGTGAAAAGCCACATTTTTTATTTCCTGTGCTTGATCTTTCTTAGCTTGCATGTTAACTTCATAAGACATAAGGTTTCCAATTAATTCTTCTGGTTTCATTGTAGATAGATCGTTTGCTTCCTCGATTGCTAAGACTTTTCTCTCCCATTCACCAGTGAGTGAATTTAGGACCTTAGATACAATATCAAAATCCGTATACTTTTCTCCTAATCCTATTAAGGCATGATGAATGTCTTGAAATCTCGAGTACATGTCATTGATGGATTCATTATGTCGCATTCTAAAGTTTTGGAACTGGTTCTTTAGCATGGAGATCTTTGTTTGTTTGACCTTGTTTGTGCCTTCATGTATGGTTCTAAGTGTACTCCATATCTGATGTGCAGTAGTACAAATGCTAACACGATTGAACTCATTTCTATCCATAGCGCAAAATAGCATATTCATAGCTTTGGCATTTGCACTAGCTTCATTCTTCTGAGTTTGTGTCCATGTAGGGTAGCCAGTTGTGGGTACAACGAACTCTGCTTGAGTTGCATTCCAGGCTTCAAAGCTTGTTGCTTGCATATAAATCCTCATCCTTGTAGTCCAATAATTATAGTTTAGTCCATTGAATAGAGGAGGTCTTTGGGTAGATTGTCCTTCCGCAAATGTAGAGTTATAGGCAGATGTTGTGCTTGTGTTGTTTTCCATATTATCAATATATCAAATAACGGTGTTATGGTTATAAGACAACCTTGCTCTGATATCAATTGAAAGGTTCTATGCGGTAGGATCGTATAATATGGAATAATGAAATGGTCTAGGTAGATAGTAATATGCTATAAGTAAAGTAGACACCAAGACTTTATACTGGTTCGAACCTCTTGTCCTACGTCCAGTCCCTAAGCTCCTCTTAGGAATTCAACTAACCAACAGCCCTCACTTAACCTGGAGGAATAGGTTTACAACTTACCCAAACAACCGAACGGGATTTCTTGCCTCAACTACCGAAGAGGACTTCAACTAGATACAAATAGTATTTCTGACTTGTTGTGTTCTTCATAACACTAATGAGTCTTATTGAGTACAAATTTCCTATAATCTTATCCTCAAGAATATGAAGTGTGTTTGTGAAGATTTAGGAAATGTGAATTGCTATGAATCAAAAGAGTGTTATAGACAAAACAGGGATTCAAGCAAATGGTTTTTGATTGCTTTGAGAACTTTAGAAATCTGAAAATTTGATCAAGAAAAATAGAGAGATTAAAGCATATCTAATTGGTGATTTGCAAATGATAGAAACATGTATTTATAGGTATAGAAGAGGTGTATCTATTTGCAAAAGATTCAGGCAAGAGATGCATCCATTACCATTGGAGAATGGTTGCAACTCTTGGGAAGAAGAAAGTGTCTTTTCAGTGAAAAATTCGCAGGTTCAAATTCAGTCGACTGAGCAGGGATTTCAGTCGACTGAAAGTATGAAGAAAAATTTTCAGGAACAAATTCAGTCGACTGAGCATGAACTTCAGTCGACTAGAACTATGCATGTTTGTGTATGTGTCACAGGTTCAGTCGACTGGTCATCCCTATTCAGTCGACTGAACTACTAAATTGTGCACAGTGAATGTTTATTAAAAAATGAAGTTTATAAAATGTGTTCTAGTGTTTGTGTAAACCTCTTGAGGATAGATTTTAACAATAAATCCAAACTAAGACCTATATAAAAATCATACTTATGTTTATCATTGGTCTTCATCGTTTTTCTTTTAGCTTTGCACACATCTCTTCCTTTTTGTTGAAGCACATTGTCATTGATCAAAATCTTAGCATATCAACACAACTCCCTGACGTCGCGAGTGTACAGTAGATGGTAGGGTTTCCTGGAGAAGAACGTCGCTGACGTGTACAGGTTATATTATATATTATTTTGTTTTGTTTCAAAATTTAATTCGTATAAACATTCTAACATGAATAACTTTCGTTTACGAGGTTTGATTTACACGCGGTTTCTTTTGTTGGGATTGTATCGAAATTCCAGACATTCTGACGTTAGTTTGGACGAATTATGAGACTATTCAAATTTAGGCCCTATTTTGAATTTCAAATCGATTTGAAATTAAAAGGTGAGTGTTTTAACCCACTCACAATTTCTAAAATTTCTTATGTTTGTTAAATTAAATTTTTGATATGATTGGAAATTTATTTATGGCTATTCGGTATATTTTAAATCATCATCTCAGTTAATTTGGATTTATTTCAATTAAATCGTTATTTAATTTATTATTGAATATAAATTGCCAGTTAAATACCTGTTAATGATTATCAGTTCTATATTGATATTTATGACTAATTTGGATGATGATTGTGATGGATGTTTGATTATTGATATTGATGAATGGATGTTGTATTTTATATCGTTATAAACATCAAGTTCACTATGGGTTGAAATGATACATACCCGAATGATCTATAGATTAGGGAAAAATCGTTATGGGTTGAAATGATAGACTCGAGCAATTTTATGGACTTTATTTAAATTTGGGATTGCGGTTTGAAATAATATATAACCGTAAAATTTTAAATTACGGATTTAAATGATAAATATCCGTATCACTTAACCCTAGGGTAGAAAATTATATACGGACACCGAATTGGTTAAATTAAATGATTTTAAATCCATAAATTTTTGAATTTGGTTAAATGATATTGGAAATAAAAATTTGATTTATATAAATTGAATTATCATCAGAATTCAAGTTTATGCTGAAATTGGAATTGGTTTTAAGGAATTGTTTAAAAAAATTTATTAGGAATTGTAAAATCGAATTTTAAGTATAAATGAAATTTATAGAAATCGAGTTATTAAAATTGTTTGAAATATTAGTTTGAAATATATTGAAATTGGAGTGATTTAAATTGATATTTCGAACATGGATTGGAAGAGATATTGAATTAAATATTTTATGGAGAATTTGAATTGGAAAATTTGAAATTGGGTTTTGGGATATTGAAATGGTCCAAATGTGTTGGAATGAAATAAATAGTTTAAATTGATATAAATTTCAAATCTATATTTTTAATATAAACTGTTTTAAAAATATATTATTTTAAAAGACTTTAATTATTAAGATTTCAAACCTTTAAACTAATTATCCCATTTAACTTATTTTAAATCTGATTAATCTATTTTAAAGCTATTTAATCTATTTTAATTATATTTAATCTATATTTTAAATCTATTTAACTATCTTATAGAAAGAAAACATTTTTAATCTATATTAAACTATTTTAGAGTATTTCAACTATTATAACTATTTAAACTATTTTCTAAATTTTCAGACTAAGGAAAAAAGGGAAGTGTTGTATTTAATTCACTGGGTTAAAGCGAATACGGCTAAATGATGTTATAATTTAAGTTGAGACTTAAATGACATAATTGATTGAATATTATGATTTTGAAATAAGGATTTACCCAAATTTGGAAAATAAGATTTTGAAAGAATTGTGATTTCGAAGACGGTATGATTTGAAAGTGAATATGATTTCAAAGTGAATATGATTTCAAAGTGAATATGATTTCAAAGTGAATATGATTTTTGAAAGTGATATGTTTTTTTTGAGAATATGATATTTTGATATAAATTGTGAATTTACTTTAGAAATGTAAAAGAACCATCTGGTGTGAAATAAGCGATCGGTTGTTAAAGATACCGGGATCGGATATTGTCATACTCTCTGCCAATACCAAAAACCACTTTGACAACTGTGTACATGGTGGAGATTCCAAAATGAAGTAGGATGGTGGCGATGATTCTATATAAGGTATGACGTGACCTTGACTCCCGTTAATCAGCTTGATGTGACTAAAACAGGAGCAATCGATGGGCCAAGTGAGGTCATTCCTCCGATCGGGCACATTCCTTCGATACTATATTCTGACTTTGTGATTTTGGTGGCCACCCTTGATTTTGATTTGGGAGTGTGTTCCGAGGTGGGCGGTAGTAGCTGCTATGTGTTACCACCAGTCCGAAAGTGTAATTGGTATATATCTACCCTGGCATTGCCTAGTTGTGTCGTGTTCACATGCCCTAGCGCGCCTTCTACGAGTTTGTTTTATACCATACCTATGGAGTGCCCTCTGACAACGCCCAGTACGGGGGAGATTACGGTACTGTATAGACTATGGGAATATATAAAATGTGTTAAGGGGGATATGGTTAACGCCTTAACGCTATTTTAATATTTTACTTTATTGTAGACACTATAATAATAGCGTATTGTACTACATAGTAGATAGTTTAACGGATCCTTAGGAGATGTGAATCCCGAACATCTCTTGAGTTACTGCACTCACGTTAGACACTGGATAGGAGATGTCAACCCCCGTAAACATCTCTGACGCTGTCACATGCATATTTATCGTTGATTTTAACTTACATAAGATCTTTTAGTTCTGACTCGAGTGTTTTGTCTTTTCAATTCGCTAGGGTCAGCCTGAGCATTTCAGGGATTGAAGACCTTATTTCTTGAGGACGAAGACGAAGAGTTGTATTATTATTATTATTATTATATTTATTCCACTGCATATGTTGTTCCACTGCATTTATTTATTTATTCTTGTTGTTTGTAACTCTGATTTTGTATTGTATAAGTATAATCAAATTTATCTGTAAAACAGCTTCATGAACTGTTATTTGATTATTATATTTTGCCATTCCGCTGCGAGATTCTGTATTTGTTTTATTCCTTTCTCGTTTTCTTATTTACCTCAATAACAATCTGCCTCTATGTACGGTTTGAGTCGACACGTGTGTCTGCTTAAAGCGTTCAAAAAGGCAGGTCGTTACAACTTGTCTCTTAATGGAATTTCCCGAAACTTGAAGGCTATTGATGCTGAAGAAAGATTTGTTAAATTCTACTTGACTGATGAACACTTGATTCGATATGGGCTGCTGCATCCGGGGAGATTCGCAGTTCCAGTTGAGGTCCCATCCCCTTCTCGATCCAGGGTACACACATAATCGACCTCCTCATCTTACGGTTCCAAAGAGGACGCTTTTCAAGAATGGAAAGGCCTGTCCAACGAGTCGGCTAAAGAGGCCCACGAGGGAAAAGGAGCAGCAGCCAGGGCTAGTAATCTGACTAGGATGCGCTCAATTCTAGAAGAAGAGGAAGAGGAATTCAATAAAAAGGAAGGCAAAGCTGTGATGGGCATAGAAAAAGAGGAGGGAGAGATTGGGCGTAGTAGTCATAAGTCCACTTCCAGTGATGATTTTTTTGTAGAATTCGATGATGGGGATTCTGAATTGTGTGACGAGACCCCGGAAATGAACCCCGTTGTTCCGAATTCTCCTCCCCCAAAGATAAGCGAAAAAGGTGACGCTCCAGGAGCTGAACGATGCTAGGATTCCCCGATCAAAGACGCCGGCGTAGACTACGGAGATCTGGGTAATGTATATGTCGATTTTGATGGCTCATGGGGGGTAGATTTCAAATTCGAAGAGACGTCTCCTTGTCCGAGCCATATTGCACCCAAAATTAGCCCAATTCCTTCCACGACGTCCTCCCGCTTCGGTTTGTGATGTTGCTTTAGGCCCTCCCCCAAAACACATTACACGTTTCACTAGCGTTACATTCACTTACACATATTTTTCATGCCCATTCTTTGTTGCTAAGACTTTTTATCTATCTTCCATGTCAGGTACCATGAGAGGACGTGGTCTCTATGATGATTTTGAAGAATTCACCGACTCTTAACGCTAGTCAAAGAGGTCTTCCAACCGTCACCAGTCCCGCAAAATGGAAGAGTATCGAAAAAGAAAAGATTTAGAGACCGAGGCTCGCTGTGGAGACAAGAGTGAACGAGGCCGAGCATATAAAGGTGGGTACGAAAAGAGGAAGACTTTTGATGAGACAAAGGAGCCGCCGAAAAAGTCAAGGTTTGATCACGGTCCCCATTCTTCAGAACAACAGGCCTTTGCCTCAGCCCCCGCCTCAATTGATTCTAAAATCCTGGATTTTTCTGTACACATTCCATCTTTTACTCAAGCTCCGTCGTCTCATATGACTCTTGCCCTCGGTTCTTTATGCCTCCACAAGAGACCTGCCTATGTCCTTCCATCAAGTCCTCCCAGGCTTGAGGTAGCGCTCCCCGGGTGATTCATAAAGGGGGTTAAGTTTGATTGTGATCTTTATTCGGTTCTTAGAGATGCCTATATGCCCCACCTCTAGGAAATCCAGAACAATTTAGAACAGGCCGAAGGGTGGGAAAATTTATGCAAACAGTTGGCGAATGCGAACTGCAGCAACTATCAGAAAATCCTCTCCTTCGAATCGTAGAAAGACGATTTTGAAAGGGCATTAGCTGAACACGACACCAGAATCAAACAGCTGGAAGAGGAAAAAGTTGCGGCGCTTCGAGAAAGCAAGAACAACTCCGGCTTGCTGAAGGAGCTAAAAGAGGCGCATGTGAAGATCGAGATCGTCCTGAGAGATGAAATCAAAAAAACGCATGCCGAAGAAATTAAACTGCAAGCGGAACTTGAAGCCCACGGTACGATCATTGAAGCCTAGAGGAAGACTATTTCCGATCACGACAAGATCCTAGAAGACCACAATAAGACGTTCACTGAATATGAAGACATCGTGAAGTCGCACGATAAGACAATCTCTGACCAGGCTGAAATGATTGCCACGCTCCAGGATCGAGTTGCGCAGCTTAGCGCCGATAAAACTCATGTCGAAGTAGAGAAGGCTGCCGTTATAGCAGATTATTTGGAGCTTCAGGATACTTTCGAAAGAAAGATGTAGAAGATGGATGAGACCATCTTGAATTTCTATGTCAACTCTCTACTGCACCAGGGGAGTCTAAGCTACTTAGGCCTTAAATTTCTACGCACTCTCACTGTGGTATGAAAGGAGATCTTGACCTGCTTTCGTGATAGCGGCAATGTTTATTCCAAGCGAGAGTTAGAGAACGCCTACCTCAATGAAGAATCACAGAAGGCATTGTTGGAGGGCTGGGAGATCTTGCAGATTGAGAGAGATAAGGAGGATGCCAATGCTACCACGACAACAACTGCCGAAGCACCTCCGGAGCCTTTTAGTTTCGGTGCCGACAAACCATCGAGGTAGCCCTACGCTCCGTCAGCAATTTCTAAGCTTGAAGCTTCCCCTCAAATTGTGGAATCGTCGAAGGAGGGTGAATGCGGTGAATTTGAGGTTGATATTCTCGTCAATCTTCTAGTGTAGGTAATCTACTTGCTTCTCCTGAGTTTGAGAATTTTCATCTCACGCCGCAAGAGCAGGACGAATTTAATGCTTTCATTTTTGATCTTATAGGTCCGTCCTCATTATCTGTTGATCCGTCGGCCTCCTCAATGCCTGGACCCATTGCTATCTCTACCGCTTTCGTGCTCATTTCTGTACTTGCTTCGATCGCCGTTTCCGTGCTTGGTTCCCAGCTGGGGCCGAAATCCGAGAAGATCGCCGCGCTACATGATTTAGATGACTGTCTGTATCTTTAGAGGGTGATTTCATGGTGGGTAAAGCTCGGGAGCAAGAAATTCAGATTGAGTAGCCGCAATGATCTCAAAAACAGCTGGTTGCTGTTACAAAAGAGATGGTTGAAGCAATCAAGGCCTCTAAGAGCTCCCGCAGGACTCAGAAGTGTAAAACGAAAGGCGAGTCTTCTGACAAAGTCACAGAGCAGGAAGAGGATATTAGCACTGAGGAGATCGTCGACATTACTGGCAGCGATACCACTCCCGAGGTGAAACAAAAACTTTGAACAAAAGGCGGGAAGGGGAGTGGTGGAAAGAAGCGCTGAGAAGCTTGGGCGGTTGCTGATCTGGTTTTGATTCATTTTGCGTTGTTTTGTTCAAGTGCAGAGTCTGCACTTAGTGTTTTTATTGTGCTGTTTTTACTTTTCCTTTTGTTGGCCAGTATTGTGTAGGTACAGCCCCCACGTTTTTACCTTGTACATGAGAAAATTATAAGTAATATACTGTTGATATTTTGACTGCACCTCTACCTATCTGCTTATATGTGTCATGTGCACTTGTGTCTAATTTGTCTACTTCCATTTCACTTTATCTAGTCCTGTGATTACTGTTAGAATTCTATGTTTGGATTAACAGAACTTGTGAAATGTGAAATTTTATTTTTTAAGCATAACATTTTTGTTTAAGTGCCAGTACTTCAAACACTTGACAAACGACCAGTAACTTATGGTTCAAATAGTTTGAATGCCAAGACTTGGAATTTGACTAAGTCACAATTCGATTCTTCTCCTTTTGCAAGTTTTGCAACTTATGTTTTTATGCGATTCTAGAAAGTATATAACATATGCACATTTAAAATGTGTACGAAAACATAAACTTAGTGCTGAACATATAGTTATGAGATTAACTATTAGAAAGTTCATAAGCGTATAGTTATGAGATTAACTTAATGAATAATCTTTGCAAATTTTTGGAAGATAAACCACTTATCACTTCTCAAAAGCGTGAGTTGTTACTTATGAGTACCATTTCTTTGGATTTTTCTTTTGCAATCCTCAAAAATGTATGTCATTGCTCAGGGTGTGCACATCATACGAGTTAACTGTAGACAGTCAAATGTCATTCACGTTAGATGTTTCAGTTCACCATGAAGCATTAGCAATTGGAGTTTTCTGCTAGTTCATAGCACTCTGATTTTGTTGTAGTCGCGCCCATTACTCCCGGTAATGGGAGTGATTTGATCTTTGAAATTCTTGTGATAGATGAGTTTCTTGGTATTGCGAGGGCAATTCCGGTACTTAAAATACTTCTCAATGTTGCCAATCTTTGGGCAACGTGAGGAGTTTATGTTTTAAGAGCATGATTTCATGGCTCCGAGAGTTAATGCGTGGATTTTAGTTCTCCTCAATATTTCCTAACTTCGGGCAATGTGAGGGGTTTGTGCTTTCAGAGTTGGTGCGCGGCTTACGGGATGCGCAGCTTTTGGTTCTCCTCGATATTACCTATCTTCGGGCAATGTAAGGAGTTTGTGTTTTAAGAGTTAGTGCGCGGCTTATGACGTGTGCGGCTTTTGATACTTCTCAGTGTTTCCTATCTTCGGGCAACGCCGAGGAGTTTATGTTTGAGCCTTCCCGATGTTGCCGGGGCAACACCGGTTCTTAGAAGGCGGGGATCAAGTTTCGCCGATCCAATGGTTTGAGTAGATTTGCTTCTGTTGACCCGGCGGGTAATTATTATGAACACAGTTTTGTCGGTTCAAAAAGCGAATCAATTTTATTAAGAAAATTCAGGCATGTTTTTGCCTATTTACAATGCCCCCGGCATCTCGGGATGGCTTATTTGCTGAAAAATAGAAGGTACATTAGGTAATTTTCAAGTGAAGTAGCGGCGCAGCGATTCGCTGTTCCATGCTCTAAGAATTTGGACTCCATTGACGGTTGTCAATTTGAAAGTTCCGTCCCTTATCTTTTGATTGATCACATATGGCCCTTCCCAGTTTGGTTCGAAGGTTCCTAGCACGGGATAGATCCGTTTGAGGACGAGGTCACCCACTTCAAAGGTTTGGTTGTGAACCTTGGAGTTGAAGTATAGTGCGACCTTTTTTTGGTGGGCGACAGTTCTTAACTCGGCTTTTTCCCTCCTTTCGTTAATTATATCCAGTGATTCGAGTAGGAGCTGCTCTTTTTGCTCCTGATTAATGTTTTGCCTTCGGTGAGAGGGGACTTCTAATTCGATGGGAATCATTGCTTCTGAGCCATATGCCAAGGCGAACAGAGTGTGTCCAGTTGTCGCTTTGTGAGTTGTCCTATAAGCCCATAGTGCAAGTGGAAGTTCATCAACCCAGTTTTCTTTTGTTTAGTTAGTCGCTTTTTGATAGTAGACTTAATGATCTTGTTTATTGCTTCCACTTGCCCGTTTGCTTGTGGATGAGCAACTGCAGAGAAGCTCTTCTCAATTCGGAAGCATTTGCAGAAGTCTTTGAACTCGGCGCTTTCGAGCTGGGTCCCATTATCGGTGATGATTTTTTATGGCACACCAAACCTACAAATAATGTTTTTAGTAACAAAATTAATGACTTTCTTTGTAGTAATGATGGCCAACGATTCCGCTTCAGCCCATTTCGTGATATAGTCAACAAAAACTATAGTGTATTTGGCTACTCTTTTAGCTATTGGCAATACGCCAATCAACTCGATTCCCCATATTACGAATGGCCACAGGCTTACCATCCATATTAATTCTGTTGAGGGAGTTATTTCAATTTTTCCGAATCTTTGGCAACGATCATATCGCCTGGCATAGTTTGCTGCATCGTGGTTTATTGTCGGCTAGAAATATCCATACCGAAGAACTTTCATTGCGAGGGTTTGACCTCCGGTATGATCTCCGCATTCGTCTTGGTGCACTTCCTTCAGGATTCGCCGACCTTTGTCGTCGGTCGCACATGTAAGAAAGGGGGTTGAGAATCCTCTTCGGTAAAGTATCCCATCTTGTATTACGAATCGCGGTGCTTTCCGAAGAAGCTTCTTCCATCGATTCTGGTCAGTTGGAAGGGTCCCTGTAAGTAAATAGTTCCTGATTGGCATCATCCATGTTTTCGGTTCACTAGTGATCTCGAGGATCCAATCGAGTCCATTTTGTCTATGCTCGGGGTAGTCAGAGTCTTAACCGAGACTAGTTCCAACGATTGAGCTTCTCCGGAGCTTACCAGTTTAGTTAAGTAGTCGGCTTTGGTGTTTTGCTCCCGTAGAATATGAGTTATGGTGTAATGTTCGATATCTCTCATGTACTTTAGACAGATACGGTGCAAGGTTATCCCCTCGAGCTTGGTACTCACCCTTTACTTAGCATACGACTAGCTGGGAGTCACTGTAGATGTAGACGGATTTTATTCCAAGTTCCTTCACAATTTTCAGCCCTACTATTAATGCTTCGTATTCTGCTTCATTATTTGTTGTAGGAAATTCTAAGCGTAAGGTGTAACAAATGGCTTGCCCTTTGGGGATTTCAAGCCCTACTCACACCCCTAAACAAAGGTGGTTAGATGCGCCATCAACAAAGAGTTTCCATTGCGTCTCCACTTCTGATGGTGTATCTTCTTCGTCATCCCGTATAGTAAACTCGGCAATGAAATCTACCAGCGCTTGCCCATTGATTGCTTTTCTCGGAAGGTAAGTAATATCATATTGGCTTAGTTCACAGTTCCACTTGAGAAGTCGTTCGGAAGTTTAAGGTTGGTACAATACTTGTTTCAGAGGTTGATCAGTCAGTACTTTGATTAGATGCGCTTGAAAATACGGTCGTAGCTTCCTAGATGCGATCAGGAGGCAATATGCTAGCTTTTCCATCTTTGGGTAATTTTTCTCGGCTCTAGTAAACCACTTTCTAATGTAGTATACGGGTCATTGGATTTTCACTTCTTCGCGCACAAGGGCAGCGCTTAGAGCATAAGGTGAGACTGCTAGGTAAATGAATAGGTCTTCTCCGTCCACTGGCTTTGACAGGATTGGTGGAGCTTCCATGTGTCGCAGCAATTCTTCGAATGCAGTTTGACATGCCGCATCCCATTCGAAGTTTTTCTTTCCTTTTCTTCAATGCATCAAAAGACAACATGCACTTTTCGATGGCTTTCGAGATAAATCGGCTTAAAGCTGTGACCTTCCCATTCAAGCTTTGCAATTCTCTCTTATTATTCGGGACTTAGACCACTCGCAGGGCCGTTATCTGCTTTGGATTTGCTTCAATGCCCCTGGCACTTATGATGAATCCTAAGAATTTTCTGGAGGCTACTCCGAAGTGGCATTTAAGTGGATTGAGTTTCATTCCATACTTTTGGAGTATTTCGAACATTTCAGCGAGATTATCCAGGTGGTTGGTAGCTACACGTTATTTGACCAACATGTCGTCCACGTAAACCTCCATATTTATCCCGATTTGGCGCTTGAACATGGTATTTACCATCCTTTGATAAGTTGCCCCAGTGTTCTTCAAACCGAATGGCATTACCATATAGCAGTATTGTCCCAGATTGGTGATGAAGCTGGTGTTCTCTTGATCAAGCTCGTGCATCAGGATTTGGTTGTACCCGAAGTATCCGTCCATGAATCATAGCAGTTCATGGCCTGCCGTTCCATCCACAAGCTGGTCTATTTTGGGAAGAGGGAAGCTGTCTTTCGTGCAAGCTTTATTTAAGTCTAAGTAATCGATACAAGTTCACTACTTCCCATTGGACTTTTTAACTAAGACCGGGTTAGATACCCATTAAGGATAAGTTTCATCACGGATAAAACTATTAGCCATTAACTTGTCCACTTCTTCTCTTAACGCCTTCGACCGTTCAGGATCCAGGCTGCACCTTTTTTTCTTTATTGGGGTGAACTTGGGGTCAATGTTGAGCGTGTGGCATGCGATTTCTAGTGACACCCTACACATATCAAAATGAGTCCATGCGAACACATCCAAGTTTGCACGAAGAAATTTAGCAAGTTCCAATCGCATCTTGTTTCCAAGGTGCGATCCAATTTTCAAGATTTAGTTTGGTCGTCCATATCGATTGGGACAAACACCGTAAATTCTGCTGGTGCTGCCCGATCCTCCCCTGAACTCTTCTTTCTAGGGTCCAAAGCCTTATTGAATTGGCTATGGTCCTCGAGCCAGGGGTGGCTCTGTAGTTGCAATTCGAAAGGTTCACAAATGTGGAGAGTTCTCCCATATCCTTCCCCTTTTCCCTTCTTCTGGATTCACGTAACTCTGCAATGTAACATTCTCTGGCGACGCATTGATCTCCTTTGACTACCCTGATTCCATTTGTAGTCGGGAACTTCATTGTAAGGTACCATTGGGCCAGAGCAACTCTAAAATCATCCAAGGCAGGTCGTCCTGAGAAGGCGTTATATGCAGAAGTTTTGTCCACAATTACGAAGGTCTGAACAAGGGTAACTCTTCTATCACCATCTCCAAGCTCCACTAGTAAGTCAATTGTCCCTATGAGTTGTTTGGTTTCACCAGTAAACCCTTGGATTTTCGTTTGGCATGCAGACACGCATTTCATGTCAATCTTCATTTGGTCAAAGGTACGTTTGAAAAGTATATTAACAGAACTACCACTATCAACCAATACTCATCGGACCACAACGAGTCTGATTCCTACCGTCACCTCCATCGAGTCAAGAGTTAGAGCTTTGATCCCTTTTGTATCTCGGTTTTTGAATACAATATCATCATTTAAAGTTTCCTACTGCTTGGTTGGAGCCCCATCTTCTATCATGAGACATGATTGCTTCGGAGCGTGCTTTAATGAACTTACATATCGCTCCATCTCTCCTCAACTTCTGTATGCAGGATGCGGGCCTCCAGATGCCATTCCAATAATGAGTCTCTAGTCAGTTCGCTTTGATCCCTCTTCACAGGTTCCAGCTTGGTTTCTTTGATTCCTAGGGGCCTGAGGAGCCATGGGCCGGTTAGGATTCTGTGGTTTCTGACATATTGCTGGGGCTTGTTCTCCTAAATCATCCCTTCTATCAAGTTTTTTAGGTGGCGGCATTCGTTTGTGTTGTGACTGTTCGTCTCATGGAAGCGGTAGAACTTCCCTGAGCGCTTCTGTTGCTCGGTTGCTTCCTTCTTAGGGTTATTTTATATTCCTCTGTCCCTTGTGTCACAAGATAGATATTTTCCAGATTTTCATTGAGAGAGTGTGATCTTCAGGCCTAAGGCCTTTGAGGCGTTTATTGTTTCCATTTTTCTTATTGGAATTCTGATTCTTCCTTTTTTGACTTCCATCTTCCCTTGTGATTCCTTCGGCAGTTCCGGAAGTGTTCGTATTCTAAGTCATTGCCACATCACTCTGTCCGACGTTCAATGGTTGCATGCCAATTGACTTCCTTTCTAACTCCCGTTCTTCCTCCAATCTCAGGTATTAATTTGCTTTGCAATTGAAATCCTTCATTGTAGTGGGTTGCTTCATCTTGATCCACTTTCCGAACTCAGTTTCGGGATGAATGACTCGAACTAGAGCGATGAAAACCATGTCCTCATTTGGATTGCTGACCCCTATCACTGCAATATTGAACCGGTTCATGAAAGACTTCAGCGATTCGTTTTGTCCCTGGAATAATCCAGATAGGGACATCACATCCTTGGGTTGCGTGGTATAGAGCCTGAATTGATCGAGGA
This sequence comes from Allium fistulosum, assembly GCA_030737815.1. NCBI lineage: Eukaryota > Viridiplantae > Streptophyta > Magnoliopsida > Asparagales > Amaryllidaceae > Allium > Allium fistulosum. The sequence goes on along the minus strand of CM060902.1, from coordinate 794,686,902 downwards.
ATCTCATGGCAAGTTGATCGAAAGTAGAGATGGATCTCGGTGGGAACCTAGTGAACCACATGGAAGCGATTCCTTCCAAGAAAATGGGAAAACATCTACATCGAACAGCTTCTGAAGCATTTGCTCCGTCCATGTACCAGCTATACTTGTATAAATGGGGTTTTGGGTCCTTCGTCCCATCATAGGATGGGATAACTGGCATCGTGAATTTTTTTGGATATCGCTCATTCAATATCTCATTAGTGAATTGAGTCCGACTTAGTGCAGATCCCCACTCATCATCTCTTCTGTTTTTATTTTCGCCCATCAATTTCTTAACCATATCCATAATGAATGCCTCTGATGTCTGGTACTAGGGATGGCTGTCGGTTGCTACACCAAGTGTTTGACCTTGCGAACGGTCTTGGCGAGTGGGCTGAAGCCTAGGCTCTCCTTTCGTTGAAAGAACCACTCCCTCGGTATCCCGTTGGCTTGCGGTTGTTCTGACAAGGGTGGTTTTGACATTTTCAGCATTGTCAAACGCATTAGCATTCTCTTCCAACTTATCATCATTAAATTGTTCTCCATCCTCTGAATCAGAGTGGTCCATGGCTATATCCTCTCGTTGGGTTTTCACCCCTTGGTTCAAGTTCAAAGTTGGTTGCTTTGCAGTGAGTGGAGTACTTGTATTCCCTTCTACATTGATTCCTATAGTTCTTGCTGTCACCCTTTTTTGCAGCTGTTTCCCATTTCTCCTGTTTAAGCCAGAAACGGAAGAATTTTGTTGCTCAATGGCAGCCGCGGGTTCAACAATAGTTCTTGGAGCAGGGTTTGACTGTAAGGATAGGAGAGCATTAAGCTTATCCATCAGAGCCTTCCTACTGTTGTCCAATTTTTGATTGATCTCATCAATCATTTTTTTCAACTCATCCCTTGTAACGACTTCGCACTGATTGGAAGATGAAGGCACTTAATTTCCTACATTGGCACCATTTACTTCAATTTGTTGATGATTAATATCCTCCCCAGCTACTACTTCCCCTATGGACTATCCAAAGCCAGTTCTTTTTCTTCCTGGAGCCATTGATTCCAAGCAACAGATTCTTTAAGAAAAGATTGAGGATCTAACTTCTGGACCTGTCTGATCCAAAGTATATAGCTAGATCTGAACCCTGGGTTGGGTTCTTAGTGAAAGCACCAAAATGTTAACCCAAAAAATGGATCAACACCTAGGTTTGAGTGTGAAAGCACCAGCCTTTTCTTACAGAGCAATTATGTAGATAATAGATATAAAAAAAAGTAGTAAGAGTAAGAAGACAAGAAGATTTTTATAGTGGTTCAGCTATTAACGAAGCCTACATCCACTTTATAGTTTTTATTATTGACTAATTGCTATTACAAGATGTATTTGATTATAGAGCTCCTGATTATCCTTAGCTAGATTGAATCGCCAAAGTTAGAATTCACTAGAGAATTACAGTGAACTCCTTTGAAGATTGTTGTGAGGGAGACGAAGAATGAAGAAAGCTTCTAGTAGATTTTCAACAACCAGTCTGGAGGATCCCCTTTATGTTGTAGGTAGGATGGTATTTATAGAGATCGAAGAGCTTCTGGGACAGGCCTGTTCGGCTTACAGATGAACTCAGGAAGGAACTACTAAAACTTGCCTCGTGACCCAAGCTAAAAGCATGGATTGCTAGCGATCCATGGTCAATGGATCGCTAGAGATTCATAGTATTTTGCTCGAACACGAACCAATTCCTTAACCTTACGCTCTGCTTTGTTTTTCATGGAGCGTAGTGACCCTGTGGTGATGTATGGATCGCTGGCGATCCATGGTGTATGGATCTCTGGCTATCCATTAGCTTTTCTTTTGACTTTGGTCTCTGGGTTGCCTTTGTCGCCTTGCTGTGATGTTGTTCGTGTAGTCTCGTTGCACGTCACTTTGTTTTGATGACGATTTACTTACCAGTTGTATTTAGCTGCTGATTAGACTGGACGGATGATTGTCTCTTGATTTAACTAACTCGGAATCTCGTCAAACTCAGTCACTACTTTTGTAATATGGATTAGATCTTGATGCAAGCAAACTGGTTGAACCCTAAGCCATCCCCATGGATCGCTAGCGATTCATAGGCCATGGATCGCTAGCGATCCATGTCCTTAATAGGTTTTCTTGTTCTTTTTCCTGGCTTCCTGTGGCTTGTTGCTCTAGTTCAAATGGTTGACTTCTAGGCTATTCTGACCCGACTAAGTCGTTCTGACTTCTCTTGGATCCGCTTTGGTTAAAAACCCGATAACAAAGACATCCTGAAGATAATGGAATCGAAGACGAAGCTCTTTGAAGTGCAAGTGCTACTTGCTACCAATCCTTGGGTTGATTCCAAAATGGATGTAGTAGAAGTAGTGCCTTCAATTTTTTCATATCCTAAACAACTTATGTGGACGAATGTTGGCATTGCATTGTGCCTGGAGGGCAATGTTAGCATTTCAAGTGGGATTTGCTAAGAGAGGATAAAAGTAATTGTGAACTCACAAGCTTCACACACTGTAATGACTAAACAGAGGATATGTAGTAGAGCTTTATGGTTCACTACCATTATGAGCAGTCATTCCTCGATCTAGAATCGATATTTATGGATTTGGTACGCGTGGAAAAGTGGGCCCATAGCTGGTGCACATTTTTTTGGAGCCTTGGTCCCAGGGATTGATGTAATCTTGCTTGTTATGTTCGAGGGGCAACCGGCTCTGTGTTGGTAGGGGGCCCATGTGTGGCCCTTAGTACATTTTTTTGGAGTTGCACTATGGTAGGTGGTACCACAATAACCTTATCGTTGATGGAAATCGAATCTCCAATACATGCCATTACGAAATTAGTTGTGCCCAACTATGTTGAAATATGAGATGTAAGCATTTCAACTATTTGATATATTTATTTTCCCTTCTAGACATTTTAATAATATCACTGGATTTTATAATAAAAATTGTTTAGTTATCGTAAGGTAAAAATACGTCCATGTTTATGTGCGGCATGGTCTTATGAGATACCTTTACTTTTGAAAGGTTTTATAATTCTAAAAACCCATTTGATTGTGTTACTCATGCTGGTTTTACCAAACTGATCCGAGCAATATTTTTCTTACCATACTTGGGTCATCTCGAGTATATTTTCTAGATTTAGCTAGCACTTTGGAGCTTCGGAAGACAAGCTGGATCCTCTAAGGCATATTCTTGTACTTTATCTTCCACTGGTATTTTTGTTGTATTTATTAGAAATTATAAGAACAGATTGTTATAACTATCCAAGATCTGAGGATATGATAGTTGTACTCTGATTTATGTATGTATATAAAAGTTTTCCTTCTGGAAAGTTCACTGATATATTAAAGATTACTCGTCACGTTGTGAGATTCTATTCTATTTGCTTCTTTTCTATCACCCCAATGATTTATCTTTCCAGCACTTGGATGTTCAGCATGTGAATACCGTGGATGTATTAGTGTCGACTTTTGAGGATCGAAAAGGCAGTTTGTTACAAGTGGTATCAAAGCTAAAGGTTAAGCGAGAACCTTGGCATTGGTGGGGCAAAGTCATTAGAGATAGGGTAAGTGACATCCTAGAATGAGTTTGAGTGTATAAATATAAGAGCTCGTATATGGCAGTGTTATAAAAATGATTTATATCGTGTCGATTGATCTGTTGAGTGGTTTATGGATTCTGGTCAATGTGAGTAGCTAGCGTTATTGATAGGGATCCCTAAACACTTGAGCAAGACCAACTGACATAGTATTGTCTTAAAGCGGTAAATGAAATAAGTTACCTAGGATTATATTTTATGTATAAAAGGATGCTTCTTAAAAAAAATTGATGTGCATTATTATCATTTATTGTTTGATTGTTCATGTTCGTTTAGTTTTGGACATTGACTGTTGTTTGTTGATTTATCCGTAACTTTCCATTTAAAAAACACCGGTTAGGTAGATAAAAATTGGGGAACATTGAAGCAAACACCTAATGAATTAAGTTTCACAATTTGAGTATTAGGCGTTCGACGATAATGTTGGATTAAAATCGAATTTTAATGAAGATGTTTATTAAAAGAAGCTAGAATATATTAGAATAAATATTTGAGAAATACTTTTTATACAAGAAATTGGTTTTACAAAATTAATTTATAAAAATGTGGCTTATAAATAAATAGGATTTAAGTAAATAATTTGACTTTAATCCCGATACTTTTGGTTAAAAGGTTTCCAAAGGAAAAATAATAATAGTATTAGTTGAAAAATATTTGTAAATAGAAATATTTTAAAATAATTTTAAAGAAGATAGAAAGCATTGAACCCACTTCTATCATTGAAAAATAATTTTGATGATGACTGTAGCATCATGGTGTTCATTTTCAAGTTCCTAAGTAAGGAAATGATACCATAGCAATTTGCTATAAAACAGTTTTAATAAAAAAAAATTTATTTAATCCCAAGAGCATGATTTGATTTACAAAAGGAAATATAAATATTATTATTTCAAATGTTTTCGAGAAAAGTAGTAATAGTTTTATTTTGAAAATATTTTTTAAGTACAAATATTTTGGAAAAGAAAATTTTCAAGTAAGGGTATTTTCTATGGATTGGTTTGGGGAATGAGTCTCAATTTGTTTTGTGATGATATGAATAATCTAAGTGACGTTCAGTTGTTTGCTTAGGAAAATGTTGTAGCGCAGTTAGTAAATTATTCTCTTTATCATTGTACGGTCGAAACAAGTTCAAATCTGAACAAACCCGAAGTATATACATAATTGTTTCACAAAGTGGATTTTGAGATAGAAAATGTATTTTAAGTTAACTAGTTCGAGTGGCCCAAAAATTATAAAAATGGGAAAGGGATGTGTTGGGATGGTAAGCACTTCTCTTGAGTATTATCCTTTTGATAAGATACTATTTGGTAGTACCCAATTCCTTAGTATAATTTTTGGGCTACTCGATGTATATTTTCTATTATTAAAATATATGGTATCATTTTAGAAAGAGATTTTGAAATAAAAACTGGGTATTTGGAGTTTGAATTTACTTAATGGAAATAAATTCAGAAATAATAGGTTTGAATCAGATAATAGTATATAACCCCCTGATATAGTAGGGTATTATATCGGTTTCTAAATCCAATTAGTGATTATTGAAAATGTTTTCATAAATAATTTGGGAAGTAACTTGGTTATATTTTTGTACTAACTGGTTTACTTCTTGATTTTTTTTGAGATGAAATTTTAGGCTCCAAATTCTTTTAAGTGGGGAGAATGTAACGACCCAGAATCTTATTGTTTTGATTTGTAAATATTTAACTTTTCGATTAATGGTTTTAATAATTAAAATAATCCTCTTTTAATTAATAACTAACATTAGAAAATTCATTTTTGAATTTTATCTATATAATTAGGTACTTCGACGAAAAACAGAAGATGTGATCGAAATGCATTTTGGATTTTTGACTTTTTATCAAACAACAAGTTGTAGAAAATTGTTGAACTTTTGTGTACATCTTTAAAACAACACTTTTATGATTAGGAAACACATTATTTTAAAACGAATAAAAATATAAACATAAGGATTTATAAAAATGTAAAATATATATTCAAATTTCAAAAGAAAAGATTGATTTGAAATGATGAGATTCCTTAAGTATGATAATGAGCAAAGGTACAAGAGCCGCCCTAATGTCCAATATGTTTTCTATTTGTGGGTACTTGGATGGTTTGCGAAATGATGTAAGAGTCGAATTTTTGATTTGAGGGTATTTTAATTTTAATTTTTATTTATTTAACCTTATATATATATATATGTATACTCTTATCTTTTTATTCCATTCACTTCTTAACTCCTTTCTTTTTTCCATCTTCTTTCTTTTTATATAAATTTTGTAAAAATCATATCTTTTAGTTCAAAAATTCTTACTACACTCAAGATCAAAAGTTGAAGCATTTCAAAAGTTCAAAGGTGAGAATCACTAACTCTTATTTACATACTTTTATTATTTGATTTTATTATATATGTGATTATATTGTGAAATTTTAGTTATAACTTGGTTGAACTTTTTAAAACAACTCCCATGTTTAAGTAAATGGTGTAAAAATAACATTTTGTTTGGAAATGGAAAGCATGCTTACTGAAAAGCTAACATGAATCATCTTCTCTTCTCTTTACCCTTGCCGTTAGTTGCATATATATAGTAACTATCTCCATCATAGATTTCAAAAATCATTTTCTCCAAAACCGTAGGAAATTAGCTAATGCGACCAATTGTAAAGTTGATCGCTATAGTCCTTGGTTATTTTTAAAAATAGTCGTAAGGATTTTCATCGAGTATGTTGAGAGAAATCTATAAATTACAGTGAGTGGTCACACCATGATAGTTTCTCGATGAGCACAATTTGATGAATGGATTATATAATCATGTTCGTATTTGGGAATCGTGATTTTTGGAGCCATTTGCATGATTTAACGGAGTGTGATTGTGGCATGGGGATAAGATAAACTAGTCCTGTATTTGGCCAAATTCCGATGACGTTGAGGTTTTTTGGGTGAGCCGAGGTGACTGGAAGGAAGCTTGGCTCGAGGAGTGGCTATGGCAGTGGGCGGTGGTGGTCCGATGGACCATGATGGTGGCGACGACTCATTTTAGGATTTTTGGCAGTTTTATTTGGGTTCGACTTTGGCGAGGTCGTGGCAGCAAGGTAGGGCATGAGGTGGGTGCAGTCCTCGTCTGGAGGTGCGTGGGAGGTAGGCGTCCCTACTAGAGGTAGTGGCGTGCGTCTAGGCGGAAGGGATCGGTGTGGCGAGCTTAGATTTGGTCGCGTTTGGGTTGCCTGGACACGTCATTTTGGGTACATGGTCGAATTTCATTTCGAGAGACCTGGGACAGGAGTGATGGGCTGATGGGGTTATGCTCGACTAAGCGATCGTAGGGGCAAGGTCAGCCAGGCGATTGATGGCTGGTGGCGCTCGTGCATGTGCACACATGCATGTGTGTGCATTGGTTTCTTGCTCCACGTTTTTGTTGGGTGATATGAATTTTGGGCATGTTGATTTGGGAATGTTTGGGAGGGAAGGATGCTTTGTATTTGGGAAGTAGGTTATTGGGCTATTGGGATTGCATTTAGGGGTTGGTAAACACTATTAGTTAATTTAAGTTATATTTAATTTTTTAGTTACATTTTAAAACTTTAAAAATTAATAAATCCTCCATATGAGGTCTGTTTAACTCACGGTCTTCGACACTAGACTCTTATGGATAAGTACAACACTTTAATAAAAGGTGATTGATAATTCTAGCGAAGTATAATTTGATGACTAATTAATAGTGACAAAATCAATTACGTAGTTAAATGATTATATTTAGCATTGATATTCTGAAAGTAGAATAAAACACCGTTCTGCTATATATAAATTTAATAGATTATTTAGGAAATCTGTTTAGCAGAATAAATCCCCATTCTTTTATTAAATTAATTGGGACATTTAAATTTTATGACGGTTGATTTATATGGGATGAATGACACATTAACTATGGATGGCTAACTATGGAATTGATTTACATACTTATTGCTTATGACTTGAAAGTCAAATCAAACTAAGTGGTAACTTGATTTGGTACCATTGTGATCGCTAAGCCTCTTCCCGTATTTGTAAGGTTATGGATTTAAATTAACTTCAATTTCATAACAATTTGAGGTTAAGTGTTTGTTAAATTATAAATGATTTTAATTTATTTTATAAATGATGTTTAGGTTAATTAATTGTTTTGTTAACGATGCTTTAAACTAAGTTATTTAATTATATTATCAATGTTGTTTAATGTTATTTAGTTTAATTTTTAATGTTATTTAAAGTTATTTTATTTTATTATTAGGGTTGGTTTAAGTTAATCAACTAATTTAATTTGGTTGAAGTTAATTAATTGATTTAATAAATAAGGGTTAGATTAATTACTTATTTTATTAATAGTGTTTTATGTTAACTTATTATTTTATTGATCTTTAAAGGTAATTAATTTATTTAATAAAGGAAGTTTATAAATGGTAAATTTATTTAAAAAAGGGATTTATTTAATAAAGAGGATTTACTTAAAGGAGATTTACAAATGATATTTTGTAAAGAAGATTTATAAACAATATTTTGTAAACGAGTTTTATAGGAGATATTTTGCAAATGAGATTTATAAATTGAACTTATAAATAAAAGATTGAATTTATAAGTGATAATAACGATGATTTGTGTTAAATATATAAGATGCATGAAAATGAGTTAAAGGAATTTTAAAGAATTTTATAAAGGAGTTGTATAAATAGAAAGGAGTTTTATAAATAGTAAGAGATGTATAAAAGAAGTTTTATAAATAAGTTTGGAGGTTTATAAATAGAAAATGAAATTTGATTTTGATAATTAATCCTTCTTAATCATGGTGATATGTAAACATTATTTCCATACTTAACACCGAAGGATAGTGGTTTGGTTTACAGTAAGAAATATTTTAAATAATATTTGTTTTGGCCCATTAAAAATGATTTTGGAAAAGAGGAAATCTCCCTCAAGTTTTGTTAATATACTTGTACTGTTGAGATAAGTATATGAGTATATTCTAAGCAGTGAAAGTATAATGTTGTTATAATACTTACACCGGTGAGATAAGTATATAAATGTTATCCAAGTGTTGAATCAAATATTTTGTGAAGGTATTTTGAATATATCTTTGGTGAAGGTATTTTGAATCAAATAATACTTACACCGGTGAGAGCATTAGGGGTTTGAGAATATATCTTTTGTGAAAGTATTTTGAATCAAATATTTGGAAAGAGATTTCAATAATTGAAAGATTTATTTATAGAGGCTTAGTGGATTCCATATGGAATTAAACCTATGTTTGATTTTTTTTATTTGATAGCTAAATAACCGACTATCAAATCTTGATCAAAATATAATCTAGAAATATCTAGGAGAAACACGAAAGTTATATGGCACAATCATCTTTAATGATGCTGTACTGTGCATATAAATCTCGTTTTGTTCTCCGAGGACAAATGATAAGGAAATCTGTCCACTTTAACCGTTAGGAGGTGATCTCCGCTCTTATGTATTGTCTGAATATTTCTGAAAGAACATGAGTCGAGTTTACCGAAAAACCATCGAATGTTGGTTCGAAGAGACCGGGATCGAATAAGTATGAATTATCTGAAAACCACTTCGAACCAACTCAAGCTTCGTATTGAAGACATCTTGAAGATGATGGAATCGAAGAAAGAGCTCTTTAAATTGTAAGTGCAACTTACTACTAATCCCCAGGGTAATTTCAAAATGAATGTAGTAGAAGTAGTGCCTTTAGTTTATTCATATCTTTAATAACTTGTATGGACAAATGCTGGCATTGCATTGTGCCTGGAGGGTAATGTTAGCATTTCAAGTGGGATTTCCTAAGAAAGGAAAAAGGTAATTAAGATCTCACAAGCCTCACAACTTGGTAATGACTAAAACAGAGGATATGCGGCAGAGCTATGTGGTTTGCTACCATTAGGAGTGGTCATTCCTTGACTAGAATCGATATTTATGGAATTGGTATGCGTGGGGAAGTGGGGCAATGGCTGGTGCATATTGTTTTAGAGCCTTGGTCTTGGGGAATGATGTAATCCGGCTTATCATGTTCGAGGGGCAGCTGGCTCTGTATTGGCAGGGGATTCGTGTGGACCTTGGTACATTTTTCTAGAGGTGTACTATGGCAAAAGGTATCTTAGTAGCCTTGTCATTGATAAAAATCTAATATCTAGTACGTGCCTTTAGGGAATTATTTGTGCCCACTATGTTGAAATGTGAGATGCAAGCATTTCAGCTATTTTATATATTATTTTCCCCTCAAGACAGTATTATAATATTATTGTATTTTATAATAAAAATGGTTTGGTTATCATAAGGTAAAAACCCGTCCGTGTTTATGTGCGGCGTGGTTTTACGGCATCCTTTATTTTTGAAAGGTTTTATAACTGTAAAAATCCATTTGATTGTGCTTCTCAGGCTGGATTTACCAGACCAATCTGGACATTATTTTTCTTATAATGCTCTGTTCAGCTTGAGCATATTTTATAGTTTTAGCTAGACACTTTGAAGCTTCAGGAGATGAGCTGGATCCTCCAAGTCATATTCTCATAATTTATCTTCTGCTGTTTGTTTTTGTTGTATTTATGTTAGGATATGTTGTTATAACCGTCCAAGGTCCGATGATAGGATACTTGTACTTTGATTTATGTACGTACATAAAAGTTTTCTTTTTGTAAAGTTCATTAAGATATTGTAGATTACTCATTACATTATGAGATTATGTTCTGTCTATTTCTTTTCTTTTACCCCAACAATCTGTCTTTCCAGCACTTGGATGTTCGACATGTGAATCCCTTGTATGTATTAGTGTCTACTTTTGAGGATCGAAAAGGAGAGGTTTTACATAGACTGACCCTCCCCCTAAATCCTAACGATAAAATCTATCTTCCTCGACACTATTCAAAATTTTCTTCCATATTTTCACTACTAAACCCTTTCTTATTTACAATGATAATTTCATTCTCAATCTTATTGTTACTGTTATCCGCCATCTAACAAAAAAAGTTTAGGAAAAAGATAAGAACAAAAAGGAGCATAAATGCTGTAAAATAAAATATCATAATGCTATAAATTTTATTGATATTTTTAATGATAATATCATCAAACTTTATTTCCTACAAATTTTTGTTACCAATAGGATCATTAATTCATCCTAAAATAACAATAAAAACCTAAAAAAACAAATATAAAATTACACATAGAAGAAAAATACAGGTTGAGAAATAAAAAGCAAATTCACCTCTTTTTCTTCATTAATTTTAGGATCATCTGCTAAATCTTCACTTGACTTCATGTTTTTGGTTTTTTCGATCCAATGTTTGCAAATTATGTTTTATAGCGAAGCATGAAAATACGCATTTTATCTGAGAGGGATGAAGAGGCTTTAGTTGTTTAGGGTTTAATAAAAAATAGAATTTAATGGTATGTAGCATATGAAAAAATGTATATGCATTAAAAATTCAAAGGTGGCCACAAGCATTTTTATAAGTGTCAATAGTAGCACACTAATACGATAACAAAATTGTTTTGAATGTAGCACTTGGATGGAACTATTTCAATTTGTTTTCATGTAATCATTTGTCTCACTATAGATCATAAAATTTGTATTTTGTTGTTACAAAATTAAATCTAGAACCAGAGGAAAACTTTCCTAAAATTGATGTTGTTAACCTAGAGATTCGATGCAACCTTTATTAACCCTTAAAAGTAAGGAAAGAAGCTAGGTAACACTCGAGGAGGTCCTTATGATTAATTTTGCAAATATGAATTTTGTTAGTTCTTAACCATAATTGATCGATTATAATTTAACTTAATCAGTCATGGAATTCCCAATCAAGTTTTTTTACAAGGTTCTTAAGTTACAATTGAAATTCTAAGAGTAGAAGATTTCAAGAAAAGACCTCCTTCGGTACATGCCTATTTATAGTAAAGTTATATTTCTAGATACTTGACGCATGTCGATAGCGATTTTGGACTATTATCATTCTTCAACCGCTTGATGACATGGCATACATAGATGTGACAATAGCAGTCTTGAGATGGACTCTTGTACCATTTTGAATCTTCTCATTTTTTGCTGACCTGGCATAAATTATGAAAGTTAAGGGGGTATGCCTTAGGAGTTGTTGTATAATTTGTTATATAACCTAACTTTGAAACCAATCTCATTCGAAATAAAGTATGCTTTTGGTGTTTGTTTTCTATTATATATAATATTATACTGTGATATAAATAAATGATTAAATGATAATATAATATATATAAATAGAAAATTCTAAAATAAAGTATTATAAGATTATAGTTATAAATATTATAACCATGAGCATAGAATCGTAAGTCAGAAGTACTTTGATTTAAATATTCTTGGCTAAAATGTTTCAAGAAAAAATATCAATACATCTGATAAGACCAGGTTACAGAATGCTCTCCAAATATTAGACAGTGAATTATTCATGGCTTTTGGGTGCACCAAAAGGTTACATACCTGTAATTATCGAAAGACTTCAAAATGACTCAACCGAGAATTTCCTATTGGTTAATAATAACTAAAGTCAAATAGGAACCTTAGTGTGACAAGTTTGCCAAATTCTTTTGACTGGAGAATACTGTGGAACTTTGACATAAATACTCTGCTTTGATTATAATTAAATCATTGCACGTCGACCATCGAATGACTGTATTTGGGTCTGAGTTGAATCATAAGAAGTGAAACACCATTGAGTAGAGCATTCGTCTCCTTAGTTATGAGAGGCTAGTATCACTGTCAACCGTGCTCAACTCGAAGTCAAAAGTCTCGGGCTAGGGCATATTGATTAATAATAAATGTGCTGTTGAACCAAGGACTTTGGGGATGGACTAAATAATCGTATATGTATATTATTAGAGCTTGACCATGACTAAACTCTAGATATCAGAAGTGATACAGTGGTAACGAAGAGAGCATGCATATAATATATCGTTGTTTGAAGGTGTTGTTTAAATTGATCTAAAATATGATATTATCTAAAATATCTATAAGCGATGAATTCAGCCAATTAGTCCCATCATCAGCTACGGTGACATGTGGATGTTAATATATGAATTGTTCAATATTAATCTATAATTAAATTCATATTTGTGAGTCGTAGAACCGAATTTTTGTAGTCTTTGAAATATCACTCAATTTAATTAATTTATAATATATTATAAATTAACTAAATATCAGATATATCAATTATGTATAGTTTTAGTAGTTGGAGTTCTATTAGTAATTTTGGTAGATCATGGAAATTTCCACTAATTATTTAGGTGTATGTTAAGCATTAGACTTGCATATATTAATATACGATGTTAATACATGTTAACTGAGTTCAAATATGTGAACATAAAGGAGAGAAATAGAGGAGGCGACCACTTTATTTTGGTGAAAAGTTTCTTCCACAAATAACATCTCAAACTCCATATTCTTTCTCGATGATAAAAAATCTGTAGCCTCCACCCCATCAATGGTCGCCCCCTATTGTTCCCCCTTTGTCGATTATAGAAATCTATAAGCCTCCTCTCTTTTAATGGTGGTACATATTTGATCCTTGCAAGATCAAGAAAATGAAGTTATGTAACACCCTCTAAAATTAATAGAAAATTAAATAAGAGAAATTAATATATTAATAATAAGGCTAAAAATGGAAATATTACAAATGTTAGAGTTTGATCATGAAACTTGCACCATTGTGTTCATGGTGATTTTGGAGCAATTTTCATATATAAAGCTTGGCGACAGGAGTTCAAACGGAAAAGTTATTGATGTTTTAAGATCTCAAATCGAAAATAGTTTGAATATGAATTAAGGAAATTTAAAACAGAAACTTAACATTAAAGTAAATGTTATAACAAACATAAACTTAAGCGTTAATAATAGTTGGGGTTAGATAATGTAGCAGATTTGCGGTCAGGAATAACTCCCAATCGACCACCTATATATGGCCAGTCAACCGGTCCTATTGTGTCGACTAAGGTTTCCCTAAGCCCCGTACGACCTGAATTTAAAATAAATAAAAGATTCTTGATCGGACGGTTCCAACGTATTCAAGCACCTATAAATAAAAGGCTAGCCCCCTCATTCCTTTAGCAAAAATCTAAAAGCTAGTACTATTCCTTCTCCTAAAATTTCTTCAACTCAAAATCAATAATATATAAGCAAACATATTTAAGGATTAGTGATTAGGAGAAGAGTTTAGAGCAACATCCCAAGGGAAAGGTAATATATTTTGTATATACGTAAAAACTCTTCCCTAATTTTATGATCTCGAATATAATATGTATAAGTAAATAAATTATAAAATAATTAGAAGAAAATTCGGAGGAAGGGATAAGGTTAGCACTTGGGGAAAATTCAAGAAGGTTCATTGCAAATCATTTGTGAGTGAAGATTTCACTTTTCCCATAATAATAAGCTGTGTAGTTTATTTTGGATTTGCATCGTGCCTTAGGGTATTTTGTATACAAAAAATATCAACCCGAAACCCCAAATCTCCACACAATTTGTAAACTTTGAATTGTTTGGAATCTTGTTTGTTTTATTTTAATATAATAGGATTGGATTATTAGTGTCTATGATATGAATGTTTTTTTAATCCATCTTGATTTCACTCTTTCACTTTGTTGTTGTAGTGACAAGGAATAATAATAAGTAATTAGAAATAAGTGCGCAAAGTAGCGAAAAAAAGGTCTTATCCTCTTATCTATAGTTTGCACCGTCTAATTCACCAACCAAATAAGTATAACTTCCTTGTCATTTCAATGCCATATGTTCAAATTATAAGATATAAGATAAAGAATTTGTATTACAAATTTTCTCTTTAGAAAAGGAGGCATGGTCCTACTATATATATTAACATAAAATAAATTATATGCTTGAATTCCACCTTTAAATAAATATACATACACACACATATGCATACATACAAGTCTGATTGTGTAGTTAAATTATTGTTAGTATTGGATATGATATGATTGTGCAATTTGTTTGGGACATGTATAAGTATCTTAATGATTAATATGAAAACAACATAATTGCTCAATATATAATAGATGAAAAATAATACTAGGCATAAATCAACCAGGCGTAATTTAATATTAGGCCATATACGTGTGTCTATGTGTGTGTGTGTGTATCTATATATTCCCTTAAACTTCAAAATCTACAATTACAACTATAAACCTATAATGTATATAATAATTAAGTTATTTAATTGGAAATTAATAACCAAAAATTAGTCTAATGAAAATGAGCTAATGATAATTATGGAAATTAATCCATAAATAAAGACGGAATAAGGAGTTTCCCTTATAAGGCCTTCAATGCGTAAATACGTGTGTGATGTGCGTGTGTTCGTGTGTGTACACACACATACATACATATATGTTAGCATAGATTGTGTGAATGTTTGAAAGCGTAAATTATGGCTAAGTCTTAGGGATGCGAGGTCAGTTGAAAGCACATAGAAGTTTACCTAGCTAATCTGGCTACCAGCAGTATGACTTTTGAATTGATGTAGGACATCGTCTATAATAAATACTCATGGTGGATGCGAGGTTAGTCCTAATTTGTAGGGTAAGTCTGCCTTGCTAATCTGGCTATTAGCACTTATAAATAGTCGGACTAATGTGAGATGCCAGGGTTGGGTTAGGGGTCATAAGAATGGTGTAATCCGTAGAAGGACCTACTTCGGTTGACGTATTAAATACCTGTGTTACAATCTGCCTCTTCCCGTTAAGAAATATCAAGTGGTTGGGATTATTGTTTAGGTACTTTAATAAGAATCTCTTGGGAGAGGTCCGATTTGGGATGAAGTCTTAAATGGATGGAGGGTCTGTATGTTCCTTATTTAAAGAATTATTAAGTGGTCTAGAAGAGATTTTCTATGATGACAATTGGTGAGTATTTGAAGGGGTTCACCTTGGGTTTAGGTATTTAATGGACGGAGGGGTCCGCCTATTCCTAATAAAGAGGTCAGTAAGAAACCCAAGTACTTTCTCTTTCATCATTAATATTTTTTTATGATTGGTGAGAGATGGGTTGTTTAAAACCTAACATACTCCATAGCTGTGCTATACTCGCTTCCATAATCATGAAGATGGATTTTTAGGGTTATACTCTATAGTTGAAGGTATGCTTGGAAAGGCATAATAAGTACGCAAGACATAATACTTATCTGATGGTTTACTACTCATGTATTATTATTATAAGCTTGAGATTTTCATTCACCAAACATAGTTATTCTAACTCTCTCTATCACCATAACAAAAAAATAATGTTAATTTTTCCATTATACTTATCAAATACGAGACTAAAACGATATGAAATACAAACTACATAAAAAAGAATGAAAATAAAAATAAGAATGTCATTATATACACTTTATGAAATAAACTTACATGGAAGTTCTCAATACTATTATACTAGCAACATAAAATTTGCTCTTCAAGATTATTATACCCGCAAAATGATTTGAATCCTTTTTTATACTTAGAAAATAATCTATGATTGAAAAGTTCAAAGAAACCCAATGTTTTAATTAAGTTAACATAATTTAGAAAATCCTTACCTTGTATGGTTTAGTGATAATCAAATTGCCTAATGACGAAATATAGAAGTGGTATTAGAAAGAAGAAAATTTTATTTAAATAATCTGATAGTTGGAATGTACGGATGCCCTTAGCACCATAATGTAGATCAAATGTAAATTTTTTGTATTCTCAGTGAAATATATACATACCTTTTTTTAATGACATATTATACAATTTACTGCTTCAAACTTGTAATGCTAAACTTTTGTTCTACTTCTGTAACACTCATATTTTTAGTGCACATTATTATTAAATGTTTAATTATTATAATGATTAAATAATAATAATTATAATAAGGTGGAATGGAATAAGAAGTGTATAATTTAATTATTTTGCAAATGAAATGGCAAAGGTTAGTAACAATGTTTTAGAAAATAAACCATGAAAGAAGAATTAATAATAAAGAGGGATGAATAAATTGTGTGCTAATTAATTTAAAGAAGGATTTAAGGCGAATAAGCCTAAGATCGAGACCCAAATCATAGGCAAGGCCCATTATGCATCAACCTAGGCAACCCCTTGCACATAAGCAACATCCAATGCAATATGCATTATTTATAAAAAAACCTAGAAATATAATATTCTCGACGTTGGAGCCATGATCTCGTCATCTTTATTTGCCAATCAGAACCAGCAGCCACTTCGTCAAACGCCAACAACTAGACAACATCGTCGTCACTTCTATATATTATGCCCTAAAGTCTTGAGTCCAACCACTTGCAAGTTGCAACCCTACCCATGATCGAGGTTTTCAAAACAGAATTCAACTTATAAATCGTTAATTTTAAACTTCAAATTGAAACAGAACTTAAATCATAAATCGTAGATTCAATTGACCTATATTTTAAGGTTTGTACTATGTACACACTTTAAAACTGATTTCAATCTTATAGCTTATACATTTATACATAAAAATCAATTTCCACTCCATTACAATTTTATTTTATTTGCAAAACGTTAGAATTGGAATAGGGAATGCAAACAAGCATATCAAATATATCAGTAAGGCCTCAATGATTATCGTAATAGCGGTTTAACTAGGTTTGAAATAGAATGTAAATCGAATTGTAAGGAGAGAGATTTGAACCAAAACGGGATTTAAATCATAGGATTTTAAGATTTTCGACAACAATGCCCAAAACCACTACTGGGAGCTAATTGGCTAAATCCTAAAGAAAGGACAAAGCGCCGATCCTGTTGTTCCTAAATTTTCACCACTAGATTTTAGACTCTCAACACTATCTTTGCCTGTAACAGCCTGCATCTTAATGCACCTGAATTTTCGCTAAATGGAAAATCCAAGTCCACAAAAGTATGGATCGTTGGTGTTGGTATCATGTAAATAATAAAAGCATATCAGAGCACTATTGATATAAACTCACAGTGGAATAGTAAAGTATAATAATCATAAAAGTACTGACTAAGGCTACTACCTCTAATATCTAGTGCACTTGTCAGTGTCGAGCATGCTTGTCCTTTTATCGTTCCTGCTTGTGCCTGTATTTATCCCTCTAAGTCTATCATATGGGTTGTAACAAGGAGAGGGTTAGAATAACGTTCCGGTGACTGGTAAATTACATACTTTATATATAACACTAGTTTATGCCGATTGTCTTCCATTACATGTTATGTCTACTATTTCAACTTGGTCGTCTTGACTTCATGTACGCGTACAATACGCCGTATCTATTCGATGTATACAATAACTACATACGTATATATAGGTGTATATATATAAGTACCACCCTCCCTATTGAACCAAGATATTTTCCCTGCTAGTATCCATAACTCTGCACCTCGTTAGGATCCATCGTCATTGCAGTATCATGCCATTGCCGCCATGCATACCAAGGAACCCCCGTAGTACCTAACAATAACATTACAACTATTTAGCTACATTCTATTCATTTGGAAGATGTCCATTAATGGTTACCTAGCATTGCCTCTTAACAACAAACAAACTAATAAACAACCGTCAGGTAGTGCATGTCCTAAACTTTGTTTACACTAGTAGGAGGTGTAGCCCATTTAGGCGCAACCCTTCTCTTTCCACTGGCCACTCCATGACCGATGACGACCTCGACCTATGTGTACAGCTCATACTCCTCACCTATATGGTACGAACCTTGCTGATATAACGCCGAGCCTACGCTCACCGTCCAATTCTGATTGCCTAATGCAATCAAGGAAATTCCTACTTGGTTACTTAACACGTACCCTTTAAAATGTTAAAGCAGACTCTACCGGGCCCTTTAGCACTTTGACTCGGGCGAACTGTAATAACCCGCTTTTTCGACCCTTAGATTCAACGGCTGAACCGACATTTACACTCGAGAACTGAAATAGACAATTCATTGGGTTGAGATTATATATATATATAGGTACATTCACTTTCTAATAATAGATACAATTCTAACTATTTCTAAACACTTTTAGAGTCTCAAAGCGGAAATGAATCAAATATAATATATCAATAACATAGTCACATTTACCATATACAACTGAAGTGTTATATATGTATATATGTTTGAACAAATATAGATACAATTCAAACCCCCACACAAGGTCAAATCCAGGTACAATGCTTATATACATCATGAACACTATGTACAGATAAATCTCTACCATTGCTACCTCATCGTCCAATTCGATTGACTTGGATATATATAAAAAAGATAGTTGGAGTTGTTTAGACATAAGTTTGGTGAGTGAACTATACTCTAGTCTAAGTATGATACAAAGTTAATATTATAACATGATATAAGTCTATCATTCAGCCACCAAACGTTCAATCGTCCACCATACCTAACAGTCACCCTGGTCCGCTCTCATGCCCTCTAGGAAGCCTATCATCTGTCATCACGCAATGGTAATAGGACACACCTTCCCTAGGCCTATAGGTAGCTTATCGTCCTCGTGCTACCTAGGGAACTCATGACCTGGACCAGCCTTGTGCCCTACAGGGCCATTTAACATCCAATCACATCCGCTTATACATCTACCCATGTCACACGTCTGTACGCGTATTCAGTTACATAATCTGGGGCATCTATCCAATGTACTAGACTCGTTTCTATTCACGTTCACAGTGAATCTAAATCTCATGTCAAACCTATATATACCCACTTTTATATACTCGTTACATCACAACCAAGCTATGCAACATTCATTTATTTCATATCATCATCGTATTATATATTTCATTCATTCCGTACCGTTTATATGAAAGTTGGGCCATTTGGCCAAGGTTTATGTTGTCAGTTTAAAACATGCGCCGATGCACCGGTCATGGTCCACCAGTCGACCAGTGTACGTATTTCCTGTGTCTCCCTAGGTTTGGGAAATTTGTAGTTTTCGCTACCGTTCCAACTCTAGCCACCACCGATACACCTAAGGTATCTAGAACGTCCCTAGATCTTATTTTTAGATTTCTTAGTCCAAATACATCAGTTGTTTCACGAATTCAAGTATTATCTTTAGATTTCCAGAATTTTACTTAAACCTAGTTTTTAATACTCTTAATCAACCCACATCCCTCCCAACCATGATTAATTCAAAATTAAGTGTAACATCCCGGAGTTTATGACCCTGAAAATTCGACACTAATACGCTCACTGTAGAAGTGCCGAGCAATCGAACGTCGGAAATTCCAGATTGTTAGGGCAAGAAGAAAAAGTGGTAGAAGAAGAAACAGAAAACAAAACACAGAATCTCACATTCACAGCGGATCAAAATATAATATACAAATAGAAGATTTACACAAAGAAAGCTATAAATGTCAATTTACATATTATATATCAGAGTACAACCAAACTGGACAGTTGTAACAACTTGTCCCAGAAAACAATCAATACAACACCAATACACAGCGACATATACTCCATATGTCTCTACCATCCAGCTCGTCTCCTGAACTCCAGAACGTCCTAACCTAGAAATCTGTAATACTTGGTCTGACCCGAGCATTACAATAAGTGACACCCAGGTCAGGCTTGAAACCGGCGTGAGTAAACCCATATAACTAGAAATACTAAGATATAAAACATATTTGAAATCCCGGGGTAACTCGTACCTCACTACGAGTTCTTAACTTGTTAAAGTCAATCACTTATTACAAAACAATATCTAAGAACTGTTACTCAGTTTAAATGGCCATGTTGCCTAATTTATTCCACTCTAGCCTATTTGATTCTAAAATCAAATCTATAAATAATTATTGTAGATTACTAATCGAAGTGGTTTCAGGTATTTGCTGATACCCGACCCCGGTCTCTTCGAATCCAATACCATCCTTTAAGCCAGGATGTTTGAGGAAACAATTCAGTTTAAATTCAGGATATCATACTCATATAGTAATTCATCACAGATATCTAATTAGATAAATGATTCACATTATTAACAGATCAATCCAGGCATTTCACATTACAGAGCATCACAAATTATTAGACTAGAGATATTAATCAGTCCAATCATTCAATACAATCTGATCATCTATAAACAAGATAACTGGTCACGCCATTCTAATTAATTTAATTAACACAAAATAAATTAATTACTTTTGAATCTTGCTTAAATATCATTAATTAATTTCAAACCATTTATTATTATTAATATTGACATTAATTAATTATCCTTTAATTACTTAAGACCTTATTTAATTAATGATAAACCACTCATCTTAATTAATTACTTAATTATCATTTAAATCTTATTAAAATTAAATGTTTGAAATTAATTTATTATTAACAAACAAAATTACTTGAGACCCTTTTGATTAATTGAAGTATAATACACTTATCTTAATCACTTACTTAATTACATCATTAAATTACATTTGAAAACACTTAGAGATTAAATTAAATAATTATCCTAATATAATTATTTAAAGTCAAAACAATTTAAACTCAAAAACATTGGATTTATAATTATATTTTGAAACTTGTTTTGAAGATTTGATAGATACTTAAATTTGAAAACTTGTTACTAACTAACTTTGAAAACTTGTATATGTTTTTATACTTTAAAACTTGTTAAATCATTTTTTTTAATTTTTTAAAAACCTGGATAACTAAGGAAAACAAACCCGAGCCCCAAGCTCAAAATTCTCGAGCAAAACCGGATCAAAAATCTCTCATCTCATCTCTTCGATACCATGCGCGTTCAACTTCGAGCCAAACACCCTTTTTTCCCGACTCCACTCCTACTTCTTCCTATACTACGAACAACTCCAGGCACAAAGCTGACACACGTGCACGTGCACATAGCGCCGGAGCTACGACGATCACCCTCGACCACGTCGCTAAGTCACCGACGATCAACTCGTCCCATTCGACACCCAGAACCACGAACCATCTTGCAAAATCAAAATCGAGCGAGACGTATACCACTGGAACAAAATCCCAACCACCAAAACCATTCGCACCGCCACCTCCGATCGCCAGAGAGCTCGCCCCTTCGCCCAGACCTTCGCCTTGCTTCCACTCTTCGATTCACCCACCTCCGGTCAAGTCCGACGCTTCCTCGACGACACACTGCTCTTAAATTCAACGTCGACCAAATTAGGGTCTAAAACCCTACTTTATCGCCGTCTCGCCACCACGACGATCAATAAATCCAGAGACCATTTTTGCCAAGACCCCTGACCCACGAGCATGCTTCAGCATCGACCCCGACCTCCCTACAACCTCCAGTTGCCAAAAATCGAGCAAAGCCTCGATTCCGATCAACTCTGAAACTCTCATGATTTACAAACTTAAAAATCATGATATTTATCTTAAAAATCATAGTTTTCAGATTCGAATCTGATTTTATAAGTGAAATTTAAAATTAACATAGTCAATTTACCTAATATATTATCTTTTCACTGTAATTCCAACTTTCCAGAAAAACTATTTGTTATTTACACAAAAAAATATTTTTAAAAATAGTGTTTAGTTATTACAAACCTTTTTCCTTTTAAGCATAACTTAAAAGAGATTAAATGAAGAGAATTAGATTTTTGAACTTGTTTTAACCTGTTGGAATCAAAACAGAGGTATCCTTATTTATATACAGACATGCGCACACATAGCACCTCGTATTTATGTATACAACATATTCATTCATCCATGCAAACATTATTCACAATATATCTTCAAGAATTATCACATGCATCAGAAATAACATAGAATTAATGGTTATGTTTACTCACTTGTTTTGAAAAACAGAGAACAAGGAAATAGGCTTTTGAAAAAAAATTGAAGTCTGCTCTTGATTTTAATCTTGCTTAGTTTTGAAAAACTTGAATCTTTGCTTTGCTTTAGCTTAGCTTGAATCTGAAATTGTTGCTTGAACTTTACTTTAGTTTGATTTTCTTTTCTGGTTTTTAGTTTAGAAGAAGATGAAAATAAGAGAAGAGTTTGAGAAAAGAGATATGTAGAAAACTTTTATCTTTAAACAGCCTATTCTCACTAACATTTATTTATATATATTTCAATTTAAAAATAAAACTAATGCCACTTGTCTTTGCATGTAATCCTTAGCTTATAATTGTTTAATGCATGTATTTAATGTTTTTATATGTTTTTATGTTAATTTATGATTATGTTTTATTTATTTATATATACAAACTATATTTATTAATGAATAAACTTAAAAAGAAAGTATATAAACCTTTTATTAAATCCTATTTAAGCTATCATACTTTTAAATAAATAAATATTTAGCTTTAGAGTTTTAAAAATATAGAGTTTAACCTTAAATAACTTTTAAAAATTATTGTATTGAATTTAAACCAATGCTTCCAAATCATAACTTATATATACATATATATACACACACACTTATATACTTGTATATGTATACACTTATAATTTTCAACATTATAAAGTTTGCAAGTATCTATTTATATAATTTTTTTTATTTACTATAAGATTTATCATTTCCAGATATTAATAATTCAACATTTATTATAGTTTCAAATCTATTTATATACATCCAGATATTTTTAATCATCAGAATTTTATTTGTTCAACTAAATAAAATTAGTATCTCAATAGTAAAAATCAGTTAATTATCCAATTATCAGATGTCCAAAAATCCGGGTTATCACATTCCTCCCCCCTTTAAAACTTTTCGTCCTCGAAAAGGAATGAAGCCAGAATTTAGTTAAATTACTCTTTTAACATTTTTAACTAAAACCTCTTTTTATTTAAAATTTTTAAAACACTTTAAAATCTACATAATATTACCAAAATAGTTTTTACAAAAATACCTTTTTATAACTCGATGTCTCGACAAGTCCCTCCTTATTCTCACAGAAATTCGGTCATACGTTTATCAGGCGTAGGACTGAAAATCTACAAGTACTTAGCAGACTCATTTTCAACACCCAGTGAAAATACTTAGAAAACTTTTGTGAAAATATAGACTTTTTTTTTGGTGAGAATGCTCTGGAAATCATCACCCCCTCCATGGTCCCAGTTAGCCCGATGATTACGTCGCCATCTTGGAAAAACCATAGAAAACTATAGGCCTCTGCACCCTTCGATTACACCATGGAACCCGCCACAGATCGCAGCTACACCCAGGGTTACGTTGCCATCACGGCAAAAACCATGTAATGGTAGGCATCAGCGCCCTCGAATTTGGCTACCAAATGAAACTTCACCACTCAGACCACATAGATCGCATACTACATCAGTCGAGTCCCAATGTAGCCTATAGGCACTCACTACCACACGACTTTCGCTATGTCTTCATAGATCGCAGTCTACCGATGTTACGTCGCTCTCCCAGCGAAATCAAACGTAGACCTTAGGCAATCACTGCCCCTTGACTTCCACTATGGAGCGCAGTAGATCGCAGTTACAGCGAGTTACACTGCCGTCACAGCATAACCCAAATGTCTATGTAGGCTTCAGTGCCCTCGACTTTCGTTACCCCAACACAATCCTCAGGAACTTCAGTTTGTCCGGACTTCCTCCTAGGATCAAATTTAGAACCCCCCCCTTAGGACTCAAGGCAGAACCACCCCGTGGATTTCCTACTAGAAGTTTCAACTCTAATGGGAGCGCCTTTTTCCCCACGGCCATTCTCAAAACATTTTATACTATACACATATAGTATCTTTCAAATCATACTCTTTATGATTCACGTATAAATCTCCTTTACACAAAATCGATATCTCAAAATCGATAGTTCTCTAACTTGGCTTTCCAAATTCCCAAAATTGATTTTTCCCAAAAATCAAAAGCCCTTTAAAACTAGTGAGTTCCAAAAACCTTTTTCCCAAAATCATTCTCATAAAATCCTTTATATATATATATATAGATATATATAAGTTTATCCCTTTATTTAAAACAAAATACTTTGGATTACACCTTACTTATATAAATCCCTTTTATACTTCAAATACTTTCAAAGATCACATCTTCAGGTTAAAAATTTAACAAGGGAAGTTTATCATATATAACAAAGATATATATAACTTTACTTATTCTAATTAAATATTCAAATTCGATTTCTTTTATAAAATTAGTTTCAATTATAGAGATATCCAACTTCCATTTTTATTTATCATATATTTTTCAAAATATACTTTTCCATTACAAAAATTATTTTTACACTTCTTTATAAAATTTTCAATATCTCTTTCACTCAAACACGTACAATGTACATATATCATCCGTACGCAATATCAAATTCGACCGCTCACTCGATCACACAATTTCACTTCCGAACCAGTATCGTCCGCCCGACTTCCTAGTACAGACTTAGATCTGGTTTCTTGATCAGAAACCATCATTATCCTTGCATAGCCATAACTATGATAGAGAATTTCCAGAACCAATCAAAAATCCATATCCAGGGTCCGCCGTCAAAAATCGAGTGATAAATCCCAACTCGGATCGATATACTATGTCGAAATTCTGTGCTCGAATCTGGATCAAATCATTATGCGAATAGAATAATATACGTACATCTTACGTATTTAGCTTCATTGATTATTAGCTAAATCAACTTCCTTTTTATTCACATTCATTTTGATTGTCATTCGCTTATTCACAATTGCTTCAATTTCCATTTGGGTTATCACTTCAATTCTTAGCTCAATTGGTATTTAATCATAAATAGTTTGCACTCTGATCAGCTTGAATTTAGAAAATAGCTTGAAAAGTTTAAAATAGATAAGTGGTTGAAAAATAGTTATTAGTTGTAAAATAGCTGTAAATAGTTAAGTAATTATAAAATAGTTGTAAAATAATCAAATAGTTGTAGAATAGTTAGATAATTGCAAAATAGTTGTAAAATAGTAATTAGTTATAAAGTAGTTGTAAAATAGTAATTAGTTATAAAGTAGTTGTAAAATAGTAATTAGTTATAAAGTAGTTGTAAAATAGTAATTAGTTATAAAGTAGTTGTAAAATAGTAATTAGTTATAAAGTAGTGGTAAAATAAGTATAAGATAGTTTGGCTTTTAAAAAGAAAGGTTGTATAGTAAATAGCTTGGAAAATAGATTTAAGAAAGTTTATGTTTAAAATAATTTGTTTGAAAATAGTTTCAGAGCTCAAACTGTTCAATTTCCCAATCTCCCATTCCAATCAATCTTTAATTTCCAATCTCATTAAATTGATTCAATTTCAATTCAATTTAAATTAACTTCAATTCCTGTAACGATACAATTTTTCTACGCTCGAAAGTCGACATTAATACGTCCACTATATCAAATGCCGCGCAATCGAATGCCGGAAAACCGAACCATTAGGGTTAAAAAGAAGAGGTAGAAGAAGACAGAAGAAAAAGAAACAGAAATAATATCAGAATCTCACATTTCGCAGCGGAACAATATATAATAGATAATCACTAATCTTTAAAACAAAAGACTATATCAGTTTATACATACATCAATCAGAGTCAATATACAACTCAATACAACAATGGACAGTAATATAAACTTGTCCTCACACAGAATACACACGGAATAAATAAACAAGTACGGTAGTACGTCTCGTCATCCAGCTCATCTCCAAAGCTCCAAAATATCCAGAATATCCTGATAACATAACTCTAGGCTGCCCGTGTGGAAAATTATGGGCACCCAGAGTTTAGAAAGGGAACAATAAACTCCGAGTTAGTCATGGTGACTGGTGTGAGATTGTAAAACAGTTATTTTCACAAAGAAAATAAAACAAATTCGCAATGCTTTTGGAAAATGAAACTACCATAAGGCCTCCCGCCACACACAATGCAAACGCAGAATTGGAGGAGATTTCTCCTTATGATAGTCAAAAATGCTTACTACGCAAAATCAGTTGATATTATTATTAATGTCTAGTGTGGAAAACATTTCGAAAGTATAATATCAATCTTAGCCAGCATACAACCATTATTGTATGCCTACTATAGCTACCATCTAAATAGTGGTGACCACCATAAGTAAATGGCAGGTTCTACAACTAAAACCGTACAGGGTTCGTATTGTTTCTTTGGATTTCCAACAAATGGCCAGGCAAAGGAACTTCCTTATACCGAAATGGAAACGCCTCTGGAAAGACGCCCCAAGAACCTAACCGGATCTCTGCAAACACAAGGCCGACGTTACCTCACGCTTTAACCAAGCTGTAACTAGGTAACTAACACACGAGCTATGCCATCCCCCGGTCGTCACCGACCTATATCCGAGGATCCTCAATCACAAAGCAACAACCACAAAGTATAATAAATTTGCAGCATCAACATAGGTAAAATATCTGGGCTCCATACCATGATATCACCTTTTTTCCAGAAGGAAATGACATACCCTAGGGGCGCTACCCCTAAAAACCTTTGCCGCAACATTCCTGTTTCGACCATTGCCGGGTTGTGAGGCTCGACGAAGTCTCGTCCACAAAGCTACGCTTTTTCACAAAGCCACGCTTTTTCACAAAGCCACGCTTTGATCAATAAATGATCAACAACACTTCATATGCCACATTACCAAATTGGGAATGTATCACTAGTAACCATCAACTACATAACCTCTGAGCTCATACGTCTCAGAGAAGGGTGTTAAGCTAAGAGAATAAATTCTCCGCCACCAATAGAAATGTATTTGATAGAAACCAGCTTTACATCTCAAAGTGTAATGTCAGACACACATCCATACAAGTCCGTTCCGGGATCGAACGGAACCGAAGGCACTTCCAAAAAAGCCCTTGCAATCCGGGTATTCACTAATCACGTCCGGACTTCCCATCACAAAAAGAGTGATATAAATCTCTATACCGGAGCAACTCGGTGCAGAGACATTCGACAGGTTGTCCTTTCATTTTCACAAATACCTGGTCTTCACACCGGTCTTCAAATAATGTCCATACACGACGTATCACTATTCGGAATGGGTTATATGACATAAATTCCTCTCCCGGCTTAACCGAATAATGAGCGTTTGTTTTAAAACAAATCAAGTGCCATTTCAAAGGCAAATATTGATAGTCGGTTTTTTTTAACTATCAACACATATCACAACAATCATCAAATTTAAATAATTTTTCCCAAATTATTTATTTTCAAAATATCTTCACAAGATATATATTTTCCACACTTCACGTTTGAAAACCAATTTCAAATCACATTTTCACACTTCACATTTGAAAACCAATTTCAAATCACATTTTCACATTTCATCACAAAATGGTCCATTTAAACCAATTAAATAAATCCTTATCAATTTATTTCAAATTTACATCCCAAATCTGTAAATTTATTTCCACACTTTAAAAATAAATCAATGTTTATTTTTAAAATAAATTTCCCTTTCCTTTATAAATTCTATTCTGAATTTACATTCTCAAATATTCACTTTTTATACGATTTTCAAATCGATTTCTCAAATATTCACTTTCAACACCAAATCAACTTTCAAATTGATTTCTCAATTTTATTTCAAACCCCAAATCAAATTCCAAATTGATTTCTGAATTTACTTCAACACCGAATCAAATTTCAAATTTATTCTAATTTTAATTCCAAATACCAAATCAATTTTACAAATCGATTTCCAAATTTATTCTCAACACAAAAATCAATTTTCATTCAAACACCAAATAAATTTTCATATCCATTTCCCAAATATTCATTTTCCAATACCAAATCAATTATCAATTGGATTTCTAGAAATTTATCACCTTTTAAATAAATTCTTTTATTCCTTCCAAATGGTTTAAAATTCCACTTTCAATAAATTCTTCAACTTTTACACAATATTTTCAAAACCCACTTATTTATATCTTTTCCCAAATTTTGAAAATAATTCGATAAGATTTCAAAATCAACTTTATACTTTTAAAATTCCTTCTTTTAACTTCCTCAATTCTTTCAAAAAGAATTTACTAAAAATTTCCAACTTTAATTTCAAAAATCCAATTTATTTATTTCTGGTATCCAACGATACCAAAAATACATCCGGCTAAATTATAGCCTTCAACACATTCAATCACAGATATAATCATTCACAGATTATAAATAATCAACACACAACATATGAAACCAATTCAAATGTTTTG
The DNA here is from genome assembly GCA_030737815.1 of Allium fistulosum. Taxonomy (NCBI): domain Eukaryota; kingdom Viridiplantae; phylum Streptophyta; class Magnoliopsida; order Asparagales; family Amaryllidaceae; genus Allium; species Allium fistulosum. The sequence continues at coordinate 794,658,148 of CM060902.1, read as the reverse complement.
AGGAATCCTGTTGGATCCCTCCAACCTGTTTCCCTGCATCCACAAATGTTAGCCCAATACCAATTCCACTTCGAGGTGGAATATCGTGGTATATGGGATTTATAAAATATCATCAGCTATTATGCGACGCATAGGGTCTCATCCGCTATATAATGCGCGAAAATCAATCACCAATATATACATATTCCAATATATATATATTGCTATATATATAGATATATCCTACTAAATCTAATATCACAACCAAACATCAATCAAGAACTACAATCCAAATTTTCAATTTGAGTGAGGAGATCTCACCTTAGCTTTTATTTTGCAATCCATTTCTATTTTGGCTTGTTTCTCCATTTTTAACCTTGTATAAACAATTTATACAATTTATTAATATTCGAGAAATTTGAACATTTAATTTCCTTTTTAATAAATTCAAATTAGTTAACACACTAATTCTAACTAATAATTTGAATGTAAACAAATTTTCCTTTAATAGATTATTTTTATATAAAACTTTATGCTTTCCAAAATCTTATATATATAATTTGAAAATTGCTTATGTATATTTTTACTGTATATATATTTTTCACTGTAAAAATAGAATTTTCCCTTTCCTTTCCTTTACTGCAAAAATTATATTATTTTCCTCCGCATGCGCATATATATAAAATACTGGAAACTGCATATATATAGATTTATAAACTACGTTTAAGTTCTTTACTGTAAAAAATTTCTTTTCTGCACATATAATTTAACGAATTAAAATAAACAAATAAAAGAAATAAATATACCTCACGGCCACTCAGTCGAACTCGCAATCGCCCCCTTCCCAACATCACATCGAACACCAACCCAGCAGCCTCGATCCTGTGTGCCGCCTCGTCCTTTCCTCCACGCGCCCAGACAAACGCTACAGAACACCATCGAGATACAACCTGCTCACACGATTCGAATCGCCATCCACGCTACAAACTTCGATCGCCCTCCCTAGTTTAACCATCCTCCTCGATAATATTGTCCAGACGCGCGCGCGACCTCCCCAAACTCCACGAACCACCGCCTCACCTTTGCGTGCGAAAGCACTTGCCTCGCCTTGGATCAAAGTCGATTCGACTTGCAAACGAGATGATGATTTTAAATTTGAATAAAGAGAGGCCATTTTCTTTTGTTTATTTATTTTTCTCAAGTTCTGTGATAAAGAGCAAGAAAGGGAATCACATTTTTTTAAAACAAGAAGAACAATTTCGATTTAATTGAAGAGATAGGTTGCGTGAAGAAATTGCTTTGCGTACAAATCACACCTTGCTGCAGTAATCTGAGTTGAGGCCAAATAAAGTTCTGATGTTGATATAGCTTTGACTGGTCAACGCTTATATATATATATATATATATATATATATATATCGTCTCGAATTTGCAACACAAAAACTCAACCTCCTATCGAGACGTGCCGCTAGGCATTCGTAATGTTATATGCCTATTCTGAACACAATACAAAAGGTTTCGAGTCCAAATTCGATCGTATGGAGAAGATAGCTTTTTTGGACCAGTTATAATATTAAAATTTTGATTTAATTTCAGCGCGCTTATCTATCGTACGACCAAACGATCACTCCAAACATTACGAAAATTGAAATCCGATAATAATACAATATTACGGATCCAATGAAACTAGTTTCGTCGAATTCCGAGACTGTGCCCCGGAACGCTATTTTTAAATATCGATTTAAACGATAAATTTCAAAACTGAACAAAACAGTTCCAAATCCAATTCTGAAAGTTCCAATATCTTCAGAATTATCAATATAGATTTTACAAGCCTTCAGATTATTTTTAATCAGCTTAAAACCAAAGATTCGAATTTTTACCCAGATTTAACGATTAAATTCAATAATTAAATCGCCAAATTCATTTTGATATCTCGAATTTCAAATTAAACTATCATTCGAATACTTAAACTCAATTAAATATTCACATTTCAAATGTCAAAAATTCAGGGTCGTTACAATTTTCCCCCCTTAAAAGAATTTCGTCCCGAAATTTCAAGTCAAGAAGAATGCTCCAATACCCATTTATCATTTTCCCAAAACCAAACAATTTTATCAAATTCTCAAACCAATCTTTTTTTTATTAAAGATCATCATTACTTTAACTAATTTTCCACAATCAACCATAAGTTCCAAGTAATATGGTTTCCTTAACAATTTAAATTTCATTTCAAATTCAAATTTTGAATTCAAAATTTTCTCAAAAACTTTCTAACTCCCGAAATTTTCGAAAAAATTCGCCAGCATCTCCTTTGCGCGGCTATCTCGGTACTACTACAAAATGTCCTTACGGACTCTCAAATCCCAATAGAAAACAAAATGCCAAGTGGTAAAATCAGAAACTCATCAAATTTCATACTTACATACCTTATTGTCGAGCAATTTAAATTATCTTCAAAATCAAAATCCAATTCCATTTTCCTATAGCCTTTATAATCCCTGTATATTTTACTTAACAACAATGGCCAAATTTACTTATTGGATTCCAAACACCCATTTACTTAAGAATTCCATTCTGATATTTCTTAAGTTCAATATAAGTATTTACATACTTCTTATATTTATTTTCACTTCGCAAACAAAGTTATATATTCATTTCCATTCAACTTTGCATTTCCAATTCCATTTGAATTCAATTTACAATTTCAATTCTATTTGAATTCATTTTATCTTCAAAAATTCACTTAGTGAAAATTCAATATCCACTTTTTCCAAAACTTTCAACTTCGACCAAAACAATGGTTTTCAGTTTCTAGTTCAATTCCTACGTTTCCATTACAATTTGAAAATCAAATTTCCGTTAGAAAAATTTTCCAAATTTTTCAAAAAAATTTCTAACTCCCAAAATTTTCAGAAAATTTTAGCGGAATCTCCTTTGTACGGAGGAGCTTTTGCAATATGACAAAAGATATAAACATGTATACATCGACCCACTCGGTCGGATAAGCAAAAATAGTTCATATTTCCTAACTTTGTATTGCGTAGGCATACCTTTTTAGCATTTTAAGCAAAGCAGTTTATTATTAGCTATTTGCGCAACCCAAAATGCAGCCAAACGGCTTCCAAAAACCTGTACTTACTCAGTTTAAACACGTAAGTGACAAATATAGGGAATCTATTAACATTTCATTTATTTTCAATAGCAAACATATAGTTTTCATAAGCAAAACACTCAAAATAATTTCCATTAGCAATTCATAAGGTTTCAATACAATTTTAGTCGCTTTCGACCAATTCACATACCATTTACATTTAATTCAATGGTTTACAATGCAATTCCTTATATTCAAATCATTTTTAAACGAAACGAATTCATATTCATTTCAATTGGTTCAAAATCAATTTTATTGGCTTTCATTAACTCATATAATTTTATACAATCTCGTTTGCGTCAAACGACAATCGTTTCTATGCAAATTTCGACGATATCCACTTAATAGAATATCCATTCTAGTTAATAACTAATTTAAATTGATACCAACTCAATTTATTTTAATTCCATTTTATTTTCAATTGATTCCATTCAATTCAATTTGCATTCTATATTCACATTCGGTTTATTTCATTAACCAAACCAATTCTATTCAAAACCATTCAATAAAAGTTGACGACGACCATTTTACAAAATTTCTTTTTAAATTTCAAATTTCCATATTCAATTCATTCTGAATTTAATTTATCAATAACAAGGAAATTTTCAATTTGTTTCTACTACTTGAATTTATATACAAATTCAAATTTATCTTCAAATTTAGCTCACAACTAAACTTTAATTTAACCAATTCAACTTCCAATTCATTACTCCATGAATTAATAAATTATCAAGTTTGCTTACTTGAATTCAGTCGACTTTATTTTATTTTATTTTCCAAGTTTGGATTATTATTCAACTCGATCCAAATCAAATCTCATTTCATTTTATAAATCTCATTTACAAATTCACATTACCAATTTCATTCCATTAATGAATTTATTCCAAATATTTTCTTGGAATTCTATTTCAAATTATAAATCACATTTACAATTTACATTTACAAATCACATTCATATATGAATTTTATTTCTTTACCTTTCAATTCATATTTATAAACTTCATTGGTTAAATGAATTTATCTCCAAATCTTTGGTTATTATTTTAATTTCTTATTCATTTTCCATTTAACAATGATAATAATTCAATATTATCTCTTCCTAACAACCAAGCATCCATATACTATAATAATTCATAGAAAATCATTTCTTTTCTATACAAAAATAGTTTTGGGCAAAATTATTTCATTTTCCCTATTTTAAAACAATACTGTGTCAGTTTATCTTGTTTAAGAGTTTATAAACCCCTATCGATTACAGTTGGCCAGACTGCACCGACCAGAATCTATAAACAATCAACCGATAAGTCAACACAATACAAAACAATTTTTGTATTCACTAACAAATACGCGCTCATATCTATTATTACACTCACACTCATTCTAGAGTACTACTGACTCTATCTCTAATGAGTAACACCCAACAGAGCCAGGGTTATCGCTTAACCGGCTGCTCTGATACCACTTGTAACGATATGATTTTTCAACGCTCGAAAGTCGACATTAATACGTCCACTATATCAAATGCCGCGCAATCGAATGCCGGAAAACCGAACCATTAGGGTTAAAAAGAAGAGGTAGAAGAAGACAGAAGAAAATGAAATAGAAACAATATCAGAATCTCACATTTCGCAGCGGAACAATATATAATAGATAATCACTAATCTTTAAAACAAAAGACTATATCAGTTTATACATACATCAATCAGAGTCAATATACAACTCAATACAACAATGGACAGTTATATAAACTTGTCCTCACACAGAATACACACGGAATAAATAAACAAGTACGGTAGTACGTCTCGTCATCCAGCTCATCTCCAAAGCTCCAGAATATCCAGAATATCCTGATAATATAACTCTAGGCTGCCCGTGTGGAAAATTATGGGCACCCAGAGTTTAGAAAGGGAACAATAAACTCCGAGTCAGTCATGGTGATTGGTGTGAGTTCGTAAAACAGTTATTTTCACAAAGAAAATAAAACAAATTCGCAATGCTTTTGGAAAATGAAACTACCATAAGGCCTCCCGCCACACACACAATGCAAACGCAGAATTGGAGGAGATTTCCCCTTATGATAGTCAAAAATGCTTACTATGCAAAATCAGTTGATATTATTATTAATGTCTAGTGTGGAAAATATTTCGAAAGTATAATATCAATCTTAGCCAGCATACAACCATTATTGTATGCCTACTATAGCTACCATCTAAACAGTGGTGACCACCATAAGTAAATGGCAGGTTCTACAACTAAAACCGTACAGGGTTCGTATTGTTTCTTTGGATTTCCAACAAATGGTCAGGCAAAGGAACTTCCTTACACCGAAATGGAAACGCCTCTGGAAAGACGCCCCGAGAACCAAACCGGATCTCTGCAAACACAAGGCCGATGTTACCTCACGCTTTAACCAAGCTGTAACTAGGTAACTAACACACGAGCTATGCCATCCCCCGGTCGTCACCGACCTTTATCCGAGAATCCTCAATCACAAAGCAACAACCACAAAGTATAATAAATTTGCAGCATCAACATAGGTAAAATATCTGGGCTCCATACCATGATATCACCTTTTATCCAAAAGGAAATGGCATACCCTAGGGGTGCTACCCCTAAAAACCTTTGCCGCAACATTCCTGTTTCCACCATTGCCGGGTTGTGAGGCTCGATGAAGTCTCATCCACAAAGCTACGCTTTTTCACAAAGCCACGCTTTTTCACAAAGCCACGCTTTGATCAACAAATGATCAACAGCACTTCGCATACCACATTACCAAATTGGGAATGTATCACTAGTAACCATCAACTACATAACCTCTGAGCTCGTACGTCTCAGAGAAGGGTGTTAAGCTAAGAGAATAAATTCTCCGCCACCAACAGAAATGTATTTTATAGAAACCAACTTTACATCTCAAAGTGTAATGTCAGACACACATCCATACAAGTCCGTTCCGGGATCGAACGGAACCGAAGGCACTTCCAAAGAAGCCCTTGCAATTCGGGTATTCACTAATCACGTCCGGACTTCCCATCACAAAAAGAGTGATATAAATCTCTATACCAGAGCAACTCGGTGCAAAGACATTCGACAGGTTGTCCTTTCATTTTCACAAATACCTGGTCTTCACACCGGTCTTCAAATAATGTCCATTCACGACGTATCACTATTCGGAATGGGTTATATGACATAAAGTCCTCTCTCGGCTTAACCGAATAATGAGCGTTTGTTTTAAAACAAATCAAGTGCCATTTCAAAGGAAAATATTGATAGTCGGTTTTTTTAACTATCAACACATATCACAACAATCATCAGATTTAAATAATTTTTCCCAAATTATTTATTTTCAAAATATCTTCACAAGATATATATTTTCCACACTTCACGTTTGAAAACCAATTTCAAATCACATTTTCACACTTCACATTTGAAAACCAATTTCAAATCACATTTTCACATTTCATCACAAAATGGTCCATTTAAACCAATTAAATAAATCCTTATCGATTTATTTCAAATTTACATCCCAAATCTGTAAATTTATTTCCACACTTTAAAAATAAATCAATGTTTATTTTTAAAACAAATTTCCCTTTCCTTTATAAATTCTATTCTGAATTTACATTCTCAAATATTCACTTTTTATACGATTTTCAAATCGATTTCTCAAATATTCACTTTCAACACCAAATCAACTTTCAAATTGATTTCTCAATTTTTATTTCAAACCCCAAATCAAATTCCAAATTGATGTCTGAATTTACTTCAACACCGAATCAAATTTCAAATTGATTCTAATTTTAATCCCAAATACCAAATCATTTTTACAAATCGATTTCCAAATTTATTCGCAACACAAAAATCAATTTTCATTCAAACACCAAATAAATTTTCATATCGATTTCCCAAATATTTATTTTCCAATACCAAATCAATTATCAATTGGATTTCTAGAAATTTATCACCTTTTAAATAAATTCTTTTATTCCTTCCAAATGGTTTAAAATTCCACTTTCAATAAATTCTTCAACTTTTACTCAATATTTTCAAAACCCACTTATTTATATCTTTTCCCAAATTTTGAAAATAATTCGATAAGATTTCAAAATCAACTTTATACTTTTAAAATTCCTTCTTTTAACTTCACCCAATTCTTTCAAAAAGAATTTACTAAATATTTCCAACTTTAATTTCAAAAATACAATTTATTTATTTCTGGTATCCAACGATACCAAAAATACATCCGGCTAAATTATAGCCTTCAACACATTCAATCACAGATTTAATCTTTCACAGATTATAAATAATCAACACACAACATATGAAACCAATTCAAATGTTTTGAGGAATCCTGTTGGATCCCTCCATCCTGTTTCCCTGCATCCACAAATGTTAGCACAATACCAATTCCACTTCGAGGTGGAATATCGCGGTATATGGGATTTATAAAATATCATCCGCTATTATGCGGCGCATAGGGTCTCATCCGCTATATAATGCGGGAAAATCAATCACCAATATATACATATTCCAATATATATATATTGCTATATATAGTAGGATATATAGATATATCCTACTATATCTAATATCACAACCAAACAGCAATCAATAACTGCAATCCAAATTTTCAATTTGAGTGAGGAGATCTCACCTTAGCTTTTATTTTGCAATCCATTTCTATTCCGGCTTGTTTCTCCATTTTTAACCTTGTATAAACAATTTATACAATTTATTAATATTCGAGAAATTTAAACATTTAATTTCCTTTTTAATAAATTCAAATTAGTTAACACACTAATTCTAACTATTAATTTTAATGTAAACAAATTTTCCTTTAATAGATTATTTTTATATAAAACTTTATACTTTCCAAAATCTTATATATATAATTTGAAAACTGCTTATGTATATTTTTACTGTATATATATTTTTCACTGTAAAAATAGAATTTTCCCTTTCCTTTCCTTTACTGCAAAAATTATATTATTTTCCTCCGCATGCATATATATATATATAAAATACCGGAAACTGCATATATATAGATTTATAAACTGCGTTTAAGTTCTTTACTGTAAAAAATTTCTTTTCTGCACATATAATTTAACGAATTAAAATAAACAAATAAAAGAAATAAATATACCTCACGGCCACTCAGTCGAACTCACAATCGCCCCCTTCCCGACATCACATCGAACACCAACCCAGTAGCCTCGATCCTGCGCACCGCCTCGTCCTTTCCTCCACGCGCCCAGACAAACGCGATAGAACACCATCGAGATACGACCTGCTCACGCGATTTGAATCGCCATCCACACTACAAACTTCGATCGCCTGCCCTAGTTTAACCATCCTCCTCGATACTGTTGTCCAGACGCGCACGCAGACCCTCATGCATACGCGTGCGAGCGCACGACCTACCCAAACTCCACGAACCACCGCCTCACCTTCGCGTGCGAAAGCACTTGCCTCGCCTTGGATCGAAGTCGATTCGACTTACGAACGAGATGATGATTTTAAATTTGAATAAAGAGAGAGGCCATTTTCTTTTTTTTATTTATTTTTCTCGGTTCTGTGATAAAGAGCAAGAAGGGGAATTGCATTTTTTTAAAACAAGAAGAACAATTTCGATTTAATTGAAGAGATAGGTTGCGTGAAGAAATTGCTTTGCGTACAAATCACACCTTGCTGCAGTAATCTGAGTTGAGGCCAAATAAAGTTCTGATGTTGATATAGCTTTGACTGGTCAACGCTTATATATATATATATATATATATATATTTATATCGTCTCGAATTTGCAACACAAAAACTCGACCTCCTATCGAGACGTGCCACTAGGCGTTTGTAATGTTATATGCCTATTCTGAACACAATGGAAAAGGTTTCGAGTCTAAATTCGATCGTATGGAGAAGATAGCTTTTTTGGACCAGTTATAATATTAAAATTTCGATTTAATTTCAGCGAGTTTATCTATCGTACGACCAAACGATCACTCCAAACATTACGAAAATTGAAATCCGATAATAATACAATATTACAGATCCAATGAAACTAGTTTCGTCGAATTCCGAGACTGTGCCCCGGAACGCTATTTTTAAATATCGATTTAAACGATAAATTTCAAAACTGAACAAAACAGTTCCAAATCCAATTCTGAAAGTTCCAATATCTTCAGAATTATCAATATAGATTTTACAAGCCTTCAGATTATTTTTAATCAGCTTAAAACCGAAGATTCGAATTTTTACCCAGATTTAACGATTAAATTCGATAATTAAATCGCCAAATTCATTCTGATATCTCGAATTTCAAATTAAACTATCATTCGAATATTTAAACTCAATTAAATATTCACATTTCAAATGTCAAAAATTCAAGGTCGTTACAATTCCTATTCCAAATTCAAATCAATTCCCATTTGAACTTAAACTTTTTCAACTTCGACTACAATTCCAATTAATTCAAACCAAATTTCAATTTGAACTAATTTCAATTCCAATCTCAACTTTAAACCATCTCGAATTATATAAATTCGACTTAAATTTTTAAATGTTGATTTAATCCCTTAAATCAAATTAACCTTTACTTTTAATTTAACAACCTAAGTCTTTAAACAATTTAATTATGAGTCCAAATTTTAATATTCATTTAATTACCTTTACTTAACTTATTTCAAGGTTCAAGTAAGAGTTCAAAACTTTTTAAACAATTTAATATTTAGAATCCAATATATTACCCAATTTTAACTTCTAACTTTGAAACCAATTCTTAACAATTTCAATTTGCAAGTTCATTTTAAACATCCAAATCTTAAGTTCAAAGTGATTTCATTTTCATAAGTTAATCGTTATCTCAATCCGCTTCTTTATTTATTCAAAACAATTCAATTTACAATTCCATAGATTATAAATAACAAAAGAATGACAGCAGGGTATGTCAAAGTAAATAAACATCCAAATTATCTAAAACATCCATCAATAGCATCCATTACCCATTTCCCAGAACTCAAACCTGTTTTGAGATCACACATAACTCCCTTTTCAATTCAACCCATTTAACTTCCCTAAGTTAAATCAAATTCACTTAATCCAGTCAACCTTACTAAATTTGAATTCTCCATTTCAAAATTTAAACTTCTTATCAATATCCTTTCCCACTTATAAGTTCAGAAACTTATTTCTCTTTGGGTTTTTACATCACATTTCAAGGGAAAATTCAAAACTCGACACTTAGTGTTTACTTTCAATCAACCTTGTATTATGTATATCTACTTATATATACATATTTATTTAATTTGCACACCAAGTCATACTTTAAATTTTAAACCATTCTTAGTTTCTATTCAAAACAAATTCCTTTAACTTTTTTTTAAAACAACTCTTGTTTTAAAATAGGATTCATACATTTTCAAAAAAAAATTATTTATTATATCTTTTAACATTTTGAAACAATTTAAATTTTCTAGATTTAGATTTTAAAACTTCACAATTTAAATTCTTTTTAATTTATAAGTCATACTTATCTAAATGTAACTTCCTTAAAACATTTCATTCTGCTTTATCATTATTTATCTTAGAAAGATAAACATCCCTTTATTTAGATACAATACCCAATTTATGATAATTATCATATTTATAAATCATACACACCATATATTCCATAATCATTTGCTGGAAAATCAAATCAAGGCAATTCATTTCAATACTTTGAAAATTCTTTTGAATTTCTAGGATTTAAATTCAGTTTTGAATCCATTTTTTATTCAACTTATTTGCATAGTTAATCCTTACCCAAATCCCTATTTGGTTGTATTTCTATTACCACTTAATTCTTATTATTATATTTAATTTCAATAATCAACAACCAATTACCTTATATATAATAATTAGAAAAATTATTGCCTTATATATCAAAATATAGGCTTATATGCAAATCATTTTTAAATCCATTTTAAAATCTTTATATAAGAAAATAACAAGTACGCCCTCATATATAATACACTCAACTCATTCTAAGGTACTACTAACCCTATCCTTAATGAGTAAACCCACCAAAGCCAAGGTTCTCGCTTAACCTTCTGCTTTGATACCAAATGTAACTTCCTAGAATTTACGACCTTGAAAATTCGACACTAATACGCTCACTATAGAAGTGCCAAGCAATCGAACGCCGGAAATTCTAGATTGTTAGGGCAAGAAGAAAAAGAGGTAGAAGAAGAAACAGAAAACAAAACACAGAATCTCACATTCACAGCGGATCAAAATATAATATAAAAATAGAAGCATTTACACAAAGAAAGCTGTAAATGTCAATTTACATATTATATATCAGAGTACAACCAAACTGGACAGTTGTAACAACTTGTCCTAGAAAACAATCAATACAACACCAATACACAGCGGAATATACTCCATACGTCTCTGCCATCCAGCTCGTCTCCTGAACTCCAAAACGTCCTAACCTGGAAATCTGTAATACTCTGTCTGACCCGAGCATTACAATAAGTAACACCCGGGTCAGCCTGGAAACCAACGTGAGTAAACCCATATAACTAGAAATACTAAGATATAAAACATATTTGAAATCCCGGGGTAACTTGTACCTCACTACGAGTTCTTAACTTGTTAAAGTCAATCACTTATTACAAAACAATATCTAAGAACTGTTACTCAGTTTAAATGGCCATGTTGCTTAATTTATTCCATTCCAGCCTATTTGATTCTAAAATCAAATCTATAAATAATTATTGTAGATTACTAATCGAAGTGGTTTCGGGTATTTGCTGATACCCGACCCCGGTCTCTTCGAATCCAATACCATCCTTTAAGCCAGGTTGTTTGAGGAAACAATTCAGTTTAAATTCAGAATATCATACTCACATAGTAATTCATCATAGATATCTAATTAGATAAATGATTCACATTATTAACAGATCAATCCATGCATTTCACATTATAGAGCATCACAAATTATTAGACTAGAGATATTAATCAATCCAATCATTCAATATAATCCGATCATCCATAAACAAGATAACCGGTCACGCCATTCTAATTAATTTAATTAACACAAAATAAATTAATTTCTTTTGAATCTTGCTTAAATATCATTAATTAATTTCAAACCATTTATTATTATTAATATTGACATTAATTAATTATCCTTTAATTACTTAAGACCTTATTTAATTAATGATAAACCACTCATCTTAATTAATTACTTAATTATCATTTAAACCTTATTTAAATTAAATATTTGAAATTAATTTATTATTAACATACAAAATTACTTGAGACCCTTTTGATTAATTGAAGTATAATACACTTATCTTAATCACCTGCTTAATTACATCATTAAATTACATTTGAAAACACTTAGAGATTAAATTAAATAATTATCCTAATATAATTATTTAAAGTCAAAACAATTTAAACTCAAAAACATTGGATTTATAATTATATTTTGAAACTTGTTTTGAAGATTTGATAGATACTTAAACTTTGAAAACTTGTTACTAACTAACTTTGAAAACTTGTATATGTTCTTATACTTTAAAACTTGTTAAATCATTTTCTTTAATTTTTTAAAAACCTGGATAACTAAGGAAAACAAACCCGAGCCCCTAGCTCAAAATTCTCGAGCAAAACCCGATCAAAAATCTCTCATCTCATCTCTTTGATATCATACGCGTTCAACTTCGAGCCAAACTCCATTTTTCCCGACTTCACTCCTACTTCTTCCTCTACTATGAACAACTCCAGGCATAAAGCTGATACACGTGCACACAGCGCCGGAGCTACGACGATCACTCTCGACCACGTCGCCAAGTCGCCGATGATCAACTCGTCCCATTCGACACCCAGAACCATGAACCATCTCACAAAATCAAAATCGAGCGAGATGCATACCACTGGAAAAAAATCCCAACCACCGAAACCATTCGCACCGCCTCCTCCGATCGCCAGAGAGCTCGCCCCTTCGCCCAGACCTTCGCCTTGCTTCCACGCTTCAATTCCCCCACCTCCGGTCAAGTCCGACGCTTACTCGACGACACACTGCCCTTAAATTCAACGTCGACCAAATCAGGGTCTAAAACCCTACTTTATCGCCGTCTCGCCACCACGGCGATCAATAAATCCAGAGACCATTTTTGCCAAGACCCCTAACCCACGAGCATGCTTCAGCATCGACCCCGACCTCCCTACAACCTCCAGTTGCCAGAAATCGAGCAACACCTTGATTCCGATCAACTCTCAAACTCTCATGATTTACAAACTTAAAAATCATGATATTTATCTTAAAAATCATAGTTTTCAGATTCAAATCTGATTTTATAAGTGAAATTTAAAATTAACATAGTCAATTTACCTAATATATTATCTTTTCACTGTAAGTCCAACTTTCCAGAAAAACTATTTGTTATTTACACATAAAAATATTTTTAAAAATAGTGTTTAGTTATTACAAACCGTTTTCCTTTTAATATCATAGCTTAAAAGAGATTAAATGAAGAGAATTAGATTTTTGAACTTGTTTTAACCTATTGGAATCAAAAAAGAGGTATCCTTATTTATATACAGACATGCACACACACAACACCTCGTATTTATGTATACAACATATTCATTCATCCATGCAAACATTATTCACAATATATCTTCAAGAATTATCACATGCATCAGAAAATAACATAGAATTAAAGGTTATGTTTACTCACTTGTTTTGAAAAACAAAGAACATGGAAACAGGCTTTTGAAAAAAAAATTGAAGTCTGCTCTTGATTTTAATCTTGCTTAGTTTTGAAAAACTTGAATCTTTGCTTTGCTTTAGCTCAGCTTGAATCTGAAATTTTTGCTTGAATTTTACTTTAGTTTGATTTTCTTTTCTGGTTTTTAGTTTAGAAGAAGATGAAAATAAGAGAAGAGTTTGAGAAAAGAGATATGTAGAAAACTTTTATCTTTAAACAGCCTATTCTCACTAACATTTATTTATATATTTCAATTTAAAAAGAAAACTAATGCCACTTGTCTTTGCATGTAATCCTTAGCTTACAATTGTTTAATGCATGTATTTAATGTTTTTATATGTTTTTATGTTAATTTATGTATTATGTTTTATTTATTTATATACACAAACTATATTTATTAATGTATAAACTTAAAAAGAAAGTATATAAACCTTTTATTAAATCCTATTTAAGCTATCATACTTTTAAATAAATAAATATTTAGCTTTAGAGTTTTAAAAACATAGAGTTTAACCTTAAATAACTTTTAAAAATTATTATATTGAATTTAAACCAATGCTTCCAAATCACAACATATATATACATATATATACACACACACTTATATACTTGTATATGTATACACTTATAATTTTCAACATTATAAAGTTTGCATATATCTATTTATATAATTTTATTTTATTTACTATAAGATTTATTATTTCCAGACATTAATAATTCAACATTTATTATAGTTTCAAATCTATTTATATACATCCAGATATTTTTAATTATCAGAATTTTATTTGTTCAACTAAATAAAATTAGTATCTCAATAGTAAAAATCAGTTAATTATCCAATTATCAGATGTCCAAAAATCCGGATTATCACATTAAGTGTACGTACATGAATTACTACTCTACTTATAGCCTACAGTCATATTGTAACATTAAAATTGCATTATACGAGGATTCAAGGGTAGACCACTCACAGAAAGCAGTTCCAATCAATTATCTTGTTTTCAAGGATTAATGATCCATCTAACTTTAAGCTTTTGTCTCCAATTCACTACTGGATTGTAGTCCCATCTGATAGCTTCGCATTGCTTCTTCTTTCGTTTGATTTGGTTGAGAATCGAGTGAGAAATAGGGATTTGATTACATGTGGTTATTTTCTGAAATGGAGAAGAAGAAGAGAAATACAGAATGTTTTCTGAGAGGAGAAAGAATGGAGTATGTATATTCAGTTAGGATTTTAGGAGGAAAACTTCCATCCAAATTCAAATTCAACCCGGTTGGCTCCCATTCAACCTGATTTCCTTTTTGTCCATAATTTTCTCATACGGACTCCAATTGAAACAAATGAAAATACCCTGCAACTTAGAAAAACAAGACGGTTGCGCTAGTTTCGTCATTAAATTCCTTTTTTTGTAAAATTACATTTTCCCCTTCATATGATTACTTTATTTAATTAATCCAATATTTTTCATGTTTTAGTAATTTAATTATTTTACTTAAATTATACACAATTTTTTTGGAGTATTATATTCTTCCCCCTTAAAAGACTTTCATCCCTAAAATTCCCAAAGAATGAAGAATATTACATAATTTTTATTCATTAACATTCATGAATCAAGTATAACATCCAAATTAAAGCAACCAAATATTACATCATGATGTGATCATATACAAGTAAGTATGCCATGAATGCAAATTTCTAATCTTAAGTGCATAAATGCAACTAATGCACTCTATATGAATGCTATAAATTGACATATAAGGCATGATGCAGAACATCATAGTATAGAATGGACATATATTTCTACATGCATGCAAATTAATCATATACGTAAAATTTAATCATAAATCATCCAAAGCATCCAATCCTAGTCGTAGAATAATCTAACTAAGAAATCAAATCAATGTTGAGAAATGTACCGGTAAAGAGTTGCAGATGTGTAGCCTTCATCTTCTCCTCAGGCTCCTACATAATATCTACTGGGTCATTTTCCAACTGCACTCTAACCAATTTCACTATTTTATTTCTAAGTCTTTTCACCCCACATTCTACAATGTAGGCTAGACCACGAGACCAATTCGGCTCAGACTCCAACTCCACTTCCTCCAATGAGTAGGCACAATTATGGTTGTTGTGTCATGTATACATTTTCGGAAATTTGACACGTGAAATACATTGTGGACTCCTGCCATGTTTTCTAGTACCTCTGCTCTATATGCCAACCTTCCTATCCTCTCCAATATTGGAAATATGTCTACAAATCTAGGTGTTAACTTTTTTGAATTTCCAAATCTTACTACATTTTTAGTGGAGAAACTTTAACAAACACTAAATCTCCCACTTCAAATTCAAAATCCTTTCACCTTTTATTGACATATGATTTCTGTCGGCCTTGTGCAGTTTTCATCCCCTTTCTTATAAGCTCTATCTTCTCTACTGTATCTCTAACCATTTCTAGACCTAAAATAATCTTATCTATAGATTCCCACCAACACGAAGGTGATTTACACGGCTTCCCATACAAAGCTTCGTACAGTGCTATGCCTATACTTGCTTGTTAGCTATTATTATATGTGAATTCCATCAAAGGTAGATGATCCTCCCATGATGCTCTAAAATCTAGTATACTGGCCCTTAGTAAATATCCTCTCACTATTTACTCTTTCCGTCTGCCCATCAGTCTGAGGGTGATATGTTGTGCTCAAATTCAATTCCGTTCGCAATACTTTTTATAGGCACCTCCATAATTCGCTTGTAAAAAGTGGATTCGATCACTTACTATACTAGCTGGAATCTTGTGTAATTGAAATACCTACTTGATGTACTGAGTCGCCAATGATGCTGCTGTTCTCGTGCTCTTCACTGGAATGAAATATGCACTCTTTGCAAGACAATCTACTATCACCCATATACTCTCGTTTCTTTTTCTACTTCAAGGTAATCTGTTTACAAAATCCATAGATATACACTCCCACTTCCACTGTGATACGTTTACTGGAAGTAGTAGTCCACTTGGCTTCTTTTGTTCCACCTTCATCCTTTAACAAGTCATACACTTCGTCACATATTCTGCAACTTGCTTCTTCATTCCTAGCCAATAAAATATCCTCTTTACGTCCAGATACATCTTGTCTCCTCTAGGATGGATAGTCATTATTGAGTTGTGACCCTCACCCAAGACTTCCTCTATCAATCCGTTAAACCGCGATACACATAATCTTCCATCTCTTCTTAAATAACCCTTCTTATCCTTAGGGTAACAGTCTAAATGGCATGATCTCTCTCCTCATTTTAACTGCTCCATAAAATCAACCAATAAAGCATTGTGCCTTTGGCCCACCCTAATATGATCCATCGGTGCGGGTCTAACCTCTATTACTACCAACAATCTAGGTGCGTATTCAGATCCAGTCTGAATATTTTTTGATATAAACTCCAAACTTATCCATTACAACCACATAGCGTTCACTTCGGCATGTCTTCTACTCAGAGCATCTAAAACTACACTTCCTTTTCTTGGTGTGTAAGAAATCCCAAAATCATAAGATGATAGGAATTCCATCTATATCCGTTGCTTTAGGTTCAAATCTTTATGAGAAAACAAGTACTTGAGAGATTTATGACAAATAACTGAAATCTCTCGCCTAGTAGATGATGTCTCCACGACTTCAAAGTAAATACAATAGTAGCCAATTTTAGGTCATGTGTCGGATAATTCCCCCCACGATTCTTTAACTGTCTACTCGCATACGCTACTACTTTACCTTCTTGCATAAGTACAACACCAAGACCAGTACCACATGCATTCATATATATGATGAAAGGTTTGGTACCATCTAGAATAATCAAAACTAGAGCACTCATTAATAACTCCTTTAATATAGTAAAGGCCGCTTCACATTCTAGATCTCAAGTGTAAATTAGGTTCTTATTCGTCAAATGGGTTAGAGGTGCTGATACCTTCACAAAGTCTTTAATGAATTTCCGATAAAATCAAGCCAAACCAAGGAAACTACGGAACTTTGATGCATTCGTTAGCACCTTCCAACCCTTGAGTGCGGCTACTTTTCCTGGGTCTACTACTACCCAACCCACTGAGACTATATGACAATGGAAACAAACTTCATCACTCCAAAAGTTACAGTTAGAAAATTTGGCGTTCAACTAATTCCTTCTCAAAACGTCCATCACTTCTTTCAAATGAATTTCATGCTCCTCTTCGCTTTTAGAATAAATAAAAATACCATTCACAAAGACCACCACAAATTTGTTCAATTACTCCTGGAATACTCTACTCATCAAATCCATAAAATAAGCAGAAGCATTATTCAATTCAAAATGGCATGACCAACCACTCAAACAATCCATTAGGTATATGAAATGCAGTCTTCATGATACTATCTACATCCAAACTATTCGTCAAATCAATCTGCGAGAAAATCTTTACCCCAACTAGCTAATCAAAGAGGTCATCAATGCGAGGCAAGGGATATCAGTTATTCCTCGTCAGCTTATTTAATTCTTGATAATCAACGTATAACCTTAAAGAGTTATCTACCTTAGTAGCAAAAACGACAGGTGCTCCCCATTCCGAGATACTCCTTCATATAAAACCTATCCACAACAATTTCAAAACATGCTTATCCAACTCCCGCCTTTCCTTTGGAGCCATATTCCTAAGAGGCATCACAATTGGTTGTGCGTCTTTCTTAAGATCAATACGAAATTCAATTTCTTTTCGAGGAGGAAGACCAGAAACTTCTTTGAATATATCGGGACAATCTTTCATTACGGGTATACTAGATAGCCGTTCTTGTGATTGGCTAAGCGAATACAAATATGGTTCCATAACAGAAATATCAGGCTCACAACAAAGATTCAAATCAATTCCATCATCCTTCTTAATCAAATCATCCTCTTATCATAATCCAACATTACCCCATAGAGAGACATCCACTCTATTTCTAGTATCAATTCATACCTCGAAAAGTTTAGTACATATGCATCATAAATGAACTCTATACCACGAATGACCAAGTTAAGATTATGACACAGCATCGACAAATATGTCGATCCTCCAACAATATTCGACACCATAACAGATTTGTGTGCGATATCAGTTGTTAGAGTTAAGTTATCAACTAATGCACTAGCTATGAATGATTGAGATGCACTGGTATCAAACAAAGTATGAACAAGAGAATTAGATAAAATCAACACACCCTCCATCAAAATCCGCTTTTCCTTCTCCGAAGCTGGCTGCGGCCCCTTACTTGAGGTTGGAACGTCATCTAGAGCATATGCCTTCACAAGCCTACCTTTGCCCTTTGGGACAGGGCAATCCTTTTTCGTGTGTCCGATTTGATCACAATTATAACACTTAAACTTTTTCTGCGCTGGAGCTTCCTTACAATCTTTAGCTAAGTGTCCCACTTGATTGCAGTTATAACATCAACCACCTTTTGAATCTATCGAGAGATATGTCCTATAGTTCTTCGCAAGTTATCCTACCTTTTGACATTTGTGATAAGTTTTCGTACCCTATCCTACTTATGGTCCATTTCCTTTACACTTATTCTATTGAAATGATCCTACTACCTTTACCAATTCATGATTCACTCCTTTTTTCCATTGAGTTTAACAAAGCCGCTTCTACTACTCCCTCAAATGTAGCCCCGTATAGTATCTGGTTTAATGCAAGTTCCTTCAAAGGCGAATTCAGAACCTTTGCAAATTTCAGAGCTTTCTTCCCTATTCACTAATTCAAACCCAAACCTCGCCAATTCGTTAAACTGATTAACATATTCCCAACTGTCATTTCACCTTTCTTCAGTTAAATAAACTTCTCCAACAACATATCCCTTCCAGCTACCGAAAAGAACTTTGTTTCAAACCTAGTTTTAAACATCCTCCAGGCAATAGTATTCTCATCTGTTTATGTTATCGCCACTTCCCAACAATATGTTACCTCTCCCTTCAAATGCCAAGTAGCAAATTATCTCTTTATAGCATCCTCAAGTCCTAAAAGGTTGAAAATCTTTTCACAATCATTCAGCCATGCCCAAGTCACCAAGTATGAATCTGTTTCTTCAAAAGACTTTCCACCAAGGCTGGAGAGATCCTTACATAGCTTAGGAAAATCCACAGTTTGTGGTGCTGGAACTAGGATCACACCTTGGTTAGTGGTGCTAGTAGTTGCGGGTTTGGTGGGAATAGCATTAACCTGGTTCACTGCTTGGACATAGCATCAGAACCATATTGGGAGAGTGACCCTGGGAACATCTAGTACATCTGCTCAGGTGCTAGTATTGGCCCTAGCTTCTGCCCCATCGATATTGGCAGTGTTGGCCTCTGTTCCAGTTTCGAATGAATTACTCATTTCAACTATCTGTAAAAATGGGATTCATTAGCAACTCCCTCAAAGATAGTAAACAAAACTAGAACAGTAAATGGGTGTGCGCAAATACTTTCATTCCTATATATAATAGAAAAATATAATTACGCTTTCTTAATACGTTCCTAACGCTATAACCTATGCTTTTGTAACGACCCGTAAATTTTAAAAAAAATTATAACGTAATTAATTGAATTTTTGTGAAATTTTAAATAATAAAATTTTGAAATAAAAATATAATATTTGGGATATGTATTTAAAAACATAGCAAATGGTAAATTTTCACCTGATAATATTGAAGTTTACTTTATGGTATAATTTTATTTCAATTCAGATCAGTTTAAAATTGATGATAATAAAACGTTTTCCAAACTTGAATATTTTTATATAATAAATTTCTAAATCATCTTTTGAGCAAGATGTCATTTTTCATTTTTCCAAATTTTGACTTCTGTTGCCTCATTTATTTAATTCTGACAAAATAGCAGCATTTTCGGTACCGATTATCGAATTTTGAACGGATGATCGCATCACCGATATCTGTGTACTGTTTTGATCGCCTCGTCGTGCTGATCTCCGTGGTACCTTTATTTCTGTTTTCTGTTGTCCGGTGTACGATAGGATGTGACGCCCCACCTTTATACCCACACTAACCAAGAACACTACGGTGTAGTGCTGTCAATTAGCACGGAGGATAAGGCTGTTGAGGAGCGACCATCTGTGTAACTTCTTTGCGCGAGCATCGATATGTCAGATAGAATAGAATGCATATCTTTTAAGGAGGAAATCCGACATACCGATACAAACACAAAGCTATCACACGGTGGCTATATATGATCTTCGGAAACAAATATAGAAATAAACGTAACACAAATCAGTCACAGACAATTCATATCACAAAGGCGGAAAGAGATATGAATATAACACATGAAAGTGTACATCAGAGTGGTGGTCAAATAAGATCCACAATAACATAAGTGAATAGATACAAGTGCAAGATAATAGAATATGTATACATCAAGGAGTCTAATCTCAAATGTATACAAACAAAAAAACTACTAAACTAGAGTAGTTAGCCAAAAGTCAGAAGATGGCTCCAGGTAAGAAGTCATGAGGAAGCACCTGTAAAATCTCAGTCTGACCCGAGTATTATTTAAGAAGAAAATAATAAACGGATCAGTCTAGCTATAATTATCAGATAAAATGATATAGAACAAGAGATATGGCATAAACATATAAGATATCCATAAAAGCATACTACTACAAGTATGAAAATGATAATCAACAAGAGATTAATCAATATCACAAGAATCTTCTCAAAGATTAAAAGAATGTCAAATTCTTAATTTAATTCACCAAACCACAATAGAATGACATACTCATCAATGTCAATGGTAAAAGCTGGTGAAACATAAAATCCAGAAATCTCAAGAAGAGAGGATGACCAATCCCATAAACTGAACATCGACGCACCTAGAAAGATACGCCCTATGTAAAGTCTAGCATCGATACACCTAGAAAGATGCACCCCATGCATAAATAAACATCGACGCAACTAGAAAGATACGCCCCATGAAATGTCTAACATCGATGCACCTAGTAAGATACACCCCATGAAAAGTCTAACATCGATGCACCTAAAAAGATACACCCCATGTAAAGTCTAGCATTGACGCACCTAGAAAGATACGCCCCATGCATAAATAAACATCGACGCAACTAGAAAGATACGCCCCATGTAATGTCTAACATCGATGCACCTAGAAAGATACACCCCATGAAAAGTCTAACATCGATGCACCTAAAAAGATACACCCCATGTAAAGTCTAGCATTGACGCACCTAGAAAGATACGCCCCATGCATAAATAAACATCGACGCAACTAGAAAGATACGCCCCATGTAATGTCTAACATCGATGCACCTAGAAAGATACACCCCATGAAAAGTCTAACATCGATGCACCTAAAAAGATACACCCCATGTGAGAAGTAAACATCGACGCACCTAAATAGATACGACCCATGTGAGAAGTAAACATTGACGCACCTAGAAAGATACGACCCAAGCGCCTAAACCATAAAATGATCGTCATCGATCATAAAGAGTTTCAATATGTGTGAATCGAAATCACACCAATGAGGCATAGACTAACCTTGAAGATAAAGAGATATGTGTGAATCGAAATCACACAAATGGTGTCTAGTCTAACCTCGCAAACAAAGAGACATAGCACAATCGCTAGTCTAAATCACAAGAATGATCATCGTGATCATAAGGAAGTGTCGATTACACTAAGCTAGTAAATATAAGAGTTTAGCTTCATGTCCCATAACCACTTGCTTAACTCAAATATTTACGAACAGATTGTAGATCTGCACTAGGAAATTGTCACAAGAGTTTCAATCGAACAAGTCCATCAATTAACCGACGAAGTAAACGCAAGCGTTTCATACCACTTGTTTTGCCAAGCCGTTTAATTATATTTTCTCATACGAATGAGGTAAAGGTTTGTATATACTAATAAATTGGAAAACAGTTTTATAAACGAGTTTGATATGGAAAATCGAGTTGAAATCGTTTTAATGAAAGAGTTTTGATATTTAATACTAGTATAGGAAACCTTTATATTTTGAAGTGACAAATCATAGAAGTGATTGTAGAAACAATCAATCATAAAAATTCACGTTCGAAGACGTGAGTAAAGTTCAAAGAAATCAATCCCCAAAACCATCAAAGTAAGGAGTTCTGTTGATCGCTTTTCAGATAAGATTGCCTACGCAGAGTAATACGGGGTTCGACCTAATAGCCGAACGTCTCAAGGACGCCGAACGATCGAAGGAGGCTGAATGACTTAAGGAGACCGAACGACAAAAATGCCGAACGCTCTAAGTGTGCCGATCGACTCAAAATTGCCGAACACTCAAATATGCCGAACACTCAAATATGCCGAACGGCTTTAGGATGCCGAACGCTCGAAAATGCCGAACGCTCGAATATGCCGAACGCTCGAATATGCCGAACGGCTTTAGGATGCCGAACGCTCGAAAATGCCGAACGCTCGAATATGCCGAACGGCTTTAGGATGCCGAACGCTCGAAAATGCCGAACGCTCGAATATGCCGAACACTCAAATATGCCGAACGGCTTTAGGATGCCGAACGCTCGAAAATGCCGAACGCTCGAATATGCCGAACGCTCGAATATGCCGAACGGCTTTAGGATGCCGAACGCTCGAAAATGCCGAACGCTCGAATATGCCGAACGGCTTTAGGATGCCGAACGCTCGAAAATGCCGAACGCTCGAATATGCCGAACACTCAAAGATGCCGAACGACTCAACAGCCGAACGACTCGAAAATGCCGAGCGTTCAAGAGACCGAACGACTTGAAGATGCCGAACGCTCAAGAGGCCGAACGTTCAGGAGGTCGAACACTCAGGAGGCCGAACGTTCGAAGATACCGAACACTTAGGAGGCCGAACGTTCAAAGATGCCGAACACTTAAAGATGCCGGTCGACTAAATGATGCTGAACACTTAAAGATGCCGGTCGACTAAATGATGCCGAACAGCTTAAATAGGCCGAACCGATCGACTCAACGATGCCGAACAGCTCTAGGGGGCTGGAAAATTCGTCAAAACACTCAAAAATGGTGTTTTTCGCCAATCCAATCCAAACCAAATGCAAATATTCATACAAACGCAATAGGGGATCATTCCCAACAGCCCAATGACAATTTAAGCAAGATGTGAGACTAAAAATCTCACCTTTTCACGGAATTTGATGAAGATGAAGCTTGGGGGCAAAGCAAAGATCAACCACAAGCTTGAATCAATGTCTTCACTTTGAATTTGGAGTTAGATGTTGAATTTGCTAAAGAACTTGAGCTTGGAATTTTAATTTCCTATTCCCTCCACCATTTTTGCTAAAGCTTCTAAGTTGATGAAGTGATGAAGAGAAGGAAGGGGTTGGGCTGAGTTAGAAGAGGTGCAGCCCAAACCAAAAGCCCAACACAAAAAGTGACGAAAATTTCACTATCTCCAAACATATCGAAGTTTACACTCAAAAAGATCGCAAACGTCATTTTGAACTCAATGGGGGTGGTCTCGAGTCCTAATTTGACCGTATGCAAAAAGTAGCTTTTCGGGCTAACATCCGACTAACAATAAAATATTTAAATATAAAATCGATAAATATGCGGGTTGTTACATAGGATCTGTGTAAATGATAACCATATCGGAGCCCAATCGAGTTTTTGTTTCCTTTGCCTATTCAATTTCCAACGGTAAAAAAATTATTCAAACAGCTGTTTTGTCATCATTATTATTCCTTGAATTTATGCCTTGCTTTTTCTATTCCAACAGTTCAATTTTCGACCATGTCCTTTCACATTTTTGTTACTGTCAAAAGCAGGTAACAAATACATTTATATAGAACTTTCTGTGGCCTGCCTATTATTTTTCGTGCACCATTTTTCATTTACTACTCTTCCATTTTTCCCCTGACAATTACCTTTCCAGTTTTGCTTCCGCCTGACACTCCCCTCTAGCCAAACCGTGCCACCACTTCCACCTCGTTCGACCCATCACACTCCGATCGACCTCAACCTTTCCCCTTTCCTCCGAACAACAGCACCGTTACCTTCCTCTCTCTCATTTTCCCATAATCGCCTCGGATAGCCGAGTCCGCCGACCACCACTGCGCCGAGGCATCGGAGCCACCCTGGCCAACAGCTGTTGAAACCAAATACCCATCCAGCCGTGTCTCCTCCTCCGCCATACAATCCCCACCGAAGCACTACATCTTTACCTCATCCTCCACCGTGAAAAAAAAACTCCTCCACCCATCGCTTCTCGCTTCCGCCAGTGCTAACTCGAGCTCACCCATGTCCGGCCCAACTTCTCCGTCCCTCTCGGCCATCACTCCTTTAGCCACCAGACCCGAGTTATCCCTTCAACCCGTTGCTCTTCTTTTACCTATTTTGTGCGTCTTCTTTTCAGAGTACCTTTGCATTTCCGTTCCTTAACAATATAACAGCCAACGTGTATATATATGTGGACGTGTATATATATGTATGGAATTTGTTGAAGGTAAATATATATAAATACATTTATATGTTTGCACTTCTTAAATCCTCTCCTATTGTTTTACCTGTGAGTTATTTATTATTGTATGTGAATTGCTTCTTCTACATCTATATATTTATATTCTTGTGTTGTTGAGATATTAGATATTATATATGCTTTATTTAGTATACATTAGTTTAATAAGTTTTTAATCTTTTTGTGTATATGTTTCAGACTCACTGTTTATCTTCGCGTACATAGTACACCATATATATGTTTGTATAGTTTCTATTATGGGGTGCTAGTTCATATATAAGGTCACAATAAATGCTATGTTACAAGTTTATATTTGGGTTATCATCTGGTAGTTGACGTTGCGCATGTAAGTTGTTTATATTATTATATGTACTTGGATTTCAAGCTTCATGCTGTATACAGTTATACGTTTAGCTTGTAAAAAAAAATAGATGATATTAGTTTATATATTCATATTTAATTATAAATTTTAAGCATACAATTAAGCCACTGCTAGTTGCATATATATGATGTGGTTGAATACACAGTAAGTAATAATGCTCGGTTACAGATTTCTTCTTTCAGACAGTATTGTAAGTTGTTATATAGTTTGTTTTATAAATATATTTCAAATACTTATATTTCAAATATAGTTTTTATAGGTGGGTTGTATAGATTTATAATACGTTCTATTTTTTTTAACATTTGATAGTTCGCATATATATAAAGTTTTTCTATGTTATATAATTGATGTTATTGTGTAAGAGAATGTATGTATTTTACATTTTAAGTATGGGATTAAGTAAAAATTTGAAAAAAAATACATGTTTTAAATTGATTTTAGAAAATAATATATATATATATATATTTAGTTTAATTTATATCAACTGATTCAATCGTTCTCATCGATTTCCCTTTATCAGCCTTGTCCATCGTGCCTGTTTTCTGCATCAAATCACGTCCATCTAGCGTTGCTTTGGATTCGTAGCCTATCTCATTTCGTTGTCTATCCTCTAGCCTCGAAAGGTGAGCAATCACTCACGATTAACGTTCTTGTATTTATTAAATTTGATTTTCAATTGAAACGCCAATTGAAATATGC
Source organism: Allium fistulosum (assembly GCA_030737815.1). Taxonomy (NCBI): domain Eukaryota; kingdom Viridiplantae; phylum Streptophyta; class Magnoliopsida; order Asparagales; family Amaryllidaceae; genus Allium; species Allium fistulosum. Next base: position 794,631,691 of record CM060902.1, on the reverse strand, counting down.
TGCTGTAGTTATTTAAATTGTTATATATGCTATTATCTGTAACTGTTCACCTGTGGGATATGGCACCATATCCTGTTGTTTATATTATATTGTTATTTATGATATATGCCTGTTGTTGTATTTTATATTATCTGTTATCACTCTGCAAGTTCCCTGTTAGTATATAATTCACTATGGGGTGAAATGATACATACCCGAACGTACTTTAGAATAGGAGAAAATCGTTATGGGTTGAAATGATAAACCCAAGCGATTTTCAATTGAATTGAATTTGGGATTGCGGGTCGAAATGATATCTACACGTATATATATTTAGATTACGGATTGAAAGGATAAATATCCGTATCACTTGACCATAGGATATGAAATTATACACAGACACCGTTGGTCCATATATAATATTTTGAAAATAAATTCTATGGTTTTGGAAAGAAATATATGGTTTTAATAAAGTTTGATTCTTAAATTATTATATATAAATGGTAATGATATATATATATATAGATTTAATAATAACATTTAATTTAATTAAGATTGATTTAATACATATAATAAGGTTTAGTATTTAAATTTATAAATTCAAAATAGATTTTGGTAATAATTGAATAAGTTAAGGTTGGGAAGATAATTTGAATTTAGTCGAAATTGTATTCAATAATGAATTTTATTTAATTAAACCGATTTGAAACTTATGATTAATAACTTGGGTTTGATTTTTTTTAGTAAGTTAATGAATATTTCTTGTTTAAATAAATTTAAGGAAATATTCAGTAAAAATGTAATTTAAGGCTAGTAAATGATATTGAATCTATTAAGTGAATACTCCCTGATTAAATAATAATGAAGTTAAATCAAGAGCTATATGAAACTGTAAAATTTAACTTTGAAAATGTTGAATATTTAAGCTTTGAAATATATTGAAATTTTAAATGGTATATTTAGAACTAAATTGAATTGATGAATTGAGCTTTGAATAAATTTGAATTTGGAATTTGAGTTGATTTGTGAAATTTGAGGAAATTGCAAATACTTTACTTTATAAATTATTTAATCTATATATACTATTTTGGAAAATAGATATAATTGAAATGAAAATTATATTTTGGCTTTGAAGTATAAATTAATTTGAAATGGCCACGGTGTTATAGTGTATATTTCTACATTGTAGATAGTTCCACGGATCCTTAGAGGATGGTTATCCCAAACATCCTTTAAGTTAATTGTATTTCAGTTGATATTTCACTTGAGTTGGATTTATTGATATAAGAATGTTAATCCTGACTCGAGTGTTTTGTGTTTTACTTTACGCTCGGGTCAGACCGAGTGATACAGCATTTGAGACTCACCTTTGGAGTTTGGAGCTTCAATTTGGAGATCCAACTATCGATTCAGCTTTCAGCTTTTCCAGTTGATTTGTTCAGAGAGGTCATCAATTCGTACTGAAGACTTCACCGTATTTGAGATATTCTGTTGTATTTTATTTTTAACTCTGATGTTTATATAGTAGCTTCATGAACTACTATTTTATCTATTCCGCTGCGTATTATTGTATTACTCTATGTCTGTGATTCTGTGATTGATTTATTTACTGCATATGCTGAGTTTTGCCAAATTTAAATTAACAAATCTGATATTTTGAATTATTCAAGTCAGACATGTGTGAATTTATTATCGATTTGAATGGTCCAAAATAGCGGGTCGTTATAGTTGGTATCAAAGCTTTGGCTCTAGGCAAACTTAGCATATATAGTAAATTTATTTACAGAATCACTTTCGTTCGAGTTTGAATATTTTTCTTTTGACTCGATTTCCTTTGAACTTTGGGACGTTCCTTGCGGTTCCAAAATTCATTTTTGTCTCTCCCTATTTGTATTCTTTTGATTCTGGAGTATCCCATAACTCTATTTCGAATGATCTCTATAATAATAGGCGATCCCGCCAATCTTTGAATGATTTGTAAAGGGGTGGAACTCCTTTACAATTGGCATTGATTCACCGGAGATTTATATATCCCTCGGTTTAGATGCTGCTATCTCTGGTTATGCCGAGTTCTATCTCTGGCAATCGAATGTCGATTTGCCTTGGGATTCTGCATCGATCATATTCCTGAAGTCATTGTTGACCCGGTTAAGGTCGCCCGCGACTTGTATATGTATATCCATCTTCTATTTTGTAAGTTAATTATCTCATCTTCGTTCAAGCCTATCTTCGAATCAGAATTTTATTTGATTAGAGTTCTTTTAAATTGAATCTCTATCTTTGTTTTGAAATCCGTCCGTGAATCATCCTTTGAAAATCGGGTTTGTTTGTATTTTAGAAATTGTTTTCTAAACCGAAACTATTATTTTGATAAGTATGATTATATTCTATATATAAAAGTGAAATGTTTTCGATAAAGATTTAATACCTTTTTAAAATGAGATTTGTGGTTTCGAAAGGATTTGTAATTTTGAAAAATTATATAAGGAATTTGATTTATCTAAAAATGATTTATGGCTGAAGGATTTTAAAATTTGAAATTCGAGAATTGAACTCTGGTATTTTGAAATTGGTTTTAGGATTTCGAAATATATAATAATAATATGATTTAAAAGTATTTTCCAAATAAGAAATGTTTCAAATAATTTTAATAAGTTTCGAATGATTTTGAAGAAATTTCAAAAGAAGTTTGAGAAAATAGAAGTCCAGAACTCACTTATGTCGCTGGAAAATAATTTCGGTGATGAGTGCATGCATCATCGACATTGATTTTTGAGTTTCAAAGTGGGGGAGAGGCCACTTTAGTAGCATTGCTACGCGAGTGATTTTGCGAAACCAATTTTGATTTCAAATTCCGAAGTAAGATTTGATATTCAAAAGATATATGTATATATATATTTGGAATGATTTGAAGTAAGCCGATGTTCAGTCCTTGAGTTTCGGATTTGATATAACCCTATCTAGTAAAATTGATTTACTGATTGTTGCTGATTTCCGACTCTTGAATTTGAAAATGATTTCTTCAACTATTTTGAAGGTTCGAGCACTTCCAAATCAAGGTTAACTTTTCAAAGCTAAGAAATTTTAAAAAGTATAAAACATATAAGTTTGGTATGTATGTTAAAGTATGTAGTAATATGATTTAAATAAGTTGAAACTGTTTTGTTAAGTAAATGAATAAGGCAATTTTAAATTTTTCTAATATGAAATTTAGATTTGAAATGTTTTGAAAAGAATTTGGTCTTCAAAATATTTTGAATAAAGTTTAGTTAAATGTTTTAACTTAGTAACATCTTTATAAAACTATATATTTAACAAGTTGGAATAAATATATAGGTTGTACGTATGCTATTTTATTCACATAATAAATTTGATCCAGGTTTGAGTACACAAGTTCGAGGTGAATTACACCATTTCGTGTTAGGATTTTTCATTCGATTCTTGATGGCGAATATTTGATATAGATTTTGGACTCGATTCTAGAATTCTCTATCATAGTATATGGCTATGCAAGGAGACTGATGGCTTCTAGTCGAGAAACCATATCGAATTCCACATTAGGGAAGTCGAATGGACAATACTAGTTCGAAAGCGAACTTGTGTGATCGAGCGAGCGATCAAATGTGATTTTGCGAAATGATGACGTATGTACATCTTATATTCTAATATCATTGATATATTTTGACGCTGAAATTGAAAGCTGTCAGGTTAGAATATCTTTGCTTACTAAAAGAAAATTTCCAATTTAAATTACAAAGATATATAACCCATAAAAGCAAAGATGTTCAATCCCATATGGCTCTTCATACAGCGAAATTTATTTTGAAAAATTTGATCCTTATATAAGATGGACCTTATGTAAGTATAAGATGATTTTGAAAACAATTGATTTGGAAATGAATTGGTTGACTTAAATTATATTGATTTAGAAACTTGGATTATTTTCTAAATTTATTATGTTGGAAACTTTGAAACTAAAGATATTTAAATTGAGAAGGAATAATTTGGTGGGATTGTATATGATTTTGAAACTGAACTGATATTGAAACAAATTGAAATTTGAGAACCTTATTTTACTAAATACCTGATTTGGGAGTTATCGAACTTCTATAAAAATTGGTTTGTATAAATATGATGTTGATTCGAAAACTATGGATTTGAAAAGGTACTCAATTTGAAAAGTGAAATCTTATATAATTGAAGTCTATATAAGTGTGATTTGATATACTATTGATTTTGGAAAGTATTTGATTTGAAAATGAAATCTTATATATAATGGACTTTATATAAGTATGATATTTGAAATTAATTTGAAAGGTACTATATGATACATATTTTCGAAGTAAAGATATGGAAAGTGTCTTCTGCTTGATATCCGATTTGTGGCCACATCTTGGATTCATTCTATCGATATTCTCTAATTTTTGGTTTTCCGGATATGATACTCGAGTTTCCATTGAATTCCATGGCGTTACCCATGGTCTTACAAGCGCGGATGCATAGCGCAACTGCCTGGCTGAGTCTTGCCTAGGGGTACGGATTGTTTCCTGGGGGATCCAGGCGTAACCATTGTGTATCCTGCAATCTGTGTAGGTCGCGAATAGTAGCGCAACTGCTTGGCTGAGTCTTGCCTAGGGGTACGGATTGTTTCCTGGGGGATCCAGGCGTAACCATTGTGTATCCTGCACTCTACTAGTCATCATGGCGTAACTCGCAGGGCTGAGAAAGCTTACGGATATGGATTGTTTCCTGGGGGAACTAGGCGTAACCATTGTGTATCTGCGAACCATGGTTAGACAAAGGTTTTGTTTGTTTTTTTGTTTGGATTGTACTTTCCATATCTGTTTTTAAAAGTTTTCCAGTATTTTCACTGGGTGTTGAAACAAGTCTACTAAGTACCTGGAGAATTCTAGCTTTGCGCCTGATCAACGCACTGCCAGTGTCTACAGGAACGAGGATAAACTTGTTGAAACATCGAGTTATAAAAGTATTTTATTTTAAAGGTATTTCCAACAAAGAAATTTTTTTATATTAATATTTGAAATTGAAATTCTAATGGTGAATTAATTATTCATGCCCGATACTATTCTTTGAATCTACCTTATCTGCTCATCTTTATTTATTCACCTATATTCTGTTTTTCCATATCCACCTTCCTTTCCTTGTTGACTATATCCTTTTTAAATATTGTTTATTTATATACTACTTGGTTTAATAGAAAATTTTAGTGTTATAAATATTTTAGGAGTTATAATTAAATAAAATATATTTAATGGTAAATGATTATTGATAATATTTGAAAGTATCTTGAGAATTAATAAATTTATGAATTATCGAATTAATGTTTTCAATAGCTTCTTTGTAAATATAAGTAATGATAAATAATTGTTTTCAAATAGTTTACATATATTTATAAAGGTGTTATTTAAACATATATATGATATTTATGAAGGAAGCAAGAAATTTTACAAATGGGTTTTGAAAAGTATGAATATTTCAGGTAAAATTTATATAGTTTCAAATTAATTGTTTAATCTTAACTTTCAATCTATTTTTCTTTCTGGTTGTTTCTATTCTTCTACCTCCTTTCTTTTCGGGGACGAAAAGTTTTGAGTTGGGGAGAGTGTAACGACCCGTAAATTTTAAAAAATTTTATAACATAATTAATTGAATTTTTGTGAAATTTTAAATAATAAAATTTTGAAATAAAAATATAATATTTGGGATATGTATTTAAAAACATAGCAAATGGTAAATTTTCACCTGATAATATTGAAGTTTACTTTATGGTATAATTTTATTTCAATTCAGATCAGTTTAAAATTGATGATAATAAAACGTTTTCCAAACTTGAATATTTTTTTATAATAAATTTCTAAATCATCTTCTGAGCAAGACGTCATTTTTCGTTTTTCCAAATTTTGACTTCTGTTGCCTCATTTATTTAATTCTGACAAAATAGCAGCATTTTCGGTACCGATTATCAAATTTTGATCGAATGATCGCATCACCGATATCTGTGTACTGTTTTGATCGCCTCGTCGTGCTGATCTTCGCGGTACCTTTATTTCTGTATTCTGTTGTTCGGTGTACAATAGGATCTGTGTAAATGATAACCATATCGGAGCCCAATCGAGTTTTTGTTTCCTTTGCCCATTCAATTTCCAACGGTAAAAAAAAATTCAAACAGCTGTTTTGTCATCATTATTATTCCTTGAATTTATGCCTTGCCTTTTCTATTCCAACAGTTCAATTTTCGACCATGTCCTTTCACATTTTTGTTACTATCAAAAGCAGGTAACAAATATATTTATATAGAACTTTCTGTGGCCTGCCTATTATTGTCCACCATTTTTCATTTACTACTCTTCCATTTTTCCCCTGACAATTACCTTTCCAGTTTTGCTTCCGCCTGACACTCCCCTCTAGCCAAACCGTGCCACCACTTCCACCTCGTTCCACCCATCACACTCCGATCGACCTCAACCTTTCCCCTTTCCTTCGAACAACACCACCGTTCCCTCCCTCTCTCTCATTTTCCCATAATCGCCTCGGATAGCCGAGTCCGCCGACCACCACTGCGCCGAGGCACCGGAGCCACCCTGGCCAGCAGCTGTTGAAACCAAATACCCATCCAGCCGTGCCTCCTCCTCCGCCATACAATCCCCACCGAAGCACTACATCTTCACCTCATCCTCCACCGTGAAAAAAAAACTCCTCCACCCATCGCTTCCCGCTTCCGCCAGTGCCAACTCGAGCTCACCCACGTCCGGCCCAGCTTCTCCGTCCCTCTCGGCCGTCACTCCTTTAGCCACCAGACTCGAGTTATCCCTTCAACCCGTTGCTCTTCTTTTACCTATTTTGTGCGTCTTCTTTTCGGAGCACCTTTGCATTTCCGTTCCTTAACAATATAACAGCCAACGTGTATATATATATGGACGTGTATATATATGTATGGAATTTGTTGAAGGTAAATATATATAAATACATTTATATGTTTGCACTTCTTAAATCCTCTCTTATTGTTTTACCTGTGAGTTATGTATTATTGTATTTGAATTGCTTCTTCTACATCTATATATTTATATTCTTGTGTTGCCGAGATATTAGATATTATATATGCTTTATTTAGTATACATTAGTTTAATAAGTTTTTAATCTTTATGTGTATATGTTTCAGACTCACTGTTTATCTTCGCGTACATAGTACACCATATATATATTTGTATAGTTTCTATTATGGGGTGCTAGTTCATATATAAGGTCACGGTAAATGTTATGTTACAAGTTTATATTTGGGTTATCATCTGCTAGTTGACGTTGCGCATGTAAGTTGTTTATATTATTATATGTACTTGGATTTCAAGCTTCAGGCTGTATACAGTTATAGGTTTAGCTTGTAAAAAATAAAATTAGATGATATTAGTTTATATTCATATTTAATTATAAATTTTAAGCATACAGTTAAGCCACTGCTAGTTGCATATATATGATGTGGTTGAATACACAGTAAGTACCAATGCTCGGTTACAGATTTCTTCTTTCAGACAGTATTGTAAGTTGTTATATAGTTTGTTTTATAAATATATTTCAAATACTTATATTTCAAATATAGTTTTTATAGGTGGGTTGTATAGATTTATAATACGTTCTATTTTTTTTAACATTTGATAGTTCGCATATATATAAAGTTTTTCTCTGTTATATAATTGATGTTATTGTGTAAGAGAATGTATGTATTTTACATTTTAAGTATGGGATTAAGTAAAAATTTGAAAAAAAATACATGTTTTAAATTGATTTTAGAAAATAATATATATATATATATATATTTATATTATATCAACTGATTCAATCCTCATCGATTTCCCTTTATCAGCCTTGTCCGTCGTGACTATTTTCTGCATCAAATCACGTCCATCTAGCGTTGCTTTGAATTCGTAGCCTATCTCATTTCGTTGTCTATCCTCTAGCCTCGAAAGGTGAGCAATCACTCATGATTAACGTTCTTGTATTTATTAAATTTGATTTTCAATTGAAACGCCAATTGAAATATGCTGCTGTAGTTATTTAAATTGTTATATATGCTATTATCTATAACTGTTCACCTGTGGGATATGGCACCATATCCTGTTGTTTATATTATATTGTTATTTATGATATATGCCTGTTGTTGTATTTTATATTATCTGTTATCACTCTACAAGTTCCCTGTTAGTATAGAATTCACTATGGGTTGAAATGATACATACCCGAACGTACTTTAAATAGGAGAAAATCGTTATGGGTTGAAATGATAGACCCAAGCGATTTTCAATTGAATTGAATTTGGGATTGAGGGTCGAAATGATATCTACCCGTATATATATTTAGATTACGGATTGAAAGGATAAATATCCGTATCACTTGACCATAGGATATGAAATTATACACAGACACCGTTGGTCCATATATAATATTTTGAAAATAAATTCTATGGTTATGAAAGAAATATATGGTTTTAATAAAGATTGATTCTTAAATTATTATATATAAATGGTAATGATATATATATATATATATAGATTTAATAATAACATTTAATTTAATTAAGATTGATTTAATACATATAATAAGGTTTAGTATTTAAATTTATAAATTCAAAATAGATTTTGGTAATAATTGAATAAGTTAAGGTTGGGAAGATAATTTGAATTTAGTCGAAATTGTATTCAATAATGAATTTTATTTAATTAAACCGATTTGAAACTTATGATTAATAACTTGGGTTTGATTTTTTTTAGTAAGTTAATGAATATTTCTTGTTTAAATAAATTTAAGGAAATATTCAGTAAAAATGTAATTTAAGGCTAGTAAATGATATTGAATCTATTAAGTGAATACTCCCTGATTAAATAATAATGAAGTTAAATCAAGAGCTATATGAAACTGTAAAATTTAACTTTTAAAATGTTGAATATTAAAGCTTTTAAATATATTGAAATTTTAAATGGTATATTTAGAACTAAATTGAATTGATGAATTGAGCTTTGAATAAATTTGAATTTGGAATTTGAGTTGATTTGAATCGATTTGTGAAATTTAAGGAAATTGCAAATACTTTACTTTATAAATTATTTAATCTATATATACTATTTTGGAAAATAGATATAATTGAAATGAAAATTATATTTTGGCTTTGAAGTATAAATTAATTTGAAATTTTCACGGTGTTATAGTGTATATTTCTACATTGTAGATAGTTCCACGAATCCCAAACATCCTTTAAGTTAATTGTATTTCAGTTGATATTTCACTTGAGTTGGATTTATTGATATAAGAATGTTAATCCTAACTCGAGTGTTTTATGTTTTACTTTACGCTCGGGTCAAACCGAGTGATATAGCATTTGAGACTCACCTTTGGAGTTTGGAGCTTCAATTTGGAGATCCAACTATCGATTCAGCTTTCAGCTTTTCCAGTTGATTTGTTCAGAGAGGTCATCAATTCGTACTAAAGACTTCACTGTATTTGAGATATTCTGTTGTATTTTATTTTTAACTCTGATGTTTATATAGTAGCTTCATGAACTACTATTTTATCTATTCCGCTGCGTATTATTGTATTACTCTGTGTCTGTGATTCTGTGATTGATTTATTTACTGCATATGCTGAGTTTTGCCAAATTTAAATTAACAAATCTGATATTTTGAATTATTCAAGTCAGACATGTGTGGATTTATTGTCGATTTTAATGGTCCAAAATAGCGGGTCGTTATACTTTAATACCAAAAGTAACAACCCACTTATTCGACCATTAGATTCAATGCCCGAACCGACATTTACACCCGAGGATCGAAAAAGACAAGTCATTGAGTTAAGATAATATATATGTACACACACACTGATACACACACACACACACACGAATATATATATATATATATAGTTACAATCACTGGTAGATATAAGATACAATTCTAACTATTTCTAAACACTTTCAAAGTCTCACGGCGGAAATGAATCAAATATAATATATCAATAATGTAGTCACATCACCATATACAACTGATGTGTAATATATATATATATATATATATATCTGAAAAAATATAGATACAATCGAAACCACCACACACAAGGTCAAATCCAGGTACAACACTTATATACATCATGAAGACTATATATAGATAAATCTCCATCGCTGATACCGTATCATCATCCAACTCCATTAATCTGGATATATATACAAATGAAAGTAGGAGTGAGTCCAACATAAGTCTGGTGAGTGAACTATACTCTAGTCTAAGTATGATACAAAATTAATATTATAACATGGTATGAGTCTATCATTTAGCCACCATACAATCAATCGTCTACCATACCTAACAATCATCATTATCTAACCACATCGTATCATATTTATACAGACTCACACCCTGGTCCAATCTCATGCCCTCCAGGGAGCCTATCGTCACGCAATCATAATAGGACACACCTTTCATAGGATTACAAAGAGCTTATCATCCTCATGCTACCTAGGGGACTCATGCCCTGGACCAACCTCATGCCCTATAGGGTCACTTAACATCAACTCACATCCGCTTGGACATCTACCCGTGTCATAGGTCCATACCCATATTCATTAACATACTCTAGGGTATTTGTCCTGCATCCCAGACTTGTTCTTGTTCATGGTCACCATCAAATCAAAATCTCATGTCAAAGCCATATGTACCCATATTTTCATACTCTCTACATCACAACCAAGCTATTCATCATTCATTTATTTCATATTGTCATCGTATCATATATTTCATTTGTTCTGTATCGTTTATATTAAACTTGGGCCATTTGGCCAAGGTTCAGGTTGTCAGTTTAAAACATGCACCAGTCATGGTCTACCGGTCGATCAGTGTATGTTTTCTTACGTCTTCTTGGTTTTGGGAAATTTGTAGTTTTTGCCACCATTTTAACTTCGGCCACCACTGCTTTCCCTCGAGTTATCGCAGAACATCCCTGGATCTTAGATTTAGATTTCACAGTCCAAATACATCATTCGTTTCGCAAACTCAAGTATTATACTTCAGATTTCCAGAATTTTACTTATACCTAATTTTTAATACGTTCAATCAACAGAAATCCCCCTCAACCATGATTAATTAAAAATTAATTTATGTACATGAATTACTACTCCACTTATAGCCTATAGATCATATTATAACATTAAAATTGCATTATACAAGGATTCGAGCGAAGATCATTCACAAATAGCTAATTCCAGTCAATAATCTTGTTTTCTGGGTTTGATGCTCCATCTACCTTTGAGATTTCATCTCCAATTCACCGTTGGATTATAGTTCCGTCTGATAGCTTCATGTTTCTTCTTGTTTCATTCAATTTGGTTAGGAATTGAGTGAGAAGTAGGGATTTGATTACAAGTGGTTATTTTCTAAAATAGAGAAGAAGAAGAGAAATACATAATGTTTTCTGAAATGAGAAAGAAAGGGGTATGTATATTCAGTTAGGATTTTAGGATGGAAACCTTCAATCATAAATTTAAATTCAAACTCAAACTCAATTCATTTGGCGCCCGTTCGACCCGATCATCTTTTCGTCCATAATTCTCTTATACGGGCTCCAATTGAAACAAATGAAAATACCCCGCACCTCACAAAAATGAGACGGTCACAACAATGCTAGTTTTGTCGTTAAATTCCATTATTTGTAAAATTACCATTTTGACCCACCATATAATTTATTTCTTTAGTTTTTCCAATATTTTTCATATTTCCATAATTTAATTATTTTACTAAAATTATACGCTATTTTTTTGGAGTATTACACGAACCATCCAATTTGTGCATTGCCTTCGATTATACGCGAACGTATAATCTTAAAGGTCCTATAGTTGGATATGTCCCACATCAATATAATGTATATACAAATGCTAGTAGCCCTTTAAGTGCCCAGACATCTATTGTGCAACACTACTAACCTCGCATTCCAACCCATTTTAATGACTAAGTCATTTTTAATTAATATTAGTTATTGAGTAGATTCAATAATTCACACTAGCCATAAATACGTAGTTGAGATTATGTATAAATATATGTATGTATGTATATGTATATGTATATGTATACATACATACATTATGCCTCGAATGTTCAATCATTAATATTTGGTTATTTTTACATGGCTTACTTTATGTTTTATTAACATCATGTAATGTCATTTACCGCTTACTTCTAATTTTAATAGATCAAACAATCTATTACTGTTTAACTTCCACTTAACACTATTAAATACAACTTACCATCCCTTTTCAACTATTAACTACCTTTCTTTGATCATTATATCCCCTTAATTCCTTATTGCTTTATTTATCTTTCTTCTCTTATTATTTATTTTCTAACTTATCTTAAATCGCATATATTAGGTTCACAATTAAGTTATTGTTATTATCACAACTTACATTACTTTGGTTTATAGTTAGGGATTTGTGCATCTTAATGCATTGTAATTACATCTTCCCAAAGGGAAATGTTAGCACTATAATTTTCCATAAATTATTTAAAGAGGACTTGTGTTATGTTTGGAATTTTAAGGAATTATCTTTTCTTTTATTGTTGAAATAGATGGTACAAAATACGGTAAACATCCCTATTTTGTACATCTCTTTCTTTTAGACATGTTCTTTGTTATTTCAAACAGTACACTATTATACTTAGTTATAAAACTAGATAAGTTATAGAAATTTACATTGCAACACACTTCATTCCAATGAATTAAAATATTACTTAAATCATAATTGAAATTATAATAACATCCAATATATATTTACTAAAATATATCATTCAACTAGTAAACATGGAATTATTATACAATACTATAAATTTATGGATTACTTTCACCCTTACTTTTGTGATTCAAGTATATGAAATATTAAATCAAATTTAACAATTCACAAAATATGTAGGCACGGTTCTCAAATTCATTATATATATATATATATATTTAAGCCTACAAGTCCAAAATTAATTCAGGCATACAAGGAATAGATTTACAATGATATATCCAATATTATACAAAAATATATAATTTCTCACTCACCTTTAAGCATTCAAATCTCTAAATCTAAATCTTGTTATTCCTGTTCGACTCCATTTTCTTCCTAATATGTACCACAAGCATATACATATTTATTGGAAATTTAGATTCGAGAAGAGATTTGAATTTAATGTAGATTTGGATTTAGATTTACAATTTACCTTGACTTTGATGATTCGATTCAACCCTATTCTTCCTCTCTATTATCCTTTGTTATTCTCCGCTTATATATATATATATTAGGTTTTTATAGATTTTAGAATTTGGGGAGAAAGGAAAATGGCAGAGCTTCGCCATTGCTTCAGAAAATATGAAAAGAACAGTGAGGGTTAGGCCAATATTTATAGGCGTCCAAATCAATTCCAACTATTCGGCCTAGGTTTAATCCATAGCTACTTGCTTATAGTGGTCGACTGCTTTAATGCCACCGGTCGACAGGTAGCGGTCAATCGGTCCCAATGCGGGGTCGACCGGTTGCCTATTTTTTTGTTATGTGTTAATTCATTTTCTTTTTCACTCATTACTTACGTTTTAAACCAATTCAATTTAACGTTAATACCGATTAAATGTTAAGTAACAGTTAACGTTAATTAATTAATATTTTCTTAATTACATGTATATAATTATTTATGATCTGAAATATTCGAACATTAATAAATTTTTCATTTGAACTCCAATCGTAAAACTTTATATGTGAAAATTGATCTAAACATCGCCACGAACACAACAGTGCAAGTTTCGTAGCACAATTCTGCCATTTTCTAAAATTTTATTTTGAGCTTTAATGATTATCTATCAATTTCTTTGATCAATTATCATTAAATTTACGGGATGTTACATTCTCCCCCCTTAAAAGAATTACGTCCTTGAAATTCCTCAAGGACTGAATTATGTAACATAATACATAACCATTCCAAGCTTTCCAACAAATTGGTGTGCAATCAATTTTACAACCAATCGTGTACAAGTGCACGATGCATCATAATACATATGATATTTATGTTGAATAATACTAAATCAGCGGCTCCTACATGAATGCATTCTTTAAAACAATTTTGAAAATATTATGCAAGTAACCTAAATATATACATTGGCAATTCTATCTGTATGAAGATTTTGAAAATCAAAATCTTTGTCTTTGCACATAAATTTTCCCATACTTCTATGAATAAAAGTATAGTTCAACTAATTTTGTGTCCAATCTCTACCATCCAAAATCCAAGCACACAATTTCTACCATCCAAATTTTTGGAAAATCCGATTTTCTAAGCCTATATTATTATGTCGTATAATTGGTTCAAATGGGGAATTCCATATTTCAATCCACATCTTGTGTACCCTTTCCGTTGTACCTTAGAACATCTTATTTAGGCACTAATTCTTTTTTCAACTTTTCCAAGTACAGTCCACATAAGGAAATTTACTTTTAAATCTTAAAATTTAAAATGGAGTTATTTTAAAACAAGTTTTTTTCACCTAACGACAAAGTATGGAAAATGAAATTCCAACTCTAAAACAGCTTTTTCCCTTGTCACCGACTAAATTTTGTTTACTATCACTTCTTCTACACAGCAAAATTCATATTTGCTAACCCGTTAATTTTTTTTCTATACTAAGCATGTGGCATTTCAAAAATAAAAAATTACCTCTTTTTCGTTCAAAATTGTTTTCAATTAAATTTTAGAAATAGTTGATAAAATTTTAAAATAGAAACTCATTTTTAAAAATAAAATTTTGGAACAAAAGTTTTCAAAATTGTACGCTTTTACTTTACAAAACAAATTTAGCCACATTCTACGCAGTAGAGATTTAGTCAATGGGTTCACATCCACAATTAACTCTTTTCCACTACATAGTATATTTTCAAACTTCTTAATCTCTTTCTTTTATTTTATCACATCAACCAGCACACAAGTTCATTTATAAATTTCAGCTTTTAAGACGTAGGAATAATGACCCGAAGTCTCGCAACAAACTTTCCTTGTCCTTCCCTCGTTAAAATTTATCTTTCGAAATTATACTACTTTGTGGGACTTAACTTTATTATTCTTTTAGTAGCTAACTAAATAAATTTCCTAATTTATTTTATAAACTTTCTGTCTTTTCTCATTTTCTTTTCTTTTGCATTAGTTAAATGTCTTTTATGAGATCTCCTTATTTATTTTGTTTCCCTATATATAGTGGTCAATAACAAAATCAACACAGTAAAAAAGGATTTTTTCTCATAAAATATCATACGCATTTTTATACAAACATAGACAAATAATGCTTACAACCCAACTAACCTAAAGGAAACAATTGCCGAAAGCTGCCCTTCAACATCAACTAACATTAATGATGTGTGGCCCTACTACTTCTTACTTAATAAAAATGGACATTTTTACTATGCCATCCCACCATAACCTACATCTCTTAACTAATCTTTTTGGCTTCTAATAAATAAGGTTCATCCATTACGTCAGTTATTATAGCCAAATATATTTCTATCTATTTTTAACCCTAACCTCTTGATAGTATTCTCAAGTCTCAGTATATTCTTTCATTATTTTTTAGTTTTTATTCTTTTATGTGATTATACTCTAGTATTCACTGAAATTTACATTGATACCATTCCCCATTTCCTTCTGGGTTTTCTTTATGGTCTTCCCACATGTTTAATGAAACATTCCTAGGCTCATACTGATATTCTTTTATATCCAATGGGGATTCATTACTGTTATTCTACGGGCATTCATCGCTATTGTACTCATACCTTTAAATTATACCACGTCTTACCTAGGCAATTATCCCTATGTACTCTATATTAAAATTTTAGTTTGGTTTTCACATTTATAAAATCATTAAACTTCATAGCCATGAAGTTCTAAACCCATAACTTTTATCCTTCAAAATATAAACTTAGAAACTTTTTAAAATTATATTTTAGGACATATGAAGCAAGTTTATTTATTATGTTCCAAAAGTCATTGTTAGTAATTTAATTTAAAAAGGTCCTTTCCTTTAAAGTCTTTCCACCACAAAGATTTTACTTCTCAAAAAGTAGGGTTTTCAACCAAATCATTTATTAAGTTTTGTATTCCAGAAACTCAATTTTTATTCCAAACCATTTTTAAAAAATGCACCGTTAAAGTGTTTCTAAAACATTCTTTATTACTTTTACTAAATACTGGATTAGACAAAAGGACAACTTTCATCCTAATATTTTTTCCGAATACAAATGATATTTCCACTTTCTACCTTAGCGGAGATTTTAATAGCATATAAGGGGGGATTTCAAAAGATATGTGCATGCAATGCGCATAATTTTTGGAAAATATACATTTTCCTTTGTTTTGCCTTTAATTATCTATATAGTTTTTAATTAGATTACAAACATTATTTTAACGTATGTTCCTAATGTTGTTTCTATTTAAATTTCCTTTACCTAAATTTCTCTTATTTAAGTGGATTATCCTTATATATAGCTTTTATTATGTAAAAACCTATTTCATTTATTTTTCTCCTTATTTTCCTTATACAAGAATATTCTTCTTATGTTTACTATCAGGTGTTCTTACCCTTCCATTCTCTTTACCCCATTTAAAACTAGTACCACTTCCTATTATCCATCCGATTAAAAGAATTTTAAAACTTTGAATTTAACAAATCATAAGAAAATCGCTGAGCAATACATATGCTATATTCTTTACTTGTCTCAAATTAAAAATCTGTATTAAAACCCTATTTACTAAAAATTTATTTTCTCTAAACAGTCTAAAATTTAAACTGGAAATTCTAATATAAACGGTATTTTAAACTGCGAAAAACTTTAATATTTATTTACTCTTTAAAAATAGGGTTTTACTCTTATAATTAAATCCTTTGAAAATCATTTCAAATATTTTTTTTCAAACCTTTTATTAAATTATTTCAAATGAGGTCGGACTCAAAGTGGATTTTAATTGTCCCTTCTTTTGGACTTTTCTTCTCTTTTACATACTTTCTGACTTATCTTCTCCCAAAATATTAAAAATCCAGTTATCATCTTGGAGTGATTTCTACACACGTTCGTTCGAAAACTTATTCAAGTCTTATCTGAGATATCTATAACATAAAGATTCTCACTTTCCACTTATTTGGATTTGATGTACATCATTAATCGACAATCCTATGAGGATTCACAACCATAGGGCAATCTGTGCTCTACAAGGAATTGAAGTACTATCCAGCCTTAGGGACTCTTCCATATGTCGCATTCATTCTCTTTTTAAGTCAATGCATTCCAATGCGATATATTTCCCGTGGGGTAATCGGAAGAAGTGTATATCTTCAACTTTATCAATTGTTCCAACTCAAAGTCGCATTACCCATCTTTTAAGAATATGGTTGCAACCAGTTCTATGGTTGGAATTTAAAGAATTTGGCATATAGTATATAATTATTTTAAAAATACAAATACGTTCACTCAGTGTATCCTAATGTTTAGGATCAACTAACTTCGCTCTGATACCAATTGTAATAACCCGCACTATATTGGGCCTAAATTTTCACTAATTCTTAAACCCAAGTCCACCAAAGTATGAACTGTTGGTGTTGGTATCATGTAAATAACAAAAGCATATTAGAGCACTATCGATATAAACCCAGAGTGGAGTAGTAAAGTATAATAAACATATAATAACTGACCAAAGCTACTACCTTTGATATGTAATGCACTTGTCAGTATCGAGCATGCATGTCCTTCCATTGTTCTAGCCTTGTACCGATACTTTTCCCTCTGAGTCTATCCTATGGGTTGTAATGAGAAGGGGGTCAGAACAACATTTTGATGACTGATAAATTACATGCTTTATACATAACACTAGTTTACACCAATTGTCTTCCATTACATATTATGTCTACTATTTCAACTTAGTCATCATGACTTCACGTATGTGTACGATACGCCCTACTTATTCGAGGTATATAATAACTACATATGTATATAGGTGCATATATAAGTACCACAGTCCCCCTTTGGACCAAGGTACTTTCCCCATTCGTATTTGTAACTTTACGCTTCGTCAGGATCCGTCGTCATTGCGGTATCATGTCTATACCACCGTGCATACCAAGGAACTCCCGTAGTGCTTAATTATGGCATCACAACTATTTAGCCGTATTTTATTCGTTAGAAAGACCTCCATTAAGGGTTATCAAGCGTTTCCTCCTAACAACAAAAAAACTAATTAACAACCACAAGGCAGTGCATGTCATAAACGCGATCTACACTAGTAGGAGTTATAGCCCATTTAGGCGTAACCCTCGTCTTTTCGTTGACTGCTCCGGAACCAATGAGAATCTCGACCTATGTGTACAACTACTACTCCTCACCTATATGGTATTCACCTTGATGACATAGCATCGAGCCCATGCTCACCGTACCATTTAGATTGCCTAATGCAACCAAGCAAATGCCTACTTAGCTACTTAACACGTACCCCCTAAAAGGTTGAAGCAGATTCTACCTAACACTTCGATCGAGGCGAACCATCCTACTTTTGTATACTCCCTTCACCTATATGAGAACGTATATTCCCACATGTCCTATAGTTGAATATGTCTCACATTAGTATAATGTATACACAACTGCTGGTAGCCCCTTTGGGTGGGCACACTTCTGTTGTGTAACACTACCGATCATACATTCCAACCCATATTAATGACCAAGTCATTTTTAATTAATATAATTTATCGACTAGATTCAATAATTCACACCCGCCATAAATACGTACTTGAGTCTACATATATATATATATATGTTGAAAATTGGTAAAAATTTATTGTTGATATGGTTTGGCTCAACGACCCGTACATACAAAGCAGCCCGTTAAATAAAAGAAAAACAACATACAAAATGATTGTGCCTAGAGAATAGGGAAACACTGTGAAAAAGTAATTATTCAAACTAATTTTACATGATATTCCAACATTTCAGTTCAAACTGACTTTCCTTTTGAATCCAAACGCTTCTCTCCCTTTTCTTCTACACATAAAAAGATGACCATGGCTGCTGATGCTCAAAGAGACCGCATGCTTCCAACACCTGCAGTTCCACTGCAACATCACTGCTATGGTTCATCTTCTTTATCCGCTTGCAAATAATTTTAATTTCCACTTCAGTTAGTCTGTAAATATGATCAATTTCTCTTTTTTGTTTTGGAATACTCTCTGATTATGTTCTTTCCACATGTGATTTACCATAGCTATGAGTGTTGTATGTTTTATTTGCTTCATCAGGCTCGAACCTCCACGGTCACAACTCAAGTAGATTAGCTCTTCCTCCAGGCAACACACACACATTACGCCTCTAATGTTGAACTGTTAATATTCAGTTATTTTTGCATAACTTACTTCTTGTTTCATTAAAACTGTTTAATGTTCGATTCGACCCTATTCTTCTTCTCTATTATCCTCTTCTATTATTCGCTTATATATATATATATATTATAGTTTATATACATTTTAGAATTTATGGAGAAAGCAAAATGGCAAGCTTCGCTATTGCTTTAGAAAATATAAGAAGAATAGTGAGTGGTTAGACCTGTATTTATAAAGGTTTTAATCAAAGCCAACCACTGGATTATATTTCATTAAATCTGGACCGTTCAGCTTAGGTTCAATTCACAACCGCCAGAATATTAGCAGTCGACCACTTTGATGCCACCAATCGATCGGTCCCAATAAGAGGTCAACCAGTTGCCTATTTTTTGTTATGTGTTAATTCATTTCCTTTTTCACGTTATTTCTTATGTTTTAAACTAATCAAATTTAAGGTTAGTACTTCTTAGAGGTTAAGTAACCGTTAATGTTTATTAACAATAATTAATTACATTTATTTCCTTAATTAGGTATATATATAATTATTTTCGATTCGAAATATCCAAACGTCAATAATTTTTTCGTTTGAACTCCAATCGTAAAATTTCATATGTGAAAATTGATCAAAAAATCACCGCAAACACAATGGTAAGGGTTTCGTAGCCAAATTCTGTCGTTTTCAAAATTCTATTTTTGAGCTTTAATTATTACCTATTACTTTTCTTTGATTAATTATTATTCAATTTATGGGTGCTACATTCTCCTCCTTAAAAAAATCTTCGTCTCCAAAATTCCTCAAGGACTGAATTATGAAACATAGCATGCAATCATTCTAAGCTATCCAACCTATTAATGTGCAATCAATTTTACAATCAATCGTGTACAAGTGTACGGTGAATCATAATACATATCATATGCTGAATAATACTAAATTGGCAACTCCTATATGAATGCATTCTTTAAAACAATTTTTTAAAATATGGTGCAAGCAATCTAAATATATACTGACAGTTCTATATTCATGCAAATTTTGAAAAGCAAAAATTTTGTCTTTGCACACAAATTTTCTCACACTTATATGAATAGAAGTATAGTTTAACCAATTTTGCATCTAATTCATACCATACAAAATCAACACACAATTTCGAACATCCAAAATTCTGAAAACCCGATTTTCTAAACTTATACCCTTATGTCGGCAAAAAAGTTTAGATGGAAAATTCAATATTTCCATCCTTCTCTTGTGTGTCCTTTCTTTTGCACCTTGGAACATTCTCTTTTTCCTCCAATTCTTTTTCCAACTTTTCTAAGTACATTCCACATAAGGAATTTACTTTAAAATTTTAAAATTTTGAAACTAGTTTTTTTCACCTCTCAACAAGGTATGGAAAAAGAAATTCCAAAGCTAAAACAACTTTATCCCTCATCACTAACTATATTTTTTTTACCGTCACTTCTGCTGCACAGCACAACTTATATTTACTAACTCGTCGACTTATCCTTCTACTAAGCATGTGGTATTTGAAAGATCAGAAATTACCTCTTTTTTCTCAAAATCATTTTCAGTTAAATTTTATAAATAGTTAAGGAAATTTTAAAATAGACTCATTTTTTAAAATAAAAATTTTGAACAATTTTTTTTCAAAATTATACATCTTAGTTTTTCTAAACAAATTTAGCCAAATTCTACGCAGTCGGAATTTACTCTATGGGTTAACATCCACGATTAACTCTGTTCTAACACATGATACATTTTAAAACTTCTAAAACCTTTTCTTTTATTTTAGAACATCAATCAGCATACAAGTTCATTTATAAATTTCATATTTTAAGGCATAAAGACAGTGACCTGTGGTCTTGCAACAACCTTTCCCTGTCCATCGTTAGTTAAAATTTATCTTCCGAAAATTTACTACTTTTTAGGACCCAACTTTAATTTTTTTAGTATAGCTAATTAAAAAAAATTCTTAATATATTTTATAAACCTCTAGTATTTTCTCATTTTCTTTTCATTTACATTAGTTAAATGTCCTTTATGAGATTTCCTTATTTATTTTGTTTACCTATATATAGCGGTCAATCCATGAGATCAACACAGTAATAATAAGGAGCTTTTCTCACAAAATAACATACTCGTTTTTACACAAACAGAGACAACTAATGCTTACAACCGAACTAAATTGAAAGAAATAATTGCCAGAAGCCGCCCTTCAAATCAACTGACGTTAATGATGTTATGGCCTTATTGCTTCTTATTTAATAAAAACAAACATTTTACTATGCATTCAACCATAACCCACATCTCTTAACTTACCATTTTGGCCTAGAATAAATAAGGTTCATCCATTACTTCAATTATTATAGCTAAATATATTTGTATCCTCTTTTAACCCAAACCTCTTAATAGTATTCTCAACTCTCGGCATATGCTTTCTTTATTTTTATATTTTTTCCTTTCATTCGGGTATACTCTAGAACTCGTAGAAATGTACTTTAATACCATTCTCCATTTCCTAATGGGTTCTCCTTTATGGTCTTCACACATGTTTAATGAAACATTCCTAGGCTCATACCAATATTCTTCTATATCCAACGGGGATTCATTATTACTATTCTACGAGCATTCATCCCTATTTTACTGATAACCTTAACTTTCATCCCGTCTTACCTAGGCAATAATCTATATCTACTCCATATTAAAATTTTATTTTGGTTTTCACCTTTAAAAAATTATTATACTTCATAGCCATGAAGTGCCTAACCCATAACTTTTGTCTTTAAAAATAAAAACTTAGAAACTTTTTAAAACTATGTTGTAGAACTTATAAAGCATGTTTATTTATTGAGTTCCAAAAGTTATTATTACTAATATAATTAAAAAATATCTTTTCCTTTAAAGTATTTTCACCATAAAGACCATACTTCTCAAAAAGTAGGGTTTTCAACCCAAATCATTCATTAAGTTTTGTATTTTAAAATCTCAATTTTTATACAAAAATCTTTTTCAAAAATACATCGTTAAAGTGTCTCTGAAACATTCTTTATAACTTTTTCTAAAAACTGGAGCAGACAAGGGCAACTTCCATATTATCATTTTCCTAATACTCATGCTACTTCAACTTCCAACCTTAGCGGAGATTCCAATAGCATATTGGGAACTTTCAAAAGATACGTACAATCAGAATTCTTAGAAAATACCCATTTTCTTTTGTTTTTTTTAATTTCCTATATAGTTTCTAATTAGATTACTAACATTATTTTAATTTCAATTTTCTAACGTTGTTTCTATTTAAATTTCCGCTACCTAAATTGCTCTTATTTAAGGGGATTATCCTTATATATAGCTCTTTTTATGTATAAACCTATTTTAGATGTATTTCTCCTTATTTTCTTTATACAAGAATATTCTTCTTGTCTTTGCTATCGGGTGTTCTTATCCTTCCATTCTCTTTACCCCATTTAAAACTACTACCACTTCCTATTGTCCACCCGATTAAAAGAATTTTAAAAGATCGAATTTAGTAAATCATAAAAAAAATCACTGAGCTATACATATGCTATATTCTTTATATATTTCAAAGGAAATATCTTTATTAAAACCCTTTTTACTGAAAATTTATTTTTCTTTAAATTGTTTAAAATTTTAACTAGAAATTCTAATATAAAATGATATTTCAGTTCATGGAAAACTTTAACATTTTTTTACTTTTCAAAAATATAGTTTCTCTCTTTTAAATAAGTCCTTTGAAAATTGTTTCAAATTTTTTAAACCCTTTATTAAATTCTTTCATATGGGGTTAGAGGGGATTTTAATTGCCCTTCTTTTGGACTTTTCTTTTCTTATACTTACTTTTTGACTTATTTTCGTCCAGAATATTAAAAATTCAATTATCATCTTAGAGTGATTTCTACACACTTCTTTCGGGAACTTATTTAATTCTTCTTCCGGATATCTACAACATATAGATTCTCACTTTCCATTTATTTGGATATGATGTACATCATCAATCAACAACCCGGTGGGGATCTACAATCATAGGGTAATTTGTGCTCTACAAGGGAGTCGAGTACTATCCAGCTTCAGGGACTCTTCCTTACGTCGCATTCATGCTTTTCTTAAGTCAATGCCTTCCAATACGACTTATTTCCTATGGGGTAATTAAGATAGGTGTATATTTTCAACTTCATCTATTGTTCCAACTCATAGTCGCATTATCCATATTTTCAGAATATGGTTGCAATTACTTTTATAGTCAGAATATGTAAACTTTGGCATATAATAAATAGAATTATAGTAAAAATACAAATACATAAACTCAACATATCCTAATTTTCAAGATTGACTTACCTCACTCTGATACCAAGTGCAACAACCAGCAGCTCAGTGGGCACAAATTTTCGCTAAATCGAATGTAACAACCCTAGATTTCTACATATATTTAAATTTGACTTTATTTTATTTTAAATTATTTTAAACTTGTTTTATTTCAAACATTTAATTTTTAAATATAAATGTTGACTATTATGTGAATTTTAATTTCAAACTGGTATAAATTGAACATTTTCCTAAAAAAGGGATTTTTGGTCAAACTGGTCAAACTTTGATTTTTAAACCTTAAATTTAAATATTTAAATTCTTAAATTTTATCTTTAATTATGAAAATAGATTTAATAACTTGAATACTACTTTTGGTTTCATTGAAAACGGATTTGAATTGTAAAAGTTATGTACATTTCAATTTTGAGTGCAATTTTATTTATTTAACAATTTTGTCTAATTTAAATTATATAAATTACATTTTCTTTGTCATATTTTATTTTAATTTGTGTTAATATGTTATTTTATGGATACTTTGTCCTTTAATATTTTTAAAAGTGATAATAAAATTTTTCCAAAATTTATTGCATTTATTTTCTATTTTTAAAAGGCTAGTTTCTATTTTTCTGCTATTTTCTTAATTTAAATTATATTTAATTAAAATTTATTTATTTACTTTTGTGAAATCATTTTTATTTTATGTTATTATCTTTATTTATAAATATTTTCTAAGTCCATATAAATCTTCCAAAGTTTATCCTGTTTATTTTCAAATTTTCTAGACTAGTTTTCATTTTATACTATTTTCTTATTTTAATCATATATAATTAATATCTATTTATTTATATTTTGTATATTTGTTATATTTTTGAATTTTAACTGAAATTATATGTATTTTCAGATATTTAAACTTATAAAAAGAAAATATGGAAATATGAAGAGTTTGTGACTTTTGTTATTCCTAGTCTTTTTGTATTCTTGCCTTTTCATTTTCTAACCAACACTTGCATTTACTATTGGCTGACCTTATCATTTTCTTCAGCTAATTACTTCCTTCCATTTTCACGTAAAAAATAGCTTCTTACTCCAAAAATTTCGGTCTCCACACCTGAACAAAAATTTGGTAAACTTCTTCTTCTTTTCTACTCTTTTTCTTCTTGTTTCTTATGATTTTTGCACTTGCCTTCAACTTTAGGTAGCTTGGCCTTGCTCCTCCATCAACATGGCTGCCTCCACCACCACCACATCAGGCCACCATCTTCTCCAGCCCATTGATCATCCATAGCCATGGTCATATATGATGTAGATCCACCAAAAATTGAGCAAACATCCACCTAAAACCCTATAGCCTAGCACCTATTTCCTTCCCCACTCCAACCACCACCTTGGCCGCCTCTTGCATCACTTCCACCAGCACCTACCTGACCCAAAGCCACTGACACACCATTCTCCAGTCCACTACAGTCCTGGCCGTGCCCATGTTGCATAGGGTCGAACCATTTGTGGCATAGAAACCACTTGTAGTTGCCTTGTTTTGAAATTCAAGCACATATCCTTCATCTACTCCTTATATTGCTATGGCCGACCCCTATATGGCTTTAACCTGATCCAAACCTGATCCTAAACCATCCCATAACAGTGCTTTTCCAGCCTATGGCTGAAGCATATGATGTTGAATGCAAGTGCAAAAGCTCTAGCTTTGAATTGGGTAGTTATTCCTAGCATTGTTTTGTAATATTTCGGTTTGTAATTCATGTTTGTATTTGTTTTGTTTGATATTTAACAAGGAAATTAGCTTTGGCTCTCCCACTCTCAAATCATTGTCGTGTTATCATGCCTTTGAAGTTCCTTGTTTGTGCAATTGGTTGTCATCTCCAGCTTATATAAGTGAGTAATTCTCACCAGACGATGTGTATTATATAACTAGTAAGCTGACACCATTTGAATCTGTAATTTACATCATCCTGTTATAACTGCCATATTATATTCATATGATGTTCACACCTGTATTTACACCTGTTATACCATATGTTACTATTATATCATGCTATTCTGTTATTTATATCAGTTTATCACACTACAAGTGTAAGGACCCGATTCTTCGACTTCCGAAAACCGACATCGATACGTCCACTGTATCAACTGCCGAGCAACGAATGTCGGAAAACCGAATTCTTAGGGTTTTAGAAAGAAGAAAAAGGCAGAAGAAGAAGACAGAAGAAAGAAGAGAAGAAGAAAATAGAGAAGAACAACATCAGAACAGAAAACAATATCAGAATCTTACACATCGCAGCGGAATAATATATAATAGATAAATGAATAATCTTTAAAAACAAAGAACTATATCATTTTATACATACATCAATCATCAGAGTCAATATACAACAATGGACAGTTATATAAACTTGTCCTCATACAGAATACATAGCGGAAATAATACTATCAGATACAAATACTACGTCTCGTCATCCAGCTTATCTCCAAGCTCCAGAATATCCTGATAATATAACTCTAGGCTGCCCGTGTGGAAATTGGTGGGCACCCAGAGTTTAGAAGGGAACAATAAACTCCGAGTCAGTCATGGTGACTGGTGTGAGATCGTAAAACAGTTTATCTTTAAAATAAACAAAGGAATATTTTTAGAGTCAATTCGCAATGCTTTTGGAAAATGAAACTACCATAAGACCTCCCGCCACACACACAATGCAAACGCAGACTTGGAGGAGATTTCTTCTTATGATAGTCAAAGATGCTTACTACGCAAAATCAAATCCTTTTTGATATTATTATTATTAGTGCATAGTGTAGAAATCATTTCGAAAATATAATATTAATCTTAGCCAACATACGACCAGTATCGTATGCCTACTATAGCTACTATGTTCAATAGCAGGTTACCGCCACATTCCATAGCAGGTAATACAACTAAAACCGTACAAGTTGCGTATTGTTTCTTTGGATTTCCAACAAATGGTCAGGCTAAGGAACTTCCTATCCACGATGGGTACGTCCCTGGAATAGACGACCTGAGAACCTAACCGGATCTCTGCCAACACAAGGCCGGGTTACCTCTGCAAAAATAGGTAACTACTGACATGCGTATGCCATCCCCCGATCGTCACCGATCTTCCCGAGGATCCCCGATTCGCAACAACCACAAAGTAATAAATTTGCAGCAACCACAGAGGTTAAGTATCTGGGCTCCATACCATGATACCACCTTTATCCAGAAAGAATGACATACACTAAGGGGCGCTACTCCCTAGAACCTTGCCGCATTCTTCTTGTTTTGACCATTTCCGGGGTGTGAGGCTCGATGAAGTCTCGTCCACAAAGCTACGCTTTCTACAAAGCCCTGCTTCGGGTCAAACAAAAATGATCAACCTATGATCACAAAGATATAAGATCAAACAAATGATCATATCGCAAATGATCAAACACTGATCATTTCACAGCAACACTCAGTATGCCACGTTACCAAATTGGGAGTATATCGCTGATAAATTTCAACTACATAACCTCTGAGCTCGTACGTCTCAGAGAAGGGTGTTAAGCTAAGAGAATAAATTCTCCACCACCAACAGAAATGTATTTGAAAGAAATCAGCTCAATATCTCAATTTGTAACGTCAGACACAGAATCCATACAAGTCTGTTCCGGGATCGAACAGAACCGAAGGCACTTGTCACGAAGCCCTTGCACATCTGGATAAATTTCTAATCACGTCCGGATTTCCCGTCACTAAGGGTGATAAAACCTCTAAACCGGAGATCAGCCGATGTAGAGTAACTCGACGGTAATCCTTCCGTTTTCAAAAATATCCGGTCTTCAACACCGGTCTTCAAATGCGATTCATAACGACGTATCACATATTCGGAATGGGTTATACGACCCCATGGTCCTTTCCCGGCTAACCCGAATAGTGAGCGATTATTCAAAAATAAGTGTGGCATTCAAATTCATCCAATTCACAACAAATACCATTCAAGGTAATTATTGATAGTCGGTTATTTAACTATCAATAAAGATGCGCAACATCATCAGATTCCAAATAATTTTCCAAATTATTTATTTTCCAAAAATATCTTTACTAGTATATAATTTCCACACTCCAAAAATAAATCAATATTTATTTTTCTAAACAGTTTCCCTTTCCTTTATAAATTCCATAGTGAATTTATATTTTCAAAATATCTACTGATATTTGATTTTCACATCGATTTCAAATATTCAATTTCGATTTATCTTTACAAAGACAAATCCTAAAACGTTTCATTTCATTTTGGAAAACATTCCATACTTATTTAATAATAAGTGTTTCACAAATCTTTTATTTTCAACATTTGAAAATATTCGATATACTTAAATCAATATTAAGTATATATTCATTCTTCAAGGAAATCATAAATTTTAACATCTATTTGAGTCAAAACGAATGTTACGTAAAACATCGTTACGACGACTCAAAATCACTAGTATAGGGATTCGGATTTAAGATAGATATGTAAATCCCAATACTATATAAAAACATTTCCTTTCGGAAATCATTTACTATAACAACAGTGTTATAGTCCACCATTTCCTTAAATTTCTCGAAAACGTCTATTTCAACAATAAAATGTTGAAATCTATGGTTTTGATATTTCCCACGTTTTAAAACATCCTTTAAAACAATTAACTTCATTTATAATGTCACTTCTTCAAAAATGAATCCATTTTACTTAACAATATATTCACTGTCCAAAATCGTGAATATACTTCACTAACCACATTTTCAATAATCTCTACACATTTTATTTCAATAATAATTCGCTATCCAAAATCGCGAATATATCTCCTTTGACAACCTTCTATATTTAATTTATCAAATCCAATTGATTTCGAATTTATAAAACAATGTTTATAAATTCTATTTCTATTTTCTAACGACTTCAATTTAATAAATCTCCTTTATTAACAATTCGATTTATAAATCTTCTTTAATGACCTATTCAATTTATAACTCAATGTATAAACCAAAGGTCCATCTTATAAGTTAATAACTTACAATTCATTTATTTTAAAAGAAATCGTTCTTTTAAACTTCACAGATTTTAAATCTTTTTACTTATAAGATTTCATTTATAACCTTATTTTCAACCATAACCGAACTACTTTTATACTATTTATAAATCTCATCTATTAACCATTCATACTTGTTCAAAAATCTCAATTAAAATGCCGAAACCCAATTTATACTTCATTTTAACACTTATAAAAACTCGTTTTATAATTCCAACATTTGATTTATAAATATCAATTTGTATACATCTTTTTATACAGATCGTTTATAGTTATTCAAAAATCCCAACTTAAACCATTTTATAAATAAATCGATTTTTATTTCAAAAATGACACTTTGGTAATATTCCACTAAAAATTATAACTTTAAAATTTCAACGTTTATAAATCAATTCAAAAATTCCATAAAACGTATATTTTCAAAAATCACTTTAAAAATCCTTTTAAAGTAAAGTCGTTATTTTTAAACTTCAAAAACTTGAATCCGATGATGCAACAGCACCAATTAGTCAATCACAACAACAAACATCATATATCAATATGATAACAGAATATACATCAATATCTGTAAATAAATAAATACTGGTGAGGAATCCAGTTGGATCCCTCCAACCTGTTTCCCTGCATCCACAGACGTTAGCACAATACCAATTCCACTTCGAGGTGGAATATCGCGGTATATGGGTTTTATAAAAATATCCGCTTACTAACGGCGCAATAGGGTCTCATCCGCTATACGAGGCGGGAATCAATCAATCCAATATATACATATGCCAATATGTATATATTGCTATATATATATATATATAGATATATCCTACTATATCTAACATCACATCCAAACAGTCAATCAATCAATCAATAATAACTGTAAAAGAAAATCCACTTTCATTTGAGTGAGAAGATCTCACCGTGATTTTAATTCTGATTTCAGCGTTTATTTCGAATAAAATTAAACGGACGTTTAATTTTACCCGAAATTCAAACTAGCTCCAAACGACTCCAAATCAGTTGCATTGCGTAGAGCTTGTCGAGACGATTCCAACGCAACTAATCTCGCATTTTTCTGATCTCGTATGAAAAAGATATCGCGTTACAAAGATCGTATAATTTAAATAAAATTTAATTTACAGTTTCCATTTCAATTTTAAACCTAATCACATCTGGACCGTGAGATGAAATCTAGTCGCGCTCTTCTACTTCTCCCACGCGAACAACACTTCCAGGCTACGTGCGTTCGAACCCATCATTTACAAGCTAGGGTTCCATTTCGCCTCCAACTTGATGATCTAGGCCTCGATCAGGCACCACCGAGACGCGCGCCGCCCAGAGCCTCACCCACGCCCCAGATGCTGCGAAGTCCGGTCCCCCCTGGTGTATGAAAAACGAGGCCGAACGGCTACCATTCTAGCCCAAATTCCCACCAATTTCCAGCTCCGTTTCCGATCACAGCCATTGAATCTCTTGATCTTGGAGTGGTCTTCAATTTTGTAGTTGGTGATTTCCTTTAATTGCTGATGGATTTCAAGATAATTTAGGGGGAAGGAGAACGATTTTCGGCCGTTCAAAACAATAGTGGCGGCCGGCTATTAAAACTAGGGTTTCTCTTTTTTTTTGTGAACAAATGGTCTATTTATAGAGAATATAACGAACACTATTCATCCCGGTTTTCCGAACTCCGATTTACGCGCGGCGACTGGCGTTTCTGGGGTTTATCCCGCGTTTCGAACGTAATGGAACAGGTTTCGGAAGCTAATTCGATCGTATGTGAGAGATATGACAATAAACGATAAATTTAAATTAAACCGATTTAAATCGATTTCGAGGCGTTTTAATTTGTACCGGACAAATGGTAAATCCAAAATTTACGAAATTTGAAACCATGCAATAATATCACATTACGGATCCGATGAAACTGGTTTTGTTCAATTCTGAGACTGTTCGAAAATTGGCTATTTTTACAGTCGATAATTAAATATTAAAATATTCAATTTTCATAGATTAACTCCAAATTCAATTTTAAAAGTTCTATAACCTTTCTATAACTCCAGTATGATTAAATAAAATTTTACAAATCATTTTCAATCATTTTAAACTCGATTTTCAATTATCTCTGGAATTTCACTATTACATTATTGATTTAATTACCCAATTAAATCCAATTATTCGAAAAATAAATCATTCGACTTCTTAATTCCACTTATTAATATTTAAAATTAATTAAATATTCAAATTTTAATTATCAAAAATTCTGGGTCGTTACAAATTTCCCCCCTTAAAAGAATTTCGTCCTCGAAATTACAAAGTGAGAGAAAAATGGTCCTTAACTCGTCTACTATCTCCTCAAATTCAATAGTTTTATCAATTTTCAATTCATCAAAACAAATCTTTCTATTAAGGATTCGTTACCATTCAACTAAATTTCTAAACCTTTCATAGTTTTCAAATAATATTGTTTTACTTCAAAATTCAAATTTAAATTCAAATTCAAATTTAAACTTTCAAAATTTCTCAAAAATTTTCTAACACTCGAAATTTTCGAAAAATTTCGCCAGCGTCTCCTTTGCGCGGCTAATACGATACAACTACAAAACGTCCGTACGGACTCTCAGATTTCAAAAAGAAAAAGAAAAAGCCAAGCGGTTGAACAAGAAAGTCATCAAATCTCATATTCAAATTTAAATACATACCTTTTTCGAGCAATTCAAATTAGCTTCGAAATCAAAATTCCAATCCTTTTATAACACCTGTATATCCTACTAGCCATAATATCTAGTTACATATTCAAACCATTTTGCAAATTTCATTACAAAAAATTTTGATACTTACTTTTTATACATTTTTTTTACTTCACTGTTGAAGTTACATATCTATTTTCATTCAATTTTACATTTCAAACTTCATTTGAATTTACTTTACCATTTCAATTCAATTTGGATTCTATTTATCTCCTGAATATTGAATTTTATCGATTAGTTTTCATTTACAACTGCTTATTTTAGATTAGTTTCAATTACTAATTCATTTCTAATTCTAATCCACTTACAAATTCAAATCTGTTTTCAACATTCAGTTTCAATTCCAGTTTTATCCTCATTCAATTAGCTTCACTTACTAATTTTAGTTTAATACTTCACAATCAAATTCAAATTCAGTCTTACTTTCTTACAAATTCAAAATGAATCTTAACATTTCAATTTTATTCTCTTGCACTTACAATTGCAATTTTATTTGTTCATTCCCTAATTCATTCGTTTTCAATTTGAATCTCATTTCAATCAGATTTCAAATATTCTATAAGTTATCAACTTATTTACATCTTGATTTATACAATCATTTATACATTCCCATTCACAATTCCAGAGTCTTTTCAACCTTTTCAAAACCATTTTTGAAAACAATTCAAATCATCTTTGAATTTTCTAAAACAAAATCCAAATTTTTCAAACAACTTCCATTTAAAACAATTTGGCAGCAATTCCTCTTTTGGAAACCCGAAAATGAACATCGATGATACTGCAGTCATTACCGAAGTTATTTTCCAGCGACCGAAAAGAGTTTAGGGCTTTCATCTCTCCAAAATATTTTTCAAAACCTTTGAAATCCATTTTCAAATCAAAAAGGATTTTAAACTTTCCAAATCTCCAAAATTTTCAAACTCCTTTCAAAACGTTTCCAAAAACTTCTCTGGAATCCCGTTTTAAATTACAATTCACATTTATAATTTATATTCTTAAATTTCATTCGTAGGTGAATTTATTTCTTTATCTTTCAATTCACATTTATAAATTTCATTCGTTAAATGGATTTATTTCCAAATCTTTGGTTATTATTTTAATTTCTCATTTAATTTCAATGATAATAATTTAATATTATTACTTCCTAACAACCATGCATCCAAATACTATGATAATTCATAGAAAATTATTTCTTTTATATACAAAAATAGTTTTGGGTAAAATTATTTCATTTACCCTATTTAAAACAATACTGTGCCGAATTGTTCTATATAAGTGTTTAGAGATCCCTATCGATAGAGTTGTACGGACACTACCGACCAGAATCCATATACCACTCAACAAACCAATCATCACAATATAAAACAATTTTATATTCACTAACAAATACGCACTCGTATCTATTATTACACTCAAACTCATTCTAGAGTACTGCTGACTCTATCTCTAATGAGTAACACCCAACAGAGCAGGGTTGTCGCTTAACCATATGCTCTGATACCACGTTGTAAGGACCCGATTCTTCGACTTCCGAAAACCGACATCGATACGTCCACTGTATCAACTGCCGAGCAACGAATGTCGGAAAACCGAATTCTTAGGGTTTTAGAAAGAAGAAAAAGGCAGAAGAAGAAGACAGAAGAAAGAAGAGAAGAAGAAAATAGAGAAGAACAACATCAGAACAGAAAACAATATCAGAATCTTACACATCGCAGCGGAATAATATATAATAGATAAATGAATAATCTTTAAAAACAAAGAACTATATCATTTTATACATACATCAATCATCAGAGTCAATATACAACAATGGACAGTTATATAAACTTGTCCTCATACAGAATACACAGCGGAAATAATACTATCAGATACAAATACTACGTCTCGTCATCCAGCTTATCTCCAAGCTCCAGAATATCCAGAATATCCTGATAATATAACTCTAGGCTGCCCGTGTGGAAATTGGTGGGCACCCAGAGTTTAGAAGGGAACAATAAACTCCGAGTCAGTCATGGTGACTGGTGTGAGATCGTAAAACAGTTTATCTTTAAAATAAACAAAGGAATATTTTTAGAGTCAACTCGCAATGCTTTTGGAAAATGAAACTACCATAAGACCTCCCGCCACACACACAATGCAAACGCAGACTTGGAGGAGATTTCTTCTTATGATAGTCAAAGATGCTTACTATGCAAAATCAAATCCTTTTTGATATTATTATTATTAGTGCATAGTGTAGAAATCATTTCGAAAGTATAATATTAATCTTAGCCAACATACGACCAGTATCGTATGCCTACTATAGCTACTATGTTCAATAGCAGGTTACCGCCACATTCCATAGCAGGTAATACAACTAAAACCGTACAAGTCGCGTATTGTTTCTTTGGATTTCCAACAAATGGTCAGGCTAAGGAACTTCCTATCCACGATGGGTACGTCCCTGGAATAGACGACCCGAGAACCTAATCGGATCTCTGCCAACACAAGGCCGGGTTACCTCTGCAAAAATAGGTAACTACTGACACGCGTATGCCAACCCCCGATCGTCACCGATCTTCCCGAGGATCCCCGATTCGCAACAACCACAAAGTAATAAATTTGCAACAACCACAGAGGTTAAGTATCTGGGCTCCATACCATGATACCACCTTTATCCAGAAGGAATGACATACACTAAGGGGCGCTACTCCCTAGAACCTTGCCGCATTCTTCCTGTTTTGACCATTTCCGGGGTGTGAGGCTCGATGAAGTCTCGTCCACAAAGCTACGCTTTCTACAAAGCCCTGCTTCGGGTCAAACAAAAATGATCAACCTATGATCACAAAGATATAAGATCAAACAAATGATCATATCACAAATGATCAAACACTGATCATTTCACAGCAACACTCAGTATGCCACGTTACCAAATTGGGAGTATATCGCTGATAAATTTCAACTACATAACCTCTGAGCTCGTACGTCTCAGAGAAGGGTGTTAAGCTAAGAGAATAAATTCTCCGCCACCAACAGAAATGTATTTGAAAGAAATCAGCTCAATATCTCAATTTGTAACGTCAGACACACAATCCATACAAGTCTGTTCCGAGATCGAACAGAACCGAAGGCACTTCTCACGAAGCCCTTGCACATCCGGATAAATTTCTAATCACGTCCGGATTTCCCGTCACTAAGGGTGATAAAACCTCTAAACCGGAGATCAGTCGATGTAGAGTAACTCGACGGTAATCCTTCCATTTTCAAAAATATCCAGTCTTCAACACCGGTCTTCAAATGCGATTCATAACGACGTATCACATATTCGGAATGGGTTATACGACCCCATGGTCCTTTCTCGGCTAACCCGAATAGTGAGCGATTATTCAAAAATAAGTGTGGCATTCAAATTCATCCAATTCACAACAAATACCATTCAAGGTAATTATTGATAGTCGGTTATTTAACTATCAATAAAGATGCGCAACATCATCAGATTCCAAATAATTTTCCAAATTATTTATTTTCCAAAAATATCTTTACTAGATATATAATTTCCACACTCCAAAAATAAATCAATATTTATTTTTCTAAACAGTTTCCCTTTCCTTTATAAATTCCATAGTGAATTTATATTTTCAAAATATCTACTGATATTCGATTTTCACATCGATTTCAAATATTCAATTTCGATTTATCTTTACAAAGACAAATCCTAAAACGTTTCATTTCATTTTGGAAAACATTCCATACTTATTTAATAATAAGTGTTTCACAAATCTTTTATTTTCAACATTTGAAAATATTCGATATACTTAAATCAATATTAAGTATATATTCATTCTTCAAGGAAATCATAAATTTTAACATCTATTTGAGTCAAAACGAATGTTACGTAAAATATCGTTACGACGTCTCAAAATCACTAGTATAGGGATTCGGATTTAAGATAGATATGTAAATCCCAATACTATATAAAAACATTTCCTTTCAGAAATCATTTACTATAACAACAGTGTTATAGTCCACCATTTCCTTAAATTTCTCGAAAACGTCTATTTCAACAATAAAATGTTGAAATCTATGGTTTCGATATTTCCCACGTTTTAAAACATCCTTTAAAACAATTAACTTCATTTATAATGTCACTTCTTCAAAAATGAATCCATTTTACTTAACAATATATTCACTGTCCAAAATCGTGAATATACTTCACTAACCACATTTTCAATAATCTCTACACATTTTATTTCAATAATAATTCGCTATCCAAAATCGCGAATATATCTCCTTTGACAACCTTCTATATTTAATTTATCAAATCCAATTGATTTCGAATTTATAAAACAACGTTTATAAATTCTATTTCTATTTTCTAACGACTTCAATTTAATAAATCTCCTTTATTAACAATTCGATTTATAAATCTTCTTTAATGACCTATTCAATTTATAACTCAATGTATAAACCAAAGGTCCATCTTATAAGTTAATAACTTACAATTCATTTATTTTAAAAGAAATCGTTCTTTTAAACTTCACAGATTTTAAATCTTATTACTTATAAGATTTCATTTATAACCTTATTTTCAACCATAACCGAACTACTTTTATACTATTTATAAATCTCATCTATTAACCATTCATACTTGTTCAAAAATCTCAATTAAAATGCCGAAACCCAATTTATACTTCATTTTAACACTTATAAAAACTCGTTTTATAATTCCAACATTTGATTTATAAATATCAATTTGTATACATCTTTTTATACAGATCGTTTATAGTTATTCAAAAATCCCAACTTAAACCATTTTATAAATAAATCGATTTTTATTTCAAAAATGACACTTTGGTAATATTCCACTAAAAATTATAACTTTAAAATTTCAACGTTTATAAATCAATTCAAAAATTCCATAAAACGTATATTTTCAAAAATCACTTTAAAAATCCTTTTAAAGTAAAGTCGTTATTTTTAAACTTCAAAAACTTGAATCCGATGATGCAACAGCACCAATTAGTCAATCACAACAACAAACATCATATATCAATATGATAACAGAATATACATCAATATCTGTAAATAAATAAATACTGGTGAGGAATCCAGTTGGATCCCTCCAACCTGTTTCCCTGCATCCACAAACGTTAGCACAATACCAATTCCACTTCGAGGTGGAATATCGCGGTATATGGGTTTTATAAAAATATCCGCTTACTAACGGCGCAATAGGGTCTCATCCGCTATACGAGGCGGGAATCAATCAATCCAATATATACATATGCCAATATGTATATATTGCTATATATATATAGATATATCCTACTATATCTAACATCACATCCAAACAGTCAATCAATCAATCAATAATAACTGTAAAAGAAAATCCACTTTCATTTGAGTGAGAAGATCTCACCGTGATTTTAATTCTGATTTCAGCGTTTATTTCGAATAAAATTAAACGGACGTTTAATTTTACCCGAAATTCAAACTAGCTCCAAACGACTCCAAATCAGTTGCATTGCGTAGAGCTTGTCGAGACGATTCCAACGCAACTGATCTCGCATTTTTCTGATCTCGTATGAAAAAGATATCGCGTTACAAAGATCGTATAATTTAAATAAAATTTAATTTACAATTTCCATTTCAATTTTAAACCTAATCACATCTGGACCGTGAGATGAAATCTAGCCGCGCTCTTCTACTTCTCCCACGCGAACAACACTTCCAGGCTACGTGCGTTCGAACCCATCATTTACAAGCTAGGGTTCCATTTCGCCTCCAACTTGATGATCTAGGCCTCGATCAGGCACCACCGAGACGCGCGCCGCCCAGAGCCTCACCCACGCCCCAGATGCTGCGAAGTCCGGTCCCCCCTGGTGTACGAAAAACGAGGCCGAACGGCTACCATTCTAGCCCAAATTCCCACCAATTTCCAGCTCCGTTTCCGATCACAGCCATTGAATCTCTTGATCTTGGAGTGGTCTTCAATTTTGTAGTTGGTGATTTCCTTTAATTGCTGATGGATTTCGAGATAATTGAGGGGGAAGGAGAACGATTTTCGGCCGTTCAAAACAATAGTGGCGGCCGGCTATTAAAACTAGGGTTTCTCTTTTTTTTTGTGAACAAATGGTCTATTTATAGAGAATATAACAAACACTATTCATCCCGGTTTTTCGAACTCCAATTTACGCGTGGCGACTGGCGTTTCTGGGGTTTATCCCGCGTTTCGAACGCAATGGAACAGGTTTCGGAAGCTAATTCGATCGTATGTGAGAGATATGACAATAAACGATAAATTTAAATTAAACTGATTTAAATCGATTTCGAGGCGTTTTAATTTGTACCGGACAAATGGTAAATCCAAAATTTACGAAATTTGAAACCATGCAATAATATCACATTACGGATCCGATGAAACTGGTTTCGTTCAATTCTGAGACTGTTCGAAAATTGGCTATTTTTACAGTCGATAATTAAATATTAAAATATTCAATTTTCATAGATTAACTCCAAATTCAATTTTAAAAGTTCTATAACCTTTCTATAACTCCAGTATGATTAAATAAAATTTTACAAATCATTTTCAATCATTTTAAACTCGATTTTCAATTATCTCTGGAATTTCACTATTACATTATTGATTTAATTACCCAATTAAATCCAATTATTCGAAAAATAAATCATTCGACTTCTTAATTCCACTTATTAATATTTAAAATTAATTAAATATTCAAATTTTAATTATCAAAAATTCTGGGTCGTTACAACAAGTTCCCTGTAGATTAGAATCACTATGGGTTGAAATGATACATACCCGAACGGTGTTTAGAATAGGGGAAAATTGTTATAGGCTGAAATGATAGGCTTGAGCGGTTTTCATTTCATTCTTACTTGGGATTGCGGGTTTGAAATGATCAAACCCGGATTTTTCTTTGTAATTACTGATTGAAAAGATATAGTATCCGTATTACTTTACCTAGGCTAGAAAATGATTTACAGACCCGTGGTTAAAATATGTTTTTTAAAATTTTTAAATAATTTTAGAAATGTAAATATTAGAATATTTTGATTTTAAACTTAATTAAAAATGATTTATAAAGTGTTAATGATATTTTTGGAAAAAGTTAAAAGGTTAAATAAATGAATATTTAAGTTGAATTTTGAAATATAACTTAGATTGGAAATTTGTGAATTTAGTTTAAAAATGAAATTTAAGTTAAGTAAATAAAATGAAATATAAGTTATATTTGGAAATTTAAGTGTTAAGTTAGAAATTTAACTATAAAGAATTAAAATTTAATGTTGAATTATATAAGTAAATTATTATTAAATTGATTTTTGAATGAAAATTTAACTTTATAAAATCATGAATATAAGGGTATTTAAATGATTGTTTTAAAGGTGAAAATATATGATTTTATAAGTTTAAAATGATTTAAATAAAAATTTAGTTGTTTGTGAAATTATATTGAATATTTGGAATTTTGTTAACACCATTTTGAAATGTTATTATTTCTAATGTAAAGGATATTACAACATTTGTAAATGCTGTAGTTAATAGAAATGAACTAAATGGCTAGATTAAATTAAGGGCTATTATAGCACTTTGTAAGTGCTGTAGTTGCTGAAATTAACTAAGGTTTTATTTGAACTAAAGTAACCCTCTTACAGCATTTTTAAAATGCTGTCTTTTGTTAAATTGAATTGTTTTACAAGTAACTTTCCGTAGCATTTTCTAAATACTGCGAAAGTTGAAATTTTCATTGTTTTAATAAATTTAAGTGAATAAATGAACTTTGAAAGATTTAAAATTTTAGAAATTTAATAATTTAATTATTAAATATAATAACTTCATTTTAATGATTTAAAATGAAGTAATTTGTTTTGAAATATAAACTATTTGGAAATGTGTGTTGAAATGGTATTTCAAATAAAATGAATGTGGTTTTTGGAAAGATACGATATTGTGACATTTTGAAATGGATTTTTTTGAATGATATTGAATTTTGAAATGGTATTAGATTTCAAACATAAATTACTATTTTGAAATTTTAACCACGGATGTATTTAAACTTATGGTTTAACTGATCCTTAGAGGATGGGCGGTCCCAAGCATCCTTTAAGTTATTGTGTATTACTGTTACAGTTCACTTGAGTTGTTTTACATTATATAAGTATATATTGTCCTGACTCGAGTGTTTTGTGTTTTACTTTACGCTCGGGTCAGCCTGAGTATTTACAGCTTAGCTTTGGATTTCTTTTCTGGAGCTAGAAATCGCCAAAGATTCTGCTTATCTAGTTATCTATCCATTTCAGTTTCAGTTGTTCTATTTCAGCTCTGGTATTATAAACTTCTATGTATTTGAGATTTCTATTGTATATGTTTTCAGACTGATATTATGTATTTTGTTTTGAGAGTTTGTTATAGTAGCTTCATGAACTACTATGGTATTTTAATTTCCGCTGCGAGTTATTCTGATATTATGTGTCTCTGATTCTATATTTGATTTTATTGCTCCAAATTTATTTACAATCTGTTATTTTGAATTATTCAAGTCAGACATGTATGGATTATTGTCGATTTGAATGGTCCAAAATAGTGGGTCGTAACATTTGTTATCAAAGCCAGGTTTTTAGGCAAACCTTAGCCTGCGGAGCAAAAACTCATTAGAGATAGGGTAGAAATACCCTAGAATGAGTGAAATCAATCTCAGAATCATTCCTTTGTGAGAGAACGTATTTTCGAAGTATAAAATGATTTTCAAATGATTTTTAAAGGATTTTTAAAGATTATTTTGATATAAAATTTTCTTATTTTGATAGAAAATTTTCTGGACTTTATCCCTTTCGTATCCACCTTGTTAGTAATTTCTTTGATTAGGATTTCCTTAAAATTCTGAACATCTATCTTGGTTGGGATTTCTTCGATTAGGATTCCTTTGAATTTTGGAACGCTTCCACTTGTTCTGAAATTCATTCCTGTCTCCCCTAATTTTATTCTTTTGATTTTGGAGCATTCCATAACTCCACCTTGAATGACCTCTAAAGATTGGCACTTCCGCCATTTTTGAATGATTTGTTAAGGGGTGAAACTCCCTTACAATTTGCATTGATTCACCGGAGATTTCTATATCCTCGGTTTACAATGTTATTTATCTTCTGCTATACCTGGATTCTATCTCTGGCGATTGAAGGTCGAGTTGCCTTAGATTTTCGCATCGATTATATTTCTGAAGTCACGATTGACCCTGTTAAGGTCGCCCGTGATTTATATAGGCTTATCCATCTTCTATTTGGTAATTTAATTTATCTCATCTTCGTTCGAGCTCATCTTCGAACCAGAATTCTATTTAAATAGAGTTCCTCTAAATTTGAATCTCTTTTTTGTTTTGAAATCCATCCTTGAATCATTCCTTGGAAAATTTGTGGTTGTTTGTCTTTTGAAAACTGTGTATTCATCGAAGTTGCTGTTTTGATAAGGATGACCATATTTTTATATAAAAGTGAAATGTTTTCGATAAGGATTATATACCATTTTAAAATTGAGAACTTAAAGTTTTGAATGGATTTGAAATTTATATAAAAAATGGTTTCATATAAGATGATTTGTAACTGAAGGTTTTGAATGTGAATTTGAGTGATTGAACTCCGGCATTTTGGAACTGGTTTTAAGATTTTGAAATAATTAATAATATGATTTGAAAGTATTTTCCGAATATGAAATGTTTCAAATGATTTTAATTAGTTTCAAATGATTTCGAAGAAATTTCAAAAGAAATTTGAGAAAATAGAAGTCCAGAACCCACTAATGTCGCTGGAAAATAATTTCGGTGATGAATGCATGCATCATTGACATTGATTTTCGAGATTATGAGTGGGGGAGAGGTCACTTCGGTAACTTTACTATGCAATTGATTTGTAAAACAATTTTTGATTTCAAATTCCCGAAGTGTGATGTGATATTCAAAAGATATATGTATATATATTTGAACAATTTGAAATGAGCCGGTGTTCAGTCCTTGAGTTTTGGATCTGATTTGATATAACCCTATCTTTTGGAATTGATTTACTGATTTGTTGGTGATTTCCAACTCTTGGATTGAAATATGATTTCTTCGACTATTTTGAAGGTTCGAGCACTTCCAAATCAAGGTTAACTTTTCAAAGCTAAGTAATTTTGAAAAGTATAAAGTATATAAGTTTGGTATTTATGTTTAAATTATATAGTAATATGATTTAAATAAGTTGAAACTGTTTTGTTAAGTAAATGAATAAGGCTATTTTGAATTTTTCTAATATGAAATTTAGATTTGAAATGTTTTGAGAAGAATTTGGTCTTCAAAATATTTTGAATAAAATTTAGTTTAAATGTTTAACTTAGTAACATCTTTATGAAACTATATATTTAAAAAGTTCAAATAGATACATAAGTTGTACGTATGCTGTTTTATTTGCATAATTAAATTGATCCAAGTTTGAGTACACAAGTTCGAGGTGAATTACACCATTTCTTATTAGGATTTTTCATTTGATTCTTGATGGCGAATATTTGATATGGATTTTGGGCTTGATTCTAGAATTCTCTATCATAGTATATGGCTATGCAAGGAGACTGATGGTTTCTAGTCGAGAAACCATATCGAAATCCACATTAGGGAAGTCGAATGGACAATACTAGTTCGAAAGCGAACTTGTGTGATCGAGCGAGCGATCGAATGTGATTTTGCGAAAGGATGACATATGTACATCTTATATTCTAATATCATTGATATACTAGACGCTGAAATTGGAAGTTGTTGGGTTGGATATCTTTGTAATTTAATTGGAAATTTTCTTTTATGCAAAACTACTATCAATTTAAAACCATTTTTCAAAACTATTTTTCCTTTTATTCTTCTTAAACAAACTATTTTATTCTATTTTACATACAAAACTATTTTATTTAAAACCATTTTCCAAAAATTATTTTATATACAAAACTATATATTTTTTTCTTTTCAAAACTATTTTATATGCACACTATTTTTACAAACTATTTTATATACAAAACTATTTTATTTAAAACCATTTTCCAAAAACTATTTTATATACAAAACTATTTTTTTTCTTTTTCTTTTCAAAACTATTTTTTCAAAACTATTTTATATGCACACTATTTTACAAACTATTTTATATACAAAAGTATTCTAAATTTAAAATCTTTTATAAAGCAAAGATGTTAAATCCCATATGACTCTTCATGCAGCGAAATTGATTTTTGAAAATTTTTGATCCTTATATAAGATGGACTTTATGTAAATATAAGATGATGTTGAAAACCATTGATGTTGAAAATAAATTGTTTGACTTAAATTATATTTATTTGGAAATTTGGATTTATTTTCTAAATTTATTACTTTGGAAACTTTGGAATTGAAGATATTTGATTTGGGAGGATAATTTGGTGAAAGCGTATATGATTTTGAAAATTATATTGATATTGAAACAAATTGAAATTTGAGAACCTTATGTTACTAAATACTTGA
The DNA here is from genome assembly GCA_030737815.1 of Allium fistulosum. NCBI lineage: Eukaryota > Viridiplantae > Streptophyta > Magnoliopsida > Asparagales > Amaryllidaceae > Allium > Allium fistulosum. The sequence continues at coordinate 794,588,654 of CM060902.1, read as the reverse complement.
TTTGGGAGTTATCGAACTTATATAAAATTTGGTTTGTATAAGTATGATGTTGATTCAAAAACTATGGAGTTGAAAAGGTACTCAATTTGAAAAGTGAAATCTTATATAATTGAAGTTTATATATGTGTGATTTGATATACTATTGATTTTGGAAAGTATTTGATTTGAAAATGAAATCTTATATATAATGGACTTTATATAAGTATGATATTTGAAAGTGATTTGAAAAGGTACTATATGATACATATTTTCGAAGTAAAGATATGGAAAGTGCCTTCTGCTTGATATCCGCTTTGTGGCCACATTGTGGATTCATTCTATCGATATTTCTCTGATTTTTGGTTTTCCGGATATGATACTCGAGTTTCCATCGAATTCCATGGAAATCTCCATGGTCTTACGAGCGCAACTTCATAGCGTAATCGCAAGGTTGGGGGGCGGCCTATGGGTACGGATGTTTCCTGGGAGATCCAGGCTAACCATTGTGTATCTGCGATCTATTGGGTTGCTTGGTAGCGTAATCAGCAGGGGCTGTGAGAGCCTAGGGTACGGATGTTTCCTGGGAGATCCAGGCATAACCATTGTGTATCTGCAGTACTACTAGTCTTCCTGGCGTAATCGCAAGGTTGGGGGGCGGCCTAAGGGTACGGATGTTTCCTGGGGGATCCAGGCGTAACCATTGTGTATCCGCGATTCATGATCGACATGTTTTGTTTTTTTTTGGATTGTACTTTCCATATCTGTTTTTAAAAGTTTTCCAGTATTTCACTGGGTGTTGAAACAAGTCTACTAAGTACCTGGAGAATTCTAGCTTTGCGCCTGATCAACGCACTGCCAGAGTCTGCAGGAACGAGGATAAACTTGTTAAGACATCGAGTTATAAAAGTATTTTGATAAAATATTATATAAAGGATACTTTGATCAGTTATTTCCTTTCTAAAGGATTTTAAAGTGTTTTAAATATTTTACCTCTTTAACCAACAATTTTAATTAATGGTTCATCCTTGTCTTTCAACCTGTTTTCCCACCTAGCTACTTTTTTCCCTACCTTCTTTTCGGGGATGTCTTCCAACCTATTGTTCATTCTATTTGTTTCTCTGCTTCCTTTCTTTTCGAGGACGAAAAGATTTGAGTGGGGGAGAGTGTAACAACCCTAGATTTCTGCATATATTTAAATTTGACTTTATTTTATTTTAAATTATTTTAAACTTGTTTTATTTCAAACATTTTATTTTTAAATATAAATGTTGATTATTATGTGAATTTTAATTTCAAACTGGTATAAATTGAACATTTTCCTAAAAAAGGGATTTCTGGTCAAACTTTGATTTTTAAACCTTAAATTTAAATATTTAAATTCTTAAATTTTATCTTTTATTATGAAAATAGATTTCATAACTTGAATACTACTTTTTGTTTCATTGAAAATGGATTTGAATTGTAAAAGTTATGTACATTTCAATTTTGAGTGCAATTTGATTTATTTAACAATTTTGTCTATTTTAAATTATATAAATTACATTTTCTTTGTCATATTTTATTTTAATTTGTGTTAATATGTTATTTTATGGATAAATTGTCCTTTAATATTTTTAAAAGTGATAATAAAATTTTTCCAAAATTTATTGCATTTATTTTCTATTTTTAAAAGGCTAGTTTCTATTTTTCTGCTATTTTCTTAATTTAAATTATATTTAATTAAAATTTATTTATTTATTTTTGTGAAAGCATTTTTATTTTATGTTATTATCTTTATTTATAAATATTTTCTAAGTCCATATAAATCTTCCAAAGTTTATCCTGTTTATTTTCAAATTTTCTAGACTAGTTTTCATTTTGTACTATTTTTTTATTTTAATCATATATAATTAATATTTATTTATTTATATTTTGTATATTTGTTATATTTTCGAATTTTAACTGAAATTATATGTATTTTCAGATATTTAAGCTTATAAAAAGAAAATATGGAAATATGAAGAGTTTGTGACTTTTGTTATTCCTAGTCTTTTTATATTCTTGCCTTTTCATTTTCTAACCAACACTTGCATTTACTATTGGCTGACCTTATCATTTTCTTCAGCTGATTACTTCCTTCCATTTTCATGTAAAAAAATAGCTTCTTACTCCAAAAATTTCGGCCACCACACCTGAACAAAAATTTGGTAAACTTCTTCTTCTTTTCTACTCTTTTTCTTCTTGTTTCTTATGATTTTTGCACTTGCCTTCGGCTTTAGGTAGCTTGGCCTTGCTCCTCCATCAACATGGCTTCCTCTACCACCACCACATCAGGCCACCATCTTCTCCAGACAACTGACCATCCATAGCCATGGCCATATATGATGTAGATCCACCAAAAATTGAGCAAACATCCACCTAAAACCCTATAGCCTAGCACCTATTGCCTTCCCCACTCCAACCACCACCTTGGCCGCCTCTTGCATCACTTCCACCAGCACCTACCTGACCCAAAGCCACTGACACATAATTCTCCAGTCCACTATAGGCCTGGCCGTGCCCATGTTGCATAGGGTCGAACCATTTGTGGCATAGAAACCACTTGTAGTTGCCTTGTTTTGAAATTCAAGCACATATCCTTCATCTCTTCCTTATATTGCTATGGCCGACCCCTATATGGCTTTAACCTGATCCAAACCTGATCCAAAACCATCCCATAACAGTTCTTTTCCAGCCTATGGCTGAAGCATATGATGTTGAATGCAAGTGCAAAAGCTCTAGCTTTGAATTGGGTAGTTATTCCTAGCATTGTTTTGTAATATTTCGGTTTGTAATTCATGTTTTCATTTGTTTTGTTTGACATTTAACAAGGAAATTAGCTTTGGCTCTCCCACTCTCAAATCATTGTCGTGTTATCATGCCTTTGAAGTTCCTTGTTTGTGCAATTGGTTGTCATCTCCAGCTTATATAAGTGAGTAATTCTCACCAGACGATGTGTACTTATATAACTAGTAAACTGACACCATTTGAATCTGTAATTTACATCATCCTGTTATAACTGCCATATTATATTCATATGATGTTCACACCTGTATTTACACCTGTTATACCATATGTTACTATTATATCATGCTATTCTGTTATTTATATCAGTTTATCACACTACAAGTTCCCTGTAGATTAGAATCACTATGGGTTGAAATGATACATACCCGAACGGAGTTTAGAATAGGGGAAAATTGTTATAGGCTGAAATGATAGGCCTGAGCGGTTTTCATTTCATTCTTACTTGGGATTGCGGGTGTGAAATGATCAAACCCGGATTTTTCTTTGTAATTACTGATTGAAAAGATATAGTATCTGTATTACTTTACCTAGGCTACAAAATAATTTACAGACCCATGGTTAAAATATATTTTCTAAAATTTTTAAATTATTTTAGAAATGTAAATATTATAATATTTTGATTTTAAACTTAATTAAAGATGATTTATAAAGTGTTAATGATATTTTTGGAATAAGTTAAAAGGTTAAATAAATGAATATTTAAGTTGAATTTTGAAATATAACTTAGATTGGAAATTTGTGAATTTAGTTTAAAAATGAAATTTAAGTTAAGTAAATAAAATGAAAAATAAGTTATATTTGGAAATTTAAATTTAAGTGTTAAGTTAAAAATTTAACTATAAAGAATTAAAATTTAATGTTGAATTATATAAGTAAATTATTATTAAATTGATTTTTGAATGAAAATTTAACTTTATAAAATCATGAATATAAGGGTATTTAAATGATTGTTTTAAAGGTGAAAATATATGATTTTATAAGTTTAAAATGATTTAAATAAAAATTTAGTTGTTTGTGAAATTATATTGAATATTTGGAATTTAATTAACAACATTTTGAAATGTTATTATTTCTAATGTAAAGGATATTACAGCATTTGTAAATGTTGTAGCTGATAGAAATGAACTAAATGGCTAGATTGAATTAAGGGCTATTATAGCACTTTGTAAGTGCTGTAGTTGTTGAAATTAACTAAAGTTTTATTTGAACTAAAGTAACCCTCTTACAGCATTTTTAAAATGCTGTCTTTTGTTAAATTGAATTGTTTTACAAGTAACTTTCCGTAGCATTTTCTAAATACTGCGAAAGTTGAAATTTTCATTGTTTTAATAAATTTAAGTGAATAAATGAACTTTGAAAGATTTAAAATTTTAGAAATTTAATAATTTAATTCTTAAATATAATAATTCATTTTAATGATTTAAAATGAAGTAATTTGTTTTGAAATATAAACTATTTGGAAATGTGTGTTGAAATGGTATTTCAAATAAAATGAATGTGGTTTTTGGAAAGATACGATATTGTGACATTTTGAAATGGATTTTTTTGAATGATATTGAATTTTGAAATGGTATTTGATTTCAAACATAAATTACTATTTTGAAATTTTAACTACGAATGTATTTAAACTTATGGCTTAACTGATCCTTAGAGGATGGGCGGTCCTAAGCATCCTTTAAGTTATTGTGCATTACTGTTACAGTTCACTTGAGTTGGTTTACATTATATAAGTATATATTGTCTTGACTCGAGTGTTTTGTGTTTTACTTTACGCTCGGGTCAGCCTGAGTATTTACAGCTTAGCTTTGGATTTCTTTTCTAGAGCTAGGAATCGCTAGAGATTCTGCTTATCTAGTTATCTATCCATTTCAGTTTCAGTTGTTCTATTTCAGCTTTGGTATTATAAACTTCTATGTATTTGAGATTTCTATTATATATGTTTTCAGACTGATATTATGTATTTTGTTTTAAGAGTTTGTTATAGTAGCTTCATGAACTACTATGGTAATTTAATTTCCGCTGCGAGTTATTCTGATATTCTGTGTATGTGATTCTGTATTTGATTTTATTGCTCCAAATTTATTTACAATTTGTTATTTTGAATTATTCAAGTCAGACATGTGTGGATTATTGTCGATTTGAATGGTCCAAAATAGCGGGTCGTTACATCGAAAATCCAAGTCCACCAAAGTACGGATTATTGGTGTTGGTATCCTGTAAATAACAAAAGCATATTAGGGCAGTATCGACATAAACTCACTACGGAATAGTAAAGTATAATAAACATATAATTATTGACCAAGGCTACTACCTCTGATATCTAGTGCACTTGTTAGTGTCGAGCATGCATGTCCTTCCACCATTCCCTCCTTGTAACAGTTTGTCTCCCTCTAAGTTTATCATGTGGTTTGTAACGAAGAGGTGGTCAGAACAACGTACTAGTGACTGGTAAATTACATACTCGATACATAATAGTAGTTTATACCGATTATCTTCCGTTATATGTTATGTTTACTATTTCAACTTAGCCGTCTTGACTTCATGTACACGTACGATATGCCTTACCTATTTGAGGCATATAATAACTACATACGTAAAATATAGGTGTGTAAATATAAGTACCACAGTCCACCTTTGGAACAAGATACTTTACCTATTAGTATCCATAACGCTACACCTTATCATTATCCATCATCAATGCAGTATCACGTCCTCAACTCCATGCAAACCAAGTAACTACTTTAGTGTAGTGCCTAATAATACCATTACAACTATTTGGTTGCATTTTATTCATTTGAAAGAACTCCATTAAAGGTTATATAAACTTGCCTCCTAATAACAAACAAACTAACAAACAACTATGAGGTAGTGCATGTCCTAAATGCGATCTACACTAGTAGAAGTATAACCCGTATAGGCGTAACCCTCGTCTTTCCACTGATTGCTCCAGGACCAATGAAGATCTCGACCTATGTGTACAGCTCCTACTCCTCACATGTATGGTACCAACCTTGCTAACGTAGTGCCAAGCCTACGCTCACTGTCCCATTTAGATTGCCTAATGCAATCAAGGAAATGCCCACTTGGTCACTTAACACATACCCCCCTAAATATTGAAGCAGGTTCTACTTGGCCTTTTGGCACTTCGACCTAGGCGAACCATCCTATTTTGGTATATTCCCTTCACTTATACATTAACGTATAATCCCACGGGTCCTATAGTTGGATATGTTCGACATCAGTATAATTTATACAAAACTGCCGGTAGCCCATTGCGGTGGGTAAACTTTAGTCGTATAACACTACCTACCTTGCATTCCAACCCATATTAATGACTAAGTCATTTTTAATTAATCTAAGTTATCAACTAGATTCAATAATTCTCACCTGCCATAAATATATATTTGAGGCAATATATATATATATATATATGCATGTGTATATATATATGTATTTATGTATGTATATATACTATCCCTCCAATGTTCAACTGTTAATATTCAATTATTTTTACATAACTTACTTCATGTTTCATTAACGCCGTTTAATGTCATTTACCGCTTACTTCTAATTTTGATAGATTAAATATCTTTTACTGCTTATCTTCCATTTAACACTATTAAATATAGCTTACTTTCCCTTCTTAACTATTAACCAACTTTCTTAGATTATTATATCCCTGTAGTTCCTAATTGCTTTATTTATTTTTCTTCCCTTATTGTTTATTTTCTAACTTATCTTAAATCGCATATATTAGTTTCATAACTAAATTACTATTATTTTCACTACTTACATTATTTTGGTTTATGCTTAGGGATTTTTGCATTTTCAATTATATCTTCCCAAAAGGAATCGTTAACACTATACTTAGGGATCTCTACATTTTAATATATTAGAATTACATCTTCCCAAAAGGAAATGTTTACACTGTAATTTTCCATAAATTATTTAAAGAGGACTTGTGTTATGTTTGGAATTATAAGGAATTATCTTTTCTATTACTATTGAAATAGAGAGTACAAAATAAGATAAACATTCCTTTTTTGTACGTCTCTTTCTTTTAGGCATGTTCCTTGTTATTTCAAAAAATACACTTTTATAATTAATTATAAATTTGGATAATTTATAGAAATCTACATTACAGCACACTACTTTCCAATGAATTAAAATCTTACTTAAATACCAATCCAAATTATAATAACTTCCAATCTATATTTACTAACATATATCATTCAACCAACAAGACTGGAATTATTGTAACGACCCCAGATTTTTAATTTATTTAAATTAATAATTTATTGAATTTTTGAATAAAAATATTGTAAAATTTATTTTTAATGGATTAATTGATTGCGAGTTCCCCCGACTGTCTTAGAATCTATATTAAGTCATATGAATTTAAATGATTTATATATATATTGATTACTGAATTTAAGTCTTAATATAAATGGTTTAAAGACAAATTTAAAAAATAAATTGATAATAAATATTTAAACTAAAAAGATAGAAGTAAAATAGCATTTGAGTTATAAATAGATATAAATAAATAAGTGATGAACTATAAAAATAAAAAGTAACATATATTCAAACAACATAATTAAAATAGGAATTTCTTTACCATACAAAGTAAAACAAAGAAGTATAAAAAAAAAGGGTTTGTTGTTAACCAATTTATATATGCATATATACAAGGTTTTAAATCTCGGATTTCGGTCACGTCTCGTCTCGAAGAATTTAGATAGCTTATCTCGTATCGGGTGAGATCTCGAACGAGATGAGTGCATCTCGGTCGTCCATCTCGGATTTACATCTCGGTTTCTAAAATTCATTTCGGGGTTATCTCGGAGTATATGTCATGTCGAAAATTAGTTTTCATATACCTAAATTTATAATACTAGTCACTACCTTAAGGAAAACACTATGCACTTACCTTGAATATATCACACGCTTATCATTAGTAATTTAGTATGGAAAAATATCACTTGTATCATGTAAAATAAACAAGTAACTAGATTTCATGAATAATGTTCAATATAATATCATATGAGATAAAGTAGACAAGAAACAAACCATAACATATGCACCTTTACTTTGTTTGATCATTCACTTAACTTTCCTACACAATATAATGTCTCATTTCTACCTTTTATGATTTATAGTGCTGCAAGGGAAATCTTAATTTTATAACTTCAAATACAAAAGTCTACAAGTAGAATTAAGATATTCTATGTCTAATTATAGTATTTAATTATTAGCAAACAAAATCTCATTAAGCAACTAATAGCATAGATATTTCAAACAAATGTAGAAAATAGCATACATAGTACAAACAATTTCAAACATTTAGTAATATTATAAGAAAAGCCAAAAAATGATGTACGATGAACATGTAATCATCAAATGAAATTAATAGATTAAAGAGAATTCCTTTATTGCTTAAAAATAAGCCTTGAGGAAAAAAATTATAGCAGCAAAGACTAAATGAAATAAAATTGGGAATCCATTTAGAACATAAAGTTAAATAAGTGAAGCCCAAAATTTATAGCCGCAAAAAATAGGGAGGAAAAAAACTCAAGAAAGTGTCGAAAAAAGAAAAATGAAATCGGATGTAAATTAATTTGGATCAGAAACCTAAATGAAAATCATAAAGTGAAATACTTACCATAACCGATGCAGATTTTATCATCTTCTTACACTTGTCACTGCCGTAAAATAAGAGACGAAGATTAAATGAGATTTATATAAGAAATAAGGGTTAAAAAAGTACAATTAAGAAGGCTTAAATTAAGGTAAAGGATGAGCTAGCCCAATACGGAAAAAGAGTTGATTTTTTTCAAAATTCAAAAATTCGGCCGATATCTCGCTGTTAAATCTCGTCCGAGATACCGGACGAGATACTGAAATCTCGTCCGAGATTTGGGTCAGACGAGATTCAAACGAAATTAGTTGTTTCGAATCGCCCAGGCTTGAAAACGAGATCTCGCCCGAGATGAGCGAGATTTAAAACCTTGCATATATATATATGTCAAACAGCAAAGTACAAGCAAAGTTGAAGAGTAGCTTGCAAATGAAGTACAATATAAAACAAACAGAACTTTATATTCAAATACAAAAGCCTGTAAATTAAATGAAGCAAGTGTGAACTGGGAAAGCAAGATGATAATGCATGTAAACAAAAAGAATGAACAGCTTGGATAAGTATGAAATGAAAACAAATAAACAAACAAAGTAACAAAACAAGAAAAATACATGTACAGCCGAAGTCAACAAGTGTATATTCAAACATGAAGTGAACAAAATATCTTTATAATAGGATAAGTAGAAACATAAAGTACACAATGTAAAAAGATAATATGAAACATAAAGGACTCTAGCAATTAATGCTATATCTCCTCAGCCGAGATTTTGTTTGGTAAAGCAAAGAAAAAATATATATCTTTGCATTGTATTGTACAAACAAAGTAATTATCACCTGTACAATAATTTTTCACTTGTAAACTCAATTGTATATCAGCTCTCCTCACTTCTTTTCATTTTCGTCCCATTTTTACTGAGGAAAACTTTAAAGCAAGCATCATCTAAAACTTTAACAAAAATCTTCAATTAAAACATCAATACAAAAATCTGAAAATAGAAGATCAAGCAGCCGTTTCTACAATGCATACAAGTTAATAATCAAATCTTCAACAAGTTTCAATTCAAAGCTCAGGGAGTGATGATCAAACTCAATCTTCTCCTCTGTTCTTTTAGAAATCCAGGTGAGCAAATTTTCCACCTTTAATACTTTGTTGCCTGTGAGTAAACTTAACCCATGAATTAGTTTTAAATCTGATGTCTGTGTAATGTCTTGTATAAATCATGTAATGCATGTTATAATCTATGTTTGCATGCCTGATGAAATCTGAAATCATGTCTATACGAATGTAGATTGGTATGCAAGTTGGAAATCTGCTCTGTTTATTTTCTAACAGGCTCAATATTGAACAAAACTAAAATTCTCTTCATATAATCTTTCTTAGGCTGAAGTATTCAAACAAATGTTGTTTGTTTGAACATAATTAAGTTTTAAAAAAAAAATTAATTACATGAATTAAGTTAAAAATTTCTGGAAATTGGATAATAACAGTGAAAACTTAGAAATGGGTTGAATTCAAACCCAATGATTTGTAAATTCAAATACATAATCTGAATCCCCGAAGCAAAATAGGATTTTTAAAACAAAAATCGTGATTTTTGGTTTAGTATTTTAGGAGCAGTTCAAAGTTGAACAGGAAATAGATTTCGACCATTTTCTAGCGATCGACGAACACTTGGTCATCAAGGTTTTCGTCGGAGCTCGTTGGTTGTTTGGGAATGTCGGGAAAAATGGCAAAGGTGGTGATCGTTGGACGTGGCGATGGGTAAAACTAGGGTTCGGAGCTTGGTTTTGGTCGAGAAGACAATTGAGGTGATCGCGGCATCATAGGAGTATCGGAGGGGATCGCTTGGGGGGGATCGGAGCTGGAAGTCGTGGTGGAGTTTCGGTGAAGACGGCGAGTGATCTCGAAGTGTTGTTCATCGGCGATCGATGATTTTCCGATTGGTGTATGTTTCCAGGATGGTCGAGTGAGCTCGATTTCGTTTGACATCGTTATTATAGGATCTGGGTGGTCGGAAGCCTTGCGGTGGTCATCGGCGATGTGTCGAGGCCGGCATGGTTGGTCGGAGGGTTGTGGATTGTCTGTGCACGTGCACGTGCACGTGCACGTTTGGAACCGGAGATGATCGATGGGTTTGTGAAGAAGATGTTTTTATGGGTTTTGTCTCGAGATGATTAGGGTTTGACTCGGTGTAGTGATGGTGCGCGAGTGTCACGAGGTTGTCTCGAGAATTTTGTGGAAGGGCTCGGGTTGTTATAGTTTCTTTTGTCTCCAGATATAGATTTCAAAGTAAAACATGAACGGATTTTTATAAGGCAAAGGAATCAAGTTTATTGTAAAGAACAAAGTGTTTAAAACAAGTTTTAAAGTTATTAAAATAATTAGTTTTCAAAAGAAAAATGTTTAACCAAGTTTTAAAATATATTTAAGGAAATAAGTTTTAAAGAGATATGATAATTAATTAGTGAAATTAATTGAGAGTTAATCACTTGATGTAATTAATTTAAGGATCATTAACTAATGATTTGGGAATAATTAATGAATGTGATTTGAAAATTTAAAAAGGGAATTTAGTTTAAAGTCCTTAAATTAGAATTTAATGATTGGGACTCATTAGATTTATTAAGTTAATTAAATTAGATGAATAGAGTTAAGAATCATTAATTTGATAAGGTTAGACTCTAAATTAATGGTAAATGTTAATTTATCAAGTAATTAAAGGTTAATTAAGTTACAGTTAATCAATCAAGTAATTTCGAGTAATTATTGGAATTTTATTAATTAAGTTGATTAATTAATAATTAAAGGTTGATGAATTATAATTAAAAGTTAATTAATCTATTTTTTATGGTTAATTAATAAATGATTAAAGAATAATTAATCAAAATAATTTGTAATCTATTAATGTTAATTAACCAGAATTAGTAATTTATTCATAGAATTTAAATCTGATTTAAATCAATCAGACAATTAACTGACCTTACCTATGAATGTTTGGGTTCTGTTGGATGATATGAATTGTTTGATAATCCCTGATATATGATGCTTTGTGATACGTCCTGATTTATGTCGTGATCTGTGATCCCTGTTTCTGTGATATATTACTATGTGAATATGAAACCCCATTGCCCGTAAAACGGCATTTGAATTTCGATGCGACAGGGAGTCCGATTCCAGTTGGTTATCCGAAACCCACATCGAATTATAATTGTGAATCTTTGTGACCAATAAATTTATTTTATCTATGAATCTGTGAATGAAGATAAGCGTTATCGACTTTACCGCTTATCGATATATCTGTGATGATTGATGTTGCACTATTGTGTGTAAAACCCCTGGACTACACCATACACACACAAATATGGATTTCACGTGGAAATCGGTTAAGTCACAGATAATTTAAATTTGATGTTTTGAAATTGGAAATTTTAATTTCAATTGATTTTGAAATTAGAAATTTGGGTTTAATGTGAAAAGCTTTTGAAATGGAATTTCAAAGATAAAACTTATTTTCGAATAACTTAATTAAGTTTTGAAATTTAAATAATTTGATTTGAATTCAAGTTGGAATTGAATTCTGTATTTGAAACTAGGGATTAAAAGATGATATAAATGTGTTTATATGAAGTTAAACCATTTAAAAGTATAATTTTGAGAATTTGGATTTAACCCAAGGATTTCCACTCGTATGAATGAATCAGATTTTCCAAATTTAAAACTGTTTGTTTTAAAGGAATAAAAGCTTTCAGATAAGAAATGAAATTCCAGTTTAACTAAAGGAATTTCAAGTATGAATTGAAAAATGGTTTTCCAAGTTATAAATGAAATTGTTTTTGAAAGCTATGAATTGAATCTGTTTATTCTTTAACAGATTTAAAATGATGATTTGTTTAAACCATTCGAAATAACATTGTTTTGAAAGCTATAAGTTGAATCTTTAATTTAAAGATTTAACGAGTTAATCCAATTGGAAATTGAAATGTTTTGAAACCTAAGAATAGATCTTTATAAAACGAGGTGAACGGTGTGAAATAAATCTTTTTATTTAAAGATTTGAAATGATGATTGGTTTAAACTATTTTGGAAGAAAGGGTTGAATTATTAAGTTGTGACTTAATTGAAACCCCAATATCCATATGTTTTAATATTGCGCTCGTTATTCGGGTTAGCCGGGAAAAGACATTTGTGTCATATAACCCATTCCGAATAATGATACGTCGTATATGGATCGCATTTGAAGACAGGTGTTGAAGACCGGATATTTACGAAAACGAAAGGACAACTCGTCGAATGTCTCTGCACCGACTGGTCCCCGGTATAGAGATTTTATCACCCTTTGTGATGGGAAGTCCGAACGGGATTGTGAATACCCGGAATTGCAAGGGCTTCGTAAGAAGTGCCTTCGGTTCTGTTCGAACCCGGAACAGACTTGTATGGATACATGTCTGACATTACACTTTGAGATATAAAGCCGATTTCTTTCAAATACATATCTGTTGGTGGCGGAGAATTTATTCTCTTAGCTTAACACCCTTCTCTGAGACGTATGAGCTCAGAGGTTATGTAGTTGAAATTTATCAGTGATATATCCCAATTTGGTAATGTGGCATGCTGAGTGTTGCTGTGTGATGATCAGTGTTTGATCATTTGCGATATGATCATTTATTTGATTTTATATCTTTGTGATCATTGATTGATCATTTGTTTGACCCGAAGCATGGCTTGTGTACAAAGCGTAGCTTTGTGGACGAGACTTCGTCGAACCTCACACCCCGGAATGGTCAAAACAGGAAAGATGCGGCAAGGTTCTAGGGAGTAGCGCCCCTTAGTGTATGTCATTCCTTCTGGATAGAGGTGGTATCATGGTATGGAGCCCAGATACTTAACCTATGTGGTTACTGCATTATTATTCTGATGTGGTTGTTGGAAATCGAGGATCCTCGGGAAGATCGGTTACGATCGGGGGATGGCATACGCGTGTCAGTAGTTACCTATTTTTGCAGAGGTAACCCGGCCTTGTGTTGGCAGAGATCTAACCGTAATGTTAGGTTATTTCTCGGGACGTCATTCCAGAGGCGTTTCCATGTGGCAATGGGAAGTTCCTTGGCCTGACCATTTGTTGGAAATCCAAACTCCAATACGAACTTTGTACGGTTTTAGTTGTAGAACCTGCCATTTACGTACGGTGGTCACCACTGTTTAGATGGTAGCTATAGTAGACATACGATACTGGTCGTATGTTGGCTAAGATTAATATTATACTTTCGAAACGATTTCTACACTATGCACTAATAATAATATCAAAAATGATTTGATTTTTGCGTAGTAAGCATCTTTGACTATCATAAGAAGAAATCTCCTCCAATTCTGCGTTTGCATTGTGTGTGTGGTGGGAGGTCTTATGGTAGTTTCATTTTCAAAAAGCATTGCGAATTGACTTTAAAATTCTCTGCTATTTGTTTTAAAGATAAACTGTTTTTGTTGCTCACACCAGTCCCATGACTGATCCGGAGTTTATTGTTCCCTTCCTAAACTCTGGGTGCCCACTATTTTCCACACGGGCAGTCTAGAGTTGGGTTTCTTAGATATTTAGGTTGAGTAGATTATCCGGAGAGTGGAGCTAGTTCAGTCTTTGGATCGGACTGCACTTGCTTATCTTTTTGCATCGTTATTGGGAGTTCGAGCTACTACTGGAGTTCTCTCTTGAAGACTATCTTAGAGTTATTTGTTCCGCTGCTGATATTAGTTATCTATTTTTTTTCTTTTCCGCTGCTATTTGTTGTATCATATCTCTGATGTATATAGATATTCATTGTATCATCATTGTATCTGGATATTGTATCAGATGTTGTATATCTATATTCTTTTTCTTTTCCGCTGTGTTGTTTACTTAATGTTGTTATAAGCTCCGGAGAACCAGATTTGGCATTTGAATCTACGGCATTTTGAGTACAAGTGGAGTACAGATGCCGATTTTCGAAGGCCAACTTTTGGGTCTTTACAATTATTGTACAATATTATAAATTTAGGGACTACATTCCCCGTTACTTTCCAGATTTAAGTATATGCAATATTTAATCAAATTTACAATTCATAGAATATGTATGTACGGTTCTTAAATTCAATATATGTATATATTTAAGCCTACAAATCCAAAATTACTTCAGACATGCAAGGAATAGATTTACAAAGATATAAATCCAATATTATATAAAAATATATAATTTTCAACTCACCTTTAAGCTTCCAAATCTCCTATCTGAATCCTATTATTCCTATTTGACTCTCTTTTATTCCTACTGAAATATATATTGCAAGCATATACAAATTTACTATAAATTTTGATCCGAGAAGAGATTTGAATTTATTTAGATTTGGATTTGGATTTAGATTTATAATTTACTTTGGCATTGGCGATTCGATTCAACCCTATTCTTCTTCTCTATTATCTTCTATTATTCTCTACTTATATATATATATATTGTTTATATAGATTTTAGAATTTATGAAGAAAGGAATATGGCAGAGCTTGGCCATTGCTTTAGAAAATATGAGAAGAATAGTGAGGTGTTAGGCTTGTATTTATAAGGCTTCGAATCAATGCCAACCGTAAGATTTTATTTTATTAAATCTAGGTCATTTAGCCTGGATTCAATTCACACCCATAGCATAAACGCGGTCAACCGCCTTGATGCCACCGGTCAACCGGTCCCAACGAGGGATTGACCGATTGCCTATTTTTATTATGTGTTAATTCGTTTCCTTTTTCACGTCATTTCTTACGTTTTAAACCGATCAAATTTAATGCTAATACTGCTTAGACATAAGTAACTGTTAACGTTAATTAATTACATTTATCTTCTTAATTACATATATATATATATATATATATATAATAATAATTTCTCATTCGAAATATTCAAACGTTAATAACTTTTTCGTGTGAATTCCGTTCGTAAAACTTTGTATATGAAAATTGGTCAAAAAATCCCCACGAATACAATGATGCAAGTTTCGTAGCCAAGTTTTTCCATTTTCAAAATGTGATATCCCGGAATTTCTGGCAATATCAATTTAATAATCTGTTTAAATAATTAAATTGATTTGATAATCTTTATTAAAACTGTTTAAATTTGGTTTAATAATGTTCTTTAATAAATATTTAATTGGTAAATTTATCTTTTAAAAGTTAATAAATTGTTTTCTATTTATAATGTATATATAATTGTATATATTGTAAATAGAAAAGCTTTGGGTTGAATTTAACAAGTACAAACATAATTTTCAAATTGAATGTGTAGTTATATATGTATATATATAAGTTGATTTTAAATTGATTTTCTTTAATTTGAGTTTGAATTTAGATTTGAAATTGAAATTCAAAGGATTGATATATTTAAAATATTTGGATTCAAAATATATGTATAAGCTTTTATTTATATATATAATTGGTTTTATTTTCTTTAAAGAAATTTATATATATATATATAAGCATTTATAAAATAATAAATTAAGTAAAAGCCTTTATTAACATTTATATTAAATAAGTATTAATTACTTAAATGCCAAGTGTAAACTTATAAAGGCTTAATATAACAAGTGTTAATTTATAAACAATGCTAATGACAAATGTCATCTTTAATTTTCATTTTTCTTTTATTTTGATAAATCACATTTTTCACTTATATAAACATTGTTCATTCTCTTCTACTCTTTTTCCTATTTCTCTTGTCTAATACAAAGAAATTTTCAGCCTGTATAAACTCAAATCAATTCTCTAACAAAATCTGAAACCATTTCCTCAAACCAGAAATCAATTCAATAACCTGTTAATCATCTTCAAATCAAACCCTGTAACTCAATCTTCAACCAGAAACATATTCAAATAAATAAGCCTGTACATTTTCAAATCTGAAGATTTTCAAAAGGCCTGCAAGCATTTTCTTCAACTTAAATCAAAACAGTCTCATTTCTTCATCAAGTCTCAGTAACAAGAATTCAAGTTTTCAAATCAAAGCCTGCATTTTTCAAACCATTAGCCTGCATTCATCTTCAACCTGAGATGAACTAGCCTGCATGCAACTGCAGTTTTAAATCAAGCCTGTTTCTTTTCAAACCTGGAAATTAAGGAAGTCTACATCTTTTCAAACAAGCATGCATGCAGTTTTCAAAAGCAAAAGCATATCAAGTTTAAAAGTATCATAAGCTTTTCAATATGGGTGCTCTGTTCTTCATATTAAATTAGGTGAGTAAACTTTTATTTAAAAATAGTTTTAGATGTTGCATGTGATGATTTTGTGTGATAATGTTGTGATATGGCATGCATGATTTATTTCTTCTGGACAATGTATGAAATTGCTTACATGGGTGTATATCTGTATATATTTATATAGACTGCCTCTGTTATGTCTACAAACTCAATTTACCTTCAAAATTTGAATCTCCCTCTGTAATCAATTTCAGGTTAGAATATATAAATGAGAAATGACAATTACCATGTGATATGAATTTTAAAAATAATAGCTAGAAATTTTATTTAGCAATTTGCTCAAAATTTATAAATGTCAGTGATGAACTTAATATATGAAAAATTCAATCAAGTTAATTTCAGTTGCTAATGATATAATCTGAACCGTAGGGCAAAATCATGAATTTAGATAATCGAATCATGATTTTTAATATTGTATATGATGAGATATTCTGAGTTGAATGAATTTGGCATTTGTGTCGAATTCCGACGAACGATGGAGTGATGGTCGCCGTGCTTGTTTCTGGAGGAGGCTCGAGACTCGAGGGATGTGGGAAAATGATCGCAAGGGTTATCGATCATCGGAGCATGCGGGGTCCAACGATATAGGGTTTAGTCTTCAGTCTGGGTAGCCGATGTATTCAAGGTAATGGCGTCGCCGTGGGAAGGCCGGAGTGAATCACATGAGGGGGAGTCGTTGCGTCGTGTTGTGGAGCAGCTCTGGGAGGATGGACGAGTTTTCTGGTGGTGGAGTTCGTCGTCGGCGAGGAGATGAGTGGATTGGGTTTGGTTCCAGTTTTGGTTCGATTGAGTTTGAATTTGATTTCGTGATCGATTTGGAAATCTGGGTGGTCGAGGTAGATGTTGAAGTCGATGTCGACTTGTTGAAGGTCAGCAAGATGATCGGAGGGGACTGGAGTTGCCGTACACGTGCACGCGTGCACGACGATTTCTGTGTTTATTGAGAGTTTGGGAAAGAAGCTTGTACTCGGGGTTGACTCAAGGATTGTTTGGGTTTTTCTCGAAGTCAGATGACGAGGAGGGTAACTCAGGAAAAATTGTAGGTTGCTCAGGGTTTTTGGTATTCTGTCTCGAGTTGGATTATGATAGGTAGGCAGGTTTCAAGTTTTAAAGAAAATCATGTTCAGGTTTGCAATATAAGATGATTTAAGTTTTAACAAACTGTTAATATGTTATAGAAGCAAAAGGATAGAAATGCAGTTTTAAAAGCAAAGGAAATGTACAAGTTTCCAAAGTAAACTATTAACCAAGTTTTTAAACAAAAACTTAAAAGTAAAAGAAAATTAGTAATAAGGTTTAAAGGTAAAAGTAATTTGGTTAACAAAGTTTTCAAAGTAGATCTATTAAACAAGTTTTCAAACAAGTTTCAAAGATCTAAATTTTAAAGTTATATGTTTTTATTTAAATTGTTTTGGGTTTGGAATAATTATATATTTTAGGTAATTATTTAATTAAATCCCCGAGTGTTTTCAAATGTAATTTAATGGAAGTAATTAAAGTAAGAAATTAATATAATTAATTAAAGGATTAATTAATTAATGTAATTAACTTAATGGTTAATTAATGTAAGTAATTAAAGGATAGTTAATTAATGAATGTGATTCATTAAAAGATAATTACTTAAGGAAAGTAATTAATGGATAGTTAATGAATGTAATTAATTTAAAGATCATTAACTAGTGATTAAGAAATAGTTAATTAATAAAATTAATTTAAGATAATTAATTAATTTGATTAATTAAGGATAATTACTTTGAAATTGATTAAGTATAATTACTTAATATAATTAATAAAGTATAATTACTTGGTATAAGTAATTAGTGGTTAATTAATGAATATAATTAATAAAAGGATAATTACTTAATAAAAGTAATTAGAGGTTAATTAATGAAGTAATTAAAGGAATTAATTACTTAAGGTAATTAATTAAATAAATTTGATAAGTTTAAATTAATTAATTAAGATTAATTAATTTAAGATAAATCACTTAATGATTTGATATGTATAATTACTTAATGTAATTAATAAAGTGTAATTACTTAGTGAAATAATTAATGGGTAATTACTAGGTGTAATTAATTGAAGGGTGATTATTTAATGGAAGTAATTTAAGTTTAATTGCTTTTGTAATTAATCAAGGGGTTAATTAAAGATAATTAATTAAGGAGTAATTAATTTATGTAATGAAGTAATTAAGGGTAGTTAATTACTGGATGAGATTAATCAAGGTGATTAATAAATGTGGTTTAATTTAAAGATTAATTACTTAATGTAATTAATTTAAATAGGATAATTAATTAAGAGTAATTAGGGATCATTAATTAAATATAGTTAATGATGTAATTAAGGGTTGATTAATTAAAATTAATCAATCAATAATAAGTAATTAAAAAGTAATTAATTAATGTAATTAATTAAGGATTAATGTAATTAATTATAGTTAATTAGTTTATAAAGTAATTAAAGGTTAATTACTATAAATGGTTAAGAATAATTAATTTATATAATTAATTAAGAATTAATTACTTAAAGTAATTAAAAGATAATTAATCAAGGATGATTAATTGAAATGAATAATTAGAGGATAATTATTTAATTAATTTATAATTAATTAATGGTTAAGTAAGCAGGATTTATAGAATGAAGTAATTAATTTAATTTATTTTAAATTAATTAGAAATGGTATAAATCATTACTTATGGATGGTTGAATAATATTGAATTCTTTGCATTGTTTGATATCTCTGATGAGATATGTGCTGATATGTGATATGGATGTTTTGGTTAAATTGTGATGATAATGTGAATTATCTATTTGTGATAATAGTGTAGATTATCTATTGTGATATTGTGAATTATCTATCTATGTGTATATAGATAATTGAATTGAATTGTTTTAACTTTAAAACAACTTGGCCTTAAAAGATACGTTTTGGATTTCGATGAGACCGGGATCGGGTTTCCAGATTTGGATATCCGAATACCACATTGATCCAAATTAACGATAGGTCGTGAATCTCAAGTGAAGATGAAGATTTAGAGTGCATGGGTTATTGTCGTTAACTCTGAGGGTGATTTCAAAATGAGTGTAACGAGATAATGCCTTCGGTTTTGTTCGAACCCGGAACGAACTTGTATGGATTGAATGCTTTCAGCACATCGTCAGGTGGACGATGAGCATTCTAAGTGGTGTGTTCTGATTAAAGGTAATCGTAGCCTCAAGTCTCATCAACCAGGAATGGCTAAAACAGAGGAGGTGCAGCAAGCCTCAAGTCTCATCGTCAGGTGGAGTTTCCCCCTTTACCAGAAAATTAGAATATTGGCGAGACAGCCAATTCACTATAAAGATCATTCGAAGTGGAGTTATGTGATACTCCAAAATCAAAAGAAGATGAATAGTGAGGACAAGAATGAATTTTGGAACCGCAGGGAACGTTCCAAAAATTCAAAGGAAATTCAAATCAAGAGGAAAAGATTCAAACTCGAACGAAAGTGATTCTGTAAATAAATCTACTCCATATGCTGAGTTTTGCCTCAAAGCCAAAGCTCTGATACCAAATGTAACGACCCGATATTTTCAACCATTCGCATCCATTATAAGTGTATAGGTAGACACTCATGCCGGAGTTGAATTGCTCAAAATACCGCGTTGTAATTAAAATTTGGCAAATCACAGAATATACAGTAAATAAATATAATCACCGATCACAGACATAGAGTAAAATAACGCAGCGGAAGTAAAAGAAAAAGTAGTTCATGAAGCTACTATGTAAATATATCAGAGTTACATAAGATACAACATAAGAAATAAAGTACAGCAGAAGTCTCAATACAATGACCAAATACAGGCTGAATAGAACAACGGAACCGAAGTTGATAGAACAAGACTAGCAGATAATCTCCAGCGATTCAAATCTCCAGAAGGTGGAAATCCAAATCTGTGAATAAATCAGGCTGACCCGAGCGTAAAGCAAAACACAAAACACTCGAGTCAGGACAATATATACTTATATAATGTAAACCAACTCAAGTGAACTGTAATAAGGTACAAGTAACTTAAAGAACGCTTGGGATCGCCCATTCTTTAAGGATCCGTTAAACTATCTACTATGTAGTAATATACGCTATTATAATAATGTCTAATAAGTAAAGTATAATCATATATAGAAAATAGCGTTAAGGGGATGGAGAACCTTAACGCGGTCGGATCTTAAAATCATAATCGTAGTGGGTTCGATATGGTAGGTGACATGGCACACAAGGCAATGCCAGGGTAGATATACCAATTACGCACACGGACTGATGGATACGCATAGCAGCCACTACCGCCTCGAACAACACTCCCAAATCAAGGGTGGCCACCAAAATCACAAAGTAATAGAATGGTATCGAAGAAGTGTGTCCGATACGAGGTGCTACCTCACTGGCCCGAGATCGCTCCTGTTTTAGTCACCTTATGCCAGCTCATGGGAGTTGGGTCCACGTATATACCTTAGGATCGTCGCCACCATCCTACTTCATTGTGGAAACTCCACCGCGTACACAGTTGTCAAAGTGGTTTTCGGTATCGACAGAGAGTATGTCCATATCCGATCCTGGTCTCTTTAACAACCAATCGTTATTATAACCCGTGGTTATAACTTTTAAAACAATACTTTACTTCAAAATAAAATATCATTTCAAAACCATATATTTATCAAAATAAAGATTAAATCAATTCCAAACCATTTCCATATATTTAAAATATCATATCATTTCAAAACTTCATTTCAAATCATTTCAATATATCAAAATATCATATATTTCCAAAACTTCATTTCAAATCATTTTAATATAATAAAATATCCTATCAGTTCAAAACCAAAAATTCAACTTTAAATACCCTTTAAATTCAAAGATATCGTTCATTTACTATCATTTCAAATCACCATTAAATAGTTTATATTCCAATCAAAATTATTCATTTAACCCTTTTAAAAGTGTAATTATTATACTTTCAAATCAAGTATTTAATTTCCAAAGTTTCAAACCATTCTGAGTTCGTTTACTAAGTCAAAAACCCTAATTATTAAAATTTCAGCATTTCACAGCATTTTAAAACAACTGCTATAGGTTATATTTGAAAACATTTTTAATTCAGCAAAGACAGCACTTAAAACTGCTGTTAAAACTTAGTTTTAGTTGAATTATAGTTCAAAACAGAAAAGACAGCATTTCAGAAGTGCTGCGGTAGTTCAGATTTCAAAACAAGGGTTAAATTTGGTTTCAGCAAAGACTGCAGACCATTATAGCATTTCCAGAGAATGCTATAATAGACCTGAGTTCAATATTAGCCTATAAGTCCAATTACAGCAACTACAGCATTTCAGAAATGTTGTAATAGCTCTTTTTACACAATTTTAGTTCAAAACAGAATCAATAGCATTTCTGAATGCTATTAAAAGTTAATTTCAGGTGTTAGTGTATTTCTAGCAATTAAATAACTTTAATTTAAAACACATAAACATTTTAAAAATCATATTTTAACATTTAAAATGTTTATTTACATATCGTTTAACATATATCTTTTCATAATAAGTTTCTTATAATAAAATCCAATTTTCAACAATTTACTTAATAAATTTAAGTGTAAAAGTTTACAATTCTTCACATTTCAACAAATAACTTAACACTTCACATTTAAATTACCATTTCACAAATTTAACTAAATTTCCAATTTTATTTAATTAACTTAACCCTTTAATTAAAACCAAATTTCACAGTTCCTAGTCAAGTTATATTTTAAAAGATCACTTTTAAGCATTCATTTATTTAACCACTTAAATTCATAGAAAAATCAATAATACTTTAATAAATCACTTAAATTCAAATTTAATCAAATTATCATATTTACCATTTCCAAATAAAATTTAATATCCATTTTATTTATATAACTTAAATATCATTTTTAACCAAAATTCCAAATTTCCAACTTAAGTTATATTTCAAAAATCCAGTTAAACCATTCATTAATATCATTTTTAACACATGGGAAAAAAATCATAATTTCTTTAATTTAAAACATTTCAAAATCTATTTAAATCAAATTTCATAAATTTATAATTTTTTTAAAATACTTAAAAATATCCAAAACACTTTATAAAATAACCACGGGCCTGTATATAATTTTCTAACCTAGGTCAAGTGATACGGATATGTATCATTTCAATCCGCAGTTAAAAAAAAGAAAAATCCGGGTTCTATCATTTCAAACCCGCAATCCCAAGTTAAAATAAATTAAATAAAAATCGTTCAGGCCTATCATTTCAGCCCATAACAATTTTTCCCTATTCTAAAGTCCGTTCGGGTATGTATCATTTCAACCCATAGTGATTCTAGTCTACAGGGAACTTGCAATGGTGATAACTGATATAAATAACAGAATAACATTAAATAACAGTAACATATGATATAACAGGTGTATAAACATCATATGATCATAATATAGTCAAGTATAACATGATAATATATTTCTACAGATTCACAGGATGTCAATTTACTAGTTATATAGGTACATATTGTCTGGTGAGAATAACTCACCTGTTTGTGCTGGAGATATCAAAACCAATGACACAATGGAAACAAAAGCACGATGACAAGACTACGGACTTGAGTTGGAGAGCAAATCAAGCTACAACTCTTGTGCACAACCCAAAACAAACAACCAAAACAACAAAATTCAATACGACTTTAAAATGAAATAACTTTGAAATGAAAAGAGATTTGAATGTCAAATCTTTTGCCTTGTTTTCTACAATGCTTTGCATGGCCTAGGGGTTTATTTAGGTCAGGTTTGACATGACTTTGGCTCAGGTTTGATCATAGGAATGCATGGCATAAAGGCTAGAACATGTGGAGGAAGTTACAACACAAGAATATCAAGAGACTAGGCAACATAGTGGAGTTTGGTTCAACTTTTGGCTCGGTCTATGGGTCAAATGGCTCGGCCATCATCTGGTACAGGTCTGGACAGAGGTTTGGGTGATGAGTAGCAGCAGCCAAAGGTCATGTAGCAAGTGGTGGTGGTGGCTAAGGGGTGGCCAAAGCAAGATATGGAGGGTAGGTGATGATGTGTGTGGTCTAGGCAATGTTTTGTGGAGTTTTGTGGTGATGGCTTCAAGTGGAAGGTCATGGCCTGTCTTGGTCAGAGGGAAGGGAGTGTTTGCTATAGTAGATGGAGGAGGTGATGATGGGGATGAAGGTGGTAGCGGCTAGGCCAAGCAAACATGTGAAGAGATCAAGGCAAAATTGCATAGAAAAGTAAGAAAAAAAGTAGAAAGAAAAGAGGGAGATTACCATTTTTTTTTTGCAAGATGGAGGCCATGATTTTTTTTTAGGGTTTTGGAGCTTTGAAAATTCGTGAATAAGATGGGGGAGTCGGCTGAAAATGAATGAGGAAAAGAACGGCAAAAAATAAAATAAAAGATGTATTGATTGAAAAGAAACGGTAGAATTCAAAAGGGCTAAGCACACAAAAGGTATCAAACTCTTCATATATCTTTAATTCCTTTTTATAACTTTATATTTCTAGAAAAAATAATAATCCCAGGTAAAATTTCGAAATTTTATCAAAATATAATAATTTATATAAATATTTATCAATTATATAAAGTTAAATTAAGAAAATAGCTAAAATAGTAAACTTGTCTAGAAAATTTGGAATTGAATAGAATAAATTTTTAGAAAATTCATATGAGCTTGAAATATATTTTTGAACATAAATAATAACATAAAATAAAAATATATTCACAAAATAAATATTAAAAATTTAATTTACATATAATTTTTAATGAAGAAAATAGCAGAAAATAGGAAAACAGCCTTTAAAAAATGAAAAATAAATACAGTAAATTTTGAAAAAATTCTATTATCATTTTAAAAATATAAAAAGTCAAAAATATACATAAAAAACATATTAACACATATTAAAACAAAATATAAGAAAGAAAATATGATTTATAAAATTTAAAATAGGCAAAATTGCACAAATAAACAAATTATACTAAAAATTGAAATGTACATAACTTTTACATTTTAACTCCGTTTTCAACGAAACGAAAAGTAGTGTTCAAGTTATTACATCTATTTTTATAATAAAAGATAAAATTTATAATTTCAAACTTTTAAACTTTTAAGTTTAAAAGTCAAAGTTTGACTATTTGACCAAAATTCACATTTTCTGGAAATATTAAATTTAGTCATATTTGGAATTCAAATCCACATACAAAATCAAAGTTTTTATATTTACAATAACAAAATTTATTCTTTTCATAAATAAAGCTTTTAAATCTGGAAAAATCAATTTAAAAATAATTGTAAAATACAGGGTTGTTACATAATCCAACATCCTTGCTTATAGTTTTATAAATATTTTAGTATCTCCTAATGTTCTTTCTTATAGACATGAACTTTCTCTGCAATTTGACAGATAATCAAAAAATTTGATTTCTCTACCAAAATATTTGCTCAATGTAGATGCTTGTCGAACAATATTGTCGTATCAGTTTTTAGATCTTATCCAACACTTACAAACTTAGTTATAGCTCCCATTAACATCATGATATTTTGGCTATCATGTCTAGCAGTCTATTCTAAATCATTATTCAAAACTTCTATTCCAACAAAGATGTACCAAATTCAAAGTCATATTGGGCAATAATTTATAAGTAGAATCATAATTAACATAAGCATGTTGACCGATGAATCTATTATGCTAATTTCAATAATTGAAACTTACAAGGTTATTCTCATCAACATCACTTACAATATTCCAACTACATTGGTCTTCCTTTTGAATAAACAATTATGGTTGATGGATCACGTCCCTTCGGATACTACTATCATAATCATATTTTGATAATGTACTTGGAATATATTTCGGATTTAAAGCATCGTACCCAATGCCAGAGTCTATACTCCTGGCTTATTGAAATTAAGGAAAATGTTTTTACTAATAATTATTTTTCTCGACATTAATAAGAAACTCATAGTTTCTCTTTTAACGTAGGGGAATTCCTATTTGACATTTTATTGAGTTGTGTCTATAGGCTAGGTTAATTTTATTTCGTCTTATTTAATCAGTTTCAATGTTAGAGCCTTTAGGTCATATCTAGTACTTACATAAATTAATTTTATTTTAGGTTCACGAAATTTATGTTCACAACATAAATTAGTCAACAGTTGTTGGTTCGCTCTAAATTCCTTTGGGGGCATCCATAGAAGATCCCTCACAAGCGGATTTTATGTGCAACCTCTTAATTCACATAACTTTTCAACTCTTTGATCTAGGATATTTGGGAGTTTCTTATCAACTCATATCTTGTATGATTTTGTAAACTTTGCTTTAGATGAAACTAAATTTAACCTATGTACTTGCTATTAATTACATATCCTTACAGAAAGAAGTAATTTAGCTTCATTAATTAACAATCGTAGTTTGTCCAAAAAATTCTGATTACTCCTTATTAATACATCATTATGTATCATAAAGAGGAAGGACTTTTGAGATTAAATCTTGCTTTAGGTACTTTTGGAACTCCTTCATGATATATTCACATATTCCATCAAATAAAATTGTTTTATTTGATTTGCATGTTATAATTTCTACTTCCGTTTAAATACTTTGAACTTATCAAAAATATACTATGTGTGTATGAAATGCACATGTTCATGTCTATGATAATTAATCGGTGAATTCAACGAGGTAAGTGGATCAATTTTGGTATCATTGGACCATGGATACATATATCTATATGTATCAATCTAAAGAGTTCATTAACTCTTTCGTCACTCCCATGGAATGGTCACTTTGCCCTTAATCTTTGAGATAAAATTCACGAGTACCACATGATTCATAATCATATGATCAAAGAATTATTCCATGAAATATGGCTTAGTCTATAATTATAAAATAATTGTTGAAATTTTAGATACTTCTATATTTTCTATAGCTAATGCATCATTTTTGTTATGGGAACAAACACCATTATTGTAATAGATTTATTTTATCAATAATATTCATAGTATTCATATTAAAATAAAACTACATCTATTTTCAGTAAATACTGAAAATAGTTACTATTTCATAAGTAATATTTGGTGTATATAAACGAAAACAAACTTTCATAACTTGGTATGTTCACCAATAAGTTTCATATGGTATGTTCATATGGATAGAACCTTAAACATGGGTTATCTTCACACTTTTGCTGAATGGATTTTAAGGCTATGAATACACTAGAAGTGAATAATGTATGTCAGTTATTTACAAATTAACTTATGAATTATTATCTACTAGGATCGGTAATTAAATTGCCAATAAAGAAGATAATCACAAAGTAAATATATAGTAAAATAAAAAGTAAGAGCATTAGAGTAAATCACACATGGAACTTTTATACTAGTTCAAGTTCCCCATCCTACATCTAGTCATGTACTCCCTATATAGAATTTCCATTATATCACTTTCTTCATTTCCACGGGTAGCAAGTACACCTTTACAATCTTGCGATTAGACTGGCAAGATACACCTAACCTCTTAACTTTACTCAGGTAGTAAGAACACCTTTCTCTTTACAATCAATTGTAGACTATAGCAAGTAGTTGTATCTTCAATACAGATTCTTGCAGATTTAGTACAATGATCCTATAGACCTCCAATAGAAATATAATTTTGAATGCTTTGAGGAATATGATTAGATCAAAGAGAGAATAATTGAGAATTCAAGTATAAACTCTCTGATATTGCATGGTTTGCAAATCCTTGAAGAATTGGAGTGGTAGAATACGGATTTGCAAGAGAGCGGAAAAATATTTAATAGAACTTTTCTCACAAAGTATAGAAATGAAAGAGTAATAGAAAATGAGAGAATTCTTGTTAAAATCTCATTTTCCAAAGCCTTTATATAGAGATGAAAAGATATGCCCATTGGTGAAAGGATAAAAAGACGTGTCCATTCGTTAAAATTTGAAAGTCTATCCAGTAGCTAGTATGTCAACGTACTCCTGTGGATATGTCGACATATCTAGTGTAATTTTAGTATGTCGACATATGGTTGAAGGTATGTCGACATATCTAGTGTAATTTTGGTATTATCCATTCTAAGTCCAAATAGAAACTTCCACTTAATAATACTCAAATTGTATGTTTATATGAAGATGTTAGGGGTTAAAATGGAGTTAAATGAAAGAAGAATTTCAAGGATATTTGCTATGTGGCCTTTAACAAAATTCAAATACTCAAATTGAATCGTTGAACTCTTCAAATATCTTTGTCATTCAAGCACTTCTATTCCATTCGTTTGAACCTATTTTGCTCTTCCATTTGCTCTGATTAAAATACATATATGCTTCCACTAAGTTCTAGTTTATCTTTGTTCAATATCTCTGTAATATATCTGAAATGCTGCACAACTTAGAAAATGTTTGTAGTAATATTTATATGGTTGTTGTCATCAAAATCAATACATGTGATTCTAACACTGTAATGAGCGGCCTTTTCGACCCCCGAATGTCAACTTTAATACATCTATGGTATTCACGTGCCAAATACATATCGGAAAGACAAAATGTTAGGGTAAAGAAAAAGAACAAGAAAGTAGAGAACAAAAATGTCAGAATCTCACAATGGAATGATAACATATAATATAAAAGGATAATGCACAGAGCTACTCTAATATACATAGCATTTTAGAGTTATTAATCAGAGTACTACCATCAGCCTAGACGGTTACAACAGCCTCTCCTTACAATTGTTGATATACATACATAAAGTGTTAGTACCTCAGTTATTGATTTTACTAATAACAATCTTAATAACAAAATACATTCATATATAATATGGTTACAAATGTTTTGTCAAGTTATATAGTATATAGTGCAGGATACTATACAAGTGATGAATCAAAGACTGTATAAGATAAAGACTCAAAGAAAGTACATGAAGACTCATAAGTATAAAGGCCAAGATATGAAGACCTTAAGATTATAGTATAGTATATAAAGCATAGAATATTGTTTAAGTCCCTAGTAGCAATATTTGGTCTCCATTTTCCATTTCCTTATCCTTTTAAAAAAACAAAATACATTTTAAAAAATTTCTTAAAAAATTTCAAAGTCTAAAATGTTTACAAACTATGGTTATCAAAATATTTTACAAAGCATAAGATTTGCAAAAAATTTAAAAAACAAAAAAAAATTCAATTTTCAAAGGGATATGTCGACATGTACCCTATGAGTATGTCAACATGCATGTCGCAAATTTGTAATTCAAATTTTGAAATGAAGTGCCTATTCGTTGTAACTCTTTGCAAATGGACATGCCTGTTTATTCTCTATAATTAGGGGTTTTTGAAAGAATTTTTTAACAAATAATTTCTTGTTTCTTCTCTCCTCTTACTCTGCTAAAATTTCTAGTGAAAAACTTATTCAAATATCTTCAAATTCAACCAGAATCAATTCAATCTTCATTATATTGATTCCCTACTATTTACTCTTTGATTTCAATCATCTCTCTCTCCCAATTCATGATCAAAGTGCTACTCAAGAGGCTATAGGATCTATTGTATCCAAAATTCAAGAAATTATCTTTTGGAAAAACCATCAAACTCTAGTTGTATTTGCTTAGGTGTGATTATACCTCATTCAAATCAATTGGGTGTGCTTGGTAATCTGGAAATCCGAGTGGATGTGCTTGTAGCTCGTACAAATCAAGTGGGTATATGTGACGCACCACTCCGAGATCCACATTAGCAAAGAGTATTACTAAGTAACACCGTCTGCTAATGCGGAGAATAGAGCTGGATAGGAGCGACCATCTATAGCCTTGTCTTAATTATCTATTGAATACCCCGACAATTGCCACTTCTTTCTCAAGTGGATTGATATCTCCAATAAATACTTAATACAAAGCCATAGGTGGCTGAAGGATCTATCAGAATAAAATATAACAACTTAAATGTAATACACATCACAGAACAGTAGATCATCACATACATTTACACATATACAGATACATTACAGAGTTAACAAAATGATACATGTCATGTGGTAAAGCAAACCACAATATACAAGCGAGTCCAAAGAATACATATTAGAGTTACAGCAAAATGGACTACACAAAAAGCTATAACAAAAAGGAGCTAGCGGAATAGTCCATGCGGAAGCAAAAATAGGCTAAGTCCAATGTACCTAACCTGAAACATCTCGGTCTGACCCGAGTATAAAATACACGGGTCAGTCTAGCTAAACAAATCAGTTAGATAAACTAAATGATAATGAACATAAAGGTCATAAAGTACCACAAATATCTCCAAAAGAGATCACTAGATCATCTAACAGAAGATGAATCATAACAAGCCTCATATCATAGGCAACTCAAATAAACCAAGGATATCATATCCCAAAACAAGCCGAAAAGGCAAATAACAAATACCAATAAAGGTAACACAAGTTTCCACAAGGTAATCGATATATATCGTGTGGTTCAAAGGACCTACACCGAAAGGCGATACACTAGGGAAATATAATTGTCAAAGAAACAAAAGATGCTCGAGCTCAGTACTGTATAACAAGGATCCACAGGCCCGAAGGCAACCAACCCAAATATCACTCGAGCGGTGATGAATGACTAACTCCAAAAGCGATACTATAGGGCAACAAACCTAAATATCTCTCGAGCGGTGGCGAATGACCAACTCCAAAAGCGATACTATAGGGCAACAAACCCAAATATCTCTCGAGTGGTGGCGAATGACCAACTCCAAAAGAGATACTATAGGGCAACACCCGAAGGCACAAGCCCGAAGGCAACATACCCGAATATCTCTCGAGCGGTGGCGAATGACCAACTCCAAAAGCGATACTATAGGGCAACACCCGAAGGCACAAGCCCGAAGGCAACATGTGTCACCAACTCTCAGGAAGGAACCCAAAAAATGTTAACGTGAGTCCCATACCACACGTTCGCACTAAACGGTTTACTATCCGTCAGTCAATTCCACACTCAAAGCGGTACAAATTTTACCTCATCTCATCGGTAAACCAGACCCAAAGGTCAAAACGATCAAACGAATAGATTAGGAATTAACTGAAAAGATAAACACACATGTTCATAGCATGCGTTTTATTTAATCATTTAATTCTCCTCCCTCTTCGCTCGGAGTGCAAAATTGTGTGTTTTATATAGAAATTATAAGTTGGAGAACGAGTTTTTAATACAATTTAAAATCACTTTATAAATTGCTTTTGTAATTTTTATACTTGAAATAATATATAATAATTATTCCAAACCAATTTACTTGAAAGACATTTCCAAAATTCATTTATAAAACCCGTGTACGAAATCTCAAAAGAAGTCATCAAAGTTGATAAATGATAATAGCAAATCGGATCAACACGAATTGATCAAAATTTGGGAATTCACACGAAATAGGCAAATTGGATTGAGACAAGCAGATTCAGACGTTTGAATTGTATATTTCAGACGTCTGAAACTGGAGCTCAGGCAATACTTTGCCTAGGCCAATGATGGCAAAATCCTATCGGAAGCAATCGGATGAGTGACGATGGCTAGGGGTTTACGCCAAACGACTACCTAACCTTAAAGACTCACCAATACACTCCGACCAACATGCCCAAACAACCATATAAGGATTTATCATAGATTTTGACTTCAAACGCCAAAAATTGGAATATTCATCAAACCAATTAAATTCAGAGATAAATGGACAAGGATTATATGTTAGGAATTGCTACCTAATACTATCAAAGATATAGACGTAGATGTGAGTTCAAAAACTCACCTTTTAACCCAAAAACTCAAGAGAAAAGCTATAGAGCAAGGCAAGAACAATCACTCTTCAATTATAACCCAAGGAGCTTCAATCTAAGCTCAAGAACAAATATTTCCTAAGTTAGGGTTTAGGAAATTTCAGAAATCGAAGAGGAATTGAGATGGAGAAGGAGAAGAGGATGCTTACCTAAGCTTCTCTTGGATTTTGGACTTGAATTTGAGTTTGCAAATGAATCTAGGGCTTAGGAATTTCCATTTCCCATTCTGTCCCCCATTTTCAGTTGAGCTAGAGAAAAAGAAATGAAATGAGTGAATGGAGAGGAGAGGGGGCTGAGTTAGGGTAATAAGTAGGGTTAGTGGGGTGAAACCCAAACCCAAAAGCCCAAATAGAAAATAGCGAAATTCAACTCACTCCGAACATATCGATGTTTATACTCAAAAAAGTCGCAAACACCATTTTGAACTCAATGGAAGTGGTCTCGAGTCCAAATTGGTGATTCTTAATTCCATTCCTCATTCAGACGTCTGAAATTTCCAAACCAGACGTCTGAATCTGGAAAAATAGGAGTTTTCTATCTTCATTCAGACGTCTGAAATGAACGAATCAGACGTCTGAATCTGGAAAAACAGATGTTGTTTAGAACAATATTCAAACGTTTGAATCATCCATTTCAGACGTCTGAAAATGGCAATTTTAGCCTATTTCCTTTCTGGCTTGACTCGAGCAATTTCAGACGTCTGAATGCTTCATTTCATACGTCTGAATCCCTGTTTGACAGTTTTTCCCTAATAGACACCTCCGAAACTCGATCCACAAAGACTTTTCACTATTTCGACTATTATTTTACGAATAGTGACTCTTTCGGACAAAAATCCGACTAACGATGCTATATTTGAATTAAACATTTAAATATACGAATTGTAAAATATGCGGGTTGTTACAGAATCCCCTCCTTAAAGAAATTGCGTCCTCACAATAATTAAGAAGAAAATAAAGAGTAACAACCATAAAAGCATATCCACACAAAGAGAAGAAATTAGAAATAAGAATTTCACCTTAAAGAGCATGAGAGAGTAAGTCCAGATGTGTTCGCTCGATGAACTCTCTAGATTCCCAAGAGCAATTCTTAGGATTTGAGGACCATTGAACTTCCACATGAAGAACATCTTTATTTCGAAGGGGTTTAACCTCTGAAGTAATGATACAATAGAATGTTGCTCATAAGTCAAATTTTTTGAAACTTCAATTTCTTCAATTACACCGGGCTCAAGAACAAGATCGGAATCCCTAAGGTATTTCCGTAGTTGAGAGATGTGGAAAACGTCAAAAATAGCAAAAGAATTGAGCCAGTACAAAAAGAGGTGATAAGCCACGGAAACAATGCGTTCGGTGATAGGAAATGGACCAACATATCGAGATGCTAATTTTTCTGGTCAACTGAAACGCACATCACCCATCATAAGTGAAACACGAATGAACACCAATAAAGTCTAGACCTAAAACCAGCTTCTCACCGACTTCAAGCCAACACGAAGGGAATCGGCATGGCCTTCGGTAGAGTGCCTCGGAAGGTTCCATACCAATACTAGATTGGAAGCTATTATTGGAAGAAAACTCAACGAGAGAAATATGATCTTCCCCACTTCCACCAAAATCAAGAACACAAGCATGAAAGAGATCTTCAAGAGTTTGATTCACACGCTCTATTTGTCCATCAGATTGAGGACGATAAGCGGTGCTAAAAATTAAGCTTTGTTCCCAAAGCTTTTGAAGACCCTACCAAAATCCACTAGTAAAATAATGGATCACGATTGCTAACAATAGAAGTAGGAACTCCATGCAATATAACAGGACATAGAGTTCAGTCAAAAGAGGTATAGTCAAAAGGAGAAGGACGAGCCTCAAGGATACAACAAGAGATGAACATGAATTGGATTCACGATCTCGAATCTCGCAAGTGGAGAAATTCTCGAGATCACTCCATTCGGATATCATCATGGGAACAACCACTTGCTGCTCTCGGCTTAAGGGCATCGACAACACGATTGCCCTTTTCGGAAGTATAAAAAAATATCAAGATCATAAGATGCAAGGAACTCGAGCCAACGTTGTTGACGCAAATTGAGTTCCTTTTTGAGAAAAAAAATACTTCGAAGATTTATGATCGGAGCAGAGAACAAATTTCTCTCCCAACAGATAATGACGCCAAAATCTAAGAGCGAAAACAATAGCCGTGAGCACCAGATCGTGAATGGCATTTCCAGTCTCGACAAGCTTTAATTGTCAAGAAGCAAATGCGATAACACATTCCCTTTGCAAGAGAATGACACCAAAACCAATACGACTAGTATCGGTACAAACAATAAAGTCTTGGTTCCCTTCGGGAACCGCAAGAATAAAAGCATCGGAAAAGAGTTCCTTTAATCGATTATCTTTCCCGAAAGCTAAGACTTTCAAAGTTATAATTAACTTTATATGTATACATCTTTTTAGAAAAATTGACTTTTTACAAAAAATTACTGTGTTTGACTGTCTCATTATAGTGTTTAGGAGATTCCTATCGATAAC
Organism: Allium fistulosum; assembly: GCA_030737815.1. Lineage (NCBI taxonomy): Eukaryota > Viridiplantae > Streptophyta > Magnoliopsida > Asparagales > Amaryllidaceae > Allium > Allium fistulosum. The sequence continues at coordinate 794,554,543 of CM060902.1, read as the reverse complement.
GTTGATCAAGCGCATCGACCAGAATTCTTAAAGCACTCAATGGGCAAAACAACACAAAATCATCTTCTATGATAAACATGTCTCTTATAAAATTTATAAATATTCTTTGCTCGTTTTAAGAACAAAACCAAATCATACTTATAATATCTTAAAAAAAAAGATTTGCAAATTTTCAAATGGTAGTTTTCATCCATAATCAATAAATATAAGGATAAACTCATCGAGATATTCGTAGAATACTCGATTCACAAAATGGATGAAATAAGGTAGAAGGTTCATCAAATCGAATGACATAACAAACCACTCACAAGAATCATAACGAGTGCGGAATGCGGTAAGTGGAATGCTACCCTCCGCAACTCGTAGCTGATGAAAATCGGTGGCTAGGTCGAGCTGAAAGACCTTAGCACCATTCAATAGATGGCTTAGGTGATAATCCTAAGACAAGCTCAAATATACCGGAAAATTCACAAACTACCTGAATGAGAGAAATAATATTCTCCTCATCCCGTAGGTTTAAAGAATTAAAATGATAACACCGAATTTGGAAATCAAAATCATTAAGAACAAAAGAAATCTGCTTAATAGATTGAAGATGTCGAAGATGAATAGTCCACATTGGACATAGGATATGGGCTTCATAATAATTAAGCCAATCCTTTCCCAAAAATCAATTTCGAAGCCTAAATAACGCATAACATGCAAATCAGCTCGAAAAGAATAATCACAAAAATAATCTCGACATTTTTACAAAGCAAACTGAGTGTTGCGGATCCACCAACCGGATTCGCAATTCTCAGTGAAGTCATCAAACCCCAAAAAAAAATTAAAGAAAAAGAATCAACAAGTTCTTTTGATATAAAAGAGTGGGACGCACCCGCATCAAAAGAAACCAAATAGGAAGATCACGAAATAAAATAATGTCATCAAGGATAGGAGGAGAAATACCTCTGGGCTGAGAGGAACCTCCAGAAGCCTTAGCATCATAAAGCTTGCTAGACTTGGCACTAGCAGGAGCAGTAGGGCAGGTGGAAATACAATGACCTTCCTTCTTGCAATAACGGCATAAGAGAGGCTTAGGACAATCTCGGATCATATGATCAAGAGAACCATAATTGAAACACTTCTGAATGGAAGGTGTTCCAGCAGATTGAGAGTTAGAACCAGATTCAACAGGCTTTTTCTTCTTGGAAGGGAAAAATTCCTCCTTATGAAATGAAAACTTCTTCTTATTGGGGTTCTTGCGAACCTCAATATCATCACCACTAACACACTCCTTCTCGATGGCTTTGAGATGAAGTGCCGAGTCAACCAACTCCTCAAAAGAAAGCTTAAGCTGAAGCACTAAAGACTTCTTAAGATATTTCTTAAGACCAGAGAAAAACTTCAGATTCTTCTTATAAGAGGTGCTAATGAATTCAAGACCATACTTAGATAAGGCCTCGAATGATGAAACATATTCAGAGACGGAGGACTTCTCTTGCTTTAACTCAAGGAAACGACGAGCTAAAAAAACTTTCTCAGATTCATGAACGAATTTAAGTTCGAATCGTTCCCGAAACAGAGTCCAAGAAAGAGCAGACTCATCAAGTTCGGCTATAAGAAGCTCGTACCAATCGAGGGCATGCTCTTGCAATAAGCTAGAAGTTACAAGAACTCTATCGTGGTCAGAAAATTCATACGAGAGAAGATACGCTCGCATGTGCGAATCCAAGCTTGGACCTCAAGAACGGACTCGGAGCCTTTGAATGGCTTTCCTCCAAGATGAGAAAAATCACTGCACAGGCGTGCAAAGGCAGACTTGCGCGGAGGAGATGCTCGAATAGGAGCCGGAGGCTGAGTGCTCCTAAACAACTCCAAAAATTGATCGGTAGACATATAAACGCCGTCTGGATGTGAGCCGCTGGATTGCCCAGCATCCGAACGTCAGCCTCTGCCTCTTCCGGCCATTGGCTGAAAGTTAAGATAAGATAAAGATTATTCACAAGGTAGATATCATTAATTCAAATATGGATTACTATGGAATAAAATGCATTCCTAGATGTATCCCCAAAATTCTATCTAGCAAAAAGGCACGAAAAGAATAAAAGCACGATGATTCAAAAATTCGTAACATTCATACTACCCTTTAATGTACCATAATATGTGTCTCTGTTCTATGTTTATCATATTTTGTTCTGAACTTAGCTCTGATACCAAGCTGTGACGCCCCACTCCGAAACCCACATTAGCAAAGAGTATTACTAAGTAACACCGTCTGCTAATGCGGAGAATAGAGCTGGATAGGAGCGACCATCTATAGCCTTGTCTTAATTATCTATTGAATACGCCGAAAATTCCCACTTCTTTCTCAAGTGGATCGACATCTCCAATAAATACTTAATACAAAGCCATAAGTGGCTGAAGGATCTATCAGAATAAAATATAACAACTTAAATGTAATACACATCACAGAATAGTAGATCATCACATACATTTACACATATACAAATACATTACAGAGTTTACAAAATGATACATGTCATGTGGTAAAGCAAACCACAATATACAGGCGAGTCAAAAGAATACATATCAGAGTTACAGCAAAAAGGACTACACAAAAGGCTATAACAAAAAGGAGCTAGCGGAATAGTCCATGCGGAAGCAAAAATAGGCTAAGTCCAATGTACCTAACCTGAAACATCTCGGTCTGACCCGATTATAAAATACACGGGTCAGTCTAGCTAAACAAATCAGTTAGATAAACTAAATGATAATGAACATACAAGGTCATAAAGTACCACAAATATCTCCAAAAGAGATAACCAGATCATCTAACAGAAGATGAATCATAACAAGCCTCATATCATAGGCAACTCAAATAAACCAAAGATATCATATCCCAAAACAAGCCAAAAAGGCAAATAACAAATACCAATAAAGGTAACACAAGTTTCCACAAGGTAATCGCTATATATCGTGTGGTTCAAAGGACCTACACCGAAAGGCGATACACTAGGGAAATATAATTGTCAAAGAAACAAAAGATGCTCGAGCTCAGTACTGTATAACAAGGATCCACAGGCCCGAAGGCAACCAACCCAAATACCACTCGAGCGGTGACGAATGACTAATTCCAAAAGCGATACTATAGGGCAACAAACCCAAATATCTCTCGAGCGGTGGCGAATGACCAACTCCAAAAGCGATAATATAGGGCAACAAACCCAAATATCTCTCGAGCGGTGGCGAAGGACCAACTCCAAAAGCGATACTATAGAGCAACACCCAAAGGCACAAGCCCGAAGGCAACATACTCGAATATCTCTCGAGCGGTGGTGAATGACCAACTCCAAAAGCGATACTATAAGGAAACACCCGAAGGCACAAGCCCGAAGGCAACATGTGTCACCAACTCTCAGGAAGGAACCCGAAAAATATTAACGTGAGTCCCATACCACACGTTCGCACTAAACAGTTTACTATCCGTCAGTCAATTTCACACTCAAAGCAGTACAAAGTTTACCTCATCTCATCGGTAAACCAGACCCAAAGGTCAAAACGATCAAACGAATAGATTAGGAATTAACTGAAAAGATAAACACACATGTTCATAGCAAGCGTTTTATTTAATCATTTAATTCTCCTCCCTCTTCGCTCGGAGTGCAAAATTGTGAGTTTTATATAGAAATTATAAGTTGGAGAACGAGTTTTTAATACAATTTAAAATCACTTTATAAATTGCTTTTGTAATTTTTATACTTGAAATAATATATAATAATTATTCCAAACCAATTTACTTGAAAGACATTTCCAAAACTCATTTATAAAACCCGTGTATGAAATCTCAAAAGAAGTCATCAAAGTTGATAAATGATAACAGCAAATCGGATCAACACGAATTGATCAAAATTTGGAAATTCACACGAAATAGGCAAATTGGGCTGAGACAAGCAGATTCAGACGTTTGAATTGTATATTTCAGACGTCTGTAACTGGAGCTCAGGCAATACTTTGCCAAGGCCAATGATGGCCAAATCCTATCGGAAGCAATAGGATGAGTGACGATGGCTAGGGGTTTATGCCAAACGACTACCCAACCTTAAAGACTCACCAATACACTCCGACCAACATGCCCAAACAACCATATAAGGATTTTTCATAGATTTTGACTTCAAACGCCAAAAATTGGAATATTCATCAAACCAATTCAATTCAAAGACAAATGGACAAGGATTATATGTTAGGAATTGCTACCTAACACTATCAAAGATATAGACGTAGATGTGAGTTCAAAAACTCACCTTTTAACCCAAAAACTCAAGAGAGAAGCTATAGAGCAAGGCAAAAACAATCACTCTTCAATTATAACCCAAGGAGCTTCAATCTAAGCTCAAGAACAAATATTTCCTAAGTTAGGGTTTAGGAAATTTCAGAAATCGAAGAGGAATTGAGATGAAGAAGGAGAAGAGGATGCTTACCTAAGCTTCTCTTGGATTTTGGACTTGAATTTGAGTTTGCAAATGAATCTAGGGCTTAGGAATTTCCATTTCCCATTCTTTCCCCCATTTTCAGTTGAGCTAGAGAGAAAGAAATGAAATGAGTGAATGGAGAGGAGAGGGGGCTGAGTTAGGGTAATAAGTAGGGTTAGTGGGCTGAAACCCAAACCCAAATGCCCAAATAGAAAATAGCGAAATTCAACTCACTCCGAACATATCGATGTTTATACTCAAAAAAGTCGCAAACACCATTTTGAACTCAATGGAAGTGGTCTCGAGTCCAAATTGTTGATTCTCAATTCCATTCCTCATTCAGACGTCTGAAATTTCCAAACCAGACGTCTGAATCTGGAAAAATAGGAGTTTTCTATCTTCATTCAGATATCTGAAATGAACGAATCAGACGTCTGAATCTGGAAAAACAGATGTTGTCTAGAACAATATTCAAACGTTTGAATCGTCCATTTCAGACGTCTGAAAATGGCAATTTTTGCCTATTTCCTTTCTGGTTTGACTCGAGCAATTTCAGACGTCTGAATGCTTCATTTCAGACGTCTGAATCCCTGTTTGACAGTTTTTCCCAAATAGACACCTCTGAAACTCGATCCACAAAGACTTTTCACTATTTCGACTATTATTTTATGAATAGTGACTCTTTCAGACTAAAATCCGACTAACGATGCTATATTTAAATTAAACATTAAAATATACGAATCGTAAAATATGCGGGTTGTTACAGTATACCTTGAGCTCGAAAATCAGGAGGGTATGTCTTGTAGCCTCGAAATCGAGATTGTAATTGGGTTTTCTTTTTGCCTATCTAAAGGTTGACATTTGGAAAGAAATGTGTACAAGCAATTGTACGAGACTAGATGTAGGAGATATCCAAACCAGTTATAAAATCCCTAGTGTCATCTCTCTAGCTCTCTACTTTACTTACTGTTTTTACTTTATTTGTGCCTATATCTGTGATTTATTGTTGATACAATTTTGTGTTGAAAATCTATGATTTATCATTAAACTTGGAAGAAATTTAAAAAGATATACAAAAGTTAGAAAACACTATTCACCCCTCTCGGTGTCTCTTTAGCCTTGAGATCCAAACCTCCACAACCCACACTTGGTATCGGAGCGCCAGGTTTTCAAAAATTCATAATTTGATTTTTGAAATGTTTAAATGGCTAGTAATAATTTTAATACTTTTATAAAAACATTATAATGAAACTAATATGTTATTAGAAACTAATTGTTTTGGAAAGTCACTTGATTTCTTAGGAAGGTATGATTTTGAGTTATAGGAACAAGTTTGTTATATGGCTAATGGTGAACAGACACTTGAAAATCAAACATCACAAATCATGAAGGACAAATGGATATTGGATAGTGGATGCTCAAGACACATAACTGAAAATCCAAAAATCTTAAAAGATATTGTCTATAAAGATGGTGGATCGATTAACTTTGGAGAGAACTCAAAAGGATATGTGACTGGCATCGGCAATGTCTGTAGCTCTAAAACTCCTATTATTTCTAATGTTTTGCTAGTTAGGAATCTGAAACATAACTTGCTTTGTATTAGCCAATCATGTGATAAGGGTATTAAAGTTAAGTTTGAAAATGATAATTGCCATATCGAAGATAATTGTAACATCCCCCTTGGAGGCCCAAAACTAACAGCTATGGATGCTGAAGTCGTCCATAGCTATTAATCCTCGGCGACCAAACATAGCGATATTAAATACATTGATACACAGAAACACAAGAATATGGAAAAAAAATTAAACAGCAAAACAAATTCCACATTCCATTTCAAAATATTCCAAATTGATTACATAATCCCGATTCGCAGACCTCGTTCAGATAACATATAATTATTACAAAATACGCCAAGAGCAACATATGAAGATGCCCCCTTGGTAGATCAGAGTATACAGATAGGCAAGAATCAGTTTGCCTTTACAAATAAAACACACGGTGGAAATAAAAGATGTGACGACCCAGACTTCTGGATGTTTGAAATTGGAATATTTAATTGATTTTAAATATTCAATAGTGAATTTTTAGCTTGAATTTCAAATATCAATATTTATTTGATAATTTAATTATTGAATTAAACAATTAAAAATTGGGTAAAATGTTGAATCTGGAGTTTTAAAGCCAGTTAAAAATAATTTAAAGGCTTATAAAATTCATATTAATAATACTGAAGGTGATAGAACTTTTAAAATTGAATTTAAAAGTGTTTTATTCAGTTTTGAAAATATATCGTTTAAATTGACATTTAAAACTAGCCTTCCAGGGCACAGTCTCGGAATTCGACAAAACCAGTTCCATTGGATCCGTAATAGTGTGTTATTATCGGATTTCAATTTTCGTAGTGTTTGGAGTTGTCGTGTAATCGTACGATATATGAACGCATTGAAATCTATATCGGAAACTTAATATAATATTGATTTGATAAATAACTTCACACCAGATCTTTTTCCCTTTCACCTCAGAATTACTGTATACCCTTTTCATACGCAACCTTCTTTTCGGAAGAACACGTTTCATTTTTCCAAATCACATCGTCCCACTTTTCTAATACCTTGTCCCTTTCCTCTACTTTTTATTCAGCCGAAGAAATTCGTTTCCTCTCAAAATAAAATTAAAGTAAAGACTATTCGAAAAAAAATGAATGAAGAGCGGAATCGAAAAATAGCCATGTCGAAATCACGGCAGCCTCGTTCTTGACGAGGAGTGAACGATCGGAGTCCAACGCTGCTGCGAATTAGGGCGGTCGACGTGATTTTTGTCAGGAGTTAATCGGCGCGATTGGGAGAAGTCGAGTTCAGCTTGGGGTCACACCATTGCAAGGTGGAGCAGATGTCGTCGCCGATCGACCTTCAACTGGTGGTCGCGTTAGAATAGGCGGCTGTTCCATCTCGACAGCTGCTAAATTGGTTTGGTTCTCGTGTGGCGTTCGTGGTTGAAGGAGGAGGCAGCGAAGACTGTAGTAGTCTTCAGCTAGGGGTTCGTTGAGAGAGGCAGTGAAGGTATTTTCTGTTTATTCTATCTAATTATATATATATAAACATATTAGATGGAACAAAAATATGGTTACAGTAAGGTGAAAGCAATGCTGTTTAAAAAAAAATATAATGAATATATACATTTTGGATCTTATTGTTAAATTTTAATAGATATTATGGTGGTATATATATTGTAAAGCATGTTAAAAATCGAATATTTACAAATTCATAAGTTGTTGAGATGGTTAATTTATTTTGAATGTTTTAATCCAATGATAAGTAAGTTAAAACTATTCATTTAATTTTTTTATCAGAAATTTAACAGGATTGTAAATTTGGAATTTTATTTATCCAAATAATTTAAATTTCAAATGGGAATATGATTGGTAATTTATAACCAAGATTTTAGCTTAAATTAAATAAACACTAATTAAATGTTACATCAATTCAAATATTAACAAACCTTATATTGTTGACTCAAGGTCTGAAAACGTGAAGAAAACAAGTCGAGATGGAAATGGATTGCAAATAAAATCAAAGGTGAGTTAATCTCAATCATCTGGGTTAAATTTAAATTTAAATGGTTAAATTTAAATATTTGGTTGAATGATTGAATTGATTGGATGTGATAATATATAAAGTAGTATATATATATTGGAGTGATTGATTTCCCACATTATATAGCGGATGAGACCCTATGCGCCGCATAATAGCGGATGATATTATATAAACCCATATACCACGATATTCCACCTCAAAGTGGAATTGGTATTGTGCTAACATATGTGGATGCAGGGAAACAGGTTGGAGGGATCCAACTGGATTCCTCAAAATTATTTAGTTTGTTCTAATAGTTCTGTGATATGATTATTTGATATTCTGTGATGACTTATATTGATAATTAGAATATTGGAAGCTATGGTTTGATTGAATATACCTTTCGGTATACCGAGTTATCAAAATATATATATTGGATTTTCGAGAAGAAAATATAAAAAAAAGAGGATTTTTAAGTAAAATAATTATAGAGAATTTGAATAAGTTAAAGAATGAATTGGAAAGGAATAAAAGTGATTTTAAATTATGTTAAATAAATTCCGAGTATGGAAAGGAGTTTTGAAAAAAAGGGAAATATTAAATTTCCAAACCTAAGTGATATTATTTAAGGGAATAAAAGAATTTATTTTAAAAATTCAAGGTTTGAATTTATTTAAAGGGATAAAGAAGGATTTTGGAAAGCCTGAAATTGGTATTTTCAGTTAAAAGATTTTAAATAATAATTAAGAATTTAAAATCTGAAGTTAATGGGTTTTGAAATAAATTGAGTAAGTAAAGGAATTTATTTCAAATTGGAGAAAATTTTGGAAATCAATTTGGAAATTGATTTGGTATTTGAAACTGTGTTTTGGAAGAAAGGTAAGACTATGGAATTTATAAACTGGGTTTATAAGTGAGATAAGATATCAGTGGATATTTGGAAGTATAAATTCACGGTGGGAATTTATTAAAGGAATGGGTAAATTTGGTTAAAAATAAATAGTGATTTATTTTTAAAAGATGTGAAAGAGAAGTGTATTTCCCAGGATAGCCAGGTACGTTTTCAAAGCAAAATTTTAAGTATAAGTTAAAAGTTCTAAGGATTGTTTTAAAAGCATGTTTTAGAAAATTTATTATTTTTAAACATTTAAGTTTTAAAGTAAGTATTTTCAAAATTTATTTAGTAGTAATTATTTAAAGGTGAATGGGTATTATGTTTTAAAAGATAAAAGTTAGTTTTATATTTTATAAAGTAGCTTTATTTTAAATATTCTTAAAGTGTATATTTTTTAAAGTATTAAAGTAGTTTTAAATCTAAATGTTTAAAAGTATATTCTATAATTAAGTGTTTTAAATGATTTTAAAGTCTAAGTATTTGTACTTGGTGATTTCAGTGGAAATAGAAATATTTGGGAAATTTATTCCATGAGAGAAGGACGGTTTTGAAATTGTTTTCAAAGGGTTGAAAAGTGGAAATATATCTTGCGAAGATATTTTGAGATAAATAAATAATTTGGAAAATTATTTATGTTTGATGGTTGTTTTTGAATGTTAGTTGATAGTTAAATAACCGACTATCAATATTGGCCAATGCGCTGATCGTTTCGAAGAGACCGGGATCGAGATTAATTTCTCGAAAACCACTTCGATCCATTTTGTACGTTTTCGTGGGGATAACGAGTTTGGAGTCGAAGATGGAGCAGTGAAGTGCAAGGGCTAGTCGCTACTAATCCTGAGGATGATTCCAAAATGGATGTAGTAGTAGTAGTGCCTTCGGTTCCGTTTGAACCCGGAACGGACTTGTATGGATGAATGCTTTCAGAACATCGTAAGGAGGACGATGAGCATTCCAAGGGATATGTTCTAAATAGGTAACGCTTAGCCTCGAGCCTCATCAACTGGGAATGACTGAAAATCAGGATTATGCAACAAGGCTATGTGGGTAGCACCCATTAGGGTGAGGTCATCCCCGTCTAGATGTCCCTTTTATTCTGGCTTAGTGGGCGGTTCCTGATCCCAACCACGGGGTGATCTTACTCATCTAGTAAGGGGTAGTTCCGGTCTTGTGTTGTAGGGGATCGGGCGTGATCCTCGGTATGCTGATCTAGACCAGGTACTGTGACAGGTCGTACCCCAGTGCCTAGTCATTAGTTGGAAATCCATTCTCCCTACGCGCCTTTTACGGTTTTCGTTTGTAGAACCCACTCTGTGGCTAGTATGCTAGAATTTAATCATGTAATAATTTCAGCTATTTGAATAAGTATTTGTACATAGACACTATTATAATATCAGACGGATTTGATAAAAAGTGTTTTGCTATCGTAAGGTAAAAACCCGACATGTTTATTTGTGGCGCGGTCTTACGAGATGCTTTTGATTTCAAAGGGTTTGGAAAACTTTAATAATCCAATTGAGTGTGTTTTCTCATGTTGGTTTTCCAGACTGACTCGTGTGTTATTTTATTATAATACTCGGATCAAACCGAGTATTATATATTATAGGATGGATACTGTGGAGCTCAGGAGATGAGCTGGATGGCGAGACGTATCACACGTATATGATGTATATTCCGCTGTATTGTGTATGTTGTGTATTCTGTATGTGGGAAAAGTTATTATAACTGTCTTGAATTGTGATGTTGATTTAATTGTACTCTGATGTTGTATTCTGGTGATGTATGTATAAGTAGATATAGTTTCTTTTCTGTAAAGATCAGTTATTATCTATTATATTTTATTCCGCTGCGATGGTTAGATTCTGTTGTTATTTTGTTTCTTCTTCTTTTACCTCCTTCTTCTGTAACCCAAATGGTTCGATTTTTCGGGCATGGAAAATTGGGTCATTTCACTTGGTACCATAGCTTAAGCTGGTGATAACCTTGGCTCTGGTGGGGATTACTCATTAGAAATAGAGTTTGTAGTACTCTAAAATGAGTTTGAGTGTATTAATAGATATGAGCGCGTATTTGTTAGTGAATATAAAATGGTTTTATATTATGTTGATTGGTTTGTTGACTGGTTTATGGATTCTGGTCAATACGAGTAATTAACGTTATTGATAGGGATCTCTAAACACTTGAATAGAACAATTCGACACAGTATTGTTTTAAAATAGGGTAAATGAAATAATTTTACCCAAATTATTTTTGCAGATGAAAGAAATAATTTTCAGAAATTATTATAGTTATATATATGATTGCTTGATTGTTAGGAATGATAATATTAAATTATTATCATTGTTGTGTAAAATCTGAATAAGAAATTAAAATCATAACTAAAAGCTAAGAAATAAATTCAGATAATAAAATGAAATTTGTAAATGTGAATTATAAATGTGATTTATAATTAAGATGAGATAAAATTTCCAGAGTAATGTTTGAATATGAATTGGATGGATTTGGAATTTGGAATTTTTGGGAAAAAGGTTTAAATTTCCTTTGAGTTTGAATATGGTTTTCAAAGGTTTTGGAGAAATAATAGTATTATTTCAGAAATATTTTTGAGTTGAATTTGAAATCTTGTGAGATTTGAAAATTAAAAATATTTGAAAATGTTTTTAAAGAGATAAAAGCATTGAACTCTTTCAATCGCTGGAAAATAACTTCGGTGATGACTACAGCATCATCGACGTTCATTTTCGAGTTTCCAAGAGGGGAATTGCTACCTGAAGGGTGGGAATTAGAGTTGTTTGCAAAAAAAAACCTAGATTTGATTTTGAAATTGGAAAGGGGTTTTGGATATAGTTGATTCCAAAGGTGATTTTGAAATTTTAGGAAATTGTTTAAACTCTGGAATCTTATTTAAAATGTTTATGGAATAATAAAAATTTATACTTCGCTAAATAAAATGTATAATCCCGAGTTAAAAAGTAAAATGTGAATGGGATTGATTGTAAATAGATGAAAGTATGGATATAAATAAGTTTGTGACTTTTAAAATTTAGAAGTGGAATAAATAAGCCAAAATAAATTTTATTTGGTATTTTGGAAAGTGAAATAGGAATCTAAACCCGGATTATAAATTAGATTGAACTCAAGTAAAATAATGAAGTGATATTGAAGATAGAAATCAAATATTGAATTGGAAGTGGGAGTAAACTAATATGGAATAAATTAGAAATTGAATATGTTGGTGAGATATGGGAATGGAACCCAATTTGGTAAGATAGAAGTTGAATTGTGAAATAAACTCGGGTTATAAATAAAATTCAACTTGGACTGGGAATGAATTAAATGTAAGTGGAAATGTTGTCAAATGAAATGGAATTGGATTATAATAGAAAATGATTTGAGTTGCAAATAAAATCCAATTCAAGTATAAATGAGTTAAATATGTGCTTGGATATTATTTTGATAAATTAAGAATGTGAATTAAAATTAAAATGGATGGGCTAACTGAATTAAATGGAATTTGATTAGTTGAGAATCAAATTAACTAGAAGTGAACTTAAGTTTGAAGTTGGAATAAATTGAAGTAAATTAACTTAAGTTAAGAATAATTAGAAGCTCGACTTCGAGTAAGAATGGAAGACCATTAAATAAAAACTTGGGTTGAATTAATTTGGGAGAAATTATTGTGGCTTGATGAATGGTTGTGAATGAATTAAATTGGAAGGAATTAAATATAAATTGAGTTGAAATCAATTTAAAATGGTCATCGGCTTAAAAGGTTATTTACTTGGATGAATATCGTCAATTTGCATGAGAATAAATTGTCGTTTGACGAAAATGAGATTAAATAAATTCTATGAATTGATAGAAGTGAAATAAAATTGTAACGACCCGTATTTTTACGGACCGAAACAGCGTAAAACAGTTGACATTTGGTCGCACTGTTGATAAGTCGTTTAGAGTTTAAGTCCTAGGTCGTACGGGTTTTAGGTCGGCAAAGAGTTAGGTCGGAGAGTCTGATAGGTCGTAAGTAAGCATAGGCTTAACTCGTAGCCGACTTAAGGAGATGGGCGACCTATAGAATTAGTCAACCTAAAGATTTAGACGACTTAAGGTAAGTGACCGACTTAAGAAGATTTACCGAGTTAAGAAACTGGCGACCTAGGGAGTTTGAGATAAGTTGAGTGGACGACTTTAGTATTGGAGCGACTTAGAAGTTAGGTCGTATTGGTTTAGGTCGTAGACGACCTAAGAGGTAGCGCGACCTAAGAGATAGGAGACTTAAGGGTTTTGGCGAGTTAAGGATCTAAGGGGTAGGTCGGCGACGACTTAAGTGTTAGGTCATAACCCATTTAGGTCGCGTGAGTAGTTATGTCGTGTGGGGTGTTAGGTCGCAAGGTAGTGGTCTATGTTAGGTCGCGAGAGTTGTTAACTCGTAAGCGACTTAAGGAGGTTAGCTAAGTCGTAGGTCGGCTACTATGTTGAGTCGTATCCCCTGATTAAGTCGCGTGGGTTTTTAGTCGGAGACTCTGTTAAGTCGCGCACGCATTAAGTCGTAGACAGGTAGGTCCGGTTAGTCGTGAGTGCGCATGGGCTTAGGTCGTTGGTTGCTGGGTATGTTAAGTCGTAGACGACTTAGGGGAGTTAAGTCATAAGTCGTAGAGACTAGGGTCTGTTGAGTCGTAGGTCGGAGATAGGGATAAGTCGGAGACGACTTATAAAGGCAGACGACCTAAGATTTCGGCTATAAATAGGAAGGCTTTGTTCCATTTTTGGGATCCGGATTTCGAAGCGACGAAGTGCTGCCATTTTGAGAGCTCGACTTCTACACTTCTTCACTTCTTTTCTCCACTTTAATCTAGTGATTCCTTCCATCCATATCGAAGATTGAAGAGCTTAGATTGAAGATCTACACTCTTCGAAGAGAGATTTCTTCATTTGAAGCGGATTCGTGATAGATCGAGTTAGATCCTTCGCTGTCCAGATCTGAAGCGTGTTGATTTGGGGTTGTTTAGGTGATTTGGTGAGTGGTGATTATCTCTCACATGGATCCAAAGGAGTATATCAGATCGTTGGCTTGATTTGGTGTTAAAATAGTGATTTCCATGCATTTTCCTAATCCTAAGTATAGGTCCATGTAGATCCATTGTTCATGATGATTTGATATCCATTTTACTAAGTGTTAACCTATGCAAGTTCATTCATCAAGATTGTAGAAATAATTCTCATGTTTTCATGCTTATTAGACTTTTGACTCTTTAATTACGAAATTGCCATAATTGTTAAAATTGTCCATTTAGCCTATATTTGAATGCTTGTTTACTGGGATGAATGTTTGACTTGATTGATTGCTATGAATTAGATGATTGATGATTTGATTTAGACAAGTTGGTCGAAGATGATTCAAAAGCTAAGGGAAAGGCTCTTGAATTGGAAAAGCTGCTCGTGGCATATGTAGCGGATGATGAAGCTCATATGGATAGATTTGATGATGATGATGATGAGATGGAGCTTTGCTATGATGATAATGAGGCGAAGCATGATATGAGATAGTCTTGGTCTAATCCAGACGGGATCATTCCAAGCAGGTTGATAACTCGGTGATATGGTTCGAGTTTGAGGATAATGGATGCTCGAGAGGCGCTTGAGCAAGTATGGAAATAGTCGTCGAGGAGGATGACTAGAAGGCTGAGATCCCATCGTTGTTGAAGGTTCTAGCATGCTCAAAGCAAAAGTACGTTGGGCAGATTCGATAGTCCTTGAAGGCTACGGATTGGTAGTCAAGTACTCTGGGCAGATTCGATAGTCCTAGGCACGGGTCACGATGACGTGCAGGAGTTATGTCTAGAACCGGGGTTTCCATTAGCCCTTGACGGACGGCTGAAAGAATGTGTCGGTCATTCAATTAACGGTGATATCGAAGCAATGATAACAGTGATAGCCAGAGTCATGGATGTTTGGTTGTATCGTCACTCGGTCTCAAAAGCAGTGTTTTCTGGGTGCTTATTTGATCTTGGTTTAGGCCTTGGGGGTTTGTACTTGGAAAACATCGCTCTTGACTCGAGTGATAATTGCTTTACTTTAAATTGTATGCTCTGCTATGTTTGCTCCTGCTTAGTGTGTGTCTGGGGGCTATCACTGTAGAAAGAGGTTGGAGTGGGAGGGTTGCATTCCTATTCCTTTTCCTTTATGCTCTTTTGGTATGTTGTTAGTTAATTTACTGCTCACTAAGACTGTTGTCTGACTCAAGGCTTTATGTTTTAACTCTTATTGCCTTGGGCTGTTCGTCCATTTTGGGATGGGCAGACTAGGTAGCAGGTGACAGGTGCTGTTCTTGCTTTCCACGGTGCTGATATCGAAGACGAGCTGGAGTATTGCATATTGTTTCTTTCTTACTATATGTACTGGATGTTCCGCTGCTTTGTATTCTTTGAGCGTTATGTAGTGAGGCTTGATGTATTGACTATTGAGATATTGTATTCAACTATTATGAAGTTTTATTGATGAGATTCTTTTCTGTGAAGCTTCACTATGTATATGTTCTATTGTATTTTGTCCATGCGCTGTGAGTAATACGATAGATTCTGATGTTTTAATTTACCTTGGCAATCGTCCATGGCCGTCTGGCACACTTTACAGCGCACTATCTCTAGGTTCAGTGCAGGGGTCATGGGCGGTCGTCACATTTGGTATCAGAGCCTTGGTTAATCGATTTTACCCAACGCTCGCTGACGTAACTACGTATGAGAGACGTAATTGTATTTTGATGGATGATTACTATATATAATATAGTAGCTTAGTAGAGTTTGAGTCCTTTATGCAGTTGTTTCTCTAGATGTTCTGATCATTCCTTTTTATAGATAGTGATGATGAGTCGAAGAGGGAGACCAGCTGCTAGGGAAGGCCGTGACGCTGAGTGGACTGCTGATTATGCAGTTATGTTCGAAGCTATGATGACTTCGATCATGAGAAGGATACCAGTTCCGGGGACAGCAGTTGATGTTGGAGTTCAAGTCCAAACTCCAAAGCTGGTGGATTTTGCTAAGCTGTGTAAGGACTACACTGCTCTTGGAGGGATAGTTTTCTTGGGAACAGAATCAACCATTGAAGTCCAGAGGTGGATAGATGCTTGTAGAAGGATCTTTGGTGATTTGGGAATTGAGGATGCGACTAAGAGGAAGTTAGCATCAAGGCAGCTTCAAGGGAGAGCCTCTGATTGGTGGAACTCTATTACCATCAATACTCCGGAGGAAGAGATTACTTGGGAGCAATTCCAAGTCAGATTTGAAGCTAAGTTCATTTCTACAGCTCAGAAGTCTGTTATGTTCAAGAAGTTTGTGGAGCTCAAGCAAGGTGGAAGACCAGTTCTTGAGTATGTTTCTGAGTTTGAAGCTTTGTCTAAGTATGCCCGGTCGTATATTGAATCTGCTTATCAGAAGAATGAGAAGTTTGTGACAGGCTTGGATAGTTATCTTGGGAGGCAGTTGGTGGATCATTTGGACGATTCATTTGAGAAGCTTGTGGAGAAAGCTCTCAGGCATGAGAGTCTGTTTCCTAAGGAGGGATCTGTTGTTGCTGTGACCAGAGAAGAGTCTAAACCCCAGCAGGGTGGAAACAAGAAGAGGAATCAACAGCAGCAGAAGGGTAAGGATGGCCAGAAGAAGCCGAAGGGCGAAGTGACTTGCTACAATTGTCAGTAGAAGGGCCATTTCTCTAAGGATTGTAAGAATCCGAAGGTACCGATGAAGTGTCACAACTGTGACAAGCCGGGGCATATCAGGAAGAATTGTCCAGAACCGAGGAGGGACAAGCAGATTGTGCAAGCTTATGCTTTGGGAGCTGTTCCATCGTCTTCGAAAGCTCCTACCGCTGAAGAGAAAGGAAAGAGTGTGGTAGTTCAAGGTACTCTTTCCATATGTGGTGTTCCAGTTAGAGTGTTGTTTGATATTGGGGCGTCGCATTCGTTTGTTTGTAGTGAACTTGTAGGTCGGTTAGGTTTAGAACCGGATATTGTTGATAGGCCATTGGCTGTGACTAATCCAGTTGGGGGTTCGTCTTGTTTGTGTATGTTATGCCGTGGTCTGATTGTATCGAGTCATGGTTGCTCTTTTGTTTGTGATTGTTTTGTTCTGAACTTTGCGGGGTTCGGAATTATTTTGGGTATGGACTGGCTTAGGAAGTATGTGGCAAAGGTTGATTGCGAGAGGTTGGAGGTGACAGTCGAGAATGTGGAGGGGCGAAAGGTTGTGATACGATGTAAGCATGAAGAAGGCGTCTTCATGAGCTTCATGTATTCGCTGGTTGTTCCACGGGATGGACTGTCATCAGTGCCGATCACTAATGGATTTGAGGATGTCTTTGACGAGGTCAAAGGGTTATCGCCGCATAGAGAGATCGAGTTTCGTATAGATCTAGTAGAAGGAGCCAGACCTGTTGTGATGCCTCTTAGGCGGATGGCGCCGAGAGAACAGCAGGAGTTGAGGGTGCAGGTTGATGATCTTTTGCAGAAAGGATTCATTCGGCGTAGTGTGTCCGAATGGGGTGCACCAGTTGTGTTCGCAACCAAAGCAGATGGATCGTTGAGGTTGTGTGTGGATTATCGTGAGCTGAATAAGGTGACTAAGAAGAACAAGTATCCATTGCCGAGAATAGATGACTTGTTTGATCAGCTTCACGAAGCTAAGGTGTTTTCTCAGATGGATTTGGCAACGGGATTTCACCAGTTGAGAGTGGCTAAGGATAGTGTGCCAAAGACTGCTTTTAGGACACCATCCGGTTTCTTTGAGTGGCTGGTAATGCCATTTGGATTGACTAACGCGCCAGCATATTTTGTGGATCTTATGAATAGAGTGTTCAGAGATCAGTTGAACAAGTTCGTGCTTGTGTTCGTGGATGATATTCTGATTTATTCCAGAACTGAGGAAGAGCACAAGACGCACTTGCGTATTGTTTTGGAAATCTTGCGGAAACATCAGCTGAAGGCTAAGTTTTCGAAGTGTCACTTCTGGAAGAGTGAAGTGAGGTTCTTAGGCCATGTTATTTCTGGAAGTGGAATAGCGGTTGATCCCGCTAAGGTGGCAGCAATCCAAGATTGGGTTAGACCTAAGAATGCATCTGATGTGAGAAGTTTTCTTGGGTTAGCAGGATATTATCGACGGTTTATCAAAGACTTCTCCAAGGTGTCTGCACCGTTAACAGGATTGACAAAGAAGAACCTAGTGTTCAGGTGGGATGATAAGTGTGAGCAAGCTTTCAGAATCCTGAAAGAGCGACTGACAAGTGCTCCTGTTTTGACTATTCCTAGTGGGAATGATGAGATGATGGTCTACACCGACGCATGTGGCACTGGACTTGGAGCAGTGCTAATGCAGAGGGATAAAGTTGTTGCGTATGCTAGTCGAAAACTGAAGCCGCATGAAAGGAATTACCCGACTCATGATTTGGAGTTAGCGGCGATTGTTTTTGCTCTGAAGATGTGGAGACATTATCTATTGGGAGTTCGATTCGAGTTGTTTACAGATCATAAGTCGTTGAAGTATCTTTTCTCCCAAAAGTATTTGAATCTTCGGCAGCAGCGGTGGCTAGAGTTTTTAGCATCATATGATTTTGGTATAGCTTATACTCCGGGAAAGGGTAACGCAGTTGCAGATGCGTTAAGTCGAAGACATGCAGGATTGGGAGCCATGTTTTCGGAATGGAGGAATCTCGAGTTTTTAGCTGGATTTGACTTCAGGCCCAGATGCGAATTGGAACCTGAGATGTTGGCAAACTTATCAATAAGACCGACTCTTGTGGAAAGAATTGGCGAGAGTCCAAAAGCGAGATGATAAGATTGTCAAGATTATCCATGATTTGGAATCTGGATTGGACCCAGAGAAGGATAAAGGATTTGAGGTCGATCGAGAGGGTTGGCTTCGGAAGCAAGGACGACTAGTTGTTCCCGATATAGATGAATTAAGGAGTGAAGTTCTGAAGGAAAGTCATCACTCGAAGCTGACAATTCATCCAGGTGAAAATAAGATGTATCGGGATATGAAGAGAACCTATTACTGGGAAGGTATGAAGAAGGATGTTGGAAATTTTATTTCCAAGTGCATGAACTGCCAGTTGGTAAAGGCCGAACAGAAGAAGCCAAGTGGATTGCTTCAGCCATTGGAAGTTCCTACATGGAAGTGGGAGCAAGTATCGATGGATTTTATTGATGGACTACCTAGAACAAGAACGGGAAATGAGGGGATTTGGGTCATCGTAGATCGTTAGACTAAGAGTGCAAGATTCATTCATGTTCGATCGACTAGGACTGCATCAAAGTTGGCTGAGTTGTATGTTAAGTGGATAGTTCGATTCCATGGTATTCCGAAAAGTATAGTGAGCGATCGAGATCCATTGTTTACTAGTGGATTTTGGAAGAGCTTCCAGGAAGTTTTGGGAACCGAGTTGTGCTTAAGTACAGCTTATCATTCTCAAGCAGATGGTCAGACAGAGAGAGTCAACCGAGTTTTGGAAGATCTCCTCAGAGCTTGTGTTTTGGATTTCGGAGGATCATGGGAAGATCACCTTCATTTGGTGGAATTTGCATACAATAACAGTTACCAGTCAAGCATTGGTATGGCACCGTATGAGGCATTGTATGGAAGACCGTGTAACTCTCCGACATGTTGATTAGAGACAGGAGAAAAGCTGATGCTTGGGCCAGAGATGATTCGACAGACTTCGGATTGCATAGAGATCATTCGGCAACGAATGAAGGCAGCCCAAGACCGTCAGAAGAGTTATGCTGATAAGCGTCGTAAGGATTTGGAGTTCGACGTAGGTGATATGGTTTTTGTGAAGATTTCTCCACTGAAGAATGTTATCCGATTCGGGAAGAAAGGAAAATTGACTCCGAGATTTGTTGGACCATTCCCGATCATCGGGCGAATTGGAAAGCTCGCCTACAGATTGGAGTTACCAGAGAAGATGTCGGGTGTGCACAATGTTTTTCACGTATCGTATCTACGGAAGTATGTGCATGACTCGAATACAGTGGTTTCTGCTGATAGGTGTGAAGATTTCGAAGTTGATCCAGTCGATAGAAGACCTCGTAAGCCACTTCGTGTTGTGGAAACCGACACGAAACAGCTTAGGAGAAAGATAGTTAAGTTGCTCAAGATACAATGGAGTGATGATGATAACGACTGTATGTGGGAGGTGGAAGAGAGGATGAAGGCAGCTCATCCTAAACTCTTCAAGGTATGGCCCTAAGGTGTTGTGTCATCTCACGATATTGTAACTTGTTCTGGTGTTAGAATTCTGTACGCTAAGCTAGAATTGGATGCATGGTTTGTTGATTGCTATGGATGGTAGGCGTGCAGAATAGTCTTTGATTGCTCTTGTTTGTTTGGAATTTCGAGGACGAAATTCCTAAGGGGGAGAGAATGTAACGACCCGTATTTTTACGGACCGAAATAGCGTAAAACAGTTGACATTTGGTCGCACTGTTGATAAGTCGTTTAGAGTTTAAGTCCTAGGTCGTACGGGTTTTAGGTCGGCAAAGAGTTAGGTCGGAGAGTCTGATAGGTCGTAAGTAAGCATAGGCTTAACTCGTAGCCGACTTAAGGAGATGGGCGACCTATAGAATTAGTCGACCTAAAGATTTAGACGACTTAAGGTAAGTGACCGACTTAAGAAGATTTACCGAGTTAAGAAACTGGCGACCTAGGGAGTTTGAGATAAGTCGAGTGGACGACCTTAGTATTGGAGTGACTTAGAAGTTAGGTCGTATTGGTTTAGGTCGTAGATGACCTAAGAGGTAGCGTGACCTAAGAGATAGGAGACTTAAGGGTTTTGGTGAGTTAAGGATCTAAGGGGTAGGTCGGCGACGACTTAAGTGTTAGGTCATAACCCATTTAGGTCGCGTGAGTAGTTATGTCGTGTGGGGTGTTAGGTCGCAAGGTAGTGGTCTATGTTAGGTCGCGAGAGTTGTTAACTCGTAAGCGACTTAAGGAGGTTAGCTAAGTCGTAGGTCGGCTACCATGTTGAGTCGTATCCCCTGATTAAGTCGCGTGGGTTTTAAGTCGGAGACTCTGTTAAGTCGCACGCGCATTAAGTCGTAGATAGGTAGGTCCGGTTAGTCGTGAGTGCGCATGGGCTTAGGTCGTTGGTTGCTGGGTATGTTAAGTCGTAGACGACTTAGGGGAGTTAAGTCGTAAGTCGTAGAGACTAGGGTCTGTTGAGTCGTAGGTCGGAGATAGGGATAAGTCGGAGACGACTTATAAAGGCAGACGACCTAAGATTTCGGCTATAAATAGGAAGGCTTTGTTCCATTTTTGGGATCCGGATTTTGAAGCGACGAAGTGCTGCCATTTTGAGAGCTCGACTTCTACACTTCTTCACTTCTTTTCTCCACTTTAATCTAGTGATTCCTTCCATCCATATCGAAGATTGAAGAGCTTAGATTGAAGATCTACACTCTTCGAAGAGAGATTTCTTCATTTGAAGCGGATTCGTGATAGATCGAGTTAGATCCTTCGCTGTCCAGATCTGAAGCGTGTTGATTTGGGGTTGTTTAGGTGATTTGGTGAGTGGTGATTATCTCTCACACGGATCCAAAGGAGTATATCGGATTGTTGGCTTGATTTGGTGTTAAAATAGTGATTTCCATGCATTTTCCTAATCCTAAGTATAGGTCCATGTAGATCCATTGTTCATGATGATTTGACATCCATTTTACTAAGTGTTAACCTTTGCAAGTTCATTCATCAAGATTCTAGAAATAATTCTCATGTTTTCATGCTTATTAGACTTTTGACTCTTTAATTATGAAATTGCCATTATTGTTAAAATTGTCCATTTAGCCTATATTTGAATGCTTGTTTACTGGGATGAATGTTTGACTTGATTGATTGCTATGAATTAGATGATTGATGATTTGATTTAGACAAGTTGGTCGAAGATGATTCAAAAGCTAAGGGAAGGGCTCTTGAATTGGAAAAGCTACTCGTGGCATATGTAGCGGATGATGAAGCTCATATGGATAGATTTGATGATGATAATGAGATGGAGCTTTGCTATGATGATGATGAGGCAAAGCATGATATGAGATAGTCTTGGTCTAATCCAGACGGGATCATTCCAAGCAGGTTGATAACTCGGTGTTATGGTTCGAGTTTGAGGATAATGGATGCTCGAGAGGCGCTTGAGCTAGTATGGAAATAGTCGTCGAGGAGGATGACTAGAAGGCTGAGATCCCATCGTTGTTGAAGGTTCTAGCATGCTCAAAGCAAGAGTACGTTGGGCAGATTCGATAGTCCCTGAAGGCTACGGATTGGTAGTCAAGTACTCTGGGCAGATTCGATAGTCCTAGGCACGGGTCACGATGACGTGCGGGAGTTATGTCTAGAACCGGGGTTTCCATTAGCCCTTGACGGACGGCTGAAAGAATGTGCCGGTCATTCAATTAACGGTGATATCGAAGCAATGATAACAGTGATAGCCAGAGTCATGGATGTTTGGTTGTATCGTCACTCGGTCTCAAGAGTAGTGTTTTCTGGGTGCTTATCTGATCTTGGTTTAGGCCTTGGGGGTTTGTACTTGGAAAACATCGCCCTTGACTCGAGTGATAATTGCTTTACTTTAAATTGTATGCTCTGCTATGTTTGCTTCTGCTTAGTGTGTGTCTGGGGGCTATCACTGTAGAAAGAGGTTGGAGTGGGAGGGTTGCATCCCTATTCCTTTTCCTTTATGCTCTTTTGGTATGTTGTTAGTTAATTTACTGCTCACTAAGACTGTTGTCTGACTCAAGGCTTTATGTTTTAACTCTTATTGCCTTGGGTTGTTCGTCCATTTTGGGACGGGCAGACTAGGTAGCAGGTGACAGGTGCTGTTCTTGCTTTCCACGGTGCTGATATCGAAGACGAGCTGGAGTGTTGCATATTGTTTCTTTCTTACTATATGTACTGGATGTTCCGCTGCTTTGTATTCTTTGAGCGTTATGTAGTGAGGCTTGATGTATTGATTATTGAGATATTGTATTCAACTATTATGAAGTTTTATTGATGAGATTCTTTTCTGTGAAGCTTCACTATGAATATGTTCTATTGTATTTTGTCCATGCGCTGTGAGTAATACGATAGATTCTGATGTTTTAATTTACCTTGGCAATCGTCCATGGCCGTCTGGCACACTTTACAGCGCACTATCTCTAGGTTCAGTGCAGGGGTCATGGGCGGTCGTCACAAAAATTGATTTTAAAATCAATTGAATTGAATGTGAGCATGTTGGATTAAAAATAAATTGAATGTAAGAAATTGAATTGTAAACCCTTAAAATTTAATGAAATGGCATATGAATTGATTGAAAGCAATTGAATTAGTTTTGCAATCATATAAATTGCTCACGGAAAGTGTTTGGTGTATGTTGCTTATGAAAAGCATGTGTTTAGCTATTGAAAGTAAGTGAAATGTTAATAAATTTCTTATATTTAGTACTTACATGTTTAAATTAAGTAAGTACAGGTTTAGGGAAGCCGTTTGGTTGGATTGGGTCATGCAAAATGCTAAAAAAATAATTCGCTTGCTTAAAAATGCTAAATAAAGGTACGCCTACGCAATAAAAATAGGAAATATGAACTGTTTTTGTTTTTCCGACCGTGTGGGTCGATGTATATATATTTATATCTCTTGTCAAATTGCAAAAGCTCCTCCGTACAAAGGAGACTCTGCCAAAATTTTCCGAAAATTTTGGGAGTTAGAAATTTTTTAAAAAAATTTCACTAACGACAAATGATTTAAAATTGGTAAGCAAATAGAATTGAAACTGAATATTGAAATCTAATTTTAAATTGTGTATGTAAAGTAAGGTGAACAAAATTCAATATTCAGAGTTTGAAGACAAATTGAACTCAAGTAGAATTGAAGATGGAAATCTGAATGGAAATTGGGAAAAAGTATTGAGTTTTGAAAATAATTAATGAATTGAGGCAAATTGAAATTTATATGGAATTGGAATTCAATTTGAATATAAACTTCAGTAGTGAGGTAGCGAAAATAAATATAAGAAATATTTATATTGAACTTAGAAATGAATAGTGAAATTCTTAAGTACATTTGGTATTGAGAAAATTATTCTAAGTGAATAATTGAATGAAGGTTAAAACTGAAAGTTGTGTAAAGGCAAGTTGTAAATAAGTGAATGGAAATCAAAATAAATGCGAATAAAAGAGAATTGATATAGTTGATAATCAATTGAAATTAATACGTAGGATGTACGTATATTATTTTATTCGCATAGTGATTTGACCCGGATTCGAGCATAGAATTTCGAGGTAATTATACCAATCCGAGTTAGGATTTTTCACTCGATTTTCGACGGCGAACCCTGGATATGGATTTTGATTGATTCTGGATATTCTCTATCTTAGTTTGTGGCTATGCAAGGAGAATGACGGTTTCTGATCAAGAAACCAGATTTGAGTTCGCACTAGGAAGTCGGGTGAACGATACTAGTTCGGAAATGAAATTGTGTGATCGAGCGAGCGATCGAATTTGATATTGCGTACGGATGATATATGTGCATCGTACGGGCTTAAGTAAAGCCAATATTGAAAATTTTGAAAAGAAATGTATAAAATGATTTTGGAGCTGTGATTGGATGTTATTGCTTAATAGGATATACAGGTGTTTTGAAAGGAAAAGAAATTGGTTTCTTTGATTTCAGAAGATAAATATGAATTGCCGACTAAAAGGTAGGTATTTAAATTTTCATATGAAATTTGATAGTTTACTGATCTACCCACTTGGCATTTTGTTTTCTTTAGAAATTTGGGGGCCCGTAGAGGCATTTTGTAGTTGTACCGAGCTAGCCGCGCAAAGGAGACGCTAGCAAAAAAAATTTAAAATATAAGGAGATAGAAAAATTTTGAGGGAATTTTGATAGTTTAAAATTTGGTTTAAACTATAATTTGAATTACTGAGGGGATAATATTATTGGGACAGATGGGTGAGTTTGGAAAGTTAGTAAGGGCATCATTGTGTCTTTAATAAAAGATTGTTTTGGGAAGTTGTTTGAAACTGCTGGGTTTTGGAAATAGTTAATGGGTATTGGACCATTCTTCCTAACTAGTAATTTCGGGGATGAAATTATTTTAAGGGGGAGGAATATGACGACCCGGAATTCTGGACGTTTGAAATTGGAATATTTAATTGATTTTAAATATTCAATAGTGAATTTTTAGCTTGAATTTCAAATATCAATATTTATTGGATAATTTAATTATTGAATTAAACAATTAAAAATTGGTTAAAATGTTGAATCTGGAGTTTTAAAGCCAATTAAAAATAATTTAAAGGCTTATACAATTCATATTAATAATACTGAAGGTATAATTTTTCTAACACCCTAAATTTCCGAATTTTTTTGGCAGAGTCTCCTTTGTACGGAGAGCCTTTTGCAATATGAAAAAAATGATAAAAATAATATACATCAACCTACACGGTCGGAAACACAATATATATCAATATTTATTTCATCGTGGTATTTAATCCGAAAACATACATTTATTTAGCGTTTTTAAGCGAGCGAGCTTACTTTATATGCAATTTCGCAACCCAAATCTAGTCCAATAGCCTCCCTATACATGTACTTACTTAAATAAAATCCATAAGTACCAAAAACATGAAATTTAATAACATTTCATTTATTTAACTAGCTAAACACGCCATTTTCCTAAACCCAACATGTTATTCATGTATTATAAACAGTTACCAGGTTCCAACACTAATTCAATGACTTTCAATCGATTTATATGCTATTCCATTCAATTCGAATGGTTCACACAATTAATTACAATCAATTCCAATCCATATCCATAATATTCATATCATATCCATTATAAATGGATTTCAACCAATTTATTCACTTACCACATATATTGCATAATTTTATCTACTTCCGTCTGCGTCAAACGACAAAAATTTTCATGCAATTTCATGATATTTATATTTATCTAATAAAATACCCACTTCAATTTGTAAACCATTTAAATTGATCCTAAATCAATTTATTAACTTCTATTAATTCACATTCAATTTATTCACAAAAATCTTGTTCGCTCAATTTATATTCAACAACAACCAATCCATGCCCATTTTATTTATGAATCATTTCATAAATTTACTTGAGCCAAGTTTTCATCCAAATATATTAACTTAAGTTAATTCGTTTATTTCCAATTATTTCGACCATATAACTTAAGTTTATTTCCCTTGAAAACAGATTCCATTTCAATTTTAGATCGATTTTTATTCAATCTATTCAATTACATTTAACTCAAGTCTCATTCCAATATCCAGATCATTAATTAATTCATCTAATTAGTTTACTTTCATTTTATACTTCACAATTATATTTTTATATCCAGTAATCACTCCATTTAATTTACTTGAGTTCAAATTCAATTTATAATTCAAGTTTGGATTTTTATTTCTTCACTAAAGTATAATACCATTTTTATTTTGGTTTTTCTATTCCACTTTTCCAATTTATAAGTTCCACAACTTATTTTCTCCTCAATTATATAAATCCTATAATTGAATTGATTCGATTTGACTCATTTTAAATTAAATCTCTTTGCAAGCTTAAATTTCCAATCAAATCCTATTTCATCGATGCTTACCCGAGTATATTCAAATTTCAAATTTTTACTCAAGATTATACA
The DNA here is from genome assembly GCA_030737815.1 of Allium fistulosum. Classification (NCBI taxonomy): domain Eukaryota; kingdom Viridiplantae; phylum Streptophyta; class Magnoliopsida; order Asparagales; family Amaryllidaceae; genus Allium; species Allium fistulosum. The sequence goes on along the minus strand of CM060902.1, from coordinate 794,527,933 downwards.
TCATTTTATGGCTTAAGTATATATTTATTCCATTAACTCCAATTTGTAAGCTATTCAAACTTATTTATTCACAGTTCCGTAATTTTCCACTTAAATTTTATTCCAATCAAAATCTTATAACTTATAGTTAAATAGTCACTTTATAATTCAAACTCTATATTCAATTCTATTCGAAATCATTACTAATGCAATCCAATTTTATTTAACTTGGCTTAAGTTAAATTCTAATCCAAAAAATTTCTCTTACAAATTCAATTTATTTAACTTGCATAAGTTAAATTTTTATTTCATATTGAAATTCACAATTCTAGGTTATAAATTCAAAACTTATTTTTCACAGTGTTCATTAAACATTCAATTGAATATTCCAGAATTCAAACAACCGGTTTCATTTCAAATTATTTTGAAATCATACCAATATATATCTTTTTTGTTTTCAACAAACCGTCCCTTTAGAAATTTCAAAATTAACTTGGTTTTATCCAAATAAATTCCCTTCGGAATTTCAAAACAACACTTGTTTTCAAACAAAAATTTCCATATCAAATTACTCCGGTAGCAATCTATCACTTAGAAACTCGAAAATGAACACTGATGATGCTGCAGTCATCATCAGAGTTATTTTCCAGCAACCGAGTGAGTTCAGTGCTTCCGATTTCTTTTAAATCCCATTTAAAACACTTCCATTCAAAAATATTTCAAAAATAATATCACCATTGCTCTTTTCAAATGCTTTGGAAACATTTCCAAAATCCCGAGATTTTAAAAAATTCTCGAATTCTTGGTTCAAATTCATTCAAAACATTTTCCAAAAATTTTAGGATTTAAATTTCCAAATTCTGGGTTTATTCATTTTAACTCACTTGTATAAATCGTATTTATACAATTCCTATTTGGTTATATAAACCATTTCAAATTTTATAATCTTGTTTTGGTTATAATAATAACAACCAAACACACCATTTTACTATAATATTTCTAGAAAATTATTTCTTTCATATCAAAATATAGTTGGGTAAAATTATTGCATTTATTCGCTTCAAAACAATACTATGCCGGTTTACCTGGTTCAAGTGTTTAATAATTCCTATCGATTTCGTGGCGTCCCACTATTAGACCAGAATTCATAAACCACTCAACGGATAAGTCAACACAATATAAAACAATTTATATTTACTAACAAATACGCGCTCATATCTATTAATATGCTCAACTCATTCTAGGGTACTACTAACCCTATCTCTAATGAGTAATCCTACCAAAGCCAAAGTTCTCGCTTAACCTTCAGCTCTGATACCACATGTAGCGACCCACCATTCCTTACCCTTTGAGTTGACAATAAACCACACTTGTCCGGCCCAAATTGTACGGGAATACGAATCGCTAGGGGTGAAGAAGAAAGAGGTAGAAGAAAATGGAAACAACAACAAAGAATCTCACAATCACAACGGAACAAAATATAATATATATATTAACAGATTTCTATACAAAGAATATGTAGCTGTTAATATATATACAATAATTATAGTACAACAATCAACAATCAATCTGGACAGTTATAATAACTTGTCCTTACAAATACTGAACATTCAGTTTAACACACACAGCTGAATATAAATCAAGTACGTGGAATACGACCGAGTCTCCTCTAGCTCGTCTCCTGAGCTCCATAGCATCCTAACCTGAATCTATAATACTCGGTCTAACCCGAGCATTATAATAAAATAACACCTGACTCAATCTAGAAAACCAGTATGAGAAAACACACTCAATTTGAATTATTACTGTTATCAAAATCCTTTGAAAACAAAGGTTCCTCGTAAGACCACGCCACACATAAATACGACGGGTTTTTACCTTACGATAATCAAAATATTTTATATCAAAATCATCTGATATTATAATAGTGTCTATAGAAAATAAATTAGAAAACAGCTGAAATGCTTGCATCTCACGTTTCAGCATAGTTGGTATACAACTAAAAACGTACGGTGCATATTGGAGAATGGATTCCATACTATGACCAGGTAAGGAACTACCTCCGATGAGTGCATCTCTAGATCAATGCACCCGGGTCTGACAAGAACATCTTGTACCCTGCCACACAGAACCGACCTTGCACTTGACTACTACTACCGAATACGTCATAATCCCGGTCTTCTGACCTTTTTCAGATCTCATGCACAACCAATCCATAAATATGTAGAAGTAGGGTAACTAGAACGATGATGACATACCCTAATGGGCACGACCCACTTAGCCCTGCTGCATGCCCTTTTTTGGTCATTTTTTGGTTGATGAGTCTTGAGGCTACGTTTATGTGACGCCCCACCTCAATACCCACGCTAGCCAAGGACACTACGATGTAGTGCTGTCAACTAGCACGGAGAATAAGGCTGTTGAGGAGCGACCATCCATGTAATTGATTATCACACGGTGGCTATAAAATAATCTTCGGAAACAAACATAGAAATAAACATAACACAAAGCAGTCACAGACATCCATATCACAAAGGCGGAAGAAGATATGAATATATAACTAACACATGAAAGTGTACATCAGAGTAGTGGTCAAAAAGTTCCACAATAATACAAAAGAATAGCAACACGTGCTATACCAAAAGAATACAACTATGAGTCCATATCTCAAGTGTATACAACAAAAACTGCTAAACTAAATAGTCAGCCAAAAGTCAGAGTAGCAAATCCCGGAAGGAAGTCAAGCAGAAGCACCTGTAACATCTCGGTCTGACCTGAGTATTATTTAAGAAAATAATAAACGGATCAGTCTAACTATAAATATCAGATGACATGATATAAAATAAGAGATATGGCATAAACGTAAAATATCCATACTGACATACTACTATAAGTATGAAAATGATGATCAACAGGAGATCAACCGATGAGAAATGATCAATATCACGAGAATCTTCTCAAAGATCCAAAGAGGGTATCATACCCTAAACTTGTACTCATAACAAGTCAATGACATAAAAATCCAGAAATCAAACAAGAAATCCAGAAATCATAAAAAAGAGAAAGAGGCCTATCACACGATGGTCCGAAGACCATGGGGCGCTACCCCATATGTGTGGGTCGGAATCACACTGATTGAGGCCTAGGCTAACCAAAAAGCAAAAAGGTATGTGTGAATGGAATCACACAAGTGGTGTCTAGCCTAACCTCGCAAACAAAAAGATATGTGTGAGTCGGAATCACACTACTGCGGTCTAGACTAACCTTGCGGACAAAGAGATATGTGTGAGTCGGAATCACACCACTGCGGTCTAGTCTAACCTTGCAAACAAAGAGACATCGCACAATTGCTAGTCTAAATCATAAAATGATCATCATGATCAGCGAGAAGTGTCAATCACACCAAGCTAGTAAATATATGAGTTTAGCTTCATGTCCCATAACCACTTGCTTAACTTAAATATTTACGAACAAGCTGTAAATCTTCACTAGGAAATTGTCACGAAAAGGGTTCAATCGAACAAGTCCAAGAGCTAACCGACAAAGTGAACGCAAGCGTTTCATACCACTCGTTTTACTAAGTCGTTTTAGTCGATTTCTCATTCGAGTGAATTAAAGGCTTATATATATTAGTAGATTGGAAATCGGTTTGAGAAAAAGAACTTTTGATATTAAAAATAGTGTTGAAATCGATTTGATGAAAGAGTTTTGATATTTACTACTAGTATTAAAGCCTTCATATCTTAAAGTGACAAGTCATAAAACGATTGTTGGAACAGTCTATCACAAAAATTCACATTCGAAGACGTGAATAAAATCCAAGGAAATCAGCTCAAAATGCATCAAAGTGGAAGTTCTGATGAATGCTTTTCAGATAAGATTGCCTACGCAGAGTAATACGGGGTTCGACCTGCCCGGTCAGGTCGCGGGGGTCCAGGGGGCAGCGCCCCGTCACGGTACGACCTAGTGAAGGCAAGCGGTCTCGAGAAGCCAAACGACCTAAGGGAAGAATGCCACGCGACCTAGCAGAAGAACAGGTCGAACGACTTAGGGAAAAACAGGTCAAACGACCTAAGTGCTAACTCGCTAACGACTTACGACTTAAGAGGGTTCTGCGACCTAAGTGGGATGCGCGACCTAAGAAGGTACGCGACTTAACAGTTTAAGGGTCTACGACCTAACATTTTAAAAAAAGTCCAACGACCTAAGAAAATTAGGGTCATACGACCTAAAGAGGTTCGCGACATAAGGTTGTTCGCGACCTAAAAGTGCACGACCTAAGGTCTTACGACCTAAGGAAAAGAAAAGTCTTACGACCTAAGGAGTTAACTCGCGAACGACCTAACTCTTTAACTCACGAACGACCTAAGCCTTTAACTCGTGAACGACCTAAGCCTTTAACTCGTGAATGACCTAAGCCTTTAGCTCGTGAACGACCTAAGCCTTTAACTCGTGAACGACCTAAGCCTTTAGCTCGTGAACGACCTAAGAAGGCGGTGACTTTTTAATGCAGCGACCTAATGCCTTAACTCGCGTACGACCTAGCAACTTAAGTTCGATACGACCTAACATTTGCCTGGAGATTATAGGTCGGCAACGACCTACGACTTAACTCCAGGCGACTTTTCCTCGCGCCTACGAACCCATCTTCACCACGACCTAAGGTTAACTCGTAGGCGACCTACGACCTATGGATGAGCGACCTAACTCCGAACGAGCTAAAAATGGCCAGAACGTGCTAGTAGCAGTTTTTCACCGAAATCCCTAAAATTTGGAGTTTTTCGCCAATCCAATCCAAACCAAATGCAACAAACATGCTAAAGTGACGAGGAATCATTCCCAACAGTCCAATGACGATTATAGGCAAGATGTGAGATCAAAAATCTCACCTTTTCCATGAAATTGATGTTGGAGAGCTTAAGAGCAAAGCAAGAATCAACCCCTAGCTTGAATCTATGTTCTTCACCTTGAATTCGGAGTTTGATGTTGAATTTACTAAAGATCTCGAGCTTGGAATTTTAATTTCTCTTTCCCTCCACCTTTTTTGAAGAAGCTTGAAGTATTTGATGAAGTGATGAAGAGAAGAGGGGGTTGGGCTGAGTTAAGAAGGTGCAGTCCCAACCAAAGTCACAAGTGGGAAAAGTGACGAAAATTTCACTATCTCCAAACATATCGAAGTTTACACTCAAAAAGATCGCAAACGTCATTTTGAACTCAATGGGGGTGGTCTCGAGTCCTAACTTGACCGTATGCAAAAAGTAGCTTTTCGGACTAACATCCGACTAACGATAAAATATTTAAATATAAAATCGATAGATATGCGGGTTGTTACAGTTTACCTTTTTGAATAGCAATCCCACTTGGAATGCTAACACTGCCTTCCAGGCAATAATGCAATGATAGCATTCATCCATACAAGTTGTCCTGGGTCTGGACAAACCAATCACTTTAAAAATCACCGTCTTCATTAGCTTCACGATATCCTAATTCGTAACGCACAAACTGAATTGAAGTGGTTTTTGGATAATTAAATCCAATCCTGGTCTCTTCAAAACAATCAACGAATTTGGCCAAATTTGCTAGTCGGTTATTAACTATCAAAAAACACACATAAGCAGTCACTAGGCCCATATTATAATTTTTCCAAAATATTTATTTCAAAATATCTTTACAAAGACTATACTCAAATCTCTTTCAATATTCCAATATACGGAAACAGTTCCCATATACTTATATTCACAACATCATATATTTCAAATCATATCTATACTTAGAAATATATTTTCCGAATATATACCATTTATAGTTCAACGCTTTGAAAATATTTCTATAACAATAATCTCGTGATTGAAATATTTCAAATCCTTCAGGTCGAATACTATGGAAATATTTACAGGTATATTTCCTAAAATCATTTTATTCCAAAACTTAGGAAATATTCCATTTATCTCCTATTTCTCAAAATCATTTACAATTATTTGTAAATTACTTAACTCACATAAAAAAAATTCTATAAGTTTCTCGAATTCATTAATTAGCTTCCTTTTAAATTTTTCCCAAGTCGATTTCACTTGTCTATAATTCCAACTATCATTTCTAACTTCTTTTATGAATCATAATTCATTTTCAGAAGTTATCTAATTCGAACGATTCAGAAATTTCCTGAAATGACCCTCTCTTTTTATATCTTAATTTGTAAGGAATTTTTTTTTACATAGATATATATATATATATATGAGATATACATATACATATTTCTGAAGCCTAGAGTCATTTTTTTTCTATCAAACAACATATATCCAGGATCAAAATAATTAACCAATATAAATATATCAGTACATTCACAAAGACATGCACATACATGTGAGGATGTATATGCCTCTCTTGTTTGAATCAGAGTTCTGGAAAACAAGAGGATATTTGATTGATTAAGTTTTATCAATCCACACATAGTTCAGTTCAAATATATGCAATAAAATTTCCATCCATGCATGAATACCTATATATATATATATATATATATATTTTTTAAACTCCTGATTCTTTGCTAAATTCTCTAGGGAGTATAAATCCTAGAAACCAGATAATTGTAATATGATTGTCTATAAATTAATGGTTTGGGGCTTGTGTTCTAAAAAATGATAGAAGTGTTTATCATTATCCATGTTTGATTTTTCTTATACAATCTGTCTAGAATACATGCTCTTTTCTGGAATAGTTTAAAGTGATTTAACACATTCAAAAACTTGGTTCTTTGATGTCAGTATGCTTTAAATTAAATGAAGTGCAAACTTGAGTGGGTTTCCTGTAACCATGGGTGTCAATCACATGGTTCAACCAGACTCTTTGTTCTGGTGTAACCCATCTGGTCTTAAAGATGTATATGATCAAAACCTGAGTGAAATGGACTTCAGATTCATGTAAAAATAAAAAGGAAAAGGTGTGTTAATATCTGTACAAAACATGCTTATGAGTGTATATAACTGCAACTATTTTGGATCTGGCTTTCAACTCCCATATTACAGATTCTTCCTTTATTTAAAAATAAGGCATGAAACATTTGTATAAAACAAGTTGAATTATGGAAACATTACAGTCATATAAAAACATTCTCCCTATGCTTATTATCTTTTGTATACATATGACATAGTAGAAAAATAAAACCATTTAATTTTTCTGAGAATCAACTATCCAGTTTTCCCAAAACTTAAATCCTTTTTAAAGACTCAAGATTGACTAATACATTTATAAAATGTAATCATTCAATTTTAACATAGTGTTCTTGCTAAATCCACTTACAAGATTTTGATTAACTTCTTTAACATATCAGATATTAACTAGATTTATAGATTCCAGATACAAGTCAATTTCTTAACAAAATACTTAGCAAAATATCCATCCAATATTCAACACTTAATACAAGTAGCAATTTAAATTATCAATACATGCAGATTTCATCATTTAGGCTCTTATCTAACTAAGTTTAGCATGCTATAATCTTCTTCTCAAAACCTTGCTCCTACTCCTACTTAGTTGCTGCAGTCCCTGAAAATGCATTTAGAGCTGCCCCATTTTAAATGAGACACCCCATATGCCATTAGCACACTAGGGTCAGACATATGCCTGGTATGAGAAAATCCACTAAAACAATTTGTAAATCAAGTTAAAGTTAAAACATGAATATATTTATATAACTCTGCCTTTTGCAAACAAGAAATTCATGTGTGCATATTCTGTGTCAATGTGCAGGTGCACACTTAAATCTGCCTTTCCAGAAACTTCAAGAAAACATGGTACATTCATACATTCATATAATTCATTCATGAATCAAATAAACACCCATACAAACAAGGAAATCACCCAAAATGAATTAAACCATTTATTCACTGTCCAGATTTCATTCCAGGAAAACTCTAGTTCCTCTTTATATCAAATTCTCTTACCTTGATATATTTATCTATCTTGGTCTCATCTGCAATTAATTGAATCAATGGACACACTGTAATGAACTAATTCACTCCATTACACAAATATCTCAGGACTTAAACAAGCCATGTGTCAACTTGTATTACTCAAGAAAACAAGTCATTCTTGCAGTGTTCTTGACCCCAATTTCCTAATCAGGTTTAAGTTATTAATAACTCTTTTGATTTTTCATGACTAAACCATTCAGTGATCCATTTCACTAACTAAAACATCCATATCATGGCATCTCATATTATTCATAACCAAACAGAGACAAACAGGCAAACAACCATTGGTGACTAAATAGATAAGATTTTGTATGTGTATATATATATATATATATTCTGGTATTTTTAAAAGCGGTATGGGCAACTAACGTTGGCTTATGGCTATTGAGAGAGTTTTTCCTTTTGCAAACATTTGTGCTTGAGTTAAACTCAGAATGACCAAGTCTCACTGAATCACAAAATTTGTTTGCTATGTATATGAACATTTTTATATTTTCATTGAATCAGGAGCATCAGCACATAGGCAACCGTATTGCACCCCTAATTCCTTTTTGTCTCAAGCCTCAGCACTTATACATGAGTATATTGCAGCTCAACCTTATTTACATCTTTCTGGGTTGAGCCAAAACCAATACTACTTGCCTATTTTCAACATTTTATTTTCTGGGTATTTGTTTATGTTCCTAAACATTAACATATCAGAGATCTGAGTTTATAACATATATGTATACTAACAATACTTAAATCTTTCATATGATAAAACAAGTAGAACAACCAAAGAGAATCAAAACATTTTCAGTTCTAAAATCACATATAAGCATTCACATATGAAAATACATTTTCAAGAAAATTACTTATAACTGGCTGCCTACATTAGGACTTATTGCCTTAGATTTTGAGTGAGTTTTCTCACCTAGCTCTCTTTCACTTCCTAGTTGACTGGTAAGCCTCTGCCTTCAAATCTTTTCTTCACTTGTATTATATTTATATAATATCTATATATTTTTCTCAAGAGCTATCCGGGAAGAAGAAGATTTCTCCTCTCACTGCCTATTTATGCAGGGTTTTTTTAGGGTTTAAGGCACTAGCTAAAGACACCTTTGCCCATCAGAAATTATGCCATTTGCATTTAGTTTTTAAACCCAAAATCTTACCCTCCCCGGCTTGGGTTTGTGAAGAGAAAAGTGGTTATATCTTTTTGGTTAATTTCAGAAATTTGCTTTTCTAGAAAATACTTTTCCCTTTTTCCTACTATCATGCTATAAGTGTGACTTGATTTTATTATTTGTTAAATACTTTTCCTAATTCTGCCTATACCAAGCATTTCTCTATTTTATCTTATTTTTTTTCTATTTTTAGCTTTCATGTAAATAGTATGTACTTCCTTCATTTATTTATAAGAGGATTACTCCTTTTTCTTTCTGCCTATAATTAAAATATGTTTATATATTTTATTTTGCTGATTTGAACTCTAGTACCTTATTAACATATCTATATATATATGTATATAAATCTTACTGAATTAATTAGTATACTCATCTGTATATATTTATACATTATTTTGTACTGACACACACATGTACAAGTACACTCAAAAATACTCAGTAGCATCCATATATATATATATTTACTTGTGCATATAGTTTTTAAGGATTTAATCTATATATCTATATATATATATATTCCCATACACATCAACATGTATTTATTCTTAGAGTTCAGGAATTTAGCTTTTGTTCATGTGCATTTCCTGTGCACACATGTACACACATACAGATACACTATATCAAGCTATATCAATTCCCCTTTTATATTTGTTTAAAAATTATTTTAAACTTATTTATATTTTTCAAAATAAATTCCTAAAATCTTGGGTCATTAAATTTCCTTAGGTTTCTAGAATTCCACTATAAGATTTCTCTTATAAAAATCATATCCGTTAAACAAAACTTCATTTATAAATCTCGAGAGAATTTATAATTAAATCCCAATTACTTCCAAAACTCTATATATATATGTAATAAGTATTTTTTTTAAACAAAAATATTTTATTTCAAAAAAATACTTTTATGTAGTTATATAAAATATCCAAAAACTTTAAATAAACATCGATAACTCATTTCCAATTCATTTTTAAATAAAACCAATCGATTTACAAAACTGGTTATTAAAATTTTAATTTATTTTAATAAATATTAAATATTTGAACAACTAACTTTTTCGAAATATTTTAATCTAAATAATAGTTTTAAAACTACATAGTTTAATAAATAAAAATCTCATTTTAAAACAATTTTAAATTTCTCGACAAAAATTTATTTAAAAATCCAATACTTTAATTTCAATTTATAAATCCATCTCGATTCATATCACATCGACTACATCTCAATTTTCATAATAATTCTCGCATTCAAAAATAGATTCCACTCTTTTTTCAAAAAAAATGATTTCCATAACTCGGTATAAATTCACATTGTAAATTTATATTTACAATTCATCAACTGATATCATTTTTTTTCTTATTTATAAACATCGTTTATAAATTTATAAACCCCTTTGAGTTTTACTTGTTTATAAAACTAATCCTATTTATAAAATCCCATTTTATAAATCCATTTCTTAATAAATTCCATTTATATTTAGAATCTATTTTTAATATCAATTTCAACTCCTTTTCATATTTTCCAGAATATCATTTACAAATCCCTTTATATAATTTATTTTAAAAATCTCTATTTAAAACAATTTACGAATAGTTAAGTACAACCAAAATCAAATATAAATTTTTCAATCCAACTCGATTTCCTTTAAAATATTCCAAATTCCAACGTAAATATTTTTATATCTAAAATTCCATTTAGTTCCTTCAAATGAAAAAAATAATATTTATGGTATTTAAAATATCAAAATTAAGGCCAGTGCCACTATAGCATCCAAACATTCAAATCACACAACAATCTATAACAAATTATTAAATTCCATCATGTATTACTATATATAAAAAACAATCAATATATATTTGAGGAATCCAATTGGATCCCTCCAACCTATTTCCCTGCATCCACAGTTGTTAAATAACATAAAAATACCAATCCCGCTTCGAGGCGGGATATCGCGGTAATATAGGGTCATCCGCAATTATGTGGGGTGCATAAGGTGTCATCCGCTCCAATCGGTGGGAATATATCCAACAACTAATATATATACTTATATATAATATAATCATCCAACTGATAATAATAATTTATCAATTCACCTAATCATCCAATAATTAATTCTAATTATTATAAATTTAAAATCAGCCATCCAAATGAGTGAGATTTACTCACCTTGATTTTTATTTGCGATCCGTTCCAATTTTAAATTGAATTGAACATCGCTCAATTAAATTTAAAATTCCACTTGCCTCCAAAAATCTCCAAAAAAAAATTGTTTCGAAATCTACGCCATTATGAATGCAACGCCCTCTATTTCATGATTTTTGGACCTCGCATGACAAAGTTATATTTTTTTTTCAAACATTCAAAATAATAAGAATAATCATTATTATTTTCTTGGTTACTGTTACCAGATTTATTACCTCATTTAAGAAAACCTAATCGCACTTCACTTCTTGACCTCGTTCCAGGCATGAACGAACTCCACCATCATCGACCTATGCCCCGCCTCCCTTGTTCGCCTTGAGCTCCCCACTTCCTTGAGCGGCGCCGCCTGCGCCTGGCCACGCGCACGTGCCACCAGTGGTTCGTCGAACCCTAAATCGAGCAGCCTCCCCCCAAAAGCCCATCGCGATATCACCAAACCCATCTCCGCTAGCCTTCAAACACAGCGCTGTCGCCCGCCTCTCCCCTCGCCGTAGTAGCAGCCTCGCCTCAGCTCCAGGCAACTCGCGATTCCATCGCGTCCATATTCTTTTTTTTCATGAAATTTAACAAACGAAGAAAGGTGAAAACACGGTTTTAAATGAAGGAGGGAGTGATAGAGTGGCTCGATCAGAGATATCAGGTGGCTGCGTTCGGAACTAGGTCGGTTGAAGTGATTTGATATATACCATTTTTTTAATTTCAAAATATCTCGTAGTATATACGGAAAAATCTCGAACCTCTTTTAAGGCGTGCCGCCAGGCATTCCTAATGTTATACCCTCCGAACCCAATGGAATGAGTTTCGAGCTCCAATTCGATCGTATGGAGAAGATAGCTTTTTGAACCCAATTATAATATTAAAATTTTGATATTAATTTCAACGCGTTTCTATTCCGTATGACCAAACGTTAACTCCAAATGCTACGAAAATTAAAATCCATTAATAATACACTATTACGGATCTAATGGAACCTGTTTCATCAAATTCCGGGACTATGCCCCGGATCGCTATTTTAACGCCCGTCGATCTCAATAATTGACGAAATCACTTGAAATTTTCAGTTTTAAAAATTTACTAACTCAATTCTAATTAAAATAATATTTATATCAATATAAGAAATCGTTTCAATTCATACCTAACTCCAAATCAATTATTCAAACGATTTTCAATTATTAATTCAACAATTAAATTTATTCAATAAATCGCTAAACTGGGAACTTAAGTTTTATTCCACTTATTTGATCGATAACCTTCATATTAAAATTCCATTTACATTTCAAAATTCAACACTTAAAATAAATTAAATATTTAAAATCAAAGGTTGAAAATCCTGGTCGTTACATTGAGTTATTGAACCATGCTGTTGAGTTGCCTTTCTACTCACTAGGTACATATATACATGTATTTACATATGTGTGAATATGTGTATTAGTGTGCCTAGTTATCCGTTTGTATATTTGACTTTGAAAGTATTAAACTTTTCACTTGATCTGCCACATGCTTAAACTGTTTTGAGATATATGTGTATATATGTGCATATATGTAGTTCATTTGATAGTTCATGTGTACTCTTAAGTTCCACTTGCATTACCGTGTATGAGTTTATGTGTACACTTGAGTTTATGTGTACACTTGAGTTTATGTCTAAGTTAGTGTACACTTAAGTTCATGTGTACACATGTCCCTGCCTTGTACTTGTTGTATTCTCGATGGTTTGAACTTCCATGTATATACATACATACACATGTATGTATATATGTGTGGCACTTGCTTGTTATAATCTGTGAAAAGCCAATGCACTGCTTGACAAGGCAGTGCATAGCACTGACTTGTTAAGGCAATGGACGCTAGTGATGCCTAGTTTTGTGCACTTTAATGGTCCATGTTGCTTTTGCTGTGATGGTCCATGTTGCTTTTACTGTGATGGTCCATGTTGCTTTTGCTGTTGCTTTTGCTATTGCTTTTGCTTATCCATGTTGCTTTTGCTGGTCATTTGCTTTTGCTATTGCTTTTGCTTATCCATGTTGCTTTTGCTGGTCATTTGCTTTTGCTGGTTTCTTGTTATGCAGTCTTGGTTCATCCATACATGCTATTGGTTTGTAAGTTGTTTGTATATACTTGTATACACTTGTATATACTTAAGCTTGAACCAATTTGAGTTTCCGAACCATTTTGAGTTTCTGTTGCTTTTACTCCAGTTCTGTATACACTTTTATATACTTGAACATGTATATTACACTAGTCCATGTTGTACTTGAACTTGTATATTTGTCTAGTTCTGTATATACTCGTATACACTTGTATATATTTAAAATTTTATATTACACCGTTCCGTGTTCTTTTTGTTGGTCTAGCCCCGAACCATTTTGAGTTTCTGAACCATTTTATGTGCATTTGCACTTGTTGTTTTGCCTGAGCTTGTTTACGTGCACTATCTTGAATTCAATTCAGAACCATTTTGAGTTTCTGAACCATTTCATGTGCACTTGCACTTGTTGTTTTGACTGAGTTTGTTTATGTGCACTATCTTGAATTTGGTTCTAAACCATTTTGAGTTTATAAACCATTTTATATGCATTTGCACTTATTGTTTTGCCTAAACTTATTTATGTGCACTATCTTGAATTCTGTGACGCCCCACCTCTAAGCTCACAATAACAAAGAGTATTAAAATAAATACTGTCAGTTATTACGAAGAATAAGGCTGGATAGAAGCGACCATCCGTAGTTGGGCCTTACACCAGTATTGGTTACCTCGATAGGAGTGGTGTATATTTTTATTTTTCATCTCTGATTTATCTACTCCCATCGACATACCCAATTCCAGTATAAAATGAACTACGATGGTTCATAATAGTTTAGGACAATATATATAATAATAACACAGATACTAAAATGCGGAACACAGATAACAAAAGTCTCATATATATATAACTGATGTCAGTTACAATACATTTCACACAATACATATGATATAACTACAACTGTCGACTCTGGAAGTTATATATACAAGTACATTATCAACTAATATACATGAATACATATCAACCTATACTATGACATGACTACTCCAAAAGATATGAAAAGTCTTCATAGCACAAACAGCAACCCAAAGCAAGATATCTACAACCTGAAATAACTCGGGTCTGACCCGAGTATTAAATTCAAAAGAAAATAATACACGGGTCAGTCTAATTCAAACTCAGTTATTAATGCACAGAAGCAATAATAATCAAATAACAAATAGACGACAGTCACAGAAATCTTGCATATCCGACTCCTCGATAAGAGAATCGGATAACGGTAGATATAACACTAAACAGTGTTAAACAACAAATCAGCAAATCCAAATCATCAACAAAGATAAATAAAAAGGATTATCAATGAAGATAGTTTAGAAAACAACAGAACTGTCTAAACGACAATTAACAACAAAATAATCCATACTATTTGGCTGCAGTACATGCTCGCATGCACTGCCTCGCCACTACAGTGATGAAACACAAAAGCTCAATGAATCAGAAACAAATGGCATCAAATCAAATCAAAATGAACCAGATGGAACTGCACAGCATCCACCCAGTAACCATCAAATGAACGAAGTGCACATGAATGCACAATGAAAATCGACAACTGAGTACAAGGTCAAACCCGAGTCTTGGAGACTAGATTCAACTCAATGTACAAATCATAATGCAACACTGTCTGGATCAATTGCCATCAAGAAAGTAAGACCAAAAAGTAAAATAATCAGACTGCAAACTTCAACGTAAACCAATAGAAGACCAAACAAACAAGTATTCATTCAAGTACTTGTTTAAATGGTCAGATCCAAACGACTCAAGCATCGACTCCAGTAATTGGCAACACAACTAAATGCACCAGTGAAACCAATGCAAAACTCAAGTGCAGTGAAAACAACAACAAGGGAGAATAGTGAATGTATAGAACATCACTAATGAAACAAGTTCATGAGGATAGTGAATATATAATACATCACTAATGAAATAGTGCACATATGAAGTGCACGACAGGCTCAAGCCAGTGCACAACAAAAAGACAAAGCCTCAGCATCAGATCAGAATTGGATAGAGCAATAACTCAAGCCAATGCTAACATGAAGTGCAACAAACTCAAACATGTCAACAAGAACAACAAGGCCAGTGTACAGTAATGCCAATGGAGACTAGACAACATGAATATGAAGACCACAATTATGAACTGAATAGACAGTGCACAACAACTCAATTCAAACTACAATGAACAAGTAGACAAGACAAGTGCAGTAGCTACAACTCAAATGCAAAACTCAAAATCAAGCTTCGACCCAAGTTCAAATCAATCAACAAAACAGAGACTGTAACAGCTCTGATCAACAATAAGTACAATATCCAGTCAAGCATCATCAAAGACTGGTGCATCCCAATACAACATAGCAATGTGGAAGTGCAGACTTGATGAACAAAATGCAAGAAACAACTGTGGATATAATGTATCACTGTGACACAAGTACAAGATACATGAACTAAACTTCCAATCAATATATGATGTTCACAGCCACTAGCACATATAGATATATAGTATGAACCAAAGTGAATGAGGACTCAATGCGCCAACTCGAATAACAATGGACAGCAGACTGTTCATGAATCAAATAACGAAACCGAGTGCAATCTCAAGTGAACTCAACAAGACAGTCAAATTCAAATGCAACTGACTTGAAAGAACAAGTGCATGAACCAACATATATGCAGACCGCAAACTCGACCAACAGGTTCAGGTAGACAGTGAACAACATAATGGTACAGGCAATTACAAAATCAAGACAATGTCGAAGTCAACCAAAGCCAGTTCGAACTACATCAAGAGCCGAAGCCACAGTAAAATGTCGGAGACACTATCAAGTCAAAGCAGTAGTTAACAAGTCAAAGTCAAATAGGCTACAACAATAATTTCATTCAAAATCGAAGTCAACATCAAACCAAGTCAGAGCCGTGATCAAAGAGATGAACAGGCCAAAGACGAGGTTATCAAAAATCATGGTACATCAGTCAAGTTAACTGCCGAGCTACTGACCGAAGTCATGGTATCGCAAACCCAAATCAAGTGACCGAAGTCAGATATGTCACAAGAGAAGCTCTTGGACCAAGGCTACAATGTGCATAGATATGCAAACAATTGTATAAGGCCGAAGCCAAAAAGGAAGACAAGAAACAGTCGAACAAATTCATATCAACAGCAAAAATAACGAACAAACCAAAGTCACAGAAGAAATTCACATAGCACATCAATTTCCAACATCGAACGAAAAGAAATGGCCAACTCAAATCAATTGACGAATTCAACAAGTGAATATGAACAAAAGAAATTCACATAGCAACATCAATTTCCAACATCGAACGAAAAGAAATGGCCAACTCAAATCAATTGACGAATTCAACAAGTGAATATGAACAGAAGAAATTCACATAGTAACATCAATTTCCAACATCGAACGAAAAGAAATGGCCAACTCAAATCAATTGACGAATTCAACAAGTGAATATGAACGAAAATCAAAAGATTCGAACTCTAAATAAACACGAAGCATGAATTAGATGCGAGTGGAACACTCACCTTATCAATCGATCGAAAGTTTGTAGCCGATGCTTAAGAAAATCAAAAGCCCTAATTCTTCAAAGCGGAACGAACGAAGAAAATCGAGACCGCCATTTATTTTCTTTTTGAATGTTTTCTTAGGTTTTTCCGTTTGAAAGGAGAAATGGGGAACGGGTCTAATTATCATGGCATCAAAGCAATGCAAATGTGGGCCAGATTCAAATATAAAGCCCACTTCAACATTTAACATATTGTTTAAATGTGTAACAACCCTACATTTTAGGCTTATTTTATTTTATTTTTATTTCTGTTAAATTGAATTTCCTGATTTAAAATCTTTATTTTAATTTGAGATTATTTTAAACTTGTTTTATTTCAAATATTTCATTTCTAAATATAAATTTTGATTGTTGTGTGGATTATAGTTTCAAACTAGTATAAATTTGATATTTCACTAAAAAGTGAATTTCTGTTCTAACCGGTCAAACTTTGACTTTTAACTTTTAAATTTAAATATTCAAATTCTTAAATTTTATCTTTTATTATGAAAATAGATTTAATATCATGAATACTGCTTTTTGTTTCGTTGAAAACGGATTTAAATTATAAAAGTTATAGATTTTTCAATATCGTGTGTAAATTGATTTATTCAGCAATATTGTTGTTTTAAATTTTATAAATTATATTTTAAATTGTCATATTTTGTTTTAGTTTGTATTAATATGTAATTTTAGGTATATCTTAGTCTTTTAATATTTTTAAAGTGATTAAATAATTTTTCCATTGATTGTTTGAATTATTTTCCATTTTAAAGACTAGTTTCATATATACATTGTTATTTTCTTTATTTAAATTATATAATTTAAATATTTTTATTTATTTTTCTTATTTTTCTTTATTTCTGAGACCATTTAGTTATATTATCAGCCATTTTATGTTTTATAAATTACAAAAGAAATATGAAAGGTTTTGAAACCCTTTATCTCCTTTGTCCTTTTGTCTCCCACCTTTTCACTTTAACCAACACCTTTGCATTCAATATTTTTTTGCCGTTCATTTTTCACTTGCTTTCTGCCGTATCTTTCTTCATTTCACGTGAAAAACAAAATAGCTTCTAAAAAAATAGCACGACATCTCTTCTCCTATGATCAAAAATTGTGGTAAAGTTTTCTCTTCTTTTATGTTGATTTGCCTTGATTTTTCTATGGATTTTGCACTTGTTTTCAACATGTTATGGCCGGCCCCACATCCTCCAGCTGCTAGGCCGACCCCACCACCACCACAACCAGCCACCACCAACTCCAGATCACCATCCCATCAGGCCGACCATCCCTAGACAAGAGATCCACCCTCTACTTTCACAAACCATCACTATATGTTCAAGCCTAGCCTTCCCTTCCTCTATCACCACTTCCACCTCCTTTGCCGCCACTTCCACCACCACCCCTTGCTCTGACCTAACCACCACCCACTGCCACACCACCCACCACCACCTGAGCACCAGGCCGAACTCATAGGACCCCTCGGCCGAACCCATATTGTGACTTGAATTGATGCTAGTGCCTTGTAGTTGTAGATCCATGCACCCACTTTTACACCACCTTTTAAACTATGTTAGGCCGACCATATAGACCCAAGACCAGATCAAAATTCAACCCTTACTAGTACATTTCAGACCTGTAACTAAAGTATAGGAAGTTGAATGCAAGTGCAATGATTTTGGACTTGTTTTATACAATCGTTTCTAGATTTGTTTTATTGAATTTTGGGTTGAAAACTCATGTTGTCTATATTTGTTTTGTTTGAATGTGACAAGGCAATTAGTTTTGGCTCTTCCAATCTCAAATCATTATCGTGCTTTCGTGCCTCTGGAAATCCTTGTTGTGTGTTCGTGGTCGTCATCTCCAGCTTCACCAGACTAATATGTACTTATATAACTAGTAAACTAACACCATTTGAATCTGTAAATTATATAATCCTGTTATAACTGTTATATTATGATTATATGATGTTCATCCCTGTTTATACACATGTTATATCATTTGTTACTGTTATATATTGTGTACCGTTCATTTTTATCAGTTTATCACACTGCAAGTTCCCTGTAGATTAGGTTCACTATGGGTTGAAATGATACATACCCGAACGGACTTTAGAATAGGAAAAGATCGTTATGGGCTGAAATGATAAGCCTGAGCGACCTTTTATTTATTTTATTTTAACTTTGGATTACGAGTTTGAAATGATAAAACCCGGTTTTTCTTTGTAAACTGCGGATAGAAATGATACATATCTGTATCACTTGACCTAGGCTAGAAAATTATATACAGACCTGTGGTTATATATATTATTCTGAAATTTTTAAAATATTTTAAAAATGTATGATATTTTGATTTAAAATTTTATTAAAATGATTTCTATTAAATATTTGTGATTTATACAAATTAAATAAGTGAATTAAGTAAATGGTGAAGTAGAATTTGAAAAATAGGTTATTTTGGAAATTATGATTTTGTTTATAAATGGAATTTATGTAAAGTAAGAATATATGACAAATTTGATTTAAAAGATGAATTTAATGATCTTTATTAAGTAATAATAATTTTTTAAAGTGTTACTGATTTTGTATAAATTAAAATATGAAATAAATGAATATTTAAGCTGAATTTGGAAATATAACTTAAATTGAGTTTTGTGGAATTTGTTTAAAAGTGAAATTCTAATTAAGTAAAATAAATGGAAATAAGTTATATTTTGGAAATTTAAACTTAGTTGTTAAGTTAAGAATTAAATTAAAGAAATGAAAATTTAATAGTTATTTAATTTGATTTTTGTATGGAAATTTGACTTTATAAAATCATAAAAATAAAGGTATTTAAATGATTGTTTTTAAATGTGGAAATATATGATTTTATAAGTTAAAATGATTTTTATTAAAATTTAATTATGTGTGAAATTGTAAATAAAACTCTGAATTTAATTTGACAGCATTTTTGAAATATAATGTAAAGATATTACAGCATTGGTAAATGTTGTAGTTGTTTTAAATGAACCAAATAGTAAATTTGAACTAAGGGTTATTATAGCACTTTGTTAGTACTATAGTTGTTAAATTTAACTAAAATTTTAATGGAAACTAAATTAAGATATTACAGCATTTTAAATGCCATCTTTTGTTAATGAACTGTTTTTAAACATAACATTTCGTAGCATTTTCTAAGTGCTGCGAAAGTTGAATTTTCTTTGTTTAATAAATTCAAATGGATAAATGATCCTTGAAAGGATTAAAGTTTGGAAATTAAATATTTATTTATTAAATATAATAAATTGACTTTAAATGATTTAAATGGAATAGTTGATTTAGGAAATACAACTATTTTGAAATATGATTAAATGGTATTTAAATTTAAATTAAATAGATGATGTTTTGAAATGATATTTTGATATTGTGAAATGAATTTGAAATGATATTAAATTTTGGAATAAATAATTGAAGTTTATATTAGTATGAAAAATATTTTGTTTACTTGTAATTTGAATCTATTTAAAAGATATTGGACTTATGAAATATAGGATAATAAAGCTTTGGAATTTATTTTATAATTTGAATAGTTATTTTGTGGATTAAATCTATATTTGAAATTTATAAGATTTGAAATGGTCTATGGAAATTTAATTGAAATAAATGATTGAATTGAATTGAAACTTTGGAAATTTTAATACTTGATTTGAAAGTATAATAACTACACTTTTAAATGGTTTAAATGAATTATTTTGATTGAAATATAAACTATTTAAAAGGGTGACTTGAAATGATAATAAATGAATGATATCTTTAAATTTAAAAAGTAATTTAAAGTTGAATATTTAGATTTGAACTCAAATGATATTTTGGTATATTAAAATGATTTGAAATGAAGTTTTGGAAAGATATGATATTTTGATATATTAAAATGATTTGAAATGAAGTTTTGGAAAGATATGATATTTTGATATATTGAAATGGTTTGGAATTTATTTAATCTTTATTTTGATAAAGATTTGGATTTGAAATGATATTCTAGTTTGAAGTATTTTGATTTGAAATATAACTATTTAAATTTATAACCACGGGTTATAATAACGATTGGTTGTTAAAGAGACCGGGATCGGATATGGACATACTCTCTGTCGATACCGAAAACCACTTTGACAACTGTGTACGCGGTGGAGTTTCCAGAATGAAGTAGGATGGTGACGACGATCCTAAGGTATATACGTGGACCCAACTCCGGTGAGGTTGCATAAGGTGGCTAAAACAGGAGTGATTTCGGACCAGCGAGGTAGCACCTCTTATCGGACACACTTCTTCGATACCATTCTATTACTTGTGATTGATTTGGTGCGCACCCTTGATTTGGGAGTGTTGTTCGAGGTGGAGCGGTAGTGGCTGCTATGTGTATCCATCAGTCCGTGTGCATAATTGGTATATCTACCCTAGCATTGCCTTGTGTGCCGTGTCACCTACCATATTGAGCTTTACTACGAGTTTCTATTTGTGTCGTACCTATGGAGTATCTTCTCATAGCCTTGCGAGGTATGCAGGTACTGTATAGACTATTGGCACTATTTTGTGTTAATGGCTATATGGGTAACCCCTTAATGCTATTTAAAAGTATGTTTATTTTATGATTAGACATTATTATAATAGCTAATATTACTACATAGTAGATAGTTTAACGGATCCTTAAAGAATGGGCGATCCCAAGCATTCTTTAAGTTACTTGTACCTTTATTACAGTTCATTTGAGTTGGTTTACATTATATAAGTATATATTGTCCTGACTCGAGTGTTTTGTGTTTTGCTTTACGCTCGGGTCAGCCTGAGTTATTCACAGATTTGGATTTCCGCTCTCTTGGAGATTTGAATCGCTGGAGATTATCTACTTGTCTTGTCCTATCTATTTCAGTTCTGTTGTTCTATTCAGCTTGTACTTGGTTATCATATTTAGACTTCTGTTGTACTTTATTTCTTCTATTGTATCTTATTTAACTCTGATATATTTATATAATAGCTTCATGAACTACTATTTCCTTTACTTCCGCTGCATTATTTTACTCTGTGTCTGTGATCTGTGATTATTTATTTACTGTCTATTCTAAGATTTGTCAAATTTTATTTACAACGCGGTATTTTGAGCAATTCAAGTCCGACATGTGCGGATGCGAATGGTTGAAAATATCGGGTCGTTACAAAAAGAATACCAACTGCTTTAAAATTCCAAACAGCGATTAACAATTTTTATCAATGAATTTCAACCTGATTAAAAAAACTTCCAATAGCAATTAACCAACAGATTAATCGTTTACTGACGAAAATTAATTAATGTGAAATCTCGGGTTGTTACAAACTCCCCTCCTTATAAAAATTGCGTCCCCACAATTTTCATAATTAAGGTTGTCAATAACAATTATTTTTCTAACATAAACTGGTTAAGCTAGAAAATAAAGGTCGAGAATACAAACACCAATGAAATCTTTTAATTCCATAAAAGAAATTCACAAATTCTCAACAAAGTCTAATTATCAAATAGATAATCAGAAAACAGCAGAACTGAATAAATACAATTATCGGCAACATTCAATTATCAATTAGATAATCAGAAATACAAAAATCACAAAATAGCAATATCTAATTATCGATATGATAATTAGAAGACAGCAAAATCTAATTATCAACAAAGATAATTAGAAAACACAAATCACAAATCGCAAAACTGCAAATATCTAGTTATCCAACAAATAACTAGAAAACACAAACTCCACAATCAACAAACTCTAACTATCAACAGAGATAGATAGAAAACAGCAATTTAATAAAATTAGCATACTCTAGAATCAATTAGAGACTAGAAAATCTCATAATCAACAAAACTAGCACATATTCGATTATCAAAACGATACTCAGAAAACATCAAATATCTAATTATCAAAAAACGATAATCAGAAACATCAAATATCTAATTATCAAAAACGATAAACAGGAACAACAAACATCCGATTATCAAAAACGATAATCAGAAATCTCAAATCAACAAATATCTAATTATCAAAAACGATAATCAGAAATCTCAAATCAACAAATA
Source organism: Allium fistulosum (assembly GCA_030737815.1). NCBI lineage: Eukaryota > Viridiplantae > Streptophyta > Magnoliopsida > Asparagales > Amaryllidaceae > Allium > Allium fistulosum. The sequence goes on along the minus strand of CM060902.1, from coordinate 794,504,893 downwards.
TCTAATTATCTCAAACGATAATCAGAAATCTCAAATCAGCAAATATCTAATTATCAAAAACGATAATCAGAAATCTCAAATCAACAAATATCTAATCATCTCAAACGGTAATCAGAAATCTCAAATCAACAAATATCTAATTATCAAAAATGATAATCAGAAATCTCAAATCAACATATATCTAATTATCAAAAACGATAATCAGAAAACATCAAATATCTAATTATCAAAAACGATTATCAGAAACATCAAATATCTAATTATCAAAAACGATAATCAGAAATCTCAAATCAGCAAATATCTAATCATCTCAAACGATAATCAAAAATCTCAAATCAACAAATATCTAATTATCAAAAATGATAATCAAAAATCTCAAATCAACAAATATCTAATTATCAAAAACGATAATCAGAAAACATCAAATATCTAATTATCAAAAACGATAATCAGAAACAACAAATATCCGATTATCAAAAATGATAATCAGAAACAACAAATATCCGATTATCAAAAACAATAATAAGAAAACATCAAATATCTAATTATCAAAAACGATAATCAGAAACAAAAAATATCTGATTATCAAAACGATAATCAGAAACCTCAAATCAACAAATATCTAGTTATCAAAAACGATAATCAGAAACAACAAATATCTAATTATCGATACGATAATTAAATCTCATAACAACAAATATTTAATTACCGATACGATAATTAAATCTCATAACAACAAATATTTAATTACCGATACGATAATTAAATCTCATAACAGCAAATATTTAATTACCGATACGATAATTAAATCTCATAACAGCAAATATTTAATCACCGATACGATATTTAAATCTCATAACAGCAAATATTTAATTACCTGCAGATAATTAGAAACAACAAATATCTAGAAATCAATTAAGATACTCTAGAAAATCAACATAAAAGGTTGGATCGATCCCATCAGATGGCGAGTTTTTAGTTCGCCGCACGTGCATCAACAAATGGTCGAAGCCTACCAAGTACTCAACATAATTTTGGCGCCCATCAGATGACCCGAAGGTCCGTAGAGTGACCCGAAGGTCTAGTACTGGTATTTGACCCGAAGGTCCATCAGAGTGGCCCGAAAGCCCAACAAATGACCCGAAGGTCCAGCAGATGACCCAAAGGTCCAACATAGTGGCTTGAAAGCACACAAATCATCAGAATCATCAAAACATCAAATATTTCAATTAACGAGTCCGGAATTAACCGAAATAGCAAACGCACATGTCCCATACCACGTGTTTTACTAAATTGTTTGATTCTCTTCATCGTTTCCTTGAAAGTGCAAAATTGTGTATTTTGTAAAAATACATTTTACATTCTCAAACGGACAAGTCCGCAATTAAGCGAATCAGTAAAAGAAAGGGGTCATAGTCCTCGATTTTGCTGAATCGTTTAAATCGCTTCCTCATTCTTTTGAAAGCGCAAACTGTAAAATTTTTGTATTTTAAATAAATAACATTTTACGTTCTCAAACGAACAAGTCCGGAATTAAGCGAATCAGTAAAAGAAAGGGGTCATAGTCCTTGATTTTGCTGAATGTTTAAGTCGCTTCCTCATTCTTTTGAAAGCGCAAACTGTTAAATTTTTTTAAAACAATTTTCATTTTAAAACGATTTTCCAATCACGTGATTAAAGCAACAACATCAGTAGCAATTTCGAAAAGAAAATTATACTTCTCAAAACACCGTAAAACGGATCTCAAAATCAGCATTGCGTAGAAACCGCTTGAAAATCCACTTTTAAAATTTGGCGGTTACTGAAGTCAAAGAGACAGTAATTTTTAATGTTAAAATCTCATCAAAATAATTTACATCAAAATGTAATATCAGTTAATTTTCATTCATCAAAATGCCACAAAACACCGTGCTATAAAATTTTAGCATCGATGTACAAATCCCGTTATAAAAATAACGCCAATAAAATACGTTTAAACCAAACACCGGTTCAACGTAAAATAAATGCAGTAATGTGCAACTCAAATTTGCACGTACTACAAAATGAACAAAGAAATCATTCGAATGTATCTTCAATGAAGATAATTCAAAACAGCAAAAACTCAACAAAAATCACATAACTGCAATCGCTTCGAATCCTCAAATCGGATTCGAAATTTTCGAAGAAACAAAATAAACACAGCTATGTAAACAACAAATGAAATTTATTTCAATTTCATATTGTGATTTTTAAATCAAAAAGATTATCAGCTGTATTCAGCGAAGATAGTCTCACTGTTTCCGCTGCGCACTCTGATAACAGAACACAAATTATCAATCAACAAAACACAATTCCACTTTTATTTTTAAATAAAGGTATTTAAAAATTTCATCAAAATTTCAAAACTTTAGTTTTGACTCAAAGCATAAATAAAACATCAACAAATAGTTGTAACACATGTTCCGTCCAAGTTATGTTTTATATTATGTCCATAAACCCCAAGCTCTAATACCAACTGTGACGCCCCACCTCTATGCTCACAATAACAAAGAGTATTAAAAGAAATACTGTCTGTTATTACGAAGAATAAGGCTGGATAGGAGCGGCCATCCGTAGTTGGGCCTTACACTAGTATTGGTTACCTCGATAGGAGTGGTGTATATTTTTATTTTTCATCTCTTATTTATTTACTCCCATCAACATACCCAATGCCAGTATAAAACGAACTACGATGGTTCATAATAGTTTAGGAAAATATATATAATAATAACACAAATACTAAAATGCGGAACACATATAACAGAAGTCTCATATATATATATATATATAACTGATGTCAGTTATAATACATTTGACACAATACATATGATACAACTACAACTGTCGACTCTGGAAGTTATATATACTAGTACATTATCAACTAATATACATGAATATATATCAACCTATACTATGAAACGACTACTCCAAAAGATATGAAAAGTCTTCATAGCTCAAACAGCAACCCAAAGCAAGATTCTACAACCTGAAATAACTCGGGTCTGACCCGAGTATTAAATTCAAAAGAAAATAATACACGGGTCAGTCTAATTCAAATTCAGTTATTAATGCACAGAAGCAATAATAATCAAATAACAAATAGACGACAGTCATAGAAATCTTGCATATCCGACTCCTCGATAAGAGAATCGGATAACGGCAGATATAACACTAAACAGTGTTAAACAACAAATCAGCAAATCCAAATCATCAACAAAGATAAATAAAAAGGATTATCAATGAAGATAGTTTAGAAAACAACAGAATTGTCTAAACGACAATTAACAACAAAATAATCCATACTATTTGGCTGCAGTACATGCTCGCGTGCACTGCCTCGCCACTACAGTGATGAAATACAAAAGCTCAATGAATCAGAAACAAATGGCATCAAATCAAATCAAAATGAACCAGATGGAACTGCACAGCATCCACCCAGTAACCATCAAATGAACGAAGTGCACATGAATGCACAATGAAAATCGACAACTGAGTACAAGGTCAAACCCGAGTCTTGGAGACTAGATTCAACTCAATGTACAAATCATAATGCAACACTGTTTGGATCAATTGCCATCAAGAAAGTAAGACCAAAAAGTAAAATAATCAGACTGCAAACTTCAACTTAAACCAATAGAAGACCAAACAAACAAGTATTCATTCAAGTACTTGTTTAAATGGTCAGATCCAAACGACTCAAGCATCGACTCCAGTAATTGGCAACACAACTAAATGCACCAGTGAAACCAATGCAAAACTCAAGTGCAGTGCAAACAACAACAACAAGGGAGAATAGTGAATGTACAGAACATCACTAATGAAACAAGTTCATGAGGATAGTGAATATATAATACATCACTAATGAAACAGTGCACATATGAAGTGCACGACAGGCTCAAGCCAGTGCACAACAAAAATACAAAGCCTCAGCATCAGATCAGAAATGGACAGAGCAATAACTCAAGTCAATGCTAACATGAAGTGCAACAAACTCAAACATGTCAACAAGAACACCAAGGCCAGTGTACAGTAATGCCAATGGAGACTAGACAACATGAATATGAAGACCACAATTATGAACTGAATAGACAATGCACAACAACTCAATTCAAACTACAATGAAGAAGTAGACAGGACAAGTGCAGTAGCTACAACTCAAATGCAAAACTCAAAATCAAGCCTCGACCCAAGTTCAAATCAATCAACAGATAACAGAGACTGTAACAGCTCTGATCAACAATAAGTACAATATCCAGTCAAGCATCATCAAAGGCTGGTGCATCCCAATACAACATAGCAATGTGGAAGTGCAGACTTGATGAACAAAATGCAAGAAACAGCTGTGGATATAAATGTATCACTGTGACACAAGTACAAGATACATGAACTAAATTTCCAATCAATATATGATGTGCACAGCCACTAGCACATATAGATATATAGTATGAACCAAAGTGAATGAGGACTCAATGCGCCAACTCGAAGAACAATGGACAGCAGACTATTCATGAACCAAATAACGAAACCGAGTGCAATCTCAAGTGAACTCAACAAGACAGTCAAATTCAAATGCAACTGACTTGAAAGAACAAGCACATGAAACAACATATATGCAGACTGCAGACTCGACCAACAGGTTTAGGTAGACAGTGAACAACATAATGGTATAGGCAATTACAAAATCAAGACAATGTCGAAGTCAACCAAAGCCAGTTCGAACTACATCAAGAGCCGAAGCCACAGTAAAATGTCGGAGACACTATCAAGTCAAAGCAGTAGTTAACAAGTCAAAGTCAAATAGGCTACAGCAATAATTTTATTCAAAATTGAATTCAACATCGAACCAAGTCAGAGCCGTGATCAAAGAGATGAACATGCCAGAGACGAGGTTATCAAAAATCATGGTACAACAGTCAAGTTAACTGCCGAGCTACTGACCGAAGTCATGGTATCGCAAACCCAAATCAAGTGACCGAAGTCAGATATGTAAAAAGAGAAGCTCTTGGACCAAGGCTACAATGTGCATAGATATGCAAACAATTGTATAAGGCCGAAGCCAAAAAGGAAGACAAGAAACAGTCGAACAAATTCATATCAACAGCAAAAATAACGAACAAACCAAAGTCACAGAATAAATTCACATAGCACATCAATTTCCAACATCGAACGAAAAGAAATGGCCAACTCAAATCAATTGACGAATTCAACAAGTGAATATGAACAGAAGAAATTCACATAGCAACATCAATTTCCAACATCGAATGAAAAGAAATGGCCAACTCAAATCAATTCACGAATTCAACAAGTGAATATGAACAGAATAAATTCACATAGCAACATCAATTTCCAACATCGAACGAAAAGAAATGGCCAACTCAAATCAATTGACGAATTCAACAAGTGAATATGAACGAAAATCACAAGATTCGAACTCTAAATAAACACGAAGCATGAATTAGATGTGAGTGGAACACTCACCTTATCAATCGATCGAAAGTTTGTAGCCGATGCTTAAGAAAATCAAAAGACCTAATTCTTCAAAGCGGAACGAACGAAGAAAATCGAGACCGCCATTTATTTTATTTTCGAATGTTTTCTTAGGGTTTTCTGTTTGAAAGGAGAAATGAGGAACGAGTCTAATTATCACGGCATCAAAGCAATGCAAACGTGGGCCAGATTCAAATGTAAAGCCCACTTCAACATTTAACATATTGTTTAAAAGAATACCAACCGCTTTAAAATTCCAAACAGCGATTAACAATTTTTATCAATGAATTTCAACCTGATTAAAAAAACTTCCAACAGCAATTAACCAACAGATTAATCGTTTACTGACGAAAATTAATTAATGTGAAATCTCGGGTTGTTACATTTCCTAGTTATCTTGTTTGCATTTCCTGGATGTGCAAGTGCGCATTTTTATGTATATACATACATACATATGTATGTGCATATATATATATATATGTGCAAGTGTGCATTTTTATGTATATACATACATATGTATGTGCGTGTCTATATATATATATGTATGTATGTATATATATATATGTGAATCTTTGCTAATTCAATTGCTATGTATGTGCACACCGTTGATTGAATCCCTTGCGACTGGTTAGTACTTGTACTTGTATATGTGCTTGGTTTTTTTTGATTATTTTGCTGCCTGGTTCAAGGTAGTGTTGAGATACTTTTGATTGTTTTGCTGCTTCGTTTGTACTTGTATATATGTGCACCTGAGTTGAGCCTGAGGAGGCTTGGGCTTGACCTTGTGCACATTTGCACTATGTTGAGCCTTTGGGCTTTACCTTTGCTAAAGTCCGTGAGATATTATCGATGCCTGGCCTTGTGATATTAATAGTGATACACCATGCATATCATAGTTTGTCTGTGCATAGATATATTTGTCCCCATCTAAAACATGAAGAGAAATCAAACCTATAAACTGAGGCAATATTAATATTAATATTCAATTTTATTTTTGTAATTTAGGTTTGTTTCCTTTTCCATTTTACTGCGTTGATTATTTGTCAGGTATAGGAGATGGCAGGACAAAAGCTGGAGCAAGCAAATCAAGGTCAACATAAAAAACAAACTCGAGTGAGTGTGAGTAAAAAAATGTTATATATTAAAGTGTAGAGAAATGTTGTATACATGAAAGTGATAGTGAAATTTGTATTGTGTTTGAAAATGATAAGTAAAGTGATAGTGAAAGTTGTATTGTATTTGAATTTGATTTGGAATAACATATTTGTTTAAATAAAATTGCGATTCATTTCAATCTACAAATATATATTTCATTATGTGAACAATTATTCATATCAATCAATATTTATATGTGGTCTAATAGGAAATTCTAGAAATGTACTATAACATTAGACATAATTTGGTTTTTGTAACGACCCGTAATTTTCGATAAATAAAATAGTTAATTTAATTAGTTTTGCAAATTTAATATTGGGAGAAATAAAAATTTGTGATACATTAATGAAATAATAACCACAATGAAAAGTAATAATGTTAATTTAAGTTAATTATTAACAATTTGAATGAAATTCCAATCAACTGAATTGATTTAAATGTTATACTTGGTTATAAATTGAGTTAAAGAAAACAAATGTAAATATTGAATCAATTAATGAAATAACATATAATTTATGGTAATTGAATGAAATCAGTGCATGCAAGTAATTATAACATTTGGTTGTAAACAATAACTTATTAATGTGACTAAAGTTAATGGTGACAAATTATTATATGTTACCTATTTATTTAACCCATTAAATTAAATTGGAAATCAATTGCAATTAATTTACTTAATTAGTGTAGTTAATGTAGACTAAATTGATCATTGTAGAATATTAATTCAATAAGATGTAACCAATGTAAATTTTAATCATAATATGACTATTGAATTGAATAAAAAGAATGGAAACCAAGTTTGATCAGTTTATTGGAATTTATATTATAATAATGGATTTATTGCAATTAAATATAATTTAATGTTACACTAATGTGAGTTAAGACAATAACTGAAAATTGTGAATGGAATAAACTGAATAGAAATGTTAATTTTATTCATAAGGAGATAATTTATTTAATAAAAGAATGAAACTAGGATAAACAAATCAATTGGGATTTTTAAATTATAATTAATGGGTAAAATTGACGAAATTCAATATATTGAAATATAGTAGTTAATACAAATAAAAGATGAAAATTGGAGGATATTAATGTAATGAAATATAAACAACGTTAAGTATGCCTATAGATTAATAATTGATTATATAAAAAGATTGGAACCAAATTTAATAAATTTATTGAAATTCAATTTTATAAATTGGATTTAATTACAATTGTAATTGGATACTGTAATTTATGTAATATTTAACACTGAATTATATGTAAACTTGTTTTAATTTATTATAATTGTCTATGAAATAAAAAAAATGATAAAAATGGTCAATTATTAACTTTGAAATAAAAAGGTGATTTATTTAATTTAATTATTAACTTATTTAATTCATGTGAAAATAGTCATTTTGGCCACTGACTTGGATTTCGACGAAACTAGTTTCATCGGATCCGTAATGGTGAATTATTGTAGGATTTCAAGTTTCGTAGCGATTGGACTTTTCATTTGATCGTACGGGCTCGAAACGCTTAGAAATCAATTTAATTAAATTCAATTGAAATCAATTTGAAATAAGCTGATTTTAACATAACTTCTTCATACGATGGAATTTAGACTTGAAACCTATTCTATTGAGTTTAAATTAATCGAATATATATATATATATTGATATATGGGGTGACCAATTTTCATTCCGGAGATAGAATGAGCTTTTCGGGGGCATTTATCGTTCAACTTTCGAATCAATCTTGTCCATTCATTTTATTCCAGATTTACCCATAAATAACCTGTTATAAACCCTAGCAGTCTTTCTATTTCTTATTTCTGTACGTACAATTCTCTGTGGCTTTGTAACGACCCGTATTTTTCGGATCGAAAAGTTTGTCAAAATCTGGGATTTTCAGCATTTTCTAGTTATTCCAGATCTTGGTTGAAATTTGCCTAAGTCCTAGGTCGTATGCGACCTAGAGGTTAGTTAAGTATTGTTGGCAACTTAGGAGATAAGTCGTACCTAAGAATGTTGGGGATTGGTGACTTTAAGGTTTGGAGTTAGGTCGTGTGATGGATGGTAAGGGTTTAGGTCGTAGACGACCTAAAAGGAAGGAGACTTTAGAGTTTCTGGCGAGTTAAGGTGTTAGCGACCTAAGAGATAGGTTGGTAGCGACCTAAGTAAACCCAGTAGTTGACGACCTAGGGATGAGCGACCTAGTGGTGCCGGGCTAGTATATTTAGGTCGGCAGCGACCTAAGGAAACTAGTGGTTAGCGACCTATAATAGTTCGCGACCTAAGGGGTTAGCTTGTTAGCGACCTAGTAGTTGCCGAGTTAGCGACCTAGTAGTTGCCGAGTTAGCGACCTAGTGGTTCTGAGTTAGCGACCTAGTGGTTCTGAGTTAGCGACCTAGTGGTTCTGAGTTAGCGACCTAGTGGTTCTGAGTTAGCGACCTAGTGGTTCCGTGTTGGCGACCTAAGGAGTTAACAAGTTGGCGACCTAAGAAGTTAACAAGTTGGCGACCTTAGGAGTTAGGCTGTTGTGTTAGGTCGCGTAGGTTGCTAAGTTGTTAGGTCGCTAGGATAGTTCAAGTGTTAGGTCGCGTGTTGTTTTAGGTCGACTTGTGTTAGGTCGCAACCCAACTGAGTCTTAGATAGTTAGGTCGTTAGGTTGTTAGGTCGCTGGGTTTCCTAAGTGTTAGGTCGCAAAGAAGTTAAGACGTACATCTGTTAGGTCGGAGAGGCTTAGGTCGGAGAGGCTTAGGTCGCTTAGGTCGGAAGCGACTTAGGGAGATAGCCAGATTTCGACTTAAGGACAGATTTCAGCTATAAATAGGAGGGGTTGTTCTCACTTTTTGGGATCCGGATTTTTGAAGCGACGAAGTGCTGCCATTTTGAGAGCTCGACTTCTACACTTCTTCACTTCTTTTCTCCACTTTAATCTAGTGCTTCCATCCATCCTAATCGAAGATCAAGATTGAAGATTCAAGAGCTTAGATTGAAGATCTTCATCTTTTCAAGAGAGATTTCTTCATTTGAAGCGGATTTGTGGTAGATCTAGCTTCATCCTTCGCTGTCCAGATCTGGAGTGTGTTGATTTGAGGTTGTTTAGGTGATTTGGTGAGTGGTGATTATCTCTCACACGGATCCAAAGGAGTATATCGGATTGTTGGCTCGATTTGGTGTTAAAATAGTGATTTCCATGCATTTTCTTCATCCTATGTATAGATCCATGTAGATCCATTGTTCATGATGATGTTGCATCCATTTTATCATATGTTAACCTATGCAAGTTCATTCATCAAGTTTGTAGAGATATAATCCATGTTTTAATGCTTATTGGACTTTCAACTCTTTAATTACGAAAATGCCATTATTGTTATAATTGTCTACTTAGATCATTTTTGAATGCTTGATTGCTTGGATTGATGTTTGATTTGATTGCTTGTTATGAACTAGATGATTGATGATTAGATTTAGATCGAAGATGATTCAAAAGCTAAGGGAAAGGCTCTTGAAAATGGAAAAGCTGCACGTGGCATATGTAGCGGGATGATGAAGCTCTTATGCATAGATTTGATGATGTGGTGATGAGATGAGGCTTTGCGAGGATGTAATGAAGCGAGGCAATCATATGATGAAGACTTGGTCTAATCCAGGCGGGATCATTCCAAGCATGTTGATAACTCGGTGATATGATTCGAGTTGAGGATAATGGATGCTCGAGAGGCGCTTGAGCTAGTATGGCAATAGTCGTCGAGGAGGATGACTAGGAGGTTGAGATCTCATCGTTGTTGAAGGTTCTAGCATGCTCTAAGCAAGAGTACATGGGGACGCCCAAAAGACTAAGTTGATGGTCGAGTACTCTGGGTAGATTCGATAATCCTAGGCACGGGTCACGATGACGTGCGGGAGTTATGTCTAGAACCGGGGTTACCATTAGCCCTTGACGGACGGCTGAAAGAATGTGCCGGTCATTCAATTAACGGTGATATCGCAACAATGATAACAGTGATAGCCGAGTCATGGATGTTTGGTTGTATCATCATTCGGTCTCAAGAGCGGTATTTCCTGGGTGCTTATCTGACCTTGGTTTTAGACCTTGGGATTTGTACTTGGAAAACATCGCTCTTGACTCGAGTGACAATTGCTTTACTTTAAATTGTATGCTCTGCTATGTTTGCTTCTGCTTAGTGTGTGTCTGGGGGCTATCACTGTAGAATGAGGTTGGAGTGGGAGGGTTGTATTCCTATTCCTTTTCCTTTATGCTCTTTTGGTATGTTGTTAGTTAATTTACTGCTCACTAAGACTGTTGTCTGACTCAAGGCTTTATGTTTTAATTCTTATTGCCTTGGGCTGTTCGTCCATTTTGGGACGGGCAGACTAGGTAGCAGGTGACAGGTGCTGTTCTCTTCTCACGATGCTGATATCGAAGACGAGCTAGAGGGTTGCATATTATCTTCTTATATGTACTGGATTTTTCCGCTGTTTTGTATTCTCTGAGAGTTATGTAGTGAGGCTGGATGTATTGACTATGTGGATGCTTGTATTCAACTATTATGGAGTTTTATATGATGTCATTTTATTCTGTAAAGCTTCACTATACATATGTTCTATTGTATTTTGTCCATGCGCTGTGAGTAATACGATAGATCCTGTTGTTTTAATCTTACCTTGACAATCGTCCATGGTCGCCTGGCACACTTTACAGCGCTCTATCTCTAGATTCGGTGCAGGGGTCATGGGCGGTCGTCACATTTGGTATCAGAGCATTGGTTAATCGATTTTACCCAACGCTCGCTGTAGTAACTACGTATGAGAGACGTAATTGTATTTTGATGGATGATTACTATATATGATATAGTAGCTTAGTAGAGTTTGAGTCCTTTATGCAGTTGTTTCTCTAGATGTTCTAATCATTCCTTTTTGTAGATATTGAGAATGAGTCGAAGGGGGAGACCAGCTGCTAGGGAAGGCCGTACTACTGAAGAGACTGCTGATTATGCAGCCATGTTCGAAGCTATGATGACTTCGATCATGAGAAGGATACCAGTTCCGGGGGCGGCAGTTGATGTTGGAGTTCAAGTCCAAACTCCGAAACCAGTGGATTTTGCTAAGCTGTGCAAGGATTATACTGCTCTTGGAGGGAAGGTTTTCTTGGGAACAGAATCTACCATTGAGGTCCAGAGGTGGATAGATGCTTGTAGAAGGATCTTTGGTGATTTGGGAATTGATGATGCAACTAAGAGGAAGTTGGCATCAAGGCAGCTTCAAGGGAGAGCTTCTGATTGGTGGAACTCTATTACCATCAATACTGCGGAGGAAGAGATTACTTGGGAACAATTCCAAGCTAGATTTGAAGCTAAGTTCATTTCTACAGCTCAGAAGTCTGTTCTGTTCAAGAAGTTTGTGGAGCTCAAGCAGGGAGGGAGATCTGTTCTTGAGTATGTTTCTGAGTTTGAAGCTTTGTCCAAGTATGCTCGGTCATATATTGAGTCTGCTTACCAGAAGAATGAGAAGTTCGTGACTGGTTTGGATAGTTATCTTGGGAGACAGTTGGTGGATCATTTGGACGATTCATTTGAGAAGCTTGTGGAGAAGGCTCTTAGGCATGAGAGTCTGTTTCCTAAGGAAGGACCTGTTGTTGCTGCTACCAAGGGAGAATCTAAACCACAGCAGGGTGGAAACCAGAAGAGGAAGCAGCAGCAGCAGAAGGGTAAGGATGGCCAGAAGAAGCCGAAAGGCGAGGTGACTTGCTACAATTGTCAGCAGAAGGGCCATTTCTCCAAGGATTGTAAGAATCCGAAGGCACCGATGAAGTGTCACAACTGTGACAAGCCGGGACATTTCAGGAAGAATTGTCCAGAACCAAGGAAGGACAGGCAGATTGTGCAAGCCTATGCTTTGGGGGCCGTTCCGTCGTCTTCGAAAGCTCCTACTGCTGAAGAAAAGGGAAAGAGTGTGGTTGTTCAAGGTACCCTTTTCCTATGTGGTGTTCCAGTTAGAGTTCTATTTGATACTGGAGCGTCGCATTCATTTGTTTGTAATGAACTAGTAGGCCGGTTAGGTTTGAAGCCGGATATTGTTGATAGGCCATTGGTTGTGACTAATCCAGTTGGGGGTTCGTCTTGTTTGTGTATGTTATGCCGTGGTCTAGTTGTGTCGAGTCATGGTTGCTCTTTTGTATGTTGTTAGTTATTATTTGGAAAATCTCTACAGGTTGAAATGATATATACCCGAGCGATCTATAGATTAGGGAAAATTCTTTATGGGTTGAAATGATAGACTCGAGCGATTTTATGGATTTTTATATTAAATTCGGGATTGCGGTTTGAAATGATATATATCCGTAAAATTTTAAATTATGGATTGAAATGATAAATATCTGTATCACTTGACCCTAGGGTAGAGAATTATATACGGACACCAGATTGGTTAAATTAAATGATTTTAAATCCTTGATTTCGAATCCATTTAAATGATATTTTGAAATAAAATTTTATTTATATAAATTGAATTATTATTGGAAAATCAAGTTTTATGTTGAAATGTAAATTGGTTTAAAGGAACTGCTTTAAGAAATTAAATTGAAGGTTTAAAGTTGAATTTTAAGTATAAATAAAATTTTATCCGAATTGAGTTATTGAATTGGTTTGAAATATGACTTTGAAATGTATTGAAATTGGAATAATTTAAATTGATATTTCAAACATGGATTGGAAAGAATTTGAATTGAAAGATTTAAAATTAGGTTTTGTTGATTTGGAAATTGAAATGGTTCAGATGTGTTGAAATAAAATAAATAGATTAAATTGATATTAATTCCAAATTTATATTTTAATATAAACTATTTAAAAATATATTATTTTAGAATTTCTAAATTATTAAGATTTTCAAACTATTAAACTATTTTAACCTATATTAACTATATTAAATCATTTTAACCTATTTTAAACCATTAATTTATTTTAAAATTAATTAACCTATTTTAACTTATTTATATCTAATTAATCTATTTTAAAGCTATTTAATTTATTTTAATTATATTAAATCCATTTCAAATCTGTTCAATTATCTTAAATCAATTTAATATTATCTTTAATTTTCAATTAAACTATTTTAGAGTATTTTAACTATTTACAACTATGTCAAACTATTTATAACTATCTAAACTATCTTTCTAAATTTCAAACTAAATTAAGCGGATGTGTTTATATTTTAAATCCTCGATTTTAAAGTGAATAAGGTTAAACGATATTATAACCTAAGTTGGGATTTAAATTACATATTGATCTGAATATGAAGTTTGAAATGAGGGGGGTAAACTATTTTGAAAATATGACTTTTTGGAAGGGAATATAACTTTGAAGAGATATGATTTGAAAATCGAATATGATATTTTGATATAAATTTGTGAATTGACCTTTTGAAATGTAAAAGAACCATCTGGTGTGTAATAAGCGTTTGGTTGTGTAACGACCCGCCACTCATTCTACAGAATGACGTATCATTAATAAGAAAGAAAGGGGTAGAAAATAGAAAAGAAGAGAAGAAAGAAAGAAACAACAACAACGATCTCACAGCGGAACGAATAAATTATATTAATAACATAAACTATTTCATAGTATACAACAATTTACAGAGTTACACAGCATATACATCACTTACTAGACAGTTATAAACATCTGTCTAGACATTACAACTCAAATACAAGACAAGACACTATCACAGGTATCAACACAGCGGAATACTATATCTACGAACGCCGAAGCCTCCTGCTCCATTGCTCCTCCAGAATATTTTTCAAAGCTAAACCTGAATCCCTTGGCTACTCGTAAAAATTTGAGTACCCAAGAGTTTATAAAACAGAAATAAACACTTGGGTCAGACATGGGTCTGGTGTGAGTAACAGGTTAAACTTGCTTAACTTCAAAACCTTTAGAAAGAAAAGGTATCACGTAAGACTCCCCACAAATAAACATGGGTAAGTTTTTACCTTACGCTAACCAAAACATTTGATAGGAAATCTGATTTTATTATAATAGGGTCTAGGGTTTTCAAGTAAAATATAGAAATAGCTGAAATGCTTACATCTCACATTCCAACATAGTTGGGCACAACTAATACGTACGGCACTTATTGGAGTTTGGATTCCATACAATGGCAGGGCTACTGGGGTACCGCCCGTCATAGTACGTGGCCTAGATCACCGTACCGAGGAGTACGCCCGCTCCCCTGCAACACAAAGCCGGAACCATCCCTTACTGGATAATTCCGAACAAGATAACCCCATAGTTGGCGCGACCAACCACACACTAAGCCAAATAAAAAGAAAAGGGACCTCTAGACAGGGATCTATCTTGCTCTCAGTGGGTGCTACCCACGAAGCTTTGCTGCACCTCCCCTGTTTTAGCCATTCCCGGTTGATGAGGCTTGAGGTTACGATTACCTTTAATCAGAACATATCACTTAGAATGCTCATCGTCCGCCTGACGATGTGCTGAAAGCATTCAATCCATACAAGTTCGTTCCGGGTTCGAACGAAACCGAAGGCATTATCTCGTTACACTCGTTTTGGAATCACCCTCAGAGTTAACGACAATAACCCTTGCACTCTGAATCTTCATCTTCACTTGAGATTCACGACCTATCGTAAATTTGGATCGATGTGGTATTCGGGTCTCCAGACCTGGAATCCCGGTATACGGAAACCCGATCCCGGTCTCATCGAAATCCAAAACGTATCTTTTAAGGGCCAAGTTGTTTTAAGGTTAAAACAATTCAATATATTATCTTTATTCACATAGAAAGATAATTCACAACATCACAATAGATAATCAACATTATCAATATAAACAGATAATCCATATTATCATCACAATTCAACTAAACATCCATATCACGGATCAGCATATATCTCATTAGAGATATCAAACAATGCAAAGCATTCAATACTATTTATTCATCCATAAGTAATGATTTATATCATCTCTAATTAATTTAAAGTGAATTAAACTAATTACTTCATTTTATAAATCCTGCTTACTTAACCATTAATTAATTTCAAATCAATTAATCATTCTCTAATTACCCTTTAATTGCATTCAGGTAATTTATCCTTTAATTAAATACTCCAATTAATTATCCTTAACCATTTATAGTAATTAACCTTTAATTACTTTATTAATTAATTAACTATAATTAATTAAATTAATCAACTATAATTAATTACATTAATCCTTAATTAATTACATTAATTAATCACTTCTTAATTACATCATTAATTATATTAATTAGTGATCCTTAATTACAAATTAATTAATTACTTAAATTAAATTAATTACATTAAGTAATTAAACTTTAATTAAACAACATTTATTAATCACTCTTGATTAATCTCATTCAGTAATTAACTACCCTTAATTACTTTATTAACTAAATTAATTATTCCTTAATTAATTTCTTAATTAATCCCTTGATTAATTATTCAAAGTAATTAAACTCAAATTACTTTCCTTCAATTAATTACTTCCAGTAATTATCTATTATTTACTTCCCTAAATAATATACCTTATTAATTACATTGAGTAATTATTTAACAAATCAATCCATTTATTAGTCTAAATTAATTAAACTTAATTAATTAACTTAAACTAATCAAATTAACTTAATTAATTAACTTAAACTAATCAAATTAACTTAATTAATTACAATGAGTAATTAATTTCTTAATTACTTCCATTAAGTAATTATATTTAAACCATTTCACAAATGATTATCTTTAAATTAATTAATCAAATTAATTATTAAAATTAATCACATTAATTATTTATTAAATAATCTCAAGTTAATGACCTTCATTAACAATTATTTAATTACTTTTCTTAAGTAATTAACTTAGATTAACCATTATTAATTTCAAATTAATAAATCTTAATAATCAATTAATTAATCTCTAATTATTTAATTAATTAAGTGTTAACCATAACTTAATTAATATTTAATTACTTTATTAATTAATCATTAATTAATACTCAAATTTATAATCCTTAATTACAAATTAATTATTCTATTTAATTAATCTAAACCTTAATTAAATTAATTTAAATCCTTAAGTACTTAATTAATTAATCCAAATCATTAATTAATTAGATTATTTAAACCATTTTAATTACCCTAAAGTTTTAATGATTTTAACTTTAAGATAAAACATTTTCTTATCCATGGTTAAATTATCATTCTCAAATACATTTGAAAACATCCATTTTCAAATTTACTTTTTAAATTTCATTTTAAATTCTAGATTTAAAATGAATATAAATTTTGTCTTTAACAAAGTTTAGAACCAATTTAAAAACCTTTACCTGTTAAAGAAATCTTATATCTTCTAAAGAATTTTTAAAAGAACTTCAATCAAATTTCTTTTTAAATTTAAAACATTTAAATTTATAAAACTTATTTATATCCAAATCTAAAATTCAACTAAACTTGACTCCCTATAATAAAACTTGATTTCAATTCCTGTCTTTATAATTCTTCATAATTTAAATTCAGTTTAAATTTTAAACTGACAGGTATAAAAACCTGGCAACACAATTTCACTCGAACTCGCTATAAATTACTTCGAGTCGCGGCTCTAATTACTTCGAGTCTCACCCGTAGAAAAACTCGAGAAACTCGAGTAGCCTCCCCTGTCACTTGAGTCCAACACACCCGAGCTCTCTTTACAAATACTTCGAGTCGCCTATCTAAAATCTTCGAACATCACTCGAAACAACCCGAGAAAACGCGAGCTCCACTCCTCTGTTAACCCAGACTTACCCAGATATTCGATCGCGTGCACGTGCACACCCCATTGCCAGAGCTCCGATCATCGATGACGACTCCAACACGTCGGCGATCATCCACCAACCAAACTACGATCACTCGAACATCGAAACTAAGACGAATTCAAAATCGAGCCTAAATCCAAAACCTGGAACAGGAACTACCCATTTCACCCAAACCTGTCAACACTTCCCCCACGGCGCTCCGTCCACCAGAGAACTTCCACCTCCGGCCATAGCCTCGCCTACGACCAAACTTTCAACACCTAAAGCCAAATTGAACTCGATCATCTCTACAGGCCATTCCGACCCAAATAAATTGCTTAGTTAAAACTAGGGCTACAGAAAAGAAACCACCACCACATCTATCAAAATGATTTGCATCACCATCCTCTATTTTTCCAAGCTTCTCTGATTACTCCTCTACCCACAAGAAGAATTCCGACCCGTCCATATCAATAGATCACCAGAAAAACCCAAGTTTCCACTTTTTGTTAAAACTAGAACTGCTCCTTTATTACTAAACTAAAAATTATGATTTCAATGCTAAAAATCACGTTTTTGCTTATGTATTTAATTTATAAACCTGGAATAGCAATTTACAATATTTGAGTTTTTACTTTTATATTCATGCACTTGTTGTTTTGGTTTACAGAGACATTCGAACTTAAATTTGACTTAATTTAAATTTTAAACATTCGTCTAAGATAAACCAAACAATTCTTGTTTGTAATTTAAATCCTAATAAAACTAGATCAAGTGGTAAGAAATTTTAAAGGGGATTTTTGAGCCTGGCAAGCAAAACAAAAACAGAGCACACCATACATCCATTATTTCACAGCAATTCCACTTATACATACATGCAATACATATTTACCACAGAGATTTAACATGCAATCTTATTCATAACCTAAACTTTAGAAATAGTGATGTTACTCACCAAACATGCAGAGCAGAGGTAGTTTAGCTTTTGAAAACTGTAAACTTGCATGCTCCTTAGAATTTGATTTTTAACTTGAGTTGTTGAAGCTTTAGATTGATTTAACCACATGCATGCTGCTCCCAGATTGAAGAAATGAATGCAGACAGCTACTGACTTGAATTGATTCCAAAATTTGACTTGAAAAAGAATGCAGGCTTTTTGATTTCAGATTTGCAAAGAAATCAGGCTGAAGACTTTATTACTTGCTTCAGATTTGAAAATGGTTTCAGGGTATTGTTCTTTGATTTGGAAAAGAATTACAGGGGTTTGATTTTCTGGTTGAAGAAGATTTACATGCTTTTGAAATTGTGGTTTTGAGAGGAGTTTGAAAATCAGATTTTAATCTCAGATTTTAGACTAGAGAAAATCTGAGTTCTCTTGGTTTTAGAAAGAATGAGGTAAAGAAATGCATATGTTTATATGTAAATAAATTGTGATTTTATAAAAATAAAAGAAAAAGAAAATAAATAAGACACTTGTCATAAACATTGATTACTTACATTACACATGTTAAAACAAGGCTTTAGATAAAGACACATGTCTTTTAAGTAATTATTCATATTTTTATTTATTTTAAAAGTAATTAAAAAGCCTTTTTCTTATTTATTAAACACTTATCTATATATATATATTACTTTTTAAAGAGAAACAAAAACTAATTATACTTATAAATAAAAGTTTATACAATATTCTAAAATCCAAAACAATTTAAATATCTATTCTTTTAAATTCAAAACTTCAAATTCAAATTCAAATCAAATTAAATCCTAAGATTTAATTTAAAATTCAAGTTATATATACATATACAATTTCTCATTCAATTTAAAAATAACAATTCTATAGTCTTTAAAATTCATTTCTATTTATAAAATAATACATTATACTTATTATTTGAAAATAACATATTTGATAATTTAAATAATTTATATAAGAGATTATATTATCAAGTAATATTTTAAAAAGAAATAAAACAAGTCTTTTTGTTTTCTTATTTATATTTAAGCTTAAGTTAAAATATATCTTAACCAATTTAAACATTTGCCTAAAGTATTTTAAAACTATAAAGTTATTTATTTAAATATCTTTGAAAAGTCCATATTAAATTTAATCTAAATTTCCAATTTACCAAAGCTTTTCTATTTACAATATATACAAATAAATATATATATTACCAAAAAAAATATCTTATTAACTTTTAAAAGATAAAATTGCCAATTAAATACATATTTAATTAGATTATTAAATTAAATCCAAATTTTATTATCAAAGATTATCAATATCAATTTAGTTATTTAACAGATTATTAAATTGATATTGCTCAAATTTCCGGGATATCACATTCCTCCCCCCTTAAAATAATTTCGTCCCCGAAATTTAAACAAAGGTAATTTAATAATCTTATTTAAGATTTTAATTTTAAACCACAAACATATAATATCATCCATATGCTAACAACCATAGCAACCAATCATCCAACCAAACAATTCTAACTATCCAGACAAAATTCTAGATAGAATTCCCTCGAGTTTCCCCCAAATATATATATATATATATATATCGGGATACTCGCTCTACAGAATCCAAACAAACAATACTACTAAGCTATAGAGCTCCTGCTTATCTAGATTTACAAAACTAAACAGAATATCAGACTACAGACGAGTCTGACTCAACAACCAAATCCTCCAGAACTGCTGGTTCCAAAACCAGAGATAGATCAAACACGTACTCCCTCAGAGATACGTAAAATACATTGAATTCCAGTTATCCAAACTGACAATTCAACCTTGTGTATCAAAGTACTTATCCAAATTAGATCACAGAAAAGATCCAAAATAACTCGGAGCTAACTTCCCAGACTTACCTAATCTTATAGCTCCCTTTAATCAGAGAAAAACTTCACAACAACGAAGTCTCCAACTTCGAATTTCAAATTCCTTCGTCTCTTATCCACAAAATCTTCAGACGATCTCGGCTTCCTACAAATCCTTTATGATCAGCTCAACCTTCGCCGATGCTTCTAGAAACAAACTAGACCAAAAATAACTCGACAAAATGATCCTCTCAAAATCTACCCAAACCAAAACACAACTCTACTCACAAACATTAGAAGACCGAACTAACTTCTCCTATCTGGAAAAGACAAACAGGAGCACTCGCCAAACTGCTTCCGCTACACCACTCTGATCTGGAGTTGATAAGAATGCTGATGAAGAACACAAGCACAAACTGGACAACATATCCCAGAAAATCTCAGATACCCAAAAGAATACTCAAACTATCGCAAGTCACTTTTGCGATCAACCCAGCCAAAATGCAAAGAAACTGTTCTCTCTTTACCAATCAGAACAGCTTACGCTTATCTATCCAATCCATTGAAGAAATGGATCCACTCTGTTGCTTCTGAACTCCACCTCCAGAAAACTGCTAAGCCGGAAGAACTTCCTGCCAATGCAAAGAACACTCCGAGCTGTACTGCTGCCACAGATGCCAAAGACTTCTTAACCAAAGCTCTTCGAGAAACTCGAACCTCAAACAGAATCACCATGCTGAACTCAGCCACAACACCGAAACAGACACACTTCATTAACTTGTTCCAAAAGAAAACATCTTCGGGAACATCCATATTCACTGCGTCTCATCACACAGCTACAATTTCCTGAGATACCATCACTCGCTTCTGCCTAACCGACAGATCCAACTCTACTCATCCAACTTCAAAGATAAACTCCGAACCATAACAGGTTTCCTTCAGAGATTGTGAAATCTTTACACAACTGCAAAGTTCACTCGAGACGGTATTAGGTTTACAGTCTCGACAAATACACTTCCAACCTCAACACTCAGACTCCTAATCCTAGATGATAAATTATTATCATCTCAACCAATCATTACAAATACCATATACATTTAAAATGATACTTTTTATATATAGAAAATATATCTGGTAAAATTATTTCACCTTCCCCTTTTTAAAACAATATTGTGTCCGTTGGCCTGGTCCAAGTGTTTAGAGATCCCTATCAATAACGTTAGCTACTCGTATTGACCAGAATCCATATACCACTCAACCGATCAATTAACACAATATAAAACCATTTTATATAACTAACAAATACGCGCTCTCGTATATATATACTCAGACTCAAACAGGTTGCTACAGATCCTATCTCTAATGAACAATCCTTCCGAACCTAGGTATTCACTCAACCTAGTGCTCTGATATTCACTTAACCAATAGCTTAGGTATTCGCTCAACCTATGCTCTGATACCACTGTAACGGGACGAGCCAGTGACGACTGGTAGGCTTTGCAACCATCCCAGACCCACCGTGGCAAACAGTGATACCTCGAATTTTCTTTTACGGCCAGCCTCTCGACTCGCAACCAACCCCTCAATGGGACATGTAGGGGTAAGAGTCTCCCGTTCGCCACCAAACCGCGAAGCGAGAACCCCCTATCACGCTGTAATGTAGCAAACCCGATCCCGATCTCATCGAAATCCAAAACGTATCTTTTATGGGCCAAGTTGTTTTAAGGTTAAAACAATTCAATATATTATCTTTATTCACATAGAAAGATAATTCACAACATCACAATAGATAATCAACATTATCAATATAAACAGATAATCCATATTATCATCACAATTCAACTAAACATCCATATCACGGATCAGCATATATCTCATTAGAGATATCAAACAATGCAAAGCATTCAATACTATTTATTCATCCATAAGTAATGATTTATATCATCTCTAATTAATTTAAAGTGAATTAAACTAATTACTTCATTTTATAAATCCTGCTTACTTAACCATTAATTAATTTCAAATCAATTAATCATTCTCTAATTACCCTTTAATTGCATTCAGGTAATTTATCCTTTAATTAATTACTCCAATTAATTATCCTTAACCATTTATAGTAATTAACCTTTAATTACTTTATTAATTAATTAACTATAATTAATTAAATTAATCAACTATAATTAATTACATTAATCCTTAATTAATTACATTAATTAATCACTTCTTAATTACATCATTAATTATATTAATTAATGATCCTTAATTACAAATTAATTAATTACTTAAATTAAATTAATTACATTAAGTAATTAAACTTTAATTAAACAACATTTATTAATCACTCTTGATTAATCTCATTCAGTAATTAACTACCCTTAATTACTTTATTAACTAAATTAATTATTCCTTAATTAATTTCTTAATTAATCCCTTGATTAATTATTCAAAGTAATTAAACTCAAATTACTTTCCTTCAATTAATTACTTCCAGTAATTATCTATTATTTACTTCCCTAAATAATATACCTTATTAATTACATTGAGTAATTATTTAACAAATCAATCCATTTATTAGTCTAAATTAATTAAACTTAATTAATTAACTTAAACTAATCAAATTAACTTAATTAATTAACTTAAACTAATCAAATTAACTTAATTAATTACAATGAGTAATTAATTTCTTAATTACTTCCATTAAGTAATTATATTTAAACCATTTCACAAATGATTATCTTTAAATTAATTAATCAAATTAATTATTAAAATTAATCACATTAATTATTTATTAAATAATCTCAAGTTAATGACCTTCATTAACAATTATTTAATTACTTTTCTTAAGTAATTAACTTAGATTAACCATTATTAATTTCAAATTAATAAATCTTAATAATCAATTAATTAATCTCTAATTATTTAATTAATTAAGTGTTAACCATAACTTAATTAATATTTAATTACTTTATTAATTAATCATTAATTAATACTCAAATTTATAATCCTTAATTACAAATTAATTATTCTATTTAATTAATCTAAACCTTAATTAAATTAATTTAAATCCTTAAGTACTTAATTAATTAATCCAAATCATTAATTAATTAGATTATTTAAACCATTTTAATTACCCTAAAGTTTTAATGATTTTAACTTTAAGATAAAACATTTTCTTATCCATGGTTAAATTATCATTCTCAAATACATTTGAAAACATCCATTTTCAAATTTACTTTTTAAATTTCATTTTAAATTCTAGATTTAAAATGAATATAAATTTTGTCTTTAACAAAGTTTAGAACCAATTTAAAAACCTTTACCTGTTAAAGAAATCTTATATCTTCTAAAGAATTTTTAAAAGAACTTCAATCAAATTTCTTTTTAAATTTAAAACATTTAAATTTATAAAACTTATTTATATCCAAATCTAAAATTCAACTAAACTTGACTCCCTATAATAAAACTTGATTTCAATTCCTGTCTTTATAATTCTTCATAATTTAAATTCAGTTTAAATTTTAAACTGACAGGTATAAAAACCTGGCAACACAATTTCACTCGAACTCGCCATAAATTACTTCGAGTCGCAGCTCTAATTACTTCGAGTCTCACCCGCAGAAAAACTCGAGAAACTCGAGTAGCCTCCCCTGTCACTTGAGTCCAACACACCCGAGCTCTCTTTACAAATACTTCAAGTCGCCTATCTAAAATCTTCGAACATCACTCGAAACAACCCGAGAAAACGCGAGCTCCACTCCTCTGTTAACCCAGACTTACCCAGATATTCGATCGCGTGCACGTGCACACCCCATTGCCAGAGCTCCGATCATCGATGACGACTCCAACACGTCGGCGATCATCCACCAACCAAACTACGATCACTCGAACATCGAAACTAAGACGAATTCAAAATCGAGCCTAAATCCAAAACCTAGAACAGGAACTACCCATTTCACCCAAACCTGTCAACACTTCCCCCACGGCGCTCCGTCCACCAGAGAACTTCCACCTCCGGCCATAGCCTCGCCTACGACCAAACTTTCAACACCTAAAGCCAAATTGAACTCGATCATCTCTACAGGCCATTCCGACCCAAATAAATTGCTTAGTTAAAACTAGGGCTACAGAAAAGAAACCACCACCACATCTATCAAAATGATTTGCATCACCATCCTCTATTTTTCCAAGCTTCTCTGATTACTCCTCTACCCACAAGAAGAATTCCGACCCGTCCATATCAATAGATCACCAGAAAAACCCAAGTTTCCACTTTTTGTTAAAACTAGAACTGCTCCTTTATTACTAAACTAAAAATTATGATTTCAATGCTAAAAATCACGTTTTTGCTTATGTATTTAATTTATAAACCTGGAATAGCAATTTACAATATTTGAGTTTTTACTTTTATATTCATGCACTTGTTGTTTTGGTTTACAGAGACATTCGAACTTAAATTTGACTTAATTTAAATTTTAAACATTCGTCTAAGATAAACCAAACAATTCTTGTTTGTAATTTAAATCCTAATAAAACTAGATCAAGTGGTAAGAAATTTTAAAGGGGATTTTTGAGCCTGGCAAGCAAAACAAAAACAGAGCACACCATACATCCATTATTTCACAGCAATTCCACTTATACATACATGTAATACATATTTACCACAGAGATTTAACATGCAATCTTATTCATAACCTAAACTTTAGAAATAGTGATGTTACTCACCAAACATGCAGAGTAGAGGTAGTTTAGCTTTTGAAAACTGTAAACTTGCATGCTCCTTAGAATTTGATTTTTAACTTGAGTTGTTGAAGCTTTAGATTGATTTAACCACATGCATGCTGCTCCCAGATTGAAGAAATGAATGCAGACAGCTACTGACTTGAATTGATTCCAAAATTTGACTTGAAAAAGAATGCAGGCTTTTTGATTTCAGATTTGCAAAGAAATCAGGCTGAAGACTTTATTACTTGCTTCAGATTTGAAAATGGTTTCAGGGTATTGTTCTTTGATTTGGAAAAGAATTACAGGGGTTTGATTTTCTGGTTGAAGAAGATTTACATGCTTTTGAAATTGTGGTTTTGAGAGGAGTTTGAAAATCAGATTTTAATCTCAGATTTTAGACTAGAGAAAATCTGAGTTCTCTTGGTTTTAGAAAGAATGAGGTAAAGAAATGCATATGTTTATATGTAAATAAATTGTGATTTTATAAAAATAAAAGAAAAAGAAAATAAATAAGACACTTGTCATAAACATTGATTACTTACATTACACATGTTAAAACAAGGCTTTAGATAAAGACACATGTCTTTTAAGTAATTATTCATATTTTTATTTATTTTAAAAGTAATTAAAAAGCCTTTTTCTTATTTATTAAACACTTATCTATATATATATATTACTTTTTAAAGAGAAACAAAAACTAATTATACTTATAAATAAAAGTTTATACAATATTCTAAAATCCAAAACAATTTAAATATCTATTCTTTTAAATTTCAAAACTTCAAATTCAAATTCAAATCAAATTAAATCCTAAGATTTAATTTAAAATTTAAGTTATATATACATATACAATTTCTCATTCAATTTAAAAATAACAATTCTATAGTCTTTAAAATTCATTTCTATTTATAAAATAATACATTATACTTATTATTTGAAAATAACATATTTGATAATTTAAATAATTTATATAAGAGATTATATTATCAAGTAATATTTTAAAAAGAAATAAAACAAGTCTTTTTGTTTTCGTATTTATATTTAAGCTTAAGTTAAAATATATCTTAACCAATTTAAACATTTGCCTAAAGTATTTTAAAACTATAAAGTTATTTATTTAAATATCTTTGAAAAGTCCATATTAAATTTAATCTAAATTTCCAATTTACCAAAGCTTTTCTATTTACAATATATACAAATAAATATATATATTACCAAAAAAAATATCTTATTAACTTTTAAAAGATAAAATTGCCAATTAAATACATATTTAATTAGATTATTAAATTAAATCCAAATTTTATTATCAAAGATTATCAATATCAATTTAATTATTTAACAGATTATTAAATTGATATTGCTCAAATTTCCGGGATATCACATTCCTCCCCCCTTAAAATAATTTCGTCCCTGAAATTTAAACAAAGGTAATTTAATAATCTTATTTAAGATTTTAATTTTAAACCACAAACATATAATATCATCCATATGCTAACAACCATAGCAACCAATCATCCAACCAAACAATTCTAACTATCCAGACAAAATTCTAGATAGAATTCCCTCGAGTTTCCCCCAAATATATATATATATATATATATCGGGATACTCGCTCTACAGAATCCAAACAAACAATACTACTAAGCTATAGAGCTCCTGCTTATCTAGATTTACAAAACTAAACAGAATATCAGACTACAGACGAGTCTGACTCAACAACCAAATCCTCCAGAACTGCTGGTTCCAAAACCAGAGATAGATCAAACACGTACTCCCTCAGAGATACGTAAAATACATTGAATTCCAGTTATCCAAACTGACAATTCAACCTTGTGTATCAAAGTACTTATCCAAATTAGATCACAGAAAAGATCCAAAATAACTCGGAGCTAACTTCCCAGACTTACCTAATCTTATAGCTCCCTTTAATCAGAGAAAAACTTCACAACAACGAAGTCTCCAACTTCGAATTTCAAATTCCTTCGTCTCTTATCCACAAAATCTTCAGACGATCTCGGCTTCCTACAAATCCTTTCTGATCAGCTCAACCTTCGCCGATGCTTCTAGAAACAAACTAGACCAAAAATAACTCGACAAAATGATCCTCTCAAAATCTACCCAAACCAAAACACAACTCTACTCACAAACATTAGAAGACCGAACTAACTTCTCCTATCTGGAAAAGACAAACAGGAGCACTCGCCAAACTGCTTCCGCTACACCACTCTGATCTGGAGTTGATAAGAATGCTGATGAAGAACACAAGCACAAACTGGACAACATATCCCAGAAAATCTCAGATACCCAAAAGAATACTCAAACTATCGCAAGTCACTTTTGCGATCAACCCAGCCAAAATGCAAAGAAACTGTTCTCTCTTTACCAATCAGAACAGCTTACGCTTATCTATCCAATCCATTGAAGAAATGGATCCACTCTGTTGCTTCTGAACTCCACCTCCAGAAAACTGCTAAGCCGGAAGAACTTCCTTCCAACGCAAAGAACACTCCGAGCTGTACTGCTGCCACAGATGCCAAAGACTTCTTAACCAAAGCTATTCGAGAAACTCGAACCTCAAACAGAATCACCATGCTGAACTCAGCCACAACACCAAAACAGACACACTTCATTAACTTGTTCCAAAAGAAAACATCTTCGGGAACATCCATATTCACTGCGTCTCATCACACAGCTACAATTTCCTGAGATACCATCACTCGCTTCTGCCTAACCGACAGATCCAACTCTACTCATCCAACTTCAAAGATAAACTCCGAACCATAACAGGTTTCCTTCAGAGATAGTGAAATCTTTACACAACTGCAAAGTTCACTCGAGACGGTATTAGGTTTACAGTCTCGACAAATACACTTCCAACCTCAACACTCAGACTCCTAATCCTAGATGATAAATTATTATCATCTCAACCAATCATTACAAATACCATATACATTTAAAATGATACTTTTTATATATAGAAAATATATCTGGTAAAATTATTTCACCTTCCCCTTTTTAAAACAATATTGTGTCCGTTGGCCTGGTCCAAGTGTTTAGAGATCCCTATCAATAACGTTAGCTACTCGTATTGACCAGAATCCATATACCACTCAACCGATCAATTAACACAATATAAAACCATTTTATATAACTAACAAATACGCGCTCTCGTATATATATACTCAGACTCAAACAGGTTGCTACAGATCCTATCTCTAATGAACAATCCTTCCGAACCTAGGTATTCACTCAACCTAGCGCTCTGATATTCACTTAACCAATAGCTTAGGTATTCGCTCAACCTATGCTCTGATACCACTGTAACGGGACGAGCCAGTGACGACTGGTAGGCTTTGCAACCATCCCAGACCCACCGTGGCAAACAGTGATACCTCGAATTTGCTTTTACGGCCAGCCTCTCGACTCGCAACCAACCCCTCAATGGGACATGTAGGGGTAAGAGTCTCCCGTTCGCCACCAAACCGTGAAGCGAGAACCCCCTATCACGCTGTAATGTAGCAAACTCGATCCCGGTCTCATCGAAATCCAAAACGTATCTTTTAAGGGCCAAGTTGTTTTAAGGTTAAAACAATTCAATATATTATCTTTATTCACATAGAAAGATAATTCACAACATCACAATAAATAATCAACATTATCAATATAAACAGATAATCCATATTATCATCACAATTCAACTAAACATCCATATCACGGATCAGCATATATCTCATTAGAGATATCAAACAATGCAAAGCATTCAATACTATTTATTCATCCATAAGTAATGATTTATATCATCTCTAATTAATTTAAAGTGAATTAAACTAATTACTTCATTTTATAAATCCTGCTTACTTAACCATTAATTAATTTCAAATCAATTAATCATTCTCTAATTACCCTTTAATTGCATTCAGGTAATTTATCCTTTAATTAATTACTCCAATTAATTATCCTTAACCATTTATAGTAATTAACCTTTAATTACTTTATTAATTAATTAACTATAATTAATTAAATTAATCAACTATAATTAATTACATTAATCCTTAATTAATTACATTAATTAATCACTTCTTAATTACATCATTAATTATATTAATTAATGATCCTTAATTACAAATTAATTAATTACTTAAATTAAATTAATTACATTAAGTAATTAAACTTTAATTAAACAACATTTATTAATCACTCTTGATTAATCTCATTCAGTAATTAACTACCCTTAATTACTTTATTAACTAAATTAATTATTCCTTAATTAATTTCTTAATTAATCCCTTGATTAATTATTCAAAGTAATTAAACTCAAATTACTTTCCTTCAATTAATTACTTCCAGTAATTATCTATTATTTACTTCCCTAAATAATATACCTTATTAATTACATTGAGTAATTATTTAACAAATCAATCCATTTATTAGTCTAAATTAATTAAACTTAATTAATTAACTTAAACTAATCAAATTAACTTAATTAATTAACTTAAACTAATCAAATTAACTTAATTAATTACAATGAGTAATTAATTTCTTAATTACTTCCATTAAGTAATTATATTTAAACCATTTCACAAATGATTATCTTTAAATTAATTAATCAAATTAATTATTAAAATTAATCACATTAATTATTTATTAAATAATCTCAAGTTAATGACCTTCATTAACAATTATTTAATTACTTTTCTTAAGTAATTAACTTAGATTAACCATTATTAATTTCAAATTAATAAATCTTAATAATCAATTAATTAATCTCTAATTATTTAATTAATTAAGTGTTAACCATAACTTAATTAATATTTAATTACTTTATTAATTAATCATTAATTAATACTCAAATTTATAATCCTTAATTACAAATTAATTATTCTATTTAATTAATCTAAACCTTAATTAAATTAATTTAAATCCTTAAGTACTTAATTAATTAATCCAAATCATTAATTAATTAGATTATTTAAACCATTTTATTTACCCTAAAGTTTTAATGATTTTAACTTTAAGATAAAACATTTTCTTATCCATGGTTAAATTATCATTCTCAAATACATTTGAAAACATCCATTTTCAAATTTACTTTTTAAATTTCATTTTAAATTCTAGATTTAAAATGAATATAAATTTTGTCTTTAACAAAGTTTAGAACCAATTTAAAAACCTTTACCTGTTAAAGAAATCTTATATCTTCTAAAGAATTTTTAAAAGAACTTCAATCAAATTTCTTTTTAAATTTAAAACATTTAAATTTATAAAACTTATTTATATCCAAATCTAAAATTCAACTAAACTTGACTCCCTATAATAAAACTTGATTTCAATTCCTGTCTTTATAATTCTTCATAATTTAAATTCAGTTTAAATTTTAAACTGACAGGTATAAAAACCTGGCAACACAATTTCACCCGAACTCGCCATAAATTACTTCGAGTCGCAGCTCTAATTACTTCGAGTCTCACCCGCAGAAAAACTCGAGAAACTCGAGTAGCCTCCCTTGTCACTTGAGTCCAACACACCCGAGCTCTCTTTACAAATACTTCAAGTCGCCTATCTAAAATCTTCGAACATCACTCGAAACAACCCGAGAAAACGCGAGCTCCACTCCTCTGTTAACCCAGACTTACCCAGATATTCGATCGCGTGCACGTGCACACCCCATTGCCAGAGCTCCGATCATCGATGACGACTCCAACACGTCGGCGATCATCCACCAACCAAACTACGATCACTCGAACATCGAAACTAAGACGAATTCAAAATCGAGCCTAAATCCAAAACCTGGAACAGGAACTACCCATTTCACCCAAACCTGTCAACACTTCCCCCACGGCGCTCCGTCCACCAGAGAACTTCCACCTCCGGCCATAGCCTCGCCTACGACCAAACTTTCAACACCTAAAGCCAAATTGAACTCGATCATCTCTACAGGCCATTCCGACCCAAATAAATTGCTTAGTTAAAACTAGGGCTACAGAAAAGAAACCACCACCACATCTATCAAAATGATTTGCATCACCATCCTCTATTTTTCCAAGCTTCTCTGATTACTCCTCTACCCACAAGAAGAATTCCGACCCGTCCATATCAATAGATCACCAGAAAAACCCAAGTTTCCACTTTTTGTTAAAACTAGAACTGCTCCTTTATTACTAAACTAAAAATTATGATTTCAATGCTAAAAATCACGTTTTTGCTTATGTATTTAATTTATAAACCTGGAATAGCAATTTACAATATTTGAGTTTTTACTTTTATATTCATGCACTTGTTGTTTTGGTTTACAGAGACATTCGAACTTAAATTTGACTTAATTTAAATTTTAAACATTCGTCTAAGATAAACCAAACAATTCTTGTTTGTAATTTAAATCCTAATAAAACTAGATCAAGTGGTAAGAAATTTTAAAGGGGATTTTTGAGCCTGGCAAGCAAAACAAAAACAGAGCACACCATACATCCATTATTTCACAGCAATTCCACTTATACATACATGCAATACATATTTACCACAGAGATTTAACATGCAATCTTATTCATAACCTAAACTTTAGAAATAGTGATGTTACTCACCAAACATGCAGAGCAGAGGTAGTTTAGCTTTTGAAAACTGTAAACTTGCATGCTCCTTAGAATTTGATTTTTAACTTGAGTTGTTGAAGCTTTAGATTGATTTAACCACATGCATGCTGCTCCCAGATTGAAGAAATGAATGCAGACAGCTACTGACTTGAATTGATTCCAAAATTTGACTTGAAAAAGAATGCAGGCTTTTTGATTTCAGATTTGCAAAGAAATCAGGCTGAAGACTTTATTACTTGCTTCAGATTTGAAAATGGTTTCAGGGTATTGTTCTTTGATTTGGAAAAGAATTACAGGGGTTTGATTTTCTGGTTGAAGAAGATTTACATGCTTTTGAAATTGTGGTTTTGAGAGGAGTTTGAAAATCAGATTTTAATCTCAGATTTTAGACTAGAGAAAATCTGAGTTCTCTTGGTTTTAGAAAGAATGAGGTAAAGAAATGCATATGTTTATATGTAAATAAATTGTGATTTTATAAAAATAAAAGAAAAAGAAAATAAATAAGACACTTGTCATAAACATTGATTACTTACATTACACATGTTAAAACAAGGCTTTAGATAAAGACACATGTCTTTTAAGTAATTATTCATATTTTTATTTATTTTAAAAGTAATTAAAAAGCCTTTTTCTTATTTATTAAACACTTATCTATATATATATATTACTTTTTAAAGAGAAACAAAAACTAATTATACTTATAAATAAAAGTTTATACAATATTCTAAAATCCAAAACAATTTAAATATCTATTCTTTTAAATTTCAAAACTTCAAATTCAAATTCAAATCAAATTAAATCCTAAGATTTAATTTAAAATTTAAGTTATATATACATATACAATTTCTCATTCAATTTAAAAATAACAATTCTATAGTCTTTAAAATTCATTTCTATTTATAAAATAATACATTATACTTATTATTTGAAAATAACATATTTGATAATTTAAATAATTTATATAAGAGATTATATTATCAAGTAATATTTTAAAAAGAAATAAAACAAGTCTTTTTGTTTTCGTATTTATATTTAAGCTTAAGTTAAAATATATCTTAACCAATTTAAACATTTGCCTAAAGTATTTTAAAACTATAAAGTTATTTATTTAAATATCTTTGAAAAGTCCATATTAAATTTAATCTAAATTTCCAATTTACCAAAGCTTTTCTATTTACAATATATACAAATAAATATATATATTACCAAAAAAAATATCTTATTAACTTTTAAAAGATAAAATTGCCAATTAAATACATATTTAATTAGATTATTAAATTAAATCCAAATTTTATTATCAAAGATTATCAATATCAATTTAATTATTTAACAGATTATTAAATTGATATTGCTCAAATTTCCGGGATATCACATTCCTCCCCCCTTAAAATAATTTCGTCCCCGAAATTTAAACAAAGGTAATTTAATAATCTTATTTAAGATTTTAATTTTAAACCACAAACATATAATATCATCCATATGCTAACAACCATAGCAACCAATCATCCAACCAAACAATTCTAACTATCCAGACAAAATTCTAGATAGAATTCCCTCGAGTTTCCCCCAAATATATATATATATATATATCGGGATACTCGCTCTACAGAATCCAAACAAACAATACTACTAAGCTATAGAGCTCCTGCTTATCTAGATTTACAAAACTAAACAGAATATCAGACTACAGACGAGTCTGACTCAACAACCAAATCCTCCAGAACTGCTGGTTCCAAAACCAGAGATAGATCAAACACGTACTCCCTCAGAGATACGTAAAATACATTGAATTCCAGTTATCCAAACTGACAATTCAACCTTGTGTATCAAAGTACTTATCCAAATTAGATCACAGAAAAGATCCAAAATAACTCGGAGCTAACTTCCCAGACTTACCTAATCTTATAGCTCCCTTTAATCAGAGAAAAACTTCACAACAACGAAGTCTCCAACTTCGAATTTCAAATTCCTTCGTCTCTTATCCACAAAATCTTCAGACGATCTCGGCTTCCTACAAATCCTTTCTGATCAGCTCAACCTTCGCCGATGCTTCTAGAAACAAACTAGACCAAAAATAACTCGACAAAATGATCCTCTCAAAATCTACCCAAACCAAAACACAACTCTACTCACAAACATTAGAAGACCGAACTAACTTCTCCTATCTGGAAAAGACAAACAGGAGCACTCGCCAAACTGCTTCCGCTACACCACTCTGATCTGGAGTTGATAAGAATGCTGATGAAGAACACAAGCACAAACTGGACAACATATCCCAGAAAATCTCAGATACCCAAAAGAATACTCAAACTATCGCAAGTCACTTTTGCGATCAACCCAGCCAAAATGCAAAGAAACTGTTCTCTCTTTACCAATCAGAACAGCTTACGCTTATCTATCCAATCCATTGAAGAAATGGATCCACTCTGTTGCTTCTGAACTCCACCTCCAGAAAACTGCTAAGCCGGAAGAACTTCCTTCCAACGCAAAGAACACTCCGAGCTGTACTGCTGCCACAGATGCCAAAGACTTCTTAACCAAAGCTCTTCGAGAAACTCGAACCTCAAACAGAATCACCATGCTGAACTCAGCCACAACACCAAAACAGACACACTTCATTAACTTGTTCCAAAAGAAAACATCTTCGGGAACATCCATATTCACTGCGTCTCATCACACAGCTACAATTTCCTGAGATACCATCACTCGCTTCTGCCTAACCGACAGATCCAACTCTACTCATCCAACTTCAAAGATAAACTCCGAACCATAACAGGTTTCCTTCAGAGATAGTGAAATCTTTACACAACTGCAAAGTTCACTCGAGACGGTATTAGGTTTACAGTCTCGACAAATACACTTCCAACCTCAACACTCAGACTCCTAATCCTAGATGATAAATTATTATCATCTCAACCAATCATTACAAATACCATATACATTTAAAATGATACTTTTTATATATAGAAAATATATCTGGTAAAATTATTTCACCTTCCCCTTTTTAAAACAATATTGTGTCCGTTGGCCTGGTCCAAGTGTTTAGAGATCCCTATCAATAACGTTAGCTACTCGTATTGACCAGAATCCATATACCACTCAACCGATCAATTAACACAATATAAAACCATTTTATATAACTAACAAATACGCGCTCTCGTATATATATACTCAGACTCAAACAGGTTGCTACAGATCCTATCTCTAATGAACAATCCTTCCGAACCTAGGTATTCACTCAACCTAGCGCTCTGATATTCACTTAACCAATAGCTTAGGTATTCGCTCAACCTATGCTCTGATACCACTGTAACGGGACGAGCCAGTGACGACTGGTAGGCTTTGCAACCATCCCAGACCCACCGTGGCAAACAGTGATACCTCGAATTTGCTTTTACGGCCAGCCTCTCGACTCGCAACCAACCCCTCAATGGGACATGTAGGGGTAAGAGTCTCCCGTTCGCCACCAAACCGTGAAGCGAGAACCCCCTATCACGCTGTAATGTAGCAAACTCGATCCCGGTCTCATCGAAATCCAAAACGTATCTTTTAAGGGCCAAGTTGTTTTAAGGTTAAAACAATTCAATATATTATCTTTATTCACATAGAAAGATAATTCACAACATCACAATAAATAATCAACATTATCAATATAAACAGATAATCCATATTATCATCACAATTCAACTAAACATCCATATCACGGATCAGCATATATCTCATTAGAGATATCAAACAATGCAAAGCATTCAATACTATTTATTCATCCATAAGTAATGATTTATATCATCTCTAATTAATTTAAAGTGAATTAAACTAATTACTTCATTTTATAAATCCTGCTTACTTAACCATTAATTAATTTCAAATCAATTAATCATTCTCTAATTACCCTTTAATTGCATTCAGGTAATTTATCCTTTAATTAATTACTCCAATTAATTATCCTTAACCATTTATAGTAATTAACCTTTAATTACTTTATTAATTAATTAACTATAATTAATTAAATTAATCAACTATAATTAATTACATTAATCCTTAATTAATTACATTAATTAATCACTTCTTAATTACATCATTAATTATATTAATTAATGATCCTTAATTACAAATTAATTAATTACTTAAATTAAATTAATTACATTAAGTAATTAAACTTTAATTAAACAACATTTATTAATCACTCTTGATTAATCTCATTCAGTAATTAACTACCCTTAATTACTTTATTAACTAAATTAATTATTCCTTAATTAATTTCTTAATTAATCCCTTGATTAATTATTCAAAGTAATTAAACTCAAATTACTTTCCTTCAATTAATTACTTCCAGTAATTATCTATTATTTACTTCCCTAAATAATATACCTTATTAATTACATTGAGTAATTATTTAACAAATCAATCCATTTATTAGTCTAAATTAATTAAACTTAATTAATTAACTTAAACTAATCAAATTAACTTAATTAATTAACTTAAACTAATCAAATTAACTTAATTAATTACAATGAGTAATTAATTTCTTAATTACTTCCATTAAGTAATTATATTTAAACCATTTCACAAATGATTATCTTTAAATTAATTAATCAAATTAATTATTAAAATTAATCACATTAATTATTTATTAAATAATCTCAAGTTAATGACCTTCATTAACAATTATTTAATTACTTTTCTTAAGTAATTAACTTAGATTAACCATTATTAATTTCAAATTAATAAATCTTAATAATCAATTAATTAATCTCTAATTATTTAATTAATTAAGTGTTAACCATAACTTAATTAATATTTAATTACTTTATTAATTAATCATTAATTAATACTCAAATTTATAATCCTTAATTACAAATTAATTATTCTATTTAATTAATCTAAACCTTAATTAAATTAATTTAAATCCTTAAGTACTTAATTAATTAATCCAAATCATTAATTAATTAGATTATTTAAACCATTTTATTTACCCTAAAGTTTTAATGATTTTAACTTTAAGATAAAACATTTTCTTATCCATGGTTAAATTATCATTCTCAAATACATTTGAAAACATCCATTTTCAAATTTACTTTTTAAATTTCATTTTAAATTCTAGATTTAAAATGAATATAAATTTTGTCTTTAACAAAGTTTAGAACCAATTTAAAAACCTTTACCTGTTAAAGAAATCTTATATCTTCTAAAGAATTTTTAAAAGAACTTCAATCAAATTTCTTTTTAAATTTAAAACATTTAAATTTATAAAACTTATTTATATCCAAATCTAAAATTCAACTAAACTTGACTCCCTATAATAAAACTTGATTTCAATTCCTGTCTTTATAATTCTTCATAATTTAAATTCAGTTTAAATTTTAAACTGACAGGTATAAAAACCTGGCAACACAATTTCACCCGAACTCGCCATAAATTACTTCGAGTCGCAGCTCTAATTACTTCGAGTCTCACCCGCAGAAAAACTCGAGAAACTCGAGTAGCCTCCCTTGTCACTTGAGTCCAACACACCCGAGCTCTCTTTACAAATACTTCAAGTCGCCTATCTAAAATCTTCGAACATCACTCGAAACAACCCGAGAAAACGCGAGCTCCACTCCTCTGTTAACCCAGACTTACCCAGATATTCGATCGCGTGCACGTGCACACCCCATTGCCAGAGCTCCGATCATCGATGACGACTCCAACACGTCGGCGATCATCCACCAACCAAACTACGATCACTCGAACATCGAAACTAAGACGAATTCAAAATCGAGCCTAAATCCAAAACCTGGAACAGGAACTACCCATTTCACCCAAACCTGTCAACACTTCCCCCACGGCGCTCCGTCCACCAGAGAACTTCCACCTCCGGCCATAGCCTCGCCTACGACCAAACTTTCAACACCTAAAGCCAAATTGAACTCGATCATCTCTACAGGCCATTCCGACCCAAATAAATTGCTTAGTTAAAACTAGGGCTACAGAAAAGAAACCACCACCACATCTATCAAAATGATTTGCATCACCATCCTCTATTTTTCCAAGCTTCTCTGATTACTCCTCTACCCACAAGAAGAATTCCGACCCGTCCATATCAATAGATCACCAGAAAAACCCAAGTTTCCACTTTTTGTTAAAACTAGAACTGCTCCTTTATTACTAAACTAAAAATTATGATTTCAATGCTAAAAATCACGTTTTTGCTTATGTATTTAATTTATAAACCTGGAATAGCAATTTACAATATTTGAGTTTTTACTTTTATATTCATGCACTTGTTGTTTTGGTTTACAGAGACATTCGAACTTAAATTTGACTTAATTTAAATTTTAAACATTCGTCTAAGATAAACCAAACAATTCTTGTTTGTAATTTAAATCCTAATAAAACTAGATCAAGTGGTAAGAAATTTTAAAGGGGATTTTTGAGCCTGGCAAGCAAAACAAAAACAGAGCACACCATACATCCATTATTTCACAGCAATTCCACTTATACATACATGCAATACATATTTACCACAGAGATTTAACATGCAATCTTATTCATAACCTAAACTTTAGAAATAGTGATGTTACTCACCAAACATGCAGAGCAGAGGTAGTTTAGCTTTTGAAAACTGTAAACTTGCATGCTCCTTAGAATTTGATTTTTAACTTGAGTTGTTGAAGCTTTAGATTGATTTAACCACATGCATGCTGCTCCCAGATTGAAGAAATGAATGCAGACAGCTACTGACTTGAATTGATTCCAAAATTTGACTTGAAAAAGAATGCAGGCTTTTTGATTTCAGATTTGCAAAGAAATCAGGCTGAAGACTTTATTACTTGCTTCAGATTTGAAAATGGTTTCAGGGTATTGTTCTTTGATTTGGAAAAGAATTACAGGGGTTTGATTTTCTGGTTGAAGAAGATTTACATGCTTTTGAAATTGTGGTTTTGAGAGGAGTTTGAAAATCAGATTTTAATCTCAGATTTTAGACTAGAGAAAATCTGAGTTCTCTTGGTTTTAGAAAGAATGAGGTAAAGAAATGCATATGTTTATATGTAAATAAATTGTGATTTTATAAAAATAAAAGAAAAAGAAAATAAATAAGACACTTGTCATAAACATTGATTACTTACATTACACATGTTAAATCAAGGCTTTAGATAAAGACACATGTCTTTTAAGTAATTATTCATATTTTTATTTATTTTAAAAGTAATTAAAAAGCCTTTTTCTTATTTATTAAACACTTATCTATATATATATATATTACTTTTTAAAGAGAAACAAAAACTAATTATACTTATAAATAAAAGTTTATACAATATTCTAAAATCCAAAACAATTTAACTATCTATTCTTTTAAATTTCAAACCTTCAAATTCAAATTCAAATCAAATTAAATCCTAAGATTTAATTTAAAATTTAAGTTATATATACATATACAATTTCTCATTCAATTTAAAAATAACAATTCTATAGTCTTTAAAATTCATTTCTATTTATAAAATAATACATTATACTTATTATTTGAAAATAACATATTTGATAATTTAAATAATTTATATAAGAGATTATATTATCAAGTAATATTTTAAAAAGAAATAAAACAAGTCCTTTTGTTTTCTTATTTATATTTAAGCTTAAGTTAAAATATATCTTAACCAATTTAAACATTTGCCTAAAGTATTTTAAAACTATAAAGTTATTTATTTAAATATCTTTGAAAAGTCCATATTAAATTTAATCTAAATTTCCAATTTACCAAAGCTTTTCTATTTACAATATATACAAATAAATATATATATTACCAAAAAAAATATCTTATTAACTTTTAAAAGATAAAATTGCCAATTAAATACATATTTAATTAGATTATTAAATTAAATCCAAATTTTATTATCAAAGATTATCAATATCAATTTAATTATTTAACAGATTATTAAATTGATATTGCTCAAATTTCCGGGATATCACAGGTTGTTAAAGAGACCGGGATCAGATATTGTCATACTCTCGGCCAATACCGAAAACCACTTTAACAACTGTGTACGTAGTGGAGATTCCAGAAATGAAGTAGGATGGTTTGGCGAACGATTTCTGTATAAGGTATGACGTGACCCTGACTCCCGTGAGTCAGCTTAGATGTAACTAAAACAGGAGCTATACCGGGCCAAGTGAGGTCATTCCTCCTATCGGGCACATTTCTTCGATACTATATTTTGACTTTGTGATTGATTTGGTGGCCACCCTTGATTTAGATTATGGGAGTGCGTCCGAGGTGGGCGGTAGTAGCTACTATGCATTACCACCAGTCCGGGAGTGCAATTGGTATACCTACCCTAGCATTGCCTCGAGTGCCCTGTTCACATGCCCTAGAGAGCCTTCTACGAGTTTGTTTTGTACCGTACCTATGTGATGTCCTTTGGGTAAACCACTAGTTTGGTGGAGCATATGGGATTGTATAGACTACGGGAATATATAAAATGTGTTAAGGGGGATATGGGTAACGCCTTAACGCTATTTTAATACTTTACTTTACTATAGACACTACTATAATAGCGTATTGTACTACATAGTAGATAGTTTAGTGGATCCTTAGGAGATGGAAATCCCGAACATCTCTTAAGTTATTTCACTCACGTTAGACACTGGATATGAGATGTCAAACCCCATAAAAATCTTCGACGCCGTTCCACTCATATTTATTTACCGTTGATTTAACTTACATAAGTTCTTTTAGTTCTGACTCGAGTGTTTTGTCTTTTCCAATCGCTCGGCTTAGCCTGAGCATTTCAGGGTTGAAGACCTTATTTCTGGAGGACAAAGACGAAGATTTGTACTATTATTATTTATGATATGTATTCCACTGCATCATGTTGTTCCGCTGCATTTATTTATTTATTCCTATTTATGTAACTCTGATGTTTGTGTCGTAAAGAATAATCAAATGTATTTATAAAACAGCTTCATGAACTATTATTTGATTATTATATTTTGTCATTCCGCTGCGAGATTCTGTATTTGTTTTATTTCTTTCTCTTTTTCTTATTTACCCCATAACAATCTGCCCTTTTGAATGGTTTGAGTACGACATGTATGTCTGTTTAAAACGTCCAAAAAGGCAGGTCATTACAGTTGGTATCAGAGCCAGGTTTAGCGATAACCCTTAGCTTTGTGGGGGTTTGACTTATATAGAATAAGGTAGTAATACCCTAGAATGAGTCGCTGAGTGTATATATATAAGAGAGCGTATTTGTTAGTATTATAAAAGGTTTTTATATTGTGATAATTTGTTCCATTTTGTATTTATAAATTCTGGTCGGTGCATAGGGCGCTATGACATCGATAGGGATTTCTAAACACTTAATAGGACAGACCGATAGAATATTGTTTTGAAAAATAGGTAAATGAAATAATTTTTCCTATTATATTTTTGTATATAAAATAATAAATTTTATAAATGATACATTTGGTTGTAATATATTTGTTTGTTAAGTAGTGAAATTCATAAGGATTGGTTAAAAAATGAGATTTGTAAATAAAATGAATATAAATTGGAAATTTTAGAACTTAAGTTCTGGGATTTTTGAAAATTTATTTCAAAGGATTTTGGAATATAATAGTAGTATTATTTAGAAGTATTTTCTAATATAAATATTTCAATATAATTTGAAATAAATGTTTAAAGAAATTTTGGGAAGAAATAAGTTCTGTACTCCCCTCTCCGTCGTTGGAAAATAGTTTCGGTGATGAGTGCACGCATCATCGACATTCATTATCGAGTTTCAAAGTGGGAAGGCCATTGTAGCAGTTACTGCAGAATTATTTTGATAAACAAATATAAATTTCAAAGTTTAAATATGATTTGATATGAAAGTTATGAGTGTGTGTATATATATATATATATATTATTTTAAATGATTTGAAATGGAACACGACATTTAGTTCTTAAATTTCTATAAATGAGAGATTTCAATTATTGTAATGGAATAAAAAATTTAACTATTTAATAATTGGAACTTCAAAAATTGAAAGTAAGAAGTTGAATGCTAATTTATAAATGGGATATGCAAGAAATTTGAAATTTGTAACGTGTAAATAAAAAGGGATATGAAAATGAGAAATGATAACTATTGAGCATTATGCAAATTTAAAATTAATAAGATAAACCCGTGTAACATTCAATTGCATTCTTAGGACAATATATATATAACTTACCAAATATTAAAAGTTGAAATATTTAATAAGAATATGTAATGGAATATTATACAAGTAAAATTTAAGTAATGAAAGTGTTCAAAGAAATTACTTTTATAAATAAGAATTTTGATATTATAATGGTTATAAACTTAAGTTATAATTGAAATACTACTAAATAAAATGAAATAGAAAAGTGAGTACTGTAAGTAAATAATTATAAACTTAAGTTAATGTTTGAGGCTATTTATAATTAAAGTAAATCATAAATTGAGTACTATATTTAGTAAATGAATATAACTTCAGAAATTGTTGAAATAATTCAGAAAATAGATTTAATATTCAATGACACCATGTAAAGAAATGAATGTAAATTAAAAAGTAAGAAACTTAAGTATGAACTTAGATAATGAATTCAGTGATTATTATAAACAACTGAATGGAAATAACTTATGTAAGAATTCAATGTGAAGAAATGGAAAAGAAGTTTGCATTATATGAATAACTGAGAATGAGTTTTGTAAGTAGTGAATGAAAATAAATGAAAATAAGTACTGAATGAATGAATATGAATTCATTTACAAAAAAACTTATATAGTACTTTAAGAATTGATTTACATATGTTTAAATAATTA
Source organism: Allium fistulosum (assembly GCA_030737815.1). NCBI lineage: Eukaryota > Viridiplantae > Streptophyta > Magnoliopsida > Asparagales > Amaryllidaceae > Allium > Allium fistulosum. Next base: position 794,462,514 of record CM060902.1, on the reverse strand, counting down.
TATATGTGTAACATATGTAAGAAAATGTAAATAACATATGTAAATAAATGAATGTGAATGAATGAAATAATCATTGTATGAATGAAACTGAAGAAAGGTAAATAATATGAAATGAAATTAATAAGAATGAACTTGATTAATGCTTGGAGTCATTGTTTGGTTGTTTTGACTTATGGATGTTTGGGAAAGGATACTTCTAATTGTTGGGATGTATGAATAATCTATTGAATTTTATCTAAGACTGTTGAGTATATGGTATACTTAGTAGTTATTTGTTATTGTATACAATTAAAAAGTTTCTGAACCTAAACAAGCCATTTGTTTTGCTTGCTATGGATGAATGGTTGATTACTTTGATTGCATGTAATGACTGTATGCCTTCGGATGCAAGTGCTTGTTGTATGTTGTTTGCAAGTGAATATTTTTATGCTGAGTTGATTTGTTTGTTATAAATTGAGACAACTTAAATATTTCTCTTATATAATTATTAACTTTTTTGATTATATAAGTGAAATATAGGTTATGGAAGCAATTGTTATTGCTTTTGGCTTAATAAAATAAGCGTTATTTGCCCGACAAATAGGTACGTTCTTGGATTACGGTTTTCTAGCGATATTATATTGTTTTTCCCATGGTTTGGGACATTTTTATTTTGAAAAATATTATATATATTGTTATTATTTATATTATTATTTCTCTCAGATTTCTCCATACAAAGGAGACTCTGCCGAAATTTTCAGTGAATTTTTGTGAAATGTTTTCAAACTATTACTAATTTGAATATAAAAGATTTAATTGTTTATAAATTGTTATATTTTATTTGAATTATTTAATTATGTAAATGAATTGTTTATAAATTTAATATTTTGAATAAGATATATTAATTACTTAATTTCCTTTTTCCCTTCTTTTCCCTTTTCGAGGACGAAAAGTTTGGAGTGGGGGAGAGTGTAACGACCCATAATATTCAATAAATAAAATAGTTAATTTAATTAGTTTTGCAATTTAATATCGGGAGAAATAAAAATTTGTGATACATTAATGAAATAATAACCACAATGAAAAGTAATGTTAATTTAAGTTAATTATTAACAATTTGAATGAAATTCCAATCAACTGAAATGATTTAAATGTTATACTTGGTTATAAATTAAGTTTAAGAAAACAAATGTAAATATTGAATCAATTAATGAAATAACATATAATTTATGGTAATTGAATGAAATCAGTGCATGCAAGTAATTATAACATTTGGTTGTAAACAATAACTTATTAATGTGACTAAAGTTAATGGTGAAAAATTATTATATGTTACCTATTTATTTAACCTGTTAAATTAAATTGGAAATCAACTGCAATTAATTCACTTAATTAGTGTAGTTAATGTAGACTAAATTGATCATTGTAAAATATTAATTCAATAAGATGTAACCAATGTAAATTTTAATCATAATATGACTATTGAATTGAATAAAAAGAATGGAAACCAAGTTTGATCAATTTATTGGAATTTATATTATAACAAATGGATTTATTGCAATTAAATATAATTTAATGTTACACTAATGTGAGTTAAGACAATAACTGAAAATTGAGAGTGGAATAAAATGAATAGATATGTTAATTTTATTCATAAGGAGATAATTTATTTAATAAAAGAATGAAACCAGGATAAATAAATCAATTTAGATTTTTAAAATATAATTAATGGGTAAAATTGACAAAATTCAATATATTGAAATATAGTAGTTAATACAAATAAAAGATGGAAATTGGAGGATATTAATGTAATGAAATATAAACTTAACTATGTCTATAAAATAATAATTGATTTAATAAAAAGATTGGAACCAAATTTAATAAATTTATTGAAATTAAATTTTATAAATTGGATTTAATTACAATTGTAATTGGACACTGTAATTTATGAAATATTTAACACTGAATTATATGTAAACTTGTTTCAATTTATTATAATTGTCTGTGAAATAAAAAAATGATAAAAATGGTCAGTTATTAACTTTGAGATAAAAAGGTGATTTAATTAATTTAATTATTAATTTTTTTAAATAATGTGAAAATAGACATTTTGGCCACTAACTCGGATTTCGACGAAACTAGTTTCATCGGATCCGTAATGGTGAATTATTGTAGGATTTTAAGTTTCGTAACGATCGGACTTGTCGTTTGATCGTAAGGGCTCGAAACGCCTAGAAATCAATTTAATTAAATTCAATTAAAATCAATTTGAAATAAGCTGATTTTAACATAACTTCTTCATATGATGGAATTTTGACTTGAAACCTGTTCCATTGAGTTTAAATTAATCGAAAACATATATTTTGATATATGGGGTGACCCATTTTCGTTCCGGAGATAGAACGAGCTTTTCGGGGGTATTTATCGTTCAACTTTCGAATCAATCTTGTCCATTCATTTTATTTCGGATCAGCCTATAAATAACCTATTATAAACCCTAGCAGTCTTTCAATTTCTTATTTCTGTACGTATAATTCTTTGTGGCGTCTCCTTTCCAATGGTAGAAACAAACTCCAATTCCCCAAACCCTCAAATTCAATTTCAAAACCAAATCCAAAATTCAAACTGCTCAAACTATATCATATTATATATCGATTTGAAGCTCGCGACGAGCGAAAGTCAAATTTGCTGTCTGTTTTTCGATTTGAGTTTCTGTGTGGCTAGAACTGGGCGAATTAGTCTCGGTCGTTCATCGCACGTCGATCAACCTTGTCTGATCGTCGAATTGATTTATGGGTTTCGTAGAGAGTCGAGGGCGTAGTGCATCGGTGCAGTTGGTATGGCGTTTTGATGGCTGGATTGGGCGGTTAAATTGGTTAGGGTTTGCTTTGAACGGTGGCGGCTGTTGCTTTGGGAACGGCTTCGATCGCGAGGCTCAGGGGAATCATGGTGAGGTCGTAGTCGTGATGGCCAGCGGCGTAGGAGGAGCAGCCTACGGTGGCGGCAGTGGCTAATTCGTGAACGACGATGTACAGGGTTCGAACGCATGCGATGCTCGGGTTCCAGGCGCATGATGACGTACGTTGTGAGTAACGTGGTTTTTTTTGTTTGTTTAATTTAAATTTTTATTTCAATCGTATTAATTTGCATAACTTCTTCATACGAGTTCCGTTTTACGCGCAGTTTGTTTTTGTTGGGATCGTATTGAAATTCCGGACATTTTGACACTGGTTTGGACGAATTCTGAAACTGTTTGAATTTTGGGCCTAATTGGATTTTAATTCGATTTAAAATCGAAGGTGAGTGTTTTAACCTACTCACAACTTCTAAAATTTCTTATGTTAGTTAAATTAAATTTATGATGTGATTAGGAATTTATTTATGGCTGTTTGGTATGTTTAAATTGCTATTTCTGTTAATTTGCATTATTTTGAATTAAACTGTTATTTAATTTACTATTGAATTTAAATTGCCAGTTAATTTCCTGTAAATAATAATCTGTTAATTTTTGATATTTATTAATTGAATTGGATGATGATTGTGATGGATGTTTGATTGTTGATATTGAATGATGGATGTCTTGTTTGAATTATATAGTGTTATCACTCTGCAAATTCCCTTAGTTATTATTTGGAAAATCTCTACAGGTTGAAATGATATATACCCGAGCGATCTATAGATTAGGGAAAATTCTTTATGGGTTGAAATGATAGACTCGAGCGATTTTATGGATTTTTATATTAAATTCGGGATTGCGGTTTGAAATGATATATAACCGTAAAATTTTAAATTGCGGATTGAAATGATAAATATCCGTATCACTCAACCCTAAGGTAGAGAATTATATACAGACACCGGATTGGTTAAATTAAATGATTTTAAATCCTTGTTTTCGAATCTAGTTAAATGATATTTTGAAAAAAAAAATTATATAAATTGAGTTATTATTGGAAAACCAAGTTTTAGGTTGAAATGTGAATTGGCTTAAAGGAACTGCTTTAAGAAATTAAATTGAAGGTTTAAAGTTGAATTTAAAGTATAAATAAAATTTTATCGGAATTTAGTTATTGAATTGGTTTGAAATATAACTTTGAAATGTATTGAAATTGGAATAACTTAAATTGATATTTCAAACATGGATTGGAAAGAATTTGAATTGAAAGATTTAAAACTGGGTTTTGTTAATTTGGAAATTGAAATGGTTCAGATGTGTTGAAATAAAATAAATAGTTTAAATTGATATTAATTCCAAATTCATATTTTAATATAAACTGTTTAAAATATATTATTTTAAAATTTCTAAATTACTAAGATTTTCAAACTATTAAACTATTTTAACCTATATTACTGTATTAAATCATTTTAACCTATTTTAAACCATTTAATTTATTTTAAAATTAATTAACCCATTTTAACTTATTTTAAATCTAATTAATCTATTTTAAAGCTATTTAATTTATTTTAATTATATTAAATCCATTTTAAATCTATTTAATTATCTTAAATCAATTTAATAGTATCTTTAATCCTTAATTAAACTATTTGAGAGTATTTTAACTATTTACAACTATGTCAAACTATTTATAACTATCTGAACTACCTTTCTAAATTTCAAACTAAATTAAGTGGATGTGTTTATATTTTAAATCCTCGATTTTAAAGTGAATAAGGTTAAACCATATTATAACCTAAGTTGGGATTTAAATTACATATTGATCTGAATATGAAGTTTGAAATGAGGGTTGTAAACTATTTTGAAAATATGACTTTTTGAAAGGGAATATAACTTCGAAGAGATATGATTTGAAAATCGAATATGATATTTTGATATAAATTTGTGAATTGACTTTTTGAAATGTAAAAGAACCATCTGGTGTGTAATACGTGTTTGGTTGTTAAAGAGACCAGGATCAGATATTGTCATACTCTCTACCAATACCGAAAAGCACTTTAACAACTATGTACGTGGTGGAGATTCCAGAAATGAAGTAGGATGGTTTGGCGAACGATTTTTGTATAAGGTATGACGTGACCCTGACTCCCGTGAGTCAGCTTAGATGTGACTAAAATAGGAGCTATATCGGGCCAAGTGAGGTCATTCCTCCTATCGAGCACATTTCTTCGATAGGAGGAATGACCTCACTTGGCCCGATATAGCTCTTGTTTTAGATAGAGTTAAAATTATACTCCTACTTCGATTATCCATGGGGCGGAGGTCGTATCATAAGAAGTGTAGATGGAAAAGATAGTAACTCTAAAATTAATAGGATGATAAATATGTGATAAATAGAGAGTTACAAGAATTTAATAAGGATATAAATGGACCGATTAAAGAGATTACTGGGGTAATAATGGGAAGATAATAGGAAAGATTGGAATGAAGAAATAAATATCTTTAGGAATTGTCATGTTATAATAATAATCATTTTTTAGGACAATCGACATTTATAGAAATAGCAAATAAACATGTTGGGCAGTAATTAAATATTATAAACAACATAGTTGTCAATATCCGAAAGTAAGGGATGATAGGAGAGAAGCAAGTTCCAGTAAGAAGATGTCATTAATCACCACGAGAAGATAACCAGATTTTATAAAGACTAAATAGGACAGAATAATTTGATAAAAAGATTTTTGGAAACTTTCTTGAAATGCTTTGAATGGGATTTTCAAAGATCTATTGAAAAGTTGTTTTGAAAAAGTAAGGAAATTTGGAAGTACATAACTAAAAAAATTGTTGAGTCAAAAGTTTGTGAATAAAAAATGGTTTTAGGTTAAAAATGTGTTTTCGTTTTTGAAACTAGTAGTTTAAGAAATTGGTTGAGTTAAAAAGTTTTCGGTTTAAAGATTTTCGATAAAAGGATTTTTCTTTTTGAAATAAATGTAAAATAGAACATAAGTTGGACTTGATAATTTTCCTTTTCCATAAATTTGGAAGTTCTCAAAAAGAATAAAAGGGAAATGGAACTTGATTAAAATGATGTAGAAACCATTTAGGTAGGAGAAATATAAACAAAGGCAACATTGGGAGATATGATTAGCTTTAGGAACTTATAAAGTAGAATAGGAGAGTAATGGATGGAAGTTATCTTTGTCTACTCTACTTTTCATTATTTAAAGTTATAGAAGATGTTTTCGAATGTTTTGAATTAAAAGACCAACTTTTACAGGAATAAATTTTGATGTAGAAAGTTTTTGAAAGAGAGAAATTATTTTGCTCCTTTTAGGATTAAACAATCTTTTTTGGTTTAATAATTGAGCTTTTGAATGTTTTGGGTTAAAGTCCGTACTTTTAAAGAAGTGGGTCTTCTAGGTAAAACTACTTAAGAATGGAAATTATTATACTAAGCAATTTTAGAATTTAGGGTTAAGAATAAAGCGGTAAATGTTTGAAAATAGTGAAAAGTTTGGGTCAAATATTTTTGGAATGTTTTTGATCAAATGTTTAATAAAAATGGAATAAAATAAAATGAAATATGATGTTTAGACGCTTTTAGGAATTCAATTCCCCAAACTGTTTTTGCTAGTTGGAAATTCTTTTGGAAAATATGCTTGAAGGTTTTCTTTTGAGATGGAGAAATTCTTTTACAAGTTTGAATTTCAAATGTCGCAAATTGGCATAATGTGGGCTTTTAAGTTTATATTTTATAGAGTAGATAGAGATCACTATTTAGGTAAGCAAGGTTAAAGGTTTATGATATGAATAAAATAAGAATAGTATGTACAATCTGATCTGGAAATTTGAAATCAGTCCCAAGCATTTATTTGTAGAATATTGGTAAATTTGTAAAGATATTATAGTTCTATAATTGGGTTGTAAGATTAAGTTGCCCTAGTAGGCTTGGATTGTGAACCACTATGTTTTAATTTATTTGGAACGCGTTCCATGTAATTTTCTTAAATTATCCAATCCTAAAATATGTATAAAAACGTGTTGTTTAAATTAACAAGGGATTTACCAAAAAGGGAAAGAGATGTGTAAGATATGGATATTCTTTTTCATAGTTTACACTGTCTATTTCAATAAAAGAAAGGGAAATACTCCCTTAAAATTTCAAACAAAGTAAAAATATCACTTAGGATTAATTATGAATTTTTTTAATGGTAATCCTATTTGGAAGGATGGCTCTGATAAAAGAAAATAGAAAAGGAATGTTCTAGTTTAGAAATTAATAATTAGAAATAAGAAATATATAAATAACGTAATTTGCAATGGTATTCGTATTAATTATAAAAAAATGCAGTAATTATAGGACTAGGATTTATGGACACCGTTACCTGGCTACTTAGCACGGCTACAAAGCGACAGTTGCAGAAGTTATAGTTAGCATTAGACAAGATTTTGGCCAAGAAGAGATTGGAGATATAAGGGATTGATGCAACCTATGTGGTTCGACATATCTATGTGGATCGCTGTTCGATGGTGGTTTGATTGGAGTAGGATAGCTCTAATGGAAGGTCATGGATGGGTCGGCCTTGGTGGTTCGGCACGTGTTGTTCGGCCAGGGGAGAGAGGCTAATGTGGGTCGGCACGTAGCGTTTCGGCCTAAGTGGCTCAGTGTAGATGTGGACCGGCCTCAGAAGGATTTATATATGTGTGATTCGGCCTATGTATACGGTTCAGCACGTATGGGTCGGCTTGGGTGGCTCAGTCAAGGAAGGAAGCTCGAAGTGGATCGGTCAAGGTGGTTCGGCCATTGTGGTTCGACCTTGGTTGTTCGACAAGTGTGGACCGGTGTGTGTGGGTCGGCGATATGTGGGTCGGTCAAGAAGGATCATGATGCATGGTTTGGTCTACTTCACTTACCAGCCATGGGCCGAGCTATCTTAGTCATGGGCCGGGATAGGGGATCTAGCCTATCTTCGTCTATAAATAGAGGGGCGGAGGTCTAGTTAAGGGGACCTTTTTTTGGGAACTCCAAGGATACTCTGCCATTTTTTGTACTCACTTCTCTTCTGTTCAAACTTGCATTCAAGTTGTTTGTTTATGGATTATATCTGTACTCAAGTAATTGGAAAAGTAATAAAGATCATATTCAAAGTGGACGTTGGTAATTACGCCGAACCACTATAAATTTGGTGTTTCCTTTTCTATTGTTCTTTTTTCATTCAACTGCATTATTTCTCTGTTTTAATTTACTTTCTTCATTAGTCTCTCTACACAACTCTATTCAAGGGTGTTAGTGACCAATTTTGGTGCTAACAGACACTAATTACAGATTTAATCAACAATTAATTTGTAATTAATAGAGAGTAAAAAGAAAATTAAATAGGGGACTGATTGAAGAATCTAATATGGTATTTGTGGAGGAATTGAATAGGCATCATAGGTGGATGTTGGAACTGGTAAATAAATCAAAAAGGGATTAAATAAGGATTGATTAGAGACTATCGATTTTGACATTAATGACCAATTATTACGGATGATGGATATTTATTAGAACTAAAAAGGAGAATTAATGAAGATGGGTGATGGTGAAATAACATTACAGGATTTTCCATCTTAAAGTGGTAAGGAGCATTAGAACCCCAACATCATTAACACCAGTTGATGATTAAGAGCAGCTTCCAGCAAAATTTTGTTTTAGAGTTTTGGGTTGTAATCGCTAGTTGTCTCCTTTAGGAAAGGTGTTCGATATGGTTATGACATTTTCCTTTTTTATCACTATGTTTGTTTTAAGGATGAGATTAAACCACTATACACACACACGTATATTGTGGAATATCGTAAATAAGGAAAATTCATAAGGACACTTAACTAGTGATAAACCGAAGGTAAGCTGGAAGTTAGTGAGAAAATTAGGTTTGAATGTTTCAAACCCAAAGCTTGTAGAACATCACCATTCACCCTGAATGAGTTAAGATGTATAGGTTTATGAAGAGAGATTTTTAATTGGCCAAGGATGAAGAGAGAGTCATTGAATTTTTTTTCCAGATGTTTGACGTGCCAAAGGTTTAAGATCGAGCAAGGAAAACCCAGAGGGTTGTTGTTACCATTGGAGGTCCCGACCTGGAAATAGGAGCTTATATCGATGGACTTTATGAATCGGTTGTGTAGGAATCAAAATAGCAATGACACTATTTGGGTTATAGTAGATTGACTCATTTTATTCCCTAGGACTGTAGCATCTCTAGCACAGAATTATTTTAATGCAATGGTGCGGCTTTATGGAGTTCAAATTAGCATTGTTAGTGATAGAGACCCTTTGTTCACTAGTGAATTTTGGAAGGGCTTGCAATCTGGTTTGGAAATGACTTTAGATCTTAGCATCGCTTATCACTCACAGACTGACAGTCAGACAGAAAGGGTAGGCAGAAGTTTAGAAGATTTGTTGAGAGCTTACATCATGGATTTTGGAGTACTTTGGAGAAGGTAAAAGTGTTGAGGTGGCGAAAGAAGGTCGTAGAGGACCGTCAGGTTTCCTATGCTGGCAGGCGAAGAAAGCAATTGGACTTTTTAATTTGGAATATTGTAACACCCCTAAATTTTATATAAATAACATTATTTAGGCGATTTAATTAGATAAATTAAATAGAATAATGTAGAGTGATAAGGAGATTGAGATTGGTGAATAAACCTTGAGGTCGTGCTTGTTGACTCTATTGGGCTTATAAATGATTATTAAATTAACATAGGGGCATTAGGGTAATTACCGCCCATAATTCCTTACCCTTATACGCTTATTCATACCATTCACGTTCTTCATAAACAAAATAAACGTAAAAAAGAAAAGAGGAGCCGACCATTAAGGAGTAAGAAGAGAAGAGAAATTCAAGATTTAAGATTAGGATTCAAGCTAGGGGAATCAATTTCAAACAATCTCCAATTTCCTTATCCAATCTAAGGTGAATAATAATCCTAATCATCTTTTTTGTTTTCAATCATATGTTTTCAGATTTATGAATTAATCCATTTTATGATGATTGAATGATGGTATGCTTGGTTTTATAACATGTTTGATTTAGTATCAAATTGTTTAAATATGTATAAGAATGGTTTTAAGGAAAAACCGAGAGCAAATGATTTTAGTTAGTCATGGAAAAAAAAATTATGAGAAACATGATTTTGGAGTTGGGTTTCAATTTTTGTAATTTTCCAAGCCGTGGAGAATTTAATATGAATTACCAAAGGAATATATCTATTATTGGGTTTAGAAATTTATTTTTGGATAATATATGGTGAATTTGGGTCTAAAATTTATATATGTTAGATATCATATTAAAAGTGAATTTCTATGATCTTTGAGGATTTTTACTAAGAGGTTTATTATGGAAATTAAATTATTTTAAAAAGGGGACCTAAATGATTTAATTGTTGTTAAATGGGAAGGGCTTATTTGTTAAAAGTTAACCTTGCTTTAGATCTGAGAAAATGTGGCAATTATCTGCGAAATAATTTGAAAAGTTTAAGGCAACCAATCAAGTGTTTACGCATTGGCAAGTTAGTTACAAAGAAATTACTTTAATTAGTAAAAACCGCCTTTCACTCAGAAAAGCAAGTTTTGCCTCCTTTGGAAGCAACATTCGAACTAGAGCTTCCGCCTTCGACCAGGTCGAAACCATAGAAGCCGAAACCAATACACATGGTATCACCTAGGTGGTGCGTAGTGGATTAGAGAAAGATGGAAGGTAGGGTGTCAAAACGTGGCTTCCGATGGGGTCAGTATATTGTTTTATTTTCTAAAAGAAAAGCGCTTGCCTACTTCTTTATATGCTTTCGAAGGAGTCGAGACCGATGCGTTCGAAAGAAACTTTTAACATGCTTTCTAAAGAGAGTCGTCGCCTTAGTTTAAAAGAAGTAGCTTCCGAAGGGGCTACTTAGTTTTCAAAATTTAAGTGTTCGGAAGGGGCAGCTTCGACCATGTCGGAACCCTTCTGCCGCTTTTTTGCCTTTCAATGGTATTGAAGATACCAATGCTGTCGGAAGGAAGCCTTTGTTTTACAAATGTAAGCCACTTCCCATAGCTTTCGAAGGGGTTAGGGGTTTCGAAGGCATTGGTCTCGAAAGGGGTTTCGAAGTCAACCTTCAAGTATTTTACCCAAAGGACTTATGGTTTGGAAAGGATGGTGCCGGCGCCATCAAGTTTTCCCCAAATGCTTTTATAAGATATAGTAAGGTTTCGAAAGGGATGCTTTCATGTGTGTTCATTTTGACCCAAAAGATATTTTTAAATATAAACCCAATGGTTTCGAAATGGGACTTTCACTTGGTTTCGAGGCTATGCTTCTAAATTATTAATGTTAAAGCTTTAATACATTCAAAAGGTTTCAAAAGAAAGTTTCAAAGTGTTTGAATGGCAGAGGCTTAATGTTTTGGAAAATGGATTTTTATGCTTTCGAAGGAGGGTATCCAGTGAGGTCGAAAGCTAGGATTCAAAAGAGTCGAAAGGTTTTTTTTTTCAAAACTAATAACCCAAACAATTTTTAAAAAGAGAATCCCATGGCTAAATTAAAGGAGTTTTTGTAATGGTTTTAAGAAGAAGCTTTTCTTTGATAAATAATAGGTTAGAGAGATTAATCATGTTTTATATTAAACCCACAGGAGTTGTATTGTTATGCTATGTTGTTTTCTTCTTCAAATTTAAATATATTCACATTATAACTGACATATAATTGCAATTTGGGGATAAAAAGGGTAGAAAAACCAGCTAGGTTGATCTAGTAGTGAATATAAATTGATTAAACTCTTGGATGAGTATAATTGCGTCCAAGAGGTCAGGGAGATCAGAATATAGGATGCCTAAATATAGAAGTTGTCAGGGAGACAGGTTCATAGTGCACCTATAAAAACTATGATTAGGAAGTTATTGGAGTTACCAATAGGTTCATAGCGATCCCATGAAAACTTTGTTATAAAGAGTGGTTGGCAGGGGCCAATTGGTTTGCAGTGCACCTAGGAAAACTATATCCGGATTAAGTTATTGACAGTTGTTAATAGGTTCCTGGTCATCCCATGAAAACTAGGACAAGAAAGAAGTTATTGGGGTCACCAATAGGTTCAGGGGAACACATGAATTAATTAAGTTAATTGGCATGGGTCAATAGGTTCATAGTGCACCCATGGAAACTATGAAATATGACAGGGAGTCCATACATTATATAAAGGTTATTAGTAAGCCCACGAAAACTAATAGGTTAATAGTGACCCTAGAATCTATAAATATGATAGGGAGTCAATTAAACATGGGATGGGAAATCCAAATGTTTTAACTTGTATGTGTATCATCATAATATTTTGAAATGACAATGTTTTTAATCATTGTGGATGCATGAGTATAGTATATGGTTTTATAAAGGTTTTAAGATACTAGTGTGGCGTAAACACGTTCCACTAAGCGGCATGGTCTCACTAGATATCTAAATGGTTTGAGATGTTAGATTACTATTCATACCAGGCTTTATGTTTGACTTGAAGTTTATGTTTTCCCCTTAAACTCTCAAGTACTCAATTGATTTTGAGTAGTTTAAGAGTTGAGGTTTTCAGGTACCTTATTAGACGAATAAAGCTTCCAGAGACGTGCATGAGACATAATAGATATTTAGAGTTCTCCTTTATTTGATCCCACTGTATTGTTTGCAATGGAAAAGTTGTTATATTACCTGTATATACTTTGATCATCCAAGGCGGCATCTTCATATGTCGCTCTTGGCGTATGTTGTAATAAATATATTTTCTTTGAACGCGGTTTACGATTATGGGATTATGTAATAAATTGGAAATGATTTGAAATGAAATGTGATCTTGTTTGAAGTTTAATTTTTTTCCATATTCATGTGTTTCCGTGTATCAATGAATCTAACATCGCCATATTTGGTCACCGAGGATTAATAACTATAGATGACTACAACATCTGTAGCCGCATGTTTTGGGCCTTCAAGTAGGGGGATGTTACAAGTTGGTATCAGAGGATAGGTTTATGAAACTTTAAAAGAAAAGTTAAACCTAAAAGCGTTTTGAAACATAATGCAATGAATCGAAAATAAGATCAGGATTTGGGTAACGCTATGGTAACGTGCTTGTGTTCGATATATAGATATATAAGTACGTATTCCTCTCTCTCTTAAACCGTTCTTCTGTATCTTACTAAGGCTCGTATGCATATTTACGAGAAAAAAGATATGGAAGCAGGAAACAAAGAGGAAATCTCGGTGGAGGAAGCACCACAAGCATTGGAAATGCTCAACCTAATACTTGAAGGAACCAAGGTCGATAGGTTAATGCTAACCAAAATGCTGAAGCCAATGTGGGTGCTGGAAATCCACCAGTGGATATGGGGGCAATGATTCAGTTCTTCATCAATATGATGCAACCAGAAGTTGCTGCTGGCGTTGCTGGGAATGATGGAGGAGCTAATCCTGTGGCTCCAGTTGGGAATAACTATGCTAAGTTGAGCAGAGACTAGACCAGTCTGGGTGGAAAGTCGTTTATGGTAATAAAGGATGCTATTGAAGTTGAGAATTGGTTATTGCACTATGATAGAATCTTTACCGATCTAGGTTTGGATGATGGGCAAAAGAGAAGGCTGGCCTCTAGGTAGTTGCAAGGGGCAGCACGTCACTAGTGGAATAGTGTGACTACCGGGGTTCCAGAGGAAGAGTAGACGTGGGCTGATTTCAGAAGTAGATTTGAGCAGAAATTTTTATCTGAGGTTGCTAAGTCGGTGTTGATGATGAAGTTCATGGATCTAGTTCAGGGAGAAATGTCAGTAATCGAGTACGCTGCTAAGTTTGACGAGCTGTCTCAATATGGATATACCACTATAGACATTGACATCAGAAGGAATGAGAGGTTTATTCGGGGATTAAGCCTAAGCTTGCTAGAATGACCATGTCCCATATCTGTGATCCTTGTAATATGGTGGTGGAGATGGCCATTTGCCATGAAGAGATGCTGACTGGTTGTGTTGGAGAGAAGCCAGTTGACTCCCAAGGTCCTCAAGGAAAGAAAAGGAAGTTCTTTAAGAAGAAGGGAGCCAAAAAGGGTGATGCTGCCAAGAAGGCAAAGGCTGATTTAGTGTGCTTCAAATGTGACAAGAAGGGTCATTATGCTCATGAGTGCCGGTCAGGCAAGGGAAAGAAGCTTGCAGAAAAGAAGAATGTGAGATGCTTCAACTGCGACCAAGTTGGGCATTATAAGAACCAATGTCCAGAGCAAGTCAGGGTGGACAGAGGGAAGGTTTTTTCTATTGGACCACCATCTTCATCTAGACCTATTGCCGGAGATAAGGGGAAAACTATGATGGAAATTATGCTTTTGATTCAGAGTACACCAATTAGGGTACTATTTGATACCGGTGGATCACATTCATTTATATCATAGTATTTGATTGATAGGTTATGCATAGAACCCACATACCTTGTTACTTCCTTAAGGATTGCAAATCCAATAGGAGGGTATGCAAACTCTAGGGATGAGATGTGACCAGTTAGAACTTGATTTGTTAGGTCATAAGTTTGCATGCAGTCTGTATGTTTTCAATTTCGAAGATTTTAGAATCATTTTGGGTATGGATTGGTTGAGGAGGTATAAGGCCAGGATATTTTGTTAGGATGGGGAGATATCACTAAGACACCCTGATAGTCATAGCCGAATTATATTCTCAATAGAGAATTCTGACCAGAGTAGTTGTGCTTTGTTAAGTGCAATGGAAGTGGGATAAGATCTAAGTCAGGTTCGAGTAGCAAGAGAGTTTGCATATGTATTTGAATCGGTCACAGGATTGCTATCAAAACGAGCTGTTGAGTTTTAGATAGATCTTGTGCCAAGAGCTAAACCTGTAAGTAGACCACCTAGCAGGATGACACCGACTGAGATGAAGGAATTGAAACTGCAGCTAGTGGATCTAGAAAGAAGAAATTTTATTAGACCAAGCAGTTCGCCTTGGGGAGCGGCCGTGGTGTTTGTGAAGAAACTAAATGGGTCATTAAGGATCTGTATCGACTATCGTAAACTGAACGAGAGGACGATAAAGAATAAGTATCCTTTGCCGAGAATAGATGATCTGTTTGATCAGTTGAGTGGAGTAAGAGTGTTTTCCCAATTGGATTTGGCGATAGGCTTCCATCAGTTAAGAGTGGCAAAGGATAGTATTCCTTTGGTAGCATTTCGGACTAGATATGGTTTGTATGAGCGGTTAGTAATGCCATTTGGTTGACGAATGCACCTGCTTTCTTTGTGGATTGGATGAACCGACTCTTCCAAGAGCATTTGGACATATTCGTGTTGGTGTTTATAGATGACATTTTGGTATACTCTAAGGATGAAAGAGAGCATGAAGATCATCTTAGAGTGGTGCTTGAGACGGTGAGGCAGTATCAGCTAAATGCGAAGTTTTCCAAGTGTCATTTCTGGAAGAAAGAGGTTAAGTTCCTTGGTCACGTGGTTTCAGAGAAAGGATTGTTAGTTGATCCATATAAGATCAAAGCTGTTAATAATTGGAAGAGACCAGAGGCGGTGACCGAGATCAGAAGTTTTCTTGGACTTGTTGGCTACTACCAGAGATTCATCAAGGATTTCACGCGGATAGCAGCGCCTTTGACTAAGCTTACCAGAAAGGAGGTGAAGTTTGTTTGGTCTGACTAATGTGAGGAAGTATTCCTTAAGTTAAAGCATTTGTTGACCAATGCACCGGTTTTGGTAGTTCCAGACGGAAACCAAGGGTTGGTGGTGTATACTGATGCATGTGGAACCAGATTGGGAGCTATATTGATGCAGAAGGGTAAAGTGATTGCCTACGCTTCACGACAGCTTAAACCGCATGAGGTGAGATATCATACTCATGATTTTGAGTTGGCCACAGTGATCTTCGCATTGAAGATTTGGAGGCATTATCTCTTAGGAGAGATATTTAAGCTATACAAAGATCATAAGTCTTTAAGATACTTATTCTCTCAAAAGGAGCTGAATATGAGATAGCAGAGGTGGTTGGAGTTTTTGGCTGCTTATGATTTTGGTATAGAGTATACACCAGGGAAAGACAATAAGGTAGTGGATGCTCTTAGCAGAAGACACCAGAATGTGGTGTTGGCTACGTTGGCAAAATGGAAGGATTTAGAAGTTTTGGACAGTTGTGGAGTGCAGTTAAGATCGACTGCTAGTTCTAGTCAGAGTACTGCCATGTTGTCCTATTTAGAAGTTCGACTAGTGTTGATCGAAAGAATTGCTTCTAAGTAGAAGGAGGATGCATTATTAGCCGAGAGGATTAGAAGGCTTGAGATTGGAACTGAGATCGATGATTTGAAAGATTTTTGTTTTGACCAGAGAGGATGGTTGAGAAAGAAAGGGCAATTATGTGTTCCAGATGTTGAGAACTTGAGGAAAGAAGTTCTTGGAGAATGCCATCGATCCAAGTTTACTATTCATCCTGGAGGGACCAAGATGTATCAAGATATGAAGAGGAGCTTCTATTGGGAAGGTATGAAGAGGGATGTTGGCTTGTGGGTTAGGCAGTATGCAAACTGTCAACAAGTTAAGGTTAATCATCAGAAGTCGAGTGGGTTGCTTCAGCCTCTAGAGATTCCAGTTTGGAAATGGGATTCAATATCTATGATTTTATGATAGGTTGCCAAGGTCAAACAGAGGAAATGAAAGTATATGGGTCATAGTGGAAAGATTGACCAAGAGTGCCCATTTCATTCCAGTTAAGTCAACTTGGACGACACCTATTTTGGCTAAGCTGTTCATGAAGAACATAGTTAAACTACATGGAGTTCCTAGTACCATAGTCAGTGATAGAGATGCTTTGTTCACTAGCGAATTCTGGAAGAGTCTACAGGATGCATTAGGCACTAAGCTCAAGATGAGTACAGCATATCACCCTCAGACGGATGGGCAGACATAGAGAGTCAATAAGGCACTCGAGGATTTGTTGAGAGCTTATGTGTTAGACTTTGGTGGATCTTGGGAAGATCACCTACATTTGGTCGATTTTTCCTATGATAATAGTTACCAAACTAGTATAGGAATGGCGGCTTTTGAAGCTTTGTATGGGAGGCCATGAAAATCACCAGCATATTGGTTGGGGACTAAAGACATATTGGTCTTAGGTTCAGATATGATTAGAGAAGCGTCAAAAAAAATTGAGATGATCCGAGAAAGGATTAAGGAAGCTCAATCTAGATAGAATAATTATGCAGATAAGAGGCGTAAAGACCTAGAATTTTAAGTTGTAGGTAGGGTTTTCATTAAGGTGTCACCAATGAAGGGTGTGGTATGATTTGGAAAGTCGGGGAAGCTAACCCCAAGACATGTTGGTCCATTCCAGAGCTCGCATACAAAGTAGAGTTATCGAGCAGTATGGCAGGTGTCCATAATGTATTTCATGTGTCTCGTCTTCGCAAGTATGTGCATGATCCAAAGACTACTATTTCTCCAATGGGTTAGAAGACTTAGTAGTAGAGCTCAATTTGACTTTTATTAGACAACTAGTTCGCGTTGTAGCGAGAGATGGGAAAAGGCTAGGGAACAAGATAGTCAAGTTGGTGAAGGTTCAGTGGAGCGAGAACGAGAAGGATTGTCCTTGGGAGACAGAGGACAAGATTCGAGATACTTATCTTGATCTGCTTTGAGGGTATGTCTATATTAGATTTATATACATATTAGCCAGTCAGGTAGACTATTATGGTTGTTAGGAGTCGTTATAGATGATTACTACGTTTAGTATTTAGTCCTTACTGAATTTCAAGGACGAAATTCTTTAAGGAAGGGAGCCTGTAACACCCCTAATTTTTAAATAAATAAAATAATTCAGGAGATTTAATTAGATAAACTAAATAGAATAATGTAGAGTGATAAGGAGATTAAGATTGGTGAATAAACCTAGAGGTCGTGCTTGTTGACTCTAATGGGATTATAAATGGTTATAAATGATAATTAAATTAACATGGGGGCATTATGGTAATTGCCGCCCATAATTTCTTACCCTTATACTCTTATTCATACCATTCACGTTCATCACAAACAAAATAAACTTAAGAAACAAAAGAGGAGCCGGCCATTAAGGAGTAAGAAAAGAAGAGAATTTCACGGTTTAAGCTTAGGATTCAAGCTAGGGGAATTAATTTCAAACAATCTCCAATTTTCTTATCCAATCTAAGGTGAATAATAATCCTAATCATCTCTATTTTTTTCAATCATATGTTTTCGAATTTATGAATCAAACCATTTTATGATGATTTGAATGATGATATGCTTGGTTTTATAACATGTTTGATTTAATATCAAATTGTTTAAATATGTATAAGAATGGATTTAAGGCAAAACTGAGAGCAAATGATTTTAGAATGCCATGGAAAAATTTTATGTTATGAGAAACATGATTTTGGAGTTGAGTTACAATTTTTACAATTTTCCAAGCCGTGGAGAATTTAATATGAATTATCAAAGGAAAATATGTATTATTGGGTTTAGAAATTTATTTTCGGTTATTATATGGTGAATTTGGGTCTAAAATTTATATATGTTAGATATCATATTAAAAGCGAATTTCTGTGATTTTTGGGGATTTTTACTAAGAGGTTTATTATGGAAATTAAATTATTTTAAAAGGAGGACCTAAATGATTTAATTATTGTTATATGGGAAGGGCTTATTTGTTAAAAGTTAACCTTGTTTTAGATCGGAGAAAATGCCGCAATTATCTGTGAACTAATTTGAAAAGTTTAAGGCAACCAATCAAGTGTTGACATGTGGCCAAGTTAGTTAGAAAGAAATTAATTTAATTAGTAAAAACAGCCTTTCACTTAGAAAAGTGAGTTCCGCCCCCTTGGAAGCTGCTTTTGACCCAGAGCTTCCGCCTTCGACCAGGTCGAAACTATAAAGCCAAAACTAATACACATGGTATCACCTAGGTTGTGCGTAGTGGATGGGAGAAAGGCGGAAGGTAGGGTGTCGAAACGTGGCTTCCGATAGGGTCAGTACAATGCTTTATTTTCTAAAAGAAAAACGCTTACCTGCTTCTTTATATGCTTTCGAAGGAGTCAAGACCGATGCATTCGAAAGCGACTTTTAACTTGCTTTCGAAAGAGAGCAGCTGCCTAGTTTAAAAAAAGTAGCTTTCGAAGAGGCTACTTAGTTTTCAAAATTTAAGTGTTCGGAAGGGGCAGTTTCGACCAAGTCGGAACCCTTCTGCCACTTTTATGCCTTTCGATGGTATTGATGATATCACTACTGTCGGAAGGAAGCCTTTATTTTATAAATGCAAGCCACTTCCTATAGCTTTCGAAGGGTTCAGGGGTTTCGAAGGCAATGGTCTCGAAAGGGGTTTCGAAGCCAACCTTCAAGTATTTTACCCAAAGGACTTATGCTTTCAAAAGGATAGTGCTGACGCCATCAAGTTTTTTCCAAATGCTTTTATAAGATATAACAAGGTTTCGAAAGGGGTGCTTTCGTGTGTGTTCACTTTGACCCAAAAAGATATTTTTAAATATAAACCCAATGGTTTCGAAAAAAGGGACTTTCAATTGGTTTCGAAGCTATGCTTCTAAATGATTAATGTTAATGCTTTAATACATTCAAAAGGTTTCGAAAGAAAGTTTTAAAGTGTTTGAAAGGCAGGGGCCTTATGTTTTGGAAAATGGATTTTTCTTCTTTCGAAGGAGGGTATCAAGTGAGGTCGAAAGCTAGGATTCGAAAGAGTCAAAAGGTTTTGTTTTTCAAAACTAATAACTCAAACTCAATTTTTAAAAGGATAAACCCATGGCTAAATTAAAGGAGTTTTTGTAATGGTTTTAAGAAGAAGCTTTCCTTGATAAATAATAGGTTAAAGAGATTAACCATGTTTTATATTAAACCCACAGGAGTTGTATTGTTATGCCATGTTGTTTGCTTCTTCAAATATAAATATATTCACATTATAACTGACCTATAACTACATTTTGGGGATAAAAAGGACAGAAGAACCAGCTAGGTTGACCCAGTAGTGCATATAAATTGATTAAACTCCTGGATGAGTAGAATTGCATCCAAGAGGTCGGGGAGACCAGAATATAGGATGCCTAAATATAGAAGTTGTTAGGGAGATAGTTTCATAGTGCACCCATGAAAACAATGATTATGAAGTTATTGAGTTACCAATAGGTTCATAGTGATCCCATGAAAACTATGTTATAAAGAGTTGTTTGTAGGAGCCAATTGGTTTGTAGTGCACCCAGGAAAACTATATCTGAATTAAGTTATTGACAGTTGTTAATAGGTTCCTAGTCAACCCATGAAACTAGGACAAGAAAGAAGTTATTTGGGTCACCAATAGGTTCAGGGGAACCCATGAATTAATTAAGTTAATTGGCAGGGGCCAATTGGTCAATAGTGCACCCATGAAAACTATGAAATAAGACCAGGGAGTCCATACATTATATTAAGGTTATTAGTAAGCCCATGAAAACTAATAGGTTAATAGTGACCCTAGAATCTATAAATATGACAGGGAGTCAATTAAACAAGGGATGGGAAATCCAAATGTTTTAACTTGTAGCATATCATCATAATATTTTGAAATGACTATGTTTAACCATTGTGGATGTAGGAGCACAATATATGGTTTTATAAAGGTTTTAAGATACTAATGAGGGGAAAACTCATTCCGCTAAGCGGCGTGGTCTCACTAGATATCTAAATGGTTTGAGATGTTAGATTATTATTCATACCAGGCTTTATGTTTGACTCGAAGTTTATGTTTTCCCCTTAAACTATTGGGTACTCAATTGATTTTGAGTAGTTTGAGAGTTGATCTTTTTAGGTACCTCATTAGACGAATAAAGCTTCCGAAGAGGTGTAGGAGACATAATAGACATTTAGAGTTCTCTTTTATTTGATTCCGCTGTATTTTTTGTAATGGCAATGTTGTTATATTGCATGTATATACTCTGATCATCCAAGGGGGCATCTTCATATGTCACTCTTGGTGTATGTTGTAATAGATATATTTTCTCTAAACGTGGTTTACGATTATGGGATTATATAATGAATTAGAAATGATTTGAAATGAAATATGATCTTGTTTGAAGTTTTAAATTTTTTCCATATTCATGTGTTTCTGTGTATCAATGAATCTAACACCACTATATTTGGTCGTCGTGGATTAATTACTATGGATGACCGCAGCATCCGTAGCCGTTAGATTATGGCCTCCAAGCAGGGGGATGTTACAGATATGGTATTCATCATGGTTTCCCCTTTTAGAAAGGTTATGAGGTTTGATACATCAGGGAAGTTGGAGGCAAGGTTTGTTGGGCCTTTTCCAATTTTAGAGAGAGTAGAGAAAGTTCCTTATTGGGTGGAGCTTCCGGACAAGTTAGCGGGAGTCCATAACGTCTTTCGTGTTCCACACTTGAGGAAATGTCTCTGTGGCACTGCCATTGTAGTAGAGCCTGTTCAGTTAGCAGATGTTGAAACGAAACCCATCGCCCCCCGTGCTACTACTCACATAATGGAGCATGAAAATAGAAACTCCATAATAGGGAATTTAGTTTGGTTCAAGTACAATGGGGAGATATCCCAATCCCAGCAGAAAACGCATGGGAAACTGAAGAAAAGATGAAGGTTTCTCATCCTGAGCTTTTCTCTGATAAACGTTTCTCTCCAAATATTGGTGTTTGCTTGCATCGTGGTTGCTAGATTGGATGGTAGGGAATGGTTGCCACACTTTTTATTGTTATTCTTACACTCTTATAGAATTTTATATGCATATTTATTGTGCTTTTGCATACATGCCTATATGTCACGATCTTGCATTCATGTTGGACTGAGCTCACTTATAATATGTTGCATACATAGTCACATTGCATTTTTGACTGAGTAGACGGTTGTGTGGATTATTGGAAATAACTTGGTTGTATAACATTGTTGTTGAGTGCGCATTATACTATCTACCCTTGGTGATTTCGGGGGCAAAATCCTTTTTAAAGGGGAGGGGGGTGGGGGGAGTGTAACACCACATAAAATTAAATAAAAAATTTAATAATTAAAATAAGGTTAAAAATGGAAATTCTGCAAATGTTAGAATTTGACCATGGAAGTTGCACCATTGTGTCCTTAGCAATTTTGATCAATTTCCATATATAATATGTTTAAATCGGAATTCAAAAGGAGAAATTATGGATGTTTTGAAGTTGTTGAATTTAAAATAACTCAAACGAGTTTAAATTTGAAATTTTGAATTTGAATTTAAAAAGTTAACGATAAGAGAGGCTTAACATTTAAGTAAGGGTTAAAGTTAACTATAACATTAAATTAAATAAGGTAATAACTAAAATGGAACCGTAGAAATATTCATTGTCGATAAAAAGGGACCAATCGACCGCCCAAGGTCAGCGGTCGACCAGTGGAGTTGTAAAACTGGCGATATTGATTGGCCCAAACAGCCTGGGTTTAATTATTTTAATCTTACGGTCCTTGTTCCTCTTCACCTCTGTAAATATATCCCTAGACCTCTCACTTTTCTTCATAAAATTTTGGTGAAAATAGCGACGCTCTATCGGATCCCTTCTTACCTAGATTTCAGAATCAATTAGGAATTTCAGGGAAGAAGTTTAGATATTCAATTATTTGGATTCCAATTCTATTCCTCCCTAGTTTCTGATTCTAAATCTAACCTAATCTATATATAATCCATTTGTTGTATGTTCCAAAAGAGGGAGATCTAAATGTGGGAATAGGAGTGGTCTAAATCAAATCCTTAAAATCCCCAAAATTTCCCCTAGTAAAATGTCAACTTTTGAACCTGTTAGGATTTCAATTGTTTTGTATTACTATAGTAGAATCAAATCTGTGTTAAGATTTAAGCAATTTATGATCTATTCCACTTCAACTCTTTTGATTTCTCTTGTAGTGTTAAAGGATTTTAAAAATAAATAAACATAGAAATGGTGTGCAAAGTATGATTTTTAATTATTCATAGTTTGCACCACCTAATTTTGAGATAAAATAACTGTGAATCCCTTTTTCATTCCAAGGTGGTAATTGCAAAAGTTGAATAGAATATAAAAGGTTCAACATGGTAAGACTTCTTCTTTGAAGTAAAGGAGTTAATTGTGTTATATTAATATGAGATAAGTTTGGTATTGTTCCATTCTTGTACAGATCTAGTTGTGTAGGCTAAGGATATTAGCTATTTTTGTTGGAGTGTGAGACATATGAATTTAATATTTTAATTAATTTAATAAGCATTTTCTTTGCGTGTGATTAGAAATATTTTATTTGAATCTCGCACGTATATATATATATATACATAATATAAATGTAATGATCCCGGATTTTTATTGAGTGTAAATTGATAATTAATTTAATTTTTGAATAAAAATTGTAAAATTAATTATAAATGAAAGCGAGTTTCCCCGGATTCAAATATATTCTGTATAAATCATTTAAATATTATAA
Source organism: Allium fistulosum (assembly GCA_030737815.1). NCBI lineage: Eukaryota > Viridiplantae > Streptophyta > Magnoliopsida > Asparagales > Amaryllidaceae > Allium > Allium fistulosum. The sequence continues at coordinate 794,439,161 of CM060902.1, read as the reverse complement.
ATATTGTATATATATGTATATATGTGAATATATATGTATATATTTGATTTGAATTTAAATTATAAATAAATGGCTTAATAATAAATATCAATATGAAAGCTTATAAACAAGATAAGTACGTATGTACAAATAAAAATAGTGAATGAATGCAAATTGTAAGTTTAGACAATAAGTGTTAAAATTAAAATTATAAAAAAAATATTTGAGTTAGAAATAAAATATAAATATGTAAGATAAACTATAAAAATATCAAGTAGATACATTTGCTAAACTTTTACAACAAAATAAAAATATGGAAATTCATCTATATTATAAAATAAATAAATGTTATAGTTCATACAATAAAGTAAATCCTAATATTAATAAATCAATACAAAATAATACAAATAAAATATATACAAAAATAATAAAAGAAAATAAAATAAAAATAGGAGTTCACTCATATTCTTAAGTAATAAAATAAACAAAGAAGAAAATACAAACACTTGTAAAAGAATGAAACAAAAATATATACACATGGAAAACAATACAAAGTAAATGTACATATGAATTAGCTTACAAAAGAAAACTAATATACAAGTATGAAACCAGACAACAACAAAAGTGTTTAAAGATAAGTTTAAACAAATATATATTCAAGTGTGTTCAAACAAGAATATAAAAATATGTAACTGGGCTTGCAAAACAAGGAATCATCTCAACACAAACATTATCGTATCAGCCGAGAAAGGTTATATTATACAGCTGAAAGTGAAAAGAAAACATAAGTGGTACAACATCAATTAATGCACGCACAAGATAGATCACTTCAGCCTCCAAAACCAAATAAAAATCTCTGGTATTTGTACAAAGCAAATTATATCACTTATACAAAATAATACATCCCCTGCAAACTCATTTCCTAGATATCAAACCACTTCATTTCATTTTCATTCCATTTCAAAACTGAGAAAAACAAAAGCAACATCTTTAAAACTTCAAACTTAAACAACAACAATCTACCCAACTCAAACCAGATCAATCGAAGAATTAAAAGAAGATTTCAGCTTACAATCTACAGTCTGTTTCAACATAGCAGCTCTGTTCATTCTTCTTTTTTTAAAACAAGGTGAGTAACATCACTCTAAAAACAAATTTAAAAGTAAAATTTTGTTGCAATTATGTATATAGATGAGTATGTTTAAATTTATATATATATGAATGCCTGTGAATATTGGAAGCTTATGTGTACAGGCTGTTATTCTTTTCTGTTCTCTGTTTGGAGTTTTCAAAACAAGACTTTGATTTGAAAATCCATTTCTACTTGATCTATTAAACATTTGGACTCAGTTTTAAAACAAAATTTGTTTGATATGGCATAAGCTTAAGATTTAAATTTTTTTTAAGAAAAAATAATTTGTAAGGGCCTTTGGAAATCAACATGACTGGACAAAGCTTTAAACAAGTAAAAATTCGAAACTTTTATTTTTTGAATTCAGTTATGTGGATTGAATTCTCATACTTTAACATGAATTTTAAAGCAAAAATCTTAATTTTTAAATCAAAGATAAGAGAGCGGTTTGAGGTTGTTTGTTTTGAGCATTTCGAGTTGTCTCGATCGATCTAGAGGTTCGAAGGCGTCGTGTGTAACGACCCGTATTTTTAACACTTTAAAAATACGAATTAAAATGAAAATTTTGGATAAAAATCCGTAGGAAATAAAATTTTGTGTTGTTAAATGTGAATTATAAGTTAAAAAACAAAACTGAATTCTGAAATAACTTATTTGTAAATTAAATATGGATGTTAACTTGTAGTGAATGTAAATAATGAATTGAATTTGATTGTAAACCAAATATGTTATGATTGTAAACAAAGAATAAGTAAAATGGTAGATTAAATAATGGAAGTTATGTTATTGAAACTAATATAAATAAATGTAACTTAATATTACAGTTGATTGAAAGCAGATAATAACTGAAACTGTAATTTGATAAAGATGTTAACTTGTAATTGAACGTAAGTAAAAGATTTAAATTTGAATGTAACAAGTAATTGAATTGAATTGAATTTGATTGTAAACAACGAAATAAATAAAATGTTACATTTAATATTGAAGTTATAATATGGAAATCAACGCAAATGAATGTAATTTAATATTACTGTGAATTTAAATAAGATGATAGCTGAAGAAAATGAAAGTAAATGAATTATAAACTATTGATAATAATGTATAAGTAAATGGTTGATTCAATAATGAAAGTGTAAATCGAAATAAAAGAATTCATTTGGAATTAAATAACTTGAATTTGAATTACAATATAATTGAACGCTGAATCTAATATAATCTTTTATATTGGATTTATAATGGAAAATTGCATTGTAAAAGATTGTTAATTACTATGAAATTAAAAATGGAACTTGTGAACAATTGAAATTTGATTTAAAAGTTAATAATTTAAAATTGGGAATTTTATATTGAAATTAAACAGTCGAATAATTTATTTTTCGAATATTGGATTTAATTAGACAATTAAATCGATAATTTAATAAGTTAAATTTCAGAAATAATTGAAAATCGAGTTGAATATGATTGAAAATGATTTGTAAAATTTTATCTTATCATATTGGAGTTATAGTAATGTTATAGAACTTTTAAAATTGAATTTAAAGTTAATTTGTGAAAATTGAATATTTTAATATTTAATTATCGACTGAAAAATAGCCATTTTTCTAACAGTCTCAGAATGGAACGAAACTAGTTCCATTGGATCCGTAATAGTTTGTTATTGTCGGATTTCAATTTTCGTAGCAATCGAAGTTATCGTTTGACCGTGGCAGCTCGAAACGCATCGAATTGTTTTAATATTAATTCGGCGAGAGAAAATAGTCATTTTTCAAAAACTCTCGGATTTCGACGAAACTAGTTTCATCGGATCCGTAATGTCATATTATTATAGGGTTTCAAGTTTCGTAATGATCGGACTTGTCGTTTGATCGTACGAACGCGAAACGCCTTGAAATCAATTTAATTGAAATAATTTTTGAAATCAATTTGAGAATTTCTTTTTCAGCATAACTTCTTCATACAATGGAATTTGGACGTGAAACTTTTTCCATCGCGCTCAGAATATTTTAAAACACCTGTTTCGATATATGGGTTTACTCAATTTCGTTCCGGGATCAGAACGGGCTTTTCGGGCCATAGTTTGTTCCGCACGTTCATCTATCCAGTCTATCTACTCTATCTCTAACATACCTATATAAACACAGTTATAAACCCTAGCCTCCCTAATCTTCATTTGTCTGTACGTACAATTCATCTTCTTCTTAGCTTCTCATTCTAATGGCAGACAAAACCTAATTCCAAAATCTAAAAAAAAAAATTCGAGATTTACGCGCTTCGGGTCGCGCTTGGGGTTTCAGGGGGAAAAAACCCTGGAGCTACTTCGAGTCGGGAAGAAAACTACTCGGGTCATCGGGTCGTTTTCGGAAAAACTCCAAGCAGGCATCGGGTATTTGAGGCGGCGGACCGGGTTGAACTCGAAGTCGACTCAGCACCAGAATTTTCCAATCTTCAAATTTTCATAACTTTTGCATACGAACTCGGAGTTGGACGAGGTTTCTTTTGTTAGGATCGTATCGAAATTCCGGACACTTTGACGCTTGTTTGGATGGATTTGGAGACTGTCAAATTTTTGGGTTTAAAGTGAATTTAAATTCAATTTAAATTCAAAAGGTGAGTGTTTTATAACGCTCACAACGTACTGAATATCTTTATGGTAGTTAAATTTGACATTATGAAGTGATATGGATTTATTTGTCGTTGCTTGATAAAAATTTAATTGTCATATAGATTGTCATTTGAATTCACCGTTGAAAATTAAATTGACAGTCAAATTGAAGTTAAAATTTAATTGCGATCAAATTACCTGATATTGATAATTATGAAGTTGTTGTGAATGTTATTGGCTTTATGGTTGATTGGTTGTGATGGATGCTATTGGTCGATATTGGTTGTTTATTTATTTTGATATATCATGCTATCATCATGTATATTGTTTATTGCATATAAGCTGTAAACTTAATCATTTCGAATAAATTAAGAAATAGGTTGAAATGATATACCTATGACATCTATTTGGATTGAAATGATATATCCATCCTTGAAATTAAAATTGAAATAATTATCCACTAGGCCATAGGTTAGAAAATTATATACGGACACCGGGTTGGTTAAATTAAATGATTTTAAAAGTTGTTTTGAAATTATTTAAATGAATTGATTTTAAGAATAAAATCCAATTTATGGAAATTGAATTATTTTGAATTGAAGCTCAAGATGTTGGAATTTAAACTTGGTAAATGAAATTGTTTAATTATTCAAAGTTTAGATTTTTAAGAAAAAGATTGAAATACGGCGTAAATTTTCGAAAGTTGATTTGTTTTTAAAGATTGGACTTTTAATCGAACTCTGAATATTTCTAAGAAAATTTATATGAAATGATATTTCAAGTTGAGTTTGGAATTGAAAATTTATTTGAAATTGAGATTTAATTAATTTGGAATTTAATTGAAATTCAAAAAAATTTGTGAATTGGACTAAATTGAAACTATTGAATTAAATTTGAAGATAAAATTGATTTGAATAGGATTTGAACTGAAATTGATTTGGAATGTAATACTTAAATGAATTCTTGAAATCCGAATGTTAATCTAAGTTTATTGAATTGGAATTGTTCCAGAAATTAAGTAAACTACTTAATACAGATGTTTAATTTGAAGTATATTCTAATTTGAATACGAAATGGTTGTAAAGCGAATCTTATATTCTTATATAAATATATGAGCTGTTTTGAAATGTGAAATATTTAAAGTTTCGAAATATATTGAAAGTGAAATTGTTTATTTTGTGGTTCAAATATGTATTTGAAATTGATAATTTGAAATGGTTTATTGAGAAGCTGAATCGAGTTGAAATTGATGATTTGAGATTTGATTAAATTTTAAATTTTAGAATTCGAGTTTATGTGAATCGTTTTGTGGAATTTGAGGCGAAAAATAATTTTGAAATTGAAATGAGATATTGAGGCGAAAAATGGTTTTGAAATCGAAATGACATATTGAGGCGAAAATGATTTTTGAAATGAAATTGTATACTTTGAGTAGATATGATGATTTTGAAATGGATTTGATTTTGAAGCGAATATGATATTTTGATATCAATTATGAATCGATTTGAAATGTTAAAGAGCCATCAGTGTAATAATACGTAGTTATTAAAGAGACCGGGATCGGATATGGACATACTCTCTATCGATACCGAAAACCACTTTAATAACTAGTATACGCGGAGTGTTGATCCAGAACGAAGTGGATGGTTTTAGTGAACGTGTTGATTTGAAGAAAGAGAACGATTTTGGATGACCCCTGACATGACTAAAACAGGAGCCGCGCCGGGCCATTGAGGATCGCCATCTCTAGCGGACACACTCCTTCGTTACCATGTCTATTACTTTTGTGATTCGATTTGGGTGCACCCCTCGATTATGGGAGTGTTGTTTCGCGGTGTTGGGGTAGTAGCTGCTATGCCCAACATCAGTCCGGATCAGGCAACTACTAGTATCCTAGTTGGTATCCCCTTATGTACCTTGTCATACTGATTATCCTATTCGCGACCACTACGTTTTGTTTTGTACCTTTAGTATATGGATTGCCCTCTAGTGACTTCCGGTTTTGGGGAAACTACGGTCTTGTATATGCTCTTGGGAATATAAACTGTGTTAAGGGTGGAATGGGCCATGGCTTAACGCTATTTTAATACTTTTACTTTAATGTAGACATATTATAATAGCGTATTGTACTACATAGTAGATAGTTTAACGGATCCTTGAGAGATGGAAAATCCCATAACATCTCTTAAGTTATTGCACTCACGTTGACACTAGATAGGAGATGTCAAACCCCGTAAACATCTCTGACGTCGTCACACTCATATTTCTTATTCGATTTGACTTACATGAGATATTTTAGTCCTGACTCGAGTGTTTTGTCTTTTCATTACGCTCGGATCAGCTTGAGCATTTCAGATAAGGTTGAAGATCTATTTTGGAGGACGAAGACGGAGTTTGGTATTACATCATTTGTATTCTACTACCATATTATTTTTCCGCTGCATTATTGTATTATCTCTGATATGTATGTAACTCTGATTTATGATGTATAATAATAATCAAATTTATTTATTTAACAGCTTCATGAACTGTTATTTTATTATTATATCTTGTTCCTTCCGCTGCGAGATTCTGAGTTTGTTTCTGTTCTTTCTTTTCTTTTCTTTTCTTATTTACCCCAATAACTATCCGTATTTTGGATTGTTTGAGTCGGCATGTGTGTATGTTTTGTCAACTTGAACGGTCAAAAATGCAGGTTGTTACAGTTGGTATCAGAGCTTTGGTTTAGATTACCTTGGCTCTAGTGGGGAATAACTCATTGAAATAGGGTTAAACCTTATGAATGAGTTCGAGTGTATATGAGAGAGCGTATTTGTAATTTTGATATAAAAATGATTTTATATTGTGTTAAATTGTTCCGTTGAGTATTTATGAATTCTCGTTGGTACTTGGGACGCCAAGGCATCGATAGGAATTTCTAAACACTCGAATAGGACAGATTGACATAATATTGTTTTGGACTATATTTTTATATAAAAGAACTATCTTGAAAATTTATAAATTTTGATTGTATTGGTTGTTAGGAGATGATAATATTAGATTATCATCGTTTATTGTTGATTAGTCAATATTTCTAACTATTGACTATTGGACGATTTTAAGAAATGAAACTTGTAAATATGATTGATAATGAATATAAATGGTAAATAAAATAAAATAAAAATGAATTTAAATTAAGATGGAGAATTTAAATTCCGGTGTTTTGAAAATTTATTAACAAAAATTTGAAATGTATAATACAAGTATTATATGATAGTATATTCGATTAGAAATTGTTTTCAAAGGATTTTCAAATGAAGTAAGTGTTATACTCCCCTCTTGACACTAGAGAATGATTTCGGTGATGAGTGCACGCATCATCGACGTTTATTTTCGAGAGTCTAAGTGGGGGAGATCACTTAATAGTTTTTTCTAAACCCTGTTTTGATTAAAATTGAATTTTATTTTGTATTCTCTATAGTATGACTTGATACACATTAATATAAGTATATATTATTTCAAACTTGATTTGAAATAAAACCGGAGATGAAATTCTTAAGTTCTTTAATATTTAATGACTTTAAACTATTGAGATAAACAAATACTTGAATCATTACGGAACTTCTAAATTGTGAAATGAGAAATGAACCTAAGAGCTAAGTGAAAATATCAATTGAAGTAGAAATCCTTAGAATTAGGAAATTATGAATTTAAAATAAAATTGAAACTGTAAAACTCGCATAGTATTAAATTTCATTCTATAGCATAAATATAACTTACCAAAATATTTAAGAAGTTCAAAAATGTTATATGAATTGTTAATTGGATAATATACAAGTTTAGGTTTGAATAATGAAATATGCATTTAATTAATGATTTGCAAATATAAATAAAATTGTTAGTAAATAATTGGAATTTAAAGTAACATTTAAAGGTGATTCACCATTTTGTTAATATAAAATGGAAATACTATATGTGAATGTGTTAACGTTAAAAAGTGAACGCTAACACCCGGTGTGTGTAATAGAATCGTGAAAGCACCACCCGCGTGACGGGAACTGAATTTAAGCAGTAAAATGGCAGAAAAGCAGTAAAAGACAGCAATTTATAGTGGTTCGGCTTGAGATTAAGCTTACGTCCACTTTGAATCTCTTTATTACTGAATCTGGTTACAAATCGATATAAATCTCTTATCAAAACAGTACAATTTGATCAAAAGAAACAATCTTGACTACTAGCTCAATCTTCGTTGATGAAATTCGATGAATCCGTGTTGGATGTAAGGAATTTCTCTTGAAGCTTGTTGTAGCGTCTTGAATGTTTGAAGATCTTTGATTGCTGGATGAATGGAGACTTCGACAGAGTAACGGCGCTTGAAGAAATGAATGGCCAAAAGTCCCCTCCATGTTGAAGGTAACGGGGTATTTATAGGAGCTGAACTCTGAACTGGCCATTTTTCCTAAGTCCTAAGTCGTCGAAGACTTAAGGTAAGTCGGTGACGAGGTAAAGGTGTATAAGGTGTTCTGAGATTGTACACGACTTAGTATAAGTCGTAGGTCGGCGACGACTTAAGAGATAGGTCGTAGGTCTTAAGTTATCAACAATTGCCTTAGGTCCAAGACTCCCTTATCTCGTAGACTCTTAAGTCGTAGTACTTCTTAACTCGGAGCATTTCATAACTCGGTGTTGTTAGGTCAGAGCAGAGTTAACCCATAGGTTGTTAAGCTGTTGAGTCGGAAGCCCTTGTTAACTCGCAATTTGTTAAGTCGGTAGGCTTCCTTAAGTCGGTAGGCTCCTAGGTCGGCGCACATCTTAAGTCGGCAGCTCTTCTCAGTAGTTAGATCGGCAACTGTTGGGTCAGAGCTTTCTTAGGTCGTAGCTTGTTAAGTCGGAGACCTTTTTAACTCAGAGCCTTCCTTAAGTCGGAGCGTATCTTAGCTCGAAGTCCTTCTTAGGTCGGAGCCGGCTTCTAAGTCGGCATGTGTTTAGATCGAAGGCTATTCTAGCTCGTACACTGTTAGGTCAGACCGTTCCTTAAGTCGTCTTCTGTTAAGTCGCGAATCAGAGGATTAACATTTGCCCCTCGAAGTGTGTGCCTAGGTCATAGGTCATATACTTCTATTTTCTTAACCTGCTCTTTTATTAGGTCGGAAGCGAATTAACAGAGATCTTAGGTCGGCAGCGTGCAAGTCGACTCACCTTCCTGCGAATAAATAGTTGAGTCATCCTTCCTCTTCCTCACTCATTCTTTTTCTCGATTCAGCCATTGACGCAATTTAGAGCCCTCGGAGAGAAATTCCATCCATCCAATCGTCGATCAACCTCCTGTTATACATCGTAAGTTAATCTGATCCGAGTTTACCCATGCCCACTGTCGAATCGATGACTCCCCAGTTTTCGACTTCCATTTGTTTGCCGCGGTTCATTATGAATAACCCTTCGACTGTTCCGACATTGCCATCGATCACGTTGTAGTTGTGATAGGGCAATAATACGTCAAATTCGCAACAAACCTGAGGCGATTCGAATTGGCTTTTTTGGGCGATCCAATGGTGTGATGGAATTAGGATCGTCATTGACTGTGAGGTTATTGGGCTAACGAGTTAAAAGTTATGGAAGAAAGTGGGTTGATGTACTGACTCGGTCACGACTCAGTGATTTCACTGATTTAAGTCGGAACCGACTTAGCAATTTCATGTGTCCTAGGTTTTGAGTCGCTTCCGAGTTAGGACTTAGAGGATTTCTTGTTGCTTCGAACTAGTTTTTGCTTCTTAATCCGGCCAAGACTTGGGGACTACTAGCTTTGACCCATAGGGAATCTCTCTTAAGTCGTCACCGAGTTAGTACTTAAGTTTTCGACGACTAAGCAGATGACTTTTGAACTTTGCCTGGACTTCGAACTGTTGAATTATGAACTGTGTTGCATGTATTTCTTTTTACAGATTGCTTCAATTTGCAAGTTAACAATCCTGCTTAACACAACATTCACAGAGTACTGGGACGGATATACTGTCACTGACTGCCCACATCGAATGACAGATTAGTTGGTAAAGAGAAAGTTATATTGAATGAATATGAATGAGATGTTGTACAATAACCAATTCAAGTGAAGTATTAAAACAAAATTGTAATAGTCAAATGAAACTGATTTGTCTTCATTAACACTGCACTTGAACATTAACAACTTCTGAAATTCTGTAATCGATTGATTGTCAACTAATTTAATTCCAGTTATGCTTGTCTTTTATTTTCATTAGTTTTGCACAGCACTCCACACTTTTTAGGAAACGTGCACCTTCACATTTGAACATTCAGCTGATTGTGTAGAATGTCTTCTCCACAAGAAGGAATAGAGCAAGTTGAAGATACATTTCTAGTTGCTGTACCGCTAAATGATCCTCCAGAAAGGACTCCTACCACTCTGAGCCATAAAGCCTTTCGTCAATTATGCATCCAGTTTGGCATTACCGAAGCTGATGCTTTGCTCCCTGGAATAAATGATACTGCTGATAGGCCGCCTCATGGCTTTGTCGCTGTTAACCGCCAAATGTGTTTGAGTGGAGCTATCCCCCCATTTAACGACTGTCTTCGAGAACTTCTTCTCCGACTATCTATTTCCCCTTTTCAACTACACCCCAATGGCTACTCCATCCTGCTGGGACTGTGTGTGCTTTTTAGGAGAACGCTGGACCGTTTTCCCAGTTTTGGAGAAATTCGCTATCTGTGTACTTTTGCCAAAAACAAAGATCATCCCTCTATCACAGTCGTGAGGAGTGCTAGAAATCGTAAGTTGATCACCGGTCTCCCTGAAAGTGTTCATAGTTTCCTAAGCCCTTTTTTCTATGTTCGCTGTCCCCCGGGGTTTTACGCTATTTGGAGAGTAGGAAGTAAGATCACTTGCCTCTGTTTCTTATGTTCTTTCAAACTTACCGAAGTCCGAGTTATCAAGTGCTAACTTTGCCTTTTTTCCTTTTCATCACTTCCTCCTCCTTCTAGAGATCCCGGTCACAAAGTGACTTTTGAGAGGCTTATGGCGGTGCCGGTAGAGGAGAGGAGTATCCAGTTTCTAATAGATGATGAGCTTTTGCACCAATTTGGGCTTTTACATCCTTCCAGGTCGACTCGGATCCATGAAATCTCTAGTTCTGATGCAGAAAAGTTAGCTGCTTCGGGCTCTCAAGCTGAGGCATCGAATGCCCCAGTTTCTGCAGAAGAAGTTGCATCAGAAACACCTGTCGTAGAGGCTGCTTTGATAAAATGTTCCGCATCCACCGATGTTGTAGGGTCAGTCAGCAAGTCGGCACTTGCTCCAATTATTAAAGAGGAAGAAAATCCTCGAATTTCTGAAAAATCAATTGATGTGGAAGTTGAGAAGGAGAATTCTGCTGAGCATCATAATGATGACACCTTCGATGACTTGAGTGACATAATGATAACTTCTCAAGAGCTTTTCAAGGATAATATTCCAAAGGCGAACTCTCCTGTCGTTGAAGCGACTTCCTCTTTGAAACAGACCTCGACGCCTTCTACACCTGTCGTCTCCGTTCCCGCACTAAAGCGTGGTTTATAGTTTGACGTACGTAGTTCGCACGCCGCACACACTTAGGATTTTTCTGCACTTATAAGCATTTACTCTTTCTTTCTGGAAATTTCTAAACTTTACTTCTTTTCCGTTTTCAGATTCTCCGATGGGGCATTCCGGCTCATACTATGACTCATTCCAGCGCCATGGAGGCCGTGGATCTTATGACTTTAGGAAATATCTTGGTGACCAGAGAGAGACAGATGAGGAAAGGGCTCAAAGGAAGGCTCAAGAAAAATGGGATTATGAGCAGCGGTAGAGAAGAAGAGACGCTGATCGATATGATTCTTCTTACAGAAGTTACGATTCTCATAAGCGAAAGTCTTATGATGACAAAGGGAAGACTCATATTACTGATGAATCAAGCAAACGGTCCAAGCCAAGTGACGCATCTGTAATTTCTGAGAAAACTGATGCTCCTATCCCTTCTGATACTCCGGCCGGCTCTCCTCCTCTAAAGAAATCTGATATTCACACAATCATTAACAGGCCACAATATCAAGTTAAAGACGGCCCTCCAACGCTTCAGAGCCGATTTCCGAATTGGTGCCTAAAAGGAGTGCGCTTTGACTTGGATTTGGTTCCGATTGATAAGCAAGACATGCTTAAAAGTCTTGACGCGGTCAGGCTTAATATTGAGAGGATGTCGCAATGGCAGAAACTTGTCGACGAACTTCAAAGGGTCAACCACATGAATCTTGAGGCGATGATGACCATGGAGAATGATAAATCAGAATGGGACAAATGGCACAAGCAGCATGATGCGGAGATGACGAGCATTGCAGACGACAACGCAAAGCTTGGATCTGAAGTTAAGCAGCTTAAGGAAAATCTCGCTTCTTCTTCTGCATCATATACTCAAAAAGAAGAAGTCTTTCAGAAGCAAGTGCGGGATGCACATGCTGCACAAAGAGATGTCGAAATGAAGCTTGCCGCCGAACAGCACATTACTGAGAAATATCGCACAGAAAACACCGAACTGCGGGAAAAGGTCACCTCCCAGAACGTAGAGATTGAGTTACTAAAGTCTCGACTCGCTAAAGCTGAGACAGAGCGTGATGCGGCTATTGCTGGTCGGGTTGCTGCCGTTGCCGAAAAGGAAGCAGCTGAGCAATCACATGAGGCGACGAAAGCAAACATCAGCTCTACCTTATTCGACTTTTATTTACACGGTGTTCTGGGTCGTGGGAGTCTCGCTTTTCTGGGTCCTGATTATGAAATTACATTGGCTGAAGTGTGGGAAGTCGCAATTGACATGCTTGGCGGGGCCGGCTATGATGAGTCGGAACTTGAGGAGCGCTATCTTGATGATGAGGCTTGTGCCGCTCTTGTTAAGGGGAAGGAGTAGCTTGCTAAAGTACGGGCTGAATCAACGGGAGAAGAGCTTCCAAAAGAGGAAGCTCCTTTAACTGCCCCTGCTCATACTTCAACTTCAGCCGATGTTAATATTACGGGTTCCAGCTCTCATTCTTCACATCCAGCTAAAGTTGCCCAAGAAACTGTGACCACTCCTACAGAAGAAGAGGCAATGAAGGACTTTCAGGCTCGGGAATTTGAGATTGATCTCGCCAAACCGACTTCTCCAGGTAACTTTGACGAGACGAATTCAGTGAATTGCTTATTCGACTTAACCGAGTTCGACGAACTTCTTACTTATTACTTAAGCTTTGATGATCCACTGTCTTCTTTTTTCTCGGAGAATACTGATTTTGATTTCTTTTATTATGCAGCGGACGCGCCGGAAACTGCACCAAAGTTTCCTTCTTCAGCTGCCGTTCCTCCTCCTTCTCAAGTTACTCCTCTTCCAGCTTCTCAACCAGGTTCACAGGAAGAACAGATAGCAGCCCTTCAAGGCTTGGACGAACCACCTGCTTCCGAGGAGCAGAAAGCAGAAGATCTGGAAGATAGTGAGAAGACCCCGGAGCAGTCTTTTGACTATGACACAAAGCTTTCTACATTTCTTACTCCGGGGAGTGAGTCTTCTTCCAAGAAGAAGGGGAAACGTGTGGTTTCGAAGAAAGGAAAGAAAAGTTCTTCTGCTGCTGGAGATGAAGCAGAAGTCGATCCGGCTGAGTCTCTTTCTCCTTCTTCTCCAATACGTCCTCCGAAACTAATTACCAGGCCGGGTAAAGGCTCCAAGGGTGGGAAGAAGGAGAAATGAGTTTGATTTTGACTTTTCTGCTTTTTGCATGTATTGACTGGAGATTGTGTGGATACCGGTCTCCGCTCCTTTTTGTAATCTGCACAATGTAAAAAGTTTCCATAGTATTGAATAAAATAGCTATTTTACTTGTACAAATTCTTGTGTATGTGAGAATGCATCTGTTTCTCTTTTTTGGTGTAGAATAAACGATTCCTTTTACTTATACAAACTTTTTGTCTGTGTTTGGGAATACATTTATTCCACATCTATTTTTTGTGATATTGCAATGAACTTGTGGCATGTTGCTTTTATTAATACAATTAAATTATATAGTGTTGCCCTCATACCGCAAGTGCATTGCAACATTTCTAGCTTCTTCAAGACTGATATTCTTACTTCAGAGAATAACTACTTCACTTTTAAGGGAAGAATCATTCTGCTTTTAATAGAGTATATCTCATCTTCAGAGAAGTTTTTACTTTCTCTTTCTTCCTGAAGAACACTTCAACTTTTGGGAATGATCACTTTTATTTGTTTAAAAGTGAATTTTCCTTCACAGTGAAATGAGCTTCTGAAGAAGGTTTTGATTTTGTGCCCCAGTAAAGGTTTTATTTTTGGTACTTCAAGCAAGGTGAAGTACGCCTCTGAAGAGGTCTTTTGGTCTCTGAAGAGAAGCGATTTTGGTCTCCGAAGAGAAGCAATTTTGGTCTCCGAAGAGAAGCAATTTTGGTCTCCGAAGAGAAGCAATTTTGGTCTCCGAAGAGAAGCAATTTTGGCATTTCAACTCTGGTGAAGTGGGTCTCCGAAGAGAAGCATTTTGCACTTCTACATGGATGAAATGTGCCTCCGAAAAGGACTTTTTAGCATTTCATCACTGGTGAAGTGGGCCTCCGAAGAGGAGCATTTTGCACTTCTACACGGGTGAAATGTGCCTCCGAAAAGGGCTTTTGCCTCCGAAGAGGTCTTGAAATTGCCTGGAAGTTACTTTCTCATGGTTGAGTGGATCCACGGGGCGGACGCAAGTTGCTTGATTGGATGTTCGTTTGCACAAACGATCGCAATCAATTAACAAGGGCCCTGTTCCTTCAGCTTGGGAAGGTGCCCCTCCGGTGGTTCCACCAATCTTGTTATTGAGAGAAGCACTTTCATTTATTGGTGTGCGTCATTAGAGGGCTTTGTTGACCTTTGGGAAGGAGCATCGGTTGGTTGGTGTGCCAGGAAGGTTGCTTCTCAGGGGCGAGTAGATCCACGGGACGGACGCAAGATGCCTGATCGGATGCATCACGATCAGTTAGCAAGGGCCCTGTTCCTTCTGCTTGGGAAGGTGTCCCTTCGGTGGTTCTACCGGCCCTTTTATTGAGGAGCAAAATTCCTTTTGGTTGCTTCCGTGCTTGCTTGGTCATGTTCTCCCATCATCTGCCCATTAGCGATCTTTTATTATCATTTCCAAGCGTATCTTCGTTCCTTTTGTAAGTAAATTGCCTTATCCGAAGAAATGGACTTCACTATTGAATAACTTCACGGAACAAACGCGAGTTACCTAGCTGGATGTCTGTTCATATTGACAATCACAACCGGTTAACGAAGGCTTGCCCCAGTGAAGTTGCCAACTTTTTATGTGAAGTTCTTCTTGTATAGGATTTGAATATGGAATTTTTTGTCGCTTGGTATTTGCTTTAATAAATGATTTGTAAGGCTCGCTCAGCTTTGCGATGGGTGAGCTTTGCTTTAATGACCTGCAATATTAGATCGACATTTTAGCAATACATTTAGAGTATTTACACATCGAAATATAACAGGCATTTCGTAATAGAAAACACAGAATTCATAGTTTTTCATTATTCAGTCACACTGATTTCTCAGCGGTTTACAATTCAGAAGTCACACATCCATTATCATTTTTTTAACAAATTCAAGCAATGCTGTTAAGTAAAAAATGGATGCTAGTTATTGTTGTTTCAGAATCTCCGGACTGATTTTCCATTTGCGCTAGATTCGCAGCTTCGGATTTATATGCCAGAGAAAGTGAAAGATGTCCCAGTTGCAGTTTTGTGGATAATTAACAGTCGTCCCAACTTCTTCCTGCTGGGTATGGACCTCCTATGACAACATTAATGGCAAGCTTTTCTGAATCTTGCACTGCAGTGTTGTGGTGAGAATCGGGTTGATGGGTAGGACATTGTTGATCCCAAGTGGATGAGGCTGGATCAACTCCGCTTCTCTTAACGTATTGTTGGAGTTTACCCTGCTCCAGCAATTCTTCAATCACATTCTTTAATTGGCGACATTGGTCAGTGTCATGGCCAGGTTGATTGTGAAATTGGCAGAATTTTCCATTACGCTTTGCACCTCTCGTCATCTCAGGTGGCTTAGGATACCTGACAACGTCCTTTGTTGCAAAAAAGATATTTCTTGGTGTATCAGTTAAAGGAGTAAAATCCGAAGGATTAAAGCGGCGAGGTTTCTTTTCATTTCCCTGGCTCTTTCCTCCTTCATTCTCCCTTTTCTGACTTTCAGATTCTCTTTTATTAGATGGGACATTGTTATTATTAGTTTGGGCAGCAACCACTTTCGATGTCGTAGAAAGGCTTTCAAGGCGAATGAACTCGTCGGCCTTTTTATAAAATTTTTCAAGTGAGTTCGGTTCCTTCATCTTTAGCCATATTCCAAATTTACTCGATTTATCAATGGCTCGCATCAAATAAGTCAGGATCATGCGTGGTTCCGCATTTTCTACTTCGGCTAAAGCTATATTGAAACGGCTCAAGAAAGATTTGATTGATTCTCCGGGCGCTTGTTCAAGATTAGACAGTGACATTATATCCTTAGCTTTTGAAGCATACAATCTGAACTGTTCTTTGAACTTTTGCGTTAAGTCGGAGAACTTATCTACAGACCGAACTGGAAGCTTTGTGAACCAAAGTAAAGCCACACCTTCCAGGTATACTGGAAAGTATCAACACTTGATCTCGTCTGATGCTCTTGCACCGGTCATATGCCAATCGTATTTGTATAGGAAATGATTAGGGTCACTGGTTCCCCTATAGGCTTGGATAATAGGAGGTGCAAATTTCCTTGGAAACTCCGCTCTCAGGATCCTTTCAGTAAACGGAGTTCTGCTTGGCACGAATCCCCAGTCAGCCTCATCCTCTTCCCTTTGCATGCTCTCTTTCATGATGCAGCCAACCATTTCAGACAGGTACTCTTTATTGTTCAAAGACACCTCCGGGCAAGCATCAGTTCTTCCCTCGGAAGTTTGCCCGGGTATAGGTTCATGACAAGTTGGTTGCGGCATAGAACCATCAGCTTGGAAAGGTGGCATTTCAGGAAGGGTGGTTTTCTGGTTTTCTGGTTGACGATTTGCCCCGAGCAGGGCAGTTATTCTATCTATCATCAAAGCGTTTTGAGTTTCAATTTGTTGGTATAATCCAGAAACTGCGTCGTCCAATTCAGCCCTGGTGACTCCAAAGGTAGGAGTCGCTTGGTCTGTTGTTGGGGAAGCGGAAGTCCCTTCGTGAGCATTTCTGGATCTGATAGGTCTACCTCTTCTTCCAGGAGCCATTATTTCGGATCTGGTTTTTAAGAGAGGTTCTTTTTATGAATCTTTGCGAAGCAACGGTGGATGATCGCCTGAGTTGGGTTCTCAGTGAAAGCACCAAAATGTTAACGTTAAAAAGTGAATGCTAACACCCGGTGTGTGTAATAGAATCATGAAAGCACCACCCGCGTGACGGGAACTGAATTTAAGCAGTAAAATGGCAGAAAAGCAGTAAAAGACAGCAATTTATAGTGGTTCGGCTTGAGATTAAGCCTACGTCCACTTTGAATCTCTTTATTACTGAATCTGGTTACAAATCGATACAAATCTCTTATCAAAACAGTACAATTTGATCAAAAGAAACAATCTTGACTACTAGCTCAATCTTCGTTGATGAAATTCGATGAATCCGTGTTGGATGTAAGGAATTTCTCTTGAAGCTTGTTGTAGCGTCTTGAATGTTTGAAGATCTTTGATTGCTGGATGAATGGAGACTTCGATAGAGTAACGGCGCTTGAAGAAATGAATGGCCAAAAGTCCCCTCCATGTTGAAGGTAACGGGGTATTTATAGGAGCTGAACTCTGAACTGGCCATTTTTCCTAAGTCCTAAGTCGTCGAAGACTTAAGGTAAGTCGGTGACGAGGTAAAGGTGTATAAGGTGTTCTGAGATTGTACACGACTTAGTATAAGTCGTCGGTCGGCGACGACTTAAGAGATAGGTCGTAGGTCTTAAGTTATCAACAATTGCCTTAGGTCCAAGACTCCCTTATCTCGTAGACTCTTAAGTCGTAGTACTTCTTAACTCGGAGCATTTCATAACTCGGTGTTGTTAAGTCGGAGCAGAGTTAACCCATAGGTTGTTAAGCTGTTGAGTCGGAAGCCCTTGTTAACTCGCAATTTGTTAAGTCGGTAGGCTTCCTTAAGTCGGTAGGCTCCTAGGTCGGCGCACATCTTAAGTCGGCAGCTCTTCTCAGTAGTTAGATCGGCAACTGTTGGGTCAGAGTTTTCTTAGGTCGTAGCTTGTTAAGTCGTAGACCTTTTTAACTCGGAGCCTTCCTTAAGTCGGAGCGTATCTTAGCTCGAAGTCCTTCTTAGGTCGGAGTCGGCTTCTAAGTCGGCATGTGTTTAGATCGAAGGCTATTCTAGCTCGTACACTATTAGGTCAGACCGTTCCTGTCACATACCGAAATTTTCGACTTTCAAAAATTCGACATCGATACTCACTTTATCGACTGCCGAGAAATCGAGTGCCGGAAACTCCAATAGTGAGGGTTTTAGAAAGAAGAAAACAGAAGAAAAGAAAGAAGAAGAGAGAGAAGAGAAGAAAGAAGAACAACAGAACAACAGAAAACAATATCAGAATCTTACACATCGCAGCGGATCAATATATAATAAATAAACACTAGTCTTTTAAAACAAAGAACTATATCATTTTATACATACATCAATCATCAGAGTCAATATACAACAATGGACAGTTATATAAACTTGTCCTCATACAGAATACACAGCGGAATAAATATATCAGATACAAATACTACGTCTCGTCCTCCAGCTTATCTCCAAAGCTCCAGAATATCCAGAATATCCTGATAATCTATGTAACGACCCGTAAATTTCAACGGTTTTAATAACGTTATTAGTTAAAATTTTGCGAAATTTTAAACGATAAAATTTTGAAATAAAAATTTAATATTTGTAATACGTCTATTTAAACATAGCAACTGGTAAATTTTCGTCCGAAAACATGGAAGTTTATTTCGCGCGTAAATTCACTTCAATTTAATCAGTTAAAAAGTAATGAAAATTAATGTTTTAGAACCTAAATATTTTTACATAGAAAAATTCTAAACCATCTTCTGAGCAAGATTTCAGTTTGTCGTTTTTCCAAATTCGGACATCTTTGGCTCCGTCGTTCTTATTTTCTGCAAAATAGCAGTATTCTGGTACCGATATCGATTTTTATCGGATGATCGTACCAGTGATTTCTATATACCGTTTTGATCGTCTCGTCGTGCCGATCTCTACGGTATATTCGATTGCCAAATTCGGAGTTCGTTGTACGTTGCACTGTACGTAACACTTACCGTATCGGTACCTTCAACTTTTTTTTTTTGTAAAACTAATAGCCGTGCTTTGTTTCCATTGATCGGTAAACGCATGCACTTCCTGTCCCTTCAATGTCGTGCACTGTTTTTTTTAGAAATTGTTTATATCCTACCCATTCCCTAGGCCTTTTTACTTGGAAACCTTTGCTCTTCTTTTAATAAAATGATATTTAAACATAAAGCATAGAACGTTTCATTTCTTCATGCCTGTAGCTTCCTTTTCACATGAAATAAAAATTGACATCACCTTCTTCCTTACTCATTTCCATCCTCTAAAAAAATATAGACAGCCGTGCCCAGCTTCCTTCAAGCAAGCACGACAACCCACATCCGAACCCCCTTGTTCGCCACTCCTCTCCTCCTCTTTGTCGATGCCCTCCATCACTCGACTGCCGAAGCACCTCCCTCTTCCCTTTACTGCATCTTCCCTTCGGACCTGACCCACCTCGGCAACGGCCACCGCCCTCCTCCGCATGCAGCGCGCCACCCACTCACCGTTCATCCCATCGGCCAGACCCGAGTTCACGCCTAACCCAACCGTCCCCTGCCTTACCTCCTCCGACCCGCTCCTCACCTCGCGGCTTCGCCAAACCACCATCACCACCTGCAGCCCTTCTTCTATGAACCAAGACTCGCGAGCCACCTCACCTCTTCTCCGCCTTCAACCCTCGCCCAGGCAAGCCTTGATCCTTTCTTTGTCTGTTATACATTTTCCTATATACTATAGCCTATATTCATTTGCATGGATTTACATTAGAATATATTTGTTTATATGTCTATTTAAGACACCTGGTTGCATGCGTATTATACTATATTTTTCACAAACTTATATTTACATATTGTAAAGTTATTTATGTAAGGCTGCATTGCTATTATATATATACTTGTAGTGATGTACATACTGTCTAAGGTCTTACATATCAGTACTTAGTTCATTTGCTGTATATATAAATATATTTATATAGGTAGGTTCGGCTATACAAACACTAGAGTTGCCTATATATTAGCATATGTTTTGGTTTTGAGATGTAAATGGTCAGTATTATCTTATTATATAGTCCTACTTTATCCTGTTATTATATTGTGTTATGTGAATCCTTATATACAAAATTAAACATGAAAGTATATAAAGTATATTGTCTGTGTAAGCGTGTAAATTTTGATTTGTGAAAATAAAGCACAGGTTTGATATTATATGTATGTAAGTGCTGACTACTTTTTTTAAAACGGTGATATGTTTGTTTTTTTTATATAGAAATCGGAAAAAAAAAAGAAAAAATCAACTGGATGGTCGTCTTTGTTGTTTTATAGTCTACACATAGGTTAGTATTTAAAGTATAGGATAGTTATATGAATCTGGTGTATATTTTTTTTTTATTTTTTTTTTGGGCTTCAGTATTTTAAATATATATATTTCATACAAGCTTGATAAATACAGTGTTTATAAAGTTACAGCGTAATATATGTATGAGGTTATAACTGTTTACGAAAATATAAAGATTTCATTGTTGTTCAAAGTGTTGTTATAATATGAAACATTTGATATTTTAGCAATATATTTGGTTTACATATATGAGAACTTGGTTTCAAAATTTATATCGATATAGTACGTTTAGGGATTAACTATTTAATTTAAAACAAAATATATATTATTTAAGTGTATGTTTGATTTTAATAAATCTAAGTTTGAATTTTTTTTTATATTGGAAATGCATATATATCAAATTTATTGTGTTTGAATTTAGAATATAAATTTCATATGTATATATATAGCTATATGAGGTTCTATAAGTTCGCTTATACCGTTTATTTTCATCGTTCCAGTTCTGATCTGATCCGTTTCCATCCATTCGTGCAAATCTAGCTTTACTTTGGAATTCATGCTTGGATTCGTAACTCATCTCTTTCCTGTTCATTCTCTAGCCTCGAAAGGTGAGCACTCACTCACGATTAACGTTCTTTTATTTATTAAATTTGATTTCAATTGAAACGACAATTGAAATATGCTGCTGTTAGATATTTACACTGTTATCACCTGTATCAGTTCACCTGTGACATTTGACACCATTATCTGTTAATTATTTATGTGATGATAATACAGTTTGGCTGATAATTGATTGATTGTTGATGTTTCTATTGGACGTTAAATTGTTGATGTTAAAATGATAAACAGTATGAAATTGAACTTGATATAGGATAATTAAATGTTAAATTTGATTAACTGACATTTGTATAGTATGACCCCTTTAAATGTTAAATAAATTGACACGTAGAATAGTGTGAACTATAACTTGAACCATTGAATTGTATGTTGTTTAAACTGATGATATATGTAATCGTAATAGATGACAAGTGAAAAACCGTGATGTAATAATCTTTAATCTACATGAAATGATAGTGTAGATTCTAGAAATAATTATATTAATTCGTACAAATAACAATGCGAATTAATACGGTTATTTCGGGATTATTTAAATTGATTTTTGGATTGATATTGATTGATGTTATTGCTTGTTTATTTACTTTGACACCATCCCAGTTATCACACTACAAGTTCCCTTTATGCTTTGATTTTTGAATTTACTTGGAATCGGGTTGAAATGATAAATACCCAAAATTGAATTTTGACCTAGGATAGAAAATTAAATAAAAACCGATTGGTCAATAATTTGATTTAAAAATAAAATGAAGATTTTATTTGAATAATAATATGGTTTTGAAATAAAGTTGAAATTTGAATTTTAATGAAAGGAAAATGTTAATATTTGATAATCTGAAACAGAATATTAAAAATGTAATTGATGAAAGAATGTTGAGAAATTATTGAATTAAGTTTGAAATTGTTAAACTTTGAAATGATTTAATAATCAAGTTTGAAATTATAATTAAGTTTGAAATTAAAATCAAGTTTGAAATGATAATTAAGTTTGAAATTATTAAAGTTTGAAATGATTTAATAATTAAGTTTGAAATTATTAAACTTTGAAATTATTTAATAATTAAGTTTGGAATTATTTAATACTTAAATAAGATTGAATTATTTAATGATTAAATTGAATTGAAATTCTTTAATAAGAAAATTGAACTTTTGAATAAGTGAATTTTACTTCGTAAATAATTGAAGTTGAGTTTTCTTGATTAAGTAAGGTTTTTGGAAAATTATTTAAGAAAGTAAATAAGTGAAATGGAATTTCTTTAACAAGAAATGAAAAGGTGATATTTTTGGAATTAATGTAAGACTTGAAATTTAAAGAATTGATTTGACGAATTTAATTTAATTCAAAATTGTAAGTTTTGATTTAATGAAGTTGAACTTAAGAAATTGATTTAATGATTTGGAAATTTAATAGAAATTGTTTTGAATGATAAAGTAACTTAACGAATATTGAATGAAATCGATAAATGAATTTGGAATTGATTTGAAGGTTAAATTAAATTAAATGTAAATGATTTCGAAACGAAACTTATATACGAACTTGAATCAATATTTGAATTGTTTTTTTTAGAGAAATTGAAATTGGAATTATAAGATTTTGAATTATGATTTGAAAGTTTTGAAACGTAAATATTGGAAATTGGTTTAGAAAGACAAATGAAATGCTGGTTTACGAATTGAAATTGAAATTGAAATTGATTTGGTTTTTGAAATATATAAACGACCAATCGGTGTAATAATTACGAAAGTTATTAAAGAGACCGGGATCGGTAATGGATATACTCTCTATCTGAACCGAAACCACTTTAATAACTATACGCGGAGTGATGATCCAGAATGAAGTGGTTGGAATGATGTACGTGTTGACTGAAGAAAGAGAACGATAATGGATAGCCTTGACACTTGTGTCAAATTTGAAATGACTAAAACAGGAGCTGTGCCGGGCCAATGGAGGATTGATACCTCAAGTGGACACACTTCTTCGAACTACTTATACTTGTTGTCGATTGGTGCACCCTTGATTTTGGGAGTGTTGTCTCACGGTGTTGCGGGCGCTGCGGCGTTGCGTTCTCACCAGCCCGGATCAGGCGAACGGTAGTATCACTACCTTGGGTATAGCCTCATGTGCCTTGTCATACTTGTATTCCATTTATGCGCGACCACTACGAATTTGTTTTGTACCTTGAGTATATGGATTGCCCTCTGGTGACTTTCGGTTTTGGGGAAACTACGGTCTTGTATATGCTTGTGGGAATAAAAATGTGTTAAGGGTGGAATGGGCCATGACTTAACGCTATTTGGATATCTTTATATTACTGATAGACATTATCTACTTATCGTACACTATTACATAGTAGATAGTTTAACGGATCCTTAAAGGATGGTTATTCCAAACATCCTTTGAGTTACTTGTATTTCAATTGCTATTTCACTTGAGTTGGATTTATTAATATAAGAATGTTAATCCTGACTCGAGTGTTTTGTGTTTTTACTTTACGCTCGGGTCAGACTGAGTAGTTCAGCTTACGAGACTCACCTTTGGAGTTGGAGCTTCGCTTGGAGATCCAGCTATCTATCCAGCTTTCAGATATTCGATGATTCCAGTGATGTATTCTGATTTGTATCGGTTACTCTTCCGTTGTATCTGGTTTAACTCTGATGTATCGTATTACTCTTCTGTTGTAAACTCTGATGTATTTTATATATTCATATAGTAGCTTCATGAACTACTATCTCTTTATTTCCGCTGCACTTATTACTCTGTGTCTGTGATCTGTGATTATTTATTTACTGTATATGTTCAGTTTTGCCAAATTTAAATTAACAACGCGTTATTTTGAGCAATTCAACTCCGGCATGAGTGTCTACCTATACACTTATAATGGATGCGAATGGTCCAAAATATCGGGTCGTTACAATCTAACTCTAGACTGCCCGTGTGGAAATTGGTGGGCACCCAGAGTTTAGAAGGGAACAATAAACTCCGAGTCAGTCATGGTGACTGGTGTGAGATCGTAAAACAGTTATTTTTCACAAAGAAAATAAAACAAATTCGCAATGCTTTTGGAAAATGAAACTACCATAAGACCTCCCACCACACACACAATGCAAACGCAGAATTGGAGGAGATTTCTTCTTATGATAGTCAAAGATGCTTACTACGCAAAAATCAAATTCTTTTGGATATTATTATTAGTGCATAGTGTAGAAATCATTTCGAAAGTATAATATTAATCTTAGCCAACATACGACTAGTATCGTATGCCTACTATAGCTACCATCTAAACAGTGGTGACCACCGTACGTAAATGGCAGGTTCTACAACTAATACCGTACAAAGTTCGTATTGGAGTTTGGATTTCCAACAAATGGTCAGGCTAAGGAACTTCCTTTTCCACGATGGGTACGTCCCTGGAATAGACGACCCGAGAAATAACCTAACATTACGGTTAGATCTCTGCCAACACAAGGCCGGGTTACCTCTGCAAAAATAGGTAACTACTGACACGCGTATGTCATCCCCCGATCGTAACCGATCTTCCCGAGGATCCCCGATTTCCAACAAACCACGTAGATAATAATGCAGCAACCACATAGGTTAAGTATCTGGGCTCCATACCATGATACCACCTCTATCCAGAAGGAATGACATACACTAAGGGGCGCTACTCCCTAGAACCTTGCCGCATCCTTCCTGTTTCGACCATTTCCGGGGTGTGAGGCTCGACGAAGTCTCGTCCACAAAGCTACTCTTTCTACAAAGCCATGCTTTGGGTCAAACAAAATGATCAACCTATGATCACAAAGATATAAGATCAAACAAATGATCATATCATAAATGATCAAACACTGATCATTTCACAGCAACACTCAGTATGCCACGTTACCAAATTGGGAGTATATCGCTGACAAATTTCAACTACATAACCTCTGAGCTCGTACGTCTCAGAGAAGGGTGTTAAGCTAAGAGAATAAATTCTCCGCCACCAACAGAAATGTATTTGAAAGAAATCAGCTTTATATCTCAATTTGTAACGTCAGACACACAATCCATACAAGTCTGTTTCGGGATCGAACAGAACCGAAGGCACTTCTCACGAAGTCCTTGCAATTCCGGATAATTTTCAATCACGTCAGGACTTCCCGTCACTAAGGGTGATAAAACCTCTAAACCGGAGATCAGCCGATGTAGAGTAACTCGACGGTAATCCTTCCGTTTTCAAAAATATCCGGTCTTCAACACCGGTCTTCAAATGCAATTCATAACGACGTATCACATATTCGGAATGGGTTATACGACCCCATGGTCCTTTCCTGCCTAACCCGAATAGTGAGCGATTATTCAAAAATAAGTGTGGCATTCAAATTCATCCAATTCACAACAAATACCTATCTAAAGGTAATTATTGATAGTCGGTTATTTAACTATCAATAAAGATGCGCAACATCATCAGATTCCAAATAATTTTCCCAAATTATTTATCTTTCAAAATATCTTTTATTAGATATAAAATTTCCACACTTCCAAAAATAAATCAACATTTATTTTTAAACATCTTCCCTTTCTTTTATAAATTCCATAGTGAATTTATATTTCAAAGTATCTTCTGATATACGATTTTCAAATCGTTTTCAATATTCAATTTCAATTTATCTTTACAAAGATAAATTCTCAAAACGTTCATTTCATATTAGAAAAGCAATTCCATACTTATTTAATAATAAGTATTTCACAAATCTATTTATTTTCAACATTTGAAAATATTCGATATACTTAAATCAAATTAAGTATATAGTTCATTCTTTAAGGAAATCATTTACTTTGACAACATTTATTTGAGTCAAAACGAATGTTACGTAAAACATCGTTACGACGACTCAAAATCACTAGTATAGGGATTCGAATTTTTAAGATAGATATGTAAATCCCAATACTAAAAACATTTCCTTTCAAAAATCATTTTCTATAACAACAGTATTATAGTCCACCATTTCCTTAAATTTCTCGAAAACGTCTATTTCAACAAGAACTGCGGAAATCTATGCTTTCGATTCATAATACATTTTAAAACATCTTTAAAATGTTTAACTTCATTTTTAATATCACTTCTTCAAAAATAAATCCATTTTATTTAATAATATATTCACTGTCCAAAATCGTGAATATAATTCACTTAACCCAATTTCAATCATTTCTACACATTTTTATCTCAATAAAAATTCGCTATCCAAAATCACGAATATACCTTCTTTAAAAATCTTCTATATTTAATTTCTCAAATTCAACTGATTTGAATTTATAAACACGTTTATAAATTCTATTCCTATTTTAGTAACAACTCGACTTATAAATCTTCTTTTTATCAACTTCTATATTTTACTTATCAGAATAAGTGATTTCGGATTTATAAACAACTTTTATAAATTCCAATTCTATTTATAAAAACTTCAATCCCAAATCAATTTCGATATTGATTTAAAAAATTATTTATCACTACTAAGTAAATTCCTTATTTTCCTCAAATTATTCAATATTCTGTTTTTAACAATGGATTCTTCAATTTGAAATCATTTTACATTGATTTCCCAATTTGTTTCAATTTACCAATTAAACTTCTAATAGGATTTCCAACTTATCTTCTCTTAAATAAATTCCTTTTTAAGAAAATAAATTTCAATCGTTTCTTTCAATCTATTTTAAAAATCCAAATTTTTAAATTAAATTCTTCAATTTAAAATCACTATTTTACGAAATCCATTTATTTAACATTTTCACTTTATTCTGGAATAAATTCGATAATACTATAAAAATCAACTTTTACACCTTTAAATTCTTTTCTTCAAATTTTATTCAATTTCAAAAAAATCAATTCACTTAAAATTTTCTGCTTGAATTACCAAAAATTCAATTTCGTTTATTTTTGGAATCCAATGATATCAAACATCCATTCAGCTAAATTTTAGCTTTCAACAATTTCCAGACATCAATTCAATAACATCAATAATCATTCACAGATTATCACATCACGGTAGAAATAAATTCAATCAATGTGAGGGGTCCAGTTGGATCCCTCCAACCTGTTTCCCTGCATCCAAAGACGTCAGCACAATACCAATTCCGCTCCAGTACGGAATTATCGCGGTATATGGGTTTTATAAAAATCCGCTTACTAACGGCGCAATAGGGTCTCATCCGCTATACGAAGCGGGAAATCAATCAATCCAATATATACATATGCCAATATGTATATATTGCTATATATATATAGATATATCCTATAATATCTAATATCACATCCAATAGCAATCAATCAATCAAAAATAACTGCAATTCATTTTGAGTGAGAAAAAAAAATCTCACCTTAGCTTTTAATTTGCCATCCATCCCAAATCCAGATTTATTTTTCTTCGTTGTATTCGACCTTGTATAAACAATTATACAATTTTATTAATATTCGAATTAATCGAACTATTAAATCCTCATTTATGAATTTAATTACAATTGATTCAATTCAACTCAAAAATTAAGTTTTAACTAATTTCTTTTTAATAAAATATTTTCTTTCGAAACCATAGATGCATACTCATAAAAATAAACTATATGGGCTTTGATCTTATATAACTACTTTAACATTTTAAAATTTCTATGTTTAATTTATCAAAATGTCATTATTACTATTATATTTTTTTCTTTTTAAAATAAATTAGCAAATTAGAAATCTGTATATATATATCTACGTTCTATATTTTGTTTCACATCTTACTGCAGATTTAATTCCATCTGTAAATGTTTTCCAGTTTTTTATACATATACATATTTATCTCTTATTTTTCTAAATCAAACGAGACTAAACAAAGGATTACCCCACTGCAGATTGAAGAACCCAGCTCGTTGCTCGACTTCGATCGTCGAACTGCTATCCCAGCCTCCAAATCAATCGACCCTGACACCCTCCATACTCGGCCTCACCATCTCCACGTCGAAGTCTCCGTTCTTGGCCTGGAGCTCGCACGCGCCACCAATCGCCATCGACAACCTCGTTGTCCACATTCGATCGCGCTCCCCCAGATCTCGCGAAACCCTAATCCACCTTCCTGTCGATCGCGCGCCGCCGCAATACGCATCCAGCCGCCACCTATATCGCGACCACGCTCCCATCATCGCACGCGCCACCCAGACCCTGTCGTGATTCTCGTCTATCGCCATCGGCCTCCCCCCTTGCTCGACTTCCACGGCATTGCGATTCAATCGATCGCGCGCCATTTTATATTTTTTTTTTCTTCGAACGAATTGGAATTTTGGGGAGGGAACGCGGCTCGATTTAAATGATTGAAATGGGGAAGGAAGAAACTCGAATTGAACCGTGGGTAAACGTTGATTTTAGGGGGAGAACGAGATAAGGAAAAGGGGATGTCGCCATTTTTATTTCTTCGTTTTCTTTGATTTGAAAAACTGGAGAGTGATAAGTTGCGTGATTATTTAAATTTGAAGGGGGATGGGTTGCACGATAAATTTCGTGGTCTTCAGCGTGATGTAAGGCGTGAGTTAAGGAAGAGAACGTGGCTGATGTTTGACAAATTTAAATATTAAATTTAAATTGAATTTGATTTGATTTCAATGCGTTTGCTCGCCGTATGATCACGTATTAACTCAAAAAAATACGAAAATTGAAATCCGGTAATAATTCAATATTACGGATCCATTGGAACTGGTTTCGTCGAAATCCGAGACTGTGTGAAAATTGACTATTTTTAAATATCGATTCGAACGATTTAAATTCAAAACTAAACAGAACAGTTTCAAATTTGATTCTGAAACTTCTATTATCTTCAATATTATCAATACGAATTTTAAAAGCTTTCGAAATATTTTTCTTCAGCTTATGATTGAAGATTAAAAATTTATTCAACTTACAATAGATTAAATTTTATAATTTAATCGTCATATTTAAAGTTATTTTGGGGATTCAAATTAAATCATCGTTCAAATATTTAAAATCAATTAAATATTTTCAATTTAATTCGTTCAAAATTCTGGGTCGTTACAGTTCCTTAAGTCGTCTTCTGTTAAGTCGCGAATCAGAGGATTAACAGAATGTAAATGTGAAATTAAATTATAGTGAAATTTAAGTAATGACTTAAGAATTAATTAATTGAAAATTCAACTTTGAATGAAAAGAGGTTGTATGTTGTTTAACTACATTCTATTTGCATAACAAAAACTTACCAAATACTTAAAAAGTTTAAAATGCTTATAAGGATAAGTAGAGGAATAATATACCAGTGTGAGAGTGAATAATAAAATGTGAAGATTTATTGATAGTTGTAAATATAAAAGAAATTTAAGCTGTAAAATGAATGATATATACAAGTGAATGAATAAAATTTAAAATTAATGAAATATAAAATTTGTAAATGGAAACTAATTAAAGTTGAATATAACTAAATGTCAATAAACTTGGAAGTGTATGAAATAAAAAAAATTACTTGGAAATATATAATTGATTTAGTGTAGATTCTGGATGGATGGTAATGTTTGATATGCATTGGTTGTTTGATGGATGGTAATTGATTTAGTAGAATTCATTAGTGTTAATGGAATTGAATAAACGGAATAAAATTTTAAAATAATTAAATTCAAATTTGAAGCAAAGTGAAATTAAATATAATTGAATCCAATTTAAATTGAAGCAAATTGACTTGAATTTAAAAGGGGCATTTCACCAGAAGGACAAACTTTGCGGTTCAATTAGTTTCTAGGACACACATTCAAAGAAATTACTTTCAAGGCCAAAGTCAGCAGAATAATTACTTTCAAGGACAAAGTCAGCAGTCCAATTACTTTCAAGGACATAATTTATAGGTTTTTAGGCCTTAGAAACTAATTATTTAACGTTTTGTCCTTGAAAGTAATTATTTCAATTGTGTGTCCTAGAAACTAATTTCACTTGCTAATAAGGCCCTTGTGGCTAATTTCCACAATTTAAAATGTGAATGAAACAAACTTGAATAGATCGGAAACAAATTGAATGTAAACGTATTTCATGGATAAATAAGAAAATAAACGACTTTGTGTTTATAATTGTTTCTTTAGAAAATTTAAAGTTTGATGGTTTGTACTTTGAAATAATAAAAGCAAAATTTTGGAAAAAAATCCAAAATTGTCCAATATATGCTAAAACGAAAACAACCATAACTTTTAAATGGCTGGACGAAGTTCAACGATATTAGACTTTTCGGAAAGCTT
The DNA here is from genome assembly GCA_030737815.1 of Allium fistulosum. Lineage (NCBI taxonomy): Eukaryota > Viridiplantae > Streptophyta > Magnoliopsida > Asparagales > Amaryllidaceae > Allium > Allium fistulosum. The sequence continues at coordinate 794,408,914 of CM060902.1, read as the reverse complement.
AGAAACTGTAGCACGACTTTTGTTTAGACTATATTGAGAAATTCCTTCATTTACTTAGTTAAAAATTTGAATCTTCTCGCTGGCCTGTGTAAAAGGGAAGCAAAATCAGTAGCATATACTTTTAGTATTTTTGCCATAACTTTTTACTGGTTTATCGGATTTTGATGATCTTGCACTTTCTGGAAAGCTTAGAACTTAATCTAAAACTTTTGTTTTAAGCATTTGGTGTTTTGCTGTCGTTTAGAAGGTCAAAAACGTGACCAAACGTCGCTGACCTGCGCAATTCATTGCCAGGCTAAGGCGTATGTATTTAGTAAAACGGTCGTAACTTTTGAACGGAAGGTCCGAATTCAATGATTTTGGACATTCCGGGAAGCCTGAAACGAATGCAACAATTTTTGTTTAGATTTCATTGTCAAATTTTATCGTTTAGGTGGCCAAAAACTGAGATTCGTTTGTTGTCCTGGAAATTGAATTTCAGTTTTGAAGCTAAACATGTTATATGTGTGTTGTTTATGATAAGTATATCGATCTATCTTTATATGCATGGTTCTAACTTGGTTATTAAGCATTTTAGTAGGTAGCAAAGGGGTTGCGCTTCGCTTATGGAGCTCGCTTCTGCGCTTAATGCAAAATGTAAGTTAAAATGCTAATAAACGCTAAATAAAAGGTATGTTCTCGGATTACAGTTTATGTTGTGGTATATTATTGTGTTCCCCATGTTTTGGGATGCCTCATTCTTGTAATGAGATGTATATCATGCAATAATTACTACTATGAAATTTTTCGGTCCTAGCCGCGCAAAGGAAGTGCTGCTGAAATTTTTCAAAAATCCGGAAGTTAAAAAATTTTGTGAAAAAAAAATCCTATAACTAAATTTTGCAAATAAGCAGAATATTTTGAATGAATTATATCTAAATGATGGTTTCCCCTTCTCCGTTCCTTTTCGAGGACGAAAAGTTTTAAGTGGGGGAGAATGTAACGACCCGTATTTTTAACACTTTAAAAATACGAATTAAAATGAAAATTTTGGATAAAAATCCATAGGAAATAAAATTTTGTGTTGTTAAATGTGAATTATAAGTTAAAAAACAAAACTGAATTCTGAAATAACTTATTTGTAAATTAAATATGGATGTTAACTTGTAGTGAATGTAAATAATGAATTGAATTTGATTGTAAACCAAATATGTTATGATTGTAAACAAAGAATAAGTAAAATGGTAGATTTAATAATGGAAGTTATGTTATTGAAACTAATATAAATAAATGTAACTTAATATTACAGTTGATTGAAAGCAGATAATAACTGAAACTGTAATTTGATAAAGATGTTAACTTGTAATTGAACGTAAGTAAAAGATTTAAATTTGAATGTAACAAGTAATTGAATTGAATTGAATTTGATTGTAAACAACGAAATAAATAAAATGTTACATTTAATATTGAAGTTATAATATGGAAATCAACGTAAATGAATGTAATTTAATATTACTGTGAATTTAAATAAGATGATAGCTGAAGAAAATGAAAGTAAATGAATTATAAACTATTGATAATAATGTATAAGTAAATGGTTGATTCAATAATGAAAGTGTAAATCGAAATAAAAGAATTCATTTGGAATTAAATAACTTGAATTTGAATTACAATATAATTGAACGCTGAATCTAATATAATCTTTTATATTGGATTTATAATGGAAAATTGTATTGTACAAGATTGTTAATTACTATGAAATTAAAAATGGAACTTGTGAACAATTGAAATTTGATTTAAAAGTTAATAATTTAAAATTGGGAATTTTATATTGAAATTAAACAGTCGAATAATTTATTTTTCGAATATTGGATTTAATTAGACAATTAAATCGATAATTTAATAAGTTAAATTTCAGAAATAATTGAAAATCGAGTTGAATATGATTGAAAATGATTTGTAAAATTTTATCTTATCATATTGGAGTTATAGTAATGTTATAGAACTTTTAAAATTGAATTTAAAGTTAATTTGTGAAAATTGAATATTTTAATATTTAATTATCGACTGAAAAATAGCCATTTTTCTAACAGTCTCAGAATGGAACGAAACTAGTTCCATTGGATCCGTAATAGTTTGTTATTGCCGGATTTCAATTTTCGTAGCAATCGGAGTTATCGTTTGACCGTGGCAGCTCGAAACGCATCGAATTGTTTTAATATTAATTCGGCGAGAGAAAATAGTCATTTTTCAAAAAATCTCGGATTTCGACGAAACTAGTTTCATCGGATCCGTAATGTAATATTATTGTAGGGTTTCAAGTTTCGTAATGATCGGACTTGTCATTTGATCGTACGAACGCGAAACGCCTTGAAATCAATTTAATTGAAATCAATTTTTGAAATTAATTTGAGAATTTCTTTTTCAGCATAACTTCTTCATACAATGGAATTTGGACGTGAAACTTTTTCCATCGCGCTCAGAATATTTTAAAACACCTATTTCGATATATGGGTTTACTCAATTTCATTCCGGGGTCAGAACGGGCTTTTCGGGCCATAGTTTGTTCCGCACGTTCATCTATCCAGTCTATCTACTCTATCTCTAACATACCTATATAAATACAGTTATAAACCCTAGCCTCCCTAATCTTCATTTGTCTATACGTACAATTCATCTTCTTCTTAGCTTCTCATTCCAATGGCAGACAAAACCTAATTCCAAAATCTAAAAAAAAAAATTCGAGATTTACGCGCTTCGGGTTGTGCTTGGGGTTTCAGGGGGAAAGACCCTGGAGCTACTTCGAGTCGGGAAGAAAACTACTCGGGTCATCGGGTCGTTTTCGCAAAAACTCCAAGCAGGCATCGGGTATTTGAGGCGGCGGACCGGGTTGAACTCGAAGTCGACTCAGCACCAGAATTTTCCAATCTTCAAATTTTCATAACTTTTGCATACGGACTCGGAGTTGGACGAGGTTTCTTTTGTTAGGATCGTATCGAAATTCCGGACACTTTGACGCTGGTTTGGATGGATTTGGAGACTGTCAAATTTTTGGGTTTAAATTGAATTTAAATTCAATTTAAATTCAAAAGGTGAGTGTTTTATAAGGCTCACAACGTACTGAATATCTTTATGGTAGTTAAATTTGACATTATGAAGTGATATGGATTTATTTGTCGTTGTTTGATAAAAATTTAATTTTCATATAGATTGTCATTTGAATTCACCGTTGAAAATTAAATTAACAGTCAAATTGAAGTTAAAATTTAATTGCGATCAAATTACCTGATATTGATAATTATGAAGTTGTTGTGAATGTTATTGGCTTTATGGTTGATTGGTTGTGATGGATGCTATTGGTCAATATTGGTTGTTTATTTATTTTGATATATCATGCTATCATCATGTATATTGTTTATTGCATATAAGCTGTAAACTTAATCATTTCGAATAAATTAAGAAATAGGTTGAAATGATATACCTATGACATCTATTTGGATTGAAATGATATATCCATCCTTGAAATTAAAATTGAAATAATTATCCACTTGGCCATAGGTTAGAAAATTATATACGGACACCGGGTTGGTTAAATTAAATGATTTTAAAAGTTGTTTTGAAATTATTTAAATGAATTGATTTTAAGAATAATATCCAATTTATGGAAATTGAATTATTTTGAATTGAAGCTCGAGATGTTGGAATTTAAACTTGGTAAATGAAATTGTTTAATTATTCGAAGTTTAGATTTTTAAGAAAAAGATTGAAATACGGCGTAAATTTTCGAAAGTTGATTTGTTTTAAAAGATTGGACTTTTAATCGAACTCTGAATATTTCTAAGAAAATTTATATGAAATGATATTTCAAGTTGAGTTTGGAATTGAAAATTGATTTGAAATTGAGATTTAATTAATTTGGAATTTAATTGAAATTCAAAGAAATTTGTGAATTGGACTAAATTGAAACTATTGAATTAAATTTGAAGATAAAATTGATTTGAATAGGATTTGAACTGAAATTGATTTGGAATGTAATACTTAAATGAATTCTTGAAATCCGAATGTTAATCTAAGTTTATTGAATTGGAATTGTTCCAGAAATTAAGTAAACTACTTAATACGGATGTTTAATTTGAAGTATATTCTAATTTGAATACGAAATGGTTTTAAAGCGAATCTTATATTCTTATATAAATATATGAGCTGTTTTGAAATGTGAAATATTTAAAGTTTCGAAATATATTGAAAGTGAAATTGTTTATTTTGTGGTTCAAATATGTATTTGAAATTGATAATTTGAAATGGTTTATTGAGAAGCTGAATCGAGTTGAAATTGATGATTTGAGATTTGATTAAATTTTAAATTTTGGAATTCGAGTTTATGTGAATCGTTTTGTGGAATTTGAGGCGAAAAATGATTTTGAAATTGAAATGAGATATTGAGGCGAAAAATGGTTTTGAAATCGAAATGAGATATTGAGGCGAAAATGATTTTTGAAATGAAATTGTATACTTTGAGTAGATATGATGATTTTGAAATGGATTTGATTTTGAAGCGAATATGATATTTTGATATTAATTATGAATCGATTTGAAATGTAAAAGAGCCATCGGTGTAATAATACGTAGTTATTAAAGAGACCGGGATCAGATATGGACATACTCTCTGTCGATACCGAAAACCACTTTAATAACTAGTATACGCGGAGTGTTGATCCAGAACGAAGTGGATGGTTTTGGTGAACGTGTTGATTTGAAGAAAGAGAACGATTTTGGATGACCCTTGACATGACTAAAACAGGAGCCGCGCCGGGCCATTGAGGATCGCCATCTCTAGCGGACACACTCCTTCGTTACCATGTCTATTACTTTTGTGATTCGATTTGGGTGCACCCCTCGATTATGGGAGTGTTGTTTCGTGGTGTTGGGATAGTAGCTGCTATGCCCAACTTCAGTCCGGATCAGGCAACTACTAGTATCCTAGTTGGTATCGCCTCATGTACCTTGTCATACTAATTATCCTATTCGCGACCACTACGTTTTGTTTTGTACCTTTAGTATATGGATTGCCCTCTGATGACTTCCGGTTTTGGGGAAACTACGGTCTTGTATATGCTCTTGGGAATATAAACTGTGTTAAGGGTGGAATGGGCCATGGCTTAACGCTATTTTAATACTTTTACTTTAATGTAGACATATTATAATAGCGTATTGTACTACATAGTAGATAGTTTAACGGATCCTTGAGAGATGGAAAATCCCGTAACATCTCTTAAGTTATTGCACTCACGTTGACACTGGATAGGACATGTCAAACCCCGTAAACATCTCTGGCGCCGTCACACTCATATTTCTTATTCGATTTGACTTACATGAGATATTTTAGTCCTGACTCGAGTGTTTTGTCTTTTCATTACGCTCGGATCAGCTTGAGCATTTCAGATAAGGTTGAAGATCTATTTTGGAGGACGAAGACGGAGTTTGGTATTACATCATTTGTATTCTACTACCATATTATTTTTCCGCTGCATTATTGTATTATCTCTGATATGTATGTAACTCTGATTTATGATGTATAATAATAATCAAATTTATTTATTTAACAGCTTCATGAACTGTTATTTTATTATTATATCTTGTTCCTTCCGCTGCGAGATTCTGAGTTTGTTTCTGTTCTTTCTTTTCTTTTCTTTTCTTATTTACCCCAATAACTATACGTATTTCGGATTGTTTGAGTCGGCATGTGTGTATGTTTTGTCGACTTGAACGGTCAAAAATGCAGGTTGTTATTTTATTATGAATGCCTGTGAATATTGGAAGCTTATGCGTACAGGCTGTTATTCTTTTCTGTTCTCTGTTTGGAGTTTTCAAAACAAGACTTTGATTTGAAAATCCATTTCTACTTGATCTATTAAACATTTGGACTTAGTTTTAAAACAAAATTTGTTTGATATGGCATAAGCTTAAGATTTAAATTTTTTTTAAGAAAAAATAATTTGTAAGGGCCTCTGGAAATCAACATGACTGGACAAAGCTTTAAACAAGTAAAAATTCGAAACTTTTATTTTTTGAATTCAGTTATGTGGATTGAATTCTCATACTTTAACATGAATTTTAAAGAAAAAATCTTAATTTTTAAATCAAAGATAAGAGAGCGGTTTGAGGTTGTTTGTTTTGAGCATTTCGAGTTGTCTCGATCGATCTAGAGGTTCGGAGGCGTCGTGTTTCTTCCAGTGGGTAGAGGAGAGATCAGTGAAGCTTGGAAAAATAGTGTGATGACATGAAGTTCATCATGGATGAGGCGGCGCACGTTTAAAATTTTTAACCCTAGTTTAATGAGGGGTCGCATTTTCTTCTCGTTCTCTTTCCATGATGCGTCGAGTGCTATGAGATTTGGAGGATTGGTGGAGCGAGTATTAGGGAGTAGATGGTCGGAGTTTTAGACGTAACGGTGGGAGGAGCTCGGAGAACGACGCCGTGATAGCTTTTGATACAGGAGATGGTGTTTCCAGTTTTGTTTCCAGGTTAGGTCTAAGCAGCTCGAACGTGATTTCGAGTTGAAGGTGATGTTTTGGTGGTTAGGGATGGTTGTCGCGATGATGTTTGATGTGATGGAGGGTTCGTCGAAGGTGGTAGGTGATTCCGGCAGTTGTACACGTGCACGAGGGCAAAAATGATCGCCTGGGTGTTGTCGTCTGGGAAAAGCAGGGGAACTCGAAGCGTACTCGGGGGATTCGAGTAGTTTACTCGAAGCGAATTTTAAACAAATACTCGGGTAAATTTTTGTTATCAGGTTTTCAAACCTGAACCTGTTTTCTGGGTTGGGATTTTAAATTAAATTTTAACTTATAAAGAAAGGTTTTGAACTGAGTTTAAATCAAGATATAAATATAATTCCAATTTGAATTAAGAATTTAGTATTGAACACAAACAAAGTTTAAATTCAAATTGCTAAAACAACTCAAAAGTAACTAAATGTTTGAAGAAATTTGTAAAGGAAATAGATTTGAAATTGTAGATGGAAGATTTAAACGAGCTGAAATTTAAAAGTTTAAAACTGAAGTAAATTTTAAAACCAGATTTCCAGAATTTGAAATCTAAATTAGTTTTAAAACTTAAGGGTTTAAAATAAGTTTAAGCATGTTAAATCTAAAAAGAAAAATTGATTTCAATTATATGGTAAATGAGAAAAGAAAATAAAATCATAAAATATGGAAGAGTGACTTTAAGTAATATAGATTTATGGTTTCAAATTCACTAACGAATGAGTGCTAAATGGTGAATCGATTTATAATCAATATTGATTTCTATAAGTGAATTTCTTTAGAAAGGTAATCAAAGGAACTCAATAGTTAATGAAGTCATGACTAAGATTTTATTGGATAATTAATTAATTTAATAAAAATCAATCATGAAATTATTAAGTATAATTGCTTAATGACAGTAATTATTATGGGATTAAATTACAGTGTAATTAATTAAGTTAATTGGATTTGTTAAGTCAATTACTTAAGTTTAAATTTATTCAAAATAATCAATTAACCATTTGGAAAATATAATTACTTAGAAAAGGTAATAAATTGACAATTATCGGATGTAATTAATTGAATGACAATCGGTAATTTGGACATAAATATTTGTTATTAATTAAGGGGTTTATTTAATTTATACTTGAAATTAATTGAGATAAATTAAAGGTTAAATTGATTCATTAATTAAGATTGATTTGTCAATAATTAAAAAGTGAACTAATAAATGATAAAAAGGGATTTTATTCCAAATCAATTGTAATTAACTTACGATTATTAACCCAGATTTAAAATTAATACATCTGATTTAAATTTATCAGTCAACTAATGAATTTTACTTGTGAATGTTTGAACTTGACTGAATGATAAATTGTCTGATATCCCTGATCTGTGATACTTCGTGATATATACTGATTTGTGTGTGGTCTGTACTGTAGTTTATTTATCTGTAATTTATATATCTGTGATCTGTGAATAAAAGATAAGCGTTATAGTTATACCGCTTATCAACTATATTTTCTGTATTCTGATCTGTGATGATTTATGATGTTGCACTACTGTGTAAAACCCTTGGACCACACTTTTACACACACAAATATGGATTTCACGTGGAAATCGATTAAGTCACAGATAATTTAAATTTGATGTTTTTGAAATTGAAATTTTAGTTTCAATTGATTTTGAAAATGGATTTGGGTTAAATGTTAAAGCTTTTGAAAGGGTGTTTTCAAGGATAAAAGCTATTTTGAATAACTTGGTAAGTTTTCAAATTTAAATAATTCAATTTGAAATTGAATCCAAAATTTGGAATTGAATTCAATGATTGGAAATTTAGATTAAAGATGTTATAAATGTGTTTATATGAGGTTAAACCATTTTAAAAGTATAATTTTGAGAATTTGGATTTAACCAAAGAACCTTAACTCGTATAAATGAATCAGATTTCCAAAATGAAAACTGTTTGTTTTCAAATGATAAAAGCTTTCATATAAGAAATGAAATTCCAGTTTAATTAAAGGAATTTCAAGATTGAATTGAAAAATGGTTTTCCAAGTTATGAATGAATTATTTTTGAAAGCTATGAATTAAATCTGTTTATTTTTAACAGATTTAAAATGATGAACTGTTTAAACTATTTGAAATGGAATTGTTTGAAAGCTATAAGTTAAATCTTTGTTTTAAAGATTTAACTAGTTAATCCAATTGAAATGGAAATTAATTTGGAAAATCTGTGAATGAATCTTTTGTTTAAAAGATTAAAGTGCAGAAATTGTTTAAACCGTGAAGGTTGATAAAATGAATCTTTTTGTTTAGAAGATTTAAAATGGTAATTTGGTTAAACCATTTGAAAAGAAAATTTGGGTTTAAGTTGTGACTTAATTGAAATCCCAAATATCCATATATTTTTAAATATTGCGCTCATTATTCGGTTTAGCCGGGAGAGGACCTTTGTGTCACATAACCCATTCCGAATAAATGATACGTCGTATATGGATAGCATTTGAAGACCGGTGTTGAAGACCGGGTGTTTGCGAAAACGATAGGATAACCTATCGACTGTCTCTGCACTGGGTAGCTCCTGGTATAGAGATTCCCTAAGTGATGGGAAATCCGATCGGGATTGTGAATACCCGGATTTGCAAGGGCTTCTTCGGAAGTGCCTTCGGTTCTGTTCGAACCCGGAACAGACTTGTATGGTTACATGTCTGACATTACACTTTGAGATATAAAGCAGATTTCTTTCAAATACATTTCTGTTGGTGGCGGAGAATTTATTCTCTTAGCTTAACACCCTTCTCTGAGACGTACGAGCTCAGAGGTTATGTGGTTGAAATTTATCAGCGATATACTCCCAATTTGGTAATGTGGCATGCTGAGTGTTGCTGTGTGATGATCAGTGTTTGATCATTTGTGATATGATCATTTGTTTGATCATTTATCTTTGTGATCATCTCTTTGATCATATGTTGACCCAAAGCATGGCTTTGTGACAAAGCATAGCTTTGTGGACGAGACTTCGTCAGGGCCTCACAACCCGGAAATGGTCGAAACAGGAATGTTGCGGCAAGGTTATGAGGGTCGCGCCCTTTAGGGCATGTCATTTCCTTCTGGAAAGGGGTGGTATCATGGTATGGAGCCCAGATACTTACTCATGTGGACACACCTTATTTATTATATGTGATGTTGTTACCGAGCGCTCGGATAAAGGTTCCAATGGACCGGGCGGTGGCATATTCGTGAGTTACCTGTTACAGGGGTAACCCGGCCTTGTTGGCAGAGAGCAGTTTGTCTCTCGGGACGTCCAGCCAGAGGCGATCCTATTCGGCAGGAGGAAAGGAAGTTCCTTAGCCTGACCATTTGTTGGAAATCCATTTCCCAATACGGAACTTGTACGGTATTAGTTGTAGAACCTGCCATTTACTTATGGTGGCGCCCCACTGTTTAGATGGTAGCTATAGTAGGCATAGATCGGAATGTCTATGCTGGCTAAGATTAATATTATACTTTCGAAATGTTTTCCACTATGCACTAGTAATAATATTCAATGATTTGTTTTGCGTAGTAAGCATCTTTGACTATCATAAGGAGAAATCTCCTCCGATTCTGCGTTTGCATTGTGTGTGTGTGTGCGAGAGGCCTTATGGTAGTTTCATTTTCCAAAAGCATTGCGAAATTCAGTCTTACTTTGTTTTAAAGATAAACTGTGTTTTTGTTTGCTCACACCAGTCCCATGACTGACCCGGCATTTATTGTTCCCTTCCTAAACTCTGGGTGCCCACTATTTTCCACGCGGGCAGTCTAGAGTTGGGTTTCTCAGATATTCAGGTTGAGTAGATTATCTGGAGCTAGTCAGTCCTTGGACGACTGACCTTGCTTTCTACTAGCTATGGATTGGAGCATTCTATTGGAGATATTGTTCCGCTACTGATGTTATCTTTTCTTTTCGCTGCTATTTCTTGTATCATATCTCTGATGTATATTGATATCTGTTGTATCATAGTGTATCAGATTTTTGAATCTGTCATTGTATCAATGTTATATATATTGATATATTCTTTTTCTTCCGCTGTGTTGTTATACTTAATTGTGTTATAAGCTCCGGCGACTCGGATTTGAACGGTCGAATCTACGGCATTCGAGTACGATATAAAGTATGGATGTCGATTTTCGAGCGCGAAAAATCCGTATCGTTACAATAAATGTATTGATTATTAATGTTAATAACAAATTGAATATAGCATATTGAACATATTGATTAGAATTAATATGTTAGTAAATAACATTAATTTCTTAGGAAGGTAGTTAATGGTAATTATTGAGTTTAATCCATAATTAAAGGTGTAATAAGAGGTTACCTTATGCGGCCTTAATTATTAATTATGTGGGATAGTGTATATATACAATTAGTATAAACATATGAAATATGCCTAAGTTATAGGGATGTGAGGTCAGTCTAAAGCATACAGAAGTCTACCAGTTAAATATGGCTACCAGTAGTATGACTTTGGGGACTGATGTGAGATGTCGTCTATAATAAATAACCCTTATGGACATAAGGTTAGTCTCAATTCTATGCAGTAAGTCTGCTCAGTTAATCTGTCTATGAATACCATTGAATAGTCGGACTAACTTAAGTCATCACAGTTTGGTTATGGGTCATAAATACTTTTGGGATATGGAAGGTGGAGATCCTTAAAGGGGTCTGCTTGTAGTTTAGAGGTATTTTGTGACTATCGTAGGATCCGCCTCTTTTCCATAAAAGAATTATTAAGTGACTTATAGGATCTCTTATGATGTCAGCTAAGGAGAACCATAGAGGGACCCACCTTGGGTTATGTATTAAATGATAGGGACATGCCTATTTTATAAGTATTAAACGGTCGAGTCTACTTACTTCCTAATAAAAAGGTATTAGGTGGTTTGGAGGCTTTCTCCTGCATCGTACACGATAGTTGTGTTAGAGTTTAAAAATGGACTGGAAATGGATTAGGTATTAAATGACGGGGACTTGCATATTTTATAGGTATTACGTGGTCAGAGTCTGCTAATTCCTAATAAAAAGATATTAAGTAGTTTGGATGCTTTCTTTTGCCTCGTTAATGATAGTTACATTAGAGTTTTGGAATTGAACTAGAAAGGCCTTTGGGCTTACAGTTGAAGTTATTAGTATTGAGTTTTAAACATGCAAGGCATATTTCTTATCTAAATGATACTGCCCAAATACAATTACAGTAAAGCCTGAGATTTTCATTCACAATCCATTTGTTGTTCTGACTTCCTCCTCATTACAATACAAAGGTTAAATGAGACCATGTTGATTCAGGAGACGAAGGTGGAGATGGAGACTTGTGGCAATTATCTACCTATTTATGATTTTTAATTATTTCTATTGTACCCAGTTCAGACAATTATGTTATTTTGAAATATTGTACTATGTTGGTTTTATGTAGACATATAGTGAGATTTGGTGATTAACGTGTTATGTTTCTTAAATCATTTTCTTTTATGAAATGGGTACTTGCTTCTAATATTATATTTTATTCCATTCCACTATGAGGTTCTAAAAGTATAGATAGATAGCTCTATGCATTGTGTACTTTTTCAACTATATCAACCTAATAGCTTGTTTTTTGATGGATCTAAGTTTCGATAGGCTTCTATTGGATTGAATGTTAGGCCCATTTTCAGAGAGGTTGTTACATTTATCCAAAATTTAGCACATAAACTTAAATTCATGCTAAACTGTTATCATATGGTATACCAATACTCAAAGTATAGAATAAGGTCTCGGGGTATCTAACATAGCAATGTCTACATCGCACGACATCTAACATGATTACACATCAATTAGAGCGAATACAACAATCATAGCACAAATATCAATCAAAGCAACCATCACACTCTCAGATGCTCCTAGATAACTCATTATGGATTGGTGATGATCAATTGTCTAGAAAATTCATCTTTGTTTCATCATTTTCTGAGTTGGTTTCTCCTTTACTAGAAATGCCTTAACTCCCCATGTGATTAGTTTGCATTTATTCAGCTCCAAACGTTATAAAACCGATGGAGTCTCTTAAATGCATATCGATACTCTATTTCCTATTCTAAGCAAACAAACATTCCAAAGCTACTAAATAAGCATTGTACCATCATCATACAAGCAAATACAAGCATCTTATCATCATAATCAAGTCAAAACATGAAATGGAGTATCCATAAGAACACAAATGAAAATAATTATATCTACATCCATAATATTAATTCATTTTCAAAACATAGGTAAGTTTAGATTTAGTCAAAATCACATTTTTAACTTCAAAATAGTTCAAAAACACATTTTAATACTATATTAGCAATCACTCAACCAGGGGTGCAAAAGCATACAAATTAATAAGAACCGAGATGAACAATGGTTGACCCGAATTCCAATAGAAATAAATGATTTCTCTTCAAATCCGCTTGCTAATTACCTTCTAGTTACTTGATTTTACTAATTAAAGTAAGGTTTGGAGTTTCTTTTTGGCTAAGGAGTTATGTAATGGTGGTTGGAACTATTTTTTGGTAAGATGAGAAATAATATGGGGCTGCCCCATCAGCCCTAATGGGCCCAAACCTAAAATGGGTTACCGGGCCTAACTCATGCTTAAGATAATTACCCACTATGTTGTTCCAAAAATAGTCTAACTGCAAATTGCCGTATCTCATGAATGATAAAGCCAAAAACCAATTATGACCACTCTAAGGAAAGGGAAACCATCATATATTTTATTTGGAAGTGGTTTCAGACCCTAATCTAGCTCCTATCAAACGTTATAGGCCTTAAAAGTTTTCAAGATTGAAATAATATTTAAGGATATCATATATGGATTTAAAAATAATATTTTATGATCCTTCAATATGTAAAATATGGGTTGTTACAAATGCATTCTGTCGCCCTTAATATTTAAGGATATCATATGAATTGCACTTTACGTAAACTAAACAAACTGACATTTCAATGATCGAATTCTTAGGTACACCTTGTAGCTCTTGGTCTAATGCTACATTTAACACAACAAGATCCTTATTGTAACCAATTATATTGAATACATGGTCTCGCAATATTGAATGCTTGTTCATTTCGAGTGAAACATTTTCATTGAGATTTCGTACAACGCAAATGCTGTCGTTCACATGTAACGATTCGAATTTTGCCCGCTCGAAAATCGACATCCATACTTTACATCGTACTTGAATGTCGTAGATTCGACCGTTCAAATCCGAGTCGCCGGAGATTATAACACCATTAAGTATAACAACACAACGGAAAAAAGAAAACAATGATATCATATACAACTCCAATGAATATAATATCCAGAATGATATACAACAATGATATCAATATACATCAGCAATATCAGAGATAGGATACAAGAAATAGCAGCGGAAAGAAAATAGATAACACCAGCAGCGGATAGAATGTCTCCAATAGAATGCTTCAAGATAAGCAACATCAGTCCATGAACTCCAAGAACTGGACCAGCTCCAGATAATCTACTAAACCTGAATATCTGAAAAACCCAACTCTAGACTGCCCGTGTGGAAAATGGTGGGCACCCAGAGTTTAGGAAGGGAACAATAAACTCCGGATCAGTCATGGGACTGGTGTGAGCAACAAAAACAGTTTATCTTTAAAACAAGCAACAAAGGCTTTTAAACATTGAAATCCGCAATGATTTTCGAAAATGAAACTACCATAAGGCCTCCCGCCACACACACAATGCAATCGCAGAATTGGAGGAGATTTCTCCTTATGATAGTCAAAAATGCTTACTACGCAAAATCAGTTGATATTATTATTAATGTATAATGTGGAAAACATTTCGAAAGTATAATATCAATCTTAGCCAACATACAACAATTGTTGTATGTCTACTATAGCTACTACGTTCAATAGCAGGTTACCGCCACATTCCATAGCAGGTAATACAAATAAAAATCGTACAGGGTTCGTATTGTTTCTTTGGATTTCCAACAAATGATCAGGCAAAGGAACTTCCTTACCGAAATAGAAACGCCTTTGGAAAGACGCCCCGGATCCTAACCGGATCTCTGCAAACAAAAGGCCGACGCTACCTCACGCTGTACAGCTATAACTAGGTAACTAACACACTGATGCTACCTCACGCTGTCCAGCTGTAACTAGGTAACTAACACACGAGCTATGTCATCCCCCAGTCGTTACCGACCTTTATCCGAGGATCCTCAATCGCAAAGCAACAGCCACAAAGTATAATCAACATGGGTAAAATATCTGGGCTCTATACCATGATATCACCTTTTATCCAGAAGGAAATGACATACCCTAGGGGCGCTACCCCTACAAACCTTTGTCGCAACATTCCTGTTTCGACCATTACCGGGTTGTGAGGCTCGACGAAGTCTCGTCCACAAAGCAACGCTTTGACCAACAAATGATCATCAGCACTTCGTATGCCACATTACCAAATTGGGAATGTATCACTAGTAACCATCAACTACATAACCTCTGAGCTCGTACGTCTCAGAGAAGGGTGTTAAGCTAAAAGAATAAATTCTCCGCCACCAATAGAAATGTATTTAATAGAAACCAGCTTTACATCTCAAAGTGTAACATCAGACACACATCCATACAAGTCTGTTCCGAGTTCGAACAGAACCGAAGGCACTTCCGAAGAAGCCCTTGCAAATCCGGGTATTCACAATCCTGATCGAACTTCCCATCACTTAGGGAATCTCTATACCGTAGCTACTCAGTGCAGAGACAATCGATAGGTCATCCTATCGCTCTTGCAAATACCCGGTCTTCACCACCGGTCTTCAAATGCTATCCATATCGTCGTATCACTATTCGGAATGGGTTATATGACACAAAGGTCCTCTCCCGGCTAAACCGAATAACGAGCGCAATTAAAAATCATATGGATACTGGGGTCTCAGTTAAATCACAGCTTAAAGCCGACAACTTTTCATTCGAATGGTTAAAAACAAATTACCATTTCCGATCTTTTAAATAAAAAGATTCATTTCAAAAACCTTCAATGGTTTAAACAATTTCCACACTTTTAATCTTTTAAACAAAAAGATTCAATTCAAAAAGTTTACCCCGTTCACAAAGATTCATTCATAGATTCCAAAACAATTTCCATTTCAACTCGTTAAATCTTTAAGTCAAGATTTAACTTATAGCTTTCAAAACTGGTTTCCAAAGATTCATTCATAGCCTTTCAAAACAGTTCCATTTCAAGTTGGATTAACTAGTCCGGTCTTTGAATCAAAGACTCATTTCATAACTTTCAAAACATTTCAATTCCATTTCAAACTTGAAATCTGTTAACACAATTTGGAAATCCTTTACTTATGTGAAAGCTTTTACTATTTGAAAACAAATAGTTTTGTTTCAGAAAAATCCAGTTATATTTACACGAGTTAAAACCCTTGAATTAAAATTCAAATTCCCAAACCAATACTTTAAAATGGTTTAACCCATATATAACTTGTACAGCATCTTTAGTCCCTAGTTTCATAAAATTCAATTTCAAACTTGAATTCAAATTTAAATCAAATTATTTAAATTTCAAACTCGATTAAGTTATTCAAAATAACTTTTATCTTTGTAACTCATTTCAAAAGCTTTTCACTTTAAACCCAAATTTCCAATTTCAAAATCAATTGAAATTAAAATTTCAATTTCAAAAACATCAAACTTAAATTATCTGTGACTTAACCGATTTCCTCGTGAAATCCATATTTGTGTGTGTATGGTGTAGTCCAGGGGTTTCACACAATAGTGCAACATCAATCATCACAGATATATCGATAAGCGGTATAATCGATGACGCTTATCTTCATTCATAGATTCATAGATAAAATAAATTTATCAGTCACAAAGATTCATCATTACAATTCGATGTGGGTTTCGGAAAACCAACTGGAATCCGACTCCTTATCGCATCGAAATTCAAATGTCGTTTGCGGGTCAAGGGTTTTCATATTCACATAGTAATATATCACAGAAATAGAAATTTCAGATCACAACATAAATCAAGATGTATCACAAAGCATCACAAATCAGGGATATCAAATAATTCACATTCAATAGAATCCAAACATTCATAAGTAGAATCAATTAATATCTGATTATGATTAATTTATCTTAATTGTTCATTAATTAGATCTTAATTATTTTGATTGATTAATTATTTTCCTAATTAACTCCCTTACTTAATCCTTCATTGCTAATTAATTAAATGTAAATTATTCTATTAATTAATTCTTAAGTAGTCAATTTTTTTTAATAGTTTATCTTCAGTAAATCATTTATTACTTAAGTAAATTACAAAATTATTTGTTAATCCCAAAGATGAGCCTTCTAATCTTTATTAACCATTTTCCATTTCCTTGTAAACATAATTTTTTTCATATGAATTATCTGAGAAATCAAAGATTTATTTGTAAACAATTCACAGCCTGGTACATCAACTTTCCCCGAGCTCTTCGAATCATTCCCGGGGTTTTATCCCACTTGCTTCGAGTCTTCCCAAATTTCGACCCGTGCATTCCTTCGAGTTTTCCCCCTTGTTTTCCCAAGCTCCTCCACTGACACGCAATGAGCAGGTATACGTGCACGGCCACCCTCGTCGTCGCTGGTGGGTACTGCGGCCACCCACAAGTCACCTTCCATCCCCCAGAACGATACGAACACCCCGACCTCCATCTTATTTCGAAATCACGAATCGAGCATCACAGCCCAAAACCATCTCCAGGAACGTCGCCAGCAAATCGCCTCACGCCGCCTCCCCAGTCCACTATCGGCCACCAAATTTTGACCCTAGCTTCATCATCACTCGATGCATCGATCAGCACCGCCGCCACATAGTCCGATCGCATATAGATGGGGCAACACCATCATTTTGGTTGTGAATGAATTGGGTTCTTTAAACCCTACTTTGACCTCGAATCAAAGATTCAATGATCTTTGAATTTTTCTAGCATTTTTCTAGTGATCTATAATGCTCAAGCTATCAACGACATCAAACCCGAGAGCCACCATTGCTTGAATCATCTGATTTTGGCAAAATTCCATTTTTCCGATCATCCACCTTTCCTCAGTAAAAATTTCATGAAAAATTTAGATTTCACTTTCAAAAATCATTATTTCCGATGGTGATTCCAATAGTATTATTGAAACCAAAGTTCATGAAGTTCGAATTCTTGAAAAATTTGAATGGTGACTTTGCTTCATGATTCCCAGAGAAAAAAAAATATATGAACTTGTTTTAACTCATTACTGAAAATAAAATACAGGTTTAACAATGCTTTCACTTGTTTTAAAAATCAATTTCAAAAGCAACGAGAGGAAGAGAGATTTGGATATTGACATGGTTTACTCTGTAAGATAGAGAGTTTAAAGGAATAGAAGAACATGAAGAAAATCCCAGTCTTAACATTCCAGGCAAAAGAAAACATAAGCACATAAACTTGTCTATGTGCAAACATCATTCAAGCATTCATACAACAACAAACGATTGATAAGATCAAAGGTTTACTCACCTTCCAAATCATGTTTTAGAAATGACAAAGCTTAATTTTGTTTAAAAAGGAAGATATATATTTTTCAATCTGTTGTTCTTAATCCTGTCAAGATACCAGATGCACAGATATATATAAACATGCAGACAGAATTATCAATCAAACAATCACATTCCACAATAACTTCAAGCATGACTCAGATATCAAAACATATAGATGGGTGAGTTTGCTCACCTGGATGTTTTTGGAAGAAGAACAGAGATAGTTTTTTTGAAAGCAGTTTTGAACTTGAAACTGTAATTGCTGATGAACTTTGGTTTGACACTTGAAACTCAGATGAAGAATGCATGCAGATGATTTCAAACTTGAATGTATGCAGCTGATTGAGTTGAAGAAGAATATATATATGCTATTTTTTTTCTGGTTTGCTTAGTCTTGAGAATGAGAATGAAACAAAGGGGATGTACATATAAATTGAATGTACAGGTGATAATTTCTTTGTACAAGTGATATATTTTATGTTGGGTTTGTACAACACAAGACAGGGATATTTTCCTTGTTTCATTAATTATGCTGATTTCCTTTAGCTCTTTGGTGGCTGAAGTGATATGTTGTGGTGGCTAAAGATCCAAGCATTAATTGCTTTATCTTGTTTTGCAAGTTAATAAATATTTTTGTTTACTTGTTTCTCTTCCAGGTTCACATGTTTACATTTCAGTTTATACCTACTTGACTATATTTTCTTTGCTTGTACACGAATATACTTTACTGTCTTCTTTTGCTTTGTCTTATTTCTTCTTATTCAAGTGTTCACATTGTTCATTTTGCAAGCTACTACATACATATTTATATTTGTTTCATACTTGAGTATCACTGTCTTCTTATTTGTTTTCAAGTGTTCATACTTATGAATGTATGTTGCTGTTTTGTTTCATATTACAAGTGTGCATACTTATCTTTATATAATTGGTTTTGCTCACATTTATCTTTTACTTGTTGAATACTTGGATATATTTGCTTTGCCTTTGTTCATACTACTTTATAATATAATTACATTTCTATTTGTTATTAAATTTCTCTGATGTATTCACTTTATATTTTTACAAAGTTTATTAACGTGTTATTTGGATTTATCTATGTATTCATTTTATTTTATTTATCGTCTTATATTTTTAATTTATAAATTCAAATTATTATTAACCATTTATTTACAATTTAAACACAAATCAAATATATGTTATATTATTTCAAATTTAGTCGGATATGTTCAAATACAGATATATATTCTCATATATACAATAATTTTAAATTTTTAAACGATTTATTCCACAAATATTAATTCAAAAATAAATAAATTATCATTTTAAATTTATATAAAATCCGGGGTCGTTACAGACTTCCCCCCTTAAAAGAATTTCGTCCTCGAAATTGCCAAGGAGACACAAAGATAGATGAAGAATGTTTCATCAACTCAAACTGAATATATATTCTGCATTTGGCTCACCCAATCAGAATATCAATAATAGATATAAGAACGAATCTATTTGACACTTCACAAGATACTCGGGTTATCCAGATCTACGAAATATGCAGTGGCATCGGTCAGTTCGAAAGGATAACTAACCATTCGTAGAATATACTGGGAACCAAAAGAATAGATAGATATATGGATACAATTTCAAAACTTTCAGTTTAAAACTAAGGTATACCTATCAACCATAGCAAACAAAGCAAAAAATACATCCAAACAAACAATTTTGGTCTATCCGGAGTTTATGTTCCATATTAATATATCGAATCTCTTTCTGGATCGACCAGAAACTATCGAAGAATTGAGAAGAGATGACGAACAAAAGAGATTGATAGAGAAAAGATTATTTCCTTGTTGTTACAGAGTATCGACCATTTATAGTCGTATTCCCCTGTCCCCTATCTCATCCTCTTCTCGCACTCATACTCACTATCAGTAGATAGCAAGAGAATTTACTGAGGCATTCGAACAGATATCTTAGGGATATACTCATTCTAGAGTTTACTTCACTCTATCTCTAATGAGCTACTTAACGTGTTATACTCCTGAGCTAAAGTTCAACCCTTAGCTCTGATACCAAATGTAACGATTCGAATTTTGCCCGCTCGAAAATTGACATCCATACTTTACATCGTACTCGAATGCCGTAGATTCGACCGTTCAAATCCGAGTCGCCGGAGCTTATAACACCATTAAGTATAACAACACAGCGGAAAAACGAAAACAATGATATCATATACAACTCCAATGAATACAATATCCAGAATGATATACAACAATGATATCAATATACATTAGCAATATCAGAGATAGGATACAAGAAATAGCAGCGGAAAGAAAATAGATAACACCAGCAGCGGATAGAATGTCTCCAATATAATGCTTCAAGATAAGCAACGTCAGTCCATGAACTCCAAGAACTGGACCAGCTCCAGATAATCTACTAAACCTGAATATCTAAAAAACCCAACTCTAGACTGCCCGTGTGGAAAATGGTGGGCACCCAGAGTTTAGGAAGGGAACAATAAACTCCGGATCAGTCATATGACTGGTGTGAGCAACAAAAACAGTTTATCTTTAAAACAAGCAACAAAGGCTTTATACATTGAAATCCGCAATGATTTTCGAAAATGAAACTATCATAAGGCCTCCCGCCACACACACAATGCAATCGCAGAATTGGAGGAGATTTCTCCTTATGATAGTCAAAAATGCTTACTACGCAAAATTAGTTGATATTATTATTAATGTCTAGTGTGGAAAACATTTCGAAAGTATAATATCAATCTTAGCCAACATACAACAATTGTTGTATGTCTACTATAGCTACTACGTTCAATAGCAGGTTACCGCCACATTCCATAACAGGTAATACAAATAAAAACCGTACAGGGTTCGTATTGTTTCTTTGGATTTCCAACAAATGATCAGGCAAAGGAACTTCCTTACCGAAATAGAAACGCCTCTGGAAAGACGCCCCGGATCCTAACCGGATCTCTGCAAACAAAAGGCCGACGCTACCTCACGCTGTACAGCTGTAACTAGGTAACTAACACACTGACGCTACCTTACGCTGTCCAGCTGTAACTAGGTAACTAACACACGAGCTATGTCATCCCCCGGTCGTTACCGACCTTTATCCGAGGATCCTCAATCGCAAAGCAACAGCCACAAAGTATAATCAACATGGGTAAAATATCTGGGCTCAATACCATGATATCACCTTTTATCCAGAAGGAAATGACATACCCTAGGGGCGCTACCCCTACAAACCTTTGTCGCAACATTCCTGTTTCGACCATTACCGGGTTGTGAGGCTCGACGAAGTCTCGTCCACAAAGCAACGCTTTGACCAACAAATGATCATCAGCACTTCGTATGCCACATTACCAAATTGGGAATGTATCACTAGTAACCATCAACTACATAACCTCTGAGCTCGTACGTCTCAGAGAAGTGTGTTAAGCTAAAAGAATAAATTCTCCGCCACCAACAGAAATGTATTTGATAGAAACCAGCTTTACATCTCAAAGTGTAACATCAGACACACATCCATACAAGTCTGTTCCGGGTTCGAATAGAACCGAAGGCACTTCCGAAGAAGCCCTTGCAAATCCGGGTATTCACAATCCTGATCGAACTTCCCATCACTTAGGGAATCTCTATACCGTAGCTACTCAGTGCAGAGACAATCGATAGGTCATCCTATCGCTCTTGCAAATACCCGGTCTTCACCACCGGTCTTCAAATGCTATCCATATCGTCGTATCACTATTCAGAATGGGTTATATGACACAAAGGTCATCTCTCGGCTAAACCGAATAACGAGCGCAATTAAAAATCATATGGATACTGGGGTCTCAGTTAAATCACAGCTTAAAGCCCACAACTTTTCATTCGAATGGTTAAAAACAAATTACCATTTCCAATCTTTTAAATAAAAAGATTCATTTCAAAAACCTTCAATGGTTTAAACAATTTCCACACTTTTAATCTTTTAAACAAAAAGATTCAATTCAAAAAGTTTACCCCGTTCACAAAGATTCATTCATAGATTCCAAAACAATTTCCATTTCAACTCGTTAAATCTTTAAGTCAAGATTTAACTTATAGCTTTCAAAACTGGTTTCCAAAGATTCATTCATAGCCTTTCAAAACAGTTCCATTTCAAGTTGGATTAACTAGTCCGGTCTTTGAATCAAAGACTCATTTCATAACTTTCAAAACATTTCAATTCCATTTCAAACTTGAAATCTGTTAACACAATTTGGAAATCCTTTACTTATGTGAAAGCTTTTACTATTTGAAAACAAATAGTTTTGTTTCAGAAAAATCCAGTTATATTTACACGAGTTAAAACCCTTGAATTAAAATTCAAATTCCCAAACCAATACTTTAAAATGGTTTAACCCATATATAACTTGTACAGCATCTTTAGTCCCTAGTTTCATAAAATTCAATTTCAAACTTGAATTCAAATTTAAATCAAATTATTTAAATTTCAAACTCGATTAAGTTATTCAAAATAACTTTTATCTTTGTAACTCATTTCAAAAGCTTTTCACTTTAAACCCAAATTTCCAATTTCAAAATCAATTGAAACTAAAATTTCAATTTCAAAAACATCAAACTTAAATTATCTGTGACTTAACCGATTTCCTCGTGAAATCCATATTTGTGTGTGTATGGTGTAGTCCAGGGGTTTCACACAATAGTGCAACATCAATCATCACAGATATATCGATAAGCGGTATAATCGATGACGCTTATCTTCATTCATAGATTCATAGATAAAATAAATTTATCAGTCACAAAGATTCATCATTACAATTCGATGTGGGTTTCGGATAACCAACTGGAATCCGACTCCCTGTCGCATCGAAATTCAAATGTCGTTTGCGGGTCAAGGGTTTTCATATTCACATAGTAATATATCACAGAAATAGAAATTTCAGATCACAACATAAATCAGGATGTATCACAAAGCATCACAAATCAGGGATATCAAATAATTCACATTCAATAGAATCCAAACATTCATAAGTAGAATCAATTAATATCTGATTATGATTAATTTATTCTTAATTATTCATTAATTAGATCTTAATTATTTTGATTGATTAATTATTTTCCTAATTAACTCCCTTACTTAATCCTTCATTGCTAATTAATTAAATGTAAATTATTCTATTAATTAATTCTTAAGTAGTCAATTTTTTTTAAATAGTTTATCTTCAGTAAATCATTTATTACTTAAGTAAATTACAAAATTATTTGTTAATCCCAAAGATGAGCCTTCTTATCTTTATTAACCATTTTCCATTTCCTTGTAAACTTAATTTTTTTCATATGAATTATCTGAGAAATCAAAGATTTATTTGTAAACAATTCACAACCTGGTACGTCAACTTTCCCCGAGCTCTTCGAATCATTCCCGGGGTTTTATCCCACTTGCTTCGAGTCTTCCCAAATTTCGACCCGTGCATTCCTTCGAGTTTTCCCCCTTGTTTTCCCAAGCTCCTCCACTGACACGCAATCAGCAGGTATACGTGCACGGCCACCCTCGCCGTCACTGGTGGGTACTGCGGCCACCCACAAGTCACCTTCCATCCCCCAGAACGATACGAACACCCCGACCTCCATCTTATTTCGAAATCACGAATCGAGCATCACAGCCCAAAACCATCTCCAGGAACGTCGCTAGCAAATCGCCTCGCGCCGCCACCCCAGTCCACTATCGGCCACCAAATTTTGACCCTAGCTTCGCCATCACTCGATGCATCGATCTGCACCGCCGCCACATAGTCCGGTCGCATATAGATGGGGCAACACCATCATTTTGGTTGTGAACGAATTGGGTTCTTTAAACCCTACTTTGACCTCGAATCAAAGATTCAATGATCTTTGAATTTTTCTAGCATTTTTCTAGTGATCTATAATGCTCAAGCTATCAACGACATCAAACCCGAGAGCCACCATTGCTTGAATCATCTGATTTTGGCAAAATTCCATTTTTCCGATCATCCACCTTTCCTCAGTAAAAATTTCATGAAAAAAATAGATTTCACTTTCAAAAATCATTATTTCCGATGGTGATTCCAATAGTATTACTGAAACCAAAGTTCATGAAGTTCGAATTCTTGGAAAATTTGAATGGTGACTTTGCTTCATGATTCCCAGAGAAAAAAAAATATATGAACTTGTTTTAACTCATTACTGAAAATAAAATACAGGTTTAACAATGCTTTCACTTGTTTTAAAAATCAATTTCAAAAGCAACGAGAGGAAGAGAGATTTGGATATTGACATGGTTTACTCTGTAAGATAGAGAGTTTAAAGGAACAAAAGAACAGGAAGAAAATCCCAGTCTTAACATTCCAGGCAAAAGAAAACATAAGCACATAAACTTGTCTATGTGCAAACATCATTCAGGCATTCATACAACAACAAACGATTGATAAGATCAAAGGTTTACTCACCTTCCAAATCATGTTTTAGAAATGACAAAGCTTAATTTTTTTTAAAAAGGAAGATATATATTTTTCAATCTGTTGTTCTTAATCCTGTCAATATACCAGATGCACAGATATATATATAAACATGTAGACAGAATTATCAATCAAACAATCACATTCCACAATAACTTCAAGCATGACTCAGATATCAAAACATATAGATGGGTGAGTTTGCTCACCTGGATGTTTTTGGAAGAAGAACAGAGATAATGTTTTTGAAAGCAGTTTTGAACTTGAAACTGTAATTGCTGATGAACTTTGGTTTGACACTTGAAACTCAGATGAAGAATGCATGCAGATGATTTCAAACTTGAATGTATGCAGCTGATTGAGTTGAAGAAGAATATATATATGCTATTTTTTTTTCTGGTTTGCTTAGTCTTGAGAAAGAGAATGAAACAAAGGGGATGTACATATAAATTGAATGTACAGGTGATAATTTCTTTGTACAAGTGATATATTTTATGTTGGGTTTGTACAACACAAGACAGGGATATTTTCCTTGTTTCATTAATTATGCCGATTTCCTTTAGCTCTTTGGTTGCTGAAGTGATATGTTGTGGTGGCTAAAGATCCAAGCATTAATTGCTTTATCTTGTTTTGCAAGTTAATAAATATTTTTGTTTACTTGTTTCTCTTCCAGGTTCACATGTTTACATTTCAGTTTATACCTACTTGACTATATTTTCTTTGCTTGTACACGAATATACTTTACTGTCTTCTTTTGCTTTGTCTTATTTCTTCTTATTCAAGTGTTCACATTGTTCATTTTGCAAGCTACTACATACATATTTATATTTGTTTCATACTTGAGTATCACTGTCTTCTTATTTGTTTTCAAGTGTTCATACTTATGAATGTATGTTGCTGTTTTGTTTCATATTACAAGTGTGCATACTTATCTTTATATAATTGGTTTTGCTCACATTTATCTTTTACTTGTTGAATACTTGGATATATTTGCTTTGCCTTTGTTCATACTACTTTATAATATAATTACATTTCTATTTGTTGTTAAATTTCTCTGATGTATTCACTTTATATTTTACAAAGTTTATTAACGTGTTATTTGGATTTATCTATGTATTCATTTTATTTTATTTATCGTCTTATATTTTTAATTTATAAATTCAAATTATTATTAACCATTTATTTACAATTTAAACACAAATCAAATATATGTTATATTATTTCAAATTTAGTCGGATATGTTCAAATACAGATATATATTCTCATATATACAATAATTTTAAATTTTTAAACGATTTATTCCACAAATATTAATTCAAAAATAAATAAATTATCATTTTAAATTTATATAAAATCTGGGGTCGTTACATCACCATACAACCTTTTATATGTGCTCAAACATGGATCAAATATTTGTATTCTTATATTGGTTTTATAGTTCAAAACCACAAAATACAATGCATAGTCTCAAGCAAATAAACACCTGTGTGACCAAGGTACAAATGTATTTAGTTGTTGTATAATTTGGCTCATGCATGACTCATGAAGTGAAAACATGCCAAAAGGTTTATAAGTAAGTATATTTTATATTTCTACGTCAATCCTTAATTTAGATCCCTTGTATATATATCAATTAAAAACAAATTTATCAATTAGATTATTTGCACAAATTTATTGGAGTAGTTATTTAACTTTATATAACATAATTTTTTGCAATATTAGAGAGGTTAAATGTATTCATTTCATTTATTCTAATAAGGCTCCTACTAGCTTTAGCTCTTTTATAAATTTTTGCATTATATATATAGCTTTTGGTGCGACCCTATTCAAGGAAATGTACTTAGCCTCCTTGATGAACTAGCCACAACCTCTTATTTGGTAAATTTCCAATTTAGAACTCCTTAATTATGGTTGAACATGAATTTAAGACTGAAATGCTATGCTTGGAATCACATATGAAGTTTTATTTCGAACAATCCTTTATAAGGAGTAAGTTATTTCCATAAACAATTCTTTTATATTTCATAAATATTCATGAACACTCTTAACTACCATTTTGTGATATTAATTTGGATTTGATATTCGCTCAATGTATGAAGTACATAAGTGAAATGTGATATAATAGACAACATACATATATGATCATTTCCATTGCCAATGCACAAGGCACTCATTTCATATGCTCTAGAATAAACATTTTGACATGATGTTTATTTATGTCATTTGGGATAACATTATTTTATATTGATTATAAAAGATGTCATTTTGAAATCTAATGTCCAAAATTAAACCACCAAACTATGACTTATTTTAACATAAGTACATCGTTAACAATTAGTATTATGTTGTTTATTAGAGTTTAGGAATATCTTAATACCTTTTAATATTCTTTCTTATAGGCACACATTTCCTCTACATTTTGAATGAATATCAAATTGCATGATTTCTGTTTCAAATACTAGCTCAATTCTACTGTTTGTCAAATGATGCTTTTGCATCAATTATTAAGCCATATCTAAAACCAGCAGTCGATGTCGCTCCCACTGACTTAGAGACACTTTGGTTGTTATGTTCAAACAGTCAATTCTATAACATTATTTGCATAGGATCGAATTAACCCTATTGTGGGGTGAATACGGTTATAGTAAATTCATAGAATAATAAAAATTGCAATACAGATAATAACAGAGTAAATGCAGAAACAAAAGCAATATACAAATTTACCTAGCTTTGGCAATACTTGCCTTTTGCCTCTAAGATTTCTATTAAGATTAAATAATCGACCGCTTACATATCCTGTAAACTTACGACTATCGCTTACCAGATTATTCTAACCCTAAGCTCGAAACCCTGCCTTAACTCTATCCCCAAGTTGAGAATTTACCGAACTGCACACCGTAGTTCAATTCAAATTAGAGTTATACAATTAAAATAAAAAACAAAAATTGATAGAAACCCTAATTAAGATAATTTAATCACAGAAATAAAATACGGCCCAAAATAAAATAAAAGAGATGAGAATTTTCAGCCCGTTCCCCTTTATTTTTCAAACCGATCTTTTTATCTCTTCAAGCCGACTCTTCTAGGGTTTAAATTTGAAGTCGTTGATCTTTGATCGATTGATGGAATTATGTCTATGTAACTTTATCGATCGACTGCTTTATTCACTCGATGATTTACGCCTTCGGTTGCTTCAATTGTCAAGTAATTCTTCTATTGATGATTTAGTATATTTTTGCCTTTTTGTTTTTTTCTTATTGAACTCGACTTAATTTAAAATCTGCCAATTATGAATGGTTTAAATAGGGACATATTTGAGAAAAATCTTCCCTAATATTTGATATATTTATATGAATTTCGAGTTTGAATATTTAGACTTGAATTGTTCAGCTGTTGATTTTCTGATTGATGGTTTTGTGATCTCTAACTAGTTCATCTCTCACATATATATTTTTTGATTTCGACTGAATATTTCAATATGCGTATTTTTCTTTACTGTTGCTGACTGTTTTGTGCATACACCTAATCGTGCCTGACTTAGAAATTTTTTGTGCATATTTTCTAATGAACTCTGTTTCATCTACATATTATCCGGTTAATGTGCATCATGTTGCGTCTTCATTGTATTTACATTTGGTTGTATATGTTCAACCTGCTATTATCTATATATGTATACATACATATGTATATATGTGTGGATTGATGCACTTGAAGCTTCTTGCACTTGCTGTTGAGCTGCTAATTTGGCATGTTCTTGACTTGTATGTTTTTTGTGCATTGCATTGCTGCTATACATGTCTATGTTGCACCCACGTGTTATTGCATTTGTATATGTGGTTCTATGATGCACCATGTTGCATTACTTTGTGCTTCTTATTTTGTTTCACTTGTTGTCGATTTGTTTTTCTGGCTATGCATGCATGATTTGTATACTTGGCCAAGTTTGTGTGTTGTGTCATTCACTTGTCTTTGCTCATCTCTATGTACTTTTGTGCAGTTCGCTAGTTTTTGATTGTTTTGCATACTTGCAATTTGGTTGAGCCATTTAGTTTAACCTTACACTTGCTTGTCTTGACCTATCCATTAATGCACCGTGTTGAGCCTTTGGACTTGACCTTACACTTGCTTGTTTTAATCTGCCTACTAATGTACTATGTTGAGCCTTTGGGTTTGACCTTGCTGCACCTGAAATTGAGTTTCTTGTTTTGTTGGTGCAGATGTGTTTAATGTATGTGCTCATCCTTATGGCATGTACAGTGATATACTGTGCATGTCGTAGATTAATCATGTACATTATTAATATTTTTGAATTTTTATTCCACACGAACATATTGTGCTGGCCCTGTATATACATGTACTGGTCCATGTTTGTTATTTTTGGTGCCTATCTCAAAATGTGAAAAGAAAAAAACAAATAAAATGAGGCAATGTAAAGTTCAAATATATTTATATTTTTGCACTTTCGATTTGTTTCTTTTTCCTTTTTGCTACATTGTTGTTTGACAGGCAAAGTAGATGACTGAAGAAAAGCAATTGGAGCAAGAAGATAATCATTGTATTCGAGTAGAAAATGTAATATAAAAAATATTGTATTTGAAAAGATGTTGTATATGAGAGAGAAAAAATGTATTATATATAAATATTGTATTTAAAATATTATGGAAGCTTTTGTTGTAATCGTGTGTACTAGTGAAATGGTATTGAAGTAAAATGTTTGTTGAAATGAAATTTTGATCTGTTTATTTCAATTAGCGATATTACAATTGTACTATATCAAACACACACACAAAGATATATGTATGTGTGTGTGTGTGTGTGTGTGTTTATTGTCATTAAACAAAAATCATAAACTACTATATTCTACAATCTCCCCCTTTTGATAATAATCAACATATATTAAGATTTTGCATCAAAGAATTGTGTTTGATGTATCGTGTTCAAGCCCCCCTATTTACATACTCTCCCTACAACTAGAATCTCCTTACACAGATGTATTCAATTAAAAATTCCTAAATGTGAAAGAAAAATTGATGTCAAAATAATTGCAAGACTAAAACAATTGTTGAAAAAATAAAACCAACTCTTGAATATTAGTGTGGTTATCACTCAACCACCAAAATCTTAACTTCTCTCCCCTTTTTTATATCATCAAACTAATAATAATAATATCTATAGTGTTGAATTTTGATTGAAACTATAAACCATATAAAGACAAGTATACATTGAAAATTCCAATCGGATAAAAATCATAATATTTTACAAATTAAATACAAATTCCACTTTAGAGTGATGAATGGGTTATGGTTTATGGAGTATATAGTGATAATAGTGTAGTATTTTTAATAAAGGAGAATTTTTGAAAATTATTCTTTTAAATATTATACAAAGAATGTTAAGCACTTTCAAACCCTGCATAACCATTAGGACTTCTAAGTGAGGTTAGTAATTACTTAAAAAAATATCAAGCATTTTCTAACCATACATAACCGTTAGGACTTTTAAATGGGGTTAGAAACTACTTGAATATTTATCCCTCTCTTGTATAAGTATTCCATCTATGCATAACCATGAGAACCCTTAACTGAGAATGAAAGCACATATCTAGAGGTTAAAGTTATTCACCCATGCATAACCGTAAGGATATTTAAATGAGAGTGAATACATGGGATAGAATTATATAAATTACATTAAAATATAATTCCTTGTTTTTTGAAATACCAACTTCTGCATACTATATTAAATTTTAGTGTATAGATTGCAAGAAGGATGATAGTGATAGGCATGATCATGGACTATGTACTAATTTTGAAAATTATAAAACTTGTTCAATTTTTAAGAAATTTTTAACATGTACTTGCTCTAGTTATTAGGTATTATTTAATCACTCCCTATCACATTATCAATCACCAGTAATTTGATAAATTTCAAAAGGTTCAAGCAGTCAACAATCATCTTTTCCATAGTAAATTCCTTACTTAATTAACAAGTGTGTTTTTATTAAAGAAAATCAAGGTAAAAATCTGAGTTATTTGTAAAATTTCTAAATCCAAATGAAGTTGTGAGTATCTATTTTCTACAAGGGTTATGTAAAAAACATCTGCTAATTTTAAGATCAGTTGAAATGCAAATATGATGAATTGATGTCAGATACCACTTATACTCTAGTTGCCCAAGGTGATAGACAATGGTATATTATTAACAAGTTGATTGTGCACTCCACAATATCATTTGAATTGGTTCAAAGAATTCAAACTTTTGGCAAAGTCATTTACATCCAAGGCAAAGTCATTTATATCGAACAAAACCACACACAGTTAAAAAAATCTCCAGTCACTAATTTTTTGATCGTCATTAAAGGTGATGAAAGTTCATCGTCATACACAAGCAATTGACCATTCTCGTCTTGAAAATGTTATCCATTTGAAACCACTATTTGAATAATTTAAGTCTGTAATTTGATTTAGCACCAAACTTTAAAATTTTAGATATTCAATATTATTATTCATTAAAATTAATTTCAAGTAAAAAACAATGAATCAATCAAATGTTGTATCTAAAATACTACAATTTGTTAGCATAAATCAGAAATGCTTTTCAAGTGATCTGTGGATAAAATTGTTATTTTCAAGGCTTTAAAATGTGAATCAACAAAAACTCAAAATAGAAAAATTATAGTATTATAGGTTAGCTTTCCAAAACATCAAGAATTACAAAATTTGGAGTAAAGATGTTCAAGTTATGATCGAATTACTACAACTATGTTAAGAAGTTATGAAACCGTTTTCAAACAATATACTGAATGTTTTGCAGTTTTTCAATGGATAAAGTTCTAGTTTTGGGAAAAACATACAATAAAATTTATATAATTTTCTATCTATTTTCCAAAACATCTTGAATTTTGCAAATTGCAGTTAAGGATTTCAAGATATGGTAATTATACTATAGCAGTGTCGACAAAATAGAATTAACAATAAGTAAAGAAAATAGGGTTTAGAGATGATACCTTTGCTTACCTTTGATGTTGTGTTTATATTCACCATTGTTGTCCGAAGTATGTAGATCTTACATCATTTTTCTAGGCTAAGGAACATCGGAATTATTGATCTTCAACCATATATAGAACAACTCGAAGTTTACCACTATCGTAGTTGTTCCTTAGCCCATTTTCATACCTAAATGTTACAAGAAGCGAGTGGCCTAACAAAGGATGTAGGACCGCTCTTATTTCCATTTGTAACCTTTGGTACCCGAATTCGTCTACATAGCTATTAACTGGGTTTTTAACCCAGTAGAATTCAAAAAAATTTAGAACATCCAGACTAAGCCAGAATGACTTGAAACTTGAACAAGGCATTTAAAAGAAAAAGCCAATGGAACTTAAGAGAAATAAGCCAAAAATCCATTAAGTAGGTGGATCGCTAGCGATCCATCATCCATGTATCGCTAGTGATCCAAAAGAAAGCATCATGAGTTGTCAAAGGCTCTTGCATTATGATCTACTACCACTTCTAAGTATACTTACCAAGTTTCATAGCATTCCAAGCAGCGTAGTTCAAGAAATAAAGAGTCATCTGATTCAAGCTGTTTATCCGCTTTTTGACCAAAGCAGCTAACTTAAAATGGACCTAGAGGATTCATATGAAATCGGATTGACTTGAAATTTTGATAGAACACTTAGAAGACATATGAGAAGGCACTCACCAAAAATGAGCTTGATTGGATAAGGCTAGATGGATCGCTAGTGGTCCATGTAGATTGGGCCCCACCACCTAAATTTTTTAGGGTAGGTCCCAAAACCCTCTAGAGTGTACTTGCAAAGTTTTGTCTGATTTCGTTAAGTTTTGAGTGAGTAATGGGTGATTCTTTTGGACTAGGTGACCCATGAAGACGGATGATCAAACAAACTCCAAACGACCTTATATTTGGACAAGGCACTTAAATAGTAGATAAGAATACTTCCAAACCAAGATCACTAAAAGATTTGCTAAGTGGATTGATAGCTAGCAATCCATCCCCTATTGATAGCTAGTGATCCATCCCCTATGGATAGCTAGTGATCCATTAACATGGTTTGGATCGCCCTCAAACTTTCCAAGCTCCTTTGTAGCACTAAGTAAAGACTTTTAGTAGAAAAATATGCTAAGTTGATGTATAGCTAGTGATCTATCCCCTATGAATAGTTAGTGATCCATAGAAATGACACAGATTGATTTAAGATTTTCGGTGATGACTTGGCATAACAACTGGACTCTTCTACACTTAAACTAATTGCCCAAGTGCTCTCCAACCCCTATAAATACAATCCTACCTGCAACATAAAGAGGATCTTCTAGACTTGCTGTTGAAACTCTGCAAAACTATTCTTCACCCTTCTCCTTCCACATAATAGTTATCTAAAGTATTCATTGTGATTCTCCAGTGAACTCGAACACCGGTGAGTTAATCAGATTCAACTTATAATTGCAGCTAGTTAATAACAGAAGTTATAAAGTGGACGTATGCTTCATTAACAACCAAACCACTATAAAAAACTCCTATCTCTTTACTTTATTTGCAAGTTATTATTTCTTATTTTCATTTTATTTGCCTTAACAGACAAGGCTAGTTCTTTCATACTAAATCCAGGGTGTTGATCCATTTTTTGGGTTAAAATTTTGATGCTTTCACTAAGAACCTAACTCAGACTTAGATCTAGCTATCTACTTTGGATCTGGTAGGTTTAGAAGTTAGATCCTCAATCTCTGCTTAGAAGATTTGCTGTTGAGAATCAATGGCACCAGGAAGAAAGAGAACTACCTCCGGAAGATCCATAGGAGCTACCATTACTAAAGAAGAAACAAACCCTCATCAAATTAAAGTCAACAACCCAAACAACCTGCTGTTAGGAGCCAACTCTGGAGATCAGGTTCTAGGATCATCCACATAGCATGAAGTTATGACTAAGGGAGGATTGAACAAGATGGTTGATGAAATTAACCATAAAATGGAAAATAGTCAAAAGGCTCTTAAGGAAAAGATAGATGCTCTCTTAGCACTCCAATCACAAACTACTCCTAGAACGATGCCTGAAGTCGTGGCTACTACAGAGCAAGAGCATTCTTCTGTTTTGTGCTTGAACAGAAGAAACAGAAGGAAAAAACCAAAGGAAGCAATGGGTGGAGCTCCAAGAATCATGACGGAAGAAAATGTTAACACTCCACCTACTGCAAAAGCGCCTGCTACAAACCCGAACTTAGGGGTGAAAACCCCACTGGAGGATTTAACGATGGCTCTCTCCAGCTATGAAGATGACAAACAATTTGAGGAAGACAAATTGGATCAAAATGTCAACGTGCAAAATGCTAGAAGAAGCTCTAAAACCCATTCCCCAGCATAGTGCCAAGCAATAGACGAGGAACTGCTACTCAAACGATACACATAGAGGCAAGAGAACTAAGAAGATATGATACAAACCTAGATCGACTACAAGGCCAAGCTCCTGTGGTATATTATGACCACTCCCAACTGACTAGCTTCCAATCCCATCATAGAGCTTCCATCGTCGAATCATGAATGGTCATCGTCGAAAATCATCAAAATGGTCGTTGAAACACTCACTTCAGGGTTGACTCGAAGTCAAACTCGGATAATCGCCTATTTGACTCGAAGCAGATTCTGGAATCCTGGCTCGAAGTTGAACTTGGGTAATCACCGATTTGACGTGAAGTAAACCTAGGAAATTCTGGCCTGAAATTAGACTCGAGTAAAACCAAGAATTTCTCCAAGCAAACATGCAAATGGCTCCAAGCAACGTTTTATCACCAACCCAGCACTCCAAATTTTGTGACTCCAAGCGAACCATGTGCTGACTCCAAGCAAATGGAAAATTTTCTCGGATTGGACTCTAAATAAAATACCACCAATCCATCAATGTCGATCCATCTTCTTTTGCCCATAACTCGAACATGCAAACTCCAAATGCCTTGAAATTTGGAATGCAACCTTATGGGGCCTTCTTTGTCACCCCAGACCGATCTCATCTAGTTTGAAATTTTTTGGAGATCGTTACTGATCGATGACCCCATCATAAGTGATTTATCATTCGATTGGCATTTCCAATTATTCAAGCATAGGACAATCATGCGTATATCATTCTCAAGAATTATAAAAAGCCGTAACTTGAAAATGGACCGGTTAGACAACGATTAGGGCATCTTTCCCAATCGAAACTCATTTACCAGAGTCGTTTAACATGCAAAATATCAAAAGAAGTTTATCATCCCAACTATACCTTTTTACAACTGTACAACTGATTCCAAATTGCTTTTTTACTGGTATGACTAGAATATGGACAAAGCGAGGGCGGCATATGCAGTCTATTGCAAGGCGCTCAGGAATCATTAAAGGATGAAACAACCTACTACCTGGAAGAATTCTATAGGAAGGCAAACTGATTCTAAAGGTAGTGCAATTGGTATAAGGCAAACCCGGCAATTTCCAAATGAACATACCAAATGGTGAAGGAGCTATAGGACCTCAAGGATCTTCTGCCCAAGCAAGGCTACTAAGACCCAGTAGAAAAACACCCCAGCTAATCAAACGAAAGGATGATTATCACATAACACTCTAGCTAGCTAGCAACTAAGGAATGGGCCAGCAACCTAAAGCGATGCCTTCGCATCCATCCTTGTCTACTTTCCTTTTCCAAATGAGACGTACGGGACAATGGGGGCATTGCAGGCAGCACTACGAAAGAAATGCTTCTATGCCCTTGAAGAGTCATGTCGATCCCCTTTCTGAGAACTGGCGTTGCTCTATAAGCGTTAAGAAGTGTGACGATCTGGCTTTCTTACACCCAAAAACGACACTTAATATATCCTCGGTATTCATCTGTCGATCATTTAAGTGTCCGAAAGATAGGTCGTGGGGTAAAGAAAATAAAAGACAAGGAAAACAAATACAGGTTTTTCTCATAAATGATAGAGTTACATATACATCATCACAGAATAGTACATATGATTACTCCAAAATGTTACATCAAAGTTATAACAAGTACTATTCCCAACAAGGACAACTATATTAGCCTACCTAAATTACTAATACATAATGTACGGTCGCAGCGGAAATAAACATAACCACTAGACACAGTGAAAGCTTCTGCTCTATACTGCTTCCCAAAATGCTCCAAAGAAACCTGACGACTTGGCTACTCATAAAAATTTGAGTACCTAAGAGTTTAAGGGGAAAAAATGAAACTCCGGGTCAGACATGGGTCTGGTGTGAGTAAAGCATAAGTTTAAATTTGTAAAAGCCTTCAAATTAAAGATACCTTGTAAGACCACGCCGCACATAAACACAAATGAGTTTTGTGACGCCCCACCTCTATACTCGTGCTAGCCAAGGACACTATGGGGTAATGCTGTCGACTAGCACGAAGAATAAGGCTGTTGAGGAGCGACCATCTGTGTAATTGCTTTGGGCGAGCACCGATATGTCAAAAAAATATAACTTACATTTCACCTCTGGAGGAAATCCGACATATCTAATACAAACACAAAGCTACAACACAGTGGCTAAGTAGTCTTCGGAAACAAATATAGAAATAAACATAACACAAATCAGTCACAGATATTCATATCACAAAGGCGGAATAAGATATGAATATATCACATGAAAGTGTACATCCAAATAGTGGTCAATATAAGATCCAGTACATCACAATGAATAGATACAAGTGCGGGACAAAAGAATAATTATACATCAAGGAGTCCATAGCTCAAATGTATGATAACAAAAACTACTAATCTAAAGTAGTTAGCCAAAAGAATCAGGTGATAATCCCTGATAAGAAGTCAAGCAGGAGCACCTGAAATATCTCGGTCTGACCCGAGTATTATTTAAGAAGAAAATAATAAACGGATCAGTCTAGCTATAATTATCAGATAAAATGATATAGGATAAGAGATATAACCAAAAAATGTACGATAACAAAGAAATGCCATACTGTGTCAAGTATACATCAAATAACGACAAAAATCATACAATATCTCAAGAATCTCGAAGCACCAAAAAGAATATCATATTCTTTATTTTATTCGCCAAACTACAAATATTGACAAACATATAAATGCCAAACGCAAAAGTTGGTGAAATACAAATTCTAGAAATCACAACGAGAAATCCAGAAATCACAAAAAGGGGGAAGGCCTATCACAAACGGGAGCATGAAAACTCCCAAACACGTGCAACATAAACGGAACGCTATTCCATGGGTCGCTAACCCAATAAATGAACTGAACATCGACGCACCCTAAAAGATACGCCTCATGCACAGATTTGGTCGTGGTACATTTCCCACGCGGATAAATGAGCCGAACATCGACGCACCCTAGAAGATACGACTCATGCACAGACTCATTGAGCCGATTGCTCCACGAATGATCCGAAGACCACGGGTCGCTACCCCGCCAAATTTGAGCCGAAGCTCCCCAAATGGGTTTTAATCCCCATACCAACAAAGAGACATCGCTCAATCACTAGTCTAAATCACAAAACGATCATCAATGATCGACAAGTGTAAATTACTGTGACGACTCGGGTTTTGCCCGCTCGAAAATCAACATCCGTACTTCACATTGTACTAGAATGCCGCAGATTCGACCGTTCAAATCCGATTCGCCGGAGCTATAACACAATTAAGTAAATAACACAACGGAAGAAAAGAATAATACATTGATATATAATATCTGATACAACAGAGTGATACAATGAATATCAATATACATCAGAGATATGATACAAGAAATAGCAGCGGAAAAGAAAAGATAACAACAGCAGCAGAACAATATCAATAGAAGTGATAACTCCAAAATGATCTTCAGACAAGAATGAATCCACAACTCCAAGATAAGCAACTCCGATGAATGAACTAGCTCCAGATAATCTACTAAACCTGAATATCTGAAAAGAAACCCAACTCTAGACTGCTCGTGTGGAAAATTATGAGCACCCAGAGTTTAGGAAGGGAACAATAAACTCCGAGTCAGTCATGGGACTGGTGTGAGCAACAAAAACAGTTTATCTTTAAACAATCAACAAAAGAATTTTAAACATTGAAATCCGCAATGCTTTTAGAAAATGAAACTACCATAAGACCTCCTACCACACACACAATGCAAACGCAGAATTGGAGGAGATTTCTTCTTATGATAGTCAAAGATGCTTACTACGCAAATCAAATCATTTTTGATATTATTATTAGTGCATAGTGTAGAAAACATTTTCGAAAGTATAATATTAATCTTAGCCAACATACGACCAGTATCGTATGCCTACTATAGCTACCATCTAAACAGTGGTGACCACCGTACGTAAATGGCAGGTTCTACAACTAAAACCGTACAAGTTCCGTATTGGGAAATGGATTTCCAACAAATGGTCAGGCTAAGGAACTTCCTATCCACGATGGGTACGTCCCTGGAATAGACGACCCGAGAACCTAACCGGATCTCTGCCAACACAAGGCCGGGTTACCTCTGCAAAAATAGGTAACTACTGACACGCGTATGCCATCCCCCGATCGTAACCGATCTTCCCGAGGATCCCCGATTTCCAACAAACCACATAGTAAAAATGCAGCAACCACATAGGTTAAGTATCTGGGCTCCATACCATGATATCACCTCTATCCAGAAGGAATGACATACACTAAGGGGTGCTACTCCCTAGAACCTTGCTGCATCCTTCCTGTTTCGACCATTTCCGGGGTGTGAGGCTCGACGAAGTCTCGTCCACAAAGCTACGCTTTCTACAAAGCCATGCTTCGGGTCAAACAAATGATCAACCTATGATCACAAAGATATAAGATCAAACAAATGATCATATCACAAATGATCAAACACTGATCATCACACAGTAACACTCAGCATGCCACATTACCAAATTGGGATATATCGCTGATAAATTTCAACTACATAACCTCTGAGCTCGTACGTCTCAGAGAAGGGTGTTAAGCTAAGAGAATAAATTCTCCGCCACCAACAGAGATGTATTTGAAAGAAATCGGCTTTATATCTCAAAGTGTAATGTCAAACATGTATCCATACAAGTCTGTTCCGGGTTCGAACAGAACCGAAGGCACTTCTCACGAAGCCCTTGCAAATCCGGATAATTTCCAATCACGTCCGGACTTCCCGTCACTAAGGGTGATAAAACCTCTATATCGGGGATCAGCCGATGCAGAGTAACTCGACGGTAATCCTTCTGTTTTCAAAAATATCCGGTCTTCAACACCGGTCTTCAAATGCTATCCATGTACGACGTATCACATATTCGGAATGGGTTATACGACCCAAAGGTCCTTTCCCGGCTAACCCGAATAGTGAGCGAAATATTTTAAAATCATATGGATATGGGATTTCAATTAAGTCACAACTTATTACCCAACTTTCTTTTCAAATGGTTTCAATCGATTACCATTTCAAATCTTTAAACAAAAAGATTCAATCTTTACGGTTTAAACAGTTTCCACACTTTAATCTTTTAAATAAAAGATTCATTCACAGATTTTCCAAATTAATTTCCATTTCAATTTGATTAACTCGTTAAATCTTCAAATCAAAGATTTAACTTACAGTTTTCAAAACAATTCCATTTCAAATGGTTTAAACAAATCATTATTTTTAAATCTGTTAAAAATAAACAGATTCAATTCATAGCTTTCAAAAAGAATTCACTCATAACTTGGAAAACCATTTTCAATTCAATATTGAAATTCCTTTAATTAAACTGGAATTTCATTTCTTATCTGAAAGCTTTTATCATTTGAAAACAAACAGTTTCATTTCAGAAAATCCGATTCATTCATACGAGTTAAAGTCTTTGGGTTAAATTCAAATTCTCAAAATTACATTTTTAAATGGTTTACATTCAAATAAACACATTTATAACATTTTCAATTCCTAGTTTCAAATCATAGGATTCAATTTCAAACTTGAATTCAAATTTAAATCAAATTATTTAAATTTTCAAAACTCAATTAAGTTATTCAAAATAACTTTTATCTTTGAAATTCTATTTCAAAAGCTTTTTACTTTAAAACCAAATTTCCAATTTCAAAATCAATTGAAATTAAAATTTCCATTTCAAAAACATCAAATTTAAATTATCTGTGACTTAACCGATTTCCACGTGAAATCCATATTTGTGTGTGTAAAAGTGTAGTCCGGGGGTTTCACACAATAGTGCAACACAATGAAACATCACATATCAGAATACAGAAACATAGTTGATAAACGATATAAACTATATCGCTTATCTTTTACTCACAGATCACAGATATATATAAATTTCAGATAAATAAACTACAGTAAAGATTACACACAAATCAGAATATATCACAAAGCATCATAGATCAGGAAATATCAAACAATTCACATTCAATTGAATTTAAACATCCATAAATAAGCTCAATTAATTATCTGATTAATTTAAATCCGATAAGTCATCAATCATGGTTAATTAACATTAATTAATTTCACTTCATTTGATTGATTGTCCTTTAATCATTAGTTAAATTAATTTCCTTTAATTATTCAATTATCCTTTAATTAATTTCCCTTACTTAATTAATAAATCAACCCTTAATTTATTACCATTTAGTTTATTATTCTTAATTAATTACAATGACTAATTAATTTCTCCTTAATCAATAAGTATTTCTTAATCACTTTCATAAATTAATTTACCTTAATTAATTACCTTAATAAATTAACCTTCAATTAATCACATTAATTAATTACCATTTAATTAATTATCCCTAATTAATTATTCTTAATCACTTTGATAAATCAATTTTAATCATTAATTTATAATCCTTAATTCACAAATTTATTGATTAATCCTTTGATTATCCTGAGTAATCATCACTTAATTATATTTCTAGATTATTAATATATATTTTTTTAATAACTTAAGCATTCAAGTTAAACAAATTTTATAACTTTCTTAAATCGAATGCTAAATAAAACATTTAAACTTGTTCAACATTTAAATTTTTAGAACAGATTTAAATTCAAGATTTGGGTTCATAGTAAACTTAAATCCATATTTAGACTTGATTTAAAACTTGATTTAAATCTTGCTTTAAATTTTAAAATTTCATTTTAAAACTTAGGATTCGAAAGTTCATTTGAAACTATACCTTAAACTTTTAACTTAAAACACAGTTTAAATTTTTATTTCAGATTTTTAAATTAAACTTTAAAATCTGAAAACTATCAGGTTTTAAACCTGAAACCCTATTTAAATATTTTAAACTTTTTATTACCTTTCAGATTTTAATGCAAAGATAAATTTGAATTCAAACTTAAATCTGGATTTAAACTTGATTAAAATCTGTTTTACAATCTAAGTTTTCATTTAAATTTCATAAAAACTCAAACAACTGCTGCCAGATTTCCAAAACCTGGAACAACAATTTTACTCGAGTCAATTTAATTACTTCGAGGAAATCATGAAATCACCCGAGCCAAAAACAGGATTTACTCGAGTAATTCTCGAGTCCACCCAGACCCAACTCCTTCTTCTTCCCCAACTAAATGAACTGATACAGTCCAATCCTTGTGCACGTGCCCACGTAGTTCCCGCCACCGCTACCTCTGGCGATCCTCCAGACACCTCGACGAACCACCACCAAGACGACTCCGACCCACGAAACCACATCACGAAGCTCCAGACGAATTCGAGTATTCACGAACTCCACCTGGTAAAACAACTCCGGCTAAACATCCTCGTCCAGGCGATTCCGGCCATTAGTCGTCGAGAAAATTCGTGTACATCTCGTCGAACTCCTCCGCCACCCTCTCACAACATTTCGTCGCACTCGATCAACCACACCGGTCGTGGTGATTAAAACTTTCGTTACCCAGAAAACTAGGTTTCCAGGAAGAAAACCATCGCCATGTCTTCCACGACGAATTTCATCGCGATTCAGTATTTTTCCTATGTCATACGATCGCTCCTCCATTGATATGCAGAACCCCAACCACCACCTCTTCACAGATCATCAGAAAATCCTTCGAATTGCTTTTCTGATCAAATCCCAACTACTCGCGAATTCGATCACTAAAAATTCAGATTTTTTATGTTAAAAATCCTATTTTTGTATAAGCAATCCATTTATATAACTGAATATAAGAATTTTAATACTTGGATTTTGACTTGTTTAAATGTGCTCTGCAATTTCTTTTGTTTTCAGATGTAATTCAAATGGTTTTAATCTTAAACTAGTTTGTAATCTAGAGTCCATGGGATAACAAACTATATTGTTCTAAACTAAAGTAGAAGTGAAGTTTTTAATCATGGATAATTGATTTATAATTGGGTTTAGCACTTGGGAATGGAAACAGAAAATATCCAGAACATACACAAAGCATGTACATACATATATTCACAGAGGTAAAAACATGTCAAACAACCTCATTTCAAGCATCATCAAAATGTAAACAGATTCAAGCCTCTAGGTTTAGAAGTTTTCTCACCAATTTGCAGAGAAGAACAGAACACCTTGTTTTTTAAAACAGTTTGAAACTGGGAAAATGTTTTCCATTTAGATCATCCTGCCAATCACCTTGCTTCTGTTTTTGTTGAGTTGCTTGCTTGAGAATGTTTTCTTAAGTCTTGAAATGGAGTTTTATTTACTTCAGATTTTAACTTAGTTTGATGGAAGAAACTGAGATGATGCTACTTTATTTTTCTCAGTTTCGAATGAAGAAGCTGAGGTGAAGTTGATATGTATAAAAGAATGAAGTAGACAGGGATTATAACTTTGTACAGGGTATTATATTGTTTGTACAATAGGGTAAAAGTCTTGGTTATGGAGGCTGAAAGCAATTTTATGTACATTTCGAATGACCAAAACATGGCTAGCATTAAATGCTTAGTCCTTTATGTCTTCTTTCTCATATATATATATTTATTCAACTTGTATGCATGATATTGTCTTCTTCAGCAAGCTTAGTTATAGATATTTGTTTTATATTTGCTTGTACAGTTTGTTCTTACTTTTGCAATACTTCGGCTGTAACATGTTTGAGAAATATGATGGCTCCTATACTTTATCTTATCTTTTGTTGGCTGATAGTATTTGCATTTGGTTTTGGTTTCATACTTTTGCTTTGTACATAGATGTTTATATTTTTACTTTGTTTTATTCCTATTTCTTTTGTTTATTGTACAAAGATATTTTTATTTGTTTACTTTCTATTTTTAGTTTAAATATTAATTATTATTATTATTTTACTTCATATTCATTTTCTTATATTATTTTATAAACTCAATTATTTATTTTACTTTAATATTTATGGTCTTATGTTTAAATTTATAAATTCGAATTATTATTAACCATAAATTCTAAATTTTAAATATTTAATTTATCTGGTATCCAAAGTATATATATATATCCCTATGTTTATTTTTAAAACCATTTATTTTAAGATTTTATTTCAAATCAAATATGTATATTATTTCAAATTTACTCATCTAAGCCCAAATACATACCTTTTCACAAATATACATATTTTCAAATTCATATAACTTTATATATTTTTCAAGTTGAATCGGGGAAACTCGCTCCCATTTATAATCAATTTTACAATTTTTATAAAAAAATTAATTTAATTATCAATTTAAATTCATAAGAAAGCCGGGGTCGTTACAATTACACTAAGCTAGTAAATATAAGAGTTTAGCTTCATGTCCCATAACCACTAGCTTAACTCAAATATTTACGAACAGATTATAGACTTCCACTCGAAAATAAGTGTAAATTACACTAAGCTAGTAAATATAAGAGTTTAGCTTCATGTCCCATAACCACTAGCTTAACTTAAATATTTACGAACAAATTGTAGATTCCCACTCAAAATTGTCACAAGAGTTTCAATCGAACGAGTCCAAGAATTAACCGACGAAGTGAACGCAAGCGTTTCATACCACTTGTTTTACTAAGCCGTTTAATTAGATTTCTCATACGGGTGAGGTAAAGGTTTGTATATACTAGTAGATTGGAAAGCGGTTTTATAAACGAGTTCGATATTGGAAATAGAGTTTAAATCATCTTTGATAAAGCGTTTGAATATTTACTACTAGTATAGAAACCTTTGTATTTTAAAGTGACAAACCACAAAAATGATTTTAGAAACAATCAATCATTAAAATTCACATTCGAAGACGTGAATCAAATCCAATTAAACCGATAAAGAATCCATCAAAATGGATATTCAAAAATCTCGAAAAAGGAGTCATCAAAGTCATAATAAATGATAACAACAAATAGGATCCTCACGAATCGATTCAAATTGGAAATTCAATCCCAAAAGGCAAAGTGGGCTGAAACAGCAAATTCAGTTGACTGAACAGAGATTTCAGTTGACTAAATCATGCCTGGAAACTTTCTGTTTTCCAGGTTCAGTCGACTGAACAGAGATTTCAGTCGACTGAATCATGCCTGGAAACTTTCACGTTCCAGGTTCAGTCGACTGAACAGAGATTTCAGTCGACTGAATTGGGATTTCCAGTATTTTCAGCCTAAAAATGAAGATGCAATCTCTTTGCAAATGCAACCGGACGAGCAATGGGCGCAAAGGGTTTATGCCAATAGACGACCCGGCCCTATAAGCTCTTTGATGCATCACCAAAAACATGATCAAACATCCATAAAAGGATTTTCACACAAATTTGACTTCAAAAACCAAAAATTAGAATATTCACAAAACTAATCCAAATCAAGGGCAAATGCACATGAAGAAGTGTTAGGAATTCATACCCAACAACCAAAGATAATTATAGTCATAGATGTGAGATAAAAATCTCACCTTTAAACCCAAAAACAATGAATGAGAAGCTTAATCACAAAGGAAAGATCAACACTCTTCACTTCAACCCAAGTAGCTTGAATCTAAGCTCAAA
The DNA here is from genome assembly GCA_030737815.1 of Allium fistulosum. Classification (NCBI taxonomy): domain Eukaryota; kingdom Viridiplantae; phylum Streptophyta; class Magnoliopsida; order Asparagales; family Amaryllidaceae; genus Allium; species Allium fistulosum. The sequence goes on along the minus strand of CM060902.1, from coordinate 794,364,389 downwards.
AGAAGAACATTCCCTAAGTTAGGTTTAGGAAATTATGAAATTAAAGAGAGAATGAGTTGGAGGAGATGAAGAGGAGACTTACCAAAGCTTTTCCAAGAGTTTGGAGCAAGACTTGAGTTTGCAAATGGAAACTAGGGCTTAGGATTTTTAATTCTCTTTCTCTTCCCCCATTATTCTCTTTAGAACTAAAAAGATAAGGAAGAGGGGATGAATGAAGAGAGGTGGTTCAGTTTTGGTTATTAAGTTGGCTAGTGGGCTGAACCCAAACCCAAACCCAAAGTGAAAAAGGTCAAATTTTTAGCTAGCTCCAAACATATCAATGTTTATACTCAAAAAGGTTGCAAACGGAATTTTGAACTCAATGGAAGGGGTACCGAGTCCTAATTCGACTGTTTGCAAAAAGTAACTTTTCGGACTAAAATCCGACTAACGATACCATATTTAAATAGATAATTGTAAAATATGCGGGTTGTTAAAGACTCCCCTCCTTAAAGAAATTTCGTCCTCGCAATAATTAAGAGGAAAAATGAAAAGTAGCAACCATAAAAGCATATCAGCCAAAAGAAAATTTGAAATAAGAAGTTCACCATAAAAAGCACGAAAGAGTAAGTCCGGGTGTGTTTGCTCGATGAATTCTCAAAATTCCTAAGAGAAATCCTTAGAATTTGAGGAACATTGAACTTTCACAAGAAGAACATCTTTATTTCGAAGGCCTTCAACCTCCGAAGTAATGATACGAATAGAATATTGCTCAAAAGTCAAATTTGATGAGACTTCAATTTCTTCAACAACACTGAGCTCAAGAATAAAAATCGGGATTCCAAGGTATTTCCGCAGTAAAGAGACGTGGAAAACGTCATAAATAGCAAAAGATTGAGCCGGTAATAAAAAGGCGATAAGCCACGGAACAAATACGTTCGGTGATGGGAAATGGACCAACGTATCGAGGTGCTAACTTTCCCAATCGACTGAAACGCACAAAACCCATCATAGGTGAAACATGAATGAACACCAATAAAATAAAGACCTAAAACCAGTTCTCACCGGCTTTAAGCCAACACGAAGGAAATCGGCATAGCCTTCCGTAGAGTGCCTCGAAAGGTGCCATACCAATACAAGGTTGGAAGTTATTATTTGAAGAAATCTCAACAAGAGAAATATAACTTTCCCAACTTCCACCAAAATCAAGAACACATGAACGAAAGAGATCTTCAAGAGTTGATTCACACGCTCTATTTGTCCATCAGATTGAGGATGATAAGCGATGCTAAAAATTAAGCTTTGTTCCCAAAGCTTTTGAAGATCTTACCAAAGTCCACTAACAAAATAATGGATCTCGATTGCTAACAATAAAAGTAGGAACTCCATGCAATTTTAGTTTGACATAGAGTTTAGCCAAAAGAGGTACAGTCCAAAAGAAAGAAGGACAAGCCTCAAGGCTACACAAAACAAGAGATGAACATAGATTGGATTCAAGATCTCGAATCTCATAAGTGGATAAAGTCTCGAGATCATTCCATTCGGATATCATAAAAGAAACAACCGCTTGTTGCTTACAACTAAGGGCATCGGCAACACGATTGCCCTTTCCAGAAGTATAAAAATATCAAGATCATAAGATACAAAGAACTCGAGCCAACGTTGTTGACACAAATTAAGTTCCTTCTGAGAAAATAAATGCTTCAAAGATTTATGATCGGGGTAGAGAATAAATTTCTCTCCCAAAAGATAATATCGCCAAATTCTAAATGCGAAAACAATAGCCACGACCACTAGATCATAAGTGGGATATCTAGTCTCGATAGGCTTTAATGATTTAGAAGCAAAAGTGATAGCCTGTCCTCTTTTGCAAGAGAACAGCACCCAAACCAATACGACTAACATCGGTATTAACAATAAAGTCTTGGTTCCCTTCGGGAATCACAAGAATAAGAGTATCGGAAAAGAGTTCTTTTAAATAATCTTCCTTCCCGAAAAGATAAAACTTTCAAAATTACAATTATCTTTATGTAATAATCTTTTCAGAAAAAATTACATTTTACAATTCAATTTACTGTGTCTGATTGTCTCATCATAGCGTTTAGGAGATTCCTATCGATAACGTTGATCAAGCACATCGACCAGAATTCTTAAAGCACTCAATGGGCAATACAATCACAAAATCATCTTTTATATGATAACTATGTCTCTTAAGGTTTTTAAGAATATTCCTTGCTCGTTTTAAGAACAAAATCCAATGATACTTATACATAAATCTTACGAAAAAGATTTGCAAAATTTTAAATTTGCTGTTTTCATCCAAAATCAATAAATACAAGAATGGATTCATCAAGATATTCGTAGAATACTCGATTCATAAAATGGATGAAATAAGCTGGACAAACTGGATGACATAATAAGTCATTCATAAGAATCATAACGAGTGCGGAATGCGGTAAGTGGAATGCCAACATCCGCAACTGGTAGCAAATGAAAACCGGTGGCAAGGTCGAGCTGAAAAGACCTTAACACCACTCAAAAGACTGCTTAGGTGATAATCCTAAGACAAGCTCAAAAATACCGGAAAATTCCACAAACTACCCGAATGAGAAAAATAACGTTTTCCTCATCATGTGGGTTTAAAGAATAAAATGATGTCATCAAATTGGAATCGAAATCACAAAGGAAAATAGATATCTGCTTAATAGATTAAGAATGTCGAAGATGAATAGTCCACTCGAGACATAGGATAGGGCTTCATAATGATTAAGCCAACCCTTTTAAAATAAAAATTAATTCTTAAGCCTAAGTAACGCATGACATGCAAATCGGCTTGGAAAGAAAAATCACAAAAATAATCTCGACATTTTCACAAAGTAAATTGAGTATTGCGGATCCATCAATCGAATTCGCAATACTCAATGAAGTCATCAAACCCTTAAAAATTAAAAGAGAAAGAATTTATCAAGTTCTTTTGATATAAAATAATGAGATGAACCCAAATCAAAATGAACTCGAATAAGATAATCCCAAAACAAATATCGTCAAGGATAAAATGAAATACCTTGACCAAGAGAAGTGTCACTAGAGGCTTGAACAACATTTAGCTTTCCCTCTCTCTTCTTTGGAAGTTTGGGGCATGAAGATAAAAGATGTCCCGAACCTTTGCAATAACGACAAAAAAATGGTTTCGGGCACTCATTTGCATAGTGGTCCGTAAGACCACAATTGTAGCATCGTCCACGACTAGTGGTAGGAGACTTTGCTACAGAAGTTTCTTGCTTCCCTTTCTTGTTGGGATTGGGGCCTTTGAACTTAATAGGCCTCTTCATGTTATTGTTGAAGTTCTGTTTTGCACCCACAACTTCAACATTACTTTCATTATCGGCCTCTTCAAGTCGAAGAGCGATATCAATAAGCTGATCGAAAGAAACTTCTAGTTTCAGAAGTAAAGGCTTCTTAAGGTTCTTGTTCAACCCATAGACAAATCTCTGATTTTTCTTCAATGGGGTATTAATATACTCGACCCCATATTTAGAGAGAGATTCAAAAGAGGCGATGTAATCCGTCACGGAGGATTCACCTTAAACAAGGTCAATAAAGCGTCGGGCTAAAGTTACTTTTTCAGCCTCCGGCACAAATTTCAATTCGAATCTTCCCCGGAATTGCTACCAATTAAGATCCGCTTCGATAATTTTAGAAATCAAAATCTCATACCAATCTACTACTCTTTCTTGGAGCATGCTAGAAGCCACTAGGACACGAAGTGAATCAATAAGATCCATGCGGGAAAAGATGCGATCGCATGATCTAAGCCAAGCCTGGATTTCTATAACATTTTCGGATCCCTTGAATGGCCTTCCACCCAAGGCGGTATAATCTCTGCACAAACGTGCAAACCCGGATTTAGGGTGAGTAGGCGCTGGAGCGGGTCCGGCAGCTTGGGCATTATTCACAAGATCTAAAAGTTGTTGAGCTGACATAAATACTCCATCTTGGGGAGTAGCACTAAATTGACCGGCGCTGGGACGGCCAGGTCTAACCATTTCTCTTCTCTAAGAAAGAAAGAAAGAAGAGGAAAAAGGTTATTCTCAAAATGAATATCAAACAACCTTGATTGATAAAACAAGGCATCACAAAAGAAAATAGGATAGAATGGTACGAAGACTCGAACCAAATCCTATGGCACGATTCCTAAGAAAGACTTAGGACAATGATCCTTGCTAGATTATTCTACATTGTTCCGAAGTTTGTCTCTGATACCATGCTGTGACGCCCCACCTCTTTACTCGCGCTAGCCAAAGACACTACGGGGAAATGCCGATGACTAGCATGAAGAATAAGGCTGTTGAGGAGCGACCATCTATGTAATTGCTTTGGGCGAACACCGATATGTCAAAAAAAATATAACTTACATTTCATCTCTGGAGGAAATCCGACATATCTAATACAAACACAAAGCTACCACACAGTGGCAAAGTAGTCTTCGGAAACAAATATAGAAATAAACATAACACAAATCAGTCACAGATATTCATATCACAAAGGCGGAATAAGATATGAATATATCACATGAAAGTGTACATCAAAATAATGGTCAATATAAGATCCACTACATCACAATGAATAGATACAAGTGCGGGACAAAAGAATAATTATACATCAAGGAGTCCATAGCTCAAATGTATGATAACAAAAACTACTAATATAAAGTAGTTAGCCAAAAGAATCAGGTGATAATCCCTGATAAGAAGTCAAGCAGGAGCACCTGAAATATCTCGGTCTGACCCGAATATTATTTAAGAAGAAAATAGTAAACGGATCAGTCTAGCTATAATTATCAGATAAAATGATATAGGATAAGAGATATAACCAAAAAATGTATGATAACAAAGAAATTCCATACTGTGTCAAGTATACATCAAATAACGACAAAAATCATACAATATCTCAAGAATCTCGAAGCACCAAAAATAATATCATATTCTTTATTTTATTCACCAAACTACAAATATTGACAAACATATAAATACCAAACGCAAAAGTTGGTGAAATACAAATTCTATAAACACAACGAGAAATCCAGAAATCACAAAACGGGGGAAGGCCTATCACAAACGGGAGCATGAAAACTTCCAAACACGTGCAACATAAACAGAAGCTATTCCATGGGTCGCTAACCCAATAAATGAACTGAACATCGACGCACCCTAAAAGATACGACTCATGCACAGATTCGGTTGTGGTACATTCCCCACGCGGATAAATGAGCCGAACATCGATGCACCCTAAAAGATACGACAAATGCACAGACTCATTGAGCCGATTGCTCCACGAACGGTGCGAAGACCACGGGCCGCTACCCCGCCAAATTTGAGCTGAAGCTCCCCAAATGGGTTTTAATCCCCATACCAACAAAGAGACGTCGCTCAATTGCTAGTCTAAATCACAAAACGATCATCAATGATCAACAAGTGTAAATTACACTAAGCTAGTAAATATAAGAGTTTAGCTTCATGTCCCATAACCACTAGCTTAACTCAAATATTTACGAACAGATTGTAGACTTCCACTCGAAAATAAGTGTAAATTACACTAAGCTAGTAAATATAAGAGTTTAGCTTCATGTCCCATAACCACTAGCTTAACTTAAATATTTACGAACAAATTGTAGATTCCCACTCAAAATTGTCACAAGAGTTTCAATCGAACGAGTCCAAGAATTAACCGACGAAGTGAACGCAAGCGTTTCATACCACTTGTTTTACTAAGCCGTTTAATTAGATTTCTCATACGGGTGAGGTAAAGGTTTGTATATACTAGTAGATTGGAAAGCGGTTTTATAAACGAGTTTGATATTGGAAATAGAGTTTAAATCATCTTTGATAAAGCGTTTGAATATTTACAACTAGTATAGAAACCTTTGTATTTTAAAGTGACAAACCACAAAAATGATTCTAGAAACAATCGATCATTAAAATTCACATTCGAAGACGTGAATCAAATCCAATTAAACCGATAAAGAATCCATCAAAATGGATATTCAAAAATCTCGAAAAAGGAGTCATCAAAGTCATAATAAATGATAACAACAAATAGGATCCTCATGAATCGATTCAAATTGGAAATTCAATCCCAAAAGGCAAAGTGGGCTGAAATAGCAAATTCAGTTGACTGAACAGAGATTTCAGTTGACTAAATCATGCCTGGAAACTTTCTGTTTCCAGGTTCAGTCGACTGAACAGAGATTTCAGTCGACTGAATCATGCCTGGAAACTTTTGGGTTCCAGGTTCAGTCGACTGAACTGGGATTTCCAGTATTTTCAGCCTAAAAATAAAGATGCAATCTCTTTGCAAATGCAACCGGACGAGCAATGGGCGCTAAGGGTTTATGCCAATAGACGACCCGGCCCTATAAGCTCTTTGATGCATCACCAAAAACATGATCAAACATCCATAAAAGGATTTTCACACAAATTTGACTTCAAAAACCAAAAATTGGAATATTCACAAAACTAATCCAAATCAAGGGCAAATGCACATGAAGAAGTGTTAGGAATTCATACCCAACAACCAAAGATAATTATAGTCATAGATGTGAGATAAAAATCTCACCTTTAAACCCAAAAACAATGAATGAGAAGCTTAATCACAAAGGAAAGATCAACACTCTTCACTTCAACCCAAGTAGCTTGAATCTAAGCTCAAAAGAAGAACATTCCCTAAGTTAGGTTTAGGAAATTATGAAATTAAAGAGAGAATGAGTTGGAGGATATGAAGAGGAGACTTACCAAAGCTTTTCCAAGAGTTTGGAGCAAGACTTGAGTTTGCAAATGGAAACTAGGGCTTAGGATTTTTAATTCTCTTTCTCTTCCCCCATTATTCTCTTTAGAACTGAAAAGATAAGGAAGAGGGGATGAATGAAGAGAGGTGGTTCAGTTTTGGGTATTAAGTTGGCTAGTGGGCTGAACCCAAACCCAAACCCAAAGTGAAAAAGGTCAAATTTTTAGCTAGCTCCAAACATATCAATGTTGATACTCAAAAAGGTTGCAAATGGCATTTTGAACTCAATGGAAGGGGTCCCGAGTCCCAATTCGACTATTTGCAAAAAGTAACTTTTCGGACTAAAATCCGACTAACGATACCATATTTAAATAAAACATTTAAATAGATAATTGTAAAATATGCGGGTTGTTACAAGTTTTTACCTTACGATAACTAAAACATTTCTATATAAAATCCTCCGATATTATCATAATGACTGGCTTAAAATAAATATGTAATAATAGCTGAAATTGTTACATTATTAAATTCTAGCATAATAGGTATACAATCAAGTCCGAAGGCTCGTATTGGGAAATGGATTCCAACTATGAAAGGGTAAGGGTATACCCACCGAATCTGTACACCTCTAGATAAAATGTGCAGGAGGCTACAACACATTGCATCTCAGCTACTCAGGATCGACCGTACTCCTTACTGGATAGCGCCGAATATGATTACCTCTTAGTTACGATCTACAAAAATAAAAGAGATCCCGAAGCATACATAAACTATAGATATTGCTCTAGATTTGGCGATGATCATACCCTAATGGGAGCAACCCACATAGCCCTACCACATGTCCCTGCTTTAGTCATTTACCAGTTGTGAGGCTTGAGGTTACGATAAACTTTCCTTTAAGCAGACTATCTTGGAATGCTAACACCACCCGCTAGACAACCAATGCAATGCAAACATTCATCCATACAAGTTTTTTGGGATCGAACAAACATTCAACAATTACTATCTTCCATTTGGGAATCACCCTCAGTAAGAATAGTACATCTCCATAGCATACTTCATAACGATCCATCGTGAATGTTATTAGTTTGGAGTGGTTTGGATAAATCATACTTATCCAAAACCGGTGTCTCTAAACTAAGCGATAATTTCCAACTAACTCAATTCCGGTTCTTTTGGAAGTATGCAACCAGTATTTGAGTCCTCATCGAGGAACTCTAATATACACAACATACTTCCTGGGTTAAAACTAGTCAAGTTATAAATAGCGGACAATCCACTACTTAGGGTAATTATACAGAGTTCGCATATGGATAACCATATACTTACTTTAAACATGACCTAGTGATAGGAATTAACCCTCCCATATCTATCACATTTTCGATATTTCGACCTTACTCTATCCCTCGCCTAGAAGTAAATTCTAGATCTCACAGATAGAGGATCAGCCTACTCGTCGGCTTTTAATGCTAACTATGGGTTGACTTACTTCCCATAAACGTGTCATCACTTTCACATTGGTTTCATATTTGTTTGAGGTTACTTAAGGGTAATCGATAAAGAAATCCCTTGATTTGAAACATTTTTGAAAAAGAAAGGCAGTCTTAAAACAAACCGATATTTTGAAACAAAATGATTTTTAAAATATAAAAACCTTATTAATTAATTAAATAACAAATTTAACCTTTATTAAATAATAATTAAATCTTAATTAAGTCTTAATTAAGCTCGTAATTAAATTTAAATTAATCAATAATTAATTAATAATTGATTAAATCGCTTTAATAAACAATTAATTAATAATTAATCTTTAATAAATAGTTTAAAATAATTAACCCTTAATTATTAATTAAATAATAATTAACTTTAATTAATTAACTAATTAAAATTAACTTAATTGATTAACACTTAAGTATTAATTACCTTTATTAACCAATAATTAAGTACTAATTAATTAATTAATTAATTAATCATTTATTACATAAATACTTAAATAAATAATAATTACCTTTTAAGTACTTAATATAAGTTTTAAAACATTTTCCAAAAATATGTCTAAGTGAAAGCATTTTTAGATTTCGAAAAGAGTTCGTTTCCACGAACTGCACTTATAGCGACTATCGCTATAGGACCCGAAATTAGCAAACGTGAAATTTGGTTTCTAAGTCTTCTTTAAAACTTTAACATTTGGAAACATTACTACCTTGTAAACATAAAGATGTGGGTTTTGAAACTAAACAAGTTTAAACTTAAATATATTTTCAAAATTTAAGTCCAGAGTTCAAGCTTTCAAAGAGGGATTTCATAAGTCGCTTAAGTTCGCAAAAATGCTAACTTTATTAGCATGAAAAACATGCACCAAGATCATAACCAATATCACAACCACATCACAACAACATAATTCCAAACATAAGCAAGATCTTACCTTACTAGTTTACTACACTTAACTTCCGATTTCAAGTTTATACAACACCATATACAAGCATACTTATATACAACCAAATCAATACCATTTCCATGTATGCTTATGCATAACCAATTCAACAAACTAGCATCATATTTAACTAATAAATATACATCATGTATAAAGTTAATAACTTTGAATAAAGGTGAGAACTTTACTCACCGAAAATGGACTAAATCAAGCTAACTTCTTTTATAACTCGAACACAACCAAGATTTTTGCTTTTAGCTTGGAAAAGTGGAGTCTTTGGTGGCTTTTAGTTGAAAAGTATTCAGACTAAGGGGGTCTTAGTGCTTATTTAACATGGTGAAGGGGTGTATGGACTTGTTTTTGTGAGGAGGAAGTGTAGAAGTGGAAGAGAATAGTTTTAACAAGGATTTCATATTTAAAAGAGAATTAAACTAGATTTTTTTACATAGGAATTATTTTTGGATGCCATGGAAGTTTACATAAAAGCTTTAGGAAGAAATTTATGAAACAGAAATGAATGCAAAGTGGTGGAAATGTTAGGAAAATGCCTTATATACTAAGTGCATAAATCAAATTACCATATTACCCTAAAGTACTTAACCTCCACCAGATTTTTGCCACGTCACCATGCATGTCCCCCTCCCTTCAGCCAACGTTTTTTCCTTATCTCTCCTTCATTTTTCCTACCCAACATGCATTTATTATCTAAGTACTTCATGTTTCTAAAGATATGACAAGTTATGTCACTTTTATTTACATTTACTTTTTGTTTTTTTAACATTTACATAAAAAGTCATATCATATATTTTATATTTCTTAAGTTAATATATACATTTATATATTACAAATCCTAACACATTTAGAAAATTGTGTGTATGTGTTACAAAAATGTGCACAACGTTTTCTGACAACTTTTCGATACATAAAAGTCGAAAACTCGGAAAACAATTTCTGATCACATTTTCTATTTTCCCTTGAACTAATTATTTTTGTAAACAAAATTTGAAAATGATTTCACTATCATTAATTATTATTTAAAATATTTTTATGTTCATTATAATATCTATTATCTGAATATTTAAAATTAATTAAATATTTGCAAATCAAAGCAGTGAAATTCCGGGCCGTTATAAAAACTATTTCACCATCTTTAGTTATTAATTAAAAGGAGTTTATTTGAGTTATAAAATCCATTAATTAGTTAATAAAAATATATTTGAATATTCATTATTGAGGTAATTAAATTTTAGGTCGTTACAAGAAGCCCTGTCCAAAGGATCGTTGAATAAACAAATCCAACCCCTTAGTATCCAGGAACCAATAAAACTGTGTTCTCCGAGATGAATCCTAAAAATTCCTCTTGAAGTCATTGAATCATCACTTTAATACCATTGGGCCATAGGACACATGACCCAGAACTCTTCTTGGAGTCGATGAATTATTGCTCCAGGGCATCTAGTCGTCGAACATCCGACCAAAATTCTTCTCGAAATCGATAAATTACCATTCCAAGGCTGTCTGGTTGCTGAACATCCGACCACAAAAACTCTTTCACGAAATAAAGCATCATGAAGGTCTTTCATGATCTAAAGCGTTGTGAAGGCGAACCCGTAGATCAACTGTCATTCGATCCAAAAAACCCTACACGAACGTGAAGGTCTTTTATGAACTAAAGCGTCGGAAGGTGAACCAGTAGTTCAGCGGTCATCTGATCCAAAAATCCCTTCACAAATGTGAAGGTCTTTCACGAACTAAAGCGTCATGAAGGAGAACTGGTAGATTAGCGGTCATCTGATCCAAAAAATCCTTGACAAACATGAAGGTCTTTCCCGAACTAAAGCATCATGAAGGAAAACCGGTAGATCTGCGGTCATCTGATCCAAAAAGCCCTTCGCGAACATGAAGGTCTTTCAAAAACTAAAGCATCGTGAGGGCAAACCAGTAGATCAGTGGTCATCTGATCCAAAAACCCTTTGCGAACGTGAAGGTCTTTCACAAAAAAAAGCATCGTGAAGGTAAACCGATAGATCAACAGTCATCTGATCCAAAAAAACTCTTCGCAAACGGGATGGTCTATCACGAACTAGTGCGTCGTGAAAGCGAACTGGTAGATCAATGAAATTTATGTACGACTGAAATCCACGAAGGTGAACTGGAAGATCATCAGTCATCTAATTCAGAGCCCCCTGAAGTCAATGATGTCACGCTCCAGGGCCATAAATCGACAATCATATCAGTCACTCCGCATAATTTACGGAATCACTTCCAACGACCGATGAAACAAACAGTGGTGAACTCCAGAGCTTCAAAGTCGCTTAAAGGAACTAAGCCAAAACTAAACCAACCTTGTGGTTAATCAGAGGGTGACTCAAATCAAACCAAGACTTAGAACTTGGTTTCTGCACCCACTGGACTGGAGGTAACCAGGCAAGTTGTAGAGAGACCTTGGGTACAGTTCAAGTGCGCCAACGACCCTATGGCATGGGGGGCACCGCACACACTTGAATAGCCACAAGGAAGGCTGAGACTAATCATACCAAAGTTCTGCTGTGCCCGATCAAAAATTCTGGCATTTTGACAACTACGGACTTAATGGCCTAGCTAGCGCAACAAACGAAATAAAAGCATAATACTTGCTTACTTCTTCCCAACTCCTCCTTTACCACCGTTGGCGACTAGTTCCTTTTCTCTTAGACTATATGCTAGTTGAAGACCAATTCTCTAAAGGTAGTTTGGACCAAAAATAGGGAGTCTTGGCTCGAACCCCCATAAGCTCTTTCTTCATAACCATTTCCATGCGGTCGGTTGTAGATCTCTCCGCCATGGCAACCTTATCTTTTTGGCCATGCACATCTTCCCGAAATACGGGAGGATTGTCCAAGCTACGGTTAATCGATCCAAAAATCAATTATCTCTTAGAACTGACGAAATCGCATTCCAGTGAACTTAATTCGCCGGATTGATGGGAAAACTCGATCCTTACCTACTAAGAACTCGTATCACTCCTCTAGCATCAGGAAAGCCCAAACCATTGTGCGCATCTCATAAGCTGCGCACTCTCAAAAGCCATGCATTTTGTAAGTCGAACACTTCATAAGCTGCGCACTCATAAAAGCTGCGCATTTCATAAACCGTGCAAGCACTGCTTAATGTTGCTCCGGCATCATCAGCAAACCGTTAAAAAAATTTAAGTACTGGTGCTGTCCCGATAACACCAGGAAAATTGTCTATTGCAGAATTAACAGGGATAAACCCCCGCTACCTGAAAAACTGACATTGCTCCAACAGTGCTACAAAGTTCACAAACCAAGAAGTCGACGAAGAATTCTGATTTTTGACCAAAGTAATGTACAAAATGTCTAAATTCAAGACATCCAAGTCACGAGTCCCCAGAGATAGGAGCTGCAACATACCTTTGACTGGGGGCATCTAGGGAGCCACCCAGAACATCAAATCTCACATCAATTGTTCAGAATAACCAGCCCTATGGACTGGGAGGTACATAACACATTAACACTTGGTCATGAGAGAAAACCGCTCCAACTTGCAATAAAAGGAGGAACTTACAGTCGTCCAAAGATAGACGACGACGAAAGGCATTTCCAAAATCAAATCATCAACGCACAAGTTTCCAAAGACAAAAGAAGGTGCTTGACTGAGATTTCAAACCCCAACTTGCAGAAACCCAGCTGTTACTCGAAGACAGACAATGGTAAGAAGAGAATGCTCGTAATCAAGCAGCTAAACCAATAATTTCCGAAGATTGGAACCAACGAATAAGGTTGATATTAGCAATAATGCTATCAGCCCAGCATAATGCATATGGCCTGAACAAGCAAGGTTAAGTGTCACAGAATCAAGACAAACACTATTGAACTCTACCAGTCCGTGATCAGGATAGGAATTAGCGCAGTCGTACCGGAGGCAATGTGATGACTCGCTATATAATTTTTAATTTTCTATAAGAACCTGGAATTTGACACCTAGAAATGAAGGGTTCTACCTAGAAATGAAGGGTTACGCAAATAGAAGTCGGGTCATAACAAAAACTAGTTGGAGGAAATTCGATTTTTCATGAATAAGAATAACCATGGAATTGGTTAAGAAACAACCTTGCATTTCCAAGGTCATCACTTGATGGTGATAAAGAAGGCTAGGCAACAAAAATGCCTAGGACTCCCATCCTTCCAGAGCATGGCATATCCCAAAGTTAAGCAACGTTGAGAAATACAACCACATTGGGTTGAAAGGGATCTACTCAACTATACAGGATCAAATAAATGATTCAATCCTAACTAACATGACTTTAGCATTGCCCGAAGACAGGCAGCACTAAGAAAAGACTTCTACAATCCAAGCATCAAAGTGCAAATTTTCGAAGACCGAAACTAGTGCCCTCCTGGATTAAAAGCATTGCCGGATTGGTAGGGAATATCGATCCCAACCTCCTAAGTGTTGGTGTTGCCTCGGCAATGCTAAGGCCTTTTCTCATTTCTTATGTATCGGTGTTGCTCCGGCAACATCGAGAAACTTTCTATTTCATAAGTATCGGTATTCCCTCAGCAATGCTGGGAAACCCTCAATTTCTTAAGTACCGACATTGCCCTAGCAATGCCGGGAAATTTGCTATTCACTATGTACCGACATTGTCTTGGCAACACTAGGAAAACTTTAATCTATAGGTTCGATGAGAAACACTTACCCTATTAAACCATCAATGCACTAGCTTCCGGAGATAGAAGTTGGTCCTCAACTGAGATTCTACCCTTGTTTTTAGAAAACTACCGTTGCCCGAAAATGGGTAACAATAGGAAGACATAACCTTTCATAGGTCATTCGGATGGTTCGACCTTTCATCATAGGAATCAGCTACTGCATAGGATTAAAGCAGCGTGGAAAGGAAATCTTAGGATTGAATTCCTCGTATGCTAATTTCTAGGGATGAATGCATAACCGAATTTCTAGAATTCAGTTTAGAAAGAATTTAGATACAGCCAAAAGATAGGCGGCCTCGAGGAAGTGTTGCTTGGAACCAAGCAGCTAGGTTATCAATTCCTGAAGACAAGAATTTGCATATGAACATAACTTCTGTGATGACAACAATCAAGCAAAGCATGCATAGCTAAGGACACATTGGAACAATCACGGAAGGCTGGAACTAAAACCATCGGACTTCCTCATTCCTAGAATAGGATTGAGTGCCAAACTAGGGGCAATCGAATCATTTATCCCAAACCTCTCCATCTCTCACAGTCGTCCAAATACAGGCGTTTGAAATAGCTAGTACCTCAAGCAGGGATAAACGCACAAATACTTGATCGAAATAAATGTTGCAAAGTTCAAAAATAAATAACGTGAGGTTGGTTATATAATGGTTATGTATCACAATACAGAGATTTCTGGCAACAAAATCACCAACAAAAGAAATGAACGATTTAACGTTTAGAAATCAACCGTCGCTCGCAGTCTGGCGATGACGAGAAGGATCGATGACCTACTTACCATCTAACTAGATCATTTGGTTCCAACTTGTAGGAATATGCCTTACCCAAAGTTTGGTGATGCGAAGAAGAAACCCCTAAAATGAAACTATCGATACATCGGCTTTCGGAAACAGAAGCAAAAAATTTGATTGAATCTTCAGCCCTACCTTTTGGTATCTCATGCTATCTGAAGATTCTCAACATCAAGGAAAAATCCACAGCGTTGGGTCATCCACGCACGAGTTTCTGAAGATAGAAACTGATTCATGATAAGGGTCTCAACACTACTGGACTTGGAAGAATTCACTCTAGCAAAAGATGACGATGACGCGTCTTTCTAGTACATGTACCCATGATGACATTGGATGACGATGTCGACTTGGAGGAATTCAAATACAGCCAGGAAATAGACATCATTGAGAAAATCAGAGCTTGGAATCAAGCAGCAAAGTCCCTAGTTCTTGGAGATAGGAGCTATCATGTCAATCAAACTGGGGTAATCGAACGTATTGCCAAGGAGACCTAGCCTCTCGAAAACATGTAGACTTAGTATTCAGAGAAATCAGCCCTATGCACTAGGGCAGATACACCAACACTTTGTTGAAATGAACTCAATTGAGCATGAGTAGGGATTATCTACAGAATATTGGCTAGACCAAGCTTACTCATAGTTCTAAACAAAGCTATGAAATAGAATATGTCGAAATGAACGCATAAGTATTACTTACATGTATAGAATTACAGTAAACGAGTATGCTGTACATGAACACAAGAGGTGCAATAGCGAGAAAAAGCAATGCTCAGAATAGAGAAATTAAACCAATAGTCTGTGAAGACAGAGGCTAGTGTGTTGGTTGAATTTTGAAAAACGCAAAGGAACGCAATCGAACAAGTCTTGCGCTAGTTTTCGAAGGCTGAAACTATGCCTGATCGAACTTCAACTGCAACTCTACAAGAGCAGCCGTGCCTTGTAATTTAACTGTAATCATCCCAATATGATAGGAATAGTGAAGCCTAAGTTGCGAAGGACCAAGCTTCTGGAGGAGTGGAAGTCCCTCCGCCAGACTAAAGATTGAATGATTGGAAAGTCATTTTCAACAATAAAACTTGGTATTCAACCGTGTCGGGTAAGTTTTACTTTGAATAATATCCTCGTATAACCAACATGCGGAATCCAAGGGAAGTCGGCATAAGTTGGCCTATCGGGTTCTGAGGGTTGACCGAGGCAGATGCGGTGTGTTATCTACAAGAGAAGAGTCCAATATCCCGAATACTGCAAACGAACAATCTAGTGTAGATAGCTTACTTACATTTGAAAAACAATCCATATCGTCCTTTGAAATTATCTTTTCCACACTTACCCATTATCGATCAATAATCGATAATGGAGCCGTTATCCAAAGCGAAGCGCGACGCTTTTCTTTTCAGGATCATTGGAGTACAAAAATGGAAAGAGCTGTATGATTGAGTCGTCCACTATATTCGATTTTGGAATAAACCGTCGTGTTAGAATTCAAAACGGTGACAGGAACTTAACCAAGTCCATGGAAAGAAATAGTTAAAGACAAAGAGCAAGACTTCGCTCTAGAATGGCATACAATCGTTCGAGACAAAACTTAGTTTCACCGTCGGTCGAGTTAAAACTATATAAGTCAGCTCCAAACCTACTTCATGCACCCACTTACCAACCTAAACCCTTGCGTAAATTACGGAGCAAGATTGCATCGTCAATACCAAGAATTGAAATTCAGATCGAAATAAAAAAACGAACAGCTATCAGAAGTCAGTTAATTGAAAACATTATCTTAGGATGGACTTCGACGATTCACTGAAATCCATAGAATAGTAATCCAAGACTTGTCTTGTTCTAAAGCACACTTTGTTTCCAATGAAAGCATATTCTAAGGGGCAAACGTTAATTGGGTTTTTAAGCCAACATAATTCAACAGAATTTAGAACATCCAGACTAAGCCGCAATGACTTGAATCTTGAATAAGGCATCTAAAAGAACAAGCCAAGGGAACCTAAGAGAAACAAGCCAAAAATCCACTAAGTAGATGGATCGCTAGCGATCAATCATCCATGGATCGCTAGCGATCCAAAAGAAAGCATCATGAGTTATCGAAGCCTCATGCATCATGATCTACTACCTCTTCTAATAATACTTACCAAGTTTCATAGCATTCCAAGCAGCGTAGTTCAAGAAGTAAAGACTCATCTGATTCAAGTTGTTTACCCGCTTTCTGACCAAAGCAGCTAGCTTAAAACGGACCTAGAGAACTCACACGGAGTCGGATTGACTTGAAATTTTGGGGGAACACTTAGATGACATAAAACAAGGCATTCGCAAAAAATGAGCTTGATTGGATTAGGCTAGATGGATCGCTAGCGACCTAAGTAGATGGATCGCTAGCGATCTATGTAGACTGGGGCCCACCACCTCAAATTTTTAGAGTAGGTCCCAAACACCCTATAGAGTGTACCTGCAAAGTTTCATATGATTTCGTGAAGTTTTGAGTGAGTTATGGATGATTCTTCTAGACCAGATGACCCATGAAGACGGATGATCATACAAATTCAAACATCTTAATATTTGGACAAGGCACTTAGATAGAAGATAAGAAGACTACCCAACTAAGATCATTCAAAAATATACTAAATATATGGATAGCTAGCGATCCATCCCCTATGGATAGCTAGCGATCCATTAATATAGGTCGGATCGCCCTCAAACTTTCCAAGCTCCTTCGTAGCACTAAGTAAACACTTCTAGTAGAAAGATATGCTAAGGTGATGGATAGCTAGCAATCCATCCCCTATGGATTGCTAGTTATCCATAGAAATGACTCAGATTGATTTGAGATTTTCGGTGATGACTTGGCATAACAACTGGACCCTTTTGCACTTATACTTCTGGCCCAAGTGCTCTCCAACCCCTATAAATACAATCCTACCTACAACATAAAGAGGATCTTCTGGACTAGTTACTGAAACTCTATAGAAACGGCTCTTCACTCTTCTCCACCCACATAACAGTCATCTGAAGGATTCACTGTGATTCTTCAGTGAACTCGAACACTGGTGACTTGATCTAACTTACGAGATCCAATCAAATTGTAATCAGATTCAACTTGTAATTGCAGCCAGTTATAACAAAGTTATAAAGTGGGCGTAGGATTCGTTAACAGCCAAACCACTATAAAAGTATCCTATATCTTTACTTTATTTGCAAGTTATTACTTCTTGTTTTCATTTTATTTGCCTTAACAAACAAGGCTGGTGCTTTCATACTAAATCCAGGTTGTTGATCCATATTTTGGGTTCACAATAGCAAACCATTAGTATTTATGATTGTACCCTTGGGAACCCAAACTTGTTTTAATTTAAGAAAATTTACATTTGTACCTTCTAGAGTCCAAATTTGTTTAACGGTTTTGTGTTTTGTTTCTATTCTAACATTTATTTTGTTTATGCCCAATTAAACACTTCGAAAATTCTATATGAAACTTGATATTATCATAATTCTCTTGGTTTGTTCCACTTTATCATATTGAAGTCCTCTTCTGTTTTCGGTGATAGTCTGACTTCCTAACAGCATGTTCTATGATTTTTCTCCCTTAGAAAATTTTCTTTTTTTCGATTCAATTTGTTGAACGTTAGATCTAAGAGCATTGTTTTCATTTAAAAGTGAGGAGCATCTTTTAATAGAATTTTCTCTTTTCATTTCATCTTTTTTTTAAAGTCAAAATTTTATTTTCAAGGATTTCGATTTTAGTTTTAGACTTATTTATTTCTCCCTTTGAAGATTGACAGTTCCTACATTCTGAGTCAAATTTTCTAATATTTTGGATCATTAGTTCTACCTCATTATTTAACTCAAGTAGAAAAAAAAAATTTCTGCTTTATCATATCTTTGTCTAAGCCTATCAGTGTTTCCGTTAAACTTGTGTTATAATAAAAGTAAATCAGTATTGGATAATTGTGATACCTTGTTTGGTTCATTGTCGCCGTTACTTAATTCTATCGTCAGGCTCAAATTTTCTTCTTCTTTCTCACTATCACTATTCTCCTCCTCTTCTTCTTAACTCTCATCCTAACTGGCTATGATACTCATTCTCTTCTACTTTTTTTTCGAGTCAATTCAGCGGACAATTTGGCTTGATGTAACCTAGCTTCTTACATCTAGTCATATGATTTCTTCATTAGAATCATCCAGTAATTTAACAATTTTGGTTATTATTCATTGGTTTATTATGGATTTTCATGCTTTTGGGTCCACTTTTCAAATTGCTTCATCAATAGTGCTAGCTCAGCTGCAGCGTCGTCTTCTTCCTCATTTTCAGTTGAACTTTTTAAAGTAATAAGCTTCTTCTTCGAATCACCGCTTGTATGTTATTCTCTAACTTTTAGTTCCATCTTATAAGTTATGAGATTTCCTATTAGTTCCTCCAATTTAAGCTGTTTCAAGTCTTTGGATTCCTGAATTGCTGTCTTTTGCTTCAAAACTTCTTGGGAGGACTCTCGGAATTTTTCGAACCATCTTCAATTCCGTTTAAGCTTTTCCTAGCATTTTGGATTTGACCACTATATTTGAAATTAGTCCATACATCTCTTTTATATTTTCCTCCTTTATCATTATGGAATTCTTATATTTACTGCTGATGTTACACCCGTAAAATTAACGATAATTAATAAATAATTAGTAAGGCTCCAAAATGGAATTTGAGAAAACATTGGAATTTGGTCATGAAACTAGTACCATTGCTTTCATGATGATTTTCTGAGCAACTTTCCTATTTGGAGTTTTGTGATCGGTGCTCAACGAAAAATTTATTAGCGTTTGAAGATTTGAGAGAGAAAATAATTAAATATGAAAGAAGGAAATAAATAAACATTAAATACGGGACCCCACCGGTTGACATCTTCATTGGGCCAGTTGACCACTAGTGGTGGACCGCCTATATGGGAGCTTTCGACCCATCGCATGGTGGCGACTAAGGTTAGAACCTTGGCCAACGGCCTAGATTTAATTTAACCTAATGGTTACGATTAATTCATGAGCCTATAAATAAAGGCCTAACCCCTCGCTTCTCTTCTCATATTTGCTAATCAAAGTAGCAAAGCTCTACCATTTTCCCTACTCTACTACTTCTAAAAATTATAAAACATTATATACATACATACATACACACACACTCTCTCTCAAATCGGAGAAGAGCGAAAAATAAAAAAGAAGAAGCGAATCAATATTGCAGAAAAATGTAAATTTCAATCTATATTCCCCTTAACCTCCAATCTCTTCTTAAATCTATAATTCTAATAATACATATATACCTTGTTGTACATATTCTTTTGGATTAGAATGTAAAAGGATACAAGTAAAGGAATGCATTCAGATTTGGGAGATTTGGAAAGCTTAAAAAGATGAGTGGGAAATTATATAATTTATTTATAACATTGAAATTTATATCGTAGAATTTAGTTCTTATGCCTAAACAAGATATGATGAATTGTACGCTTAAAATATATGTTTAGGATTACTGCCTACACATTAAAAAAAATAGGTGATCGGAATTGGAATAGTATGTACAACCTGATATGGAAATTTGAAATCCGTCCCAAATACTCGTTTGTAGAATGTTAATAAAGTTGTAAAATTATTCCACATCTATAATTGGGTTGTAAATTAGATTGCCCTCAGAATGTGAATTTCTATGTTTTTATTTATTTAGAGCGGGTTTCGTTAATTTCCATAAATTATCCGATTCTTAAATATGTATACAAGTATGTCATTTGAATTAGTAAGGAATATACCAAAAAGGTAAAGATAAGTGTAAAATATGGATATTCGTTACCATAGTTGTAACGGCTCGAAATTCCACTACTTTAATTTGCGAATATTTAATTAATTTTAAATATTTGAAAAATAGACTTTATAATCAAAATAAAACACTTTTTATTAATAAATAATGATGGTGAAATAGTTTTCAAAATTGATTTACGAAAACATTTAGTTCGAAGAAAAATCAAAAATGTGATCGGAATTTGTTTTTTCGAATTTTCGACTTTTCCTTGACTAAAATTTATCCGAAACATTGTGCACTTTATTGTATAATTATACGCATACAAATATAACAAGTTAGGGTTATGTAATGTATATATGTATACGTATATACTTAGATATATATTTATAAAAGAGATGTGACCATTTTATGAAAAATATAAAATAAAATAATGTGAAAATATTAGTATTTAGGCATTAAAAACATGTTGGCTAAGCAAAGGGAAGGGGGAATAAGCTTGTGGGAATGAGGTACGTGAAGGTGAGGTAGCTTAGTGATGTGGCAAGTGGATGTGGAGGTTAAAAGACAAGTCTATTTTAGTAATATACTTTGTTCTCTTGCTTATAAATAACCCTTTCACTTCTTCAATTTTGCCTCCTCTTCCTTCTACTATATCTTTTATAAATCCTATCCAAATGGAGGGTTTATTTTTTTCAAACCGTAGCAAATTCTAGTGGCTATTACCACTTCTTCAAATTTTGAGCTTAGACATGTCAAAAATCACATTTCCTTGTAGAGTATTTTCGGACCTAGATTTTCAAGTCCGAAATACCTCTTCTTCTTTTGATACATCTCCCTCAAAAAAGATCCAAATTAAGTGCCTCGTTTTTGGAAATTGTAGAGAACAGAAGTTCGAAGGAATTTCCCTTTGGAAACTTTTCCAAATTTTGTGAGTATCTTGTCCAAAAATCAGTATGAAGCTGACCCATTTTCTCGTTTGATGTTTGTGAATTCGATGATGATCCAAATTCTCTCCATCATTCAAGGCCAAGCTACCCCTACCCTGGTTGAGCCTTCACCCCACTAGGCCAAGCTCCATACTTCATAGTCGAACCTTCCTTGGCTCTTAAGGCCTCCAAAAATCCATTGTGTAAAGGCAATGCTAAGGCCTAGGTCCGATTCAACTTTAGTGGAAGTTTGGGTTATTTTGGTAGCTTGAGTAAACTGTTGTTTAAATTTAAAGTTTTTAACTTCATAGGTTATGCTTAAATTAGTGTAAATTTGTTGTATTTCTTGTTGCTAAATTATAGCTTGATTTGGTTGAATATGATGCTACTTTGTTTGTGTGCTTATGTATTTGGATGTAATATTAACTTGAGAATGTAAGTTAAATACTAGTAAGGTTGAAGGCTTGAATTTTGATTAGTTGTATGTTGTGATGACATGTATGTGTGTTATACTTATGCATAAGTTGTGTATATAAAAGAAAACGTTAGTATTTGGAGATAGTTAGGTGGAGACATTGAAGTCCTTTGGATTAAAACTAATTTAATTACTTTATATTTTTTAAATGTTTGCGCAAAGTCCCAAAAACGTTACTTTTGTTTTCCAAAACTTTTTCTAAGCTTATAACATGATTAAAGTATTAAAATAAGAATTTTGAAGCATATTTTTTTATAAAAATCAAGTTTGAAAATTTCGGCCCGAATAGCGATAGTCGCTATAAATGCAGTTCGTAAAAACTAACTCTTTATTTAAAACTATTTTTTTTTCACTTAAGTATCCTTCAAAAAATGTTTCCAAAACTTATATTAAGTATGAGTAAGTAATTGTTATTATTTAAATTAATTAATTAATATTTATTTAACGATTATTTAATAAATTAATTAAGATAATTAGTACTTAATCATTAGTTAATAAAGGAAATTTGTACTTAATTAAAGTAAGTTAATTATAATTAGTTAATAAATTAAAGATTTTTTATTAATTAATAATTTATTTAAGGATTAATTACTATTTAATTTTTAATTAACGATTAATAATTATTTATTTTTTAAATAAAGGGTTTTATTAATTACTAATAAAGTTAAGATTTAATTAAGTTTTGATTAAAATTAATTTAATTATTAATGAAGGTTTGAATAAATATTTAATAATTAATTAAAGATAAATTATGGTTTAATTATTTGTTTAAATATTAACTATTATTTAATTATTTATGTAAAGGATAATTATTATTTAATTATTTATTTAATAGTTAATTATGGTTTAATTATTAATTAAAGGATTAATCATTTTAGATAAAGAGTTTGAATGTTATTTAATTTTTAAATAAAAATTTTGAAGTTTTAAACCATATTATTTCTGAAGATCGGTTTTGTTTTAAAGTAACTTCTTTTTAGAATATTTTAAATCCAAGGGATTTCCTGTCGACTATCCTTAAGTAACCCCAATTGAATATGAAACCTAATGACATCTATTTAGTAGAATAAAAACCGTTCTACTAATTAAGTTATATTTGACATATGTTTGGTAGATTAGATCACAGTTCTATCATAGCTCACCAAGTAGATTATGGGACATCAATTAGACAGAGTAAAAACCTATTCTCCCATTTTATCAACTTAGACATGTGTTTAGTAGAACAAATCCCCGTCTGCTATTACAGTAACTTGGACATTTACCTATATGTTGATTAAATGTTATTGGCTGATTCCTTTTACATATCTGCTTATTATGTAATGTTAACCCACCATTTTCCAAGGCAGTAGACATGCGGATTTAACCCAACGGACTTCAGGATTATCAAGGCCAGTAGCCCAGAGTGATGATTGTGGGGCCAAAAAATCAAGTACAGATAACAAAATGAAGTCGAGATTGAATGGAAAGATATGCAAGGAAAAATGTTTGAAGTATGGAATATGGTTCAACACGTAGGAGGGATCACCAAAAATCAACTTCCATAATAGGGATCGGTATGTTTCAATTGAAAACAATTAAAAACAATTAATATCTCAAGATCTACCAGTACAAGGCATGTGAAATTTTGTGAGCAAGATATGGGGACCCTAGGGAGCCTACCCTAGGGATTGCACCTCAAGAAGATGAAGTCAGAGAGATCGGCACTCTTCCCTTGGTAGGGATTGGAAGGAATCAACAAACAACTCATGTTGAAGCAATGATCAAGCAATAACTCAAGTTCTACCCATCCAATTAACATGAAACTTGGAGCACAAGCTAAGTACAACATATGGAACAACCCTTATGGATTTCACATCATTTGGAGCAAGTTAGAGGGATCGGCCCCTATCCCTCCATAGGGATCGGCTATAATCAGCTTTCGTACCATATTGCAACAAACATCGATCGATAAATCGAGTTCTACTAATCCAATTGGCATGAAACTTGAAGGCTATATATAATATAACATGGAAAAGCTCCCTTAAGGATCGCATGTCATTTAGAGGACTTTGGAGGGGTCGGCTCCTATCCCTCTAAAGGGATCGGCTGAAATCAGAATATATGCAATACCACTTAACAGAAAATGCGATATTTCACCAACCGTTAGTCAGAATGGTACGAAATTTAGAGGGAAAGTAGCTAACATCATGGGGAACTCCCTAGATAGTTCGCACCCTATTTGGACACCAAAATAAGGATCAGTATCGATAGCTATTGTGGGCCCTAATGGGCTTGAAAATTCTTGGGTGGCCTCATCATGGCCTGGAGGTTCTTTTACTGAAATTTCAGCCCGATCCATGCACGTCTTCCCCTATAAATACAGCAAGCATGACGACAGAAAAAAGGGCTTCTTTCAACTTTTCTTTATCTTCAACCTAGGCTACACTCTGCCAATTTTATTCTTGGATTGTGGATTGTAACTGTAAACAAACTACAATATAATAAAAAGGATTATTCTGGAGTGGACATAGGCCAGAGTTGACCGAACCACTATAAATCTTGTTTCTTTTTACTTGCTTTCAATTTTAATTTATTAGTTTTTCATATTATATTCTGTATTTTAGATACTATCTGAGATCTCTGACTAGATATTGGTGCTTTCACATAACTGGGTGTTGGTGGTTAATTTTTACCACCAACATTTTGGTGCTTTAACTGAGAAGACTTGCACTCGAGGATTTAGAAGCTTGGATACTTGGATCTAGGAAGCAATGACTAGGTAATCAACAAGGAGAGTGCTACTGGAAAGGAGCCACTATGGAGGGAGTCAGGAGGCTTCCTCGGAAGCTGGAGCTAATCAAGCATCTATCTACATCACCAGGGATGAAATGGAAACGATGATGGATGCTATGTAGGAGAAGATACTGAAAAAACAGGAGGAGATGATGTAGAATTTACTTCAACGGATTGGACAAGCTAGAGCATAGAATTAAGGGAATAGAGCAGTAGGAGCTAATGACAACTTAGATAAGGGGTTGAAGCAGCAGGCATCGCTGGAAATTAGAACCAGGAACATGAAAATGGAGCCAATGGACAAAGGAATGGAACAATGCAGCCGGCGGCAGTCCTAAGACATCCTAGAGGGATATGCACCATTCCATCCAGAGGGATCAACACTGATCCTCAAAGGCTAGGCGGCATGCCCCCAGATCTGCTTGATCGTGATGCTGGAGGACCTACGATCAATCTCATAGAGCTTGGTGCGAATCAGAATTTTGATGCTCGTTCGGAGGAATACGTTCTAGAATTCTATCATAGACTCGGGGGTAGCTTGGACATGATGATAGAAGACTAACACTGGAAGACAATGATAGGTTGGTAGAGATGATCAGGCAAGTTATGCGTGGAGGATTGGTGAACAGGGATCTAGATGATGTAAATAGAAGTACATTTGCTCCTAATATCAGGAATACTAGGAATCCACCAAAATTCAAACTACCAGCAGTGGAAGTTTATGATGGAAAGTCAGATCTGACTATGCATATGTTGAGGTATATATGGCACATGGAAGTACTGGGAGCATTGGAAGAAGTCTTGGCACAATGCTTCCCTCTGTACTTAACAGATGTAGTTGCGCTATGGTTCAAACAATTGGAAAGCGGTTCTATTAGCACATGGATGGAATTGGTCGAAAGATTTATGAAGTAGTTTCAGGTTCACATTACAAGATCCAAGATTGTGATGACATTGACATCAGTAAAGCAATGGGCACAAGAATCACTCAAGAATTTCTTAACACGGTTCAATGCAGCAGCTGTTTTGCTAGATCGACCAGATCCATCGACGGTTTTGATGGCAGCAATGTCAGGAGTTACAGATAATTCATATTTTAAGAAAACACTAATACAGGATCCACCTATGGATCTCGGGAAATTCTACCATGAAGTAGAAAGGTTCCATGACAAGAAGATGCGAAAGTTGATAGAGAGGCAACAAAAGTTAATATCGTACGGGTGGAGAATTGCCAGTTGAGAGCTCAGGAAAGGACAAGGGTAAATGGAACATGGACAATAGCTTTAATGGATCGATGTGGTAGAGGGGAGAACCCAGATTATCTTCTTACTCGGAATTGAATGAAACCCTAGAATGGATATATCTGGATACTCGAGGACGCCTTCCGCATCGGCAAGGAGGGAACCCTCCGAACGTGAATAGACATCAAGAAACCACCATCTATTTCATGAGCTGAATGGGCACAATACATATGGATGCAAGCATTTGAAGGATACCATTGAGGAAATGTGAGGAATGGCCAGTTACAATAATATGTAAGGACTCGGGCTGCGGCGGTGGAACAGGAGCTTCCACCATCCAACTCGAATGAAAATGGCACTGGATCAAGGCATCATCATCAACTTGTCATCAATTACACATGTACGGGATTGATGACGGTCCTTAGGCATGCTTTGAGATGATGATAAACTATTATGCTCGGGTTTGTGAAATTTTTTTTTTCTTCTTGTTTGCTTCAAACTCTTGTTTTTCTAATTTTTATTTGAACTCTGGTTTGTTGGTTGTACAGACTCTTATTTTGTATTTTGGCAAATGGACTTAGGAATGCTTAAATTTGGATCAATGTAATAGATAACGTAGGTCGTGGTTATGGTCCAGTCTAAAGAGACGGGATAACAATCGCAAGGTACGTGTCTTTTTGTTGAGCGAACACGATGAAATGGACTTGTGCATCATAGATTAGGTCCTCGATTGGGTATCAAGACTGGAGAATAAAACCCAACAGGTCATTGGGTATGGATTATGCCTGGCAAGGGGTAGGTCGCTTCCTCTTAATGCGAGGGATCACCTACTCAGGTTGTCGAGTATGGATTACGCTTGGCAAGGATCTGGAAAGGTCAAGGTCGTCAGGTATGGACTATGCCTGGAAAGGAGTAGGTTGCTTCGCCCGAGCGCGATGGATCGACCTACTCGAGTCTTCAGGTATGGACTATCTCTGGCAAGGAATAGGTTGTTGTGCCTAAACATGATGGATCGACCTACTCAGGCTGTCGGGTATGCACTATGCTCGACAAGGGCCTAGAGAGGTCATGGATTTGGATATGGATGGACATGGATTCGGCCTGGAAATGGATTGGGTTTTGGATTAGATATCAGAGATTATGGATTCTGGCTTTGTATTTTGGATTTACAACTATTCAAAACACATCTTCCTATCGCAAGATATGCTTTAGAGGGTAAAGTGGTAACACGCCTTTTGGCAAGGTTGGATTTAACCCAATGGATTTTGTAATCATCAAGATAGGATGTCCGAACATGTGATTATTTGGATTATAGGTTGGTTATATTTAAAGCTATGGACGAAAGTCGGATGGATTTGGAGGACGACACATAAAAAATGGCTAAGTACAGAACAAACACTCCCTTAAGGGATCGGTACCTGTCCCTGGTTTTTGTCTCGAACTGGTTGAGATCGATATGGAACAGCAAGGAAGACCCTATGAGGCTACATTTCAAATTTATAGTCATTTGGAGTCCATATGCTCAAGTTATTGGCAAATTACTTCACCTATAAAATGGGATCGGTATAAAAGGGATCGGTATAGGAGGGATCGAAATAGGAGGGACCGATATGAAAGGAATCAAATAAACTCAATTTTGCAAGATCGTTCAATAACTCAAAATCTACACATGCTATCAACATAAAACTTGGAGTACAAGCTTACTACAACATATGGAACACCTCCTATGGATCTCATTCCAATCAGAGGAAGTCGAAGGGATCGGCATAACTCCTTTTGGAAGGATCGATAGAAATCAAAATTCAAGCAACACTACTTCACGGAAAATGCGATATCCCACAAAACGTACATCGAAATTGCACGAAATTTAGGGAGAAGGTAGCTAACATCATAGGGCACCCCTTATAGGGATCGCAGCCCATTTGGACACACTAATAAGGATCGGTACCGATCCTTATTGTGGGCCCTGATGGGCCTGGAAATTTTTAGGTGGCCTCGTCTTGGTCTCCCGAACCTTCTGCCGAAATTTCAGCCCGATCCTTGCACATCTTCCCGTATAAATACAGCAGGCATGGCATTAGAAAAAGGATCTTCTTTCCGCCTCTCTTTATCTTCAACCTAGGCTACACTCTACCATTTTTTTCCTAAATTTAAGATTGTAACAGTAAATAAACTACAATATAATAAAAAGGATTATTCTAGAGTGCGCGTAGGCCAGAGTTAGCTGAACCACTATAAAGCTTGTCTCTTTTTAATTGTTTTCATTTTTGTTTGTTTGTTCTTTATATTATATTCTCTATATTAGATACTATTTGAGCTCTGTGATTGGATATTGGTTCATTCATACAACTGGGTGTTGGTGGCCAATTTTGACACTAACACTTAAAATCTGAATTATCTACTACTTCTGACGCTATCACCATCAAAACCATCGATGGATCTGGTCGATCCACCGAAACAATTGCAGCATTGGACCCGGTTAAGAAATTCTTGAGTGATTCTCTTGCTTATTACTTCACCGTTGTCAATGTCATCACATTCTTGGGTTGTTTCCTGGAGATTTGACCAGGCAACTAAGTACTCGGCATTAGCAAATACTCGGCATCCAGGGGTACTCGGCATCCAGGGGTACTCGGCATCCAGGAGTACTCGGCATCCAGGGGTACTCGGCATCCAGGAGGACTCGGCATCCAGGGGTACTCGGCATCCAGGAGCGCTCGGCATCCAGGAGCGCTCGGCATCCAGGAGCGCTCGGCATCCAGGAGGACTCGGCATCCAGGAGGACTCGGCATCCAGGAGGACTCGGCATCCAGGGGTACTCGGCATCCAGGAGCGCTCGGCATTGGCAAGCGCTCGGCATTGACAAGCGCTCGGCATCAAAGGAGCGCTCGGCATCCAGGAGTGTTCGGCTTCCAGGTTCGTCCGGCATCCCAAGATCGTTCGGCATACCTCAGTCAACTTCAATCATTGCTCAGCATACACTCCCCACTCGGCACCTCACTTCTGTTCGGCATAAGAAGATTGTTCGGCATTCTTCCCAGCTTGTCCGGCTACAATTATTGCTCGGCCCACTCTTCCCACATAACAAGCATCGTTCGGCATGGGGAAGATGGTTCGACATCTAACCGTTCGGCCTGTTTGGTTCGGTATATAAGGACCAGTCCATCTAGACCGAGTTATTCAGCTACCAGGCCCACCAGAGAAGTCCAACCCACCTATGTCTATAAATAGAAGGGCAGGGGCACAGTGAAATGGACCTTTTTTCGGGAACACTGGGGAAACTCTGCCGCTTTCAAGGCTCATCTTCTTTACTCATCAATTGTATTCAAGTGTTTGATCTACGGATTGTATCTGTAATCAATCATCAAGTAAAGCAATAAAGTTTAACCTTAAAGTGGACGTAGGCAATTACGCTGAACCACTATAAATCTGGTGTTCTTACTTTTTGCATTCAAATTAGCATATTCTTCCTTGTTTAATTTATCTTCATCACTTATATCTCTACACAATCTTTCTCAACGAGGTTAGTGACCAATTTTGGTGCTAACATGGGTCTCGTAATGTGAACCTGAAACTGCTTCATAAATCTTTCGACCAATTCCATCCATGTGCTAATAAAACCGCTTTCCAATTGTTTGAACCATAGTGCAGCAACATCCATTAAGTACAGGGGAAGCATCATGCCAAGACTTCTTCTGATGCCGCCGGTACTTCCATGTGCCATATATACCTCATCATACACATAGTCAGATCCGACTTTCCGTCATAAACTTCCACTGTTGGTAGTTTGAATTCTGGTGGATTCCTAGCATTCCTTATGTTATGAGCGAATGGACTTCTATTTACATCCTCCGGATCCTTGTTCCCCAATCCTCCACGCATAGTTTGCATGATCATCTCTACAAACCTATCATTGTCTTCTAGTGGTAGTCTCCTATCATCATGTCCAAGATTCTCCTGAGTCTATGAGGGAATTCCGGAACGTATTCCTTCGGACGGGCAACCAAATTCCGATTTGCACCAAGCTTTATGGGATTGATCGCAGGTTCTCCAGCATCGCAATTAACCAGACCCAGATGCATGCCCCTAGCCTTTCGGAACCAGTGTTGATCCCTCTGGAGGGATCGATGCTGATCGCTCTAAGATGGTTGGTGACTGCCCATGGCTGCTCCGTTCCATTCCTTTGTCCATTGGTTCCATTTCCATGTTCCCGATTCTGATTTCCAGCGATTCATGCTACTTTGTTCTAAGTTGTCATTAACTCCTGCTGCTCCATTCCCTTGATTTTGTGCTCCAGCTTGTCTAATGCGTCAGAGTAAATTTTACGTCATCTCCTCCTGTCTTTCCAGCATCCGCTCCTGCATAGTGTTCACCATTGTTTCCATCTCCTCCCGAGTGATGTAGGCGAAAGTTTGATTAGCTCTAGCTCCTGAGGAAGCCTCCCGACTCCCTTCACGATGGATCCTATCTGCTACCTGTTGTCTTGTAGATTTTTTCACCATTGCTTCAAATCCAAGCTTTATAACTTTTCCAAACTCGGAATCCGAATTCCTAATCCGCCGGGGCTAGCTTTCTCAATGAAAGCACTAAAATGTTGGTGTTAAAATTGGCCCACCAACACCCAATTGTTTAAATGCTCTAATATCCAGTCGCAGATCTCAAATAATATCTAATGTAGAGAATATAATATGAAGAACAAACAAATTAAAAATGAAAGCAAGTAAAAAAAGACAAGATTTATATGGTTCAGCTAACTCCGACCTATGTCCACTCTAGAATTATTCTTTTTATTATATTGTAGTTTGTTTATAGTTACAATCTAAAATTCACGAATAAAATTGGCAGAGTGTAGCCTAGGTTGAAGACAAAGAGAAGCAGAAAGAAGATCCTTTTTCTGACGTCGTGCCTATTGTATTTATAAGGGAAAACATGCATGGATCGGGCTAAAATTTCGACTGTAAGTTCGAGAGACCAAAACGAGGCCATCCAAAAATTTCCAGGCTCATCGGTGCCCACTATAAGGATCAATCCCTATTATTGGGTCCAAATGGGATGTGATCCCTATAAGGGGTGCCCCATGATGTTAGCTACCTGCATCGTATATTTCGTGAAATTCCGACGTACGGCTTGTGAGATATCGCATTTTCCGTGAAGTAAATGTTGCTTGAATTCTGATTTCTACCGATCTCTCCAAAGGGAGTTATGTCGTTCCCTCCAACTTCCTCCGATCAGAATGAGATCTCTTGGAGATGTTCCACATGTTATAGTAAGCTTGTACTCTAAGTTTCATGTTGATAGCATGTCTAGATTTTTAGTTATTGACCGATCATTGCTGCAAATTTGAGTTTAGCTCATCCTTTTTATACCGATCCCTCCTATACCGATCCCTTTTTATGGGTGAATTAATTTTCCAATAACTTGAGCATCCAGACTCTAAATGACTTGAAATTTGAAATGTCGCATCAAGGGACCTTCCTTGTTGTTCCTTATCGATCTTAACCAGTTAGAGACAAAACCCAAGGATATGTTTTGATCCCCTAGGGGAGTGTTAGTTCCATACTTAGCCATTTTTTGAGTGCCATCCATTTGAATCAATCCGACTATCTTGCATAGCTTTAAATAGCCGACCTCCAATCCAAATAATCACATCTTCGAATGTCCTGTCTTGATGATTAAAAATCCATTGGGTTAAATCCGGCCTTTCCAAAAGGCAGGTTAACACTAAGATATCCTGATACGGGATCCACTAATGGATCTCAGGGAATTCTAGCATGAAGCGGAAAGGTTTCTGTGATAAGAAGATGCGAAAGCTGATAGAGAGGCAATGGAAGTTAATATGATACAGGATGGAGAACTGCTCGGTGGATGCTGAGGAAAGGAAAAGGGTAAACAGAACATTAACAATAGCTTCGATGGATCGAAGTGGCAGAGGGGTGAACCCAAATTCTCTTTTTACTAGGAATTGAATGAAACCGTAGAACGTATATATCTAGATACTCGAGGACACCTTTCGTATCGAAGGCCGGCAAGGAGGGAACCCTCCGAATGTGAACAGACATCAGGAAAGCGCTGCCTATTACATGAGCTAGATGGGCATAATACAAATGACTGTAGGCATTTGAAGGATATCATTAACGAACACGTGAGTAATGGTCAGTTACAACAATACGTAAAGACTCGGGCTACAATAGTGGAACAGGAGCAGCCACCGTCCATCTCGAATGAAAATGGCACTAGATCAAGGCATTATCTTCAACTTATCATCAATTGATCAGGGTGGCATGGAATAAGTAAGAAACTTCGTAGTAGGATGGCTAAGTCACTTACACATGTATGGGATCGAAGACGGTCCTTAGGCATGCTCTGAGATGATGATGATAAACCATAATGCTAGGGTTTGGGAAATTTGGTTTTTTTCTTGTTTGCTTCGAACTCTTGTTTTTCTAGTTTTATTTGAACTCTTGGTTTCTTGGTTGTACGGACTCTTAAATTTTGGCAAATAGACTTAGGAATACTTAAATTTGGATTAACGTAATAGATAACACAGGTCGCGGTTGTGGTCCTGTCCGAAGAGACGGGAAAAAATCGCAAGTACGGGTCTTATCGTTGGGCGAACAAATCAAAACGGACTCATGCATCATGGATTAAGTCCTCAAGTATCGAGGCCGAAGAATAGAATCCAACAGGTTGTCATGTAACAACCCGAAATTTGACCCGTAATAATTAATTTGTTAATTAATTAAATAAAAAAATAACTTTGTGAAATTATCAGAATTGAGCAACGGGAGTTGCACCATTGTGTCTGTGGTAATTTTCTGGTCAATTTCCAAATATAAAACGTCAAAAACCGAGCTAATATGAACAAGTTATAAGATAAACATATATATATATATATATATATATATATTTATATTTTTGCTAGGTTGACCACCAGGACGACCTAACCTCACCCTAGTTCGACCGGCCGGTCGACCTGGGTGTAGGAGCCCCCGCCTTAGAAATTGGAGGAAGGAAAATTCCTTCGTCCAGTAACGTTTATTAGCCTATTTTCTATGTCTTTTGCATTCTTTAACTCAATCTGGTTCTTCCATTCTTGCATCCGATGGCTCCTATTCAGCCTATGACATGGTTGCATCCTTTTAAGTCCCCAAATCCAATGGTTTGAGATCCACTTCTACCTCTATAAATAGAACCCTAGGCCTAACACTTTTTCTCATTCTAGATTTTCTTAGCTTGGGTTCACCTTTTCAGGAAGGACCCTAAAAGAAATAATTTTCCAAGGAGAGAATCTTTTTAATAAAAATATTTTAACAACCCCAAGTGGATCCGTGAAGGCCTAAAGGGAAGAGCTAAGAACCAGACGTGAGTGATTGTAATTATTTTAAGGTTTCTTTAAGTAATTTAAAATAATAGGCTTTCCAATAGTTGTAGTTTTACTATGATTTTTGGAATAACCTTTTCAGTAGTTTATTTTTAGTTTTTAGAATTATTTTCAGTCTATTTCCTTCCAGCTATTCTTTTCAGTAATTTTAGTTTATTTCTGTTAATTATAATTATTACTGTTAAGCATAGCTTTTTATTGATTTACAGTTTATTAACAGTATTTATGTTTATTTACTATTATTTATTTCTTATTTACATCTTTTTTGACGTTTTGGATTTTGTGCAAGCGTCTATTCTCTTCATCCCCCTTTTCTTCGTGTATGGATTAGAATAAATTAAACGCGAATATGGATTATATAAGTAAGAATATTGAATGAAGAAAATAAGACGTAAATTATAAAGACTATAATAAATAATGGAATTGGACTGTAATAAATAATGGAATTGGACTGCAATAAATAATATAATTCGACGGTAATAAATAATGGAATTAGACTGAAATTACGCCTAATTATAATTAGAATTAGACTAGTTAAAGATAATTGGCATAGTTATAACTTAGAATTATAACTAAATAGAGTAAAAGATGAAAGAAGCTTATTTTCACATTAAGACCTTGGGTTAAGTAATAAGCATGATTATAACATAGGTTATAACAAGAAAAAGAATAGAATAAGGCTTATATTAAGACTTAGGATAAATTAATAAGCACAGATAGTAGAGAAAAGTGTAAAAGCTTCTTTAAATAATTTACCTAAGTTAATAAGCAAAGAAGAAAGTAGGACCTGTACCAAACAGCATTCCCTATTAGACAAAACGGTGGTCTCACATTAACCTGAAGTGAGATGAGGGCACGCTTATGCTAAAAATGGTAGTAATTGGTCAATTAGAAGTCCAAATCATGGGGGATTTGGATAAGGGGAGCAACTTGATATTGTTTGGATGAAGGGCCAGTACCAACAGCATTTCCCCTATTTGCTATGGACACACGGTGATTTCACATTAGCCTGAAGTGAGATGAGGGGCATGCTTATGCTAGAAGTTTGAGGTAATAAGAAGACCCAATAGGTGGAGAAAAAGGTAGCATGGGCATGGTGGCAGTTACGTGTGCGTCTTCCATTCGGGTGCTCAGTAATAACTATGAGTTCCAAGCGCTTAGTATGAGGGTCTTTCGAAGAAACCATTGCCTTCTTTGTAGGGAGCTATATATGTCATCCAGATCCACAGTGGTTACTCTGTGCATCTTTCGTAGATACCATTGGCTACTGTGTTGGAAGTTATATAGCAGCTGGTCCGCGGTAAGGTCTATGGATTAGCAGGCCGATCAAAAAGGATAGAATTAGATAGGATTACATCCTAATTACAGGATTAGGAATTCGCCCAACCAAAGAAGAAATCAAGGACAAGTGAAAGCAATCAAAATTAACCTATCTTATAGTTAATCATATTTATTTCCAGTTTATCTTTTTCCTATTTTTCTTGATTCGCTTCTGAGGTCCCCTTTCTTTCCTCTTATCCTTCTTTTCCTTCCACCACTGTTTCTTAGAGCTTGCAGGAACCTCCTTAAGTTCTCCCTTCAGCTTCCAGTAAGTAGGTTGAATTCGTTGTCGATTCTCTATGCCTAACCGCCTAAAATTTCACTCCATATCTTCCAACCTAGCACGTGTCTCCTTGAAATCCTTTGTGCCAGAAAACGTTCCACCCCCTGTGCTAGTGAAGTCCTTGCATAGCTTAGCAAAAATCAGCTGGTGTAGGTGGATTAAAGGGATTTCAACCTACCGGTGTTGTATTGGGCGCTTGCACTTGCACCCCTGGTACCGTAGCTCTACAGAACCGGTCAGCCATACTATGCAAAGAAAAGGAAACTTAGGCTCGAAAGAATCGAAAGAAGGTTGAACTGGACTTTGAGGGGATTTTTATAAAAACTCTTTTATATTTAAAAACTATTTCTAAGAGTTCTTTTTTGAAAAATGCTTTTAAAACAAGTTATTTTGGAAAATACTTTACTTTTAAAATAAACTTTTAGGAATCATGTAATCTTAGGCTCTGATACCAAGTGAAACACCCCCACACCCCTTAATATACCCAA
Source organism: Allium fistulosum (assembly GCA_030737815.1). Classification (NCBI taxonomy): domain Eukaryota; kingdom Viridiplantae; phylum Streptophyta; class Magnoliopsida; order Asparagales; family Amaryllidaceae; genus Allium; species Allium fistulosum. The sequence goes on along the minus strand of CM060902.1, from coordinate 794,329,020 downwards.
AAGGACACATTAAAAGGCGTGGTGCATTATAGGTATAACTAAAGCTAATAGAGACTAAAATTCAGAAGACAAATATAGATAAAAACAGCAGAAACTTAAAATAATAACTTAATTGAAACAAAGCTTCATAATTGTTTCATAAATAAGTCAAATACCAGATACCACATACATGTCTAAAAATCCAGTACGTCTCATGAAACAAAAACTGATAGTCTCAAAAATCAGAGTATATAATATCCCTCATAATAAGCCAGTACATAGAAAGAACAAAAGCTGAAAGAAATGATACATGGTAGCAAACTCCTCCAAGAAATCTCCAAGCAATTGCAATCTACTGTCCTCTCCCTTGATCGCCTAAGGGGGAAGGAAGGGAAATAGAGGAGTGGGTCAGACTAAAAGTCTGGTGAATGATAGTAATTACTAGGGTCTTTAAGCAAAGTAAAAGTAATAGCCTCTACAACAGTTCTAGTATATAAAGAGGAAACAAAGGAAATAGGAAAGAGATAAACTAGAAATAAATACGATTAACTATAAGATAGGTTAATTTTGATTGCTTGCACTTTTCCTTGATTTCTGCTTTGGTTAGGTTGAATTCCTAGTCCTGTAATTAGGATGTAGTCCTAATTCTACCCTTTTTGATCGGCCTACTACTCCATGGACCTTACTGCGGACCAGCCGCTATATAACTCCCTACACAACAGCCAATGGTATCTACGAAAGATGCATAGAGCAACCACTGTGGATCCGGACAACATATATAGCTCCCTACACAAAAGGCAATGGTGTCTTCGAAAGACACTCATACTAAGCGCTTGGAACTAATAGCTATTACTGAGCACCCAAATGGAAGTCACACACGTAACTGCCACCATGCCCATGCTACCTTTTGCTCCACCTATCGGGTCTTCTTATTACCTCAAACTTACAGCATAAGCATGCCCCTCATCTCACTTCAGGCTAATGTGAGATCACCGTGTGTCCATAGAAAATAGGGGAAATGCTGTTGGTACTGGCCCTTCATCCAAACAATATCTAGTTGCGCCCCTTATCCAAATCCCCCGTGATTTGGACTTCTAATTAACCAATCACTACCATTTTTAGCATAAGCGTGCCCTCGTCTCACTTCAGGCTAATGTGGAACCATTGTTTTTTCTAATAGGGAATGCTATTTGGTACAGGTTCTACTTTCTTCTTTGCTTATTAACATAGGTAAATTATTTAAATAAGCCTTTACACTTTTCTCTACTATCTGTGCTTATTAATTTATCCTAAGTCTTAAGATAAGCCTTATTATGTTCCTTTTCTTATTATAACCTATGTTATAATCATTCTTATTACTTAACCCAAGGTCTAAGTGTGAAAATAAGCTTCTTTGATCTTTTACTCTATTTAGTTATAATTCTAAGTTATAACTATGCCAATTATCTTTAATTAGTCCTATTCCATTATTTATTACCATCCAATTCCATTATTTATTGCAGTCCAATTCCATTATATATTACGAATAGGGAGCGCCAGTCGTCTTTGCTACCAAAGCAGGTGGTCTCTTCGACTTTGCATTGACTATAGAGAATTGAATAAGCTCACAAAGAAGAACCATTATCCACTCTCTAGGATGGATGATCTTTTCAACCAGTTAGTTGTCTCTTTAGTATTCTCCCAGCTTGATTTAGCCATAGATTTCATCAGCTTAGGGTCGGTGATGATAACATTGATAAGACCGCATTTAGGACACCAGATGGATACTTTGAGTGGTTGGTCATGATTTTTGGGCCAACCAATGTCCCACCTATTCTATAGATTTGAAGAACCATTTTTTTAGAGAAGTCCTAAAATAAAGTTCATGGTGGTATTCGTGGTCGACATTTTGGTGTTTTCCAAGAAGTATGGAAGAGCATGTTATTCATTTGAAGGACGTTCTTTGTATGCTTCTTGTTTGTCAGTTGAGAGTAGAGTTCTTGAACTATCACTTTTGAAGTGTGTTTATTGGGGTATAGAGAATGTCTACACATGATAGGGATTTAAGACACGGTTTTGTACATTTAGGATTGGGATTATGGAAATCCAAAGAGAGGTAGGCAAAGCTAAGGGATGTACAATAAAATTCAGTAGATAAGCAGAGAAGAAAGTCCATGTGTAGGTAATTGCAGGAATTATAATTGTCTCAGACAAGCATGGTTGAGAATGGGTATTCTTGATTTTGGAAGGACTTGGGAAAAGCATCTTTCTTTAGTGGAATTCATATGGTAGTAGTTTTCAAGCTAGCATTGGAATGACATCTTTTGAAGCTCTTTTTGGGAAGGCCATGTAAGACGTCTTCATGTTGGTTGGAGTCTACGGAAAGGTTGCTTTTTGGTTCCAACATGATTAGAGAGATTTCAGAGAAGACTAATTTGATTAGGAGAAAATTCGTGTCTCATATCCAAGTCTCTTTGATAATAGGTTTTAGAATTTCCTTTTTCCATCTTTAGTTTTGAATAGGTTCTTTCCTTTATTATCCTTTGGGTGGGTAGAACTTAGGATTTGACTATGGATGATAGGATTTGATGCAATCATGTTAAGAGAACATGTTATGAATGATGTATGCTATTGATTGCAAGTGTTTTCTAGTGGATGCTAATGGATGCATATAGGTACACTAGACACTATTATTCTTTAGGGGTCGGCCTAATTAGGACACTAGAGCATATGCATATGATGTGTGCGCATTTTTACTTTATTTCCATGGTTTCCCTAAATGGATGTTTATCACATGTTGTTGCATTTGGATGATGGTTGTAGAACGCATATAGAACTATAGGTTATCATTAGGATTTTTTGCACATTTGGATTCAAGGCACGGACATGATTGCATAAAAGGAGGTCAACTGAATCAGTGGACCACCTAATCTTTTGCATTAATTAGGAACATTTACACTACACTAATTGCATAAGTATCATAAATTACATTAGAAAAACTTAAGTACGATGGATAAATGGTTGATGATTGAGTAGTTGATTGTAGAATTGGATAACAACATTTATTACATTCTTTTATCCTTAGAGATTTTGGGGACGAAATCCCTTAAGGAGGGGAGAATGTAACAACCCAAAATTTAACCTGTAATAATTAATCTATTAATTAATTAAATAATAAAATAACTTTGTGAAATTATCAAATTTGAGCCACGGGAGTTGCACCATTGTGTCCGTGGTAATTTTCTGGTCAATTTCCATATATAGAACGTCGGAAACCGAGCTAATATGAACAAGTTATAAGATAAACAAAAAAATAAAATAAAATATATTGGCTAGTTCGACCACCAGGTCGACCTAACTTCACCCTAGGTCGACCGATCGGTCGACCTGGGTATAGCGGTGGTCGACCCGCCTTAGAAATTGGACGAAGGAAAATTCCTTCGTCCGGTAACGTTTATTAGCCTATTTTCTACGTGTTTTGCATTCTTTAACTTAATCGAGTCCTTCCATTCTTGCATCTGATGGCTCCTATTCAGCCTATGACATGGTTGCATCCTATTCAGTCCCCAAATCCAACGATATAAGATCCACTTCTACCCCTATAAATAAAACCCTAGGCCCAACACTTTTTCTCATTCTAGATTTTCTCTGCTTGGGTTCAACTTTTCAGGAAGGACCTTATAAGGATTAATTTTCGAAGGAGGGAATCCTTTTAATAAAAATATTTTAACAACCCCAAGTGGATCCGTGAAGGTCTAAAGAGAAGTGCTAAGGACCAGAGGTGAGTGACTGTAATTATTTTAAGATTTCTTTAAGTAATTTAAATAATAGGGTTTCCAATAGTTGTAGTTTTACTACAATTTTTGGAATAGCCTTTTCAATAGTTTATTTTTAGTTTTTCGAATTATTTTCAGTCTATTTCCTTCCAGCTATTCTTTTCAGTAATTTTAGTTTATTTCTGTTAATTATAATTTATTATTGTTAAGCATAGATTTTTATTGATTTACAGTTTATTAACAATATTTAAGTTTATTTACTGTTATTTATTTCTTATTTACATCTTTTTCGACGTTTTGGATTTTATGCAAGCGTCTATTCTCTTCATCCCCCTTTCCTTCGTGTATAGATTAGAATAAATTAAACGCAAATATGGATTATATAAGTAAGAATATTGAATGAAGAAAATAAGATGTAAATTATAAAGACTCTAATAAATAATGGAATTGGACTGTAATAAATAATGGAATTGGACGGTAATAAATAATGGAATTGGACTGAAATTACGCCTAATTATAATTAGAATTGGACTAGTTAAAGATAATTGGCATAGTTATAACTTAGAATTATAACTAAATAGAGTAAAAGATGAAAGAAGCTTATTTTCACACTTAGACCTTTGGTTAAGTAATAAGCATGATTATAACATAGGTTATAACAAGAAAAAGAACATAATAAGGTTTATATTAAGACTTAGGATAAATTAATAAGCACAGATAGTAGAGAAAAGTGTAAAAGCTTATTTAAATAATTTACCTAAGTTAATAAGCAAAGAAGAAAGTAGGACCTGTACCTAATAGCATTCCCTATTAGACAAAACGGTGGTCCCACATTAGCCTGAAGTGAGATGAGGGCACGCTTATGCTAAAAATGGTAGTAATTGGTCAATTAGAAGTCCAAATCACTGGGTATTTGGATAAGGGGAGCAACTCGATATTGTTTGGATGAAGGGCCAGTACCAACAGCATTTCCCCTATTTTCTATGGACACACGATGATTTCACATTAGCCTGAAGTGAGATGAGGGGCATGCTTATGCTAGAAGTTTGAGGTAATAAGAAGACCCAATAGGTGGAGCAAAATGTAGCATGGGCATGGTGGCAGTTACGTGTGCAACTTCCATTCGGGTGCTTGGTAATAGCTATGAGTTCCAAGTGCTTAATATGAGTGTCTTTCGAAGACACCATTGCCTTCTGTGTAGTGAGCTATATATGTCGTCCGGATCCACAGTGGTTACTCTGTGCATCTTTCGTAGATACCATTGGCTGCTGTGTAGGGAGTTATATAGCGGCTGGTCCGCTGTAAGGTCTTTGGAGTAGCAGGCCGATCAAAAAGGGTAGAATTAGGATTACATCCTAATTACAGGATTAGGAATTCAGCCTAACCAAAGCAGAAACCAAGGATAAGTGCAAGCAATCGAAATTAACCTATCTTATAGTTAATCGTATTTATTTCCAGTTTCTCTTTCCTTTGTTTCCTCTTTGTATACTAGCACTGTTGTAGAGTCTATTACTTTTACTTTGCTTAAAGACTCTAGATATTACTATCATTCACCAGACTTTTAGTCTGACCCACTCCTCTATTTCCCTTTTACCCCTCCCCCTAGGCAATCAAGGGAGATAACAGTAGATTGCAGTTGCTTGGAGATTTCTTGGAGGAGTTTGCTATCATGAATTTGTTTTCTTTCAGCTTTTGTTCTTTCTATGTACTGGCTTATTATGAGGGATATTATATACTCTGATTTTTGAGACTGTCAGTTTTTGTTTCATGAGACATACTAGATTTTTAGCCATGTATGTGGTATCCGGTATTTGACTTATTTATGAAGCAATTTTGAAGCTTTGTTTTAATTAAGTTATTATTTTAAGTTTTCGCTGTTTTTATCTATATTTGTCTTGTGAATCTTAGTCTCTTTAGCTTTAGTTATACCTACAACGCACCATGCCTTTTAATGTGTCCTTTTGGGTATATTAAGGGGTGTGGGGTGTTTCATGTCAGGTATGGACTGTGCCTGGCAAGGGGTAAGTCGCTTCACTCAAACACGATGGACCGACCTACTCAGGTCATTGAGTATGGATTGTGCGCCGTAAGGGTCCGAAGAGGTCAAGGTTGTTAGGTATGGACTATGCCTGGCAAGGGTCGGTTGCTTCGCTCGAATGCGATGGATCGGCCTACTCAGGTCATTGAATATGGATTATGCTCGGCAAGGATCCGGAGAGATCAAGGTCGTCGGGTATGGACTATGCCTTGCAAGGGGTATGTCTCTTCGCTTGAACGCGATGGATTGACCTACTCAAATTTTGGATTTATAGAAATTCAAAACACACCATCCTATCGCAAGGAATGTTTTAGAGGGCAAAGTGTTAACCCACCTTTTGCCAAGGCAGTAGACAGGCGGATTTAACCCAACAGACTTCATGATTATCAAGGCCAATAGCCCAGAATGATGATTGTGGGGCCTATAAATCAAGTACAAATAATAACATGAAGTCGAGATTGAATGGAGTTGATAGATATGTAAGGCAGAATGTTCGAAGTATGGAATATGGTTCAACACAAAGGAGTTATTGGCAAAAATCAACTTCCACCATAAGGATCAGTTTGTTTCAGGGAGCAAGTGCATTTCAATCGAAAATAATTAATATCTCAAGATCCACAAGTCCAATGCTTATGAAATTTTGTGAGCAAGATATGGGGACCTTAGGGAGCCTACCCTAGGGATTGCACTTCAAGAAGATGAAGTCAGATGGACTGGCACTCTTCCCTTGGTAGGGATCGGCAGGAATCAGTAAGCAACTCATGTTGAAGCAAAGATCAAGCAATAACTCAAGTTCTACTCATCCAATTGACATGAAACATGGAGCATAATCTAATTACAACATGTGGAACACCACATACGGATCGCACATCATTTGGAGCAAGTTGGAGGGATCGTCCAGTATCCCTCCATAGGGATCGGCTATAATCAATCTTTGTACCATATTACAACAAAGATTGATCGATAACTCGAGTTCTACTAATCCAATTGGCATGAAACTTGGAGGCTATACATAATATAATAAGGAGAAGCTCACTTAGGGATCGCATGTCATTTGGAGGAGTTTGTATGGATTGTCTCCTATCCCTTCAAAGGGATCGACTGGAATTAGAATATATGCAACACCACTTTAGGGAAAATGCAATATCTCACAAACCGTAAGTCAGAATGGCACAAAATTTGGAGGGAAAGTAGCTAACATCAAGGGGAACCCACTACAGAGATCGCACCCTATTTGGCCATGAAAATAAGGATCGGTACCGATCCCTATTGTGAGCCTCAATGGGCCAGAAAATTCTTGGGTGGCCTCGTCATGGCCTGGAGGTTCTTTTTCCGAAATATTAGCCCGATCCTTGCACACCTTCCCCTATAAATACATCAGGCATGGTGTCTGAAAATTTGGCTTCTTTCTCCCTCTCTTTATCTTCAACCTAGGCTACACTCAGCCAATTTTATTCTTGGATTTCGGATTGTAACTGTAAACAAACTACAGTATAATAAAAATGATTATTCTGAAGTGGACATAGGCCAGAGTGAGCCAAACCACTATAAATCTTGTGTCTTTTTACTTACTCTCATTTCTAATTTGTTTGTTCTTCATATTATATTATCTATATTAAATGCAATCCGAGATCTAGGACTGGATATTGGTGCTTTCATATAACTAGGTGTTGGTGGCCAATTTTTGCCGTCAACATGTAAATACCTATGATATAACTTGACAATGTTAAAATGAGTTAAATAAGAACCATTGCGGTCACTAAGCCTCTTTTGAAATTGTTAAATTATTCTTTTAAATTTGATTCCTTTTTAAAAAGGGTGTAAAGAGAATTATTACATTATTTAAATGTTTTAAAGTAAAGTTATTACTGATTTGAAATGTTTAAAGTTTATCATCATTTCAATATGATATTTAAAGGATAGTTCATTAACTATTTTATTTAAGGTGTTGAAGTTATTTTAATTAATAATAACTTATTTATTTAAAGGGTGCTTTAAATAAGTGATTGTTTATCGAAGGAACTTTATTGATCAAAGTTTATTAAAGAAGTTTTGTTTTAAATAAAAAAAGTTTATATAAGGAACTTTATAAATAAAAAAGAGACCTTGAAATTTGCAAAGAAGTTTTATAAATGATTTTGATATTTATAAAGGAGTTTTATAAATAAACTTGGAGATTTTATAAAGAGTTTTATAAATGGATTTGGAAATTGTAGTAAAGGAATTTTCAAAAAATGAAATAGATTTATTAAAAGTATTTATGGAAGAAATTTATAGAAGAATTTGAAATTGGATTTCCTTTAATCGACCTTCTAAATTTTGGTGGTATGGACATTCGTTCCACGCTTAACACCGAAGGAATAGTGTTTAAGGTTATCCTTATCTCCAACTTAGATAACTTTTTTTGCAATCCTTTTAACATGATTTTGAAGTAAAGAATCTTTCACAATGTTTTGTGAATATACTTATGCCAGTAAGATAAGTATATGAATATTTTAAATAAATATTTTGGAAAGACATTTAAATAAACAAAATATTTATTATGAGGCTTAGTGTTTGCTATGGGTAATTAAATCTCTGATTGTTGTTTGTGTATTTGATAGCTAAATAATCGACTATCAAAATCTTGGCCAGCTTTGACTTAGGAAGTGAATAGAAGCTTCGCGTATTCATACGGCTTGAGTTCCCTTAGGAGAACTCATTCTGGTTAAACGTCTCTAGCTTTGAGGGATATACTAGAGATCTCCTTGGGACTTTAGTATAGTCCACTTACTTCTAAAAGAACCGGGAATGAGTCAACCGGAAATTATCGGTTGTTGGTTCGGAGTGACTGGAATCAGATATCTTATCCAAAAACAACTTTGATCTAACTCAAGCCTTTCGAACTGAAGACATCTTGAAGAATATGGAATCGAAGATGGGGCTTTTGAAGTGTAAAGGCTGCTTGCTAGTAATCCAGAGGGTGATTCCAAAATGAATGTCGTAGAGGTAGTGCCTTCGGTTTCATTTAGACCCAGAGTGAACTTGTATGGAAGAATGCTGGCATTGCATTTCTTCCTAGAGGGCAGTGTTAGCATTCTAAGAGGGAAGTACTAAAATAAGGTAAATCGTTGCCTCAAGCCTCACAACTCGGAATGGTTAAAATAGGGTAGATGCAGTAGAGCTATGCAGGTCGCTCCCATAAGGGTGTGTCATAACATTTCTAGATTATCATATTATTGATTTGGTTGTGCATGAGAGCTCTCGATAGATGTTGGGAACAACTAGGGTGATGCCATATTTGGTACTATCTAGGAAGGCATAAGCCGGTCTTGTGTTGGTATAGGGGCAATTTCGATTGCAACCCTCAGTACATTTTATCTAGAGATGTATTGTATGGAAGGTAGTCCCTTACCTAGCCATTATTGGACTCCATTCTCCAATACGTGCTTTATGGACATTTGTGCCAAACTATGTTGAAATGTGAGATGCAAGTATTTCAATTATTTTATATATTTATTTTAAACCCTGGACATTAATATAATATTAGAAGATTTCTTCTAGAAATGTTTTGGTTACCGTAAGGTAAAAACTGTCCGTGTTTATGTGCAGCATGGTCTTACGAGATACCTTTTATTTTAAAAAAGGTTTTCAAACGTAGAATCAATATGATTTGTTTAAGTTTTTCTTCCTAGTTTTACCAAACTGACCCGAGCGTTGTTTTCCTAAAATGCTTGGGTCAGCCCGAGCATAATTTCCAGATTTAGCTGGATTCCTTAGAGCTTTCTAGTAATGAGCTAGATCCTCCAAAACGTATTCACGTATCTAATATTCTTCTGCAATTCTCTTTTGTTTTGTTCTTGTCTGTATTTATCAGCAATTGTAAGGACAGGCAGTTGCAGCTGTCCACGCTGATAATAGGTTAGTGTATTCTGATGCTGTGTATACTACAGAGATGCTTTCTTTTCTAAAGACTTGTGTATATTATATGTTTCTCGTCACAATGTGAGATTCTATTATATCTTTTTCTTTCTTCACCCAAAAGGACCTATCTTTCGGACACTTAAATGATCGACACATGAATACCGAGGATGTATTAAGTGTCGTCTTTAAGTTAAGGAAGGTAGATCGTTACACTGGTTTACACTGTCTATTTCAATAAAAGAAAAAAAATAATTCCTTGTAATTTCGAACGAAGCAAAGACCTTACTATTAGTTCATTTATGAAAAATTATAACAATATTCCTTTTTAGAGGATGGCTCTGATAAATTAAAACATTCAAAGGAATGTTCTAGTTTAGAGATTAATAAATAAATAAGTAAATATATATATATGTATAACCACACTTAATGCTCAAAAATAGAAATACATAAATGGCGTAATTTACGACTATATGTATATTAGTTTGTAACAGCGTAATAATTACTAGACTAGGATTTATGGACATTAATTACAATTTAATGGGCAATAAATATGTAATCAATAGAGAGTTAAAAGGGAATTAAATGGAGATTGAATAGGGAAACTAATATGGCATCTATGGGAAAATGAATAGGCATAATACGTTGGTTTTGAAACTTGTAAATGAAGGTTATTAGAAATTTTAATATGGAAATTACGGGAAAATGAATAGCCATAATTGGTATATTTTGAAATAGGTAAATATATTAGAGGAATTAAATAAGGACTAACTATGTTAGTACCAAACGTGGCACAAACACCCAGGGAATTAGAGTAGAGAACGAAATAAAGAAATATAAATGGAAAATGAGTGAAAAAAAGACACCAAACATTTATAGATGTTCGGCTAATCATTGCCTACGTCCACTTGAGATTTCCATTAATTATCTTGTTGTTTTCTAAGTACAATTCTTGTGGTTCGGTACCACTCCATAGGAAATTACAAAGAAATAGGTAAAAATTGTAAGGAAACCAAAAGATCCTTGAAAGTAAGCCCTATCCTCCTATTTATACCTGTAGTTTGGCGGAAAATGTTCCACCATGTCTTCCTCCATGATCTCCATTATCTAGCAGCAATTGCTCTCAAGAAAATGTAGCCAGGTCAGTAAGCAGCTATGGATCGGTACCAATCCATAAGATACGCTTATGGATCATTCTTGTTGTTTTGGGATGAAGCAACTTGTCATTAGCTTCATGATTTCCAACTTGTTATTTTGGTTATGAGCTTGTTTCTAGGCCAATAAATGGATTGGTAGAGGAATGGAGTTGCTGATTTCAAGTGCTCGAGGTATTCGATAGCAAAAGACCTACGATCGATCAATAGAGCTTGGAGTGGATATCTATCACCAATAACTGAGTATAGAAGGAAGTTGAAATGATTTGGGTGCAAGTTTATGGATCGGTACCGATCCATGGTGATGGATCAGTATCGATCCATCACTTCGATGGATTCGACCTTGGGATTTTGTGGATTGGCTTTGTACTCAACTCTTGATCTTAGTTGTACTTGACTTATAGACTTTGTGGCTATCTCTCTAGGTTGTCCGCTTTGATAGCTTTTAAGTTCAATTCATCAAATCCATCTAGATACTATGCGGTCAGAAGGCTGAATAACTCTTGCCCCTCAAAATTTTCAAACATGATGTACTTTGGATCGAGATAAGTTGGGACTGCCATGTCGGACTCTAATACAAGTTTCAAATAGTTGTTATCCTTCTTTCCGACCTTATTCGTAGAGCGTCATGTCTCTAGCTATTCATTATGACATTTCATTAGCATCTAGCACTATAAAACTAAAGCGTGCTCTCATGATCTGTCATTTTGAGCTCAATAATTTTGAACTAGTTCCTTTTTTTAGATTTTTCAGTTTTGAACTTGCTTTTTCTCAATTCCAGTCATTGAATGTCAAACATGAACATGTACATGGATAGACATGCACACTCTTGTGGATTCTCTTGAACATATGTACATGCATACATAAATCAACCTTCTTTTTTCCTCTTTTTTTAAATTTATCATTCTATATCGATCCAAGCCAATTAAGTAGGCGATGTAATCGCCTAAAAATTTGGGTTCGGGGTATTATATTCCTAACCCATCTCTTCTCCTCATCGCTTTATTTCTGAACCTTGACATCCAGCTTTCATCTGCCATTAGAGTACTTTGCTTCCAAAGTGAAACTTTGCATCACCATTCCTTGATTTTTGAACCACAACCGCTACCACAAATCACTTCAACCTCCAAGCTTTGACCATCGTTCAACGAGACCGATCGGTCATATCGCCTTGAATCCCTTCTAGGTCCAAGTGAACATTTAAATTGAATGCCCAACTTGATTGCCTCTTCTTGCTCTAACATATCTAGGTAGGCTGCGTTGGCGATGGAGAGGCTGGTGGAACTTCACGTTGAAATTTACACTTGGGATCAGAGGAGATGATGTAAAATAGCCAAAATCAATGCAAGGGGATGGATCAATCTTACCCTTGGTGGATTTTGGTTCTTCGTTCATTTTAAGGCATTGTAATGCGAATCATACTCAAACTTTTTCCAAACATCATCTCCCAAGTTCCAAGAAATTTTGAATACACAAACGATGACGTGAAGCACGTTGGGATGGTCAACAATGACGGTCACTGCGGATAGCATCCAGACTTCTTAAATCAACTATTGCATAATAGCATAAACTGACACTGCACTAGGCTTCCACTATAGCACATGGAATTACTTTTAATAAGTCTGGTATCGATCGTGTGTTGAGTTTTAATAGCTATGGGTCATAGACTTTCTAAGCGTCACTCCATTGAAGTTGCAGCCCCATCAGTTTCCAGATACGTTGAATCAGATACTAGTCAAGCTCAGCCATGCTTCCATCTGCACGATATGTTAGAATCTCTGGTTTACGTTTCAATGATAACAACTATACAATCATACACACACACACACACTTTATTATGATTACATGTATATGCTACAAGAAGACACCATGCTCGAAACTATTGAGACTCAAAGAGAAATGTAGATCTATCAACCATAATATAGTTAGTAAGGTTATTCTACTGTAAAAGAGGCTTAAATAAAATGTTGTTATGGTCTCCTTGAGTATATATGCATGCACAATCACACACTATTTCGTATGCACAGAAATTAAGTTGAAAAACTGTTTTTACTACTTACAAACGTCTGAGGTAAAACCACATACGTCTGTGACAATCCTCGGGTAATTATTTTCTGAAGTGACAGACGTCTGAGGTTTAACCACAGACATCTATCGTATTAAAAACTGTAAATTTTGAAAAGACGCTTCTGTTGAGACAAAAAGAAATTACCCCTCATCGAAAGGTTGCAACCATTAAAGTGAATAGAACTTCTCTAATAGTAACAACACTTCATCTGCATCCTTTTGAATCTATAAATACTACTTTGATTTAGATGTATCAATTAACAAAACTTGAATTAATTGAATCTTTGCTCTCTTGATTTCTTATCACTAGCTTGTGTATACATTGCTTACATACTCTCAATCTATTATAACCAAAATATAATTTTGGTTAAACCACTTCCAACAACTCAAAGCATTCACATTCACATACTCAAAGGAGACCATAGGAAGATTTGTACTATTAGTCAAAAACCGTGTTATTTGGAACACAAGATTGTCAGAGATATACTTTTGTATTAGCCTATTCCTCTGGGCGAAACGAGGGTCAGTTGGTTAAAGGAAATACCGAAGGGGGATTTTGGGACTGGATGTAGGACGGGAGGTCTGAACCAGTATAAAATATCTGGTATGATCGTTTCTATTATTTATCTTACATTTAATTATTATACTCTGCTTATCATAGTTAGTAATATGCACACATATTTATAAGTTGCATTATTTATAATGATCCTATAAAATTTCACGACAAACACTGGTGCAGCGTATTTCTCAACCTGAAAAACCACGTGTAGGTTAACCCACTCAAGATGTTCCAGTAGAGCCTGTGGAAGGCCCAACAGTCGAGGATGCTCCCGATGGACTTGATGATGTTGTTCTACTAGATGATCCAGTAGATTCCATATCATCTAAAATTGTAGAGAGATCACTTAGGAGGATATACAAGAAACACGGTATCTCGTTTGAAGATGTGTTAACTCCTACATGCCACCAAAGGGCACATCATCCCTTAGTTGGGTGCATATCATGCAATAAGTATATGTACTTGGTAGGATGCATCCCACCATTTAATCAGTTCATCAGACGAGCTCTACATTTTATGAGGATGGTTCTAGCTCAGCCCCATCCGAATAGCTATACATTTCTTTATAACTTATTCAAATATATGCTCGCCATTTCAATAGGGTTCCCAGTAATCAAGAGATTCGATAACTATTCAGCTTCAAGCATCACAAGGGAAATGCCCCCTTATTTTCTTAGAGCCATCTAGGGGTTGTTGAATTGTGGTTGGCACAATGATGGCACAACCATCTAGGGGTTCCTAGTAATCAAGTGATTCAATACCTATTCAGCTTCAAGCACTACAAGGGAAATCCTTTTCTTATTTTCTTAGAGCCATCTGGGAGTTGCCAAATTATAATTGTCGCTTGGAACAAACAGAGCTATTTCAAGGACGAATTCTTCTCTGTTCGTTGTCCTCCTAGGTTTGCACAGCGATGATTGTCTCCCCGTAGGTTCTATTCTTACCCTTTTTATACAAGTCCAAATTCATAGTTATGTTATCGCTGAACTTCTTTATTGTTATTTGCGGATATACCACGCAGGCTTAGCAATGCTACTCTGGCAGAAACCCTCCGACAAATTCACCAAATCCTAGAGGAAGAGGGAGAGATAAGACGCTGCTTAGCGATGAGAATCTACGAGCATATAGCTTGTTGGACCCGGATCGTAGTGTCGGTTTTGCTCTGGAAGACACTGATAGTGATGAGGACGGTTCTTCGTCCATAGATAATGGAGACCATTCCAGTTCAGAGTCCAGTAGTTGAGACTAGCAACATGCAGAAGCATACCAAAGAAGGCAAAGTTAAGGGTTAAGGTGAAGGAGGAGGCAATGGATGAGGAGAAGGCTAAGCTAGTACTGATGCAGGCCATGATCCATCTATTAATGAAGACGATGAAGACACTCAACCTCTTCAAAGAAGAAGTCTTAAGATTAAAATTTCCAAAAGACAGATTTCGACTTTGCCTCCACCACTGTCGGCCATAACCACATTTGAAACTCCCATACAGCCTTCGGAGGATCCTTATGCTAGTCTTGGGTCGATTCTGGATTATATCCCTTCCTACGCTCTAGGAGATATAAGCATTGGGGATGTTGGGTCCCCCATTCATTTCCAAAAGGATGTGCTTCAACTAAAGCGGGGGAGATTACCCTAGTTAACAAAATTAAAACTGACAGTCCATAGAGAGGACAATAAGATATTTGCACGGACACACACAAGCACTACACTTTGCTCAGCTTATGTTGTGTTCTTGTCGTGTTAATGCTGTGATGTGCACGTAAATGTGCATATTTTTATTTCCATATTTAATCGAATTTAATTAAATAAATGAGCATATAGGGTGTTTTAACATGTTAAAACCAAAATTCAAATTATTTTCAAATCGTTATTTATTCATCTTCATTTAGGAGCAAAATGGTCATTTTTGTGTGTGAATTAATTTGAGAAAATTTACTTAGATATTTTAATGTTGTTTTGTAGGAATTTTAGTGAATTTTGGAAGAGGCTTCATGGAAAATATGCATACACAAGAGAAAACAAAGGAATGAAGATGGAAACAATTCAATTAATACAACATGGAGGACCCCACCTACCCATTTATCATGATGTACAATTAGGAGCTAATGCACATGCTAATAAAGATTAAAGTTACATGCACAAGTAATGGTGGATTATGCTCATGCTAACGACAACTTGAAGGCCACACTTCCTCAAGTGTATTTTGGGTAGTCCTCAAAAATATGGATTAGCGTTTCAAACATGTATAAATACCCCTTATGTTTCATGTAAGGAGCTCTTAGCCTCCTCTTTAGTTAGTTTAGTTTTGAGGCTCACAAATAAACAAAAACTCTCATTTTCTTTACATAGCTACTTAGCCATTTTCTTTCATGTAATTTTCTTTTATACAATGTTAATTCATGCTCTCTTTCTTCTCATGTTAGTAGTGTATACCTTTTTATTTATGCAAGTAGATTAGTTTTTATTATATTTTAATTATCTTTCTTCTTACTTTGCTTGCATTTTCCTCTTGCTTTTGTTTCATGTTGAATGCTACATTTGTTGAAATGATAACAAATATAAGAGGCTAAACCCCTTCAATTTAAGGGTAATGAAGCTCTCTTAATTACGTAGATTCAACATTTTGGTAATTTTTGATCTTTTTTTTGTGCTTAATGGAAATGTTTGGATGTGATTAAATTTTGTTGTTTAGCTTTGAATTTGATAGCCAATGTTGTTGACACCAAATAGGCTATGCTTACACAAACACAAACACAAATTACCTCTTCATCTACATATAATGTCGATAATGAAGTGATTTTAAAATCAAAAGTTGATGGTTTATATTTCTAATCAATAGTTAATAGATCATGCTTAGAATATTTTATTTTCAGGTTCATCGTCATTTTCATTAGACTTAAAAAGTGGTTTAGTGGGTGTGTTAAAGTTTGATGGTTTATATTGGGCTAATTAATAGCACAAATATTCCATATTTATAATAAATATATCAATTAAATTCACTAATGACCAAAAGAAGATCATAATTTCATTTTGTTGATTTATGTGATCATTAGAAGGAATTTGCCTCTAAATTGCCTTCAAACTCTCATATTTTTATCTACTCTAGCTTTTGTTAGTTTTTACAATTTTTTTAGCTTAACACAACTTCAAATCTTGGTTTAATTTGATTGAATATAATTTTAAAATCTAAACAATCCCCTATGGATCGACCCATATTCGGTACGTACTAACATTGTACGCTGTGCGCTTGCGGTTAATTTTTAATTAAAAAATTTCGGCTATTTTCTAGACCGAGAGAAAACAAGTCGTTAAACAAGTTTTTGGCACCGTTGCTGGAGAATTTATTTGATTTTAATTTCATATTCTTCGAATTATTTGTTGTTTGATTTTATTGTGTGTTAATTTTGTGTGTGTATTGCATTTAAAAAAAAATGTGTGTGTGTATTTGTTGGTTGATTTTTGCTTGCATTTTGATTGTGTGATTGTTGTTGTTTTCTAGTTGCATTTGCATTTACGTATTTATAAAAAAAATACACAATTTCAGACAAATTTTTTTTATTACATTTTCATTACACTTACATTTTCTATCTTAGATTTACAAATTTCCTTTTTGTTACAAATTTTTTTTAACCTAAACTGTTCACTATGCACATCAGTGTAACAGCAGACCATTTACACTCTCCCTCCTATCTCTGGCCATTCACCACATCAATACAACATCCAATACATACTGTCGCCCCTTCTCAAATCTGCTACTACTGCATCTCCACACCATACACACCTCTGTGCATCTCCACAGTCGCCAATCCATCAACACAACCACATCTTACCCACATCACCACCAACATTCAATCACCACTACTTCCCTCCCTCTGTCAACATACCATTTCACAACCTCGCCTGACCACTTCTCTATCTAACAGTTCACCCACATTTCAACAAACCTTCCTTCACAACATCCCCTCTACAACTTATCTACAACCAACTGCCTTCAATTGCTCCTCTGACCACAAAACATCCCCTTCATACAAGCTTCACTGTCAAACATCCCCCATCCACCTCCAAACAACACATACTACCACAATACTTGCCTCTGCATACATAAGCAACCAGACTAGGCCCTGCATTTCACCAGCCACTACCTATACATCAAAAGTGTGTAGCAAACATCAAAACTCCTTTCATACATCCACTGTACAGTTCACCATATCGAAACCTCACTGCACAGTCAAACCACAACCATTGCAGTGCATATCACAACAGCAAACCATTACATCCTCTTTAACATACCCACCTCACTGTTGCCATTACAAATCACTCAAAACAACTGCTCTACTGCCAGCACCACAAACAAATTGTCAAACGACAACCATCTTGCTACATACAAACCTTCACTTTTGCCTTATACTCCTACCTTGCACCATATTCTTACTTCACAACAAACCATAAATCACCAGAAACTCAACCATAACACCATCATCCCCTGAAAACAAACCATACACTAACCATAGCAATTACTTCTACCACTACCCACCACATCATCCAATATACACTACCACCAATTCATTCACTGCCTTGCCATCATTCCACCTGAACTACGACTGCAAACTATCATACTAAAACAACCACAGTGCCTACCACCCCTTGTTGTCCACTGTCATCACTGCACTGCTACCATCTGCTGTAACACATTAATACATCTCCATTGCCTTCCACAACTTCATCTTCATTCAACTTTCTGCCTCCTACCCATTCACCCAGCAACCATATCACAGTGCCTATAACTACCAACCACAGTTCAAACCCACCTCTGTACCCTTCAACAACAAACTACTGCCTGCCTTCCCTTACTTGAACATAATCACTGCCTACACTCCAAAACAGTTCCCCCCTACATCTGCTACTTCACCATAGACACTACTCTGTGCAACAACACCCACTGCTTTGCACTTCTCCACTTACACCATAACATTACCATAATCAAAACTTCCCCTACCTGCCAACATTACTGTCACACTCCATTCGCATCCTTCTCGATCAAACTGCACAAACTCCATTACCACACTACCACATACTCCTCCAATCCCAACTGCACTTCTACTTAACCCTGCAAATTGTCTTCATCTCCACGCTCAACCAACTGTTACTCTGTGCCTTCCCTGCTGTCTGCCAATCTCTTCAAATCACAGAATCCATACAACAGTCCCTCCCCACTGCATACACTTCTGTTCTGCAAACAACACAACACATAACTCCTTACCACTGTCACCATTACAACCTTCCTTCCTCCCTGCCTTAAACGAATTCTCTGCAAACCTTCCAACATCAACCACAAACCACACCACAGCCACCTCCTTCGCCACCAAAACCACTCGCAACTTCCCCAACCAAACACGAACTCGACCTCAAATCGTCCAAGCCCGAAATCGAGTTTCACTGCATCATTTTCCTCGAACCACCAGGTCCTTCAAACCAGAAGATCTGAAGTAAAGTGACAAGAAATTCGCGATTTTGATTTCGCAAGTCTAACTTCGCGATTTTGAAGTTCGTTTCTTCCCTTTCGATATTTCGTTTTTTATGATGAGAAGCAATTTTTTTATTTCAGTAGGAAGAAGAGAACAAGGATATAGAGAGTTGCGGGTGGGCTTCAGTATTGTATATGGGCCGAGTGGGCTTCTTATTTTTATTTTATTTTCTTTTGTTTTATTCCCATTTTGTTTTCCATTCTCCTTTTTGTTCTTTTTGTTTTTCTAAAACCAAACAAAAAAAAAGGAAAAAAAATGGTTGGCCTGAGTACATTTGATTTGTTTTGGGCCGGGTTTGTTTGGTTTAGTGAATTTCATTTTGAAATTTCATTTGTGAATTAATTTTGTTTAGTTTTAATTTGTTTTTTTTGTTTGTTTTTAGCTCAAACCTAATTAAAAAAAGGATTTTTTTTATTTTCAATTTTCTTAGATTGTTTTCAGTTTTCCTTGAACAAATTTTCAGGTTGCAGATTTTAGGAAATTAGGATTGCAAAAAGAATTGCTTGTCAAATAATTGCTGCTAAAATTTCTTGCTTGCTTATAAAAAAATTTGATACTTAAAAATAAATTTGCTAATAATTCTGCACGCTCTGGTATCGTGCTCTTATCACTTGTTTTTATTTTCTTTGTATTGTTGGTTGCTTACATTTAAAAAAAATTCAAAAACAAAACAAAAACAAAATTCATTCGTAGTTGCATTTTTAATACATGTTTAATTTCGGTTTTGCATTTCATCCTAGAATTTGATAATAATAACGGTTTGACATCTTAGGGGTGTCGCGAGCTCACCTAGGACTTAAATGTATGTTGACAAGTTATCCTCTTTCAACAATTTTATTTCTTGGTGTCTAGGCTACGACAGACCAATAACCATTTATAAATATTACGGTGATTCGTAAATATTATAGTGGTTGTTTCTTCAAAGGTACTTAAACCTTCGGTTGCATTGCTACCGTGATTCGTGGTGCACCGATAACTCCTGCCCGTTACCTGGCTCAGAAATATTTTGTTGATTTAAGACAAAGTGTGATTATAGAATTTTGGGTTAGAAGCTACTAAGGACAAAAAATTTATATTTAAGTCCTTGCATTCATTTAGTTTCATTAGTTCATGCATCTTTAAAAAAAAATTCAAAATTCCAAAACTAAAAAAATTGTAAATATTCCTTAACTTAGTTTTTTAAAATCCTTTCATTTGAAATTTTTAAATCGAAATAAAAAATCCAAAAAAAATTTAAGTTAGTTTTTACCATAGAAAAACAAAAATCTAAAAAAAATAAAAATCTAAAAAAAATAAAATAATTTGAAAAAATCCAAATAAAATCAAACAAATTTCCCTTTTGAAAAATAAATTCCTTTTGGTAAATAGTTTTCCTTTATGAAAAAAAGAAAAAAAAACAATTTTTGAAAATGTCTGAGTTTCCCTACTTACGTGAATTTTACGATAGTTGTGAAAATCAATATAATCCATATAATTTCACTCCAAATTCTTGTGGATATTTTAACAACAACTATTTTAGAAACAATTCGAATTTTGAACAACAAAATTTCCAAAATAGTGAGCAACCCTCAACTCTTGAAAAGAGTATTGAAACCATTTCGTCTTTACTTGAACTCTCCACACAAAATGATCAAAATATAAATGATTTATGTACACATATTTGTGCAATGATTCAAGTCAAAGTTTTCAAAATAATCAAAATTTGAATTCACTTCAAAATTCAAATGATATCGGTTATAAATCATGCCAATACAACTTCGAACTCCAAAATGAATTCCAAAGTCAAAATGGAAATGTGAACTACTTTTCAAATAATTTTTGTAATGAGAATAATCTCGAATATGGTGCAATTGACAATTTTCGTTCTCAACAAGTTCCAACTGAAAATTTTCAAATTAATAATTATAAATTTGACTTTGTTGAGAAAATGAAAGAGATTTACAACGATCACACGGATTTGTTGTTTGCAACATATATGAAACAACACGAGCCACAAAATCAAGTCCAACATGTGACGAGTCAAATAATAATCCACATTTTACCCAATTTGATGATTTTTAAATAACAACTTTTAAAACTGAAAACGACGATCTTAACGAAGTTGTTGAAAATGCGGTAATTGAGTTGGAGTTCAATTCTTTGGAGAGTGTGGAACCAAATTTGAAATTCTATCTTCCTT
Organism: Allium fistulosum; assembly: GCA_030737815.1. Classification (NCBI taxonomy): domain Eukaryota; kingdom Viridiplantae; phylum Streptophyta; class Magnoliopsida; order Asparagales; family Amaryllidaceae; genus Allium; species Allium fistulosum. The sequence continues at coordinate 794,307,866 of CM060902.1, read as the reverse complement.
TTTCCAATTTTTAAAAAGTTGAATGCAAAAACTTTGGATTTTGAAATTGATACATGCAATGAAGTTGTGAATAATTCAACAAAGGAAGACAAATTTAATGAGCACAAAAATTCCTTGGACTTTTCAAAGATGAGTTGTCGAATTTTGATGGGTAAGGTTTAAATCACCATTTTGATTTTGAAATCAATAATTCTGAAGAAGTTTTCAATGATAAGTTTGAATTTCAATTTGGTGAAAGTAAACTTGAACTCCAACCAATCGTTCTATCTACCCCAAAAATCATCGAAAATAAAATAACTCATATGATTTTTAATAAAACGAAATTCATTTTTCCAAATCAACAGTCAACATTGAAATCTTTTATGGCTTGGTTTTCGATGTTAAAGCTGAGTCTCTCGTATTTGACGAGATAAATGAACTGGTCTTTGGAAGACCGTTTCATTTACTTTTTAATGATATATCTTCTGATGTCGTGTAAATAATAATCATTTCATTTTCGTGTAAATATAGGATATATTTTTATTTTTCTCCTTTGACTTGGGTTGACTGTAGGGACATAGTCAAAATCAAGTGTGGGGGGGAGGGAGTTTCATCTTCATTTTTATTTTATTTTTCATGGTTTATTTTTTTCATTTTCTTTCCAAAAAAAAATTTTAAGAAAAAAAAAACAAAAACAAAATTCCAAAAAAAAAATTTCTTTTTAGCATATTGATTTACTTTTGAAGAAACACTACGGGATAAGTATAAGATTTTTGTTATTAAATTGAAAGTTTTGAAAATTTATTTGTCCCAACAAAAATAAAAATAAAGTTTGATTACAAGTAACGATGGTTTAATTAGTACATAGAAAGATTCATGGGTGTTAATTATAAAGCATATCCTAATTGAAAATCTTTGTTTACTAAAAAGTTGGTGGATTTAAAGAAAAGGATATAACATTTTTTATCTTCTAAGTTAAATGGTGCTCAGATGATTTTACAAAACTCTCTCTTCAAAAAAACAAAAACAATATATATATATATATTTGTATATATGTATATATTTTATTAACACCTAGAGTCATGTGTTCACACGCAAGTGTGTACACTCGTCATGCTCTGTACCCTTCTCACGTACCCCGAAAGGCAGTGCACGATTGGTATATCTAGCCTCGGTTTTCTGAGTTAGGCATATGTAAATATTGTTAATATCAATAAAATTTTCAAATAAAGAGAGAGTAAGCAATTGAAATCCAAGCACTATTTTAACTTATATGATTTGACTTGTTATTTAAAAGAAATGAAAATACCACTTTGATAAACTTTGAAAATCAACTATGGATCCATTTCATAGTTGCACTATGTTATCAACCGAAACAACTAGTCAAACTAGAGTTTAATTGTGATGATAACTTAATTTTTGTTGGAAATTTTGACAAGTAAAAGGACTTAAATTTCTTGATAATGACCAAAAATTATATTTAACCGATTGGTGTCAATTTAAAAGTAAATTCTTTATTTGTAAATATTTTAACAAACTTGCATTCATCTCTTTGTAAATTAATCTTGCATTTAGGAATTTTTCACTTTGCATTTGGATTGTGTGGGTCGTATCCGCTGAAAACCCTCACGAGACAACACTCGTCCTACTAGGAACACCTAGAGGTTTAACGGCTTATTGCATACGCTCAATGCAATCGTGCTTCCTACGTAAATGGATTTACCTTTGTTTTTCTTTATTCGAGGATGAATAAAAAGATAAGTGTGGGGGTATTTAATGTGCACGTAAATGTGCATATTTGTATTTCCATATTTAATCGAATTTAATTAAATAAATGAGCATATAGGGTGTTTTAACATGTTTAAACCAAAATTCAAATTATTTTCAAATCATTGTTTATTCATCTCCATTTTAGGGGCAAAATGGGCATTTTGTGTATGAATTAATTTCAGAAATTTACTTGGATATTTTAATGTTGTTTTGTAGGAATTTTAGTGAATTTTGGAAGAGGCTTCATGGAAAATATGCATGCACAAGAGAAAACAAAGGAATGAAGATGAAAATAATTCAACTAATACAACATGGAGGACCCCACTTAACCACTTACAATGATGTACAATTAGGAACTAATGCACATGCTAATGAAGATTAAAGTTACATGCACATGTAATGGTGGATTATGCTCATGCTAATGACAACTTAGAGGCCACACTTCCTCAATGGTATTTTGGGTAGTCCCCAAAAATATGGATTAAGGTTTCAAACATGTATAAATACCCCTTATGTTTCATGTAATGAGCTCTTAGCCTGTGACGACCGCCCATGACCCCTGCACCGAATCTAGAGATAGTGCGCTGTAAAGTGTGCCAGGCGACCATGGACGATTGTCAGGGTAGATTAAAACAACAGAATCTATCGTATTACTCACAGCGCATGGACAAAATACAATAGAACATATGTATAGTGAAGCTTTACAGAACAAAATGACATCATATAAAACTCCATAATAGTTGAATACAAGCATCCAAATAGCCAATACATCAAGCCTCACTACATAACACTCAGAGAATACAAAACAGCGGAACATCTAGTACATATAATAAGAAGATAATATGCAACCCTCCAGCTCGTCTTCGACATCAGCATCGTGAGAAGAGAACAGCACCTGTCACCTGCTACCTAGTCTGCCCGTCCCAAAAATGGACGAACAGCCCAAGGCAATAAGAATTAAAACATAAAGCCTTGAGTCAGACAACAGTCTTAGTGAGCAGTAAATTAACTAACAACATACCAAAAGAGCATAAAGGAAAAGGAATAGGAATACAACCCTCCCACTCCAACCTCATTCTACAGTGATAGCCCCCAGACACACACTAAGCAGAAGCAAACATAGCAGAGCATACAATTTAAAGTAAAGCTACTATCACTCGAGTCAAGGGCGATGTTTTCCAAGTACCAAGGCCTAAATCAGATAAGCACCCAGAAAATACCGCTCTTGAGTCCGAATGACGATACAACCAAACATCCATTACTCTGGCTATCACTGTTATCATTGCTTCGATATCACCGTTAATTGAATGACCGTCACATTCTTTCAGCCGTCCGTCAAGGGCTAATGGAAACCCCGGTTCTAGACATAACTCCCGCACGTCATCGCAGCCCGTGCCTAGGACTATCGAATCTGCCCAGAGTACTCGACCATCAACAGTTAGTCGTTGGGACTATCGAATCTGCCCAAACGTACTCTTGCTTAGAGCATGCTAGAACCTTCAACAACGATGCTATCCAAGCCTCCTAGTCATCCTCCTCGACGACTATTCTCATATCCATTCATTATCCTCAACTCGAATCATATCACCGAGTTATCAACATGCTTGGAATGATCCCGTCTGGATTAGACCAAGTCTTCATTACATGATGCCTCGCTTCATTACATCCTCGCAAAGCCTCATCTCAACATCACATCATCAAATCTATGCATAAGAGCTTCATCATCCCGCTACATATGCCACGAGCAGCTTTCCCAATTCAAGAGCCTTTCCCTAAGCTTTTGAATCATCTTTGACCACCTTGTCTAAAACCAATCAACAATCATCTAATTCACAGCAATCAATCATGTCAAACATCAATCCAAGTAACCAAGTATTCAAATATAAGCAAAATGAACAATTATAACAATAATGGCAATTTCGTAATTAAGGAGTTGAAAGTCTAACAAGCATGAAAACATGAGAATTATCTCTACAACTTGACGAATGAACTTGCATAGGTTAACCACATACAAAAATGGTTGTCAAATCATCATGAACAATGGATCTATATGGATCTACACTTAGGATGAAGAAAATGCATGGAAATCACTATTTTAACACCAAATCGAGCCAACAATCCGATATACTCCTTTGGATCCGTGTGAGAGATAATCACCACTCACCAAATCACCTAAACAACTCCAAATCTACACGCTTCAGATCTGGACAGTGAAGGATCGAGCTTGATCTATCACGAATCCGCTTCAAACGAAGAAATCTCTCTTGAAAAGATGAAGATCTTCAATCTAAGCTCTTGAATCTTCAATCTTGATCTTCGATTTGGATGAAAGGAAGCACTAGATTAGAGTGGAGAAAAGAAGTGAAGAAGTGTAGAAGTCGAGCTCTCAAAATGGCAGCACTTCGTCGCTTCAAAATCCGGATCCCAAAAAGTGAGAAAAACCCTTCCTATTTATAGCAGAAAATTCCTTAAGTCGTAACTCGTCCGCCTCTATAAGTCGTCTCCGACTTATAACCTTCGACTTAACAAAGCCTTCAACCTAACAGACTACGACTCAGTGATCTCTCGACTTAAGACTTAGCAGCTAACCTCTAAGTCGGTTGCGACTTAACACCTACGTCTATACGACTTAACGACTCAACCACTTGCGCGAGTTAACACATACGCGCGACTTAACCGGGATACGCCTTAGCGACTTAACAGCTCTACAACTCATCAACCTCACGACTTAGCTAGGTTACGACTTAACTGGTCAGACGACTTAACGAGATAACCCATCCTACGACTTAACAGTGTTACGACCTAACACTTAAGAGGATACGACTTAAAGATTTCAGCTACTCTATGACTTAACAACAAACACCTAAGTCGTCTACGACTTAACACATAGGCTACGACTTAACTATAAGGCTGCCTATCTCCTAAGTCGCTAGCCTCTATAAGTCGGTCACGACTTATCTCTTAGGTCGTTTACGACCTAGGACTTAAACAAATATGACCGAAAAGACAAACATACTAGGTCGTCCACGACTTACCACCTTAACTCGCTAACTCGCTGATCCCTTAACTCGGTAACAACTTAACTCACCTCTATCCTTAAGTCGCTTACAACCATAAGTCGGTCAACTCGCTAACTCGTCCAACCGACCTAACTTCTCTACGCTCTAAGTCGTTGCCGACCTGACTGCCTTAACTCGCCATCCACCTGGGTATCTCCAATCCCCTAAGTCTTATACGACTTACGACTTATACTAAGTCGTGAACGACTTAGGACTTAGCCATATTTTTGCCTAAAATCTGAAATGGCTCAAAAATGCTAAAATTCCAGATTTTGACAAACTTTTCGATCCGTAAAAATACGGGTCGTTACATTCTCTCCCCCTTAGGAATTTCGCCCCCAAAATTCCAAGCAAACAAAGCAATCAAAGACTATTCTGTACGCCTATCATCCATAACAATCAACAAACCATGCATCCAATTCTAGCTTAGCGTACAGAACTCTAACACTAGAACAAGTTACAATATCGTGAGATGACACGACACCTTAGGGTCATACCTTGAAGAGTTCAGGATGAGCTGCCTTCATCCTCTCTTCCACCTCCCACGTACAGTCGTTATCATCATCACTCCATTGTATCTTGAGCAACTTAACTACCTTCCTCCTAAGCTGTTTCGTGTCGGTTTCAACAACACGAAGCGGCTTACGAGGTCTTCTATCGACTGGATCAACTTCGAAATCTTCACAGCTATCAGCAGAAACCACTGTATTCGAGTCGTGCACATACTTCCGTAGATATGATACATGAAAAACATTGTGCACACTCGACATCTTCTCTGTTAACTCCAATCTATAGGCGAGCTTTCCAATTCGCTCGATGATCGGGAATGGTCCAACAAATCTCGGAGTCAATTTTCCTTTCTTCCCGAATCGAATAACATTCTTCAGTGGAGAAATCTTCACAAAAACCATATCTCCTACGTCGAACTCCAAATCCTTACGACGCTTATCATCATAACTCTTCTGACGGTCTTGGGCTGCCTTCATTCGTTGGCGAATGATCTCTATACAATCTGAAGTCTGTCGAATCATCTCTGGCCCAAGTATCAACTTTTCTCCAGTTTCTATCCAACATGTCGGAGAGTTACACGGTCTTCCATACAATGCCTCATACGGTGCCATACCAATGCTTGACTGGTAACTGTTGTTGTATGAAAACTCCATCAAATGAAGGTGATCTTCCCATGATCCTCCGAAGGTACACTTAGTAGGTTGTTTATCATCCTTGTGCGATGAGAGAATTTTAAAGTTGAGCAAGACATGAGTTTTGTTCGCTAGTGATTGAATACTGTTATGTATTGCTAGGTGATTGTTCCTTTGGTTGCTCGTGTTGTAATTTCGAGGATGAAATATTCTAAGTGGGGGAGAACGTAACGACTGGGAATTTCGGACACTTCGTATTTAATTATCTGAATTATTTAAATATTTAAAACTTGGATTGAATGTAATTGAATTTATTTAAAAACTTTTAAACCCATTTTAAATTATAAGTAATGATGGTAAACTTATTTTGGATAAAATTTTACAAAAATAAATAATTTGAAAAAGTATCGATAATATGATCGAAAATCATTTTATCGATAAACGTTTTTTTCCTCAACGAAAGTTGTTCAAACTTTTTTTTGCATGTCTAATTAATCATTATAAAGATAATTAGAAACTAAAAATATTTTCATGTATATGGCTAACTAAATGTGATGATGTCATACATTAGGTAAAAAGAAGATATTCTAAAAAATGAGCGAATAAGGAAATACTTAAAAGATAAGTAAATTTGACATAAAGGAGAAGTAAAGTTATTAATTAATGGTTTGTCCTTTATGGGAGGTATTTGGTCATTAAACATTTCATTTCCTAGTCTATAAATAGAAGGGAGGGGTTCACTTAATAACTCATCGATTCACTTAAGCTTGAGATGAAGTATGACAATTAAAAATGGTGGAAGTGCTTAAGCACTATTTCACTAATTCTTCTCTGGCTTTTTCAAGTCTTAACCAAATCATCTGCAATCTCTTCTAAACTTTGGCTATAGGCCAAAACCATCATGGGAGGCATGATTAGCAAGTAAAAAGTGGGAGAAGGTGAGAGGAAGAAGGGAATTATGGAGGGGGGTGTAGCACATGAGGAGGAGGGAAGGTGTTGCTTTGTCTTGAAAGTGCAAAATGTTTGGATCTTTAGGCTTTTGTTGATGGTGGGAGGTGGTTCTTTGTTTTTATGGCTTTGTGCTTGGGTTGGCATGGATCTAAGTGAGTTATCTCACTATCTTATAAGTGTATATTGTGTATATATGTTATGTCCAAAGTATAAAGTTAAAGTGACATTAACTAAGTAAAGTTATAAACTTTGGACACATTTGAATCCCTTGTTTTCGAGAATTTTTATAAATATATGGGAATATATTCTTAGAGGTTTCTTTCCATAGTTTTTAAGTACCCTAATGATAGTACTTACTATAAAATTTCACGTCTTAAATCATTTGTTAAAGTGGTCAAAACTAGTTACAAAGATCGTGTTTCTCAATGTATTCTTTAACAAGGAGTTTTAACCACATTTATAAATGTTGTAGTAAGTTACTTATGGTTTTAAATGTTTAAAAATGATATTTAAATTTAGTATTTTTCTCTATTTTTTAGATATGTTTCCAAGCACATTTTGAAGTACCTTATAGTTGGTTTGAAGTTTAAATATATTTTTAATAATTATATATGTATTTTCAAAGTAAAGAGGTTTTATAATATAAAACATGTTTTTGACCAAATTATAAAATAGTTATTTTCAAGTAATATTTCTCATTCATATTTAAAACCTATGTATAAGTATTTAAAAGTTTTAAAAAAGATAATTGACTTGGCTTAACGCTAAAAGCCGACGAGGTAGACTTCTCTATTTCTATAGAGTTCAAATTGATGTCATGTAAAGATATGAGAAATAGAGTTCTAACCTACCGGGCTTCCCTCTTGAATAAGGAATAGATAAGTTGGAATGTTGAAAATGTGTTAACCTTGTTTTTTACTTATTTGTTTGAAAATTAATTAACTTTGCTTAATACTAAAAGCCTATGAAGTAGGCTTATCTATTTGTGAGAGTTATGATTGATGTCGAGTAGGGACAGAAAAATAAAGCTCTAACCTACCAGGCTTTCCTCTTTAACGAGGAATGGTTAAGTTGGGAATGTCAAAAATAGGTTAATCATGTTGTTTGTAACTTATTTATGAAAATTATTAATACTATACTTAACACTAAAAGCCGATGAGTAAACTTTTCTATTTGTGAGGTTCGAGAATGAAGTGTCTAGGCAAGGCTTTAATATATCCAGTGCTTTAACTTACCAGGCATCACTCTTGGGCGAGTAATTGTAGAAGTTGAAATGTCAGAAACAAGTTAAGTATACGAACATTGGTTTGTATAAGCAATCATTTTGACTAGATAGTCCATTAGTCGACTATGAAACTTAACTTATTATTAAACATAGATCTTTAAAAAGAATGTTTTAAAGATAATACAAGTATGGAATGATTTTGAGTTGTGACAATGTGTTAATTACATTCGTTTTTAACTCTTTTGATTATACTTATGAATGTAAATGGATCTTTAAAGAATGTTTTAAAGATAAGCATAAGTGAAATGGTTTGGGTTTGTAGTGACAATGTTTAAATAACATTATTCTTAAACCTTTTTGAATGGATTTGTGAAAGTACTTAGATCCTTAAAATGAATCATTTGAAGGAAATTATAAGGAATCTTTTGGAAAAAATAGAAAAAGAAAAGGTTTAAAGTAAGAAATCTTGTTAATGATTTGTGAATATATTTATACCATTTGAGATAAGTATATGAATACCTTTTATAGTATTGAAAAGAATACAAATGAATAGTAAAAATCGATAACGATGTTTTGTTCAAGAAAAGAAGTTTTACTAATAAAATAGGTTTTAATTAATAAGAGTAATTAAACAAAAATGGGATTAGAAGTCGCTTATGTGACTTGATTATGCTTTGTGTGATTTGATCGTGCTTTGTATGTTTAATCGTTTATGGAAAACATTTAGTCATATACTTAGCACTGAAAGCCGATGATGTAGACTTGTCAATTAGTGGAAATTGAAACTAATGTTTGTGTAGGGGTATAAGAAATTGATTTATAACCTACCAGCTACACTCTTGATGAAGAAATAGTGTGAGATAAAAATATCGGAAACATGATAAGTATACGAGACTTGATTTCCATATGTGATCGCTTTCATGATCATTGAATGACCAAATTCGTCGATTCAATCTTGAAGAGACTGAGACATGTTATATCTCTTGGAAGTGGATCTGTTCTAGATGCTGGAATTCATGTGTGGTTTCGAGATCTGTTCGTGATGTGCAAATCCAATTGAGGATTTGTGTGTTGTTTGAGTGATGGAGACTAGTGTGAAAGATGTCGAACATAACCTCGACATCGAAAATGGCTAAAGATAGAGTAGGATGCACAATCTGGGTTTTGCTATCCTGCAACAGGATATTATCAACTCCAAATCTAGAGTATGCTTATCGATATGTTGGTATCGAGGGTTGATGATATTTGGTACCACGTGGTTCATGTTTATGTTCGGGCGTGGGCCTTTGTGTTTACCTTATGGTATATTTTATCTAGAAATATACGACACTCGGTTGGTGGTTTCTGATCCTTGTGCATGAAGTTCGGATTTGGCTTCTCCGAAGAGATCTCCATGGAAACTCCATTATGTGAACGTTCCTTATCAGGTTTGATTGTACCTCCTAATATGTTATTGAACATAACCAATTTAACCATTCCAGCTATTTTAAAATATTTATATTCTACACGCTAGACATTATCTATTATATCACCTTATGTACTTATTATGTGGTGGTTCTTTTGAGGAGATAACCGTTATGGCATTCCATGCGGTCTCAATAGTACTGCTATATATCAATCACATATTTCTTGAGCTTCTCATAACATACTTTTGACTGACGCTTGGTTTTTGTTTTCACTGAATTCCTCACGTGCTCTTTCGAGTAGTCTGAGAAAGCCAAGTTTTCGTTGATATTCATTAGAGCTCAAGAAGATGAGCTGGATGTTCCACCTACCGTAGTATTCTTATTTCCGCTACACGACTACTATATGTATCAACATTTGTGAGGACAAGTTGTTATAATTGTCCAGGATGATGATAGTACTTGGGTTTTGTAACTCTGAAATTATTTATCGGTGTAACCCTTTGTACTGTTCTTTTGGTATTATATATTACCGTTCCACTAGTTAGATTATGATACAGTCTTCTCTTCTTTCTTGTTCTATTTCTTCTTCTTTTTATTTCACCCTAACAATTCGTCCTTCCGACACTTGGATGCTTGGCAAACGAATATCGCAAATGTATTAGTATCGACATTTGGGGGCCGAGAGGGCGGGTCGTTACAACATTTCACTTCACAATCGCTTCCAAAACATAGAACTCATATACTAGTTTTGAAGTGGTATTCGATAAGTAAAACACTTACCGATCCCGATCTCTCCAAAACTAATTCAATGGATTTTCGATAAACTCAATTCTAGTTCTTTTAGAAGTATGCCAAAGCTAGTGACATTTATTACCAATGCTCCTCCCATGGGGTTCTCATTGATATGAAATGCGATATCTTTCGATAATAACTTAAGTCAATATTTGGTCAAGTTCGATAATCGAATAATCGATTATCTAGTCAAAAAATTGCTTATATGAATCAATATTCGTAGGCATAACTCATTTCCAACATTCCAACTTAACAATTCCTCTTAGGAGTGAAGCCAGCAAAGTTAGAGCACTAGTTGCATCAAAGCCTTGCTTAGACACTTCATTCGTGAATCTCACAAATAGGTAAGTCTACCTCATCGGCTTTTATGGTTAAGTATAGTATTAATGATTTCCATAAAAAAGAAAGAAATTAACACGATTAACACATTTCTGACCTTACAACTTACTTCTTCTCAGTCAAGGGGAAAGCCTTTAGGTCAGAGCTCTATTACTCTATCTCCACTTGAACATCAATCTTAACTCTCACAAATAGATAAGCCTTATTTCGTCGGCTTTTAATGTTAAGCATAGTTAATTACTTTTCAAATAAGTAATTAAATAATAAGCCATTTAGCAATTCTAACACCTTTCTAAACCTTTTTTATACTTTTAAAACCCATTTCAAAACGACATATAAGTATAGTACTTTATTTACCAAAACTTGATATTTAAATAAACAAGTCAAATGATATTTTATTACACAAGATATAAAATAGCCAACATATTTTATAAAAACTATATATACTGAAAAATGCTTTTAAAATACTTCTTGATACTTATAATAGGTTTTAAAAAAAAATTCAAGATATTACTTGAAAATAACAACATTGCAATTTCCTTAAAAACTTTTAAAAAGAAGTTTTTATTATAAAAACATCTTCTTTAAAAATTCACAATTAATTATTAAAAATTCATAAATATATAAAACCACTTTTTAAATACTCTAATATGAGTTAGTAAAGACTTGTAAAAAGAATGAAACAAAATGCTTAAATTAAAATATTTTTTCAACCTTTAAAGTCCAAAAATAAAGACTAAACGGGGCAGTCCTGCACAAGTGAAGTTTTGGCCAATTTTCGAGATGTTATTTAACTTTTTACTATCTAAGAATTTTATAGAAATAAACATATATCTAATACATTATAATTATGGCAAGAAACTCCTGAGGATCTCTTTACAAAGTTCCATAGAAATCGTCGAAAATAAAGCAATTTCGAACTGCATTTATAGCGATTATCGCTATATGTGCACTTTCAAATCCGAGTTCAATCTAAACAAAAGTCCACATATAACCTATGTTCTTTGTTCCAAGCTCTTGTCACAAGTCAGTTCAAGTTCATAAATATGGATCATATGTGTCACTTACTTTTAAAGCAAGATTCAAACCAATGTTTTAACATATGTCAACAACAATTCAACCAAATTAAACACAATCAAACCCCAACAAACATGGGTTATATTGTGAATTAAAGAGGTGAGTTACCTTACCTTTAATCTAACAACAACCATGATCCAAGCTAACCGAGTCCAAACCCAATCTTGCAACCACCTCCTTCTTCCTTATTTCCTTGCTTCTCACATTCTTTTGGCCACCTCCTCCTTGATATTACTCATGGCCATTGCCTAGGGGGAGAGCAAGGATTCACTCCTTCAATTTTTGACACAGTAGAAGGTGTTCTTATTTTTGCCCATGGCTCCACTCCAAATTTGAGATGATTTTGACAAGATTTGCAAATATTTTCTTTAGAACATAAGAGAAGAAGAACAAGAAACCATTGATTTAAGCTTATATTTTCTTTGAGAATTAGTGATTTATTCCTAAGGGTATGCCTCTCCTTATATAGGCTTCAAGATGGTGTTGCTTAGCATTTCTCTCACCACCCCACCATGCCACAGAAGCCTTACCTCCCATCAGCTCTCCTTTATGCTAATTACCATTATACCCCTCTCATGATATTATCTCTTATTCTAAGGGAAGCTTCTAAAATGTTCCAAGATTTATGAAGAGGAGAGTGTGTTAATTAGTTAATAATGTGTTTATCTAATCATTAGTCAAGTGCACAAGAGTTTGAACAACTTATATTGATCGAAAAGATGTTTATCGATAAACTGATTTTTGTTTACATTATTGATTTTCCATCAAAGAATATATTTTTGTAAAAAAATTTCATAAAAATTTTCCTTATCATTATTCATTAATTAAATGATGCCTAACAAGGTTATAAAATTATATTTATAACACTTAATTATATTTCAAAACATTACAATTTTGAAGATGCAGTGTTTGAATTTTTAGATTGCTATATTCTCCCTCACTTAGAACATTTCATCCTCGAAATTCAAAAAAGAATGATAATCAAAGGAGATAAAAGAACAAAATATATATATATAGCATATTGCTGAACTATATACAAACTAAACTGCAAAACAAAATGCATACTAAGTGACTCCACCTCAAGCGGTGAGTACACTACAAAAGATGTATGATACTAAGATAAGAAGGAAACCCTAGTCTATAAGCGACTCTGAATAGAACTCCTTCAAACTGTCCTCCATCTTCTTTGTACCATCCCGAGCATCCTTACTCCTTGGTACTTCTAACCTTAATAAAGGAACAAGCACATAAATACTCAAATAGTACTCACAATTACTAGCAAATATGCCCATGGTTCGCTCAAGTTCAAAACTCTCTCATCTTCCAAGGACGATAAACAATCTACTAAGCATACCTTACGCTCAACAGCCTTAGGTCATTACTTAGATGATTATTCATGCTACCTCATAATAAATCATAGAGTCATTCCCAAACTCTTTATAAGCCAATAAAGATAGTATACAAATGTATCAAATCCCGTACAATGCACATGAACCATCCGTACGCAATATCTAATCCGATCACTTACTCGATCACATAAATTTCACTTCCAAAATAGTACAAATCGCTTGACCTCTCTATTACGGACTCTAATTTTGTTCCTTGATTAGAAACATCCATTCTTCTTGCATAGCTATATATTATGATAGAAAACAACAGAATCGTATCACGAATCGATATCAAGTGTTCGTTGTCAAAAATATAGTGAAAAATCCTTGTATGGACCGGTGCAAACCACTTCAAAAAACATGTACTTGAATACCGAATTAAGAATAGTCATGCGAATAAAACGACCAACATACAACTTGCATACTTAGCCTATTGGTTTCTTAACTACACTGATTCCTTTTTAATCACATTCATTTATCCAAATAGTATGTCTTTTATTACTAAAATCATTTATGAATCATTTCATAAAACATAACTTCAAGTTTATCCACATTTTATAACTTAAGTTCATACTCGTATAATACTCTATTACATCCTAAGAGTATACACAAAACATCATTTTTTCTTACATAATTAGTATATTGAACCATTTAACACTTGTTCTAACTTACTACCTTTTCAAATTCAAGCGTTATATAAACTCAACTTTATATTTTCAAAAACACTTAGTTTGAAGTTCAATAATAATTCGGAAGTTTTCATCTATCCAAAATTTCCAAAAATTCTGTTTCATTTTAACAAATGAAAATTAACAAACAACAAATCATAACCTAACAAAGTTCCAATTTCTTTACTGTAACGACCCCGGATTTTATATATATTTAAATTGATAATTTATTGAGTTTTTGAATAAAAATTGTGAAATTTATCGATAAATTGATGCGAGTTTCCCCGGCTTCAAATAAAAATGTGTTAAATTATTTGAATTTAAAATCTTATATATAAATGGTTTGAAAAATAAATATTCAAGTATATACATTGACATAAGTATAAAATAAAATAAATAAGTAATTTTAAATTTAGAATTAATGGTTAATAATAGTTTGAATTTATAGATTAAATACAAGACAATAAATATTAAAGTAAAATTAATAATAATAATTTAAGCTAGAAATAAATATATAAAAGGGTAAACTATGTAAAATATAAAGTAAACAAATTAGCTAAATGTAAATAACAAATGTAAAATAGAAATTTATCTATATTACATGGCATAAAACAAAAGAATATATATGAAAGGATGTTTAAAGTTAAATATCTATATATATGTAGAAATGAAAATGTAAAATGGGACGATAAGTATTAAAGTTAAAAATAAATGTTTAAGTTAGAAATAGAAACAAATGTATATATAATAAACTATGAAATATAAATTAAACACATTAGCAAATTCTAACAACATATTAACAATAGAACTTCATTTATATCCCTAAGTAATAAGGCTAAAGCAAAGCAAAAATATATTCAAGTAAAAGGATAAGTGTGAACAAGACAAGTATAATAGTTGCCAGCACAAATTATATCATCTCAACCGAGTTAAAGTAATGCAAAGCAAAAGAAAATGTAAATATCACAAGTATGGAGACATAAAGTACTTAGTAATTAATGCAAGATCTCTCTAACACACCTATATTACAAAATAATAAGATTTAAAGAAAATAAAATGTATTCAAGTATGAAACCAGACAACAACAATACAAATTCAACTATGTACAAGCAAAAATGTAGATAAGTATGCAAACATGAAAACAAGCCACCAATTATCTTCATACCATGTTCAGCCGAAGTGAAGAAAAAATTATAAATATGGTACAACACAAATTAATGCAAGGTACCTCAGCCTCCATTTGCTAGTAAATATCACTGACTATGGTACAAAAGAAAATTTATTACTTGTACAAACAAAATTATATCACCTGTAAACTTCTTTTCTTTATATCAACTTTGTATCTCAGTTCGTTTCTTCAAGCTATGAAAATCTAAAAATGAGAACCATCTAAAACTTAAAACAAACTTCAAACTTTAACAAAAAAAATCAAAGTGAAGTTTTTCCAAACAAACCAACAAAGCAACTTCAGCCTGGAAAATTAGACCAGAGCAAAAGAAAATCATCAAAGTATTGATCAAAGCAAATTATAATCTCAAAGCCAGGAGAATTCAAATCAATACAAATATCTAAAAATAGAAAATTAAGCAAGATAGTTCAAAGCAAGCAAAGTTTCAAGCCTGTTCAACATCTCAAACTCTGTTCATTCTTTCTTCTGGAAAACTAGGTGAGTAAACCTTTTGAAATTCTGGAATTTAATCTGTTGTTTGAGTTCATGCTTGAAGTAAGGTTGAAAATTTCTTGCATGTGTATAAATCTGTGTATATATGTATGGAGGTGGCTGTGCATGTCTTGAAACAGACATAAGTATCTCTGTTTTAAAGGTTTACAGGGTTCAAACCTATTTAAAAATCAAAATCTCATCCTACAATCATTTATAGGCTTTAATGTCTAAGTAAATTATGTTTGTAAGATCAATATCTAAGTTTTAAAATTAATTTCAAATTTAAATTGTCAAGGGGTTGCTAGAAAACAAGCAAACACAGTGAAACTCTAAACTATGTCAAAATTCAAACATCATGTTGTCTTGTTTCGATAATATCATCAAAATCATTTTCGAAAATGCTGATTTTTAAAATTTGAATCAAGATTTTTAAGTATGTAATTATGGAGAAATCACGAGTTGAACGGAATTGCATATTTTGTCAAATTCTGGCGATCGACAAGCTATTGGACCTCGGAATCATAGCAGTAGGTTGCTGGGAGATCGGAGAGTTTGGGAAAAATGCTCGATTAAATTACAGGTCACCGTGGATGGTGAACGAGGTCAATTTAGGGTTGTAGCTCGTGTTTTTGTTAAGGTCGAATTTCGAGTTGCTGACGTATCATCGTCGCGTCGGAGTCGATCGCTCCGGTGGCGATCGAAGCAAGGAAGCCTGACGAAGCTCTAGCCGGGATCTCGACATCGCTGGTGGCCTGAGGTGATCAAACAAGGCAGTTTTCTGATGATCGAGTTTATTCCAGTTTGGGTTAAATGGTTAGTTTGCGAGTTTGTCGCCGTTTCAAGTTTCTGGGGGGTCTGATGGCTAGGGCAGATTGTCATTGACTTGTTGATGGTCGGAGTTTGTGTCAATAGCTTGGTTGAGGAAGAAAGGGTGGATGTCTCGAAGTAGACTTCAGGAAACAAGGTTGCTGACTCGAGTCTTAGCTCGGGTATTTTTGATGTTGGCTCGGGTAGTTTTGGGGATAGCTCGGTTTTTGTAATGATAATAAGTTTTAAAATAAAAGAAATAACAAGTTTTAAAGTTTAAAACTTAATCAAGTTAAACAATTGATTAACTACTTCTTTTAAAATAATTAATGTTTATTTAAGTTGGAATTTATTAAAGGTTTGGAAATAAATTTTTAAGCCTATTTTTAAATAAAGAATCAAATAGCTTAATTAAGAAATGAACTAAAAAGATAAGGATGTAATTAAGTAATTAAGTAAGTATAATTATTTTGTGTAATTATTTTAAGGCTAATTAATTATTGTGATTAAATTTAAAGAATAATTAATGTAATTAATTAAAGAATTTATTATTAAGGGTAATTAATTACTTAAAGATAATTACTTAATGAAAGTAATTAAAAGTAATTAATTTATGATTAAAAGTTAATTAATCAAGTGTTTAAATAATAATTAATTAAAGGATAATTAATGAAAGTAATTAAGGGATAATTAATTTATTAATTAAGGATAATTAATTTATTAATGTTAATTAACCAGGATTAGTAATTCATAAGAAATTAATCTGATTGGAATTAATCAGACAATTAACTGATCTTACTTATGAATGTTTAGACCTGACTGAATGATTGAATTGTTGATATTCCCTGATTTGTGATGCTGTGTGATATATTCTGATTTGTGTGTGATCTGTACTGTAGTTCATTTATTTGGGATGAATGTAATATATTATCTGTAATTTATATATCTGTGATCTGTGAATAAAAGATAAGCGTTATAGTCATACCGCTTATCAACTATATTTCTGTATTCTGATCTATGATGATTGAATGATGTTGCACTACTCCGTAAAACCCCTGGACCACACTTTTACACACACAAATATGGATTTCACGAGGAAATCGGTTAAGTCACAAATGATTTAATTTAATAAATTTGAAATTGAAATTTAATTTCAATTGATTTTGGAAATGAATTTGAGTTAAATGTTAAAGCTTTTGAAAAGGAGTTTTTAAGATAAAAATTATTTTGGATAACTTGGTAAAATTTCCAATTTAAATAATTCAATTTGAATTTGAATTCAAAATTTGGAATTTAATTCCATGATTGAAAATTATGGTTAAAGATGTTATAAATGTGTTTATATGAATTTGAACCATTTTAAAATATTGTTTGGGGAATTTGAATTTAACTCAAAGACTTTAACTCGTATAAATGAATTAGTTTTCCAGAATGAAAACTAATTGTTTTCAAATGATAAAAGCTTTCATATAAGAAATGAAATTCCAATTTAAATTAAAAGAATTTCAAGTCTGAATTGAAAATAGTTTTCCAAGTTACGAATAAATCTTTGGAAACGTGTTTTGAAAGCTATCAGTTAAATCTTTGTTTTAAAGATTTAACGAGTTAATTCAAATTGAAATGGAATTGTTTTGAAAGCTATCAATTAAATCTTTGATTTAAAGATTGGACGAGTTAATCCAAATTGAAATGGAAATCGATTTGAAAATCTATGAATTAATCTTTGCAAAACTGGGTGAACTTTGTGAAATGAATCTTTTTGTGTAAAAAGATAAAAAATGGTAATGTGTTTAAACCATTTGAAGAAAAGTTTGGGTAACAAGTTGTGACTTAACTGAATCCCAATATCCATATGTTTTAAAATATTGCGCTCATTATACGGTTTAGCCGGGAGAGGACTTTGTGTCATATAACCCATTCCGAATAATGATACGTCGTATATGGATTGCATTTGAAGACCGGTGGTGAAGACCAGGTATTTGCGAGAACGATAGGATAACCTATCGATTGTCTCTGCACCGAGTGGCCTCGGTATAGAGATTCCCTAAGTGATGGGAAGTTCGATTGGGATTGTGAATACCCGGATTGCAAGGGCCTTTTTGGAAGTGCCTTCGGTTCTGTTCGAACCCGGAACAGAGTTGTATGGTTGTATGTCTGACACTACACTTTGAGATATAAAGCTGATTTCTTTCAAATACATTTATGTTGGTGGCGGAGAATTTATTATTTTAGCTTAACACCCTTCTCTAAGACGTACGAGCTCAAAGGTTATGTAGTTGAAGGTTATCAGTGATATACTCCCAATTTGGTAGTGTGGCATGCTAAGTGTTGCTGTGTGTTGATGATCATTCGTTGATCATTTGTGATCAAAGCATGGCTTTGTAAAAAAGCGTAGCTTTGTGGACGAAACCTCATCGAACCTCACAAACCGGAAATGGTCAAAACAGGAATGATGCGGCAAGGTTATGAGGGTCGCGCCCTTTATGGTATGTCATTCCCTTCTGGAAAAGGGTGGTATCATGGTATGGAGCCCAGATACTTACTCATGTGGACACACTATATTTATTACCGTGTGATGTTGGTTATCGAGCGCTCGGATAAAGGTCCCAAAGGACCGGGGGATGACATATTCGTGTAGTAGTTACCTAGTGTAAGGGGTAACCCGGCCTTGTGTTGGCAGAGAGCTAGTTAGTTCTCGGGACGTCCATCCAGAGGCGTACCCATTGATAGTAGGAAGTTCCTTAGCCTGACCATTTGTTGGAAATCCAAAGAAACAATACGAGCCTTGTACGGTTTTAGTTGTATAACCTGCTATGGAATGTGGCGGTAACCTGCTATTGAACATAGTAGCTATAGTAGGCATAGAGTGAAATGCCTATGCTGGCTAAGATTTATATTATATTTTTGAAATGTTTTCACACTATGCACTAGTGATAATATCAAAAGAAAGATTTTGCGTAGTAAGCATGTTTGACTATCATAAGAAGAAATCTCCTCCAATTCTGCGTTTGCATTGTGTGTGTGGTGGGAGGTCTTATGGTAGTTTCATTTTCCAAAAGCATTGCGGGTTTCAATGTTTAAAATTCTTTTGTTGTTGTTTAAAGATAAACTGTTTTTGTTACTCACACCAGTCCCACGACTGACTCGGAGTTTATTGTTCCCTTCCTAAACTTTAGGTGCCCACAATTTTCCACACGGGCAGTCTAGAGTTGGGTTTTTCAGATAGTCAGGTTTAGTAGATTATCTGGAGCTAGTTCAGTTTTGGAGTTCACGCATGACTGACGTTGCTTATCTTGGTGCAACGTGATGGTGGTTCGAGCTGATGTTGGAGTTATTGGTCTCATTCTCTGACTGATCATTTGGAGTTATCACTTCTGTTATTTCCGCTGTATCATTATTTACCTCTGATATTGTTGTATCATATTGATATCATTGTTGTATATCATTTTGGATATTGTATTCATTGGAGTTGTATATGATATCATCTATTTCTTTCTTCTGCTGTGTTGTTATACTTAATGGTGTTATAAGCTCCGGTGAGCTTGATTTGGCGTTTGAATCTGCGGCATTTCGAGTACAAGTGAAGTACGGGTGCCGATTTTCGAAGGCCGAGTTCAAGGTCGTTACATTTACAGAAAACTTAACAACCAAACTCTAGGTTTCATTTCAAACAATTCTGGAACAATATATACATATATCATTTTATACATCAAATCATACTTTCGGGATTTAAATCAAAATCTGTTTTACCAAAACAACTTTGCAGAATCCCATACTTAGAAACCCAAAAATGAATGCCAATGATGCAACAGTCATCTTCGAAATTATTTTCAAGCGACAGATCCAAACCATACTTTTGGTATTTAACCAAAATCATTCCAAAGCAGTATCAAATACTACGTATAATAATACTAAGTATTATGATCTTAACTGCCTAAAAAACTTCCCAAATATTTACTTTCAAATAATACTATTATTATTTTCACCAAAATCTTGAAAAACATTTTCAAAGACATCAGGATTTAAGTTCTCAAATTCTTTGTTTAAATCCTTTTCATTTATAAACCACATTTTATAAACCATACTTATATAAAATCACTTTCTTCTATAAATCTTTACAAAAATATTTATTTCTAAAATATTTTATCTTTCCTTTTGATCATAGTGAATATTTTTTTAATAAATTTTAACTTCTAACCCAACATTATCATCGAACGTCTTATAGTCAAACCGTGAAATTTAATTCACAAGGTGTTCATTTTAGTGTGCTCATAATTATTGTCTACCCAGCCTATGATGTAGCAAGGTAAAACTGCTTATAAACTGGTTAAGCTCCAATCAATAACAAATAATACTCAATGTCCTTAACATGTCGAGCATGGCTAAACAATCAAGGTTACGAGGTATCAAAATATGAGAAGCACTAAAGTCAAACAAACATGAATAGGAAAGCCATAAACATATAGTATACCCACAAGAATCAACTTCCCCTTCTCAACTGTAGAAATAGCGAAAACCCTAGGCTGCTCCCCTTTCTTGAGCATAGGACAGTCCCTAACAAAATGGCCATGCTGATGGCAACCGTAACAAATGTTTGTTGCAAACTAGGCCTCAAGCTTTAAAAACTCCTCGATCGGTGCTTTCACTATCTACACTTTAGCCACCTGCCCTTCTTTCCCTAAATTACAATATCAAGCAAAGCGTCCCTTCTGCCTAAACTTGCGGCAAACTACACTAGAAATATCCTTCGACGGTTGAAACTTCTGCTCGTTGTCCCTAGCTGGTGTAGAAATAGACGGGTTCAACGCTAAGCTCTCAAACCTTAAAGCCAAGTTCACCAAACATATAAAAGACCCTAAGATGGGATTAGTTATATCCATCTGGAACTCAGGGCACATACTTGCAATGAACATCTTGCTCTTCTTCAGCGGCGTGTCTACTAACCCTAACGCTAACCAAGACAATGCAATGAATTGTTTTCATACTCCGCTACAGTCTTGGCCAACTTCTTTAGATCCAAGAAGCTCCTAAATAACAAAGTCTTTCTGGCTTTCAGAACAAACTTCATATCAAACTCATCTTTGAATTGGGCCCAAGGGAAGTCATTTTCTTGGACATCACTTGTAATAGAACTCCACCAATCCATGGCTGCATCAATCAGGTGTCTCGATGCCAACCTACGCTTCATTACGTTATTTAGCTCAATATCTCCAAATATCCAATCGTATAGTCCGAGCCACGACTGGACTTCTATAATAGTCTCAGTGCCACTAAACCTCTTACCCCCAGTCTCTGATAATCACGGCAAAGTAAAGCAAAACTCATCTAGGCTTGACCTGGATGATCTCCTTTTAGACATTCACCCTTGGTTCCTCAACATATCAATATTCCTCAATACTCGATTCCCGCCATTCGTGACAGTACTACTTTGACCACCTCTTGCATTAGTGGCTTTGGTACTCATATTTCTTACTACCTAATCAAAACAGAATAGCATAGGAAACTAAAGGATAGATTTACTCCAAGGAGAGGATTATGAAGAAAGAGATATTCTTATGGAATAATTTTAAGAGTCTAGTTTTCAAAATATAAATACGCTCTCATATGTATAATACACTCGACTTATTCTAGAGTATTGTTTACCCTATCTTTAATGAGTCATACTAACTAAAGCCAAGGTGTTCGCTCAACCTTGAGCTCTGATACCAAATGTAACAACCCAACTTTTCGATCCTCAAATATCGACACTAATACATCTACGGTAATCGTGTGCCAAACACTTAGGTGCCTAAAAGATAGAAACTTAGGGTAAAATAAAAAGAAAAAGAATAGCACAAGAAAGAGTGAATACAACATCAGAATCTCATAACAAAACGATAATATATAATATCAAACTCTGAATACAGAAATATTAGAGTTACTAAAACTTAAGTACTATCATTAGCCTGGATGGTTATAACTGCCTCTCTTCACAATGCTGATATATACAATTCAGAATCACAGTAGAAATAAGAATACTATAGTAGATAATCATCCTTCTCTTCTCCATAACCACCAAAGCGTCCAAAGCTAAATTTGAAACTATACACGGAGCTGACCTAAGCATTATATGGAAATAACACCCAGATCAGTTTAAGCACGAGAAACTAAAGAAATATGCAACAAGTAATAGTAACCGTTGAGACCGTATGGATTCCCATAATGTTTTTCCCCTCAAAGAAACCAACCATTCATTAAGTTTAACATATAGTGATATGATAGATAATGTCTAGAGTGTAGCAGGTAAATCATATTAAATAGCTGATGTGTGAAAGCCACAACAATAATATGTATACAATCAATATCGCTAAGGTGTGATCTGTAGGATCGATTTCACCTTAGGGGGGGGGGGTAAATAGGGTGATACTAATAATAATAAAAATTAATGCGGAAATATATAAAATAATTGCAGCACGAATAATAATAGAATAATAAAAGCAGAAAAAGAACAACACAGATTTACACAGCTTCGGCAAAACCCTGCCTACAGGTTGCCCTAAAGTTTCTACTAGAAATTAAGTAGTCAGACGCTTACACATGTAAACTTGAGACACCCGCTATCGACTAACCTAACTCTACGATCAAAACCCTACCACAACTCAGCCACCGAGTTGCGAATTCTCAAACTACACCACCGTAGTTCGTCCCCTAGTCACACGACTAGAATTTTACAAAAGTTTAAAAGAAAAATACAAAATAAAAACAAAACACAAAACCCTATTTAATAAATTAAGCTCAAAAATAAAATACAATAAAACTGGCCCAATTTAAAATAAAAGAGATGTCCCCCTTTTTGCTTTATATGTATCTGCCGATCTTTCTTCGTATCTCTTCAAGAAATTAGGGCTTTGTTTGATTGAAGCCGCCGATTCGAATAGATCGATTGAATCTGTGTTTCTGCTTCGAGTTACTTCGTCAATCCATTTGCTTGCTTTGATTAATATGCAGTTGCTCCAATTAGTCGAGATCGAAAGATGCTTGAACTGGTATGTGAATGCCTTTTATTGATTATTGGTTATTCTCAACTTTGATTCGAGTTTAATGAATTATTGCTCTCTGTTTTTGCTTGAACTTGAATGATTTGATTTGCCGACGATGATTGGTTTTTTATAGGGTTCGAATCCCTTAGTTTACGTTCGTAAAATATCGGTTTGAATTCTTCACATGAATTTGCTCGGCCATACATTTTTGCTTGAATGCTTGTGATGTGTACTGACTTGTTCATATCATACGTATACTTCGTGAATTTTAAATTAGCTCCATTCTTTTCTCTTTTGACTTCAGCCATTTGATATTGTGATAATATTTTGAGATGAAAATTTACTTCGACTTGTTCAATTCGAACTTGTTATTATCTGGCTTTGACTTTGGCATTTTAACTTGACTTGGTTTGAAACTTGCTACCCTGATTTTTGTAAAATTGTAACTGGATTGTGTTGCTTCATGTACAGCCTTGTATTTGATGTCTCCTTTTGAGTTGCAGTCTTGTGCATTGATTTCGGGTCTAGTTGTGTCTGGTGTACTTTGTTCTCTCAAATGACTGTGTACATAATCAAGTGATTTGCCATCGTCTGGTTACATTGTCCATGGTTTATATGTGGTCACTGTCGGTGGTTGTTTTGCATTTTGGAGTCTGCTTTGGACCTTGCTTTACAACTAATTTAGTGTGAACTTGTTTTATGGTTGGAGTACTTGTGTATATGCATGTGTGCTGATCTAGTCTTGCACATTTCATTGATACATTATGGTATTTCTGTGTTGAGGCTGTATTGTTCATCAAATATGTCCTTGTGAACTTAGTTTCATGAGAGTCCATGGTATTGGTGTTTGTGAGTCTCTGTTGCTTTGAGCCAGTTCATTGTTTTCTTGTAGTATCTTGAAGTTGTAGCCTTGATGTAGCTTGATTGCTTGCATGTTGAACTGGTCCGGTTGTCACTGCATGTATGTAACGACCCAGAATTTTTGATCTCGAAAATTCCAGATAGTTATGAAAAGAAGAAAAGAGATAGAAGAAGTAACAGAAAACAAGTCACAGAACCTCACAACCGCAGCGGATGAAATATAATATCAAATAATAACAGTTATACAAATGAAATATGTACTTGTCAAATTACACTTTAATACATCAGAGTTACAACATATACACAAACACTGGACAGATACAATCAACATGTCCCAGACAAACTACAATATATCACAGCAGAATACACTCCATACGTTCCTGCCATCCAGCTCGTCTACTGAGCTCCAGAACGTCCTTACCTGAAAATCTATAATACTCGGTCTGACCCGAGCATTACATCAAAGCAACACCCGGGTCAGGCTGGAAACCAACGTGAGTAACCCATCTAATGAAAATACTGATTCAAATAATACTAGAAAACCCGGGTAACTAGTACTTCACTACGAGTTCATTACTTATTACACTCAACACTTATTTCACGAATCATATTCTAAATATTCTTACTTAGTTCAAAAGTCCATATGATTCAATTCCATTCTATTGATTTCACACATCAAACCCATATAGAATCATGTAGATTTCAACCGAAGTGGTTTTGGGTATGTACTAATACCCGTCCCCGATCTCTTCGAAATACAATACCATCTTAACCAAGTTATTCAAGTGAAAAACTTTCCAGCTTTAAATACAAAATGTCACTTTTTATACTCATCAATTCATCAGTGATAGGTAACTATACTTTCACTGTCTATTCAAACATATCATATCAGAGAATATTTCATATCAGAGATATCAACCAATTCAAGGCATTCAACCATCCATAAGCAAGATTTATCACTTCCAAAATTTATTACCTCTAATTAATTTTAATCACTAACTTTAAACACTTGGTTTACTTTTACTTAGCATTAATTTATTTCAAATCAATTAATTAACCATCTTCTTATTACCCATCTTAATTAATTATTCTAGATTAATTATTCTTTAATTTCAATAAGTAAATAATTAATTCTTAATAATTTCACAAATTAACTACCTTCACACATTACAGTAATTAACCTTAAATCGTTTCCTTTAATTACTCAACCTTTAATTAATATTAATAAATTACATTAAGAAATTTCTCCTTATTACTCATTTTAATTAATCGATCTTCAATTACATTGACGTTATTAACTTTCTTAATTAACCTTTAAACTCTTATTACTTAAACCTTCGAAATAAATCACCATTTATAATTAAACAACTTAAACTAATTTAAAATTAAAAGAATTTCATTTCCTTAATTTGCTATCCAATCCCAACATTAACTTCATTAATAAATAATTATTAAATAAAAGTTAAAACTGTTTACGTTAAATCATTCGAACCCGAGCCATGTTTGAAATAACCCGAGCTTGAACCGGGTTTCTCACCTCCGTCCTTTACTTCGAGTAAAACCCCACACCCCTCGAGCTTATTCCCGAGCTGATCATTCTTCCCCAATCCCATAACAACCAGATACACTCAACCACCCCGTGCACGTACACCATCACCAAAGTAGCCTCCGACCTCTGACAAGTCTTCCAGCACATCACCCTTCACCGACGCACCCCAATCTGATCATCAATACATAAATCCAAACCTTCGATCAAAATCGAGTAACCCAGTCGAAACTGGAACTAAACATCACCGGAAAAACTCCTCGCCCAAGCTATCTCAACCACCAGAGGTCGAGCAACTCCGGCCATGCCTTGCCGAGCTTCCATACCACCATCTTCCATAGCCTCAAGCAACTCGAATCACCAGGGATTCCATGGTGATCCAATCTCCGACCTGATCAAAAACTAGGGTTAAAAACCCATTTGACCCACCGTCGATGCTATGGTGGGTTATCCACCTTCCTGGTATTTTTGCCGAGATCACCATTCATCGACCTTCCTCCAATAGCGACCACGACCCCTCCGAGGCAACAGATCACCAGAAACCACCCAGATTTCAAATTCCGATCAACACCACAATACCCGTTCAAAACCACACTAAAAATTATGATTTTAGTTTTTAAAATCATGATTTTGAATTTGTTTCCAGATCATATACTTAGAACAGAGGATTAACATGTTGGAAAATTTACATAAATTAAGTTTGTACTGTTCTACTGAGATTTCCAGCAAATTTCAAATTTTAATTTATTTATCTCAAATTTTAAACCTTTACTTCTTGATCAATTAAACAAATTTAGTTTATATTCTTAATCCCTGCAGTAACTAGATCAAGAGAAACGAAATCTGTTTGCATTCTTAGCCTAGAAACTAAGCACAGTCAGGACACAGTGACTACAGCCATTCACATTTCCACACATTCATATATATATATATCCAAAAATGCACTTATAAATATGCACACAAACATGAATATCTCAGAGATGATCAAGCAACCAAAATCATACTTAGGATTTACAGAAGAAGTTACTTACCTGGTATATAATTGAACAGAGAATTAGTTGAATTCTCTTCAGTTTGTATTTCCAGACTGATCTTTCTCTTGTTTGTTTGATTCTTCTCACTTGTTTTGATTCATTGCTTCAGTTTTGCTTCCTGATCTTCTTACTCAAATGCCTCTTCCTTCTTTGAGTTTGTAATTTAATTTAAATTTTTTTTATAATACCCAGACTTCTTTTGATGCACGAATTGGAAATAAGAAGGTGATATATATAAAAGAAGTGTGAACAGGTTTGAAATATTATACTGGAACCATATTTGTTTTTTATATTGTATTGTTAGATTTTATCTGTATATTGATGATTAGAGATTTTTATTTGTTTGGAGGCTGATATGATATCCTTATGCTTGCATTAATTAACCTTGGCTTGTTTTACAAGCTCATGCCCATCATTTTTTCCAGAGAACTACTGCCTTTGATTTTCCCCTGCCTCATGCTTCTTGTTGTAGAACGAATGAAGATGATATATAAAAGTATGCAGGCTTGAGTATGGACAGGTTTGAGTTTACTAGTACAAGATATTTGTTGTACTGGAAAATATTTTGTTAAGGTTTTGGTCAGAGATTTTATTTGGTTAGGGAGGCTGAAATGATATTTACTATGCTATCATTAATTAGGCTTGTCCTATTTCACAATGTGGAAATTAGCCACAAGGGCCTCTTTAGTAAGTGGAATTAGTTTCTAGGACACACAACTGAAATAATTACTTTCAAGGACAAAACATAAAATAATTAGTTTCTAGGGCCTAAAAACCTATGAAATTATGTCTTTGAAAGTATTTGAACTGCTGACTTTGTCCTTGAAAGTAATTTCTTTGAATGTGTGTCCTAGAAACTAATTGGACTGCATAGTTTGTCCTTCTGGTGAAATGCCCCTTTTACAATCTTATACTCATATATATTTTTATTTGCTTGTACATTTTGTATTTTATTTATTTATTTTTTAAACCATATATTTGTTTTATACTTATGTTTAAATATATAAGATTTATTGCATTATCAAACATTATTATCAAAGTTACATCAAAATATATATATATATATATAGATCAAAAATTTAAATAATAGAGCTTTATTTCAATTTAAGGTGAATGAGCTAGATTTAATTTTGAATATTTTAAAACTCTTTATTTATATTTCCAGATCAAAGTTCTCTTCCAAAAATACACACACACATATATATATATCCATTTATATACTTATATGTTTACATATATATATATATATTTATGTTTTATGACTATGATATTTTCATTTCCAGAAATTGTTATATTTACTTATAGTTTTTTTTAAATCTATATATATATACCCAAATATTTTAAATATGAGAAAATTTATTTATTCAACTAATAAAGTCAATATCCCAATAAGTAAAATAATTTACTTACCAAACTACAGATGTTAGAAAACCCGGGTCGTCACATCCCTCCCCCTTTAAAACTTTTCGTCCCCGAAAAGGAACGAAGCCAGAATGTATGAAAATGCTTAAAATCAGGTAAATATTATTTAATCACTTTTAAATCACTTTAAAATCTATATAATATTACTAAAATAGTTTTTATAAAAATACTTTTATAACTCGATGTTTTGACAAGTTCATCCTTGTCCTTACAGAAATTCGGTCATACGTTGATCAGGCGTAGGACTGAAAATCTATAAGTACTTGGTAAACCCGTTTCCAACACCCAGTGAAAATACTTAGAAAATAATTTTATTGAAAATATCGAAAACAGTTTTTGAAAATAGAGGAAATATCTTTGGTGAAAATGCTCTGGAAATCATCACCCTCATCCATGGTCGCAGTTAACCCGATGGTTACGTTGCCGTCCCGGCAAAATCCATAGATAACTGTAGGTCTCCGCGCTCCTCGATTATGCCATGGAACCGCTACAGATCGCAGTTATACCCGGGCTATACGT
The DNA here is from genome assembly GCA_030737815.1 of Allium fistulosum. Taxonomy (NCBI): domain Eukaryota; kingdom Viridiplantae; phylum Streptophyta; class Magnoliopsida; order Asparagales; family Amaryllidaceae; genus Allium; species Allium fistulosum. The sequence goes on along the minus strand of CM060902.1, from coordinate 794,279,199 downwards.
TGCTGCCACAGCAAAACCCATATAACTGTAGGCATCAGCACCACCGAATTTCGCTGCCAAAAGAATGAAACTCCTCCACTTGACCATAGATCGCAGTCTACCGATGTTGTGTTGCCATCCCGACAAAATCAAGTGTAGACTGTTGGCACTCATCCTCCATACGATTTTTGCTATGGTCCCCACAGTAGATCGCAGCGACATCGAGTCACACTGTCGTCACAGCATAACCCAAATGCCCCTGTAGGCATCATCGCCCTCGACTTTCGCTACCAAATAATCCTCAGGAACTAGTTTGTCCGGACTCCTCACAGGATCAACTTTAGAACCTCCCTCTTAGAGGCCCAAGGTAGTGTCACCCTGTGGCACTCCTGAGAAGTTCATTCAAGGGAGCGCCTTTTTCCCCAGAGCCAATCTCAAAGCACTTTAAACTATACACATATAGTATTTTCCAAATCATACACCTAGTATGAATCACATATAAAGCTCCTTTTCTCAAAATCGACTTCCAAAATCGATAATTCTCAAATTAGGCTTTCCAAATTCCAATATTGATTTTTTTTTCCAAAAATCAAAAGCCTTTTTTCCAAATCCAAATGTTCCCAAAACCTTTCCTCAAAATTACTTTCACAAAAATCTTTTTATATATACATATATATAATAATCTTGGAAATTTTTTGATTCAATTCATACTTGTATAAATTTTCTTTTTATACTTCAAATACTTTCAAAAAAACCCTTTTTCTTCTGGCAAAAGATTCAACAAGGGGAGTTTTCCATATATAACAAAGATATATAACTTTATTTAGTCCAAAGAAATATTCAAATTTTGATTACTCTTTTGTAAAGTCATTCACCATATTGCTTACTTCCATAAAGTAAATTTTTACCATAGAAATATCCAATTTCCACTTTACTCATCATATATTTCACAAAATATACTTTTCATTTCAAAAATCATTTACAGCTCTTATCCGCAAGTTTTCAATATCCATTTATTCAAATCCGTATAATGTACACATATCATCCGTACGCTATATCAATCTGATCGCTCACTCAATCACACAATTCCACTTCCGAACTAGTATTGTCCACCCGACTTCCTAGTGCGGACTCAAATTTGGTTTCTTGATCAGAAACCGTCATTCTCCTTGCATAGTCACAACTATGATAGAGAATATCCAGAATCAATCAAAAATCCATATCCAGGTTCGTCGTCGGAAATCGAGCGAAAAATCCCATCTCGGATCGATAATACTGTCTCGAAATTCTGTGCTCGAATCTGGATCAAATCACTATGCGAATAGAATAATATACGTACATCCTACGTACTTATCTTCATTGATTATTAACCAAATCAATTTCTCCCTTCTATTCACATTCACTTAAATTTTCATTCACTTATTCTCAATTGCTTCAATCCCATTTGGATTATCTCCTCAATTCTTATCTCAAATGGATATTTAATCAATAACAGTTTGAACTCCGACCGGTTTATATTTAGAAAATAACTTGAAAATTTTAAAAATAGATAATTAGTTGAAAAATACCTATTAGTTTGTAAAATAGTTGTAAAATAGTTAACTAATTATAAAATAGTTGAGAAATAGTTAAATAGTTTCAGAAATTTTAGATAATTGCAAAATAGTTATAAAATAGTAATTAATTTTATAAAACAGTTGAAATATTGTAAAATAATTCCAAAATAATTGTAAACAAATATAAAATAATTTAACTTTAAAAAGAAAGGTTGTATATATTAAATAACTTGAAAAATAAGTTTATATTAAAATATTTATATTGAATTTGTCCAGAGTCAAAACTGTTCACTTTCCCATCCATTCAATTTAAATTTCCATTTCCCTTTAAATTGACTCAATTCCAATTTAAATAATTCCAATTTCCATTAAACTTAGTTTATTCCCAATTCAAGTTGAATTAATTCTCAATTTCTTTCCAAATTCAAATTAAATTCCGTTTGATTTTGCACAATTCCAAATTAGTCAAATGATTGTAGACTAATTTCACATTTAATCCTTTTCAATTTCAATTAATTCAAACCAATTTTGACTTGAACTAATTTAGTTCAAAATTCACATTCAAATTATCTCGAATTATATAAATTTGAGTTAAACGTTTAAATGTTGATTCAATCCCTTATATCAAATTAACCATTATTATTATTTTTATCAATAATCCAATCTTTAAACAATTTAATTCTAAGTCCAATACTCCAAATTCCATTTTAAATTTTCTTTACTTATTTCAAAGTTCAAATAAGAATTCAAAACAAATTTTATCTTAAAAATTCAATTTATTACTAAATTTTATCTTCCAGTTTTGAAACCAGTTCTTAAACAAATTTTAATTTTCTAATTCAATTATTAACATTTCAGTTTAAAGTGATTCCATATCCTTAATTCAAATTATATTTAATTTTCCTTTAATTTCGATACTGGATATATTACCACACTTCATTTCTCATTCATTTAACAAGTCCAATTCACAATTCAAAGATTTTTAATATCAATGGGATGATATCATCCAATTTATTTTAAATTGTCCATCCATTTTAAATTTCCAGATCCCAAACCCATTTTGAGATCACATAAATTCCCAATTCAAATTAACCATTTATCTTCCCAAATTAAACCCCATTTTCATCTTGAAATTTCCAATTCAGGTTGCTTGTTAACTTATTTAACTCTCTCAAAGTTAAATCCAATTTACATAATCCAGTCAATTTACACAATTTGAATTCCCATTCAAATTTTAAACATCAGATTAGTAACCTTCCCACTTAAGTTTAAAACTTGCTTCACTTTGGGTTTCACATCACATTCCAAGGAAAATTCGAAACTCTACCTTAGAGTTTATTTCATTTTTATTTCCTTCACACACCAGGCTACCTTTAAATTTTAAACTACCCTTGGTTTCAATTTCAAAACAATTCCCTTAAAAATCTTCCAAACATTTCTTATTTCAAAATAGTCTGAATTATATTATTTGTTATTTTCTTTAACACTTTGAAACAATTTATTGTTTCTAGACTTAGGTTTTAAAACTTCACAATTTAGAACCTACTTCAATTTAGAAGTTATACTCATCTTAAAAGTTTACTTCATTTGGCTTACTTATTAACAAATATATCATTATTAAACACAATAACTATTTATGATAATACCCAAGATAATCATATCTGGATACCAATCCCTTTTTATCTTATTCCCACTTCTATAAATTCAAGATTTAATTTTAGTTTGAGTCATTTCAAACTTACCTTTATTTAATTTCAATTTGGTTGTATTTCCATTACCTCTTAATTTAATTCTAATAATTTAACAACCAATTACCTTAACATTTATTAGTAAGCTATATTGCTTTATATATCAAAATATATTCTTATATAAAATTATTTAAAATCTTTATAAGAATATAACAAGTATGCCCTCATATATATACCCTTCAACTCATTCTAGGGTACCATTGACCCTATCCTTATGAGTATACCCACCAGAGCCAAGGTTCTCGCTTAACCTTTCAGCTCTGATACCAACTGTAACGACCCAAAATTTTCGATCCCGAAAATTCCAGATAGTTATGAAAAGAAGAAAAGAGATAGAAGAAGTAACAGAAAACAAGTCACAGAACCTCACAACCGCAGCGGATGAAATATAAAATTAAATAATAACAGTTATACAAATGAAATCTGTACTTGTCAAATTACACTTTAATACATCAGAGTTACAACATATACACAAACACTGGACAGATATAATCAACATGTCCCAGACAAACTACACTATATCACAGCAGAATACACTCCATACGTTCCTGCCATCCAGCTCGTCTCTTGAGCTCCAGAACGTCCTTACCTGAAAATCTGTAATACTCGGTCTGACCCGAGCATTACACCAAAGCAACACCCGGCTCAGGCTGGAAACCAGCATGAGTAACCCATCTAACGAAAATACTGATTCAAATCATACTAGAAAACCCGGGTAACTCGTACTTCACTACGAGTTCATTACTTGTTACACTCAACATTTATTTCATGAATCATATTCTAAATATTCTTACTTAGTTCAAAAGTCCATATGATTCAATTCCATTCTATTGATTTCACACATCAAACCCATATAGAATCATGTAGATTTCAACCGAAGTGGTTTCGGGTATGTACTAATACTCGTCCCCGGTCTCTTCGAAATACAATACCATCTTAACCAAGTTATTCAAGTGAAAAACTTTCCATCTTTAAATACAAAATGTCACTTTTTATACTCATCAATTCATCAGTGATAGGTAACTATACTTTCACTGCCTATTCAAACATATCATATCAGAGAATATTTCATATCAGAGATATCAACCAATTCAAGGCATTCAACCATCCATAAGCAAGATTTATCACTTCCAAAATTTATTACCTCTAATTAATTTTAATCACTAACTTTAAACACTTGGTTTACTTTTACTTAGCATTAATTTATTTCAAATCAATTAATTAACCATCTTCTTATTACCCATCTTAATTAATTATTCTAGATTAATTATTCTTTAATTTCAATAAGTAAATAATTAATTCTTAATAATTTCACAAATTAACTACCTTCACACATTACAGTTTTAATCTTAAATCATTTCCTTTAATTACTCAACCTTTAATTAATATTAATAAATTACATTAAGAAATTTCTCCTTATTAGTCATTTTAATTAATCGATCTTCAATTACATTGATGTTATTAACTTTCTTAATTAACCTTTAAACTCTTATTACTTAAACCTTCGAAATAAATCACCATTTATAATTAAACAACTTAAACTAATTTAAAATTAAAAGCATTTCATTTCCTTAATTTGCTATCCAATCCCAACATTAACTTCACTAATAAATAATTATTAAATAAGAGTTAAAACTGTTTACGTTAAATCATTCGAACCCGAGCCATGTTTGAAATAACCCAAGCTTGAACTGGGTTTCTCACCTCCGTCCTTTACTTCGAGTAAAACCCCACACCCCTCGAGCTTATTCGCAAGCTGATCATTCTTCCCCAATCCCACAACAACCAGATACACTCAACCACCCCGTGCACGTACGCCATCACCAAAGTAGCCTCCAACCTCTGACAAGTCCTCCAGCACATCACCCTTCACCGATGCACCCCAATCTGATCATCAATACATAAATCCAAACCTTCGATCAAAATCGAGTAACCCAGTCGAAACTGGAACTAAACATCGCTGGAAAAACTCCTCGTCCAAGCTATCTCGACCACCAGAGGTCGAGGAACTCCGACCACGCCTTGCCGAGCTTCCATACCACCATCTCCCATAGCCTCAAGCAACTCGAATCACCAGGGATTCTGATGCAGCCCAGAATGGTGAAGTGATAGGTCGCGAGCTACCTATCCAATTCTTGAGTCGTTCACGACCTAACGAGCCACAAGGTAAAGAGTTCCGACCTAGTGGAGATTCGCGACCTAACGAAGATTGCTTGCGAGCTAACAAGCAACGTGTTTTAGGTCGGTTGCGACCTAGTGGAGACTCGCGACCTAACGAGCTACTGAGTCAAAAACGAACTAACGGGTCGCGAGATAAGGAAGTACGACCTATCCAGAGTCAAAAGGGGGATGCTACAACAGGCTGTAATAAGTCACATGCTTTAGGTCATGAACGACCTACGGACTTACGAGTTAACGGGCAACATATTGTAGGTCCGACGCGACCTAGTGGGGATTCACGACCTAGTGTAGGTCGCTCGCAAGTTACCGAGCTAACACATCAGACATTCCAGCGACCTATAAAACCAGTGCTCGTTTCTTTAGGTCGTGAACGACCTAACTCAAGTTCTGTGTCGTTAGATCGTTCAAGTAATAGATCGCGTGAAGAGTTAGGTCGCACAAGCCAATGTCGCATGCTACCAACATATACCGCATGGACTAAGGTCGCTCAACGACCTATGGAAGTTGACTCACATGAAGAGATAGATCGCTCAGGCCTTAAGTCGCTACATTCTTAAGCCGCATGAAGCAGGTTTTATGCCGCAGGGGTTAGGTCGCTGAAGCAAGAGTCGTAGGTCATTGAACCGCGTCAAAGTGTTGTATTTGTTTCTTTTAGGTCGTATGGCTTTTATGTTGTAAATTGTTATGTGTTTGTAACTCGTATATGTTGTATTGTATTTGTTTGTTTCTTTTAAGTCGCGTCTGTTTTTAGGTCGCAAGGTGATAGGTCGTTGCCGACCTAAGTGTTGTAATATGTTGAGTCGTGTTGAGTTGTAACCTCTATAAATAGCGGGGTGGTGTCATTTGTAATAGGAGTTGATTTTGAATAAAACTTTTGTTTGTTAGCTTTGTGCTTTCCTTAAATTGGTAGTTGAGTGTAATCTCCTATCTCCACTTTTGGTTATTCGAGTGCGCTCGAATCAACGATTGTTGAAGCCGATTCACGGAATCAAGTGCGCTTGATCAACGTCGAAGAATCGCAGATCTTTAAACACGGTATCGTGCGCGATCAACGTGTTTGGGATAGCAAGATTCCGGCATCATTGGATCAACGGAGTTGGGCATTTTGGTATTCTTCAATCCACCGATTCCTACTTTTCACCGTTACATCATTTCTGTTATCCGCTGCTGCATCATTTAGTATCAGAGCTAGACTTAGCTAATCATAGCTAAGCCGAGTCTTGGAGCCAATTCTTATAGAAGAGTTTGAGGAGAAGAGTTTGAAGCCGTGCATCATTTTGAGAATCAAGGCCGAGAATTGAAGTTTGAAAATGCCGCCGAGAAGAGCTAATCGTCATCAAAATATTGAAGATTTGTACAAAAGGGAAGATGCCGAACAAATGGAATAACGTATTAGTAACAAATTCAATGAGAAGTTGGATGAAGGCATTGGGAGATTAGAGAAATTGATGATGGACATGAATCAAGGTCAAAGGAGGAGGTCACCAATCTCGAACCATGGAGGAAACAGAGTTTCGCCATCGGTTACGGAAGCGAGGAGGGTATCGCCACAATCTTATCGAGGAAGAAGAGAATCTTCAGTTTCAATAAGAAGAGAACATCACGAGTATAGAGATGAAGAGAGAAGAACTCCATGTGAGTTTGAACATGAACCATACCGTGACGATGATAGACAAAGTAGAAGAGATATGCGAGATCATAGAAATGTGGAAGGTCGAGATCGTTATCGAAGTACCTCTGTTTTTGATGAAGATGGTGGTAGATGTAGTGTTCATTCGCGAGATCAAGACCAAGGGTGAAATGCATATCGGGTTGTGGAAGATGATCGTCGATGGGAGTCGGGGATGAAAACTGAAATTCCAGAATTCAAGGGTGGAATGAAAGCGGAGGAATTTTTGGATTGGGTTTCAAATGTTGAAGAAATTTTTGACTTCAAAGAAGTTCTCGAGGATCAAAGAGTGAAGTTGGTTGCAACAAGATTAAGAGGGAGAGCTATGGCTTGGTGGCAACAAACAAAACTTACACGGGAGAAGATGGGGAAGTCAAAGATTGTCACATGGGATAAGATGAGAAGGATGATGAAAGCAACTTTCTTGCCGCACAATTATCAATCCCTTATGTATCAATGATTGCAGAATCTAAGGCAAGAGATGAGGACAGTGAATGACTATGCGGATGAATTTTATCAGTTGATTGCGAGGAATGATATCATGGAGACAGAAGAACAGTTAACCGCTAGATATGTGGGAGGATTGCAAACGCAAATTCAAGACATGGTGAATATGTTTGATCCCAGATCTGTCGCCGAAGCACATCAGAAAGCACTTGCTTGGGAGAAACAAGGAAGGAGAGGTGGTGGAGTGTTTACGAATTCCAACAATCAGAACAAGGATGTTAGTAACAGTGCAGATGTTTCTAAAGTCGTCAGTAAGTCAAGTGTAAATGAAGTCAACAAAGCAAAGGTCAATAGTCATTTCAAATGTTTTAATTGTCAAGAGTCGGGCCATAAAAGCAATGAATGTACAAAGCCCAAGAAGCGAGCAATGATTGCGGAGATTGAGAATGAAAATGCAGAGGTAGAGTGTGTCAATTCTATATCAGTTGAAGAAGAAGAATTATTGTCTGGAGATGAGGGTTGTAGTTTGTTGTTAAGGAGATCTTGTTTGACACCAAAACAAGAGGATGATTCAAGTTGGTTAAGGAGTAACATTTTTTAATCAACATGCACTATCTTGGGAAGGGTTTGCAAATTTGTCATTGATGCAGGAAGTTGTGACAACATTATTTCTTCAGAAGCTGTAAAGAAGCTGTCATTGAAAACCGAGAAACATCCAAATCCCTACAAATTAGCTTGGTTGAGAAAAGGAGGGGAGGTGAAGGTTAATCGAAGAGCTTGTGTTAATTTTTCCATTGGGAAGAAATACAAAGACGAAATTTGGTGTGATGTGGTTGACATGGATGTATGCCATCTGTTGTTGGGAAGGCCATGGCAATACGATAGAGCTGTGCAACACGATGGACGCGCAAACAGTTACAGTTTTATGTTCGAGGATACACGAATTGTTTTGGTTCCTAAAAGGCATCAACAGAGTGAAAACAAGTTGGAGGAAATTGAGGAGCTAAAAACGTTGTTGTCTTTAAAGGAATTTGTTGATGTGGAAGATAAAGTCGATTGTTTTCAACCACCAAAGTTTGATAAAGATGAAGTTGATGATTTTCAACCAAAGAAGTTTGACGAACACGAGGTTGAAAAGTCACAACCAGCAAAGTTGAATGAGGATGAAGACAGTAAGTCAGAAGGTGAAGAGGGTAATTTGTTGGTGAAGGAGGTGGATTCGACTAGTCTATAATCTACAGGAGAGCTTGTTAAAGAAGTGGAGGATAGCATGGAAATATTCCTGTTAAATGAAAATGAAACCAGTGAAAGTGTTGAAATTATCGAAGAGGTTAAGTCAATGTTGAATGAATGTGAAGATGTAATTCCTTCGGAGTTGTCCAAGGAATTACTGCCAAGGAGAAATGTACATCATGTTAATCAAGTGTCAAGTGCTATTGTACCGTATATGCCACGTAACCATATGTGTCAGACAGAGCAGGTAGGATTGAGAAGATTAGTTGATGGGTTTCTGTTCAGAGGAAGGCAATTGTATACTCCTGACGCAGTTGGCAAATAGAAGTTATCAAAGATGAGCGTGTAGAAAGATACGTGGACAGTGACCATACCATGCAAATGGTTACAATGTTTTGTTTTGGGCCGTCAATAAGGAAAGGGGTTGAAAGGCTTGTTCAGAAGAGTTAGAGTTATCAAATTTCAAAAGAGACCACGACGAAGTCAGGATTATGTATGTCATTACCTATACATACTAGATCATGGGTGAGTGTAAATATGGACTCTGTATTGGAAGTGATGAAGACACAAAGTGACAACGAATCTATCTACTTGATGGTTGAACGATTTCTTGTTGTTACGTACAATAAACTAGATACCGGAGGAATGAGTCGTTTGGAAATTATGAAGCCAATTTGTGAGAATGATTGTAAGATGAGCTTGCCGGATCATCGTCCTATGGCTAATATTGACAATATCAAACACTTGGTTCCATTTCACGAGGATCAGAGTATCGAAGACGAAGAGCTATTAAATTCGAGGACGAATTTCTTCCAACATGGGGAGGATGATGCAGCCCAGAATGGTGAAGTGATAGGTCGCGAGCGACCTATCCAATTCTTGAGTCGTTCACGACCTAACGAGCCACAAGGTAAAGAGTTCCGACCTAGTGGAGATTCGCGACCTAACGAAGATTGCTTGCGAGCTAACAAGCAACGTGTTTTAGGTCGGTTGCGACCTAGTGGAGACTCGCGACCTAACGAACTACTGAGTCAAAAATGAACTAACGGGTCGCGAGATAAGGAAGTACGACCTATCCAGAGTCAAAAGGGGGATGCTACAACAGGCTGTAATAAGTCACGTGCTTTAGGTCATGAAAGACGTAGCGACTTACGAGTTAACGGGCAACATATTGTAGGTCGGACGTGACCTAGTGGCGATTCATGACCTAGTGTAGGTCACTCGCGAGTTACCGAGCTAACACATCAGACATTCCAGTGACCTATAAAACCAGTGCTCGTTTCTTTAGGTCGCGAACGACCTAACTCAAGTTCTTTGTCGTTAGATCGTTCAAGTAATAGATCGCGTGAAGAGTTAGGTTGCACAAGCCAATGCCGCATGCTACCAACATATACCGCATGGACTAAGGTCGCTCAACGACCTATGGAAGTTGACTCACATGAAGAGATAGATCGCTCAGGCCTTAAGTCGCTACATTCTTAAGCCGCATGAAGCAGGTTTTATGCCGCAGGGGTTAGGTCGCTGAAGGAAGAGTCGTAGGTCGTTGAACCGCGTCAAAGTGTTGTATTTGTTTCTTTTAGGTCGTATGGTAAATTGTTATGTGTTTGTAACTCGTATATGTTGTATTGTATTTGTTTGTTTCTTTTAAGTCGCGTCTGTTTTTAGGTCGCAAGGTGATAGGTCGTTGCCGACCTAAGTGTTGCAATATGTTGAGTCGTGTTGAGTTGTAACCTCTATAAATAGCGGGGTGGTGTCATTTGTAATAGGAGTTGATTTTGAATAAAACTTTTGTTTGTTAGCTTTATGCTTTCCTTAAATTGGTAGTTGAGTGTAATCTCCTATCTCCACTTTCCGTTATTCGAGTGCGCTCGAATCAACGATTGTTGAAGCCGATTCGCGGAATCAAGTGCGCTTGATCAACGTCGAAGAATTGCAGATCTTTAAACACGGTATCGTGCGCGATCAACGTGTTTGGGATAGCTAGATTCCTGCATCTTTGGATCAACGGAGTTGGGCATTTTGGTATTCTTTAATCCTCCGATTCCTACTTTTCACCGTTACATCATTTCTGTTATTCGCTGCTGCATCAGATTCCATGGTGATCCAATCTCCAACCTGATCAAAAACTAGGGTTAAAAACCCATTTGACCCACCGCCGATGCTATGGTGGGTTATCCACCTTCCTGTTATTTTTGCCGAGACCACCATTCATCGACCTTCCTCCAATAGCGACCACGACCCCTCCGAGGCAACAGATCACCAGAAACCACCCAGATTTCAAATTCCGATCAACACCACAATACCCGTTCAAAACCACACTAAAAATTATGATTTTAGTTTTTAAAATCATGATTTTGAATTTGTTTCCAGATTATATACTTAGAACAGAGGATTAACATGTTGGAAAATTTACATAAATTAAGTTTGTACTGTTCTACTGAGATTTCCATCAAATTTCAAATTTTAATTTATTTATCTCAAATTTTAAACCTTTACATCTTGATCAATTAAACAAATTTAGTTTATATTCTTAATCCCTGCAGTAACTAGATCAAGAGAAACGAAATCTATTTGCATTCTTAGCCTAGAAACTAAGCACAGTCAGGACACAGTGACTACAGCCATTCACATTTCCACACATTCATATATATATATATATATATATATATATATATCCAAAAATGCACTTAAAAATATGCACACAAACATGAATATCTCAGAGATGATCAGGCAACCAAAATCATACTTAGGATTTATAGAAGAAGTTACTCACCTGGTATATAATTGAACAGAGAATTAGTTGAATTCTCTTCAGTTTGTATTTCCAGACTGATCTTTCTCTTGTTTGTTTGATTCTTCTCACTTGTTTTGATTCATTGCTTCAGTTTTGCTTCCTGATCTTCTTACTCGAATGCCTCTTCCTTCTTTGAGTTTGTAATTTAATTTAATTTTTTTTATAATACTCAGACTTCTTTTGATGCACGAATTGGAAATAAGAAGGTGATATATATAAAAGAAGTGTGAACAGGTTTGAAATATTATACTGGAACCATATTTTTTTTATATTGTACTGTTAGATTTTATCTGTATATTGATGATCAGAGATTTTTATTTGTTTGGAGGCTGATATGATATCCTTATGCTTGCATTAATTAACCTTGGCTTGTTTTACAAGCTCATGCCCATCATTTTTTTCAAAGAACTGCTGCCTTTGATTTTCCCCTGCCTCATGCTTCTTGTTGTAGAACGAATGAAGATGATATATAAAAGTATGCAGGCTTGAGTATGGACAGGTTTGAGTTTACTAGTACAAGATATTTGTTGTACTGGAAAATATTTTGTTAAGGTTTTGGTCAGAGATTTTATTTGGTTAGGGAGGCTGAAATGATATTTACTATGCTATCATTAATTAGGCTTGTCCTATTTTACAATCTCATACTCATATATATTTTTATTTGTTTGTACATTTTGTATTTTATTTATTTATTTTTTTAAACCATATATTTTATACTTATGTTTAAATATATAAGATTTATTGCATTATCAAACATTATTATCAAAGTTACATCAAAATATATATATAGATCAAAAATTTAAATAATAGAGCTTTATTTCAATTTAAGGTGAATGAGCTAGATTTAATTTTGAATATTTTAAAACTCTTTATTTATATTTCCAGATCAAAGTTCTCTTCCAAAAATACATACATATATATATATATATATCCATTTATATACTTATATGTTGACATATATATATATATATTTATGTTTTATGACTATGATATTTTCATTTCCAGAAATTGTTATATTTACTTATAGTTTTTTTTTAAATCTATATATATATATATATACCCAAATATTTTAAATATGAGAAAATTTATTTATTCAACTAATAAAGTCAATATCCCAATAAGTAAAATAATTTACTTACCAAACTACAGATGTTAGAAAACCCGGGTCGTCGCAATGTATATATGTATACATGTGTGTTCACACATGTATATACGTATGTTAGCTTGCATTTTTTTCAGACTTCAACATTGCCTTGTATCTGACCATATGCATATGTATATACAATGTTGCTTCACTGTTTTGTGTTCATCGTGTTCCACTGTTTCATCTACTGTATTGGTCTATTTGTTGTTTCATTGAACTTCTGTATATTTGATTGATGTGCACTACATATGTATATATACATGTGTGTATACATATGCATATATATACGGTGGTTTCTTTGTGTAGCTTTTATCTCATGCTTGTAAACTGCTCCCATTGTTGTCTTGATACATGCCATTTTTTTGAGTCTGGAGCTTGTTGTACAAATGTCCAACCATGTGTATGTGCACTGAGCATATGGACTTGTATTCAGTTGCATTCATTCTGGACTGGTCTTTGTTGCTCCTGATTTCGATTTCACATGTTGATTTACCACTTTGTCATGTTGAGTTGCTCACTTCTTCACTGATCTGGGTTTTGTAAGTCTGGTCATTGCATTATTCTTGTGAATATTTGGTTGTATGTTGTATTGCGTGCAGTTGAGTTGGATCCAGCCTCGTCTCGGGTTTGACCTTTTGCTCACCTGTCCCTGCAGTTTTATCAAGTGTATATCGGTGTGCACGGCCTTGTGGCATGTACAATGATACATTGTGCATGTCACAAGTTGATCGTGTAAGATGAATTCAAAATAAATATGATGACAAACAACCCAAATAACTGAGGCAAATAACATTTTCAAAATCACACATTTCATTGTACACTACACAAATATTTCTTTTTCAATTTTACTACGTCAGTGTTTATTTTTCAGATAGCTCAGATGCTGGATTCAAGCTGGAATAGGGTTGATGATAAATACGAGTGAATGAGTGATATGTAGTGAGGTGTATATTGTAAATTGAATTCGTGATGTAATCGGAATTGTAATGTTACTAATATTGTGTGTATATATAGTGAGAGCTCAAATTTGTACTATTCAAAATTGTAATAAAATATTTGTTTGAATTTAAATTCTGTGTTATGTATTTTATTCAACAACTATTTATTTAATTATGTGAAAAATAAAATAGTACAATAAAAAATACATTTAAATGAATATATATATATATATATTTATTATCATCAAACAAAAATCATATACTAGAATATTCAACAATCTCCCCCTTTTGATGATAACAAACATATATTAAGATTTTGAATTTATTAAATGTATTTGGTCTTGATGAATTCCATTTGCTCCAACCTATTTGAATGCTCCCCCTACATCAAAGCTCCCCCTTCATATATGCATGAAAATAAATAAAAAAATAAAAAATATGCAAATGAACCTAGATGAGAATATGCAAATTAAAAATATGACTTGACTTATTTACCAAAATCTTAACTTCTCTCTCCCCCTTTTGTTATCAACAACATTAATACTAAATTGAGTACAAATATTAAATTTTAATAAAAAATAAAACAAAAATCATAAATACTCTATTAGGCGCATCTTCCATTTTAGAGTGATAGGGGTGATGTCGGCATATAAAACCATATAGTTGTGTCTATTTGTGGTATATTTATAACAGGAATTTGAATACTTACTAACCATGCATAACTGTTAGGACTTTTAAATGAGATTAGTAGTATTCTTTAAATTTTATAAAAAAAATGAATTTCAAGCATCTTCTAACCACGCATAACCGTGAGGACTTTTAAATGGGATTAGAATCAACTTGTCTATTTAATAACCAATTTTGATATGTGTTCCATACATGCATAACCGTGAGGACTTTTAAATGAGCATGACAGCACATAATCAAATATTCCAAGTAATCCACCTATGCATAACCGTGAGGACTTTTAAATGAGAGTGAATACTTTGCATGTTTTTATTGCTAAAAAACTAAAAAATAAAAAAGTGAATAATTTCCCATTTAAAATACCACATTTTAACATACTATATTGGATTTTGATGAATAACGGTCATTAGAAATATGATAGAAATAGAGATGGTCATGGAATTTTTACCAATCAAAGTTATTACAAATTTTTGTTTAAATTTTTAAAGAAATTTTCTATATATACTGTCTCAAGTTATAATGTATGATTAATATCAACGCTCATCACTTTCTTTTTCTGTCACTTTTTATCTTTTGATAACGACTAGGGAGTCAGAATAGTTAACATAGGCATTTAAGATCAAAATCAAAAATATAGAATCAAATTTCTAAAATGCTTAAACTGAGACGAAGTCGACAAAAACTATTTTCTGGAAGGGGTTTTGTAAAATTGTCTACCAATTGAGAATCGGTTGAAATGAAATTTATGCAGATATTTTCTTTGGAAATATGATCTCTAATGAAATGTTGTCTAACATCTATATGTTTTGTCCTTGAGTGATGTACAGGATTATTTGTGAGATCGATTGCACTTTTGCTATCACACATTAGTGGGACTCGTTTAAAATTTAGACCATAGTCTTGCAAAGTTTGTATCATCCATAAAATTTGAGCAGAGTAACCACTTAGAGCAATATACTCTGCCTCAGTGGTAGATAATTCAATACAATGTTGTTTTCGACTTGCCCACGCAACTAATGAATCTCCCAACATAAAACATGTTTCACTAGTACTTTTTCTATCAACTAGACTACCAACATAATCTGCATCTGAATATCTTTTTAACTCAAAGTTGTCATTAGTGGGATACCATAGACCAAACCATGGGGTGTGCAACAAATATCTAAAAATCATTTTTACACCTTTTAAATGAAATTCTTTTGGATTTGATTGAAACCGTGCACCTAAACAAACATCGAACATAATGTCAGGTCTAGAAGTAGTAAGATAAAGAAGTGATCTAATCATACCTCGACATTTCTTTTGATCAACTGCCTTACCTTTTTCATCCTTGTCAAGTTTAATAGTTGTGCTCATGGGTTTTTTTTTCAGGTTTAGCATCTTTCAATCCAAATTTGTTGACAAGTTCTCTAATATATTTTGTTTGAGAGATGAATGTACCTTTATCACTTTATTTGATTTGAAATCCTAAAAAGAATTTTAACTCTCCAACCAAGCTCATTTCAAACTTCTCATGCATGACTTTTTCAAATTTCTCATACAACAAGTTGTTAGTGGTACCATAAATAATGTCATCAACATATATTTGAATAATCAAAAGATCATCATTTTCATGCAATAGAAATAATGTGGTGTCTACACAACCCTTTTTGAATCCATTTTCAAGGAGATAAGTGCTAAGACATTCATACCAAGCTCTAGGGGCTTGTTTTAATCCATATAGTGCTTTCTTAAGTTTATATACATGGTTAGAGTATTCGTGATTTTCAAAACCTTCTGGTTGTTCAACAAATACATCTTCTTTCAAAATTCCATTAAGAAAAGCATTTTTAATATCCATTTGTCTTAGTTTAAATCCTTTATAGTAAGCAAAAGCTAACAATATCCTAATGGATTCTAGTCTTGCTACTGGTGCAAAAGTTTCATCAAAATCAATTCATTCAATTTGATTATAACCTTTAGAAACTAACCTAACTTTATTCCTAATCACATTTCCAGATTCATCAAATTTATTTTTAAAAATCCATTTTGTTCCTACGACTGGATAATCATTAGGTCTAGGTGCTAGAGTCCAAACATCATTTCGCTCAAATTGATTTAGCTCTTCTTGCATAGCCATAAACCAATTTTCATCATTAAGAGTTGTATCTATGTCTTTGGGTTCAATTTCTGAAATAAATCCACTGTATAGACACAAACCACACAAATTTCCAAAGGAAAAACGAGTTTGAACACCTGCGATAGGATTTCCTATTACCAATTCTAGAGGATGATCTGCTTTGAATTTCAATCTCTCTGGATCCAGACTTCTTTGGACTTCTTTCATGGTTGTAGTTTCTTTTGGTTTTTCATTTTCATCTTTTTCTTTCTCCTCTTCAACATTGCTTTTGATTGTTTCCTTGTTTTGATCATCAATACCTTCATCAAATTTCACATTGATTGACTCCATGATTGTTCTCGTCCTTTTGTTGTATACTCTATAGGCTTTGCCTCTGGACGAGTATCCCATGAACATGCCTTCGTCAGCTTTTGGCTCAAATTTTCCCAGTTGATCACCTGTATTAAGAATAAAACACGGACAGCCAAAAACCTTGAAATATGCAATGTTTGGCTTTTTGTCGAACCATAGTTCATATGGTGTATTCTTAAGAATCGGCCTAATCATGACTCTATTCATTACGTAACAACCTGTATTTACTGCCTCTGCCCAAAAGGACAAGGGTAGTTCATACTCATTTATCATAGATCTTGCCAACTCTTGTAAGGTTCGATTCTTTCTCTCGACTACTCCATTTTGTTGTTGAGTGCGTGGGGTAGAGAATTCATGTTTAAATCCATTTATATCATAATAATTTTCAAATTCATAAATTTTAAATTCTCCACCATGATCACTTCTTAGTGAAATAATAGAAACTTCTTTTTCATTTTGAACTAATTTTGTGAATTTAGTGAAGTAAGAGAAAGTTTCTAATTTTTTAGTTAAGAAGTATACCCACGTGTATCTAGAGTAATCATCAACCAAAACGAAACAATATTTCTTAACACCTAGACTTGCAATATCGTAGGTCCAAACAAATCCATATGAACTAGTTCAAGGATTCTAGAAGTGCTTGCATTATTCTTGGCATGGAACGATGATTTTTAAGTTTTCCCATAGTACATGCTTTATATAAAGTTTCTGTTTTGAAATCATGTGATGGCAAACCTCTTACCAAATTTTTTCATTTTAATTTGTTTAACAGATATATGCTAGCATGTCCTAATCGTCTATGCCATAAATTTACTTCCACATCCTTAGCTACCAAACATTTTGAAAGAGTGAGATCATCAAAAGATAGAGAGTATATATTACCTTTCCTCTTACCTGAAAATAAGGTTTCTTTGGACGATTGGTCAACAATTTTGCACAAGTCAGAATAAAAAACAACATTAATTCCCTTATCACATAACTAGCTAATTGAGATCAAATTATCGTGTAGATTTTCAATATATAATACGTCGTTTAAGGTAAACGTACCATTACTTACTTTACCTTTACCGATAATTTTTCATTTATCATTGTTGCCCACTGCGACTCTCCCACCATTGTGCTTTTCTAAGCTAAGAAACTTTGATTTGTCGCCTGTCATGTGCCTGGAGAAACCGGAATCAAGATACCATTCTAGCTGTTCCTTAGCCTGCAAGCACACCTCGCTTGGTTCTTCACGTTCACTATCATTTGTTTCCCCTGAGAAGCACAGATTTATATTTTCATTGTATTCAAGATGAGATTCTTTGATTTAGGAGTTTCCTTCATGAACTACTTCAAGTGTGTGCCAGATTTTCTGCGAAGTTAAACAATGTGAAACGTGATTAAATTCAATCTGGTCTTATGAGCAAATAATAGAGTTGATAGCCTTGGTATTAGCAGTTAACAGTTTAATTTCACAATTTGTCCATTGATCCATAGGTTTCTCTATTTCTTGATTATCTACTATAATTGTTGGTGTCTTATATCCCGTTTAAACAATATTCCAAGCATCTATGGATTTCAGAAAAAATTTCATTCTATTTTTCCAATATGCATATTCACCATTGAACATTGGTGGCCTAACTATGGACTGACCCTCAGCAAAAGCATTATTAAAGGAAGCCATTTAAAAAAAAATCAAATTTTTAATCGAAAAATTGGTTTTTGTTCCTTGCTCTGATACCACTTGTAGGATCGATTTCATCCTAGAGGCGGGAGAATAGGGTGATACTAATAATAATAAAAATAATGTGGAAATATATAAAATAATTACAGCATAGATAATAACAGAATAATAAAAGCAGAAAAAGAACAACACAACTTTACCCAGCTTCGGCAAAACCCAGCCTACGTGCTGCCCCCAAGGTTTCTACTAGAAATTAAGTAGTAAGACGCTTACACACGTAAACTTGCGACACCCGCTATTGACTAACCTAACTCTACGCTCAAAACCATGCCACAACTCAGCCACTGAGTTGTGAATTCTCGAACTACACCACCGTAGTTCGTCCTTTAGTCACATGACTAGAATTTTACAAAAGTTTAAAAGAAAATTACAAAATAAAAACAAAACACTAAACCCTATTTAATAAATTAAGCCCAAAAATAAATATAAGAAAACCGACCCAATTTAAAATAAAAGAGATGTCCCCTTTTTCTTTTTATATTTATTTGCTGATCTTTCTTCGTTCCTCTTCGAGAAATAAGGGCTTCATTTGATTGAAGCCGCTGATTCCAATAGATCGATTGAATCCGTGTTTCTGCTTCGAGTTGCTTCGTCAATTGATTTGCTTGCTTTGATTAATATGCGGCTGCTCCAATTAGTCGAGATCGAAAGATGCTTGAACTGGTACGTGAATGCATTTTATTGATTATTGGTTATTCTCGACTTTGATTCGAGTTTAATGATTTATTGCTCTCTGTTTTTGCTTGAACTCGAATGATTTGATTTGCCGATGATGATTGGGACTTTATAGGGTTCGAATCCCTTAGTTTATGTTCGTAAAATATCGGTTTGAATTCTTCACATGAATTTGCTTGGCCATACTTTTTGCTTGAATGCTTGTGATGTGTTCTGACTGGTTCATATCATACGTATACTTCGTGAATTTTAAATTAGCTCCATTCTTTTCTCTTTTGACTTCGGCCATTTGATATTGTGATAATATTTTGAGATGAAAATTTACTTCGACTTGTTCAATCGAACTTGTTATTATCTGGCTTTGACTTTGGCATTTAAACTTGATTTGGTTTGAAACTGCTACCTTGATTTTTGTAAAACTGTAAACTGGATTGTGTTGCTTCATGTACAGCCTTGTATTTGATGTCTCCTTTTGAGTTGCAGTCTTGTGCATTGATTTCGAGCCTAGTTGTGTCTGGTGTACTTTGTTCTCTCAAATGACTGTGTACATATTCATGTGATTTGCCATCATCTGGTTACATTGTCCATGGTTTATATGTGGTCATTGTCGGTGGTTGTTTTGCATTTTGGAGTCTTCTTTGGACCTTTCTTTACAACTGATTTAGTGTGAACTTGTTCCATGCTTGGAGTCTTATATACTTGTGTATATGAATGTGTGCTGGTCTAGTCTTACACATTTCATTGATACATTATGGCCATTTCTGTGTTGAGGCTGTATTGTTTATCAAATCTGTCCTCGTGCACTTAGTTTCATGTGAGTCCATGGTACTGGTGTTTGTGAGTCTCTGTTGCTTTGAGCCAGTTCATTGTTTGCTTGTAGTATCTTGAAGTTGTAGCCTTGTTGTGACGCCCCACCTCTATGCTCACAATAACAAAGAGTATTAAAAGAAATACTGTCTGTTGTTACGAAGAATAAGGCTGGATAGGAGCGGCCATCCGTAGTTGGGCCTTACACTAGTATTGGTTACCTCGATAGGAGTGGTATATATTTTTCCATTTCATCACTTATTTATTTACTCCCATCGACATACCCAATTCCAGTATAAAACGAACTACAATGGTTCATAATAGTTTAGGATAGTATATATGATAATAACACAGATAATAAAATGCGAAACACAGATAACAAAAGTCTCATATATATATAACTGATGTCAGTTACAATACATTTGACACGATACATATGATACAACTACAACTGTCGACTCTGGAAGTTATATATACAAGTACATTATCGACTAATATACATGAATATATATCAACCTAAATCAGTATACTGACTACTACATAAAAAGACGAAGACCACTTCGAAAGATATGAAAAGTCTTCATAGCTCAAACAACAACCCAAAGCAAGATGTCTACAACCTGAAATAACTCGGGTCTGACCCGAGTATTAAATTCAAAAGAAAATAATACACGGGTCGGTCTAATTCAAACTCAGTTATTAATGCACAGAAGCAATAATAATCAAATATCAAATAGACGACAGTTACAGAATTCTCGTGTATCCAACTCCTCGATAAAAGAATCGGATAACGGTAGACATAACACTAAACAGTGTTAAACAACAAATCAGCAAATCCAAATCATCAACAAAGATAAATAAAAAGGATTATCAATGAAGATAATTTAGAAAACAACAGAATTGTCTAAACGACAATTAACAACTAAATAATCCATACTGTTTGGCTGTAGTACACGCTCGCGTGCACTGCCTCGCCACTACAGTGATGAAACACAAAAGCTCAATGAATCAGAAACAAATGGCATCAAATCAAATCAAAATGAACCAGATGGAACTACAACAGCATCCACCTAGTAACCATCAAATGAACGAAGTGCACATGAATGCACAATGAAAATCGACAACTGAGTACAAGGTCAAACCCGAGTCTTTGAGACTGGATTCAACTCAATGTACAAATCATAATGCAACACTGTCTGGATCAAATGCCATCAAGAAAGTAAGACCAAGAAGTAAAATAATCAGACTGCAAACTTCAACTTAAACCAACAGAAGACCAAACAATAAAGTTCAATATCCAGTCAAGCTAAATGAAGACTAGATCAACAATCATGTAACATGAAGAAGTCAACACATATGATCGAAAGCAATGCAGCAGTCAATATCAAGACCGAACCGGCATATATGCAACATGAACAAATGATCAGTGGACAATGCATGAAAGCTTGAACAAGACTCGAGTACTATCAGACTTCAAGTCAAACAGTGAAAGAGATGTACACAGGAAACTCAACAATGTAAACAACAATGTCTGACCACAATGCAACCAGAATCAAGGCAGGAGTATCAGACTACAAAGTGGACAGAGCAATGAAGACTACAAGGAAAAACAACACTGCTTCATATATATGACATACCTGACAACACATGCAAATGGAAGCAAAGCCCAATTGCATGAATGAATTGATATGCAGTGCACCATGTATATACAAATTACATACTGCAATATACAAAGGACAACAGTCACTCAACTTCAAGCATGCAACTCAAGCCTTAGTCAGCTACAACTCAAATGCATGCTCAAGTAATCAAGTGAACACAATACAGCAATGAACCAATACAGCAATGAATCAAGTGAACAAGTGCATACATATATACAAGCAACTGAAGTGCAGCTACAAATGCAACATGACTCAAATGCACAGATAAAATGAAGTGTAACTGCAAATAACAATGCACCCAAATGCACCAGTGATACAAATGAAACCAAAACCAGAAAACAAGGCTAAAACTCAAGTCTGGTAACAACAATCGACAACAGGAGTAGACTAGATGATGATATAGTGAAACAAAATCAAGACCAATATCAATGCACTAATCTCAAATTGAACAGCAACAGCAAATGGTAACAACCGGAGTAAAAAATAAGAAAGAACTACCAAAGAATTCAATGTCGTGTAAATCAATAGTGATGAACGAGCAACAGGAAGCCAGAAATTCACGAAATCAAAAATGGCCGAAGTCAAAAAGAATTCAACACCGTGGTGACCACGTAATGAATCAACACCGTGTCAATCAAAAAATCAACGTGTATATGAATTGAACAAGTCAGAATCAATCTCAAGCATCCAAGCATCATCGACCGGCCAAGCAAAATAAATTGACGAATTCAAATAATTATATACGACGAAAATAAAGGGATTCAAACCCAAATCACGAAATGAAGAACTGAATTAGATGTGAGTATAGATTTACTCACCTATGTTACGAAGCAACGAAGAACTCAATTCCAAATTGCGGCCGAAAGCGAAGATCGAAGAATCGGAATCGAGGCTGTGGCATCACGAAGTCGATCGAGTGAATTCGGCAGAAGCCCTAATTTTTGGGGGACGAACGAAAATAAACGAGGCCGCCATTTCTTTCCTTTCGTTCGATTTAGGGTTGTGAAAAATAAAATGAATGCTGGAGAAACCCTTATTGCCTTAGATAATTATCACGGCAAAATTATAGAAATGAAAGTGTGGCCCAACTTTAAGTTTTAAAGCCCACCTACAATTAATGAATTTACAAAAGAAATTCAACACGATTAAAATTCCCATAGCAATTCGATAGAAATTTTTAATCGTCTAATGACGATAACTTACTTTTACAAAATCTCGGGTTGTTATAGACTCCCCTCCATATAAAAATTGCGTCCCCACAATTTTCATAATTAAAGGTGTCAATGACAATTATTTTTCTAACATAAACTGGTTAAGCTAGAAAAATAAAGGTCGAGAATTCAAACACCAAAGAAATCTTTTAATTTCATAAAGGAAATTCACAAATCCTCAACAAAATCTAATTATCAAATAGATAACCAGAAAACAACAAAACTGAATAAATGCAATCATCAGAAATATTCAATTATCAATTAGATAATTAGAATACAGAAATCACAAAACAGCAATATCTAATTATCGATACGATAATTAGAAAACAACAAAAACTAATTATCAGCAAAGATAATTAGAAAACACAAATCACAAACAACAAATATCTAGTTATCCAGCAATTAACTAGAAAACACAAACTTCATAATCAGCAAACTCTAACTATCAACAGAGATAGATAGAAAATAGCAATTCAATAAAATCAACATAATCCAGACTCAATCAGAGACTAGAAAATCTCATAATCATTAAAATTAGCAAATATCCAATTATCAAAACAATAATCAGAAAACACAAATATCTAATTATCAAAAATGATAACCAAAAATCTCAAATCAACAAATATCTAATTATCAAAACGATAACCAGAAATCTCAAATCAACAAATATCTAATTATAAAAAACGATAACCAGAAATCTCAAATCAACAATTATCTAATTATCAAAAACGATAACCAGAAATCTCAAATCAACAAATATCTAATAATCAAAAACGATAATCAAAAATCTCAAATCAACAAATATCTAATTATCAAAAACGATAATCAGAAATCTCAAATCAACAAATATCTAATTATCAGAACAATAATCAGAAATCACAAATCAACAAATATCTAATTATCTCAAATGATTATCAGAAATCTCAAATCAACAAATATCTAATTATCAAAAACGATAACCAGAAACAACAAATATTCGATTATCAAAAACGATAATCATAAATCAAATCAACAAATATCTAATTATCAAAGACGATAATTAGAAACAACAAATATCTGATTATCAAAAACGATAATCAGAAATCAAATCAACAAATATCTAATTATCTCAAATGATAATCAGAAATCTCAAATCAACAAATATCTAATTATCAAAAACGATAACCAAAAACAACAAATATCCGATTATCAAAATCGATAATCAGAAATCAAATCAACAAATATCTAATTATCAAAAACGATAACCAGAAACAACAAATATCTGATTATCAAAAATGATAATCAGAAATCAAATCAACAAATATCTAATTATCAAAGACGATAATCAGAAACAACAAATATCTGATTATCAAAAACGATAATCAGAAATCAAATCAACAAATATCTAATTATCTCAAATGATAATCAGAAATCTCAAATCAACAAATATCTAATTATCAAAAACGATAATCAGAAATCTCAAATCAACAAATATCTAATTATCTCAAATGGTAATCAGAAATCTCAAATCAACAAATATCTAATTATCAAAGACGATAATCAGAAACAACAAATATCCGATTATCAAAAACGATAATCAGAAACAACAAATATTCGATTATCAAAAACGATAATCAGAAACAACAAATATCTAGAAATCAATTAAGAAGAGTAGAAAATCAAATTAAAAGCTTGGATCGATCCCATCAGATGGCGAGTTTTTAGTTCGCCGCACGTGCATCAACAAATGGCCGAAGCCTACCAAGTACTCAACTTAATTTTGGCGCCCAACAAATGACCCGAAGGTCCGTAGAGTGACCCGAAGGTCTAGTACTGGTATTTGACCCGAAGGTCCGCAGAGTGACCCGAAGGTCTAGTACTGGTATTTGACCCGAAGGTCCATCAGAGTGGCCCGAAAGCCCAACAAATGACCCGAAGGTCCAACAAATGACCCGAAGGTCCAACATAGTGGCTCGAAAGCACACAAATCATCAGAATCATCAAAACATCCAATATTTCAATTAACGAGTCCGAAATTAACCGAAATGGCAAACACACATGTCCCATACCACGTGTTTTACTAAATCGTTTGATCCTCTTCATTGTTTCCTTGAAAGTGCAAAATTGTGTATTTGGTAAAAATACATTTTACATCCTCAAATGGACAAGTCCGGAATTAAGCGAAACAGTAAAAGTGAGGGTTCATAGTCCTCAATTTTGCTGAAGCGTTTAAATCTCTTCCTCATTCTATTGAAAGCGTAAACTGTAAGAATTTTAAAACAATTTTCAAAACACGTGATTAAAACAACAACATCAGTAGCAATTTCGAAAAGAAAATTGCACTTCCCAAAACATCGTAAAACGAATCTCAAAATCAGCATTACGGAATAACCGCTTGAAAATCCACTTTTAAAATTTGGCGGTTACTGAAGTCAAAGCGATAGAAATTTTTAAACGTCAAAATCTCATCAAAATAATTTACATCAAAATGTAATATCAGTGAATTTTCATTCATTAAAAATGCCAACAAAACATCATGCTTCAAAAATTTAGCACCGATGTAAAAAAATCCCGTTATAAAGATAACGGCAACAAAATACGTTTAAACCAAACATCGGTTCAACGTAAAATTAATGTAGTAACGTGCAACTCAAATTTGCACGTATTACAAAATGAACAAAGAAATCATTCGAATGTATCTTCAATGAAGATAATTCAAAACAGCAAAATCTAATCAATATATGATTAGCATAAAAGAAAACCAGCAAAGATCTCAACAAAAATCACATAACTGCAATCGCTTCGAATCCTCAAATCGGATTCGAAATTTTCAAAGAACAAAATAAACCCAGCTATGTAAACAACAAATGAAATTTATTTCAATTTCATCTTTTGATTTTTAAATCAAAAAGATTATCAGCTGTATTCAGCGAAGACAGTTTCACTGCTTCTGTTGCGCACTCTGATAAACAGAACACAAATTAGTCAATCATCAAAACACAGTTTCACTTTTATTTTTAAATAAAGATATTTAAAAATTTCAACATAATTTCAAAACTTAGTTTTGACTCAAAGCACAATTAAAACATCGACCAATAGTTGTAACACATGTTCCATCTAAGCTATGTTTTATATTATGTTCATAAACTCCAAGCTCTGATACCAACTGTGACGCCCTACCTCTATGCTCACAATAACAAAGAGTATTAAAAGAAATACTGTCTGTTGTTACGAAGAATAAGGCTGGATAGGAGTGGCCATCCGTAGTTGGGCCTTACACTAGTATTGGTTACCTCGATAGGAGTGGTATATATTTTTCCATTTAATCACTTATTTATTTACTCCCATCGACATACCCAATTCTAGTATAAAACGAACTACAATGGTTCATAATAGTTTAGGACAGTATATATGATAATAACACAAGATAATAAAATGCGGAACACAGATAGCAAAAGTCTCATATATATATAACTGATGTCAGTTACAATACATTTGACACGATACATATGATACAACTACAAATGTCGACTCTAGAAGTTATATATACAAGTACATTATCGACTAATATACATGAATACATATCAACCTAAATCGGTATACTGACTACTACAAAAAAAGACGAAGACCACTTCGAAAGATATGAAAAGTCTTCATAGCTCAAACAGCAACCCAAAGCAAGATGTCTACAACCTGAAATAACTCGGGTCTGACCCGAGTATTAAATTCAAAAGAAAATAATACACGGGTCAGTCTAATTCAAACTCAGTTATTAATGCACAGAAGCAATAATAATCAAATATCAAATAGACGACAGTCATAGAAATCTCGTGTATCCAACTCCTCGATAAAAGAATCGGATAACGGCAGATATAACACTAAACAGTGTTAAACAACAAATCAACAAATCCAAATCATCAACAAAGATAAATAAAAAGGATTATCAATGAAGATAATTTAGAAAACAACAGAATTGTCTAAACGACAATTAACAACTAAATAATCCATACTATTTGGCTGCAGTACACGCTCGCATGCGCTGCCTCGCCACTACAGTGATGAAACACAAAAGCTCAATGAATTAGAAACAAATGGCATCAAATCAAATCAAAATGAACCAGATGGAACTGCAACAGCATCCACCCAGTAACCATCAAATGAAAAAAGTGCACATGAATGCACAATGAAAATCGACAACTGAGTACAAGGTCAAACCCGAGTCTTTGAGACTGGATTCAACTCAATGTACAAATCATAATGCAACACTGTCTGGATCAAATGCCATCAAGAAAGTAAGACCAAGAAGTAAAATAATCAGACTGCAAACTTCAACTTAAACCAACAGAAGACCAAACAATAAAGTTCAATATCCAGTCAAGCTAAATGAAGACTAGATCAACAATCATGTAACATGAAGAAGTCAACACAGATGATCGAAAGCAATGCAGCAGTCAATATCAAGACCGAACCGGCATATATGCAACATGAACAAATGATTAGTGGACAATGCATGAAAGCTTGAACAAGACTCGAGTACTATCAGACTTCAAGTCAAACAGTGAAAGAGATGTACATAGGAAACTCAACAATGTAAACAACAATGTCTGACCACAATGCAACCAGAATCAAGGCAGGAGTATCAGACTACAAAGAGGACAGAGCAATGAAGACTACAAGGAAAAACAACACTGCTTCATATATATGACATACCTGACAACACATGCAAATGGAAGCAAAGCCCAATTGCATGAATGAATTGATATGCAGTGCACCATGTATATACAAATTACATACTGCAATATACAAAGGACAACAGTCACTCAACTTCAAGCATGCAACTCAAGCCTCAGTCAGCTACAACTCAAATGCATGCTCAAGTAATCAAGTGAACACAATACAGCAATGAACCAATACAGCAATGAATCAAGTGAACAAGTGCATACATATATACAAGCAACTGAAGTGCAGCTACAAATGCAACATGACTCGAATGCACAGATAAAATGAAGTGTAACTGCAAATAACAATGCACCCAAATGCACCAGTGATACAAATGAATCCAAAACCAGAAAACAAGGCTAAAACTCAAGTCTGGTAACAACAATCGACAACAGGAGTAGACTAGATGATGATATAGTGAAACAAAATCAAGACCAATATCAATGCACTAATCTCAAATTGAACAGCAATAGCAAATGGTAACAACCGGAGTAAAAAATAAGAAAGAAGTACCAAAGAATTCAATGTCGTGTAAATCAATAGGGATGAACGAGCAATAGGAAGCCAGAAATTCACGAAATCAAAAATGGCCGAAGTCAAAAAGAATTCAACACCGTGGTGACCACGTAATGAATCAACACCGTGTCAATCAAGAAATCTACGTGTATATGAATTGAACAAGTCAGAATCAATCTCAAGCATCCAAGCATCATCGATCGGCCAAGCAAAATAAATTGACGAATTCAAATAATTATATACGACGAAAATAAAGGGATTCAAACCCAAATCACGAAATGAAGAACTGAATTAGATGTGAGTATAGATTTACTCACATATGTTACGAAGCAACGAAGAACTCAATTCCAAACTGCGGCCGAAAGCGAAGATCAAAGAATCGGAATCGAGGCTGTGGCATCACGAAGTCGATCGAGTGAATTCGGCAGAAGCCCTAATTTTTGGGGGACGAACGAAAATAAACGAGGCTGCCATTTCTTTCCTTTCGTTCGATTTAGGGTTGTGAAAAATAAAATGAATGCTGGACAAACCCTTATTGCCTTAGATAATTATCACGGCAAAATTATTGAAATGAAAGTGTGGCCCAACTTTAAGTTTTAAAGCCCACCTACAATTAATGAATTTACAAAAGAAATTCAACACGATTAAAATTCCCATAGCAATTCGATAGAAATTTTTAATCGTCTAATGACGATAACTTACTTTTACAAAATCTCGGGTTGTTATAGACTCTCCTCCTTATAAAAATTGCGTCCCCGCAATTTTCATAATTAAAGGTGTCAATAACAATTATTTTTCTAACATAAACTGGTTAAGCTAGAAAAATAGAGGTCGAGAATTCAAACACCAAAGAAATCTTTTAATTTCATAAAGGAAATTCACAAATCCTCAACAAAATCTAATTATCAAATAGATAACCAGAAAACAACAAAACTGAATAAATGCAATCATCAGAAATATTCAATTATCAATTAGATAATTAGAATACAGAAATCACAAAACAACAATATCTAATTATCGATACGATAATTAGAAAACAGCAAAAACTAATTATCAGCAAAGATAATTAGAAAACACAAATCACAAACCGCAAATATCTAGTTATCCAGCAATTAACTAGAAAACACAAATTTCATAATCAGCAAACTCTAACTATCAACAGAGATAGATAGAAAATAGCAATTCAATAAAATCAACATAATCCAGACTCAATCAGAGACTAGAAAATCTCATAATCATTAAAATTAGCAAATATCCAATTATCAAAACAATAATCAGAAAACACAAATATCTAATTATCAAAAATGATAACCAAAAATCTCAAATCAACAAATATCTAATTATCAAAACGATAACCAGAAATCTCAAATCAACAAATATCTAATTATCAAAAACGATAACTAGAAATCTCAAATCAACAATTATCTAATTATCAAAAACGATAACCAGAAATCTCAAATCAACAATTATCTAATTATCAAAAACGATAACCAGAAATCTCAAATCAACAAATATCTAATAATCAAAAACGATAATCAAAAATCTCAAATCAACAAATATCTAATTATCAAAAACGATAATCAGAAATCTCAAATCAACAAATATCTAATTATCAGAACAATAATCAGAAATCACAAATCAACAAATATCTAATTATCTCAAATGATAATCAGAAATCTCAAATCAACAAATATCTAATTATCAAAAACGATAACCAGAAACAACAAATATTCGATTATCAAAAACGATAATCAGAAATCAAATCAACAAATATCTAATTATCAAAGACGATAATCAGAAACAACAAATATCTGATTATCAAAAACGATAATCAGAAATCAAATCAACAAATATCTAATTATCTCAAATGATAATCAGAAATCTCAAATCAACAAATATCTAATTATCAAAAATGATAATCAGAAATCTCAAATCAACAAATATCTAATTATCAAAAACGATAACCAGAAACAACAAATATCCGATTATCAAAAACGATAATCAGAAATCAAATCAACAAATATCTAATTATCAAAAAGATAACCAGAAACAACAAATATCTGATTATCAAAAACGATAATCAGAAATCAAATCAACAAATATCTAATTATCAAAGACGATAATCAGAAACAACAAATATCTGATTATCAAAAACGATAATCAGAAATCAAATCAACAAATATCTAATTATCTCAAATGATAATCAGAAATCTCAAATCAACAAATATCTAATTATCAAAAACGATAATTAGAAATCTCAAATCAACAAATATCTAATTATCTCAAATGGTAATCAGAAATCTCAAATCAACAAATATCTAATTATCAAAGACGATAATCAGAAACAACAAATATCTGATTATCAAAAACGATAATCAGAAACAACAAATATTCGATTATCAAAAATGATAATCAGAAACAACAAATATCTAGAAATCAATTAAGAAGACTAGAAAATCAAATTAAAAGCTTGGATCGATCCCATCAGATGGCGAGTTTTTAGTTCGCCGCACGTGCATCAACAAATGGCCGAAGCCTACCAAGTACTCAACTTAATTTTGGCGCCCAACAAATGACCCGAAGGTCCGTAGAGTGACCCGAAGGTCTAGTACTGGTATTTGACCCGAAGGTCCGCAGAGTGACCCGAAGGTCTAGTACTGGTATTTGACCCGAAGGTCCATCAGAGTGGCCCGAAAGCCCAACAAATGACCCGAAGGTCCAACAAATGACCCGAAGGTCCAACATAGTGGCTCGAAAGCACACAAATCATCAGAATCATCAAAACATCCAATATTTCAATTAACGAGTCCGAAATTAACCGAAATGGCAAACACACATGTCCCATACCACGTGTTTTACTAAATCGTTTGATCCTCTTCATTGTTTCCTTGAAAGTGCAAAATTGTGTATTTGGTAAAAATACATTTTACATCCTCAAATGGACAAGTCCGGAATTAAGCGAAACAGTAAAAGTGAGGGTTCATAGTCCTCAATTTTGCTGAAGCGTTTAAATCTCTTCCTCATTCTATTGAAAGCGTAAACTGTAAGAATTTTAAAACAATTTTCAAAACACGTGATTAAAACAACAACATCAGTAGCAATTTCGAAAAGAAAATTGCACTTCCCAAAACATCGTAAAACGAATCTCAAAATCAGCATTACGGAATAACCGCTTGAAAATCCACTTTTAAAATTTGGCGGTTACTGAAGTCAAAGCGATAGAAATTTTTAAACGTCAAAATCTCATCAAAATAATTTACATCAAAATGTAATATCTGTGAATTTTCATTCATTAAAAATGCCAACAAAACATCATGCTTCAAAAATTTAGCACCGATGTAAAAAAATCCCGTTATAAAGATAACGGCAACAAAATACGTTTAAACTAAACATCGGCTCAACGTAAAATTAATGTAGTAACGTGCAACTCAAATTTGCACGTATTACAAAATGAACAAAGAAATCATTCGAATGTATCTTCAATGAAGATAATTCAAAACAGCAAAATCTAATCAATATATGATTAGCATAAAAGAAAACCAGCAAAGATCTCAACAAAAATCACATAACTGCAATCGCTTCGAATCCTCAAATCGGATTCGAAATTTTCAAAGAACAAAATAAACCCAGCTATGTAAACAACAAATGAAATTTATTTCAATTTCATCTTTTGATTTTTAAATCAAAAAGATTATCAGCTGTATTCAGCGAAGACAGTTTCACAGCTTCCGTTGTGCACTCTGATAAACAGAACACAAATTAGTCAATAATCAAAACACAGTTTCACTTTTATTTTTAAATAAAGATATTTAAAAATTTCATCATAATTTCAAAACTTAGTTTTGACTCAAAGCACAATTAAAACATCGACCAATAGTTGTAACACATGTTCCATCTAAGCTATGTTTTATATTATGTTCATAAACCCCAAGCTCTGATACCAACTGTGACGCCCTACCTCTATGCTCACAATAACAAAGAGTATTAAAAGAAATACTGTCTGTTGTTACGAAGAATAAGGCTGGATAGGAGTGGCCATCCGTAGTTGGGCCTTACACTAGTATTGGTTACCTCGATAGGAGTGGTATATATTTTTCCATTTCATCACTTATTTATTTACTCCCATCGACATACCCAATTCCAGTATAAAATGAACTACAATGGTTCATAATAGTTTAGGACAGTATATATGATAATAACACAAGATAATAAAATGCGGAACACAGATAACAAAAGTCTCATATATATATAACTGATGTCAGTTACAATACATTTGACACGATACATATGATACAACTACAACTGTCGACTCTAGAAGTTATATATACAAGTACATCATCGACTAATATACATGAATACATATCAACCTAAATCGTTATACTGACTACTACAAAAAAAGACGAAGACCACTTCGAAAGATATGAAAAGTCTTCATAGCTCAAACAGCAACCCAAAGCAAGATGTCTACAACCTGAAATAACTCGGGTCTGACCCGAGTATTAAATTCAAAAGAAAATAATACACGGGTCAGTCTAATTCAAACTCAGTTATTAATGCACAGAAGCAATAATAATCAAATATCAAATAGACGACAGTCATAGAAATCTCGTGTATCCAACTCCTCGATAAAAGAATCGGATAACGGCAGATATAACACTAAACAGTGTTAAACAACAAATCAGCAAATCCATATCATCAACAAAGATAAATAAAAAGGATTATCAATGAAGATAATTTAGAAAACAACAGAATTGGCTAAACGACAATTAACAACTAAATAATCCATACTGTTTGGCTGCAGTACACGCTCGCGTGCACTGCCTCGCCACTACAGTGATGAAACACAAAAGCTCAATGAATTAGAAACAAATGGCATCAAATCAAATCAAAATGAACCAGATGGAACTGCAACAGCATCCACCCAGTAACCATCAAATGAACAAAGTGCACATGAATGCACAATGAAAATCGACAACTGAGTACAAGGTCAAACCCGAGTCTTTGAGACTGGATTCAACTCAATGTACAAATCATAATGCAACACTGTCTGGATCAAATGCCATCAAGAAAGTAAGACCAAGAAGTAAAATAATCAGACTGCAAACTTCAACTTAAACCAACAGAAGACCAAACAATAAAGTTCAATATCCAGTCAAGCTAAATGAAGACTAGATCAACAATCATGTAACATGAAGAAGTCAACACATATGATCGAAAGCAATGCATCAGTCAATATCAAGACCGAACCGGCATATATGCAACATGAACAAATGTCAGTGGACAATGCATGAAAGCTTGAACAAGACTCGAGTACTATCAGACTTCAAGTCAAACAGTGAAAGAGATGTACACAGGAAACTCAACAATGTAAACAACAATGTCTGACCACAATGCAACCAGAATCAAGGCAGGAGTGTCAGACTACAAAGAGGACAGAGCAATGAAGACTACAAGGAAAAACAACACTGCTTCATATATATGACATACCTGACAACACATGCAAATGGAAGCAAAGCCCAATTGCATGAATGAATTGATATGCAGTGCACCATGTATATACAAATTACATACTGCAATATACAAAGGACAACAGTCACTCAAATTCAAGCATGCAACTCAAGCCTCAGTCAGCTACAACTCAAATGCATGCTCAAGTAATCAAGTGAACACAATACAGCAATGAACCAATACAGCAATGAATCAAGTGAACAAGTGCATACATATATACAAGCAACTGAAGTGCAGCTACAGATGCAACATGACTCGAATGCACAGATAAAACGAAGTGTAACTGCAAATAACAATGCACCCAAATTCACCAGTGATACAAATGAAACCAAAACCAGAAAACAAGGCTAAAACTCAAGTCTGGTAACAACAATCGACAACAGGAGTAGACTAGATGATGATATAGTGAAACAAAATCAAGACCAATATCAATGCACTAATCTCAAATTGAACAGCAACAGCAAATGGCAACAACCGGAGTAAAAAAAAAGAAGTACCAAAGAATTCAATGTCGTGTAAACCAATAGGGATGAACGAGCAACAGGAAGCCAGAAATTCACGAAATCAAAAATGGCCGAAGTCAAAAAGAATTCAACACCGTGGTGACCACGTAATGAATCAACACCGTGTCAATCAAGAAATCAACGTGTATACGAATTGAACAAGTCAGAATCAATCTCAAGCATTCAAGCATCATCGACCGGCCAAGCAAAATAAATTGACGAATTCAAATAATTATATACGATGAAAATAAAGGGATTCAAACCCAAATCACGAAATGAAGAACTGAATTAGATGTGAGTATAGATTTACTCACCTATGTTACGAAGCAACGAAGAACTCAATTCCAAACTGCGGCCGAAAGCGAAGATCGAAGAATCGGAATCGAGGCTGTGGCATCACGAAGTCGATCGAGTGAATTCGGCAGAAGCCCTAATTTTTGGGGGACGAACGAAAATAAACGAGGCCGCCATTTCTTTCCTTTCGTTCGATTTAGGGTTGTGAAAAATAAAATGAATGCTGGAGAAACCCTTATTGCCTTAGATAATTATCATGGCAAAATTATAGAAATGAAAGTGTGGCCCAACTTTAAGTTTTAAAGCCCACCTACAATTAATGAATTTACAAAAGAAGTTCAACACGATTAAAATTCCCATAGCAATTCGATAGAAATTTTTAATCGTCTAATGATGATAACTTACTTTTACAAAATCTCGGGTTGTTACACTTGTTGTAGCTTGATTGCTTGCATGTTGAACTGGTCAGGTTGTCATTGCATGTATATATGTATACATGTGTGTTCACACATGTATATATGTATGTTAGCTTGCATTGTTTTCAGACTTGGACATTGCCTTGTATCTGACCATATGCATATGTATATACAGTGTTGCTTCACTGTTTTGTGTTCATCATGTTCCACTGTTTCATCTACTGTATTGGTCTATTTGTTGTTTCATTGAACTTCTGCATATTTGATTGTTGTGCACGACATATGTATGTATATATTTGTGTATACATATGTATATATATATATATGTATGGTGGTTTCCTTGTGTAGCTTTTATCTCATGCTTGTGTACTGCTTCCATTGTTGTCTTGATACATGCCATTTCTTTGAGTCTGGAGCTTGTTGTACATATGACCAACCATGTGTATGTGCACTGAGCATGTGGACTTGCATTCAGTTGCATTCATTCTAGGCAGGTCTTTGTTGCTCCTGATTTCGGTTTCACATATTGATTTACCACTTTGTCATGTTGAGTTGCTCACTTGTTCACTGATCTGGGTTTTGTGAGTCTGGTCATTGCATTATTCTTGTGCATATTTGATTTGTACATGTGTGTATTTGGTTGTATGTTGTATTGCGTGCACCTAAGTTGAATCCAGCCTCAGCTCGGGTTTGACCTTGTACTCACCTGTCACTACAGTTTTATCAAGTGTATATCGGTGTGCACGACCTTGTGGCATGTACAGTGATACACTATGCATGTCACAAGTTGTTCGTGTAACATGAATTCAAAATAAATATGATGACGAACAACCCAAATAACTGAGGCAAATAGCATTTTCAAAATTAGACATTTCATTGTATACTGCACAAATATTTCTTTTTCAATTTTACTGCGTCAGTGTTTATTTTTCAGATAGCTCAGATGCTGGATTCAAGCTGGAATAGAGTTGAAGATAAATACGAGTGAATAGGTGATATGTAGTGAGGTGAACATTGTAAATTGAAATTCGTGATGTAATCAGAATTGTAATGTAACTAAAATTGTGTATATATATAGTGAGAGCTCAAATTTGTACTATTCAAAATTGTAATAAAATATTTGTTTGAATTTAAATTCTATGTTATTTATTTAATTATGTGAAAAATAAAATAGTACAATAACAAATACATTTAAATGAATATATATATGTTTATTATCATCAAACAAAAATAATATACTCGCATATTCAACACGTTCGCATAATGGATTTTCCTTAGAGATCTCCTTGGAACAAGCCGAATTAGAACTCCTACACAAGGATCGGAAATATCCTTCCGAGTAACATACATCTCTGGTGAATGTACTACAGGAAATACATAACTGGCTTATGTCCAAAACACTCATGGTTCTGAATGCGTCGCTCCCGTATGGATATCCGTAAGTAATACTAGATGGAGTCTCCTCACCCTTGGGATTGCTAAAATTCTACATTCCCTTTGGCTATGCATCCTATCTCTAGTTTTAGTTATTTCCAATGTCGAGGCTACGTTTAGCATCTCTCACTCGAGTCTTCATTACTTGAATAGAGCACGACTCCTCAAATGGATTCTCATATCTCAAACAGATCACGATCACTACATGGATTCGAGCATCTCGAACAAATCTCGAATCTTTATATAGATTCCGGCATAAGTCTTTCGATGAATGCTAATGATGTCCTCTCTTTTGAAATACCCCTCAAGATAGACATCGTCCCACACGATAACTTCGCCTGAAATGTTAACGCTGACCTATTTCTTAGACTTAACCTTAGGTTTGACAGTTCAACTCTATAACATTTCACTTCACAACCGCTTCTAAAACATAGAACTCGTATACTAGTTTTAAAGTAGTATTCAATAAGTAAAACACTCATCAATCCTGGTCTCTCCAAAACTAATTCGATGAATTTCCGGTAAACTCAATTCTGGTTTTTTTGGAAGTAAGTGAAAGCTAGAGACATTTCATAACAATACCCCTCCTCGGGTGTTCTTATTAATATGAAATCGCGAAGTCTTTTAATAAATCCATAAGTCAATATTTGGTCAAGTTCGAAAATTGACTAATCGGTTATCTAGTCAGTACAATTGCTTATACAAATCAATATTCATATGGTCAACTCATTTCCGACATTCCAACTTAACCATTCATCGTTCAAGAGTGAATCCAGGTAAGTTAGAGCACTGGTTGCATTAGAGCCTTGCCTGGAGAACTCATTCTTGAACCTCACAAATAGATAAGTCTACCTCGTCGGCTTTTAGTGTTAAGTATAGTATTAATGACTTCCATAAACAAGTAAAAATCAACACGATTGACATGTTCCCGACATTTTCCGACTTACTATTCCTCGGTCAAGAGGGAAGCCGGTAGGCTAGAGCTTTATTGTCGAACATCAATCTTAAATCCCACAAATAGATAAGCCTTACTTCGTTGGCTTTTAGTGTTAAGCATAGTTAATTACTTTTCAAATTAGTAATTAAATAATCAACCATTTATACATTTAGCAATTCTAACCCCTAACCTTTTTTATACATGATATATAAGAATAGTAATTTATTTACCAAAACTTGATATTTAATAAACAGGTCAAAATATTTTTATTACACAAGATATAAAATAGTCAACATATTTTATAAAAGCTATATATACTTAAAAATGCTTTTAAAATACTTATTAATACTTATAATAGGATTTAAAACATTTTCACAAAAGATTACTTGAAAATAACAACATTACAATTTCCTTAAAAATTTTAAAAAAATAAGTCTTTATTATAAAAACCTTTATTTTAAAAAATTCACAATGAATTCTTAAAAATCCATAAATATGTCAAACCACTTTTTATATACTATAATATGAGTTAGTAAACACTTGTAAAAAGAATGAAACAAAATGCTTAAATTTTAATATCTTTTCAAACCTTTAAAATCCAAAAATCAAGGCTAAAGAGAGCAGTTTTGCACAAGTGAAGTTTTGACCACTTTTCGAGATGTTAATTAAACTTTTACTATCCAAGCTTTTTATAGCAACAAACATATGTATAAAACATTATAATTATCATGATAAATACCTAAGGATCTCTCTACGAAGTTCCATAGAAATCGCCGAAAACAAGACAATTCCGAACAATATTTATAGCGACCATCGTTATAAGTGCACTTTCAAATCAAAGTCCAATCTAAACCGAAGTCCATTTATAACCTATGTGCTTTGTTCTAAGGTCTTGTCATGAGTCATACAAGTCCATTCAAGTTTATACATATGGATCATATGTGTCACTTACTTTCAAAGAAAGAATTCAACCCAATGTTTTAACATATGTCAACAACAATTCAACCAACTTAAACACAATCAAACCCCAACAATTATGGATTATATTTTCATTCAAAGATATGAGTTATCATATCTTTAACCCAACAACAACCAAGATCCAAGCTAACCAAGTCCAAATCCAAGCTTGCAACCATCTTCTTCTTCCTCCTTTCCTTGCTTTCCACTTGCTTTTGGCCACCTCCTCCTTGATATTGCTCACGGCCATTGCCTAGGGGGAGAGCCTAGCTTCACTCCTTTAAGTTCTGACATGGTGGAAGGGGTTCTAATATTACCCTAAGGCTCCACTTCAAATTTGAGATGATTTTGACAAGATTTGCAAATATTTTCTTTAGAACATAAGGGGAGGAGAAGAAGAAGAAGCTATTGATTTAAACTTTTTCTTGCTTTAAGATCTAGTGATTTATTCCTAAGGTTATGCCTCTCCTTATATAGGCTTCAAAATGGTGTTTCTTAGCCTTACTCTCACCCCTACCATGCCATGAAGCCTTACCTCCCATCACTTCACTTCTTCTTTATGCTAATTACCATTATATCCCTCTCATGATAATATCACTTTTCCTAATAGAAGCTTCTAGAATGTTCCAAGCTTTATGAAGTGAGATCATGTTAATCAGTTGGTAATGTGTTCTTTTGGTCATTAGACAAGTGCATAAGAATTCTAACAACATACATCAATCGAAAAGCTGTTTACCGATAAACCGATTTTCGGTCACATTGTCGATTTTGCATCGAAGAATATATTTTAAACAATTTTCAAAAACAAGTTCCTTACCATTATTTATTAATTAAATGATGTCTAAGAAGGTTATAAAACCATAATTATAACACTTAATTATATTTCAAAATGTTACGATATTTAAAGACGAAGTATTCGAATTTTCGGATTGCTACATTAATGGTCAAAAATATAAATAATATTTATTGTTAATTGCGAAGTACAACCTTCAAATATTTAGTTTAAACAATAATGATCAATCTTTTCATTTTAGTAAGATTTTAACTTTAGCTGGCTGTTAGTTAGAGTGATACCGTCCTTCTACAGTAGTGTTTCACTTCAATACACGTTCTTGGGGTGTTAACCCACCTTTTGCCAAGGCAGTATACACGTGGATTTAACCCAAAAGACTTCACAATTATCAAGGCCGATGAGTCCTGAGTGATGATTGTGGGACCTAGAAATCAAGTACATATAATAACATGGAGTCGAGATTGAATGGAATTGATAGATATGCAAGGTAGAATGTTCGAAGTATGGAAAATAGTTCAACACATAGAAGTAAGTGCATTTCGATAGCAAACAATTAATAACTCAACAACCACAAGAGGGATCAAAGTGAAACTCTACGAGTAGGAAGTTTACCCTAGGGATCGAACCCAAAACATGCAACTTCGAGGGATAGGTCCCGATCCCTCTATAAGGATCGATACTCTTCCCTTATAGGGATCCACCATAATCAGTCTTCACAACATATTGCAACAAAGATTGATCAATAACTCGAGTTCTACTAATCCAATTAGCGTGAAACTTGGAGGGTAAGCATAATACAACATGGAGAAGTTCCATAGGGACCATATGGCATTTAGAAGAGATTGGAGGGATTGGCACCTATCCCTCGAGAGGGATCGACAGAAATAAGAATTCAAGCAACACTACATCACGGAAAATGTGATATCTCACAAACCGTATGTCAAAATTGCACGAAATTTGGGAAGCATGTAGCTAACATAATGGGCCCCCTCATAGGGATAGAAGCCAATTTTTACACACTAATAAGGATCATACCAATCCCTATTGTGGGACCCAATGGGCCTGGAAATTTTTGGATGGCCTCGTCTTAGTCTCTTAAACCTTCTGTCAAAACTTCAGCCCGATCCATGCACGTCTTCCCTTATAAATATAGCAGGCATGGCATCAGAAAAGGATCTTCTTTTTGCTTCTCTTTATCTTCAACCTAAGCAACACTTTGCCAATTTTATTTTTGATTTTCGAATTGTAAGTGTAAACAAACTTTAGTATAATAAAGAGGATTGTTTGGGAGTGGACGTAGACCGGAGTTAGCCAAACCACTATAAATCTTCTCTCTTTTTACTTGCTTTCTGATTGTTTTAATTTTGTTCTTCATTTCTTTCTCTTCATATTTATGTGATTGGATTGGATATTGGTACATTTACATAATTGGGCATTGGTGGCCAATTTTGACGCTAACATTTTGGTGCCTTAACTGAGAAAGCTAGCCCCCGCAGATTTAGAGTTTAGATTTGGAATCAATTAAAGAGCTTGGATTTGGAAAAATGATGAGACAATCAATAAGAAGACAAGTAGCAGATAGGACCCATGAAGGGAGTCATGAGGCTTCCTCGGGAGCTGGAGCTAATCAAACATTTATCTACATCACTAGAGATTAAATGGGAACAATGATGGATGCGAAGCAGGAACAGATGTTGAAAAGACGGGAGCAGATGATGTAGAATCTACTCTGATAAGTCGAATAGGCTGGAACCATAAGAGCTGTTGGAATGCAAAACCAAGGAGTTGGAATGATAGGGACTACCAGAGCTATGGATGAAGGAGTTGAGGCGACAAGATTCGTTGGAAATCAGAACCTAGAGCATAGAGACGAAGCTATTAGGAAAAGGAGTGGAATAGAGCAGCCGAGGGCAGTCCCCGGCCATCTTAGAGGGATCGGCACCGATCCCAAAAGACATGGGGGCATACCCCCGAGTCAGGTCGACCGTGATGTCGGAGGTTCTGCGGTCAGTCCCATGGAGCTTGGTGCGAATCATAATTTCGATGCTTGTCCAAAGGAATACGTTCCAGAATTCCCTCGTAGACTCGGGGGGGGGGGGGCAGCTTGGACATGATGATAGGAGGCTTCCACTAGAAGACAATGATAGGTTTGCAAAGATGATCAGGAGATCTATGCGTGGAGGATTAGTAAACACGGATCTGAAGGATGTAAATAAAAGTTCATTTGCTCCTAATATCAGGAATACTAGGAATCCACCAGAATTCAAACTACCAACACTAGAAACTTATGGTGGAAAGTCAGATCCAACTATACATATGATGAGGTATATATGGCACATGGAAGTACTGGGGTTTCGGAAGAAGTCCTGGCATGATGCTTCCCATGTACTTAACGGATGTAGTTGTGCTGTGGTTCAGATATTTGGAGAGCGGTTCTATTAGCACATGGACGGAATTGGTCGAAAGATTTATGAAGCGGTTTCGGGTTCATATTACAAGACCCGAGAATGTGATGGCATTGACATTAGCAAGCAGTGCGCAGGAGAATCACTCAAGAATTTCTTAACCAGGTTCAATGCGGCAGTTGTTTCGGTGGATTGACCAGATCCGTCGATGGTTTTGATGGCCGCAGTGTCAGGAGTTGAAGATAATTCAGATTTTAAGATATCACTGATACGGGATCCACCGATTGAGCTCGGAGAATTCTACCATGAAGCAGAGAGGTTTCTATGACAAGAAGATGCGAAAGCTTATAAAGATGCAACGAAAGTTAATACGGTACGGGGTGGAGTACTGTCGGGTGAAAGCTCAGGAAAGGACAAGGGTAAACGAAACATAGGTAATAGCTTCGATGGATCAAAGTGACAGAGGGGGGAACCTAATTTCTCTTCTTACTCGTAATTGAATGAAACCCTAGAATGGATATATCTGGATACTCGAGGGTGCCTTCCATATCGGAGGCCGGCAAGGAAGGAACCCTCCGAACGTGAATGGATATTAGAAAAGGACTGCCTATTCCATGAGCTGGATGGGCATTATACAAATGGTTGTAGGCATTTAAAGGATATCATTGAGGAATGCATGAGGAATAGTTAGTTACAACAATACGTAAGGACTCAGGCCGCGGCGGTGGAACTGGAGCAGCCACCGTCCACCTCGATTGGAAATGGCATTGGATCAAGGCATCACCATCAACTTGTGATTAATTGATCAGGATGGCATGGAATAGGTAACAAACTTTGCAGTAGGATGGCTAAGTCACTTACACATGTACGGGATCGAGGACGGTCCCTAGGCATGCTCTTAGATGATGATAAACCGCAGTGCTCGGGTTTGTAAAATTAGTATTTCTTTCTCTTATTTTTTTCTTCTTGTTTGCTTCGAACTCTGGTTTATTGGTTGTACGGACTCTTATTTTATATTTTGGCAAATGGACTTAGGAATGTTTAAATTTGGATTAATGTAATAGATAACACATATCGTCAGGTATGGACAATGCCTGGCAAGGGGTAGCACGATGGATCGACCTACTCAGGTCATCGAGTATTGATTGTGCTCGGCAAGGATCCGGAGAGATCAAGGTCATCGGGTATGGACAATGTCTGGCAAGGGGTAGGTCACTTCACTTGAACGCGATGGATCGGCCTACTCAGGTCATCGAGTATGGATGTGCTCGTCAAAGATCCGGAGAGACCAAGGTCGTTAGGTATGGACTATGATTGGCAAGGGGTATGTCACTTTGCTCTAATGCGATGGATCGGCCTACTCAGGTCGTTGAGTATGGATTGTGCTCAACAAGGATCCGAAGGGATCAAGGTCGTCAGGTATGAACTATGTCTAACAAGTGGTAGGTCGCTTCGCTCGAACGCGATGGATTGGCCTACTCAGGTCGTCGAATATAGATTGTGTTTGGCAAGGATCATGTGAGATCAAGGCTTTGGATTTGGCAAACGATCCGGTAAGATCATGGATTTGGCTATTGGCTTTGGATAGATATGGATTCGGCTAAGGATTTGGAACGCATTCAGAATTTGATATCGACTTGGAACAGTCATGGATTTTACTAACGGTCCGGAGAGATCGTTGATTTGGATTAGCATCAGATTGGATTTTGGATTGGAAAATACGGCAATCAATAGATTATCGATTTCAGATTTTGGATTTACGGCAATTCAAAACATACCTTCCTATCGCGAGGCATGTTTTGGAGGGCAAATGTTAACCCATCTTTTTCCAAGGTAGTATACAAGCAGATTTAACCCAATAGACTTCACGATTATCGAGGCCGATGAGTCCAGTGTGATAATTGTGGGACCTAGAAATCAAGTACAAATAATAACATGAAGTCGGGACTAAATGGAATTAATAGATATGCAAGGCAGAATGTTCGATGTATGGAATATGGTTCAATACATAGGAGCAAGTGCATTTCGATAGAAAACAATTAATAACCCAACAACCACAATAGGGTTTGAAGTGAAACTCTACGAGCAGGAAGAGAGGACACTAGGAAGTTCACCCAAGGGATCGCACCCCAAAACATGCAACTTGAAGGGATCAGTACCGATCCCTCCATAGGGATCGACACTCTTCACTTATAGGGATCCACTATATTTAACTCTAGTAGTGATTGGTCAATATATCAACATCTACACATCCAATTGACATGAAACTTGGAGGAAAAGCTAATTACAAACACCACATAGGGATCGCATATCATTTGGAGCAAGTCGGAGGGATCGGTACCTATCCCTCCATAGGGATGGGCTATAATCAGCCTTCACAACATATTGCAACAATGATTTATCAATAACTTGAGTTCTACTAATCCAATTGGCGTGAAACTTGAAGGCTAAGCATAATACAACATAGAGAAGCTCTCTTAAGTATCGCATGGTATTTGGATGATATTGGAGGGATCGGAAAAAATCAGAATTCAAGCAACGCTACTTCACGGAAAATGCGATATCTCACAAACCGTACGTCAGAATTGCATGAAATTTGGGAAGTATGTAGCTAACATCATGGGGCACCCCTCATAGGGATCACAGTCCATTTGGACACACTAATAGGGATTGGCACCGATCCTTATTGTGGGCCCCAATAGGCCTGGAAATTTTTCGGTGGCCTTGTCTTGGTCTCCTGAACCTTCTGTCAAAATTTCAGGCCGATCCGTGCACGTCTTCCCTTATAAACATAGTATGCATGGCGTCAGAAGAAGGATCTTTTTTCTTCTTCTCTTTATCTTCAACCTAGGGAACCCTCTGCCAATTTTATTCTTAATTCGGATCTCAACTGTAAACAAAATTTAGTATAATAAAAAGGATTATTTCGGAGTGAACGTAAGCCGGAGTTAGCCAAACCACTATAAATCTTGTCTCTTTTTACTTACTTTCTAATTATTTTAATTTTGTTCTTTATTTATTTCTCTTCATATTTCTGTGATTGGATTAGATATTGATACTTTTACATAATTAGGTGTTGGTGGCCAATTTTGACGCCAACATGGGATATTCTACCTTAAACATAAGACTACTATTTTGAGAATTTTGAAAATGCCTTGGTAGGTGATAAATTTGGTTAATGCCCTCACGA
Organism: Allium fistulosum; assembly: GCA_030737815.1. NCBI lineage: Eukaryota > Viridiplantae > Streptophyta > Magnoliopsida > Asparagales > Amaryllidaceae > Allium > Allium fistulosum. The sequence continues at coordinate 794,234,622 of CM060902.1, read as the reverse complement.
AAGTTTTACAAGCAAAAGGATAAAATACACCTACAACAATTCTGAATGGTACATGTTGTTCCAGAGGTTTATAATGAAAGTTTCTATATTATATAAATGACCGCCGACTCAGCCCATTTAAAATATACTTCTCACGCCGCCGTCCTAGCCTACCCGACGACCTTGTTCACCAATTCACAGCCTATGGACCCATGGACCCAACTATCAATTCATTTCCACCTTAGGCCCATCCAATAACCCATTCCATCTCTCACACCCATCTTCGAAGACTCTAATTATCCACTCCATCTACCTGTAAGCCCATCATCCCAATAGTCTCAAGCATATCCAAACTGGTCCGATCTACATTTCTTTATTTTTGCTCTAGCAGAAGGCCCAAATCTACGTTCATAGCCCAAGTTTTCCAACAACCCAGAATCTATTTTTCCTAAGTTAAATCACGTTGTGGGCCTCCATCATTAAGTTCACTTAGGCCAACGATAACTTGCAGCGTCCTTCCTCCGTAGGTTCTCTCAAAGCCCTATTGCTAGCCCAACAATAGCCCAGCGCCCCTAATCCATATTATCTCCTTCATCTGTTACTAAGGCCCAACTAGACGAGGCCTATCTTGCTCGCCTACCTTCTACCGTGACTCTTTTTTGTGGTGGGATGCTTCCTAATCAAGCTTGTTCGTTATGAATTTGTTGGGCTTAATTAGGACTTTGATTGCTTTTCTCAATGTGAGCCAGATTTTTTTAAAATAAAAGTGTGCCCACAATTTAAAAAAAAAAGTATTCTGAATTATAAAATTTTGTTCACAATTAAAAAAAATCTACTGAATTAAAAAAGCATGTACACAATTAAAAAAACGTATGTTATATTAAAGACTATGATTCATTTTCACTAATTTAGCATAGTTTACTTTTTCTTATTTGGTATTTTGAACGATGAATAAAAATGAGTGCTCACAATTGCAATCCACGTGATGAACAATTATGTTTGACACAGATTTTTATAAATGTCGGTTAAAAAAACATAATATTGCCCAAAAAACCTCAAGATCTTGGGTTTCTTTGGTTGGTCCAAATGGATCAACCAAACCATTATTGGGGTTGGATCAATCAAACCTCTTTTGGGGATGGATCAATACTGGCCCATCGTAATTGGATATGCTCTTTGTATAGGTGGATATTAGTTTGTCTCTTATCTAAACACAATTTTTTAAGAAAAAACATTATTCTCTAAAAATTAACACCACATTTGTTTTATTTTCATAATTAATTTTAGTAAATTAATTTTAATAAAATTAATTCTAATCATAGAGTCACCTCCACTACCAATTTAAGGGCTACTACTATCGAAACTGCATCCATTCAAGCAGTCCAATTCAATTTTTTTAAACATCTCCCATTTTGGTATTCTAATTAGATTTGGATCAAAATGGACTATCTAGTTTCTTAAATAAACCACCATAATTGAGCTTATAACATACCATCTCATTTAAATCACAAACCAAATACCAACCCTATTATATACTTCAGAATTTGTTAAACGTAGTAGTATATAAGATAAGATAATATATTTCAACGTGGAAAGTCAACAGATGATTAAAATTTATGAGAGAGGAATTACAGTTGCTTATATCTTTTACTTCATGGTAACATTAAGTTTTCTTCCAAAAATACCTTTCTACAACTCCACCATAGCGTCACCAAAGGCCCGTGGCTTTCAAATGTTGCCCCCAATCACACTAACGACTTTATTGGTGATGGTAATAAATTCTCTTATCATTTCAAAAGTAACTACGTCTCATCCAGTACTAATTCACCCAACTCAACTCTTCTTTAATAGCTACTATGTTGTTCGTCCTAATGTTGTTACCGCTCCTGTCTTGATCGTGGATTCAATTGGGGATTCTGGTTCTGTCAATGAAGCTAGTCAGTATTTTCACCCACTTTCCCTGTATTTTTGGTCCTTGGTGTAACACCCATAATTTTTATTTAACATTATTCAGGGCATTTAATTGGATAAATTAAATAGAATAATGTGGTTGATTAAGGAGTTGAGATTTAATTGTCAATTAACTTGGCCACGACTAAACTAATGAATGTATAAGTATGGTGTATAATTTATAAGTTAGGAAAATAAAAGGAGGGCAATATGGGAATAGCCACGCCCATATACCCTTAAACCCTCTCTTATTCTCACCTACCATTTCATAAATCAAAATACACATAAAAGAGAAGTTATTTCCAGCCACTAAAACACCTTAGGAGATCAACAAACTTGGAGGATCCAAGGGAGAAACTAGAGGATTAAAGCTAGGGCAAATCTAAAATCCAACAACTTAATCAAGGTGAATAATAGTGTAAATCATCTCATTTTTCCTTGCTTTGGTTCGGTTATGAATAGTAACCAAATGTATTTTGCTTTGTTGTTCATGTTTGGATCTAATAATCATTGTTTGTATAGAATAATGATTTATGGTGATTTATTGGAATTTTTGTGGAATTAAAATGATGGGTTTTAAAGTAAAAACCTTAGTAAACGATTTTCAAACGACTTGATTTTTGGATATGTTGTGTAAAACATAATTTTGGAGATTTTTTATTATTTCCATAATTTTTGGAGTTAATAGGAATATTTTATAAATTTCCTAAGGAGAAAAAGGCATTTATTTTGGGTTTTAATTATTAAAAATAATAAAATAATGAATTTTCTGCCAAATTTTTTATATGATGTAAAAATTGTTATTTCCGATTTTCGGTGAATTCTTGGAATTTTTCCCAAGTGATTTCGATTTATTATGAATTTTCTAAGCTAAAAAGGCTTAATAATTATATTAAAATATTAATATAATTAATTATTTTAAAAATAATTTTGAAAATAATAAAATCTGATTTGTAGCAGTTTTTCTGTAAAGAAAGTGTTAAGGTGTGTCATTAACCAATAGAAATTTAATAAATAATAGGAGTTGGTGAAAAAAATATACTTTAATTAGCAAAATGATAGTTTTCAAGTTATTTATGACTCTGACAGTCGGCCTCGTCGAAAGCACCTTTTGACTGCATCATTCTGCAGCAGTTCTGAATCCTTCTGTAGCATTTTCGTAAGCACCATTCGACCTTGTCGAAAGCAACTTTCGATTGCATTATTCTACAGCAGTTCTGGACCCTTTTGTAGCATTTTCAAAAGCATCTTTCGACAGCACTCTTTCGCAGCATTTCTATTGCATTTCGAAGGCAACTTTCAACTCAGTCGAAAGCTCCCATTCGACAGCAGTTGTAAATATAGCAGAAGCACTTTTGTAGCAGTTTTCACCGGCTTTGTTTACAAAATTTCAAATAGGCATAACTCTCTAAACGTAAGCCCGTTTTTCTACTATGACCACTCTACGGAAAGGGAAACCATCATTTGAACACAATGGAATAGGTTAGAGACCTGAATTCTACACCTATAAAAAGTTATAGCCAAAACAAATTTTTATATTTTCGAAGGAGTTGATTTCTTTGCTTTCGAATACGTTTGCTTTGTTTTCTTTGCCTTCGAAGGGGATACTTTCGAAGGAGTTATAAAATTGTTTTCTTTTAACCAAGTTTTATACTTTTGAAAGGGGTACTTTCAACTAGTTTCAAAGCTAAGCTTCTAAAGTTAAATGCTAATACTTTAATATATTTGAAAGGTTTCGAAAGGTACAATTTAAAGTATTATAAGGCAGGAGCCTAATGTTTTAAGAGCTTTCGAAGGAGGTTATCCTATGAAGTCGAAAGCTAGATTTCGAAGGTATCGAAAGGTTTTATGGTCCAAACTCAATTTTAAAGGAAAAACTCATGGCTATATTAAAGGAGTTTTTATAATGGTTTAAGAAGAATCTATCTTTGATAAATTAAACCCAAAGGAGTGGCATTGCTATGTTGTTATATTGCTTCTTATAATATGAATATATTCACTTTATAATGGACCCATAATTGCAATTTGGGAATGATTGTAGGAGAACCAGTAAGGTTAACCCAGTAGTGAATATAAATTGAATAAACTCCTGAATGAGTAGAATTGCATCCAGAAGGTCAGGAAGACCAGAATATAGGATGCTAAAATATAAAGGAAAGATATTGGTAGGGGCCAATAGGTTTACGGTAAGCCCATGAAAACTGTATGATATTGGCAGGGGCCAATAGTTTCATAGTTAGCCCATGAAAACTATGTCTAAATGAGGATGTCAAACAGACATGTTCATACTTAGCCCATCAAACTATGTAAACTATGTATGAAAGAGGATTGTCAGATAGACAAGTTCATAGTTAGCTCATGAAAACTATGTATAAAAGAGGATGTCAGACCGACAGGTTCATAGTTATCCCTTGAAAACTATGTGTAAATGAAGATGTCAGAAAGACCGGTTCATGGTAAGCCCATGAAAACTATGCAATTGGACAGGGATTCCATAAAATGTTTAACAGGTTATTAATCAGCCCATGAAAACTAATAGGTTAATAGTAATCCTAAAAACTATAACTGAGACAGATGGTCTAAATTGAATGGGGATGGGTAATCCAGAATCAATTCAATTGTATTGCATATCATCATAATGTTTTGAAACACTATGTATTTAACCATTGTGGATGCAGGAGCACAATATATGATTTTATAAATGTTTTAGGATACTAGTGAGGGGAAAACCCGTTTTGCTAAGCGACGTGGTCTCACTAGATATCCAAATGATTTGAGATGATAGACTATTATTCATACAAGGCTTTAGGTTTGATTCGAAGTTTTTATTTTCCCCTTAAACTCTCGGGTACTTAATTGATTTTGAGTATTTCGAGATTTAAGGTTTTCAGGTTCTCTTCTTAGATGAAAAAAGCTTCCGGAGGCGTGCAGGAGGCAGTTAGTTATTTAGAGTTATCTTTTTCCGCTACGTATTTGGACGTAAAGGCAGAATTATTAGCCTTATTATATACTTTGATCAACCAAGGGGGCATATTCATATGTCACTCTTGGCGTATGTGTAATAATTATATTTTGCTAAATGTGGTAACGTTTTGGGATAATGTAATGAACATGAAATGTTTTGAATGGAATGTAGAAATATGTTTTTGAATTGTTAAAGTTTTTCCATATTCTTGTGATCAAGGTAACAATGAATCTAGCACCACCGTATTTGATCGCCGAAGATTAATAACTATGGATGACTGCAACACCTGTAGCCGTTAGTTTTGGGCCTCCAAGTAGGGGAATGTTACAAGTTTGTATCAGAGCATAGGTTTATGATAAAACATAAAATAAACCAAAAGTTTTCAAACATAATCCTAATGAAGTAAAGAACTACAATGGGGTTTGGGTTAACGTTATTGTAACGTACTTGTATTTTCTATATATATATATATATAAGTACGTATTCCCCTCTCCCTTAGACCATGTAACGACCTGTAATTTTCCAATAATTAAAATATTGAATTTAACAAGATTTTAGGATTTAATATTGTATGAAATTAGAAACTTATGATTTGTTAGTAAGAAACCAATTAGAATGTAATTTAATAATGTGATTTAATGGAATTGTTAACTATTTTAGTGTAATTTCAATTTATTTTAATAATTGTTTGAATGTAAGTTCCATTGATTGTAATAATAGATGTTAATATAAGAATGGAATAATTTAAGAAATAAATGTTGGAATATATGAAATGAACAGAAAATAGTTGTGGTATAATGAGAATTTGTTTGAAATCTAATATTGAATATAAACTGCAATAAGAGTTGTTGGAATCCTTTAATTGAAAAGAAAATACAAGTGCATTGTAATTAATAAGTTCAACATAAGAACTTACATTTTAAATTAAATTAAGATAAACATTTTAAGGAAATTTAAGCTTTGACTTGAAAAGAATAAATTGTATGTTTGTCTCTAACCGGAATAAAAAGTGTTAAATATGAATAAAGGATGGAGTGGATGTTCTAATGAAAGAATAGCATAAGTTGTTATTTGAAATGCATCTTGGAGAAGTTTATTTTCAATAAGATAAAACATTTACTTTGTAAATAGTATATAAATTTTGTTGTATATGAAATTTTATAAAACATGTTTGAATTGGTATAGATGAAAAGTAAATAGTGTTTTATAATTAGAATTGTTTGAAATTAGTAAAATGAATTAGAATTAGATTAATTGAAATGTTTTAATTAAACGGAAACATAAATGAAATTGTAATGAATGAGTTAAGATAGGAACTTGCATTTTGTGTCAATATGGAATGAACATTTTAATTAAGATAATTGCATGTTTTGAGACGTATAAAAATAAAACTTTCATTTTGAATAAGTATGATTTAGGGAAATAAATTGAATTTTAGAATAATATATACACACACACACACACATTAATATTCAAAATTTTAAATATGTCAGAGGGTTCATGGTTGTGTAAATGTTGTGGAATCAATTAGATTTACCTTGTATTAACAGTTGTACATTAATTACATAGGTTCACATATATTTGTTTTTTTCCATTTTATATATGGTTAAAACTTGTAAATTGGTTGCATTAATGTGACTATTGCAGTAAATTAAAAGGTAAAGTAAATCATTTTTATGGTGCACAGATAGATATATATTAATTAATTAATAAAATCGGTTTGAGTAGCGTAAATAAATATATAGATTGATTGGTTGGTTGATTAATTGATTGATTGACTGTTAATTGATTGATTGCGTTAATGGAGTGTGCACATATATTAGCATAAAATGAATGTTTTCATATGGATTAAATGACATAAATATGTGTCTATTTGGGTTTATTGATATGAATTAGAATTAGATTAAAGTCACATTCTCTTTCTTTCCATTTTCAAGATCTCCGTGTAGGTTTCATTTGAGCATCCATTTAATTGTTACATTACTCATTCGTTTCTTATTAATTAATAGTTGCTTCATTTGATTTATTTATAATTAATAATTGCCTCATTCTTTTCATTTGTTCATTATCTCCTTTCAAGTGCTTTACCTCAAGTTTTTTTCCTTTTCTTTTTTCCATTTTTAATGTGAACATCCAGATTAATGTTCATGCTATCTAATTAGCATTTGCTATTCTCCGTTTCTGAAGTTTGTTTTGTTTATACGTTATTAATTCTTGTACCTTCCTTTAATTAGCAACTCTTTCTTCTGAAGCTTCATATTAAAGAACGGAAGATTTATTTTTATCTTTATTCATATATTCATTCCTTTACTTCACCTCTTTTAATACTAGTATTTTAGGGCTGTTCATATTTTTACTTTATTTCAAATTCCTAGTTTATTTATACATACTTTATTAGCTTTTCATTTGTTTCCATTTTCATTCATGTTGCCTCATTTCATTTTTTCAAATCTCATCTTTTGTGGCTTCATTTCTCCAAACAAACTTTCATCTCATTTTCTCTCTCTCTCTTTCTCTTCATTTTCCTCCTTCGTTTTTTTCTTCTTCTTCAAATCTCCTTCTTCTCTATTTTTTCAAAGCTTCCTTTTTCTTATTCTTATTCTTCAAATCTTCTTCTTCTTTTTCAAAGCTTCTTTTTCAATTCTTCATCTTCTTTAAATTTTCTTCTTCTTTTCCAAACATTCTTCTTTTTCCAAATCCTTTTCTTCAAATCTAGATCTATACAAACTTCTCTGTCTCTTCCAAAACTTTCTATAAAAGAATAAGAAGATTAAGTGTAACATCACGCCTTTTTGTACGTTTTAAGCAGACACACGTGCCGACTCAAACCATAAAGAAGGGCGGATTGTTATGGGGTAAATAAGAAAAAACAGAGAAAGAGAAAAACAAAACAGAATCTCACAGCGGAATGACAAAATATTATAATCAAATAACAGTTCATGAAGCTGTATACAAAACATTTGATTATACTTATACAATACATAATCAGAGTTACACATATCAGAGATAAACAAATAATGCAGCGGAACAATATGAATGCAGTGGAATTAATATAGTAAATAATAGTAGTACAAATCTTCGTCTTCGTCCTCCAGAAATAAGGTCTTCAAATCCTGAAATGCTCAGGCTGACCCGAGCGAATTTAAAAGACAAAACACTCGAGTTAGAACTCAAAGAACTTATGTGTGTTAAATCAACGGTAAATAACTATGAGTGGAACGACGTTAGAGATATTTACGGGGTTTGACATCTCCTATCCAGTGTCTAACGTGAGTGTAGTAACTTAAGAGATTTTCGAGATTTACATCTCCTAAGGATCCGTTAAACTATCTACTATGTAGTACAATACGCTATTATAATATGTCTATAGTAAGATAAACTATTAAAATAACGTTAAGGCATTACCCATTTCCCCCTTAACACATTTTTATATATTCCCATAGTCTATACAGTACCGTAATCCCGTCCATACTGGACGTCGTCAGAGGGCACTCCATAGGTATGGTACAAACAAACTCGTAGTGGTCTCGATAGGGTAGGTGACACGACACAACTAGGCAATGCTAGGGTAGATATACCAATTACACTTCCGGACTGGTGGTAACGCATAGCAGCTACTACCGCCCACCTCGGAAGACACTCCCAAATCAAAAATCAAGGGTGGCCACCAAATCAATCGCAAAGTCAGAATACAGTATCGAAGGAATGTGGCCGATCGGAGGAATGACCTCACTTGACCCGTCAATTGCTCCTGTTTTAGCCACCTTAAGCTAACACATGGGAGTCAGGTCCACATATATACCTCATATAGGATCATCGCCAACCATCCTACTTCATTCTGGAATCTCCACCGCGTACATAGTTGTCAAAGTGGTTTTCGGTATTGCCAAAGAGTATGACAATATCTGATCCTGGTCTCTTTAACAACCAATCGCTTATTACACACCGGATGGTTCTTTTACATTTCCAAAATCATTTCATAATTGATATCAAAATATTATATTCAATTCAAATCATATCGCTTTCGAAATCATTACTTACTTTAGAAATCATATTCACCTTTGAAATCATATCACATTCGAAATCATAGTTCGAAATTATATTTCCTTTCAAAAGTCATATTTCCAAAATAGGCTAAACTCTCATTTCAAAATATCATATTAAACCAAATATGCTATTTAAATCCCAACTTAGGTTATAACATCATTAACCATATTCACTTAAAAATCGAGAATTTGAATATAAACCCATCCATTTTACTTAGTTTGGAATTTAGAAGAAAATAGTTTTTAATAGTTATAAATAGTTAATATAGATTTAAACTAGATTAAATAAAATTAAAATAGATTAAATAGTTTTAAAATAGATTAATTAGATTTAAAACAAGTTAAAACAGGTTAATTAGTTTAAATAAATTAAATGGTTTAAAATAGGTTAAGATTATTTAATATAATTAATAGAGGTTAAAATGGTTTAATACTTTGAAATCTTAATAATTAGAAATTTTGATATAATACATGTTTAAACAGTTTATATTAAAACATGAATTTGGAATTAATATCAAATTAAACTATTCATTTCATTTTAACACATTTGGACCATTTTCAATTTCCAAGTCAACAAACCAAATTCCAAACCATTCAATTTAACATTTCAATAAACTATCGAATTTCATATCGTTTCAATCCATGTTTAAATATCAATTCGGATTACTCCAATTTCAAAATATTTCAAAGTATTTTCAAACAACTTCAATAACTTAATTTCAATATAATTTCATTTATACTTAAAATTTTACTTTAAACTTCCAATTTAATTTTCATAAAGCAATTCCTTTAAACCATTTCACATTTCATCATAAACTTGATTTTTCCAATAATACTTCAATTTACATAAATCAAATTTTATTTCAAGATATCATTTAATTAAATTCGAAAATTAAGGATTTTAAAATCATTTAATTTTCCAATCCAGTGTCCGTATATAATTCTCTACCCTAGGGTCAAGTGATACAGATATTTATCATTTCAAACCGCAATTTAAAATTTTACGGTTATATATCATTTCAAACCGCAATCCCGAATTTAATAACAAAATCCATAAAATCGCTCGAGTCTATCATTTCAACCCATAACGATTTTTCCTTAATCTATTGATCATTCGGGTATGTATCATTTCAACCCATAGTAAACTTGCAGTTTATAACGATATAAAATAAAACATCCATTCATCCAATATCAACAATCAACATCCATCACAATCATCATCCAAATCAATCAATAAATATCAATATAGAACTGATAATCAATAACAGGTATTTAACTGGCAACTTATATTCAGGATTTAATTCAAATAAATTCAAATTAATTGAGATGACGATTAAAATATACCAAACAGTGATTAATAAATTCCTAATCAATTCACAAATTTAATTTAACTAACATAAGAAATTTTAGAAGTCGTGAGTGGGTTAAAACACCCACCTTTGGATTTAAATTGAATTTAAATCCAATTTAAGCCCAAAATTCAAACAGCATTAGAATTTTTCCAGACAGCGTCAGAATGTCCGGAATTCTATTATGATCCCAACGCAAGAAACCGCGCATGAATTGGACCTCGTATGACGAAGTTATACAAGTTTGAAGTTATACGATTTTAAATTTGAAAGAAATAAAATAAAATAAAATAAATATACACGTCATCACCGAAAGCACGTGCCAACATCTCGTTCCACACTTCCATTGCACTGAACCCTAGCATGCCGCCAGACACGCAGCGTCGCCAAGACCGCGGTCGTCTCCAGCCACTAGCGCCCCTTCACCGGTCGACGTTCCGACCTCTTCCACGACCTCACGACCACCTGCGACACCGATCGACGATGGAATTTGAACAGCCGCCGCCATAGGGTACTAAAACCTAATGAATTTCCCACCTCGATCTGACCGTCAACTTGCCACAAAACCCACATGGATGCGATCCCCTCGGCTCTCTCCACAATACTGTACCCTCGAATCGACGATCGGTCGAAGTTCATCAACGCGCTATGAACAGCCGAGACTTCTCTGATATTTACTGATCAAATGATGAACCAAAATGAAAAACAAATTACAGATCTAAGATGCGCTCGTCGAGAGCTTCAAATCGATACATAATTCGATATAGTTTGAGGAGTTTAAATTTTTGATTTGAAATTGCAATTGGGGATTATGATTCGTCTGCCATTGGAATGAGGAGTTGACAAGGAAATGTACGTACAACCGAAATGAATAAGAAATGACCTAGGGTTTATAACTGGTTATTTATAGGCAAGCTGAAATAGAAAAGAATGGACCAGATCGATTTGGATTGGAACGATAAACGACCCGAAAAGCCTGTTCTGTCTCCGGAACGAAAATGGATCAACCCATATATCAAAATAGATGTTTTTGATGATTTTAAACTCAATGGAACGGGTTTTAAGTTTAATTCCATCATATAAAGAAGTTATGCTAAAAATCAGCTTATTTCAAATTGATTTCAATTAAATTGATTTTTAGGCGTTTCGAGTCCGTACGATCAAACGACAAGTCCGATCGCTACAGAACTTGAAATCCTACAATAATTTACTGTTACGGATCCGATGAAACTGGTTTCGTCAAAATACGAGACAGTTACAAAATGGCTATTCTCATGGTAATTAAATAAATTAATAAGTAATTAATTTAAATCATCTTTTCATTCAAATTTAGAAATTTACAATTTTGATCACTTTGATCACTTAGAAATTTAAAATCCCTTACAACAAATTTCTATATTAATCCAATGTTAATTTTCTTACCAATTGTAGTGCTTACTTTCAATCGTAATTGATTCCAATTATTTGTAATTAATTCCAATAAATTGATTTGATTCAATTCCAATCTTTTATTAAATCCATTATTACTCTATAAATATAATTAACCTTTGTTTTACCTTTCATTACCTTAATATACTCCAATTTCCATCTTTAGTTTGTATTAACTATCATATTTCCATTTTATTGTATTGTTGTCACTGTTACATAATTAATTTATAATTTAAAACCCCAAATTAATTAATTTACCTTAACTTCACTCTTTTTATTAACTCAATTACTTCCTTATGAATACATTTAAAATTTCTATTCATTTTATTGCATTCACGAATTCCCAGTTATTGTCTTAGCCCACATTAATGCATCATTTATTTCATTTAATTATAATTGATTTCCAATTAAATTTTATAGACAAATTAAATAGGTAACATATAATAGTTTGCCACCATTAATCTTTAGTTACATTAATAGGTTTATTATTTACAACCAAAAGTTATAATTACTTACTTAACACGGGTTTTATTCAATTACCATTAACTATATATTATTCATTAATTTATTCAATATTTACATTTATTTTCCTATATTCACTTTTATAATCAAGTATAACCTTTAAATCATTTCAATGGATTTAAATTTCATTCAACTTATTAATAATTAACTTTAATTAACATTATTATATTTCATTTTTGTTGTTATTTCATTTATATATCACAAATTTTTTTTATTTCTCCTAATATTAAATCACAACATCTAATTTAATTAACTATTTTAATTATCGAAAATCTACGAGTCGTTACATTAAGATAGCAAGGAAACAAATCAAAAGTAGGAAGTAGTAGCGGATCCAAATCCGACTAGAAAAGGGAAATCCATAAGGTGAGTGTTTAAACTCACTCACGAAATACTAAAATTTTATTGCAAGTTAAACCAGGTCATATAGTGATAAATTTTTGATTGTTGGTTTGGAATTTTAATTGATATTTAATTTGAATACCTAAACTCCAATATGTGATAAATAGTTATTATTGTGGCATGTTAATGAATTGGTTGATTTGTTGAATTGGTTGATTTGAATGTTGATTGTATGTTGTGATGGATGCTATTGTGATTGAATGTGTATTTGTTCATTTATTTTGATATATCCTTGTTATCACCCTATAGTTTATTGTAATCATATAAATTTTCATATTGATTATTTGAACACTGAATAAAGATATAAAACCCATGAATTTCATATATTTACATGAGAGGGAAAAACTAGTAAGTTTAGATTTACTATTTGAACCACAAAAATGATTTTGAGAAATAAACCGTTGTTACCTTATTCGAAAGTTTTCAAAATTAAATTTTGAAACATTAGGAGGTTTCCATAAAATTGAATGTTAAAACTTTGGAACATTTTTATAAATCAAATCTCTTGAACTTTGAAATTTAATTGGGAATTGTTCTGTAAAATTTTTAAGTTACTAGAATGGATCTATTGTGAAATCTTTTGTATTTTAAATACGGAAACGATAACTTTTCCGGAACTTTGAACCTTCAAAATGTAATTATCTGCATTCCTTATTTTATCTAATTTCGATTTAATTTGCATAAGAATTTTAGTTCTGACTTGATTGTGTTATTTTCCTATACGCTCGGATCAGCCCGAGTATTTTCAATGTATTGAAACCATTTTATTTTGGAGGATGAAGATGGAGATGAGTCTAATATTTATTAAAATTATTCCACTGCATCATGTGTTCCACTACATTATTTGTTTATTTCTAATGTATGTATAACTCTGATTTGAATTATAAAAGTGTAATCAAATGTTATTTATAAAACAGCTTCACGAACTGTTTATTTGATTATTATATTTTGTCGTTCCACTGCGAGATTCTGTGACTTTTGTTTTTTTTCTTTTTTCTTTTACTTTCTTATTTACCCCATTAACCATCCTCCCTTTTGAATGGTTTGAATTAGACATGTGTGGTTTATTGTCGATTTAAACCGTCCAAAAAGGTGGGTTGTTACAGATCGTTCTTCTGTATCTTACTAAGGCTCGTATGCAAATTTACGAGAAAGAGGATATGGAAGAAGGAAATGGAAGAGGAAATGTAGGTGGAGGAAGCACACAGCCAATGGAAATGCTCGACCTAATACCAAGAGGAATTAAGGTCGATAGGCTAATGCTAATCCAAACGCTGAAGCTAATGTAGGTACTGGAAATCCGCCAGTAGATGCGAGGAAGGTGTATCAGTTTTTGACCAATCTTTGCAAGCAGGACCTACTGGTAATATTGGTGGAGTTAAGCCTGTAGTTCCAGTTGGTTGTAATTATGCTAAGCTAAGTAGAGAGTACAACGGTCTAGGTGGAAAGCCGTTTGTTGGAATGGAGGAAGTTGTTGAAGTAGAGAATTGGCTACTGAACTGTGAAAGGATCTTTACTGTGACGCCCCACCTCTATGCTCATAATAACAAAGAGTATTAAAGAAATACTGTCTATTATTACGAAGAATAAGGCTGGATAGGAGCGACCATCCGTAATTGGCCTTACACTAATATTGGTTATCTCGATAGGAGTGGTATATACTTTTTATTTTTCATCTATTATTTATTTACTCCCATCGACATATCCAATTATCAGTATAAAACAAACTACGATAGTTCATAATAGTTTAGGACATTAGATATAACAATAACACAGATAATATAAATGCGGAACACAAATTAACAAAAATCTCATATATATATAACCGATGTCAGTTATAATATAGTTGACACGATACATATGATACAACTACAACTGTCGACTCTAGAAGTTATATATACAAGTACATTATCGACTAATATACATGAATACATATCGTTCTATACAATGACACGACTACTACAAAATGACACTGACAACTTCAGAAGATGTGAAAAGTCTTCAAGTCCCGAACAGCAACTCAAAGAAGGAAATCTACAACCTGAAATAACTTGGGTCTGACCCGAGTATTACATTCAAAAGAAAATAATACCCAGGTCAGTCTAATTCAACCAGTTTATTAGTGCATATAGGCAGTAATAATCAAATATCACATAGACGACAGTCACAGAAATCTCGTATACCCAACTTCTCGATAAGAGAACCGGATAACGGCAGATATAACACTAAACAGTGTTAATCCACAAAACAGAAATCCAAAGCAATTTAAACAATTGAAACGTCAATTTAAAACTGTCAAATCTGATAGGGCTGCAGTACACGCACGCGTGTACTGCCTCGCCACTATCGCAGGAGATACACAAAAGCTCAATGAAAGTCACAATGATCGCAAGGTCAAACCCGAGCGTCTCAGCTGGATTCAACTCAAGTACAAATGGCCAAAACTCAAGAATCAAGTGTCAACTAATTCAACATAAACAAGACCGGAGAAGAAAATGAAATAGCACCTGTATATACAGTGCATAGTCGCATCAGGCAACCAAAACAAGAAAGTACACATGACTATTGCAACTTCAAACTCACACCAAGCATGATATAAAGACTACAAATACCAAAACTTAACTCAACATAGATGCATATGCTTAAGTCAAGTGATGCACTAGTGATGCCAGTAGAATGAACAAGAGCAGCCCCTACATGAAGTTCTGAAACAAATGAAACCAGAGGCAACTGGTAACAAATAGTACAATATAAACCAGACTACATAAAATGCCTGGAGGTAATGCCCAAACAGCCGCAAGTAACTCAACCATTCACAATGCAATAACTTATATACATGAATGAATGTATACACGAAGCAATGCTAGCTAGAACTCATCTCAATGAACCAATGGAACTGTATCAACTGGAATGGCGACACGCTGTATGCAACAACAATATGAATGAACTAGTCTAGCAACATGCTCAAAGCTAACCACAAAGCAACCCTACAGGTATGCAGACTAAAGAGCAAATAAAATCTGGATCCAATTCCATCAGGTCAGAGACACAATACATGAATCTACAAAACAGCAAGTGTTTAACTACATAGATATATGCAGTAACAATAAGACCCAGACTATAATGAAAGCCCAACAACTACAAGCAGATGCAACTCGACTAACAGACTTTAGTAAATATGACAAAGTGCAGACAATCAATACACTGCAAGTGCAACAGTACATCAAATAGAGATGCAAAAATAGTTACAAAGTGAAACCGTGTACATACACAGATTAGTGAAACAAAAATTCCAGTACACTGAAGTGTTGTAGCCCAAAATAAAATCAAAGTAAATCAAAGCATGGTTCAAAACAGGGCAGTTGAACCAACTCAAACTAGACTTCAAGCACAAAAGACTCGAAGCATAAAGTATGATTCAAGCATGAATACTGGAATGCACCAGAGAGTATGCAACTCTGAAATCGAAGCGCAATACAAAGCAGAATGACATGGACAACGTAGGCCGATATTGTTATGCAGAGCCCGAAAGACACGAAGTATGAAAACAATAAACCAGTAAAATGTGAACTAGATTGAATGAATCAAGTGCAGACCATAATTTAGTGAACACTACGGGCAACAGTGAAACAAAGTAATGCCAACTCCAAATAACAAGATGGTGGATGCGGCAACAACACACGAAAATCTCAAGTCAAGGCCGAAGCCACAAAAAGGAATTACCAGACATGCCACAGCCAACATAAAAACCCATTCAATGTCAAAGCTAAAGTGATGGCCGAAACCAACAAAATTCACATAACCCAAACTTTCCAGAGAATCACAACCGGTATCCTAAAATTTCCACAGCAAAATTATCAATCGCGATGTCAAATTGAATTCAAGCCAAAACAGATAAAACTCATCAACACCAAAACAAAATCAAACGACCCAAGCACAGTAGTGGGAATAAACTAGATGTGAGTGATAGTTCACTCACCTTTGCCAATGAATAGCACGACTCCCCAGTTCGAATGGTCGCGAGTTGAAGCCGTGGAAATCGAGCATAGATTCAAAGCAAAGGCGAACGAAAATCTGATCGAGCCACCGTTTCTTTCTCGAAGCCCTAATTTCTGAATTTGGGGACGAGGACGAAAAATCTAGGCAGCCATATTTAATCTCTTTCGTTTAGGTTAGGGTTATCTTTTTTTTTTTCGAACGAAGAATAAGTTAAGGGCCGGGTTTTGCCAATCAAATAAGAAAAGAGGGAATGGTTACAAATAATTTTCACGGCAACAAGGAAAAGACTTGGGCCAATTCAATTTTTAAGCCCGCATAAAACCCTAACAAATATTTAAACGGATTATCAAAAGAATTACTACTGATCTAAATTCACAAAAGCAATTAGCCAACTGATTAAAATTCCAATCATAATTAACAACCAATATAATCGTCATTAGATGACAATTAATTGTTGTAAAACTCCGGGTTGTTACAGACTCCCCTCCTTATAAAAATTGCATCCCCGCAATTTTCATAATTAAAGTCGTCAATAACAATTATTTTTCTACATAAACTGGTTAAGCTAGAAAAATAAGGTCAAGAACACAATTGCCAAAGAAATCTTTTAATTCCAATGAAGAGATTCACAAATTTTCACAAAATCTAATTATCCACAAAGATAATTATGAAACACAAATCACAATTTGCAAAACTGCCAATATCTGGTTATTCAACAATTAACTAGAGAACACAAACCTCATGTCAGCAAACTCTAACTATCAACAGAGATAGAAAGAAAACAGCAATTCAATAAAAATCATCATAATCTAGATTCAATTAGAGACTAGAAAATCTCGTATCAACAAAATCAGCAAACATCCAATTATCCAAACGATAGCCAGAAAACAAATCAACCAATATTTAATTACCACAAACGGTAACCAAGTTTCAATTTTAACAATTATTCGATTTTCACAATCGATAATCGAATTTCAAATTCAACAAATATTCGATTATCAAAAACGATAATCAAATTTCAAATTCAACAAATATTCGATTATCACAATCGATAATCAAATTTCAAATTCAACAAATATTTGATTATCTCAAGCGATAATCAAATTTCAAATTCAACAAATATTTGATTATCTCAAGCGATAATCAAATTTCAAATCAGCAAATATTTAATTATCCAAAGCGATAATTAAATCTCAAAGCAACAAATATTTAATTATCTAAAGTGATAATTAAATCTCAAATCAAAAATATTTAATTATCTAGAGCGATAATTAAATCTTAAATCAACAAATATTTAATTATCTCAAGCGATAATTAAATCTAAAATCAACAAATATTTAATTATCTCAAGCGATAATTAAATCTCAAATCAACAATTATTTAATTATCTCAAGCGATAATTAGAAACAACAAATATCTGATTATCAAAAACGATAATCAGAACTCATATCAACAAATATCTAATTATCACAAGCGATAATTAGAAACAACAAATATCTGATTATCAAAAACGATAATCAGAACTCATATCAACAAATATCTAATTATCACAAACGATAATTAGAAACAACAAATATCTGATTATCAAAAACGATAATCAGAACTCATATCAACAAATATCTAATTATCACAAGCGATAATTAGAAACAACAAATATCTGATTATCAAAAAGGATAATCAGAACTCATATCAACAAATATCTAATTATCACAAGCGATAATTAGAAACAACAAATATCTGATTATCAAAAACGATAATCAGAACTCATATCAACAAATATCTAATTATCACAAGCGATAATTAGAAACAACAAATATCTGATTATCAAAAACGATAATCAGAACTCATATCAACAAATATCTAATTATCACAAGCGATAATTAGAAACAACAATTATCTGATTATCAAAAACGATAATCAGAACTCATATCAACAAATATCTAATTATCACAAGCGATAATTAGAAACAACAAATATCTTATTATCAAAAACGATAATCAGAACTCATATCAACAAATATCTAATTATCACAAGCGATAATTAGAAACAACAATTATCTGATTATCAAAAACGATAATCAGAACTCATATCAACAAATATCTAATTATCACAAGCGATAATTAGAAACAACAAATATCTGATTATCAAAAACGATAATCAGAACTCGTATCAACAAATATCTAATTATCACAAGCGATAATTAGAAACAACAAATATCTGATTATCAAAAACGATAATCAGAACTCATATCAACAAATATCTAATTATCACAAGCGATAATTAGAAACAACAAATATCTGATTATCAAAAACGATAATCAGAACTCATATCAACAAATATCCAATTACCTGCAGATAATTGGATGCAACAAATATCTAGAAATCAATTAAAAAGACTAGAAAATCAACATAAAAGCTTGGATCGATCCCATCAGATGGCGAGTTTTTAATTCGCCGCACGTGCATCAACAAATGGCCGAAGCCTACCAAGTACTCAACATAATTTTTGGCGCCCAACAAATGACCCGAAGGTCCGCAGAGTGACCCGAAGGTCTAGTACTGGTATTTGACCCGAAGGTCCAACAAATGACCCGAAGGTCCAACAAATGACCCGAAGGTCCAACAAATGACTCGAAGGTCCTCATAGTGGCTCGAAAGCACACGAAAGCATCAAAATGTTTCAATTAACGAGTCCGGAATTAACCGAAATAGCAAACGCACATGTCCCATACCACGTGTTTTACTAAATCGTTTGATTCTCTTCATCGTTTCCTTGAAAGTGTGAAATCATCAAATTCATCAAAACAACAGATATTCAATTAACGAGTCCGGAATTAACCGAAATAGTAAAAGTGTGGTTCCATACTCCGCACTTTTGCTAAATCGTTTAAATCTCTTCATCGTTTCCTTGAAAGTGCAAAATTGTGTATTTTGTAAAAATACACTTTACATTCTCAAACGGACAAGTCCGGAATTAAGCGAATCAGTAAAAGAAAGGGGTCATAGTCCTCGATTTTGCTGAAACGTTTAAATCGCTTCCTCATTCTTTTGAAATCGCAAACTGTAAAATTTTTGAAAACAATTTTATTTATTTTGTAAAAATAACAATTCGCATTCTCAACTGAACAAGTCCGGAGTTAAGCGAAACAGTAAAAGAAAGGGGTCATAATCCTCGATTTTGCTGAATCGTTTAAGTCGCTTTCTCATTCTTTTGAAAACGCAAACTGCTAAAATTTTATAAAACAATTTTCATTTTAAAAAGATTTTCCAATCACGTGATTAAAACAGCAAATCAGTAACAATTTTGGTAAGGAAATTGTACTTCTCAAAATACCGTAAATACGGTCACAAAACAGCATTGCGGAATAACCGCTTGAAAATCCACTTTTAAAATTTGACGGTTACTGAAGCCAAAGCGACAGTAATTTTAAAACGTCAAAATCACATTAAAACAATTTACATCAAAATGTAATATCAGAGAATTTTCATTCATCAAAATGCCACAAAACACCGTGCTTCAAAAATTTAGCATTGGTGTAAAAATCCCGTTATAAAAATAATGGCAACAAAATACGTTTCATAACCAAGCATCGGTTCAATGTAAAATAAATGTAATAACGTGCAATTCAAATTTTGCACGTACTACAAAATGAACAAAGAAATTATTCGAAGGTATCTTCAATGAAGATAATTCAAAACAGCAAAAGCTAATCGATAGATGATTAGTACAAAAGAAAGCCAGCGGAAATTTCAACAAGAATCACATAACTGTAATTTCTTCGAATCCTCAATTTGGATTCGAAATTTTCAAAGGAACAAAATAATTACAGCTATGTAAACAACATATGAAATTAATATCAATTTCGTATTTCGATTTTTAAATCAAAAAGATTATCAGTTGTACTCAGCGAAGACAGTTTCACTATTTCCGCTGCACACTCTGATAAATAGAACACAAATCAATCAAATCATCGAAACACAATTTCACTATTATTTTTAAATAAAGATATTTAAAAATTTCATCCAAATTTCAAAACTTTAGTTTTGACTCAAGCACAAATAAAACATCGACCAATAGTTGTAACATATGTTCCATCCGAGTTAAGTTTTATATTATGTCCATAAACCCCAAGCTCTGATACCAACTGTGACGCCCCACCTCTATGCTCATAATAACAAAGAGTATTAAAGAAATACTGTCTATTATTACGAAGAATAAGGCTGGATAGGAGCGACCATCCGTAATTGGCCTTACACTAATATTGGTTATCTCGATAGGAGTGGTATATACTTTTTATTTTTCATCTATTATTTATTTACTCCCATCGACATATCCAATTATCAGTATAAAACAAACTACAATAGTTCATAATAGTTTAGGACATTAGATATAACAATAACACAGATAATATAAATGCGGAACACAAATTAACAAAAATCTCATATATATATAACCGATGTCAGTTATAATATAGTTGACACGATACATATGATACAACTACAACTGTCGACTCTAGAAGTTATATATACAAGTACATTATCGACTAATATACATGAATACATATCGTTCTATACAATGACACGACTACTACAAAATGACACTGACAACTTCAAAAGATGTGAAAAGTCTTCAAGTCCCGAACAGCAACTCAAAGAAGGAAATCTACAACCTGAAATAACTCGGGTCTGACCCGAGTATTACATTCAAAAGAAAATAATACCCAGGTCAGTCTAATTCAACCAGTTTATTAGTGCATATAGGCAGTAATAATCAAATATCACATAGACGACAGTCACAGAAATCTCGTATACCCAACTTCTCGATAAGAGAACCGGATAACGGCAGATATAACACTAAACAGTGTTAATCCACAAAACAGAAATCCAAAGCAATTTAAACAATTGAAACGTCAATTTAAAACTGTCAAATCTGATAGGGCTGCAGTACACGCACGCGTGTACTGCCTCGCCACTATCGCAGGAGATACACAAAAGCTCAATGAAAGTCACAATGATCGCAAGGTCAAACCCGAGCGTCTCAGCTGGATTCAACTCAAGTACAAATGGCCAAAACTCAAGAATCAAGTGTCAACTAATTCAACATAAACAAGACCGGAGAAGAAAATGAAATAGCACTTGTATATACAGTGCATAGTCGCATCAGGCAACCAAAACAAGAAAGTACACATGACTATTGCAACTTCAAACTCACACCAAGCATGATATAAAGACTACAAATACCAAAACTTAACTCAACATAGATGCATATGCTTAAGTCAAGTGATGCACTAGTGATGCCAGTAGAATGAACAAGAGCAGCCCCTACATGAAGTTCTGAAACAAATGAAACCAGAGGCAACTGGTAACAAATAGTACAATATAAACCAGACTACATAAAATGCTTGGAGGTAATGCCCAAACAGCCGCAAGTAACTCAACCATTCACAATGCAATAACTTATATACATGAATGAATGTATACACGAAGCAATGCAAGCTAGAACTCATCTCAATGAACCAATGGAACTGTATCAACCGGAATGGCGACACGCTGTATGCAACAACAATATGAATGAACTAGTCTAGCAACATGCTCAAAGCTAACCACAAAGCAACCCTACAGGTATGCAGACTAAAGAGCAAATAAAATCTGGATCCAATTCCATCAGGTCAGAGACACAATACATGAATCTACAAAACAGCAAGTGTTTAACTACATAGATATATGCAGTAACAATAAGACCCAGACTATAATGAAAGCCCAACAACTACAAGCAGATGCAACTCGACTAACAGACTTGAGTAAATATGACAAAGTGCAGACAATCAATACACTGCAAGTGCAACAGTACATCAAATAGAGATGCAAAAATAGTTACAAAGTGAAACCGTGTACATACACAGATTAGTGAAACAAAAATTCCAGTACACTGAAGTGTTGTAGCCCAAAATAAAATCAAAGTAAATCAAAGCATGGTTCAAAACAGGGCAGTTGAACCAACTCAAACTAGACTTCAAGCACAAAAGACTCGAAGCATAAAGTATGATTCAAGCATGAATACTGGAATGCACCAGAGAGTATGCAACTCTGAAATCGAAGCGCAATACAAAGCAGAATGACATGGACAACGTAGGCCGATATTGTTATGCAGAGCCCGAAAGACACGAAGTATGAAAACAATAAACCAGTAAAATGTGAACTAAATTGAATGAATCAAGTGCAGACCATAATTTAGTGAACACTACGGGCAACAGTGAAACAAAGTAATGCCAACTCCAAATAACAAGATGGTGGATGCGGCAACAACACACGAAAATCTCAAGTCAAGGCCGAAGCCACAAAAAGGAATTACCAGACATGCCACAGCCAACATAAAAACCCATTCAATGTCAAAGCTAAGGTGATGGCCGAAACCAACAAAATTCACATAACCCAAACTTTCCAGAGAATCACAACCGGTATCCTAAAATTTCCACAGCAAAATTATCAATCGCGATGTCAAATTGAATTCAAGCCAAAACAGATAAAACTCATCAACACCAAAACGAAATCAAACAACCCAAGCACAGTAGTGGGAATAAACTAGATGTGAGTGATAGTTCACTCACCTTTGCCAATGAATAGCACGACTCCCCAGTTCGAATGGTCGCGAGTTGAAGCCGTGGAAATCGAGCATAGATTCAAAGCAAAGGCGAACGAAAATCTGATCGAGCCACCGTTTCTTTCTCGAAGCCCTAATTTCTGAATTTGGGGACGAGGACGAAAAATCTAGGCAGCCATATTTAATCTCTTTCGTTTAGGTTAGGGTTATCTTTTTTTTTCGAACGAAGAATAAGTTAAGGGCCGGTTTTTGCCAATCAAATAAGAAAAGAGGGAATGGTTACAAATAATTTTCACGGCAACAAGGAAAAGACTTGGGCCAATTCAATTTTTAAGCCCGCATAAAACCCTAACAAATATTTAAACGGATTATCAAAAGAATTACTACTGATCTAAATTCACAAAAGCAATTAGCCAACTGATTAAAATTCCAATCATAATTAATAACCAATATAATCGTCATTAGATGACAATTAATTGTTGTAAAACTCCGGGTTGTTACATTTACAGATTTAGGCTTAGATGATGGAGAGAAGAGAAGGCTAGCCTTTAGACAGCTGCAAGGGTTAGCGCTTCACTGGTAGAACAGTGTGACAGTCGGAGTTCCAAAGGAAGAGCTGACATGGGCTGATTTTTGAAGAAGGTTCGAGTAGAGGTTCTCGTACGAGGTTGCTAAGTCGGCATTGATGAGGAAGTCCATGGATCTTGTACAAGGAGAGATGTCAATGATCAAGTATGCTGCTAAGTTTGATGAGCTGTCTCGATATGGTTATGCATTGGTTGACACTGATGTTAGAAGGAATGTGAGATTCATTCGAGGTTTAAGGCCAGAGCTAGGTAGAATGACCATGACTCATATTAGAGAGCCTTGTCATGTAGTGGCGGAGATGGTCATTCACCATGAGGAGATGCTTGCTGTGTCTGTTAGGGAGAAACTAGTTGAGTCCCAGGGCCCTCAAGGAAAGAAAAGGAAATTCTTCAAGAAGAAAGGAGCCCAGAAAGGGGATGGTGCCAAGAAGGCGAAGGCTGATTTAGTGTGTTATAAGTGTGATAAAAAGGGCCATTATACCAACGAGTTTAGAACTGGTAAAGGAAAAAGGCCTGCCGAGAAGAAGAGTGTGAATTGCTTCAACTGTGACCAAGTCGGGCATTATAAGAGCCAGTGTCCAGAGCTAGTCCGGGCGAACAGAGAGAAGGTGTTTGCTATTGGACCACCATCTTCTTCTAGACCTACTGTAGCAAAGAAAGGGAAAACTGTGATGGAAGGTATGCTTCTGATTCAGAATATACCAGTTAGGGTACTTTTGAATCCGGTGCATAACACTCATTTATATCATAGTATTTGGTTGATAGGTTATGTATATAACCCATATACCTTGTTACTTCCTTAAGGGTTGCAAATCTAATAGGAGGGCATGCAACTCTTGGGATAAGACATGACCGGTTAGAACTTGATTTGTTTGGTCATAAGTTTGCATGCAGTTTGTAAGTCCTTGATTTTGGGATCATTTTGGGTATGGATTGGTTGGGTAAGTATGAGGCTAGGATATTTTGCCAAGATCGGGAAATATCGTTGAGGCACCCAGATAGTCATAACTGAATCATCTTCTCAGTGGAGAATTCCAGTAAGAGTGTTTATGCTTTGTTAAGTGACATAAAGGTTGGAGATGAGTTTAGTCAGGTTCGTGTAGCAAGAGAATTTGCAGATGTATTTTAACCGGTCACTGGATTACCACCGAAATGAGCTGTAGAGTTTTAGATAGACCTTGTACCGGGAGCTGAACCTGTCAGTTTACCACCTAGCAGAATGACATCGATATAGATGAAGGAATTAAAGGTGCAGCTGGTGGATCTTGAGGGTAGGAATTTTATTAGACCAAGCAGTTCACCTTTTGGAGCGGCCACGGTGTTTGTAAAGAAACCAGATGGGTCATTAAGGATGTGCATCGACTATCGTAAGTTAGACGAAAGGATGATCAAGAATAGGTATCCTTTGCCGAGAATCGATGACTTATTTGGTAAGTTGAGTGGAGCCAGAATGTTTTTCCAATTGGACTTGGGGATAGGTTCCCATCAGCTAAGAGTGGCAGAGGACAGTATCATATTGATGGCTTTTCGAACCAGATATGGATCATATGAATAGTTATTAATGCCATTCAGGTTGATGAATGCACCTGCTTTCTTTGTGGATTTGATGAATCGAGTCTTCCAAGATTATTTGGATAGATTCGTATTGGTGTTTATAGATGACATTTTGGTATACTCTAAGGATGAGAGAGAGCATGAGAATCATCTTAGAGTTGTGTTAGTGATGCTGAGGCAGAATCATCTAAAGGAGAAATTTTCCAAGTGTCATTTTTAGGAAGAAAGAGGTTAAGTTTCTTGGTCATGTGGTTTCAGAAAGGGGATTGTCAGCCGATCCAGATAAGATCGAAGCTGTGAACAATTGGAAGAGACCAGAAACGGTGACCGAGACTAGAAGTTTTCTTGGACTTGCTGGCTATTACCAGAGATTTATCAAGGATTTCTCGTGGATAGCAGCGCCTTTGACTAAGCTTACTAGGAAGGAAGTGGAGTTTTTTTGGTCCGACAAATGTGAGGAAGCATTCCTTAAGTTAAAGTATTTGTTAACCAATGCACCAGTGTTAGTAGTTCCGGATGGTAACCAAGGGTTGGTAGTATACACTGATGCGTGTGGGACTGGATTAGGAGCCGTA
Organism: Allium fistulosum; assembly: GCA_030737815.1. Lineage (NCBI taxonomy): Eukaryota > Viridiplantae > Streptophyta > Magnoliopsida > Asparagales > Amaryllidaceae > Allium > Allium fistulosum. The sequence goes on along the minus strand of CM060902.1, from coordinate 794,208,666 downwards.
TTGATGCAAAGGGGCAAGGTTATTGCTTACGCATCAAGGCAGCTTAGATCGCATGAATTTAGATATTCTACTCATGACATAGAGTTAGCTGTGGTGGTATTTTCCCTGAAGATTTGGAGGCATTATCTCTTAGGGGAGAGATTTGTGTTGTAAACCTATCATAAGTCATTAAAGTATTTATTCTCTCAGAAGGAGTTGAATATAAGGCAGCAGGGTTGGCTAGATTTTTTGGTTGCTTATGATTTCGGTATAGAGTATACTCCTGGGAAAGGAAATAAGGTAGCAGATGTTCTCAGTAGAAAACATCAGAATATGGTGTTAGCGATGTTGGTTGAATGGAAGGATCTAAAAGCTTTAGCCAGTTGTGGTGTGCAGTTGAGATCTACTACTAGTCTTAGTCAGGGTACTGCCATGTTGTCTTGTTTAGAAGTTCGACCAGTGCTGATCGAGAGTATAGCTTTTTAAGCCGAGGGAAGATCCAGTTTTAGCCGAGTGGATTAGAAGGCTTGAGAAAGGATCTGAGGTTGATGACCTAAAAGATTTTATTCTTGACCAAAAAGGATGGTTGAGAAGGAAGGGACGATTATGCGTTTCGAATGTAGAGAACTTAAGAAGGGAAGTTCTAGAGGAAGGCCAACGATCGAAGTTTACGATTCATCCTGAAGGAACCAAGATGTATCAAAATATGAAGAGGAGCTTCTATTGGGAAGGCATAAAGAGGGATGGCTGGTGGGTTAGGCAGTGTGTTAACTGTCAATAAGTGAAGGCTGAACATCAGTAGCCGAGTGGGTTGCTTCAGCCTTTAGATATTCCAGTCTTGAAATGGGGTTCGATATCGATGGATTTTATAGATAGGTTGCCAAGAAGAATATAGGAAATGAAAGTATAAGGGTCATTGAGGATAGGTTGACCAAGAGTGCTCATTTCATTCCGGTAAAGTCAACAAGAATGGCACATGTTTTGGCTAAGTTGTTCATGAAGAACATAGTTAGACTTCATGGAATTCCTAGTAGCATAGTCAGCGATAGAGATGCATTATTCACAAGCAAATTTTTGAGGAGTCTACAAGTGGTATTAGGTACCAAGTTCAAGATGAGTGCCGCTTACCACCCTCAGACAGATAGGCAGACAAAGAGAGTCAACAAGGTACTTGAGGATATGTTGAGAGCTTGTGTGCTAGATTTTGGTGGATCATGGAAAGATCACCTACACTTGGTTGATTTTTCCTATAATAACAGTTATCAGACTAGTATAGGAATGGTGCCTTTCGAAGCCTTGTATGGAAGGCCATGCAAGTCACCAGCATGTTGGATGGAAACTGGAGACAGGTTACTCTTAGGACCTAATCTGGTGAGAGAGGCAACAGAGAAGATTGAGTTGATCCGAGGTAGGATGAAGCAAGCTCAGTATAGGCAGAAGAGTTACGTAGATAGAAGGCGTAAAGACCTAGAGTTCTCAGTGGAAGATAGGGTTTTCATTAAAGTATCACCAATGAAGGGTGTGCTACGGTTTGGAAAGTCGGGAAAGTTAGCCCCGAGAAATGTTGGTCCATTCCAGATTTTAGAAAGGATTGGAAAGCTCTCTTACCGAGTAGAGTTGCCGAGAAGTATGGTAGGTGTCCACAATATATTCCATGTGTCTCATCTTCGCATGTATGTGCATGATCCAAAGGCTACTATTCCTTATACAGAGTTGGAGGACTTGGTAGTAGAGCCTGATTTGAATTTTGTTAGACAACCAGTTCAGGATGTAGTGAGAGATAAGAAAAGATTGAGAACCAAGACAGTCAAGTTGGTCAAAGTTCAATGGAGCGACAACGAGAAGGACTGTACTTGGAAAACAGAAGACAGAATTAGGGATACTTATCCTGGGCTGTTATAAGGGTATGTTATATATTTGTTTTATATAGACTTATTGGATGGTAGGACATACTAGCTTTTGTTTGCATGGTTGTTATGCTTGTTTGTAGTCCTTACTGAATTTTGAGGATGAAATACTTTAAGGGGGAGCCTATAACACCCCTATTTTTGTTTAACATTATTCAGGACATTTAATTGGATAAATTAAATAGAATAATGTTATTGATTAAGGAGTTGAGATTTAATTGTCAATTAGCTTGGCCACGGCTAAACTAATGAATGTATAAGTATGGTTTATAATTTGTAAGTTAGGAAAATAAGAGGAGGGCAATATGGGAATAGCCACACCCATATCCCCTTAAACCCTCCTTTATTCTCACCTACCATTTCATAACTCAAAATACACATAAAGAGACCTTAGGAGATTAGCAAACTTGGAAAATCCAAGAGAGAAAGCTAGAGGATTAAAGCTAGGGCAAATCTCAAATTCCAACAACTTAATCAAGGTAATAGTCTAAATCATCTCATTTTTCCTTGCTTTGGTTCGGATATGGATAGTAACCAAATGTAATTTGCTGTGTTGATCATGTTTGAATCTAATAATCATTGTTTGGATAGAATAATTATTTAGGGTGATTTATTGGAATTTTTATGGAATTAAAATAATGGGTTTTAAAGTAAAAACCTTAGTAAACGACCTCCAAAAAACTTGATTTTCGGATATGTTGTGTAAAATATAATTTTGGACATGGATTTTTAATTTCATAATTTTCAGAGTTAATAGGAATATTTTATGAATTTTCCAATGTTAAAAAGGCATTTATTTAGGGTTTTAATTTTTAAAAACAATAAAATAATGAATTTTCCCCCCAAATTTTTATATAATGGAGAAAATGTTATTTCATATTTTTGGTGAATTTCTGGGATTCTTCCCTAGTGATTTCGATTTATTATGAATTTTCTAAGCTAAAAAGGCTTAATAATTATATTAAAATATTAATATAATTAATTATTTTGAAAATAATTTTGGAAATAATAAAATCTGATCTATAGCAGTTTTTCTACAAAGAAAGTGTCAAAGTATGTCATTAACCAATAGAAATTTGACAAAAAATAGTAGTCGGTGAAAAGAATATACTCTAATTAGCAAAATAACACTTTTCAAGTTATTTACGACTCTGCCATTTGTTCTTGTCGAAAGCACCTTTCAACTGCATCATTCTGCAGCAGTTCTGGACCATTATGTAGCATTTTCGTAAGCACCTTTTGACCTCGTCGAAAGCACCTTTCGACCTCGTCGAAAGCACCTTGCGACTACATCATTCTACATCATTCTGCAGCAGTTCTGGACCCTTATGTAGCATTTTCGTAAGCACCTTTTGACCTTGTCGAAAGCACCTTTCGATTGCATCATTCTGCAGCCATTTTGGACCCTTATGTAGCATTTTCGGAAGCAACTTTCGACTTAGTTGAAAGCACCTTTCGACAGCTTACTTTCGCAGCATTTCTGGACCTTTCTACTGCATTTCGAAAGCACCTTTCGACTCAGTCGAAAGCACCTTTCGACTCAGTCTAAAGCACCTTTCGACTCAGTCGAAAGCTCTCATTCGACAGCAGTTGTAAATATAGCGGAAGCCCTTTTGTAGCAGCTTTCACCAACTTTGTTTACAAAACTTCAAATAGGCATAACTCTCTAACCGTGAACCCATTTTTCTATTATAATAACTTTACGGAATAGGAAACCATCATATTTAAACACAATGGAACATGTTAGAGACCTTAATTTTACACTTATAAAAAGTTATAGCTAAAAAAAGTTTTATATTTTTGAAGGAGTTGATTTCTTTGCTTTCGAATACGTTTGCTTTGTTTTCTTTGCCTTCGAAGGGGATACTTTCGAAGGGATTGTAAAATTGTTTTCTTTTAACCAAGTTTTATACTTTCGAAAGAGGTACTTTCAACTAGTTTCGAAGCTAAGCTTCTAAAGTTATATGCTAATACTTTAATATATTCGAAAGGTTTCGAAAGGTAGAATTTAAAGTATTATAAGGGAGGAGCCTAATGTTTTAAGAGCTTTCGAAGGAGGTTATCCTATGAAGTCGAAAGCTAGGTTTCGAAGGTATCGAAAGGTTTTATAACCCAAACTCTATTTTTAAAGGAAAAACCCATGGCTATATTAAAGGAGTTTTTATAATGGTTTAAGAAGAATCTATCTTTGATAAATTAAACCCACATGAGTGGTATTGCTATGTTGTTATATTGCTTCTTCTAATATGAATATATTCACTTTATAATGGACCCATAACTGCAATTTAGGGAAAATGGTAGGAGAACTAGTAAGGTTAACCCAGTAGTGAATATAAATTGAATAAACTTTTGAATGAGTAGAATTGCATCCAGGAGGTCAGGAAGGCCAGAATATAGGATGCTAAAATATAAAGGAAATATATTGGCAGGGGCCAATAGGTTTACGATAAGCCCATGAAAACTGTATGATATTGGTAGGGGCCAATAGGTTCATAGTTAGCCCATGAAAACTATGTCTAAAAGAGGATGTCAAACAGACAGGTTCATAGTTAGCCCATGAAAACTATGTATAAAAGAGGATGTCAGACAGACAGGTTCATAGTTAGCCCATAAAAACTATGTACAAAAGAGGATGTCGGACAAACAAGTACATAGTTAGCCAATGAAAACTATGTATAAAAGTGGATGTCAGACCGACAGGTTAATAGTTAGCCCATGAAAACTATGTATAAAAGGGGATGTCAGATAGACAGGTTCATAGTTAGCCCATGAAAAATATGTGTAAATGAAGATATCAGATAGACAGGTTTATAGCAAGCCCATGAAAACTATGAAATTGGACAGTGAGTCCATAAATGTTTAACCGGTTATTAATCAGCCCATGAAAACTAATACGTTAATAGTAATCCTAAAAACTATAACCGAGACAGATGGTCTAAATTGAATGGGGATGGGTAATCCAGAATTAATTCAATTGTTTTGCATATCATCATAATGTTTTGAAATACCATGTTTTTAACCATTGTGGATGCAGAAGCACTATATATGGTTTTATAAATGTTTTAGGATACTAGTGAGGGGAAAATCCGTTCCACTAAGCGGCGTAGGCTCAGTAGATATCCAAATGATTTGAGATGATAGACTATTATTCATACCAAGCTTTATGTCTGACTCGAAGTTTTTGTTTTCCCCTTAAACTCTCGGGTACTTAATTGATTTTGAGTAGTTTGAGATTTAAAGTTTTCAGGTTCTCTTCTTAGACGAAAAAAGCTTCCGGAGGCATGCATGAGGCAATTAGTTATTTAGAGTTATCTTTTTCCGCTGTGTATTTGGATGTAAAGGCAGAATTATTAACCTTATTATATACTCTGATCAACCAAGAGAGCATCTTTATATGTCACTCTTAGCGTATGTGTAATAATTATATTTTGCTAAACGTGGTTAATGTTTTGGGATTATGTAATGTGGAAATATGTTTTTGAATTGTTAAAGTTTTTCCATATTTTTGTGATTTGGGTACCAATGAATATAGCACCGCCGTATTTGGTCGCCGAAGATTAATAACTATGAATGACTGCAGCATCCGTAGCCGTTAGTTTTGGGCCTCTAAGTAGGGGGATGTTACAAGTTGGTATCAGAGCATAGGTTTGTGATAAAACATAAAATAAACCAAAAGTTTTCAAACATAACCCTAATGAAGTAAAGAATAACAGTGGGGTTTGGGTTAACGTTATTGTAACATACTTGTATTTGCTATATATATAAGTACGTATTCCCCTCTCTCTTAGACCGTTCTTTTGTATCTTACTAAGGCTCATATGCAAATTTACGAGAAAGAGGATATGGAAGCAGGAAATGGAAGAGGAAATCCAGGTTGTGGAAGCACCATAACCAACGGAAATGCTCGACCTAATACTAGGAGGAATCAAGGTCGACATGCTAATGCTAATCCAAACGCTGAAGCCATTGTAGGTGCTGGAAATCCGCCAGTAGATGTGGGGATGGTGTATCAGTTGTTGGCCAATCTTTTGCAAGCAGAAGCTATTGGTAATATTGGTGGAGTTAATCATGTACTTCCAGTAGGTTGTAATTATGCTAAGCTAAGCAAAGACTACACCAGCCAGGGTGGAAAGCCGTTTTCTGGAATGGAGGATGCTGTTGAAGTAGAGAATTAGCTACTGAACTGTGAAAGGATCTTTACAAATTTAGGCTTAGATGATGGAGAGATGAGAAGGCTAGCCTCTAGACAATTGCAAGGGTTAGCGCTTCATTGGTGGAACAGTGTGACAATTAGAGTTTTGAAGGAAGAGTTGACATGGGCTTATTTTAGAAGAAGGTTCGAGCGGTGGTTCTTGTCCGAGGTTGCCAAGTCGGCATTGATGAGGAAGTCCATGGATCTTGTACAAGGAGAGATGTCAGTGATCGAGTATTCTACTAAGTTTGATGAGCTGTCTCGATATGGTTATGCATTGATTGACACTAATGTCAGAAGGAATATGAGATTCATTCGAGGTTTGAGGCTAGAGCTAGGTAGAATAACCATGAATCATATTAGAGAGCCTTGTCATGTAGTGGCCGAGATAGCCATTCGCCATGAGGAGATGCTTGATGTGTCTATTAGGGAGAAACCAGTTGAGTCCCAGCGCCCTTAGGGAAAGAAAAGGAAATTCTTCAAGAAGAAAGGAACTTAGAAAGGGGATGCTGCCAAGAAGGCGAAGGATGATTTAGTGTGTTATAAGTGTGATAAGAAGGGCCATTATGCCAATGAGTGTAGAACTGGTAAAGGAAAGAAGCCTGCCGAGAAGAAGAATGTGAAATGCTTCAACTGTGACCAAGTTGGGCATTATAAGAGCCAGTGTCCAAAGCCAGTCCGGGCGGACAAAGGGAAGGTGTTTGCTATTGGACCACCATCTTCTTCTAGACCCACTGTAGTAGAGAAAGGGAAAACTATGATGGAAGGTACGCTTTTGATTCAGAGTATACCAGTTAGGGTACCTTTTGATACCGGTGCACACAAATTTATATCACAGTATTTGGTTGATTGGTTATGTATAGAACCCACATACCTTGCTACTTCCTTAAGGGTTGCAAATCAAATAGGAGGGCATGCAACTCTTAGGATGAGACGTGACCAGTTAGAACTTGATTTGTTAAGTCATTAGTTTGCATGCAGTTTCTATGTCCTTGATTTCGTAGATTTCGGGATCATTTTGGGTATTGATTGGTTGGGTAAGTATGATGCTAGGATATTTTGCCAGGATCAGGAAATATCGTTGAGGCACCCAGATAGTCATAACCGAATCATCTTCTCAGTGGAGAATTCCAGTGAGAGTGTTTGTGATTTGTTAAGTACCATGGAGGTTGGAGATGAGCTTAGTCAGGTTCGTGTAGCAAGAGAATTTGCAGATGTATTTGAGCCGGTCACTGGATCACCATCGAAATGAGCCGTAGAGTTTCGGATAGACCTTGTACCGGGAGTTGAACCTATCAGTTTACCAACTAGCAGAATGACACCAATATAGATGAAGGAATTGAAGGTGCAACTGGTGGACTTGAGGGAAGGAATTTTTTTAGACCAAGCAGTTCATCTTAGGCAGCGGCCGCGGTGTTTGTAAAGAAACCAGATGGGTCGTTAAGGATGTGCATTGACTATCGTAAGTTAGACGAAAGGATGACCAAGAATAGGTATCCTTTGCCGAGAATCGATGACTTATTTGATCAGTTGAGTGGAGCCAGAATGTTTTTCCAATTCGACTTAGCGATAGGTTTCCATCAACTAAGAGTAGCAGAGGACAGTATCCCATTGACGACGTTTCGTGTAGAATATACTAGTGTATGATTTTTGTTTGATGATAATAAATATATATATATATATATATATTCATTTAAATGTATTTGTTATTGTACTATTTTATTTTTCCACATAATTAAATAAATATTTGTTGAATAAAATAAATAACTCGGAATTTATATTTAAACAAATATTTTATTCAAACAAATATTTTATTACAAATTCAAATAGTACAAATTTGAGCTCTCACTACATTTACAATACAAATTTGAGTTACTACACAATTTTCACTATACAATTTTACATACAAGTTTCCACCTCACCACATATTCACTCAACACTCGTATTTGATCTTCAACTCTATTCCAGCCTGTATCTTGCATCTGAACTATCTCCAAAATAAACACTGGCGCAGTAAAATTGAAAAAGAAATATTTTGCATTGCACAATGAAGTGTGTGTTTGAAAATATTATTTGCCTCGGTTATTTGGGTTGTTTGTCATCATTTTTCATCTCATCTTACACGAACAACTTGTGACATGCACAGTGTATCACTGTACATGCCACAAGGTCGCGCACACCGATATACACTTGCTTGTTAAAATAGTAGGGACAGGTGAGCACAAGGTCAAACCCAAGCCAAGACTAGATTCAACTCAAGCGCAATGGAAACAAAATTCAGGCATGACAAACAGATTTCAAATAACAACATGACATGCTCACAAGTTCAAGACAATACATTAAACATCCAACCATACTTCAATGAAACCACAACTACACTAGACTTCAAAAACAAGACCACAACAATGCATTGGAGCATATATCAGTCAACCAAAACTAACCAAAGAACCACACAGATCAAAGCAACATACAACATGCAACAAGACTTCAAACATAACCAGACTCAAATCAACATGAAACCATACACGAACACAGAACTAACCAGTCAAAGCACTCAGCCTCAACCAAAACCAAACCGAAACACTACACAATGCAACACATTCCAGGTAAATGAAATGATGCAAAGCAATGCAACATGAAATCGAACATGACTTCAAGTGCACAAGACATGGTCAGGAGCAAGTACAAGTTGGTTACCAGTCAAATGCAAGTGAACATATGCAGTATCATATATATGATGCTAAAACAATATATCAGTTTAGGTATGAGGGCATGAACACATAAAACTCAAACATGCAACCAGACTAAATTAACAAATGGTACATGGATATGAAAAGCAAGTTCAGTTTCAACATGAAACATGTAGACATCAATGCAATTGGAGCTGCAGCAATCATACACTCAAATCAACATGTGGTGCACCATGTATATACATATGCAATAGAGCAATAATATGACAGTGATGCAGTTTACATGTTTACAGCAAAAAAAATCGCAATTCGAACAAAATCAAGGTCATGTTTCAAAAAGAAATGATCAAACACCTTTGAATTATTCAACAATTCAAAAATTGCCAGCAAAGAATGTAACCAAAGAAAAGAATGGAACCATTGAACAAGTCAAACTTCATCAAGTCAATCTCAAATTCAAATGCCAAAATCGTAGGAGCAAAGACTGGAACAAGTTCAATTCAATCCAAGCAAATTCGAATATATCAACCGATAGTAAGAGATGAACAAGTCAAAAAATCCCACAACCATTCGATTACAAATCAACGCAGGAACTAAAGCAACTAAAAAATTCAAACCAAAATATATGAACAAAATAATATGATTTCGATCCCTATAAATTGAACCCAATTCATCATTGGCAATCATCACAGTTCGAATTCAAGCAAAACAACAGAGCAAATTAAGTAAAAAATCACATACCAATTTATTCAATTCAAACTCTACATTGAAGCAGCCATGAGTAATCGAATTACACTAATTAAAGAGGCATCAAAGAGAATTGAGGAACGGAAGCATACCAGCAATCAATTTGAACTTCAAATTCCAAGCGGCGGCATCGATTCAAAACCCTAATTTTTTGAAGAGCAACAAAAGGGATCGGCTGAAGTGATTATACAAATTGGAATAAAGGGAAACGGTCTTTACTTTTACTTTGGGTCGGTCTTTTATTTGTATTGGGCTTAAGAATAAGGGTTTTGTTCTAGTTTTATTATTATTTGTAATTTTCTCTTTTAAAGCTTTTTAAATTTCTAGTTGAGTAACTAGGTACAAACTACGGGGCGTAGTTTGAGAATTCGCAACTCAATGGTTGAGTTGTGGCAGGGTTTTGAGCTTAGAGTTAGGTTAATCGAGTTAGCGGGTATCGCGAGTTCACTTGTTTTTGTAAGCATCTGATTATCTAATTTCTAGTAGAAACCTTGGGGTAGCACGTAGGCAGTTTTTGCCGAAGCTGGGTAAAACTGTGTGTGATCTTTTCTGCGTTACTTTCTGTTTATTTTTATTTCCGCATTAATTTTTAGTCGGCCCTATTCACCTCCCCTCTAGGATGAAAACGATCCTACAAGTGGTATCAGAGCTAGGAAAGAAAACCATTTTTTTGTTTTTAAAAATTCGATTATTTTAATAAAAAAATGACTTCTTTTAATAATGCTTTTACTGAAGGTCGGTCCATAGTTCGACCACCCATGTTCAATGGTGAATAAGCATAATGGAAAACTAGAATGAAATTTTTTCCGAAAACCATATATGCATGGAATATTGTTGAATCGGGATATAGTACACCAACAGAAATGGTAGATAATCAAGAAGTAGAAAAACCTATAGATCAATGGATAGATCTTGAAAAGAAACTGCGAACTACTAATGCTAAAGCTATGAATTCTATTATTTGTTCACCAGATCAAATTGAATTTAACCGTGTCTCACATTGTCTAACTGCGCAGGAAATCTGGCACACACTTGAAGTTACTCATGAAGGAACCTCCCAAGTTAAAGAATCTTGCCTTGCCATGCTTAGTAGCGAGTACGAGAACTTCACAATGGCAAAGGATGAAAGTGTCAAAGAAATGTATGGACGACATTCTTATCTTATATACAAATCAAAATCTCTAGTAAGACCATACACAGAAATGGAAATAGTCCAAAAAATTCTCAGAATTCTTCCATGAAATTTTGAAGCAAAGGTGACTGCCATCCAAGAATCAAACGATCTAAAATAGGTTAAAGTTAAAGAACTCATCGAAAACCTCACCACTTATGAGCTGGAAATCAAATTCAAGAAAGAACGTGAAGGAGGAGATACGTGTAAGAAATAAATAGCTATCAAAAGAACAATGGAAAGTGAAGATAATGATGGTGATGATGAAGGAGCGGCTGAATTGGCACTAATAATAAAGAGATTCAAAAGGTGGAACCGCAAATATGGAAATCCAACCCTAAATCAACAACTAAAGAGCAGAATCGTCGAAGTTCTAGACAACTCAGAAAAGCAGGAGATCGGTTACCACAAGTGCAATAAACCTAGTCATATCAAGCCAAATTGTCCTCAAAATCGATTCAGCAAAGGAAAGAAACCAAAAAGGAGAAGTTCTACAGCATTTTGGAATGAAAGTGATGAAGATAATGATGAAAGCACTAGCAGTGAGAATGAAAAAGAAAATCTGTGCTTTTTAGGAGAAACAAGTGACAACGATGATGACGAGCCAAGCGAGGTATCAAAACTTACTCACTTGCAATTACTTATATATTTTCATGAAGTAAATGGCTGTTTTGAAATACTTAGGGAGAAGTACGCTAAAATTGAATCACAAAGAGATAGTTTGATAGAACTAAATAAGCAGCTTGATCAAATGGTTCAAAGCTATAGAAATAAGAGCCCTAAGTGTGATAAGTGTCCATCAATAGAAGTGGAAATAAAAAAACAGAAAATAAAATTAAATCGCTTGAAAATGAGATTCTGATTTTTAAAGGAAGTGAAAATACTATGGGAGAAAATTATATTAAAAAGTGCACTTTGTTATTGAATGAAAATGAATCTCTCAAGTCACAAGTCCAACAATTGTCTACAACTTTAGGAAAATTCACCAAAGGAGAAAAATCACTAGATATGCTATTAGGAAAACAAACTGTTAATACTGTTAGACGAGGACTTGGGTATACTCAATTTGAAATAGGTAGAAGTGAAATTAATCAAGTCAACTACAAGTGCATGATTTGTGAAAAAATTGGACACAATCAAAACAATTGCTAGTATAGCCCAAAGACTTGAAAACCATACCAATTTGGGTTCCTAAAGGAACGAATATAAATTGCCTTAAAATCAAACAAATCTAGGTGCCCAAAGGAACAAACATAGACTGTCTTGGTTCTACCTGTTTTTCAAAATTTTCTCTCACTAACAATCATGGACCTATGAAAACAAATAAGTCAGAAAATTCTTTTCTCGTGTAGGTGTGTTGGCAGGCTAAGGAACAGTAAGAGTGGTACCTGGATTCTGGCTGTTCCAGGCACATGACGGACAACAAATCAAAGTTCCTTAGCCTAGAGAAGTACAAAGGTAGCAGAGTCACAACGATAAATGTAAAATTATTGGTAAAGGTAAAGTAGGTAATGGCACATTTACCTTAAATGATGTATTTTATGAAAATCTGCACCATAATCTGATTTCAATCAGCCAGTTATGTTATAAAGGAATGAATGTTGTTTTTTGATTCTGATTTGTGCAAAATTGTTGACCAATCATCAAAAGAAACCTTATTTTCAAGTAAGAGGAAAGGTAATATATACTCTCTATCTTTTGATGATCTCACTCTTTCAAAATGTTTGATAGCTAAGGTTGTAGAAGTAAACTTATGGCACAAACGATTAGGACATGCTAGCATGAATCTGTTAAACAAATTAAAAAGGAAAGATTTGGTAAGATGTTTACCATCCCATGATTTCAAAATAGAAATTCTATGTAAAGCATGTATGGGAAAATTTAAAATATCATCTTTTCATGCCAAGAACACTGTAAGTACCTCTAGAGTCCTTAAACTAGTTTATATGGATTTGTTTGGACATAACGATATTGCAAGTTTAGGTGTAAGAGATATTGTTTCATATTGGTTGATGATTACTCTAGATACATGTGGGTATACTTCTTTATCTTACTACTTTAAGACCAGACATTATGTTCTCTGTTTGTTTATGTGCATGGTTTCAATCAAATCCAAAAGAATCTCACTTAAAAGTTGTAAAAAGGATTATAACGTATCTGGTGCACACCCCACGATTTGGTCTATGGTATCCAACTAATGATAACTTTGAGTTAAAAGGGTATTCAGATGCAGATTATGTTGGTAGTCTAGTTGATAAAGTACTGGTGGAACGTGTTTTAACATTCGTTAGTTGCATGGTCAAGTCGAAAACAAAATTATATTGTATTATCTACCACTGAGGCAGAGTATACTGCTCTAAGCAGATGCTCTGTTCAAATCTTATGGATGATACAAACCTTGCATTTAAATTTTAAACGAGCCCCACTTATGTGTGATAGCAAAAGTGTAATTGATCTCACAAATAATCCAGTACATCATTCTCGCACCAAGCATATAGATGTTAGACATTATTTCATTAGAGATCACATTTCTGAAGAAAATATCTGCATAAACTTTATTTCAACTGATTCACAATCGACAGACATTTTTACAAAAACCCTTCCAGAAAATAGCTTCTGTCGACTTCGTCTCAGTTTAGGCACTTTAAAAATGTGATTTTATTTTTTAAATGCCTATGTTAACTAATCTGACTCCCTATTGATTATCGATAAGATAAATAGTGACTGAAAAAAAAGTGATGAGTGTTGATATTAATCATACATTATGACTTGAGACAGTATATTTACAAAATTTCTTTAAAAATTTAAACAAAATTTGTAATAACTTTGGTTGGTAAACATTTCATGACCATCTCCATTCCTATCGTATTTCTACGACAATCACTCATCAAAATCCAATATAGTATGTCAAAATGTGGTATTTAAACGGGAAATTATTCAATTTTTTTAAAATTAGCAATAAAATCATCTAAAAAGTACTCACCCTCATTTAAAAGTCCTCGCGGTTATGCATGGGTTAACTACCTAAAATCTATGATTATGTGCTTTCATGCTCATTTAAAAGTCCTCACAGTTATGCATGTATGAAACACATATCAAAATTGGATAAAATAGGCGAGTTGATTCTAACCCCATTTAAAAGTCCTCACAGTTATGCGTGGTTAGAAGATGCTTGAAATTCATTTTTAATAAAAATAGGGAATACTATTAATCTCATTTAAAAGTCTTAACGGTTATGCATGGTTAGTAAGTATTTAAGAATTTCCTATCATAAATATACCACAAATGGATACAACTATATGGTTTTCTATGCCGACATCACCCTTATCACTCTAAAATGGAATATGCGCCTAACAGAGTATTTATGTTTTTTGTTTTTTTTGAAATTTAATATTTATACTCAATTAGGTATTAATGTTGTATTAATGTCTATCACTTTATCACTCTTATCTAACTGTTACTCTTTTGCTGATAACAAAAGGGGGAGAGAAGTTAAGATTTTGGCAAATAGAGAAGTTAAGATTTTGGCAAATAAGTTCAAATTTTTTAATCTCATCTAGGTTCATTGCATTTTTTATTGTTTTTATTTATTTTCATGCATATGTGAAGGGGGAGCTTCATTCTAGAGGGAGTATTTAGATTGGGGGAGCTAATGGAATTCATCAAGACCAAGTACATTTAATATAGTCAAAATCTTGACATATGTTTATTATCATCAAAATGGGGAGATTGTAGAATATACTATTGTATAATTTTTGTTTGATGATAATAAACATATATAAATATTCGTTTAAATGTATTTGTTATTGTACTATTTTATTTTTCCAAATAATTAAATAAATATTTGTTGAATAAAATAAATAACTTGGAATTCATATTTAAAAAAATATTTTATTCAGACAAATATTTTATTACAAATTCAAATAGTACAAATTTGAGCTCTCACTACATTTACAATACGAATTTGAGTTACAACACAATTTTTACTATACAATTTTACATACAAGTTTTCACCTCACTACATATTCACTCATCACTCGTATTTGATCTTCAACTCTATTTTAGCCTGTATCAAGCATCTGAACTATCTGCAAAATAAACACCGACGCGGTAAAATTGGAAAAGAAATATTTTGTAGTGAACAATGAAGTGTGTGTTTGAAAATATTATTTGCCTCGGTTATTTGGATTGTTCGTCATCATTTCTTATCTCATCTTACACTAACAACTTGGGACATGCACAGTGTATCACTGTACATGCCACAAGGTCGTGCACACCGATATACACTTGCTTGTTAAAATAGCAGGGACAGGTTAGCACAAGGTCAAATCCAAGCCAAGACTGGATTCAACTCAAGTGCAATGGAAACAAAATTCGGGCATGAAAACAACACAGCAATGGAACGATGGAGCCTGCAAA
Organism: Allium fistulosum; assembly: GCA_030737815.1. Lineage (NCBI taxonomy): Eukaryota > Viridiplantae > Streptophyta > Magnoliopsida > Asparagales > Amaryllidaceae > Allium > Allium fistulosum. The sequence continues at coordinate 794,193,561 of CM060902.1, read as the reverse complement.
CAAAAGACAAGCAGATTCCAAATAACAACATGACATGTTCACAAGTTCAAGACAAGACATTAAACATCCAACCATACTTCAATGAAACCGCAACTACACCAGACTTCAAAAACAAGAACATAGGGCATTGGAGCATATATCAGTTCAACCAAAACTAACCAAAGAACCACACAGATCAAAGCAACATACAACATGCAACAAGACTTCAAACATAACCAGACTCAAATCAACATGAAACCAGACATGAACACAGAACAGACCAATCAAAGCACTCAGCCTCAACCAAAACCAAACCGGACCACCACACAATGCAACACAGACCGGGTAAATGAAATGATGCAAAGAAATGCAACATGAAATCGAACCAGACTTCCAGTGCACAAGACATGGTCAGGAGCAAGTACAAGTTCAGTACCAATCAAATGCAAGTGAACATATGCAGTATCATATATATGATGCTAAAATAATATATCAGTTTAGGTATGAGGGCATGAACACATAAAACTCAAACATGCAACTAGACTAAATTAACAAATGGTACATGGATATGCAAAGCAAGTTCAGTTTCAACATGAAACATGTAGACATCAATGCAATTGGAGCTGCAGCAATCATACACTCAAATCAACATGTGGTGCCCCATGTATATACATATGCAACAGAGCAATAATATGACAGTGAAGCAGTTTACATGTTTACAACAAAAACAATCGCAATTCGAACAAAGTCAAGGTCATGTTTCAAAAAGAAATGATCAAACACCATTGAATTATTTAACAATTCAAAAATTGCCAGCAAAGAATGTAACCAGAGCAAAGAATGGAACCATTGAACAAGTCAAACTTCATCAAGTCAATCTCAAATTCAAATGCCAAAGTCGTAGGAGCAAAGACCGGAACAAGTTCAATTCAATCCAAGAAAATTCGAATATATCAACCGATAGTCAGAGATGAACAAGTCAAAAAATTCCATAACCATTCGATTACAAATCAACGCAGGAACTAAAGCAATTGAAAAATTCAAACCAAAATATACGAACGAAATAATAGGATTTCAATCCCAATAAATTGAACCCAATTCATCATCGGCAATCATCGCAGTTTGAATTCAAGAAAAACAACTAAGCAAATAAATTAAAAAATCACATACAAATTTATTCAATTCGAACTCGACATTGAAGCAGTCGTGAGTGATCGAATTACACTGATTGAAGAGGCATCGGAGAGAATTGAGGAATGAAAGCATACCAGCAATCAATTTGAACTTCAAATTCCAAGCGGTGGCTTTGATTCAAAACCCTAATTTTTTGAAGAGCAACAAAAGGGATAGGCTGAAGTGATTATACTAATTGGAATAAAGGGAGATGGTCTTTACTTTTACTTTGGGTCGGTTTTTATTTTTTTTGGGCTTAAGAATAAGGGTTTTGTTCTAGTTTTATTATCATTTGTAATTTTCTCTTTTAAAACTTTTTAAATTTCTAGTTGTGTAACTAGGTACAAACTACGGGGCGTAGTTTGAGAATTTGCAACTCTATGGCTGAGTTGTGGCAGGGTTTTGAGCTTAGAGTTAGGTTAATCGAGTTAGTGGGTGTCGCTAGTTTACGTGTTTTTGTAAGCGTCTGATTACCTAATTTCTAGTAGAAACATTAGGGGCAGCACGTAGGCAGTTTTTGTTGAAGCCGGGTAAAACTGTGTGTGATCTTTTCTGCATTGCTTTCTTTTTATTTTTAATTTTGCACTAATTTTTAGTAGACCCTATTCACCCCCCCCCCCCCTCTAGGGTGAAAATGATCCTATATTTCAAACCAGATATGGATCATATGAATGGTTAGTAATGCCATTCGGGTTGATGAATGCACCTACTTTCTTTGTGGATCTAATAAATCAAGTCTTCCGAGAGTATTTGGATAGCTTCGTATTGGTGTTTATAGATGACATTTTGGTATACTCTAAGGATGAGAGCGAGCATGAGAATCATCTTAGAGTTGTGTTAGAGACGCTGAGGAAGAATCAGCTAAAGGATAAATTTTCCAAGTGTCATTTTTAGGAAGAAAGAGGTTAAGTTTCTTGGTCATGTGGTTTTAGAGAGGGGATTGTCAGCCGATCTAGATAAGATCGAAGCTGTGAACAATTGGAAGAAACCAGAAATGGTAACCGAGATCAACAGTTTTCTTGGACTTGCTGGCTATTGCCGGAGATTTATCAAGGATTTCTCGTGAATAGCAGCGCCTTTGCCTAAGCTTACCAGGAAGGAAGTGAAGTTTGTTTGGTCTGACAAATGTGAGGAAGCATTCCTTAAGTTAAAGTATTTGTTAACCAATGCGCCAGTGTTAGTAGTTCCGGATTGTAACCAAGGGTAGGTAGTATACACTGATGCATGTGGGATTGGATTGGGAGCCGTATTGATGCAAAATGGCAAGGTTATTGCTTACGCATCAAGGCAGCTTAGAGCACATGAATTTAGATATCCTACTCATGACTTAGAGTTAGCTGTGGTGATATTTGGCTTGAAGATTTGGAGGCATTATCTCTTAGGGGAAAGATTTAAGTTGTATACCACTCATAACTCATTAAAGTATTTGTTCTCTTAGAAGGAGTTGAATATGAGGCAGCAGAGATGGCTGGAGTTTTTGGTTGCTTATGATTTCAGTATAGAGTATACTCGTGGGAAAGGAAATAATGTAGCAGATGATCTCAGTAGAAAACATCAAAATGTGGTGTTAGTGATGTTGGTAGAATGGAAGGATCTTGAAGCTTTAGCCAGTTATGGTGTGCAGTTCGACCGGTGCTAATCGAGAGCATAGCTTCTAATCAGAGGGAAGATCCAGTTTTAGCCGAGAGGATTAGAAGGCTTGAGAAAGGATCTGAGGTTGATGGCCTAAAATATTTTAGTCTAGACCAAAAAGGATGGTTGAGAAAGAAGGGATGATTATGCGTTCCGAATGTAGAGAACTTAAGGAGGGAATTTCTAGAGGAAGGCCATCGATCAAAGTTAATGATTCATCTTGGAGGAACCAAGATGCATCAAAATATGAAGAGAAGCTTCTATTGGGAAGGCATGAAGAGGGATGTTGGCTGGTGGATTAGGCAGTGTGTTAACTGTCAAAAATTGAAGGCCGAACATCAGATGTCGAGTGAGTTGCTTCAGCCTTTAGATATTCTAGTCTGGAAATGGGATTCGATAACGATGGATTTTATAGACGGATTGCCAAGGACGAATAAAGGAAATGAAAGTATATGGGTCATTGAGGACAGGTTGACCAAGAGTGCTCATTTCATTCTAGTAAAGTCAACCAGAACGGCACCTGTTTTGGCTAAGTTGTTCATAAAGAACATAGTTAGACTTCATGGAATTCCTAGTAGCATAGTCAGCGACAAAGATGCATTATTCACTAGCGGATTTTTGAGGAGTCTACAAGAGGTATTAGGTACCCAAGTTCAAGATGAGTACCGCTTACCACTCTCAGATAGATGGGCAGACAAGGAGAGTCAACAAAGTACTTGAGGATTTGTTGAGAGTTTGTGTGCTAGATTTTGGTGGATCATGGAAAGATCACCTACACTAGGTTGAGTTTTCCTATAATAACAGTTATCAGACTAGTATAGGAATGTCGCCTTTCGAAGCCTTCTATGGAAGGCCATGCAAGTCACCAACATGTTGGTTGGAAATCGGAGACAAGTTAGTCTTAGGCCCAGATCTGGTGAGAGAGGCACCAGAGTAGATTGAGTTGATCCGAGGTAGGATGAAGGAAGCTCGGTATAGGTAGAAGAGTTACGCAGATAGGAGGCGTAAAGACCTAGAGTTATCAGTGGGAGATAGGGATTTCATTAAAGTATCACCAATGAAGGGTATGGTACGATTTGCAAAGGCGAGAAAGTTGGCCCCGAGATATGTTGGACCATTCTAGATTTTAGAAAGGATTGGAAAGCTCGCTTACTGAGTAAAGGTGCCAAGCAGTATGGCAGGTGTCCATAATGTATTCCATGTGTCTCATCTTCGCAAGTATGTGCATGATCCAAAGGTTGCTATTCCTCAAACAGAGTTGGAGGACTTGGTAGTAGAGCCTGATTTTACTTTTGTTAGACAACCAGTTCAGGTTGTAGCGAGAGATGAGAAAAGATTGAGAACCAAGACAGTCAAGTTGGTGAAAGTTAAGTGGAGCGACAACGAGAAGCACCGTACTTGGGAAATAAAAGACAGGATTAGGGATACTTATCCCGGGCTATTATGAGGGTATGTTCTATATTTGTTTTATATAGACTTATTGGTTGGTAGGACATACTAGCTTTTGTTTGCATGGTTGTTATGCTTGTTTGTAGTCCTTATTGAATTTCGAGGACGAAATTCTTTAAGGGGGGAGCCTGTAACACCCCTAATTTTTGTTTAATATTATTCAGGACATTTAATTTGATAAATTAAGTAGAATAATGTGGTTGATTAAGGAGTTGAGATTTAATTATCAATTAACTTGGACATGGTTAAACTAATGAATGTATAAGTATGGTTTATAATTTATAAGTTAGGAAAATAAGAGGAGGGCAATATGGGAATAGCCATATTATACCCTTAAACACTCCCTTATTCTCACCTACCATTTCATAAATCAAAATACACATAAAAGAGAAGTTATAGCCAGCCATTAAAACACTATAGGAGATCAGCAAACTTGGAAGATCCAAGAGAGAAAGCTAGAGGATTAAAGCTAGGGCAAATCTCAAACTCCAACAACTTAATCAAGGTGAATAATAGTGTAAATCATCTCATTTTTCCTTGTTTTGGTTCGATTATGGATAGTAACCGAATGTATTTTGTTGTGTTGATCATGCCTGGATGTAATAATCATTGTTTGGATAGAATAATGGTTTATGTGATTTATTGGAATTTTTATGGAACTAAAATGATGGGTTTTAAAGTAAAAATCTTAGTAAACTACCTCCAAACAACTTGATTTTTTGATATGTTGTGTAAAACATAATTTTTGAGCTGGGTTTTTAATTTCATAATTTTTGAAGTTAATAGGAATATTTTATGAATTTCCTAAGGTGAAAAAGGCATTTATTTAGGGTTTTATTATTAAAATAATAAAATAATGAATTTTATCGTGAAATTTTTATATGACGTAGAAAATGTTATTTCAGATTTTGGGTGAATTTTTGGGATTTTTTCCAAGTGATTTCGATTTATTATGAATTTTCTAAGCTAAAAAGGCTGAATAATTATATTAAAATATTAATATAATTAATTATTTTGAAAATAATTTTGGAAATAATAAAATCTGATCTATAGCAGTTTTTCTGCAAAGAAATTGTCAAAGTATGTCATTAACCAATAGAAATTTGACAAAGAATAGTAGTTGGCGAAAAGAATATACTCTAATTAACAAAATAACAGTTTTCAAGTTATTTAAGACTCTGTCATTCGACCTTGTTGAAAGCACCTTTCGACTGCATCATACTACAGCAGTTCTGGACCATTCTGTAGCATTTTCGTAAGCACCTTTCGACCTTGTCGAAAGCACCTTTCGACTGAATCATTCTGCAACAGTTCTGTACCCTTCTGTAGCATTTTCGGAAGCACCTTTCGACTTATCGAAAACACCTTTCGACTGCATCATTCTACATAGTTCCGCACCCTTCTGTAGCATTTTCAAAAGCACCTTTCGACAGCATACTTTCACGGTATTTCTGGACCTTTATGTTGCATTTCGAAAGCACCTTTCGACTCAGTTGATAGCTCCCATTCGACAACAGTGGTAAATATAGCAGAAGCACTTTCGTAGCAGTTTTCACCAGCTTTTTTTACAAAACTTCAAATAGGCATAACTCTCTAACCGTAAGTCCGTTTTTCTATTGGGACCAGTCTACGGAAAAGGAAACCATCATTTGAACACAATGGAATATGTTAGAGACCTTAATTCTACACCTATAAAAAGTTATAGCCAAAACAAAGTTTTATGTTTTCGAAGGAGTTGATTTCTTTGCTTTTGAATGCGTTTGCTTTGTTTTCTTTTCCTTCGAAGGGGATACTTTCGAAGGAGTTGTAAAATTGTTTTCTTTTAACCAAGTTTTATACTTTCGAAAGGGGTACTTTCAACTAGTTTCGAAGCTAAGCTTCTAAAGTTAAATGCTAATACTTTAATATATTCGAAAGGTTTCGAAAGGTAGAATTTAAAGTATTATAAGGCAGGAGCCTATTATTTTAAGAGCTTTCAAAGGAGGTTATCCTATGAAGTCGAAAGCTAGGTTTCGAAGGTATCAAAAGGTTTTATGACCCAAACTCTATTTTTAATGGAAAAACCCATGGCTATATTAAAGGAATTTTTATAATGGTTTAAGAAGAATCTATCTTTGATAAATTAAACCCACAGGAGTGGTATTGCTATGTTGTTATATTGCTTCTTCTAATATGAATATATTCACTTTATAATGGGCCCATAACTGCAATTTGGGAACAATGGTAGGAGAACCAGTTAGGTTAACCCAATAGTGAATAAAAATTGAATAAACTCCTTAATGAGTAGAATTGCATCTAGGAGGTCAGGAAGACCAGAATATAGGATGCTAAAATATAAAGGAAAGATATTGGCAGGGGCCAATAGGTTTACGGTAAGCCCATGAAAACTATATGATATCGGCAGGGGCCAATAGGTTCATAGTTAGCCCATGAAAAATATGTATAAAAGAGGATGTCGGACAGACAGGTTCATAGTTTTCCCATGAAAAGTATGTATAAAAGAGGATGTCAGATAGACAGGTTCATAGTTTTCCCATGAAAACTATGTATAAAAGAGGATGTCGGATAGACAAGTTCATAGTTAGCCCATAAAAACTATGTATAAAAAGAGGATGTCAGACCGACAACTTCATAGTTAGCCCATGAAAACTATGTATGGAAGAGGATGTCAGATAGACAGGTTCATAGTTAGCCCATGAAAAATATTCGTAAATGAAAATGTCAGATAGACAGGTTCATAGTAAGCCAATAAAAACTATGTAATTGGAGAGGGAGTCCATAAATGTTTAACCGGTTATTAGTCAGCACATGAAAACTAATAGGTTAATAGTAATCCTAAAAACTATAATTGAGAAAGATGGTCTAAATTAAATGGGGATGGGTAATCCAAAATTAATTCAATTGTTTTGCATATCATCATAATGTTTTGAAATACTATGTTTTTAACCATTATGGATGCAAGAGCACAATATATGGTTTTATAAATGTTTTAGGATACTAGTGAGGGGAAAACTCGCTCTACTAAGCGGTGTGGTCTCACTAGATATCCAAATGATTTGAAATGATAGACTATTATTCATACCGGGCTTTATGTCTGACTCAAAGTTTTTGTTTTCCCCTTAAACTCTCGGGTACTAAATTTATTTTGAGTAGTTTGAGATTTAAGGTGTAATGGCCCGTAATTTTCGATAATTAAAAACGGTTAATTTAATAAAGTTTTGTAATTTAATATTAGAAGAAATAAAAATTTGGTATTTATTAATGAAATAATAACCAAGATGAAATATAACAATGTTAATTAAAGTTAATCGTTAACAATTTGAATGAAGTTCAATTAATTAAAATAATGTTAATGTTATACTTGGCTATAAATTGAATATAGGAAAACAAATGTAAATATTGAATTAATTAATGAATTAATATATAATAAATGGTAATTGAATAAAATCAATGTTTTGTAAGTAATTATAATATTGGTTTGAAAATGATAAACTTATAAAAGTGTGATTAAGGGTTAATGGCAACAATTATAATAAGTTACCTATATATTTAATCCGTTATATTAAATTGGAAATCAATTGCAATTAAATATAATTAAATATTACGTTAATGTAAATAAAGATGAAATTGGAGAATATTAGTGTAATAAGATGTAAACCATGATAATTATATCCATAAGATGAAAATTGATTTAATAACAAGATTCAAAAATCAAATAAATGGAATTATTGGGAATTTAATTTATAATTACTAAATTTTTCTGGAATTGGAATTAAACATTGTAATTGGTAAATTAATTAACTTTAATTTGATATCTAAATTGTTTAAATTATTATAATTGCTCAAGCAATCAAAAATGATGGAAATTATTAGTTATTAACTTTGAAATAAAAAGGTGATTTAATTAATTTAATTATTAATTTATTTAATTAATGTGAAAATAGCCATTTTGGCCACTGATTTGGATTTCGACGAACCCAGTTTCATCGGATCTGTAACGGTGAATTATTGTAGGATCTCAAGTTTCGTAGCGATCAGACTTGTCGTTTGATCGTACGGGCTCGAAACACCTAGAAATCGGTTTAATTAAAATCAATTGAAATCAATTTGAAATAAGCTGATTTTAACATAACTTCTTCATACGATGGAATTAGGACTTGAAACCTGTTCCATTGAGTTTAAAACTATCCAACATCTATTTTGATATACGGGATGACCCATTTTCATTTTAGAAACGAAACGGGCTTTTCGGGCCATCTATCGTTCAACTTTTAAATCAATCTTGTCCGTTCTTTCTATTTTTCAACTCTGCCTATAAATAGCTCGTTATAAACCCTAGGTTATTTCTTATTTCTGATTTCAGTACGTACAACTTCATCTATATGCTTCCTATTCCTTCCTATGGCTGCAAACCCTAATTCAATTGCAAATTCAATTGCAAATTCAATTTCAAAATCAAATCCAAAACCAAACTCCTCCAAAATATATCGAATTATATAGCGTCTCGAAGCTCTCGTCGAGCACAGTCCAATTCTGTGATTTGATTTTCGTTTTGGATTATGGTTTGACCGGAAATTCACCGTTTATCCATGGCCGTTCATATTGGGTCGCTGGTTTTAACGGTAGATCGTCATCTTCGCGATGATCAGGGAGTACTGGCTTGTGGATGAGGGTGAGTTGTATGCATCTGTATGGTTCGTTTGTGTCGGAGGCGAACGAAATCGGCAGAAACTTCAGACCTAGCTTGCGGCGGCGGTGATGGAATAGGGCATCGCGCGACGTCGTGTTGGCATGGGCGAGGTCGGCCTGAGTCTTCGGAGCCGTTGGCGATGGCTGATCGTGATGGAGGTCGACGGTGGAGGCGCGGTTATCTATTTTTGTTCGGTGGTGTGGGTTTCTTCTAGTCAAAGGATCGTGCGCATGTACAACCGGGTTTAGGCAGAAAAGTTTAGGTGACGTGGCCATTTAATTATTTTACTTTATTTTAATTTTTGATTTCAAATGTTCTAAACAACATAACTTTCACATACGAGGTCCGATTCACGTGCGGTTTGTTCCGCTGGGATCATATTGAAATTCCGGACATTTTGACGTTGGTTTGGACGATTCTGAGACTATTTGAATTTGGCCCTAAATTGAATTTAAATTCGATTTAAATTCAAAGGTGAGTGATTTGACTCACTCACAACTTCTAAAATTTCTTATGCTAGTTAAATTAAATTTGTGATGTGATTAGGAATTTATTTATAGCTGTTTGGTATATTTAAATTGCTATTCCTGTTGATTTGAATTATTTTGAATTAAATTGTCATTTAATTTATTATTGAATTTTAAATTGCCACTTAATTACTTGTGGATAATAATCAATTAATTGTTGTAATTTATTTGGTTTAATTGATGATAATTGTGATGGATGTCTGATTGTTGATATTGGATGATTCGATGTTATTGTTGATTTAATACAATGTCATCACTATGCAAGTTCCCTTAAATTTTATTTGAAAGTCACTATGGGTTGAAATGATATATTCCCGAACGATCTATAGATTAAGGAAAAATCATTATGGGTTAAAATGATAGACTCGAGCGATTTTATGGATTTTTAATAAATTCGGGATTGCGGTTTGAAATGATATATGACCGTAAAATTTTAAATTGCAAATTGAAATGATAAATATCCGTATCATTTGACCCTAGGGTAGAGAATTATATACGGACACCGGGTTGGTTAAATTAAATGATTTTTAAATCTAAATTTTTCGAATTTAATTAAATGATATTTTGAAATAAAATTTGATTTATATAAATTGAATTATTATTGAAAAGTCAATTTTTCTGTTGAAATGGGAATTGGTTTAAAGGATTTGCTTTAAGAAATTTAATTGAAAGTTTAAAGTTGAAATTTAAGTATAAATGAAATTTTTGGAATTGAGTTATTGAAATTGTTTGAAATATGACTTGAAACATATAATGAATTTGGAGTAACTTAAATTGATATTTCAAACATGAGTTGAAAGCAATATAGAATTTAATAGTTTATTGAGAATTTGAATTTAAAGATTTGAAATTACGTTTGTTGATTTGGAGATTTAAATGGTTCAGATGTGTTGAAATAAAATAAATAGTTTAAATTGATACTAATCCCAAACTTCATATTTAAGGTAAACTGTTTAAAATATATTATTTTAAAATTTCTAATTATTAAGATGTTCAAATTATTAAACTATTTTAACCTATATTAACTACATTAAATCATTTTAACCTATTTTAAACCATTTAATTCATTTTAAAACTAATTAACCCATTTTAACTTATTTTAAATTTAATTAATCTGTTTTAAAGTTATTTAATATATTTTAATTATATTTAATCTATTTTAAATCTGTTTAACTATCTTAAATTAATTTAACAGTATCTTTAATCCATAATTAAACCATTTTAGAGTATTTAACTATTTATAACTATTTTAACTATTTATAACCATTTAAACTATTTTCTAAATCTTCATATTTAGTAGAGGGAAAGTGTTCATATTCAAATTCATTGGTTTAAAGGAAAAACGGTTAAATGATGTTATAACCTTTGTTGGGATTTAAATGTTTTAATTAATTTAATATAATGATTTTGAAGTGAGGATTTAACCAAATTGGAAATATGATTTTTGAAAGAAATTATGATTTCAGAAACGATACGATTTCAAGGTGAATATGATTTCTAAAGTATTATGGTTTTGAGAATATGATATTTTGATATCAATTGTGAATTGACTTTTGAAATGTAAAAGAACCATCCGGTGTGAAATAAGCATTTGGTTGTTAAAGAGACCGGGATCGAATATTGTCATACTCTCTGCCAATGCCGAAAACCACTTTAACAACTATGTACGTGGTGGAGATTCTAGAAATGAAGTAGGATGGTTTGGCGAACGATTTCTGTATAAGGTATGACGTGACCATGACTCCCGTGAGTCAGCATAGATGTGACTAAAACAGGAGCTATACTGGGCCAAGTGAGGTCATTCCTCATATCGGGAACATTTCTTCGATACTATATTTTGACTTTGTGATTGATTTGGTGGCCACTCTTTATTTTGATTATTGGAGTGTGTCCGAGGTGGGCGGTAGTAGCTGCTATGCGTTAGCACCAGTTCGGGAGTGCAATTGGTATATCTACTCTGGCATTGCCTCGAGTGCCGTGTTCACATGCCCTAGAGCGCCATCTACGAATTTGTTTTGTACCGTACCTATGTGATGTCCTCTGGGTAAACCACCAGTTTGGTGGAGCGTACGGCATTGTATAGACTATGAGAATATATAAAATGTGTTAAGGGGGATATGGGTAACGCCTTAACGCTATTTTAATACTTTTACTTTACTGTAGATATATTATAATAGCGTATTTTACTACATAGTAGATAGTTTAGCGGATCCTTAGGAGATAGAAATCCCGAACATCTCTTAAGTTACTGCACTCACGTTAGACACTGGATAGGAGATGTCAAATCTGTAAACATCTTTGACGCCATCACACTCATATTTACCGTTGATTTAACTTACATAAGATCTTTTAGTTCTTACTCGAGTGTTTTGTCTTTTCAATTCGCTCGGGTCAGCCTCAGCATTTCACGGTTGAAGACCTTATTTCTGGAGGACGAAGACGAAGATTTGTACTACTATTAGTTATGATATGTATTCCACTGCATCATGTTGTTCCGCTGAATTTAGTTATTTATTTATTTATTCCTGTTATATGTAACTCTGATTTTGTGTTGTAAAAGAATAATCAAATGTATTTATAAAACAACTTCATGAACTGTTATTTGATTATTATATTTTGTCATTCCGCTACGAGATTCTGTATTTGTTTTTTTCCTTTCTATGCTTTTTCTTATTTACCTCATAACAATCTACCCTTTTGAATGGTTTGAGTCTAACGTGTGTAGTTTATCGTCGATTTAAACTGTCCAAAAAGGTAGGTCGTTACATAAGGTTTTCTTGTTCTCTTCTCAGACGAAAAAAGCTTCCAGAGGCATGCAGGAGGCAGTTAGTTATTTTGAGTTATCTTTTTTCACTGTGTATTTGGATGTAAAAGCAGAATTATTAGCCTTATTATATACTCTGATGAACCAATGGGGCATCTTCATATGTCACTCTTGGCATATGTGTAATAATTATATTTTTCTGAACGTGGTTAACATTTTGGGATTATGTAATGAACATGAAATGTTTTGAATGGAATATGGAAATATGTTTTTGAATTGTCAAAGTTTTTCCATATTCTTGTGATCTGGGTACCAATGAATCTAGCACCGTCGTATTTGGTCGCCGAAGATTAATAACTATGGATGACTGCAGCATCTGTAGCTGTTAGTTTTGGGCCTCCAAGTAGGGGGATGTTACACTTGGCCCTTCACCTTTGGCTTCATTTGTGTTATTAGTTTCTAACACCTCAGTATAGGGTATTCTCACAATCATGCATTAGGTAGAAGTTTCCAAGGAATCCACACCTCCTTCGTAGGGTCGGTATCTAAGGAGACTCGTTTTTGTGTGGTTTTTCTATTTCACCTCTCCCAATACCATTGATTACTTCATCAATGTCCTCCCCGACTTTCATCTTTGGCCATAGCCTAGACAATTGACTAGTTATTATTCAACTCATATTGATCACCCTTCTAGTTATAGCTCTCACATGTTGTTTTATCATCTCCTGATCCTCTATCTAGTTAGGTTAATAGTCATGTTACTCGGGGCTCTTCTTCCTCTTGCACTTTGGTATTTAACTTATCTTACTTGGCTATGGACCGTCACTATGTGATTCCATTGGGTGGTAAAGTCAAGCTAAAGAGGAACAAACTTGTCCAAAATCAAGCACTAGTACTCATAATCTTGCTTTGAGTAAAGATTATCAAAATCCACATAAAAAACTTCCAAATTTTCCTCCTTTTAAATTGTTATTTTCTTATTTTTAGATATTAGAGGTATAGAGAGCCTAGTTAGGAGACATAAAAGACTTAAGAATTAATGTAAAATTTATATTATAACTATTCTAGAACCTCTAATTGACTCTTCTTGTATCCTACATTTTCTAAGGTACCTAAAGTTTTGCAAAGGTATAAAAAATATCAACTGAAAGGTTTAGGTTCTTTAGACGCATAGTTGGATTTTCCAAAAAATTAAAGAATCGAAGTATATGTTGACCATGTTTATAATATCTAAAGATGGCCATCGTACTCGTCTCTTTTCTTGTGTTTATGCTAAATGTTCTTACCCTAAAAAGAGTGCATTATGTGATGAGATCACTCTATCCTTCACCCTTGGTTTTGATTTTTGTGCCATTGTTGTGATTTTAACATCACTACGAACTAAGAACTATGTAAGGGCAGGAAGTTTATTAATATACATGTCATTAAAGATTTTGGTTCCATGATTATCAATGCATGACTTCAAGAAATTTTCTTCTTTGACTTGTGTTATACATGGTTTAACACTTGAATTGGCCCTAGAAGAGTGTTTACTTGACTTGATAGGGACTTAGGAAGAAATGGTAAATTCCCCATCCCTTCACTTTTCATGTTGAATATTTTAATCATAAAAAATCTAATTGTACTCTTATGCACTTTAAGTTAGCATCATTTTACGACTCGTCTCCCAAAGCTTTTCAATTTAAAAATTTCGAGTCGTGGTTCAACTTCTTTCATTGAAATGACTTCGGCTCTCTGTGAAGAAGATCAAGCGTAAGGGATTTTGAATCATTTTGGGTCTAAGGACTGTATGCTTATGATTCCTACCTCTTTTGGTCAGATTCACATTTACATGCCCCTTGAAGTATTTGTTTTGTTTCTATAACGTTAGAACACATCCAAAATGGGTTCTATCTTCCACTCCATCCCATCATTAGGGAATAGTTAAATGCCATCAATTTGTCTCCTATCCAACTATCTCTTATTTCTTATTATTGCTCACATCCACCTTTATCTTGTATGCCAGGCACTTGAATGTTCCTCCTACTTATCATGAGCCATTGTTCTTGTATTTAATTTGCGAGAATACAACTACGGGCTACAATGAATTCTATTATGTTCTATCCTTAAAACTATCTTCTCGGTTTCTCCTTGTAAGACCCAAAGATGGGCGGACTAGTTTTTCTGTGTTTCTAATCGATATGGTATTATTCCCTCTTTTAGATCTCTAGAAATTGTTATCACCCTCTTATTATTTTATTTTCCACTATTGTAATTATTTTAAACTGCATTGACTTGTATACTCTTTCTCTCCTTCTTTCTTTCTCCTTCTTTCCCTCTCTTCTCTTCTTTCTCTCCATTTTTTAGTTAAATGCTCTGACTTTCCAAAGAGGAACGAGACTCATTTTTAGTGCGCAGAACCATCATACTTAACCTGGATAAGGATATTTGAAAAGGTTCCAATATTCTTACAGAAATGTTACTACGTAAGTATGGTTTCCTAGACTCGCAGCATCACATTTCTCGTTCATTATTCATTTATAATTTTGTTACCTCTGCACCACACAGTATGTTTATTATTTATATGAACATGTTAGTGAAGAATTATCAACTTGTGATATCCTTGACATCATCAACTTGTTATAGCTCTTTTGGTACTGAAACACGAGCATATAAATAATCTTTACAGCATGTCAACCCAGGTTTTGGAATTGACTTATTTATACGACCTGCGAAGAATTTTTTTTATTTAGATGCAATTGGTTCAGCAATGCTCCAAGTTTTGGAATCAATGAGCACAAAGATTATAATCTTTTGGAATAAAACATAACTTGCATTACCATAAGTATGATCCTTTTTGTACCAATCAAACAAGCACTATAAGTTTACTATGCTCCGTACCCATCTCTAAAAAGAGATAAAGAAGACCGGTCAGCAGTTTTTAAAACAAATGCAAGATTTACGTTTGATGGAAAGAATATTCCAAACGAACAAGCATATCAGGCAAATCTTGAGCAAGATAATGAAATAGTAATAGTCGATAATTATACTGATTTTGGACCCCTAAATGATGAATCAAATGTTTTAGTAGAAGCATTTGAGATAATAGAGGAAAACGATATAGATTATGAGATAGAGTCTGAACCAGAAAACGACGAAGACTGATTATTAATGTACATTTTGATTGATGGTAATTTTTGCGATTATTAACATTATATTTTCCTTGTAAAAATTGATATGTTTTCCCATAATTAAATGCTATATTCTCCTATAATAAAATGATATGTCTGTGATAGGTATTATGTTTCAAGGTTAAAGATCTTCATATTCATCAAGATCCCCCTCTTTTAGTCAAAGGACTAGCGTGGAGGCGATGGCTGCGGCCCTTCATAGGTAGAGCGTCTTATAGTAGCATTTGTGAGTAAAGCAAGTGGGTAAGTATCAAATTCATTGCAACATCATATATATTTTGTGTATGATATATTATTCATGATTTATTAAAGGTGTATATCATAATTAACACAGAGGCTTTGAGATAGAGCCCTCGGATATTGTTCTCGTTGTTTCCAAGGCTCCTTATAAGAGCAGAATGAGTGTGTGCTGGCCTAAGTGGGATAATATCTCACTCTGCATTTTAGAGTGTATCTGGCAGGATTTCATCATAAGTGTATATATGTATTTCATTTTATATATAACCACTGTACAATTTGTTGACCAATTATAAACATGTAACTTATTTTTTCAATGTGTAGGGGTGGTAGACTTACGAGAATCTGATCTTGCTCTTTGTAGAAATTATTGGATGAAAAAATGCAGAAAAACTACCACGATATGATGTCGAGCTTAAAAAGGAGGGAAAAGCCCAACTGGATGAGTGAAAGCCTATGACAAGCTCGGATTGATTATTGGAAAACTCCAAAAGTGTAGGTAGTTTACTAGTCTCGTATATTTATTGAAAATTTAATAGAACTAGTATGATTATTGCATCAATTTACAAATATGAAATATAATGTTCATTTTAAATTTACAGGCAGAATTAGAGAGGAATTCTGTCACACCCCGTGGGGATTCGAAGTCATTCCAACAATACCATCAAGAGCTAGCAAATTTGCTATTTGCAATTATAAACACTTATTACGTTGTATAATTATATATATAATAATAATAATACATAATAATTGCTTTAGGAAAGAGAGCATGGTTGCCCAGTCTTCTACGTGGACATGTTTACTCGTACTCATGCCATAGGTCCTGTCAATGAAGATGGAACAATAACATAAGCATGAAATGACATAAAATCACATGAGGCCATGGTAAGTATATTTTAAATTATAAGTTATTAATAATCACTTTAAATAATAAGTTATAAATAATTAAAATAATGTAGTATGAATTTTAATTATAATTCTATTTGGAATCGCAGGATAAATTCATGCAAGAATGAGAGAAACTGTTCGAGAGGAACATGATGGGAAGAGCTAATCGCTGCCGAGGAGCACTAGATCATTGACGTTGTCATGGGGCTGCCAATATGGAATAGGCGTTATGGTTTTGGGACCAAGAGGTAATGTTTATGTATAATATATTTATGAACAACCTATAACACGTTGATTTTATTAATCATACTATATGAAACTCATAACCTTTCTTAAACAATCTTACAGGTGAGATGTAGGCAAACAGGCTATAAAAAAGCTTAGGACGGCATGGAGATTGAAGAGTTGAGAGCTAGGATTGCTAAGTTAGAGGAACGAAATAAGCGTCAGTCTGTGGAGATGAGCCAGTTGCTGGACAAGCACATTACTGCTTATTTGCAGCAACATGACACATTTTCTTTATCAACGTGATCCGGAGGTGATGATCAGGATTGATATGTATGATATTTTTCTATTTGTGTTAAGACATTGTACATATATGCAGCTTGAGATCGGTAAGGTAGTTTGACTTTATTGCTAGGTAGTTTGAGAGTTATATATACTATGAGATGGGTGAGGTTGATGTGATTTGTTATGTATGTTACATTTTGGTATGTTGTTGGATGTATGAGGTTGATTTGAGGTGGTATTGGATGTATTTTGACATGTCAACTGATTTGAGGTTGGTTGTGGTTGGTTTATTGTATGTTGTTGGATGTTTGAGTACATTGTTGGATGTTTGAGGTTCGTTTATTGTATATATTATTGTTTTTTATTATTGATGTGATATATATGATTTGGATTTTGATATATAAGATTTATATGTGTGAAATTGAGATGGAATATATATTGTTATATATGTGTTATTTGTGGTTGAATGACTGCTATAATGAAAAAATACTCCAAATTTCCGAAGGGTACCATCGACTTACAAGTAGGAACTTACCAACGGGCTCCGACACCAAATTGGTAAAGCCATGACCTTCCATGTGTTCACAATGGGTCATTGAAAGCCATTGGAAAGTTGTCGAAAGCCTTCGAAAATGGGGTGATGAAGCCGTCGAAAATGCCATTAAAGAACAGTTCTTCGACGACAAATATTTCGATGGCTATTTCTGATGGTTTTCGACGGTTGTCGACTGTTTCTAGCTGTCGGAATTCCTGTTGTTTCTTGTAGTACTATGGCATAACATTGAACATTCGAATGCCAAATAATATGTCATCTTGAGTACAACTTTGTTATATCATTCTTTCCAACCATATATAAATGGTGACAGATAAAGCTCTTAATTAGGTAGTGCCAGTATTGTTTTAGATTGATAGTAGTAAACAAATATCTTATCTTTCTCACATCATCCCTGTTGATGATGATATCTTACCTCTTTTTGTTAAGCTCCTTGTTAGTTGGTACCTAAGAAGTTTATGTATGGACCATACAATGGAACTAGAATAATCCTCACTAAATAACCGACTTAAACAAATCATGTCTTACTACTATCAGAAATTGTGTAAGCCAACATATCATCATCTATTATAAAGAAATATTTGTCATTCCAATCGTCACCTTTATTTTTAATGTACAATGGCTCTTCTTTCTTTCTTAGAAATAAAAAATGGACCTCCTTTGGGTTTGGGAAACTTTTGATATTGAAATCATTATACAGCTCTACTATAGATGGTGTTTCCCTCCAAATACCCATAATAAAGAACATAAAATATGATAAAAGTATAATGAAATAAAAGAAAGGATAGGAACCACTTGGAGTGCTCTCTAGATCATAACAAAGTATCCATGCAAAGCCCACTGCAGTTGCATTACAGTGCCCAAACAAAAATAGCCTATAGGTATTGTATAAAACAACTTAGTTTTTGCTAGGAACTTTGGTATTGGCATTAGTTACTTTGAATAAGCAGGACCATTGACTTCCTCTTGATCAACTATTTTCATGAAACATTAATGTGATTTTGTTTCCCTTTTCTTTTTCATTATATCTGAAGCCTTTTTGACTTATTCATCCTTGCAATGAAAGGATTGAGTGACAAATGCCTCCAGCAATGAACAAATCATGTAGCTGGCGTCAGGAAATTGAATGACATCACCATTGACTCTCATAAATAATAAAAAGGTGCAGATTTTCCAAACATTCTTACAATACTAATCATTGATCTAAATATGATCAAAAAGGTACTAAACGTAATTGAAAAAAGGGAGAAGTCAAATCCTATTGACCGGTATTCAATTGAAGCGAAGGGTTGGCTTAGCAGAGGCGGTAGTTTGGTGTTCCCAAAGGGTAAGGTTTTTGTTGATTAACTTCATCAAGAGCGTCATCGTTCTGGAATGACTATTCATCCCAGTGGCAACAAAATATATTATGATATGAAGCACTCCTTTTATTGAAAGCATATGAAAGGCATGTTTTAGAGTTTTTAGAGAAGTGCGTGACCTATCAACGAGTATATTAGGTCAAAATTTAGTCCTAACTTATAAGCTTGGTCAACAAAGAGAATCAATGGTACTTGAGCAAGAGATTAGGCTCTTAGACAAGTATGCTTACCATTATTTCATCAAAAGTCGTTTTAGCAAATAGGAAATTGTCCATGTTCTAAGTCATAAAGTCTCAATTTCAATTTGACCTAATCGGTCATTAATGTCCAAATTTCAAGCATTTTATTTATGCTCAATAGAAATAAAAAAATAGAAAGAAGTACAATTCAATTTTTCTCACCCATTCTTAGTAGGGGTACATGCCTATTTATAGAGAATTCGGGCCCTTAGATTTTTGACATGTGACACTTATAGGAATGAACGATTATGATTTGTTGATGTGGCACATGGTCGATTCGACATATGGCATAACTCACTTTTAATTTCTTCATTTTACATGGCACAGCTGAACCAACAAGAGGATACAACATGGCTAAGAAAGTATTGATTTTGGGTAAATTCTTCAACATGCGATAACAATGTAAATCTTGACTTGCAATAGCTTCAGTTATCGATTTGCGATAGTCTCGGTCATCAACCTGTGATTACTTCAATGCCAATGTGTGATAGATTCAATTATCTACCTATAATAGCCCTAGTCATCAACCTATGATAGCCCAATTCATAAACCTACGATAGCCTCGACCATCGATGTGAAATAGCTTCAGTCATTAACTTGTGATAGCTTTATCAACATCACAATGTGATAGCTTCTCTTTACTTTAACATGTGATAGCCTTGGTAGCATCAACTTGCGATAACCTTGATAAAATTAACTTGTGATAGCCTTAGCATTATCTACATGTAATAGCCTTAGCATTATCAACTTGCGATAGTCTTGACATTATCAACTTGCAATAGTCTTGACATCATCAAATTTCAATAGCCTTAGCATCATCAACTTACGAAAGCCTTGACATTATCAACTTGCGATAGCCTTGACATCATCAACTTGCGATAGCCTTAGCATCATTAATTTATAATAGTCTTCACATCATTAACTTGCAATAGCCTTGGAATTATCAACTTGCAATAGCCTTGACATTATCAACGAGGATAACCTATAACCATTTTCCATTTAGTTATCTCTTATTTAACATTATATGTTCCTTTAAATTTATCATTGATTGAATTATGTAGGTACCATGTATGAATTCCCAGACACGTTTAAGGTCAAGAGGCCAACTAAGAGAAAGAGGGTTGGTAATGGAGAGGGGCTATACATAGGCGGTTCTACTCTCCCTACTCCTATACTTCACGCTGACACTCCTGCTATAGCAGTTCCTCCCTCAAACATGTTCCCATCTCTTAACGCTTCTTGCCTCTTCCAGATGGCAGTGCTATTTCTACTTTGGTCAAGAATATGAGGTGGCTTATGATTGATGATGTTTTAACTCTTAGCTCTATTCTCTTTTCTTCATTGCTTCTCTAAGTCAAAAAGCTACCTTCTGCTGAGATTTTCCAAAGTCTTCGTAGACACTTGTTTTATACAATAGTTCGATCTCACTTCTGAAGAAATTATATATATATATTTGCTGAATTGTTACTTATTCATTTATTCATTTCGTGCAGGGATGTGCTTTAGCCATAGAGCTGCATTGTTGAGTCGAATCCTTTGAACAAGCATTAATAACTTTGTTAGTCGACGTTTAGCAACTCGAGGGGACGTCGAGCTCAGGGGTCAAAGGGAAGAGAGGTATAAGAAAGAGCTCGATGAGCTTAACGAGAAATGCAAAGAAATTGAGACTTGTGCGATAAGAGCTGAGGATGACCTTGCAAAGGCTAAGATGCCCTTACAAAGGCCGAGGGGAAGGAGAAGCAGCTGAAGAGGAAGCTAGCCCAAACAATCAAAGAGGGTGAAGGCTACGCCTACAACATTCTTTATTAGACATACGCATGAATTAAGCGGGTCTTCTCAAAGATCCTGAGGCGAAGGTGAGCTTTGAGTTATTGAATAACCTCGCAGTTGCTAAGTCCACTCGGGACCATTACAATGAATTATGGATCAAGGAACGTAATGTAGTAGGTTCTCCCTTGACTGCTTTTCAACAATTATTGAACGACTCGGACACCGATATGGCATCTATGGCTGTGCTTTATGCGAATGCTAATCAAGTCAAAATGGCCCCTCATTTTGCTGAAGTAAACACATGAACCTTAGTTCTGTTACTACATTATTATCCTTTTTTTAGAATTTGGGGAACTTGTAACACCATTTTTTTGATAAAATAGTACTTTTGGTAGTTATTATGGTAACCTTTTGTTGGTATTTTGTAACTAATGAAAAGATTTAGATGTCTAAGTATTCTTCTTGCATTTCGTCATCTAATGTCATAGTGATTGTTGATTTGGTGTTTCGTATTGGATATAGTTATGTACTTAAATTACTACCCATTTCTTTTTAATGGTATGGATTGTTAATGTTGATAAATCTCTTTTAGTGAAGTCGGTAAACAAGGATAACCTAGTCCAATATTCAAAAGGGTATGTTGAGAGTCTAGAAAAGCAGGCTGTAGAAAGCTTATCAAGAAGGGTAGTCTTTGTTTATAGAAAAGAAATTGAGCTGGAAAGATACATTATTCAACTAAGGAATGAATCTCAAGAACTTTTGTTCAGGATTACAAAAGCTATATTCATGAAAGTGGAAAATAGGCATAAGGACAAACTTTGAAAAAAATTAAGGCCGAAGGACATCAAGTTTCATCTTTGGGCTGAAGGACAAACTTTGAAAAAAATTAGGCTGAAGGACAATGCTAGTTAGAACTAGCATTTTGTATAGTGTACAAAATGAATATAATGCTAGTCTATCTAGCATTTTGTATAGTGTAAAATATGAATATAATGCTAGTTAGAACTAGCATTGTCCTTCAACATAATTTTTTTCAAAGTTTGTCCTTCAGCCAAAAAATAAAACTTGATGTCCTTTAGACTAATTTTTTTGTCAAAGTTTGTCATTTTCTCTAATTCCCTCTTCATGAAAAGGATGTTGTTTATGAACTAGTAATGCGTAAGTGGGGTTCCTCGTTAAAGAGTGAATTGTTGCCTTTAAGACATCCCTACTTATTATGGTTTAGGAATAGACTTAGCCACTTGTAGCCATGATACTGTGTATGGCACGTATTGTATAATGTTATCTATTTTAATAAAACTACATTTGCTTGTTTATGTGCCTTCACTCATTTATTTGGTTATTTTATGCTTTATGTGGTGCACAACCCAATGTTTCATCTTCATCTAACCCGACCCTAGCTAACATCTCCGTGGCATGCGACAATGTTGGTGGTCGATTGGAAGCCACCGACGCTGATTTCGTCAATATGGACATGAAGAGGGAGTGGATGGAAAAAAATATTTTCATGTAATGAATGAGTCGAGTGAAGCTAAGAAGGCTTTACTTAAGCAGCATAGTTGAATTACTAAGCAATGCTAAGGCTTGAAGACTAGAAATGAAAAGGTAAAGGGCCTTGAGGCAGAACTAAAGTCTTTAAAAAGAAAATTGCATACTTGGAGAAGCTATTAGAAAATGCTAAGGGGTTGTGTAGGGTTGCTTATGAAGATGACATTAATAAACCTGAGAAAATTATTGAAGAGCTATTTGAGCAAGTAGGTCATTGACTAGCCAAAGAGGGCAAACTTTTTTTGAGATTGCCCTTCCTAACGCATTACCCATGGGTGAAATTCCAAAAGATCCCCCAAGCTTGGACATTGAAGTGGCCCATACAATGGGAAAAACTAATCACATCCTATTATCAAAAGAAAGTTGATTAGTTAAAATTTTCTTATGAAAAGAAGCTGGGAGGTTCTAAGAAAGAATTGAAGATTAAGTGCTGCTCGACCACCTATAAATTGTTTTGCATGTTTGCAAAGAAGACTTAAAAGACTAGAGTGAAAATTTTGGATGAATTGGAATGAGTATGGCATGTAACTATTGAATAGGGTAATGAGTTGGAAGACTAGATACTCGGAGCTGACCCCTCTATGCAATCCTTGCTATGACTTCCTCGCATTCACATTCTTCAATGGTTGGGAGTCCTATAGCTATGCAATTGAAGTTAGTAGAAAAACTTAAGCAGGAGAGGTTTAGACGCGTTATGGTCAACGTAGCTATGGAACGTGTAGTAGATGTGTTCAATCACTGCATGTTACAGTTAGACTTTAGTTTTCTTTACAATTGAACTGATTATGTTTTTAGAGAGCAGGACCTTGGAAATCCTTGGGCTTATGCAAACTATGATCCAAGGCTTTCCATTATAGGAGTGCCTCATTGTTCTTTGTTCGTCATAACTGAGGTTCCCCAGTCTTAAACCGCTCCAACTTCCCAAAAGAGAAGAAAACTTATAATGGGTGAGAAGTCAGAGTCTGACTAGGGTGTTTTCTTTATGTATGTATTTTATGTAATGTAATAGTCTATAGCAGGAATCTATAACTAAATTTTGAACTTATTCGCGTACCTTTTTGAGCTTCTACAAACAATCTTTGAGTTTTCCTTTTGCTCTTATGCCATAAATTTCCTTTTCTTCTTTCTATTACCATTCTTAGTTCCGATTGCAGATGTTTTAAGTTTTGATTATGAAGTCATGTCATGTGTTTACAACCTTTTATTTCATACGCATGATTTTTATGTTGGTTTAACAATCTAGTGTCCCTATGTCCAGTGAGGTTTTGGATGAAAAGCCGAGCTATGGGGTCGTAGCTCTCAATATAATTTTTAAGAAAATGCAATTGGCAAGCGGATTTTTATACTGGCTTGAGTCATCTAGTATCCCTACATCAAGTTTATTATTTCATTAGCTTTGTTCAATCGCAGCTTTGTACATTATACTTTGTTACAAGAAAAGAAATATTAAAAAAGTATGGTCGTAGGTGCTCTGAATTTCATGCCTTTAAGATTAACTTCCCATCAGGTCTAAGTACTCCGTATGTTGGGTCCTTCAGGTTAGCCATCATTTTTCTTAGTACTAAATCTCCCTTATGGAATTTTCTTTCTTCAAGTCACGAATTATATGTTCTAGTGTAACACCCCTAATTTTTTATAGCATTATTTAGGAGATTTAATTAGATAAATTAAATATAATAATGTAAATGTTAAGTGATAAGGGAGTTGATATTTGAATAAATATAATTAAGGTCGTGCTTAATAAACTAATTAAATGGGCATTAGAATGGGTTATAAGTTAATTAATTTACATAAGGGTATATTGGGTATTTGTCGCACACAACCCTTACCCTTATATATATACATTCCTACCCTTTTATTTCTCATTCACGTCATTTTGAAAACGCAAAAAAAAAACTTAAAAGAGGAGCCGATCATTAAGAGAAGTGAAATCAAAACAAAGCTAGGAATTCAAGTTTATGGGAAATAAATCTCAATCCAATCTCCTATCTTAATCAAGGTGAATAATAATTCCATCTCTATTTTGTTTTATAATCATATGTTTTTGGCTTTAAGGGTAAATTCGTTTTATGATGATTTGGATGATGATATGCTTGAATTACAATTTGTCTGATAAACAAGAAGGTTTAAATAAGATTATACATGGTTTTATGGAAGAACCAATTTATGTTGATGTTTAAATGCCATGGAAAAAATTTACGTTATGTAAAACATGATTTTGAAGTTGGGTTTTAATTTTGATAATTTCCAAGCTATGGAAAGATTGTTATGAATTTTCGAAGGAAAATATGGTTAATTGGGTTTATAAATTTATTTCAGAAAATATATTGAGAATTTGGGCCTGAAAATTTGATATGTTAGATAACATGATTAAAGTGAATTTCTAGAATTTTTTGGAATTATTCCTAAGTGATTTGCGGTGCAAATTAAATTATTTCAGAAGAGGGACTTCTTTGCTATATTGGTTTTGCTTAATGGAAGCGCTTATTTGTTAACTTAACCATGGTTTAGATCTGAAATTAGCGGCAGTTATTTTATTAAAGAATTTGAAAAGTTAAGGCAACCAATCTTGTGTTTACACGTGGCAGGTTAGTTACAAAATTGTTTGCTTTAATTAGTATTAAATCAGGTTTACCCAGAAAAGTTTGTTTCGCCTTCTTTAGAAGTACCTTTCGACTAAGAACTTCCGCCTTCAACTAAGTCGAAACCCACTAAGTCGAAACCAGTACGTAGGGTATCACATAGATGGTACGAAGTGGATTGGAGAAAGGCGGAAGACTTGGTGTCGAAACCATGGCTTCCAATGGGGTCGATACCTTTATTTGTTTTAAAAAGAGAACACCTGCCATTGTTTTATTTAAGCCTTCGAAGGAGACGGAGCATATGTTTTTGAAAGAGTTTTTTCAAAATCTTTCGAAGGGGCTACCATCAACTTATGTTTTCTTTCGAATGGGGTTCCGACCTAGTCGAAGCCCTGCTGCCGTTCTTTTGCCTTTCGAGTGTATTGAAGTCATCAATGCTTTCAAAGGGTAGTGCTTGTTTTTAAAGATGTTTTAAGCCACTTTCTAAATGCTTTCGAAAGGGTCCAAGTGTTTCGAAGGCAATGGCTACGAAAGGGGTTTCGACGCTATCCTTCAATGTTTTGTTTAAATGGTTTGAAGCTTTCAAAAGTGATGGAGCTGATGCCATCATGTTTTTCCCAATATTTTTATATGATAAAGGATGGTTTCGAAAGAGATACTTTCGTTTATATTCACTTTGACCCAAATAATATTTTAAGTATAAAACCAATGGTTTCGAAAGGGGGACTTTCAATGATTTCGGAAGGGTTACCACCAATGGTTTTGAAGGGGTACTTTCAATGGTTTTGAAGCTATGTTATTAAGTGTTATTATGTAATACTTTATTACATTCGAAAGGTTTTGATACAGATGTTTTAAAGTGTTTTGAAAGGCAGACGCCTAATGTTTTGAAAAGTGATTTATATGCTTTCGAAGGATGTTATCCAATGAAGTCGAAAACAAGGTTTTGAAGGTATCGACAACCTTAGTTTCTAAAGAAAATAACCTAATCTCATTTTTGAAAGAGAACCATGACATAATTAAATAAAGTATTTTAAAAAGTAGTTTTTGAAGAAGTTTTCTTTGATTAAAATGGTTAAAGGGTTTAACCAAGTTATTATGGATGCTTCTTCATATATGTATATATTCACAATGTTTTGGTCCCATAACTGAACTTTGGGGAAGGGAAAAATAACCAGCTAGGTTGACCTAGTAGTGTATATAAATTAAGTTAACTCCTGAATGAGTAGAATTGCAACCAGGAGGTCAGGAAGATCAAAATATAGGATGCTAAAATATTAAAGAAAGACATTGGCAGGGGCCAATAGGTTCTATGTAAACCCATGAAAACCGTGTATTGGAAAAGATATTGGCAGGGGCTAATAGGTTCGTAGTTAGCCCATGAAAACTATGCAAAAATGAAGATGTCAGAAAGACAGGTTCATAGCAAGCCCATGAAAACTATGACTTGATATTGGCAGGGGCTAGTAGATTTGTAGTTAGCCCATGAAAACTATATCCGGATTAAGATATTGACAGATGTTAATAGGTTCCTAGTCAGCCCATGAAAACTGGGATAAGAAGAGAGGATATTAGAGTCACCAATAGGTTCCTAGTCAACCATGAAAATAAAGATAAGAGTAAAGATATTGGAGTTACCAATAGGTTCATAGTGATCTCATGAAAACAATGTAATTGGACAGGGAGTCCTTAAATATTTTACCGGTTATTAGTCAGCCCATAAAAACTATTAGGTTAATAGTAATCCTAGAAACTATAATTGAGACAAATAGTCAGAATGAATGAGGAATTGTAATCCAGAATTGATTCATTTGTTTTCCATATCATCATATTATATTGTCTGAATTGTTTTAACCATTGTGGATGCGGGAGCACAGTATATGGTTTTAAAAAGGTTTTAGGATACTAGTGTGGGGGGAAAACCCGTTCTGCTAAGCGGTGTAGTCTCACTAGATATCTAAATGATTTGAGATGGTAGATTATTATTCATACCAGGCTTTATGTCTGACTCGAAGTTTATGTTTTCCCCCTAAACTATCGGAAACTCAATTGACATTGAGTAGTTTAGTAGTTGAGGTTTTTAGGTACCTCAAACGAATAAAGCATCCAGAGACGTGCAGGAGGCATGACAGCTACATAGGGTTCTCTTTTATTTGATTTTGTTGTGTTGTTTGTAATGGGAAAGTTATTTTATTACCTGTATATACTCTGATCATCCAAGGGGGCATCTTCATATGTCGCTCTTGGCGTATATTGTAATAAATATATTTTCTCTGAACGTGGTTGACGATTATGGGATTATGTAATGAATTGGAATTTTTTTGAAATGGAATGTGATTTCGTTTGATGTTTTAAATTTTTTTCCATATTCGTGTGTTTCTGTGTATCAATGAATCTAACACCGCCGTATTTGATCGCCGAGGATTAATAACTATGGATGACTACATCACCCGTAGCCATTAGTTTTGGGCCTCCAAGTAAGGGGATGTTATTAGTTGGTATCAGAACATAGGTTTATGAAACATACTTGTATTTGATATATATATATATATCTGTGTGTGTGTGATCGGGTTTTGGGATAACGTTATAGCAACGTACTTGTATTTGATATATATATATATATAAGTACGTACTCCCCTCTCTCTTAGACCATTCTTTTGTATCTTACTAAGGCTCGTATGCAGATTTACAAGAAAAAAGATATGGAAGCAGGAAACGGAAGAGGAAATCTCGGTGGAGGAAGCACAACAACTACTGGAAATGATCGACCTAATACCAGGAGGAACTAATGTCGATAGACTAATGCTAACCAAAATGCTGAGGCCAATATGGGTGCTGGAAATCCATCGGTAGGTATGGAGGCAATGTATCAGTTCTTCGTCAATATGATGCAAGCAGGAGTTGCTACTGGAGTTGCTGGTAATATTGAAAGAGCT
The DNA here is from genome assembly GCA_030737815.1 of Allium fistulosum. Lineage (NCBI taxonomy): Eukaryota > Viridiplantae > Streptophyta > Magnoliopsida > Asparagales > Amaryllidaceae > Allium > Allium fistulosum. The sequence continues at coordinate 794,165,553 of CM060902.1, read as the reverse complement.
AATTATGTGGCTTCAGATGGGAATAACTATGCTAAGTTGAGCAAAGACAACACCAGTCTGGGCGGAAAGCCGTTTGTGGGAACGAAGAATGCTATTAAGGTAGAGAACTGGCTGTTACATTGTGAGCGTATCTTTGCTGATTTGGGTTTGGATGATGAGCAGAAGAGAAGGTTGGCCTCTAGACAGTGGCAGCGGTCAACACTTCACTAGTGGAATAGTGTCACTGCCAGAGTTCCGGAAGAGGAGTTGACATGGGCTGAGTTCCGAAGGAGATTTGAATAGAGGTTTCTATCTGAGGTTGTTAAGTCAACATTGATGAGAAAGTTTATGGATCTAGTTCAGGGAGAGATGTCAGTTATCAAGTATGCCACTCGGTTTGATGAGTTGTCTCGATATGGGTATGTTATTATTGACACTGACATAAGAAGGAATGAGAGGTTCATTCGGGGATTGAGACCTGAGCTTGCTAGGGCAACCATGACACATATCTGTGATCCTTGTAATGTGGTTATGGAGATGGCAATTCTCCATGAAGAGATGCTTGTTGTTTGTGCTAGAGAGAAGCAAGTTGAAACCCAGGGTTCTCAAGGAAAGAAAAAGTTCTTTAAGAAGAAGGGAGCCCAGAACGGAGATGCTGCCAAGAAGGCAAAGGCTGATTTAGTTTGCTACAAATGTGACAAGAAGTGTTATGCAAATGAGTGCCGGTCAGGAAAGGGAAAGAAGGCTGATTTAGTTTGCTTCAACTGTGACCAAGTTGGGCATTATAAGAACCAGTGTCCAGAGCCAGTCAGGGCAGACAAGGGGAAGGTTTTTGCTATTGGACCTGCTAAGCCAACTGCAGCTGATAAAGGAAAGATTGTGATGGAAGGTACGTTTTTGATTCATAGTATACCAGGTATTTATATCTTAGTGTTTGGTTGATAGGTTATGCTTAGAAGCCACTTACCATGTTGCTTCCTTAAGGATTGCGAATCCATTAAGAGGGTATGCAACTCTGTGGATAAGATGTGACCAGTTAGAACTTGATTTGTTAGGTTATATGTTTGCATGTAGTCTGTATATTTTTTATTTCGTAGATTTCGGAATCATTTTGGGTATGGATTGGTTGAGAAGGTATAAGGCTAAGATATTTTACCAAGACGGGGAGATACCTTTGAGACACCCTGATAGCCATAAACGAATTATATTCTCAGTAGTTGTGCTTTGTTAAGTGCAATGGAAGTGGAAGAAGAACTAAGTTAGGTTCGAGTTGCAAGAGAGTTTGTAGATGTCTTTGAGGCAGTCACAGGACTACCATCGAAATGAGCTGTTAAGTTTCAGATAGATCCTGTGCCAGGAGCTGAGCCTGTGAGTAGACCACCTAGCAGGATGACACCTACTGAGATGAAGGAATTGAAGGTGCAGCTAGTGGATCTGGAAGAAAGAAATTTTATTAGACCAAGCAGTTTGTCTTTGGGAGCGGCCGTGGTTTTCGTGAAGAAATTAGATGGGTCGTTGAGGATGTGTACTGATTATCGTAAGCTGAATGAGAGGACAATAAAGAATAAGTATCCTTTGCCGAGAATTGATGATCTATTTGATTAGTTGAGTGGAGCCAGAGTGTTTTCCTAGTTGGATTTGGCGACAGGCTTCCATTAGTTAAGAGTGGCAGAGGACAGCATTCCTTTGACAGCATTTCGAACTAGATGGTTTGTACGAGTGGTTTGCAATGCCATTCGGGTTGACAAATGCACCTGCTTTCTTTATGGATTTGGTGAACCAAGTCTTCCGAGAGTATTTGGGTAGATTCGTGTTGGTGTTTATAGACGACATTTTGGTATACTCTACTTGAGATGCTTAGGCAGAATCAACTAAAGGCGAAGTTTTCCAAGTGTCATTTTTGGAAGAAAGAGGTTAAGTTTCTTGGTCACGTGGTTTCAGAGAAAGGGTTGTCAGTCGATCCAGATAAGATCGAAGCTGTGAACATTTGGAAGAGACCAGAGATGTTGACTGAGATTAGAAGTTTTCTTGGACTTGCTGGCTACTACCAGAGATTCATCAAGGATTTCTCGTAGATAGTAGTGCCTTTGACGAAGCTTACCAGGAAGGAGGTAAAGTTTGTTTGGTCCGATAAATGTGAGGAAGCATTCCTTAAGTTAAAACATTTGTTCAATGCACCAGTGTTATTAGTCCCAAACGCAAACCAAGGGTTGCTGGTGTATACTGATGCATGTGGGACTGGATTGGGAGCTATGTTGATGTAGAAGGGTAAAGTAATTGTCTACGCTTCACGACAGCTTATACCGCATGAGGTGAGATATCCTACTAATGATTTGGAGTTGGTTGTAGTGATCTTTGCATTGAAGATTTGGAGGCACTATCTCTTAGGGAGAGATTTGAGCTATACACAGATCATAAGTCTTTAAGATACTTATTCTCTCAGAGAGAGCTGAATATGAGACAACAGAGGTGGCTAAAGTTTTTGGTTGCTTATGATTTTAGTATAGAATATATACCAAGGAAAGGCTATAAAGTAGCACATGCTCTTAGTAGAAGAAACCAAATTGTGGTGTTGGCTATGTTGGCAGAATGAAAGGATCTAGAAGCTTTGACCAGTTGTGGTGTGCAGTTAAGATCGAATGCTAGTTCTAGTCAGAGTACTGCCATGATGTCCTGTTTAGAAGTTCGACCAGTGTTGATCGAAAGAATTGCTTCTAAGCAGAAGGAAGATCCATAATTAGTCGAGAAGATCAGAAGGCATAAGGTTGGAACTGAGATCGATAATCTAAAAGATTTTTGTCTTGACCAGAGAGGATGGTTGAGAAAGAAGGGACGATTATGTGTTCTAGATGTTGAGCACTTGTGAAAAGAAGTTCTTGGGGAATGTCATCGATCCAAGTTTATGATTCATCCTGGAGGGACCAAGATGTATCAAGATATGAAGAGGAGCTTCTATTGGGAAGGTATGAAGAGGGATGTTGGCTTATGGGTTAGGCAGTGTGCAAACTGTCAACAAGTGAAAGCCGAACATCAAAAGCAGAGTGGGTTGCTTCAGCCTTTAGAGATTCCAGTATGGAAATTGGATTCGATATCCATGGATTTTATTGATGGGTTGCCAAGGTCAAACAGAGGAAATGAAAGTGTATGGGTAATAGTGAATAGAATGACCAAGAGTGCCCATTTCATTCCAGTTAAGTCAAACAGAACGACACCTGTTTTGGCTAAGTTATTCATGAAGAACATAATTAGACTACATGGAGTTCCTAGTAGCATAGTCAGTGACAGAGATGCTTTATTCACTAGCAAGTTCTGGAAGAGTCTACAGGATTTGTTAGGCACTAAGCTCAAGATGAGTAATGGATATCACCCACAGATGGATGGGCAGACAAAGAGAGTCAATAAGGTACTTGAGGATTTGTTGAGAGCTTGTGTTTTGGACTTTGGTGGATCTTGGGAGGATCATTTACATTTGGTTGAGTTTTCTAATAATAGTTTTCAAACTAGTATAGGAATGGCGCCTTTTGAAGCTTTGTATGGAAGGCCATGCCAATCACTAGTATGTTGGTTAGAAATCGAAGACAGATTGGTCTTAGGTCCAGATTTGGTTAAGGAGGTGTCAGAGAAGATTGAGTTGATCCGAGAAAGGATGAAGGAAACTCAATCCAGACAGAAGAGTTATGCAGATAAAAGGCGTAAAGACCTAGAGTTCTCAGTTAGAGATAAGGTTTTCATTAAGGTATCACCGATGATGGGTGTGGTACGGTTCGGGAAGTCATGGAAACTGGCATCGAGATATGTTGGTCTATTCCAGATTATAGAGAGGATTGGAAAGCTTGCATACAAAGTAGAGTTGCCAAGCAGTATGGTAGGTGTCCATAATGTATTTCATGTTTCTCATCTTCGCAAGTAGGTGCATGATCCAGTGGCTACTATTCCTCCAACAGGGTTGGAAGATCTAGTAGTAGAGCCTAATTTGACTTTTGATAGACAATCTGTTCGGGTTATAGCGAGAGATGAGAAAAGATCGAGGAACATGACAGTCAAGTTGGTGAAAGTTCAGTGGAGCGACAACGAGAAGGATTGTACCTAGGAGACAGAGGACAGGATTCGAGATACTTATCCTAAACTGCTTTAATGGTACGTCTATATTAGATTTATATTGATATTTCCTAGTCAGGTGGACTAGTATGGTTGTTAGGAGTCGTTACAGATGATTGTTATATTTAGTATTTAGTCCTTACTGAATTTCAAGGATGAAATTCTTTAAGGAAGCAAGCCTGTAACACCCCTAATTTTTGATAACATTGTTCAGGAGTTTTAACTAGATAAATTAAATAGAATAATGTAAATGTTAAGTGATAAGGTGGTTGAGATTTGAATAAATATAATTAAGGCTGTGCTTAGTAAAATAATTAAATGGGCTTTAGAATGGGCTATAAGTTAATTAACTTACATAAGTGTATATTCGGTATTTGCCGCACACAACCCTTACCCTTATATATATATATTCATTCCTACCCTTTTATTTCTCATTCACATCATTTTGAAAACACAAAACAAAAACTTAAAAGAGGAGCCAGTCATTAAGAGAAGTGAATTAAAACAAAGCTAGGAATTCAAGCTTAGGGGAAATTAATCTCAATTCAATCTCATTATCTTAATCAAGGAGAATAATAATTCTATCTCTATTTTGTTTTATAATAATATGTTTTTGGATTTAAGGGTAAATTCGTTTTATGATGATTTGGATGATAATATGCTTGAATTACAATTTTTTGATAAACAAGAAGTTTTAAATAAGATTATACATGGTTTTAGGGAAGAACCGATTTATGTTGATGTTTAAATGCCATGGAAAAATTTTATGTTACGTGAAACATGATTTTGAAGTTGAATTTTAATTTTGATAATTTTCCAAGCTATGGAAAGGTTGTTATGAATTTCCAAAGAAAAATATGGTTAATTGGGTTTATAAATTTATTTTAGAAAATATATTGAGAATTTGGATCTGAAAATTTGATATGTTAGATAACATGATTAAAGTGAATTTCTTGAATTTTTTGGATTTATTCATAAGTGATTTGCTGTGCAAATTAAATTATTTTCGAAGAGGGACTTCTTTGCAATATTGGTTTTGCTTAATGGAAGGGCTTATTTGTTAACTTAACCATGGTTTAGATCTGAAATTAGCGGCAATTATTTTATTAAAAAATTTGAAAAGTTCAGGCAACCAATCTTGTGTTTACACGTGGCAGGTTAGTTAGAAAATGGTTTGCTTTAATTAGTATTAAATCAGGTTTACCTAGAAAAGTTGGTTTTGCCTTCTTTAGAAGTACCTTTCGACTAAGAACTTCTGCCTTCAACTAAGTCGAAACCCACTAAGTCGAAACCAGTATGCAGGGTATCACATAGATGGTACGAAGTGGATTGGAGAAAGGCGGAAGGCTTGGTTTCGAAAGCATGGCTTCCGATGGGTCGATACCTTTGTTTATTTTAAAAAGAGAAGCGCCTACCATTGTTTTATTTAAGCCTTCAATGGAGTCGAAGCATATGTTTTTGAAAGAGGGTTTCCAAATGCTTTCGAAGGGGTTGCCATCAACTTATGTTTGCTTTTGAATGGGTTCCTTCACTCATAAAATAATGCTTTTGAAAGAAGGGGTTCTGACCTAGTCGAAGCCCTTCTGCCATTCTTTAGTCTTTCGAGCGTACTGAAGTCATCAATGCTTTCGAAGGGTAGTGCTTGTTTTTAAAGATGTTTTAATCCACTTCCTAAATGCTTTCGAAAGGGTACAAGTGTTACGAAGGCAATGGCTTCGAAAGGGGTTTCGACGCTATCCTTCAATGTTTTGTTTAAATGTTTTGAAGCTTTCAAAAGTGATGGAGCCGATGCCATCATGTTTTACCCAATATTTTTATATGATAAAGGATGATTTCGAAAGAGATACTTTTGTTTATATTCACTTTGAACTAAATAATATTTTAAGTATAAATCCAATGGTTTCAAAATGGGGACTTTCAATGATTTCGGAAGGGTTACTACCAATGGTTTTGAAAGGGGTACTTTCAATGGTTTTGAAGCTATGCTATTAAGTGTTATTAAGTAATACATTATTACATTCGAAAGGTTTCGAAAGAGTTGTTTTAAAGTGTTTTGAAAGGAAGGCGCCTAATGTTTTGAAAAGTGATTTATATGCTTTCGAAGGATGTTATCCAATGAAGTCGAAAGCAAGGTTTTGAAGGTTTCGACAACCTTAGTTTTCAAAGCAAATAACCCAATCTCATTCTTGAAAGAGAACCATGGCATAATTAAATAAAGTATTTTGAAAAGGAGTTTTTGAAGAAGTTTTCTTTGATTAAAACGGTTAAAGGGTTTAACCAAGTTATTATGTATGCTTCTTCATATATGTGTATATATTCACAATGTATTGGTCCCATAACTGAACTTTGGGGAAGAGCAAAATAACCAGCTAGGTTGACCCAGTAGTGAATATAAATTAAGTTAACTCCTGAATGAGTAGAATTGCATCCAGGAGGTCGGGAAAATCAGAATATAGGATGCTAAAATATTAAAGAAAGACATTGGCAGAGGACAATAGGTTCTCAGTAAGCCCATGAAAACCATGTATAGGAAAAGATATTGGCAGGGGCCAATAGGTTCATGGTTAGCCCATGAAAACTATGCAAAAATGAAGATGTCAGAAAGACAGGTTCATTGAAAGCCCATGAAAACTATGCAAAAATGAAGATGTCAGAAAGACAGGTTCATTGAAAGCCCATGAAAACTATGATTTGATACTGGCAGGGGGCCAGTAGATTTGTAGTTAGCCCATGAAAACTATATCTGGATTAAGATATTGACATATGTCAATAGGTTCCTAGTCAGCCCATGAAAACTAGGATAAGAAGAGAGGATATTGGAGTCACCAATAGGTTCCTAGTCAACCATGAAAACAAAGATAAGAGTAAAGATATTGGAGTTACCAATAGGTGCATAGTAATCCCATAAAAACTATGTAATTGGATAAGGAGTCCTTAAATATTTTACCGATTATTAGTCAGCCCATAAAAACTATTAGGTTAATAGTAATCCTAGATACTATAATTGAGACAAATAGTCAAAATGAATGGGGATTGGTAATCCAGAATTGATTCATTTGTTTTGCATATCATCATATTATATTGTTTGAATTGTTTTAACCATTGTGGATGCAGGAGCACAGTATATGGTTTTAAAAACGTTTTAGGATACTAGTGAGGGGAAAACCCGTTTCGCTAAGCGGCGTGGTCTCACTAGATATCTAAATGATTTGAGATGGTAGATTATTATTCATACCAGGCTTTATTTTTGACTCGAAGTTTATGTTTTCCCTATAAACACCCGGGTACTAAATTTACTTTGAGTAGTTTGAGGGTTGCGGTTTTTAGGTACCTCATTAGACGAATAAAGCTTCCGGAGACGTGCATTAGGCATGATAGCTGTATAAAGTTCTCTTTTATTTGATTTCGCTGTGTTGTTTGTACTGGCAAAGTTGTTATATTGCCTGTATATACTCTTATCATCCAAGGGGACATCTTCATATGTCACTCTTGGCGTATATTGTAATAAATATATTTTTTCCGAACGTGGTTGACGATTATGGGAATATGTAATGAATTGGAAATGTTTTGAAATGGAATGTGATTTTGCTTGATGTATTAATTTTTTTTCCATATTCATGTGTTTCTGTGTATCAATGAATCTAACACCGCCATATTTGGTCGCCGAGGATTAATAAACTATGGATGACTACAGCATCCGTAGCCGTTAGTTTTGGGCCTCCAAGTAAGGGGATGTTACATCTAGCCATTCTCTATCTATAAACCGTGGATCTGATCGATGCTTCATCTCTTCTTTCCTATTTGAAGTCCAATGCGGCATTTTTTAAATGCGAGTTATGTTCTATCAACGTATGTCAATCGTCAATGTGAGGGTACATCTACTTCATCTAACAACATGGCCTCATAACCATATGTTAGAGAAAATAGGGTGGGTCCAATGGGGGATCTCACGGATGTTCTATATGCCTATAACACTAAAGGTAGTTCCTCCTTCCACTTTCCCTTGGCCTTTTAAGTCTTTTCTTTACCAACTTCTTTATTGTTTTGTTTGATGCTTCGACCTTCCATTTTCTCATGGGTAAGCTACTGAGGACAACTTTTGATGATGCCGTTTTTCTTACATAGGTCGGAGAATTCCTTGCTTTCAAACGGTGTTCCATTGTCAAAGATTATCTTATAAGGGATCCCAAACCTAGTGATGATATTTCTAACAATGAAATGACTATCTTTTTAGATGATATGGTTACGAGGGGTTTAGCTTCTATCCATTTGGTAAAGTAATATACTACCACTACTGCGAACCTTACACCACCTTCGGACATCGGAAGTGGACCTATCAGATCAATTCCCCATATGTCGAATGGGCATGTGCTAGTTATGGAGGTAAGTTCATGTGATGGAAGCCTTGGGATATTAGCAAACCTCTTGCATCTATTGCATATTCGGACAAACTCCTATGCGTTGGCTAATGCAGTTGGCCAGAAATATCATTGTATTAATATCTTTTTAGCTAACTTCATTCCCCCTGAATGTTCTTCATAGTATCCCTCATGAACTTCTCTCATGACTCTAACTCCTTCTTCTTTCATCATGCATATTAAATAGGAAGTCAAATAACCTCTCATATAAAGTAATCCATTAAAGAACATGAAGTAAGAAGCCTAATATCTAATTTTCCTTGTTGCATTTCTATCTTCTGGTAAGGTTCCTTCCAACAGAAAATGTCTGATGGAAGTCAACCATTATTATTTCTCTTCTTGGTTAATTACTAGTGTGGCATGATTACTTTGTGTCCTATTTGCTTATCCCTAATTTGCATCTCTCTGAACCTTTGCCCGCTGGGCTCATGTTAACACTAGAAACTTTTGTGCAGTAGAAATGCTCAACTCGGTCAAGTGTCCAACTGGTATTGCTTCATTTCTTGAATAACCTTAGTGCTTACCAGCTTGTCCAAGGATTCTGCTGAAGAATTCTCCTCTTTGGGAATCTACTCTATATTAAACTGTTTGGATTGTGCTAATAATTCTTTGGATAGTTCGATATATTTGGCAAGAGTGGGTTCCTTGGCTGGATAACTTCCCTGCACTTTATTTACAACAAGCTACGAATCACTATGAACTTTAATATGAGTTACCTTCATTACCCATGCCATTTTAAGCCCAGTAATGAGTGTATCGTATTCCAAAATTTTATTTGTTGCTTTGAACTCTAGCTTAACTGCTCCATATTACTTTTCTTGTTTGGAGTAACTAGCACATATCATATTCTTGCCCCTTTCTCATTTGATGCACTATCTACATAGGGTTTCCAAATTTGCGGAGGGCCCTCTGTTTTGTTGTTAGATTACATTGTTGGGGCGATGCATCCCATAATGAAATCTACTAAAAGTTAACCTTTGATGGCACTAGGTGGGCAGTAGGAGATATCATATTGACTCGGTTCAATGGCCCACTTTAAAAGGTGACACAATGTTTTAGGCTTCTGCAATATTTTCTTTAATGCTTTGTTTGTTAGTACTTTGATTGGATGTGCTTGGAAATATAACCACAGCTTTTGGGCTGTAAATAGTAAATTGTAAGTTAGCTTCTATATTGTTGAATAATTTAGTTCGGCTATGCTTAGGCACTTGCTAGTGACGAATATCGGTCTTTGCACAACTACATCTTCTCGCACTACTGTTGCACCCTTAACCTGATTAGTTATAGATAAGTATACAAATAGATCCTAACCTGAGACCGACTTTGAAAGTATGGGGGCATTGGACAAGTGGTCTTTCAATACTTTAAATGATGCTTTCATTCCTCCACCCATTCAAAATCCGGCCCATTTTGATTTGATCGGTTTAAGGAATGCATTTGTCCATGGTCTTAGAAATAAATTTTCTCAGAGCCGCCACTTTCCTATTCAAAATCATCACATCTTTGGGCTTTTTCGGGCTTCCTAATAGCTTCAATTTTCTCTGAACTGACTTCTATTTCTCTGACGCACACAATATGTCCTAGAAATTTCCTAGATGGATTGCAAAATTACACTTTAATGGATTCAATTTCATCCCATAGAGCCTTAAGGTTGCGAAGGTTTCCTATAAATCTTGTATTTTGGCTGAAGCAACTTTAGACTTGATTAACATGTCATCGACATAGACTACGATGTTTCTATAAATTTGGTCCACGAACATCATGTTAACTAACCTCTGATATATTGATCCACGTTCCTCAATCCAAATGGCATCACCTTATAACAATACAACCCTTTGTTGATGATGAAGCTTGTGTGTTGTTGATCCGGTTCGAACATGGCTATTTAATTGCATTTGAAATATGCATCCATGAATGTCAGCAACTCATGAGTTACATCAACTAATTCATCTATTTGTGGTAATGGAAAGTTGTCATTAAGGCATGCTTTGTTAAGGTTTGTAAAACCTATGCAGATCCTACATTTTCCAATAGATTTTTTCACCCGAACTGGGTTCGCTATCCATTTCGGGAAATACACTTCTCAGATGAATCCATTTTCCTTTATCTTCTTAATTTCTTCATGAAGGGCATTGTATCTTTCCTGGTCTAGGGTATGCCATTTTTTTCTAATTGGGTATACATTGGGATCTATATTTAGGGCATGCCAGATTATTGCGAGGTCGATTCCTTTCATATTTGAATAGGTCTAAGCAAAGTCATCATGTGATCTCTTTAGGAAATTAATTAATTCAGCGCATATTTCACTGTTGTATTTTTTCTAGTTCGAGGGCTCTATTTGGATGTCTTCCAAGTCATCTACTAGCTCTAGGTCTTTACTTTTATTTCTAAGCGAGAGTCAACCTCATCTTCTATTTCTTATGGTTCTGATGAGATTATGCCTTCTTTGTGTGAGGAAGTATCCAATAGATACTGCGCAAACATGAAATCATATTCATCCATTCCAACAATATGGAAATAATCTCTTTTTTCTTTTCTTACATATACGGTGGTCATCGTATGACCTGTTTCGGTATCTGCCTCTGAACTTAGTTCTCATGTAGTTCTTTGAGCTGGCTTATTATTTTCATTTTTACATAAAACAGAGGACACAATAGTATAACTTCAAATACGATTCAAGGTTACATTGTATAATTCCCTAGCTAATAATTGCTCTCCCTTACACTCTTAACTTGCGTAGAGGTGTGAAACTTCATAAACCAGTTTTCTAGGAGATAATAGCTCCTATCTCTATTAGGCCAGGTCTTCCTAGGAAAGAATTGTATGAAGACTAGTGATCTATAGCGAGGAAGCTTGCATAAATTATTTAGGTAGCAGCAAAGCTCCTATAGCGACAAAAGGTCGGACCATTCCTACTGGGACAAATGTTGTATTATTGAAGCCAAATTTTGGTTCCAAACTCGGCTTCAAGATCTCAACTGGAAGTCCCATTTTGTCATATGTTGCTTTAAAGATAACATTCATGGAGCTTCCTGAATCCACAAAAACTTTCTTCACTATGAAATTAGAGATCTGCACGGTTACTACTAAGGGGTCCTAATGTAGGGATGTGACCGCAATTTAGTCTGCATAAGTAAAAGTAATATTCGACATATGCTTCTGCTGAATGTGGAACAAAGTTCATTGCTCAGTACCAGCTTCTTACACATACTTCTCCTACACTTTTCTTCTCCGACATACAAGGTAAGTCCCCCATGAATGAAAGTAATGAGAGTACAAGGGTGCCCTACCATATCTTTAAGAGGATTAGGAGACTAGTCTTGTGTAGAAGTGATTGGAGTGTCATTTTAATAAGTTCCTATATAACCTTTCTAAATGATCCTTTCAATTTCATTCTTTAGATGGTGGCGATTGTATGTTGGTGTCCATTCACTTTGTGGAACCTGCAGTATGTGCCGCCTTTATTCCGCTCAGCCTTCTTCCCTTTATTTAGGACATTATATGCTAATTCTTTCCTAGTAAACTCATAAATATGGCTTAGAATGTGAGTGATTGGGGTTTTCATTGTATAGTTAAATTCCTTCGGTCATTTTGTAGGTGGATTGTCGTACGTTTCTTGCCCCTGCTTTCTATCATTGCTTGCTGGGACAGTCCTTTCAACAGATATTTCTCTGGTTGCTCTTACTTCATCCGTGCGTATGTACCCTCTAGCTTTTTCGTAGAAAGCTTTCATGCTTCTACATTTTTTTCTACTGTTTTTATCCCACATATCTGTGTTTTTTTATTCCAAAGTGGAATACCATCAATAATTCCCCCTCACCAATGACCTCAATCCTGATTGCTTCCTCCTTGAAGCGTTTAATGAAGTTGCATAAGCTTTCATTATCTCTCTACTTAACTGAAGAGAGGTTATATGGATCTAGGGAACTCTCTCTCCCTTTATGGAATTGCCTACGGAAGTCTATAGATAACTATACCCAGGAGTGGATTTCTCATGGTGTGTATCTCTAAAACCACCTGGAGGCTGCTCTACAAGGTATGCGAGGAATAATTTACAATGAGCCAAACTACCTGCCTTCAATATGCTCAAATATGCATAGATGGTCCTCTAGGTTTGACAACCCATCGTATTTTCTAATGGTTAGTTCCCTAAAGCTATCAGGGAAATCTGCCTTGATGATCGCTTCACTAAATGAGGATGAACATGTTAGTCCCTGAGGAGTTGGTTTTGATGACAACAACCTTAGAATAGATTATAAAATATAAATACTAACATTACAAGTTTAGATATATATGTATATGCAGGATCTAACAATGTAGGTATCAAGAATGAAGACTGTACAGTATAGAGATTCAAGATATAGAGATAGAAGACTCATGAGTATCAAGATTATCAAGAGTTCAAGAGTTCAAGAGTTCAAGGTTAAGTTTGTTTTATTAGGAATATTAAAACTCGTAGAAAAGCACTGGCATCTTAATATCCAATTTATTCGTGGAATGGAATCCACTTCGAGCCCATTAAAGGGATGGAACCCTAAGTAGGATGGAACCTACGAAAATCTAGTGGGACATTGTTTTGTATCCACTAATTTTAATTCAAATGATTTTACAAAATTATCTTGTTTTCAAAATGATTTCAAAACTTCCTTTTAAAAGATTCAAAACTCTCTATCCTGATTTTAAATAATTTTAGCCTCAAAAACATCTTTAATTTCAAAGTCAAATTACTCCTGATTTTAAACTATCTTTTCAAATAATATATTTAACTTTTAATATTTATACTTAGATTTAAATATAAAATTATAGTTAAATTATGTATATATTGTTCTTTATATTTACTTATGGATTGTAACTATAGTTAAGTATATTTATAAAGTTTAAAATAATTTTAATATAAAATAGAGGTTATTTTCAAAGAAAATCAAAATACCAAAAATCCCTTTGGGATGTCGACATGCCCATATACCCCATGTCGACATAGTGTCAGATGAGTTCAAAATTCAAATTTCAAAAGAAGTGTCTATTCGCCATATCTCTTCATGAATGGACATGGTTGTTGTTCTTCTATAAATAGGGGTCAGTTTCAACGAATTTTTAATCACTTTTTTCTGGTTTTCACTCCTCTTCCTCTTCCACATTTCTTAATACAAAATCATACCTACCGAAATCAACATCGAATCATACTCGATTACTTCTAGTTTGATTCTACATCACTATCTCTACAAGGTTCTCGGTACTATTCAGAGTTATATACTTCTTTGTAATATATTAGCGAGAAAAGGTGTGATTGTAGCCTTGGAAATCAATTGAGCGAGAAAAGGTGTGATTGTAGCCTTGGAAATCAATTGGGTGAACTTGTTGCCCTGGAAATCAAGTATCTCTACCCAGAGGATTGTCATTCTGGAGGGTGTACCTCGTAGCCTTGAAACCGAGGGTTGTAATTGTTGAATTGTTGTTGAAAGGAAATTCGTACTTGTGTTGCGGGACTGGATGTAGGGTAACTCCGAACCAGTATAAAATCCGGTGTGTTCTTTCCTTTACTGCTTTTACTTTATATTTGCATCTGTGTTTGATTCTGTGTTCATATCTGTGTCTGATTAGTGCATACATTGTTAACAAATTAAGATAAAATCAAAAAGATTAACATTTTTCTTAAAACACTATTCACCCCCCTCTAGTGTTAATTCTAGCCTTAAGATTCTTAATCTGCATTTCTCACATTTGGTATCAGAGCTATGTTTTCAAATGTTTCTTAATCTGAATTTTGAAAAGTTTTAAAATGGCTATTTTTGAAAAATCTGTTAAAACTAGTGTAGAATTGTTTAAATCGTCATTGTTTCATGAGTCTGCATATGAATGTTATTCAAATTCTAGTTGTCTACCCAAATTATAATGTGCAGGAAAGATGCTTTATGGGCATTGAGGAATCAATCCACAATGGAAAATCTGTGCAGATCAAAAGGAATAAGTGGATACTTGATAGTGGATGCTCTAGACACATGACTGGTAATCCGGATATGCTGAATAATATTATATACAAAGACGGGGGACTGGTTAACTTTGGAGACAATTCGAAAGGATACGTGGTTGGCATCGGCAATGTCAGTAACTCTGAAACTTCTATTATTACTAATGTTTTGCTAGTTAAGAATCTGAAACACAATCTGCTAAGTATAAGTCAACTATGTGATAAAGGATATAAAATTAAATTTGAAAAAGATAAATGTCATATTGAAGATAATAACTTAACCATAATATTTGAGGGAACTAGGAAAAAGAATATTTATATTCTTAGTATGAAACTTTCAAATGATAACCTATGTCTTCTGGCAAATACAAGTGACCCTTGGATTTGGCATAAGAGATTTGGACATTTGAATTTCAAACTCTTATCTAGACTGTCAAAACATGATCTAGTAAGAGGTCTCCCTAAAATGAATTTTAAAGTAGATAGTTTATGTGATGCATGTCAATTAGGAAAGCTTAGAAAAAGTTCCTTTAAATTAAAAGATATGATTTCAACTTCAAAACCCCTTGAGTTACTTCATCTTGATTTATTTGGTCCATCTCAAATTCAGTCAATAAATCATAGTAAATATGTTTTTGTAATTGTAGATGATTATTCTAGATTTACATGGACAATATTTTTGAAACATAAAAGTGATACTTTTGAATGTTTTAAGAACTTTACAAAAAGGATTCAAAATCAATTATCTTTAAAAATTATAACTATACGTAGTGATCACGGTGGTGAATTTGAAAATGAAAAGTTTGAGGAATTCTTTAATAAGTAGGGAATAACTCACAATTTCTCATTTCCAAGAACTCCCCAACAAAACGGAGTAGTTGAACGTAAAAATAGAACGATACAAGAGTGTGCGAGAACTATGTTTTCAGATAGTAATTTACCAAAACACTTTTGGGCAGAAGCTGTTGCTACCGCCTATTATATTTTGAATAGAATTTTAATTAGACCCTTAACTGATAAGATACCTTATGAACTTCTTCATGGAAAGAAACCTAAGGTATCATACTTTAGAATTTTTGGAAGTAAATGTTTTATTTTAAATACAAAAGATAATTTGGATAAATTTGATCCTAAATCCCACAAATGAATCTTTATCGGATATTCTAATAGAAGTAAAGCTTATAGAGTTTTTAATTTAAGATCTAACACCATCGAAGAAACAATGCATGTTTCGTTTGATGAAAATTTAAAAGATTTTGAAATTACAAATGATGAAGAGGATTTAATTACTCAAAACCAAGAGTCAACTGAAACTAATAATGAATTAAATCATCCTAATAAAAGGATTAGACTTTTAAAAGATCACCCTATAGAAAATATACTTGGAGATATGCGATCTGTTGTTAAAACTAGAAATCAACTAAGTCAAATGAGTAATGTAGCTTTTATATCAACTATTGAACCCAAAAATCCTAAAGAAGCATCAACTGATGATCCATGGATTTTGGCTATGCAAGAAGAATTAAATCAATTCACTAGAAATGAAGTTTAGGAACTTGTTCCTAGACCTGAAGATAAAACTATAATTGGAACTAAATGGGTCTACAAAAATAAAATGAATGAACAAGGTGAGGTCATTAGAAATAAAGCACGATTAGTCGCCCAAGGTTATTGTCAAGAAGAAGGTATAGATTGTGATGAAACCTTTGCTCCTGTAGCAAGATTAGAAGCCATTAGGATTCTACTTTCTTTCGCAAATCATAATAATTTCAAATTATATCAAATGGATGTTAAAAGTGTATTTTTAAATGGATTTGTAAAAGAAGAAGTATATGTTGAACAACAACCACTTTTTGAAGATGAAAATTTTCCAAACCATGTGTACAAACTTAAGAAAGCTTTATATGGTCTAAAACAAGCTCCTAGAGCCTGGTATGATAGACTAAGATCTTATTTATTACAATCAAATTTTGAAATTGGTAAAATAGATAATACTCTTTTTATTAAAAGAAATAAAAATGATATTCAACTAGTATAAGTATACGTAGATGATATCATTTTTGGTTCAACTAACTTCAAAATGAATAAAGAATTTTCTGAAATAATGACAAAAGAGTTTGAGATGAGTTATATGGGTGAATTAAACTTCTTTCTAGGATTGCAAATAAAACAGTTAGATAATGGTATTTTTATTAGTCAGGAAAAATATGCTAAAGACCTAGTTAGTAAATTTGGTTTGAAAACTGTGAGTGGAAAACCCACTCCCATGGCAACCAATGAGTACCTTAGTAAAAAAGATCTCTCGAAAGATGTAGATCAAAAGTTATATAGAGGAATGATTAGATCACTACTCTATATCACTACTAGTAGACCTGATATCATGCATAGTGTATGTCTTTGTGCAAGATATCAATCTCATCCTAAAGAAACTCACTTAAAAGCTGTAAAACGTATCATAAGATATATTAAACACACCTCTGATTATGGCTTATTTTATCCTAAAAATGATTCATTTGATTTAATATCATACTGTGATGCTGACTATGCTGGATGTAAATCAGACCAAAAAAGTACAAGTGGAACTTGTCACTTTTTGGGACATTCGCTGGTTTCCTGGTTTAGTAAAAAGTAATACAGTTTCTCTATCAACAACTGAAGCAGAGAATATTTCTGTTGCTTTGGCTTGTTCTCAAGTAATATATATGCAACAAACCTTAAGAGATTTTGGATTAAATATCTCAAAATCGCCAATTTATTGTGATAATACTAGTGCAATAAATTTATCTAAAAATCCTACTCATCATGCTCGAACTAAACATATTGATATCAAACACCATTTTCTCAGAGATAATATAAGTAGAGAAGTAATTACTCTCGACTATATCAATTCTGAAAATCAAATTGCCGATATTTTAAAAAAACCCTTAAATGAATCTACATTTACTAAATTAAGAAGAGAATTAGGTATTTGCTCATTAACTGAAATATAAAATATAAATAACGAGTATAATTAAAATTAATTCAAAATAAATTAAAAAAGGCAAATATTCAAGGACTATGTCGACATCCCCACTAGACCCATGTCGACATGTAACGTTTTTATTCTTTTTTAATTTTCCCACCAAAATTTCAAAAATTTAGTTATATATTCTTCTCTATTTCAAATTCTTATTCATTCTCTCTGGTTTCTCTTCATTTTCTATTCTGAAATATATAAAATAATGGCATCTTCCTCTGAATCAAACATAAAACCAACTTTCTTATTCCCCTTTCCTACTTCTGGTCCATTCCAATGCTCTACTCTCGCACGTGTAACTAAATTGGAGGAGTCTATGAAGGATACTCTTCAGATGTTGACTGAAATTCAAGTGACTCAACTTCGTATGGCGAAAGAGCAAGAGAGGCAAGGCAAGATTCTTAGGAATTTACAATAATTCCTAATGGATAACCAGGCCAACCCTATCTTAATCGATGAAGACTCTTCACTCAATCAAGAACATGAGGTCAGCGACGAAGAAGAAGAAGAACCAATGGAAGAAGCACACGAGGAGGATCATGACCAAGTAGTATGCGTTGGAGAAGTGTGTTTCGACAAAAATGGGAATCTTGTTGAACAACGTGGAAATTTCTGTTTTCACTATCCAAACTGTTCAATTCATAAATCTCCTATGATCAGAAACACACATTAGTTTCTTCTCTTTCTTTCCGTTGTTATTTGTGTTTTTATGTCTTTCAATCGCAAATGTAAAAACAACCATACTCGTAATAAATAAACTTGTGTTCTTATATATGTTAGTATTGTTGTGAATTCTTAGTTAGGATAGTTAATAGTTTAGGATTATATTTTAGTTAAGTATTGATTATGTATGATAACACTATCATTATAATCACAAGTAATGTTGTCTTAGTTTCAGGGGGAGTTATATAGAGTTATATAGAGTTATATGGAGTTATATAGTTTGGAGGTATCTAGTTTAGAGTAAGTTTTTGTTGATGACAAAGGAGGAGAAATATAAAATAGGGTAGTTAGGCAGAGATTAAGGGGGAGTTGTTAGTTTTAGGGGGAGTTATTAGGATAGAAGGAATATTTTATAAACAAAGGTTGTCATCATCAAAAAGGAGGAGATTGTTAGTCCCTGAGGAGTTGGTTTTGATGACAACAACCTTAGAATAGATTATAAAATATAAATACTAACATTACAAGTTTAGATATATATGTATATGCAGGATCTAACCATGCAGGTATCAAGAATGAAGACTGTACAGTATAGAGATTCAAGATATAGAGATAGAAGACTCATGAGTATCAAGATTATCAAGAGTTCAAGAGTTCAAGGTTAAGTTTATTTTATTACGAATATTTGTTAAAACTCGTAGAAAAGCACTGGCATCTTAATATCCAATTTATTCGTGGAATGGAATCCACTTCGAGCCCATTAAAGGGATGGAACCCTAAGTAGGATGGAACCTACGAAAATCTAGTGGGACATTGTTTTGTATCCACTAATTTTAATTCAAATGATTTTACAAAATTATCTTGTTTTCAAAATGATTTCAAAACTTCCTTTTAAAAGATTCAAAACTCTCTATCCTGATTTTAAATAATTTTAGCCTCAAAAACATCTTTAATTTCAAAGTCAAATTACTCCTGATTTTAAACTATCTTTTCAAATAATATATTTAACTTTTAATATTTATACTTAGATTTAAATATAAAATTATAGTTAAATTATGTATATATTGTTCTTTATATTTACTTATGGATTGTAACTATAGTTAAGTATATTTATAAAGTTTAAAATAATTTTAATATAAAATAGAGGTTATTTTCAAAGAAAATCAAAATACCAAAAATCCCTTTGGGATGTCGACATGCCCATATACCCCATGTCGACATAGTGTCAGATGAGTTCAAAATTCAAATTTCAAAAGAAGTGTCTATTCGCCATATCTCTTCATGAATGGACATGGCTGTTATTCTTCTATAAATAGGGGTCAGTTTCAACGAATTTTTAATCACTTTTTTCTAGTTTTCACTCCTCTTCTTCTTCCACATTTCTTATTACAAAATCATACCTACCGAAATCAACATCGAATCATACTCGATTACTTCTAGTTTGATTCTACATCACTATCTCTACAAGGTTCTCAGTGCTATTCAGAGTTATAGACTTCTTTGTAATATATTAGCAAGAAAAGGTGTGATTGTAACCTTAGAAATCAATTGAGCGAGAAAAGGTGTGATTGTAGCCTTGGAAATCAATTGGGTGCACTTGTTGCCCCGGAAATCAAGTATCTCTACCCAGAGGATTGTCATTCTGGAGGGTGTACCTCGTAGCCTTGAAACCGAGGGTTGTAATTGTTGAATTGTTGTTGAAAGGAAATCCATACTTGTGTTGCGGGACTGGATGTAGGGTAACTTCGAACCAGTATAAAATCCGGTGTGTTCTTTCCTTTACTGCTTTTACTTTATATTTGCATCTGTGTTTGATTCTGTGTTCATATCTGTGTCTGATTAGTTCATACATTGTTAACAAATTAAGATAAACTCAAAAAGATTAACAGATTTCTTAAAACACTATTCACCCCCCTCTAGTGTTAATTCTAGCCTTAAGATCCTTAATCCGCATTTCTCACAGAACACTCCTCAATCCTTCCCTACTTATTGTTCCACTCACATATTCTACCCAATTGCCCTATACAGGCTTTCAGCCTTCGTATCACTTCGTCCTTCTTGGTTATGCATGATGAGCCGGCTTTGCAGGCCGAGCTAGCCTCATTCACATTATGTGCAGTTTGGTTTTTATTATTTTCTAGCAATAGTGGATTTGTATTTTCCAATTTTCCTTTGAGATTTGGGTTTATCAAGGACTTATACTTTGCCCTTAGTTCTAAGCTGAGTAGTCCAATGTCACAATTCTCGTAAAAGAGATTATCGTGTTTGTCCCCTGCTTGCACTTGTTGTGCAGTAGGCGGACACTAGCGGTGAGCTATGGAGCCGTGGGAGTTTGATGATCTAGTAGGGTTTTGAGCCATTAGCCTTTCAATGTCGGCCAATCTTCCATTGATCTGGAGAATGAAGGCAATAAGGGTTTCGAAAATGGGGTTAGTGGCTATTTTTTTATGGTGGATAGAGGGGTTTGGATGAGGAGGTCAAGCTTCAATTACATAGCTTTGCAACTAAGTGTTCAGGTTCTTACTGAGGAGGGGTTAAGAAATTCTCAAGTTGCATGGTTTGAGTTTTCGGGGAAGTTGTGGGAATTGAGTAGGTGGTAATTTGAATAAGGTTTGTTGGGGGTTAGGCCTTCCTTATGCGCTAGAATGTTAATGAAATTTTTCATCTCATAACACCAAGTTAATTATGAAGAAACTATGGTGCTGAACGCTTGCTGTAATTAGAAATTAACATATTTATATAGCGTTAGATTTGCCTTAAGGTAGTAATTATGTCATTGTACGCTTACACAATCATCAATTTACACTCGAACTGATTGTTAAAATGTCAAGTTCAATTTATATCTAGTTAATAAAAATATAAAAGAGTTTAATACTAAAAAGGGCAAGTAAGAATCTTACATCCACGGGTCGAATCTTTACTTATATATTTCTTTCTAGTACAAACTTTTTAGTGCCAAAGAGAGTACAAGTATATTCAATATAGAGTTCAGAGAATGTTCAAAAGTCCTTTTCTCCTATAGTACCTTTCTATTTATAGTACCATAATATCACATGGATCACTAGTCCCCCAATTCAACATTGCCCCTCCGTTGTTTGATCCTTCCACGTGCCATTAATCATGTTACTTGTTGACTTGTGCATAGATTGCGGATGTTGTTGAAGGCATGGAAGAATTCTTTTAGTGGGAATATTTGGTTGAAGGCGGGAATTTCGAATTTGAAGTTAGGTGGGAAATTTGAGCTTTGAAGCCTTAGGGGTTAACTCCTGGATTCATTACGAGGACCATGCTTTGCTAGCTCATGGTGTCATAGCTTCTAAATTTGTTTTAAGTTGGCGCAGTTCTTCCTCGAACATAGTGATGAAATCTTCTATTAGTGTTAGTGTTTTTTCATAATTAATGGTGCCTTGATTTCAAGGACATGCCGCACATAGATCAGAGGGCGATGTCAATGTTGGTTTCAAGAGGGTGTTGATGTTTCATATGGAGTTAATGTGGACCTTAAGGAGATGGTGGAGCTGTCTATTAAAGATAAAGGTAGTGTAATCTCCAAAGGGACAGTGGATTAGACGTTAAATAGGTGGTGGCACAGTCTCTCTGAAGATGTTAGCACAATCCTTAAGGAGATGTTAACCTAGCCTCTATAGAGAGGTCAGTACAGTCTTCAAGGAGACGGTGCGGTCTCCATGAAGTGGTCTATGCTGTCTTTTCTTTCTACTGGTAGATGGGTGCTTTTGGTCTACTTTTTTGCTTATAGGCAACACATATTTGACTATTTTTGTAAGAGTTACTTTCCTACTTACTTCTCATTGTATGCTGTTGTAGTATTAGTGTAATTCGTTTATAGAGATCATGTGACTTATCTTTGATTTAGCTCAATTGTCATAGTTTCTTCTGCCTTTAATTTCTTTTTTACATCGTTGATTGTATATGGGTCGTGCATTTGTCCAATTATCTTTGAACAAAGTTTCTTGGGTTTGAAGATGCCCAACTTTGTGTGGTTCTCTTCTGTTGGTGAAGTTGTGGCTGATTTGCTTCTTCCTTTAGGTTGCGTAGTTCTAATATGCTCATTTTGTTGATCTGCATCACACATGTTTATAGGAGAAAAATGGGTATAACAAGTCTATTTTGTTCCAAATGAAAGACCAAGTTGCTACTCTTTCTTTAGAGTGGTGTAATGGTGATTTAGCCTAGCCGTTTGAAAGTCATAACTACTTTAAGTTTCAAGCTTGTAGTAGACAATAATTAACAAGTAAATAATTAAGGTTCAATATCTATTTTAGGATAAACAACCTTAATTTGGTTTTTGGCAGCCTAGAATCACCTATCCTCGACAAATCCTACCGTCCATTAAAACAATTATGAATCAAATGAATACACTGACTATTTTAAAAGAAATGGTTACATTCAAGGTTATATAGCAATAGATGCCTAGACAAATCATCAAATCAATTAATTTGCAATGAGTTTGGATTGTTATTATCAAGCCGTAATTAATTTGGGTGATATTATGGATTTTTATTGGTTTAATTCCTTAATTTAGTGAGTTTTTTATAACCGCTTATTACTATGTCTGAATTTTAGTTTTAAAATTTTTTTGGATCCAGTTTTGAACCTAAACCAATGATTTTTCCTCATTGTCCAAATTTTGAAATACCTCTAAATTGATGTTTTGATAGTTCAATATGAATTAGGTGTTAATACCTCAATTGTTGATTTTAATGACACCAACCATATAAAATATAGATACTAATATTTTGCCAAGTTATATAGTATATAGTGCAGAATATTACATAGGTGCTAAATCGAAGACTATACAGTATAAAGACTCAAGATAAAGATTTGAAGACTCGTGAGTTCAAAGACAAAGATATGAAGAGCTCAAGATTATAATTTAGTGTTTAGAGTCATTAGAATATATTGTTGAAGTCCTTGATAGTAATTTTTGATCTTTATCTCCAACTTCTGATCTTTTATATTTTAAATAAAAACAAATTATTTTAATTTCAAATATATTTTAAATACTTTATAAAAGCCTTTAATGAGTTCAAAAATATTTAAAAAATATGTAATTATTTTATGAAGTATAGAATTTTAAAAACGATTTAAAAGAAAACATTTTTCAAAACTCAATAGCATATGTCGACATGCATATTTCCATATGTCGATATATGGGTTATTAATTTCTTTTTTAAATTTTAAATGGAAGTGTCTTTTGGACACAACTCTTCATGAATGGATACAACCGTTCATTCACTATATATAAGGGGAGTGCAAACATATTTTTAATCAATTAATAACTTACTTTCTTCTCACTCCTTAATCCCTTGAAAATTCTCTTGAAAAATATACTTTATATTCTTCAAAATCGTGTAGAATCAATTCATATTCCATTGTATTGATTAACTACTACTTACCATTTTGTAAGTATCTCTCTCTCATTTCAAAAATCAAAGTGCTACCGAAGAGGCTATAGGATTTATTGTATCCAAAGTATAACTATTTTTCTTTGAAAAAACATCAACTCTACCTTGTTTGTGTGGGTGTGCTTGTAGCCCATTCAAATCAAGTGGGTGTGCTTGTAGCCCATTCAAATCAAGTAGGTATGCTTAGTAGCCTAGTAAATCTAGTGGGTGACCTTGTAACCTAGTCAAATCAAGAGATTTTGCTCTGGACTCGTGATATAGAAGGGTGTGTCTCATAGCCTTGAAATCGAGATTGTATTCTGGTTTGCCTTCTTCCTGGTTTAAAGTTGACGACTGAAAAGAAATATGTACAAGCAATTGTACAGGACCAGATGTAGGATTAGTTAATCCGAACCAGTATAAAATTTCTGTGTCTTCTCTCTTACTTTACTTTATTTCTTTTATATTTATTTGTGATTAAATCTATGACTGATATTTAGTATAAATCTATGTTGTTAATATGTGAGTTGATATTAATCTTAAAATGAATTTTAAAAGGATTTACATAAGTTAGAAAGCTCTGTTCACTCCCCCTCTAGTATTAAATTAGACTTAAGATCCATTATTATGCAATCCACGTTTGGTACCAAAGCACTAGGTTTTGAAAAACTCATAATCTGATTTTTGAAAAGTATAAATGGCTAGCAATACTATTTGTACACTTGTTAACACTTTTTTTGAAGGACAATCTACTGCTAGACTCCCACTTTTTAATAGCAGTAATTACACTTATTGGTCATGTAGGATGAAGATTTGTTTACATTCTAATGGTTTAGATATCTGGAATATTACACAGAATGAGTACACTGAACCCCAAACTGACCTTTCACATGGATTGTTGACCAAAAGACACAAGTACTTAATAATTCTAAGGCTATGAATATTTTTTCCTCTTTAGATAAAAATGAATTTAATAGAGTCTCTATTTATAAGTCTGCATATGGAATTTGAAGAACATTGCAAGTTACATATAAGTGCACTAGTAAAGTTAAACAGACTAAAATTCCCATGTTAACCAATCAATCTCAATTATTTAAAATGAATTTGAATTAGTCTATTTTTGAAATGTATTGTAGCTTTCAAGATATAGTACATTCTTTAGTATCATTAGGTAAAATCTTTTCTGAAGAGGACTAAGTTAGAAAAGTCCTTAATTCGCTCTCTTCATAGAGGGATCAAATGACATTAGCAATAGAAGAGGTTAATGACATTAGTACTTTAAAAATTGAAGAGTTAACAGGTAATTTAATGTTCAATGAAGCAAATTGCAGGGTAGAAGAGAAAGCAAGGCAACAAAAAAGAAATCCATTGCTTTTAACACAATAACTAACGATCAAGATTCAAATGATGACAATGAGGAGATTGCCTTCAAGATTAGGAATTTTAGAAAGTTCCTGAAGTATAGAAAGATGAACAACTTTCGTAGACCAGAAAACAAAACTCTTGAAAATGGAACTACAGTTTAATGTTTCAATTGTGATAAACGTAGTCATCTGCAAGAGACTGTCCGCAGCAAAAGAAATCAAGAATCTCGCCAATCACTGATTCACCCAGAAAAAGAACGAGGGCTTACACAACAACATTGAATGATTCAAATACCACTTCAAGTGACAACGAACCAAACACTAAGGATGCAAACATGTGTTTCACGACAATAGTAGATTAATCAAAATAGATCAAAGGAAAGAAGAAAAAAGCGGTACTTTATATATTTTTTTAATTTCATTTCCTTTTGTATTATTATATTTAGTAATAAAATATAGACTAATTATAATATTGGATGCATACAAGTGTGTGTGTATAGTAGTCTTTTCCTTAATTTTATTTTTGTATTTTTGGCTCATTTGTCGACATATCTGAATCCATATGTCGACATACTAGCCAGAATTTTCAAGTTCATTTTCAAATTAAAATTTTGAGTTTAGCTCTCTTTTACATTTATTCCAAAAACCTTAAAAGGCACCTTTTGACTTGAAACATGATAGGCCATACCCTATTAATCAATATCATTCTACCCCCTCATGCACTCACTTCATTACAAAATTCAAAACATTTTTCACTTACTTATCTCCTAAACTATTAAAAAATGGCCTCATCAAGCCAACCACCAAAAACCATTAGGCTCTCAAGAGGAATCAAAGGCTTTCTTTTCAACAACAAAGAAGCCAACGACACTTTATTGAATATGCTACTTCAAGAAAAGTATTTCTTGGAAGATGAAATTTTGATGATGTTTATTCTTATATTCTTCAAGATCTTAGTTTTCAAAATGGTATATTGGTTTAGTCTATACTTCTCAAAATGATTTTATTTGTTATCTAGATTTAGTAAAAATGTTTTACGCAAATTTAGATAGGAAAGTTTTGGAAGGAGAAGAGGGACAAATTTGGATTAGAGTGAAAGACACTACAGTTGTTTTAAATTGTGAAATTTTGGGTCAAATACTTGGTTGCAAATATAGCGGAATTAAACTCTGTACTTTTAAAATTAATGAATAAAATTATGAAGTTTTTTATGATAATTTTGAAAACGATGAAGAATTTGAATTCAAACACAAAAACTTAGACCTAAATCGAGACTTATGAGTCTCATTTTACAATAGTGCATCACTCCAAGGACGTGTAATTACAATAACCCGACTCAAAACGTTTTTAAGGCTCCTTTTTCTATGGAAGTTATGACACAATTTGGATACAAGTCATCTTATATGATTTTGTTTAAAAGAATAATTCTAGATATGAGAACACACTTTACCATGGTGTGTCTCAGTTTGCAACTAAATTGGTCACAAACACCCAAGAATAGATCTTTGTAGAGAACTAAATGAAGAAAAATTAAATTAAACTAAGGAAACGATTAAGCTAATAACCGATAAAAAGAAATAATTAGAATCACAGAGATTTATAATGGTTCGGCGTTGTATGCCTACGTTCACTTTGAAGATTATCCTTTATTAATCACTTATAAATCTAATTACGGCAGTAGGGAATAGCAAACACTTGATTACAATAGAATCTAGTGTAATAAGCATCGTATAGATCCTCAGAATGAACCATTCGGCTAGTATTTATAGGTGATGACGACCACCAATCTTTCTGAAACTTCGGCTGAAGGGACTTCTAATTCACATGGGCCCACTAGAGTGATCTCTAGGCCCAATTCCCAATGTGGAGGAATCGGTACCGATCCGTTCGTTGGTCGATTTTTGGGAAGCGATCCCTATGGTGGCTTCTCCATGCTAAAATATGTTTATCCTCTAAGTTTCATGTCATTTGGACCACTGGAACTCGAGTTATTGCTTGATCTTTTATTTTATATAACTTGTGCACTACTCTCTGCCGATCCCTTCAAAGGGATTCTTGTCGATCCCTCTAACTTTGTCCTTGTGACGTGCGATCCCTAGGGTAGGTTCCCTAGGGTCCATATACCCTACCTCCAAATTTCATACGCTTTGGACTGGTAAACCTTGAGATATTGACTGTAGTATGCAAGAATGCACGTGGATTCTGATGCATGCCGTCCCCTCTTCAGTAGAGCTTGGTGACCCTCTCGATTGAGTATGCATATGCCGATCCCTCCTGATAAGCCAATGTATGCCAAACCCTTCCATTCATTGAGCCATATTCCATGCTTTGAGCATCCTACATTGTATATCCATCAAATCCATTCAATTCTGACTCCATATAATCATTTGTACTTGACTTCCGGACCCAACAATCATCATTCTGGAATCATTGACCTTGATGGCCATCAGATCTAACTCATGCAATTAGTTCAATATAGCCGGGCTAGAATGCCAGGTAACACTTGCCCCCCAAAGTGTGATTAACATACCATGCTTTGAATCGTTGAAAATGAGATCCATCTAGCTTTCTGAACAGTTGTTATTCCTTTATCAAATTGCTTTTTCAAGGTGTTGAATTCCTTATTAATTGTCATGACGCTTGGTCGATTTCCAATAATATAAATCCAGTGCTATATTCCATCAATTGATATATATATATATATATAAGTCCGGTTGTGCGAGACTAATAAGCTTTTGTATCTAGTCCAGCATTGAACTCGAAAGTTTCAGGTTTGACTTCAATTTCTGCTGGATTTGAAAAATTAAACTTTTAGGTCATACACGTGCATGCTCATACACATGTTTTTGTTGTTGGTTCCTGGACATCCTCGCATGCATGGGTTGTCGCCAACTTTCCCTGCATTTTGTATGTACATGCTTTCAATAATTTCTAGGCGTACATTTGTTTGTGCACATACTTATAGCCGAACCCTCATCATTTTTTTATTCATCCAATTTTTTATTATTATTCATTCATCATCATCGTTTTTTTATTCATAGGGATCGGCATGCGTCTAGTCGATCCCTCTCTCTCTTTCTTCTTTTTTTTATAGTAAAGTTTTTGTAGGGGTCGACATATATGTATGTCGATCCCTTTTTTGGGTCCATGCTAACAGGGATCGGTGAGCTTTCATGCCGATCCCTCTCTGCACGCTATATGCCAAGGGCTTGGGCCAAACCCTCATCCATATATATATATAACAACTTTCCATCCCTTCACCCTCACTTATTTCATTTTCTCGACATCCTCCTTTGCACCGAACTCTCGTTCTCAATCCACAAAAACGAACTTTCCAACCTCGAGCCTTAAATCCATCTACGATCCAACCTGTCCCAAAAACTTTTTTCTTCTTCTCTTCCAATTCGAACATCTCCAAACAGTCACCCCCATTTTAACTCAAACATTCACATAGGTAAATTTTTTAGCTATAACTTTCAATTATATGATGAGGTACGTGATTCCATGTTGTTAGCAATTATGATAGCATTCGAGGCCATGATGACATAGCGATTGAAGTGGCCTAAAGGAGATGAATCATAGGTGGATAAGGTTCGGCAAAATAAGTAAGGGCAAGGATGAAGGGAGGAAAGACAGGAGTAAGAAGACAAGATGAAGGAGAGATCGATGTTTGATATTTTGACCTATGTCGACCCCTCTGCGCAGAGGTTCGATAAGTTAAGTTTAGAAGATGACATATGAGATCCCTAAGAATACAAAATGAAGGGATAGGCATGTTTTGGGTTTGGCAATGTTGGATGTGAAAGCAGGGTCGGTGGAATATGTGGAAGTAAAAGGATCGGTGGGATTAGGTCGAAGAGAGGGATCGGTCGTGAGGCTTTGGGAATGGGATTGGTATATCCATAGGGATTGGTATAAAATTAAAGGTCTACATGAACATAGGGATCAACACTACTATAGTGATCGAGATTACTATAAGGATCGACATGAGCAACTTTTTTAAACTTACAATCTGATCCAACTTTACTTGCTTGGATAATCATCACTAATTCACCCTAGCGAACTTGGATATATGATGATGAAGAACAATTAAACTTGTATACTTACTATTAAACTCGAGATTGAACAACCAAATCCTTGTAACTTTCAACATATACTAAGAACATGCATATGGACTTAAATGACAAATTTTACACTTTGACATGCCGATATTCGATCCTAAAGCTTTCGCAACCGATCAATCTTCTTGCCAGTAGTGACGATCATCGATGATTGTCACTCTGGACGAACCTAAAGTTTTGTCATTTAACTTCATCTTCTGAATTTTAGCTGTTTATTTTTGCTATACATTTTACTACACTGCACCAGCTTACACTTAACACGGGGAACAAGTAAACTTTTCTAACCTCGATTATCTACTGAGTATAGCTAATATGGACTCCAGACGTTCAGAGCGTTTAGCTGGTATGTCTTTTGAACTGGTGATGCAACACGTCGATCCTGGTGCAAAATCAAGTTCTACGACTATATCCGACATGCTTTCTCCCAATCGTCAAGCAAGTAAGTTTTCATTTCATCCATTCTTATGTCCATTAATCCAAGTCACATTTCTAAATCTATTAACATCCAGGATTCCTACAAGTGTCCGCCCACGCCCTGAAGGCATTATTTTTTCAAAAGCGATTGCCGCTATTCGAGGCACACCTGTCGAAGACAGGGACATAAAACTTCTTGAAACTAATGAGTTTCTATCTTTATTCGGGCTATTAGAAGAGGGTCGTAGAATTGGGCTCGTCGAAACTACAGCACTACCGAGAAACGTCATAGAGCAAGAAAGGGATGCCATCAATCCTATCGTGTGCCCAACCGAGGGGACTCAGGATGACATTGAAGAAGGTGAGATTATGGATTCCTAAGCCAATAAACCCAGCAATGCTGATGTAGGCCCGGCAAGGCGCCTGTGGCTAACCCGCCATAAGGCATGCAATCTCAAACACCAACCAAGAAAAAGAAAAGGCTGGCATATAAACTTCGTAGAAGAAAAACTACCGTAGATCCAGAATTCATCATCACTCCTATTGAAGAAGAATTATCTTCCCAACACTTAGGAAGTTCTCTGAAGAGATTTCAAATCTCCAAATTCTCGATGATATTATGACATATGACTTTCCAAATATCAATATCGAAAGGCTCAATTCTCCCACTAGGTGCGGTGAAGGCATTCATCCTACTAATGAAGGAGAGAGAACGCCCATAAGCAAGGCTACAACAACCGATCTGCCCAGGGGAGACACTAGAACACCCACGACCACGTGCACTTCACTACACGCTCTTCATTATTCCTTTCCAAAATAGTTACTCACATGTTCTCATTTGGTCTTTGCAGGTGCAATGACTTGGTCTTGGACCATCGATCGCTTAAAAGGTTCTTCAATGCATTATCGATCTAGTCGAGACTCAGAGTCTGGCAGGCGTAGGAAGAAAGACCACGGACGGGAAAGAAGCTATCATTCAAGGGAATTGTCCTCTTCTAAGCACAAGTCCCAATCTCAGACATCTTGCCAGGGAGATTAGCCTAATTTTCCTATGTATAGCGGAGACTAGCCTCCCTTCCGCGGCCCTCAAATTGTCGCAACACATGAGAAACACTCTGGTTCTTCAAGTTCTAAGCGGTCTCATGACCGTAGATCGAGGAAACATCCAATAGCCACTTCCGATCCAACCTTGTCGGCCGCTGCTTCTAACACTTCTACAACAGAGAAATTGGCCGAGCATATGGCAACTTTTCATAAAATTTGTTTCGATGGGCTTAAATTTCTTCCCATACTACATAAAGTCCTAGGGCATGCCAAGGAAAGTTCTCTCGCATGTGTTAATGACGTGTTCGTGCGGCATGAATCATTTCAACACCTGGTAGAAAAAATCTCTGAAGTGTCAATCGAGCGACAATATGAAATAGATCATCTCAAGTTAGAGGCGATACATGATAAAGACATAATCAAACACCAAGATGACAAACTGTCAGAATTGACAACAAAACTCACCAAGGTAGAGAAAAGTGCCAAGGAAACGTCAGAGGCAGTGAGCCATTTTGAAGCTTCCCATAAGGAAGAACTCGATGCTGCCCTCAATTGCAACGAGGCACTTGCTCTGGAAAAAGATTCCTTGCAAAAGGAAAACGATGTCTTGACCCGCCGCGTCAAGGAACTTGAGGATTCTCAAGAAAGAAAGGAAAGAGAAAATTGAGGTTTAGGAAGAATCGCAAAGATACTGCAAAGAGGCTGTCGAATACAGGAGCCTGAAAATTAAACTTGATGAGAAATTCACCAAAATAGAAGCTCTTAAAGAGGAGGCACGAGAGGAAGGCCACAAGGAGATAATGGGAGAAATTGAAACCCAAGAAGAAGATGCTAAAGTGTCTAGTGAAAATGAAATCAAGGACTTGTTTGATCTGTTGATCATCGAATATAATGCCAAAATTCTCATCCACTGCGACTTGAGGTTTCTTGGCGAAGGTTATCTTGAATCACTTGCTGAAGCCTGGGAGCATATCATTGAGATGAAAAAGAGGGAGTTGGGCGGAGCTGAATTTGATGAAGAAAAAATAGTGTGAGAGATCCTCCGTGGAAATGAACCCTTAGATATGGCTGCCGCGAGACTCCGACACTTTAACATTTCTACGCCTTCTGACAAAGGAGAACATATTGCAGAATTCTCGAAGGCCGATCCTAAGGGTCCCTCTTCTTCCCAAGCAGTTGGAGCATCGGTTTCCTTCAGTCCACAACAGGATTGGGGCTATGATCCAGATAAGCCCTGTTATCAATCCAAAGCGTTGTCCCCTATTTTGGAAGGGGCACCCCAGCTACCATAGAGAGGCAGCCGAATATGGGTATTCTACTTTACCCTCCAATTTATGATAGGTTTTGTTCTTTGCGCCCAATGGTTTTAGGCTTATCTCCCTATTTTAACAAATTTTGCAGGTCTTCCGTGTCCTGGTCAAACTCCTAAAAGCGATGCTGCAGTGGACCAACAAGAGAAACTAGCAGAAATTCTTGCGGCCACTGATGTAAGGGGGCCCAATGCTTAAGTCATCGGAGCTCTTAACAATGATAAGGTTGAAGATCTACTCCCAATGGATGAATCCAACAATGTTGTGATTACCGGCGCCTATGAACACATTGATGAGATTAGCTTAAAAGAGCATATCGAGAAGGTGGAGTTGCTGAAGAAAAAATTAAAGCTGAGCCCGTCGAGGTAGACATCAACGATCCACACCTTGTGCCACTTCAGGTTATTCCACCTGGTGGGTCGATTTCTAGTGAACTCCCTCCTACCTTTGTAAGCTCCCCTGCAAAAGATGGCAAAGGATCCAGGAAGAGAAACATCAGGGGCTCAAGTGGCACGACTCTCGAAAAATCCCAAAAGGAGTGGAGGTCGAAGAAATAGCCGTCACTTCAGCTCGGTCTGTACATAGTTTGCATAGCTGTTTGTTCGTCGTTTCTTTTATTAGTTGTGGTTGTTCGGGTATGATTCCTTGTTTTTTGAAATAACTTGTACCACAATCTTGAAACCTATCATGTAAATAAATCTTTTGTTTCATGTTGAGCTTTCGTGTGAATTACTATCTAAGGAGTTGAACTATTTCTTTCCATTCAATGTACTTATAATTCGTTGTTCATTAATTCTAGTAATAGTCCACTAGCTCTATCCCAAGGCCTCCATGTGGTCTTGGCCTTGAATTCTATCAAATGCTAGGCTCGAGCCTTAGTGTTACACCGTTGAATTCAACGGTTTTTTTACTCCTGCCCCCAATCTTATGTTAGCGGGGTTAGATGTTGGATGGTCGAACTCCATCCTTAACGATTTTATACTCCTCTTGTCAGTTTCAGGCTGGAGTTCATGGAATAGTGAATGGTCGAACCACATTCAGCTATCTATTTATGCTCAAATCCGCACTCTTGGGATAAGAGTTAGTTGATGGTGGTCGAATCACACCGATTTGGGTTTATACTCTGGTCCGCACTCTTGGGACTTGGAGTTATTTCATGGGTGGTCGATTCATACCCGATTTAAGTTTATACTCCGGTCCGCATTCTAGGGACTTAGAGTTATTTCGTGGATGGTCGATTCACAACCGATTTATTTTTATACTTCGGTCCGCAATCTAGGGACTTAGAGTTATTTTGCGGGTGGTCGATTCACACCTGATTTATGTTTATACTCTGGTCCGCACTCTGGGGACTTAGAGTTATTTCGGAGAGCAGTTGGATCATACTCTCCTCAATTGATTGATTTTCCCCCCAGGGTCTAGGGTTTGATTTAGTGAGCGGTCGGCCATGTCACGGTCGCCCTCATTTCACTTTAGTTCCACAGTTTGGTAGGATTTATTCGATCATCGGATGGTCAAACCACTTTTATTCCTCATTGTGTACTTCGTCTATTGGATTATGAATAGGAGTTATCAAATGAACAAGTGGACCAAGCTCATCTTTTTTAGTCCCATGGGGAACTAGCGCAATTGATTAATTTCAAACTCTAGGAGCCTGTTCATACATATCGACATCAATCAGTTTCTCCATGTAACTAATACATAATGATACAGCAAACATAAATATAAAAGAAGTCCGAAACTTTATTCGTTAAATGGAAAGGAATAACATAAACTATCTTACTACACATCTGGAAAATCAAATGCTAAAGCAAATTCTAAAAGCAAATAAAACTAAAATGGAAAAGAAATAAACTAAGTGAAATAGCATCGTAGATGCTCGCTATTCCATGCCCTTGGAAGTGTGATGCCGTCGACAGTCGCTAGCTTGAAATTTACCTCTCCAAGCCTCTGTTCAATAACGTATGGTCCTTCCCAGATTGGATACATGTGCGATGGGGTAGGAAAATCCCGTTTTAGGATGAGAACGCCGATTTCAAAGGTTCTAGGTCGGGACTTTAATGTTGTAATATCGGGCGAATCGATGTCGATGCGCTACTGCCCTCAGATCGGCTTCCTCATGCTTCTCATCTATAAAATCGATAGATTCCAAAAGGAGATCTTTATTTGTTTTGGGATCATAGTAAGTCACTTGATGAGAAGGAAATTCGAGCTCAATAGGAATAACGGCTTCGAAACCGTAAGCAAGGGTGAATGGAATATGGCCAGTCGTGGACTTGTGGGTAGTCCTGTAAGCCCACAGTGCTGTAGGGAGTTCATCCACCCACCTGCCTCTAGCATTCTCCAAACGCTTCTTCAGAATGGACTTTATGATTTTGTTTACAGCTTCAACCTGTCCATTTAACCGAGAGTGAGCGACCGCTGCAAATCTCTTTCCAATATGATACCTCCGATAGAAGTCTTTGAATTCAAGACCGTCGAATTGAGTCCCATTATCTATTACAATAGTTCATAGAAGATCGAAACGACACATGAAGTTTCGGACAATAAAGTTGATTGCTTTCTTGGTTGTAATCGTGGCTAGATGTACTGCTTCGGCCCATTTGGTGAAGTAATCAATTGCAACGATAGTGTTCGTTGCGCCACCTTTAGAGATCGGTAAGGAACTGTTAATGTTTATACTCCACATGGCAAATGGCCATGGGTTAACCATTTGCGTGATTTTCGTTGGCGGAGCTCTTGGAACTTTGCATATATCTGGCACTTATCACATCGGCTTACATAGTCAGCAGCGTCTCAATTTATGGTTGTCCAATAATACACGTAACGGATTATTTTCTTTGCCAGAGTCTACCCCCCTAGTGTGATCGCCACATTCCCCTTCATGGACTTCTTTTAGAACATGTTTTGTCTCATCATGAGCGACAGATCGGAGTAGGTGGACCAAAAACCTTTTCTGTACATAATTCTTTCTTGCATGACATACCACAAAGCTTTACGAAGGACTTGTTGCTTTTCATTTCTTTTATCTATTAGGACTCCATGTAGCAAATAGTTTTTGATTGGACTCAACCACGATCCCCTCTCAGGCTTCACTTCTAGTGTCTAGTCAATTTCTATCATGTTTATACTTAGGGCACTTAATACTTTGACCGGAACCAAGCCCTTATGCTGTGCATCGCTGGTGCTAGCAAACTTTGCCAATGAATTAGCCTCTTTGTTTCGATTCTATAGAATATGTGAAATGTCATAGTACTCAAATTCTGCCAACAGCTTTTGGACTTGGGTAAGATATGGGCAAGACATTGTCCTTTAGCTTGATAATATCCCCTGACTTTGTGCACTACCAACTACAAATCGCAAAAGATTTCAAGGGATTTTATTCCGAGCTCTCTAACGAGTTTGTCCACTAATCAGAGCTTTATACTTAGCTTTGTTGTTTTTTGCTAGGAAATCAAGCTTTAAAGCATAACAGATTGATTGATCCTTAGGAGTTACTAGCACAATTCCAGCTTTAGAAAAATGATCATTAGACGCTCCATCAGTGTACAATTTCCACCGTATGGTAGGGACTTCGCTGCCTTTCGAAGAATCATCCTGTGTACTAAATTCTACTATAAAATCTGCCAGTGCCTGAACCTGGATAGCCCTTCGAGGGAGATAAGTAATATCGAATTGACTGAGCTTGAAATTCCACTTGAGTAACCTTCCAGACGTCTCAGGTTGCTGTAGGACCTGTCATAACGGCTGATCGGTGTAAACATTGATCGGATGTGCCCGGAAGTATGGACGAAGCTTTCATGATCAATTAGTAAGCATTATGCCAGTTTCTCTATTTTCGAATAGTTCCTTTCAGCTCCCGTCAATCGTTTGCTGACATAATATACGGGCCTCTAGATTTGATCTTCCTCGCGAAGCAATGCGACACATATAGCGTGTGCCGATACGGGCAAATAAATGTACAAATCTTCATGATCCATCAGCTTCAATAAGACGTGGGGTCTCTCCAAATGATTCAACAAAGCTTGAAACGCGTCTTTACAAACCAGCGTCCATTCGAAGTTCCTCTTCCCTTTCCTAATCAAATCAATAAAAGGAGTGCATTTGTTGGTAGCTTTGGAGATAAATCGGCTTAAGGCAACGACTTTCCTATTCAGACTCTACACTAGTTTAATAGTCCTTGGCACTTGGATATCGCGGATAGCATGAATCTTCTTGGGATTAGATTCAATTCCACAGGCATTAACAATAAAACCCAAAAATTTCCCTGATGCAACACCAAAAGAACACTTCAAAGGATTGATTTTCATCTTATAATGTCGGAGGATGTCGAACATTTCTGTTAAGTCTCTAATGTGGTCGCTTGATCATCGTGACTTCACGAGCATATCATCCACATACACTTTCATCGTTTTTCTAATCTGATCTTTAAACATCCTATTGACAAAGCATTGATAAGTTGCCCCCACATTTTTTAATCCAAACGGCATTACTACATAGCAATACAATCCAACATCGGTAATGAAACTGGTGTGCTCCTGATCATGAATATGCATCGGGATTTGGTTATATCCCGAGTACGCATCCATGAAAGATAGGTACTCATGTCCCGTGGTTGAATCCACTAGCTGGTCGATCCTCGAAAGGGGAAACTATCTTTTGGACACGCTTAGTTCAAATTTGAATAATCAATGAAGTTCTCCATTTCCCATTCACTTTTTTCACAAGTACAGGATTAGATACCCATTTAGGGTAGAGGGCGTTACAGATAAACCCGTTTTCTTTTAGTCTATCTACCTCCTCTTTGAGAGCTGCAGATATCTCCGGATCCATGCCGTGTCTTTTTTGCTTCATTGGGCATGCCTTGGGTCGATATTCATTGCATGGCTCGCAATGACTGGCGAGATTATACACATGTTAGAGTGAATCCAAGTGAACATGTCTAGATTCGCTCGGAGAAAACCATCAAGTTCTTTCATCATCGGGGGGCTGAGCTGTGATCCAATCTTTAGGACTCGTGATGGGTCGTCGTGGTTGACCGTGATATCAATTGTTAGCTCAACCGGTGCAGCCTTGGTCTCTTTGGGCTCATCTTCATCATCTCTCGGGTCGATATCTCTATAGAACCAACCGTGGCGCCTAAACCAAATCTCAAGCGCTAGTTACCAATCTTCGTTAGCTTGGATGCGGAGAGTCTTGTCCACACCCTTGCCTTTTTCTTTGCGTTGAGCATCCCTCAACTTAGCTACATAACGAGCACGTCCAGTCGCCTGATCGCCATGAACAACTCCAACTCCATTATCTGTTGGAAACTTCAAAGTCAAACAGCATGGGGCAAGAGCTACCCAGAGTTTAGCTAGCACCGATTGACCCAAAAAAACATTGTATGGAGAGTCAACATCCAAAACAACAAGGAAAGATCCACATTCTTCTTCATTCACCTTCTTCCAATTCCACGGGTAGTTCCACATAACCAACAGCTTCAGTTGCAGCACCGTTAAAACCGTGTATATGAGCTTTAGATGATTTTAAATCTTTGGCTTCCATCCTCATTTGATCATAAGCTTTTTTGAAGATTATATTTACTGAACTTCCATAATCAATCAATACCCTTCTCACCAAAGTGGGGCCAATCATGGTCGAAATGACCATTGGGTTGATTGTCGGAGCCTCTACCTTAACATCTCTGTTCCTAAACACAATATCATCCACCATCGTACAATTTTGTGTTGCCAAATCTCCATCTTCCGTATTTGAAAAACATTCAAAATCCACATGCCTAATCGCACTAGCATAGCGCTCCAGTTCTTATCAAATCTTATCTGCTGGGTACGGTCCTCCGACTATCGTATTTATCACCAATCTTCCACCAGTCTGCATAGGCTCCTCAGCCCTACGTGGCACTTGTCCTTTGTTGGGGTCAGATGTCCCCTGCTTGCCATCCTGTGGGGCTTTCACAAACTGTTGTAATTTCCTTTCTTAAATTAGCTTTTCTATAATATCTTGGAGATGCTTACATTCATTTGTATCGTGCCCATAGCACTCGTGAAACCGATAATATTTCCTTGTCGGCCTTTGCTTCTTTGTTGATTCCTTTGGAGGCAGCTTCCAATACTGCATGGTATTGCAAGTAGACAGATGGATATTCTCCAAGGACGTATTCAACGGCGTGTAAGTATTATACATTGGAGTCCTAAGCTTCCCTCGTCCAAAATCCCTCTTTCATTCATGGTTCCTATCCCCACCTTCCTTTTGCTGATTTGGTTTATTCTGGACATTCACTTGAACTTTTCCAAAACTGTCATCAGACTATTTTATTGCAATGATACTCTATACTTCTTCTCCACTTAGTCCCGCGGCATTCTTTTTCCCGGAGGACCTGGCTTCCTCCTTTCTCAAATACTAAGCCACCTTTTTCCTAAAAGCAATCCAATGTTGCGGGCGGTTTACTAGCTAACCAATCGCCAAACTCAGACTCTGGATCAATCCCTCTCATCATGGCCATAAGTATCACATGGTCATTCGGATTACTGACCCCCGTAACAACTGCATGAAATCTCTCCAAATAATCTTTCAACGACTCTCCTGGAGCCTGAATCACACTGGAAAGGTACATCATATCTTTAGGATGAGTCACGTGCATCCGGAGATGTTCCATAAATTTGGTTGCCAAATCATCGAATCTAGAAATTGATCGTGGAGGTAGCCTTGTGAACCACATCATCGCTATTCCAGAGAGAGTTATAGGAAAGCATCTACATTTGGTCGCACCATCAGCTCGTGTAGAATCCATCAGCCATTCGTATCTCATGATGCTGCTTGGGGTAGGTTATTGCAAAACATTATTAGTAAACAGGGCATGGCTTCTCGAAATTCCCCAGTCATCATTAGTCAAGCCCTATATCTCTCTCACCAACTGTCTGAACATTGCCAATAAGTCCGGCGTTTGGATGGTTGGTGCCAAGCGGTGGTCGCACTCCACCTCTCATGAATGGTCCGGTCGATGTCTGTGGACTATTTAACACCTTCTTGTTCCACCATCTTCCCGATGTGTATTTTGTAAATTCATTCCATTGTCATTCTAGGGAAGAGCTTGGTCAAGATTCAGTTGAACTCCAGCATCCAAACAAACCATAGCAGCTCCACCTTGATTACCATTAGGCATGGATGAATTCCCCCTTCTGGTGGAGGGATCGGTACCGATCCTTATGAAGGGGTTGGCACTGATCGATCCTGGTAGACTGCAATGGTCTTCCAGTTGATGCCTTGAAGTTTCTATGTGGTATTTGTCTGTTATACGACGCTTATGCATGTGATACTCGTCTGATTAGCTAGAACTCTTTGATGTCGTGTAAGTAATGGGATCCTCCTAGCTTTCCCTCACTGCTAGTGATTGATTTGGTTCATCAAGTTGATATTAGTTAGAATTTGTTGATTTGTTGTCAATGGCTCTCCATCAACTCTTTCAATAAGTTATGAAATTCAGCTCTTGTAATAGAATTAGTCAGATTCTGAACTTTAACCGGATCAGCATTCACATTTGTTGGTTGATTGCTTGGGTCTCCTTGCTGAATGCTAGTATTCTCATTTCCTTCCACATTCTGAGAAGTAGATCTAGTTTGTCTCAGCACTCTTAATATCCTTGCTTAAGTTTCCACAAATCTGAGTAGTATTAGCAACTTCTTGAAGATAATTGCAGATATCCCTTCGGGGATTTATCCAATCTAGTAGCAATAAAGGGATCCTAGCAAGCTGAGAATCAAGGCTCTTAGTGAAAGTACCAAAATGTTTGCAACTAAGTTGGTCACAAACATCCAAGAATAGATCTTTATAGAGAAGTAAATGAAGAAAAATTAAATTAAACTAAGGAAATATTTAAGCTAATAACCGATAAAATGCAATAATCAGAGACACTGAGATTTATAATGGTTCGGCGTTGTATGTCTACGTCCACTTTGAAGATTATCCTTTGTTAATCACTTATAAATCTGATTACGACAGTAGGGAATAGCAAACACTTGATTTCAATAGAATCTAGAGTAATAAGCAGCGTAAATATCCTCAGAATGAACCATTAGACCAGTATTTATAGGTGAAGACGTCCACCAATCTCTCTAAAACTTCGGCTGAAGGACCTTCTAATCCACATAGGCCCACTAGCAGGATTGATAGGCCTACTTCCCAATGTGGAGGGATCGGTACCGATCCCTTCATTGGTTGGTTTTGGGTAGCGATCCCTATGGTGGCTTCTCTATGCTAAAATATGTTTAGCCTCCAATTTTTATGTCTTTTGGACCACTGGAACTTGAGTTATTGCTTGATCTTTGATTTAATATAACTTGTGCACTGCTCTCTTCCGATACCTTCCGAGGGATACTTGCCAATCCCTCCAACTTTGTCCTTGTGTGTGATCCCTAGGGTAGGTTTCCTTGGGTCGATATACCTTGCCCTCCAAATTTCATATGCTTTGGACTTGTAAACATTGAGATATTGACTATAGTATGCAAGAATGCACTTGGACTTTTTTGCATGCCAACCCCTCTTCAGTAGAGCCTACCGACACCTCTCAATTATGTATGTCGATCCCTTCTGATAAGCTAGTCTATGTTGAAACCTTTTATTCATTGAGCCATATTCCTTGCTTTGAGCATCTAACATTGTACATCCATCAAATCCATTCAATTTTGACTCCATATAATCATCTATACTTGACTTCCATGCCCCACAATCATCATTCTAGAATCATTGGCCTTGATGGCACTCGGATCTAAGTCGTGCAATTAGTTCAATATAGTCGGGCTAGAATGTCAGGTAACACTTCCCTCCCAAAGTACGTCTTGCGATTAAAAATGAATTTTTGGTGAACCGGTGGTCAAGGGGGTCGTCGGAGAGTTCCCAGAGGAAGCATGAGGCAAGGCAAAGGAAATGACCATGGTCGATTTGAGAACTATGGTCCAAATTAGGTGGTAGAAGCGATTTAGGGTTTAGTGGTGATGCACGGGTTGACCGTCGTGAGAGGCGATGAAGGGAGTCAAGTGGGGTCGTATGTTGTTGGAAGGTGGCGCAATCGATGGGGATGACGTCAATGTAGGTGGCGGTGGTAATAGTCGATCCTAGCGGCGGCGCTAGGTGGATAAAGGGGCCGAGTTCAAAAAGAAATGTACAGGCGATTGGTTGGCATTGCGGTCGGGTTTCGTTTAGGGGCGCTTGAGACATAATGGCATGGTCGGTTGGGACGAGCGAAAGGAGGTTGAGTGGTTGGTGACCTCGGTGAGTCGAAGTGGTGGTAGGTTGAGCTGTGCACATGCATGGATACAACACAATTTGGTTTAGGAAATGAAAGTGGGAATTTGGGAAGATGAACTATTCCAACCGGGCTTGGTTGCGGGTAGGGAGAAGTGGGCTTAGCCCATTTGAATTTTGGTGAGAAACTAAATTTTGTTTGTTAGATAATTTATAAAATAAAGTGTTAACATTTGAAATACCATAACTCACTCATATGGAATCCGTTTCACCCACAGATTTTTACATTGGGTTCGTATTAACAAACACAATGCTTTGACATAAATAGTTATAGGTTTTGGTGTAGTAAAATTTAATGATAAATTAATAATGCTTGATAATACTTACGTCAATTTGGGTAATTACATAGTTAAATTAATTATACTTAAGAGGTGTTATCTATTTGGCCAAATAAACACCATTCTGTTAAAGTAAATTAAATTGGGTAATTTGGACACATGTTCAGTAGAATAAACACCGTTTTGCTAATTAAATTAATTTGACATTTAAGTAGCAGAATAAATCCCCGTTCTACTATTTTATAGATTTGGACATCTAATTATATATCATAAATTGATACGACGCTTGGAATATGTGATATGTTAACCAATGGTGGTTAAATATTTAATTTATTTACATAGTAGTTGATTATGTATATATCATTTATTAACTTGGAAAGTAAATTGAATGATATAGTAGCTTATATAAGTACCATTGTGATCGCCAAGCCCTTTCGAATTTGAAAAGTTGATTATTTATTTAAAAGTTATTTTAAGAATAATTATTGTTTATTAATAAGGTTTTAAATATAATTTTTATATATTAATAATATTTAAAAGGTAATTAATATTTATTAATAATGGTTTAAAAATAATTAATAATTGTCTTAATAATATTTTAAAGTTAATTATTTTATTAATATGATTCTTTAAAATTATTGAAGAACATTTAATTATTGTTTAAATTATTTATATAAATTTTTTTAAATCATATTTTAATTATTAATTAAAGTTATTTAATTAAATTTAAAGTTTAATTAATTATCGTATTAATATTATTTAAAAGTAATTAATTATTCTATTAATAATGTTTAAAATTAAATAATTATTATATTTATAATGTTTTGAAAATAATTAATTAATTATCATATTTAGGATGTTTTGAAATTAATTAAAAATTGTATTAATAAAGTTTTGAAGTTAATTAATTATTATATTTAAATTGTTTAAATGTTAACTTATTAGTATAGTAATATTGTTCAGAAGTTAATTGAATATATTAATAATGATATCCTATAGTTACTATTTTGAATAAGGTTTATAGATAACTAAATAAAAAGGGGTTTAAATAATAACTTGTTATTAAAAAGGTATTTTTAATAATTAATTTGTTTACTCAAGAAACTTTATTGATTATGCTTATTTAAAGGTGTTTAGTTTTAAATAAGGAAAAATTATGAAAAGAGTGTTATAAATTAAAAAGAGATATTGAGATTTGTAAAAGAAATTTTATAAATGATTTTGGAAATTTATCAAAAGGGTTTGTAAGTAAACTTGGAGATTTATTAAGTTTATAAATGAATTGGAATTTAAAAGGAGATTTTATAAATGAAAGGAGTTTATTAAGAGGATCTTTTCGAGGAATTTATATAGAGAAATGGAGATTGGATTTCCCGTAACCGACCTTCTTAATTATGGTGGTATGGAACATTCATTCTATACTTAAAACCAAAGGAATATTATTTGGGGTTATCCTTATCTTCGTTTAAACACCATTTAGGTTTGGTCATTTTAATATGATTTGAAATAGGAATTTTTCTAGGAGTTTTGAAAAATATAATTTTACCATTTTATATAAGTATGTGAAAAGGGTTTTTCACGTTTTTGGAAGGAATGGTTTGTGAATATACTTATCCTAGTGAGATAAGTATATGATATTTTGATAAATATTTTGGAAAGAGATCTAATTAATAAAAGATTACTTTTAAGAGGCTTAGAGATTTCTATGGGAAATGTAATCTCTATTTTGAATGTGTGTTTATCTGATTGTTAAATAACCGACTATCAAATCTTGGCCTAAATATGTAATACTTCATAATTTTGGTGGTAAGGAAACAATTCCCTACTTAAAACCAGAGGATTTTACTGCAGAAATATGTAGGGGAAACACGTGAATTATATGGTACAGTTACCATCGGTGGTGCTAATGTATGTATAAACTTGTTCTTTTCTTTTAGGACAAATGATGAGGAGATCCGTCCACTTAAACGGTTAGGGAGTGATCACTCGCTTATATGTATTGTCTGATTATTTCCAAAAGAACCGGTATTGAGCATTCTGAAAAATCGACGATTGGTTTTTGGAGCGTCCGGTAAGCAGAGCAGTGTACTCATAAGAGATGGCTCATACCGTAACCACTTCAAAAACCATGAACGGTTCTATGGAGGAGTTTTCATTTATTCTGATGCTGGAATCCATACATAGTTCCGTTACCCGTTGGGTGTGGTAATCCATGTGTGATTCTGAGCTCTATTTGAGATGTAAAAATCGGTATGTGATTCCGAGATTGGTTGGGGTATGAGAATCCATATGGAATTCCATTATCTATTTTGGTGGCGGTGCGTGAGTTAGAATGGGGGATGTAGCCTTACTAGCGGTTATGACTAAAACCAGAGAAATGAGACATTGCCAGTAGGGTTGGCATACCCATAGTGCAGTCGTCTCCACCTAGAATTACCTACAGTTATTATGCATGCATGGAGCGATGCACTCGGTCTTTGCAAGACCAACTATGTTTTTCTTATGGTACATCACTGGGGATGTATGCTACTTCGGAAGGATATATCTGATCCTTGTGTAGGATGACCGTTCTCGAAGTACTAAGGGCGCCTCCATGGAATCCTACACAATTAGCGAACATGCCTTATCGGGTTTTGATTATATACCAATTATTATTGTGATGTACACTCACAAGCATCGCAGCCATTTGATTATTATTATTTTCACCCTTAGACATTATTACAATAT
Source organism: Allium fistulosum (assembly GCA_030737815.1). Taxonomy (NCBI): domain Eukaryota; kingdom Viridiplantae; phylum Streptophyta; class Magnoliopsida; order Asparagales; family Amaryllidaceae; genus Allium; species Allium fistulosum. Next base: position 794,121,448 of record CM060902.1, on the reverse strand, counting down.
CACTGGATTTTCTTATATAAATGTTTTGGTTATTGTAAGGTAAAATCCCGTCTGTGTTTATGTGTAGCGTGGTCTTACGAGATACCTTTGATTTTAAAGGATTATACAAGGTATCATAAATAGAATTCCTTGTGATTTTAGTTGCTCACACTGGTTTTTCCGAACCGATCTTGTTTTCCTATAATGCTATAGTCAGCCCGAGCATATTTTCCAGATTTAACTGGATGCTTTGGAGCTTTCAGATGAAAAGCTGGATTCTCCAAGACGTATTCACGTATCTTATAGTCTTCCGCTATTTTTGTTGTTCATGATTCCGTTCGGATTTATCTGAAATTATAAGGACATGCTGTTATAACTATCCAGGCTGGAAATATGTTAATATACTATGATGTTGTGTATATTAAAGATGCTTCTTTTGTAAAGATCTTGATTATATTATATATATTCTCGTCACGGTGTGAGATTCTGTTATGTCTTCTTTTTCTTTCACCCCAACAATCTATCTTTCTGATACTTGGATATTCGACATGTGAATAACATGGATGTCTTAGTGTCAATTTCTAAGGGTTGAAAAGTCAGGTCATTACACACAGTATCAGAGCTTAGGTTAAGTGAACACCTAGGCCTTGGTGGGGTAAACTCATTATTAATAGGGTTAGTAACACCCTAAAATGAGTAACTCATTAGAGATGGGATTAGTAATATCCTAGAATGAGTTGAGTGTATATATAGAAGAGCGCATATTTGTTATTTTCATAAAAAGGTTTTATATTGTGTTGTTTGGTCGGTTGAGTCGTTTATAAATTTCGATCAATGTATCTGGTCAATATTATTGATAGGGATTCCTAAACACTTAAACGAGGCCAAACCGACACAATATTTTTTTAAATTGGTAAATGAAATAATTTTACCTAGAAATATATTTTTTATATATAAAAGAATAATTTTTGTAAAATTTAATATAGTTATTCTTGATTTTGGTTGTTTGTTAGGAACGGTAATATTCCATTATCATCATCTAGAATTTGATTAGTCGGGCTTGACCAGTTCTGAGCATTGACTATTGTTTGTCGATCTGTCTAAAATCTTCCTTTTCATAACATAAGTTGAGTAGATAGAAATTATGGGAACATTAAAATGAACACCTTATGAATTAAGTTTCACAATTTGACTATAAGGCGTTTGATGTTAATGTTGGCTAAAATTGAGTTTTAATAAGCGGTGTATAATAAAATAAAGTTGGAATATTTTGAAATAAATAGTAGTGAAATAATTTATAAGGTATATTTTTATAAATTGGGTTGTAAAAAAATGTGCTTTGAAAATGATTCTCAAGGACTTAATCCCCGGTGCTTTTGAAAAATGGTTTCCAAGGTTTTGGAAAGATAATAATAGTATTATGTGGTGTATCTATGAATAAAGATATTTTAAAAACGAATTTTGTTATCAACTGTTTTGGTGAAACATATTTTTATTAAATCCCAAAAGCATGATTTGGTGTACAAAAGGAAAGATGTGTGTTATTATTTCAAGTGATTTTCGAAAAAAGTAATAATACATTTAACTTGGAAGAGCCCTATGGTATAAATATTTTTTGGAAACATATACTTAATTTATTGTTTCAAAATAGATTTGAAAATGAAAGGAAATGTTTTAAGTTAACTAGTTCGAGCGGCTCAAAAATAACAAAAAAATGGGAAAGAGGCGTGTTCGGATGGTAAACCCTTCTCTTAAGTATTACACTTCTTAGTAAGGGAATATATAATACTATTCAGTAGTACCCAGTTCCTTATAAGATTTTGGGGTTAGTCGGACTATATAGATATTTTCTATGGGTTGAAATATATAGTATCATTTCAATAAGTGATTTTGAATCAAAACTGGTTATTTAAATTCTTAAGTTGAATTCAAATAAAAGATTTGAATCGGATATGTGTATATACCCTTAGTATATGATTCGGTATTATACCAGTTTTAAAACTAGGTTGTGTTTTATGAAAATCTTTTCATAAATAATGTTGGAAAGTAAAATGAAATTAATGTTTTGTATATACTCTCAGGATTTAGAAGAGCATTATATATTAAGAAACTAGAGTAAATTCTTGAATTAATTTCAAATAAAAGAATGTTTCTATATGGTGTTTATTTTGGGATTCAATCTAAACTTTGTTATATTTTCCATCCTTTGGAATTTCGCAGATGAAATTATTTTTAAGGGAGAGAGAATGTAACAACATAGAATTTTATCACTTTGATTTTTAAAATACTTAATTAATTTAAAATATTCGATTTTTGGTTTTAAAATAAAAAGAAAATCAATTTGGTAATAAAATGAATTTATAGAATTTTTCTAAAAAATTTAATTTGGTAAATATTTAAAGTGTCATTTGATGTATTTTACGTTGAATGTTGGCATTGTTGAATTTAACAGAACTTGCTAACCGACATATTTTATTTTTTTGTTGTGATCTTGTCAAATTTCTTATGCAATCATATTTTATTTGTTGTCGTCCGCCATTCGTACGCAGACAAAATATTGTATGGCGGGATACTGTAATCTATTCAAAATCAAAAATAAATCCATACACAGTACACACCATCAACTCATCATAAATGTTTGTCTACCCCGACCTCCTTGCCTCCTCTGTTTTTCTCCCATACCTCTGTTTGTCTTGTCTCCTTGTCCCCATTGAGTTCTAACCTCAATTTGAATCTTGGTCTACTTGCTATTGAAGGAGGTGCATATGTATATATATGCTCAGGAAAGCAGAGTTTTCTTCTTCTTCATTTTTGTTTCCTTTGTAAATTTCAAAAACAATGAAAATTTAAGTAGCCACCCGTCATTTCAACGAGCTTGGTGGCCAGAATTGTCATTTGCCTCAACTGTGCTCAAATTGGTGCGAAATTAATGATCGTTTGGATTAGTGACCGGAGGACACGAGTGTGTTCGTACCGTCGAAATAGGATTTTTAAGAGTGGTTTTATTTTTTTAGGGTTTGGGATTGTCGTGGAGGTAGAGACGATCAGTTTCCAATTAAAAATGAATTTACAGTGAACCGATGGTCGAAGTCGGAGAGTTCCGGGAGGAAGCTTGAGGCAAGGCGGAGGCAGTGATTGTGGACGATTTGAGATCTATGGTCGAAATTAGGTGGCGAAAGCAATTTAGGGTTTAGTGGTGATGTTTTGATGATGCACGTGTTGGCCATTGTCAGAGGCAATGGAGGGAGTTGAGTGGGTCGCACATTGCTGGAAGGTGGCGCAGTCGATGGGAATGACGTCGGTGTAGGTGGCAATAATCGATCCTAACAGTGGCGCTAGGTGATGGGTCGGCATTGCGGTCAGGTTTTTTTAGGAGCGTCGGAGATGTGATGTCATGGTCAGTTGGGACAAGCTTGAGGAGGTAGAGTGGTTGGTTGCCTCGGTGAGTCGAAGTGGTGGTGGGTTGAGTCATGCATGTGCATGGATACGTGCACGATTTGGTTCAGGAAATGAAAGTGGGAATTAAGGAAGATGAACTATTCCAACCGGGCTTTGTTGCAGGAAGGGAGAAGCGGGATTGGCCTATTTGAATTTTGGTGAGAAACTAAATTTGATTTGTTATTTAATTTATAAAACAAAGTGTTAATATTTAAAATACCCTAACTCACTCATATGGAATCGGTTTCACCCACGGATTTTTTACATTGGGTTCGAATTGACGAACACAATGCTTTGACATACATATTTATTGGTTTTTGTGTAGTAAATTTTAATGATAAATTAATATTGACTGATGATACTTACATCAATTTGGGTAATTACGTAGTTAAATTAATTATACTTAAGAGGAGTTAATTATTTGGCCAAATAAACATCATTCTGTTAAAGTAAACTGAATAGGGTAATTTGGACACCTGGTTAGCAGAATAAAGCATCGTTTTGCTAATTAAATTAACTTGACATTTAAGTAGCAGAATAAATCCCTGTTCTGTTATTTTATAGATTTGGACATCTGATTATATATCATGTATTGATATGCTGCTTGGAATATGTGACATGTTAACCAATGATGGTTAAATATTGAATTTATTTACATAGTCGCTGATTATGTAAATATCATTTATTAACTTGGAAAGTAAATTGATTGATATGGTAGCTTGTTTAAGTACTATTGTGATCGCTAAGCCCTTCCGAATTTGAAAAGTTGATTATTGATTTAAATGTTATTTTAAGAATAATTATTATTTATTAATAAGGTTTTAAAGATAATTTTTATATGTTAATAATATTTAAAAGGTAATCATTATTTGTTAATAATGGTTTAAAGATAATTAATAATTGTTTTAATAATAATTTAAAGTTAATTATTTTTAATATAATTCTTTAAAATTATTTAAGAATATTTAATTATTTTTTAAATAATTTATTTAAAATGTTTAAATTATATTTTAATTATTAACTAAAATTATTTAATTATATTTAATGCTTAATTAATTATCGTATTAATATTATTCATAAGTAATTAATTATTGTATTAATAATGTTTGGAATTAATTAATTATTATGTTTATAATGTTTTGAAAATAATTAATTGATTATCATAGTAAGGATGTTTTGAAATTAATTAAACATTGTATTAATAATATTTTGAAGTTAATTAATTATTATGTTTAAATTGTTTAAAAGTTAGTTTGTTAGTATAATAATATTGTTCAGAAGTTTTTTTTTTGGCAACCAGGGAAACCTGTTCTATCACCGCCGACATTGCGACTCCTGAACAGTAAACCTGGGGAAACACAATTGGCCCGCCACAACCGTGCCCCCATTTAGACCAGACCTTTCTGTATACTTGAAGCAGCTGCCACGATTCGAACTCCTCACCTCATACGAGGGAGGCCGTTGCTCTTGCCAACTGCGCCATGTGCGCGGACGCATACTGTTCAGAAGTTAATTTAATATACTAATAATAATAATCTATAGTTATTATTTTGAATAAGGTTTATAGATTACTAAATAAAAAGGGGTTTAAATAATAATTTGTTATTTAAAAAGTGGTTTTAATAATTTATTTGTTTATCAAATAAACTTTATTGCTTATGTTTACTTATAGGGGAATTGTTTTAATTTAGGAAAATTTATGAAAAGAGTATTATAAATTAAAAAGAGATCTTGAGAGTTGTAAAAGAAATTTTATAAATGATTTTGGAAATTTATAAAAAAAGGTTTATAAATAAACTTGGAGATTTATTAAGTACTTTATAAATGGACTGGAATTTAAAAGGAGATTTTAAAAATGAAAGGGGTTTATTAAGAGGATTTATCTGAGGAATTTATAAAGAGAAATGGAGATTGGATTTCCCTTAACTGGCCTTCTTAATTATCGTGGTATAGAACATTCGTTCCACACTTAACACCGATGAATATTGTTTGGGTTTATACTTATCTCCATTTAGACAACATTTAGGTTTGATCATTTTAATATGATTTGAAATAGGAATTTTCTAAGAGTTATCGAAAATATACTTTTACCATCTTATATAAGTATGTAAAAAGGGTTTTTCGCGTCTTTGGAAGGAATGGTTTGTGAATATACTTCTCCCGGTGAGATAAGTATATGAAAATTTTGATGCATATTTTGGAAAGAGGTTAATTTAATAAAAGATTAATTTTAAGAGGCTTAGTGATTTATGTAGGAAATGTCATCTCTATTTTGAATGTGTGTTTATCTGATAGTTAAATAATTGACTATCAAATCTTAGCCTAAATATTTAAACCTTCTTAATTTTGGTTGTAGAGAAGCAATACCCTATTTAACGCCGAAGTATTTTAACTCTGGAAATATCTAGGGGAAACATATGAATTATATGGTATAGTTACCGTCGGTGGTGCTATACTGTATGTATAAACTCGTTTTTTCCATCTAGGACAAATGATGAGGAGATTCATCCACTTAAACGGTTAGGGGGTGATCCCCGCTCTTATGTATTGTTTGATTATTTCCTAAAGAACCGATATTGAGCATTCAGGAAAATCGGCGGTTGGTTTTTGGAGCATTCGGTAAGTAAGGGAGTGTACTCGTAAGAGAAGACTCATACCATAACCACTCCAAAAACCATAAATGGTTCTATGGAGGAGTTTTCGTAATCTATTAAGATATTGGAATCCATGTGTGGTTCCATGACCCGTTGGGGTGAGGGATTCCGTGTGTGATTCGGAGATCTATTTGAGATATGGAAATCAATATGTGATTCCTAGACCTGTTGGGGTATGAGAATCCATGTGGGATTCCATGATCTATTTTGAAGGCGGTGCGTGAGCTGGAATGCCGGACGTAGCCTCATCAACGGTAATGACTAAAACCAGAGATATGAGACATAACCAGAAGGGTTGGCGAACCTATAGGGTGCATACGTCTCCACCTAGAGTTACCTACAGCTGCTATGCATGCATGGAGCGATGCACTCGGTCTTAGGCGACCAGCTATGTTTTCCCTATAGTATATCACTAGGGATGTATGCTGCTTCGGAAGGATATCTTTGATCCTTGTGCAGGAGGACCATTCTCGAAGTACTGAGGGCACCTTTGTGGAATCCTACACAATTAGCGAACGCGCCTTGTTGGGTTTTGATTATATACCTATTATTGTTATGATGTACACTCACAAGCATCACATCTACTTGATTATTATTATTTTCACCCTTATACATTATTATAATATCACTGGATTTTCTGATATAAATGTTTTGGTTATCGTAAGGTAAAACCCGCACGTGTTTATGTGCGGTGTGATCTTACTAGATACCTTTGATTTTAAAGGATTTTACAAGTTATAATAAATAGAATTCCTTATGATTTGAGTTTCTCACACTAGTTTTTCAAAACTGACCCAGGCATTGTTTTCCTATAATGCTCGGGTTAGCCTAAGCATATTTTTCAGATTTAGCTGAATGCTTTGGAGCTTTCAGTTGACGAGCTGGATTCTCCAAGTCGTATTCACATATCTTATATTCTTCCACTTTTTTTGTTCTTGATTCTATTTGGATTTACCTAAAATTGTAAAGACATGCTGTTATAACTATCCAGGTTGGAAAATACGTTAGTATACTCTAATTTTGTGTGTATTAACGATGTTTCTTTTGTAAAGATCTTCTATATATTATATATCTTCTCGTCATGATGTGAGATTATGTTCTGTCTTCTTTTTCTTTCACCCCAACAATATGTTTTTCCGGCACTTGGATATTCGACACGTGAATATCCTGGATGTATTAGTGTCGATTTCTAAGGTTCAAAAAGGCGGATCGTTACATCATCAAAGATCAAAAGAAGCTAAGTAGGAAATTTACTAATCTTTCCAACAAAGTGGATAGGTATTTTGGGAAGATTATGAAGAATCTTGATAGGAGCTCATCTCCTTAGTTATCTTCTAATTCTGTCAGTTATCCATTATATCTTTTCTAGCTTTTATTTCCTTGCATTTCCTCAGTTTATTTCGTGTTATCTTCTTATATTTTCCTTTTTGCTATGTATTAATCAGTGAAAATTAGTTCTTGCTGTTATTTATTATCCTATTATTCTTTGGAAATCATTGAAATATAACGGTCTTAAGTAGAAACAAAAATATATCAAAAACTTACAAATGCAAATTCAGGCACATATGTCGAAATACATATTTGTATATGTCGACATATTATAGCCTTTTGGAAAAAAATTAATATTTGAAATATTGTAACTACATTTAATTTAGTTATTTCAAATGTCTTTTCACTCCTATTTAAGCCTATTTCTTTCAAAAAAACTCACTCTTCAATTCATCTTTCCATCTCCTTCCATTCTCAACATTTTCCTTAATAAAAATAACTTCTCCACACCAAAAAATTTGTGAAAACCTTAAAGAGATACTCTAATCATTCAATGATGTTATCTCCATCATACTAAGGAATCAAAGGCATTTGGAACTGAGCCAAATGCAAATAACTAAAGAGCAAGAGTAATATTTTGATGCTCTTTGATGGTTAGTTTCCTCCCTTATCAAAGATGATCAAACTAACAACCTATAATGCTTAAACACTAATGAAAATGAAGATTGGGATGCCATCAAAGCAAATCCAATCTTTGGATCTAAAGGTTGGGTTGAAGTCCCTAGGAATATCTAGATTTCTGTTTATTTTAATTTGTAAGTGTGTATATTAAAAAATTATTTATTTCAATTTGATCAATATGTAAATAATTAGTGCTTTTAGGTTTGGATAATTACCATAGGTTTGATTTAGTATGATTATATAGTGTGGATTGTAAAATAGTTAGGTATTAAATTAGGTTTTGATTTGAGTTTGATTGTATTTTAGTGTGTATTATATAAATTAAATAAATAAATATAGTTTGCATTATCCTATTTATTTATTATCCTTAATATTAAGTATATAACTTAAAGATTGATCATTGTCTACTTTAATGCATGCCATGATTATATCATATTAAATGTCCAGTATTTTCTTTATTCATGTCTCACATATTACATCTTAATTTGTCAAATTTAATTTTATGTTTTAATTATTTTAGTCCAGTCAAAATATTATAGTTAAACCCATATTAATTAGCATATCACTTAATATTCTAAAATGTTGATTTTGACTCCATAATTTATAAGTATATCATTTAAGGGGAATTTCATTTTTTTCATCCATTTTTATTGATGACAAGGCAGAGAAAAATATAAAATATACACATGCATATATTTAGGGGAGTTATATAACTTAGGGGGAGTTATATTACATTTTATATACATGAATACTTAATGGTTGTCATTATCAAAAGGGGGGAGATTGTTAATACCTTAATTATTGATTTTGATGACAATAACCATCTAATATATATATTAATGTTTTGCTGAGTTATATTGTATATAGTGCAGAATATTACACAGGTGCTGAATCAAAGACTGTGTAAAGACTCAAGAAAAAGATTTGAAGACTCATGAGTCCAAAGACAAAGATATGAAGAGATCAATGTTATAATTTAGTGTTTAGAGTCATTGGATTATATTGTTAAAGTCCTTAATACTAATTTTCGATCTCTGATATTTAAAAAAAATTATTTTAATTTCAAAATATATTTTTAAATATTTTATAAAAGCCTATTTGAGTTCAAAAGTATTTAAAATGTATTTTCAAATTATTTTACAAAGTATAGAATTTTCAAAACAATTTAAAAGAAAACGATTTTCAAAATTCATTGGCATATATCGAAATACATATTTCTATATGTTGACAAATAAACTATTAATTTGGTTTTTAACTTTAGAATGGTAGTGTCCTTTGGACACAACTTTTCATGAATGGATACATCTTTTCATTCACTATATAAAGGAGAGTGCAGATAACTTTTTAATCGATTAATAATTTACTTTCTTCTCACTTCTTACTCTTAAAAATTATACTTTATACTCTTTAAAATCATATAGAATCAATGTATACATTTGTATTGATTCACTACTACTTACTTACTATTTTGCAAGCATCTCTCTCATTTCAAAGATAAAAGTGATATCCAAGTGGCTATAGGATCATTGTATCCAAAGTACAACTATTTGTCTATGGAAAAACATCAACTCTACTCATGTTTGTGTTAGTGTGCTTGTAGCCTATTCAAATCAAGTAGGTGTACATGTAGCCTATTCAAATAAGGTGGGTGTGCTTAGTATCCTGGTAAATCTGGTGGGTGATCTTGTTGCCCAGTCAAATCAAGAGAGTTTGCCTCAGACTTGTGATACAGGAAGGTGTGTCTTGTAGCCTTGAAATTGAGATTGTACTTTGGTTTTCCTTCTACCTGGTTTAAAGTTGGTGATTGAAAAGAAATCCATACAAGAAATTGTACGGAACTGGATGTAGAGGAAATTAATATGAACCAGTCCTAGTTTTTTGTCTCTTACTTTACTTTATTGCTTTTATAGTTATCTTTGATTACATCTGTGACTAATTATTAGTATAAATCTATGTTGTTAATCTGTGAATTGATATTAATCTTGAAATAATTTTTAAATGATTTACATAAGTTAGAAAACACTATTCACCTCTCCTCTAGTGTTAAATTAGCCTTATGATCCATTATTCTACAATATACATATGGGTATATGCTAAAATCCTAAACGTTGATATGTAGTTTAGGTGTTTGTTAAATTGTTCGAATAACCTATATACTTGATCTTATGCTATTCATATGTCTATATTACATGTATATGCTTGAATGAATGTTTGGTGATTAAGAACACACTTATGAGTGTTGGAGAAATTTTACTTGACATATGGATGTTCAATTTGGAGTTGGAAATATTGGATAATAGCAAGTGGAGCATGTTCAAAGCAGAACGGTAAAAAAATTGGAATTTGATAAAGATTTGGAAGTTTGGAGAAAGCTCCAAAGCAAGTTTTAGGGAGAAGTGGTGCAGACACTGAGAATGCTCTAGGTCATGCTTCAGAGTGACCGGCTTAAAGCATACTTCAGGTTAGAGGCATGCAAGACCCGAAGCTTGATCTGGGTAATAAGAAAGGAATTTTTCTTAGGAATTTTTTTTCAATGTAACAATTTAGTGGACCACTGAACCATGGGGTTCGATCACCCGTTGAACCATTTACACGGTTCGGTCACCAACCGAATCGTTCAAATTGTCCGATGCCGACCCAAAGCATGCTTCAGTTCGAGGAAAGGGTTAACCCGTGGTTCCAAACCATATCATACCGAAGTCATTACTTGGATATTGAGGACATGTCTAGCCTAGATAAGGTAGGTCAAAGCTTTGGAAACCTTAGGTGACCCTTGAGTCGACCCAAGGTTGAGAAATATTTCAGGGTGCTTAACTTTCCATCCTATGCCCAAATTCAACGCAAATTGGACCATCAGGACAGTAGTTTCTAGGATAGAAATTTCAAGTGCCATATCTTCGTTTATTTGATCAAATTCTTAAGGGATTGATTTTTGGGTCGATGGAACAAAGAACGGCATCCGAGGGAATAAATGAGTGTATTTTGAGAAAACTGGGAATGAGATAAGTTAGCTTAGTGAGGCAACAGACCTATACCCATCGGCACCCAAATTACATAAGAAATTGCGCTGTTGTTGCGCCAATCGATATAGGACGATCATTTGAGTTTAAAATGAAACAAAACATCACAAAATCTATATTATATCTCATAGTGCATGAAAAAATATATAAAATCACAGATATAAAACAGAAGAAACCATAATAACTAAGTGATCCAAATATCAGAGTACAGATACACAAAGTTATACATCATGAAATAGAGTTTATACAACATAAGTAAACACATAAGATTGTCTCACAATAATACTAATAAGCAAGCACTGTCAAGGCTCCATAGTGTTTCACAGCGGAATAAGCATAGAAATCCATATATAATACAAGATAGCTTCCTCCAACTCATCCTTTACATAGCTACTGCATCTCACCTAGATGTGCTATCTATTCTACCCATTTAAGAGCACCCGAGATAATAAGAAGCAAAGCATAAAACCTCGAGTTAGACAACAGTCTGGTGTGAGTGGTAAATGAATCTCAAAGTACTATACAAGTCTATATAGTAAGGATCAAAGGTATATGAATCATACCTGACCTGTCCTTACAACCAAAAAATTAGCACATAATAACATAGTATGCTACTCTAAATGTCATAAAGGTGTGATAAAACTAAACATGATAACGGGTGTCTAAGTATCCATATCTCAATACCTATCTCCAATGACTACCCTAGAGTGATAAACTATGGGAAAAGAACACAAAGCAACCATAGCATCCATTAAATAGTCCTCACTATCACTCAATGTTCTCTAGATATATGGTAACCTGTATGACCATTCTTCTGCCAGTGACTAATGGAAATCCCAGTTTTCAGCCTACTCTCTTCAGCCTAAAGCTGGTGCTAGAGCTATTCTTCCGGTTCAGGGTACACGGATCCATTCTTCTGATCTAGGATAGCCATTCTTCACTACCCATGAGCGTCCTTACGATGCCCTTGCTTTGAGTACAATAGAAAACACTCCAAGTATCAACGATCCCTTAGTACGCGTATCCAAGCCCTTCTTCTACTCCATCTAACTTCCATTGTCTTGGAGGTACCATTCTTTATTCCTCCACTTAACGACTCATTTCTTCATTCCTCCACTTAACGACTCATTTCTTCATTCCTCCACTTAACGACTCATTTCTTCATCAAGATGTTATACTTGAGGAACCATTATACATTCCACACTCTATGACTACTGTCTTCATCGAGTCGTTATCTTAGAAACCTAACTCCATTCGTCATCGAGTTACTATCCGAAGACTCTAATTTTCAACATGTTATTATATCGCTGTTAGTTATTATCCGAATAAGCCAACACCTTCAGCATGATCTACAAAACATCTACAATGGTTCCCAAGAGTTTCACATTCCCTGGACCAACCCCTAAAATTAGGGCCGAATTAAGCCAGTAATTTGTCGCCAACTCAAGCATTAATTCATCATCAGCTTAAGCCCTTAACTCGTTATCAACTCAAGTCCTTGACTCCTCACCAACTCAAGCTTAATTTATCGCCAACTCAAGCCTTGATTTGTCCCCAAAATAAGTTTTAATTCATTGCCAACTAAAGCCTTAACTCATCACCATCTTCTATACTTAGCAAATTTCCTTTACCGTGCTATAGAACAACTCATCTAGCCAAATTCTATCCATCCATGCCAACAACCAAACCATATGAGCTACCACCTAAATTCAAGGCCGAATTAAGCCTCTTAATTCGGGACCAAACCAAATCTTTAGAGAATTTGGGAATGCAATTTACTATGTAGGCTCCCTCTATGCTCTAGAGCTTCTCCACCAAGTTTCATCCAATTTTGACCAACTTAGCCTTCGATTTTCCCAATCTCTCGAGCTATCTACCTAATATACAAAATTCTAGTAATCAAAAGCAAAGCATAACATACAATCATAGATAATCATGCATATGCATCCATTCATCCATACAATACATGAGAATATGAGGATCAAACTAGTTTTATTCTGAATCTAAATTTTACATTAGCATATGCATATAAATGATGAATATTACAGTAGCATGCAGATATGAGCAAAAGATTTCAAAACCCATTTCTAAAATCATTTGAAAATCTAATATTTCTGGTCATAAGCATATATGAACAAGTGGTTAAAGTTAGAAAACCCTTTTTAGGTCAAAAACATGTAAAAATAACCGTTTTAACTATATAAACAAGTATCGATGAGTGAGGAGTCAAGAACCACTCACCAAATACCTAAATCACCAATTTTCTTACTTAGATCTGAAGAGGACAGCAAGGAAGAAAGACACAAATCAATGGAAATGATTATCTCTAGTTTCAATATGTTAATCTCCTCTCTAATCAATGATTTGGCTAAGATTAATAAAGAAAAGATGCGATCTTTGATGAAATTAGAGTTAATGGAGGCTTAGATCTATTTTGAAGAAGAAGAAATGACGTAGATCGGTTCCTACAGCTTCTTATTATCACAAATTTCTAAGCGGGTTAGTGGCCCTAAGCATGAGCTTAGTTTATTACTCACTAAAACTAGCCAACGATAGCCTAAGGTTAAAACTGCCATAACTTTCAAATGACACGTTCATTTTTCTAGTATGACAACTCTATGAAATGGGAAACAACCATCCTAAAGCAGTGGAAGTGATTTAAGACCCTAATTTAGAACCTATCAAAAGTTATAGTCCAAAGAAGATTTTCAGGGTCAAAATTGTCCTAATGAAATTTGGAAAAAATCAAAGATGTGAAAAATATCCCAAAGAGTCACTTCCCAAAATCCTAGAGTCATATGACCTTGTATGAATAAAATAAAAATATTTTATGATCCTCTTATATGTAAAATGTGGGTTGTTACACTCTCTCCCCTTTAGATATTTCACCCCCGAAATCCCCAGACAAATACAGACAATCAATCATAGTTACCCCGTATGCCTAACAACCATGTATATCCTCAAACATATCAAACATACAGCCATGCAACCAATAATATAACACAATTTTTATAGTGGTTCGACATAAACTCTAGCATATATCCACTTCAATTTTTTATAAGTTGTTATCTCTCTGGATTACAGTTGGGTTTCTTATATCTGACCACAGTCTACTAGATCTTAGATTTACAATGATGTTTTTAGAGTGTTTGAGAGTCACTAGTACAAGAATTTGCCGATCTAAGTCTTAGAGGTGAAGAAGTAGAAGAGTCTCTGTAGTTAGAGAATCTAGATCCTGTTTTGATTGCTCTATGGTTTGTATTTATAGCGGTAGCAGTCGTATTGTGCCAAACAAAAAGTTGGAGTTGAATCTAGAAGAAAGACCAAGATAGTGCCTGAAGTCGTGACCCCATCTGGGTTAACACCACATGTCAGTACCGACCTCCAAAGTCGTTGCTGACATATGTGGTTAAATCCAAATGGGTTGATTCCTTTAGCATGCTTCATTCTACTTGATTTCAAGGTGTCTCATGTTGTTTCCATCAATCGTTGGTTACCCAAAACAAGTCATCGTCTACACTTCTCCAAAATAACCCAGTATATGCCTTTTTGCCTAAGAGGTCGGTGGTGACTTTTTTCCATAGCTCGGAATGACTTATAATTTTTACAACACTCTTATAATTCCATATGGAGGTGTGCCAAGAAGTCGCAACCCCAATGGAGTTAATAGGAGAAGTCAGTACCTACATGAAGGTCGGTACTAACATCTCTCATTAGTGAATTTTGACTTCAAATTTCTTGAGCTCAATTCTCTAGTGATTTTAGGTGTGCCTCCAAGTTTTCAAGTTGTTTTGTCCTTGTTTGAACCTTCCAAGTCCAGTTGAAATCTGCTTTGCTAAAAAGTGGGTTAACACTTGCCTCCCAAAGTAAGCCTTTTGAATGTAAGGTGTGTTTTGATCAAGAACAAGTTCCACAAATCAGTCTTTGATTGTAGAGCTCATTAGCTACTTCAATCTTGGAGATTTGTTCAGTTTATTCGGATTTTCTTATCAATCATGAGTCATTCCAAATTTGTTACAGCCTAAGACTCTAGACTCTGCTTAAGTGTAATTTATACATCACAATCATTTCGATTTCACTTGAGGTTATTACATCGCATATCTTATATTACATCACATTTCCGAAATCGTACCGTGTTCATCTGGGATTTATCAGTTTTACTCTAACTACAAGGTATTCAAATCCTTTTATTAAATTCTTTTTCATGATAGTGTTTGATCTCTCGGGATCATCTTCCATTTAATTCAACGCTTAATCTCTCTAGATCATTTGTCTTTTATGCTAAGAGAACGATCTCTCCAGATCGTTTAGTATTCCAATCTTGGGTTTCGATCTCCCCGGATCCTTGCTAAGCTCGTTCGCTCTTCGATAAAGGGACTCTAGGACCAATCAAGCCCATCCACTCACTATCCAGTGAGGGGACCTACTTCTTGCACTCCGACCTCCATGTTTGGCAGTAGCTGTATAGCGACCAAAGAAGCCCATCCTTTTCACTCTCCAATGATGTGGCACACACACTGCATTCCAACCCCATCTCTTCGGATGGTAGCTCTAAGGCGATCCAAATTTATACAAGCCCATCCGCCTTCTCTCCAGCAAGGGGACTTGCACTATGCACTCCGACTCTGTCTCTCCTAATGGAAGCTCTAAGGCGATCCAAATCCATACAAGCCCATCCTCTTGCTCTTTGGTAAGGGGACTTGCACCTTGCACTCTAGTCTCATCTCTTCGGACAAGACATAAAGCGATAAATATCAATCATCACATTCCCGTGGATTTTTCAAAATTCAAATTATAACAAATAACATAAATCATAAATAGTCATCCCAGATATCTGACTAAGAGCGTGCTTAGGGTCCAATCCAGATCCCATACATGTATAAGTCATCCAAGGGTTATTATTATCCTAGACAATCACCCCAGAGATCCGAATTAGAGTGTGACAAGGGACCAATCTAGTTTTTGTGCACGTCTAAGTGGTTTGGGGTTATTGTTGTGTAACATCCCCTATCTTGAGGCCCGAAGCTAAGCAATACAGATGCTGCAGTCAACCATAGTATTAACTTCCGGTGACAAAATACAGTAATGTTAATGGTATCCATAATATCAGAAGCACATGAATATGAAATAAAGTCAGCTCAGATTAAAACAACTTTTCTGATTACATTTCAAAACAATATTTTATATTCAACTACACAATCCCATAATCGATTCCTAGGTTTTGATCAAATATAATTATTACAAATTACGCTAAGAGCGACATATGAAGATGCCCTCTTGGATGATCAGAGTACTAAATAGACAATCAGTCTCAATACAACACAGTGGAAATAAAAAAAAAATAGCTCCTATGTATAGCTAGCTTTGCCTCCTGCACGTCTTTGGAAGCTTATTCGTCCAGCCTACTAAACCTGTAAAACCTCAACTCTCAATCTACTCAAACTATATTTTTAGCACCAGAGAGTTTAAGGGGAAAACATAAACTTCGAGTCAGACATAAAGCCTGGTGTGAATAATACTATACATCTCGGTTATCTAATATTAAGTGAGACCACGCCGCTTAGCGGAACGGGTTTCCCATCACTAATATCCCTTTTTTAAAACATATATTTTGCAAATCAAAAACCTACAATCAAACAGATTAAAGCAATAGTAGTAATATCATATACGCATATAAATTTGGTAATCAATGGACTATCTGTCCCCAAAATATAGTTTTGTTTGGCTAACTATTAACCATTGGTTGACTCAGGCCTACCAGACACAAACAATTATCTATGAATTGTTAGACACACTACTGGGCTATCTGCCATTAACTATCTTCTTCTAAGGTCAACTGAACCTAATGGTTTTGTGGGATCAACAATAACTGATCTTCTCTCTGCATACTCCTTTCGGTGTGTAACATCATTTTAGTCTTACCTGTGACAAAGCCCTACACACTAGAATTTTGGACTTATATTAGTTAGGGGCTTATTAGCTAAAGTATAAGGCACGACCCTATACCAGTCCCATCTGGTATTTTAATCTCTGAGTCATTTACTTAGGGTTAACTACCCCACTAAATTTTCCTTGAAAACATTTCTTTCAAATTGATTTAACCCTTTAAATCATACTTAAACAAGAAAATACACTCTTTGCTTTACTCAAATATCTTTGCCATATTATATATACTTCACACAAAACAATGTTGATGAAATATGATGGGATTATCTATCCCTCAAAAATAAGTTAAAACCCTTTTTAACTTAAAAGCTCTTAGGCCATAAACTAAGGTAAATCATTCAAAACCTTTGCTTAAAACTTTAAACAATACCTTTTGAATCTATTCAAAGTATCCCTTCGAAAGCTTTATAAAACCTTAGACATCCCTTTTTCAAAACACTTAAAACTTGCCTTTCGAAAGCATTGGAAACCTTCCATTTAAAGACTCAAGTAACCTTTCGAAACCGTTAGGTTTTTTCCCTTTGAAACCTTTAATAGAAACCTTTCGAAAGCATTAAGGTCCTTTACTAAAAAAAACTTTCGAAAGCATTGGGTTCAAGTAATAGTTTGTGGAACATAGCCTTAAGACCATTTAAGACATTCCTTTTGAAACCTTTAGGTTTATCTTCCAGTAGAACAAAGGTCTTAAAGAACTATGGTGAAAGAAACCCTTTCGAAAGCATTATTCCTAAGTAAAAGAAAGTGAATGGTTTCGAAACCAACCCTTCCGAAAGCATGGAGAAGCAGCTTCTTAATAAAAGCGAAAGCTCCCTTTCGAAACCAATGTTTAAAGGCATAAGGGGCCTCAACTGGATCCAAAGGTAGAATGCGGCAGTAGGGGTTTCGACCCTGTTGAAAGCTTATTTTAAAACAAAAGGCGACAACATTTGTCGAACGCTATATTAAAACCCTTTCGAAAGCATTCTTTTTAAAACAAGGCAAGCGGCATCTCTTCAAAGCAAAATAAAGGTCACGACCTCTTCGAAAGCATGGTTTCGTCCTTATATCTTTCGCATATCTCCAATCCACTACGTACCAAGGCATTGATACCATATGTATTGGTTTCGACTAGGATGGAGGCGGTAGTATAAGGTCGAAAGGGGCGACCGAAAGTGGTGAAACAACAATCCTTTACAAAAAACGATTTTTAACTTTTTATAGTAATATCTTGCTAACTAACCTGCCTTATTGGTTAATATCTAACTGATTGCCAATTTCTTTTCCAAATCTTTTCTAAAGGTGTTGCCGAATCCAGTAATTATAAATTTAAAACATTTAGTAAATTGCCCATTCTCCATTTATAAACATATAAAACATTTAAGTCTCATACCATAAATAATTTTATATACTTAATAAAACACTTACGAAAATTCTCTAAAAATTCCAATAAATCACTCTTAATATATTTTTAACATATATAAATTTCTGATCCAAAGCTAACATATAATAGCTGTAATTGATTTAAACCCAATTTAACCATTTTCTTTACTAGAAAATTCATAATAAATCCATAACTCAGAAAATTATGAAACTTGAAACCCATCTCTAAAATAATGCTTCTGACCTTATACCAAAAACGCAAGCCATTTG
Organism: Allium fistulosum; assembly: GCA_030737815.1. NCBI lineage: Eukaryota > Viridiplantae > Streptophyta > Magnoliopsida > Asparagales > Amaryllidaceae > Allium > Allium fistulosum. Next base: position 794,102,832 of record CM060902.1, on the reverse strand, counting down.
GATGTCATTTAGTTAGTTTTCAAAATCGGTTTTTATCATAAAATTTATATGAAATAACATAAATCATCAACAAGCATATATATATATATGTATATATATATATATCCATTTAAACAACCAAAACATGGCAAATCATTTGCAAAATAATTTTGGATCTCATCTAGAAGCTGAAAACAATTAAAATGAGATGAAATCATCGGGTTTCCACTTGGCTCCAAGATCACATGTTCTAGGCACTTGGTTTTGAATCCCAACACTTCTGGTTATTCGCTGCTGTCCAATCCTTTGGAAAAAATCCTTCTAGCATCTCCTATTGTCTAGTTATTATCCCATTTTGCATCTCCTTCATCCTTCTCTCCATCTCTTCTATGGTGACATAGATGGATTGATTAGAATTCGAAGACACCTTTTAGCTACCCCCAGGCCATGGTTGACTTCCTCCATCCCTTGATCTGGTGTTAGGTCTCTTCATCTTTTCTAAATCTTAGATTCAGGCTTAAATTTTTCAGAGCTAGCTTTGCTCTCAGTGAAAGCACCAAAATGTTAACTTAAAAATTGAATCAACGCCTGAAAATAAGATGAAAGCACCAGTTCATATTAAATAAAATAGAAAAGTCGTAAAGGAATATATAATTTTTATAGTGGTTCGGCGTAAACTCCTGCCTACGTCCACTTCAATCTCTCAATAGTTGCTCTCTCTTTAGATTACAACTAGTTTTCTAAGATCTGACCACAATCTAGTGGATCACAAATTTACAATGATGTTTTTAGAGTGTTTGATAGTCACCAATACTAAGTATTTGCTGATATAAGTCTTAGAACAACAAATAGTTATTTTCTATATGACTATAATGAAGGAGAGGTTAGAGGTGAAGAAGTAGATGAGTCTCTGTAGTTACATAATCCATATCCTATTTTTGTTTCTCTATGGTTTTTATTTATAGTGGTAGTAGTCATATTGGGCTAAAAAGAGAGTTGGTACTGATCCAAGAAGAAAGCCCGAGATAGTGCCTGAAGTCATGACCGCATCTGGGTTAACACCGCATGTCAGTATCGACCACTAAAGTCGGTGCTGACATATGTTGTTAAACCTAAATGGATTGATACCTTGTGCATGCTTCATTCTACTTGATTTCAAGGTGTCTCATGTTGTTTCCATCGATCGTTGGTCATCCAAAACAAGTCGCCCTCTATTTCTTACCAAAACAGCCCAGTATTAGCCATTTTGCCAAAGAGGTCATTGGTTGTTTTTTCCATAGCTTAGAATGACTTGTAATTTTTACAGCACTTTTATAATTCCATATGGAGATGTCTGAAGAAGACGCAACCCCAATGGAGTTAATTGGAGAAGTCGGTACCTACATGAGGGTCGATACCGACATCTCTCCTTAGTGAATTTTGACTTCAAATTTCTTGAGCTCAATTCTCTATTGATTTTAGGCGTGCCTATAAATTTTCAAGTTGTTTTGTCCTCGTTTGATTCTTCTAAGTCCAATTGAAATCAACTTTGCTAAAAAGTGGGTTAATACTTCCCTACCAAAATATGAATTTCGAATGTAACGTATGCTTTGCTCAAGAATAAGTTCCAGAAATCAGTCTTCGATTGTTAAGCTCTCAAGCTGCTTCCATCTTGGTGAATCGTGTAGTTTCTTCGGATTCTTTGTCAATCACGAGTCATGCCAAACCTATTACAGCCTAATATTCTAGACTCCACTTAAGTGTAATTTATACATCATAATCATTCTGATTTCATTCGTAGTCATTACATCACATATCTTATATAACATCACATATCCAGAATCATCCCATGTTCATCTGGGATTTATCAGTTTTATTCTAATTACAAGGTGTTCAAATCCTTTTAATAAGTCCATTTCCAATATAGGGTTTGATCTCTTAGGATCATCTTCTATTTAATTTAACACGCGATCTCTCCAGATTGTTTATCATTTAAGTAAAGAGAACGATCTCTCCGGAATGTTTAGTGCTCCAATCTTAGGTTTCGATCTCTTTGAATCCTTACTAAGGCAGTTTCCTCTACGGCAAAGGGACTGAACAACCAAGCAAGCCCATCTTCTTACTCTCCAATGAGGAGACCTACTTCTTGCACTCTAGCCCGCCTCTACAGGAAGTAGCTTTATAGTGACCAAAGAACCCCATCCTTTTCACTCTCTGATGATGTGGCTCACTCCTTGCACTCCGGCCCCATCTCTCCAGATGGTAGCTCTAAGGTGATCCAAATCCATACAAGCCCATCAACTGCTCTTCGGCATGGGAACTTGCACCGTGCACTCCAGATCCATCTCTCTATACGGAAGAACTAAGACGATCCAAATCCATACAAGCCCATCTGCTTGCTCTTTGGCAAGGGGACTTGCCCTTCCACTCCAGTTTCTTCTCTTTAGACAAGACATAAAGCAATAAATATCATTCATCACGTTCTCGTGGATTTTTCATAATTCAAATTCAAATTAAAAGAAATAAGCAGAAAGCATAAATAGTCATTTCGGATATCCTACTCAGAGCATGCCTAGGGTCTAATCCAGATCCCGTACATGTGTAAGCGGTGTGAGAGTTATTATTATCCTAAGCAATCACCTTAGACATACGAATTAGAGCGTGACTAGGGATCAATCTAGGTATAGTGCACGTCTAAGTGATCTGGGGTTTTTGTCATCCTAAACAGTCATCTTAGGCATTCAACTCAGAGCGTGCCTAGGGACCGTTCGGGGTTCTGTACATGTGTAAGTAATCTAAGGTTATATTGCATCATTTATTCAAAGTCAGGGTAAAGGAATCACACTTGACTCCAATCCATCCCAAGCAAGGTGTTTTCATCCAATGGAAGTCTCTGATCCACAACTCTATTATGCCTCATGTTTCAATTGTGGGCTTCTTGTTCCACCTCCTATTGTCATGTATTTGTATTCCAATCTGCCACTCTGGCTCCAAGATGGCCTGTTCTAGGCACTTGGTTCTGAATCCTAGCACTTTAGTTATTCCCTGCTGTCCAATCCTTGGAAAAATCCTTTCAGCATCTCCTGTTGTCCAGTTATCATCCCATCTATCATCTCCTTCAACATTCTCTCCATATCTTCCTTGATGACTGTGATAACCCTGATTTTGCGAGCAATTTCATGATTTAAATTAGTGTATGTTTGTTTAAAAAATTGCATTGAGAAAAATAGAAATGGAAACTGATTGCAAATGTATGGTTTAATCATGTACATGTGCAAAAGACAGTGCACACACATGCACACATTTTTCTGTATAATGAAATAGGCAGAAATCAATTTATAAATTAGAATAAATAATTTAGAAATACATATGTATGAAAATAGGATTATGTCTTTAATAAATCTGGCACAAAGAAAATAAAAGCTAGGCAGAAATAAACTTAAAAATTATTTAAAGAAAGAAAATAAGGACTTAGGCAAAAATAGGCATACATATACATGTGCACAAGCAAACACTTGCTGGAAGAAAACAGAAATTGCATGGAAATGGCATGAACCCTTAAGCAAACACTTTATCCATTTCCAGTAATTTCTTTAATTTGGAAAATGAGAGTCATGCATATAACATGACCGCGGTAAAGGGGATAAGGATTATTTCTGAAAATAAAAACAAGGACCACATACCCTTTTTTCTCTTGAATCAAATGAGAGGCAGACCATGTTTTGTATAGGGTAAAAATGACATTGGGTAATTTTGTTAAACCCTAGTAGTAGTCAAGGTTTTGATAAGGAGGCTCAGGGTAGTGAGGCCTGTCACATTGCTCCTCATCACTTAAAGAAAAAATAAAACATAAACCAGAGAAAAATAGAAGAAGGCAGAAGACTAAAAGGGTTCATAAAGCTTAGAAAAAAGAAGGGTTAAAGTGAGTAACCTCACTGGAAATTGTGGCAATAAGTCCTGAATATTGAGGCAGCCTAATTAAATTTATATTTCACTTTTGCAAGCTATGTTCCTTTTATGATTTGATAACTTAGGCTTGCCATTAATCTGCTCAAGTGTAAATCCCTTTACAGTGACATATTTAGGATAAAAGATTCATGGATTTCATGTTTAAATATGGTGATCTGTGTTGTGGTTTAACTTTGAGATGAAGTAGATTTTTATGGGTTTTCTTTATACATTTATTTATTTAAAACTCAGGATTCATGTTGTAGATATATGGCCTAAAAATGAAAGAAAACGTGGGTAGCAACATTGTGTTGTTGCTTATGTCTCACATCAACTAAAATAAAGATAAATGTAGAGGTGCAATGTTATACATGTGCTGAGCTTCTATGTTTTATGAACTCTCCAAATCAAAGCATATACTTGTGGTTTAGCCAGATTTTAAATTAACAAAGGTCTGATTGAACCAAAGGTAAGAGAGGACAACCAGAAAACTATCTATGGCCATATGTTTGTAACTTGACCCATTGAAACCCATAGACAAAATAATATGCTTAGAAATCACATCTGATTGCATGTTTAAAATGTTTGTTTATGAGAACATGACTTACCTATCTCTGGATGAATACATGTTGGCTGAATGTTTATTTCTCTGATTGAAATATGATATACAGAAGGGATTAGCATAGGAATGTGAAAAGGAAAACAACACTTAGTAATTTAACTAAGGACTTTTGGATCTTAGGGCTACAAAATATGGCTTGGCAAGGTGAACATTGCAAGCTCGCACATGGTATGTTTATACCCAGGGGCCTGAGTGTGCTGGGTTAACAGTGATATGTCCCAGGCAGTGTGTGGTTTAACAAGAGAAAGTAGCTAAAGACCATAACATACTTGATAGTGAACAATAGAAATAGGTTCATGAGAGGGATTGGGTAAAATCCCTGATGGCCAGTAATCTGGTAGAAAAGACTTGATGATTGGATTGATGAATATGTTGATTGGTTTATAATGTTTTATGGATGAATCTTATGGTTGCAATCACTGAACTAAACCATTGAATCACATATAATCTGTTGTGCACTGATGTATATACCCATGTATCACAGAAACATGCACAAGAGTGGCATTGAGTTCCTTTATTCATTTTGAAGTTATTTGAATATGAATAAGTGTCATATAAATCATGTTTTCAGTTAGATTGCTCATACCAGGCTTTAGTCTGACCCTTGTGTGTTTTATGCACCATTGGGTGTCTCATGTTTATATGGGGCAGTTCATGGTTGTTTTGCAGGAAAGTAAGAATTCCTTTGATCAGGCTTTGGATGTTTAGCTGCTTAAGGAATTGGATGCTATCTTTAAGGATCTGTTGAAGTTAAAATAGATGTTTATGCTGAATTATGTTAAACTATTTTGTTTACACTTGATTAGAAACTGATGTATTGTAGAATTACTGCCATGATCAAGTGTTGAACCTATATGTGTATTAGCTGAAACTTATGTGCTTTGCTTTGCAAATGTTTTGCTAAGAAATGGAATTTTTAAGCTTCAATAACAGTTAGTTTAAAATGGTGGAAAATCTGAGATTGAAAGGAATTGCGGATTGAGTGTATATCCAAGTATCTAACATAAGAAAATCCATGTTTAAGCTGAAATAAAACCTGGCAGAATGAGGGTTTGAGTTGCTTTAAAAATAAAACAGAATAACATGTATCTTGTTTAAGAAAAAGTGCAAACTGAATATGGCTAACATGACCATTTTATTGAGCCTGGGTTAAGCCAGCACTAAAAAGTTTTAAACTCAATTTATAGTAGAGTTTTACAACCTAAATATAAGGTAGACTCAGTCATTTGGCTAACAAGAAAAGGAAAAAAATTAGGAACTTAATTCTTCCACTGACACACATGCACAGGAACATGCACACACATGCACATGCAAGAGTACAGTTCATACAGTAACAAAATTATGGAAATACAGGTAAAATGTTAAGTCTTTAGATATGAAACCAATAGTTATGCAATAATCTAAGTACATTTGGAAAATCTGGTTTTTGAAACACAATTGCTATGTAGGGATTATTTCTTTAAAGTGATTCCCAAACAGATTATACTTACAAACTTTTATACTCTGATTCAAGTAAAAAGTAGCTTATATATCTTAATATATATAAGTTTAAGATGATATAAGCAAACCAATATTCTTATTGGCATAAAGATCCTGGATAGAAGAAAATATTAGAGTGTAATATTTTCTTGATTAAATGGCCACTGTATAAAAAAATTAGCAATTAAAAGGTGGGTCATTTCATTGGTATCAGAGCTATGTTGTTAAATAACATAGCAAAATTTTGTATGAACTTGTTTGCATTGGATGTATGGAAGTGTTGACTGCCTTAGATGCTTTGTTTTGTTAGTGCTTATACTACTAATATCTATTATAACTGCATAGGGATAGATTGAAATGAATTAATCTATAGAGCATCAGGCAAAATGGACTAACCTAAGTGTTATATCCATAGAGTTATGGTAGGACCCAGACATCAAAATGTAGGAACAAGTGAACCACCCATGGTGAATGTGCAAGAATTCATGAGAGCCATAAGGGATGGAGTAGGCAATAGGCAGGAAAATCCACATGAGGAGCTTTCCAAACTACTCAAGACTATTACCAACCTTGGAGGCAAAACCTTTGATGGCACAGAAGGAGTTATGGGAGTTCAAAATTGGCTCAGGATTTTGGAAAGGGTCTTTGCAGACATGCAAGTTGAAGACCAAAGGAAGAGGCAAATTGCATCTAGACAATTGAGAGGAGAAGCTTTGGATTGGTGGGACGTTATCATAGCTGGAAGACCTGAAGGAGAAGTGACATGGGATCAATTTAAAGCAATGCTGGAAGGTAGGTTTGTCCCTGCATCACCCAAGGAGTCTTTGCTAGAGGAATTCATCAAATTAAGGCAAGGGACTATGAATGTCACTGAGTACACTCAGAGGTTTGAATCATTGGCAAAGTATGGTGCTTACTCATCACCACTGAGGAGGCTAAGAATGGAAGATATATTCAAGGGCTAAACCCTACCCTTAGTAGAGCCATGCTACCATACAAGGACAGGACTTTTGATCAAGTTTTGGACTTAAGTTTGAGCATTGAACAACATGATAAGGCTAGTGAAAATTTCAGGGCATTCAAGAATGGCCAAAACAAGAAAGGAAATGGCAAATTTCACCCTTATGATAAGGGGAAAGTAGACACAGCTTCCACCAAGAAACCAGAAGAAGCCAATGCTGCTGAAATTAAGAAGAAGATTACTTGTTATAACTGTGGCCAAGAGGGGCATATGAAAAATAGGTGCACAAGTATTAGGCCAGCATCCTTCAAGTGTCACCATTGTGGGAAGGAAGGTCACATAAAGAGGAATTGTCCAGATTTTAAGCAAGGAAAATTAGGGGCTTTGGAAGGAAAAGGCAAGGCAACTGAGGGATCAAATGTTGAGAAACATGGCCAAGTTGAAGGTACTTTATTTATTCATTCAATACCTTTTGCAGTAGTGTATGATACTGGGGCTACACACTCATTGATTTCCCATGATATTGCACAACAATTAAAATTGAATTGTATGATTGTTGATAAGCCACTGTTTATTAGAAGCCCTATATGTAGCTCATGAGTTCTGGGTATGATGTGTATGAAACTGGGGTTAGATATAGGGGGATATGTGTTTAACTCAGACCTATATGTGTTGCAATATCTGAGCATAGGGGTTATTCTAGGAGTTGATTGGTTGAGTAAATATAAGGCTATCATAAATATGGAGACATCCACCATATCATTGAAAATTTCTGATGGACAAAGGGTAGTTGTTCTTTGTGAAGCAGACAAGAATAGAAATATAGCCAACCTTTTTGCATTATCTAGTGAAAAACCCATGCCTGCATTAGAAGAAATCCCCATAGTGAATCAATATACAGATGTGTTTGGTGAAGTTAGGGGAGTTCCAAACCACAGACCAGAGTAGTTTTCAATCAGAATAATTCCAGGAGCTAGCCCAGTGGTTAAAAGACCAACCAGAATGGGGCCTAAGGAGTTGATAGAATTAAAAAAGCAATTGGTTGAATTAGAAGAAAGAGGCTTTATTAGACCCAGTAGCTCATCATGGGGAGCACCAGTAGTCTTTGTTAAGAAACAAGATGGATCCCTTAGGTTATGTATTGACTATAGGGAATTAAATAAAGTCACAATTAACAATAAATATCCTTTACCAAGAATTGATGATCTCTTTGATCAATTGAGTGGTGCAAAAATATTTTCTAGGCTTGATTTAGCTTCAGGCTTTCATCAGATGAAAGTAGAAGAGGAAAGCATTAAGTATACAGCCTTTAACACAAGATATGGACTTTATGAATTTTTAGTAATGCCATTTGGCTTGACAAATGCTCCTTCCTATTTTGTTGATTTGATGAATAGGATTTTTAGAGAATACTTGGATAAATTTGTATTGATATTTATTGATGACATACTAATTTATTCTAAGTCAATTAGAGAGCATGAAAATCATTTGCATATGGTATTTGAGAAATTGAGGCAGGAAGACTTGAAAGCAAAGTTTTCAAAATGCACTTTTTCGCAAAATGAAGTAAATTTTCTAGGCCACATTATATCAGAAAAAGAAATATCTGTGGATCCCAATAAGGTCATTGCAGTGCAAGCTTGGAAAAGGCCTACCAATGTCACTGAGGTCAGATCATTCATGGGAATGGCTGGTTACTATAGAAGGTTTATAAAAGATTTTGCAAAAATTTCAATCCCATTAACCAGATTGACTAGGAAAAATCAAGTGTTTACTTGGACTAGAGAGTGTGAGAAAGCCTTTGGGAAATTAAAGGAAGCACTAGTGCAAGCTCCAATCCTCAAAGTACCTGAAGGGAATGAAAACTTGGTGGTATATACTGATGCAAGTGGACAAGGGCTTGGGGCAGTATTGATGCAACAACATCAAGTGATAGCTTATGCTTCTAGGCAATTGAAACCAAGTGAGGTAAGATATTCTACTCATGACCTTGAATTAGCTTCTATAGTGTATGCTCTTAAGCTATGTAGACACTACTTGTTAGGGGCAAGGTTTGAAGTATACATAGACCATAAGTCACTTAAATATTTATTTTCACAAAGAGAATTGAATATGAGGCAGCAAAGGTGGATTGAACTCCTAGCCTCATATGACTTTGAAATATTATATACCCCTGGTAAGGCTAATAAAGTAGCAGATGCCCTAAGTAGACAACATGCTAAAGTGGCTAGATTAATGATAGAAGAGTTTAACACTTTATCATTGTTAACTGATTTAGAAATAGAAAGTGATAATGTAGAAAACATGAGCCTATGCAGTGAGCATGTAGAAATGGGAAAGTTAAGCTTTATGACTCTGGAGTCAGAATTGAAAAACAAAGTTGTAAAGTTGCAAGACCAAGATCCATTTTTATTTGGAAAGAAAACTCAGATATTAAATGGTGAAGCAGTGGAAGGTTTTCAGTTGAATGATCAAGGACATTTGAAGAAAGGAAAAAGAATATGTGTTCCAGCTATTGATGAGTTGAAGCAAGAAATCTTGGATGCTTACCACAAAAGCAAATACACTATACACCCAGGAAGCACAAGGATGTATCACAACCTCAAGAGGGATTATTGGTGGAGTGGTATGAAGAGTGTAGTGGCAACCTATGTATCTAAATGTATGGTTTGCCAGCAAGTGAAGGCTGAGTATCAAAAACCCTCAAGAATGCTTCAACCTTTGCAAATACCACAGTGGAAATGGGAGGATATATCAATGGATTTCATTGATGGTTTGCCTAGATCTAGGAGGGGAAATGATAGCATTTGGGTAGTGGTTGATAGGTTAACCAAGTCAGCCCATTTTATACCAGTAAAGTCAGAGAGAAATGCATGTACACTAGCCCAGTTATTTATCAAGGAAGTGGTTAGACTACATGGTATATCAAAGACTATAGTAAGTGACAGAGATACCATCTTCACTTCAAAATTTTGGCAGAGTTTTCACAAAGCAATGGGGACTGATTAATGCTTAAGCACAGCATACCATCCTCAATCTGATGGTCAAACAGAAATTGTGAACAAATTGCTTGAAGACATGCTGAGAACTTGTGTGTTGGTTTAGGGAGGAAGTTGGGAGGATCATATCTTTTTAGCTAAATTTGTATACAACAATAGCCATCATAGAAGCATAGGCATGGCACCCTTTGAAGCTCTCTATGGGAGACCATGTTTATCACCCTCAAGTTGGCTTGAATCTGGGGAAAAAGTGGTCTTAGGGCCAGAGAGTGTGAAGGAAACTTCAGAGAAAATAGCTTTGATCAGAAAAAGAATTGCTTCTTCCCAGGATAGGCAAAAGAAATATGCAGATCAAAGAAGGAAGGCAGTACAATATGGTGTTGGGGATTATGTATTTATCAAAATATCACCCATAAAGAAGGTTCTAAGGTTTGGGAAACAAGGAAAGTTGATTCCTAGGTACATAGGGCCATATAAAATTCTGGAGAGAATAGGAACTGTAGCCTATAAGCTGGAATTGCCAGAAGAAATGAGAGCAATGCATGATGTTTTTCATGTGTCTCAACTAAGAAGGTGGGTTCATGATAAGGAGGAAATCCTAGAATCCCCTAAGGATGTGCAGATTGACCCTAGGATGATCTATGAAAAGGAGCCAGTAGGCATAGTTGCTAGAGAAACCAAGAAATTGAGAAACAAAGAAATTAAACTAGTGAAAGTGCAATGGAGTCTTGACCCAAATGATTGCACATGGGAAGTGGAGGATAAAATCAGAAATGATTATCCACAACTATTTGATTGAATGAAAGGTAAATTTATATATACTAATGAATGTTTTGATTGAATATGCATTATGATTTTTGTTTTAATATGCATAGAGTTTAATCAAGTGATTGGCTTGAGAATGGTTTGAGATCAGAAAAATTGATTTTTCTGAATTATTGATACTTAAGTTAAGTATGAGAGAATTGTGGGACACGATTCCTAAAAGGAGGGGTATATGTGATAACCCTGATTTTGTGAGCAATTTCATGATTTAAATTAGTATATGTTTGTTTAAAAAATTGCATTGAGAAAAATAGAAATGGAAACTGATTGCAAATGTATGGTTTAAGCATGTACATGTGCACAAGACAGTGCACACACATGCACACATTTTTCTGTATAAGGAAATAGGAAGAAATCAATTTATAAATTAGAATAAATAATTTAGAAATACATATGTATGAAAATAGGATTATGTCTTTAATAAATCTGGCACAAAGAAAATAAAAGCTAGGCAGAAATAAACTTAAAATTTATTTAAAGAAAGAAAATAAGGACTTAGGCAAAAATAGGCATACATATACATGTGCACAAGCAAACACTTGCTGGAAGAAAACAAAAATTGCATGGAAATGGCATGAACCCTTAAGCAAACACTTTATCCATTTCTAGTAATTTCTTTAATTTGGAAAATGAAAGTCATGCATATAACATGACCGGGGTAAAGGAGATAAGGATTATTTCTGAAAATAAAAACAAGGACCACATACCCTTTTTCTCTTGAATCAAATGAGAGGCAGACCATGTTTTGTATAGGGTAAAAATGACATTGGGTAATTTTGTTAAACCCTAGTAGCAGTCAGGGTTTTGTATAAGGAGGCTCAGGGTAGTGAGGCCTGTCACATTGCTCCTCATCACTTAAAGAAAAAATAAAACATAAACCACAGAAAAGTAGAAGAAGGCAGAAGACTAAAAGGGTTCATAAAGCTTAGGAAAAAGAAGGGTTAAAGTGAGTAACCTCACTGGAAATTGTGGCAATAAGTCCTGAATATTGAGGCAGCCTAATTAAATTTATATTTCACTTTTGCAAGCTATGTTCATTTTATGATTTGATAACTTAGGCTTGTCATTGATCTGCTCAAGTGTAAATCCCTTTACAGTGACATATTTAGTATAAAAGAGTCATGGATTTCATGTTTAAATATGGTGATCTGTGTTGTGGTTTAACTTTGAGATGAAGTAGATTTTTATGGGTTTTCTTTATACATTTATTTATTTAAAAATCATGATTCATGTTGTAGATATATGGCCTAAAAATGAAAGAAAACGTGGGTAGCAACATTGTGTTGTTGCTTATGTCTCACATCAACTAAAATAAAGATAAATGTAGAGGTGCAATGTTATACATGTGCTGAGCTTCTATGTTTTATGAACTCTCCAAATCAAAGCATATACTTGTGGTATAGCCAGATTTTAAATTAACAAAGGTCTGATTGAACCAGAGGTAAGAGAGGACAACCAAAAAACTATCTATGGCCATATGTTTGTAACTTGACCCATTGAAACCCATAGACAAAATAATATGCTTAGAAATCACATCTGATTGCATGTTTAAAATGTTTGTTTATGAGAACATGACTTACCTATCTCTGGATGAATACATGTTGGCTGAATGTTTATTTCTCTGATTGAAATATGATATACAGAAGGGATTAGCATAGGAATGTGAAAAGTAAAATAACACTTAGTAATTTAACTAAGGACTTTTGGATCTTAGGGCTACAAAATATGGCTTGGCAAGGTGAACATTGCAAGCTCACCCATGGTATGTTTATACCCAGGGGCCTGAGTGTGCTGGATTAACAGTGATATGTCCCAGGCAGTGTGTGGCTTAACAAGAGAAAGTAGCTAAAGACCATAACATACTTGATAGTGAACAATAGAAATAGGTTCATGAGAGGGCTTGGGTAAAATCCCTGATGGCCAGTAATCTGGTAGAAAAGACTTGATGACTGGATTGATGAATATGTTGATTGGTTTATAATGTTTTATGGATGAATCTTATGGTTGCAATCATTGAACTAAACCATTGAATCACATATAATCTGTTGTGCACTGATGTATATACCCATGTATCATAGAAACATGCACAAGAGTGGCATTGAGTTCCTTTATTCATTTTGAAGTTATTTGAATATGAATAAGTGTCATATAAATCATGTTTTCAGTTAGATTGCTCATACTAGGCTTTAGTCTGACCCTTGTGTGTTTTATGCACCATTGGGTGTCTCATGTTTATATGGGGCAGTTCATGGTGGTTTTGCAGGAAAGTACGAATTCCTTTGATCAGGCTTTGGATGTTTAGCTGCTTAAGGAATTGGATGCTATCTTTAAGGATCTGTTGAAGTTAAAATAGATGTTTATGCTGAATTATGTTAAACTATTTTGTTTACACTTGATTAGAAAACTGATGTATTGTAGAACTACTGCCATGATCAAGTGTTGAACCTATATGTGTATTAGCTGAAACTTATGTGCTTTGCTTTGCAAATGTTTTGCTAAGAAATGGAATTTTTAAGCTTCAATAACAGTTAGTTAAAATGGTGGAAAATCTGAGATTGAAAGGAATTGCGGATTGAGTGTATATCCAAGTATCTAACATAAGAAAATCCATGTTTAAGTTGAAATAAAACCTGGCAGAATGAGGGTTTGAGTTGCTTTAAAAAGAAAACAGAATAACATGTATCTTGTTTAAGAAAAAGTGCAAACTGAATATGGCTAACATGACCATTTTATTGAGCCTGGGTTAAGCCAGCACTAAAAAGTTTTAAACTCAATTTATAGTAGAGTTTTACAACCTAAATATAGGGTAGACTCAGTCATTTGGCTAACAAGAAAAGGAAAAAAATTAGGAACTTAATTCTTCCACTGACACACATGCACAGGAACATGCACACACATGCACATGCAAGAGTACAGTTCATATAGTAACAAAATTATGGAAATACAGGTAAAATCCTAGGTCTTTAGATATGAAACCAATAGTTATGCAATAATCTAAGTACATTTGGAAAATCTGGTTTTTGAAACACAATTGCTATGTAGGGATTATTTCTTTAAAGTGATTCCCAAACAGATTATACTTACAAACTTTTGTACTCTGATTCAAGTAAAAAGTAGCTTATATATCCTCATATATGTAAGTTTAAGATGATATAAGCAAACCAATATTCTTATTGGCATAAAGATCCTGGATAGAAGAAAATATTAGAGTGTAATATTTTCTTGATTAAATGGCCACTGTATAAAAAAAATTTAGGAATTAAAAGGTGGGTCATTTCAATGACATAGATGGATAGATTAGAATTTTAAGACACCTCCTGGCTATGGTTGACTTCCTCCAGCACTAGACCTAGTGTTAGGTCTCCTTTTCTTTTCCAAATCTTAGATTCAAGCTTCAAGATTTCAGATCCATATTTGCTCAGTGAAAGCACCAAAATGTTAACCCAAAAATTGGATCAACGCCTAGAAATAGATGAAAGCACCCATTCAGATTAAATAAAATAGAAAAGCAGTAATAGAAGACACAATTTTTACAATGGTTCGGCATAAACTCCAGCCTACATCCACTTCAATCTTTTATTAGTTGTTCTCTCTCTAGATTACAACTATTTTTCTTAGATATGACTACAATCTAGTGGAGCTCAGATTTAAAATGATGTTTTTAGAGCGTTTGAGAGTCACTGGTAATAAAAATTTGCTAATCTAAGTCTTAGAACAACAAATAATTGTTTCCTAGGCGACTCCAATGGAGGAGAGGTTAGAGGTGAAGAAGTAGAAGAGTCTCCATAGTTAGAGAATCCATATCCTATTTTGGTTGCTCTATGGTTTTTATTTACAGGGGTAGTAGTCGTATTGGACCAAATAGAGAGTTGGAGCTAAACCCAGAAGAAAGCCCGAGATAGTGCCTGAAGTCGTGACCCCATCTGGGTTAACACCACATGTTGATATCGACCTCTAAAGTCGGTTCCGACATCTGTGGTTAAACCAAAATGGGTAGATTCTATTTGCATGCTTCATTCTACTTGATTTCAAGGCATCTCATGTTGTTTCCATCGATCGTTGGTCATCCAAAACAAGTCTTCGTCTACTACTCTCCAAAACAGCCCAGTATCAGCCTTTTGCTTAAGAGGTTAGTGTTGACTTTTTTCATAGCTTTGAATGAGCTGTAAGTTTTATAGCACTCTTATAATCCCATATAGAGGTGTCCCGAAAAATAGCAATCCCAATGGAGTTAAGCGAAGAAGTCGGTACCAACATGAGAGTTCAGTACTGACATCTCTCCTTGGTGAATTTTGACTTCAAATTTCTTGAGCTTAGTTCTCTAGTGATTTTATGTGTGCCTCCAAGTTTTCAAGTTGTTTTGTCCTCGTTTGAACCTTTTAAGTCCATTTGAAATCTGCTTTGCTAAAAAGTGGGTTAACACTTGCCTCCCAAAGTACGCCTTTCGAATGTAAGGTGTGATTTGCTCAAGAACAAGTTCCAGAAATCAGTTTTCGATTGTTGAGCTCTCCGGCTGCTTCAATCTCGGTGAATCATGTAGTTTCTTTGGATTTTCCTATTAATCAGGAGTCGTTCCAAACCTATCATGTAATGACCCAGAATTTTTTGGACCATTCGCATCCATTATAAGTGTATAGGTAGACACACATGCCGGAATTGAATTGCTCAAAATACCGCGTTGTTAATTTAAATTTGGCAAAACTGAACATATACAGTAAATAAATAATCACAGAATCACAGACACAGAGTAATAATTGCAGCGGAAATAAAAGAGATAGTAGTTCATGAAGCTACTATATGAATATATAAAATACATCAGAGTTTACAACAGAAGAGTAATACGATACATCAGAGTTAAACCAGATACAACGGAAGAGTAACATGATACATCAGATACAAATCAGAATACATCATTGGAATCATCGAATACAGAAAGCAGAATAGATGGCTGGATCTTCAAGCAAAGCTCCAACTTCAAAGGTGAGTCTCGAATACTGGTACACTCAGTCTGACCCGAGCGTAAAGCAAAAACATAAGACACTCGAGTCAGGATTAACATTCTTATATCAATAAATCCAACTCAAGTGAAATAGCAATTGAAATACAAGTAACTCAAAGGATGTTTGGAATAACCATCCTTTAAGGATCCGTTAAACTATCTACTATGTAGTAGTGTACGATAAGTAGATAATGTCTATCAGTAATATAAAGATATCAAAATAGTGTTAAGTCATGGCCCATTCCACCCTTAACACATTTTTATTCCCAAAAGCATATACAAGACCGTAGTTTCCCCAAAACCGGAAGTCACCAGAGGGAAATCCATATACTAAAGGTACAAAACAAATTCGTAGTGGTTGCGAATAGGGAATACAAGTATGACAAGGCACATGAGGCAATACCCAAGGTAGTGATACTACCGTTTGCCTGATCCGGACTGGTGAGAACGCAACGCCGCAGCGCCCGCAACACCGTGAAACAACACTCCCAAAATCAAGGGTGCACCAATCGACAACAAGTAATGAGTAGTTCGAAGAAGTGTGTCCACTTGAGGTAGCTAATCCTCCATTGGCCCAGCACGGCTCCTGTTTTAGTCATTTCCAATTTGACACAAGTGTCAAGGCTATCCATCATCGTTCTCTTTCTTCAGTCATCACGTACATCATTCCAACCACTTCATTCTGGATCAACACTCCGCGTATAGTTATTAAAGTGGTTTCCGGTTTAGATAGAGAGTATATCTATAACCGATTCCGGTCTCTTTAATAACTTCCGTAATTATTCCACCGATTGGTCTTTTAATAAATTTCAAAACCAAATCAATTTCAATTCCAAATAGAATTCGTAAATCAACATTTCATTTGTCTTTCTAAAACAATTTCCATAATTCACGTTTCAAAGCTTCCAAATTATCATTTCAAAATCTTATAATACAATTTCAATTTTTATTTAAAACACTTCAAATATTGATTCAAGTTCGTATATCAGTTTCATTCCGAAATCATTTAAATTAACTTAATGTAACACTCAAATCAATTTAAACTCATTTATCGATTTCATTCAATATTCGTTAAGTTACTTTATCATTCAAAACAATTTCTATTAAATTTCCAATTCATTAAATCAATTTCTTAAGTTCAACTTCAATAAATCAAAACTTACAATTTTGAATTAAATTAAATTCGTCAAATCAATTCTTTCAATTACAAGTCTTACAATTAATTCCAAAAATATCACATTTTCATTTCTTGTTAAAGAAATTCAATTTCACTTATTTACTTACTTAAATAATTTTCCAAAAACTTACTTAATAAAGAAAACTCAATTTCAATTATTACGAAGTAAAATTCAGTTATTCAAAAATTCAATTTTACTTATTAAAGAATTCAATTCAATTTGATCATTAAATCATTCAATCTTATTTAATTTTTAAATAATTCAAAACTTAATTATTAAATAATTTCAAAGTTTAATAATTTCAAACTTAATTATAATTTCAAACTTAATTCAATCATTTCTCAATTTAAACAACATTCTTTCATTAATTACATTGTTAATCTTTTGTTTCAGATTATTAAATATTAACATTTTCCTTTCATCAAAAATTCAAATTTCAACTTCATTTCAAAACCATATTATTTATTCAAATAAAATCTTCGTTTTATTTTTAAATCAAATTATTGACCAATCGGGGTTTATTTAATTCTCTACCCTAAGTCAAAGTCAATTTTTTTTGGGTATTTATCATTTCAACCCGATTCCAATTCAATTCAAAAATCAAAACATAGCAAAGGGAACTTGTAGTGTGATAACTGGGATGGTGTCAAAGTAAATAAACAAGCAATAACAACAATCCATAACAATCCAATAATTAATTCAAATAATCCCGAAATAACCGTATTAATTCGCATTGTTATTTGTACGAATTAATATAATTATTTCTAGAATCTACACTATCATTTCATGTAGATTAAAGATTATTACATTACGGTTTTCCACTTGTTATCTATTTACAATTTCATACATCATCAATTTAACAACATTCATTCAGTGGTTCAAGGTGTAATTAAACAAATCCTACGTGTCAATAAATTCAACAGTTAAAGGGATCATATTATAAAATGTCATTAAATCAAATTTAACATTTAACTATCCTATATCAAGTTCAATTGCATGCTATTTATCATTTTAACATTAACAATTTAACGTCCAATATAAACATCAACAATCAATTAATTATCAGCCAAACTGTATTATCATCGCATAAATAATTAACAGATAATGGTGTCAGATGTCACAGGTGAACTGATACAGGTAATAGCATATATAACAGTGTAATTAACTAATAGCAGCATATTTCAATTGTCGTTTCAATTGAAATCAAACTTAATAAATAAAAGAACGTTAATCGTGAGTGAGTGCTCACCTTTCGAGGCTAGAGAGAGATGAACGAAATGAGACGAGTTACGAATCCAAGCACGCATTTCGAAGCACGATGGACTCGAGTTCAACGAATAGGGCTGATAGATAAGAAATTGACGAAATAAATCAAAATCATCCAGATAGAAACATAATATATATATATATATATATATTTTCAAATCGTTGGTTCAAATAAAGCACATATATAAAAATCAACATATCTACATATAGATAAGATAGCCCTTTAATTATATAAATATATATAACCCTTAAAGCATAATATGAAATATATTTTATATAACCCAATACAGAAACATACATAACAATGCAACATCATCTCATAACTAATATTTTCTTTCCTGAAAATATACACAATATAAACATATATACAGCTGTTTATAAGAAATCAACAAAACACATATAAGAATAACTTATACAGTCAACTATTTTTGTAAACGAATAGAAAATATAAACTTGTATAAGCTTTAATCATATTATAAATAAACTTTTCAACGTATATATCATATATATATATTCAGATATAATTTTAAACAATGCAACTATAATTAAAAATCAAATATAGGAAATCCAACTCTAAACAATTTATACGCCAACTGCATGTATATATATAAGCTACTGCAATGCTACACTATATATATTTAAATACAACCCATACTAACACACATATATATATGTACGGCATAACTATAACAGGCAACTTACTTCAATATTTGCAAAAACTAATATAATTATGTGTGATTTGAAACATACCTCTGTAACTATTTATACTTAAAAAAACGATGCTTAGCAGACCTGTTTTTTGTGTACCAACATATACAACATTTTATATATACTGAAATATACTAGCATCAATATTAAAACTGTACAAGATGAAACGGAGGCCACGAAACAGAGGCCAAAAATTTCCCTGACCAACCCATTTTATATAATATAACTTCTTTTTAAACTTTGTAAGCCAACCGCATATATAATATATATAATATAAGCTAATACATATACTTAACTTGTATATGTAATAATAGATATAAACAAACATTTTTTTTTAGATTTCAACTATAAAAAACCAACAGTATATAGCCTAATACCTATTACCAATAGTATAGACCAGGTTATATGATGTTATTTTAAAAATCTATATATAACTTGGGTTATAACAAGCTTTTGACAAATGTACAAACTTTCAATCAGTACAAATAATATACTATATATAAACTATAAAAATTCAAAACTGTAGACTATATCTCACAGACGTAACATAACTATCAACTTCATAAATCGTATAACACATAACATATACTATATGTATACTAAAGTAAATACAAACGTACATAGATACTATGAGCAAGGCACAGTAGTGAGCGAAGGTGGAAGGCCTCGGTTGACATGCCATGTGTTGAAGGAGGAGCCGGATGGAGCTAGTTCGGCCAGTGGATGTGATGGCCGAAGTCAATGGAAGAAGCGAGATTGGGTCTCCGAAGTGGCGAAGGCCATAGGAAGCTGTGTGGGATGATGTGGCGAGGGGTGGTTCAGGGTAGGTGGCTGCGTGGGTTGGTTGATCGGGTCTGGAGCTGGTGGTCATGGAGATGGTGGGCGTGGGCCTCTGGCGGTGGTTGGCAGTGCGAGTTGGTGGCGGACATTTAAGTGTAAATTAGACTCCATTTAAGTGTAATTTATATGTCACACCGATTTCATTCGGAGTTGTTACATCGCATATCTTATATTACATCACATATCTAGAATCATCCCATGTTCATTCAGGATTTATAAGTTTTATTCTAATTACAAGGTGTTCAAATCCTTTTATTAAGTCCATTTCCATTATAGGGTTTGATCTCTCCGGATCATCTTCCATTTAATTTAACGCGCGATCTCTCCAAGTCGTTTATCATTTAAGTTAAGAGAGCGATCTCTCCGGATCATTTAGTGTTCCAATCTTGTGCTTTGATCCCTTTGGATCCTTGCTAACCCCGTTTGCTCTCCGACACAAGGACTCAACGACTAAGCAAGCCCATCCGCTCACTCTCCGACGAGGGGACCTACTTCTTGCACTATGGCCGGACTCTCCAAGCAGTAGCTTTATAGCAACCAAAGAATCCCATACTTTTCACTCTCCAGTGACGTGGCTCACTCCTTGCACGCCAGCTCCATCTCTCCGGATGGTAGCTCTAAGGCGATCCAAATCCATACAAGCCCATCCGCTTGCTCTCCGGTAAGAGGATTTGCACCATGCACACCGGCTCCGTCTCTCTGGACGGAACTCTAAGGTGATCCAAATCCATATGAGCCCATCTGCTTGCTCTTTGGCAAGGTGACATACACATTGTACTCCAGTCTCGCCTCTTCCGACATGACATAAAGCGATAAATACCAATAATCAAATTCCTAAGGATTTTTTAAAATTCAAATTCAAATTAAAGCAAATAAATAGAAATCAATAATAGTCATCTTGGATATCTGACTCAGAGCCTGCCTAAGGCCCAATTCAAATCCCGTTCACATGTAAGCGGTCCGAGGGTTATTATTATCCTAAGCAATCACTGTAGACATCCGAATTAGAGCATGACTAGGGACCAATCTTGGTTTTGTGCACGTCTAAGTGGTCTGGGGTTATTATTTTCCTAAACAGTCATCTCAGGCACTCAACTCAGAGTGTGCCTAGGGACTGTTTGGGATCCCATACACATGTAAGTGACCTGAGGTTATATTGCATCATTTATTCAAAGTCATGGTAAAGGAATCAAACCTGACCCTAATCATCTCAATCATGGGGTTGTCATCCAATGGAAGTCTCTGATACATAACTCCACTGTGGCCCATATTCCAATGGCGGGTTTCTGGTTCCATCTCCTGCTGTCATGTAATTGTATTCTAATTTGCCACTAAAAATCGCCTATTCTAGGAAATTGGTTTAGAATTCCAGCACTTCTAGCTATTCCATACTATCCAATCCTTTGGAATAATCCTTCCAGTATCTCATGCTCTCTAGTTATCATCCCATCTTGCATCTACTTCATCATTCTTTCCATCTCTTCCTTGGTGACATAGATGGATTGATTAGAATTTGAAGACACCTACTGACTGCCCCCTGGCTATGGTTGAATTCCTCCAGCCCTAGATCTAGTTTTAGGTCACTTCATCTTTCCAAATCTTGGACTCAACTTTCAAATTTTTAGATCTAGCTTTGCTCTTAGTGAAAGCATCAAAATGTTAACATAAAAATTGGATCAACACCCGAAAATCAGATGAAAGCACCAGTTCAGATTAAATAAAATAAAAAAGAAGTAAAAGAAGACACAATTTTTGTAGTGGTTTGGCGTAAACTCCGGCCTACGTCCACTGCATCTTTTATTAGTTGTTCTCTCTTTGGATTACAACTTGTTTCTTAGATTTGACCACAATCTAGTGGACCTTAGATATACAATGATGTTTTTAGAGTGTTTAAGAGTCACTAGTAATAAGAATTTGCTGATCTATGTCTTAGAACAACAGTTATTTCCTAGGTAACTCTAATGGATGATAGGTTAGAGGTGAAGAACTAGAAGAGTCTCTATAGTGAGAGAATCCAGATCCTATTTTGGTTGCTCTATGGTTTGTATTTATAGGGGTAGCAGTCGTATTAGGCCAACAGAGAGTTAGAGCTAAACCCAGAAGAAAGCCCGAGATAGTGCCTGAAGTCGGCACCCTATCTGGATTAACACCACATGTCGGTACCAACCTCTGAAGTCGGTGCCAATCGACATATGTGGTTAAACAAAAATGGGTTGATTCCTTTTACATGCTTCATTCTACTTGATTTTAAGGTGTGTCATTCTGTTTCCATTGATCGTTGGTCGTCCAAAACAAGTCGTCATCTACTTCTCTCCAAAATAGCCCAGTATCAGCCTTTTTCCAAATAGGTCGGTGGTGACTTTTTTCCATAGCTCGGAATGACTTATAATTTTTACTGCACTCTTATAATTCCATATGGAGGTATCCCAAGAAGTAGCAACCCCAATGGAGTTAATAGGAGAAGTCAGTACCTACATGAGAGGTTGGTATCGACATCTCTCTTTAGTGAATTTTGACTTCAAATTTCTTGAGTCAATTCTTTAGTGATTTTAGATTTGCCTCATAGTTTTCAACTTGTTTTGTCCTCGTTTGAATCTTCTAAGTCCAGTTTAAATCTGCTTTACTAAAAAGCGGGTCAACACTTGCCTCCCAAAGTACGCCTTTCGAATGTAAGGTGTGCTTTGCTAAAGAACAAGTTCCACAAATTAGACTTTGATTATTGAGCTCTCCAGCTACTTGGTGAATCGTGTAGTTTCTTCGGATTCTCTTGTCAATCACGAGTCGGTCCAAACTTATTACAGCATAAGACTCTAGAATCTGCTTAAGTGTTATTTATACATCACAATTATTCCGATTTTATTAGGAGTCATTACATCGCATAACTTATATTACATCACTTCCAGAATCGTTCCGTTTTGATCCGAGATTTATCAGTTTTATTCAATTACAAGTTGTTCAAATTCTTTTGTTAAGTTTGTTTCCATTATAAGGTTTGGTCTTTCTAGATCATTTTCCATTTAATTTAACGTGCAATCTCTTCGGATTGTTTATCTTTTAAGTTAAGAGAATGATCTCCTCGAATCATTTAGCTTACCGATCTTGGGTTTTGATCTCTCTGGATCCTTTCTAAGCCCGTTTGCTCTCCGGCAAAGAGACTCAACGACCAAGCAAGCCCATCCACTCATTCTCTGATGAGGGAACCTACTTCTTGCACTCCGCTCCCACCTCACCAGGAAGTAACTCTATAGTGACTAAAGAAGCCAATCCTTTTCACTCTCCGGTGACATGGCTCACTCCTTGCACTCCGGCCCCATCTCTCTGAAATGTAGCTCTAAGGCGATCCAAATCCATACAAGCCCATCGGCTTGCTCTACTGCAAGGGGACTTGCACCATGCACTCTGGCTCCGTCTCTTTGGATGGAAGCTCTAAGGCAATCTAAATCCATACAAGCCTATCTGCTAGCTCTTTGGCAAGTGGACTTGCACCTTGCACTTCGGTCTCATCTCTCCGGACGAGACATAAAGCGATAAATATCAGTCTTCACATTCCTATGGATTTTTCAAAATTCAAATTCAAATTAAAACAAATAAGCAGAAATCATAAATAATCATCCCGTATATCCAACTCAGAGCATGCCAAGGGTCCATCCAAGTCTTGTACATATGTAAGCGGTGCGAGGGTTATTATTATCCTAAGCAATCAACCTAGACATCCGAATTAGAGTGTGACTAGGGACCAATCTAGATTTTGTGCATGTTTAAGTGCTCTAGGGTTATCATTCTCCTAATCAGTCATCTCAGGCATCAACTCAAAGCATGCATAAGGACCGTTTGGGATCCCGTACACGTGTAAGGGGCCTAAGGTTATATTGCATGATTTATTCAAAGTTAGGGTAAAGGAATCAAAACTAGCCCCAATCCATCTTAATCATGGGATTGTCATCCAATGGAAGTCTCTGATCCTTAACTCTATTATGCCCTTTGTTCCAACGGTGGGCTTTTGGTTCCAGATTCTGCTGTCATGTATTTGGATTCAGATTTGCCACTCTGGCTTCAAGATTGCATATTCGAGGCACTTGGTTCTAAATCCCAGCCCTTCTAGCTATTCCCTACTATCCAATCCTTTGGAAAAATACTTCTAGCATCTCTTGTTATATAGTTACCATCCCATCATGCGTCTCCTTCATCATTCTCTTCACCTCTTCCTTGGTGACATAGATGGATTGATTAGAATTCAAAGACACCACTTGGCTGCCTCCAGGTCGTGGTTGATTTCCTCCAACCGTAGATCTGGTGTTAGTTCTCTTCATCTTTTCCAAATCTTTGATTAAAGCTTCAAGTTTTCAGATCTACCTTTGCTCTCAGTGAAAGCACAAAAATGTTAACTTAGAGATTGGATCAACACCCAGAAATCAGATGAAAGTACCAATTCAGATTAAATAAAATAGAAAAGTAATAAAAGAAGACATAATTTTTATAGTGATTCAGCGTAAACCCTGGCCTATGTCCAATTCAATCTTTTATTTATCATTCTCTCTCTGGATTACAATTACTTTTCTTAGATCTGACCACAATCTAGTGGACTTCAGATTTACAATAATGGTTTTATAGTGTTTGATAGTCACTAGTACCAAGAATTTGCTTCTCTAAGTATTAGAACAAAAAATAGTTGTTTCCAAGGTGACTTTAATGGAGGAGAGGTTAGAAGTGAAGAAGTAGAAGAGTCTCTGTAGTTAGAGAATCTAGACCATGTTTTAGTTTCTATATGGTTTGTATTTATAAGGGTAGCAGTCATATTGGGCCAAACAGAGAGTTGGAGCTAAACCCAGAAGAAAGCCTAAGATAGTGCCTGAAATCGTGACCCCATCTGGGTTAACACAACATGTCAGTACTGACCTCTGAAGTCGGTGCTGACATCTGTGATTAAACCCAAATGGGTTGGTTCCTTTTGCATGCTTCATTCTACTTGATTTCAAGGTGTCTCATGCTGTTTCCATCAATCGTTGGTTACCAAAATAATTTGTCATATACTTCTCTCCAAAACAGCCCAGTATCAGCCTTTTTGCCTAAGAGGTCGGTGGTGACATTTTTCCATAGCTCGGAATGACTTGTAATTTTTACAACACCCTTATAAGGCCATATGGAGGTGTCCCAAGAAGTTGCAACCCTACTGGGATTAATAGGAGAAGTTGGTACCTACATGAGAGGTCGGTACCGACATCTCTCCTTAGTGAATTTTGACTTCAAATTTCTTGAGCTCAATTCTCTAGTGATTTTAGGTGCACCTCTAAGTTTTTAAGTTGTTTTGTCCTCGTTTGAATCTTCTATGTCCAGTTGAAATCTGCTTTGCTAAAAAGAGGGTTAACAACAAATAATAGGCCTTACCATATGAAGAGCTCTAGATGTGTGGCCCTTATAGTCTTCTCGGCTTCCCATGTGCAATCGCCTTCACTTTCGCCCCCATTGAACTTCACTAACTCCATCGTCTTCTCCTAAGTTGTTTCGTATCATGTCCGATAATACGAACCGGCCTATGAGGTCTCAAATATTTTGGTTAAACTTTGGTATCATCAAGTTGATCCGGAGCATTCGTTATGCCTGAGTCCTGCACAAACTTCTGCAGATGAGAACATGTAAGACGTTGTGTACACCTACCTTCTTCGGAGGTAAGTTGACCCTATATGCTAGGTTCCCAATTCTCTTTACTATTGGAAAAGGACTTACGAATCTCGGTGCCAACTTCTACTTACTACCGAATCGAATAACATTCTTCAAAGGTGAAATTTCATGAATAATATATCGTTGGTAGAAAATTTCAAATCTCTACTTCTTCTATTAGCGTAACTCTTCTGCCTATCCTATGCAGCTTTCATCTGTTGCCGAATGATCTTTATCTTTTTTGAGGTCTCTCTATTCATGTCTAGCCCAAGTATCAATTTCTCCCCCGCTTCCCACCAATATGAAGGGCATTACACGATCGGCTATACAATGCTTCATACAGTGCCATACCGATGCTAAACTGATAACGGTTATTGTATGCGAACTCTAACAAATGCAAGTGATCATCCCACGAGTCTCCGAAATCGAGAATGCAAGCTCACAAAAGATCTTCTAAAATACGATTCACTCTCTCAGTTTACCCATCCGTTTGTGGGTGATAAGCTACACTAAGATGCAGCTTGGTATTCAAAGCCTCATGTAAGCTCTTCCGAAACCCATTAGTTAACAATGGGTCTTAGTCGCTTACAATGCTCTTCGGCACACTATGAAATTGTACTACCCATTTCACATACAACTCTACCAGTTTGGCTATGGTTCTCCTTAACTTGGTAGGTATAAATCTATCACTTTTAGTCAATCGATTAACTATGACCCAGATGCTGTCGTAGCCTGCTCGAGTTCTCGGCAGTCCATCTATGAAGTCCATCGATACCTGCTTCCGCTTCCACTCGGGGACTTCTAGTGGTTATATCAGACTGATAGGCATCTTCTGCTCTGCCTTAACCAACTAATAGTTCATGCATTTTGAGATGAATTTCCCAGCGTCTTTCTTCATCCCATCCCAGTAGTAGGTCTACCTCATATCATGGTATATCTTGTTACCGTCGGGATGAATAGTCAATCTCGAATAATGGCACTCATAGAACACCTCATCCCTTAATCCATCGACGTCAGGAACGAACAATCTGCCGTCCTTACAGAGCCAACCGTCTTGGTCGAGTCTGTACTTTCTCATATCCTCAGACCCTACTCTCGCTTCAATCTTAGAAATGATCTCGGCTAATCTGGTATCATGCCTTTGACTAGTACCAATTCACTCAACAAGAGTAGGTATGATAGTCAAGCTCGCCAACATCTCTAGCTCTAACTCGCAATGAGGTCGGAAGTTATAACCAGCTATATGCTCCAACTGTTTCCACTCTAAGAACATCACCCCTAAACTGGCATGCCTTCTACTTAATGCGTCGGTGACCTTATTCCCCTTGTTGGGCGTATAAGAAATGCTAAAGTCGTAGGAGGCTAGGAGTTCCAACTATCGCTGTTGTCAAATGTTGAGATCCTTCTGGGAGCAAAGGTACTTCAAGGATTTGTGGTCCGTGAACAGATCAAACCTTTCCCTTAATAGATAGTGCCTCCAAATTTTCAAAGCGAACACTATCGCCGCTAACTCCAAATCTTGAGTTGGATACTTCTTCTTATGCGGCTTTGGTTGTTGACTAGCATATGCAAAAACTTTCCCCTTCTGCATCAATACCGCACCCAATCTAGTACCATAGGCATCTGTGTATATTGTCAGCTCCTCATTCCCGCTCTGAATGGTCAATACATATACACTCGTCAACCTCTCCTTCAGACTCACAAATGCCTGCTCACATCTTGCATCCCAAGTAAAAGTCTAATTTTTCTTTGTCAAATTGGTTAACGGTGCTTCTACCTTTGAGATGTCCTTGATAAAGTGTCTATAATATCGTGTCAGTCCTAAGAAACTTCTCATGTTGGTAGCATTCTTGGGTTGGCTCCAATCCTGAACTGTTGTCGCCTTGGCAGGGTCAATTGTGATGCCTTGCTCAGAGATAACGCGACCCAAGAATCTCTTCCTTTCTTCAGAAGTGACACTTTGAAAACTTTTCTTTCTACTTGTCCTTCCGCAACACTTCAAGCAAAATCTTTAAGTGCACCTTGTATTTCTCCTCTGTCGTAGAATAGATAAGGATGTCATCCACGAACATAAATACGAACTTGTTGAGTTGATCCCTGAAGATGTAGTTCATGAGATCAAAAAAGTATGACAGAGCATTGGTTAGCCCGAACGACATAACCAACCACTCATATAAACCAGACAGCGTACAAAACGCGGTGATCATCACACACTGCTTCGCTACTCTCAACTGATGAAATCCCATAGCCAAATCCAATTGGGAGAACACCTTTTCACCATGGAGCTGATCGAACAAGTCATCAATAAGTGGAAGCAGATACTTGCTCTTCTTCGTCAATTTATTCAACTCACGGTAATCAACACATAATCTAAGAAAGCCATCTGCCTTAATGGTGAACACCCCACTCTGATATACTCCTACGAATGAACCATTTTTTCAACAGGTCATTCACTTTCACCTCTAAATCCTTCTGTTCTCTAGGCGACATATGCCTCAATGTCATAACTATAGGTCTGGCATTCTTTGTCAAGTCTATACAAAACCCGATTTCTCTATGCAGTGGTAATCTAGTCACTTCCTCAAATATGTCTAGATACTCTCTAATGTAACAGCCCGCACCTCACTTAACGTAGATATTGTCCTCAACTTAGTCACCTCCGCCTCATGGGGCAAGCCAAGGTGTGGGGTTTTGTTCCTTAAAAGGCCTCGACGTTGTTATAAGGTGAACGCTTTGGTATATAAGCACCCAATTCATAGTGTTTTTCCGCGATGTGGGACTATTATTCCCATTTTGAAGGGGTGTTACAATCTCCCCCCCCCCCTTTAGAGCCCAACGCCCTTATTGGCTCATGAACACAACACCACCCAGGCTATGGCTCTGATACCAATGTAACAGCCCGCACCTCACTTAACGCATATATTGTCCCCAACTTAGTCACCTCCGCCTCATGGGCCAAGCCAAGGTGTGGGGTTTTGTTCCTCAAAAGGCCAACATGCATATATGACAACTCATTATATGGAATCTCGAGCAAATATAGAAAGCTGACCATAACCCCATCCTCTAGCAGGCAGCCAATCTCTATCGTCTACTCTTCCACATCCCAAATTTTCACCAACAACTTTCACAATCCACTATTACTGCATACTTCCTTAGCTAGTCCATTCCTAAGATAATCTTGTACCCAATGAAATTCAAAACAAAACAATCACAAACAAAAGACTATCCAACTCGATAAGACCAAACCATACATAGGCTAGTGGAGCCTCCAACAGGGTTCGTCTCAAATAATGGTCGGCCAATTATTTTGGGTTCCAATCCTAGTCTATCTACCAACTCACTAGATATAAAGGAATGTGAATCCCCGGTATCGAATAAATCATGTATGGGGATGTCATAAAGGGAAAGCACACCTTGAATTACAATTTCCCCTTCACTTTTGCCAAGGGAGCACTCTATGAAGTTGGAACATCATCTAAAGCATATGCCTTCACAACCTGTTTCTGCTTCAATGGTTTCGAACAATCCTTCAGTATATGACCAGGCTTGCCACAGTTATAACACTTTTTCTTTCCACTGGTCTTGCAGTCTTTGATCATGTGACCCTTTTCTCCGCAAACATAGCAAAAAGGGTCCCACTTGACTTTCTTCTAAGCATCCTTCTCATTCTTTCTCCGAGACTGCTTCCTATTTCCAAACCATTTCTTCTTTTTGCCACCACCACTTTTTTGTGGTTTCAACTCCTCTGTAACAACAACAGTTGATTTGGACTTAAGGTATAAACTCTCCCAGTGAAGGTCTTTCTCGATGAGTCTCTCAAATGGCTCATCGATATGACTCACCACCTTCTACCATAAATAGTCATCCAAACCCATAATGAACTTTTTGTTCTTTCTCAATGGAGTGTCGATGAAAGATATCCCATATTTCAACAAGGCATCGAACTCAGCAATGTATTCGGTAATAGACATATCTTCCTGCTTAAGATCAGCGAATTTCCTAAATTGCACCGACTTTTTAGCAGCCAGGACGAACTTCTCCTCAAACCTAGCCTTGAACAGGTCCCAATTGAACCGATCCTTGGGTGTAGCAACAGTGATGGCATTTGTAACAACCCGCATATTTATCGATTTCATATTTTAATATTTTTTTTTAAATATTTTGTCGTTAATCGGATTTTGGTCCGAAAAGCTACTTTTTGCATACAGTCAAATTAGGACTCAAGACCACTTCCATTGAGTTCAAAATGATGTTTGCGATCTTTTTGAGTGTAAGCTTCGATATATTTGGAGAAAGTGGAAATTTCGTCACTTTTTGCTTTGGATCTTTAATTTGGGCTGAACCACTTGTTAACTCAGCCCAACCCCTTTCATCTATTCATACATCATTTCTAATTTCTTAAACTTTGAAGCTTTATCAAAAATGGTGGAGGGAATGGGAAATTAAAACTCCAAACTCAAATTCAATTACAAATCCAACATTCAACTCAAAATTCAAGTAGAAGATATTGGATTCAAGCTTTGGATTGCTTCTCCTTACTTTCAAGCTTCATCTTCATCCATTTTAGTGAAAAAGTGAGATTTTTAGTCTCACATCTTGCCTATAACTGTCATTGGACTGTTGGGAATGATTCCCTATCACTTGTGCGTATGCATTTGCATTTGGTTTGGATTGAATTGGTGAAAAATCCAATTTTTAGTGTTTTGGCAAAATTCTGGGCTTAGGTCGTTCGGCATTAGAGAAGACAGGCCTGCAAATCTTTGTTATGGACTTCGGTCGTTCGCGTGCTTAGGTCGTTCCTTTTAGGTCGTTTGTCCTTAAGTCGTTTGTAGTTAGGTCGTTCGACTCTATATGCTCTCATTAGCTCGTTCGGAGTTAGGTCGTTCGCCCCTTAGCTCGTTTTCCTTTAGGTCGTTTGTACCTTAGGTCGTCGCCCTATTAAGTCGCGAACCCTTTAGGTCGCGTACCCCTTTAGGTCGCGAACCCTTTAGGTCGCGTACCCCTTTAGGTCGCGAACCCTTTAGGTCGCGTACCCAGTTAGGTCGCGTACCACTTTAGGTCGCGAACCCCTTTAGGTCGCGTGCCCATTTAGGTCGCGAACCCTTTAGGTCGCGTACCACTTTATTCCACTAGGTCGCTCGACCACCTATCCACTAGGTCGAACCCCATAGCGGGGGTGTTGCCCCCGCACCCCCACCTTGGGGGGTTGCCACCCCGCCTGGACTCTCCCTCCGTAGGGGATCTTATCTGAAAAACATTCAACAGAACTTCCACTTTGATGTATTTTGAGCTGATTTCCTTGCATTTTATTCACGTCTTCGTATGTGAATTTCTGTGATTGATTGTTCTACAATCATTTTTGTGTTTTGTCACTTTAAAAATATGAAGGTTTCAATACTAGTAGTAAATATCAAAACTCTTTTATCAAAACATTTTCAACTCTATTTTTAAATACCAAACTCGTTTATCAAACCGTTTTCCAATCTACTAGTATATACAAGCCTTTACTTCACTCGGATGAGAAATCTAATTAAACGGCTTAGTAAAACGAGTGGTATGAAATGCTTGCGTTCACTTCGTCGGTTAATTCTTGGACTTGTTCGATTGAACCTTTTTGTGACAATTTTCTAGTGAAGATCTACAGTTTGTTCGTAAATATTTAAGTTAAGCAAGTGGTTATGGGACATGAAGCTAAACTCATATATTTACTAGCTTGGTGTGATCGACACTTCTTTATGATCATGACTATCATTTTAGTGATTTAGACTAGCGATTGAGCGATGTCTCTTTGTCTACGAGGGAGACTAGACCCCGCTTTTGTAATGTTTCACCATCAAATATATGGGGTAGCACCCCATGGTCTTCGGGCCATTCGTGTGTCAAAGGCCTTCGGGTCATTCGTGTGTTCGAAAAATTAAATGGATAGCTTCCATGAGATAGCTTCTCGTCCGTGTGCTCGGACTTCCCCCTTTTTTGTGATTTCTGGATTTCGTGTGTTGATTTCTGGGATTTGTTCTGGATTTCGTGTGTTGATTTCTAGATTTAGTGCTTCACCGACTTTCGTGGTTTTCATTGATATGCTTTATCAATTTTTGTGTATTGGTGAATTCGTGTCTCTTTACCTTTTTATGGGTTTGGATCTCAGAGAAGATTCTTGTGATATTGATTAATCTCTTGTTGATTATCATTTACATACTTATAGTAGTATTTCATTATGGTTATATATGTTTATGCCATACCCCTTATTCTATATCATGTCATCTGATATTTATAGTTAGACTGATCCGTTTATTATTTTCTTATAAATAATACTCGGGTCAGACCGAGATGTTACAGGTGCTTCTGCTTGACTTCTCTTCTGGATTATTCTGACTTTTGGCTAACTACTTAGATTAGTAGTTTTTGGTTGTACACATTTGAGATATAGACTCTATGTTGTGTATTTATTCTTTTGTATAGCACGTGTTGCTATTCTTTTGTATTATCGTGGATCTTTCTGACCACTACTCTGATGTACACTTTTATGTGTTATATATATATATTCATATCTTCTTCTGCCTTTGTGATATGGATGTCTGTGACTGGTTTATGTTATGTTTATTTCTATGTTTGTTTCCGAAGATTATATATATGGCCACTGTGTGATAGCTTTGAGATTGTATCGGTATGTCGGATTTCCTCCTTAAATGATATGCATTTTATTCTATCTGACATATCGGTGCTCGCACAAAGAAGTTACATGGATGGTCGCTCCTCCACAGCCTTATTCTCCATGCTAATTGACAGCTCTACATCGTAGTGTTCTTGGTTAGCATGGGTATAGAGGTGGGGCGTCACAGCATTCCACCAATTCATGGCCAGCTCTTGAAGTTGTCTAAAGCCCAATCTCCTTTTCATGGCATCATCAATCTCCATATCACCAAAAATACACTCATAGGTGTCCAATCAATCCTGCACTTCGATGGCAGACTCCGTTCTAAGAAATGACTTGCCTCCCAAAGTAGAGTGATCTCTGCATAGCTTGGCGAAGTCAGCTCTCGGCGCTTGCACTTGAGCACCACCACCAACAACAACATTCAGAGCGGCCGCCTAGGCATTTTGAAGCATGCTTGCCATCATCGCATTGAACATGACCTGAAAGTCAAGGTTATCAACACCCGAACCCGCTCCTTGCTCAACTATCGAGAAGGAGTTCCTAACAGCGTTTCTTGTTTTCTAGCTCATTCTCGATCTGTAATAAGAATGATCAATCTCTTAAAAAGAAAACTGTGTTAATTATGCTCATGTGTGCATGCGACTTTTATACTATATATACCATTATATAGTTTTGAAAATCAAAATTTTAACAAGTACGCACTCTCGTATATATATACACTCTCTCTCAATTTGGTCTAGGGTAAGAATTCCTTCCCTATCTGTAATAAATCATGGTATCCCTTAAGTTAAACAACGCAACTTAAGCTCTGATACCAAATGAGATGACCGCCCTATACCCACTGGCACCCAATATACATATGATAGTGCGCTGCTATCATGTCGATCGATATAGGATGATCATCCTAGTTTAAAATGAAACAAACATCACAGAATCTGTAGTATATCTTACAACGCATGGAATAAAATATAATATCATAGATATAAAACAAAAGAGACATTATTAACGAAGTTATCCAAATACCAGAGTATAGATACACAAAATTATACATCATGAAATAGAGTTTATACAATAGAAGTAAACTCATAAGACTGTCGCAGAATCATACTAATAAGCAAGCACTGTTGAAGCTCCATAGTGTTTCACGGCGTTATAAGCATAGAAAACCATATATAATATGAGATAGCTCCCTCCAGCTCATCCTCTGCACAGCTACTAAGTCTAACCTAGACCTACTATCTAGTTTACCCTTGAGCACCCGAGATAATAAGAAGCATAGCATAGAACTTCGAGTCAGACAACAGTTTGGTATAAGCGGTAAATGAATCTTAAAATACTATACAAGTCTATATAGTAAGGAACAAAGGTATATGAATCATACTTGACATGTCTCCGCAACTAAATAGTTATCGCATAATAACATAGTTTGCTACTCTAAATGTCATAAAGTTGTGATACAACTAAGTATGATAACGGGTGTCCAGGTATCCCTATCTCCAATGACTACCCTAGAGTGATAGACTGGGGAAAGAACACAAAGCAACCATAGCATCCATCAAACAGTCCTCACTATCACTCAATATACTGTGGATATATGATAACATGTATGACCATTCTTCTGCTAGGGACTAAAGGAAATCTCGATTTTCAGTTTACTCTCTTTAGCCTAAAGCTAGTACTAGACCTATTCTTCTTGTCTAGGGTACACATATCCATTCTTCCAATTCGGGGTAGCCATTCTTTATTACCTATGAGCGTCCTTACGATACCCCTGCTTTGAATACAACAGAAAACACTCCGAGTATTAATGATCCCACAGTATGCATATCCAAGCCCTTCTTCTGCTCCATCTAAGTTCCATTATCTTGGAGGAACCATTCTTTATTCCCCCACTTAACGACTCCTTTCTTCATCGAGATGTTATTCTTAAGGAACCATTCCACATTCCTAACTCTACGACTCCTTTCTTCATCGAGTCATTATCATCGAAACCTAACTCCATTCATTGTCTTGTTACTATCCAAAGACTCTAACTTTCAATATGTTGTTATATCATTATCAGTCATCATCCAAACGAGTCAACAACACCAGCAAGATCTGTAGAAAATTTACAACAGTTCCCAAGAGTTTCACATTCCCTGGACCAACCCCCAAAATTCGGGGCCGAATTAAGCCCTTAATTCATCGCCAACTCAAGCCTTAATTCGTCGCTAGCTTAAGCCCTTAACTCGTCATCAACTCAAGTCCTTGACTCATCACCAACTTAAGTCTTAATTTTTTGCTAACTCAAGCCTTAATTTGTCACCAAATTAAGTCTTAATTCATCGCCAACTCAAGCCTTAACTCGTTACCATCTTCTATACTTAACCAATTTCCTTCACCATGCTATGGAGCAACTCATCTAGCCAAGCTCTATCCACCCATGCCAACAACCAAACCATAGGAGCTAACACCTAAATTTGGGGCCGAATTAAGCCTCTTAATTTGGAGTCGAATCTAATCCTTAGAGAATTTGGGGATGCGACTTATCATGCAGGCTTCTTCTATGCTCCAAGGCTCCTCCACAAAGTTTCGTCCAATTCCGACCAACTTAACCTTCGATTTGCCCAATATCTCGACATATCTACCTAACATCCAAAACACTAGCAAACCCACATCAAAGCATAATATTAAATCATAGATAATCATGCATACACATCCATTCATCCACACAATACATGAGAATATGATGATCAAACTGGTTTTATTCTAAATCTAAGTTTTACATTAGCATATGCATATAAATTATGGAAATTACACTAGCATGTGGATATGAGCAATTAGATTTCAAAATCCATTTCTAAAATCATTTGAAAGTCCCATATTTCTAGTCATAAACATATATGAACAAGTGGTTAAAGTTAGAAAACCCTTTTTAGATCAAAAACATGTAAAAATAACCATTTTAACAATATAAACAAATATAGATGAGTGAGGGGTCTAGAACCTCTCACCAAATACCTAAAATACCAATTTTGTTCCTTAGATCTGAAGTGGACAGTAAGGAAAAAAGACCCAAATCAATGGAAATGATAATCTTTAACTTCTATATTTTAATCTCCTCTCTAATCAATGATTTGGCTAAGATTAGTAAGAAAAGGATGTGATTTTTGATGAAATTAAGCTTAATGGAGGCTTAGATGTATTTTGGAGAAGAAGGAAATGACTTAGGTCAGTTCTTCCTATAGCCTCCTATTAGCACAAATTCCTAAGTGGGTTAGTGGGCCTAAGCACAGGCTTAGTTAATTATCCTCTAAAGCTGGACCATAGCAGTCAAAACTTAAAACTGCCATAACTTTCAAACGACATGTCTGTTTTTCTATTGTGACCACTCTACAGAATGGAAATCCATCACACAGAAGCAATGAAAGTGATTTGAAACCCTAATTCGGCTCCTCTAAAATTTTATAGTCCAAAAAAGGTTTTCAGGGTCAAAATGGTCATATGGAAATTTGGAAAAAATTGTAGATGTGAAAAATGTTCCTAAGAGTCGCTTTTCAAAATCTTAGAGTCATACAACCTCATATGAATATAATAAAAATATTTTTCGATCCTTTGATATGTAAAATGCGGGTCATTACGCTTAGGTTCATAGCAACTACCAGAGGACAATATGAGTTGGAGTCAACTCAAATGAGGAACCGAAGCACAAATCAAGAATGTTCAATTACCCAGATTGTAACGACCCGTACATTTTTAATAATTAAAGTTGTGAATTTAATAAGATTTTGGTAAATAAATTTGGAAGAAATAAAAAACTTTGTAATTTAATAATGAAATGAATGCCAAAATGAAATGTAACAATGTATTTAAAAACTAATTATTAACAATTGAAATGAAATTACAATTTATTGAAGTAATGTAAATTGTTATACTTGGTTATAAATTTATGTAAGAAAACAAATGCAAACATTAAAATTTATAAATGATATGAAATAAATGACCATTGAATAAAGAATAGGTATAGAAGAATGGTAACATATGTTTGTGAACAATGAATTCAAAAGTGTGATTTAATGTTATAGTAACGGTTGTAAGTTACTATTTAATTGGTCTATTAATCTAGTTGTAAATGTTACATTTGGGTACAAAACTGAATATAAGTAAATAAATGTAAGTGTTATATGGATAAATAAATTAGTATATAATTTATGGTAATTGAATGAATGAAACATTTTGTAAGCAATTATGATAATTAGTGGACATAATAAACTTGAGTGTAATATAAATATAATGATAACATTTATTGCAAGTTACATTTTATTTAGTTTGCTAAATTTAAAGTAGGAAATCAATTACATTTAAATGTAAGTAAATGTTCATTAATATGAGATAGGACAGTAATTGTAAAGTGTGAATATAATGAAATAAATAGAAATGTATATTCTATTCATAGAAAAATAAAAGAATGAAACCAAGTTGAATAAATTGATTAAGGTTTTAATTATAATAAATGCAAGTTTGGAATTTGTTTGTAATTTATTTTCCAAATACAATTTAATATACATTTTCTGTAAATTTTATATTTTGGTCAACTTTGGTCAAATTTTGAATTTCAGTTTAAATTTTTAAAAATTTGAATTTTTAAATTTTAATCTTTTTCTTTGGAGCAAAATATAATGCTGATATCTGTTCTGCTTTTTGTTTCGTTAAATTCTGATTTATACTTTTAGAATTGGATAAATTACAGTGTTTTACACGCAATTAAAATTCTGTATTTTATTTTTATTTTTCCTATATCCATCTCTTTGTTTATTTCCCTATTTATTTGTCTAGACTTTTATTGTAGTTATTGGAATATTATTTGTATATATCTTTTACTTATGGCTTGGAAAGAATCAAATGGCATATGTTATATTGTCTTAATTGCTTTCCTTTTTAATTGCCTACTCTTTATTTCTTTTTAGCCGTTCACTCTTGCCTTTTTGGCATGTATTCCTATCTTCATTACATACAAGAATATTTCATTCATCTTAACATCTCATTTTTTCATTTACATTTAAGAATAAATTATACACAAGATTCTTTTCCTTTTCTTACCATTCACAACTCCTTAATTCTTGCCCTTTTGTTTTCCTAACATTTATTCCTTTTCTTGCTGTCCAAACCATCTATTAGCCATGCATTACACTCCATCAATCACGTACAAACATCTCTTCACTTTCCATTTGCGTTGAGAAAAAATATCACAAGATCCATGGCTTCCTTTCCTTCTCTTCTTTCTCTTTTCATTTTACTTTTCTCTTCTTTCTTTTATGTTTGCTCGGCCATGCCCTCCTAGCCGACCTCCTCATCATCACACCACCACCATGACCACCTCCACAACCTCTCCATCACCCATGCCATAGGCCGTGACCATCATGAAGTCTACATCACCAAAACCTATGCATAACCTTAGCCAATCTCCACCATATCACCACTTCCCTTCTTTGTAGCCTTGGCCACAACATGAAACCCCATCTCCTATTGCTTTGCCACTCCTTAGCCCTGTGTTGTGATGTGCTTGACCCAAACAAAGCCATGGCCGAACCATGTTTGCTTTAGGGCAGAACCAATAGGACCCAAACCTCTTGCCTTTTTGCCTTCTACCACTTATAACTTGCTTTGCCTTCCATTTTCTAAACCATAGCATGCTTGTAAACCATCATAGCCGAGCCTATGTTGCCTTTAAACCACTTTGGCCAAGCACAACATGATGTGGCCAAGCCTATCTACAAAGTGGCCGAGCCCACTTGAGGTTTAAAGCAAAGGTTGTGTCACTTTCTTTCATATCTTTACATTGTTTAATCTATATTCTTTTGTATTTAATCATACTATGTTGTGATATTAATTTGCATACAAGATTTGGATCTGACTCTTCACCCACTCAAAAATATAGTCGTGCTTTGTCATGCTTTTTCGTGCCTTGCTGAGTGTGGATCTGGGTTTTGAATTTGGTTATAGCTTTAAAAAGGTGAGTTTATCACTCTCGACATACATACTTTTATAATTGTGAAACAATGGCATGTGAATTGTAGAAAATTTATACGTTGTGTTAATATGTTCATATATGCCTATGATATGATTATATGATGTTAAATTCTATTTATATATTTGTTACATCGTCTGGTATGATTATATGTTCTACTGTTCATTTATTTACTGATTCTCACACTGCAAGTTCCCTATCACTATAGGTTAAAATGATACATACCCGAACGGACATTAGAATAAGGAAAAATCATTATGAGCTGAAATGATAGGCTCGAGTGATTTTTATTGTATTTTATTTGACTTGGGATTGCGGGTTTGAAATGATAGAACCCGGATTTTTCTTTTAAATTACGGATTGAAATGATACATATCTGTATCACTTGACCTAGTTTAGAAAATATTATACAGACCCATGGTTATATATTTAATAATATTTTCTGAAAATTTTTAAGTATTTTTAAGTTTTAAGATATATGAAAATTTTACTTAAAAATTTGAATCAATGATTTTAAATATATGGAATTTTTATAAGTCAATAAGTGGTTTGATTTAAATTATAAAGTTATATTGGCTTTCTATAAGTTGGAATCTTTATATATCAATAATTGATCTTTAAATTGCTATTTAAAGATCTTTATTGATGATAAATAACTTAATAATTGAATTTGACTTAATATGGAAGTTTTAAATCTAATCTAGTAATTGTTATGAATTCTACCTTATGAAACGGACATCTTTTGTGTAATAAATAATGTATTTTGAACTGATAAAATGGAATACAGTTTAATTGGATATTTTGTAATAAAATTTATTTAACTAGAAAATCATAGTTAATTGATGTCTAGATGAATAGAACTAAAGGAAAAAATGATTGTTATAATAACTATGATAAAATATTCTTTTGTGAAATGTTATGTTTTGTAAAATAAATAGTTATGATTTTTAAATGGAAAATTGTAACTTTAATTATGACCTAACTTGATAATTGGAAATTTGGTTTTTCAAATGGAAATTTTAAGTTAAGTAAATAAAGAGAAATTTAGTTTTATTTATGAAATGGGTATTTTAAAATAAAGTGTTAGGTTAGTGGTTAAAAATAAAGGTTAAGTAAAATAGTGTATTTTGACTTAATAAAAGAATTATGGTTTAAATTGGATATTTATTTATAAAAATTTTATTTTATTAAATCATAAGTTAAATGATATCCAAATGAATATTTCTGAAATGTGAGATATGTTTTATATGTTGAAAATCGCTAAAATTGAAGTTTTAAATGTTTCTGAAATGTTATAATAAATCTGGAATTGTATTGGCAGCATTTCCAAAGTGCTGCTGTTTCTAAAATTTAACAATGTTCTGAAATAACTATAATACTACAGCACTTTATAAGTGCTGCTGTTTCTGAATTTGAACTGGTTTTGAAATACTAATATATCTACTGCAGCTGTTTATAAGTGCTACTGTTTCTGAAAATAAACTAGGTTTATGAAATACTAAAATACTTACTGTAGCATTTTATAAGTGCTGCTGTTTCTGAAACTAAACTGTTTTGAAATACTAATACCTATTGTAGCACTTTATAGGTGCTGTTGTTTTGAATTTGACAATGTTTTTGAAATGTTAATATATTTACCATAACACTTTATAAGTGCTGTTGTGGCTGAAATTTCAATGAACTTTGAAAATGAATATATTTTGGAAGATTTTGACATTGAAATTAAATGGTTTAAATGAATATTTTTGAGGGGAAATATAAACCATTTTGAAATTTATAGGTTAATACAATGTTTTCGAAATTGGTATAATTGAACAAATGAACTTAATAATGCTATAACTTTGGTAATGAATATTATTTTTAAGGGTGGTATGATTTTTCTAAATATTATGATTCCAAATGATAACATCTTAAAATTGATATGGTTTCAAAGTATTATGGTTTCAAAGTGTTTGGTTTCAAAGGTGTTGTAACTTTGAAAGTACTATGATTTTGGAAATGAATTTATTTGAAATAGTATTTAATTAAGAATTATTTTGAATATATTGATTTGGAATTTAAGATTTAAGAATATGGCTTTATAAAGTTGTTTTGGTTTAAGATGATTTAAAAAGGAATATTTCAAGTTTAAATAAATTGAAAGAAATATTCAATGATTGGAAATTTGGGTTTGTTCAAATGATATTTTGGTTTTGAAGTATAAACTAGTTTTGAATATGATGTGTTGGTTTTGAAGTATAAACTAGTTTTGAAAATGATATGATATTTGGTTTTCAAGTATAAATTATTTTGAAATAAATATCCATGGGTTATAATAACGATTGGTTGTTAAAGAGACCGGGAACGGATATGGGCATACTCTTTGTCGATACCGAAAACCACTTTAACAACTGTGTACGCGGTGGAGATTCCAGAATGAAGTAGGATGGTGGCGACGATCCTAAAGGTATATATACGTGGACCCGACTCCCATGAGTTGGCTTAAGGTGGCTAAAAAAGGAGCGATCATCGGGCCAATGGGGTAGCACCTCTGATCGGATACATTTCTTTGATACTATTCTATTACTTTATGATTGATTTGGTGGCCACCCTTCGATTTTTGATTTGGGAGTGTGTTCCGATGTAACGACCATGAATTTTTTACATTTTAAATGTGAATATTTAATTGAGTCTAAATATTCGAATGATAGTTCAATTTGAAATTCAAATATAGGAATGAATTGGGCAATTTAATTTTTGATTTAATTTATTAAAATTGGGTAAAAATTTGAATCTTCGGTTTTAAGCTGATTAAAAATATTTTCAAGGCTTGGAAAATCTATATTGATAATTCTGAAGGTATTAGAACTTTCAGAATTGGATTTGGAACTGTTTTGTTCAGTTTTGAAATCTTATCGTTTAAATCGTTATTTAAAAATAGCGTTCCGGGGCACAGTCTCGGAATTCAATGAAACAAGTTTCATTGGATCCGTAATATTATATTATTATCGGATTTCAATTTTTGTAATGATTGGAGTTGTTGTGTGAGTGTACGATAAGCAAACGCGCTGAAATTAAATCGAAATTCAATTTAATAACTGGTCCAAAAAAGCTATCTTCTCCATACGATCGAATTTGGAGTCGAAACCTTTTCCATTGTGTTCGGAATAGGCGTATAACATTACAAACGCCTAGCGGCACGCCTCGATAGGAAGTCAAAATTTTTAGTTGACTTTATCGGAACGGTTTGAATTTAAATTAAATAGATATATATTTATTCTCCTATAACCCAACATCCAGCTGCCTTTCCTTCAAATCACTGTCTTCACTCGTACACGCCAACATCATCGTGTCTCCTTCCTCTTTAATTATTTACAGCCGAGCATTTGAAAAAAAAATCAAACGAAACTAAATAGAATGCCGAGCTTTTCAAATCTATTTCCTTCCTCCATTCTCAAAGTTTTTCGAATCTAGTTCGCTCGCATAAAAAGGAGAGGGGCAGCTGTAGATTATCGCGACAAATCGAGATCTTCTCAAATCGAAAAGAAAAAGAAGAACGAAATCTATTTCGTTCGAATGTTAGTATCTCCTCAGCTCGAATTCAAATAAAAAGAAAAAAAAACCAAAACAAAATCAATTCGAGCATCGCGT
Source organism: Allium fistulosum (assembly GCA_030737815.1). NCBI lineage: Eukaryota > Viridiplantae > Streptophyta > Magnoliopsida > Asparagales > Amaryllidaceae > Allium > Allium fistulosum. The sequence goes on along the minus strand of CM060902.1, from coordinate 794,061,099 downwards.
TCGTGCGAGGGGAGGAGGATCAGAATCGAGGCGGCATGTCATCTCTGGAAGGAGGCCGGAGGTGGATGGCAACTGCGCCGCGCTCAGGGATCGGGGAAGCTCGCGAGATTGGGTCGCGTTCGTACGGCGCGATAGCAATTTCAAAGTCGATCGCAACTGCTCGCGTGTGGGGGTTCGATTTATCGCGTGCGAGTCTCGAGTAGGGTTTGAGGAAGCGTTTTGGGCGAAGCGGCGACATGCTTGGATGGTGGCAGTTTCTCGTCGAGGTCGCGAGTTGTTGGGTCAGGTTCTCAGTCAAGTCGAGGCCTGGGGTTCGAGTTCGTGTTCGATAGTGAAGGTATTTTCCATTTTTGTTTTAAATTTAATTTTTATTGAAATATATATATATATATAAGAAAAAAATTAAGAGTAAGGTATTAAGCAATTTACAGTTTAGTTTTTTTCTTCAGTTTCGATTTTGATGTGATAAAATATATAATAAAGAGGTTATATATATAAAGATAAGATTTTTATAACCCATATAGCCTATTGTTACATGCAGATTGAAAAATGGAAAATAAAAACAAATTACAATTTACTAATTTATTTAGTGATAAATTTGTTTAGTTAACTTATGAAATTTTTGTGGTAACTCGAAAATATTTTATTAATAGAAATTAGTTTAAAACTAATTTTTAGTTAAATTAAATAAATGGCAATTAATTGTTCGATTTATTTCGAATATTAATAAAGTGTATAAAATTGTTATACAAGGTCTAAAATCGACAATCAAGCCGAAATGGAAAATGGATTGCAAAATAAAAGCAAAGGTGAGATCTTCTCACTCAAACAAAGGGTTTTGTTTAATTTTAAATAGTTATATTTAAAATTATTTATTGTGTTGATTGTGTGCTTGAATGATAATATATATAGTAGTATATAGCAATATATATATATTGGAATATGTATATATTGGAGTTGTTGATTTCCCGCATTATATAGCGGATGAGACCCTATGCGCCGCATAATAGCGGATGATATTTTATAAATCCCATATACCACGATATTCCACCTCGAAGTGGAATTGGTATAGTGCTAACATCTGTGGATGCAGGGAAACAGGTTGGAGGGATCCAACTGGATTCCTCAAATTATATGAATTTGTTTTTGATATGTTGTATGAATTTGTTTCATATGCTGTGTGATGATTTATTGAAAATCTGTGAATGATTATATTGTGATTGAATTTGTTAAAGGCTATAATTTAGCCGAATGTATTTTTGATATCGTTGGATACCGGAAATAAATAAAATTTGGTTTTTTAAATTAAAGTTGAAATTTTTAGTAAATTCCTTTTGAAAGAATTGGATTAATTTAAAAGAAGTTTGAAAAAGATAAAGTTTTGTCTTTGAATTATATTGAATAAAATTCCAAAATATGGGAAAAGATTTTTATAAATGGATTTTGAATATTATTATTCGAAAGTTGGAAAATTTACTGAAAATGGAATTTTAAATGGTTTGGAAAAGATTAAGGAATTTATTTTTAAAAAGTGATAAATTCGTTTGAAATCCAATTTGTAATTGATTTGGTATTTGAAAATAAATTTTTGGGAAATCGATATGAAAATTTTATTTGGTGTTGAATTAAAATGGATTTTGTGTTGAAGTAAATTTTGAAATCAATTTGTAATTGATTTGGCGTTGAAATAAATTTAGAAATCAAATTTGGAATTTGATTTTGTGTTTGAAAGTGAAGATTTGGGAATTTAAATTCACAATGGAATTTATAAAGAAAAAGGGAAATAAATAATATCGGGAATTTTATTCCGAGTGTGAAAATGTGATTTGAAATTGGTTTTCAAATGTGGAAGTGTGGAAATTATATATCTTGCGAAGATATTTTGAAAATAAATAATATGGGAAAATTATTTAAATTGGTTGATTGTTGTGAATGTTGTTTGATAGTTAAATAACCGACTATCAATATTTGCCTTTGAAATGGCACTTGAATTTGTTTTTAAAACAAACGCTCATTATTCGGTTAAGCCGGGAGAGGATTTTGTGTCATATAACCCATTCCGAATAGTGATACGTCGTGAATGGACATGATTTGAAGACCGGTGTGAAGATCGGGTATTTTCGAAAATGAAAGGACAACCTGTCGAATGTCTCTGCACCGAGTTGCTCCGGTATAGAGATTTATATCACTCTTCTTGTGATGGGAAGTCCGGACGTGATTAGTGAATACCCGGATTGCAAGGGCTTCTTTGGAAGTGCCTTCGGTTCCGTTCGATCCCGGAACGGACTTGTATGGATGTGTGTCCGATGTTACACTTAGAGATGTAAAGCTGGTTTCTATCAAATACATTTCTGTTGGTGGCGGAGAATTTATCCTCTTAGCTTAACACCCTTCTCTGAGACGTACGAGCTCAAAGGTTATGTAGTTGATGGTTACTAGTGATACATTCCCAATTTGGTAATGTGGCATACGAAGTGTTGTTGATCAAAGCATGGCTTTGTGAAAAAGCGTAGCTTTGTGGACGAGACTTCGTCGAGCCTCACAACCCGGTAATTGTCGAAACAGGAATGTTGCGGGAAGGTTGTTAGGGGTCGCGCCCCTAGGGTATGTCATTTCCTTCTGGATAAGAGGTGATATCATGGTATGGAGCCCAGATATTTTACCTATGTTGATGCTGCACATTTATTATACTTTGTGGTTGAGGATCCTCGGATAAAGGTCGGTAACGACCGGGGGATGGCATACTTGTGTGTTAGTTACATAGTTACAGCTGTACAGCGTGAGGTAGTGTCAGTGTGTTGGTTACCTAGTTACAGCTATACAGCGTGAGGTAGCGCCGGCCTTGTGTTTGCAGAGATCCGGTTAGGTTCTCGGGGCGTCTTTCTAGAGGCGTTTCCATTTCGGTGTATGGAAGTTCCTTTGCCTGACCATTTGTTGGAAATCCAAAGAAACAATACGCGCCCTGTACAGTTTTAGTTGTATTACCTGCTATGGAATGTGGCAGTAACCTGCTATTGAACATAGTAGCTATAGTAGGCATAAGTGTGGAATGCCTATGCTGTCTAAGATTAATATCATACTTTCGAAATGTTTTCGCACTAGACATTAATAATAATATCAGCTGATTTTTCGTAGTAAGCATCTTTGACTATCATAAGAAGAAATCTCCTCCAATTCTGCGTTTGCATTGTGTGTGTGGCGGGAGGCCTTATGGTAGTTTCATTTTCCAAAAGCATTGCGAATTTGTTTTATGTTATTTGTGAAAATAACTTTTTTACGATCTCACACCAGTCTCCATGACTGACTCGGAGTTTATTGTTCCCTTTCTAAACTCTGGGTGCCCATAATTTTCCACACGGGCAGCCTAGAGTTATGTTATCAGGATATTCTGGATATTCTGGAGCTTTGGAGGCAAGCTGGATGGCGAGACGTACTCCCGTACTTGTTTATTTATTCCGCTATGTATTCTGTATGAGGACAGGTTTATATAACTGTCCATTGTTGTATTGAGTTGTATATTGACTCTCATTGATGTATGTATAAACTGATATAGTTCTTTGTTTAAAAGATTAGTGATTATCTATTATATATTGTTCCGCTGCGAATGTGAGATTCTGATATTGTTTATGTTTCTGTTTTTCTGTTCTTTCTTTTCTTCTGTCTTCTTCTACCTCTTCTTTTTAACCCTAATGGTTCGGTTTTCCGGCATTCGATTGCACGGCATTTGATACAATGGACGTATTAATGTCGACTTTTGAGCGTCAAAAGATCATATCGTTACATCCGAAGTGGGCGGTAGTGGTTGCTATGCGTTTCCACCAGCCTGTGTGCATAATTGGTTATTTCTACCCTGGCATTGCCTTGTTGTGCCGTGTCACCTACTATATCGAGCTTTACTACGAGTTGGGTTTTGTGCCGTAGCCTGTGGAGTATTTATAGTAGCTCCCGATCTGGGGGTACGCTGATACTGGATAGACTACTGGGACTATTACGTGTTAAGGTGGAAAATTTAAAGCCTTAACGCTATTTAAAAGTAAGTTTATTTTACTATTAGACATTATTTTAATAGCGAATATTACTACATAGTAAATAGTTTAACGGATCCTTAGAGGATGGGCGGTCCCAAGCATCCTTTAAGTTACTTGTACCTTTATATTACAGTTCACTTGAGTTGGTTTACATTGTATAAGTATGTATGTCCTGACTCGAGTGTTTTGTGTTTTGCTTTACGTTCGGGTCAGACTGAGTGATACAGCATCTTGAGACTCACCTTTGGAGTTGTTTGCACCAAAAATGGTCACAAACCCCGAATGTAGTGAAAGCACCAGCGTATGAATACGAATCAACAGTATTCACACATAAATCACAGATCTAAGCAAGTAACAAGCAGCAATCATGAAATAATGAACAGTGACACACGAGATTTATAGTGGTTCGGCTATCTCCGGCCTACGTCCACTTCAATGATTTTTATCTTTTATTGATGTTCTTCACTGGTTACAGATGATTACAGCAAATACAATGAATGAATCTGAGTATAACAGCAATGGAATGAAGTAGGATTGAATCCGACAGAGTCTGGACGTCGGATCGCCAAAAAAGATCCCTTTTCTGTAGGCTTCAGGGGGCTATTTATAGGCGTAGGAGGCTGAGATCGCGCCCAAACTTCGGGAGATTCTTTCAGGCACGTGAGTGGGTCCACGCGCCTGGTCCCACCAAGTTTCAACTCCATCTGGGATCGATTCGAAACAATTTCGTATCGATCATAAATTGCTCCAATCGAGCTGAAACTTGGCAGGATTGCTCTTTACCTTGTGTGGAAGCTACTGTGAAAATTTCGTTGCATTTGGATCAGGGATTTGTGAGATATGATCGATACGAGATCAAGTCTCCATATGCGCCGCTCGGTTCGAATCCATGAATTCGTATCGATGACTTCGCATCGATACAGCACGTGGTTTTGCAGTGGCGTAGCGCGCATCCCTCGGGTAGATCCACCATTTACTCCGAGTCGACCGCGTCTCCCCTTAAACTTCGCCTTACTCGTATCAGAGACGTTGCCCGAATCCATCGATGCCAGCTGGATGCGAAGACTAATGGATACGAAATCAAGGCTTCCCGATGGATTCGATCAAGCCTCCTTTCTTTCGATACGAACTAAGACTTATGGGTACGAAACCGACCGATTCGAAGCAAGGTGCACCAATGGATGCGAAGCAGCGCGGATTGATCGAGTCGAACGTCATGGATTCGAACATGCGGACACGAGAACACCTGATGGATTCGATCTACGCAAACATAATGGATACGAAATCTGATCAATTTGAACGGGTCTTTGATGGATACAAACAGCGCACTTTATCTAACTTGTATCGATCATATCTCATTCATATGAACTCCGATTTACCTGAAACTTGGAGCACTGGCTTTCATGGCTTTGCTTGTCATGTCTTGTCAATTACGGTCCGATCCGGACTCGGGCAAAATTCATCGATATCCATGATCATCCTGCAATGCATATTTAATATTCATGGCTGATTAATATTGACTTCAGTTAATTTTTGGGTATCCCAGCTTTGCCAAAAAGTGGGATAACACTTTGCCCCCCAAAACATGCCTTTTGGTAAAAGGTGTGTTTTGATTAGTCTCAATTCGAATGTAGTAAGCTCAGGTTTTATTCGAATCTTATGATATTTTCAATCGAGTTCATGGTCGTTCGAAGCCGAAGCGTTATCAATTTCTGCCAGTGGAAGTTAAGAATGAAATTCTACAGTCTCTCTGGACTGTTGACGATCGCTCCGGACCCTTGCGAAGCCCATTCTAGACTTAGCGGTTGAATAGAAAGATCCTATTGCACTCCGGCGTTGCTTTCTATTCCTTGCACTCTGGCCCCAGTTAGGACGTGAAGCGATGTCTTGGCCGTTCTGGGCCGATCGTAGCCTCTCCGGGCTCCTGCTGGATCCCATCCTGTCACTCTCCGGTGAAGGGGAAACAACGTTAAGTGGGTCGATCCTGTCGCTCTCCGGCGAAGCGACCCACTTCTTGCACTCCGGTTCATTGTATCTGAACATTAAGCGATGTCTTGACCTGAATCGTCGGCCGATCATAGCCTATCCGGGCTCTTATCGAATCCTAATCGAATCACTCTCCGGTGAACAGGAAACGATGCTTAAGTGAGTCGATCCTGTCGCTCTCTGGCGAAGCAACTCACTTCTTGCACTCCGGACCCCGCCTCTCTGGGTAGGATCATAAAGCGATCATTTTTATATTGATATTTAATGTTTATCCTTTAACTCTCCGGTCAAAGGTTTATTTCAAGAAATTCAAATTTATTTATTAAATTCAGGTCCTAGATGTTCCATCTCAAACACCAGGAAATCTAGACATTGCCTCTCCGGGCAGATCGGTCTATCTCCATCTCAGAGCATGCCTGGGGATCTCTCCGGTTCCCGTACATGAGTAAGTGGGATAGCCGTTTATTCTAAAAGCAAATCTAATGAAATTATTTGGCCGAAGTCCAAATCTTGAACTTGCCCCTTGCCATCTTAATCAGTTGATGATGAGTCATGATCCCGATCCAGGATCGTTTCTGTTAGGGGGAGGCGGTAGTTGTTCAAGCCTTACCGCCGTTGCTCGTTCTCTGACATATTGTGGCAGTTTACCACTCCTGGCATATTCTTCTACCTCATCCTTCAGGTGGCGACATTCGTCGGTTGCGTGCCCATCCAGCTCATGGAAGAGGCAATATTTTTCGGTTCTACGCTCCCGCTCTGTGGGATCTCTCCTGGGTGGTTTTCGATAGGGGAGTTGCCCCCGAGTTTCAGTGTAAATCCTCTCTAGGCTTGCCGTCAAATCTGTGTATTGCCTGAATCTAGGCTCTCGGAATTTCTTCCGTTTATCAGGACCATCATGTGCATCATCCTGCTTTCTCTTTCCTTTGTCTGTCCTGGACTGTTCCGTGGCGGTTCCTTCGCCTTGTGCAGCATTTACTTCCTGCCTCTCGGCCCGTGATTCTTCTAATCGAATGAATTTCTCAGCTTCATGGTAAAATTCTCCAAGATCTTGTGGTGGATCTCTTGTCAACGAATCTTTGAATTCGGTGCCTTCTCCAACTCCTGCCACCGCCGCCATCAAAATCATCGATGGATCCGGGCGATCTACCGAAGCCACCGTTGCATTGAATCGCAGTAGAAAACCTTTTATGGACTCTCCGGTCCTTTGCTTTATCGAAGCTAAAGTCATCACACTCTTGGGTCTTGTAACATGGACCCTAAATTGTTCCATGAAGCAATCCACAAGCTCGCCCCATGTCCTGATCGATCCAGTCTTTAATTGTCTGAACCAAAGTGCAGCCAAGTCTGACAAAAATAAAGGGAAACATCGTGCCATCACTTCCTCGGATGCTCCCAGTATTTCCATGTGTCTAATGTATCTGGTAATGTGCATGGTCGGATCCGACTTCCCGTCATATGGATTCGGCGTTGGCAGTTTGAACTTTGGAGGGTTCCTTGCATTCCTGATATTTGGAGTGAACGGACTCCGACTGACTTCCTCCAATCCTCCGCTAGACAATCCTCCTCTCATGAGTCGTCGCACTAATCCAGCCATCTTTTCATCTCCATCCTGGGGTTGCTCTCTTGGTCTTGAAGGGTATTCTGGTACGTATTCTTCGTGTGGCCCGTTAGCATCAGCATTGGCCCTAGCTTGTTGAGCTCCGTTTGTCGGCCTTCCAGCATCGGATCCCGAGGGTCTGCCCCCGAGTCCTTGTCGATTGTCCTCTGGATCTGCATTGTCCTTCATCAGGTTCCGCAATCCTAGCTCCTTGTTCCACATTCATAGCCGCTGTAGTTGGTCCTAGGCTCTCATCCCTGCAGCTCTCATCTGTTCAAAGAAATTCTGCAGCATCTCTTGTTGACTTTTCATCATTCTTTCGTGCATCAGATTGGTCATGGTCTCCATTTCGTCTCTAGTGATGTAGATCGAACCCTGGTTCTTCTCCAGCACCAGAGGATGCCTCTTGACTTCCTCCTTGATGGCTTCTCTCGGCTCTTTGTCTTCTACTTGTTTGTCGAGTCATTGTCTTCAAATCTTCGAGTTTTCAAATCTGAACTTCGAATCTGGTGTAGCGGGTGCTAGTTGTTCTCAGTGAAAGCACCAAAGTGTTTGCACCAAAAATGGTCACAAACCCCGAATGTAGTGAAAGCACCAGCGTATGAATACGAATCAACAGTATTCACACACAAATCACAGATCTAAGCAAGTAACAAGCAGCAATCATGAAATAATGAACAGTGACACACGAGATTTATAGTGGTTCGGCTATCTCCGGCCTACGTCCACTTCAATGATTTTTATCTTTTATTGATGTTCTTCACTGGTTACAGATGATTACAGCAAATACAATGAATGAATCTGAGTATAACAGCAATGGAATGAAGTAGGATTGAATCCGACAGAGTCTGGACGTCGGATCGCCAAAAAAGATCCCTTTTCTGTAGGCTTCAGGGGGCTATTTATAGGCGTAGGAGGCTGAGATCGCGCCCAAACTTCGGGAGATTCTTTCAGGCACGTGAGTGGGTCCACGCGCCTGGTCCCACCAAGTTTCAACTCCATCTGGGATCGATTCGAAACAATTTCGTATCGATCAGAAATTGCTCCAATCGAGCTAAAACTTGGCAGGATTGCTCTTTACCTTGTGTGGAAGCTACTGTGAAAATTTCGTTGCATTTGGATCAGGGATTTGTGAGATATGATCGATACGAGATCAAGTCTCCATATGCGCCGCTCGGTTCGAATCCATGAATTCGTATCGATGACTTCGCATCGATACAGCACGTGGTTTTGCAGTGGCATAGCGCGCATCCCTTGGGTAGATCCACCATTTACTCCGAGTCGACCGCGTCTCCCCTTAAACTTTGCCTTACTCGTATCAGAGACGTTGCCTGAATCCATCGATGCCAGCTGGATGCGAAGACTAATGGATACGAAATCAAGGCTTCCCGATGGATTCGATCAAGCCTCCTTTCTTTCGATACGAACTAAGACTTATGGGTACGAAACCGACCGATTCGAAGCAAGGTGCACCAATGGATGCGAAGCAGCGCGGATTGATCGAGTCGAACGTCATGGATTCGAACATGCGGACACGAGAACACCTGATGGATTCGATCTACGCAAACATAATGGATACGAAATCTGATCGATTCGAACGGGTCTTTGATGGATACGAACAGCGCACTTTATCTAACTTGTATCGATCATATCTCATTCATATGAACTCCGATTTACCTGAAACTTGGAGCACTGGCTTTCATGGCTTTGCTTGTCATGTCTTGTCAATTACGGTCTGATCCGGACTCGGGCAAAATTCATCGATATCCATGATTATCCTGCAATGCATATTTAATTTTCATGGCTGATTAATATTGACTTCAGTTAATTTTTGGGTATCCCAGCTTTGCCAAAAAGTGGGATAACAGGAGTTGGAGCTTTGCTTAGAGATCCAGCTATCTATTTCACTTTCAGTTATCATGTTGATTCCAGTGATGTATTCAGATTTGTACTTGATTATCATATTGAGACTTCTGTTGTATTTTGTTAACTCTAGTGTATATATATAGTAGCTTCATGAACTACTATTTCCTTGCTTCCGCTGCATTGTTATATTACTCTGTGTTTGTGATATGTGATTTATTTACTATATATACTGAGTTTTGCTAAATTTTATTTACAATTCGATGTTTTGAGCAATTCAAGTCCGACATGTGCGGATGCGAAGGGTTGAAAATATCGGGCTGTTACATCTGGTATCGGAGCTTTGGCTCTAGGCAAACTTAGCATATATGGTAAATTTATTTACAGAATCACTTTCGTTTGAGCTTAAATCTCTTCCTTTTTGACTCGATTTCTTTTGAATTTTGGAACGTTCCTTGTGGTTCCCAAATCCATTCTTATCTCTCCCTATTCGTCTTCTTTTGATTCTGGAGTATTCCATGACTCCACTTCGAATGATCTTTATAATAAATTGGCGGTCTTGCGAATCTTCGAATGATTGTAAAGGAGTGAAACTCCTTTACAGGTAGCATTGATTCACCGAAGATTTCTGCATCCTCGGTTTACAATGCTATCTATTTCTTGTTATCCCGAATTCTATCTCTTGAGATCTGATGTAGATTTACCCCAGAACCCCACATAGATCTTATTCTTTAAGTCACGGTTGACCCGGTTAAGTTTGCCCACGATTTATATAAGCTTATTCATTCCCTTATTCTATTATTTAATCATCTTGTCTTTTGTTTCCAACTTATTTTCAAATCATTCTTGAAGTGTATTTTGTAAACTAATATTTAAATGTTTTAATATATATTGTGTTGTTTGAGTTGTTGATGTTAATTTGGATTTCCGATCGATTCGTCTGATCAACGCTATCGATAGGATTTCCAAAACACTTGAACAGAGCAAACCGACACAATATGGTTTTCAAATTTAGTAAACGAAATAAATTTTGTATAATTATATATATAAGTATAATTTTCTGAATGTTGAGTTAATTGAATTGGTTGTTAAGAATTAATATTTGATTTGTATATAGCTTGTAACCATTGGCTTTTGTTTCATATAAAAATAGTTGAACTATAAAACATGGTTATATATTAATTTGGAAATTTAAATGAATCTAAAACAAGAATTGAGAATTTAATTTCCGAAGATTTCAAACTTTGGGTTTTAAAGTTTTAAAAGGATATATTATTTAAAGTATTTTCGAGTAGAAATTGTTTCCAAAGAATTTTAAATGTTTAAATGAGTACTCTTTTCTTTGTCGCTAGAAAATAATTTCGGTGATGACTGCAGCATCATCGACATTCATTTTCGAGTTTCGAAGTGAAAAGACCATTCTGTAGCTTTGCTATAGTTCTGCTTTGAAGAATTAAATTGATTTGAATTTCTAAAATTTGACTTGATTTATAATATAGATATTGATATATGATTTAAAGTTGATTTGATATATATTATGTATATATATTTATTTATCTCTAGAATAATTTGAAGTTAACCGGAAATTTAATTATTAAATTTTATCTTAAAGGATGATTTCAATTATAAAATGAAGCCAAAATTTGAATAAATATTTAAGCTTGAATAATTGAATTGGGAAAATTTTATTTGTACAATACTCTATTGCATTCCAATATAACTTACCCTGATTATTCAGAAGTTAACAATAATGGTGTTGATGGAATTTATATATAAATTGGTATATTTTATTTAAATTAATTAGTTTTGTAAATTTAATTTTTTATAAAGTTAATGTTTTTGAATGAGATGTATTGTTTACTTAATTCTATCTTTTCCCTTCTTTTTCCTTTTCGGGGAAGAAAAGTTTTGAGTGGGGGAGAGTGTAACGACCCGTACATTTTTAATAATTAAAGTTGTCAATTTAATAAGATTTTGGTAAATAAATTTGGAAGAAATAAAAAGCTTTGTAATTTAATAATGAAATGAATGCCAAAATGAAATGTAACAATGTATTTAAAAACTAATTATTAACAATTGAAATGAAATTACAATTTATTGATGTAATGTAAATTGTTATACTTGGCTATAAATTTATGTAAGAAAACAAATGCAAACATTAAAATTTATAAATGATTTAGTATGAAATAAATGACCATTGAATAAAGATTAGGTATATAAGAATGGTAACATATGTTTGTGACCAATGAATTCAAAAGTGTGATTTAAATTTATAGTAACGGTTGTAAGTTACTATTTAATTGGTCTATTAATCTAGTTGTATATGTTACATTTGGGTATAAAACTAAATATAAGTAAATAAATGTAAGTGTTGTATGGATAACTGAATTAGTATATAATTTATGGTAATTGAATGAATTAAACATTTTGTAAGCAATTATGATAATTAGTGGACATAATAAACTTGAGTGTAATATAAAGATAATGATAACATTTATTGCAAGTTACATTTTATTTAGGCTGCTAAATTTAAAGTAGGAAATCAATTACATTTAAATGTAAGTAAATGTTCATTAATATGAGATAGGATAGTAATTGTAAAGTGTGAATATAATGAAATAAATGAAAATGTATATTCTATTCATAGAAAAATAAAAGAATGAAACCAAGTTGAATAAATTGATCAAGGTTTTAATTATAATAAATGTAAGTTTGGAATTTGTTTGTAATTTATTTTCCAAATACAATTTAATATACATTTTCTGTGAATTTTATATTTTGGTCAACTTTGGTCAAATTTGGAATTTCAGTTTAAATTTTTAAATTTTTGAATTTTTAAATTTTAATCTTTTTCTTTGGAGCAGAATATAATGCTGATATCCGTTCTGCTTTTTGTTTCGTTAAATTCTGATTTGTACTTTTAGAATTGGATAAATTACAGCGTTTTACACGCAATTAAAATTCTGTATTTTATTTTTATTTTTCCTATATCCATCTCTTTGTTTATTTCCCTATTTATTTGTATAGACTTTTATTGTAGTTATTGGAATATTATTTGTATATATCTTTTAATTATGGCTTGGAAAGAATCAAAGGGCATACGTTATATTGTCTTAATTGCTTGCCTTTTTAATTGCCTACTCTTTATTTCTTTTTAGCCGTTCACTCTTGCCTTTTTGGCCGGTATTCCTATCTTCATTACAGACAAGAATATTTCATTCTCATCTTAACATCTCATTTTTTTTAATTTTCATTTAAGAATAAATTATACACAAGATTCTTTTCCTTTTCTTACCATTCGCAACTCCTTAATTCTTGCCCTTTTGTTTTCCTAACATTTATTCCTTTTCTTTCCGTCCAAACCATCTATTATCCGTGCATTACACTTCATCAATCACGTACAAACATCTCTTCACTATCCATTTGCGTTGAGAAAAAATATCACAAGATCCATGGCTTCCTTTCCTCCTCTTCTTTCTCTTTTCATTTTACTTTTCTCTTCTTTCTTTTATGTTTGCTCGGCCATGCCCTCCTAGCCTACCTCCTCATCATCACACCACTACCATGACCACCTCCACAACCTCTCCATCACCCATGCCTTAGGCCATGACCTTCATGAAGTCTACATCACCAAAACCTATGCATAACCTTAGCCAATCTCCACCATATCACCACTTCCCTTCTTTGTAGCCTCGACCACAACATGAAACCCCATCTCCTATTGCTTTGCCACTCCTTAGCGATGTATTGTGATGTGCTTGACCCAAACAAAGCCATGGCCAAACCATGTTTGCCTTAGGGCCGAACCAATAGGACCCAAACCTCTTACCTTTTTGCCTTCTACCACTTGTAACTTGCTTTGCCTTCCATTTTCTAAACCATAGCATGCTTATAAACCATCATAGCCGAGCCTAGGTTGCGTTTAAACCACTTTGGCCGAGCACAACATGATGTGGCCAAGTCTATCTACAAAGTGGCCGAGCCCACTTGAGGTTTAAAGCAAAGGTTGTGTCACTTTCTTTCATATCTTTACATTGTTTAATCTATATTCTTTTGTATTGAATCATACTATGTTGTGATATTTGTTTGCATACAAGATTTGGATCTGACTCTTCACCCACTCAAAAATATAGTCGTTCTTTGTCGTGCTTTTTTGTGCCTTTCTAACTGTGGATCTGGGTTTTGAATTTGATTCTAGCTTTAAAAAGGTGAGTTTATCACTCTCGACATACGTACTTTTATAATTGTGAAACAATGGCATGTGAATTGTAGAAAATTTATATGTTATGTTAATATGTTCATATATGCCTGTGATATGATTATATGATGTTAAATTCTGTTTATATATTTGTTACATCATCTGGTATGATTATATGTTCTATTGTTCATTTATTTACTGATTCTCACACTGTAAGTTCCCCATCACTATGTGTTGAAATGATACATACTTGAACGGACATTAGAATAAGGAAAAATCATTATGAGCTGAAATGATAGGCTCGAGTGATTTTTATTGTATTTTATTTGACTTGGGATTACGGGTTTGAAATGATAGAACCCGGATTTTTCTTTTAAATTACGGATTGAAATGATACATATCTGTATCACTTGACCTAGGTTAGAAAATATTATACAGACCCATGGTTATATATTTAATAATATTTTCTGAAATTTTTTAAGTATTTTTAAGTGTTAAGATATTTGAAAATTTTACTTAAAAATTTGATTCAATGATTTTAAATATAAGGAATTTTTATAAGTCAATAAGTGGTTTGATTTAAATTAAAAAGTTATATTGGCTTTCTATAAGTTGGAATCTTTATATATTAATAATTGATCTTTAAATTGCTGTTTAAAGATCTTTATTGATGATAAATAACTTAATAATTGAATTTGACTTAATATGGAAGTTTTAAATCTAATCTAGTAATTGTTATGAATTCTACCTTATGAAACGGACATCTTTTGTGTAATAAATAATGTATTTTGAACTGATAAAATGGAATACAGTTTAATTGGATATTTTGTAATAAAATTTATTTAACTAGAAAATCATAGTTAATTGATGTCTAGATGAATAGATCTAAAGGAAAAAAATGATTGTTATAATAACTATGATAAAATATTCTTTTGTGAAATGTTATGTTTTGTAAAATAAATAGTTATGATTTTTAAAAGGAAAATTGTAACTTTAATTATGACCTAACTTGATAATTGGAAATTTGGTTTTTCAAATGGAAATTTTAAGTTAAGTAAATAAATAGAAATTTAGTTTTATTTATGAAATGGGTATTTTAAAATAAAGTGTTAGGTTAGTGGTTAAAAATAAAGGTTAAGTAAAATAGTGTATTTTGACTTAATAAATGAATTATGGTTTAAATTGGATATTGATTTATAAAAATTTTATTTTATTAAATCATAAGTTAAATGATATCCAAATGAATATTTCTGAAATGTGAGATATGTTTTTAGGTTAAAAATGGCTAAAATTGAAGTTTTAAATGATTCTGAAATGTTATAATAAATTTGGAATTGTATTGGCAGCATTTCCAAAGTGCTGTTGTTTCTGAAATTTAACTATGTTTTAAATAACTATAATACTACAGCACTTTATTAGTGCTGCTGTTTCTGAATTTGAACTGGTTTTGAAATACTTATATATCTACTGCAGCAGTTTATAAGTGCTGCTGTTTCTGAAAATAAACTAGGTTTTTGAAATACTAAAATACTTACTGTAGCATTTTATAAGTGCTGCTGTTTCTGAAACTAAACCGTTTTGAAATACTAATCCCTACTGTAGCACTTTATAGGTGCTGCTATTTTTAATTTGAAAATGTTTTTGAAATGTTAATATATTTACCGTAACACTTTATAAGTGCTATTGTGGCTGAAATTTCAATGAACTTTGGAAATGAATATATTTTGGAAGATTTTGACATTGAAATTAAATGGTTTAAATGAATATTTTGAGGGGAAATATAAACCATTTTGAAATTTATAAGTTAATACAATGTTTTCGAAATGGGTATAATTGAACGAATAAACTTAATAATGCTATAACTTTGGTAATGAATATTCTTTTTAAGGGTGGTATGATTTTTCTAAATATTATGATTTCCAAACGATAACATCTTAAATTTGATATGGTTTCAAAGTATTATGGTTTCAAAGTGTTTGGTTTCAAAGGTGTTATAACTTTGAAAGTACTATGATTTTGGAAATGAATTTATTTGAAATAGTATTTAATTAAGAATTGTTTTGAATATATTGATTTGCAATTTAAGATTTAAGAATATGGCTTTATAAAGTGGTTTTGGTTTAAGATGATTTAAAAAGGAATATTTCAAGTTTAAATAAATTGAAAGAAATATTCAGTGATTGGAAATTAGGGTTTGTTCAAATGATATTTTGGTTTTGAAGTATAAACTAGTTTGAATATGATATGTTGGTTTTGAAGTATAAACTAGTTTTGAAATGGATATGTTATTTGGTTTTGAAGTATAAATTATTTTGAAATAAATATCCATGGGTTATAATAACGATTGGTTGTTAAAGAGACCGGGATCGTATATGGGCATACTCTCTGTCGATACCGAAAACCACTTTAACAACTGTGTACGCGGTGGAGATTCAAGAATGAAGTAGGATGGTGGCGACGATCCTAAAGGTATATATACGTGGACCCGACTCCCGTGAGTTGACTTAAGGTGGCTAAAACAGGAGCGATCATCGGGCCAATGAGGTAGCACCTCTGATCAGACACATTTCTTTAATACTATTCTATTACCTTTTGATTGATTTGGTGGCCAACCTTCGATTTTTGATTTGGGAGTGTGTTCCGAGGTAGCGGTAGTGGCTGCTATGCGTTTCTACCAGCCCGTGTGCGTAATTGGTATATCTACCCTTGCATTGCCTTGTTGTGCCGTGTCACCTTCCATATCGAGCTTTACTACGAATTTGGTTTTGTGCCGTAGCCTGTGGAGTATTTAGGTTAGCTCCCGATCTGGGGGTACGCTGATACTGGATAGACTACTGGGACTATTACGTGTTAAGGTGGAAAATGTAAAGCTTTAATGCTATTTAAAAGTAAGTTTATTTTACTATTAGGCATTATTATAATAGCGAATATTACTACATAATAAATAGTTTAACGGATCCTTAGAGGATGGGCGGTCCCAAGCATCCTTTAAATTACTTGTACCTTTATATTATAGTTCAGTTGAGTTGGTTTACATTGTATAAGTATGTATGTCTTGACTCGAGTGTTTTGTGTTTTGCTTTACGCTCAGGTCAGACTGAGTGATACAGCATCTTGAGACTCACCTTTGGAGTTGGGGCTTTGCTTGGAGATCCAGCTATCTATTTCACTTTCAGTTATCCTATTGATTCCAGTGATGTATTCAGATTTGTACTTGATTATCATATTGAGACTTCTGTTGTATTTTGTTAACTCTGATGTATATATATAGTAGCTTCATGAACTACTATTTCCTTGCTTCCGCTACATTGTTATATTACTCCGTGTCTGTGATATGTGATTTATTTACTATATATCCTGAGTTTTGCCAAATTTTATTTACAATTCGGTATTTTGAGCAATTCAAGTCTGACATGTGCGGATGCGAAGGGTTGAAAATATCGGGCTATTACACAGATTAATATGCCAAAGGAGCTTTGGTAACTAAGGCCATGCCATTGAGATTCTTACCAAAGGTGTGGATATTCGTTATGAGAGCATCAGTGATGGGGTCACACTCACTATGAGAGTGTTATTGACAAGGTCATTGTGGTGGTATTCATTTGTGCATAACTTATCTTTGACCACTACAACAAAAACAGTTTATTACAACTTTTATATTTAAAACGTTGTAAAAAGTCATCTTTTACAACGTTTTCAGTGAAAAAGTTGTAAAAAGATACATTTTACAACATTTTTCCGAAAAACATGGTAAAATATGACATTTTACAACGTTTATTCCAGAACAATTGTAAAATACAACCTTTTTGCAACGTTTTCTAAAAGATTGCCAGTACCCTTATAATAATAGATTTAAAAGGTGTAAAAATATTTCCCACTAGATATTAATTAGCTATAACTTTTTTAAACGTAGTTTTACTCATAGGTTTAGATTAAATTTCTGAATATGTTTAGTATTGCTTAGAATATTATAATAATTTATAATTTATAACCAATAACGGATATTTAATATCTACTTAAATAATTTATAAATGGTAGGTTGTAGTTAATAATTTATAAATGAAGACGTATATAGATAATTATTTATTATTTATAACCAATGATTATTAGTAAATAATTTATAATAACTAATTATTATTTATAATCAATAATCATTTTTTATGTGCAATAATTTGTTATAATTAATTGTTAATAGCTAGACAATTATAGCTAATATTTAGTAATTTATAATTAATAACAAATATCTAATACCTACTTAAAATATACATACATAATAATTAGTATTTAACAACCAATATTCAATTACACTTAAGAAGCAATAAGTAATAACTGATAATTAATAATTAATAAATAAGAAGTAATATTTCATAAATAATTTTTAATAATTAAAAATTACTATTAAATAATTTCTATTAAATAACTAATAGTTAAGATAGATATTTAATAACTAATAACCAATAAGTAATATTTATTATTTGATATTTAATAATTATAATTAAATCTAATATTTGATATTTAGTATTTGAAAAAATTTAAAATTTTCTAACGTAAATATAAAAATATCATAAAATTTTAAAAACCATATTTTGAAATTTTTCTAAAGTTCAAACATAGAAACTTAAAATAATGTTTTTTTTCAATCACATTTTGGTTATTCTTAATATCAATGGTTAGGGCAATAATTTCTGGCTTTCCGCCCTTATTTCCTCCTCATTTTCCCTCTTACTCCAAATCCGATTAATTTTCATCTCCCGCTTAGCCTCATTTTTACCTAACACTAATTCCAAATCCCACCACAAAATCCCAAATTAAAATCAAATATTTCACTCTCTCCGCTTTCTCCACCACAAACCTAGTCCATCCCCTTTCTCTGCTATCTCCACATCCGAACTCAATTGCGCAGTGGAATCTGACTCCAAGTTTTGAGCATCGTCGCGGTCGAATCGAGCTATAATACACACCATTAGGTAATCGCAGATGATTGGAAGTAGTCTAGCCTATTGTTGGAAGCAGCAGATTTTCGTCTTGCTTTAAACAACAGCAATGTTTGGAATTTCCACGGTTTTTTTTAAATATTAGATGAGATGATTTTAAGTAGCACCGTTTATTTTTCGCTTAAAATAATATTGGTTATTTTGAATAATTATAGGGCTATATGTGCCTCATCATCATCAAAATCATCATCTTCATCCTAATGGTAGTTGATATCATAGTCAGCAGTAAAGGTTTATTCATTGATTTTTTGGGTTCTTGTCGATTGGACATTACCAGATTGCCTTGGCTTGATATACTCGGCCTTAATATTGTATGATTTTGCTCCAAGCATTACCCAGAGTATATCAATTTTGATGTTCAAAAGTTGAAGTTCTGGCAAAAGCCTACTTATCTTCATTACTCTGCATTTAGTTTATATTGGTAAAGACACTTTTACAAATGTTTATTCTGAAAATTCAATGCCTGAATACATTAATTAAATGAGTAATTTATCTTGATATACTTATTGTGAGCACCATTGTTAATTTCTTCGAAAATACATCATTTAGAGTATGAAATTAAATTCTGTGACAGATAATTAAGATAATCTCCTAAAAGTTTGTAAATTTATCTCTAAAATTAATTTATACTAGAATGATTTTTTTTCTTGTTGATGCAAGTATATTGATTTCCTCAATTCGCAAATTAAACTATTAACCATTTGCTACAATTTTTTTGTTACAGGCCAGGATGATAAGCCCGGACTGCCTGTATGACTTGGTAGAGGCCATGCTCTTCGGGGAGGGAGTAGGTGTCGTTATGGTCGACCGTGCTTTTCGGTGACAGAGCAGGTGACCTGAATTTTGTGATGAAGAGTTTTAATGTAGACGCTTCTTCTAGAAGTACCAATGTTATATCTGTCTGCTGGTTTGTAATTTGGAAAAATAAAATCACATTTCACATAAATTGTAATTTTAATCTTTCTTAAATGAATCTCTTAAAAATGTATACTTAGCAATAAGGAGAAACAAGCTGTTGAAGAGTAGTAATTCTGTCCCTCGTTTTTTGGCTCCTTTTCATTTTTTTTGCAGTTTCATCTCCCGATTGCTGGCTCATTAAAAGGGAAAAATGCTAACAAATCAAAAATTGGTAAGATTTTAAGAGCATACATGTCATATTATTATAGATATGCTTAATAAGACAACATGAACATAACTTTTTGGTTAGTGGTACTGAGAATGGAATATTTTGAAACTTAATATTATTGTACAATTCTCCCTTAAGTCTCTTGCATTTTCTCCTAGTTATGATCTCTTGGTTGATAATTTGATGCCTGACTAATGAATTATTCGATTGTATTTTCTTCCTTGTCTATAATTTAAGTAAATATTAAAAAAATGCACTAAGTTAATATATTATTCAAGAATAAGATATGTAAGGTTAGCTATATACTAATTACTTACATTTAGTTATGCGAATCCAAATTTATTGGAATATGTGAATTTGGCAGTCAAAGATTCTTCTCCTGTTCATTGTAAACAATGTAGTTTAATAGAAGGTGAATTATATATGTTGAAATATCAAATTATGAATTTGATAGCGATAAAAATTCAGCTGTTCATGTAATATACCTGGGATTTGTTTAATGAATAAGATGATTCGTAACAAAATCTGTTGAAATCTTTATAATGTCTTCGAATTCTCAAGACCTCATCTTGATTATGGTCGTCGCTGAGATGATATTAATAGTGTCTTTGTTGAGACAGAAATGTATATATTTATGTAAACCTAACTAAAAAAAGAACTTATACTTACAACTTGTGTAGCTCTGTACATAAATTGGAACCTCCTAATGTTCCGGTCAAATTATTGTAGTAATATGGTGAAGCAGTCTCAAATGATCGGAGCATCTCACCTGACTGCCCATTAGAAATTGTCTAAACTTTGTTATTAGAATACTGGTTGCAGTAAAATTGTTTGATAATCATTTTCATCGTTCTCTTTTCTCCACACTACATTCCACCATACATTAATTAATCATTGTTTAAATGTAAATTAACTAAGAAAATGTGTTCATTTTAGAATGATAGTCTGCCTTTTCTATGCAATCAATCATTTTTTAACAGGATATTTTACTTTATTTCATTATCTAGTTCAGGTGCATTTACGATATCAAAGAATTTGTTTTATTTTATCCATCTCTGTCCTCCACTTCAAGCTCCGTAGTTTGTAATGTAACTTTTCATTCTCCTATTGATTTATTTTAATTTGTTTTTTTCCTACTCCTCTTCATATTAATTATTATTCTTACTAGTATTACTTTCAACTAGTTACCATTAGTATTTTGTTAGGCTTCCAAAGAAATGGAGTTATTACTCCAAGTGTTCATTATCTAAGTCATTACATGCATGTGGTGGGGCTGGCCGTGTCAACAATTAGCAGATGATGGTTCATTTAAGGACATAATTAGAATTTCCTCAAGGAACTATGCTTGCTTGAATGTTGGTGGTAGCATAGTGGTATATTGTAATGATAGGAGTTGTCATAAATGTATTAGAGACTATGCTGTGTATTTTTTTAGTGGTGGATGTGATATAGTGTGAGCGTTATGGCATCATTGTTTAAATACTAATGTAATATGAACATAATACTATATATAAAGTGTTATTTTTTGAATCGATGAATTTTATGTATTTTAATTTCTGAAATTTTAGCTCTATAATAGTATTTAGGATAAAGCCTATTTTTTTGAAAAGTTGTATATATTTCACAATAACTAAAAAAAGTTGTAAAAAGGGTTTGATGTATGCTCACCAAATTACAACATTTTTTGTTAGTTGTAGAAGAGTTTATTACAACTTGTAAGTACAGTTGTAGTTTAGTATATTACAATTATTTCCAACCGTTGTAATAAATTCTTTTACAACCTAGACTAAGAGTTGTAAGAAGGGTAATTGGGTGTATGTAAACAAATTACGACAGTTCTAAAATGTTGTAATAAATTTATTACAACGTTTGACCATAAGGGCTTTGATAAGTTGTAATAGACATAGACCCTATTACAATTGTGGTTAAGAAAACGTTTGGGAAAACATTGTAAAATGCCTACTACAACTTTTTAGAGAGTTGTAAATGACGTTTTTTGTTGTAGTGGACAATCGGCTTTTAGCAACACTAATAGATGACATTGACTTTATGTTTGGATCACAAGAAGATATTACCAAATCTCCATGAGTCACACTAGGGTTGTGAGGGTGAGGTTCTAGATAATATGGGTGTATTGTTTGGTGTATGGTATTATTTCAAGTCTTAAACACCAATACAATATAACCTATTGATGTAGAGTAGCAACCCTTTTTCCTTATTGGTAGACTAGACACACTAAGTATATGTGCTTATACTTGTTTATGTAGGAGAGAGGTTTGAGAAAAATTTCTCATAGCTACTCTTGTAGAGTCAAATATGTGTTCATATTGGAATAATTAAATTTAGTCGATTATCGAACCCTTGAGATATCAATATATCCTTCTTCATATTTTGACATTTTGTTTACTTGCGATTGCTTACCTTCGTAATTATGACTAATCACAACATGTACAATGTGAAAATCAGGGAGAAGGAGCGTAAATAGTGTAACTTGGATAAGAAAAATGACATTTGATATTTTGAGTGCACTTACGCAGGTTATAAAAATCTATTTTTAGGGTTATTTATTTAAGAAAAACCACCTCACAAAAATCTTCCTAATCCTAGCATGGAACTATAAAATAATAGAGATTATATATATATATATAACTAAAAAAGAGGAAAATAGCCTTCATCTGTTGGAGTAACTAGAAAATAACAATAGAAATGTATGAAAGATCTATTTTCAAGTAAGCACCCTAGAAGATTTAAGATTCTCCATTCGCATATTTTATGTCTCTACACGTCCATTGAAATTGTTGATATTCATTAATTGCGGAAGTTTCTAGCAGCATATGACTTCGGGATTGATTATATGTGGGGAAAGGAAATAAAGTCGCTAACGCACTTGGTAGAAAACATCAGAATATGGTATTAACAAGTTAGTTGAATGAAATGACTTATAGGCATTAGCTTCTTGTGTAGTTAGAATGAGGTCGTTATGCTGTTCTAGTTAGAGTACCATGGCGCACTCTTATTTAAAAGTTCGACCATGTAAGGCAAAAAGATGATCAATTACTAGTCAAGTGGATTAAAAAACAAGAAGTGAGAATTAAGATTGATTATTTGAAAGGCTTTGCAATAGACCATAGCGGATAATTGAGAAAGATTTGACAGTTGTGGGTTTCAAATGTGGATAACCTAAGATAGGAAGTTTTTAGAGAGTGTTGTTATCCCGCCTTTTGACAAGGCCGTGACACTAAGAACTTGACTAGAAACCAATGACAGTTCGTCTTGGAGATCGGTTATACGCAGGCTCACTATGGATATCGATGAATTTTTTTCGAGTCTGGATCGAGCTAAAATTGATATGACATAACAAGCAAAGCTATGAGAGCCAACATTTCGAATTTCAAGTCAATCGGAGTTCATATGCTCCAGATATTGATGGATCACGACTGAGAAATCCAAACTTGCATCGATCATAACTGGAGATCTATAAGTCCAAATGCCACCAAATTTGGACAGGAGCCAACTGGCAACCTAAGGAATGTTCATGACAAATTTCAGCTCAATCGGAGCATATCTTGATCGATTCGAAATTGAGTTCGAATCGATCCCGAAGTGGGCCCAAATTTCCTGAGGCCGGGTGTGTGGGCCCCTCACGTGCCAGAAGTGGTCTCCCAAAATCTAGGCGAAATATCAGCCTCCAGCGCCTATAAATAGAGCCCCTGGTCATTCAGAAAAGGGGTCGGACAATTTTAAGAGCTAAAGAGCACCCAGACTCTGCCAGATTTACTCTAAATCACCACCGCTGCCTTATATTCAGACTTTGCTAATAAAATCAGTTGTACTACATTATAAGAAATTGTAATCTTCAAGTATCGAGAAATAAAATCATCAAACTTCATAGTGGACGTAGGCGAAACGCCGAACCACTCTAAATCGCTGTCTTCTATGCAATTTACTTTCTGTTATTTGGAGTTTTTGTTAGATAATCCTCAGTTTTAATTTTCTGTCTTCATTTTTATCTCTTCAAAAACTTCCGAAGAGTGTTGTGCCCATTTTTGGTACAAACACTTTGGTGCTTTCACTGAGAAAAAACGCAGTTTTTTCTCCTGCTCTATGGATCTACTACCGTCGTTGGATTGCAAAAATCTAAGGAGAAGATCTAGATCTATTCATAAGTGGTTCCTTCTATTCTATTCAGATTGCTCCCGATCTAAGAGGAACTACATTCATCATGAATTTCGTATCCATATTTTCGAATCCATGAAAATATGATGATTTTCGTATCCATATTTTCGAATCCATGAAAATATGATGAACTTCGTATCCATATTTTCGAATCCATGAAAATATGATGATTTTCATATCCATATTTTCGAATCCATGAAAATATGATGGTTTTCGTATCCATATTTCGAATCCATGAAAATATGATGATTTTCGTATCCATATTTTCGAATCCATGAAAATATGATGAACTTCGTATCCATATTTTCGAATCCATGAAAATATGATGATTTTCGTATCCATATTTTTGAATCCATGAAAATATGATGGTTTTCGTATCCATATTTCGAATCCATGAAAATATGATGGTGTTCGTATCCATATTTTCGAATCCATGAAAATATGAAGTTTTCATATTCATATTTTCGTATCCAGAAAATATGGTGCTTTTCGTATCTATGTTTTCATATCCAAAAAATATGACAACATTCGTATCGATCGAATTTCGTACCCTCTTCGAACCCATCTGGACCGAGTGTTCGTATCCATAAGCATAGCCTCACTTCGAATCCATTGTCTTCGTATCGATCAGAGACACAAGTCCCTCGCATCCATCTACTTCGTATCCATCAGGAAGCGCTACTTCGTATCCATCAGGATGCGCTACTTCGTATCCATCAGGAAGCGCTACTTCGTATCATTCAGGATGCGCTACTTCGTATCCATCAGGATGCGCTACTTCGTATCCATCAGGATGCGCTACTTCGCATCCATCAGGATGCGCTACTTCGCATCCATCAGGATGCGCTACTTCGCATCCATCAGGATGCGCTACTTCGCATCCATCAGGATGCGCTACTTCGTATCCATCCATCTGCCTCCAATTCGTATCGATACTCGCATGAAGTTCGTATCCATCAATCTGCCTCTAATTCGTATCCATCCATTTGCATTCAATTCGTATCGATACTCAACTGCAGTTCGAATCGATCCAACTGCACCCAATTCGTATCGATACTCAACTGCAATTCGAATCGATCCAACTGCGCCCTATTTGTGTCGATCAATAGATACCACTTTCATATCGATCTAGCCATGCGCATTTCGTATCGATGCTAGTAGAGCTAATTCTCTGGATGGATACGAACAAGATGGATTCGAACAAGAACGATACGAAGGACTTTTTCAGGTTGCTTGATGGATACGGAACAAGGGTGGAACGATACGAAATTAAAAAAAAATATTTTCGGGTACGACCCAAATTTCCTAAAAAGATTTCAATCACCCGAACCCTAGCCGCAGCGCAGGGCACCCGCATAGTGATTTCAATCACCAATTTAGTGAAGGAACATTCCATCCGTGCTTCTAATTGTTCCATGACTGAACAAGACATATGAGATCACAACAACAAATGTTGAGTTACAATCAAGGAATGGGTAAAGAAATGCTACTCAACCGTACTCCCAGAGGCTGGAGAACCTAGCTAGTATGCCAAGAACTGGAGTTGATTAATATATCATGCTTTTAGGGTGGAATGCAACTCCCTCCAATTGACCAGCTTTTAAACTCCTGAATTGACAACTATGGTACAATGGCTAATATGACGACTCCCCGACATTGTCTACTCTGCCAACTCAAAACATAGCTAGTCACCGCTGAACCATCTTCAAACGCCCGCATCTTAATCATTCCACGTCCACATGACTAAAAGCATGACATACAACCTCAAGAGCACTTCCTTAATACCCTATATAGGTCTCCTATCTGGATGAAAGTTTAGGATAAACACCAACCTATTAGCCCATTTTAACCAACTCTCCGTCCAATCGGCGTTATCAACCACTCAAACGTTGGACAATCGTGCATACATCATTCACCAGTGTTACAAGACCCCTTGACAATAAAATGGACTTGATCATAATGTCGATTGGAGAATTTTTCCCACTCAAGACCTATCCGTTGAAACCATCCTACGTGCAGAACTTCTAATGAAAATTCAACATGTTAACTGTGTCGGTTTACTATGGAAATACAACCCCCGACACTACCAAGGGTGACGAGTGCCATCAAACGCAGATGTCTTCCCTCATTCCTTAGAGAAGACCGTTGATCACGGTAAGATATACCAGTTATACTTCTCATATTGTTGAAGTGAATGAAGAAGCTGGCAGCCAACGAATTTATCCAAAGCTCGCAGCCAGTTGCTGCCGATACCCATAAATGAATTGATCACCAGCGCTTATTTCCAGACTTTAACAAAAGAACTGGTGGATCGCCACCGACAATTACACCAACATGTCTAGGCCATTTTTGAGTTGATGAATCAGATGAAGGATCAACATAGCAAGATAAGGAGGGAACCTACTCCATACTCTAGATCAGAAAACTCCTCTTCTCTAGATGGCTACCGTGAACGCTAACGCCATAAGGCTGCTCCGGAAAGGATAGCTCCAGCAATATGTGCAAGCCCTATAAAACGAAGGACCGGGAACATCCGACTCCTATCGATCAAGGACTTTGATCAAATTGAACCATTTGCGTTATACTTCTAACTGAGAAGGGCTGGAATGATGTGCAATAGCGAGCATACGACGCTGCCTCACTTATCAATGAGATTTGATCTGATCTCTTTTGAATTATTTCTAATTCAATTTCATTTACGTTGCGAAATATGACCTACTTGAATTAAACTACTTGCAAATGATGCAGGTAACCGAGTACTTAAGATTGGGTGCAAAACAACCTCCGCGGACCATGATCAAATCATTGAGGTATCATCGTGATGAGCATGATTCGACCACTCATCGGCTACTATATGCCCCTGACTGGGGGCAAGGCATTAAAGCGGAAGAGACCGACAAGGTCAGAACTCTAGTACAAAGTGGATGCAACCGGCCATCCACTCATCCGCCTATGCAATTTAATTAGGAGATGTAAGAAAGACTTGGAGTTATATGTCCCAATAAAGCACTCTCCATCTCGTACTTGAAGCTTGCCAAAATACTTATGCTTCTTCTGATGCCTGATAAAATCGAAATCACATCAAGGGTGGACGTGATGTCACCATCCACGCATCCAATCCTACATTAGACATTTGGGATTACTTGAGGGAACACATGTTTAAAGGTCCAACCCTCAATTTAAAGTCATCAACGACTGACTGCCTACTCACTAACCATCACGAGCTGTCATTTCAACTCTCTTCCTTAGCTCGATCGAAAAAATGCAAAGTATAAATTGGATGTGACTTGACTGTCTGCTCTCCAATTCTTGCACCCGACTTAAGGGAAAATATACAACTCAAAGTGGATGTAGTTCGACCATCCTTTCCTATGCTCGAGCACAAAGCTTGCTAGAACACTAATCTTACTCCTTAGGCTTAGCAAAAGTGGAATCCAAACGAACATGGACGCGATCCAACCGTCTATAAACTAAATCTCATCCTTCGTTGAGGGGCATATAAGTGGAAGTTAATCGGGATCCCACTGATCACTCGTTAAGTGAAACCACGAGCTCAGGGACAAGCCATCACACTGCGGCAATAAGGGACTGATACACGACAATCCTCAAACTAATTCCGGCTCCTAAAGTGTGAGCTGGAGTATAAACTTACTGACATGGGCTCGAGGAGGATGGATCCGTCCATCTAACGACTTCGCCCGTGTTCAACCTAAACCCAAGGAGGATGGATCAGTCCATCTAACGACCTCGCCTTCCATATTTACAAGCTCGAGGAGGATGGATCCATCCATCTAACGACTTCGCTTGCCTACTCAGGGTGGATATGATACAACCGTCCATGTACCTGATCAACTAACTCCGTATTCCCAAAGTGCGAAACGGAGTATAAACATCCAACTCCGAGTTCCCAGAGCACGAACCAAAGTATAAACATCAACTCTGTATTCCCAGAGCGCGAACCGGAGTATAAACATCAACTCCGTATTCCCAGAGTGCGAAGCGGAGTATAAACATCCAACTCCGAACTCCCAGAGTGCGAGTTGGAGTATAAACATTCAACTCCGACTTCCCAGAGCGCGAACCGGAGTATAAACATTCAACTCCGTATTCCCAAAGCGCGAAGCGGAGTATAAACATCCAACTCCGTGTTCCCAAAGCGCGAACCAGAGTATAAACAACAAACTCCAGCTTCCGAGAGCGCGAACTGGAGTATAAACATTAACTAACTCCAGACTCCGAGAGCGCGAGTTGGAGTATAAACATTAACTAACTCCAGATTCCCAGAGTGCGAACTGGAGTATAAACATCAACTCCGGATTCCCAGAGTGCAAAACGGAGTATAAACATCAACTCCGAACTCCCAGAGTGCGAGTTGGAGTATAAACATTAACTCCAGATTCCCAGAGTGCGAAATGGAGTATAAATATCAACTAACTCTAAGTCCCCAGAGTGTGGACTGGAGTATAAACACTAATTGGATGCGAATGACCACCAATCAACCCATCAACCGACTCCAGTCCTCAAAGCATGGTTTGGAATATGAAGACCAAAAGGAATGTGATTCGACTGTCCATCTATCGGCTATGATTCCTCATCAAGTTCTGTAGTACAAAAAGCGGATATGATTCGACCATTCATTCTCCAACTCTGACCTAAACTCAACGTGAGGAGTGTAAACTCACTACAGGTGCAATTAGACCATCCACGAACTAACTCTGCTAACCCAAGACTGGGGGCAGAAGTGCAAATCACCAAAAGAAGAGAAAGGTGACTCGCTACATCTCCAGCTTAGCGTCCCTTACAACTTAAAGAAATGACTACAAGGAGGCCTTAATGCTAACCAATCAGAATGATGCCCAAAGTTCTAGGCAACCAATTATATCGTACCGCCGGATCGACGGGCAATATCGATCTGCACCTTTCAGATCATACCATTGGATCGATAGGAAATGTGGTCCGAGCATTCTACGTCGTTCCGTTGAATCGATGGTCAATATCGATCCTCCTCGACTACAAATCAGTGTGGCCCGAACGTCCATCGAATACCTTTGACAAACAGAGCAAGGATAGAAGAATAAATCACGAATGAGTGTGGCCTGACAATTCGTCCTCCGTCCCCTTCCTTCGATCCGTCAGGAAGAGCATGAGACCAAATGAGCATGACATGATCGCATTTGAGCTAACTTTATCCCTAAATCCGACGGGAGAACGTAAATCGAAATGGACATAGTGGATCACCCAACTCTAAATGAATGCAACGCGACCATTCATTCATTGACTCTTGCCATGATCCGACTAAAAGAGCAATTGAAAACAAGTGCAACCTAAACATCTGCACACTGATTCTTACCCTGGATTCGACAAAGGAAGCATCAATCCTGCATTGGATCTGACTGGACGATTCACTCTTCAGTTTTTGCCCAAAGTATGACGACATAAGCAGCGAAGTGAATGTCATTGACCATACCGAATCTAACTTATGTTTGAATGTTGGCAAAGTAACAATGTATTCCGCCAAGAGGAAAGACTAGAACATAATACAAGATAGGCACGACTCAGCCTTCCATCGGTTAACTCGATCCCATGGTTCAATAGGATAGAATACAAAATTGAAGCGAACATTATCTACCCTGCCACTTATCGAGATATTCCCCAGGCTTGGGGGCACAAACAAGAAGATAAGATTAATATGATTCAACCATTCATCAGTCAACCCTGGTTCTTAAAGCTTGAACTACAGTATAGACACAGCTAGGAAAAGACCAGACCGTCCGCGTAATGCATCCGCCAACCTGAGACTGAGGGCAAAAGAGTAATTATCCGAGAGTTGACTATGATAATTTGAACCTATGACCCATGCCTGATATTCATAACAACTCTAGGTTGCGACCGAAAGGATGCCTAGAGATAGAGTCATCAGATCAATACCCGGACTTTTGGGCAGCTAATCATCATTCTGACCCTTCCAATGAGCAATGGATCGCAGGTACATTGCATGAAAAGTGCATCATTCAGAAACATAAGTCAATTCAATCTCAAAGCTAGAGCCAGCTATGTAGCAGCATGCAGTACAAGGCTAAGTTCAACTAATCCTTTGATTCAACATCCTTATAAGCCTGATCATTTACCATTGCAAATAAACACATGAGGCGCCTACAACCCATCACGAGTATTGTAGATCAGATCACAACTCTGCACAATGATGAAGAAAGAGTCATCTGTTTTACTTCAGGTGAATCTTGATGTGTTCGCTTGGACTCGATCTCATATATATATATATATATATATATATGGACTCTCGCCAGCCATGAAGAACCCTACATTAAATGTTGACCCGAGGCATGTCTCGGTGAACAAAAGCGATGCGACATGGATTCGGAGAGATCTGTTGCACTTAAAGAGGAGGCGAATCTGCTCAAAACCAGTGGGTTTATCCGTGATGCCCTCCAACCAAAATGAGTATCCAATCCTTTACTTATAAGAAAAACAAACAGGGAGTGGAGGACATACGTCAACTACTCAGATTTGCATGGGGTATGACAAAGCACAGCTTTCCACTTCCAATGATCAACCAACTGATGGACCCGACCATCAGACATGAATTACTCACATCCATGGATGCAAACTCCAGATACAATCAGATACTGAAGCATGTCCAAACCAGGAATACAACTGTTTCGCTACTAACTTGGGCCTATAGTGCTATGCTGCAATCTATAGATTCAAACTTAAGGACACTTGTGCTACTTACAAAAGGACGATTAACAGATCATTCAAAAATTAGATCGACCGATCGATAAAGGTAGATGTGGTTAATATGCTCGTGAGATCATGACTATCAAACAACCACATCGATGACTTGGCAGAGATATTCAACGCTCTCCAAAAAATGCAGGATGAAACTTGATCCTTTGGAATGCTCTTTCACCATTACATCAGAAAGATTCTCTGTTTTCATCATTAATCCTCATGGAATCAAGACTAATTTCTAGAAAATTCCGACAGTTAGAGATACCCGTGTACCGAGGACAACTAAGCAGCTCTGATAGATCGGTTAAAGGGACCTCCCATTTTACCCAAACCTTGGGATCACGAAGATTTATACATCAATTGGGCCGTGTTAACACACGCCATAAGCGTCACAATGCTATGTGAAGTGAAACGAATCCAAAGACCAGAATATGATGAAGGCTAGCTATTGACAAACTCACCCCGTTAACGTCCATATCAACCAACTGTTACGATAGGTCCAATAGAAACCTTAGATGTCTGAAAAGTTACTCAAATGGAGTATCAAGCTAATCCAATTTGATATCACTTATCTCCCTCAGAGAACTCTCCATGGTCAAACATTAGCATACTTCATATCTGAATCTGCCACATCAGACGACTATCTGAAGAACAGTGGAGAATCGTCCAACCGATGGAGAGCGTACACCGATGGAACTTCCAATAATTGGCTTTCTAACATCGAAGTTGCGTTAATGATTCCTGAGGAACGAACGATCTGCTACGCCCTAAAACTCAACTTCCCTGCAACAAATAACGAAGCCAAGTATGAAACCTTGGCGCTCAAACTTGTAAGAAAACTACGAATGGAAACTTTACATGTCTTATGTGATTACCGGTTAGTAGTACGCCAAGTCAAGGAAGATTATCCGACTAGGGGGCAACATCTTGCTCCTTATCTCAACCGGGTACAAAAGTTACTAGTCGACTTCAACTATTACACCATTACACACATCCTCGGAGATCAAAATGAAAAAGCTAAGTCACTGGCCAAGCTAGCCAGTTCTGGGGATGCGCGACAAAAAGACTTTGTCCCAGTTGAAATACTTATTATTCTAGGCATTGACATATGAAGATCAACTAGATCTTGGAGATGGATCTAGAAAAAGAGTCATGGATGACTCCTATCTAAGATTATCCACGATTGGGGATTCTTATTGAATAAAGGAATAAGAAATGGCATATCCTCTGTGAAGCCTCACTACATGATTACGTCTAGATTGTTCTACTCCGTCGACGCAAAGCATTACTCCTGTATCCGCCAATCCGAGACCCATTATGATGTATCCGTCGATACGAAGCATACATTCCAACATCTCAGATCGATCCAGGAGAGGAGCGATACAAAGGAAGGACTCAAAACAACCATCGAACGTTGTTACAACTTGAATTTCACTTCGATCCAGGAGAGGATTGATACGAAACTCAATCCAAACAAAAACTAAAGAACTTGACAACGACTCGTGAACGTGCAAACGTTAACGGGAGCCAGGTTAACATACGTACATGTATGACAGACTAACATTCAATTTTAAAAATTTACAGGAATTGAATGCTCACCTGATGACAATTACAATAGCGAACAACAAATCGCTAGCACTCGACACTCAGTTACAACATTGCACTACATAATCACTGACAGTGGTTCAATCAACATTTATATTACTGGAAATCAATCGAAGGTTACATCTTTTGACGAAAAGATAGCAACTACTCAACGAATCAGATAGAACTTTTTCAGAATGAAGGATGCAGCATTTCAAAGCACGTCATGTTCACACAAGACGTACTTTGGGGGGAAAATGTTATCCCGCCTTTTGGCAAGGCCGTGACACCAAGAACTTGACTAGAAACCAATGATAGTTCGTCTTGGAGATCGGTTGTACGCAGGCTCACTATGGATATGGATGAATTTTTTCCGAGTCTGGATCGAGCAAAAATTGATATGACATGACAAGCAAAGCTATGAGAGCCAACCTTCCGAATTTCAAGTCAATCGGAGTTCATATGCACCAGATATTGATGGATCACGGCTGAGAAATCCAAACTTGCATCGATCATAAGTGGAGATCTACAAGTCCAAATGCCACCAAATTTGGACAGGATCCAACTGGCAACCTAAGGAATGTTCATGCCAAATTTTAGCTCAATCGTAGCATATATTGATCGATTCGAAATTGAGTTCGAATCGATCCCGAAGTGGGCCCAAATTTCCTGAGGCCGGGTGTGTGGGCCCCCTCACGTGCCAGAAGTGGTCTCCCGAAATCTAGGCGAAATATCAGCCTCCAGCGCCTATAAATAGACCCCCTGGTCATTCAGAAAAGGAGTCGGACAATTTTAAGAGCTAAAGAGCGCCCAGACTTTGCCAGATTTACTCTAAATCACCACCGCTGCCTTATATTCAGACTTAGCTCTTAAAATCAGTTGTACTACATTATAAGAAAATGTAATCTTCAAGTATCGAGAAATAAAATCATCAAACTTCATAGTGGACGTAGGCGAAACGTCGAACCACTCTAAATCGCTGTCTTCTGTGCAATTTACTTTCTGTTATTTGGAGTTTTTGTTAGATAATCCTCAGTTTTAATTTTCTGTCTTCATTTTTATCTCTTCAAAAACTTCCGAAGAGTGTTGTGTCCATTTTTGGTACAAACAAGTGTCATCTATCAAAGTTTACTATTCATACCGAAGGTACGAAGGTGTACCCAGATATGAAGAGGAATTTGTTCTAGAAAGTTATGAAAAGAGACGTAGGCTTATGGGTGAAGCAATATATGAATTGTTACAAGTGAAAGCAGAGCATCAAAAGCCAAGCGGATTACTTCAAACTTAAGAAATACCATTATGGAATTATGATTCTATATCGATGGATTTTATAGATGTTTGCTGTTAGTACCAAAATATGGCACAAACACCCAAGAAATTAAGTAGAGAACGAAAATGAAGAAATACAAACAATAAATGAGTAAAAACAAGACACCAAACGTTTATAGTGGTTCGGCCAAGTATTGCCTACATCCACTTGAGATTTCTACTGATTATATTACTGTTTTGAAAGTACAATTCTTATGGATCGGTAGAGATCCAATGGTGATTACAAGAGAAATATGTAAAAATTGCAAGGAAGCAAAAAGATCCTTGGAAATGAGCCCACAACCTCCAATTTATAGTTATAGGTTGCCGGAAAATGATCCACCATGTCCTCCACTACGATCTCTACATTACTATAACAGTTAACCTTGAAGAAACGTGGTCATGTCAGCAAATAGCTATAGATCAGTACCGATCCATAGGCATGGATCAATATCGATCCATAAGATCCACTCATGGATCAATTTCGTTGCTTTGTGTGATGGCGACTTGTTATTAGCTTCGTGATTTCCATCTTGTTTGCTTTGTTAGGAGCATGTTTTCGGAGTGATAAGATGGATTGAAGATGGAATGGAGTTCCTGCCTACAAGTGCTCAAGGAAATCAATAGAGAATTGCATGCGATCGATGTAATAGAACTTGAAATGGGTTGCTAGCACCAACACTTAAGAGTAAGATGGAAATAGGGCATTTTGGATGTAACTTGATGGATCGGTATTGATCCATCACATAGATGGATTTGTCTTTGGGATCTTTGGGATGGTCTTGATTCCACTTTGCGGTTTTGGTTGTACTTGGTTTATGGACTCTACGGCTATCTCTCTAGGCTTCTTACCTCGATAACTTTCAGGTTCGTTTCGTCATGTCCATCCAAATACTGCCTGTTCAAATGGCTTAATAACACTTGCCCCTCAAAGTACATCTTATTTCCAACATGATGTGATTTGAATCGAGACAAGTCGGGATTGCCATATCGAACTCCAAGCCATGCTTTGAATAGTTTTATCCTTCCTTCGGACCATTTTGATGAAGTGTTGTGTCTCTAGCTACTTGTTACGATGCCTTACTAGTGTCAGCACCATAAAACTGGAGCGTACTCTTATGATTTGTCATTCTGAGCTTAGCGATTTTGAACTGGTTCCTTTTCTAGATTTTTTAGTTTTGAGTCTACTTTTCTTTGATTCCAGTTATTGAATGTTGTGTATGTACATGCACACATGCTTTAATTTTCCATCATATTTCAATTCCATATGCATGTACATTCTTGTGGAGTTCCATGAGCATATGTACATACATATGCATGCATGTTCACCATTTCCTTTGCCTTTTTTTGTATCATTTGTTACCAATCCAGTCGAAATAGGCGAATCAAATGCTTGAAAACTTGAGTTCGAGTATTATATACCTGATCCTACCCTTCTCTTCTCACTTAATTTCTGTTATTCAAGTTTGAGTTTCCATCCATTATTAAAGCACCCCGCCTCTAAATGGAACTGCCGTCGCTTGGTACCAGAACAACCGCTGCTCCTTGACATTCAAGCAGTTGCTGCCACCCTCTACTCGAACTCACCACCGAATGAACCAATAGGATCAAACTTGATCCGCTTTGTGGTTAAAAAATTCTTAGATCCAAAGCCAAAGATTTGAACCAAACAATTCCTTCGAGCTCCAATACACATAGGTAGGTAGCGATGCTGGTGCTGAGGCAGGATGGCCTTCACATGGACGGCCACGTTAAGGATTGGGGAGATGGTTGAAAACTTAGCCAAAATCCATCGAAAGGGATGGATCGGTACTGATCCAACCCTTGGTGGATTTTGTGCCCTTATTCCACTTTGTAACTTTGAGATGTCGAGCGACATTCAGGCTTTTCCCAAATGTTATCTCCCAAGTTCCCAGACATATTGAATGCATGTCCTATAACATGAGGCCTGTTGAAACGGTTAACGGTGATTGTCACTTTAGATAACATCTACATTTTCAAATGAACCATTGTACAATATCAAAAAACTGACATTGCATGACACTGCATAACACTGTAACTTGCACCGAATTGCACTGAGATTTCACTGTAACACGGGGCAGTCTTTTAATCATTCTCATATAACTTGTATGTTGAGCTTTGATAGTTATGGGTCATAGAGGTTTCGAGCATCTCTCCCCTTAAGCAATTGACCCATCAATTCCTAGATATGCCGAATCAGATATCAAGTCAAGCTCACTACGGTTCCATCTGCACGACAAACTCCGATGCAACCTATCCCTTATCCTTAGAATCCATAAGTAGAAAAACCTACTCTAGAAGTTCCAATAGAGCCAATAGAAGGCCCAAAAGTTAAAGCTGCTCCCGATACACTTGATGATGCCATCATATTAGATGATCCTGTCGATTCCGTCGCTTCAAAGGTTGAGGAAGGATCACTCAGAAGGATTTATGAGAAACATTGCATCCCATTCGAGGGCGTGTTAGTCCCTATGCGCCACTAGAGAGCGCACCATTCGCCAGCCGGGTATACATCATGCAATAAGTATATTGCCTAGCAAGGTGTATTCCACTGTTTAACCAATTTATCCAACGAGTCTTGCATTTTATGAGGCTGGCTCTAGCTCAGCTCCATCCAAACAGCTACTCATTCCTTCATAGCCTATTCATCATATTCGCTCGCCATTTGAATCGAGTTCGTAGTAACCAGGAAATTTGGTATCTATACAGCTTCAAGCACTTCAAAGGTAATCCTTCCCTCACTTTCCTAGAGCCATCCGAGGAACTACAGAATTGTAATTTGTACCCGGAATAGACTGAGCTACTTCGAAGATGAATTCTTTTTTGTTCGCTATCCTCCTGGATTTGCATAGCAATGGTTGTTTGGACATGAGTTTCATTCTTGTCCTTTTCATGTGAGTCCATGTTCATAGTTTTATTGTCATTGAACGTCCTTCTTTCCATTCCTCGCAGATGTACCGCATAGAACTAGCAATGCAGCCTTTCCCGAGATTCTCCGATAAGTTCATGAAATTCTGGAGGAAGAAAGGGAGGCTAAGACATTGCTCAACAATGAGAATCTACGGGTCTATAATTTTTTGGATATAGATTGTAGTGTCGGTCCTGCTTCAAAGGCCATCGATAGTGATGAGGACAAATCTTGTTAGAAGATATTGGAGATCATTCACCGATGCCCCTAGTTCAAAGTCCATTGGTCGAGACAGGGGACGTATAGGGACACGTCGAGGAACTTGAAGGTGGTGAGGTGGGCCACGATGATGTTGACATGGGACACAAGTCTCCCAATAATGATGGTGGTAATGATCAGGATTTTCCTTTAGAGCAATGCCCAAAATAAAGGTTCTCCCTATGAGGTATATGAGGCAAACTCCACAAAACACTGTAGCAGAAGTGACACTCGTTCAACCTTTGGAGGATCCCTACGCAAAATTTGGGCTGATTCTAGATGAAATTGACTCTTTTGGCATTGGGAATATGAGCATTAGGGATATTGGGTCCCCTATTCGCTTTCAATAAGATGTCCCTTCTACTCGAGTAGGGGAGATTAGCCATGTCAGCAAAATTCTAACCCATGGTCCGTCGAGGGTACACTAGGACACTCGCACACACATATACACCGCACTTTGCTTAGCTTGTGTTATTTCTTATCATGTCAACCCGACTTCCTTTGTCTCATGCGCAGGTTCAATGGAATGGCGTGGCATGTACGAATCTCTTGAGGATAAGATGGCTTATCATCCGAGGTGTAAGCCAAGCTCACGTCACCACAGCACCAGCCATGACTACATCTCTAGTCGGCATTCAAGTTGTGATAGGAGAGGTCGAGAGAAGGGCTATCAGTCAAATGACTCATCATCGAGCCATCGATACTCATCCAAGTCGCCATAATCTAGGGGTTCGGACAGGCACTACAACCATCCCGATGACGTTTCTCGCAATGACAATTCTCACAGTCCTTCTTCGGCTTCCTTTCCTTCCAAGTAAACAACACCGTCTCATACTTCTCAACATTCCGATCAATTGTTAAAGTCAACTACTTCCAACTCCTCTCACCATAAAATAGATAAAATGTCTATTGAGCAGCCTGTCATCACAATAGAGCAGCCTGTCATGTCCAACCCTCAGATGGCTGAACTATAACGCCACTTCCTAAAGACCTGGTTCAAAGGCATTAAGTTTGCTCCCAATTTGGAAAATATTCCCTCGGAGGACAAGGATCATACAGTAGCATATGTTAGTGACACTTATGACCAAAATTTCATTCAGAAGAGGTTGGCCGAGTAGATCTTTGAATTTGCCGAGAGCGTAGAGGTTGAGGCTGTGGGACTACGACTTCTGGCAAATCGGAATGATGAGACTATCGCTCACCTCAATGCAGAGGTTGCCAAGCTGAACATGGCATATGCGGATGTCGAACAGAAAACCAAGGAACCGAGTGAGTTGGTCGAGCAGGAAAGAAAAGACCATTTAAGTTAAGTTGAATCTGTTTACCACAGGAACCATGAGCTGGAAAAGTGGTTAAAGAGCTGAAAGCTCAGCTCATCAAGGAGAAGAAAGAGAAGGATGAAGCCTTTACAATGGCTCATGGTTGCTGTGATGAGGTGCTCGACACTTGCAAACAAAGAGACGATGCATTAGCTAAGGCTAAGAAAGTGGATGAGTTGGTGGCAACCGAGGAGAGGCGGGTCAAAGACAGGTTCGATCCACTCATCATCAATTACAATGCCGCTGTACTAAAATTTAGATTTTTGCTGTGGCTCGACAAAGACCGTCCCCAAGCTCTAGCATTGGCATATGAGTAGATCGTGCACTACAAGAAATTTGATTTTTAGTGGCGCACAAAAAACGCTACAAAAAGTTTTGGTGGCGTTTTGATAAACGCCGCTAGAAAACATGCGACTAAAAATCCATGATTTTTTGTTGCATTTATTTTATCGCCACTATAAATGAATTTTTGACAGCGTTTTTTAAACGTTACTAAAGATCTTTTTTACACGTTTAAGAAACGCCACCGAAAAGGTGCCGTTTACTATCTTATTTTTTTGTTGCACTTATTATTATTTTTTGCAGCGTTTTTTCTCCCCCACCGTATGTTTCGATTTTATTGCCTGCTGTTCCACGACCACATCTGATTTCGCCTCCAATTCAATTACTTCAAAACTTATACAATAACGTAATATATAAACACATACACATTCAAAAATAACACATTCAATGAACCACAATAACACAAACAAAAGCAATTACATAATCACCACTATATCATAACATTAATGTCAAGACAAAAGGTTAACCATACGTTTACACAACCAAACTACCATAAACAGTTTCATAATAGTACATGCAGCTAAAGTAGTGCTGCTACCATACATACTAGTTTCATAATAGTTTCATAACAGTTTTAATCAACCTAACTACATACATGTGCTGCTACCATACCAAAAACCAGTGCAGCTGCTTGAATTCTTCACAAACGTTTATCTACCTGTAAACAATAATAATCATGTTACTAAATATTTGTGAGGTGAAGGTATCAAAGATCAAAAATGGACAAATATAGAAGTCCTTAGACTATAATACTTCAAATAAATATGCCTCTGCGTATTAACCACTGATGTGAGCACATTGTAATCGTCCAACAACTTTTACATCATATTTGTGAAGTCAGTGCACTAGACTTGCACATTAGCAGATGAACTTATGACAAAGATAAATGTCTTTATCATGTGGCAAATTGTGACCATTCAGTGCTTAAGTGTAGAATGATATTTAACTAACTACTAGGGGTTTAGATATGTTAAAGAATGAACGTGTGTTCGCCTTAGTTGTAGCGAGCAACGCGACCCTGTTGGCTCATAGCACCTACAGTTGAGGCAACGCAGTTTCACTGTGTAATACTAACACAAACATTCAACAGTATATGTCTATTAAAACCTGAACAGCTGTAAACTGGAAATAAGTATTAATATTAATTATTTTAGTTAAGCATTCATTACTGACTAAAAAGAGTTATGCAATTTCCTTGGCAATTGGATTTGAGCTTACTTGTAGATAAATCCAAATAAATATCTGCAGAATATTAGATATGTTAAAGAATTTTGTCAGCATAATATTTAAAAGTTTTATGTGTTACCTGTATTACATATACTGCCATTAATTATCAAATACGATGGTCTAACCTTATCAATTGGAAGGCTTCTGGCCTGCATTTATCAAATAAACATATGTTAGCCATGTAAGTATGTAACAAGCACACTGAATATTTTTGCATGGGTTTAAACCTTAAATCTTAGTTACCTGGTGATATATCTTAGCCCAGAAAAGTACAAGCAATGTATAAGTTGAGAAAAGCAACAAACTAGGAAAATCAAGGAGAGCCATTTCAAGAACCTGAATTTAGTCAGCTTTGAAAATTACAAGTCACGAAGAAAGATAACAACAAATAGTCTATGAAATACACATTATGAATGATGATTAACTACAAAGTCAATGCTGTAGTTATGCAACAACAATGTAAATAACATGAACATCGTAGGTGTGCTTAAACAGACACACTGGTCAACGAGTTAGGCACTGTAATAGTTCTCATCTCATCAACAAAAATTAATTATGCAGGGTTCATTGCAAACATATCTTCTTCTTGAAGATGTATGGGATTGCATTCGTTACAACTCTTCACCAACTATGGGATCTAAATCCACAGTGGCTACCAGCCAAGTTTGGTCTTTCTATTCATCGCTATTATTAGTCTCTTTTGCTTCAGGAAAAAGTCAGCATTTTTGCACTCAGAGAGAGAAAACTGTTTGTTGATTATAGTTGCTGATAATATTTCTATATCAACCATTACAAATGATTGTTGAGGTTTTAGTGAATAGCAAGAAACTAACGTCATTATTTGTTATTATATCTTAACTCTATATTGGGAAATTTATATTGTTCAATGCAATATTTTTTCAACCGAATATGAAGTGTTCAAAACTGTAAGTACAACCATTTGCGGAATATGAGAGTATATAAGCAGTCAAGCAAGATCTTGTCATAATCTATCAGGTCTTATGGAATTGTCCATGACTTTTAAGAAACAGAAGCTTACGAAGGTTATTAAAATATGATGCATGGCTCAATTTTTATTTGGTCAATATGCTATGTCTAAAGATAGTAACTTTAAAAATACAATGAGATGAAACTATATAATTATTAAACATTTAGCTAATTAACACAATCTCGCATGTATGATGTATGAATAAAAATGAAAAAAAGTAAGTTTACTTTTTGTTTATAAATTTTTGGATAAGAAACGAAAAAGAAAAATTATGTATGCTTAACTGCTCCACGCCACATTTACTGAGTGCAATAATGTTTGAAAAAATAAACTGTTAGATAATATCCACAAAGCATACACGTTACTCTTCCAAATTTTTCCCAAGTCTTACCAGCAAAAAGTGAATAAAATAAAAGCTCATGCAATGAGCTTTAACCTATATTAACTGGCACCTTAAGAAGTCCACACGTATCAACTATGGAATATAAGAGTTGCATCTGCTTACAAAGGACTGATGCAGATGCTACATTCACAAATAGTGACTTCCATAAATATCAAGAACACTATGAGCAACTTCATTGTTGCCTTTTCCACAAAATAAATCAGGATCTAAAATGAGAAGAACTACTTAGAGGAGACATTATTTGGTTATACTTACTTATATTCATTTTAGTTCAATATTGTTTCTGTAACTATACTCATTAATCTTTAAAGGTTCAATTTTATTAATATTTATAACAAAATACAAAATTGACACTAACATGACATTTGATAGTCAAAAACCATCCATATCCATCAAATTATTTCATGAAGCAAGCATATGTGATTATACATGCTAAGTTAATTACAATGTGATAAATGCTTTTGTTTGTCGAGTATTGCAGTTCAATGTAATATAGAATTCTATAACTTGAAAATTATAATTTTGGTTCCAAGTGGGTGAACGATATGAAAAAACAAATGAACTAAATGACAAGTCAAGGTAGGTGGATTGTGTGTATGAGATAATGATACCTTTTCACTGATGATCTAAGTTCAATTTATAGGCATTACCTAAACTTAAAAACTAAAATTTTCTAACGATAACAAACGCTATACCAATTATGATGTATAACACTTATGTAAATTATTTGCCGCCTACAAAGTAAAAAGGAGACATGCTTATCCTCCTTACTTTCTTACGATAACAAACAAAAAGAGAACATTTATGCAAAAATAAGATGGAAGTAGTGCTGATTTTGTTCTGCTAAATGCCAAAAAACCAACTGCATAGTGGAAAATTATATTAGGTTATGCGATTCAGCAATGAGAATAAATACATATAACTTGGGTTTAATCACAGAAAATATTGTAAATTAAAAAAAGATAGGAATGATATCACTATAAAATAAAAACAAACTTTCTACTTTATAAAGAGGAACAACATATAGCACAAACAATAATATTAACGACCTAAGAGCCATGTTTTCAACTTTTATCAAAAACAGCATCAGTGACCTTTAATAAAGAATAAACCAAGAATATCACAATAAAGACTCCATATTTTTCAACTAATCTAGTTGCAAATAAGAAAATGAACAGGGGAAAAAATAACCTGAGACCAGTTAGTTTAATTCCCGTTTCAGCTAAATTTTGTAGCCCTCCTACACCCCCACTCTTCGCATCCTGCATGCTCTTCATTTTGGAGCAGCCTTGACAATTTTTGCCTCTCCTTCACACCTATCCCACTAAACCTTTCATTCATTTATAATAGCTGACAGTCCCCTCCGAATTTCTGAAAGGAATATAAGGAATCAAAATCAACATCATCATATCGTTAATCATTTGTATGCATGCAAACTCTACCTCCAGTCATAAGATACTCCTTTTTTTTGCATTTAGTCCATATTCAGACTAAAACTATTATCAAAATAAAATAACAAAGGAAACAATTATGAGAAAAGTAAATAAATCAACAGCATTTAGTAAAATAATGGAAATTAGAAATGGATTAGTGCTAAAATTAGACAATGGATAAATCAAGGAAGAGAAAATTAAATACATTAGATCTGAGATGATTGAAATTAGGCCATATGTGCTTCCATTCGTGAAATTTCTAGATAGAAATTCATATTCAGATAGTTATAAAACTAGTCAAAAGATCAATACAGATACTCTTTTAATACTTTATACAAAAATATTGAGCTTGGCTCTAGGTTATCATAGTAGTTATTATCTTTTGATAAAGCAAGTACATTTATCCATGCACATCGTTATTATACTATTTTTATATATTCACTACAAAAATTGACATAATATTCCACTATGAAAGTAGTATAACATTATTCATACCAAATTGCTCTATACAAATAATATAGACTGAAATAGAAGGCCGAGAGATCAAACCGTCACATGATCTATCAATTTCATGCTACTTGAATAACATAATCCATCACATAAACTACCCATCCAACATACCTTCAAAGAAAATTTTCACAGTTAAACCATCAACATAAACAACGTCCAAGATTCCAAGACAACTAAATAAACACTAAAATAATCAACTCAATAAAACACTCTTAATATTGATAGTTTCTCCTAAAACTAGTTATTATTTTTTGCGTCTAGTAGGAAGTACAACAAAATATTATATATTATAGGTTCAAAAGTATAGATCTTGGATTTATAATATACAAGTTATCAACAGTTCCATATAATATCATGGACAATTTCATATAAACTGCCATTGAACGTTCTTTAAAAGTTCTTCCAGTTTAATCAGGAAATAGCGTACAATAGTTATAAAAATTGTTCTTCACGATACATTGCAAGCTCGTTATAAAGTACTAGGCCATAATCATCAAAATTTGTAACTTAATAAGTACCTCTGTTGGCGGTTCCTCTGATGGCGGTTCCTTAGACGACGGTCCTTCAGATTGGAGCGGCGTTGGATTTACTTTACGTGCTTGGAGAGGCGTTCGACCGAAGCAGAGTTGGGTGATTTGACTTAGAGCGGTGCTGGCAGACAAAGTGAGTGGCTTTGGATCGGAGCGGCAGTGATTTGATTTGATTTAGGGGTTTTTGACGGAGACAGCGTGATTCGATTTAGGGTTTTATGAAGAGAGAAGAGGAAAACAAAAGACGAAGTGAGCGGTTTTCTACCGCAACAATGATAACGAAGCAAGGTGGATTTTGTTGGAGGGTGAGGTAGATTTTGCTGGAGCGAAAAGGAAAGCGTGAGGAGAAAAGTTTCTAAATAATGAAGAGGAAGGGAAACGTGACAGTAAATAAAAAAATTTCGTGAAATATTTTTTACTTTATGCGGGTGCAAAGCGGGAACGTGAAATCTTTTTAGCCGCATTTATATTTTTTAGGGAAATACTTTTTGGTTGCATTTAGAAAGAAACGCCACCAATTTTTGCAACTATAAATGGTTTTTCTTGTAGTGGTGGGGGAAGAGTAGCGGAATTCAAAAGGAGGTGAGGAGAATCAATGGAGTTGGAGAGTGAGATTCTGAACCCAGATGGGATTAAAGCGCTCAGAGCTAGTGAGCTCATTTTTCATCTGGTGTTGGCTTCCACGGTCTAGAAAGAACAAGCCAAAAGCTCCTGGACTACACCTCAGGATCTCACTACAAGGCTCACCTCTAGGTGCCTAGCCACCTCTATCACTCCGTCTATCCCTCCGTACAATCCAGATGCACCGCAGATACCAAAGACAAGCATGCTCATGTAGAGCTTTAGTCCGATGGATGTATCTCATTGACCTCACCACCCATATTTGAGAGAGCTCACATGACACCAGTTAATGTCGCTAGTCTCTCATTTCAACT
Source organism: Allium fistulosum (assembly GCA_030737815.1). Classification (NCBI taxonomy): domain Eukaryota; kingdom Viridiplantae; phylum Streptophyta; class Magnoliopsida; order Asparagales; family Amaryllidaceae; genus Allium; species Allium fistulosum. The sequence goes on along the minus strand of CM060902.1, from coordinate 794,016,615 downwards.
TTCTCAATTTTCAAGTCAGCCTGCAATCTTTGGTCTCCCTAAGGAAAGCTCCCAGCCGGGTCAACAAGCAATAATGACTGAGTCACCAGTCGTAACTGTTTTTAGGATGACTCCAAGCATTCTGGCCGGTGACACTCTAGGTATGAGGGCATAAATAATTCGTGCTTTGGAAGAGGAGATGAATAGTGAGTTCACTAAAGCTTAGGTTAAGGAGGATGTTGTTAAAAGCGGGAATTAGGACCTTTCGTTAGGGCCCAGCATGCAAGAGTTGTTAGAAGAACATGTTTTAGCGGCCAGTAAGATTAAGCAAGAAAACTAGTTGACTTCTTACCTCTTCCTTTATCCATTGCTTTGCCTGGTGAGACCATTTTTGCTCCTGTCTCTTTACCTATGTCAAAAAGCAATCAAAGCTTGCCTACCATTTCATTGCATGGCACACCTTCGAAAGGCAAAGGAAGTAGGGGGAGAAGTAGAAAGAAGCCTAATGATCCTACTGGCCCATCCTCTAGAGATTGTAAGAAGCCAAAGAAAACAAAAGCACACGAAGTGAATGTTTGCTTGTTTATATGTTTAATAGTAGGACCTTGTGTAACGATAGGGATTTTCGACCCATGAAAATTAGCACTAATACATCCTTGTGCCGCAAATCTAAGTGCTGGAAAGCCCGATTGTTAAGGGAAAAAGAAAATAAAGAATAGAACATAATCTCACACGTATGGAATAACATATATTATTTCAATATAAAATCTTTACAATGGAAAATTTCGAGTACAATATCAGAGTCTAACCTGAATTCAGATTGGACAATTATAAACCCTCGTTCTTACAAATGCTGACAACCAAATAAAATAAATGCAGTATATGCAACGGATAATAGAATACGTCCATACGTAGATGAAAATATCCAGCTCTCCTATGGGAACTTCAAGCATCTTCAAATAAACCTGAAACTACTCGGATATGACCCGAGTATTTAAAATACCTGGATCAGGCTTGATAAACCAGCATGTGATACTCGATTTAAAAATTGATGCCTGTTTAAAACCTTTGAAAAGAAGGGTATCTCATAAGACCACCCCCACACATAAATACGGATGGGTTTTTACCTTATGATAACCAAATCACTTTTATACCAAAATAATTTGATATTATTTCTAATGACATTCCTTTATAAATGCTTTTCAAATAATATATGAAAATAGCCGAAATTGTTACATTGATTAAATTTAACGGCTTACTAGCTACTTTTTAAAAGCAGGTTCTACAATCAAAACTGTAAGGGCAACGTATTGGAATTGGATTTCCAACATGATAGGGAATTAGTGACCATTCAGACCCGAAAAATCCCCGTATAACAGTCCTAGTTCACTCTAGTGGCTTTACACGATCTTCGTCTGTCTCCGAACTATACTGTTATACTACCATGGAACAACGTATTACTCGATGGCTTTACACAATCTCCATCAGCCTTTCATTCCTCATAACTAATATCCCAAAATATGTCCTTCATACCACATAGTATCCCACACCATTTTTGGGGTGCGAGGCTCACGAGGCTACGGGCCACAAAGCCATGCTTTATTTTTCGCAAAGCCACGCTTTGATCATCACAACTTCCACTTGGAATGCCACATTGCCTTTCCTTTGATCACTATTGACTTTTACGAACATACAACCTCTGAGCTCGTACGTCTCAGAGAAGGGGGTTCAGCTAAGAGAAGTTGCCTTCTCTGCCACCAAGCAGATGTATGTTTGTACAAGTCAACGTTGTGATCTTAAAAATGAAATGTAAGACATTCGTCCATACAAGTTCGTACTGAGACTGAACGAAACCAAAGGCACTTCTCATACTACCATTAATAGCGAGTAGTCCTTGCAATTGAAGATTTTCATAACAGAGCATACTGCCACCATTAATATATGATATGGTAAATTTCACCTCAAGGGACTAGTGGCAAGCAGCCCTTTATCATGAAGATCCTCATCTTCAAAAATTACCATCGTCATCATGTCTTCACTTCCGAACGTATACATTGGTTCGAAGTTGTTTTCGAATATGAATTACCCCAGATCTAACTCCGGTTCCTCCGAACCAATCATCGATTAAAAAGATGTTAAGTTCATATGTGATTATTAATCATCAATCAATTCAATTCAACTTTTTTCTCATTCATAGACATCTCTTAGAGATATATTCATTTTAGAGATATATTTGTTTAATCATTTCTTTATCTTTTTCAGAGTATATTGAATCATTAAGCCATATTTATTAAATCATTTGGTTAATTTTAAAACCTTTATAATCTTGGAATAATTCCAAATCGTTTCACCTTTTATTTAGGAAAACATTTCAAAATTATTTCTATGCAATCCAGGTTATTTAAATTTGGAAAATTATATCTTTATACTTTGAGAAATTGTGATTCGAGTAAACCAAATTTACTATCCCATCCGTCGGGCCAGTCCGGATAGCCAAGGAGAGCAGGAAACTGGTTTTCCAAACTCAAGCCTAGACACTATCTCTTTGACACCCATAAGGCGGTCAAGTTATTTGATCGACTCTAAATCATTAAACCTTTAATCATTTCATCAATCCTTCAAATTACCTTTAAAATACTTTATTAATCATTTGAAAACATTTTCAAAAGATTTGGAAAAGAAGGGTTCGTTTAAACTATATTTCAAAAGTTATAATAAAGTGCTAGAAAAGTGCTATGAAAAGTGCTTTTTAAGCTATATTGATAGAAAACACTTTTTGTCATTTGAAAATTTAGTTTTATAAATCAAATCACTTTTAAAACATTTTAAAAGATTTATAAGGTTTATTCCAAATTTTTAAACATATTAAAACATAATTTTCAAAGAAATCCTGCGTTGGATTCCGAACTGCAAAACCACGATTTTTTCAAAAACTTGTTTTACTCATATTTCAAAATCTACTTATCGAAATCTCGATGTTCTCTGTTTGAAAACTATGGATATAGTAGTTTGGAAAATTTTTATCTCGAAGAATTTCGAGTTAAATTCCATTCTATAAACTCATTAGATTTTTATGGCGCGAAATCGCGAACTACCGTTACGCGACGCGCCTATTTTTGACTAAATTCTCATTTACCTTCCAAACTTCACCAAAACACTTTCATATGTTTATAAAACATTTATAAACCATTTTCAGGCATTTAGACCAATATTTTTCTATATTAAATCTCTTTTTCACTTTTAAATCATTTCATAATATTATATTATTATTATAATCATTTTCAACCTTTTTATATTTTCAAAACCATTAAGAGGCTAAATAAAGTCCATACACATATTATATGAATTCATTTCTATCAATTACCATTTTAGTATAATTTATAATAATTTATCACAACCGATTTATCAACCATATCAACATCCATATAATCAACCATATAATCATTCAAGTTACCAACCATATAATCCTCCTCTTTTCCTCGCTCCGGAGCTTCCCGATCTCCTTCCTTCTTCTTTGGTGCTCTCGGCCTTGACTTGGGAGGTGGGAAAAGCTCGGCCTTTGGCTTGGATGGGGTGGCCGTGGGTAATAGAGAGGTAGGGGAGGTGATTTGCTAGTGTTTTTGAGGTGATTTGGCTTTGTATATGTATGCACAAAATTCTATTTTATTTTCTACTAAAATTTCTCCATAAATTTCCGAAAGAAGAAGCCATGGAAAATCTTAGGAAAAGAGGAAGAAGAAGATGGTAGGATGTGTGAATGAATGAATAAAAGGGTGCTTGTATTTATAGCTTTGGAAGCCTTAAGGGCTAAGTAACTTCACAAAAATATCTTTATTTCATTATCCATCACATCTCCACTTTTCTACCATTATTCCACACGTTATTACTCCCCCTCCATGTGCTCCATCACTTCTTTTGCTTCGTGTGTGCATATGTTGAATTATGTAAGCTTAAGGAGGAAGCTTGCTTAAAATATCTTAATATTTTATATTACGTATGTATTTTTAAGTGTATAAGTATATATGTATGTATACATATGTTCATTTGCATGTTAGTGGATGCATTTGTATGTTACATATGTGTACATGACATATAAACAACGTTGCATTGATTCCGAAGACTTTCGTTCGATAAACCATTGCCAATCGGGGAACCGATTCCCGGTCACATTTTTACTTATACATTAATGTACATATTTGTAAACCAAAATTTGAAAAACATTTTCTTATCATTTTAGATGAATTAAAATGATCATATTTGAATTATAAAATCATATAAATCAATATTAACAATTATTTACAAAAATCTTTATTATACCGATAAAGCGATATCGATTTTTCCTCATATTTTCAAATCAAATATATATCTTTATAAAACTATTATAAATGATTTATTATCTCTTTATAACTATTCAAAATGAATTATCATCATTTAAAATAATTATTTGGATAATTAAAATAACTATTTAATCGTTAAATCTCAATTTAATTTAATAAATCAATTATCATAATTAAGGGCATTACTAACAATGTCAAAAACTCATTTTATTTTCAAAAACAAAGCAACTGATTTTATTTCATATTCTTGTTAGTTATAAAAATAAGTGTATGTATCTAGCTCTGTGCGTAACATTTTACGATTATAGAGCTGTTTACTGATAAAATCGTTTTCGGCCATTTATCGATTTGGATTTCGAGGAAAATATTTTTGTAAATATTTATTCAAAATAAGATTAATACTACTTATTATCACTTGAAACAGTATTGTTTGTATTATCAATATTTTATTTGCATAAATTTTAAAAATAAGTTTAATTTATCAAAGTGATAAATTTGCGGGTCGTTACAGACTTTCCCCCTTAAAAGAATTTCGTCCCCGAAATTACATCAAAACAAAACCCAAAGTTATTTGCTCGAGATATATTTATTTTAAAACTTACATGCGTATGATGTACATAGATCATCCGTATACAATATCAATATTTGATTCGATCCACTATTCGAATCCACACTTACTTCCAAACTAGTATTAATCTCCCGATCCTCTAGTGCGGACTCTACGATCAGGCTTCTTGATCAGAAAACTTCATTTTCCTTACATAGCCCTCAACAATGATAGAAAACTTAAGTACCCAATCATAAACTCTCATCAATGTTCGTCGTCAAGAATCGAGTGATAAATCCTCTTTCGAACCAGTGAGAACACCTTAAAGTTTCATACTCGAATCTTAGATCAAAATCATGTGAAGAAGTGTTCTATGTATAACATCCGTACTTTATTTAGCTTTTCAAATCATTATGAAAACATCTCATAAAACTATTATCTTTCATTTAAATATCTTTATAAACCCTTTATTTCTTCAAAATATTTATGCACAAAAAATATTTCAATTTCCAAAAGAAATTGATTATCCTTTATTTGGGATAACACCATTACAATTCTTATTCTAAAATTCCTTTGAAATTTCTTTGTTAATAAATCTCCTTATAAATTTAATTCCAAACTTATTTTATATCACATAACATTCCCTTTTATACTTTTTTAAAACATTAGGATATCCACTTTTCTCAAACATCATTTTATTTTTGCTAATTATACTTTATTTTATAAAATATACTTTTATAAAATATATTCTTAAATAATTTCTTAATTTAAACACTTTTATAAAGACACTTCTTTATATCATATAATCTTTTTATTTCAAAATATCTTATTAAATTTGATCGGATATAAGATAAAAGAAGTGCTTTGAGAGGATAATCCAAAGAGAAGTTTATTAATTAACATCATATTTATACATCCATTCCTAGTTGTATTACAAACTTTTAGGTATAACTCCATAGGGAATACAACTTATCATACATCACCATTTTATATATAGAAACTTGAACTTCTATATATACAATTCTTGGATCCCTTTTTGAGGTAGATGGTACTTTATCTTTGAGGCATTAAGCCAGCCACCTTCATTATTGGACAGTCTTTCATTAAGTGTTTACCCTGGTAGCACCAAATGCATGTTCGAGGACATTCCTTGGCCATATGTCCTAGCACCTTGCAACGGTAGCAACCTTTACCTTTCCAGATCGAATTCTAGGTTTCTTCTTTGTTTTAGGGCACCCACGTAGAAAATGCCTTTGCCTTTTGCAGTTGTAACATAATATATCAACCCTAAATGATTTTTCTTTCTTCTTTTTCTCTGCTCTCCTTTTATCCCTTTCTTTTCTTTCTTATCCTTACACAGAACTGCATAATGTCCTTCTTTGCGGCATCTATAATAAATGATGCTGGCATAAGATCCTAGTTTTAATTTCTCTTCTATTTCTTTTGCTGCACATGCTCTTCGTGCTTGCTTTTGTGCCATCCAAAAATCATTCCCCGAAAAATAAGACATCTAATCTAAGTGATATACCAAGATGTCATTAGAAGGTTTATGCCATTTATTTCTTGACCTAAAACCGTTTGTCCAAATAACTTAATTCAACATGTTCGGCTTTTGAACTTGCCTTGATCATATAATGACAAAAAGAATAATTTGCCAAGTGTTCAATACCGTTCTCCTAAGCCAACATATGATCGAAACTTAGAAGATTATTCCCACCATCACCAAATAGATTAAGACCTTATTCTTGGAACTTTCCAAAGGGATAATGTCTTATAAAATTTTCAAATTATACTTTTGTATATATAAAATATACTTCTTTTAAAACGGTGTGTCGATTTGCCTTGTTTAAGGGTTTAGAAATCCTTATCGATAATGTGGCATCCCATGTACCGACCAAAATCTATAAACCACTCAGATACATCAACACAAAACATTTTATATCAAATAACAAATACGCGCTCATATACTACTCTCAAAAACTCATTCTAGGGTGTTACTAACCTTATCTCTAATGAGTCGCTCATTCTAGGGTATTACTAACCCTATCTATAATAAGACTTACCCCAAAAAAGACTAGGTGTTCGCTCAACCTAAGCTCTGATACCAAATGTAACGATCGAGATTTTTGATCCACAAAAATCGGCACTAATACATCCTCGTGCCGCAAATCCAAGTGCCGGAAAGCCCGATTGTTAAGGGGAAAAGAAAATAAAGAATAGAACAGAATCTCACATGAATGGAATAACATATATTATTTCAATATAAAATCTTTACAGTGGAAAATTTTGAATACTATATCAGAGTCTAACCTGAATTTAGCTTACACAGTTATAAACCCCTGTCCTTACAAATGCTGACAACCAAACAAAACAAATGCAGTATATGCAGTGGATAATAGAATACATCCATACGTAGATGAAGATCTCCAGCTCTCCTCTGGGAACTTCAAGCATCTTCAACTAAACCCGAAACTACTCGGATCTAACCCGAGTATTTAAAATACGCGGATCAGGCTTGATTAAGCAGCATGAGGTACTTGATTTAAAAATTGATGCCAGTTTAAAACCTTTGAAAAGAAGGGTATCTCATAAGACCGTGCCAACACATAAATACGGACAGGTTTTTACCTTATGATAACCAAATCACTTTTATACCAAAATAATTTGATATTATTTCTAATGACAATCCTTTAAAACCCCTTTTTAAATAATATATGAAAATGGCCGAAATTATTACATTGATTAAATTTGACGACTTACTAGCTACTTTTTAAAAGTAGGTTCTACAATAAAAAACGTAAAGGCAACGTATTGGAATTAGATTTCCAACATGACAGGGAATTAGTGACCATTCAGATCCGAAAAATCCATGTATAACAGTCCTAGTTCACTCCAGTAGCTTTACACGATCTTCGTCAGCCTCTAAACTATACTGCTATACTACCATGCAACATCATATTACTCGATGGCTTTAAACGATCTCCGTCAGCCTCCATACCTTTCCATTTCATTATCTTAAGGCAACAGATGCCTTTCATTCCTCATAACTAATAGCCTGAAATATGTCCTTCAGACCACATAGTATCCCATACCATTCTTGGGGTGTGAGGCTCGTGAGGCTACGCTCTACAAAGCCACGCTTTGCTTTTTGCAAAGCTATGCTTTGATCATCACAGCTTCCACTTGGAATGCCACATTGCCATCCCTTTGATCACTATTGACTTTCACGAACATACAACCTCTGAGCTCGTACGTCTCAGAGAAGGGTGTTAAGCTAAGAGAAGTTGCCTTCTCAGCCACCAAGTAGATGTACGTTTGTACAAATCAATGTTGTGATCTTAGAAATGCAATCTCAGACATTCATCCATACAAGTTCGTTCTGGGACTGAACGAAACCGAAGGCACTCCTCCTACTACCATTAGTAGCGAGCAGTCCTTGCAATCGAAGATTTTCATAACAGAGCAAACTGCCACCATAAATATATGATATGGTAAATTTCACCTCAAGGGACTAGTGGTAAGCAGCCCTTCATCATGAAGATCCTCGTCTTCAAACATCATCGTCGTCGTCAAGTCTTCACTTTCGAACGTATACACTGGTTCGAAGTTGTTTTCAGATAGAAATTACCCCAGATCCAACCCCAGGTCCTCTGAACCAATCACTGATTAAAAAGATGTTAAGTTCATATGTGATCATCAATCATCAATTAATTCAATTCAACTTTTTATTCATTCATAGACATCTTTTAGAGATATATTCATTTTAGCGATATATTCATTGAATCATTTCTTTATCTTTTTCAAACTATATTGAATCGTTAAGCCTCATTTATTAAATCATTTGGTTAATTTTAAAACCTTATTAATCTTGGAATAATTCCAAATCATTTCACCTTTTATTTAGGGAAACATTTCTAAAGTATTTCTATGCAATCCAGGTTATTTAAATTTGGAAAATTATATTTTATACTTTGGGAAATTGTGATTCGAGTAAATAAAATTTACTATCTCATCCGTCTTGCCAGTCCGGATACCCAGGGAGAGCAGGAAACTGGTTTCCAAACTCAAGACTAGACACTATCTCTCTAACACCCAAAAGACGGTCAAGTTATTTGATCGACTCTAAATCATTAAACCATTAATCATTTCATAAATCCTTCATATTACCTTTAAAATACTTTTTTAATCATTTGAAAATAGTTTCAAAATATTTGGAAAATAATGGTTGCGTTTAAAACTATATTTCAAAAGTTATAATAAAGTGCTGCGAAAAGTGCTATGAAAACTTCTTTTTAAGCTATATTGATCAAAAAGACTTTTTGTCTTTTGGAAATTCCTTTTTATAACTCAAATCACTTTTAAAACATTTTAAAAAATTTATAAGATTTATTTCATATTTTTAAACATATTAAAACATCATTTTTAAAAAAATCATGTGTTGGATTTCGAACTGCAAAACCGCGATTTTTCCAAAAACTTGTTTTACTCATATTTCAAAATCTACTTATTGAAATCTCGATATTCTTTGTTTTTTCAAAAACTATGGATATAGTAGTTCAGAAAATTCTTATCTCGAAGAATTCCGAGCTAAATGTCATTCTATATACTCATTTGATTTTTATGGCGCGAAATCGCGAACTACCGTTACACGACGCGTCTATTTTTGACTAAATTCTCGTTTACCTTTCAAACTTCACCAAAACACTTTCATAGGTTTATAAAACATTTATAAAACATTTTTAGACATTTAAACCAATATTTTTCCATATTAAAACTCTTTTTCAGTTTTAAATCATTTCATAATATTGTATTATTATAATAATCGTTTTCAACCTTTTTATATTTCCAAAACCATTAAGAGGCTAAATCAAGTCCATACATATATTATATGAATTCATTTCTATTAATTACCCATTTTAATATAATTTCTCATAATTTATTACAACCAAGTTATCAACCATATCAACATCCATATAATCAACCATATAATCATTCAGGTTATCAACCATTCATACAAATCATTAAGAGATTAAATGGTCATATTATCATACTTAAAAATAGTTATAGATATTATTTGTTATTTAATAAACAATGAGTACTCACCTATGGCTCCATTCCACCAATCTTTTCCATAGCTTCCTGAATCGATTCCGACAGCACTCCAACATCACTTCCTCCTCTTTTCCTTACTCTAGAGCTTCCCGATCTCCTTCCTTCTTCTTTGGTGCTCTCGGACTTGACTTGGGAGGTGAGAAAAGCTTGGACTTTGGCTTGGATGGGATGGCCGTGGGTAATAGAGAGGTAGGGAATGGGATTTGCTAGTGTTTTTGAGGTAATTTGGCTTTGTATATGTATGTACAAAATTCTATTTTATTTTCTACTAAAATTTCTCCATAAATTTCCTAAAGAAGAAGCTATGGAAAAGCTTAGGAAAAGAGGAAGAAGAAGATGGTAGGATGTGTGAATGAATGAAAGGGTGCTTGTATTTAAAGCCTTGGAAGCCTTAAGGGCTAAGTAACTTCACAAAAATATCTTTATTTCATTATCCATCACATCTCCACTTTTCTATCATTATGCCACACGTTACTACCTCCCCCTCCATATGCTCCATCACTTCATTCACTTCGCGTATGCATATGTTGACTTATGTAATCTTAAGGAGGAAGCTCGCTTAAAATATCTTAATATTTTATATTATGTATGTATTTTTAAGTGTATAAGTATATATATGTATGTATAAATAAGTTCATGTGCATGTTAGTGGATGCATTTGTATGTTATATATGTGTACATGACATATAAACAACGTTGCATTGATTCCAAATGACTTTCGTTCGATAAACCGTTGCCAATCGGAGAACCGATTCCCGATCACATTTTTACTTATACTTTAACGTACATATATCTGTAAACGAAAATTGAAAAGAATTTTCTTATCATTTTAGATGAATTAAAATGATCATATTTGAATTATTAAACCGTATAAATCAATATTAACAATTATTTACAAAATTAGCTATTATACCGATGAAGCGATATTGATTTTTCCTTATATTTCAAATCAAATATATATCTTTATAAAATATTATAAATGATTTATTATCTTTTTATAACTATTCAAAATGAATTATCATCATTTAAAATAATTATTTAGATAATTAAAATAATTATTTAATCGTTAAATCTCAATTTAATTTAATAAATCAATTATCATAATTAAGGGCATTACTAACAATGTCAAAAATACATTTTATTTTCAAAAACAAATCAACTGATTTTATTTCATATAATTGTTTAATTATAAATATAAGTGTATGTATCCAGCTCCGTGCGCGATATTTTACTACTGTAGAGTTGTTTACCGATAAAATATTTTTGGGCCATTTATCAGTTTAGATTTCGAGGAAAATATTATTGTAAATATTTATTCAAAATAAGATTACTATTACATATTATCACTTGAAGCAATATTATCTGTATTGTCAATATTTTATTTGCATAAATTTTAAAAATAAATTTAATTTATCAAAGTGATAAATTTATGGGTCGTTAAACCTTGTCTTTTGCTTCCGCCTAGTTTTCTACGGGTTCGGCTCCACTTTTGCTTTCAGTTTAGATGCTAATAAAAATTGTACTTTTCTCCTAAGTCATATTTGGAATGTGAATAATAAAGAATTTTCTATTTTGTTCAAATCTTGTGTGAATTTGCTTAATATCTAAGGAATGGGCTATGCATTCAATGTGCTCGTGATCCATCCCTCGTCATAATCGTTATTGGACAAAGTTGTTAGTCCGTTCTTTTGCTCATCGACCTAGTCTCATTTGACTAGATATGATAATCAATGTCATGTCGTTTCAGTAAGTGAAAAATGATCACTAGAGCACCTAACTCTAGGTGCCCATAGATGACTATGTTTGATTCCATAATTTGGTCGAATTTGGATCGTCGCATAGGATGGTTTAGACATCCTTTTGGAGAAAATTTTGAATGCACTTATGCCTAAATCCAAGCGTTGATCGACGTGACTCGCCTTAACTGGCAAGTTTAGCATCCTTCTACGGGATGCATGTTTTGACAGCGCCAACTCCGGGAGCTGGTCAGAGCTAACCACTTAAGACAATGGTTTGAACATCCCTATCCAGGATGTTTACTGATCCTTCCTATCTCCGGGCATAGACCTTTCATCTTGCCTACTTCGGGCAAGGTATGCATGTATAGCCGGACTCTAGGCACGACCTGTAGATACAGACTATCTCGTTCAACCTTTTGAATGTTCATACTCCTACTCCCAAGTCGTATGTTAAGGGAGTTATCTGGTATCTATCTACGGACGCCAAATATGGTTTTACTTCAAGGGTTCGATAATGGACTATAGAAGTTCGGTTGCACCTATCTCAAGGCACCTACATACCTGCATTGTACACATGCAATTTCATTCATGTTTATTACATTTCGCAACATTATAGCTATGCACAGACAGAGTTATAGATTTGAGAAGTCATTTCACTTTATAAAACATAGGAAATGGTAGATTTTGTCTTGTTACATCTAACGTGACTAAATATTCACATATTCAGATTTTAAGTGAAATAACGTGTAAATGTTCACTATTCCACGCTCTAGGAAGTGAGACCCCGTTCATAGTTGCTGACGTGAATGTTCCATCTCCAAGCTTGTGTTTGATTGTGTACCGATCTTCCCAGCTCAGGCCCATATTCATTGGGCCTGGGAAGATTCGTTTAAGAATGAGGTCACTAATATCAATGGTCCGGCTCCTGACCTTGGTGTTATACTACCGGGCGATCCGTTTTCGAAGTGATGCTACTCTCAGATCAGCTTCATCACACTTCTCATCGACCATGTCGAGAGATTCTAGCACGAGCTTCTCATTCGTTCTAGGGTCATAATGAGTCACTTAATGAGAAGGTACTTCAAATTCAACAAGAATCATAGCCTCTAATCTGTAGGTTAGGGTGAAAGGAGAGTGGCTGATCATGGACTTGTGAGTCATTTTGTAATCCCAAAGTGCTAATGGTAATTCGTTGACCCATTTACCCTTGGCTTTCTTCAATCGCTTCTTGGGAATGGACTTGATAATTTTGTACATAGCTTTTACCAGTCCATTTGCTTGGGGATGTGGCACCACTATGAATCACTTCTCAATGCGATGCCGGTGGTAGAAATCCTTAAACTCGGCGATGTCGATTTGGGTTCTATTGTTAGAGATAATAATTTTTGGAAGCTCAAAGCGGAAAATGATATTACTAACTACAAAGTTGATCAAATTTTTGGTAGTGATCATGCCAAGTGGCTCTGCTTTAGCCCACTTCGTAAAATAGTCAACAGTGACAATGGCGTACTTCATTCCACCTTTGGATATTTGGAGCACACCAATGACATCAATTTCCCAGACTGCAAACAACCAGGGACTGACCATTTGAGTAATCTTCTTTGGGGGGCCTCTTGGATCTTAGCAAATCTGTGGCACTTATCACACTTTCTGGTGTAATCAGCTGCGTCTCGGTTGATAGTGTGCAAGAAACCCATAACGAAGGATCTTCTCCGCTAGGGTTTGCCCTCGATGTAGTCGTCGTAGGTCCCTTCATGTACTTCTCTTAGGAATTGCTTGGCCTCATCGTTGGTGACACACCGAAGCATAGGAACTAAGAATCCTTCCTGTAAAACACTCCTTCTTGCATGATGAACCTTGAAGTTTTACAAAGGAATTGACGTAGTTCTTTTTTCCTATTAGGAAGGATTCCTCTCTGCAAATAATTTTTTGTCGGAGTCATCCATGACTCCTTTTTACATTCGGCATCCAAGACCCAATCAACGTTCATCTATTCGATGCTCGGAGCACTTTCACCAAAACCAGGCCCATGAGCTACTCATCTCCATAATTGGCTAACTTAGCCAGTGAGTCGCCCTTTGCATTTTCCTCTTCGAGAATATGTGTTATAGCATAATATTCAATATCACTAAGCAACTAAAGTGCTCAGTTTTGGTAAGAAGTTAGCCTCGCTCCTTTCGCCAGAAACTCTTTCCTTACTTGGCATACCACAAGCTGGGAATCACAGAAGATATGCAAAGTTTTAACTACCAGCTCTTTGGTAATCTTGAGTCTTGTGATCAACGCCTCATACTCCGCTTTATTGTTCATCGTGGGAAAGTCGAGTTTCAGGGCGTAACAAATTGAATGTTCCTCGAGAGTCATTAGCACAACTTTAGCACCAGAACAACGTTCATTAGATGCACCATCCATATACATTTTCCACTTTGCATTCTGCTCTCCACTGCTCTTGGGAGTGTCATCTCGTGTAGTGTATTCAACAATAAAATCAACCAAAGCTTGGACATGGATCGCTCAACGAGGGTGATAGGTTATGTCATATTGGCTCAATTCAATGTTCCATTTCAATAGCCTTCCAAAATTCTTAGGCCATTGCAGGACTTGTCTCAAAGGCTGGTTGGTTAGAACTTTGATCGATTAAGCCTTAAAGTAGGGGCAGAGCTTTCTTTAAGCGATTAATAGGCAATATGCGAGCCTCTCCAACTTTGGATAGTTTCTTTCTGCTCCTATTAACCACTTGCTGATGTAGTACACTGGCTTCTAGATTCGAGACTCCTCATGCATGAGTGGGCGCTCAAAGCGTGCACCGACACTACTAGATAAATAAACAAGTCCTCGTCCTCAAGTGGCTTTAGCAGAATGAAGGTTTCTCTAAGTGATCCACCAGAGCCTTGAATGTGTCTATACATTTTTACATCCAAGCAATATTCCTCTTTCCTTTCTTGATCACTTCGAAGAAAGGGATGCATTTGTCAATGGCTCTGGAGATGAATCGATTTAGGGCGGCGACCTTCTCCTTCAAACTCTGGACCTCTTTAATCATTTATGAGGCTTTAATATTCCTTGGTGCTTCGATATTCTTCGGATTAGCTTCAATTCCAGTGGAGTTCATGATGAAGCCTAAGAATTTCCCTAATGCAACGCCGAGTGAGTATGTCAAAGGTTTAAGCTTCATCCCATACTTATGGAGAATGCTGAACATCTCTGCCAAGTCATCGATGTGGGTCCTCAATCGCTATGACTTCAAAAGCATATCGTCCACACGGACCTCCATTGAGCTCCCTATCTAATCTTTAAACAACTTGTTCGCCAACCTATGTAAGTCACTCTAGTATTCTTCAGTCCAAAGGGCATGACAAGATAGCGGTACATTACTAGGTTGGTAATAAAGCTGTGTGTTCTTGGTCTGGGACGTGGATCAAAATCTGATTGTATCCAGAGTACACATCCATGAGTGAAATCAATTCATGCCCAGCCGTCGAGTCCACCAACTGATAAATCTTCTGGAGTGGGAAGCTGTCCTTTGGGCATGCCTTATTCAGATCTGAATAGTCGATGCATGTCTCCACTTCCCGTTAGCTTTTTTCACCAGTCCTGGATTGGATACCCACTCCGAGTATAAGGCATCGCAAATGAAGCCATTATTTTCTAACTTCTCCACTTCTTCTTTGAGTGCAGCGGATCTCTCCGGACCCAGGCTGTGGCGTTTTTTATTCACAGGAATGTATTTAGGATTTATATTAAATGCGTGACTCGCTATCTCTGGAGATATTCCACACATGTTTGAGTGAGTCCAAGCGAACATATCGAGATTCGCCCCAAGAAAACCAACCAACTCCTTCATTATCCTCACGTAAAGCTACAATCCAACCTTCGGGACTTATTAATCCAAAAAATGTATCAATACCCAGCAACCAGATAAAAGCACCAGTTCAAATTAAATAAATAGAAAAGCAGTAAAAGGGGACATAATTTTTATAGTGGTTCGGAGTAATCTTCGACCTACGTCCACTTCAATCTTTTTATTGGTTGTTCTCTCTCTGGATTACAACTAGTTATATCATAACTGACCAATGTCTAGTGGGTCTTAGATTTACAATAGAGTTTCTAAGTTGTTTGTAAGTCATTGTTACTAAGAATTTGCTGACCTAAGTCTTAGAATAGCAAACAGTTGTTTCCTAGGTGACTTTAAAGGAGGAGAGATTAAAGGTGAAGAAATGCAGAGTCCCTACGGTCAGAGAATTAAGATCCTCTTTTGTTTGATCCATGATTTGTATTTATAGGATAAACAGTCGTCTTGGGCTAGAAGTCAAGTTGGAGTAGAGTCAGGATGTTGGTCCAAAGGAATATGAAAAGGTTTAGGGGCTCACGAGTTAAGGTGATAACTCAATGCCGAGTTATCCCCACACTCGGTGCCGAGTTATCACCATAACTCGGTGCCGAGTTATCCTCTTAGTAGGAAACTTGCCCAATTCTCTTGCATCATGTTACTTGATTCGTTTTAGGATGCCCTTTGTGCTTTCATATATCTATGACTTGTTTTGATGATCGTTCCTACATAACTTGGTTTGTTTTGCAGTTCACAACAGTTAACTCTTCAATCCTTAAGATAAGTGTCTGGAATTCTATGAAATCACTTGGGCATGCATGGGAGAGTAAGTGGATTACTTACATGAAGTTTGAGATTGTGGTGTTGAAGCATCATAACTCAGTGCCGAGTTATGTACTTACTATATTTGGGCTCCAATCTTTCACGAGCTATTTCCTTTGTCCATCTGAGTGTGCCTACCAAGTTTTGATTCATTTCGTTTTAGTTTGAATCTTGTTAGTCTAGTTGAAATATGTGTTGGCTCAAAAGTGGGTTAACATTTGCCCCCTAAAGTACGCCTTTCGAATGCAAGGTGTGCTTTGATTAAGAACAAGTTTCGGCAATCGGCCTCTGATAGTTGAGCTCTCTGGCAATTCGCTGATCCTAATCTTGGTGAATTCTTCAGAAGTATCTTTCTATATATCCAAGCTATCTTATGTTCGCCCAGGGTTTACCTTCCTTCTTCGATTACAAGGCATTCAAATCCCTTTATCCAATCTGCATCCACTCCGGGACTTGGTCTCACTGCACCGTTGATTTTCAAATCTAGGGTTATCTGCATACACTCCAAGGCTTGGTCTCGTCAAACCATTGATCTTTTAACCTAGGGTTTGATATCTCTGGATCGTTTATCACCCAATTAGAGTTTTAATCTCTCCAAATTCTTACTGAGTCCAATCCATTCGCTCTTCGACAAAGGGGACCCAATTACCAAAGCAAGCCCATCCGCTCACTCTCTGGTGAAGGGACTTACTTTTCACACAAGCCTATCCACTTGCTCTCTAGCAAGGGAGCCTGCACCTTACACTCTGGTCCTGACTCTCCGATCGGGACTCTAATGCGACCAATATCGTACAAGCCCGTCCGCTCGCTCTTTGGTGAGGGGCTTGCACCATGCACTCCATTTCCATCTCTCAAGATGGAACATAAAGCGATCAATATCATACAAGCCCATTTGCTCGCTCGTTGGCGAAGGGACTTGCACCCTGGACTTCGACCCTATCTCTCCGGACGAGTTTTAAAAGCGATCAATATTAATCAACACATTCAATAAGATTTTTTTGAAAAATAAAATATTCAAATAAAAGAAAAGCAAACAAGCAAAAATTCTAAGAGTTCATCCTAGACATCCGACTCAGAGTGTGCTTAGGGACCAATCTAGGTCCCAAACACATGTAAGCAGTCTGAGGTTATTATCGTCCTAAGTAGTCATCTCGGGCATCCGACTCAAAGCGTACCTAGGGACCGTTTGGGATCCTATTCACGTGTAAGAGGCCTGAGGTTAGTATTATCTTTATTACTTAATATGGAAAGAAAAGTACAAGAAAAGAAATGAAAATACAAAACGCGGGAATCGAACTCGACTCTCGTTCATCTCGTTCATGGGATTTCGATTCTCGGACCAGATCCCTGGTTGTTCCATGATGCATTTGTTGTAGATAGTGGTTGCTCTGGCAACACCATCACAGTTTGGTTCCTCACATACCATTGCAGCTGGTTGCTCTGAACCAATTCTTCTATCAAATCACGAAGGTTTCATCACTCATTCATTTCATGTCCATCTAGCTCATGGAAGATACAGAGCTTTTTAGATCTTTTCTCCCAATTAGTAGGCTCTCTCCTAGTTGGCTTCCAATAGAGGATCTTCCCCCTAGTGTCTAGATAAATCCTCTTCGAGTTTCAGTGAAGTCGGTGTAGGAAGGGAATTTCAACTCCCATCTTTGTCCTTTCGGTTCCTCGCAATAGTTGTCGATTCTCCTTTTTCCTTTGTCTTTTCCATTTCCCGCTCTTGATAGTCCTTTGTCATCCACATCATTAATTTCAGCATCCTCGGCTTCGACATCTTACTGACACAAATGTCTTTCAGCTTCATGGTAGAATTCATCAAGATCCATCGATGGATCCCTTTCCATTACAAATTTAAAGTTAGTCTTGTTTGCGACTCCAGATAATGCCGCTATTAAGATTGTTAATGGATCCGGCTTATTGAATGCGGTTGCTGCTGAATTGGAACTTGTCAAATAACTTCTTAAGGTCTCTTTGGGCCTTTATTTCATGCTTGATAGCATCATCACATTCTTCGCTCATAAGCCGTGGACTCTGAACTGTCTTAAGAATCTGCTTGCTAGTTCGGTCCATGAGCTAATAGCCCATTATCCAGCTGTCTGAACCACATCTCCACCAAGTTTATTAAGTAAATGGGAAGCATCACCCCATTACCTCCTCAGAAGCACCAACACCTCCATATGTCAGATGTATCTTATTAGATGAATCATCGGATCCAACTTTCCATCGTACATCTCTAGTGTTGGAAGCTTGAAATTAGGAGGATTTAATGCATTTTGGATATTTAAAGTGAATGGATTCCTATTCACATCCTTTAAGCTTTGATCTAAGGGTCCACCTCTGATCATTGCCCTTACCAACTCAACAAGTCAGTTTTCACCGCCCAATAAAGGTCTTCATCCAAAAGAGATGTTCTGCCCCCTGCTCCTATAGGGGAATCCCGACACATACTCCACTGGCTGCACATTAGAATTCTGTCCTGCTCCTCTAGTTTCATTCTATCCTCCATTCCAATATGGTAGCTCTGGAACATATTCCTCCACTTGTTGTGTATTTGCATTTTGATTCATGTTTCTAACTCCAACATCATTTGTTCCTGGCATTCCAGCACGTCCCAATCTCACACCAACATTGCCACCGAGTATAGTTTTCTAGGTACCAAGTTGATTTGGGTCGGTACAGAGCTGTTCGGTTGGTGGTAGCATTGTTCCAACTTGTTCGGCTCCAACTTCAGATGCTCCTGCATTAGCTCCTTGCCCTTGGTTCTGAATTCCAACAACTCTAGCTATTCCTTGTTGTCTCATCATTTAGAAGAATCCTTCAAGCATTTCCTATTGTCTCGTTACCACTCCATCCTGCATCTCCTTCATCATTCTCTTCATCTCTTCTCTAGTCACGTAGATGGATTGATGAGAATTTGAGGACACCTTCTGGCTACCCCCAGGTTCTAGTTGACTTGCTTTAGTTTTAGATCTAGTGTTGGGCCTCTTCATCTTCTCCAAAATTCGAATTAAACTTCAATTTATTATATCTAGTTTGTTCTTAGTGAAAGCACCAAAATGTTAACCTAAAATATGAATCAACGCCTATCAACTAGATGAAAGTACCAATTCAAATTGAATAAACAGAAAAACGGTAAAATGAGACATAATTTTTATAGTGGTTTGGCATAATCCTCGGCCTACGTCCACTTCAATCTTTTTATTAGTTGTTCTCTCTCTGGAATACAACTAATTATATTAGATCTGACCATAATCTAGTGGATCCAATATGTAAAATAGAGTTTCTAGGTTGTTCGTAAGTCAATAATACTAAGAATTTGCCGATCTAAGTCCTAGAATAGTAAATAGTTGTTTCCAATGTGACTTTAATGGAGCAGAGATTAGAGGTGAAGAAATGGCAGAGTCTCCTTGGTCAGAGAATTCGAATCCTTTTTTGGTTACTCTATGGTTTGTATTTATAGGGGAAATAATTGTATTAGGCTAGAAGTCGAATTGGAGCAGAGTCAAGATGTCGACCCAAAGGAGTTAGAAAAGGTTGGAGGGCTCATGAGTTAAGGTGATAATTCGATACCGAGTTATCCCCATAACTCGATGCCAAGTAATCCTTTTAGTGGGAAACTTGCCCGATTCTCTTGCATTATGTTGCTTGCTTCATTTTACGATGCCTCTTGTGTTTTCGTAGATCGATGACTTGTTTTAATGACAGTTCCTTCATAATTTGGTTTGTTCTGCAGTTCACAATAGCTAACTCTTCAATCCTTAAGATAAGTCATCTAGAATTCTATAAAATAACTTGGGCATGCATGAGAGAGCTAGTGGATAACTTGTGTGAAGTTTGAGATTGTGGTGGTGAAGCATCATAACTCGGTACCGAGTTATAGTGATAACTTGGTGCCGAGTTATGTACTTAGCATATTTTGGCTTCAATCTTTCCCGAGCTATTTCTTTAGTCTATCTAAGTTTGCCTACCAAGTTTCGAGTCATTTCGTTTTTGTTTGAATCTTCTAAGTTTGGTCGAAATCTACTTTGGCTTAAAAGTTGGTTAACAGGACCCGTGTAGGATCATCCTGGCTGATCGAGATGTTGATCATCAACTTAGCTGGAGTCGCCCTTGCATCCTTCGACTCTTTTCTTGGATCCATATCTCGGATCCATATCCTTATGGAACCGACTGTGCTACCCGAGCCAAGCGATGGTTGTTATGCATCCAAAGCCTTGATGCAGAGAGTCCTCTTCACGCCTTTTCCTTTCTCCATTTGCTTCGCCTCTTTCAGCTCAGCGACATAACATTCTCGACCAAGCCCCTAATCACCTTGCACTATTCCTTCACCGTTCTCTATTTGTAACTTCATCGTTAAGCACTAAGGAGCAATGGCTACTCGAAATTCAGCAAGGGTCGGTCGCTCTAAGAAGGCATTATAAGAAGGAAAAATATCGAACACAACAAAAGGCATGACCCGCACTCTCTTGCGGTTGCCCTCTTCATGCACCACCGATACATCCACAAATTCCACTGGCTTAATAGCAATCCCGTTAAATCCTTAGATCCAAGATTTACACGGCTTTAAATCCTTACCCTTCAGAAGAATCTATTTGTATGTTTTCTTAAATAAAATATTGACTAAACTCCCACAATCAACCAGCACCTTCCTTACAATTGCAAGGACAATCTTGGAGAATATCACTAGTGGATCAATAGTCGTGGTCTCCACCTCATCAGCATCTCAATTTCTGAAAACAAAATTCTCATAGACCTGAGTTATTTTGCCGGAGCTCCATGTTCGATGGTAAAACAACTCTTATTTACTGCATGCTTCAAAGCACCCATATATTGCTCCATCTCATTCCAGCTCTTCTTAGCTGGATGTGGTCCACCGATAATATTATTAATAACAAATGATTCTCAGCTGCCTGGGCTCACAAACACTAAACTCAGCTTACCCCTATTAGGGATTTGATGTCCCTTGCCCGCCATCCTGTGGGCTTGCATAAACTATTGCAACTTCTACTTATGAATCAAATCTTCGATCACATCACGCAAATGTCTACATTTAATGATGTTGTGATCATGCACCTTATGAAATCTACAAAACTTGATAGACTTTTTCTCTTTCTCGGTTGACTCCCTTGGAGCTGGCTTCCTGTATTGCTCGGTACCTTAAGCAGCCAAGTATATGTTCCCAATGGTGTTGTTCAATGGAGTATAATTGTCATACTTTAGGATTCTTCGATGCCTCCTTGAATCGAATTACTTATCTTTGGCTCCATTATTGTTCATGCTCTGTCCATCACTTCTATTTTCCACATGGACACCAACAATGCTAGAATTTCCTCAAGACTGTTTCATAACAACATTACTTTGTATCACGTCGGCAAATTGACCGACTTCAGCTTTCCTGGCGGTAGAACTTGCCTCTTCCAACTGTAAGAACCGAGTCACCTTCCTATAAAACAATCCATTATCGGAGCGGGTTTCATTTTCAACCATGTCCAAAGTCGGTATTGGGATGAATTCCCCAATAAGTGCCATCAACACAATATCTTTATGAGGATTACTCACCTCAGTTACCGTAGTATTAAACCTTTATATAAAATCCTTCAAAAATTCTCCCGCTCCTTGGAAGAGGTTGGATAGTGACATGACATCCTTTGGATGGGTAGTGTGCATATGGAATTGCTCAATGAACTTATAACGACCGAGAGTTTTCTGTCGTTTGATTTGGAATATTTAAATGATTTTAAATATTTATTTGGAATATAAATTTATTTGCGAACGTGAAGATTTTGGTTGAAATTATGGAAAGGATTTAAAATTTCAAATATAACGATTTATCATATTACAAAAATAGGGTAAATAATTGAAACTGAGTTGAATCTGAATCAAAACAATTTCTAATGTAAATATAAATTTTATTGGAATTTATAATTGAGTTGATAAGTTTTTAAAACATGAATTTCAAGCGATTTGTAAATCTTTGAAAGTCGTCGATTAAATCGATACGTTAAAATAAGCGATTCGGGGCGCAATCTCAGAATTCGACGAAACTATTTCCATTGGATCTGTAATAGTGTATTATTATCGAATTTCAAATTTCATAGCATTTGGAGTTACCATTTGGTCGTACGATATGAAAACACCTAGAAATAATTTAATCGAATTTGACTTAAATAGTCGATTTAAAAAACTATCTTCTCCATACGATCGAATTAGACCTCGAGACTTGTTCCATTGCGTTCGAAATAGGGGTATAACATTATGAACGCCAGGCAGCACGCCTCAATAGGGGTTCGAAATTGCGAGGTACGTAATGAGATATTTTGTGTGTGTGTGTGTAAAATCAAATCAAGGTCAATCTCAACCACCCTAAACCCAGAAGCAGACCTAGTGCGCTACCCTACCACTGATTTTAGCTGACCTACACTCCTTCATTTAAATTGCGTTATCTTTACTTTCCTTCATTTTGACTTCTCACAAACGAAATCGAAAAAAAAAGAAAAAAATTAAAATTTATCAGCAAGTCGCGATCGAGCAAATCGACAACGGAGAAGGCAGCGTAGCCGCAGAAGAAGGGCACGCGTGCGAAGGAGGAAGGCAGGGGCTTCACTGGTGTTTTTGGGGATGATGGTTGGAGGGGGTTCATGATTAGGGTTTGCGACTTTGTCGGGTTGAGGCGCTCGTGCGTGCACAAGATTGCGGTGGCGGTGAAGTCGTATTCGAGTCTTGCAGCATCGCGATGGTGGGAGATACGACTTAGGGTTTTAATTCATAGACGGCAACTTCATCTACGGCAGCGTGGCTCGGGAAACAGGCGGATATTGAAGGGGTTTTGAAGCTCGACGTAGAACTGTGTAGGTTGCGATAGAGCAGTAGCCAAAAGATGGCACGCGTAGGGATGAGGACGTTGGCCATGGTGAAAGGCTCCAAATGTGTTAGCAGGAGGAAGAAGTAGTTTGGATGTTGGATTAATTAAAAGGTATTAGTTATATAAATTTTAATTTAACTGTAATTAGGAATTCGTTAACTTTAAATTTTAAAAACTTACTCATACGATATCAGAATCGAAATCGGACAAAATAAGTTGCGATGCACTTGTATCGACAAGCGCTACGAAATGGAATAAATTTGGAATTGAAACGATTAACAATTCTAAAATCAAGGTGAGTAAATCTCACTGTTTTTGGATTACTAGAATTAGATTATAATAATTAAAATAAATTATTGGATGCTTGGTTGAATGGATATATTTTTATCAGTTTAATGTTATATTATATATAGTAATATATATTAGTAGTTGGATATAGTTCCACCCTATTGGAGCGGATGACGCCCTATGTGCCCCGCATGATAGAGGATGACCCGATATATATACCGCGATATCTCGCCTCGAAGCAGGATTGGTATTTTTATGTTATCTAATATCTATGGATACAAGGAAACATGTTGGAGGGATCCAAATGTATTCCTCAAAAATGTTTATTTTAATTTCATATATAGTGATATATGATTTGTGCGAATAATCCGATATAGATTATGTGATGATTTGAATTACTGGATGCTACAATAGCACTAGCCTTAACTTTGGTATTTTAAATATCGTAAATATTATTTTTGGAATTTGAAGTAATTTAAAAGGAGATTTTGAATATAAAAGTATTTATATCGAAATTTGGATTATATTAAAGAAATTGGTTTGGATAAGACAATAATTAATTTTGGGTTTGTAATAAACTATTCATAAAAATAATTTAAATAGAGAATTTAAATTAATTTATATAGAGAATTTTAAACAATGGATTTTAGAATGATATTTCTGAAAATATGGAAAAGAAGTTAAAATCGATATTTAAAATAAATTTGAAAAATAAAGGAAATTCTATAAAAGTGATTAGTTTTATAAACGAATAAATCTTAGGGAATTTGGAAATTTATAAACGATGTTTATAAATAAGGGAAAATGATATCTGTTGATAATCTGGAATATAAATTGACAGTGTGAATTTATATCAAGGTATGGAAATGGGGTTTTGAAAAAATAGTGGATTCTAGTTTGAGATATGGAAATAATTATGAAATTGGAAATGTAGTCGATGTGATGTGAATCGAGAGGGAATTATAAATGGAAATTAGCAATATTGGATTTTTAAAATAGATTTTTGTCGAGAAATTAAAATTGTTTTAAATGGGTTTTTTATTTATTATACTATGTAGCCTAAAAATTATTATTTTGATTAAGTAGTTATTCAAGTATTTAATATTTATTGAAATAAATTCTAATTTTTATAATCAGCCTTGTAAATCAATTAGTTATTTAAAAATGAATTGGAAATTAATTATCAATGTTATATAGATTGTTTTAATATTTTAAATAATTACTTAAATATGTTTTAAAAATTAATTATTATTTAAAAATACTTATTATATATATATATATATATAGTTTTGAAATGATTGAAATTTATTTATAAATCCTCTCGAAATTTGTAAACTGAGTTTATTTAATGGAGATGATTTTCATAAGAGAAACCTTATGGTGAAATTCTGGGAACTTAAGGAAATTTCCAAAGTATTTAAATATAGAAATTTCGGAAATGAATTAAAATTCATAAAAAGAAGTTAGAAATGGGTTGTTTGGATTATAGACGAGTTAATCGATTTTGGAAATTTTAAAGGGGATTAATTAATGAATTCCGAAAACTTACCGAATCCGTTATAAATGGGTTAAGGAAATTTCAAGCGGATTATAAGGATTTTTTGAAGTATGAAATAAAAGGGAATATTTCCTAAGTATTGGAAATAAAGTGATTTTAGGAAAATATACTAATAAATATTTTCTAAGTATTGAACTGGGAGGATTTAAAATATTTAACAATGAGATTATTATTTTAGAAACATTCCCAAAGGGTTGAATTATAAATGGGATTGAAAGAAATATTCTAAGTATTGTTATGGATGTAAATATCCTGTTATGGATATAAAGATTTGAAATTGTTTTCAAATATTGGAATATTGAAAGAGATTTGAATATATATCTTTGTAAAGTAATTTTGAAATAAATATTTTGGAAAATTTATAATATGGGCCTAGCGTCTGTTTATGGATGTTATTTGATAGTTAAATAACCGACTATTAGAATATGGCCAAATTCGTTGATCATTTCGAAGAGACCGGGGTCAGATTTAATTATCCAAAAACCACTTCGATCCAATTTGTGCGTTATGATTTGTGATATCATGAAGATAGTGGAGATGGTGATTTGGAGATTCGGTTTGTTCAAACCTAGAACAACTTATATGGATGGATGCTATCAGCACATTGTCATTGGAGGGCAAGGAGCATTCTAAGTATAATTCCTTGAAAGGTAATCGTATCCTCAAGCCTCATCAACTGGGAATGACTAAAACAGGGGAGATGGTGCAAGGCTAAGTGGGTCGCACCCAATTAGGGTATGTTGTCACTTTTCTAGATACCCTCGGATATACATTATAAAATTATGGATATGGTTGTGCATGAAAAAGAGAGCTCTCGATAAAGGTGGGAACACCCGGGGTGATAACATATTCTGTACTATCCAGGTTAGGGGTTGGCCGGTTTTGTGTTGGCAGGGGATCTAGGTGACATCCTCGGTACATTTTCTAGAGTTTTACTATGACGGGCGGTACCCTGGTAGCCCAGTCATTGTATGAAATCCAATATTCACCATGAGCCTGTACGGTTTTGATTGTGCCCAACTATGCTGAAACATGAGATGCAAGCATTTCAGCTATTTTCTAATTTACTTTCTATAGACACTATTATAATATCAGATGATTTTGATATCAAATGTTTTGGTTATCGAAAGGTAAAAACCCTTCGTGTTTATGTGTGGCGTGGTCTTACGAGATACCTTTGATTTTCAAAGGATTTTGATAACTTTAATAATTCAAATTGAGTGTGTTTTCTCACGCTGGTTTTCCAGAATGATTCCGGTATTATTTTATTATAATGCTCGGGTCAGACCGAGTATTACTGATTCAGGTTAGGATGCTATGGAGCTCAGGAGACGAGCTGGATGACAGAGACGTATTACATGTACTTGATTATATTCCGTTGTGTTTGTAGACTGTACAGTCATCACTGGTGAGGAAAAGTTATTATATCTATCCAGATTGATGTATTGATTATTGTACTCTAATGATTGTAAGTATAAAACAGCTACAGTTTTTTTATAATGATATGTTATTATATATTATATATTGTTCCGCTACGATTATGAGATTCTGTGTTGTTGTTTCTTTTTTCTTCTACCTTCCTTTCTTCTTCACCCCTAGCAATCGGTATTTCCGGCACTTGAATATTCGACATGTCATATGGTGAATGTATTTATGTCGATTTTCGAGGATCGAAAATCCTGGTTTGCTACACTTAGTATTAGAGCTGAAGGTTAAACGAGAACTTTGGCTTTGGTGGGGATTACTCATTAGAGATAGGGTCAGTAGTGCCCTAGAATGAGTTTGAGTGTATTATAGATTTGAGCGCGTATTTGTTAGTGAATATAAATTGTTTTATATTGTGTTGATTTATCTGTTGAGTGGCTTATAAATTCTGGTCGAATGGTGGGACGCCACAAATTCGATAGGAGTTTCTAAACACTTAAAACAGGCAATTAGACACAGTATTGTTTTGAAGCGGGTAAATGAAATAATTTTACTCAAACTATATTTTGATATTAAAGAATAATTTTTTAGAAATTATTATAGTAAATTTGGAGTGTTGGTTGTTATTATTAGATTATAATAATTGAAATGGTTTATATAACCAAATAGAAATTGTATAAATATGATTTATACAAACGAGTTAAACTAAAAATGGATTCAAACTAGATGTTGGGAATTTAAAATCCCGAGAAGATTGGAAAATATTTTTCCAAAGTATTGTGAAGATTAAAATAGCATTATTTTTGAAAGGAATTTTGAATAAAAATTGTTTTAAATGGATTTTGGAAGTGATAAAGCACTGAATTCAACTTAGTCGCTGGAAAATAATTCTGGTGATGACGACCTCATCATCAGTGTTCATTTTCGAGTTTCTAAGTGACGGATTTGCTGCCTTAGTGGTTTGATATGGAGATTTTTGTTTTGGTAAACAAATGTTGTTTTAGAAATTCCAAGGGAGTTTATTTTGGATAAAACCAAGTTTGAGTTTAAAATTCCAAGGAGATGGTTTGTTAAAACAAAGAGTTATATATTTATATATATATATATATATATATTTCAAAATGATTTGAAATAAAAACGGGTGTTTGAATTCTGGAATTTTCAATTAAATGTGAAGTGAAACCAAAGAGAATAAGTTTTTGAACTAAAACCGGGGAAATGTGAATTTCAGTATGGAATTGAAATTTAACTTATGCAAGTTAACTAAATTAAATTGTAAAAGAAAACGGTGTAAATTTGATAAAAAGTTGAAAAAGAAGTTATGTACGAATGGTTTCAAAACAATTTTTTTAAATAAAATGGGTTTCAAATTCTGGAAATTAGTAATGAATCAAATTATCTAATTAGTGAATGGAATAAAAATTTAAGTGGAAAAGAAAATTCTAGAATTTTGAATAAATAAATTCGAATAGCTTACAAAATTGGAGTTAATGAAATAAATATATATTTAAGCTATAAAGTGTTGTATAATCTTGAGTTGATAATAAAATGTGAATATACTCGAGTATAGAATTGATGGAAATTTGGGAATTAGTTGTGTAACTTGTAAATTGGAAAGGTGGAATAGAAAAACCAAAATAAAAATAATTGGATATTTTGGTGAAGGAATAAAAATCCAAACTTGAATTATAAGATGAGTTCGAACTCAAGTAAATTAAATGAAGTGATTTTTGAAATAAAAATCATATATTGAATTATAAAATGGAAGTAAACTAATTAGATAAATTAATTAGTTAACTGAATATGGGAATGGAACTTAACTGGTTAAGTAAATTGAATTGCAGATGGAAATTGAAATTTAATATGGAACTTGAATTATAAATAAAATTCAACTTAATTGTAAGAGAATTAAATATATTTTGGAATGTTGTCGAATAAAATAGAAATGGATTGAAATAGTAATGACTTAAGTTATGGATAAATTCAATTTAAGTGTAAATGAATTGGATACGGTTTTGGATATTATTTAGAATGAATTCGAGTATGAAATTGAGTTTTGAAGAGGAAATGAATATAGGTATGGTATAAAAGGTTATAATAAAATCATAGTATATTAATTTTATGAAATGATTCTCAACTAAATGCATGAAATGGTTATTTAAGAAATTAGCATGGAATGATTAAGAGCTAAATAAAATAGATTTGAATATAATGAATGTGGATATGAATGGAATGCAAATGAATTGATCGAGAATCAATTTGAAATGGAGATGAATATATAATGTGTGTGTTTATGAAGTGAATGCAAGTAAATTGGGTTGTAAATCATTTGAATTGAATGAAATGATATATAAATTGATGGAAATAAATAATCGAATGTTGAAGCCTTGTGATTATTGATAAATTCATGCTATAACTTGTTTAGTTGTGAAACCTATGTGTTTGCGTTAGTTAAAAGATTGAAATGTTGTTAAATTTCATGTTTTTGGTACTTATGTGTTTAAATTGAGTAAGTACAGGTACAGAGAGACTATTGGGCTAGATTTGGGTTGCAAAATTGCATATGAAGTAAACTCGCTTGCTTAATAACGCTAAATAAAGGTACGTTTTTGGATTAAATATCGTAATGAATAGATATTGATATATATTATGTTTTCGACCATGTGGGTCGATGTATATATTTCTATCATTTTTGTCATATTGCAAAAGGCTCTCCGCACAAGGGAGGTTCTGCCAAAAAATTTCAGAAATTTAGGGTGTTAGAAAAATTTTGGAAAATTTTTGTTAGCTAAACTGTTGATTTTTGGATTGAAATTGAAATAAAGGGTTTTGAATTAGAAATGGAAAACAAATTTTTTTGGTTAGAACTAAAAAATTTTAGAAAAGTGAAATGTCAAGTTTAACTAAGTGGGTTTTGATAGGTAATTGGATTTTGGTCATTCGTCCTCCCTTAGCAATTTCGAGGACGAAATTCTTTTAAGGGGGAGGAATGTAACGACCCAAATTTTTCTGTCATTTGATTTGGAATATTTAAATGGTTTTAAATATTTATTTCGAATATAAATTTATTTGCGAACATGAAGATTTTGGTTGAAATTATAGAATGATTTAAAATTTCAAATATAACGATTTATCGTATTACGGAAATAGGGTAAATAACTGAAACTGAGTCGAATATGAACCAAAACAATTTCGAATGTAAATATAAATTTTATTGGTATTTATAATTGAGTTGATAAGTTTATAAAACATGTATTTCAAGCGATCTGTAAATTTTTGAAAATCGTCGACTAAATCGACGCGTTAAAATAAGCGATCTGGGGCACAGTCTCGGAATTCGACGAAACTAGTTCCATTGGATCCGTAATAGTGTATTATTATCGGATATCAAATTGAGTAGTGTTTGGAGTTACCATTTGGTCGTATGATCTGAAAACGCCTAGAAATAATTTAATCGAATTTGACTTAAATAGTCGATTTAAAAAACTATCTTCTCCATATGATCAAATTAGACCTCGAGACTTGTTCCATTGCGTTCGAAATAGGGGTATAACATTATGCACGCCAGGCGGCATGCCTCAATAGAGGTTCGAAATTGCAAGGTACGTAATGAGATATTTTGTGTGTGTGTGTGTCTATATATATATATATATATATATATAATCAAATCAAGTTCAATCTCAGCCACCCTAAACCCAGAAGCAGACCTAGTGCGCCACCCTACCACTGATTTTAGACAACCTATGCTCCTTCATTTAAATCACGTTATCTTTACTTTCCTTCATTTCGACTTCTCATGAACGAAATTGAAAAAAAAAGAAAAAAATTAAAATTTATCAGCAAGTCGTGATCGAGAAAATCAAAAAAGGGGAATGTAGCGCAGTCGCAGAAGAAGGGTACTCATGCGAGGGAGGAAGGTAGGGGCTTCGGTGGTGTTTTTAGCGATGATGGTTGGAGGGGATTCACGATTAAGGTTCGCGACTTTGTCAGGTTGAGGCGCTCGCACGCGCGCGAGGCTACGGTGGCGGTAAGGTCGTATTCGAGTCTGGCAGCATCATGATGGTGGGAGATGCGACTTAGGGTTTTAAATCTTAAACGGCAACTTCATCTACGACAGCGTGGCTCGACAAACAGGCGGATATTGAAGGGGTTTCGAAGCTCGACGTCGATCTGTGTAGGTTGTGATAGAGTAGTTGCCAGGAGATGGCGCACGTAGGGATACAGACGTCGGCCATGGTTAAAGGCTCCAGATGTGTTAGCAGTAGGAAGAAGTAATTTGGATGTTGGATTAATTAAATTGTATTAGTTATAAATTTTTTAATTTAACTGTAAATTAGGAATTCATTAACTTTAAATTTTAATAACATACTCATACGATATCTAAATCGAAATCGGACAAAATAAGTTGCGATGCACTTGTATCGACAAGCGCTATGAAATGGAATAAATTTGGAATTGAAACGATTAACAATTCTAAAATCAAGGTGAGTAAATCTCACTCTTTTTGGATTACTGGAATTAGGTTATAATAATTAAAATAAATTATTTGATGCTTGGTTGAATGGATATATTTTTATCAATTGAATGTTATATTATATATAGCAATATATATTAGTAGTTGGATAAATTTCCCGCCAATTGGAGCGGATGAGACCCTACGCGCCCCGCATAATAGCGGATGACCCGATATATATACCGCGATATACCGCTTCAAAGCGGGATTGGCATTTTTATGTTATCTAATATCTGTGGATGTATGGAAATAGGTTGGAGGGATCCAACTGCATTCATTAAAAATGTTTATTTTAATTTCATATATAGTGATATATGATTTGTGTGAATGTTTGCACCAAAAATGGTCACAAACCCCAAGTGTAATGAAAGCACCAGCGTATGAATACGAATCAGCAGTATTCACACACAAATCACAGATCTTAAGTAAGTAGCAAGCAACAATCAAGAAATAATGAACAGTGACACACAATTTATAGTGGTTCGGCTATCTCCGGCCTACGTCCACTTCAAGGTTTTTATGATTTTATTGCTCGATGCTTGAAGATTACAATTCCGTATTGTTGGATTACAACTGATTTGCTGAACTAAGTCTGAATCTAAGGCAGCAATGGTGATCTGGAGTAAATCTGGCAGAATCTGGGCGCTCTTTGCTCTCAAAGTTCTCCGACCCCCTTTTCTGAATGACCAGGGGCTCTATTTATAGGTGTAGGAGGCTGATATTTTGCCTAAAATGAGGGAAGACCAGTTCTGGCATGTGAGGAGGCCCACATGGCCGAAATCTGGAGTCCCGGGCCCACTTTGGGATCGATTCGACCCTTGGTTCGAATCGATCAAGAAATCATCCAATCGAGCTGAAATTTGGTGTGAACATTCTTCATCATGTGTTGAAGCTTCTGTGAAAATTTCGTAGCATTTGGACTTGTAGAACTCGAGTTATGATCGATTCAAGGTTGCATTTCTGGCGGTAGTGCTCTGTTCGAATCGATCTACTTCGAATCGATTCGTTCGGATCGATCTTCCTGCATGCGAAGGCAATGGCGTGGCGCGCATGCTTCGTATCGATCCGCTTCTCACTCCGGATTGACTGGGTCGACTCCACGTTTTTCGCCGCTTTGACTGGGTTCGTTCGTGATAATGGATTCGAAGACATCCCTCATTCGAATCGAATAGACATGCGCTAAAGTTTATCGAGTCGAAGTTGCCTTAAACAGGGTGGATTCGAAGGAAGGGATGGCCTAACCGATTCGAACTAGGCCTCGCTTGATGGAGTCGAAGCAAATGCTCGCTTCATGGATTCGACGCAATCTTCCCTAGATCGATTCGAACCAGTTTTTCTTCGTGGATTCGAATCAATACACGTCTGATGGATTCGAACATAGGCATCGCCTATGGATTCGAACTAAGGCTTGCTAAATGGAGTCGAAGCAAAGGTTTGATAGGTGGATTCGAAGTAAGCTGATTTCTCATGGATTCGAGGCAACGTATGTTGGATGGATTCGACCTCATACCACCTTATCCATGTTCTTTTGGCGATATCTTGAGCATACGAACTCGGATTGACTCGAAACTTGGAACGTTGCTTCATCTGACCTTGCTTGACATGTCTTATCAATTGCAGCCCGATCCGGACTCGGACAAAATTCATCGATATCCATGGTGAACCCGTGATGCACAATCGATGTTCATGACTAATAATCATTGATTTTCAGTTAATCTTTGGGTATCTCGACTTTGCCAAAAGTTGGGATAACATTTTGCCCCCCAAAACATGCCTTTTTGGTAAAAGGCGTGTTTTGATCAGTCTTAAATTGGATGCAGTGAGTTCATGTTTTACTCATAGCTTATAGCATTTTCAATCAAGTCCATGGCTGTTCGAAGTCGAATTGTTATCAATTTTTTCCAGTGGAAATTAAGAATGAAATTCTACGGTCTCCCCGAACTACTGGTGGTCACTCCGGACCCTTGTCAAACCCATTCTTGATTTAGCGATTGAATAGAAAGATCCTATTGCACTCCGGCGTTGCTTTCTATCCCTTGCACTCTGGCCCCAGCTAGGGCGTATAGCGACGTCTTGGTCGTTCTCAACCGATCATAGCCTCTCCGGGCTCATGCTGGATCCCATCCTGTCACTCTCCGATGAAGGGGAAACAACGTTAAGTGAGTCAATCCTGTCGCTCTCCGGCGAAGTGACTCACCTCCTGCACTTCGGTTCAATGTATCTGAACAATAAGCGATGTCATGACCTGAATCGTCGGTCGATCATAGCCTCTCCGGGCTCTTATCGAATCCGGATCCAATCACTCTCCGGTGAATAGGAAACGATGCTTAAGTGAGTCAATCCTGTCGCTCTCCGGCGAAGCGACTCACTTCCTGCACTCCGGTTCAGTGTATCTGAACATTAAGCGATGTCATGACCTGAATCGTCGGTCGATCATAGCCTCTCCGGGCTCATGCTGGATCCCATCCTGTCACTCTCCGGTGAAGGGGAAACAACGTTAAGTGAGTCAATCCTGTCGCTCTCCGGCGAAGCGACTCACCTCCTGCACTCCGGACCCTGCCTCTCCGGGTAGGATCATAAAGCGATCATGTTCATATTGATATTTAATGTTTATCCTTTAACTCTCCGGTCAAAGGTTTATTTTAATAAGTGTTTCTTTATTAAATTCAAATCCTAGATGTTCAATCTCAAACACCAGGAAAAACAAGATAATGCCTCTCCGGGCAGGGCGGTCTATTTCCATCTCAGAGCATGCCTAGGGATCTCTCCGGTTCCCGTACATGAGTAAGTGGAATAGCCGTTTTATTTTGGAAATCAAATCTAAGAAAACTAATCGACCAGAGTCCTAATCTTGAACTTGGCCCTTGCCATCACAATCAGTTGATGACGAGTCGTGATCCCGATCCAGGATCATTTCTGTTTGGTTGATGCGGCAGTTGTTCGGGTCTAACCGCTGTCGTACGTTCTCTGACATACTGCGGCAATCTACCACTCCTGGCATGTTCTTCCACCTCATCCTTCAAGTGGCGGCATTCATCGGTAGTGTGCCCATCCAGCTCATGGAATAGGCAGTATTTTCCGGTTCTACGTTCCCGCTCTGTGGGATCTCTCCTTGGTGGCTTTCGATAGGGGAGTTGCCCCCGAGTTTCAGTGTAAATTCGTTCCAGTCCTGCCACCAAGTCTGTGTATTGCCTGAATCTGGGTTCTCGGAATTTCTTCCGTTTATCAGGACCATCATGTGCTTCATCCTGCTTCCTTTTTCCTTTGTCAGCCCTGGGCTGTTCCCTGGCGGTTCCTTCGCCTTGTGCCACATTTATTTCCTGCCTCTCGGCTCGTGATTCCTCTAATCGAATGAATTTTTCAGCTTCGTGGAAAAACTCTCCAAGATCTTGCGGTGGATCTTTAGTCAAAGAGTCTTTGAATTCGGTGCCTTCTCCAACTCCTGCCACTGCCGCCATTAAAATCATTGATGGGTCCGGGCGATCCACAGAAGTCACCGTCGCATTAAATCGTAACAAAAAATCTTTTATGGACTCTCCGGTCCTTTGTTTTATCGATGCCAAAGTCATCACGCTCTTAGGTCGCGTCACGTGGACCCTAAACTGCTTCATGAAGCAATCCACAAGCTCGCCCCATGTCCTGATTGATCCGGTTTCTAGCTGCCTAAACCAAAGCGCAGCCAAATCTGATAGGAATAAGGGGAAACATCGTGCCATCACTTCCTCGGATGCTCCCAGCACTTCCATGTGTCTGATATATCTGGTAATGTGCATGGTCGGGTTTGACTTTCCGTCATAAGGATTCAGCGTTGGTAGTTTGAACTTCGGAGGGTTCCTTGCATTCCTGATATTTGGAGCGAACGGACTCCGACTAACTTCTTCCAATCCTCCTCCTGAAAACCCTCCTCTCATGAGTCGTCTCACTAGGCCGATCATTCTTTCATCTCCATCCAGGGGTTGCCCCCTTGTCACGTCTCTGTCTTGCCCTCCGAGCCTTGTAGGGAATTCTGGTACGTACTCTTCGGGTGGCTCGTTAGCATTTGTGTTGGCCCTAGCCGGTTGAGCTCCTTCCAAAGGTCCTTCTGCGTTGGAACCTGTGGGCCTGCACCCAAGCCCTTGTTGATTGCCTTCTGGTTCTGTATTCTGTCCTCCGTTGGGTTCCATAGCCCTAGCTCCTTGTTCCACATTCACAGCCGCTGTAGCTGGTCCAAGGTTCTGTGTTCCTGCAGCTCTCATCTGTTCGAAGAAGTTCTGCAGCATCTCTTGTTGGCTTTTCATCATTCTTTCCTGCATTAGGTTATTCATAGCCTCCATCTCATCTCTAGTAATGTAGATCGAAGCTTGTCCTTCTCCAGCGCCAGAGGATGCCTCTTGACTTCCTGCCTGTTGGCTCCTCTCAGTTCTTTGTCTAGTTTGTCGGGTCATTGTAGAGTCAGATCTGAATCTTTAAAATTCCAAATCTAAATTTTGAATTTGGTGTAGCGGGTGCTAGTCCCTCTCAGTGAAAGCACCAAAGTGTTTGCACCAAAAATGGTCACAAACCCCAAGTGTAATGAAAGCACCAGCGTATGAATACGAATCAGCAGTATTCACACACAAATCACAGATCTTAAGTAAGTAGCAAGCAACAATCAAGAAATAATGAACAGTGACACACAATTTATAGTGGTTCGGCTATCTCCGGCCTACGTCCACTTCAAGGTTTTTATGATTTTATTGCTCGATGCTTGAAGATTACAATTCCGTATTGTTGGATTACAACTGATTTGCTGAACTAAGTCTGAATCTAAGGCAGCAATGGTGATCTGGAGTAAATCTGGCAGAATCTGGGCGCTCTTTGCTCTCAAAGTTCTCCGACCCCCTTTTCTGAATGACCAGGGGCTCTATTTATAGGTGTAGGAGGTTGATATTTTGCCTAAAATGAGGGAAGACCAGTTCTGGCACGTGAGGAGGCCCACATGGCCGAAATCTGGAGTCCCAGGCCCACTTTGGGATCGATTCGACCCTTGGTTCGAATCGATCAAGAAATCATCCAATCGAGCTGAAATTTGGTGTGAACATTCTTCATCATGTGTTGAAGCTTCTGTGAAAATTTCGTAGCATTTGGACTTGTAGAACTCGAGTTATGATCGATTCAAGGTTGCATTTCTGGCGGTAGTGCTCTGTTCGAATCGATCTACTTCGAATCGATTCGTTCGGATCGATCTTCCTGCATGCGAAGGCAATGGCGTGGCGCGCATGCTTCGTATCGATCCGCTTCTCACTCCGGATTGACTGGGTCGACTCCACGTTTTTCGCCGCTTTGACTGGGTTCGTTCGTGATAATGGATTCGAAGACATCCCTCATTCGAATCGAATAGACATGCGCTAAAGTTTATCGAGTCGAAGTTGCCTTAAACAGGGTGGATTCGAAGGAAGGGATGGCCTAACCGATTCGAACTAGGCCTCGCTTGATGGAGTCGAAGCAAATGCTCGCTTCATGGATTCGACGCAATCTTCCCTAGATCGATTCGAACCAGTTTTTCTTCGTGGATTCGAATCAATACACGTCTGATGGATTCGAACATAGGCATCGCCTATGGATTCGAACTAAGGCTTGCTAAATGGAGTCGAAGCAAAGGTTTGATAGGTGGATTCGAAGTAAGCTGATTTCTCATGGATTCGAGGCAACGTATGTTGGATGGATTCGACCTCATACCACCTTATCCATGTTCTTTTGGCGATATCTTGAGCATACGAACTCGGATTGACTCGAAACTTGGAACGTTGCTTCATCTGACCTTGCTTGACATGTCTTATCAATTGCAGCCCGATCCGGACTCGGACAAAATTCATCGATATCCATGGTGAACCTGTGATGCACAATCGATGTTCATGACTAATAATCATTGATTTTCAGTTAATCTTTGGGTATCTCGACTTTGCCAAAAGTTGGGATAACAGTGAATAATCTGATATAGATTATGTGATGATTTGAATTATTGGATGCTATAGTAGCACTGGCCTTAATTTTGGTATTTTAAATACCGTAAATATTATTTTTGGAATTTGAAGTAATTTAAAAGGAGATTTTGAATATAAAAGTATTTATATCGAAATTTGGATTATTTTAACGAAATTGATTTGGATAAAACAATAATTAATTTTGGCTTTGTACTAAACTATTCGTAAAAATGTTTTAAATAGAGAATTTAAATTAATTTATATAGAGAATTTTAAACAATGGATTTTAGAATGATATTTCTGAAAATATGGAAAAGAAGTTAAAATCGATATTTAAAATAGATTTGAAAAATAATGGAAATTTTATAAAAGAGATTAGTTTTATAAACGAGTGAATCTCGAGGAATTTGGAAATTTATAAACGATGTTTATAAATAAGGGAAAATGATATCAGTTGATAAATTGGAATATAAATTTACACTGTGAATTTATATCAAGGTATGGAAATGGGGTTTCGGAAAAATAGTGGATTCTAGTTTGAGATATGGAAATGATTATGAAATTGGAAACGTAGTCGATGTGATGTGAATCGAGAGGGAATTATAATTGGAAATTGGCAATATTGGATTTTTAAAATAGATTTTTATTGAGAAATTGTAACGACCCAGAATTTTGAACAAATTTAAATTGGAAATATTTAATTAATTTTAAATATTTGAACGATGATTTAATTTGAATCCCCGATATAACTTTGAATTTGGTGATTAAATTATAAAATTTAATCTATTGTAAATTGAATAAAAATTTGAATCTTCAATTTTAAGCTGAAGAAAAATATTTCTAAAGCTTTTAAAAATTCGTATTGATAATACTGAAGATAATAGAAACTTCAGAATTGTATTTTAAAGTGTTTCGTTCAGTTTTGAATTTTATTGTTCGAATCGATATTTAAAAATAGCCGTCCGAGGCGCAGTCTCGGAATTCGACAAAATCAGTTCCATTGGGTCCGTAATATTGTATTATTATCGGATTTCAAATTTCGTATTATTCGGAGTTGTTACGTGAGCATACGGTAAGCAAACACATTGAGATTTAATCGAATTCAAATTGAATTTTAAATTTTAAAATTTGTCAACATCAGCCACCCTAGGTTCTCTTTAGCAGACCTATTCCCTGAAACATCGCGTACTCTTGTCTCCCCTTCATCTCGTTTATACCTCACGTGAGAAATCATCTCGTTCAAAATAAAAAAATGGCCGACACTATTCTATCTCTTCTTCATTTCAAAAATCTTCTTCCCTTCATTTTATAATACCCGCTCCCCTCTTTTCCTTCTCCAGTTCAAACGAGGAAAATGGTCGAAGTCCTTACGTTCGAAAAAGAGAAAAAAAATCAAAACGTCATCGCAGTTCGATTCAAGATAAGGGGAGGCGCGCGTTTGCGCTCGTGACTGGGGCAGCGGCGTCGCGATGGTGGTACGAAGCTCGAATTCAACTCGAGTGTGGAGGAAGGCTTCGAGACTTCGCGATTTCGATGGCAGGTTCTCTGGTGGAGTTCGATTTGGGGTACCTCGTTTTAGTCGATGGGAGAAGAAATCGTTTGGTAGTGGCCGAGCAAAATAGGAGGTCGCATGTGCTAGGGTTTCGATTGCGTGACCAGGTGGTTCGCGTGGAAGAGATGACGAATGAGAGGTAGAATTTCTAAGCTCTGGGGTCGGCGATGCTCGAACTCGAGCTGGGTAGGCGAAGGTCAGTAAGGCGTGGCATCTCGACTTGAGATTGTTCAGTAAGGTATTCGAATTGGATTTCTTTAATTAATTTAATTTATAAAATCTATATATAGATAGAGGAAAAAAAGTATGTACAGGAAATTTATATATATGATTTTTGAAGAAAAAAATAAATATATACATATGTGAAAATAATGGATTTGAAAGTTAATTATTAATTTAGTATTGAATTTTTGGTTAATTAAATTATCAAAAGGAATTTGATTTTTTGTCAGATATTTTATTAAAAGAAAAATTTGTTTAAAACTAAGTTACTAGTTGAATTAAAATTACCAAACGAAAATTTATAGTTTGATTTAATACGAGTATTAATAATTTGTATAATATTTATACAAGGGCTATAAATCGGGAAATCAAGTCAAAATGGATTGGATTGCAAGTAAAAAAGCTAAGGTGAGATCTTCTCACTCAAAAATTGAAAAGTGGAATTTTCAGTTATTGATTTGATTGCTATTGGATGTGATATTAGATATAGTAGGATATATCTATTATATATATATAGCAATATATACATATTGGCATATGTATACATTGGATTGATGATTTCCCGCCTCGTATAGCGGATGAGACCCTATTGCGCCGTTAGTAAGCGGATTATTTTTATAAAACCCATATACCGCGATATTCCACCTCGAAGTGGAATTGGTATTGTGCTAACGTCTTTGGATGCAGGGAAACAGGTTGGAGGGATCCAACTGGATTCCTCACCAGTATTTATTTATTTACAGATATTGATGTATATTCTGTTATCATATTGATATATGATGTTTGTTGTTGTGATTGACTAATTGGTGTTGTTGCATCATCAGATTC
This sequence comes from Allium fistulosum, assembly GCA_030737815.1. Classification (NCBI taxonomy): domain Eukaryota; kingdom Viridiplantae; phylum Streptophyta; class Magnoliopsida; order Asparagales; family Amaryllidaceae; genus Allium; species Allium fistulosum. The sequence goes on along the minus strand of CM060902.1, from coordinate 793,977,054 downwards.
AGTTTTGAAGTTTAAAAATAACGATTTTTACTTTAAAAGGATTTTAAAGTGATTTTTGAAAGTAGACGTTTTATTTAATTTTTGAATTAATAAATAAACGTTCAAACTTTAAAGTTATAAAAGTTAAAGATTTGTGAATTATAACCAAAAGGTAATTTCTTTTGAAATAAATAGTTAAGAAATTTATAAAATGGTTTTAATGGGAATTTTTGAATTATTAAAACGATGTATGTAAAAGATGTACAAGATTGATATTTATAACTCTAAAATGTTGGTATTATAAAACGAGTTTTTATAAGCGTAAAAATGAATTTTTAAGAATTTATAAATAAATGAAATTTATAAATTGTGAACTTATAAATGGAAATGATTTTGTAAAATAAAGGAATTATAAGTATTTAACTTATAATTATGGATTGTTGGTATAAGATTTGAGTTATGAATCGAATTGTTAATAAAGGAGATTTATTAAATTGAAGTTGTCAGAAAATAGAAATAGAATTTATAAACGTTGTTTTATAAATTCGAAATCAATTGGATTTGATAAATTAAATATAGAAGGTTGTTAAAGGAGATATATTCGCGATTTTGGATAGTGAATTATTATTGAAATAAAATGTGTAGAAAATATTGAAATGTGGATAGTGAAGTATATTCACGATTTTGGACAGTGAATATATTGTTAAGTAAAATGGATTTATTTTTTTGAAGAAGTAATATAAAAAAATGAAGTTAATTGATTTAACGATGTTTTAAAATGTGTTAAATATCGAAACCATAGATTTCAACATCCATTGTTGAAATAGACGTTTTCGAGCAATAAGGAAATGGTGGACTATAACACTGTTGTTATAGTAAATGATTTCCAAAAGGAAATGTTTTTATCTAGTATTGGGATTTATATATCTATCTTAATTCCGAATCCCTATACTAGTGATTTTGAGTCGTCGTAACGATGTTTTACGTAACATTCGTTTTGACTCAAATAAATGTTGTTATAGTAAATGATTTCCTTAAAGAATGAATATATACTTAATTTGATTTAAGTATATCGAATATTTTCCAAGTGTTGAAAATAAATGGATTTGTGAATTACTGACTTATTTTTGAATAAGTATGGAAATGTTTTCCAAAATGAAACGAAATGTTTTGAGAATTTATCTTGGTAAAGATAAATCAAAAATTGAATATTTGAAAATGATTGAAAATCGTATATCAGTAGATATTTTGAAAGATATAAATTCACTATGGAATTTATAAAAGAAATGGGAATTCGTTTTAAAAATAAACAAACGTTGATTTATTTTTGAAGTGTGGAAATTTTATATCTAGTAAAGATATTTTGGAAGATAAATAATTTGGGAAAATTATTTGGAATCTGATGATGTTGCGCATCTTTATTGATAGTTAAATAACCGACTATCAATAATTACCTTGAATAGGTATTTGTTGTGAATTTGGATGAAATTGAATGCCACACTTATTTTTGAATAAGCGCTGACTATTCGGGTTAGCCGGGAAAGGACCATGGGGTCGTATAACCCATTCCCAATATGTGATACGTCGTTATGAATTGCATTCGAAGACCGGTGTTGAAGACCGGATATTTTTGAAAACGGAAGGATTACCGTCGAGTTACTCTACATCGGCTGATCTCCGATTTAGAGGTTTTATCACCCTTAGTGACGGGAAGTCCGGACGTGATTAGAAATTTATCCGGATATGCAAGGGCTTCGTGAGAAGTGCCTTCGGTTCTGTTCGATCCCGGAACAGACTTGTATGGATTGTATGTCTGACGTTAAAAATTGAGATATAAAGCTGATTCCTTTCAAATACATTTCTGTTGGTGGCGGAGAATTTATTCTCTTAGCTTAACACCCTTCTCTGAGACGTACGAGCTCAGAGGTTATGTAGTTGAAATTCATCAGCAATATACTCCCAATTTGGTAACGTGGCATACTGAGTGTTGCTGTGAAATGATCAGTGTTTGATCATTTGCGATATGATCATTTGTTTGATCTTATATCTTTGTGATCATAGGTTGATCATTTGTTTGACCCGAAGCATGGCTTTGTAGAAAGCGTAGCTTTGTGGACGAGACTTCGTCGAGCCTCACACCTCGGAAATGGTCAAAACAGGAAGGATGCAGCAAGGTTCTAGGGAGTAGCGCCCCTTAGTGTATGTCATTCCTTCTGGATAGAGGTGGTATCATGGTATGGAGCCCAGATACTTAACCTATGTGGTTGCTGCATTATTATTTTGATGTGGTTTGTTGGAAATCGAGGATCCTCGGGAAGATCGGTTACGATCGGGGAATGACATACGCGTGTCAGTAGTTACCTACTTTTGCAGAGGTAACCCGGCCTTGTGTTGGCAGAGATCTAACCGTAATGTTAGGTTATTTCTCGAGTCGTCTATTCCAGGGACGTACCCATCGTGGATAGGAAGTTCCTTGGCCTGACCATTTGTTGGAAATCCAAAGAAACAATACGAGACTTGTACGGTTTTAGTTGTAGAACCTGCCATTCACTTATGGTGGTCACCACTGTTTGGATGGTAGCTATAGTAGGCATAGTTCGGAATGTCTATGCTGGCTAAGATTAATATTATACTTTCGAAATGTTTTCTACACTATGCACTAATAATAATATCAAAAATGATTTGATTTTGCGTAGTAAGCATCTTTGACCATCATAAGAAGAAATCTCCTCCAATTCTGCGTTTGCATTGTGTGTGTGGCGGGAGGTCTTATGGTAGTTTCATTTTCCAAAAGCATTGCGAATTTGTTTTATTTTCTTTGTGAAAAATAACTGTTTTACGATCTCACACCAGTCACCATGACTGACTCGGAGTTTATTGTTTCCCTTCTAAACTCTGGGTGCCAACCAATTTCCACACGGGCAGCCTAGAGTTATGTTATCAGGATATTCTGGAGCTTGGAGATGAGCTGGATGACGAGACGTAGTATTTGTATCTGATATTATTTATTCCGCTGTGTATTCTGTATGAGGACAAGTTATATAACTGTCCATTGTTGTATATTGACTCTGATTGATGTATGCATAAAAACTGATAAAATTCTTTGTTTTAAAAGGCTAGTGATTATCTATTATATATTGTTCCGCTGCGATATGTGAGATTCTGATATTGTCTCTGTTCTGTGTTTCTATTGTTGTTCTTCTTCTTCCTTCTTCTTCTGTTTTCTTCTTCTTCTGCCTTTTTCCTCTTTCTTAAACCATCACAATTGGAGTTTCCGGCACTCGATTTCTCGACAGTCGATAAAGGGAGTATCGATGTCGAATTTTCGAAAGTCGAAAATTTCGGTATGTGACAGAAATTAAAATTGTTTTAAATGGGATATTAATTTATTATACTATGTAGCTTAAAAATTATTATTTAGATTAAGTAGTTATTCAAGTATTTAATATTTATTGAAATAAATTATAATTTTTATAATTTGCCTTGTAAATCAATTAGTTATTTAAAAATGAATTGGAAATTAATTATCAATGCTTATAGAGTGTTTTAATATTTTAAATAATTACTTAAATATGTTTTTAAACTGAATTATTATTTAAAAATACTTATTATATATAGTTTTGAAATGAATGAAATTTATTTATAAATCCTCTCGAAATTTGTAAACTGAGTTTATTTAACGGAGGTGATTTTTATAAGAGAAATCTTATTATGAAATTCTGGGAACTTAAGGAAATTTCCAAAGTATTTAAACATAGAAATTTCAGAAATGAATTAAAATTCATAAAAAGAAGTTAGAAATGGGTAGTTGGGATTATAGACGAGTATAATCGATTTTGGAAATTTTAAGGGGGATTAATTAATGAATTCTGGAAACTTATCGAATCCGTTATAAATGGGTTAAGGAAATTTCAAGCGGATTATAAGGATTTTGAGAAGTATGAAATAACAGGGAATATTTCCTAGGTATTGGAAGTAAAGTGATTTTAGGAAAATATACTTATAAATATTTTCTAAGTATTGAAATGGGAGGATTTAAAATATTCAACTACAAGATTATTATTTTAGAAACATTCTCAAAGGGTTGAATTATAAATGGGATTAAAAGAAATATTCTAAGTGTTGTTATGGATGTAAATATCCTATTATGGATATAAGGATTTGAAATTGTTTTCAAATATTGGAATATTGAAAGTGATTTGAATATATATCTTTGTAAAGATATTTTGAAATAAATATTTTGGAAAATTTATAATATGGGCCTAGCGTCTGTTTATGGATGTTATTTGATAGTTAAATAACCGACTATCAAAATATGGGCAAATTCGTTGATCGTTTCGAAGAGACCGTGATCAAATTTAATTATCGGAAAACCACTTCGATCCGATTTGTGCGTTACGATTTGTGATATCGTGAAGATAGTGGAGATGGTGATTTGGAAATTCGGTTTGTTCAGACCCTGAACAACTTGTATGGATGAATGCTATCAGCACATTGTCATTGGAGGGCAACGAGCATTTTAAGTATAATTCCTTGAAAGGTAATCGTAGCCTCAAGCCTCATCAACCGGGAATGACTAAAACAGGGGAGATGCGGCAAGGCTAAGTGGGTTGCACCCAATTAGGGTATGTTATCACTTTTCTAAATACCCTCGGATATACATTATAAAATTATGGATATGATTGTGGATGAAAGAGAGAGCTCTCGATAAGGGTAGGAACACCCGGAGTGATAACATATTTGGTACTATCTAGGTTATGGGTAGGCCGATCATGTGTTGGCAGGGGATCCAAGCGATGTCCTCGGTAAATTTTCTAGAGGTGTACTGTGACGGGCGGTACCTCGGTAGCCAGTCATTGTATGGAATCCAATATCCACTACGAGCCTGTACGGTTTTGATTGTGCCCAACTATGTTGAAACGTGAGATGCAAGCATTTAGCTATTTTCTATTTTACTTTCTATAGACACTATTATAATATCAGATAATTTTGATATCAAAAGTTTTGGTTTTCGTAAGGTAAAATCCCGCCGTGTTTATGTGTGGCGTGGTCTTACGAGATACCTTTGATTTTCAAAAGATTTTGATAACTTTAATAGTTCAAATTGAGTGTGTTTTCTCACACTGGGTTTCCAGACTGACTCAGGTGTTATTTTATTATAATGCTCGGGTTAGAACGAGTATTATAGATTCAGGTTTGGATGCCATGGAGCTCAGAAGACAAGCTAGATGACAGAGACGTATTACACGTACTTAGTTATATTCCGCTGTGTGTGTAGACCGTACAGTCAGCACTGGTGAGGAAAAGTTAATATAACTATCCAGATTGATGTATTGATTATTGTACTATGATGATTGAAAGTATAAAACAGTTACAATTTTTTTATAAAGATCTGTTATTATATATTATATATTGTTCCATTGCGGTTGTGAGATTTTATGTTGTTGTTTCTTTTTTCTTCTGCCTTCCTTTCTTCTTCACCCCTAGCAATCGGTATTTTCGCCACTTGAATATTCGGCATGTCATATAGTGAATGTATTTATGTTGATTTTGGAGGATCAAAAATCCCAGTTTGCTATAAAAAATTTATGCCAATTGCTCGAATGATGATAAGGATCTCGACAGCAGTCGGGTGAACCACATCGTTGCCACCCCTTCTAGGAAAATCGGAAAACAATGAAATCTTACACCATTAATAGCTCTGGCAGAATCCATGTTCCAGCCATATTTCATCAGATGTTTCTTAGATCCATTGTAGCACCCCTAATTTTAATAACATTATTCAGGATATTTAATTAGATAAATTAAATAGAATAATGAAAATATTAAGTGATAAGAGGATTTAGATTTGAATAAATTTTGGTGATCGTGCTTGTTAATAAGAATGAGTTTAAAAGAAAGGTTTATAGACTATTTAAATTATGTAAGGGTATAATGGGATTTAACTACACCTAACCTTAACTTTATATATATATATATATATATATATGTTTACCCTTAATCCATTCACACTCATATTCATTTTCTCACAAAAAAAAACGTAAGAAAAAGAAGAGAAAGGCTGGCCAATAATTGGAAGAAAAGAAGAGGAAATTCAAAAGGAAAAAAATTAAAGAATTAAAAAAGGGAATCAAACTCATCTCAATCCACTTTCCTTATCAAAGATTAAGGTGAATAATAATTCCCATCTCTATTTGTTGAATATATGTTTCGTATTTAAGTTTGAATTCATATATATAATGTTTGATGATGATATGCTTGAATTATGGTTTGTTTAAATTTAAACAAGATTATTTAAATGATTGTTCATACGGTCTTAGAGCAAACCATGTGATATTGATGTTTAAAAGCCATGGAAAAATTTTATGTTATGTAAAACATGATTTTAGAGTTGGGTTTTAAGTTTGATAATTTTCCAAGCTATGGAAAAATTATTATGAATTTTTGGAATGAAGATATAACACGTTGGGTTGATAATTTATTTCAAAAAAATATATTGAGAATTTGGGTCTGAAATTTTGGTATGTTAGATAACATGATCAAAGTAAATTTCTATGATTTTTGGGGATTTTTCTTAAGTGATTTGTTATACAAAATTAATTATTTTGAGAAGAGGATCAAAATGATTTACGTGTAAATTAAAAGAAAGGTTTTATCTGCAAAAGTTTAAGTTTGATACTTATCCAAAATAAAAAGGCGGTTAGTTTTGAAAAGCATGGGAAAAGTTAAGGCAACCAATAAGAAATTTACATGTAGGCAGGTTAGTTTATATAAGTTGCTTAATTTAGTATTTAACCCAGAAAAATAGGTTTCGCCTCTATTCAGAGTACCTTTTGCCCTTTTCCTTTCGCCTTCGACTATGTCGAAACCCCATTAAGCTAAATTCAATACAAAGGGTATCATCTAGGTGATACGTAGTGGATTGGAGAAAGGGGAAAGGTACGGTGTCGAAAGCATAGCTTCCGATGGGGTCGTTACCTCAATTTGTTTTAAAAAGATAAGTGCCTACATTTGTTTTACTAAGCTTTGGACTTAGTCAATACGTATGTTTTCGAAATGAGTTTTATAATGGCTTTCAAAGGGGTTTCCATGTTTGTTTTAAAAGAAAAAGAGGTTTCGAAGGAGTTCCTTTAATTATAAATCAATGCCTTCAAAAGAAGGGGTTCCCACCTAGTCGAAGCCCTACCGCCGATTCTCTTACCTATCGAGTGTATTGAAGTCATCAGCGCTGTCAAAGGGTATTGTTTATTTTAAAGTTATATTAAGCCGCTTCCCAAATGCTTTCGAAAGGGTTATGGGTTTCGAAAGCAATGGTTTCGAAAGGGGTTTAAAAGTTGTCCTTCAGTAATTTTTAATATATGCTTTCGACTCTTCGAAAGGGATGGTTCCGACACCATCATAAATTCCCCAAAATTTTTATATGGTAAATAATGGTTTCAAAAGAGATACTTAAGTTTTTATTTACTTTGACCAAAAGATATTTTTAAAGGTAAACCCAATGATGTCGAAAGGGGGACTTTCAATACTTTAGAAAGAAATACTTCTAATGGTTTCGAAGCTATAATTCTAATAATCAGTAAGTAACACATTATTATATTCAAACGTGTTATAATTGTTCTTTCAACTGTTACTCTTCTATTTTCTCTTTTTAGTTATAACCACTTGTTATAATCATGCTTGCAAATATCTCAAATTTGCCTATTTCAATCCATCGAAAGAAGGATTTTAAAGTGTTTTTAAAGGCAGAAGCCTAATGCTTTGAAAAGAGATATATGCTTTCGAAGGAGCCTATCCAGTGAGGTCGAAAGAAAGGTTTCGAAAGTATAGTTTTCAAAACAAATAACCCAATCTCATTTAAAAGCAAAACTAGGCATATTAATAAACAAAGTATTTTGAAATGGAATTTATGAAGAAGTCATAATGTGTTAAAGGAGTTAACCAAGTTATATTGTTTGCTTCTTCATATATATATATATATATATTCACATTGTAATAAACTTATAACGGTACCTTGGGAAAGGGCATAATAACCAGCTAGGTTGATCAAGTAATGAATATAAATTAAGGATATTGGCAGGGGTCAACAGGTTATGAAAAATGGAAGATGTCAGTTAGACAGGTTTATAGTTAGCCCATGAAAACTAGGGAAAAAGAAAGATATTGACAGCTAGTCAATAGGTTCTTAGTCAGTCCATGAAAACTAGGATAAAAGAAATGATATTGGAGTTACCAATAGGTTCATAGTGATCCCACGAAAAATATACAATTGGACAGGGAGTCCTTAAATGTTCAACCGGTTATTAGTCAGCCTATGAAAACTATTAGGCTAATAGTAATCCTAGAAACTATAATTATGAAAGATAGTCAAAATGAATGGGGATGGGTAATCCAAAATTGATTCAATTGTTTTGCATATCATCTATAATAATGTTTTGAATTGAATTAACCATTGTGGATGCAGGGGCACAGAAAATGGTTTATAAAGGCTTTTAAGATACTAGTGAGGGAAAACCCATTCCGCTAAGCGGCGTGGTCTCACTAGATATCTAAATGATTTAAGATGGTAGATTATTATTCATACCAGGCTTTATGTCTGACTTGAAGTTTTTGTTTTCCTCTTAAACTCTCGGTACTCAATTAATTTTGAGTAGCTTGAGATTTAAGGTTTCCAAGTACCTCTTAAGACGAATAAACTTCCGAAGTCATGCAGGAGGCGTGTAGTTATTTGAGTTCTCTCTTATATGTTTCCGCTGTGTTGTTTTGTTAAGGCAAAGTTATTTATTGCCTACTATATACTCTGCTCACCAATGGGGCTTCTTCATATGTCGCTCTTGGAATATATTATTATAATTATATTTCTTTGAATGTGGTTAACATTGTGGGATTATGTAAAGAATGTTGAAATGGGTTTTTGGGAATGGAATGTGAAAGTTGTTTTGAAAATTTTAAATTTTTTCCATATCCATGTGTTTCTGGTATATCAATTTGTCCAACATTATTGTATTTTGTCACCGAGGATTAATAACTATGGATAACTACAGCATCTGTAGCTGTTAGTTTTGGGCCTCCAAGTAGGGGATGTTACATCCGTCTTCCCGTTATACGACGACATCGTTGGCATCACAAATCTCCTTGGGTATTACTCGCGTATAATCTCTTCTGTGAATGGATTACGAATTAGGGAGGAGTCCCTATCATCATTACTCTGATGTTGGCTCTCACATACAAGTCTCCTCTCCATTTCAGCAAAATTTGGCTCAAGTAGATCTGCTGAACGGCGGTAATCGTGATCCACCCTAAGTGTTTGGCTCGACAAATGCTCTTGGTTAGGTTCATGATACCTGGGTTCCCCTGACTCCATTGAAACCATTCATTCAATAGTTCGATATGCTTGATTTAGTTGCGGTAGATTAACAACAGCCAACTGATATCCAATATCCTAGCCATCTGCAGCATGACCAGAAGCCAAGTTAACTCTGTCATTCAAGAGTTGCAAGTTGACCACCTGAACCAACATTAGATGGCTCGGTACCGATACCTTATGATGGATTGGTACCGATCAATAATCCTTTGCCAAGATTTGCATCTAGCCTTTGTTTTAACGTTCCAGCCTCATTTTGAACCATCTTTTGTTTCATGTTCCTCTGCCTTTTCTTTGATGATAAGGAAAGGTCAGGTTCTGAACTAGAAGGTTTCAAGTCCCTTCTACTTCTCCTACGGCTGTTAGTCAACTGATAAAACAAATCCAAGCCCTCTTTCATTTGCTGATTCAACTCATTATGACTTTCTTGGAGCTTGTCCTCCATTTTCTTTATCATACAGTCCATCTCCACCCTGGTAATCACATTCGTTGGGTTCTGACCCTCGATAGCGGTTGGCTGTGCAACCTCCTTAATATGCTAGGAATCGACATTCTCAATATCCTCAACAGCTCTTAAAGTAGAGGATCAATCTCTTTGAGGGGCCATTTTGAAATAGCTTCTAGTAGACTTTCTAGAAATCTAAGTATTTCAAAAGAGTAAGAAAACAAAGAAATTGGATCTATCTCTTAGAATTAAGCAATCCAATAGTAGATGATGGATCAATCCCGGCATCTTTCCCATATTATAACCATCAAAGATCATAGAGGATCAATCTCTTTGAATAAAAACTTATCTGATATTTATAAATTCATCAAAATGTTGGTTCACATTCAAGCTGAGATATATGATGATGTTCCACTTCTCTCTGTCTCTATGAATATCTATTTGGTGGGTTGTTCCACTAATGAGTTGAGAATTTGCCCTGAATCAGAAATAAGAAATAAACTATGGGAAGCCTTCAGTTCTCCTCCTACTGGTCAAGTGAAACTAAGACGAAAGGCATAGATCCTAGCTACCCTATAAGACTTTGATTCTTCCTCAATATGATTTGGAACTGGCAATCTCAAATGGTCGCTTGTTGTTTCGTCTGGTTCAATAATACCGCTTAGCCTAGTGAGTTTTACGAACCATCGGCCCTTCTCAAGCTCAAGCATTTACTTTTCTAGTTAGAGACAAACGGCTTGAGAATCACTTGCTCAGAGAAAGCACCAAAATGTTAGTAACATAATATGGCACAAACACCCAAGAAATTAAGTAGAGAATGAAAGTAATGATATACAAATAGAAAATGGGTAAAAACATGATACCAGACATTTATAGTGGTTTGGCCAAGTATTTCCTACGCCCACTTGAGATTTCCATTGATTATATTGTTGTTTTGCAAGTACAGTTCTTATGGGCCGATAGGGATCCATGGATGATTACAAGAGAAATATGTACAAATTGTAAGAAAGCAAAAGGATCTTGGGAAAGGAGCCCCTAGCCTCCTATTAATTGTAGGTTGTCGGAACCACCTCCTACACCACGATCTCTACGTTCCTACAACAGTTAGCCTTGAAGAAATGTCGCCATGTCACCAAACAACTATTGATCGATACTGGTCCATAATATCCACTTATGGATCAATTCCCATGCTTTGTGTGATGACGACTTGTTATTAGCTTTATGATTTCCATCTTGTTTTCTTTGTTAGGAGCTTTCCAGAGTGATAATATAGATCAGAGATGGAATGGAGTTCCTAACTTCAAGTGCTTGAGGAGATCGATAGAGAATTGCATGCGATCGATGCAATGGAACCTGAAAATGGGTTGCTAGCATTAACACTTGAGAGTAGGAGGGAAATGGGGCATTTTGGATGTCACTTTATAGATCGGTACCGATCCATCACTTAGATGGATTTGTCTTTGGGATCTTTGGAATGGTCTTGATTCCACTTAGCGGTCTTGGTTGTACTTAGTTTTTGGACTCAGTGGTTATCTCTTTGGGTTTCTTGCCTTGATAGTTTTAGGTTTGATTCATCAAGTCCATCCAGATACCGCCTGATCAAAAGACTTTGGGTAATGGTTGATAGACTGACCAAAAGTGTACACACTATCCCAGTTAAATCAATAAGAATGAAATGAGTTTGGAATAATTATTCATGAAGAATGTTGTGAGACTTCATGGAATACTAAATAACATTGTAAGTGATAGATATCCTTTGTTATTGTGGGTTTTGGAAGAGCTTACAAGATGTATTGGGTACCAAGTTGAAGATGAGTATCGCTTACTATCCGCATACAAATGGGCAAATAGAAAGGATTAATAGGGTACTTAATAACTTGTTGAAAGCTTGTGTGCTGGACTTTGGAGGGTCATGAGAAGACTATTTGCACTTGGTCGAGTTTTCCTATAATAGTAGTTATCAAACTATTATAGGATTGACACCTTTTAAAGCATTATATGGAAGGTCATGCAAATCACCAGCATATTGGTTAGAGACAGGTGATAGACCAATACTTGGTCCAAATTTGACGAAAGATGCAATATAATAAAGTGAGTTAATTCGACCAAGGATGAAAGAAGCTCAATCAAGGTAGAAAGTTACATGGATAGAAGATGTAACGACCCACTCCAAAATGGACTTAATTTCGGACAAACATAAGCTCGTCGAACCTTAGGCCCATCTCAAGGCGAGTTGTTAAGTCGATAAAATTAAAACAATACACAGTACACAAAGTTATCTATCTATCTATCTATCTATACTTTCAAAATCTCACAGTGGAATGGATAAAATATAATATCAGAAACTAGTACCCATTTCATAAAGAAAGCCATTTCAGAAACATAACATGTTAAATGTTACAACATGTTTATATAAAGCCTCTATAGTAAAATATTCAAAATAATATGACTGTTTGAACTAGGTACAATAAAAATAGTATAAATAGATAGATAACTACCACAAGTCTTCATCTGCACCTTCCTCTCCTAAATCAGCACTGTCTCCTCTAACCTGTGTGTTGTAATAAGGAGTGAGTCAGAACAACAAAAGTCTGATGATATGAAAATCTCAAAGTTTTACCATAATTGTACTTGGGAAATATTATTTAGATAAGAAATATGTCTTATGTATTTAAAACTATACCATACTAATAACTTTAACTGTAAGCCCAAAGGCCTTTCCAGTCCAATTCCAAAACTCACATACGACTAACATCAATGATGCAAGTGAAAGCATCCAAACCAATAAATACCCTTTATTGGAGATTAAGCAGACTCAAACCATTTAACACCTTTAAAATAGGTAGATCCCCGTCACTTAATACTGAATCCATTTTCAAATTCTAATGCAACTATCATTAACGATGCCAGAGCGAGAACCTCCAAACCACTTAATACCTCCTTCCTGGGAACTTAGGCAGACTCTAACCATTTAAAACCTATAAAATAGGCAGGTCCCCGTTATTTAAGACCTAACCCAAGGCGGGACCCTACATGGTTCTCACTAACTGACATAGTAAGAAATTCCATCAAGTAATTGAATACTTCTCCAAAGAAAGAGGCGTACCCTACCATAGCCACATAATACCTCTAACCTGAAGCAGACCCCTCCTAAAAATTTCTCCTATCGTATCAATAGCATAACTTATGATCCATAACCCAATTGTGACATATTAGATTAATCCGACTATTCGTATGTACTGGTAGCCAGATTAGCTGGGCAGATTTACCATATAGAATTGGGACTAACCTCGCATCCACTGGGGTTATTTATTATAGGCGATATTCCACATCAGTCCGCAAAGCACAATGCCGTTAGCCTGATTTAACTAGGTAGACTTTTATGTAACTTTGTATTGACCTTGCATCCCTATAACTTAGTCATACTTCATATGTATAACCATTGTTACATATACCATTCTACAAAATTAATAATTAAGGCCATATAAGGTATCTCCTTATTATGCCTTTAATTATGGACTAATTCCCATAATTATAAACAACCTTCTTAAGGAATTAATGTTATTTATTACCCATTAATTCTAATCAATATGTTCAATACACTATAATTATTACGTTATTATTAACTTTAATAATCAGCACGTTAATATTATACACACACACACGAAATTCGAATAAAGTATTTCCAGCCATACATAAAGAATACGCTTATTAATTTAAATGTCAAACCCATAAAAGTCCCCAGCTCCAAACAAAATAATAGTTAATATCCTTAGCCAACAAGTTGACTTGTAAACAAAAAGAATAATACCAAACTCATCTCATATTAATGTAATAGAATTAACTCCTCTATTAAAGGAACAAGCTTTACAACTTAAGCCTTTTATATTTTATCCAACTTTTGCAATTACCGCCTTGGAGTGAAAAGGGATTCACACTTATTTTAATTTACAGAAATACACAATGCAAACTACAAATAATAAAAAATCATACTTTACACAATATTTATAATTTATTTACTTTTAGAATCCTTTAACACTATAAGAGAAGCCAAAAGAGATAAAGTGGGATAGATTATAAATTTCTTAAATCTCAACACATATCTGATTCTACTATTTTAATTAATACAAAACAATTGAAATTCCAACATATTCAAAGATTGACATTTACTTTAGGGAAATTCTGGGGGTTTTAGATGTTATGTTTTCATTTACCAAAATTTCCCAAGGCATACATCAAATTCAAATAAATACTATTCAATTACAAAAATGTGGAAAACTTGATATTTCCACTCACGGAGAATTTTTTTCCTCCTAACTGGATTTGATTCCACCATGCCTAATTCCCTTATAGATCTCCCTCTTTTGGAATATATAACAAAGTGTGTACATAGGAATTGGATTTAGAATTAGAAACTAGTGAGGAATAGAATCATAAATATAAAGAATTAAACATCTAAACCACTTACTAGAAAATCCTAACTGATTCTGCAATTTAAAAAAGAAAAAGTAGAAGATGAGATTTGATTTATACCGCTCCTAATTCTCTATTAGATCTTCCCTTTTTTTAAATATACAACAAATAGATTGTATATATAGTTTAGATTTTAGGAATCATAAGATAGGGAGAAGAAGGATTAATTTAAATTAGAGATTAGAATTACTTACAGAAAGTATACTGTTTTCAAAACCGTAAGAGGATAGATTTTGACAGAGCTTCACCATTGCTACAGAATTTTATAAAGGAAAAATGGAGGTCTGGGTGTCTATTTATAAAGGTGGGAAGGAACCAGAAACTTCAGATTTGAAACAATTAAATCCAGACCATTAAAATAACTAAACCCTAGCCACCGCCATCGGGCAGCGGTTAACTACCACCCTCCACTAGTCGACCGCTAGCGGTCAACCGGTCGAGACCAAGGGGTCGACCGCTCCCCACTATGTTTGAATGTTTTGATTTCTTTCTGTTGTTTTGTTACTTATTTAATTAATTAATTTTATACTTTAAAAGTTAGATTTAACATTTACATAAACATTAAGCACCTCTTAACGTTAATTATTTAAATTCAAAATTTTAAGCTTTTAATTTCAAATTCAAATATTTAAATTTCAGATTCAAAAACTTCAAACATCCATAACTTTTCCATTTGTACTCTGATTTTAACATATTACGTATGGAAATTGATAAGAAAATCACCATGGATACAATGATGCAACTTTCATGGTCAAATTTTGACATTTATGAAATTTTCATTTTTAACCTTATTTTAATTACTTGATTTCGTATTAAATTTTTACGGAGTGTTACATTCTCCCCCCCTAAAAAGGATTTTGCCCATGAAATCACCAAAGGAAGATAGTGTAAGCGCACTCAATAACCATGTTATACAACTAATTTATCTACAATAATCTACACAGCCATCTACTCAACCAAAAATGCATTATGATTATGTATGCAAACGTAATATAGGTGAGCTCAATCCTAGCATGAATGCAAGGTCGTGGCATATAGGCATGTATACGAGCATCCTAAATATACATGAAATTTTATATGAGTGCAAAAATAACGTAAAAGTGTGGCAACCATCTCCTACCATCCAATGTAGCAACCACGATGTAACCAAAACCTATGTTTTTAGGGAGAAAAGACTACTAGAGAAAAACTCGGGATGAGAAACACTCACCTTTTCTTTGGTTTCCCATGTGCTTTCCGCTGGTTTATCTCCCTGTTGAACTCAAACTAACTTAATACCTTTGTTATGAAGCCTCTTAATATCGTGCTCCGTAATGCATGCGATGGCACGAGGGAGGATGGGATCCGTTTCAACATAAATTAACTGATCGGGCATTACTACAGAGGCAATGTCATGCAAACATTTCCTCAAGTATGGAATATGAAAGACGTTATGGACTCCTGCAAACTAGTCTGAAAGCTCTACCCAATAAGCAAGTTTCCGAACCCTCTCTAAAATCGGTAAAGGTCCAACGAACCTAGGCGCCAACTTCCAAGATGTACCAAACCTCATAACCTTTCTAAGTGGGGAAACCTTAACGAATACTATGCCCTAACTAAAAATTCCAATCCCTTTTTTTGTCTGTGTGCATAGGACTCCTAACGGTCCTGTGCGGTCTTTATTTGCCACCTAAACACTTTTACCCTTTCCAAAGTCCTCCAAAATCCATGATGCAAGCTCTCAACAAATTTTGTAAAATTCTTGTTCACCCTTTTCATCTAACCGTCGGTCTGCGGTTGGTAAATGGTGCAAATATCTAAAGTTGTTCCCAAAGCAGATTGCAAACTCCTCCAAAATTCCCTAGTGAATAAAGGGTCCCTATCATGAACTATGCTAACTATAACTCCATGTAGTTGCACCACTTTCTTCACATAAATCTAAGCTAGAGATGTTGTAGTCCTATTACTCTTATTGGGAATAAAATGAGCCAGTCTACTATAACCTAAATAGCATTTGTGACGACCCGCATTTCGGAAGGTTTGAGTCGACAATAATCCACACATGTTCAACTCAAACAATCCGAAACACAGATAATCAATGGGGTTAATTAAGAAAAATAAGAAAATAAGAACACAAATATAGAATCTTGCAGTGGAATAACAAAATATAATAATCAAATAAACAGTTCATGAAACTATTTATACTATACATTTGATTAAAATTTTACAACATTTATCAGAGTTATACATATAACAGAACAATAGAATAATGGAGCAGAACAAAAAATGTGATGAAATAATACTAGTAATAATAATATACCAATCTTCGTCTTTATTCTCCAGAGAATAATCTTCAATGCATTGAAAACTCAGGGCTGGCCCGAGCATAAAGTAAAACTATATTCTCGAGTCAGGACTAAACTATCCTTATGTGAGTCAAATCGATATCACATATAACATGAGTGTAATAGCATCATAGATGTTTATGGGGTTTTACATCTCATATCCAGTGTATAACGTGCGTGCAGTAACTCAAGAGATGTTACGGGAATTTCTGTCTCTTAAGGATCCGTCAAAATATTTATATATAGTAGAATACACTATATATGTAATGTCTAATCAGTAAAATAAATAATTTTCTTAGCGTTAAGGCTTTACATTAATCCCCTTTAACGCGTTTTTAAGCATTATTGTATAGTTGCATATAACGCCCCAGTAGCACGTCGGGGAATAGGGATACACCGTGATACGACAACACTAAACCAAAATCGTAGTGGTCTCGTATAAGGATAAGAGTATGACAAGTCACGTGAGTGATGTGCACGTAAATGTGCATACTTTTACCACCATATTTACTCTATTTAAATTAAATAATGATCATATAGGGTATTTTAACTTGTTTTAACCAAAATCCATATTAATTCCAAATTGTCACATATCCATCTTCATATAGGGGCAAAATGGTCATTTGTGTGCATATATTTCTTTTGAGAAAAATTAATTGGAAATTTATATATATTTGTGTAGGAATTTGATCTCAAGTAGGAGTGGTTTCATGAAGACACATGCATGCACAAAATGAATACAAAGAAATGAAGATGAAAATAATTCAAAGTGAAGAACATGGAGGACCCCACCTACCTACCTACCTTAATGCACAAATTAGAGGCTAATGCACATGCTTATGGAATTAATGGCTTCATGTACACTCAAATAATGATTAGTAGAAGCTAATGATTACTTGGCCTCCACACTTTCTCAAGGGTAGTTTGGGCATTCCCCAAATTATGGATTAGGGTTTCATGCTTGTATAAATAACCCATTTGTTCATGTAACCTCTTCTACCTTCTCTTAAGCCCTCTTATGGAGGCCATCTCTTCTCTTAGTTTAGCTTAGCTCTCTTTGTTCTCTTTTCATGGCTACTTAGCCATTTATTTTATTTTCATGTAATTTCCTTTTTATTGCAATTTAATACATGCTCTTTCCTTTCCATGCTCATTTACTTTAATGTTTGTAGTGTAGATTTACTTTCATGCAAATTAGATCAGTGTTAATTCTTGTTAATTAGTTCTCTTCTTTCATTTTGCTTTCTTTTTATTTCATGTTGCAAGCTACATTTGTTAATCAAATGACAAATATGAGAGGCTAAACCCCTTCAATTTAGGGGTAATGAAGCTCTCTAATTATGTAGCTTCAACTAGTTGTTAATTCATGCTCTCCTTTTGTGCTTAGTAAGAATGACTGAAGTGGTTCAATTGTTGTTTTTGCTTTGAATTTGATAGCCTATATTGTTGACACCAAATAGGCTATGCTTAAACAATCACTAACACTAATTGCCTCTTCATCAAAATATGATTATGGCAAAAGAAAGTGATTTGAAATTAAAATTTGATGGTCTATAATTCTAATCAATAGTTAATAGGCCATACTTAAAATAGATTTCATTTTCATTTTCATTGTCAAGTTTCATGAAAGTTAGTAAGTGGTTTAAGAGGTGTGTTATAGTTTGATGGCTTATGTTGGCTAACCAATAGCACAAATATGTCATACTTATGATAAGCACATCAATTAAAGCACTAATGACCATAAAAGAGAGATAATGATTTTATATGTGTTGAACTACATGATCTAGTGAGTGGATTTATTCGCTAAATTGTCACTTAACTCTTGCATTTGCTTCTCTTTTCTTTTAGTTAGTTAGTTAATTCTTTAATTCTCTAGCTTAACTTTCACTTGAAATTGTTATAATTTGATTGAATTGAATTTTTAAAATCATTAATTCCCTGTGTATCGACCCGTATTCGCCACGTACTACAAGTGTACGCCGTGCGCTTGCGGTTATTTTAATTTGAAATTTATTGACTATTTTCTAAACCGATAGAAAATTAGCCGATTAACAAGTTTTTGGCGCCGTTGCCGCGGAGTTGTTTTGATTTTATTTTTTCTATTCTGCGAATTAGTTTATTTGATTTGTGTGTGTGTGTGCATAAAAAAATATATTGTGTGTTTGTGTGATTTTTGTTTTCATTTGTTTGTGTGCATGTTGTTCTAGTTGTTTTGTTTGTTTGCATTTCCATATTTGAAAAGAAAAAAAACACACAATTTCTATAAAAAAAATTATTCACATTTGCATTTTAAATTTTACATTTACATCTTTTTTTTACATATTCATTTACAAAAAAAACTGTACAGTGCATTTTCTTTTCACTGTGCACATCGCTGTGCAGTGCAACACCCTCACTATCATCTCCTACATCACTCAACTGACAACTCAAACTGCCTCGACCACCACTGCTCCTACCCATACTTCTACTTACGGCAACACTTCAACAACAATTCAACTGAATCACCTCATGCTACTGCTCCGACAACTTCCAAACAGCAGCATCACACTGACAACCACATTAACCATCATCAACTCTACTACAACTCCACATTGAAACAATCCAGTAACCACTGCTGCTACATCACTATTTACATTACATCTGCCACTGCATACAACTCACTTCAACCCTCTAAACAAATTTTCCATCACCGTTGACTGCTGCTACATCTATTGCACTGGAAACTATTGTGCAAATCAATAACACTCACTTCACATTCAACTACAATTCCCCCCTCCCCACATTTCTACATTTGCGGCTACCATCTCATTTTCGACAGCTACCACCTACCATAAACCACAGCACATTTCAACATCCTCCGATCTGCCTCAACCACTTCTGTCATAACCTCACTGTTCTGTGCACTACTACCTGACTGTATCATCATTGTCAACTGTCTGTACAACATCACAACACCAACTACACTTATGCTCATCAAACCACCGCATACTACTGCTATCTTCATTCACTTCAACAGTAATAACCACTGTGTTGTCACCATCTACCTTCAACATTCACACTCTCTTACCAAACTGACATTCAAACTGCCTACTGCCTTCTGCACATACATTTCTACTGACATTCACTTCAGCTCCTCATTATCACCTCATTTACAAACCACCACAACCATTTTACTTCACTTCTGACAACATTTCATCCATTTTAGTTTAGACTGTTGCCAACATTCACCCATCTGTCTGCCAAGCTATACCATCCTCTGACCATTCAACTGACAACACATAAACATCACCAATATACCACACATTCATCATCTCCACAAACAACAGTTCTGATCATAAACCATATCAAACATCCTCTGCCTCCAGCCCATCGCGCTACCACTGCCTCATACCACCGAGTTTCTTGCTTCACCAAGTTCAACTACGACCATTCCGACTGCGACACCACTACAAAGTGCACTGACACCAAAACTGCAACCTCCGCAACCCAAACCTAGGCCATAATAAAACTGCCATAAAAAAACTGCTACATTTCATATACCCGAAACTGTGGCCATCCACTGACAGTCAACAGCATATACAATCACCTCCTCCCCAATAGTCATACTCAGTGCAACTCAGTCATACTCACCACAAACAACTCAGTCATACTCAACTTGCCTGCCTCTCCTCAAAATCACACAACCGTGTTCAATCTCACCAATGTCTACACTCAATCGCCTGCAATCAATTTCCAGCGCCCACGACTTCGCGACCTTCAACCCTCAAACAGTCACCAGCAACTCCACAAAACATCCACCTACATCCATCTGCAGTGTCTTCCTACAACCCAACCTACATCGCAACTTCATCATCAAATGACAGCAATCAGCAAGCTGAAATCATACCTGAACTGCAGTCAACAGAACAGCTCGTCACTGCTGCATTCCATCATACCACCTCACAACCCCTACAACACTAACAGACTGCCCTACTTCATCGCAGTGCCAATTTACTTCTGCCTCACAACTAATCCCTCACCCATTTTTGCTCCTCGATCAAAGAACCCTCCAAGCAAGACTGCTATGCACATTCCTGTGTGCACACTACATACTATGTATCTTTCAGCCATACATCACCAAAACAACTAACATGTACATACTTGAAACCACAGTTTCGAACCTCATCCACACATATACCAGTCCTCCCTTTCAAAACACTCCTCTACCTGACCATTCCACTACCGCAGCCTCCCTCACCAAACTCCACCTCGAACAATTCACCAAACAACTCTACATATACCACCAGCCACTCGAACACCATTGCATACTTCATTTGACAACTCCACTCCTACAAACTCAACCATTACCGAACTCCAATTCATTTGACACAGCAAACAAACTTCACGACCGAAGAGCCAATCGCAACCTAAAAAAAATCAATCTTTGAATCAAATACCAAAGAAATTCACCAATCGCACCTCCACTGCAAGCAGAGACCACCGCCTCCCCAGATCGCTCTCAAATCGAACTGTCGAACTTGAAATCGCAAACCACGAATTCGAACCACCATCACCTAATCACCTCGTCCGAGCAAACCCATGGGCACTGAAGACAAAAATTTTAATCGAATATTTATGGAAACAAAGTCTTTGAATTGAGGGGAAATCTTTAAATTTGCCTTTTCTCTATTGTGGAAGTGATTTGAACGTTGTTTAATTGTAAGTGTTGTTGTTTTAATCAGCTGTGACTTTGGGCCAGGCCGGACTGTTTTGCGGTATCTCTTTTTGTTCATTTTTTTAGCTTTAAGTTTAAAGTTTTTTTTCCTTTTTCATCTCTTCTTTCAAAAAAAAGCAAATAAACAAACAAGTTTTAGTTTTCATTTGTTTTAGTTTGTTTTCATTCGTTTTAAGTTTCCTTTGTTTCGTAGTAGTTCCATTTATATTTTGTTTGGGTTGTTTTACTTCTTCTTTGATTTTTATTTTTAAAAAAACACCTGTATATATATCATGTTTTTAATTTTCAGGTTGCCAAAGCAGATAAGGAAGTATCATTCGCGTGCTTTGCTTCGCTAGCCAAAAGAAATTGCTCTGCTTACTAGCTCAAAAAAAATATGCTTTCATTTCTAGTTTTATTTGAATTGCATTGTTGGTTGCTTGCATTTGCATTTTATAAAAAAAAAAGAAAAAAACAAAAATTCATTCATAGTTGCATTGTTAATACACGTTTAATTTTAGTTATGCATTTCATCTTAGATTTTGATTAATGTAATGACCCGTAAATTTCAATAATTTTATTTGTTTTATTAATATATTTAATTGAATTTTTGTGAGATTTTAAACAATAAAATTTTGAAATAAGAGTTTGATATTTGGAATACGTCTAATTAAACATAGCAAATGGTAAATTTTCATCAAATAATATTGAAGTTTATTTTATTGTGTAATTTTATTTAAATTTAAATCAGTTAAATTTAATGATAATAAATTGTTTTCCAAAGCAGAATATTTTATACAATAAATTTGTAAATCATCTTCTGAGTGAGACGTCACCTTTTGTTTCTCCAAATTTTGACTGCTATTGCTCCATTTTTCTTATTTTCGACAAAATAGCAGCATTTTCGATACCGAATATCGACTTTTGATAGTTCAGTCGTATCACTGATAGTGGTGTACCATTTTTATCATCTCGTTGTGTTGATCTCTACGGTATATTCTGTGAGAAATGCGGATTACAGATCTTAAGGCTAGAATTAACACTAGAGGGGGGGTGAATAGTGTTTTAAGGAATTACTAATTTTTTTTGAGTTTATCTTAATTTGAACACAAATGTATGCAATATTTAGATACAGATATGATCACAGAATCAAACACGGATGCAGATTTAAAGTAAAAGCAATAAAGGAAAGAACACACCAGATTTTATACTGGTTCGGAGTTACCCTACATCCACTCCCGCAACACAAGTACGAATTTCCTTTCAAAATCAATTCTTACAATTACACCCTCGATTTTAAGGCCACGAGGTACACCACTCCAGATTCACAATCCTCTGGGTAGAGATACTTGATTTTAAGGGCAACAAGTTCACACAATTGATTTCCTAGGCTACAATCACACCTTTTCTCACTTGATTGATTTTCCAGGCTACAATCACACCTTTTCTCGCTCAATTGATTACAAAGAAGCCTATAACTCTAAATAGCACTAGGATCTTGTTGAGATAGTGATAGAGAATCAAACTAGAGATGATCTAGTTAGATTCAATGGAGATTTCGGCAGAGTAATAATAAAAATGTATATAAAGAAATGTGGAAGAAGAAGAGAAGTGAAATCAGAAAATTATGAATGCAAATTCATTCAAAACTACCCCTATTTATAGTAGAACAACAGCCATGTCCATTCGTGAAAGGATATGACGAATAGACACTTCCTTTGAAATTCAAAATTTTGAAATAAACTACTACCATGTCGACAAGGGTATGTTGAGGTTGTCGACAGGCCTAAGCAATTTTTGGTGATTTGTTTTTCTTTGAAAATAACTTTCATCTTGTATTAAAACTATTTATTATTATTTTTTATAAATATACTTAACTATAGTTAAAATACATAAATAAGTATAGAGAATAATATTTTGGTATACATAAAATTTTACTATAATTTCATATTTAAATCTTAAGTATTAAAAGTCAAGTACATTATAATTAAAGATAGTTTAAAACAAAGAATAATTTTGATATTGAAAATAAAGATTATTTTGAGGCTAAAAGTATTTAAAACCAGGATATATGTTTTTGATTTAAAAAGGAAGATTTTGAAATCATTTTGAAAACAAGATATAATTTTGTAAAACATTTGAATAAAAGTTAGTGGATACAAAACGATGTTCCACTAGATTTTTCATAGGTTCCATCCTACTTAGGGTTCCATCCCTTTAACACGCTCGAAGTGGATTCCATTCCACGAATAAAATGGATTTTAAGATGTCAGTGCTTTTCTAGGAGTTTTAACAAAATTCCTAACTAAATTACTTATCTTGAAATCTTGAACTCTTAAACTTGATATCTTGATACTCATGAGTCTTGAATCTTGATGTCTTCAATCTTGAGTCTCTATACTGTACAGTCTTCATTCTTGGTACATGCATGGTTAAATCCTGCATATACATATATATCTAAACTATAATATTAGTATTTATATTTTATAATCTTATTCTAAGGTTGTTGTCATCAAAACCATCATCTCAAGGACTAACAATCTCCCCCTTTTTGATGATGACAATCTTTGTTGATAAAATATTACTTCTATCCTAATAACTCCCCCTAAAACTAATAACTCCCCCTTAATATATGCCTAACTATCCTATTTTATACTTCTCCCCCTTTGTCATCAACAAAAACTAACTCCAAACTATATAATTCCAAACTATATAACACCCCCTTAGTCTAATACTATGTGATTATAATGATAGTGTTATCATAAATAATCAACACTTAATTCTAAAACTAAAATTTTAGTCCTAAATTACGAACTATCCTAACTAAGAATCTATATATAATAATACTTGTAATATAAGAACACAAATCATTTATTAATTATATTGTTATATTTACATGTGCGTAGAGAACGTAAGTAAAAACATACAACAATAGGAAAGAGAAAAAAGAAACTAATGCGTGTCCTTGAAAATGGGAGATCTATGAACCGAACAATTTGGATAGTGGAAACATAAATTTCCACGTTGTTCGACAAGATTTCCATCCTTGTCAAAGCACACTTCGCCAACGCAAACGACTTTGTCGTCATCTTCAGCATGCTCTTCTTCCATGAGGGCTTCTTCTTCTTCCTCGTTGTCCTCTTGCACTTGATCTCCTGAAGACTCTTCATCAATCAAGATCGGATTAGCATGATTGTCCATTAGAAACTTTTGCAAATTTCTAAGGATTTTGCCTTGCCATTCTTGTTCTTTGGCCATTCTAAGTTGCACCACTTGAATTTTGGTCATTAGTTGCAGTGCATCCTTCAAAGAATCCTCCCTTTTCGTCACTCGTGCAAGCGTAGTTTGTTGAAACGGTCCTGAAGTAGGAGAAGGGAACGAAAATGTTGAATTTTTGTTTGATTTGGAAGAGGAGGCCATTGTTTAAATGTTTTCAGAAGATAGAACATAAAGAATGATCCAAATTTCGAAATAAGAAGAATATATAACCACTTATTTGAATTTTGGTGGGAAAATTTCAAAAAAAAATCGTTATATGTCGACATGGGTAGGAGGGGGATGTCGACATGGTGCTTGATATTTTTACTATTTGATTTATTTTAATTTAATTATACTTTGTTATTTATATTTTATATTTCAGTTATTGAACAAATACCTAATTCTCTTCTTAATTTAGTAAATATAGATTCATTTAAGGGTTTTATTAAGATATCAGTAATTTGATTCTCGGAATTAATATAATCGAGAGAAATTACTTCTTTACTTATATTATCTCTGAGAAAATGATGTCTGATATCAATATGTTTAGTTCGAGCATGATGAGTAGGTTTTTTGGATAAATTTATTGCACTAGTATTATCATAATAAATTGGTGATTTTGAGATATTTAAACCAAAATCTTTTAAAGTTTGTTGCATATATATTACTTGAGAACAAGCCAAAGTAGAAGAAATATACTCTGCTTCGGTTGTTGATAATGAAACCGTGTTTTGCTTTTTACTAAACCAGGAAACCAGAGAATCCCCCAAAAAGTGACAAGTTCCACTTGTACTTTTTTGGTCTAATTTACAACCAGCATAGTCAGCATCATAGTAAGATATTAATTCAAAAGAATCATTTTTAGGATAAAATAATCCATAATCATTGGTGTGTTTAATGTATCTTATGATACATTTTACAGCTTTTAAGTGGGTCTCACTACAACAGTTTATGGGTTTCGTAGCGTTTTAAAAACGCTATAACAAGCTATCATAGCATTTCAGAGAACGCCGTGGAACCACAAGCTATGGTAGGCCGACAACATTACATAGCAGGAAGGAAAACGCTATAATAACTAATAGCGTTTACAAAAGTGCATAGCGTTTGCACCCTACCATAGCGTTTTTTCTCTGTTATTAAACTTAAACGCTATAGGGAATTTAATCCTTCATTTAACTTCTATAGCGTTTTTGAGCACATTTTATAGCGTTTCATCAAACCATGTTATAGCGTTACAATGTTTTTCGATAGCATTTTTTGTCATTCTTGTATAGCGTTTTTTATTTTCTACTATAGCGTTTTTGATTCTATTATAGCGTTTTTGATGCATAAATCTTACATCTCATATAGAGTTGCGATAGCGTTTGATGAATCAATAGCGTTTTTCAAACGCTATCCTATATAATATTAATTTTCAGCATTTGTTTCAATTTTCTTTTTTTTATATTATATTATATATATATATGCACACAGATATATATATGTATATACAACATTACATAATAACAACATTACATTACATAATAACAACATTACATTACATAATAACAACATTACATTACATTACATAATAACAGTCTTGGTCATAATTAGCAGTTTGCCTCCAACATTACATAATAACAGTCTTGGTCATAATTAGCAGTTTGCCTCCAACATTACATAATAACAACATTATCTAGCATAATGTACTAATATAAGTATGAAGAAAACATAAGCATATTACTTAGGCCAGGCATCCATCTTTCCCATCATTTTTGAAATCACAGGAGATACCTTAGGATTTGCTTGATGTTTCGCCAAACTTGCAGTATTACTCGTACCTGTGCAAATTCAATGAACATATGAGGTAATTTGCAGATAATTTTATACTGTCATTACAAAAGCACAATCAGAATTTCCCAACAAAAAGAAAAACTATAGAATTTCATGTATACATCTCACAGAACAGAGGTAGAACCATTTAACTGTCAAGTGTGCATAAACAGAAACGTGTTTCTACATGTACGAATCATCTCAGACTGAACATCACCGGAAACACCTACTATTACTATAATTTACTTAGTTGTCTTATTACCGTACTATACCCAGAGAATTATTCTACTGTACTCAGACTATTTACTAAAACAGAGGGATATTTAATGTTAGAAATATTTATTAAAGTGGTTCATGAGGGAGTATATTTAGTTGGGTGCAAATAAGTCAACTGAATACTAATTTCTGTCTGAAATCTAAATTTTGCTACCGTAGTGCTTTTATAAATGTGTTATGCATTAAAGATAAAATATTAGCCAAACAATATTTATATAACACAATAAATACGGAGGTACGATATAACCAAACAATATTGATCACTTAATAGCAGCAAACTGTTTTGGCCAAAAAAAATAGTCTTTTTATAATTGTGGTTCCACAGTCTTAAAAAAAGATGGAGGTTATATGATAGAAGCAAACAAATTCTTCCAATGAAACTAATACAGGTGAAGGAATATTAAAACCTGAATAAATGCTCATTCCTTCTTACATTCAAGCATTTACTCTCTTTGTACCATGATATATAAACACAATTAATTCATAAAAAAAATAACCGCTTAATCTCCTTAACACCATAAAAGGCATTCTCTGGACTTTGTATTATTGCTGCAATACTCAACTGGAGATCTAAAATCTATAACAAAAATAACCAACAATAGGTTGGTAACCACTCTAAGCGAGTTTTTATACAAAACTATACTTTAAATTATGAAATGTAAACTCAAATCTTATGTTCCAACAGAGGATAATATAATGTCATGCAAATAATTTGAAACATGTTTAATACAATTCTACTTTCAAGTAAAAATAAAAGGAAAAAAGAATATCATAAAACTCACATTATTTGTGTCTTCCATCAACAGCTTTTTTTGGGGCGAAACTAGGCTATTATTAAAGTGCTGAATAAACAAGACAGTGGGGATTAGGCTCTTGAATGGATGATAACTTCTTTGTAACTTTAGGTACATTAATCCAAAATACTCGAGCTATAAGAGAACTAAGGTATCCACTGAAGATACTATTCAGAAATATCTTTTTGCTTCTGAAAAAATTGAAGCAGACAACTCTTCATAGCTAATGAATATACACTGAACAATGAATATATATATATATATTCGAATGAACAATTGCTAACCTTGATACCATTATATGCAGGGTGTGAGTAAAATAGGTATATCTAGTTAAAAACAGGCAAAGCACAAAATATTGCAGGGTGCAAGAGGATAGGTTAGCAACAATGTGCATTTATAGAAGTTATAGTTGGTATGATGCTAAATGACGTGTCCCATTTCATAAATTCTTTCATGGTCAAATACAAATTGCCACCTCTGTATTCACCGTAGGATTTAGATATCCATCGTCATACGTACTTAAAATGCATCAAATTTGCATGTTTTTATAAATACTCACTTTGTTGGAAATGATTTTTCTTGTAGTGTGAAAACGTTTGTTTGAATGAATTATATATAACATTGTAATTCAAAAGGAAAAAATCTATAACGCATAAAATATAATAAAGAGTAGTTTCTCCTTGAGTCTGAATTTTTTTTGGGTCTATACTCTAAATGAGGTCATATAACATTCTCACAAAGAATTATAGTTTTATAAATTTTGAAATGTTCGATTAGATGCACTACACTATGAATCACATGGAAAAAAAATAACATGGGTTAACTATTGACAAAAAAGAGTTAACAATGTTTATCAATCAAAATCAATAAATCAGTCAGGTGGTGCTAAAAGATGTCAGCACAAGTTCGCAACAAAACTCAAATAATTTTTGTTTAAGCTAATATGAAAGAATGACATAATGAGTACTGGAATCAAACCTGCGAACAACAATTCCCCCAAGAAGTTTGCAGTGAAGAGATAGCTAGTGCAGTTGCACAAAGACCCCTGTTGTTGATCTTCTCAGCATACAGCTCTACACTATTTCTGTAACAACCCGGGGTTTTGCACCATTTTAATAATCGTCATTAAACGATTATTGTGATAGTTAATTGATAATTGAAGTTTTAATCGAGTTGAAAATTCTTTTGTAATTCGTTAAAGGATTACGGGCTTTAAAATATTGGGCCACGTTTTCTCGTTCGTGTTGTGTTATCGGAGTGAATCCCGTCCCCGTCTTATAAAAGAAAAAAATTCGACCCGTTCCTTTCTCATTTTCACTCGTTCGAAAATCAAAAGCAAAACTCTACTTGGTAAAACCAAGCCCAAACGAAAAATATGACCGGCCCAAACTAAGTGATAACCCGGTCTCCCTTTTTGTTTGTATTGCATTTTCGACCCGTTCCCATTTTCAATTCAGAGAACCCTAAGAACAAGAATCACGAAAGAATAAAAATGGTGGCGGCGACGATTTCCTCTTTGCAACTGAATTAGGGCTTCGAACTAATTGAGGCGGTCGATTCCAGTAGCTCAATCGATGATGCTTCTCTCTGCTTGCGGCTTCTTAAATGCGTCGATAAGGTGAGTAATCTCGGTTACTCACATCTAATTTAGCCTCGAGTTGTAGAGTTTTATCTCTGTGATTTTCGTTCATATAAAAATTGTTTAAATTCGTCACTTGATTCATCTTGGTTGTTCGATTTTGTTCGTATTGATGTTTTCTGACATGATACGATTTTTGTTACCCACGGCTTTGATGTTTTTGATTAGAGTTGACGAGGTGTTTTATTTGACTTTGGCTATTTTGTTTACCGCCTCTGGTAGCACAATCGACCTCATTCGATTTCACTGGTTGTTCCAAGACAGCGACCACTTTGTTGAATTTTTGCTTCACTGATCCTTATGATTTTACACTGGTAGCCTCGTTGTGCTTGACTTTGGCCATTTTCGTTCACCCCAGTAGTATGCTTGATTTGTTGTTTTATATGATGTCCCTTTTTGATTTGACAATGATCTTGTCTTCGGCAAGTGAGTTAAAAGGGCTATTGTTTTTATTTAACACTGCTTCAATTTTTGGCTTTGCCGGCCACCACGATATTGATTTATGACGTGTTCAACTTCGTCTTCGATTTTGAAATAATATTTTGACTTCGGCCATAGTTGCTGTGAACTGTTGAAAATAGTTCGACATTGATTTCGACTTGGTCTTATGGAGTTTGAGTTGCTTCGTCTAATTTCTGCTTCGACTTCAGTACAGGCTTGCACTGTCACCTGTCCTGCATATATGGGTGGATGGACTTGATATTCTTTTTACTGATATTGCTCTCTCTGTGATCTTGTTTTTGCGACATCCATGCTGTGTCTTGATCACTGTTAATCTAAACACTTCAGACTTGAATTTTGATATTACGATATTGTCACTTCATTGCCTTCCTGTGTGTACTGCTATCATATTTCCACTGTTGACTTTTGCTTTGCTTATGCATTCGACATTGCATACTTGCTTCTTGTTGACATTTGCTTAGTTTGTTCAAGTTTGCTTGTTATTGAACATCTAGATGCTATAACCAGGCTTCAACATTGTTTTGATGCTTTGTATATCATTACTTTGAAACTGTTAATGTGATGTACCTCTGTAAGCATTTGTTTCAACTGATTCATCACAGTTTGAACTATCATTTTGGTTCTTTGGGATTGAACTTGTTTGTTTTACATTGATGCACTATTTTTGATTTCCCTGTGCACCCAGTTCCCTCTGTTTCACTGGTTGTACATGTTGCATTGATTATATTGCATATAGTAGTCTGGTCTTTGATCATCACTGTTTTGGTGGTTGAAGTTGTATTGTATCAAGTCTGATACACCTTGGTTACTACTGATCATTTCTATCTAGGTTGTTGTCATTTGCAGTTCCACTTGAACATCTGGACTTGAGTTTATTCATTTTGACCTTTGCCTTGTTGATTCAGTGAAGAAAGTGTAGCTTTGAACTAGTTGGTCTGCATGTTGTAGTCTTGATGAACTGTAATTGTGCATTCGTACATCTGATCATTGCATCCAGACTTTTGTTGTTTTGGTCATTTGAGTTCTTCATTCCAGTCTTCATATATGTACATTGATCTGATCTGTTATAGTTGCATGTTGTTGCCAGTGTAGTTGTACAGTCATTGATGTCTGCACTTGACCATGTTGCCGTGTACTTGCACAGTGTATATATTGATGCTGTGGCATGTTCACTCGAATTACGTTTGTTCATTTGGTCCTTCATTGGTTTGTTTAGTCTGTAGTTGATGACACTGTTTGTTTTGATGATTTTATATTCTGTTGTGGCGAGGCAGTACACGCGTGCATGTACTGCAACCACACAGTTTTAATATTTTAATGTGGCGAGGCAGTACACGCGAGCGTGTACTGCAGCCCAATCGGATTTGACAATTTAAATTGTTGTTTCAATTGTTTGAATTAATTTGGTTTAATTTGATGATTCTGTTATTAATTGCCGTTTTCTTGCAATTCGGACGGTTTTCTAAATTATCTTTATTGATAATCATTTCATCTATCTTTGTTGATATTTTGAATCTGCTGATTTGTCGTTTAGCACTGTTAGGTGTTATATTTACCGTTATCCGATTTTCTTATTGAAGAGTTGGATATACGAGATTTCTGTGATTGTCGTCTATTTGATATTTGATTACTATCGCTTCTATGCACTGATAACTGAGTTTGAATTAGACTGACCCGTGTATTATTTTCTTTTGAATGTAATACTCGGGTCAGACCCGAGTTATTTCAGGTAGTAGATTTCCTTCTTTGAGTTGCTGTTCGGGATTTGAAGACTTTTCATACCTTCTGAAGTTGTCAGTGTCATTTTGTAGTAGTCGTGTCATTGTATAGAACGATATGTATTCATGTATATTAGTCGATAATGTACTTGTATATATAACTTCTAGAGTCGACAGTTGTAGTTGTATCATATGTATTGTGTCAACTATGTATTAACTGACATCAGTTATATATATATATGAGACTTTTGTTTTTATCTGTGTTCCGCATTTATATTATCTGTGTTATTGTTATATCTAATGTCCTAAACTATTATGAACCATCGTAGTTCGTTTTATACTAGTATTGGGAGTGTCGATGGGAGTAAATAAATAATAGATGAAAAATAAAAAGTATATACCACTCCTGTCGAAATAACCAATATTAGTGTAAGACCAATTACGGATGGTCGCTCCTATCCAGCCTTATTCTTCGTAATAATAGACAGTATTTCTTTTAATACTCTTTGTTATTATGAGCATAGAGGTGGGGCGTTACAGTTGGTATCAGATCTTGGTGTTTAGGGACATAATATAAAACTTAACTCGGATGGAACATATGTTACAATTATTGGTCGATGTTTTAATTGTGTTTGAGTCAAAACTAAAGTTTTGAAATTTGGATGAAATTTTTAAATATCTTTATTTAAAAATAATAGTGAAATTGTGTTCTGATGATTTGATTGATTTGTGTTCTGTTTATCAGAGTGTGCAGCGGAAACAGTGAAACTGTCTTCGCTGAGTACAACTGATAATCTTTTTGATTTAAAAATCAAAATACAAAATTGATATGAATTTCATTTGTTGTTTACATAGCTGTAATTATTTTGTTTCTTTGAGAATTTCGAATCCGAATTGAGGATTCGAAGAAATTGCAGATATGTGATTTTTGTTGAAATTTCCGCTGGCTTTCTTTTGTACTAATCATCTAGTGATTAGATTTTTGCTGTTTTGAATTATCTTCATTGAAGATACATTTGAATGATTTCTTTGTTCATTTTGTAGTACGTGCAAAAATTTGAATTGCACGTTATTGCATTTATTTTACGTTGAACCGATGCTTGGTTATGATACGTATTTTGTTGCCGTTATTTTTATAACAGACTTTTTACACCAATGCTGAATTTTTGAGGCACGGTGTTTTGTTGACAATTTTAATAAATGAAAATTCACTGATGTCACATTTTGATGTGAATTCTTTTGATGAGATATTTGATGTTTTAAAATTTCTGTCGCTTTGACTTCAGTAACAGCCAAATTTTTAAAAGTGGATTTTCAAGCGGTTATTCCGCAAAACTGATGTGTAACCGTTTTTACGGTATTTTGAGAAGTACGATTTCCTTACCGAAATTGTTACTGATTTACTGTTTTAATCACGTGATTGGAAAATTGTTTTATAAAATTTTAGCAGTTTGTGTTTTCAAAAGGATGAGAAAGCGACTTAAACGATTCAGCAAAATCGAGGATTATGACCCCTTTCTTTTACTGTTTCGCTTAACTCCGGACTTGTTCAGTTGAGAATGCGAATTGTTATTTTTACAAAATAAATAAAATTGTTTTCAAAAATTTTTTACAGTTTGCGATTTCAAAAGAATGAGGAAGCGATTTAAACGTTTCAGCAAAATCGAGGACTATGCCCCCTTTCTTTTACTGATTCGCTTAATTCCGGACTTGTCCGTTTGAGAATGTAAAGTGTATTTTTACAAAATACACAATTTTGCACTTTCAAGGAAACGATGAAGAGATTTAAACGATTTAGCAAAAGTGCGGAGTATGGAACCACACTTTTACTTTTTCGGTTAATTCCGGACTCGTTAATTGAATATCTGTTGTTTTGATGATTTTGATGAATTTTACACTTTCAAGGAAACGATGAAGAGAATCAAACGATTTAGTAAAACACGTGGTATGGGACATGTGCATTTGCTATTTCGGTTAATTTCGGACTCGATAATTGAAACATTTTGATGCTTTCATGTGCTTTCGAGCCACTATGAGGACCTTCGGGTCATTTGTTGGGCTTTCGGGCCACTCTGCGGACCTTCGGGTCAAATACCAGTACTAGACCTTCGGGTCACTCTGCGGACATTCGGGTCAATCTGATGGGCGCCAAAATTATGTTGAGTACTTGGTAGGCTTCGGCCACTCTGAGATGCACGTGCGGCGAATTAAAAACTCGCCATCTGATGGGATCGATCCAAGCTTTTATGTTGATTTTCTAGTCTTCTTAATTGATTTCTAGATATTTGTTGCTTCCAATTATCTGCAGGTAATTGGATATTTGTTGATATGAGTTCTGATTATCGTTTTTGATAATCAGATATTTATTGTTTCTAATTATCGCTTGTGATAATTAGATATTTGTTGATATGAGTTCTGATTATCGTTTTTGATAATCAGATATTTGTTGTTTCTAATTATCGCTTGTGATAATTGGATATTTTTTGATATGAGTTCTGATTATCGTTTTTGATAATCAGATATTTGTTGTTTCTAATTATCGCTTGTGATAATTAGATATTTGTTGATATGAGTTCTGATTATCGTTTTTAATAATCAGATATTTGTTGTTTCTAATTATCGCTTGTGATAATTAGATATTTGTTGATATGAGTTCTGATTATCGTTTTTGATAATCAGATATTTGTTGTTTCTAATTATCGCTTGTGATAATTAGATATTTGTTGATATGAGTTCTGATTATCGTTTTTGATAATCGGATATTTGTTGCTTTTAATTATCGCTGTTAGATAATTAAATATTTGTTGATTTGAGATTTAATTATCGCTTTTGATAATTAAATATTTGTTGATTTGAGATTTAATTATCGCTTTTGATAATTAAACATTTGTTGATTTGAGATTTAATTATCGCTTTTGATAATTAAATATTTGCTGATTTGAGATTTAATTATCGCTTTTGATAATTAAATATTTGCTGATTTGAGATTTAACTATCGCTTTTGATAATTAAATATTTGTTGATTTGAGATTTAATTATCGCTTTTGATAATTAAATATTTGTTGATTTGAGATTTAATTATCGCTTTTGATAATTAAATATTTGCTGATTTGAGATTTAATTATTGCTTTTGATAATTAAATATTTGCTGATTTGAGATTTAATTATCGCTTTTGATAATTAAATAATTGCTGATTTGAGATTTGATTATCGTTTTTGATAATCGAATATTTGCGATTTGAAATTTGATTATCGCTTTTGATAATTGAATATTTGTTGATTTAAAATTTTAATTACCGTTTGTGGTAATTAGATATGTGCTGATTTGTTTTCTGATTATCGTTTGAGATAATTAGATATTTGATGTTTTCTGATTATCGTTGATGATTACATTTATTCAGTTTTGTTGTTTTCTGATTATCTATTGATAGTTAGATTTCGTTGAAAAATTTGTGGATTTCTTTTATTGGAATTAAAAGATTTCTTTGGCATTTAAATTCTCGACTTTTCTTTTCTAACTTAACCAGTTTATGTTAGAAAGAAAATTGATATTGACAACCTTAATTATGAAAATTGCGGGGACGCAATTTTTATAAGGAGGGGAGTCTGTAACAACCCGGGGTTTTGCACCATTTTAATAATCGTCATTAAACGATTATTGTGATAGTTAATTGATAATTGAAGTTTTAATCGAGTTGAAAATTCTTTTGTAATTCGTTAAAGGATTACGGGCTTTAAAATATTGGGCCACGTTTTCTCGTTCGTGTTGTGTTATCGGAGTGAATCCCGTCCCCGTCTTATAAAAGAAAAAAATTCGACCCGTTCCTTTCTCATTTTCACTCGTTCGAAAATCAAAAGCAAAACTCTACTTGGTAAAACCAAGCCCAAACGAAAAATATGACCGGCCCAAACTAAGTGATAACCCGGTCTCCCTTTTAGTTTGTATTGCATTTTCGACCCGTTCCCATTTTCAATTCAGAGAACCCTAAGAACAAGAATCACGAAAGAATAAAAATGGCGGCGGCGACGATTTCCTCTTTGCAACTGAATTAGGGCTTCGAACTAATTGAGGCGGTCGATTCCAGTAGCTCAATCGATGATGCTTCTCTCTGCTTGCGGCTTCTTAAATGCGTCGATAAGGTGAGTAATCTCGGTTACTCACATCTAATTTAGCCTCGAGTTGTAGAGTTTTATCTCTGTGATTTTCGTTCATATAAAAATTGTTTAAATTCGTCACTTGATTCATCTTGGTTGTTCGATTTTGTTCGTATTGATGTTTTCTGACATGATACGATTTTTGTTACCCACGGCTTTGATGTTTTTGATTAGAGTTGACGAGGTGTTTTATTTGACTTTGGCTATTTTGTTTACCGCCTCTGGTAGCACAATCGACCTCATTCGATTTCACTGGTTGTTCCAAGACAGCGACCACTTTGTTGAATTTTTGCTTCACTGATCCTTATGATTTTACACTAGTAGCCTCGTTGTGCTTGACTTTGGCCATTTTCGTTCACCCCAGTAGTATGCTTGATTTGTTGTTTTATATGATGTCCCTTTTTGATTTGACAATGATCTTGTCTTCGGCAAGTGAGTTAAAAGGGCTATTGTTTTTATTTAACACTGCTTCAATTTTTGGCTTTGCCGGCCACCACGATATTGATTTATGACGTGTTCAACTTCGTCTTCGATTTTGAAATAATATTTTGACTTCGGCCATAGTTGCTGTGAACTGTTGAAAATAGTTCGACATTGATTTCGACTTGGTCTTATGGAGTTTGAGTTGCTTCGTCTAATTTCTGCTTCGACTTCAGTACAGGCTTGCACTGTCACCTGTCCTGCATATATGGGTGGATGGACTTGATATTCTTTTTACTGATATTGCTCTCTCTGTGATCTTGTTTTTGCGACATCCATGCTGTGTCTTGATCACTGTTAATCTAAACACTTCAGACTTGAATTTTGATATTACGATATTGTCACTTCATTGCCTTCCTGTGTGTACTGCTATCATATTTCCACTGTTGACTTTTGCTTTGCTTATGCATTCGACATTGCATACTTGCTTCTTGTTGACATTTGCTTAGTTTGTTCAAGTTTGCTTGTTATTGAACATCTAGATGCTATAACCAGGCTTCAACATTGTTTTGATGCTTTGTATATCATTACTTTGAAACTGTTAATGTGATGTACCTCTGTAAGCATTTGTTTCAACTGATTCATCACAGTTTGAACTATCATTTTGGTTCTTTGGGATTGAACTTGTTTGTTTTACATTGATGCACTATTTTTGATTTCCCTGTGCACCCAGTTCCCTCTGTTTCACTGGTTGTACATGTTGCATTGATTATATTGCATATAGTAGTCTGGTCTTTGATCATCACTGTTTTGGTGGTTGAAGTTGTATTGTATCAAGTCTGATACACCTTGGTTACTACTGATCATTTCTATCTAGGTTGTTGTCATTTGCAGTTCCACTTGAACATCTGGACTTGAGTTTATTCATTTTGACCCTTGCCTTGTTGAGTCAGTGAAGAAAGTGTAGCTTTGAACTAGTTGGTCTGCATGTTGTAGTCTTGATGAACTGTAATTGTGCATTCGTACATCTGATCATTGCATCCAGACTTTTGTTGTTTTGGTCATTTGAGTTCTTCATTCCAGTCTTCATATATGTACATTGATCTGATCTGTTATAGTTGCATGTTGTTGCCAGTGTAGTTGTACAGTCATTGATGTCTGCACTTGACCATGTTGCCGTGTACTTGCACAGTGTATATATTGATGCTGTGGCATGTTCACTCGAATTACGTTTGTTCATTTGGTCCTTCATTGGTTTGTTTAGTCTGTAGTTGATGACACTGTTTGTTTTGATGATTTTATATTCTGTTGTGGCGAGGCAGTACACGCGTGCGTGTACTACAGCCACACAGTTTTAATATTTTAATGTGGCGAGGCAGTACACGCGAGCGTGTACTGCAGCCCAATCGGATTTGACAATTTAAATTGTTGTTTCAATTGTTTGAATTAATTTGGTTTAATTTGATGATTCTGTTATTAATTGCCGTTTTTTTGCAATTCGGACGTTTTCTAAATTATCTTTATTGATAATCATTTCATCTATCTTTGTTGATATTTTGAATCTGCTGATTTGTCGTTTAGCACTGTTAGGTGTTATATTTACCGTTATCCGATTTTCTTATTGAAGAGTTGGATATACGAGATTTCTGTGACTGTCGTCTATTTGATATTTGATTACTATCGCTTCTATGCACTGATAACTGAGTTTGAATTAGACTGACCCGTGTATTATTTTCTTTTGAATGTAATACTCGGGTCAGACCCGAGTTATTTCAGGTAGTAGATTTCCTTCTTTGAGTTGCTGTTCGGGATTTGAAGACTTTTCATACCTTCTGAAGTTGTCAGTGTCATTTTGTAGTAGTCGTGTCATTGTATAGAACGATATGTATTCATGTATATTAGTCGATAATGTACTTGTATATATAACTTCTAGAGTCGACAGTTGTAGTTGTATCATATGTATTGTGTCAACTATGTATTAACTGACATCAGTTATATATATATATATGAGACTTTTGTTTTTATCTGTGTTCCGCATTTATATTATCTGTGTTATTGTTATATCTAATGTCCTAAACTATTATGAACCATCGTAGTTCGTTTTATACTAGTATTGGGAGTGTCGATGGGAGTAAATAAATAATAGATGAAAAATAAAAAGTATATACCACTCCTGTCGAAATAACCAATATTAGTGTAAGACCAATTACGGATGGTCGCTCCTATCCAGCCTTATTCTTCGTAATAATAGACAGTATTTCTTTTAATACTCTTTGTTATTATGAGCATAGAGGTGGGGCGTTACAATTTCCAGGGAAGTTAAAACGTTTTTGAACAACTGAAGTGAGTCCTCTAATCCCTTTTCTTTTCTCACATGGCTCTGTGCTTATGTTCTTTGCCAATAGCTAATATGAAAATGTTCCATTCGCTCCATGCATCAGGCTTCTATTCTTTGCCTAAATTTCAGTCGACATGCTAAGTCGTCACCTCAGTTACAATACCCACCTCAGTTGTAGGACTCAGTCATACTCATCAAGCTTCCCCACTTTCATTGGTTCACTCATCCACTTCTGTTGCAGTCTTCATGCTCCTTCAATACCACTTTGTTGTTATTCGCTTCAGTTGAAGTCCTACCACGCAAACTTGCTTCTTTGATCGTGGTTCCTCTTGCCTACTTCAGTTGTAGTTTTAGCCCACTAGTCTTCCACCATTGCTCCTCTGCTTGTAGTTCTAGTCATGCATTCGTTTAGAGTTCTCATTCCACGTGTTTAAGTGAGTACAGAGGTTGCCTAACTGACATGTGTATGATTAGCATAGATAATCATGTGTTCAGTCTTCAACTTCAGTTGCTTCTCTCCACTGTCACACAGCAAACCAGCCATGCGCTTTAGCTGCAAATATGATTCTGGTTTTTAGGTTATTGTGCAACTATTTTTCGGGCACTAGTTATCAAATCAAACTAATCTATCTGCATAACAATTTTAGTTCTTACTCGATAGATCAAGGTTGATAATTTAGAGGGGAAACAATTTAGTGCTCCTACTGTAAGTTATCCTTAACGTGTTGTATGCTTTTTTTTAATACTAATTTTGATAAATTCCTTTGGTCTAGTTTCAGGTTGTGTTCTCGATTCACGGATGATGGGTTCTTATGTGTATATTGTAAAGGTCTTGTTCATTTCTTGGATAAATTTGTTACTTGTTTTTTCAGTTATGCATCACTCTAATATTGGTTTTAAACTTCTGAATTTTAGAACAATTTCATTTGCAAACAGATCATGTTTATTGTGTTTGGTCCAGCTCTTATATTTGGAAACTTAACAAAAACAATCACATTACAAGATTACATTTCTTGGTATTTCTTCGATTATATTTTCTACTATTTAAATGTGAATGGAACAGATTACATATTTCTATAGAAACCAAAGATTACCTTGTCATACGAAGGTGGTTCATGCCAGTCAACATTGGTATAAAATTCTTAGTTGGAGGAAGCCTCGGATGGGTCGCTGTAAAAATCTTGAAGCCCAAACCACATCTTGAAGGCCTTGTCATTGCAAGCTGCTCTGTAGGTATATAATATTATTACACAAGAATAATTTCATATCAATTAAATTCATGAAAATTCTATAAAGATATTTTGACTCGCGTCCTCTTTTTTTCTCTTAACAAATATTTATAGTGCGAATATTGGATCATATTTCCAAAGAGAATACTAGTACCGCAAATATTTGTAGTAAAAAAAACAGGGATTTGCAGAATGAAAGCAAACTGACAGGGATTTGGACAATGATAAACAACAAATTGTTTCAGAGGCAATCAACTCAGATACAACAGTAGTAGAAAACACAAAAGCAAATAATAATGTGCAGTCTCAGTTTATAACAAATAATTCCAATGAAACACCCAAAACTTTTCAAGAAAGATAAAACAACTACAGATTTAGAAAATAAATCATTCTAAAATTCAAAGTAACTTTGAAGTGTGCTCACTTCCTAATGCCATGTGTTGCACAAATCTATTAACTTTTCTATCTATTCGGCTTTTTATCCTTAACTCGTCATCTTTATCAACCTGGCCACTGATTTCACTTACTGGAGCTACATTCCACAAAAACCGCACCAAGTAATAGAATTTTATACTAAGTAACAACAAAACCGCACTAAATAAATCATAAAACACAATACTGTTGTGAACAAAAAAATAAAAAGGTAAAAATCATAACAAATTAAATTTCGATATATAATTTATCAAATAGATTGTTACTGCTAAGTGCAAACAAGGACTCAGCTAATATTGTGAAGAATATTAGTTAATTGAAACCTAAACTTAAAATAGTTTTAATGTATATTTTAGAACCATTGTTGTTGCAAA
Source organism: Allium fistulosum (assembly GCA_030737815.1). Classification (NCBI taxonomy): domain Eukaryota; kingdom Viridiplantae; phylum Streptophyta; class Magnoliopsida; order Asparagales; family Amaryllidaceae; genus Allium; species Allium fistulosum. Next base: position 793,936,872 of record CM060902.1, on the reverse strand, counting down.
ATACTTCTATATTTTGCTTATAATTTTGTGTGAAAATGAATGAATGGGTTGATAAGCTTAAAATCGGTAGGATTTGAGTTGGCCACTTATAATTTTGCTAATAACTGTAAGCCTGCATAAATGAGAAATACCAAACCCAATACAAAAGCATTTCAAAAATCAAAATGACAAAATTCTAGGTCGAACAAAAAGAATAACGCTTGATCTGACATTTATACTCCTATTCTGCATTTCATTCAATATATGCAATCCATTAATATATAATTTCCTATTGTTTTAACTTATCAGTCAAATTTAGTTAGAACCATCTAATAGGCAAGTGAATGGAATCAAACATGTCCAAGTTACTCATAAAATAACCCAAACTTATTTTACATGAAAAGTATACCATCACAACCATATGTCCAAGTTACTCAATCTGTGATAGCATGATGTGGTAAGGAAAAAAACAGCAAAGCATAAAATCACATAAGAAATATGTACTTTACATTTTACAAACGAATCAGAAAAAAAAGGGTATAATACCAACCAGCGAGAAAGGAGTATACTGTTTTTCCAGATACTTCTAAAGTCTAATTCACGTGATATGTAGAGCAATACAAGGGGAAAAACTATACAACTGATTGTTAATAGCCAGCCAATGAAACAACTGTGTAACTTCAGAGTCGAATTAGCAAATACCAATCTCCATTTTTGATTAAGTGCAGGACACAGCGTAAACTGATCAATGAATACTCTATTCAGATCAACAGCAACCTAAGAATTGTAACTGCAAGTCAAGGAATTGTTTCTTTAATACAATTTCTCCAGTACAATTTCATTAACATTCCGCTTTTTCTACACATGATGAAATAAAGTGCCATAACAATGTGAATATGGTTACTTAAAATGAAGGTCTTAACGGTTACAACATTCTGTATAAAGATGTGACTTTTTGTTCGAAATGACCTATGAATACAATTTGAACTGCATATGAAATAAGACACCTATGGCATAACTGATAGTGAGTGGTACTAACATACAACACACTAGAGTGGGCAACCCAACCATATAGAGTTTTGATGTATGGTATATTTATGTCTAACTGTCGTTATAAACAAAGATTTCATTTACTTCATTTTCATACAATGACTGTGCTTTAAACACGTTTGTCCAAAATAAGTTGTGACTGGTTGGTAATATATCCAAAACAGAATTTATTTTAGTTTTTCGTCTTTTACTTCGATGTAGAACCATTACTTTTCAGGGTACATCTGTAACGACCCAGAATTTTGAACAAATTAAATTGAGAATATTTAATTAATTTTAAATATTTGAACGATGATTTAATTTGAATCCCGAATATAACTTTGAATTTGGCGATTAAATTATAAAATTTAATCTATTGTAAGTTGAATAAAATTTGTATCTTCAATTGTAAGCCGAAGAATAATATTTCAAAAACTTTTAAGATTCGTATTGGCAATACTGAAGATGACAGAAGCTTCAGAATTGAATTTGGGAGTGAATTGTTCAGTTTTGAATTCCAATCGTTTAAATCGAATTTTAAAAATAGCCGTCCGAGTCACAGTCTCGGAATTCGACGAAACCAGTTCCATTGGGTCCGTAATATTGTATTATTATCGGATTTCAATTTTCGTAATTTTTGGAGTTGTTGTGTGAGCATACGATATTTAAACGCGTTGGACTTTGTTTGGAAACGAATTGAATCTAAATAAAATATGGTTGCTTTTCTCTTATCCGACCATAAGTACAATTCGCATCCCTTTTGTCTCGTTCGTACCCATTCCCATATGATATCACGCAATTGTTCTCCTGTCTCCCTCCTTCTACTTTTAAATCACCGATCAATTCAGTTTCAAAATCAAAACGAAGTCGCACTCCTCCTTTCCCTTTTCTATTCAGAGCCGAGTGAAAATAACTTTCCCCTTTCCAAATTATTTCTCAAATCAATGCCGATTTCGTGGTCGCGATAGAGGGCTGGAATCAAAGTCGAAGTACAGTTCAATAGCAATCTCCATGTCATGATGCTTGAACCAGAGAGAAACTAGGGTTTCGAAAATCAACGCCTTCATTATAATCATTGCTGCATACTTGGCTATTCCATCAGCCATCGCGGCTCATCCTTGCCTCCTATGCGATATTCTCTACTGCCGATTTGAGGTCCTGCTACAGTCAGGTGAGCTCGCGATTTGTTCGCGTGAGGCAACGCGGCGGCGACTCAACTGGGAAGGCTCGCGATTGGGAATAGGGTTTCGTGTTAGTTCTTGACAGCGGCGACTTCGCTTTTGGGGCAAACTCAGGATAGTTCTTCGAGTGGTGATGGTAGCATCGTGGTCGGAGAGGTGGCAAAGTCGATAGTGAAGGCCAGGCTGGTTCGAGCGTGTCGTATCAATGAGGTATATGTCGTTTTTCCCAATTTATGTATATATACACAATAATAAAACAAGATAATAAATTTCAGTAAGGTATTATCTTTAGTTTAGAATCTTGAAACTGCATGTAACTGGAAATAGAAATTTGTGTAAAAATATATTTCTAATCTGTCTCAGCTTGGAAATTTATACAGCAGTGGAGAAAAAAATAAAAATATATAAATGTACATTTTATTTTACTAGTTGGTTTAAATTTACCCATTTAATTATTAAAGGAAAATTTGTTTAAGATAAATTATTGGGAATTTAAATTGTTAAATGGGAAATTGAATTGTTCAATTTAATACAAATATTGATAAATTGTATAATTATTTATACAAGGTCAAAAATTTGGAGAAAACAAACTGGGATTAGAAATGGATTGCAAATTAAAAGCTAAGGTGAGATCTTCTCACTCAAAAATTGAAAAGTGGAATTTTCAGTTATTGATTTGATTGCTATTGGATGTGATATTAGATATAATAGGATATATCTATATATATAGCAATATATACATATTGGCATATGTATATATTGGATTGATTGATTTCCCGCCTCGTATAGAGGATGAGACCCTATTGCGCCGTTAGTAAGCGGATGATTTTTATAAAACCTATATACCGCGATATTCCACCTCGAAGTGGAATTGGTATTGTGCTAACATCTGTGGATGCAGGGAAACAGGTTGGAGGGATCCAACTGGATTCCTCACCAGTATTTATTTATTTACAGATATTGATGTATATTCTGTTATCATATTGGTATATGATGTTTGTTTTTGTGATTGACTAATTGGTGCTGTTGCATCATCGGATTCAAGTTTTGAACTTTAAAAATAACGACTTTTACTTTAAAAGGATTTTAAATTAATTTTTGAAAGTAGACGTTTTATTGAATTGTTGAATTGATTTATTTTAAATAAATAAACGTTTAAAATTTTGAAGTTATAAAAGTTAAGATTTTTGTGAATTATGACTGTAAGGTGATTTTTGAAATAAATAGTTTAAGCAATTTGTAAAATGGTTTGAACTGAGATTTTCGAATTTTTGTGAACAGTTTATTTAAAAGATTTAAAAAGTTGATATTTATAAATTTAAAATATTGGAATTTTAAAACGAGTTTATAAGTGTTAAAAATGAAATTTATAGAATTATAAATCGTGAAGATATGGAATTTATAGATTTATAAATTGTGAAGTTATAAAATGGATGAAACTGTAGAATAAAAGATTTATAAGAGATTAACTTATAAATTGGATTTTTTCCTTTAAATGGAATATTGATCGAATTATTAATAAAGAAGATTTATTAAATTGAAGTCGTTAGAAAATAGAAATAGAATTTATAAACGTTGTTTTATAAATTCGAAATCAATTGAATTTGATAAATTAAATGTAGGAGGTTATTAAAGAAGATATATTCGTGATTTTGGATAGCGAATCTTTATTGAAATAAAATGTGTAGAGATGATTGAAATTTGGTTAAGTGAATTATATTCACGATTTTGGACAGTGAATATATTATTAAATAAAAATGGATTTATTTTTGAAGAAGTGATATTAAAAATGAAGTTAAACATTTTAAAGATGTTTTAAAATGTATTATGAATCGAAAGCATAGATTTCAACGTTCATTGTTGAAATAGGCGTTTTCAAAAATATAAGGAAATGATGGACTATAACACTGTTGTTATAGTAAATGATTTCCGAAAGGAAATGTTTATATAGTATTGGGATTTACATATCTATCTTAAATTTCGAATCCCTATACTAGTGATTTTGAGTCGTCGTAACGATGTTTTACGTAACATTCGTTTTGACTCAAATAAATGTGCTTAAGAGAATGATTTCCTTAAAGAATGAAATGTATACTTAATTTTGATTTAAGTATAACGAATATTTTCAAATGTTGAAAATAAATAGATTTGTGAATTACTTATTATTAAATAAGTATGGGAATGTTTTCCAAAATGAAATGAAATGTTTTGAGATTTTATCTTCTTAAAGATAAACTGAAATTGAATATTTGAAATCGATTTGAGAATCGTATATCAGTAGATATTTTGAAAATATAAATTCACTATGGAATTTATGAAGGAAAGGGAAACTGTTTAGAAAAATAAACGTTGATTTATTTTTGAAGTGTGGAAATTTTATATCTAGTAAAGATATTTTTGAAGATAAATAATTTGGGAAAATTATTTGGAATCTGATGATGTCGCGCATCTTTATAGATAGTTAAATAACCGACTATCAGTAATTACCTTGAATAGGTATTTGTTGTGAATTGGATGAATTTGAATGCCACACTTATTTTTGAATAAGCGCTCACTATTCGGGTTAGCCGGGAAAGGACCATGGGGTCGTATAACCCATTCCGAATATGTGATACGTCGTTATGAATTGCATTCGAAGACCGGTGTTGAAGACCGGATATTTTTGAAAACGGAAGGATTACCGTCGAGTTACTCTACATCGGCTGATCTCCGATTTAGAGGTTTTATCACCCTTAGTGACGGGAAGTCCGGACGTGATTAGAAATTTATCCGGATATGCAAGGGCTTCGTGAGAAGTGCCTTCGGTTCTGTTCGATCCCGGAACAGACTTGTATGGATTGTATGTCTGACATTACAAATTGAGATATAAAGCTGATTCCTTTCAAATACATTTCTGTTGGTGGCGGAGAATTTATTCTCTTAGCTTAACACCCTTCTCTGAGACGTACGAGCTCAGAGGTTATGTAGTTGAAATTTATCAGCGATATACTCCCAATTTGGTAACGTGGCATACTGAGTGTTGCTATGAAATGATCAGTGTTTGATCATTTGTGATATGATCATTTGTTTGATCTTATATCTTTGTGATCATAGGTTGATCATTTGTTTGACCCGAAGCATGGCTTTGTAGAAAGCGTAGCTTTGTGGATGAGACTTCGTCGAGCCTCACACCCCGGAAATGGTCGAAACAGGAAGGATGCAGCAAGGTTCTAGGGAGTAGCGCCCCTTAGTGTATGTCATTCCTTCTGGATAGAGGTGGTATCATGGTATGGAGCCCAGATACTTAACCTATGTGGTTGCTGCATTATTATTTTGATGTGGTTTGTTGGAAATCGGGGATCCTCGGGAAGATCGGTTACGATCGGGGGATGGCATACGCGTGTTAGTAGTTACCTATTTTTGCAGAGGTAACCAGGCCTTGTGTTGGCAGAGATCCGGTTAGGTTCTCGGGTCGTCTATTCCAGGGACGTACCCATCGTGGCATAGGAAGTTCCTTGGCCTGACCATTTGTTGGAAATCCAAAGAAACAATACGAGCCTTGTACGGTTTTAGTTGTAGAACCTATCATTCACTTATGGTGGCGCCCCACTGTTTGGATGGTAGCTATAGTAGGCATAGTTCGAAATGTCTATGCTGGCTAAGATTTATATTATACTTTCGAAATGTTTTCTACACTATGCACTAATAATAATATCAAAAATGATTTGATTTTGCGTAGTAAGCATCTTTGACTATCATAAGAAGAAATCTCCTCCAATTCTGCGTTTGCATTGTGTGTGTGGTGAGAGGTCTTATGGTAGTTTCATTTTCCAAAAGCATTGCGAATTTGTTTTATTTTCTTTGTGAAAAATAACTGTTTTACGATCTCACACCAGTCACCATGACTGACTCGGAGTTTATTGTTCCCTTCTAAACTCTGGGTGCCCACCAATTTCCACACGGGCAGCCTAGAGTTAGATTATCAGGATACTCTGGATATTCTGGAGCTTTGGAGATAAGCTGGATGACGAGACGTAGTATTTGTATCTGATAGTATTTATTCCGCTGTGTATTCTGTATGAGGACAAGTTTATAAAACTGTCCATTGTTGTATATTGACTCTGATGATTGATGTATGTATAAACTGATATAGTTCTTTGTTTTAAAAGACTAGTGTTTATTTATTATATATTGTTCCGCTGCGATATGTGAGATTCTGATATTGTTTCTGTTCTGATGTTGTTCTATTGTTCTTCTTTCTTTCTCTTCTACCTTTTCTTCTACTTTTTCTTTTAAAACCCTAAGTATTCGGTTTTCCGGCATTGGTTTGCTCGGCAGTTGATACAGTGGACGTATCGATGTCGATTTTCGAAAGTCGAAGAATCGGGTCCTTACAACGTGGTATCAGAGCATATGGTTAAGCGACAACCCTGCTCTGTTGGGTGTTACTCATTAGAGATAGAGTCAGTAGTACTCTAGAATGAGTTTGAGTGTAATAATAGATACGAGTGCGTATTTGTTAGTGAATATGAAATTGTTTTGTATTGTGTTGACTTATCGGTTGATTGTTTATGAATTCTGGTCGGTGCAGTCTAGCTAACTGTAATCGATAGGGGTTTCTAAACTCTTAAACAAGATAAACCGACACAGTATTGTTTTAAAATAGGGTAAATGAGATAATTTTGCCCAAAACTATTTTTGTATACAAAAGAAATAATTTTCTATGAATTGTTACAGTATATGGTTGCATGGATGTTAGGAAAGTGATAATGTTGAAATGTTATCATTATATGAAATTGAATAAGAAATTGAAATCATAACTCCAAAGTTAAGAAATAAATTCAAATACAAATGAAATTTAAGAATGTAAATTATAAAAGTGATTTGTAATTTGAAACGGAATTCCAGAGAAGTATTTGGAAAGTTTAAAATCTTTTTGATTTGAAAATGAATTTCAAAGGTTTGAAAAGTATTTTTGAGAGATGAAAGCTCTAAACTCTTTTCGGTCGCTGGAAAATAATTCCGATGATGATCGCGACATCACCGGTGTTCATTTTCGGGTTTCCAAAAGAGGAATTGCTGCAAATTGTTTTAAATGAAAGTTGTTTGGAAAATTTGGGGTTTGTTTTGGAAATTCAAAGGATAATTTGAATTGTTTTCAAAATGATTTTTGAAATGTTGGTAAGACCCTGGAATACTATATAAAAATATTTATGAAATATTATGAATTTGATAACTTATAAAATATTGAAATCTGATTGGAATAAAATTCAAATTGTAAATGAATTTATAACTTGGAATAGAATTCAAGAAGGTAATTGAAAATTTAAAATTCAATAATGGAATGAGATTGTGAATATGAATTTATAATTGAAAATAGAATTCTAATGGAATGAAATTAGTAAGATGAATGTATCAATGATTTTATAAATCGAAATGTAAGTAAGTCGAAGACTTATAGAATATTTGAAATTTGATTTGGAAATCAGATTCGAATTGGAAATTGAAATTTAAAGGAATTAGTGAATGAAACTAATATAAAGAGTGATATGAATTAGTAAATGAAAGATAATCGATAAAAATTCAATATTCAGAATAGAAGATAAAATCGAATTCAAATAGAAATTTGAAATGCAAGATTGAACGAAATTGAATATGTAACTTTAATAGTAAAGTAAAAATGTATAAGAAGCATATATTGAAAATTTTGTAATAGAATTGTGCAAAATGGTTTGAATATTGTAACTAGATATTATGGCTAGTATGATATACAGGTGTTATAATGGAATTGGGATTTTAAATTTGAAGATAAATTGAATTGCTCGACAAAAGGTAAGTATTTCAATTTCAATATGAAATTTGCTGTTTTCTTCTCTAGCCGCTTGGCTTTTTCTTTTTCTTTTTGAAATCTGAGAGTCCGTAGGGACGTTTTGTAGTCGTACCGTATTAGTCGCGCAAAGGAGACGCTGGTGAAATTTTTTGAAAATTCCGAGTGTTAGAAAATTTTTGAGAAATTTTTGAAAGTTTAAATTTGAATTTGAATTTGAATTTGAATTTTGAAGAAAAACAATATTGTTTGAAACTTTAATTGGAGTTGGAAAGTTAGTAGAAATGATAACGAATCTTTAATAGAAAGATATGTTTTGAGAAAATTGATAAAACTATTGGATTGTGAAAAATAGTAGACGAGTTAAGGACCATTTTTCCTAACTTGTAATTTCGAGGACGAAATTCTTTTAAGGAGGGAAGTTTGTAACGACCCAGAATTTTGAACAAATTAAATTGAGAATATTTAATTAATTTTAAATATTTGAACGATGATTTAATTTGAATCCCGAATATAACTTTGAATTTGGCGATTAAATTATAAAATTTAATCTATTGTAAGTTGAATAAAATTTGTATCTTCAATTGTAAGCCGAAGAAAAATATTTCAAAAACTTTTAAGATTCGTATTGGCAATACTGAAGATGACAGAAGCTTCAGAATCGAATTTGGGAGTGAATTGTTCAGTTTTGAATTCCAATCGTTTAAATCGAATTTTAAAAATAGCCGTCCGAGTCACAGTCTCGGAATTCGACGAAACCAGTTCCATTGGGTCCGTAATATTGTATTATTATCGGATTTCAATTTTCATAATTTTTGGAGTTGTTGTGTGAGCATACGATATTTAAACGCGTTGGACTTTGTTTGGAAACGAATTGAATCTAAATAAAATATGGTTGCTTTTCTCTTATCCGACCATAAGTACAATTCGCCTCCCTTTTGTTTCGTTCGTACCCATTCCCATCTGATATCACGCAATTGTTCTCCTGTCTCCCTCCTTCTACTTTTAAATCACCGATCAATTCAGTTTCAAAATCAAAACGAAGTCGCACTCCTCCTTTCCCTTTTCTATTCAGAGCCGAGCGAAAATAACTTTCCCCTTTCCAAATTATTTCTCAAATCAATGCCGATTTCGTGGTCGTGATAGAGGGCTGGAATCAAAGTCGAAGTACAGTTCAATAGCAATCTCCATGTCGTGATGCTTGAACCAGAGAGAAACTAGGGTTTCGAAAATCAACGCCTTCATAATAATCATCGCTGCATACTTGGCTATTCCATCAGCCATCGCGGCTCATCCTTACCTCCTATGCGATATTCTCTACTGCCGATTTGAGGTCCTGCTACAGTCAGGTGAGCTCGCGATTTGTTCGCGTGAGGCAACGCGGCGGCGACTCAACTGGGAAGGCTCGCGATTGGGAATAGGGTTTCGTGTTAGTTCTTGACAGCGGCGACTTCGCTTTTGGGGCAAACTCAGGATAGTTCTTCGAGTGGTGATGGTAGCATCGTGGTCGGAGAGGTGGCAAAGTCGATAGTGAAGGCCAGGCTGGTTCGAGCGTGTCGTATCAATGAGGTATATGTCGTTTTTCCCAATTTATGTATATATACACAATAATAAAACAAGATAATAAATTTCAGTAAGGTATTATCTTTAGTTTAGAATCTTGAAACTGCATGTAACTGGAAATAGAAATTTGTGTAAAAATATATTTCTAATCTGTCTCAGCTTGGAAATTTATACAGCAGTGGAGAAAAAAATAAAAATATATAAATGTACATTTTATTTTACTAGTTGGTTTAAATTTACCCATTTAATTATTAAAGGAAAATTTGTTTAAGATAAATTATTGGGAATTTAAATTGTTAAATGGGAAATTGAATTGTTCAATTTAATACAAATATTGATAAATTGTATAATTATTTATACAAGGTCAAAAATTTGGAGAAAACAAACTGGGATTAGAAATGGATTGCAAATTAAAAGCTAAGGTGAGATCTTCTCACTCAAAAATTGAAAAGTGGAATTTTCAGTTATTGATTTGATTGCTATTGGATGTGATATTAGATATAATAGGATATATCTATATATATAGCAATATATACATATTGGCATATGTATATATTGGATTGATTGATTTCCCGCCTCGTATAGAGGATGAGACCCTATTGCGCCGTTAGTAAGCGGATGATTTTTATAAAACCTATATACCGCGATATTCCACCTCGAAGTGGAATTGGTATTGTGCTAACATCTGTGGATGCAGGGAAACAGGTTGGAGGGATCCAACTGGATTCCTCACCAGTATTTATTTATTTACAGATATTGATGTATATTCTGTTATCATATTGATATATGATGTTTGTTTTTGTGATTGACTAATTGGTGCTGTTGCATCATCGGATTCAAGTTTTGAACTTTAAAAATAACGACTTTTACTTTAAAAGGATTTTAAATTAATTTTTGAAAGTAGACGTTTTATTGAATTGTTGAATTGATTTATTTTAAATAAATAAACGTTTAAAATTTTGAAGTTATAAAAGTTAAGATTTTTGTGAATTATGACTGTAAGGTGATTTTTGAAATAAATAGTTTAAGCAATTTGTAAAATGGTTTGAACTGAGATTTTCGAATTTTTGTGAACAGTTTATTTAAAAGATTTAAAAAGTTGATATTTATAAATTTAAAATATTGGAATTTTAAAACGAGTTTATAAGTGTTAAAAATGAAATTTATAGAATTATAAATCGTGAAGATATGGAATTTATAGATTTATAAATTGTGAAGTTATAAAATGGATGAAACTGTAGAATAAAAGATTTATAAGAGATTAACTTATAAATTGGATTTTTTTCCTTTAAATGGAATATTGATCGAATTATTAATAAAGAAGATTTATTAAATTGAAGTCGTTAGAAAATAGAAATAGAATTTATAAACGTTGTTTTATAAATTCGAAATCAATTGAATTTGATAAATTAAATGTAGGAGGTTATTAAAGAAGATATATTCGTGATTTTGGATAGCGAATCTTTATTGAAATAAAATGTGTAGAGATGATTGAAATTTGGTTAAGTGAATTATATTCACGATTTTGGACAGTGAATATATTATTAAATAAAAATGGATTTATTTTTGAAGAAGTGATATTAAAAATGAAGTTAAACATTTTAAAGATGTTTTAAAATGTATTATGAATCGAAAGCATAGATTTCAACGTTCATTGTTGAAATAGGCGTTTTCAAAAATATAAGGAAATGATGGACTATAACACTGTTGTTATAGTAAATGATTTCCGAAAGGAAATGTTTATATAGTATTGGGATTTACATATCTATCTTAAATTTCGAATCCCTATACTAGTGATTTTGAGTCGTCGTAACGATGTTTTACGTAACATTCGTTTTGACTCAAATAAATGTGCTTAAGAGAATGATTTCCTTAAAGAATGAAATGTATACTTAATTTTGATTTAAGTATAACGAATATTTTCAAATGTTGAAAATAAATAGATTTGTGAATTACTTATTATTAAATAAGTATGGGAATGTTTTCCAAAATGAAATGAAATGTTTTGAGATTTTATCTTCTTAAAGATAAACTGAAATTGAATATTTGAAATCGATTTGAGAATCGTATATCAGTAGATATTTTGAAAATATAAATTCACTATGGAATTTATGAAGGAAAGGGAAACTGTTTAGAAAAATAAACGTTGATTTATTTTTGAAGTGTGGAAATTTTATATCTAGTAAAGATATTTTTGAAGATAAATAATTTGGGAAAATTATTTGGAATCTGATGATGTCGCGCATCTTTATAGATAGTTAAATAACCGACTATCAGTAATTACCTTGAATAGGTATTTGTTGTGAATTGGATGAATTTGAATGCCACACTTATTTTTGAATAAGCGCTCACTATTCGGGTTAGCCGGGAAAGGACCATGGGGTCGTATAACCCATTCCGAATATGTGATACGTCGTTATGAATTGCATTCGAAGACCGGTGTTGAAGACCGGATATTTTTGAAAACGGAAGGATTACCGTCGAGTTACTCTACATCGGCTGATCTCCGATTTAGAGGTTTTATCACCCTTAGTGACGGGAAGTCCGGACGTGATTAGAAATTTATCCGGATATGCAAGGGCTTCGTGAGAAGTGCCTTCGGTTCTGTTCGATCCCGGAACAGACTTGTATGGATTGTATGTCTGACGTTACAAATTGAGATATAAAGCTGATTCCTTTCAAATACATTTCTGTTGGTGGCGGAGAATTTATTCTCTTAGCTTAACACCCTTCTCTGAGACGTACGAGCTCAGAGGTTATGTAGTTGAAATTTATCAGCGATATACTCCCAATTTGGTAACGTGGCATACTGAGTGTTGCTGTGAAATGATCAGTGTTTGATCATTTGTGATATGATTATTTGTTTGATCTTATATCTTTGTGATCATAGGTTGATCATTTGTTTGACCCGAAGCATGGCTTTGTAGAAAGCGTAGCTTTGTGGACGAGACTTCGTCGAGCCTCACACCTCGGAAATGGTCGAAACAGGAAGGATGCAGCAAGGTTCTAGGGAGTAGCGCCCCTTAGTGTATGTCATTCCTTCTGGATAGAGGTGGTATCATGGTATGGAGCCCAGATACTTAACCTATGTGGTTGCTGCATTATTATTTTGATGTGGTTTGTTGGAAATCGGGGATCCTCGGGAAGATCAGTTACGATTGGGGGATGGCATACGCATGTCAGTAGTTACCTATTTTTGCAGAGGTAACCCGGCCTTGTGTTGGCAGAGATCCGGTTAGGTTCTCGGGTCGTCTATTCCAGGGACGTACCCATCGTGGCATAGGAAGTTCCTTGGCCTGACCATTTGTTGGAAATCCAAAGAAACAATACGAGCCTTGTACGGTTTTAGTTGTAGAACCTATCATTCACTTATGGTGGCGCCCCATTGTTTGGATGGTAGCTATAGTAGGCATAGTTCGAAATGTCTATGCTGGCTAAGATTTATATTATACTTTCGAAATGTTTTCTACACTATGCACTAATAATAATATCAAAAATGATTTGATTTTGCGTAGTAAGCATCTTTGACTATCATAAGAAGAAATCTCCTCCAATTCTGCGTTTGCATTGTGTGTGTGGTGGGAGGTCTTATGGTAGTTTCATTTTCCAAAAGCATTGCGAATTTGTTTTATTTTCTTTGTGAAAAATAACTGTTTTACGATCTCACACCAGTCACCATGACTGACTCGGAGTTTATTGTTCCCTTCTAAACTCTGGGTGCCCACCAATTTCCACACGGGCAGCCTAGAGTTAGATTATCAGGATACTCTGGATATTCTGGAGCTTTGGAGATAAGCTGGATGACGAGACGTAGTATTTGTATCTGATAGTATTTATTCCGCTGTGTATTCTGTATGAGGACAAGTTTATAAAACTGTCCATTGTTGTATATTGACTCTGATGATTGATGTATGTATAAACTGATATAGTTCTTTGTTTTAAAAGACTAGTGTTTATTTATTATATATTGTTCCGCTGCGATATGTGAGATTCTGATATTGTTTCTGTTCTGATGTTGTTCTATTGTTCTTCTTTCTTTCTCTTCTATCTTTTCTTCTACTTTTTCTTTTAAAACCCTAAGTATTCGGTTTTCCGGCATTGGTTTGCTCGGCAGTTGATACAGTGGACGTATCGATGTCGATTTTCGAAAGTCGAAGAATCGGGTCCTTACAACGTGGTATCAGAGCATATGGTTAAGCGACAACCCTGCTCTGTTGGGTGTTACTCATTAGAGATAGAGTCAGTAGTACTCTAGAATGAGTTTGAGTGTAATAATAGATACGAGTGCGTATTTGTTAGTGAATATGAAATTGTTTTGTATTGTGTTGACTTATCGGTTGATTGTTTATGAATTCTGGTCGGTGCAGTCTAGCTAACTGTAATCGATAGGGGTTTCTAAACTCTTAAACAAGATAAACCGACACAGTATTGTTTTAAAATAGGGTAAATGAGATGGACCAAATAAATCAAGATGTAGTAATTCAAGAGGTTTTGAAGTTGAAATCATATATTTTAATTTAAAGGAACCTTTTCTAAGTTTTCCTAATTGACATGCATCACATAAACTATCTACTTTAAAATTCATTTTAGGGAGACCTCTTACTCGATCATGTTTTGATAGTCTAGATAAGAGTTTGAAATTCAAATGCCAAAATCTCTTATGCCAAATCCAAGGGTCACTTGTATTTGCCAAAAGACATAGGTTATCATTTCAAATTTTCATACTAAGAATATAAATATTCTTTTTCCTAATTACCTCAAATATTATGGTTGAATTATTATCTTCAATGTGACACTTATCTTTTTCAAATTTAATTTTATATCCTTTATCGCAAAGTTGACTAATACTTAGCAGATTATGTTTCAGATTCTTAACTAGCAGAACATTAGTAATAATAGGAGTTTCAGAGTTACCGACATTGTCGAAGCCAATCACATATCCTTTTGAGTTGTCTCCAAAGTTAACCAGTCCTCCGTCTTTGTATATTATATCATTCAGCATATCCGGATTACCAGTTATGTGTCTATAGCATCCACTATCAGTATCCATTTATTCTTTTTGATCTGCATAATTTGCCATTGTGGATTGATTCCTCAGCACCCATAAAACATGTTTCCTGCACATCATAAAGATTTTGTAGACAACTTGAATTTGTATATAGATTATATGCAGCCTCATGATGCAATGATAATTTGAATATTTCTAAACAAGTATTAACAAGTTTTTCAAACATAGCCATTTTAAAGAAATTTTCAAAATTCATATTATGAAACTTTGAAAACCTTGCTCTGATACCAATTGTGAGAAATGCGGATTACGGATCTTAAGGCTAGAATTATCACTAGAGGGGGATGGGGGTGAATAGTGTTTTAAGGAATTACTAATTTTTATGAGTTTATCTTAATTTGAAAATAAATGTATGCAATGTTCAGATTTAGATATGATCACAAAATCAAACATAGATGCAAATATGAAGTAAAAGCAATAAAGGAAAGAACACACCGGATTTTATACTGGTTCGGAGTTACCCTACATCCAGTCCCGCAACATAAGTACGGATTTCCTTTCAAAATAAATTCTTACAATTACACCCTCGATTTCAAGGCCACGAGGTACACCACTCCAGATTCACAATCCTCTGGGTAGAGATACTTGATTTTACGGGCAACAAGTTCACCCAATTGATTTCCTAGGCTACAATCACACCTTTTCTCACTTGATTGATTTTCTAGGCTACAATCACCCTTTTTCTCGCTCGATTGATTACAAAGAAGCCTATATCTTTGAATAGCACTAGGATCTTGTTGAGATAGTGATAGAGAATCAAACCAGAGATGATCTAGTTAGATTCAATGGAGATTTTGGCATAGTAATAATAAAAATATATAAAGAAATGTGGAAGAAGAAGAGAAGTGAAATCAGAAAATTATGAATGCAAATTCGTTCAAAACTACCCCTATTTATAGTAGAACAACAACCATGTCCATTCGTGAAATAATATGATGAATAAACACTTCCTTTGAAATTCAAATTTTTGAAATAAACTACTACCATGTCGACAAGGGTATGTTGAGGTTGTCGACAGGCCTAAGCAATTTTTGGTGATTTCTTTTTCTTTGAAAATAACTTTCATCTTATATTAAAACTATTTATTATTATTTTTAATAAATATACTTAACTATAGTTAAAATACATAAATAAGTATAGAGAATAATATTTTGGTATATATAAAATTTTACTATAATTTCATATTTAAATCTTAAATATTAAAAGTCAAGTACATTATAATTAAAGATAGTTTAAAACCAAGGATAATTTTGATATTGAAAATAAAGATTATTTTGAGGCTAAAAGTATTAAAACCAGGATAGATGTTATTGATTTAAAAAGAAAGATTTTGAAATCATTTTGAAAACAAGATATAATTTTGTAAAACATTTGAATAAAACTTAGTGGATACAAAATGATGTTCCACTAGATTTTTCATAGGTTCCATCCTACTTAGGGTTCCATCCCTTTAATAGGCTCGAAGTGGATTCCATTCCACGAATAAAATGGATTTTCAGATGTCAGTGCTTTTCTAGGAGTTTTAACAAAATTCCTAACTAAATTACTTATCTTGAAATCTTGAACTGTTAAACTCTTGATATCTTGATACTCATGAGTCTTGAATCTTGTTGTCTTCAATCTTGAGTCTCTATACTATACAGTCTTCATTCTTGGTACTTGTATGGTAAAATCCTGCATATACATATATATCTAAACTATAATATTAGTAATATTATTTTATAATCTTATTCTAAGGTTGTTGTCATCAAAACCATCATATCAAGGACTAACATATTCAATTGTCAATTTCAGAGACCGGTGTGCGGCGAAACCGCGATACGGTTAGTCGTAATGGTATCCATTTTCAGGCTTTTGTTCCATCTGTCCTTTCATCTACCTACCGATTGAAACCAAACAGCCATATGCAATTATTAATTCCTAAATTCATGTGTGTGGCTCTCCCCATTCCCAATAATTAATACATTTCTGGTACGTTCACTTTCCTTTAGGTTCCATTTCCAATTTTCGTCCCACTCCACTTCTCTGAAAAAGATTATACTCATTTGCTTCAAATATATGCTCATCTTCTTCCCCTCTCTCTTTACCAATCGTTTCTTCCTCCTATAAAAAAAGATGCAATACACAATTATATTGCAAGCTACGGTATATACACGTAAGGATATTGCTAGCACCGAAGCTCCTACCGCGCAACTTCCCCCTCCGCTCACCCTCTCTCTCACCCTACCCTCTGATTCTCTCTCGGTAGACACATCCCACGACGCTGAATCACCTTGCATCCACCAACCCGCCTCTAGCTGCCACATCGTCACCTTTCCCTTACATGCTTCTTCCCCCTCTGTCAACTACAGCTCCTTCTTTTAAGGTATATATATAATTCTAATATATATATTTCGGTTAGTTTATATAAATTATATATATATATATATGTGTGTGTGTGTGTGTGTTATACTAAGTGTTGTTGTTAATATACAAAATTACCATATATTGGTTTATGCATACTCTATGGGTTTAATGTACAAAGCTCTAATAGATTATATTAATTACAAGCTGCTGTTATATTTGTAAACATTGAAGTTATTTGTTAAAATATAATATCAGTTATTTGATGCATAACATGCAGTTTAATTGTAAGTATGAAATTAATTATTATATGTTGTTTGTAGAAGACTGGATATAAATGTTATATATATAAAGTTAGACATATTTGAATATAATCTAATATATGTATATAAGTATATATATGTGTGTTTATTAACTATTTGATTATAGTTGTATATGTATATATTTGAGTCATATATTAGCTTGCAGACCTTAAAGTATAAGATTAAAGAGTATAAAATATGTTAACATGCACAGGTTATATATATATATTTGTTCTATGCATTAGTTTATATAAAGTATTGATTTAAATTATAATATATAAAATTTGCATATAATAGTTATTTTACAAAAGTTGTGTACGTGTTTATTTACGTATGGAAGTTATTATGTATATATATGTTTATAGGTGTAGTTATATACGTGAGTTTTTATCTATAAGGATATATATATAGTTATATGTGTACAAGTCGCATGTATTTTTGATTTATGTGTAATATTTTAATAGTATATAGATGTATAGTCGTATAGTATAAAAGAAGTGCTTATGCTTGCTGTATATTTTACTGGAAAGAAAATATATATAGTTAACTTGTAATATATGAAGATACTGACTTATATATTATGTTCAAAATGAACATTGGCATTTGAAATGAATACGTGTAAATATTTTATGTTAAAGAGTTGTATAAATTTTATATATGTCAGTTCTATATATGTGGTTATATGAAGTTGTAATATATATATATATATATATATGAGTTAAGTTATATATATGTTATGTATAGATTTTAAAATCTGTCATTACTATTAAGTTATATATATATTATAATAAATTGTTTATATTGATTTTTATAATAAATATTGATATTTGGATTTCTTTAGAAAAATAAATATGTATATGGATTCTATTTTATGTGTGGGTTTTGTTATATAAAGAGATAGTTTATATATATATATATTGAAATAAAGCAAATTTATTTTGATTTTTAAATGTGTATATATATAATATAATAATAGTGTATATTTTCAATTTATATCAAAACTGATTATCTTGTTCTCATTGATTCTTATCTATCAGCCTTGTTCGTCGAATTCGTGCCAATCTGGCTTTGCTTTGGAATTCGGGCTTGGATTCGTAACCCGTTTCATTTTCAAATTTCTCTTGCCTCGAAAGGTGAGCAATCACTCACGATTAATGTTCTTATATTTATTAAATTTGATTTCAATTGAAATGTCAATTGAAATATGCTGCTGTTAGTTATTTACATTGCTATACATATGCCATTATTTGTATCTGTTCACCTGTGACATCTGACACCATTATCTGTTATTTATCACTGATGATATATGCCCGTTACCGTTGTTATTTTATTATCATATCTATTATCACTCTGCAATTTCCCTATTAGTATAGAATCACTATGGGTTGAAATGATACATACCCGAACGATCTTTAGAATAGGAGAAAATCGTTATGGGTTGAAATGATAAACCCAAGCAATTTTCATTGAATTGAATTTGGGATTGCGGGTTGAAATGATACATACCCATATAAAATTTAAATTACGGATTGAAATGATAAATATCCGTATCACTTGACCATAGGATAGAAAATTATATACAGACACCGTTGGTCTATATATAAATATTTTGAAATGATTTCTATGGTTTTGGAAAGAAGTATATGGTTTATTAAATATTGATTTTTAAAGATTTATTAAAGGAAATATATAATATGTTTAAGTATTTATTTAAAATTTTATATTTTCAAATATAGAGTTGAAATGATTCAGGTTGAAAAGATAAATTTGAAATTGATTTGGAATTATATTTACTTAAGAATTATACTTAAATAAGTTTGATTTGAAATTTTTAAATTTGAGATTTTAAAGATATGATTTTATAACTTGATTTTGGTGTAAAGTTATTAAATGAATATTTCAAGTTTAATAAATCAAAAGAAAGATTTAATGGTTTGAAATTTGGGGTTTTATTTAAATGATGTTGGGTTTATTAAGTGAATATTTCAAACTAAATAATAGTAAAGTGAATTTGATATATATATGAAATTATCGAATTTAGTTTTGAAATGTTGAATATATTGATTTTGATATATATTGAAATTTAAATGGATTATTTTATGGTTCAAATATGTATTTGAAAATTGATAATTCGAAATGGTTTATTGAGAAACTGAATTGAATTGAAATTTGAGGATTTGAGATTGGATTAAATTTAAATTTTGGAATCTGAGTTGATTTTGAATCGATTTGTGAAATGTGAGGAAACTATTTTTTATATAAAGTATTTTAAATTATATTTAAAACTATTTTATATAATTTTATTTTATAAACTAATTTTAATATAACTATTTTTAATATAAACTATTTTTTTAAAATTACTATTTTTAATATAAAATATTTTAAATATACTAATTATTTTAATATAAATTGTTTTAACTTATAACTATTTTATATAAATTATTTTATAACTATTTTATTTTATATACTATTATTAATATCTAAACTGTTTGAAGGAAAGTGTTATGATTTCAAAGTGTTATGATTTCCAAAGTTATGAATTTCAAAGTATTATGATTTCCAAAGTATTATTATTTCAAATTTTTTTGGTTTCGAAAGTACTATATCTTTGAAAGTACTATGATTTTGGAAGTGAATATTTTTGAAATGGAAATGATATCATATTGATATGGTTTGAAATGAAAATGATATTTTGGTTTTGAAGTATAAACTATTATTAAATGACCACGGTGTTATAATAACGATTGGTTGTTAAAGAGACCGGGATCGGATATGGCCATACTCTCTGTCGATACCAAAAATCACTTTAACAACTATGTACGCGGTGGAGATTCCACAATGAAGTAGGATGGTGGCGACGATCCTATATGAGGTATATACATGAAACCGACTCCCGTGAGTTGGCATAAGGTGGCTAAAATAGGAGCAATTGACGGGCTAAAGAGGTAGCTCCTCTGATCGGACACACTCCATCATATGCCATTCTATTACTTTGTGATTGATTTGGTGCGCACCTTCGGATTTTGGGAGTGTGGCTCGAGGTGGGCGGTAGTGGCTGCTATGCGTTACCACCGGCCCGGAAGTGTAATCGGTATATCTACCCTGGCATTGCCTAGTTGTGTCGTGTCACCTACCCTAGTGCGCCTTTTACGAGTTTGTTTTGTACCATACCTATGGAGTGCCCTCTGACGACGCCCATTTCGGGGGAGATTACGGTACTGTATAGACTATGGGAATATATAAAATGTGTTAAGGTAGAAAATGTAAAGCCTTAACGCTATTTTAATAGTTTACTTTACTCTAGACATATTATAATAGCGTATTATACTACATAGTAGATTGTTTAACGGATCCTTAGAGGATGGTTATCCCAAATATCCTTTGAGTTACTTGTATTTCAGTTGATATTTCACTTGAGTTGGATTTATTGATATAAGAATGTTAATCCTGACTCGTGTGTTTTGTGTTTTTGCTTTATGCTCGGGTCAGACTGAGTGGTTCAGTGTTCGAGACTCGCCTTTGGAGTTGGAGCTTCGCTTGGAGATCCAGCTATATCGATTCTGCTATCAGTTATTTAGTTGATTCCAGTGACGTGTTCAGATCTTGTATTGGACTGTTGTATTGAGACATCTATGTATTTGTGACTTCTATTGTATCTTGTTTAACTCTGTTATATATATATATATATTAGCTTCATGAACTACTATTCCTTTGTTTCCGCTACATTATTGGTATATTACTCTGTGTCTGTGATTCTATGATTATTTATTTACTGTATATGCTGAGTTTTGCCAAATTTAAATTAACAATCTGATATTTTGAGCAATTCAAATCCGACATGTATGAATGCGAACGGTTGAAAATTTCAGGTCGTTACAATGTGGTATCAGAGCTCTGGTTTTAGACAAAACTTAGCATATAGGGTAAATTTGATTACAGAATCACTTTCGTTCGAGCTTGAATCTCTTCCTTTTTGACTCGGTTTCCTTTGAATTTTGGAACGTTCCCTCGGTTCCAAAATCCATCCTTGTCTCCCTATTCGTGTTTTCTTGATTCTGGAGCATCCCATAGCTCCACTGAATGATTTGTAAAAGAGTAAAACTCCTTTACAATAGGCATTAATTCACTGGAGATTTTTGTATCGTCGGTTTAGATGCTATTATCACTTGCTATGCCCAAATTCTATCTTTGGCGATTGAATGTCGATTTGCCTCAGAATTCGGCATCGATCTTATTCTTGAAGTCACGGTTGACCCTGTTAAGGTTGCCCATGATTTATATAAGTCTATCCATTCGTTTCTCTCTTTGGAATCTATTTATCTCCCTATCGAGCCTATCTTCTAGTTGAATTCGTTTGATTAGAGTTCCTCTAATTTGGATCTCTATCCTTGTTTTGAAATCCATTCTGGAATCTTCGAGTGTGGGAGTATATTTGTAACTAATATTAAATTTGTATTATATATTGTGTTGTTTGGGTTGTTAATGTTGATTTGGGTTTTCGATCGATTCGTCTGATCAGCGCTATCGATAGAAATTCCAAAACACTTGAACAGAAAAAACCGACACAATTGTTTTCAAAAATTTATTGATTCTGTATGATTCTATTGTATAAGTATAATTTTCTGGAATTTAATAAGTTAATTAAATTGGTTGTTTGAAATGATAATATTTGATTATCATTTATTGCTTATAAATGAATTTATAAACATGGTTTATAAATTGATTTGGAATTGAAATAAATCTAAATCAGAAATTTGAGAATTTAATTTCCGGTGAATTCAAACTTTGGTTTTAAGGTGTATATTATTTAAAGTATTTTCGAATAGAAATGGTTTTCAAAGAATATTTTAAATGTTCCAATCAGTGCTCCTCTTTTGTCGCTGGTAAATAATTTTGGTGATGGCGGCCGCATCGTCGATATTCATTTTCGAGTTTCAAAGAGGAGAGGCCACTCAGTAGCTTTGCTACACTTTTGTTTTGGAAACTGAATTTGATTTGAATTTTTGGGGATTTATAATGTATATATAGGTATATTATTTTAAATTTAATTTGATTTTTGATATATATAGTATATACATAATTATCTCTAAATGGTTTGAAGTAATCGGAAATTTAATTCTTAAATTTATGTTAATGGTGATTTTAATTATAAATGAAGCCAAAATTTTTGGATAAATATTTAAACTTGAAATAATTGAATTGGGAAATTTTATTTGTATATTACTAAATTGCATTCCAATATAACTTACCTAAATTATTCAGAAGTTAGATATGTAATTAAATGGTATACAATATAAATGATTTTATAACTAAAATTTGAGTGTTTATAATGAATGTTATATACTTAAATTTTGATTTTAAAAATGTTAATTGAGATAAATAGAATAATAAGTAAATTAAGTAATAGATGAGATAAATAAATTAAATTTTGTTTTGAAAGAAATTTATAAATTGGAATGAAATGAACTTACTAAAATACCTTGATTTTAAAATCAATTATTAAGTATATTTAATTTAAATTGAAATTTATATGATTAGAATTAACAAATTTAAATTGAATGACTATTTATTGATTCAATATAAATGGATTTAACCAAATTGTTAAATATTAATTAATTTGAATTAAATTTTATATGGTTTAAATTAATTGTTTTATTTTGTTTTTCAACCTATTTTCTTTCAAGTTGTTTCTATTCTCCTACTTTCTTCCTTTTCGGGGATGAAAAGTTTTGAGTGGGGGAGAGTGTAACGACCCATAAATTTCAATAATTTTATTTTTTATTAACATATTTAATTGAATTTTTGTGAGATTTTAAACAATAAAATTTTGAAATAAGAGTTTGATATTTGGAATACGTCTAATTAAACATAGCAAATGGTAAATTTTCATCAAATAATATTGAAGTTTATTTTATTGTGTAATTTTATTTAAATTTAAATCAGTTAAATTTGATGATAATAAATTGTTTTCCAAAGCTGAATATTTTATACAATAAATTTGTAAATCATCTTCTGAGTGAGAAGTCATCTTTTGTTTCTCCAAATTTTGACTGTTATTGCTCCGTCTTTCTTATTTTCGGCAAAATAGCAGCATTTTCGATACCGAATATCAACTTTTGTTAGTTCAGTCGTATCACTGATAGTTGTGTACCGTTTTGATCATCTCGTCGTGTTGATCTCTACGGTATATTCAATTGTCAATTTCAGAGACCGGTGTGCGGCGAAACCGCGACACGGTTAGTCGTAACGGTATCCATTTCCAGGCTTTTGTTCCATCTATCCTTTCATCTACCTACCGATTGAAACCAAACAGCCATCTGTAATTATTAATTTCTGAATTCATATGTGTGTTCTCCCCATTCCAAATGATTAATACATTTCTGGTACGTTCACTTTCCTTTGGGTTCCATTTCCAGTTTTCGTCCTGCTCCACTTCTCTGAAAAAGATTATATTCGTTTGCTTCACTACACAATTATATTGCAAGCTACGGTATATACACGTAAGGATATTGCTAGCACCGAAGCTCCTTCCACGCAACTTCCCCCTCCGCTCACCCTCTCTCTCACCCTACCCTCCGATTCTCTTTCGGCAGCCACATCCCACGACGTCGAATCACCTTGCATCCACCAACCCGCCTCTAGCAGCCACGTCGTCACCTTTCCCTTGCATGCTTCTTCCCCCTATGTCAACTACAGCTCCTTTTTTTAAGGTATATATATAATTCTAATATATAAATTTCGGTTAGTTTGTATAAATTATATATATGTGTGTGTTATACTAAGTGTTACTGTTAATATACAAAATTTCCATATATTGGTTTATGCATACTCTATGGGTTTAATGTACAAAGCTATAATAGTTTATATTAATTACAAGCTACTATTATATTTGTGAACATTGAAGTTATTTGTTAAAACATAATATCAGTTATTTGATGCATAACATGCGGTTTAATTGTAAGTATGAAAGTAATTATTATATGTTGTTTGTAGAAGACTGGATATAAATGTTATATATATAAAGTTAGACATATTTGAATATAATCTAATATATGTATATAAGTATATATATGTGTGTTTGTTAACTATTTGATTATAGTTGTATATGTACATATTTGAGTCATATATTAGCTTGCAGACCTTAAAGTATAAGATTAAAGAGTATAAAATATGTTAGCATGCACAGGTTATATATATATATATATATATATATATATTTGTTCTATGCATTAGTTTATATAAAGTATTGATTTAAATTATAATATATAAATTTGCATATAATAGTTATTTTACAAAAGTTGTGTATGTGTTTATTTACGTATGGAAGTTATTATATATATATATATGTTTATAGGTGTAGCTATATACGTGAGTTTATATCTATAAGGATATATATATATAGTTATATGTATACAAGTCGCATGTATTTTTGATATGTTTGTAATATTTTAATAGTATATAGATGTATAGTCGTATAGTATAAAAGAAGTGCTTATGCTTGATGTATATTTTACTGGAAAGAAAATATATATAGTTAGCTTGTAATATATGAAGATACTGACTTATATATTATGTTCGAAATGAACATTGGCATTTGAAATGAATACGTGTAAATATTTTATGTTAAAGAGTAGTATAAATTTTATATATGTCAGTTCTATATATGTGGTTATATGAAGTTGTAATATATTTATGAGTTAAGTTATATATATGTTATGTATAGATTTTAAAATCTTTCATTACTATTAAGTGATATATATATTATAATAAATTGTTTATATTGATTTTTATAATAAATATTGATATTTGGATTTCTTTAGAAAAATAAATATGTATATGGATTCTATTTTATGTGTGGGTTTTGTTATCTAAAGTGATAGTTTATATATATATTGAAATAAAGCAAATTTATTTTGATTTTTAAATGTGTATATATATATTATATAATAATAGTGTATATTTTAAGTTTATATCAAAACTGATTATCTTGTTCTCACCGATTCTTATATATCAGCCTTGTTCATCGAATTCGTGCCAATCTGGCTTTGCTTTGGAATTCGGGCTTGGATTCGTAACCTGTTTCATTTTCAAATATCTCCAGCCTCGAAAGGTGAGCAATCACTCACGATTAATGTTCTTATATTTATTAAATTTGATTTCAATTGAAATGTCAATTGAAATATGCTGCTGTTAGTTATTTACATTGCTATACATATGCCATTATCTGTATCTGTTCACCTATGACATCTGACACCATTATCTGTTATTTATCATTGATGATATATGCATGTTACCGTTGTTATTTTATTATCATATCTGTTAGCACTCTGCAAGTTTCCTGTTAGTATAGAATCACTATGGGTTGAAATGATACATACCCGAACGATCTGTAGAATAGGAGAAAATCGTTATGGGTTGAAATGATAAACCCAAGCGATTTTCATTGAATTGAATTTGGGATTGCGGGTTGAAATGATACATACCCGTATAAAATTTAAATTACGGATTGAATTGATAAATATCTGTTTCACTTGACCATAAGATAGAAAATTATATACAGACACCGTTAGTCTATATATAAATATTTTGAAATGATTTCTATGGTTTTGGAAAGAAGTATATGGTTTATTAAATATTGATTTTTAAAGATTTATTAAAGTTGATTTAATAAACTTGATATATAATATGTTTAAGTATTTATTTAAAAATTTATATTTTCAAATATAGAGTTGAAATGATTCAGGTCGAAAAGATAAATTTGAAATTGATTTGGAATTATATTTACTTAAGAATTATACTTAAATAAGTTTGATTTGAAATTTTTAAATTTGAGATTTTAAAGATATGATTTTATAACTTGATTTTGGTGTAAAGTGATTAAATGAATATTTCAAGTTTAATAAATCGAAAGAAAGATTTAGTGGTTTGAAATTTGGAGTTTTATTTAAATGATGTTGGGTTTATTAAGTGAATATTTCAAACTAAATAATAGTAAAGTGAATTTGATATATATATGAAATTATCGAATTTAGTTTTGAAATGTTGAATATATTGACTTTGATATATATTGAAATTTGAATGGATTATTTTATGGTTTGAATATGTATTTGAAAATCGATAATTTGAAATGGTTTATTGAGAAACTGAATTGAATTGAAATTTGAGGATTTGAGATTGGATTAAATTTAAATTTTGGAATCCGAGTTGATTTTGAATCGATTTGTGAAATGTGAGGAAACTATTTTATTATATAAAGTATTTTAAATTATATTTAAAACTATTTTATATTATTTTATTTTATAAACTATTTTTAATAAAACTATTTTTAATATAAACTATTTTTAATATAACTATTTTTAATATAAACTTTTTTTTAAAATTACTATTTTTAATATAAACTATTTTAAATATACTAATTATTTTAATATAAATTGTTTTAACTTATAACTATTTTATATAAATTATTTTATAACTATTTTATTTTATATACTATTATTAATATCTAAACTGTTTGAAGGAAAGTGTTTTGATTTCAAAGTGTTATGATTTCCAAAGTTATGAATTTCAAAGAATTATGATTTACAAAGTATTATTATTTCAAATTGTTTTGGTTTCGAAAGTATTATATCTTTGAAAGTACTTTGATTTTTTAAGTGAATATTTTTGAAATGGAAATGGTATCGTATTAATATGGTTTGAAATGGAAATGATATTTTGGTTTTGAAGTATAAACTATTTTGAAATGACCACGGTGTTATAATAACGATTGGTTGTTAAAGAGACCGGGATCAGATATGGGCATACTCTCTGTCGATACCGAAAACCACTTTAACAACTGTGTACGCGGTAGAGATTCCAGAATGAAGTAGGATGGTGGCGACGATCCTATATGAGGTATATACGTGGACCCGACTCCCGTGAGTTGGCATAAGGTGGCTAAAACAGGAGCAATTGATGGGCTAATGAGGTAGCTACTCTGATCGGACACACTCCATCATATGCCATTCTATTACTTTGTGATTGATTTGGTGCGCACCTTCGGATTTCGGGAGTGTGGCTCGAGGTGGGCGGTAGTGGTTGCTATGCGTTACCACCGGCCTAGAAGTGTAATTGGTATATCTACCTTGGCATTGCCTAGTTGTGCCGTGTCACCTACCCTAGCGCGCATTTTACGAGTTTTTTTTGTACCACACCTATGGAGTGCCCTCTGACGACGCCCATTTCGGGGGAGATTAAGGTACTGTATAGACTATGGGAATATATAAAATGTGTTAAGGTGGAAAATGTAAAGCCTTAATGCTATTTTAATAGTTTACTTTACTCTAGACATATTATCATAGCGTATTGTACTACATAGTAGATAGTTTAATAGATCCTTAGAGGATGGTTATCCCAAACATCCTTTGAGTTACTTGTATTTCAGTTGATATTTCACTTGAGTTGGATTTATTGATATAAGAATGTTAATCCTGACTCGAGTGTTTTGTGTTTTTGCTTTACGCTCGGGTCAGACTAAGTGGTTCAGTGTTCGAGACTCATCTTTGGAGTTGGAGCTTCGCTTGGAGATCCAGCTATATCGATTCTGCTATCAGTTATTCAGTTGATTCCAGTGATGTCTTCAGATCTTGTATTGGACTGTTGTATTGAGACATCTATGTATTTGGGACTTCTATTGTATCTTGTTTAACTCTGTTATATATATATAGTAGCTTCATGAACTACTATTCCTTTGTTTCCGCTGCATTAATGTTATATTACTCTGTGTTTGTGATTCTGTGATTATTTATTTACTGTATATGCTGAGATTTGCCAAATTTAAATTAACAATCTGATATTTTGAGCAATTCAAATCCAACATGTATAGATGTAAACGGTTGAAAATTTCAGGTCGTTACAATTAATAATAACGGTTAGAAATCGATAACACTTAATTGTATATTGACAATTTGTCTTCTTTGAACAATTTAATTTCTTGGAGTCTATGCTACGGTAGAAAAATACCATTTATAAATATTATGGTAATTCGTAAATATTATAGTGGTTGTTCCTCTGAGGGTACTTAAACCTTCGGCTACATTGCTATGGTGATTCGTGGTGCACCAATAAATCCTGCCCGTTACCTAGCTGCGAACTATCTTGTTGATTTAAGACAATGTGTGATTATACAATTTTGGGTTAACTTAGGATAAATCATTTGTAATTAACCACTGGATTCATTTAGTTGCATTAGTTCATGCATTTTTTTTAAAACAAAAAAAATTCAAAATCCAAAACAAAAAAAAATTGGAAATATTTCTTAACTTAGTATTTTTTTCCTTTTCCTTTGAAAATTTTCAAATCAAAATTCCAAAAATTAAAAAAAAAATATTTTACTTAGTTTTTTTAGTAAATCAAAAATCCAAAAAGAAAAAAAATATAAAATCATTTTAAAAAACAAAAAAAATTTGAAAAATCAAAAACAAAAAAAAATCAGTTTTCCATTTTGAAAAAATAAATTCTATCTGTAAATATTTTTCCTTTCTAAAAAAAACAAAAACATTCTTGAAAATGTTCGGGTTTCCCCACTCACTTGAATTTTACAATAGTTGTGAAAATCAATATAATCCATATGATTTCACTCCAAATTCGTATGGATATTTTAACGATAACTATTTTTTAAACAATTCGAATTTTGAACAACAAAGTTTTCAAAATGATGACCAACCCTCAAATCTTGAAAATAGCATTTCATCTCTACTTGAAATCTCTACACAACAAAATCAAATGATAAATGATTTGTGTAATTCTTATTTGGGTAATAACTCGAGTCAAGGATTCCAAAATTTGAATTCAATTCAAAATTTAAACGATTTAGATTATAACCCATTCCAATTCAATTTCAAACTCCAAAATGAATATGGAAACAACTTTTCAAATGAATTTGGCAACGGGAATAATCTTAACCATGTTACTATTGAAAATCTTTGTTCTCAGCAATTTCAAACTGAAAATCCTCATGTTAATAACTATAAATTGGATTTTGTTGAGCAAATGGACGAAATTTACAATGATCACATAGATTTGTTGATTGAAACATATATGAAACAACGTGTTAAACAAAATCAAATCCCAACGTGTGACGAGTCAAACAATAATCCATCTTTTACACAAATCGACAATTTTCAAATAACAACTTTTGAAATTGCAAATGACAATCTTAATGAAGTTGTTGAAAACACGGAAATTGAGTTGGATTTCAATTCTTTTGAGGGTGTGGAACCAAATTTAAAATTCGATCTTCCTTTTCTCGATTTCAAAATTTTGAATACAACAACTTTGGATTATGAACTTGAGATACGCAATGAAGTTGTTAATAATCCAACAAAGGAAGACGAATTTAATAAACACGAATTTTTTGGACTTTTGGATGACGAGTTGTTAAATTCTAAAGGGGAAGATTTGAATCACCATTTCAATTTTGAAATCAATAATTTTGAAAAATTTGTTGATGATGAACTTAACTTTCAATTTAGTGAAATAATCTTGAATTTCAATCAATTGTTTTGTTAACCCCAAAAATCATTGAAAAGGAAACAACTCGTACAATTTTTTATAAAATGACATTCGTTTTTCCAAATCAACGTTCAACTTCGAAATCTTTTGTGATTTGGTTTTTCGAGCTTAAGCTGTGTCTCGCATATTTGACGAGACAAATGAATCGGTCTTTGGAAGACCGTTTCATTTACTTTTTGACGATATACTTTCTGATCTCGTGTAAATACCGTTAATTTTCATTTAAATAAAGGTCATGTTTTTATTTTTATTTTTCTCCTTCCACTTGGGTTGATTGTGGGGACACAGTCAAAATCAAGTGTGGGGGGGAGAGACTAATTTTTATTTTATTTTTCATGGTTTATTTTTGCTTTTTCTTTTAAAATCTCAAAAAAATTAAAAAAAACCCAAAAAAAAAGTTTCTTTTGATTTGTTTTTAAAGAAACACTATAGGATAAATATATGGTTTTGGTTTACTAATTTGAAAATTTTGAAAATTTATTTGTCTTAACAAAAATAAAAATGAAGTTTGATTACAAATAATGATAGCTTAACTAGTATATAAGAAGGTTCATACGTGATAATTATGAAATATATCCAAATTTAAAATCTTAGTTTTAAAAAGTGGTTGATTTAAAGTAAAGGATATAATATTTTTTTTGTCTTCTAAGATAAGTGGTGCTAAGATGATTTTGCAAAACTCTCTCTTTCTATTAAATAAAAATAAATTTGAAAAAAAACATATAAAAAAAACAACGAAACATTTGTATATATGTAAATATTTTCTATTAACACCTACGGTCGACAGGTGTTCACACTTGTGTGTACACTCGCCATATTCTGTACCTTTCTCACGTAAGCCCGAAAGGCGGTGCATGATCGGTATATTTGGCATCATTTTATCTGAGCTAGGTGGATGCATATAAAAATTATTTTATTAATAATGCCTACAGTCGATAAGTGTCCACACTTATGTGTTCACTCGCCACGCTCAGTATTCCCCTCACATCAGTCCGCATGGCAGTGCATAGGTAATATATCTGGCCTCAGTTTACCTGAATTAGGCATATAAATATTGTAAATATGAATAAAATTTTCAAAAATACAAGAAAGAGTAAGCAATTGAAATCCTAGCACTATTTTTGACTTATTTGATTTGACTTGTTATTGAAAAGAAACGAATATACCACTTTGATGAACTTTGATAATCAATAAAGGATCCATTTCATAATTACACTGTGTTATCAACCAAAACAACAGGTTAAACTATAGTCTATTTGCTATGATAACTTGATTTTTGTTGGAAATTTTGACAAGTAAATAACTTAAATTTTCAAGATAATAACCAAACCTATATTTAACTTATTTGTGTTAATTTCATAAATATTTCCAAAAACTCACATTCATCTCTTTGTAAATAAATCTTACATTTTGTAAATATTTTCATCCTGCATTTGGATTTTGTGGGTAGTATCCATTGAAAACCCTCACGAGACGACACTCGTCCTACTGGGGACACCCAGAGGTTTAACGGCTTGTTGCATACGCTCCATGCAATCGTGCTCCCTACGAAAACGGATTTATCTTAGTTTTAGTTTATTCGAGGACGAATAAAAAGATAAATGTGGGGGTATTTGATGTGCACGTAAATGTGCATATTTTTACCACCATATTTACTCTATTTAAATTAAATAAATGATCATATTGGGTATTTTAACTTGTTTTTAACCAAAATCCATATTAATTCCAAATTGTCACATATCCATCTTCATATAGGGTCAAAATGGTCATTTGTGTGCATATATTTCTTTGAGAAAAATTAATTGGAAATTTATATATATTTGTGTAGGAATTTTATCTCAAATAGGAGTGGTTTCATGAAGACACATGCATGCACAAAATGAATACAAAGGAATGAAGATGGAAATAATTCAAAGTGAAGAACATGGAGGATCCTACCTACCCACCTACCTTAATGTATAAATTAGAGGCTAATGCACATGCTTATGGAATTAATGGCTTCTTGTACACTTAAATGATGATTTGTAGAAGCTAATGATTACTTGGCCTCCACACTTTCTCAAGTGTAGTTTGGTCATTCCCTAAATTATGGATTAGGGTTTCATGCTTGTATAAATAACCCATTATGTTCATGTAACCTCTTCTACCTTCTCTTAAGCCCTCTTATGGAGGCCATCTCTTCTCTTAGTTTAGCTTAGCTCTCTTTGTTCTCTTTTCATGGCTACTTAGCCATTTATTTTATTTTCATGTAATTTCCTTTTTATTGCAATTTAATACATGCTCTTTCCTTTCCATGCTCATTTACTTTAATGTTTGTAGTGTAGATTTACTTTCATGCAAATTATATTAGTGTTAATTCTGGTTAATTAGTTCTCTTCTTTCATTTAGCTTTCATTTTGCTTTCTTTTTATTTCATGTTGCAAGCTACATTTGTTAATCAAATGACAAATATAAGAGGCTAAACCCCTTCAATTTAGCAGTAATGAAGCTCTCTAATTATGTAGCTTCAACTAGTTGTTAATTCATGCTCTCTTTTCGTGCTTAGTAAGAATGATTGAAGTGGTTTAATTGTTGTTTTTGCTTTGAATTTGACAGCCTATATTGTTGACACCAAATAGGCTATGCTTAAACAATCACTAACACTAATTTCCTCTTCATCAAAATATGATTATGGCAAAAGAAAGTGATTTGAAATTAAAATTTGATGGTCTATATTTCTAATCAATAGTTAATAGGCCATACATAAAATAGATTTCATTTTCATTGTCAAGTTTCATGAAAGTTAGTAAGTGGTTTAAGGGGTGTGCTATAGTTTGATGGCTTATGTTGGCTAATCAATAGCACAAATATGCCATACTTATGATAAGCACATCAATTAAAGCACTAATGACCATAAAAGAGAGATCATGATTTCATATGTGTTGAACTGCATGATCTAGTGAGTGGATTTATTCTCTAAATTGTCACTTAACTCTTATATTTGCTTCTCTTTTCTTTTAGTTAGCTAGTTAATTCTCTAGCTTAACTTTCACTTGAAATTGGTATAATTTGATTGAATTGAATTTTTAAAATCATCAATTCCCTACGAATTTTTAAGAGATTTGTTTATCATATAGAAGATGATTTTGTGTTGTTTTGTCCATTGAGTGCTTTAATAATTCTGGTCGATGTGCTTGATCAACGTTATCGATAGGAATCTCCTAAACTCTTTGATGAGACAGTCAGACATAGTAAAATTGACTTGTAAAAAGTAATTTTTTCTAAAAAGATGATTGCATAAATCAAATTTCCACCCGCCCTACTACTCCTGCTAGTGCCAAGTCTGGCAAGCTTTTTGTTGATAAGGCTTCTAGAGGTTCCTCTCAGCCCAGAGGTAATTCTCCTTCCATCCTTGATGGCATTATTTTATTTTGTGATCTTCCTCTTTGATTTCTTTTGATACGGGTGCGTCCCATTCTTTTATATCAAAAGAACTTGTTGATTCTTTTTCTTTAAATATTTTGGGCTTGATGACTTCTTTGAGAATTGCGAATTCGGTTGGTGGATCCGCAACACTCAATTTGTTTCTTTTAAAAATGTCGGGATTATTTTATGAGATTATTCTTTTCGAGACGATTTGTATACTTAGGCTTCGAAATTGATTTTTGGGAAAGGATTGGCTTAATCATTATGGAGCCTATATCTTATGTCCAATGTAGGCTATTCATCTTCTACATCCTCAATCTGTTAAGCAGATTTCTTTTGTTCTTAATAATTGTGATTTCCAAATTCGGTGATATCATTCTATTCTTTAAACCCACTTGATGGGGAAAGTGTTATTTCTCTCATTCAAGTAGTTTGTGAATTTTTCGGTATTATTGAGCTTGTCTTAGGATTATCACCTAAGAAATCTTTTGAGTGGTGCTAAGGTCTTTTTAGTTCGACCTTGCCACCGGTTTTCATCAGCTACGAGTTGCGGAAGGTAGCATCCTCTTACCGCATTCCGCACTCGTTGTGATTTTTTGTGTTTGGTTCGTTATGTCATTCGGTATGACGAACCTTCTACCTTATTTCATCCATTTTGTGAATCGAGTAGTCTACGTATATCTCGATTAGTTTATCTTGGTATTTGTTGATATGGATGAAAATGACAAATTTAAATTTGCAAATCTTTTTGATAAGATATTTATAAGTATGATTGGAATTTTGTTCTTAAAACGAGAAAATAATATTTGTAAAATTTTTAAGAGATTTGTTTGTCATATAGAAGATGATTTTGTGTTGTTTTGCCCATTGAGTGCTTTAAGAATTCTGGTCGATGCGCTTGATTAACGTTATCGATAGTAATCTCCTAAACGCTTTGATGAGACAGTCAGACACGGTAAAATTGACATGTAAAAAGTAAATTTTTCTAAAAAGATGATTTCATAAAGTTAATTATAACTTTAAATGTCTTTGCTTTTGGGGAAAGGTGATCATTTAAAAGAACTATTTTCCGATGCTTCTATTCTTGTGTTTCCTTAAGGGAACCAAGACTTTATTGTTTGTACCGGTACTAGTCGTATTGGTTTGGGTGTCGTTCTCTTGCAAAAGGGAACGTTCTATCACTTATGCTTCTATGGTTGTTACTCTTCATTTTTTTTCTTCTTAAGTATTGCGAGGACGTAATTTCTTTAAGGAGGGGAGTCTGTAAAAACCCGCATAATTTACGATTGTATATTTAAATATATTTTTTAAAATATAGCATCGTTAGTCGGATTTTTAGTCCGAAGAAGTCACTATTCGAAGAATAACAATCGAAATAGTGAAGTGTCTTTGTGGATCGAGTTTTTGTGGTGTCTATTGAAGAAAAACTGTCTCACAGGAATTCAGATGTCTGAAATTGTCTGAATCGAACCAGAGAGAAAACAGGCTAAAATAGCCATTTTCAGACGTCTGAAGTCCCCAATTCAAACGTCTGAATATTGTTCTAGGAACTCCTATTTTTCCAGATTCAGACGTCTGGTTTGGAAATTTCATACGTCTGAATCAAGTTTGAAGTTGAGAATTAACAATTTGAACTTGAGACCATTTCCATTGAGTTCAAAATGTTGTTTGCGACTTTTTTGAGTATAAGCTTTGATATGTTTGGAGTAAGTCGAATTTGGCTATTTTCTATTGGGCTTTGGGTTTGAGTTTCACCCCAAATCACTCTATAACCCAACTCCACCCCTCTTCATTTCAGTCCACTCTCATTCTTCTTAACACTTCAAGCTCAACTGAAAAATGGGGGAAAGAAAAGGAATTAGAAATTCCAAGCCCTAGCTTCCATTTGCAAACTCAAGTCTAGCTCCAAACTCTTGGAAAAACTTTGGTAAGCATTCTCTTCTCCTTCTCCATCTATCTCTCTCTTCAATTTCAGAAATGTTCTTAACCCTAACTTTGAGGAAACTTCATCTTTGATTATAGATTGAAGTTTTTGAGGTATTGTTGAAGAGAGATTAACCAATTGCTTGTTCTAAAGTTTATCATTCGTTTTTGGGATTAAAAGGTGAGATTTTTATCTCACATCTACATCTATATCTTTGATAGTGTTAGGTAGAAATTCCTAACATATAATCCTTGTCCATTTGTTCTTGAATTGAATTGGTTTAATGAATATTCCAATTTTTGGCGTTTGAAGTCAAAATCTATGAAAATCCTTATGTGGTTGTTTGGACATATTGGCCGGAATGTATTGGTGAGTCTCTAAGGTTGGGTAGTCGGTTGGCCTAAACCCCTAGCTATCATCACTCATCCGATTGCTTCTGATATGATTTGGCCATCATTGGCCTAGGCAAAGTATTGCCTGGGAAACAGTTTCAGACGTCTGAAATATACAATTCAGACATCTGAATCTGCTTGTCTCAGCCCAATTTGCCTATTTTGTGTGGGTTTCCAATTGTAATCGATTCGTGTCAATTCCCATTAGTTGTTATTGCACATTTGACTTTGATGATTCCTTTTGATTTTGTACATGGGTTTTATAAAATGATCTTTTTAAATTGTCTCGTTTCTCCAATTTATAATTTCTATTCAAAACACACACACAACTTTGCACTTCGAGCGAAGAGGGAGGAGAATTAAATGATTAAATAAAATGCGTGCTATGAACACATGCGCTTATCTTTTCAGTTAATTCCTAATGTATTTGTTTGACCGTTTTGACCTTTAGGTTTGGTTTACCGATGATATGAGGTGACCTTTGTACTGCTTTGAGTGTGAAATTGGCTAACGGTTAGTAAACCGTTTAGTGCGAACGTGGGGT
Organism: Allium fistulosum; assembly: GCA_030737815.1. Taxonomy (NCBI): domain Eukaryota; kingdom Viridiplantae; phylum Streptophyta; class Magnoliopsida; order Asparagales; family Amaryllidaceae; genus Allium; species Allium fistulosum. Next base: position 793,900,784 of record CM060902.1, on the reverse strand, counting down.
ATGGGACTCACGTTAACATTTTCCGGGTTCCTTTCTGAGAGTTGTGACACATTCCACCGGACAGTGGTGTTCAGTACCGCCACTACGGTTTGTTGCCTTTTGGCGTTGCCTTCGGGGTTTGTTGCCTTCGGGCTTGAACCTTCGGGGTTTGTTGCCTTCGGGCATTGCCTTTTGGCATTGCCTTCGGGGTTTGTTGCCTTCGGGCTTGAACCTTCGGGGTTTATTGCCTTCGGGGTTTGTTGCCTTCGAGCTTGAACATTCGGGGTTTGTTGCCTTCGGGCTTGAATCTTCGGGGTTTGTTGCCTTCGAGCTTGAGCCTTTGGGGTTTGTTGCCTTTTGGCGTTGCCTTCGGGCGTATGGTTCCTTATTATACAGTACTGAGCTCGAGCATCTTTTGTTTTCCTTGATATTTATATTTCCCTAGTGTATCGCCTTTTGGGCTAGGTTCTTTGAACCACACGATATATAGCGATTACCTTGTGGAAACTTGTATTACCTTTATTGGTATTTGTTATTTGCCTTTTGCTTGTTTTGGGATATGATATCTTTTGTTTATTTGAGTTACCGATGATATGAGGCTTGTTATGATTCATCTTATGTTAGATGATTTGGTTATCTCCTTTGGGGATATTTGTGGTACTTTATGACCTTGTATGTTCATTATCATTTAGTTTGTTTAACTGATTTGTTTAGCTAGACTGACCCATGTGTTTTACACTCGGGTCAGACCGAGATGTTTCAGGTTAGGTACATTGGACTTAGCCTATTTTGCTTCTGCATGGACTACTCCGCTAGCTCCTTTTTGTTATAGCTTTTTGTGTAGTCCTTTTTGTCTGTAACTCTGATATGTACTCTATTGACTCGTCTGTATATTGCGGTTGCTTTAACACTTGACATGTATCATTTTGTATACTCTGTAATGTATCTGAATATGTGTAAAGGTATGTGATGATTAACTGTTCTGTGATGTGTATTACATTTGAGTTGTCATATTTGTTCTGATAGATCCTCCAGCCACTTATGGCTTTGTGTTAAGTATTTATTGGATATGTCGATCCACTTGATAAAAATATAGATATATGCTACCTTGTCGACGTATTCAGTAGATAATTAAGGCAAGGCTATAGATGGTCGCTCTTAACCAGCTCTATTCTCCGCATTAGTAGACGGTGTTACCTTGTAATACTCTTTGCTAATGTGGGTCTCGGAGTGGGGCGTTACAAGTTTGATATAAAATGGTTTGTGTATTGAAAATGGTTTATATAGTAAAATAGTTTGGAAAATCAAAATAATTTGAATATTTAAAAGATAGAATTTTAACAATTTATTTAAAAATAATTTATTTTGAAAGTAGTTCAAATCAAACTGATTCAATTTCAAATCTTTCAATTCAAATCATCTTCAATCTCAATTTAATTCAAATCGACTCAATTTTGATTTAAATTCAAATCAATTTCAATTTTAATTTCAATTCAAATTAATTTCAATTTCGATTCAATTCGAATTACTTTGACTTTCAATTTCAATTTTGAAACGTTTCATATTAACTTCAAATTCGATTCAACGATTCGATTCAGTGGTTTAAATTTCAATTCAATTCTTATTTTAAACCATTTCAATTTATATAAATTTTGAGTTCGATTTCAAAACACCGATTTAAATCCCTTAAATCTATTTAAGCTTTAGCGTTCAATTTAAGGTTCAAATCTTTAAAACGATTCAATTTCGAGTCCAAGTTTGAAATATCAACTTTTCTCACTTTTACTTAAATAACTTCGAAGTTGAAGTAAAAGTTTAAACCTTTTAAAACAATTCAATTTCCATAATTCAAATCATATTTCAATTCAAACTTCAAATTTCAAATTGCATTCTTTAAACAATTTCTTTTAACCAATTTCAATTTCACACTTCAAGGTCGAGTTTAAAAATAATTCAATTTCTATATTTCAATTCAATTTTATTTTTATAAAACAAAATCATTTATACAGATTCAAATTCAAGAATTTTAAACCCTTTAATTTAACCAATCTGGTGTCCGTATATAATTTTCTACCCTATGGCCAAGTGAATAGTTATTTCGATTTTAATTCCAGGGATGAATATATATCATTTCAATCCAAATAAAGTGTCATAGGTGTTTGCACCAAAAATGGTCACAAACCCCAAGTGTAGTGAGAGCACCAGCGTATGAATACGAATCAACAGTATTCACACACAAATCACAGATCTAAGCAGGTAACAAGCAGCAATCAAGAAATAATGAACAGTGACACACAATTTATAGTGGTTCGGCTATCTCCGGCCTACGTCCACTTCAAGGTTTTTATGATTTTATTGCTCGATGCTTGAAGATTACAATTTCGTATGTTGTATTACAACTGATTGCTGAACTAAATCTGAATCTAAGGCAGCAATGGTGATCTGGAATAAATCTGGCAGAATCTGGGCGCTCTTTAGCTCTCAAAATTGTCCGACCTCTTTTTTGAATGACCAGGGGCTCTATTTATAGGTGTAGAAGGCTGATATTTCGCCTAAAATGAAGGGAGACCAGTTCTGGTACGTCAGGGGGCCCACATGCCCGCTTTATGGAAATCCGGGCCCGCACCGGGATCGATTCGACCCTAGGTTCGAATCGATCAAGAAATTGTCCAATCAAGCTGAAATTTGGCGTGAACATTCTTCAACATGTGCTCAAGCTTCTGTGAAAATTTCATAGCATTTGGATGTGTAGATCTCAAGTTATGATCAATTCAAGGTTGCATTTCTGGTTGACTAGCCTGGTTCGAATCGATCTAGTTCGAATCGATTCGTTCGAATCGATCCAGCGCGCGCTTCTGTGATGACGTGGAGCGCCTTCTTCGTATCGATCCTACTTCTATGCCGAGTTAACTGGGTTGACTCCGTGGTTTCAGCTGTTATAACTTGGTGGATTCGATGTAATGGATTCGAAGGTATGACTTCATCGAATCGATTGGATGAGCGTCCTCTTCGAATCGATCAAGGTAGGTTTCAGTTAATCGATACGAAGGTTTCTTGCTTGAAGCGATGCGAAGGTGGGAACGTTCCATTGGATTCGAGCTATTGGATTCGAACATAGGCTTGATCAATGGAGTCGAAGCAAGGCGTATTCTGACGGGTTCGAATCAAGGCATGTCGTGATCGATTCGAGGCAAAGGCTTGATCGATGGAGTCAAAACTACGGTCCTTTTTCATGGATTCGAACTATGTTCTCATGGATGGATTCGAACCAACGATGTCTCAAGTCGATTCGAACATAAGCCCTGCTGATGAATATAAAGTAAATCGAGTCGAACCAGGTGGAGTCGAAACTGATGGATTTGACTCATATGGGTGCGAACTCGAGGTTATGTTCTCCACTTGCTCCGATGATATCTTGAGCGTGCGACCTCGGATTGACTTGATATTTGGAACGTTGACTTTCACGGCTCTACTTGACGTGTCTTGTCAATTGTAGCCCGATCCGGACTCGGACAAAATTCATCGATATCTATGGTGAACCTGCGATGCACAATCGATGTTCATGACCAATAATCATTGATTTTCAGTTAATCTTTGGGTATCTCGACTTTGCCAAAAGTTGGGATAACATTTTGCCCCCCAAAACATGCCTTTTTGGTAAAAGGCGTGTTTTGATCAGTCTTAAATTGGATGCAGTGAGTTCATGTTTTACTCATAGCTTATAGCATTTTCAATCAAGTCCATGGCTGTTCGAAGCCGAATTGTTATCAATTTCTTCTAGTGGAAGTTAAGAATGAAATTCTTCAGTCTCTCCGTACTATTGATGGTCACTCCGGACCCTTGCCAAGATAATTCTAGATTTAGCGATTGAATAGAAAGATCCTATTACATTCCGGCGTCGCTTTCTATCCCTTGCACTCTGTCCCCAGCTAGGGCGTATAGCGATGTCTTGGTCGTTCTCGACCGATCATAGCCTCTCCGGGCTCATGTTGGATCCCATCCTGTCACTCTCCGGTGAAGGGGAAACAACGTTAAGTGAGTCAATCCTGTCGCTCTCCGGCGAAGCGACTCACCTCCTGCACTCCGGTTCAGTGTATCTGAACATTAAGCGATGTCATGACCTGAATCACCGGTCGATCAAAACCTCTCCGGGCTCATGCTGGATCCCATCCTGTCACTCTCCGGTGAAGGGGAAACAACGTTAAGTGAGTCAATCCTGTCGCTCTCCGGCGAAGCGACTCACCTCCTGCACTCCGGTTCAGTGTATCTGAACATTAAGCGATGTCATGGCCTAAATCGTGGGCCGATCATAGCCTCTCCGGGCTCTTATCGAATCCTGATCCAATCACTCTCCGGTGAATAGGAAACGATGCTTAAGTGAGTCGATCCTGTCGCTCTCCGGCGAAGCAACTCACTTCTTGCACTCCGGACCCCGCCTCTCCGGGTAAGGTCATAAAGCGATCATGTTTATATTGATATTTAATGTTTATCCTTTAACTCTCCGGTCAAAGGTTTATTTTAATAAGTGTTTCTTTATTAAATTCAAATCCTAGATGTTCAATCTCAAACACCAGGAAAAACAAGATAATGCCTCTCCGGGCGGAGCGGTCTATTTCCATCTCAGAGCATGCCTAGGGATCTCTCCGGTTCCCGTACATGAGTAAGTGGGATAGCCGTTTTATTTTGGAAATTAAATCTAAGAAAACTAATCGACCAGAGTCCAAATCTTGGACTTGGCCCTTGCCATCACAATCAGTTGATGACGAGTCGTGATCCCGATCCGGGATCATTCCTGTTTGGTTGATGCGGTAGTTGTTCGGGTCTAACCGCCGTCGTACGTTCTCTGACATATTGTGGCAATCTACCACTCCTGGCATGTTCTTCCACCTCATCCTTCAGGTGGCGGCATTCATCGTAGTGTGCCCATCTAACTCATGGAATAGGCAATATTTTTCGGTTCTACGTTCCCGCTCTGTGGGATCTCTCCTTGGTGGCTTTCGATAGGGGAGTTGCCCCCGAGTTTCGGTGTAAATTCGTTCCAGTCCTGCCACCAAGTCTGTGTATTGCCTGAATCTGGGCTCTCGGAATTTCTTCCGTTTATCAGGACCATCATGTGCATCATCCTGCTTTCTCTTTCCTTTGTCTGTGCTGGACTGTTCCCTGGCGGTTCCTTCGCCTTGTGCAACATTTATTTCCTGCCTCTCGGCTCGTGATTCTTCTAATCGAATGAATTTTTCAGCTTCATGGAAAAACTCTCCAAGATCTTGCGGTGGATCTTTAGTCAAAGAGTCTTTGAATTCGGTGCCTTCTCCAACTCCTGCCACTGCCGCCATTAAAATCATTGATGGGTCTGGGCGATCTACAGAAGTCACCGTTGCATTAAATCGTAACAGAAAATCTTTTATGGACTCTCCGGTCCTTTGCTTTATCGATGCCAAAGTCATCACGCTCTTAGGTCGCGTCACGTGGACCCTAAACTGCTTCATGAAGCAATCCACAAGCTCGCCCCATGTCCTGATTGATCCGGTTTCTAGCTGCCTAAACCAAAGCGCAGCCAAATCTGATAGGAATAAGGGAAAACATCGTGCCATCACTTCCTCGGATGCTCCCAGCACTTCCATGTGTCTGATATATCTGGTGATATGCATGGTCGGGTCTGACTTTCCATCATAAGGATTCAGCGTTGGTAGTTTGAACTTCGGAGGGTTCCTTGCATTCCTGATATTCGGAGCGAACGGACTCCGACTTACCTCTTCCAATCCTCCTCCTGAAAACCCTCCTCTCATGAGTCGTCTCACTAGGCAAATCATTCTTTCATCTCCATCTAGGGGTTGCCCCCTTGTCATGTCTCTGTCTTGCCCTCCGAGCCTTGTAGGGAATTCTGGTACGTACTCTTCGGGTGGCTCATTAGCATTTGTGTTGGCCCTAGCCGGTTGAGCTCCTTCCAAAGGTCCTTCCACGTTGGATCCTGCGGGCCTGCCCCCAAGCCCTAGTTGATTGCCTTCTGGTTTTGCATTCTGTCCTCCGTTGGGTTCCATAGCCCTAGCTTCTTGTTCCACATTCACAGCCGGTGTAGCTGGTCCAGGGTTCTGCGTCCCTGCAGCTCTCATCTGCTCGAAGAAATTCTGCAGCATCTCTTGTTGGCTTTTCATCATTCTTTCGTGCATCAGATTGGTCATGGTCTCCATTTCGTCTCTAGTGATGTAGATCGAAGCTGGTTCTTCTCCAGCACCAGAGGATGCCTCTTGACTTCCTGCCTGTTGGCTCCTCTCAGTTCTTTGTCTAGTTTGTCGAGTCATTGAAGAGTCAAATCTGAATCCTTAAAATCTTAAATCTAAACTTTGAATCTGGTGTAGCGGGTGCTAGTTCTTCTCGGTGAAAGCACCAAAGTGTTTGCACCAAAAATGGTCACAAACCCCAAGTGTAGTGAAAGCACCAGCGTATGAATACGAATCAACAGTATTCACACACAAATCACAGATCTAAGCAGGTAACAAGCAGCAATCAAGAAATAATGAACAGTGACACACAATTTATAGTGGTTCGGCTATCTCCGGCCTACGTCCACTTCAAGGTTTTTATGATTTTATTGCTCGATGCTTGAAGATTACAATTTCGTATGTTGTATTACAACTGATTGCTGAACTAAATCTGAATCTAAGGCAGCAATGGTGATCTGGAATAAATCTGGCAGAATCTGGGCGCTCTTTAGCTCTCAAAATTGTCCGACCTCTTTTCTGAATGACCAGGGGCTCTATTTATAGGTGTAGAAGGCTGATATTTCGCCTAAAATGAAGGGAGACCAGTTCTGGTACGTCAGGGGGCCCACATGCCCGCTTTATGGAAATCCGGGCCCGCACCGGGATCGATTCGACCCTAGGTTCGAATCGATCAAGAAATTGTCCAATCAAGCTGAAATTTGGCGTGAACATTCTTCAACATGTGCTCAAGCTTCTGTGAAAATTTCATAGCATTTGGATGTGTAGATCTCAAGTTATGATCAATTCAAGGTTGCATTTCTGGTTGACTAGCCTGGTTCGAATCGATCTAGTTCGAATCGATTCGTTCGAATCGATCCAGTGCGCGCTTCTGTGATGACGTGGAGCGCCTTCTTCGTATCGATCCTACTTCTATGCCGAGTTAACTGGGTTGACTCCGTGGTTTCAGCTGTTATAACTTGGTGGATTCGATGTAATGGATTCGAAGGTATGACTTCATCGAATCGATTGGATGAGCGTCCTCTTCGAATCGATCAAGGTAGGTTTCAGTTAATCGATACGAAGGTTTCTTGCTTGAAGCGATGCGAAGGTGGGAACGTTCCATTGGATTCGAGCTATTGGATTCGAACATAGGCTTGATCAATGGAGTCGAAGCAAGGCGTATTCTGACGGGTTCGAATCAAGGCATGTCGTGATCGATTCGAGGCAAAGGCTTGATCGATGGAGTCAAAACTACGGTCCTTTTTCATGGATTCGAACTATGTTCTCATGGATGGATTCGAACCAACGATGTCTCAAGTCGATTCGAACATAAGCCCTGCTGATGAATATAAAGTAAATCGAGTCGAACCAGGTGGAGTCGAAACTGATGGATTCGACTCATATGGGTGCGAACTCGAGGTTATGTTCTCCACTTGCTCCGATGATATCTTGAGCGTGCGACCTCGGATTGACTTGATATTTGGAACGTTGACTTTCACGGCTCTGCTTGACGTGTCTTGTCAATTGTAGCCCGATCCGGACTCGGACAAAATTCATCGATATCTATGGTGAACCTGCGATGCACAATCGATGTTCATGACCAATAATCATTGATTTTCAGTTAATCTTTGGGTATCTCGACTTTGCCAAAAGTTGGGATAACAATAGGTATATATCATTTCAAACTATTTCTTAATTTATTCGAAATAATTCAAATAATAGTTTATATACTATCAAATAATCATCCAAAATATCAACCAATAGGCATCCATCACAATCAACATCCAAAACAGCCAATAATCAGAATAGTTAACTAGTTATTAATAATAGGGACTTTAACTAGCAATTTAATTCCACTTCAATTTAACTGTCAATTCAAAATTTCTAACATGTAAATTTCTATGTCGATTTCCATGTGAGTTAAATTACCAAATAACAATCAATAAAATTAAATCACTTCATGATTTCAGTTTAACTAACATAAAAATATTTTAGTCTTCGTGAGCGGTTTAAAACACTCACCTTTATTTGAACTAAAAAAATTTCAGCTTCAAATAAATTCCAATTCCACTCCATGCCGTAGCCTTCGTCGATACGATCGCAATGCAACTTGTTTTGTTATTATCAGACCTCGTATGAAAAAGTTATAGATAATTAGCATAACGATTTTAATTAATATTTAATTAATATTTAATTAACTAAATAATTAAACTTAACCTCATCTTCATACGTGCATCTCCCTCCAGGCCCGTTCTACCCTGGCACGAACGCTATCTTATATTTTTTATCGTTCAAATCGTGCTCATGTTGACCGCCGACCACAACATCCACCGCGCCGCTCGCCTGCACCACCACCAACCCACAACCACCTCGCCCTTCTATGCTCGTGCGTGCGTGATTGAAGCCCTCAAAGCCTAAAACTGTCGCGAATTCGAACACGGATCTCGGCGAAAACGAGCCCTTCCAGCTCGATCCAACCGCACAACATGAAGAGGAGATCGAGCTCTCCATTTTTCCTTTTTGTGGCATTCGAATTCACTGAGTGGATTTGTAGAAAACGAGAGGAGAAGATCGGAGAATGTCAGCCATTAATCATTTTAAGAGAACGACTAAAGGATAGGTTTTCGTTTGTGCGAATGAAGATAAACGATGGTCTATTATATAAATATTTGACGCAATTCACACATAAATTTTCCGAACTCCAAATGAGGCATCCCGCCTGGCGTTCTATATGTATGTCCCCATTCTGAACACAATGGAACTAGTTTCGGGACCCATTCCATCATATTCAGAAGATAGCATTTCAAAATCAAATTATATTAATTAAATTCCTTTAATTAATTTCTACGCGTTTCAAGCTCGCACGGCCAAACGATAAGTCTGATCGCTACAAATCTTGAAATTCTATAATAATTCACTATTATGGATCCGATGAAACTGGTTTTGTCGAAATCCGAGACAGTGCCCAAAAAGACTATTTTTAACACGTTAATTAAAACGAGAAATTTCCAAAATAAATTAATTCACTTTTAAAAGTTAACGATCTTCGTTCTTGTTTAAATAAAATTTAAATCAACTTTTGAAATCATTTTGATTCATATTAAATTCAGAATTCAATTATTTAAATAATTTCAATATTAAATTTAAACAATTAATTATCAAATAAATCACCATATTTTAATTATAAGTTATATAACTTTTAAAACGAATTCAAATAATACAACAACCACTTCCATTTTACAGTAACTCAACATTTATTATTCAATTCTTGCTATTGATTATAAACACATTCAATACATAGAATTTCATTTTAATATTTGTTATTGCTTAAATCTTATCGAAATTGTTTTTCAAAATTTTATTCAAGTTCATATTCAATAAACTACATAAATAATTCATTAAATTTTTATTTCTAACCATTTTTATTCACTAATTATATTAAATTTAATAATCTAAAATAGTTAAAAATACGGGTCGCTATAGCATTATTGCCTGTAGGCAACCCATCTATAAAGCCCATCGATATATGTTCTCAATTCCAAGTCGGAACCTCCAATGGAAATAACAACCCTTCAGATTTTCCTTACTCGTTCTTAGTCTTTTGGCACGTCAATATATGGAAGCAAATTCTTCATCCTTGACCAATTAGAAAATTCTCTTCATATCCCTTTACATCTTAACTCAATTAGGCTGACCTTTCACAAGCTTTGGGTTTAAAGCATTCTAACCTAATTTCCTTACCGACTTCCAGTCTTATCGTCGGTTTATCACTAGTTAAGTGTCCTTATGAAATTTCCTTATTTACGATATTTCTCATATATACATACATATATATATATATATATTTAGCAGTCTAATCTCATCCCTACAATCAACACAGTGATAAAACAGGAACATCCCTTATACCATATCAAACACATTTTCAAAAGAGACAACTAGTGATTTTAATCCAAAAACTCTAAAAGAAAATTTTACTGGAAGCTGCTCTTAATCATTAACTGGTGTTAATGATATTGGGGTCCTAATGCTCCTTACCAATTTAAGATGTACATTCCTAGAATGTCGCTCCATCATTAAATACCTTACTTTTTCCTTCTTAGTTCTAATAAATATCTATTACCCATAATAACTGGTCATTAATGTCAAAATTGACAATGTGTAATAAATCCTTATTTAATCTCTTTTAGTCCCTTACCAATTTCAAAACTTACTTATTATGAGTATTTAATTCCTCCATAAATACCATATTAGCTTCCTTAATCAGTCCCTATTTAATTCCTTTTTATTCTTTATTAATTATAAATTTATTACCCATTAAATCTGCAATTAATGTCCATAAACCCTAGTCCTATAATTACTATGCTATTTATAATTAATATGAATACTATTGTAAATTACGTTATATATATTTCTTATTTCTAATTATTAGTTTCTAAATATTCCTTTCCATATTATTTTATTCGAGCGATCCTTCCAATTAGGATTACCGCTATAATTGTTTATAAATTAACCACAAGTGGTATTTTTGCTTTGTTTGAAATAATAAGGGATTATTTCTTTTTCTTTTATTGAGACAGTGTAAACTACGGCAGAGAATATCCATATCTTACACGTCCCTTTCCCTTTTTAAAATATCCCTTGTTAATTCAAAATCGCACTTTTATACATTTAAAGAATTACGTAATTTACGAAAATTACACGGAACCTATTCTCAATAAATCAGAATATAGAAATTCACATGGTCAACCTAACTTACAACCCAATTATAGATCTAGAATATATTTACAACATTACCAACATTCTACAAACAAATGCCAGGGACTGATTTCAAATTTTTAGATCAGGTTGTAAATACTATTCTTATTTTATTCATACCGTAAAACCTTTAACCTTTCTTTCCTAGATAGTGATCCTTATCTACTCCATAAAATATAAACGTAGAAGTCCACATTACGCTAGTATGGAAAATTTGAAATTCAAACTTGCAAAAGAATTTTCACATCTCGAAAGAATACTTTTAAGCAAATTTCCAAAAGAATTTCCAACTTGTAAAAACGGTTTTGGGAATTGAATTCCCAAAAGCATCTAAACATCATATTTCATTATATTCCATATATATATTCCATTTTTATTAAACTATTGAACAAAACCTTCCAAAAATATTCAGACCCAATTTCACACTTTTCAAAACATTTACCGCTTTATTCTTATCCCCAATTTCAGAAATTTCTTCATAAAGTAATTTTCCTTCTCAAATATTTTTACCTCAAAGACTTACTTCTTTAAAGTAGAGTCTTCAATCCAAAACATTCAAAAACTCAATTATTAAACCAAACCATCAAAATTTCAAAAAAATTGCTTAGTTCCAAAAATAAGCAAAATAATTTCACTTTTTCAAAAACTTTCTACATCAAAGGTTTATTATTTTAAAAGATGGTCTTTTAATCCTAACCATTCAAAAACACTTCTATAATTTAAAACAATGAAAAGTGGAGTAGACAAGGTAAACTCTTAACCCATCATTTTCCTATCCCATTTTCATCACTTTTCTCCTACATTATCTCTACCTAGATTACTAATCCTATTTTATAAGTTCTTAATGCTATTCATGTCCAATTTTCCCAATATTGCATATGTTTATATTTCTCCTACTTAATGGCTTCTACATCTTTTTAATCAAGTTCATTTTCCATTTTAAAAAGAAGAATTTTTAAAGAACTTCCAAATTTATGCAATAAGAGAAATCATCAAGTCCAACTTACGCTCTATTTTACATTTACTTCAAAAAGAAAAATTTCTTTATCGAAAATCTTTAAACCAAAAATTTTTGACCCAACAAATTTTTTTAACTAAGAGTTTCAAAACGGAAAAACCCTTTTTGCCTAAAACTTTTTATTCACAAACTTTTGCTTTAACAAAATTTCTAATTTATGAATTTCAAAATTTGCCATTTTTCTTTCAAAACAACCACTTCTCAGTAATTCCATTGAAAAACTTATTCAAAACATTTTAATGAAGTTTCCAAAAATAATTTTTATCAAATTCTTTCACGGGGGTTGGATCTTTTTGGAAATTGACTTTAGTTGTCCTTTCTATTGAATTTTGCTTCTTCTATCATCCCTTTTGGATGTTTACAACTATACTGCTTATAATATTCCATTACTACCCATCATGCTTATTTGCTATTTCTATAAATGTAGATTGTCCATAATAAATGATTATTATTCTAACTAGACAATTTCTAAGGATATTTATTTATTCATTCCAATTTTTCCTATTATAACTTTTTTACCTCACCATAATCTCTTTAATTAGTCCACTTATATCCTTATTAAATTCTTGCAACTCCCTATTTATTTCACATTTATTGCCCTTTTAATTTTAGAGTAACAATCTCTTTGAAAAACATTTCAAACAATACGACTTTCGCCGCACATTCCTTACTCTATTTATTTTTCCAACCCATAATCGCCTTGCTCATCCTTTCGGAATATGGTCGCGACCACTTCTATAGTCGAAATTTAGAGTAAATTCAAATTAAGCATATATATAAAAATTTATATATAGTAGAGTTTTGAAAAATTAATTCTAAAAAGAACAGGTTCGCCATTCATATGTATACCTATCCCCATTGATCGAGTAACCTAAGCTCAAATACCAAATGTAATAACCCGCCCCGAAACGGACCTAATTTCGACCAAACAAAAACCTGTCGAACCTTAACCCCATCTCAAGGCGAGTTTTTAAGTTTATAAAATAAAAACAATACACAGTACGCAAAGTTATCAATCCATACTTTTAGAATCTCACAACAGACTGGGTAAAATATAATATTAGAAATAAGTACCCATTTTATAAAAAACAATTTCAGAAACATAACATGTTAAATATTACAACATGTTTACATAAAGCCTCTATAGTAAAATATTCAAAATAATATAACTTTCTAAACTGGGTAAAATAAAATTAGCATAAATAGATAAATAACTGCCATAAGTCCTCATCTCTACGTTCATCTCCTAAATCAGCATTGTCTCCTCTAACCTATGTATTATAATGAGGAGTGGGTCAGAACAACAAAAGTTTGGTGAAATGAAAATCTCAAGCTTTATCAGAATTGTACTTGGGTAGTGTTATTTAGATAAATAAATATACTATAATAATAAATTTAACTGTAAGCCCAAAGGCCTTTCCAGTCCAATTCCATAGCTTACACGCGACTAACATCAATGACGTAAGAGAAAGCACCCAAACCAATAAATACTCTTTATTGAAGATTAGGCAGAATCTAACCATTTAATACCTATAAAATAGGCAGGTTCCCCTTACATAATACCAAACTCATTTTCAAATTCTAACGAAATTATCGTTAACGATGCGAGAGCGAGAATCTCCGAACCACTTAACACCTCTTTCCTAAGAACTTAGGCAGACTCTAATTATTTAAGACTTATAAAATAGGTTGGTCCCGTCATTTAAGACTTAACCCAAGGTGGATCCCTGTATGGTTCTCACTAACTGACATCGTAAGGAATCCCATAAGGTCACTTAATACTTCTCCTAAGAAAGTGGCAGACCCTACCATAGCCACTTAATACCTCTAACCCGAAGCAGACCCCTCCTAAATATTTCTCCTACCATATCGATAGCATAACTTATGATACATAACCCAACTGTGACATCTCAGATTAATCCAATTATCTGTAGGTACTGGTAGTCGGATTACCTGGGCATGCCCTATAGACTTGGGACTAACCTCGTGTCCACTAGGCATATTTATTAATGGTAATTTCCCACATTAGTCTGTAAAGCAACAACGTTGGTAGCCAGATTTAACTGAGCAGACTATGTAACTTTGGATTGACCTTGCATCCCTATAACTTAGTCATACTTCATATGTATAACCACTGTATACATTTACCATCCTACAAAATTAATAATTAAGGCCATATAATGTATCCTCTTATTACACCTTTAGTTATGAACTAATTCCCATAATTATCATCAACTACCTTCCTAAGGAATTAATACTATTTACTAACTTATTAATTATAATCAATATATTCAATAAACTATAATTATTACATTATTATTACTTTAATAACCAATACGTTAAAATTGTATACACATACACACACATAAGATTCGAATAAATTATTTTTAATCACACGCAAAGAAAAAAGTACTAATTTAGATTTAAATGTCAAATCCATACAAGTCTCAAACTCCAAACAAAAGAATAGCCAATATCTTTTGCTAACAACTTGACTTGTAGACAAAAAGGAATAGTACCAAACTCATCTCATATAAATATAATAGAATTAACTCTTCTATTCAAGGAGCAAGCTTTACAATTTAAGCCTTTTATATTCTATCCAACTTTTGCAATTATAAACTTGGAATGAAAGGGGATTCGTACTTATTTTAATTTACAGAAATAGGCAGTGCAAACTACAAGTAATCAAAAAACATACTTTACACACCATTTCTAACTTTATTTATTTTTAGAATCCTTTAACACTATAAGAGAAACCAAAAGAGATAAAGTGGGATTGATTATAAATTGCTTAAATCTCAACGTAGATCTGATTCTACTATATTAATATAAAACAATTGAAATTCCAACATATTCAAAGAATGACATTTATTTTAGGGAAATTCTAAGGGTTTTAGATGTTATGTTTTCGTTTACCAAAATTTCCCAAGGCATACATCAAATTCAAATAAATACTATTCAATTACAAAAATGTGAAAAACTTGATATTTCCACTCATAGAGAATCATTTGCCTCCTAACTGGATTTGATTCCACCATGCCTAATTCCCTTTCTGATCTCCCTCTTCTGGAATATACAACAAAGTAAATTGTATATAGGAATTTGATTTAGAATCAAAAACTAGCGAGGGATAGAATTAGGAATCAAAAGAATTAAACATCTAAACCTCTTACTTGAAAATCTTAACTGATTCTGGAATCTAGAGAAGAAGAAGAAGGGATCTGATTTATATCGCTCCTAATTCTCAATTAGATCTTTTCCTTTTCAAATATATAATAAATAAATTGTATATATAGATTAGATTTCAGAAACTAGAAGGTAGGGAGAAGAAGGAAATTTAAATTAAAGATTAGAAATTAGAATTACTTACTAGAAAGTTTACTATTTTTGATACCCTAAGGGGAGAGATTTTGATAGAGCTTCGTCTTTGCTATGGAGTTTTATAAAGGAAAAGTGGGGGTCTAGGGGTCTATTTATAGAGGTGGGAAGGAACCAGAACCGTCGGTTTAAAAAAATTAAATCCGGACCATTAAAATAACTAAACTGTAGCCGCCACCTTCAGGCAGCGGTCGACTGCCACCCTCCATCGATCGACCACTAGCGGTCGACCAGTCAAGACCAAGGGGTCAACCACTTCCCTCTATATTTGGATGTTTTGATTTCTTTCCGTTGTTCTATTATTTATTTATTTAATTTATTTTATATGTTAAACGTTATATTTAACATTTATAGTTAAGTACCCCTTAACCTTAATTATTTAAATTCAAAATTTTAAGCTTTTAATTTAAAATTCAAATATTTAAATTTCAAATTTTAAAACTTTAAATATCCATAACTTCTCCATTTGAACGCCGATTTCAACATATTATATATGGAAACTGATCAGAAAATCGCCACTGTATTGAGTTTTCTGTAATTTTGAGGTTAGCTATGTCAAAATCAAATTTTTTTTATTGCTATCCCGAGTGCAAAACCTATATTTGCTCTATGTTTGAAACTGAAACGAAATTGGCCATAACTTCGTCGTTTCTTAACCGAATTTGATAATTTTGGATATTCCGGAAAGCTTAGATCATGTGCTACAAGTTTAATTCTTTGTGTTTTCTGGAATTTTAAAGTTTGTCCGGAAAGCTTAGATCATGTGCTACAAGTTTAATTCTTTGTGTTTTCTGTGATGTGCTTTACATTTAGTTATTGTATTTTGTTCTTATAGATCCGTAAGCCACCTATAGTTTTGGATTAAGCATTTACTAGGTATGTAGATCCACTTGAGATAGAAAAGAAAAATCATATTGCATTTATCGACGTATTAAGTAGATGTTTAAGAGAAAATTATAGATGGTCGCCCTTAACCAGCCCTATTCTCCGCTTTAGTAGACGGAATTACTCGTTAATTCTCTTTACTAAGGTGGGTCTCGGGGTGGGGCGTTACAGCAAAATGTAATGGTGCAACTACCATATTCAAACTCTAATATTTACAAAATTTCCATTTTTATCTTTATTTTACTTAATTTCTTATTGAATTTTTATGGGTTGTTATAGAAGACGTAAGGACTTAGAGTTCTTTGTTAGATATTTTGTCTACGTGAAAGTATCACCGATGAAGGGTATTATATGATTTGGAAAGTTGAAAAAGTTGACACCTAAATATGTTGGTATGTATCCTATTATAGAGAGAATCAAGAAACTTGCATATTGTATTGAGTTACGAAGTACTTTGGCCAGAGTCCATAATGTTTTCCACATATCTCATTTGAGAAAGTATGTACGTAATCAAGAGACTACTATTGAGCTAATGGTTATGTAGGATCTATTAGTGGATCCTAATATGAAGATCAGTAAGCAACTATTTGTATAGTGGATAGAGGTACAAATAAGCTTAGAAACATGACAGTCAAGTTAGTAAAGGTCCAGTGGAGTGACGATAAACGAGACTGTACTTAGGAGACTGATGATAGAATTAGGGAGGCTTATTATGAGATATTTTGATGTATATCCTTTATTACTATATAGACTTTTTGACTAGTAGTTTTTCTATCATTATTTATTCTATATGCATGTGATACATGTTTGCACGGTTGATATACTTGATTATCTGTACCTTATCAGAATTTCAAGGATAAAATTCTTTAAGGAAGGAAACCTCCAACTCCCCAAATTTTTGTTGCATATTATTCAAGAAATTTAATTAATTAGTAATTAAATAAATAATGTGAAAAAGTGTATAGAGTGAAGATAGTTGCTATGTTAATAAAAGTTTGAATTTTAAATTTTAAATTTTAAATGATGTAGTGGGTTATGAGAAAATGGAATATAAGGTATTAGTTAAACTAGGGAGAGATAAAGAAAGAAAGATAAGGCAATACATTATTTCTCCTAACCCTCTCCCCTAACCCTTATTACTAATTTGGCCATATCCTGTAACCAAGAAAGAAAAAAAAACATAAAATCAAGAGAACTTCGTTAAAATACATTTCAACCAAAGAAGAAGAAGTGAAAGAAGCTTAAGGAAGGAAACTAAGGCAATTATCTCCACGCAAATGTAATCTAAGGCGAATAATTTCCCCATCCCTTCTTTATCTGAAGTTTGTAATTTGGGTTTATGATAGAATCCAAAAATTTTGATGACTTTTAATCATTTATATGGGTTATGATTATCATTTGTTAATTTTGTGAAATTTTTGTAAAGGAATTTTGATTTAAAAACATAGATTTTTTTGTTCAAATGCTTTGAATTTTTAATATGATGTTTGGAATAGTATTTTGTAGATGGGTCGTAAATTTCATAATTTTATGGAATTTATGAATTAGCTATGAATTTTCTAAGTTAAAAAGGAGAAAATTTTGGATTTTAATTATTGAAAATAGGAAAAATAATTATTATGCTTTGAAATTTTTTATATATGATAAAAGAAGGCATTTTTAGTTTTTGAAAATTTTTGGAGATTTTTCCCATGCATTTTCGAATTACTATGGATTATTTAGTAAAGGAAGGATTTAATTATTTAGTTTGATAATTAAATAATTATGGTAAATAATCAAGATTTTGTAAAGATGGAGAAATACCCTATCTGATTTTGCTGCAAAAAGTCTAAACTATTTTGATTACTAATAGGAATTTGACAAAGATATTGGTTGGTAAATATTAATTACTTTTAAAGAAAATAAATCAGATTTGTAAATGTTTACAAAAATGTAATTTTCAACCTATGATAGATATCTCAACTTTCGACAGTTATTTAAATGTCAATATACGATAGCTATTTGTTTTTCAGCATGCGATGGTCTTAGTTTTAAAACTATGTTAGCTTTAAAAGTTTTGAGGTGTGGTAACATCATATTTTTAACCTTTGATAGATTATAAACGTTAAGGAAGCAATAACATCGAATTTTCAATATTTTACAGCTTCTAAAAGTAAAGGATGCGAAAGCATCATATTTTCAACCTTCGATTGCTTTTAAAAGTTAAGGATGTGATAACATCATATTTTCAACCTTTGGTAACTTTTAAAAGTTGGAGATGTGGTAGCACCATATCTTTAACCTTCAATAGTTATGCCTTTTACTTGCGATAGCTTTGTGCTTTTTAACTTGCTATAGCCTGTTTCGGTTGACATGCGATAGTTTGTTTTAATTGATATTCGATAGCTTTGTTAACATGCAATAACTTGATAGCTTTTGTTTTATAGTGCGACATCACATATTTTTGACATGCGATAGCATATAGATTTTGAAGAGTGATAGCACAAGTTTTCAATGTGCGATAGAGTAAGTTTTTGAAATGTAAGATAGCCTAATTGTTGAGTCACGGTAACTTTTAAATCTATATTGGGCTATGTTTTCTTCACACAAAAATATTGTTTTTGTTAAGCATTTTGATGAGGTTTTAAAAGGAAATAAAAAAATATTGCAACCCATTTTTAAATAGTTTTGTGAAAGATATCATTACTTAATTACAAGTATTTTTTATGTACGAAATGCCTGTCAGATGAACATATATTTGCGATGGATGATGTTATTATATATTTAATTTTGCGCCTTGAATAGTTGATATTGTATATGTAAATTATTGACATGTTAACTTATATGTTATATGTTATCATCCAATGTTTTGACCTTAGGGATTGAGAACTGATAACGATTAAGGTTATTCCAGGAGTGAGTATGGTCAGACTTAACTCATAAGTGAATAGAATTACATCCAAAAGATTAGGAAGACCAAATTGTACAAGAATGCCTTGAACTAATCAAAAGACATGACTCATGGATATTTTAATACCAAATTTTTAGGTAGATACTAGGGTAGGGTCGCGCCTACTTTCCAACCCTTAAGCCCCCGATTGGTCATGTTTGCGATTTCAATACGTAGGGATTTGTCAATATTGAGGCTAAAATTTTGGAGTTATGCATGGAAATGAACTTGTAGTAAAGACACTCTTCATTGTTTTTCTTCTTTTGGACTGAAGCCATTGTTATTTCCTTCTGCTAGAAAGGAGATTTTAGATTATCTGGTTATATTTTTGTCTTAAGTCAGCCCGATAGGTTTTTAGTTGGTTTATGAAAATTAATAAGTTCATATTGATCCTGAGAAAACTATGTCATGGAGTATTTTATGGGAGTAACTATGGAAATGTGTGACCCTTAGACCCTAGTGAATGACAGAATATTCATTTTAGCATATTATACTTGATATTGATGTGATGATTATGTTCTAATTATTTTGATTGCAAGATATGTTATGATTGACATATTGTTTGATAAGATACTAGTGATGGGAAACTCGTTCGTGCTTCAAGTATTGTGGTCTCATTATTTATTTATTTTGATTTGAGATGGACTAGTATTATTTACAATAAATTTTTGTTTTGACCCGAAGTTTTATATTTCCTCTTAAACTCTCAGGTATTCAATTGAAATTGGGTAGATTGAGAGTTGAGTTTTTCAGGTTTAAACGAATAAGCCTCCAAAGACATGCTTGAAGCAAGCAGATATTAGACGTATTTCCACTGTGCAATTTAACTGCTTTTGTTATTGTTGACTGTATGTAATGATGAGGTTTATAATAGTCTAATAGTTAAGATTGATCATTCGAGGAGGAATTTTATATGTCGCTCTTGGAAATATATTTGTACTTATTATATTTTATCTGAACTATGGAACCATGGGGTTCACTATAAGAATAACGTCAAATTCAGACGGCGGATAGCCATCGGCGGTCGTCGATAACCGACGGAATAGCCGACAGAATAGCATACGCGCTTCCCGACTCTTTTCAACAGAATCGACCATGGATTTTCGACGGACTCCTATGGCTTTTAGCAATGGTTTTCCAATGGCTGGCGGTGTACATGTGGCCACGAACCTTACTAATAATCTGTCGATAGCTGTCGCTATCTGTCAGAATTTTATGACCAGATAGCCATCCCTAGTCGTCGAAATCCATCGGTAATCTGGGTGATTTTTTTTGTAGCAGTAGCCATTTGATTCCTATACAATCCATATACATCAATATATATCATAGCTCCATTTCACACATATATATGATATATATATAAGCTAAAATCACATATTATATCAACAACAATATTAATAACAAATCAAGCTCAGACAATCCAACAAACATAAAATCAAACATCCAACGTCTCCACAAAATGTATCAAGCATATCCAATCAACATCAAACATCCAACATCTCCACAAAATGTATCAAACATACCCATATCAACATAAAACATCCAACATCTCATCAACGTATATCAAACATAACAAAAAACATCGTACTCACTATCTCCAAGTGGATATATACAGTGTCCAAACACAAACAAAAGCACAAAATAGTGTACCTATCAAGACTTGTCATTGCATCCGGAAGCACCCAACGATGAAGGGAATGTCTAATGCTGCTGCACATACTCCGCCAAGTGCTGGTTCAACTGTGCCATCTCCACAGCACGAAGGCGGTCTTGCTCCTATAGTTGTGCAACCATGGCTCTCAGCTCCGCAATCTGTGCTTTGTCTTGAGCTTTTTGGTATGCTTTGTGCGAGGTCCTAGTCTGCGAATAGAAATAAGTTGTTATAAAAATTACGTAAATTTTATAAAATTTTTGCAACTTTTATAAGGTAGTTTATGTTTCTAAATTACCGCTTGGTTCCCAAAGCCAAAATGCCTACATCGCGACGTCGGTTCCATGATATAGTCAAAAATAGAATCCTCCTCATCATGCGTCAACTCCTTCCATCCCTTTTCTTGCAGCATCTGTGCTCGTGTCTTCCTGAAAATTTTCCTACAATGCAAAAGAAAATTCAATTGAAATTTACACAACATTATTTTAATTCTTTATAACTAATTACTTAAACTGATCAATATTAATAACTTAAAATTTAGAATATGCTTATATAGGAAGCGGTTGCTTTATCGTCGTCCTCCCATGCGTACGTGAGGTTATCGGCTTCATCTGTCTGCTTGATGGCATGAGTATGAGCAAATACATCCATATATGAGACATGACCTCCACGCGCTCTTTCTTGAAATAGACAGTATATATGTATTACTGTTGTAATAACTATTTATTAATAACTTATAACTTAAAATATACAAATGTAATAACTGTTTATAATTTCAATTAAGAAATTTACCAGATACTCACGATGATGCTGAAATGACTTGGAACCACCACGATATGTGATCGGGTTCTTGTTTCTGTTCGTGGAGTTCCTCTCCGACTCCGCCTGCAAATTTAAATTGGACATTATATTTTACAGCTGTAAAACAAATTTAAGGGATATATGATAGACTTACATTAAATTTATCGCTGTTCCACCAAGTAACCCAAGCATACCACATGCTAGCGCTCATCCAGTTAGGCTTCTTCCCCGCTTTCCTAAAACCAGGCATTGTGTCCCAGTAATTCTTAGCAATTTTTGAACTCCAGTGGTGCTGGCAAAGAGGAATGTCAGCTTCCTACAAGTCTACCGCCCCCTGCACGTTGAGAAAATATAAGTTATACATTTATACTTAGTCAGCAAATTGTAAAGTGGTAGTATATAATGATATATAAATTTACACTCACTAGGAAGTCCTGCCAGATACTCTGCTTGATGGCGTCTGGGATCTTACTCCATCTAGGCCAACATGTAGTCATCCTGCTCATGTAAGCCCGCTTCAAAATACTAAGAACAATCCCTGATGACTCCAGCTCAAATCCCCCGTGTTAAATATGAAACGGACCTTTAATAAATCATGACTAATATATCATACACAAACTATTTTCAATGGTAATATTAATACTTATGATCCATCCGCTTTAGGTTGCAAAGTCACTACAGTATGCAGTGCTTGCTCTGATGGGCCGCTGCCATCACCTCCAGCGGCGGTCCCTCTTTGAGAAGAAGAGAGTAAACCTGAATGGAAAGAACCATGGCATCAGAAAAAAGACATAATACCTATCACAAACCTCATTGATTATTAATGGTCATATCATTGTTAATGAGAAAAATGTAACATAAATAATCACATAAACTACCTTCTATTAAGATGTACATTATAATCAGTCCTCGTCGTTTTCTGATCCAAATTCGGTCTTGTACTCAATATTGTTTTCCTCTGCAGTCTCAAATGCTTCTACTAATACGTTTGATTCATTGTTTAGAGGTCCAAAATCGATTTGATCGTAGGTTATTGTTATTTCGCCATTTTCCTCGATATCTGCTTGATAAGCTTATTCATTTGGTATATTCTTTCCATCAAACGTAAATCTTGCCTTCGTTTTAAAAACTGCCGACCAATCTACTTTATCTCCTTTTGAAGATGGATAAGGAGTGTAATAAACTTGTAGGGCTTGTTTGGCGAGTATAAAATGATCGTACTTATGATAACATAAGGTATGCTTTATTTCAATAAGATTATAATTTGGGTGAATGTTGATTCCAGAACCTGAAACATTGCTGAACTAGTTGCATCTAATCAAAAAAAATTCCTCCCCAGGCCTTGTGAAATATGTCAATTGCAAAACCTGGGTTAACACGCCATAAAAATCCTTTATATGATCATTTGGATCATCACATCCTTTAACAAATACACCGGTATAGTTAGTTAATGTTTCAGCACCATATTCTTTGGTGTTTAATTTATATCCATTGACGAAAAATATTGGATATGTCTTGACTTTTCTTTCTCGCCCCATCGATAGATTTTTCAATCCTTCATCGACCATACAATTTACCGAATCATAAACGTAGTTCGAAAACCAACTAGCGAAATCTTTACTGATATCACCGCTTGGATGTTGTGATTCATAAACACTGCAGATAAAGATAATATGTTGCATTATAATTAATGTACACATGTATTATTAAAATAAATATATCCAGACTTTTTATTTAATATTACCTAACGAATGGTGCAACTTCAGCACAATTAAGAAGAATATATGTGTGTGCTACATGGTAATCTCTATCATCTAACCATACGTCCACTCATTTTCCAACAGGTCGACCATGTTGTCTAAAAATAAATAACATTACTTCAGAAGAATCTTGTTCCTCGCCTTCATCATTACATACATTTTCAAATGATAAGTTCATATGATCATGTTAATAATGGGAGAAAAAGAACGAAGCTTCTTCTTCGATATATGATTTGAAAATTGAACCTTCAACTCGTGCTTTTTGTCTCACTTTTTTCTTTAGATGATTTAAGTACCTATTAAAAATTATTTCAAATTAGAATTTACTTATATATGTAATTAAATAATATTTAACATACTCAATATTAATGCATCTCAAATGGATACATCCATCCATATTGCACAAGACCTCGAAGACGTGCTTCATATGGAAGATGAACATGTAAATGCTCCATTACATTAAAGAAACCTGGAAGAAATATTTTCTCCAATTTGCAGAGCAGTATAGGGATTTCTTCCTCAAGTTTACATAGATGATCAACTTTTAACGTAGTGGTACAAAGCTCCTTATAAAACAAACTAAGTTCCGTTACAACCTTCCAAACTATTCCGGGCCTTTGAAAGCGACGGGTAACAAATTTTCCACATTACATGACAATCAGGCTTTTCATCCCACTCGATTTACCGTTCTTATAGTCGACACATCTACAAAAATTAGAAGAAATCCCATCAAGAAATCTTAATCCTTCCACCCAGTTTAATCTTCCTTTAACTTGGTTATTGTCTAGCTCATAGCATGCTTTAGGTTTTTTAATGTCATTTGGCTTGATATGAAGCTCTGGATGATTACATATATCTTGTACATCACGTCTTGATTTTAAATCATCCTTAGTCTTTCCATTAACATTTAAAACTTTATTAAACACGTTATCAAACACGTTTTTCTCGCTGTGCATCACATCAATATTATGACGAATTATGAGATTTTTCCAATAAGGCAACTCCAATATATACTTTGTGTTTGTACCAAAATTGGGTACAACACTCTTCGAAAGTTTTTGAAGAGATAAAATGAAGAAAATAAATGGAAAAAGAGGATTATCTAACAAAAACTCCAAAAAAAAGATAATAAGAGCGATTAAAATGCACAGAGACACAAGAATTTAGAGTGGTTCGGTGTATTGCCTACGTCCACTATGAAGTTGATTGCTTTATTTATCTTTCTTTGATGATTACAATTGATTTCAGCAGATTACAACTAATAACAATGATTTTCAGCAGTGAAATTCGTTGGTAGCAACAGCAACAGAGTACAGATCTGGATCCGGCAGAGTCTGGGCGTTGGAGAATTCAAAGAAGAAGAAGATCCCTTTTCTACATGCCCTGGGCTCTATTTATAGGTGTAGGAGGCTGATATTTCGCTCAGATCTCGGGAGACTCCCTCTGGCACGTGACTAGGCCCACGTGCCCAAGCCCATGAAGTTTCGGCCCGATCCGTGATCGATACGAACGGATTTCATATCAATCAAGATTATGTCCGATGGAGTCAAAATTTGGCGTGGACATTCCTTAGCATGCACGTAAGCTTTTGTGAAAATTTCATAGCATTTGGACTTGTAGATTAGGAGATATGATCGGTACGAAATGGGACTTTTGGTTGGCTGTTTCGTTCGTATCGATGATTTCGACTCAATGGTTTCGAATCGATGGCGGCATGTGTTGGCAGGTTGACGTGGCGCGCGTCCTTCGCATCGATCTGCAGCACACCCAGCTCGAATCGATGAAGACAGCCTAGTTCGAATCGATGGATGTTGGCTTGTTCGCATCGATGAAAGTTGCACAGTTCGTATCAATAAAAGATGCACAGTTCACATCGATGAATGCTCTTCTGTTCGTATCGATCGTTAAGCTTTGTTCGTATCGATTGTGGGGCCTAGTTCGTATCAATAATAGCATTCCACCTAGATGGATTCGAAAAAAGGCTCTATGATGGATACGAAGTGGCGCATCCTGATGGATTCGAACAGTGGCTTTGTGATGGACACGAAGTGGTCATTGTATGATCGATTCGAACAGTGGCTTCGCCGATGGAGTCGAACTCGATCGATTCGAATTGAGGCCCTTGGACGAATGCGAGGTCGCTGCTGTTCTGATCGATATGAAAGGAATGGATTCGAATAGAGGCTTGGCTATGAATATGAACTCGATCGAGTCGAACAAAGGCTTGGTGATGGATGCGGAGCTGATCGAGTCGAAGTGAGCTTCCCTTGATGGATTCGAACTGATCGATTCGAACAGTGGTTTGTTTTCTTCCAATTTTGCATCGCTTGTAACTTGAACATACGAACTCGGATTGACTTGAAATTTGGAATGTTGACTCTCATAGCCTCGCTTGTCATGTCATATCAATTTTAGCTCGATTCAAACTCGGACAAAATTCGTCGATTTCCATAGTGAGCCTGTGTATAACTGATCTCTAAGATGAACCGTCATTGGTTAATAGTCAATTCCTTGGTGTCACAGCCTTGCCAAAAGGCGGGATAACATTTCCCCCCCAAAGTACATCTTGTGGAAACATGATGTGCTTTGAAATGCTGCAATCTTCATTCTGAATAGTTATCGTCTTTTCGATGAAAGCTGTAATCTTTGACTGATTTTCTCGATAATGTAAACTGTTGACTGCCAACCACTGTACTCTATATTGTTGCAACTGGTTGTTGTATGCTAGTGATTAGCCATCTATTGTTGTAACCGTTACCAAATGAATTTCCAATTCTTGTGAATGTCGAAAATTGAATATTTGTCCGACGTATATGCATATACGTTAATCTGACTCTCGTTGACATTCACGAGTCGTTGTCAGTATATCTTATATCGAATTCCGTATCGATCCTCTCCTGAACCGATGTGAAATTCGAATTGTAACAACGCTCGATGGTCATTTTTGAATGTTCCTTCGTATCGATCCTCTCCTGAATCGGTGTAGAAGGTTAAAACATTGTTTTTGCATCAGTATTCGTTGCATTGATGGATACGAAATGAGCGTTTCG
The DNA here is from genome assembly GCA_030737815.1 of Allium fistulosum. NCBI lineage: Eukaryota > Viridiplantae > Streptophyta > Magnoliopsida > Asparagales > Amaryllidaceae > Allium > Allium fistulosum. The sequence goes on along the minus strand of CM060902.1, from coordinate 793,874,375 downwards.
AATCGATGGATGTCGGGTTCGATGGATACGAAGCGATCATTCGTATCGATAGAGTTCAATGCCTTCAGAACAGCCCCTATTGTGTGTTTCGAATCGATGGGTTTGATGTCATTGGATATGAATAGACAATTCGTATCAATGGGTTCGAACTGATCGTTCGTATCGCTGCACTGGAGATGGAGTCGAAGATGATCGATACGAATAGTGGTTTCGTATCGATGGATTCGAACTGCGCACTTCATGTTGCTAAACTAGGGATGGAGTCGAAAGTGATCGATACGAATAAGGGCTTGCATCGATGGATTTGGTGAATACTTCGTATCGATACAGACTCGAGTTCATGGATTCGAACAGCTTGTTCGAATCGATCCCGTGGTGACGCTTTGTAACCGGTCGAATCCATTGGGAGGCGAATCGTTTATTCCCTTCATCTTCGAGTCCATATTAATACCATGGACTTAGCCATATTTCACTTTTCACTTTTTACTCTTGTACCTTGCTTTCGTATCGCTTCTGAGACCAAGAAAGGAAAACTGCTCGAGTTCGAATCGAACCAAAATCTTTAATCCCTTCAACCATTTATCGAAATCAGGTAATCAATTGAACAAATCCAGTCGTAACACGATGAGATCCAAATTCTCATGCCATTCCATTTGAATTCGTGTCTGAACATGGCTCGAGGCAGTAGATAACGTGCGAGGTCGATGAAGGATAAAATGGAGTTCGAATCGATCTGAGGAAGAAGGAGTGTGGAGGAAGATAGCTTGGTCCTTGTTTTCACATCGATCCGGAGTAAGGGCTTCGAGATGATGAGATGGAGGCCTTCGTATCGATCGATGGCTAAGTTGTTGCATCGAGTTGGTTAGTGTCGATGAGTGTCTCAAGCTTGTTGATCGATACGAAGGGGTTGCGTCTGATGGATTCGAAACCTAGGGTTTTCGATCGATTCGAATTATGCACCAGGGATCAATACGAATGCGACCCAATTGATGGATGCGAAATGATCACTCCGGATTGATTCGGTCTTTTGACCAAGTCGAACTCGCACGCAGATGAACAAGATTTATCGATGCGAACAAGGCTCTTGCGATCGATACGAAATGTCTCTGAACGATCGATGCGAACTTGAACACGAACGATCGATACGAACCTGAATGATCGATACGAACTTGGACCTGTATCCCTGATGGATAGGAACAACTTCATGGACCGGTGTGAACTTGAACTTTGACGATTGACAATGAACCTAACTTTGATGATATCGAAAACTCTTGTGCATTTTGAATATCTAACTCCGACGAGCTTCATTTTGGCATAATTGGACTTGACCGTTGAATTGCATATTTGATTTCCCTTCGAAGCTCGTCGATGGAACTGCAACTCTAACAAAATTTTAACAAACTTTAGCTTGGATTGATTACTAATTTCTGGATGGCACGGTTGTGATGGTCAGCGATGACGGTCATTCCGACTGAATTTCAAAGTCTCGTCGTTTACATGCTTTCTTCGATTCTGTAGAACTTCTCAAGTGATATACAGTACTGCACTGCACAACACACTCACACACTTTACACTGGGGGGTGCACGAGCGTTATTGTCTGTTTAACAATGATTTTTCATAAGCTAGTTAGTCATGGAACCCTCAAGTTCACAGCAGCAGGAACTCCCGAGTTCAATTCCTTCAACCATCGAGATAATGGTTATTGAAGTCGAAGTTATAGACCTAGCTCCGGACGAGCTTCCAGGTGCCCGGTTCATTTGTCATCTACAAGATTCTGTGCCGTCTGGTATCTCCGAAGATATGCCGGGACGGATTTGTTTAAGGCATGGCTTGTCGCTCGATGACGTGTTACTGCCTGGGCCAAATGACAGGCCACATGCTCCCCCGGAGGGGTTTACTGCCTTCAACCGTCATGCTTGCACAGCGGGAACACTTCCTCCTTTCAATCATATGTAAGGGATATGCTGTCGTTTCTTGGAATAGCTCCATCCCAGTCACACCTCAACGGGTACGCTTTGTTGAACAGCACCTTCATTCTGTTTATGGAGATTCTCTTTCGACCACCAAAGCCGATCGAGATCAGATATCTATTTAACATTAAGAGTCATGGTGACAGCTCGTCTTTCACCTTCTTGGAAGCGGTTAGGAACTGTCAAATTATGACGGGATCTTGGGGGAGGCTAAGTTATTTTAAAACTGAATGGTTCTACGTTCAGTGCCCCCTGGATTTGCTAAGCGATGGTTGGATAGACGTAAGCGTCGCAATCTTTCTCTTGAATTATCGATATTTATATCCGACCTCAAAACTGACATACTTTTCTTCTTTCACAGCCGCAATCTCCCGACCTGATGGTGGATATTTCAGAGAGCTAGTTCGGATCCTCCAAACGGTTCCGTGTGAAAAGAGGCATATCGACTGGTCCTGACCAACAGAAACTTGAGGACTGTCGGGCTAATTGAGCAGAGGCAGAGCATACGGCTGAAAGACCCTTAGGGCGGTCTCGAAGAAACGGGTAAAGCGCAAGGCGCTCGAAGTCGTAATAGCTGAAGAAGTTGATCTGGAGAGAACGCCTACTGATAACGAGCTCCAAGCTGGGCCTTCTTCCGATGTCCAGGATTCAGGAGGAAGGAGAAAAGGCAAGGCAGCTACTTACAAGCGTTCTAAATCCATGAGATTGAAATCCGTGGTCATGTCTTTGCCTGCTCAGGGGGTTAGAATTTCGAAGGCTCCTCCCCCGCAAGTAGAACATCCTTTTGAAGGGCTTGCTGATATTTCGATTCCGGATTACATGTCGTTTCAACACGACACCGGGATGGAGGAGCTTGACAATGCTCTTGAACTGAGTGGGTCACTTGCTTTGAGTGCGGCCGACATTTCCGGTTGGTCGGGGGGTTGCACATACATACACTTCACTGCACTACATGATTCATAACTGTAAATCGTCCAACCTAAGAAATCTCTAACTCTTCCTTCATCTCCCATTTTCAGGTACGATGTCCAGAAGAGGATCAATGCTTGGGAGTCTTCGCTCGGCCTGGAAGTCTTATACCTATTATGATTCCTACAGGAGAGACTCTGATAGAGACCGCGACCACGAGTACTCTAACCAAGATAGGTATGGGCGGGACAGGGACAGAGAATACAGACATAGATCTAGATCACGCTCTCCTCCTCTTAGACTTCCATCTCGACCTCTTGTTCTTGTTCCACATCCACCAGAGCCTCCATGTCACATGCCATCTTCTCACACTTCTAGATCCGAGACTCATCTTGAGAGAGTTGAAACCACGGCCCCCATAATTGCAGAGTAGGTCCCAGCTGAGCCCACAGGAGAAGGGGCCCTTAAATTGGCTCAGATGAGGAAGGATTTTCCAAACATATGCTTCGATGGCTACGTCTTTCCACCTCACTTAAAGAGAATCCCATCTGGAGTGGAAAACACAATGCATGATTATGTTCATGACATCTACACCCAGTACAGAGAGTGGGTAAAGGCTACAGAGAAAGCTTCTAAGGTGGCCTTTGAGCAAGCCAAGACAATCGTAAAAATGGAGACCAAGATCGCTCAAAGGGACCAGATCATTCAAGTGCTCAATGCTGAGGCTGAGTCTTCTCGGAAATCTGAAATTGAGGCCACCAAAAAAGCTGACGAAGCGACTGTGGCGATGGACAGGCTGAGGCAGACACATGTTGCCTTGGTGGAGAAGATGGGCCATCGGAACACCACAGTCACCGCCGAACGGGATGCGGCGGTCAAGGAACTGAATGAGCTCATGGCCAAATTTTCCGACATGGCTAAGGAAAAGGATGATGTGAACAACGCAGCCTAGGAGGCGTGCAAACAAGCTGTTCTGCTCAGGGGTGAATGGGATGCGGCTGTGGCTAAAGTCCGCAAGGTGGAGACTGAGGTCGAGGAAAAGTGAAGTCGGCCGAGTCCAGGCTAGAGGCTGATATCGAAGACCTTCTTATTGTTTACAACGCTAACATGCTGAGGCAGATGGGTCTACCCTGGCTCGATGATTATCCAGAGCATCTATACAACGCCTGGGGCCGATTAATTGAAGAAGAGAAGGAGGCGCATCCGGATGAGTCTGTAGATGAATTCGAACTCGAGAATCGCATTTTGAATGAAGATGAAAGGAAGATTCTCCACGGGTCGATGATTCTGCATGAGAAAGAAAGGCTCAGTGCCCAGCACTTCGAAGTAGGAGAGGGTTCAAGGGTTGACCATCATAAGGCGAGTCTTGAAGTTCCGGCGTCAACCCAGCCTGAATCTTTGCCTGCGGTTGATCCCCAAGTTGTTCCTGCCTACCATCCGGATCAGCCGCAGATGTCTCCGGTTACAGAGCAAGTTGCTGAAGACGTTCAGCCGCATTCAAGTCAAAATGAGGAAGGTATTCTGAACATTCTGCATATCTGCCTTAAGTCGGAATTTCTATCTGAATTAAATTCTGACAGTTCTCTTATTTTTGTCCAGTGATCGATGCCGCACCGGCCATGCCTCCTGCTATCCAAGAATCATATCAGACGCAGGAGGCTATCGCGACCGAAGCGATCACTGTAACTACAACTGCCCCACTTGACGATGCGCAGGGAAGCACACTTGTGTTTGATGAGCAGTTGATGGAAGAACTTTTTCGCCGTCATGGCGATCCTTTAGCTGACTTACCATTTGTCATGGGTGGAGGCGCTCCTGCTACAAGTTCTTCAATGCCGACTACTGATGCCCCCAGCGGGGCTCGAGCGGTTACTGAAGAGGAGATGTTTGCACAAATCGATGCTAAAATGGCAGCAGCACCTCATGGTGGCAGTTTTGGCGATGGGATGGCGGCGCCCGGTCCGGCTCCGCTCAAAATGATATCTCCGGGTGGTACAGTTTTCATCACCAGCGTGCCCATCCCATCGTATACACTTGATCTTGTTCCTCCGACTCCGCCCGTAGGAAGCATTCCTATTCATACGAGCTGGGAGGAGGATGTTGAGATCATGCCCCCACCTGGAGACCGACCACCGAAAAGCCAGGGCTCAAAGAGGAAGGGCAGTGGCGGCTCCAGCGGGTATACACCGAGGAGGAAGCCGAGGAAGAGGAAAGATTAGACATGCTTCCTTGTTTTACTTTGATTCACATTTTATTGGTCGTGTATAGATGCGGGTTTGGCCCCTGCTAGTAGGAATCTTTTGGAACAAACTTGTATATGAATTTCTTTTATAAATAGTAGAAATGAAACTTTCCTCTTTTAGCTTCTTGTGTATCTACTTAAGTGTTTCAATATCTGAAGTGCACTTGTGAAGTGTCATGCTCCGAGTCAAGTTTGCTTTTTGTTTGCTAGGTCTGGAAACTGTGGACATGGTTTACGACCATGGAGTGAGTTTAATTTTGATGCCGCACCGCTTTAATCAATGGTCGATGCTTAAGTCCTGCCCCCAGTCTCGGGTATGAGTTGTAGAACACCAGTCCGCGATCGCTTCTCACTTATAACATGTTGAGTCTAGTGCCACTGAATGGATGTTTGAGACAAGCGGAGATTAAGCGATTTATTCACGCTTGTCCAATTGTCGATGATCATATCCGCACTACGGGGATTCTCATTTGTTCATCGGCGGTTGGTCACGCCGGCTTAAGTTTAAATCGTATGTCTGCGCTCTGAGGATTCGAAATTGACATTTATAATCTGACTCGCACTCTGGGAGTTCGGAGTTGATATTTATACTTCCATTCACGCTCTGGGAACTTGAAGTTGATGTTTATACTCCGTTTCGCACCCTAGGAATCTGGAGTTGATGTTTTATACTCCGACTCGCACTTTGGGTGTTCGGAGTTGATGTTTTATACTTCGACTCGTACTCTGGAAGTTTGGAGTTGGTGTTTATACTCCGACTCGCACTCTGGGAGTTCAGAGTTGATGTTTATACTCCGTTTCACACTCTGGGAATCCAGAGTTGGTGTTTATACTCCGACTCGCACTCTGGGAGTTCAGAGTTGATGTTTATACTCCGTTTCACACTCTGGGAATCCGGAGTTGGTGTTTATACTTCGACTCGCACTCTGGGAGTTCAAAGTTGATGTTTACACTCCGTTTCGCACTCTGGGAATCTGGAGTTGGTGTTTATACTCCATCTCACACTCTGGGAGTTCAGAGTTGATGTTTATACTCCGTTTCGCACTCTGGAAATCCGGAGTTGGTAAGCAGGCGGTCAGTCACATCTGCTGTATGTTTTTGGACTTCGCTCGCACTTTGGGAACGAAAAGTGTATCAGGATCATGGATGGTCGGATCACATCCACCCTGAGTTAACAAGCGAGGTCGTTATATGGACGGGTCCACCCTCCTCAAACTTGGTTTGGATACGGACGAAGTCGTTAGGCAGACGGATCCACTCTCTTCGTAGATGTATTTATATACTCCAGTTCGCACTCTGGGAATCTGGATTTTAGTGAAGGATTGTCGTGTATCAATCCTTTTTTGAATTTTAGTGTGACGGCTTATCCCCGAGCTCAGGTTTCACTTAGCGAGTGACCGGTGGCATCACAGTCACTCCCTATTCGAATAAATCCCACCGTATGGTGAAACTTAGCTCTCTATGCATAGTGATGATCATATGAAGCATTTCAAGTAAATCACAGCTCCGACTTGAAGAGATTGCATTTTATTGCTGAAATAAGAAAATATTTCAAAGTCATTTGCCTTATTACAAATTCTAATTTCGAAATGCAGAAACAAGTTGTGAAATCGAAAATAAACTAGATGAATAAACATAGCCTGTTATGTGTAGTAGCGACGAAGACTCTCGCTATTCCAGGCTCTTGGCAGAGTAAGACCGTCAACGGTCGATAATTTGAATGTGCCATCTCTGAGCCTTCGTTCAATAACATACGGTCCTTCCCATGTTAGTTTCATATGCGAAGGAACCAGATAGATTCTTTTCAAGATGAGATTGCCTAGTTCAAAGGTTTGTGGGCGGACCTTGGCGTTGTACAATCGGGTGACTCGACTTCGATGCGCGGCTGCCCTCAAATCAGCCTCTTCATGCTTCTCATCTAGTAGATCGAGAGATTCAGCAAGCAATATAGCATTTGTCTTTAGATCATAGTATGTCACACGATGAGAAGGTACTTCTAGCTCAACTGGAATAACGGCTTCTGAACCATAAGAGAGAGAGAATGGAGTGTGATCGGTTGCGGTCTTGTGGGTTGTTCGGTAGGCCCATAAAGCCATAGGAAGTTCGTCGACCCACTTGCCTCCGACCTTTTCCAATCGTTTTTTTCAGAATGGACTTTATAACTTTATTAACTGCTTCGACCTATCCGTTCGTCTGAGGGTGTGCGACTGCAAAGAATTTCTTTTGGATGTGAAACCGTTCACAGAAATCTTTAAATTCAGCACTGTCGAATTAGGTTCCGTTGTCCGTAATAATGGTGTGTGGGAGACCGAATCGACAGATGATGTTGCGGACTACAAAGTTGATTACTTTCTTCGTCGTTATGGTAGCAAGAGCTTCAGCCCCAGCCCACTTTGTAAAGTAATCAACTGCGACGATGGCGTACTTCGCGCCGCCTTTTGCCAGAGGTAAGGTGCCAATGATGTCGATGCCCCACATTGCAAACGGCCATGGGCTGACCATTTGCGTTATCTCGGTAGGAGGGGCTCTAGGAATTCGAGCATGCTTTTGGCACCTATCACATTTATTTGCATAATCTGACGCATCGCGATTCACAGTAGGCCAGTAATACCCATATCGAAGTATTTTCTTGGCAAGTGCTTGCCCCCCGGTGTGATTGCCATACTCTCCCTCATGCACATCGTGTAATACTCGTTTGATTTCCTCGTGAGCGATACACCGGAGTAATGGAACAGAGTACCCTCTTTTGTACATGATTCCATCCTGGATGGTGAATCGTGAGGCCTTCCGAAGGACTTGTCTCTTTTCATTCATACGCTCTAGCAGGGTTCCGTGCTCAAGGTAATTTCTGAATGGAGTCATCCATGATTCTTTATCGGGAATGGTTTCACATATCCAGTCTATTTATGCTCGGTCAATGCTTGGGGAAGTTAACATCTCTATGGGAACGAGTCCCATTTGCTGAGCTTCACCTGTGCTGGCTAACTTTGCCAATGAATCGGCTTTTTGGTTGCGTTCTCGAGGTATACAATAAATGGCATAATAATCAAACTGATTTAGCATTTCCTGAACTCGAGCTAAGTAGGCAGCCAGCCTTCGATCTCTCGCTTGATACTCTCCCCGTACTCGACACACAACTAACTATGAATCACAGTAAATTTCCACAGCGATAATTCTTAAATCTCTGGCAAGCTTTAGTCCAGCTAAGAGGGCTTCGTATTCTGCTTCATTATTGGTTGCATGAAAATCAAACTTCAAAGCATAGCATATAGATCAGCCTTCGGGGGTTTCGAGTACAACACCAGCGTCCGAACACTAGTCGTTTGATGCACCATCAGTGTACAGTTTCCAGACGTATTCGGGGGATTTACTAGTTTCGGGCAAGTCCACTGGAACGGTAAATTCAGCTATGAAATCAGCTAGGACTTGTCCTTGAATCGCTCGTCTTGGAGTGTAAGTGATATCGAACTGGCTCAATTCGATGTTCCACTTGAGTAACCTACCAGACGTCTCAGGCCGCGTAAGGACCTGTCGTAACGGCTGGTCGGTGTAAACAATAATGGGATGTTCCTGGAAATACGATCGGAGTTTTCTTGATGCAATAACAAGGCAATAAGCCAACTTCTCTAATTTCGGATAATTCCTTTCAGCCCCAGTCAACCGTTTGCTGACGTAGTATACTGGCTTCTGTATCTTGTCTTCTTCTCGAATTAAGGCAGCGCTGATAGCGTTTTCTGATATCGCCAAGTATACGTACAACTTCTCATGATCGATAGGCTTTGACAGGATAAGCAGTGTGGATAGATGCTGCACTAGTGCTTGGAATGCGCCATCACACTCTGTAGTCCATTCAAAGTTTCGCTTTCCTTTTCAGATCAAATCGAAGAAGGGAATGCATTTGTCGGTGGACTTTGAAATGAACCTGCTCAATGCTGCTACTTTCCCATTGAGACTCTGGACTTGCTTTATAGTTTCGGAGTTTCAAGATTTCTGATAGCCGAGATCTTCTCAGGGTTAGCCTCGATCCCTCTAGCATTGACGATGAACCCAAGGAATTTTCCGGATGCGACTCCAAAATGACATTTCAATGGGTTAAGCTTCATTTTGTACTCTCGAAGTATGTTGAACATAGTTTCCAAATCTTTACCATGATCAGTGGAAAATCGTGATTTCACGAGCATGTCGTCTACATATACTTCCATGGTTTTCCTGATTTGATTGGCAAACATCCGATTGACCAATCGTTGATAAGTAGCCCCGGCATTCTTGAGTCTGAATGGCATGACTTTGTAGCAATAAAGTCCCAGATTGGTTACGAAGCTGGTATGTTCTTGATCAGGTAAATAAATTGGTATCTGATTGTTGCTAGAATACGCATCCATGACGGATAAGAGTTCATGTCCGGCTGTTGAATCTACGAGCTGATCAATTCTGGGAAGTGGGAAACTGTCTTTGGGACAAGCTTTATTCAGATCGGAGTAATCGACACATGTTCTCCATTTTCCGTTTGACTTTCGGACGAGCACAGGATTTGACACCCATTCGGGGTATAATGCATCTCGAATGAACCCGTTCGCTTTAAGCTTTTCTACTTCTTCTTTAAGGACAGCAGATCTATCTGGATCCATACCACGCCTTTTCTGCTTGACCAGGACATGCCGCGGGTCAATATTCAAAGTGTGGCTCGCGATGTCCGGCGAAATCCCACATATATCAGAATGCGTCCAGGCGAATACGTCAAGATTTGCCCGCAAAAACTCAACCAATTCCTCTTGAGTTTGATGGCTTAGCTGAGACCCAATCTTTATCATTTTCGAATCATCGTCATTGTCAATTGGGACATCAATCGTCAGCTCGGACGGGGATGCTTGACTTTCTTTAAACTCTCCTTCATCTTCAGTCTCTCTTGGGTCAAGATCCCTTTGAAATTGGTTGGGGTGCCCGGGCCTAGGCCCAGGCGTTAATTATCAATTATCAGCAAAGCGAACACAGAGAGATTCCTCTACGCCCTTTCCTTTTTCCTTTTGCTTCGCCTCCCGCAGCTCGGCAACATAACAGGCTCTCGCTATAGCCAGATCTCCTTGGATGACTCCCACTCCACGATCGGTGGGAAACTTCAGGGTTAAACACCACGGGGCAATAGCTGCCCTGAACTCAGCAAGGACCGGTCGGCCCAAGAAAGCATTATAAGGGGAGTCTATGTCCAAAACAACAAACTGCAATATCCGCACTCTCCGGCGTTCTCCAACTCCCAACTCCACTGGTAGTTCCACTACCCCGGTGGGTATAGTAGAGCTTCCATTGACACCATGGATTCGGGACTGGCAAGGTTTCAAATCTTTAGCTTCCATTTTCATTTGTTCGTAAGCTCGTTTAAACAAAATATTCACAGAGCTTCCATTGTCAACTAAGATCCTCTTCATCCAAGCGGGACCTACTTGAGCTGAGATGACCATTGGATCAATAGTGGGAGCTTCGACCTTATCAGCATCCCTATCTCTGAATACGATGTCATCAATCATCGTCTTCTGTTGTTTGGCCGGAGCCCCTTCATCAATATTACTATAACACTCGAAGTCTGCATGCCTTATAGAGTTGGCATACGACTCCATTTCCTTCCAGCTTTGGTCTGCTGGATGAGGACCACCACTTATCGTATTAATAACCAACCTCCCACCAGTACGAGCGGGTTCTTCCTGCCTTTCCTGGTTTGGTGCACGATTCTGGTTTGATGGGCTCGCACCTCCTGACTGCGGCGCCCGCACATACTGATCCAACTTTCGTTCACGTATTAGTTTTTCAATGAGATCTTGCAAATGACGACACTCATTTGTATTATGGCCATAACTTTCGTGGAATCTACAAAACTTCCTTGTCTGGATTTTTCTTTCTGTCGGTGGCTTCGGGGCAGGTTTCTTGTATTGCATGGTATTACAGATCTGTAAATAGACATTTTCCAGCGACGTGTTCAATGGAGTATAATTGTCGAACATTGGAGCTCTACGTCGTGGACCACGATTCTGATCTCGTTTTTTAGCTTGATTTCCACTGTCCCTCTACTGGTTCTGTTTATTTTGCACGTTCAACTGAACTTTTCCAGAACTCTCTCCGGATTGTTTAACGACGATGTTACTCTGAATTCCTTCGATGTTGGGCCCTACATCATCCTACTTCCTAGACTGTTTTGCATCCTCCCTTCTTAAGAATTGGGCTGCTTTGGAATAGAAACGGTCCAATGACGCAAGCGGCTTCCCAGCTAACCAATTTCCGAACTCGGAATCAGCATCGATCCCTTTAGTCAATGCCATCAGGATAGAGTTGTCATTGGGATTGCTTATTTCTGCACACGCAGCATGGAATCGCTCCAAGTAACGTCTAAATGTTTCTCCGGGAGCTTGGGTAACACTAGACAGAGTGTTAACATCTTTAGGCCTTGCTACATGCATACAAAATTGTTCAACAAACTTGGTGGCCATCTGATCAAAATTAGAAATAGATCGTGGTGGTAACCGAGTAAACCACATGTAACGATCACGATTTTTCGATGCTCGAAAATCGACATTAATACGTCCACTGTATCAAATGCCGCGTAATCGAATGCCGAAAAACCGAACCATTAGGGTTAAAAGAAGAGGTAGAAGAAAAGATAGAAGAAAAAGAAAGAAGAACAACTACAGAAAACACAGAATCAGAGACAATATCAGAATCTCACATTTCGCAGCGGAACAAATATAATAGATAATCACTTGTCTTTTAAACAAAGAACTATATCAGTTTATACATACATCAATCAGAGTCAATATACAACTCAATACAACAATGGACAGTTATAGAAACCTGTCCTCATACAGAATACACAGCGGAAATAAATTAAACAAGTACGGTAGTACGCTTCGCCATCCAGCTTGCTCCCAAAGCTCCAGAATATCCAGAATATCCTGATAAACTAACTCTAGGCTGCCCGTGTGGAAAATTATGGGCACCCAGAGTTTAGAGGGGAACAATAAACTCCGAGTCAGTCATGGTGACTGGTGTGAGATCGTAAAACAGCTATTTTCACAAAGAAAATAAAACAGATTCGCAATGCTTTTGGAAAATGAAACTACCATAAGACCTCCCGCCACACACACAATGCAAACGCAGAATTGGAGAAGATTTCATCTTATGATAGTCAAAGATGCTTACTACGCCAATCATTGGATTATTATTATTAATGTCTAGTGTGGAAAACATTTCGAAAGTATAATATTAATCTTAGCCAACATACGACCAGTATCGTATGCCTACTATAGCTACCATCTAAACAGTGGTGACCACCGTACGTAAATGGCAGGTTCTACAACTAAAACCGTACAATTTCGTATTGGGAAATGGGTTTCCAACAAATGGTCAGGCTAAGGAACTTCCTTTCCTCCTGCCGAATGGGATCGCCTCTGGCTGGACGTCCCGAGAGACAAACTGCTCTCTGCCAAACAAGGCCGGGTTACCCCTATAACAGGTAAATCACGAATATGTCATCACCCGGTCCTTTGGGACCTTTATCCGAGCGCTCGGTAGCATCATCACGCATAATAAATAAGTGTATCCACATGAGTAAGTATCTGGACTCCATACCATGATACCACCCCTTTCCAGAAGGAAATGACATACCCTAAAGGGCGCGACCCTCATAACCTTGCCGCAACATTCCTGTTTCGACCATTTCCGGTTTGTGAGGCCTGACGAAGTCTCGTCCACAAAGCTACGCTTTTTCACAAAGCCACGCTTTGATCACAAATGATCAAATAAATGATCATCATCACAGCAACACTCAGCATGCCACATTATCAAATTGGGAATATATTGCTGATAAATCTCAACTACATAACCTCTGAGCTCGTACATCTCAGAGAAGGGTGTTAAGCTAAGAGAATAAATTCTCCGCCACCAACAGAAATGTATTTGAAAGAAATCAGCTTTACATCTCAAAATGTAATGTCAGACACGTAACCATACAAGTCTGTTCCGGGTTCGAACAGAACCGAAGGCACTTCCGAAGAAGCCCTTGCAAATCCGGATATTCACAATCCCGATAAAACTTCCCATCACAAAGGAAATCTCAATACCGTAGCTAACGGTGCAGAGACAATCGATAGGTCATCCTATCGTTTTCACAAATACCCTGTCTTTATCACCGGTCTTCAATACGATCCATATCGTCGTATTATTATTCGGAATGGGTTATCTGACACAAAGGTCCTTTCCCGGCTAAACCGAATAATAAGCGTTTATTTTAAAAAAACAATTTCAAGTGCCATTTCAAAGGCAATATTGATAGTCGGTGATTTAACTATCAACAATATTCACAACAATCATCAATTCAAATAATCTTCCCAAATTATTTATTTTCAAAATATCTTCACGAGATATATATTTCCCCACACTTAACATTTGAAAACCAATTTCAAATCACTTTTCGCCTTTCAACTTCTGAAATAAATTTCAAATCAATTTCCTTACGCTGAATACATTTCCAAATATTTCTTTTAAAAATCCACTTAGAACTTTTAATTTATATTTTTAAAAGCCACTTTGGAAAATATACTCGGCTTAATAGTGAAAATACACTTTCACTTCAAAACGGTCCATTTAAACCAATTAAATAAATCCTTATCGATTTATTACAAATTTACGTTTAAAATCCGTAAATTTACTTTCACACTTTAAAATAAATCAACGTTTATTTTTAAAACAATTTTCCCTTTCATTTCATAAATTCCAATTTGAATTTATATTTCCAAATATCCACTTTTAACCCCAAAACCCGATTCCAATTGATTTCAAATTTTATCTCAATATCAAATCGAGTACAAATGCAAACGTAAGTTTTATTTCAATAGAACAAAACATTGCCAATTTATTTCTAAGTTTAATTCCAAATAACAAATCATTTGTAAATCGACTTTCAGATTTATTTCTCAAACACTAAATCAATTTCAAATAATTTTCCAATGATTTATTTTTCCATTACCAAATTAATTACAAACTTGATTTCTAAATTTATTTCAACTCTAAATAAATTTCCATGTCAACTTCCCAAAGATTCATTTTCTAATATTAAATCAATTACAAATTGATTTCTAGAAGTTTATCACTTTTAAATAAATTCCTTTGTTTTTTTTCCAAATTATTCAAAATTCCATTTCTTTAAACAAATTCTTCAACTTTTAAAACAATAGTATTCAAAACTCGTTTATTTATATCTTTTCCCATATTTGGAATTTATTTGGTAAGCTTTCGAAAATCAATTAAAATTCCTTCTTTCAAATAAATTCAATCCTTAAAAATAAATTTACTTAAAGTTTCCGCTTTAATTTCAAAATCCAATTTATATTCATTTTTGGTATCAAACGATACCAAAAATACATTCGGCTAAATTTTAGCCTTCAACAGTTTCAATTATCAATAAATAATTCACAGATTATCAATAAATCATATCATTCACATATGAAATAATATTCAAACAATTTTAAGGAATCCAGTTGGATCCCTCCAACCTGTTTCCCTGCATCCACAGATGTTAGCACAATACCAATTCCACTTCGAGGTGGAATATCGCGGTATATAGGATTTATAAATTATCATCCGCTTAATAACGGCGCAATAGGGTCTCATCCGCTATACAAGGTGGGAAATCAATCAACTCCAATATATACATATGCCAATATGTATATATTGCTATATATATAGATATATCCTACTATATCTAATATCATAATCAATAGCAATCACACAATCAATAACTGCAATTCAAAATTAAATCTGAGTGAGAAGATCTCACCTTTGCTTTTATTTCCGTTTGCCATTCACTTTAATCCTGATTTGGTTTTCCCGGTTTGACCTTGTATAAATAATTTATACAATTCATTAATATTCGAAATAAGTCGAACAATTAATTCTTCGTTTAATGATTTAATTAATTTAAAATAAATTTAACTATCGATTTAGTCCTAAACAAATGATTTCTTTTCAAACCCATTTCTTTTAAAACTATCTAGATATATATATATATACATAATTTAAATTTCTAAACAGTTCTGTTTAAACTTTATATATTTATTATTTCCTTTTCTGCAAATTAAAACAACAATAAATTTTACTGTAAAAATTTTCTAACTGGTATGCATATAAATTTAAATTCAAAAATAGATTATACCTTACTGTAATATTGAACAACCCAGGCTCAACTTCGCGAATGCCTTCAGCCGCCATCAACAAACGACCATCTACTGCTACCATCAACTCAGCAAATTTTCCAGTCGAACGAGCGAAACCCTAAACGCGAGTCACTCGCCTGAATCTCCACTTGCCGACAACCTGGATCGCGGCCCACGAATCGATGCCGCCGACCTTCCACGCACTCGCGAGCACGAGTTTCTCTATCGCCTGTCGATCACTTGCTCGTCTTCAAGCCTACGCCCACGCGCGCGCCTCTCCCCGATGATGACGTCGCCCCGAGCTTTGCCCTAGATCTCGAACTCGGCAATCCCTTTTCGTACGTGCCCAATCGCGATTCGATCGCGTTTTCGTTGTTGTTGATTTTCGAAAGAGAAAAGGAAGGGCATGCGAGATTTAAAGGTAGAGACTAAATCTCGGCTTCGAATAGGAAGGAGGAGAGATGAGCTTGTTCGATTTGAATGGGAAGAAGTATATATTTTTTCTCTGTTTGTTATAAAGGAGATCGGCCATTAATTATTTTTGAACGAGAATAGTTTTCTTTTGTTATCTGGCTTCAAAACGAAGATAGCTGCGTGATATCAGATGGGGAGAGGACACATATTGAATTGGAAGGACGCGTGTCTTCAATTTGCCACGTGTTTGAAAATAGAAGCAACGTGTTCAAGTTACGTAACTAAAATTCAAATTGCCTTGGTTTCACAATTAAAAATTTCGATCTAAATTCCAACGCGTTTATATATTGTACGCTCACACAACAACTTCAAATATTATGAAAATTGAAATCCGATAATAATACAATATTACGGATCCAATGGAACTGGTTTCGTCGAATTCCGAGACTGTGCCCCGGACCGCTATTTTTAAATATCGATTAAACGATACAATTTCAAAACTGAACAAACCACTTTCAAATTCAATTCTGAAAGTTCCAATACCTTCAGAATTATTAATATAAATTGTCTAATCCTTCAGATTATTTTTAATTAGCTTAAAACTGAAGATTCAAATTTTTTTTATCCAGATTTAATAATTAAATTCAATAATTTAATTGCCAAAGTCATTCTGATATTTGAATTTCAAATTAAATTATCATTCGAATATTCAAACTCAATTAAATATTCATTTTTCAAATATCAAAATTTCAGGGTCGTTACAATCTTCCCCCCTTAAAAGAATTTCGTCCCGAAATTACAAGTCAGGAAAAATGCTTTACTTCCCATTAACTATTTTCTTAAATTCAAATAGTTTTAACAAATTTTCAAATCCAAATCTTTTTATTAAAGATTTGTTATCACTTCAGTTAACTTTCCATACATTTTCATAGTTTTCAAACAACTTCATTTACTTCACAATTCAAATTTAAATTTGAATCCAAACTGTAAATTATTCAAAATTTTCTCAAAATTTTTCTAACACCCGAAATTTCCGAAAAATTTCGCCAGTGTCTCCTTTGCACGGCTAACACGGTACGACTACAAAACGTCCCTACGGACCCTCAGATTTAAAAAAAGAAAAAGGAAAAGCCAAGCGGCTTGACAAGAAATCATCAAATTTCATATTGAAATTCAAATACATACCTTATTATCGAGCAATTTCAATTTTATCTTCGAAATCAAACCCAATTTTTCTTAGCCTTATAATACCTGTATATCCAACTATAGATCCCAAAAATTATTTCACACATTTTCTTACAGAAGTTTTCATATCTACTTCTATTCAAATAGTTTTCTTGTTACCATATGAATTCACTTCATTTACAACTTTGAATATTGAATTTTATGTGCCAATCCTTTCTTAAGTTCAAGATTTAAAAATTCAAATTCAATTTAGAACTTTATGATTCAAAAGTTTGATTTGAATCTATACTTTACTTAGAATTTTAAACCACTGTTTACTATATAACAGTTTTTAGATTTTTCAAACCTGAAAGCCAAACCTTTAAATTATTTAACTTTGCATTTTCAGTTCTATTTGAATTCATCTTACTTTCAAATTACTTTCAAATTTTCATTCATATTTTCATTTCGAATTTTACTTGAATTCGATTCATCTTTTAATTTCGAATATTGAGTTCTATTCACGTTTATTCCAAATTCCATTTAAAATCACTTGTCGTTAAGTGAAAAATTTTCAAAAATTCTAAATTTTCTAACTCCCAAAATTTTCAGAATATTTTGGCGGAGTCTCCTTTGTACGGAGGAGCTTTTGCAATTTGACAAAAAGTATAAATATATATACATCGACCCACTCGGTCGGAAAAGCAGAAAAACAGTTCATATTTCCTATTTTTATTGCGTAGGCGTACCTTTTAGCATTTTAAAGCAAAGCGGTTATTTTTAAGCATTTCGCGAAATCAAAATGCAGCTAAACGGCTTCCAAACACCTGCACTTACTCAATTTAAACAGGTAAGTGACAAATATAAGAAATCTATTTAACAATTCACTCATTTTCAATAACAAATACATAGATTTCATTAGCAATGTATTCAAAATAAATTCCATTAGCAATTTATAAAATTCCAATACAACTTAAATCGCTTCCATCTAATTCACATTTTAAATTTCTATTCAATTCAAATGATTAACAACTCACTTTCTTACATTTAACTCATTTCTAAGTGAATTTAATTCATATCTATTTCAATTGATACAAAAATCAATTTCTATTTGCTTTTATTAACTCATAGAATTTATATAGTCTCGTTTTTTTATCAAACGATAATTCTTTCTATTCAGATTTGTTAATATTCATGCAACTAAATGATTACTTAAGCTAACAATCATTTAAATTGATTCCATTCAATTTAACTTGCATTCCATATTCACAAAACCATTCGATTTGTTCAAAACCATCTTATAAAACTCGACAACAACAATGGAAATATTTATATTCACTTCTTGTATTTATTTTCACTTTATTACTGAAGTTATACATTTATCACTATTCAATTTCGTATTTCAACTTATTAATCAACTAAGTTTTCATTTAACCATTTCAAAGCTTCACTTAAATTTGAGTTACTGTCCAATATTTACTTAAGCTATTTCAATTCAAAACTCAAGTTTATCATTTATTTTTATTTTTATTTTCCATAAACAATTCTCAATTTATTTCCTTTGATTGGTTTTCATTTATCGAATTTATTTCATTTACTAATTCAATTCAATTAGTACACTCACTTATTCATTTTAAATTTCAAATTTTCATATTCAATTCATCTCGAATTTACTTAATTAATAACAAGGAAATTACAATTAATTTCTACTTACTTGAATTTATTTGCAAATTCAACCCATTTTAAATTTAGTTTACAACTCAACTTTAATTTAACTAACTTCCAATTCATTACTTCATGAATTAATAAATTATCAAGTTTATTTACTTGAATTCAATCCATTTCATTATTCAATTCCGATTCATTCATTTAGAATTGTAGCTTCATTTGTTCATTCCCAAATTTATTCATTTACAATTTGAATTTTTATTACAAATCAATTTTCACTTTATTTAATTGATTCACTTATACTCACTTTAATTTAACTCCATCCTTTAAGTTAAATTTATTCTATCAAAATTCAAATTATATAAGTTATCAACTCATTTATTATTCCATTAATGAATTTTTATTTTCAAATATTCTCTCTGGAATTCTATTTCAATTATAAATTTCATTTACAATAACATTTTATAAATCTCATCTGTATATGAATTCAATTCCTCATTTTCTCAATCCATATTTATAAATTTCATTTGTTAAATGAATTTATCTTCAAATCTTTGGCTATACCGTTATTCCTTATTTGATTTTCATATAACAATGATAATAATTCAATATTATCTTTTCCTAACAACCAAACATCCATATACAATAATAATTCATAGAAAATCACTTCTTTTCTATACAAAAATGGTTTTGGGCAAAATTATTTTGTTTACCCTATTTAAAACAATATTGTGCCGAATTGTTCTATTCAAATGTTTAGAAACCCCTTCGATACAGTTTTGCAGACTGTGCCGACGAAGGTTCATATACCACTCAATAAACCAATCATCACAATACAAAGCAATTTATATTCATTAACAAATACGCGCTCATAACTATTATTACACTCAACTCATTTTAGAGTACTACTGACTCTATCTCTAATGAGTAACACCCAACAGAACAGAGTTGTCGCTTAACCGGATGCTCTGATACCACATGTACCGATCACGATTTTTCGACGCTCGAAAATCGACATTAATACGTCCACTGTATCAAATGCCGCGTAATCGAATGCCGAAAAACCGAACCATTAGGGTTAAAAGAAGAGGTAGAAGAAAAGATAGAAGAAAAAGAAAGAAGAACAACTACAGAAAACACAGAATCAGAGACAATATCAGAATCTCACATTTCGCAGCGGAACAAATATAATAGATAATCACTTGTCTTTTAAACAAAGAACTATATCAGTTTATACATACATCAATCAGAGTCAATATACAACTCAATACAACAATGGACAATTATAGAAATCTGTCCTCATACAGGATACACAGCGGAAATAAATTAAACAAGTACGGTAGTACGCTTCGCCATCCAGCTTGCTCCCAAAGCTCCCGAATATCCAGAATATCCTGATAAACTAACTCTAGGCTGCCCGTGTGGAAAATTATGGGCACCCAGAGTTTAGAGGGGAACAATAAACTCCGAGTCAGTCATAGTGACTGGTGTGAGATCGTAAAACAGTTATTTTCACAAAGAAAATAAAACAGATTCGCAATGCTTTTGGAAAATGAAACTACCATAAGACCTCCCGCCACACACACAATGCAAACGCAGAATTGGAGAAGATTTCTTCTTATGATAGTCAAAGATGCTTACTACACCAATCATTGGATTATTATTATTAATGTCTAGTGTGGAAAACATTTCGAAAGTATAATATTAATCTTAGCCAACATACGACCAGTATCGTATGCCTACTATAGCTACCATCTAAACAGTGGTGACCACCGTACGTAAATGGCAGGTTCTACAACTAAAACCGTACAATTTCGTATTGGGAAATGGGTTTCCAACAAATGGTCAGGCTAAGGAACTTCCTTTCCTCCTGTCGAATGGGATCGCCTCTGGCTGGACGTCCCGAGAGACAAACTGCTCTCTGCCAAACAAGGCCGGGTTACCCCTGTAACAGGTAACTCACGAATATGTCATCACCCGGTCCTTTGGGACCTTTATCCGAGCGCTCGGTAGCATCATCACGCATAATAAATAAGTGTATCCACATGAGTAAGTATCTGGGCTCCATACCATGATACCACCCCTTTCCAGAAGGAAATGACATACCCTAAAGGGCGCGACCCTCATAACCTTGCTGCAACATTCATGTTTCGACCATTTCCGGTTTGTGAGGCCTGACGAAGTCTCGTCCACAAAGCTACGCTTTTTCACAAAGCCACGCTTTGATTACAAATGACCAAATAAATGATCATCATCACAGCAACACTCAGCATGCCACATTACCAAATTGGGAATATATTGCTGATAAATCTCAACTACATAACCTCTGAGCTCGTACATCTCAGAGAAGGGTGTTAAGCTAAGAGAATAAATTCTCCGCCACCAACAGAAATGTATTTGAAAGAAATCAGCTTTACATCTCAAAATGTAATGTCAGACACGTAACCATACAAGTCTGTTCCGGGTTCGAACAGAACCGAAGGCACTTCCGAAGAAGCCCTTGCAAATCTGGATATTCACAATCCCGATAAAACTTCCCATCACAAAGGAAATCTCAATACCGTAGCTAACGATGCAGAGACAATCGATAGGTCATCCTATCGTTTTCACAAATACCCGGTCTTTATCACCGGTCTTCAATACGATCCATATCGTCGTATTATTATTCGGAATCGGTTATCTGACACAAAGGTCCTTTCCCGGCTAAACCGAATAATAAGCGTTTGTTTTAAAAAAACAATTTCAAGTGCCATTTCAAAGGCAATATTGATAGTCGGTGATTTAACTATCAACAATATTCACAACAATCATCAATTCAAATAATCTTCCCAAATTATTTATTTTCAAAATATCTTCACGAGATATATATTTCCCCACACTTAACATTTGAAAACCAATTTCAAATCACTTTTCGCCTTTCAACTTCTGAAATAAATTTCAAATCAATTTCCTTACGCTGAATACATTTCCAAATATTTCTTTTAAAAATCCACTTAGAACTTTTAATTTATATTTTTAAAAGCCACTTTGGAAAATATACTCGGCTTAATAGTGAAAATACACTTTCACTTCAAAACGGTCCATTTAAACCAATTAAATAAATCCTTATCGATTTATTACAAATTTACGTTTAAAATCCGTAAATTTACTTTCACACTTTAAAATAAATCAACGTTTATTTTTAAAACAATTTTCCCTTTCATTTCATAAATTCCAATTTGAATTTATATTTCCAAATATCCACTTTTAACCCCAAAACCCGATTCCAATTGATTTCAAATTTTATCTCAATATCAAATCGAGTACAAATGCAAACGTAAGTTTTATTTCAATAGAACAAAACATTGCCAATTTATTTCTAAGTTTAATTCCAAATAACAAATCATTTGCAAATCGACTTTCAGATTTATTTCTCAAACACTAAATCAATTTCAAATAATTTTCCAATGATTTATTTTTCCATTACCAAATTAATTACAAACTTGATTTCTAAATTTATTTCAACTCTAAATAAATTTCCATGTCAACTTCCCAAAGATTCATTTTCTAATATTAAATCAATTACAAATTGATTTCTAGAAGTTTATCACTTTTAAATAAATTCCTTTGTTTTTTTTTCCAAATTATTCAAAATTCCATTTCTTTAAACAAATTCTTCAACTTTTAAAACAATAGTATTCAAAACTCGTTTATTTATATCTTTTCCCATATTTGGAATTTATTTGGTAAGCTTTCAAAAATCAATTAAAATTCCTTCTTTCAAATAAATTCAATCCTTAAAAATAAATTTACTTAAAGTTTCCGCTTTAATTTCAAAATCCAATTTATATTCATTTTTGGTATCAAACGATACCAAAAATACATTCGGCTAAATTTTAGCCTTCAACAGTTTCAATTATCAATAAATCATTCACAGATTATCAATAAATCATATCATTCACATATGAAATAATATTCAAACAATTTTGAGGAATCCAGTTGGATCCCTCCAACCCGTTTCCCTGCATCCACAGATGTTAGCACAATACCAATTCCACTTCGAGGTGGAATATTGCGGTATATAGGATTTATAAATTATCATCCGCTTAATAACGGCGCAATAGGGTCTCATCCGCTATACAAGGCGGGAAATCAATCAACTCCAATATATACATATGCCAATATGTATATATTGCTATATATATAGATATATCCTACTATATCTAATATCACAATCAATAGCTATCACACAATCAATAACTGCAATTCAAAATTAATCTGAGTGAGAAGATCTCACCTTTGCTTTTATTTCCGTTTGCCATTCACTTTAATCCTGATTTGGTTTTCCCGGTTTGACCTTGTATAAATAATTTATACAATTCATTAATATTCGAAATAAATCGAACAATTAATTCTTCGTTTAATGATTTAACTAATTTAAAATAAATTTAACTATCGATTTAGTCCTAAACATATGATTTCATTTCAAACCCATTTCTTTTAAAACTGTCTAGATATATATATATACATAATTTAAATTTCAAAACAGTTCTGTTTAAACTTTATATATTTATTATTTCCTTTTCTGCAAATTAAAACAGCAATAAATTTTACTGTAAAAATTTTCTAACTGGTACGCATATAAATTTAAATTCAAAAATAGATTATACCTTACTGTAATATTGAACAACCCAGGCTCAACTTCGCGAATGCCTTCAGCCGCCATCAACTCGTGACCATCTACTGCTACCATCAACTCGGCAAATTTTCCAGTCGAACGAGCAAAACCCTAAACGCGAGTCACTCGCCTGAATCTCCACTTGCCGACAACCTGGATCACGGCCCACGAATCGATGCCGCCGACCTTCCACGCACTCGCGAGCACGAGTTTCTCTATCGCCTGTCGATCGCTTGCTCGTCTTCGAGCCTACGCCCACGCGCGCGCCTCTCCCCGATGATGAAGTCGCCCCGAGCTTTGCCCTAGATCTCGAACTCGGCAATCCCTTTTCGTACGTGCCCAATCGCGATTCGATCGCGTTTTCGTTGTTGTTGATTTTCGAAAGAGAAAAGGAAGGGCATGCGAGATTTAAAGGTAGAGACTAAATCTCGGCTTCGAATAGGAAGGAGGAGAGATGAGCTTGTTCGATTTGAATGGGAAGAAGTATGTATTTTTTCTCTGTTTGTTATAAAGGAGATCGGCCATTAATTATTTTTGAACGAGAATAGTTTTCTTTTGTTATCTGGCTTCAAAACGAAGATAGCTGCGTGATATCAGATGGGGAGAGGACACATATTGAATTGGAAGGACGCGTGTCTTCAATTTGCCACGTGTTTGAAAATAGAAGCAACGTGTTCAAGTTACGTAACTAAAATTCAAATTGCCTTGGTTTCACAATTAAAAATTTCGATCTAAATTCCAACGCGTTTATATATTGTACGCTCACACAACAACTTCAAATATTACGAAAATTAAAATCCGATAATAATACAATATTACGGATCCAATGGAACTGGTTTCGTCGAATTCCGAGACTGTGCCCCGAACCGCTATTTTTAAATATCGATTAAATGATACAATTTCAAAACTGAACAAACCACTTTCAAATTCAATTCTTAAAGTTCCAATACCTTCAGAATTATTAATATAAATTTTCTAATCCTTCAGATTATTTTTAATCAGCTTAAAACTGAAGATTCAAATTTTTTTACCCAGATTTAATAATTAAATTCAATAATTTAATTGCCAAAGTCATTCATATTTGAATTTCAAATTAAATTATCATTCGAATATTCAAACTCAATTAAATATTCATTTTTCAAATATCAAAATTTCAGGGTCGTTACACCACATGGTTGCAATGCTCCCAAGGAAAATAGGGAAACTACGGCACTTTACTGCATCATCAGCTCTTGTAGCATTCATTAGCCATTCATACTTCAGAATGTGTTGGTTAGGATCGGAACTTCCTTCATAGACTGGCAAAGTTGACATCCTGAAGCGCCGAGGTGGGTCAGCATACAATATGTCATCGGTGAAAGGGGTATGACTCCGGGAGATTCCCCAGTCGTCATTAGAGAGACCCTAACTTTCACAGATCATTTGTCGAATCATCCTTGGTATATCTGGCATTCGGATACTAGGAGCATGCTGGGCCAAGGTGTGGTCGGGTTCCACAGCGCGAGTCTGGACCGGACGCGGTCGACGGTCCGTGCCTCGCCTCCTTGGTTCAACATTTTCCGGGACATAAGGCTCTGGAGTCTGCTCTCGTTGATTACGTTGAGGATCAGCTTGGTTTCTAGCATCAACCCCTTGTTCGGTAGTGGTGGTAGTAGCAATGTTGCATGTGACATGGTAAGGAGCAGCACCTCCTCGGGATGAAGGTCCCGTATGGTGACTAGTGGATGGTCCAGTTCTGGGTTGTCCAAGATTCGAAGCAGGTTGGTGCCCTGTGGCCTGGGTGTAGCTTACATCCAGCCGTGGGTGTGTGGATCGGTGGTGACCATCATATGAGGCTGAACTTTCTATGGAAGAATAAGAACCTTGGTCCCTTCTGGATCTTCTACGTCTTTGGCGATTTAGCTGGTTGGACAACTGACGCAGCGGATATTTCAAAAACAATGTAGATCGGTGAAAGTAGCAGTCGATGGATTGATGAATGCTGAATTGCCCGAATTCGTTGATCCGAAGATACCGAACTCTAGCTATCTCGAACTCGTTGATCGCGCACGATACCGGGTTCAAAGATCTTCAATTCTTCAAGCGTTGATCAAGCGCACTTGATTCCGCGAATCGGCTTCTACAATCGTTGAATCGAGCGCACTCGATTATCCGAAAGAGGAGATAGGAGATTACACTCAACTACCAATTTGGAATGAAAGCACAAAGCAATCAAAAGAGAATTTTATTCAAAAATCAACAACCTTTACAAATGAAACATCTCGCCTATTTATAGGCTACAACATGTAAACCAGAAAAGAAACATACAGCTCCTAAGTCGGCAACCGACTTAACAACACCTCCGACTTAGCATAAGTCGTATCTTATTTACAACACAGTTCAGAAAACTTTGAAAATATTACAAGTGCTTAGGTCGGTTCCGACTTAACAATAGTCGACTTATGAACCCAGACGACCTACGACTTATAAAGACTCCGACTTAACAAACAGACAAAAACATCAAAGAAAATACAAGTACTTAAGTCGTTGCCGACTTAAAAATGCTACGCGACTCAACTTAGTAGCGACTTAAGGAATCAACGGTCCAGCTTAACTCGGCAGCAGAAATCAACGGCAACAAGTCTTCGGCGACTTAAAACATGCGCATCTCAGATTAGTGGTTTCAAGAAATCAACGGTCCAGCTTAACTCGGCAGATAGTTCAGGCGACTTAACTAAGTCGTAACTCGGCAACAACTTATTCCCTGCTTTGTTAAGTCGTACACTTGTCAAAACTAAGTCGTTAACTCGGCAGCGGCTTAAACCTTTGCATTTTCCAACTGTTCTTCCCGTAGTCTTAGGTCGTAACCCTGCACGTTTCTTAAGTCGTAGATGACTCATAGCTTCTTCCATAAGTCGGTCACGACTTATACTTCCTTCCTTAAGTCGGTTACGACTTATGCCTTCCCCTTTGGTTGTCCAGATGAGTCGTGGACGACTCATCACCGCCTCCTTAAGTCGTAGACGACTTATACCCTGTGCTGCATCATCACTAAGTCGTATAGTACGACTTAGGCTATCTCGTGTACGACTCATGCCTTGGGCAAATAAGGCCTGTGCTGCATCATCCTCCCCATGTTGAGAGAAATTCGACCTCGAATTTGCACTTTCTTCATCCCCAACAAACTCATCCCCATGATATGGTACGAGATGCTTAACATTGAATACGTCAGACGTATACACATCATCCGGCAGCTTTAGTTTATAAGCATTTTCATTGATTCGTTTCACAACTTCCACCGGACCAATTTTCCTGGCTTTCAACTTGTTATAAGCGCTCACTGGGAAACGATCTTTTGTTAATACTGCATAAACCAAATCTCCTTCGTTAAACTCAACATTTCGTCGTTTCAAATCTGCAGCTCGTTTATATTTCTCATTTGCTTTCTCTAATCGTTCTTGAACGATTTTATGACACTCCGTCAGCCCTTCGACAAAATCAGCAGCTTTCTTAATTGTCCCCTTCGAGTGTGGTATCATCGTTAAGTCTAACGGTCCCTTCGGTAAATTTGAATAAACAATCTGGAATGGACTGAACCCAGTACTTCGATTCACAGCATGATTATGGGCAAACTCTGCCTGGCATAACTTCACGTCCCAACTCTTCAGATTATCTTGCACAAGACATCTCAACAAGTTTCCCAATGATCTGTTAACCACCTCAGTCTGTCCATCCGTTTGTGGGTGATAAGCACTACTAAACTTCAGCTTCGTTCCCACCATTTTCCACAAACTTAGCCAAAAATGACTCAAAAAACGAGTATCCCTGTCCGACACAATCGATTCTGGCAATCCATGAAGTCGATAGATCTCTTTGAAAAATAACTGAGCAACATGAACAGCATCCGCCGTCTTCTTACAAGCAATAAAATGTGCCATTTTCGAAAATCTGTCCACCACCACATATATGGAATCGTTACCACGCTGTGTCCTCGGTAATCCCAACACGAAGTCCATACTCACATCAACCCATGGTTTATTTGGTACAGGTAATGGCATATATAAACCAGCATTAGTCGCAGTTCCTTTCGAAACCTGACAAATATGACAACGCTCCACAAATTTCTCCACTTCTTTCCTCATCGATGGCCAAAAGTAGGATTGTGAAATTAACTGTAAGGTACGGTCTCTTCCAACATGCCCTTCTTCGTGTAACTCCTTGATAATCTTCATTCTCAGACTACCCTCCGGTATGCACAATCGACTTCCTTTAAAAAGAAAACCATCTACCATCAAGAACTCATCCGTCTTTCCCTCCTTAATTTTATCAACAAACTTCATGAAGTAAGGATCTTCAACAAATAATTCCGGCAACATTTCAAACCCCGTCACTTCAACTTTCAGCGTAGTCAACAAATGACTCCTCCTACTCAAAGCATCAGCCACTCGATTTGTCACCCCTGACTTGTGTTTCACAACAAAAGTAAACTGTTGCAGATATGCAATCCACGATGCATGTCTCGCTGAAATCTTGTCTTGCCCTTGTAAATGCTTCAATGCTTCATGATCAGTATACAGAACAAACTCTTTCTGAAACAGATAGTGTCTCCAGTGCTTAATAGATTGTACAACAGCATAGAACTCCACATCATACGTACTGTATCGCATCTTCGCTCCTGACAACTTCTCACTGAAATAGGCAATTGGACGTCCCTTCTGACTCAACACCCCTCCAATCCCAACCTTGGATGCATCAGTATGTAGTTCAAAAACTAACTGGAAATCAGGTAGCACTAGAATTGGTGCAGACGTCAGCATTTCCTTGATCTTCCCAAAAGCAACCCCTGCTTCTTCTGACCATGAAAACTGTTTGTCTTTCATACAATCTGTAACAGGTGCCATCACACTACTAAAGTGTGGTATAAACCTTCGATAGAATGAAGCCAACCCATGAAAACTACGAACTTCCGTTATCGTCTTGGGTTGCGGCCAATTTCTGATCGCCTCAACTTTACTTTGGTCAACCTGTATTCCTTTCTCTGAAACAACATACCCCAGAAATAAAACACTATGCGTCATGAACACGCATTTCTTCGTTGCAGCATAGAATTGTTCTTGTCGCAATACCATCAGCACTTCTCTAAGATGATTCAAATGCTCCTCTGGACTCCCACTGTAAATTAGAATATCATCGAAATACACCACCACGAATTTCCCAATGAACGGTCGAAAAATTTGATTCATCACCCTCATGAAAGTACTTGGTGCATTCGATAGACCAAACGGCATTACCAGCCATTCATACAATCCTTCCCTCGTCTTGAATGCTGTCTTCCATTCATCCCCTGGTCTAATGCGAATCTGATGATAACCGCTCTTCAAGTCAATCTTAGAAAAGATAGTAGCTCCGCTTATTTGATCCAACAAGTCATCCAACCTCGGCATTGGAAATCTATATCTCACAGTGATCTTATTCAATGCTCGACTGTCAGTGCACATCCTCCACGTCCCATCCTTCTTGGGTACCAATAAAGCTGGTACAGCACAAGGACTCAGACTCTCCTGCACACGCCCCTGCTCAAGCAATTCCTCTACTTGCCTTCGCAACTCTTCATGTTCCTTCGGACTCATCCGATAATGTGGTCTGTGTGGCAATACAGCACCTGGAACAAGATCTATCTGATGTTGTATATCCCTCAACGGTGGCAACTCCGTTGGTAACTCCTTTGGAAATACATCGTCAAATTCTTTCAAGATTGGTTTAACTTCTTCAGGAATTTCAACTTCTTCACTACTCTCACGTCCAATCAACAAGAACACTTCCGGTTCTTCTTCAACTTCTTTAACAAACTCTTTCAAAGATAATAAAGTTTTCAACTCTTCGATTTCTTCTGACTTACTTTCTTCTTGTGATCTCTTCTTCGGAACTAAAATAATCTTCGTGCCTTTAAACATAAAACTGTAGCTATTGGTCCGACCGTCATGTTGTACTGCTCGATCATACTGCCATGGTCTTCCCAATAATAAATGACAAACATCCATCTCTACTACATCACACCATATTTCATCTTTGTATTTCTTCCCAATAGAGAATGGTACACGAACTCGTCTATCCACTTTCACTTCTCCTCCTTTTCTCAACCATGCTAACTTGTATGGACTCGGATGTTTCTCTGTCTTTAATTTCAACTTCGTCACAGCTTCGGTTGAAATAATATTATCACAGCTTCCTGCGTCGATCACAAACTTACACACCTTCCCCAGAATAGTACATGTTGACTGAAAGATATTACTCCTCAACCAACTAGCTTCTTCCTGCTTCGGTGTTAAACACGATCTCCTCAGCATTAGGTTACAACCTTCGTCTCCTGACGCAATATCCTGCTCATCCTCCTCAGCTGGATTAGAACAATCTTCATCAACATCCTCATCGTCAACTTCTGCAATCATGGTTCTCTTCTTTGGTTTTGGACACTCACTGCTTTTATGACCCACTTCCTGACAATTGTAACATTTGAAACCATTGTTAACCCTTGTCTTCTCAGCCTCCTTCACCACTGGTCTACTGATAGGTTTAGAAACATTAGAATTTCCTCCAACACCCTTCGCTTGATTGTTAGAATTAGTAAACACACCACCTCCTCGTCTCCCTTGTTTTTCCCAAGCCAACGCTTTCTGATGTGCTTCCGCTACAGATCTTGGATCGAACATATTGACCATATCCTGAATCTGCATTCTCAATCCTCCAATGAACCTAGATGTCAGCTGCTCTTCTGTTTCCATAATATCATTCCTTGCAATGAGTTGATAAAATTCATCAGCATAGTCATTCACAGACTTCGTTCCTTGTCTCAAGTTCTGCAATCTCTGATACATAAGCGATTGATAATTATAAGGTAAGAATGTCGCTTTCATCAATTTCTTCATCTTTTCCCAAGATTCAATCTTTGACTTTCCCATACGTTCACGTGTAAGCTTGGTTTGCTGCCACCATGCCAAAGCTCTACCCCTCAGCCTCGTAGCAACCAACTTCACTCTACGATGTTCTGGTACTTCTTTGAAATCAAAAATCTCCTCAACATTAGCCACCCAATCTAGAAACTCCTCCGCTTGCATACCACCCTTGAATTCAGGAATTTCTGTCTTCATCCCCGACTCCCATTTGTGATCATACTCAGAATAGTTTCTTCCTTGACCCCTTCCTTGAACACTACCACCATCATACTCTTCTTCAAAATCAGATGCATAACGATGTCGATTCTGACCACCAACATCTCTACTACCATTACGCCTTCCACCATCATCCCTTCTATCAACGTTCCTCCGTTCTCGATCATTCACGTTCCTCCCACGCCCTTGATCATTTTCAATACTTCGGTCTCGATTGGAATGTGGCGAGACTCTACTACCTCCATGATTAGATTCTGGTGAAACCCTTCTCCGATTTTGATTCATCTCCGTCATAAGCTTCTCTAATCGGCCAATTCCTTCATTAAGCTTCTCGCTAAAATTCTCATTGATTCTTTGCTCCATCTCATCAGCCTCTTCTCTTCGATATAAAGCTTCTACGTTTTGGTGGCGATTAGCTCTTCTTGGCGGCATACTTGAAAGCTTCACAAATTCTCAAACACTTCAAATTCAAACACTTTCCGGATTTTGATCCAAAATGAAACGGATCGAAAACTTCCACTTTGTAGCAAATCGCGATGAACACGATGGACAAAGTTTCGGCCTCCAATGCAAATTTTGATCAAACAACTTCGAACAAGATGAACTCTTCTTCCTCTCGGCCACGGCTTTACACTTCAAGCACTCGGCTTCTCTTCAAACTTCAAAAGTCTTCAAATGATTAGGCTCCAAGTCTCGATCTAGCTATGATTGGCTAGAACAAGCTCTGATACCAAAACTGACGCAGCGGATATTTCAAAAACAATGTAGATCGGTGAAAGTAGCAGTCGATGGATTGATGAATGCTGAATTGCCCGAATTCGTTGATCCGAAGATACCGAACTCTAGCTATCTCGAACTCGTTGATCGCGCACGATACCGGGTTCAAAGATCTTCAATTCTTCAAGCGTTGATCAAGCGCACTTGATTCCGCGAATCGGCTTCTACAATCGTTGAATCGAGCGCACTCGATTATCCGAAAGAGGAGATAGGAGATTACACTCAACTACCAATTTGGAATGAAAGCACAAAGCAATCAAAAGAGAATTTTATTCAAAAATCAACAACCTTTACAAATGAAACATCTCGCCTATTTATAGGCTACAACATGTAAACCAGAAAAGAAACATACAGCTCCTAAGTCGGCAACCGACTTAACAACACCTCCGACTTAGCATAAGTCGTATCTTATTTACAACACAGTTCAGAAAACTTTGAAAATATTACAAGTGCTTAGGTCGGTTCCGACTTAACAATAGTCGACTTATGAACCCAGACGACCTACGACTTATAAAGACTCCGACTTAACAAACAGACAAAAACATCAAAGAAAATACAAGTACTTAAGTCGTTGCCGACTTAAAAATGCTACGCGACTCAACTTAGTAGCGACTTAAGGAATCAACGGTCCAGCTTAACTCGGCAGCAGAAATCAACGGCAACAAGTCTTCGGCGACTTAAAACATGCGCATCTCAGATTAGTGGTTTCAAGAAATCAACGGTCCAGCTTAACTCGGCAGATAGTTCAGGCGACTTAACTAAGTCGTAACTCGGCAACAACTTATTCCCTGCTTTGTTAAGTCGTACACTTGTCAAAACTAAGTCGTTAACTCGGCAGCGGCTTAAACCTTTGCATTTTCCAACTGTTCTTCCCGTAGTCTTAGGTCGTAACCCTGCACGTTTCTTAAGTCGTAGATGACTCATAGCTTCTTCCATAAGTCGGTCACGACTTATACTTCCTTCCTTAAGTCGGTTACGACTTATGCCTTCCCCTTTGGTTGTCCAGATGAGTCGTGGACGACTCATCACCGCCTCCTTAAGTCGTAGACGACTTATACCCTGTGCTGCATCATCACTAAGTCGTATAGTACGACTTAGGCTATCTCGTGTACGACTCATGCCTTGGGCAAATAAGGCCTGTGCTGCATCATCAACTCTGTGTTGGCACGCAGTTGTTCAGTTAGCTGTTGGCGACTCTGGGTCAACTCTTGAAGCAGCATCTGAAACTCTTGTCTGGTGATTGGGCCTGATGGATCTGAAGGTCCGGCAACATCTTGGTTGGATGGAGGCAACTGTGGGGATTCTGTCTCTCCCGTCCTCCTTGATCAGCAGCTGTAGAAGTAGTTCGTGTACTTACCATGGTGAAGTGGTGAAGTCCTTTCCTAGATCTGATGAAAATCTGAATAGAATGGAAGGGCTTCAAAGTTCTAGATCTGGATCTTCTTCTTGGATTTGTGCAATCCGGTATCGATAGGAGATCCAAAGAGCAGGAGAAAAATTGGGGTTTTTTCTCAATGAAAGCACCAAAGTGTTTGTACCAAAATTGGGCACAACACTCTTCGGAAGTTTTTGAAGAGATAAAATGAAGAAATTAAATGGAAAAAG
Source organism: Allium fistulosum (assembly GCA_030737815.1). Lineage (NCBI taxonomy): Eukaryota > Viridiplantae > Streptophyta > Magnoliopsida > Asparagales > Amaryllidaceae > Allium > Allium fistulosum. The sequence goes on along the minus strand of CM060902.1, from coordinate 793,841,624 downwards.
AGGATTATCTAACAAAAACTTCAAAAAAAAGATAATAAGAGCGATTAAAAAGCACAGAGACACAAGAATTTAGAGTGGATCGGCGTATTGCCTACGTCCACTATGAAGTTGATTGCTTTATTGATCTTTCTTTGATGATTACAATTGATTTCAGCATATTATAGCTAATAACAATGATTTTCAGCAGTTAAATTCGTTGGTAGCAACAGCAAGGAGTTCAGATCTGGATCCGGCAGAGTCTGGGCGTTGGAGAATTCAAAGAAGAAGAAGATCCCTTTTCTGCATGCCCTGGGGCTCTATTTATCTGTGTAGGAGGCTGATATTTTGCTCAGATCTCGGGAGATTCCCTTTGGCACGTGACTAGGCCCACGCGCCCAAGCCCGCGAAGTTTTGGCCCGATCCGTGATCGATACGAATGGATTTCGTATCGATCAAGATTGTGTTCGAGGGAGTCAAAATTTGGCATGGACATTCCTTAGCATGCACGTAAGCTTCTGTGAAAATTTCATAGCATTTGGACTTGTAGATTAGGAGATATGATCGATACGAAATGGGACTTTCGGTTGGTTGTTTCGTTCGTATCGATGATTTTGACTCGATGGTTTCGACTCGATGGTTTCGAATCGATGGCGGCATGTGTTGGCAGGTTGACGTAGCGCGCGTCCTTCGCATTGATCTGTAGCACACCCAGTTCGAATCGATGAAGACAGCCTAGTTCGAATTGATGGATGTTGGCTTGTTCGCATCGATGAAAGTTGCACAGTTCGTATCGATAAAAGATGCACAGTTCGCATCGATGAATGCTCTTCTGTTCGTATCGATCGTTATGCTTTGTTCGTATCGATTGTGGGGCCTAGTTCGTATCGATAAAAGCATTCCACCTAGATGGTTTCGAACAAAGGCTCTATGATGGATACGAAGTGGTGCGTCCTGATGGATTCGAACAGTGGCTCTATGATGGACACGAAGTGGTCATTGTACGATCGATTCGAATAGTGGCTTCGCCGATGGAGTCGAACTCGATCGATTCGAATTGAGGCCCCTGGACGAATGCGAGGTCGCTGCTGTTTTGATCGATATGAAAGGGATGGATTCAAATAGAGGCTTGGCTATGGATACGAACTCGATCGAGTCGAACAAAGGCTTGGTGATGGATGCGGAGCTGATCGAATCGAAGTGAGCTTCCCTTGATGGATTCGAACTGATCGATTCGAACAGTGGTTGGTTTTCTTCCAATTTTGCATCGATTGTAACTTGAGCATACGAACTCGGATTGACTTGAAATTTGAAAAGTTGACTCTCATAGCCTCGCTTGTCGTGTCATATCAATTTTAGCTCGATCCGGACTTGGACAAAATTCGTCGATTTCCATAGTGAGCCTGTGTATAACCGATCTCTAAGACGAACCGTCATTGGTTAATAGTCAATTCCTTGGTGTCACGGCCTTGCCAAAAGGTGGGATAACATTTTGTTTGCACTAATTACGAATCATCGATTTATCTTGAATTTCAATTTGTTCTCCGGTTTCATGTATCTTTGGATAATCCTTTACAATGTCATATATATATATATATATATATATATATATATATCTTCGCTTGACCAAATCGTTGGTGGTCGCAAAGTCTCATGTCTATTAGATGTAAAGTTTTCTTTTATCTTTTCTAAAAGGATGATTAATATGGAGAAAACAACGATGACAATCAAACCATGAAATTTTCTTCCCATTCGGTAAAGAAAATGCTTGTGTTTCTTCCATGTAATAAGGACAAGCTAGACGACTGGCCGTACTCTAACCCGAAAGCATTGCATACGCAGGAAAATCACTAATAGTCCACAACAAAGAAGCGAACATACGAAAATTCTTTTCTTTGAAATATCGTATGTTTCAACTTCTTCATACCATAATGTTTTCAACTCTTCAATTAACGGTTGTAAATAAACATTGATTCCTTGTGTTGGATCATCAGGTCTAGGGACGATGATTGTGAGAAACATATATGGAGTTTACATACACATCCACAGAGGTAAATTGTAAGGAGTGAGGATTATAGGCCAAAATGAATATTTAGAACCAAATTGAGGAAATGGTGAAAATCCATTCGTACATAAACCAAGTCTAACATTACGGTTCTCCGCTGCGAAAGCATGATATTTCTTATCAAAATGCTTCTATGCTTCTCCATCAGCTGCGCGTGTTAACTTACCATCTTTCTGTATTCTCACACTATGTTATCTCGTACGATACACAACCTTTTAAGTCTAGGAGTGATATGTAAGTAATGCATACGCTTATACGGAACTTTCTTTCCCTTCTTTTTTCTTGGTTTGTATCTTTCCTGGTTACATATTCTATAATTTCAAAGGTTGATGTCTTCTTTCCAAAAGAACATGCAACCATTTAAACATATATCTATTTTTGATACGGCAAACCAAAAGCAGACATAAGTTTTTTCACTTCATAATGATATCGCACATTAAATTATCGGGTGGCTATGTCATTTAGCTGCTTGTACAACAACTATAAATCCGGCTTCTGTGAAGTTGTATTTTGATTTCATCGCAATGTTTTCTGCAGTTATTAATAATTGACTGCTGCTTGTATAGCCATCCTAAAGGAGTTTCTTAGCAACATCCAACAAATCATAGATTTTTCTTGCTCTAATATTTGGTTCTTCTTCGACATTGAAATCGTCATTATCAACTTCAACAGTAGGGAACATTTATCGTGCTGCATCTTCAACCATATCTTCTATGAGATTCGTCGTAATAATTTCATTACCAACCTCCTCCTCTGACTGTACATGATTTGGTGCTGCAATTTCTCCATGACGATCACACACCAAATAATTCGACACGAAACTGTATTGGTGCAAATGAACTCTGACCATATCCGGTATCAAATGCTTCGACAATATGCACCTACTACACGGACAACAATTTTCTTCGTTGTTTCCATTATTACTTAAAGAGAATTTAATAAATACGTGTACGCCATTATAAAAATGTTCACTCTTTGAGCCTTCCATTTTCCTTCGTTGTTGATACATCCAGCTCCGATCAATAAAATAATTGACCATTTTCCTACTTTAAAACATATGATATTAATTAATAAAGTATTAATCATTTTATGGATTGACATTTTATTTTTCAATTCAATCGCACAGTTTAATGTTTTATATATTATATAGTATTATTATTTTTCATTTATTATTTTTCAATTCATTTATACATTTTATTATTTCTTTAACCATGATTCATTTTAATTATCTTTTATACATTTTATGGATTGGCATTATGAATACAATATTAAATTTTTAGGTTATTGTTTTCTACTTTGATGGTCGATCATCCTATTTTACATTACAAACACAATAGTAATTGCATTTCGTAAATCATTTTAAACGAGTCAACAAAATTTCGGCAGCACTTCCCCGTGTTCCCTGTATCGTACACAAGTGCATGTACACAGGAAACAAAAAAGAAGTGCTGTCGAAATTTTGCAAACCGTTTAAAATGAAATAATTTACAAAATATAATTACTTTATTGAATTTGTAATTTATTCAGTACAAGGAAAAATCCGACAAATATTGTATCAGATGAATACAAATGTCCGTTTTGTGATAAAAACGAATATCCATACAACGATTATATACAATACTTGGGAGACGGGGCCAAAAACTCTCTAAGGGATTTATAAAAAATAAAGCACTAATTATCGTGTTCGACATTTTAAAAACACATACACTAAATCATGCACATCTACCCTAATTAATCCAAGCTAGCTCTAATGTGCATATGCACTAATTAATCAGCGTATGTACACTAACATACACTAAACAAGTTAATGTTTTTGATATTTAGATAATAATAACTGTAATTAGCATTCAATGAGGTATAGCAAACAATCGATGTGGTATTATAAACAACCAGAATAACAAATTAGCTTTAATTTAACAAGTCAAAATTAATTAGAGTTTATGAACAAAACATGATTGGAGATTGATGAAGGACCTAGATTAGTCGAGAGTGGAGAATGGTGAAGTTGAAGATGATTAAGGAGGCGCGGTGGCTGGTTGAGGACGGGGAGGAGGTGATGGAGTTAGGGATTTGGTAAATGAGAGGGAGGGGGAAGGTGATAACGAATCAGGTCTTTGCTTGCTGCCTGTGTACACGCTTTTTTCCAACGGCTTTCGACGGCCGCCGACAGCAAATTTACGTCGATTTTCGACGGTTTACCACGGCTATTATATTTTATTTACGTAAAAATCACAGAGATCTTTAGCCGTCGGAAATATTCGTTGGTGGCCGTCGGAAGCCTCCATCGCTATTTACTGTTGTTTTAGTAGTGGTTATATAATTGAAATGTAATGAATTTGCATATGAATAAATAATTTTTTTTAATTTGTAAATTTTTTGCTTTAACGATAAAACAACTGATATCATTTTCATTTTTTCACTAAGAAATGATATTAAGAATGACTGCAACATTATTATTATATATTTTCGAGTCTTTAAATGAGGGATGTTACAAATCTTCGTCAGAAGAACATGATGAATGGACTTTCCTTCATTGAAGAATTAATGGATTTATGTGAAGGTTGTGCACTTGGAAAGCAACATCGAGAAGCATTTCAAAAAAAAAGAAGGCACGGAGAACTAAAGTACCATTAGAGTTTGTTCACGCCGATGTTGCGGCCCTAAAAAACTTCATTGCTTGGAGGACGATTACACATTCACTGATTATATTCCTGGGAAGATGGGGGCATATTTTATGAAATAAGATGCAAAAGTTTTCTTTGTTATCAAAAAATTCAACATGCCATTGAGAATCAAAGTAGATAGGTTATTGAAATGTTAAGAAGTGACATGGTTGACGAGCATAACCCAAAAAAATTTGATAAATTTTATGAAGATATTGGCTTGGATGGGAAAGTAATGGGCTGATATACTCCACAACCAGAGAGACTTAGAGAAAAGAAGAATACTTATGATATAGATGTCAAAGCTTCGTGAGAAAGGGAAGCCTTTGTCTATTTGGACCGAAGCAGCATCCATGCTGGATTATTCTTGAATAGATGTAACCAAAAAAAAAAAAAAACATCCTTAAGCCGCAACATAAGCTTGGAGTTGTAAGAAGCTATATTTAAACCACTTGAGAATTTTCGGATGTATTTCCTTTGCTCATTTTCCAAAAGAATCAAGACGTAAGCTTGATAAGACAAGCAAGAAATATATATGTTGGGTTATAGCCCAAAATCAAAGACCTATAAGTTATTTATTTTTAATAAGAAAATGTTGGTTATGAGTAAGGATATCCTCTTTAATGAAAACGCTTCATGAAAGAGAAGAAAATAAAAGTTCAATTCGTTTCTCTCCGATGAAGCAGCAAATGACCAAGAAGATAAAGATGATGATCAGGAAGAGCCGCTTCCAATATCTCCATGAACAACCCACAGTCTCACTGAAAGTTCATGATTAAGCTCAAGTTTATCTTCATTGGGTTCACTATCGAGGAAGATGCAATTAATGCCTTAATGATTTCTATGGCGTTTGGCATTTTTGTATCACTAAACTGGTAAACTTTGAAGAACCCATTAAAGATGATGGATGGAAGAATGCTACAAAAGAAATTTAAGTAATTTAAACTTTAAAGGAAGTAGATTGCTGAGTTAGTTGAGAAACTGAAATATGAAGAAGTGGTTTGTGTCAGGTGCGCCTACTGAAAAATATCCATCCAGATGGATCTTACAAGACGTGTTTACGAAAACACTTTCGAAAGATAAGTTTTATATTTCAAAGACTTGATGAATAGTGTAAAATGAATTAAAAAGGAGTACGGAAAATATTTTATTGTTATTAAGAAGTTGGAGATTCATCGGCACAATAATAAAAAGCATTTAAGAGTCGAGAGTTTCAAAGTCACATATAACACATCATTGTTAACCTTTAGTTCCAACGCTAATAATCATACATAAATACAGTTATTAGAAAGTTAATTCCGACCCGACCCGACGAGTCTCAATTCTAGACGGGTTGGGTCTTGTCAGATCTAAATTATACATTTTAAATTCTAGACCCGATCGAATCCTAGCTTCGGTTCGCGTCGGGTCGGTTCGTATTCGATTGGATGGTAAAACTAAATATGCATAAATTTAAATGTTTTTTGGTCAGGTCTTTAGGATCGGGTCTGTTTGGATCGGGTTTGATGTCATTTTTATATTTTTCATCATCTAGACTGACCTAAGACTCATCGGGTTCAGGTCTTTTCGGATCGTTTCGGTTTTGCGATTCTTGGTTCTAATTGTCGGTCGTAATTGGGCTGATCAATCAAAGTAAAAGCTCGAATTAGTGTGATGCACAGTTGAGTGTTCCTATGATCTTAATTCATTTGTCCTCGGTTTTCCTATTTCTCTGTGCCAAACCAATCTTAACAATTCATTTTTGTATTAACGGGTTACTTTACTAGTAAGGAATACCCTCAACAATTTAATCATACGATGTGCGATTGGAATTCAATTGGAGAGATGAAACCGTGGCAACGGGACAGAGGAGTTGAGCTTGAGGTGGTTCCTAACAGCCATCTTATGTTTCACTCTTTATTGTTTTCTCTCTCTTACATCATCATTATTATAAGCCGTTAATTTGTCACATCCAGTGGTTGAAACGATGGAACTATAAAAATATAAAAGGACTATGGTTTCCATCTATACATACATGCTTCCCTCTTATACATGCATGCATATATACATACATGTATAAATTCTCATAATTTCGCGTGGAGGAAACCGGAAAAAGCTATTTCTTCGTAAAGATATTTGTAACACCGTATGATAAAGTGTGCATATTTGAGGTTACTGTGCTTCAATACAGCCGAAGTCCGACTGTAATGATTTGTTCTCTCTATAAAAGAGGACCCACCAGTTTGAATTAACATAGTAGTTATTGGAATAAGTAAAATTAAGTCGATTATCATATCCTTGAGATAGCACTTATGTGGGTTAAGAAGTCTGTTTTCAATGTTATTTTTTTAAAACAAACACCACCTCTCAAAAATCTTCCTAGCTCTAGGCATGGAACTAGAAAGTAACAGAGGCAAATACGTATAAAACCAAAAAAGTGGAAATTAACCTTCATCCTAGAAAGTAACAATAGAAATGTATAAAAGATCTATTTTCAGGTAAGCACCCTAGAAGAGTTACGATTCTCCATTAACATATTTTATGTCTTCGCATGTCCAATGAAATCGTTATCCTTCATTGATTATGAAATGAAGTAATAAACGATGTAGTTCCAGTGGGAAAGAGTAACCACGGTGTGCGAAGGTAGACTTAAGCATTGATTGTACTCGTGAGCATAATGGTATAAGCCTAAATGATTGTTATATCGACCAGTCGAACAGACCAGAGTCGGTCTTAATAAGTCACCTGTGTAAGAGCGTTCGCTCAGCTGGTCATATGTGCCTTTAATGTCTATTGTTACATAGACCCCCTTGTGTTCAATGTTATTTTGTCATTCAGGGCGCTCCGGCCTCAAGCTTTACATGGCGCTCAAGCCCTCCGTCCCACCGCAGCTCATGTTATTTAAACTTTTAGAACACACTAGATCATCACGACTATTCCTTCGTAGTTTGAGTGGTTTGAGCATTTAATCATGTTTATGTATTACACGAAATCGTTTTAAATTGTCATTTTATCCACTGCGCCCACAATTACAAACAAATATACCAGATTAGATTATATGATCATATCATGAAATACGTACTTCTGAAGCAAAGAGCAAAGCTGACCTTAGTCATCGCCCACATGCTTTTGTCTTCGTTGTAAACACACATATACAATTATCTAAAGAGTAGTTTATAAGTGCATAGCATCAGGAGCAATCAACCACATTTTTTTTTAAATCTATATAGATAGAAGGATGACGGCTAATGATGTTATATCACCATTATTAAATTTTAACTAATTAACCAACTTAAGTAACATCCATCAAAATCCACCGTAGAATGCTGGAGCCCAATAATCAGAGCCGTTTTCAATTCCTACGTGCATTGTGAATGAAACTGGAACAAGACACAATCCTCTACTCCTCAAGTCTTTCTTCGGTTTATCCTGTGCAGTAAAATCCTATATACAAAACATAAGAGTGCATCAGTTTCAAGATTATACAAAAACTGAAATAAAAGAGTTTATACATCCCAAGTCTTCAAAACAAACTCTATAAGTGTCTCTCAAAATATAAATACTGATATAGCTCTAAACTACTGCACAACGGAATATAAGCGAGCTTCAAAGTATAAATATACGAAAGCGTAACCTCCTGTTCGTACTCATACATAATTTGTAAGTTGAATATATATTGATCAGCTGACTGGTTTATAGTTAAAGAATACTGACACTTCAATTGTTTAAGTTTATATTGTACTTAAATGAATTTAAGCTAGTATTATTTAATTGAATGTTACCTGTGCAGATGGTCCAGTCCTCTTTATGTTACTGTCATTCAGTAGCTGTTTTAAAGCACAATTAACATGTAGCAGTTAGAAAGAGAATATTTAAATAGACAAGTAAAAAACCGGTTGTAAAGTACACTAAACTACAAAAAAAAATTCGGTTTTAGTGTATTTAACTATGTTTTTTTCTCCTGTTAATTTTTGATCTAATGGAATTAGCATGCATAATTACCTGGCCTGGGCCTTCTGGAAATTTACAGCTTTTCTCTCCTTGTACCTGAAAATTGTGATTATCCTTTCTTAGAGTAGAACTTGTGAATATATTTTTCCGAAAGAGAGTTTGCAGGATATAAATATGTGATCAAAAATAAAAATTTAGAATTTAATATTCTTTTCATAGTGTAGATTAAGACTTCTGACCTGTCTTTTTGGATATAAAGTCTGTAAAAACAATCAGAAATACAATTTGGAACTAAATGCCTTCTTGAAAATATAAATGCTTGGTTGAAGTTATACATGTAATCAATGTCGCAAAGAAGAAACAAAAGTTTGACATGTTTAATTTTTGATAATTTTGCATGTAATAAATACTTCTTAAAAGATACATAAGTAGACATGTATCATTTCGTTGAATTTTCTACATTATGAAATGAAAAACATTTCACAATAAAATTGTCTATATTGCTATTATATGAAGGTTATTAATATGGATGTACACACGAGAAACAGTCCAGGGGGTCCGCAATGAAAAAAAAAGTTGCATAAAAGAACAAAATGAAAAAAATCTTGCTCTTTATGCACCAAAAGGTAGGTAAATTTGTTTTATGCGCATCATGGATGTTAAAAGTAGATCTGTTAATGAATTTTTTGGATGTCAATATTTTATATCAATATCATCACCCGAAATCATTCGATATCGGGTATTAGAATCAGTGAATGGGGACGCATATCAAATATTTATTTTATCCACCAACTAATAAATTTACAAAATATAAATAAAAAAAATTGCTTTATAACTAATTTTTAGTCTTTATTGATTGTAGAAGTACAAAAAAATAAACATATATAATGATAATGAGCAGTTTTGAACAATAAAATTACGATGAATGCATATAAATAAACTATTAGTTTATTAAAACAATAAATATATAATCATACTAAAACACACATAATATAAACTATAATATTGACAAAAACAAAATGGATAATTTTCAGATGTGAATGCTTTTATATCGGCATCTGTATCTGTTTCTTTGGATATCTATTTATTCGTTTTGCATATACAAGTGCAGACGGATTTTAGATTTTTCGGATATCTATTGACAAGCTTAGCTAAAAATAATCCAAAGAAGCATGAACAATTTAACGAAACTATTTGGAGTTTATTCTAAAATTATATCTACAAAACAATAAATTTTATGGTACGAATATGACAATCTACCAGTGAAAGATAACGAAAATGTGCAAAAAAAAAATTTATCGAGCTGTTATCATTCTAAATCAAGTTCAAAGATGTGAAGATACCACCGAAGAATAAAGGGTTGTTGAAAACATCATGTAGAGTCTATCAACAAACTTTGAGCATATAGTTGTTATAGAGGAGTCTAGATGAAATCATGGGATCACTTTAAGCCCATGAAAGAAGAGTTAAAGATTCTTAAATCGGAGCTTAGGGCAGGTGTTCAGAGTTAATGCCAATATTGGTAGTTGCAAGGGTCTGCTGCCTCAATGCAAAGAGGTGTCGGGGGTAAATAATGTGATAAGAAACAAAATTTCTGAATACATGGGAAGAACAATGAGATATTTTTCTAGGGAGTAATTTTCAAAATTCATATAAATATTAATGTGTTTGCAAAACAAACAATGATGCATGGACACAACAAAGGCAGCCAGTACCCATAACTTTTGTATACCAAGATTTCGTCAAAGGATTCGCCGATTTCATAAGAGAACAAGACCTAGATGGCAAGAGTGTCATATGCTAGTGTGGTTGGTAGCATAATGTACACTATATACAAGGCCTGATATTGCAAATGCAGTCAGGGTAGTTAGTTACTTTATGGAGTACTCGTTTAATCGCATTTGGAAGTCATGAAAATGTGCAAAACAAACACGACATTACTAGATACAATATAAATCTCGATGTTATTTATTTCTTGCAATTTTTCCTACTGTTCTCTATATTATTGTAATGGTTGGTCATGTTGGATTAGGATATTGCTCCATCAATTATTTCGCATCATTTTTTCCTATCCGCTTAGAGCTTTCAATATCTTTAGTATTTATTTGTGTTTGGATATAGATTTAATTATTTATTGATAATTTCTACTGGTTCTCCTACACTACAAAGCATGTGAAAGTTTGACATCATGTATCAAAAGGAAAAAATATAGCTATATTAGTATATTGATAATGATTAGGCTGGGTCACTTAGTGATTGCAAAAGTACATTTGGGTATGTCCTAAAAATTAATTTCATGAAATTTGAAAAAGTTGAGGCTATATATTTTATGGTCGATGTTGCATGTAAGGTCATTTGGCTTCGAATTTTCTGAAAGGATGTCCAACGAAAACAAAACACCTCCAAGAATGATATTCTATGAAATATAACAATAATTGCAATAGAAAAATCTAGCCTTTCATGAAAGAACAAAGCATATAGAGATTCTTCAACACTTTATCAAATATCTTACTAAATAAAAAATAATTCAACTATAATTCATACACAGAAAAGACCAACCAATAGATAGTATCAAAAAATCATGTGTGCTGACAAAATTCGACAACTCAAAGAAGGAAATCTAAGTAAAAATTAAAGTGAAGTATTATTTGGTTTCCGAGTATTTATTAAAAGATAAATAAGAGGACGTATGTTGCTACTTTGAATTTTGGATGTAATGAATACATTCAAATGGGACATAAGTGAACATTGCCATTCCATAGAATTTTACATGTCAATGGAAGAGAAAATATCCAACCATAGAAATATTTTTTTAATATCCTTATTTGAAGGATATAACTAAGGGTGCACGTCATTCACTTCGTAATGAATCCACCGTCCAAGTTTTCATTTTTTGTAAGAAAAGGTAATCTATCATATTTATGCATTTCGCATTGGAAAATTATTATAATATTTTAGTTTGAGAAGTAATTTTTGCACAAAATTTGATAGTTTTATTCTTTCTTTAACTTTGCATCTCATATAGTAAACAAGGACTCATGGATGGTTATGTTACTCGAGTTAGATATATAGTGACTCACATCATGAAAAACTTGAGCTAAGTTTAGCCTTGTACTACCCACTAAAATATCATATGGAACATTCACTATAAATTCTTTATCTATATTGTATATAGGAGAAAAATTACAGAGAGCATAAGTTGAGAGTAAAAATAGAGTAATAATCATTTTCACCTCTTTATTGCATATCGAGTTAGATCGTTCCTTATATATGTATCTTGAGAGAACCTTACATTCTCCATTGCCATTCTCTAAATATCTCTATTTCAATAATTTTCTTTTCTTTCTCCAAATTATTCGTGTCAAATTCATTACTTAATCATGCATTTATTTCGTCAATTCTAGCCATACTGCATGTTAAGAGACGTATCATAAATGTAGAGTAAAATTTGATGCCTTCGTCACAACTTTCGAGATACACAACAACGTCTATGGATTTGAGAGAATCGATTATAGCCTAATATTATCATTTCTCATGTACCATTGCCATTAGAAAAGGTTCAGTTTATTCAAATAATTATTTGGCTTAATGACATAATTTGCTTACTCTTACTCTTGAACCTTCTTCCTAATGTATATAAATTTCTTATATAGATCACCAAACAACAACATTGACTTCATATCAATTTGGTCCAACTCCACGTCCTAAGATGCCAAAAAAACTATAACACCCACTCATAGCTTATCTAAAAACAGATGAAAATAAAATGTAGTGAATCAAAACCTAGATTAATATCTTTGACTTTGAGGACCCATTTACAACTAATTGCTCACTTTCTAGTAGGAATAAACACTAAATTCCAAGTATGCTTTTTTACATGATGTTTCTATGCTCTACCTTAGATATCTCCAACTTGAGTAGCCAAATGAAGTGCCCGTCTATACAAAATCTCTTGATTTCTCTTCAGTAAAATTTAGAGAAAATATCAACGTCACATAAAAATATGTTTCAACATTGCTAAGCCCCATTAAGTCTTTCATCGAAATCGGCTCCATTTTTATATTGAAGTAATCTAAAATGATAAACAACATAAACTTAGGTTAGGGGATTTGAACTCATGTTATCAACTGTTGCATCAATGGTATTGTTATCTTCTGCATACTATGATTTAGTTTGCATATGGTGCTTATCTTTTCTTCTATAATTATTACCACTTGAAGAAGGCTCTAAATTCCTCATAGGTTTCTCATCAGATGTAACATTCTTTCTAATAACAATATTCCTAGTAGTAGTATACAACAAATCATCCCCTATTCACTTTTTTCTCTTAACCAAATAAACACATTGTCTACCATTCTATTAAATAAACCATTATTTTCATACATATAAGTTGGACAACAAATAACCTAGATAAAACGAATGTTATGTAAGATTTACCATTCCACACTTCCTTGTTGATATTCAAGATGGTAATAGAAGGATTGTGGTTAACAATAAAAACTTCTGTAGACGTCATTTCAATCCAAAATTCATTCTATAACTATATCGTTAACCTATAGCACCTGGATCTTCTCCACAAAATTATTTTCATCCTTTCCACGATTCTATTCCATTTCGGCTTGTCCAGAGTAGTTTCTGATTACCGATACCCTTGAATGCAGATATGTTATTCAAACCATATGAAATTTTTTTACCGACATTAATAGAAATGAGATCCTTCAATACCTTACTTGACTACTTCCCACCGATCTCTTTGAATAATAAAACTTTCTAAAAGTCACATCCATTTTTAAAATCATAAAGAAAATATACATGTTACCTGAGAAATTGTCGACCAATGAAAGGAACGTATTTTCCCTCACCATAAGATGAAACATGCATGGACACATGAAAACATTTTATTTATAATCAAGTATGACATCATGGTTATATATCATATAGAGAAATACCCCATTATTCTTATTAAGAACATAATCATTTTCACAGATAATCAATTTTGAAATACTGACATCATCAATCAATATGCTTCATCATCTTCTCAATTCTCCTCAAATAATGTCGTGTATCCTAAAATGTAACAATTATGTAGAATCTTGTTTAATAAAATCCATTGTTGTCCCAAACTCACCATGATAATCAAACTTAAGGATTATCTATCCAAGTTCCATTAAAACCAATGAACCATTCCTATATTTAATTTCTCATCAATATGTTATCTATTATGTAAAAATTATTTTTCAATTTTTTAAATAGATGTTAGACAAGTATTATAGTGTCCGAGTAAAGGTAGTAGGATAGAAATAAAAACAATAATTTTATTTTTATAAGGTTAAAGTAATTACATAGTAACTCAATTAGAAACCTAATAAATTTAAAAGTTACTCTAAAAAAATATGAAATTAGATTTTCAAATATAGATATTTAAATCTCTAACATAAAACTATGATAAAACCAATTTAAGATATCAATCAAAATCAAACTCATACATATAGCATATTTGACCACTGTGATAATCCTAACAACATCAATATGTGTCTTAATTCTCATGTTAGCACTCACCACCATTCTTTCAAATGCACCATTACCCAAAAGAACCATGTCTTCATCATACGCCTTATGCATATCAAGGAACTACCCATATCCAATATCTTTTAGTAATATGCTCATAAATTGATAATCCACAACACGCTTTTAATCTTTAAGACACTCATTTATATTATGTTTTTACTCTCACCATAAGGCCCAAAACTAATAGTTAGTGTATTAGATATGTTATCCTCTATGCTCTTGTTTGAGTGCCCATTCTTCAGTTTATTCATTCTTGTAAGTAAAATAAGCGTGGTTTATGGATCCGTGGATATAGATATCAAATTACAATTTTAATCCATCATGTTTCTTACCACTTTCACATAAACCTTCTACATCATAAGCATTTGCATTATCAATCACTTATGCTTAACATCTAATTATGTAAGATAACCTTCACATCTTGTATACCGATTGCCTTTCAAGCATAAACTATTGAACTCACAAAACATAACCTTCACATCTTGTAGACCGATTGCCTTTCAAGCATAAACTATTGAACTCACAAAACCATATGCACTTTTGGCAGCGAACAAAAAATAATTACTACCTTTGACTCATCCAATGTGTTAATATCTACTATCTTTAGAGACAAAATGAGCATACCGTGAATGCTGAAATGCTCCAACAGTGTAGCATTCAGTTTCATCCTGAAAGCAATAATTTTTTTTGGATGATTATCATATGTCAAGAACTATACATGCATGCCTTCTAAAGTGTGTATCATAACTTCTTAGTTTTCTTAGTATGAGCAAATTTCTAAACACCTCATTTGTAAGAGATTATTGAATTGATTTGAAATCCACATCTTCCATATCCCCCAATTCCCCTAGCGTCTTATTCCTTTATATATCATTCTTTGAAAATAATTCCAAATCTTCCCATTTTTAGTGCTACCTTCATCTTTCTAGCAATGAAATCGCAAGTTCCATTAGATCATATCACCTATTAATGTTAATATGCATTATTGCATCCCTAATACAATCGATCCCCAAATATTTGGCACCAACTCTAAATTTTCTTACTATATATCGCTAAATATGATCTATCTCATTGGACTGAAATCGCTAGCAATACAAAGGATTAAAGAAATAATTAAATGAAAGTAAAGTAGAGTCAACTAAATTTTTGTTAGGATTGATCAAATTATTCCACACCCTACAACTGAGCAAATTTTTTATTTCTTCTTAGTTATGAGAGAAAACAAGAAAATTGCTTAATATTACACAAAAATTTACTCATTTCCTTGATAAAATCTTCAATGGAAAATTCATTTACTTTTTGTTTGTCTAATCTATATGGATTGTAATAATGAATATTCCTTATTCATTTATGAAGACTAGAGGTCAATATATGCTCATGATTATGAGCCCTAAATTTGGACCCACAATAAATTAATTTGTTTGATTTTTCCCATTTCTTGCACATGGGAATAGTGCATAGGTTATGATTGATGTCTATTATTAATGTCGACATGTATCATTTTTTTACTCAAACTGGAGACATTAGATATGCCGACATGTCTTCCGCAAATGTCAGCATTTCCCTGCGACGCATTGACATATCCATAGAACATTTAATATTAGTTAATGTTCCAGAGTTTTTGCTAGAAATAACACTACTATTTGGTTTTGAGGCTTCTCCGTGTCTAGGAAAGACTTGAAAATGTCTAATTATCTTAATCAAGAAATGATTGAGAATATTTGGAAATATTATTAACTCTTTTTACAATTTCAATTATGATAATAAACTATACATAGAGGTTGTTTCTTTCATTCCCATCATTTGATCCATAAATCAATGAAATAAAATGGAAAATGATTGCTATTATGGATCAAAAGACAAGTAAGAGAGAGAGTGCAATTGTAAAATGGAAAATGATTGGACTTGATAAAGTTCTATATTGTAAGAAATATGAAAAAAGTGTAGTATATATATAAGACTAGTAGCATGTACCATCGAGAATTCCTTTTATTATAATCAATTATTTTCAAGACCAATTATATGTCCACTAGGAGTCGATGTGGGGATCTTCAGTCTGGATGCTTACATGAATGCTTCATTAAATGGTCTCTCTTCACACATAATGAAGTACGCAAACATAGGGGACATGTTAAGCTATTAAAACTTAAAAATGGCATCAAAGTTAATGGTTCGAGGGATCAACAGATAATGTGAGAGTGATAAAGCAGAACTCCTTGAGGCTTGAGCAAAAAATGATTCATCAAGGTGGAGACTTTGTTAAACAGCCCGACCCACTACTAGATGAGGACTAATTGGATTTGCAACATTACACCACTGCATTGAGGACCATGTATCTCAAAAATAACTTGAGTGGAAGTACTCGCCTAAAGCTTGAGATTTGGTAAAGTAGAGAACCACGAAAAAGAAGACTCGGTTGAAAACGATATGGCTCAATTGTAGAAATTCTTTAGTATGTTCCATGAAAGCTTGAGGAAAAGCTCATCAAGATGGAGATTGTTGGGTGTAGCTCGCATTAATAAGTGTGAAAACTGGACTTGATAATGTTCCACGTCACAAGAATATGAGATATATATAGATATATATGTATGTATGTATTGGATTTGTAGCATGTAGCATGAGAAATTGTGTACATGGGGGACACACTGGAGCATCGAAAGTTAATGAATATTTGCAGTAAGTTTGATACAAAGAAAATTTACGGCATCTTTGTAACATATAATGATAAAAAATGATGGAGGTGTTGTAATCCTACAATAAGTTGGTGCCATAATTTAACAAATATGGCCTTTGATGAAGCATCTTCATGATGTTCTCCATAAGAGGTTGTCATACCATCTTAAAAGGAGTTGGAAGAAAAAAAATCATGAGAAGATTAAAGTGGAAGAGTAAGATAAAAATGCAACAACTTAAAGCCATGGAAGATATTTCAAAGTTAACTAAAGCAATAAATTCATAATGGAGTGTCAAATAGAAACAAATAACAAAAGAAGATAGGCCCAATTGTGATAACTAAAGTCAATAATGGTATTTTGGTAATTTCAACTCTAAGGGGAAAATGATTATTAAATATTCTAGTAACGAGAGTGGCGCCATTTTGCAGAGCGAATTTTTCTAATCGATTTCGATTATAAACTTGTTCGAATCGACGTTAAGATATATGAGATATAAGCATTTTAAAAATATGGGCTTTGATAATTTTTGTTGGGCTTTGTCCCCTAGTTGAACAGTTGTCTCAAAAATTTATAAATAGGCAACAGTTTAAAAATTGAATTCATTTGATCCGTATGTTCTTTTCACATCTTCTACCTTCTCTCCAGAACCCACTTCTCAAAGAAAATCAAAATAACCTTATCTCTAAAATCACTCAATCAAATTTAATAAAATTTATATCAGAACGACGACCGTGGAGAGTAGTACATTGTGATACTTATCATGTTAGAGACTGCGAAGATTTTAGATCTACTTATTTCTAGAAAGTGGAGAAATTGAGAAGAACTTGGTGTGATTTGGCACTCCGATCATTTATTTGTGAGTGTAACTCCCCTATTTTGGTGATATAAATAATGAAATATAATGTGATATAAATATTGTTTTAGTGAAAATAGATACTTGGGGATATATTTGACTTGAATTGTGTATAAGCATAAGTTTAAAACTTATAAAATAGATTTATGAAATTAAGGTATTGTATATCAGAGATAAAAAGGAATCATACAATAGATACTGAAGTAGATGTAAATTATAATATCAGAAGCAATGTAAATCATGTGCATATGTGAAGAAAACTATACAAAATAAATATATAAATGATTATATGGTTTTAGAATATATAAATTATAGTCATATGATGAGATATAATAATTTTAGTAAATTATGATGATTTATTTCTAATTTAATAAAATGTCTTATAATTTGATATTGATTTTCGACGATAGAAGAATAAAAAAAATGAAATTATTTAGATTATAATAATATATAAAATGTATAATTAATAAATTAAATTATATGGTTAAAATATTGTTAAATTATGATACCAAACTCTTAGTTAATGTGGAAATGAGATCATAACAAAATAGAGAATAAATAAAAAATAAAGGCAAAGAAGAAAGAAAGATTGAAAAAAAGTATGCACATGAGGCTCCCCACCAACCTACCATAGTAAGTTGGTGGTGGACTATTAGGTCTACTTGAACCAAGACCCAACGTGGCCGATTCAAACGGGAATCTTTATTCTAATCATATTTTGTGCGATGTTTTTGGACTACTTTTGAAACGGTTGTGTAGTGACATGTCGAGACATATATAGATGGTTGTATGTATAGACGTTGTGATGATCGATGCATAGTTTGTATGCTATTTTTTGTTGATGATTGATGTTATACGTATAGATGCATTGTTTTGTTACCACTATTGATTACCGTGGTGGCACGATTGCTTATCAGAGATGAGGATCGTACGGATGTATAAAAAGGGTTCATAGGCGGTATGGTCTTTAGGATCATACTTGTGACTAAGCCATAGGTTAAACGCAATAGGGGTTGGGCGTGTCAGTGTACATGGGTTAGACTGTATTACTTTTCATGCAATGTTTGTTGTTAGGTGTGGCGGTGTACATAGGTGAGACTGTCACTGTGCATGGAATGTTGGTTGTTTAGGTATGGCGATATATGTAGGTTAGCAGTGTTACAATCAATACGATGTTTGTGTCGAGTCATGACTTTAATTGAAATGCTAACCAAATATAGTGTTTGACTAACTCTTTTGTTGCATCGGATACATGTTAAGGTATGGTTGTTAGATGATTTATTACATATATCTAATTTGATAACCAATTTTCTTCGAAATAAAAGGTATTTTCTTTCTATTATATACTTGGTATATTGTATTATATTAGTTAATTAATTTAATAGAAGTATATTTAATAGAAAATTTATAAATGGTATATTTTAGGATAATAGTTATAAAGTGTTGTAAACGTGCGTAATTTATCACAATGAAAATAAATATACCATTTTAAATATTCTTAGTCAAGATGTATTGAGACTGGATATCGATACATCCGTTGAGACTAGAGTATGTAACGTTTTCAAATGTTGGCCAATGTATTACTCATGCTTGCTGTGGGCACCAAGGGGTTACATACTGATAGTTATTGGAAAACTATGGAATAACTCACTTGACAGCTTTCTGTTGGTTAATATAAGTAAGGTTAAACATGAAATATCGATGTGACCGATTTACACAGTTCGCTCGACTTGATAATACTCTTAATCTTCAATATGAAAGCTCCACTTTAATTACAGTCAAATCATGGCAGGACATGCATCGAGTGATTATAGTTGGGTCTAGTGGAACTATTGAAAGTGAAAAACTATATTAAAAGACATTTTTTATAAGCAGCCTTCACTTTTTCAAACGGTAACTTTAATGGCGAGCTTCCTCTGAGTTTTTTCTTGTCGCATCTGATTTTCTCCACTGTTTTCGTGTGATTTTCTTCCCCGTTGCTCTCTCGCGTGCTGCTCTCTTCTCTCTGAGCTACCGCTGTTTGGTTGTGGTTGGTTTTTTTTGATGTCGGCTTTGTCCTCTGGCGAATTCGTCCTTTCTGGCTCGTTCTTGTGTGAATGCCCTCCTTTTGAGGCAATTGCCTCTGCCATCTTGGCGGAGGTGGGTGGTCCCTTGTCGGTCACTTTCTCTGGTGACTGCGCAGTGGAAATTAGGGTTTTTTCGTTGGTGCATTTTGGAGCTCTTTGTCGGTCGCGCTTTCTGTTGATTCAGGGTTGTTTTTTGGAGATCTTGCCGATCTTCGCTGATGGTTTACAGGTGCGGCCTCCTCCCTGTGGGAGCGTCTCATTGGCCGTTGATTTTGTTCAGGCACCGTCTCATTCTTGCGATTTAGGTAGCGAATCGGATGTGGACTTCGTTCCGCTTTTGCGTTTTGCTGACTCCTGCTCCTTGTTGAACTAGGGAGCCGACCCTCCCCCTTTTGGCTCGTTTTTGGGGGATTTGACGGTTCCTGACTATGTTGATCAGGATAGTTTGGTTGCTTTTGGGGATTTCATCACCCCTAGCTGCTATTCGCCGGCTTCGAGTGTTCATCAGAAGCGAAAGCTGCGAAAGAAGCGAAAGCGTCGGCGGCGGAGACTTTCTTGTGCTCAGGCGCTTTCGCTGCGCTCTAGTGTGATTTCCTCACCGTCTATTACCTCTTTGACTCCATTGGTCGTTGAAATGACGACTGTGGGAGCCTGCTTGGAATCGTTGGCCTTGCCCCCTGATCCGTTGGCTTTATTGTTTTGGGATCTGCCTTTGGCTGAGCCGCTTTGTTGGTTGCCTTCTTCTATCGAGTGCTGGGTTCTTACAGGGGATTTCACCACCCCTGGCAGCTCTTCCCAGATGCAGGTTAGTGCTTTTTTGGCCGGCCAGGTAAGTTTTTCGGTTTTGCTTTTCCTATTGGTTGTTTATTGTGGGTGCTTGGTCCCTTGTCGATTTGTGCCTTTTGGTATGATCTTTTTGGATACGAGCCAAGGCGCGCTTCGGCGTATAATGCGGTCGTTGAAACACATTTCTAGTTTCAACGGTCAATATTTTACTGATGGGTTGTTTCGGTCTATTCCTTCTTCGACTCCATTGGTCGTCGTTACGACGACTGTCGGTGCCTGCTTATCTCCCTTCTGGTTCAGTTTTGCTGCTGATTTTGGTTGCTCTATGACTGTCGGGTCATTGGAGTATGCGGACGTTTTTGTCTCCTTGAGCAGAGACACACGTCCGTGTGAGCTCCCTGACATTGCCATTTCTTCGTCGAACTGTGTGGTGTCAGGTGATGTTTTCTGTGGTGATTTCGTTGTTTCTGCCCTGCTCACTTTGCCTTGCAATTGTTTTGAGCAATTCTGGCATTTGTTTTTTGTGCGTTTTGCCCGTCGTCACTTGGATTGGGTCCAAACCAGTCTTCTGGTTTGGACCGATCAGAGGGATTTTTCCTTGTGGGTGCTTGTTGTGTGTCATTGCGAGACTTCTTCCGTATCGTCAGTGACTATTTTTATTTATTGGCTTTCTCTATTGTCTGTTGCCCGATGGTTTCGTCGGAGGTTACATCGGTCTTGGAGCGATTGGCTTAGGAGATCTCCCAGTTCTGGTCGTATAGTGGTCGTCTCTGACCACTATACGGACAGACTTGGTTGTTGCCAGCTTTCATTGGTCCGCTCTGCTGTATCCTCGGTCGGTCCCGATATGAGACTCTTACCCAGAGTGCGAGACTGTTTTATTAGTGACAGTCCAGCCGTGGTAAAACTCCCACAGCAATCAGGGATGCAATTAGTTTGCTCCCTAACACACTTTTGTTTTTGTTTTCCGTCTGCCTTCCCTCCTATCGCTCTCCCCGAGCAGTCGTCGAGCTCCTTTATCCCTTCGGCAGCTTCTGCAGTGTTATATGCACCGGATCGCTCCTGCCCGCTTTTTTCCTCCTTTTTTCCTTTACCTCCCGCACCTGATAGGTCTGCTAGGAGGTGTGCCATGCGCTTGGCCCGCCTCCCTTCTTGCCTTCGTTTCCCTTTTGAGTTTTCGGAGCCATTGGTTCCCTCTTCTTCATTGTGTTCATAGGCTTGCTCGCTTCCTTCTTCTTCTTGCTCGCTATCCATTTCCATACCTCTTATGAGTAAGGAAGAAATTGCGCTCCTCAATGAGCGTCTCGACTGCTTATCTAGGAACTCTTCCCCCTCGTCTTATTCGTCTAGTGACTCACTGCCTCCTTTGAAGGGGATTGATGATGTGGTGTCTTTTGAGTTTCCACTCCAGCCTCCCGCCCCTCCCCAGCGAGCGCATCGTCGTGGATCTCGTAGAGACCCGTCTACACCGCGCACCATCCACACACGCTCTATGGCAGCGTCCGAGCAGATCGATTGGTCTACTCGGTTTTCGCTGTATCTTGTCTGACTTGCTTTGTTCCCCCTCGTCTTGTTTGTGTTGTCTCATCTTGCCTCCTCGCTTTCTACATGGCGAATTTCCTTTTTTGGAATATCCGTGGTATTGGCAACGAGGCGTCTTTGGCTAGGCTAAAACGCATTATTCGGAAGCATTCTGTTGGTTTGGTTGCTATCCTGGAACCTTTTGTTGCCCCGGAAGGTATCTCCTATATTGTGTTATCCTTAGGTTTTGGCGGTGGCTTCTCCAACTGTTCAGGTAAGATTTGGATCTTATGGTCCAAATCACTGACGGCTCACCTCGTTTTTGATTCTTCTCAGCTTCTTTCTTTGGCTTGTTCGTCTCCTTCTCTAACCTCCCCTTTTTTATTCTCAGCGGTTTATGCCAAATGTGATCGATCTGAGAGATTGGTTCTTTGGTCCGACATTCTTGCCCTTGCTTCTTTGGGGCTGGGGTCATCTGTGATTGGAGGCGATTTTAACATTGTCGCCTGCCAAGCGGAGAAACGGGGCGGAGCCATCGTCAACCGTGCAGCGATGGAGGATTTCAACTCCTTTATTATTAGCTCTGGCCTTTCTGAGCTTCCTTTTACTGGTTCTGCTTATACTTGGTCGAACAACCAAGAGGGACCGAACCGAATCCTATCTAGACTTGATCGTGTTTTCGGATCGGAGGATTGGTTTCGCCTCCCCTTTTCTTTCTCGATCTCCTACCTTCACCGGACCTTCTCTGACCATGCTCCTATGGTTGTTCGTTGCTCCCCCTTTTCCCTGACGGGTCCTTCTTCCTTTCGATTTCAGAGCATGTGGAGATCTCATCATTCATTTCTTCAAGAGGTTGCTAACTCCCGGAGCGTCCCTTCAGTTGGCTCTCCCTGTGCTGCTTTTGGTCGTAAGCTTAGGCGACTCAAAGAGTGCCTTAAGGTATGGAACCGTCTTGTTTTCAAGAACATTTTCGATCGCGTTCGGTTGGCTGAAGAGTCTCTTATCTTAGCCGAATCCTTGCTTGACGAGTATCCATCTTCGGCAAACAAGGAGGCTTGGGTCCTCGCTCAAACCATTTTTTCATCGGAGCTGCGTATCGAGAATGACTTCCTCCGTCAAAAGGCCAGGATCAAATGGGTGGTCGACGGTGACTCTAATTCCAAATTCTTCCATTCCTCTATTCGCAAGAAGAATAGCCTTTTACCGATTCGCGAGATTTTGCGACCTGATCTATCTTTGGCTTCCTCGCCCGAGGAAGTTAAAGATACCATTCTTAACCACCATCAATCTTTTCTTGGTTCTCAGTCGGTTTCGGTATCTGACCCGGCTCTATTAGCCTTCATTCCTCGTTTGGTTCCTTCTCCAGAGAGCGTCCATCTTGCGGACCTCCCATCCGTTGAGGAGATCCGATCCAGTGTGTTTGCCTTGAGTAAGGACAGCGCCAGCGGTCCGGACGGATTCAACGGAGTTTTCTATAGGTCCACCTGGCATATTATTCAAGCTGATTTTTGTCTTGCTGTTCAGTCCTTTTTTTCAGGAGCTTCTCTCCCTTCGGGTTGGACATCCACCAACCTTATTCTCCTACCTAAGTGCGAGAACCCAAGGTCGTGTGCGGATTTCCGACCGATCAGCCTGTGCAACTTTTCGAATAAAGTTATCTCTAAGATCTTGGCCAATCGCCTGGCTCCCTTTCTGGAACGTATTATTTCAGCCTCTCAAGCGGGTTTTGTTAAAGGCCGTTGGATTACTGTAACGTCCTCCTTGCCCAAGAACTGATTTCCCAGATTGTTCATAAAGTTAGAGGTTCTAATGTTGTCTTCAAATTGGACATGGCTAAGGCCTATGATCGCATGTCCTGGTTTTTCGTCATCAAGGTTTTACGGGCCTTCGGGTTCCCGGAAACCTTAATTGACTTGGTTTGGAGGCTCATCTCCAACTGTTGGTTCTCTGTGCTCATTAATGGCTCGGCTAACGGTTATTTTAGGGCGGGGAGGGGCCTTCGTCAAGGAGACCCTCTATCGCCATCTCTTTTTGTGATTGCGGCGGAAGCTCTCATTCGCGGCATCCATATTTTAACTATTTTCGGCCAAGTCCAGCTCTTCGGGATTCCGAGGGGCTGTCCCCTAATCTCCTCCCTATCCTTTGCGGATGACATTGTCATCTTCTCTAATGGGAGTCGCTCCTCTGTCCGGAGGCTTCTAAGCTTCCTCCATCAATACGAGAGGCGCTCGGGCCAACTCGTTAATCCTTCCAAAAGTAGCTTCGTCCATGCAAAGGACTTGTCAGCCTCTCGTGCGTCCTGGATAGAAAGTGTCTCGGGGTTCAAAGAAGCAACTCTCCCTCTGCCTTATCTGGGTATTGTTCTTTACAGAGGAAGAAAGCTCAATGCTTTTTTTGACCCTTTGACAGACAAAGTTAGGGGCAAGATTTTACGATGGAATGCAGCTCTGCTTTCCCAAGCTGGTAGACTGGTTCTTATCAAGTTAGTTTTAGACTCGATGGGAACTCATGTTTTCGCGACAATGACCCCAACTTCTTCATTCTTTCGTTCGTATCGGGCCTTGGCTTCCTCTTTTTTCTGGGGCTGCAAGGACAACACCCGTCGACACCACTGGGTGTCGTGGGAAGCGATCTGTCATCCCAAAAATGAAGGTGAATTGGGTCTTCGTAATCCTAAGGACCTTTGTGCTGCTTCTGCCTGTAAGCTGTGGTACCGGTTTGGCGCTAACGACTCTCTATGGGCATCCTTCCTTCATGCTAAGTACCGTAGGCTTGCGAGTTCCAATTTCTCAGGCTCGCCATCCTATGCTAGCGAAACCTGGAAGCACATGCAGTCAGTGAAGTCCTTTTCTGACTCTCACGGCGGGTCTTTTGGTTGGGACGGCGTGCCATTTTCCATTCTGAAAGCTTGGACGTCGATTAGAACCCCCAGTCCAATTCGCATGATTTTTTCTTTCATTTGGGATTCCCGTATTCCTCCCAAGGTTTCTATTTTGATGTGGCGACTACTTCATGATGGGTTACCGCTGGATGTTAATTTTCAAAAGATCGGCATCCCCTTTGTTTCTCGTTGCCAGTGCTGTGGCAACGGGGAAGTGGAATCCTTGAACCACTTGTTTTTTGATGGTTTCTCGGCCAGATCATGTTGGAATTACTTTGGCAACCATGTCGGTGTACGTCGCATTGCCAGAACTCCTTCTGATTTTCTGTCATCGTGGTGGGCTAGAAAATCTGGAAAATCTCTTCGTTCCATTGTGTTCCGTTTGATTCCCTGTCTTATCTGCTGGCACCTGTGGTGCGCACGGAATAAGGCAATATTCGATAACACTCCTATGGATCCTCCGTCCATTATTCGGCGAGTGAGGAATGACGTTTTTTTAGCGTTCCGTGGTAGACCTTACAGGAGAATCACTAGCCCCCGATCTAGTCGGCTAGTGGGTCTTTTATCTATTTCTTGTTCTCTGTCTTCTACCAGACAGGGAGTTGGTTGAAATCCTACAATCGAGCGTTGGCCTTCACCCTTCGCTCACTTCCCCCCTCCCCCCCCCGTTTTTTGTTTTAATGCGGTCGCTAGTTCTTTTTTCCAGGTTACTCTGTGTCCCCTTTTTCGGGAAAGCGCATTGGTTGTCCAATTCTGATATTTGCTTCTGTGGCATCTTCGGAGGTTCTTGTTTCCACCTCCTAGGTGTGACCTTGCTAGGTTTCTCAGTTTCTTTGGTAGATTATAGGCATCAGTCTCCTTCGTCCTTCACTGCTTTGGGTCCGTCGGTTTTCTTCTTCTGGAGTTGGATTTGCCCGTTTTGTGGAGTCTGCTATCTTCTGTTTCGGTTCATCTGCTGCATTTCGGATTGGTCTTTACTTAGTTGAGATTGGAGGTCTGGACTTTACCTTCGGGTAAAGCGGGTACGTGGTTGTCGGTGGTATCCTTAGTAGTGGTTTCGCCTGTTGCGATGGATTTGGTTGTGGTTCGCTTGCTTTTATTCTGTATGGGTGGTATATGTCCTTCATATGCTACGCCTTCTGTGTGAGCCACCGGAGAAAGGCGTTTTTTCTCCATTTGTTTATATACTTTCTTTTTGAAAAAAAAAGTGAAAAACTATTCAAGAGAGGATTCGTCTTCACGGTTATATGAGGCTAGTATCACGGTCAACTGAAGTCAACTCAAAATTAAAGTCTCCGGCCAGAGCTTTTCGATTAATAATAATTGTTATTATTGAACCAAGGACTTTGTGTTTGGACTATAAAGTTAAAAGTGGACGATGTTTGAATTTTGACCATTACCAAATTCCATAAATCCAAACTGATATAGTTTAGACGAAGAGAATTTGTGTAAATAATAGTCACAACCTGGTAACGTTTAACAAAGTAAAATTGGATTTTAGTAGAACCAAGTAAGCGATAAATTTAGCCAAAATGCAATATCGCCTGCTAAGTAACGTCTAAACATTAATATTCGAACAGTTCGATATTAATCATTGACCAAATTTACACCTGACGAGTCACACAACCGAAAACGATGTATTCTCGTTTGACCAAATGATTTAATTAATTTATAATTGTTACAAATTAATTAAATTAAAAAATATTTGTGAAATAATATTTATAAATTTGATTTTGATTTGATAAATGAGTATTAACTTTGTTTATAAAAGTTATAAACACATTAATCGATATTTGATATCGATAATTGTTTTAAATTAGATTTAAAATGCAAAATTATTCATTCGAGCTCAAATGGTTTTAAGGCCCATAATGTAGGCATGATTGGCTGCAACATGGGATATAGGTGACTCAAAATGTAGGTTAGATGGTTTGATAATGGATGGCTCATATTAAAGGAGATAGAGTAAAAGATAAGGTCCTAAATTCTCTCATTTCCATCTTCTATTTAAGCATCTCTTTCTCCATTTGATGTTGCATTTTTTTGGAGCCTCCGCTTCTTGTCATTACTAGATGAAAACACCCCTATGTTCTCTCCATTTAAACAAGCCTAAATCAAATCAATTCAATGGCTATTCGATAGCCGATGGTCGACGGTTCAAGAACTAGCACTCTGTTGGATCAGAAATCGTTTCTAGAAGCTTACATCATTATTTCAAGGTATGCTTAAGGGCTTTGGCTGTAAGGTATGTTTTTAATTAACCACAGATACATTAATTTATAATTATAATGCTTATATATAAGTGTGTATGTATGTGTGTGTATTATTGTTAGCTAGGTGACGATTCCAATATGTAGATTTATTATCATAATATTGGTTGGTTATATGTATTTATGTATATGTTTATAAATAATTTTTTTATGATAATTCATCCTTATATAGTATGGGTTAGAATTAAAAAAAATACGTTTTTGATTATTTAAATGATTCAATATATAATATTCACATATATCTATATAGTTTATAATTTAAATACTATATTATACATATATAAAATATGAAATAAAATTTTGTATATGATGTTTACTAAGTATATTATTTTCGGTAGGAAGAATTTTTATTTTATTTTTATATATTATTTTTAAATAATATTTAAATTAATTTATCATATAAATAATTAAATAAATTCATACGTATATTATAAAATATATATTTTAAATTTTGTAAAATTATATTAATAAATATTGAACTCACGGTAAAAATTAATTTTTTTTAATTATTTTTAAATATTTAAACTAAAATTGAAAATTAAAAAATTGGATTTTTTAATTGTTTTAAATTATAAAAATTATATGTTAAATATTAAAATTTTAAAACTTCATCCAAATTTTGCAAGAACTTTAAAATTTAAATTTAGATTCAAATAAAATATTTTTCTTAATTTTTAAATAATTATTTTTGGTTATATATATATTCAAAATAAAAAATATAAAAAATTTGATCTACGCACAAGACCAGATCAATAAATATATTTAAATAAAAATTATTTTCTAATCTTATTTATTTTAAACTATATAAATATATATATTTTATTATATATATATATAGATTAAAATGTTCATTTATATATGTGTGTATGTGTGTGTGTGTGTGTGATTTTTTTGGTTATAAATACCATTTTTGACTTTACAGAATATATATATATATATATTATTTTGAATGATATAAATATATTTATATAGTCATTAATACATATACATTTTATTAATATATATATATATTCATATATAAATATTTATATGTTTATACAAAATTATATATAATTTTATATATATATGTATATATATATATGTATGTGTATATATATATATATTGAAATATTTCATTATAAAGCAAAAGCGTATGTATATATACATACATTTGGACAATACATTTGCATATTGGATGAGTTAACATTTCCGTTGCAATGTAAATCCTAGCATCTTTATACGGATATGTTATACCTTGCACGGATTGATAAGTTACATATGCACACACTTATATATGTGTACGTGATACACATATACATTTAACATAACATAAAATTAAATAATACAATACCATTTTATAAATCTAAATAAGATAATAGATTTTATTTAAATAAAATTTAAAAATGTTCTAAATAAATTAGACTTCATAGGCCTAATCAAGGCCCAATAAGGGAATTTTTTTTGAAATTCATCTATAACTTCTGTTGCGGGCAGATCCAGTTTCAACAAAAAGAAGATACGTACATATAATATATAAGTCGAGTACATATGTATACTTCGGTTCTAGTTGTGTCAACTATATATTGTGAAGTTGTTAACGATTCCCATTTACAGATAACCGAGAATGAGTAACAATGCAAGACTCTACTTAATCCAACAAAAATATTTGATAGATGTACTGGTGTATAGATGGGTAAGCAACCTAGTATATTTAACTGTTATGAAATCTAACATCACTTATGCAGGTGAAGTAGTTGTCGATTCAAGTAATGTTCGTGGAAGCCTCATTTTGAAACATTGCAGAGTATGCTAAAAAAAGTGATGCACTATACATATCATTAGAAAGGAGAAGTTTGTTTAGTGTTTGGACAATGTGATGCTGATTATATTGGAGATCATGATACACGATGATCGACTACTATATATGTATCCGGTTTTGGTTCGGTAATAATTTCATGATGTGGCAAAAAACAACCTACAAAATGATCATTTTGTATAGGGGCAGAGTATAGAGGCTAACTAGTATCAACAAAAGAACTTTCATAACTGGTACAACTTGTGGAAGATCTTCATCAATCAAGTGATTATTTGGTTAAATTACATAGAGATAATCAGCTACCAATTCAATTGGCTCAAAAACTTGTATTTCATGCAGGAACAAATCATAAAGAGGTTAGAAGAAAGTATACAAGGTGACATTAATATAAAGTAGTAAAATACCCAAGATCAAGTAATGGATATAGCCACAAAAAGAATCAATGGTGCCAAGTTTGACAATTCTTTATTTGAGAAGGGTATAATTAATAGAAAAAAATAAAAGAATAGTTTTTGATGAGGAGTATACGAATCAGAATTCTAGAGTTTTCTTTAAGTTATCTTTATATTTGTTTTTCTATGCAGCTCTTGGTATAGATCCAAGAATACTTTTGGATGTCTAATCTGGATATCTAGACATCACAAGACTAAAACTATTTATTAATATTTTTAAAAGTTTTCTTTAGTCTCACATAGATAGTGTGATTGGTTTTGTGAGGAAGTTGGCTTACATTGACAAGGTCGAAGGTTTGCTCTACACTGGTTATATTATCCATGTGATTTGCTCAAACTTTTTGAAAGAGAAGAATCCTATATTATTAAAAGAAATGGAAGAGAAGGGTGGGGAAATTTATATTTTTCTTATTACTTTAACACAACTTGCTTACATAAATTACATTTCGTAGATTCACACAACAAGTGATATGGTGTGTCCCACAAAATCATTATTTTATTGTGATGAGCAACCGTGATTTCTTGTGGTACACGGGAATAGGTAACATGAAGAGATAGATGAATGCCCTCGTATTTATATTAGACCACACACCTTTATCAAAGGATGTGACTCTTTGTATATATATCTTTTCTGTTATTAGACACGACTCTTATATCCTATTTCGAAATGGAACCGATTCTTCATATATATACTTACTTATAATTAATAATGAAAATGACTTTCAACAATGAACCCGTTAAAGATCAACAAACAAGGTTTAGTTTCTAACATGTAGTATGTGTCTGAGACCCGATGTATACTTCCATGGAGTTTACCAGCAATGATAAAGCATTTTATACAAGTGGTAGTGAACAGCGATAAAAGGACAAATTTTCAAATTAGGTCCGAGCAAATAACCTATTTCAATTTTAGGCCTCGTTCAAAACTTATTACAAAAATATGCATCGTTTTGCTTTATACAGCATTTTATACTTGCACATTCCAAAAATGCGAAAGCACACATTTTTTTTCCAAAAATAATACATGCACGTTCCAAAATTGCTTAAACAAACTTTTTTTTTCTGTAAATAACACTTGCACAATTTAAATTTGGGCAAGTACAAATTTTTTTTAAATAAATACACTTGTGCAATCCATATTTGCGCAAAACTAGACATATTTATATAAGGGGAAATTAATTTAAAGGACAAAAATTTGTATATTTTTAGCCTCAAGGACACGACCTCAATATTTTTTCCACAAGGACAAACATTCTCCTAAATTTTTTTCATAAGGACAAACATTCTTTAAAAATTATTCATAAGGACAAACATTTTTCCAAAACTGCTACCGTACTAAAAACTAATACCTAAAAACTGCTACCGATAACTACAAACTGATACCTAAAAACTTAAAAACTGATACCTAAAAAAAGTTGTCCTTCAGGCTAAAATACTGAAGGTCCGTCCTTGACGCTAAAATACTGAGAAATTTTGTCCTTGACAATAATTTCCTGTTCATATAATAAGTTTTCGACGAGGCCTAAAGTCGAAATAAATTATTTTTTGTGGCCTAATTTGAAAGTTTGTTAGTGATAAAACTCATAAAAGTGTATCTCTAACACAGAAGAGAGATATTTGAGAGCTAATAAATCTAAAAATACAATTATAACTGTAATATCAAGTTGTACTAAAATTATTTATTTTCATACATTTCCATTTCTTTCTCCTTACTTATCCCATTTTAAGTTGTACTTCTTCAATAATTATCATTCTATCTTCATTGGACCCCTTTGGAATCTTCTTTTATATATTAGTGCGGTTTAGTTTTAAGAAACCTAATATTAAACAGATATTACTGTGTGAAATTTACTGTACGTTTAGGCAGATACAAACATTAAAAAATTCTTTCTTGGGACAGGTAACTGGTATGTATTTATTTGAATTCGAAAATTTTGTCCTTACACCTTATAGAATGAGCATATAATCAATCGGCATGTTGCCAGAGGCCCATAACTGATAATAACACAACCAGGAGGGAATATAGACTTTTTTTCCTTTTTCTTATTGTGGAATAATGCATTGTTTTTCATGAGAAATATCATTAGGAAATTAGTGTGTAAAGTGCGTGTTACCTTTTACTTCAAAATTCTTTCTAACATGCAAATACAAGTGTATGTATTATATACATGTGCGCTTTGGTCATCTGTGTTTGTTTTTCAGTGCCTGTGCATATTTTGAGAAAAAGATATGAATATTCTCACTTACCTGCTGCTTTACCATGTTCTTTGTATCAGCTGCTAAGTACGGTGAACTCAGAGCCTGTAGAGCAGTCAGAAGTATGAATATTCCACCACAATTGAACACATGACAATACAAGGCAACAATAACTAAAAGATATTGCAAAAAACAATATATTCTGTACGACACTGTTTATGAGCATGTAGCAGCTTTTTCTGCGTGCTAGCTTTCCATGCTCTCTTTACTACACTTTTCAATTACTTAAAGCAGTAGAAGTAAAAATAGTAAATGACAGAGAGTTTAATTTTAACCTCGATTTGATTCTGAAGAAATTTGATGTACCCAATGGCCTCTAGCAGCACAGATGCAGTGTCTGTCTGCAAATAAATAGCTAATAATTCAAACAATTTTTGAACAATCTGATACGACCTCATTAGGTAGAACTCACCCCTAAAAGCTAGCTTGTAAGGGGAGGGTGCCTAATGGGTTATATACAAGCAATGTATCACATATTTTACAATGTGGGACATATCATTTCACCGCTCTTCGAAAGTCCGACGTCCACGTCGGCCCACTCTATCGACACTGACCCGACGGTAGCCCTTTTCTCTTTTGGACGGCTTCACTCACCTATCAGTATTTTAATCTAGCCTATAGGTCGCCCCTTTCGTGGCTCGAACTTTTGAGTGCGGTTCTCAGTGAAAGCACCAATTGATACGACCTCATTAGGTAGAACTCACCCCTAAAAGCTAGCTTGTAAGGGGAGGGTGCCTAATGGGTTATATACAAGCAATGTATCACATATTTTACAATGTGGGACATATCACAATCCTCTCTCAACACAAAGAGCAATTGTACTAAAAGTTTATCCTCGTTTCTTAGTAAAATTAAAACTTTGGTTCTTAATTATTTTGAAGGATTTTATTTTAAATTAGGCATCATCATTTTGAGAGAAAACTAATTATTTTAAAATGCATCAGTATCAGAAGTAGTACATGCCACTAGGAAGATTGCAAAGGTATTTAATAAAAAGAGAATTAGATGAAACCTTTCCAAATGGAGATGCTAGTTGATGGAGAGTAGTAATTCTTTCTCCTAGTTTCTCCTTTCTCACCTTCAATATCAAGAAAACAAATTTTCTTGTTCCATTTAGTTACACTAAACACACACACACACACTAAATATAAATAGCTTGGTTTATTGGGTATACTGATTGTCACCTTAGGTGTAGATTGCACTTGTGGAGCTTGAACCCTAGCCTTCTTATATGGTGAATCTGTTGATGTGCTATTGCACTTAAATTTTGATAAAAAGAAGAAAAAGATCAAGAAAAATTAGAAGCATTTTATATTAACTAGTTCATCATAAAATCATCAATATTTCACTGAAACAATTATATTGATGTAATCAAAATGCAAAGTAAACAACATTTTTGCTTACATCTTGAGACACATTCCGAATTCTCGTTTCAGGTTTAGAGTTGGTAAAGTCTAGCATGTTGCTATTAAAACTTCTTGTGACACATGGTCTCGGAGAGGAATTCGGTATAATTTGGCTCCATAAACACTTGGGTGCTTGAATATCTTCAATAGTTTGCTGGTATGAATATGGGTTATTCTGGAATTCCCCTTTCACTGATGGGTATATAACTTGATCTTCCCAATTCTCCATCTTTTTTGTTTGGTAAGATGTTAAATTTTGTTTTTCTTCTTCACCTAAGTCACTCCTGCCAAATCAAATAAATGAAAATTTTGGAAGATGTATAGGTATAAGCTGCAATTCAGAAAACCATATATGTTAGTCTTGCATTAAAAATCCCAAAATTAAGTTGAAGTATATATGCATGGAATTGCTCAAGTAAATATCAGTCTGTATAAACAGAAACTAAGTAATTAAAGGGAGAAAGTTGTATGCACATCAACAATTGTTTCCAAGACTCCTGAGGAAATTCTCGACTCTCATCCCAATTTTGAGTCATGGACTGAAAATTAGATGCTTGAAGTGCCAAAGTAGAAGAGGAAGATGAAGAAGAATTAGAATTAGAAGATAAAGGGAGTAGAGTATGAGTTGTTCTCATATTGTGTAATAAGCTCCACAAACTACTCTGATCAAAAGCAGCTCCTCCTCTATTCATTTAATTTCCTTCTTTATTGCTTTCTCCAAAGTCAATCAATCAGTGAAAGGGAATGCTTCTTTTCTACCTTCTTTGGATGAGCTTTTTTAATAATTATAAAGTTAGAAAGAAGAGGTTCTGTTTAATTAGAGCATCCTTTTCTTTGCGTTTACTTCTTTTTGACACCTCCTTTCTTTATATTTTTGTTCCTTTGCTTTTGCTTTATAAAAGTTGTTTGTGAAAGGTGATTTGATCAGTTTTATCTCAACCTGGAATTTATTTGTTCTATTTTCATTTTGGGATGATTATTCTAGCTAGGGTTAGGGTTAAGTTCTTACAGTACATAATGAATAACAAAGCTTTCAGTGGATTAGAAACTGACAAGGTATATATAGCCACCCGCAGTGGTAACTAGAATTATGAGGTAATTTGTCCAAGTGAACTGAGTAGTAGGACCAGGATAATTGATAACAATGATCATTGTAATCTAATCTTAATATAAGTAAAAATTTCCTCATAGAACTTCACATTGAAACTTTATGGTGGTAGAATAATAATTTAAAAGTAATGAAATGACATGATTTATTTATAAACTGGATCAGATAGTAGTATACCGAGTTACAAAGCACATCCACGTTGTTGTGCTAATTACACCGGGATGATGCATTGTTCAAAACATATTGCGGCATAAATACTCCTTCCCGATGGTGAATAAAGTTTTATTAGAGCATGCATGGAATCGTGATAGATGCCATAAATTTGTTAAAATAAAGGGTGTCCGATCAAGGCTTACGCAAATGGTTAGCCTTTAGCCATTTGTGGTATGAGAAATTGATATGGATCATAAAATTTCCCGGAGTAAGAGGTGGAGCAAAATAGGCTATAATAACGGTCGGTTACTTCACCAAATGGGTTGAAGTTGGGCATATGACAACAATAACTCCGGCAAAAGTGATCAGTTTTATGGTGAAGAAATATACATATAGAGTTCTAAACAAGATAATGATCGACAATGGGATGTGGTTTGTGAGTTCTCATTTTACTAATTTTGACCCAATACATAATTAAATAAAGCATTTTGTCGATGGTTCATCTAGAAAAGAATGGATGAGTAGAAGCTATCACTACAAGAAAGGCTGATTGTAGCGGCAGAAGGGGGCGACGACCATCGACGGCACGTCGCATATGTGGAAAATTACCACATAATCAAAAAGTGAACTTGCCCCAATTCGGAAGGTAAGAGGGGGAAAGCAACGGTTCAGCGCATCAGGAGGATCGGAATTTGCCACCCACCCCATCCACCCACCCCATGGGGGCAGCGGATCGTTTTTGCAGTTGGGTTGGACGCGATACGTTCGACGGCTGTGTTAACCATAAAATCCACATAAGAACAAAGACATGAAAGAAGATAAAGCTGCACTGAAATTAAAGATACGAGTTTCGACAAAGATCACGAAAGAACGTTTCGAAGGCGTTTAGAAAGCTTTCGAAGGAGTCGCAGGCACCAGGCGCTCTTATAAGTGATAAACAATGTGAAAGCTTTCGAGACAGAGGAAAAAGAAAAGCAGGATTACCCTTCCGCCATTTCAGCCTTTCAATGCAGATGGATTCACGTATGTAGAAATAGCAAGGATGGCCTCGTAACCACTTTCGAAGGCAATGAACATTTACCTTTCATATGCACGCCAGACCTTTCGGAACTAAATGTTTCGCCTTCGTGTAAATTGCTCCAAACAACCCTGTCGAAAGGATAGCCAAGCCTTTCAAACCGGTCAAATCCAATAACATCAAGAGAAGGTTCTGCATCAATCCATAGGAATGCATTCGGAAGCTACCTACTGCATCGAAACCATTGATACTTCAACGTCTTCTAAGCCCTTATGGACAAATTATTGACAGAGTCGAAGGCTCCTATCTTTACTTCTAATGACAACCAGGCAACACGAAGAGAAAAGCGCATTTGAGGCCCTTTCGACGACGTCGAAAGCAGTCCTGGAGAAAGTAGGAAAAGGAAGTGTTAAAGACTTAACAAAGACGAAAGGTTGGTTAAAGATCCTTTCGAGTAGGTCGAAAGGTCTGGAATAAGAAGAAAAAAAGCGCAAGGATAAGTTAAAGGACTCGAAAGGAAAACCTTTCGACTGTATCGAAGACAGGTGAGGCCTTTCGACCATGTCAAAAGGAATGAGGAGGAATGTAAGAGGGCCTTTCGACTAGGTCGAAAGCACAGGCGCGGAAGGAGTCCGACCTGCATCTATAAATAAGACCCAAGGGGGTCCGATTTTGTGGGCCGAACGAAGCTCATTTCTTTTCTTCTACTTCTTTGCAACTACAAAAACCTTTGTAAACCCTAAATCAATTAGGGGAAAAGCTCTCATAATTATAACTCATTTTGGATAATAATAATGGAAAGAGCCGTGGATTCAACAAGGATTACGATTATAAGGAAGATCATTATGATAATTAGCTAGACTAATGGTCCATTGCATATGATTCTATCTTATTCTCTTAACTTCTTTTTGTCTATGCAATTCATTAATATTGACTTGGATGTAGACATGCGAAACACATCACCATCGAAACCAACATCAAGTATTGGAAAATAAAGATGGTGATGATGTTTCAACATAAATGAGTTTATAGAACTTAGGAATATCCAGGCCAATCTTACATAGAGTAAACCGAATAAAGCTTAGGCAACTGCAACTGGATCAGATTCAAAAGGATGGAGCTCTTTTCAACCTGGTCGAAGGGGGTGTTCCAAAGGGAATCCAGCTTGCAATTAGCGAGTGAACATGTAAAAAGGAATTCGATCAAAAGGGGTCTATCCTCCACTACATCTACAACTCTTTGAAAGGGGTTCCAAAAAAAAAGGGACGAAACCAATGAGGTCGAAAGCAGCTATTTTGCTTTAATAAGACAAGCATACCTTCTGACATAGTCGAAAGGGCAAGAGTGAATCTTTCGACATGATCGAAGGGAATGAGAGGTCGAAACGAATAGCTGTTTTCTACTTATTCAAAAGAAGGGTTACGAGTTGAATGCTTCTTCTTTTGCCTGCATTTTAAATTTAACTACCGAAACTGTTTCGACTTGGTCAATTAGGTCGAAAGATGGGTTTCGAAAGAAGCAATCTCTTTGACATCCTTATCTTATATGACCTCATTTGCCAATCACAAATCTTTAGGGATGTTGACAAGTTTTCTTATTCACATTTTTGATGCTAGAAGGTGGGCTTGAATCTCCGATCTTATGGTTATCTTATAGACTAATTATGGATCATTTAACTTGATGTAGCAAAATGAAATCTAAACGACTCAGCAGACTAGATAAAGAGGTTATCCACACAACAATTCTTGAGGAGAACATATCACCAACCTTTAATTTGGATGGGGTTGTTGATGGGCAGCCTTCATTAACAGCTCAACAGGATGAAAATACCGCTAAGATCAAACACTTAGAGCAGCAGCTGCAAGAAATGCAAAAGCTCCTTAAAATGGCGTTGTCTCATCTTCAAAGACGACAAAGCCAACATAGGGGGATGAGGTAGTCTCCCTAAGAAGGAACTTGAAAGCTCACTCCAACGAAAACCAAAGTAAGATAGATCTAACATCCTCGAAGAAGAAGGAGCGCCCTCAATCTAAAGCTAATCATCAAGGGAGGGTGCTCGATAAATCACCTGAACAATCTGATAGCTCTACGTCAAAAGAATATTTTCCGGACCAGAAAAATTATTTTGATGTTGAAGCATATCTGAAGGATGCTTCGAAGAAAGCAATCAAGGATGCAATGAACACAAAGGGGAAGAGGACCATGGATGAAAATGCCAATGATGATGAGTGAGTGCACCCTTTATAGATGAGATTATGGCAACAAACATCCCATCTTATGTGAAGATTCCAACAATGAAGTACCATGGAATCACCTGTAGAATACAATAGCCTATGATTTTTTGTTTGATGATAATAAACACACACACACACACAAATATATATATATATATATATTTGTTTAAATGTATTTGATATTGTACTATTTTATTTCTCACATAATTAAATAAATATTTGTTGAATAAAATAAATAAACACAGTATTCATATTCAAACAAATATTTTATTACAAATTCGAATAGTACAAATTTAAGCTCTCACTATACATTTACACATTGTTATTTTACAATACAATTTCGATTACATCACAAATTTCGATTTACAATTTATCATCTCACTACATATCACTCATTCACTCATATTTATTCTTCAACTCCATTCTAGCCTTAATCCAGCATCTGAGCTATTTGCAAAATAAACATCGATGTAGTAAAATTGAAAAAGAAATATTTTGCAGTATACAATAAAAGTGTTTGAAAATATCATTTGTCTCAGTTATTTTGGTTGTTCGTCATCATTTATTTTGAATTCATCTACACGAACAACTTGTGACATGCAAAGTGTATCACTGTACAGGCCACAAGGCCGTGCACACCAATATACACTTGATAAAATTGCAGGGACAGGTGAACACAAGGTCAAACTCGAGCTATAAGCTGGATTCAACTCAGGTGCAATACAAAAACATCACAAAAAATTGTCAAGTACAAGTTCTCATCCAACAAGAATCCAAAACCAACATAAAACTAGCCTCGACCAAAAATTCAATGTGTACACATGAGAATAGACTCGACAGCGAAGTCGTAAAGCAATATGAAATGAAAAAAACTCAACCATTCAGACTCAAGGCAAGTGTAACAGACATGAGCATGCACATCACAAGTGCAGACTTCAATTTGAACACTTCAGGTGTGTCTGAAGGCTAAACAGGGTACCCCAGTAAAATAGTTTCGAGCAAGGGAGCAGCTAGCTTAATGGACCAGAAACATCAAGCAAGCCTCAACATTTACAAGTTAATATGCAGTGTTATATATATATGTATGTATACATGTATATAGTTTAGAAAGCATCACACCACATGTACAAGGAATAAAGTAATGGCACTCAGACATACATGGTTGGTCATATGTATAACAAGCTCCAAACTCAAAGAAATGGCATGTATCAAAACAACCAAGTCAAAAACACAATCATAGAATTGCAACCAAGACCAGACCGGTCATCATCAACATGAAACACAAGCCAGTGCAATTAAAATGAAGAACACACAAGTTCAAATGCAAGTATTCAAAGAGGACATAGGATATGCATGCATTCAGACATGTATACAAATATATGCAATGACAATTGAACTCAACTAAACAACAAAGGAGTGCAAAGCATAATGGAACCACATACAACAAGCTAGCATACATATATACATGTATGAACACACATGTACACATATTTACATGCAGTGATTACCAAAACAAACTCAAATGGATTCAAATCAGAACAGTAAGGCAAAAACATGACGGTGAACAGGAGATCACAGTACAAGCTTGGATCAGGTGAACATGGCAACATGAGCATGCAGCAATCATACACTCACAAACACACATGTATACATATATGCATATATATATATATATGTATACACATATTCAGTTCAAAGAACAAAGTCAACATGAATACAAATCAGTTTAACTCTAGTACACATGAAGTATCAACTAGCACAGTGGACAAAGCATAGGCCTGACAACACATATATACACACATACATATGTATGTATGTATATACATGGTGACGCACATACAAGTGAACATGACATGATCAAAGAAACTATCAGTAGCAGTTCAATGCACAAGCATGTGGTAGGGCAAAACAGTGACAGTAATCAAGTGCAGGCAAGCATACATATATACATGTGCAAACACACATGTATACATATATATATGCAGAAATTCGAATATATGAATACATCAGAAGAATCATATGTATCAAAATAGAACAGGTCAAAGCCAGCAAGAATGGAACAGAGGGTAACAAGTCAAACTCCATCTAGTTCTAATATACACAGTAGTAGTTTGAATAACAAAGTCGAGGAGTTGAAAAAGCAACAGTTTGAATAGGATTTCAATATAAACAAGTCGAAGTCAAAAATCATGTTAACCCAATACATGATCTCAAAATTCAAAGAGCCGAAGTCAAATGAGTAATGAACGGAACCGACTAAAAAATATTCAAGCAAAGCCAACACGAACAAGTCAGAATACATCTCAAGCATTCAAGCAAAAACGAATGGCCGAACAAAATTAGTTGAAGAATTCAAATCGAAAATACGAACGAAAATTAAGGGATTCATTCCCTATATAACCCAGTAACATCATCAGTAGAAAAGTATTAGAGTTCAAGACAAAAAGTCAGAGCAATCACTTGGAACAAATCTATAACTCGAATCGAAGTCGAGCAAATTCAAAATCGAACAAGAAAATCACATACCAAATCATAGCATTCAAGCTCGACGCAACTTGAACCCGCCGCATATTAATCGAAGCCAGGATCAATTGATGAAGCAAAGCCGAGTGAATTCAACACTCAATCGATCAATTTGTGAATCGATGCTTCAAATTTCACAAAGCCCTAATTGTTGAAGAAAAACAAATAAAAGAATCGGCCAAAGCCATTTCATAGAGAAAAAGAAAAGAGGGGAAACGTTTTCTTTTAATTAGTGGGCCGGCTCTATATTGTTTTTATTTTGGGCTTAAGTTTTATATAAAAGGGTTTAGTTTTAGTTTTATTTTTCAGCTGTAAATTTTCTTTTTAAACCATGTAACTTTCTAGTCGTGTGACTAGGTTATGAACTACGGTGGTGTAGTTCGAGAATTCGCAACTCAGTGGTCGAGTTATGGCAATGTTTTGAGCATAGAGTTAGGTTAGTCATTAGCGGGTGTTGTAAGTTTACGTGTGTAAGAGTCTGACTACTTAATTTCTAGTAGAAACCTTGGGGGCAGCACGTAGACAAGGTTTTGCAGAAGCTGGGTAAATCTGTGTTGTTCTATTTTTGCTTTTATTCTGCTATCTGTGCTGCAGTTATTATATATACTTCTGCATTAATTTTTATTATTTTTAGTATCACCCTTTTCACCCACCTCTAGGGTGAAATCGATCCTACAAGGGTATTAGAGCTAGGAACAAAAACCAATTTTTCAATTAAAAATTTGATTTTTTAAATGGCTTCTTTTAATAATGCTTTTTCTGAGGGTCGATCCATAGTTTGACCACCCATGTTCAATGGTGAATATGCTTACTGGAAAAATAGAATGAAATTTTTTTGAAAACCATAGATGCATGGAATATTGTTGAGACGGGATATAGAACACCAACGATAGTGGTAGATAATCAAGAAATCGAAAAACCGATGGATCAATGGATAGATCTTGAAAATAAACTGCAGAATGCTAACGCTAAAGCTATGAATTTTATTATTTATTCATTAGATCAAATTGAATTTAATCGTGTCTCACATTGTCTAACTACGCAGGAAATTTGGCACACACTTGAAGTGACTCACGAAGGAACTTCCCAAGTCAAAGAATCTCGCCATGCAATGCTTAGTAGTGAATACGAAAAATTCACAATGGCAAAGGATGAAAGTGTCAAAGAAATGTATGGATGACTTTCTAATCTAGTATACAAATCAAAATCACTTGGAAAGCCATACACAGAGCTGGAAATAGTTCAAAAAATCCTCAGAATTCTTCCACGAAATTTTGAAGCAAAAGTGACTGCTATTCAAGAATCGAAAGATCTGAAACAAATTAAAGTTGAAGAACTCATCGGAAATCTCACCACTTATGAGCTAGAAATCAAACTCAAGGAAGAACGTGAAGGAGGTGTTACACAAAAGAAATCAATAGCTCTGAAAGGAACAACAGAAAGTGAAGATGATGATGATGAGGATGGAGCAGCTGAATTGGCACCGATAATAAAGAGATTCAAAAGGTGGAACCACAAATATGGAAATCCTGCCCTGAATCAACAACTGAAGAATATAATAGTCAAAGTTCTAGACGATTCAGAAGAGCAGGAGATCATTTGTCACAAGTGCAACAAACCTGATCATATCAAGCCCAATTGTCCTCAGAATCGACCTAGCCAAGGAAAGAAACCGAAAAGGAGAAGTTTTGCAGCTACTTGGGATGAAACTTATGAAGCTGATATAAGCACTAGCATTGAGAGTGAAAAAGAAAATTTGTGTCTTCAAGGAGAAACAACTGACAGTGATGATGACGAGCCAAGCGAGGTATCAAAACTTACTCATTCAGAATTACTTATATATTTTCATGAAGTAAATGGCCGTTTTGAAAGACTTAGGGAGAAATACGCTAAAATTGAATCACAAAGAGATAGTTTGATAAAATTAAATAAACAGCTCGATCAATTGGTTAAAAACTATTGAAATAAGTGCCCTAAGTGTGATAAGTGTCTATCATTCGAAGAAGAAATTAAAATATCAGAAATTAAAATTAAATCACTTGAAAATGAAATTTTGATTTTAAAAGAAAGTGAAAACACTAGGAGAGAAAATTCTATTAAAAAGTGCACCTTGTTATTGAATGAAAATGAATCTCTCAAAACAAAAGTCCAACAATTGTCTACAACTTTAGGAAAATTCTCCAGAGGAGAAAAATCACTAAATATGCTAATAGGGAAACAAACTGTCAATGTTGTTAGATAAGGACTTGGGTATATTCAATCTGAATGTGTTAGAAGCAAAATTAATCAAGTCAATTCCAAGTGCACAATTTGTGGAAAAGCTGGACACAATCACAATAATTGTTGGTATAGACCCAACCACGTGAAAACCATACCAATTTGGGTTTCAAAAGGCACGAATATAAAATCCCTTAAAGTCAAACAAATGTGGGTGCCAAAAGGAACAAATATAAATTGTCTTAGGTCTACTCAAACATATTTTTCAAAATCTTCTATCACTAACAATCATAGATCTATAAAAACAAATAGGTCACAAAAATCTTTTCTTCTATAGGTGTGGTGGCAGGCTAAGGAACAACAAGAGTGATACCTTGATTCTGGCTGTTCCAGGCACACAATGGGCGACAAATCAAAGTTCCTTAGCCTAGCACAATGGTGGCAGAATTACAATGGGAAATAATGAAAAATTATCGATAAAGGTAAAATATGTAATGGTATATTTATCTTGAACGATATATTATATGAAAATCTGCACCATAATCTGATTTAAATCAGCCAGTTATGTGATAAAGAAATGAATGGTGATTTTGATTCTGACTTATGCAAAAATGTTGACCAATCATCTTTTCATCCGTGAACTAGTTCATATAGATTTTCTTGGACTAACTATATTGCAAAGTTAGGTGATAAGAGATGTTGTTTTGTATTGATTGATGATTACTCAAGATACTCGTGGATATATTTGTGTATCTTACTGCTTCTAGATCTGACACTATGTTCACTAGTTGTTTTAATTCAAATCCAAAAGAATTTCATTTAAAAGCTGTAAAAAGGATTTTAAGGTATTTGTTGCAACTTCACAATTTGGTCTATGATATCCAACTTATGATAACATTGATTCAAAAGTTTTTCAGATGCAGATTATGCTGTTGTCTAGTTGATAGAAAAAGTACTAGTGGAACGAGTTTTATGTTGAGACATTCATTAGTTGCATCACATTTTTCAAAGAAAATATTTGCATATTTTTCATTTTAACTGATTTTAAATTAGCAGACATTTTTTTAAAAAATCCCTTCCAGAAAATAGTTTTTGTTGATTTCGTTTCAGATTAGACATTTTTTTAAAATTATTTTTGGATCTGATCTTAAATGACTACATTAACTAATCTAACTCCCTATTGATTATCAAAAAGATAAATAGTAATTGATATAGTGATGAGTGTCGATATTAA
Organism: Allium fistulosum; assembly: GCA_030737815.1. Lineage (NCBI taxonomy): Eukaryota > Viridiplantae > Streptophyta > Magnoliopsida > Asparagales > Amaryllidaceae > Allium > Allium fistulosum. The sequence goes on along the minus strand of CM060902.1, from coordinate 793,797,974 downwards.
TCATATATTATGATTTGAGACAGTATATTTAGTAAATTTCTTTAAAATTTTAAACAAGATTTATAATAACTTTTGTTGGTAAAAATTCCATGACCATCTTTATTTCTATCATATTTCTAACGACCATCACTCATCAAAATCCATTATAGTATGTCAAAATGGGGTATTTTAAACGGGAAATTATTCGTTTTTATTTTATGTTAGCAATAAAAACATCCAAAGTATTCATTCTCATTTAAAAGTCCTCACGGTTATGCATGGGTGAATTACGTGGAATATTTGTTTATGTGCTTTCATGCTCATTTAAAAGTCCTCACGGTTATGCATGTATGGAACACATATCAAAATTCATTGTGTACACATGAGAACAGACTCGACAACGAAGTCGTAAAGCAATATGAAATGGAAAAAACTCAACCATTCAAACTCAAGGCAAGTGTAACAGACATGAGCATGCACATCACAAGTGCAGACTTCAATTTGAACACTTCAGGTGTGTCTGAAGGCTAAACAGGGTACCCCAGTAAAATAGTTTCGAGCAAGGGAGCAGCTAGCTTAATGGACCAGAAACATCAAGCAAGCCTCAACATTTACAAGTTAATATGCAGTGTTATATATATATATATGTATGTATACATGTATATAGTTTAGAAAGCATCACACCACATGTACAAGGAATAAAGTAATGGCACTCAGGCATACATGGTTGGTCATATGTACAATAAGCTCCAGACTCAAAGAAATGGCATGTATCAAAACAACCAGGTCAACAACACAATCATAGAATTGCAACCAAGACCAGACCGATCATCATCAACATGAAACACAAGCCAGTGCAATTAAAAGGAAGAACACACAAGTTCAAATGCAAGTATTCAAAGAGGACAGAGGATATGCATGCATTCAGACATGTATACATATATATGCAATGACAATTGAACTTAATCAAACAACAAAGGAGTGCAAAGCATAATGGAACTACATACAACAAGCTAACATACATATATACATGTGTGAACACACATGTATACATATATACATTCAGTTATTACCAGAACAAACTCAAATGGATACAAATCAGAACAATAAGGCAAAAACATAACAGTGAACAGGAGATCACAGTACAAGCTTGGATCAGTGAACATGGCAACATGAGCATGCAACAATCATACACTCACAAACACACATGTATACATATATGCATATATATATATATATGTATACACATATTTAGTTCAAAGAACAAAGTCTATATGAATACGTATCGGTTTAACTCGAGTACACATGAAGTATCAACTAGCATAGTGGACAAAGCATAGGCATCACAACACATATACGCACACATACATATGTATGTATGTATATACATGGTGACGCACATACAAGTGAACATGACATGATCAAAGAAACTATCAGTAGCAGTTCAATGCACAACCATGTGGTAGGGCAAAACAGTGACAGTAATCAAGTACAGGCAAGCATACATATATACATGCGCAAACACACATGTATACATATATATATGCAGAAATTCGAATATATGAATACATCATAGGAATCATATGTATCAAAATAGAACAGGTCAAAGCCAGCAATAATGGAACAGAGGGTAACAAGTCAAACTCCATCTAGTTCTAATATACACACTAGCAGTTCGAATAACAAAGTCGAGGAGTTGAAAAAGCAGCAGTTTGAACAGGATTTTTAAGTAAACAAGTCGAAGTCAAAAAACCTGTCAACCCAATACATGATCTCAAAATTCAAAGAGCCGAAGTCAAAGGAGTAATGAACGGAATCGACTAAAAAATATTCAAGCAAAGCCAACACGAACAAGTCAGAATACATCTCAAGCATCCAAGCAAAAGCAAATGGCCGAACAAAATTAGTTGAAGAATTCAAATCGAAAATACAAACAAAAATTAAGGGATTCGTTCCCTATATAACCCAGTAACATCATCGGCAAAAAAGTATTCGAGTTTAAGACAAAAAGTCAGAGCAATCACTTAGAACAGATCTATAACTCGTATCGAAGTCGAGCAAATTCAAAATCGAACAAGAAAATCATGTACCAAATCATAGCATTCAAGCCCGATGCAACTTGAAGCCGCCGTATATTAATCAAAGTTAGGATCAATTGATGAAGCAAAGCCGAAGTGAATTCAACACTCAATCGATCAATTTGTGAATTGGTGCTTCAAATTTCACAAAGCCCTAATTGTTGAAGAAGGATAAATAAAAGAATCGGCCAAAGCCATTTCATAGAGAAAAAGAAAAGAGGGGAAACGTTTTCTTTTAATTAGTGGGCCGACTCTATATTGTTTTTATTTTGGGCTTAAGTTTTATATAATAGGGTTTTGTTTTAGTTTTATTTTTCAGTTGTAAATTTCCTTTTTAAACTGTGTAACTTTCTAGTCGTGTGACTAGGTTACGAACTACAGTGGTGTAGTTCGAGAATTCGCAACTTAGTGGCTGAGTTGTAGTAGGGTTTTGAGCGTAGAGTTAGGTTAGTCATTAGCGGATGTCGCAAGTTTACGTGTGTAAGTGTCTGGCTACTTAATTTCTAGTAGAAACCTTGGGGGCAACACGTAGGCAGGGTTTTGCCGAAGCTGGGTAAATCTGTGTTGTTCTACTTCTGCTTTTATTCTGCTATTATCTATGCTGCAATTATTATATATATTTCCGCATTAATTTGTATTATTTTTAGTATCACCCCATTCACCTCCCCTCTAGGGTGAAATCGATCCTACATCACCGACCTAGATGATCATTTGATGGCTTTTGACTGCCAAATGGATTTATACAATGCATCAGGAGCTATCAGATGTAGATTATTCCTTGTGACTCTCCAAGGAGGTACTGCCAAATGGTATAGATAGTATCGAGAGAAAACCATCTGTTCATGGAAGTAGTTCTCCTACGAATTCTCCACCAAGTTCTGCATATGTAAAGGTCACACCATTGATTATAAAGTCTTGGCCAACATAAAGCAAAGGCAAGGGGAATCTTTGGGAGACTATCTCAAGAAATTCATTGTGGAAGCACTGAAAGAAAAGGACATGAATAACCGTGACAACCTTATCGCGGTACATTCTGGTTTAATAGAGAACACCCTATTCTAGAAGCAGCTCTTCGTTAATGGGTGTAAAGATTTACAAGATTTCCATTTCCTGGTTGACTAGTTCATTTGGATGGATGAGCTGTATTATACCAAAAGAAAAGCGATTCCTAAGAAGGAAGGAGGAAGATTTGGTCTAGACCGAAGATATAAAAGAACAAAATGGGAAGAGCCAATTGCTAAGGCAATCGCTTTAAACAAGCCAATGTCTTAGGTGTATGGTGTGGCAAAGGAAAGGGTCAACTTCCCGACTTCTTTCAAGGATCAAAACAACTCAAAACAAAGAAAGGGAGGCATACCGAGGATATCACAAAGTAAGCGGTCACAAGACCGATAAGTGCAGAGTTTTAGCCGGAATCATCTAGAAATGGATCCGCGAGGGCCATTTGAAAGAATTTGTTCAGGATAAGAAGAAAGTTTAATGGACAGGGAATGGTCCATAGAAATATCATGGCAACACCGTTAATATACTGGAGGATGAGGACCCTTTGAGTTTAAGCCCACTGATAAACAGAATTGACGTAATTCATGGTGGGCCACATCCCATAGGAAACAACAAAGAATCCCGAAATAAATATATCAAGGAGGCTAAGGAGGGTGTCTTCTTTGTCCAAGAAGATCCATCATTGAAGAATCCATGGCTCAGTATCCAAATGCCGAATCTTGTTGTCATCCCTCAAGAGCGCAAAAAGGGAGTTCACCATCCGCATAATGATCCACTCATGATCACGGCTCAAATCAGATTGTCCATCGTCTCCAAAATTATTGTGGACATAGATTGTAACAACCCGCATATTTTACGATTGTATATTTAAATATTTTATTTAAATATAGCATCGTTAATTGGATTAAAGTCCGAAAAGCTACTTTTTGTAAAAAGTCGAAGTGGGACTCGAGACCACTTCCATTGAGTCCAAAATGGCGTTTACAACTTTTTTGAGTATAAACATCGATATGTTTGGAGTTGGGTGAATTTTGCTATTTTTCTATTGGGCTTTGGGTTTGGGTTTCAGCTCATTACTCATCTAATACCCTAACTCCACTCAACTTTCTTCATTCATTTTCATTTCCTAACACTCTCAAGCTTAAGAGAAAAATGGGGGAAATAATGGGAAATGGAAATTTCTAAACCCTAGTTTTGATTAGGAAATACAAATTCAAGTCCAAAATCAAAGAGAAGCTTAGGTAAGCATCCTCTTCTTCTTCTCCATCTCAATCTCTCTCCAATTTTAGAAATTTCTTATAACCTAACTTATGAAATATTGCTTTTGATTTTTGAATGGAACTTCTAGAGTTGAAGTTGAAGAGTAGTTGATCTTTCCTTTGCTTTAGAGCTTCTCATTTGTTGTTTTTGGGTTTAAGGGTGAGTTCATTAACTCACATCTACGTCTATAGCTATCATTATTGTTAGGTATGAATTTTTAACATTTGTGCATATTCATTTGCTTTTGATTTGAATTGATTTGGTGAATTTTCCAAATTTTGGTGTTTTTGCCCAATTTTATGAAAATCCTTCTATAGATGTTTGGACATTGATGTTTGGGGTGTATCGAGAGCCTTTAAGGCTGGGTTGTCGCTTGGCATAAATCCTTAGTCGTCGTTTCTCGTCCGATCGCTCTCGATACATTTTGGCCACTTTGGCCTAGGCAAATTGTTGCCCATACCAGGTGACCAGACGTCTGGTGACCAAGTCCAGACGTCTGGTTTGGACCTAGAGCAAAAATATATGCACGCAGAATAAAAAAAAAGCAGAGACTAATTCCAGACGTCTGAAATTTAGTATCAGACGTCTGGATGGGTCTCAGACGTCTAACTTGAAGTTTCAGACGTTTGGGGGTTCTCTGGATTATTTCCAAAGAACAAATCCAGATGTCTGGATTCTCAACAGACGTCCGGTCATGGCTCAGACGTCTGCTTCGATATTCCAGATGTCTGGGTGGCTTTCTGAACTATTCCCAGAAAACAAATCCAGATGTCTGGATTCAAAACCAGACGTTTGGAAACGTTCATTTTTTCCTATTTAGGTTGTTTTGAGTGGATTTCCTATTTTTAATCAATTGTTGTTAATCCAGATAGTTGTCATCACTTATTATCGACTTTGATGACTTCTTCCTTTGGATTTTTGGGAATATCCATTTGATGGATTTGATATCGATTTCTATGGTTTTGTTTCACGTATTCGAACGTGAATCTTTGGTGATTGATTGTTTTTACAATCAATTTTGTGATTTGTCACTTTCAAATACAAAGGTTTCTATACTAGTAGTAAATATTCAAACTCTTTCACAAAGATGTTTTCAACTCTATTTTAATACAAATCTCGTTTATAAAATCGTTTTCCAATCTATCAGTATATACAAACATTTACCTCATTCATATGAGAAATCTAATTAAATGGCTTAGTAAAACAAGTGGTATGAAACGCTTGCATTTAATTCGTCGGTTAATTCTTGGACTTCTTCGATTGAACTCTTGTGACAATTTTCGAGTGGAAATCGACAATTTGTTCGTAAATATTTAAGTTAAGCCAGTGGTTATGGGACATGAAGCTAAACTCATTTATTTACTAGCTTAGTGTGGTTCACACTTCTTATTGATCAATGGTGATCATTTTGTGATTTAGACTAGCGATGTGCGATGTCTATTTGTTTGTGTGGGGACTAAAAACCCCGTTTGTGGAACTTCGGTTCAATTTGGTGGGGTAGCGACCCATGGTCTTCGGACCGTTTGTGGAGCTTCAGCTTAAACTTGATGGTTAGCGACCATGGAATAGCGTTCCGTTTGTGATACACGTGTTGGTGAGTTTTCATGCTCCCGTTTGTGATAGGCCTCCCCACCTTTGTGATTTCTGGATTTCTGGTTATGATTTCTAGAATTTGTGTTTCACCAATTTTCGTGGTTTGCATTGATAAGCTCTATCAATATTTGTGTTTGGTGAATAATTTAAAGAATGTGATTCCTTTTGGTGCTTTGAGATGATTTGAGATATTGTATGATTTTTGTTGTTATTTGATGTATACTTGACACAGTATGGCATTTTTGTTATCATACGTATTGGGTCATATCTCTTATCCTATCTCATTTTATCTGATATTTAGCTAGACTGATCCATTTATTATTTTCTTCTTAAATAATACTCGGGTCAGACCGAGGTATTTCAGGTGCTTCTGCTTGACTTCTTATTAGGGTTCACCATCTGATTTTTGGCCAACTACTTTAGATTAGTAGTTTTTGTTATTATACATTTGAGATAGAGACTCCTTGATGTATAATTATTCTTTTGTCTAGCACTTGTACCTATTCATTTGTGATGTAGTGGATCTAGTTTGACCACTACTTTGATGTACACTTTTATGTGTTATATTCATATCTGTTTCCGCCTTAGTGATATGATTATTTATGACTGATTTGTGTTATGTTTATTTCTATATTTGTTTCCGAAGTCCGTATAGCCACTGTGTGGTAGCTTTAAGTTTGTATTTGATATGTCGGATTTCCTCTTGAAATGAAATGTAAGTTATATTATCTGACATATCGGTACTCGCACAAAGCAATTACATAGATGGTCGCTCCTCAACGGCCTTATTCTTCGTGCTAGTCAACGGTATTACCCTGTAGTGTCCTTGGCTAGTGTGAGCATAGAGGTGGGGCGTCACATAGGTAGTGGGGCGTCCAAGGATAAACTGGAACCCAGCATGGAACCCATCTTCGTATTCAATAACAAAGGGTCGACTCGGGTGGGGCAAGTGAAGCTGCTTGTGCAAATGGGGGTGCCACCATTTTGTAGAACTTACGAGACTGTCTTTATGATTATCAACCAGCTATCTTGCTATAACGCCTTCTTTGGCAGGCCGGTGCTCGATGAAATAGATGCATTTGTCTCGCCAAAGTTTCTCATGGTAAAGTTCTTGACAAAGAGGGGCTGGGGCTTGGTTCGTGGAGAGCAGTTTAGCTCTCGAGAGATGTATTTTGCTACCATAAATCAATATAAGAGGGAGTATTCTGCTTACTTTGATTCTTCCATAGTTTTTTAGCCTTCGGATGATGGATTTTTACATCCAACATTCAAAGTAAAAATTAAAATTATAAGTCTAACGAGCGCATGTATGAAAGGTACATTCCTCCTGGAGGCAAAAGAAAGAGAGTCGATGTTAATTCCGCCGAAGAAAGCCCAATCATCACTGAATTCGATTGCCAAGGGGAGACTGAAAGGATAGAACCTATAGAGGACCTTGAGGAGGCATTCATAGATACAAATGATACTACTAAAATGGTCAAAGTAGGAATGGAATTGGATAGTGATTTGAAGAAAGATTTAATCCAATTTCTTAAGGTCAATAAGGACGTATTTGCATGGTCACATTCTGATATGGTGGGGATTGATCCGACGGTCATGTGTCGTGTGCTTAACATCAATCTAGAAGCAACCCATGTCAGACAGAAGAAGAGATAATTAGATAGATTACGGTCTGATGGATTAAAGCAAGAAGTTGAGAGACTCCTCGAAAATGGGTTTATTCGAGAAATATACTACCCAAAATGGCTAGCAAACCCAGTCTTGGTGAAGAAATCAAATGGAAAATGGAGGACTTGCATTGATTATACAGACTTGAACAAGGCATATCCCAAAGATTGTTTCCGACTACCACGAATTGATCAATTAGTAGATGCAACTATGAGCACAAATTATTATCCCTCATAGATGCATATTCTGGATACAATCAAATATTCATGTTCAAGCCGGATGAAGAACACACTAGCTTCATAACTGAATGAGGAATTTATTACTACAAAGCAATGCCTTTTGGGATAAAGAATGCAGGGGCTACTTATCAAAGGCTGGTCAACAGAATGTTTAAAGAGCAAATTGGTCAGAATATGGAGGTTTATGTGGATAACATGTTAGTGAATCTGGCAAGGCTAAGAATCATCTTGAGGATTTGGAAGAGAAGTTCAGAATATTACGAAAATATCAAATGAAATTGAACCCACAGAAGTGCTCTTTTGGAGTCCATTAGGGAAAGTTTTTAGGCTACCTTGTAAGTGCTCAAGGAATTGAAGTTAGTCCCAACAAAATTCAAGCCATTAAGGACATGGCCGATCCCAAAACCAGCAAAGAGGTAATGAGTTTGAATGGAAGGGTAGCTGCCCTAAACAAGTTCCTTTCCAAAGCTACCGATAAATGTATTCCCTTCTTCGATGTAATCAAGAAAAAGAAGAGCTATGAATGGAGAGAAGATTGCAAAAAAGCTTTTCAAAAATTAAAAAGCTATTTCGAAAAACCACCGATACTTTTTAGTCCTGAGAATGGAGAGATTTTATACTTATGCATGGCGGTTTCAGAGCAAGCAGTCAGCTTAGTATTGATTAGAGAAGGAAGTGGAGCTCAACTTCCTATATACTATGTAAGCAGATACTATGTAAGCAGATGATTGAAGGATGTTGAAATTTGATATCCAGTGATAGAAAAACTAGCTTACTGCTTGATTCTCATGGCACGAAAACTTAGAGCATATTTTCAAGCACATCTGATCAGGGTATTGACCAATTTCCCCCCTTAAGAAAATTTTCAGTAAGTCGGAAACTTCAGGAAAGTTGGTAAAATGGGGAATCGAGCTCAGCCGATATGATATAGAATTTCAACTACAAGTCGCGATCAAAGGGAAAGCATTGGCAGATTTCATTTATGAATGCAATAACTTCATAAAAGAGCAATCAGAGAAGGAAAGGGATCAGAAGCCTATGTGGCAGCTGTTCGTCAATGGTGTGTCAAATGAACAAGGGGCCGGTGCATGATATGTGATAATAACACCGAACAGACACTGTTTACATTATGCCTTGAAATTAGGGTTCCCTATGACGAACAATGTGGCTGAATATGAATCAATAGTAGCGGGGTTAACTTTAGCATTGGAGCTCAAAATCCCATGGATTCAGATCTTTAGTGACTCACAACTAATGGTGAATCAAGTGAAGCAGACATATCAAACAAAGGACCCCGAGCTATCTTTATATGTGAAGAAGATACTGAAAATGCTTGCTTTGTTTAAAGACTTTTCCATTCATCAAGTTCCAAGAGCGGAAAACTCACAAGCAGATTCACTAGCCAAACTAGCCAGCTTAAGGGGAGCCCCGGAAACACAGATTGTTCCGGTAGGATAGCAAGAAATTCTGAGTATTGAAGAGGAAACATCCGAAGAATGAAAGGAATTATTAGTTCTGACAATGTCCTAAGCTATGCAACAAGAGAAAATAGGAAGAGAAATTGATAGAGAAATATCAAATGAGAGGTTGACCAATCGAGAACAAGTGACCTGTATGATAACACTTGGATGTCAACCATCTTTGAATACCTTACTAAAGGAATACTCCCCTCTTACAAGGGTGAAGTAAGGAAAATCAGGCGACAAGCTTCAACTTTTACAATAATGGATGGAATCCTTTATAAGAAGGGGTATGTGCTTCCCTCTTTAAGATGCGTAAGTTCGAATGATGGAGTAAAATTGATGACAGAAGCACATGAAGGATTCTGCAGGGACCACTCGAATGAAAAAAAATTGGCAAAAAAGATAATGAGGCAAGGTTTTTATTGGCCTCGTATGGTAAGCCAAGCTATCGAATATGTGAGAAGATGTGAGAAATGCCAAAAATACTCAAAAATTCCTAGATTACCTCCGAGTCAGTTAAATCCAATTGCAAGTCCATGGCACTTTGATGTATAGGGAATATATTTAATCGGCCCATTGCCAATTTCGAAAGGGGGAGTGAAGTACGCCGTAGTTGATATAGATTAATTCACCAAATGGGTAAAAGCGAAACCACTTCCTAAGATTACTTCCAGGAAAGTACTAAGGTTCGTCATTAAAAATATCATAACCAGATTTAGAATTCCCCAAAAGATATTTTTCGATAACGGGACATAATTTGAGAGTGAAGAATTCAATCGCTTTTGTCATAAAAATGGAATCATCAAGTGCTTTTCCTATATCGCGCATCCAAAAGTAAATGGGGCAGTTGAGGCTGCAAATAAAACCATAAAGACAATTCTGAAAAAGTGACTAAACAAAGCTAAAGGAAACTGGGTAGAAGAACTGCCACTTAAGTTATGGGCTTATCGAACATCCACTAAAACGACGATGGGACATACTTCCTACTCTTTGACATATGAGTGTGAGGCAATGTTACCAATCCAAATTGAAATACCCTCACACTGAAGAATCACCTATACATTCGATTTAAATCAAGAACTAAAAAGAGAATCCCTGGACTTGATACATGAGTTGAGAGATAAAGCAGCAATCAGAACAACAGAGTATCAAAGAAGAATTTCAAAGTATTATAATTCAAAAGTAAGAACACGATCTTTTCAAGAAGGAGATCTGGTACTCCGAAGAGTAATGGCAAATACAAGAAATCCCGCTGACGGACCCCTGGGACCAAATTAGGAAAGACCCTTAATCATTTTTAAAGTAATTCCCCTAGGAACTTATTAGTTATGCCGACTAGATGGTAATATGATTCCCAGAACATGGAACGCAGAACATTTGAGACCATGTTTTCCAAAGATGAATGAATAAGCATCTCTTTCTTCAAAAGAAAAATCGACATGGTTGGGAGTGAAATGCTCCTCTTATTTGGATACTACCTAAGATGGTAGAAAGCCTCTATCCACGTCGAGTTGGCCAAGGAAGAGCGCCTCCTGGAGGGAGGTCGGAGTAAGCCTTTATCCATACCATGCTATGGCTAGGATAAAGCACCGGACAAGCCCTTAGTCGTGCCTCTGGTTAGGTCAAGTCACCTCCTAAAGAGAGGACGGAGTAAGCCTTTATCCATGCCACGCTATGGCTAGGATAAAGCAAAGAACAAGCCCCTATCGCGCCATGCTATGGCCAGGACAGGGCGCCTTCTGGAGGAAGGTCGGAGTAAGCCTTTATCCGTGCCACGCTATGGCCAGGATAAAGCACCGGACAAGCCCTTGGCCGCGTCTCTGGTCAGGTTAAGGCACTTCCTGGAGGGAGGACGATGTAAGCCTTTATACATGCCACGCTATGGCAAGGATAAAGCACTAAACAAGCCCCTGTTCGCACCATGCTATAGCCAGGACAAGGCATCTCCTAGAGGGAGATTAGAGTAAGCCTTTATCCGTGACATGCTATGGCCAGGTTAAAGCACCAGACAATCCCTTGGCCGCGCCTCTACTTAGGTCAAGGAGCCTCCTGGAGGGAGGTTGGATAAGTCCTTGATTCCAGCCTCTAAGAATGAGCTAACCATGAGCACCAGACAATAATGGTCTATGATGTCCAAGCCCAAGAAGAGGCTCATCAAATAATGGACTAAGATGTCCAAGCCTGAGAAATAGCATATCTACAATGGACTAAGATGTCCAAGCCTGAGAAACGACATATCTCCGAAGGGCTATGATCTCCAAGCCTAGAAAGCGACATATCTTCAATGGACTAAGAAGTCCAGGCCCAAGAAGTGGCACATCATGTTATGGACTAGGATGTCTAAGCTTGAGAAGCAGCCGATCAGATTACCACTATATACAAGGCCTAAAGGGTTTATGCATGTCAAAGTAGACAGAATCTAAGGAGTAAAGTGGAACTCCGACTATTAATACCAGAATCTGGGTTTCAGGTCTCTCATTTCTGAATTTCATCTATTAATAACTGAATCTGTGTTTTGGGTCTTTATCAATCACTTACGGTCATTATTATACCCGAATTTGGGTTTCAGAATTATTACTTAACTTCACTTTAATGCCCTAATATGGGCTTGAGATTTCAATTATAAAAATAATTACCATGGATTTCTGGTTATCCAATATATGCCTTAATCTGGGCCGAGGATTTTTATTATGAAGATAATTACTATGGGTTTCTGATTATCCCACGTATGCCCAAATCTAGGCTAGAGATTCCTATTACGAGGATAGTTATTGATAATTTCTGATTATCCGATGTACACCCTGATCTGGGCGTGGGATTTTTAACATGAAGACAATTATTACGAATTTTTGATTATCCACTGCAAATACCCGAATTTGGGTTTGAGAATCCTATTCAAAGGACTATTGCTGAATCTTGTTATTTAAAACTCGAATCTGGGCTCTAGACATCTCACTATTAACTTCTAAACTTCACTAGTTAAGTTCCTAATTGGGGTTAGGTTTCATAACCTCCTAATGCCTACCGAATCCCGAACCTATGGTTTGAAGTAGTAGAGTTGAGGTTGCAATAGGTGTCAAAATCATCAACCAGAAACCATGAGCTAGTCTTCTCAATACCCAAATCAGGGTTATTGGTTTACAACTCTAAACTATGCTCACCAATATCTTGGTACAGACTTCGAGATCATTTTAATCACTTGGGAAAATTTCTAAATACATATTAAGATTGATGGGTTACAAAGGCTTATTTTCAGATAGGGGCTTATAGCCTATATTTACAGCCATTGGCTGTTTCCCATAAGAAATTTATAGACTATATTATGTGTGCATCAATAATTATCAATTACAGACTTCATATCCATTATTAGATCAAGATTATGATCAACTAACCATCTAAATTTAGAAGCACTACTGTGCTAACTTATCATGAAGCATATATATATATATGAGATAATAAGTTAGCAATAGAAAATGTCACTTGCTTTGAATTTCGTAGAAAAAATAAAGTTATTAAGAGCAAGGAAGTACTGAAATTTTTTGTCCTAAAGAACAAAAGCTTCTTTCATAACGGGGGGAGGGGCGGTGCAAAATGTTAACCATAAAATCCACATAAGAACAAAGACATGAAAGAAGATAAAGCTCCACCGAAATTATAGATATGGGTTTTGACAAAGGTCATGAAATAACGTTTCAAAGGCGTTTAGAAAGCTTTTGAAGGAGTCACAGGCACCAGGCGCTCTTACAAGTGATAAACAATGTGAAAGATTTCAAGACAGAGGAAAAGGAAAAGCAGGATTACCCCTCCGCCACTTTTAACCTTTTGATGCAGATGGATTCGCGTATGTAGAAAAAGCAAGGATGGCCTTAGAACCCCTTTTCGAAGGCAATGAAAATTAACCTTTCATATGCATGCTAGGCCTTTCGGAACTGAAGGTTTCGCCTTCATGTAAATTGCTCTAAACAATCCTTTCGAAAGCATAGCCAAGCCTATCGAACAGGTCAAAGCCAATAACATCAAGAGAAGGTTCCGCATCAATCCATAGGAATGCATTCGGAAGCTACCTACTGCATCGAAACCATTGATAATTCAACGCCTTTGAAGCCCTTATAAACAACCTATCGACAGAGTCGAAAGGCTCCTGTCTATACTTCTAATGAAAATAAGGCAACACGAAGAGAAAAGCGCATTTGAGGCCCTTTCGACGACGTCGAAAGCAGTCCTGGAGAAAGCAGGAAAAAGAAGTGTTAAAGACTTAACTAAGACGAAAGGTTGGTTAAAGATCCTTTCGAGTAGGTCGAAAGGTCTAGAATAAGAAGAAGAAAAGTGCAAGGATAAGTTAGAGGACTTGAAAGGGAAACCTTTCGACTGTATCAGAGACAGGCAAGGCATTTCGACCATGTCAAAAGAATGAGGCAGAATGTAAAAGGGCCTTTGACTAGGTCGAAAGCACAGGCGCGGAAGGGGCCCGACTTGCATCTATAAATAAGACCCAAGGGGTCTGATTTTGTGGATCGGATTTTTGGAATCCTAAGCTCATTTCTTTTCTTCTACTTCTTTGTAACTACAAAAACCTTTGTAAACCTAAATCAATTTGGGGAAAAGCTTTCATAATTGTAACTCATTTTGGATTAATAATAGTGGAAAGAGGTGTGGATTCAACAAGGATTACGATTATGAGGAAGATCATTATGATCATTAGCTAGACTAGTAATCCATTACACATGATTCTATCTTATTCTCTTAACTTCTTTTTGTCTATGCAATTCATTAAGATTGACTTGGATGTAGACATGCGAAACACATCACTATCGAAATCAAAATCAAGTAATGGAAAATAAAGATGGTGATGATGTTTTGACATAAATGAGTTCATAGAACTTAGAATATCCAGGCCGATCTTAGATAGAGTAAACCGAATAAAGCTTAGGCAACTGCAACTGGATCAGATTCGAAAGGATTGAGCTCCTTTCGACCGGGTCAAAAGGGGTGTTCCGAAGGGAATCCAACTTGCAATTGGCGAGTGAACATGTAATAAGGAAGTTGATCGAAAGAGTTCTATCCTTCACTACATCTGCAACCTTTTCGAAGGGGTTCCTTAACAAAAGGGACAAAATCAATGAGGTCGAAAGCAACTATTTCGCTTTAATAAGACAAGCATACCTTCCGACATAGTCGAAAGGGAAAGAGTGAACATTTTGACATGATCGAAGGGAATGAAAGGTCAAAAAGAATAGCTGTTTTCTACTTATTCAAAAGAAGGGTTACGAGTTGAATGCTTCTTCTTTCGCCTGCATTTCAAATTTAACTACCGAAACTGTTTTGACTTGGTTAATCAGGTCAAAAGGTGGCTTTCGAAAGAAGCAATCTCTTTGACATCCTTATCTTATATGACCTCATTTGCCATTCGCATAGCTTTGGGGATGTTGACAAGTTTTCTTGTTAACATGCCGTTATGTGACATTTTTACTTATATTAAGATTAGATTATGAAAATACTTGCTTATGTGTGACATGTATGAGATTATGCGATGGTTGTAGTTGTGAAATTGGGTTTATATCTGTTGTAGATGAGGTAGATAGATATATTATATGTGTGGTTGGATGGCCGAAATAGCAGCTGTTTTGCAAAATAGAACTTCCAATCTTGCATCGGCTTAGGTCGGCCAATTTGCACAAGGTTGTGTTGATTTGTGTCGGCTTATGATGACCAATTTTCAATCTATTGTAGATGAGGTAGATAGATATATTAATTTTTATATGTGGTTGGATGGCCTAAATAGCAGCTGTTTTGCAAAATAGAACTTCCAATCTTGCATCGGCTTAGGTCAGCCAATTTGCACAAGGTTGTGTTGATTTACGTCGGCTTATGATGAACAATTTGCATAGGTATGCATCGATTTGCGTCGAACGGCGACAACTCATCGGATCATCCGTTCTTGCCATGTGTCCAATTTACCATCTCTAACCAACGCTAAAGTAGTGACGATGCTGACGCTAAAGTTGACGCCAAATCTAGTTATGTCGACTTGATGAGTATTGGATTTTATCATCTCTTTGCGACGTCTTGGGATAGCTTTTTGCCAATGCTAAAGACAATGTTTCTTATAGTGTATGAATAAGGTTATTAAATCCATTATCAAGAAGAGGTTGTAAAAGGAAAAAGGAAACTGGATTGACCAGCCACTAGTTTTTTAGGTGTAATTATTAAATACGAGACTAGGTTTTTGTGAATTATTGTTATATTCACATTCATGCTTGAGTTAAATTTGATGATAAGATAATTTATGTGATTTATCACTTGTTAGCTCGAATTATTTAGTTTATTGGCTTCAGTCTTATTAGTTTAATTATTCTAGGATAAGATTTTTACAGTATAAGAGGAAAAGTTTTTCAATAGTAAAAATATGTCATTATGGTGTAGATAAATTGATAATGATGCCATTATGATGCCACTTTTGCTAATGAAATATAGGTCATAGCAAAAAAAATTCGCAATGCCTTAACGATGCCACTCTTTGTGACACAAGTGAAGCTAAAGCTACGAAAGTGATTAGCGATGCCTTTGTTAAGTAAAATTTTAGTGATGCCTTTCCTACGCCATTACGACTTAATTTTTTCTGAATTCTACATCAACCCACTTACGCCAGAATGACACCAAACCAATCACGCATTATCAACATCATTTCAGCAACACTGCAGCGACACCTGTTTAGCAACAATTTAGTGATGCCTGTTTTTATGATGAAATAGTAACGCCATATTAAAAGTGCAAGTAAAAAACTTCAACAATACCATAAGGACACCATAGCGACGCAGACCTGAAATGTAAATTTACATCATATTGCTGCATTTTCCTCCATTTGCCACAATCACAACAGAATATTATATAAAGTCAAACCAATAGTGCCAAACATGCAATATTACAAATATATATCATGTGTGGTAGTTATATATTAACATAGGCAATTAACAATAAATATACTTATCATAAGCAATTAATAATAAATACACAAATCATATATCGAAAATAATGCCACAGTTTATATATGCATACTTAGGCAAGTCCAAAAAGAAACTATCACATAGTATCAAGCCAACATCATATCCAAACCCTACATATACATATCCAAGCTCAACTTTGATAATATACTTTTCCAAACCCGACAAGTCCCAAATGCAATAAATAAAATGTTTATTATCATATCTGTAGCAAAACAAATGTAAAATAACTCATGCATAGGGCTATGTCAAAAAAGGTCCAGTCTCGTCTTCTCCCTACTGTCTCTACCCTTGTAAAAACTCTCTCACAAAACTCATCTCCTCCCATAGTTCTTGTGCTTTTCCCTTTAGATTTTCATTTATGCTCTCCAAATATCATACCCTCACCATAAGTTTTTCGGTATCAACTGATACTTAAGACCTTCCACTATATGTATTATCATTATGTAACCGCATTGAATTACAATATCATGATGTTTGTAAATAAACTATAAGAGAATATATGTCAAAATTTTAAGCTTATGATATACACACATATATACAGACACACACACACACATAGAGCTAATAGCCTCCTTTATTTAGAACCATTTATATCCTTCTAACATTAGACACAAATTTATATTTAAATATTTAGTCCATATGATAGGAGAGAAAAAGAACAAATATTTAAATAGAAACTTATGGCTGACATTATGGGACTATAAAATACTGCTAAATAAAAGGGGCTGCTGATCTTAGCTCATATTATATATATATATATGTGTGTGTGTGTGTGTGTGTGTCTGTTCATGCATGCGTGCGTGTGTGCGTTATAGTTATTTTTTACCATTATAGTAACATGAACTTTTACTCATAATTCAACTTCTCTAGTGATGATACAAATAATTTTTTTGTTTAATTAATGGCATCGTAGTAAATTAGAGATAGGAACCATGAAACTGGACTTCGATAGATACGCTCAAGGATGCTAGGAGCCGTATCAATGCATACAGAAGGCACTTGAGTCGAAGAACAAAGCGTGGCAGTGAAATCGTCATGAGATTAGAAGTTAGAGTTACTACAACATTTTGGTTCGGTGGTCCATATTTGGTGCTAGGCCTACTTGAGGTTCGGGGAGGGTTGGTTTGGGTATTACTTCTGATCGACACGTAGGAACACCATATAGAAAATGCTGTTCGGTGGTGCTATGTTCGAGGACCAAGCAAGTTTCACGGTCCGGTGCCCGCTTCTGGTCATGCTCAGTGGTTTGGTGGAGCTACTTCGGTGGGCACCAGAACAAGATTTGTGGTTTGAGGTTTTGGGAAATGCTTTAGGGTAGAAGTAGGGAGGTTTCAGGTTTTCTTGGGAATGCTTCAATCCGGCTTTGTTAAAACCTCAACCATGAATGGAAGTTGAGAAAGTTTTTACATGGCGAGGTGATGCTTTGTGTAACAACCCGAATTCCAGTGGGTCCGGATCTTTTGTAAAAATGCTTAAAACCAAGCCCATTGAAGCCCGAATTGGGTATCTGGTATCTTGCAAATAGGCAAAGACAAATATATTAGAGCTCAATAATTTATCTCACAGCGGGATTGACTAAAATATAATAGTAAGTAAATACTCAGCCAAATGATAACACTTTCTAAGCAAGTATCATAATGCTGAGAAGTCTCTGCCATCTACCTAACCTGTAGGATGTTATAACGAGGGGGTCAGACCAAAAGTTCTGGTGAATGAATAAATTATATACTTCTAGGCTTAATTCTACATATATCATTTTATTTCCATTTACTCTTATATTAGGTTCATTAGGTTACAATACTCTCACCTCTATTCGTGAACCGTGCCCATCTACTCCATAGTAGATTAAAACCTAATAACTAATATATACATATATGTAGCTATATGCCTAATGACCATATTGGTCCTAGGTACCACCCATGGTACCTTCCGTATCCTCCTCGAAAAGGGCCCCATCGTTTTGCTTTGAGAGCGTTCCGTAACTACATCTGTAAAGGACTGCTTCGTAAGGCCTACAATACAGATGCTCCATAGCTATATCTGTAAAGGACTACTTCGTAAGGCCTACAGTACAGATACTCCATCGTCTTGCTCTGCGAGCATTCCGTAGCTACATCTGTAAAGGACTACTTCGTAAGGCCTATAATACATATGCTCCACTACTTACTATAAAAACGTAAATCGCATCCGCACTAGTCTATGCCAGTGCTCGAACATCCACAATGTACCACCCAATGTGTACATTGAGGACTACATAATCGTTCGGTCTACTATCTGAATCCCGCCAATAAGGTCTACCATGTACGGAATTCAGTCGGGGATTTTCTTTATCTATAAAGGACTGCTTCGTTAGGCCTACAATACAGATATTCTAGTCGGTCTATCTCTTTTTCATCGTGGCTATGGCCCCACGCAGCCACCCCTCAACTAACTAAAAGACTTCTAAAGAGTTAGGTGGCCGTGCTCTACTGCAAACAATCTAACATCCAAATGGTGGTGCCCCTCATCTAATGTCTCGACATTGGCCTGTTGGTTTAACTCTAGTCTTTCCCAAAATCGCTCTTGGCCTTGATGCTGGCCGATATCCGCATGCGACTATCCTTAAACTTACTTGCAAGTACTGGACATACGAATACCCTACTCCGAACAACAAGCCCTTCTGACTGCCTACAAAGGTCTGCTTCGTTAGGCCTACAATGCAAATGTAGTCAAGGCATACTCTCTTGATGGAACACCTACAGACCTGCCTCCGGGGGTGCAGCTTCGTTAGGCCTACCCAAAGGGCCATCCTAGAGTATCCTCATGTCCCGTTGAAGTCTCGTACATCCTTGAAGCCCAAAAATACTAAGTTGGACGTGCTTCTCCATTTCTGAAATCCGTGATGAACTACTTCGTTAAACGCTTCATCCTTTGGGCTGCTACAAATGCATCTCAATTCTTTTATTAGACCTTAAGTCTAATCTTCTAATTTGCGTTTAGTTTACTTTCTTATTCTATTGGCTACTTATTTACCCTAATTAGCATATTCTTGCCCTCATCTCACCTCTATCTTATGTGAGATTTCCATTTATTTAATAGGGAATGTTGTTGGTATGAGCCACATTCATTATCTTGCTTATTTAACTTAATATAGGTCTTAAGTTCATTAAAATAAGCCTCTTTTATCATTCCTGCTTTATTTGCTTATTGACTTAGTATAAATTATTTAAATAACCTTCTACCATTATTATTGCTCAATAATCTATTCAAACTCTCAAAATAAGCTTTTCCGTTCTTAATACTTAATTATAACCTATGTTATAATTCTACCTGTAATTGTCATTTTCTCTTCTTTTATAGTCCGTACATAATTCCAGCATTTCTTTTCTATTCTAATCTGCCTTCTTTTATTATGATATAGAATATTCTTTTATTCTCTTATATTATATAATTCACTTATCATAATAACTATCTTCTTAAATAGTCTGCGCAGTGAATGCAGACTTAGGTTCATTATCGTTTACTACTTCAAGTTCTTATCTAATAATTTACTTGATTCATGTCATACTTTGCTTTATTATCTTCTATTCTAGGAAGTAATTCTATTTTATTTGGTTGTTATGAAAACTATATTTAAAAATCCATTTCCATATTTTAATATTAAATAATACTATAAAAATTAATCCATAACTGCTAGATATTTCTTTTACTATTTTGGAATAGTGTAAAATACAATGGTTTCTCTATTTTACACTAATTCTCTTTTTCTTTCTTTTATTCTAGTAATTACGTTCATTGTTGTCTTTTAAATATTAAATTATAGAAATGTATCCTATTTTCTAAACCAACCAATTAATCTTTTAGTTACTCCCAAATCCAGTTATTAGATTAATTAACTTTTCTCATTTTAACGTAATTTATTACAGCAATTCCATTCCTCAAACTTTTATTACTTTACATCTTATTTCCTTCATTTCAGTATTCTTAATTATTTATTCCATATTCACGTTTAATCTATTCTAATCCATACGCGAAGAAAGAGGAGAAAATAGAAGAAGAATGACGCTTGCATAGAAATCCAAAACATAGAAGCAGATGTAAATAAATACTGTAAATAAACTGTAAATTCCTTATAGTTTAGCATAAATTAATTAATAGGATTAATTATTGAATAAAATTATCTAATGGGAATTTAACGATAATATATCATAAACGTAAAAGATATAATTAAATCCACTCACATTGCTAGCTTTCCAAATCTCCCTGTTTTTATTTCAGATCTGTCCCTAACATCTATATTCACACTTGTAATCCCTATTTGGAATGACAAACGATATATTTACAGATCTATAATATTTGAAAGAGAAAAGGAAGAGATTTGGATTAGAAATAGCAAATAAAACTCTGATCTAGGGTTTTACCTTTGACATAGCCTTCTGATTTGAACAAATTCCTAATTCCCTAGTTAATTCTATTCTCTTTCTATTTAGATCTAAATTCGTGTGAATTAGATCTAAAATTTTGTTATTAAGAAAGTGTAGAAGAGATAGAAAAATGGCAGAGCTTCTGTAGGCAAGAGAAAAATAATGAGAATAAAAATGAGGCTCTGCACCTATATTTATAGTGGTTCAAATCAGTGGTAACCATTAGATATAAAACCCTAAAATCTAAAGCGCACACTCAGTCTATGGACATTAAATTAATATGTTTTCTTCTGCGTTTGTTTTTATTTCAAATTGATTCTCCAATAATCTTTTCATTAATTACTTTCCCCTTCTCTCTCGCAATCTATGGAAACATATATTCTTAAATGTGACGTTTCTTTTAAATAAGATTCCACTATTAATCACCCAATTAATAGATTTCATATAAACCTATAATTAATTTACTATCCAATTAATCCCTGCCCGCATTGTGATTTCTTACCAAATTAATACGCCAATCAACGCCATATTAATTTGTCACATATATGCATATTAATTTATTTTATTCCCATAATTATTGCATGCATATATTCTACAATTGAATTTTGAATCACGATCTTAATTATATATGTTACCATAAGTCTCCATGTTTATTAATTGACAATTGATTACTTGCATAAATTACTCTTCCTCTATTTTATTCTCTTGCACTAACTTATATGTTTCTAATCATATCAATTAGTTGCTACAATATATGTTCCCTTTCTTGTCAGTTCCTGTCAATTAATCACCTCTACTAATTAACTGAATATTAATTTCCTTTTTAAATAAACACTGTCAATTAATCTTCCCTATTAATTAATTTTTATAATTTCTCTCTCTAATTTAATTGTTACAAAAATATATATGTATTCCAAATAATATTAATTAGTTGCCCCATTTACAAACATTTCTTTGTTTTAAAATTTCAAACGTATATATCTTAATTAAATTATTTGCATATATAATTGTAATTTAACGCGGGGTGTTACACTTTGGGGATTTCATCATGGCATGTTCCAAGGGTCTTGGGGTGATGTGGAGTAAAGTAGGCAACCCCAAACGACTCGATATGGCCTTGTATTTTGAAGAGGATGATGACTTTGGAACTTTAGTGCGATGGCTTTACGACTTACGAGGGGTGTCTAGAGGTGTTGCGAAGATGGCGACTTAACGATGGGAGTCATACTGGTGATCCACAAAGATAAGTTCAGTGATTGAGGTTTATGAGTAGAATTTGCAATTGTGTTCTACTGTGGAGATAGTTGGGATGGAATAATGATTGAGTTCCATTATGGAGACGCATGTAAAGGGATTGTTGCTAACTCGAAGGTTTCTATTGTGCTCGTAAAGAAGGGTATATGGGTAGCTCCCACTTGGATTTACAATCGTGTACAGATCTTGCGATAGTAGGTTACCTTGGGCTTTTGCAATTGTGAGGCTGGTTCCTAGACTTACAAAGTGGCATGGATTCAAGCAACAATAATCCTAGGTTTGCGATTGTGCCATACGAGTTATCCTATATCCAATGCACAATTGTGACAGTGAGGATTGTTTGATGGATGCTAAGTTGGCCATGGTTGTTTATCACTCTTGGGCGTTACAAGATATAGGTATTTTCGACCGCATACCTAGACGCTAGACATTGTACTTCGATTGTAGTAACTTATATGGAAATGATATTAGATTAGCATATATCGACTATTTTGTGCTAACTCTTTGGATGTAGGGATAGGTCGGGTATGGTCCTTCATACCCTATGCCCCCACTTACTGTATACGATTTTTATAGCATTTTTGATATGATGTATCGCTCATACCAGACCATTGTCTGACCTAAGATTTTATGCTTTGCTTCTTATTATCTGGGGTACTCTTGAAGGAGTAGATTAAGCATAATAGGTCTAGATAGCGTATGGAGCTATACAGAGTATGAGCAGGAGGCTAAGCTTTAATATTTCTATACTTTGGAGCTTACTATCACTTATATTCCACTGTGCAGTATTGTGGAGCTATGTCAGTATTTTTATTTTGAGAGATGATTATAGAGTTTATTTTGGAGACTTGGGATGTATAAACTCTTTTATTTTGGTTTTTGTATAATCTGTGAACGTGTTTACCCGATTATATTATTATCTCGCATGTTTACATCTAATTGATTATTATATTTGTCTATGCGCTGTAAGATGTTCTACAGGTTCTATGTTTGGATTTTTGTTACATTACACCTTTGGCTACCATTCTACATGCGCACTATACAGGTATATTTGGTACCGATGGTGTAGGGCGGTGGTCACACTAGGCTATGATTTCAAACTTGGTTTATACTCTACATCAGTAGGGAATCAGTTTCATCGAGGGCCTGTGGACTGGAGTTCGTTGCACTCTCGCTGGAATTATCTACAAAGGGCGAGCCTAGTAATTCATACATTAATTACATAACGTTATATACCAAGTAGAACAAAGTACTATCAGTTCGTATTATATAGAATGTGATTCGATTGGCTCATAAATAAATCACAAGGCAAAGTTCTATTGGTCTAGAAAATCAACTTCATAATTAATTATTTCAAACAAAGTTCGTAAAGAAAGTGCAGGAATCAAATAAAATCAAATGGTTTAGATAAGAAAAGTGCCTTAGGTTATAACCAAGTGCATGCCTGGTAGATTTGTCCTTAGATCTCTTTTATGTGTAGACATACCAAGGTATGTTTCTAAACTTTATTTTAATAAAAAAGAAATAAACAGTAACTAGAGATCATCCCTTTATGCCTTCGAGGGGTAAAAGGGGCAAATTTCAAAAAAAATCTTTTCAAATTCATTGTGGACTTGATCTTTTATGATACTATCCTGAATAATGTTGTTAACATTAAATCATATTTAATGTTTATTATTAAGAGATAAGGAGATTTAATAATTAATAATTAATTTAGTTGAATTTAAATTTTACATTATTAAATTATAGTTTTATTTTATGTCTTGTTTATTTGTCATGGTGTTGAATTGATTTAAATTAA
Organism: Allium fistulosum; assembly: GCA_030737815.1. NCBI lineage: Eukaryota > Viridiplantae > Streptophyta > Magnoliopsida > Asparagales > Amaryllidaceae > Allium > Allium fistulosum. The sequence goes on along the minus strand of CM060902.1, from coordinate 793,774,230 downwards.
TTGCAGTTATATTACCATTATATTAACATTATTTATTTAATTAGTAATCTTATTATTAATTAACAATAGTATTTAACAATATGATACCATTGTTAATTTAAATATTTATTTTACAAATATAAAGTTTAATAGTATATATATAATATTATAATTAATTTAAAATTCAAATATCATATCTTTGAATAAGATAAACAATATTACAATACTCAAATTTCAGATTAATGATGTTATTACACAATTATTTTAATCATTAATTAATTCACTCATGGCATATTATGATTCAATGTGTGTGTAACATAAAGTTCAATAACGTCAATAAGTTCAGAATGATGATACAAATCAAAATGTATGTTGCGTGCAAAAAGGAGTTTATATGTGAAAATTATACATGCTTAAAGTTTTAGGGTTATAACTTAATTTTTAAAATTTTAAGGGTTTTGATGATAATTTTCCATCCATCTTCTTCTAGGCAAAATGCTAGCCACTTGAAAAGAAATCCTATTCGATTTTTCACCACAAATAGAAGTTATTGAACTCACCATCGATGCCACCATTGGAATCAGCTTGATGTGTCGAATCTCTTAATGTCCTCGAATTTGATCTCAACATAACCATAGAAAAACCCTAGAACGTTGATCCTATCATCGCACACTACCAAACCACCATCTCCATCTTTGATCATCTTTTATGCCATGTTGACCAATTTAAAGCTCTGTTTGTACATCGATGTTGGTCATAAATAGTTGCGTACATGGTTAGGTGATATAGATAAATATGCATGCAAGAGAATGAATGGAAAATCCCCCTACATTTTTCTTAATTTAAATATGAATGAACTCGATTTCACCTTTAAAATATACATGAAACATGGCTGTAAATTAAATATGAAATAATACCTACACCTTGAAGAGTTAGCTTTGCCTCAAAGAGAAACGTTTCTGAAAATTAATTGTGGAGTTGCAAAGTTCACATTTAAGATATTTATTTTTATGAAGAGAGAATGAATGTTTGTACCTTTGAGTAGGATGAGACATCTAGGTATATTTATAGCAGCACTAATGGGCTATGTACAATATCTTACCCCAAGTCTCCTAGTCTAGGTATGACCCATTATAAGTGAGATCTTATCTTACTTAATAAATCAAATCCATTTTAATTAATTCATACCCACATATAGTTTGACATGCCTTATTTTAAAATTTTTGGCTACTATAATATATATAAATATATTATTTTTTATACTTAAATTATTATATTAACCCCAAAAATAAATAAATAAATAACAAGTATATATTTTATTAATTAATTTTTATCCCTTTAATAATAATTAAATAATAATAATAAATTAATTAATAAAACCATCATATTAATTGCTCTATAATAATTACTTATAGTATTTATAAATTATTTCAACAAGTTAGTTTCAGTCGAAAACTGAGAGTTGTTGTTGTGTGACTCTCACGTATGAACTCGGCTATTAGTAGTACTAAAATAATTTAAATATTAAATCATGTATGGACTTTTTTTAAGCATAGTAGTGTATAGAAATTCAGTTGCTTACAAATCATCTAGGTGAAATCCAATTTTTTTTATCTTTTAAAGAGATATCCTTAAGCAACGGTATATGTGCACGTTTTCACTACCTCATTGTTATATCACTTAGATATCTAAAGCTTGGTCAATGGTCAAAACTTTATTAATATCTGTATTTGATTATGAAGTCCATGGTTCAGTCTAATAAAAATTATTGGTTAACTAATTAGCTTTGCCATTGACTTTGACTTTATGTCGACTACTAATTAAGGTGATACTATCCTTCTATTCGAAGGAGACAAATCCTCTCTTTTGAATGATATTTCACATCAAGTGGTTCAACTATACCCAATTATAGCCTTAACATGACCATGTTGTTGTGTGATTGATCATAATCAAAATATAGTTTCAACACTTAAGATTCATAGTATTTTTAAGCCAAAAGACTACTGCACATGCTCACGTGAGATCTTATATTTGATTTTTAACCCATAGAGGACTTGTTCTATAATTGTTCAAACTACATGTATGTAACCCATTGGTGCCTTCATTGGCCATGAGTAATTCACCGCCCATCAAATGGAGAAGTACACTAGTCTCAATGGACATATCGATATCCCATTCCCGATACATCTTGATTAGGAACATTTAAGGACATGTATTTATTTTATTCCAAACAGTACTCATGATTACAAAGACATTCATAACTTCAATTGATTAAATACTTTTCCTTAGGATTTTCTACTTGTATATACATATAACATTATTTATATCCCAATATAACAATATATGTAATAGAAAATAAAACTAAATGTTTACTTTATTTTGAACAAGATTTGTTATAAGAGTCAAGTTACATAATAAAATTACATAGTTGCCCCTAGGGCACAGTCTTAACTCTATCCATCTCCTACTTGCGTTTGTGGAAATTATGGTGACTTGTAACCATACTCTCAATCATTTTCCCTATACCAAACTAAGAATGGTGGATTTGTAACATTATTATTTCGTAACCACGTTTTGATTATATTTCACCATCTATTATTCGATATTTGACCCAAGAAATGTTTTGATGGAATTGGACTATGAAGTAATGAAGAAATCAATCAGAAGCTTGGGAGAGATTAAAATAAAATACCAAATAAAAACAATAGAGTTTTGAACAACTCCATGGATAGATCTGTACCGATCCATCCAAAAGTGGAGAGAGCTTTAATTTGACCCTGCTATGGATCTACATGCTACTTTAAGGAATATGGTAAGTTTAAAAGTGGGGGATGGATCGGTACTGATCCATCAAAATTATAATTTTTCCCCTTAAAAAGCAAAGGATAAAGACTTAAGCAAATTTAGGGAAAAAGTGAAGTATTTAGTCAAAAGCATGGATCAGTACCGATCCATTAAATCTAAGAATTTTTCAAATCTTTACTTATTCTTCCTCCTAACTTTTTGGATCCGACTATTTAAGCGGTTCAAAACTAGATCTAGTGATACTGTGCATTGATCGTTTATAAATAGTAAACTTCATCACTGAAAAAGGACATTTTGACCTTAGGAATCAAAGATTAGGAATGGATTTGTGGTTGCTACTATGTTTTGAATATAATATCCAACCAGATCCAAAGGGAATAGCTTCTAGAAAGGCTTCAAGTAAGAAAACTATTGAAGATAAACCAGATGGTTTAGATCATGGAGAGAATGAATAGAATCAAGAAGTAAATTCGGCTCAACTTAAGGTTGCGACAAAGCAAGAGTAGGATAGGATAATGCATATGTAGACAAATGTCTCAAATAGCCATCATTGAGGAAATAAAGAAATAATTAGATTCAATGCAGTAGCCTCATCTAGAAGAAGGACCATTCCTAAAGCATCATGATGATAGGGAAGATTCTTCATTCGAATCAAACAAGGAAAGTTCTATAGATCGTGATAGAGTCGAGAAGGAAAAAGTTCGAGATGAGGGTGCAGAAGTATCAAGGAAACAAAAGGACAAATTGTATCTGTCACCATAGCTCACCGTTGGGTCGGACTAACCCATCATGGATTGGTAATGGTCCATTAAGTAGGCATTAATACTGAATGTTGATTTCGAGGATGGTGATGTTGAGGATGGATAATGTAACGACCCAGAATTTCGAATACTTCGTATTTAAATATCTGAATTATTTAAATATTTGTATCTTGGTTAAGTGTGATTAAATTATATTTATAACCTTGTTAACCCCCTTTAAATTAATAACTAAAAATGGTAAACTTTTTTTTGAAAAATGTTTATAAATATAAATAGTTCGAAGAAATATCAATAATGTGATTGAAAATCATTATATCATAAACAACTTTTTGCTAGATAGAAGTTGTTCGGACTTGTTGTGCTTTCCTAATATATTACTGTGTAATTAATTAGCAACTAAAAATATTTTACACTAATAGTAATTAGTAGGGTAGGGTAATGCAAGCAATGATGTTATATAAGATATTTATGGAAAGGGGTATTTTGAGAAGCCGTAAGGGTAATGTAATGATGTGTAAATAGAAGAATGGGGAGCATTCTTTATGGCTGGCCAAGAAGGTTTGGAAGGTGGTATTGACCTCTTAAACTACTCCATAAATACTCTTTATAGGTTTATAAAGTTAGGTTGCTAATTTATTTAACATAGAAAACAATAATGTCTTTATCTCCTTCTCTTCCCTTTAGCATTCTCATATCATATCAAAGAAGCCCAAACCTTCTCAAACTCAAGCAAGAAGCCTAAGAAAAATAGCAACTAGGAAAAGCAAGTCAAAAGTGGAGGAAATGAGGCAGAATGGGGCTCAAGTCACGGCCGTGAGCAATAAAGTGAAGGTGGCAAAGTGCAAAACTAAGGCAAAGGTTGGAATTTTTGGTTGTTTTGTGATGGTTGGAAGATTTCTCGTGTTATGAAAGGCTTGTGCTTGTATTAGCTTAGTTATGGGGTGAGTTTACTCACAATTTGATTGTATATGTTATGATATATTTGTTGTGCATAAATATAAAGTTAAAGTTTACTAATAAAGTTATAACTTTGGACCATACTTGCTTTTGAAAGCAAGTGACAACTATATACTGTAGATCATCAGTTCTATTACCTTATACAACATGTAACGTGGCCTTGACTTTGTGTTTACATTTTTGGTTTGGTTTTGTGTTATGTCAAAGTGTGCTTGAAGTGAGAATAGTCACTTATAAGTACACATCACAAATCCCCTGTATTTAACTTGTTCAAAATGGTCATATGTCAGGAGATTGTGAAAGTATATGTTTTGGTTGTTCTCTACACTTATAAGACGGTATGGAATAGCAAGGAATTGGTTTCAAAATTTATAGAAATGATAGAATAAAGTTTGAAAAGTTAGAAGCAAAATAGTCGCTATGGATGCACTATGTAAATGCCTTGTGTTCGGCGATTTGTACTAATATTTTGTGGAGACATCCTTAGGAGTTTCTTGGCAAGGTTATGATTTTCTATGAGCATATCACTTGTTGTAAAAAAATGGACTTAGATCACTTAATAGCATGTTGAAAATGGATCGAACATTGAAGGGTTTAAAAATGGTTTTATGGCATAAACAGAAATCTGCAACACTTTGAACACTATCTCGGTGTTTCAGAACTTTTGACAACAGTTCTGTAAATGATATTGTTTTCTATTTGAATTTTTAAATGGTTTAAAATGACATTTAAACCGAAACATTTTTTGGGTGTTTTTAAAATTTAGACTGCATTTCTGTAAATGTTGTAGTATGTCGTTGAGACGTTAAAATGGTTAAAAACGATATTTGAATAAAGTATTTTTCTATAATCTTTTTAGGAGTGTTTATTAACATTAATTAGAGTATTTTGAAAGTGGTTTTAAGTCTAAATATATTTTTAATAATTTTTATGAATTTTTAAAGTAAAGGGTTTTTAATATAAAACATGCTTTTTTATTGATTTTTATTAAATTCTAAATTTGTTATTTATAATAATATTTTATATAGATATTTAAAACCTATTTATAAATATTATTAAAGTATTTATACATATAAGTTCAAAAAAGAAGTATTTTATAAAAGGATAAGTGGTTTTGTTATAACCTTATAATGAATGGTTTCTGATAAGTTTATTAAAGTACATTTCCTTGTTCAATAAGTGTACATATAATTAGATCATAATGTTGAGTATAAAATGGTTTTGGGCTTATACTAACAATATTTTAATAACATTTGTTTTTACCTATTCGAATATACTTTTAAAATTGTGAAATCTTTTTAAGAGACTTGTGAATATTCTTTTACCTTGGAGATAAGAATATGAATACATTTTTGAGAATGTAAAGAGTAGAAATAAATAGTGAAATAGTAGAATACATGTATATATTTTTTGTAAAGGTATTTTAAATAAACACACACACACACACACAAGTATTTACAAAGAAGTTTTAATTAATAAAAGCATTAATTAAATAAAAAGGGGATTAGAAGTCGCATATGTGATTTAATCGTGCTTTGTGTGTTTCCTTGTTTATGGAAAGTATTTAATCCTATAATTTGCACTAAAAGACGACAAAGTAGACTTATCCTATCTATGAGAGTTATTAATAATGTTCTAGTAGGGCTTAGAAGCAACACTGCTCCAACCTAATGGCTTCACTCTTGACCGAGAGATAGCATAAGTTGAGAAGGTCGGAAATGTGATAAGTATACGAGATTTGGATCCCATATGCGATCGATTCTATTTTGTACTAGGTAGTTGATTAGTCGACTATCATAATTAACTAAATTAACTTAGGAAGTATATATAAGCATCACATATTAATACAGTTTGAGATCCCCCAGGGAGGACTCACTCATATATATTGTCTCTTGCTTTAAGAACATATATATACGAGATCCCCCAGGGAGGAGTCCTTTATATTGTTCGTTTACTTCTTAAAGAACCAGAATTAAGTTAACCAAAAGTTCATCGATTTATTTATGAACAGTCCGGGATCGGATAAGTGTATTACTTATCGAAAACCACTTCAAAACTGATATACAAGTTCTATATTTTGGAAGCAGTTATGGAGTGAAATGTTATAGAGTTGAACTGTCTATCCTAAGGTTAAGTCCAAGGAGGGGTCACTGTTAACATTTCAAATGATGCTATGGAGGGTACTGCCTACCTTGAGGTTGATTCCAAAAGAGATGACATAGTTTACGTTCATCAGATGATTTATGTTGGAATCGACAAAGAGTTTCGTGAAGTGTTTGAGATGCTGGAATCCATGAGAGTTTGGAGATCTGTTCGAGTGAAGAAGACTCGTATTTTGAGATGTTGAACGTGACTTCACCATGGTAATGACAGAAGACAATGTAGTATGCATAACAGTGGGTTTAGCTAACCAAAAGGGTATTTCAACACCATATCTAGAGATGCTCATTGATGTTGCTAGCGGGACTTGATGATATTCGGCATCATGTGTTTGGGCATGGGCCAGTTGTGTTTACCTTATGATATATTTTATCTAGAAATATATGATGCTCGGAAGGCGGTTTTTGACCCTTGTCATGGGGGCCAACCTCGTTGTACTGAGACCTCCATGGAAATCCATATGCGAAGGTACCTTAGAGTTTTAGTTGTACTTCAAATATTGTTGTGTTGTGAGATGCAAGCAGCAAAGTTATTTTTTGATTTATATTCTACACCCTAGACATTATCTATTATATCGCCATATGTACTTATTAGACAGTTTGGTTCTTTTGAGGGAAAAACCCATTACGGTGATTCGAACTGTCTCGAAATTTACTGTTATATAGTGGCCATATATTTCTTGAGTTTCTCATACCAGACTTATAATTGGCTCATGGTTTTATCTTTCCCTTAATTTCTTGAGCGCTATTTCAAGCAGTTTGAGAAAGGAAGGTTCTCATTAATATTCTTTGGAGCTTCAAGAGATGAGTTGGATGCTTCCATTTTCCTATTGTAGTATTCTTATTTCCAATGCACCACTATTGTATTTATCAGTATTTGTAAGGATAGGATGTTATAACTGTCCAAGCTGATGATAGTACTTAGTATTGTAACACTTAAATACTATGTATCTTAGAGTGATAGTTTGTACTGTCTTTTTGATATTATACGTTATCGTTGCGCTGTGAGATTCATATGTTGTGCTTTCTTCCTTGTTCGTTTTCTTTTTATTTACCCTAACAATTTGTCGTTTCAGCACTTGAGTTATCTACATGTGAATACTGTGGATGTATTAGTGTCGACAGTTGGGGGTTGAAAATGCAAGTCGTTACATAAAAGGTATGAATCCTTAGGATGGAGTTGCTGGTAGAGATACTAAAGGAAACACTCAGAGAGAACATAGTTCACATCAAAATCGCCAGAGAATGAATGGACTCCCCAAAGGCATGGGGTCCTAAGCATCTTTATGCTAGCTGTGACAATTTTTCTGAGTTAAAAACATGGTGATGCACGGCATGGCACCATTCAATGTGAAATGAGGGCAACAACAAATTGATAAATAAAATAATTGCTTTATTAGAATCAACAGTAGGATCGTAACTTGGAGAACAATGCCAGTAAGAATCCTTTGCCGAGGAAAGTAGAGTGGATTGATACCCTAGGATGTTCATCATGTCGAAGAGCCTAGCTATAATGGGCTGGCTGACCTGATGCAAACCTTAATAAAATATAATCGATATATAGATGGTGCTAGAGCTAATGATGATGATGTCAAATGTAGGTATTTTCCCTTCTTCCTAGATGGATTAGCTATAATGTGGTTTTGCAGGGTAGAACCTAAGTCCATATCGTCCAATAAAGAACTAGTGACTAAAATTTCAAATTATTTTCAGTTCACTCGGTTTAACCTAAATATGTGATGTCCTAAGCCCATCTGCACCGATAGTCCATTGAGACCGTGAGAAACTTTTATAAATGTTTTAATGCCAAAATGACAGTGGTAAAGAACCCAAGAGACAATATTGTTTTAATTGAGCTTGTAGATGGTAGGAATGAAGGAACCGAGTTAGGAACTGGTTGAAGATGAAGAAATTAACCACATTGAAGGATTTTTACTAAAAGGCTAGCAAATTACTACTCTTGAAAGAGGCAGATTTGGAAGAAGAGATGGGCGCTGGTGGTCAAGTTGGACCAAGCAGCATCTTGAAAAGAACATAGTTGTCAACCAAGATGGTGGTGGTAGTAATGGTAATTCAGGAAATAGTAACAATGGGCGGAAGAATATTTATGCTAAAGCTTAAAGGAAAGAACCAAGGAAACGTTTAGATTCAAGTATGATGAGAATTATACAAAGTTGATTGACTCTCTCGAGAACATCTATCTTGTGACACAAGGTATTGTGAGATATAAGAAGCTTGCCCCGAGGTAGGTAACTGACGAAGAGAAGTGCTCTAGGAAATAGTGTCATAACCCTAAGACACAAGGACACTACATTAATGAGTGCAGATACCTCAAGGATATGATAGAGGGGTTGATAAGAAAGAAGTCGTTACAACCATATGTTAGGAACTGGTAGGATGACGGGCAAGGAAACAGTTAAATTATGAGGCAGCCGCCTCGAGGTAACAAAGAAGAAATAGGTGGTGAAGGTCCAAGGTCACCAATTGGTGATAAATACAGTATTTTAAGGTCTATATCCCACAAAAAAAATGGAATGAGTACAATATTGGTGATAAATATAGTATTTTTATCTAACATTTTTTGGTGATTTCATCGAAAAATAAATATCGAGAATGGATTTGCGATTGTTGCTAAAATTTGAATATAATGTCAAACGAGATCCAAACGGAATTGCTCCTAGAAAAGCTTCAAGTAAGAAAATGATTGAGAAGAACCGCCTGGTTTAGATCATAAAGAAGTAACTTCAAATCAACCAGAAGTTGTGATGAAGCCAGAGTTGGATAGGATAATGTCTTATGTAGACAAATGTCTCAAAAAGCCATCAATGAGGAAATATAGAAATTATTTGCTTCAACGTAGCAACCTCGTCAAGGAGAAGGATAATGTCCAAAGTGTCATGATGATTGAGAGGATTCTTCTTCTGAATCGAGTGAGGAAAGTTCTATAGATCAAGATAGAGATGAGAAGGAAAAAGCTCGAGATGGAGGTGCAGGAGCATCAAGTAAACAGAAAAAGCAATTGTAGCTCTCACCACGACTCGTTGATGGGTCAGACCAACCCATGACCCATCATGGATAGGTATCGGTCCATCAAGTGGGGATCATGCTGTGAATGTTAATTCCAAGGATGGTCATGTTGAGGATGGACAAGGTCTTGGTCCTCGGAATGAAGTTGCTAGTACAGATATTGAAGGAAACACATATAGAGGATGCAGTTCACATCGAAATTGCCGAAGAACAAAGCGAATGGACTCCCCAGAGATATAGGGACTTAAGCATCATCACACTAGTCATGGATATTTGTTAAGCCGAACACACGATGACGCATGCCATGACCATCATTCAAGGCGAAATGAGGGCAACAACGAATTAATAAGCAAAACAATCCAAGGATTGCCTTATCAGAATCAACAGCTGGATCAGAGCTGGGAGATCATTGCTAGCAAAAATCTGTTTACTAAGGAAATTAAAGCAACTTGATATTGTAGAAAGTTCTTTATGCCGACGATGCCTACCTATATTGGGCTGACTAACCTAACACAAAAGTTAATAAAATATGACCGACGTATGGATAGTGCCATAGCTAATGATGATGAAGTCAAATATAGGTATTTTCGTCTCTTCTTGGATGGATTGGCTACAACGTGGTTTTGTAGGTTGGAACCTAGGTCCAAATCATCCAATAAAGGATTGGTAAATAAATTTCTGAATTCATCTCGAGTTCACACGGTTTAACCTAAAGATGCGATGTCCTTGGCCAATTTGCATCGATGGTCCAATGAGACCTTTAACAGATTTTTGAAACATTCAATGCTAAAGTTATAGTGGTAAAGGACCCAAGAGATGATATTGTGTTAATGGAACATATAGGTGGTGTGAACAAAGGAACCGAGTTAGGAAGTGGTTGAAGATGAAGAAACTAACCACATTGAAGGATCAAGAAGGCTAAATGATTTCTATGCTTGGAAGAAGTAGATTTGGAGGAAGAGATGTGCACTGGTAGTCAGGTTGGACCGAGCAGCATCTTGAAAAGTAATGTGTATGTCAACAGAATGGTGGTAGTGGTAATGGTAATTCTAGAAATGGTAATAATAGGCGGAAGAATAATTACACTGGAGCTAAAAACCAAGAACCAAGGTAGCATTTTAGATTCAACTATGATGGGAAGTATACAGAGTAGACTGACTCTGTTAAGAATATCTACCTCGCGATGCAAGGTACGGTGAGATATAAGAAGCTTGCCCCAAGGAAGGCAACTAACAAAAAGAAATGCTCTAGAAAATACTTTTCTTACCCTGAGACACATGGACACTACACTAATGGGTATAGGCATCTCAAGGATATGGTAGAGGACCTGATAAGTAAGAAGCAACTACAACAGTATGTTTGGAACATGTAGGATAGCATGCATGGAAACGTTCAAATTTCGAGGAATCTCCTTAAGGTAAAAGAGAAGGGAAAATTGCTAAAGGTCCAAGGTCACCAAGGCGCAACTTGGTGATAAATAAAGTATTCGGAGGTCCACATCCCTTTGAAAAAATTAGAATGAAATAGAATGATATAGGATCTTGTTGAGGCATTCTCCTTAGGAAATGTGTTATGAGACAGAGGAAGGAGCTCTTACTAAACAACTGCAAAGGATTGTCAACAACATCATCTTCGACAGTAGAGATGTAGATGGCGTTGAGGCTCCGACACTCGAGCTAATGGTGATAATAGCCATGATTGACCCTACAAGAGTTCAGCGAGTGCTAGTAGACAATGGAAGCTCGATGAACATCATTTTCTTCTTTTCAAACAAACATTTGATAAAATGTAGCCCTCAATGAAAATGATATGTTGCCTTGTAAATATTAAATTAAGGGACTTAGCGCCTAAGCGATAACTTATAATAGGTGGATTGAATTCCCTATCCAACTTGGAGATGATCCACGTAAGGTAATACGGGTTCAAAAATTTAATGTGGTGGACAGATTATCTGCCTACATCATATTCTTGGGACGTTCAACCTTGGTTGATTTTCAAGTTGCACTTTCTCCATGGTGCTTGACAATGAAATTTCCTATGGATAATGAAGTGGGTGCAATTCAAGGTGACCAAAGCATAGGTCGAATGTTATGTTGCAAATCCAGGTTGATGCAAGGAAAAAGGGAAGAATATAGAGAAGGCTCTCTATATTAAAAACAAAGACATATAGTTATTACTGTATGAACCCTAACTTGGGTTTGCTAGCGACCAATATAAAGATACAAACCCACAAAAAGAGTAGGATGAGGCAAGGGCAGGGATGGTGGAGCTGATAGATGAAATCTAAGTGGATGAAGATAATCCAATGAAGATTGTCAAAATTGGATCTCAACTAAGCTTGAGGATGAAAAGGGATATGGTTGGGTTTCTATGAGCAAACAAGGATGTGTTCACATGGAATCATCCTGATATGTGCAAAATTTCACCTGTAGTTGTATGGCATGCACTAAATGTCAACTCAACCTTTCCCATTGTGAAACAGAATGTTGCAGCATGGAACCGTAGAGATTTGGTGCAATAAAAAAGGAGAAGGATGAGTTATTAGCCATTGAAAAATGGTGGACATGCATTGACATGAACTACTATCCTTTGTGGTTAGGAAGGACTGCTTTTCGCTTCTGCGAATTGACCAACTTGTGGATGGAACAACTGGACATGAACTACTATCATTCGTGGATATATATTCCAACTACAATCAGATTACGATGCACATCCCCGATTAAGAATGGGCCTTATCTTGGACTTGGGATTGTATATTTAAAAAGATACACCGTTTAGTTTGAAAAACGCTGAAGCTACTTAACAACGTCTGGGTAACAAAATGTTTGCTAAGCAAATTGGACGGACTATGGAAATTTATGCGGAAGATATATTAGTGAAGTCATGAAAATCATTGGACCATATAGGTAACCTCTTGGAAATGTTTGATGTTCTTCGAAAGTATGGAATGAAGTTTAATCCACTGAAGTATTCTTTTGATGTCACATCCGATAAGTTTTATGGTTCATTATAAACTCAAGTGGTAGTGAAGCTGACCCGGATCAGATTGAAGCTTTAAAGAAGGTCACATCCTCATGGATGAGGGGGGGGGGGAATGCAGAGCTTGAAAGGTAAAGTTGTCGCTTTGGATAGGTTCATCTAAAAGGTGGTCGATATATGCATACCATTCTTTGACGCCCTTAAGAAGGAAACAAGGAAGTTTCGATGAATAAATGAATGTGAAGCGGCTTTCAGAATCTGTTGGAATATCCACAAAAATCACTGGTCCTATCGAAGCCTTTGGAAGGAGATGTAACACCTCGTAAAATCAACCCTAATTAAATAAGAAAATTAAGAGAAATTCAATTAATTAGGGTAAGGATAAAAATGAAAATTTTGTAAAATTTGGAATTGACCACGAAAATTATGTCGTTGCTTTTGTGGCGAAATTCCGATCAGTTTTCATATATAATATGCTAAAAAATGGAGCTTAAATGAAAAATTTATGGGCGTTTGATGTTTTTAGATTTAAATTAATTTAGTTTGAATTTAAATCAAATAAAATAATTATTCCTTAATTTGATATTTTGAAATTAATTATGATTAGAGTTGGTGGTTAAGTAAACGTTAAATTTAATAATTAATGTTAAGCATAATTAGGGAATTAGTAAACAACGAATTAAATAATTAAATATTCTTCCTAAAATAGGGGAAGAGGTCGACCCCCTAACCTCAAGAGGTCGACCACTTGGAAGGAAGAGGTCGATCACTTCCTCTTTGGTGGCTAGGGTTTGGGTGCTTAGTGCACTCCAGATTTAACGGTTTTCAACCTAGTTCCATCCTACGGTTCTGGTGCGTTTCAATCACTATAAATAAGAGCCTAGACCTCTCACTTTTATTCACAAATATTTTGGAAACATCAGCAAAGCTCTGTCAGTTTATCTCTTCTTAGATTCAAAAACTCCACTAGAGCAGATAAGAAATCCTAATCTATCTTTGTTTATTATTTAATTTCTAAACCTCTTCTCCTCCAACCTTTATGAATCATATACACACACACACAAATCCCTTGTTCTTTATATCAAAAAGAAAAGATCTAAAGGAGATTATAATGGGCATTGCAAATCCAAAGAGAAGCAAAGCTAAGGACCAACTTGAGTGGAAATTGTTTTTGTAATTGATTAGTATATATCTACGGATTTGAATATGCCTTAGGGATTTTGGGATTGCAAAAACAAACTATATAAAATCTTCCAAAATTCCTTTTTATTTTGAAATGTCAATTATAGATGGAGATTTTCAGTTATTTATGTTAATGTGATGGAATTTATATTGTTTCTTCAATTTCTGATAATTTCATAGTCTATTCCACTTCTCTTCCTTCTTTGTTTCAAATTATGAGTTTTCAATAATAAAATAAGGGTTAAGAGTACGAATTCTATTCGTAGTTTACACCACTTATTCCATACAAATTCATGTGTTTATCTCTTTGAAATGACGAGTTGAATAGAATATAAAGTTAGAATTGCAATTCCTATTGTTTAGGATATTCTATTTTATTGATGTAATAAATTAGCTTTCTATTTCTATTTACAAGCCTATTTATTGCAGTTTTGGTTATGGATATTTCATCCTATTATGAATATTAGAATCCATTTTTATGGATATTGAAATCTTGGAAATTTAAAGAAGAAGGACTTGTGTTAGCATTATGGTTAAAAGAATTGACATTTAATGCTAGTTCAGGGCGTACGAACTGCACACCTAGAATTTATTATGCACGAATATATATTATTTTTATTAGCGTAATAAACATACAATTATGGCGTATAATTGCGTGGTTAATTAGGCAGTAATTGTCATTAAATCCCCCTTAAGAAAATAATTGATGTTTTAAGGCATAATGAAGAAGATTCCATATATGGACTTAATTATGAAACGGTGGGATGAGATTATATGTGGAGAGTATTTAAATTATGGCTAAGTCATAGGGATGCGAGGTCAGTAAAGTTGCACGACAAAGTCTGTCCTTCACTTTGAGGCTACCAGCAGTTGTGTATACTTCCTACTGATGTGAGATATTTCCTATGATAAATATTTGTAATGATGTGAGGTTAGTTTCAAATTCTATAGTGTAAATCTACCCAGTTGATCTAGCTACCAATTCCAATGGATAATAGGACTAATCTGAGATGTCATTATGAGTAGTGCCATAATAAGAAGGGCCATAATAAGAAGGGCCTACTTTGGGGTCTTGAGGTATTAAGTGGTTGTTTGTAGGCCCGTCTCTTTTCCCTAAATGAAGTATTAAATAGCCAAGAGGCTAGTTATTAGGCACGTTAGGTGGTATCTCGATAGGGGTTTGCTTCGGGATAAGGTATTAAGTGACTAATTAAGGATCTGCCTTTCCATAAAGAAGTATTAAGTGGCTTGAGAGATTCCATATGATATTAGCTAGATAGTTATGATTGAAGAGTCCTCCTTAGGAATAGGTATTAAATGAAGGGTCTGCCTAAAGTGAAGTCTTAAATGGCCAGAATCTGCCTATTTTTCAATAAAAGATATAAGTGGCTTGGGTACTATCTCTCGCATTGTCAGATATTTATGACGTGGGATTTGGGTTATGAGATTTAGAAACCTGCTTTGGGAATGGAAGGCATTAAGTGGTTGATAATGGACCCGCCCCTTTTTTTATAGGAAATATTAAATGGTTTTATGTACGTAGACATATTCTTATTTTGAAATATACTTCTTAAGTACTTAAATGGTAAGACTCAAGGTTTTTACACACCAGATACTTGTCGTTCTGACTCCCTCCCCATTACAACACAGGTTAGAGAAGGAGTTGATGAAGCTTGAAGATAGCGAGAGTGAAACTTGTAGCAGTTACTATTTATCTTTTTGTATTATTTTCTATTATACCCATGAAATGTATTTTTGAACAAAATGTTGTAACGGATGTTGTTATGTATTATGATGTTTGAAATGATTTGAAATAAATGGTATTATTATTGTTATTATAATTTATTCCTTCCACTGTGAGTTCTGAAAGAATAGATAGATAGCTCTGTATAGTTTTCCTTTTTACCAACCATCAGCCAGCTTTGGAATGGGCCTAAGTTTTGATGGGCCTTTTCTGCGTCGGAATGTACGTCTGTTTCAGGGAGGGTTGTAACAGGAGATGACTTATACATCTACTTAGTAGTGTTGACTCATGCATTGAGCGTGGCATTTTTACACGAGGAGTGAAAAATACAAAAGCCGGTATACTATATCAGTAAGTGGTCCACTTGAGCAAAAATAAATATTTACAACTGGAGAAGTTGGCTTACTGCTTGTTGATATCATCGACAAATCTGAGATAGTATTTTCTAGCTCATGCATAAAATTGTTGACGGATGAACATCTTAAGTAAGTATTGCTTCACCCAAAGACTTCGGGATGCTCATCGAAATGGAACATCGAGATGATTCAGTATGAAATCACTTATCATCATAGGAAGGCAATTCGTGGTCAAGTATTGGTAGATTTCATTGCCGTATTCACCATATGGGATGAAGAGAAGGAAGAGGAATTGATTGAGATTTACCGGTGGAAATTATATGTTGGTGGAGCAACCAACGACCATGATTCAGGAGCAGTAGTACTTTTGATTACTCCAAAAGGTTGATGTAACAACCCAGTGTTGAGAAACAATTAAATAATTGGAATTTTAATAATAAAATTGAATGATTTGAGATTTAATAAAGTATATATGGGAATTTGGGATGTTTGGAAAGTATACAGACTTATTTGGATATTTTAAAGTGACGAAATATTTTGGTATTAAATATTTTGAAATAATACCGATATTTTAAACTTGAAATGAATTTTATATAAATTAAAAAGTGAATTAGTAATTCATAAAATTGAATGGTAATAAATAAAAGGAATTTTATAATTTACTATGGTATGCAAGGGTTTTATTTAATTAGTTGGGGTTAGTAAAGAATTTTACTATAACGAACTAAATTATTGTAATTAGAGTTAATTAATTAAATATATAACAAATTATGGAAAGTAATTTTGTATAATATATATATTTGTGTATGTGTATAGTTTTTTAAATATATGATGATGGAAAATATGATATTTAAGTGAAGTTTAAAGTTAATATTGGATTAAGTGTGAATTGTTTATACAATAAGGCATATAGAGCAAACGAAGGAAAGTGAAGTCCGTAATTGTTTTTGAGCCCAAAACCCTGATTTTAATGTCCAGACCTTTATATATCCAGATTCTTTACCCCAGTCAAATAAAAAATTTCTCGTATCTACTTTTATCACCCTATAGCTCATTTTCACTCTTCAATCAAGGATTAAAACCCTAAATTCATCATATAAGAATCAAGATAAAATAAAATAAAATCCTATAATTTTCCAAATTTATATATATGCTTCTCAATGCAAAGCAACATCAATAGGAGTAGAGTGGTTGAAGTTTTGATCATAATTGTTTTGGATTTTGCAATTACTGTAAGTGAAGAGGAGAAGAAAGAGGGAACATAGAGTTGTCTACTACTACTTTTGGTCAGTGATTCTTCATTACCTACGTATTTATGCTTGAAATAAACGTGCGACATTGATTACAATGCATGATTGTGTGATCAATTTTTGATGATCCTTGTCATTTTCTTTTGTAGACTAAATTCACCCATTCACCGTCACTTTTCCACTTTAATATAATTTAATCTTGTGATGTCTGTGTGTATGGATAACAATTGATGCTTCAATGTGTGCATGAAGTGGGGAATTGAATGGGTGAAGAAATCTTTGAGAAACGATGATAAAATGAGGGAACATTCTCGAGCTTAAGCTCCAAATATGCGGGGGCGGTTGAACCCCTAAAACCTTACTAATCGACCGGTCAGGTTAGGGCGGTCGACCAGTCCCCCAAGCTTGGAGATAAAGCTCTAACCAGTATTACTCATTTAAATATACATACATACATATATATATATTAAAATTTAATTTAAAATTTATATTTTAAGAGTAAAATTTTGATGTATATTAAAGTGGGAATTATTTTAAAGAAAATGTTTAATTCAAATTGAATTTTAATTATATTGTTAAAGATATCGATTTCTAAAAGAAGCTTTATTTTTGGCCTTAAATAATTATTTAAAAATCCTATTTAATTTTAGAAAAATATAAAATGGTTTCCAAATAATATTTTGTGATTTTTAAAGTAAATATATGACTTTTTAGTATAAGAAAGAGTTTTTGGAAAATATAATTTATGGGACTGAAACAAAAGAAAAATGTTTTGGAATTTATAAATTCATTTAAAATCAAATTTCAGATGTAATTAACTATATGGTGACTTTTATATTTTGTGATTATAAAAGGAGATCTCTACAAGATTTCAGTATAGGATTGAGAATGATAAATGTATTATATGACTAAAAGTCCTTATTTTTTGTTTAAAAGGAAAAATGAAAAATTATATTTTCGTTATACATATATATAAAATAAAAGTTTGGAATATATATAATAAATCTCTTTTCTATATAAGTTGTGTGCTTTGTGTGTTTTTATTTTCGTGTCACAAGAATATTGAATAAACGAAGTTATAATACTGATTTGTATGAGATTTTCAGTAATATTTCTTCAATGATTCTTTGGACTTGTCATATAGAATATTATTGTGTGAAATTCTATATGGTGAGAACAGTAAGTAAACAGATTAGTAATACAATTTGGTATAGGACATCCAATGATATTATTCTGATCACTCCTCCTCTGACTCATGGTATATAATATTATGGTGGAGTGAGTGTGATTTATGAACATTGAATAAACGAGTGAGTATCACCAGCGTATGGCATGCCTATGTTGATATTTGTTTGGTTATTCTTTGTAAGTAGAATACACTCACATAGAGATAAGAGATACGTGTATATGTGGTGACACTCGTTGTGGTGAGTAAGGCCGTATGCCTATAGCTGTGTGCCAATATGGATATTATATGGATGTCTATTACTGTCCAAACTCCTATTACATGTGTAGGAGCGAACCAGATTAGGATAGTATCCATCGTAACGGCCTAACTGCGGGGTCGGGCCATGGATCCATGACACAGTATGAGTTGTGTATAGTAGTGTGAAGTTATTGCCCTACTGTTACGTAGGCCACCGGTCTATTACCATAAGACACTTGCAAGGTCTTGACCAATGCTTAGCGTTGACTAATACGCGATGGATATTAAGTCTGATTACCGTTAAGGTAACTAAAGATTGTTGGAGTAGTGCTAGGTAGGAACACGTGTAGCCTACTAGAGTAGACAAGTGCATATCCATCTCCTATTTGGTTCTATAGTGATTGGTAGATAGACATTGTAATGACCGGTATTTTACGTATTGGAGGATCGTAAAATATTTTTTTATTTTATTTGTATGGGGTCGTATGATTCTATAATTTTGGAATATGACTCTTACATTTTACACGCCTAATATTTTTTCCGAATTTCTATGTGATCATTTTAGCCATAGAAATCTTTTTTGGGATATAACTTTTGTTAGGAGTCGAATTAGGATCTCAAAATAGTTCCATTGGTTCAGGATAATGGTTTCTCATTACGTAGGGTGTTCATAATAGAAAAACGAACTTACGGACATGAAGTTATGCATGTTTTAGGTTTGACATCTACTGGCCAGAATTAGTATGTAATTAATTAAGCCCATAAGTAAGCCTGTTAGTTTATCTGAGATTAGTATAAATAAGAGGCTGTAGAAATCAAAATAAAAAAATTTCCACTTTCCAAATCATATTTAAACCCCTATTAACCCTAATTTCATCCAAAATCACACAAATTATTCTATTATCTTCGGTAAATCACTAATTAGAGAGGATATCATAAAATAGAAGTTAGAGACCATCATTTTGACTAATTTTCATTGATTTCTTTTTCTTTCTACATTGGATCTAGAGTGAATTAGTTGATTTTGGTAATTGGTGAGTGGTTTATGCCTTCTCACTATCCTATGCATGTTTATATGGTAGAATTATAGGTGTAGACATGGGTTTTGACCTCTAAACTTTAATAACATGTTGACAAATTTTTGTGACCTAAATTAATGAATTCTAATATGATATTTATTATTTGTTTTGAAATTCACCGTATTCATATTGATATGTTCATGGATTGCTTAGATTTGGATTAGAATTTGCTTGATTGCTATAATTCTATACATTGTTGTGTAATTAGATGTATATGCATTTTATTCTATGATTGTATGTTGTGCTTTGATGTTGTTTGCAAGTTTTTTGGATGTTTAGGAAGATAGGTTGGTGAATTTGGCGAATCGAAGGCGAAGTTGGTTGAAATTGGACAAAACCTGGAGGAGAGGCTTTGGAATATGGAGGGAACCAGTAGCTCAAATCACAAGTCCAAATTGGTTAAGGGCCCAACTTGGTACCGAATCATTTCTATTGCTCGATTGGCTTGGCGACTTTTGCGATTTCTAAGTATTAGCCAGTGGAGACGGACTAAGGAAAGTTTGAGAGGACTGGCTGTTTGTTGGAAATTATGCTGAGTTGTTTCTAGAACTTGGAGTTGAAATCTTTGGATTGGGAGCCGAATTGTTTTGATGAATGGGTCGAGGTCCAAAGCACTTGAGAAGGAAATACTAGAGGCAGAGTAATTTACTTAGCCAAAATTGGCTAAGTAAATGACTCGGTGCTGAGTCTTTTGACTTGGTACTGAGTTGTTTTTTAAAAGTTATTGGGTTAAGCTTGTAAAAGGAGGAAGAATGGGACTTTGTAGATCATGCTGGAGGTGTTGGCTCATTCGCTTATGGATTGGATGGTGATGTAACAACATGATAAAAGCTTTGGATATTTGGTTTGTAACTCATAAAGGGAGTAGGTACCGAAGATGGTGGCTCAATAAAGGAGAGAGCCGTGAATGGGGAATGTGGAGGGTTCAGAATAATAGAAATTGGATTGGTCACAGGAAGGGCTCAGATCCGAATGGAGCAAAGGAGGGATCATATGTATGTGCTAAGGAATCGTTGATACTCAGAGTGTTTTCTATTGTACTCGAAGTAGGGGTATTATACTTAGGGATGCCCATGGACCAATGGAGTGGATTTGAATACCCTAAACCAATGGCTTTGGGTCTAGTGTTTAGCTTTGGGTTACGAGAGACATATCGCACTTTGGGCTGCATGATACAAGAGTATGCTAAAAACCAGGAATTCCATTAGTCCTTGGTAGTAAGGAGGCCATGGAAGTTATCATATATTCAGAGCATATGGAGTGATAGCAATAGTGGGTATTGCTTAATGAATGTTATGGTTGCTATGGTTGCTTTATACGCTATCACTTGGAGATATCATTGGTAGTAGGTATTGGGGATAGGAATACCTAAAGAAGCTAATATCCTTATTCTGAGTATAGTACTTTTATGTTATTATAGAGCAGCAAATTATAGTGGTATGTGCTAACTATTTGGTTGCAGAAACATGTCAGGTATGGTTCGTGTACACTTGTTCCTTACCATATTTACCTTTATAGTATTTTGAGATTCATTTACCACTCATACCAGACTATTGTATGACCCAAGTTTTATTCTTTTTTTTTATTATCTTGGGTACTCTTAATTTAGTAGACTAGATAGCAGGTCTAGGTGATGCAGTAGTCGTGTAGAGGATGAGCATGATGGAGCTATCTCGTATTATATACCTGTAACACCACTAATTTTTGATAACATTATTCAGGAGATTTAATTAGATAAATTAAATAGAATAATGTAAATGTTAAGTGATAAGCGGTTTGAGATTTGAACAAATAAAATTAAGGTCGCGCTCAATTAAATAATTAAATGGGCTTAAGAATGGGTTATAAGTTAATTAATTTACATAAGGATATATTGGGAATTTGCCGCACATAACCCTTACCCTTATATATTCTCGTTCCTACTTTCATTTCCCATCCATGTCATTTTGAAAACAAAAACACAAACGTAAGAAGTGGAGGCAGCCATAATCAAAAGAGAAAAGAAATCAAAGAAAACTAAGGATTAAAGCTAAGGGAATAAATCTCAATCCAATCTCCTTATCTTAATCAAGGTGAATAATAGTAATTCCATCTCTATTTTGTTTTATAATCATATGTTCTCGGATTTAAGGGTGAATTCGTTTTATGATGATTTGGATGATTATATGCATGAATTACAATTTGTTTGATTTAAACAAGAATGTTTAAATAAGATTTATGTGGTTTTAGGGCAAAACTGATTTATATTGATGTTTAAATGCCATGGAAAAAATTTATGTTGTGCGAAACATGATTTTGGAGTTGGGTTTAATTTTTGATAATTTTCCAATCTATGGAAAAATTACTATGAATTTTCAAATGAAATTATGGTTAATTGGGTTTATAAATTTATTTCGGAAAATATATTGAGAATTTGGGTCTGAAATTTTGATATGTTAGAGAACATGATTAAAGTGAATTTTTGGAATTTTTGGAGATTTTTCCTAAGTGATTTGCTATGCAAATTAAATTATTTTAGAAGAGGGACTTCTTCGCAATATTGGTTTTACTTAATGGAAGGCTTATTTGTTAACTTAACCATGGATTAGATCTGAAATTAGTAGCAGTTATTTTAGTAATGAATTTGAAATGTTATGGCAACAAATCCTGTGTTTACACGTGGAAGGTTAGTTAGAAAGTGCTTGCTTTAATTAGTATTAAATCAGGTATACCTAGAAAAGTTTGTTCTACCTTCTTTAGAAGTACCTTTCGACTTAGAGCTTCCGCATTCAATCAAGTCGAAACCTACTAAGCCGTAACCAATACAAAAGGTATCACTTAGACGGTACGTAGTGGATTGGAGAAAGGCAAAAGGCTAGGTGTCGAAAGCATTGCTTCCGATGGGGTCGATACCTTTTTGTTTATTTTAAAAGTGAAGGCTTGCCTTTGTTTTATTAAAGCCTTCGAAGGAGTTGAAGTATATTTTCGAAAGATGTTTTCTAAAGGCTTTCATGGGGTTGCCATCAACTTATGTTTTAAAGAGTAAGCTTTCGAATGGGTTTCTTTACTTATAAAATAATGCTTTCAAAAGATGGGGTTTCGACTAGGTCGAAGTCCTGCTGCCGTTCTTTAGCCTTTCGAGTGTATCGAAGTCATCAATGCTTTCAAAGGGTAGTTTTGTTTTAAAAATGTTTTAAGCTACTTCCTAAATGTTTTCGAAAGGGTCCAAGTGTGTCGAAGGTAATGGCTTCGAAAGGGGGTTTCGATGTTATCCTTAAGTGTTTTGTTTAAATGGTTTGAAGCTTTCGAAAGCGATGGTGCAGACGCCATCAAGTTTTCCCCAATACTTTTATATGATAAAGAATGGTTTCAAAAGAGATACATTCGTTTAGATTCACTTTGACACAAATGATATTTTTTTATAAACCCAATGGTTTCGAAAGTAGGACTTTCAATGGTTTCGAAAGGGGGACTTTCAGCGGTTTCGAAAGGGATACTTCTAAAGGTTTTGAAAGGGGTACTTTCAATGGTTTCAAAGCTATGCTTCTAAGTGTAATTAGGTAATAATTTAATACGTTCAAAAGGTTTCAAAAAAGATGTTTTAAAATGTTTCGAAAGGCAGAGGCCTAATGTTTTGAAAAGAGATTTATATGCTTTCGAAGAAGGTTATCTAGTGAAGTGGAAAGTAAGGTTTTGAAGGTTTCGACAGCCTTAGTTTTCAAAACAAATAACCAATCTCAGTTTTAAAAGAAAACCACTACATAAATATATAAAGTGTTGTGAAAAGGAGGTTTTGAAGAAGGTTTCCTTGATTAAAATGTTAAAGGAATTAACCAAGTTATTATGTTTGCTTCTTCATATATGTATATATATTCACATTGTAATGGACCCATAACTGTATTTTGGGGAAGGGCAGAATAACCAGTTAGGTTGACCCAGAATATAAATTAAGTTAACTCCTGAATGAGTATAATTGCATCCAGAAGGTCAGGAAGACCAGAATATAGGATGCTAAATTAATAAAGAAAGATATTGGCAGGGGCCAATAAGTTCTCGGTAAGCCCATGAAAACTGTGTTTAGGAAAAGATATTGGCAGGGGCCAATAGGTTCATAGTTAGCCCATGAAAACTATGTATAATGGAAGATGTTAGAAAGATAGGTTCATAGTAAGCCCATGAAAACTATGATTTGATACTGGCAGGGGCCAGTAGGTTTGTAGTTAGCCCATGAAAACTATATCCAGATTAAGATATTGATAGTTGTCAATAGGTTCCTAATCAGCCCATGAAAACTAGGATAAGAAGTAAGGATATTGGAGTCACTAATAGGTTCCTAGTCAACCCATGAAAACTAGGATAAGAGTAAAGATATTGGAGTTACCAATAGGTTCATAGTGATCCCATGAAACTTATGTAATTGGATAGGGAGTCCTTATACATTTTGTCGGTTATTAGTTAGCCCATGAAAACAATTAGGTTAATAGTAATCCTAAAAACTATAATAAAGATAGATAGTCAAAATGAATGGGGATGGGTAATCCAGAATTGATTCATTTGTTTGGCATATCATCATATCATATTGTTTTGAATTGTTCTAACCATTGTGGATGTAGGAGCACAATATATGATTTTATAAAGGTTTTAGGATACTAGTGAGGGGGAAACCCATTCTGCTAAGCGGCATGGTCTCACTAGATATCTAAATGATTTGGGATGATAGATTATTATTCATACCAGGCTTTATGTCTGAGTTTATGTTTTCCCCTTAAACTCTCGGGTACTCAATTGATTTTGAGTAGTTTGAGGGTTGAGGTTTTCAGGTAACTCATTAGACGAATAAAGCTTCCAGGGACGTGCATGAGGCATGATAGATATCTAGAGTTCTCTTTTATTTGATTCCACTTTGTTGTTTGTAATGGCAAAGTTGTTAAATTGTCTATATATACTCTAATCATCCAAGGGGTTATCTTCATATGTCACTCTTAGCGTATGTTGTAATAAGTATATTTTCTCTGAACGTGGTTGACGATTGTGGGATTATGTAATGAATTGGAAATGTTTTGAAATGGAATGTGATCTTGTTTGATGTTTTAATTTTTTTTCATATTCATATGTTTTTGCGTATCATTGAATCTAACATTGCCGTATTTGGTCGCCGAGGATTAATACCAATGGATGACTGCAGCATCCGTAGCTATTAGTTTTGGGCCTCCAAGTAGAGGGATTTTACAAGTTGGTATCAGAGCATAGGTTTATGAAACTTAAAAGAAAAGTTAAAACCTAAAAGATTTTTTTTGGAAACATAATCCAATAAATCAGAAATATGATCGGGGTTTGGGATAACTCTATAGTAATGTACATGTATTTGATGCATATATATATATATATAAGTATGTATTCCCCTCTCTCTTAGACCATTCTTCTGTATCTTACTAAGGCTCATATGCAGATTTACAAGAAAGAAGGCATGGAAGCAGGAAACGGAAGAGGAAATATCGATGGAGGAAGCACCACAACTAATGGAAATGCTCGACCTAACACTAGGAGGAACCAAGGTCGACAGGCTAATAATGCTAACCAAAATGTTGATGCCAATGTGGGTGCTGGGAATCCACCAGTAGATATGGGGATGATGTACCAGTTCTTCATCAATATGATGCAAGCATAAGTCGTTGTTGGAGTTGTTGGAAATGTTGCTGGAGCTAATCCTATGGCCCCAGTTGGGAATAACTACGCTAAGTTGAGCAGAGACTACACTAGTCTAGGTGGGAAACCATTTATAGGAATAGAGGATGCCATAGAAGTTGAGAATTGGCTATTGCATTGTGAGCGTATCTTTGCTGATTTGGGTTTAGATGATGAGCAGAAGAGAAGGTTGGCCTCTAGACAGTCACATTGGTCAACACTTCATTGGTGGAATAGTGTTACTGTTGGAGTTGCAGAGGAAGAGTTAACATAGGCTGAATTCAGAAGGAGGTTTGAACAGAGGTTTCTATCTGAAGTTTCTAAGTCAGCGTTGATGAGGAAGTTTATGGATCTAGTTCAGGGAGAGATGTTGGTTATCGAGTATGCCACTAGGTTTGATGAACTGTCTCGATATGGGTATGCTATTGTTGACACTGACATTAGAAGGAATGAGAGGTTCATTCGAGGTTTGAGACCTGAGCTTGCTAGGGCAACCATGTCACATATCCGTGATCCTTGTAATGTGGTTGTGGAGATGGCAATTCGCCATGAGGAAATGCTTGTTGTTTGTGCTAGAGAGAAGCCAGTTGAAACCCATGGTTCTTAGGGAATGAAGAGAAAGTTATTCAAGAGGAAGGGAGCCCAGAAGGGAGATGCTGCCAAGAAGGCAAAAGCTGAATTAGTTTGCTACAAGTGTGATAAGAAGGGTCATTATGCAAATGAGTGCCGGTCATGAAAGGGAAAGAAGGCCGCAGATAAGAAGAATATGAAGTGCTTTAACTGTAATCAAGTTGGGCATTATAAGAACCAGTGTCCAGAGCCAATCAGGGCGGACAAGGGAAAGGTCTTTGCTGTTGGATCATCAGCTAAGACAACTGCAGCTGATAAAGGAAAGTCTGTGATGGAAGGTACGTTTTTGATTCAGAGTATACCAGTTAGGATACTATTTGATACGTGTGCATCACATTCATTTATATCTCGGTGTTTGGTTGATAGGTTATGCTTAGAACCTACATACCTTGTTACTTCCTTAAGGGTTGCAAATCCAATAGGAGGGTATGCAACTCTGGGGATGAGATGTGACCAGTTAGAACTTGATTTGTTAGGTTATAATTTTGCATGCAGTTTGTATGTTTTTGATTTCGTTGATTTCAGAATCATTTTAGGTATGGATTGGTTGAGGAGGTATGCGGCCAGGATATTTTGCTAGGATGAGGAGATATCACTAAGACATCCTGATAGTCATAACCGAATTATTTTCTCAGTGGAGAATTCTGACCGGAGTGGTTTTTCTTTGTTAAGTGCAATGGAAGTGGGAGAAGAGCTAAGTCAGGTTCGAGTTACAAGAGAGTTTGCAGATGTTTTTGAGCCAGTCAGAGGACTACCACCGAAATGAGCTGTTGATTTTCGAATAGGTCTTGTGCCAGGAGCTGAACCTGTAAGTAGACCATCTAGTAGGATGACACCGACTGAGATTAAGGAATTGAAGGCGCGGCTAGTGGATCTAAAAGGAAGAAATTTTATTAGACCAAGCAGTTTGCCTTGGGGAGCGGCCGCAGTTTTCATGAAGAAACCAGATGGGTCGTTGAGGATGTGCATCGACTATCGTAAGTTGAACGAAAGAATGATAAAGAATAAGTATCCTTTGCCGAGAATTGATGACATGTTTGATCAGTTGAGTGGAGCCAGTGTGTTTTCCCAATTGGATTTGGCAACGGGTTTCCATATGTTAAGAGTGGCAGAGCATAGCATTCCTTTAACAGCATTTCAGACTAGATATGGTTAGTACGAATGGTTAGTAATGCCATTCGGGTTGACAAATGCACCTGCTTTCTTTGTGGATTTGATGAACCGAGTCTTCCGAGAGTATTTGGATAGATTCGTGTTGGTGTTTATAGATGACATTTTGGTATACTCTGAGGATGAGAGAGAGCATGAAGATCATCTTAGAGCTGTGCTTGAAACGCTAAGGAAGAATCAGCTAAAGGCAAAGTTTTCCAAGTGTCATTTTTGGAAGAAACAGGTTAAGTTTCTTGGTCACGTGGTTTCAGAGAAGGGCTTGTCAGTCGATCCAGATAAGATCGAAGCTGTTAATAATTGGAATAGACCAGTGATGCTGACTGAGATTAGAAGTTTTCTTGGACTTGCTGGCTATTACCGAAGATTCATCAAGGATTTCTTGCGGATAGCAGCGCCTTTGACTAAGCTTACCAAGAAGGCGGTGAAGTTTGTATGGTCCAACAAATGTGAGGAAGCGTTCTGTAGGTTAAAGCATTTGTTGATAAATGCACCAATGTTAGTAGTTCTAGACGGAAACGAAAGGTGGTGATGTATACTGATGCATGCGCAATTGGATTGGGAGCAGTATTGATGTAGAAGAGTAAAGTTATTGCCTACTCATCCAGGCAGCTTAGACCGCATGAAGTGAGATATCCTACTCATGATTTGGAATTGGCTACGGTGATCTTTGCGTTGAAGATTTAGAGGCATTATCTCTTAGGAGAGAAATTTGAGCTATACACAGATCATAAGTCTTTAAGATACTTATTCCCTCAGAAGGAGTTGAATATGAGATAGCAGAGGTTGTTGGAGTTTTTGGCTGCTTATGATTTTGGTATAGAGTATACACTATGGAAAGGTAATAAAGTAGCGGATGCTCTTAGCAGAAGACATCAGAATATGGTGTTGACTATGTTGGCAGAATGGAAGGATCTAGAAGCTTTGGCCAGTTGTGGTGTGCGGTTAAGATCAACTTCTAGTTCTAGTCAGAGTATTGCCATGATGTCATATTTAGATTTCGACTAGTGTTGATCGAGGGAATTGCTTCTAAGCAGAAGGAGGATCCACTATTAGCCGAGAAGATCAGAAGGCTCTAGGTTGGAACTGAGATCGATGATTTGAAAGATTTTTGTTTTGACCAGAGAGGATGGTTGAGAAAGAAGGGGCGACTATGTGTTCCAGATGTTGAGAACTTGAGGAAAGAAGTTCTTCGGAAATGTAATCGATCCAAGTTTACGATTCTTCCTGGAGGGACCAAGATGTATCATGATATGAAGAGAAGCTTCTATTCGAAAGATGTGAAGGGGGATGTTGGCTTGTGGGTTAGGCAGTGTGCAAATTGTCAACAAGCTAAAGCTGAACATCAGAAGCTGAGTGGGTTACTTCAGCCTTTAGAGGTTCCAGTTTGAAAATTGGATTCGATATCAATGGATTTTATAGACGGGTTGCCAAGGTTGAATAGAGGAAATGAAAGTATATGGGTCATAGTGGACAGATTGACCAAGAGTGCCCATTTCATTCCAGTAAATTCAACCAAGACGGCACCTGTTTTGGCGAAGTTGTTCATGAAGAACATAGTTAGATTACATGGAGTTCCTAGTAGCATAGTCAGTGACAGAGATGCTTTATTTACTAGCGAATTCTGGAAGAGTCTACAGGATGTGTTAGGCACTAAGCTCAAGATGAGTACTGCATATCACCCTCAGACGAATTGGCAGACAAAGAGAGTCAATAAGGCACTCGAGGATTTACTAAGAGCTAGTGTGTTGGACTTTGGTGGATCTTGGGAGGATCACCTACATTTGGTTGAGTTTTCCTACAATAATAGTTATCATACTAGTATAAGAATGGCGCCTTTTGAAGCTTTGTATGGAAGGCCATGCAAATCACCAGCATGTTGGTTGGAACTGGAGACTGATTGGTCTTAGGTCCAGATTTGGTTAGGGAGACGTCAGAGAAGATTGAGTTGATATGAGAAAAGATGAAGGAAGCTCGATCTAGACAGAAAAGTTACGTAGATAAAAGGCATAAAGACCTAGAGTTCTCAGTTGGAGACAGGGTTTTCATTAAGATATCACCGATGAAGGGTGTGGTGTGGTTTGGAAAGTCAGGAAAACTGGCACCGAGATATGTTGGTCCATTCCAGATTATAGAGAGGATTGGAAAGATCGCATACATAGTAGAGTTGTCGAGTTGTATGGTAGGTGTCCATAATGTATTATATGTGTCTCATCTTCGCATGTATATGTATGATCCATATGCTACTGTTCCTCCGACAGGGTTGGAAGACTTAGTAGTAGAGCCTAATTTGACTTTTTTTAGACAACTAGTTCGGGTAGTAGCGAGAGATGAGAAAAGATTGAGGAACAAGACGGTCAAGTTAATGAAAGTTCAGTGGAGCCACAATGAGAAGGACTGTACTTAGGAGGCAGAGGACATGATTCTAGATACTTATCATGGTCTGCTTTGAGGTTATGTCTATATTAGATTTATATTGATATTAGCTAGTCAGGTAGACTAGTATGGTTGTTAGCAATCATTACAGATGATTGCTATGTTTAGTATTTAGTCCTTACTGAATTTTGAGGACGAAAATCTTTAAGGAGAGGAGCCTGCAACACCCCTAATTTTTGATAACATTATTCAGGAGATTTAATTAGATAAATTAAATAGAATAATGTAAATGTTAAGAGATAAGGGGGTTAAGATTTGAATAAATATAATTAAGGCCGCGCTCAATTAAATAATTAAATGGGCTTAAGAATGAGTTATAAGTTAATTAATTTACATAAGGGTATATTGGGAATTAGCCACACATAACCCTTACACTTATATATTCTCGTTCCTACTAATTCATTTCCCATTCACGTCATTTTGAAAACAAAAATACAAACGTAAGAAGAGGAGCTGGCCATAATAAAAAGAGAAGAGAAATCAAAGAAAGCTAAGGATTAAAGCTAGGGGAATAAATCTCAATCCAATATCCTTATCTTAATCAAGGCGAATAATAATAATTCCATCTTTATTTTGTTTTATAATCATATGTTTTCGGATTTAAGGGTAAATTCGTTTTACGATGATTTGGATGATGATATGCTTGAATTACAATTTGTTTGATTTAAACAAGAATGTTTAAATAAGATTTATGCGGTTTTAGGGAAAAAACAATTTATATTGATGTTTAAATGCCATGGAAAAAATTTATGTTGTGTAAAACATGATTTTGGATTTGGGTTTTAATTTTGATAATTTTCCAATCTATGGAAAGATTACTATGACTTTTAAAAGGAAATTATGGTTAATTGGGTTTATAAATTTATTTCGAAAAATATGTTGAGAATTTGGGTCTGAAATTTTGATTTGTTAGATAACATGATTAAAGTGAATTTCTGGAATTTTTGGGGATTTTTCCTAAGTGATTTGCTATGAAAAGTAAATTGTTTTAGAAGAGAGACGTCTTTGCAATATTGGTTTTGCTTAATGGAAGGGCTTATTTGTTAACTTAACCATGGTTTAGATCTGAAATTAGGGGCAGTTATTTTAGTAAAGAATTTGAAAAGTTAAGGCAACCAATCTTGTGTTTACACATGGCAAGGTAGTTAGAAAGTGCTTGCTTTAATTAGTATTAAATCAGGTTTACCTAGAAAAGTTGGTTCCACCTTCTATAAAAGTACCTTTCGACTCAGAGCTTCTGCCTTCCATCAAATCGAAACCCACTAAGTCGAAACCAATACACAAGGTATCACTTAGATGGTACGTAGTGGACTAAAGAAAGGCGGAAGGCTAAGTGTCGAAAGTATTGCTTCCGGTGGGGTCGACACCTTTTTGTTTATCTTAAAAGTGAAGCACCTGCCTTTGTTTTATTAAAGCCTTCGAAAGAGTTGAAGCATATGTTTTAGAAAGATGTTTTCTAAAGGCTTTCGAAGGGGTTTCCATCAACTTAAGTTTTAAAGAGTAAGCTTTCGAATAGGTTTCTTTACTTATAAAATAATGCTTTCGAAAGAAGGGGTTCCGACCAAGTCGAAGACCTGGTGCCGTTCTTTTTCCTTTCGAGTGTATTAAAGTCATCAATGCTTTCGAAGGGTAGTTTTGTTCTAAAAATGTTTTAAGCTACTTCCTAAATGCTTTTGAAAGGGTCCAAGGGTTTCGAAGGCAATGGCTTCGAAAGGGGGTTTCGATGATATCCTTTAGTGTTTCGTTTAAAGATTTGAAGCTTTCGAAAGGAATGGTGCCGACGCCATCAAGTTTTACCCAATACTTTTATATGATAAAGAATGGTTTCGAAAGAGAAACTATCCTTTAGATTCACTTTGGTCCAAATGATATTTTTGTATAAACCCAATAGTTTTAAAAGAAGGACTTTCAATGGTTTCGAAAGGAGGACTTTCAATGGTTTCAGAAGGGATACTCCCAAAGGTTTCAAAAGGGGTACTTTCAATGGTTTGGAAGCTATGCTTCTAAGTGTAATTAAGTAATACTTTAATATGTTCGAAAGGTTTCGAAAGAGATGTTTTAAAGTGTTTCGAAAGGCAGGGGCCTAATGTTTTGATAAGAGATTTATATGCTTTCGAAATAGGTTATCGAGTGAAGTCGAAAGTAAGATTTTGAAGGTTTTTACAACCTTAGTTTTCAAAGCAAATAACCCAATCTCAGTTTTGAAAGAAATCCATGGCATAAATATATAAAGTGTTTTGGAAAGGAGTTTTTGAAGAAGTTTTCCTTGATTAAAAGGTTAAAGGGATTAACCAAGTTATTATGTATGCTTTTTCATATATGTATATATATATATTCACATTGTAATGGACCCATAACTATACCTTGGGGAAGGGCAGAATAACCAGTTAGGTTGACCCGGTAGTGAATATATATTAAGTTAACTCCTAAGTGAGTAGAATTGCATCCAGGTGGTCAGGAAGACCAGAATATAGGATGCTAAAATAATAAAGAAAGATATTGGCAAAGGTCAATAGGTTCTCAGTAAGCCCATGAAAACTGTGTATAGGAATAGATATTGGCAAGGGCCAATAGGTTTATAGTTAGCCCATTAAAACCATGTATAAAGGAAGATGTCAGAAAGACAGGTTCATAGTAAGCCCATGAAAACTATGATTTGATACTAACAGGGGCCAATAGGTTTGTTGTTAGCCCATGAAAACTATATCCGGATTAAGATATTGATAGATGTCAATAGGTTCTTAGTCAGCTCATGAGAACTAGAATAAGAAGAGAGGATATTAGAGTCACCAATATGTTCCTAGTCAACCCATGAAAACTAGGATAAAAGTAAAGATATTAGAGTTACCAATAGGTTCATAGTGATCCCATGAAAACTTTATAATTGGACATGGCATCCTTATACATTTTACCAGTTATTAGTTAGCCCATGAAAACTATTAGGTTAATAGTAATCCTAAAGACTATAATTGAGACAGATAGTCAAAATGAATCTGGATCGGTAATCCAGAATTGATTCATTTGTTTTGCATATCGTCATATCATATTGTTTTGAATTGTTTTAACCATTGTGGATGCAAGAGTACAATATATGGTTTTATAAATGATTTGGGATACTAGTGAGGGGAAAACCCATTCCGCTAAGCGGCCTGGTCTCACTATATCTATAAGATTTGAGATGGTAGATTATTATTCATACCAGGCTTTATGTCTGACTCGAAGTTTATGTTTTCCCCTTAAACTCGGGTACTCAATTGATTTTGGGTACTTTGAGGGTTGAGGTTTTCAGGTAACTCATTAGATGAATAAAGCTTCTGAGGATGCATAGGAAGTATGATAGATATCTAGAGTTTTCTTTTATTTGATGTCGCTATGTTGTTTGTAATTGAAAAGTTGTTAAATTTCATGTATATACTCTAATCATCCAAGGGAGCATCTTCATATGTTGCTCTTGGCGTATGTTGTAATAAGTTTTTTTTTGAACGTGGTTGATGATTGTGGGATTATGTAATGAATTGGAAATGTTTTGAAATGGAATGTGACCTTGTTTGATGTTTGAAATATTTTTTCCCTATTTATTTGTTTCTGTGTATTAATGAATCTACCACCGTCGTATTTGGTCGACGAGGATTAATAACTATGGATGACTGCAGCATCCGTAGCCATTAGTTTTGGGCCTCCAAGTAGGGGGATGTTACAATACCTTTATGGATTTATATGCTTATTCCGGTGTGCAGCACTCGGGAGCCTTAGTAGTGACTGCTTATTTTCTTGTTATGAGATAATTGTTGAGTTTGATCTTGTTGTATAAACTCTACTGCTTTTGATGTATAACTCTATGGATCTATTACTCTAATGATCACATAGTTATTACTGTCTCTCTTTTTATTCTGTGATATTATA
Source organism: Allium fistulosum (assembly GCA_030737815.1). NCBI lineage: Eukaryota > Viridiplantae > Streptophyta > Magnoliopsida > Asparagales > Amaryllidaceae > Allium > Allium fistulosum. The sequence goes on along the minus strand of CM060902.1, from coordinate 793,740,726 downwards.
TTTTATCCACACACAGTGAGATAATCGATAGGTATATGTTATATTTGTTCCATTTTCAGCCTTGATGATCATCCTATATCGACCGAGCACGGCTACAGTGCACTATTTTGATATTATTGTACCGATGGTATAGGATGGTCGTCACATTTGGTATAAGAGCTTTGGCTATACGATTAACCTGAGTTGATACCATGATCCAGTATTGATAAAGAAGGAGTTATTACCTTAGACTGGATCGAGAGAGAGAGAGAGAGAGAGTATGTGTGTGTGTGTATACGAGAGAGTTCATACTTGTTATATATGTTGGTTTTCAAAGCTATATAATAATATAGTACAAGTCTCATGCACAATTGCACCATAGACACAATTTTATTTATGAGAGACCGATCATTCTTGTTATAGATTAAAAATGAGTCAACACATAAGAAATACTATGAGGAATTCTACTTTAGGAGTTGAGGAAGGAGTAGGGTTAAGAGCTGCTACACCAAAAGTTCAAGTGCTGTTAAATGCTATGATGGCAACTATGATAAGGAATGTTCAGGCTGCTACTCCTAGTGTGGTTATTGGAGGAGGTGCTCCCATGCAAGTGCCTAGGGCTGATTTCGCCAAGTTGAGTAAAGACTATTCTACTCTAGGAGGAAAACCATTCCATGGAACAGAGTCAGCCATAGAAGTGTAGGATTGGTTGGATACATATGAGCGCATTTTGGTGATATGGAAGTGGATGATGTTATAAAGAGCAAAATGGCCTCTATACAACATCAAGTACGAGCTATGAACTGTTGGAACACCATTCTCCAGAAGATCAATTTACTTGGGGCTGTTCAAAGCAAGATTTTAAGAGAAGTTCATTTTGGCTGCTTAGAAGTCGGTGTTGTTTAGGAAGATTGCTGATAAGTAAGGAGAGATGTCAGTTTCTGAGTATTGTAGAATTTTATGCTTTATCGAAGTATGGGATGCCATTCATTGACACTACATTGAGAAAGAATGAGAAGTTCATCATTGGTTTGGATGACTATCATGGAGAGAAGCTGGTATACCTTATTGATGAGCCATTTGAGAAGCTTGTTGAGAAAGCTCTCAACAAGCTCTCCGTCATGAGAATCTTTATCCAAAGGCTAGAACAGCTGGTCATTTCTACTAAGAAGGAGGAGGCAAAGCTGCAACAAGCGGTGGAGGCAAGAAAAAGTGGAATGGAAAGAGAAAACAGTCTCAAGGGAAAATGGCAAGAAAAAAGCTAAGTGGGAACCTACTTGCTATGGGTGCAAGGAGAAGGGACACTCGATTAGGGATTGTAAAGTGAGTGGGAAGAAAAAGGGCTATGACTACAGCAAGCCTAGGCATTTGAAGAAGGATTGTCTAGAATTGGAGAAGGATAAGCAGGTTGTGAAAGCATATGCTTGGGATGCTATCTTTACTTCGTCGAGCGCTCCATCGACGAAGGAGAAGGGAAAGGGAGTCATTATTCAAGGTATGCTTTCCATTAAAGATGTTTCCATTCATGTTTTTTTTTTGATATAGGGGCTTCACATTCATTCATATATAGTGACCTCGTAGACAGATTAGGATTAAGACCTGAGAAAATAAACCGATCCCTAATTATAATGAACCCCGTTGGAGGCTCTACTAGCCTTTGTATGGTTTGTCGTAGCCTAGTGTTATCGAGTCATGGATGCTCTTTTGTTTATGATTGCTTTGTCTTGAATATTATTGGGTTTGTGATTATCTTGGGAATAGACTGGCTTAAGAAGTATGTAGCGATAGTGGGTTGTGAGAAGCTATTGGTGACAATCGAGGATGTGGTAGGGTGAATGATAGTGATGTGCTACCTACCAAAGGATGGAGTGATGGTTAGCTTTCTGTATTCGCTTTAAGTTCCACAGGAGGAGTTGTCATATATGCATATCGCTAGAGAGTATCCAGATGTATTTGAGGAAATGACCGGATTGTCGTCGCACAGAGAGATTGAGTTTTAGATAGACTTAGTGAAGATAACCAGACCTATACTTAAGGATTTGAAGTGTATGGCACCCAGAAAGTAGAAGGAATTAGAGGTTCAAGTGAATGACCTATTAAGAAGAGGGTTCATTCAATGAAGTATATCCATGTGGGATGCACTAGTAGTATTGGCGACCATGGTAGATGGCTCTTTGAGGTTGCATATGGATTATCATGAGTTGAATAAAGTGATGAAAAAAAAGTATCCACTTTCATGCATTGATGACTTGGTTGATCAGCTCCACGATGCAAGGGTGTTCTCTCGGATGGATTTGGCAATGGGATTTCACCAGGTGAGGGTAGAAAAAGGAGTGTGCCTATTACTGCATTTCGTACACCATCGGGTTTTTATGAGTGGTTGGTAATGTCATTCGTGTTGACCAATGCTCCGGCATACTTTGTGAATCTCATGAATCGGGTTTTCAAAGAACAACTAAACAAGTTTGTGCTTGTGTTCATGGATGATATTCTGATCTATTCTAGAACCGAAGAGGAGCACAAGACGCACTTAAGGAGTGGGCTAGAGGTGTTGAGAAAGCACAAGTTGAAAGCGAAGTTCTCTAAGTTTCACTTCCGGAGATAAGAAGTGAGGTTCTTGGGTCACGTTATTTATGGACAGGGTATAACAGTGGATCCTGCAAAGGTGGCAGTGGTCCAAGAATCGAACCAACCCAAGAATGCTATGGATATGAGAAGTTTTCTACGATTGGAGGGATATTATAGGCGCTTCATAAAAGACTTCTCAAAGATAGCAGCATCGTTGACCAATTTGGCAAAGAAGAATCAGACTTTTGTTTGGTATGCGAAATGTGAGCATATGTTTGTGAGTCTGAAACAGAGGTTGAGAAGTGCACTTGTATCGAATATTCAAAGTAGGTATGAGGAGTTGACAGTATATACACACGCTTGTGGTACTGGATTGGGTGCAGAGTTAATGCGAAAGGAATAGTTGTTGCCTCTGTTAGCCAACAACCAAAGCTGCACGAGAGAAATTATCTAACTCATGATTGGAATTGGTGGCGATTGTTTTTGCTTTGAAGATGTTGAGGCATTATCTATTAGGAGAAAGGTTTGAGCTATTTACGGACCACAAATCCTTGAAGTACCTTTTCTCTACGAAGGATCTCAACCTTCGTCGGCAACGATGGTTAGATTTCTTAGCCTCCTATTATTTTAGCATTTTCTATACACCAGGAAAAGGGAATGCGGTCGCCGATGCATTAAGTAGAAGACATGCTAGTTTAGGAGCAATGTTCTTGGAATGGAAGCAGATTGAGTACATTGTTGGATATGATTTCAAGCCTCATTGCGAGCTAGAACCGGAAATGTTTGCAAGTTTGTCGATCAGATCTACTTTAATTGAAATGATCGGTGCTAGTCAGAAGCGAGATGCTAGGCTGGCAGAGATCATTGCAAAGATAATAGAAGGAGTAGAATCTAAAGACATTAAGCAATACAAACTCGATGAAGATTGTTGGCTTCATAAGGATGGGAGATTGTTTGTTCCCGGTATTGATGGATTGTGAGATGAAGTGCTACGAGAGTGCCACCATTCTAGGTTGACAACACTTCCGAGAGGTAATAAGATGTATTGAAATATGAAGCAAACCTATTATTTGGAAGGTATGAAGAAGGATATTGCGACATTCATTTTGAAATGTATGAACTTCCAATTGGCGAAGGCAAAGAAAAAGAAATCCAGTGGATTGTTGCAACCGCTAGAAGTTCCTGAGTGGAAATCAGAGAAATATCATTGGATATTATTAATGGATTGCCAAGGACTCAAGTAGGGTATGATAGCATTTGGGTTGTGGTTGATCGGTTGACCAAGAGCTTTAGATTTATACCCGTCAAGTCAAGTAGAACGGCTTCCAAGCCGGTGGAGTTGTATGTAAAGCAGATAGTACGATTTCTCGGTGTGCCAAAGAGCATTGTGAGTGATCGAGACCGGTTATTCACCAATGGGTTTTGAAAGAGCTTACAAGAGGCATTAAGGACTGAGCTGCACCTTAGTATTGCTTATCACCCGCAAACGGATGGGCAGACTGAAAGAGTAAGTCGTATTTTGAAAGATCTCTTGCAAGCATGCATTATGGATTTTGGAGGATCATGGGATGACTATCTACATTTGGTAGAGTTTGCATACAATAATAGTTATCAGTGGAGTATTGTTATGGCTTCTTACGAAGCATTGTATGGTTGACCATGTAACTCTTCTTCATGTTGGTGGGAAGCAGGCGAGAAAATGATACTTGGGTCAGATACGATTAGAGAAACTATAGAAAAGATTGGAATCATTCAGCAACGAATGAAAGCCGCTCTGGATCGATAGAAAAACTACGTTGATAAAAGACGTAGAGGTTTGGAATTTTCTGTTGAGGATATATTTTTATGAAGGTATCTCCTTTGAAGAATGTATCTTGATTCGGTAATAAGGGGAAGTTGGCAGTAAGGTTCATAGGTTCTTTTCCGATAGTGGAGGGGATTGGGAAGTTAGTCGACTTACGTCAAAATTTGGCAGGTGTGTATAATGTCTTTCGTGTCTCCTATCTATGGAAATTTGTAAACGACTCAGAAGTGATGATTACATCAGATCAACTTGAAAATGTTGAGGTAGAACCAAAAGTTTCAAAATCACATAGGCCGGTTCATATTGCTGGACACGATGCAAATCATGTTAGGAGAAAGTCAGTGAAGCTAGTGAAGGTACAATAGAGTGGAAGTGATGACAATTTTACGTGGTAAACTGAGGAGTGTATGAGGACTATGTGTCCAGAGCTCTTTGAATTGTAAGATCCATTGTTTATCGTAACTAGTTTCATCATTGTATATTGCATTTCATAGGTTAGTACTCTGCATACTAAGGTAGGATCACCTATTTTATTGATTGCATGAGTGTTTGTTCGATATGGATGATGGCTGCATATGGTTGTTAGGCATGCACAACAACTATGGTTGCTTATTTCTTGACTTGTTTAGGGATTTCGGGGGCGATAAATGGGGAGGGGAAGAATGTAACGATCCGTATTTTACATATCGAAGGATCATAAAATATTTTTTATTTTATTCGTAGGGGGTCGTGTGATTCTATAAATTTGGAATATGAGTCTAGGAACATTTTACACACCTATGATTTTTCTTGAATTTTTAGTGACCATTTTTACCCTGGAAATCCTGTTTGGGCTATAACTTTTTTAGGAGTTGAATTATGGTCTTAAGCCAATTCCATTACCTTAGAATGACGGTTTCGCACTCCGTACAGTGGTTATAATAGAAAAATGAACTTATGGTTAGGTAGTTATGCTTGTTTTACGTTTTGACAACTACTGGCCAGAATTAGTGTGTAATTAATTAAGCCCATAAGTAAGCCCATTAGTCTAATATGAGATTAGTATAAATAGGGGATGTATGAGTCAAAATAAAACTTTTCCCTTTTTCCTAAATCAGATCTAAACCCTCATTAACCCTAATTTCATGCAAAAAACACAAATTACTCTCTAATCTTTGCCAAATCACTAATTAGAGAGAAGATCATCAAATAGAAGTTAGAGATCATCGTTTTAGTTGATTTGCAGTGATTTCTATTGTTGTCTACATTGGATCTAGATGAGAATTGCTTGATTTTGGTAATTGGTGAGTGGTTTATGCCTTCTCACTATCCTTTGCATGTTTATATGGTAGAATTATAGGTTTAAACATGGTTTTCGACCATAAAATCCTTTTCTAAACTTTAATAACATGTTGACATATGTTTATGACATATGTTCATTGATTGCTTAAATTTGGATTAGAATTTGTTTGATTGCTATAATTTATGTATTGTTATGTAATTAGATGTATGTGCATTTTATTCTATGATTGTAGTCGTGCTTTGATGTTGTTTGCTAGTGTTTTGGATGTTTAGGAAGATAGGTTGGTGAATTTGGCAAATCGAAGGCGAAGTTAGTCGAAATTGGACGAAACTTGGAGGTGAGGCTCTGGAGTACGGAGGGAACCAGTAGCTCAAATCGCAAGTCCAAATTGCTTAAGGGCACAACTCAGTACTGAGTCATTTCTATTGCTCGGTTGGGTTGGCAACTTTAGGGATCTTTAGGTGTTGGCTAGTGGAGATGGTCCAAGGAAAGTTTGGGAGGATTGGCTAAGTGTTGGGAATTATCCCGAGTTGTTTCTAGAACTTGGAGTTGAAAGCGTTGGATTGGGGCCCAAGTTGTTTTGATAAATATTGGGTCAGGGTCCAAAGCACTTGAGAAGGAAGTACTAGAGACAGAGTAATTTACTAAGACAAAATTGGCTAATTAAATAACTCGGTACCGAGTTGTTTTGTTGAAAGTTATGGGTCAAGCTTATATAAGGAGGAAGCAAAGAAATCTATAGATTATGCTGGAGGTGTTGGCTCATTCGATTGTGGATTGGATGGCGATGTAACAACATGTTAAAAGCTTTGGATCTTAGGCTTGTGATTTGTGAAGGGAGTAGGTACCAAAGATGGTGGCTCTATAAAGGAAGGAGCCATGAATGGGGAACATGGAGGGTTCCGAATAATGGAAATAGGATTGAGCAAAGGAAGGGCTCGGGTTCAAATGGAACAAAGGAGGGCTTGGATGTATGTGCTAAGGAATCGTTGATACTCAAAATGTTTTTTGTTGTACTCGAAGCAGGGGTATTATAAGAGGGGACGCCCATGGATCAATGGAGTGTATCTAATAGCCTGGACTAGTAGTTTTGGGTCAAGCATCTAACTTTGGACTATGAGACATGTATCGAGCTTCGGGCTGCATGATATGAGAGTGCACTGAAAACTGGGATTTCCATTAGTCCCTGGCAGTAAGAAGGCCATAAGAGTTATCATATATTCAGAGCATATGGCATGATAGTGATAGCGGGGACTATTTGATGGATGCTATGGTTGCTATGGTTTCTTTAGTTTCTTTCTAGGCTATCACTTGGAGATACCATTGGGAGTAGGTATTGGAGATAGGAATACTTGGATAGCTGATATCCTTATTTTGAGTATAGTACTTTTTTGTTATTGTAGAGTATCATATTATGATGTTATGTTCTTAATCTTTGGTTGCAGAGACAGGTCAAGTATGACTCGTCTACCTCTATTCCTTACTATATTTATCTTCATAATATTTTAAGATTCATTTACCGCTCACACCAGACTGTTGTCTTAAATGATGTTGTCTTAAATGAATATACTGGTTAATAGGTCTAGGTGATGCAGTAGCTGTGCAGAGGACGAGCAGGATGGAGCTATCTCATATTATATACCTATATAGATTTCTATGCTTATTCCACTGTGAAGCACTGGGAAGCCTTAGCAATGACTTCTTATTTTCTTGTTATGAGACAGTTGTTGAGTTTGATCTTGTTGTACAAACTAAACTGCTTTTGATGTAACTCTATGGATCTACTACTCTGATGATTTGTTCATATAGTTATTACTATCTCTCATGTTATATCTATGATATTATATTTTATCAATGTGCTGTGAGATATTCGACATGTTATATGTTATATTTGTTTCATTTTTAACCTTGATGATCGTCCTATATTGATCAGGCATGGCTACAATGCACTATTTTGATATTATTGGTGCCGGTGGTATAAGGCGATCATTACATATTTTTTTTAATTTATACACCTTACTTGAGATGAGGAGCTATGCTTATACCTAAGACTGTGTGTCTAGTGTGTGGTCAATCTCCGTATTCTATGTAGGCAAGTGGCCTATTTTATATAGGCAAGTGGCCTATTCATTACCAATAGGTGGCGTATTCTATACATAGTTGTTGATATGTGTTGTTATTGGATGATTAGGTGTATAAATTCCTTACTTATCATATGAAATATGTTGTTTTAATGGGTGGTAATTTTCTGTTCCTTAGGACCTGCTGTGTGCTAATCTATTAGTGATCACTCTTGTGTGCATATATATATATATATATATATATCCTAGGAACTAGTTGTGTGCAGGTCTATTATATGTTACATGTGTGACTATTTATTATTATTCATGAGCTCATTTGTATATAGTTTGTGATGTGTATGATTAAAGGTAAGATAAGCTGTGTGCTCATCTACCTTATATTCTATCTATTATATCACCTAGTTCTTCATATGCTGGTTATGATTATATATTGATACCACATTCTAGACATAGTCCGACCCGTGTGTTATTTTATAATACTCGGATCAGTCCGAGACATTTCACGTTCATGGACGAATTGACTAGCTCATGGTTTTGAGCATAGTGGAGGAAAATAATATATTATAGCATTGAGTATCATTTTGTACATTTGTAATTGCATGTATATTGATGTTGTTGTGATGTATGTACTGGACATATACTTGTATTTATTTGATAGAAAGTGGGGCATTTGACTCTTTATATTCACCCACTTGGACTTTTATTTTTTTCTATTATATATTTATCGATGCGTCTGATGACTCAGCATTCTCTACTATTTATTATACATTTTGTATTTTTATATTCTAGAATCGCATGTATTTATTGCTTTGTGTCGATAATGGATACGTATAAATCAGCAGTACATGATTTTGATGTACGTACTAGTGTTAGACTAAGGGAATGTTCATGTGTGTCAGTCTATATCGCCTCACTCTCCATATTATCAGACAGTATCACCTAGTAATGCTCTTTGAAAATATAGGAATAGAGGTAGGGTGTTTCAGTCGAAGGTTAGTCAAGCGTTGAAGCTTGAGTTCCATATTACAAATAATGAGGCAGAGTATAAGGCGTTGATAGCAGTACTCAAGATAGCGAAGGAGTTGAGAGTAAGGACACTACATATTTATAGTGACTCCCAATTAAGGATTTCCATGTCAAAAAAGAATCTAAGGCTATTAGTGCCTGACTTATCCTTTGACTGTCGAAAGTGTTGGAAATACCGTATGACATCGAGCACCACATGATTACGCACATCTCTAGAGTGGAGAATACGAATGCCAATTCATTAGCAAAACTGCACAGCGTTGCCGATATATAACTATTAAGGATCGTACCAGTAGAGGAATTTAAATCTATGAGCATATGTGAAATGGACATTCACTACATCTTAGAGGTCGAGGAGAAGGAGTCATGGATGACTTCGTTCAATAATTATTTTCTAAAGGGAACTCTCCTGAAGAATCAGAAGGAGAAGTGGAAGCTCTTATGTAAGTTATGCAAGGAGTGTTGTATAGGGGAGTATTCTCCACCCTATGTTGTTTATGCTAAAAGTTGTCACAAACGCCCTAAAGATTTGTGGAAGAGAAATAAATGAATAAATTAAATTAAAATAAGAAAGAATAGCACACAATAATTTATAGTGGTTTTGTAAATCACTAGCTTACGTCAATTTGAGCTTTGTTAATGATTCTGCAAAGTTTTTACAAAGGAGATCTTATGGATCAGTAGCCTAATCGATGATGATCCAAGAAGTTACGATAATAGTACAAAAATTTAGAATGTAGAAAAAAGGATGTCGAAATAGTGCCTATCACCCTCTATTTATAGGCGAAGATCAATTGATTTATCTCTACCACGTTCTTCCCACGTCCTAAAGAAGGTGCTTTGAAAAGATGATGGCTAAATTAGCAATCTTTATGAATCGATACCATACCAAAGCTTATAGATCGGTAACGGTCTATGGTGATCGTTAGCTGACATTCATTTACTCCTTTAAGATTGATGGATGGTTCGTATCTTTCTTGGGAAGTTGACTATCTTGATATAAGCATGAATTTGGGTGAGATCTTGGTTTGGTGACTAATTGAAGGTATCTAGTTTAGTTCTTATAAACTTGAACTTATCAACTTCATGGATTGCTAGCGAATCATCCCATATTACATGCTTTGATTAATAACCATCTTAGTTCCATACGACACGAGGTAAGTGTGAACTTTGAGCAACATCCATGGATCGGTACCGAACCATGGTGATCGTTCGGTACCGATCCAACACTTTGTTTTGAATGTTGGCTTTTTGGCTTTGACCTTTGGAGCACTTTAGCATGTAGGATATCTTCGAGGGTGATTGGTAGATTCATGGTTAAGTCTAAACACTTTTACTAGAACGTGAATTTAGACATTACCGTTTTGGACTTCTGCTCTGCTATCTTCGTATTTGATTGATCCGGCTCATCTAAATATAGCTCGATTATAGAGCTGGATAACATTTTCCCCTTAATGTATATCTTGTGTTAACAAAATATGCTTTAGATCAAGAAAAACTATTGGCTTCACGTTATCTATCTCAAATTCTATTATGAATAGGTACTTTCTATTCCGTGAACGGATTCGTAAAGCAACATGTCTTCTATTGATCATCATTTCTTTACGAACAGTCTTGGACCTGCAACTCTTGGATAGTATAAGAACTGAAGCGTGTTGTTTGAGTTTCCCATTCTGGTTTTGGGAAGTTCTCAGTGATCTTTTCTTTGAATTTTTCAGGTAGGATTCTTTCGTTCGAAACTTCATTTTGTTTCCGCAATACACTCCTCAACTCCGTCAACATTTTTCATTTTCATTATTATTATTATTTATTTGCCTATTTTTTATATCATGGATCGGTACCGATCTGAAGGCCATGGTCCGGTACCTTATACTTAGGCATTTTAACACCTATTTTGTTGGGTTGGCTATATATAAATGCGAGCCAACACTTAACTTCTATTCACTTATCTTTATATATTTTGTTTTGAGATAATCGAACAACGATCCTCCATTGTCAAACCTTTCCTCAACCCTGCCATTGACTTTGAATCGCCACCTTGCACTATCATCGTTACTTACCTCTGCCATCAATGCCGCCAAGTCCACCCCCTTCAGATCCTAATTATAAGAAACAAATCATGTAGTTGACTTGAACTTTGTAACTAAACAAACCTCAAATTCAATCCCTTTTGAATCGATACAGGTAGGTGACAACATGGCTTCGCTTGTGTTGCTGGTAATCGACCATTGATCATCTTTGGTAATGCCTCGGAACCACATTTTCCCCCTCTTTGGAACGGTGACAATCTGGGACATAGGAAATATTTTCAAAAAATTTGATAAGGCATAGTGGGCCTAGCAAACTTAAAGAACACTCATGAATTTCCAAGTAATGGCTCGAGTTTTAACTCAAGTATTATTTTGCAGAAATTTCCCTAGGTCAGCTTCGAGTCAAAACCGAGCTTGGCTCGAGTTTTCAATTGAAAAATTAATTTCTCAAGTATTTTTAAATAAAAAATTTCAAAAGTCAATGGGAAAGGTAAAATGGGGTTTTAAGGCAATCTGGGTTGAATGGTAGTTGATAACCATGATATATCGGCACAGTTTCTGATAGCAGTCGCGTTAAATGCACTTCGATATTCAAACATACTATTTTATAATCTTATGTAATTTATAGTATCTTTCATATGCCTTGGACATCAAACACATGCAATACATAGTTTGTATTGCACACTATTGCTCCCCATCGATGTATGAGATCTGATTGACCAACACACATTGGTATCCGATGGGTCTTATACTCGGCTATACAGGGTTTTCTTTCCGACATGAAGATTAAAGTCTTTATCCTACCCGGTATCCTTTATGTGTGAAGTTTTTAATAGTTATGGATCATAGACACTCCTCGCATCTCTCTACAATGGCAGAAGTTCCATCGACGTCAAAATCCGTAAACTCCGACACCGAATCTAGTTCGACGATGGTGCATACGATAAAGTCCACTTTTACGCCTTCTCAATCTCAGCCAACTAGTTATCGAACTAGGCTACCTTTAGAGATAGTTCTGTTTATGTTGGCCAAAGAACCTATCGTATGGGTTGCTCCCGTTATTGATGTAGGCAATGCCGTTATTTTGAAAAATCCCTAAGATTCTTCGACTTTTAAAGTAGATAAGGCATCTCTTAAAAGGATATGTGAGAGATATGGGATTCCCTTTGGACATGTGTTTGTTCCCGCACGTTGTCAACTAGCACACCTTCTGCCTAAGGGATATGCAGCTTGTAATCAATATATGTGTATGACTGGGTGTGTTTCACCATTCAATCATTTTATTCGTATATATCTACAATTCATGAAGCTTGCCCCAACCTAATTGCATCCAAACAGCAATGCTTTCTTGAATAGTATGTATATGATATTCGTTTGAAATTTAAACCGGGTGCCCACTACTGATGAAATCCATTATTTATATAGCTTCAATCGCCGAAAAGGGTCCTATTTGCTCACTTTCTTAGAACCTTCCAGGGGATGTCGAATAGTGTTAGGAATTTGGAATAAACCAGTGGTTTTAAAGCGAGTTCTTCTTTGTGCATTGTCCACCTAGTTTTGCACAAAAATGGTTATCTAGACGTAATTCTTATGCTTTCTTTTTACTCGGATAATTATCATAGCTTCGATTGTTAAATTCATTGTTTTTGGTATTGGTAGATGATTCGAGAAGACCCAGTAGTGCAGCATTAGCAATCACCCTTGTGGCTCTTTAATGGGTTCTAATTGAAGAGAGAGATATCAGATTCCTTTCATCGATGAGAACTTGTATGCTTATAATCTTTTGGAGGCAAACCATAGCGTTAGCTACATGCTTGAGGTTCAAGGGAATGTTCATCCTCTACAGGAACCCAAAGTTGAAGTAAATGTTGGCGAGGGTCAAGAAGTGACTCCTGTACAAGATCATGTTGTCGAATCTGGACTGGAGGTAGTGGTGGAGAAAAAGAAAAGCGTGCTAACAAAAAAGAGAGCTATAGAGGAGGCAATAAGGAAGTTGATTTTGGCCGTGAGTCCTCTAGTAACAAGTGCGATGGCGCTGACATGTCTCTTATCTCCCGACAGGCTAAAATAAAGATCACCTCGTCTCGAACATCTACACAGCCTCCACTAGATTCCATAGTCAAATAAATTGTCATCCCTCTACTTGGAGACATATATAGGTCCTTTCAGAGTATACCAGATGAATTCGGCTCTTTTGGCCTTGACAACAATAGTATTGGCGACATTGATTTTCCTATTTGTTTAAAATTGATGTGCCTGCAACCAGAGCAGGGGAAATAACCCCTATGATCAAACTCCAAGTCCACTGTCCGTGGGTGGGCACTACGATACACCAACACTTAAACGACACCAGGCTTTTGTATTGTATGTAGTATTTTTCACTTTGCTAGAACTATCTAGTCTGCGTTTTACTTTCAAACTATATGGAACATAGAAATTTGTATGACACACTCAAGAGTCAGGGAAGTAAGTACAAGAAGCTTGGATCGCTTGATCGCCCTTGTGAGTCACAAGCCAGATTTGTGTAAACGCCGAAGGTGGGATTACAGAAGATGGGACAATGAGTATAGTTCCCGTGATGAGAATCATGGGAAATCTAAGAGAATTCGATCTTCCCAACATAGATCTCGTTCACCTCTACCGTGTAGTATGGATAGGTTTTCAACGAGACCTGACCCCATTCCGTTTATCGAAGTACCGATAGCTCTAACTTCAGTTCCTCCTACAACACAACCAATAATGCTATGATGATCTGAGCAGTCACCTGGGATAGTATCTTCTGACAGTCCCTAACAAAGGCCTAGGAAAAAGCAGCTTCGTGCCTTTATTACTACTGTAGAAATTGAAACTGTTTCAAACACTTATGTAGCCGTTACAAAGAGTGCTTTTTCAAAGATCAGCTTCGATGACATCATGTTCATTCCTTACTTAAAGGACATCCCCCAGAAGGTTGGTACTGATGTCGTGGCTTGTATGTGTGACACATATGACCAATATCATAAGTGGAAAATGATAGCTGAAGTTATTTCAAAAGTATCTCACAATAGGAAGGTAGAACTTGACAGGATGAAGCTTCTTCAACAAGATGAAAAAAGCATCATCAAAACTCTTAATAAGGAAGTTGAAGTGCTTAAGGCTTCGCTGGATGAAACTGAGAAAAATTGAAAGAACGGACTAAATCTTTCAAGGAAAGTCGTTAGAGCCAGCAAAGGCAAATTGAGGCTGCTCACCATAAGAGTCATACTTTTTCGTTGGAAAATGAAAAACTCCAGATCATGGAGGAGTAGGCCTTAGAAATAATGAGATTGAAGGAGTTGTTGGAGGCTGAGAAGAGAGAAAAAGATGATGCACTCACTCAGGCATAGGAATACTACAACGAGTTAGTAGACAATCATCAGGAGAAAGATGATGCTGAGACCCAAGCAAAAACGACTGATGAGCAGTTTAAGGCCACAGAGGATCAAGTTAAGTCTGAACTTGAGCCCCTTCATGTGCAGTTTTACGCAAAAACTATCAAGTTTGGAAACTTGAAATTGTTAGAAGAGATGTATCCTCATGCTTTAGCCATGGCATGGGAGGAGATTTTGAAACAAGAGTGAGAGCACTTTGATGGGGCGGAGATCAATGAGGCCGAGCTAAAGCTCGATCTTCTAGAGGATGAAGACATAGAAGCGCTCAAGATTGGTAGGCTCCTCCTACATCCTGAAGTATCTACCGGGGCCCAATCTAAGCTTGGTTTAAAGGATTTGGGTGAGAGTTTTGGTTTTGTTCCTCGAGGATCCACGATAGATACTACTACTCCTTTGACCTCAAGTTTGCCAGCTACCGAGACCATTACTTCCCTTCTCGGCTCTACTGCTATTTCTGCTGCCAAGACAGCTTCTGACATTATAATTGCTCTGGCATCCTCATTGGATGTCCACTATAACCCTGAAGAGCCTAGCTTGGCAGATACTGAATCTTTTTTGAATTTTCCCCTCATATCTCCTATTTTATGGGAGGTTCTCCCGGTACTCCATGTCATATGGAGTCTGTGTCTCCTGTAGGTATAACATTAACCTCGCTTGTATTTGAGATGACTTATATAACATCGATTGACATCACTAATCTCTACTTTTCCATTTTTCAATTTTCAGGTCAACCTTCTATTGTCCCTTTGCTTGAAAGAGGCTTATCCTTGGGCACACAAGCTACACTGACTGAATCTATTATAGAGTCTACTCTCATTCTGACACCGACCTTTATATTAAGTAGCATTACAGGTCCCGATGCTAAAATGATCCATGCTTTGGATGAGGCCACGGGGGATCTTCATGGGATTCAAGAAGATAAAGACATTGTTGTTACTGGAGTCACCGAACACTCGTCGGAACCTTCGATGTTGGAGATGCAGCAATCGCAAGCCATGTTGGTTAGGGACATCAAAATGGAAAAGTTTAATGACATTCCTCCTCCTCTATCATTTTCATTACCTAGGATACAAATCGTCTTTCCCGCATCTGCCCCTTCTTTGGTGGTATTCAAAGTGAGGCTCTTGAATCTCCAAGGAGCCACTACGACTGGGAAACTGACCCAAAAAGTTCTTTTCAAAGGAGGTAAAGGCAAGGGATTAAGTAGAAGGAAACTAAGAAAATCTGGTACACACTTCTAGAGAAGGGAGGAAGGAGAAGAAGAGGCAAAAGAAGATTTAGTTATAGTTTTTTCGTTTTCTTTTCTTTCGACTTTTGTTTAGTTTTGAATCTGTGCACAAGGCTGATGTTTTGCGGGTACAGCCTTCGCTTTTTGTAGGAATATTTTGTTAATAAGGAATTGAGTTGTTTCTTTTCAAACTTCACATTTATTTGCTTAGGTACTTTTTTATATTTAGCTTTCCATGTTAACTTCCAATGCACTTAAATCATAGTGCATTAACCATCTGTAATAATCGTATGTAACAACCCAAATTTTAGAGTTACTCAAATAAAATAATAATGACTTAAATTGAAGAAATTAATACATGGAATGGA
This sequence comes from Allium fistulosum, assembly GCA_030737815.1. NCBI lineage: Eukaryota > Viridiplantae > Streptophyta > Magnoliopsida > Asparagales > Amaryllidaceae > Allium > Allium fistulosum. Next base: position 793,724,950 of record CM060902.1, on the reverse strand, counting down.
TATTTTTGGGACTTATAGATAAATCAAGTGTTGAGCTGAAATAGAGAATTTAAGGAATTATTGGGTAAATGGAATTTAATTGTCCCGCTTTTTAGCAAAGCAGAATTCAACTGAACTTAAAAGATTCAAATGAGGATGCAACAACTTGAAAACTTGGATGCACACTTAAAATGACTAGAGAATTGAGCTCAAGAAATTTGGATAAAAAATACGCTAAGGAGAGATGTCGATACTGACCTCTCATTTAGGTACCGACCTATCATGTTAACTCCATAGATGTTGCAACTTCTTAGGAGACCTCCATATGGAATTAGAAGAGCACTGTAAAAGTACAAGTCATTTCGAGCTAAGAAAAAAATTCACCACTGACCTCTTAGGCAAAAAGGCTGATACCAAGCTATTTTAGGGTGAAGTAGATGATGACTTGTTTTGGACAACCAATGATTGATGGAAATAGCATTGGACACCTTGAAATGAAGTAAGGAGAAGGATGCAAGAAGGTTCGAAGTGATTCGAACTAAGGTGAGAAGTCAATCCCGACTTGAGAGGTCGGCACCGACCTCTATGGTTAACTTGGGAGATGTTGCAACTTTGCACACTACTTCAAGCTGATGTTTGGACTCTGCCCTATGTGGATTTCTCGCCCAACATGATTATTTCCTCGATAAATACAAGTCATAGAGCAACCAAAAAAGGGATTGAAATTCTCCGATCGTGGAGACTATATCATTTCTTCACCTCTGATCTCTCCTCCGTTAAAGTCACCAAGGAAGCTTCTATTTGATATTCTAGGACTTAGATTAGCAAATTCTTAGTACTAGTGACTCATAAACAACCAAGAAATTCTATCGTAAATCTGAGATCCACTAGATTGTGGTCAGATCTGATAAATCCAGAGAGAGAACAACTGATAAAATGATTGATGTGGACATAGGCCGGAGATTTACGCTGAACCACTATAAAAATTATGTCTCTTTTTACTGCTTTTCAGTTTATTTAATCTGAACTGGTGCTTTCATTTCATATTTGGATGTTGATCCAATTTTTGGGTTAATATTTTGGTGCTTTCACTGAGAACGAAGCTAGATCTGAAAATTTGAAGCTTGAATATGAGATTTTAAGAAGATGAAGAGGCCTAATACTAGATCTAAAACCAGAGCAAGTTAACAAAAGCCCGGGGACAACCAGGAAGTGTCCTCTAATTCTCATTAATCCATCTACATAACCAGATAAGAGATAGAGTGAATGGTGAAGGAGATGCAGTATAGAGTGATAACTAGACAACAAGAAATGCTTGTAGGATTTTTCCAAAGGATGGGATAGCAGGGAATAGCTAAAGTTGCTGGAATTCAAAACTAAAGACTAGAAATTAATGTGGGAGCATCTAGAGATAAAGCAAAGGAAACTGAAACAATGTCCTCACGACTTGGGGGCACGATCGATTTGGATCTAGGATCAGCTTTAATGCCTGCAAGGGGTGATGTTGGAGCTAGAGTGGCAAATCGGAATAAGAAAGCATGACAGCAAGAGCTAGAAACAGAAGCTCACCGTTGGAACAGTGTGCATAATGAAATTATAGATCAATGACTTCCATCAGATGATAATCCCATGATCAGGATGAATGGGAGTCGAATCTGATTCCCGCACTTTGCTTTTTCATTTCTTTTCTTGTATTTTTCTTTTTTTCATTGAGTAATAATGACAATAATGACCTCAGGTCGCTTACAAGTGTACAAAATTCTGAACGGTCCCTAGCACACTTTGAGTCAGATGCTTGAGATGCCTACTTAGGACGATAATAACCTTGGACCTCTTACACGTGTACGAGACCTAGATTGGTCTCTAAGCATGCTCTAACTTGGATGTTTGGGATGGACACTTAGGATTTTTGCTTATTTGACTTTTAAAAAATCCACATTGAATGTGATGATTGATATAAATCGTTTTATGTCCCGTCCGGAGAGACGGGACTGGAGTGCAAGGTGCAAGCTCCCTTCTCGGAGAGTGAGTAGATGGGCTTGTACGAAAAGTAAGTCTCCTCAGCGGAGAATAAGAAGATGGGCTAGCTTGGTCATTGAGTTCCTCTGCCGGAGAGCAGACACTCGACAAGGATTCAGGGAGATCGAAACTCTAGATTAAATGATAAATGGTCAAAAGAGATCGACTTCTTTAATTTAAACATTAAACGATCTAGAGAGATCTTCCTCTTAACTTAAACGATAAACAATCAGGAGAGATTGCATGTTAAATTAAATGAAAAATGATTCGGAGAGATCCAACCTTAGAACAGAAACCGATTTGATAAAAAGAATTGAACACCTTGTAATTAGAATAAAACTAATAAATCCTGGATGAACACAAGACAATTTTGGAAATGTGATGTAATAAGAGATATGTGATGTGATAACTCTGAATGAAATCAAAATGATAATCATGTATAAACTACACTTAGGCAGAGTCTAGAGTCTCGGGCTATAATAGATTTGGAACCGCCTGCGATTGACAAGAGAATCCGAAGGAACTGCATGATTCTCCACGATTGAAGTAACCGGAGAGCTCAGCTATCGAAGACCGATTATTGGAACTTGTTCTTGAGCAAAGCATACCTTACATTTGAAAGGCGTACTTTGGGGGCAAGTGTTAACCTGCTCTTTAGGAAAATAGATTTCAGCTGGAGTAAGAAGATTCAAACGAGGATGAAATGACTTGAAAACTTGGATGCACACTTGAAATGACCAGAGAATCGAGCTCAAGAGATTTGGATGGAAAATGCACTAAGGAGAGATGTCGGTACCGACCTCTCATGTAGGTACTGACCTCTCACGTTAACTCCAAAGATGTTCTGACTTCTTGGGACACCTTCATATAGAATTAGAAGAGTGTTGTAAAAAATACAAGTCATTTCGAGGTAAGAAAAAAGTCGCTACCAACGTCTTAGGCAAAAAGGCTGATACCGGGCTACTTTGGGGAGAATTAGAGGATGACTTACTTTGGGCGACCAATGATCGATGGAAATAGCATAGGACACGTCATAATAAAGTAAGGAGAAGAATGCATGACGGTTCAAAGCGATTCGAACTAAGGTGAGAAATCATTCCCGACTTGAGAGGTCGGCACCGATTGCTATGGTTAGCTTAGGAGATCCTGCAACTTTGCACACTACTTTGGGTCGATGTTTGGACTCTGCCCAAGGTGGATTTCTGGCCTAACACGACTGTTTCCCTTATAAATACAAGCCTTAGAGGAACTAAAAAATGGATCGGAATTCTCTGACCGTGGAGACTCTATCATTTCTTCACCTCTGATCTCTCCTTCATTAAAGTCACATAAGAAGCTTCTATTTTCTGTTATAGGCTTAGATCAGCAAATTCTTAGTACAAGTGACTCACAAACAACCTAGAAATTCTATTGTAAAACTAAGATTCTGTGTATTATGGTCATATCTGATATAACTAGTTGTAATCAAAAGAGAGAACAACTAATAAAAAGATTAAAGTGGACATAGGTTGAAGATTAAGCTGAACCATTATATAAATGTGTCTCTTTTTATTGCTTTTTTGTTTATTTAATCTGAACAGGTGCTTTCATTTAATATCTGGGTATTGATCCATTTTTTAGTTAACATTAATGATGTAAATTTTTTGTTTTAAAACTTGTTAAAAATAGGTTAGTGTTTTCTAAATATTGTGTGAATTTATTTTGAGTAAAAAATAAGTTTAATTGTGTTAAAACAATAGAAGTGTTGTATTTGGCTTTTTAGTGAAAAAGGAACATTGTCATATTTTAAATATTAAAAGAAGGTCAAAATAATTAGTTAAAATAAGTTTCTTTTTTTAATGAAAAGTGAGAGGTTGAAATATAGCTTAGTGTTTTGTGTAAACTTTTAGAAGAAAAATCAATTTAGAAAATAGTGTAAAAAGTTGAGAAAATGAGTGTAAAATATTTTAACTCTTTTATTTAATTGTTTGGTTTGGGCTTAAATTGAATTTCAGCCCATTTGTGTGTAAGAGAGGTAATTTTCTCTCTTCTGTATTTGATTAAATGAATAATATGTTCATTTCCTTATTTATAGTAGACTAAGAAACCAAGTTTCGTCTTAACCCTAGAAGCGAATCCTCCAAATTAAATCTAAGTAAAATTCTAGAAAGTCCAATAAATTAAAGGTAATGTTTCAAACCATATTCTATTGTTTAAAATGATTTGTTTCAGTTTTATAATTTTTAGTTCTTGTTCTTACTATTTTGGGTTGAGATACTTTCTAGGGCTTGCTATTTGAGAATTTGAAGCTGTTGTAGTTAACTTTGCTAATAAATTGAAGAAGAAAGGTGAGTAAATCTCACATCTATCTCTAATTAATTTGCAAGTTGAAATTATTGGGTGTTTTGATTTTGTTTGGATGGTCTTTGATGGGTTGATCGATTGAATATATTATTGTAAACTGAGATTAGAAACCCTGTAAGATATTTGACTTTAAACCCAAATTACCATATCTTTGATAAACCTTTTGTGATGGGATGATAGTTAGTTGCATGCGAGTTATATTTATGGATTAAAATTTGCAAGTACAAGAGGGGATAGCCTGAAAGCATGCCGGAGTTGTGAGCGTCAGCGGTGGGGAGGGCTAATGCCTAGAGCTCATGCACTAGGCATCCCACCCGTCGACCAGTCCATGATGACCGGTCGACTGGTCAACACCTGGAATGTGAGTTCAAGTGCTTCTCCTCCTCCCCATTTTCTTGCTTGAGCCCATTTTTATTTGCCTTATTTTACTTTGTTTCTTGAATTGTTTAAAGCTTATTTGTGATGATTTCCTGACTCATTTCCAAGTTGTTTAAATACTAATCTGATGCTCTTGTTTCCATAGAGACCTTACTCAATGTTATTTTGCCAAACACACTAATTGATTGCACCGATATACAAAGCTTTTTACAAGGGAAATACCTTTTTGAAATTGAATTGTTAGATATATATATATATATGTATATTGGATAGGAATGATTTTGGAAAATAGATATATGAATGTTCTTAATTTCAAAGTGATTGCGAAGCAAGTTTCATATATATATATATATACAAATTTATCACAATTTCCTATTACCTATTACTAGCCTTTTAAAACAAATAATTGAAAATAGATTTCAAAGCAAAACTATTTTCCTATACGAACTCTCAATGTCACTCGAATGAGAAATCTAATCAAATGGTTTAGTATAACAAGCTGTATGGAACATTTGTGTTTACTTCATACGTTAATTCTTAGACTTGTTCGATTGAACCCCTCTTACACACGAGTGGAATTTACTAACTTATAGTAAAAATTAAAGTAAACCCGTGTGGTATGGGACGCACAGTCATTACTCGAATGATTACTATTCAGAGGTACATTACACTTATCGAGTGGAGTTTACTAACTTGTGGTAAATGTTCGAGTAAACCTGTATGGTATGGGACGCATGGTCGTTACTTAAATGATTACTATTCGGAAGTATATAACTCTTATTATGGCAAGTTTATAGGCCCGTCTTTGGGTGATCTGTTATTGGTGGATTAAATGGGTTTCTAGGCTCATCTTGTAGTACTTATTTTCAAATAAGTTATGACTTGCGAAGTGCTCATCTCTTGCATTGACTTGCGAAGTGCTTGTCCATTATTGTACCTTATGAAGTACTAGCTATGAGTTTTGACTTGCGAAGTGCTCGTATGTTGTGTTAACATGCGATGTGCTTGTTTTATTTGTCGACTTGCGAAGTGCTTATTTATTGACTGGCGAAGTGATTTTATATTGCTTGCATATATGATTGTGAATTTAGATGCTATTAGTGTGATGGTTGCTATGACTTTAATGATTGCCATAGATGGGCGTAATTTAACTTTATATGTTTTGAAGTTTTATAAGGATGTTTTATTATGCTTAGTGAAGTAAAATATATGGACTTTTATATCCTTGAGGTTTATGCAAGCTTATTATTAACTCACCTTTTATGATAATTAGAGAGAGTCTGACCTGTTTATTATTTTTATAGTACTCAGGTCAGATCGAGACTTGATAGGTACAGGGTCTCAATGACCTTGGATGTGAGCTAGCTTAAGAAGTTATATATATATATATATATATATGATGTTACCTATATGTTGATGTATCATTCAAGTCTTGCTTATATACTTGTTGTATGTTTGTTTATGTTGTAGACTTTTGTAGTCATGTATATTTGAGATCTGTTATTGTCAATAAATGTATATGTTTATATATGTGAGTCTAGTATTTTCAATTTTTAGACTCATACTCTAGAGAGATATTCGGTGTACTATATTTCCATTGCGATGTGTGATTCTATGTTGCATATTATATGATATATTATTCTGTTCTAATTGAGCCAATATGTTTATTGCTTTGTGCAGAGATTATTAATGTCTATATATCGAGTTATGAGGTAAAATTTGGCATGGTAGTGTTAGCCCAAGGGAATAGACATAGATTGTCGCTCCTATCCAGCCTTATTCTCCGTATTACTGGACAGTATTACTTATAATATTCTTGGGTAATATAGGTATAAAGGTAGGGCATTACATCATATATGAACATAAGACCTTTTTCTAACACTTAATTAGATTAATAGTCATCTTAGTTTATCGTTGGCGGGGCATCATTTGACTAGTGATAAGGCGGGATTTACATATCACTTCTTATTATCGAGGAGTGATATTTTGGATATTTATATCTAAACATCCATGCTCAGTTCTACCAACCTTTGGGCATTAACCATGGTTATTCACCTCAAGTGATGGTTTAAATGTCACTCTCTGGACATTTAACTCTGATCCCACCTTACTCGGGGATTTTATTGTTGGACTTGCTAGTCTCTAGGCAATGGTTCAATGCCTTACCTATCTCCATGCAAAGGTTTTAGGCTGCATTGTCTCGTCCCACCTCAGTGTGTTTATACTCCAATGCTAGAGTCATGGGTCAGAGGAGTTAGTTTTCATTTATTTCTAGATACCTGGAATGGTCAGGTTCCTCAAGTCCAACTAATAGTTGAAAAAATTCGAATGGTACCCATCTCTGGGCACCTTTATACCTAATTCTACAAACACTAGATATTCAATTATGATGTTATTCACAACGAATGGTTGTGATAATAAGAGTAAAAATCCATCAATTCTCCAAAGCCAATTCATTTTGGATGCAAAAGAATGGCAGACTCTACCTGGTTACTGTTAGAACCTCTCTTGTTGGATTTTAGTGATAACAGCTATATAATCCTCTAAAGTAACATACATGTACAAGATGATCAAGCTTTGAATACAATTGTAAATATAAAAACATCGGAGACTCAAAAAACTGAAATGAAGTATCAACAAAGAGCTTGACATAAAGACAAACTATTATAACAGTCCTATATCACGTGTCAATGCCTTAGATAAACATATACAATCTCCCATGAGTGATATGAGTTTGACACGTTTGCATCAAAAAGTTTTTTAATCACCCAAACAAAATTTTAAGCAAGTTTTAAAACTTATAGGAACTTGGACATTTGGAGACATCCCTCAGACGTCTGAGGTCACACTATTTTGAACTAGATCTTCTCTACACTTTTATTTTCAAAATTCAAACGTCTGACTACATATGTCAGACATCTGGTGTTAAGAAATTTTGAACTATTTATTTGTTGTAGAAATATTTTTAAAAGTAAAAAATTTGACAGTTTCAACCAGAAGTCTAAACTTCTGTAACAACTATATTTTGAAAAGACACGTCTCTTCTCTTCTACCGGTGGCCACTCTTTCCTTAATGGTTTTCTCTCATGAGTTACAACTTTTGAAGGAGAATTCTCACACTTATAAATATTTGGCTCAGGCTAGAGTTTAGATTATATATTTCTTGTTTTGATATTCTCTCTTGCTCCCTAAACTCTAGTGCTTTCAAAGTTTTAAACTTTCTTTCAACATCATCAAGAACTATTTTATATTGTCAAGTCAGGAAACTCCTCTAACACCTATTCCTTCGTGTTGAGTGAGGGTGATTAATTAGTGGAAATTCAAAGAGGAGCTTCAGGACTAGATATAGGATAGGAGGTCTAAACCCGTATAAAAACTATGGTGTGATCGTTTTTATTTTTACCTGACTTTTCTTTGTTACTATTTAGCTTGATTATAGTTATATGCACATTTACATAAGTTAGCCATTTTAGAGATCCTTTGCACTTTCTGTTACATTAGAGCCTAGCTAAATATTTACAAAGATATATTTAAATGAAATAGCATCGTAGATGTTCGCTGTTCCATACTCTCAAAAGTGAGATTTCATCGACGGTTGCTAGCTTGAATGTTCCATTTCCATACTTGTGTTCAATAGTATATGGACCTTCCCAGCTTGGCCCCATATTCACTGGACCTGGGAAGATTCGTTCAAGGAAGAGATTGCTAATTTCAAAGGTTAGATTCCTGAGATTTATGTGGTAATATTGAGCCACTCATTTCTAATGAGCAGTGGCTCTCGAACTAGATTCATCCCATTTCTTGTCTACCATATGAGGGACTCGAGTAGGAGTTCTTCATTCCTTTTGGGATCATAATGAATCTTTCGATGAAATGGCACTTATAACTTAATCGGAATTATGGCCTCTGGTCCTTATGCCAATGTAAATGGAGTAGGTGACCAATCGTGGATTTGTGGGTCGTTCGGTAAGCCCAAAGTGCCAGAAGTAATTCATCGACCCACTTGCCATTGGGCTTTGTCAATCATTTATTCAGGATGGACATGATGATTTTGTTCATTTCTTCAATTTGTCCATTCTCTTGCAGGTGTGAAACCGCTACAAATCTCTTCCTTATCCAGTGCTAGTTATCGAAGTTTTGAATTCAACGCTATTAAATTAGGTTCCATTATTAGATATGATTGTCTGTGGAATTCCGAATCGGCAAATAATATTTCTAACTACAAAATTGTTAACCTTCTTTGTAGTGATCATGGCTAGTGATTTTGCTTAAGCCCATTCGTAAAATAGTCAACTATAACAATGGCATACTTTCTTCACCTTTTGACATCGGTAGCACATCAATAATTCAACCCCTCATACCGCAAATGGCCAGGGACCAACCTTCTACGTAATTTATGTCGATGGGGCTCTAAGAATCTTCGCATATCTTTGGCATTTATTACACCTCTTGATGTTATTAGCCGTGTCTCAGTTGATGGTTGGCCAAAAATATCCATAGTGAAGGATCTTTCTTGCCAATGTATACTCCTTGGTATGATCGCCGCAGACCCTTCATGTACATCTCAAAGAATTCTTTTAGCTTCTTCATTGGTGACACACCTTAGCAGTGTAGGTGAGAACCCTCTCTAATGTAGTACTCCCTCCTAAATAATATAGTGCGAAGCTCCAAAGAGGATTTTTCTCTATTCATTTCTTCCATCCGGAAGTGTTCCTTTCAGCAAATAGTCCTTGATCGAAGTCATCTGTGATTCCTTTTCAATTCCAGCCTCCAAGACCCAATCAACGTCCATTTGGTCGATGCTTAGAGATGACAAAACCTCCATTGGAACTAAACCCATGAGTTGTGCATCCTCAGTGCTTGCTAGCTTGGCTAGTGAATCGACCTTTATGTTCTTCTCTTTGGGGATATGCATTATCATGTAGTACTCAATACCATTGTGTAGTTCCATAACTTTCATCAAATAAGGAGCTAGCCTCACACCCTTACATTGGCACTCTTTCCTTACCTGGCACACCACCAACTGAGAGTCATTATATATGTGTAAAGTTTTGATCCCCGATTCCTTCGCAATCTTATGTCCCGCGATAAGCTCGTCATATTCAGCTTCATGATTTATTGTGGGGAACTCAAGTTTTAGAGCATAGCAAATTGATTGTTCTTCGACGGTTACTAAACTTATTATTAACCCCAAGTAACATTCATTAGATGCCCCGTCTATGTATAACTTTCATTGATCACTCTGCTCCATACCCTCCTCCTTCTCATCATCCCGATTGTTGAATTCAACTATGAAATCGGCCAGTGATTGTCCTTGTATCACTATCCAAGGATGATATGATATATCGTACTGACTTAATTCGATGTTCCACCTCAAAAACCTTCCTAAATTTTCGGGTCATTACATAACCTGCCTTAAAGGTTGGTTAGTTAGCACCATAATTGGATGGGCTTGGAAGTAGGGACGGAGTTTCCTTGATGCAATCAGCAAGTAATATGCTAGCTTTTCAAACTTCGGATAATTACTTTATACTTCTGTTAATCACTTGGTGATATAGTATACTGGCTTTTGGATTCTAGACTTTTCATGTAATAGGGAAGCACTCAAGGCATGAACGGAAACTTCCAAATAATCAAACAAATCGTCCCCTTCCAAAGGCTTTAACAAGATAGGTGGTCTTTCCAAATGATCAACTAAAGCTTAAAAAGCATCCTTACACTCTTCTGTCTAAGAAAAATTTCTTTTTTCCACTTTGATGACATCAAAGAGCTGTAACGACCCGTAAATTATAATAATTTTAATAATATATTTAACTGGAATTTTGTGAAATTTTAAACAAATTGAATTTGGAAATAAAAATTTAACATTTGGAATACGTCTATTTTAACATAGCAACTGGTAAATTTTCATATGATAACATTAGAGTTTATCTTCTTGTATAATTTTATTTAAATTTAAATCAGTTAACATTTGTTGATGATAAAATGTTTTTCAAATATGAATATTTTTATACAATAAATTTGTAAATCATCTTCTGAGTGAGACGTCATATTTCGTTTCTTCAAATTTAGACTTCTATTGCTCCGTTTATCTTATTTCTGGCAGATTTGTAGCATTTTCGGTACCGATTATCAACTTTTGATAGGATGGTCGTACCACTAATATATGTATACCATTTTGATCGTCTCGTCATGCTGATCTCTACGGTATATTCAACTCTGTGTTTTAAAGTCCGATACGTGGCGGAAACCACGAAACGGTTAATCGTATTGGTACCCATTTTTGAGTCCTTTCATTTCCGAGTCCTTTTGTTTCCCTCGTCTATTCATTTTCCATCATGCAAGCTGTCGGCCACTTATTCAATATCAGAGCACACATTCATTTTTAAATTACACGTTCAAGCAAAAAAAAACTCTTGGCTTCCCTGCACGTTTTTTTAATGCGTGCATATTTCTTCTGTTGCCAGACTTCTCCACCTCACCTTCTCATTTTTCCTCTGACAACATTTTATCAGTAAGTTTAAACTTTCATTCTTCCTTTTCTTTTCTCATTTTCCTTTCTTCCCTGTGTTGCTCGACCATCAATCCTTGCTGCACCTCCTCTTCATGGCGGCCACCAATCATCATCTCCATCATCATGAAATCGGCCACCATCACCTTGACCACCATCATGGCCAGCACGCGCGCAACCTCTGATCTCATCCAACTCGCCTAGGCTCAGTCAATTTCCACTTTCCTCCCATGGTTTTCGGCCGAGGCTTCCCTGTAAGTTATATATATATTCAATATGAAGCTTATGTGTAACAACCCTAGATTTTTGTATATTATTTAAATTGGACTTTATTTTATTTTTAAATTATTTTAAATTTGTTTTATTTCAAACATTTCATTTTTAAATATAAATTTTGATTATTAAGTGATTTATAGTTCAAACTAGTATAATTTAAATATTTTACTGTAAAATGAATTTCTGGTCAAACTGTTCAAACTTTGACTTTTAAACTTCAAATTTAAATTATTTAAAATCTTAAATTTTATCTTTTATTATGAAAATAGATGTAATAACTTGAACACTGCTTTTCGTTTTATTGAAAAAGGACTTAAATTGTGAAAGTTATGTACATTTCAATTTTGTGTATAATTGGATTTATTTTGCAATATTGTCAAATTTAAATTATATTTTATTTGTCATATTTTATTTTAATATGTGTTAATATGTTATTTTATGTATATTTTATCTTTTAATAATTTTAAAGTGATAGTATAATTTTTCTAAAGTTTACTTGAATTTATTTGAATTTATTTCAATTTTTAAAGGCTGTTTTCCTATTTTCTGCTATTTTCTTCATTAAAAATTATATTTAAATTAAATTTTAAATATTTATTTTGTGAATGTATTTTTATTTTATGTTATTATTTATGTTTAAAAATATATTTCAAGCTCATATGAATTTTCTAAAATTTATTATATTAAACTTCAAATTTTCTAGACTAGTTTACTATTTTTAGCTATTTTCTTAATTTAACTTTATATTATTGATAAATATTTATATAAATTATTATATTTTGATAAATTTTCTAAATTTTATCTGGGATTATTATTATTTCCAGAAATGTAAAGTTATAAAAAAATAAATTAAAGAAATTTGAAAAGGTTTATGACTTTTGATTTTCTAAGGCCTTTTATATTCCACCTTTTCACATTTTACAACATCTTTTCATTCAATTGGCTGCCTTAACTCATTCTCTTCAGCCGACCACTCCCATATCATTTCACGTGAATGTTTTCTCCTCAACTCTGAAAAAAAATTCGGTCATTCTCTTTGGAAAAAAGTTTGGTAAAATTTCTTTCTTCTTTTCTATATTTTTCTTCCTTGTTTATTTGATAATTGCACTTGTTTTCTTCCCTTCTAGGATCAGCTCCTCACCACTCCAGCACCATGGCCGCCTCCACCACCACCTGAACCTGTCACTACCTCCAGCCCAACCCCAAGCCCAAGCAGTGGCCTTCCATGATGTTGATCCACACAAAAATGAGCAAACTTCACCTATATCTTCCTAGCCGAGCACCATACATCACCACCACCTCCAACTCCTCCTTGGCCGCCACCTACATCACCACCACCTGCCATAGTTGACCCTGACACCACTGCCACACCTGTACCTGACCCACTACAGACCTGACCGTGACTTTTATTGCCTTAGCCGTGACCTTATGTGGCTTAGAAACCATGTAGTTTGCCTTTGTGTTGTAGTTCATGCTCACATATCTTTGCACCATCATCTCTTACATGTTTGGCTGACCATTTGAATCCAAACCAGATCCTAACCCACTCCTTAGTCATGTATTTCAGATCTATAGCTGAAGCATAAGTGGTTGAAAGCAAGTGCAAAGACTTTGGCTCTGTTTTATGCAATCGTTTCTAGCATTGTTTATTGATTTTGGGTTGAAATCTTATGTATATATGCATTGTTTTGTGTGACTTGTATTCAAGGGAATTGATACTTTGGCTCTTCCACTCATCTCTGTCTCATCGTGCTTGTGTGGATCTCAGTTGTGTATTCGTTGTTGTGTCTCCAGCTCAAAACAGTGAGTAAATCTCACCAAACAATATGTACTTATATAACTGATAAATCGACATCATTTGAATCTGTAATGTATATCATCATGTTATATATGCTTATATTATTATGATATGATGTTCACACATGCTTATACACCTGTTATACCATATGTTATTGTTATCTCATTCTATTTTGTTTATTTATATCAGTTTATCACACTACAAGTTCCCTGTAGATTAGAATCACTATGGGTTGAAATGATACATACCCGAACAGACTTTAGAATAAGGAAAAATCATTATGGGCTGAAATGATAGGCCTGAATGGTTTTTATTTATTTATATTACTTGGGATTGCGGGTTTGAAATGATAAAACCCGGTTTTTCTTTGTAAACTGCGGATTGAAATGATACATATCTGTATCACTTGACCTAGGCTAGAAAATTATATACAGACCCGTGGTTTATATATTTTTCTAAAATTATTTTTAAATATTTTAAAAATGTAAATATTATGATATTTTGACTTGAACTTTATTAAAATGATTTCTATAAAATAATTGTGATTTTCTACAAATTAAATAAGTGAATTAAGTAAATGATAAAGTAGAATTTTAAATATAAGTTAATTTTGGAATTTATGATTTTATTTATAAATGGAATTTATGTAAAGTAAGAATATATGACAAATTTTGATTTAAAGATGAATTTAATGATTTTATTAAGTAATAATAATTTTTAAAAGTGTTAATGATTTTGTATAAATTAAAATATGAAATAAATGAATATTTAAGCTGAATTTGGAAATATAACATAAATTGAATTTTGTGAAATTTGTTTAAAAGTGAAATTTTAATTAAGTAAAATAAATGGAAATAAGTTATATTTTTGGAAATTTAAACTTAGTTGTTAAGTTAAGAATTTAATTAAAGAAATGAAAATTTAATTGTTATTTAAATTGATTTTGTATGGAAATTTGACTTTATAAAATCATAGAAATAAAGGTATCTAAATGATTGTTTTTAAAAGAGAAAATATATGATTTTATAAGTTAAAATGATTTATATTAAAAGTTAATTATGTGTGAAATTGTAAATAAAACTCTGTATTTGATTTGATAGCATTTTGAAATATAATGTAAAGATATTACAGCATTGGTAAATGTTGTAGTCGTTTTAAATGAACCTAATAGCAAATTTGAACTAAGGGTTATTATAGCACTTTGTTAGTGCTATATTTGTTAAATTTAACTAAAATTTTAATTGAAACTAAATTAAGATATTACAGCATTTAAATGCCGTCTTTTGTTAATGAACTGTTTTTAAACATAACATTTCGTAGCATTTTCTAAGTGCTGCGAAAGTTGAATTTTCTTTGTTTAATAAATTCAAATAAATAAATGATCTTTGAAAAAGATTAAATTTTGGAAATTTAATATTTAATTATTAAATATAATGAATTGACTTTAAATGATTTAAATGGAATAGTTGATTTAGGAAATACAACTATTTTGAAATGTGATTTAATGGTATTTAAATTTAAATTAAATAAATGATGTTTTGAAATGATATTTTGATATTTTGAAATGAATTTGAAATGATATTAAATCTTGGAATGAATAATTGAAGTTTATATTAGTATGAAAAATATTTGGTTTACTTGTAATTTGAATCTATTTAAAAGATATTGGACTTATGAAATATAGGATAATAAAGCTTTGGAATTTAATTTATAATTTGAATAGATATTTTGTGGATTAAATCTATATTTGAAATTTATAAGATTTGAAATGGTCTATGGAAATTTAATTGAAAAAAATGATTGAATTGAATTGAAACTTTGGAAATTTTAATACTTGATTTGAAAGTATAATAATTACACTTTTAAATGGTTTAAATGAATTAATTTGTTGGAATATAAACTATTTAAAAGCTGACTTGAAATCATAGTAAATGAATGATATCTTTAAATTTAAAAGTATTTGAAGTTTAATATTTAGATTTGAACTCAAATGATATTTTGATATATTAAAATGATTTGAAATGAAGCTTGAAAGGATATGATATTTTGATATATTAAAATGATTTGAAATGAAGTTGAAAGGATATGATATTTTGATATATTAAAATGATTTGAAATGAAGTTTTGGAAAGATATGATATTTTGATATATTGAAATGATTTGAAATGAAGTTTAGAAATGAAGTTTTGAAATGATTTGAAATGAAGTTTTGAAATGATATGATATTTTAAATATATTGAAATGGTTTGGAATTGATTTAATCTTTATTTTGATAAAGATTTGGATTTGAAATTCTATTTGGAAGTATAAACTGTTTTTAAATTATAACCACGGGTTATAATAACGATTGGTTGTTAAAGAGACCGGGATCGGATATGGACATACTCTCTGTCGATACCGAAAACCACTTTGACAACTGTGTATGCGGTGGAGTTTCCAGAATGAAGTAGGATGGTGACGACGATCCTAAGGTATATACGTGGACCCAACTCCCGTGAGTTGGCATAAGGTGGCAAAAATAGGAGCGATCTCGGACCAGTGAGGTAGCACCTCTTATCGGACACACTTCTTCGATACCATTCTATTACTTGTGATTGATTTGGTGCGCACCCTTGATTTGGGAGTGTTGTTCGAGGTGGAGCGGTAGTGGCTGCTATGCGTTTCCATCAGTCCGTGTGCGTAATTGGTATATCTACCCTGGCATTGCCTTGTGTGCCGTGTCACCTACCATATCGAGCCCACTACGATTTTGGTTTAAAGATCTGACCGCGTTAAGATTCACCATCCCCTTAACGCTATTTTCTATATGATTATACTTTACTGATTAGACATTATTATAATAGCGAATATTACTACATAGTAGATAGTTTAACGGATCCTTAAAGAATGGGCGATCCTAAGCATTCTTTAAGTTACTTGTACCTTTATTATAGTTCACTTGAGTTGGTTTACATTATATAAGTATATATTGTCCTGACTCGAGTGTTTTGTGTCTTGCTTTACGCTCGGGTCAGCCTGAGTTATTCACAGATTTGGGTTTCCGCTCTCTTGGAGATTCGAATCGCTGGAGATTATCTGCTTGTCTTGTTCTATCTATTTCAGTTCTGTTGTTCTGTTAAGCTTGTACTTGGTTATCATATTGAGACTTCTGTTGTATTTTATTTCTTTTGTTGTATCTTATTTAACTCTGATATATTTACATAGTAGCTTCATGAACTACTATTTCTTTTACTTCCGCTGCATTATTTTACTCTGTGTCTGTGATCTGTGATTATACTTATTTACTGTATATTCTGAGATTTGCCAAATTTTTATTTACAACGCGGTATTTTGAGCAATTCAATCCCGGCATGAGTGTCTACCTATACACTTATAATGGATGCGAATGGTTGAAAATATCGGGTCGTTACAGTTGGTATCAGAGCTTTGGCTTTGAGGCAAAACTTAGAATATAGGGTAAATTTATTTACAGAATCACTTTCGTTCGAGTTTGAATCTCTTCCTTTTTGACTCGATTTCCTTTGAATTTTGGAATGTTCCCTGCGGTTCCAAAATCCATTCGTGTCCCTCACTACTCATCTTCTTCTGATTCTGGAGTATCCCATAACTCCACTTCGAATGATTTTTATAGTGAAATTGGCGGTCTCCCCAATATTCTAATTTTCTTGTAAAGGGGAAAACTCCTTTACAATTAGCATTGATTCACTAGAGATTTATATCTATCCTTGGTTTAGATGCTAATATCTTTTATTGTTCCAAACTCTATCTTTTGAGATCGGATGTAGATTTACCCCAGAAAAATCCATATTTGATCTTATTCCTTAAGTAACGGTTGACCCGGTTAAGGTTGCCCGCGATTTATTTAAGCTTATCCATCTCCCTACTCTGTTATAATCATCTTGTCTTTTGTGTCCAACTTATCTTCATAACATTTTTGAATTGTACTTGTAAATCTATGTTTTGTTTTATATTGTGTGTTGTTTGAGTTATTGATGTTTATTTGGGTTTCTGATCGATTCGTCTGATCAACGCTATCGATAGGAATTCTAAAACACTTTGATAGAAAAAACTGACACAATATTATCTTAAAAATTTAGTTAATGAAATAAATTTTGATATAAGTAAATATTATGGAACTTAATAAATTGATTTAAATTGATTATTTGAAATGATAATACTCGATTTATCATTCTATAAATGAATTTATAAATAGTTGTTTATAAATTTGATTTGGGAACTGAAATGAATTTAAATCAAGAATTTGAGAATTAAATTTCTGATGGTTTCAGACCTTGTGTTTAAAGTTTTAAAAGGATATATTATTTAAAGTATTTTGGAATAGAAATTTGTTTCCAAAGAATTTTAAAGTTTTAAAATTTTAGTGCTCTTCTCTTTGTCACTGGAAAATAATTTCGGTGATGACTGCAGCATCATCGACGTTCATTTTCGAGTTTCGAAATGAAGAATCCATTTTGTAGTTTTGCTACAGCTTTGTTTTGGGAAATTTTATTGATTTGAATTTCTAAAATATGATTTGATTATAAAATATATAGATATATGATTTAAATTTGATTTGACAAATTATGTACATACATTTATTTATCTCTAAATGGTTTGAGAGGAATCAGAAATTTTATTCTTAAATTCTATCTTAAATAATAACTTCAAGTATAAAAAGAAAATCAAAATTTCGAATAAATATTCAAGCTTGAAATGATTGAATTAGAATGTTTATAGTGTATATTAATTTTAGAAAGTTTTGTTTGTATAATACTTAATTGCATTCAAATATAACTTACCTTAATTGTTAGAAGTTAACAATGTAATTAGATAATATACAATATTAAAAGTTTTATAAATAAAATTTGAGTGGTTATAATAAATGTTATACACTTAAATTTTAGTTATAAAAGATTAACATAGGTAAATAGACTAAAAGGTTAATTGATGTAACGACCCGGAATTTTCGAATCCGAAAATTCCAGATAGTCATGAAAAGAAGAACGAGATAGAAGGAGAAGAAACAGAAACATAACACAGATCCTCACATTCGCAGCGGATAAAATATAATATCAAATAAAATAACAGTTACAAAGAATCTATATCTGTCAATTCCATTTTAATACATCAGAGTTATACTTATACACAATCACTGAGCATATACAAATCAAATATATCTCAGATAAACAGAAATAATAGTCACAGCGGAACACTCCATACGTCCTGTCATCCAGCTCGCCACCCTTGAGCTCCAGAACGTCCTTACCTGAAAATCTGTAATACTCGGTCTGACCCGAGCATTACATCAAAGTAACACCCGGGTCAGGCTGGAAACCAGCGTGAGTAAACCCATATAACATGAAATACCAAGCTATAACATATGTGAATACCAGGGTAACTCATACCTTTAACGAGTTCTTCCTTTATTATAGTCAATCATTTATCACTCACATCAGTTCTTAGGTTAAATGTCCATGTTACTTTATTCCATTCCAGCCTGTTTAACTTTACATATCAAATTTATAGGAATTTGATTACCAGTCGAAGTGGTTTCGGGTATTTATTAATTACCCGACCCCGGTCTCTTCGATTTCAATGTCATTTCTAATTTCAGTTTAGGTGGATACAAATCAACCACGTATCATAGTCAGACAAAAAAAATTAATTATCAATTGATACTCCACATTATTACTGTTCAATCCATCATATCATATCATTGTACATCATAACTCAATATCAGGGATATTCACATTCCGAGTCATCCAATATCATTAAGTCATCCATAAGCAAGGTTTATTACACAAAATTCCTAATTAATTTAATTAATCTCCAATTAAATTAATTAGCATTTTTAATTACTTGGATTACCTTAAACCTACTCACTTAACATTAATTAATTAGAATCCAATTAACCAATAATTCTCTAATCATCCATCTTAATTAATTCCCCTTGATTAATTATTCTTTAATTACATCTTTTATTATCTCATAGGTTAATTTCTCTTCAATTATTAATTAATAACCAATAATTAATCTTCAATTACTTAGTTTATTAAACTCAATCATTAACCTTTGAATCCTATTAACTTAAATGCTTTAAGTTTAAATAAAAATTTAAAAACTCTCGACCTTTAAATTAAAACTACTAAATTATTTACTTAATTAAGCCTTTAAACATCTTAAGGATCAACTTAATAATTTAAAATACTTTCAACTTTAATTATCAAACATTTAATAATCAATTATTATTTAAAATAGTTTACAGATAATTAATTTTAAACTTAACTATGTTAATCTTAAAACTTGTTAACAATTTATTTATAACCCGAGGCAAACCCAGGGTTTACTCCAACAGATTCCCGAGTTTCTCCAACCTTTTTCCCGAGTTTAAAACCCCCTTTTTTTTTACTGTTAAAGTTAACCCACTCTCTAACACGAGACGAACCCGAGTCCACATACCCTTTTCCCCCGAGACCAACTTGTAGAAATATCATCGTTCCCACAATGACACCGTGCATAGATAACTGGTGCACATGCACCCATCACCGGCGACACTCCGGCACCCATGTCCACCCTCAACAAGTCGACGACCATGTGTTCTGGCCATCAGACCATCCACCATCCTCAATCGAGCACAGGAACAAAATCGAACTCGTCAGAGCTCCCTAGACCAAACTCGACAACCAAACATCACTTCGTCAGGCTGATTCCGGCCTCCAGAAATCCAAATCTTCCGTCCTAAGGTTCGCCACTACCCCCTACTGCATTCCCCCGAGTATCGAGAAGCTCGGTCAATCAGAGGAGACGAACTCGTCTCGTTTCCTAACCACATCAAATTCGAACATTTAACCCTAAAATGGCCTTGTCCCTTCAATTCATGCAATAGAAAAAAAAATTTGACAATTTTTCTGGAGTCCTTGATGAATAAACCTACTTCGCCCAAAGTTTCATCATCCAAAATTGAATCGATCATCAGAAAATGATCAGATTGCATGTTTTGGTCGAATATGAACTGCACTCGGAATACTCCATTAAAAATTTCCATTTTTGTTTGAAAAATCTTGTTTTTGAATGTTGATTCAAGCTATAAAATCGAATTAATATTTTACGATATTCGAATTTATCCAAGAATTAACTTTTTACTGTAAAATAAAAAATTTACAGAGTCACAAGTTCATTATCAAGCTTTAAACAGAATTTAGATCATAATTTATGTTTAACTAACTTATTTGTTGAAGATTAATGCCTACCAGAGACTAGTGAAGATGAAGTAAATTTTATATCTTGATTGAACTCTGTACTAAAAAAATACAACAGAGATGACATATTCATGCACAGCTTAGATATAAATGAAACATACATAGATATATTCATCTATGTATATGATCATATAGCACCATATCATCTAGAATTCGCATATTCCAGCATTCATTACTTTGAACTTTAAGTTAAATGTTTACTCACTGCTTCAGTTTGAACAGAAGTTTTCATTTCATGTTTCTATCATGTATAATTATTAACTCACAAATATATATACTTAAAATTAACTTTTAAACAACAGGCACAATATAATTCAGATCACTACTTAAGATCATCACATGCTAGTTTTAAAAATATTGTAGATTCCCAAATTTTTACTCACTGGCATTTCTAAAAAAGAAGAAGAGGAAACTAGGACAGATCACTCACCTTGCATTTAAACATAGCTTGTTCCTTTATGTTTGGAAACAGAAATGCTTGAAACTGGAATGCTCGAGACTGGGATTTTGAAACTTTGAAATGGCTTTAAAACTCGAACATAAATTTGTCTGGAACCTTGCTCTAGTTAAGATGCTTCCAACTTAAATTTGAAACTGAAGTGTTTTGCTTCTAGTCTATTTCCAGGTTTGTATTTGTTTAAATTTTGTTTAGGCTTTTCTCTGTTTAAAAACTGGAATTACAAAACTCTTGTATACGAAATAAAATGAATTGGTTGATAAATAAACAAGTATACCAATTTGTTTACTGTTTAAGTACAAATTTCAGAGATTTTTTTCATTTCTTTGGTGGCTGAAAGTATTATCAAACCGACTTTGTTGTGTGCTAGGGTGAAAACATTAAATGCAAATGTACTTGTGTACATAGATATTTTATACATTTGCTTCTCCTACAATCCAATTCGTATATGCTTACAACCTTATCTATGTTTATATTTGTTTAACTTAAACTTAGCATACTATCTTATTTCATTCGTATGTGTTGAAGTGGTCTCGGCCTGCCCATGTATTTGTTATAGAGTATAAAATTTACTTGCCTTAACCTATTATCTTGTACTAGGTGATTTCAATGCCTGCAAGAATATTTAACTTAAGTTTTTAATTTAAAATTTTGTTATGGTTATTGTTGTTGTTAGTTTGTTTATAGATGTTAAGTTGTTTTTTTTTATAAAATCACTTGTTTATATAGGTAGCACTCATTTTACTTTGTATATATATATATATATATTGGAAATTCTCTTGCCTGCATATTCATATTCGAACCATTTGTTATTCGTATTACCGTATTGTATTTTTATATGAATATCTTATTTATTTATATTATAAAAGCTCGTTTATCACATTTAAATAGTGAACCAAAAGAAATTATTTCTTTTATTCAAATTACTTATTTATAATATACACAAAACTATCATTTGACAAGTTGAATTAAAACTTATATATATTTTTAAGCTATACATTTTAAAAAGGAAAGAAAGAAATTCTTTTATTAATAAATATAAATCCAAACTAGAGTTAGAATAGGTTTTAAAACAAATTAAAACATTTATCTAAAGTATTTAAAACAATATATTTATTGTAATCATCAAATCAATTTATGTGTATATCCTAATATTGTACCAGTTCCAAATTTATATACTTTTAAATTAATATATTGATTCAGATATTTTTAATCGTTAGAAATTTATTTGTTTGACTAATCAATATCAATATTTCAAATGATTTAATTCCATTAATTACTAATTAACAATCGTTAAAAATCTGGGTCATCACAATCCTCCCGCCCTTTAGAACTTTTCGTCCTCGAAAAGAACGAAGCCAGAATTATTAAAATGCTTAAAATCAAATACATATTCTTGATCATTTTAAAACATTTTTTTTAATATCTATATAATATTATTCTAAAGTCGTTTTATAAAAATACTTTAATAACTCGGTGTTTCAACAAGTCCATCCTCGTTCTCACAGAAATTCGGTCATACGTTGATCAGGCGTAGGACTGAAAATCTATAAGTACTCGGTAAACCCGTTTCCAACACCCAGTGAAAATACTTTGGAAAATAATTTCATTGAAAATATCGAAAACAATTTTGAAAATAGGGAAAATATCTTTTGAGAAAACGCTCTGGAAATCATCACCCCCATCCATGGTCGCAGTTAACCCAATGGTTACGTTGCCGTCCCGGCAAAATCCACAGATAACTGTAGGTCTCCGCGCCACTCGATTACGCCATGGAACCCGCTACAGATCTCAGTTATACCCGGGCTATACGTTGCTATCACAGCAAAGACCCATATAACTGTAGGCATCAGCGCCACCGAATTTCACTGCCAAAAGAATGAAACTCCTCCACTTGACCATAGACCGTAGTCTACCGATGTTGCGCTGCCATCCCGACAGAATCAAGTGTAGACTGTTGGCACTCATCCTCCACACGATTTTCGGTATGGTCCCCACACAGTAGGTCGCAGCGACATCGAGTTACACTGTCGTCACAGCATAACCCAAATGCCTCTGTAGGCATCAGCGCCATTGACTTTCGCTACCAAATAATCCTCAGGAACTAGTTTGTCCGGACTCCTCACATGATCAACTTTAGAAACTCCCCTTTAGAGGCTCAAGGCGGTACCACTCAGTGGCACTCCTGAGAAGTTCATTCAAGGGAGTGCCTTTTTCCCCAGAGCCACTTTCAAAACACTTTATACTATACACATATAGTATTTTCCAAATCATACACCAAGTATGAATCACATATAAAGCTCCTTTACAAAATCGATTCTCAAAATCGATAATCCTCATATTAGGCTTTCCAAATTCAAATATTGATTTTTCCCAAAATCAAAAGCCTTTCCAAATCCATAGGTTTCAAAAACTTTTCCTCAAAATCATTTTCAAAAATCCTTTTTATAAATACATATGTATATAAAAGTTTGAAAAATCTTTGAATCAATTTGTAGTTGTATAAATTCACTTTTTATACTTCAAATATTTTCGAAAATCTTTTTCTTCTGGCAATAGATTCAATAAGGGGAGTTTACCATATATAATAAAGATATATAACTTTGTTTATTCCAAATCAATATTCAAATTTTGATTACTCTTTTGTAAAGTCATTCTCCATATGGCTTGCTTTCATAAAGTAAATTTTAATCATAGAAATATTCAATTCCCACTTTACTTCATTATATATTTCATAAAATATACTTTCAATTTCAAAAATCATTTACAATGCTTATCCACAAATTTTCAATATCAATTTTATTGAAACTCGTACGATGTCCACATATCATTCGTACGCAATATCAATCTGATCGCTCACTCGATCACACAATTCCACTTCCGAACTAGTATCGTCCACCCGACTATCTAGTGCGGACTCAGATCTGGTTTCTTGATCAGAAACCGTCATTCTCCTTGCATAGTCACACCTATGATAGAGAATATCCAGAACCAATCAAAAATCCATATCCAGGTTCGCCGTCGAAAATCAAGCGAAAAATCCCAACTCGGATCGATAATACTATCTCGAAATCCTGTGCTCGAATCTGGATCAAATCACTATGCGAATAGAATAATATATACGTACATCCTACGTATTTATCTTTATTGATTATTACCCAGATCAATTTCCTTTCTATTCACATTCACTTTACTTTCATTCACTTATTCACAATTGCTTCAATCCCATTTGGGTTCCCACCCCAATTCTTATCTCAAATGGATATTTAATCATAAACAGTTCGAACTCTGTCCAATTTAAATTCAGAAAATAGCTTGGAAAATTTTAAAAATAGATAAGTAGTTGAAAAATAATTATTAGTTTGTAAAACAGCTGCAAAATAGTTAAGTAATTGTAAATAGTTGAAAAATAGTAAAATAATTGCAAAATAGTTGTAAAATAGTGACTAGTTATAAAGTAGTTGGAAAATAGTAATTAGTTTATAAAATAATTGAAAAATTGCTTAATAGTTCCAAAGGTAATTGTAAAATAAGTATAAAATAGTTTGGGGTTTAAGAAGAAAGATTGTATAGTAAATAGTTTGGAAAAATATATTTGTATTAAGACAATTTATTTTGAAAATAATCCAGAGCCAAACTGTTCAACTTCCCAATATCCATTTCAATCAATTTCCCATTAAATTGATCCAGTCCCAATTCAAGTTGAATTATCCACAATTCAAATCAAATTCCATTTTGGACTAATTCAATTTGAATCTCAATTTTAAACCATCTCGAATTATATAAATTCGAGTTAAATTTTCAAATGTTGATTTAATCTCATAAATCAAATTTTACCTTTACTTTTAATTTAACAGCCTAACCATTTAATTCTGAGTTCAAATTTCAAAATTCCATTTTAATTTACCTTTACTTCTACATAAACTTATTCCTAGGTTCAAATAATAATTCAAACCCCTTTTAGAACAATTTAATCTTTGAAATTCAATTTATTACCCAAATTCAATCTTGGAACCAATCCTTAACCATTTCAGCTTACATGTTCATTTTAAACATTCAAATCTTAATGTTCAAAGCGATCCCATTTTCTCAAGTTTAATTTTTATCTTTAAAATCAAAATTACTTAAGTAATTTCAAATTAAGGTTTAATTTCAATATTGGGATAGATATTACCCCAATCTATCATCCAATTTATTTAAAACATTCATCATCCACTATCCATTCCAGATCTCAATCCTATCTGAGATCACATATAGTTCCCTACCAAATCAACCCATTTAACTTTTCTAAGTTAAACCTCAATTTCATCTTGAAATTTCCAATTCAGGTTGTTTATTCCAAACTTATTTAACTTCCCTTAAGTTAAATTCAATTAAATCTCGTCAAACCTATTCAAATTTGAATTCCCACTTCAAATTTTAAACTTCACATTAATAAATCTTATAAGTTCAAAAACTTATTACCTTGGATATCACACCTCATTTCCCAAATTTAAAACTCAACATTTAGAGTCTACTTTCAAACCATCTTTGTATCCATATATACATATTTATTTCTTAGCCTACCAGGCTATACATTTAAATTTTAAACCACCTTCGGTTTTAATTTAAGACAGATCTCTTTTTAAGTTTTCAAACAACTTCTTATTTAAAATAAGATCACATTCAAGTATATTATGAACAATATTATTTATTCTTTTCTTTTAACACTTTGAAACAATTCAAATGTTTCTAAACTTAGGTTTAAACTTCACAATTTAAATCCGTTCTAATTTACAAGTTATACTTAAGTTTATATCCTTAACACATTTTATTTTGCTTACTCATAAACACATCCCACTATTAAATACAACAACCATTTATGATAATAAACAAGATTGTCATATCCAGAAACCAATTCATTATCATCTTTATCCTGAAAACATTTCCACCAATTCAGGATTTTAATTTCAGTTTGGATCCATTTCAAATTTATCTTTATTCAATTTCAATTTGGTTATATTACTATTACCACTTAATTCTCATTATTTTATTTAATTCCAATAATTTTTAACAACCAATTACTTTAATATTTATTAGAAGAAACATTGCTTTATATATATCAAAATATATCCTTACTTAAAGTCATTTAAAATCTTTATATACGAAAATAACAAGTACGCTCTCATATATATATACAACTCATTCTAGAGTACTACGGACTCTATTAAATGAGTAATTCCCACCAGAGCCAAGGTTTTCGCTTAACCTTCGCTCTGATACCAACTGTAACGACCCGGAATTTTCGAATCCGAAAATTCCAGATAGTCATGAAAAGAAGAACGAGATAGAAGGAGAAGAAACAGAAACATAACACAGATCCTCACATTCGCAGTGGATAAAATATAATATCAAATAAAATAACAGTTACAAAGAATCTATATCTGTCAATTCCATTTTAATACATCAGAGTTATACTTATACACAATCACTGAGCATATACAAATCAAATATATCTCAGATAAACAGAAATAATAGTCACAGCGGAACACTCCATACGTCCTGTCATCCAGCTCGCCACCCCTGAGCTCCAGAACGTCCTTACCTGAAAATCTGTAATACTCGGTCTGACCCGAGCATTACATCAAAGTAACACCCGGGTCAGGCTGGAAACCAGCGTGAGTAAACCCATATAACATGAAATACCAAGCTATAACATATGTGAATACCAGGGTAACTCGTACCTTTAACGAGTTCTTCCTTTATTATAGTCAATCATTTATCACTCACATCAGTTCTTAGGTTAAATGTCCATGTTACTTTATTCCATTCCAGCCTGTTTAACTTTACATATCAAATTTATAGGAATTTGATTACCAGTCGAAGTGGTTTCGGGTATTTATTAATTACCCGACCCCGGTCTCTTCGATTTCAATGTCATTTCTAATTTCAGTTTAGGTGGATACAAATCAACCACGTATCATAGTCAGACAAAAAAAATTAATTATCAATTGATACTCCACATTATTACTGTTCAATCCATCATATCATATCATTGTACATCATAACTCAATATTAGGGATATTCACATTCCGAGTCATCCAATATCATTAAGTCATCCATAAGCAAGGTTTATTACACAAAATTCCTAATTAATTTAATTAATCTCCAATTAAATTAATTAGCATTTTTAATTACTTGGATTACCTTAAACCTACTCACTTAACATTAATTAATTAGAATCCAATTAACCAATCATTCTCTAATCATCCATCTTAATTAATTCCCCTTGATTAATTATTCTTTAATTACATCTTTTATTATCTCATAGGTTAATTTCTCTTCAATTATTAATTAATAACCAATAATTAATCTTCAATTACTTAGTTTATTAACCTCAATCATTAACCTTTGAATCCTATTAACTTAAATGCTTTAAGTTTAAATAAAAATTTAAAAACTCTCGACCTTTAAATTAAAACTACTAAATTATTTACTTAATTAAGCATTTAAACATCTTAAGGATCCACTTAATAATTTAAAATACTTTCAACTTTAATTATCAAACATTTAATAATCAATTATTATTTAAAATAGTTTACAGATAATTAATTTTAAACTTAACTATGTTAATCTTAAAACTTGTTAACAATTTATTTATAACCCGAGGCAAACCCAGGGTTTACTCCAACAGATTCCCGAGTTTCTCCAACCTTTTTCCCGAGTTTAAAACCCCCTTTTTTTACTGTTAAAGTTAACCCACTCTCTAACACGAGACGAACCCGAGTCCACATACCCTTTTCCCCCGAGACCAACTTGTAGAAATATCATCGTTCCCACAATGACACCGTGCACAGATAACTGGTGCACATGCACCCATCACCGACGACACTCCGGCACCCATGTCCACCCTCAACAAGTCGACGACCATGTGTTCTGGCCATCAGACCATCCACCATCCTCAATCGAGCACAGGAACAAAATCGAACTCGTCAGAGCTCCCTGGACCAAACTCGACAACCAAACATCACCTCGTCAGGCTGATTCCGGCCTCCAGAAATCCAAATCTTCCGTCCTAAGGTTCGCCACTACCCCCTACTGCATTCCCCCGAGTATCGAGAAGCTCGGTCAATCAGAGGAGACGAACTCGTCTCGTTTCCTAACCACATCAAATTCGAACATTTAACCCTAAAATGGCCTCGTCCCTTCAATTCATGCAATAGAAAAAAAATTTTGACAATTTTTCTGGAGTCCTTGATGAATAAACCTACTTCGCCCAAAGTTTCATCATCCAAAATTGAATCGATCATCAGAAAATGATCAGATTGCATGTTTTGTTCGAATATGAACTGCACTCGGAATACTCCATTAAAAATTTCCATTTTTGTTTGAAAAATCTTGTTTTTGAATGTTGATTCAAGCTATAAAATCGAAATAATATTTTACGATATTCGAATTTATCCAAGAATTAACTTTTTACTGTAAAATAAAAAATTTACAGAGTCACAAGTTCATTATCAAGCTTTAAACAGAATTTAGATCATAATTTATGTTTAAACTAACTTATTTGTTGAAGATTAATGCCTACCAGAGACTAGTGAAGATGAAGTAAATTTTTATATCTTGATTGAACTCTGTACTAAAAAAAACAACAGCGATGACATATTCATGCACAGCTTAGATATAAATGAAACATACATAGATATATTCATCTATGTATATGATCATATAGCACCATATCATCTAGAATTCGCATATTCCAGCATTCATTACTTTGAACTTTAAGTTAAATGTTTACTCACTGCTTCAATTTGAACAGAAGTTTTCATTTCATGTTTCTATCATGTATAATTATTAACTCACAAATATATATACTTAAAATTAACTTTTAAACAACAGGCACAATATAATTCAGATCACTACTTAAGATCATCACATGCTAGTTTTAAAAATATTGTAGATTCCCAAATTTTTACTCACTGGCATTTCTAAAAAAAAAGAAGAGGAAACTAGGACAGATCACTCACCTTGCATTTAAACATAGCTTGTTCCTTTATGTTTGGAAACAGAAATGCTTGAAACTGGAATGCTCGAGACTGGGATTTTGAAACTTTGAAATGGCTTTAAAACTCGAACATAAATTTGTCTGGAACCTTGCTCTAGTTAAGATGCTTCCAACTTAAATTTGAAACTGAAGTGTTTGGTTCTAGTCTATTTCCAGTTGTATTTGTTTAAATTTTGTTTAGGCTTTTCTCTGTTTAAAAACTGGAATTACAAAACTCTTGTATACGAAATAAAATGAATTGGTTGATAAATAAACAAGTATACCAATTTGTTTACTATTTAAGTACAAATTTCAGAGATTTTTTTCATTTCTTTGGTGGCTGAAAGTATTATCAAACCGACTTTGTTGTGTGCTAGGGTGAAAACATTAAATGCAAATGTACTTGTGTACATAGATATTTTATACATTTGCTTCTCCTACAATCCAATTCGTATATGCTTACAACCTTATCTATGTTTATATTTGTTTAACTTAAACTTAGCATACTATCTTATTTCATTCGTATGTGTTGAAGTGGTCTCGGCCTGCCCATGTATTTGTTATAGAGTATAAAATTTACTTGCCTTAACCTATTATCTTGTACTAGGTGATTTCAATGCCTGCAAGAATATTTAACTTAAGTTTTTAATTTAAAATTTTGTTATGGTTATTGTTGTTGTTAGTTTGTTTATAGATGTTAAGTTGTTTTTTTTTATAAAATCACTTGTTTATATAAGTAGCACTCATTTTACTTTGTATATATATATATATATATATTGGAAATTCTCTTGCCTGCATATTCATATTCAAACCATTTGTTATTCGTATTACCGTATTGTATTTTTATATGAATATCTTATTTATTTATATTATAAAAGCTCGTTTATTACATTTAAATAGTGAACCAAAAGAAATTATTTCTTTTATTCAAATTACTTATTTATAATATACACAAAACTATCATTTGACAAGTTGAATTAAAACTTATATATATTTTTAAGCTATACATTTTAAAAAGGAAAGAAAGAAATTCTTTTATTAATAAATATAAATCCAAACTAGAGTTAGAATAGGTTTTAAAACAAATTAAAACATTTATCTAAAGTATTTAAAACAATATATTTATTGTAATCATCAAATCACTTTATGTGTATATCCTAATATTGTACCAGTTCCAAATTTATATACTTTTAAATTAATATATTGATTCAGATATTTTTAATCGTTAGAAATTTATTTGTTTGACTAATCAATATCAATATTTCAAATGATTTAATTCCATTAATTACTAATTAACAATCGTTAAAAATATGGGTCATCACAATTGAATAACTTACAATACAAAATGATGATTAAGGAACTAAAAATAAATTAAAACAGTTATAATAAGTGTAAGTATATTTAACATAAATGATAAAATATATTAAGAGGAATAAATTTAACTTTAATTAAGAATAAAGAGGAATTAAATTTATTAAGTACATTATGAGTATAATAATGATTTTTCCAATCCATGATTTCTGAAATTGTTAGTTTAAGAAAATTGGATGATAAGATAATGTAATTAGAGGTAGTTAAGATTTATTTAACTTGTGTAAAATTAATTATCAGTTTAAGCTAAAACCATAGAAATTTCAAACCTATTACCTTATTTTGTTTTTCAAACTTATTATCTAATTTTGTTTTTCAAACTATCTTTTGGTTGTTCTTATTTTTTCCTTATCTTGAAACAGACTGGTATAGGTGTCTTTCTACGACCTTTCTGTTTAGAAATCTTTCTATAATCTTTGGTAATTTTTGGTACTCATTTTAAATCTGAGCACTGCTTTTCATCCACAGACCGTCGGTCAAGCGGAAAGAGTGAATCAAATTCTAGAGGATCTTTTCGTGCTTATGTTCTTGATTTTGGAGAATCTTGGGAAGAACATCTCCACCTGGTTAAACTTACCTATAACAATAGTTATCAGGTGTAATTTAAATCTCCTTGTCATCTTATTATAATCTTATTTCACTATATCTTTTTCTGTGCTTTCCCGTATCTCATTCCTTTTCGGGGACGAAAAGTTTTGAGTGGGGGAGAGTGTAACAACCCTAGATTTTTGTATATTATTTAAATTGGACTTTATTTTATTTTTAAATTATTTTAAATTTGTTTTATTTCAAACATTTCATTTGTAAATATAAATGTTGATTATTAAGTGATTTATAGTTCAAACTAGTATAATTTAAATATTTTACTGTAAAATGAATTTCTGGTCAAACTATTCAAACTTTGACTTTTAAACTTCAAATTTAAATTATTTAAAATCTTAAATTTTATCTTTTATTACGAAAATAGATGTAATAACTTGAACACTGCTTTTAGTTTTATTGAAAACGGACTTAAATTGTGAAAGTTATGTACATTTTAATTTTGAGTATAATTGGTTTTATTTTGCAATATTGTCTATTTTAAATTATATTTTATTTGTCATATTTTATTTTAATATGTGTTAATATTTTATTTTATGTATATTTTATCTTTTAATAATTTTAAAGTGATAGTAAAATTTTTCTAAAGTTTACTTGAATTTATTTCAATTTTTAAAGGCTGTTTTCCTATTTTCTGCTATTTTCTTCATTAAAAATTATATTTAAATTAAATTTTAAATATTTATTTTGTGAATGTATTTTTATTTTATGTTATTATTTATGTTTAAAAATATATTTCAAGCTCATATGAATTTTCTAAAATTTATTATATTAAACTTCAAATTTTTTAGACTAGTTTACTATTTTTAGCTATTTTCTTAATTTAACTTTATATTATTGATAAATATTTATATAAATTATTATATTTTGATAAATTTTCGAAATTTTATCTGGGATTATTATTATTTCCATAAATGTAAAGTTATAAAAAAATAAATTAAAGAAATTTGAAAAGGTTTATGACTTTTGATTTTCTAAGGCCTTTTATATTCCACCTTTTCACATTTTACAACATCTTTTCATTCAATTGGCTGCCTTAACTCATTCTCTTCAGCCGACCACTCCCATATCATTTCACGTGAATGTTTTCTCCTCAACTCTGAAAAATATTTCGGTCATTCTCTTTGGAAAAAAGTTTGGTAAAATTTCTTTCTTCTTTTCTATATTTTTCTTCCTTGTTTATTTGATAATTGCACTTGTTTTCTTCCCTTCTAGGCTCAGCTCCTCACCACTCCAGCACCATGGCCGCCTCCACCACCACCTGAACCTGTCACTACCTCCTCCAGCCCAACCCCAAGCCCAAGCCGTGGCCTCCCATGATGTTGATCCACACAAAAATGAGCAAACTTCACCTATATCTTCCTAGCCGAGCACCATACATCACCACCACCTCCAACTCCTCCTTGGCCGCCACCTACATCACCACCACCTGCCATAGTTGACCCTGACACCACTGCCACACCTGTACCTGACCCACTACAGACCTGACCGTGACTTCTATTGCCTTAGCCATGACCTTATGTGGCTTAGAAACCATGTAGTTTGCCTTTGTGTTGTAGTTCATGCTCACATATCTTTGCACCATCATCTCTTACATGTTTGGCCGACCATTTGAATCCAAACCAGATCCTAACCCACTCCTTAGCCATGTATTTCAGATCTATAGCTGAAGCATAAGTGGTTGAAAGCAAGTGCAAAGACTTTGGCTCTGTTTTATGCAATCGTTTCTAGCATTGTTTATTGATTTTGGGTTGAAATCTTATGTATATATGCATTGTTTTGTGTGACTTGTATTCAAGGGAATTGATACTTTGGCTCTTCCACTCATCTCTGTGTCATGTTATCGTGCTTGTGTGGATCTCAGTTGTGTATTCGTTGTTGTGTCTCCAACTCAAAACAGTGAGTAAATCTCACCAGACAATATGTACTTATATAACTGATAAACCGACATCATTTGAATCTGTAATGTATATCATCATGTTATATATGCTTATATTATTATCATATGATGTTCACACATGCTTATACACCTGTTATACCATATGTTACTGTTATCTCATGCTATTCTGTTTATTTATATCAGTTTATCACACTACAAGTTCCCTGTAGATTAGAATCACTATGGGTTGAAATGATACATACCCGAACGGACTTTAGAATAAGGAAAAATCGTTATGGGCTGAAATGATAGGCCTGAATGGTTTTTATTTATTTATTTAACTTGGGATTGCGGGTTTGAAATGATAAAACCCGGTTTTTCTTTGTAAACTGTGGATTGAAATGATACATATCCGTATCACTTGACCTAGGCTAGAAAATTATATACAGACCCATGGTTTATATATTTTTCTAAAATTATTTTTAAATATTTTAAAAATGTAAATATTATGATATTTTGAGTTGAACTTTATTAAAATTATTTCTATAAAATAATTGTGATTTTCTACAAATTAAATAAGTGAATTAAGTAAATGGTGAAGTAGAATTTGAAATATAAGTTAATTTTGGAATTTATGATTTTGTTTATAAATGGAATTTATGTAAAGTAAGAATATATAACAAATTTTGATTTAAAGATGAATTTAATGATTTTATTAAGTAATAATAATTTTTAAAGTGTTAATGATTTTGTATAAATTAAAATATGAAATAAATGAATATTTAAGCTGAATTTGGAAATATAACATAAATTGAATTTTTTGAAATTTGTTTAAAAGTGAAATTTTAATTAAGTAAAATAAATGGAAATAAGTTATATTTTTGGAAATTTAAACTTAGTTGTTAAGTTAAGAATTTAATTAAAGAAATGAAAATTTAATTGTTATTTAAATTGATTTTGTATGGAAATTTGACTTTATAAAATAATAGAAATAAAGGTATCTAAATGATTGTTTTTAAAAGAGAAAATATATGATTTTATAAGTTAAAATGATTTATATTAAAAGTTAATTATGTGTGAAATTGTAAATAAAACTCTGAATTTGATTTGACAGCATTTTGAAATATAATGTAAAGATATTACAGCATTGGTAAATGCTGTAGTCGTTTTAAATGAACCTAATAGCAAATTTGAACTAAGGGTTATTATAGCACTTTGTTAGTTCTATATTTGTTAAATTTAACTAAAATTTTAATTGAAACTAAATTAAGATATTACAGCATTTAAATGCCGTCTTTTGTTAATGAACTGTTTTTAAACATAACATTTCGTAGCATTTTCTAAGTGCTACGAAAGTTGAATTTTCTTTGTTTAATAAATTCAAATGAATAAATGATCTTTGAAAAAGATTAAATTTTGGAAATTTAATATTTAATTATTAAATATAATGAATTGACTTTAAATGATTTAAATGGAATAGTTGATTTAGGAAATACAACTATTTTGAAATGTGATTTAATGGTATTTAAATTTAAATTAAATAAATGATGTTTTGAAATGATATTTTGATATTTTGAAATGAATTTGAAATGATATTAAATCTTGGAATGAATAATTGAAGTTTATATTAGTATGAAAAATATTTGGTTTACTTGTAATTTGAATCTATTTAAAAGATATTGGACTTATGAAATATAGGATAATAAAGCTATGGAATTTAATTTATAATTTGAATAGTTATTTTGTGGATTAAATCTATATTTGAAATTTATAAGATTTGAAATGGTCTATGGAAATTTAATTGAAATAAATGATTGAATTGAATTGAAACTTTGGAAATTTTAATACTTGATTTGAAAGTATAATAATTACACTTTTAAATGGTTTAAATGAATTAATTTTTTGGAATATAAACTATTTAAAAGCTAACTTGAAATCATATTAAATGAATGATATCTTTAAATTTAAAAGTATTTGAAGTTTAATATTTAGATTTGAACTCAAATGATATTTTGATATATTAAAATGATTTGCAATGAAGCTTGAAAGGATATGATATTTTGATATATTAAAATGATTTGAAATCAAGTGGAAAGGATATGATATTTTGATATATTAAAATGATTTGAAATGAAGTTTTGGAAAGATATGATATTTTGATATATTGAAATGAAGTTTTGAAATGATATGATATTTTAAATATATTGAAATGGTTTGGAATTGATTTAATCTTTATTTTGATAAAGATTTGGATTTGAAATTCTATTTGGAAGTATAAACTGTTTTTAAATTATAACCACGGGTTATAATAACGATTGGTTGTTAAAGAGACCGGAATCGGATATGGACATACTCTCTGTCGATACCGAAAACCACTTTGACAACTGTGTACGCGGCGGAGTTTCCAGAATGAAGTAGGATGGTGATGACGATCCTAAGGTATATACGTGGACCCAACTCCCGTGAGTTGGCATAAGGTGGCTAAAACAGGAGCGATCTCGTACCAGTGAGGTAGCACCTCTTATCGGACACACTTCTTCGATACCCTTCTATTACTTGTGATTGATTTGGTGCGCACCCTTGATTTGGGAGTGTTGTTCGAGGTGGAGCGGTAGTGGTTGCTATGCGTTTCCATTAGTCCGTGTGCGTAATTGGTATATCTACCCTGGCATTGCCTTGTGTGCCGTGTCACCTACCATATCGAGCCCACTACGATTTTGGTTTAAAGATCCGACCGCGTTAAGGTTCACCATTCCCTTAACGTTATTTTCTATATGATTATACTTTACTGATTAGACATTATTATAATAGAGAATATTACTACATAGTAGATAGTTTAACGGATCCTTAAAGAATGGGCGATCCCAAGCATTCTTTAAGTTACTTGTACCTTTATACAGTTCACTTGAGTTGGTTTATATTATATAAGTATATATTGTCCTGACTCGAGTGTTTTGTGTCTTGCTTTACGCTCGGGTCAGCCTGAGTTATTCACAGATTTGGGTTTCCGCTCTCTTGGAGATTCGAATCGCTGGAGATTATTTGCTTGTCTTGTCCTATCTATTTTAGTTCTATTGTTCTGTTAAGCTTGTACTTGGTTATCATATTGAGACTTCTGTTGTATTTTATTTCTTCTGTTGTATCTTATTTAACTCTGATATATTTACATAGTAGCTTCATGAACTACTATTTCTTTTACTTCCGCTGCATTATTTTACTCTGTGTCTGTGATCTGTGATTATATTTATTTACTGTATATTCTGAGATTTGCCAAATTTTTATTTACAACGCGGTATTTTGAGCAATTCAATCCCGGCATGAGTGTCTACCTATACACTTATAATGGATGCGAATGGTTGAAAATATCGGGTCGTTACATTATGGACTAGTATATATATATATAGGTTACATCTATTCAAGTTGCATAAAATTATGTAGCACATATACTGGTTATGTATTGGATAGCCTGTGCATATTTAAGTAGCAGTATATATATATGACGGTTTATATGGATTCTATACTATGTTTTAAGTGTTACTATATATATAAGTATGCTAGTCTGTTTAGTTTTCAAGGAAGGAAAATTTATAATAGTTTACTTTTTATATATAAACTACTGTATATAATCTATAGTTACTAACATAAGTGTATATAGGTGTACGTGAATTGGCTTTCAATTTTTTTTAGATATAGGCGTCTGTACAATGTTTATATATATTTATATATATTTATAAAGTTGTTTATGATATGTAGATTATATATATAAAACTTATATTTTCTGTTTGCATGCTCTTATTGTATACATATAATACATCAGTCCATTTATATGCTGATTAACAGTTTGGTTTCGAGAAATTTTTTGATTTGTATATATATATATATATTGTAATGTTTCAGTATCGAATGAAGGTTATATATATACTAGTCCTATGTATTAGTTTACATAAAGTATTGCTTTAAATTATAATATATATAAATTGCATATAATAGTTATTTTCAGAAGTTGTATATGTGTTTATATACGTATGAAAGTTATTATATATATGTTTATATGCTAAATTTGATGTTATTTATTTAATATTTAATATAAGTTGTATGTTTGTATTCCTGAGTTGTTTTTGAGACCTGACGTATACTTATACATTATATCATAGGGTAATGTAACCTATGTCTTTGTTTTATTTAATATTGTTTTAAATTGTTATATATACGCGTGAGTCACATATTTTCATATTGGGTTGTATGTATATATATTGGTTGAGTTGTAAAGTTTCAGTTACGTTAGCACTTATAATAGTAGTGCATATAATAGTATATGTATATTATAATAGTTTTAAGAAGCGAATCCATGTACTGTAATTTTTAATATAATACATATGTTTAAATATATGTGTTTTGAATTTTATTTTAGAAAGCAAATGATATATATATATAATAATGTATATATTCTCCGTTTATATCGAAATTGATTAGATTTGTTTTCATCGATTTCTGTTATCAGCCCTATCCGCCGAATTCGTGCCAATTTTGCTTTGCTTTGGAATTCGTGGTTGGATCCGTAAATCATCTCATTCTCATTCATCTCTAGCCTTGAAAGGTGAGCTATCACTCACGATTAACATTCTTATATTTATTAAATTTGATTTCAATTGGAACGACAATTGGAATATGCTGCTAAATTGAACTGTTAATTTTATAATTGCTATATATGATATGCCATTATCTGTATTATTCACCTGTGGGATACGACACCATATCCTATTGTTTATATTTATTTAATTTGTTATTGATGATATATGCATGTTGTTGATATGTTATATTTATTATCATAACTGCTTTCACTTTGCAAGTTCCCTGTTAGTATAGAATTCCTTATGGGTTGAAATGATACATACTCGAATGATTTTGTAGAATAGGGGAAAATCATTATAGGTTGAAATGATAAACCCTAGCGATTTTCATTGAATTGAATTTGGGATTGCGGGTTGAAAAGATATACCCATATATTTTAAATTGCGCATTGAAATGATAAATATCCGTATCACTTGACCATAGGATAGAAAATTATATACAGGCACCATTGGTCTATATATATATATATATATATATATATATATATATATATATATATATTTCCAAGATTTTGAAAGAAATATATGTGGTTTTAATAAATATTGATTTTAAGATATTATATCTTTAATATAGATTA
This sequence comes from Allium fistulosum, assembly GCA_030737815.1. Classification (NCBI taxonomy): domain Eukaryota; kingdom Viridiplantae; phylum Streptophyta; class Magnoliopsida; order Asparagales; family Amaryllidaceae; genus Allium; species Allium fistulosum. The sequence continues at coordinate 793,686,848 of CM060902.1, read as the reverse complement.
ATAATTTTTAATAAATTAAGTTGGAAAGAGAAATGGAAATTAATTTGAATTTTCTTAAATAAAACCAATTTGAAACTTATTAAATTTGAGATTTTAAAGATATGGTTTATGACTTGATTTTTTATTTAAAGTGATTAAAGGAATATTTCAAGTAAATAAATTGAAGAGAATATATAGTTTATATAAATCGAAAATGAATTTAAACTTCGAAATCTATTGAAATGGTTTATTTAGAAACTGAATTGAATTGGAATTGATGAATTGCGAATGAATTAAATTGAAATTTTGGAATTTGAATCGATTTGTAAACTTTGACGAAACTATTTTATTATATAAACTATTTTTAATATAAACTATTTTAAATAAACTATTTTTAATATATTAACCACCTTATTATAAACTATTTAATTTATAACTATTTTATATATACCAATTATTTTATTATATCAACTATTTTATTTATAACTAATTTCATATATATTACTTTTAATATCTAAGCGGTTTAAGAGGTAAGTGTTATGGATTTCAAAGTGTTATAATTTCGAAAAGTTATAATTTTAGAAAGTGTTATGATTTTGGAAATGAATATTATTTTAAGTGAGAAATGATATCGTATTGATATGGTTTTGTAATGGATATGATATTTTGTTTTTGAAGTATGATTTGAAATGAAATGACCACGGTGTTATAATATAGTTTGGTTGTTAAAGAGACCGGGGTCGGATATTGTCATACTCTCTGCCAATACCGAAAACCACTTTAACAACTATGTACGTGGTGGAGATTCCAAAAATGAAGAAGGATGGTTTGGCGACGATTCTATATGGTATGACGTGACCCTGACTCCTGTGAGTCAGCTTAGATGTGGCTAAAATCAGGAGCTATACCGGGCCAAGTGAGGTCATTCCTCCTGTAACGACCCGTAAAATTTTCAATAATTAAATTTTTAAATTAATAAGTTTTGTTAAAAAATTTTGGGGCTTCTTTATAAAAATAACTTGAATTTATTGCAAAATATCATGATTCCTTTTATTGCCTTTTAAATTAACATTAGATCTTAATTTGTTGGTTAATATTAAAGAATTTACTAAGTTATAAATTTTAACATAAAAATGTTGTATTAAGTTTAAGACATTATTTACAGTGATTTGTATATACATATTTGTGTGCGTTAATTTAACTTAAGATTTATAAGATGGACTTGTATGCGAAGTTATAACTTTTTAATCTTAAACCCTTTTAATCTAGAGATTTGGTTCAAAATTGTTGTCTTTAATTTTAGTCTCATAAATTGGTGAAACTTAATTTTAACACATTTATATGTATAAGTGTAATATATATATATATATATATATACGTATACGTATATGTTTTTAATAATAATACTATGACCAATAAAGATATATATAAAGGAAACATCATCTTTGTACACAATCTAGTATATTGCACTTACATAATTTACTGTAGAATACATTTGGACATAGTTACATTCCATGCCATGAATAAATAGCCTGTTAATGACATTTAATTAATCAATCAATTTGATTAGAGAAAGAATGGAAAGTTTCTCTCTCCATATACATAATTAAGCTCTAAATTAATTACCTGTTTTAGGGAAAGAAAAGAAAGGTTGCCTTAATTCTTACCTTTTTGTTTTCCTAACATTTATTCCTTTTCTAGGCATTCATTCCTTTAGTTTAGCCGTATACTTTGCCTTGCAATTCACGTACAAGTTTCTCATTTTCTCATCTTCTTTATTTTCTCATTTCCTAAGAGAGAGAAAGTATTACAAGCTCTAATTTTTCATCGCTCCCCTTCTTCTTCTTTTTCTTTTTTTTTCTTTTTTTGTCCTTTTCTAAATTTAGCTCGCCCAAGATTTTTATTTATAAAAAACTCTAAAATGCATATTTTGGTTATAAATTTATGTTCATCGGAATCTAAATCTTTTTCTAGTTTTCAAATCTGTTAGTTTAATTGAATAAATTCACAACAACCTTTGTTTCACTTTTGTTCTTTAAAATAGATTTTATACCTTTTCAAAATAAAATAATTTTTACCGTTACTTATATACACTTTTGTAATAAATTTTGGGTAAATGATAAATGAATGAATAAAAGCCCAGTGTAAACAAAACATATCTTAGTAAGTAATAAATTTCAAGATTCATAGTGTGTAAAGAAACTGTTTAAGTATGCATTTAAAGGGCACGTTATCTGATGGAGTAAATAATGTATATAAGGAAACGTATAGGAATTTAGGCGTCATTTTAGGCGTAAAATTTTGAGAGAGTTATTGCGTCTATAGTGCGCATTCCAAATGTGTATACCGTAACTTAAAATGGTTAAACAAATCAGTAAACGTACATTTTTGAGTAAGAATGAAGCATATCCATTTCAATTTTTGGAAGTTTTTCTTGTAATGATTTTATGTCAATTGCCCAATTTGTAATAAAAATAAACGATTTCTGTAATGTTGATTTGGGAAAAAAAATGTAACTATAATAGAAATTTTAAATTTTTAAATTTTATAATTCTAAATGCCAAATTTTCATCTTGAACTGTATACAATTGTGTAACATTTGTTTCACTTTTGTTTTGGTCAGATCTGTTGTATACTTTTAAAAGTTAGTAATAATTAGTGTGAAACCGGAAATTTAACTTTACATTTCTTTTATGTATATTTACATCTGTTTCTTAACTTTATATTAAACAATCAAATTTTATTAATTATGGTATAATAGCTATTAAATGTTGGTTTAAAGTGATGGGTTATTTTCCTAATAGAAACGTTATCATTTTTTAAAATTTTTTTTAATAAGAGAAACAATTAAATTTGTACGTTACTTTGGGCATATGTTTATTTGTTGCTCTTGCCTTTTCTTTGTCTATTTGATTTTCTTGCGTTAACAATGCAAAGTTTCAGCCGTATACTTTTCTTTGAGAATTCAAAATCTTGCCTTAAATCATTTTCGTGTGTGAATTATTTCTTTCCCTTTGCCTTCCATACGTTTCCATCTATTAATAAAAATAAATGTCTTTTTGCCTCTACCGTTAAAAACATTAAATATTGCCTTCTCTCTACTAATCAAGTGAGCATCTGTTAATATATATTTCACGTTCAAAATTCCATACCACAAATTATTCATTTTGCTTCCATCAAAATTTGCGTGAGCATCTCCTGAAGGTAAGGACAACGTGCTTTCTTTTTTTCATTTTGTTATTTCGTTTGTTCTCCTTCCCTGCTTGCTATATTCTGTGCCTACTCCATGCTAGACCACAACCGAACCCTATGCCCCTACCCCAGCCACAACCACCACCAATCACCGCCTCCAACCCCAGGCAGACCACCAGTCACCGCCTCCGAACCCTCCTGACCTGAACCCCACGCCTGACCATAACCATGCCGAGCCTTGTTTGAAAAAAGGGAAATGAACAAATTTCTATTTCTTGTCACCTTGTATTTTGGCATTCTAGTCTATATTCCCTCTGGCCTTTGTTTGAAAAAAAAAGAAATGAACAAAATTTGTTTTGTCACCTTTGTTTTGAAGTTATAGTCTATTTTTAAAAGTGGTCGAGCCTTTGTATTTTTGAAGTCATAGTTTATTTTCCACCGAGCCTCTATTTTGGAAAAAAAATTGAAGTCACAGACTACAACCCCTCCGAGCCCTTAAAATCTTGAATATGGTGAAGTGGTCGAGCCATTTCTTTCTAGTATTCAACTTGTTTTTTTTTGTTTGCTTCATTTGAAAAAAATTAGTTATTCGTATGCGTTCTTAGATTGTTTTATTTATTTTGCTTTAGATTTGAATCTAGTTGGTGCATCCTCTAACAACTGATCGTGCTTTCCGCGTGCTTTCGATAGATAGCGTATTTCCTTTTTTTGAATCTCCAGCTCCGTAGAGGTGAGTAAATCTCACACGAATATTCATACTTATATGATTGTGAAACGACCGCAACTGAATGTGTAGAAAATAAATAAATAAATAAAAATGATGTTATAATTACCTATGATTTATTTATATATGATGTTAAACTTGTTAAAATTGCATAACATATCATCTGTTATATTTTGTCCTATTTTACTGTTATTCTATTCTGTTAAATCACACTGCAAGTTCCCTGTAGAATAGAATCACTATGGGTTGAACTGATACATACCCGAACAGACTTTAGAATAAGGGAAGATCGTTATAGGCTGAAATGATAGGCCTGAACGATTTTCAATTTAATTTTAATTACTCCGGATTGCGGGTTTGAAATGATAAAACCCGGATTTTTCTTTGTAAACTACGGATTGAAATGATATATTATCCGTATCACTTGACTTAGGCTAGAAAATATTATACAGACCCTTGGTTATTTTCTGTATTTTTCTGGATATTTTTAAATATTTTTAAATATTTGTAATAATATTAAATTGATTTGAATTGAGTTTTTAAAATGATTTATTTAGAGTAGAAATGATTTTTCTATGTGATAAATGTAAATAAAAGAAAAAATATTGACTTTAAAGGGTAACTTAAATTTGAAAATTTGACTAAAAAGGAAAGATGGAAACTTAAGATTTATAAAATTAAAAAGAAAATTAAGTTTTAAAATGGTGGAAAAATGGAGAATTTAATTTAAGTGTTGAAATAAATTGTTTAAAAGAAAAATGGGAATTGACACACTTGAAATTTAATAAGTGAACTTTGTAAATTTTTGATTTTATTTGTAAAACTTCTCTTTAGAAATCATAAGTTAAAGGTTTTAAAAGAACATTTTTAATGTGGAAAAAGTATGATTTTTATAAGTTTAAATGGTTTAAATTGAAGTTTATTTATGGCTGGAATTACACTTAAAACCTGGGAATTCAATTCATAACACTTCAGAAATGCTACCGTCTCTGAAATGAACTAATTCTGAACTAAGTAGAATCTGCAGCACTTGTTAAGTGCTGTGGTTATATAAATGAACCAAAAGACTAAAATGAACTAAGGCTATGATAGCACTTGGTAAGTGCTGTTGTAGTAGGAACTAAAATTGAACCTGAAACTAATAAAGAGGCTACTGTAGCACTTGTTAAGAGCTGTAGTTGGCTGAAATATGATTTTGTTTAAAACTGAACTGTTATAGCAGTTTATAAATGCTATCTTTGCTGAATTAAATTGTTTTCAAATATAACTTACCGCAGCACTTTTTTTAAATGCTGTGAAAGCTGAAATTTTAACGTTTTATTGTTTTTAAGTGTATAAATGAACTCAGAAAAGGCTAATTTTTTGGGAATTTAATATTTGATTTAAAAGAATAATAACTTTTTTTTAAATGGTTTAATTTGAAGTATTTTGATATAAATTGTTTTAAATTTATAACCACGGGTTATAATAACGATTGGTTGTTAAAGAGACCAGGATCGGATATGGACATACTCTCTGTCGATACCGAAAACCACTTTGACAACTGTGTACGCGGTGGAGTTTCCAGAATGAAGTAGGATGGTGGCAACGATCCTAAGGTATATACGTGGACCCAACTCCCGTGAGTTGGCATAAGGTGGCTAAAACAAGAGCGATTGACGGACTAAGGAGGTAATACCTCTGATCGGACACACTTCTTCGATACAATTCTATTACTTGTGATTGATTTGGTGGCCACCCTTGATTTGGGAGTGTTGTTCGAGGTGGGCGGTAGTGGCTGCTATGCGTCACCACTAGTCCGGATGCGTAATTGGTATATCTACCCTGGCATTGCCTAGTTGTGCCGTGTCACCTACCATATCGAACCCACTACGATTTTGATTTAAAGATCCGACCGCGTTAAGGTTCACCATCCCCTTAACGCTATTTTCTATATGATTATACTTTACTGATTAGACACTACTATGTATAGCGTATACTACTATATAGTAAATAGTTTAACGCATCCTTAGAGGATGGGCAGTCCCAAGCATCTTCTAAGTTACTTGTACCTTTACTACAGTTCACTTGAGTTGGTTTACATTGTATAAGTATGTATGTCCTGACTCGAGTGTTTGTATTTTTTTTATTTACGCTCGGGTCAGCCTGAGTTATTAACAGATTTGGATTTCCGCTCTCTTGGAGATTTGAATCGCTGGAGATTATCTGCTTGTCTTGTCCTATCTATTTCAGTTCTGTTGTTCTAATCAGCTTGTACTTGGTTATCATATTTAGACTTCTGTTGTACTTTATTTCTTCTATTTTATCTTATTTAACTCTGATATATTTATATAGTAGCTTCATGAACTACTATTTCTTTTACTTCCGCTGCATTATTTTACTCTGTGTCTGCGATCTGTGATTATATTTATTTACTATATATTCTGAGATTTGCCAAATTTTATTTACAACGCGGTATTTTGAGCAATTCAAGTCCGACATGTGCGGATGCGAATGGTTGAAAATACCGGGTCGTTACAGTTGGTATCAGAGCTTTGGCTTTGAGGCAAAACTCAGCATATGGAGTAGATTTATTTACAGAATCACTTTCGTTCGAGTTTGAATCTTTTCCTCTTGATTTGAATTTCCTTTGAATTTTTGGAACGTTCCCTGCGGTTCCAAAATTCATTCTTTCCCCTCACTATTCATCTTCTTTTGATTTTGGAGTATCACATAACTCCACTTCGAATGATCTTTATAGTGAATTGGCTGTCTCGCCAATATTCTAATTTTCTAGTAAAGGGGGAAACTCCTTTACAAATTTGCATCGATTCACCAGAGATTTATATCTATCCTTGGTTTAGATGCTAATATCTTTTGTTATTCCAAACTCTATCTCTTGAGATCGGATGTAGATTTACCCCAGAAACATCCACATTTGATCTTATCCATAAGTCACGGTTGACCCGGTTAAGGTTACCCGCGATTTATCTAAGCTTATCCATCTTCATATTTTGATAATTAATCATCTTGTTTTGTTTCCAAAATATCTCCAAACATTTTGAATTATACTTGTAAATCTATGTTTTGTTTTATATATTGTGTTGTTTGAGTTGTTGATGTGGATTTGGGCTTCCGATCGATTCGTCTAATCAACGCTACAGATAGGATTTCTAAAACACTTTGACAGAACAAACTGACACAATATTATTTTAAAATAGGGTTAATGAAATAAATTTTGATATAAGTAAATATTATGGAACTTAATAAATTGATTTAAATTGATTATTTGAAATGATAATATTTGATTTATCATTCTATAAATGAATTTATAAATAGTTGTTTATAAATTTGATTTGGGAACTCAAATGAATTTAAAACAAGAATTTGAGAATTTAAATTCCGATTATTTCGAACTTTGGTTTAAAGTTTTAAAAAGGGATATATTATTTAAAGTATTTTTGAATAGAAATTTGTTTCCAAAGAATTTTTAAAGTTTTAAAATTTTAGTGCTCTTCTCTTTGTTGTTGGAAAATAATTTCGGTGATGACCGCGGCATCATCGACTTTCATTTTCGAGTTTCGAAGTGAAGAAACCATTTTGTAGTCTTGCTACAGCTTAGTTTTGGGAAATCTAATTGATTTGAATTTTCTAAAAGATGATTTGATTTATAATATATATAGATATATGATTTAAAATTTGATTTGACAAATTTTGTGCATACATTTATTTATCTCTAAATCATTTGAAAAGAATCGGAAATTTTATTCTTAAATTCTATCTTAAATAATAACTTCAAGTATATAAAGAAAATCAAAATTTTGAATAAATATTCAAGCTTGAAATGATTGAATTAGAATGTGTATATTGTATATTAATTTTAGAAAGTTTTATTTGTATAATTCTCAATTGCATTCCAATATAACTTACCTTAATTTTAGAAGTTAACAATGTAATTGGATAATATACAATATAAAAAGATTTTTACAAATAAACTTTGAGTGGTTATAATAAATATTATACACTTAAATTTTAGTTATAAAAAGATTAACATAGATAAATAGACTAAAAGGTTAATTGAATAATTTACAATATAAACGATGTTAAGGGAATTAAAAATAAATTAAAACAGTTATAATAAATGTAACCTACTTAATATGTGTGATAAGATATATTAAGTAGAATATATTTAATAATAATCTGGAATAAAGAAGAATTAAACTTGTTGAATAAAAGACGATTATTATAAATGATTATACAAATTTATGATTTTAGAAATTGTTTATTTCAAAATAATTGGATAATAAGATAATCAATTTGGAAATAGTTAAGATTGATTTGACTTACGTAAAAATCAAATGGATTAAATCGATTATTGAATATTAATTAATTTAAATTTAATTTATAATGGTTTAAATCAATGATTCTATTTTGAGTTTCAATTTAGTTTTCTTTTAGGGTGTTCCTATTCTCCTACCTTCTTCCTTTTCGAGGACGAAAAGTTTTGAGTGGGGTAGAGTGTAACGACCTGTAAAATTTTCAATAATTAAAATTTTAAGTTAATAAGTTTTGTTAAAAATTTTTGGGGCTTCTATATAAAAATAACTTGAATTTATTGCAAACTATCACGATTCCTTTTATTTCCTTTTAAATTAACGTTAGATCTTAATTTGTTTGTTAATATTAAAGAATTTACTAAGTTATAAATTTTAACATAAAAATGTTGTATTAAGTTTAAGACATTATTTACAGTGATTTGTATATACATATTTGTGTGCGTTAATTTGAATTAAGGTTTATAAGATGGACTTGTATGCAAAGTTATAACTTTTTAATCTTAAACCCTTTTAATCTGGAGATTTGGTTCAAAATTGTTGTCTTTAATTTTAGGCTCATAAATTGGTGAAACTTAATTTTAACACATTTATATGTATAAGTCTAATATATATATATATATATATATATATATATATACGTATACATATATGTTTTTAATAATAATACTATGACCAATAAAGATATATATGAAGGAAACATCATCTTTGTACACAATCTAGTATATTGCACTTACATAATTTACTGTAGAATACATTTGGACATAGTTACATTCCATGGCATGAATAAATAGCCTGTTAATGACATTTAATTAATCAATCAATTTGATTAGAGAAAGAATGGAAGGTTTCTCTCTCCATATACATAATTAAGCTCTAAATTAATTACCTGTTTTAGGGAAAGAAAAGAATGGTTGCCTTAATTCTTACATTTTTGTTTTCCTAACATTTATTCCTTTTCTAGGCATTCATTCCTTTAGTTTAGCCGTATACTTTGCCTTGCAATTCACGTACAAGTTTCTCATTTTCTCATCTTCTTTATTTTCTCATTTCCTAAGAGAGAGAAAGTATTACAAGCTCTAATTTTTCATCGCTTCCCTACTTCTTCTTTTTCTTTTTTTTTCTTTTTTTGTCCTTTTCTAAATTTAGCTCGCCCAAGATTTTTATTTATAAAAAACTCTAAAATGCATATTTTGGTTATAAATTTACGTTCATCGGAATCTAAATCTTTTTCTAGTTTTCAAATCTGTTAGTTTAATTGAATAAATTCACAACAACCTTTGTTTCACTTTTGTTCTTTAAAATAGATTTTATACCTTTTCAAAATAAAATAATTTTTACCGTTACTTATATACACTTTTGTAATAAATTTTGGGTAAATGATAAATGAATGAATAAAAGCCCAGTGTAAACAAAACATATCTTAGTAAGTAATAAATTTCAAGATTCATAGTGTGTAAAGAAACTGTTTAAGTATGCATTTAAAGGGCACGTTATCTGATGGAGTAAATAATGTATATAAGGAAATGTATAGGAATTTATGCGTCATTTTAGGCGTAAAATTTTGAGAGAGTTATTGCGTCTATAGTGCGCATTCCAAATGTGTATACCGTAACTTAAAATGGTTAAACAAATCAGTAAACGTACATTTTTAAGTAAGAATGAAGCATATCCATTTCAATTTTTGGAAGTTTTTCTTGTAATGATTTTATGTCAATTGCCCAATTTGTAATAAAAATAAACGATTTCTGTAATGTTGATTTGGGAAAAAAAATGTAACTATAATAGAAATTTTAAATTTTTAAATTTTATAATTCTAAATGCCAAATTTTCATCTTGAACTGTATACAATTGTGTAACATTTGTTTCACTTTTGTTTTGGTCAGATCTGTTGTATACTTTTAAAAGTTAGTAATAATTAGTGTGAAACGGGAAATTTAACTTTACATTTCTTTTACGTATATTTACATCTGTTTCTTAACTTTATATTAAACAATCAAATTTTATTAATTATGGTATAATAGCTATTAAATGTTGGTTTAAAGTGATGGGTTATTTTCCTAATAGAAACGTTATCATTTTTTAAAATTTTTTTTAATAAGAGAAACAATTAAATTTTTACGTTACTTTGGGCATATGTTTATTTGTTGCTCTTGCCTTTTCTTTGTCTATTTGATTTTCTTGCGTTAACAATGCAAAGTTTCAGCCGTATACTTTTCTTTGAGAATTCAAAATCTTGCCTTAAATCATTTTCGTGTCTGAATTATTTCTTTCCCTTTGCCTTCCATACGTTTCCATCTATTAATAAAAATAAATGCCTTTTTGCCTCTACCGTTCAAAACATTAAATATTGCCTTCTCTCCACTAATCAAGTGAGCATCTGTTAATATATATTTCACGTTCAGAATTCCATACCATAAATTATTCATTTTGCTTCCATCAAAATTTGCGTGAGCATCTCTTGAAGGTAAGGACAACATGCTTTCATTTTTTCATTTTGTTATTTCGTTTGTTCTCCTTCCCTGCTTACTATATTCTGTGCCTACTCCATGCTAGACCACCACCGAACCCCATGCCCCTACCCCAGCCACAACCACCACCAGTCACCGCCTCCAACCCCAAGCAGACCACCAGTCACCGCCGCCGAACCCTCCTGACCTGAACCCCACGCCTGACCATAACCATGCCGAGCCTTGTTTGAAAAAAGGGAAATGAACAAATTTCTATTTCTTGTCACCTTGTATTTTGGCATTCTAGTCTATATTCCCTCTGGCCTTTGTTTGAAAAAAAAAGAAATGAACAAAATTTGTTTTGTCACCTTTGTTTTGAAGTTATAGTCTATTTTTAAAAGTGGTCGAGCCTTTGTATTTTTGAAGTCATAGTTTATTTTCCACCGAGCCTCTGTTTTGGAAAAAAAAATTTGAAGTCACAGACTACAACCCCTCCTAGCCCTTAAAATCTTGAATATGGTGAAGTGGTTGAGCCATTTCTTTCTAGTATTCAACTTGTTTTTTTTGTTTGCTTCATTTGAAAAAAATTAGTTATTCGTATGCGTTCTTAGATTGTTTTATTTGTTTTGCTTTAGATTTGAATCTAGTTGGCGCATCCTCTAACAACTGATCGTGCTTTCCGCGTGCTTTCGATAGATAGCCTATTTCCTTTTTTCGAATCTCCAGCTCCATAGAGGTGGGTAAATCTCACACGAATATTCATACTTATATGATTGTGAAACGACCACAACTGAATGTGTAGAAAATAAATAAATAAATAAAAATGATGTTATAATTACCTGTGATTTATTTATATATGATGTTAAACTTGTTAAAATTGCATAACATATCATCTGTTATATTTTGTCTTATTTTACTGTTATTCTATTCTGTTAAATCACACTGCAAGTTCCCTGTAGAATAGAATCACTATGGGTTGAAATGATACATACCTGAACGGACTTTAGAATAAGGGAAGATCGTTATGGGCTGAAATGATAGGCCTGAACGATTTTCAATTTAATTTTAATTACTTGGGATTGCGGGTTTGAAATGATAAAACCTGGATTTTTCTTTGTAAACTATGGATTGAAATGATATATTATCCGTATCACTTGACTTAGGCAAGAAAATATTATACAGACCCGTGGTTATTTTATGTATTTTTCTGGATATTTTTAAATATTTTTAAATATTTGTAATAATATTAAATTGATTTGAATTGAGTTTTTAAAATGATTTATTTAGAGTAGAAATGATTTTTCTATGTGATAAATGTAAATAAATGAAAAAATATTGACTTTAAAGGGTAACTTAAATTTGAAAATTTGACTAAAAAGGAAAGATGGAAACTTAAGATTTATAAAATTAAAATGAAAATTAAGTTTTAAAATGGTGGAAAAATGGAGAATTAAATTTAAGTGTTGAAATAAATTGTTTAAAAGAAAAATGGGAATTGACACACTTGAAATTTAATAAGTAAACTTTGTAAATTTTTGATTTTATTTGTAAAACTTCTCTTTAGAAATCATAAGTTAAAGGTTTTAAAAGAACATTTTTAATGTGGAAAAAGTATGATTTTTATAAGTTTAAATGGTTTAAATTGAAGTTTATTTATGGCTGGAATTGCACTTAAAACTTGGGAATTCAATTCATAACACTTCAGAAATGCTACCATCTCTAAAATGAACTAATTCTAAACTAAGTAGAATCTGCAGCACTTGTTAAGTGCTGTGGTTATATAAATGAACCAAAAGACTAAAATGAACTAAGGCTATGATAGCACTTGGTAAGTGCTGTTGTAGCAGGAACTAAAATTGAACCTGAAACTAATAAAGAGGCTACTATAGCACTTGTTAAGAGCTGTAGTAGGCTGAAATATGATTTTGTTTAAAACTGAACTGTTATAGCAGTTTATAAATGCTGTCTTTGCTGTATTAAATTGTTTTCAAATATAACTTACCCCAGCACATTTTTTAAATGCTGCGAAAGCTGAAATTTTAACGTTTTATTGTTTTTAAGTGTATAAATGAACTCAGAAAAGGCTAAATTTTTGGGAATTTAATATTTGATTTAAAAGAATAATAACTTTTTTTTAATGGTTTAATTTGAAGTATTTTGATATAAATTGTTTTAAATTTATAACCACGGGTTATAATAACGATTGGTTGTTAAAGAGACCGGGATCGGATATGGACATACTCTCTGTCGATACCGAAAACCACGTTGATAACTGTGTACGCGGTGGAGTTTCCAGAATGAAGTAGGATGGTGGCGACGATCCTAAGGTATATACGTGGACCCAACTCCCGTGAGTTGGCATAAGGTGGCTAAAACAGGAGCGATCGACGGACCAAGGAGGTAGCACCTCTGATCGGACACACTTCTTCGATACCATTCTATTACTTGTGATTGATTTGGTGGCCACCCTTAATTTGGGAGTGTTGTTCGAGGTGGGTGGTAGTGGCTGCTATGCGTCACCACTAGTCCGGATGCGTAATTGGTATATCTACCCTGGCATTGCCTAGTTGTGCCGTGTCACCTACCATATTGAACCCACTACGATTTTGATTTAAAGATCCGACCGCGTTAAGGTTCACCATCCCCTTAACGCTATTTTCTATATGATTATACTTTACTGATTAGACACTACTGTATATAGCGTATACTACTATATAGTAAATAGTTTAACAGATCCTTAGAGGATGGGCGGTCCCAAGCATCTTCTAAGTTACTTGTACCTTTACTACAGTTCACTTGAGTTGGTTAACATTGTATAAGTATGTATGTCCTAACTCGAGTGTTTGTATTTTTTTTATTTACGCTCCGGTCAGCCTGAGTTATTCACAGATTTGGATTTCCGCTCTCTTGGAGATTTTAATCGCTAGAGATTATCTGCTTGTCTTGTCCTATATATTTCAGTTCTGTTGTTCTATTCAGCTTATACTTGGTTATCATATTTAGACTTATGTTGTACTTTATTTCTTCTATTTTATCTTATTTAACTCTGATATATTTATATAGTAGCTTCATGAACTACTATTTCTTTTACTTCCGCTGCATTATTTTACTCCGTGTCTGTGATCTGTGATTATATTTATTTACTGTATATTCTGAGATTTGCCAAATTTAATTTACAACGCGGTATTTTGAGCAATTCAAGTCCAACATGTGCGGATGCGAATGGTTGAAAATATCGGGCCGTTACACCTCTGATCGGGCACATTTTTTCGATACCATTCTATTTCTTTTGTGATTGTTTTGGTGGCCACCCCTCGATTTTTGATATGGGAGTGTGTCCGAGGTGGGTGGTAGTAGCTGCTATGCGTTACAACTAGTCCGGGAGTGCAATTGGTATATCTACCCTGGCATCTCCTCGTTGTGCCGTGTTCACATGCCCTAGCGCGCCTTCTACGAGTTTGTTTTGTACCGTACCTATGCGGTGTCCTCTGGTTAAACCTCCAGTTTACGGAGGAGCTTACACCATCGTATAGACTATGGGAATATATAAAATGTGGTAAGAGGGATATGGGTAACGCCTTAATGCTATTTTTATACCTTTACTTTACTATAGACATATTATAATAGCGTATATTGCTACATAGTAGATAGTTCCATGGATCCTTAGAGGATGGTTATCCCAACATCCTTTAAGTTACTTGTATTTCAGTTGATATTTCACCTGAGTTATATTTATTGATATAATAATGTTAATCCTGACTCGAGTGTTTTGTGTTTTGCTTTACGCTTGGGTCAGGCTGGGTGTCACAGCATTAGGGACTCACCTTTGGAATTGGAGCTTCTCTTGGAGATCCATCTATATTTCTTCAGCTTACAGTTATCCAGTTGTTGGTTCAGACTTGCCATCTGTTTGTATTCGAGACAACATTGTATTTGAGATATCCTGTTGTATTTTATTTCAACTCTGTTATTTATCTATTCCGCTGCTTACTGTTGTAATACTCTGTGTCTGTAATTCTGTGATTTATTTACTTACTGTATATGCTGGGTTTTGCCAAATTATAAATTAAAAATATGATATTTTGAGCAATTCAAGTCCGACATGTGCGGATGCGAATAGTTGAAAATAGCGGGTCGTTACAGTTGGTATCAGAGCTCTGTTTTAGGCAAAACTTAGCATATAAAGTAAATTTAATTAAGAATCCCCTTCGTTTGAGCTTGAATCTCTTCCTCTTTGATTCGGGTGTCCTTTGAATTTTAGAACATTCCTTGTTCTGAAATCCATCCTTATCTTTTCTATTCGTGTTCTTTTAATTCTGGAGTATCCCATATCTCCACTCGTGTTGATCTCTATAATGAATCGGCGGTTCCACCAATCTTAGAATGATTTGTAAAGGGGAGAAACTCCTTTACAGCAGGCATTGATTCACTGGAGATTTCTGTATCCTCAGTTTAGATGGTACTATCTTTTGCTATGCTCGAATTCTATCTCTTGCGATCGTATGTCGGTTTGCTTCAGAATTCTGTATCGATCTTTTTCTTGAAATCACGGTTGACCCAGTTAATGTCGCCAGTGATTTATATAAGTCTATCCATCTTTCTATTTTGTTATTTAATCATCTTACCTTTGTTTCGAGCCTATCTAATAGTTAGAATTCTCTTGGTTAGGGTTTCTCTAATCTGAATCTCTATCCTTGTTTTGAAATCTATTCTTGAATAATCGAGTGAGGGAGTGTATTTGTAATTAATATTAAAATGTTTTATTGTGTCTTATTTGAGTTGTTAAGTTTGAATTTTGGGTTTCGATCGATTCGTCTAATCAACATTATCAATAGAAATTCCAAAACACTTGAACAAAGCAAACTGACTTGATATTGTTTTCAAATTTGGTAAGTGAAATTATTTTTTGATTATGTTATATATATATATAAGTAAAAATTTTCTGAAATGAGATAGTAAAATGAATTGGCTGTTAGAAATGATAATACTTGGTTATAATTTATTTCTTGGTTAACACTTCCAAATCATTAACTATTGTTCTATGAAATTTGTAAATATGGTTACAAAATTTGGTTTCAAAATGAAATGAAATTAAATTAAAGGGTTGAGAATTTAATTTCCGGTGCATTTCTAAGTTTGGTTTTCCATATTTTGAAAAATATATATTATTTGAAAGTATTTCTAAATAGGAATTGTTTCCAAAGAAATTTTAATGAAGTAAATCAGTACTCTCCTCATTTGTCGCTGGAAAATAATTTTCCATGATGACTGCAACACAATCGACATTCATTTTCGAGTCTCGAAGTGGAGAGACCACGTAGCAGTTTTGCTACACTTTTGTTTTGGACAATGAATTTTGTTTGAATTTCTTGTGTATAAATTGATTTATAAAATATATATGTATATAATTATTTCAAAAAAAATTGTTTGAAGTGAAACCGGAAATTTGAATCTTAAGTTTTATATTAAGAAATAGTTTCAATTATTGAAATGAAGTGCAGATTTTGAATAATTTGAATATCTAAAATGATAAATGAAATTTAACCAACTTGAAATGGTTGAATTTGAATTGAATTTATTTGTATAATACTAAATTGCATTCTAAAATATATAACTTGCCTAAAATATTCAACAAGTTAAAATGTTAGGATATAATAGAGTTGTACAAGAAAAAACTTAAGTAATAAAATTGTTCAAACCAAAATCTGGCTTAATATAAAGGTTGTAAATAAAAGAAAGATGGATAGTGTTTAATTGCACTCTGAAACATTTATATAACTTCCTAGAAAGGTTTAAATGTAATTAGAATGTAATTAGATAGTATACACCAGGATAAGTAATAAAATATCAAAAATGATATTTTGTTAAGGAAATGTATAAATAATAAATTGGATAGTAAATTGAATAAATGAAAAAGAATTAATTTGTTGAATAATAAATGGTTGTAATGAATGTTTATACATGTAATATATGTTGCAAAATGTATATTAAGTGGAATAAATTAAATAAATAAGGGAGAATGCTAGTTAAGCAAATAAATATGAACTTAAGAATAGTGAAATTGAAATTTTAAGGGAAATCAACTTAACTGGGGTCAAATGGATTTAATAAATGGGCAAATAAACGAGTTAAATCAAATAAATTTTGTTTTGAAAGGGAAATTTTGTAACAAATGCTAATAAATTGAAATCAAATCTATTGAATTAAATGCATTAAATTGAATCAATAAAATATGGATAAAATAAATAGTCATTGATTTAATAAAATGGATTTGAACCAAATTATTGAATATTAATTAATTTAAAATTGAAATATATATGTTTGAATAGTTAAAGTTGAATGTTGAAGTGGAATTAACTATGGTTGATCAAATAGATTTAATAGATGAGTAAATAAAACAAATTGTGTTGTGAAAACTTTTGTAATAAAAATTAATAAATGGGAAACAAATCAATTTAATATATGGAAATGAAACCAATCAAATGTGAACACAATAAAATTTGATTGATTTAATAAAATGAATTAGAATCAACTAATTGAATATAAACCAATCTTAAAATAAATGTAGTTTATATGGTTTTAAATGAATTGTTACATTTTGCATTTCAATCTATTTTTCTTTCTGGTTGTTTCTATTCTCCTACCTCCTTCCTTTTCGGGGACAAAAAGTTTTGAGTGGGGGAGAGTGTAACGACCTGTAAATTTTAATAGTTTTAATAATATATTTAACTGGAATTTTGTGAAATTTTAAACAAATTGAATTTGGAAATAAAAATTTAACATTTGGAATACCTCTATTTTAACATAGCAACTGGTAAATATTCATCTGATAACATTGAAGTTTATCTTCTTATATAATTTTATTTAAATGTAAATCAGTTAACATTTATTGATGATAAAATGTTTTTTAAATATGAATATTTTTATACAATAAATTTGTAAATCATCTTCTGAGTGAGATGTCATATTTCGTTTCTTCAAATTTCGACTTCTATTGCTCCGTTTATCTTATTTCTGGCAGATTTGTAGCATTTTCGATACCGATTATCGACTTTTGATAGGATAGCCGTACCACTAATATCTGTATACCATTTTGATCGTCTCGTCGTGCTGATCTCTATGGTATTCAACTCTGTGTTTTGAAGTTCGGTAAGTGGCGGAAACCACGAAACGGTTAATCGTATCGGTACCCATTTTTGAGTCCTTTCATTTTTGAGTCCTTTTGTTTCCCTCGTCTATTCATTTTCCATCGTGCAAGCTGTCAGCCACTTATTCAATATCAGTGCACACGTTTATTTTTAAATTACACATTCAAGAAAAAAAGTCTTGGCTTCCCTGCACGTTTTTTTAATGCGTGCATATTTTTTCTGTTGCCTGACTTCTCCACCTCACCTTCTCATTTTTCCTCTAACAACATTTTTCCAGTAAGTTTAAACTTTCATTCTTCCTTTTTTTTCTCATTTTCCTTTCTTCCTTGTGTTGCTTGGCCATCAATCCTTGCTGCACCTCCTCTCCATGGCGGCCACCAATCATCATCTCCATCATCATGAGATCGGCCACCATCTCCTTGACCACCATCATGGCCAGCATGCGCGCAACCTCTGGTCTCATCCAACTCACCCAGGCTCAGCCGATTTCCACTTTCCTCCCATAGTTTTCGACCGAGGCTTCCCTGTAAGTTATATATATATATTCAATATGAAGCTTATGGACAAGTATATATATATATATAGGTTACGTCTATTCAAGTTTCATAAAATTATGTAGCACATATACTGGTTATGTATTGGATAGCCTGTGCATATTTAAATAGCAGTGTATATATATATATATGATGGTTTATATAGATTCTATACTATATTTTATGTGTTATTATATATATAAGTATGCTAGTCTGTTGAGTTTTCAAGGAAGGAAAATTTATAATAGTTTAGTTTATATATATAAACTATTGTATATAATCTATAATTACTAACATAAGTGTATATAGTTTACATGAATTGGCTTCCAAATTTTTTTAGATATAGGCGTTTGTATAGTGTTTATATATATTTATATATATATATTTATAAAGTTGTTTATGATATGCAGATTATATATATATATAACTTATATTTTCTATTTGCATGCTCTTATTGTATACATATAATACATCAGTCCATTAATATGTTGATTAACAGTTTGGTTTCAAGAATTTTTTTGATTTGTGTGTATATATATATTGTAATGTTTCAGTATCGAATGAAGGTTATATATATATATTAGTCCTATGTATTAGTTTACATAAAGTATACCTTTAAATTATAATATATATAAATTGCATATAATAGTTATTTTCCGAAGTGGTATACGTGTTTATATACGTATGGAAGTTATTATATATATGTTTATTATGCTAAATTTGATGTTATTTATTTAATATTTAATATAAGATGTATGTTTGTATTCCTGAGTTGTATTTGAGACCCGACGTATACTTATACATTATATTATAGGGTAATGTAACCTATGTCTTTGTTTTATTTAATATTGTTTTAAATCGTTATATATGCGCGTGAGTCACATATTTTCATATTGGGTTGTATGTATATATATTGGTTGAGGTGTAAAGTTTCTGTTAAGTTAGCACTTATAATAGTAGTGCATATAATAGTATATGTATATTATAATAGTTTTAAGAAGCGAATTCATGTACTGTAATTTTTAATACAATACATATGTTTAAATATATGTGTTTTGAATTTTATTTTAGAAAGCAAATGATATATATATAATAATGTATATATTCTCCGTTTATATCGAAATTGATTAGATTTGTTTTCATCGATTTCTGTTATCAGCCCTATCCGTCGAATTCGTGCCAATTTTGCTTTGCTTTGGAATTCGTGGTTGGATCCGTAAATCATCTCATTCTCATTCATCTCTAGCCTTGAAAGGTGAGCTATCACTCACGATTAACATTCTTATATTTATTAAATTTGATTTCAATTGGAACGACAATTGGAATATGCTGCTAAATTGAACTGTTAATTTTATAATTGCTATATATGATATGCCATTATCTGTATTATTCACCTGTGGGATACGACACCATATCCTATTGTTTATATTTATTTAATTTGTTATTGATGATATATGCATGTTGTTGATATGTTATATTTATTATCATAACTACTTTCACTCTGCAAGTTCCCTGTTAGTATAGAATTCCCTATGGGTTGAAATTATACATACCCGAACGATTTTGTAGAATAGGGGAAAATCGTTATGGGTTGAAATGCTAAACCCAAGCAATTTTCATTGAATTGAATTTGGGACTGCGGGTTGAAAAGATATATACCCGTATATTTTAAATTGCGGATTGAAATGATAAATATCTGTATCACTTGACCATAGAATAGAAAATTATATACAGGCACCGTTGGTGTATATATATATATATATATATGTCCAAGGTTTTGAAAGAAATATATGTGGTTTTAATAAATATTGATTTTAAGATATTATATCTTTAATATAGATTTGATAATAATTTTAATAAATTAAGTTGGAAAGAGAAATGGAAATTAATTTGAAATTTTTTTGAATTTTCTTAAATAAAACCAATTTGAAACTTATTAAATTTGAGATTTTAAAGATATGGTTTATGACTTGATTTTTTATTTAAAGTGATTAAAGGAATATTTCAAGTAAATAAATTGAAGAGAATATATAGTTTATATAAATCGTAAATGAATTTAAACTTCGAAATCTATTGAAATTGAAATGGTTTATTTAGAAACTGAATTGAATTTGAATTGATGAATTGCGAATGAATTAAATTGAAATTTTGGAATTTGAATTGATTTGAATCGATTTGTGAACTTTGAGGAAACTATTTTATTATATAAACTATTTTTAATATAAACTATTTTAAATAAACTATTTTTAATATATTAACCACCCTATTATAAACTATTTTATATATACTAATTATTTTATTATATCAACTATTTTATTTATAACTAATTTCGTATATATTACTTTTAATATCTAAGCGGTTTAAGAGGTAAGTGTTATGGATTTCAAAGTGTTTTAATTTTGAAAAGTTATAATTTTAGAAAGCGTTATGATTTTGGAAACGAATATTATTTTAAGTGAGAAATGATATCGTATTGATATGTTTTTGTAATGGATATGATATTTTGTGTTTGAAGTATGATTTGAAATGAAATGACCATGGTGTTATAATAACGTTCGGTTGTTAAAGAGACTGGGATCGGATATTGTCATACTCTCTGCCAATACCGAAAACCACTTTAACAACTGTGTGCATGGTGGAGATTCCAGAAATGAAGGAGGATAGTTTGGCGACGATTCTATATGGTATGACGTGACCCTGACTACCGTAAGTCAGCTTAGATATGACTAAAATCAGGAGCTATACCGGGCCAAGTGAGGTCATTCCTCCGATCGGCCACATTTCTTTGATACCATTCTATTGCTTTTGTGATTGTTTTGGTGGCCACCCCTTGATTTTTGATATGGTAGTGTGTCCGAGGTGGGCGGTAGTAGCTGTTATGCGTTACCACCAGTCCGGGAGTGCAATTGGTATATCTACCCTGGCATCTCCTTATTGTGCCGTGTTCACATGCCCTAGCGCGCCTTCTACGAGTTTGTTTTGTACCGTACCTATGCGGTGTCCTCTGGGTAAACCTCCAGTTTACGGAGGAGCTTACGCCATCGTATAGACTATGGGAATATATAAATGTGTTAAGGGGGATATGGGTAACGCCTTAACACTATTTTGATACATTTACTTTACTATAGACATATTATAATAGCGTATATTACTACATAGTAGATAGTTCCACGGATCCTTAGAGGATGGTTATCCCAACATCCTTTAAGTTACTTGTATTTCAGTTGATATTTCACTTGATTTGGATATATTGGTATAAGAATATTAATCCTTACTCGAGTGTTTTGTGTTTTGCTTTACGCTCGGGTCATACTGAGTGTCATAGCATTAGAGACTCACCTTTGGAGTTGGAGCTTCGCTTGGAGAGCCATCTATATCTATTCAACTTCCAATTATCCAGTTGTTGGTTCAGACTTGCCATTTGTTTGTATTCCAGACGGCATTGTATTTGAGATATTCTGTTGTATTTTATTTCAACTCTGTTATTTATCTATTTCGCTGCTTAATGTTGTAATAATCTATGTTTGTGATTCTATGATTTATTTATTTACTGTATATGCTGGGTTTTGCCAAATTATAAATTAAAAATCTGATATTTTGAGCAATTCAAGTCCGACATGTGCGGATGCGAATGGTTGAAAATAGCGGGTCGTTACAAGAACGATATATACTTGTCTGTAGCCTACGAGATAAATTAACTTTACGCGGCTACCTTCCCATTCAAGCTATATACCTTCTTTATTATCTTTGGGGCTTCAACATTCCTTAAGGACTAGATCTGCTCTAGATTGGCCTCTATGCTACTTGAATTTACTAGAATCCCAAGAACTTTCTCGGTAGGACTCCAAATGAGCATTTCAGCGGGTCGAGTTTCATCCGATATCTTCGGAGCATGCCAAACATTTCTGACAAGTCTTCCAAGTTGTTCACTAATCACTGTGACTTCACCAGCATATCGTCTACATGGACTTCCATTGTATGCCTAGTTTGATTTTGAGCATCGAATTTAGCAATCTATGGTAGGTTACTCCCGCATTTTTTAGACCAAATGGCATAACTAGGTAACAATACAATCCCAAGTCGGTTATGAAGTTGGTATGTTCTTGATCTGAGATATGCATTGTAAGTTGGTTATAGACGGAATAAGCATCTTGACTTAGGTGATCATATATGAAGTGCTTTGGATTTCAACATTATTGGGTTGTATGGTGTTTTAACGTGTTGAGAGCCAACACTCTAAACATCATTGGTAGGTATAGAGGCAACAAATTTTTTTTAATACTTCGTAGAGCTATTACTTCGGTTGTTCCTATGATAAACTCGGGGAAATATGAATAATCACAGATCTTAGAAACAAAACTTGTAGATCTACTTCGTGGATTAAGGAAATCCAGAAATAGAAGATATACCTATACAACGAGAGATTGATACAATCTCAATGAAAGTACCAGAATTTTTATTCCAAAAGTTGGCACAAACACTCTAAAGATTTGTGGAAGAGAAATAAATGAAGGAATTAAATTAAAATGAGAAAGAACAACACACAACAATTTATAGTGGTTCGGCTAATCACTTGTCCACATCCACTTGAGCTTTGTTAATGATTCTATAAAGTTTTTCCAAAAATGGTCTTATGGATCGATAGCATATGGACCAGTGATGATCCAAGAAGTTACAACAAAAGTACAGAAATTTAGAATGCAGAAAAATGAATCTCGAAATAGTGCCTATCACCCTCTATTTAGAAGCAAAGATCAACATATTTATCCCTACTACGTTCCCCACATCTTGAAGAAGGTGCTCTTAAAAAGATTATGGCCAAATCAACAATCTTTATGGATCGGTCCTGAATCGAAGCTTATGTATAGGTAGCGATCCATGTGATCGTTTATTGACCTTCATTTGCTCCTTTAAAATTATTGGATGGTAGATATCTTTCTTAGGAAGTTGACTATCTTAATGTGAGCATGGATTTGGTTGAAATCCTTGGTTCTATGACTAATTGAAGGTATCTAGTTTAGTTGTTATAAAACTCAAAATTATCAACTGATGTCTGATTCATGGATTGCTAGTGAATCATCCCATATTGCATGCTTTTATCAACAACTATCTTAGTTCCATACGGCACGAGATAAGTTTTAACTTTAGCAACTTCCATGGATCGGTGATGAACCATGGTGATCGCTCGTTATGGATCCAACACTTTGTCTCGAGTGTTGGACTTTTGGCTTTACCCTTTGGAGCTTAATGGCATGTGGTTATCTTCGAGGGTTATTGGTAGATTCATGGTCAACTCTTTAGACTTATGCTGGAATGTGGATTCAGAAGTTACCGTTTTGGACTTCTACTCTACTATCTTCGTATTTGATCGATCTGGCTCGTCCAAATGTAACAACCCTGATTTATCGGTGTTGTTAAAATAGAATAAATTAAGATTTAAATGGGAGAAATTTGAATATCAAGTGTTTTAATATAAATTAGTATTTGAAATGAGAATTTTAAAATGTATATATATTATTGGAAAAGCATATATGAAATTATGTGATGTAAAATTCTCGTTTTAAAAATTGTTATATAATGAGTTAGAACTTTCTAAATATTGTATGAATTTATTTTAAATAAAATTTAATATTGAAATTTATTGTTAAAAATGAGAATTTTTGACGTGTTAATTGTTTTGGGAAAAGATAAAGAAATTGGTGGTTGTTAAATAAAACATTGTTTATTATAAATTGGTGTTTTATAAGTGATAAAACAAAATAAGAATTAGCAACACTTTTCTTTTAGAAAATTAGCAACACTTTGCTAATTGGATCCACCTCTCAACCTACTTAGCCCAAATAAGAGAAAGAAGTTTCTCTCTTTTGTAATTGACAAAATGAACAAATACGTTCATTCTCATTTTACAGTAAACTAAGAAATCATCTTTCTTCCTATTTATCAAACATAGCCTTAAAAAAATCAAATAATTAAATTCAAATAAAATCAGGAAAAGTCCGAGAAAATTAAGGTAAGCTCTCTAACCAAAACTACATCTACATCTGAAATCGTTTGTGTTATCATTGAGTATATTTTCAAATTTTGTATTTTTTGTGAAATTGAGTTCTAGGTTGTAATTGGGGAAATTGAGTTCTAGCTTGAAGATATAGGCAAAATAGAATTGTACAAGGTAACAAGGTGAGTATAGACTCACAACTATCTCTATTGTGAATTTTTTACTATTTTGATTATTGGTTGAATTGTTGTTGAATTAACCTCAATTTAATTGTGATAATTTCTTAGATTGTTAACCCTATTTTCAGTTTACTAAAACCCTAGCTATATGATCACTTAAATAACCAAATTTGTAGCTGTAATTAGGGTTATGTAACACTAGAAATCAATACACTTAAAGCTAAAACCGTCAGAGACCAAAACCCTCTGCCGATGGACCATCGAAAAGCACTAGAAATCGCCTAAGACTCTGCCTATGTGATGCATCCGGTGGACAAGTCCATAGGGACCGGTGCACCAGTCACGCACCTAGGATAAGACCCCGGTGATATTTCGGTGCTTCCTACTCGGCCGTTCGACTTCTTGCTTGCATAATTCTTTCCTTGTATGTTATGTGACTTGTTGTTATCCTTTTGCTTGATGGTTTGCCTTGTTATAATGCACTACTTTAAAGTATAAGTATAATGATCTCTTTTCTCATATCGGGATGTCCGAATCTTGTTTATGACTTTTGTTTCCATTGAGAAACTATTCTATGTTTTGTTGATAAACACAATTTAAATGCATCGGTTTGTGAAGCTATTATAAAGGAAATTCTTTTCGAATATAAATTGTTCGCTGAAAATTATTTCTGAAAATCACTGTAGCAAAAAAGTAATATCTTGGTGTAATATGATTCAAAATGGCTCAATCTTTTTGTGTTAGAAATCTTTTCAATAAGCTACTTGTTCTCTTTTAATCATTTTTCGAAATACTGCTTTTTAAGGGGTCTAAATCAAGTTTGAAACGGATGGTATAGCTCAGGTCTATGTAATTTTATAATTTGAAAGCTGAGATTAAAATTGCCATAACTTTTTAACTATAAATCCAAATTAAGCAATCTTTATTTTGTTGAAAAACTAAGGCTTTAAGGAAAAACTTTTATGTTGCAAGTTTTTGAAAATTCTGATATTTAATGGGTCGAAATTGCATTTCAAAACTGAAAATCTGAACTGAGTAATTTTGTGAAAAGTTGTTTTTATGCTAATGGGTTTTGGTTGAACTTTTATTTGCATGAGTGGAGTTTACTATCTTTTAGTAATCATTTGAGCGTCAGCAAGTGGTTATGGGATATTAGTCTATACTGTAAAATGATTACTAGTTGAAAGTGGATAGCACTTATCTATTTGTTGAGTTTTCGAATTCAATCTTCGGGAATCCATTTAGGCGGATTTGAATGGGTTTAAAATCCATTTTGTGATACTCGTTTTCTATCAAATTGTATTTGCGAAGTGCAACCTCTTGTGTTAGCGAATGAAGTGCGTGTATATTGTGTCGATTTGTGAAGTACAAGTCTATTGCTTGCATATTTTGATGTGATTATCTATGCTTAGTTGTCATGGTTGCTTGACTTTTATGAATGTTGTAAATGAGCACAAACTTAGTTAAAACTCGTGAAGTATTAAATGAAGTATAAGTGTGTTAGTGAAGTACAATCTTGTCATTCTAGCAAGTTTATTATTATCAATACCTCACCTTTGTGATAATTAGAGATAGTCTGATCCGGATGTTATTTTAATGCTTGGGTCAGACTGAGACTTGACAGGTTACAAGGACTTTTGGCTTTGGATGTGAGCTAGCATAAGAAGTCTATTTTGATGCTATTTACATTTTGATGTATCATTGAGTCTTGTGTGTGTGTCTATATATATATATATATATATATATATATATATATATGCTTGTTCATGTTGTGATTTTTTGTTGTCATGTGTATTTGAGAGTTGTCTATGTTACAGATGTATTTGTATATAAAGAGGAGTCTAGTATTTTCTTTTGTAGGCTCATTCTTTCTTTTGAGAAGTTATTGTTGTATATCATTTCCGTTGTGATGTCTGATTCTGTGTTGTATGTTATATTATATATATTGTTCTGAATTAGATTAACTATTGTATTATTGTTTTGCGCCTGGATCAGATATGTCGAATTACCACTTGTAAGAAAAGAAACGAAGAATATAGTCATATTATTCGACGTATTTGATACTTGCCCAAAGTAATTTTACAAATGGTTGACCTTAACCTGCCCTATTCTCAACACTGACAAACAATATTACCCAGTAATACCCTTTGTTGGTGTGGGTCTCGGGGTGGAGTGTTACAGTTGGTATTAGAGCATAGGATTAGAATAATATAGAATATAAGAAACATGAATCGTGGCATAGACAGACTTAGAGTCTCGTCCCTTGGGTGTGTCGGGTAGAGTTTATGATTTATTTCCTTATTAGTATAGAAGTATAAATGATTATTGGGAATAATCATTGGGACCTATTTGTGAAAATTTTAAATTACTATAAATTATTTATATAAGAACATTTTTAAAACAAAAAAATTAAATGGTGTGTTGTAACGGCCCGTAATTTTGATTATTAAAATATTAAATTAAATAAGATTTTTTAGATTTAATATTGCGTGAAATAAAATTTTATGATTTACTAATGAGAATACTAACTAGAACGAAATTTAATAATGTTAATTTAAGGTAATCAATGACTATTTGAATGTAATCTCAATTAATTGGAATAGTTGTAAAGTTAATTTGGTTAGAAATTGTAAATAAGGAATTAAGCCAAATATTGCACTTAATGGTAAAATTTTACGTAATTAATTGAAGTTGGTTAATATAGAATAATTAATTAGTATATGAATTTATTAGCTTGGTTTGTAAACAATAAACATAGAACTGTGTTTGAATTTGTAAGTTGTAACAATTGTTTAATTACGATTTCACTATTTAATCCGTTGAAATTAAATAGGAAATCAATTGCAATTAATCTAATTAAATATGGCAGTTAATATGAATTAAGATGATAATTATAGAATATTAATGTAACAAGATGTAAACCAATGTTAATTATATCCGTAAGATAATAGTTGAGTGAATAATAAAGATGTAAATCCAAATGAATGAATTTATTTGAATTTAAAATTATGATTAATGAATTTATTTCAATTGAAATTGAACGCTGAAATTTTTGCAATGTATATATATTGAATTTGACATGGGAAATTTGTTATAAAAGGTTATTAATTTCTGTATAATTTGAAATGATAAAAATTGTTAGTTATTAAATTTGAATTTGAAAAGTGGTTTAATTAATTTAATAATAATTTATTTAATTAACATGAAAATAGCCATTTTGGGCCACTATCTCGGATTTCAACGAAACAAGTTTCATCGGATTTGTAATAGTGAATTATTGTAGGATTTTAAGTTTCGTAGCGATCGGATTTGTCGTTTGATCGCACGGACTTGAAACGCGTAGAAATCAATTTAATGAAATCAATTTGAAATAAGATGATTTTAAAAGCTAACTTGTTTATACAATGGAATTAGGACTTGAAACCTGTTCCATTGGATTTAAAAATATCGAAAACATCTATTTTGATATATGGGATGACCCATTTTCATTTTGGAAGTGAAAGGGACTTTTCGGGTCGTTATTGTCGTTCGAACCAATTCGATATGATCATTCTTTCTTATCGGGCCTTGTCCGTATAAATAGATTTTGTTCTAACCCTAGCAGTCTTTCTATCTCTTATTCCTGTATATACATCAACTTTTGTCTGTTCCTTTCTTCAATGGCAGAAACCAATTCCAATTCCAAACCCTAAATTCAATTTCGAAAATTCAAATTCTCCAAACCTTATCATATTATATATCGTTTGAAACCTCTCGATGAGCGCAACCCAAATCTTCTGTTTGTATTTGCAATCGAGTTTTGGTTTGTCCAAAATTGGTCAGAACATTCTCAGCTGTTTATTTGGAGGATGATCAACGGCGACGGATCGTCGATTCGAGGGTACAGTGTCATGGTGTTTCGCGTGGGGAGTTTATCCAAGTACCTTAGTGGTTGGATATGGCTAAAAATTCGACTAGGGTTGCAATATCTTCGGTGGTGGCTGCATCCTTTTTGGGTGACGTTGGTCGATCTGAGGTCGTGTGGGGGTTGGGAGGTTGTGGGCGACTGATGTAGGCGAGCTTGGGTGATGAACGACGGTCAAAAGTGGTGGCGGCCATTCATTGATCTAGGTTTAAACACATTTGCTCCTGTTAGATTTTCGAGCAGGAGATGCTGACGTGGTAGTGGTATGAGGGTAATTCATTTATTTTTTATTTTAATTAAATTTTAAATTTTCAAATGTTCTAACGACCATATCTTTTACACACATGCTCGGATTAGCATGCAGTTTGTTTCGTTGGGGTTGTATCAAAATTCTGGACATTATGGAACTGGTTTGGACAAATTCTGAGACTGTTCAAATTTGGACCTTTAATTGGATTTTAAATCGTCGAAAAATCAAAGGTGAGTGTTTTAACCCATCGACAACTACTAAATCGTCTTATGTTAGTTAAATAAAATTTATGATGTGATTAGAAGTTGATTGATTGTTGTTTGGTATATTTAATTTTTCGTTCTAGTTAAATCTGAATTTTTCCGAATTTAATTGCCATTTAATATAATATTGAATTTAAATTGACAGTTAAATACGTGTTAATGATAATCAGTCAATTGTTGTTATTTACTGGTTGATTTGAATGGTGATTGTGATGGATGTTTAACTGTTGATATTGGATGACTAGATGTTATGTTATTTTATATATATTGATATCACACTACAAGCTCCCTTAGTTTATTGTTAGTAAATCACAATGGGTTGAAATGATACATACCCGAATGATCTATAGATTAGGGAAAATCATGATGGGTTGAAATGATAAACCTGAGGGATTTTATAAATTTTGAATTTTATTCGAGATTGCGGATTGAAATGATATACATTCGTAAATTTAAATTATTGTGAGTTGAAATGATATATATCTATATCACTTGACCAAAGGGTAGAAAATTATATACGGACACCGGATTGGTTAAATTTAATAATTTTAAATTCTCAAAATTTTAATTTAGTTAAATGATATTATGAAATAAAATTTGATTTATATAGACTGGGTTATTTTCAAACCCAACTTTTAAATGTTGAAATTGGAATTGGTTTAAAGGAATTGTTTAAAGAAATTAAATTGAAATTTTAAAGTTGAATTTTTGAAATATAAATGAATTTATCAAAAAAAGAAAAAAATTAAGTTATTATAAACGTTTGAATATTTTAAACTTTGAAATCTAAAAGGAATTTGAAGTGGTTTAAATTTGTAGTTCAAACATGGATTTGAAATCAATAAATTGAAATGATTTTTGTGGGAATTTGAATTAAAATAAAAATGGAGTTTTGTTGATTTGAAATCTGGATATAGTCCAGATTGGTTGAAATGGAAGAAATAGTTTAATTTGATATTATTTCCAAATTGATTATTTTAATATAAACTATTTAAAAATATATTATTTTAAAATTTAGATTTATTTAGATTTTCAAAATATTTACTATGTAAACTATTTCAATAATCAAACCATTTTCTATTAAACTATTAAAACTGTATTAATTCTATTTTCAAACTATTTTAAACCATTTTAATACATTTAAACTATTTTAAACTATTTTAATTAATTTTAAACCATTTTAATCTGTTTTGAACTATTTTAACTATTTTATTCTATTTTAAAATATTTAAACCATTTGAACTATTTTAAAGTATTTTAAAGTATTTAAAACTATTTAAAACTATTTTAAAAATATCCAAACTATTTTCTAAAAATAAAATGGTGCAAGGTTTGACTGTTATATTTAAATCCTTAATTTGAAAGCAAAATGGTTAAATGAATGTTATAACTTACGTTGGAATTTAAAATGATATTTTCTAGTGAAATGACATATTAGAGTAAATATGATGATTTTGAAATAAAGGTTTAACCTATTTTGTCGATATGATTTCGAAAGTGACATGATTTCAAAAGTGAATATGATTTTGAAAGTAATATGATTTTAAGTAGATATTATATTTTGATATCAATTATGAATTGATTTTGGAAATGTAAAGAACCATCTAATGTGAAATAAGCGTTTAGTTGTTAAAGAGACCAGGATCAGATATTGTCATACTCTTTGCCAATACCGAAAACCACTTTAACAACTGTGCACGCGGGAGAGATTCCAAAATAAAGTAGGATGGTTTGGCGAACGATTCTCTATGAGGTATTATCATAGCCCTGACTCCCTCGAGTCAGCTTGATGTGACTAAAACAGGAGCCACGCCGGACCAAGTGAGATCGCACCTCCAATCGGACATGCTTCTTCGATACCATATTATGATTTTATGATTAATTTGGTGGCCACCCCTCGATTTTGATTATGGGAGTGTGTTCCGAGGTGGGCGGTAGTAGCTGCTATGCATTACCACCAGTCCAGATCCGCAAAACAGTAGTATCATACCCTGGGCATTGCCTCACGTGTCTTGTCACATGCCTTATCGCGCCCATTATAAGTTTGGTTTGTACCGTACCTATGGATTGCCCTCTGATAGCCCTCCAGTTTATGGAGGAATTACGGTAGTGTATAGACTACGGGAATATATAAAAATGTGTTAAGTGGGATATGGGTAACACCTTAATGCTATTTTAGTACTTTACTTTACTGATAGATATATTATAATTGCGTATATTGCTACATAGTAAATAGTTTAATAGATCCTTAGAAGATGAAACCCCGAACATCTCTTAAGTTATTGCATGCACGTTAGACACTGGATAGGAGATGTAAAATTCCGTAAATATCTCTGACGCCGTTACACTCATATTTATTTACTGTTGATTTAACTTACATAAGATCTTTTAGTTCTGACTCGAGTGTTTTGTCTTTTCAATTCGCTCGGGCCAGTCTGAGCCTTTCAGTATATTGAAGACTATTTCTGGAGGAGGAAGATGAAGATTCAGTATATTACTACTATTTATTATAATTATTCCACTACATCCTGTGTTCTGCTGCATTATTTATTTATTTCTGATGTATGTATAACTCTGATTTGAATGTAAAAGTGTAATCAAATGTTATTTTGTAAAATAGCTTCATGAACTGTTTATTTGATTATAATACTTTGTCATTCCGCTGCGAGGTTCTATGTTTTTGTTTTTGTTTTTTTCTTTTATTTCCTTATTTACCCCATTAACAATCCTCCCTTTTGAATGGTTTGAATTAGACATGTGTGGTTTATTGTCGATTTAAACCGTCCAAAAAGGTGGGTCATTACATTTGGTATCAGAGCTTTGGTTTAGCGCTAACCTTAGCTTTGTGGGGTCTGACTCATTAGAGATAGGGTAGTAATACCCTAGAATGAGTTGTCTGAGGGTATAAGAGAGAGTGTACTTGTTAGTGTTATATAAATGTTTTATATTGTGTTAATTTGTTCGGTTTAGTATTTAAAAATTCTGGTCAGTACATAGGACGCTATGGCATCGATAGGGATTTCAAAACACTTAACAGGGTAGACCGATGCAATATTGGTTTTGAAATATGGGTAAGTGAAATAATTTTACCTAGTATTATATTTTGCATATAAAAGAATAATTTTTACAAATGGATATAATTGTATTTGATATGTTGGTTGTTAGGTAGTGAAATTTTATAAATATTGTATTGTAAAATAAGATTTATAAATAAAGTAAATGTAAATTGAAATTTTGAGAACTTAAGTTCCGGGGTTTTGAATTTGGCTTTCAAAAGATTTGGGAATATAATATTAGTAGTATTTGGAAGTATTTTCGAATATAAATATTTTCAATGCGATTTAAAAGAAATGTTTTTTAAAGGAATTTTGGAATGCAACAAGTTCTGTTCTCCCCTGTAAGGACCCGTTTCTTCAACTTCCGAATATCGACATCGATACGTCCACTGTATCAACTGCCGAACAAACGAATGCCGAAAAACCGAATACTTAGGGTTTAAAAGAAGAGGTAGAAGAAAAGATAGAAGAAAAAGAAAGAAAGAAGAACAATATCAGAAACAGAACAACATCAGAATCTCACATTCGCAGCGGAACAATATACAATAGATAAATCAGTAATCTTTTAAACAAAGAATTTTATCAGTTTATACATACATCAATGAGTCAATATACAACTCAATACAACACAGCAAATCAATGGACAGTTGTATAACTTGTCCTCATACAAAATACACAGTGGAATAAATAATGTCAGTTACAAATACTACGACTTGCCATCCAGCTTGCTTCCAAAGCTCCAGAATATCCAGAATATCCTGATAACATAACTCTTGGCTGCCCGTGTGGAAATTGGTGGGCACCCAGAGTTTAGAAGGGAAACAATAAACTCCGAGTCAGTCATGGTGACTGGTGTGAGATCGTAAAACAGTTTATCTTTAAAACAAACAACAGGAAATTTTAAAGTCAATTTTGCAATGCTTTTGAAAATGAAACTACCATAAGACCTCCCGCCACACACACAATGCAAACGCAGAATTGGGGGAGATTTCTTCTTATGATAGTCAAAGATGCTTACTACGCAAAATCAAATTCTTTTTGATATTATTATTAGTGCATAGTGTAGAAAACATTTCGAAAGTAGAATATAAATCTTAGCCAACATAGGTACCATTATAGTATGCTTACTATAGCTACCATATTAGATGGTAGGTTCTACAATTAAAACCGTACAAGTCACGTATTGTTTCTTTGGATTTTCAACAAATGGTCAGGCTAAGGAACTTCCTATTCCATGAACAGAACGCCTCTGGAATGACGTCCCGAGAAATAACCTAACATTACGGTTAGATCTCTGCCAACACAAGGCCGGGTTAGCTCTGCAAAAATAGGTAACTACTGACACGCGTATGCCATCCCCCAATCGTCACCGATCTTCCCGAGGATCCTCGATTTCCAACTACCACAAAGTAATAAACTCGCAGCATCTACATAGGTTAAGTATCTGGGCTCCATACCATGATACCACCTTTATCCAGAAGGAATGACATACACTAAGGGGCGCTACTCCCTAGAACCTTGCCGCATCCTTCCTATTTTGACCATTTCCGGGGTGTGAGGCTCGACGAAATCTCGTCCACAAAGCTACGCTTTGTTCACAAAGCCATGCCTTGGGTCAACAAATGATCAACCTATGATCACAAAGATAAATGATCAAACAAATGATCATATCACAAATGATCAAACACTGATCATCACACAGCAACACTCAGCATGTCACATTACCAAATTGGGAGTATAACGCTGATAAATTTCAACTACATAACCTCTGAGCTCGTACGTCTCAGAGAAGGGTGTTAAGCTAAGAGAATAAATTCTCCGCCACCAACAGAAATGTATTTGAAAGAAATCAGCTTTATATCTCAATTTGTAATGTCAGACACACAATCCATACAAGTCTGTTCCGAGATCGAATAGAACCGAAGGCACTTCTCACGAAGCCCTTGCAATTTCGGATAATTTTCAATCACGTCGGGACTTCCCGTCACTAAGGGTGATAAAACCTCTAAATCGGAGATCAGCCGATGTAGAGTAACTCGACGGTAATCCTTCCGTTTTCAAAAATATCCGGTCTTCAACACCGATCATCAAATGTAATTCATTACGACGTATCACATATTCGGAATGGGTTATACGACCCCATGGTCCTTTCCCGACTAACCCGAATAGTGAGCGCTTATTCAAAAATAAGTGTGGCATTCAAATTCATCCAATTCACAACAAATACCTATTTAAAGGTAAATATTGATAGTCGGTTATTTAACTATCAATAAGGATGTGCAACAACATCAGATTCCAAATAATTTTCCCAAATTATTTATTCTTCAAAAATATCTTTACAAGATATATAATTTCCACACTTCAAAAATAAATCAATATTTATTTTCAAAACGAATTTCCATTTCTATTATAAATTCCATAGTGAATTTATATTTCAAAATATCTACTAATATACGATTTTCAATCGATTTCAATATTCCATTTCAATTTATCTTTACAAAGATAAATTCTCTTAAAACGTTTCATTTCATATTTGGAAAACATTCTCATACTTATTTAATAATAAGTATTTCATAAATTTATTTATTTTCAACACTTGGAAAATATTCGATATACTTAAATAAAAAATTAAGTATATATTCATTCTTTAAGGAAAATATTCTTTTAACACATTTATTTGGGTCAAAACGAATATTGCGTAAAACATCGTTACGACGATCCAAAATCACTAGTATAGGAATTCGAAATTAAGATAGATATATAAATCCCAATACTAGATAAAAACATTTCCTTTCGGAAATCATTTACTATAACAACAGTGTTATAGTCTACCATTTCCTTTTTTCTCGAAAACGTCTATTTCAACAATGAATGTTGAAATCTATGGTTTCGATATTTAATATATTTTAAAACATCGTTAAAACAATTAACTTCATTTTTAATGTAACTTCCCTAAAAACAATATCCACTTTATTCAATAATATATTCACTGTCCAAAATTGTGAATATAATTTACTTAACCAAATTTCAATCATCTCTACACATTTTATTTCAATAAAGATTCGCTATTCAAAAATCGCGAATATATCTTCTTTAATAACCTTCTATATTTAATTTATCAAATTTAATTGATTTCGAATTTATAAAACAACGTTTATAAATTCTATTTCTATTTTGTAACAACTTTGATTTATAAATCTTCTTTTATTAACTTCTATAATTCACTTATCAAAATAAGTGTTTTCGGATTTATAAACAACGTTTATAAATCACATTTCTATTTTTAAAAACTTCAATTTATAAATCTCCTTTGTTAACTAATTCAATTCATAACTCAATTTTTTTATACCAACAATCCATATTATAAGTTAAATACTTACAATTCATTTATTTTACAAAATCATTTCCATTTATAAGTTCACCATTTATAAATTTCTTTCACTTATAAATTCTTAAAAATTCATTTTAACGCTTATAAAAACTCGTTTATAATCCCAATATTTTAAAGTTATAAATATCAATTTTTCTGTACATCTTTTATAATACTTTAAAAATCTCAATTTAACCCATTTTACAATTAAATCAACTTTCATTTCAAAAATCACACTTTGGTTATATTTCACAAAAAAATCTTAACTTTTTATAACTTTAAAATTTTAAACGTTTATTTATTTAAAGTAAATCACTTCAAAAATTTCTTTTAAAATCAACATCGTTATTTTTAAATTTTTCAAAGATGAATCCAATGATGCAACGCACCAATTAGTCAATCACAACATTCAATATCATATATCAATACGATAACAGAATATACAACAAATATCTGTAAATAATTAAATACTGGTGAGGAATCCAGTTGGATCCCTCCAACCTGTTTCCCTGCATCCACAGACGTTAGCACAATACCAATTCCACTTCGAGGTGGAATATCGTGGTATATGGGATTTATAAAAATATCATCCGCTTAATAACGGCGCAATAGGGTCTCATCCGCTATACTGTGACGACCGCCCATGACCCCTACATCGACCTAAAGATAGTGCGCTATAAAGTGTGCCAGGCAGCCATGGACGATTGCCAGGGTAAATTAAAAACAACAGAATCTATCGTATTACTCACAGCGCATGGACAAAATACAATAGAATATATATATAGAGAATCTTCACAGAATAGAATCTCATCAATAAAACTTCATAATAGTTGGATACAAACATTTGAATAGTCAATACATTAAGCCTCATTACATATCACTCAGAGAATATACAAACAACGGAACATCCAGTACATATAGTATGAAGATAATATGCAACCCTCCAGCTCGTCTTCGATATCAGCATCGTGGAAAGCAAGAACAGCACCTGTCACCTGCTACCTAGTCTGCCCGTCCCAAAATGGTCGAACAGCCCAAGGCAATAAGAGTTAAAACATAAAGCCTTGAGTCAGACAACAGTCTTAGTGAGCAGTAAATTAACTAAAAACATACCAAAAGAGAATAAAGGAAAAGGAATAGAAATACAACCCTCCCACTCCACCTCTTTCTACAGTGATAGCCCCAGACACACACTAAGCAGAAACAAGCATAACAAAGCATACAATTTAAAGTAAAGCAATAATCACTCGAGTCAAGGGCGATGTTTTCCAAGTACAAACCCCCAAGGCCTAAACCAAGATCAGATAAGCACCCAGAAAATACCGCTCTTGAGACCGAATGACGATACAACCAAACATCCATGACTCTGGCTATCACTGTTATCATTGCCTCGATATCATCGTTAATTGAATGACCGGCACATTCTTTCAGCCGTCCGTCAAGGGCTAATGGAAACCCCGGTTCTAGACATAACTCCGCACGTCATCGTGACCCGTGCCTAGGACTATCGAATCTGCCCAAAGTACTTGACTATCAATCATTAGCCTTCAGGGACTATCGAATCTGCCCAACGTACTCTTGCTTTGAGCATGCTAGAACCTTCAACAACGATGAGATCTCAGCCTCCTAGTCATCCTCCTCGACGACTATTTCCATACTAGCTCAAGCGCCTCTCGAGCAAACCATTATCCTCAACTCGAACCATTTCACCGAGTTATCAACATGCTTGGAATGATCCCGTCTGGATTATACCAAGGCTATCTCATATCATACTTCACCTCATCATCATCATAGCAAAGTCTCATCTCAACATCATCATCAAATCTATCCATATGAGCTTCATCATCCGCTACATATGCCACGTGCAGCTTTTCCAATTCAAGAGCCTTTCCCTTAGCTTTTGAATCATCTTCGACCATCTTGTCTAAATCAAATCATAAATCATATAATTCATAGCAATCAATCAAGTCAAACATTAATCCAAGTAAAGCAAGCATTCAAATATGATCTAAATAGACAATTATAACAATAATGGCAATTTCGTAAATAAAGTGTCGAAAGTCTATCAAGCATGAAAACATGAGAAATATCTCTACAACTTGATGAATGAACTTGCATAGGTTAATCATGTAGTAAAATGGTTGTCAAATCATCATGAACAATGGATCTATATGGATCTACACTTAGGTTTACAAAAATGCATGGAAATCACTATTTTAACACCAAATCAAGCCAATGATCCGATATACTTCTTTGGATCCGTGTGAGAGATAATCACCACTCAGCAAATCACCTAAACAACTCAAAAGCAACACACTTCAGATCTGGACAGCGAAGGATCTAACTTGATCTATCACCAATCCGCTTCAAACGATGAAATCTCTCTTCGAAGAATGTAGATCTTCAATCTAAGCTCTTCGATCTTCGATTTGACCTTCAATATGGATGGAAGGAATCACTAGATTATAGTGGAGAAAAGAAGTGAAGAAGGGTAGAAGTCGAGCTCTCAAAATGGCAGCACTTCGTCGCTTCGAAATCCGGATCCCAAAAAGTGAGAAATGGACGAGTATTTATAGCTGAAATCTCCTTAACTCGTCCGCTTTCTTAAGTCGTTGCCGACTTAACTCTCCCTCCGACCTACGACTTAGCAAAACCCACCAGTCTACGACTTACGACCTAACAACAGCTCCGACCTAACACACGCGCAACCCACGACTTAACTTATATGCGCGACCTAACAGGGTCTCCGATCTAACAGGGTCTCCGATCTAACAGCTATGCCGACCTACGACTTAACTGGGTATACGACATAACGACTCAACAACAGGTGCGACCTAACTGTATACGACTTACGACCTATCTCTGGCCGACTTAACACACACGCAACCTAACGACTCATCACCCTATTCCCTTAACTCGGCCACGACTCAAATGTGTTACGACTTAACTGCTAGACTTAGGTCGCTCACATCCTAACTCCAACACTCCTTAAGTCGTTAACTCGCCCAACCAACCTAACATTTAACCCGTCCATTTTCTTAGGTCGCCTCAAATCTTAAGTCGCTAAATCCTTAAGTCGTCCCAATCTCTCCTAAGTCGGTCAGTTCCTTAGATCGTCTATCTCTTAGGTCGTGCACTTCCTAAGTCGGTCACTCGACCTAAGCCACCCCATACGACCTAATTTCCCCACGACTTATCCCAATGCCTAGGTCGCTCCAAACCTTCCTACGACCTAAGACTTAAACTCGGAACGACTTATCAACAATGCGACCGAACTCTTAAGTCGCTCCACTGCTACCCCAGCTTCCTTAGGTCGTCGCCGACCTACCCCTGAGGTCGTTATCTCCCCTAAGTCGGTCACGACTTAGGACTTAACAAAATTCTGCCAAAAACTAAAACGACTTAACAACGCTAAAAATTCCAGATTTTTACGAACTTTTCGATCCGTAAAAATACGGGTCGTTACATTCTCTCCCCCTTAGGAATTTGGTCCTCGAAATTCCAAACAAACAAAGCAATCAAAGACTATTCTGCACGCCTACCATCCATAGCAATCAACAAACCATGCATCCAATTCTAGCTTAGCATGCAGAATTCTAAAACTAGAACAAGTTACAATATCGTGAGATGACACGACACCTTAGGGCCATACCTTGAAGAGTTCAGGATGAGCTGCCTTCATACTCTCTTCCACCTCCCACGTACAGTCGTTATCATCATCACTCCATTGTATCTTGAGCAACTTAACTACCTTCCTCCTAAGTTGTTTCGTGTCAGTTTCCACAACACGAATCGGCTTACGAGGTCTCTCATCGACTGGATCAACTTCGAAATCTTCACAGCTATCAGTAGAAACCACTGTATTCGAGTCGTGCACATACCTCCGTAGATACGATACATGAAAAACATTGTGCACACTCGACATCTTCTCTGGTAACTCCAATCTGTAAGCGAGCTTTCCAATTCGCTCGATGATCGGAAATGGTCCAACAAATCTTGGAGTCAATTTTCCTTTCTTCCCGAATCGAATAACATTCTTCAGTGGAGAAATCTTCACAAAAACCATATCACCCACGTCAAATTCCAAATCCTTACGACGCTTATCGGTATAACTTTTCTGACGGTCTTGGGCTGCCTTCATTCGTTGCCGAATGATCTCTATGAAATCCGAAGTCTGTCGAATCATCTCTGGCCCAAGCATCAACTTTTCTCCGGTCTCTAACCAACATGTCGGAGAGTTACACGGTCTTCCATACAATGCCTCATACGGTGCCATACCAATGCTGGACTGGTAACTGTTGTTATATGAAAATTCCACCAAATGAAGATGATCTTCCCATGATCCTCCGAAATCCAAAACACGAGCCCTGAGGAGATCTTCCAAAACTCGGTTGACTCTCTCGGTCTGACCATCTGTTTGTGGGTGATAAGCTGTACTCAAACACAACTTGGTTCCCAAAACTTCCTGGAAGCTCTTCCAAAATTCACTAATGAACAATGGGTCTCGATCGCTCACTATACTCTTCGGAATACCATGGAATCGAACTATCCACTTGACATACAACTCAGCCAACTTTGATGCAGTCCTAGTCGATCGAACAGGAATGAATCTTGCACTCTTAGTCAGACGATCTACGATGACCCAAATCCCTTCATTTCCCGTTCTTGTTCTAGGCAATCCATCAATAAAATCCATCGACACTTGCTCCCACTTCCAGGTAGGAACTTCTAATGGCTGAAGCAATCCACTGGGCTTGTTCTTCTCAGCTTTCACCAACTGGTAGTTCATGCACTTGGAAATAAAATTTCCAACATCCTTCTTCATACCTTCCCAGTAATAGGTTCTCTTCATGTCCCGATACATCTTATTTCCACCTGGATGAATTGTCAACTTCGAGTGATGGCTTTCCTTCAGAACTTCACTCCTCAATTCATATATATCGGGGACAACTAGTCGTCCTTGCTTTCGAAGCCAACCCTCTCGATCGACCTCGAATCCTTTATCCTTCTCTGGGTCCAATCCAGATTCCAAATCACGAATAATCTTGACAAGCTTATCGTCTCGCTTTTGGCTCTCGCCAATCCTTTCCACAAGAGTGGGTCTTATCGATAAGTTTGCCAACATCTCAGGTTCCAATTCGCATCTGGGCCTGAAGTCAAAACCAGCTAAATACTTGAGATTTCTCCATTCTGAAAACATGGCTCCCAATCCTGCATGTCTTCGACTTAACGCATCTGCCACTGCGTTACCTTTTCCCAGAGTATAAGCTATATCGAAATCATATGATGCCAAAAACTCTAGCCAACGTTGCTGCCGAAGATTCAAATCCTTTTGGGAGAAAAGATACTTCAACGACTTATGATCTGTAAACAACTCGAATCGAACTCCCAATAGATAATGTCTCCACATCTTCAGAGAAAAAACAATCGCCGCCAACTCCAAATCATGAGTCGGGTAATTCCTTTCATGCGGCTTCAGTTGTCGACTTGCATACACGACAACTTTATCCCTCTGCATTAGCACTGCTCCAAGTCCAGTACCACATGCATCGGTGTAAACCACCATCTCATCATTCCCACTTGGAATAGTCAAAACAGGAGCACTTGTCAATCGCTCTTTCAGGATTCTGAAAGCTTGCTCACACTTATCTTCCCATCTGAACACTTGGTTCTTTTTCGTCAATCCTGTCAACGGTGCAGCCACCTTAGAGAAGTCTTTGATAAACCGTCGATAATATCCTGCTAATCCAAGAAAACTTCTCACATCAGATGCATTCTTAGGTCTAACCCAATCCTGGATTGCTGCCACCTTAGCGGGATCAACCGCTATTCCATTTCCAGAGATAACATGGCCTAAGAACCTCACTTCACTCTTCCAGAAGTGACACTTCGAAAACTTAGCCTTCAGCTGATGTTTCCGCAAGATTTCCAAAACAATATGCAAGTGCGTCTTGTGCTCTTCTTCAGTTTTGGAATAAATCAGAATATCATCCACGAACACAAGCACGAACTTATTCAACTGATCTCTAAACACTCTATTCATAAGATCCACAAAATATGCTGGCGCATTAGTCAATCCAAACGGCATTACCAGCCACTCAAAGAAACCCGATGGTGTCCTGAAAGTAGTCTTCGGCACACTATCCTTAGCAACTCTCAACTGGTGAAATCCCATTGCCAAATCCTTCTGAGAAAACACCTTAGCTTCGTGAAGCTGATCAAACAAGTCATCTATTCTCGGCAATGGATACTTGTTCTTCTTAGTCACCTTATTCAGCTCACGATAATCCACACACAACCTCAGCGATCCATCCGCTTTGGTTACAAACACAACTGGTGCACCCCATTCGGACACACTACGCCGAATGAATCCTTTCTGTAAAAGATCATCCACCTGCACCTTCAACTCTTGCTGTTCCCTAGGCGCCATCCGCCTAAGAGGCATCACAACAGGTCTGGCTCCTTCAACTAGATCTATACGAAACTCGATCTCTCTATGCGGCGGTAACCCTTTGACCTCGTTAAAGACATCCTCAAATCCATTGACGATTGGCAACGATGACAGTCCATCCCGTGGAACAACCAGAGAATACATGAAGCTCATGAAGACGCCTTCTTCATGCTTACATCGTATCACAATCCTTCGCCCCTCCACATTCTCTACTGTCACCTCCAACCTCTCACAATCAACCTTTGCCGCATACTTCCTAAGCCAGTCCATACCCAAAATAATTCCGAACGCCGCAAAGTTCAGAACAAAGCAGTCACAAACAAAAGAGCAATCATGACTCGATACAATCAGACCACGGCATAACATACACAAACAAGACGAACCCCCAACTAGATTAGTCACAACCAATGGCCTATCAACAATATCCGTTTCTAAACCCAACCGGCCTACAAGTTCGCTACAAACAAACGAATGCGACGCCCCAGTATCAAACAGAACTATGACTTGAACAACACATAGGAAAAGAGTACCTTGAACCACCACACTCTTCCCTTTCTCTTCAGCGGTAGGAGCTTTCGAAGATGATGGAACAGCCCCCAAAGCATAAGCTTTCACAATCTGCTTGTCCTTCCGCGGTTCTGGACAATTCCTCTTGAAATGCCCCGGCTTGTCACAGTTGTGACACTTCATCGGTACCTTCGGATTCTTACAATCCTTAGAGAAATGGCCCTTCTGCTGACAATTGTAGCAAGTCACTTCGCCCTTCGGCTTCTTCTGGCCATCCTTACCCTTCTGCTGCTGCTGCTGCTTCCTCTTCTTGTTTCCACCCTGCTGTGGTTTAGACTCTCCCCTGGTCTCAGCAACAACAGATCCTTCCTTAGGAAACAGACTCTCATGCCTGAGAGCTTTCTCCACAAGCTTCTCAAATGAATCGTCCAAATGATCCACCAACTGCCTCCCAAGATAACTGTCCAAGCCTGTCACAAACTTCTCATTCTTCTGATATGCATATTCAATATATGATTGGGCATACTTGGACAAAGCTTCAAACTCAGAAACATACTCAAGAACTGATCTTCCTCCTTGCTTGAGCTCCACAAACTTCTTGAATAGAACAGACTTCTGAGCTGTAGAAATGAACTTAGCTTCAAATCTGACTTGGAATTGCTCCCAAGTAATCTCTTCCTCCGGAGTATCAAAGGTGATAGAGTTCCACCAATCCGAAGCTCTTCCTTGAAGTTGCCTCGATGCTAACTTCCTCTTAATTGCATCCTCAATTCCCAAATCACCAAAGATCCTCCTACAATCATCTATCCACCTCTGGACTTCAATGGTCGATTCTGTTCCCAAGAAAACCTTTCCTCCAAAAGCAGTATAGTCCTTACACAACTTAGCAAAATCCACCAGTTTTGGAGTTTGAACTTGAACTCCAACATCCACCGATGGCCCCGGAGCTGGCATCCTTCTCATGATCGAAGTCATCATAGCTTCGAACATAGCAACATAATCAGCAGCCCCTTCAGTAGCACGGCCTTCCCTAGTAGCTGGTCTCCCTCTTTGACTCATCCTTAATATCTATAAAAAGGAATGATTAGCACACCTTTGAGAAACAACTGCATAAAGGACTCAAACTCTACTAAGCTACTATATTATATATAGTAATCATCCATCAAAATACAATTACGTCTCTCATACGTAGTTATGTCAGTGAGCGTTGGGTAAAATCGATTAACCAAGGCTCTGATACCAAATGTGACGACCGCCCATGACCCCTGCACCGACCTAAAGATAGTGCACTGTAAAGTGTGCCAGGCAGCCATGGACGATTGCCAGGGTAAATTAAAAACAACAGAATCTATCGTATTACTCACAACGCATGGACAAAATACAATAGAATTTATATATACAGAATCTTCACAGAATAGAATCTCATCAATAAAACTTCATAATAGTTGGATACAAACATCTGAATAGTCAATACATCAAGCCTCACTACATATCACTCAGAGAATATACAAACAGCGGAACATCCAGTACATATAGTATGAAGATAATATGCAACCCTCCAGCTCGTCTTCGATATCAGCATCGTGGAAAGCAAGAACAGCACCTG
This sequence comes from Allium fistulosum, assembly GCA_030737815.1. NCBI lineage: Eukaryota > Viridiplantae > Streptophyta > Magnoliopsida > Asparagales > Amaryllidaceae > Allium > Allium fistulosum. The sequence goes on along the minus strand of CM060902.1, from coordinate 793,642,928 downwards.
TCACCTGCTACCTAGTCTGCCCGTCCCAAAATGGACGAACAGCCCAAGGCAATAAGAGTTAAAACATAAAGCCTTGAGTCAGACAACAGTCTTAGTGAGCAGTAAATTAACTAACAACATACCAAAAGAGCATAAAGGAAAAGGAATAGGAATACAACCCTCCCACTCCACCTCTTTCTACAGTGATAGCCCCCAGACACACACTAAGCAGAAACAAGCATAGCAAAGCATACAATTTAAAGTAAAGCAATAATCACTCGAGTCAAGGGCGATGTTTTCCAAGTACAAACCCCCAAGGCCTAAACCAAGATCAGTTAAGCACCTAGAAAATACCGCTCTTGAGACCGAATGACGATACAACCAAACATCCATGACTCTGGCTATCACTGTTATCATTGCCTCAATATCATCGTTAATTGAATGACCGGCACATTCTTTCAGCCGTCCGTCAAGGGCTAATGGAAACCCCGATTCTAGACATAACTCCGCACGTCATCGTGACCCGTGCCTAGGACTATCGAATCTGCCCAGAGTAGTTGACTATCAATCATTAGCCTTCAGGGACTATCGAATCTGCCCAACGTACTCTTGCTTTGAGCATGCTAGAACCTTCAACACCGATGAGATCTCAGCCTGCTAGTCATCCTCCTCGACAACTATTTCCATACTAGCTCAAGCGCCTCTCGAGCAAACCATTATCCTCAACTCGAACCATTTCACCGAGTTATCAACATGCTTGGAATGATCCCGTCTGGATTAGACCAAGGCTATCTCATATCATACTTCGCCTCATCATCATCATAGCAAAGTCTCATCTCAACATCATCATCAAATCTATCCATATAAGCTTCATCATCCGCTACATATGCCACGTGCAGCTTTTCCAATTCAAGAGCCTTTCCCTTAGCTTTTGAATCATCTTCGACCATCTTGTCTAAATCAAATCATCAATCATCTAATTCATAGCAATCAATCAAGTCAAACATTAATCCAAGTAAAGCAACCATTCAAATATGATCTAAATAGACAATTATAACAATAATGACAATTTCGTAAATAAAGTGTCGAAAGTCTAACAAGCATGAAAACATGAGAAATATCTCTACAACTTGGTGAATGAACTTGCATAGGTTAATCATGTAGTAAAATGGTTGTCAAATCATCATGAATAATGGATCTATATGGATCTACACTTAGGTTTACAAAAATGCATGGAAATCACTATTTTAACACCAAATCAAGCCAACGATCCGATATACTCCTTTGGATCCGTGTGAGAGATAATCACCACTCACCAAATCACCTAAACAACTCAAAAGCAACACACTTTAGATCTGGACAGCGAAGGATCTAACTTGATCTATCACCAATCCGCTTCAAACGATGAAATCTCTCTTCGAAGAATGTAGATCTTCAATCTAAGCTCTTCGATCTTCGATTTGACCTTCAATATGGATGGAAGGAATCACTAGATTAGAGTGGAGAAAAGAAGTGAAGAAGGGTAGAATTCGAGCTCTCAAAATGGCAGCACTTCGTCGCTTCGAAATCCGGATCCCAAAAAGTGAGAAATGGACAAGTATTTATAGCTGAAATCTCCTTAACTCGTCCACTTTCTTAAGTCGTTGCCGACTTAACTCTCCCTCCGACCTACGACTTAGCAAAACCCACCAGTCTACGACTTACGACCTAACAACAGCTCCGACCTAACACACGTGCAACCCACGACTTAACTTATATGCGCGACCTAACAGGGTCTCCGATCTAACAGGGTCTCTGATCTAACAGCTATGCCGACCTACGACTTAACTGGGTATACGACATAACGACTCAACAACAGGTGCGACCTAACTGTATACGACTTACGACCTATCTCTAGTCGACTTAACACACACGCGACCTAACGACTCATCACCCTATTCCCTTAACTCGGCCACGACTCAACTGAGTTACGACTTAACTGCTAGACTTAGGTCACTCACATCCTAACTCCAACACTCCTTAAGTCGTTAACTCGCCCAGCCGACCTAACATTTAACCCGTCCATTTTCTTAGGTCGCCTCAAATCTTAAGTCGCTAAATCCTTAAGTCGTCCCAATCTCTCCTAAGTCGGTCAGTTCCTTAGATCGTCTATCTCTTAGGTCGTACACTTCCTAAGTCGGTCACTCGACCTAAGCCACCCCATACGACTTAATTTCCCCACGACTTATCCCAATGCCTAGGTCGCTCCAAACCTTCCTACGACCTAAGACTTAAACTCGGAACGACTTATCAACAATGCGACCAAACTCTTAAGTCGCTCCACTGCTACCCCAGCTTCCTTAGGTCGTCGCCGACCTACCCCTTAGGTCGTTATCTCCCCTAAGTCGGTCACGACTTAGTACTTAACAAAATTCTACCAAAAACTGAAACGACTTAACAACGCTAAAAATTCCAGATTTTTACGAACTTTTCGATCCGTAAAAATACGGGTCGTTACATATACAGTGCGGGAAATCAATCAATCCAATATATACATATGCCAATATGTATATATTGCTATATATAATATAGATATATCCTACTATATCTAATATCACATCCAAACAAATCAAACAATCAATAACTGCAATCCAAATTTATTTTGAGTGAGAAAATCTCACCTTAGCTATTAATTTGTCAACCATTTCCATTCTCGGCTTGATTTCTTACAGATATTGACCTAGTATAAATATTTATACACAATTGATTAATATTCGAATCAATCTTCGTTATGATAGTTGTAACTAACAAATTTCTTCTTTTAACAAATTTATTTAACAAAAATTTAAATTCAAAACTAATCTTACTTTAAAATTTTAAATTATCCAATTCTGTTTAATAAATTTATCTAACTAAAATTTAAATTAAACAATTAAATTTCCTTTAATAAATTTTCTTCACCTAATAAATTGAATTTCTAACAAATTTTCTTTTTAAATATACTTCCTTAGTTACAAAAAAACAATTTAATAAGTTAACTAAAATAAATTAACCTCCATTCCCAACATTTTTATCTATCTACATAGATAAATAATTGTTTATACACATTTCAATTTATATACATATAAGTATCTATATATTCCCCTAAATGGTTTTATTCTTTCCTTCTTTATATATATATATATAAATCTATTTACCTAAAATTAAAATAATAAACAGTTTTATATTCTACTGTAAATATATATACATATGTTTGTAAATTAAATATATTGAAAATAAAATCGAGGGTACCTCAAAATGCTACCGGCTCACGACCACTCAGGCATCACGCTACCGTCGCCCACCCAGACTACAGTTCGACATCGCTACCTACCCACTCGCGGCATCGCTCACGAAAACCCACATCAACCTTGAATCGATCGACCGCGTCATCACCTACTCGCGCCACCATCTCCGCCATGCCCTTTGCCGTGTTCGCGCTCCACAATCGCGACTTGTCGCTGCCACCTTCGAATCGCGTGCGCACACACCAGATCGCCGCGACCTCCCCTGCCTCGATTTCAATTTGAATGCGAGCCGGCCATTAGAGGAAGGAAAAGTAAAAGATAAAATTTTTGTTTGGGAACGAGATTTTTGAACTTGTATCAGAGAAGCACGAAAGTTTTGGGGACGAAGCGGCTCGATTTCCTTCTACCATTTTTCGAAACGAATTTGAACTCGATTTGTTTTTAATTGCGGCCATTTTTATTTCCTTTTGAACGAGAGTTTTAACTTTTGAACGAAATGATCTTCTTTCGTGTATTTTAACAGAAGGAGGGAGACAGGAGAAAAAGGGTTGCACGATTTTTTTGTTCGTGAATCTCGGCTGAAACAAAGGGCCGTGTTTTACGGAAGAGAAAGGAAAGAAAATGGGCTGTTGTTGACCAAAATTTTAAATTTTAAATTTAAATTAAATTTGATTTAAATTCCACGCGTTTCTGTGTCGTATGCTTACGTAACAACTCCGATTGATACGAAATTTGAAACCCAGTAATAATTCATATTACGGACCCAATGGGTCTGGTTTCGTCGAGTTCCAAGACTGTGCCTCGAACGGCTATTTTTAAATATCGGTTCAAACGATATTAATTCAAAACTGAACAAATCATTTTCAAACTCAATTCTGAAGCTTCTGTCATCTTCAGTATTATCAATATAAATTTTAAAAGCTTTTGAAATATTTTTCTTCAGCTAAAAACTGAAGATTCAAATTTTTATTCAACTTACAATAGATTAAATTTTATAATTTAATCGCCAATTTTCAAAGTTATATTGGGATTCAAATTAAATCATCGTTCAAATATTTAAATAAATTAAATATTTTCAATTTAATTTGTTCAAAATTCTGGGTCGTTACAAACTTCCCTCCTTAAAAGAATTTCGTTCCGAAATTACAAGTCAGGAAAAATGGTCCTTAACTCGTCTACTCTTTTTCACAATCCAAACAGTTTCATCAATTCTATCAAAATAAATCCTTTTACTAAAGATTCATAATCAATTGAACTAACTTTCCACTTCAATTTTTTTTAGTTTCAAAACAACATTGTTTTACTACTCTATTCAAATTTAAATTCAAATTCAAATTTCAAACTTTCAAAATTTTCTCAAAAATTTTCTAACGCCCTAAATTTCCGAAAAATTTCGCCAGCATCTCCTTTGCGCGGCTAATACGGCACGACTACAAAACATCCCTACGGACTCTCAAATTTAAAAAAGAAAAGAAAAAGCCAAGCGGCTGGACAAGAAATCATCAAATCTCATATTGAAATTCAAATATTTACCTTTTGTCGAGCAATTCAAATTTATCTTTGAAATCAAAATCCCAATTCCTTTATATACCTGTATATCCTACTAGCCATAATATCTAGTTACATATTCAAACCATTTTGCACATTCTATTACAAAATTTTCAATATACACTTCTTATACATTTTTACTTCACTGTTGAAGTTACATATCTATTTTCATGAAATTTTACATTTCACATTCATTTGAATTCAATTTTACATTTCACATTCATTTGAATTCAAATTTGGTTTCAACATTCAGTTTTAATCTTATTCACTTCATTCACTTAGCTTCACTTACTAATTTTAGTTTAATAGTTCACTTTGTTTTCCACAAATCTAAATTCAATTCAGTCTTACTTACAAATTCAAAATGAATTTTAACATTCAATTTCATATTCTTGCACTTACAATTGCAAATTTATTTATTCATTCACAATTTACTTCCATAATTCAATACTCAATTCCAATTTATTTGTTACTACTCCAAATTTATTTTCAACTTAATAAATTTTCTTTGAGTAATCTTTTCACTTTATTTAATTGATTCGCTTATACTTACTTTGATTTAACTTCATTCTTTAAGTTAATTTTATTCTATCAAAATTCAAATTGTATAAGTTATCAACTTATTTACATTTCGATTTATAAAATCATTTATACATTCACAATACTAATTTTCATTCCATTAATGAATTTTAATTTCAATTATCTTCTTGGAATTCTATTTCCAATTATAAATCACATTTACAATTCATATTCACAATTTTATTCATATATGAATTTATTTCCTTATACTCTTAATTCATATTAATAAATCTCATTTGTTAAATGAATTTATCTTCAATCTTTGGTTATTATTTTATTTCTTATTCAATTTCAACATAACAATGATAATATTTCAATGTTATTTCTTCCTAACAACCATGCAACCTTATACTATAATAATTCATAGAAAACATTTCTTTTCTATACAAAAATAGTTTTGGGCAAAATTATTTCATTCACCCTATTTAAACAATATTGTGTCGAATTGTTCTATTCAAGTGTTCAGAAACCCCTTTGATCCAGTTGCGCAGACTGTGCCGACGAAGGTTCATATGCCACTCAATAAACCAATCATCACAATACAAAGCAATTTGATATTAACTAACAAATACGCGCTCGTATCTATTATTACACTCAACTCATTCTAGAGCACTACTGACTCTATCTCTAATGAGTAACACCCAACAGAGCAGGGTTGTCGCTTAACCATATGCTCTGATACCACGTTGTAAGGACCCGTTTCTTCAACTTCCGAATATCGACATCGATACGTCCACTGTATCAACTGCCGAACAAACGAATGCCGAAAAACCGAATACTTAGGGTTTAAAAGAAGAGGTAGTAGAAAAGATAGAAGAAAAAGAAAGAAAGAAGAACAATATCAGAAACAGAACAACATCAGAATCTCACATTCGCAGCGGAACAATATACAATAGATAAATCAGTAATCTTTTAAACAAAGAATTTTATCAGTTTATACATACATCAACAGAGTCAATATACAACTCAATACAACACAGCAAATCAATGGACAGTTGTATAACTTGTCCTCATACAGAATACACAGCGGAATAAATAATGTCAGATACAAATACTACGTCTTGCCATCCAGCTTGCTTCCAAAGCTCCAGAATATCCTGATAACATAACTCTTGGCTGCCCGTGTGGAAATTGGTGGGCACCCAGAGTTTAGAAGGGAAACAATAAACTCCAAGTCAGTCATGGTGACTGGTGTGAGATCGTAAAACAGTTTATCTTTAAAACAAACAACAGGAAATTTTAAAGTCAATTTCGCAATGTTTTTGAAAATGAAACTACCATAAGACCTCCTGCCACACACACAATGCAAACGCAGAATTGGGGAAGATTTCTTCTTATGATAGTCAAAGATGCTTACTACGCAAAATCAAATTCTTTTTGATATTATTATTAGTGCATAGTGTAGAAAACATTTCGAAAGTAGAATATAAATCTTAGCCAACATAGGTACCATTATAGTATGCTTACTATAGCTACCATATTAGATGGCAGGTTCTACAATTAAAACCGTACAAGTCACGTATTGTTTCTTTGGATTTCCAACAAATGGTCAGGCTAAGGAACTTCCTATTCCATGAACAGAACGCCTCTGGAATGACGTCCCGAGAAATAACCTAACATTACGGTTAGATCTCTGCCAACACAAGGCCGGGTTACCTCTGCAAAAATAGGTAACTACTGACACGCGTATGCCATCCCCCAATCGTCACCGATCTTCCCGAGGATCCTCGATTTCCAACTACCACAAAGTAATAAACTCGCAGCATCTACATAGGTTAAGTATCTGGGCTCCATACCATGATACCACCTTTATCCAGAAGGAATGACATACACTAAGGGGCGATACTCCCTAGAACCTTGCCGCATCCTTCCTGTTTTGACCATTTCCGGGGTGTGAGGCACGACGAAGTCTCGTCCACAAAGCTACGCTTTGTTCACAAAGCCATGCCTTGGGTCAACAAATGATCAACCTATGATCACAAAGATAAATGATCAAACAAATGATCATATCACAAATGATCAAACACTGATCATCACACAGCAACACTCAGCATGTCACATTACCAAATTGGGAGTATAACGCTGATAAATTTCAACTACATAACCTCTGAGCTCGTACGTCTCAGAGAAGGGTGTTAAGCTAAGAGAATAAATTCTCCACCACCAATAGAAATGTATTTGAAAGAAATCAGCTTTATATCTCAATTTGTAATGTCAGACACACAATCCATACAAGTCTATTCCGCGATCGAACAGAACCGAAGGCACTTCTCACGAAGCCCTTGTAATTTCGGATAATTTTCAATCACGTCGGGACTTCCCGTCACTAAGGGTGATAAAACCTCTAAATCGGAGATCAGCCGATGTAGAGTAACTCGACGGCAATCCTTCCATTTTCAAAAATATCTGGTCTTCAACACCGGTCATCAAATGCAATTCATTACGACGTATCACATATTCGGAATGGGTTATACAACCCCATGGTCCTTTCCCGGCTAACCCGAATAGTGAGCGCTTATTCAAAAATAAGTGTGGCATTCAAATTCATCCAATTCACAACAAATACCTATTTAAAGGTAAATATTGATAGTCGGTTATTTAACTATCAATAAGGATGTGCAACATCATTAGATTCCAAATAATTTTCCCAAATTATTTATTCTTCAAAAATATCTTTACAAGATATATAATTTCCACACAGCAAAGGTAGTAGCTGTGCAAGAAAGGAAGTAACCTCAGATTTCTACAAGAAGTTTATGTGAATTTCTAAGTGTGTATAGAATTTTCTGGAATCTGGAAGAAGGAAGTTCAGTCTTCTATTTCTTGTGGAGTAGAGTTTGTGGATTTCAGTAGATTTTGGAATATCATCTTGTTAATAGGATCTGGAAATCATTTTGTTCTTGGTCCAGTTGTTTCAAGAAGCATCAGCAAAGGTTAAGTTGATCAGGAAGAGATGAGGTAGCTCGGGATCGTCTGGTGAGCTATGCAGATATGAGTCAGAGTTTGGAATTCGGAGTTGGAAATTGGAAACTGTTTAAATTTTCCTCGATTATAAGAGCTATAAGATTTGGTAAGTCTGGAAACTAGCTCCAAAATATTTTGGAATTTTCTTGTGTTCTTGAGAGGAGTAATTCTTTGTCTACAGGGTTGAATGGCCAGTTTGGATATCTGGAATCCATTCTATTTCACGTATCTCTGAGGGAGTACGTGTATGATCTATTACTGATTATAGAATCTGCAGTTCAGATGGATTTGGAAGTTGAGTTGGACTTGGGTATGATCTGATATTTTGTTCAGATTGGTGAATCTAAAGAAGAGAGGAGCTCTGGATTATGGTGTGTAGTTTATTTAGCTTCTGTAGAGCGAGTCTCCCGGTGATTTTTACTCGGGAAAACTCGAGATAGTATTATGAAGTCTATTCTGATTTATGTCAGAATAGTTAGTTAGATTAGATTGTTTGATTGGTTGCTTTGATTGATAGGAATTGGATGATAGGTTTGTGTTTAAAATTAAAAATCTTTGCTGGGTTATTAAATTAACTTTGCTTTTAATTTCAGGGACGAAATTATTTTAAGGGGGGAGGAATGTGATATCCCGGGTTTTTTAGCAATATAAATTTAATAATCTGTATTGATAATTTAATTGATTTGATAATTATCCTATATAATTTTAGTTTAAATTGGTAATTTAATCAATATTTAATCTGGCAATATTGATCAATATCCTTTTAATAATTTAAAATGGATAAAATTTATCTTTGAAAGCTAATAAAATTTATTCTGTATATAATATATATATTTGATATATATTGTGAATAGGATATCTTTTGTTTTAACTAAAAGATGAATTTTTCAAATTGTATGTAAGTATATGTTATAATTTGAAATTGTTTTGAAATTTAATTTAATCTATTGATATATATATAGTAGGAATATATTGTGATTTAAGCTTTGTTTTAAATTTAATATCTTTCAAAAGTTAAAGATTAATTCATTTGTTTTAAAAATATAAAATAATTATTATTTCTAAAAATATGATAGTTTAAATAAGATTTAATAAAAGATTTATTTTTATCTTGTTTTCTTTTAATAAGTATAAGACTAAAATGGTTATAAGTGTGTATATATATGGTTTTAAATAAACTTTCTTTTTAAAATATCTCTTAAATTAAATAGTTTGTAAACAAGTAAATGAATTTATATAAATCCATATTCACATAATTAATATAACATAAATACTTTTGTAAATAAGGTTTTAAAATATAAATATATTTCAAAGAGTAATTGGTTTTATAATATTTTCTCTAAAAATAGTTTATATATACATATACTAAGGTAAGTGTTTATTAATTAGTGAATTAAGTATAAAGGTTTTATATTAACATTTAAATTAAATAAAAAAATTTATTTAATATATTAAAAAGGACATGTGTAAATACATTAACACTTAGTGGTAACAAGTGTAGGGTAATTAGGTGATAAAAGACACATGTAAGTTTTAAAAAAAATACAAGTGGCAAATTTCTTTGGAAAATGAAATAACAAATATAATGTTGTATAGAAACCTTGCTTCTATTTTTCAGTTCAAAACGTTTTTCTCAGTTTTTCTTTCTTCTTCTAAAACTGAAATCAAAGTTAAAAGAAAAAAAATATCAGTTCTCAAATTTTCTTCAACCTGGAATTCAAATCTGCAACTAAAAGGAAGTTCAACTATAATTCAAATGCAAAGGCTTCAGATTTCAACAAGTAAATAAGCAAATTCAATGATGAAGCTTCAGATCTTTTCAAATGTAAAGTACCAGAAACAAAATCAAATGCAAGTTGCCAGAATTCAAAATTTAAAAAGCCTGGAAGTGATAAACAGTGCTCTGCTTTGTTCTCTGCAAATAAAAAGGTGAGTAAATTATTTTAAAAACAGTTGATCTTAGATTTCTTCGTGATTTTGTGATGATATAACAATGTTATATGCAATATTTGTTTTAAATTGAATGCATGTTGAATTGAATGCTTTGAATTTCCTGTAGAGTAAAGGATTGTTACTGTGTTTATAAACAGTTTTCAAATCTGAGAAAAATTTCAATATCTTGATTTTGAATACGAACTGGACTTTGATTTGTAAATGAAGGTTGTTTGTAATCATGTAAATTATCATCTAAAAATAATTCTAGGATTTTATAATTTGAAATTTCCCTCGAATTGAAGAAAATACAGTGAAATTAAAATATAAGTTAAAAATCAATTGCTCTAAATTCTAAATTGAGTTATATATATGAAATCGTACTGGAAAACCATGAATTTAGGCATGCATATCAAAAAATTTAGTTTGGAAATTCGAACGTAATTTGGGTTTGTTCGAATTTGGGTTGATCGGCGATTAGTGGTGATCCGCATGTTGGAGTTGAACGATTTCTGGTATGGAGGAGGGTTGATTGATTTTGATCATGGGAAAAATACAATCGAATTTTTCCAATGTCTGAATTGATCGAATTCGAGCAAACTAGGGTTTTAGGTGAAGTTTTGTTCGTCTGGTTTGTCGAAGAAGTTTCAACATGGATAGGGGACCGGAATCGATCGCATAGGTGGGAATCAACGCGTGGATGATTGACAAAGCTCTGGCCGGAGTCTCAACGTTTCTGGTGGTCGGAGGCGACGAGGAGAAGGAAATTTCCGGTGATGGCAATTCCAGAATTTGGTCGATTGGGTTCGATTTCGATTCGATCAAGTATTTTTCGATCTGGGTTGGTTTTCGTGTTCGTACGTGGTCGAGTGGTTGTAGGCGATGGTCGCGACGAACGTTGGTGGCCGGCGACGTTAGTGCACGTGCACGTGTGCACGTTTGGGTGTACTGGAGTTCGAGAGTTTGGGGAAGAAGAGTGCGACTCGGTGCAGTTTCGTGCAAATTGGAGTCGACTTGAAGTAGACGAGCGTGGGGATCGACTCGGGGAAGACTCGTGTTTTTGGTGGGGTTTACTCGGGTTGTTTCTGGGTTTTAAAACTGGAAGCTTGATTTTAATTGTTTTCGAGTTCAAAGCAAAGTAAACAAGTTTAAGTTATGAAAATAATCTTGTTTTCAAAGATAAATGTTTAACAAGTTTTAAAATATAATTAAGTAAATAATTTTTAAAGAATATGATAATCAAGTTTCAAAGATGAATATTTGGTTAATTTAATTAAACATGTTTGTTTAAATGTATATAAAATTATGGGCTTAAATTGTTTTGTTTAAAGGTAAAATTTTATTCAAATATAAAATTATTTCTAAATGTTTAAATGGAGTTTAATGATAGAAATTAATATGTAATTTAAATGAAAAGTTTATCTTTGAAGAGTGAATTTTATTAAGGATAATTAATAAATAAATTGAATTAAAGCTTAATTACTATTTGTAATTAAGAATAATTACTTAATGAAGTAATTAGTGAAAATGAATGTAATTAAGAAATAAATTAATTTAAGATTAAGTGATGATTAATTAAGTAATTAATTAATGTAATTAATTTTCGGTTAATTAATTAGTCTAATTAATTAAAGATAATCACTTGTGATCAATTTAGTATAATTACTTAGTGAAGTAATAAATAGGTAATTACTGAATGTAATTAAATTAAAAAGAATTACTTATGGAAGTAATTAAATGTAATTGATTAAGGTAAATCACTTGATGTTATCAATTAAAAGATTAATTAATATAATTGATTTGAAGTTAATTAATTAAAGAGTAATTAATTAATTAAAGGATTAAGGTTAATTAATAATGTGATTAATTACTAGTTAAGGTAATTAATTAAAAGAGAGTAATTAATTAAGGATCATTAATTATTGTAATTAAATGATAGTAATTAAAGGTTAATTACTGTATATGGTTAAGGATAATTACTTGAATGTAATTAAAGTATAATTAATCAAAGTAGATTAATTAAGGAAGATCATTTAGATGTTTAATTAATTAATTTGTAATTAATTAATGATAATAAGCAGGATTAAGATAATCCAAGTAATTAAAGGATAGTAATTAATTTAATTAAAGGTTAATTAAATTGATTAGAGTTAATCAATTCTGTTTAGATAATTGATTAATACTGGATGTTTGATATTGGGTGATTGGTTGATATTGGATGATTTGAATATCTCTGATATATATATGATATATGCTGCTTTGTGAGATGAAAGTTGATATGAATTATCAATTGTGATAATATGATTTATCTATCTGTTTATATCATCCTGAATAAGTTTAAATGTTTAAACCTTTAAACAACTTGGCCTTAAAAGATACGTTTTGGATTTCGATGAGACCGGGATCGGATTTGCTACAATACAGCATGATAGGGGGTTCTCGCTTCGCGGTTTGGTGGCGAATGGGAGACTCTTACCCCTACATGTCCCTGAGAGGTAAAGGCCTTGTGAGGGTTGGTTGCGAGTCGAGAGGCTGGCCGTAAAAGCAAATTCGAGGTATCACTGTGTGCCACGGTGGGTCTGGGATGGTTGCAAAGCCTACCAGTCGCCACTGCCTCGGGTCGTCACAGTTGGTATCAGAGCTGTAGGTTGAGTGAATACCTAGGCTCTGAAGTGGTGTCTATCTTGAGAGCGTGTAATTGTTAGTTATATAAAAATGGTTTTATATTGTGTTAATTGATCGGTTGAGTGGTATATGGATTCTGGTCAATACGAGTAGCTAACGTTATTGATAGGGATCTCTAAACACTTGAACCAGACCAACGGACACAATATTGTTTTAAAGAGGTAGATGAAATAATTTTACCCAGAAATAATTTCTATATAAAAAAAAATATCATTTTAAATATATATATTTATGTATTTCTACCTATTTATTTGGTTACCTGTTCAGGTTTTCCAATATAAGTTATAAAGGTAGATAAGGTGGTAGTGTGTGTAACACAATTACCAATAGTTGGAGTTTGAATGTTTGAGGTTGGAAGTATATATCGAGACTGTAAACCCAATATCGTCTCGAGTAAGTTGGCAGTATGGAGTAAGGATGTCTCGGATCTCTGAAGAAAATCCTTTTCAAGATTCGGAGTCCATTATTGGAATGTAAGATTGGTTGAGCTCGGGTGAGCAGATTTTCTAGAGTTGAATCTATCAGTTGTGCAGAAGTAAGTGATGGTAGCTTGGCGACTTCAGGAAGGAGCAGTTGTGTGATAAGACGCAGTATCTATGGATGTTCCCGAAGGAGATTTTCTTTTTGGAACAAGATTAAGAAGGTATTGGAGGAACAGTTGATGTCTACCGCAGGAAAGACTCGACTGTATAGGAATTCTCTGATATCAAGTAAGAGAGTTTTGTCTATATTGAAGTATGGGACTAAGGTCGATTAGTTGTTCTTCGGACATGGTCTCATTGTTCCCTTAAGAAGAGTAAGTTATTGGCGATTGGTTTGGAGCCCGAGTTTCTTTTGGATGTCTGCCATCTCGGAGATTCGTTGAGAGGTTTGTTGATGGTTTTAGTTTTGAGAAGCCTTTGGATTAGAAGTTCTTGGTTAGCTGTGATAGCAGTGCAGCTCGGAGTGTTCGGTGTGCTGTCGAGATAGAGTTTGGAAGCAGCAGTGTGGTTCGTTTCTTCGATGGTTCCGGAATCTTTGTGGTTCTTCTATCAGCAGTCCGGGAAGATGGTGAATGTTTTCTTGAAGGGTTAACCTTGTTTGGAAAAGTTTAAGGCTGTTTTAATTAGTAAAGAGAGAACAGTTTCTTTGGAATCCGAACTAGGTAGGATCGCAAAAGTGAATTGTGATTATTTTGAGAGTTCATCTTGAGTAATCTTTTGTATGAAATTGAGACATCTCAAGAGGAAGTAAAAGTTATCGAAGAGGTCAAAGATTTAGTTTATATCGATTTGGTTCCTAAAGAAGGATTTGGTGAAGTATCTTAGAATTTTATGGAGTATCTGTGTTTTCTCTTCTGCTTCTAGTTTCGAGTTTCCTCTAGCCAAGGATAGCTGAAGACAGTACCCTTGACCGAGGACTCGTCTATTCATTGAGAAGTTGGTTATGTCTTTAAGATAACCAATGTTTCCGCTTGTTTGTGGATTTAGTTTGTGCTCGAGTTCATCGACATTCTCATCTATTTCAAATCAGAGTTGTGCAGCGAAAGCAAAGGTAGTAGCTGTGCAAGAAAGGAAGTAACCTCAGATTTCTACAAGAAGTTTATGTGAATTTCTAAGTGTGTATAGAATTTTCTGGAATCTCGAAGAAGGAAGTTCAGTCTTCTATTTCTTGTGGAGTAGAGTTTGTGGATTTCAGTAGATTTTGGAATATCATCTTGTTAATAGGATCTGGAAATCATTTTGTTCTTGGTCCAGTTGTTTCAAGAAGCATCAGCAAAGGTTAAGTTGATCAGGAAGAGATGAGGTAGCTCGGGATCGTCTGGTGAGCTATGCAGATATGAGTCAGAGTTTGGAATTCGGAGTTGGAAATTGGAAACTGTTTAAATTTTCCTCGATTATAAGAGCTATAAGATTTGGTAAGTCTGGAAACTAGCTCCAAAATATTTTGGAATTTTCTTGTGTTCTTGAGAGGAGTAATTCTTTGTCTACAGGGTTGAATGGCCAGTTTGGATATCTGGAATCCATTCTATTTCACGTATCTCTGAAGGAGTACGTGTATGATCTATTACTGATTATAGAATCTGTAGTTCAGATGGATTTGGAAGTTGAGTTGGACTTGGGTATGATCTGATATTTTGTTCAGATTGGTGAATCTAAAGAAGAGAGGAGCTCTGGATTATGGTGTGTAGTTTATTTAGCTTCTGTAGAGCGAGTCTCCCGGTGATTTTTACTCGGGAAAACTCGAGATAGTATTATGAAGTCTATTCTGATTTATGTCAAAATAGTTAGTTAGATTAGATTGTTTGATTGGTTGCTTTGATTGATAGGAATTGGATGATAGGTTTGTGTTTAAAATTAAAAATCTTTGCTGGGTTATTAAATTAACTTTGCTTTTAATTTCAGGGACGAAATTATTTTAAGGGGGGAGGAATGTGATATCCCGGGTTTTTTAGCAATATAAATTTAATAATCTGTATTGATAATTTAATTGATTTGATAATTATCCTATATAATTTTAGTTTAAATTGGTAATTTAATCAATATTTAATCTGGCAATATTGATCAATATCCTTTTAATAATTTAAAATGGATAAAATTTATCTTTGAAAGCTAATAAAATTTATTCTGTATATAATATATATATTTGATATATATTGTGAATATGATATCTTTTGTTTTAACTAAAAGATGAATTTTTCAAATTGTATGTAAGTATATGTTATAATTTGAAATTGTTTTGAAATTTAATTTAATCTATTGATATATATATAGTAGGAATATATTGTGATTTAAGCTTTGTTTTAAATTTAATATCTTTCAAAAGTTAAAGATTAATTCATTTGTTTTAAAAATATAAAATAATTATTATTTCTAAAAATATGATAGTTTAAATAAGATTTAATAAAAGATTTATTTTTATCTTATTTTCTTTTAATAAGTATAAGACTAAAATGGTTATAAGTGTGTATATATATGGTTTTAAATAAACTTTCTTTTTAAAATATCTCTTAAATTAAATAGTTTGTAAACAAGTAAATGAATTTATATAAATCCATATTCACATAATTAATATAACATAAATACTTTTGTAAATAAGGTTTTAAAATATAAATATATTTCAAAGAGTAATTGGTTTTATAATATTTTCTCTAAAAATAGTTTATATATACATATACTAAGGTAAGTGTTTATTAATTAGTGAATTAAGTATAAAGGTTTTATATTAACATTTAAATTAAATAAAAAAATTTATTTAATATATTAAAAAGGACATGTGTAAATACATTAACACTTAGTGGTAACAAGTGTAGGGTAATTAGGTGATAAAAGACACATGTAAGTTTTAAAAAAAATACAAGTGGCAAATTTCTTTGGAAAATGAAATAACAAATATAATGTTGTATAGAAACCTTGCTTCTATTTTTCAGTTCAAAACGTTTTTCTCAGTTTTTCTTTCTTCTTCTAAAACTGAAATCAAAGTTAAAAGAAAAAAAAAATATCAATTCTCAAATTTTCTTCAACCTGGAATTCAAATCTGCAACTAAAAGGAAGTTCAACTATAATTCAAATGCAAAGGCTTCAGATTTCAACAAGTAAATAAGCAAATTCAATGATGAAGCTTCAGATCTTTTCAAATGTAAAGTACCAGAAACAAAATCAAATGCAAGTTGCCAGAATTCAAAATTTAAAAAGCTTGGAAGTGATAAACAGTGCTCTGCTTTGTTCTCTGCAAATAAAAAGGTGAGTAAATTATTTTAAAAACAGTTGATCTTAGATTTCTTCGTGATTTTGTGATGATATAACAATGTTATATGCAATATTTGTTTTAAATTGAATGCATGTTGAATTGAATGCTTTGAATTTCCTGTAGAGTAAAGGATTGTTACTGTGTTTATAAACAGTTTTCAAATCTGAGAAAAATTTCAATATCTTGATTTTGAATACGAACTGGACTTTGATTTTAAATGAAGGTTGTTTGTAATCATGTAAATTATCATCTAAAAATAATTCTAGGATTTTATAATTTGAAATTTCCCTCGAATTGAAGAAAATACAGTGAAATTAAAATATAAGTTAAAAATCAATTGCTCTAAATTCTAAATTGAGTTATATATATGAAATCGTACTGGAAAACCATGAATTTAGGCATGCATATCAAAAAATTTAGTTTGGAAATTCGAACGTAATTTTGGTTTGTTCGAATTTGGGTTGATCGGCGATTAGTGGTGATCCGCATGTTGGAGTTGAACGATTTCTGGTATGGAGGAGGGTTGATTGATTTTGATCAAGGGAAAAATACAATCGAATTTTTCCAATGTCTGAATTGATCGAATTCGAGCAAACTAGGGTTTTAGGTGAAGTTTTGTTCGTCTGGTTTGTCGAAGAAGTTTCAACATGGATAGGGGACCGGAATCGATCGCATAGGTGGGAATCAACGCGTGGATGATTGACAAAGCTCTGGCCGGAGTCTCAACGTTTCTGGTGGTCGGAGGCGACGAGGAGAAGGAAATTTCCGGTGATGGAAATTCCATAATTTGGTCGATTGGGTTCGATTTCGATTCGATCAAGTATTTTTCGATCTGGGTTGGTTTTCGTGTTCGTACGTGGTCGAGTGGTTGTAGGCGATGGTCGCGACGAACGTTGGTGGCCGGCGACGTTAGTGCACGTGCACGTGTGCACGTTTGGGTGTACTGGAGTTCGAGAGTTTGGGGAAGAAGAGTGCGACTCGGTGCAATTTCGTGCAAATTGGAGTCGACTCGAAGTAGACGAGCGTGGGGATCGACTCGGGGAAGACTCGTGTTTTTGGTGGGGTTTACTCGGGTTGTTTCTGGGTTTTAAAACTGGAAGCTTGATTTTAATTGTTTTCGAGTTCAAAGCAAAGTAAACAAGTTTAAGTTATGAAAATAATCTTGTTTTCAAAGATAAATGTTTAACAAGTTTTAAAATATAATTAAGTAAATAATTTTTAAAGAATATGATAATCAAGTTTCAAAGATGAATATTTGGTTAATTTAATTAAACATGTTTGTTTAAATGTATATAAAATTATGGGTTTAAATTGTTTTGTTTAAAGGTAAAATTTTATTCAAATATAAAATTATTTCTAAATGTTTAAATGGAGTTTAATGATAGAAATTAATATGTAATTTAAATGAAAAGTTTATCTTTAAAGAGTGAATTTTATTAAGGATAATTAATAAATAAATTGAATTAAAGCTTAATTACTATTTGTAATTAAGAATAATTACTTAATGAAGTAATTAGTGAAAATGAATGTAATTAAGAAATAAATTAATTTAAGATTAAGTGATGATTAATTAAGTAATTAATTAATGTAATTAATTTTAGGTTAATTAATTAGTCTAATTAATTAAAGATAATCACTTATGATTAATTTAGTATAATTACTTAGTGAAGTAATAAATGGATAATTACTGAATGTAATTAAATTAAGAAGAATTACTTATGGAAGTAATTAAATGTAATTGATTAAGGTAAATCACTTGATGTTATTAATTAAAAGATTAATTAATATAATTGATTTGAAGTTAATTAATTAAAGAGTAATTAATTAATTAAAGGATTAAGGTTAATTAATAATGTGATTAATTACTAGTTAAGGTAATTAATTAAAAGAGAGTAATTAATTAAGGATCATTAATTATTGTAATTAAATGATAGTAATTAAAGGTTAATTACTGTATATGGTTAAGGATAATTACTTGAATGTAATTAAAGTATAATTAATCAAAGTAGATTAATTAAGGAAGATCATTTAGATGTTTAATTAATTAATTTGTAATTAATTAATGATAATAAGCAGGATTAAGATAATCCAAGTAATTAAAGGATAGTAATTAATTTAATTAAAGGTTAATTAAATTGATTAGAGTTAATCAATTCTGTTTAGATAATTGATTAATACTGGATGTTTGATATTGGGTGATTGGTTGATATTGGATGATTTGAATATCTCTGATATATATATATGATATATGCTGCTTTGTGAGATGAATGTTGATATGAATTATCAATTGTGATAATATGATTTATCTATCTGTTTATATCATCCTGAATAAGTTTAAATGTTTAAACCTTTAAACAACTTGGACTTAAAAGATACGTTTTGGATTTCGATGAGACCGGGATCGGGTTTCCGTATACCGGAATTCCAGGTCTGGAGACCCGAATACCACATCGATCCAAATTTACGATAGGTCGTGAATCTCAAGTGAAGATGAAGATTCAGAGTGCAAGGGTTATTGTCGTTAACTCTGAGGGTGATTCCAAAACGAGTGTAACGAGATAATGCCTTCGGTTTCGTTCGAACCCGGAACGAACTTGTATGGATTGAATGCTTTCAGCACATCGTCAGGCGGACGATGAGCATTCTAAGTGATATGTTCTGATTAAAGGTAATCGTAACCTCAAGCCTCATCAACCGGGAATGGCTAAAACAGGGGAGGTGCAGCAAGGCTTCGTGGGTAGCACCCACTGAGAGCAAGATAGATCCCTGTCTAGAGGTCCCTTTTCTTTTTATTCGGCTTAGTGTGTGGTTGGTCGCGCCAACTACGGGGTTATCTTGTTCGGAATTAGCCAGTAAGGGATGGTTCCGGCTTTGTGTTGCAGGGGAGCGGGCGTACTCCTCGGTACGGTGATCTAGGCCACGTACTGTGACGGGCGGTACCCCAGTAGCCCGGCCATTGTATGGAATCCAAACTCCAATAAGTGCCATCGGATTTGATTGTATAACCCACTTTGTGGCTAGTATGCTGGAATTTAATAATGTAACAATTTCAGCTATTTCATATTTATTTGAAAACCCTAGACCCTAATTATAATATAACTGGATTTCCTATCAAATGTTTTGGTTATCGTAAGGTAAAAACTTTTCCGTGTTTATGTGCGGAAAGTCTTACGAGATACCTTTTCTTTCAAAGGTTTTTCAAAGTTAAACAAATTTTAACCGTTTACTCACACCAGACCCATGTCTGACCCAAGTGTTTATTTTCTGTTTTATTAAACTCTTGGGTACTCAATATTGTATTGAGTAGTCGAGGGATTCAGGTTAGCTTTGACGAATTCTGGAGGAGATTTGGAGCAGGAGGCTTCACCGTGTAGATATATGATGATTCCGCTGTGTATATGTTGTGTCTGTATCTGTGATACTTGAGTTGTATGAATTAGACAGATGTTTATAACTGTCTAATATGTGTTGTATAAGTTGTGTAACTCCGATGTATATGATACTATGTAATATTCTATATGATATATTATATTTCATTCGTTTCCGCTGTGAGATTCTTTTGTGTTGTTGTTTCTTCTTTTCTATCCTTTCTTCTTCTATCCCTTTCTTTCTTCATGATGATACGACTTTCTGTGGAGAAAAAGTCGGGTCGTTACACCAATACTAGATAAAAACATTTCCTTTCGGAAATCATTTACTATAACAACAGTGTTATAGTCTACCATTTCCTTTTTTCTCGAAAACGTCTATTTCAACAATGAATGTTGAAATCTATAGTTTCGATATTTAATATATTTTAAAACATCGTTAAAACAATTAACTTCATTTTTAATGTCACTTCCCTAAAAACAATATCCATTTTATTCAATAATATATTCACTGTCCAAAATCGTGAAGATAATTTACTTAACCAAATTTCAATCATCTTTACACATTTTATTTCAATAAAGATTCGCTATTCAAAAATCGCGAATATATCTTCTTTAATAACCTTCTATATTTAATTTATCAAATTTAATTGATTTCGAATTTATAAAACGACGTTTATAAATTCTATTTCTATTTTGTAACAACTTTGATTTATAAATCTTCTTTTATTAACTTCTATAATTCACTTATCAAAATAAGTGTTTTCGGATTTATAAACAACGTTTATAAATCACATTTCTATTTTTAAAAACTTCAATTTATAAATCTCCTTTGTTAACTAATTCAATTCATAACTCAATTTTTTTATATCAACAATCCATATTATAAGTTAAATACTTATAATTCATTTATTTTACAAAATCATTTCCATTTATAAGTTCACCATTTATAAATTTCTTTCACTTATAAATTCTTAAAAATTCATTTTAACGCTTATAAAAACTCGTTTATAATCCCAATATTTTAAAGTTATAAATATCAATTTTTCTGTACATCTTTTATAATACTTTAAAAATCTCAATTTAACCCATTTTACAATTAAATCAACTTTCATTTCAAAAATCACACTTTGGTTATATTTCACAAAAAAATCTTAACTTTTTATAACTTTAAAATTTTAAACGTTTATTTATTTAAAGTAAATCACTTCAAAAATTTCTTTTAAAATCAACATCATTATTTTTAAATTTTTCAAAGATGAATCCAATGATGCAACGCACTAATTAGTCAATCACAACATTCAATATCACATATCAATACGATAACAGAATATACAACAAATATCTGTAAATAATTAAATACTGGTGAGGAATCCAGTTGGATCCCTCCAACTTGTTTCCCTGCATCCATAGACGTTAGCACAATACCAATTCCACTTCGAGGTGGAATATCGCGGTATATGGGATTTATAAAAATATCATCCGCTTAATAACGGTGCAATAGGGTCTCATCCGCTATACAATGCGGGAAATCAATCAATCCAATATATACATATGCCAATATGTATATATTGCTATATATAATATAGATATTTCCTACTATATCTAATATCGCATCCAAACAAATCAAACAATCAATAACTGCAATCCAAATTTATTTTGAGTGAGAAAATCTCACCTTAGCTATTAATTTGCCATCCATTTCCATTCTCGGCTTGATTTCTTACAGATTTTGACCTAGTATAAATATTTATACACAATTGATTAATATTCGAATCAATCTTCGTTATGATAGTTGTAACTAACAAATTTCTTCTTTTAACAAATTTATTTAACAAAAATTTAAATTCAAAACTAATCTTCCTTTAAAAATTTAAATTATCCAATTCTGTTTAATAAATTTATCTAACTAAAATTTAAATTAAACAATTAAATTTCCTTTAATAAATTTTCTTCACCTAATAAATTGAATTTCTAACAAATTTTCTTTTTAAATATACTTCCTTAGTTACAAAAAAACAATTTAATAAGTTAACTAAAATAAATTAACCTCCATTCCCAACATTTTTATCTATCTACATAGATAAATAATTTTTATACACATTTCAATTTATATACATATAAGTATCTATATATTCCTGTGATATCCCGAAATTTTGGGCAATATCAATTTAATAATCTGTATTGAAAATTAAATTGATTTGTTAACCTTTGTTAATAAATTTGAATTAGTTTAATAATCTAATTTAATAAATATTTAACTGGTGAATTTTATCTTTTATAAAAGTTAATAAAATATTTTCTATTTATAATATATATATATATATATATATATATATATAACTGTATATATTGTAAATAGATGAGCTTTGGTTTGAAATAAATAAATCTTGTTTTCTAATATATATTTTGGTAATTTGGGAATCATGATTAATTTAATATTAAGCTTTTCAAAGTTATTTAACAAATAACTATATGGTTTTAAAATACATAAAATAAAAGGTTTGTTTTATTTCTTTTTAAATATTACTTGATATATATGATTTAAAAATAGAAGTTTAAATACAATTTACATATGGCATTAATTCATTTAAGTAATAAGTAATTTATAATCTCTTTTATAAACTATTTAAAATGGTCAAATGTGTTATTTTCAAATAATAGATATATGTATTGTTTTTATATATAAATATGATTGGTTTTATTCTTTAAAAGTTATCTATATATATAAATAAGTATTTGTAAATTTATAAATTAAGTAAAAAGCTTTTAATTTTATATAATTGGTTTTATTTACATTTTCTTTAAAGTAATTTATATACATATATACATTTAGGTAAGTATTTATAAATAGTAAACTAGTATAAAAGTTTTATTAACATTTTTTAAAATAAATAAAAATTATGTATTAAATACTTAAAAGACAAATGTCACCATATTAAAACTTAAATAAAACATGTGTTATGTAAATAGCTAATGTATATGACAAGTGTCATTTAATCTTGTTTTTCTTTTATTTTTATTTTTAGATAATTTCAGCCTTTATATAAACATACATCTCCATTTTCTTTTCTTTTCTAACCTCCTTTCTAAACAAAGAAATGAAGCAAATCTCAGATCAACAAAACCTGAAAACAAATAAAGTAAGAAACTCCTCAAATCTGAAATGAATCAGACTCAAACCAAATTCTCAGAAATAAGCCTGAACTAAATTCTTTCAAAAATAAAGAACAACAAGCCTGTCTCTTCTTCAACCTGGAATCAAAGCAGAGATCAAACTTCTCTGTTTTGAAATCAAAGCCTGCATGTATTCTTCAAAAACAGAAGCAAGCAAATCTGGAATTAAAAAGCAAATCAAAAGCATGCAGTTTTAAAAACCAAAGATTTATCAAAATCAAAAGCCTGTTGTCTCAGTTTCAAAAATCTGGAGGCTCTGCTTCTTTTAAAATCTGGTGAGTAACTTAGATTTTAAAAACAGATAAATTTGATTTGTGTGGTAAAATATCTGAAGTAAATTGTGGTTCATGTTGGAAATTATGTATGCATGTTTGTTTTAGATCTAGTTACATGTATATATGAATGAAGATACTATGTGTATGTTTGGTTGTATCAGTGATCGTCTCTGTTTAAAGTTCTCAGTTTAAAATTTAGATCTAAATTCCAATTCTCCCAAACTAATCTCTGTTAGAACTAGGATTTCAAACAAAAGTTGTTTGTTAAGTCATGAAGTAAAGTTTAAAATGTTAATCAAGTTAGAATAACTTGAATGTCTCTGAAAACTTAAGAAGAACAGAGTTAACTTAGAATAAGAAAAAAATTCAAACATCTTAATTTATTAAGTCAGGTATATAATCTGAAATCTTAATCGAAGACTTGATTTTTAAAACTAAAATCACGATTTTTAGAAATAGATTGAGGGAGCAGTTTGATATTGAACAGATTTTGTATTTTGAGTGATTTTAGATGTTCTAAAGGGGACGGAATGGTCGTGGTTGTTCCTGGAAGTAGGGAAGTGATAGGAGAGTCAAGAAAAATTGCCAGAAAGGCGAATTCATCATCATGGTAGTTGTGGTGGAAGATTGAAATATGTAGCCCTAGTTTGGGTAGATTTGGTATATTTGATCGTCACGGTTCCTATGTTGAATCGAGTTCTACAGGACTTAGGGAGATGAAAGCGTGGACGTTGGCGAAGGTGCTGTTCGATTTTCAGGTGATCTGATGATCGGAATCTCGAGAGCGATGTTGGATTCCAGGCTTTGGGTGGTTCGAGACTTTTGTTCCAGGCGAGTTGAATAGCTCGATTTCGAATTCAAGCATGATCGAGGCTCTGGGTGGTCGCAATCCAGTGAGAAGATCGTAGTCGACTTGTAGGCGTCAGCAGAGATGGTCGGAGCATCACAGATGAACTGTGCACGTGCACGTATATGTCTGGGTATCTGTTGTGGTGATTGGGAAAGAAGGAGTGGGAAACTCGGGTAGTTCTCGTGGAATTGGATTGGAGACTCGAAGGAACTCTCGAGTAAATGAAGGCATGGCTCGGGTTGAATGGTATTACAGGTTTCAACAGAAACCTGTTTGCCCAGTTTTTAAATTTTAAAATAGAATTTAAAAACTGAAGTTTTAAATATAAAAGTAAAGTTTTAAATAAGTTTAAATCTAGTTGTTATCTGAAGTTTAAGTTAAAATCTCAGTTTTTAAATAAGATAAAGTTTTTAAAAATTTGAATTGATTTAACTATTTTAAAAAGGGTTAAGTAGTTTTGAATTTTAAAAATGAAGTTTTAAATTTTAAATAGGATTCTAAATCTAAAGATTTATCTGGAATCACAGTTAATATGCATTTCAATTTTGAAATAAAAAGAAGTTTTTAAATTTAAAATTATTTGAATAATATATTTTAAATTGATTTGAATTTAAGTTGAATTTGTTTTAAATTTCTTTTAATTAAATAAATATTTCTTTAACAGGTGATTTAAAAGGATTTAAATAGTTTTAAACTTTGTTAAAGTTAAATTTGTCTTCATTTTAAATCTTAAATTTAAAATGAAATTTAAAAGTAAATTTAAAAGTAAATTATTTTGAAATACTTTATTAATGGTAATTTAATCATTAATAAGAATAGAGTGTTATCTTAAAGATAATTAAGATTTAATAATGTGGGGTAAAATAAATTAGTAAGGTGATTAAAAGATAATTAATCAAAATTAATTAATTTATGATTTAGGTTAATAAATTAGGGTTTAATTTGATTAATTAAGGTTTAATTAAATTAATTAAAGGAATCATTAATTTGAGATTTATTAATTTATGGTTAGGAATAAATTATTGAAGTAATTAAGGATTAATTAAGTTATTGTTAGAAACTTAATTATTTAAGTAATTAGGGATTAATTTATTGGTAATTAGAATTAATTAATTTGTAAATAATAATGTTTAATTAAAGTTTAATTATTTAAGAAAGATAATTAAAGAATAGTTAATAGTTAATGTAGATCATTAATTAAGGATTATTTAATAATTAATTAATATGATTAATTTTAATAATTAATTAGATTAATTAATTTAAAGATAATCATTTGTGAAAATTGTTTAAATGTAATTACTTATTGGAAGTAATTAAGAATTAATTACTTATTGTAATTAATTGAAGTTAATTTGATTTAGTTAAATTAGTTAATTAAGTTTAATTAATTTAGAATAATCAAGAGATGATTTGATAATAATTACTTAATGTAATTATTAAGGTAAGTTTATTTAGAGAAGTAAATAATAAGATAATTACTGGAAGTAATTAGTTGAATAATGATTTTATTAATAGAAGTAATTTGAGTTAATTACTTTGAATAATTAATCAAGGGATTAATTAAGAAATTAATTAAGGAAGTAATTAATTTAGTTAGTGAAAGTAATTAAGGGTAGTTAATTACTGATTGAAGATTAATCAAGAGTGATTAATAAATGTTGTTTAATTAAAGGTTAATTACTTAATGTAATTAATTTAATTAAGTAATTAATAATTAAATTGTAATTAAGGATCATTAATTAATATAATTAATGATGTAATTAAGATTGATTAATTAAGTAATAATTAATAAATGAAGTAATTAATCAATGTAATTAATTAAGGATTAATGTAATTAATTATAGTTGATTAAGTTAATTAATTTAGTTAATTAATTAATGAATTAATTAAAGGTTAATTACTATAAGCGGTTAAGAATAATTAATTTAAATAATTAATTAAGGATAAATTACTTGGATGTAATTAAAAGATAATTAATCAAAGATGATTAATTGAAAAAGGTAATTAGAGGATAATTAATTAATTAATGGTAATTAATTAATGGTTAAGTAAGAAGGATTTATAAAATGAAGTAATTAATTTAATTCAATTTAAATTAATTTAAGATGATATAAATCATTACTTATGAATGGGTGATAGTATTGGATACTTGACTTTGATTGATATCTCTGATGAGATATATGCTGTATGATATGGATGTTAGTTGAATTGTATGGATTATCTGATAATGTTAATTATCTGTTGGGAATTATCTTTCTTTGTGTATAAAGATAATGAATTGAAATTGTTTTAACCTTTAAAACAACTTGGCCTTAAAAGATACGCTTTGGATTTCGATGAGACCGGGATCGGGTTTGCTACATTACAGCGTGATAGGGGGTTCTCGCTTTGCGTTAGGTGGCGAACGGGAGACTCTTACCCCTACATGTCCCCGGGGGTAGTATAAGGCCTTGTAAGGGTTGGTTGCGAGTCGAGAGGCTGGCCGTAAAAGCAAATTCTAACTGTCTAGTATATGATGTGTAATCTGTGTAACTCTGATAGATGTATATGATACTATGTAATAGTTATATGATATATTATATTTTGTTCCGTTTCCGCTGTGAGTATTTGTGTTGTTTTCTTTCTCTTTCTCTTCTTTTCTATTTCTCACCCCTTTCTTTCTTATTAATGATTCGTCATTCTGTAGAATGAGTGGCGGGTTGTTACAGTGGTATCGGAGCATAGGTTGAGCGAATGCCTAAGCTTTTGGTTAAGTGAATATCAGAGCACTAGGTTGAG
The DNA here is from genome assembly GCA_030737815.1 of Allium fistulosum. NCBI lineage: Eukaryota > Viridiplantae > Streptophyta > Magnoliopsida > Asparagales > Amaryllidaceae > Allium > Allium fistulosum. The sequence continues at coordinate 793,615,798 of CM060902.1, read as the reverse complement.
TGAATACCTAGGTTCAGAAGGATTGTTCATTAGAGATAGGATCTGTAGCAACCTATTTGAGTCTGAGTATATATATATATACGAGAGCGCGTATTTGTTAGTTATATAAAATGGTTTTATATTGTGTTAATTGATCGGTTGAGTGGTATATGGATTCTGGTCAATACGAGTAGCTAACGTTATTGATAGGGATCTCTAAACACTTGAACCAGGCCAACGGACACAATATTGTTTTAAAGAGGTAGATGAAATAATTTTACCCAGAAATAATTTCTATATAAAAAAAATATATCATTTTAAATATATATATTTATATATTTCTACCTATTTATTGGGTTACCTGTTCGGGTTTTCCAATATAAGTTATAAAGGTAGATAAGGTGGTAGTGTGTGGAACACAATTACCAATAGTTGGAGTTTGAATGTTTGAGGTTGGAAGTATATATCGAGACTGTAAACCCAATACCGTCTCGAGTAAGCTTTGCTGTGGTGTAGGATTTCATCGATCTCCGAAGGGAACTGTTAAAGTTCAGAGTTTATCTTTGAAGTTTGGATGAGTAAAGTTGGATCTGTCGGTTGAACAGAAGCGAGTGATGGTATCTTGGTAACTTCTGGAAGAAGTAGCTGTGTGAGGAGACGCAGTGACTATGGATGTTCCCGAAGATGTTTCTTTGGAACAAGTTTGAGGAAGTAAGTCTGCTTCGGTGTTGTGGCTGAGTTCAGCATGGTGTTTCTGTTGTTTGAGGTTCGAGTTTCTCGAAGAGCTTTGGTTAGGAAGTCTTTGGCATCAGTGTCAGTAGTGCAGCTCGGAGGTGTTCTCTGTGCCGACAAGGAAGTTTTCTGGCTGAGCAGTTTTCTAGAGGTGAAGTTCAGAAGCAGCAGAGTGGATCCATTTCTTCGATGGATTGGATAGATAAGTGTAAGCTGTTCTGATTGGTAAAGAGAGAGCAGTTTTTCTTTGGACTTAGGATGGGTTGATCGCAAAAGTGACTTGCGATTGCTGAGTGTTCTCTTGGGTTATCAGAGATTTGCTGGATGTCTTCAGAGAAGTCAGAAGTTTGTCCGCATCTGAAGGTTGAGTTTTCTTATCGACTGGATTCCAGGAGTGATACCGGTGGTTCAGTCTAGTGGAAGGATGTTTCCTAGAGATGGAGTTGGTGAAGCAGCTCAAGTTTTGCTGGAGTATCTGAGTTTTATTTATGGATCAGTGAACCTTATTTCTGGAATGAGTTGTCCAGTATGTGCTTGTGTTCTACCTTAGATCAGAGTTGAGCAGCGAAAGCAGTTTGGAGTGTATCTCTGGATGGGAGAAGTAAGTTTGGAATCTACTGATATTGTGAAGTAGAGTTATGTTTGGATCTCGTCTGTGTTCTGATTTGGATAAGTATTTGGTCTACTTGGTTGAATTGTCAGTTTGGATAACTGGAATTCATTGAGTTTTACGTATCTCTGAGGGAGTACGTATTTGATCTATCTCTGGTTTTGGAATCAGCAGTTCAGGAGGATTTGGTAGTTGAGTCAGACTCGTCTGTAGACTGATATCCTGTCTAGTTGTGTAGATCTGGTTGAGTAGGAGTTCTATAGCTTCGTAGTTTAGATTGTTTGTAGAGCGAGTATCCGGTATATATATATACTTGGGGAAACTCGAGGAAATTCTATCCAGAATTTTGTCTAGATAGTTAGAATTGTTTGTTTATTTGGATGATTGGTTGCTATGGTTGTTAGCATATGGTTGATAATATATGTTGTGGTTTAAGAATTAAAATCTTTAATTAGATTATTAAATTACCTTTGTTTTAAATTTCGGGGACGAAATTATTTTAAGGGTGGAGGAATGTGATATCCCGAAATTTTGGGCAATATCAATTTAATAATCTGTATTGAAAATTAAATTGATTTGTTAACCTTTGTTAATAAATTTGAATTAGTTTAATAATCTAATTTAATAAATATTTAACTGGTGAATTTTATCTTTTATAAAAGTTAATAAAATATTTTCTATTTATAATATATATATATATATATATAACTGTATATATTGTAAATAGATGAGCTTTGGTTTGAAATAAATAAATCTTGTTTTCTAATATATATTTTGGTAATTTGGGAATCATGATTAATTTAATATTAAGCTTTTCAAAGTTATTTAACAAATAACTATATGGTTTTAAAATACATAAAATAAAAGGTTTGTTTTATTTCTTTTTAAATATTACTTGATATATATGATTTAAAAATAGAAGTTTAAATACAATTTACATATGGCATTAATTCATTTAAGTAATAAGTAATTTATAATCTCTTTTATAAACTATTTAAAATGGTCAAATGTGTTATTTTCAAATAATAGATATATGTATTGTTTTTATATATAAATATGATTGGTTTTATTCTTTAAAAGTTATCTATATATATAAATAAGTATTTGTAAATTTATAAATTAAGTAAAAAGCTTTTAATTTTATATAATTGGTTTTATTTACATTTTCTTTAAAGTAATTTATATACATATATACATTTAGGTAAGTATTTATAAATAGTAAACTAGTATAAAAGTTTTATTAACATTTTTTAAAATAAATAAAAATTATGTATTAAATACTTAAAAGACAAATGTCACCATATTAAAACTTAAATAAAACATGTGTTATGTAAATAGCTAATGTATATGACAAGTGTCATTTAATCTTGTTTTTCTTTTATTTTTATTTTTAGATAATTTCAGCCTTTATATAAACATACATCTCCATTTTCTTTTCTTTTCTAACCTCCTTTCTAAACAAAGAAATGAAGCAAATCTCAGATCAACAAAACCTGAAAACAAATAAAGTAAGAAACTCCTCAAATCTGAAATGAATCAGACTCAAACCAAATTCTCAGAAATAAGCCTGAACTAAATTCTTTCAAAAATAAAGAACAACAAGCCTGTCTCTTCTTCAACCTGGAATCAAAGCAGAGATCAAACTTCTCTGTTTTGAAATCAAAGCCTGCATGTATTCTTCAAAAACAGAAGCAAGCAAATCTGGAATTAAAAAGCAAATCAAAAGCATGCAGTTTTAAAAACCAAAGATTTATCAAAATCAAAAGCCTGTTGTCTCAGTTTCAAAAATCTGGAGGCTCTGCTTCTTTTAAAATCTGGTGAGTAGCTTAGATTTTAAAAACAGATAAATTTGATTTGTGTGGTAAAATATCTGAAGTAAATTGTGGTTCATGTTGGAAATTATGTATGCATGTTTGTTTTAGATCTAGTTACATGTATATATGAATGAAGATACTATGTGTATGTTTGGTTGTATCAGTGATCGTCTCTGTTTAAAGTTCTCAGTTTAAAATTTAGATCTAAATTCCAATTCTCCCAAACTAATCTCTGTTAGAACTAGGATTTCAAACAAAAGTTGTTTGTTAAGTCATGAAGTAAAGTTTAAAATGTTAATCAAGTTAGAATAACTTGAATGTCTCTGAAAACTTAAGAAGAACAGAGTTAACTTAGAATAAGAAAAAAATTCAAACATCTTAATTTATTAAGTCAGGTATATAATCTGAAATCTTAATCGAAGACTTGATTTTTAAAACTAAAATCACGATTTTTAGAAATAGATTGAGGGAGCAGTTTGAGATTGAACAGATTTTGTATTTTGAGTGATTTTAGGTGTTCTAAAGGGGACGAAATGGTCGTGGTTGTTCCTGGAAGTAGGGAAGTGATAGGAGAGTCAAGAAAAATTGCCAGAAAGGCGAATTCATCATCATGGTAGTTGTGGTGGAAGATTGAAATCTGTAGCCCTAGTTTGGGTAGATTTGGTATATTTGATCGTCACGGTTCCTATGTTGAATCGAGTTCTACAGGACTTAGGGAGATGAAAGCGTGGACGTTGGCGAAGGTGCTGTTCGATTTTCAGGTGATCTGATGATCGGAATCTCGAGAGCGATGTTGGATTCCAGGCTTTGGGTGGTTCGAGACTTTTGTTCCAGGCGAGTTGAATAGCTCGATTTCGAATTCAAGCATGATCGAGGCTCTAGGTGGTCGCAATCCAGTGAGAAGATCGTAGTCGACTTGTAGGCGTCAGCAGAGATGGTCGGAGCATCACAGATGAACTGTGCACGTGCACGTATATGTCTGGGTATCTGTTGTGGTGATTGGGAAAGAAGGAGTGGGAAACTCGGGTTGTTCTCGTGGAATTGGATTGGAGACTCGAAGGAACTCTCGAGTAAATGAAGGCATGGCTCGGGTTGAATGGTATTACAGGTTTCAACAGAAACCTGTTTGCCCAGTTTTTAACTTTTAAAATAGAATTTAAAAACTGAAGTTTTAAATATAAAAGTAAAGTTTTAAATAAGTTTAAATCTAGTTGTTATCTGAAGTTTAAGTTAAAATCTCAGTTTTTAAATAAGATAAAGTTTTTAAAAATTTGAATTGATTTAACTATTTTAAAAAGGGTTAAGTAGTTTTGAATTTTAAAAATGAAGTTTTAAATTTTAAATAGGATTCTAAATCTAAAGATTTATCTGGAATCACAGTTAATATGCATTTCAATTTTGAAATAAAAAGAAGTTTTTAAATTTAAAATTATTTGAATATTAAAGTATATTTTAAATTGATTTGAATTTAAGTTGAATTTGTTTTAAATTTCTTTTATTAAATAAATATTTCTTTAACAGGTGATTTAAAAGGATTTAAATAGTTTTAAACTTTGTTAAAGTTAAATTTGTCTTCATTTTAAATCTTAAATTTAAAATGAAATTTAAAAGTAAATTTAAAAGTAAATTATTTTGAAATACTTTATTAATGGTAATTTAATCATTAATAAGAATAGAGTGTTATCTTAAAGATAATTAAGATTTAATAATGTGGGGTAAAATAAATTAGTAAGGTGATTAAAAGATAATTAATCAAAATTAATTAATTTATGATTTAGGTTAATAAATTAGGGTTTAATTTGATTAATTAAGGTTTAATTAAATTAATTAAAGGAATCATTAATTTGAGATTTATTAATTTATGGTTAGGAATAAATTATTGAAGTAATTAAGGATTAATTAAGTTATTGTTAGAAACTTAATTATTTAAGTAATTAGGGATTAATTTATTGGTAATTAGAATTAATTAATTTGTAAATAATAATGTTTAATTAAAGTTTAATTATTTAAGAAAGATAATTAAAGAATAGTTAATAGTTAATGTAGATCATTAATTAAGGATTATTTAATAATTAATTAATATGATTAATTTTAATAATTAATTAGATTAATTAATTTAAAGATAATCATTTGTGAAAATTGTTTAAATGTAATTACTTATTGGAAGTAATTAAGAATTAATTACTTATTGTAATTAATTGAAGTTAATTTGATTTAGTTAAATTAGTTAATTAAGTTTAATTAATTTAGAATAATCAAGAGATGATTTGATAATAATTACTTAATGTAATTATTAAGGTAAGTTTATTTAGAGAAGTAAATAATAAGATAATTACTGGAAGTAATTAGTTGAATAATGATTTTATTAATAGAAGTAATTTGAGTTTATTACTTTGAATAATTAATCAAGGGATTAATTAAGAAATTAATTAAGGAAGTAATTAATTTAGTTAGTGAAAGTAATTAAGGGTAGTTAATTACTGATTGAAGATTAATCAAGAGTGATTAATAAATGTTGTTTAATTAAAGGTTAATTACTTAATGTAATTAATTTAATTAAGTAATTAATAATTAAATTGTAATTAAGGATCATTAATTAATATAATTAATGATGTAATTAAGATTGATTAATTAAGTAATAATTAATAAATGAAGTAATTAATCAATGTAATTAATTAAGGATTAATGTAATTAATTATAGTTGATTAAGTTAATTAATTTAGTTAATTAATTAATGAATTAATTAAAGGTTAATTACTATAAGCGGTTAAGAATAATTAATTTAAATAATTAATTAAGGATAAATTACTTGGATGTAATTAAAAGATAATTAATCAAAGATGATTAATTGAAAAAGGTAATTAGAGGATAATTAATTAATTAATGGTAATTAATTAATGGTTAAGTAAGAAGGATTTATAAAATGAAGTAATTAATTTAATTCAATTTAAATTAATTTAAGATGATATAAATCATTACTTATGAATGGGTGATAGTATTGGATACTTGACTTTGATTGATATCTCTGATGAGATATATGCTGTATGATATGGATGTTAGTTGAATTGTATGGATTATCTGATAATGTTAATTATCTGTTGTGAATTATCTTTCTTTGTGTATAAAGATAATGAATTGAAATTGTTTTAACCTTTAAAACAACTTGGCCTTAAAAGATACGCTTTGGATTTCGATGAGACCGGGATCGGGTTTCCGTATATCGGATTTCCAGGTCTGGAGACCCGAATACCACATCGATCCAAATTAACGATAGATCGTGAATCAAGTGAAGATGAAGATTCAGAGTGCAAGGGTTATTGTCGTTAACTCTGAGGGTGATTCCAAAACGAGTGTAACGAGATAATGCCTTCGGTTTCGTTCGAACCCGGAACGAACTTGTATGGATTGAATGCTTTCAGAACATCGTCAGGTGGACGATGAGCATTCTAAGTGATGTGTTCTTTTCTAAGGTAATCGTGACCTCAAGCCTCACAAACCGGGAATGGCTAAAACAGGGGAGGTGCAGCAAGGTTAGTGGGTAGCACCCAAGTAGGACAAGGTTACCTCTGTCTAGATGTCCCTTTCTATTTTCGACTTAGTGGTGCGGTTGCTGATCCCAACCGTGAGGTATCTTGTGCGGGAATTATCCAGTAAGGGATGTTCCGACCTTGTGTTGCAGGGGATTGGGAGTGATCCTCGGTACGGTGATCTAGGCCACGTACTGTGACGGGCGGTACCCCGGTAGCCCTGCCATTGTATGGAATCCAAAATCCAATAAGTGCCAACGGACTTGATTGTATAACCCACTTTGTGGCTAGTATGCTGGAATTTAATAATGTAACAATTTCAGCTATTTCATATTTATTTGAAAACCCTAGACCCTATTATAATACAATCGAATTTCCTATCAAATGTTTTGGTTAGCGTAAGGTAAAAACTTACCCATGTTTATGTGTGGGAAGTCTTACGTTATACCTTTTCTTTCAAAAGGTTTTGAAGTTAAGCAAGTTTAACCTGTTACTCACACCAGACCCATGTCTGACCCAAGTTGTTTATTTCTGTTTTATAAACTCTTGGGTACTCAAATTTTTACGAGTAGCCAAGGGATTCAGGTTAGCCTTGACGAATTGTGGAGGAGCTATGGAGCAGGGGGCTTCAGCGTTGTAGATATAGATAGTAGTTTCCGTTGTGTTGATCTTGTTTAGATCTTTGTTTTGTATTGAGTTGTAATAACTAGACAGATGTTTATAACTGTCTAGTATATGATGTGTAATCTGTGTAACTCTGATAGATGTATATGATACTATGTAATAGTTATATGATATATTATATTTTGTTCCGTTTCCGCTGTGAGTATTTGTGTTGTTTTCTTTCTCTTTCTCTTCTTTTCTATTTCTCTCCCCTTTCTTTCTTATTAATGATTCGTCATTCTGTAGAATGGGTGGCGGGTTGTTACAATTCCCCTAAAAGGTTTTATTCTTTCCTTCTTTATATATATATATATATATATAAATCTATTTACCTAAAATTAAAATAATAAACAGTTTTATATTCTACTGTAAATATATATACATATGTTTGTAAATTAAATATATTGAAAATAAAATCGAGGGTACCTCAAAATGCTACAGGCTCACGACCACTCAGGCATCACGTTGCCGTCGCCCACCCAGACTACAGTTCGACATCGCTACCTACCCACTCGCGGCATCGCTCGCGAAAACCCACATCAACCTTGAATCGATCGACCGCGTCATCACCTACTCGCGCCACCATCTCCGCCGTGCCCTTTGCCGTGTTCGCGCTCCACAATCGCGACCTGTCGTTGCCCCCCTTTGAATCGCGCGCGCACACACCAGATCGCCGCGACCTCCCCTGCCTCGATTTCAATTTGAATGCGAGCCGGCCATTAGAGGAAGGAAAAGGAAAAGATAAAATTTTTGTTTAGGAACGAGATTTTTGAACTTGTATCAGAGAAGCACGAAAGTTTTGGGGACGAAGCGGCTCGATTTCCTTCTACCATTTTTCGAAACGAATTTGAACTCGATTTGTTTTTAATTACGGCCATTTTTATTTCCTTTTGAACGAGAGTTTTAACTTTTGAACGAAATGATCTTCTTTCGTGTATTTTAACAGAAGGAGGGAGACAGGAGAACAAGGGTTGCATGATTTTTTTGTTCGTGATTCTCGGCTGAAACAAAGGGCCATGTTTTACGGAAGAGAAAGGAAAGAAAATGGGCTGTTGTTGACCAAAATTTTAAATTTTAAATTTAAATTAAATTTGATTTAAATTCCACGCGTTTCTGTGTCGTATGCTTACGTAACAACTTCGATTGATACGAAATTTGAAACCCAGTAATAATTCAATATTACGAACCCAATGGGACGGGTTTCGTCGAATTCCGAGACTGTGCCTCGGACGGCTATTTTTAAATATCGGTTCAAACGATATTAATTCAAAACTGAACAAATCGTTTTCAATCTCAATTCTGAAGCTTCTGTCATCTTCAGTATTATCAATATAAATTTTAAAAGCTTTTGAAATATTTTTCTTCAGCTAAAAACTGAAGATTCAAATTTTTATTCAACTTACAATAGATTAAATTTTATAATTTAATCGCCAATTTTCAAAGTTATATTGGGATTCAAATTAAATCATCGTTCAAATATTTAAAATAAATTAAATATTTTCAATTTAATTTGTTCAAAATTCTGGGTCGTTACATCCCCTCTCTTGTCGATGGAAAATAATTTCGTTGGTGAGTGCACGCATCATCGACGTTCATTATGAGTTTCAAAGTAGGAAGACCGTTGTAGTAGTTTTACTGCATATTTGTTTGATAAACAAATCTTAATTTTAATTTCTAAATATGATTTGATATATATAAAAGATATGAGTATATATATTATTTTAAAATGATTTGAAATGGAACCCGGTATTTAGTTCTTAAGTTTTTGTATATTATAAATTTTAATTATTATAATGAATGAAATCTTGACTTTACTAATAATTGGAAACTACTGAAATGAGAGAAAAATAAGAAAATAGATGCGAAGTGATTAATGAAATATATAAGAAACTGGAAATTTGTAACTCGTAAATCTAGAGAATAATGAAAATAGAAGATGTAATTATTGAACATTTTGTTAACTAAAATGAATAAGATAAACTTGTGTAACATTCAATTACGTTCTTAAAATATTCATATAACTTACCAGAATTGTTTAAAAAGTTGTTATGTTAAATAGAAATATGTAATAGAATATTATACAAGTAAACTTAAGTAATGAAAGTGTTCAATGGAATTATTTCTATATATAATAACTCTGATGTTATAAAAATGTTATGAACTTAAATTAATAATTTGAAATACTACTAATTAAATTTAATAGAAAAGGGTAAATACTATAAGTAAACGATTATGAACTTAAGTTAACGTTTGAATCTATTTATAATCAGATTGAATAGTAAAGGAGAATCCTATATTAAGTAAATGATTATAATTTCAGAAAAATTTGAAATGATTCAGAAATAGATTTAATGTTCAATAATATTATATATGAAAGAAATAAATGTGAAAAAGAGATAAGTAATAATGGTGAATTAAATTTCCAAAGAGACTTACATAATATTTTTAGAATTGATTATGGATGATCTAAATAATTGAATGGAAATAACTTATGTAAGAAAATGATGCAAATAAATGGAAATTAGCATTGTATGAATGAAAGGGAAATGAATTTTGTAACTAATGAAGTTAATTTAATAAAAAAATCATCGTATTAATGAATGGAAAATGATGAACAGTAAATGATGTGAAAGGAAATTAATAAGAATAAATTCAAATGATATTTGAAATTCTTGGTTGTTTTGGCTTAGGGGATGTTTGGGAAAGGACACTTCTAACTGTATAAGGATTTATAAATAATCTATTAAGTAATTATCTAAGGCTGTTGAGCATAGGCTACGCTTGATAGTTTATTTATCGCCTTGTACGATTAAAAGAATCTGAACTTGAACAAACCATTAGTTTTGGTTACTATGAATGTATGATCGATTCTTTGTTGCATGGAATGGTTGTACTGTTTTGTTTGCCTATGTTTGTGTGGTTTGCAATTGTTATTAATTTGAAAACAACTAAATATTTCTCTTGTACATAATTCTCACTTCTTTGGATTATATAAGTGAAATATAGATTTATGGAAGCAATAGCTACTACTTTTGGTTTCATAAATAATGTTTGCCTGACAAATAGGTACGTTTTCGAATTACGATTTTATAGCGATATTATATTGTTTTCCCGTTGTTTGGGATATTTATTTTGAAATATGATATATATATATATATGATATTATTGATATTATTATTTCTCCTGGACCTCTCCGTACAAAGGAGACTCTACCGAAATTTTCCGTGAATTTTGGACTTAGAAATTTTTTGTGAAAATAAAATATTTTCAAACTTTTATTAACTTGAATATGAAGGATTTAGTTGTTTATAAATTGATATATTTTATTTAAAATACTAAATTATGTAAATTAATTGTTATAAATTGAATACTTTGAATAAAATATATTAATTCCTTCTTTTCCCTTTTCGAGGACGAAAAGTTTTGAGTGGGGGAGAGTGTAACGACTCGTAATTTTCGATAATTAAAATATTAAATTACATAAGATTTTTTGGATTTAATATTGCATGAAATTATAAATTTATGATTTACTAATGAGAAAACTAACTAGAACGAAATTTAATAATGTTAATTAAGGTAATTAATGACTATTTGAATGTAATCTCAATCAATTGGAATAATTGTAAAGTTAATTTGGTTAGAAATCGTAATAAGGAATTAAGCCAAATATTGCATTTAATGGTAAAATTGTACGTAATTAATTGAAATTAGTTAATATAGAATAATTAATTAGTCTATTAATTTATTAGCTTGGTTTGTAAACAATAAACATAGAAATGTGTTTGAATTTGTAAGTTGTAACAATTTTTTAATTACCATTTCACTATTTAATCCGTTGAAATTAAATTGGAAATCAATTGCAATTAATCTAATTAAATATGGCAGTTAATATGATTTAAGATGATAATTGTAGAATATTAATGTAATAAGATGTAAACCAATATTGATTATATCCATAAGATAATAATTGAGTGAATAATAAAGGACTAAATCAAAATGAATGAATTTATTTGAATTTAAAATTATACTTAATGAATTTATTTCAATTGAAATTGAACGTTGAAATTTGTGTAATGTTTAAATATTGAATTTGACATGGTAAATTTGTTTTAAAAGGTTATTAGTTTCTGTGTAATTTGAAATGATAAAAATTGTTAGTTATTAAATTTGAATTTGAAAAGTGATTTAATTAATTTAATAATAATTTTTTTAATTTACATGAAAATTGCCATTTTGGGCCACTGTCTCGGATTTCAACGAAACCAGTTACATCAGATCCATACCAATGAAATATTGTGGGATTTCAAGTTTCGTAGCGATCAGACTTGTCATTTGATCGTACTGACTCGAAACGTGTAGAAATCAATTTGAAATAAGCAGATTTTAAAAGTTAACTTCTTTATACAATGGAATTAGGACTTGAAATCTATTTCATTGGATTTAAAAATATCAAAAACATATATTTTTATATATGGTATGACCCATTTTCGTTTCGGAAGCGAAACGGGCTTTTCGGGTCGTTATTGTCGTTCGAACCAATTCAATATGATCATTCTTTCTTATCGGGCCTTGTCCATATAAATAGATTTTGTTCTAACCCTAGCAGTCTTTCTATCTTTTATTCCTGTACGTACGTCAACTTTTATCTGTTCCTTTCTTCAATGGCAGAAACAAATTCCAATTCCAAACCCTATATCCAATTTCCAAACCAATTTCAAAAATTCTCCAAACCCAATCATATTATATATCATTGGAAAGCCCTCAACGAGCGCAACCCAGATCTACGGTTCATTTTTTGCAATCGAGTTTTGGTGTAACGACCACGACTTTCTCTCCACAGAAAGTCGCATCGTTAATTAAGAAAGAAAGGGATAGAAGAAGAAAAGAAAGAAAAGAAGAAAGAACAACAACATCAGAAACTCACAGCGGAACGAATGAAATATAATATATCATATAAAATATTACATAGTATCATATACATCAGAGTTACACAACTTATACAACACATATTAGACAGTTATAAACATCTGTCTAATTCATACAACTCAAGTATCACAGATACAGACACAACATATACACAGCGGAATACTATCTATCTACGAATGCTGAAGCCTCCTGCTCCATATCTCCTCCATAGATTCGTCAAAGCTAACCTGAATCCCTTGGCTACTCGTAAACACTTGGGTACTCAAATTTGTATGAGTAGTCAAGGGGATTCAGGTTAGTCTTGACGAATTCTGGAGGAGCTGAGGAGCAGGAGGCTTCAGCGAGTAGATATATAGAGTTTCCGCTGTGTTTGTATTAGTCTGTATTGTACTGATGTACTTGTGTTGTATAATAGACAGAAGTTTATAACTATCTATTCTGTGATGTACAAGTTGTGTAACTCTGATGTAATATGATACTATGTAATATTTTATGTGATATATTATATTTTATTCATTCCGCTGTGAGATTCTGATGTGTTGTTCTTTCTTCTTTTCGATCTTTTCTTCTTCTATCCCTTTCTTTCTTCATAACGATGCGTCTTTCTGGGCAAAGAAAGTCGGGTCGTTACATTTGGTTTGTCCTAAATTGGTCAGAACATTCTCAATCGTTCATTTGGAGGATGATCAACGGTGACGGATCGTCGATTCGAGGGTACAGTGTTGTGGAGATTCGCGTGGGGAGTTCATCCATGCAGTTTGGACGGTGATTGGATGGTTGGATGTTGCTAGAAATTCGACTAGGGTCGAATATCTTCGGCGGCAGTTGCATCCTTTTTGGGTGACGTTGGTCGATCTGAGGTGGTGTGGGGGTTCCGAGGTCGTGGGCGACTGACGTAGACGAGCTTGGGTGATGAACGACGGTAAAAAGGGGTGGCAGCCGTTCATTGATCTAGGTTCGAACGAGTTTGCTTGTGTTAGGTTTTCGAGCAGGAGATGCTGACGTGGTAGTGGTAGGAGGGTAATTCATTTATTATTTATTTTAATTAAATTTTAATTTTTCAAATTTTCTAACTACCATATCTTTTATATACATGCTCGGATTTGCGCACGGTTTGTTTCGTTGGGATTGTATCGAAATTCCGGACATTATGGAACTAGTTTGGACGATTTATGAGACTATTGAAATTTGGGCCTTTAATTGGATTTTAAATAGTCGAAAAATCAAAGGTGGGTGTTTTAACCCACACACAACTACTAAATCATCTTATGTTAGTTAAACAAAATTTATGATGTGATTAGAAGTTGATTGATTGTTGTTTGGTATATTTAATATGTCATTCTAGTTAAATCTGAATTTTTCCGAATTTAATTGCCATTTAATTTAATATTGAATTTAAATTGACAGTTAAATATCATTAAAATCAGCCAATTGTTGTTATTTACTGGTTGATTTCAATGGTGATTGTGATGGATGTTTAACTGTTGATGTTGGATGACTGAATGTTATGTTATTTTATATATATTGATATCACACTACAAGTTCCCTTAGTTCATTGTTAGTAAATCACAATGTGTTGAAATGATACATACTCGAACGATCTATAGATTAGGTAAAAATCGTTATGGGTTGAAATGATAAACCTGAGCGATTTTATGGATTTTGAATTTTATTCGGGATTGCAGATTGAAATGATATACATCCGTAAATTTAAATTATTGCGAGTTGAAATGATATATATATGTATCACTTGACCATAGAGTAGAAAATTATATACGGACACCGGATTGGTTAAATTAAATGATTTTAAAATTTCAAATTTTGAATTCAGTTAAATGATATTATGAAATAAAATTTGATTTATATAGACTGAATTATTTTCAAGCCCAAGTTTTAAATGTTGAAATTGGAATTGGTTTAGAGGAATTGTTTATAGAAATTAAATTGAAATCCTGAAGTAGAATTTTTGAAATATAAATGAATTTATCAAAAAAATTGAGTTTTATTATAGACGTTTGAATATTTTAAACTTTGAAATCTAAAAGGAATTTGAAGTGGTTTAAATTTGTAGTTCAAACATGGATTTGAAATTGATAAATTGAAATGATTTTTAAGGGAATTTGAATTGAAATAAAAATGGAGTTTTTTTGATTTGAAATCTGGATATAGTCCAGATTGGTTGAAATGGAAGAAATAGTTTAATTTGATATTATTTCCAAATTGATTACTTTAATATAAACTGTTTAAAAATATATTATTTTAAAATTCAGATTTATTTAGATTTTCAAAATATTTACTATAGAAGCCATTTCAATAACCAAACCATTTTCTATTAAACTATTAAAACTATATTTAATCTATTTTTAAACCATTTTAATACATTTATAATAAATTTTAAACTATTTTCATCTATTTTAAACTATTTTAATCAATTTTAACTATTTAATCTATTTTAAACTATTTAAACCATTTCAACTATTTTAAAGTACAAAACTATTTTAAACTATTTTAACACTATCTAAGCTATTTTTTAAAGTATAAAACTATTTTAAAACAATCTAAACTATTTTCTAAAAATAAAACGGTGCAAGGTTGGACTATTATATTTAAATCCTTAATTTGAAAGCGAAATGGTTGAATGAATGTTATAACTTACGTTGGAATTTGAAATGATATTTTCTAGCGAAATGACATATTTGAGTAAATATGATGATTTTGAAATAAGGGTTTAACCTGTTTTGTCGATATGATTTCGATAGTGATTTGATTTCAAAAGTGAATATGATTTCGAAAGTAATATGATTTTAAGTGGATATGATATTTTGATATCAATTATGAATTGATTTTGGAAATGTAAAGAACCATTCGGTGTGAAATAAGCATTTGGTTGTTAAAGAGATCGGGATCAGATATTGTCATACTCTTTGCCAATACAGAAAACCACTTTAACAACTGTGCACGTGGTGGAGATTCCAAAATGAAGTAGGATGGTTTGGTAAATGATTCTCTATGAGGTATTATCGTAGCCCTGGCTCCCTCGAGTCAGCTTGATGTGACTAAAATAGGAACCACGCAAGGCCAAGTGAGGTCGCACCTCCGATCGGACATGCTTCTTCGATACCATATTTTGACTCTGTGATTGATTTGGTTGCCACCCCTCGATTTTGATTATGGGAGTGTGTTCCGAGGTGGGCGGTAGTTGCTGCTATGCGTTACCACCAGTCTGGATTCGCAAAACGTTAGTATCCTACCCTGGGCATTGCCTCGCGTGCCTTGTCACATGCCTTATCGTGCCCCTTATGAGTTTGGTTTGTACCGTACCTATGGATTTCCCTCTGATAGCCCTCCAGTTTACGGAGGAATTATGGTACTGTATAGACTATAGGAATATATAAAAATGTGTTAAGGGGGATATGGGTAAGACCTTAGCGCTATTTTAATACTTTACTTTACCGATATACATATTATAATAGCGTATATAACTATATAATAAATAGTTTAGTGGATCCTTAGGAGATGAAATCCCAAACATCTCTTAAGTTATTGCATGCACGTTAGACACTAGATAGGAGATGTAAAATCCCATAAACATCATCGACGCTGTTACACTCATATTTATTTACTATTGATTTAACTTACATAAGATCTTTTAGTTCTGACTCGAGTATATTGTCTTTTCAATTCGCTCGGGTCAGTTTGAGCTTTTCTGTGTATTGAAGACTATTTTCTGGAGGATGAAGACGAAGATTCAGTATATTATTACTATTTATTATAATTATTCCACTGCATCCTTTGTTCCACTGCATTATTTGTTTATTCTGATGTATGTATAACTCTGATTTGAATTGTAAAAGTGTAATCAAATGTTATTTTGTAAAACAACTTCATGAACTATTTATTTGGTTATTATACTTTGTCATTCCACTGCGAGGTTCTGGGTTTTTGTTTTTCTTCTTTTATTTCCTTATTTATCCCATTAACAATCTTCCCTTTTGAATTAGACATGTGAGGTTTATTGTCGATTTAAACCATCCAAAATGGTGGGTCCTTACTGTGTGTTAATGTCCTGATCTGTTAGGGATCAGAGTTGCACAACATAAGCTAATAGATTGTTTCCGTTGAGCACCGTAATTAATTATCTATATATGTTTGTTGGATTGTATGATGTATGCATGGATGAATGGATGTAATTTCTATTAATAAATTTTCAATTATATGGATATATATAGATTGATATAAAAATATTTGGAAATTTGTTTTGTGTTTATTTGCCTGTTGATTGCTTTAAGAATTATGATCGATACGCTTGATCAACATCATCGATATGTATTCATAAACACTTCAACGAGATAGTCAGACACGTTGCTTTGAGTTTTAATATTTTATAAATGTTTAATAGAAGTTATAGATAATATTTAGAAAGAAGATAAAGTTCTAATCGAGTAAAATATTATTTTTAAATGGGATAAATGTTTCGGAAAATACATATATATGCATACGTAATGAATTTTTGAAATGAAAAACTATTTTAGGAAAGGACATTTTGGAAAACAAATTAAGAAGGGAAAATTTATTTTTATGTAAATATACATGGTTAATAAATTTTATGTGCTTTAGAAATTTTTATTGAAAACTATAAAGATCTTTTATATGTAGTAATTTTAATAGTAATTTTGACAATTGTTGAAGCCACCGAGCATTAGCAATAGCAAAGATCAATGGCGATGCAATGTTGATTTCACGATCAACATCGTAGCTATCCGACAAAGCTATTTGCTATAAATAATGGGAAGGCAACGTCGTTATGATAATTTGACATATGTGAAATTGTTTGTGATGCTTGTGCTTTGTTGTGTTTATCATTTTATGCTTTTTATGAATGATAATTTTGAGTTGTAATTTAAAATAAATTAAAGAAAAAGATGTTAGAAATTATGTAAATAAATTTTGGAATTTCAAAATAAGAAATTAATTGAAAAAGAAAGTTTAATTTTATAAGTGATGATATGGAATTTAAAAAGGTAAATCTTTATTTGAATTGGTGTATAAATACTATAAGAAGTTAGTGTATTGTTTGACGAATATAGGGTTAGAAAATTATTTTGAAAAAATTTTTTATCACAAATCAAAATCATTTAAAAATTTAAAGGAAGTTTGGAGTTTTAAATATAAAATTTTATAAGATAAACATTTTTGAGAGCCTTAGTTCTTTAATATGAGGAGTACTAATAATCGACGTAGTTTTACTGATTGGTTTAAATGCTCTCGAGTAATGCTTCATCAAATATTGTACAACTCATTGAATAAAATGTTCGAGTGGTACTTACTAGCCCATTAGTGAATACTCGAAATTTACCGGGTAGTATGGGATGCCTTGGTTAAATCCTTATGATTTCTATTAGGAAGTATTTAACACTTTAGAGTTATATTCTCTTTCGGTGTTTGGTGGGACCAATAGATCCTTAAGAGAATATAGTTCAGGTTTTTCAATATATGGAAAATTCTTTTGGGTTGATGATTAAATGCAATTTCTTATTAGAAGATAGTTTCCTAGTTTATAAAATTCAAATGAAGGAATTTGAATTGAATGAAATTAAAAGAAGAGTCATGGATGAATGCTTATGATGATGTTTAGTTGCAAATTTTTGAAGTAAGTGGGCTTACTGACTTGTAGTAAATGTTCAAGTAAACCCGAGTGGTTATGGGACACATAGGCATTACTTGGATGATTACTATTAGAAGATATTTTACATTTTTGTGACGATGTGCGAAGTGCATGTCTTAGACTTACAAAGAGTAGTTAATTTTAAGAGGCCTTGGTTCTAGACTTGCGAAGTGTAGTCATTTATGTTAGACTTGCGATGGGCTGGTAGACTTACCGTGTGCAGTCATTGATGTTAATCTTGCGAAGTGTAAGACCTGCAGGTAGACATGCGATGTGAAATCACATATGTTAGACTTGTGATATGCAATGTGACAACCCGCTTCTCTAGGCACCCCGAAAATCGAATATGAATGGAAGCACGGGTGGTCGGGTGAAATAAAAATTCATAACATAGCATAGAGACTAAGGCAACAACATTAAATGATTAAAATATTACAGCGGAAGAAAACTTTCACTAATTATAAATTAATAGCAAAACAGCTTCATTAAAAACAACATTATCCCAAATTTATTTCTGAAACCAAAAGTACCATGTAGTCTCCACCAAAACATAAAACATAACAAAGTTCACAATATAGGTCCTCATATATAGAGTAAAGTACGAAAAAGTGAAACGAAGTACATGGAAAAAATACAAAATTTGAAGATAACAACTGCACCAATGACCCTCCAAGCTGCAAAGAACTACAACCTGGGCCTGCCCTCCTGTGATTTGGGGAAAATGGGAAAAATAGGAATGGGTCAGACATAAAGTCTAGTGAATGAGAAATAAATTAAAGTAGAAAGAATAAAACAGTTTAATTCTAGGTCTTCCCCGGATATCGCAGAGGGTGAATAATATAATGCAGTGAATCCTTCTTAGATACAGTTCCTAAGAAGCCAAAGTCCGTGGTCACTCTAGGGAAGTCAACCATGCAGTAATACTAAACGTCAATCGGCCTGTCGGACTTGCTTTCCTTACCTATCCATATGCTACAACGTGAAATTCATGCTCTTCACCTGTGCACTATAACTAAATGCCTCTTACGTCTGACCGGCGCCGACTCAAACAACCTTGCAGGACCCCGAAGTTGCACTCATGCTCCGCCAAACTAGACTCCTATACTCTTGTCTCCTCGATCAGCAACGTGGACTTGCCCCTATACAAAGTGTCGGTCCTTCGAAAGAGTGGCCGCAGCTGGGTCGGCTATGCAAAATCCTCCAACGATCTGCCTAAAGAAGCCTACGTCGGAGCATACTTGTCATGTTCCGTCCACGTCGATCTGCCTGAAGAAGCCTACGATTGCGGATGTTACCTATCCTACGTACTAGCAACTTATGAAAGGTAACAAACATCCTTGTGAACCTACTTACCCGCTCCTAGTACGTACAACCAAAACTATATTTTGGTCTTAACTGCATGAAACACCTATCCAGACCTTTACAAGGTCTGCCTACCAAATCGCTTCCAAATTAATTAATTTTACCATTACAGTTTACATACTGTTTATTTCCATTAATCTACTTTAGGCCATTTTTACACCTGATTTGGTTATTTCACAATTTCCCTTTTCCTTAAAAAAATGGTATTTCAATTTCACGTCCGTTCAGTCCGTATGGTTTTTTTTTTAATTTTTATGTCATTTGTTACAGATTTACACCAGCCTTTAGGGTCCATTTAATTTACATTTTTTTCCACCCTAGTTTACGTACTCCTTTTAGAGATTTAATCTGTACAAATTTTTTATCCAATAGCCACAAACCATTTAATTACACAAAATTCCACTTTTACATTTTTAGGCCACATATGGAACAAACAATTATGCCAATTAGACTTTCCAATTTTGTTCCAAAACCATATTCAAAATTATGTAATTATATCAATCAAAAACATAATTTTACTCAAGTAATATACTCTAAATTTATTCAACTAACATGTTCTACCATTAGAAATTGAATAACAATTCTAATTCAATTTAATTAAACCACTCTTATTTACGCCATGAAACGTGAATAACAATTTGTTTATTCCAAATTTCAACCCAAACATGAATATGTGAAAGAAGAAGAAGATACAATAATTTACATAAATTTCCATCTTATTTATGCCATAAAACGTAAATTGACAATTTATATGTCCCATATTTTAAACCAAACATGAATTAGATTTAAGAAGTGGAAGAAGAAGTTGCAATAATCTACATCTATTCTCAATTAATAACAGAAATTAATTCATATTAACGTGCCAAAAAAGAACTGAAATTGAACTACTTTAGTTTTCTATTTCATATTAATTCCCACTCACCTGGCACCTGAGCTTTCATAAATTTGAAAAAATCTTTGCTTTAATCTTTCTCCCATTGATTCTTCTAAATTCCCCAAATTGCTTGAATATATATAGATAATTTAATTTGGTAGAGATTTGTTTATTTTGTAGAGAAAAGGAGGAAGAATAATACACACAATTTTACTGTAAAATTATGACGATGGTTGAATAAGATATTAGGTTTAGGTTAGATGGTTTATTTATAGATTGTTTGAGTGAATATAATCCATTAGATTATTTTAGATTAAATCTGATTCTTTCATACACTTAATGGTTATCCATTTTAGCCCATACACATCACTCAACCAGTAAAATTTAGCCATCTCATCATATTACATCACTGGAGCGAATGGGAAGCTGCTACATGTCAGAAACAACGCTGAAATACGTAGGAAAATCGTTGGAAACGAACTAGCTAAAAAAACATCGCCCCAGATTTTAGGCGACAATGGGACTTGGTCCCTGGTCACTAAGGAAGTCAACATGCGCCTTTACCACTGTACCAAGTGCGCTTTTATTTTCTTCTTAATTATATTTCCCATAAAATATCGGGGTGTTACAATGATTTTGAATAGCAAGCATTTCAAAGTGCCACATGGAAAACATGCCGCACCACCCCACCCCTATAAATAGACCCCCATGGTCATTCAGAAAGAGGCGATTCATTCTTTTCTCTCTCTTACATTTTTTAAGTTTGTAACCCTAAATAAATTTTGGGATTTTAGTGCATATGGTAATTGTGTGATCATTTTGCAATTATGGGCATGTACAATTAATAATCGCATGACATATCAATAAAGTGATTTGAGACTTAGACTTTGATCTCATATTAGATTATATGCATACGACATGATATTGGATGATTCTCATACGAGGGATATGAACTTGACCATCCATTTTGTGATTCAAATCATTGACGTACTGTAACAACCCTGTATTTTTCAAATATTTTTAAATTGATTTTTCCAGATTCAAAAGCTTTATTTATGAAAAAGAATAAATTTTGTTATTTTAAGTATAAACTTTGATTTTGATGTGGATTAAAATTCCAAATATGACTAAATTTAATATTTCCAGAAAATGTGAATTTTGGTCAATAGCCAAACTTTGACTTTTAAATTTAAATTTTAAATATTTGAAATTATAAATTTTATCATTTATTATGAAAATAGATTTAATAACATGAATATTGCTTTTCGTTTCGTTGAAAACGGAGTTAAAATGTAAAAGTTAAGTACATTTCAATTTTGAGTATAAACTGTTTATTTAACAATTTTGTCTATTTTAAATTGTATAAATTACTTTTTCTTTGTTATATTTTATTTTAATATGTGTCAATATGTTAATTTATGTATATTTTCATCTCTAAATATTTTCAAAAATAATAATAGAATTTTTCCAAAATTTACTATGATGATTTCCTATTTTTAAAGGTTGTTTCCCTATTTTCTACTATTTTCTTCATTAAAAAATTATATGTAAATTAAATTTTAAATATTTATTTTGTGAATATATTTTTATGTTATGTTATTATTTATGTTTAGAAATATATTACAAGCTCATATGAATTTTTCTAAAATTTATTCTATTCAATTTCAAATTTTCTAGACTAGTTTACTATTTTTAGCTATTCTCTTAATTTAACTTTATATAATTGATAAATATTTATATAAATTATTATATTTTGATAAAATTTCGAAATTTTATCTGGGATTATTAATTTTTCCAGAAATATAAAGTTATAAAAAGGAATTAAAGATATATGAAGAGTTTGATACCTTTTGTGTGCTTAGTCCTTTTGAATTCTACCGTTTCTTTTTCAATCAATACATCTTTTATTTTTTTGCCGTTCTATCCCTCAATTTTTTTCCAGCCGACTTCCCCATATTATTCACGAATTTTCAAGCTCCAAAACCCTAAAAAAAGTCATGGCCTCCATCTTGAAAAAAAATTTAGGTAAATCCCTCTTTTCTTTCTACTTTTTTTTTCTTACTTTTTGGTAGGACCCGGTTGTTCCGATCTGCTGGCCATGGTTTCTGATGATTGGGTGTGAATTGGAAATGAATTCAAGAAGAAGGAACCCGGATTACTGTTTGTACATGTACACAGAGATATGACACACTCTAAAAAATAACAAGAATTTGATAACAGTAATGACAAGTAAATTGGAACTCAAGAACCAGTAGTAGAGGAAAGTAACTCGAAGGAAGATTCGGAAAGACTGGGAATTTATCGAAGGAAACAACAATAGAATTCACTTGGACAAACTTGCTCCTCAAGACAAGAAAAACAGTTTTGGAAAATTTGTTGAGTCTAGAAACAGGGTCTTTCAGCATAAACTTGAAATTTAATCAACTAAAGAACTACAGTAATAGAGAAGAACAAGCACAAATATATCAACTAAAATTTGGTAAGCAATAGGAATAGAAGGAATTGCAGATTCAAGAACAATTACAAAAAAAAAGGAAATTAAGAAAAAAAATTTCTGCAAAAGAGGAACTGAACAAAAAATAAAAAGAATGTGCTAACTACCACTTAGAAAATGAACTGAACAGAAAATGCAATTCCAAGAACAGACATTACAATATATCTGGAAGAAGAAGATAAGCAAAAACAGAGAAGGATTTTATTCCATTTTTTTCCACACTTTCAGTAACAAATACAACCTTCTATTTATACAATCATTTCGGACAATGGGCCCAAACTTTAACAATTGTTTTATCCACTAGCCATACAGATGTACAACATTTTTATTCGGCCCGATCAATTAATACCCACATTATTAATGCTCAGATCCAAGAAACAGAGTGTGTACGTGCAAACATGCACATCCCTCCAGCCTTCATTTAGCTCACAACCTCCACTGTTAATGCTCCTATCAGTTCTTCGACTTCAGCTTCAAGGAATCACTTGCTCTGCCTTGTAGAATTTCACCAGTATCCTTCCTCTCAGCTTTCCCAGACACTGTGCACAGTTTTATCAGAGCTTGATTGTTACAACTCCCTTCTCCTTTAAGAACAGACCTTGTCCCATGGTCTAGTGTCGGAAATCTCCTAATTAATGGCCAATAATCTTCCCATGTTGCTTCATCCCTAGGCCTGTTCTTCCACTTGACTAGCACTTGAACCACTGGTTCATTATTTCTGGGAATTAATCTTCTGTCTAAAATTTCCTCAGGTTGCTCCACTATTTCTTCTACATAACTAGGTACATCCTCTTGTATGATCAATCCTTCACTGATTTTCTTTTTCAGCTGAGAAACGTGAAAAACAGGGTGTATTTTGGCTCTATCTGGCAGTTGTAACTTGTAAGCCACATTTCCTATTCTCTCTTCAATTCGATAAGGACCATAATATTTAGGTGATAGTTTGTGAGTTTTCTGAAGCTTAGCAGTAAGTTGTTTATAAGGTTTTAGCTTCAAGTACACCCAGTCTCCCACTTCGAATTCTCTATCTGATCTTCTTAAGTCTGCATATCTTTTCATTCTATCTTAAGCTAATTTCAAACTGTCTTTTAAAAACTCTAAAGCTATATCTCTTGAATACAACTCCTCTTCAACCCTTTCCACCTTTGCAGAATTTGGGACATATGACAGTAAATTTGGTGGATCAATGCCATATACTGATTTGAATGGGGTAGTATTAGTGGAAGTCTTCCAGGTAGTATTGTACCAAAACTCAGCTAAAGTTATCCATTTTGACCAGTCTTGAGGCTTGTGGCAAACAAAGCATCTTAAGTAGCCTTCAAGAATTTTGTTAATTACTTCAGTTTGTCCATCACTTTGCGGATGGTATGCCGAACTATACTTCAAGCTGCTGCCCTGTAGTTTAAAAATTTCCTTCCAAAAATTGCTTGTGAACAAGGCATCTCTATCACTCACAATGGTCTTGGGCATCCCATGTAGCTTGAATACTCCATCAAAGAAGATGGTGGCCACTTCTTTAGCTGTGTAAGGATGACTCAATGGAAAAAAGTGTGCATATTTACTGAGTCGATCTACAACGACATATATAACAGTATACCTTTGACTTCGTGGCAAACACGTGATAAAATCCATAGAGATGTCCATCCAAATTGCTTCTGGAATAGGCAGTGGCTGCAAGAGACCAGGAATAAGTATGTTCTCACTTTTATTTCTTTGGCATTCATCACAGTTTTTAACATATTCCTCCACTGTTGTCTTCAATTTCTTCCAGTAAAAAACTTGCTTTAATTTCTTCAAGGTAGCCTTGATTCCTGAATGTCCCCCTAATGGAGTTGAATGATGCTCTGCTACTAAGCTTCTGGTAATGGTGTTCAATTGATGATCTATTAAAAAATTTCCTTTATAAAAAATTAAGTTGTCCACTACCTTATATCTACTACTTGGCAGTTCATTTCTGTCAATTCGTTCTAACTGCTGCTGATACCAAGAGGAGCTGAGTAAAGTGTTTTTTAACTCTTGCATCCATGGTGACTGTACAACAGAAACTACCTGTAGATGAGAAGCTTCTTCTTCACTGCCTTCCATTCTTGATAATGCATCGGCTGCTTTATTATCTCTTCCCCTTTTGTACTCAACTCTATAGTCAAATCCGTGAAGCTTGGCAAGCCATTTGCTCTGCACTCCAGTGTGTAACTTTTGTGTCAAAAGATGTTTTAAACTTTGATGATCAGTTCTAATAATAAACTGTCTACCCATCAAGTATTGTGTCCATTTCCTTGTAGCTATAATGATGGCTAACAACTCTTTCTCATAAGTGGATAGATTCAAATTCCTGCCATGTAGAGCCTTACTCAGATAAGCTAAAGGTTTATGACTTTGCATTAACACAGCGCCTATGCCATGCCCACTTGCATCACATTCCAAAACAAAAGGTTGTGTAAAATCTGGCATTGCCAGTATGGGAGGTGTAACCAAACAATGCTTGAGTTTGTGGAAAGCCTCTTTAGCTTCTTCACTCCAAGTAAATGCATCTTTCTTCAGCATATTTGTTAAGGGCTTAGCAATGGTACCATAGTCTTTAACAAATTTCCTATAATAGCCAGTGAGACCCAAAAATCCTCTCAAGGCTCTGAGATTGTTTGGAAGTGGCCACTTCATTACTGCTTTTATTTTGCTTGGGTCTACAGCTAAACCATCTACTGAAATGATATGACCTAGATACTCCAAGGAGTCTTTTGCAAAGCTACACTTAGTCATTTTGATCACCAATTGATTTTGCTTTAGTACCTGAAAAGTAACTAGCAACTGTTCCAAGTGTTCATTCCAAGACCTGCTATATATAAGTATATCATCAAAAAAAACTAATACAAATCTCCTCAAATAAGGTCTGAATATTTCATTCATTAAAGATTGAAAAGTAGATGGTGCATTAGCCAATCCAAATGGCATTACTATGAATTCGTAATGGCCATCATGGGTTCTAAATGCTGTTTTATGGATATCTGCCTCCTCCATTCTGATTTGATGATAACCTTATCTCAAATCCAACTTGGAAAAAAATTTAGCTCCATGTAACTCATCGAATAATTCATCTATTAAAGGTATGGGAAACTTATCTTTTATGGTTTTAGAATTAAGAACTCTATAGTCAATACACAATCTCCATGTTCCATCTTTTTTCCTCACCATCACTACAGGAGAAGAATATGAACTATTACTGTTTCTAATAATTCCTGAATCTAACATTTCTTTGACAAGTTTTTCAAGTTCATTCTTAATGTGATAAGAATGTCTGTACGGTTTGATGCAGATAGGCTGAGTGTTTGGTAATAAAGGTATTTTGTGGTCTTGTCATCTGTGTGGGGGAAGGATTGGAAGAGTGGTAGTGATTTCAGGGAATTCTTGTAGAAGCTTAATAATCTCTGGTGGAATATCTGGAGTGTCATTTTCAGAAGCATCTATAGTGCATAACATCGTGGTAACTTGTCCTTGAATACATTCCTTGTTGATAGCCTTTTTACTAACAACCTTCATCTCTTCTTGTTGTATTCCTTGCCATACATACTCCTTGTTATTGTATGTGAATTTTACTTGCAATTTTTCAAGATTTAAAGTCACTTCTCCCAGTTTTCTCATCCACTGTGCACCCAAAATCACTTCACATCCTTCTAAAGGAAACAAGAGTAGGTCTAAAGGCATTACACACCCTTGACACTTGAATATCACCTCTTGGCAGACACCATTCCCTTTCACCTTTTCACCATTAGCTACTACCACTTCAAAAACTCTGGATTCCTCAACTTTGAGTTTTAATTTTTTTGCCAAATCTGCATTGATAAAACTATGAGTAGATCCGGAATCAATCAGTACCTGAACCGGTTTTCCTTGTATACTTCCCTTGACCTTGTTAGTTGACAAAGTTGGAATTCCACACATAGCCTGCAATGTGATGGTTAATGGCTCCTCTTCATTGTTCTCTGAATCTACTCGTGTGTTAACTGTAACTGCTTCTGTTTGTTCTTCCTCGGTCAAAGGCATTACTCCTTCTAAAATATATACTTGTGGATTTTTACACTTATGATCTCTATGCCACTTTTCCTTGCATCCATAACATAAGTTTTGTCTCCTCATTTCAATTAATTGACCGGGTGTGAGGCCTTTGCTTTTTGCTAAAGCTTCCAGTTGCGTATCCTTCTGGTTACTAGTAGGATTTATGGGATGATTAGTGGAAGGAAACTGTTGAGATGAAGTGGGATGGGCATTAGTGTTTCTCTGAGCACTCATAGTGACACTTGCTGATTTACTGTTCTTTCGAGTGTAAGTTTGTTTACTTTCATACATCTTTACCAAAGCAACTGCTTCTTTGAAATTAGTTGGCCTAGAAGTGAGGACATCATACTTCAGTTCTTCTTTTAAGCCACCAACAAATCGATCCAACACAAACCTTGGTGGTAAGGCTTCGGTGGCCATTTGCAGTTGCTCAAATTTGTTAAGATAATTCAAAACAGTGGTAGTTTGTTTCAATCCTGCCAATGCCTCAAAGGGCCTTTCCATGTCTTCTGGATTAAATCGTACCAAAATTTCTTCCTTAAAAATTTGCCAAGAACAATGATTAGGTACGTTGTGTACATACCAATTATACCACTGCAGGGGTTCCTTTTTGAGATGAAAAGAACATATATCCACCCACAATCTTTCGTTAGTTTGGTAAAATCTAAAGTACTGCTCAACTTGCTGAAGCCAATCAATTACCCTTTCTTCATTGTTGAATACAGGAAAGTCCAACTTAAGAGTGGTTAAGGGAGTATTTCTTGGTGTGTGGTCTGAGTAATGATAATTCTGGTATAAATTTTCGGAGTTGAGGGAAGAATATGGGGGTTCTTGAGGCTGATTTTGAAAGTTTCATTGGTTTCTTGGAGGTACGGTCATTCGTGGTGGTTGTTCGAAAATTTGGGGGATTAGGAGGGTAAGGAGGGTATGAAGGCGGTGGGTAAACGGGCATCTGGGGAGGCCAAGATCCACGAGGAGGTTCTTGATAGGAATTGGAAGGCGGCACAAATGGTGGTGGTTGATTTTTGAGGTGCTGAATGTCTCGAGAGAGAATAGTAAGCACATTATTAAACCCCTCAAATTTTTTACTCAATTCTTGCTGGGCTTGCTCGATTCTTCGATTAAATTCCTCTTGTGCTGTTCTAGTTGAATTCTGATGGTGAAACAGTGGTGGGGTGTTGTCATGGTTGTCATGTGGATCGAGTTGAGGGTTTGCTGGCGCCTCAGGAGGTTGCTTTGATACCAAATTGGTAGGCCCCAGTTGTTCCGATCTGCTGGCCATGGTTTCTGATGATTGGGTGTGAATTGGAAATGAATTCAAGAAGAAGGAACCCGGATTACTGTTTGTACATGTACACAGAGATATGACACACTCTAAAAAATAACAAGAATTTGATAACAGTAATGACAAGTAAATTGGAACTCAAGAACCAGTAGTAGAGGAAAGTAACTCGAAGGAAGATTCGGGAAAGACTGGGAATTTATCGAAGGAAACAACAATAGAATTCACTTGGACAAACTTGCTCCTCAAGACAAGAAAAACAGTTTTGGAAAATTTGTTGAGTCTAGAAACAGGGTCTTTCAGCATAAAGTTGAAATTTAATCAACTAAAGAACTACAGTAATAGAGAAGAACAAGCACAAATATATCAACTAAAATTTGGTAAGCAATAGGAATAGAAGGAATTGCAGATTCAAGAACAATTACAAAAAAAAACAGGAAATTAAGAATTTTTTTTCTGCAAAAGAGGAAGTGAACAAAAAATAAAAAGAATGTGCTAACTACCACTTAGAAAATGAACTGAACAGAAAATGCAATTCCAAGAACATACATTACAATATATCTGGAAGAAGAAGATAAGCAAAAACAGAGAAGGATTTTATTCCATTTTTTTTCCACACTTTCAGTAACAAATACAACCTTCTATTTATACAATCATTTCGGACAATGGGCCCAAACTTTAACAATTGTTTTATCCACTAGCCATACAGATGTACAACATTTTTATTCGGCCCGATCAATTAATACCCACATTATTAATGCTCAGATCCAAGAAACAGAGTGTGTATGTGCAAACATGCACATCCCTCCAGCCTTCATTTAGCTCACAACCTCCACTGTTAATGCTCCTATCAGTTCTTCGACTTCAGCTTCAAGGAATCACTTGCTCTGCCTTGTAGAATTTCACCAGTATCCTTCCTCTCAGCTTTCCCAGACACTGTGCACAGTTTTATCAGAGCTTGATTTTTACACTTTTTTTATGCAATTTTGCCTTGCTTTCTTCCTTGTTTAGATCGGCCTCTCCCCCTTGTTCCACGGCCACCACCTCCTTCCATCTCTTCCACACCACCACCACCATCTACCCCACCAGATCTGACCATGGCCGAACACCCCATGGCAAGAGACCACCACCAAAATTCACAAAACATCACCTATATGCCCAAATCTAGCCTAGTTTTGTTCCAACACCTCCACCTTCCTTTAGCCGCCACTTCCACCACCACCAGCAGCCCAGATCTGACCACTACCCCCTGCCACATCAACCACCAACATCTGGACCTCTGACCATGACCCTAGAGTCTATGGACGAACCTAATTGTAGCATAGAATGTTGAGATTTACCTTGAATTTGCTTTGTTGTGTTGTTGTTCCATCTCCATACCTTTTGCCATCAACAAACTCATGTTAGGCCGACCTTAGCAACCCAGATCTGACCCAAAACCATTGCCTTAGACCTGTAGTTTCCCTCATGGCTGAGCCTAGTAAAGGTTGAATGCAAGTGCAAGCATTTCTATTTGATTCCATGCAGTCATTCCTAACATTGTTTATTAAAATTTGGGTTGAGAACTTATATTGTTTGGATTGTTTTGTCTTATGTATTCCGAGGAGTTAACCTTGTCTCTCCCACACTCATCATCATCATGGCTAAGAAAATGAACCCCTTGTTCGATATTTTGAATTGTTAAAGCACGGTCAAGTAATCTATTCCATTGTTGCTTCTTATCTTCATTGTTTCAACATTGTTTTGCGTTGAATATTTATGTGTATATTGTCTTGTTTTGGTTATTGTTTACAAGATAAATATCAAGGCTCTCCATTCATTCAAATCAAAAGTCATGCTATATCGTGCTTGTTGTGCTTTTTGGAATCTATTCTGTGTGTTTGATCGCTAATCTCCAGCTTTAATAGGTGAGTTATTCTCACCAGACAATATGTACCTATATAACTAGTAAATTGACACCCTGTGAATCTGCAGAAATATATTATCATGTTATACTTGACTATGTTATGATCATATGATGTTTATACACCTGTTATATCATATGTTACTGTTATTTAATGTTATTCTGTTATTTATATCAGTTATCACCATTGCAAGTTCCCTGTAGACTAGAATCACTATAGGTTGAAATGATACATACCCGAACGAACTTTAGAATAGGAAAAAATCGTTATGGGATGAAATGATAGGCCTGAATGGTTTTTATTTAATTTATTTTAACTTGTGATTGCGGGTTTGAAATGATAGAACCCGGATTTTTCTTTTTAAACTGCGGATTGAAATGATACATATCCGTATCACTTGACCTAGGCTAGAAAACTGTATACAGGCCCGTGGTTATTTTATGAAGTGTTTTGAATATTTTTAAGTATTTTAAAAATATAAATTTATGAAATTTGATTTAAACAGATTTTGAAATATTTTTAATTAAAGAAATTATGATTTTTCTATATGTTAAAAATGTAATTAATGAATGGTTTAACTGGATTTTTGAAATATAACTTAAGTTGGAAATTTGGAATTTTGGTTAAAAATGATATTTAAGTTATATAAATAAAATGGATATTAAATTTTATTTGGAAATGGTAAATATGATAATTTAATAAAATTTGAATTTAAGTGATTTATTAAAGTATTATTTATTTTTCTATGAATTTAAGTGGTTAAATAAATGGATGTTTAAAATTGATCTTTTAAAATATAACTTGACTAGGAAATGTGAAATTTGGTTTTAATTAAAGGTTTAAGTTAATTAAATAAAATTGGAAATTTAGTTAAATTTGTGAAATGGTAATTTAAATTTGAAGTGTTAAGTTTATTTGTTGAAATGTGAAGAATTGGAAACTTTTACACTTAAATTTATTAAGTAAATTGTTGAAAATTGGATTTAAATATAAGAAATTTATTGTGAAAAAGATATATGTTAAATGATATGTAAATGAACATTTTAAATGTTAAAATATGATTTTTAAAATGTTTATGTGTTTTAAATTGAAGTTATTTAATTGCTGGAAATACACTAACACCTGAAATCTACTTTTAATAGCATTCAGAAATGCTATAGATTCTGTTTTGAACTAAAATTGTGTAAAAAGAGCTATTACAGTATTTCTGAAATGCTGTAGTTGCTGTAATTGAACTTATGGGCTAATATTGAACTCAGGCCTATTATAGCATTCTCTGGAAATGCTATAATGGTCCGCAGTCTTTGCTGAAACCAAATTTAACCCTTGTTTTGAAATCTGAACTACCGCAGCACTTCTGAAATGCTGTCTTTTCTGTTTTGAACTATAATTCAACTAAAACTGAGTTTTAACAGCAGTTTTAAGTGTTGTCTTTGCTGAATTAAAAATGTTTTCAAATATAACTTATAGCAGTTGTTTTTAAATGCTGTGAAATGCTGAAATTTTAAAAATTAGGGTTTTTGACTTAGTAAACGAACTCAGAATGGTTTGAAACTTTGGAAATTGAATACTTGATTCGAAAATATAATAATTACACTTTTAAAAAGGTTTAAATGAATTATTTTGATTGGAATATAAACTATTTAAAGGTGATTTGAAATGATAGTAAATGAACGATATCTTTGAATTTAAAAGGTATTTATAGTTGAATATTTGGATTTGAACTGATAGGATATTTTATTTTATTAAAATGATTTGAAATGAAGTTTTGTAAGGATATGATATTTTATTATATTAAAATGATTTGAAATGAAGTTTTGTAAGGATATGATATTTTATTATATTAAAATGATTTGAAATGAAGTTTTGAAATGATATGAAAATTTAAATATATGGAAATGGTTTGGAATTGATTTAATCTCTATTTTGATAAAGATATGGTTTGAAATGATATTTTATTTTGAAGTAAAGTATTGTTTTTAAAAGTTATAACCATAGGTTATAATAACGATTGGTTGGCAATGAGACCGGGATCGGATATGGACATACTCTCTGTCGATACCGAAAACCACTTTGTCAACCGTGTACGCGGTGGAGATTCCAGAATGAAGTAGGATGGTGGCGACGTTCTTAAGGTATGTTACGTGGACCCAACTCCCGTGAGTTGGCATAAGGTGGCTAAAACAGGAGCGATCTCGGACCAGTGAGGTAGCACCTCTTCTCAGACTCATTTCTTCGATATTATACTCTTACTTATGATTGATTAGATGGCCATCCTCCGATTTGGGAGTGTTGTTCGAGGTGGACGATAGTGGCTGCTATGCGCTCCATCAGTCCGTGTGCGTAATTGGTATATCTACCCTGGAATTGCCTAGTTGTGTCATGTCACCTACCATATCGAGCTTTACTACGATTTGTGATTTATCCCGTAGCCTGTGGAGTTTCGAGGGTAGCCCCTATTTCGGGAGTATGCTAATACCGGATAGACTACTGGGACTATTACGTGTTAAGGTGGAAAATGTAAAGCCTTAATGCTATTTAAAAGTATGTTTATTTTATATTAGACATTATTATATAGCGTATATTACTACATAGTAGATAGTTTAATGGATCCTTAGAGGATGGGCGGTCCCAAGCATCTTGTAATATCCCGGAAATTTTGACAATATCAATTTAATAATCTGTTGAATAATTAAATTGATATGGATAATCTTTGATAATAAGATTTGAATTTAATTTAATAATCTGATTAAATTAGTATTTAATTGATGATTTTATCTTTTAAAAAAAAAGTTAATAAGATATTTCTATTTGAATATATATATTTATTTGTATATATTGTAAATAGAAGCTTTGGTAAATTGGAAATTTATATTTAATTTAATCTGGACTTTTCAAAGATATTTAAATAAGTAATTTTATAGTTTTAAAATACTTTAGATAAATCTTTTAATTGGTTTAAGATATATTTTACTTAAGTTTAAATAATTAAGATTTACAAAAATGGTTTGTTTTATTTCTTTTTAAATATTTCTTAATAAAGAGATAATTTCTTTTATAAATTATTTAAAATTGATAAATGTGTTATTTTCAAACAATATTAATAATGTATTGTTTTATATATAAAAATAAATAGATTTTAAAGTTCAAAAACAGTTTCAAGATTTTCCAAAAATAATTTTATTTAAAACAATATATTTATTTGTTTAAATAGCTTTGAAAAGCTAATATTAAATATTGCTTAATAAATATGATTTAAGAATGTATATATAAGTTTAAAATACAAATTACATATGATATGTTAATTCATTTAATAATAGTAGAATTTATAATCTCTTTTATAAATTATTTTAAAATTGATAAATTTGTTATTTCAAACAATATTATTAATATATTGTTTTATATATAGATATAAATAGACTCCATAAAATAGGATTGTTATTTCAAATTGAATGTGTTGTTTTAAATTGATTTTAAATTGGATTTTTAAAATATAATTTGAATTTGAATGTAAATTAATTTTGAAATTCAAAAGAGGTAATATTTTAAATATTTGGATTTTAAAATATATGGATAAGCTTTTATTTATATATATATATAGATAAGTAATTAATAAATAAAGAAAAAGCTTTTATTTACATTTAAAATAAATACAAATTTCTTAAAAGACATGTGTAATTCTCTAAAGACTTTGTTATAACAAGTGTAGACTAATTAACACATATAAAGACAAGTGTCAATCTTTTAAATTTCTATTTTCTTTTATTTTTAAGAAATTAATAACAACGATTTAAACATTTTTACCTTTAAATCTTTCTTTAATTTCATTCCAAATTAAAGATTTAAATTTGAATTACAAATTCAACTTTAACCAAATTTAAATCAAATATACAAAATCTTTTTAAATCAAATGTTAAGGACACTTAACATTTATAAAGGAAATTTATAAGATTTTTAAACTATTTCATTTAAATTCAAACCTTTTTAAATTATTCTTTTAAACATTTAAAATTGTTAAAACCTTTATTTTTATAAAACTTTATTTATCTCAAATTATAGGATACAAAATTTAAACTTGAACTCGAATGAAAAACTTGATTTAAAACTGAGTTTAAATCCTGTTTTCAAAATTTTAAAACTCAATTTAAATTTAAAAACACTGTCAGGCTTTAACTGTTTTATAAACTCTTGGGTACTCAAATTTTTACGAGTAGCCAAGGGATTCAGGTTAGCCTTGACGAATTGTGGAGGAGCAATGGAGCAGGAGGCTTCGGCGTTCGTAGATATAGTATTCCGCTATGTTGATATCTGTGTTAGAGTCTTGTATTGTATTTGAGTTGTAATATCTAGACAGATGTTTATAACTGTCTAGTATGTGATATATATGTTGTGTAACTCTGTTAAGTGTTGTATACTATGTAATAGTTTATGTTATTAATATAATTTATTCGTTCCGCTGTGAGATCATTGTTGTTGTTTCTTTCTTTCTTCTCTTCTTTTCTATTTTCTACCCCTTTCTTTCTTATTAACGATGCGACTTTCTGTGGAGAGAAAGTCGTCGTCGTTACACATCTTCTAAGTTACTTGTACCCTTATTACAATTCGCTTGAGTTGGTTTACATTATATAAGTATATATTGTCCTGACTCGAGTGTTTTGTGTTTTGCTTTACGCTCGGGTCAGCCTGAGTTATTCACAGATTTGGATTTCCACTCTCTTGGAGATTTGAATCGCTGGAGATTATCTGCTTGTCATGTCCTATCTATTTCAATTCCGTTGTTCTACTCAGCTTGTACTTGGTTATTATATTGAGACTTTTGTTGTATTCTATTTCATCTGTTATATCTTATGTAACTCTGATGTATTTATATAGTAGCTTCATGAACTACTATTTCTTTTACTTCCGCTGCATTATTTTACTCTGTGTCTGTGATTATTTATTTACTGTATATTCTGAAATTTGCCAAATTTTAATTACAACGCGGTATTTTGAGCAATTCAACTCCGGCATGAGTGTCTACCTATACACTTATAATGGATGCGAATGGTTGAAAATATCGGGTCGTTACAGTTGGTATCAGAGCTTTGGCTTTGAGGCAAAACTTAGAATGTATGGTAAATTTATTTACAAAATCACTTTCGTTCGAGTTTGAATCTCTTCCTTTTGATTCGATTTCCTTTGAATTTTGGAACGTTCCCTGTGGTTCCGAAATTCATTCGTGTCCCTCACTATTCATCATCTTTTGATTCTGGAGTATCCCATGACTCCACTTCCAATATCTTTATAGTGAATTGGCGGTCTCGCCAATATTCTAATTTTCTTGTAAAAGGGTGAAAATCCTTTATAATCAGCATCGATTCACCAGAGATTTATATTTATCCTTGGTTTGATGCTAATATCTTTTATTATTCCAAACTCTATCTCTTAAGATCGAAGGTAGATTTACCCTAGAAAATCCACATTTGATCTTATCCCTTAAGTCACGGTTGACCCGGTTAAGGTTGTCCGCGATTTATCTAAGCTTACCCATCTCTCTACTCTGTTTAATCATCTTGTCTTTTGTTTCTAAACTATCTCCAACATTTTGAATTATACTTGTAAATTTATGTTTGTTTTATATATTGTGTTGTTTGAGTTGTTGATGTTGATTTGGGTTTCCGATCGGTTCGTCTGATCAACGCTATCGATAGGATTTCTAAAACACTTTGACAGAACAAACCGATACAATATTACTTTAAAATTTGGTTAATGAAATAAATTTTGATATATAAGTAAATTTATGGAACTTAATAAATTGATTTAAATTGATTATTTAAAATGATAATACTTGATTTATCATTTATTGTTCTATGAATGAATTTATAAATAGTTGTTTATAAATTGATTTGGGAACTGAAATGAATTTAAATCAAGAATTTGAGAATTTAATTTCTGATGGTTTCAAACCTTGTGTTTAAAGTTTTAAAAGGATATATTATTTAAAGTATTTTTGAATAAAAATTTGTCTCTAAAGGATTTTAAAGTTTAAAAATTAAGTGCTCTTCTCTTTGTCGCTGGAAAATAATTTCGGTGATGACTGCAGCATCATCGACGTTCATTTTCGAGTTTCGAAGTAAAGAGACCGTTCTGTAGTCTTGCTACAGCTTTGTTTTGGAAAATCTAATTGATTTGAATTTCTAAAATATGACTGGATTATAATATATATAGATATATGATTTAAAATTTGATTTGACATATTATGTATGTATAATTACTTATCGCTAAATGGTTTGAAAGGAATCAGAAGTTTAATTCTTAAATTTTATTTTAAAGAATAATTTCAGTTATAAGAAGAAAATCAAAAATTTGAATAAATGATTCAAACTTGAGATAATTGAATTGGAAAGTTTTATTTGTATAACACACAATTTCATTTCCAATATAACTTACCTAAATTACACAGAAGTTGAATATGAAACTAGATAATATACAATATAGAAAGGATTTTTATAAATAAAATTTGAGTGGTTATAATAAATTTTATACACTTAAATTTTAGTTATAAAAGATTAACAGAGGTAAATAGTGAAAAAGGAATTTAAAGAGATTTTATTTAAATAACTTAATAATCAAATTTGATTTAATATGGAACCTTAAGTCTAACCTAGGAATTTTAATAATGGTTATTTCCTGAAATGAATATGTTGTATAATAAATAATGTATCTTTGAATAGATAGAATAAAATACATTGGAATTGGACATTTTGTAATAAAGTTTATTTAACTCGAATTCATAGTTTAATTGATGTCTAAATGAATAAATTTGTAAAGAAATTTGATTGTTATATTTGCTATGATAAATATTTTATGTATGGAATTGATATGTCTTGAAAAATGAATAATTATGATAGTTAAAATGTATTTTAACATCACTAAACTTGATAATTGAGAATTTGGTTTTCAAATGGAAATTTTAAGTGTAACTTATTGAAGGAATATCTATTTATGAAATGGGCATTTTAAATAAAGTGTTAGGTTATTTGTTAAATGAAGAGCTAAGTAAAATAATGAACTTTTGACTTAATAAATGAAGTATAGTTTATTTGGATATTCCATTCATAAAAGTATGTTTTAATAAGTCTTAAGTTAAAAGATATCCAAATGAATATCTGTGGAATAAAACTGATTTGAAATACTAATATATCTACTGTAGCATTTTATAAGTGCTGCCGTTTGAAAATACAATGTTTTGGAAATTTTTATAATTGAATGAACTTAGAAATGTTACAACTTTAAAATGAATATTATTTGACCTTGAATTAAAATATTTTAAATGAAGATTATTTTAAAAGGTGTTATGATTTTCTAAGTATTATGTTTTTTTTAGAATAACATTTCTAAAGTGTTATTATTTTAGTAGTATGATTTCCAAATCATAAACATCCCTAAATTGTTATGATTTCAAAGCATTATGGTTTCAAATTTATTATCTTTTTTTTTTCAAACTATCTTTTGGTTGTCCTTATTTCTCTTATCTTGTTACAGAATGAGAAGGCTATTGCTTATACTAGTCTGTTTAGAAATCTTTCTATAATCTTTCTGTTTAGAAATCTTTCTGTAATTTTTGATAATCTTTGTTACTCATCTGGATCTGAACACTGTTTTTCCATTCATAGACCGTCGGTCAAGTTAAAGAGGTGATTCAGACTCTAGAGGATCTTTTTCGTGTTTGTGTTCTTGATTTGATCACCTCCATTTTGTTAAACTTGCTTATAACAACAGTTATCAGGTGTAATTCCAATCTTCTTATCATCTTGTCTTAATTCTATTTCATTCTATCTTTTTCTGTGCTTTCCCGTACCTCGTTCCTTTTCGGTGACGAAAAGTTTTGAGTGGGGGAGAGTGTAACAACCCTGTATTTTTCAAATATTTTTAAATTGATTTTTCCAGATTCAAAAGCTTTATTTATGAAAAAGAATAAATTTTGTTATTTTAAGTATAAACTTTGATTTTGATGTGGATTAGAATTCCAAATATGACTAAATTTAATATTTCCAAAAAATGTGAATTTTGATCAATAGTCAAACTTTGACTTTTAAATTTAAATTTTAAATATTTGAAATTATAAATTTTATCTTTTATTATGAAAATAGATTTAATAACATGAATATTGCTTTTCGTTTCGTTGAAAATGGAGTTAAAATGTAAAAGTTAAGTACATTTCAATTTTGAGTATAAACTGTTTATTTAACAATTTTGTCTATTTTAAATTGTATAAATTACTTTTTCTTTGTTATATTTTATTTTAATATGTGTCAATATGTTAATTTATGTATATTTTCATCTCTAAATATTTTCAAAAATAATAATAGAATTTTTCCAAAATTTACTATGATGATTTCCTATTTTTAAAGGCTGTTTCCCTATTTTCTGCTATTTTCTTCATTAAAAAATTATATGTAAATTAAATTTTAAATATTTATTTTGTGAATATATTTTTATGTTATGTTATTATTTATGTTTAGAAATATATTACAATCTCATATGAATTTTTTCTAAAATTTATTCTATTCAATTTCAAATTTTCTAGACTAGTTTACTATTTTTAGCTATTTTCTTAATTTAACTTTATATAATTGATAAATATTTATATAAATTATTATATTTTGATAAAATTTCGAAATTTTATCTGATTTTTTCCAGAAATATAAAGTTATAAAAAGGAATTAAAGATATATGAAGAGTTTGATACCTTTTGTGTGCTTAGTCCTTTTGAATTCTACCGTTTCTTTTTCAATCAATACATCTTTTATTTTTTTACCGTTCTATCCCTCAATTTTTTTTCCAGCCGACTTCCCCATATTATTCACGAATTTTCAAGCTCCAAAACCCTAAAAAAAGTCATGGCCTCCATCTTGAAAAAAAATTTAGGTAAATCCCTCTTTTCTTTCTACTTTTTTTTTCTTACTTTTTCTATGCAATTTTACCTTGCTTTCTTCCTTGTTTAGATCGGCCTCTTCCCCTTGTTCCATGGCCACCACCTCCTTCCATCTCTTCCAGACCACCACCACCATCTACCCCACCAGATCTGACCATGGCCGAACACCCCATGGCAAGAGACCACCACCAAAATTCACAAAACATCACCTATATGCCCAAATCTAGCCTAGTTTTGTTCCAACACCTCCACCTTCCTTTAGCCGCCACTTCCACCACCACCACCAGCCCAGATCTGACCACTACCCTCTGCCACATCAGCCACCAACATCTGGACCTCTGACCATGATCCTAGAGTCTATGGACGAACCTAATTGTAGCATAGAATGTTGAGATTTACCTTGAATTTGCTTTGTTGTGTTGTTGTTCCATCTCCATACCTTTTGCCATCAACAAACTCATGTTAGGCCGACCTTAGCAACCCAGATTTGACCCAAAACCATTGCCTTAGACCTGTAGTTTCCCTCATGGTTGAGCCTAGTAAAGGTTGAATGCAAGTGCAAGCATTTCTATTTGATTCCGTGCAGTCATTCCTAACATTGTTTATTAAAATTTTGGGTTGAGAACTTATATTGTTTGGATTGTTTTGTCTTATGTATTCCGAGGAGTTAACCTTGTCTCTCCCACACTCATCATCATCATGGCTAAGAAAATGAACCCCTTGTTCGATCTTTTGAATGGTTAAAGCACGGTCAAGTAATCTATTCCGTTGTTGCTTCTTATCTTCATTGTTTCAACATTGTTTTGCGTTGAATATTTATGTGTATATTGTCTTGTTTTGGTTATTGTTAACAAGATAAATATCAAGGCTCTCTATTCATTCAAATCAAAAGTCATGCTATATCATGCTTGTTGTACTTTCTGGAATCTATTCTGTGTGTTTGATCGCTAATCTCCAGCTTTAACAGGTGAGTTATTCACACCAGACAATATGTACCTATATAACTAGTAAATTGACACCCTGTGAATCTGTAGAAATATATTATCATGTTATACTTGACTATGTTATGATCATATGATGTTTATACACCTGTTATATCATATGTTACTGTTATTTAATGTTATTCTATTATTTATATCAGTTATCACCATTGCAAGTTCCCTGTAGACTAGAATCACTATGGGTTGAAATGATACATACCCGAACGAACTTTAGAATAGGAAAAAATCGTTATGGGCTGAAATGATAGGCCTGAATTGTTTTTATTTAATTTATTTTAACTTGGGATTGCGGGTTTGAAATGATAGAACCCGGATTTTTCTTTTTAAACTGCGGATTGAAATGATACATATCCGTATCACTTGACCTAGGCTAGAAAACTATATACAGGCCCGTGGTTATTTTATGAAGTGTTTTGAATATTTTTAAGTATTTTAAAAATATAAATTTATGAAATTTGATTTAAACAGATTTTGAAATATTTTTAATTAAAGAAATTATGATTTTTCTATGTGTTAAAAATGTAATTAATGAATGGTTTAACTGGATTTTTGAAATATAACTTAAGTTGGAAATTTGGAATTTTGGTTAAAAATGATATTTAAGTTATATAAATAAAATGGATATTAAATTTTTTTTGGAAATGGTAAATATGATAATTTGATAAAATTGAATTTAAGTAATTTATTAAAGTATTATTGATTTTTCTATGAATTTAAGTGGTTAAATAAATGGATGTTTAAAAGTGATCTTTTAAAATATAACTTGACTAGGAAATGTGAAATTTGGTTTTAATTAAAGGTTTAAGTTAATTAAATAAAATTGGAAATTTAGTTAAATTTGTGAAATGGTAATTTAAATTTGAAGTGTTAAGTTTATTTGTTGAAATGTGAAAAATTGGAAACTTTTACACTTAAATTTATTAAGTAAATTGTTGAAAATTGGATTTAAATATAAGAAATTTATTGTGAAAAAGATATATGTTAAATGATATGTAAATGAACATTTTAAATGTTAAAATATGATTTTTAAAATGTTTATGTGATTTAAATTGAAGTTATTTAATTGCTGGAAATACACTAACACCTGAAATCTACTTTTAATAGCATTCAGAAATGCTATAGATTCTGTTTTGAACTAAAATTGTGTAAAAAGAGCTATTACAGCATTTCTGAAATGATGTAGTTGCTGTAATTGAACTTATAGGCTAATATTGAACTCAGGCCTATTATAGCATTCTCTGGAAATGCTATAATGGTCCGCAGTCTTTGCTGAAACCAAATTTAACCCTTGTTTTGAAATCTGAACTACCGCAGCACTTCTGAAATGCTGTCTTTTCTGTTTTAAACTATAATTCAACTAAAACTGAGTCTTAACAGCAGTTTTAAGTGCTGTCTTTGCTGAATTAAAAATATTTTCAAATATAACTTATAGCAGTTGTTTTTAAATGCTGTGAAATGCTGAAATTTTAATAATTAGGGTTTTTGACTTAGTAAACGAATTCAGAATGGTTTGAAACTTTGGAAATTTAATACTTGATTCAAAAATATAATAATTACACTTTTAAAAAGGTTTAAATGAATTATTTTGATTGGTATATAAACTATTTAAAGGTGATTTGAAATGATAGTAAACGAACGATATCTTTGAATTTAAAAGGTATTTAAAGTTGAATATTTGGATTTGAACTGATATGATATTTTATTTTATTAAAATGATTTGAAATGAAGTTTTGTAAGGATATGATATTTTATTATATTAAAATGATTTGAAATGAAGTTTTGTAAGGATATGATATTTTATTATATTAAAATGATTTGAAATGAAGTTTTCTAAATGGACAAACAATCAATATTGGGCCATAAAGGGAATGATTGGATATTTCTAAAGAAAGGGAAAACTCAATGAGTTTGTAAGACAAGTTTAGGAAAATCTTCAATAAATTGAAATTCTTGATGGAAAGGATTCCTAAAATAAAATAAAAGGCCTAATTTATTACCGATAAGATAATAATGGGCAAAGAAAGCCTTTGATGCTGCCACTAGGGCATGGTTAGAGCACCTCTTAGAGGGAGTTCAGAGTAAGCTTTCGGTCCAACCTATAAGGCTTGGCTAGAGCACTGCAAGCTTTCGGTCCTGCCTACATAGCCTAGCTATAGCACCTTCTAGAGGGATGACAAAGTAAGCCTTTGGTCCCATCTAAGATGGTATGGCCAGAGCACCGCCTATCCTTCAGTCCTGTCTATAAGGCCTATTTAGAGCGCCTCAAAGAGGGAGGGTGGAGTAAGCCTTTGGTCCCGCCTAAGATAGCCTCACCAGAGCACCGAATTAGCCTTTAGTCCCATCTATAAGGCCTAGCCAAACCACCTCCTAGAGGGAGGTTAGGTAATACTTTTGTTCTACTTAAGATATCTTACCAAACGCACCAGACGAAAGACCTAAAACATCACCTAAGAGAGTGATAATGGGTTCGATCCAAGTTGTGATCATTACGTAAAGATGGTAACAAAGATATCAATTAAAGCCTTAATCACTACCTAAAAAGTAGTAAGTGGCAATCTTCTAGAGGAAGATCGAATACAAAAGCAAATCAAACTCAATGCAAAAAAGAGATTAAGGTAGTCTTCTAGAGGAAGATCAATCAAATTCAAAAGCAGAACTTTATCCTAAAAAATTGGATCAAAGGCCATCTTTTAAAGGAAGAGTCGCCTTCAAAGGAAGGATCAAAAAGCTGCTTATCACATAGAAGCCAGAATGTTAATGTCAGACGGTGACATCTAATAAACAATGACTGAGGCTTCATTCTTCAAAGTATCGAATTAACCTTCAATCCATGATGTCAAAAAATGGGAAACTACTTTAACGTTCAAATTATCAAATAATGCGAATCTCCATTAATAGGCAGATGAATTTTTGGTATTCTTATAATTGGGTTTCTTATTAGAATAATTGGTCTTTTGGTCTTTTATTCAAAAAGTCTAATGCAAGATTAGTTTTCTAGTCTTCTATTACCACCAGATCGGTTTTCTAGTCTACTATTCAGAAAATTATGATTACCAAACAATTTTCTGGTCTTCTATTCAAGTGATGTTATTACCAGATGGGTTTTCTGATCTTCCATTCAAATCATAATTGCCAGAGTGGATTTTTGGTCTTTTATTTGGAGTATTATTATGGATTTCTAGTCTTCTATTCATATTATTAAAACCAGATGACTTTTGGCCTCCTATCTAAATTATTGCTGAGTGGATTTCTGAGATTCCAAACAAATGACCTATTAATGTCAAAGGATTTCCGGTCTTCAACATACGCAATTATCAAATGAAATTCCTAAAAAATACTCTATAGAGACTAAAGCTTCAAACATCAAGCTCCAAAGTTCTAAATGATGATGCCTAAAAACAAAGTTATTAAAAGCTTCATTCTTTAAAATGCTAAATCAAATTCTCCTAGAATGGAGTTTAAGTGTCCCAGTAATGAGAATCTTTTTTATTAAATGAATTTCTAAAATGAAGAGTCTTCTAAATTTATGATCAAAGGAATCACTAATCTTTTTGTCAAAACAAATTTCAAGGACAAGATCTATATCAAGAAGATAAACTGATGCTAGTCAAAGGATATGCACAGTATAACATCAAAAGAAAAATATGGATCATAGACAACTCAACAAATTCAAGTAGAAAAATACTAATTTCATCTGAGGTAATGATTATTCGAATACAAATTTGATTACTTTACATATTATATATACAAAATTACATGTAGCCAGAAGAAGAATTCGCCTAAAGACTCATAAGCGAATTTCCCTTAAGTCACAAGCTTTTGCATCTCCTCTTTCAAAATTTCAACAACTGAAGAAGATTATGAATTACTGGCAATTCGGCAAGATAAAATAAAGAAAAAAATGCAGGTTCAAAATTTCAATTGATCAAGTATAAATTTGTTTACCATATTTAATTACAGTATAAAAAATTATAAATAGAAAACTATGTTATCCCTAAGTAGGAAGGGAGGTTGAGGGAGTGGATGGTGTTGATGCACTTTCTCTTTCCCCTTTCCCTAAACTTCAAGAACGAACGTGTGGCTTTCTGTTGAAGAAGCCCTATCTCTAATCAAAACTGTAGGACCCCCAATATCTTTAAGAAAATAGAACATCCATAAAGAAAGAAATGCTGATATCATATATACCCAGCTTCAACTTCTTTGCTTAATCTTCTATTCATATTTGGACCTAGGAAAGAGTAGTCAATTTCTAAACCAAAAGCAACTATTACTTTAAGTAAATAATCAATAAGAGAATCCAAAAGAGAAGTCTCAAGGACATTGCTTCAATTATCTTTGACTGAGATTCAAGATCTTCAACTTTCTTTGTCAAAATTTTTATAGTAGAAGAAAGTTCAACAACACGGCAAGTTGCCATGTACAAAAGTTCTTTAAGCTTTTTTTCTTTCTTTCGAATAATATTGGCATTATCAATAGAATTAGCCTGAGTCTCCAATGCACATTTGAGTATTTCATTCACTTCTAGAAGAGTTTTGATCTTGTTCTCTGATTCCTTGATCACCTGATTAAGAGCATATTTTTCATGCTCTATCCCTTTAACTTAAGTCTGATAGTTGTTCAGATATTTTGAAACCCGATCATCCCATTTACCTTTCAAATACTGAAAGCACTCGTGTTCGACCTTTTGGCGCCATTGGTAGATTTCTTCACGATTCAAACCCGGAGGTAGGTTTAACCAAGAAGGAAATTTTTCTTTAGCAGCAGTAGACTAGGATCTAGTCCTTCTCATAGGAGAAGGAATGGGAGAAATGGATTCGCCTCCACTGGCAATAAGTTCCAAAGACTAACAAGATACTTGACTTATTAACAAATATACTTCTAGATTTTCTAGTCTTTGGTATAGCCAAGCAATCTCTATGTCATCTTTAGCTCCTTGGCTCGAAATATCAAATCGACTTATGGCATCTAGGCACTCCTTCAATCTTTGAATACCTTTGTTCATCTTTTTAATTTTCTATTCTACCTCTGAAGTTGTCTCTTTTACACCACTTAGTATTAATTTCAGTCTGTGGTACTTGGT
Organism: Allium fistulosum; assembly: GCA_030737815.1. Lineage (NCBI taxonomy): Eukaryota > Viridiplantae > Streptophyta > Magnoliopsida > Asparagales > Amaryllidaceae > Allium > Allium fistulosum. The sequence continues at coordinate 793,570,918 of CM060902.1, read as the reverse complement.
ATACCATTCCCAAGCTTTTAAGTTATCCAGAAACGGCCGGGCTAAAGCATCTCGAGAAGAATGTTCCTTCCTGGTATATATAGTCAATTCGGTCTCAATATTGTCTAAACAAAAAAGGGAACCAGAATCGCGAGACACGGGCATCAACCGACTTTTCTCTTAAAAATAAGTAAAAGAGAGATTTATTATCACCACATGGGAAAGTACATTCTTTAATACCAAAAAAGTTTACAAATATACAAAGTGCCAAACTACGTTCTCAAATTTACATGATATAAACCCTTTCTTAAATAAAATAGTGGGCTTCTTAATTAATAATTAGTAGATAAATTTAAATAAATAAAATTTCATACTTGTAAAGTTGGAGCTTGAGTTTTTATCTTTGTTTGTTGATGGGAAGAAAGGGAATCTTTTAGAGGAATGTCTTCTTGCAAAACATCCCGAGCACCTAGAAGATCAAGGAAGCTTGCATGGTGGGCAGATGAGCTAAAGTCATGACCACCTGATCCATTGCCGGTGTCTTTTGGCCCTCTAGAACCCTTACCATAACTACCGCCATCTTCATTATTACCATTATTGTCATTATTACCACCATCATTATCGTCATCGTTATCATCCTTGTTCTCATCATCCGTATTATTATTCTCTCCTTTGTCCGAATCTTCACCTCCTACAAGCGGGAGGTCATCAAAAGATAACAACTTCTCCGGATCAACAGATTCCTCTATGGGGAATTTATTCTGGATTGATCCCTCACCTCTCCACAATATAAGGTTGAACTTCATTTTGAATTTATTATTTATGTTTTGAAAGGGAAAGAAAATCCAAATCTGGACATTTTGCAAATATTATCACCATATGCTATAAGGAGAGCGTGTTTATAACACTTTTTTGTAATTGAAGGAAGAGCCTGGTCAAGAAAGAAGGAGACTTTATCTTTATCATCTTTTATGATGTTGGTAGCATAGACCAGGATGGCGTCCCTAGCTTCGACCTTGTTTTACAAAGACTTCACTTCATTGGCTATTTTTGCATTCTTTTTATTAGCCTTTTCGAGATCTGCTTTTAGGGTTTTCACCCCCTCTTCCAATAGAAGTTTAGATTTCTTTTCCTCATCAAAGGAAGAGGAAAGATTTCCCTTTAAGAGGATTGCGCTATCCTTTTCCAAAGTAAGCAAAGAAATTTGCTACTTAAATTTAGCAATTTGATTAGAAGGCTCTTGAGAAGCCTGTTGAAGGAAAACCATGTGTTTGGCCGCCTAAAACATACGACAAACATAAGCTAAATCAAGATATATAAGGTTAAAAGTCTAAATTAACTAGACAAAAGAGAAATCATACTAATAATAGCTGTTGAGAAATGATGTAAAAATGATATTTCGAGAAGGTTAAAGACTTTAACAGCATAAGAGAAGCCAAAGATGGAGACTGGGCAACCAAATGAAGGAGAACCTCAAATCTCATTGTGGGAGTCTGAGTAGGAACCTCTGAATAAGGGATTCATTAGGGAATGGGGCCAGCCAAGCTCCTCGAACAGGTAGCAGAAACCAAATGGAGAAGTAAGAAATGAGATGTTTAGAAAAAGGGTTTAGGGTACGAACCTCCTCTGTGTGTCCTTGCGCATCCTGACTCGGAGAGTCTAAATTAATCATGCTAGGACCCAGAGCGATCAAGGAAGTATCCATATTCGATTTCCCAGCAACAACATCAAGAGTTTGGTTATCTCCAAGATTAGGCTTTTTACTTAGGAGAAGAGTTGAAGACTGAACTAGAGCATCGATGCTCACTTTCCTTTTTAGTTCATCAACGGCCATAGCAATAGATTCCTTGACAGAAGCATGTTTAGTGCATTTAGGTGAGGCAGGAACATGATCTCTGGGCTTCTTTTCCATGGAAGCAACAATAGTGCAGACAAGTCTAAATCAAAAGGGAAAGTTTATAAGATAATAATGAAAGAAATTCCATTTAAGTTGTAGTAAAACATACTAGAGGGTTCAAGTTGAACTGATAAGAAAATAGAGAAAGCATTCCAATTATTGACAACCAACGATCATTTCCCTTGAGCATTCCTTTTCATTATTGGAGGTTCTCTAAGTATTATGTGGTTTTCTAAAATCAGAGTGTATTTACGGAGATTCAATTTCGTCAAGAGGTTTAGCATGTCGCCCATACTCTTGGAAGCTTGAGTCAAGGACTGAATGGTATCGGCAGTGGAAGAGCTAAGTTGCTTGGGTATAGGATCTAAAGGAAAATGCTTATCATAAGAAAGTGACAGATATAATATAGGAAAAGAAAACTTACCGAATGCAGAGAAGGTTCGTCTGATTGTCCAAATCCTTTGTATTGTTAATTGGATGAGTGACTAAGCTTTTTGGGGAAGGGAGAAGATGATACACAGGACTATCCAACTATTCATTTATCATTACAAGATTTGCTAAGGCATGAAGGGTCTTAACGCTTAGAGAAGGAAGTTTAGTCTCCATGGTGAGGATTTCTAGATAGCTCAAGTACGTGTATGAATTAAGGGTTGGCTGGATTGGAGCAATATTTAGATGTTCCAAGGATTGCAGAAGGAAGTTTGGGAAAGGTAAATGCCCTGAGTGCCAGATATAAATATGTGTAAAGGCAAATAACCCCTCTGGAGGATTGTATATCCTGCTAGAGGGACTGGCAAACATAACCGCTATGCTCGTAATCCTAAATTACCGGAGGATGGTGTCCATTTATCTCTAAGTGGTAATGTAAGATTGGTTGAGATGATAATCTCCTTTCTTGGTAGAAGGAGATGGCTTAGAACTCTTCCTTGCTTTTTTGCTTTCCATTTTGCCTGCCAGGTAATGTTACATAAAGCTAGGAAAGTATTATTTATTTTACAAAAGTTGGAGTACTCATAAGTGAAAAATAGGTGATTAAATGCCTAAACAAAAGATAGTTTTTTTTTTAAAAAGGGGTTCAAACTTTTCTATAGAGTATAAAACCAAGTCCAACAAGACAAAGAACAGAAGCCAAAACCGGCCCGAAAACAAAACAAAAGACAATACAAAGTACTCAAAAACAAAAGAATACATGTTGGGCCCAAAAACTAAACCAACCCAACACCCAATAGCAGGCCCATAGACTGGAAGCCTCCAGAACGATCCAGACACATCACGAGGGAGAAAAAGGCAATACGATACTTCAATCTCTTCGTATCTCTATACTTTCCTAAAAAAAAAACTTCGCGAGAATCAATAATGGCTGCTGCCATTAAAGACCAAAACTCCTCCTTTAACTACTGCGACGACGAAACCACGGCGAAACTCTCCAAAAGACTACAGCTAAGATCGAACTACCATCCCTCCAGAAACACTAGAGTAAGTGTACTTTCTAAAAATTCTTCTGCTTCGTTCCTGAAACTATAGACTAACGAGTTCTTTGAGATTCCAGGTCAGCGATGCCGAAAAATCTCTTAACAGCCTTCAAACAAAAGGAAACAGATTAGATCTGAGAATCATCACAGATCTAAAGGTTTTGCAAAACCATAGGAACGACAGCTCTTTCTCGAGACGACACAAAACAAGATAAGTTTTTGATATAGCTTCTATTGTCCTCGATAGAGCTGATTCCTTTAAAGCTTCTAATTTGTCCATAATAAATCTTGTTATCCAGGAAACCACAGACATTTGCGCCACCTTCAAAAACTTCAGCTATGCCACGACTGAGAAAGAAGCAAACCAGGGATCTATTCCGTCAGATCCTTCAAAACAAAAGGACTATGCTCAAGGAGACACCGTCTTCCAAAAGTTTGAATTTCCACTCTCCTATTTTAAAGTTAATTTTGACTTCTGAGACACTAACTCGAACAATGTTATAATAGGTGGAGACACCAAATAGAGAGATAGCTGATCAGCAAAAGTTCCTGCATTCTAAGACTTACAGACTAGCTCAAATAGACTTGATAATAATTAATTAAGATGTAAATTAAAAAGATGTAAGATGAATGTAAAGATAAAACAGGATGCAGAAAACCTGAATCCAGCTACAAGAAGGAAGCAGCAAGGGGAATCAATGCACATGATCAATCCGAAGGAACCCTGACTAGCTTAGCGAGGTATATCCCCATTTGTTAGCTATAATGTTTGACGTACCTTTCAAGTGCTTAAAATGCTTTGATTTAACCATTCTAATATTCACTGTCTGGTAAATTTTTGAGCATAACTGCGAAGTGTCATTAAATTTGTTAAGAAATATCCTGTCATTTCTTTCTTTCCATATGTGCCAAATACAAACTGAGATAGATAATTGGAACAGATCTGAGTTGAGATTTCTAGATTTAGAGATAGATACAATATTTTGGAAGTCTTCCCTTAGAGTAAATGAGAACATACTTTTGGGCGAGCTAAAAAATTTTTTACAGCTCCATAACCAGACTTTTCCTGTATAATTACATTGAAAAAATAGGTGATCTATATTTTCAATGTAATTATTACAGAAAACACATAGGGGGTCTACGACAAAATGTTTGAATGTTAATCTCTCTTTCGTTAACAAATAGTCGTTTATGGCTTTGAAGAGGAAAACCGCCATTTTAGGCACGTGAATTTTGTTCCAAACTAAAGACGACCAGGATTTAACTTCAAAACTTGACCTAATAGAGTTCCACACTAGTTTAAACTGATATTGACCGTGTTTGGAACATTTCCAAGCCCAAAAATCCCGCTCGCTGTCTTTATAAATCTTGACACCTTCAATCTCCGAATGAATCTGCCGAAGGAAACTAAACTCGTCCCACTTCCATTCTCCTTGTTTTACAATTCTATCAAGAGTCAAATGTTCTGTTCCAGTTCTAAACGCCGTATCTAAACCAATTCGTTCCAAAATGGAGCTTCCATTCAACCATGGGTCATACCAGAGGGACGTAGTTTTGCCATCACTTATATTAAGAGAAAGGCACTTCAAAGCTGCTTGTTTGTTCTTCAAAATATATTTCCACACTCCCAAGTCGTCCAGTCTCGGATTGATATCCCAAAAGCTTTTATGTCCAATATATTTTTGCTTTAAAAAATCTGCCCAAATTCCTTCAACATTGAGAATTTTCCAAATTAATTTAATAAATAACGCTTGATTCAACTCTTCTAAATTCCTTAGACCCATACCTCCTTCTTCTTTTTGTTTGCACAAAATTTCCCAGGGAATCTTACTACTACGGCTTTTCCAAAGGAAATTAAGGATCAAATGCTTTATTTTATGAACCGTGGTTTTTGGGAGACAAAAGCATTGCATCCAAAATTGAATGATAGGGTAAATGGTAGATTTGATAAGTTCTAGTCTCCCAGCTAGACTGAGCATTCTAGTTTCCCAACCTGCCAATCTTGTCTTAATCTTCTCTAACAATAGATCACAATCCCTATCTTTCAAATTAGAACTAGATAGAGGGATGCCCAAATACCTGATTGGGAGAACTGATTGTTGAATGTTAAGAATAGAACAAATATCAGTAGTGTTGGATACCCCTTTTCCAAAGAAAACATTGGACTTCTCACAGCTTAATTCCAAACCAGTTACTTTCTTCATACTTTGAAAAACATCGCTAATGGTTGAAGCATTAAGAACACTTGCTTTAGTGAAAATTATAATATCGTCAGCGTAAATGATGTGAGTTAACTTGTTATTAAAATCTGAAATATGAGACATGAGACCTTCCCTAACTTTGCCATCCATCAGTAACGTAAAATATTCCATAACCAAACAAAATAGAATTGGGGAAAGAGGGTCCCCTTGTTTGAGGCCATTAGAACTCTTGAAATAACCATGCGATTCCCCATTAGCAATAATAGAAAACACTGGAGTGGTAATGATATTTCCAATAATTTTCACCCATTTGTCTGGGAAACCCAAACTTAATAACATGTGTATAACAAAATCTCGATTAATCGAATCGTAAGCCTTTTTCAAATCTACCTTGATACACATGTATTTATTATCCTTTCTTCCAAGACCTCTAATAATTTCGTGAGCAAACAAAATTCCATCCCCTATAGATCTCCCTCTTATAAATGCCGACTGATTAGGGGATACCAACTTATCCAAAAAAGGAGCCAGTCTATTACACAGAATCTTTGTGAAAACTTTATATAATGTGTTGCAATAGGCAATCGGTCTAAAATCTTGGATTCTGGAGGCATGATCTTTTTTAGGAATCAAGTGTAAAAAAGTGTGATTCCACTCTTTTAGTATAGAACCATTATGGAAGACGTCATTCAAAGCTTTAAAAATTAACTCTTTCGAAAGAGACCAATGAGTTTTGAAAAACTTTGAATTAAATCCGTTTGGGCCTGGAGAAGTCGAATCTTTAATATTCCACAGAGCGAATTTAATTTCTTCCAAAGAAATACTCTCATTTAGGAAGTTCGCGCCATATTCAGAAATTATCGATTTGCAAATAATTTCTGGAAACTGGTTAGTTAAGGTAAGATTGAAAACTTGTTTGTAAAAATTTATAGCCTCATCAACTGAAATGTTGGTCAAACAATTTCTGCTTCTTCTACTAGACATTTTAGCATAAAAGAAAGCGGAAGCCTCGTCACCCTTCAACAACCAATCACATTTCGCCTTTTGCTTAGTGTCCAGGAATTCTTTGTTGAGTGCCATCTCCAATTTGATTCTGGCATTTTGAAATTCCATAACTAAATTGTGATCTTTAGATGTTTCCAGAATCTTTTGGAGTCTAGAACAGTTCTCTCTCTGAACATTAACCTCTTTTTTTGTATTGCTTTTGCCAGCACTCCAAAGCTTAAGCTCTTTTTTAATATTCTTGAGAATGAATAATATTTGAAAAAGAGGACGATCATTCTGATCAGCTAACCATAATTTCTCAACCAATGGAAAGTAGTTGTCACAAAGGGGCCAGTGATTCATATATCTAAAAGGTCTATTTTTAACACTCGGCTTAGGCGAAAGAGAGACAAGAATTGCATTATGATCACTCACAGAGGGAGGTAAGAATTCTGCTGATAGATCCTGATACAAATTTATCCAGTCTAGGTTGGCAAACACCCTGTCTATTTTAGAAAAAATGTTTCGATTAGGCCCAGACCACCATGAATATTCGTAGCCTTTAATGTTGATCTCCTTAAGGCCTGTGACGTTAGACATATCATCTAGTTCAAATAGATTTCTAAAAGGCACTGGATTACCTCCCTTTCTCTCTGAAGGGCATCGGATACAATTGAAGTCCCCAAGAACCCACCAGGGTCTGTAGATGTTAATCGCGTCTTCTTGTAAATTCTTCCACAATCTAGACCTAAGCTGAACAAAATTATGAGCATAAACAAAAGTTACATTGCTTTTAAACTTCAATTTGTTGACCAATTCAATAGAAATATGTTGGTCACTCATGCTAATGAAATTGTAATCCCAAGAATTCCCATCCAGTAAAACAAAGATTCTGCATTTATAATAGCATGAGATATTGCTGATTACCTTCCATCCATCCAACAAACCTCTTTCCAATTCTAATAAATCTGAATACAACAGCTTGTTTTCCAAAACACCAAAACAACTAATATTAAATTTATCAATAAGTCTTCTTATTTCTTTCAATCTGTTAGGGTTATGAAACCCTCTAACGTTCCAGCTTGCAATTGACATTAAAACGTCTTGTTATTTCGAGTCCTCTGAGACCTGCTGCTAGAGGACTCACCTATATCTTCCGCTGAGATACCTAACATCTGCACCCACTTAGGGTTCTTACGGACTAGCTTGTCCTTTTGAATGTTCTCAAATTCTTTGACCTGGGACTCTAGAGTGGCCTGCTCCTCTTGGGTTAGATCGACATTGTCATATGTATTTTGTTCCCCTATCGCTTCTGTCCTTCTTGAATCCAGATTCGAGGCTTCCTGTACCTGCACATCAAAACATAAATCAGTACCTCTCCTTAGATTCACATTGTTAATTACACAATCATCAATCCTATTATCATTAGCAAGTAAATTGAAAGGAGTTATTTGTGTGTCCACTGAAGAAGGACGTTTGAGAATTGATTTCTGTGCCGTAGGAGACTTCGAAGGAATAGGGCTCTCTTCTCTGTCTCCCAAAGACGCTTGACACTCAAGAGTGTTGATCTCCCTATTTCCTGAAGCATTGAGGACTGCTTGCTCTAACAGGTTAGAAGCAATCTGAATTCCATTCTGAACACCATCACTGGACAAACCGTCTTCTTTCTCTTGAATCTCCCGAGGAAGAACTTCTCCTCCTAAACTCACCCCTTCATTAATCTTAATAATTTCGACTGGCTGCAGGCCCTCCACTGGAACGCATCCACTGGTCTCTTGATTACTCGAAAGGTTATTAGAATCTTCTCCGACTTCCTCACTCTCCGTTTCCAAACCATCAACATGTGTTGTTTCTACCATATTATCCTTCTCAGCAATATCTTTTTGGGTCTACTTAGGAACCCATGTCTTTGTCATAGGACATTCTTCAGTGACATGTCCAAAACACACGCACTTACCACAGATAGGAGGAGGATTTTCATATTCCACTGACTGCACAAACCTTCTCCCATTTTCATCCATGCCTTCAATGGTATTCGGCATACCATAGGTAGCATTAACCTCTATAAGAACTCTAGCGTAGGCTAGCCTGGATTTAGATTTCGTAGCCTCATCCATCTTGATAGGCAGGCCTATAGTACTTGTTAGAGCACTAATAGCTTTATTGCCCCATAGTTTAAAACTTAAACCTGGGAGTCTTACCCACATAGGCAGAGAAGTGAGAAGATCCCTATCCGTATTCATGTCTGGGGACAGACGTTTCATAATAATCAGGTTCCGATCCATAAACCAAGGACCAGATTTCAAAATCTTATTGCAATCCTCCTCCGATCCAAATCTTACCACGAAAAAACCATTATTCCTCGATTGAACAGAAAACGGCTTCTGAGTAGACCAAACTCTATTGGCGTACCCTTCAAAAGTTTTAAGCCACGGTTTATAACCAACGACATACAATAAAATACATAATTCCCATCCACCTTCTGCTTCTTTGATAGCTTCAGATGAGAGAGAACCTATCCTTTTGCCACCAGAAATTTTTGGTTCAATAAATTCTAGATCTAGGTTCCCTAGATCACCTACAGCTCTAATTTTAACCGCTTCACTGTATGAAATTTTTTTTGCGTTCTTTGAAACAGTAAATTTAATTTTCCCATAATTTCCTGCTAGATTATCTTTCTGCTTGGAGGATTTCGAGAATTTCAATGAAGCTCGCCCTGGAAAAGCCTCCAAAACATTACCTCCCTGCTTACGGACCTGACTTGCCTGATTCCGATCCGCTCCAGAAGTCTGACCACCCAGATTTAACCTTGCTTCAGATCCAGACGACATAGGAGCCTTACCCCTTTTCCTACGCACCTCTTCCCAACCTTCATCATCCCGCAAAGGGCTCATGACGATAAGAATTTGAAGAGAACAGATTGAAGACAGAATTTAGGATTGAGGAAGAGAGAAAAAAGAAGAGAAGAGAACTAGGGGAAACCCTAGTCTCCAGATCTGGACGCCATGATAAGCATTTTATTAAAAATCGAACTTAATTAAACAAAAGATAGTTAACTGATTGAAAATTATCTAAGTCATAGCATTAGGATATTAAAGTCTATAATTAACTATTCCATTTGCGAGAAGCCAATCACCCATTAAATAGTTCATGACGAACTTGTGAAATATTTGAGAAATTTGTAATCAATTGAGAATACATAAACAATCGATATATCTATGATGATAAGTTTATAATTGGTCAAAGTAAGTCCAACCTGACCATCATCTCGAATGGAATATTGAATCCATAATTGATGTTGAATTTATGAAATGTTACATTAATAATCATTATTGGAAACTATAACAGGATTTCGTAACAATGACCTAATGTCGGATTGAGAGATGGTCGAGATTAATGAATGATATCGGAGTGGTTTATATTCTCTAACCAATTGTTAAACTCATAAAGATATCAAGCATATAAACAATTTATAAGTCTACTATATGATAATTGCATAATAAGTTAATGATGTCGTATAAGACTAAAATAAGAATATTGAATTGCCAACACTTTAAGTAGTGGTCCAAAAAGAGGGAGACAATCCATTATAAGGTTATCAAATCTATATGACAACCATTTAAAATGCATGTCGAATTCCTTAATGGTTGCCACACTTCTAATTCGATGCCGATATTATAAGAATCTCGCATGCCATAAGTTTTGAACTAGTTGTTGAACTAATGGTTAAAGAAAAGAGTCTTTTTGATGTCGACCATCAAGTTAAATATTTAATTTCATAAGGTAATAACTTTGAAATTAAACGAGATAGTGAATCGTATAGCGAGTTTTGGGTCCCCCAAAAATAACCAAGATCCAGGTTTTTAAATTGATGCCGACAATCTTTAATTAATTTATTAGGCTCCAAACGATATAACAATTCAACAACTAAATTCACCTGTAAGCATAAAAATCTATGATTTAGCTAATAATTCAAAAATTAATAACCAAAGCATAGTTACTAAACCCTAATATCAATTCGAAAGGAAAAATGCCCAAATAAAACCCTAATTGTAAGTTGAATATAAAATTTCTTAATCTAATTTTTCAACTTGATTGATTAAAAAGGAAATCGAATCTTGACTTAAGCTTTGATGCTGAGGGATTGAAGGTTCTTGAGTAAAATTTGAGAATTTAAAAAAAAATTCTAGAGTATTGAGTTGGATGTAAAATAGAAAATGATGAAGGAGGAGGAGTATTTGTAGAAGGAAAGATAAAGCACAAGCACCGTTGATTTAAATTCAAATGAACAGCCAAATCTAAAAAGAATACCAATGTGCAGCAAGCGCAATTATCTAGGAATTGACTTGAAAAGTCAATATTTTCTCCACACTAGGTGGCAAATGTAACTAAAAACCATGACTCCAAAGATTCAAAGCATGTCGACAATAAGGATGTCAAAAAAGAGGCAAGAAAACATACAAGAGGAGAAAGCTAATATCGAAATCATGAATACAACATATCGAAGTCCATGATGTCGAAGATAAAGCAAAGGATCATACAAAAATGATGATGCATCTTGGGAGGCCTTGAAAGGATATCAAAAGCTTACAACTAGTGATAATGTCATATACCATCGATTCCGCACTTCACCATTGCAGTAAAAGACGTCGCATCCCATCAAAATTGGAAATGGAGGATATCGCATACCAACAGCGCACAGAAGCATGCTGCAAGTCATCAGTGTGAGAAAAAAATACCATATGTCACCAATGCCACACCTCATCAATAAAATAACAGATGTTGGAGGCTGGCAACTAAGAGAATATTGAAAAGCGACAATATAAAGATATCGTAAGTCATCAACATGGCATGAATAACAAATTTCATCAGTAAAGCTAGGATTAATGTCATAAAAGATTAATAAGGTAGGATGTCGCACATCATCAAAGCAAGAATAGACGTCATGAATCATTAATCAAGCATAATGCCACATATCAACAACATTATGGGAGTTATCGGAAAACACCAATTAGTAAAGGAATGTTGTACGAGTAATGCCATGAATCACCAACCCTTAGTGGATATCGTAACTCACCAATATAACAAAGGATGCCACAAGGATATCAAACAAAGCATGGAGCCAAATGACATCGAGATAGCCGACAATGCGAAAAGTCAGGTATTATGAAAGGCAAGTGGTAGCTCTGCCGTCCATCTCCATCCCATTAATGAATAAGGGGACGTTGCATGACATCAAAGTGATGAGTGATTCCGAATAGCAAGCATTTCGAAGTGCCATATGGAAGACATGTCGCACTAGGCCACCCCCAGGGTCATTCAAAATGAGGCGATTCATTCTTTCCTCTCTATTATATTTTTTAAAGTTTGTAACGCAAAATTAATTTAGGAATTTTAGCGCCTATTGTAATTATGTGACTTTTTGCAAATAAGGGCATGTATAATTAACAATAGCAAGACATATCAATAAAGTGATTTGAGACTTGACTTTTATCTCATGCTAGACTTATATGCACACGACATGATATTAGATGATTCTCATACGAGCGATATGAACTTATTACCATCCTTTTTGTGATTCAAATCATCGCCTTACATGTGACAAGTTGATCTTGCATACTTCAAGTGGACTTACACGAGGTTGACAAAGCCTATCATTAACCAAGACTCCACTTACTTACATACTTCCAGGTTAACAAGAAATCTTGTTAACATAAATAATCTGAATGTTTAGGAAATAGTAAACAGTAGATACTGATAGATAAATAAATGCACGTCCCTATTGTACCAAGACTTCTTCGAAATCACCACTAGTCCTCTCTACCTATAAATCAAAATAAACCAAAGGGAGAAGGAATAAAGGGGGTCAGATATACTTCAATAAGTGATACGCATCATATAATTGTATGGTGTTACTAAGCTAGTGAAACAACAATTATGATCGAAACCCATACCATAACCTATGTCACCTAGACCCAATAAGTCAACTAAACACAATATAATACTATTGTAACATCATATGAATGTCTCACTAAAAACTATCCTATATCTAATCAAATGCACATGATTGAGCCTAAAATCCCACTCGCATACCAAAACGTATGCGACTCACTATTAAGGAACTATATCTCTCAGCCTACTATTGCTAAATCATAAGCGGCTTGCTATGGAGAAACAAAATATCTTAGCCCACCATGCCAAATTGCAAGCGACTCATTATTGAGGAATTTTGTGTATCAGCACACTATTGCCAAATGGTAAGCGGCCTGCTACTGGGGAACTATATGTCTTGTTTCACTATTGCCAAATCATAAGAGCTAATGTCCTGTTAACCGGCATCTTGGCCCGGTTACAAAACGACAGTTGAAGAAATTATCATTAGCACTAGATAAGATTCTGATCAAGGAGAGACTGGAGGTGGTAGCAAGTTGATAGGCCCACAACAAAGCAAGAGCATTCGGCCTGCCTGGCCTGGTGCGCAGATTCACCTACTATGGGCAGAGGCACCTTGTTCCTAAGCCTATGAGGGAAGTCCAACCCATCTCGTCTATAAATAGGAGGGCAGTAGCACAATGAAAGTGATCTTTTTTGGGAGAACACTGGGGAGACTCTACCGCTCTCAAGACTCATCCTCTTTACTTAGCAATTGTATTCAAGTGTTTGGTCTACGGATTGTATCTGTAATCAATCATCAAGTAAAGCAATAAAGTTTAACCTCAAAGTGGACGTAGGCAATTACGTTGAACCACTATAAATCCGGTGTTCTTACTTTCTGCATTTAAATTAGCATATTCTTCCTTGTTTAATTTAACTTCATCACTTACATCTCTACACAATCTTTCTCAACGAGGTTAGTGACCAATTTTGGTGCTAACACTTTGGTGCTTTCACTAAGAATTGAATTCTCAGCTTGATTGGATCTCATCATCTACTAGTGGATTTCCATATTCGCGAGATAGATCCAGTTGTTTACTAGGAAACTTCCTATTCTACTCAGATTTGAAAGAAATCTAAAGGAAGCTGATAGCCATATTCATAGAAACCAAGTCTATGTAAGATATGGGGACTGGGCGTTGAAGTTTGCAGTCATGTTGAATAAAGGTCAACCCCCCTCTGAAGGCAATTTAGCCGATCGCCCCAAAAAGGAGTATGACGACCGCTCCAGAAAAGGTGTATGCCCATCGCTCCAGAGAATTCCCATGCCGAGCAGAATTCCCATGCCGAGTAGCATCCAGGCCGAGCAGAGCTCCTATGCCGAACAGAATTCCCATGCCGAGCAGCATTCCCATGCCGAATAGCCTTGGCCGAACAGCTTTGGCCGAACCACTCCAGGCCGATCCACTCTAGCCGAACAGCCTTGGCCGAACAGATTTGGCAGAACCACTCCAGGCCGATCCACTCAGGCCGAACAGCCTTGGTCGAACAGCCTTGGCCGAACAGCTTTGGCCGAACCACTCCAGGCCGAACCACTCTGGCCGAACAGCCTTGGCCGAACAGCTTTGGCCGAACCACTCCAGGCCGATCCACTCTGGCCGAACAGCCCTGGCCGAACAGCTTTGGCCGAACCACTCCAGGCCGATCCACTCTGGCCGAACAGCCTTGGCCGAACTGCTTTGGCCGAACCACTCCAGGCCGATCCACTCTGGCCGAACAGCCTTGGCCGAACAGCTTTGGCCGAACCACTCTAGGCCGAACCACTCTGGCCGAACAGCCTTGGCCGAACCACTCCAGGCCGATCCACTCTGGCCGAATAGCCTTGGCCGAACAGCTTTGGCCGAACCACTCCAGGCCGATCCACTCTGGCCGAACAGCCTTGGCCGAACAGCTTTGGCCGAACCACTCCAGGCCGAACCACTCTGGCCGAACCACTTTGGCCGAATCACTCCAGGCTGATCCACTCTGGCCGAACAGCCTTGGCCGAATAGCTTTGGCCGAACCACTCTAGGCCGATCCACTCTGGCCGAACAGCCTTGGCCGAACAGCTTTGGCCGACCATACCTCTAGGCCGAACGCTCTTCCAGGCTGATCCATACCTCTATGTCGAGCACCTCTGTAATGTCGAACGGTATTGTATGCCGAACAACTCGGTTGTGCCGAACAAGAAAGAATGCCGAGCACCTCTGTAATGGCGAACGGAATAGTATGCCGAACGACTCGGTTGCGCCGAACGAGAACGAATGCCAAACACCTCTGGAATTAAGTTACACCGGTCCCTTATACGACCCCTATTTTCAAAAAAAAATTATTTTCGGGTACGACCTAAATTTTCAAAAATGAGGCTAATAAGGAAATCAAAACTCTAGCCGCAGCGTAGTGCCCCGAACCCTACCCGCAGCGCAGTGCCTCTGGATAGTGAAATCAAAACTCAACTTAATAAAGGAACATTCTATCCACTTCCTTGACATCCCATGATCGACCAGAGCGTAGAGAATCTAGCGGCAGCTTATGAACGGCATCAAGGGAACGGCCAAGCAACCGCTATTCAAACGGTACTCCCAAAGGTTGGAGAACATGGATGATATGACTCTAGCAAACGCCAAGATGACTCCAGGCACCATTCTTCGCTGACCCAGCACTTCGAATTTAGTGACTCCAAGCAAACCAATGTTTGGCTCTAAGCAATTTATTCCAAATACTTAACAAGGGTATCATACTGATCGCGTTTGAAGAAAGTCAACCTCCAAATATATTTTGGCAGCTAGTTAGCTAAAGAGCCTCCTACGACTATGGATCGTTTTCTTTTACAAAATGAATTAGAACTAAAGTGAGGCAGAGTGGAGCATACTAGGAAAAATAACAATGCAGGCCTGTCGGCTAAGGACATTGATTCGAGTAGACAAAACAAGATCTCAAAATTCGACTCATATGCTCTTTGATAGTTTCAATCGATAGCCTCTACTTGGAAGCTCACGACTCAAATTGGTACTGGAAACCAACCTCGAGAGAGCCCATCGAAGTCCAGAGAAAATCGGAGTAATGTTGTATATTCCAAGATGAACACTGATCCTGACACTGGCGATTACAAACACCTCCGAGGAGTGATCGAAAAGCTTTTTTGGAAAAGAAAGCTTCAGTAGTACATGAAAGCCTCATAGAAGGGCGAGCCAGGAACTGTGGATGCCCATCAATAAAGAACTATAATTAATAATTGAACCATTGGCAGTTGGCATCCCGCTAGAAGGGGCTAGGGGCAAGTTGAACAGCAAGCACACGATGTTGCTCCACTTATCAATGAGATTTATCCCAAACTTCTTTGGATTATTTTCTATTTCAATTTGAAATGTGATTTGAATTGCAACAGACTTAAACTAAACTTCTTTTAAAACAATGCAGGTGACCAAGTACTCAAAGTTGGCTTCCAACCAATCCACGCAGACCTTAATCGGATTTGTGGAGTTTCATCAAGACGAGCATGATTCGTTCGCTCATTATCAACCATGTGCCTTTGATTTGGGGACAAGGACTAGAGATTGAAAAGCTCATCACGGTCAGAGCCTAATGCAAAGCCAACATAACCGACCATCCCTCCATCGACCTCCACATTTGACTTGGATACCTAAACAAGGCTCGGAATGAATATGGCCTGATCATCCACTCCAATCGAGTCTTAGAACAAAGTTCGACAAAATACAGATACCCTCATAAAGCTCAATGACGCCGGGGATCCGCCTAAAGTGGACGTGATTTGATCATCTACACATCAAATCCTACCCTGAACACGAAAGGTTGTTCGAAAGCCCAACTTAAAGTAGCTATGGTAGACTGCCTACTCGCTAACCATCGCTCTTAATACATGGACGCGACTGCACCGTGAAACATATGCAACTTACTTTGTCTACTCAGTAATCCATCATCCTCGTTTTCTGGAAAGAGATACGAAGCAAATTGTGCGAGACCTGATTATCCAACCCCAGCATGGATGTGATCCAACCATCTGTCATATACCTCCTTCCTTGACTTGATTGGAAGAGCTATAATCACCAAGCGGACGAGAATCGACCGTCCATTTTCAAAGTTTCATCCTTGATGCAGGGGGCAGAATCCCATTCCATGAGCGAACATGGTTCAATTGTTCTTCCGACAACATTAGCCTTGATACGGTAGATGAAATATAAATTGAAGGGTGGAAATACGACTACTCTCAATAACAACCTCCAAGTCCCCGAAGTGTGGACTGGAGTACTCTAAGTCCCCAGAGTGCGGACTCGAGTATATACGACAACCTCCAAGTCCCCAGAGTGCGGACTGGAGTACTCTAAGTCCCTAGAGCGCGGACTCGAGTATAAATGACTCAAATCTCCAAGTCCCCAGAGTGCGGACTGGAGTACTCTAAGTCCCTAGAGCGCGGACTAGAGTATAAATGAATAAAACCTTCAAGTCCCCAGAGTGCGGACTGGAGTACTCTAAGTCCCTAGAGTGCGGACTAGAGTATAAACGACTTAAACCTCTAAGTCCCCAGAGCGCGGACTAGAGTATAAATGACTTAAACCTCCAAGTCCCAGAGCATGGACTGGAGTATCTAAGTCCCCAGAGCGTGGACTAGAGTATAAACGACTTAAACCTCCAAGTCCCTAGAGCGCGGACTAGAGTACTCTAAGTCCCCAAAGCATGGACTAGAGTATAAATGACTTAAACCTCCAAGTCCCCAGAGTGCGGACTGGAGTACTCTAAGTCCCCAGAGCGCGAACTAGAGTATAAATGACTAAAACCTCCAAGTCCCCAGAGTGCGAACTAGAGTACTCTAAGTCCCCAGAGCGCGGACTAGAGTATAAATGACTAAAACCTCCAAGTCCCCAGAGTGCGGACTGGAGTACTCTAAGTCCCTAGAGCGCGGACTAGAGTATAAACGACTTAAACCTCCAAGTCCTCAGAGCGCGGACTAGAGTACTCTAAGTCCCCAAAGAGCGGACTAGAGTATAAATGACTTAAACCTCCAAGTCCCCAGAGTGCAGACTGGAGTACTCTAACTCCCCAGAGTGCGGACTTGAATATAAGCGAATCGGATCTCCAAGTTCTCTGAATATGAACTATGACACAGATGACTTGAATTTGTCAAATCCCTGACATACGGGCTAGAAAGTATTCTAAGTGCTCGAAGCACAGAATGGAAGTTCAACGACTCCCGAAGAGTTTCCGAGTTATATGAAGATGGACTTAGAAGTCTATGTTACTCACAACTGCTTGGATTAAAATCACAATCACAAAGAAAACTGAACAATAAGAGTCTTTTGTAAGACAGAAAAAGGAACTAAACCTTATTCAGAAATGAGTTTCTATTACAACCCCTCCAAAGTTCGGAGTCGACATTCTATTTACAAGGACTAAGGAAATAGATGAAAATAATTACATGACTTAAAATAACTCTCGTTGAACGAGGATAGTAATCACTTCTTATGCTTCTTCAACTTCTTTCCAGACGGCTCCTCTCCAGAGCATTTACCTTTGGTACTCTTCTATTATAGAGGGGAAGCAACTGAAGGAGTATGGATGCCTTCCATGGGCTTGGACCCGCCAGGAAGGATGACCTTCAACGACTTGTTCAAAGGATCGTCCAAGTCCACAACTCGAGGCTCTACTATGACCATGACCGTCTACTCCTTCTCTTTCTCGAGCCGCTCCTCCATGCTCAATTTGGATGTGTGCTCAGGGGTGCCTGTAATTTCTACTTCATAACCCCTGTCGGTAGGAGAGGAGGTTTCAGACTTGTCTTCATCAAGCGCTCCGATCACCTGAGCGTCTGGACCAGGAGCCTCCCCTGCGTGAGTGGCTTCACTTGTTTTCTCCCCCACTTCCTTGGCGACATCGCTCCTCGGAGTGGGCTCGGGGTCAGAACGGCCTGCACAAAATCATGGAAAACAAGCATTAGAATGCAATAGTCCTGCATAAAGAATAACAACTTTCGAAATCTTAAAGAGAATCTTAAAGAAAAGGATTATCAACCAGGTTCAGGCAAACTCTCAACCATCCGGGGGGTCTCACCCTCTGGAATGGGAGATAGAATGCGGACTAAAGTACTCTAAGTCCCTGAGTGCGGACTAGAGTATAAATGACTCAAAAACCTCTACATCCCCAGAGTGCGGACTACAGTACTCTCAGTCCCAAGAGCATGGACTAGATTATAGACGAGTGGATTCCGACCATTTTCTATTCCGCAAACTTCGGCCTGGAGTCGACAGGAGGATTATTAACCCGCTGAGGATGGATTTGACCATCCAACTAGTGACCTGGCCAAATCAATGCTGGGGGCAGGGGTACGAAACACTAAAAAGCCGAATACGACAGCTTACTATAGCTCTAGCGTGGCGTTCTTTATAACTTGAGGCAACGACTGCAGGGAGACCTCAATACAGAACCAATCGAAACGACATCTAAAGCTACGAGCAACCTAACATATCATACCTCAGACCAAGGGTCAATGCCGATCCGCACCAAGCACATGCGAATGTGACTCGGATGTTTTTTTGAAAAACTATGATCCCCAGAGTATGGAAAGGAGGGTAAACCACGAATACTTGGTCAAAAATTCTCTAGCACCCTCGTTCGATTCGTCAGGAGGAGTATGAAACTGGATGAGCATAACCCGACTGCATTTGTAGCCAACTTCACCCCGAGATCTGATTACAGAGCGTGAACCAAAGTGGACGTGGATGACCATCCACTGTCCAAATTATGCCCTGAAACTTACGTGGCATCGAAGTATTCCTCTTGGAATGGAAAACCACGATAAAATCCAAGATAGGCGAGACCTAGTCTCCCATCGACTGACATGATCCCACGATTCAACGGGAAAGAGACTAAAGCTAAAGAGGGCGTGGCTGGCCTTCCTACTTATCGGTATA
Source organism: Allium fistulosum (assembly GCA_030737815.1). Taxonomy (NCBI): domain Eukaryota; kingdom Viridiplantae; phylum Streptophyta; class Magnoliopsida; order Asparagales; family Amaryllidaceae; genus Allium; species Allium fistulosum. The sequence continues at coordinate 793,551,546 of CM060902.1, read as the reverse complement.
TGCCCCAAACCTGGGGGCAGGAGCGAGAAGCAAGATGAATGTGAACCGACTATTCACCAATCACCTCTATGTCTTTGGAGTTTAGGTGAAAACATAAACATAGCTAGGACGAGACTCAACCGTCCATGTAGTACATTTATCAACCTGAGACTGGAAGAAGACGCATGGTCATCCAAAAACTGGCTACGATAACTCAGTATTAAAACTTATATATAGTGCTTACAGCTACTCAAGGCAACGACCGAAAGGATGCCTAGAGATAGAATCGTTAAATCGATACCTTAGCTCAAGGGCAATTGACTTTCACTCCAACCCGAAGGACGGGTAAAGAATCATGAATGCATTGAATAGAAAGTGCGTTACTTGAATGCACAAGCAAATTCAAACTCATAGCAAGATCCAGCTATACAGTTGCATGCCACTCGAGGCTGACCCCCACTCGACATTTCCTTTAATGCGCTTTTAAGCCTGATTTTTGGCCATTTGCTGATAATCTATTAGAGCATTCAGAGCCCTTCGCTATTAGACTCAATAACTCATGACAAGACTCTAGGATTCGACTAGAGTAACCATCAACATTGGCCATCCCAACCATATTTCACATTGAATGTTATGCGAAGTAGTTACATATACTCAAAGAATCTGGGATGGCACTTGCTAAGCTGACGGTCGACATTACAGCCAGCCATGGCGACCTTTTCCGGGTGCTGAATATCGGATCACAGCACAGTGCAGTGATGATAAAAGAATTAGTTGGATTTTTCTAAATAAATGATGATATGTTCCCTTGGACCCATTCTGACATGCATATGTGATTTCATTAACTATCGCGAGCCATGCATTGGATATCAACCCGAAGCTACAAAAGCTGGCACAATCTCTATTGATTTCATCATGAAAGCTCCACTCTTACTTTTAGGCTCACCCCATCAACGTCTATGCCTACCAGCCGTTGCGACATGTCATACAATGACCTGAGACGTCTGAAAGACTACTTAAATAGAATATCGAACTAAGCTAATTCGATACCACTTATTTCCCATGAAGGGCTATCCAAGGACGGAAATTAGCAGACCTCACACCCAAATTCACTACCTCAGATGACTACTCAAAGAGTAGCAGAGAACCAACCATAAGATGGAAAATGTACGCGGATGGAGCATCTAATGATCAGTGTTATGGCATAGGAGTCATGATAATAACTCCTGAGGAACGATCAATCTGCTACGTCCTAAAATTCAATTTACCTGTAACAAACAACGATGCTTAGTATGAAGCCTTGACTGCCAGCCTCAAACTTGCTAGAGGATTTGAAGTGAAAACTTTACATATCTTTTGTGATTCTTGATTGGTAGTATACAAATTTAAGGAAGTTGATCTTGCTAGGGGACAATGTCTTGCTCCTTATCTCGGCCAAGTCCAAGAGCTACTAACCGACAACACGTATTACATCATTACACATGTACTCAGCGAACAAAATGAAAAGGTGTCATGGTTGACTCCTATCAAAGACTATCTACAATGAGGAATTCTTATTAAACGGAGGAATGGAAAGCGACAGATCCTCCTCAAAGCTTCACGCCAAATCATCTAAGAATAAGTCATGTGTCAAAAGGAGTTTATCCATCCCCATGCTTCGGCATATCGCCCATGATGATATCTTGAGCAAAGTCTATGAAGAAGAATGCAGTAATAACATCAGGGGGAAAACCATGGTAAAGAAGATACTCTGCTACAGGTATTGCTGGCCAACTATCAACCCAGATGCGGTTGATCATGCTAGACAATGTGACGAGTGCAAGATGTTTGTAAAAAATCCGGGAACCCCGCCGATGGAAATTATTCAAATGGCTAGTTCATAGCCGTTTGCCACTTGGGGGCACTGAAATCATCTTCTTGTCAATCCTAAAGGTGGTGTGAAATACACCATCATAGCAGTTGATTACGTCACCAAATGGGCAGATGAAGAACTCTTAACCACGACCAAGATGAAGAAAATAATCAACTTCTTTATCCATAACGTCATCTGTCCTTATGACCTCCCATTAGCCATTATAATTGCAAATGGACAAGTTGAAGCTGTGAACAAAATCATAGAGTCTGTACTGAAGAAAGGTTTGGAAAACTCCTCAAGTGGCTGATTGCAACCCTTATTTCATAGAAAATACAAACAAGGAATCGCGATTGAATTGCAATTAAACTAGATGGAGTTGGCGACGACTTATGAGCATATAAAACGCATCTGAGAGCCAATGGCAAGAACATGTACCCGAACGTGCATGTGTACATCCGAAAAAGTTCGACTTCTTGAAATCAACAGAAATTGAATTCTCATTAAGGGTTATTAAGAGAAGACTAGATCAGATAGTCGAAGCTTATTAGCTCTGCAGAATCAGACACGGATGGCCACCGATGAACTACAACCCTGGATTTATAATATTGGGAATCGACCAAGCATCACGATGACCAAAGAAGGATACAACACCTTGGGAGGATAAATTGGGGGATAATGACTATTCAAGAAACATGGTTGATTTCTTTCTAGAGACAAGGAATACTTGCTGATTCAAAGCGTGTTGTGTTGCTTCACACGACACACTTTGGGGGGCAAATGTTAACCGGCATCTTGGCCCGGTTACAAAACAACAGTTGAAGAAATTATCATTAGCACTAGACAAGATTCTGATCAAGGAGAGACTGGAGGTGGTAGCAAGTTGACAAGCCCACAACAAAGCAAGAGCATTCGGCCTGCCTGGCCTACTGCGCAGATTCACCTACTATGGGCAGAGGCACCTTGTTCCTAAGCCCATGAGGGAAGTCCAACCCATCTCGTCTATAAATAGGAGGGCAGTAGCACAATGAAAGTGATCTTTTTTGGGAGAACACTGGGGAGACTCTACCGCTCTCAAGACTCATCCTCTTTACTTAGAAATTGTATTCAAGTGTTTGGTCTACGGATTGTATCTGTAATCAATCATCAAGTATAGCAATAAAGTTTAACCTCAAAGTGGACGTAGGCAATTACGCTGAACCACTATAAATCCGGTGTTCTTACTTTCTGCATTTAAATTAGCATATTCTTCCTTGTTTAATTTAACTTCATCACTTACATCTCTACACAATCTTTCTCAACGAGGTTAGTGACCAATTTTGGTGCTAACATGTCCCAACCCACTCGCCAAATCGTTTATGACTCACAACTAAAGAACTATATGTCTTAGCCCATTATCGTCAAATCGTAAAGGACTCATTACTGAGGAACTATATTTCTCAACCTACTATTACCAAATTGTAAGCGACTCGCTAATGAGGAATAAAATATCTCAGTTTATTATTGCCAAATCGAAAGCGATTTGCTATGAAGGAACCATATGTCTCAGTCAACTATTGTTATGCATTATGAATAATGTATAACGAATCTACCAAAACCGGGTGCTTTCGGGAAGTGTCTTAAAATATAGAAAAAAACCAATGAAAACATTCCTCATCTCACCATGACCCTGATGTCGTAAACTACGCATGAAATGAGTATAACATGCGAGAGTTATAAGCATCTAAAGATAGGGGTATTATCGTAATTATTTAATTTATAATTTAAGTATTATTATATATATATACTTTTTTCTTGCACACTGCTATAGGAATCCAAAATACACGATCTTGCTTTACAACAACCAGTCACAATCTTTTTCACCTCATCGTCGCGGCGCTACGGTGACCGAGCCATCAATCCGACATCATTAGCTACCCCTACACATTAAGCCGAGTTGATCCCACCTACTCCAATCATCTCGGATGCTCCAGACTACACCATCGCCTCTGATTATTTACTGGAAAATTTCGGCCATCGTATCCGATTTAAAGTGATCGAAGCCCACCATGAGAACCTACTTGATCTCCTCTACACATCCCAAGTTCTCGATCGTCGTATCATCAATGTTTTACCATTGGATTGAAATAAATGATTCACATTTGTAATACCTTATAAATTAAACGGTGGTAATTAAAAGGAATTAATAAATAATTATTAAAGCCCAAATAAGGAAATTTCATAACATCGGAATTTTGCTACGAAACTTGCACCATTTTGTTCGTAGCAATTTTCTGATCTATTTTCATATATAAAATTATACGATCGAAGCACAAACGAAAAAGTTATTAACATTTGAAGATTTCGAATTAGAAATAATTAAAAATGTATTAAGGAAATAAATATCATTAAGTTGATGTTAAAGTAAACATTAAACCAAAACATAACGTTAAAGTAACCATCAACCAAATCTAATCAAATAATGTTTAAAAGGAATGAAACAAACGAAAGCCAATTAGTTAACAAAAACGCTACGACTGGTCGACAATCTAGATTCAACCAGTCGACCACTAATGGTCGATCGGTGAAAGTTGAGCGATCGATTGGTAGATGGCTAGTGGCTGACATTGAACCTAGGGAAAACGGCTCGGATTTAATATAATATAATCTAACGAATAGACTTGATTCGAGCGCCTATAAATATAAAGCAAGCCCATCACTTTTATTCTTATATTTTCTGAAACAAGAGCGAAGCTCTATCATTTTCTCTTCCCCATAAATTCTAAAAATTGTAGAAACTATAATATATATAAGTGGAGGTTAGCGGAAAAATAAGGTGAAGAAGAATAGGATCGATTGATTTTCCAAAGCAAAAGGTAAATTATAAATCTAAATCTATGTTTAATTCAAATCTCTTCTTTGGTCTATAATTCTAATAAATATGTATATATTTTGATACATATTTTGGTAGAAAGAAAAGGAATAAATTAGGAACAACGAATTTAGATCTAGAGATTTCGAAGCTTAGAGGTGAGTGGAAAATAATATATTTTTATATTATATTAGATTTATATCGTTGTGAATCTGTTCCTTTTAAGCATATATGTAAAATTTGGAATTGTAAGCTTAATTATATATATATATATATATGCAATGAACATGAGAACCTTGCCTACATATTCTGCGAATTGTTAACTTTGATTAGAATTGTTAACTTTGATTAAATGTTGTATATACGTAAATCTGGAACGTAAGGGAGAAAGTAGTCCCTAAAAGTTATGAGTTAATTCATAAATAAGTTTTTATGTAAATTCCTGACTTGTTATTTGAATGTTATAAGTTATTAAACACGAGTTGAAGATTGTTACAAATTTGATTGGGTTTACGTTAACATAACAATTCATTGGAATGAAGAATGTTTCTATGCAAATTTCTATAAATAATCCAACTTTATAATTATGTATGAAGGTGTATTGTTTGAAATAACAAGGAATATGCCTAAAAGAAAGAGATGAAAAAAATATGGATGTTTATCATATTTTGTATCGTTTATTTTAATAAAAAAGGAAAGGTAATCCTTGTAATTCTAAATACAACACAAATCCTCTTTTAGATAATTTATGGGAAATTACAGTGTTAATATTTCCTTTTGGGATTATATATAGTTTTGATGCATTAAAATATAGAAATCCCCTAATGTAAAACCTAAGTATTGTATATAGAAATAATAATAATTCTATTGACTATTTAATATATGTGTTTTAAGGTAAGTTAGGAAGGTTATAGTAAGCAAGAAAGGTAGCTGTTAATTTAAAGGAATCAGTGAATTATACTTGATTGTAATAGTTGAAAAGGAGCATTAAATTATATCTAATTGTATTAATTAGAATTCAAGCAGTAAAAAGGTATTTAATCTATTAAATTAGAAAGAAGTAGTAAATGACATTTAATGGCATTAATGAAATAAGAAGTAAGTTCACATAAATAAATACTAATAATTGAACTTATGAGGCGTAATAATTCTCCAACTAAAATTATATAGCCTCAAGAATATATTGATGATGGGTGTGAGGTATTGGATCTAGCTAAATATTTAAATTAACTATAAATGACGAGGTCATTAGTAAGGGTTGGAATGCAAGGTCAGTAATGTTGCACAACAGAAGTCTACCCTTTGAAAGGGGCTACCAGTAGTTTTGTATACATTATACTGATGTGAGACATCTCCAATTATAGGATACGTGGGGATATACGTTCACATATAGGTGTAGGGAATATATCAAATGGGGTTCGTCTTGGATTTGAAGTCTTAAATGGCCAACTAGGTTCTACTTCAATTCCAACAAGGGATATTAAGTAACTAGATGGGCATTTCCTTGATTTGCATTAGATAATCTAAATGGGAAGGTGGAAAAAAGCTTGGTGTTCTATAAGCAAGGTTGGTACTATATATTCAAGAAGTAAGGTTTTACACATAGTTCAAGAGCGTCATCCATCCTGGAGCGGTCAGAAAGACTTATGTTATGCCTAGAGATGGACTACACCTCCTACTAGTGTAGGTTCCATATAGGAGGTGAAGTTGCCTCATAGTTTGTTTGTTAGATTGTTTGTCGTTAGGAGGATGGCTAGATATCCCCTAGATGAGTCTTTGAGATAAATAAGAATACAGCTAAATAGTTGTAATGGCATCATTAAGCACTAACGTGAGGTTCCTCAGTGAACCAGGGCAATTCAACCCAGACATTGTTGGATGCCTGGCACGGTGTAGAGTTACGGATACTAGTGGCTAAATATGTCATTTTAAATATTTCTATTCAAGATGTATCAAGACAATGCTCTCTAAATGTTGGGCAATGTATTACTCATTACTGTTGGAGACATTAAGTGGTTACGTACGAATAGTTATTGGATAACTATGGAATGACTCGCTCAATAGTTTTCTGTTGGTTAATATAACTAAGGTCAAACAAAAAATACCAATGTGACTAATTTACAAAGTTCTCTTGAATTGAGAATACTATTGATCTTTAATATGGAAACCCACTTATATTAACGTTAAATCGTGTCACCGCACCCATCAAACGACTATAGTGGGTCGAGTGGAAGCATTTGAAGTGAAATACTATTTAAGAGAGGATTCGTCTCCTCAATCATATGAGGTCAATATCACGGTCAACTGAAGTCAACTCAAAGTCAAAATCTCTAGCCATAACATTTTAGTTAATAATAATTGTTATTATTAAACAAAGGACTTTGTGTTTGGACTATAAAGTTGAATATGGACTATACTGGAATTTTGACCATTACCAAATTCCATAAATCCAAAATGATATAGTTTAGACAAAGATAATTTATGTATATAATTGTCACTAATGGGTAACGCTTATAATAAGTAATATTGGTTTTTGCCAAAGGATGAGTAAGCGATAAATTCAGCCGAAATGTCACACCACTAGCTAAGGTGAGATGCGAAAGTTAGTATTTGAATTGTTCGATATTAATCGCTAACTGAATTTACCTTTGAGTCATACAACTGAAATGATGGATACTTCGTAACAACCACACAATTTAGTTAATTTTTAATTATTGAAAACTAATTAAATTAATTAATAATTAAGAAATATTAATTATGATTTTTTAATTTATTGGATGCCATTAGTATTTAGTAAAGTGTGTATATAAAAGTTATAAATGCATGGTAGAATGTTTAAATTCGATTTAAACAAGATAAATACTAAAATGGATTTTGAATAAATTAATATTTATGAAATATTAATTAATAAAAAAAATTCTTGTTTAATTTGCTAGATTTCCATTAGTATTTAATGATGTGCTTATACTAGAGGTTGTAAATGCACACATCGGTATATGATATCGATGAGAAATTTAAATTAGATTTAGATGGAAATAATACTAGTTGGATTTCGAAAATATTTTGGACCAACATCCCTTTATGATAGGCAGCTATAATGTAGAGAAAGGGTGTAGTTTTCAAAATAGAAATGAAGGGGCAATCTTAATTAAAGGACAGAAACAAACCATATATTGATTACACATTTATTTCCTCCTTTAGTTAGATTTATTTACGTCATTTTTCTTTCTTCCTCTCTAGAGAAATTTCAAACCAAAACTTTAATGGTGGAAAAGACTTCCAAACTCTAATATTTAGCAAGCAATATTAAATAAGAATTGTGTGGCTGTCTCTTGATTGTTGTGGAACTAGAGACTGATCAATCGAATCTAGAAATTGTTTTATCTTTCAAGCTTTTTCTGTAGGTTTAATCTAAAAGGTGAACTCCTGTTTTATTTATATATTATTTCTTTATGATTATATGTTTCTATTCTTTACCTATTCCTTGAATAAGCTTTATTCTCATCATATTAATATGATAAAATCATCTTGTTTACATTCTTTGTTATTCATATGTCACCAATGATAATTATTATGGATCTATCCCTATTTTGTTAGGTTGTTTATGTTATATTTTAATTAGTTCCATTTTTCATTATTACAATTCATACTTGCTTGTATTGTCCAATTATTTCATATAGAAACTCTTGTTTGAACAACATTTTGAAATAATTCGTTTGCATAAAGTTTAGTTTCATATTGTAAAATTAAAATCTGAAGATTCTTTCTTAAGTCATTTTGAAATAATTTGTTTGTTGTTTACATAAAATTTTAGGTAGACTTGAAACACATAAGTTGACTAAAAAAAGGAAAGTTAGAAATTTGATTGAAATCTAATGTTAAATTACCTAATATATTTTTATTGCTTGTTACATTTTGTACAAATATGAACAAAATACACATATTATTTATTTAAAAATATTTTGGAATATGATTGTTAGTTTTTTATGGTTGTTGATTTGGATATAAATCTTTTTATCATTGTACACTTAAGGAAAGGGATTTTTTATTTTTATTTATGCAAAATGTCACTTGCCCCTTTTAATTATTTTGTTAAGGTAGGACTTTTATTGTAACCATATTTTTCAAGTATACACATATATAATTGCATGTCCCTTTGACTTTAAGTTAATAAAATATATTATTGTCTGTAACCATTAATTTAGTTCCAAAATCTTGTCAAATTAGATATTGCATTAAGCTTTTATTTCATAGTGTATAAACTGGTTAATCTTAATTTGAATATATATGTATATGTATGTATATACATATGTATGTGTGTATATGTAAGACTTACACACATAACACAAATATATATATATGTGTGTGTGTGTGTATGTGTGTATATATATATGTATGTATGTATATATATGTATGTATGTATGTATGTATGTCAAAATTTTAGACATCAGAGGCTTATGTTAATTAAGTAGGAAATGTCATTAATTTGTCAATTAACCTAATTAAAGAGAGCGAGAAATGAAGGGTTTCTCTCTTTACATTTATGGTCTCTTCTTCCCCTAATTAATCATTTGTGTTAAGAGAAAGAAATAAAAGGTTTCTTTCTCTAAACTTTTACATTTTTATTTACATATTTTTATGTGCTACTTATATGTTGTCCTTATCTTTCAAACACATGAATGTATTTGATACATTCATCATATTACATATTTATTTGAATTTAATTTATAACTCCTTTAATTATGAAATAAAATAAAATTGTGATTTAATTTAAAAGAAACTTAGAAATGTTCTGAATGAATTTAGACTTTATAGGCCCATTAAAGATCCAATAAAGGAATTGTTTTTGAAATTTACTCTTCAACTCGGCTGCGGGCTGGCCCTGTTCCAACAATGGTATCAAATCCCAATAGCCTATGCAATTTATATTAGTCATGTTAGGGCTAACTACTTAAGCTTGCCCACTTAGTGCAATGTCCAAAAAGATAATGTCTAGGATTGGAATTAGGTAATTAAGTACCCTATCCTACCTAGTTACTAGCCTGACCTGAAAGGTGAAGTAAGCCCAAAGGTTGCCCCTAATAGAAAAGGCTTAATTTGAATTGGGCATTAGGCTAATTTTTAAAATAGTTTTGAAAATTAAGACAAGATTTTAAATTTAAAAGTTAAATTTAAAATAAAAACATGTTTATTATAAAAGGTTATAATATAACATAAATTTTCAAAATGTTTGAAAAGGTAATGAAAATTTCAAAATGTTTGAAACTATTTAAATATTAATTTCAAAATTTAAAATTTATTAATAAGACTAATAAAATAAATTAATTAAATGAGTTAATTAATTAATACTTATATGCATTCATTATATATGTTGATATATGTTATGTTATTTTAAAGTGTTTATGGTAACACAAGTATAAATGTATGTATAAAAGATAAATTCTCTAAATCAATATAATTAAATTAAAATTATTTAATTTAATAAATTGATTAAAGGTTAAATAATTAAATAAATTAACTAAAGGTTAATTAATTAAATGTTAACTATTAACTATGTTTTTAACCAAGCAGAGATCAAAAGGAGTTAGAACATCGAGACGACGACGAAACGACTTAAAACTTGGCAGGCATGCTTAGAGAAGGGAAATGAGTGATCCTAGAAAGTTTCACCCCAAGATTGCTTAAGAAAATCACTCGGCACCTACTCAAACCACTCGGTGCCAACTTATTTTTTCACCCTGAAACAACCCATGAACTTCATACGACCTATTTTTTACTTCTCCAGAATGTGCCCAAGTGTTTCCACTAGATTTTGACGATCTATCATCAAGTTTGAAGAGAGAACAACTCAAATAGCAAAGCAATCCAAGCAGTGTAGGAACTATCACCTAAGTCAACACAATTACTAGAAAAAGGTACGAAACAAATCCACTCAAAGATAGGAAGGAAATAGAAAAGGGGTGGAGTCATTTCCACTTAAGGAAATGACTCAGTAACGAGTCAAATGACTCGGTAACGACTTACCGACTCGGTTATTTAACTCGGATGACTTCGAATCTTCTTGTACAACTCCGAGCCAACATCTGGGCTTTGCTCCAACTGAACTTCTGGCCTAACACGACCGTTTCCTCTATAAATACAAACCATAGAGCAACCAAAATAGGATTTGGTTTCTACCATCACTACGCGGAAGCTCTGCCTCTTCTTTATCTTCTGTCTCCACACAATAATCACCATGACAGCCACTTTGGACAATTTTAGGATTTAAAATCCGTCCAACCCTTGTACTTATTACTTATTCTCTTTCAAACCTCTTGTAATCTCAAACAAACTACATCAAATCTATAAGCAACAAAGCTATAAAATGGACGTAAGTCATAGATTGCTAAACCCCTATAAAATCTTGTGTATCTCTACTTTATTTCTGTTATTTTCCTTTTATTCCAACTGTTATTACTAGATCTAGGTTTCACAGGTTCCCTATAATCTATTCTTGGGTGTTGATCCATTTTTGGCATCAATATTTTGGTGCTTTCACCGAGAGAACTGAACCTAGGCTTTGATCTAGCTCTCTACTTTGGATTGCATAAGATCTAGAAGTTAGATCCAGAAAATTTGCTTAGAGAAATTAAAGGTTTGCTATGATAATGGCTCAAAGGAAAGGAAAATCTGCATTTGGAAATCTATAAGAGCAGCAGTTGGCGTTGATGAAACAAACACCCACCAAACGGATGTGAAAAATGGAAATCCAATAACTGGATCTTCTACTCAACAGGAAGTTATTACTAAAGAAGAGCTTAATTAGAGTATCAACGATCTTAACCAAAAATTCACTAATAGGCAGAAAGCTCTCATGGATAAGATGGATGCGTTGTTAACTTTGCTACCGCCAACAACAGGATGAACTAGAAGGAAAACTTCTCTGAACAAGAAAATTCATCCATTTCAGGTCTAAACCGGAGGGATGGAAAGCAAAGACAGAAGGAAGCAACTGCTAGAGTTGTGGGGGACATTGTAGGAGGAAGTAGGGGGTTCTTCCTATAAGGAGAGAAGATGGTGTTGATTAGGGCCGACCAAAACTTTGGGGTGGACACTCCTTAGAAAGGCGACACCGTGCTCGTTTTAGACTCCGAAGACGATGTGCAGCTTAATGGTGGAGATTTGGGATTGAATACTACTGGTTACGAACAAAACGCTAGAGCTGGAGCTCATACAGCCATGGAAAGACCAGCCGCACACCTACGGAACGCTGTAGTAGTGGTTCTCCCAGAGAATGGAGAACCTAGGCTTCAGTTAGCAAACCAAGATCATTTGTGAAGTCAAACAATTAGGGTAAGCCTTGACAACTGACATGTAGATAACCATGCCAACGAAGAATACATCACTAACATGGTTAATCGATTGATGGAGGAAAGCAGGAGTAGGAAAAATAAAGGTTGGGGTTCTACGCCAAGCCAAACCCCTTTACCACGAATGTTCTGAGATGAATATCCCGAAGATTCACCATGCTGACTATGCCATCGTACAATGGAACAACGGACCCTAAACAACACTTGTTTAAATACGAATGGCATATGGATGGAGCTAGAGCTACAGATGTCATCCGTTGTAGGTGTTTTGCTATATTCTTAGAAGGAGTCGTTTCCACGTTGTTTAAATAACAGTTTAGACTTCACACTGCACGACCAAAGGATGGGATGTCTTTATCTGGCTTTTCCTAAAGGCCTAATGAGTCAATGAAAGCTTTTTTGAACTAGTTTAACACCGCGGTTACTGAGGTTAGAAATCCAAAGGAAGACATGGTATATATGGCTTTGGTCTGTGCTATTCATCTGAATATGGATTTTGGTAACTGGATTAAAATGAAGCAACCAACTACCATAGAAGAGTTTCACCGAAAGGAAAACCAGCTTCTAAGGCTGGAGAAGCAAGTATGATCGAAGGTAGAACCGTCGATGAGCAACTGAAGGAAGTGATTCGGAGTAATGTTGCAGTTAAACAAGATGAAAACAATTTTGCAGCAGCTGTAGGAGTTTTAGCAAAAAAATGCTAATCAGAAAAAGAGGAACCAAAATTTCGGTAGGTGTGGGAACGGAAAATGTCCGAGGAATCTAAGGCCCGAAGACTATACACCATTGAATGACAGTTGGGAAAACATCTACCTTACCACTTAGGGAACTGAGCGATATAACAAACGGCCAAGAGGGAAATGTCCAAGCAATGAAAGCGATCGAGAAAGTTTTTTCCCTTCCACGAGACTCACAGGCATAACATAAATGAGTATCGGCACCTGAAAGACTTGATTAAGGAATAGATAAGGAATAATAGGCTCCAACAATACGTGAAGAAACCACAAAACCCTAAGCACCAAATGCTCAAGGAAATTAGTCCAGACCTAGCGGAGAAGGACCCAGACGAGCGGATCAAAGGTTAGTAATAAACACCATCACTGGAGGACCTCATCCAGTGCACAAGAGTTGGGGCGAAATGGAAAGATATGCCAATTCTCTAAAGCATGCCCCTAAGGAGAGTTTCTATGCCATTGAAGACAGAGCTCCAGTTAAGCAATAAAGAATGATTACCGATGAGATCATATTCCCGAATCGAGACTCTAAAGGCATTCAAGCACCAACTCTGACCTAATGGTGATAATGGTTGGGCTCGAACCAGCAATTGTTCATCGAGTTTTGGTCGACAATAGGAGTTCGGTCAACATTCTACTTTGAAATACGTTTGACCAAATGAAAATCGGCATGAAGGATGTGACTGCCTACCGAATGAAGATTTAGGGATTTATAGTTGAACCTAAGCAACTGATTGGGGTGATTGATCTAATCGTAGAACTTAGAAAAGGAGAACGGCGAGTGGTCCTTATCTAAACATTTGTGATCGTTGATGAGTATTCTGCTTACAATGCTTTCTTGGACCGACTTACCCTCACTGACTTCAGAATCGCTTTAGCTCCACTGTATCTCATAATGAAATTCCCAACCGAGAACGAGATAGGAGTAATAAGCGAAGACCAAAGCGCTACAAGAGAATGTTATGTTGCAGAATTACATGAATCAAAGCGTCGTGAAAAAGGGGAAGAATGTGGGGGACAACTCACTACATTCGTGAACCGCAAGCATAACAACTATAAAACCGTCTCTAGCTCAGGAATAATAGTCGCTTCGACAAGGCTATGGACCTTAGGTAGAAGAGTACACGGTAGGTACAGGATCACCGGTGGAGTTTACGGTGCCTGTCCCTGTCGATATGGATGACCCAACTCGGATCTTGAGAATAGGTTCGGAATTGGGAATCAAGATGCAAAATGAATTGATAAACTTTCTTCGTGCCAACCTTGATGTGTTCGCTTGGACGCATTTCGATATATGCTGAATATCGTCGGAGATAGCGTGGTGCCATGTACTTAATATCGATCCCAAGTTCACATCAGTGAGGCAAAAGAGGCGCAATCTGGGTCCCCAGCAATTCACTGCGTTGAAGGAGGAAGTGGATAAGCTATTGGCCAATGGCTTCATCCACGATGCAACATATCCTGAGTGGGTGTAAAATCTTGTGTTGGTCCGAAAATAGAATGAAAAGTGGCGAACTTGCATCGACTACTTAGATTAGAACAAAGCTTGCCTAAACGATAGCTTTTCATTACCTAGAATCGACCAGCTCGTTGACGGAACTACAAGGCACGAAATGCTCTCATTTATGGGTTCCTACTCGAGATACAATCATATTATGGTGCACAAGCCCGATCAAGAAAAATACCAGCTTTATCACCGACTTAAGGCTATACTATTATCGCGTAATGTCATTTGATTGAAAAATGCTAGAGCTACTTACCAGAGATTTGTGAATAGAATGTTCAAGGATCAGATCGAACGAACGATGGAAGTGTATATAGATGACATGCTCTTAAAGTCATGGGTATATGAAAACCATCTGGATGATCTCTCGAAGATGTTTGAGATCCTCCGGAAGTATGGAATGAAGATGAATCTGCTGAAGTACTGTAACAACCCGAAAATTAAACTATAATAATTAATTAACGAATTAATTAAATAATAAAATAAGTTTGTAAAATTTTCCGAGCTTGTAAAGTTGCACCATTGTGTCCGTGGTAATTTTTTGGTCAATTTCCATATATATTTGTCAAAATCCGAGCTAAAACGAAGAAGTTACGAAATAAACAAGAAATAAGAAATTAAACGAATATATATATATATATATGCAATGGGTCGGGTCGACCCAGACCAAGGCAAGGTCGACCCCTAAGGTAGTTAGGTCGACCCGCACTAGTTATAGGTCGACCTGCCTTTGCATTTTTACATTGTTTTGTCCAGAATCATTCGAACACGTCATTTTGCAATTTCCTTTTAATCCTATGCGTTTGTGCTTCCATCCAACGGTTCCCAGTGAGCCTAGGATGTGGTTGCACCAGATTTAATCTTCAAATCCAATAGTTTGAGATCCCTAAACCACACTATAAACAGGACGGTAGGCCTAGCTATTTTTCTCATTCAGATTTTCTCCTATCTAGGTTCATTGCCTGAGGCTGGACCCTAGATAGAATATTTTTCTAAGGAGAAGATCTTTTTGAAAAAAATATTCTACGCTCTAGAATTGGATCAACGAAAACCAAGGAATAGAGCTAAGGATCACAGGTGAGTGTTTTGAAATTATTTTTGATTTTTAGGTAATTTAAAATAATAGGGTTCTCAATAGTTGTAGTTTTCTGCAGTTTTGAGACAATTTTTAAATAAGTTATTTACAGCTAGTTTTTAAAGTTCTTTTCATTCTACTTTATTCGGTTATTTTTATTCAGCTATTTTATTCAGTTATTTACGGTTATTTACATTTATTTGTATTTTATTTGCTTCTGTTTAAAATAAGAATTTAGCCTGTAAATGTCAGTTTCTTTTTATTCCTTTTTACACGAATAGAACATTAAAAAATAATTCGCAAATATGGATTAAAATAGAAAACATTAAATTGACAGAAGTTAGATGTAAAATAAGAAAGACTGTAAGAAAAAGAAGATAGACTAAAATTGGCAAATTTGAGACATTTGCAAGCATGTTTATAACTAGTGGTTATAACTAAAAAGATAGAAAAGAAGAATAACAATTATAACGTAGGTTATAATTAAGAACAGTAAAGGCTTATTTTAAAAATTATAATTAAGTTAATATGCAAATATTGCAGAGATAACAGAAAAGGCTTATTTTAAAACTTAGGTTAAGTTAATAAGCAAATAGAGAAGAAATAACATAAGAGGCTTATTTTAAAACTTACACTAAGTTAATAAGCAAAGATAGAAACAGGGCCCGTACCACTAGCATTCCCTTTCAGACTAGGACTGATGGTCTCACAATATTTAGGTGAGGCCGGATAGGACCCTTTTAGACTAGGACTGATGGTCTCACAATAGTTAGGTGAGGCTGGGACATGCTTATGCTAACTAGGGTAAATGAAGGGCCAATAGATAAAAGCTCAAATCGGGGGATTTGAGCAAGGGGCGCAACTAGATTTTGTTTATTAGGACCCATACCAACAGCATTCCGTTTCAAACTAGGACTGATGGTCTCACAAAACACTTAGGTGAGGTTGGGAAGAACCCTTTCAGACGAGGACTGATGGTCTCACAACAGATTAGGTGAGGCTGGGCACGCTTATGCTGTTAGGGTAAGTAAGAGTTCACAAAAGGGAGCGACAGTTAGCGTGTACCGGCGATGACCGAGCGTGCGACATTGATTAGGGTAGATAAGTCGCTACTGGTGTCTTTTGCTGTGGGACACATAAGATGAGACTAGCTCATAGTGGCACAACAGAGATAGAAGGCCGATCAAAGGGTAGAATTAGGATTCAGCCTAATTAAAATAGTATTAGGATTTCAGCCTAATCACAGCAATCTAAGACAAGTGCAAACAATCACAATCAAAGCAAACAATTAAACAGTATTTTATCCTAGTTTTACCTTTTCTTTATTTCCTTCTATACTAGAACTGTTGCTAAGTCTATTATCTATATCTTGCTTAGAAATGGTAGTAATTACTTTTACTCACCAGACTTATAGTCTGACCCACTCCTCCATTTCCACTTTTCCCCCCATTTGCCAGCAGAGGCAAGGACAGTAGATTCAGATTTCTTAGAGATTTAGTTATTGAGTTTTCTTCATGTATTCTTCTTCCTTTTAGGTTTCTTTTCATTTGACTCTGGATGTACTGGTACTTTATGAGAGGGATGATTATTATTATGTACTCTGATGATGTGACTGAGATTATACTTTTCATAAGGCATTTGTATTTGGTACTTGAGACATACTCTGTTTTATGACATTATTTTATGAAGTTTAATTTTGAATATCAATTTATTATTTAAATATTTCCACTGTTATTATTTATTTGTCTTGTGAATCTTAGTCTCTGTAATGCTTTAGCTGTACCTATAACGCACCATATCCTTTAGTGTGTCCTTTTTGGGTATACTAAGGGGTGTGAGGTGTTTCACTTGGTATCAGAGCCTAAGTTTACAGGATTCCTAAAAACTTGTTTTAAAAGTAAAGTATTTTTCAAAGTTAAACATATTTCAAAAGTATTTTTCAGAAAGAAACTCTTCTTATTGAAATGGTTTTCAAGTATAAAAAGTGTTTTTATAAAAATCCCCTCAAAGTCTAGTTCAACCTTCTTTCGATTCTTTCAAGCCTAAATTTTCTTTTCTTTGCATAGAATGGCGGATGCCCCAAATCTTCCAGAGGGTGTCCAAGTCCCTGGCTGGTTTCGTAGATACCTCCAAGCTACGACACCAGAGGTGAAAAGGCAAGCGCCCAATCCAGCACCAGTGGGTGGAGATCCCATTAATCCACCTGCAGCAGCCAATTTTTCTAAGCTATGCAAGGACTTCGCTAATCTAGGAGGCAAAACGTTTTCTAGCATGGAGAATTTCGTGGAGTCACGAGCTTGGTTAAGGAATACAGAGCAGATATTTAGGCTGTTAGGATTGGAGGACCATAGAGAGTTCAGCTTGCATCTTGACAGCTGAAAGGAGAAGCTTCTTATTGTTGGGAGATCATAGAGATGGAAGGAAGAGACATTGGTTGGTTTGGATTTATTTAAAGATTTGAGAGAAATTTCTTGTCACAAGATGAGGAAAGCATGCAATTGGAGAAGTTTATTAATCTGAAGCAAAGGAATCTTTCGGTGAACGAGTATATAAATCAGTTTGATGAGTTGTCACGGTTTGGGATGGAGTTTGTTAATACACCGCATAAGAAGGCCTTGAAGTTTGCTAAGGTTTGAATCAGCCCCTCAAAGGGTTGTTATTGACACATGTACCTATGGGAGCGACATATGATTCACTAGTTGAAATGGCTCTCATGTTAGATGCAGCTAAGTAAGGAGAAGTTAAGGAGGTTCCTAAGTTAGAGAACTCTAAGAAGCAGTGGTGGAAGAATAAGAGGGATAAGAAGAAAGGAGGAGGACCTCAAAAGTAGATCAAGAAGGGTGAAAAATGTCATAGTTGCAGATTGGTTGGTCAATTTACAAAGGACTGTAAGAAGGACACGATGAAGGGGAGGTGTTATAACTGTGGGCAGCTTGGTCACCATAGTAGAGCTTGTCCTCAGAAGACGTGGCAGAAAGCAAGCGCACCTACAGCGCAAGTACAGGCTTTGGATGCAGCATCTTCTAGTAGTGCACTGGATCGTGGTAGGAAAGTCTCTGTAGAAGGTTTGCTCTCTATTTCGGATTTTCCTATTCAGAATCTTTTTGACTCTGGAGCATCTCATTCTTTCATTTCTAGTTCCTTGTTTGATTGTTTGCACTTAGATATTTCTCTAGTAGTAGACCCTATAGTAGTTTCAAACCCCATAGGAGGATCAACACATTTATCCATGATTTGTAGGGGTTCGAAATTTTTTATACTAGGTATAGAGTTTGATTGTGATGCCTATGTACTGGGATTTTCTGAGTATGGGATGATTTTGGTGATGGACCAGTTATCCACTTAAGGTGAAATATTGGACTGCGAGAGGAGAGTCATCAGATTAGAGACATGTAGCGAACGAACTCTCGAGATTTCTTGCGACCCACAGGGGTCAATCATGTTGAGCTTCCTTTATTCCCTTGATTCATCACTAGGAGAGTTAGATTCAGTTCCAGTTGTTAGAGATTTCTTAGATGTATTCAAGGAAGTTAGGGCACTACCCCCTAAGAGAGAGATCGACTTTAGGATCTATCTAAATGATAATGCTAAGCCAATGGCAATACCCATGAGACATATGGCTCCTAGGGAGAGGAAGGAGTTAAGTAAGCAGATTGGTGAGCTATTGGAGAAAGGCTTCATTAGACGGAGCATATCTGAGTGGGGAGCGCCAGTCGTCTTCGCTACAAAAGCGGAGGGTTCCCTTCGACTTTGTGTAGACTATAGAGAATTGAATAAGCTCACGAAGAAGAACCGTTACCCACTTCCTAGGATAGATGATCTTTTCGGTCAGTTGGTTGGATCTTCAGTATTTTCTCAGCTTGATTTGGCTACTAGATTTAATCAGCTTAGGGTCGCTGATGATAGCATCGATAAGACAACATTTAGGACACCCGATGGATTCTTTGAATGGTTGGTTATGCCATTTGGGCTTACCAATGCCCCAGCCCATTTTGTAGATTCGAAGAGCCGTGTTTTTCGAGATGTCCTAAATAAGTTTGTTGTAGTATTCGTGGACGACATTTTGGTGTTTTCCAAGAGTATGGAAGAGAATGCTATTCATCTAGAGGAGGTTCTTCGCACACTTCGTGTTCATCAGTTGAAGGCAAAGTTCTCGAAGTGTCACTTTTGCCGTAAGGAGGTGCGTTTCTTGGGGCATGTAGTCTCAAGTGAGGGTTTAGTTGTTGATCCCACTAAGGTAGTAGCAGTGCAAGATTGGAAGGCCCCCAAGAATGCTACCAAAGTTAGAAGCTTCATAGGTTTGGCTAGCTATTATAGGAAGTTTATCATAGATTTTGCTAAGATTTCAGCACTGCTTACTCGCCTCACTAAGAAGAATGCGGCATTCGTGTGGGACGTGGATTGTGAGGATTCCTTCACGATGCTAAAAAGGGCCCTTATTAGTGCACCAGTGTTAGTTTTACCCGATAGAGCTAAGCCTTTTATAGTATACACTAATGCATGTAAGACGGATCTTGGAGCAGTATTGATGCAAGAAGGGAGGGTAGTATGTTATGGAAGTAGACAGTTGAGAACTCATGAGAAGAACTACCCCACCCTTGATTTGGAGTTAGCTGCTATTGTTTTCGCGCTCAAGTCTTGGAGACATTACTTGCTAGGAGAGAGGTTCGAGCTTTTCACTGACCATAAATCATTGAAGTACCTATTCTCACAAAAGGATTTAAACTTGAGGCAACAACGTTGGATGGAGTTTTTGGCATCATATGACTTTGAGATAGCCTACACCCCTGGTAAGGGAAACGTGGTTGCGGATGCATTAAGTAAGAAAATAGCAACCCTTAGTCCAATGCACGTGGAGTGGAAAATCCTAGAGTTTATTTCTACCTTTGAATTTTAAGCCCCATACGGACATTACACCTAGATTATTGGCAGCACTTGAGGTTAAGCCTACCCTCATAGATCAGATTGGCTCAAGGTACCAAGAGGATACAAAGCTTATGGTTATTCTAGAGAGAATTAACAAAGGAGAAGTCTCTAGACATCTTCAACGCTACTCCATTGATAGTAAATGGTGGCTAAGGAGAGATGGAAGACTTTGTGTCCCCCGAACTAGTGATTTGATGAGAGCTGTTCTAGAAGAAGCACACCATTCCCGAATGACTATTCATCTAGGTGGTGATAAGATGTATAGACACACGAAGAGAGTGTTTTATTGGAGCGGCATGAAAAAGGATGTGGTAGAGTTTGTAGCCAAGTGTCTTGTTTGCCAAAGAGTTAAGGCGGAACAACAAAAGCCCGGTAGATTGATTCAACCATTGGATATACCCGAATGGAAGTAGGATAGTGTTTCGATGGACTTTATAGATGGTTTACCCCGATTTGGGAAGGGGAATACCAATATTTGGGTGATTGTAAATCGTTTGACTAAGAGAGTATTCTTTTCATTTTTAATAACACTTAGAAAACTTAGAAAGATCTTTTTTATCAAAAAATAAATATAAATTAAATAAATAGGATGATTTTATACATATCAAGATATAATTACTAAATTTAATAAACGAAATTAGAAATTAAAAGACTCGTTTTCTAAAAATCTTGTTTTTAGTCTACTTTTTAATGTACTTGTAGGAGAAACTCATGTTCGAGTGTGTAAATAACTCGATCTGATTGTAATACCTTGATCTGCCTAATACCTTGAGATCAACTAGGAGAACCGTATTACTTACTACTTCTTGTTGACTTGACTAAGAACCACTACATAGCAATGTCTTCTCTTACAGCAATCTAATATAGTATAGCAGGTTAGCTATATGCGTCAACGATTTCCATGGCTTGAGCGGGGACAGAACAGAATTTCGTAAACGACCTGCTTCACACTAACCAAAACCAAATAGTAAGTAGTAAACCCTATGAGTAAACTCATAAGCTTTCTACGCTTCGGAATCGAGAGTCAGATCCCCCCTTACTTATGAGGAGACAGAAGGAGAATTGTCTAGACTAACGTCTAGAAATGACTTGATTTGCATGAGAGTTCATTCGCACATGGACCTAAGACACAAATTCACTAGTACAAAACAGATCAGTTGCTTCGCCTCATTTGTGTCGGTTGTCCATAAAACTGACACAAATAGTGTAATTTGTGTCGGTTGTTTATTAACAACCGAAACTATTGACTTATGGGGTAAGAAGAAAATGTTAAAAATATAATTTGCATCTGTTGTACTTAAGAAACCGACACAATTGAAGGGAAGCAATAGATTTACTCGTGTCGGTTGTTTGAACAACCGACACAATTAAATACAATAGCATCGGTTGTCCAAAAACCGACACCATAGGCACACAACTTTTCCCCCAAATCCATTTCAGCCGCCCCATGTTTTCCCCAATCTTTTCCCGCGAACCCTAAATTTTAGAGGGAAAATTTAGCCCAAAAAAAAAGAAAACAGCAATCGCACACCAGCAAAAATGTCTACTGATACCAGGTCTCGTCCATTTGAAGACTAGATTGAAGATGAAACCTGTGAAGCTTTGCTGTACCTCAAGTACTCCAAACCATATATTAACCTACTATGTCTGCCGCAATTTCCTGGATTTCCGAGGTGGATAAGATCACGTCAAATCACTCTTCAGGGAATTCGAGAATCCAAAGCAGAAGAAGAACAGCAGAAAGGATTTGGCCAAACATCTCGCTCGACTGCTGTACCTAAAAACGGCAGAAAGAAGAATAAGCGCAAAAGAGATAATAATTCTCATGCGAATGAGAATTCATCTGCTAAAAGGGGTCCAAGTGATGCTGATTTACGTCCCACTGAACCGAAGGTATCGTTTTTCTTCTATCACAAAATATATGATATGTGATTGGTTTCATTATTTCATTTTAATGGGTTTCATTATCCATAAGATGAACAGTTGGTGGGTTAGGATCTTTTCGTACAAACTCTTGCAAGTTACCTTCCTTTATCATCTTATTGATATAATGATCTTTAGGTTTCATCGGTCTCCTATTTGATGACCATTGATTTTACATAACAAGTAGTATGGACCTCCCTTATCTGTGTCGACCGTCTTATAAGCTTTCGTTTGGAGCATTTGATAGGATCTTGAGTAAGAGCATAATTCTGGGAGTACGAATGAGCAAGAATAATATATTTAGTGAATTTATTACGTATGATTCCAGATTGGGCCCATGGTGTGTGCTAGAATTTATGTTTGCATAATGGAGTGATTTTTACCTAATCATCGAAAGAATTCTTTCTTTGAGCTTAAGAAAATTGCTAAAATACCAACTCGAAGTGCTGGACTGTTCCATGGTCCAGAAATTCCCATTCTCGACTTGAAGTTGCATCATCCAAGCAGCCTACAAAGACGGTTCAGGTTGTAGTAAGTTATTCATGTGCGTAGACGCAACTACTTTGTTCCACAATGCCAGTTTAGAATTCCTAAACCACCTTTACTTTCTGGCCTGTTGATTTTGTTGTATGCATATGGTTTTGGTTTATTTGAAAAGCAACCACCATGCCACAAGAAGTGGTTGATAGCCCTATTCAACATAGTGATGAGTTTCCTAGGTAATATGAATGATCTGGAGTAGTATGATATCATGGCAACAATAATGGAGGTAATGACAGTAAGTATACCAACTTGGGAGAGGAGTTGAGTTGGCCATCTGTTAAGTTCATTTATGATAGATTCGTATAAATGAAAGCATTGGTTGATTGAAAGTTGGCATAGTGAAAAACCACAATCAAAGCATCAACTGCTTGGTGCATCACTACAAATACTCCATTTCTTAACCCAAAATGTACCCGAAATTGTTTAAACTTTTCACCATCAACTGCTAGTTGTAGCCTTAATTTCTTTTCAGTTTGCAATAATTGTGTTACCTTTTCTGCATGTAACTGAACTTATGGGTGTAGAGCTGTCGTTGTATATAACTTGGTTTATTTGATATTGTCTGAACCTTGCTGTATCTTTTAATGCAGTTGTTCCCGTCTTTGTTTCTGCATTTCTAAGTGCTTCTCTTAGGACTTAATTTTTTTCTTTCTTTTGGGAATGTTTTATAATTTTGTATATTTCGATCAAATCATTGCTGAGGGATTATGTTATCGTGTGTTTATTAGTATCCCTTAAATCTCAATATTATCCGATTATTTCATAAAGAGTAATTATTCAATCTTATCGCGTGTCTAGTATGTACATGTTAACATAACATTTTCTAGTTTAGAATGCTGCATAAGCTTGATTAGGTTGAATTTTTGTTTTACTAAAAGGTTTTTACATGTAAGAAATTCTTATTAGCTTGAATATCAACTACCATGTCGAAACGACATTAAGGCATACAGCTTCAACCCTTCCAATTCATGTCTTCCCACTTTGGTTTGAAGCAAATAATCGGTATGTCCCTCAACTGTACAATATTAATATTCATTCATTTGTCGGATCTATATTTTTTGCTACTGTGAAAATATGTGCACAAATACACAGACATTAGTTTTAGCTGAGCATTTTTCTGTGTGAGGATTATTGAATTACCTTTATAGTTTTGTAACGGTTCAATTTCGAAAATGACATTATAAATGTTTAAATTGAATGAATTATACTATTCATATCAAAAAGATGTTTTGTCTTGCTAATTGATTACATTTATCCCTGTGTTTTTTTCTTTATATATGTTTATTTTTTGAGTGGTGATCAAGAATAGGTATTACAGTAGAATTACATGAAGGTTGCTTAAATAGAGTGCATAAATCCTACTAAATGATCTAATTATCATACTATTTCTAAGTTTCAAAAACTGCTCACTTAGTGGTACGCACCCAATGGTATTAGATAGACTACATAGTGTACCTTACATATTACTTGGATGTAAATATTCTCTCACAATAGTTTTATGTATATATATAAGTTCCATGGATCAGTGGATTGAGTACAAATAACTGGATCGAAAACGCATTGTCATTGATGGAAATTAATTTATAACACCATCGAAGTCAACATTTGATCGATTTAACCATGTTTCTTGATGGCCTCTTCATTCAGTAGAAATCCTACGAATCAGCATCCTCCATGGTATGTTTACATACTTTTGTGTGTGTGTATATACATACATGTGTGTGTGTATGTATATTGCTTCTCCAATCCTTTGGTATTTGCTGCAAAGATGCTTAAGCCAAAGTTGACATGAAAAGGTCGTTATCTTTCTAAATTGTCCCATATATATTACATATTTTAAATAAAATATTACAAAGTTCAAATTGAACCTTTCATCATGTTTTACTTAAAGATCCCATAATACACTCCATTTACCCGTTTCAGGTAAAAGTTTAGCATCAGGTAATCTTTTGATGCTTTTGAGTTTCTAGATTATTTGACTGAAGATAGTCATGTAGCTTTTGAGTTAACATGTTGGGGCCACAACACAAGTGAGTTTTTGTTTCTCCCTAACCATTTTTTTCAAAGTGTATTGAAAGTGTGTAAATAATTGTTAAAGTGTGTGATTTTATCAAATTGGTATGTTAGAGTCTTAAAATATGGTTATAAAGCAATAAGATTCATAAAACGGGGAAGCAAACAGACTAAAATACCTGCAAATGAATTGGACAAAAAATAGAAAAATGAAATATATATTATATCTAAGATGGCCATGGAAAAGAACTCAAGAAGCTAGGACACATTAGACAACTACCATGTCGAAAAGTGTTTGTTCCGCTGAATGAATGGATTAGTTCAGTTATATCAATTACTATTAATTGTCAACTTTTACATGTAAGAAATTCTTATTATAATATCTTTCTTTCATTGAATTCAGAATCAAATATTTGTGTTGTTTGTAGTGTTTGATCTTATATGATGCACTAATTTGAACAGATGAGTTTCAGAAATCCTTAATTGAAGTTCAAACACTTGTGCAATATCCTGATATGTTGAAAAACAATAATATATATATATAATTACCCTACCTGTGGGCTTCTTCAAGGCTGGAATAATAATGGCAACTGTTTTCAAAATATAGACATGTCACCATAATCCTTTACACATGCTCTACTATAAATACATAATACTTGCTCGGTCATGTAAAGTTGGAAATGAAGAGAAGGGTCATGGTTATTGACACAAAAGGAACCATGCCGGTCCTATTTACTGGATTTTCCCCCTTTCGTTTTCGGAAAACGTAAATGATTAAGCAATATGTATATTGTTGAATGCTTGTTATTTGGTAACACGAATACACAATACCATTCTTGTATCCATATGAATACCGACACAATTTAGTTTGATTTGTTCATCGAGTCTTAACCAACTTTGTGGTGAACAACATTTATATTTGTCAAAGTATGTTTCCGAAATCCAAATTTATACTAATACATGTACATTATACTATTTGCATTGAATTCGAGACATAACAAAAGAGGTGGCTGCAGCTGTAGTCCGAGAAGCTGTGGTTGAGGATCTGGCAGAGGGATACCGTGACATGGATGCAAAAGAGCTCAAAAGGTTGTCTAAGGTATCGATCAGTCAATCAATCAATAAAACCTGTGCTGACTGCATACCCTTTATCTTTTGTTTTTCCAGTTATTTGGTGGCATTGTGTTAGTCCAATTAGTAGTTCAATTGGTCAACAATTTGACAAAATAAAGTAACAGACGTTACTGAAAGAGGTCATTCGTTAATGGTGACAAAAGATTCAAGGAAAACAAGTTATAAGATGTTGGAAGATATTACGAGTGATCTGTAATTTCTGTGCAATCCCGAAGATTTGTGCAGTATTTATGAATGATATTGAATGATGTATACATGTTGATTGCGATAAACTGTGACGCCCCACCTCTATGCTCATAATAACAAAGAGTATTAAAAGAAATACCGTCTATTATTACGAAGAATAAGGCTGGATAGGAGCGACCATCCGTAATTGGCCTTACACTAATATTGGTTATCTCGATAGGAGTGGTATATACTTTTTGTTTTTCATCTATTATTTATTTACTCCCATCGACATATCCAATTATCAGTATAAAACAAACTACGATAGTTCATAATAGTTTAGGACATTAGATATAACAATAACACAGATAATAGAATTGCGGAACACAGATTTACAAAAATCTCATATATATATAACCGATGTCAGTTACAATATAGTTGACACGATACATATGATACAACTACAACTGTCGACTCTAGAAGTTATATATACAAGTACATTATCGACTAATATACATGAATACATATCGTTCTATACAATGACCCGACTACTATAAAATGACACTGACAACTTCAGAAGATGTGAAAAGTCTTCAAATCCCGAACAGCAACTCAAAGAAGGAAATCTACAACCTGAAATAACTCGGGTCTGACCCGAGTATTACATTCAAAAGAAAATAATACACGGGTCAG
This sequence comes from Allium fistulosum, assembly GCA_030737815.1. Taxonomy (NCBI): domain Eukaryota; kingdom Viridiplantae; phylum Streptophyta; class Magnoliopsida; order Asparagales; family Amaryllidaceae; genus Allium; species Allium fistulosum. The sequence continues at coordinate 793,524,805 of CM060902.1, read as the reverse complement.
TCTAATTCAAACTCAGTTATTAGTGCATGGAAGCAATAATAATCTCAAATAGATGACAGTCACAGAAATCACGTATATCCAACTCTCGATACGAGAATTGGATAACGACAGATATAACACTAAGCAGTGTTAAACGACAATCAACAAACCAAATCAGAATACAACTCCAAAACAATGAAATTAACCAACGAACAATTCAACAAATCGAAACATCAGTTTAAAACTGTCAAATCTGATAGGGCTGCAGTACACGCACGCGTGTACTGCCTCGCCACTATCGTAGGAGAAACGCAAAGACTCAGTGAAAGTCACAATTGTTCATAAGGTCAAACCCCGAAATCGGGTTCAACTCAAAGAAGTTCGAAAACAAATCCAAACATCTCAAGTGGCCAAGGCGGCTAATTCATATACCAGCTACCACGCACAACTGAAAATCGTAAACTGTAGCCACCACTAGATATGAAGATAGAGTGATCAAGGTAACATGAAGTGCTACCCAACCACCAAATCAGATAAATGGTGATGATGATAAGAATGCAGCAATTCCAAGTTTCTCTAAACTCAACAATTCGAAAATCATAGTACAGACAACTCAAATGCACAAAGACAAAACATGCACATACATGAATCAGAGCAATCAGGCTCAACAAGGTAAAGATGCAACAAAAATGAAACTGTAGAGGACCAGTCACTAATATCATGACTCAACTGCAGAACGACTCAACTCGAATGACCACGTGCGCAAGGCAGTGGTACACCATGAAGACAACAAAATGATGGTGAAGGCATCAAAGGTATGCCAAACCGAAAGCACAAGTGCAATTAGAAACAAAACCAAATGCATATCTGACAATACAGCAAATTTCAAATTTCAGAAAGCAAAGGCAACATAACTCAAAAATCAGTTTCACTTAGTTAGATAGTTCGATCAAAGCCACAAGACAGTGTCGAACCCAAATACACATGGCAGAAGGGAGTTTACAGTGCAAGTTTGCACGAGTTCAGAAAATAACAAAAGTAGGGGAATCACAATCAAACAAGGCCAAAGAAGCACGGAAGTGGAACCACAACATAATCAATAAAAGATACCAAGAAATGGTAACCCATAAATTCACAATTCAACATGATGCCAGAACAAGCTCAAATGCATAAAGGCCTAGTAACTGCACCACCAACCATACTATATGCAAGTACGATGGTGATGCAGATGCAGTACAGTGAAGTATAAAAAAAACTCAAACGAATACAGACTGCAATAGTAAAAAAAAGAGAAAGAAAGAACTCTGCAATGCTCATGCTCAAAGATAAAGCCATCAAATGAAACAGTGCCAATATGGACTGCCCAACAGGCTCAAAGCCAGTGTACAACAAAAAGACAGGTAAACCCGTATATGCTATATAGAACAATAGGGAAATCAAACAAGCATATCAGTTAATCAAGTTTCAAGTTAGAAATCAGAACTCACACATCGATACAGAGTCGTAAAATCGAGATGAGTTAAATTGCCCAGTTCACAATTATGTACGAGCTCAAAACGAGGGGTTCAAACCCTAATTAAACAAGACATCAATGACTAAATCAAGTAAAAACCCCAGTCACGAAATTCGAACTGTATAATCGAAGTCAAGATAGCCACAAAATAGTATGAATTAGATGTGAGTCGAACTCACCATTTCTCGACGAGGCAGTGAAGCCAAAGCTTTAACATGCGAAGCGAAGGCGACTCGATCAATTGAGGAGCAGCCGTGCAAGGCGATGTAACTCTCGATCGACAAAAGAAACGAATTCCACTTCAAAGCATCCCGAAGTCGAATGACGAAGAAGGGTAGCCATTAATTGTGAAGCCCTAGTTTTTGCAGAGGAATGAAGAAAGATCGAAGAAGAAGAACGAAAACGAGATGCCGCCACCATTTATTTTCTTTGTTTGATTTTTTTGTTTAGGGTTTTCCAACTGAAAAGGGTCGGGTTTGCCCATCAATAAGAAGAGGAATGGTAATGGATATTATCACAATGCCATAACATGGACGTGGGCCAATAATAATTTTTAGAGCCCAAACAACACTTAAGAAATTTTTATAAAAGAAATTCAATCCAATTTGAAAAGAATTTAAACCAGATTAAAAAATTTCAAACAGCGATTAACCCACAATTTAATCGTCAAAACGATAACAAAATAATTGCGGAATCTCGGGTTGTTACAGTAAATGTACCATTTGATTTGCTGTTCCTGAGTACGCTTTTGTCTTCATGGTTACCATTACATGAAATATATACGTGACTTTGCACAAGTATGTAACATGGCAACGTGTAAAACTGGAGTTGAACGAGTTAGAATGAAAGGGTATGTGGCGTATAATTATATTTTTTGTTCAATCAGTTTGTTTTTATAATCTTAAACGGTAATAATATTATTTTTTTGCTTCAGATATAACTTGTGTCGGTTGTTACTTCAAAGGGAACCTACAACTGTATATCAATTGTGTTGGTTGAAAAAACAAAAATAACCGACACAAATATTAATCATTTGTGTCGGTCGTCAATAAAGAACCGACACAAAACAAGCAACAGTTGTGTCGGTTTTTCTAAAAGGACCGACACAATAAACGGCGGTTTGCTTCACTGTACAAGCTGATTTGTGTCGGTCCTATTAGAAAGACCGACACAACTGTTCATAGTTTTGTGTCGGTTCTTTATTAACAACCGACACAAATGATTGATATTTGTGTCGGTCGTACAACCGACACAACAGAAAAATGTCTTTTGTGTCGTCTTCATATGAGTCGGTTGTAAAACCGACACAACAGGGGTTAGACAACTGACACAAATGACCAGTTTTGTACTAGTGTTAAATAGGGAGAAAAATCCTAATATGTTGAGGATGTGCACCTTATTTGGCATCCTTATATGTTCATGAGATAGTCCGACCTCATGGAGTTCCCTCTAGCATAGTGAGCGATAGAGACCCTATCTTTACTAGCGAGTTTTGGAGAAGGTTGCAAGAGGCTTTAGGAACACAGCTTAGATTGAGTATGGCCTATCACCCTCAGACGGACGGCCAAACAGAGAGAGTTAATAGAGTTCTTAAAGATTTGTTGAGGATGTGCAAACTTGATTTTGGAGGAACTTGGGAGGAGCATCTTCCTTAGTGGAGTTCGCATATAATAAAAGTTTTCTAGCTAGCATTGGGATGGAATCTTTTGAAGCTCTTTATGGAAGACCTTGCAAGTCGCCTTCGTGTTGGTTGGAATCTACAAAGAGATTGCTACTTGGTCCCGACATGGTTAGAGAGACTTCAGAAAAGATTGATTTGACTAAAAGGAGAATGAAGACGACCCAAGATAGATAGAAATCATATGCAGATAAGCGGAGAAGGGATATTGAGTTTGAAGTAGGAGATTTGGTTTTCATTAAGTTATCTCCGCTAAGAAAGGTAGTAAGATTTGGATCAGGTGGGAAACTTGCTCCCAGATTCGTAGGACCGCTCTCCATTATGGAAAGAGTAGGGAAGATAGTGTATCGGATAAAGCTACCGAAGAGGTTTGCAGGAGTTCATGATGTTTTCCATGTTTCACACTTGAGAAAGTGTTTACATGATTCAGCAGAGGTAGTGGAACCTAGCCAACTTGAAGAAGTTGAAGTGGAGAGAGAAGCATCGGTTCATCGCATTCCTACCAAGATCGTTGGGTGTGATATCAAGAAGCTTAGGAATAAGGAGATCCCTTTGGTTAAGGTGTAGTGGGGAGAGAGCATTAAGGACGCTACGTGGGAGGCAGAAGAGAAAATACGTATCTCTTATCCATTTCTTTTCGATGGTACGTTTTGAATTTTCTATTTCCAACTTTAGTTTTGAATAGGTTCTTTCCTTTAGCATCCTTAGGGAGGGTAGATCTTAGGATTTAACCTATGAATGGTAGGACTGAATGTAAAAATGTTACTAGAACATGTTATGTACGATGGATGCTAGTGGTTGCAAGTGTTTGCTAATGGATGCTAATGGACGCATATATATATACACTAGGCACTATAATCTCTTAGAGATTGGCCTAACTAGGTCACTAAAGCATATGCATATGGATGTGTGCGCATTTGTATTTTTATTTTATTTCCATGGTTTATATAAATGGATGATTATCATATGATTGTTGCATTTGGATGATTATTGAAGCATGCATATAGAACTATCAATTATCATTAGGAATTTGCATTCATTTGGATACATGGCATGGACATGATTGCATAAAAGGAGGTCGACTGAATCAGTAGACCGCCTAATCTTTTGCATTAGTTAGGGACATTGACACTACACTATTTGCATATATAACATAAATTGCATTAAAAAGCTTAAGGACAATGGATGTAATGGATGGTTGTTGAGTATATGGTTGTAGAATTTGGATGAAAATATTTATTTCATTCTTCTATCCTAAGAGATTTCGGGGATGAAATCCTTTAAGGAAGGGAGAATGTAACAACCCGAAAAGAGAACTATAATAATTAATTAACAAATTAATTAAATAATAAAATAAGTTTTTGAAATTGTTAGAGCCACGGAAGTTGCAACATTGTGTCCGTGGTAATTTTCTGGTCAATTTCCATATATAATTTGTCAAAATCTGAGCTAAAACGAAGAAGTTACGAAATAAACAAGAAATAAGAAATTAAATAATATATATATATATATATATATGAAATGGGTCAGGTCGACCCAGACCAAGGCAAGGTCGATCCTAGGGTTGACTCCCAAGGTAGTTACGTCGACCTATAGGTCGACCCGCACTAGTTATAGGTCGACCCGCCTTTGCATTTTTTCGTTGTTTTGTCCAGAATCGTTCGAATACGTCATTTTGCAAATTCCTTTCAATCATGTGTGTTCGTGCTTCCATCCGACGGTTCCCAGTGAGCCTATGACGTGGTCGCACTAGATTTAATCTTCAAATCCAACGGTCCGAGATCCCTCAACCACACTATAAATAAGACTCTAGGCCTAGCTATTTTTCTCGTTTAGATTTTCTCCTATCCGGGTTCATTGCCTGAGGTTGGACCCTAGATAGAATATTTTTCTAAGGAGAAGATCTTTTTGATAAAAATATTCTACACTCTAGAAGTGGATCAAGGAAGACCAAGGAATAGAGCTAAGGACCACAGGTGAGTGTTTTGTAATTATTTTAGATTTCTAAGAAATTTAAATATTAGGGTTCTCAATAGTTGTAGTTTTTCTGCATTTTGAGACAATTTTTATATAAGTTATTTATAGCTAGTTTTTAAAGTTCTTTTCAGTCTACTTTATTCAGTTATTTTTATTCAGCTATTTATTCAGTTATTTACAGTTATTTGTATTTTATTTGTATCTGTTTTAAATTAGAATTTAGCCTGTAAATGTTAGTTTCTTTTTATTCCTTTTTACGCGAATAGAACATTAAAAAGAAAATAATTTGCAAATATGGATTAAAATAGAAAACATTAAATTTACAGAAGTTAGATGTAAAATAAGAAAGACTATAATAAAAAGAAGATAGACTGAAATAGGCAAATTTTAGACATTTGCAAGCATGTTTATAACTAGTGGTTATAACTAAAAAGATAGAAAAGAAGAATAACGATTATAATGTATGTTATAATTAAGAACAGTAAAGGCTTATTTTAAAACTTATAATTAAGTTAATAAGCAAATATAGCAGAGGTAAGAGAAAAGGCTTATTTTAAAACTTAGGTTAAGTTAATAAGCAAATAGAGCATGAATAACAGAAGAGGCTTATTTTAAAACTTACACTAAGTTAATAAGCAAAGATAGAAACAAGGCCCATACCAACAGCACTCCCTTTCAGAATAGGACCGATGGTCTCACAATAGTTAGGTGAGGCTAGGCAGGACCCTTTCAGACTAGGACTGATGGTCTTACAATAGTTAGGTGAGGCTGGGACGCGCTTATGCTAACTAGGGTAAATAAGGGGCCAATAGATAGAAGCTCAAATCGGGGGACTTGGTTAAGGGGTGCAACTAGATTCTTTTTGTTAGGACCCGTACCAACATCACTCCCTTTTAGACTAGGACTGATGGTCTCACAAAACACTTAGGTGAGGCTGGGCAGGACCCTTTTAGAATAGGACTGATGGTCTCACAATAGATTTGGTGAGGCTGGGCACGCTTATGCTGATAGGGTAAGTAAGAGGTCACAAAAGGAAAGGACAGTTAGCGTGTACCGGCGATGACCGAGCGTGTGGCGTTGATTAGGGTAGATAAGTCGCTACTGCGTTCCAAGTGCTAAACATATGTCTTTTGTTGTGGGACCCACAGGATGGGACTAGCTCACAGTGGCACAACAAAGATAGAAGGTCGATCATCGGGTAGAATTAGGATTTAGCCTAATTAAAATATGATTAGGATTTCAGCCTAATCACAGCAATATAAGACAAGTGCAAACAATCACAATCAAAGCAAACAGTTAACAGTATTTTATCCCCATATTACCTTTTCTTTATTTCCTTTTATACTAGAACTGTTGCTAAGTCTATTATCTTTATCTTGCTTAGAAATGCTAGTAATTACTTCCACTTACCAGACTTATAGTTTGACCCACTCCTCTATTTTCCCTTTTCCCCCAATAGGCCAGCAGAGGCAAGGACGGTAGATTCAGATTTTTTGGAGATTCAGTTGCGGAGATTTTCTTCATGTATTCTTCTTCCTTTTAGTTGCTGTTATTATTTATTTGTCTTGTGAATCTTAGTCTCTATGATGCTTTAGCTATACCTATAACGCACCATATCCTTTAGTGTGTCCTTTTTGGGTATACTAAGGGGTGTGGGGTATTTCAAGTACTCTCTCGATGTTTCTTATAAAAAATTTCTTGGTCTTATTGTGAATGTAAGGGGAATCAAGGCCAATTCAGAATAGATCGTAGCCTTACAGAATGTTACAGCCCCCGCAATGAAGGAGTTAGAGACCTTAAATGGGAAGATCGCAGCATTGAGTCGATTCATATCCAGAGCGACGGATAAGTGTATACCATTCTTTGATGCACTGAAAAAGGGTAAGAAGAACATCGAATGGAATCAAGATTGCCATACCACCTTTGAGGTTGTTAGGACATATGGAGATGTTGTCGGTTTATCTAAACTAGTGGATAGAGAAGATTTATTCATTTACATGGCAATATCTACTCATGCGCTAAGTGCAGCGCTTGTGTGTGAGGAAGCTAGGATTCAACGACTAGTTTACTATATCAGCAAATGTTTCACTAGAGCCGAACAAAACTACCTAAAATTGGAGAAGTTGGCATACTGCCTACTGATTGCATCAAGGAAGCTTTGACCATATTTCCATGCTCACACAATCAAGGTATTGTTGGATCAACCATTGAAACATGAAATCTATTGTCCTAAGACTTTAGGACAACTTCTGAAATGGAACATCAGGTTAAGCCAATATGACGTAACTTATCGTCCTTGGAGGGAAATTAATTGACATGCTTTGGCTAACTTCATCGTTGAATTCACGATTCGAGATGACAAGGAGGAGGACATGTAACACCTCGTAACTTGACATTAGTTATTTAACCAGTTAGTTGGTTAACTAGTTTAGCTCCAAAAATGGAATTTGTGCCTGGGCTATATATGGCTCGGATTAGGAATGGGGCAGTCGACCGCTTCGTGTGTGGCGACCACAATAAACCTAAGCCATATACGGTCCAAATTTAATATATTTTGATCTAACGGTTCTAGTTGATTCTAGTGCCTATAACATTAGGTCAAACCCTCCCTTCTTTTCTCATATTTTTGTGAACAAAGCAATGAAACTCTGCTATTTCTTTTTCTCCACTTTCTTTCTAAATTATAAAAATACTATATTTATACAAATTGGAGAAGAATAAAAATCTAATAAAAAGGAGAAGAGAAGAGAATCAACTATATGCGCATTTGCGGTAATATATATATATATATATATATATATATACGTATATATATATATATATGTATATATATGTATGTATGTATGTATCTATTTTCTCCCAATCCTAAATCTCTTCTCAGACCTGTAATTCTAACATATGTTTTGTAACAATCTCGGATTTTATATATATATTTAACTTGATAATTAATTTAATTTTTGAATTAAAATTGTAAAATTAATTTGTGAATTGATGCGAGTTTCCCCGAGTTCAAATAAATTCTATGTTAAATCATTTAAAATTTAAATATTGTATATATATGTATATATGTGAAGATATTTGTATACAGGCATATATGAGTAAATTTGAATATATATGTATATATTTGATTTGAATTTAAATCTTAAATAAATGGGATAGAAATAAATATAAGATAAATTATAATAAAAATAGAAAGTAGAACATTTGCTAAAATTTTTAACAACAAATTAAAATCTAGAAATTCATCTATATTACCAAATAAAATATATATAGTTTTATATAATGTAAAATAAATATAAATCTTAATATCATAATACAAAATAATACAAATAGAATGAAACAAACAGAAATAATAAAAGAAGAAGAAAATAAAATAAAATAGAAACTCACTTATATTACCAAGTAATGAAACAAATAAAAAGAAAAGAACCAAACAAAATACATATGAAAATATAAAACATATACATTTAAACAAGTAAACATATATATGAAAGTATTGCAAAAGAAGACACTAATATATATATTCAAGAATGAAACAAAAAAAAATATATGTATTGGCTTATAAAACAAGCCACCACAACAAAATCATGTCAGCCCCCAAGAGAAAAAAATCTCTGATATATGGTACAAGGCATTAATATCACCCTGTACAAAATAATCTCACCCTGTAAACTCATTTCATATACATCACTGTAACTCATTTTATATCAGCCTTCTTCATTTCATTTTCGTTCCACTCTAAGCTGAGAAAAAAAAATCTGAAGTAATACTATCTAAACTTAAACCAAGCTTCAACTTAAAACAACAATAAAACTTCATATCAAACCAAAGGTTAAAGAAGAAAGATTTCAGCTTGCCAGTTTTTCAAGCCTGTTTCAACAGAAAAGAAAGCTCTGTTCTTTCTTCTGGAAATCAAGGTGAGGAAACCTTTAAACCCATATATTTTATTCTGGTTTGCATGTATTGGATATATGTTGTTAAATATATTGGTATGGATGAAATATGTCTGTATGTGTATATATAGATATGACTGTGTATATGTCTGTCTATCTCTGTTAAAGATCCAGGTTTTGAAAACAAATTCAAAAATTCATATCACCTAAACCAATCAATATTAGGCTTTGATTTCAAAATTAAAAGTGATTGTAATGTTGTAATACCAATTTTAAAAATGATCAAAAGTATAATTATTGAATAAATATTTTGAAAATTGGAAATTACATTAATGAGCATTTTAAATCAGAAAAATCAAGTTTTATAATTTCAAGTTTTGTTTATATTATCGGATTCGAGTCTAAAAATTATGATTTTTGAGATAAATATCATGATTTTTAACTGTGTAAATCACGGGATATTGGATGTTGATTAGAATCGAGGATTTGTTCGATTTCTGATGACCGCATAGTCGAGTGGCTTCGAGATTCTAGCTGAAGCTCGCTGTAAGATCAGTGGTCGGGGGAAAAATGCTTGGCGATTTTCTGGTTCATAGTGGATACGTGGCGAAGCCCTTTTAGGGTTTAAGTCAGGTTTGGGGTTGGCTGGGTTTTAATGGACGCTGCGTCGTCATGGATTGATCAGAGTCAATCAGGCCTGGGGGAAAAGGTTAGTGGATCATCAAAGCAGCTGTGGCCGGAGTTTCGACATTTCTGATGGCCTGAGGCGATGGGATGTGGCGTTTGTAGGTGGTCGAATTGGTTCCAGAAGGTAGTCGAATAGCTCGATTTTGAGTTTATCAGTGATTCATCAGTCTGGTGGCTGGATGTCTAGGCGAGGTGGTCGGCAACTTACTGACGATCTGGATGTTGATCGGAAGGGGTTGGATTTGGGTGTGCACGTGCATGAGATATCATCGATGTCTGGTAGATTTAGGAAGGAAGAAATAGCTTGGGTTTGATCACGTATATTGAGTGTTTGTCTCAAAGTAGTGTGATGATCGCGAGTGTCTCGGGGCTTTGCTCGGGTAAAAGAAGTTTTGGCTCGGGTTTCACTCGAGTTGGTTTCGGGTTTGGGATATAACAGTTTTAATGTTTTAAAATTAAAGAAGTTTTTAAAAAAAAGTTTAATCAAGCTTTAACAAATGTTGTTAAACTAATTCTTTTATACAATATGTGTTTATTTTTGGATTAATTCAATGTTTTAAATATAAATTATTTTAATTAATCAAGTTTAAAGTGTTTTAAATATATATATATATATATACTTTCATTAATAAATTTTTAAGCCTATTTTTAAATAAAGAATCAAATAGCTTAATTAAGAAGTGAACTAAAAAAAGATAAGGATGTAATTAAGTAATTAAGTAAGTATAATTACTCTGTGTAATTGATTTAAAAGCTAATTACTTTGTGTAACTAAATTAATGATCAAAGATTGATTAACCAAGTAATTAAGGGTTAATTACTTTAAAGAATAATTAATAAATGTGGTTAATTAATTAGGGTAATTAATTTAAGAATAATTAATTAAAGGTTAATTAGTTAAAGTTATTATGAAATGATTATTAATTAAAGGGTAATTAATGATTAATTAAAGAATAATTAATTAAGTGTTTGTAATTAATTAATTTTTAATTAACCCTGACTAGGAATTATCCATAGGCAAATGATCTGGTTTAGATTAATCATATATCTTAATTGGTTTCACTTATGGATGGCTGTATTCTATTGAATGCCGTAAATTGTTTGATATTCTCTACTGTGCGATGCTTTGTGATGTAAATTTGTTTTAATTCAAGCTGTGATGAATGTAAATTATTTTATCTGTGATGGATGTATATTATTTATCTATGAATTGGTAAATGGAAGATAAGCATTATAGGAACATACCGCTTATCGATATTGATATGCTTAAATCTGTGATGATGTGATGATTTGTAATGTTGCACTACTGTGTAAAACCCCTGGACCACACTTTTACACACACAAATATGGATTTTACGAGGAAATCGGTTAAGTCGCAGATGATTTAAATTTAATGTTTTTGAAATTGAACTTTTAATTTCAATTGATTTTGGAAATGGATTTGGGTTAAATGTTAAAGCTTTTGAAAAGGAGTTTTTAAGATAAAAGTTATTTTGAATAACTTGGTAAAGCTCCCAATTTAAATAATTTAATTCAAATTTGAATTCAAAATTTTGAATTGAATTCCATGTGTGGAGATTATGGTTAAAGATGTTATAAATGTGTTTATATGAATTTAAACCATTTTAAAAGTATGTTTTTGAGAATTTGAATTTAACCCAAGGACTTTAACTCGTATAAATGAATCAGAGTTTTCGAAATGAAAACTATTTGTTTTCAAAAAAAAGAAGCTTTCATATAAGGAATGAATTTCCAATTTGTGTCAAAGAATTTTAAGTTTGAAATGAAAATGGTTTTCCGAGTTATGAATAAATCTTTGTGAAAGATTGTTGAACTTTGTTTTGAAATTGGAAAGGTGTACCTTTTGTATAAAAGGTCGAAATGGAATTGTTTTGAAAGCTATAAGTTAAATCTTGATTTAAAGATTTAATGAGTTATTCCGATTGAAATGGAAATCGATTTGGAAATCTATAAATGGATCTTTGTGAAACTGGGTGAACTTTGTGAGATGAATTTTTTTGTAAAAGATTAAAATGGTAATGTATTTAAACCATTCGAAAGGAAAGTTTTGGATAATAAGTCGTGACTTAATTGAAATCCCATTACCCATATGTTTTTAAATATTACGGTCACTATTCGGTTTAGCCGGGAGAGGACTTTGTGTCATATGACCCATTCTGAATAAGTGATATGTCGTATATGGATAGCAATTGAAGATCGGTGGTGAAGACCGGGTATTTGTGAAAACGATAGGATAAACTATCGATTGTCTCTACACTGGATAGCGCTCGGTATAGAGATTCCCTAAGTGATGGGAAGTCCGATCGAGATTGTGAATACCCGGATTTGCAAGGGCTTCTTTGGAAGTGCCTTCGGTTCTGTTCGAACCCGGAACAGACTTGTATGGTTGTATGTCTGACATTACACTTTGAGATATAAAGCTGATTTCTTTCAAATACATTTCTGTTTGGTGGCGGAGAATTTATTCTCTTAGCTTAACACCCTTCTCTGAGACGTACGAGCTCAGAGGTTATGTAGTTGAAGGTTATCACTGATATACTCCCAATTTGGTAGCGTGGCATGCTGAGTGTTGCTGTGTGTTGATGGTCATTTGCTGATCATTTGTGATCAAAGCATGGCTTTGTGAAAAAGCATAGCTTTGTGGACGAGACCTCATCGAACCTCACAAACCGGAAATGGTCGAAACAGGAAAGATGCGGCAAGGTTATGAGGGTCGCTCCCTTTAGAGTATGTCATTTCCTTCTGGAAAAAGGTGATATTATGGTATGGATCCCAGATATTTACCTGTGCGGTTGCTCCAATCTCATTTACTGTGTGATTGTTGTTGTGTGATCGAGGCCTCGGATAAAGGTCCCAAAGGACCGGGGGTGGCATACTCGAGTAGTAGTTACCTAGTGATAGAGGTAACCCGGCCTTGTGTTGGCAGAGATCCAGGTAGATTCTCAGGACGTCCCTCCAGAGGCGTACCCATTGGCAGTAGGAAGTTCCTTAGCCTGACTATTTGTTGGAAATCCAAAGAAACAATACGAGCCTTGTACGGTTTTAGTTTTATAACCTGCCATGCAGCGTGGCGGTAACCTGCCATAAAACATGGTAGCTATAGTAGGCATACGACGAAATGTGGTATGCTGGCTAAGATTAATATTATACTTTCGAAATGGTTTTCTACACTATACACTAATAGTAATAATATCGGATGATTTTGCGTAGTAAGCATTTTTGACTATCATTAGGGGAAATCTCCTCCAATTCTGCGTTTGCATTATGTGTGTGGCGGGAGGCCTTATGGTAGTTTCATTTTCCAAAAAGCATTGCGGATTTCAATGTTTAAAATCCTTTTGCGGTTTGTTTAAAGATAAACTATTTTTGTTACTCACACCAGTCCCATGACTGACTCGGAGTTTATTGTTCCCTTCCTAAAGTCTGGGTGCCCACAATTTTCCATACGGGCAGTCTGGAGTTGGGTTTTTCAGATAGTCAGGTTTAGTAGATTATCTGGAACTAGTTCAGTTTTGGAGTTCACGCATGACTGACGTTGCTTACCTTGGTGCAACGTGATGGTGGTTCGAGCTGATGTTGGAGTTATTGGTCTCATTCTCTTTGTCGGATCATTTGGAGTTATCACTTCTGTTTTCTGCTGTATCATTATTTATCTCTGATATTCTTGTATCATATTGATATCATTGTTGTATATCATTCTGGATATTGTATTCATTGGAGTTGTATATGATATCATCTATTTCTTTATTCCGTTGTGTTGTTATACTTATTGTGTTATAAACTCCGGGGAGCCAGATTCGGCGTTTGAATCTACGGTATTCGAGTACAAGTGAAGTACGAGTGCCGATTTTCAAAGGCCGCTTCACATGTTTATACCCTTTTTTATGTATATTTCTTGGATTAAAAATGATTTGGAGATGAATTTAAGGTTCTATTTCAGATTTGGATAATTTTAAAAGGTGAGTTGGAAATTTTATTTATTGTTTATGATTTTACATCTATTGCGTTGGCATACGTTTGATTTTCATGCCTAAACTAATTTTATTTGTGAATTGTAGGCTTAAATTATTGTAGAAATCTATTGCCTACACATTCTTGTTTTAGATCTAATTTGAAATATGTTTACACCTAGATTTGGAAAACAGTCCCAAAGATTTTAGAATTTGAATGTTGTATATTTTTATTCCAGGTCTGTACTTGGGTGTAAAATAGGATTTTTGGATTATTGCCCAATTTGTATTATTTTGTAGATTTTCCATAGTTTAATTTCTGGGAAGAACATCCATTTGATTTTATAAATTTGTTTACTTTTTCCACTTTTCATTCAAAAGGGCGACACTTGATTTAATAAGGAATACCCATAAATAAAAAGGAAAGAGATGTGTAAAGTATAGATTTATTCTCCATAGTTTACACTATCAATTCCAATTAAAAAGAAATTATTCATTCCTTGTAATTTCAAACGGAGTCAACCTTTCTAATTTATAGAAATCAAAGCGGAAAATCTTTCTAAGGAATTTAATTCCAACAAATTAAATATGGAAAGAATATTCTAGTTTAATATTTATGACTAGAATATATTTGGATAAGAATAGATAGTTTTATTAGGTAGTTTATACATATTTATTGCGCTAATAAGTAAGAACAACGTTTATTCATGCATTATTTATGCGTAACGTTCATTAGTTGTTATTATATTTAGAAGAGCAAATAAGTAGAATTAGGAAGGGTAGTAATTCCTATTAATGGGCAATAAATTAGGTGTTGCCAATAATTAATAGGAAATAAAATATTGTAACCCCAAATTAATGGGCAATTAATATGAATTAATGGATAGGGTTAGATATTAGGGGTTACAATTGGTTAGTATGAGAATTAAAGACCGTAACTCTAATTAATGGATAATTAATGGAAATGAATTAGGAGTCACAATTGATAGGGATAAATGGATTGATGGGACTGATAAAAATGGAATAGATATAAAAGGGTTGCTAATTTGAAATTAGTAATCATACTTAAATATTCGTTAGGATTTTATGGACAAATTGACATTTATGAGCATTAAAAGGGGATTTATGGGTAAATATGTATTTAAGATAAATCTTATTGCCTTAAATAAAAATGGAATTAGTAAACTAAGTCCAATGTCAACCTAAGATAGTGTAAGTAAAGACTTAGGATGGTTAATTGGACTTAGTAGGTTAGCGATGCAAGATTAGTAGAGTCACTTGATAGAAGACTGACCTTCACTTTGAGCCTACTAGCAGTCGAGTGCACTTACTACTGATGTGAGATATCACTAATCTTGGGATCCATGACTTAACGAGAGAGAGGACCTGCTTTAGGGCAAAGGTATTAAGTGGTTGTTTGAGGGTACGCCTCTTTCCCAATTAAAAAGTATTAAATGGTCCAAGTTTGGAATTAGGAATGGTAAGGGATATTTCCATAGTGGTTCGCGTCTGATTTGAGGTATTAAGTGGTTGTAGGGCCCGTCGCTCTCCTAAAAGGAAGTATTAAGTAACCTAGTGAGATTTCAAATAAATAAGGTATCTCCAAAAAGGTTCAAGTGGCTATTGCAAGGCCAGACTCCTTACCGAAGGAAGTAAACTAATGAGATTCCATATTTATAATTAAGAGTGATGATGGATATCTTGGGAATGGTTTGCTTCGTGTTTGATGTACTAAGTGCCTGATCTAGGGTTCGCCTCTCTCCTATAAAAGAAGCACTAAGTAGTCTAATGAGGTTTTCAAGCAACATCAGCTAGATAGTACCAGTGGAGAGTGAAATGACCCTCCTATTTCCACCCTAATTTCATAAGGATTTTTTTTTAAGAAATGATATATAGATATATCATTCATTACAAATATATTTCCCAGGGTCATTTTCTTTCTCCAATAAACAAAATATATCCAGGATCTTTCACAATATAAAAATATTGTTTTAAATCTAAATCATCCCTAACATACATATATGAAGATATCTATGTTATATTCTACTAGAATCAGAGCATGTTAATATGTAAGTAGAATTCCTTTTAAATCTATTAAAATGTGATAATTCCTTAAAAAGATTAATTATTGTAATCTGATTTTTGACCATAGAATCCACTGGAAACATGTACTTTAGTCTGTTATTCTAATTGAGAAATGATCAAGTAATAATCAGTGGAAAGCAAGCTTTTAATATGAATGATTGTGTTAAAGTCTGAATAGTGTCAAACTCAGGCTAAAAGAAAGTGGATCCTAAGTGAAAACAAGCAACATCTAGGCGTAATGGAAACGCGCCTAACTTACACATGAGAAGTCACGAGTTCGAGTGCTATGCTGGTCGGTTCAAACCCAATTTTTGTTTTTTTTTTCCTTTTTATTTTTCTCCTGTGAACACAATTGTCTGAACCTATTATATACTTTGGCTATGAAACAGATCTAAAAATTTATTTTAAACTCTTGGTTGCTGGCTTGACCCAGGCTCAAGAAAAATGGCTATGTTAGCCCTGTTCTAGTTTGCACTACTTAGTTACAAAATACTTGCTATATTATTTTCTTTTCAAAGCAACTCAAACTCTTTCTATCAGATTTTATTTTTGACTTGAACATGGATTTTCCTATGCCAGTTCCATAGATATACTTACAAACCACAAATTCTTTCAATCTCAGATTTTCTACCATTATAGCCTAACTGTTCTTGAAGCTTAAAATTCATTTTTCTTAGCAAAGCATTTAACAAAACAAAGCACATAGTTCAGCTGAGACATATAAGTTCAACAACTACAAAACAGTAATTAACCATACATTGGTTTCTCAAAGTAATTTTAAACAATAGGTCTTAATCTAGTTCATCATGAAGGTGTAGTTTACTTCAGCAAAGTCTTTTAAAAACATAGCATCCAAATCTTAAGCAGTTTAACATCCAAGCCTGATCAAAGCAATTCCTATTTCCCTGCAAAACCACCATGAACTGCCCCATATGAATATGAGACACCCAATGGTGCATAAACACAAAAGGGTCAGACTATTTGTCTGGTATGAATAATCCAACTGAAAACATGATCTCATTCAATTCTCTTTATAAACAAACTTTACATGAATAAGAAACTCAGTATCTTCCTTATGCTTGTTTTTGTTAAGCATGTTCCTTCATCTCAGTGTTAACTGATTATTTACACATATAATCACCATGACTTGATTCATAGAAAAAAATCATAAGATTCATCCATAAAAAGCACCAAAACAACCAAATACAAACATCAATTCAGTTATCATCCCCTTTTCAACTTTACTGGCCATCAGGGATTTTGCCCAGACCTCTCCTGAATTTATTCCTAGAATTCATTATCAAATATCACAGGGTCTTTAGCTACTTTTTTTTTTAAACACACACTGCCTGGGACATTTCTCTGTTAACCCAGCACACTCAGGCCCCTGGGTATAAATATACCATGTGTGAACTTGCAATATTCCCATTGCCAAGCTATACTTTGGTAGCCCTAAGATCCCAAGTCCTTAGTTAAATTACTAAGTGTTATTATTATTTTTCATAGCAGTGCTAATCCCTTCTGCATCTCACTTCTTAATCAGAGAAATATAAATAATGCAAGCAATATGTATTCATCCAGAGTTTGGTAAGTTATATTCTCATAAGCAAACATTTTATCATGAAAGAGGGAGGTGACTTCTTAGCATATTATTTTGCCTGTGGGTTTCACTGGATCAAGATGTAAGCATATGGTCCTGAGTAATTTGCTAGATATATATATTTTCCCTTACCTCTGGTTCAATCAGATTCATGATCTGGCTAAACCACAAGTATATTTGAATTGGGTATTTCATAAAACATAGAAGCTCAGCACATGTACAACATTGCACTTCTACATTTTCTTTTGTTTTAATTAATATGAGACATAAGCAACAACACAATGTTACAGCCCATATTTCTTTCTACTTTCAGACCATACACCCACTACTTGAATCCGGGGATTTTTATAAACAACTTATAAAGAAAACTCATAAAAGAAAACACTCAATCTCAAAGCTAACCCATATCTCAGACAAACATTTTAGTTCATGTATCCATGACTCTTATTTTTCTGGGTAAATCAGATAGAGGTTTTTACCCTTAAACAAATCATTAACAAACCAAAGTCATCCAATCATAAAACATAACTTGTAAAAGAAAATTAGTTCAAACTGGCTGCCTCAATATTCAGGTCTTAATGCCAAAGTTTTCAGTGAGGTTACTCACCTTAATCCTTCTTCTTCCTATGCCTTATGAACCCCCTTTTAGTCTTCTGCCTTCTCCTATTTTCTCTGGTTTATGCCTTGTATATTTTTCTCTTTAGGTTAATGAAGAGCAAAAACATATGGTCTTACTATACTAGGCCTTTTATATAAATCTTGGCTGTTACTAGGGTTTATGGACTTACCCAATGTCAGTTCTACCCCATCCCAAACATAGCCTGCCTCTGGTTTGATTCAAGAAAATAAAAGGGTATGTGGTCCTTGTCTTCCTTTCCAGAAATTAGTTTCTCTCTTTTAATTTTCCCTGGTCATGTCATATGCATGACTTCTTATTATTATTGTTATTATTTTCTTAATAAAAGAAATTACTGAGAATAGATAAAGTGCTTGTTTAGGGACTCATGCCATTTTCATGCAACTCTGTTTTCTTCCAGAGTTTGATTGGCTGTATACATGTATAACCTATGTATACCTAAGCCTTTTATTTTTTTTTCTTTCTTTAAATAATTTTAAATTTATTTCAGCCTAGCTCTTATTTTCTTTGTACTCTATTTTATTTAAAGACAAAATTCTATCTTTATGCATATGTATTTCTAAATCAGTTATTTTATTTTTATCTATTAATTTCTGCAAAATTTTGTTACACAGAAATCTGTGTGCATGTGTACACTGTCTTGTGCACATGTACATGTTTTATACTTTGTATCTGCAAATCAATTTCCTATTCCAATTTTTCCAATGCAATTTCAAACAAATACAAACTAAATTAAATCATGAAATTACTCACAAAAATCAGGGTTATCACATATACCCCTCCTTTTAGGAATTGTGTCCCACAATTCTTTCATACTTAACTTAAGTATCATCTCTTCAGAAAAATGAATTTTTCTGATTTCAAAACCATTTTCAAACCAATCACCTATTAAGCACTATGCATATCAACACAAGATAAAAATCACAATGCATATTCAACCAACACATTCATTAGTATGTATATGTATATATATAGAGTTACCTTTTCTTCAATCAAACAGCTGGGGATAATCATTTCTGATTTTATCCTCCACTTCCCATGTGCAATCATTTGGGTCTAGACTCCATTGTACTTTTACTAATTTAATTTCTTTGTTTCTCAATTTCTTGGTTTCTCTAGAAACTATGCCCACTGGTTCCTTTTCATAGATCATTCTAGGATCAATCTGCACATCCTTAGAGGATTCTAGTATTGCTTCCTTATCATGAACCCATCTCCTTAGTTGAGACACAAGAAAGACATCATGCATTGCTCTCATTTCTTCTGGCAATTCTAATTTATAGGCTACTGTCCCTATTCTTTCTAGAATTTTATATGGTCCTATATATCTAGGAATCAACTTTCCTTGTTTCCCAAACCTTAGAACCTTTTTCATGGGTGATATCTTGATGAACACATAATCCCCAACATCATATTGTACTGCCTTCCTTCTTTGATCTGCATATTTCTTTTGCCTATCTTGGGCAGAGGCAATTCTTTTTCTGATCAAGGCTACCTTTTCAGAAGTCTCCTTCACATTTTCTGGTCCTAAGACCACTTTTTCTCCAGACTCATGCCAACTTGAAGGTGATAAACATGGCCTTCCATAGAGAGCTTCAAAGGGGGCCATGCCTATGCTACTGTGATGGGTGTTATTGTATGCAAATTCAGCTAGATATATGTAATCTTCCCAGCTTCCTCCCCAATCCAATACACATGCTCTCAACATGTCTTCAAGCAATTTGTTCACAATTTCTGTTTGACCATCAGATTAAGGATGGTATGCTGTACTCAAACATAAATCAGTCCCCATTGCCTTGTGAAAACTCTGCCAAAATTTTGAAGTGAAGATGGTATCTCTATCACTCACTATAGTCTTTGGTATACCATGCAGTCTGACTACTTCTTTAATAAACAACTGGGCTAGGGTATTAGCATTTCTTTCTGATTTCACTGGTATAAAGTGGGCTGACTTGGTTAACCTATCCACCATTACCCAAATACTATCATTTCCCCTCCTAGTTCTAGGCAAACCATCAATAAAATCCATTGATATGTCTTCCCATTTCCACTGTGGTATTTGCAAAGGTTGAAGCATTCCTGAGGGTTTTTGATACTCAGCCTTCACCTGCTGGCAAACCATACATTTTGATACATAGGTTGCCACTGCACTCTTCATACCACTCCACCAATAATCTCTCTTGAGGTTGTGATACATTCTTGTGCTTCTTGGGTGTATAGTATATTTGCTTTTGTGGTAAGCATCCAAAATTTCTTGCTTCAACTCATCCATTGCTGGAACACATATTCTTTCTCCTTTCTTCAGATGGCCCTGATCATCCAACTGAAAACCTTCTACTGTCTCACCATTTAATATTTGTGTCTTCTTTCCAAATAAAAATGGATCTTGGTTTTGTAGCATTGCAACTTTATTTTTCAATTCTGATCCCAGAGTAATAAAACTTAATTTTCCCATTTCTACCTTCCCACTGCATAAGCTCATGTTTTCTATGTTATCACTTTTTATCTCTGAATCAATTAATAATGATAAAGTGTTAAACTCTTCTATCATTAATCTAGCCACTTTAGCATGTTGTCTACTTAGGGCATCTGCTACTTTATTAGCCTTACCTGGTGTGTAAAATATTTCAAAATCATATGAGGCTAAGAGTTCAATCCATCTTTGCTGCCTCATATTTAGTTCTTTTTGTGAAAACAAATATTTGAGTGATTTATGGTCTGTATATACTTCAAATTTTGCCCCCAACAAGTAGTGTCTCCATAGCTTAAGGGCATACACTACAGCAGCCAATTCAAGGTCATGAGTAGCATACCTTACTTCACTTGATTTCAACTGCCTAGAAGCATAAGCTATTACCTGATGTTGTTGCATCAACACTGCTCCAAGCCCTTGTCCACTTGCATCAGTATACACCACCAAGTTTTCATTTCCCTCAGGTACTTTAAGAATTGGAGCTTGTACCAGTGCTTCTTTTAATTTCCCAAAGGCATTTTCACACTCCTCAGTCCAAGTGAACACTTGATTTTTCCTAGTCAATCTGGTTAATGGAATTGAGATTTTTGCAAAATCTTTTATAAATCTTCTATAGTAACCAGCCATTCCCATGAATGATCTGACTTCAGTGACATTAGTAGGCCTTTTCCAAGCTTGCACTGCAATGACTTTATTGGAGTCCACAGCTATTCCTTTTTCTGATATAATATGGCCTAGAAAGTTCACTTCATTCTGCCAAAAAGTGCATTTTGAAAACTTTGCTTTCAAGTCTTCCTGTCTCAATTTCTCAAATACTATATGCAAATGGTTCTCATGCTCTCTAACTGACTTAGAATAAATTAGTATATCATCAATAAATATTAATACAAACTTATCCAAGTATTCTTTGAAAATCCTATTCATCAAATCAACAAAATAGGAAGGAGCATTTGTTAAGCCAAATGGCATCACCAAAAATTCATAAAGTCCATATCTGGTGTTAAAAGCTGTATACTTAATGCTTTCCTCTTCTACTTTCATCTGATGAAATCCTGAAGCTAAATCAAGCCTAGAGAATATCTTTGCACCACTCAATTGATCAAAGAGGTCATCAATTCTTGGTAAGGGGTATTTATTTTTAATTGTGACTTTATTTAATTCCCTATAGTCAATACATAATCTCAGGGATCCATCATGTTTCTTAACAAAGACTACTGGTGCTCCCCATGATGAGCTACTGGGTCTAATAAAACCTTTTTCTTCTAGTTCAACTAATTGCTTTTTCAACTCCATCAATTCCTTAGGCCCCATTCTGGTTGGTCTTTTAACCACTGGGCTAGCTCCTGGAATTATTCTAATTGAAAATTCAACTCGCCTGTGATTAGGAACTCCTCTTACTTCCCCAAACACATCATCATATTGATTAACTATGGGGATCTCTTCTAATGCAGGCATGGGTTTTTCATTTAACAATGCAGAAAGGTTGGCTATACTTCTATTTTTGTTTGCCTCACAAAGAACGATTATTCTTTGTCCATCAGAAACCTTCAATGATATGGTGGATGTCTCCATATTTATGATAGCCTTATATCTACTCAACCAATCAACTCCTAAAATAATTCCTATGTCTGGATATTGCAACACATATAGGTTTGACTCAAACACATGTCCTCCTATATTTAATCCCAATTGCATGCACATCATACCCATGACACATGAACTACCTATAGGGCTTCTAATTAGCAGTGGTTTATCAACAATCTTACAGTTCAATTTTAATTGTTGTGCAATATCATGAGAGATCAATGAGTGTGTAGCCCCAGTATCATATACTACTGTTAAAGGTATTGAATGGATAAGCAAAGTACCTTCAACTTGACCATGCTTTTCAACATTTGATCCCTCAGCTGCCTTGCCTTTCCCTTCCAAAGCCCCTAATTTTCCTTGCTTAAAATCTGGGCAGTTCCTCTTTATGTGGCCTTCCTTCCCACAATGGTGACAATTGAAGGATGCTGGTCTAGGATTGGTGCACCTATTTTTCATGTGCCCCTCTTGTCCACAGTTGTAACAAGTGATCCTCTTCTTAACTTCAGCAGTTCTGGCTTCTTCTGGTTTCTTGGTGGAAGTTATGTCTGTTTTCTTTTTATCATAAGGGTGAAATTTACCCTTTCCCTTCTTGTTTTGATTATTTTTGAATGCCCTGAAATTCTCTCTAGCTTTATCATGTTGTTCAATGCTCAGAGTCAAATCCAAAACTTGATCAAAAGTTTTATCCTTATATGGTAGCATGGCTCTACTAAGGCTAGAGTTCAACCCTTGGATATATCTGCCATTCTTAGCTCCCTCAGTAGTGATGAGAACTACACCATACTTTGCCAATGATTCAAACTTCTGAGTGTACTCAGTGACACTCATAGTCCCTTGCCTCAATTTGATGAATTCCTCCAGTAAAGATTCCTTAGCTGATGCAGGGATAAATCTGCCTTCCAACATTGCTTTAAACTGATCCCATGTTACTTCTCCTTCAGTTCTTCCAGCTATGATAACCTCCCACCAATCCAAAGCTGCTCCTCTCAATTGCCTGGATGCAATTTTCCTCTTCCTTTGGTCTTCAACTTGCATGTCTGCAAAGATTCTTTCCAAAATTCTAAGCCAATTTTGAACCCCCATAACTCCTTCTGTGCCATCAAAGGTTTTGCCTCCAAGATTGGTAAAAGTCTTGAGTAGTTTGGAAAGTTCCTCATGTGGATTTTCCTGCCTGTTGCCTACTCCATCTCTTATGGCCCTCATGAATTCTTGCACATTCACCATGGGTGGTTCACTTGTTCCTACATTTTGATGTCTGGGTCCTACCATAGCTCTATGGATATAACACTTAGGTTAGTCTGTTTTGCCTAATTCTCTATAGATTAATTCATTTTAATTTATCACTTATTCTGTCATAATAGATATCAATAGTATAAAAAAAAATAAAAAATAAAAACAAAACATCCAAAGCAGTAAACACTTCTATACATCCAATGCAAACAAATTCATACAAAAATTTTTTTTTGCTATGTTATTTAACAACATAGCTCTGATACCAACTGAAATGACCCTCCTATTTCCACCCTAATTTCATAAGGATTTTTTTTTAAGAAATGATATATAGATATATCATTCATTACAAATATATTTCCCAGGGTCATTTTCTTTCTCCAATAAACAAAATATATCCAGGATCTTTCACAATATAAAAATATTGTTTTAAATCTAAATCATCCCTAACATACATATATGAAGATATCTATGTTATATTCTACTAGAATCAGAGCATGTTAATATGTAAGTAGAATTCCTTTTAAATCTATTAAAATGTGATAATTCCTTAAAAAGATTAATTATTGTAATCTGATTTTTGACCATAGAATCCACTGGAAACATGTACTTTAGTCTGTTATTCTAATTGAGAAATGATCAAGTAATAATCAGTGGAAAGCAAGCTTTTAATATGAATGATTGTGTTAAAGTCTGAATAGTGTCAAACTCAGGCTAAAAGAAAGTGGATCCTAAGTGAAAACAAGCAACATCTAGGCGTAATGGAAACGCGCCTAACTTACACATGAGAAGTCACGAGTTCGAGTGCTATGCTGGTCGGTTCAAACCCAATTTTTGTTTTTTTTTTCCTTTTTATTTTTCTCCTGTGAACACAATTGTCTGAACCTATTATATACTTTGGCTATGAAACAGATCTAAAAATTTATTTTAAACTCTTGGTTGCTGGCTTGACCCAGGCTCAAGAAAAATGGCTATGTTAGCCCTGTTCTAGTTTGCACTACTTAGTTACAAAATACTTGCTATATTATTTTCTTTTCAAAGCAACTCAAACTCTTTCTATCAGATTTTATTTTTGACTTGAACATGGATTTTCCTATGCCAGTTCCATAGATATACTTACAAACCACAAATTCTTTCAATCTCAGATTTTCTACCATTATAGCCTAACTGTTCTTGAAGCTTAAAATTCATTTTTCTTAGCAAAGCATTTAACAAAACAAAGCACATAGTTCAGCTGAGACATATAAGTTCAACAACTACAAAACAGTAATTAACCATACATTGGTTTCTCAAAGTAATTTTAAACAATAGGTCTTAATCTAGTTCATCATGAAGGTGTAGTTTACTTCAGCAAAGTCTTTTAAAAACATAGCATCCAAATCTTAAGCAGTTTAACATCCAAGCCTGATCAAAGCAATTCCTATTTCCCTGCAAAACCACCATGAACTGCCCCATATGAATATGAGACACCCAATGGTGCATAAACACAAAAGGGTCAGACTATTTGTCTGGTATGAATAATCCAACTGAAAACATGATCTCATTCAATTCTCTTTATAAACAAACTTTACATGAATAAGAAACTCAGTATCTTCCTTATGCTTGTTTTTGTTAAGCATGTTCCTTCATCTCAGTGTTAACTGATTATTTACACATATAATCACCATGACTTGATTCATAGAAAACAATCATAAGATTCATCCATAAAAAGCACCAAAACAACCAAATACAAACATCAATTCAGTTATCATCCCCTTTTCAACTTTACTGGCCATCAGGGATTTTGCCCAGACCTCTCCTGAATTTATTCCTAGAATTCATTATCAAATATCACAGGGTCTTTAGCTACTTTTTTTTTAAACACACACTGCCTGGGACATTTCTCTGTTAACCCAGCACACTCAGGCCCCTGGGTATAAATATACCATGTGTGAACTTGCAATATTCCCATTGCCAAGCTATACTTTGGTAGCCCTAAGATCCCAAGTCCTTAGTTAAATTACTAAGTGTTATTATTATTTTTCATAGCAGTGCTAATCCCTTCTGCATCTCACTTCTTAATCAGAGAAATATAAATAATGCAAGCAATATGTATTCATCCAGAGTTTGGTAAGTTATATTCTCATAAGCAAACATTTTATCATGAAAGAGGGAGGTGACTTCTTAGCATATTATTTTGCCTGTGGGTTTCACTGGATCAAGATGTAAGCATATGGTCCTGAGTAATTTGCTAGATATATATATTTTCCCTTACCTCTGGTTCAATCAGATTCATGATCTGGCTAAACCACAAGTATATTTGAATTGGGTATTTCATAAAACATAGAAGCTCAGCACATGTACAACATTGCACTTCTACATTTTCTTTTGTTTTAATTAATATGAGACATAAGCAACAACACAATGTTACAGCCCATATTTCTTTCTACTTTCAGACCATACACCCACTACTTGAATCCGGGGATTTTTATAAACAACTTATAAAGAAAACTTATAAAAGAAAACACTCAATCTCAAAGCTAACCCATATCTCAGACAAACATTTTAGTTCATGTATCCATGACTCTTATTTTTCTAGGTAAATCAGATAGAGGTTTTTACCCTTAAACAAATCATTAACAAACCAAAGTCATCCAATCATAAAACATAACTTGTAAAAGAAAATTAGTTCAAACTGGCTGCCTCAATATTCAGGTCTTAATGCCAAAGTTTTCAGTGAGGTTACTCACCTTAATCCTTCTTCTTCCTATGCCTTATGAACCCCCTTTTAGTCTTCTGCCTTCTCCTATTTTCTCTGGTTTATGCCTTGTATATTTTTCTCTTTAGGTTAATGAAGAGCAAAAACATATGGTCTTACTATACTAGGCCTTTTATATAAATCTTGGCTGTTACTAGGGTTTATGGACTTACCCAATGTCAGTTCTACCCCATCCCAAACATAGCCTGCCTCTGGTTTGATTCAAGAAAATAAAAGGGTATGTGGTCCTTGTCTTCCTTTCCAGAAATTAGTTTCTCTCTTTTAATTTTCCTTGGTCATGTCATATGCATGACTTCTTATTATTATTGTTATTATTTTCTTAATAAAAGAAATTACTGAGAATAGATAAAGTGCTTGTTTAGGGACTCATGCCATTTTCATGCAACTCTGTTTTCTTCCAGAGATTGATTGGCTGTATACATGTATAACCTATGTATACCTAAGCCTTTTATTTTTTTTTTCTTTAAATAATTTTAAATTTATTTCAGCCTAGCTCTTATTTTCTTTGTACTCTATTTTATTTAAAGACAAAATTCTATCTTTATGCATATGTATTTCTAAATCAGTTATTTTATTTTTATCTATTAATTTCTGCCAAATTTTGTTACACAGAAATCTGTGTGCATGTGTACACTGTCTTGTGCACATGTACATGTTTTATACTTTGCATCTGCAAATCAATTTCCTATTCCAATTTTTCCAATGCAATTTCAAACAAATACAAACTAAATTAAATCATGAAATTACTCACAAAAATCAGGGTTATCACAGAGAGTCCGCCTTGGAGTTAGGTATTAAATGGCAAAGACCTACCTCTAAATAAGTGTTAAATGGTCAGAGGCATGCCTAGTCTTGTTAATGAGGTATTAAGTGGCTTGGGTAGGGTCTCTCACACTGCTAAGACTTTAATAACAATGTATGCGCTAGTAGTATGGCTATTATAAATTATAAGGCTATATATAGTGGTTAAAGATCTCTGTAGCTAGGACCAATAGACCAATAATGACGACGCCAGAAGTCCACATTAGGAATATGTCTTAAATGACCGAGTCTACCTCGATTGAGGTCTTAAATGACAGAATCTACCTATTTCTCTTTTAAAATTATTACATGGTGATAGTAGAAGCTCGCTTCATATTTAAAAGTATTAAGTGAAAAATGGGAATGGAAGTATTGGATGGTTGATAAGGCTTCGTCAGTATTTCAAACTTGGGAATGGTAGGTAAGTAATCGTGTGTGCAATGCAAGGTTAAATTAGAATTGCTAACCTTAATAGACATAACAATTAAATGGAAGCCAATTGGTATAAATTTATGTAATGGACAGTTTATAGATTTTCCAGCCACTAGAAAGTTTTTCTGACCCCCTACTCATTGCAATCCATGGGATAGATTTAGAGGAACATGTCACTAGAGGCGGACGTGTTTAGTTGTTGGAGAAGGCTTCTTTTCTCTCATGCTCGATTCTGATGTGACAATCTGCCATCTAAGGAATACCATTAATTCCAAGGTAGTAGTCATAATCAGTATTCTTATCCTATTATTATTTATGATGTGAATTTAGATTTCTATCAATCTCTGATAATGCTCATGCTCATTTGCGGGTACTAAATCCAATGATCTGTGCTTTGATGGACTTGGGTTTTGATTTTTGTCAAAATTTAGGCCCCTTAAGGTATGAGTTGTTACAGGACACTATGGTAGTAGTATCGCAATGGAAGTTATTTGTCGACGGCACATCAAACGAATTCTACTCAGGAGCAAGAGTTATTCCTGAAACTCCCAAAGGATGGTCGATTTGTTATGCTCTAAGTCTAGAATTTCTTGCTACTAACAATGACGCATAGTACGAGGCATTACTAGTAGGATTGAAGATTGTAAAGGAACTGGGGATAAAAGCTTTGCATATCTATAGCGATTGTCAGCTAGTTGTCTATCAAGTGAAGAGAGAATATCAAGCTAAAGGAGAAAATCTCGCCCCTTACTTGTCAAAAGCATGGGAATTGCTCAGCGACATTGAACACTACACAATAACTCATATTCTCATAGAATAAAACATAAAGGCCGATTATTTAGCCAAACTGGCCAGTTCCGGAGAGGCACAGTCACTGGGACTGGTTCTAGTAGAAGAATTATCCACTCCCAGCATAGATCAAATGGATGTTGATTGGTTTTTGGAGACCGTGGAAGAAGAAGAATCATGGATGACATTGGTCAAGGACTATTTACTCAGAGGAATGCTCCCCAAGGACCGAAATGAATGAAAGAAGTTCCTCTAGAAGGCGCCACGATTCACAATGCAAGATGGAGTGTTGTACTAGAGAGAGTTCTCCACCCCTTTGCTAAGGTGTGTAACCAAAGATGAAGCTAGAAAGATCCTCATGGAAATCCTCGAAGGCAACTGCGGTGACCACACCAGGGAGCAAACGCTAGCGAAAAAGGCTCTTCACTAGGGATTCTTCTAGCCGACAATAAACAAAGATGTAGCAGAATACACCAGATAGTGTGATCGATGCCAGAAGTTTGCGAAGATCCCAACAGTGCCATCTTTAGAACTTACGCAAATGGTCAGCCCTTGGTTGTTCGTGACATGGGGAATCGATTTAATCGGAGTGCTACCATTAGCAAAATAAGGAGCCAAATACGCTATCTTTATGGTTAGTTACTTTACAAAATAGGTTGAAGTGGAACCACTTGCCACGATTACTACTAAAAAAGTAATTAACTCTATAACGAATAGTATTATTTGTAGGTTTGGAGTACCGTAGAAAATCATCACCGACAATGAAACTCAATTCGAGAGCGCTGATTTCAAGGACTCTACAAGCAATACTAGATTGAGAAGCGTATTTCCACAGGAAAACGGGCAAGTGGAGGCAGTGAACAAAATTATTAGATCCATCATAAAGAAGAGGCTAACGAAGGCTAAAGGAAATTGGGTTGACGAGCTTCAACTTGCACTATGGGCTTACACAATGGCACATAAATCTACGATCAGACACTCAATGTTCTCTTTGGCATATGGTTCAGAAACTATAACACCAGTGGAACTAGAAGTCCCTTCTCATCGCTGAAGACACTTCAATCAAAGATAGAACGAGCAGCTCCTGCTCGAAACACTCGACCAGATTGATGAGAAGCAAGAAGAAGTCGAACTGAGGACTGCTGCTCACTAGAAGAGATTGGGATGACACTTCAATGCCAAGGTTTACAACCACACCTTCGAAGTAGGAGATCTCGTCCTGAAACGGATCTTCTCGGGTATATGAGCGCTTGGCCCTAATTGGGGAAGGACCTATTTAATTGACCAAAAGCTTGGAGACGGAACATTCCACCTAGCAACAGTCGATGGAATTCCAATTCCACGTGCTTGGAACAACATCTCGCTGCGACACTACTATATTGAATACCTATCTATATATTTCCTATTTTTACACTTAAGCCATCCAAGGACATTAGAGGCATTGTAAATAGGTAGGACTTTCCTTTGTTCTTCTATTTCTTCAATAAACTAGTTTCTTGAACCAATGAAACCATATTCTTAAAGGAAAGTCGATGGAGAAAATCGACTCAAATCGCTGGATCGATGGGGAAAATCGATCCAAAATTTCTAAGAATCGGCGTGTCTTTGGCAACGTCGGGAAGGTTCAAAATCGCCGAGGCAATGGGGAAGATCGACTCAAACCACCAGATTGATAGGCAAAATCGATCCATGCCTTATGAGAACCAACATTGCTTCGACAATGTTCGGAAGGCCCATCTCCCTATGCGCCACACAATAAGCCGCATGTCGCTTCTTGAATCGATGGGACCGCATTCCTGTAAGAAATACTCAAATGTGCTATACAATAAGGCACACAACTAAGAAAATAATTCTTAAATTCTCTGGATAAAAAGTATGGACTCCCAAAACCACCGGGTCGATGGGAAAATCAACTCAAATAGCTGAATCGATGGGGAAAATCAACCCCAACTTCCTAAGTACCAGTGTTACCCCGGCAACATTGGGAAACGCTTCTATTTTTTAGCTATTTGGTGCTGCTCCGGCAACACAAAGGGACTATCAAACTTTTTACGTACAGCATCACCCCGACAACACCGAGGGACTATCAAACTTTCTAAGTACCTCGTTGCCCCGGCAACACCGAGTGGTGGAAAATCAATCCCTACTTTCCAAGGACCAACATTACATCGACAACACTTGGAATTCGTAGATTTCCTAGCTTATTGAGAAATTAACTCATAACCATCAAAACTTGACATCGCTCGGAGTAGGTGACATTGAAGCAAAATCCAAGGACTTGAGGTGTTTATGTATAAGTTTTTGGAGGTAGAAGTTAATGCACGAATGGGATCTCAATACAGAACTTGGAAAAAGTCGATCATGGTCAAGGAACTAAATGGTCGAAACCAAGTGACAAAACCACAAGTTCAGGAAGATAGCAACTATTGCACAACTTAGATTGGAGGCAACCGAACAGTTGCCCGAAATACCTAGTCTCTTATCAAATGTTTAAATCTGACGTCCGGAGTAATCGGCCCTATGGAGTGGGGGCGCACGTACTAACACTTGGTCGAGATGAGCTTTATTGAGCTCGTATAGAAAATAGCCGTGGAGTTGGCTAAACCATGACACACCACAGTTCTGTTACGCCGAACAAAGTATTTTGGCAGTCATGGCAGAACTAAGTAATATATTATGCTAAATAACTATAGAAATATTATCTACAGGCACAGAGCTGCGATAAATAAACAAGTTGCGCTTTTTACATGCACAGAATTACGATAAATACACACATCACATCACATCACATCACATAAAACAGCAATCTATAATATGGAAATTACAGAAAAGCTAATCATATTATATACGCATGCAGTGGTACACAAACAGGCGCACTACATAGAATGCAGGAAAAGTACACATGAGAGATTACAAAAGCAAAGAAAATATTTCATTACTACTCATATCCTTTTATGTACAGAGACAAACAGCAGGGGCAATTCCCACACAATACCGGTATGTTTCAGACATCACAAAAAAAGACAAAGTACAAGCTCAGTACAGACTCGACCACCACAAAAACACATGAAAACCAAAGATGATCCACCCCACCAGCACTTAATCAAATCAGCATTTCTTGCTACTCTGCCTGCCTTTACCATCCTTACCCGGAAGGGTTCGGATCTTCTTTTTACTCATGGTCTTCTTTCTGGAAACAGGCACTTTAGATCCACTGACGAGTGCATTACTGGACGTTGATTTGTTGGCCTTGATCGCGAATGGGAGAACTTTGGGCTGGGTGATGCCTGACTCTGACTTTAACTTTATCATTTCTTCCTTTTCTTTCTTAAGTCTCTTTGTCATCATCTCCTTGTCAATCGGGTCCGACCTGCTTGTGATCATCACATCGGATCCTTAAGACACAGAGAGATCCTCCAAGTTCTGCAATGCTCCTACCAGCTCAAAGTTCGGTCCAGGTCCAGATCGCGAAACTGGAATTGAACTTGAAACTTTACGGAGACAGTAGTGGAAGTAGTAAAGATGGCAGTGACTCCCGAGCCCTAGGTAGCTGAAGGCAGAGATAAGTGAGTCAGTTTACCTACAAGTTGGAAAACATAGTTGTATAGTTTAGTAAAGGACTATTAAGTAAATTGAAGCTTTTGTAGCACTAAAGAAACGAGAGAAATACCTGAGCCCGGAGTCTGATCATGAACTTCAACTTCGAAGTCCCCTTTGCCATTTTCCATTTCAGTGGGCTGTTTAATAATAAAAGGAAGGTACAGCTCGTGTAGAGCTTCAATAGCTAAAAGGGTACTAACAGTTGTTGACCCGACCCTTAAAGACACGAGAATGGTCGCTGCCAGCTCTTAAGATTTGGAATTGGACGTTTTCCCTTGACCCGAAGAACTCGGGCCAACAAGAGCCTTAACAGCAGCCTTGGCAGTGGCATTCTCCTTCTCTTCTTTCAGAATCTCCTAGCCAGTTGAAAAAATAATCCATGTCCTTAGAACTTAGATAGGCGGCCATGAGTTGTTCTTCGGGCCGCATGTCCTGGCTCGCTCTGACCTGACCAACACTTCTTCCCAAACGACAGCGAGAGTTCGGGTGTGGTTATCCCATAGCCACCTTAAACTCCACTTGTTCCTGATGGTGCAAGCATAGAAGTGTAACACGGTAGCATCCATTTAGGTCGTCATTTCATCATGTTCATTCTGAAGATCCAAATGTTCTGACCAAGTGACCAAGTGATCAATTTCGACCGCCAACTTATCTAATTTAATCTTTTCTTTCTTGTTGGCTTGTTTTTCATTCTCCTTGCAGAGTCGAGTAAGTTCTATAACCTGCTCAATAGTAGCCTGATCCCGAGCTTTGATGGCGTTTTCTCCCTCAATGATTTGCTCTTTCAATTTGAATGACTCTTCATGAGAGTCTTTGAGCTGATCTTTAAATATGAAGAGCGCTATTTCATGTGCCCTGGTCACTTCCATTAGTAACTTATCACTTGGTTCTTTCCCTTCAAGGCCACGTCTCTATTAGTCTTCAGTTGAGCTATTTCATTATCGCGATCCTTGAGCATTCGGTCGTGATCATCCCCTTCTACCATAAAAGAAAGAATTTGCCGGTAGTTAGCTCGATTCACATCAGAAAGAACTTGGACTAGATGTTGCCACTCAAACCCAGCTTCTAAGTTCTCGCGGACTGCCTTAAGATCTCAAAGTGAGTCAAATTTGTTCCTGGGATTTATTTTCTGATCAAACTTAACCCCACACAAGAACAGATGTGGGTAAATAGCCTGAAGCTGAGATGTACTCGACGACAGTGTGTACTTCTCACAACGCTTAGATGAAGTAGCAATTATGACTCGGGAGGATGGGATTTCCTGCGCAGTAGTCCAAACCTCGGTACGGGGAGGAGTGATAGATGATGTTGTTCCGCGGCAATCGTAGGATTCCCTGTAGAACTTATGAATATCATCAAGGGCATCACCTTCACCATCCCTTCTTCACTTATCTCCCCTCTCGTGGACTATCTCGGCACGATAGGAATCGTCGTCGGGTTCCCTATCATTCCTTCTCCTTCTCTCCTCATCGGTTTCACGATAAGGGCGCTAAGCTAGATCGAAGGTCTGATCTCTATAAGAGCTGGAATGTAGATACAACTGGTTGAATAGTCCACAACCCATAGAAACTGAAACGAGAAACGAACGGAGTTAGCGTTGGAACTTAGAAACTTTACTCAATCTAGAAATGCGCATCCGTGATCCTAAAGTGGAGTGTGTAGTGCCGATGACCCTATATATACTCTTCCAACCATATTGGCATGGTTTCAAAGTTGGAGTCTCTCTGCCTTCGCTTAAGAAACCACCTGGAGATAGGGAGCTATTTGAACTAATCTCGCATATCATCTCACTAATTGTGAAGTCCCCAAATTTGCTCAAATTAATGGAGATGTCTCTTAGAGGGCGTGAATGTGATGTATCTCCCATCAAAGTATCCAAAACTTGGCCTCCAATTGATCAAGAAATCTTGACGATTAACTGGTCTGGAGTAGACGAGATAGGAAGTTTGGGATTCGTTGTTTCGGTAATTAGTTATTCTAGAGGAGGCGAGTAGGGAAGATCGGGGCTCATTCCCAGCGATTCACCGTAAGATTCATATCCTTCCCCGGTGGCCTGAAAATCACTATCAACTTCATTATCTACAGCCTCTTCCTCCTCCTCTACGACCATCGGTTATTTCCCTTATCTTCTTTGGATCAGCTTGTCTTCCTTCGGTATCAGGGACATCCTACTCATTTCAAGCCTATCCCTTGGGATGTCTTCTCCAACGGACAGATCAGTCTCAACGTTGTGGGCTTCTCCAGGTTATACTTCACCCGATGGACCAACTACGCCTCCTTGAGCTTTCTCGTTGGAGCTACAAGAGGGAGCGGAGGAATGGGTTTGCATTTTAGAGTTACTCGGGGCTGGAGACTCGGCCACAAAAGATCTCTCTGAGTGAAGTTGGCCGAATGCCTGTAGATTTTTGTTGGTCTGAAGGAAGTCCATGGAGCGTTGGGAAGCTCTTACTGCATTCTAGATTTTGAGCACCGCATTATGCTCATTGCGGTTGTTTTGAGTCCAAATGTATGCAATGAAATGTGAAGCAAGTTAGAGACTTGGAACTCCTAGAAGGGCGAAAGCCGAAAAATAGATGCTTACATTCTGACAGCAAAGACGGTTGAGCCCCACCAGACATCGAATGACGAAGTATTCATTCTTAAAGTCAAGCGCTTATTATAAAGGTTTTCTGTCATCTTGCATCCTTTCCATGCCTTAATAAACATGTAGGAGGGACAATCTCTTCTTATTTTTAAATGAAAGAGATAAGTTAACTTGTTAAGTCTTGGAGGCCGATTAAGCCTGTTCATAAATACGACATGTAGAGAACTTAATAGCGCATAGCTGTTCAGATGTACTTGAAATGCGCCAGTCCATGTTCTTGCAGCATTACCATCAGGAAATGATTAAACGGTTGAACGGTACCACTTAAGCACATATACCGGTTGTAAGAGGTAAAGCCCAGTGGGGGTTGTGTGCAAATTCGGCTCTTGACAACAAAAGTACATCATCTTTCGGAATACCAAGCTAAAGACATAGGTTCCCAAGTTATCTACCAGAAAGGACCAAAGGCATCTACTCCGGCAGGTCATGCAAAATTCTAATTCCTGGAGGCAACTGATTGACTACGGCTCCTGGTGGAACTAATGGGTCGAAACATCTGAAGTGACTTGTTGTCTCGGTCCGGTAGGAACAGATAGTCATGTCGGGGCTATTGTGGAACCAACCTCTAAAGTTGTAGGCGCTCCCTTCCTGAGCTTAAGATGAGGTGACTAGTGTGACATTCTAGATAACAAAACTTAGAGTTCAGCATGGTCAGGTATGTCCTATTTTAAATGAAGTTCTTGTGTGACCATCACCCGAAATCCAAAGGAAGTCGACGTGCATCGACCAGTCAGATTATGAGTGTTGATCGGGGAAAGTTTAGTGTACTATCTATGCAAAATGTGTCTAGTGTCCCGTACACTACAAACGGACCATCCCGTGTAGATAGCTTGCTAACGTAAGAAAAAAGTCACATCATTCTTTTATATCTTTTGGAACTTACCAGTTATCGATTGAAAATGGATAATGGATCCGTTGTCCGGAGCGATGTGGAAAGTGTTTTATTTTAAGGATCACTTGAAGTGTAGAAGTAGAAAGCAATGTAATGGGATCATCCGATACGCCTGAGTTCAAAACAAACCGCCGTTTCGGAATCCATTTGATGACTGGGACTTATCTAATTTCACAAAAGGAAACAATTAAAACCGGAGAACATGATTTGTCTTCGGGACCATGTGTATTTGACTAGGGCAAAGTTCGGCTTCCACCACCAATCCAACACACCCTAATTCAACTATCTCCGTTCAAACCACCATTATTTAAGTCCAAAATCGCCTAGCTATCTCAATCAAGCCATCACTAACCTTCAACTTGAATCGGGTCGAGTGCTTGGGTTTGAGCTTGGCTTGGGTCCTAGTGGTTTCAGGAACCATAAGATGAAGGTGGTAGACCTCGATGGTGGCAATGACCAGCACTATGTAGTGGTGGCAAGTGATGGAAACAGTGGCAGAGACTGACGGCGCTGGAAGTTGAAGGAAAGTTGGATCAACTCGATGGAGGGTTGAATGACTCAGGTGCAAGACTTGAAAGACTCGGTAGTAGAAAGCTTGGAAGGAAGACTTGAAAGACTCGGCAACTAGTTAAATGACTCTGCATCGGGTTATTTTTCTTTGCCCATTTCAACACAAAATCATCGTAGAAAGTAGGGCTATCAATGGGTACCCGAAAAATCTGATATCCATCTGAATCCGTATTCGAAAATATGAAAAATATCCGTTATCCGAAAAGCGGATATGGATATCTGATATTCGAAAAGCTTTCCGGATACGGATATGGTTATGGTGGTATCCATATCCGAAAAATATCCGTCCGATTAACTGATGCATATATATATATATAATTAATTAAAATTATATTTAATTAACATATGATTTTCCAACTATTTCCTAACCATTAGATGTTTCTACGATATGGTTTTTTGCTCATTTTTAGTGAAAAAAGACAGTTTTAGTGTTTAATTTTCAAATATTTTTGGATACACATACGGATATTAGTATAAAACAATGTTTTATCATCACATTTTTTATTCCTTGGTTTTTTATGAACATTAGTACAAAAACTGTTTTATGTTGATTCAAACATTTTCATATACGCTTTTAAATTTATTGATTATGGCGAAGCGGATAAATATCTTATATCCATCCGTATCCAAAAATTAAGCGGATACGGATATCCGATATCCGAAAATTAAGCGGATACGGATACCCGATATCCGAAAATGATTTCAGATACGGATACGGATATGACACTATCCATATCCGAAAGTATCTGTTGACAGCCCTAGTAGAAAGTCCATAGCTAATCTAAAGTGAAACGTAGCATTCGAAACGAGGATTACATCGCTAATGTAGAGGAATAAAATTTCCACTAGAGCTAATAAGAATGGTTAACGAAAAATCGAACAAATTAAAGTAACGTTGCAATAAGGTATTCAAATGTTCAACTGGAATTCGCGATATAGCAGTCCAGGAATTGTCTTATTCTAGAGCACACTTTGTTTTCAATGAAAGAATGGATTGGGGGGAAATGTTAATTGGATTTTCAACCAGGCAGAGATCAAAAGGAGTTCGAACGTCGAAACAAAGACAAAAAGACTTGAAACATGGCAAGCATGCTTAGAAGAGGGAAAGGAGAGATCCTAGAAAGTTTCACCCTGAGATTGCTTAAGAAAATCACTTGACGCTGACTCAAACCACTTAGGGCCGACTCATTTTTTCACCCCGAAACAACTTACCAACTTTATACGACCTACTTTCTACTTCCCTAGAGTGTTCCAAGTGTTTCCATGAGATTTTGATGATCTATCATCAAGTTTGAAGAGAGAACAACCCAAATAGCAAAGAAA
Source organism: Allium fistulosum (assembly GCA_030737815.1). NCBI lineage: Eukaryota > Viridiplantae > Streptophyta > Magnoliopsida > Asparagales > Amaryllidaceae > Allium > Allium fistulosum. The sequence goes on along the minus strand of CM060902.1, from coordinate 793,487,686 downwards.
TCCAAGCGATGCAGGAAATATCACCCCAAGTCAACCAAATTACTAAAAAAGGGTACAAAACATATGTACTCGAAGATGGGAAGGAGATAGAAAAGGGGCGGAATCATTTCCACTTAAGGAAATGACTCAATACTGAGTCAAATGACTCGATACTGACTCAATTATTTGACTCGGATGACTTCGATTCCTTTTGTACAACTCCGAACTTACATTTGGGCTCTGCTCCAACTGAACTTCTGACCCAACACGATTGTTTACCCTATAAATACAGACCATAGAGCAACCAAAACATGATCTGGTTTCTGCCATCGCTACATGAAAGCTGTGCCTCTTTTTCAACTTCTATCTCCACACAATAGTCACCAAGGCAGCCACTTTGGGCAATTCTAGAATTTAGAATCCGTCCAACCCCTATACTTGTGACCGATTCTCTTTCAAATCTCTTGTAATCCCAAACCTAATACATCAAATCTATAAGCAAAAAAGCTATAAAGTGGACGTAGGCCATAGATTATCGAACCACTATAAAAATATTGTGTATCTCCACTTTATTTTTGTTATTTTCCTTTTATTCCAACTACTATTTGCTAGATCTAGGTCTAACAGGTTCCCTACAATCTATTCTTGTGCATTGATCCATTTTTGACATAAATATTTACTAAAGGTTAATTGATTTAACAAATTAATTAAAGGTTAATTAATTAAATAAAAAACATATATAAGAAATATATGTTATTACTATAAAAGTTATAGTGTATACTATAAAGGTTATAGTAGACATGTCTAATATAAAAGTTGTATTGGAATGCTAATATAAAATTAATAAATGAGGTAATTAATTTGATTAAATAAGATTTAATTAATATAATATTATACATAAGACTCTTATATAAGTAGCATGAAATATAAAAATTATATAACAATAAAACTTGGTTGATATGAATGTTCAAACTAAAGGTGGAAAATTAAAGAAATCCAAACAGACTTAAGTAATAAATACATATGTAAATGTATGTATAACGTGATTTCTAATGTGTCCAACATTTGAATCATGAGGGTATTTCATAAGATATTATTTCATAAGTCGATTCACTCAGTATAACTTATTGAAGATTCTGAATCTTCAGTATATGTTGTCCTCCGCCATATATATATATTAATGAATTACTTGCATACTCCTTAGTTGTTGAGCAAACTTAAGCTAGGAATGTTATGTGTCGTATTATTAATATATTGAATAGACGAGGTAAGATAATTATATGTATTTATTAAGCAAACTCAAGGTACATATATTATACTTAGGCCGTTCCGATATGGTAGGTATAAGCGAATAATTTCTTTCGATTTGTTGAGCGAATTAATGGTCGAAACGAGATTAGGACAAGGAACCATAGGTTAGGAGTTTTATGTTATACAACAATAAGGAGTTATCCATTGTTTTTGGGGCTATGATTTTTTGAGCATACTCAAGGTCGGAATTCCAAGACAGACGAATCCTAACACCCACTAGTGCAGTCGAAAGACTTTATGTTACGTCTTAGGGTTTAGAGAAACATAAAAGACTAGTGGGAGCCTTATTAGAAAATTGAAATGATAACATTTAACCTCTCTAATATTGTTATAAAATTGAAATGATAACATTTAACCTCTCTAATATTGTAAGAACGTATGCTAAATAATGTTATAGTAATCTACATTGATAAATTTATGCATTTAAAATGATTTGTAAAATGTTTACAACTAAGATATACAAATGAACTGAATTGAAAATTGATAAATAGAAATATAAAATATACTTACTAATAAATGCTTATTGAAAGTGAAAGTTTTGACATCCATGCAAGCACCTGATTTTACAACTACTTAATATGTCCATAATTTTGTCCCTTATATGTTTATTTGGTCAAAAACTTATATTGCAATCTATGAATTCCAAACTCTAAATGCAATACAAGAATATGGATATTTGATCCATATACTATCGCTGTTTGCGCCAAAATTGGTCACAAACCCCGAATGTTGTGAAAGCACCAGTGTATAAATATAAATCAACAATATTCACACACAAATCTCAAATCTAAGCAAACAGAGTATCACAATTCAGAAATAATGAACAGAAACACGAGATTTATAGTGGTTCGGCGATCTTGCCTATGTCCACTCTGAAGTTGATGATTTTATTGATGTTCACTCGATGATTACAATCTCTTCTAATGTAGTACAACTGAAATTATATGCTAAGTCTCAATCTAAAGTAGCGGTGGTGTTCTGGAGTAAATCTGGCAGAATCTGGGCGCTCTTTAGTACTTAGAATTGTCCGACCTCCTTTCCGAATGACCAGGGGCTCTATTTATAGGTGTAGGAGGCTGATATTTCGCCTAAATTGAAGGGAGACCAGTTCTGGCACGTCAGGGGGCCCACATGCCCGCTCTTTGGAAATCCGGGCCCACTTTGGGATCGATTCGACCCTTGCTTCGAATCGATCAAGAAAGAGCCCAATCGAGCTGAAATTTGGGGTGGACATTCTTCATCATGTGCTTAAGCTTCTGTGAAAATTTCATAGCATTTGGACTTGTGGATCTCGAGTTATGATTGATTCGAATTGATGTTTCTCGGTAGGTTGGTTCGTTCGAATCGATACGATCGAATCGATTACTTCGAATCGATGGTGGCTCATGGCTTCGTGATGACGTGGAGCGAAACTTTAGCTTTGATCCACTTTATTCGCCTACTTGATCGAGTCGTCTCGGAGATTTCGCTGCTTTGACTCGATGGATTCGAAGGCTTCAGTAATCCCTGGATTCGAAGTATACTTTGCTCGTATCGATAGTGATATGGTTCAATCGATACGAAGTTAACATAGCTGGATGGATTCGATGCAAGGCATCCCAATGGATCGATTCGAAGTAGAGCATCTGGTTGGGTACGAAACAGGATATCTCGAGGATTCGAATAGGGATTCGGGGGATGGATACGGAATGGTGTGACTTCATGGATTCGGAGGACTCCATCGTGAGGGATACGAACCACCGAGCCCAGTTAGATACGAAGTGGGGCAACTTGATCGATTCGAAGTACTCCAAGCTGATGGATGCGAAGTGGAATGACCCCATGGATTCGAAGCACTTTAACTCGATGGATACGGAGTGGCTTCAGCCGGATGGATTCGAACTTAGGGTCATTACCTCCAACTTGCATCGATGATATCTTGAGCGTATGAACTCGGATTGACTTGAAATTTGGAACGTTGGCTTTCATGAATTTGCTTGACGTGTCTTATCAATTGTAGCCCGATCCGGACTCGGATAAAATTCATCGATATCTATGGTGAAACAATGTATAACGAACTTTTACGATGAACTGTCTTTAGTTTTCTAATCAACTTTTTTGGTGTCACGGCCTTGCCAAAAGGCGGGATAACATTTGCCCCCCAAAACATGCCTTGCGATAGGAAGGTGTGTTTTGTAATGCCATAAGTTGGATGTTCATATCCAGTTGATGACCTGCAAAGAAATTGATAGTTTTATGTGACCACGAATGACGATCGTTCGCGACCGTATGCCATTTGAGGTAATATTGGACCGTTCGAGGTCGGATGCCGTTTGCGGCAAGTAGCGAAATGGGACCGTTCGTGGTCGGATGCTGTTCACGGCGGAGAAATAAAGGGGACCGTTCGCGTTCGGGTGTCGTGGAAAGAAGAATGTGATCGTTCGCGATCGTGTGTCGTACGAGGCAAAAATGTGATCGTTCGCGATCGAATGTCATATTAAGTGAATTGTGACTGTTCGTGGTCGGGCGCCGTTCGAGGCAAATGGTGACCGTTCGAGGTCGGGTGGTGTTCGTGGCGATTTGTGACCGTTCGTGGTCGGGTGCCGTTCGTGGCGAGTTGTGACCGTTTGTGGTCGGGTGTCGTTCGTGGCGAGTTGTGACTGTTCGTGGTCGGGTGCCGTTCGTGGCGATTTGAGTGTGCCCGGGGAGGGACTTAGTATCATCGATACCAGGTTTCACGTTCGAGTGAATTCCCGGATTGTTTGTTGCAACGGTTTATCGCCATCTCAGAGCATGCCTAGGGACCGTTCGCGATCCCGTACATGTGTAAGTGGCTTAGCCGTTATGAAATTACAAGTAGCATTTTCTCATTGAAAATAAGTCTTTAGCAGAAATGATAAACATAATTAAGTTCAAATGTTCAAATCAAGATGAAACAAAAGCAAAGCAAGGATGTCAAAGTGTAAATTCCCACAACGATAGGGTTAGTAGTCATTCAGCGCATGCTTATGGACCGTTCGTGATCTCGCACATGTGCAAATGATTTACCTGTGTTGGTGAGAGGTTTACGACTTGTTCATCGTCATTTTAATTAATTGATAATCATACGGTGTCCTGGTTCAAGATCACCCCTAGCCGATGTAGACGGTGGTTGCTCTGGTTCCACCATTGGAGCTCGCCTCCTCACATACTGAAGTAGCCTACCGTTCCTGATATGCCCTTCTACTTCATCCTTTAGGTGTCTGCAATCATTTGTGCTATGTCCATTCAGCTCGTGGAATAAGCAATATTTGTTTGATTTCCTCTCGTCAACAGTGGGATCCCTTCGTATTGGCTTACGGTAGGGAACTTGCTCTCGTGTATCTTGGTAGATTCGCTCCAAACTCTCATTCAGCTCTGAATAAGTGGTGAATCGTGGCTTTCTCCGCAGTCGCTTTGACCTGTCATCATTGTCCTCAGCCTTTCGTTTTCCTTTATCCTTACCTGAATCATTTTCGAGAGGCTTTTTGTCTTTAAGTGCATAAACTTCTATTCCCTCACCTTCTTCTCTTTCAGCATTAGCGTCTTCCAATCGCAAAAACTTTTCTGCCTCATGATAGAATTCCCCTAGATCCATAGGCGGATCCTTAGTTAATGAATTCTTGAATTCCGTGCCGTCAGCTACTCCGGACACAGCTGCCATCATAACCATGGATGGATCTGGCCGATACACCGATGCTGCTGCCGCATTGAACCGTGTCAAGAAATTCCTCAAAGACTCCCCAGCTTTCTGCTTTAGCGTTGCCAAACTCATCACATTCTTGGGTCTTGAAATATGAACCCTGAATTGCCTCATAAATTTCTCAATCAAATCGGTCCATGTCCCAATGGAGCCGCTCTCTAGCTGTCTGAACCATAAAGCTGCTATGTCTGTCAAATACAATGGGAAGCACCGGGCCATGACTTCCTGTGATGCCCCCAGCACTTCCATGTTCCTTATATACCTCGTTAGATGGACCGCAGGGTCCGTCCTCCCATCATACCTTTCTACTGTTGGCAGTTTGAATTCTGGTGGGTTCCTAGCCAACCTAATCGCAGGAGAAAAGGGACTCTTGTTCACGTCTTCAAGATCTCTGTTTACTAATCCGCCCCTCATGGCTCGCCTGACCATCTCCGCCAATCTATCATTATCTCCAAGCTGTAGTCAACGTTCACTATCTTCGATCCGCCCCCCGAGTCCGTGTGAGCTTTCGGGTGTCTGCCCCCCTGGCTGAGCATTCATCCCTCTATCGCCGCCAGGTTGCTCGGATGTCCTTGTCTCTCTTCCCAGGTTCGGATCAACACGTCCTAAGTGTGTGCCCCCCAGCTCCGGCGCTGCGGTAGATGGTCCTGCTCCGTTCTGGATTCTGGTTGCTCCTTGATTTTGTGCTCCAAGTTGTCTAATCTGTTGAAGCAAATTTTAGATCATTTCCTCTTGTCTCTTCATCATTGTCTCCATCTCATCCCTAGTGATGAAAACTGAAGCTTGGTTTGCTCCCGAGGAAGCCTCTTGACTCCCTTCGTGCTGACTTTGCTCTGGCCTTTGCCTTCTACTTGTTTGTCTTGTCATGATTCTTCGGATCTGAATCTCTTAGCCTTCTGATTCAACTTTCAAATGATAGAACTCCTGAGTTCGGTTCTCAGTGAAAGCACCAAAGTGTTTGCGCCAAAATTGGTCACAAACCCCGAATGTTGTGAAAGCACCAGTGTATAAATATAAATCAACAATATTCACACACAAATCTCAAATCTAAGCAAACAGAGTATCACAATTCAGAAATAATGAACAGAAACACGAGTTTTATAGTGGTTCGGCGATCTTGCCTACGTCCACTCTGAAGTTGATAATTTTATTGATGTTCACTCGATGATTACAATCTCTTCTAATGTAGTACAACTGAAATTATATGCTAAGTCTCAATCTAAAGTAGCGGTGGTGTTCTGGAGTAAATCTGGCAGAATCTGGGCGCTCTTTAGTACTTAGAATTGTCCGACCTCCTTTCCGAATGACCAGGGGCTCTATTTATAGGTGTAGGAGGCTGATATTTCGCCTAAATTGAAGGGAGACCAGTTCTGGCACATCAGGGGGCCCACATGCCCGCTCTTTGGAAATCCGGGCCCACTTTGGGATCGATTCGACCCTTGCTTCGAATCGATCAAGAAAGAGCCCAATCGAGCTGAAATTTGGGGTGGACATTCTTCATCATGTGCTTAAGTTTCTGTGAAAATTTCATAGCATTTGGACTTGTGGATCTCGAGTTATGATTGATTCGAATTGATGTTTCTCGGCAGGTTGGTTCGTTCGAATCGATACGATCGAATCGATTACTTCGAATCGATGGTGGCTCGTGGCTTCGTGATGACGTGGAGCGAAACTTTAGCTTTGATCCACTTTATTCGCCTACTTGATCGAGTCGTCTCAGAGATTTCGCTGCTTTGACTCGATGGATTCGAAGGATTTAGTAATCCCTGGATTCGAAGTATACTTTGCTCGTATCGATAGTGATATGGTTCAATCGATACGAAGTTAACATAGCTGGATGGATTCGATGCAAGGCATCCCAATGGATCGATTCGAAGCAGAGCATCTGGTTGGGTACGAAACAGGATATCTCGAGGATTCGAATAGGGATTCGGGGGATGGATACGGAATTGTGTGACTTCATGGATTCGGAGGACTCCATCGTGAGGGATACGAACCACCGAGCCCAGTTAGATACGAAGTGGGGCAACTTGATCGATTCGAAGTACTCCAAGCTGACGGATGCGAAGTGGAATGACCCATGGATTCGAAGCACTTTAACTCGATGGATACGGAGTGGCTTCAGCCGGATGGATTCGAACTTAGGGTCATTACCTCCAACTTGCATCGATGATATCTTGAGCGTACGAACTCGGATTGACTTGAAATTTGGAACGTTGGCTTTCATGAATTTGCTTGACGTGTCTTATCAATTGTAGCCCGATCCGGACTCGGACAAAATTCATCGATATCTATGGTGAAACAATGTATAACGAACTTTTACGACGAACTGTCTTTAGTTTTCTAATCAACTTTTTTGGTGTCACGGCCTTGCCAAAAGGCGGGATAACAATCGCATATAAGTGTAATATGGGGAATGGTCACAATTCATAATGTACGATACTTCGATGAAATTAGATCATTAGAAATAAGCCAATAAACAGTACTATGAGATTGAGTATTCAATTCGATTGATTATAAAAGATCATATGGTGTTAAGTGTAACATAAGGCTGAAACTACAGTACAAATCTAAGAACTCGATTGCTGAAATGTCGATTTGATCGGTTTATGAAAAGTTTAATGCTTTTGATGTCCTTAAATGTTAAAGATAATCGAATGCACTTTTCTAAAAAGTTCGTTATGATACTATAGTAATGGTTTTCTTTTGAATGGTTTGACTATTTAGAAATGAAAATAAATATATAAGAGTGAATGTGGTTTAAGGTACAATTAGGATGAAGAGAGCGAAAGGTCACTTCTGCTTCTTAAAGAAACATTGAAAATTAGAATTGTAACAATAATGATATGATACTTAACATTGGAATAAGTAATGTGATTTCTATTCCGAAATTCAATTTTGTATAGAAAATTGTTTTCTACGAGATTTATTTCTATGTTTTCAAGATATATGATCAAAGAACTCTACAATGTAAACTTTTTGCGGTATATGAAATAAATAGTCTACACTAAGTGGATGATGGAGCTTCATATTCGGTATGATACTATAGTAATGGAGAAAATAGTGGAGGCATGTGATATAAAACTTATTGATTGCATCAAGTTATGAAAATTATATTCGTAAAACATAACAGCATTTTTTATGAAATAATGATTATTTTTCGGTGCCAACTGAAAAAAAATATGGTTATATTTCAATGTGAATATTATGAATATTAATTATAAAATAAAACTATAATCTGGTATTTATTTTCATAACAAAATAAAGCATTGGAAAATAATCAAGTATTTAAAATTATTTTGGAATTGCAGACTAGGCCATAGTTTTGAGAAATAATTTTTATTATATGATTATGAATCATATGATACTGGCTAATTATGTCTCAAACAATTAAGGGCTATGCACCATTTAGTGTGAGCATCAGAATTAATGAACTCTTCGGATTGATACATATTGATGTATGCAATCATAAGTCTATTAATACCAAATCGGTTCGACGTACTTGGTTATGTTCATCGATGATTTATCACCCATATGGACTTGTGTATTTCATACACATATGGTATTTCTATGATAAGATCATAGAGTATAAAGAGAAAGTAAATAAAATAATGTGCAATAAAATAAAATGATTATATTTGATCGAATACATGAGTACATTGAAAAGAGTTCCGAATTTCTCTGAAAATGAATTAACATTCAATCTTAGTAGTCACTTCTCCCGATGATATATAATGATATATCGATAAGGAGTAATCGAACTTTGTTAGACTAAGTACGATCGATTATGAGTGAAGTTGGGTTAATTTCTTTCTGAAAGGTCATGCACTTAAGACTAGTACAAAGGTTAACATTATTTCATCTAAATAATACTAAATCATAAGAGATAAAGGTTTTTAAGGAATCCAACATATCCTAGGATAAGAAATTGATAAGTTATGTGAGTCGTAAAACTACATGTAATAATGGTTCATAAGGAATCTTGTATAAATCGACCTAAAGGAAGTTTGGGAACGATAGTCATTGGATGACCAAGTTATGTTTTAAACTTGAGTTTTGTAAGTTAAAACCAAATCAGTTTCATATAAAAGGCAATTCATAAAAAGTTTATGAATGTATGTTCTGTTGCATTGAGAAATAATGGTTGTTTCAAGAAATACTAACTTCATAGTGAAGTAATTTCTTTAAGAAATTATTGGTAGTAAAATGGAACTGGATGTGGTCCGAAGATAAACTGATTACATGAGGTGAAATGAAATTAACTAACCTAAATGAACACATCGCATTATTCTCACACGTTGAATAGAATCTATGAATTTCTTATCAATATCAAAAATATATATAATCCTCGGTTGTTTAATTAAACCATTAAGAGTGTTGACTCTATAATATGGTATGATGCACGAATCCAAAATAGATTCCAAGTACTTTATCAAAATATGATTTTGATAGTTGTACCTCAAAAGGATATGATCCATTGGTCACAAATGTGTCTTTAAGAGAAAGATAAACGTAGTTGGGATATAGTGAGCCACATAAATAAGAATAATACTATGAATTTCAATTGTTGAAATTAACACAATATATTCGATATTAAACGTGCTCAAGTTAATTCGGATTTACTTACAAAATTAACGCTTGTTATGACTTTGTGATTGGTACATATGTGTTGAAACAGAAAATTCTGAATAATGATTTAAAATAGACTATTTACATGTGATAACCAAAGTGTCTCGAAGTCAGTGTAAGTGAAGTTGAGTTTGTAAGTTTATGGATATAATCCAAGAACTCGTAGAAAGTATCATTATATAAGCATCAGAATTGAATAAATGTTTTAATAGAAATATCAAATAGTTTGATCATCAATCTTAATGCAGAGGATGTGTGTGTTCATAAGAAAGAACGTTAAAAGGTATATTGATATTTCTAAGTTATAAGTAAACAACACATTGCTGATTTTTAACGATGTACTTGTTTTAAAATCAAGCTTATTTTTTTAATGCTCGAAGTTGGATTTTTAAAATATGACTTTTGTAGTAAGTATAAAAGATATAGGAAATGTCCCAAATCAATATGCAAGGACATCTTATTAAAATGTTTAATACAGAACATGTAAGATATATTCCTTATGCATTAATAACAGAAAGTATCATACATGTCATGTTGTCTAAAATATCGTGATTTGTTTATGTATTTGATTCATGAAGCAAATAAAAAATCCAAATTAATATTACTAAATGTTATTTGAAGTATTCTCGTGTATTAATGAAATACTAGAGAAATATTTACAGAAACAACAAACTCCTTATGAAGGAAGGTTCGGACGTAAACTTTCATAAGTGATATTGAGTACAGTATGTCAATAATAAATTCAAATTAAAAATCTTTGAATTGGAAATGTTCCAAATGAAATAATGTGGTTGATTCAATGAAAAAGGCTAAACACATTGCCCTGGATAGCACTATAATAAAAATATTGCATGTAAATATAAATGCGCAAATTTATAACTGAGCTGAGAGTAATTTCAAATATTGAGAATTTCATAACATTGTTATATGATAACAATGTTACAATATAGTTCATAACAGAACTTAGAGCTCACTAAAGTCAAGAATCATACTCCGAACTGTTCCACATGATAAATGTAGTTTATCAGCGTTGGGGAGTTGATTGACATAGTAGATAATTAATGATAATAGCATACGCGTTCACTAAGGGACTGACCCAACTAGTTTTGAGGAAACTGATTGGAGAAGTTGGAATAAAATTCCATAATTTACCCTAAGGGCAAATGGGAGATTGATAGAGTTCGGGATATGTCCTAGGGGCAATCATGTAATTTGTTACATATATCTAACTAGTTGACCAATCTTGTTCGAAATAAAGGTGTTTTCTTTCTATTATATACTTGATATAATGTGTTATATTAATTAATTAATTTAATTAAAAGTATATTTAATATAAAATCCATAAATGGTATGTTTTGTGATAATAGTTACAAAATTTTGTAACTATAATTTATCACAATGAAAATAAATATGCCATTTTAAACATTCCTAGTCAAGATGTATCGAGACTGCATATCAATATATCCATTGAGACTAGAGTACGTAATGCTCTCCAAATATTGGGCAGTGTATTACTCATGACTAGTGGGGACACCAAGGGGTTATGTACTGATTATTATTGGATAACTATGGAATGACTCACTCGATAGTTTTCTATTGGTTAATATAACTAAGGTGAAACAGAAAATATCGATGTGACTAATTAATATAGTTCTCTCGACCTGAGAATACTATTGATCATCAATGTCAAGCTTCGCTTTGATTATAGTTCAACCGTAGCATGACAGCCATCGAACGACTATAGTTAGGTCGAGTGGAAGCATTGGAAGTGAACACTATTCAAGAGATGATTCGCCTCCTCGGTTATATGTGGTCAGTATCACGGTCAACTAAAGTCAAATCAAAGTCAAAGTCTCCGTCTAGAGCATTTTGGTTAATAATAATTGTTATTATTGAACAAAGGATTTTGTATTTGGACAATAAAGTTGAATATGGATATTAGTGGAATTCTGACCATTACTAAATTCCATAAGTCCAAAGCGATATAGTTTAGACGAAGAGAATTAATGTAAATAATTGTCACTAATGGGTAAAACTTATAATAAGTAAAATTTGTTTTTGCCAAAGATGAGTAAGCGATAAATTCAGCCAAAATGTCACACACTAGCTAAGGTACGTATAAACGGTAATATTTGAAATATTCCATATTAATCACTGATTGAATTTACATCTTTGAGTCACACAATCAGAAATGGTGGATATTTCATAACAACCACATGATTTAATTAATTTATAGTTTTTGAAAATTAATTAAATTAATTAATATTTAAGAAACATTAATTATGATTTTTTAAAATTTATTAGATTCCATTGGTATTTAGTAAAGTGCGCATATAAAGGTTATAAACGCACGGTAGAATGTTTAAATTCGATATAACAAGATAAATATTGGAATGGATTTTGAATCAATTAAACTAATTTAATATTTATGAAATAATAATTAATAAAAAAATTATTTCTTATTTAATTTGCGTGATTTCCATTAGTATTTAATGATGTGCGGTTATAAAAGGTGATAAACACACACATCGGTATACGATATCGATATGAAATTTAAATTAGATTTAAATGGAAATAATATCAATTGGATTTTGGAAATATTTTGGACCCACATCCCTATATGATAGGTGGCTACGATGTAGAGAAAGGGAGGACTTTTCAAAATAGAAATGAAGGGGCAATCAAGGAGAGAAATAAACCATATATCGATTATACATTTATTTCCTCCATTAGTCGGATTTTTGTATGTCATTTTTCTTTCTTCCTCTCTAGAGAAACTTCAAGCCAAAATTTTTAACGGTGGAAAAGACTTCCAAACTCTAAAATTTTACCAAGCAATACTAAATAACAATTGTGTGGTTGTCTCTTGATTGTTGCGGATCTAGAGAGTGATCAATTGGATCTAGAAATTGTTATATCTTTCAAGGTGTTTCTATAGGCTTCATCTAAAAGGTGAACTCCCATTTTTATTTATATATTATTTCATTATGATTATATGTTTCTATTCTTCATCTATTTCATTCATTTGTATGTATTTGGACAATGTTTTGAATAATTTGTTTATTCCCTTGAATAAGCTTTATCATCATCATGTTAATATGACTAAAATCATCTTACTTACATTCATTGTTATTCACTTGTCAACAATGATGATTATTATGGATCTATCCCTATTTTGTTTAATTATTTATATTCTATTTTAATTAAATTTGGTTTTCACTGTCACAATTCATACATGCCTATATTGTCCAATTCTTTCATATAGAAATTGTTGTTTGAATAACATTTTGAAATAATTCGTTTACATGATGTTTAGTTTCATATTGTAAAATTGAAATCTAAGGATTCTTTCTCAATTCATTTTGAAATAATTTGTTTACTGCTTACACAAAATTTTAGGTAGACTTGAAATGCATAAATTGATTAAAAAATGAAAGCTAGCAATTTGATTGAAATCTAATGTTAAATTACCTAATATATTTTTATCGCTTGTTGCATTTTGTACAAATCTGAACAAAGCACACATATTATTATTTGAAAATATTTTGGAACAAGATTACAAGTTTTGTATGGTTGTTGATTTGGATATAAATCTTTTTATCATTGTACACTTAAGAAAAGGGATTTATTATTATTATTATAAGTGAACTTTTGTGGAAAATGTCACTTGCGCCTTTTAACTATTTTGCTAAGGTGGGATTTTTATTATAACCATAATTTTCAAGTATGCACACATGCAATTGCATATCCCTTTGACTTTAAGTTAACAAATATATTATTTTGTAACGAACCGGATTTTCGACCCTTGAAAATCGACACTAATACGTCCACTGTATCACATGCTGAACATTCAAGTGCCAGAAATACCGATTTGTTGGGGTGAAAGAAGAAGGTAGAAGATAGAAGAAAACTAAACAACACAGAATCTCACAACGCAGCGAATAATATATAATATGACAATGATCTTTACAAAAAAAGAAACATCTTTATTCATATATACAACATCAGAGTACACTAGACTTATCCTAATTTTGGACAGTTATAGAATCCGTTCTTTACATTGACAAACATACAAACTCTATAATACAGTGGAAGAAAAATATATGTGGATACGTCTGGACTATCCAGCACCTATCCAGCTCCAAAGTATCCAGCTAAACCTGGGAAAACATGCTCGGTCTGACCCGAGCATTATATGAAATAACGCCCGGGTCAGTCTGGTAAACCAGCATGAGTAAAAATCGACAACAAGTAACAACCAAACTGATTCCTACGTTTGAAAGCTTTTCAAACAAAGGGTATCTCGTAAGACCACAGTGCACATAAAAATGGATGGGTTTTTCCTTACGATAACCAGAACATTTTATATCAAAATTCAGTGATATTATCATAGTTCTAGGTTTAAAGTAAATAGATAAAATAGCTGAATGCTTGTATCTCACATTCCAACATACTAGGATTTACAATCAAAACCGTATGACACGTACTGAAGATTAAATTCTAGTAATGGAAAGGTAAGGGACTACCTTTTGATGATACACCTTTAGAAAATGCACTGATGCTAACATAGAGCCGGCTACCCCTTCAACATGGTAGACCGAATTACTTTACCCCCTTGACATCGAGGCCTTTTACTACCACAGTGTTTGCACGCAAACCAACTCTAAAAGGGACATCTAGAATGGGGTGACCGGTCTTAATGGTAGCTAACAACATAGCTCTGTTGCATGCCCTATTTTTGCCATTCCTCCCAGTTGTAAGGCTTGAGGAAACGCTTTATCTTTCTGTATAGCAATCCATCTTGGAATGCTAACACTACCCTCCAAGCGCCAATGCAATGCCAACATTCATCCATATAAGTTCGTTCTGGGTCTGAATGAAACAAAGGCATTAACTCTACTACATCCATTTTAGAATCACCCTCAGGATTAGTAACAGTAACTCTTGCACTTCAAAGAGCACCATCTTCAATCATCATCAAGATGCCTTCCACTCGAACATACATGTTGGTTCGGAGTGGTTTTTGGATATAGATCCGATTCCGGTCTCTCCGTATCAACAATCGATAATTTTCGGTTGACTCATTCCCGGTTCTTTTGGAATTAAGTTTTCGAGTCCTCATCGGGGAACTCGAATTTACATTCATACTTCCTAACTCAAATTTGGTCAAACTTAATAGTCGGTTATTTAACTATCAATAAACAAACAACAACCAATTCCATTTGAGATTTATTTATCCTTAGCAACCACTAAGCCTCAAAATATATCTTTGTTTCGTAAATCTCTTTCAAAAACATTCATATACTTATCTTTCTGACATAAGTATATTTACAAAACAGTTGTATGATTTCCCATTACCAAATATCTAAAAAGGATTTAACTACATAATTTAAGTTGGGGAAAAGGATAACTCTAAGCACTATTCCTTCAGTTAAAGTGTGGAACGGATGTTCCATACCACCATTTTATTAAAAGGTTAGCCTTGAGAAACCCAAACCTCAATCTCCTATTGTAATTATTTTCAATAAATTCTTTTATAAATTTCCCTTACATATGAAATCCTTTTTGCTTTAAGCCAAACCCGTTTACAAAACATTTATCGACTCCAAACTCATTTATGAAACTCTTTATAATTATTCAAACCTAATTATATAACTTCTTTATAAACTTTCAAACCTTGTATAAAACTATCCTCTAAGCCATGTTGGATAATGATGATGGTACATAAAGAAATGACAAGAGACAATGATATATACTTAGTATATATAAGTTATTATTTTAAAACCATGTCTTGTCACATCACTTGCTAGACATAATTAACATAAGATAATATACTATTACTATATTATTATTATTTGGTTAATTAACTCTTATATGTGTATATACGGTGCACAAAGGCGAACAATGTTCCCGACAACTTTTCGGTGTCGAAAAGTCGAAATTCCGGAAAACGTTCTTCGGTCATATTTTCTATTTATCCACAAACTATCTATTTTGGTAAAAAAAATTTAAAACTATTTTATCATTGTTATTAAATAATTATAATAGGTTTATTTGTTAATAAAAACCCATTTATTTAAAATTTAAACTTAACTTGAATTTTTGAAGAAATATATAAAACCGATGATATCAACTGTCGATGTCATAAATACATTTTATTTTCAAAAAAATAAAATAAATTATTTTATTTTGCAATCTTGTTTGAATACATACATTAGTGAATCCAGAGCCGCGCAAGATCCTTATTGTTTAAAATCAGTTTTATTGATAAAACGATTTTCGGTTGTTTTATCGATATTTTACTTAGGATGATATTTACAAATTATCAATATTTTACCTTAGTAATTTGGCGGCAAATATTTTTCCCAAACAAAATAACTATTATTATTTACCACTTAAAACATGATTATTTCTTACTTTTAAACCCATATCTAAATATTTTAAAAATAAATATAATTTATCCAAGTTATAAATTCGCTGGTCGTTACATTCTTCGCCTTAAAAGAATTTCGTCCCCGAAATTATACCACAACCCTATCCCCAGAATTACCTAAAACTATTCATCAATCCGTATAATGTACATAGATCATTCCTATGTAAATTCTGATTTAATCACTCACTCGAATACATAAATTCATTTCCGAACTAGTATCGCTCACTCGTCTTCCTAGTGTAGACTTTGATCGGGCTTCTTAATTAGAAACCTCTATTCTCCTTGCATAGCCTTAAACTATGATAGATAACCTTTTGTTTCACATAAGAACCCTCATCAACGCTCGTCGTAAAAAATAGGGCGATAAATCCTTACTCGGAATGGTGTGAAACACCTCGAGTCATGTACTTGAATCTTGGATTGAGAACTATATGAAAAGCGGAAATGATCTACGTACAACCTATGTACTAATCCCATTGGTTCCTACTTCCCAATATTATAATTGCCCTTTTTAAAGAATCACCGTTTTCCTTAAGAACATTACTTAAGTTTATTAACATTCTATAACTCAAATTCATTTTTATATAATACTCTTCTATATCCAAAAGAGTATATGCAATTTCAAATCTTAAATTGGTTTTACTTAAACTAGGATGTTCAAAAAATTTAAAACTTTTTTTATTAACCCGCTCTTAATCAAGACGTCGTTTTATTTTGAAAACTCTATTCTTTTAAGGGATTCGAGAAGAAAATATCCGGTTTTATTTCAAAAACTTTTCAAAATGATACTTTATATTTAGCCCTTTTGAAAACATAATATACAACCCGAGTAACTCTAAAATGATATAAGGAACTGGGTGCTAACAAATATTATTATATATCCCTTTTCTAAGTAGGAAAATACTCAAGAGAAGTGTTTACCATCCGAACACATCTCTTACCCATTTTTAGTCATTTCCAAGACACTCGAATTGGTTAATCATAAAAATATTTCTTTCTTCACAAATTCCCTTTTGAAACAATACTATTTATAGATAAATAGTTCATTAATAAAATCATCAACTAGCTTTGGATTAATTCCGATTCGAACTCGTTTCGATTATACAATGACAAAGGTGATAATTTACTAAGTGAACTATTATATTTGCGTAAGCAAACACTCGATTGTCACTTAGAAGATTATTCCGATTATCACAAAACAGATCGAAACTCCTTCCAAAACTGTCCAAAGAAAAATTTACTTTCAAATCCATTTTAAAATATTTATATCTTAAAATCTCTTTAAGTACAATTACTACAACTTTGCCAAAATCATTTAAAACTTTATCAATGCCACCGAGATTTAATATTCTCTCAATCATTTTCATTTTTATTAGGTCATCTAAAAATTTTCTTCTAACTAAACACATTCTATTCTAAATCCAATTTTAACCCTACATCTCATCAATAACTATATAGACTTTTGAAAATCATTCCTTTATATATAAAATATATCCTAGGTAAAATTATTTCATTTACCAATTTTAAAACAATACCATGTCAATTGGACTTTTTCAAGTGTTTAGGAAATCCATATCGATAATGTTGGCCAAACGCATCGACCGAAATTCTTAAGCCACTCAATAGATCAAACACATAATATAAAACATTTTTACTCACTAACAAATACGGACTTAAATTTATAATACACTAAGGCTCATTTTAGGGTCTCACTTACTCTATCTCAAATGAGTATACTGTAATACCCCAAAATTTTGTGAAAAATCATTTCTGAAAAATGATTTAATTTTGAAATATTTAGATTTAAATATGGTGAAATTTCTGGAATAAATAGTGTGCAAGTATATGTGTGCACGTGCACACTGAAATGGCACAAGGAAGAACTCCAGATTTCTTGGATTTAAAACAAGAATTAAAGAGCAATACAAACATGATTTTTTTTGGCAGCATGGATATTTGATTTCTGGAATTATATGGATCATCTTAGAAAATAAGAAAAATAAGTTTTACTTTAAATCAGTAAACAGATTTTAATTAAAACCCAGAAAAGAAAATTATACATATGTATATGTTATAAGGATTTGTAAACTTGTATACATATAGGTGCATATGTTTCTGAATTTAAAAGAGGAATTAAAATAAGCCTAGATAAGATATGTATACAAATATACATTTTTAAATACTGAAAAGTACATATATATATATATAAGCAAGTGAAACCATAACATTAAAATGACATGAAATGTGATACAAGTCAATATGCTTGTGTAGGCAAAAATAGCAAAGGGGATTTTCAGAAATAATTAAAATAAAATAGGATAGTCACACTTTTAACATGACTAGGTGAGTGGCCATTTTCTATAAAGTAAAAGAAAGAAAATGCAGCCTTTAAATTGGTTAATATGGCCGGGGTAATATGAATGAAAAATGCATGATGCTAGCCAGGACAGAAATGGAATTCTGTTTCAACAAAACCCTAGAGGAAAAATGCATATAAATAGGCAGTAGAATTGTCTTTACCCCGGGCTGCACAAAAATAAGAAAAGAAGAAAAAATATTGGAAGGAAGGAGAAAACACTCAAACAAGAATTTTCTGGATTAATAAGAAGAAACATTTAGGTGAGTAATCTCACTGAGTTCATGGCATTAAGACCTGAGTTGAGGCAGCCACTTTTTATATTGCTATTTATGTATTTCTGGTTTTGATGTATATGATTTCATCAATGCTTTTTGGATGTCTTATTTTAAATCTGATATGATTTAATATGGATGATTTTGGATGATCTTTGATTGGTTGAGACATTTGTCTTTGGATGAGTATCATACTGTTTTATTTATACACATAAATGTTAAAGTTTAGGATCTTAAAAATTATATAGAGAATACTCTCAGCTGTTATAGATCTATGGCATGGAAACTTTATAAAGTGATTGGAGCTGCATTATACTTGGTATAAGTGCTGAGGCTTGAAAAGAAAAATGTTAAGGGTGCAATAGAAATTTTCTAAGTGCTGAGCCCTTAATCAAATCAAGAAAAAAAAAACCCACAAGCTAAAATTATGATTGAACCAGATCTTGAATCTGAATCAATCATAAAGGCTTGCAGATCAGTATAACATGCCATGCCTCTTTTACAGTTGAAAATGTTCTTATATTTTACTAAGATCAAGACTTTTTGACCCCATTTAGGAAATAACTATCTGCTTATTTCTAAGGAGAATTATGCTAGGAAAAATTATGGATGTTTCCATGTTTGCAGTGACATGTTCACTTAGCATATTTGATGATAGAATTTAAGACAATACACTAGTAAATAAACTAGGGAAGGGTAGGCCAAGAAAGCTGTTGGAATGCTTGTCATATTTGAAGTATGCAAGTTGGCACATGGTTTGTTTAAGCCCTGAGATCTTTGTGCAATGATGTGAATTAGTTCATTGCAATGTGTCCCAGTGATTCCTTAATAGCAGATGAGGCAGGGATTTAAATTGAATATTACAACCTGTAAATGAAGAAATAGGAATGTGGATATTTCTTAGGTTGAATGGTATGGAACCAAGATGATTCCAGTAAATGAAATTGTTGCAAATAGATAATTATGTTTGCATGATTATGTATGCAAGTGAAAGAATGATAAATGAATATATCATACCTGAATCAACTTAATTATACTATGTTAAAATAATTGATTGTAGAAATTTGCTCAAATAACAAGTTAGTACCCTTATATTCTCTATTGCTTAATATCATGAATGAATTGATGTTACTCATACCAGATCATAGATCTGACCCTTGTTTGCTCATGGCATCTGGGGTGTCTCATTTTAAAATGAGGCAGCCACTCATGCTCTTTCAGGTAACCCAGGCACTAAGTAAAAATGAAGTAATGGCTATTATGGAGGAGTGAATGAACATGCTAGCTAGTTTCAATAAGAGCTTAAATTGATTACATCTGCATGTATTCGGGAAAAATTTTATGTTTCTAAGATTTCCAGTCATGTATTGAATATTTTATGGTTAGTGATCATGTTGCCCTTATGTTCTGTAAAGTGTCAGATTAAATTTGTTGGTTTGTTGAAATTGTTGTGTGTTAAGGTTTGATTTGTTTTTGAAGTAGGGTCTGAAACATAAACAAGAGAAATATGTTCAAGTATCAGCTATAAAAAAAAAATTCTGGTAAGAAATATACAATTATGTGAGCTACTGTTTTGCATAATTTATATATATGTATTGGCTAATCTTGAGATATAACAGAGTACTGAGTTTTAGAACAAAATCTGGATTTAGCAAGAAGTAAACTTAAAAGGATTTTATCTTTTTTTACTGAAATGCTTTGTAAGTAAGTTTGAATTCATTTCTGAATTGTACTGAGAAAAGTAAAAATGTTTTTCTAAAAAGCTTCAGATAGAATGCAATGAGAGGTATCTCCATTGCTTTGAACTAGTGTGGCAGATACAGGATTCATGAGTTAACCAGCTTCAATTAAATGAAGTATTGGTTGATCATGATAGATTGTATTCTGAAAATAAAAATGCATTTCAAAGCTTAGTACCTTTAGCAATTGTTTCACCCAGTTTTCTGGAAAATGAGCAGAGATATTGACATGTACATGTATATCTGTGTACATGTTGATATTTGAGCAAAAATATGATTATAATTCTTAAAACAGTTGTAGGAATGGGTTTTAAAAATAGTTATGTAAGAAGAATTGTTTTGTATGTTAGGTTATAGGCAAAAATTAAATATATATGTACAATTATGGGTAGGTATCAGATTTCTAACCATACAGGAGAAAAAAAATAAAAAGAAAAACCAAAAATTGTGTTTGAACCGACCAGCATAGCACTCGAACTCGTGACCTTTCATGTATAAGTTAGGCGCGTTTCCATTACGCCTAGATGTTGCTTGTGTTCACTTGGGATCCACTTTCTTTTATACTGAATTTGAGACTATCCAGACTTTAACATAATCATCTATATTAAAAGCTTGTTTACCACTGATTATTACTTGATCATTTCTTAATTATAATGACAGACTGAAGTACATGTTTCCAGTGGATTTTATGGCCAATAATCAAGATACAATAATTAATCTGAAATGTTAAAAATCTAAATTAAACAGAATTTTCTTGTACAAAAATAAAGTATATACTCTGAATATAAACAAGAGGTACACATACATCTTCATATGTATGTGTATGTTACTAGTTATACACTGATATATTTATATTGGTAAGTTATTTTGATCCTGGATATATATTGTTTATTGGAAAAAGAAAATGACCTTGGAAAATATATTTGTAATGAATGATATATCTATATATCATCTCTTAGCAAAAAAAAAAAATTCCTTATGAAATTAGGGTGGAAATAGGAGGGTCATTTCAGTTTGGTATCAGAGCACTTGGTTGCATTGACTGTTAAGTGTTATAGAAATGTATTATGTCTGTTAGTTTTGGATGAAATAATTTAGATAAGAAATTAGAAATTATAGAAGTACTCATAATATACTAATACCATTTACCCAGAATTTAGTTAGCAGACCATGGTAGGAAGGGGATCTCATCACAATGCATGACCCAGTGCACCTCAAATGCTTGATATGCAAGAATTTGTGAGGGTTTTAAGAGATGGAATTGGGCATAGGCCTGAGAACCCACATGAAGAGCTTTCAAAACTACTGAAGACTTATTCCAATTTGGGAGGCAAGAGTTTTGAAGGAACTGAGAGTGTGATGGAAATTCAAGCATGGTTGAGAACACTTGATAGGATTTTCAATGACATGCAGTTGGATGACCAAAGGAAGAGGCAAGTAGCTTCTAGACAACTGAAAGGGGTAGCTTTAAGCTGGTGGGAGGTGATCATAGCTGGAAGAAATGAAAATGAAATCACTTGGAATCAGTTCAAGGAGATGTTGGAGGCAAGATTTGTACCATCATCAGCCAAGACCATTTTGCTTGAAGAATTTATCAAACTTAGGCAGGGAACTTTGAATGTCACTGAATACACTCAAAAGTTTGAGGGGCTATCCAACTATGGAGCAATGCTAGTGGCAGATGAAGCATCCAAGAATGATAGGTATATAAAAGGACTGAACCCAGGACTTAGCAGAGCTATGCTACCATATGCAGATAGAACATTTGATCAAGTAATTGATCTGGCTTTGAAACTGGAACAACATGACAAAGAAAGAGAGAAATATAGGAATTTTAAGAGCAACAACAAGAAGGATAAGGGAAGATATCACCCTTATGATAAAAAGAAGGAGGAGGCAGACAACAGGAAGAGTAAAGATACAAAAGCCAATGATACTAAGAAGAAATTGGTTTGTCATCATTGTGGAAAAGAAGGACACATCAAACCAAGGTGCCCAGAGTTAAAAGGAGGAGCCTTCAAATGCTACCTATGTGGGAAAGAGGGGCATATGAAGAGGAACTGTCCTGAGAATAAACAGCAAGGGAAATTGGCAACTTTGGATGGGAAAGGCAAATCTGCAGTGAAAATTGATGCTGAAAATCATGGCCAAGTGGAAGGTACATTACTCATTTGTGCCATACCCATACCAGTAGTATATGATACTGGAGCAACACACTCTTTGATTTCCTATGAATTAGTTAAAGTGTTAAAATTAAACTGCATATTGGTTGAAACCCCATTGCTTGTACAAAGTCCCCTAGGGAGTTCTAGTGTTTTGAACATGAATTGTGTGGATGTGGAGTTAAACATAGGAGGAAATATTTTTATTTCCAATTTATATGTTTTAAATTACCCAAATATAGGAGTCATATTGGGGGTAGATTGGTTAAGGCAATTTAAAGCCATAATTAATTTAGACTCATCCACCATATCATTGCAAAATTCTAGAGGCCAGAGAATCACAGTCCTATGTGAAATAGCTAAGGAAGGGAAATTGTATCATTTAGTTGACTTAGAAAAAGATCTGAGTGAACTAACCATTGAAGAAATTCCCATAGTTAATGAATACTTGGATGTGTTTGGGGAAGTTAAGGGTGTTCCACACCACAGACCAGTTGAGTTCCAAATTAATCTCATTCCAGGAGCAAGTCCAATAATCAAGAAACCTTATAGAATGGGGCCAAGTGAACTGAAAGAATTGAAAAATCAGTTGGAAGAATTAGAAGGCAAGGGATTTATAAGGCCAAGCAATTCCTGCTGGGGTTCTCCAGTAGTGTTTGTAAGAAAGCATGATGGTACCTTGAGAATGTGCATAGATTACAGGGAACTAAATAAAGTAACCATCAAGAATAAATACCCATTGCCTAGAATAGATGATCTCTTTGACCAACTCAGTGAAGCTAAAATATTTTCTAGGCTAGACTTAGCATCAGGATTCCATCAAATGAAGGTTGAAGACTCAAGTGTTAAGTATACTGCATTTAACACAAGATATGGCTTATATGAATTTTTGGTTATGCCATTTGGTTTGACGAATGCTCCTTCATATTTTGTTGATTTGATGAATAGAATATTTAGAGATTATTTAGACAAATTTGTACTGATTTTTATTGATGACATTTTGATTTATTCCAAGACAGTGGAAGAGCATAAAAATCATTTGCATTTAGTTTTGTCGAGACTAAGGGAAAATGATTTAAAGGCAAAATTTTCAAAATGTGCCTTTTGGAAAGAAGAAGTGCATTTCCTTGGGCATGTTATCTCTGCCAAAGGAATATCAGTAAACCCTAACAAGGTAGTGGCAATCCAAGCATGGAAAAGGCCTAGCACCATCAGTGAGATTAGATCATTTATGGGGATGGCAGGATATTATAGGAGATTCAAAAAAGATTTCTCAAAAATATCATCACCACTTACCAATTTAACTAGAAAGAACCAAGCCTTTGTATGGACAGGAAAATGTGAGCAAGCTTTTATCAAAATAAAAGAAGCCCTGATTAATGCACCAGTATTGAGAGTGCCAGAAGGAAATGAAAATTTGGTTGTGTACACTGATGCAAGTGGCTCTGGGTTAGGGGTTGTGTTGATGCAGCAAGACCAGGTGGTAGCCTATGCATCTAGGCAATTAAAGCCACATGAAACCAGGTATGCAACCCATGATCTTGAACTAGCAGCAGTTGTGTATGCTTTGAAACTTTGGAGACATTATTTGTTAGGTGCCAAATTCATTTTGTACACTGATCATAAGGCACTGAAATATTTATTCTCACAAAAAGATTTGAACATGAGGCAACATAGATGGGTAGAGTTCCTAGCTGCCTATGATCTAGATATACTGTATACACCAGACAAGGCAAATAAAGTTGCAGATGCCTTGAGTAGACAACATGCCAAAGTAGCCATGTTGATGATGGAAGAGTTTAGGGATTTGTCTATACTTACTGATTTGGAAATTGAGGAAAACAGTGAGGAACAAATGATGCCCATTGAAGAAGGTGAAGGTAAAGGGAAGTTAAGTATGATATCTCTGCAATCAGATTTACTTCTTAAGATTGGGCAAATGCAGGAACAAGACCTAAACATGGTGGAAAAGAAAATGCTCATATCAAAAGGGGAGGAAGTAATAAATTATCAAGTTGATAAAAATGGATATTTGAGGAATAAAAATAGGATATGTGTTCCAGAAAATATAGAATTGAAAGAGGAAATATTAAATGAGTACCATAGGAGTAAGTACTCCATACACCCAGGTAGCACCAAGATGTATCAAAATTTGAAAAGAAATCTTTGGTGGAAGGGGATGAAGTCAGATGTGGCCAGATATGTTGCAAGGTGCATGACTTGCCAACAAGTCAAGGCAGAGACACAAAGGCCATCAGGACTATTGCAACCCCTTAGCATACCACAGTGGAAGTGGGAGGATATATCTATGGATTTCATAGATGGTCTGCCTAGATCTAAGAAAGGAAACACAAGTATATGGGTAATAGTAGATAGGCTAACTAAGGTAGCACATTTTATCCCAGTTAAAACAGAAAGAAATGCTCCAAAATTGGCTCAAATATTCATGAAAGAGGTAGTAAGGTTGCATGGCATACCCAAAACCATTGTGAGTGATAGGGATACCATCTTCACCTCAAGGTTTTCGAAAAGTTTTCAAGAGGCTATGGGGAGTGAATTGTGCTTAAGCACTGCCTACCATCCACAATCAGATGGTCAAACTGAGGTGGTGAACAAAGTCTTAGAGGATTTGTTGAGAGCATGTACACTGGACTTTGGAGGCAACTGGGAAGACCACCTCCATCTAGCTGAATTCACATACAATAACAGTTACCAAAGCACCATAGGGGTGGCACCATTTGAAGCCTTATATGGCAAGCCATGTTTATCCCCTATATGCTGGGTAGAGACTGGAGAAAGGGCTATTCTTGGACCTGAATATGTTAAAGAAACTACAGAGAAAATTGGGTTAATAAGAAAAAGAATAGCAGCAGCTCAAGATAGGCAAAAGAAATTTGCAGATAGGAAGAGAAAGCAAGTGGAATATGAAGTGGGAGACTTTGTTTTCATCAAGATTTCACCTATGAAGAAAGTCATGAGATTTGGCAAGCAAGGTAAGCTTACACCAAGGTATGTTGGACCCTATAAAATTCTGGAAAGAATTGGTTCATTGGCTTACAAATTAGAACTACCAGAGGAAATGAAAGCAATGCATAATGTTTTTCATGTGTCCCAACTTAGAAAATGGGTACATGATAAGGAAGACATTTTGGAAGAGCCTACCAAAATTCAAATAAATCCTGACTTGGTTTATGAAAAAGAACCAGTGGGGATTATAGCCAAGGAAGAAAAGAAATTAAGGAGCAAAACCTTGAAACTAGTTAAGATCCAGTGGAGTAGTGATCCTAATGACTGCACATGGGAGTTAGAGGATAAGATTAGAATGGATTATCCTAAGCTTTTTGCAAATTAAAAGGTAATTTTTTTTTTCTTCTGGAAAATTTTGTTATGCATGGTTGATATGGTTGAATTTGTTTGCTTATGCATATGTTTGATAAGTTTTCAGAAAAGAAAAAGATGCTCACTATAAATGTTAGAAAAATTGTGAGGACACAATTCCTAAAAGGAGGGGTGAATGTAATACCCCAAAATTTTGTGAAAAATCATTTCTGAAAAATGATTTAATTTTGAAATATTTAGATTTAAATATGGTGAAATTTCTGGAATAAATAGTGTGCAAGTATATGTGTGCACGTGCACACTGAAATGGCACAAGGAAGAACTCCAGATTTCTTGGATTTAAAACAAGAATTAAAGAGCAATACAAACATGATTTTTTTTGGCAGCATGGATATTTGATTTCTGGAATTATATGGATCATCTTAGAAAATAAGAAAAATAAGTTTTACTTTAAATCAGTAAACAGATTTTAATTAAAACCCAGAAAAGAAAATTATACATATGTATATGTTATAAGGATTTGTAAACTTGTATACATATAGGTGCATATGTTTCTGAATTTAAAAGAGGAATTAAAATAAGCCTAGATAAGATATGTATACAAATATACATTTTTAAATACTGAAAAGTACATATATATATATATATAAGCAAGTGAAACCATAACATTAAAATGACATGAAATGTGATACAAGTCAATATGCTTGTGTAGGCAAAAATAGCAAAGGGGATTTTCAGAAATAATTAAAATAAAATAGGATAGTCACACTTTTAACATGACTAGGTGAGTGGCCATTTTCTGTAAAGTAAAAGAAAGAAAATGCAGCCTTTAAATTGGTTAATATGGCCGGGGTAATATGAATGAAAAATGCATGATGCTAGCCAGGACAGAAATGGAATTCTGTTTCAACAAAACCCTAGAGGAAAAATGCATATAAATAGGCAGTAGAATTGTCTTTACCCCGGGCTGCACAAAAATAAGAAAAGAAGAAAAAATATTGGAAGGAAGGAGAAAACACTCAAACAAGAATTTTCTGGATTAATAAGAAGAAACATTTAGGTGAGTAATCTCACTGAGTTCGTGGCATTAAGACCTGAGTTGAGGCAGCCACTTTTTATATTGCTATTTATGTATTTCTGGTTTTGATGTATATGATTTCATCAATGCTTTTTGGATGTCTTATTTTAAATCTGATATGATTTAATATGGATGATTTTGGATGATCTTTGATTGGTTGAGACATTTGTCTTTGGATGAGTATCATACTGTTTTATTTATACACATAAATGTTAAAGTTTAGGATCTTAAAAATTATATAGAGAATACTCTCAGCTGTTATAGATCTATGGCATGGAAACTTTATAAAGTGATTGGAGCTGCATTATACTTGGTATAAGTGCTGAGGCTTGAAAAGAAAAATGTTAAGGGTGCAATAGAAATTTTCTAAGTGCTGAGCCCTTAATCAAATCAAGAAAAAAAAACCCACAAGCTAAAATTATGATTGAACAAGATCTTGAATCTGAATCAATCATAAAGGCTTGCAGATCAGTATAACATGCCATGCCTCTTTTACAGTTGAAAATGTTCTTATATTTTACTAAGATCAAGACTTTTTGACCCCATTTAGGAAATAACTATCTGCTTATTTCTAAGGAGAATTATGCTAGGAAAAATTATGGATGTTTCCATGTTTGCAGTGACATGTTCACTTAGCATATTTGATGATAGAATTTAAGACAATACACTAGTAAATAAACTAGGGAAGGGTAGGCCAAGAAAGCTGCTGGAATGCTTGTCATATTTGAAGTATGCAAGTTGGCACATGGTTTGTTTAAGCCCTGAGATCTTTGTGCAATGATGTGAATTAGTTCATTGCAATGTGTCCCAGTGATTCCTTAATAGCAGATGAGGCAGGGATTTAAATTGAATATTACAACCTGTAAATGAAGAAATAGGAATGTGGATATTTCTTAGGTTGAATGGTATGGAACCAAGATGATTCCAGTAAATGAAATTGTTGCAAATAGATAATTATGTTTGCATGATTATGTATGCAAGTGAAAGAATGATAAATGAATATATCATACCTGAATCAACTTAATTATACTATGTTAAAATAATTGATTGCAGAAATTTGCTCAAATAACAAGTTAGTACCCTTATATTCTCTATTGCTTAATATCATGAATGAATTGATGTTACTCATACCAGATCATAGATCTGACCCTTGTTTGCTCATGGCATCTGGGGTGTCTCATTTTAAAATGAGGCAGCCACTCATGCTCTTTCAGGTAACCCAGGCACTAAGTAAAAATGAAGTAATGGCTATTATGGAGGAGTGAATGAACATGCTAGCTAGTTTCAATAAGAGCTTAAATTGATTACATCTGCATGTATTCGGGAAAAATTTTATGTTTCTAAGATTTCCAGTCATGTATTGAATATTTTATGGTTAGTGATCATGTTGCCCTTATGTTCTGTAAAGTGTCAGATTAAATTTGTTGGTCTGTTGAAATTGTTGTGTGTTAAGGTTTGATTTGTTTTTGAAGTAGGGTCTGAAACATAAACAAGAGAAATATGTTCAAGTATCAGCTATAAAAAAAAATTCTGGTAAGAAATATACAATTATGTGAGCTACTGTTTTGCATAATTTATATATATGTATTGGCTAATCTTGAGATATAACAGAGTACTGAGTTTTAGAACAAAATCTGGATTTAGCAAGAAGTAAACTTAAAAGGATTTTATCTTTTTTTACTGAAATGCTTTGTAAGTAAGTTTGAATTCATTTCTGAATTGTACTGAGAAAAGTAAAAATGTTTTTCTAAAAAGCTTCAGATAGAATGCAATGAGAGGTATCTCCATTGCTTTGAACTAGTGTGGCAGATACAGGATTCATGAGTTAACCAGCTTCAATTAAATGAAGTATTGGTTGATCATGATAGATTGTATTCTGAAAATAAAAATGCATTTCAAAGCTTAGTACCTTTAGCAATTGTTTCACCCAGTTTTCTGGAAAATGAGCAGAGATATTGACATGTACATGTATATCTGTGTACATGTTGATATTTGAGCAAAAATATGATTATAATTCTTAAAACAGTTGTAGGAATGGGTTTTAAAAATAGTTATGTAAGAAGAATTGTTTTGTATGTTAGGTTATAGGCAAAAATTAAATATATATGTACAATTATGGGTAGGTATCAGATTTCTAACCATACAGGAGAAAAAAAATAAAAAGAAAAACCAAAAATTGTGTTTGAACCGACCAGCATAGCACTCGAACTCGTGACCTTTCATGTATAAGTTAGGCGCGTTTCCATTACGCCTAGATGTTGCTTGTGTTCACTTGGGATCCACTTTCTTTTATACTGAATTTGAGACTATCCAGACTTTAACATAATCATCTATATTAAAAGCTTGTTTACCACTGATTATTACTTGATCATTTCTTAATTATAATGACAGACTGAAGTACATGTTTCCAGTGGATTTTATGGCCAATAATCAAGATACAATAATTAATCTGAAATGTTAAAAATCTAAATTAAACAGAATTTTCTTGTACAAAAATAAAGTATATACTCTGAATATAAACAAGAGGTACACATACATCTTCATATGTATGTGTATGTTACTAGTTATACACTGATATATTTATATTGGTAAGTTATTTTGATCCTGGATATATATTGTTTATTGGAAAAAGAAAATGACCTTGGAAAATATATTTGTAATGAATGATATATCTATATATCATCTCTTAGCAAAAAAAAAAAAAATTTCCTTATGAAATTAGGGTGGAAATAGGAGGGTCATTTCATATACCCCACCAGGGGCAAGGTTCTCGCTTAACCTTCAACTCTGATACCAAATGTAACGAACTGGATTTTCGACCCTCGAAAATCGACGCTAATATATCCACTGTATCACATGCCGAACATTCAAGTGCCAGAAATATCGATTTGTTAGGGTGAAAGAAGAAGGTAGAAGATAGAAGAAAACTAAACAACGACGAATCACATCGAATAATATATAATACGACAATGATCTTTACAAAAAAAGAAACATCTTTATTCATATATACAACATCAGAGTACACTAGATTTATCCTAAATTTGGATAGTTATAGAAACCTGTCTTTACATTGACAAACATACAAACTCCATAATACAGCGGTAGAAAGTGGATACGTCTGGACTATCCAGCTCCTCTCCAACTCCAATGTATCCAGCTAAACCTAGGAAAACATGCTTTGTTTGACCTGAGCATTACATGAAATAACGCCCGGGTCAATCTGGTAAACCAGTTTGAGTAAAACTCGATAATAAGTAACAGCCAAACCGATTCATACATTTGAAAGCTTTTCGAACAAAGGGTATCTCGTAAGACCACACCGCATATAAAAACGGATGGATTTTACCTTACGATAACCAAAACATTTTATATCAAAATCGAGTTATATTATCATAGTGTTTAGGTTTAAAGTAAATTGATAAAATAGCTGAAATGCTTGCATCTCACATTCCAACATACTAGGCTCTACAATAAAAACCGTAAGACATGTACTGGAGATTGGACCCTAACAATGGCAAGGTAAGGGACCACCTTCCGATGATACACCTCTAGAAAATGCACTGATGCTAACATAGAGCCGGCTGCCCCTTTAACATGGCAGACCAGATTACCTCACCCCCTTGACATCGACGCCTTATACTACCACGGTGTTTGCGTACAAACTAACTCTGAAATGGACATCTAGAATGTGGTGACTACTCCTAATGGTAGCTAACCACATAGCTCTACTTCATGCCCTGTTTTTGCCATTCCTCCCGATTGTGAGGCTTGAGGCTTTGCTTTACCTTTCTAAATAGTAATCCATCTTGGAATGCTAACACTGCCCTCCAGGCATCAATGCAATGCTCACATTCATTGGTACAAGTTTGTTCTGGGTCTGAACGAAACCGAAGGCACTAACTCTACTACATCCATTTTGGAATCATCCTCAGGATTAGTAGTAGTAGCCCTTTCACTTTAAAGAGCACCATCTTCAATCATCATCAAGATTCCTTCCACTCGAATGTACATGTTGGTTCGGAGTGGTTTTCGGATATAGATCTGATCCCGGTCTCTCTATATCAACAACTGATAATTTCTGGTTGACTCATTCCCGTTTCTTTTGGAAGTAAATTTTCGAGTCCTCATCGCGGAACTCAAATTTACATTCATACTTACTGAGTAAAATTTGTTCAAACTTGATAGTTGGTTATTTAACTATCAGTAAAAAAACAACAACCAATTCCATTTGACATTTATTTATCCTTAGCAACCACTAAGCCTCAAAACATATCTTTATTTAGTAAATCTCTTTTAAAAACATTCATATACTTATCTTTCTGACATAAGTATATTCACAAAACATTTGTAAGATTTCCCATTACCAAATCTCTAAATGTGACGCCCCACCTCTATTCTCACAATAACAAAGAGTATTAAAAGGAAATACTGTCTGTTATTACGAAGAATAAGGCTGGATAGGAGCGGCCATCCGTAGTTAGGCCTTACACTTCTATTGGTTATCTCGATAGGAGTGGTATATATATTTTTCATCTCTTTGTTTATTTACTCCCATCGACATATCCAATTCCAGTATAAAACGAACTACGATGGTTCATAATAGTTTAGGACACCTATATATTAATAACACAGATAAACTAAATGTGGAACACAGATAATATAAAATCTCATATATATATATAACTGAAGTCAGTTACAATACATGTGATACAATACATATGATACAACTACAACTGTCGACACTGGAAGTTACATATACAAGTAAATTATTGTAAATAATATACATGAATACATATCATCCTATACTATGAAAACGACTACTCCAAAAGATATGAAGAGACTTCATAGCTCAAGCAGCAACCCAAAGCAAGATATCAACAACCTGTAATAACTCGGTCTAACCCGAGTATTAATTCGAAAGAAAATAATACACGGGTCAGTCTAATTCAAACTCAGTTATTAATGCACGGAAGCAATAATAATTTAATAATCAATAGACGACAGTCATAATAAATCTCGCATATCCAGTCCTTCAATAAGAGAATCGGATAACGGTAAATATAACACGTAACAGCATTAAACAACAAATCAGCAAAGCCAAATCATCAACAAGGATAAATAAAAGGTTTATCAATAAAGATAATTTACAAAACAATAGAATTGTCTAAACAACAATTAACAGCAAGTGGCCAAAGCAAAACCCACCAGTGAACAGTATAAACAACAAAATCTAATTATCGATACGATAAATAGAAAATACATAATCTAATTATCTAGTAGAAAATTAGATAGCAACAAAATAATCAAATTAAACCCAATCAAATTACAATTTCAAAATATTGAATTGAACACATGAAAAAATTAAAGCAATTGAAATTATCAATTAAAATGTCAATTCTGATAGGGTTGCAGTACACGTTCACGTGCACTGCCTCACCACTACAGCATATGATATCATCACAACTCAATTTATTAACAGCAAGTCGAAACTGCAAAGCCAAACTATTAACAAAATGCAAAGGTCAAGTCACTGCTATCATGACTCAACACAACTGCGAGGCCAAACCAGGCTAACAGCAATACCAAGAAATCACGAACCAAACAGGGGCAAAACTGCAAACAAATACAAACTGCCTCGATGCATACATATGTATACACACATGTATACATACAAGTAGTGATTCAATACAACAAAACCAGTTCAAGTTACAGAGGCAGTAGTGAAACTGCAAATTCCAAATCAGTACAACACAACTACAGACTGCACATTCAAGTGCAAGCTTGGATGAGCGAGTGTCGACCAAGCAAAATTATCAAACAACGACAAAATGCAAATGAGTTCAGTGGTCAGTGCAATGAAAGACCAAATCTTAACCAACTGCCTAGGCTCAAAGATGAATGAAAATACAATGCATCAGTACACATGAGGACCAACTCAGTGCACATGTTCAACCAAGTTACTATGTCAACATGCACAGTGGGAAAGATGAATGCATATGAGACATACACAGGCAGTGCCTACATGTATGAAACATCATATATATATATATATATATATGCAGTCAGGCTTCTAAATGAACTAATACAAATCAATGCCAATCAACATGAAACTGGACAGTGCAAGCTTGGATGAGCAAGTGACAACTAAGCTAAATGTGCTAACCAGAAGTTCACATGAAGGTTACATTGAAACAGGTCGGGGAAACAAGCATGTGCACCAAAAATAAGGCTACACAGCAAGGCACAGCAAACAACCAAAACAATAGTGCATCACTGACCAGACCAAAACAAGCTCAACTGGACAGTATAGATGCAATGGCACGGTCTCAACATCAAAGACTGGAGGCATACATATGGTTACAGTGAAGGCAGAGCTCGAGGCTACCAAGTTAAACAATACAAATAGCTTCAAGCAATATGACATAGGTACAACATGTACACAATGAATACATGAACATGTTTACAATGGCAATCCGGACAGTAGTTCTACTCAACTTTATGTACAGATTCAAATGAGACTGGACAACATGAATGTACAAAGACTCCAAGTATTTCAAACACAAGGCAAATCAGTCACAGTGCAGTTTCCAACAAAGACAGAAGACAACATGAAAGTAGTGACAGTGCCGAAGTCACAAGGACAATGGTCAACATCAAGCATCAGAAATGACTCAAAGTTGCAGTTTCGAAAGCCAACAGAGATTTCAAAGCAACAGTTAATGGCCGAAGTCAATACTTAAAGCAAATGCAAAGTCAAAATAAATTCCCATCTAAAAATATTTTCACAAAATCATGCTTGCATATTTCAAACCAAAATCAGTGTCGTGGTATTCAGAAATCAAACCAAGTCAGAAAAATCATCAATCATCGAAACAAAATCGAACTGCCAAAGCATAGTACTAAGATCGAATTAGAATGTGAGTGAAAATCACTCACCTTTTTTTCCGAAGAGCACGAATTCGACGGTCGTAATTCCTTTTTCCCCCTTCCTCCAGATCGCCTAAGCACGGCTTGACCAAGCTCAAAGAAAAGCATAACCGAAGTCACCAGGAAATCAACTCCGTGATGACCAAGGCAACAATGAACGGATCGAACAGTTCAAAGATGAAGCCGTGGAAATCGAGGAAACGAGCGAAGTAAAACCCTAGCAGCCATTATTTCTATTTCTCGTTTGCTTTGAAAATGAGCTTGCAATGAAAATGAATGAAGGTAGGAACGGTATTCGCTTTAGATAATTATCACAGCCCTAAGCAAAAGAAACGTGGGCCAAACTTTATATTTAAAGCCTACATAACCTTTAACAATTTTTTAAAAAAGAATTTCAACTGATTAAAACTCCCAATAGCAATTAGCTAGCAAAATTTAATCGTCTATGACGATAATTAATCGGTGCAAAACCCCGAGTTGTTACACTAAATAGGATTTAACCACATTATTTAAATTGGAGAAAATGATAACTCTAAAAACTATTCCTTCGGTGTAATGTGCGGAACAGATGTTCCATACCACCATTTTATTAAAAGGTCAGCCTTGAGAAACCCAAACCTTAATTTCCTATTGTAATTATTTTCAATGAATTCTTTTATAAATTTCCCTTACCTATGAAATCCTTTTTGCTTTAACCCAAACCCGTTTAAAATCCATATTCATTTATGAACTCTTTATAATTATTCAACCTTATTATATAACTTCTTTATAAACTTTCAAACCTTGTATAAAACTATCCTTTATAGACATCCAAACCCATTTATAAAATCTTTTTATAATCATTGAAAACTACTTCTAAAACTCCTTTTATGACTACCCCCGAATTATTCACAAATTTCTTTATATAATATTCAAAACAGTTGTCAAATTATTCTTCAAATACCTTGTTCAAAATAGAATACCCTTGACGACCATTTTAAAAGAAAATGAAATATTAACTTTCCAAAACCAAACGGAGGCTCAATAACTACAATGGGTCATTAAATTTGGGTTTACTTATCCAAGTTATATCATGCGTATTGCATAACATCAGATATGTAAGGGATTCACATATAACATACAATCAATCATAGGTAGATGTCCAAGTTGCAAATATAGATACATCCATTATCACTGAAAAATGTACATATAAAAGTATATTCCATATGCTTAAGTTATCATGACCCGAGTATAGAAATTAACTTCCTTGTGTCTATCACGTTATCGATATTCAGCATTTTTGCTAAACACAAGTCACTTACTTTCCATAAAACATGTCAACATTTTATAATTACTACTTTAATTTATTTGGCTACTTAATGGTCCAGACGATAGATCCTCTGATTTAAAATCAATTAATCTTAAAAAGAAAGTTGATTTAAAACATAACTGATAACGTTTAAAAATAGCTTTAAAAAGATTAAAGTATATTCAATTAGCTTAAACCCTAATTATACCTTAATTAAATCAAGATTAATTCATAATTAAACATTAATTAACTTAATGAACTTTGTTAAGGCCTAATTAACTTCCTAATGTATCTTAGTTAAGGTTTAAACAATTCAATATTAGTTAAACCCTAATTAATTAAAAATGATTTTAATAATCAATTAATTAAATAATAATTAATTAACCTACTTAACTTAATTAAATAATAATTAATCATTAAATTACTTCTTAACTTCATCAATTAAAACTTTATTTATCACTAATTAATCATTAACCTTCCTTAAGTGTTACTTAAACCTTAATTGCTTACTTAATTACTAATTAAGTACTAATTACTTTTAATTAACTATTAAACAATAAAATATTAATTTAACTTAACTTAATCTTTTTTTATATTACTGTTTAAGTTTGAAAAACTTTTGCAAAACCATTTCAAAAAAAAATGTTTTAAAACAAAAATCGAAAATTTTGTTGAACTCTGTCAATAGCGACTATCGCTATGAGCGCAGCTCGCTTAAACATACTTTAAGGGAAAACACTTGCTTATTCTTTCCTATTTCATGTTTAGAAACATAACTTTTAAAGTTTTTGAGACTTAGAGACAAAGATAGAAACTTTGAAACAATTTCCAAACTTTAAAACAAGAAAACATAGTTTTTGATTTCGAATCAGATCTCACATCCACCGCAACACACAAAGTTGTTAACTTTGTTTCAACACAATATACTTTGTTTCTTAGATCACAACCATAAATCCATACTACCATACTTTTAACATCACAATGAAACACATATATAAACATACGGTTATATGCTTACCAACTCGACAACATCACATTCAAATCTTAAATTCAATGCCAAACATAACATCCATCAAATCACCATCGACCAACATAATAACCATTCATTTTTCTCATAATATTATCACCAAAATAAAACATCATAGTAAAGTCAAAAACCTTCCCAAAATATAGTAGTTTACTCACCTTTATACTAACTAACTTCGCCCGAACTTCGACTATAACTCGGCAACGCCTCTATGCTCGACTCTAGCTTAAAATTTTGAAACTTTGGAGGGGCTAAAGCCTTAGAATGGGTTCGGCCAACGGTGATTTGGCTTGGCTAGGACTTTGTGGGTAGTGATGGCCTTGGTATTTGGAAGAGATGATATTGAAATGAAAGTATAAGAAGTATAGAAGGTGTGGAAGCAAGTTACAACACAAAAGGCTAAATTTTTCTAATATTTTTGAACTATGGAAGCCATGGAATTCTTTAGAGAAGAAGGTTTATAAACATGAATTTGGAATGTAAATAAAAATATGTGTGTGAGGGTGTGTATTTATAGATGAAATAAAGTAGAAAAATTACCATTTTAACCCTAGTTTTAAAATATCCTAACATGTCATTATATTGACAAGTCACATCATTACCTTTCTCCCTCTCATATGTCACATCCCCCTCTCTAGTCACATCTTCTAAGCCATGTAATGATGATGGTACTTAAAGAAATGACAAGAGGCAATTATATGTACTTATTATATATAAGTTATTATTTTAAAACCATGTCTTGTCACATCACTTGCTAAACATAATTAACATTAGATAATATACTATTAGTATATTATTATTATTATTTGGTTAATTAAATCTTATATATGTATATATATGGTGCAAAAAGGCGAACAACGTTCCCGACAACTTTTCGATGTCGAAAAGTTGAAATTCCGGAAAACGTTCTTCGGTCATATTTTCTATTTTTCCACAAACTATCTATTTTGGTAAACAAATTTTAAAAACTATTTTATCATCATTATTAAATAATTATAATATGTTTATTTGTTAATAAAAACCCATTTATTTAATATTTAAACTTAACTTGAATTTTCGAAGAAATATATAAAACCGATGATATCAACTGTCGATGCCATAAATACATTTTATTTTCAAAAAAAATTATTTTATTTCGTAATCTTGTTTGAATACATATATTAGTGAATCCAGAGCTATGCATGATCCTTATTGTTTAAAAGCAGTTTTATTGATAAAACAATTTTCGGTTATTTTATCGATATTTTACCTAGAATGATATTTACAAATTACCAATATTTTACCTCGGTAATTTGTCCGCAAATATTTTTCCAAAACAAAATAACTATTATTATTTACCACTTAAAACATGATTATTTCTTACTTTTAAACCCATATCTAAATATTTTAAAAATAAATATAATTTATCCAAGTTATAAATTCGCTGGTTGTTACATTCTTCGCCTTAAAAGAATTTCGTCCCCGAAATTATACCACAACCCTATGGGATTAAGTGTAAATTAAGTGTAAATGTAAATTTCATTAATCGGTCAATTAACCTAATTAAAGAAAGAGAGAAATGAAGGGTTTCTCTCTTACATTTATGGCCTCTTCTTCCTCTAATTAATTATTTGTGTTAAGAGAAAGAAATAAAAGGTTTCTTTCTCTAAACTTTTACATTTTTGTTTACATACTTTTATGTGCTGCTCATATGAAGTCCTTATCATTCAAACACATGAATGTATTTGATACATTCATCATATTACATATTATTTGATTTTATTTTATAACTCATTTAATAATGAAATAAAATTAAATATTGATTTTTTACAAGAAACTTAGAAATATTCTAAATGAATTTAGACTTTATAGGCCCGTTAAAGATCCAATAAAGGAATTATTTTTGAAATTTACCCTTTAACTCTGTTGCGGGCTAACCCCGTTCCAACAGGGTTGTACATATGGTATCAGAGCTTAGGTTAGTTGATCATAAGGATTAGGATATGCTAAGTGAATTTATTTATATCTTTACCTATAATTATATATATACATATATATATATATATATTACATGCAAAACTCTACAAATTCCGATTATAGAAGTAGTTGCGACCATATTCAGAAAATATGAATAAGGCAACTATGAGTTGGGGCAATAAATAGAGTTAAAAATATACTCCTATCCCAATCACCCCATGGGAGATAAGTCGTAATGAAAGGAATTGACTTAAAAAGAGCATTAGTGCGACATATAGAAGAGTCCCTGAACTTGGTTGGTACTTGACTCCCTCTTTGGGCCTTGAATGCCCTATGGTTGTGGATCCCTGATAGATTGCCGAATAGTGATGTATGTTAGATCCAGATAAATAGGAAGTAAAGAATCTATATGTCAGCAGATATCCGAAGGAAAGAAGCAAGAAAGTTCCAAAAGGAAGGTGGGTAGTAGTCAATTCAAGATGATAGCCGGTTTTTAATATACTTTGAATGAGGATAAGTCAGGAAGTAAGTGGAAAATAAGAAAAGTCCAAAAGAAGGGGCAAATAAAACCCGCTCTGAGTCTAACCCCATATGAAAGAATTTGATAAAAAGGTTTAAAATTTTCTTAAAAATATTTGAAATGATTTTTAAAGGATTTATTCAAAAGTAGAAAAGCCCTATTTTTTAAAAGTAATATATATTAAAAAAATTCGCAAAATAAAATATCTTTTTCTATTTTATTTAAGTAGAATTTCTAGTTGAAATAAAAATCGTGTAGTCCAAAAATTTCAGTTAATAGGGTTTCAATAAAGAGGTATCTCTTTTGAAATAAATATAAAATAGAGTCTTTGGATTGCTTGACGGTTTTTCTGATTTTGTAAATTCTAATTTTAAAATTCTTTTAAGGGGTGGACAATATCACCACCCAAATTTCTAAGGATTGGATGAACCAGTTATTTTGATTTTATTTTATATAATTTTGGATAATTGGAATATAAAATTTTGGTCAGGAAGAAAAAGGGAATTAAAAAATAAAATGAAGGAGAGGATTTGTTTTAAGGAAAGAATAAGTACCTTT
Organism: Allium fistulosum; assembly: GCA_030737815.1. Taxonomy (NCBI): domain Eukaryota; kingdom Viridiplantae; phylum Streptophyta; class Magnoliopsida; order Asparagales; family Amaryllidaceae; genus Allium; species Allium fistulosum. The sequence continues at coordinate 793,448,409 of CM060902.1, read as the reverse complement.
CCTCTTCTTTCTATTAAACTTCCCTCCTTTAATTCCTTAATTAGTTCTCAATTAGATCTCATCTAAATCCTTTCCTCTCTATAGTAGGATAGCCAGAAATTTCCCTATGTGGAGTAAACGTTCAAAAAGCTCATTTAGTTAATCATTTTTGTTTAAAATATTTTTAAATGTATACTGAGATCATATTATTGATATTCATATATATAATATATAACTATTACCCAGCATTTGGACCGAGCAAATTCTGATGAATCTGGGCTTCAAGATGATGAGGGAATGGATCAAAGAGCTCAAGAGATGACAGGAATGATGAAAAGAAGAACTACAAGAAGTTTGATAAGATTTTGCATATGCCAAATCATGTAGGTACTGATATGATCAATCATGTCACTACCGAGATGATTTTTAATGTGGCGTCTACTTCTAGTAGTAGGTGAAAATGTAGTGTACTTGGCAGAAGAAGACAAAATTCTCATAAGATAAATCATGTCGGCACCAACATGATTTTTAGGAGTATTTTTTACAATGATGTTTGTAAACTTGAAGACTTTGACAATTATAAGGAAAACTCGAAGATATGAGCTACAAAATCGATTCGGCATTGACATAAGAATCCACCCTATTAGGCACGAAGAATGAGTAAAATCCTAAACTCAAATCATGTCAGCATGAACATGATCATGTCGGTACCGACATGATTTGAGTTATGGGTTTTACTCGTTCTTTATGCCATAGGGTGGATCTAATCTTCTACCTAGTCTTCTGCAAGCTTGCAACTTTGGGAGATGGATTTGCCTATAAATATGTAACGCCCCAGTATTTTGGACCATTCAAATAGACAATAAATCCACACATGTCGGACTTGAATAATTCAAAATAATAGATTGTTAATTTAAATTTGGCAAACTCAGCATATACAGTAAATAAATCAATTACAGAATCACAGACACAGAGTAATACAATAATACGCAGCGGAATAGATAAAATAGTAGTTCAGGAAGCTACTATATAAACATCAGAGTTAAAATAAAATACAACAGAATATCTCAAATACAGTGAAGTCTTCAGTACGAATAGATGACCTCTCTGAACAAATCAACTGGAAAAGCTGAAAGCTGAATCGATAGTTGGATCTCCAAATGAAGCTCCAAACTCCAAGGGTGAGTCTCAAATGCTGTATCACTCCGTCTGACCCGAGCGTAAAGCAAAACACAAAACACTCGAGTCAGGATTAACATTCTTATACTAATAAATCCAACTCAAGTGAAATATCAACTAAAATACAAGTAACATAAAGAATGTTTGGGGTAACCATTCTCTAAGGATCTGCAGAACTATCTACAAGGTGGAAATATACACTATAACACCGTGGTCATTCCAAATTAATTTATATTTCAAAACCAAAATATCATTTCATTTCAAATATATCTATTTTCCAAAATAGTATATATATAGGTTAAATAATTTAAAAGTAAAGTATTTATAATTTCCTCAAGTCTCACAAATTGCTTCACATCCACCCAAATTCCAAATTCAAATTTATTCAAAGCTCAATTCATCAATTCAATTCAGTTCTAAATATACCATTTAAATTTTCAATATATTTCAAAGCTTTAATATTCCACATTTTCAAATTTAAATTTAACAGTTTCATATAGCTCTTGATTTAACTTTATTATTATTTAATCAGGGAATATTCACTTAATAAATTCAATATCATTTAACTAGCCTTAAATTTCATTTTTACTAAATATTTCCTTAAATTTATTTAAATAAGAAATATTCATTAAATTATTTAAATTAAACCCAAGTTATAAATCATATCTTAAATCTCAATTTCAATAAGTTTTAAATCCGTTTAATTAAATAAAATTCTTTACTAAATTCAAATTATCTTCCCAACCTTAACTTATTCAAATTATTACTGAAATCTATTTTGAAACACAAATTTAAATACTCAACCATATTATATGTATTTAATCAATCTTAATTAAATTAAATATCATTATTAAATCTATATAAATCATTCCCATTTATATATAATAATTTAAGGCTCAACATTTATTAAAACCATATATTTCTTTCCAAACCATAGAATTTATTTTCAAAATATTTATATAAATGGACCAACGGTGTCTGTATATATATCTATCATACGGTTAAGTGATATGGATATTTATCATTTCAATCCGAAATTTAAATATATACGGGTAGATATCATTTCAACCCGTAATCCCAATTTCAATTCAAATGAAAATTGTTTGGGTTTATCATTTCAACCCATAATGATTTTCTCCTATTCTAAAGTCCGTTCGGGTATGTATCATTTCAACCCATAGTGAATTCTATACTAACAGCGAACTTGCAAAGTGATAACAGATACTGATATAAAATACAACAACAGGCATATATCATCAATAACAATATAATATAAACAACAGGATATGGTGTCATATCCCATAGGTGAACAGTTACAGATAATTAGCATATATAACAATTTAAATAACTACAGCAGCATATTTCAATTGTTGTTTCAACTGAAATCAAATTTAATAAATATAAGAATGCTAAATCGTGAGTGATTACTCACCTTTCGAGGCTAGAGAGATTTGAAATGGGTTACGAATCCAAGAACGAATTTCCAAAACGAACAAGATTGACATGAATCACGGATAAGCTGATAAATAGGAGTAGACGAATTCAAATCAAAATGCGATCGATGAAGAAGATACATTGCATATATAATTTTCAGAAAAATCAATTTAAAACATATATTTTCAAATCGATATTTAATTCAAACACAATAAAATTTTACATATATATATATATATATATTTTATACACTGAACAGTTAAAATAACTTTTAAAACTTTTTTTTTAAAACTTTATCAGTATAAAATAACTTTTAAAATATACATCAATGGAATGCTTTTAACCCACACATAAAATATATGCTTCCTTATACATATTATACATATCTAATTTATTTATTATTATTGACTTTGCGGGATCTGGAGACTAGGGTCTAATATCAAAAATGGCGTCCAGATCTGGAGACTAGGGTTTCCCCTAGTTCTCTTCTTCTTTCTTCTCTCTTCCTCTATCCTTAATTCTGTTCTTCAATCTTTTCTCTTCAAATTCTTATCGCCATGAGCCCTTTGGGGGATGATGAAGGTTGGGAAGAGGTGCGTAGGAAAAGGGGCAAGGTTCCCATGTCGTCTGGATCTGAAGCAAGGTTAAATCTGGGTGGCCAGACTTCTGGAGCGGATCGGAATCAGGTCAAAGCTAGTCAGGTGCGAAAGCAGGGAGGTAATGTTTTGGAGGCTTTTCCAGGGCGATCTTCATTGAAATTCTCGAAATCCTCCAAGCAGAAAGCTAACCTAGCAGGAAATTATGGGAAAATTAAATTTACCGTTTCAGAGAACGCAAAAAAAATTTCATACAGTGAAGCGGTTAAAATTGGAGCTGTAGGTGATCTAGGTAACCTAGATCTAGAATTTATTGAACCAAAAATTTCTGGTGGCAAAAGGATAGGTTCTCTCTCATCTGAAGCTATCAAAGAAGCAGAAGGTGGATGGGACTTATGTATTTTATTGTATGTCGTTGGCTATAAACCATGGCTTAAATCTTTTGAAGGGTACGCCAATAGAGTTTGGTCTACTCAGAAGCCGTTTTCTGTTCAATCGAGGAATAATGGTTTTTTCGTGGTAAGATTTGGATCGGAGGAGGATTGCAATAAGATTTTGAAATCTGGTCCTTGGTTTATGGATCGGAACCTGATTATTATGAAACGTCTGTCCCCAGACATGAATACGGATAGGGATCTTCTCACATCTTTGCCTATGTGGGTAAGACTCCCAGGTTTAAGTTTTAAACTATGGGGCAATAAAGCTATTAGTGCTTTAACAAGTACTATAGGCCTGCCTATCAAGATGGATGAGGCTACGAAATCTAAATCCAGGCTAGCCTACGCTAGAGTTCTTATAGAGGTTAATGCTACCTATGGTATGCCGAATACCATTGAAGGTATGGATGAAAATGGGAGAAGTTTTGTGCAGACAGTGGAATATGAAAATCCTCCTCCTATTTGTGGTAAGTGTGTGTGTTTCGGACATGTCACTGAAGAATGTCCTATGACAAAGACATGGGTTCCTAAGCAGACCCAGAAAGATATTGCTGAGAAGAATAATATGGTAGAACAAACTCATGTTGATGGTTTGGAAACGGAGAGTGAGGAAGTCGGAGAAGATTCTAATAATCCTTCGAGTAATCAAGAGACCAGTGGAAGCGTTCCAGAGGAGGGCCTGCAGCCAGTCGAAATTATTAAGGTCAATGAAGGGGTGAGTTTAGGAGGAGAAGTTCTTCCTCGGGAGATTCCAGAGAATGAAGATGGTTTGTCCAGTGATGGTGTTCAGAACGGAATTCAGATTGCTTCTAACCTGTTAGAGCAAGCAGTCCTCAATGCTTCAGGAAATAGGGAGATCAACACTTTTGAGTGTCAAGCGTCTTTGGGAGATAGAGAAGAGAGCCCTATTCCTTCGAAGTCTCCTACGGCACAGAAATCAATTTTCAATCGTCCTTCTTCAGTGGACACACAAATAACTCCTTTCAATTTACTTGCTAATGATAATAGGATTGATGATTGTATAATTAATAATGTGAATCTAAGGAGAGGTACTGATTTATGTTTTGATGTGCAGGTACAGGAAGCCTCGAATCTGGATTCAAGAAGGACAGAAGTGATAGGGGAACAAAATACATATGACAATGTCGATCTAACCCAAGAGGAGCAGGCCACTCAAGAGTCCCAGGTTAAAGAATTTGAGAACATTCAAAAGGACAAGTTAGTCCGTAAGAACCCTAAGTGGGTGCAGATGTTAGGTATCTCAGCGGAAGATATAGGTGAGTCCTCTAGCAGCAGGTCTCAGAGGACTCGAAATAACAAGACGTTTTAATGTCAATTGCATGCTGGAACGTTAGAGGGTTTCATAACCCTAACAGATTGAATGAAATAAGAAGACTTATTGATAAATTTAATATTAGTTGTTTTGGTGTTTTGGAAAACAAGCTGCTGTATTCAGATTTATTAGAATTGGAAAGAGGTTTGTTGGATGGATGGAAAGTAATCAGTAATGTCTCATGCTATTATAAATGCAGAATCTTTGTTTTACTGGATGGGAATTCTTGGAATTACAATTTCATTAGCATGAGTGACCAACATATCTCTATTGAATTGGTCAACAAATTGAAGTTTAAAAGCAATGTAACTTTTGTTTATGCTCATAATTTCGTTCAGCTTAGGTCTAGATTGTGGAAGAATTTACAAGAAGATGCGATTAATATCTATAGACCCTGGTTGGTTCTTGGGGACTTCAACTGTATCCGATGCCCATCAGAGAGAAAGGGAGGTAATCCAGTGCCTTTTAGAAATTTATTTGAACTAGATGATATGTCTAACGTTACAGGCCTTAAGGAGATCAACATTAAAGGCTACGAATATTCATGGTGGTCTGGGCCTAATCGAAACATATTTTCTAAAATAGACAGGGTGTTTGCCAACCTAGACTGGATAAATTTGTATCAGGATCTATCAGCAGAATTCTTACCTCCCTCTGTGAGTGATCATAATGCAATTCTTGTCTCTCTTTCCCACAAGCCGAGTGTTAAAAATAGACCTTTTAGATATATGAATCATTGGCCCCTTTATGACAACTACTTTCCATTGGTTGAGAATTTATGGTCAGCTGATCAGAACGATCGTCCTCTTTTTCAATTATTATTCATTCTCAAGAATATTAAAAAAGAGCTCAAGCTTTGGATTGCTGGCAAAAGCAATACTAAAAAAGAGGTTAATGTTCAGAGAGAAAACTGTTCTAGACTCCAAAAGATTCTGGAATCATCTAAAGATCACAAGTTAGTTATGGAATTTCAAAATGCCAGAATCAAATTGGAGACGGCACTCAACAAAGAATTCCTGGACACTAAACAAAAGGCGAAATGTGATTGGTTGTTGAAGGGTGACGAGGCTTCTGCTTTCTTTTATGCTAAAATGTCTAGTAGAAGAAGCAGAAATTGTTTGACTAACATTTCAGTTGATGAGGCTATAAATTTTTACAAACAAGTTTATAATCTTACCTTAACTGACCAGTTTCCAGAAATTATTTGCAAATCGATAATTTCTGAATATGGCGCGAACTTCCTGAATGAGAGTATTTCTTTGGAAGAAATTAAATTTGCTCTGTGGAATATTAAAGATTCGACTTCTCCAGGCCCAGACGGATTTAATTCAAAGTTTTTCAAAACTCATTGGTCTCTTTCGAAAGAGTTAATTTTTAAAGCTTTGAATGACGTCTTTCATAAAGGCTCTATACTAAAAGAGTGGAATCACACTTTTTTACACTTGATTCCTAAAAAAGACCATGCCTCCAGAATCCAAGATTATAGACCGATTGCCTGTTGCAACACATTATATAAAGTTTTCACAAAGATTCTGTGTAATAGACTGGCTCCTTTTTTGGATAAGTTGGTATCCCCTAATCAGTCGGCATTCATAAGAGGGAGATCTATAGGGGATGGAATTTTGTTTGCTCACGAAATTATTAGAGGTCTTGGAAGAAAGGATAATAAATACATGTGTATCAAGGTAGATTTGAAAAAGGCTTACGATTCGATTAATCGAGATTTTGTTATACACATGTTATTAAGTTTGGGCTTCCCAGACAAATGGGTGAAAATTATTGGAAATATCATTACCACTCCAGTGTTTTCTATTATTGCTAATGGGGAATCGCATGGTTATTTCAAGAGTTCAAATGGCCTCAGACAAGGGGACCCTCTTTCCCCAATTCTATTTTGTTTGGTTATGGAATATTTTACGTTACTGATGGATGGCAAAGTTAGGGAAGGTCTCATGTCTCCTATTTCAGATTTTAATAACAAGTTAACTCACATCATTTACGCTGACGATATTATAATTTTCACTAAAGCAAGTGTTCTTAATGCTTCAGCCATTAGTGATGTTTTTCAAAGTATGAAGAAAGTTACCGGTTTAGAATTAAGCTGTGAGAAGTCCAATGTTTTCTTTGGAAAAGGGGTAACCAACAGTACTGATATTTGTTCTATTCTTAACATTCAACAATCAGTACTCCCTATAAGGTACTTGGGCATCCCTCTATCTAGTTCTAATTTGAAAGATAGGGATTGTGATCTATTGTTAGAGAAGATAAAGACAAGATTGGCAGGTTGGGAAACTAGAATGCTCAGTCTAGCTGGGAGACTAGAACTTATCAAATCTACCATTTACCCTATCATTCAATTTTGGATGCAATGCTTTTGTCTCCCAAAAACCACGGTACATAAAATAAAGCATTTGATTCTTAATTTCCTTTGGAAAAGCCGTAGTAGTAAGATTCCCTGGGAAATTTTGTGCAAACAAAAAGAAGAAGGAGGTATGGGTCTAAGGAATTTAGAAGAGCTGAATCAAGCGTTATATATTAAATTAATTTGGAAAATTCTCAATGTTGAATAAATTTGGGCAGATCTTTTAAAGCGAAAATATATTGGACATAAAAGCTTTTGGGATATCAATCCGAGACTGGACGACTCGGGAGTGTGGAAATATATTTTGAAGAACAGACAAGCAGCTTTGAAGTGCCTTTCTCTTAATATAAGTGATGGCAAAACTACGTCCCTCTGGTATGACCCATGGTTGAATGGAAGCTCCATTTTGGAACGAATTGGTTTAGATACGGCTTTTAGAACTGGAACAGAACATTTGACTCTTGATAGAATTGTAAAACAAGGGGAATGGAAGTGGGACGAGTTTAGTTTCCTTCGGCAGATTCATTCGGAGATTGAAGGTGTCAAGATTTATAAAGACAGCGAGCGGGATTTTTGGGCGTGGAAATGTTCCAAACACGGTCAATATCAGTTTAAACTAGTGTGGAACTCTATTAGGTCAAGTTTTGAAGTTAAACCCTGGTCGTCTTTAGTTTGGAACAATATTCACGTGCCTAAAATGGCGGTTTGCCTCTTCAAAGCCATAAACGATTATTTGCTAACGAAAGAGCGATTAACATTCAAACATATTGTCGTAGACCCCCTATGTGTTTTCTGTAATAATTACATTGAAAATATAGATCACCTCTTTTTCCAATGTAATTATACAGGAAAAGTCTGGTTATGGAGCTGTAAAAAATTTTTTAGCTCGCCGAGAAGTATGTTCTCATTTACACTAAGGGAAGACTTGCAAAATATTGTATCTATCTCTAAATCTAGAAATCTCAACTCAGATCTGTTCCAATTATCTATCTCAGTTTGTATTTGGCACATATGGAAAGAGAGAAATGACAGGATTTTTCTTAACAAATTTAATGACACTTCGCAGTTATGCTCAAAAATTTACCAAACAGTGAATATTAGAATGGTTAAATCAAAGCATTTTAAGCACTTGAAAGGTACGTCAAACATTATAGCTAACAAATGGGGATTTACCTCGCTAAGCTAGTCAGGGTTTCTTCGGATTGATCATATGTATTGCTTCTCCTTGCTGCTTCCTTCTTGTAGCTTGATTCAGGTTTTCTGCATCCTGTTTTATCTTTACATTCATCTTACATCTTTTTAATTTACATCTTAATTAATTATTATCAAGCCTATTTGATCTAGTCTGTAAGTCTAAGAATGCAGGAACTTTGCTGATCCGCTATCTCTCTATTTGGTGTCTCCATCTATTATAACATTGTTCGAGTTAGTTTCTCAGAAGTCAAAATTATCATTAAAATAGGAGAGTTAAAAACTTAGCTTCTATGGCCTCTCTTTAGAGGTGATGATCTTCTGAAGTACTTCAAACTTTTGGAAGTCGGTGACTCCTTGCCTTTTGTTTTAAAGGATCTGTCCCTGGTTTGCTTCTTGCTCAGTCGTGGCATAGCTGAAGTTCTGAAGGTGGTGCAAATGTCTGTGGTTTTCCTGGATAACAAGATTTATTATGGACAAATTAGTAGTTTTAAAGGAATCAGTTCTACCGAGGACAATAAAAGCTTTATCAAAAACTTATCTCGTTTTGTGTCATCTCGAGAAAGAGCTGTTGTTCCTAAGGTTTTGCTAAACCTTTAGATCTGTGAGGAATCTCAGATCTAATCTGTTAACTTTTTGTTCGAAGGCTGTTAAGAGCTTTTTCAGCATCCTTGACCTGGAATCATTAAGAACTCGTTAGTCTGAAGTTTCAGGAACGAAGTAGAAGAATTTTTAGAAAGTATACTTACTCTAGTGTTTCTGGAGGGATGGTAGTTCGAGTCTCAGCTGTTGTCTTTTGGTGAGTTTCGCCGTGGTTTCGTCGTCGCAGTAGTTAAAGGAGGAGATTAGGTCTTTAATGGCAGCAGCCATTATTGACTCTCACGAAGCTTTTTTAGGAAAGTATAGAGATTCGAAGAGAATGAAGTGTCGTATTGCCTTTTCTCCCTTGTGATGTTCTGGATCGTTCTGGAGGCTTCCAATCTATGGACCTGCTATTGGGTGTTGGGTTGGTTTAGTTTTTGGGCCCAACGTGTATTTTTATGTTTTGAGAACTTTGTTTTGTCTTTTGCTTTGTATTCGGGCCGGTTATTGGCTTCTATTCTTTTGTCTTGTTGGACTTGGTTTTATACTCTATAGAAAAGTTTGAACCCCTCTTTCAAAAAAAAAAAATTATTTATTATTATTATTATTATTATTATTATTATTATTATTTATAAAACATACGGTTTCATATAAAATAAAACATATAAATACAAACGAAAACCCAAAATCAGAAAATGAAAACAAAAGAAAAACAAGAAGAAGAAGAAAAAAAATAATTAAATAAAGGAAAAGCATGCGGCCGTTTACCTGACGGCTGAAGCTCACACGAGAGATGGAGATGAAGAAATGCAGTGAAAATTTGTGAACGCGAGTTGAAATATATATAGGGAAGTTCGCTCAAACAAGGGATGTAGGCACTGATGTGGTAAGGGAGATATTGTGTGGTTTCGAAATTTAAACAGAAGTAATTGCGTGATTTAGGCGAAAGAAAAAATATGGCAAGCAAAAATTGATTTGGAACGTTTCAGTGTCAATCAAAGATTTTATTTCATTTTTATTCTAAAATTTTTTTCCTTCTCTTCTTGCCGAGTGAAATATGAAGATGGATTTGTCAAATATATTGAAAGCAGAGGACAGGAAGGGAGAAGCAAAGAAATAAAAATGGGTAAAGTGGAAAAATTGAACTGCCAAAAGTTAAAAAAAAGAAAAAAAAAGTTTCAGCGGTTAAAACAAGTAACGTAGGAAAAATGAATAGGCACAAATTGGGAAATGTATCACATAAATAATAAATATAAAGTAGCAGGTGAAGATTTTAGGAAATAAATATTCACGTTGATTTATACACGCAAATAAAATATGAGCTATAGCCAAATCAAATAATGAAAAGAGGAAAAACATACGTACGTTATACGTTTCTTCCAGTGATCGTACAGAACAATAGATAAAGGGAGAACTTTGCGCTGAGGGAAGAAACAAAATGGAAGATCTCATAAATAAATGCGAATATTAAATCAAATCGAATAGTTTCAAACAATGAATAGTCAGATGAAGATAAACAAATAGCAACCATCAAATCCCTTGATTTGCTGAAGGTTAATTAAAGCAACAAACAATGCTTTTATCAATTAATATATATAAGGAATGAACTGATTAAACAGCGCAGAGGAGAGAGAACGACCGTATATGAATTGAACAAGGGTGAAAGTTGCACGAAAAGTTTTAGAGTAATGAAACCGAACGTTTGATTTTGTACTGTTGGCAATAAAATAAATGAAAAGTAACAGAAAACACTTGATTGACGCAGATAATTAAAGCAATTAATATGTGTGCAGCACGTTTCAAAATTTGAAACGGAAGGAGAATTAACTGTCACAATTAAAGGTACTGATATAAATGTAAAGTAATGTGACTAGAAACTATTCGTTTCTTATTTATTTATTTCATATATAGTTTGTACAATATACGCTAAATTTATAACAAAAGTGACGTATCTAAATTTATACATTACTTATTTATTCTCTACCTATTTTTAGTAAAATATACGTTTTAAAGAATCTTCATTAGCTACAAACCATTTATATGCTAACTAAATAAATCAAAACGTATATAACGTACAAATTTAAACTTGTATTTTAAATAGCCTATTTATACTCTATTAACTTTAAAATTTATTACTTAATTCACTTTTGATTTGTTTACATTGGTTTGATTTACTTAACATTTAACAAATAACTGATGTATATACGAAAAAAGAAAACGTAAAATTTATTTCCTATATATTATTCAATTTAAAAATTTATTTATTAATCGATTAACTAAGAAACAAATGTGTATACGTATAATGTTTATTTCTTTTACAGAATATTAATTACTTGATTTAAAGGTGTATAACCAAAAAAGAACAAAAGTGGAAATAAAATGTTGTTACCAATATATTCAGTTAAATTAAAAGATTTGGAAGTTAGAATTTAAAAGATTTAAATTCCAATAAATTTTAAACTTTAACCAAAAATAAGAATTTATAGAATTGGCTTATATTAATAAAATTTTGGTGACTATTTATAAAAATAATTCAATTTTTTTTTTGTAAATTAAAACCCCAAAGTTTATAAATAAAAGAAAAAAATACTTCTTAAATTTTTTTTTTGGGTTGTTACACTCTCCCCCACTCAGAACTTTTCGTCCTCGAAAAGGAACAAAGTAGGAGAATAGAAACAACCAGATGAAAAATTAGACTCTGGAAAACAAATTAAACGATTTATTTAAAACCATATAATTTTTTTTTTAAATTAATTAATATTTAATAGTTTGGCCTAAACTCATTTTATTAAATCCATTCAATTATTTATGAGATCAATTATTTATATAAAACACTAACAAAAATTCTATTAAACTAGGTTGTATATAAATAAACAATATTTTAAAGGATATATTCAAACGAAGGAAAGAAGGAAAGAAGATAGATTCAAAAAACAGAATATAGGTGAATAAATAAAGCTGGGCAGATAAGGTAGATTCAAAAGAATAGTATCGGGCATGAATAATTAATTCAAACCATAAGTATTTCAATTTCAAATATTAATACAAAATTCCTTTGTTGAAAATACCATTATAATAAAATACTTTTATAACTCGATGTTTCAACAAGTTTATCCTTATTCCTGTAGACTCTGGTGGTGCGTTGAACAGGCGCAAAACTTGAATTCTCCAGGTACTTAGTAGACTTGTTTCAACACCCAGTGAAAATACTCGAAAAACTTTTAAAAAAAGATATGGAAAGTACAATCCAAACAAAAACAAACAAAACATGGATCGCAGATACACAATGGTTATGCCTGGGTCCCCTAGGAAACATCCGTACCTTTTAAGCATTCACTGCCTTGCGAATTTCGCCATGATAACAAAACTGTGGACCGCAGGATACATAACAATGGTTATGCCTGGATCCCCCAGGAAACATCCATACCCTTTAAGCAATCTCTACCTTGCGGATTACGCCACTAACACGACCATAGATCGCAGATACACAATGGTTACGCCTGGATCCCCCAGGAAACATCCGTACCTTCTAAGCAATCACTGCCTTGCGAATTACGCTTGGCAGTCGAGTTCGTAAGACCATGGGTAACGCCATGGAATTCGAAGGACACTCGAGTATCATATCCGGAAAACCAAAAATCGGAGAGAATAATATCGATATAATGAATCCAAGATGTGGCCACAAATCGGATATCAAGCAGAAGGTACTTTCCATATCTTTACTTCGAAAATATGTATCATATAGTACCTTTCAAATTAATTTCAAATATCATACTTATATAAAGTCCATTATATATAAGATTAAATTTTCAAATCAAATACCATTCCAAAATCAATAGTATATCAAATCACACTTATATAAACTTCAATTATATAAGATTTCACTTTTCAAATTGAGTACCTTTTCAAATCTATAGTTTTCGAATCAACCTCATACTTATACAAACCAAATTTTTTTATATCAGTTCGATAACTCCCAAATCAGGTATTTAGTAAAAATAAGGTTCTCAAATTTCAATTTGTTTCAATATTAGTTTAGTTTCAAAATCATATACAATCCCACTAAATTATTTCTTCTCAATTTAAATATCTTTAGTTTCAAAGTTTCCAACATAATAAATTTAGAAAATAATCCAAGTTTCTAAATCAATATCATTTAAGTCAACCAATTCATTTCCAAAATCAATAGTTTTCAAAATCAATCTTATACCTACATAAGGTCCATCTTATATAAGGATCAAATTTTACAAAATAAATTTCGCTGTATAAAGAGCCATATGGGATTGAATATCTTTGCTTTTATGGGTTATATATCTTTTTAATTTAAATTGGAAATTTTCTTTTAGTAAGCAAAGATATTCCAACCCGACAGCTTTCAACTTCAACGTCAAAATATATCACTGATATTAGAATATAAGATGTACATACGTCATCATTTCGCAAAATCACATTTGATCGCTCGCTCGATCACACAAGTTCGCTTTCGAACTAGTATTGTCCATTCAACTTCCCTAATGCGGATTTCGATATGGTTTCTCGACCAGAAGCCATCAGTCTCCTTGCATAGCCATATACTATGATAGAAAATTCTAGAATCAAGCCCAAAATCCATATCAAATATTCGCCATCAAGAATCGAATAAAAATCCTAACACGAAATTGTGTAATTCATCTCGAACTTGTGTACTCAAACCTGGATCAAATTAATTATGCGAATAAAACAACATACGTACAACTTATAAATTTATTCCAACTTGTTAAATATATAGTTTCATAAAGATGTTACAAAGTTAAAATATTTAAACTAAATTTTATTCAAAATATTTTGAAGACCAAATTCCTTTCAAAACATTTCAAATCTAAATTTCTTATTAGGAAATTCAAAATAGCCTTATTTGTTTACTAACAAAACAGTTTCAACTTATTTAAATCATATTACTGCATAGTTTTAAACATACATATCAAACTTATATACTTTATACTTTTCAAAATTACATAGCTTGGAAAAGTTAACCTTGATTTGGAAGTACTCGAACCTTCAAAATAGTAGAAGAAATCATATTTTCAAATCCAAGAGTTGGAAATCACCAACAAATCAGTAAATCAATTCCAAAAGATAAGGTTATATCAAATCAGATCCAAAACTCAAGGACTGAACACCGGCTTACTTCAAATCATTTCAAATATATATATATATATATATATATATATATATATATATATATATCTTTCGAATATCAAATCATACTTCAAAATTTGACATCAAAATGGTTTCACAAAATCACTCGCATAGCAAAGCTACTGAAGTGGCCTATCCCCCACTCTGAAACTCGAAAATCAATGTCGATGATGCGTGCACTCATTACCGAAATTATTTTCCGGCGACATAAGTGAGTTCTGGACTTCTATTTTCTCAAACTTCTTTTGAAATTTCTTCGAAATCATTCGAAACTCATTAGAAGTCATTTGAAACATTTCTTATTCGGAAAATACTTTTAAATCATATTATTATTATATATTTCAAAATCTTAAAACCAATTTCAAAACACCGGAGTTCAATTCTCGAATTTCAAATTTAAAATCCTTCAGTTATAAATCATTTTTAGATAAATCAAATTTCTTATATAATTTTTCAAAATTACAAATCCTTTCGAAACCTCAAATTCTCATTTTAAAAAGGTATATAATCATTATCGAAAACATTTCACTTTTATATATATATAATATAATCAGACTTATCAAAATAATAATTTGGATATATAAAACAAATTCAAAATACAAACAAACCCGATTTTTTAAAGGATGATTTAAGAATAGATTTCAAACAAAGATAGAGATTCAAATTAGAGGAACTCTTAATGAAATAGAATTATGATTCGAAGATAAGCTCGAACGAAGATGAGATAATTAAATTTCAAAATAGAAGATGAATATACTTATATAAATCGCGGGCGACCTTAACCGGGTCAACCGTGACTTCAGGAACAAGATCGATGCAGAATTCCAAGAAAAACCAACATTCGATCGCAAGAGATAGCGGCATCTAAACCAAAGATATAGAAATCTCCGGTGAATCAATGCCAATTGTGAAGGAGTTTCACCCCTTCACAAATCATTCAAAGATTGGTGGGATCCTATTCTTATAGAGATCATTCGAAGTGGAGTTATGGGATACTCCAGAATCAAAAGAATTCAAATAGGGAGAGACAAGAATGAATTTTGGAACCGTAAGAAATGTGACGACCGCCCATTACCCCTGCACTAAACATAGAGATAGTGCGCTGTAAGGTGTGCCAAGCAGCCATGGACGATCGCCAGGGAAGTTAAAACAGCGGAATCTATCGTATTACTCACAGCGCATAGATAAAATACAATAGAGTATATATATAGTGAAGCCTCGCAGAATAGAATCTCATCAATTAAACTTCATAATAGTTGAATACAAACATCAGAATAGTCAATACATCAAGCCTCACTACATATCACTCAGAGAATATACAAGCAGCGGAACATCCAGTACATATAGTAAGAAAATAATACGCAAGCCTCCAGCTCGTCTTCGTCATCAGCATCGTTGGTCACTATGATCAGCACCTATCACCTGCCACCTAGTCTGCCCATCCCAAAATGGATGAACAGCCCAAGGTAATAAGAATTGAACATAAAACCTTGAGTCAGACAACAGTCTTAGTGAGCGGTAAATTAACTAACAACATACCAAAAGAGCATAAAGGTAAAAGGAATAGGAATCCAACCCTCCCACTCTACCTTTTTCTATAGTGATAGCTCCTAGACACACTAAGCAAAAATAAACATAGCAAAGCAGACATTTAAAGTAAAGCAATTATCACTCGAGTCAAGGGCGATGTTTTCCAAGTACAAACCCCCAAGGCCTAAACCAAGATCAGATAAGCACCCAGAAAATACTGCTCTTGAGACCGAATGACGATACAACCAAACATCCATGACTCTGGCTATCACTGTTATCATTGCCTCGATATCACCGTTAATTGAATGACCGGCACATTCTTTCAGTCGTCCGTCAAGGGCTAATGGAAACCCCGGTTCTAGACAGAACTCCGCACGTCGTCGCAGCCCGTGCCTAGGACTATCGAATCTGCCCAAAGTACTCGACTACAAATCATAGTCTTCAGGGACTATCGAATCTGCCCAACATACTCTTGCTTTGAGCCTTCTAGAACCTTCAACAACGATGAAATCTCAGCCTTCTAGTCATCCTCCTCGACGACTATTCTCATACTAGCTCAAGCGCCTCTCGAGCAAACCATTATCCTCAAACTCGAACCATATCACCGAGTCTTCAACATGCTTGGAATGATCCCGTCTGGACTAAACCAAGGCTGTCTCACATCTTGCTTCGCTTCATCTCATCATAGCAAAGCCTCATCTCATCATCATCAAATCTATCTGAGATGACCCACTTAAAAATTTTTTTTTTTTAAACATTCAGTGGCCATTTAATCAAGAAAATATTTAATTCAAAATTTTCTTCTATCCAGGACCTTTCTGCCAATAAATATTGGTTTAATCATTTTATCTTGAACTTATATATATGAAGATATATAAGTCATCTTCTACCTAAATCAGAGTATATAAATTTTGAAGGTAGAAACCTGTTTGAGTATTGCTTAAAGAAATACTCCCTACATAGCAATAGTGTTTCTTTTTCAAAACTAGGTTTTTCCCAATGGCTTAGGTTAATGCATTACTATTGATTCTATGTCTCAAGGCTCCTTATTTTACATAAATTCTTCTGATTTTCTTACTGGGTAACTATGCTTTTACTTGTGCATGTGTGTGTGCATGTTTCTGTGCATGTGTGTTCAAACTCAGGCTATAAGAAAGTGGATCCTAAGTGAACACAAGCAACATCTAGGCGTAATGGAAACGCGCCTAACTTATACATGAGAGGTTACAAGTTCGAGTGCTATGCTGGTCGGTTCAACCCAATTTTTGTTTTTTTTTCTTTTTATTTTTCCCCTGTTTACATAATTGCCTGAGTCTACCCTATATTTGGCTATGAAACAGATCTAAAACTTAATTAAAAACACTTGGGTGCTGTCTTAACCCAGGCTCAAGAAAATGGCTATGTTAGCCTTGTTCTGGTTTGCACTATTCTGATACAAGGTATCTGCTATATCATTTTCTTTTCAAAGTAACTCAAGCCCTTTTTATCAGATTTAATTTTGACTTGAACATGGATTTTCCTATGCCAGTTCTATAGATATACTTGCAAACCACAAATTCTTTCAAACTCAGATTTTCTACCATTATAGCCTAACTGTTCTTGAAGCTTGAAATTCATTTTTTCTTAGCAAAGCATCAAAACAAAGCACATAGTTCAGCTATTATATGTAAGTTCAACACTTACAAAACAGAGAATAATAATACATTGGTTTTTCTAGGCAACTTAAACAATTATCTTAACATAGTTCAACATGAATATCTAATTTAGCTTCAGCAAAGACTTTTAAAAACATAGCATCCAAATCTTAAGCAGTTTAACATCCAAAGCCTGATCAAAGCAATCCCTATTTCCCTGCAAAATCACCATGAACTGCCCCATATAAATATGAGACACCCAATGGTGCATAAACACAAAAGGGTCAGACTATTTGTCTGGTGTGAATAATCTAACTGAAAACATGATTTATTTCAATTCTATTTATATTCCAGTACTTTGCAAGAATAAGAAACTCAATATCTTCTGTGTGCATGTTTTTGTGAAGCATGAGCATTCATATTAGTGCCAAACAGATTATATATGATCACAATGATTTTAGTTCATAGAAAACAACCACAAGATTCACCAATAAAGCACCAAAACAACCAAATGCAAACATCAATTCAGTTATCATCTCCTTTTCAACTTTACTGGCCATCAGGGATTTTGCCCAGACCTCTCCTGAACCTATTTCTAAAGTTCACTATCAATTATAATAGGGTCTTTAGCTACTTTCTCTTTTTAAACACACACTGCCTGGGACATCTCTCTGTTAACCCAGTACACTCAGGCCCCTGGGTATAAACATACCATGTGTGAACTTGCAATATTCCCCTTGCCAAGCTATACTTTGGTAGCCCTAAGATCCCAAATCCTTAGTTAAATTACTAAGTGTTATTATTATTTTTCACAGCAGTGCTAATCCCTTCTGCATCTCACTTCTTAATCAGAGAAACATAAATGATGCAAGCAACATATATTCATCCAGAGTTTGGTAAGTTAAATTCTCAGAAGCAACCATTTTATCATAAAAGAGTGAGGTGACCTCTTAGCACATTATTTTGCCTATGGGTTTCACTGGATCAAGATGTAAGCATATGGTCCTGAGTAATTTGCCAGATATATATATATTCTTCCTTACCTCTGGTTCAATCAGATTCATGATCTGGCTAAACCACAAGTATATTTGATTTGGGTATTTCATAAAACATAGAAGCTCAGCACATGTACAACATTGCACTTCTACATTTTCTTTTGTTTTAATTAATATGAGACATAAGCAACAACACAATGTAACAGCCCATATTTCTTTCTACCTTCAGACCATATACCCACTACTTGAATCCGGGGATTTTACAAACAACTTACAAAGAAAACTTATAAAAGAAAACACCCAATCTCAAAGTTAACCCATATCTCAGACAAACATTTTAGTTCATGAATCCATGACTCTTATTTTTCTGGGTAAATCAGATAGAGGTTTTACCCATAAACAAATCATTAACAAGCCAAAGTCATCCAATCATAAAACATAACTTGTAAAAGAAAATTAGTTCAAACTGGCTGCCTCAATATTCAGGTCTTAATGCCAAAGTTTTCAGTGAGGTTACTCACCTTAATCCTTCTTCTTCCTATGCCTTATGAACCCCTTTTTTTTTTAGTCTTCTGCCTTCTCCTATTTTCTCTGGTTTATGCCTTGTATATATTTCTTTTTAAGAGATAGAGTAATCATAAAACCTTACCACACCAGGTCTTCTTATATGAACTCTGGCTGCTACTAGGGTTTAAGGAAATTACCAAATGCCAATTTTACCCTACCAACTATGATCTGCCTCTTATTCTAACATTTTAGAGAAAATGGGTAAATAGTCCTGGTATATTTTTCAGAAAATATACCTCATTGCCCCGGTCATGTTATTTGCATGATTTCTGTTTTTTTTTCTAAAGTAAAAAGGAATTGCTAAAAATGGATAAAGTGCTTGTCCAAGAGCTCATACCATTTTCATGCAAATGTTAATTTTTCTTTTTATTTCTGCAAGTATTATTTAGTGCACATGTATAATACATGTATGCCTACCCTGGCCTAAGTCCTTTTTTTTTCCCAAGGCTTGATGATTTCTGCCTACATGTATATATACTTGTAATTCATATATCCTATTATTTCCATTGATTGTTGCTCATTTTATCACACAGAAAACTGTGTACATGTTTGTGCACTGCCTTGTGCACCTGTACATGTTTTATACTTGGTATCTGCAAATCAATTTCCTATTCCTATTTTTTTTCAATGCAATTTCAAACAAATACAAACTAAATTAAATCATGAAATTACTCACAAAATCAGGGTTATCACACTATCCATATGAGCTTCATCATCCGCCACATATGCCACGAGCAGCTTTTCCAATTCAAGAGCCTTTCCTTTAGCTTTTGAATCACCTTCGACTAACTTGTCCAAATCAAATCATCAATCAACTAATTTACAACAATCAATCAAGTCAACATTAATCCAAGTAATCAAGCATTCAAACATGATCTAATAAACAATTATAACTAAAATGGCAATATTGTAAATAAAGAGTCTAAATCTAACAAGCATGAATCATGAACAATATCTCTACAACTTGATGAATGAACTTGCATAGGTTAACATGTAGTAAAATGGATGTCAAATCATCATGAACAATAGATCTATACTTAGGTTTAAGAAAATGCATGGAAATCACTATTTTAACACCAAATCCAACCATCAATCCGATATACTCCTTTGGATCCGTGTGAGAGATAATCACCACTCACCAAATCACCGAAACACCTCAAAAGCAACACACTTCAGATTTGGACAGCGAAGAATCTAACTCGATCTATCAAAATCCCGCTTCAAACGATGAAATCTCTCTTCGAAGAATGTAGATCTTCAACTTTAGCTCTTGGATCTTCGATCTTGATCTTCGATTTGGATGGAAGGAATCACAAGATTAGAGTGGAGAAAAGAAGTGAAGAAGTGTAGAACCCGAGCTCTCAAAATGGCAGCACTTCGTCGCCTCGAAATCCGGATCCCAAAAATGAAGAAGAACCCGCCTATATATAGGCTGATTTCCTTAAGTCGTCCGCCCCTATAAGTCGTCCATGACCTATCGAGACCCCACGACCTACGACCTAAAGCCCCCACGACCTAACACTGCACGACCTAACTACGCGTGGCTTAGCGACCTAACAAATGCCACGACCTAAGACAATGCGCGAACTAACGACTCAATAACTACGCGACTTAACTGGGTTACGACCTAACACCACACGACCTAATACTTAGCGACCTAACAACTCATGACCTAATACTTAAGTTGTCTACGACTTAACTTCCTTAGGTCGCTCACTGCTACCACCAGCTTCCTTAAGTCGCTGTCGACCTATCCTCCTTAAGTCGCTAACTCGCCCAGTTTCCTATGCCGCTAACTCTTAAGTCGCCGTTCTTCCCTAAGTCGTCTATCCCTTAGGTCGTTAACTCGCAAACTCTCTTAGGTCGCTAACTGGCTTAAGTTGCTAACTCCTTAGGTCGGTCAAATCCTATAGGTCGTCCCAAACTATTATACGACCTAAACCACTACCTCGTCCAGTCCTTAAGTCGTTAACCGCTACCACTATCTTCCTTAGGTCGCCAACTCCTATAAGTCATCTACGACCTAACCTAACATCTGCATGACTCATCTCTGGACGACTTATCAACATCAACGACCTACTGACGTTTGTTTTGAAATGTTTCGATTCGTAAAAATACGGGTCGTTACATTCTCTCCCCCTTAGGAATTTCGCCCCCAAAATTCCAAACAAACAAGAGCAATCAAAGACTATTCTGCACGCCTACCATACATAGCAATCAACAAACCATGCATCCAATTCTAACCTAGCATGCAGAATTCTAAATTAGAACAAGTTACAATGTCATGAGATGCCATGACACCTTATGGCCATACCTCGAAGAGTTCAGGATGAGCTGCCTTCATCCTCTCTTCCACCTCCCATGTACAGTCGTAAACATCATCACTCCATTGTACCTTGAGCAACCTAACTACCTTCCTCCTAAGCTGTTTCGTGTTGGTTCCCACAACACGAAGCGGCTTACGAGGTCTCTTATCAACTGGATAAATCTCGAAATCTTCACAGCTATCAGCAGAAACCACTGTATTCGAGTCGTGCACATATTTCTGTAGATACGATACATAAAAAACATTGTGCACACCCGTCATCCTTTCTGGTAACTCCAATCTATAGGCAAGCTTTCCAATTCGCTCGATGATCGGGAATGGTCCAACGAATCTCGGAGTCAATTTTCCTTTCTTCCTAAATCGAATAACATTCTTCAATGGAGAAATCTTCACAAAAACCAAATCACCTACGTCGAATTCCAAATCCTTACGACGCTTATCGGTATAACTTTTCTAACGGTCTTGGGCTGCCTTCATTCGTTGCCGAATCATTTCTATGCAGTCTGAAGTCTGTCGAATCATTTCTGGCCCAAGTATCAGCTTTTCTCCTATTTCTAACCAACATGTTGGAGAGTTACACGGTCTTCCATACAATGCCTCATATGGTGCCATACCAATGCTTGACTGGTAACTGTTATTATACGAAAACTCCACCAAATGAAGGTGATCTTCCCATGATCCTCCGAAATCTAAAACACAAGCTCTAAGAAGATCTTCCAAAACTCGGTTGACTCTCTCGGTCTGACCATCTGTTTCGGGATGATAAGCTGTACTCAAACACAACTCGGTTCCCAAAACTTCCTGGAAGCTCTTCCAAAATCCACTAGTGAACAATGGGTCTCGATCGCTCACTATACTCTTCGGAATACCATGGAATCGAACTATCCACTTAACATACAGCTCAGCCAACTTTGATGCAGTTCTGGTTGATCAAACAGGAATGAATCTCGCACTTTTAGTCAGACGATCTACGATGACCCAAATCCCTTCATTTCCCGTTCTGGTTCTAGGTAACCCATCAATAAAATCCATCGATATTTGCTCCCACTTCCATGTAGGAACTTCTAATGGCTGTAGCAATCCACTGGGCTTCTTTTTCTCAGCTTTTACCAACTGGCAGTTCATGCACATTGAAATAAAATTTCCAACATCCTTCTTCATACCTTCCCAGTAATAGGTTCTCTTCATATCCCGATACATCTTATTTCCTCCTGGATGAATTGTCAACTTCGAGTGATGACTTTCCTTCAGAACTTCATTTCTCAATTCATCTATATCGGAAACAACTAGTCGTCCTTGCTTCCGAAGCCAACCCTCTCGATCGACCTCGAATCCTTTATCCTTTTCTGGGTCTAACCCAGATTCCAAATCACGGATAATCTTGACAAGCTTATCGTCTCGCTTTTGACTCTCGCCAATCCTTTCCACAAGAGTCGGTCTTATAGATAAATTTGCCAACATCTCAGGTTCCAATTCACATCTAGGCCTGAAGTCAAATCCAGATAAATACTCGAGATTCTTCCATTCTGAAAACATGGCTCCCAATCCTGCATGTCTTCGACTTAACGCATCTGCCACTGCGTTACCTTTTCTCGGAGTATAGGCTATACTAAAATCATATGATGCCAAAAACTCTAGCCATTGTTGCTGCCGAAGATTCAAATCCTTTTGGGAGAAGAGATACTTCAATGACTTATGATCTGTAAACAACTCAAATCGAACTCCCAATAGGTAATGTCTCCACATCTTCAAAGCAAATACAATCGCCGCCAACTCTAAATCATGAGTCGGATAATTCCTTTCATGCGGCTTTAATTGTCGACTTGCATACACGCAACAACTTTACCCTTCTGCATCAGCACTGCTCCAAGTCCAGTACCACATGCATCGTTGTAAACCACCATCTCATCATTTCCACTTGGAATAGTCAAAACAGAAGCACTTGTTAGTCGCTTTTTCAGGATTCCGAAAGCTTGCTCACACTTAGCATCCCATCTGAATACTTGACTCTTTTTCGTCAATCCTGTTAATGGTGCAGCTACCTTGGAAAAGACCTTGATAAATCGATGATAGTATCATGCTAATCCAAGAAAACTTCTCACATATGATGCATTCTTAGGTCTACCCCAATCCTGGATTGCTGCTATCTTTGCGGGATCAACCGCTATTCCATTTCCAGAGATAATATGGCCTAAGAACCTCACTTCACTCTTCCAGAAGTGACACTTCGAAAACTTAGCCTTCAGCTGATGTTTCCGTAAGATTTCCAAAACAATATGCAAGTGCGTCTTGTGCTCTTCCTCAGTTCTGGAATAAATCAAAATATCATCCTCAAACACAAGTACGAACTTGTTCAACTGATCTCTGAACACTCTATTCATAAGATCCATAAAATATGCTGGTGCACTGGTCAATCCAAACGGCATTACCAGCCACTCAAAGAAACCGGATGGTGTCCTGAAAGCAGTCTTCGGCACACTATCCTTAGCCACTCTTAACTGGTGAAATCCCGTTGCCAAATCCATCTGAGAAAACACCTTAGCTTCGTGAAGCTGATCAAACAAGTCATCTATTCTCGGCAATGGATACTTGTTTTCTTAGTCACTTTATTCAGCTCACGATAATCCACACATAACCTCAACAATCCATCCGCTTTGGTTACAAACACAACTGGTGAACCCCATTCGGACACACTACGCCGAATGAATCCTTTCTGTAAAAGATCATCAACCTGCACCCTCAACTCTTGCTGTTCCCTAGGCGCCATCCGCCTAAGAGGCATCACAACAGGTCTAGCTCCTTCAACTAAATCGATACGAAACTCGATCTCTCTATGCGGTGGTAACCCTTTGACCTCATCAAAGACATCCTCAAATCCATTAGCGATTGGCACCGATGACAGTCCATCCCGTGGAACAACCAGCGAATACATGAAGCTCATAAAGACACCTTCCTCATGCTTACATCGTATCACCACCTTTCGCCCCTCCACATTCTCGACAGTCACCTCCAACCTTTCACAATCAACCTTTGCTGCATACTTCCTAAGCCAGTCCATACCCAAAATAATTCCGAACCCCGCAAAGTTCAGAACAAAACAATCACAAACAAAAGAGCAATCATGACTCGATACAATCAGACCACGGCATATCATACACAAACAAGACGAACCCCCAACTGGATTAGTCACAACCAATGGCCTATCAACGATATCCGGTTCTAAACCCAACCGGCCTACAAGTTCATTACAAACAAAAGAATGCGACGCCCCAGTATCAAATAACACTCTAACTGGAACACCACATATGGAAAGAGTACCTTGAACCACCACACTCTTTCCTTTCTCTTCAGCGGTAAAGGCTTTCGAAGATGATGGAACAGCCCCCAAAGCATAAGCTTGCACAATCTACTTGTCCTTCCGCGGTTCTAGACAATTCTTCCTAATATGCCCCAGCTTGTCACAGTTGTGGAACTTCACCGGCACCTTCGGATTCTTGCAATCCCTGGAGAAATGGCCCTTCTGCTGACAATTGTAGCAGGTTACTTCGCCCTTCGGCTTCTTCTGGCCATCCTTACCCTTTTGCTGCTGCTGCTTCCTCTTCTTGTTTCCACCCTGTTGTGGTTTCGACTCTTCCTTGGTCACAGCAACAACAGATCCTTCTTTAGGAAACAGATTCTCATGCCTGAGAGCCTTCTCCATAAGCTTCTCGAATGAATCGTCCAAATGATCCAACAACTGCCTCCCAAGATAACTGTCCAAGCCTGTCACAAACTTCTCATTCTTCTGGTAAGGAGATTCAATATACGACCGGGCATACTTGGACAAAGCTTCAAACTTAGAGACATACTCAAGAACTGGTCTTCCACCTTGCTTGAGCTCCACAAACTTCTTGAACAAAACAGATTTCTGAGCTGTAGAAATGAACTTAGCTTCAAATCTAGCTTGGAATTGCTCCCAAGTAATTTCTTCCTCTGGAGTATCAATGGTGATAGAGTTCCACCAATCAGAAGCTCTTCCTTGAAGCCGTCTTGATGCGAGCTTCCTTTTGGTTGCATCCTCGATTCCCAAGTCACCAAAGATCCTTCTACAAGCATCTATCCACCTCTGAACTTCAATGGTTGACTCCGTTCCCAAGAAAACCTTTCCTCCAAGAGCAGTATAGTCTTTACACAACTTATCAAAATCCACCGGTATTGGAGTTTGAACTTGAACTCCAACATCAACCACTGGCCCCGGAGCTGGCATCCTTCTTATGATCGAAGTCATCATAGCTTCGAACATAGCAGCATAATCAGCAGCCCCCTCAGTAGCACGGCCTTCCCTAGCAGCTGGTCTCCCTCTTCGACTCATCCTTAATATCTATAAAAGGAATGATTAATACACCTTGAGAAACAACTGCATAAAAGGAATCAAATCTTTCTAAGCTACTATATTTTATATAGTAATCATCCATCAAAATACAATTACGTCTCTCATACGTAGTTACGTCAGTGAGCGTTGGGTAAAATCGATTAACCAAAGCTCTGATACCAAATGTGACGACCGCCCATGACCCCTGCACTAAACATAGAGATAGTGCGCTGTAAGGTGTGCCAGGCAGCCATGGACGATCGCTAGGGAAGTTAAAACAGCGGAATCTATCGTATTACTCACAGCGCATGGATAAAATACAATAGAGTATATATATAGTGAAGCCTCGCAGAATAGAATCTCATCAATTAAACTTCATAATAGTTGAATACAAACATCAGAATAGTCAATACATCAAGCCTCACTACATATCACTCAGAGAATATACAAGCAGCGGAACATCCAGTACATATAGTAAGAAAATAATACGCAAGCCTCCAGCTCGTCTTCGTCATCAGCATCGTTGGTCACTATGATCAGCACTTATCACCTGCCACCTAGTCTGCCCATCCCAAAATGGATGAATAGCCCAAGGTAATAAGAATTGAACATAAAACCTTGAGTCAGACAACAGTCTTAGTGAGCGGTAAATTAACTAACAACATACCAAAAGAGCATAAAGGTAAAAGGAATAGGAATCCAACCCTCCCACTCTACCTTTTTCTATAGTGATAGCTCCCAGACACACTAAGCAGAAATAAACATAGCAAAGCAGACATTTAAAGTAAAGCAATTATCACTCGAGTCAAGGGCGATGTTTTCCAAGTACAAACCCCCAAGGCCTAAACCAAGATCAGATAAGCACCCAGAAAATACTGCTCTTGAGACCGAATGACGATACAACCAAACATCCATGACTTTGGCTATCACTGTTATCATTGCCTCGATATCACCGTTAATTGAATGACCGGCACATTCTTTCAGTCGTCCGTCAAGGGCTAATGGAAACCCCGGTTCTAGACAGAACTCCGCACGTCGTCGCAGCCCGTGCCTAGGACTATCGAATCTGCCCAGAGTACTCGACTACAAATCATAGTCTTCAGGGACTATCGAATCTGCCCAACATACTCTTGCTTTGAGCCTTCTAGAACCTTCAACAATGATGAAATCTCAGCCTTCTAGTCATCCTCCTCGACGACTATTCTCATACTAGCTCAAGCGCCTCTCGAGCAAACCATTATCCTCAAACTCGAACCATATCACCGAGTCTTCAACATGCTTGGAATGATCCCGTCTGGACTAAACCAAGGCTGTCTCACATCTTGCTTCGCTTCATCTCATCATAGCAAAGCCTCATCTCATCATCATCAAATCTATCCATATGAGCTTCATCATCCGCCACATATGCCACGAGCAGCTTTTCCAATTCAAGAGCCTTTCCTTTAGCTTTTGAATCACCTTCGACTAACTTGTCCAAATCAAATCATCAATCAACTAATTTACAACAATCAATCAAGTCAACATTAATCCAAGTAATCAAGCATTCAAACATGATCTAATAAACAATTATAACTAAAATGGCAATATTGTAAATAAAGAGTCTAAATCTAACAAGCATGAATCATGAACAATATCTCTACAACTTGATGAATGAACTTGCATAGGTTAACATGTAGTAAAATGGATGTCAAATCATCATGAACAATAGATCTATACTTAGGTTTAGGAAAATGCATGGAAATCACTATTTTAACACCAAATCTAACCATCAATACGATATACTCCTTTGGATCCGTGTGAGAGATAATCACCACTCACTAAATCACCGAAACACCTCAAAAGCAACACACTTCAGATCTGGACAGCGAAGAATCTAACTCGATCTATCAAAATCCCGCTTCAAACGATGAAATCTCTCTTCGAAGAATGTAGATCTTCAACTTTAGCTCTTGGATCTTCGATCTTGATCTTCGATTTGGATGGAAGGAATCACAAGATTAGAGTGGAGAAAAGAAGTGAAGAAGTGTAGAACCCGAGCTCTCAAAATGGCAGCACTTCGTCGCCTCGAAATCCGGATCCCAAAAATGAAGAACCCGCCTATATATAGGCTGATTTCCTTAAGTCATCCGCCCCTATAAGTCGTCCACGACCTATCGAGACCTCACGACCTATGACCTAAAGCCCCCATGACCTAACACTGCGCGACCTAACTACGCGTGGCTTAGCGACCTAACAAATGCCACGACCTAAGACAATGCGCGACTTAACGACTCAATAACTACGCGACTTAACTGGGTTACGACCTAACACCACACGACCTAATACTTAGCGACCTAACAACTCACGACCTAATACTTAAGTTGTCTACGATTTAACTTCCTTAGGTCGCTCACTACTACCACCAGCTTCCTTAAGTCGCTGCCGACCTATCCTCCTTAAGTCGCTAACTCGCCCAGTTTCCTATGCCGCTAACTCTTAAGTCACTGTTCTTCCCTAAGTCGTCTATCCCTTAGGTCGTTAACTCGCAAACTCTCTTAGATCGCTAACTAGCTTAAGTTGCTAACTCCTTAGGTCGGTCAAATCCTATAGCTCGTCCCAAACTATTATACGACCTAAACCACTACCTCGTCCAGTCCTTAAGTCGTTAACCGCTACCACTATCTTCCTTAGGTCGCCAACTCCTATAAGTCGTCTACGACCAAACCTAACATCTGCACGACTCATCTCTGGACGACTTATCAACATCAACGACCTACTGACGATTGTTTTGAAATGTTTCGATTCGTAAAAATACGGGTCGTTACAAGAAACGTTCCAAAGTTCAAAGGAAATCGAGCCAAACGGAAGAGATTCAAACTCGAACGAAAGTGATTCTGTAAATAAATTTACTATATATGCTAAGTTTTGCCTAAAGACAAAGCTCTGATACCAACTGTAACGACCCGGTATTTTGGACCATTCAAATAGACAATAAATCCACACATGCCGGACTTGAATAATTCAAAATAATAGATTGTTAATTTAAATTTGGCAAACTCAGCATATACAGTAAATAAATCAATCACAGAATCACAAACACAGAGTAATAAAATAATACGCATCGGAATAGGTAAAATAGTAGTTCATGAAGCTACTATATAAACATCAGAGTTAAAATAAAATACAACAGAATATCTCAAATACAGTGAAGTCTTCAGTACGAATAGATGACCTCTCTGAACAAATCAACTGGAAAAGCTGAAAGCTGAATCGATAGTTGGATCTCCAAATGAAGCTCCAAACTCCAAGGGTGAGTCCCAAATGTTGTATCACTCCGTCTGACCCGAGCGTAAAGCAAAACACAAAACACTCGAGTCAGGATTAACATTCTTATACTAATAAATCCAACTCAAGTGAAATATCAACTGAAATACAAGTAACTTAAAGGATGTTTGGGATAACCATCCTCTAAGGATCTGCGGAACTATCTACAAGGTGGAAATATACACTATAACACCGTGGTCATTCCAAATTAATTTATATTTCAAAACCAAAATATCATTTCATTTCAAATATATCTATTTTCCAAAATAGTATATATATATAGGTTAAATAATTTAAAAGTAAAGTATTTATAATTTCCTCAAGTCTCACAAATTGCTTCACATCCACCCAAATTCCAAATTCAAATTTATTCAAAGCTCAATTCATCAATTCAATTCAGTTCTAAATATACCATTTAAATTTTTAATATATTTCAAAGCTTTAATATTCAACATTTTCAAAGTTAAATTTAACAGTTTCATATAGCTCTTGATTTAACCTTATTATTATTTAATCAGGGAATATTCACTTAATAAATTCAATATCATTTAACTAGCCTTAAATTTCATTTTTACTAAATATTTCCTTAAATTTATTTAAATAAGAAATATTCATTAAAATATTTAAATTAAACCCAAGTTATAAATCATATCTTAAATCTCAATTTCAATAAGTTTTAAATTTGTTTAATTAAATAAAATTCTTTACTAAATCCAAATTATATTCCCAACCTTAATTTATTCAAATTATTACTAAAATCTATTTTGAAACATAAATTTAAATACTCAACCATATTATATGTATTTAATCAATCTTAATTAAATTAAATATCATTATTAAATCTATATAAATCATTCCCATTTATATATAATAATTTAAGGCTTAACATTTATTAAAACCATATATTTCTTTCCAAACCATAGAATTTATTTTCAAAATAATTATATATATGGACCAACGGTGTCTGTATATATATCTATCATACGGTTAAGTGATATGGATATTTATCATTTCAATCCGAAATTTAAATATATACGGGTAGATATCATTTCAACCCGTAATCCCAATTTCAATTCAAATGAAAATCGTTTGGGTTTATCATTTCAACCCATAACGATTTTCTCCTATTCTAAAGTCCGTTCGGGTATGTATCATTTCAACCCATGGTGAATTCTATACTAACAGGGAACTTGCAAAGTGATAACAGATACTAATATAAAATACAACAACAGGCATATATCATCAATAACAATATAATATAAACAACAGGATATGGTGTCATATCCCACAGGTGAACAGTTACAGATAATTAGCATATATAACAATTTAAATAACTACAGCAGCATATTTCAATTGTCGTTTCAATTGAAATCAAATTTAATAAATATAAGAACGCTAAATCGTGAGTGATTACTCACCTTTCGAGGCTAGAGAGATTTGAAATGGGTTACGAATCCAAGAACGAATTTCCAAAACGAACAAGATTGACATGAACCACGGATAAGCTGATAAATAGGAGTAGACGATTTCAAATCAAAATGTGATCGATGAAGAAGATACATTGCATATATAATTTTCAGAAAAATCAATTTAAAAAATATATTTTCAAATCGATATTTAATTCAAACACAATAAAATTTTACATATATATATATATATTTTATACACTGAACAGTTAAAATAACTTTTAAAACTTTTTTTTAAAACTTTATCATTATAAAATAACTTTTAAAATATACATCAATGGAATGCTTTTAACCCACACATAAAATATATGCTTCCTTATACATATTATACATATCTAATTTTTTTTTTTATTATTATTTATAAAACATACGGTTTCATATAAAATAAAACATATAAATATAAACGAAAACCCAAAATCAGAAAATGAAAACAAAAGAAAAACAAGAAGAAGAAGAAAAAAAATAATTAAATAAAGGAAAAGCATGTGGCCGTTTACCTAACGGCTGAAGCTCACGCGAGAGATGGAGATGAAGAAATGCAGTGAAAATTTGTGAACGCGAGTTGAAATATATATAGGGAAGTTCGCTCAAACAAGGGATGCAGGCACTGACGTGGTAAGGGAGATATTGCGTCGTTTTGAAATTTAAACAGAAGTAATTGCGTGATTTAGGTGAAAGAAAAAATATGGCAAGCAAAAATTGATTTGGAACGTTTCAGTGTCAATCAAAGATTTTATTTTATTTTTATTCTAAATTTTTTTTCCTTCTCTTCTTGCCGAGTGAAATATGAAAATGGATTTGTCAAATATATTGAAAGCAAAGGACAGGAAGGGAGAAGCAAAGAAATAAAAATGGGTAAAGTGGAAAAACTGAACTGCCAAAAGTTAAAAAAAAAGAAAAAAAAGTTTCAGCGGTTAAAACAAGTAACGTAGGAAAAACGAATAGGCACAAATTGGGAAATGTATCACATAAATAATAAATATAAAGTAGCAGGTGAGGATTTTAGGAAATAAATATTCACGTTGATTTATACACGCAAATAAAATATGAGCTATAGCCAAATCAAATAATGAAAAGAGGAAAAACGTACGTACGTTATACGTTTCTTCCAGTGATCGTGCAGAACAATAGATAAAGGGAGAACTTTGCGCTGAGGGAAGAAACAAAATGGAAGATCTCATAAATAAATGTGAATATTAAATCAAATCGAATAGTTTCAAACAATGAATAGTCAGATGAAGATAAACAAATAGCAACCATCAAATCCCTTGATTTGCTGAAGGTTAATTAAAGCAACAAACAATGCTTTTATCAATTAATATATATAAGGAATGAACTGATTAAACAGCGCAGAGGAGAGAGAACGTCCGTATATGAATTGAACAAGGGTGAAAGTTGCACGAAAAGTTTTAGAGTAATGAAACTAAACGTTTGATTTTGTACTGTTGGAAATAAAATAAATGAAAAGTAAGAGAAAACACTTGATTGACGCAGATAATTAAAGCAATTAATATGTGTGCAGCACGTTTCAAAATTTAAAACGGAAGGAGAATTAACTGTCACAATTAAAGGTACTGATATAAATGTAAAGTAATGTGATTAGAAACTATTCGTTTCTTATTTATTTATTTCATATATAGTTTGTACAATATACGCTAAATTTATAACAAAAGTAACGTATCTAAATTTATACATTACTTATTTATTCTCTACCTATTTTTAGTAAAATATACGTTTTAAAGAATCTTCATTAGCTACGAACCATTTATATGCTAACTAAATAAATCAAAACGTATATAACGTACAAATTAAAACGTGTATTTTAAATAACCTATTTATACTCTATTAACTTTAAAATTTATTACTTATTTCACTTTTGACTTGTTTACATTGGTTTGATTTACTTAACATTTAACAAATAACTGATGTATATATGAAAAAAGAAAACGTAAAATTTATTTCCTATATATTATTCAATTTAAAATTTTATTTATTAATCGATTAACTAAGAAACAAATGTGTATACGTATAAAGTTTATTTCTTTTACAGAATATTAATTACTTGATTTAAAGGTGTATAACCAAAAAAAACAAAAGTGGAAATAAAATGTTGTTACCAATATATTCAGTTAAATTAAAAGATTTGGAAGTTAGAATTTAAAAGATTTAAATTCCAATAAATTTTAAACTTTAACCAAAAATAAGAATTTATAGAATTGGCTTATATTAATAAAATTTTGGTGACTATTTATAAAAAGAATTCAATTTTTTTTTGTAAATTAAAACCCCAAAGTTTATAAATAAAAGAAAAAAATACTTCTTAAAATTTTTTTTGGGTTGTTACAAAATATCCATCCTAGAGCAATGAAAGAAGTATCATTCTCCTCTTAGCTCTATTTTTCCACGACGTGTTGTTGAACTCAAGTTTACTTAGCCTTCTAGATCTAAAACTTTGTGACCAATTATACTTGTGCAAAATCCTCTTAAATTTAAATTAAATTATACTAGGCAGTGATTTAAGGCCAAACCACTATTAAATCCAGTGTGTTCATGCCTTACCATTTTTTTAGATCTATTATTCTTGTTTTTGATTGATTTGGGATATTGTGTCATTTTTAACCTAACATTTTTGGTGCTTCCACAGAGAATGAAGATTCTCAGGCTTAGTTCTTGATTTAGCTTTGGATTTGAAGGGTGTAAAATGTAGATCCAAGGATTGTTCAATGTAGATCTAAAGTTATTTGGATGTTTAAGAAGAGTCTACATACAGATCTGATAAGGGCCCTAAGATAATCCGCTTTTAAATCTGGAGTTGCTATTGGAAGTTGATGATGAAGGCCCCCAACATAATGTCGAGGCTACTCAACCGTTGAATGCTTTATTAGGACCTTAATCTCAAAAAGAGATAGTGACAAAGTATGATTCCTCGTAGAAGTTAGATGTATATTTCAATTGTAGAGGCAAAAAGGTAATTTTACAAATATTGGAATTAGACGATGGGATTTGTACCATTGCACAGAACTTTTTTTCTGGTCAGAATGATATATTGGCTTGCTCAGATTGGAGTTCGTATAAAGGAGATGCACGGTTATTAAGTTAATGGGTGTTGATTTAATTTAAATGGGCCTAAGCCCATTAGAATGAAACGATGGTTCAGAATTATACAGACTACGTAGAATTGTCCATCGGTTGAGTATTTGGGAAACTTGGAGGACCGCAATTCAGGACAACAGAGGTTTGGAGGCAAAATAGACGGACTCTAGGGTTTTGCAATGCAATTCGGTAAGTGGGAGTCATTACTAAAGATATATTATTGGCATAAGAGTAGCATATGGCATGTGATTGTTAACTAGGTTAATTAAAAAGTGAATTTGGAAATTTTAGATTAGGAAATCAATACTGAAATGATTACAGAAATTAACGATGTTAATAATAATCAAATTTGGGTTAGGTTTCATTTAGATTATATATTAAATAAAAATTGTATATAAAAATTTGATTAAGAGAATTAAGGAGTGATTACGAATATAATGACGATATGTGATACATGAAGGGTTAAGATTGTGAAATATGACGTCTAAGTGAGGAATGAAAGCACTAAACAGTAAGCGATGAAGTTAAAATGAATTGGAAAGAAGATGATCGAAATCTAGAAATGTATTTCCGAAAATCGCCCCGGTCATCGGTCCACAGTGCACTGGTGCGTCTTTTTATTGGCCAGGTAGAACTTGGACCAGGGCTAGGGCTCTACTCTAGCTAGGCCTATATGAAATATATAATAAATAACATGTTGGTTTCTCTGCAACGTCTAGAAGCGTTAACGTCTAGAAATGTATATTGTTGAATTGTGTATGGTATGACGTTGGTAATCAAATCATGCGTTATCAGGTTAGGTAATATTTACCTAAACTTTGTGTATATGCAACTTAGTCTATGTTTACCTAACTTACGTCCATGTTTACATTTATAGGAATAGTCTATGTTTAACTATATCCTAGGGTCGGTCTATATCTAACTAAGTATTGTGGGTATCGTAGGGTAAGTATATGTTTAACTAACTCTTTCTCTTTCGTTTTTCCTACTTGTGTATATGTAGATGAGTTAGTCAATGTTTAACTAACTCTAGTGTACATTAAATTGTTGATAAAAGTAAAATAGTGATCATTATATTATGTTTATTATGATAGATTAACTCTGTATATGTAGGTGAAATAGGTTAGGTAAGAAAGTTTTGGTATTCGTATGATGTTTATGGAATCATGTAGCAGTATATACTTGGTAATATTTTTACTCACTGACATGTGTCTAACCACCTCCTTATACATTAATGGTGGATGAAGTAGTCGTCATGGTTTGGTGTTCGAAGATGGTGACCATGGAGATGGTTACATATGTTATTTATTATCTTGTATATATTATATGTATAGTATGACATTTTGTTTATGCATAAAGACTATATGTAACTTATGATATGTAGATGAGATTTGTTTATTTTATCTATATTATTATTTGATCCATATTTTTATTGTGAATCCTTAAAGTTATAGTTTGTTAGTTGAGCTCTTTGTGTAATATTGAAATTGTTTAAACGATCCAGCTTTTAATTCTACGGCGCAAATTGTATGGCCATGAAAAGCCAGGTTGTTACATTTGGTACCAGAGCTATGGGTTAGGACTTATAGAGACATCGTACTTGTATATTTTATATAATGTAGATGTGCATATGTATACTAGTTAAAGTATATGGGTGTATGATGTTTAATTTTGGGTTTATGTTTACTATCTCTGTTTACTAGTCTAGATGGAACTAATATTGAATCTATTTTACAAATAGTAGACATGAGCAACCCGACTGAATCTAGCACTGGAACATGCAGTGGAAATAATGATGTGGAAGTACTTGACATGAACATTCCACTTTGGTTTCACCATTATCTTCAAACTAGAAACCAGGCCACTGTTAACGAAGGGGAACCTATAACTAGGGTATGAGATAGAATTATCGTTGGTAGACCAAGGCCAAATTTTTCTAAGTAGTGTAAGGATTTTATGAATATGGGAGGTAAACCATACAAGCGTACGGAAGATTTTATGGAGACACGAGCTTGGGTACGTACATCCGATAGGATTTTCAGTATGTGGAATTTGAGCGATGAAAAAAAATGCAACTTGCTTATTGGCATCTACAAGGAGAAGCAATGAACTAGTGGGATGTTGTTATAAGTAAAGTTAATGAAAATGAAATCTCTTAGACTAATATTAAGAGAAGATTTGAGGCAAATTTTTTGTCTAGAGCCGAAAGGGAAGTGATGCTTGAGAAGTACATAAACCTCAAACAAGGGAATTCTATTGTGATGGGGTATATAAATAGTTTTAATGAGTTGACAAAGTTTGTTTACGAATTGGTAGACATGGCACTAAAGAAGGCGAAGAAGTTTGCAAAAGGGTCGAGTTCGCCACTGAGGGAATTATCGCATACTTAGATTCCTATTAGAGTGATGTTTGAGAGTAAAGTTGAAGTGGCGTTGCTAAATACCACTATACTGGAAGTTTCTAAAGGGCAACCTGCAAAAAATGTCAGTAAAGTCAAGCACAAAGATTTTGAGGTCCAAGTGGATAGGGTGGCAAGAAAGGCAAGAAGCGTGAAAGGTGCAACATGAGAGGACATGAGTTGAAGGATTATAAGGTTGACATTTTGAAGATAAAGTGTTATAACTACAATCAGATGGGTAATATGAAGAGGGAATGCCTAGCTTTTGGAAAGTTAACATAAGGCGTGTTATATATGGTATTATCCTATGTTTTTATACATATCTTTATATAGCATAAGATACATTGATGCAAGATGAAGTGGTGCATTCGAAATTTCGAGGACAAAATTCTTTTTAAGGGGAGAAAATGAAATACCCCATAGAATTCAAGCGTATATTTTAATAGTTGGGGAAAAATGGTATCTTACAAACATTGGAATTAGGCAACATGATTTGTACCATTGCATAGAGCTCTTTTTTTGGGTCAGAATGTTATATTGGTTTGCCCAAATCAGAGTTTGTATGAAAGAGATACACATGTTTTAAGTAAATGTGTTTTGATTTAATTTAAACCCTAAGCCCATTAGACTGAAACGATGGTTAGGAAGTTTATAACAAGCCATGTAGAATTTGAATTCTCATTTTTCATTCAAGTACAACTTCAGTTTCTCTTCTTCTTCATCCTCAATCTCTTTGGTTCACTATTCTTCTTTCAATTCTAAAGAATCTCTAGACATATATATACCATAAGGATGAACGCGAAGAAGACTACGTGAAGATATCAATCATTTGCGGATTTGCGAAACTTGGTAGGATACCAATTCGAGACAATAGTGGTTTGGAGGCAAATTAGACGTCTTCTAGGGCTGGCAATGCAATTCAGTGAGTAGGAATCATTACTAAAGATGTACTATTTATGTGAGAGTACTATATGTCATATGATTGCTAACTTGGTTAATTAGATATCTAACTAGAAATTTTAGATTAGGAAATTGATACTGAAATGATTACATGAATTAATGATATTAATAATATTCGAATTTGGGTAAGGTTTCGTTTAGACTATGTATTAAGTGGAAATTTTATACAATGATGTGATTATGGGAATTATGGATTGATTATGAATACAATGATGATATGTGATATATGAAGGGTTAATATAGTGAAATATGATGTCTAAGAGAGGTATGAAAGTACTGAACAGTAAACGATGAAGTTAAAATGAAATGGAAAGAAAATGATCAAAATCTAGTAAACGTTTATCCAGAAATTGCCTTGATCACATGTCCACCGGTGCACCCCCTATATCTTTTTACTGACCAATTTGAACCTAAACCAGAGCGGGGGCCATTCTACTCCATTCAAACCTATACGAAATAGATAATAAACAATGTGTGGGTTTCTCTATGACGTCTACAAGCGTTTAGCATCAGGATATGTATATGGTTGAACTGTGTATGGTATGATGTTGGTAATCAAATCGTGCGTTATTAGGTTAGGCTATGTTTACCTATACTTTGTGTATACGTAAGTTAGTCTATGTTCACCTAACTTACGCCCATGTTGACATTTATGGGAATAGTCTATGTTTAACTATGTCCTGGGGTTAGCCTCTGTCTAACTAACTCTTGTGTGTATCGTTAGGTTAGATATGTTTTACTAACTCTTTCTTTTCCATTTTTCCTACCTTATGTGTGTAGATAAGTTAGTCAATGTTTATCTCACTCTACCATATATTAAATTGTTGATAAGTATAAAATAGTGATCATCATATTATGTTTCTTACGATGGACTAACTCTATAAATGCTGGTGAATTTAGGTTGAGGTAAGTAAGTTTTTGTATTCATATGATGTTTATGAAATCGTGTAGCGGTATACACTTGGTAATATTTTTACTCACCAGACATGTATCTAACCCCTTCCTCATACACTATAGTTAGATGAAGTAGTCGTCATGTTTTTGGTGTTCGAAGATGGAGACAATGGTGACATTTACGTATGTTATCTGTTGTCTTGTATATATTGTGTGTATAGTGTGACATTGTGTGTATGTATAAAGACTATGTGTAACTTATCATATGTAGATGGGATTTGTTTATTTCATCCATATTATAGTTTGATCCATTCAGCTATGAATTTCAAAAGTTATAAATAGTTAGTTCACTTCTTTGTATAATATTGAAATTGTCTAAATGATCCAGCTTTTTATTCTACGGTGCACATTTTATGGCCATGAAAAGTTGGGTTATTACATTTGGTATCAAAGCTGTAAGTTAGGACGTATAGAGAGCATACTTATGTACTTTATGTAACGTAAATGTTTATACATATATTGGTTAAAGTAAATGGGAATATGTCTACTTTCGGGATTATGTTTTACCATCTCTATTTACTACTCTGGATGGAACTAATATTGAATACTATTTTACAGATAATACACATGAGCAACCCAAATGAATCTAGCACTGGAACTGTAACAACCCGTAAGTAATTAAAATTAAGGTTAAAATGAATTTTTTAAATGTTGGAATTTTGTTACGGAAATTACACCATTGTATCCATAGCAATTTTTTGATCAATTTCTATATATAATATGTTGAAATCAGAGTTAAAATAGAGAAGGTATGGGCGTTTGATGTTTATGAAATTAAAATAATTCAAATGAGTTTAAATTTAAAATTTAAGTATTTGAATTTGAAAGTTAACATAAGGAGATTAAGGGTAAGGCCTAGTTAACGTTAACATGTGATTAATTAAGGAGTTAACGAATATAACGTAATTAATAAAAATTAAATGGAGGAAATAAATTCACGGTCATAAATAGATACCAATCGATCGCCAATAGGTAAGCGGTCGACCGCTTGTGGTCATTGATCCACCGGTTAGTGATGAAGGCGGCTAGGGTTTTGGCTATTTTGATGGTCTATATTTGATTTTTCAAATCTGACGGTTCGGGTTCTTTCTCACCTCTATAAATAGAACCTGAGACCCCTCACTTTTCCTCATAAAATTTTGTGGTAATGGTGAAGCTCTGTCAAATTCTTTCCCCTTAGGGTTTCAGAAACAGTAAGCTTTCTGGTAAGTAATTCTAATTCCTAATCTCTAATTTAAATTCTATTCCTAATCTTTTTCTCTCCATCTTCTAATTTTTGAAATCTATAATGTATACATACATACACGCACACACACATGCAATCTATTTGTTGTATACTCAAAAAAGGGAAGATCTAATAGAGAGGTAGGAGCGGTATAAATCAGATCTCATGTTCTTCCTCTTTAGATTTCAGAATTAGTTAGGATTTTCTGGTAAGATGTTTAATTCTTTTGATTTATAATTATATTCCTCTCTAATTTCTGATTCTAAATCTAATTTCTATATAGAATTCATTTTGTTGTATATTCCAAAAGTGGAAGAACTGAAAAGAAATCAGGTGTGGTGGGATCAAATCTAGTTAGGAAGCGAATAGTTCTCTATGACGGGAAATATCAAGTTTCTCACATTTTTGTAATTGAATAGTATTTAAATGGATTTGACGTATGCATTGGGAAATTTTTGGTAAACGAATACATAACATCTAAAACCCTTAGAATTTCCCTCAATAAATGTTAATCTTTGAATATGTTGGAAGTTTAATTATTTTGTACTAATATAGTAGAATCAGATCTATGTTGAGATTTAAGTAATTTATAAACTATCCCACTTCATCTCTTTTGATTTCTCTTGTAGTGGCAAAGGATTCTAAAAATAAGTAAAGTTAGAAATGGTATGCAAAGTATGATTTTTGATTATTTGTAGTTTGCATCGCCTATTTCTGTAAATTAAAATAAGTATGAATCCCTTTTTCACCCCAAGGTGGTAATTGCAAAAGTTGGATAGAATATAAAAGGTTTAAATTGTAAAGTTTGTTCCTTGAATAAAGGAGTTAATTCTATTATATTACTATATGAGATAATTTTGGTATTGTTCCTTTTTGTTTACAAGTCAAGTTGGTTGCTAAGGATATTAGTTATTTTTTGTTTGGAGTTTGGGAATTCTATGAGCTCAGGCATTTGAATTAATAAGTGTTTTCTTTGCGTGAGATTGGAATATTTTATTCGAACCTCGAGCGTGTATATGTATAATATTAACGTATTGTTATTAAAGTTAATAATAACGTAATAATTATAGCGTTTTAAACGTATTGATTAGAATTAATAGGGTAGTAAATAATATTAATTTCTTAGGAAAGTAGTTAATGATAATTATGGGAATTAATCCATAATTAAAGGCATATTAAGGAGATACCT
Source organism: Allium fistulosum (assembly GCA_030737815.1). Classification (NCBI taxonomy): domain Eukaryota; kingdom Viridiplantae; phylum Streptophyta; class Magnoliopsida; order Asparagales; family Amaryllidaceae; genus Allium; species Allium fistulosum. The sequence continues at coordinate 793,408,147 of CM060902.1, read as the reverse complement.
TATATGGCCTTAATTACTAATTTTGTAGGATGGTATATGTATACAATATGAAGTATGATTAAGTTATAGGGATGAGAGGCCAGTCCAAAGTTATATAGAAGTCTGCCCAGTTAAATCTGGCTACTAGCGTTATGGCTTTGCAGATTGATGTGGGACGTCGTCTCTAATAAATAACCCCAGTGGACGTGAGGTTAGTCCCAATTATGTAGGGTAAATCTTCCCAGCTAATCTAGCTACCTGTACCCACGAGTAGTCGGATTAATCTGAGTTGTCATAGTTGGGTTATGTGTCATGAGTTACGCTATTGATACGATTGGCGAAATCCTTAGGAGGGGGCCGCTTCGGTTAAGAGGTGTTAATTGATATGGTAGGGTCTGCCTCTTTCTTAGGAGAAGTATTAAGTGACCTAATGGGATTTCTTACGATTCAGTTAGGGAGAAACATGTAGGGACCCGCCTTGGGTTAGGTCTTAAATGATGCAGACTTGCCTATTTTATAGGTCTTACATAGTCAAAGTCTGCCGAATCCCTAATAAAAAGGTAGAAAATAGTTTGGATGTTCTCTCTCTCACATCGTTAGCGATAGTTGCATTAGAATTTGAAATTTTGTTAGGTATTATATGACGAGAAGCTGCCTATTTTATAGGTATTAAATGGTTAGTGTCTGCTTAATCCCAAATAAAATGTATTTATTGGTTTGCACGCTTTCTCTTGCATTATTGAGGTTAGTAGTGTTGGAATATTGGAATTTGACTGGAAAGACCTTTTGACTTACAGTTAAAGTTATTACTATGGTATAGTTTCAATGTTTTTATTAGTATGGAATATTGGCATATTTCTTATCTATATAATATTTCCTAAGTACAATTATGATAAAGCTTGAGATTTTTATTTCACCAGACATTTGTTGTTTTGACTCACTCCACTTTACAACATACAGGTTAGAGGATTCAATGTTGATTTAGGAGACGAAGGTGGAGATGAAGACTAGTGGCAGTTATCTATCTACTTATGTGATTTTTAAATATTTTTATTTGTACCTAGTTCAGACAGTTATGTTATTTTATAATATTGTACTATAGAGTTTTCTGTAGACATGTAATATTTAACATGTTATTTTTCAGATATAATTTTCTTTTATGAAATGGGTACTTGTTTCTAATATTATATTTTATCCATTCCATTATGAGATTATGAAAGTATAGATAGATAGCTCTGTGTACTGTGTATTATTTAATTTTTTCAACCTAACAACTCGCCTTAAGATGGGCCTAAGGTTCAATGGGCTTTTATTGGGTTGAAATTAGGTCTGTTTTAGGGTGGGTTGTTACATGTGGTATTAGAGCTTATGTTACCTAATCAATGGAGATATGTATACGTATAAGTTGCGTATTTATTATTTTTGAAGGTATTTTCAAAAACCCTACTATATATATACACACTTAATTTGAATTTACTCTATAATTTCCGAATATAGAAGTAGTTGCTACCATACTCCGAAAGGATGGGCGAGACGACTATGGGCTGGAAAAATAATGGAGTAAAGAATGTGCGACAGAGGTCGTATCATAGGAATGCAGATGGAAAAGGTTGTAACTCTAAAATTAATAGGTTAATAAATATGCAATAAATAGGGAGTTACAATAAATTAATAAGGATATAAATGAAATGATTAATGAGATCCTTAGGGTAATTATGGAGAGGTAAAGAGGTTTTAATAGGAAAAGTTGAATGAATAAATAACCATCTTTAAAAATTGTTCAGTTAGAATAATATTCATTTATTATGGACAATAAACATTTATAGAAATAGAAAATAAGAATGTTAGGTAGTAGTTAAATACTACAAGGTTGTATAGTTGAAAACATTCAGAAGTAAGAGATGATAGAAGAAGAAAATTAAATAGAGAGGACAATTAAAGTTAGTTACTAAATCCAACCCCACGTAAAAGAATTTGATAAAAAGGTTTTCTCTAAAAACTCCCTTGAAATGTTTTGAATGGATTTTCCAAAAGATTTATTAAGAAGTTGTTGTTTTGAAAAGTGAGAAAAATCATAACTTAAAAGGAAGTTGTGGAGTCAAAAGTTCCGATTAAAAGGTTTTGGTAAAAAGAGTTTTTCATTTTGTAAACTCTTAGTTTAAAATTTTGGTTGAGTCAAAAAAATTTCGGTTTAAAGATTTCCAATAAAGTGATTTTTTTTTAAATAAATATAAAATAAAGCATAGGTTGGACTTGATGATTTTCCTATTTCATAAATTTGGAAGTTCTTTACAATTCTTCTTTTTAAAATTGAAATGTAACTTGATTAAAATTGATGTAGAAGCCATTTAAGTAAGAGAAATATAAACAGAAGCAATATTGGGGGATTTGGATAGGAATAGCCTAAGGAACTTATAAAATAAGATTCGTAATCCAGTCATAGATAATATAGGAGAGAAGTGATGAAAATATAATAGGAAAATAATAGTATGGATGTTATCTTTGTCTACTTCACTTTTCATTGTTTAAAGTTATAGAAGATGTATTTTAATGTTTCGAATTAAAAGACCAACTTTAAAGGAATAAAACTTGAATGTAGAAAGTTTTTAAAGAAGGAAAATTATTTTGCTCCTTTTTGGGATTAAGCTAAACCTTTTGAACTTTCAATGGGTTGATTTAATAATTTAGTTTTTGAATGTTTTGGGGCTAGAAACTGTACTATTAAAGAAGTAAGTCTTGAGGTAAAAGTATTTGAGAATGAAAATTGTTTTACTAAGCAATTTTAGAACCCCTGAATTTGAGGTTAAGAATAAAGCGGTAATTTTTTTGAAAATTTGAAAAGGCTGGGTTCTAATTTTTTTGGAAGGTTTAATAAAAATGGAATAGACATATGGAGTAAAATAAAACATGGTGTTTAGATGTTAAGAACTCAATTCCCCAAACTGTATTTGGAAGTTGAAAATTCTTTTGAAAAGCATGCTTAAAAGTTTAATTTCGAAATGTGGAAATTCTTCTGCAAGTTTGAATTTCAAATGTCGCATACTAACGTAATGTGGGTTTCTAAGTTTATATTTTATAGAGTAGATAGGGATCACAATCTTGGTAAGAAAGGTTAAAGGTTTCATGATATGAATAAAATAAGAATGGTATGTACAACCTGATCTAGGAATTTGAAATCAGTCCCAAGCATTTATTGGTAGAATATTGATAACGTTCTAAAGGTATTCCAGATCTATAAGTGGGCTGTATGTTAGGTTGCCCTAGGAATATGAATTTCCATATTTTGATTTATTAGGAGCGGGCACCTTGTAATTTCCATAAATTACCTAATTCCTTAAATGCATAAAAGTGTGGCGTTTTAATTGACAAGGGATAACCAAAAAAAGGGATAAGAGAGGTGTAAGATATGGATATTCTTTTCCCTAGTTTACATTTTCTATTTCAATAAAAGAAAACGAAATAATCCCTTCTAATTTTGAACAAAGAAAAAATATCACTTGTGGTTAATTTATGGAAATTTTTAATAGTAACACAATTTGGAAGGATGGCTCTGATAAAATAAAATATGGAAAGAAATGTTCTAATTTAGTAATTAATGATTAGAAATAAGAAATACATAAATAGCGTAATTAACAACGATATTCGTATTAATTATAAACAGTATAGTAATTATAGGACTATGATTTATGGACATTAATTATAGATTTAGTGGGCAATGAATTTGTAATTAATAGAGAATAAAAAAGAATTAAATATGGACTAATTAAGGAATCCAATATGGTATTTATGGAGGAATTGAATACTCATAATATGAAAATCTTGAAACAGATAATAGGTTGAGTTGGATTTAATAAGTATTGATTAAAGATTGTCAATTTTGACATTAATGACCAGTTATTATGGGTAATAGATATTTATTAGAACTAAAAAAGATACTTAATGAAGGTGGGTAATGGTGGAGCGACATTCTAGGAATGTCTATCTCAAATTGGTAAGGATCATTAAGACCCCAACGTCATTAATATCAGTTAATGACTAAGGGTAGCTTCTAGCAAAAATTTCTTTTAGAGTTTTTGGGTTTTATCGCTAGCTGTCTCCTTTAGGAAAAGTGTTTGATATAGTATAATTCATGTTCCTATTTTATCACGGTGTTGATTTTAGGGATGGGACTAGACCGCTAAATAAATTTATGTACTTATGAACATCGTTGTAACGACCCGATATTTTCAACCATTCGCATCCGCACATGTCGGACTTGAATTGCTCAAAATACCACGTTGTAAATAAAATTTGGCAAATCTCAGAATATACAGTAAATAAATAATCACATATCACAGACATAGAGTAAGAAGTGCAGCGGAAGTAAAAGAAATAGTAGTTCATGAAGCTACTATGTAAATATATCAGAGTTAAATAAGATACAACAGAAGAAATAAAATACAACAGAAGTCTCAATATGATAACCAAGTACAAGTTGAATAGAACAACAAAACTGAGATAGATAAAACTAGATAAGCAGATAATCTCCAGCGATTCCAATCTCCAGAAAGTGGAATCCAAATCTGTGAATACTCAGGCTGACCCGAGCGTAAATAAAAATACAAACACTCGAGTCAGGACATACATACTTATACAATGTAAACCAACTCAAGTGAACTGTAATAAAGGTACAAGTAACTTAAAGAATGCTTGGGATCGCCCATTCTTTAAGGATTCGTTAAACTATCTACTATGTAGTAATATTCGCTATTATAATAATGTCTAATATAAAATAAACATACTTTTAAATAGCATTAAGGCTTTACATTTTCCACCTTAACACGTAAAATGCCAATAGTCTACACAGTACCTGCATACCTCGAAAGGGTATGAGAAGATACTCCATAGGTACGACACAAATAGAAACTCGTAGTAAAGCTCGATATGGTAGGTGACACGGCACACAAGGCAATGCCATGGTAGATATACCAATTACGCATCCGGACTGGTGGTGACGCATAGCAGCCACTACCGCCCACCTCAAACAACACTCCCAAATCAAGGGTGCACACCAAATCAATCACAAGTAATAGAATGGTATCGAAGAAGTGTGTCCGATCAGAGGTGCTACCTCCTTGGTTCGTCAATCGCTCCTGTTTTAGCCACCTTATGCCAACTCACGGGAGTTGGGTCCACGTATATACCTTAGGATTGTCGCCACCATCCTACTTCATTCTGGAAACTCCACCGCGTACACAGTTGTCAAAGTGGTTTTCGGTATCGACAGAGAGTATGTCCATATCCGATCCCGGTCTCTTTAACAACTAATCGTTATTAAAACCCGTGGTTATAATTTAAAACAGTTTATACTTCAAAATAGAATATCATTTCAAATCCAAATCTTTATTAAAAATAAAGATTAAATCAATTCCAAACCATTTCAATATATTTAAAATATCATATCATTTCAAAACCTCATTTCAAATCATTTCAATATATCAAAATATCATATCCTTTCAAACTTCATTTCAAAATCATTTTAATATATCAAAATATCAAATCTTTCCAAAACTTCATTTCAAATCATTTTTATATATCAAAATATCAAATCTTTCCAAAACTACATTTCAAATCATTTTAATATACCAAAATATCATTTGAGTACAAATCTAAATATTCAACTTTAAATACTTTTTAAATTTAAAGATATCATTCATTTATTATCATTTCAAGTCACCTTTTAAAAAAAATTATATTCTAACAAATAATTCATTTAAACCATTTAAAAGTGTAATTATTATACTTTCAAATCAAGTATTAAAATTTCCAAAGTTTCAATTCAATTCAATCATTTATTTCAATTAAATTTCCATAGACCATTTCAAATATTATAAAATTTCAAATACAGATTTAATCCACAAAATAACTATTCAAATTATAAAATAAATTCCAAAGCTTTATTATCCTATATTTCATAAGTCTAATATCTTTTAAATAGATTCAAATTACAAGTAAACCAAATATTTTTCATACTAATATAAACTTCAATTATTTATTCCAAGATTTATATCATTTCAAATTCATTTCAAAATATCAAAATATCATTTCAAAACATCATCTATTTAATTTAAATTTAAATACCATTTAATCATATTTCAAATAGTTGTATTTCCCAAATCAACTATTACATTTAAATCATTTAAAGTCAATTCATTATATTTAATAATTAAATATTTAATTTCCAAAATTTAATCTTTTTCAAACATCATTTATTCATTTGAATTTATTAAACAAAGAAAATTCAACTTTCGCAGCACTTAGAAAATGCTACGAAATGTTATGTTTACAAATAGTTCATTAACAAAAGACGGCATTTAAAATGCTGTAATATCTTAATTTAGTTTCAATTAAAATTTTAGTTAAATTTAACAACTATAGCACTAACAAAGTGCTATAATAACCCTTAGTTCAAATTTGCTATTTGGTTCATTTAAAACAACTACAACATTTACCAATGATGTAATATCTTTACATTACATTTCAAAAATGCTGTCAAATCAAATTCAAAGTTTTATTTATAATTTCACACATAATTAACTTTTAATATAAATCATTTTAACTTATAAAATCATATATTTCACATTTAAAAACAATCATTTAAATACCTTTATTTCTATGATTTTATAAAGTCAAATTTCCATACAAAAATCAAATTAAATAACAATTAAATTTTCATTTCTTTAATTAAATTCTTAACTTAACAACTAAGTTTAAATTTACAAAATATAACTTATTTACATTTATTTTACTTAATTAAAAATTCACTTTTAAACAAATTTCAGAAAAAATTCAATTTAAGTTATATTTCCAAATTCAGCTTAAATATTCATTTATTTCATATTTTAATTTATAAAAAATCATTAACACTTTTAAAAATTATTATTACTTAATAAAATCATTAAATTCATCTTTTAAATCAAATTTGTCATATTTTCTTACTTTACATAAATTCTATTTATAAACAAAAACATAAATTCCAAAATTAACTTGTATTTCAAATTCTACTTCACCATTTACTTAATTCACTTATTTAATTTGTAGAAAATCAAAAATATTTTATAGAAATCATTTTAATAAAATTTAAATCAAAATATCATCATATTTACATTTTTAAAATATTTTAAAAATTTTAGAAAAATATATAAACCCCGGGTCTGTATAAAATTTTCTAGCCTAGGTCAAGTGATACGGATATATATCATTTCAATCCGTAATTTACAAAGAAAAACCGAGTTCTATAATTTCAAACCCGCAATCCCAAGTTAAATAAAATAAATAAAAACCGTTCAGGCCTATCATTTCAGCTCATAACGATTTTTCCCTATTCTAAAGTCCGTTCGGGTATGTATCATTTCAACCCATAGTGATTCTAATCTACAGGGAACTTGCAGTGTGATAAACTGATATAAATAACAGAATAGCATGAGATAACAGTAACATATGGTATAACAGGTGTAAATACAGGTATAAACATCATATGATTATAATATAGCAGTTATAACAGGATGATATGCATTTACAGATTCAAGTGATGTCAGTTTATCAACTATATAAGTACATATTAGTCTGGTGAGATTTACTCACTTGTTTAAGCTGGAGATGACAACCACAAACACACAACAAAGATTTCGAAAGGCACGAAAGCACGACAATGATCTGAGATTGGAAGAGCCAAAGCTATATCCCTTGAAAACATTACACAAAACAAATATGTAAAACATAAGTTTCAAAACAGGACGCCACTGAACAATGTTAGGAACAACTGCATAAAAAAAACCAAAGTGTTTGCACTTGCTTTCTACCATCTATGCTTCAGCTCCAGATCTGAAATGGCACGGCTAAAGGCATGGTTTGGATCTGGTTTGGGTTCATATGGGTCGGCGGCCTAGCATGACAAAAAGTGGTGCAAAGGTATGAGTGCATGAAACTACGACTACAAGGCAAGCTACATGATTTCAAGGCAACTAAGGGTCACGGCCAAGGCTAACCTAGGCACGGCCATGGCTCAGGTGGACAGGAGGTGACGTGGAAGAGGGTGTCAGGTCGGAATTTGGTGGTGGTGGTGGTGTAGGTGGCGGCCAAGGGGTGGTTTGAGGTGGTGGAATCATTTGGTGCTCGGTTTGCATGATATAGGTGGAGTTTGCATATATTTAAGTGGATCTACATCAAGGGTGGCCACATGTAACGAACGAGATTTTTCGTCGCTCGAAAATCGACATTAATACGTCCACTGTATCAACTGTCGAGCAATCGAATGCCGGAAAACCGAATTGTTATGGAGAAAAAGAAGAGGTAGAAGAAGACAGAAGAAAAAGAAAGAAGGAACAACAGAAAAACACAGAACAATATCAGAATCTCACATATCGCAGCGGAACAACATATAATAGATAAATGAATAATCTTTAAATCAAAGAACTATATCATTTTATACATTACATCATCATCAGAGTTTATACAACACAATACAACACTGGACAGTTATATAAACTTGTCCTCATACAGAATACACAGTGGAATAAATAATATCATATACAAGTGATACGTCTCGCCATCCAGCTCGCCAATGAGCTCCACAGCATCTCCTGAATCCAAAATGACCTGATAACCTGACTCTAGACTGCCCGTGTGGAAATTGGTGGGCACCCAGAGTTTAGGAAGGAAATAATAAACTCTAGGTCAGTCATGGTGACTGGTGTGAGAACTAAAACAGTTTATCTTTAAAACAACAACAACAAAAGAAATAAAACAATTTCGTAATGCTTTTGGAAAATGAAACTACCATAAGGCCTCCCGTGCACACACACAATGCAAACGCAGAATCGGAGGAGATTTCTCCTTATGATAGTCAAAGATGCTTACTACGCAAAACAAATTATTGGATATTATTACTAGTGCATAGTGCAGAAAACATTTCAAAAGTATAATATTAATCTTAGCCAGCATAGGCATTCCGCACTTATGCCTATTATACCTACTATGTTCAATAGCAGGTTACCGCCACATTCCATAGCAAGTAATACAACTAAAACCGTACAAGGTTCGTATTGGAAAATGGATTTGCCAACAAATGGTCAGGCTAAGGAACTTCCTATGCCACGAAAGAACGCCTCTGGGTGGACGCTCCGAGAGACAAACTGCTCTCTGCCAACACAAGGCCAGGTTACCCCTGTAACAAGTAACTCACGAATATGCCATTTCCCGGTCCTTTGGAACCTTTATCCGAGCACTCGGTAATCAACATCACACATAATAAATAGAGTGTGTCCACATGAGTAAGTATCTGGGCTCCATACCATGATATCACCCCTTTCCAGAAGGAAATGACATACCCTAAAGGGCGCGACCCACATAACCTTGCCGCAACATTCCTGTTTCGACCATTTCCGGGTTGTGAGGCCCTGACGAAGTCTCGTCCACAAAGCTACGTTTTTTCACAAAGCCACGTTTTGATCACAAATGATCAATAAATGATCATCACACATCAACACTCAGCATGCCACATTACCAAATTGGGAATATATCGCTGATAAATTTCAACTACATAACCTCTGAGCTCGTACGTCTCAGAGAAGGGTGTTAAGCTAAGAGAATAAATTCTCCGCCACCAATAGAAATGTATTTGAAAGAAATTAGCTTTACATCTTAAAATGTAATGTCAGACATGTAACCATACAAGTCTGTTCCGGGTTCGAACGGAACCGAAGGCACTTCAAAAGAAGCCCTTGCAATCCGGGTATCCACAATCCCGATAAAACTTCCCATCACAAAGGAAATCTCTATACCGTAGCTAACGGTGCAGAAACAATCGATAGGTCATCCTATCGTTTTCACAAATACCCGGTCTTCACCACTGGTCTTCAATATGATCCATATCGTCGTATCACTAATTCGGAATGGGTTATATGACACAAAGGTCTTTTCCCGGCTAACCCGAATAGTGAGCACCATATTTCAAAACATATGAATATTGGGATTTCAATTAAGTCACAACTTATTACCCAAATTCTTTCCTTTAAATGGTTTAAACAAATTACCATTTTAAATCTTAAAAAAAAAGATTTACTTCACAAAGGTTACCCAGTTTCACAAAGATTCATTCATAGATTTCCAAATCAATTTCCATTTCAATTTGAATTAACCCATTAAATCTTTAAATTAAGATTTAATTAATAGCTTTCAAAACTATTCAAAATTCAAATCTTTTATAATATAAAAGATACACCTTTTAAAATCGTCTTTGATTTCAAAATAAAGTTTAATCATCTTTACAAAGGTTAATTCATAGTTTTTTTTCCAAACTATTTACAATTTCATTTAAACTTGAAATGTTTCGATACAAATTGGAAATCCTTTTACTTTATAAAAGCCATTATTATTTGAAAACAAATATTTTCGTTTTGGGAAAAACTGGTTTCATTTACACAGTTTAAAGCCATCCAAGTATAAACTTGAATATTAATTTAAATTTCCAAAACCATATTTTAAATGGTAAAAATCCATATAAATACCTTTTATACTTATAAAAATCCTTTAAACCAAAATTCCCAAATTATTGAATTCAATTCAAAATATTGAATTCAAAATTTAAATCAAATGATTTAAATTCCAATTCCATTTAGTTATTAAAAATAACTTTTATTTCTGAAACTCATTTCAAAAAAACTTTCAATTCCAATTCCAAAACTATTTCAGATTCAAAAATTCAATTTTTCCAAAATTGATAAAAATCTGTGACTTAACCGATTTCCACGTGAAATCCACATTTGTGTGTGTATTGTGTAGTCCAAGGGTTTAACACAATAGTGCACAATCATTCAATAATTACAGATCAAATACAATAATATAATTGATAAGCGGTATAAATTATAACGCTTATCTTTCATTCACAGATCATAGATATATAAATATCACAGATAAACAATTCACATATCACAACACAAATCAGGCTATGTCACAAAGCACACACATCAAAGATGTCAAACAATTCAATTTAAATTTCTAAATCGATTTCACAAATATTCATTTTCTAGCTCCAAATTAATTTTCAAATTGATTTTCAAAATCCAAATAAATTTCCAATGAATTTCCAAAATTTTCCTTTTAAAATAAATTCCTTTATCTCTTTAAATCTACTTAAAAATCCAACTTTTAATAAATTCTTCATCTTACAAATAATATTTTCGAAATCCATTTATTAAGCCCTTTTTCCATATTTTGAAATTTAATTCAATACCGTTCAAAAATAAGACTTTTATCTTTTAAAATCCCTTTTTAATTTATCCAATTACCAAAATAAATTTTTCCGATAAATTTTCAACTTAAATTTCAAAAATCCAATTTCTATTCATTTTCGGTGTCCAACGATACCCAAAAATATATCCGGCTAAATTTTAGCCTTTAATAACATTCAATTCACAAATATAATCACACGGCGATTATAAATAAATCAACACACAATATTGAAATAAATTCAAATGTTTGAGGAATCCAGTTGGATCCCTCCAACCTGTTTCCCTGCATTCACAGATGTTAGCACAATACCAATTTCACGTCAATATGAAATTATCGCGATATATGGGATTTATAAAATTATCCGCTATTATGCGGCGCAATAGGGTCTCATCCGCTATATAATGCGGGAAATCAACAACTCCAATATATACATATTCCAATATATATATTGCTATATACATATATAATACCAATTCCACTTCAATGTGAAATTATCGCGGTATATGTTTTTAATAAATAACCTCCGCTTAATATACGGCGTATAAGGTCTATTTAACACAATAAATAGCAATCATCAACCAATTCACACAATCAATCAATATCAACAATTTTAAATCTATCAATTTAAAATTTAAATCGAAATACAATGTTCGATTGAGTGAGAAGTTCTCACCTTGAATTTCCGATAACAGTCGTAGTGTTTTATTTTGAATAAAATTAAATGAGCGTTTAATTTTACCCAAAATTTTCACTAGCTCCAAATGACCCCAATCCAGCTCCATCGCGTAGTGCTCGTCAAAACGAAGCCAACGCAATTGGTTTCGTAATTTTCCGACCTCGTATGACAAAGATATAGCTTTTTAAAGATTATACAAATTATAATATATATTAATTTACAATTCTATTTTATATTCTTAACCTAAGATAGCATCACTGCCGTTCGTTCTGATCAACAAATCATGGCCGCATGTTCAAGCTTCTTCCTCATGCACGCGAATTACGTCCCAGGTTTCGTTCGAACAAAACAACCCAAAGCCGATCGATTTCCTACCATAGTCGCTCCTACCCACGGCCACTAGAGGTCGATCAAGCACCACCAAATCGTAGACCCCACCGCCGTGAACAACCGCCCCAAGCCACGTGGCACTCGGCCCTCCATCTCTCTCGATTCCCGTGCTTGAACATGTACCATTCGAACAAAGATTGCCGCCAATCCACTTCGTATTTTACGATCATCACCGTTGAAATTGTAGTACTCACTGCCCTCTACCAATCTCCAGTCGAACGTTTTTCAAATTAATGCGTAGATTCGAAGAAATCAGAGAAAGAAGAAGATGAAATTTCGGCCCTTGATAACTAATGGTGGCGGCTGATGATAACAAGCTAGGGTTTTGGCCAAATAATCAAAGAGAGGGTCCTTTTATAGAAAATCTACCGAAAATCACTATTCACTCGATTTTCCGAACTCCAAATCTCGCGCGGTGACTGGCGTTCCTAGGGTTTATCCCATGTTCCGGACACAATGGAATAGGTTTCGGAGGCTAATTCCATCATATGTGCGAGTTACGGAAATAAACGATCGATTTTAAATTAAACCGATTAAACAAATTTCTAGGCGTTTTGGCTTGCCTCGGACAAACGGTAAATCCGATTGACACAAAATTTGAAATCTTACAATAATATCACATTACGGATCCGATGAAACTAGTTTCGTCGAAATCCGAGACTGTTTGAAAAATGGCTATTTTAACTTGTCAATTAAATATTAAAATATTCAATTTTCACAATTTTACTTTTAATTCAATTTTAAAAGTTCACAAATATCATTCTAACTTCAATATGATTTAATATAACTTTATAAATCATTTTCATACACAATTGATCCAATTATCAATTATTCCTGGAATTTCAAATTTAAATTAATAATTTAATTGTCCAATTAAATCACTATATTCGAATTTAAATTTATTCGACTTAAAATTCTTACTTATAAATATTTAAAATAAATTAAATATCTGAATTTTAAATGATGGAAATTCTAGGTCGTTACAAACCTCCCCCCTTAAAAGAATTTCGTCCTCGAAATTACAAAGTAAGGAAAATGCCCAAATCCATTAACTTTTCAAAAATTCACTTAGTGAAAATTTTATATTCACCCTTTATCAAAACCTTTAACTTCAACCAAAATAATGATTTCCATTTTCTAGTTCAATTCCTATGTTTTCATTTCAATTTAGAAATTGACTTTTCATTAACAAAAAATTTCCAAAATTTCAAAAAAATTTCTAACGCCTTAAATTTTCAGAAAAATTCGCTAGCGTCTCCTTTGCGCGGTTCGATCGTAGTAGGATCACAATAGACAATAATATGTATACATCGACCCACCCGGTCGGAAAAGCAGAAAAACTGTTCATATTTCCTATTTTTATTGCGTAGGCGTACCTTTTTAGCATTTTTAAGCAAAGCAATTATTTATTAAGCATTTTAGCGCAACCAAATCAACCGAACGGCAGCCGCGGTACCTGTACTTACTCAATTTAAACACGTAAGTAACATATATATAAAGTTATTAACAATTTACTCTTTTAAACAACTACAACATATGCATACTAAAAGAAATGCATACTAAACAAGGTTTATAAGCAACTTATATAATTTCGACATCACTTGTAATTGTTTACAACCAATTTATATGCAATGACGTTCAATTATTCATTTCAATTGGTTTACATTCACTAATTTAAATTCAAGTTGGTTCACTTTTAATTCAAATCAATTTCTATTTAAATTTACTTCACTTTCAATTTAAATCCAATTACATAGCTTCCATTTTTTATCAAATCAATTTCATTAACACTTAATGAATTATATACAATCAACCATCAATCATATAACAACCAATGTATAACCAACACAACCAAATTTATTAAATTTACATTACTTTACATTCAATTTGGTTCAACACTTTTAATTCCAATTGGTTTAATATTAAATTGACTTCCATTCAATTTCCAATTGCATTAGCTTTAATGAATTAACACTTACATTCATTATTCCATATCAATTTACTTATATTCAATTGATTAACACTAGTTCAATTCAATTGCTAATTCAATTTACAAATAAAGTTGAATTCCTTTATATAACTCAAGTTCACATCATACCTTCACTTAATTAATTCACTTAATTAATTTACTTCGATATCGAAAATCAATTTCATTCAATATCACTTATGTTATATTTCAATTAAACATCATTTGTTTAACTTATTTAAATTTCAACTTATAAATTCAATTCAGATTTCCAATTCTAAAGTAAATTTTATTTAACTTTTACCAAAGTCAAATTCTATCAATTATTCAAATTCATATCTCATTTTGCTTAACAAAATTCGTTTAACCAATCCTTTTACAATTGGTTTTTGCTTACTTTTTTTCATTTTATAAGTTATGCAACTTATTTATTTAACTTCCAAATCATATTACAAGTTCAAAACTCATTTTACTTATATTCATCAATTTCAACTTGGATTTTTAATTTAAAATTTGTTTATCACAACAAAACTTCAATTTTCAATTTATTATGGTAGCAAATCCATCACACAGAAACTCAAAAATGATACTGATGATGCTGCAGTCATCACTCTTATTATTTCCCAGCAACACTAGTGAATTCAATGCTTAATATTCTTCTAAAAATTTCCTTTTAATTTATAAATCAATTTTATAAAAAAATTCTCATATAATTTCATTATTTAACTTTACTTATACAAGATTATTTCACAATTGCAAATCATATCAAATATACTTCTATACTTATACAATTGATGCTCTTATATGATTTATTCAAACAACTTTCATTAATTCATATATATTCTTACATTTTCAACAACCAAACAATCAATTTATATACACTTTAATAATTCTGAAAAATGACTTCTTTATATACAAAATATAGTAAGGTAAAATTATTTCATTTACCCAATTTAAAACAATACCGTGTCGAATTGTTTTATACAAGTGTTTAGAGATCCCTATCGATACAGTTGTACAGACTATACCGACCAGAATCCATATACCACTCAATAAACCAATCATCACAATATAAAACAATTTTATATTCACTAACAAATACGCGCTCATATCTATTATTACACTCACACTCATTCTAGAGTGCTACAGACTCTATCTCTAATGAGTAATACCCAACAGAGCCATGGTTATCGCTTAACCATACGCTCTGACACCAAATGTAACGAACGAGATTTTTCATCGCTCGAAAATCGACATTAATACGTCCACTATATCAACTGCCGAGCAATCGAATGCCGGAAAACCGAATTGTTATGGAGAAAAAGAAGAGGTAGAAGAAGACAGAAGAAAAAGAAAGAAGGAACAACAGAAAAACACAAAACAATATCAGAATCTCACATATCGCAGCGGAACAACATATAATAGATAAATGAATAATCTTTAAATCAAAGAACTATATCATTTTATACATTACATCATCATCAGAGTTTATACAACACAATACAACACTGGACAGTTATATAAACTTGTCCTCATACAGAATACACAGCGGAATAAATAATATCATATACAAGTGATATGTCTCGCCATCCAGCTCGCCAATGAGCTCCACAGCATCTCCTGAATCCAGAATGACCTGATAACCTGACTCTAGACTGCCCGTGTGGAAATTGGTGGGCACCCAGAGTTTAGGAAGGAAATAATAAACTCCAGGCCAGTCATGGTGACTAGTGTGAGAACTAAAACAGTTTATCTTTAAAACAACAACAACAAAGGAAATAAAACAATTTCGCAATGCTTTTGGAAAATGAAACTACCATAAGGCCTCCCGCACACACACACAATGCAAACGCAGAATTGGAGGAGATTTCTCCTTATGTTAGTCAAAGATGCTTACTCCGCAAAACAAATCATTGGATATTATTACTAGTGCATAGTGCAGAAAACATTTCAAAAGTATAATATTAATCTTAGTCAGCATAGGCATTCCGCACTTATGCCTACTATAGCTACTATGTTCAATAGCAGGTTACCGCCAGATTCCATAGCAGGTAATACAACTAAAACCATACAAGGTTCGTATTGGAAAATGGATTTGCCAACAAATGATCAGGCTAAGGAACTTCCTATGCCACGAAAGAACGCCTCTGGCTGGACGCTCCGAGAGACAAACTGCTCTCTGCCAACACAAGGCCGGGTTACCCCTGTAACAAGTAACTCACGAATATGACATTTCCCGGTCCTTTGGTACTTTTATCCGAGCGCTCGGTAATCAACATCACACATAATAAATAGAGTGTGTCCACATGAGTAGGCTTTGCAACCATCCAAGAGCCACCGTGGCATACAATGGCACCTCGCATTTACTTTTACGACCAGCCTCTCGACCGTCACAACCAACCCATCCCACTCAGGGAAATGTAGGGGTAAGAGTCTCCCGTTCGCCACCAAACCACGAAGCGAGAACCCCCCATCATGCTGTAATATAGCAAATGCGATCCATATTGTCGTATCACTAATTCGGAATGGGTTATATGACACAAAAGTCTTTTCCCAGCTAACCCGAATAGTGAGCACCATATTTCAAAACATATGAATATTGGGATTTCAATTAAGTCACAACTTATAACCTAAATCCTTTCCTTTAAATGGTTTAAACAAATTACCATTTTAAATCTTTAAACAAAAAGATTTACTTCACAAAGGTTACCCAGTTTCACAAAGATTCATTCATAGATATCCAAATCAATTTCCATTTCAATTTGAATTAACCCATTAAATCTTTAAATTAAGACTTAATTAATAGCTTTCAAAACTATTCAAAATTCAAATCTTTTATAATATAAAAGATACACCTTTTAAAATCATCTTTGATTTCAAAATAAAGTTTAATCATCTTCACAAAGGTTAATTCATAGTTTTTTTTCCAAACCATTTACAATTTCATTTCAACTTGAAAAGTTTCGATACAAATAGGAAATCCTTTTACTTTATAAAAGCCATTATTATTAGAAAACAAATAATTTTTGTTTTGGGAAAAACTGGTTTCATTTACACAGTTTAAAGCCATCCAAGTATAAACTTGAATATTAATTTAAATTTCCAAAACCATAATTTAAATGGTAAAAATCCATATAAATACCTTTTATACTTATAAAAATCCATATAAATACCTTTTATACTTATAAAAATCCTTTAAACCAAAATTCCCAAATTATTGAATTCAATTCAAAATATTGAATTCAAAAATTAAATCAAATAATTTAAATTCCAATTCCATTAAGTTATTAAAAATAACTTTTATTTCTGAAACTCATTTCAAAAAAACTTTCAATTCCAATTCCAAAACTATTTCAGATTCAAAAATTCAAGTTTTCCAAAATTGATAAAAATCTGTGACTTAACCGATTTCCACGTGAAATCCACATTTGTGTGTGTATTGTGTAGTCCAAGGGTTTAACACAATAGTGCACAATCATTTAATCATTACAGATCAAATACAATAATATAATTGATAAGCGGTATAAATTATAACGCTTATCTTTCATTCACAGATCATAGATATATAAATATCACAGATAAACAATTCACAGATCACAACACAAATCAGGCTATATCACAAAGCATCACACATCAAAGATGTCAAACAATTCAATTTAAATTTCTAAATCGATTTCACAAATATTCATTTTCCAGATCCAAATTAATTTTCAAATTGATTTTCAAAATCCAAATAAATTTCCAGTGAATTTCCAAAAAAATTTCCTTTTAAAATAAATTCCTTTATCTCTTTAAATCTATTTAAAAATCCAACTTTTAATAAATTCTTCATCTTACAAATAATATTTTCGAAATCCATTTATTAAGCCCTTTTTCCATATTTTGAAATTTAATTCAATACCGTTCAAAAATAAGACTTTTATCTTTTAAAACCCCTTTTTAATTTATCCAATTATCAAAATAAATTTTTTCGATAAATTTTCAACTTAAATTTCAAAAATCCAATTTCTATTCATTTTCGGTGTCCAACGATACCCAAAAATATATCCGGCTAAATTTTAGCCTTCAATAACATTCAATTCACAAATATAATCACATGGCGATTATAAATAAATCAACACACAATATTTAAATAAATTCAAATGTTTGAGGAATCCAGTTGGATCCCTCCAACCTGTTTTCCTGCATCCACAGATGTTAGCACAATACCAATTTCACGTCAATGTGAAATTATCGCGGTATATGGGATTTATAAAATTATCCGCTATTATGCGGCGCAATAGGGTCTCATCCGCTATTTTAACTAGTTTCGTCGAAATCCGAGACTGTTTGAAAAATGGCTAACTCGTCAATTAAATATTAAAATATTCAATTTTCACAATTTTACTTTTAATTCAATTTTAAAAGTTCACAAATATCATTCTAACTTAAATATGATTTAATATAACTTTATAAATCATTTTCATACGCAATTGATCCAATTATCAATTATTCCTGGAATTTCAAATTTAAATTAATAATTTAATTGTCCAATTAAATCACTATATTCGAATTTAAATTTATTCGACTTAAAATTCTTACTTATAAATATTTAAAATAAATTAAATATCTGAATTTCAAATGACGGAAATTCTGGGTCGTTTCAGCACGGCTATGGCTTAGGATTGGGCTAGAGGTGGTGGTGGCCTGATGTGGTGGTGGTGGAGGCGGCTGTGGTGGAGGAGGAGCAAGGGCCAAACCTATAAAGTGTAGAAAACAAGTGCAAAATCATTGGAAAACAAGAAGAAAGAATATAGAAAGAAGAAAGAAATTTACCAAAGCTCTTTGCTCAGGTTGATGGCCGTGATTTTTTTGTGATGAGAATAAAATTTGATGCGTGAAAATGAGAGGAGAAAGTCAGCTGAAAGAAAGATAAGGAACGGCCACAAAGCAATTGAATACAAGAGGTTGGAAAATGAAGAGACGGGAAAACAAAGAGACAAAAGCAACTAAAGAGACACAAACCTTTTCAAATTTCTTTTATATATATTTGTAATTTATAAATACATATAAAAACTGAGAAATAAAGATAACAACTCAGAAATAAAAATAAATATATAAAATAAATAATTAAATTTTGAATAAATGGAATTTAAATTAAGAAAATGGCTTAAAAATGCAAACTAGGCTTTAAAAATTAGAAATAATTTCAGTACACTTTGGAAAAATCTATTTTAATTTAAATACATGTAGAATGAATATAAATAAAGAAAAAAACAGCAAATAAAAGTGAATGCATAAAATAAATAAATAAATTTTAATTATATATAATTAAATTAAGAAAATAGCAAAGAAAATGGAAACTATGTTTCATAAATTGAAATAAATTCAAGTAAACTTTAGAAAAATTATACTATCACTTTAAAATTATTAAAAGATAAAACTATACATAAAATAAAATATTAACACATATTAAAATAAAATATGACAAATAAAATATAATTTATACAATCTAAAATAACAAAATTGCAGAATAAAACAAATTGCGCTCAATATTGAAATATACATAACTTTTACAGTTTTACTCCGTTTTCAACGAAACAAAAAGCAGTGTTCAAGTTATTACATCTATTTTCATATTTAAGATTTTATATAATTTAAATTTGAAATTTAAAAGTCAAAGATTGAACAGTTTGACTAGAATTTCACTTTTTAGTAAAATATTCAATTTATATCAGTTTGAAACTATAACTCACATAATAATCAACATTTATATTTAAAAATGAAATGTTTGAAATGAAACAAGCTTAAAAATAGTTTCAAAATAAAAACCAAATCAAATTTTAAATTATATGTAAAATCTAGGGTTGTTACAATCGTAAATAAGAAAAATTTCATAAGGACACTTAAATAGCGATAAACCAAAGATAAGACTGGAAGTTAGTAAGGAAATTAGGTTAGAATGCTTCAAACCCAGAACTTGTGGAGTGTCACCATTCACCCTGAATGTGATAAGGTGTAAAGGGACGTAAAGGGAATTTTCTAACTGGTCAAGGATGAAGAATTTGTTTCCAAATGTTTGATGTGCCGAAGGACTAAGACTAAGGTAAACTTGAAGGGTTGTTATTACCGTTGGAGGTTCCGACTTGGAATTGGAAGCATATAACGATGGACTTTATAGATGGGTTGCCTAGGAGTCAAAAGGGCATTGATGCTATTCAAGTTATAGTAAATTGGCTCATTTTATTTCCATTCGAAGTAATAAGGCTATAGAATATCTAGCACAGATTTATGGTAAGGAACTAGTGCGACTACATGGAGTTCAAGTTAGTATTTTTATGATAGAGACCCTTTGTTCACTAGTGAGTTTTGGAGGGATTTGCAATCTACTTGGAAACAACTTTGAATTTAGAAGATTTGCTGAGAGCTTGCATCATGGACTTTATAGTATCTTGGAAAAGGTAGTAGTGGTTAGGTGGCGAATGAAGACCGCACGGGACCGTTAGGAGTCCTATGCTGATAGGCGAAGGAAGGGATTTGAGTTTTTAGTTAAGGACATAGTATTTGTTCAGGTTTCCCCACTTAGAAAGGTTATGAGGTTTGGTACATCTGGGAAGTTGGCACCTAGGTTCGTTGGGCCTTTCTCGATTTTAGAGAGGGTGGGAAAAATTGTTTATTGGGTGGAGCTTCCGTACTAGTTAGCGGGAGTCCATGACGTCTTTCATGTTCCAAACTTGAGGAAATGTCTACATGACATTGCCTCTATAGTAGAGCATGATATGTTAATTGATGTTGAAACAGAACTCATCGCTCTCCCGTGCCACCGCACGCATCATGGAGCACGGTATTAAAAGGCTTTGTAACAAAGGTATTAGGTTAGTTTGAGTTCAATGGGGAAATAATCCAGCGAAAAGCACATGGGAAACCAAAGAAAAGGTGAATGTTTCTCATCTCGAGCTTTTCTTCGGTAAACTTTTCTCTCCAAAAGTATAGGTATTTAGTTGCATCGTGGTTGCTAGATTGGATGGTAGGTTGCCACACTTTTTACTGTTATTTTTGCACTCATATAGAATTTTATATATATATTTAGGATGCTTGCATACATGCCTATATGTCACGATCTTGCATTCACGCTAAGATTGTGCTCACCTATAGTATGTTGCATACATAATCACATTGCATTTTTGGTTGAGTAAATGGTTGATAGATTATTGTAAATAAATTGGTTATATAACATGGTTGTTGATTGCACCTTAAACTCTCTTCCTTTGGTGATTTCGAGGGAGAAATCCATTTTAAAGAGGGGAGAATGTAACACTCCATAAAATTTAATAAGAAATTAAGTAATTAAAATTAAGGTTATAATGGAAAATTTATAAATGTCCAAATTTGATCACAAAAGTTGTACCATTGCGTCCATGGTGATTTTCTGATAAATTTCCATATATAATATGTTGAAATCGGAGTTAAAACGGAGAAGGTTACAGACGTTTGAAGTTTTCGAAATTAAAATAATTCAAACGAATTTAAATTTAATATTTAGTATTTGAATTTGAAAATTAATGTAAGGAGTTTAAGGGTAAAGCGCGGTTAACATTAATGTGTAATTATTTAAGGAATTAATAATAATAAGGTAATTAATAAAAATTAAACGGAGTAAATAAATTCACGGTCAAAAACAAAGACCGGTCGACTGCCCATAGGCAAGCGATCGACCGATAAGTGATGAAGGCTGCTAGGGTATTGGCTATTTTGACGGTCCAAATTTAATTTTTAAATCCAACGGTTATGGTTCCTTCTCACCTCTATAAATAGACCTATAGACCCCCTACTTTTCCTCATGAAATTCTGTAGCAACAGTGAAGCTCTATCAAATTCTTTCCCATTAGGGTTTCAAAAACAGTAAACTTTCTAGTAAGTAATTCTAATTCCCAATCTCTAATTTAAATTAAATTCCCAATCTTTCTCATCGGGATCTTCTGATTTTTGAAATCTACTCTATATATACAATCTATATTGCATATTCAAAAAGAGGAATATCTAAAAGAGAGCGAGGAGAGGTATAAATCGGATCTTATCTTCTTCTTCTTCTTCTTCTTCGTCTTTAGATTTCAGAATCGGTTAGGATTTTCAGGTAAGAGGTTTAAGTGTTTATTCTTTTTATTTCTAATTCTATTCCTCTCTAGTTTCTGATTCTAAATCTAACTTCTATATACAATTCACTTTGTTGTATGTTCCAAAAGGGGGAGATATGAAAGGAAATTAGGCATGGTGGAATCAAATCCTGTTAGGAAGAAAAAAGTTTTCTATGAGTGGAAATATCAAGTTTTTCACATTGTGTAATTGAATAGTATTTATTTGGATTTGTTGTATGTCTTGGGAAATTTTTGGTAAACGAAAATATGACATCTAAAACCCCTAGAATTTCCCTCAATAGATGTCAATCTTTGAATATGTTGGAATTTTAATTGTTTTGTACTAATATAGTAGAATCAGATCTATATTGAGATTTAAGTAATTTACAATCTATCCCACTTCATCTCTTTTTATTTCTCTTGTAGTGTTAAAGGATTCTAAAAATAAGTAAATTTAGAAATGGTGTGCAAAGTATGATTTTTGATTATTTGTAGTTTGCGTCGCCTATTTCTGTAAATTAAAATAAGCATGAATCCCTTTTTCTCCCCAAGGTGGTAATTGCAAAAGTTGGATAGAATATAAAAGGTTTAAATTGTAAAGTTTGTTCCTTGAATAGAGGAGTTAATTCTATTATATTAATATATGAGATCAGTTTGGTATTGCTCCTTATTGTTTAAAAGTCAAGTTGGTTGTTAAGGATATTAGTTATTTTTTTGTTTGGAGTTTGGGACTTCTATGAGTTTAGACATTTAAATTAATAAGTGTTTTCTTTGCGTGAGATTGGAAATATTTTATTTGAATATCGAGCGTGTGTGTGTGTGTCTTATATATATATATAATATTAACGTATTGATTATTAAAGTTAATAATAACGTAATAATTATAGTGTATTGAACGTATTGATTAGAATTAATAAGTTGGTAAATAATATTAATTTCTTAGGAAGATAGTTAATGATAATTGTGGGAATTAATCTATAATTAAAGGCGTAATAATAGGAAACCTTATATGGCATTAATTACTAATTTTATAGGATGGTGTATGTATATAATATGAAGTATGACTAAGTTATTGGGATGCGAGGTCAGTCCAAAGTTACATAGAAGTCTGCCTAGTTAAATCTGCCTACCAGTGTTGTGGTTTTACGGACTGATATGGGACATTATCTATAATAAGTAACCCCAATGGACATGAGGTTAGTCCCAATTCTGTAGGGTAAATCTGCCCTGCTAATCTATCTACCAGTACCTACGAATTGTCAAATTAATCTTAGATGTCACAGTTGGGTTATGGGTCATAAGTTACGATATTATTACGAGGCGAGAAATCTTTAGGACGGGTTCGCTTCGGGTTGGAGGTATTAACTGGCTATGGTAGGGTCTGCCACTTTTTTAGGGGAAGTATTAAGTGACCTAATTAGATTTCTTACGATGTTAGTTAGGGAGAACCGTGTAATGACCCGCATTGAGTTAGGTCTTAAATGACAAGAACTTGCCTATTTTATAAGTCTTAAATGGTCAAAGTCTACCTAATCCCTTATAAAACGGTATTAGTGGTTTGGAGGTTCTCTCTCATATCGTTAATGATAGTTGTGTTAGAACTTGAAAATGGGGTAGGTATTAGATGACGGGGACCTGCCTATTTTACAGGTATGTAACAACCTAAAATTTGAGCTATAATAATTAATTAACGAATTAATTAAAAAATAAAATAAGTTTGTGAAGTTGTCAGAATCAAGCTACAGGAGTTGCACCATTGGGTTCGTGGTAATTTTTTGATCAATTTCCATATATAACTTGTCGAAATCCGAGTCAGTATGGAGAAGTTATGAGGGAAACAGGAAATCAGAATTAAATAAACAAGAACGGAAAAAAAAATAGACCCCATAGGGGTCGACCCTTGTATTGGTCAGGTCGACCTCCAATATACATAGGTCGACCCGCCATTTTGCCTGGACGCTATTTCGTCCAGGTACGAGCCGAAGACCCTATAATCTTATTTTCGTGAAATCATATGCGTTCGTGCTTGCATCCGACGGTTCATATTGAGCCTATGACGTGGTTGCACCAGATTTAATCTTCAAATCCAATGGCCTGAGATCCCTCAGCTACACTACAAATAGAACCCTAGTCCTAGCTATTTTTCTCATTCAGATCTTCTCCCAATTGGGCCATTGCTTGAGGCTGAACCCTAAATAGAAAAAATTCCTAGGGAGGAAATATTTTTAATAAAAATATTCTACGCCCTAGAAGTGGATCCAAGAAGGCCCAGGAATAAAGCTAAGGACCATAGATGAGTGTTTTGTAATTAATTTAGATTTGTAAGCAATTTAAAATAATAGGATTCTCAATAGTTGTAGTTTTTCTAAAATTTTGAGACAGTTTTTATGTAATTTTATTTACAGCCAGTTTTTAAGTAAATTTTAGAATTTCTTTACAATCTATTTTATTCGGCAATTTTATTTAGTAATTTACAGTTAATTGTAGTTACTTACAGTAATTTACATCTGTTTTAAGTTGGAATTTTGCCTGTAAATGTTATTTTCTTTTTTTAGAGATTTAATCCTTTTTTACGGGAATAAAATATTAAAAAGAGAAGAATTCGCAAATATAGATTAAAATAGAATAATACTAAATTTACTGAAATCATATGTAAAATGAGAAAAACTGAAATAAAAATAGAGATGGATTGAAATAGGAAAATTTAAGATATTTGCAAGCATAATTATAACAAGCGGTTATAACTAAAAAGAGAAAACGAAGAGTAACAGTTGCCAGAACAATTATAACACGTAGGTTATAATTAGAAAGAAGAGATAACAAAAGAGGCTTATTTTAAAACTTAGATCTTGGATTAAGTTAATAAGCAAATATAGAAGTAGGGCCCGTACCGGTTGCATTCCCTTTCAGATCTAGGACTGCTGGTTTCAGACATAGTGAGGATGGGACACGCTTATGCTGACTAGGGTAAATGAGTAGCCAATAGATAGAGGCTCAAATCTGGGGATTTGGGCACGGGGCGCAAAGCTAGAAGATTTGTTTGTTAGGACCAGTACCGGCAGCATTCCCTTTCAGGTCGAGGATTGATAGTCTCACACGTAGGTGAGGCTAGGCACGCTTATGCTGATTAGGGTAAATAAAGGGTCAAATAGGAGGCGACAGTTAGTGTGTACCAGCGATGACCAATCGTGCGTCATTGATTAGGGTAAATAATTTGCTACTGCGTCCTAAGCGCTAAAGAGGTGTCTGTTGCTGTGACCAACAGGATTGGTTCACAGTGGCACAACAGAGATAGGAAAGGCCGATCAATGGGTAGGATTAGGATTTCATCGTAATCAAGTTAGCAGTTGAGATAGGATTAGGATTTCAGCCTAATCAAGTTAGCAGTTGAGATAGGTTTAGGATTTCAGCCTAATCACAGTAGTTTAAGACAAGTGCAAACAATCAAAGCAAACAATCAAACAGAATCAGAAACGGTATTTTATCCAAGTTTTATCTTTTCTGTATTTTCCTTTCAAGCTAGAACTATTGCTTAGTCTATTATCTTTATCTTGCTTAGAAACGCTAGTAATTACTTTCACTCACTAAACATATTGTCTGAACCGCTCCTCTATCTTTCCCCTTTCCCCCAATAAGCCAGTAGAGTTGAGGATAGTTGATTCAGGTTGCTTGGAGATTCATTCCCGGCGTTTTCTCATTTCAGATGTATTCTTCTACTTTTCATCTTTTTCATTTGGCTTATGATGGATTGGCGCTTGTGAGAGGGATTATTATTGTTATTGTTATCTTTATACTCTGATTTTATGAGACTAAGATGTATTTTCTTGAAACATGAGACATTTTGAGTTTTTGAGATATGTTATGTTTTTATGATTTATTTTGAGATGAAGTTTAATTTTGAATGATAAGTTATTATTTAAATATTTCTGCTATTCTTACTTATTTGTCTTGTGAACCTTAGTCTTTGTGATGCTTTAACTATACCTATAATGCACCACATCCTTTGGTGTGCCATTTTTGGGAATACTACGGGGTATGGGATGTTTCATTTAGTACCAGAGCCTAAGGTTACAGGATTCCAAAAAACTTGTTTTAAAAGTAAAGTATTTTAAAAAGGTAACATGTCTTCAAACAAAAATTATTTTTCAGATAGAAACTATTATTATAAAAAATAGTTTTCAAGTATAAAAGAGTTTTTATAAAAATCCCCTCAAAGTCCAGTTTAATCTTCTTTCGATTCTTTTGAGCCTAAGTTTTCTTTTCTTTGCATAGTATGGCGGACTCCCCAAATCTTCCAGAGGGTGTCCAAGTCCTTGAAAGGTTCCGTAAATATCTCCAAACAACGGCACCCGAGGTGCAAGGGCAAGCGCCCAACGCAGCACCGGCGGGTGGAGGACCCGTTAATCCACCTGCAGCAGCTAATTTCTCCAAGCTATGCAAGGACTTCACTAGTCTAGGAGGCAAGACGTTTTCTGGCATGAAGGATTTCATTGAGGCACGAGCTTGGTTGAGGAATATAGAGTGGATATTTGGGCTGTTAGGATTGGAGGACTAGAAGAGAGTTCAGCTTGCATCTTGGCAGCTAAAGGGAGAGGGGCTTCTTACTGGTGGGAGGTTGTAGAAATGGACGGTAGAGACATTTGTTGGGTTGGATTTTGGGAAAGGTTTAAGAGAAAGTTCTTATCACAAGCCAAGGAAAGCATGCAGTTAGAGAAGTTTATTAGTCTGAAGCAGGGGAGTCTTTTGGTGAAAGAATATATATAAATCAGTTTAATGAGTTATCGAGGTTCGGGATGGAGTTTGTTAATACACCGCATAAGAAGGCCACCAAGTTTGCTAAGGGTTTGAACCAACCCCTCCAAGGGTTAGGATTGACACATGTACCTATGGGAGCGACATATGAGTCACTTGTGGAAATGACTCTCATTTTAGATGTTTCTAAGAAAGATGAGGTTAAGGAGGTTCCTAAATCAGAAAACTCTAAGAAGCACTGGTGGAAGAATAAGAAGGATAAGGACAAGAAGAAAGGAGGAGGACCTTAGAAGGGATAGATCAAGAAGGGCGAGAAATGTCATAATTGTGGATTGGTTGGGAATTTCACAAAGGACTGTAAGGACACGATGAAGGGGAGGTGTTACAGTCGTGGGTAGCCTGGACACCTTAGTAGAGCTTATCCTTAGAGGACAGGGTAGAAAGCAGGCGCACCTACGGCATAAGTATAGGCTTTGGATGCTACACCTTCTAGTAGTGGACCAGATCGAGGTGGGAAAGTCTCTGTAGAAGGTTTGATCTCTATTTTGGATTTTCCTATTTGGACTCTTTTTGACTCCGAAGCATCGCATTCTTTCATTTCTAGTTCCTTGGTTGATTGTTTGCACTTAGATATTTCTCTAGTTGTAGACCCTATAGTTTTTTCAAATCCCATAGGAGGATCGGCACATTTATCCATGATTTCTAAGGGTTTGAAAAGTTTTATAGTAGGCATAGAGTTTGATTGTGACGCCTATGTACTGGGATTTTCGGGATATGGGATGATTTTGAGGATGGACTGGTTATCCACTTATGGTGCGATATTGGACTGCGAGAGGGGAGTCGTTAGACTAGAGACATGTAGCGGACAAACTCTCGAGGTTTCTTGCGACCCACAGGGGTCAGTCATGTTGAGCTTCCTTTATTCCCTTGATTCATCACTTGGAGAGTAAGATTTAGTTCCTTTTGTTGGAGATTTCCCAGATGTTTTTGAGGAGGTTAGGGGCTACCCCCTAAGAGAGAGATCGACTTTAGGATCTATCTGAATGACAATGCTAAGCCAGTGGCATTGCCCGTGAGACATATGGCTCATAGGGAGAGGAAGGAGTTAAGTAAGCAGATCGGTGAGCAACTAGGGAAAGGCTTCATCAAACAGAGCATATCTGAGTGGGGGGCTCCAGTCGTCTTCACTACAAAGGCGGTTGGTTCCCTTCGACTTTGCGTAGACTATAGAGAGTTGAATAAGCTCATGAAGAAGAACCGTTACCCACTTCCTAGGATAGATGATCTTTTCGATCAGTTGGTTGGCTCTTTAGTATTTTCTCAGCTTGACTTAGCCACTGGATTTCATCAGCTTAGGGTCGCTGACGATAGCATCGATAAGACAGCATTTAAGACATCTGATGGATTCTTTGAGTGGTTGGTTATGCCGTTTGGGCTAACCAATGCCCCAGCCTATTTTGTAGATATTATGAGCCGTGTTTTTCGAGAGGTCCTAAATAAGTTCATTGTAGTGTTTGTGGACGACATTCTGGTGTTTTCCAAGAGTATGGAAGAGCATGCTATTCATCTTGAGGAGGTTCTTCACACACTTCGTGTTCATCAGTTGAAAACAAAATTCTCAAAGTGTCACTTTTGGCATAAGGAGGTGCGTTTCTTGGGGCATGTAGTCTGAAGAGAGGGTTTAGCTATGGATCCCACTAAGATAGTAGTAGTACAGGATTGGAAGGGCCCAAAGAATGCTACCGAAGTTAAAAGCTTCCTTGGTTTGGCTGGTTATTGTAGGAAGTTTACCAGAGATTTTGCTAACATTTCAGCATTTGAGGTTAAGCCTACCCTCATAGATCAGATTAGTTCAAGGTAGCAAAAGGATTCAGAGCTTGTGAATATTCTGGATAGGATTAGCAAAGGAGAGGTCTCTAGACGTTTCCAACGCTATTCCATCGATAGTAAAGGGTGGCTAAGGAGAGATGGAAGACTTTGTGTCCCACGCACTGTTGATTTGATGAGAGCAGTTCTAGTAGAGGCACACCATTCTCGGATGACTATTCATCCGAGCGGTGATAAGATGTATAGGGACATAAAGAGAGTGTTTTATTAAAGTGGCATGAAGAAGGATGTAGTAGAGTTTGTGGCTAAGTGTCTTTTGTGCCAAAGAGTTAAGGCGGAGTAGCAGAGGCCTGGCGGATTGCTTCAACCAATGGATGTACCTGAATGGAAGTGGGATAGTGTTTCGATGGAGTCCATATATGGTTTACCCCGATCTAGGAAGGAGAATACCAGTATTTGGGTGATTGTTGATCATTTGACTAAGAGCGCCACTTCATTCCGGTCAAGAGTAAGAGATCAGCATCTTATTTGGCATCCATATACGTTCGTGAGATAGTCCAACTTCATGGAGTTCCCTCTAGCATAGTGAGCGACAAAGACCCTATCTTTACTAGCGAGTTTTGGGGGCGCTTGCAAGAAGCTTTAGGGACATAACTTAGATTGAGTACGGCCTATCACCCTCAAAGGATGGCCAAACGGAGAGAGTTAATAGAGTTCTTGAAGATTTGTTGAGGATGTGAATTCTTGATTTTGGAGGAACTTGGGAGGAGCACCTTCCTTTAGTGGAATTCGCGTATAACAATAGTTTCCAGGCTAGCATTGGGATGGCTCCTTTTAAAGCACTTTATGGAAGACCTTGCAAGCAGCCTTCGTGTTGGTTGGAGTCTACAGAAAGATTGCTACTTGGTCCCGACATGGTTAGAGAGACTTCGGAAAAGATTGATTTGATTAGAAAAAGAATAAAGACGGCCCAAGATAGACCGAAATCCTATGCAGATAAGCGGAGAAGGGATATTGAGTTCGAGGTAGGAGATTTGCTTTTCATTAAGGTGCCTCCACTAAGAAAGGTGGTGAGGTTTGGATCAAGTGGGAAACTTGCTCCCAAATTCATAGGACTATTCCCCATTGTGGAAAGGGTAGGGAAGATGGTGTATCGGATAAAGCTACCGGAGAGGCTCACAGGAGTTCATGATGTTTTTCATGTTTGACACTTGAGAAAGTGCTTATATGATTCAGCAGAGGTAGTGGAACCTAGCCTACTTGAGGAAGTTGAAGTGGAGAGAGAAGCATCGACTCATCGCATTCCTACCAAGATCGTTGGACATGATATCAA
Organism: Allium fistulosum; assembly: GCA_030737815.1. NCBI lineage: Eukaryota > Viridiplantae > Streptophyta > Magnoliopsida > Asparagales > Amaryllidaceae > Allium > Allium fistulosum. Next base: position 793,377,839 of record CM060902.1, on the reverse strand, counting down.
GAAGCTTAGGGATAAAGAAGTCCCTTTGGTTAAGGTGCAGTGGGGTGATAGTATTGAGGACGCTACGTGGGAGGCTGTGGAGAAAATATGTATCTTTTATCTACATCTCCTCCATGGTACGTCTTGAATTTCCTATTTCCATGTTTAGTTTTGAATAGGTTCTTTCCTTTAGTATCCTTTGGGAGGGTAGATCTTATGATTTAACCTATGGATGGTAGGACTAAATGTAAACATTTTACTAGAACATGTTATGTATGTTGGACGCAAGTGGTTGCAAGTGTTTGCTAGTGGATGCTAATGGATGCATATACACACACTAGACACTATTATCTCTTAGAGATCGGCCTAACTAGGTCACTAAAGCATATGCATATGGATGTGTGTGCACTTGCATTTTTATTTCATGGTTGCTATGAATGGGTGATTATCATATGATTGTTGCATTTGGATGATGATTGTAGCACGCATATAGAACTATTAGCTATCATTAGGGAATTTGCATTCATTTGGATACATGGCATGGACATGAGCGCATAAAAAGGAGGTCGACTGAATCCGTAGATGACCTAATCTTTTGCATTAGTTAGGGACATTAACACTACACTATTGCATATATCATAAATTGCATTAGAAAGCTTAAGGATGATGGATGTAATGAATGATGGTTGAATATGTGGTTGTAGAATTTGGATGAAAAAATTTATTTCATTCTTCTGTCCCTGGAGATTTCGGGGACGATGTCCTTTAAGGAGGGGAGAATGTAACAACCTTACATTTGAGCTATAATAATTAATTAACGAATTAATTAAACAATAAAATAAGTTTGTGAAATTTTTAGAATCGAGCTACGGGATTTGCACCATTGGATCCGTGGCAATTTTCTGATCAATTTCCATATATACCTTGACGAAATCCGAGTCGGTATGGAGAAGTTATGAGGGAAACAAGAAATCAGAATTAAATAAACAAGAATGAAAAAAAAATAGACCCTATTGGGGTCGACCCTTGTATTGGTCAGGTCGACCTATAGGTCGACCCCCAATATACATAGGTCGACCCACCATTTTACTTGGATGCTATTTCGTCCAGGTATGAGCCGAGGACCCTATAATCTGATTTTCGTGAAATCCTGTGCATTTGTGCTTGCATCCGACGGCTAGTGAGCTTATGACTTGGTTGCACCAGATTTAATCTTTAAATCCAATGGCCTGAGATCCCTAAGCTACACTATAAATAGAACCCTAGGCCTAGCTATTTTTCTCATTTAGATTTTCACCCAATTGGGTTCATTGCCTGAACCTGAACCCTAAATAGAAAAAATTTCTAGGGAGGAAATCCTTTTAAAAAAATATTCTATGCCCTAGAAGTGGATCCAGGAAGGCCGGGGAATAAAGCTAAGGACCACATGTGAGTGTTTTGTAATTAACTTAGATTTGTAAGCAATTTAAAATAATAGGGTTCTCAATAGTTGTAGTTTTTCTACAATTTTGAGACAGTTTTTATGTAAGTTTATTTACAATCAGTTTTTAAGTAAATTTCAGAAGTTCTTTTCAGTCTGTTTTATTCAGCTATTTTATTAGTTATTTACAGTTAATTACATTTATTTATAGTTATTTACATCTGTTTTAGTTGGAATTTAGCATGTAAATGTTAGTTTCTTTTTTTAGAGATTTAATCCTTTTTGACGTGAATAAAATATTAAAAAGAGAAGAATTTGCAAATATGGATTAAAATAGAATAACACTAAATTTACAGAAATCAGTTGTAAAATGAGAAAAACTGAAATAAAAATAGAGATGGACTGAAATAGGCAAATTTAAGATATTTGCAAGCATAATTATAACAAGCGGTTATAACTAAAAAGAGAAAATATAAGACTAACAGTTGCAAGAAAAATTATAACACGTAGGTTATAATTAGAAAGAAGAGATAACAGAAGAGGCTTATTTGAAAACTTAGATTTTGGGTTTAAGTTAATAAGCAAATATAGAAGTAGGGCCCGTACCGGCAGCATTCCCTTTCAGGTTTAGGACTGATGGTTTCACACATAGGTGAGGCGGGGACATGCTTATGCTGATTAGGGTAAATAAGTGGCCAATAGATAGAGGCTCAAATCTGGGGATTTGGGCAAGGGGCACAAAGCTAGAAGATTTATTTGTTAGGACCAATACCGGCAGCATTCCCTTTCAGGTCAAGGACTGATGGTCTCACACGTAGGTGAGGCTGGGCACGCTTATGCTGATTAGGGTAAATAAAGGGTCAAATAGGGGGCGACCGTTAGTATGTACCGACGATGACCGAGTGTGCGACATCGATTAGGGTAAATAATTCGCTGTTGCGTCCTAAGCACTAAAGTGTTGTCTTTTGCTGCGACCAACAAGATTGGTTCACAATGGCACAACAGAGATAGGAAAGGCCGATCAATGGGTAGGATTAGGATTTCAGCCTAATCTAGTTAGTAGTTGAGATAGAATTAGGATTTCTGCCTAATCATAGTAGTTTAAGACAAGTGCAAACAATCAAAGCAAACAGTCAAACAGAATCAGAAACGGTATTTTATCCAAGTTTTATATTTTCTGTATTTTCCTTTCAAGCTAGAACTTTTACTTAGTCTATTATATTTATCTTGCTTAGAAATGCTAGTAATTACTTTCACTCACCAGACTTATTGTCTGACCCACTCCTCTATCTTTCCCCTTTTCCCCCAATAGGCCTGCAGAGTTGAGGATAGTTGATTCCGGTTGTTTGGAGATTCATTCCCGAAGTTTTCTCATTTCAGATGTATTCTTCTGCTTTTCATCTTTTTCATTTGGCTATTGATGGACTGGCACTTGTGAGAGGGATTATTATTGTTGTTGTTATCTTTATACTCTGATTTTATAAGACTGGGATGTATTTTCGTGAGACATGAGAGATTTTGAGTTTTTGGGATATGTTATGTTTTTATGACTTATTTTGAGATGAAGTTTAATTTTGAATATCAATTTATTATTTATGTTTCCGCTGTTGTTATTTATTTGTCTTGTGAATCTTAGTCTCTGTGATGCTTTAGCTATACCTATAACACACCACATCCTTTGGTGTGCCCTTTTTGGGAATACTAAGGGGTGTGGGGGTGTTTCAAGGTATTAAACGGAGAGAGTCTTCCTAATCTCCAATCAGGCTTTTAAATCTCCCCGAGATGGCCGAGATGAAAAATCCGAGATATCAGCCAAAATCCGAGATTTGGCAGCCTATTTAGTTATAAGTGTTTTAAATATCGCCCGAGATAGCCGAGATATTTTCCCGAGATATTGGCCAAAATCCGAGATTTAAAACACTGTCCCCAATAAAATAAATTTATTGGTTTGGGTGCTTTCTCTTGCATCATTAAGGTTAGTTGCATTGTAATTTTGGAATTTGACTCGAAAGGCCTTTGGGCTTATAGTTAAATTTATTCATATGGTATAGTTTTAAATACATAAGACATATTTCTTATCTAAATAATACTTCCCAACTATGATTATGGTAAAGCTTGAGATTTTCATTTCACCAGACATTTGTTGTTCTGACCCACTCCTCATTACAACACATAGGTTAGAGGAGGCAATCCTGATTTAGGAGACGAAGGTGGAGACGAAGACTTGTGGCAGTTATCTATCTACTTATTCTTTTTTCTAATATTTTTATTTGTACCCAGTTCAGGCAGTTATGTTATTTTGGAATATTGTACTGTGGAGATCATTGGTAGACATGATGTAATATTTAACATGTTATGTTTTTGAAAGGTTTTCTTTTATGAAATGGATACTTGTTTCTGATATTATATTTTATCCATTCCGCTGTGAGATTCTGAAAGTACAGACAGATAACTCTACGTACCTTGTATTGTTTAATTTTATCAACTTAACAACTCACCTTAAGATGGGCCTAAGGTTCAACGGGCTTTTATTGGGTTGAAATTAGGTTCGTTTCGGGGCGGGCTGTTACATGAACTGGCAGTGGAAATAAAGCTATGGAAGAACCGAGCATGAACGTTCCACTTTGGTTCCGTTGTTATCATCAAGCCAGAAACCATGCCACCATTAACAAAAGGGCACCTATTATTGGGGTAAGAGATTGAAATGCCGTTAGTAGACTATGGCCAAATTTTTCAAAGTTGTGTAAGGATTCTGAAAGTAGGAGATAAACTATATAAGGGTATAGAATCTTTTGTGGAGACACAAGCTCGGGTGCATACATCCGATATGTTTTTTAGTATATTGGATTTTAGTGATGAGACAAAAATGCAACTTACTTCTTGGCATCTACTAGTGTAACAACCCTGTATTTTACAAATATTTTTAAATTGATTTTTCCAGATTCAAAAGCTTTATTTATGAAAAAGAATAAATTTTGTTATTTTAAGTATAAACTTTGATTTTGATGTGGATTAGAATTCCAAATGTGACTAAATTTAATATTTCCAGAAAATGTGAATTTTGGTCAATAGTCAAACTTTGACTTTTAAATTTAAATTTTAAATATTTGAAATTATAAATTTTATCTTTTATTATGAAAATATTTAATAACATGAATACTGCTTTTCGTTTCGCTGAAAACGGGGTTAAAATGTAAAAGTTATGTACATTTCAATTTTTAGTATAATTTGTTTTATTGTGCAATTTTGCCTATTTTAAATTTTATAAATCATATTTTCTTTCTTATATTTTGTTTTAATATGTGTTAATATGTTATTTTATGTATATTTTGTCTTTTTATATTTTTTAAATGATAATGGAATTTTTCCAAAATTTACTGTATTTATTTTTCATTTTTAAAGGCTGTTTTCCTATTTTCTGCTATTTTCTTCATTAAAAATTATATGTAAATTAAATTTTAAATATTTATTTTGTGAATGTATTTTTATTTTATGTTATTATTTATGTTTAAAAATATATTACAAGCTCATATGAATTTTCTAAATTTTATACCATTCATTTTCAATTTTTCTAGCCTAGTTGACAATTTTTGCTATTTTCTTGATTTAATTATTTATAATTAATATTTATTTATTTATATTTTTTTCTATTTGTTACATTTTCGAATTTTAACTGAAATTATATGTATTTCCAGATATTTAAACTTATTAAAAATAAATAGAGGAAATTTGAAAAGTTTTAAACTCTTGAAACTCCTAAGGCTTTCCATCTCCCGACCTTTCATTTTCCCAACTATTCTCTTAATTGTTTTGGGCGTGTAATCTACTCATTTCAGCTGCATTTTTTTTTCACTTTCAGGAAATTCATTTCTCCTCCTCTCACAAAAAAATCACGGCTATTCTCCTTGTGAAGCTTAGGTAAAAAATTATATCTTCTTCTTGTCTTTTTATGATTTTCTACTTGAATTTGCACATGCTCTCCACCTTCATAGCTGTATTCCCCTTCCTCCAAGCTGTGGCTGACCACCACCACCACTTTTCTCTGACCATCACACAGCCTAACACCTCTTCTCCTCAGGCCAAGCCAAGCCATGATGAAGATCATCACAAAAATCCATCTAAACTTGCACAAAACTCCAAAATAATGCAGTAGTCACCACTATTACTTCACCACCTTCATCCACCACCTTGGCCACCACTATAGGCCGCCACCACCACCTTTTCCAGACATCCCCACACCCCTCCATCTACTGTCCAGACCTGAACCATGCAAGGGCCGAGCCCCACTTTCCTTTGGATGAGCCAAAAATGCACCAAAACTCCACTGTCAAGCCTAGACCCCTTGTATTCTCATGCTTGTAACCTCCACCTTGCTCTTGCCCTGTAGCCATGCCTTTTTAGGCCAAACCAGACCCAAACCATGTCCAAACCTGAACCAAAATATTCCCTAAGTCATGCTAGCAAGTGTAGAAAGCAAGGCAAAAACATTCATTCCTTTGTTGTCTCTTATCTTCATTTTTTCAACATTGTTTGTGTTAAATATTTATGTATATATTATCTTGTTTTGGTTATTGTTTACAAGATAAATATCAAGGCTCTATATTCATTCAAATCAAAAGTCATGCTGTATCGTGTTTGTCGTGCTTTATGGAATCTATTCTGTGTGTTTTGATCGCTAACTCCAGCATAAAAAAGTGAGTAATTCTCACAAGACAATGTGTACTTATATAACTAGTAAACTGACACCATTTGAACCTGTAAAATTATATCATCCTGTTATAACTGTTATATATGCTTATATTATTATTATATGATGTTCACACCTGTTATTACACCTGTTATATCATATGTTACTGTTATATCATGCTATTTTATTATTTTTATCAGTTTGTCACACTGCAAGTTCCTTGTAGACTAGAATCACTATGGGTTGAAATGATACATACCCGAACGGACTTTAGAATAGGGAAAAATCGTTATGGGCTGAAATGATAGGCCTGAACGATTTTTATTTAATTTATTTTAACTTGGGATTGCGGGTTTGAAATGATAGAACCCGGATTTTTCTTTTTTTAACTGCGGATTAAAATGATACATATCCGTATCACTTGACCTAGGTTAGAAAATTATATACAGGCCCGTGGTTATTTTATAAAGTTTGGATATTTTTAAGTATTTTAAAAAATTATAAATTTATGAAATTTGATTTAAATAGATTTTGAAATGTTTAAAATAAAGAAATTATGATTTTTTCTATGTGTTAAAAATGTAATTAATGAATGGTTTAACTGGATTTTTGAAATATAACTTAAGTTGGAAATTTGGAATTTTGGTTAAAAATGATATTTAAGTTATATAAATAAAATGGATATTAAATTTTATTTGGAAATGGTAAATATGATAATTTGATAAAATTTGAATTTAAGTGATTTATTAAAGTATTATTGATTTTTATATGAATTTAAGTGGTTAAATAAATGAATGTTTAAAAGTGATCTTTTAAAATATAACTTGACTAGGAAATGTGAAATTTGGTTTTAATTAAAGGTTTAAGTTAATTAAATAAAATTGGAAATTTTGTTAAATTGTGAAATGGTAATTTAAATTTGAAGTGTTAAGTCTATTTGTTGAAATGTGAAGAATTGGAACCTTTACACTTAAACTTATTAAGTAAATTGTTGAAATTTGGATTTAATTATAAGAAATTTATTGTGAAAAAGATATATGTTAAATGATATGTAAATGAACATTTTAAATGTTAAAATATGATTTTTAAAATGTTTATGTGTTTTAAATTAAAGTTATTTAATTGCTGGAAATACACTAACACCTGGAATCTACTTTTAATAGCATTCAGAAATGCTATAGATTCTGTTTTGAACTAAAATTGTGTAAAAAGAGCTATTACAGCATTTCTGAAATGCTGTACTGTAATTGAACTTATAGGCTAATATTGAACTCAGGCATATTATAGCATTCTCTGGAAATGCTATAATGGTCTGCAGTCTTTGCTGAAACCAAATTTAACCCTTGTTTTGAAATCTGAACTACCGCAGCACTTCTGAAATGCTATCTTTTCTGTTTTTGAACTATAATTCAACTAAAACTGAGTTTTAACAGCAGTTTTAAGTGCTGTCTTTGCTGAATTAAAAATGTTTTCAAATATAACTTATAGCAGTTGTTTTTAAATGCTGTGGAAAGCTGAAATTTTAATAATTATGGTTTTTAACTTAGTAAACGAACTCAGAATGGTTTGAAACTTTGGAAATTGAATACTTGAATTGAAAGAATAATAATTACACTTTTAAAGGGTTTAAATGAAGTAATTTAATGGAAATATGAATTAATTAAAGGGTGGTTTGAATTGAAAATGAATGAATGTTATCTTTGAATTTAAAGGGGTATTTAAGATAAGATATTTTGATATATTGAAATGATTTGAAATGAAGTTTTGGAAAGATATGATATTTTAATATATGGAAATGGTTTGGAATTGATTTAATCTTTATTTTGATAAAGATATGGTTTGAAATGATATTTTATTTTGAAGTAAAGTATTGTTTTTAAAGTTATAACCACGGGTTATAATAATGATTGGTTGGCAAAGAGACCGGGATCGGATATGGACATACTCTCTGTCGATACCGAAAACCACTTTGACAACCGTGTACGCGGTGGAGATTCCAGAATGAAGTAGGATGGTGGCGACGTTCTTAAGGTATGTTACGTGGACCCAACTCCCGTGAGTTGGCATAAGGTGGCTAAAACAGGAGCGATCTCGGACCAGTGAGGTAGCACCTCTTCTCGGACACATTTCTTCGATATTATACTCTTACTTGTGATTGATTAGATGGCCATCCTCCGATTTGGGATTGTTGTTCGAGGTGGAACGGTAGTGGCTGCTATGCGTATCCATCAGTCCGTGTGCGTAATTGGTATATCTACCCTGGCATTGCCTAGTTGTGCCGTGTCACCTACTATATCGAGCTTTACTACGATTATGATTTTAAGATCCGACCGCGTTAAGGTTCTCCATCCCCTTAACGCTATTTTCTATATGATTATACTTTACTTATTTAGACACTATTATAATAGCGAATATTACTACATAGTAGATATTTTAATGGATCCTTAGAGGATGGGCGGTCCCAAGCATCTTCTAAGTTACTTGTACCTTTATTACAGTTCCCTTGAGTTGGTTTACATTATATAAGTATATATTGTCCTGACTCGAGTGTTTTGTGTTTTGCTTTACGCTCGGGTCAGCCTGAGTTATTCACAGATTTGGATTTCCACTCTCTTGGAGATTTGAATCGCTGGAGATTATCTGCTTGTCATGTCCTATCTATTTCAATTCCGTTGTTCTACTCAGCTTGTACTTGGTTATTATATTGAGACTTTTGTTGTATTCTATTTCTTCTGTTATATTTCATGTAACTTTGATATATTTTTATAGTAGCTTCATGAACTACTATTTCTTTTACTTCCGCTGCATTATTTTACTCTGTGTCTATGATCTGTGATTATATTTATTTACTGTATATTCTGAGATTTGCCAAATTTAAATTACAACGCGGTATTTTGAGCAATTCAACTCCGGCACGAGTGTCTACCTATACACTTATAATGGATGCGAATGGTTGAAAATATCGGGTCGTTACAGTTGGTATCAGAGCTTTGGCTTTGAGGCAAAACTCAGCATATGGAGTAGATTTATTTACAGAATCACTTTCGTTCGAGTTTGAATCTTTTCCTCTTGATTCGAATTTCCTTTGAATTTTTGGAACGTTCCCCATGGTTCCAAAATCCATTCTTGTCCCTCACTATTCATCTTCTTTTGATTCTGAAGTATCCCATAACTCCACTTCGAATGATCTTTATAGTGAATTGGCGGTCTCGCCAATATTCTAATTTTCTTGTAAAGGGTGAAAATCCTTTACAATCAGCATCGATTCACCAGAGATTTATATTTATCCTTGGTTTAGATGCTAATATCTTTTATTATTCCAAACTCTATCTCTTGAGATCGAACGTAGATTTATCCCAGAAAAATCCACATCGATCTTATTCTTTAAGTCACGGTTGACCCGGTTAAGGTTGTCCGCGATTTATCTAAGCTTACCCATCTCTCTACTCTGTTTAACCATCTTGTCTTTTGTTTCTAAACTACCTCCAAACATTTTGAATTGTACTTGTAAATCTATGTTTTGTTTTATATATGGTGTTGTTTGAGTTGTTGATGTTGATTTGGATTTCCGATCGATTCGTCTGATCAACGCTATCGATAGAATTTCTAAAACACTTTGATAGAACAAACTGACATAATATTATTTTAAATTTGGTTAATGAAATAAAATTTTGATATATAAGTAAATTTATGGAACTTAATAAATTGATTTAAATTGATAATTTGAAATGATAATACTTGATTTATCATTTATTGTTCTACAAATGAATTTATAAATAGTTGTTTATAAATTGATTTGGGAACTGAAATGAATTTGAATCAAGAATTTAAGAATTCAAGTTTCCGATGGTTTCAAACCTTGTGTTTTCAAGTTTTAAAAGGATATATTATTTAAAGTATTTCCAAGTAGAAATTTGTTTCTAAAGGATTTTTTTAGTTTAAAAATTTAGTGCTCTTCTCTTTGTCGCTGGAAAATAATTTCGGTGATGACTGCAGCATCATCGACGTTCATTTTCGAGTTTCGAAGTGAAAAGACCGTTCTGTTGTCTTGCTACAGCTTTGTTTTGGGAAATTTAATTGATTTGAATCTCTAAAATATGACTGAATTTATAATATATATATGAATTAAATTTGATTTGACATATTATATACATATATTTATTTATCTCTTAATGGTTTGAAGGGAATCGAAAATTTAATTCTTACATTTTATCTTAAAGAATAATTTCAGTTATAAAAAGAAAATTTAAATTTTTGGATAAATGATTCAAACTTGAGATAATTGAATTGCAAAGTTTTACTTGTATAACACACAATTTCATTCCAATATAACTTACCAAAATTACACAGAAGTTGAATATGAAATTGGATAATATACAATATAGAAAGGATTTTATAAATAAAATTTGAGTGGTTATGATAAATGTTATACACTTAAATTTTAGTTATAAAAGATTAACAGAGGTAAATAGTGAAAAAGGAATTTAAAGAGATTTTTTTTAAATAACTTAATAATCAAATTTGATTTAATATGGAACCTTAAATCTAACCTAGGAATTTTAATAAAGGTTATTTCCTAAAATGAGTATGTTGTATAATAAATAATGATCTTTGAATAGATAAAATAAAATACATTTGAAATAGACATTTTGTAATAAAGATTATTTAACTTGAATTCATAGTTTAATTGATGTCTAAATGAATAAATGTGTAAAGAAATTTGATTGTTATATTTGCTATATAAATATTTTATTTATGAAATAGATATGTCTTGAAAAATGAATGATTATAATTTAAATAGTTAAAATGTATTTTAACATCACTAAAAATTGATAATTGAGAATTTGGTTTTCAAATGGAATTTTAAGTGTAACTTATTAAAGGAATATCTATTTGGGAAATGGGTATTTTAAATAAAGTGTTAGGTTATGTGTTAAATTAAGAGCTAACTAAAATAGTGAACTTTTAAACTTAATAAATGAAGTATAGTTTGATTTGAATATTTCATTCATAAAAGTTTGTTTTAATAAGTCATAAGTTAAATGATATCCAAATGAATATTTCTGATATTAAACTGATTTGAAATATTAATATATCTACTGTAGTGTAGCATTTTATAAGTGCTGCTATTCTGAAAATACAATGTTTTAGAAATTTTATAATTGAATGAACTTAGAAATGTTACAACTTTAAAATGAATATTATTTGACCTTGAATTAAAATATTTTAAATGAAGATTATTTTAAAAGGTGTTATGATTTTCTAAGTATTATGTTTTTTTTAGAATAACATTTCCAAAGTGTTACGATTTTTAGTAGTATGATTTCCAAATGATAAACATCCATAAATTGTTATGATTTAAAAGCATTATGGTTTCAAGTTTATTATCTTATTTTGTGTTTCCAAACTACCTTTTGGTTGTCCTTATTTTCCCTCATCTTGCTATAGACTGGTATAAGCATCTTTCTATAATCTTTCTATTTAGAAATCTTTCTGTAATCTTTGATAATCTTTGTTACTCATCTGGATCTGAACACTGTTTTTCCATTCATAGACCGTCGGTCAAGTAAAAGGGGTGATTCAGACTCTAGAGGATCTTGTTCGTGCTTGTATTCTTGATTTGATCACCTCCATGTTGTTAAACTTACCTATAACAATAATTATCAGGTGTAATTCCAATCTTCTTATCATCTTGTCTTAATTCTATGTCATTCTATCTTTTTCTGTGCTTTCCCGTACCTCGTTCCTTTTCGGGGACGAAAAGTTTTGAGTGGGGGAGAGTGTAACAACCCTGTATTTTACAAATATTTTTAAATTGATTTTTCTAGATTCAAAAGCTTTATTTATGAAAAAGAATAAATTTTGTTATTTTAAGTATAAACTTTGATTTTGATGTGGATTAGAATTCCAAATGTGACTAAATTTAATATTTCCAGAAAATGTGAATTTTGGTCAATAGTCAAACTTTGACTTTTAAATTTAAATTTTAAATATTTGAAATTATAAATTTTATCTTTTATTATGAAAATATTTAATAACATGAATACTGCTTTTCGTTTCGCTGAAAACGGGGTTAAAATGTAAAAGTTATGTACATTTCAATTTTTAGTATAATTTGTTTTATTGTGCAATTTTGCCTATTTTAAATTTTATAAATCATATTTTCTTTCTTATATTTTGTTTTAATATGTGTTAATATGTTATTTTATGTATATTTTGTCTTTTTATATTTTTTAAATGATAATGGAATTTTTCCAAAATTTACTGTATTTATTTTTCATTTTTAAAGGCTGTTTTCCTATTTTCTGCTATTTTCTTCATTAAAAATTATATGTAAATTAAATTTTAAATATTTATTTTGTGAATGTATTTTTATTTTATGTTATTATTTATGTTTAAAAATATATTACAAGCTCATATGAATTTTCTAAATTTTATACCATTCATTTTCAATTTTTCTAGCCTAGTTGACAATTTTTGCTATTTTCTTGATTTAATTATTTATAATTAATATTTATTTATTTATATTTTTTTCTATTTGTTACATTTTCGAATTTTAACTGAAATTATATGTATTTCCAGATATTTAAACTTATTAAAAATAAATAGAGGAAATTTGAAAAGTTTTAAACTCTTGAAACTCCTAAGGCTTTCCATCTCCCGACCTTTCATTTTCCCAACTATTCTCTTAATTGTTTTGGGCGTGTAATCTACTCATTTCAGCTGCATTTTTTTTTCACTTTCAGGAAATTCATTTCTCCTCCTCTCACAAAAAAATCACGGCTATTCTCCTTGTGAAGCTTAGGTAAAAAATTATATCTTCTTCTTGTCTTTTTATGATTTTCTACTTGAATTTGCACATGCTCTCCACCTTCATAGCTGTATTCCCCTTCCTCCAAGCTGTGGCTGACCACCACCACCACTTTTCTCTGACCATCACACAGCCTAACACCTCTTCTCCTCAGGCCAAGCCAAGCCATGATGAAGATCATCACAAAAATCCATCTAAACTTGCACAAAACTCCAAAATAATGCACTAGTCACCACTATTACTTCACCACCTTCATCCACCACCTTGGCCACCACTATAGGCCGCCACCACCACCTTTTCCAGACATCCCCACACCCCTCCATCTACTGTCCAGACCTGAACCATGCAAGGGCCGAGCCCCACTTTCCTTTGGATGAGCCAAAAATGCACCAAAACTCCACTGTCAAGCCTAGACCCCTTGTATTCTCATGCTTGTAACCTCCACCTTGCTCTTGCCCTGTAGCCATGCCTTTTTAGGCCAAACCAGACCCAAACCATGTCCAAACCTGAACCAAAATATTCCCTAAGTCATGCTAGCAAGTGTAGAAAGCAAGGCAAAAACATTCATTCCTTTGTTGTCTCTTATCTTCATTTTTTCAACATTGTTTGTGTTAAATATTTATGTATATATTATCTTGTTTTGGTTATTGTTTACAAGATAAATATCAAGGCTCTATATTCATTCAAATCAAAAGTCATGCTGTATCGTGTTTGTCGTGCTTTATGGAATCTATTCTGTGTGTTTTGATCGCTAACTCCAGCATAAAAAGGTGAGTAATTCTCACCAGACAATGTGTACTTATATAACTAGTAAACTGACACCATTTGAACCTGTAAAATTATATCATCCTGTTATAACTGTTATATATGCTTATATTATTATTATATGATGTTCACACCTGTTATTACACCTGTTATATCATATGTTACTGTTATATCATGCTATTTTATTATTTTTATCAGTTTGTCACACTGCAAGTTCCCTGTAGACTAGAATCACTATGGGTTGAAATGATACATACCCGAACGGACTTTAGAAAAGGGAAAAATCGTTATGGGCTGAAATGATAGGCCTGAACGATTTTTAATTAATTTATTTTAACTTGGGATTGCGGGTTTGAAATGATAGAACCCGGATTTTTCATTTTTTAACTGCGGATTGAAATGATACATATCCATATCACTTGACCTAGGTTAGAAAATTATATACAGGCCCGTGGTTATTTTATAAAGTTTGGATATTTTTAAGTATTTTAAAAAATTATAAATTTATGAAATTTGATTTAAATAGATTTTGAAATGTTTAAAATAAAGAAATTATGATTTTTTCTATGTGTTAAAAATGTAATTAATGAATGGTTTAACTGGATTTTTGAAATATAACTTAAGTTGGAAATTTGGAATTTTGGTTAAAAATGATATTTAAGTTATATAAATAAAATGGATATTAAATTTTATTTGGAAATGGTAAATATGATAATTTGATAAAATTTGAATTTAAGTGATTTATTAAAGTATTATTGATTTTTATATGAATTTAAGTGGTTAAATAAATGAATGTTTAAAAGTGATCTTTTAAAATATAACTTGACTAGGAAATGTGAAATTTGGTTTTAATTAAAGGTTTAAGTTAATTAAATAAAATTGGAAATTTTGTTAAATTGTGAAATGGTAATTTAAATTTGAAGTGTTAAGTCTATTTGTTGAAATGTGAAGAATTGGAACCTTTACACTTAAACTTATTAAGTAAATTGTTGAAATTTGAATTTAATTATAAGAAATTTATTGTGAAAAAGATATATGTTAAATGATATGTAAATGAACATTTTAAAGGTTAAAATATGATTTTTAAAATGTTTATGTGTTTTAAATTAAAGTTATTTAATTGCTGGAAATACACTAACACCTGAAATCTACTTTTAATAGTATTCAGAAATGCTATAGATTCTGTTTTGAACTAAAATTGTGTAAAAAGAGCTATTACAGCATTTCTGAAATGCTGTAGTTGCTGTAATTGAACTTATAGGCTAATATTGAACTCAGGCATATTATAGCATTCTCTGGAAATGCTATAATGGTCTGCAGTCTTTGCTGAAACCAAATTTAACCCTTGTTTTGAAATCTGAACTACCGCAGCACTTCTGAAATGCTGTCTTTTCTGTTTTTGAACTATAATTCAACTAAAACTGAGTTTTAAGTGTTGTCTTTGCTGAATTAAAAATGTTTTCAAATATAACTTATAGCAGTTGTTTTTAAATGCTGTGGAAAGCTGAAATTTTAATAATTATGGTTTTTAACTTAGTAAACGAACTCAGAATGGTTTGAAACTTTGGAAATTGAATACTTGAATTGAAAGAATAATAATTACACTTTTAAAGGGTTTAAATGAAGTAATTTAATGGAAATATGAATTAATTAAAAGGTGGTTTGAATTGAAAATGAATGAATGTTATCTTTGAATTTAAAGGGGTATTTAAGATAAGATATTTTGATATATTGAAATGATTTGAAATGAAGTTTTGGAAAGATATGATATTTTAATATATGGAAATGGTTTGGAATTGATTTAATCTTTATTTTGATAAAGATATGGTTTGAAATGATATTTTATTTTGAAGTAAAGTATTGTTTTTAAAAGTTATAACCACGGGTTATAATAACGATTGGTTGGCAAAGAGACCGGGATCGGATATGGACATACTCTCTGTCGATACCGAAAACCACTTTGACAACCGTGTACGCGGTGGAGATTCCAGAATGAAGTAGGATGGTGGCGACGTTCTTAAGGTATGTTACGTGGACCCAACTCCCGTGAGTTGGCATAAGGTGGCTAAAACAGGAGCGATCTCGGACCAGTGAGGTAGCACCTCTTCTCGGACACATTTCTTCGATATTATACTCTTACTTGTGATTGATTAGATGGCCATCCTCCGATTTGGGAGTGTTGTTCGAGGTGGAACGGTAGTGGCTGCTATGCGTATCCATCAGTCCGTGTGCGTAATTGGTATATCTACCCTGGCATTGCCTAGTTGTGCCGTGTCACCTACCATATCGAGCTTTACTACGATTATGATTTTAAGATCCGACCGCGTTAAGGTTCTCCATCCCCTTAACGCTATTTTCTATATGATTATACTTTACTTATTTAGACACTATTATAATAGCGAATATTACTACATAGTAGATATTTTAATGGATCCTTAGAGGATGGGCGGTCCCAAGCATCTTCTAAGTTACTTGTACCTTTATTACAGTTCCCTTGAGTTGGTTTACATTATATAAGTATATATTGTCCTGACTCGAGTGTTTTGTGTTTTGCTTTACGCTCGGGTCAGCCTGAGTTATTCACAGATTTGGATTTCCACTCTCTTGGAGATTTGAATCGCTGGAGATTATCTGCTTGTCATGTCCTATCTATTTCAATTCCGTTGTTCTACTCAGCTTGTACTTGGTTATTATATTGAGACTTTTGTTGTATTCTATTTCTTCTGTTATATTTCATGTAACTCTGATATATTTTTATAGTAGCTTCATGAACTACTATTTCTTTTACTTCCGCTGCATTATTTTACTCTGTGTCTATGATCTGTGATTATATTTATTTAATGTATATTCTGAGATTTGCCAAATTTAAATTACAACGCGGTATTTTGAGCAATTCAACTCTGGCACGAGTGTCTACCTATACACTTATAATGGATGCGAATGGTTGAAAATATCGGGTCGTTACAACTAGGAGAAGCAATGAACTAGTGAGATGTTGTTATAGGTGAAGTTAATGAAAATGAAATATGTTGGACTAATTTTAAGAAAAGATTTGAGCTAAAAGGGAAGTGATGCTTGAAAAGGAAGGTGTATATGTATATAAGTTCAAGTAAATAGGTGTATGATGATTAATTTCCAGTGTATGTTTACATTTTTGTTTACTTCTCTAGGAGGATCTAATATTGAATTCTATTTTACATATATTAGAGATAAGCAACATTACTACATCTAGCACTAGAACTAGCACTAGAAATGAAGCCGAGGAAGTACCGGGAAAGAACATTCTACTTTGGTTCTATTGTTATCTTCATGCTAGAAATTAGGCCACCAATAACGAAGGAGCACCTCTAATTAGGTATGGGATAGAAATGTCATTAATACACCAGGGCCAAATTTTTTGAAGTTTTGTAAGCATTTTCTGAATATGAGAGATAAATCGTATAAGGGTTTGGAAGCTTTCATGGAGACACGAGCTTGGATGCATACATGCAATAGGATTCTCAGTATGTTGAATTTGATCGATGACACGAAAAGGCACTGTAACGACCTGAAATTTTCAACCGTTCGCATCCAAACATGTCGGATTTGAATTGCTCAAAATATCATATTGTTATTTTATATTTGGCAAAACACAGCATATACAGTAAATAAATAATCACAGAATCACAGACACAAAGTAATATAACAATATTGCGGCGGAAACAAAAGAATGGTAGTTCATGAAGCTACTATATATATATAATAGAGTTAAATAAGATACAACAGAGGTCTCGAATACAAAGATGTCTCAATACAATAGTCAAATACACAATCTGAATACATCACTGGAATCAACAGAATAACTGAAAGCAGAATCGATAGATGGATCTCCAAGCAAAGCTCCAACTCCAAAGGTGAGTCTCGAATACTGGTACTCTCAGTCTGACCCGAGCGTAAAGCAAAACATAAAACACTCGAGTCAGGATTAACATTCTTATATCAATAATTCCAACTCAAGTGAAATAACAACTGAAATACAAGTAACTCAAAGGATGTTTGGGATAACCATCCTCTAAGGATCCGTTAAACTATCTACTATGTAGTAATATACGCTATTATAATAATGTCTAAAGTAAAGTAAACTTACTTAAAAATAGCGTTAAGGCTTTACATTTTCCACCTTAACACATAATAGTGCCAATAGTCTATACAGTACCTGCGTACCTCCAAATCGGGAGGCTACGAGAAGATACTCCATAGGTACGACACAAATAGAAACTCGTAGTAAAGCTCGATATGGTAGGTGACATGGCGCAACTAGGCAATGCCAGGGTAGATATACCAATTACGCATCCGGGCTGGTGGTAACGCATAGCTGCCACTACCGCCCACCTCGGAACACACTCCCAAATCAAAAATCGAAGGGTGGCCACCAAATCAATCATAAAGTAATAGAATGGTATCAAAGAAATGTATCCGATCAGAGGTGCTACCTCATTGGCCCGTCAATCGCTCCTGTTTTAGCCACCTTATGCCAACTTACGGGAGTCGGGTCCACGTATATACCTCAATAGGAATCGTCGCCACCATCCTACTTCATTCTGGAATCTCCATCGTGTACATGGTTGTTAAAGTGGTTTCTAGTATCGACAAAGAGTATGCCCATATCTGATCCCGGTCTCTTTAACAATCAACCGTTATTATAACACCGCAGTCATTTCAAAATAGTTTATACTTCAAAACAAAAATATCATTGCCATTTCAAAATCATATCAATACTATATCACTTCCATTTCAAAACAAAATATGATATCATTTCTATTTCAAATATATATCCATTTCAAATATATCCATTTCCAAAATCTTAGCACTTCAAAGTTATAACACTTCCTAAATCAAAACCCATTGGAAATCATAATACTTTGGAAATCAAAATTTAGAAATCATGATGCTTGGAGTCATAACCCTTCCCATGTAACGGTTTAAATATTAATAATAGTATATAAAATAAAATAGTTTATATAAAAATAGTTATAATTTAAAATAGTTTATATAAAATAGTTATAATTTAAAATAGTTTAAATAAAATAGTTATAATTTGAAATAGTTTATATAAAAATAGTTTATATAGTAAAATATATAAATAGTTTATAAAGTAAAATATATAAATAGTTTTAAACATAAAACTAAAATACTTTATATAATAAAATAATTTCCTCAAACTTCACACATCAATTCCGAATCAACTCGAATTCCAAAATTCAAATTTAATCAAAATCTCAAATCATCAATTTCAATTCAATTCAGTTTCCCAATAAACCATTCCAAATTATATTGATTTCAAAACAGGTTCGAACCGTAAAATAAGCCATTTCAATTTCTATATATTTCAAAGCTTAAATATCTAACATTTCCAAAACTAAATTCGTTAATTTCATATATATATATATATCAAGTTCACTTTACTATTATTTAGTTTTGAAATATTTACTTAATCATTTTAATAACACCTAAATACCACTTCAAAACAAAATATTCCATTTAAATTTGTATAAGTTTGAAATATTCATTTAAATCACTTTTAATCAGATTCAAGTTATAGAACATATCTTTAAAATTTCAAATTTAATAAATTTCAAATCAAATTTATTTAAGTAAAATTCTTAAATAAATAAAATCTCAAATCAATTCCAAATTTATCTTCCCAACCTGAATCATAATAACTCTATATTTAAAAATATAGGTATTAAATAATTACTTAAACATATTTTATCTGAACTTTATCAAATCAATTTTTAATAAATCTTTAAAATCAATATTTACTAAGACCATATATTTCTTTTCAAAACCATAGAAATCATTTTCAAAATATATATATAGACCAACGGTGTCTGTATATAATTTCCTATCCTATGGTCAAGTGATACAGATATTTATCATTTCAATCCGCAATTTAAATATATACGGGTATATATCATTTCAACCCGTAATCCCAAATTCAATTCAAATGAAAATCGCTTGGGTTTATCATTTCAACCCATAACGATTTTCTCCTATTCTACAGATCGTTCGGGTATGTATCATTTCAACCCATGGTGATTTCTATACGGACAGGGAACTTGCAGAGTGATAACAGATACGATAATAACGTAACTGGCATATAACATAAATATAAATAATAGATAATGGTGTCAGATGTCACAGGTGAACAGATAGCATATATATAAAAGTGCAAATAACTAACAGCAACATATTTCAATTGTCGTTTCAATTGAAATCAAATTTAATAAATAAAAGAACGTTAATCGAGAGTGATTACTCACTTTTCGAGGCTAGAGATGGACGAGAATAAGATGAGTTACGAATCCAAGCACAAATTTTGGAACAAAGCACGATGGACATGAGTTCGACGATCAAAGCTGATAAATAGGAATTGATGAAATAAATCAGAATCATCTAGATATAACTGAAATAAAATATATTAGTATTATTTCTCTGAAATCAATAATTTAAAACACATATATTGAAAATCAAATTTATATATATATATAATTAAAATCATTGTTTAAATTAAAACATATATATTAAAATCAAACATATATACAAAAAAATTTCCCAAATAAATACTTATATAGATATACAAACGTGTCACTTCGCATATATACATCATCAAACAACAACTTATATAAACTTTATATACATACAAAACTCTTACGTGCAATTCAAAATTTTCGGAATAATATAAACAACATATATGATATAATAGAACTGAAATATTATATATATCTTGATAAGTATACACACTGAATTATATATATATATATATATATACTGACCTTTCTAAAATCAACCTACCCATATACATAACATGTACATAAACTTACGTACCTATTGTATAATTAACAATATTTAATATAAACAATACAAACTTACTTTACTATTATACCTACACTTTAAACAAATCAAAATCAAACAGACTTCATATATATACGAACATACATAGAAAAAAAAATGTACATCGCATTTACCTATGCCAAACTACAAGACATACTTATATTCGAATAGACTATATATAAGGGTATATAGCTTACACAATCGATCAACCTCTTTTTTTTAACTTGAAATCAAGACACACTTATATATAAACCTTAACATGCAGATATATATATATATATAAACTAATATAAATGTTAATACTTTAAACATATTATTATATACATAAAATATATATATATATATTATTTTCGAAAATCTATGTATATTTATATATAAGTAGGTTATATAGAATAATGATAGAACTGCAAATATACTCACGAGGCATAGCGAGGAGGAGGAACCCAAATCTGGTGGAGTGTGGCCGTGGACTTTGGCCATGCAGTCGGTGATGTAGAGCTCAGCCAAGGGCTTCAAGACGTGGCTCGTGCCTAGCTGTGGTGGAGCACAGGGGTGTGTGGCCATTGGCTGTTGAATGGAAGAGTACGGTAGGAGGGAATGATGGCAAATGGGGTGTGCATGAAAAAGGAAGTGGAGGGTAGAAACACGGTGAGGTGGTGATGAGCGTGCTTGTACTAGGGAAAAAGAGATGAGTTGAGCAAAGGAGGAGGAAGCTTTCTTATTCTGAGATCTCATATCCAAACATATTATTATGTTTTTTTCATAAAGAGCAAGAACGAATAGAGGAGGAAATGAACGCGGAAAGATGTATCAACCCATATAATAAAACCAGTGAATTGTAAAAGTCAAGCATTGAATTCTCATATTGTTACTGGCTATTGGTTTGCACGGTAGAAAATGAATGGTCACGGAAAACAAATGGACTCTAACGGGTACCGATACGGGTGACCGTTTCGCGATTTCCACTGCGTACCGAACCTCAAAACATAGAATTGAATATACTGTAGAGATCAGCATGACAAGACGATCAAAACGGTATACAGAATTCAGTGGTACGATCATCCTATCAAAAGTCGATAATTGGTACCAAAAAATGCTGCTATTTTACCGAAAATAATATAAACGAAGCAATAGCGATCCAAATTTGAAGAAACGAAATATGACGTCTCACTCAGAAGATGATTTACAAATTTATTGTATAAAAATATTCAGGTTTGGGAAATATTTTATTATCATTAAATTTAGCTGATTTGAATTGAAATAGAATTATACAATAAAATAAACTTCCATATTATTTGATAAAATTTTACCATTTTCTATGTTTAATTAGACGTATTCCAAATATTAAATTTTATTTCAAGATTTTTATCATTTAAATTTTACCCAAAATTCAATTGATTAAATAACTAAAACCACTAAAATTTACGGGTCATTATAGGCAACTTGTTTCTTGGCATCTATAAGGAGAAGTAATGAACTGGTGGAATGTTTTTTTAGAGGAAGTTAATGAAAATGAAATCTCATAGACCGATTTTAAGAAAAGATTTGAGGAAAAAAATTTATTTGGAGCTTAAAGGTGATTCTACCATGAAGGTGTATATAAATAGTTTAATGACTTGGAAAAGTTTGGTTTCGAATTGGTAGACACAACACCTAAGAAGGCGAAGAAGTCTGCAAAAGGGTTGAGTTCACTTAGGGAATTGTCGCTTAGTTGGATTCCTATGGAAGCGACATTTGAGAGTTTAGTTGAAGCGGCGCTGTTAAATACCATTATACTGGAGGTTTCTAAAGGAAAACCAACAAAGAATGTCAATCAAGGCAAGCGCAAATATTTGGAGGTCCAAGTGGACAGGCCCAATAGACCGAAATGGCGGTCTGGAAGTTTACAATAGGCAACATAGAATTTGAATTCTCATTTTCCATTTCATGTACAATTTTAGTTTCTCTTCTCCTTCTTTCTCAATCTCTTTGATTCACTACTCTTCTTTCAATTCTAAAAGAAACCCTAGATATATATACACAAAATTACCAAGTGTAAAGAGGACTATGTGAAGTTACCAATCATTTTTGGATTCAAGAAACTTGGGAGTACTACAATTCATGACAGTGGAGATTTGGAGGCAAATTAGACGGATTCTTGTGGTTGGCAACACAATTCAGTGAGTGGAATCATTACTGAAGTTACATTGTTTACATGAAAGTAGTATAAGTCGTGTGACTGCTAACTAGATTAATTAAATAGTGGATTTGGAAAATTTGTTTTAGGAAATAAGTACTGAAATGATTGTAGAAATTAATGATGTTTAGGTTTCATTTAGATTATGTATTAAATGGAAATTGTGTATAATGATTACGTTACAGGAATTAAGGAGTGATTAGAAATATAATGATGATATGTGATATATAAAGGGTTAAGATAGTGAAATATGATGTCTAAGAGAGGCATGAAAGCACTAAATAGTGAACGATGAAGATAAAATAAATTTGAGAGAAAATGATTGAAATCTGGAAACGTTTATCCTGCAATTGCCTCGATCATCAGTCCACCAGTGTAAGGTAGAACAGTGCACCGGTGCATCTTTGTACTAGTCAGGTTGAAACTGATCTATAGAAAGGGCAATTCTACTCCAGCTAGACCTATATGAAATAGATAATAAAAAACGTGTGGGTTTCTATGCGACGTCTAGAAGTGTTTAGCATTCAGAAATGTATATGGTTGAATTGTATATAGCAAGACGTTGGTAATCGAATCGTGCATTACTAAGTTAGGCTATGTTTACCTATACTTTGTGTATTTGTAAGTTAGTCTATGTTTACCTAACTTACGTCTGTGTTTATGTTTACTGGAATACTATGTTTAACAATATCCTGGGGCTAGTCTCTGTCTGACTAACTCTTGTTTGTATCGTTGGGTTAGTATATGTTTAACTAACTCTTTCTCTTCCGTTTTTCTTACCTTGTGTATGTAGACGAGTTAGTCAATGTTTATCTAACTCTAATGTAAGTTAAATTGTTGATAAGCATAAAATAGTAATCATCATATTATGTTTATTATGATGGACTAACTCCGTAAATGCAGGTAAAATTAGGTTAAGGTAAGTAAGTTTTGGTATTCATATAATGTTTATGAAATCATGTAGCAGTATATACTTGGTAATATTTTTACTCACCAGACATGTGTTTGACCCCTTCCTTATACACTATAGGTGGACAAAGTAGTCGTGATGGATTGGTGTTCGAAGATGGAGACTATGAAGATGTTTAAATATGTTATATGTTGTCTTGTATATATTGTATGGATAGTGTGACATTGCGTGTATGTATAAAGACTATATGTAACTTATGTTATGTAGATGAGATTTGTTTATTTTATCTATATTATAGTTTGATCCATTCCGTTGTGAGTTCTGAAAGTTATAGTAAGTTAGTTCGTCTCTCTATATACTATTAAAATTATTTGAAAGATCCTGCTTTTCATTCTAATGTGCAAATTTTATGGCCATGAAAAGCCAAGTTGTTTCACAAAGGATGACCTAGATAGAATGATTGTTAAGATGAATAAGAAAATGATTGAGAGCCAGAATGCCGTTGTGGTAAACGTAGAGAAAAGCTTTGCTATGATGTCCTAGCTACTTCAAAGGCGTTGGAGATGCAATAAGTATTCATCGTCTTCAGATTCTGAGGAAAAAAGTTCATTCATCGTGTCATAATCGAAAAGATGGCAAGCAAAAAGTTAGAGAAAGGGTGCTGGAACATCAAGGAGGCAGAGTGCAAAAGATGGAATGAATCAGGCAATTGCCAATAAGGTGGGTGTCATCCAAAATCAAGTTGATACCTAGTTGATTCTCAATATCGATACCGACATGAATGTTGAGGCAGTGAATCTGTCTGATATTGAAAAGGATTTACCAAATGCTTGCACTAGTGAAGGACATGCTATTGGTTCATAGGTTGATGGTGCTTAGATGAACTTTATAGAACCACCAAGGTGTCGACAAAGAGGGTTTGGACAAATTGCTTCCCCAAAGACAGGTGAGCCTAGACGTCATGCAACAAATCAAAAGGGATTTGTAGAGTCAAACACTTAAAGTCGCGCCTGACACTTGCTATTTAGTCGCCCAAAGAAATAAGGAGAATGTAGCTTGTATAACCAATGGTTATTGAATGAAAACCAACGTAGAAACAACAATCACTGGGGATTATCACCTAAACGAAGCACATTCCCCAAAAATATTCCAGGAGAGAGGTATTCGATGAAGTTCATGATGCCTATTGTTCCATTTTGTGATGGAAATATTGATCTAAGGAAGCACCTGTTGAAGTATGGATGGCATGCAGATTGTGGTCGTGCTATAAATGGCATGAGATTTAGGCACTTTACCATATTTTTAGATGGCGTTGCTATGATGTGGTTCACTCGCCTTGCGCCGAGGTCCATATCCTCATTTGACCAATTAGCGAAGAAGTTTAAGGTGAAATTTCATCTCCTTACTACTCGACCAAAGGACGTGATGTCGTTTTCAAATTTTCATCAGGGTTCCGAAGAGACCTTGAAAGATTTTATGAAGATATTCAATGCTAAAGTGAGGAAAGTGAGCATTCCCAAAGAGGAAATTATTTTCATGGTGTTGGTTGATAAGGTTAACCCAAGAACTAATTTCGGTAAATGGTTGAAGAGAAAACAACCATCCACTTTGGGGGAGTTTTATCAAAAGGCATCCTAATTTTTGTGATTGGAAGACGCGGATTTGGATGTTGACGATCAAGAGGGACCGAGTGCTATAGTGTAAAGCAATGTTGCTATCAAACAGAGCGCCGGTAGTGCAGAAATTGTTGTTTTGAATGTTGGAAACAAGAATAATACTAAAAGAAAGAATCAAGGCATTAGTAAGAAGAAGCAAGACACCATGAAGTGCACGATGTATAATAGACTAGGAGATTACAGTCCATTGAATGATTCTGTTGAAAATATCTACCTTGCTACTCAAGGTACTGAATACTATAAGAAATCATCTCGGTTGGAGGCGGTTGAGGGGGAAAGGTGTTCGGGGAAGTATTGTTACTTTCATGAAACACATAGGTAGAATATCAATGAATGCTGACATTTGAGAGATGTGATTGAGGATCTGATAAGAAAGTAGAAATTACAGCAATACGTAAGGGATCCGCAAGCGGGCAGGTAGATGAATAATAGACCCCAAGTCTAGTCTGCCTAAGGGAATCAAGATGGTTCCAATGGAAAACGACAAAGACAGCCGTCAAGAGGAATAGTGATTAATATTATCTTTGGAAGATCTTATCTTGTAGAGAAAAGCTGGTACAAAATGGAGCAATGTGGCAGCTCGTTGTGGCATGTCCCTCAAGAAACATGTTGTTCCATAGAGGATTTAACAACATCAAAGAAGTAGAGAACGATGAATGATGACATCGTGTTCAGAAATAGAGATGCAGATGGGGTGCAGGCACTAACGCTTGACCCAAGGAGATTAAGGATATGAGCAACGGTTCATCGAGTACTTGTTGATTGTGGGAGCTTTGTTAATATTTTGTTTAAAAAGACGTTCGACCAGATGCGGCTCGGCTAAAAGGATTTGAAGCCTTGCAAATCTTGTATCCAGGGACTTATCGAAGAGGCTAAGGAACCTTTTGGCTGCATAAAGTTACCGGTTGAGTTGGATGAACGAGACAACAAGATGGCGCAATTACAGATGTTAGTTATGGTCGATGGATTCTCGTCTTATAATATTTTCTTGGGCTGAGCAACCCTTGCTAATTTCAGAAATGTCCTTGCTCCATGGTGTATAATGATGAAGTTCTCCACCGAGAAACGGAGTAAGAGTGATATAAGACGACCAAAGCACTAGTCGAGAATGTTACATTGCAAAATTTAGAGAGGCAAAGCAACGAGAAAAGAAAAGGATGCAGAAAAGTCTCTCCGCACCAGGAATGCTGATGCATAGGAACTACCACCCAAGCCCTGGATTGGGTCCCATAGCAATGTCTACAGTCCTATAAACCCACAAAAAGAGTAAGAGGATATGAGTGAAGCACCGGCAGAGCTGACGATCGACATTTGATCAATGATGAGGATCCAATGAGGGTTCTAAAGATCAGGTCTCGGCTTAACTTGAAGTTGAGGAAGGATTTTGTTGGGCCTCTACAAGAAAACACGGACGTGTTTGATTAGATGCATTCCGATATGTGTGGAATTTCATCAAAGATAGCATGCCATGCATTGATTGTGGATCCAAGACATCCTTCCATGAAGCAAACGATCATGTTACAAAACTAGAGGGATCCGCTGCATTGAAAAAAGCGGTAGATAAGCTAAAGGTAAATGGCTCATCCGTGATGCATTATACCTAGAATGGGCATCGAATCCTGTGTTGGTCAAAAAGGCAAATGGAAAATAGCGGACATGCATTAATTATTCCAACTTGAATAATGTATGCTTGAAAATATTCTGCCCCTTGTCATGGATTAATCAACATGTAGATGGAACCGCTAGACATGAACTAATATTCTTTATAGATGCATAGTCTAGCTATAACAAAATAACGATGAATGACTCAGATCAAGAGCATACGAGCTTCATCACCAATTTGGAACTATACTGTTATTGAGTCATGTCACTCGGTATGAAGAATGTTCGAGCTACATACCAGCGATTGGTAAGTAGAATGTTTAAAGATAAGATTGGGCGTACTATGGTGGTCTATGTGGATGATATGCATATGATGTAATAGTGATCGATGAACCACATGGGTGATCTCTTTGAAATGTCTGATTTACTTCAAAAATATGGAATGAAGCTCAACTCACTGAATTGTTCTTTCGAAGTCGCATTGGGCAATTTGTTGGAATAATAGTGAAAGTGACTAAGGATCGTGTAATATGAAATATTAACTAAACTATTTACTTGTGCGGAATATAAATATAAAAGTAAAAGTAATAAAGTAAATGACACCAAAGATTGTTATACTGATTCAAACATCCCGTTCTACATCCAGTCCCAGACTCCTTCTGGATTTAATTAATACCCCGACTTAACCCGAAGGAACATGTATTACGCCTCCTAAGCAACTGAACAGGACTTCAACCGCCTAGACAACCAAATAGGTTTTCAACCACCTGAGGAAACTACAACAGGACTTCAACTATAAACAATAGAAAAGTATTTGACTGGGTATTCTCTTGAATAGCACAATAAGTCAATAATATACACCATTCCTATAATATTCTCCTTTGTGGTATATCGTGTAGTTTGTGAAGAAAGGAAGTCATTTTGATCGCAAGAAAATTTTCTTAAATGATCGTATGATCAAAAATGTAAAGCAGTTTGTAATTGAATGCTTGAGAGTTCAATGGTAAAGATAGAAAGAATTGGGAATAGAATTGATTATGAAAACATTGGAATTCTTTGCTTTATATAGTGTTTAAAGGTTTGCAATCATTTGTGAAGAGTAACGATAAAAAGTTGTGACTATAACTCTTGATTAAGAGTTGTAACTCTTTACGAAGGAGACGCACCTTTTCTGAAAACTAGCCGTTGTGCAGATTCAAACAGCTGAGTAAAGTTTGGCCACCATCTGAATCGACAATTTTTTAAAACACCAAGAAAATAGTTCATTTAGCCCATTTTCAACCGGTTGAATATTGTCAGTTAGTCGGCTGAATATTCAAAAATCAGTATGTGCATGTGCACAGATTCAGTCGATTGACTTGGGTAATTTAGCCGGCTGAAATTCAAATTTTTGAGATGTTTTATAACTTTCAATGAACGATCGTGCATGTCTGTATACATATCATATATGAGAGATTTTAACAATTTTATAACTGTAGACATAAACATTATGACTGATAGTACTTTGTAACGTCAATTTGATCTTCATTTTGATATAGTTGTCTCTTGTAAAGTTGATATCATTTCCTGCAAATATGGTTAGTATATACAATATATACTTGTATAGTTGTCACTATCAAAACAAAAATATAAGATTCTAACATTCTCCTCCATTTTGATGATGATAACTATATAAGTTCAATTTTAATTTGAGTTATTTTCCCCCTAACTTAATACTCCCCCTATCGATATGGCATTACTTTATTCTCTCCCATTGTCATCGAGAAAAAGGAAAATGATATCAATAGGAGAAATACAAAGTTTGTAAAAATAAAAATTTATGAGAAGTAGTATCACATCACGTAAAACATCGCAGATCAGAGGACATAGAACATTACAGTCGTTTATCGGAAACACCAAGCATAATAACATGATGAAGAAATATTCAACATAACATCACAAAAACATAACAATCAAGTCATCACAAACATTACAACACAAATTGTTTTGAAAGATTTAAACACGGAACATAAATAAGAGTCATAATAAGATAATAATAGAAAACATAACATGATATAGAGAATAATCAAAAGTCTTGGCTTTTAGAATTCCCTCCATTGTCTTCGTCTTCCTCTTCAGTTGTTGTCCAAGTGAAAGGAGCTGGAGTTCCAGTAACTCCTTTTGATGAAGTAGGAAAAATAGTAGATGTTGATGAAGGGCAAGAAAGCTTATCCCAAATCTTGTTCAAGAAGCCTTTGATAGAATTGAGCTTTTTGTTGGTTTTTGAAATGTTATGCTCAATTTTGGTCAAACGACGATCGAGCCTACTTTCATTTTGGAATAAGGTAACAAAAGCTTGTTGGAAGAATCATCCACATTGCTTTCTTTAATTTCATTGATATCTTCTTGAGTTTGCAGTCCTTGGGAGAAGGAAGCAATGCCAGTGTTGGGGATGTGCAATACCCTGGTCACAGTTTGCAACCCATTGTTGAAAAGTATTATGTCATCACTTGCGAGACGCTTTGGAAGACCCATTAGACTTAATGTTTTGGAGTTGAGTTCGCTTATTGTCGTAAACTCGGAATTTGGTATAACTGCTCCAAAATTTTGCAAGATACGCATAATATATGCTTCATAAGGAATTGTTTTGTAATTTATTCTATGATTAACGGTTTAAAATTCTTCCAAAATTATCTTATTCCAATAGATAGGCTGAGATGATTAAATCGCATATAGAGCTTTAAAATCCTATTTATAAACTTTTTCATAGCTACTCGTATGAGGTTGAAGTGACAGGATAAGAGCACGATGAATTAACCAAGCTTTTGGATGCAAAGCATTAGATTTTAGTTTGGTCATATTATCGAATAGAAATTTATGTGATACTTCATCTCAATGATACATAACTTCAATTTCATCGATATCTAAGCCTTGAGATGGACATCTTAAAATATGTCCTAAGCGTTGTAGAGGAAGATAAATCTTAACTCCATAAACCATAGTCCAAATACGATCAGTTTTGTTTTGCGAATTTTGATGATCTAAGTTAATGTTTGGAAAGAAAAGTTTAATTAAAAGAGGGTAAATCTTGACATTGTTAGTATCATACCCTATAAGAGAATCAAAATTGTTTGCTTCTGCTATCTCCCGAATTCCATATTCATTGAAATCGGCAAATTTCATAAAAGCTCCTATAAAGATTTTAGAATTCTTTATGTTATTGAACCTTGTAACAGCGGTATCATCATGAAGCCATGCCCTGATTTGATCTTGAGATGGGCCAGTAGAAGTGTAGGCTTGTCTTGATCTTTTGGGTCTTGGAGCCATTGTTTGATTTTAAGTGAAATATGATGTAAAAATGTGATTTTTATTTTTGGAGAATGAGTTTTTTTATTTACTAAAAAGAGATTTGATGATGAAAATAAGGGTCGAGGAGATGTAATGGTTGGTGGAGAATGGAGAATTGAATGGGGTGCCTCAAAAGATGTGTCAGTTATATAAAAAAATGAAATTCGATACATCAGCCGGCTAATAGGAACAAATCAGCCATCTGAAAAACCAAATCAGCAATGAAATAGGCTAAAAACAGGTCAATTCAATCGTCTGAATTATCGAGACCAATCGGTTGAATGGTTGAAAATTTTGATGCCCGATTGAAGATTCAGACGTCTAAAGTAAAAAGTTCATCCGGCTAGTTTTGTTGTGTTTGCACAAATCGGATTATAACAAAATATAATCCAGTTATATATATATATACGAGCTTTATTCTCATGTTAAATAATTTTAAACAGTTTTATACAACTAACGTACTATTTACTATATGGAACTGTATATATATTATGCAGACATTCTGGCGTATATGGAAACCATATTTATTTATTTTCAGAAGGCTCGGATTTTTATGATGAGCAGCCTTCGAACAAATCTGGTTCAACTTTAGTTTTCTTCATAAATGGTTTGATAGGGAACATAATTTTTTTACGAATAGGGGTGAGTTTGCTTGTTGGACCTTTTTCCCATGAATTATGAGGAGATGTTTCCATGCGATGCAGTGATTGTGTCTAGATGCTATTACTTGTAGGAGAATGAGCACAAATCTTAAGAGCACATTTCTCAAGGAAACTCAAACGAGCTTCTTGATTTTTTTATTCATGGTATATTTTGTGTTGAACAATGATTATTTCTTGTTGAAAATGATGAATATCATTTATTTGATGTTGAGTAGAAGGTGAATCAAAATTTATGTTCCTTCTGACTCGTTTTCCATTTGGAATATAGCCGGTCTGATGATTTGGAGAAGGTGTAATGCGTACGGGAACATACATAGGAGTTGAGTTATTTGAAGGTGTTGAAGTGGATGAGCTAAAATCAATGGATGAGTACGAAGAATTATCTTCCGAAGACAATTTTATTTGAAAAGTTGATTATAGTTTTTATATTTATTTCTTCTACACTTATTCTAATCTTATATATATTAATGATTTCTATTTTTAGAAAAATTTGAAAAGTTCAAAATCTTTTTTGTTTTGTAACCTGTGAATTATATATATATTCGATGGTTAATATAAAAACAAATTTTATGACCATTTATTGATTTATCTAAAATAGTAGAATCTAATTCAAGAAAAGATATGCTACTTTAGCTGAAAAAATTTTATGCACTTTATTTCTTTATCATATATGGAGATAAAAAAATAAAAATAATTCTTGTAGAGATACAATTCCAAGTTCTCGTCTTAATTTTATATAAGTATTTTCATTCAACGATTTGGTAAATATATGTGCTATTTGATTTTCTGAAGATACGAATTCAAGAGAAATAACATCTTTTCTATGTTTTCACGTAGAAAATGTTGTCGAATATCTATAAGTTTGTATGAGAATGATTTGTTGGATTTTTAGACAAGTTAATGGCACTTGTATTATCACAATAAATCGTTGATTTAGAAAGATTGATGCCAAAATCTTGAAGAGTATGTTGCATGTAAATTACTTGTGCACATGCCAAGGCAGCAGAGATATATTCCGCTTCACATGTTGAGAGTGAGACACAATTTTTCTTCTTACTAAACCATGATACTAGAGACTGTCTAATGAAGCAGCATGTACCACTCGTACTGTTTCGGTCCGTTCAACATCTACCGAAGTCAGCATTACTGTATGATACTAATTCAAAAGGACATCCTTTTGGATAAAAGAGGCCATAGTCTCTAGTGTTGCTTAAGTAGCGCAAAATTTATTTCACGGCTCACAAATGTGATTCTTTAGGATTTGCTTGAATATGTGCACAAAGACATACACTTATCATGATATCTGGACGACTAACAGCCAAATATAGTAAAGAACCAATCATACTCCGATATAATTTTTGATCCATATTTTTACCATTTTTGTCTCGATCGAGATGGATTGTAGTGCACATGGGAGTTGGTTTTGCAGAAGTATTTTCCATACCAAAAAGTTTTATTAAATTATTACAGTATTTTTCTTGATTTATAAAAATACCATTATTTAATTGTTTATTTGTAAACCAAGAAAATATGAGAGTTCTCCTATATGAGACATCTCGAATTCACTTTTCATAATGTTAGAAAATTTTTTGCATAATTTTTTATTTATGGAACCAAAAATAATATCTTCTACTGTTTGTATCAAAATTGGGCACAACAGTTTTCGGATGTATTTGAAGAGATTAAATAAAGAATATAAATGTAAAAAAAGGTTAATCTAACAAACACGCCAAAACAGACAAATAGAAATGTAAGAACACAAGAATTTAGAGTGGTTCGGCGTTGTAGCCTACGTCCACTATGGAAAGTTCGCTGTTTTTATTGACTTTGCTAACTGGTTACAACTAATTACAACAGTACACTCTCAAGCACTCAAGATACAATAGAGTTTTCAGTAGAGTCCCGGCGTAGAAGAGTCAAAAGTCCCTTTTCTGAAGGCCTAGGACTGCTATTTATAGGCATAGGCTAGAAAAATCTGACATAGATCTTAGAATACTCCTTCTCACATGTGGGTGGGCCCATGTGATCGATCCGGGGCAATTTGGGATCGATCCAAGATCGATACGTATACCATTCATATCGATCAAAAACAACTCTATTTGGGCTGAGATCGATCAGAGACAAAGTAGATGTGGTACGGAAGCCTATGTGAAAATTTTGTGGCATTTGGACTTGTAGATCTCGAGTTATGATCGATCTAAGATTGATATTGCAGGTAGGCTGTCACGTTCGTATCGATAGCCTCATATTGATCCCTTTGTATCCATTATGTAACATTCGTATTGATTGAACGTGCATCGATGACGTGGCTCGAGAATCTAGGGAAGATCCACTTTTCATGCTTGTTGACTGCTTCTTTCCTTTAATCATGCTTTTCGTATCCATCCTGCACCATTCCTTTCGTATCGATGGTTGAAGCCGCTTCGTATCGATGATTTAGAGATTGTCTCATATCGATCGCATGCAGCTGCTTCGTATCGATGGTGTTTGACTTGCTTCGTGTCGATAGAAGATGCTATTTTGTATTGATGGTTTGCACTTCTTTATATTGATAAGAACTCATGCTTTTCATATTGATAATTCAGTTGTCGTTTCGTATCGATCACCCCACACAACCTTTGTATCGATTGTTTTAGTGGCATGCTTCATATCGATCGTTTGGCCGATCGATACGAACCAAGTTGATGAGGAGACCGATACGAAGTATGTATGGACGAGATCAATATGAAGCGTTGCTTGCTGATGGATACAAAGTGAAGCGATCATGATGGATACGAAGTAGAGTGAGCATGCTGGATACGAAATAGTGTTGTCATGATGGATACGAACCGATGCCTTTTCTCTTGATTTTGATCGATCCATATCTTGAGCATACGAACTCCTATTGACTTGAAATTTGGAACGTTGGCTTTCATTGCTTTGCTTGTCGTATTTCATTGATTGTAGCTCGATCCGGACTCGGAAAAAATTTCACCAGCATCCATAGTAGACCTGTGTATAACCGATCTTCGAGACAGACTGTCCTTAGTTCTCAGTCAATTCCTTGGTGTCACGGCCTTGCAAAAAGGCGGGATAACATTTGCCCCCCCAAAGTACGTCTTGTGAGAACATGACATGTTTTGAAAAGATGTAATCTTCATTCTGTAAAGTTATGCCCGATTCGTTGAATAGTCGCTGTCTTTTCATCAAAAGATGTAACCTTTGATTGATTCCTGATAGTATAAATACTGAATTGTTGACTGCCAATGGTTGTACAGTGTATTATTATAACTGAATGTCGAGTGTTAGCAATTTGTTGTTCATCGTTGTAATTGTCACTAGGTGAGCATTCAATTCCTATGAATTTTGAAAATTGAATGTTAATTCATCACACATAATTGTATGTTAACCTGACTCCCATTAACATTTTCCATTTACGAGTCGTTGTCAAGTTTCTTTTTTGTACTGAGTTTCGTACCAATCCTCTCCTAGATCGATGTGGAGTTCGAGTCGTAACAACGCTTGATGGTCGTTTTAGTGTATCCCTCCGTATCGATCCTCTCCTGGATCGATTTGTGAAGTTGAAAAACCATCTTCGTATAGATGGTGATCGATACGAATTAGTTAGCCTTTTAAAATATCTCGAATCGATGGATACAAATTTCTTTGGGCTTCAAAGGAATGGATATAAAGTTCCCATTTTGTATCGATGAATCTCTGATGGGTTCAAATGGTTCAAACAAGTCTTTGCTTCGTGTTTCGTACCGATAGCTTGATGGAAACAAATTGCTTCATCTTGAATAGGCTGTGGATCAATACGAAGGAAGCTTCGTATCGATAATGTTAAACTATTTTGATCGGTCACTGGATACAAATTGGTTATTTCATATCGGTTGGGTGGAAGGATACGAAGAGGGTTGTTCGTATCGATGATATTACAGACCGCTCCATCCGATCATTCTACACTGGGAGACGAATCGTCATATTCCTAGTCTTCCATCCATATAAATGCTTTTGTACTTAGAGAAATTTCCACTTGTTTTCATTTTACTCCCAGCCGTTCGTATCGATTGCAAAGCCAAGAATTAGAGATTGATCTTGCCTTCGAATCAAATTAAACTTCCAATCCCTTGAACCAATTGTTGAAATTAGTTAATTAATCAATGAATTCGCGTTAATAACGATGAGATTTGCGTCCAATTGCTAATCCATTCATGTACATGGCCGATTTCTGGTGAAATTAGGCCGGAGCTTGGTTGAGGAAGGATGTGATGGTGGTCATGTTGATTGGAGGAGAAGTAGCATTGAGGGATATGAAGGCGGCATTCGTATAGATGATGGGCGATGGATGAGTTCGTATTGATCCTGATATGATGCAGCTTCGTATCGATTGAGGGGACCACTTCGTGTCGATGGATGGTAGGCATTCGCATCGATTGATAACCGATGGCATCCATATCAATATGCATTGATCGATACGGACTTTGGAACTGGCAATCGATTACTTGATCCATATGAATCGATGATTTACTGATCGATAAGAAGATGGTCTACTAATCGATATGAATTGCTTTTCTCCGATTGATATGAATTGCTCTTTCGCTGACCAATACGAATTTCTCTTCTACCGATCGATCCAAGTTTGAATAGTGATGGATACGAAAAATTTTCACAATTGAACATTTGACTCCGACGAGCTTCTGCCTTGCATAATTGGACTTAGCCATTTCACTGCATATTTGATTGCCCTTCGAAGCTCGTCGATGGAACTATAACTTGAAAATTTTGACGAACTTTAACTTGGATCGATCTTCAAAGTCTGGATGGCACAATTGTGATGGTCAACGATGATGGTCACTCCAGTTGAATCTCAAAGTCTTGTCGTTCGAACGTCTTTTAAATTCCGTAGAATCTCCTAAGTAGTATGTACCACTGCACTACACAACACATTCATGCACTTCACACTGGGGGAAACACGGGTTTATTATCGTATAACGATGATTTTTTCTGAGTTCAATAGCTATGGATCCCGGAAGTTCACAATCATAGGATGTCCAGAGTCCACCACCTCCCGCAATTGAAATACTGGTTATTACAGCCGACGCTATTAGCCTTGATCAGGATAAACTACCGGGAGTAGTTTTTATCGCACATCCACAAGACTCCATCCCTTCCAATATTTCTAAAGATATGCTGGGCAGGATTTGTCTAAGGCATGGGCTTCCGCTGACCGATGTCTTACTACCGGGACCGGAAGATAGAGCCTATAATCCCCCGGAAGAGTACACAGCCTACAATAGTTTTATGTGTATAGCCGGGACACTCCCTCCTTTTAACCAGTTCATCCGAGAAGTTCTATTTTTCTTGAGGATTGCTCTATCCCAATTGCATCCGAATGGGTATGCCCTGCTGAATAGTCTTTTTGTCATCTTCATGGAGCATCTCTTCCATCCTCTGATGGTAGAAGACATTAAATTCTTATTCAATGTAAAGAGCCACGGGGACAACCCTTCCTTCACTTTCTTAGAGGCAGTTAGGAACTGTCAGGTCATGGTCGGGGATTAGAGCAAGTTGAGCTGTTTCAAGACCGAATGGTTCTTCGTTCAATGTCCGTCGAGGTTCGCTAGACGGTGGTTAGCAAGACGTAAGTGCCCTAGCCTCTTTGCTGATTAACTAGATAATAGTAGTCGATGTCGAGTCTAACACTTTCTGTCTTTTACAACTTCAATTCTATGACCTGAAGGTGCTCAGTTTAAGGAGATAGTAAGTGTTCTTCAAGAGGTGCCCGAGGAGTACATAGAGATTGATGAAGTACTTACGGACGAAAATCTGGTTGTCGTTGGGCTAATTGATAGAGATCAAAGCATCGGACTCGTAGGAGTTCATCAGACGGCCCCAGTGAGGCAAGTTCGAAGGAGAACTCCTGGGATAGTAATTACCAAACAAGGCGGTGATAAGAATATGCCTGCTGGAGACGAGCCCGAAGCTGGGCTTCCGCGAAGTCCTCGATCTTTAGAGTGGAAGAGAAGAGGCAAGTCTACTACTCAAAAATCTGTAAGGTGCAAAACCGTTGTAGTCTCTTTGCTTGCTACTAGTCAAGAGATTCCTCCCTCGTAGATGGAGAGCTCTTTTGCAGGACTAGCGGACATCTCCATTTCGGATGACTTGCCTTTGCACCAAGATATTAGAGGGGCTTCAAAGCGCCTTAGACATAGGAGAGCCAACTCCCCCATGTATGGCTATTACAACCGATTGGTTGGGGGTTTGCACATGCACACACACTTCACGGCACCACATAATTTCTAATCACAAGCTATTTATCTCTGTAGATTACCAACTCTATTTCTCCTTTTATTTTATAGATATGAAGTTGAGGCGGGGATCTATGCTTGGCAGTCTCCGTTCTGCGCGCCATTCATCTAGCTCATATTCTGAGTCTCGCCGACGTGAGACCGAAAGAGAACGCGATCGCGCTACGAGAGGGAAAGGGTAGGGAGAGGGAGAAGGCAGTATAGGCACCGCTCCTGGTCGCGCTCTCCGCCACCTAGAGGTCCAACGCAACCTTCTGGTTCTGGTAAACAGCCCTCAGAATCCTCACGTCAAGTACCACCTCCTCAAACTTCGAGATCTGGTGAGCAGCACCATAAAACTGTGACAGATGCTCCTTTCGTCACTACATCAGCGGCTACGGAGACCATGGGAGAGGGAGCCATCCGAATAGCTTAGTTGAAAATGGACTTCCCTAATATCTGCTTCGGTGGCTTTCACTTCCCCCCGAACTTGAAGCGGATCCCCACTGGGGCAGAGCAAACTGTCCATGACTATGTATACAACGTCTACAACCAATACCGGGAATGGGTGAGAATGGCGGAGAAAGGTTCTGCAGTGGCCTTTGAGCAGGAGAAGATGATTGAAAGTCTGGAGAAAGATCTCATCCAAAAAGATCGCATAGTGCAAGTGCTTACCACCGAGAATGACAATTTAAGGAACTAGGAAATGGAGGCCCTTAAGAAAGTCGATGAGGCAAGAAAGAAGATAGAACAGATGTGACAGGAGCACCTGACCTTGGTCGAAAAGATGGGCCACATAAACACCACCGTCTCGGCGGAAAGAGATGTCGTGCTCAAAGAACTTGAGGAGCATAAAGCTAAATTTACCGAAGTCATTAAAGAAAAAGACGATGCTAACAAAGCTGCCCAAGAGGCATGTGAGTAGGCTGTGGTTCTCAAGGATGAGAGGGATGCAGAAATGCTAAAGGTTTAGGAAGACGAGGCCATGGTGGAGGGTGAAGTGAGAGCGGCGGAGGCCAGGTTGGAGGGTGACATTGAGGATCTATTGATCACATATAACGCCAATGTTCTGAAGCACCATAACCTAAGCTGGCTTGATGACTACTCACTTCATCTATACAATGCCTGGTGCCACTTGATAGAGGATGAAAAGGCAGACCATCACACAACGTTTATCGATGAGTTTGAGCTGGAGAACCAGATATTGACCGAGGATGAAAGGAAGGTTCTCCGTGATTCCATTATCACTTATGAAAAGGACAAACTTGCCGCTCTGCATCTGGATGTTGGAGAGGGGTCTGGAGTTGATCATCACGAAGAAAGTTCTGAAATACCTACGTCAACCTAACCCGAACTTACTTCAACAGTAGATCCCCCAGTTATGCCCGCTTATGATCCCGATAAACCGAGTTTGTCTCCGGTCCGCAGGCATGTTTTTGAAGGTGCTCTGGCTCCACCTGTGAGCCAATCTGAGGAAGGTATTCTAAACACTTCTCGTATTTATTCAAAGTTGAGAGTGCTATCAGAAGATGTCACTAATGTTTTTCTTATCTTTATTCAGTTATACAGTCTGCACCGGCTGAGCCTCCTGCAACCCAAGAGCTGCATCATGAGTAGGAGGAACTTATGATGGAGGCAGGCAACTAGAACAACGGCCGCTTCACCAACTAAGGGATTATAGGAGAGCGCTTTTATTTTTGATGAACAGATGATGGAAGAACTCCTTGGTCATCAAAGTGACACACTTACCAACTTGCCATTCATCATGGGTGAAGGTGTATTTATGGCCAGCTCTTCGGGCCCAACTAGCAGCATTCATGTGGATGCTCAAACGATTCATGAGGAAGAGATCATGGCAGAGATTTAGGCCGAAATGGAAGCAGACGCACATGCCAGTGGTAGCGGAGGTGGTATGGCGGGTCCTGGCCCGGCTTCTCTATGAATGATTTCTCTCGGTGGTACAGTTGTCGACAGTGGAATGCCTTCCTCATCTTCCAACATCGAGTGTGTTCCTATTCCTCCGGCTCCTTATTCAGAAAGTCTTCCAATTCGCGTGAGTTTGGAGGAAGAGATTACCATAATTCCTCCCATCGGAGACCAACCACCAAAAGGCAAAGGCTCGAAGAGGCATCCGAGTGGTAGCTCTAGTGGGTCAACATCGAGGAAGAAGAAGAAGAAACCGAGGGAGTAGATGTGTCTTCTTGCTCCCTTGTTTGGTAGATAGATAGGAATTTCATTTTGCTTTCTACAGGCCATGTATAGATGCGGGTTTCGGCCCCTGCCTATAGGAATTCTTGAAATAATTTTTGAACTTATCCTTTTCTTTCAAAAAATAGTTGAAACGAAATTCCATCTTGCTTTCAGCCTAACTCTGTGTTTATTTGCTTAAGTGTTTTAGCGCTCGAATTTCCATTCAATGTACTTGTGAGGCTTTAGCCTCTGAATCGGAATTGAGTTCGGTTGTTAAGTCCCGAAGTCATGGCTTCGGGTCATAACCAAACGTTAAGTCGAGTCCCAATATTGCACTGTCTCGATCAGTGGCTGGTACTCGAGCTTTGCCCCCAGTTTTGGGGATGAATTGAAGTGGTCGGCCGACAGTTTCTCATCGATAAGTACTTACATCCGCACTTTGGGGATCAAGCTTGAGTGTTGGTGGTCGGTTGCGCCGGCTCATCATTTAGAATCACATCCACGCCCCGGGGACATAGAATAATTCATGGGTGGTCGGTCACAGCCATTTAATACTTGGAGTCAAATCCACGCTCCGGGGATAAGAGTTGTTTTATGGGCGTTTAATTATGCCCGTTTAATGTTTTATACTCCAGTTCGCGCTCCAGGAATTTGGAGTTAGTTGATGGGCAGTCAATCACATCCATTTAGTGTTTAGAATTAGGTCCACGCTCCGGGGACTTAAGTTGTTTTATGGGCAGTTAGTCACACCCGTTTAATGTTTATACTCCGGTTCGCGCTCTCAGGATCGGAGTTAGTTAATGTTTATACTCCAGTTCGCACTCCGGGAATCTGGAGTTGGTTGATGGGTGGTTAATCACACCCATTTTGGTGTGTATACTCCAATCCACGCTCTTGGGACTCAGAGTTAGTCGGTGGGTGGTCTGTCACACCCATTTTGATGTTTATACTCTAGTTTGACTCTGGGAATTTGGAGTTGATTGGAAAATGGTCAGTCACATCTGCTTAAGTATTGGGATCTCGTTCACACTCCGGGAACGAGAAGCTGATCAGGAACGTGGACGGTCGGATCACATCCACCCTGAGTAGGAAAGCGAAGT
Organism: Allium fistulosum; assembly: GCA_030737815.1. Classification (NCBI taxonomy): domain Eukaryota; kingdom Viridiplantae; phylum Streptophyta; class Magnoliopsida; order Asparagales; family Amaryllidaceae; genus Allium; species Allium fistulosum. The sequence continues at coordinate 793,337,392 of CM060902.1, read as the reverse complement.
CGTAGATGGACGGGTCCGTCCTCCTCGAACTTGTAAAAATGGAGATGAGGTCATGGATGGACGGGTTCATCCTCCTCGAGTTTATGTTTTGGATTTGAAGTTTATACTCCAACTCGCACTCTGGGAACCGGAGTTCGTTAGAGGATTGTCATGTATCAATCCTTTTTGGCTTCAGTGTAGTTGCTTACCCCCAAGCTCGGGATTTCACTTAGCGAGTGACTGGTCGTATCACAGTCACTCCCTATTTGAATAACTCCCAAAGTAGGATGGAATTTAGCTCTTCGTGCATTGTGATGGTCGCATGGCACATTTCCAGAATTACCGCTCTGGCTTAACGGGTTTGCATTTTATTACTGAAATAAGAAAGTACGGCAAAGTTAGTTGCCTTATTACAAGTTCAAATTTCGAAATGAATAAAAAAATTCAAATGAAAAGTAGGCTAAATGAATAAATAAAGCCTATCAACTCTGAAGGTTCTGGGATTAAGATCTCTAAAGAACTGGTTGTGGCGCCCGGGCCTAGGTCTTGGCGTTAATTGTTATTTCTCTGAAAAACTGACATAGTGAGATTCCTCCATGCCAATGCCTTTCTCCTTACGCTGCGCATCCCGCAACTTAGCAACATAACAGGAGCATTCAGCTGCCTGATCACGTTAAACAACTCTGACCCCGTTGTCAGTGGGGAACTTCAGGGTCAAACACCATGGGGCGATAGTTGCCCTAAATTTAGCGAGGGCCGATCGGCCCAAGAAAGCATTATACGGAGAATTAATATCTAACACGACAATTGTAGCATCCGGACTCTCCGGCGATCTCTGATTCCCAACTCAACTGGCAACTCCACCATCCTAGCGGGTATCGTTGCACTTCCATTAAAGTCGTGTATGCGAGACTGACATGGCTTCAGGTCCTTCGCCCCCATTTTCATTTGATCATAGGCTCATTTGAAAAAAATATTCATGGAGCTCCCTCTATCTACCAAGATCCTCTTTATCCAAGCAGGACCTATTTGAGCTGATATGACTAGTGGATCAATAGTGGGGGCTTCGACCTTATCAGTGTCTCTGTTCCAAAAAACGATATTGTCTTCTATTGTTTCGCCAAAGCCCCATCATCAATATTACTACAACATTTGAAGTGCGCATACCTGATCGAACTGGCGTATGACTTCATTTCCTTCCAACTCTGATCAACCGGATGAGGACCACCACTAACTGTACTAATAACTAGCCTCCCGTCGGTACGTGTGGGTTCCTTCTGTCTAACCTGATTCTGACCTTGATTCGGGTTTGACGGGCCCGCACCTCCAGCCTGCGGTGCCCGAACGAATTGTTCCAACTTTCTCTCTCGGATTAACTTCTCAATGATGTCTTGCAAATGGCAAAACTCATTAGTATTGTGGCTATAGCAATCATGGAATCTATAGAATTTCCCTGTTTGAATTTGCCTTTCAGATGACTGTTTCGGAGCAGGCTTCTTATACTGTCCAGTATTACAGGTTTGCAGATAAACATTCTCTTGGGATGTATTTAGGGGAGTATATTGGTCAAACATGGGAGCTTTACGTCTCGGTCCACGATTTTGGTCTCGCTTCTTACCCAGACCTCCATTGCCTTTCTACTGGCTCTGCTTTTTCTGAATATTCAATCGTACCTTACCGGAACTCTCACCGGTCTATTTTACAGCAACGTTACTTTGGATGCCTTTGACACTGGGCCTCACATCATCCTGTTTTCTAGATTGTCTAGCATCTTCTCTCCTCAGGAACTAGGCCGCCTTAGCATAGAAACGATCCAATAACGCGGGGGGAATTTCCAGCCAACCAATTGCCGAACTCGTAACCGGGATCGATTCCTTTAGTTAGCGCCATCAATATAGAGTTGTCATTAGGGTTACTGATTTCCGCACAGGCAGCATGAAACCTTTCCAAGTAATGCCTGAGTGTCTCTCCCGGAGCTTGTGTAACACTGGATAGGGTGTTAACATCTTTCGGCCTCGTGATGTGCATACGAAATTGTTCAACGAACTTGATAGCCAACTGATCAAAGCACAAATTGGATCAGGGTGGTAAACGAGTAAACCACATGGTTGCTATGCCACCTAGAGAGATAGGAAAGCTTCTACACTTGACCGCATCGTCAGCTCGAGCGGTGTTCATGACCATTCATACTTTAGGATGTGCTGATTGGGATCTGAGCTTCCTTCATAGACAGGTAAAGTTGGCATCCTGAATCGACGAGGTGGTTCAGCATAGAGGATGTCATCAATGAATAGAGTATGACTTCGGGAGATTCCCCAATCTTCATTGGCAAGGCCTTGACTTTCGCGGATCATTTGACGGATCATGGTTGGAATGTCTGGCATTTGGACATTCGGAGCTAAGGCGGGTTCGACATTGCGAGGATGGTCCAGGCACAGTTGATGGTCCATGCCTCTCCTCCTTGGCTCTAGATCTTCGGGCACATAGTGTTCAGGAGCATGACTGTGTTGATGAAAGGCTTGGTTTGGTGGATTCTGAAGTTGAGCTTCCATATTTTCCGCGACCACAGCTACATGTCTATCAGCAGTGTGATAAGGAAGTGCCCCTCCACGTGAGGAGGGCCCAGCCTGGTGTCCCATGGAGGGACCAGCTCCAGCTTGCCCGAGATTCAGAACATGCTAATGCCCGGAGGCTTGCGCGTAATTTCCATCCAGCCGTGGACGTGTAGATCTATGATTGTTACCCGAGGAAGCTGAGCTTTTGGTGGATGAATAGGAATCATGATCTCTTCTGGATCTCCTTCGTCTCTCCTCATTCAGTCGGTTGGTTAGCTCCGTGTTGGCATGGATCTGCTGGGTAAGCTGTTGGCGACTTTGAGTCAGCTCTTGCATCAGAATTTGGAACTCCTCCCTGGTGACAGGGCCTTGTGGATCTGAAGGTCCAACTGAGTTCTGACCTGTAGCGGGTAGCTATGTGGGGTTCTGTCTATCCCGTCCTTCTTGATCTACAACAGTGGAGGCGGTCCTAGTAGTAACCATGGTGAATGATGTAGCTCCTTCTTAGATTTGATGCAATCTAAATAGGATGGAGAACTACTGGACGTGAGATCTGGATTTTCTCCTTAGATTCTTGCAATCCAACGACGGTAGTAGATCTAATGAGCAGGAGAAAAGCTAGGTTTTCTCAGTGAAAGCACCAAAGTGTTTGTACCAAAATTGGGCAGAACACTCTTCGGACGTATTTGAAGAGATTAAAATTAAGAATATAAATGGAAAAGGAGGTTAATCTAACAAACATGCCAAAACAGACAAACAGAAATGTAAGAACACAAGAATTTAGAGTGGTTCGGTGTTGTAGCCTACGTCCACTATGGAAAGTTTGCTGTTTTTATTGACTTTGCTAACTGGTTGCAACTGATTACAATAGTACACTCTCAAGCACTCGAGATACAATGGAGTTTTCAGCAGAGTCTCGGCGTAGAAGTGTCAAAAGTCCCTTTTTTGAAGGCCCAGGACTGCTATTTATAGGCGTAGGCTGGAAAAATATGACATACATCTCGGAATACTCCTTATCATACGTGGGTGGACCACGTGATCGATCCGGCCCGATTTGGGATCGATCCATGATCGATACGTATACCATTCGTATCGATCAAAAACAACTCTATTTGGGCTGAGATCGATCGAAGACAAAGTAGATGTGGTACGCAAGCTCCTGTGAAAATTTTGTGGCATTTGGATTTGTAGATCTCGAGTCATGATCGATTCAAGATTGATATTGTAGGTAGGTTGTCATGTTCGTATCGATAGCCTCGTGTTGATCCATTCGGATCCATCATGTACCATTCGTATCAATTGAACGTACATCGATGACGTGGCTCGAGAATCCAGGGGAGATCCACTTTTCATGCTCGTTGACCGCTTCTTTCGTCTGATCATGCTTTTCGTATCCATTCTGCACCATTCCTTTCATATTGATGGTTGAAGGCGCTTCGTATCGATGACTAAGAGATTATCTCGTATCGATTGCATGCAGCTGCTTTGTATCGATGGAGTTTGACTTGCTTCGTATCGATAGAAGATGCTATTTCGTATCGATGGTTTGCACTTCTTCGTATTGATACGAACTCATGCTTTACATATCGATAATTCAGATGTCATTTCATATCGATTACCCCCACACACCCTTTCTATCGATTATTTTAGTGGCATGCTTCGTATCGATCGTTGGCCGATCGATAAGAACCAAGTTGATGAGGAGACCGATATGAAGTACGTATGGACGAGATCAATATGAAGCATTGCTTTTTGATGGATATGAAGTGAAGCGATCATGATGGATACGAAGTAGAGTGAGCATGATGGATACGAAGTAGTGTTGTCATGATGAATACGAATCGATGCCTTCTCTATTGATTTTGATCGATCCATATCTTGAGCATATGAGCTCCGATGGACTTGAAATTTAGAACGTTGGCTTTCGTAGCTTTGCTTGTCGTATTACAACGATTGTAGCTCGATCCAGACTCGGACAAAATTTCACCAGTTTCCATAGTAGACCTGTGTATAACCGATCTTCGGGACAGACTGTCCTTAGTTTCCAGTCGATTCCTTGGTGTCACGGCCTTGCCAAAAGGCGGGATAACGTCTACATAAACTTGATTATTAAAATATCATTCTTATCTTGTTTAATAAAAAAGTGTTTGATCAACTTTTCCAATTTCAAAACCTGAGTTTACAAGATAGCTCTTAAGACGATCATACCAATCACGGGGTGCTTGTTTTAAACCGTATAATGCTTTCTTTAGTTTATAAACATGATATGGATATTTTTCATGTGTAAACAATGGTGTTTGTTCTACATAATCATTTTCTTTTATAAGACCATTAAGAAATACACTTTCTACATCCATTTGATATAATTTAAAATTATGTTAACAAGAGAAGGCTAACAAGATACATATTGCTTCTAATCGAGCGGCAGGAGCAAAATTTCTTCGTAGTCTATTCCTTCTTCTTGATTGTAACCTTGAGCGACTATCTAGCATTACTACGAGTTATATTACCTTGCTCATCGACTTTATTTTTAAAAACCCACTTTGTACCAATAAATGTCTGATCACTAGGTCTAGGAACTAAGTCCCAAACGTCGTTTCGTTCAAATTGGTTTAGCACTTCTTGCATAGCTAATATCCAATAGTCATCGGTTGAAGCATATTTTATATTTTTAGGTTCAATGTTAGAAATAAAAGCAAGATTTCTCATTTGATTTAATTGCTTCTTGTCTTTACATTTGTATTTATTTCCCCAATAATATTTTTGATTGGCTGATTTCTTAAAACTCTAGGTGGAGAATGTACATCATTTTCAAAGGGTAAGTTTTCAATATTATTTTCAATAATATTTCACATATTTTAATCTTCTGAATTACTTTGTTTTGTATTTATTTCATCATCTTCGTCATTATTTTTAATTTTTGAATTTTCATCGAAAGAAACATGTAGTGTTTCTTCTATTATTTTTGTTCTTTTATTGTATATTCTGTATGCTTTACTTCGTTCCAAATATCCAATGAATATTCCTTCATCGGATTTTGGATCGAGTTTTCCAAGTTGATCTCTTATATTTAATAAAAAACATTTAGAACCAAATTTTTTAAAATAAGAGATATTAGGTTTCTTTCTATTGAATAGCTCATATGGTGTGTGTAGTTAAGGAACGTAAAGTGACACGATTTAAAACATAGTAGGCAGTTGTTATGGCTTCTACCCAAAAATGTTTTGGCAAATTACTACCCTAAGTAAAGTTCTCACGCATTCTTGCAATGTTCTATTTTTCCTTTCTACAACTCCATTTTGTTGTGGAGTTCTAGAAAATGAATAATTATGAAAAATTCCTTTCTTGTTACAATAAATTCAAATAAATCATTATCAAATTCACCACCATGGTCACTTCTAATGTTCTTAATTTTTAAATTTTTGAAATTTTGAATTCTTTTGGCAAAGATTTTAAATTTTTCAAAATATCACTTTTATTTTTCAAAAATATTGTCCATGTATATCTTGAAAAATCATGTACAATAACAAATACATACTTATTATGATTAATTGATTGAACTTGAGTAGGTCCAAAAATATCCAAATGTAATAGTTCAAGTGGTTATAATGTAGAAATAATTTTCTTAGACTTAAATGATATTTTGTTTGTTTTCTTAATTGACAATCATCACAAATATTATTTACCTTATAATTCATTTTTGGTAATCCTTTCACTAAATTATTTTTAGATAATTTCTTATAGTTTTGAAATTTATGTGACAAAATCTCTTATGCCAGAACCAATGATCATTTTCTTTGGCTATTAAACATAAATTTGTGTTATGATTAATTTTCATATTTAAAACGTATATATTCCTATTACGATTTCTTTCAAAAATTAAATTTTTATTTTTATCATAAATATTATATTTATATTTTTCAAAATAAATTTTGAAATCTTTATCACAGAGTTGATTAATACTTAAGAGGTTATGTTTTAAATTCTTAACTAACAGAACATTTAATATAAGAGGTATGTTAGATGCACTGTCATTGCGCACATCACCTTTACCATTGATATAACTTTTGGAGTTATTTCTAAATATGACGGATCCTCTATCTGAGTATGTAATGTCTGTTAACATATCTATATTTCCCGGCATATGTTTTGAGCAACCACTATCAAGTTTCCATTTTCTTCTTTTTTTACGTGGTACTTGCAAAAAATATAGAAATGATGTTGGTACCCACTTCTTTTGTTAGGGTCCTAAGAGTTAGATCTTAGAAAACCAAACCCATGAGGATTTGAACAGAAGTTATAAAAGATTTTATATACTTATTTCTAATCAAATGATTATTAGTTTTTGGAACCTAAATCTTAATATATTTTGAATGGGTTGTAGTTTTCTTTTGACCAATAGATTTTAAAACAGGCTTTTTAGGATTATTATTTTCCTTCTTAAACTTTGTATATAGGGTGTTATACTGTTTAGGACTAGTTTTTACTTTTGTAAATTTGTTATATCCTAATCCCTTTTTATTAGAAGTAGATTGCGAATTTCCTATAATTTTAGAAAGATTTTTTCTGCCTCTATTAAAGTTAGAAATATTTTTGGTAATATTATTTAACTTTGTTTTAAGACTAATAATATCTAATTCTAATATTTTTACAGTTGATATTAACTCATGATTTTTCGTTGATAATGTGTCATTCTTTTCTTTTTGAGTCTCGATTTCGTTACTTAACACAGCAAGTTGAGAAGAAATATTAGAACAAGGTTCTTGTGAAATAACAAGTTCTTATTCTGAAATTTTCTTTTCATCTCTTAACATATCAACTTCGATTTCATTTCTATTTAGCCTTTCTGGTGAATCTTTATATTTTCTCTTAAGATTTCTTAGTTTATCTAATAATTTGGAATTTATATCAACTAAATCATCAAAAGTAAGATCTATACATCATCATTTGTGGCCATAAAGCATACGTTGGCTTGTTTTGAATCACTATCATTGTCGCTATCTGATAAGGAAGAGGAATCTAAGTCATCATATGTAATTGAAAAAGCTTGTTTCTTCTTATATCTTTCGCTCTAGCTTTTGTAGTTATTTCTACCTTTCTTGCGATCGAGACAGTCGTTCTTCATATGCCCCTTTTTGTGACATTCATAGCATTCAAGAGTTGAGGAAGATGGTATGTTGTTGTTTCTATTATTTCCAAACTTTTTATTCTTCCTAAATTTTAGAAACTTTTTGAAGTTCTTGGCTATAAATGCCATATCAACTTCATCTTCATCAGATTCTTCTTATTCGACCTGGAATGCTATTATTTTTCTATCTTGAGCTTGAACTCTTTTTGCCTGCAAATTAACTTCATATGACATGAAATTTCCTATTAACACTTCCGGTTTTATGGTAGAAATGTCGTTAGCTTATTCAATTGCTAAGACTTTTCATTCCCACTCATCCGTTAAAAAGTTTAGGATTTTTGGAACAATATCAAAATCAATATATTTTTCTCCTAATGTCAGAAGTGAGTGATATATATCTTGAAACCTAGAATACATTTCATTTATGGTTTCATCTTTCTTCATTCTAAAATTTTGAAATTGATTCTTAAGCATAGATATCTTGCTTTGTTTAACCTTATTAGTACCTCTACGAGTAATTTAGAGAGTGCACCAAATTTCATATGCTGAAGTACACATACTAACTCTATTAAACTCATTTTTATCTAAGCAACAAAACAACATAGTGATAGCTTTGGCATTTGCGGTAGCATCTAATTTCTGTGCATTTGACCATTGTGCATAAGGAGTGGTAGGTAAAAAATATTGTTGTTGAGTGATATTCCAAGTGTCATATCCATTTGCTTGCATGTAAATTCTCATCCTAGTTGACTAATAATTATACTTTAAACAATTAAATAGTGGTGGTCGTGTAGTGGATTGACCTTCAACAAAACTCGATACTGTGATGCTTTCCATATTACTTAAATATCAAAAACTCTGTTATGGTTATATGATGACCTTGCTCTGATACCAAATGAAAGTGACTAAGGATGTGTAATATGAAATATTAACTAAACTATTTACTTGTGCGAAATATAAATATAAAAGTAAAAGTAATAAAGTAAATAACACCAGAGATTTTTATACTAGTTTGAACTTCCCGTTCTACGTCCAATCCCAGACTCCTTCTGGATTTAATCGATACCCTCACTTAACCCAGAGGAATAGGTATTACACTGCCTGAACAACTTAACAGGACTTCAACCGCCTAGACAACCGAATAGGACTTTAACCACATGAGGATACTATAACAGGACTTCAACTATAAACAATAGAAACGTATTTGACCGAGTATGCGCTTGAATAGCACTGATAATCAATAATGTACACCCTTCCTATAATTTCTCCTTTGTGGTATATCATGTAGTTTGTGAAGAAAGGAATTAATTTTGATCGCAAGAAATTTTCTTGAATGAACGTGTGATCAAAAATGCAAAGCAGTTTGTAATTTAATGCTTGAGAGTTCAATAGTAAAGATAGAAAGAATTGGGAATAGAATTGATTATGAAAACATTGGATTTCTTTGCTTTATATAGTGTTTAAAGGTTAGCAATTGTTCGTGAAGAGTAACAATAAAGAGTTGTTACTATAACTCTTGATTAAGAGTTGTAACTCTTCACGAAGGAGATACACCTTTTTAGAAAATTGGCTGTTATGCATATTCAGCCAGCTGAGTAAAGTTTGTTAGCCATCTGAATTGACAATTTTTTAAAACAGCAAGAAAACAGTTCATTTTAGCCCATTTTCAGCCGGCTGAATATTGTTAGTCAGTCAACTGAATATTGAAAAATCAATATGTGCATGTGCACTGATTCATTTAGTTGACTTGGGTACTTCAACCAACTGAAATTCACATTTCTGGGATGTTTTATAACTTTCAATGAAAGATCGTGCGTGTGTGTGTATATATCATATAGGAGAGATTTTAACAATTTTATAGCTCTAGACACTATGAGTGATAGTACTTAATAGCATCAATTCGGTCTTCATTTTGATATAGTTTCTCTTTTAAAGTTGATATCATTTCCTGTAAAATTGATTAGTATATACAATATGTACTTGTATAGTTGTCACTATCAAAATATCAAAATATAAGGTTCTAACAAATAGTAAATTCAAGGGGCATTGAAGCTAACCCAAAACATATTAAAGTTTTAAGAGAAGTTACTGGCTTGAAAATAAGGAGAAAAATGCAAAGCTTGAATGGGAAGGTCGGGCACTGAGTAAATTCCTTTCGAAGATAACCATTAATTGTATACCGTTCTTCAATGCCCTCAATAACGAGAAGGGAAAGTTTGTTTGGATGAAGGAATGTCATAATGTTTTAAAATACTGATTAGAGCACATAGAGAAACCATGAGTGTTATTGAAGCCTTTGGAGGGAGAAGGTTTGTTCATTTACTTAGTAGTCTCTGCTCACACACTCAGTGCAACCTTGGTATGTGAGGAGAGTAGAATCCAAAGGCATATATATTACATCAGTAAAAAAATTGCAAGAGTGAAAAAGAATTATCTAAAGTTGGAGAAACCGACATACTTTTTATTGATAGCTATGAGGAAGTTGAGGTTATATTTCAAGGCTCGTTCGATTAAGGTGCTGACTGGTCGGCTGTTGAGATAAGTGTTGCATCGACCCGAGACATCAGGAAGATTAATAAAATGGAATATTGAATCGATCCTATATGATATATCTTACCATTCTAGGAAGGCGATTCGAGGATAGACACTTGCAGATTTCATTGTCGAATTCACCATTCGGATTATGAAATGGAAGAAGAATAGGTTCAACTTTCTCTGTGGAAGTTATATGTGGACGGAGCTTCCAAGAGTTGTTATGGTGACCCTGAAAGGACGAAGGATCTAGTAGGCCTTAAAGCTAGAGTTCCAGCGACAAACAATGAAGCCAAATACGAGATGGTGATTCTGGGACTCAAGATAGCAATGGAACCAAGGGTCAAGAAGTTGCACATATTCATCGCCACTCAGTTGGTGGTCTACCAAGTGAAAAAAGAATTTCAGGCTAAGGAAGCAAGACTTGATCCTTATCCGATGAAAGTGTTGGAACTACCAAAAAATATCAAACATTACAAAATAATGCACATCCATAGGGAGGAAAATATGAAAGTCAATTAACTGGCTAAGCTAGCTAGCTCTAGGGATGCATAGATTTTGGGTATCTTTCCAATTGAAACTTTGATGATTCCAAGCATAGACGAGACATATATGGACTAGGTGTTGGATTTTGAGGAAGAAAAGGAGTCATGGATTACTCCAAATAAATAATATTTGCTAAAGGGACTCTGCTAAATGAAAGAAATGAACAATGAAAACTCCTACATAAAGTACCTCGATTCATTATGTAAGAAGGCATGCTATATACGAGGATTCTTGATGCCTTTTCTAAGGTGTGTCACCATACACGAAGCTAAGAAAATTCTTGCAAAAGTGAATGAAGTTAGCTTTAGCCATCACATTGTGAGTCATACATTTGCAAAGAAGGTTCTTCACTGTGGATACTTTTGGACAACAATCGGCCGGGATGCGGTCGACTATTCAAGAAGATGTGAGAAGTGCTGAAGGTTTGCAAAGATACCAAGCACCCTATCTACTGAGCTTACAAAAATGGTTAGCCTGTGGTCATTTGCGATGTGGGGAATTGATATTATCAGCATGCTGCCAATGTCAAGAGATGGAGCAAAATATGCTATAGTAGTTGTGGATTACTTCACAAAATAGGCTAAAGTGAAACTGTTGACAACGATTACCTCGAAGAAGTTGATCAACTTTGTAGTAGTGAAAAACATTTTGTATGGATATATAGTTCCACAAAGACCATCGCTGATAATGGAACTCAATTCGAGAGTTTTGAGTTCAAAAAGCTCTATGCTACATGTTGAATTGAGAAGAGCTTCTTGGCAGTAGCACACTCGTAAGTGAATGGATAAGTGGAGGCAGTAAACAAGATCATCAAATCCATCATCAAGAAGAGACTGAAAAAATCCAGTGACAACTGGGTTAATGAGGTACCACTTACATTATGGGTATATAGACGATCCATAAGTTCGCAACTGGCCATACTCCATTCGCTTTGGCCTATGGAACTGAGGACATGATATCGATCAGATTTGAAGGGAGAGTCCCTTCTCATCGAAGACTGCATTATGATCCCAAGATAAATGAGAAACTCTTGCTTGAGTTCCCTGGCTTGTTTGAAGTGAAACGATAAGTGGATGATCTAAGGGTAACTGCTCACTAGATAAGAATAGTATAAAATTTTAATAGGTTAGAAATCATAGCTTTGAGATAAGTGCCCTCAACTCAAAACAGGTCTTTCCTGGTACAGGGGCATTTGGTCCGAATTGGGAAAGTCCCTACATGATTGAATAAAAGCTTGGAGATGGAACTTTCAAGCTATCGACTGTTGATGGGACCTTAATTCTGAAGGCATGGGGCAGCGAGCATCTACGATGCTATTTAACATATATTTAAATTTTGCCAATAAACATCCTAATTGATTGAGATTTGATGTAATAAGGTAGAGTCTGTCGTTCTTTCATTCATAAATAAAGTTGGCTTTTGGAATCAATGGAAACGTATTCTTAAATGTCTGACTTTGTGCTGCATGGTCAAAGCAAAATCAAACATTCTATGTTTTGAAAACCGAATATCTAGGTACCCAAAGATAGGTACTGATGGACTCCTTCAATTGTGTATAATCATACTAGGATCGACCGAACGATCGTTGGATAACATCTAATTTTTGACTAGTGCTTGGAGATAGGACAAGTTAAAGACTGATGCCCGAAGAAAGGCATCTAAGATTCCAGATCTTAGAAATAGGAAACAACGCAGAATTATATCTTTTTGCAAGTTCGACCTCGCTTACGGCACGATGAGACATGCTTGGTCAATGATAAGCAAAGATGGTTGATAGGGTATCCTTGATCGATGCCCAAAGATAGGTAGGGTCGAAGATGAATGTTAGGAGACAGACCCGAGACACCGATTCTTGGAGAAAGGAGTCGGTGTTGGGTTGAGTCATTTGTAGGTGCAACCTCGTTTACTACCCAACGTGATATGTTTGGGTGATGATAAACAAGGCTGGTTGACTAAGTGTCTTTGATTACCGCCTGAAGATAGGTAAAGTCATGTATGTATGCCTATAGACAGGCATTTAAGATGATTCCTAGGAGCAGGAGTCAGCATGAAATTGAATCTTTTGCAACCAACCTCATTTACGACTGAATAAGACACGACCGGATGAAGTTTATTGAAGTTGTTCGAAGGATTAAAGTTTTGTCTAACCAAACCGAGAATTGATTTGCCATACCATAAACAAAGCTAAATAATGAAACGACATTAAGCAATTACAGAAAATTATTTATGTGTATGGATTTACAGTAATCAACAACATTGCATGATCACAGACGTAGGCATAAATAATATATAAGTAATTGAATTAGAGACGATTATATTATATATGCAAGAAAGTGTATAGGCAACAGAAATTAAAGATGTAGTAATGTAAATGAAGAAAAAGGTTAAACAGAAAATAATCTATTTATTTACATGTCTTTTGTGCAAAGGTTGCAAGGGCCACTCCCACACAACGTCAGCCTATATACATGAAAACCCAATAAGAATGAAATACAAAATAAACTAAAGAACTAACCTTAAAGATGCTTCCCCCTCCTTTCTTTCTTACCATCCTTCCTGGAGGAAGGAGGCTTTCTCTTTGAACCATTGGCATCCATTGGAGGTGCAAAAGAACCTTTAGGGTCTTCACCCTAGTTATAATCATTGTCTAAATTGGTGCGAGATTTGGGAGGTTTAATGATTCTATAGACAACATAAAGAGTGGAGGTTTGAACAATGAAAGGCGCTACTATGTGCTTGGTTCTTGTTTGATTTTGATTTTAAGGATAATGATTTTCCACCTCTCTGCCATAGGTGTAATGTCATGATCCTTGTCGTTGGTCATCATCTTCTCTATTGTCTTCCAGTCCTTATAGCGCCCCTATTTACTCTGATTTGGTATTGGGGCTAGAGCTAGAGGGAAGAGCTAGGAGAGTAGATGTTGTAGTGGTGGTAGATGTAGCCATGATTAAGCTTGAACCTAAGGCATGACTGGATGGTGGCGGAAAAGGCAAAGATGGTTGACCCGTGAGTTTATAGATAAAAAGGTAAGAATCAGCGATGTCCTTCAGCAAGAATTGAAGTTTCTCAAAGACTAGAGAGACTAAAGATATACCTTGTGAGGTGGGATATTATTTTAAAAGAGATTTAGAATTTCCCCTTCTTTTGTAGTTTTCAGAAATAAAGGTTGAGCAAAGGGGTTTGTTGGAGGAGTGAAGGCTAGGGTGTCAAGATTATATCACCATGAAGTACTTATGTCAGAGTTGTAGTCGTGAGCATTTGAGTTACAGCAACCTTTGGAGTGGTTGCTACAAAGGTGACAATGTCTACTGCAGACTCTTTATGTGCTAGAGTGGAGTCGCCGCATGATTTGGGAAACTGTGATCGGCGGGAGTCCTGGTAGATACCCGTTCTTTGACTGTAGCCCATGATGTTAAGATTTTGTGGCCCTCTTCCAAAGCTATCAAGTCCTTCTCATCAAGAAACTTGTTCTACAAAGCTTCTTCTCCAATATCGCTATCAGATTATCTGGCTCTTCTCAAGATTTCATCCCAGGCCTCATCTACAATTTTGGGATAGTAGTCCCTGGCCATTTAAGGTTCTTTATCTCTATGAAATTCACAAAAAACTAGAGGAGGGTGGCTTCCATGTTCACTTAAGTTTCATTTGCCTTGGCCTTGAGATCTGTGTTTTATTTCTTAACGACGGCTAGCTTGGTCTTTAATTCGCCAGACTTACCTTAAGCATGCTCCTTCAATGCTTTTTCGGCTTTTAGGTTAGCATTGAGCTATGCCACCTTTGCTTGAAGTGCGATGTTTTGGCCTCTTTCGCCTTGACTGACGTCTCGAGGTCGACATTTGTAGCATAAGCCTTTCTTAGCAATGAGTTTAGAACTAGGGTCTCGACTACGTAAGCATTGTCAAACTCTGGTAAATTTTGTTGAGAGTCCTTAGCAGATTTGGCTTTCCCATCCCATTCTTTCTTAACTAAGGCCGATTACCATTTGTAATCTATGTATATTCAGTTATGGCCAGCTCTCTCCATATCAAAAGATCGAATGATATATTACTTATCATGGTTGATGTCGGTGAGGTCCTTAGCTAGTTTCATCCACTCATATAGTTGGTCTACGACCTCCTGGTGTCAGGCCATGCCTTTGATCACACAATTGCATAAGGAGTCCCTAACACTGCAATTGAATCTAAAACCGTCAAGGTAGTATTTGGAGAAGGGTCACTTGCATGTTAGTAGTAATGGCAGTAGACTGGCTTTAGGAGGGAGAGGTAAAGGGGAAGCAGACAATGAGTGCTTATTTCTTTACAACCCTATGGGGTTGCTAAGACTGAGAAGGGATGACTATTTTGGATTGTTAGGGAGTTGAAGTAGCAGTGATAAAAGGACGGGATGATATAGGATGTTTCTGGTGGGAGGATGGTCGACGCTGGAAAGACTGAGAATATGAATGTAACGACCTGCAAATTTGACACTACCAAATAATAAATTAATTAAAAATGAAATTTTAATAAAAGGTTAATTGGGTATCATGTTTATAACTATTGTGAAGGTCTTTCTATGCTAATCAATTAGATACATTATTTTGATGAATTTGGAGTTACGGTTTGCGAAATGGAGACATTATAGAGTTTAAATAACGTACGTAACTGTTTCGGGCTAAACCAGATAAATAAACCGTAATCCAAGCTAACGGCATATAAGTGAGGTACGGAATGCTAGCTATCACCTCAATTTTTAGTTTTCTTCCTTATTACCGAAATCAATGTAATTTCTCTTTAATGGTGATTAACAAATTAACTAAAAGTGATTAAAATCCAAGGTGCCCATAACCAATCTAATTATATATGGATTCGAAGCTCTCAACGATGTGTAGAGGAATTTGAGATTTAGTTTTCCATCCAAGCTCCAATTGGCCAGAAATTGATGAACAATTCTTGGCCGTCAAAATTTAGGTTTTCGATTCAATGGTGAAATGGTGATTATTGGTTGATCGGAGGGTGTTGACTATAGAGGACAACGAAGGGAGTTCATCTATATAGTTGGATCGACGAATAGGAGGTTCGATTAGTCGGGATTTGATGATAAATGTCTAGATTCACATTCGTCGGTGGTGGGCGAGGTGGCGATTGAAGGTGGTTGCGGTAGTTGGGTGGGGTGTGGCTAAGGAAACTAATGGGGATGTTGGATCATGGATTGGTACCCGGTGGTAGCGTAGAGGTGTAGTGAAAGTTTTGGCCAATGGATTTGAGGAAGATGATCGGGATGGTGAAGGTAATGTCATTTTATTAATTAAATTTCTAATTTACCAAAATACTCCTTGCCTTATAACTTTAATATCATCCACATAAAAAATTTGATTCACGTGCAGTTTCTTCTTTTTGAGCTTGTTGCAAAATTTCGAACAATATGGCATTGGATTTGCTGAATTTGGAGGTTGTTTGTAAAAATTTGTTAGTATGGTTAATTTTATTAAATTAATGTAATTTGAAAATATTCTATGAATATCAGTTAATGAAAAATTATAATTATTAATATGCGTTATGATATATTGGTGATTGTTTAAACATTGTGAATATATTGGATATGTTGTGCCCTATTGATTAGTTATTATTGATTATTGTATTATTGGGTTATTAATTGTAAGCAATTGTGGATTTGAAATTTGGATGTAACTGATTGAGATAAAATGGATGAGATTGATTAATAATGAAAAAATTGGATAAATAAATGGTAAATAGGGTTATTTACAGATTTTGGGTGATGTCATATATAAAACTAGTTTAATGAATTAAAATGAGATTAATGGAAGAAATTTAATAAGGTTATTATTTATGAATTTCTAGAGGAATTCATAAATAATTGCAGAAAATAAATTTTAAACTAAAATTGGAAAGTTTATTATTATTATTTGAACAAAATGAGATTTCATAAATAATCCTATGGCTTTCGTGAAGTTAGACTTTTTTAGATAAATAGTAATGAAATGGCTTTGTAGAATATTAAAGAGACTTAATATTTATATTGTTATTCTGATGTAAAATAATACTATTGTTGTTTTGAAAGATAATTTGATGTAAATTACTAATTTTGATCTAAAATACTATTTTTGATGTAAAATACGATGAAATCGCATTGAATGTATGTGTGATTTTTCTTTTATTATTACTACGTGTGTGTAGTTAAATATGGTTTTACTGTTTTGGTGTGGGTCTTACTAATATTGTGGTTTAGTGAAATTTGGATTGATTCATACTTACATTGATGGTATATCACTAATAGTTGATAATTAGTATATGTGAGTATATATGTTGTGATTAGCTTATTTGATGTTTGGGGTTGACATTATGTGTTGTCAAATGTTTGTAATTTTAATGACTAATTGTGCCATTATTATTGTTACCTCATATTTATGATGATTGATTGGAACGGTTTTGTAGGAGTACTGTTTTCTGCTTACATTGGTCGCGTTGGTTGTAGTGGGGGCGTGGTGGCATGGGTGATATAGTTGTTATGTTCTAATGACTATTTGGATGCAAGAGAAGAGCAAGAAATAAAAATACGTGGGCTTGATCCCCCAAAAGGGGTACGTAGCCATGTTTTATATGCAATAGCCATTGAGCCTATGGCCATAGTATATACGGTTAGGCACAGTCCAAAAATATTTTACACCATTTTCCCTTTATTTTATATATATCGTATAGTTGTGAAGTTGCGAGTGGGAGCAAAAGAGGAAATGGAAGAGTAGATTGTTAGGCTATGTTGCGGATAACTAAATTTGAATATTCTATTATACCATGGTTATATCATTTATGAGTTAGTGATAATTGATGTATTCAAATGTAAATTGATGTGATAATGTTGTAAAAAAATTGTATTATGGAGTCATTGTTCATATACATTGATGTTTGAATTTGTTGTGAGGTTTGCTTTTCCTTTCTTAGTTATAGACAAATTAAATTATCAAATAAACGATCCACTATTTTTATATAAGAAATTAGTTGCAATCGTATTTCATGGCATTTCTAGTTGATTTCGAATGATGAAAATAATGGAGCGTTATACTTGGTATCGAAGCTTAAGTCTAGCGACTCCCTGAGCCTTAGGTAGACTTAACCATTTAGGATAGGTTAATTTACACTTTGTTTGGGTTAAAAAATATGTATAACGAGATAGCATTATTATTTATGAATGTATGTTTGTGTGTATGGGTTATGTGTGTAACAACCATTACCTCATCCTGGGATGATAGCTATTTATAGTGACCTCTTCATTAGGAATAAATACTATAGGAGTGGGGTATGATAAAAAAGAGAAAGAAATAAAGATCTTTTAGCACAGGCTTAGTGCATAATATTATTTTTCAGGGCAGCAGGGGTTCAAATCCATAGTCATTACATTGGGTATTAGAGCGAGGTTGAAGCATGATAGGGGATTCTCTTATTTTGAACTACGATGAAGCTTTGTCTCTTACCTTACATGTCCCAAGCTGGTTTCGCTTAAGATGTTAAGAGGCTTGCCGTAAAATCAGCTGTTGAGGTTACCATTTGAAGCCACCACCAAGGTAGGGTGTATGTTACAATGAGTGTTGTATATGATAAGAGTCGAGGTCATGCCCAGAGCAATCACATGATTACCTTTGCATGTCATGTCAGCACTGTCTTTCTCTGGCATCGAACTGTTCTTGATCTCTTCTCCTCGGCCTTTCTATCTCTAACTCATAGTAGGAGGGTCCCATATTCTGGGAATGGTCATGTTCAGTGCATTCTTTAAGCCTTGCTATATGGTTATGTCTTCCCATTGTGCCTGAAAGGAAAATAGATCGAATCCGACTTGAATCAATAGATTAAGAACAAGTAAGATGTGTTTGTGCTTGTGATCCTAGAAGTGTGTGAAGTGTGGCATGTCCTAGGTAGCCTATGGACCATGCTCGAGAGGATCCAGAAATGGAATCCCTTCACTCTCTACGGTCGGTAGAATATCACCTGAAGGGAAGCTAAATTCACGACGGTTGGTGTTTAAGTTGTCTTCAAAATTAAGCCCACCGAAAGAATGTCCGAGAGGTTCCCAAGATCTCTTAGAAAACCAAAGATGTTTTTAGATGCATCTATTGGAGGAGTAGATTATTTGACTGGTACATAGCATGGTTCGAGTGCAAACCAGGAATACTGGATCACCAATCATTATGTACTAGGAGGTGATGTAACCATGGTGCCCTCGGGGGATATCTCCTCAAATGACTCATCCTCATTGGCATTGTAATCCTCGTCTTCTTCTTCCTCGTCCTCTCCCTTTTCCTCTCCTTCATATATTGCTTCATCCTCGCCTTATTCTATATCCTCTCCTCTCCTTATCCCTTCCTCACCTAAGTTTTAGGCTCCTTTATCCTCTGCTTCTCCTCTAAGGTTTACCTCGAGTCCTTGGCCTTCTTCACTCGTTTGTTCATCATTGTCGGTGTCCTGGGCTGTAGAAAAAGGACCAATGGTGGCACGAGTCACTTTGGTAGGAACCAGGTTAGGGACCAATCTTCTTCCATTGTAGAGGAGGTGGAATTGTTGTAGTTGAGCATTTGTAAGAATACCCGAAGTTTTACTCAAATTTGGATCGATCCTTTTTAATAATGTCAATGTGTTCAAAAGATCATAGGTTGGGAGTTGTTCTACGAGATCTTGCAGAGATATGGAAAGAATGTTAGATGATTGGGTGAAGAAAGCCTATTGTATAGAAGATTTCGATGGAAGATACTTACGTCTAGAGATAGCCAAAAGCAATTGAAGCTCCTAAGGCATCGAATGAAGAAATATTCGCTATTTAAGTAACTTAGCTTGTTATGAAGCCCCTAAAAAACCTTGCAATGGTTGAAGGCCTCAATTATTACATGTGATGGTATCTCTCTCCTATTTTTGAATCTTAGAAGATAAGTAAGCTCTTTGAAGGAAGGGGAGCGACCCAAATGCATCATGAATACAACATAGATGGAGCTTAAAAAGGCGTAACCTTTTGGATGAACTTTTGTTGGAGCCAGCCCAAGCTCTTGAAGGAAGATTTGAGGAATTCTTTGAATGGGGGCACAACCCTTGAGAGGCACATATATCTATTATCCATCCTTTTGACCCTACCGTACTTGGATGAATCTAGCTAGTCGGACTTGGAAATTCTCGAGACAGGGGGGCCAGTGTGACAACTGCAACCCAAATGATGGGAACGACCAAGATCACAAGCCTAAAACAATAGAACCTAGCCTCCAAAAGGAAGCCAACATCCACATGCATCAACAACCAAAGTTCAAAAGTCAGAAACAAGAAGACTCGAGGGTCAGTATCGATCCCTACACGAGGTTTGGTACCAAACCCCACCTCTTCACCATTATCACCTATTACCCCATCAACCTCCAAACCATGATGTTTGAAATCTATTCCAAGCTTAAATGGATCGTTCATAGTCAATTACCATCAAGCACCTCGTATACATGAAGCCAGGAACTCCATTCCACCATCGACCTAACTAATTCCCCTATGAACAAGCTTCTAGCAAGTAATCAAGATGAAAAACATGAAGGCACTAGCAAGTCGCATCAACACAAGACCACGAGAAAGATCCATCAAGCTATCTTATGGATTAGTACTAAACCCCGACTATGGATCAATACCGACCCTTGATAATGGTTGACATGGCAACGATCTTCAAAGCATATCTCTCTCTGGACGCGGGGAAAGTGGCAATGAATGTGGTAAAGGAATTTTTTGGGATCTTCAGCTATAAATAGAAGTTGAAGGTGACATTTTGAAGGATCTATTTTCAGTTATTATGAATTTCCATAGAATTCTTGTAATCCCAAGGATCATTATCGATCCACAAGAACAGCGTTTGTAAACAATAGTATAACCAGCAATAAAGCTAAGTGGACGCAGGCAATGTTTAACCAAACCATTATAAAGTTTGTTTGTCTTGTTTTTACTCATTTTCATTTGTTTCTTCACTTATTTCTGTACTATAATCTCTTGTGTGTTTGTGCCACATTCTGGTATAAACATTTTGGTGCTTTCATTGAGAGCGTTGATCTCAGTTTGTTAGGATCTATTTTCTACTTTTGGATAACTTGAATCCATGAGGTAGATCCACAAGCCTTATTATTGCAATCTTTGACTACTCAGATTCCAACCGAATCTATCATAGGATTAAATCAAGCCAGTTTGAGCTATGGCCCACTAAAGAGACCGATCCTCCATTTCTAAAGCTGTAGATGGAGTTGGGAATGTTGACTCTCAGCATATGAAAGAGGTCGCACAACCAACTAATGCTGAATTTCAGAACCCATCAGATATGATAACAAGGGTCGAAATGGATCGAATGATGAAGGAAATGAACGATAAGCTGCAGGAGAGCCTCAACGAAATGAAGCAACAGATGCATGAGAGTATCAACCTGCTAAATCAACTGACGTGCAATCGTAGAAGAAGCAGGAAGGAGTTGACGCCTTCGGACTCAGAGGATGACAGTTCTTCATCATTCGAACAAAGGCACAGGGAAGGAAAGCATAAGATGGTCAGAAAGGAGACCGGCTTTCCCAAGCAAAAGATAGGGACTGGTCATGGCTAGAGTTTGGGGATTGGTACCGAACCCTACGCAAAGATCGATACCGAACCACCAATTCTCAACATGGTGGATGAGAAAGTTGATGTCATAGGCGATAATGCTGGCACTGCATTTGGTCATGTTGTTAATGGCCAGAATGCTAGAGATCACGAGACCGTTATCGATCCACCGTGTAGAAATCGAACAAGCAGAACCACTGGATGAACGGTTCTCCCAAAGTCGGGAGAACCCATGTATCACGAACCTAACTGAGGGCGTTTACCAAGCTAAACACTCAGGGAAAACCACAATTACCGCCGTTTAATGGACCCTACAGAGCTGGAGTACTTGGCTGATATAGTGAGAAAGTTGGTGAACGAAACTCAGCATCAAAGTAACGAAGAATGGGGTTCTTCTCCTAACTGGAACCAATTCACCGAACAGATACCACACGAAGAATGCCCAAGAAGGTTCGTGATGACAACGATGCTGTCATATAACAGAAATATGGATCCAAGGCAGCATTTGATGAAGTATGAATGGCATATGCACTCGACCAGAGCGAGCAATGTTGTAAGATGTCGTTGTTTTCCAATTTTCCTTGAAGGTGTTGCAACGATGTGGTTCAACCAGCTTTCGATGAGATCGATATAGTCTTTTGACCAGTTAGCATGGACGTTTATTGAGCAGTTCTGTTTACACATCACGCATCCAAAGGATGTAATGTCACTGTCAAACCTCTTTCAAGAGGCAGGAGAGTCATTGAAGGATTTCCTAAACAGATACCACACGGTTGTGACTGAAGTTAGTAACACTCAAGAATATTTGTTCTGATGGCTTTGATAAGTGGGATTCATTCTAATGCTGATTTCGGGAGATGGCTGAAAATGAAACCCTTATCGACAATGGATGTGTTTTATAGAAAAGTGAATCAGTTATTGTGCTTGGAAGAGGCAAGCACTACCACTAGGAAAGTTAGTGCCAAGTAGGTGATTAAGAGCAATGTTGCAGGAACACATTCCAAAGAGAATTCGGGCAATGTTGATGTGAATGTTGAAAATAAAAACAATGGTCGGGGAAGGAATAATCAGGGAGCCGGAGACAAAAAGTCCGATCCTAGGAGATGTCCTAGGTTCTTGAAATATGATAGTTACACCCAGCTGAACAACTCGATCGAAAACATATACCTTGCTACCCAAGGTACAAAATAGTATAAGAAGTCAGCTCCGAGGGAGTCGACTAAGATGGAAAAGAAGTATGGTAAGTATTGCAGATTTCATTAGACCTGCGATCATAACACAAATGAGTGTAGACACTTATGAGATGTGATTGAAGATCCGATAAGGAAAAAGAAGTTATAGTAGTTTGTTAAAGTCCCGTAGGATGGTTGGCAAGGAAGTTTTAAGCCCAAGGACACTCGTTCCAATGGGGGCAGGCCTGATGAGGACAAGCCTAGGCAGCTTGAAAAAGAATTGATTATTAATACGATTTCTTGGGGACCGCATCCAACTAAGAAGAGCTGGAATGAAATGGACAGATACGTAAGCGCTTTGAAGCATGCCGTGAACGAGAGTTGATTTGCCGTCGAAGACGGAGCTCTGACGAAGCAACTCAGGCCATGACTGATTATATAGCTTTCTAAAATAGGGACACCAAAGGAGTTGAAGCCCCAACATTAGATCCCTTGGTGATTTCGCTGATAGGGCCCGCTATTGCGAGAAAGGTGTTGGTTGACTGTGGCAGTTCAGTCACCATTCTGTTTAAGAAAGCTTATGACCAGATGCTCTTGGAAGGCAAAGGCTTAAAACCGTGTATACCTTGTATTGAGGGATTTAATAGGACAATAACTAAACCCGTGGAGCATGTGGATTTACCCGTGGTTCTGGGAGAAGGTAACAGCAAGAGAGTGTGGGTTATGACCTTTATCATGTTGGATATTCTCTCAGCCTATAATGCATTTTTTGGGCCGACAGGCCTAGCTGATTTTCAAGTGGCCATTGCTCCATGGTGCTTGATAATGAAATTCCCAATAGAGAAAGGAGTGAGAATTGTGCAGGAAATCAGGGGCTTGAATGTGAATGCTATGTCATAGAACTAAATGAGGCGAGACGATGTGAGAAAGGAGAAGATGTGAATAAGTCTCTCTGCATCATCTTCGAACGCATAGCAATCATCATCTGAGTCCCGGCTCAGGTAGAATAGTTGGTTCTATAAGGATATGGATCCTAGAAAAGAGATAGAGGATGCAAGTGTGGCTTCCGCAGAGTTTACGATCAACATCCCGGTCAGTCAGGATGATCCTACATGGATCTTGAAGATCGGATCTCAACTCAGCTTAAGGATGATGAAAGAATTAACTGGTTTACTCTGGGCGAACCTAGATGTGTTCTCCTAGATGCAATCCGACATGTATGGAATATCACCGTAGATAGCATTCCATGCATTAAACGTGAACCCTAAATGCGTTCCTATGGAATAGAAATGCCACAGCTTAGGTCCGGAGAGATCCGCTGCACCGAAAGGAAAGGTGGATAAGTTAAAAGACAACGACTTCATCCACAACGCTCTATACTCGGAATGGGTATCCAATTCAGTCCTTGTGAATAAGTCCAACAAGAAGTGGAGAATGTGTGTTGACTATTCCGATCCGAATAAGGCATGCCCGAAAGATAGCTTCCCGCTCCCAAAGATCAATCGCCTAGTAGATTCAACCGCTAGGAACGAAACGCTATCATTTACGGACGCCTACTCTAGCTACAAGTAGATTCCAATGCACGTCCCAGACCAACAACACACCAGCTTTATAAGTGACTTAGGACAGTATTGTTATCTTGTCATGCCCATTGGTTTGAAGAATGCTAGAGCAACTTACCAGAAGCTAGTGAACTCGATGTTCAAGGAACAAATTAGGTAGTCAATGGAAGTCCACGCGGATGATATGCTTGTGAAGTCACGACGATCAATGAGTCACATTGATAACTTGGCAGAGATGTTTGGCGTGCTCCACAAGTATGGATTGAAGCTCAATCTACTGAAGTGATCATTTGGGGTTGCATCAGAGTAGTTCTTGGGTTTTATAGTGAACTCGAGAGTGATAGAAGCTAATTCAAAGAAAATTCATGCATTGAGAAATATCGAAGTCCCTAAGTCAATAAAGGAAGTATAGAGTTTGAATGGGAAGGTGGCTGCACTAAGCTGTTTCATTTCAAGAGCCACCGATAAATGCATCCCTTTCTTCGACATCCTCAAGAAGGGAAAAAAGAACTTCACTTGGAAGAAGAAGTGCAAAGATTCTTTTCAGGCATTGATGGATCACTTAGAGAGATCTCCCATCCTATCATAGCCACAAAAAGACAAGGACCTGTTTTTACCTGGCAGTTTCGGTGCATGCTTTGAGTACCACTCTTATGCGTGAGGAATCTCGAATCCAAATGCCAGTGTATTACATTAGAAAGCGATTGATGGGGGCAGAGAGGAATTATCCAAAGATGGAAAAGCTGGTGTAATGTTTTTGATCGCTTCAAGGAAACTCCGCTCATACTTCCAAGCTCATCTGATTAAGTCTCTTATCGACCAGCCTTTGAGGTAGATCTTGCAGCGACATAAGACTTCTGGAAGGCTATTGAAATAGAATATTGAATTGAGCCAATATGACATAACGTATCATCCCCGAAGAGTAATCCAAGGCCAGGCATTGGCAGACTTCATAGTTGAGTACACTACATGAGATGATACTCCATAGAGTAGTGGAAAGCAGGACGTTGGATGGAAGACATACACCAATGGTGCATCCAATGAGTGTTCCTTCGGGGTAGGTGTTGTGTTAGTAACCACCGAAGAACGTTTAATTTGTTATGCCATGAAACTCGACTTTCCCACAATAAATAATAAAGCAAAATATAAGACATTGATCATAGGACTCAACATGGTGAAAGAGTTAGGAGTCCAAACTTTACACATCTTTTACAATTCCTAACTGGTGGTGTGCCAGATGAGAAAGGAGTTTTAGGCAAAAGGGGCGAGACCAACTCCTTATCTGAACAGAGCCCACATCGAGTATTACATGATAACATGTATTCCTAAAGAGAATGCGAAGGCTGATTAGCTAGTCAAGTTGGCTAGCTCAAGAGATGCGCAACTCATGGCCCCGGTCCCCATGGAAGTGCTTTCAGCTCCAAGCATTGAGTATATGGATATCGACTGGATCTTGGAGGCTAAATCTGAGAAGGTGTCGTAAATGACTCTGATTAAGACTTACTTATGGAAGGGAATCCTTTCGGACGGGGAGAATAAGCGACAAAAACTCCTTCACAAAGTTTCAAGATTTATTATTCAAGGAGTGTCATAGAAGAAGGTATTCTCAATCCCCTTGCTTCGGTTTGTTGCCAATGAGGAAGTCAAGCGAGTCCTCAGAGAAGTGCATGAGGGAGCTTGTGGTTACCACACCAGGGGAGGGGGGCAAACCCTAGCATAGAAAATTATTTACTTCTATTATATAAATTCTTCGCTTAGGATACTTTATTATAAAAATACTTTCCTAAAATCCAATATCATGTATTTTTCTACAAAATCCAATATTTTCTTCTTTACTTTTTCAAATATATCAATTATATTTTTTTTTCAACTTTTAAAACTATTTTCTATCGGGTTGGACTCAAAATGGATTTCTAAATGCTCCTTTAAGAACACCCTTCCTTCCATATTCTAACTTGTTCCTTTCTCAATATAGAAAATCCAATTAGGAGTGACCATTTCACACCCTTTTTTAGGAACTTCCCCATCTCCAAATACCTATAACATATATATTCTTATTTTCCCTTTATCTAGACCTATTTTACACAATAATTCAGCAACCATATAGGGATCTACAATTATTAAGCTATCAAGGCCTGACTAGGGAGTCACGTACCATCCAACATCAGGGATTTCTTCATATGTAACTATTCTATAGTGGGAATTATTAGGATCTAATGCATATTATATTTATAGGCAACATACAAATATGTTCACTCAACGTTTCCTAATTTTCAAGATCGACTAACCTAAGCACTGATACCAAATGTAATAACCTGCACCCCAATAGGCCTGAATTTTCGCTAAATTGAAAACCCAAGTCCACCAAAGCATGGATCATTGATTTGCTATCCAGCAAATAAAACAAAAGAATGCATATCAAAGGTCTAACGAAATAACTTACAGTGGAATAATTAAAATATAATAGATCACATAAGTACTGACCAAGATTTTACACTTTCAAAAATCAAGTGTCATTGTCAGCACCGAATATGCCAAGCACCAGTACCTGTCCTTCTAACTATCTGGTGAGTTGTAATGAGGAGTGGGTCAGAACAACGTTCTGGTGACTGGTAAATTATACATCTTATACATAACACTATCTTATGATGATTGTTAACTATTTCATGTTATGTCCATTTATATTTTATTAGTCGTCTCAGCTCCCTATCCGCGTATAGACCGTTCCCATCTACCTTTCGTAGATTTATATATATGTATGTATATATATATATAACACATTTTCAAATATATATATCCCATGATTCTCTAATGGACCTAGATACTATGCCCATTAGTATCTCTCATTAAGCACCCCGACAGGATCCAACGCCTCACCTTTTCACAATCTCATTACCATATAACTCGAGAAGTCCTATAGTGCTTACTAACGGCCTTTGATACATTTCGATGTACTCTTTTTGATGGCCTTTCATACATTTCACCATATTCTCTTTGGGGATTTTCTACTTTGTTTGCTTCCTATCGTGGACTCGGCTCCACTAACCATCCTGTCTATGCTTTGAAGGAATCTCGTTATGGGTTAACTAGCCTTATCCTATCAAACAAATTAGCAAAAAACTATGGCGGTGCATGACCCAGCATGGTCCACCCTAGTAGGCTATAGACGAAGACCCGTTAGGTGTAAATCTATCTTTCCCATTGACTACTCAGGACTGATGACGTTCTCGCCCTATGACAGACCTACCTATAAATTTGGTACCAACACTCACTACATAATGCACGATCCCGCTCAATATCCGTTTAGATTACCTAGTACTATCAAAGCAATACCCTCTTCTAAAATAAATTTGAAGCAGACTACTATATCCTGAGGGCACCCCTTCATCTATATGCAAGCATATACTCTCCATGGGTCCTATGGTTGGACATGTCTCGTATCAGTATAATGTTACACAACTACTGGTAGCCCCTTGTAGGTGGGCAGACTTCTATTGTGTAACCTTACTGACCACGCATTCCAACCTACTCTAATGAAATTCTGTCATTTTCTTTATATACTTCATATATTAAATAATAATTCACACACGTCATAAATGCATAATCGAGGCAACTTATACAGATATATATCTATTATACATATATATTCTCATTCTTACATTCTTTTACCTTTATTGCCTCTATAATTTTTATAGTTGACCATAAGTCTTTATTTTATTATGCATTTAACTTTTCTTCATCAAATTCATTTATTGCTTCTTTTATAAAAAACCTTAATATCATTGTTATTATCCCGCCTTTTGGTCAGGCCGGGATACCACGAATTCGGCTAAAACGGATGGTTAACAGGATTGGAGATTGGTTGTATTTGAAACTATGGACGATAGTTGAATGGATTCGGATGAACAACACTCAAAAAAGGGCTAAGTATGGAATTGGCACTTCACCTAGGCAACGGATCAAATCAGATCCCCAATTTCTAAGCCAATCAAGGTGCGATTAGTATGAAGTGATAAGGAAGGCCCCATAATACTACATTTCAAATTTCAGGTCGATTGGAGTTTGTATGCTCGAGTTAGGGGCAAAAGAAGATGGATCTGTGTTGACGGATCAGTGGTAATTTGCTTGGAGTCGGACCCTTGAAAATTTGCTATTTGCTTGTAGTCGGTGCATGGTTCACTTGGAGTTGTAGAAATTTGAAGCACTGGATCGTGCTTGGAGTCGGATGCATGTTTTCTTAGAGAAAAACGATCGGCACCGATCATTTTGGATTTCGTGCTTGGAGTCAGAATTACGTTTGCTTGGAGAAAATTTGGATTTTACCCGATTCTAACCCTGGGACTGAATTTTCAGCACCTGCTTTGAGTCAGAGAGGTGATTACTTCGGGTCTCGCTTCAGGTCAACCCTGAAGTGGGTTTTTCGATGACCATTTTAGCGATTTTTCGACATTGACCAATCTATAACTCAAAATCTACAAAGGCAATCAACATAAAATTTGGAGACAACTACAATACACCATGTTAGACCCACATCATTGATCGTTGGGCCCTACGATGAAGTTGGATCAATTGGTCTGGATCGATCCATAAAACAATTCAAATCAATGATGATCGATCAATATCTCACAAACGTAAAGTCAGAATGCCACGAAACTTTGAGAATAGTAAAATATTATGTAAAGGAACCTACCATATCGACCACACAATATTTGGAGAAACTTGAACGATCGGTGTACATCGTTCTAGAACGATCGTATCATTTTGGCAAGAACGATCCTAACTCCACGAAAAATGCAATATCTTACAAACGGTAAGTCGAAATGACATGAAATTTGGAAAGAAAGTAGCTAACATCATAGGGAATTCACCAAATCGATCACACCTCAAAAGGAGCATGTATGGAATGATTACCTATGATTGATTACAACTCAACGCAACTTCACGGAAAACGCGATATCTCATAAATGGTAAGTTGGAATGGCACAAAATTTGGAGAGCAAGTAGAAAACATCATGGGGAACTCACCAGAACTATTGCACTCCAAAGGAGCAAGTATGGAATGATCTTCCACGATCCATTTTCTGCTCAAAACAACGAATATCGATCGATATCTCACAAACGGTAAGTCGGAATGGCACGAAAATTTGGAAGCATGGACTAGAGACATGTGGAACCCCAAAGGAACGATCACACCGCCATTGGTGCTAATATGAATGATTGACACCGATCATTCATATGGTGTGCGATCGATCTAAAAATTGGTGGATCGGGTCGTACGGATCTGGAGGTTCTTCTGGCGAAATTTTAGCTTGATCCATGTACGTCTTCACCTATAAATATAGCGGACTTGGCTCATTGCAAATGACTTTTTGGCTGGTTCTCCTTCATCACTTCTTATCTCTTCCTCCATTATTTTTCTGAGGCAAACAACAACTATACTTGTAAGCATACAATATAAATAAAAGATTATTGGAGTGGACGTCGGCCGGAGTTTGCCAAACCACTATAAAATTTGCGTGTTCATTTACCTTTCTACAATCTACTCTGTGATCTGTGAATCTATATTTCTCTGTTTGGATCTAAATATAAGATATTGGTGCTTTCGCATACAACAGAGTGTTTGTGACCTTTTTTGGCGCAAATAGTTGCCAATTTGTTCATTATTTCCATCTTTTATTTCTATTCTCTATTTCTTCTTCTTGCCTATTTCCTTTACTTTATTTTGATTACTTTCCATCTTATTGGCATTTTTATTTCATTCATATCTTAATGTTCAACTTTTGGAATTTACTACATTTTAATACAGTGGATCTAAACTTCTACTCGATAAATGTTAATATAGTAAATTTCCATATCTCGTCAAAAAGAGGAGATATTAGTGCTATGTTCGTAATTACAAGGAACTGTCTTTCTATTTTCTTGAAATAGACGGTAAAAAATACGGTGATTATTCCTGTTTTGTACATCTTTTTCTTCTTTCTTCATATATATAAATATATATATATATATATTCCTTGTTATTCCAAACATCGCACTTTTTATTATTTTTAAAATTAATAATGTGCGGAAACCTACTTGTAACATTCCAAGTTCCAATGCATTAAAATATCACAAAAACATCAAGGATCTAAATAAATTTTCATTTCAAGTAAATTCATATCCATCAAATGAAAACAAATTCCTAATCATTATGCATTCCATTAAGATTTCATTCAATTCATGTTCATCGAATAAATATGGATTCCTAATCATTACGCATCATTTTGGATTCATTAAATTCATATTTGATGTAAAAATACCAATTCTAATCATTATGCAATTCAAAATCAATTTCATATAAAATTCGAAACTATTTTTCCATAATAGGAAAGCATGGTGTTTGCGCCAAAATTGGTCACAAACCCCAAGTATCATGAAAGCACCAGTGTATGAATACAAATCAACAAATATTCAAACACAAATCATAGATCTAAGCAAGCAACAAACAACAATCCAGAAATAATGAACAGAAACACGAGATTTATAGTGGTTCGACTATCTCCGGCCTACGTCCACTCCAAAGTTTTATCTTTTATTGATTATCCTTGCTGATTCCAGTTGATTACAGCGATTACAATGAAGAAATTCAAGTTTAACAGCGATGATGAAGTGTAGAATTGAATCCGGTAGAGTCTGGACGCTTCTGAATCCCGATCCCCTTTCTTGAATGACCTGGGGCTCTATTTATAGGTGTAGGAGGCTGATATTTCGCCTAAAATCAAGGAGACTACTTCTAGCATGTGTGGGGGCCCATGCGCCCGTGTCCAAGAAATCTGGGCCCACTTCGGTATCGATTCGAACTCCATTCGAATCGATCAAAAAATCATCCAATCGAGTTGAAATTTGGTGAGAACATTCTTCAACATGTATGTAAGCTTCTGTGAAAATTTCATTGCATTTGGACTTGTAGATCTCAAGTTACGATCGATTTGAAATTGCGTTCTTCGTGTGATCATTCTGTTCGAATCGATTCCCTTCGAATCGATAGCTTCGACTCGATGATGGAGCACGCGAGGAAGTTGATGTGGCGCGCACTTTTCGTGTCGATCCGCTTTTCACTCTGAGTTGACTGGGTCGACTCCATGATTTTCGCCACTTTGACCTTGTGGTTTCGAGGGCTTCATTCATATATGGATTCGAACAGAAGCTCCTTCGTATCGATCGTGACGTGCTATAACCGATCGATACGAAGCTATTGCAGCAGGATCGATTCGAACATACTGTTGCCCCTGGATTCGAAGTGAGGTAATCTGATGGATGTGAAGTGAGGTCACCCAATGGATTCGAATCAGATGGTTGCAGTGCTAACATGATGGATTCGAACAAAGCAACTTGATGGATTCGAATATCATATTTTTCTTAACTTGTATTGATCATATCTCCTCCATACGAACTCCGATTATCCTGAAATTTGAAATGTAGCCTCTCTTAGTCCTCATCATCATCTCCAATCGATTCCGTCCTAATCAGTGCCCGGTCAAATTTTGACGACATCCATTGCAGCCTTATTTTTAATCGATTCCTGATCCTGACATCCATCGTTCCTTGCAAATTTGTTGATATTCCAGCCTTGACTAAAAGGTGGGATTACATTTGCCCCCCAAAACATGCCTAGTGGTAATAACGCGTGTTTTGAATAGTTCCGAATCCGATATCCAAAGTCCACAGCCAATTCCATGTCCATCCGAACTCGATGACCGCGCCCTTAATCCATCCTTATCCATCAGCCAATAACCGAATCCATGACCTCTTCGGGCCAATATCTGAATCCATAACCTCTCCGGGTCCTTACCAAGCGCAATCCACACTTGACGACCGTGGTCCAGTGTCCCTGGACGTTGAGCTAACCTCTCTGGGTTCTTGCCAAGTGCAATCCACACCTGACGACCTTGGTCCAGTGTCCCTGGACGTAAGTAATGCCATGGCTTAAGTCCTAAGCTGAATCCTGGTCGCTCCGAACCCTTGTTGAGCATAGTCCATACTCAACGACCTGAAAATAACAATTGATAATGCAAGGCCTAAGTCCTAGGCCGAATCCTGGTCTCTCCGGACCCTTATCGAGCATAGTCCATACTCAACGACTGTTTATCAAAAAACTAGAAAAAAATCCAATCAAAATCCAATCCAAAATCGAAATCAAATCGAAAAACCAGAAATTCATATCAAAAATCAAAATCATCATCCAATACGGAGAACAATCATCCGAATGGAAGCCAAAAATAGAAAATGAGCAAAATCAGGAGTTCAATCCAAACTCCAAGACCAAAGCAGAAAAACGAGTGTCCAATCCAAAAACAAAAGACAGATTTCGCAAACCATGGCTTCGCGGTTTATCATCATTCAGAGCATGCCTAGGGGCTATCTTCGGCCCCATACATGTGTAAATGACTTGGTTGCTTGCAAATGGTTTGTTACTTATTTCATATTATCCCGGTCAATTCATAATCAATCGACCATCATTCCTGGGCCTCACGCCATCATGGCTTGAGGTAGGCGGTGGTTGCTCCTGCTCCGCCACTGCATTCCGAGCCCCAACATATTGCCTCAATTGTCCATTCCTCACATGCTCCTCAACTATATCTTTTAAGTGCTGTTGGTATCATGCCCGTCCAAATCGTGGAAGAGACAATGCCTTCGTGATGCCTTTTCCCGTTCGGATGGTTCTCTCCTAGCCGGCCTCCGATAAGGAAGGCGATTCCGGGTTTTTATGTATATCCGCTCCAGTGTCTCGTTTAACCCTGTGTATGTGGAAAACTTTGGATCCTTCCATCGCTTCCTAGATTTTTCAGAATCATCGTCCAACTTCCTTTTCTCTTTATCTTTATCCGAACCTCTATTGGATGGTCCTCCACCCTCGGTTACATTTACTTCCTTCAACTTTAAATCCGCGCATGCATCCTCTTGTCGGAGGAACCTCTCAGCCTCATGAAAGAATTCTCCGAGATCCAATGGTGGGTCTCGTATTAAAGATAACTTGAAATCCGAATCCTCCCTGACTCCTGACACTACCGCCATTAAAACCATCGATGGATCCGGCCGATCCACCGAAGCAACTCCCGCATTGAATCGAGTTAGGAATGCTCTAAGCGATTCATCCGTCCTTTGCTTTACCGATGTTAACGTCATCACGTTCTTAGGTCTTTTGATATGAACCCGAAACTGTCCCAAAAACCTATCCACCAGTTCCCTCCAAGTCCTGATAGATCCTTCTTCCAGCTGCCTAAACCACATTGCAGCTAGATCTGTCAAATACAACGGGAAACATCTGGCCATCATTTCCTCCGATGCCCCCAGTACTTCCATGTGTCTAGTGTATCTCATCAAGTGATCAGTTAGGTCAGCCTTACCATTATATACTTCCATGCTAGGTAACTTGAACTTAGGTGGATTCTGAGCTATCCTGATTTCCCGAGCGAACGGACTCCTGTTCACTCCTTCCAGATCTTTATTAGCCAAGCCTCCACGCATAGTCTTCCTAATGATTTCCGCTAATCCAGCGTTGTCTGTCGAGGGTTGCCTCCCATGCTCCCGAGGGAACTCTGGCACATATTCTTCATGTAGCTCAATAGCAGCAACGTTGGCCTTAGCCTGTTGAACCCCTTCCAAAGGTCCTCCGGTGTTGGATCCTGTGGGCCTACCCCCAATCCCTTGTTGATTGCCTTTCGGTTCTATATTCTGTCCTCCATTGGGTTCCATAACCCCAGCTCCTTGTTCCACATTAACAGCCGCTGTGGCTGGTCCTAAGTTCTGCATCCCTGCAGCTCGCATCTGTTCAACAAAGGTCTGCATCATATCCTGTTGACTCTTCAATAATCTCTCTTGCAATGAATTTGCCATAGCTTCCATTTCGTCTCTAGTAATGTAAATCGAAGCTTGTCCTTCTCCAGCTCCGGAGGATGCCTCTTGACTTCCTCCTTGTTGACTTCTCTCAGCTCTCTGTCTTGTTTGTCGAGTCATTGTCTTTCAAATCTCAACTCTTCACGCTTTCCAAATCTGAACTTCAATTCGATGTAGCGGGTGCTAGTCCCTCTCAGTGAAAGCACCAAAGTGTTTGCGCCAAAATTGGTCACAAACCCCAAGTATCGTGAAAGCACCAGTGTATGAATACAAATCAACAAATATTCAAACACAAATCATAGATCTAAGCAAGCAACAAACAGCAATCCAGAAATAATGAACAGAAACACAAGATTTATAGTGGTTCGGCTATCTCCGGCCTATGTCCACTCCAAAGTTTTATCTTTTATTGATTATCCTTGCTGATTCCAGTTGATTACAGCGATTACAATGAAGAAATTAAAGTTTAACAGCGATGATGAAGTGTAGAATTGAATCTGGTAGAGTCTAGACGCTTCTGAATCCCGATCCCCTTTCCTGAATGACCTAGGGCTCTATTTATAGGTGTAGGAGGCTGATATTTCGCCTAAAATCAAGGAGACTACTTCTGGCACGTGTGGGAGCCCATGCGCCCGTGTCCAAGAAATATGGGCCCACTTCAGTATCGATTCGAACTCCATTCAAATCGATCAAAAAATCATCCAATCGAGCTGAAATTTGGTGAGAACATTCTTCAACATGTATGTAAGCTTCTGTGAAAATTTCATTGCATTTGGACTTGTAGATCTCAAGTTACGATCGATTCGAAATTGCGTTCTTCGTGTGATCATTCTGTTCGAATCGATTCCCTTCGAATCGATAGCTTCGACTCGATGATGGAGCATGCAAGGAAGTTGACGTGGCGCGCACTTTTCATGTCGATCCGCTTTTCACTCCGAGTCGACTGGGTCGACTCCATGATTTTCGCCACTTTGACCTAGTGGTTTCGAGGGCTTCATTCATATATGGATTCGAACAGAAGCTCCTTCGTATCGATCGTGACGTGCTATAACCGATCGATACGAAGCTGTTGCAGCAGGATCGATTTGAACATACTGTTGCCTCTGGATTCAAAGTGAGGTAATCTGATGGATGAGAAGTGAGGTCACCCAATGGATTCGAACTAGATGGTTGCATTGCTAACATGATGGATTCGAACAAAGCAACTTGATGGATTCGAATATCATATTTTTCTTAACTTGTATCGATCATATCTCCTCCATACGAACTCCGATTATCCTGAAATTTGAAATGTAGCCTCTCCTAGTCCTCATCATCATCTCCAATCGATTCCGTCCTGATCGGTGCCCGGTCAAATTTTGACGACATCCATTGCAGCCTTATTTTTAAACGATTCCTGATCCTGACATCCATCGTTCCTTGCAAATTTGTTGATATTCCAGCCTTGACCAAAAGGTGGGATAACACATGGGTTCATCAATATAAATTACATAGGCAAGTTTAACATTTTCAACATTTCTTATTCATGAATTTATTTGCAATTTAAATTCAATTTCTCAGGCATGTAGGAATAAATCAACAATGATATGATCTAAAACATATAATATTCCCACTCACCTTTTTAAGCACTTCCAAATCTCTAGATCTAATCACTATTGTTTGTATTCACCATTTTGATTCCTATTCGGATCCAAAAATAACAATTATATGTAGATCAGTTATGATTTGGATTAGAGAGAAGATATTTATATTAATTTATTAATTAAAACTAGATTTATAGTTTACCTCTGATGTGGCGACTTGGTTTGAATCTATTTTCTAATTTCTATCATCTTTTTTTGGCAAGGCAAGTCAGTTTTATAGCAGACTGTCCACTTTTATTACTAATAAATCATTAGTTAATACAAAAGTAAGGTATAGTGCCTCAACTAGTAAAAATAGGAAATACAAAATAGGAGTTAGGTGAATGTGCCTAAACTACTATTAAAGACCAAAAAGCTAGTCCTCCTTAAAAGAGGAGGAATCACTTCCAACTACCGAAGAGACCGAGCCAATGACATGCAGATAATCCTTGAAAAGAGAGACAATGTTCAAAACATAAGTAGAGAAATCATTGCATAAGATAAATTTCCTATCCTAACTTTCATCATCAAGAACTATCATATTCATAGCACCAAGGTGACTATCACCTGAAAGAACAAGACCTTTCCCATCGACAGTGTAAAAAAGATGTATGGATCCACCTTTAATTTTGCTAATAAACATTTGGAATTCATTACAAACAGGGTCATATCTCATCTTAGATGGCGCATTTATGCATGTATTCTCATTAGAATTCCACTCAATAACAAGGCTTGGGTTGCAATAGACGACACATGATCAATAGTAGCATTAGAAGGAAAAGTCACGGTGGGAGGCGCTATGAACGGAGAAACAACTGGTACATCGTCCACCACTGGAGCCATAGTTGGCGAAGGGATACTAGCTATAAAGGTAGCTTTCTGGATGCATTTCAAAACCAGGCGAGGAAGTGGAAGCCTATCGGAAAATTCAATATGAGGAATAACAGACGGAAGAGAACAAGCTTCCATAAGATGAACAAAAGTCTGACAAGAAGTGCAAGTATCAGGTTTCCAACTATATCGTGCAACAACCTCGGCCTCATAACCCTCAGCAGTTTGGACTTAAGCAAAGAAGGCAATGTCTTCTTAGGACTGATCTCAATCAAGGCCTTAGCTTACACCAATCTCTTCCTGGCCACTGTATTATAGTCACAACAAATTACCTTGCCCACTAAGCCAACTAGTCAATCAAGCCCAAGCATGGGTTGCAAAATATAAGAATGGCTTCCCAAATCCATAGACGGACTCCTGGGAGTGATAATGAATGTCTTCCCACCTATAAGAATTGGATCAGCTTCCAATACACGAAGTCTTTCATCACTTCTTGAAAATTTAAAATAGAACATTGCATTATCAAAATGCATAATAAGACCACCTCTGGGCTTCCATACCTGCCTGCAATGCATTTTAACTTGATGGTAGAAAGGGTTAGAATCTAAGAAGAAGCAAACTAAATAATCCGAGCAATAATCAACTCTCGCTTGCAAGACTTCAATAGGAGGAACCATCACACCGTCGATCTCAACGTTGTCAAACACATGGGGAGAATAGACCCCAGCATTTTTAAGCAGTTTAGAAAATAAGGAGGACCACTTTGGAGCCGCAATGGAAGGAACCTGGGACATATTCTTGAGTTTAGCATTTCTACAAACATCTCCCATGTTTGCATCACCTCTAACCATTTTTACACTTTCAGCGATTTCGAGAATCAAATCATAAACAGGCAATGTAGCTGTCATAGAAATGTCACCATGGACCAAATTGACATCAGCAATTTTAAGGCGCACACCCACCACTCCTTTGTTATTCAAACCAACTTCCAAAACTGGAGTCGTATCCCCCCTATGCATCGTAGATTGACCATCACCTGTAACCAATAAGGCAAATAATAGATTGACATCCCCAACCAAAGAGCAGTTGTTAAGAGAAGCTCGGACATTTCAATTTCAGAGAGCAAGTTCGATAATTCTATGGCCAGAGGAGATTACATCGAGGCAGCAATAATAGGTGAAATAAGGTAAGCAGGAGTATGGCGCAAGTTAGAATCAGGAACAAAACCAATATTAGCTAAAGTCAAGACTGAGGTAGGTTATGGATTTGAAGTTTAAAAGTCTTTTCTAGATCTGGTCACAGACCTTGGTTTAGAGAGAGCGGGTGTAGGTGGCTTCTTGGGATAAGGCATGGAGGGAAAGAGAAGATGAAGGGGAAGGGGATGGAAGCGGAAAGAGAGAAGCGAGAGAAAGGGAAATCGTTAAATCGCTATAGGTAGAAGGGAGCCATTAAAGAGACTTGTTTAAAGTTGTTTTTTTCTCTATCATCTTTTATTCTTCTCCAAAGTGTATACGCTCAAACTAAATCTATTTCTATGAATCTAGAATTATAGAGGGGAAGAGAAAGTGAAAGAGCTTTTGCACTCATTAGAAAATTATTAGTTTGAAGTGAGGCCCTAGGTCTTAAATTATAGAGGTTCAAATCAATGCTAACCATCAAATCAAACTATTTTAAATCTAGAAAATATGGCCAAAATTTACTGATACACAGTTTAGATCACGGGTCTACCATGACCTAGCCTAGGTCGACCGCTTATGGTCAACCTGAGCCATCTATGGTCGAACAATGTAGTGTAATTTTAGTGGATTTTAATTGTTGTTTGATTTTGTTGATTACAATACTTCTTTTAACAAATCATGTTCATTTTTTTTCCTAATTAACCAATCGTTATCATTTGTTTCCACTAATTACAAATTCTTTGAGATTTTAGTTCAATGTTAACACTTAAATCTCTATTAAGGTTATCAATTAGCGTTAATTGATTTTATTGCCATATTTACATATATAATTATTTCTGATGCTATAACTTCAAATGTTAATAAATTTTCGTCTGAACTTTGATTGGAAAATATTATATATGAAAATTGATCAGAAAATCACCACGAACACAATGGTGCAAGTTTCGTAGCCAAATTCTGACATTTGCAAAAATTCCATTTTCATTATTTACTGTTTATAATTAATTTCATTTTAATTAATTAATGTAAAAATGTTGGGTGTTACACTCTCGTTGAAAAAGATATAAATTCTTAAATAATGAAAAGGAGATTGGACGAGAACCTTGAGGAAGTTGTGGATCCATGGAAAAAGCACAAAGGGGTATATTTTTTCATAAGAAAAATGTTGAATTATTGGACTTCTTAGAAAACCCTAAGAGTGGAAGAAAAACATGAAGGAGGAGAATATTGCTATTGTTATAAAGCAAGTGGGCACCATACTACTGGTTGTAGAGCAATGTTAGGTATTATTGAATATTATAAAGGAGGGAGAGTTATGAGACATCGTTAAATATGAACTTTCAAAGAATTAAGAGAAAGGACAGATAAGATCTCAAGTAATAAAGAGTTCAATTGGTAATCAAGGTCATATTTATATGAAGTAGAATTCGAATAAAATGGAACAAAAGCCAAAGAGAAACCTTTATTCCTACCGTAAGGCCTGGCCACAACCATCCAAAGAGTGATGGTAAATTAAGCATTTGATCCCACCTCGGGCCTGCTTAAAGCACCCATCAAAGGGAGATGGAAAAGAAGCCTTTGGTCCCCATGCAAGGACTAGCTAAAGCAACCATATAAGGAGTGATGGTCAATTAAGCCTTTTATCTAGCCGTTGGGCCTGGTTAAAGCACCCATCAAAGGG
Source organism: Allium fistulosum (assembly GCA_030737815.1). NCBI lineage: Eukaryota > Viridiplantae > Streptophyta > Magnoliopsida > Asparagales > Amaryllidaceae > Allium > Allium fistulosum. Next base: position 793,298,144 of record CM060902.1, on the reverse strand, counting down.
AGATGGATGAGAAGCCTTTAGTCCCACCATAAGGCCTGGCCAAAGGAACCATCCAAAGAGTGAATGTCAATTAAGCTTTTCATCCCTCCACCAGACCGGGTAAAAGCACTCATCCAAGAGAGATGGATGAGAAGCCTTTGGTCCCACTATAAGGCCTGACCAAAGCAACCATCAAAAGAGCGATGGTCATTTAAGCCTTTAATCCTACCGCTGGGCTTGTTCAAAGAATCCATCCAAAGGAGATGGATTAGAAGCCTTTGGTCCCACAGGATGGCTTGGTCAAAGCAACCATCCAAAGAGTGGTGGTAAATAAAGCCAGTGATCTCGCCATCGGGACTGACCAATACAACTATTCAAGGAAGCAAAGGAGAAAAAACGCACTCCAAAAGCTTATCAAAAATATTGATGCAAAGGAAACAAAAGGCAATGCCATAAAATTCTACCATCCAATAAGGGAAAAACATTAATAAAAGAGCATAGGGGCTATATTATCAAAGAACAAACAGACAGCTCATCAGAAGGTACTACGAAACGAATACACAATTTTTTTAATCTATTACACAAAATTCATAGTATACTATGATTACTCTCTATAATAAAGTTAGCATTTACACTGAAATATTCTAGCAAGTGTGGCTCTTGAGGATGAGGAAAAGGGTGATGTTGATAAACCAGCTCTTTCCTTTTTCCTTCAACATCCAAAGTACAAGAGTGTGATTCACTAGTTGAACTGGCTACCTTGTATAAGATTCGAGGACCTTCAATTTCTTTAAGAGCATCAGATCATCCCTATTGGAAGAAGTGTTGATATCTTTGGTAGCTAGAAAGAACTGCCTTCCTCAATCTATTATTTATTTTTTCGCCTAAAAACATGAAAACAATTTTTAAGTCAAAAGTAAGTATGACTTCAATTAAATAGTCGATAAAAGAATCAAGTTGAGAAGCCCTAGTGGAATAAAGTTGCAATAATTCTAATTGATCTTAAAGCTCCTTTACCTCATTTAAGGTTTCTAACATAGTAGGAGGATCGACAATATGTGAATGTCCATGAGAAGGTATTTCTTTATTTTTTTCTCCTTGTGACAAATAACATTAAGGGAGTCAACGGAGTCAATTTGAAACAACAGTGCCGTCTCATAAGTTTTGTTGGCACTTTTTAACTGGGAAACTTTGTGAGATAGCCTGCTTTTATCATCTTCAAGTGCTTTAATCTTTAATAAAAGTTCATTCTTTCGATGCTCCAGAGACTCGACTTCTAATCTAAGTTCCAAGAATATTTCATTAAACTTCTTATTCCAATGTTCATTTACTTTTTGATTACAGTTCAACTTGAAAGATCTACTTAACCTTGAGAGTTCACCAGATTCACTTTCTAGAGTTGGATCAGTTGCATCACTACCACATGTCGTAAAAACTCCGAGATAAAGGAAAGGAACGTGAAGGTGCCCTCATGGGAGATTTGATTGGCATGGAAGTTGACAACCCTTCTTTGCCATCAGTCAAAATAAGCTTGTATGACTAACACTCATTCTTATATTTCATTACATTGACTTCCAAATCAAAATGCATTGGTATAGTTGGGAAATCTTCGCATCATAATTCTTTTGTTGTTAGAAGCCAGAAAATAAGTCAAAATTTTAAGCTGATCTTCATTCCCCTTGGAAGTAATTTTCTCTTCAAGATCCTAAACCATCTCTTCAAAAGTCTTTAGGATGGATTTCACATAAAAGTACTTCTCATACCATTTGTTAGCTTCGACGCCATTGATGGATAAAGCACCAAAACGAGAATAAGAAGGATGATCTATCAAGGCTATTGTTAATTAGGATTGAATGCTCTCAAGACATTGGTTAAGGTTGGGATCATCAAGAAATAAGTAAAATTCTTCATTCCAAATCAAAAAGAAAACAATAATTAATTCTCAATAAAAGAAAAAGGAAGTAGAAGTAGTAATGAACTTTTCTTTAATAAGAAAACCTAAAACTATTACATTCATAAAAAATGATAACCATGAAATTACAACATTGCTAATCCTTAGAGTGAAGAAGGAAATCTTAGATCTTCTGAATAGAGGAAGGTGAAACGGAAAATGTTGTGCTGAAAGGTGCTTCAATACTGGGAGGAGTGTTAACCAGGGGAACCCACGATAATCTCATTCTTTAGGAGGAGACCTGAGTTCACCATACAATAGCTTGGCATAATTTGTTTGAATATCTTGAAGGAATTTGTCTTTGTGTTCCTCCAAGAAATTTAAATCTAGGTTTGGAAATTGAGTATACATGTTGTGAAGGTCACAGAGAAAATAATGTTTTGACAGGCGGGATTTCTATATCAAAGGATAGTTTTCTTTAAAAGTCCTTTTTAGTCCAACCAATTTACTTTGATTATCTCTTGACATAGGAGATGAAGAATAAACAGCGGAAAGTTTAAAGGCTGCAAATTGATGATGATCGCATTAAAATATAAATTCAACAAACACCATTATAGTTCCAAATTAAACAATGATTAAAAGATATACAATAACATCAAGGTTCATAAAGGACATATTCTTGGTAATATTCAGTAATAGATTTGTCCCTATTAAAATTAATCTTGTTCGAAGGGAGGGAGTCAATAGTTAAAGCCGTAGTAGGGACTCTAGGTGATTTCCAACACTCTCCCGAATGAGGATCCGATCCGTGCAAGTCCAAGTGCCTCTTATGAAGACGTCAGATTAAGCCCCTACAATCATTACGAAGAAAAGAGAAGTCGATCATGGGAAATCAATCATATAACAGATACAAACACTCTATCAACTTAGCCCTATCCTCAATCAACATCCAAAAGAGGGTAGTCAGCCTTTTATTTTCTTTGCAAAAGTTGGTTTGATGAAAGCACAATTTTCGATGTAGAGGTGCAACTCTTTTGTTTTTGAAATCCTCAAGGTATGTAAGATGTTTTAATAGCCTCATATATTTCTTGTTCGATGTCTAAATATTAGCATATCCTCTCCCCTTCTCTATTAAGTCTTAAAATTTTCTCTTTTTATCTAATATAGTCTCTATGTAATTCATATTTGTCCTTCTACACTAGTAATTAAGTTATATTAAGGGCTATTAGCTATAAAGAAAAATGAATTAAAGAACAACGACCGAAAGAAGAAATTACCTATGGAGGAGTTATGTAACAACCATGATTTTAATTAACATTATTCAGGAGATTTAATTAGGCAAATTAAATAGAATAATGTGATGATTAGAGTGATAAGGGATATGAGATTTGAAAATAAGTAAGGTCGAGCCTTAACCAAATAAATTCAAAAGATTGTTTTATAACTTAATAATCTTAAATTTCATAATTTTCTAAATTAACAGGAATTTATTATTAATTTCCTAATGCTAATTGGGTGTTAAATCCGATTTTAATTTAACAAAGGTATTTAAACAATTGATTTTAGACCTGAAACTTTTATACATCAAAGGATATATTATTTCGGATTTTTGGAGAAAATTTGGGATTTTTCATAAATATATTTGAATTACTATGAATTTTATAACCTAGAAAGGCTTAAGGTAAATTTTAATTAAAGGATGAGTAATTATGAGTTGTTAAGTATACTTGGGAAAATAAAAAGTTTATGTTGCGGCAGAACTAGAAAAAGGAATTGTTAACCAATAATATTTTGGCAAAACAATAGGAGTAGGTGAAAAGTTTATGCTTTATTTAGCTAAAATGCAGTTTTGATGTTAATTACAAATCTGCCATGCCGAGGTTCATCACTTCGACCCTTAGCAATAGCACCACGATCATGTTCGACATCGACAAGGAGGGAAGCACATGGAAACTACTTAAGTAGTTGCGGAGTGATTCCAGCTACATCGAAGTCATCAACTATGCAATAATACATCAATGAGGACGCGGTCATTGACGCCGCATCTCTTCACTTATCTTTAAATGGTGCCGCTATTCGTTAAGGTCAACGAGGTACATTGGCATGGTTGGGTAATGATGCAATGCAGCAAAGGTCACCGAGACTATTGGTGTCGCATGTTATCTTTGTCGCATGCATTTCTTACCGCACACATTCATCTACACATGCAACCCTTGTCGTTGTTCATCTTTCATCGCCGAAGAGGCCTTTTTTAGTGATAACTAAAACTGTTTTGCATAGGGTCGATGGGACCAATGTGTTAGAGGGTCGATGACCCTATGTCTTCAGCAATGAATCATATGCTTTATAAGAATATTAATACTTAAAAGGTTTAAGTCTTGGTCATCGACCTTGATAGAGGTCGACAAAATTTTTAAAGATGCCATATGTTTTAAAAGTTTTAAATAAAGGCAGCAACCCTTAAGTTTCTTAGTCGACACTAATCTAAATTAACCTTTTTAAAGCAGAAACCTTATATCATTTTCAAACATATACATGGAAACACATGAAGTGATTTATAAATGGCATAAGACTTTGGTAACATAATGAGCTATAAAATTCCTTGTATTAAATTTGGGTTAAGGAGAATATTACTTGAGATTAAGTAATTATGAGACATAAAAAGATTGTTAATTAAACATACTAGATGATGGATGTTATATGTTGTTTTGTTTGTTTGATCAGTTATTATGCATGTAGTTATTATCACTCTCACATCATTTATGATCCACAACTGCATTTTGGGGGCGTTAAGGGGCAGAATAACCAGCTAGGTTGACCCAGTAGTGAGTATAAATAGAATTAACTCATATGCGAGTAGAATTGCATCCAGGAGGTCAGGTAGACCAGAATATAGGATGCTCGGAACTGATCAAAAGATTATTGAGTTAGACAGGTTCTTAGTTAGCCCATGAAATATTTGTAATGAGAAATGTTATTTGCAGGGGCCAATATGTTCTTAGTGATCCCATGAAAACTATGTCCAGAATATGTTATTGATAGAGATCAATAGGTTCATAGTTAGCTTATGAAAACTATGATTTGAAAGATGTTATTGGAGAATCCAATAGGTTCATAGTGATCCCATGAAAACTATGATTGGATAAAGTTATTGCTGGAAACCAATAGGTTTTTAGTGATCCCATGAAAACTATGAAACTGGACAAATAGTCCATAAGATTAGAACAGGTTATTAGTCAGCCCATAAAAACTAATGGGTTAATAGTTACTCTAGAAACTATAAACCGAGATAGATAGTAAGATAAATTAGGATGGGAAATCCAAGGCATATTGCAGTTTTGAATATCATCATATTATGTTATGTTTTAGCCATTATGTTTGCAGGTGCACGGATATGGTTATTGTATTATGGTTAAGATACTAGTGAGAGGAAAACCCATTCTGGTTAGCGGTGTAGTCTCATTAGATATCTAATCAGTCCGAGATGGTAGGTTATTATTCACACCAGACTTTTTTCTGACCCAAATTTTTTGTATTTCCCCTTAAACTCTCGGGTGCTCATTTGAGTAAATCGAGAGTAAGGGTTTTTCAGGTTCTCTTTAGATGAATAAGCTTTCGGAGACATGCATGAGGCAATCTAGCTATTAGGAGTTATATATCTATTTTATGTTGTGTTTTGATTCGGCTTTTGTGTTGTAATGGAAAGTTGTATTAGATGCCATATATTTGACTCAGATCATCCAAAGTGCATCTTCATATGTCGCTCTTGGGATATATTGTAATAGCTATATTATCTCTGAATGTGGTTTGCGAATTGGGATTATGTAATGAAATTGAAATCTTATTATAAAATTGAGATGAGAAAATTAAAAACATTGGCGCATTTTTTCATTAGAAATTAATAATTATGAATGACTACAGCATCCGTAGCAGTTAGTTTCGGGCCTTAAATTGGGGGATGTTGCAGTTTGGTGTCGGAGCATGGGTTTTTGTAAACTCAAAGGTTGAAATTTAAACCTAAAATATTTTGAAAACATAATCCAATGAATCAAAGTATAAGATTGGGGTTTTGGTTAACGTAATAATAACATACTTGTATTTTGCTATATATAGGTATGTATTCCCCTATCTTAGACGGTTCTTCTGTATCTTACTAAGGCTCGTATGTCGATTTATGAGAAAGAAAGGTATGGAAGCAATAAACAGAAGAGTGAATCTAGGTGGAGGAAGCACCACAACTAATGGAAATGCTCGACCCTATACCAGGAGAAAACAGGGTTGATAGGAAAATGTTAAACAAAACGCAAATGCAAATGTAGGTGCTGGAACCCCACCAGCAGATATAAGGATGATGTATCAGTTCTTCATTAACTTGATGTAAGCTGGAGCGGCTGCAAGAGTAGACAAAGGAAATGCTGTGAATGCGGGAGGAGAAAATTTTGTGGGGTCATGGCATTAATTATGCCAAGCTGAGCAGGGACTATACCAGTCTTGAAGGAAAGCCTTTTCTTGGAACAGTGGATGCCATAGAGTGCAGAACTGTTTTTTACATTGTGAGAGAATCTTTTTTGATCTTGGTTTGGACGATGAGCAGAAAAGAAAACTAGCTTCGAGGAAGTTGCAGGGAGCAGCACTGTTTTGGTGGAATGGAGTCACCGTAGGTGTGCCTGAGGAGGAGTTGACTTGGGCAGAATTTCAAAGGAGATTCAAAGAGAGATTTTTATCTGAGGTTGCCAAGTCAGCACTGCTTAGAAAATTTATGGAATTGGAGAAAGGAGCAATGTTAGTGATTGAGTATGCCACTAAGTTTGATGAGCTATCCAGATATGGATATGATACCATTGACATCGTCATTAAGAGAAATGAAAAGTTTATTCGAGGATTGGTGCCAGAGATTGCTAAGGCGACCATGCCATATCTCCGAGACCCAAGTAATGTTGTAGTGGAGATGGCAATCCAGAATGAAGAGATGCTTTCTACTTTTGGAAAAAAAGAAGCAGGGTGAAACTCAAGATTCTCAGGGTAAGAAGATAAAGTTCTTTAAGAAGAAAGGAGCTCAGAAAGAAGGAGCTGCCAAGAAAGGGAAGGATGATCTGGTTTGTTGCAAGTGTGATAAGAGGGGACATTTTACGCATTAGTGCCGGTCTGGAGAAGGGAAGAAAGTTGCTGAAAAGAAAGAAGTTAAATGCTTCAACTATGACTAGATGGGGCACCACAAGAATCAGTATCCAGAACCAATCAGAGCAGACAAAGGAAAAGTTTTTGTTTTGGATCCATCATCCTCTAGACCAACAATAGCTGAGGAGGGAAAATCTATGATGGAACCTATGCTTTTGATTCGTAGTAAACCAGTTAGGGTACTATTTGATACCGGTGCAACGCATTCATTTATATCTCAGTGTTTGGTAGATAAGTTATGCTTAGAACCTTCATACCTAGTTATTTCCTTAAGGCTTGCGGATACAATAGGAGGGTATGCAACTCTAGGGATGGGATATGACCGGTAAGAACTTGATTTGTTAGGTTATAAGTTTGCATGCAATTTTTATGTATTTGATTCTGTTGGCTTCGGGATCATATTGGTATGAATTGTTTAAATAGATATGATGCTATGATATTTTGCCAAGATAAGGAAATATCATTGAGACACCCTAATAGTCAGAATTGAATCATACACTCAGTGGAGAATTCAGATTTGAATGTTTGTGCTTTGTTCGGCTCTATGGAAGTAGGAGAAGATTTGAATCGGGTTTAGTAGCTAGAGAGATTGCAGATGTTTTTAAGCTAGTTACAAGACAACCATTGAAGCGAACATTGAGTTTCGGATAGATTTTGTGCCTGGGGTGGAACCCATAAGTAGACTACCTAGTAGGATGACACTTACCAAGATGAAGGAGTTCAAGGTGTAGCTAGTGGACTTGGAAGGAAAGAGTTTTATTAGACCAAGTAGTTCGCCTTAGGGAGTGGCTGCGGTGTCCATGAAGAAATCAAATGGGTCGTTGAGGATGTGTATTGACTACCATAAGCTAAATAAGAAGAATATAAAGAATAGGTACCTTTTGCCGAGAATTGTTGATTTATTCGATCACTTGAGTGGAGCCAAAGTGTTTTCCCAATTGGATTTAGCAACAGGGCTCCAACAACCAAGGGTGGTGGAGGACAGTATTCCATTGACGGCGTTTAGACAAGATATGGTTCATACGAATGGTTAGTAATGCCATTCAGGCTAACGAATGGGCCAGCTTTCTTCGTAGATTTGATGAACCAAATTTTCCGAGAGCACTTGGATAGATTTGTATTGGTGTTCATAGACAACATTTTGATATATTCCAAGGATGAAAGAGAGCATGAGGTTCATCTTAGAGTAGTGTTAGGGACACTGAGACAGGATCAGCTGAAAGTGAAGTTTTCGAAGTGCCATTTTGGAAGAAAGAAGTAAAGTTTCTTGACGATGTTGTCTCAGGAGAAGGGTTATCGGTTGATCCAGTTAAGATTGAAGCGGTTAATAGTTGGAAGATACCCAAGACAGTGACCAAGATAAGAAGTTTTCTTGGATTGGCTGGATAATACCGGATATTTATTAGAAATTTTTTATGGATAGCACCACCCCTGACTAAGCTAACTAGAAAGGACGTTAAGTTTGTTTGATCTAGCAGATGGAAGGAAGCATTCCTTAAGTTAAAGCGTTTATTAACCAATGCACTAGTGTTAGTAGTTCAAGATGGGAATCAAGAATTAGCGGTGTATATAGAGGCATGTGGGACTTGACTAGGAGTTGTGTTGATGCAAAAGGGTAAGGTGATTGCCTATGCTTCTCGACAGCTCAGACCGCATGAAGTAAGATATCAAACACATGATTTAGAGTTAGCAGCGGTAATTTTCACATTGAAAGTGTGGAGACATTATCTTTTGGGAGAAAGATTTTAGTTGTACATGGATCATAAGTTTTTAAGATATTTATTCTCTTAGAAGGAGTTGAATATGAGACAGTATAGGTGGCTGGAGTTTTTAGCAGCTTATGATTTCGGTATAGAGTATACACTAGGGAAAGGTAATAAAGTAGCAGATGCTCTTAGTAGAAAACATCAGAATGTGATGTTAGCTACGTTAGCAGAATGGAAGGATCTTGAGGTATTGATTGTGTAGTAAGATCGACTACTAGTTCTAGTAAGAGTACCGCCAAGTTATCATGTTTGGAAGTTTGACCAGTTTTGATCTAAAGGATTGCTTCTAAATAGAGAGATGATCCATTGTTGGCCGAGAAGATTAGAAGGCTAGAGGTTGGAACTGAGATTTATGATCTGAAGGATTTTAGTCTTGACCAGAAGGGATGGTTGAGAAAGAAGGGATGGTTGTGTGTTCCGAATGTTGGAGACCTAAGGAAAGAAGTTCTCAGGGAATGTCATCGGTCGAGGTTTATGATTTATCCTCGAGGAACCAAGATGTGTCAAGATATGAAGAGAAGATTCTTCTGGGAAGGTATGAAGAGGGATGTTGGCTTATAGGTAAAGCAATGTTCGAATTGCTAGCAAGTAAAAGCCAAACATCAGAAGCCGAGTGGGTTGCTTAAGCCTTTAAATATACCGGTTTGGAAATGGGATTCGGTATCCATGGAATTTATTGACGGGTTGCCAAGGTCGAATCGAGGAATTGAGAGTATTTGGGTCATAGTGGATAGATTAACCAAGAGCGCCCATTTCATTCCTGTTAAGTCAACTAGGACGGCATCTGTTTTGGCTAAGTTATTTATGAAGAACATAGTTAGGCTGCATGGGATTCCTAGTATATAGTCGGTGATAGAGATATATTGTTTACTACTGAGTTCTGGAAGAGTCTATAGAAAGTGTTAGGTACCAAGCTTAAGATGAGTACCGCTTATCACCCACAGACAGATGGGCAGACAGAGAGAGTCAATAAGGTACTGGAGGATTTCTTAAGAGCTTGCCTATTAGATTTTGGTGGATCATGGGAAGACCACCTATACTTGGTTGAGTTTTCCTATAATAATAGTTATCAGACTAGTATAGGAATGGCACTTTTCAAAGCTTTGTACAAAAGGTCGTGCAAGTCACCGACATATTGGTTCGAAACTGGACACAGGTTAGTCTTAGGTCCAGATCTGGTGAGAGAAGCAACAGAGAAGATTGAGTTAATCCAAGGCAGAAAGAAAGAAGCTCAGTCTAAACAGCGGAGTTACGCAAATAAGAGGAGTAAAGATCTAAAGTTCTCAGTTGGAGATAGAGTCTCCATTAAGGCATCACCGATGAAAGGTGTGGTGAGATTCGGTAAGACAAGAAAGTTAGAACCAAGATATGTTCGATCGTTCCCAGTTATAGAGAGGATCGAAAAGCTCACATATCGAGTAGATTTACCGAGACGTTTGGCAGGTGTCCATAGTGTATTTCATGTTTCTCATCTTCAGAAGTATGTTCATGATCCAAAGGCTACTATCACTTTGACTGGATTGGATGATTTAGTAGTAGAAATAGATCTGACTTTTGTTAGGCAACCAGTTTGAGTTGTAGCGAGAGATGAGAAGAGATTAAGAAACAAGATAGTCAAGTTGGTGAAAGTTCAGTGGAATGAAAATAAGAAAGACTATACTTGGAAGACAGAGGATAGGATTAGAGATACTTATCCTGATCTGTTATGAGTATATGCTCTATATTTGATATATATATATATATTATTTGCTAGTCAGATATGCTAGTGTTGTTATTTGGTAATGTTACAGATGTTTGCATGGTTGATATGCTTAGTATTTAGTCCAGAGGATAGGATTAGAGATACTTATCCTGATCTGTTATGAGTATATGCTCTATATTTGATATATATATATAGATTATTTGCTAGTCAGATATGCTAGTGTTGTTATTTGGTAATGTTACAGATGTTTGCATGGTTGATATGCTTAGTATTTAGTCCTTAAAGAATTTCGAGGATGAAATTCTCTAAGGAGGGGATCCTGTAACACCCCTAGTTTTAATTAACATTATTTAGGAGATTTGGTTAAACAAATTTAATAGAATAATGTGATTATTAGAGTGATAAGTGAATTGAGATTTGAAACTAAGTATGGTCGAGCCTTAACCAAATAAATGCATAAGATTGTTTTATAACTTAAGCATATAGTTGAATAGGGAAAGGGTAATATAGGAAAAAAATAAGACTTCATAACCCCTAAACCCTTATTCCATTTTATTCATGTTATCATAAATTAAAACAATCAAAGAGCTCAAGCAAAGGTCGGCCATTAACTACCATCTAAATGATGAAAATCAAGTAGAGATTCAAGAAGGAAAATTCGGAAGATTAAGCAATAATCAAATCTCAAAATCTATCATTCACTCAAGGTGAATAATAAGCAAATCCATCTATTTATATTTTTTTTTGATTGATTTGATTCGGTTTAGATGTAAAAACTGAATGTATAGATGTTTGGATGATATGCTATGTTAATGATGCCATATTTTGAATTAATGGTAAATTATATGGATTTTTAGGAAATTAATGCAATGGGTTTAAGAGTAAGACCTTGATTAATGATCTCCATATGATGTGATTTTTGATATATTGGGTAAAACATAAAATTGGAGCTGGGTTTTTAATTTTGTAATTTTCTAAATTAATAGGAATTTATTATGAATTTCCTAATGCTAATTAGGTGTTAAATTCGAGTTTAATTTAATGAAGGTATTTAAACAATTGATTTTGGACCTAAAACTTTTATATATCAAAGGATATGTTATTTCAGATTTTTGGAGAAAATTTGGTATTTTACATAAATATATTTGAATTACTATAAATTTTATAAGTTAGAAAGGCTTATGGTAAATTTTAACTAAAAAATGAGTAATTATGGATTGTTAAGTATATTTAGGAAAAGAAAATGTTTACGTTGTGGCAAAACTGAAAAGAGAGAATTGTTAACCAATAATATTTTGACAAAACAATTGGGGTGGGCGAAAAGTTTATGCTTTATTAACAAAAATGTAGTTTTTATGTTTATTACAAATCTACCTTGCCGAGGTTCATCACTTCGACCCTTAGCAATAGCACCACAGTCATGATGTTCGACATCGAAGAGGAGGGAAGCGCATGGCAACTACTTAAGTAGTTGTGAAGTGATTCCAGCCATATCGAAGTCATCAACTATGCGGCAAATACATCAATGATGTCGCGGTCATTGATGCTGCCTTTCTTCACTTATCTTTAAATAGTGCCACTATTTGTTAAGGTTGACGAGGTACATTGGCATGGTTAGGTAATGATGCAATGCGACAAAGGTCCTCGAAACTATTGGTGTTGCATGTTATCCTTGTCACACACATTTCTTACCGCATACATTCACTTCGCATGCAACCCTCGTCGCAGTTCATCTTTTATCGCCGAAGATGCTTGTTTTCATGATAGATAAAACTATTTTGAATAGGGTCGATGAGATCAATATGTTAGAGGGTCGATGACCCTATGTCTTTAGCAATGAGTCATATGCTTTATAAGAATGTTAATACTTAAAAGGTTTAAGTCTTGGTCATCGACCTTGATAGAGGTCGACAAGATTTTTAAAGATGCCGCATGTTTTAAATTTTTAAATAAAGGCAGCGAGCCTTAATTTTAATAGTCAAAACTAATGTAAATTAAACTTTTTAAAGCGATAACCTTGTATCCTTTTCAAACATATACATGGCAATACATAAAGTGATTTATAGATGGCATAAGACTTTGATTAAGGACAATTCCTTGTATTAAACATTTACATGAAGAGCTGTAAAATTCCTTGTATTAAATATAGGTTAAGGGGAATATTACTTAAGATTAAGTAATTATGAGACATAAAAGGATTATTAATTGAACACACTGAATGATGGACGTTATATGTTCTTTTCTTTATTTGATCATTTATTATGCATGTTTTTATTATCATACTCACATCATTTATGATCCATAACTGCATTTTGGGGTGTTAAGGGGAAGAATAACCAGCTAGGTTGGCCCGGTAGTGAGTATAAATAGAATTAAATCTTGTGCAAGTAGAATTGCATCCACGAGGTTAGGTAGACTAGAATATAAAATGCCCAGAACTTAACAAAAAATTATTGAGCTAGACAGGTTCTTAGTTAGCCCATGAAAGTTATGTTATGAGAAATGTTATTAGCAAGGGTCAATAGCTTCTTAGTTATCCCATGAAAACTATGTTCGGAATATGTTATTGGTAGAGATCAATAGGTTCATAGTTAGCCCATGAAAACTATAATTTGAAAGATGTTATTGGAGAATCCAATAGGTCCATAGTGTTCCCATAAAGACTAAGATTGGATAAAGTTATTGGTAGAAACCAATAGGTTCTTAGTGATCCCATGAAAACTATCAAATCGGACAGATAGCCCATAAGATTGAAAAGGTTATTAGTCAGCCTCTAAAAACTAATAGGTTAATAGTAACCATTGAGATAATAAATTGAGACAGATAGTCAGATAAATTGGGATGGGAAATCCAGGGCATATTGCAGTTTTGAATATCATCATATTATGTTATGTTTTAACCATTGTGGATGCAAGTGCACAGTATATTGTCATCGTATTATGGTTAAGATACTAGTGAGGGGAAAACCCATTTTTCTTAGCGGTGTTGTCTCACTAGATATTTAGTCGTCCGAGATGGTAAGTTATTATTCACATCAGACTTTTCGTCTGACTCAAATTTTTTGTCCTTCCTTTAAACTCTCGGCTGCTCATTTGAGTAGATCGAGAGTAAGGCTTTCCATGTTCTCTTTAGACGAATAAGCTTCAAGGACGTGCAGGAGGCAATCTAACGATTAGGAGCTATATATATCTATTTTCTGCTATGTTTTGATCTGCTTTTGTGTTGTAATAGGAAGTTGTATTAAATGCTAGATATTTGACTCTAATCATCCAAAGGGGCATCTTCATATGTTGCTCTTGGAATTTTCTGTAATAATTATGTTTTCTTTGAACGTGGTTTACGAATGGGGATTATGTAATGAAATTGAAATCTTATTGTGAAATGAGGTGAGAAAATTTATTTTAAAAATTGTGCTGAATTTCCATATTCATATCTTTCTAGTATTATCAAAATGAATAACATAGCCGCATTTTGTCATCGGAAATTAGTAAACTATGGATGACTACAGCATCCGTTGCACTTAGTTTTGGGCCTCAAAATGGGGATGCTATAAGTCGCCATGATGCATGACTTGAAAGATCGAACTTGAGGAGCTTTAGAAGGAGATTGTCCTAGTCTGCTTGCCTCAAGAGACGCTGATCCACCGAAGGGATTTAAAGAAAGGGTTTTTATTAAACATGTTTAAGCATCTGAAGAAAGGAAATTAGACCTATGACTTGGGTCTTGAGGAGCTCCAGATCCATCTTGATGTGAGTCATCATCTCCATCCTTGGCGAATTATTTCAGGAAGAATCACCAGCACTATCACCCCCGATATTGTCATTGTCAATGTTATCATCATCTGACTTATCTTCACCGTCACTCCCCGATTCCTCATCATCTTCATCTAACTGGAGATCGACAAGGGCTAAAAATTTAGCAAGTTTAATAGAAGCCCTATCCTCAAACTTAGAATAATCCTCTAGGATGCAATCTAAGAGAATATCAAATTTTCTTTTGTAATCTATTCCCGTAGCACAAAATGAACGGAAATCCTTGTCCGGGCATCGGTCAACATTATCCCGATAAGTAGTGAATAGGACAGCCTCAAAACTCTGATCTTTCCACCAAGGGAGAACATCATTCAAGAAGGAAGAAACTTTGGATTTGACGGCATATAGATCCAACTTCAGTATTCCAATGGAAAGGTGTTTCTTGTCTAACATTTCTTCCAAAAGGGGGACCCAAGCCGAGGTCACTTTAAGATAAAAAATTTCTTATTGAGTCTGAGCAAGTCTATCCTCCAAAACTTTCATCTTATCCTCTAATTTATGGTATCTTTTCTGAGGGTCATAGCTGTAGTCATTTCAGCATATAGTGACTCATTATCGAATTTTAGGCAACGAAGTTAAGCCTCAAAAGTAGATACCATCTCAAAAAGTGAAGAGTTCAGTTGCCGTAGTGAAGACATATTCTAGGAGGAAAGCAAGGACGTTTTCTTTACAATCTATGCAGAGTCATAACATAGAATTTGTATTGGAATGATTAAAACTCATAACTCGTCAAAGTAAAAAGAAGGAGAGAACCCATACCAAGATGAGATGCTGCAAAAGATAAGTGAAAGTTTCCTTCGACAGTGAAGGAGAAGTTTCTGAGGAGCTTAGCAAAATAGTGGCAGGAGAGTGGAGAATTCTCATTAGTAACTCCTCAAAACTTGAAGCATAAGGAATTTCCACCTTGGAAGGAGGAGGAGGAACATCCTCGAAAGAAGGATAGTTAATCCCAAAAGCTTGTTGAAGGTAAGTCATAGAGTCACGAAGAGGATAGTTGGTAACATTGATAAATGGGCTTCAAACAGAAGGGAGGCCATAGAAGCGATGGTGCTAGACATAAGGGCTAAAGGCAAAGATGTAGCAGGTTCGATCTCCTTAAGCTTCTTAAAGGGAGGCTCGGAGAAAATAGTCACCATACTAGAAATTTTCTGCTTCTTTTCCTTAGTTGATGCCAGGATGTCTTCTACGATAGAGATAAGAGAGAACGAAGTAGTCTTAGAGAGTGGTGACTTCCCTTTAGCCTTTGATGAAGCATGTAATGAAGACATATTCTAAAAGGAAAGCAAGGACGATTGCTGGATGTTAAATAAGTGCTTTACAATTTGTGCAGAGTCATGACATAGAATTTTATTGGAATGATTAAAACTCATAACTCGTCAAAGTAAAAAGAAGGAGAGAAACCATACCAAGATGAGATGCTGAAAAGATAAGTGATAATTTTCTTCGACGGTGAAGGAGAAGTTTCCGAGGAGGTTAGGCAAACGGTGGCAGGAGAGCGGAGAATGCTCATTAGTAACTCCTCAAAACTTGAAGCACAAGGAATTTCCACCTTAAAAGGAGGAGGAGGAACATCCTCGAAAGAAGGATGGTTAATCCCAAAAGCTTGTTGAAGGAATTCATAGAGTCACGAAGAGGAGAGTTGGTAACATTGATAAATGGGCTTTAAACGGAAGGGGGGGTCATAGAAGCGATGGTGCTAGACGTAAGGGCTAAAGGCAAAGACATAGCATGGTCGATCTCCTTAAGCTTCTTAAAGGGAGGCTTAGAGAAAATAGTCAACTTACTAGAAATTTTCCGCCTCTTTTCCGTCGTTGATGCCAAGATATATTCTATGATAGAGATAAGAGAGAACGAAGTTGTCTTAGAGAGTGGTGACTTCCCTTTAGCCTTTGATGAAGCAGGTAGATCGGAAGGTTCATTGTCTGACGATAGAGCGACAGTGCCAACCAATTGCATGTCTATTGTATGATAAGTGTTAAGAAAAAAAATCTTATCTTCTTTGATGTAAAAGAAAAAAAGGAAGAAGGGTGAAACCTGGGAATATCTAGGTACGTAGGAGACCGGACGCTGTATCGGTGAGTATATGGTAAATACATCAAGCTTGACAACAACAAGGGATGCTGAACCAAATCTTTTCTTCTTCTCCATCGGGGGCTCGCCTAAAACTCGGTGAGATGGATGAATTAGAGAGTACGTCCTTGTTTTTTCTTTAGTAAGAAGTCTCAAGTGACTCTTGGAAAACTCAACGATATCCCCGAAACAGTTGACCTTGGCCTAAACCTTAAGATCAATGTCTTTCGAGTCGATAGTTGACAATGTTAACCAAGAATGACTTAGTAAATATTTTTATTAAAGTTAGTATAAATAATAAATTAATGAAAATATTT
Organism: Allium fistulosum; assembly: GCA_030737815.1. Taxonomy (NCBI): domain Eukaryota; kingdom Viridiplantae; phylum Streptophyta; class Magnoliopsida; order Asparagales; family Amaryllidaceae; genus Allium; species Allium fistulosum. The sequence goes on along the minus strand of CM060902.1, from coordinate 793,281,429 downwards.
AAGGAAAAACAACTTACTAGGAACATAAATCTTCCAGTGATTTCCAGTGAAAAACATCTTACAAACAAGAATTGATCGCTCTAGCCATTGGGTTTGTTAATAAATTAGAAATTACTCCAGCACCAATGGGGCGGATGTCATAAATGGTGCTTTTCGCTTGACCTTTCATCTTTTGGAAAGTAAATAGAGAGCATAAAATGGATGGGGACAAGTCTTCCAATTTGTGCACTTTAAACAATAGGAATAGAGAATTGATATAGCTTTACGAGTTGACATTAAACTGGATAGGATTGATTTTAAGGAAAGATAAAATGCTGGATATATGGGGTTAAAAGGTATGTAGCAAGAGTTGAAGATATGAATGGGAGTGAAAGAAGAAAAACTTTCTAGATGGGCATCCATTCTGTCATCAGGATCTGGAACCCTAGTTTCGACTCCTGTTATGCTAAAATGTCATAGTTTAGAATTGACATCTTCTTATTCTATGAAATAGGACTAGTGAGAAATGTAAAGCTTTTCTTCTGGATGATTCTTGAGCTTAAACGGTTTAGACGACCCTTTGAGAACCTCCTCCTTGCTCCCAGCCATAAAATATGTGATGGCATTTAGCAATAGCAAAACTTTAATTGTAAGAAACCAAACTTCAAGAACAAGGCATGAACATTTTAAATTATAAACTTTCAGTTCCGTCAAAATAAAGATTCCAAGAGATAAGATCACTCAATAAACAAACAATACCTAAGTGAGAAACATAAAATGATTGATACTAATACATGTTTCCAAAATTAAGATTATTCCACTTTTTAAAGGGTTGTTGCTAGAATGTTAATTAAGTATTAAACTATGTCTATATGTTTTAAAGGCTACATAAATGTTATTTAAATTAAACCTATTGCCCATCAATAAATTACTAATAAGAATTAAATAGGTGGTGATATTTATTATAAAATAAGTTGAAATATCTCTTTACCTTTAAGAGAAATTTTTTATGTAGTGCTTACACATTTAAGAAAAACCAATTTGATATGCATGATAGAGTTCTATTATCATATCATACTTACATAAGGATGTACATATACGTCTTCTCTAATACATTTATGTTATAATATTTTGTTGTCGATCTTATTATCATTGTATTTAACTGAAATTTTTTCAAACAAGCACCAAAATTCTAACATTATCAAAACATATCTAACTGCCTTGGAAGTATGGCACGAGTTTGAAATTAAGGTCAAATCTTATGCAGCAGAGCATTTTCCCTCTATGAACGCATAATGAACAAAAATGGTGGTCAGGTACATAACATGATTTTATGTGCAAAGAGGTCACAAATGGAAATAAATGGGTAGTGCATTTTAAATTACTCCTAGGGACTAACATCCAATCAAGGAGCCATCATGTAGTAAGCTAGTCCAATTTCAAATAACAAGCCATCACATGATGAATTATTTATAAAAAAACTAACTATCGAATAAATAATAGTAACGAAAACTAGCTACCTAATATCGAGTCATCATGCAGTGATCTAGCACGAATTGATAGGAAATATCTTTCGAGTTTCGACCCATCAAAATATGAGTTTTTATGCGATGAATGTTAGGTTATCACATATAAAATCTATAATAGCCTTTGAGTGTTGACCTATCGAAATATGACTTGTCGAACGATGAGTGTTAAGTTATCACATATAAAATATGTGATAACCTTCGAGTGTTTAACCATCGAAACATGAGTTATTGCGTTATGAGCGTTAGGCTATCACATATAAAATTCATGATAGCCTTCGAACGTTGACCCATCGAAGGATGAGCGGTCATGAGGTAAACATTGGAAATACGTAAAGGCTTTCGAACATTGATTCATCGAAAGGTGAGCTATCATATAATGGCCTACCATTCCTTGATAAACTAGAATTATCACAAACAAGTATTAGGGCAAAAAAAACTCAAAATCCACCAAAAATTGAACAATAGCATAAGAAAATAAAATCTGACCAAATGATGGTTTAGGAAGAATCCTATGAAAACTATCGATGTAAAATTAACAGTCTCGATCTCATAAAAATTTAATATGAAAAATGACCAAATTAAATTGAATAACAGATGCGGAATGAATAAGTAAATGCATTAGTAGCAAAGAAATCATTAACAGATGGAAATGTATGAAAAATCAATGTTTATCAATGACGAACAATGATTATAAATCGATTTTAATTTTTAGAAAGATTGGTAAAAGAAAAAAGGAAGAAGAAGGGGCTATTTATCGAAAAAAGAACGAAATGAATAAGTCCATTAAGTCGTAAATAAAGAATGTAAACGGCTAAGATAAATAGATTTAATAGTACGAAGGGTTATTTATACTAAAGTATAAAATAAATTGTAAAAAGGAGAGAAAGTGTTTTACCTAAAATGTACTAACTATCATAGGTTGAAGACAAGTCATTGTAGATTGTTAATAACTGGCCATTGAAGGTTGATGGCCTTAAAGCTATCACAAGCTAACCAAGCTGGCTACCAAAGGATGATGGTCTTAAAGCTATCGTAAGTCGACCAAACTAGCCATCGAAGAATGATTTATGAGAGCTATCACATGATGACTATAAGAGCCATTGACGGATGATTTATGGGAGCTATTGCATGATGACTATAAAATCCACCAAAGGATGATTTATGAGAGTATTTGCATGATGACTATAAGAGCCATCGAAGGATGATTTATGACAACTATCGCATGATGACTATAAGAGTCATCGTAGGATGATTTATGATAGTTGTCGCATGATGACTATAAGAAGTTATCGCATGATGAATATAAGAGCCATTGAAGGATGATTTATGAGAGCTATCACATGATGACTATAAGATCCAACGTAGGATGATTTATGACAGCCGTCACATGATGACTATAAGAGCCATCGAAGGATGATTTATGAGAGTTGTCCAATGATGACTATAAGAACCATCGAAAGAAGATTTATGAGAACCGTCGCATGGTGACTATAAGAACCATCGATGGATGACATATACAAGATGTTTCTTGGTGATTGTGAGAGTCATCGAAGGTTGAGTCAAAGAAGACTATTGCATGATGATAAAGCAAGTTACTAAAGGATGATAACTTAAAGCTATCGCATGTTGTAAAGCAAGCTATCGAAGGTTTATATTTAAAGTTGTCGCATAGTGATGAATTAAGCGTCGAATGGTGATACTTTTGTGTTGTCGCATGTTGATTAATTTGCATACAAACAATGTTCCACTAGTTATGTGGCAAGGTGATTGGACCATCAATAGCATAACATCTCAACCAAGAAAAGAAAGATGTACTATATTTTACTTTGAACATGTGCCACGTCAGCAGATCATGGTCGTCTATTTGACGAGGTGTCACATGTCAATCATCAAATGGCTCATGTTCTTTATAAGTAGACATGTACCACCACCTAAAAAGAGGCTGAATTCTAGATCTTCTCTTTCCTCATTTTTTATTTTTCACAAATGTATAAGAAAGAGCTTGGAATTAGGGTTTCCATGGCCGTTGGATCAAATTGAAATGGAAACTTTGCAATTGAGGATTTGTGCTTTGGACAATTTGCATGTTTGGATGCAACGAACTTTGACATATGCTTTGTAATATATATGACTCTTGTTTGTTGGATTTGCATGCATGACCAAAGACAATTGAATTGGATAATTAACCATAGATCTCCCTTAACTTGAACACTTAAACTTACATAAAGCCTAAGTTTCTGCCTACCCGGCATGGTATGAAAATAAAACATATATAACAATATAATCAAAATACATCGTATCATACAATATGAGTACTAAATGGTACATCAAATACAGTACATAGCCTTATATATAAATAATGTCTATTGTGCATAAAATAATAAACTGATAACTGAAGTTCATGTCTCCATGCTCCCAAAGATTCAGTTCCTGCTGAAACAGCCCTACTTTCTATACCGTAATAATAAATAATTTTAATTGAAATAAAAAATACAATTTTTGATATTTATTCATTTGAAAATAAATTTTTATTTAATTTAAGTCTATTTAATAAAATATTTTTTATAAATTGAATTAATTAAAAAATTCTTTTCAGAAAACATATTGAAACCAAATAAAATGTTTTAATAAATATAAATATTTTTAAAGTGTAAATAAGTTTTACTTGACTGAAATAGTTGAAAAATAAATTTACTTTACGTTCATACAGTGAATAATTAAATTAAAATAAACAAGTATTGAATTGAAAGAAATTGTGCAATTATCAAAATATATTTGGTAGAATGAAGTGTAAATAATGTAAATTAGATTAAAATATATTTAGGAATAAATAAAAGAGTTATTTAAAAGAGAGAAAAATAAATAAAGGAAAATTTTGAATTATTCTTTTACTTAAGGACTAAAGTGTGAATAGAATTTGGTCCTTAATAAGTATAATTCCTAACCAGCCCATTCTTAACCCATACAGTATTTCCAAATCTCGAAAACCAAATATCTCTAATCAACGCAGCGAAAGAAAAAAAATTAAAATGTGTGGAAGCACATGTGGTAGCTGGCAATGACATAAACTCCCCCAGTGAAGCAGGGAATTCACTGCGATGGAGCGGTTGGACGCGACGATATTGGCGCCTTGATGAGGAAGTTAGCAATGGCTAAGGCACATGATCGCATGGCCTGATGACGACTGGTGACTACCTAGGCTTAACCGGATGGTGCAACAAATGGGTGCAAGTGGCACACACATCAATTTTTAAGCAAGGGCAAAAGAGGTAGGAGGCTGCGAACATGGAAGAGGTAGTTGAGGCTAGGAGGAGATGCACGTGAGTGGATGCACATTATTTTTCTAGGCCTGGAAGCAATAAAAGATTTAGGATTTTAGTGAGCTTTTACACTCACATCTTTATATAAATGTCAATACATGTTATGAATTTATCCCATTTATTATTTGAATTTTTTGGAATTGATTGATGTTTGGAAAGTTGGTTGACTGCGTTGATAGAAAGTTTCAATTCACAAATGGAACTCTGTCAAATTACAAATTGAACTTTATATCATTGTATGTCGTTGTATGTGCATTAAGTGGGTGATCGGAGTTTGACTAAACTCTACTTGGATCATATGAGAAAATTATAGGGTTGATTAGTCATCGTAATCCTGGAATAGTTTTGCTCTAAGATTAATGTATTTGGATGATTTATTAATTTTACTTGTTCTAAGATTTTTCTTTTAAAGTTTTGGAAAATTATTTTAAGGGCTCTAAAATCATATTAAAGGTATTTTATAAATAATTTACTAAAATATTACTCTATTAGCATATTTTACGAATATAAAACTGTATTTTCAATTATAAATATAATTTTCTTTCGATTGTAAAACTTTTAAAATCACTATTATAATTGTATTATAAATTGGGAAATGTTTTAAACAAAAAAATAAAACTTGTTACTATTTTATAAATATAGTATGAAAGTAATAATTTCATTTCAGGTGATTTTTATTAAAAACTATCTAAATACTTTTGAAAGAGTTTCAAGCCTTTGGAAACATTAGAACTCTTTCTGAGAAATAATTATAAAGTTTTATAAACATTTTGAATAAATAAAAATCTTTTTTTATAATATGAAAATTACAAATAAAGTATAGTATAAATGAAAATATCCCATTTTAAGTTTTTTTGAGTATAAAAGGCTATACAAGAAATTTTTAGAGGGGTTTTCATGCCGTTGAAAAGAAATAACCGTTTTGAATAATGAATTTAAGGATTTAAACGACTTTAGTAAAAATATATATAAAGTAGCTATTTTATACAAATATTTGAGTTGATGAATTATTTCAATGAAGTGTATTTTATATGGAAAAGCATTATAAGCATTTTACATATCTTTTGAATCCTTTTCAATAAAGTACAAACTTGTTTTACAAAATATAATTATGATCCTTTTATGTGGTTTTAATAAATATAGCCTCTTCTAGGTGATGAGAAATTTGGATAAAAGATTTAGTAGTACTGATTGGCATGGGACTTTCAATAACACTTTATCAGTTATTCCTATACTCACCGTGTAGAATATACTTTTAGGTTAAGTGAAATTTACTAACACTTAGTAAACATTCAAGTAACACTAAGTGGTATAGGACACTCTTATGATATTCGTTTGGTTTCTATTTGTAAGTATATAAACTTACGGGTTAAAGTCCCTAGGATTTAGGTTTCTGTGTGTTTACTATTTTGTTATGAATTTGAAATGCGATATGCTTGATCATGAGGTTAGTTATCCACCTTAGTGGCTTAGCTATGAAGGTCGCACCTAGAGTCGTGGCATCACACGTCTTACTGTATGATTGACTATCTTATTGTGTGCTTGACTCTTGTTAGTTAGTACACCTATAGTGTGTTCAAACTGCCCTTGGATGCTATAAGAGCCAATGGTCTAGTACAGAAGGCAGGTTCGACATCATGACACTGTGTTCCATCAAGGTCGCCACATATCAGTGTGAAAATGTAGGACATTAGTGTCACGAGGATCGAGTACCAAAAAGACTATAGGAGCATTATTGTGTGTTTGTTAGTCTCCTAGAGTATTACTATGTGTTTATCGGTCTCCCTTTGGAATAGAGCAGTGGAACCATTAATCCCTAATAGCGGCAGCTAAGGACTTACTATTTGTTTGTCCGACCCAAGTCATGCTAATTAGCACATCTGAGTTGTTGTGTGTTCGTCATTGATCTTGACTTGTTGTGTACTCATCATAAGGACTTACTCTATGTTCATCCATGGACTTACTATGCGTTCATCCATTATACTTATTGTGTGTCCATCCACGGAATTACAATGTGTTTGTCCATTATATAGGGACTTACCATGTGTTCATCCATGAACTTGCTGTGTCTTCGTCCATTATATAGATTGCATTCCTTGTTTTTTATACAATATCTGTGCATAGTCGTGAGCTCACAAGTATAAGGACTTGCTATGTGTTCGTCCTATCAACTAGCTACAAGTTGGTTGAATATTTTTTGTCATGACTCTTTTATACCATATGTTTTCTCTATTATGCCATAGTGATCGTGTTTGATTTCTATATGTTTATATCTCACATATGCTAGTCGATATTTTTGTTATATGCATGATTATATCATATATTATGAGATCACTTCTTGTTCTTACCTTTTGGATTTAGATAGTCTGACCCGTTTACTATTTATATAATAGTCGGGTTAGTCCAAGACTTTTCATGTACAGGGACATTAGCCACTTTGGACGTTGGACATTTGAGGAGACAGGTGTATATACTATATTGTATTTTGAAATACCGACGATGTTTATTTTCCCTTAGATGTCTCCTTGTATTTTGTTTTGATGATATGACTATGACTTGTATTTTTTGTACTTTACTTGATGTATATTGTCTACGTCTGTAACGACCCGTAAATTTTAATAGTTTTAATAATATGTTAATTGAAATTTTGTGAAATTTTAAACAATAAAATTTGAAAATAAAAATTTATTATTTGGAATACGTCTATTTTAATATAGCAACTGGTAAATTTTCATCTGATAATATTGAAGTTTATTTTTCTGTGAAATTTTATTTCAAATCAAACCGGTTAATAACAGTGAATTTTAAAGTTTTCCGAAACCAAAATATGTCAACAGGAGAAAATTTATTCAGAGCATTCTGAATCAGACTGCGAAATTCGTTTAGTGAAATTTGGACTTCTATTGCTCCGTTTATCTTAATTCTGGCAAAATAGCAGCATTTCTGGTACCGATTATCGACTTTTGATCGGATGATCGTACCGCTAATATCTGTATACCGTTTTGATCGTCTTGTCACACTGATCTCTACGGTATATTTATTTTTGCGCTTTGAAGTTTGGTACGCGACGGAAATAAGTAAACAGTTGTCGTACAATATTTGTGACTTTTATTCTCTTACTCTTTTCAACTCCAGTCGTGGAATCCAAGCAACCATCAATTGCCTTAATTTCCTGCATCAATCAATGGTCCATCTGTTACTTTTATTTATTCCTATTCTCTGACTTTTGGGTTATCTTTTTCCAATTTATTCTTTCTCCCATCGCTTCACATATTTAGATCTGGTTCCTCATCTTCCTGTAGCTCTCGTCATTTTTTTTCCATCCTCTATTCCAACTTCTTCCATAAGTGAATCCACCTTCCATCTCCACCATTCAACCATTAACAAACCGACAACACCTTGCTCCTTATTTTTGCTCGTTCCCCCTCAACAACTCGTCCTCTCCCTCCCCGTTGAACCCACGACCAGCGGCACAAACCCAAGCAACTCCACCCGAACCCACCTTATAGTCGCACGCCCACTTTCCTCCATGCCAGCAAACATCTTTCCCAGCCTCATCGCAACGTTATCCAGCCAACCTCCCATGCCCGAGTCGTATCTCCCGTACACCCTCACTCTCCGCCATCTGATAACCCGGCCGCCTTCCCCTCTACCGTGACCAACACCACCAGTCGCCGCTTCTTCCTCCGCCCACTTCTTTCCAGCAGCAGCCTGTGGCCGCTCCTCCAACCTGCCGAGCATCTTTGATCCTCACATTTTCTGTGTGCAAGGTATATGGTATATATGTTAGTATACACTGCTGTTTCATGGGGTTTACGTATGCGTTCATGCTAATTTTTGAGATTTTTATGTTTGTTTTATATATATCAGTGATGATACAATTATGTTAAAGATGTATATAAATATTTGTTTTGCAGTGCAAGTTTTATATAAACCAAGGTTAGTATATACATAGATAAGAATATATAAGTGATATACCTTTTGTTTGTAAAATCTCGGTTTATCAGACTATATGTATATTGTTATTTGTTTACAAAGTATAGATATATGCATTTTTATTATAAGAGTATTGTTGGGTATTATAGTCATAACGTGTATTGTTGAGTGTACTGTATATTATTATATTTCTGAACATATATAGTATCATTTAAATATAGTCTAGTTTACATATATAATAGATATATGTTGATTTCAGACCGTATGGTCAATAGTTGTTTCTAAGCTATTTATGTTTTTTGAAATCGTATGTATATAATTTTAATAAGTTTCAAAGTTAATATTAGTTAATAGATTATGTACGTTTAGTTATATATATTATAATGATATTCATATTGGGCATTGAATTCTGGGTGAAATATTTGCGTAGTAACATTTTTGTATAGATGGTACTGGTCTGTTGCATATACCCTTTGGGTCTGCATTCTGGTTATGCACATAATTAAATAAACAGCTCTAAGTATAGTAAGGGACAAAGTTAGTATATAATACAAAGTGGTGATTAGGCTGTGAGGGTGGTGAAATATGTCTGTTTCTTTTATAAGGTCGTCTGCATAGTATATTTTATTTTGTAGGGCAGTGTGCCTGCATTTATGCACTATTACCCTACATGCATGAATCGGGTTTTAGTCTAGTAATATGTGTTATTTCTAATACATGTTTAGAATTGATTTATAAATACTAACTCTGAATATGGCAGTATAAATGTAGTATTTTTAAAGTATATACGTGATATGTTAGATGAAATGAATATAATGTGTACGTGTGGATTTTCTTTTTAAATATATTATGTATATATACATATTTGAGTTTAATATATATATATATATATATGTATTTGATTTAAACAATAGATTTTGAATCGCGCACACACACACACATACATATATATTTTGAATTGAAATGTATTTGAATTTAGGATATGATTTTTATCCATTTATAGTTATATATAGTTATATATATAGGTTCACCTATACCAATTATCTTCACCGATCCAATTCTGACTTGATTTCGTCCAATTCGATTTATCAGCTTTATTCGTTGATTCGTGCCAATCTAGTTTTGCCTTGGAATTCGTGTGCAGATGTGTAACTTGATTTCAGTGTTGTCCTCTCTAGCCTCGAAAGGTGAGCAATCACTCACGATTAACTTTCTTATATTTATTAAATTTGATTTCAATTGAAACGACAATTGGAATATGATGCTGTAGTTATTTAAAATTTTATATATGCTATTATCTGTATATGTTCACCTGTGACATCTGACACCAGTATCTAGTATTTATATGCCTGTTATTACTATTATCTGTATATGTTCACCTATGACATCTGACACCAGTATCTGTTATTTATATTGATGATATATGCCTGTGGTTATATTTTATATTATCTGTTATCACTCTACAAGTTCCCTGTTAGTATAGAATTCACTATGGGTTGAAATGATACATACCCGAACGGACTTTAGAATAGGAGAATTTCGTTATGGGTTGAAATGATAAACCCAAGCGATTTTCATTTGAATTGAAATTGGGATTACGGGTCGAAATGATATCTACCCGTATATATTTAAATTTCGGATTGAAATGATAAATATCCGTATCACTTAACCATATGATAAATATATATACAGACACCGTTGGTCCATATATATAAATATTTTAAAAATGAATTCTATGGTTTTGGAAAGAAATATATGGTTTTAATAAATGTTGAGCCTTAAATTATTATATATAAATGGGAATGATTGATTTAAATACATATAATATGTTGAGTATTTAAAATATATTTCAAAATAGATTTTGGTAATAATTTGATTAAGTTAAGGTTAGAAAGATAATTTGAATTTAGTTGAAATTGTATTCAATAAAGAATTTTATTTAATTAAACCGATTTGGAACTTATTGAAATTGAGATGTAAGATATGATTTATAACTTGAGTTTGATTCATAAGTAATCTAATGAATATTTCTTATTTAAATAAAGTTTAAGGAAATATTTAGTAAAATGTAATTTAAGGCTAGTTAAATGGTATTGAATTTATTTAGTGAATATTCCCTGATTAAATAATAATGAAGTTAAATCAAGAGCTATATGAAACTGTTAAATTTAACTTTGAAAATGTTGAATATTAAAGCTTTGAAATATATTGAAAATTTAAATGAACTGTTTTAGAAATGAATTAAATTGATGAATTGAATTTTGAATAAATTTGAATTTGGAATTTGAAGTTGATTTGAATCGATTTGCTAGACTTAAGGAAATTAAATACTTTACTTTTTAAATCATTTAATATATATATATATACTATTTTGGAAAATAGATATATTTGAAATAAAATGATATTTGGGTTTTGAAGAAAATAAATTTAAAATGGCCACGGTGTCATAATGTATATTCCCACCTTGTAGATAGTTCTACAGATCCTTAGAGGATGGTTATCCCAAACATCCTTTAAGTTACTTGTATTTCAGTTGATATTTCACTTGAGTTGGATTTATTGATATAAGAATGTTAATCCTGACTCGAGTGTTTTGTGTTTTGCTTTACGCTCGGGTCAGACCGAGTGATACAGCATTTGAGACTCACCTTTGGAGTTTGGAGCTTCCTTTGGAGATCCAACTATCGCCTCAGCTTTCAGCTCTTCTAGTTGATTTGTTCAGAGAAGTCATCTGTTGTACTGAAGACTTCACTGCATTTGCGATATTCTGTTGTATTTTATTTCTAACTCTGATGTTTATATAGTAGCTTCATGAACTACTATTTTATCTATTCCGCTGCGTATTTTTGTATTACTCTGTGTCTGTGATTCTGTGATTGATTTATTTACTACATATGCTGAGTTTTGCCAAATTTAAATTAACAATCTGATATTTTGAATTATTCAAGTCTGACATGTGTGGATTTATTGTCGATTTGAATGGTCCAAATAGCGGGTCGTTACAGTTGGTACCAGAGCTTTGGCTCTAGGCAAAACCTAGCATATATAGTAAATTTATTTACAGAATCACTTTCGTTCGAGTGTGAATTTCTTCCTTTTGACTCGATTTCCTTTGAACTTTGGAACGTTCCTTGCGGTTCCAAAAATTCATTCTTGTCTCTCCCTATTTGTATTCTTTTGATTCTGGAGTATCCCATAACTCCACTTTGAATGATCTCTATAAGAATAGGCGATCCCGCCAATCTTTGAATGATTTGTAAAGGGGTGGAACTCCTTTACATTTGGCATTGATTCACCGGAGATTTATATATCTTTGGTTTAGATGCCGCTATCTCTTGCGATCGAATGTTGATTTTCTTGGAATTCTGCATCGATCTTATTCCTGAAGTCACGGTTGACCCGGTTAAGGTCGTCCGCGATTTATATAAGTATATTCATCTTCTATTTTGAAATTTAATTATCTCATCTTCGTTCGAGCTTATCTTCAAATCACAATTCTATTTGACAAGAGTCCCTCTAATTTGAATCTCTGTCTTTGTTTTGAAATCCGTTCGTGAATCGTCCTTTGAAAATCGGGTTTGTTTATATTTTAGAAATTGTTTTCTAAACCGAAATTATTATTTTAATAAGTATGATTTTATTCTATATATAAAATTGAAATGTTTTCGATAAGGATTATATACCCTTTTAAAATAAGAATTTGAGGTTTCGAAAGGATCTGTAATTTTGAAAAATTATATAAGAAATTTGATTTATCTAAAAATGATTTATAACTAAAGGATTTTAAATTTGAAATTCGAGAATTGAACTCCGGTATTTTGTAACTGGTTTTAAGATTTTGAAATATATAATAATAATATGATTTAAAAGTATTTTCCAAATAAGAAATGTTTCAAATGATTTTAATGAGTTTCGAATGATTTCGAAGAAATTTCAAAAAGAAGTTTGAGAAAATAGAAGTCCAGAACTCACTTATGTCGCTGGAAAATAATTTCGGTAATGAGTGCACGCATCATCGACATTGATTTTCGAGTTTCAGAGTGAGGGATAGGCCACTTTAGTAGCATCACTACGCGAGTGATTTTGCGAAACCAATTTTGATTTCAAAATTTTGAAGTATGATTTGATATTCGAAAGATATATGTAAATGTATTGAAACGATTTAAAATGAGCCGGTGTTCAGCCCTTGAGTTTTGGATTTGATATAACCCTATCTATTAAAATTGATTTACTAATTTGTTGCTGATTTTCAACTCTTGAATTTGAAAATGATTTCTTCAACTATTTTGAAGGTTCGAGCACTTCCAAATCAAGGTTAACTTTTTCAAAAGCTAGGAATTTTGAAAATTATAAAGCATATAAATTGGTATGAATGTTAAAGTATGAAGTAATATGAGTTAAATAGTTGAAACTGTTTTGTTAAGTAAATGAATAAGGAAAGTTTAAATTTTTTCTAATATGAAATTTAGATTTGAAATGTTTTGAGAAGAATTTGGTATTTAAAATATTTTGAATAAAATTTAGTTTAAATGTTTTAACTTAGTAACATCTTTATGAAACTATATATTTAACAAGTTGGAATAAATATATAAGTTGTACGTATGCTGTTTTATTCGCATAATTAATTTGATCCAAGTTTGAGTACACAAGTTCGAGGTGGATTACACCATTTCGTGTTAGGATTTTTCAGTTGATTCTTGATGGCGAATATTTGATATGGATTTTGGGCTTGATTCTTGAATTCTCTATCGTAGTATATGGCTATGCAAGGAGACCGATGGCTTCTAGTCGAGAAACCATATCGAAATCCGCATTAGGGAAGTCGAATGGACAATACTAGTTCAAAAGAAAACTTGTGTGATCGAGCGAGCGATCAAATGTGATTTTGCGAAATGATGACGTATGTACATCTTATATCCTAATATCATTGATATATTTTGACGCTGAAATTGAAAGCTGTCGAGTTAGAATATCTTTGCTTACTAAAAGTAAATTTCCAATTTAAATTACAAAGATATATAACCCATAAAAGCAAAGATATTCAATCCCATATGGCTCCTCATACAGCGAAATTTATTTTTGAAAAATTTGAACCTTATATAAGATAGACCTTATGTAAGTATAAGATGATTTTGAAAACATTTGATTATGGAAACGATTTGGTTGACTTAAATTATATTGATTTGGAAATTTGGATTTATTTTCTAAATCTATTATTTTGGAAACTTTGAAACTAAAGATAATTAATTTGAGAAGAAATAATTTGGTGAAATCGGATATGATTTTGAAATTGAACTGATATTGAAACAAATTGAAATTGAGAACCTTATGTTACTAAATACTTGATTTGGGAGTTGTCGAACTTATATAAAATTGATTTGTATGAGTATGAAATTGATTCGAAAACTATAGATTTGAAGAGGTACTCAAATTTGAAAGTGAAATCTTATATAATTGAAGTCTATATAAGTATGATTTGATATACTATTGATTTTGGAAAGTATTTGATTTGAAAATTTAAATCTTATATATAATGGATTTTATATAAGTACGATATTTGAAAGTGATTTGAAAGGGTACTATATGATACATATTTTCGAAGTAAAGATATGGAAAGTGCCTTCTGCTTGATATCCGATTTGTGGCCACATCTTGGATTCATTCTATCGATATTATTCTCTCTGATTTTGGTTTTCCGGATATGATACTCGAGTGTCCTTCGAATTCCATGGCGTTACCCATGGTCTTACGAACTCGACTGCATAGCGTAATTCGTAAGGCAGTGATTGCTTAAAAGGTACGGATGTTTCCTGGGGGATCCAGGCGTAACCATTGTGTATCTGCGATCTATGGTCGTGTTAGTGGCGTAATCCGCAAGGCAGAGATTGCTTACGGGGTATGGATGTTTCCTGGGGGATCCAGGCGTAACCATTTTTATGTATCCTGCGGTCCACCGTTTTGTTGCATGGCGAAATTCGCAAGGCAGTGAATGCTTAAAAGGTACGGATGTTTTCCTGGGGGACCCAGGCGTAACCATTGTGTATCTGCGATCCATGATTTGATTCGTTTTGTTTGATTGGATTGTACTTTCCATATCTGTTTTTAAAAAGTTTTTCCAGTATTTTCACTGGGTGTTGAAACAGGTCTACTAAGTACCTGGAGAATTCTAGTTTTGCGCCTGATCAACGCACTACCAGAGTCTACAGGAACAAGGATAAACTTGTCGAAACATCGAGTTATAAAGTATTTTCGAAATGAAATTTGTTTCATTATAAAGGTATTTTATTATAAAAAGGTATTTTCGAAATGAAATTTGTTTCATTATAAAGGTATTTTATTATAAAAAGTATTTTCAACAAAAGAAATTCCGTATTAATATTTGAAATTAAAACCCTTATGGTTCTAAATTAATTGTTCGTGCCTGATATTATTCCTTTGAATCTACCTTATCTGCTCAGCTTTATCTATTCACCTATATTTTGTTTTTCAAAAATCCTCCTTCTTTTCCTTGTTGACTATATTTTTATTGTTTAATTATATACTACTTGGTTTAATAGAAATTTTAGTGTTATAAATGTTTTAGAAGTTATTAATTAAATAAAACACATTTAAAGTAAATGATTATTGATTTATTAATAATATTTGAAAAGTATCTTGAGAAAATTTAATAAATTTATGAATTATGGATTTAAATGTTTCAATAGCTTCTTTGTAAAAATAAGCAATAATGTAAATAGTTGTTTTCAAATAGCCTACATATATTTATAAAGGTGTTATTTAAACCTATAAATGATACTTATAAAGGAAACAAGAAATTTTACAAAGGGGTTTGAAAATATTAAGGTATTAAAAATAATTGAATTGTAAATGAAGTTTTCAAAATGAATATTTCAAGTAAAATTTATATAGTTTCAAATTAATTGTTTAATCTTGACTTTCAATCTATCTTTTCTGTCTGGTTGTTTCTATTCTTCTACCTCCTTCCTTTTCGGGGACGAAAAGTTTTGAGTGGGGGAGAGTGTAACGACCCGTAAATTTTAATAGTTTTAATAATATGTTAATTGAAATTTTGTGAAATTTTAAACAATAAAATTTGAAAATAAAAATTTATTATTTGGAATACGTCTATTTTAATATAGCAACTGGTAAATTTTCATCTGATAATATTGAAGTTTATTTTTCTGTGAAATTTTATTTCAAATCAAACCGGTTAATAACAGTGAATTTTAAAGTTTTCCGAAACCAAAATATGTCAACAGGAGAAAATTTATTCAGAGCATTCTGAATCAGACTGCGAAATTCGTTTAGTGAAATTTGGACTTCTATTGCTCCGTTTATCTTAATTCTGGCAAAATAGCAGCATTTCTGGTACCGATTATCGACTTTTGATCGGATGATCGTACCGCTAATATCTGTATACCGTTTTGATCGTCTTGTCACACTGATCTCTACGGTATATTTATTTTTGCGCTTTGAAGTTTGGTACGCGACGGAAATAAGTAAACAGTTGTCGTACAATATTTGTGACTTTTATTCTCTTACTCTTTTCAACTCCAGTCGTGGAATCCAAGCAACCATCAATTGCCTTAATTTCCTGCATCAATCAATGGTCCATCTGTTACTTTTATTTATTCCTATTCTCTGACTTTTGGGTTATCTTTTTCCAATTTATTCTTTCTCCCATCGCTTCACATATTTAGATCTGGTTCCTCATCTTCCTGTAGCTCTCGTCATTTTTTTTCCATCCTCTATTCCAACTTCTTCCATAAGTGAATCCACCTTCCATCTCCACCATTCAACCATTAACAAACCGACAACACCTTGCTCCTTATTTTTGCTCGTTCCCCCTCAACAACTCGTCCTCTCCCTCCCCGTTGAACCCACGACCAGCGGCACAAACCCAAGCAACTCCACCCGAACCCACCTTATAGTCGCACGCCCACTTTCCTCCATGCCAGCAAACATCTTTCCCAGCCTCATCGCAACGTTATCCAGCCAACCTCCCATGCCCGAGTCGTATCTCCCGTACACCCTCACTCTCCGCCATCTGATAACCCGGCCGCCTTCCCCTCTACCGTGACCAACACCACCAGTCGCCGCTTCTTCCTCCGCCCACTTCTTTCCAGCAGCAGCCTGTGGCCGCTCCTCCAACCTGCCGAGCATCTTTGATCCTCACATTTTCTGTGTGCAAGGTATATGGTATATATGTTAGTATACACTGCTGTTTCATGGGGTTTACGTATGCGTTCATGCTAATTTTTGAGATTTTTATGTTTGTTTTATATATATCAGTGATGATACAATTATGTTAAAGATGTATATAAATATTTGTTTTGCAGTGCAAGTTTTATATAAACCAAGGTTAGTATATACATAGATAAGAATATATAAGTGATATACCTTTTGTTTGTAAAATCTCGGTTTATCAGACTATATGTATATTGTTATTTGTTTACAAAGTATAGATATATGCATTTTTATTATAAGAGTATTGTTGGGTATTATAGTCATAACGTGTATTGTTGAGTGTACTGTATATTATTATATTTCTGAACATATATAGTATCATTTAAATATAGTCTAGTTTACATATATAATAGATATATGTTGATTTCAGACCGTATGGTCAATAGTTGTTTCTAAGCTATTTATGTTTTTTGAAATCGTATGTATATAATTTTAATAAGTTTCAAAGTTAATATTAGTTAATAGATTATGTACGTTTAGTTATATATATTATAATGATATTCATATTGGGCATTGAATTCTGGGTGAAATATTTGCGTAGTAACATTTTTGTATAGATGGTACTGGTCTGTTGCATATACCCTTTGGGTCTGCATTCTGGTTATGCACATAATTAAATAAACAGCTCTAAGTATAGTAAGGGACAAAGTTAGTATATAATACAAAGTGGTGATTAGGCTGTGAGGGTGGTGAAATATGTCTGTTTCTTTTATAAGGTCGTCTGCATAGTATATTTTATTTTGTAGGGCAGTGTGCCTGCATTTATGCACTATTACCCTACATGCATGAATCGGGTTTTAGTCTAGTAATATGTGTTATTTCTAATACATGTTTAGAATTGATTTATAAATACTAACTCTGAATATGGCAGTATAAATGTAGTATTTTTAAAGTATATACGTGATATGTTAGATGAAATGAATATAATGTGTACGTGTGGATTTTCTTTTTAAATATATTATGTATATATACATATTTGAGTTTAATATATATATATATATATATATATGTATTTGATTTAAACAATAGATTTTGAATCGCGCACACACACACACATACATATATATTTTGAATTGAAATGTATTTGAATTTAGGATATGATTTTTATCCATTTATAGTTATATATAGTTATATATATAGGTTCACCTATACCAATTATCTTCACCGATCCAATTCTGACTTGATTTCGTCCAATTCGATTTATCAGCTTTATTCGTTGATTCGTGCCAATCTAGTTTTGCCTTGGAATTCGTGTGCAGATGTGTAACTTGATTTCAGTGTTGTCCTCTCTAGCCTCGAAAGGTGAGCAATCACTCACGATTAACTTTCTTATATTTATTAAATTTGATTTCAATTGAAACGACAATTGGAATATGATGCTGTAGTTATTTAAAATTTTATATATGCTATTATCTGTATATGTTCACCTGTGACATCTGACACCAGTATCTAGTATTTATATGCCTGTTATTACTATTATCTGTATATGTTCACCTATGACATCTGACACCAGTATCTGTTATTTATATTGATGATATATGCCTGTGGTTATATTTTATATTATCTGTTATCACTCTACAAGTTCCCTGTTAGTATAGAATTCACTATGGGTTGAAATGATACATACCCGAACGGACTTTAGAATAGGAGAATTTCGTTATGGGTTGAAATGATAAACCCAAGCGATTTTCATTTGAATTGAAATTGGGATTACGGGTCGAAATGATATCTACCCGTATATATTTAAATTTCGGATTGAAATGATAAATATCCGTATCACTTAACCATATGATAAATATATATACAGACACCGTTGGTCCATATATATAAATATTTTAAAAATGAATTCTATGGTTTTGGAAAGAAATATATGGTTTTAATAAATGTTGAGCCTTAAATTATTATATATAAATGGGAATGATTGATTTAAATACATATAATATGTTGAGTATTTAAAATATATTTCAAAATAGATTTTGGTAATAATTTGATTAAGTTAAGGTTAGAAAGATAATTTGAATTTAGTTGAAATTGTATTCAATAAAGAATTTTATTTAATTAAACCGATTTGGAACTTATTGAAATTGAGATGTAAGATATGATTTATAACTTGAGTTTGATTCATAAGTAATCTAATGAATATTTCTTATTTAAATAAAGTTTAAGGAAATATTTAGTAAAATGTAATTTAAGGCTAGTTAAATGGTATTGAATTTATTTAGTGAATATTCCCTGATTAAATAATAATGAAGTTAAATCAAGAGCTATATGAAACTGTTAAATTTAACTTTGAAAATGTTGAATATTAAAGCTTTGAAATATATTGAAAATTTAAATGAACTGTTTTAGAAATGAATTAAATTGATGAATTGAATTTTGAATAAATTTGAATTTGGAATTTGAAGTTGATTTGAATCGATTTGCTAGACTTAAGGAAATTAAATACTTTACTTTTTAAATCATTTAATATATATATATATACTATTTTGGAAAATAGATATATTTGAAATAAAATGATATTTGGGTTTTGAAGAAAATAAATTTAAAATGGCCACGGTGTCATAATGTATATTCCCACCTTGTAGATAGTTCTACAGATCCTTAGAGGATGGTTATCCCAAACATCCTTTAAGTTACTTGTATTTCAGTTGATATTTCACTTGAGTTGGATTTATTGATATAAGAATGTTAATCCTGACTCGAGTGTTTTGTGTTTTGCTTTACGCTCGGGTCAGACCGAGTGATACAGCATTTGAGACTCACCTTTGGAGTTTGGAGCTTCCTTTGGAGATCCAACTATCGCCTCAGCTTTCAGCTCTTCTAGTTGATTTGTTCAGAGAAGTCATCTGTTGTACTGAAGACTTCACTGCATTTGCGATATTCTGTTGTATTTTATTTCTAACTCTGATGTTTATATAGTAGCTTCATGAACTACTATTTTATCTATTCCGCTGCGTATTTTTGTATTACTCTGTGTCTGTGATTCTGTGATTGATTTATTTACTACATATGCTGAGTTTTGCCAAATTTAAATTAACAATCTGATATTTTGAATTATTCAAGTCTGACATGTGTGGATTTATTGTCGATTTGAATGGTCCAAATAGCGGGTCGTTACAACGTCATTCATAAACTCCATTTTATAGACTCGCTTTGCTATGTATATATTATGTCATGTATCATATTTTTCCCACTATGATCTATGAATCTGTGTTTATTGATATATACATGTTGTATATTGTTATATCCTGATAAACCCACGTGTTTATTAGTCTGTGCTGATACCAGTTATGTATATCGGTATAATATTTTAAGGTAAGAACATGTATTTGTATTAGCCCAAGGGAATATTCACATTGAAGGTTACTATGCTATAGGAACGAAATGGCCAATAGTTGTAAACAATGTAAATGCAGTGGTAGTGCGATATAAACTAATTTATCTGCTGATGCAGAATATGAGTATGAAAAGTAAATAGTAAAGTAAATGACACCAGGGATTTTTATACTGGTTCAAACTCCCGTTCTACGTCCATTCCCAGACTCCTTTAACCATCAACCCTTTCTTAACCCGGAGGAACAGGTATTATACTGCCTGAGCAACCGAACAGGACTTCTACCGCCTAGACAACCGAATAGGACTTCTACCGCCCGAGCAATCGAACAGGACTTCCAATACAAATAGTAAAGTTGTTTCTGACTGAGTATACTCTTGAATAGCACTGATAAGTCAATAATGTACACCCTTCCTATAATCTTTTACTCAAGTATGATGTGTATAGTTGTGTGTATATGAAGAATAGGAAGTTTCAGATTGCTTGAAAAATATGAAATTGTGATCGTAAGTAATGAATATATGAATTCAAGAGAGCAATAGATTCGGAGAATATAATTCAAGTTAGAGCAAGAGAGAAAAAGTAAGTGAAGTTATTTGTTCTTGAAATTCATGCATATATATAGTAAATAGAAAGTTACAACTTCTGGTGAAAAGATGTTATCGAATAGCAATGGTCATAACCTTCTGTGAAGAAGAAAACCATTCATGAAAGGAGCTGTCTATTCAGAAAATAGCAGTTGGAACCAGGTCAGTCGACTGGTCTATGAACTTCAGTTGACTGGATTTGAAAATATAAACGTGTATACATATGTGCACAAGTTCAATTGGCTGTTTATAAATGTTCAGTCGATTGAATGACCTTGTTCAGTCGGCTGTATTCTATTGATGAACAAAAATTACCATGGCTCATTTGGTTAGAGCACTTGCCTTCTAAACTAGTGACCTGGGTTCAAGCCATGCTCCATGCATTTTTTGAAAACTTGATTTTTCATTTAAAGTATGAATTTACCAATGACCCAAGTTCAACTATTGCTTCATATATTATTATTGTTATTATTTTATTTTAATTTTTAAAATAAAACATTTATTACTTTTATAGAATGTTTCGAATGTGTGTGTTTGTGAACTACTTGAAGAGAGATTTTAACATAGCTAAAAACTGGACTTTGACTCCACACAACATATATATGAACCATACTTTATAAGGTTGATTCCGGTCTTCGTAGTTCTTTGTTGTAGATTCATGAATCTTCATGTCGATTGAATTTCTTGTCATTAATCAAAACATAAGATCCAACATTCTCCCCCTTTTTGATGATGACAACTCCATGTATGAGATGAATGAATCTCGACAATATTGCTCCATAGTTCTATATCTCCCCCTGAATATATGATAGTCTTATCTTTCAGTTTCTCCCCCTGAATCTGTGCTTGCATCGTTGATTCTTACAAATAGTGTTAGAGCAATATCTTTCTCCCCCTTTGTCATCGACAAAAAGGAGAGTTTATATGATGACATAAATTATATTACACATAAGTGTTAACATAGAACAGTATAAAACAAAATAACTACTACTTATAATGTAAGGTATCATCAAAAAAATATCATTTAAAGCATGCGATACCCAAGGTTCTTATAGTTTCCTAATTTTTAGGAAACCATACCCAATTGGATATGGTTGAACCTTTATAAATATAATTTTCATTATTAACTACCATATCAAAATAATCATCAATGTATTTTTCTCTATTTTTCCAATTAACGGGAACCCAAATACTTAGATAATCATTATTCTTATTTCCTGTCAATGATTTTGTACTTCTAGAGATAGTACAAACATTATTGGTCATAACAGTATTTGAATTTCTATAAAAATTGGATTTAGACTTTACTCGAAATATAGTACTAGCACTAACATTTTAACTATACATGAAAGCGTATCTAGTGCTATTTCTATGATCAGTTTTATTATATCCTAAATCACTTTTATCATGTAAAGGTCTAGAACTAGATAAAATCATATTTAAATCGTTTTGACCTTTATTAAATTTTGTGACTTCAGTGTTAAGTTTATCAAATTTAGCTCTAAAGTCATAATTATTATTTTCAAAAGAACTATTACCGTTTTTCAAAATATCAATTTGCTTGTTCAATTAAGAATTCTCCTTTTTTAATGTACAGTTCTCATTTTCGGAAGAAAAATTCGAGATTCTAAATTTTCTAAAGATGATTGTAATAAATCATTTTGTCTTTTCAAATCCGTAATTTCTTTTGAAAAATTTTATTTTTCAAACAAAGTGTTTCATCTAGAAAATCTTTAAGAGCCTCAAAATTATTTTTCAAAACACCATGTTGATTTTTTAAATCTAATTTCTCTTTTTTTAATTTCTCATTTTCAATTTTGATTGATTTCATCTTTTCTTAAATAAGAAAGTTATGCTTTGAGATTTTATCGCATATACTAACTAATTCATTATTACCATTTACTGAAATTTATAAATTAGAAAGTACCTTTTTATAGTCCTCACTGGTGGCTTTGACAGGGATTTTGCCTATTGTATTTTGATTGGATTGTTTTTTGGCCATTATTCTACGATGTTGTGACGATCGATAGGATTCCAAGCACTGATACCAAATGAAGGTGACTATGCTATAGGATCGAAATGGCCAACAGTTGTAAATAATGTAAATGTAGTGGTAGTGTGATATAAACTAAGTTATCTGTTGATACGGAATATGAGTATAAAAAGTAAATACTAAAGTAAATGACACCAGGGATTTTTATATTGGTTTGAACTCCCGTTCTACGTCCAATCCCAGACTCCTTTTGGAATTTATCTATCAACCCTCTCTTAACCCGGAGGAACAGGTATTACACTGCCTGAGCAACCGAACATGACTTCTACCGCCTAGACAACCGAATAGGAATTCTACCGCCTGAGCAACCGAACAGAACTTCCAATACAAATAGTAAAGTTGTTTCTGACTGATTATACTCTTGAATAGCACTGATAAGTCAATAATGTACACCCTTCCTATAACCTTTTCCTCAAGTATGATGTGTATAGTTGTGTGTATATGAAGAATAGGAAGTTTCAGATTGCTTGAAAAATATGAAATTGTGATCGTAAGCAATGAATATATGAATTCAAGAGAGCAATAGGTTCGGAGAATATAATTCAAGTTAGAGCAAGAGAGAAAAAGTAAGTGAAGTTATTTTTTCTTGAAATTCATGCATATATAGAGTAAATAGAAAGTTACAACTTCTTGTGAAAAGATGTTATCGAATAGCAATGGTCATAGCCTTTTGCGAAGAAGAAAACCGTTCATGAAAGGAAGTGTCTATTTAGAAAATAGCAGTTAGAACCAGGTCAGTTGACTGGTCTATGAACTTTAGTCGACTGAATTTGAAAATTTAAACGTGTATACATATGTGCACAAGTTCAATAGGCTGTTTATAGATATTCAGTCGACTGAATGACCTTGTTCAGTTGACTGAATTATATTGATAAACAAAAATTACCATAGCTCATTTGGTTAGAGCACTTGCCTTTTAAACTAGTGACCCGGGTTCGAGCCTTGCTCCATGCATTTTTTGAAAACTTGAATTTTCATTTAAAGTATGAATTTACCAATGACCCAAGTTCAACTATTGCTTCATATATTATTATTGTTATTATTTTATTTTAATTTTTAAAATAAAACTTTTATTATTTTTATAAAATGTTTCAAATGTGTATGTTTGTGAACTACTCGAGGAGAGATTTTAACATAGCTAAAGACTGGACTTTGACTCCAAACAACATATATATGAACCATACTTTATATTGTTGAGTCTGGTCTTCGTAGTTCTTTGTCGTAGATTCATGAATCTTCGTGTCGATTGAATTTCTTGTCATTAATCAAAACATAAGATCCAACACACATATGGTCGCTCCTAACAAGCCCCATTCTATGCATTACTAGAAAGTGTTCTTTAGTAATAATCTTTGGTAGTATGGGTATAGAGGTGGGATGTTACACCTTTGGTATTAGAGCAGGTTCGGAATAATATAGTATATACGTGACACGAGTCTTAACCTTAGAGTCCATATTCCCCTTTCTTTGTGGTAGTTACCCTATATTAAAGAGATTGTAGGACCATACGATGATTACTGAGGTAATCATTTAGGGATGTACTTGTTATTTTTCCATTATCCATTATCCTTATCCTTATCTCTTCTGTGTGTTTGTCTCCGTATGAAATGGAAGTTATTGATGAAGGTAGTGAGGTAAGGAATTATTAGACGGACCAATGGTGTTGGTATTGGTGATGTTATACAAACCTTTATGTTTATGGCTTGGATGAGAATGAAGTAGCTCGGTTTGGGATGCTGTAAAAGACCCTAATTTGAATCTCGCATTATGTATACTTTATAGCACTAACTTGTGATGAGGAGAGTTTGAGTAGAAGGATTCAGTAGTGATCAGAGTTACGTAGTGGAAGCTGATAGATAACTTTCCGCTAAAGGAATTTTCTACTTGTTTGATTGGTGTGTGTATTGTTGTACTAATGTTTGTTTTTTATTTGGGCTTTTTCTAGAATGTAGGAATTGAGTAGGGGTTATCACTGAAAAATTATACACCCACTTGGATCAAGATGATGAAAAAGTCAGAAGCCATAAGTTCTTTTAATTATGGGAGAAACTACAAAGGGATATGCATATTTTTTTTATAACAGAAATAATATATATGTATATATAACTAAAATATTGAATGAAAAAAATTAATTGAATACATTGTTTGATATTATGGATGGATGATGTATGATGAATTACGTTGTTGTCAATGGTTGAAGACTTGATTATATGTACAAGTTTCAAAAATAAATATTTTCATACAACCAAGCATATGATTTAATAAAATATGAATATTATTTTATAAAGCGATTGAAAATATTTTAATAGTTTATTTTGGTGTTAATTTGTCCATTGAGTGTTTTAAGGATTTTATTCGACAAGGGTACGCATGTATGATAGGGATTCCTAAACTTTTAAATGAGGCAAAACTAACACAATATTTTGGAAATGGTATAAGAAATATTTTACTTAGAATTATGTATTATTTTATAAAGCAATATATTATTTTAGAAAATGAAAATATTATTTTTCTATATTAAAATAGTTTTTGAAAAACATATGCAACCTTTGGGTATTAGTGTGAAGTTGAGATCAATGGCGAGACATTGTTGATATAAAACCCTAGGCAGTCAACATTGCATCCTATTGATGAAAAACATGCTAAAATTTGTGGCATGACCACATTATATATTCTAATATAAATTAATTTACGAACAATTATATATAAGGATATATTTGTTTAAGTTTGAATCAAAAGAATTTTATAATGATATATATATATATATATATGTATATGTATAATAGATTTGTTTAGAGTTGAAGATAAATTTTCTGAAGGAAAAAAAATAAAAAATAAATGTTTTTCTTGCTTTATCAATAAAGATTTATCAAGGTTGTATGGAAGAATGTTACGTATTTTAAGACACATCTTGAAAAAAAATCATGTAAAGATGTTTTGAAATCATTTCAAAAAATATAAAATTCATTGAGAAAAGTGGAAGTATATTTATTTATAGAATAAAGGATAAGTATATGACAAAAAATTAATCGACTTTATAAGTTTAATTTGCTAAGGTAAATTTGAATTTTTGCAACTCTTAGCTTTTTTGAAAGAAGATTTCAAAATATACAACTTGGTTTATTTATTGTATTTGGTGCATGCATTATTCACATTTGTAATTTTGTGGATTGGTGTTTTGGATATATGCATGAGTTTTTAAAAAAATCTATTTTTTAAGCAAAAAAGGAAAAAAGAAAAAGGAAAGTGTTAATTGATTTTTGAAAAGTGGAAATTAGGTTGAATGGCTTCCCATTCCAGGGTAGTAAGTTTTAACGACGGCACTTTTGAATAATTAGTTTTAAGGACAATTTACAGGAAAATGATAAATTTATTTATCTTTTAAAGTTATAAAGGAAAATGATAAATTCATTTATCATTATTTCTGTATAACTGAAAATGATAACTACATTTATCTTTTTCCTTTAAATTATCCTTAAAACTAATTTTCAAAAGTGCTGTCTTTAAAACTTATTACACTGCACAAAGAAACCCTTTGAGTGAAAATCTCCTTTTGAAAATGTATATATGAGTTAAGAAAGAGATATTTTATATAATATTATTGATAATATAAATTAGAAAGTTAGTTTTCCAAATATGAAGTTGCAATGTAAAAAGTTTTTAGCAATTTAGTCAATATAATTTGGAAATGTTGTAATAGATTTGAAGAAAAAATGAAAGAAAAAGGAAGGAGAAGAAAAACAAATAAAGTTTATAGTTTCATGAAAGAAAGGAGGTCGTGAAAAAAAGGTCATGGGTTTAAATTTTTTTTAAAAAGGGCGACGGATTAAAATTTTAAGTTTAATGGTTTTTAAAAGGGAATTTATATGTTGGCAAAGGTTCCCAAATTATTGAAAAAAATATTTCAAACATTATTTGATAATTTGAAATGTAAATTTTTGTCATTTTTGAATTTATTCTAAAATATTTAATCCTTGAAGAAAAAGATTTAATCCGTATATTATTTGGATATATATATATATAAGGGGGAATAAAAATGATTTGAATTTGATATTTTGGAATAAAATGTTTCAAAGAAAATTATAAATAAAAGATTTTAGAATTTTTGAGGAACATTTTCGAAGACAAAATATTTACAATTAAATAATATTATTTTATTTTTAAAAAATACGTATATAATGAAATTGTGGAGGAAATGAAATATTAATAGGGAAAAAGTGTTGTACTTTAATAAGAAGTGTTTTTGTGATAAAAATAAAGAAAATTTTGAGTTTTTAGATTTTAAAATTTTTAAGCTGAATAAACTTGAAGACCCATAAATGAAATGGCTAATTTTTCGATTTTGTTTTCTTCCGTCATAACTTTAAGCATTGACGGTATGATTTTATTCTATTAGTTTTTCATTCATTAGAAATTTATTTTCATAAGTAATAGCTTTCATGATAATCATTTTTTTTTTGAAATTTGAAGTTAATTATTGTAAAATGTTACTTTGAATAAATAAAGGATTTTGGACAATGCATAGAAAATTTTTAAGCTAAAACAACGATTTGTTTCAATCACAAATCTCAAATCGTTAATCCTTTTTTGATGATTTTACATTAGTTAGAAAGCTAAGTCATTAGACAGCAATTTTTTCACGAAGTGAGATGCAAAATTATGAGGTTAACTAAGGTTAAAACTTGAGTTAAAAAGAAAGCAAACTACTATCCTGCAAATGAAAATCCTTCATTACATCGCTAAATCATTTGATCGTAACTTTCAAATGATTTATCTGATTTGAAAGTCATGTATTTCCTGGAAAGCTGATAAATAACGAACAACTTTTGTTTTAAGAGTTTTTGTATCAATCCTGATATTTGAGTAAATATAATAAACTAAATAATGATTTAATTTGGAAAATTTAAATCATTAGTTTGGAATTTGTAGTCTTTTATAAATGATAATTTATTTTAGAATAATTAAATCTAAATTATTTTGAAATATTAGTATTTTCAAAGTGTAAAGAATCATTTAAAAATATTATTGAGAGTTAGTTAATTTTAATAAATTCTAAATTTAGAGAATATTAAAGAAATTAAAATTTAAGAATTTATTTAAAGATAATTGGAATTTGAGTTTACGCAAGTATAATTATTTAGTTTGAATCTTTTATTTTTTAATAAAAGGAGAATTTGAGATATGTAGACATCTTAATTAATAAAAATGTATTCATTGTTAAAATAGTTAAAACTTTTAATTAAAATATGGGTATTGGGCTTAATGTAAATATTATCCCATTAGTCCAAATAAGGGAGAATTCTTATCTCCTTTGTAATTGAGAATGGACTATACGTTCATTTTATCTTATGTAGGAAACAAAATAGGTTTCTCAAAGCTAAAAGAAAAACCCTAACCTAGAGCAAAATATTTAAGATTAATTAAAAAGAATCCTTAGTAAATCCAAGATAAATAGAGTAAGTGTTCTAAACCATATCTCTATCTTTTAGATCCATAAAAGAGTGATTTTGATCTCGTTTTTGATCAATTGCTTGCTGATTGGCTTTTTTTATTTTTTAGGTAATTTTGGTGAAGCTAAGAGCTAGCAAGGCTTAATTGAGGATCTAGCAAGTTATAGGTATTGTAAAGGTGAGTATAACCTCATAAGACCTATCTCTAGATCAATTTGCATGTGTGGTTGGTTGATTCTATTATTGATTGCTATTGTTTTATTGAATCGATTTGTTGCTATTTAAAATAATTGCATGCTGAAAGTATTAGTTCTTATAAATTAGAAAATTGATATTCTAATTAAAATTATGATGCCATGTTTGAGTTGTAGTTGATGTATTTACACACTAGAACCCTTGTAATCAATCTAAGATCGAAGAGCTATCATCAGAGTCTGACCGAAGGGTTTCCTAGAGCTGAAATAGCTCCAGGATACGCTGTAACCAATGCAACAGTGTGCCCCACGGGTGGACTGGTAGGCATCCAGGGGCTGTTCAGCTCTAGGAAATTGCATTTAGTCCGTCCGTTCGTCATCCCATTTGTTGTTGGGTTTCTATGCTTTTGATGGATGATTATATTATGTTATGGAGGCAATTTCAACTCATATTTGCTAGTAGAATAAATTTATAAAAATAGATTTGGAGTTGATATAGAAGTTGAACTATATGGACCAATTCATGGCTATAATCTTGTGATAACCTTGGTGTAACGACCCCGAATTTTTATATATTTAAATTGATAATTAAATTGATGTTTGAATAAAAATTGTAAAATCAATCGATAAATGAATGCGAGTTTCTCCGAATTCAAATAATCTATGTGTTAAATCATTTAAAGTTAAATATAGTATATATATGTACATATGTGAATGTGTATATATTCGAGTATATACGAGTAAATTTGAAATTATAATATATATATGCATATTTGATTTGAATTTAAATCTTTATATAAATGGTTTAAAATATAAAGAAATAAATTTTAAATGATTTAAGTATGTACACCCATAATTAAATAGTATAGCTGTAAACAAAGTGTATATGAACAAGAAGTTCAGATATGTATGCAAGATACCTCTAGTACACAACATATTTACATCAGCCGAAATCAAGTTAAGCTTGTAAAAGCAAATATTTATATCTCAAACACTAGTAACAAGACAGCATAGATATGTGTATTCATGTACAAAAATATAATAAAGAAAGCAAAGTAAAATTTATATTATGTGTAGCTTGTTAATGAAGCCAAGCAAGTATATAAAAGAAAATATAAGATATGTACAAAATGAAGACATAAGTACAACAGCAATTATTGTCTCAATCCTTACAGCATACAAAATTTATACGAATTTAACTTGAAAGAAGATAAGTATGAAAACTTAATAAATGCAGCCCCAAACAAGTTCCCTCAGCCTCCATATCAAAATCTCTGGCTAAAGATTTAAAAAGCAAATCTTGTACCTGCTTTGTATAAACAATAATCAACTTCACTTTTATATATATCACTTGTAAACTTCTTATATACTTCAGCCTCTCTTATTCATTCGTTCATGAAAATTAAAGCTAAGTCAGGAAGGAAAGAAAACATAAGTATCATCATTCAACTAAGCTACCATTCAGTTCAACTAAAAGGAAAAAAAAGAAACAAAAGCTGCAAGATCAAAGTGAAATGTAAGATCTGAAAGCAAGATTCGTTTCCAGATTCAAGTCTCAAATTCCAGGCTTAAAACAAAAATGAGATGCTTCTCTGTTCTTTCTATGTTCTTCTTCCCTTTCAATGGTGAGCAAACTCATTTAAACCCATCTATATATTTTGATATCTGAGTTGATGTTTGAAGTATATTGTGGAAGTGATTGTTGGTTGATAATTATGGCAGCATGCTTGTATGAATATGTGTGTAAAATTGTGTGTGCATGTCTGCATAAGATGGTCATCTTGGTTCATTGTTTACAGGTATTAAACCTGTTCAAGAGAAAAAAAACAACAACTTCAATCTCTCCGATTCATTTCAGGCTTTCTGAACTAAAAAAAAATGTTTGTGCTAACTTGTTTCAAGTCTTAAAATTTAAGTTGAGTAAATTTAATCAAAGTTTTTCTGGGAATATGAAAAATACAGGAAAAACTCAACATATGTCGAAAATTTAACCATCACGTTTTCTGGTTTATATTATATCATCAAAACGTTTTTGAAATTAACGATTTTTAAAGGTAGAATCATAATTTTTAATCAAGTAATCTTTGAGGAAAATGGGAATGATCAGAATTGTCTTTTTCACCAAATTCCGGTGATCGAGGCAATGATAAATCTTATGATCAAGGGTGGAGCATGTTCGAAGGTCAGAGATCATCGGAAAATTGCTCAATGATTTTATCATTCGTCGTTGGTGACGAACGAGAACGAAATAGGGTTTAACAACCCAGTATGGTCCATAGCATTTAAAAGGGAAATTCGTCATTGCCGAGGCGATTCAGGTGATCGGTCAGAGGGGAAAAGGAGGAGGAGGCTCTCGCGAGGGTCTGAACGCGACGGCGTGGTTGCAGGTGGTCTACGGTGGTGGAAGGAGGCGTTTCTGTTGACCGGTTCTTTTTGTTTATGGGGTTCGATTGTTCGATTTGAAATTTGGTCGAAGTTCATCAACCTGGGTGATCGTAGCCTATAGGTGGGTCGTCAGTGATGTGTTGGTGGTGTCGTAGGTGGTCGGAGTTGCTTCTTTGAGTTGTGCACGTGAATACGTGTGTGTATCAGGGAGTTTGAAGGAGAGAAGAAGAAGAAGTACTTGAGGAACGATGGATGATCTCGGGAAAAAGGGGTTGTGGCTCGAGTAGACTATCGGAATGGTCTCGGGTTGTTCGTAATGATGACAGGGTTTTCAGTTTTTAAAATAAAAACAAGTGTAAAGGAAAGGGAAGGGATTTACCTGGGGACGTGCTCGGGAAAACGTGGTTGGAGCTCGGGGAAAGGAAGTGATTGCTCGGGTGGATTTCGAAATGGCTCGGGTTGGTGATAAAAACAGTTTTTTTGAAAAAAAAAACTTAATAAAGTAATTTACTTGTTAAATGGAATTAATTACTGGAAGTGAATTACTTAATAAAAGTAACTAAGCTAAATTTGTTAATGATTTAAGTTTGATAAATCAAGTAATTAATGAATAGTTGATTTAAAGGACAACTAATTTAAAATAATTACTTAAATGAAGGCAATTAGGGATGGATAATTATTGGTTAAAGATTGATTAATCAAGTATCTAAAGGATAATTAATTTAAAAGAAGAATTAATTAATGTGATTAATTAATTAGGATAATTAATTTAAAGAATGATAATTTATTGAGGAATAATTAATTATAGTAATTAATTAAAGATAATTAATTAAATGGTGAATTAAATAATTAAAGGGTAATTATTTAATAATTAAAGGTTGATGAATTATAATTAAAAGTTAATTAATTTATTATTAATAGTTAATTAATAAACGATTAAAGAATAATTTATCAAAATGGTTTGTAAATTATTAATAATTAATTAACCAGGATTAGTAATTTATTCATGAGTAATAAATCTGATTTAAATTAATCAGATAAATTAATTGATCTTACTTATGAATGTTTGGATTCTGTTGAATGATATGAATTGTTTGATATCCCTGATATATGATGTTTTGTGATATACCCTGATTTATGTTGTGATTTGAAATTCCTATTTCTGTGATATATTACTTTGTGAATATGAAACCCTTGACCCGTAAAACGGCACTTGAACTTCGATGCGACAGGGAGTCGGATTCCAATTGGTTATCCGAAACCCACATCGAATTGTAATAATGAATCTTTATGACTGATAAATTGACTTTATCTATGAATCTGTGAATGAAGATAAGCGTTATCGATTATATCGCTTATCGATATATCTGTGATGATTGATGTTGTGCACTATTGTGTGAAACCCCTGGACTACACCATACACACACAAATATGGATTTCACGTGGAAATCGGTTAAGTCACAGATAATTTAAATTTAATGTTTTTGAAATTGAAATTTTAATTTCAATTGATTTTGAAATTTGAAATTTGGGTTTAAAGTGAAAAGCTTTTGAAATGGAATTTCAAAGATAAAAGTTATTTTGAATAACTTAATCGAGTTTTGAAAATTTAAATAATTTGATTTAAATTTGAATTCAAGTTTGAAATTGAATCCTATGATTTGAAACTAGGGATTGAAAATGTTATAAATGTGTTTGTATGAATTAAACCATTTCAAAAGTATAAAGTTTGGGAATTTGAATTTAACCCAAGGATTTCAACTCGTATGAATAAATCAAATTTTCTGAAATGAAACTATTTGTTTTCAAAAGAATAAAAGCTTTCAGATAAGAAATGAAATTCCAGTTTAATTAAAGGAATTTCAAGATTGAAGCGAAAATGGTTTTCCAAGTTATGAATGAATTGTTTTGAAAAGCTATGAATTAAATCTGTTTATTTTTAACAGATTTAAAATGATGATTTGTTTAAACTATTTGAAATGGAATTGTTTGAAAGCTATAAGTTAAATCTTTGTTTTAAAGATTTAACGAGTTAATCAAATTGAAATGGGAATTAATTTGGAAAATCTGTGAATGAATCTTTTGTTTAAAATATTAAAGTGTGAAAATTGTTTAAACCGTTGAGGGTTGTTGAAATGAATCTTTTTGTTTAAAAAGATGTAAATGGTAATTTGTTTTAACCATTCAAATGGAAAGTTTTGGGTTTTAAGTTGTGACTTAATTGAAATCCCAATATCCATATATTTTAAAGTATTGCGCTCATTATTCGGTTTAGCCGGGAGAGGACCTTTGTGTCATATAACCCGTTCCGAATACTGGTACGTCGTATATGGATAGCATTTGAAGACCGGTGGTGAAGACCGGATATTTTCGAAAACGAAAGGACAACTCGTCGAATGTCTCTGCATCGACTGGCCCCGATATAGAGATTTTATCACCCTTTGTGATGGGAAGTCCGGACGTGATTGGAAATTATCCGGAATTGCAAGGGCTTCGTGAGAAGTGCCTTCGGTTCTGTTCGAACCCGGAACAGACTTGTATGGATTGTATGTCTGATGTAACGACCCGGAATTTTCGAACCCGAAAATTCCAGATAGTTAGAAGAAAAAGAAAGAGATAGAAGAAAGAAACAGAAAGAAGAAAGAAGAACAGAGGACACAACATCTCACATTCGCAGCGGATTAAATATAATAACAAATAATAATATCAGTTATACAAAGAAAAACTGCATTTGTTAATTACATTTTAATACATCAGAGTTACAACATTCACAAATGTACTAGACAGTTAAAATTAACATGTCTCAGACAACTATAATATCACAGCGGAATATACTCCATACGTTCCTGATATCCAGCTCGCCTCCTGAGCTCCAGAACGTCCTTACCTGAAATCTGTAATACTCGGTCTGACCCGAGCATTACAATAAAGTAACACCCGGGTCAGGCTGGAAACCAGCGTGAGTAAACTCATCTAACATGAATTTCAATTTATAGAACTTATTTAAACCCGGGGTAACTCGTATTTTACTATAAGTAAACAACTTATATAGTCAACACTTATTTTCACAAAACAATATCTAAGTATCAACTTAGTTTAAATGGTCCATATTATCCTAATCCAGCCCATTGATTTCACATATCATTCTATAAGGAATTATAGAAGATTTCAAATCGAAGTGGTTTCGGGTATTTACTGATACCCGACCCCGGTCTCTTCGAATCAAATGTCATCCTTTAAGCAAGGATGTTTAAGTTAAACAATTCCATTTATACCCAAAGTAACAGATTCACATAGAAATTCTATTTCCGATAGATAATCCATATCTAACCACCTATCATATAGCATCACAATCACATACCAAGTATAACAACAATCCAAAGCATTCAATAACATTTAACCATTCATAAGCAAAGATTTAATCACACTATTTTAAATAAATTAAATTAATTCCATCCATCATTATAAATCCTACTTGCTTAATCCTTAATTAATTACAGCAAATTAATCAATTATTCTCTAATTATCCACCTTAATTAATCACCTTTAATTAATTATTCTTTAATTACGTTAAGTAATTAACTCTTAATTAATTATATTAATTCTTTAATTAATATACTAAATAATTAATCCTTAATTACTTTTCATTAAGTAATTATTCTTTAATTAATTACATCTTGTAATTATACATTAATTAATTACTCTTATAAATTTCATTAAGTATTTATACTTAATTAGCATCAGATTATCTTTAATTAATTTACAAATTAATTTACTTAAATTAATCACATCCATTTATTATTTACAATTGAGTAATTTCTTCCTTAATTACTCTTAAACAAAGTTATTAATCTTTAATTGCAAATTAATCACCCCTTAATTAATAATTAATAAAACCTAATTATTAATTAATAAATTAAGTACTTCTTAATTACCAAATTTGTATACCTCTAATTACTAAATTAATAAATCTTAATTACTTAATTAATTTCTACTTAATTATCAATTAACTTATCTCTAATTAATTAACTTAACCTTTAATTACAAATGAATCCTTAATCATTAATTAATTAAACTAATTAATTACTCTTAATTAATTACTTATTAATTAATCTTTAATTATCAACCATTTAATTAATTAAATGATAAATTATTTATCTTAATTAATTTTCTTAATTATCGTATCCTTAATTTATCATTTTAATATACATTTTAAAACTAGTTAAACATTTCTTTTGAAACTAGAATAATATCCATAACTTAAAAAGTTGACGAACCTTGTTTTAAAAATTTAAAACTTGATTTCTTTAACAAAACTTTTGCTTAAATTAGATTAGAATTTACCTCAGGCAAAAACCCGAGTCAAATGCTAAAAACCCCGAGCCAACATACGAGAACCCTCGTTCCTCATTTTCTTCGAGTCATACGCGAACCCTACTCGAGATCATTCCCGAGTCCATGCTTCTTCCCCAAAGCTTCCAGATGCACGAACGTACACGTGCACGTGTACATCGACCCCAATCGTCGATGATCAACATTCCACCCTCCGACAACTCAGCTCCGACCTCGGCAACCCCACACGATCACCAGATTACTCGATTCAATCGCGAATCGATATCGAACAAAAACGAGCAACTGGAACCAAAACTCTTCGCCAGAAAAAGGCCCGAACCCAACGTCCCCGACCACCAGAGCCATCGCAAACCCAACCATAACTTCACCGACCAACCACGCGCCTATTCTCCCTGGTGCGATCGATTGGATTGAAGTAATGATGATGAAAATGTCACGCGAAAATCACGAACCAAAAGCAGGACTAAAACCCTAAATCGATTCAAATCTCCAACCACAGTGGATTTAAAAATTATCTTGCATTTTTACTACCATCCATGATCATACCAGCACCACCATGCCAAGTTTCAACCCCCGAAAGTTTGCCGATCACCCAAAATTTGCCAAAACCCATTCTCCGTTCATCTCATAAATACAACCTTAATTTGCAACTAAAAAATCTAATTTTTGTTGTAAAATTCATTGCTTTCAAAATGGTTTTAGATGATGTAATCCAATCTTGAATTCATGCAAATCGAAAATTGGGTCAAACATGAATTTTCACTGTATCTCTTCATTTAGACGAAAACTATTTCATTTTATATTAAAAATATATTTTTAACATTAAGTTATGATGATTTAAACATGTTTTATCTTAACATCACAAGCTATAAATGATTGGGAAAGGTGAGATTGAATTTTTGAACTTAATTAGGCCCTGTAATTTTTTTAACAGAGGCATTATTTCCTTAATTCCAGATACATGCACACAATTATACTTACATACAGGAATAAATATATATCAATCTCAGCATGTTTAATTCATAACTTTCCAGATCATTACATGCAAACCAGAAGTTCAAACAAAACTCAGATTAACGTACGAGTTTACTTTCTTTAAACAAAGAAAACTTGAGAAGTTTTCAAACTGGAAGTTATACAGGGAATATCTCATATTATCTCTATCTATATAAACATATATCTACTTTAAAATAATATGCATGCGAAATTTTCAACCATACATCAAAATTTTAAATGTAGCATTCATCACAAGCATATAAACAAAAAACCATTTTGTTTAGTTTACTCACCTGAGATTCAGTTTGAACAGAGGAATTATTTTGAACTGGAAAGCTTTAATTTTGAAAAACTGAAATGTTTTGATGATACAGGTTGTAGATTTGTTGCTGGGAAAACTTGGTCTTTAAAAGCTGAGATGATTAAGGCTTGAACATGATGATCTCGCTGGATTACAAGTTGAAGTTTACTTTAAATTTGGGAAGATTTGTTTGATTTCCTCTTATTAGTTTTACTTCAGGTTTAGTTTTGAAATCTGGAGAAAAATGGCCTGACTTTCTTTTTTACTTTCAATTAAATAAAAAGTTTTGCCAAATGTCTAAGCTAACTAACACTTGTAAATTTGTTATTTTACTTATTAAACATTTGTCATAAGTTTGTATATTTTATGTTTAAATCCTTGTCTCAATTTTATATTTAATTTATAAATTATGTTTTAAACCCCTACTTCAATTTAATTTATGAATCATATTCTTATGTTTATATATCTATACATTTTTAAAAGAAAATGATTTGAAATCTAATTATACTAAATAAATAATCACATATATACATATGCTATCTTTGTTGTTGTAAAATATAGAATTTATCTTTAATAGTTTTGAAAATTAATATTTGAATTTAAACCATAACAAGCCTTATTTACAATATACATATATACATATTCATTATAATCTAAAATATATTTATTTGTAAAAGATAAATGTTTGCCAAATTGAATAACTATAAAAGAAGGTCACTAAATAAGTATTATCGAATTTTCAATAACTAAAACAGGAGATTTATCAAATAAGCATTTATCATAAATCAAATTCATCTATATACCTATCCATATATATATCAGAATTTTATTAATTCAATCCAAAATAAAAATCAGTATTTCTATTAATTAACCCAGTTAATTATCAATTAACAGATGTTCCAAAATCCGGGTTATCACATTCCTCCCCCCTTAAAATCTTTTCGTCCTCGAAAAGGAACGAAGCAAGAATTTTATTATAATGTTGATTATTAGTTAAATTATTCCCTAGACATCTTAACTCTTAACTCTTTTTATTTAAATTTTTCAAAACATTTTAAAAATCTACATAATATTATCTATAAAAATACTTTTTATAACTCGATGTTTCAACAAGTCCATCCTTGTTCTCACAGAAATTCGGTCATACGTTGATCAGACGTAGGACTGAAAATCTATAAGGACTTAGCAAACCTGTTTTCAACACCCAGTGAAAATATTGGAAAATAATTTATGAAAATATAGAAAACATTTTTGAAAATAGAGGAAATATCTTTGGTGAGAATGCTCTGGAAATCATCACCCCCATCCATGGTCACAGTTACATCACGGGTTACGTTGCCATCGCAGCAAAAGTCCATGTAACTGATGACAGCATGGAACCCACAACAGATCGCAGTTACATTCCAGGGTTACGTTGCCATCGCAGCAAAAGTCCATGTAACTGTTGGCTCTCAGCGGCACACACGATTTCGCTGTCAAAATGAAACTTCTCCCACATAGGTCGCAGTCTACCGATATAAAATCAAACGCAGACTGTTGGCTCTCAGCGGCACAAACGACTTTCGCTATGTTACCATAGTGTCACAGTCTACCGATATAAAATCAAACGTAGACAGTTGGCTCTCAGCGGCACACATGACTTTCGCTATGGTCTGCAGTAGATCGCAGTGACATTGAGTCAAATTGTTGTCACAGCATAACTCAAATGCCTCTGTGGGCAACAGCCCCTCGACTTTCGCTACACAAATAATCCTCAGGAACTAGTTTTGTCCGGACTCCTCACAGGATCAACTTTAGAAACCCCCCTTGGGGCTCAAGGCAGTACCACCCAGTGGTACTCCTGAGAAGTTCATTTCAAGGAAGCGCCTTTTTCCCCAGAGCTATTCTCAAAACACTTTATACTATATACTTATAGTATCTTCAAATCATACCCTTTATGATTTATCAAAATCTCCTTTACACAAAATCGATTACCAAAAATCGATAATTCTCAAACTAGGCTTTCCAAAATCCAAAATTGATTTCTCAAAAATCAAAAGCCCTTTCCAAAATCCATAGGTTCCAAAAACCTTTTCCAAAATCATTCCCATAAAATCCTTTATATATATAGATATATATATATAACTTTGAAAATCTTTGGATTATTTCAAACTTGTATAAAACTCTTTTATACTTCAAATACTTCCAAAACCCTTTTCTTCTGGCAATAGATTCAACAAGGGAAGATTTACCTTAAATAACAAGGATATATAACTTTATTTTATTCTAAATCAAATATTCACATTTGATAAATCTTTTATAAAGTTATTAACCATATTTCTTTTCAAAAACCATTTTACAGTTCTTATCCACAAATCTTCAATATCAATTTCATTCAAATCCGTACGATGTACACATATCATCCGTACACAATATCAATCTGATCGCTCAATCGATCACACAATTTCACTTCCGAACTAGTATCGTCCACCCGACTTCCTAGTGCGGACTCAGATCTGGTTTCTTGATTAGAAACCGTCATTCTCCTTGCATAGTCACAACTATGATAGAGAATATCCAGAACCAATCAACAATCCATATCCAGGTCCGCCGTCGAAAATCGAACGAAAAATCCCAACTCGGATCGATAATACTATCTCGAAATTCTGTGTTCGAATCTGGATCAAATCACTATGCGAATAGAATAATATACGTATATCCTACGTATTTATCTTATTGGTTATTAGCCAAATCAATTCTCTTTTCTATTCACATTTCCTTTAATTCCATTTACTTATTCTCAATTGCTTCCATTTCCAATTGAGTTATTACTTTAATTACAAACAGTTTGAACTCTGACCAATTTAAATTTAAAAATAGCTTGAAAAAGTTTTAAAATAGATAAGTAGTTGAAAAAATAGTTATTAGTTTGTAAAATAGCTGTAAAATAGTTTAGTAGGTATAAAAATAGTTAGATAATTGCAAAATAGTTTTTAAAATAGTGATTACATATAAGTAGCTGAAAAATAGTAATTAGTTTATAAGACAGTTTTCAAAATAGTTAAATAGTTTTAAAATAATTGTAAAATAAGTATAAGATAGTTTGGGGTTTAAGAAGAAAGATTGTATAGTAAGTAGTTTGGAAACATATACTTGTATTAAAACAATTTGAAAATAATCCAGAGCCAAACTGTTTAGTTTCCCAATCTCCATTTCCAATTAATTTCCCATTAATTCAATTTAAATTTCCACTTCCATTTAAATTGACTCAATACTTCAATTTTTATTGAAATTGATTTAATCCCAATTCAAGTTGAATTAATCTTAATTCCTTTCCAAATTTCAAATCAAATTCCATTTGATTTTTAATCTTATCCAACTTTAATCACAATTTCAATTAATTTATTTAAATTTCAAATTGAACCAATTTTATTTATTTCAATTCCAGTTTGAATTAATCCCAATTCCCATTTGAATTTGAACTCATTCAACTTTAATTTTATTTCAAATTATTTCAATTCAAATTTTCCATTTAAATTTATGTTTATCCATCTTCAATCACAATTCTAATTAATTCAAATCAAATTCCATTTGAACTAATTCTATTCAAATCTCAAACTAAAACCATCTCGAATTATATAAATTCGAGTTAAAAATTTTTAAATGTTGATTTAACCCCTTAAATCAAATTAACCTTTATTTTTAAATTAATAATCCAACCCTTTATTTTTAATTTAACAACTTAAATCTTTAAACCATTTTATTTTGAATCCAAATTCCAAAATTTCATTTGAAAATTATCTTTACTTAACTTATTATAAAGTTCAAATAAGAATTCAAAAACAATTAAATTTCAGATTCTAATTTATTATCCATTTTCAATTTCCAGATCTCAAACCCATTTTTGAGATCACCCATAACTCCCATTTCAAATCAACCATTTAACTTCCCAAGTTAAATTTTAATTTCATCTTGAAATTTCTAATTCAAGTTGTTCATTCTAAACTCATTTAACTTTCCTTAAGTTAAATTCAATTTAATCCAACCAACTTTACCCAATTTGAATTCCCATTTCAAATTTTAAACTTTATATTAATAATCTTTCCACTTATAAGTTCAAAAACTTATCACTTTGGGTTTTCATATCACATTCCAATTTAAAACTCAACACTAAGTGTTCATTTCAAATCATCATTGGTATTATGTATATTCCTCATATATACATTTTCTTTATACACCAAGTTATACTTTAAATTTTTAAACCACCTTTGGTTTTAATTCAAAACAAACTTCTTTAAAACAATTTCAAGTTTTCTGGATTTAGATTTAAAATTTCACAATTTTAAATTATCTTCAATTCCAATTTATAAGTCATACTCACTTTAAAAGTTTACTTCCCTAAACATTTCATTTTACTTAATCATTTACATCACTTCATTATTAAATACAACAACCATTTATGATAATAACCAAGATTATCATATCTGGAAACCAATTCATTATTTCTTTATTCTGATAACACTTCTACAAATTCAAGATTTTAATTTCAGTTTGAATTCATTTCAAACTTATCTTCATTTAATTTAAATTTGGTTGTATTAATATTACTACTTATATTTAATTCAATAATTTAACAACCAATTATCTTAATAGAAATATTGCTTTATATATCAAATATAATTTTATATAAAATCATTTACCTTTAAAACCATTTAAAATCTTTATATAGAAAAATAACAAGTACGTTCTCTCATATATATATACACTCAACTCATTTTAGGGTACCATTGACCCTATCCTTAATGAGTAATCCCACCAGAGCCAAGGTTCTCGCTTAACCTTCAGCTCTGATACCAACTGTAACGACCCGGAATTTTCGAACCCGAAAATTCCAGATAGTTAGAAGAAAAAGAAAGAGATAGAAGAAAGAAACAGAAAGAAGAAAGAAGAACAGAGGACACAACATCTCACATTCGCAGCGGATTAAATATAATAACAAATAATAATATCAGTTATACAAAGAAAAACTGCATTTGTTAATTACATTTTAATACATCAGAGTTACAACATTCACAAATGTACTAGACAGTTAAAATTAACATGTCTCAGACAACTATAATATCACAGCGGAATATACTCCATACGTTCCTGCCATCCAGCTCGCCTCCTGAGCTCCAGAACGTCCTTACCTGAAATCTGTAATACTCGGTCTGACCCGAGCATTACAATAAAGTAACACCCGGGTCAGGCTGGAAACCAGCGTGAGTAAACTCATCTAACATGAATTTCAATTTATAGAACTTATTTAAACCCGGGGTAACTCGTATTTTACTATAAGTAAACAACTTATATAGTCAACACTTATTTTCACAAAACAATATCTAAGTATCAACTTAGTTTAAATGGTCCATATTATCCTAATCCAGCCCATTGATTTCACATATCATTCTATAAGGAATTATAGAAGATTTCAAATCGAAGTGGTTTCGGGTATTTACTGATACCCGACCCCGGTCTCTTCGAATCAAATGTCATCCTTTAAGCAAGGATGTTTAAGTTAAACAATTCCATTTATACCCAAAGTAACAGATTCACATAGAAATTCTATTTCCGATAGATAATCCATATCTAACCACCTATCATATAGCATCACAATCACATACCAAGTATAACAACAATCCAAAGCATTCAATAACATTTAACCATTCATAAGCAAAGATTTAATCACACTATTTTAAATAAATTAAATTAATTCCATCCATCATTATAAATCCTACTTGCTTAATCCTTAATTAATTACAGCAAATTAATCAATTATTCTCTAATTATCCACCTTAATTAATCACCTTTAATTAATTATTCTTTAATTACGTTAAGTAATTAACTCTTAATTAATTATATTAATTCTTTAATTAATATACTAAATAATTAATCCTTAATTACTTTTCATTAAGTAATTATTCTTTAATTAATTACATCTTGTAATTATACATTAATTAATTACTCTTATAAATTTCATTAAGTATTTATACTTAATTAGCATCAGATTATCTTTAATTAATTTACAAA
The DNA here is from genome assembly GCA_030737815.1 of Allium fistulosum. Lineage (NCBI taxonomy): Eukaryota > Viridiplantae > Streptophyta > Magnoliopsida > Asparagales > Amaryllidaceae > Allium > Allium fistulosum. Next base: position 793,238,717 of record CM060902.1, on the reverse strand, counting down.
TTAATTTACTTAAATTAATCACATCCATTTATTATTTACAATTGAGTAATTTCTTCCTTAATTACTCTTAAACAAAGTTATTAATCTTTAATTGCAAATTAATCACCCCTTAATTAATAATTAATAAAACCTAATTATTAATTAATAAATTAAGTACTTCTTAATTACCAAATTTGTATACCTCTAATTACTAAATTAATAAATCTTAATTACTTAATTAATTTCTACTTAATTATCAATTAACTTATCTCTAATTAATTAACTTAACCTTTAATTACAAATGAATCCTTAATCATTAATTAATTAAACTAATTAATTACTCTTAATTAATTACTTATTAATTAATCTTTAATTATCAACCATTTAATTAATTAAATGATAAATTATTTATCTTAATTAATTTTCTTAATTATCGTATCCTTAATTTATCATTTTAATATACATTTTAAAACTAGTTAAACATTTCTTTTGAAACTAGAATAATATCCATAACTTAAAAAGTTGACGAACCTTGTTTTAAAAATTTAAAACTTGATTTCTTTAACAAAACTTTTGCTTAAATTAGATTAGAATTTACCTCAGGCAAAAACCCGAGTCAAATGCTAAAAACCCCGAGCCAACATACGAGAACCCTCGTTCCTCATTTTCTTCGAGTCATACGCGAACCCTACTCGAGATCATTCCCGAGTCCATGCTTCTTCCCCAAAGCTTCCAGATGCACGAACGTACACGTGCACGTGTACATCGACCCCAATCGTCGATGATCAACATTCCACCCTCCGACAACTCAGCTCCGACCTCGGCAACCCCACACGATCACCAGATTACTCGATTCAATCGCGAATCGATATCGAACAAAAACGAGCAACTGGAACCAAAACTCTTCGCCAGAAAAAGGCCCGAACCCAACGTCCCCGACCACCAGAGCCATCGCAAACCCAACCATAACTTCACCGACCAACCACGCGCCTATTCTCCCTGGTGCGATCGATTGGATTGAAGTAATGATGATGAAAATGTCACGCGAAAATCACGAACCAAAAGCAGGACTAAAACCCTAAATCGATTCAAATCTCCAACCACAGTGGATTTAAAAATTATCTTGCATTTTTACTACCATCCATGATCATACCAGCACCACCATGCCAAGTTTCAACCCCCGAAAGTTTGCCGATCACCCAAAATTTGCCAAAACCCATTCTCCGTTCATCTCATAAATACAACCTTAATTTGCAACTAAAAAATCTAATTTTTGTTGTAAAATTCATTGCTTTCAAAATGGTTTTAGATGATGTAATCCAATCTTGAATTCATGCAAATCGAAAATTGGGTCAAACATGAATTTTCACTGTATCTCTTCATTTAGACGAAAACTATTTCATTTTATATTAAAAATATATTTTTAACATTAAGTTATGATGATTTAAACATGTTTTATCTTAACATCACAAGCTATAAATGATTGGGAAAGGTGAGATTGAATTTTTGAACTTAATTAGGCCCTGTAATTTTTTTAACAGAGGCATTATTTCCTTAATTCCAGATACATGCACACAATTATACTTACATACAGGAATAAATATATATCAATCTCAGCATGTTTAATTCATAACTTTCCAGATCATTACATGCAAACCAGAAGTTCAAACAAAACTCAGATTAACGTACGAGTTTACTTTCTTTAAACAAAGAAAACTTGAGAAGTTTTCAAACTGGAAGTTATACAGGGAATATCTAATATTATCTCTATCTATATAAACATATATCTACTTTAAAATAATATGCATGCGAAATTTTCAACCATACATCAAAATTTTAAATGTAGCATTCATCACAAGCATATAAACAAAAAACCATTTTGTTTAGTTTACTCACCTGAGATTCAGTTTGAACAGAGGAATTATTTTGAACTGGAAAGCTTTAATTTTGAAAAACTGAAATGTTTTGATGATACAGGTTGTAGATTTGTTGCTGGGAAAACTTGGTCTTTAAAAGCTGAGATGATTAAGGCTTGAACATGATGATCTCGCTGGATTACAAGTTGAAGTTTACTTTAAATTTGGGAAGATTTGTTTGATTTCCTCTTATTAGTTTTACTTCAGGTTTAGTTTTGAAATCTGGAGAAAAATGGCCTGACTTTCTTTTTTACTTTCAATTAAATAAAAAGTTTTGCCAAATGTCTAAGCTAACTAACACTTGTAAATTTGTTATTTTACTTATTAAACATTTGTCATAAGTTTGTATATTTTATGTTTAAATCCTTGTCTCAATTTTATATTTAATTTATAAATTATGTTTTAAACCCCTACTTCAATTTAATTTATGAATCATATTCTTATGTTTATATATCTATACATTTTTAAAAGAAAATGATTTGAAATCTAATTATACTAAATAAATAATCACATATATACATATGCTATCTTTGTTGTTGTAAAATATAGAATTTATCTTTAATAGTTTTGAAAATTAATATTTGAATTTAAACCATAACAAGCCTTATTTACAATATACATATATACATATTCATTATAATCTAAAATATATTTATTTGTAAAAGATAAATGTTTGCCAAATTGAATAACTATAAAAGAAGGTCACTAAATAAGTATTATCGAATTTTCAATAACTAAAACAGGAGATTTATCAAATAAGCATTTATCATAAATCAAATTCATCTATATACCTATCCATATATATATCAGAATTTTATTAATTCAATCCAAAATAAAAATCAGTATTTCTATTAATTAACCCAGTTAATTATCAATTAACAGATGTTCCAAAATCCGGGTTATCACATCTGACATTACACTTTGAGATATAAAGCCGATTTCTTTCAAATACATTTCTGTTGGTGGCGGAGAATTTATTCTCTTAGCTTAACACCCTTCTCTGAGACGTACGAGCTCAGAGGTTATGTAGTTGAAGGTTATCAGCGATATATTCCCAATTTGGTAATGTGGCATGCTGAGTGTTGCTGTGTGATGATCAGTGTTTGATCATTTGTGATATGATCATTTGTTTGATCTTATATCTTTGTGATCATAGGTTGATCATCTGTTGACCCAAAGCGTGGCTTTTTGAAAAAGCGTAGCTTTGTGGACGAGACTTCGTCAGGGCCTCACAACCCGGAAATGGTCGAAACAGGAATGTTGCGGCAAGGTTATGAGGGTCGCGCCCTTTAGGGTATGTCATTTCCTTCTGGAAAGGGGTGGTATCATGGTATGGAGCCCAGATACTTACTCATGTGGATACACTTTATTATGTGTAATGTTGGTTTAGAGGTGCCTCGGATAAAGGTCCCAAAGGACCGGGGGTGGCATATTCGTGAGTTACCTGTTACAGGGGTAACCCGGCCTTGTTTGCAGAGAGCAGTTTGTCTCTCGGGACGTCCCGCCAGAGGCGATCCCATGCGGCGGAAGGAAGTTCCTTAGCCTGACCATTTGTTGGAAAACCCAAAGAAACAATACGAACCCTGTACGGTTTTAGTTGTATTACCTGCCATGGAATGTGGCGGTAACCTGCTATTGAACATGGTAGCTATAGTAGGCATACGATACTGGTCGTATGTTGGCTAAGATTAATATTATACTTTCGAAATGTTTTCTGCACTATGCACTAATAATAATATCAAGATGATTTTGCGTAGTAAGCATTTTTGACTATCATAAGAAGAAATCTCCTCCAATTCTGCGTTTGCATTGTGTGTGTGGTGGGAGGTCTTATGGTAGTTTCATTTTCCAAAAGCATTGCGGATTTCAATGTTTAAAATCCTTTTGTTGTTGTTTAAAGATAAACTGTTTTTGTTGCTCACACCAGTCCCATGACTGATCCGGAGTTTATTGTTCCCTTCCTAAACTCTGGGTGCCCACCATTTTCCACACGGGCAGTCTAGAGTTGGGTTTCTCAGATATTCAGGTTTAGTAGATTATCTGGAGCTGGTTCAGTTCTTGGAGTTCAGGACTGCACTTGCTTCTCTTTGTGGTTCGAGCTTGACATTGAAGATCATTTTGGAGTTATCATTTCTATTGATATTGTTCCGCTGCTGTTGTTATCTTTTCTTTTCCACTGCTATTTCTTGTATCATATCTCTGATGTATATTGATATTCATTGTATCACTCTGTTGTATCAGATATTATATATATCAATGTATTATTCTTTTTTTCCGCTGTGTTATTTACTTAATTGTGTTATAGCTCCGGCGAATCGGATTTGAACGTTCGAATCTGCGGCATTCTAGTACAATGTGAAGTATGGATGTTGATTTTCGAGCGGGCAAAACCCGATACGTTACATGTGGTATCAGAGCTAAGGTTGAACTTTAGCTCAGGAGTATAACACATTAAGTAGCTCATTAGAGATAGAGTGAAGTAAACTCTAGAATGAGTATCCTTAAGATATCCGTCTGAACGTCTCAGTAAATTCTCTTGCTATCCACTGATAGTGAGTATGAGTGCAAGAAGAAGACGAGATAGGGGACAGGGGAATATGACTATAATCGGTCAATACTCTGTAACAACGAGGAAGCAATCTTTTCTCTATCAATCTCTTTTGTTCAGCATCTTTTTCTCAATTCTTCGATTATTTCTGGTAGATCCAGGAAGAAGATTCGATATATTAAAATGGGACATAAACTCCAAATAAGCCAAAATTGTGTTTGAATATATTGGTTGCCTTGTTTGCTTTGATTGCTATGGTTGATAGGTATACTTTAGCTTCTAAACTGAAAATTTTGAAATTGTATCCATATATCTATCTATTCTTTGGGTCCGGATATATTCTACGAATGGTTAGTTATCACTTCAAACTAACCGATGCCACTGTATATTTCGTAGATCTGGATAACCCGAGTATCGTGTGAAAGAATTCAACAGATTCGTTCGTGTATCTGTTCTTGATATTCTGATTTGGTGAACCAAATGCAGAATAGATGTTCAGTTTGATTAAATGAAACATTCTTTATCTGTCTTTGTTTCGTGCCTGTGAATTTCGAGGACGAAATTCTTTTAAGGGGGGAAATCTGTAACGACCCCGAATTTTTATATATTTAAATTGATAATTAAATTGATTTTTGAATAAAAATTGTAAAATCAATCGATAAATGAATGCGAGTTTCTCCGAATTCAAATAATCTATGTGTTAAATCATTTAAAGTTAAATATAGTATATATATGTACATATGTGAATGTGTATATATTCGAGTATATACGAGTAAATTTGAAATTATAATATATATATATATGCATATTTGATTTGAATTAAATCTTTATATAAATGGTTTAAAATATAAAGAAATAAATTTTAAATGATTTAAGTATGTACACCCATAATTAAATAGTATAGCTGTAAACAAAGTGTATATGAACAAGAAGTTCAGATATGTATACAAGATACCTCTAGTACACAACATATTTACATCAGCCGAAATCAAGTTAAGCTTGTAAAAGCAAATATTTATATCTCAAACACTAGTAACAAGACAGCATAGATATGTGTATTCATGTACAAAAATATAATAAAGAAAGCAAAGTAAAATTTATATTATGTGTAGCTTGTTAATGAAGCCAAGCAAGTATATAAAAGAAAATATAAGATATGTACAAAATGAAGACATAAGTACAACAGCAATTAATGTCTCAATCCTTGCAGCATACAAAATTTATACGAATTTAACTTGAAAGAAGATAAGTATGACAACTTAATAAATGCAGCCCCAAACAAGTTCCCTCAGCCTCCATATCAAAATCTCTGGCTAAAGATTTAAAAAGCAAATCTTGTACCTGCTTTGTATAAACAATAATCAACTTCACTTTTATATATATCACTTGTAAACTTCTTATATACTTCAGCCTCTCTTATTCATTCGTTCATGAAAATTAAAGCTAAGTCAGGAAGGAAAGAAAACATAAGTATCATCATTCAACTAAGCTACCATTCAGTTCAACTAAAAGGAAAAAAAAAAAGAAACAAAAGCTGCAAGATCAAAGTGAAATGTAAGATCTGAAAGCAAGATTCGTTTCCAGATTCAAGTCTCAAATTCCAGGCTTAAAACAAAAATGAGATGCTTCTCTGTTCTTTCTCTGTTCTTCTTCCCTTTCAATGGTGAGCAAACTCATTTAAACCCATCTATATATTTTGATATCTGAGTTGATGTTTGAAGTATATTGTGGAAGTGATTGTTGGTTGATAATTATGTCAGCATGCTTGTATGAATATGTGTGTAAAATTGTGTGTGCATGTCTGCATAAGATGGTCATCTTGGTTCATTGTTTACAGGTATTAAACCTGTTCAAGAGAAAAAAAAACAACAACTTCAATCTCTCCGATTCATTTCAGGCTTTCTGAACTAAAAAAAAATGTTTGTGCTAACTTGTTTCAAGTCTTAAAATTTAAGTTGAGTAAATTTAATCAAAGTTTTTCTGGGAATATGAAAAATACAGGAAAAACTCAACATATGTCGAAAATTTAACCATCACGTTTTCTGGTTTATATTATATCATCAAAACGTTTTTGAAATTAACGATTTTTAAAGGTAGAATCATAATTTTTAATCAAGTAATCTTTGAGGAAAATGGGAATGATCAGAATTGTCTTTTTCACCAAATTCCGGTGATCGAGGCAATGATAAATCTTATGATCAAGGGTGGAGCATGTTCGAAGGTCAGAGATCATCGGAAAATTGCTCAATGATTTTATCATTCGTCGTTGGTGACGAACGAGAACGAAATAGGGTTTAACAACCCAGTATGGTCCATAGCATTTAAAAGGGAAATTCGTCATTGCCGAGGCGATTCAGGTGATCGGTCAGAGGGGAAAAGGAGGAGGAGGCTCTCGCGAGGGTCTGAACGCGACGGCGTGGTTGCAGGTGGTCTACGGTGGTGGAAGGAGGCGTTTCTGTTGACCGGTTCTTTTTGTTTATGGGGTTCGATTGTTCGATTTGAAATTTGGTCGAAGTTCATCAACCTGGGTGATCGTAGCCTATAGGTGGGTCGTCAGTGATGTGTTGGTGGTGTCGTAGGTGGTCGGAGTTGCTTCTTTGAGTTGTGCACGTGAATACGTGTGTGTATCAGGGAGTTTGAAGGAGAGAAGAAGAAGAAGTACTTGAGGAACGATGGATGATCTCGGGAAAAAGGGGTTGTGGCTCGAGTAGACTATCGGAATGGCTCGGGTTGTTCGTAATGATGACAGGGTTTTCAGTTTTTAAAATAAAAACAAGTGTAAAAGGAAAGGGAAGGGATTTACCTGGGGACGTGCTCGGGAAAACGTGGTTGGAGCTCGGGGAAAGGAAGTGATTGCTCGGGTGGATTTCGAAATGGCTCGGGTTGGTGATAAAAACAGTTTTTTCGAAGAAAAAAAAAACTTAATAAAGTAATTTACTTGTTAAATGGAATTAATTACTGGAAGTGAATTACTTAATAAAAGTAACTAAGCTAAATTTGTTAATGATTTAAGTTTGATAAATCAAGTAATTAATGAATAGTTGATTTAAAGGACAACTAATTTAAAATAATTACTTAAATGAAGGCAATTAGGGATGGATAATTATTGGTTAAAGATTGATTAATCAAGTATCTAAAGGATAATTAATTTAAAAGAAGAATTAATTAATGTGATTAATTAATTAGGATAATTAATTTAAAGAATGATAATTTATTAAGGAATAATTAATTATAGTAATTAATTAAAGATAATTAATTAAATGGTGAATTAAATAATTAAAGGGTAATTATTTAATAATTAAAGGTTGATGAATTATAATTAAAAGTTAATTAATTTATTATTAATAGTTAATTAATAAACGATTAAAGAATAATTTATCAAAATGGTTTGTAAATTATTAATAATTAATTAACCAGGATTAGTAATTTATTCATGAGTAATAAATCTGATTTAAATCAATCAGATAAATTAATTGATCTTACTTATGAATGTTTGGATTCTGTTGAATGATATGAATTGTTTGATATCCCTGATATATGATGTTTTGTGATATACCCTGATTTATGTTGTGATTTGAAATTCCTATTTCTGTGATATATTACTTTGTGAATATGAAACCCTTGACCCGTAAAACGGCACTTGAACTTCGATGCGACATGGAGTCGGATTCCAATTGGTTATCCGAAACCCACATCGAATTGTAATAATGAATCTTTATGACTGATAAATTGACTTTATCTATGAATCTGTGAATGAAGATAAGCGTTATCGATTATATCGCTTATCGATATATCTGTGATGATTGATGTTGTGCACTATTGTGTGAAACCCCTGGACTACACCATACACACACAAATATGGATTTCACGTGGAAATCGGGTAAGTCACAGATAATTTAAATTTAATGTTTTTGAAATTGAAATTTTAATTTCAATTGATTTTGAAATTTGAAATTTGGGTTTAAAGTGAAAAGCTTTTGAAATGGAATTTCAAAGATAAAAGTTATTTTGAATAACTTAATCGAGTTTTGAAAATTTAAATAATTTGATTTAAATTTGAATTCAAGTTTGAAATTGAATCCTATGATTTGAAACTAGGGATTGAAAATGTTATAAATGTGTTTGTATGAATTAAACCATTTCAAAAGTATAAAGTTTGGGAATTTGAATTTAACCCAAGGATTTCAACTCGTATGAATAAATCAAATTTTCTGAAATGAAACTATTTGTTTTCAAAAGAATAAAAGCTTTCAGATAAGAAATGAAATTCCAGTTTAATTAAAGGAATTTCAAGATTGAAGCGAAAATGGTTTTCCAAGTTATGAATGAATTGTTTTGAAAAGCTATGAATTAAATCTGTTTATTTTTAACAGATTTAAAATGATGATTTGTTTAAACTATTTGAAATGGAATTGTTTGAAAGCTATAAGTTAAATCTTTGTTTTAAAGATTTAACGAGTTAATCAAATTGAAATGGGAATTAATTTGGAAAATCTATGAATGAATCTTTTGTTTAAAAGATTAAAGTGTGAAAATTGTTTAAACCGTTGAGGGTTGTTGAAATGAATCTTTTTGTTTAAAAAGATGTAAATGGTAATTTGTTTTAACCATTCAAATGGAAAGTTTTGGGTTTTAAGTTGTGACTTAATTGAAATCCCAATATCCATATGTTTTAAAGTATTGCGCTCATTATTCGGTTTAGCCGGGAGAGGACCTTTGTGTCATATAACCCGTTCCGAATACTGGTACGTCGTATATGGATAGCATTTGAAGACCGGTGGTGAAGACCGGATATTTTCGAAAACGAAAGGACAACTCGTCGAATGTCTCTGCATCGACTGGCCCCGATATAGAGATTTTATCACCCTTTGTGATGGGAAGTCCGGACGTGATTGGAAATTATCCGGAATTGCAAGGGCTTCGTGAGAAGTGCCTTCGGTTCTGTTCGAACCCGGAACAGACTTGTATGGATTGTATGTCTGACATTACACTTTGAGATATAAAGCCGATTTCTTTCAAATACATTTCTGTTGGTGGCGGAGAATTTATTCTCTTAGCTTAACACCCTTCTCTGAGACGTACGAGCTCAGAGGTTATGTAGTTGAAGGTTATCAGCGATATATTCCCAATTTGGTAATTTGGCATGCTGAGTGTTGCTGTGTGATGATCAGTGTTTGATCATTTGTGATATGATCATTTGTTTGATCTTATATCTTTGTGATCATAGGTTGATCATCTGTTGACCCAAAGCGTGGCTTTTTGAAAAAGCGTAGCTTTGTGGACGAGACTTCGTCAGGGCCTCACAACCCGGAAATGGTCGAAACAAAAATGTTGCGGCAAGGTTATGAGGGTCGCGCCCTTTAGGGTATGTCATTTCCTTCTGGAAAGGGGTGGTATCATGGTATGGAGCCCAGATACTTACTCATGTGGATACACTTTATTATGTGTGATGTTGGTTTAGAGGCGCCTCGGATAAAGGTCCCAAAGGACCGGGGGGTGGCATATTCGTGAGTTACCTGTTACAGGGGTAACCCGGCCTTGTTTGCAGAGAGCAGTTTGTCTCTCGGGACGTCCCGCCAGAGGCGATCCCATGCGGCGGAAGGAAGTTCCTTAGCCTGACCATTTGTTGGAAAACCCAAAGAAACAATACGAACCCTGTACGGTTTTAGTTGTATTACCTGCCATGGAATGTGGCGGTAACCTGCTATTGAACATGGTAGCTATAGTAGGCATACGATACTGGTCGTATGTTGGCTAGGATTAATATTATACTTTCGAAATGTTTTCTGCACTATGCACTAATAATAATATCAAGATGATTTTGCGTAGTAAGCATTTTTGACTATCATAAGAAGAAATCTCCTCCAATTCTGCGTTTGCATTGTGTGTGTGGTGGGAGGTCTTATGGTAGTTTCATTTTCCAAAAGCATTGCGGATTTCAATGTTTAAAATCCTTTTGTTGTTGTTTAAAGATAAACTGTTTTTGTTGCTCACACCAGTCCCATGACTGATCCGGAGTTTATTGTTCCCTTCCTAAACTCTGGGTGCCCACCATTTTCCACACGGGCAGTCTAGAGTTGGGTTTCTCAGATATTCAGGTTTAGTAGATTATCTGGAGCTGGTTCAGTTCTTGGAGTTCAGGACTGCACTTGCTTCTCTTTGTGGTTCGAGCTTGACATTGAAGATCATTTTGGAGTTATCATTTCTATTGATATTGTTCCGCTGCTGTTGTTATCTTTTCTTTTCCACTGCTATTTCTTGTATCATATCTCTGATGTATATTGATATTCATTGTATCACTCTGTTGTATCAGATATTATATATATCAATGTATTATTCTTTTTTTCCGCTGTTATTTACTTAATTGTGTTATAGCTCCGGCGAATCGGATTTGAACGTTCGAATCTGCGGCATTCTAGTACAATGTGAAGTACGGATGTTGATTTTCGAGCGGGCAAAACCCGATACGTTACACTTGGATTTAGTTGTACTGAATTCTTTTATGTTCTATGGACTTTGAATCACTTTGATTCAAAGGTTTAGAATATCATAAACTTATATCCGTCTATTTTATATAATAGAAAGTTTATTTTAGGTTTACAAATATCAAACTTATTTTCTAAATAATCTAGTTCTTTTTATAAATGATTTTTATAAATAATTATGTATATATAGTATTGGTATTATAAATGGTCATGGATTTTGGGAATCATAGTTTTGGATATATAAACTTAATTTATTTCAAAATAAAATGGTTATTTATATCAATTTGAGTTTGGAAAATGAATCTATAGTTTCAAGAATAGACGAGTACTTACATAAGTGGCTTTTGGAATATGGTTTGTGAACTTTATATATGTCTATATATTTTTGAAAATTTGGAACAACAATACATATATATAAAAGCAATTTGATATATAAATCGGATTATGGTTTATTTTATTTAAAGAGAAATGTATATAGTTAAATAACAAATGTTATGGATTTTAATGGGAAGTTTGAAAGTAAATTTATATGTAAAGTATTTTAGAAAACATCTTAAGTATGATTGAGTAAAATATTTACTTTCGGAAAATCATTTGGAAAATAAATTTTTTGGACAACCTTAATTCTATAAGGTGGGGAGTTTTAATAATTGACTAAGTGTTACCGACTGATTTAAATGCTATCGAATAATGCTTCATCGAATATAGTATAACTCATTGAGTATAATGTTCGAGTGGAACTTACTAGCCCATTGGTGAATACTCGAATTTCACTAGGTAGTATGGGGTGCCTTGGTTAAATCTTTGTGATTGCTATTAGGAAGTATTTAACACTTTAGATTTGTATTTCCTTTTGGTGTTCGATGGGACCATAGGTCCTTAAGGGAATATAGTTCAGGTTTTCCGATGGTATCCATAACTAGTGAGATTTACTAGCTTCTAGTAAATTCTTGAATTTCACTAGGCGGTATGGGACCTTTTGGTTAACCTCTTATGATTACTAAAAGTGATAGTATTTGACACTTTAAAGTTTACTATCTTTTGGTGTTCGGTGGGATTGTTAGATCCTTATGAGGTATACTCATGTATTTCTTACAATCATTTATATATAATAACATTGAATAATCTAGAATTTTCAAGTCATGGTTGCCATGATTGTCTTTATCAGTCGAGATTTGGTTTTTCCGATCCTTGTGATCGTGTTGAGATTCTGTGTTCCTCGATCCTTGTGATCATGTTGAGATTCTATGTTCCCCCGATCCTTGTGATCGTGCCGAGATTTTGTGTTCCCGATCATTGGTAATATATCGATACGGATGATACCATAATTGTTTATTTGCCACGGTATGATTTCTTTGTGTTAAGAATATTGTAATTTATTCTGTGATTTTATGTTTAGTGACTAATCTGTGTTTGTGACCTAAATATATAACCATGCGCCTTGAGATAAATTCTAAGTTAAATTAATTATGTGACTTGTTATATCTTAGACATATGGATTTACCTATATGTCATTTATTCTTGTGTTATATCTTGTTCTCATCCTTTTTGATATTAGAGATAGTCTGACCCATTTATTTTATAATACTCGGGTCAGGCCGAGGCTTTTCAGGTTACAAGACAAGTTGACCATTGGATGGTTGTGCTAGCAAGGAGATAAACACTTTTGACTTTTAGTTTGTCTTATTTAGGAATTTGTGTATATGTTTATGAGATGTATATTCGAGTTAGAGATTTGTACTAGATGTATATTATGTGAGTCTAGTGTTATATTTTATAGACTCACAATTTGTATATATATGTGATGTTTATTATTCCGCTGTGATATGTAATTATTGTTTATATGATATTCTATTCTGATTATGAGAAACCGATGAGTTTATTCTTTTAAATTGAGACTGAACACATCAAATTTTATTCTAGAGATTAAATAAAACAATATATGACGTGTTAGTGTTACTTTAAAGTTATATTCAAATTTGGTCAACCTTAACAAGCTATATTCTCCGCATTATTAGACGACATAATTTATTTTGTTCTTTAATTTGAGTAAATAAGTTTAAGAGTTAAATGATCTAGGATGATTAGAGTTGCACATTGGAATTTTAGAAATAGAATTATTCCGTTGTAAGTGACTATTTAGTTTTGATTAATTGGTTGTTAGAAATTGATTGCTTAATTGTATTTATTTAAATTGGATGCATGGATGCTAGTGATAATAAAATAAATATAACTAAGGAAAACTTGTGATTATTTTATTGTGTTGACTTGTCCAAAAAATGTTTAAGGATTCTGATTGGTATGTGAGACGCAATGTTATCGATAGGAGTTTCTAAACATCGAACAAGACATTTTGACATGAGAAATAATTAATTTGGAAATTTGGAAAATAATTGAGTTTAAAAAAAATTAAAAATGATATTGTAGCCATCGAATAAATTGTGAGAAGTGGAGAGCCTGGTGAGGCAATACAGATATTATATACCATCAACTTTCAGCCAAGTGACGAAATGAATCACTAAAATTTCATGGTTTAATATTATTTTATACAGTGAGAAAAGTTAAGGAAAATATTTCAAATTTTTGGAATTAGTTTATATTAAATTTAAATGGAAGTTAATTGCAATATGTTGAAAAGGAATAATTAAGAAATTGTGAAAATAAAATTTGGAAAGAGTTAGTTGGAGTATTATTAAAAATTAGGGTGTTGAAGTTAAAAAATTTTGTGTGAACTTATTTATATTAATTTTTTAAATTAAAATGTAAGTTAGAACAATGTTTTATTCTCATAGTGTTGGTTAAATTTAAAAGAATGAACTTTTGAATATTTATATGTTTTTATATAGACTTTTCTCTAAATCGAAATTGCGAGGACGCAATTTCTTTAAGGAGGAAAGTTTGTAACAACACAAATTTTTGAGTAAATATAATAAACTAAATAATGATTTAATTTGGAAATTTTAAATCATTAGTTTGGAATTTGTAGTCTTTTATAAAAGATAATATATTCTAGAATAATTATTTCTAAATCATTGTGAAATTTGGAAATATTAGTATTTTCAAAATGTAAAGAATCATTTAAAAATATTATTGAGAGTTAGTTGATTTTAATAAATTCTAAATTTAGAGAATATTAAAAAATTAGAATTTAAGACTTTATTTAAAGATAATTAGAATTTGAGTTTAGACAAGTATAATTATTTAGTTTGAATCTTTTATTTTTAAATAACAGGAGAATTTGAGATATGTAGGCATCTTAATAAAAATGTGTTCATTGTTAAAATAGTTTAAAAAGTCAATTCTTTTCTTTAAAATATGGGTATTGGGCTTAGTGTAAATTTCATCCCATTAGTGCAAATAAGGGAGAATTCTTATCTTCTTTGTAATTGAGAATGAACTACATGTTCATTTTATCTTAGGTAGAAAACAAAATAAATTTCTCAAAGCTAAAAGAAAAACCCTAACCTTGAGAAAAATCTTTAAGATTAATTCATAAAAATCCTTAGAAAATCCAAGATAAATAGCGTAAGTGTTCTAAACCATATTCTTACCTTCTAAATCCATAAAAGAATGATTTTGATCTTGTTTTCGATTAATTGCTTGCTGGTTGGTTTTTGTTTTTGAGTTTTTAGGTAATTTTGGTGAAGCTAAGAGTTAGTAAGGCTTAATCAAGGATCTATCAAACTATAGGTAGTGTAAAGGTAAGTTAAACCTTACAAGACCTATCTCTAGATCAATTTACATATGTGGTTGGGTGATTCTATTATTGATTGCTATTGTTTTATTGAATTGATTTGTTGTTGTTTAAAATCATTGCATGCTCAAAGTATTAGTTCTTAGAAATTAGAAAATTGATATTCTAGTTAAAATTATGATGCTGTGTTTGAGTTATAGTTGATGTATTTACACCCTAGAACCCTTACAATCAATCTAAGATCGAAGAGCTATCATCAGAGTCCAACAGAAGGGTTTCTTGGAGCTAAAACAACTCCAAGACTCGCTGCAACTGATGCACCGGTGTGCCCCACCGGTGGTCCAGTAAGCAATAGCCAAGTGTTGTTCAGCTCCAGGAAATTGCACATAGTCCATACATTCGTCGTCTCGTTTGTTGCGCTGTGTTGCTATGCTTTGGATGGATGATTATAATATGTTATGGAGGCAATTTCAACTCATATTTGCTAGTAGAATAAATTTATAAAAATAGATTTGGAGATGATATAGAATTCGAACTATATGGACCAATTCATGCCTATAATCTTGTGATGACCTTTGATTTAGTTGCACTAAATTTTTTTGTGTTCTATGGGCTTTGAATCACTTTGATTCAAAGGTTTGGAATATTATAAACTTATATCCATCTATTGTATATAATAGAAAGTTTATTTTAAGTTTATGAATATCAAACTTATCTTCTAAATTAATCTAGTTCTTTTTATAAATGATTTTTATAAATAGTTATATATAGAGTATTGGTATTATAAAAGCTCATGGATTTTGGGAAACATGGTTTGGGAAATATAAAACTAATTTATTTCTAGATAAAATTGATATTTATATTAAATTGAGTTTGGAAAATGAATCTATGGTTTTAAGAATAGATGAGTACTTATATAAGTGGCTTTTGGAAAATGATTTGTGAACTTTATATATGTATATATACTTTTGCAAATTTGGAACAACAATACATATATATATAAGCAATTTGATATATAGATTGGATTATGGTTCATTTTATTTAAAGAGAAATATATATAGTTAAATAATAAATGTTATGGGTTTTAATGAGAAGTTTGAAAGTAAATTTATACATAAAGTATTTTGGAAAACATCTTAAGTATAATATAGTAAAATATTTACTTTTAGAAAATGATTTATAAAATAAAATGTTTTGAGAACCTTAATTCTAAAAGATGGGGAGTATTGATAATCGACTTAGTTTTACCGATTGGTTTAAATGATCTCGAGTAATGATTCATTGAATGTAGTATAACTCCTTGAGTAAAATGTTTGAGTGGAACATACTAGCCCATTAGTGAATACTCGAATTTCATCCTGTAGTATGGGATGCCTTGGTTAAATCCTTATGATTGCTATCAGGAAGTATTTAATATTTTAGAGTTGTATTTTCTTTTGGTGTTCGGTGGAACCAATAGATCCTTATAGGAATATAGTTCAGGTTTTCCGGTGGTACCCGTAACGAGAGAGATCTACTAGCTTCTAGTAAATACTTGAATTTCACCAGGCGGTATAGGACGTTTTGGTTAAGCTCTTGTGATTATTAAATTGATAGTATTTGACACTTTAGTGTTTACTATCTTTTGGTGTTCAGTAGGACGGATAGATCCTTAAGAGGTATATTCATGGATTTCTTTACAATCATTTATATATAATAACATTGAATAATCTAGATTTTTCGAGTCATGGTTGCCACGATTGTCTTGATCGGTCGAGATTTGGTTTTACCTGATCCTTGTGATCGTGTTGAGATTCTGTATTCCTCGATCCTTTTGATCGTGTCGAGATTCTGTGTTCCCCTGATCCTTGTGATCTTGTCAAGATTCTATGTTCGTGATCTTTGGTATCAGAACAGTACAGGTGATACCATAATCATTTGTTTGTCATGGTATGGAATTGGTTTCTTTATGTTCGGAATATTATAATTTATTCTGCGATTCTATGTTTAATGACTAATCTATGTTTATGACCTAAAAATATAACCCTGTTTCTTGAGATAAATACTGAGTTAAATTAATTTCGTGACTCGTTATACCTTGGACATCTGAATTTATCTATATGTCATTTATTCTTGTGTTATGTCTTGTTCTCACTCTTTTGTATATTTAGAGATAATCTGACCCGTTTATTTATAATACTAGGGTCAGGCCGAGACTTTTCAGTTTATAGGACATGTTGACCTTTGGATGGTTCTGCTAGCAAAGAGATAAACACTTTTGACTTTTAGTTTATCTCTTTTAGGAATTTGTGTATATGTTTATGAGATGTATATTTGAGTAAGAGATTTGTACCAGATGTATATTATGTGAGTCTAGTTTATATTTTGTAGAGTCACAATTTGTATATGTATGTGATGTTTATTATTCCACTATGACTGTTCTAATTTTGAGAAACCGATGAGTTTATTATTTTAAAATGATACTGAACACGTAAATTTTTTTTCCAAAGATTAAATAAACAGGTAAGTATGAGTGTCAGTGTTTGTTTAAAGTCATATTCACATTTGGTTGCTCTTAACAAGCCATATTCTCTACATTATTAAACCATAGTATTTACAATATTCTTTAATAATATGGGAATAGCGGTAGGGTCGTTGCAATTTTGCAAAATTTTGATGTTTTCTAGGCTTAAAATGTAGATTTATAAAGTGGGCCTACGGTTGTATTGTCATTTCATATTTTTCTACCTATAGAAAAAACCACATAGCTCATGTCGTACTCTAGGTATTTGTAATTTGAAATTTTTTCTACAAAGTGAATGCATTATGTAACAATTCAATCTTTGAAATCATTATCTAATTTTTTTTGTTTTGACCCTTGAAATATGTCAAAATGTAGGCTAAACTTGAACACTATATTGCTTCTATATTAAATGAATGCTTATATCTTTTATATTAGAATAAAGTGTATAGTGAGTTAAGAATAGGTGCTGAAGAGGACTATTTTGATTAACTGGTGACGTTAGCTCGCTTTTTCTTAAATAATAACAAGGTAGCACGCTTAAAAATGCTAATAAAAAGATATGTCTTTACAATTTATCAAAATATATGTGATATTATATTGTTTCCAGTGTTTCAAGATACCCCATTGTTCGGATGTATATATTATGTGATTTTATTATGTTGTGATTTTTGGATTGCTCTTCATATAAAGAAAACCCTACTGAAATTTCTCGAAAAATTCGACACTTAAAAGATTATCACATTAGTTTATCGTATGCAAAAAATAAAAAGTTGTTGATTGAATCTAATTAAATTTATAGCATACGACAAGATGAGCTAGAGAGAGCCACATAGAGCATTGACTAAGTTTAAGCTTGATAGAAGACTGTAAGTACGAAGAAAGTTAAGGATATTGGTTGTGTATGACATCATCCCTATAAGAAATTACGAGGACGTAATTTTCATAAAGGAGTGGTATGTAAAAACTTATTTTCTACTCCGTAATAATAAAAAAGTTTAACTAAAATATAAATAATTTGATTTTTGATAATTTTTATTTTGAAAATAATTTTTTTCTTAGTTGAAGTCTATTTAATAGAAATTTTTTATAAATTGAATTAATTAATAAATTCTTTTTGGATAAATATTAAAAAAATAAAATGTTTTAATAAATTTAAAATATTATTAAAGTGTAAATAATTTTTATATGATTGAAATAGTTGAAAATAAATTTACTTTACGTTAATACAAAGAATAATTAAATAAAAATAAACAAGTATTGAATTGAAAGAAATTGTGAAATTATCGAAATATATTTGGTAGAATGAAGTGTAAATCAATTTAAATTAGATTCAAATATATTTATGAATAAAAAAAGAATTATTTAAAAGAGAGAAAAATATATAAAAGAAAATTTGAATTATTCTTTTCCCTAAGGACTAAAGTGTAAATCGAAGTCCTTAAAATATATAATTCCTAACCATAACATTCTTAACCTATACTTATTTCCATATCCCAAAACCATAATCCCCTAAATAAACGCTAAGAAAGAAAGAAAATAAAAATAAAACATATGAATGCACATGCGGTGGCTGGTAACGTTATGAAGGCCGCAGGCGATGGAAGGAAGACGCTGTGATGAAGTGACTGACGATGCCAAAATTGGCACCATGATGTGGTCGCTAATGGCTGAGGCATGCGTTCGTTCTAGCATGACAACAACTACCGATGACCTGGGCTCGACCGGAAGGCACTATAGATGGCTGAAAATGGCACGTGCGCAAATTTTTGGGCGAGCATATCAGGGCTTGTGGGTCATGACCATGGCAGAGGCAGTTGAGGCCAGAAGGAGATGCACATGAGTGGAGGCACATCATTTTTCTAATGCTGGAGGTAGTACAAGATTTCGCTAGGATTTCAGTGAGATTTTACACTTGCGTCTATATCTAAATGTCAATGCATGTTATGAATTTATCCCATTTATTATTTGAATAGCTTAGAATTGATTGATTTTTGGAAAGTTGATTGATTGCATTAATTGAAAGTGTCGATTTGCAAAAGGAACTCTGTCTGATTGTGGTGTAAACTTTATATTTTTGTATTTCGTTGTATGTGCATTGTATAGCTGACCAAATTTTGACGGAACTCAAACCAGATCATCCAAGAAATTTATATAATTGATTGGTCATTGTAATCTTGGAGCAATTTTGCTCCAGGTAAATATATTTGGACAATTTCTTTATTTTACTTGTTTTAAGATTTTTCTTTAAAAGCTTTAGAAATTATTTTAAGGGCTTTAAAATCTTATTAAAAGTATTTTATGAATAATTTACTAAAATTTTACTCTATTTAGCTTAGTTTTTGTATTTCAAAAATCTAATTTTAGTTATAAATATAGTTTTCTTTCGCTCATAAAACCTTTTAAAATCACTATTATGATTGTATTATAAATTTGGAAATGTTTTTAAGGCAAAAATAAAATATGTTATTATTTTACAAATATATTTTAAAAGTTATTTTCATTTCATGTGATTTTCATTATAAAAGTTATTTAATTACTTTTGAAAGAGTTTAAAGCCTTTGGAAAATATAGAACTCTGTCCAAGAAATAATTATAAGGTTTTGTAAATGTTTTGAATAAATAAAAATCAATTTCTATAGTACGAAAATTAAAAATAAAGTATAGTACAAAATAAAATACCTCATTTTAAGTTATTTTGAGGATAAAAGGCTATACAAGTAAATTATAAAGAAATAACTGTTTTGAATACTGGTTAAGGATTTAAATGACTTTAGTAAGATTATATATATATAGTAGCTATTTTATACAAATATTTTAGTTGCTTAATTATTTCAATGAAGAGCAATTTGTATGGAAAAGCAATATAGATATTTTAAATATCTTTTGAATCATTTCAGTAAAGTACAAACTTGTTTTATAAAAAAAATTAAGATCCTTTTGAATGGTTTTAATAAATAAAACCTCTTCTATGTGATGAGAAGTTTGAATAAATGATTTAATACTACCGATTGGCTTGGGACTTTCGATAATACTTTACTAGTTATCCCTATGACTCATTGTGTAGAATATACTTTTGGATTGAGTGAAATTTACTAACACATAGTAAACATTCGAGTAACACTGATTGGTATCGGTCACTCCTATGATATTCGTTTGGTAACTATTTGTAAGCATGTAAAACTTATAGGTCAAGATGCCTAGGGGTCATTTTACTATGTGTTTACTATTTTGTTGTGATTTGAAATGCTATATTCTTGCCCATGAGGCTAGTTGTCCTCCCTAATGGCTCAACTGTGGAGTTCACGCCCATAGTCATGGCATCACCTATCTTACTGTGTGTTTGACTATCTTGTTGTGTGCTTAACTCTTGTTAGTGTACCAACTATGTGTTCATACTACCCTCGGATGCCATAAGAGCCAACAGTCTAGTATAGAGGGAACATTCGACATCGTGAATCTACGATCCGTCGAGGTCGCCATATATCAGCGTGAAAAGGTAGGACATTAGTGCCATGAGTATCAAATACCAAAAAGACTGTTGGAGTATTATTGTGTGTTTATTAGTCTCCCGATGCATTACTATATGTTTGTTAGTCCCCCCTTGGAATAGAGCAGTGGCATCATTAATCCCTAATAGAGGCAGCTAAGGACATACTGTGTATTCATCTGACCCAAGGTGTGCTAATTAGCACATCTGACTTGGTGTGTGCTCGTCATTGATCTTGACTTGTTATGTGCTTGCCATAGGGAGTTACTGTGTATTCATCCACGAACTGACTGTGCTCATCCATTGTATGGGGACTTACTATGTGTTTTTCCATTACATGCATTACATATACATTGCATTCCTTATTTGTTTATATGATATTTGTGCATAGTCATGAGCTAACCACTATAGGGACTTATCGTGTGTCCGTCCTATCGACTAGCTATAAGTTTGTTGCTTGTTTATCGCCATGACTCTTTTATGCCATATATTTGCTCTTATTATGCCATGGTGATCTTGTTTGCTTGTTATTTTCTTATATCTTACATAAGCTTATTGATATATTATGTGTTTGACTATATTTTTGGAACTAGGCCGGTCGAAAGCAGGTTAATTGGGTAAATTTCAAAAAAACTCTTTTGGATCTTTATTGGGCTTATGTAGTCTAAATGTATATTAGATCCAATCTAAAAAAATTATAAATAAAATCTTATTTTGTTTAAATTGTTAAAATAGAGATTTAAATTTTAAATTGTATGTATTATAATGAATGTATCAAATACATTCATTTCTGTGAAGTGTAAGTGTAATATATAAATAAAGCACATATAGATGAATTAAGAAAAGAAAACCTATTGTTTTCCTCCCTTAACCTATGCAATTAATTAAGAGAAAATTTGGCAATATATATAGAGAGAAACCTTTCATTTCTCTCTCTATATATAATTATAATAATTTGATATATTAATTGACATTTATAACTTATTACTAAATTTACACATGCATTAGTTGTCCAAGTTTATAATTAGTGAAATATATGCGTACATCTATAATAATTATAGACACACAGACATATTAAAAACCTTTTAGTTGTTTTAAATAATTTGAAATCCAATATTAACATTAACAAAAATGATTTCAATTAAGAAAGGTTTGACAAAAAAAGGTTACATTATTACACAAAATCTTCTTACAAATTTAAATTAAACTGCACATGTATATTTCCATATACATGATTATTACAATTTAATAATTCATATCTAAATAACATATATTTGCAAACATTATACCATATCATATATGTATGTGTGTGTGTGCCACAGATAAGTTTGATTTTAAGGTAAGCAATTTAGATCAAACTTTTAATTTAGGAATGAAACTAGAGTTAAGGATTTTCATGATACTTTAAATACAAAAAACCACAAAGAACTAGAATTTTCACTAAATTCCCATTCATTAATTTTAAATCAAGTTTTTTTATAAACAATAATCGAAACATTTATTTTCAAAGTGTTTACCATATATATTAAAGATTAATTGCAAAGAACAGGAAATAACTTAATATATAAAATTCATTTGCATTTGTGTATGTAAATATTATATAATTATATGAAAAAAATATCATTCAAAATTGGTTTTCAATTTCACAAATTTCCAGAACAAAGTAAAAGAAATTTGGACAAATTAGGTATGTGTAAATTTGTGATAATTACTTACTGATCTAAATAATACAAAGAATAATAACAAGTTATCAAAAGTAATATGGGATCCAAAACATACCAATTTATCATGAGCATATATGAAAGGAAGATAATGAAAAAACATGGATCTGAATCAAAACAATACAATAAACATGTTTTAACCAAAATAGACATAGGGGAGGTTTAATTTACATGTGGCAAGATGAATAATTAAAACATGAGGTGAATCATGCAAAGTCTAGTTATATCAATGATATAAACACATAGGTGAATTTAAATTAGAGAATTACCTTTGGGTGTAGCTAATAAATCACACCTTGAATAATGAATCAAAGCACCTGGATTTAGAAATCATCCTGCAGATTTCACAAGGATCAAGAGGGATAAACCAATTTTATTGAAATAATTTGATTTGTATTTGTTATTGGGATATTTTTAACCATGAGGGGTCTCTAATTTTCGGCCATTGGAGAGGAAGGAGAGGACTAGAAATTTGTGAGAAAGAATGAAATAAAGAAGGTAATCGATACATCTTAAAGAGACATTTTTTCTTCCTTATATTATTCTTCTCCCTTTTTAATAAATTCAAAACTTATCATCACCCCCTCCCCTTTTGTGGCCGGCCAAACATGGAGGCAACATGGGCCTCAAATGATCCCTCACCCATTCAACATTTATTCCATCTAAATCCAATTTAAACATCTATCGATATCATATATTGATGCACGCGTTTATAACTTTTATTTGTGCCATTTATTAAATGCTAATGGTATTCAAACAAATCAAATAAAATTTAATAATCAATTTTTAGAAATATTAATTAATTTACAATGATTATAAATTAATTAAATTATGTGGTTTATTTGGAGTATTCATCATTACAATTGTACGACTCAAAAGTGTAAATTTAGTCAGCGACTAATATCGAATAATTCAAATTTTAACGATCACACATCGCCTTAGCTAGTGGTGTGATATTTTGGCTGAATTTATCACTTACACATCTATTAGTAATATCTAATTTTACTTATTATAAGCAATACCTGGTAGTATCAATTATTTACACCAATTCTCTTCATCAAAACTAAATCACATTAGGACTTATGAAATTTAGTCATGGTCAAAATTCCAACATCGTCCACATTCAAATTTGTAAATGCAAACACAAAATCCTTGGTTCAATAATAACAATTATTAATAACCATATAGCTCTAGCCAGAGACTTTGACATTGAGTTGACTACAGTTAACCGTGATACTAACCTTATATAACTGAGAAGATGAATTCTCTCTTGAATAGTGTTTCACTTCCAATGTTTTCACTTGACCCAACTATAATCGTTTGATGGATGTCGTGCTATGATTTAACTATAATCAAAGTGGAGTTTCCACATTGAAGCTTGATGGTATTATCAAGTCGAGAGAATTGTGTAATATTATCACATCGGTATTATTTGTTTGACCTTAGTTATATTAATCAACAGAAAACTATTAGGTGGGTCATTCCATAGTTATCCCATAACTATTAGTACGTAACCCCTTGATTCCCCTAGCATCCTTGAGTAATACACCGCCCAACGATTGGAGAGCATTACGTACAATACTTTCAACTGATGTATCGATATCCAATCTCGATACATCTTGACTATATATTTAAAATGGTATGCTTATTTTATTGTGATAAATCACTCATGATTACAGCACATTGTAACTACTGTCACAAAAAATATCATTTATGAATTTCTATATTAAAAACATACTTTTAATTAAATAAATAATTAATGTAACACATTATATCAAGCATATAATAGAAAGAAAACACCTTTTATTTTGAACAAGATTGGTTATCGAGTTAGATATATGTAATAAATTATATGGTTGCCCCTAGGGCATATCCTAACTCTATCTATCTCTCATTTGCACTTGGGGTCAATTATGTAAACTTATTCCAACTTCGTCGATCACTTTTCTCTAAAAAAATCGGGTCAGTCCCTCAGTGAATGGTGATGCTATGTTATTTTAATTATCTTCTCTGTTAATCAACTCTCTCTCTCCGATGCTGATAAATTATCTTTATCATGTGGAACTATTAGAAGTATGTTGCTTGACTTCTAGCGATTTTTAGGTTCTTTACGAACTATAATGCGACATAGTTATCATATAACAATGTCATGAGAGTCCCAATATTTGAAATCACCCTTAGCATAGTTATAAATTTGTTTAGTTATATATACTTCGTATATTGTAGTAACATTTGGTTGAATTAGCTACTACTTATTGTTTGGAACAATTCCAACTTAAAGCATCTTAATTAAAGTTTGAACATGAATTTAATATTAACATATTATACTTGATAGCACTTATGAAGTTCGAATCCGAACACTCCTTCATACAGAGTTCGTTGTTTTTGTAAATAATACTCTAATATTTTGTAAATACTCGAGAACACACTAAACTACCATTCAGTGATCTTAATTTGAATTTGATATTTTCTTCATGTATTAAATACTTAAGCAGGATACGATATTGTAGACAATAATATATATATATATGATAATTCCTTTGTCAATACATAAGGAATCAATCTTACATGTTCTATTTTAAACATTTTAATATGGTGTCTTTGCATATCGTTTAGGACATTTCCAACATCCTTTACACATATTATAAAGGATATAATTTACAAATCCAACATCGAGTATTAAACAACCAGACTATTACTGATTTTAACATAAGTACATCATTAACAATCAATAGTATGTTGTTTACTTATAATTTTAGAAACATCTACGTACCATTTAATGTTCCCTCTTATGGATTAAACAACAATGGTAGGATTCCTAATATGGTAAGATAGGTGCTTAGAGGGGGAGCATTTGATCGAAATTTAAAGGATATAAATGGAAACTCATTTACACCAAACATCTAATATGCAAGGTATCCACCTGATTTCAAGCTGCCAACGTTGGACGTGTATAACGGAAGGACGGATCCAACAGTCAACTTGATGAGGTATATCCAACACATTAGAGGTTGTGTTCTTCAGAGGAGGTAACGGGATGGTGTTTCCCATTGTACTTGACAGATTTAGTAGCGATGTTGTTTCATCAGCTTGAGAATGGGTCAATACCACGTGGACCGGATTAGTAGAGAAGTTTATGAACCAGTTCAGAGTTCATATAGAGCGATCAAGGAATGTGATGATGCTTTCTAATGTAAGGCAGAGGGTTGGTGAGATCTTAAGGAGTTACTTAACCAGTTTCAATGCAGCAACTGCTGTAGTGCAAAAACCATATCCATCCATAGTCCTTATGGCGTTGGTTTTTGTGGTTTCTAGTAAGACTAATTTCAAGATCTCTTTGGAGATCGATCCACCAGTGGATCTTGTGGATTTCTACTATCAAACTGAAATATATATGCGCTAGGAGGACGTTGGAGCTAATAGTGCTGAAGTCAATGTCGTGGAGGATGGAGGACTATCTAAGGTAGGATATGAGAAGAATAAGGGAAAATGAAAAGTTGATGATGGCTTCGGAGGATCGAAGCAACAGAAGTGGGAATCGCAATTTTTCTCTTATACTGAATTGACAGAGAACCCAAAGAGGAACTATCTTGACATGAGGGGGCAGATTCCCTACAAAAAACTTGTGATACGAGAACCCATAGATTGGGAGAGAAAGTCTGAAAAGTTATGTCTATTTCATAAGCTGGATGGGCATAAAATAAATAGATGCAGGCATCTGCGCAACTTGATAGAGAAGCAGGTTGGGAATAATCGGCTTCAACAATATGTAAGGAATCTAACCGCATTGGTGCAACATGAGCGACCGCCATCTGCGGCAAATGTACCCGATTGTAGCCGCGGATCTAAGTCGAGAACGGTTATCCCATGGTCGCGACATATTGAAATCAGGTTTAATTTTTGCATTTTGATCTTGCTTTGAATAGACTATGATGGAATGCCACTAGACTGCTTACACATGTACAGGATCTCAACGGTCCCAAGGCATGCTTTGGGTTAAGATCCGAGGTAATCCTTGACTAGATTAGATTGTTTCTTAATGCATTTGATTTAAATTTTATGAATAAGTGAGCGATGGATATTTGAATTTGGAAATCAATCGAACGGGATAATTGATATTGATATTGCTAATGAATGTTATTGGAACGTAGTCATCTCTTAAACATGATATATAAACTGATAGGACTTGGTTCCCCCAACCGAAGAAATGGGGAATTGAATCCTGAAGTGCAAGTTCCCTTTCCGGAGAGCGGGTGGAAGGACTTGTACAGGATAGCAAGTCCCCTCGCTGGAGAATGAGCGGAAGGACATACCTAGATATATTGGGTCCCTTTGCTGGACAGCGGGCTAGTTGGGTGCAATCTAGATTAATGATAATGCGATCCAGAGAGATCTAAACTAACCTTAGGATTTGAACGCCTCATGATTTGATAATGATCACGTTAATGAATGCCATTGCCTCAATTCAGTTGGAATTACTTATAATGGAATGCTAGGCGGTACTAGATGATTTATTAGTAACGTTCCAATCGGTTGTTATGCACCCCTATGATTTAGGATGCATGATAGCATAATTTCTGACTTTAATAGTTAAATCCCAGGAGAACACAGAATGATATTTATATATGATATGTTGAATTCCGAGTGAACGCGAAACGATTATGATACATGAGTAACACTTAAGCAAGGATTTGGGTCCTTTAGAATGACCTTTGATTTGTAAGTGAATCCAGAAAAACTAGATGATTCGCCACGATTGGTCTAGTAGATAACTAGAGAGCGCAAATGATAATGGTTTGCCAATCTTGAAGTTTGCTCTTGAGCAAAGCACGTCTTATATTCACAAGGCGTACTTTGACGGTATAAATGTTACTGATATATTTTACAGTCTCGAAACAAAATCAAATAGATAGAATGGACTACATACGAAAATGAAATAGATCAAGAACTTAGAGCGCTACTTGGAATGATGGTATGGAGCAACACAAAAAGTTTAAGAAGAAATGGAGCAAACAAAAGTGATCTATATCGAGTTGTTTTTCTTCAGAGGGTCCACACTTAGGCCTTGAAGGTTTGGAGCTTGCAAAAATATAAAGGAGTTCGTATTTTGGTGACGATCATTGTGATCGACCACAATTAACGACATGATTGGTCTTCCCGATTTCTATTGGGGACGACCTATTCTCAACGTTGGATTTTCAGAATTGGAGATTGAGACGTACAAGCCTGGATATCGAGATTTATGTTGGGATTTGCCTATAAATACCTAGGAAATTTCAATTAGAAAGGGATTGTTGGGACTTTGGAATATTCTTCTCTTCTCAAAAAAAACTTCTAACAAATTAGAGATCCACTAGATTGTAATCCGATTTTGATTGTAATCGTTGTATTTTGAAGAGAAAACTATGAATAATAAGGATTAAGTAGTGCGCCGAAAGTATTTGTCGAACCACTATAACAACTGTGTTTCGTTCATTTTCTCTTTATTTTCTTCATCTTTATATTTGTTTGATTTGGATTTCATCGTTTTCGAGGTGTCGTATCACTTTTGATCAAACATTGTATTGGAATGTGTAAATTTAAAAAAAAAATACACAGTTCCGACGGTTAAACCGGTTGAATCATCATGACTTTAAACTTTCAATCGTTATCGTTCCACCCATGGTCTGATCATAATAACTATGCTATTTCGATAACTTTACATTACATATTGTAATTAAACCTAGGAACAAACACTTCATCAAGAGCATAATATATCAATTTATAACATGAATAAACTGAATATGACACTTCTTTAAAAGTGCTAAAAATAAAAATAAATATTACTGAAAAAATAAATTATATAACATTCATATTTTACATAACAAATATAAGAAACGGAATTTGCTAAATGGTTCGTCCTATATGTACCTAAGATGGATAGAAGAAAGAGTGGGAGAAAGAGGGAGTAATTTTTATATCTGAAGTTACATTCACCCATTTGGATTGTCAGTTATCCGTTTGGACATGATCTAAGAAAAGCAAACACAGTATCTTGCATAGACTCACTGCAGTGTCGTTTCTGCTTTTGACGAAGAAGTTAGAGTTTCCTGAATATGATTATATAGTACTTGTCACATTTACCAAGAATCATCTTTGATTGCATCTTTTTCTCTGCTCTATTACACGCTTGTTCATATACTTTATAACTTCGGTCTCTGTGCCAGTTATTTCCAAGTACAATTTTCTACACATCCAGATTCTTTTACCCAAAAAATGTAGTAATAAATTCAGCATCTAACACTAAAACACACACACACATGTAGTATATATAATAGGTGTGTGTGTATGCGTGTGTGTATTAGCTGCGCATAAAAGATTCTGAAAAACAAAGGAGAATAAAAATAAAGAATGGCTGCTCTAGCTACCAGCAAATACACTACTACATTGTTCTCTTGAACAGTGTAAGAAAGATGAATATATATTTATAAATCTTTGGATGTTGAATTAAAGAATCTAAAACAGTGTAGGACAATGGGAAATTGCACAAAGATAAAAGGCCAGTGATGGATGATAAATATATCATGAAGGAGTGTAACGATTAACAGGTAAAGTAACAAGCACATAGATACAAAAAAATGACTTGCTGCGACACTGGTTGTAGGCTCAGCTGCAGACAAATATGGAGCCCATTAGGGCTTAAGCGTGCGATGCTCTTTTCAAATGTACTAAAGTTTTAATCATTATATATGGTTGAATTTTTTGTTTCTTTTTTCTTTTGGCTTTTCATGATTTTGTATTGGTAAAATTTTTGTTTGATTGGAAAAGGGATTCCTTCTCATTATTTAACTTTGATTGCTTTTATTAGAATTTCTTCACAGCTAACCTGACAATTAATAAAAACCAAAAGAAACTATAGCAAATTGCATATGTAGATGAATCCAACAACCATACTTTTATGCTTCCAATTAGCGTTTCCAATGGAAAGATTACAAACAAATTGTCTTTACACTGGATTTCACTTGAAAGTTCTAATTATATTTGATTCTAGAAATCTGGTTTTTGTTACAAGAGGTGGAATAAAAGCACAAACTTTTGATCGAACCGTAAAGTTTTAAAAATACCCTTATATGTAAAAAAAAATCGGGAGTTCGAATGCTACGAAGATCAAATATTAACATCTATTTTCAAATCCAACAGTAAACTTTTTTTAAGTATTTTCAATTTATTTTTTATCGAAACTATGTAGGAATTTTAAATTTGATGATCTTATAAGAATTTTCTATATGCACGTGCGTTGCACGTGTCACAAAATCTCGTGTATTTATAAAGTCCATAGTTTGTTGAAACCATTGGACAAACCTAAGGAAATATACACCATAGATTGGATGAAGCTGGAACCGAAACAAATCTCAAAACTACACCAGCATGATGCTTCCAAAACAACAATCAACCGATCAGTGTATGGGCAGCAATCGGCTGGCTCTATGGATGTGATCATTTAATGCTTCGACACATGTTACCGATCGATAGATCAGCCTAGGGGGCGATCGACCGATTAGACATCTGATAGCCTTCGAATTTCTACATCTATGTTGAATTTTCTCCAATTTTCAAATGCTTGTAACATTCACTTCGTAACTCAATATCACCTTAAGTTTCTTCCATTATGAAGCTCTCAAACTCATCTTTGACTCTATATATAATTTGCATATATTTGAATCGCAAAATTCAACAATTCACATCAATTCAAATATTTCTACTTCCAAAACAACTGCCTCTCAAAAAGTTGAGAGTTGTGTCTCATGGTGCCTAAACTCTACTCAAGGAGCTACAAGTTTGGGCATCGCTATCACGACGATCCGTAAATTTGACACATATATTAATTAATTATCAATAGTTGTTTAATTTGAACTGATGATTAAAGACAAATTTGAGCAAAGTTCTCTTTTTGAAAATTTTGATATTTCCATTGCTATAAGAATATTTGAGAAATGAATACTGATAAATGATATGTTAGTGTTTGGATATGTTGATAGACCCAAAACCCGAATACTCGCTATAAATATGTGTTTAGTTTACCCCTGGTCGGCACAAATATATTTTTTCTTCTTAATCTCAAAATTCTCTCTTAGTCACATTTTAAATGGCAGTTAATCTCCTTCATGTAAAACATGTTAAAAATTGAATTATGTTAATATCTCTAAAACTTATATATCGAATTGTTTGTCTCGACGAGTGGGGAAGACGACGAAAATTTAGTTTTCGATTGGACATATCGTTTAGCTAGGAACTAGCAAGCGAATCTCGATCGTCGATTTTGGGGTTTCGTAAGCGATAACTAGGTGACGATCAGGAGGTACCATTGTATAGTGGTCGGCAAATAAATCAATCAAAGTAGTTTGATTTGTCGAAAGCACCTAAATCGAATGGAATATAGCCTCAAAATCAGCACAATGGGAATTAGAGAAATTGGGCCGGTCATCGGAGGTAGGCAAGGTCCGGGAGTGGCAGCGGTCAGAAGCTTTGTGGAAGCGGTGGTGTTTCTCTGGATTGATTTGGGTTGATCAGGTTTGTAGTAGCACTATGGAGAAAAGGTAAAATGTCATTGTAAACCCTATACTTTCTGATATTTACACAACAAACCCTGAAACTTCTCACTCGTATGACTTTTACATACAACCTCCTTTTTACGACAGGTTTGTTGCGTTGGGATCGTCGTGAGAATTTCGAACATTTTTAGCATATGGTTTATGGGAGGATTCAAATATCATAAGTGTAACATCCTATATTTTGGAGAGCCATAATATAGAGAAGATGATTAATAATATAATTTGTTGAGAAATAATTAAGAGAATTAAACCGAAATTTTAATAAAGGAAATTTTGATGAATAGATATGCGACACTTTAAATATAGGTAATTTAATGGAATGAGAGTAATTATGGTAAAAACTCGACCATACATGTATATGGTAGTAAATTTGAATATTTGAATATTTGTACTAAGGGAAGTAATAAACACGACATTGCAAGTATAAGGTAATGAATTTGAATATAAAATATTTGTATTTAGGGAAACTAATGAATAAAATTAGGTAATGAACTAGACCATACAAATATAAGGTAATGAATTTGAATATGTGAATGGAGAACATTGGCATTTAAGGAAATTAAAGAATATTTGCATTAGGGAAACTAATGAAATTAGGTAATGAACTCGACCATACAAATATAAGGTAATGAGTTTTAATAAGTGAATGGAGAGTATTGAAATTTAAGGAAATTAATGAATAATAGTAGGTAATAAACTCGATCACACATGTATAAGGTAATAAATTCGAATGTTTGAATGGAGAATAGTTGCATTCTAGGGAAGCTAGTGAATAAGATTAGGTAATAAACTCGACCATGCATGTATAAGGTAATGAAGTTAAACATTTGATTGGAGAATATTTACATTTAATGAAATTAATGAATAAGGTTAGGTAATAAATGATTTAACATAAGCCAAAATCATTATTATATAAGCCCTAAACGTATTCACCTTTTCATTTCACATTCACTTCATTTTCAAAAAAAAAAACCATCAACCTTAGGCGCCCACTATTGCTAGGAAAAGGGAGAGGAAATCAAAATTAAAAGATTAAAGCTTTCATCTCTAAGAAGAAAAGGAGGATTTTAATCAAGCTCCATAAATTTAGGTGAGTAAAGTTTTCTATAATTTACTTTCAAAATTGTTTGTATATGGATTTAGTATGTACAAGCTAATTTGAATATTGTTTAATATATTTTATTGATTAAAAATGATTTTATATGTTTTTATTGATTTAAATAAAATTTGGTCACGTTTTAGGGTAAAACATGATTTAATCTTCATCAAATATCTTGAAATTTTAAAATGATATTTTTCATAAAATATAAATAGGTTTTCATATATTTTTGATAAATCCACAATTAATTATGAATTTTCTAAGTGTGAAATGGCTAATTTCGGCAATTAATTAATATTTAAAAATATTAAAATCAAATATTTTTCTTTAAAATTTTTACCAGAGGTAGAGGAAGATGTTTTGGAATTTTGATGACTTTATAATTCTCCCATTAATTTTTGAATTGTTATGAATTAGTTAATAAAGAAAATGTTACCTTAATTAATTAAAATTTGTTAAGACAATATTAATTAATGGAACTAAATATTAGGATTGGTTAGAGAATAATATTACAAGATAAAAGTAACCATTGAAAAATGACATGTGTACTGGTTAGCTCAAAAATTATTGCTTTATTAAGACAAAATATTATTTTTCACTTAATTACAAATTTGCCATCGTATCTTATGATAGCTCTACTTTGACATGTGGTAGCCCAAGTCTTGACCTTCATATTGCTCAATTTTCTCGCAAGTATTTAGCAGGCCAAGTGAAGCCAGTCAGGCCAATTGATATGCCATCGGCCTCCAAAGGCCGACCGAAACCTATATTGATCTCTAACCAACCTTTCTACTCAACAAAGCCAAAGATGAGACCTGGTCATCTCATCCCAAAGCAATGTTCACCCTTAGACAAGATTTGGACCAAGTATGACTCGGGCCCAATAGTTCCTCTACATCGAACTATTTCCAGCAACCACTGAAAGCCAACACAATTCGTTTGGCATTACATTAACTGATGGTCGGCTCCTATCCAAGCCCCCTCCCTAAACAGGAAGCACATCGGGCAAGTGTGGTTCGAGCACGGCCCGTGTAACAACCCGCATATTTTACGATTGAGTATTTAAATATTTTATTTAAATATTTTATCGTTAGTCGGATTATAGTCCGAAAAGTTACTTTTTGCAAACAGTCGAATTGGGACTCGAGACCACCCCCATTGAGTTCAAAATGACGTTTGCGATCTTTTTGAGTGTAAACTACGATATGTTTGGAGTTAGTGGAATTTCGCTACTTTTTCACTTAGGGCTTTGGGTTTGGGTTTGGGTTCAGCCCACTAGCCAACTTATACTCAAATCTGAACTACTCCTCCCCATTCACTCTCACTTCCTCCTCTTTTCAGTTCTAAAGCAAAAATGGTGGGAGAGATGGGAAATTAAAACTCCAAGCCCTAGTTTCTCTTTCAAGCTCAAATTCTTGCTCCAAATTCTAAGAGAACCCATTGGTAAGCATCTCCTTCTTCTTCTCCAACTCTTTCTCCTTCCAATTTCAGAAATTCCTAAACCTAACTTTGGGAATGTTCTTCTTTTTAGCTTTGAATTCAAGCTTGTTGAGTTGGAATTGAAGAGTAATTGCCTTTGCCATTGCTCCATAGCATCTTCTTTATTCGTTTGGGTTCAAAGGTGAGATTTTTATCTCACATCTATATTTATAATTATCTTTGGTTGTTAGGTATGAATTCCTAACACTTCTTCATGTGCTTTTGCTCTTGGTTTGGATTGGTTTTGTGAATATTCCAATTTTTGGGTTTTTAAGTCAAATTTGTGTGAAAATCCTTTTATGGATGTTTGATCATGCTTTTGGAGATGCACCGAGGAGCATATAGGGCGGGTTGCTGATTGGCATAAACCCTTAGAGCCAATGTTCGTCCGGTTGCATTTTGGAAGAGTTCGCTCTTCATTTGGATAGGCTGAAAAAAAGCCCAGGCATGATTCAGTCGACTGAAATCTCTGTTCAGTCGACTGAATCTGGAACCCGAATGTTTCCAGGCATGATTCAGTCGACTGAAATCTCTGTTCAGTCGACTAAACTTGGAAACATAAAGTTTCCAGGCCTGATTCAGTCGAATGAAATCTCTGTTCAGTCGACTGAACCTGGAAACAGAAAGTTTCCAAGCAAGATTCAGTCGACTGAAATCTCTGTTCAGTCGACTGAATTTGTTGTTTCTGCCCACTTTGCCTTTTGGGATTGAATTTCCAATTTGAAACGATTCGTGATGATCCTATTTGTTGTTATCATTTATTATGACTTTGATGACTCCTTTTTAGGGATTTTTGAATATCCATTTCGATGGATTCTTTATCGGTTTAATTGGATTTGATTCACGTCTTCGAATGTGAATTTTTATGATTAATTGTTTCTACAATCGTTTTTGTGATTTGTCACTTTAAAATATAAAGGTTTTCTATACTAGTAGTAAATATCAAAACCCTTTCATCAAAACGATTTCAACACTATTTTATTACAAACTCGTTTATAAAACCGTTTTCCAATCTATTAGTATATACAAACCTTTACTTCATCCGTATGAGAAAATATAATTAAACGGCTTAGCAAAACAAGTGGTATGAAACGCTTGCGTTTACTTCGTCGGTTAATTTATGGACTTGTTCGATTGAAATTCTTGTGACAATTTTCTAGTGGAGATCTACAATCTATTCATAAATATTTGAGTTAAGCAAGTGGTTATGGGACATGAAGCTAAACTCTCATATTTACTAGCTTAGTGTAATCAACACTTCTTGATGATCGATGATGATCATTTTATGGTTTAGACTAGCAACGTGCGATGTCTCTTTGTCCACGTGGAGGACTGTTCCTCGTTTTAATGAGCTTCGCCTCACTTCTCGCATGGGTCGTACCTATCTAGGTGCGTCGATGTTTATTTCACACATGGGTCGTACCTATTTAGGTGCGTCGATGTTTGTTTACTTCGTGGAGCAATCGGCTCAATAATTCGGGGCATGGGGCGTATCTTTCTAGGTGCGTCAATGTTCATCTATGCATGGGTCGTATCTTTCTAGATGCGTCGATGTTCGACTTTGCATGGGGTGTATCTTTCTAGGTGCATCGATGTTAGACATTACATGGGGCGTATCATTCTAGGTGGGTCGATGTTTATTTATGCATGGGGCGTATCTTTCTAGGTGCGTCGATGCTAGAGCATGGGGCTTATCTTTCTAGGTGCGTCGATGTTCAACTTTGCATGGGGTGCATCTTTCTAGGTGTATCGATGCTAGACTTTACACGGGGCGTATCTTTCTAGGTACGTCGATGTTCAGTTTTATGGGATTGGCCATCCTCTTTTCTTGTGATTTCTGGATTTCTCGTTGTGATTTCTGGAATTTATGTTTCACCACCCTTTTCAGTTGGCATTGATATGTATGTCATTTATTGTGGCTTGGTGAATTAAATAAAGAATATGACATTCTTTTTATGCTATGAGATTCGTGAGATATTTGTATGATTTTCCTTTGTTGATTTCCTAATGTATACTTGTCGAGGTATGAAATTTTTGGTTATCATACGTTTTTATTATATCTCTTCTTATATCTCATTTTATCTGATAATTATAGCTAGACTGATCCGTTTATTATTTTCTTATTAAATAATACTCGGGTCAGACTGAGATTTTACAAGTGCTTCCTCATGACTTCTTATCTGGGACTATCATCTGATCTTTTGGCTAACTACTCTAGTTTAGTAGTTTTTGGTTGTATACATTTGAGATATGGACTCATTGATGTATACATATTCTGTTGTCTAGCACTTGTATCTATTCTTTGTGTTATTGTGGATCTTATTTGACCACTACTCTGATGTACACTTTCATGTGTTATATTCATATCTATTTCCGCCTTTGTGATATGAATTGTCTGTGACTGATTTGTGTTATGTTTATTTCTATATTTGTTTTCCGAAGTCCATATAGCCACTGTGTAGTAGTTTTGAGTTTGTATCGGTATGTCGGATTTCCTCTTGAGATGAAAAGTTATATTTTTATCTGGCGTATCGGTACTCACACAAAGCAATTATACAGATGGTCGCTCCTCAACAGCCTTATTCTCCGTGCTAGTTGACGGCATTACCTCGTAGTGTCCTTGGCTAGCGTGGGTATAGAGGTGGGGCGTCACAGCCCGTTTTTAAGCATATCTTCAATACATCCAACTCCAACAGGCATCAGGCCACCCCCCCAACTGCCTCACGCCTAGTTATTTAACAGTCTTCCTAACATGGTCCTCAATAAGATTTCAAGTTTCTTCTGTGTTGACAAAAGTCGGTCGGCCACCTTATCCATATGGGCACTCAAATGAGCGACAAAGTTGTACATCCATCCATTTAGAGCACCGTAGTTGGACGGCTGAACAGATGTGGCTTACCATCATATTAAATGTGCATTTAATGCAAGCCTATGTCTACTATAGGGAGGCAATGAGTACTTTCTCATCCACCGTCCATCTTTTAGCATACTTTACAACTGTAGAAACCATCCACCTCTGTAGTCAGATCAATGATCAAGCACTTTTTCTCTTAGTTCTATAATGTGATCTCAACCGTCCACCATTTTCTTCAGTTATTATAAACACCCCTTACTTTGCAACTTCAAAGGGGTTGAGCTTTGGTTGAAACATTCAAGAATTCTAAATACTATGCATAATTCAACTCTCTTATTACCACATAAGTCCTTAAGATTAGGTAGCTTTGTTAGCCTTAAGCCTCCTTTTTCCTTATTGTACTCTTTTAATTCCTTGTAGTTGTAAAAGAAATATATAGCAAGAAAAAATTATAGTTGATGTAGGCAGCTTTGCTCAACTACAATATATCTTGTGTTATTTACCTTTTAGTTATGTATTT
Organism: Allium fistulosum; assembly: GCA_030737815.1. NCBI lineage: Eukaryota > Viridiplantae > Streptophyta > Magnoliopsida > Asparagales > Amaryllidaceae > Allium > Allium fistulosum. The sequence goes on along the minus strand of CM060902.1, from coordinate 793,201,841 downwards.
AAATCATTATTTTCTCTATTTTTAAGCCTAGTGATTAGCAACTAACCTTTTCTTTTATGAACGCACATGTATCATTTCGAGGTTGGCTCGAAAACTAGTCAATATTTTAGCACTAGAAGGAGGACTCCCCCTAAAATCTCTCCCACTTCCATACCTTTCAACTAAACAAGACCTAATCTGATTTGTTACCGTGGATAATCCTCTACCGTTCGAAGGTAACAACTCTAACGAGCACCAAACCAATGGTAACACTTTTTTCGATGCTACCCAGTGCAGTCTTGGCTCTAATGAAGAAATTTGGCATGTTGTACTACTACAACTATCAAACATGGGTCAACTGGCCCATGAAGTAAATAGATTGAGGACACAAATGAATTCTCAAGCCGCCGTAAACTATATCACACCAGCTCTTCCAACGACCGACTTGGTTGACCTGCCTACTCACAGGCCAATGCCTCCCAGCGATTATGATTCCTTGAACACTGTAGAGGCCCAAGAGAGAGTGGTGCCAGAAATTCTGCATATGGGTGCACCAATATCCTAGTAGGCACACCAAGCGTGTGCCTAGCCGAATTGATCTCGCTCTGGACATGGCTTTACTTTTGAGGCGAACCTACCGTCGTTCCCCTTCAACGGAGTGGCTACCAGCTCCTAATCATCCACGAACTTCTGCATTTGACCATCTCGATGGAGGTCTCCCTATCGTTAGCGGGGCGCGCATGGCTCTCTCGACGCACTCTTAATCATGTAGGTATGTACCCCGAAATAGGCAAAGAGAAGAGCGAGCCATGCAATCCAGATCCCCCTTAATTCATAGGGAGAGATCTGTAGCTTGTCTTCATCGTTCTCCATCTCATTGCCGATTTCTACTCCACCTCGGCGTAGGCCGAGTCTTAGCCTATGGTTTGCCAGAACATCCCATAATAGGCCAATGCCAGCCTGAATAAAAAATGCATGTCCTACTCCAACAGCTCAACAGAATGCATGCCCGCAATGTTGGGGCCGAGGCATTCTCGGATGATGAGAACAGGGAACCATTCTCTAATAAAATCCTAGAAACTTACATCCATTGATGGTATGCCTTACTACCAATTGACAAGTATGATGGGAGTGCAAACTCATTCGACCACATCACAACATTCAACTCCATCACCCGTACTGGACAGCTCTTCAGCTCAACAAAGTGCCTGCTCTTTCCCTCCACCCTCATGGGATCATCCTCCTACTTGTTCTTACACCTACGATAAGCCGGTATCCACTCCTGGGCCTAACTATGCACAGACTTTAAGACTCGTTTCTTCAAGTTTTGTACCTATGTCATGCTGGCCAGGAAGCTAGGCAATATTAAACAAGGTCTTTCTGGAAGCTTGCGGTCGTAAGTTAATAGCTTTAATAGAGAGCCCACTTAGGCTTGGGGTGCAAACGTGAGTAGCTTGGTCGTGGCCCTATGCTAAAGGGTCAGGTACAAATCCATGATGTGGAGGGAGCTTCAAAAACGGGTAGTTCGTCCCTTACCGACTTCTATCAATGGGCAAATGGCATGATGAGGGTGGAAAGTGCATATCTTTCACAAGGCAATAATGAGGCAAAGCGCCCAGCCCAAATTGGCCCCCATAACAAGATCGATTTTCGCAATAGTGGTCATCAAGTTGACATCACAAGGCATCAAGAGGCCGGCCCAGCCCTGGTATTATAATTATTCACACTTGAACAAGGACATCACCACCATCTACCTTGCCACCAGGGATTAAGTGCAATATCAAATATTGGCCACCAACAAAGACGGAAAGTAGGAGGAACCTCGCCGCAATGCTAAGTACTATGATTTCCATCGAATCAACGACCATTCAATGATGGACTGTTATGTGCTCAAGGATGAGATCGAAAGGCTCATACAGGAATGAGTACTCCTGAAATTTGTTCGACATTGGATTAAGCAAAGGGCAACCTGTGAAGTAAAAAAAATCAACTACCTCATCCCAATAATGCTAGGGTTCAAGCCATCACCGAGACCTTGACCATATGCGAGGAACCACATGTAGCCAGTAGTAGTCGAGAGGTCCAGTCTCGATATCGAAAAGAAGTGGGCACTACTAGGTAGGTTTACTCACTGGAGTCTCGAGCATCCAAGGGGCCCTAACAAGAATCATAAAGGAAGATCAGCTTCACAGCCCAAGATAAGGAAACAGTTTCCTACCCCCATTGTGATCTCATTGTCATTACTCTTGCCTTGGCCAATTCCAAAATGGATCAGGCCTTCATGGATAGGGGAAGCTCGGTCGATGTCATGTTCAGTAATGTCTTTGAAGCTCTCAAGCTTCCTTCCTCTAGCCTTACCCCATGCACCTTTCTCATTTAAGGCTTTGGGGTGTGGGCATTGTCCCAATGGGCACAACCTCGCTCGTAATAATATTCAGCTAAGAGCCCTTCGCTGCAAAGATGTAGGTAAACATTGTAGTAGTTGATTGCCCATTTGCTTATAATTTATTAATAGGAAGATTAGTGCCCACCGAGCTGGATAGCATTGTCTCCTGCAATGGCCTCATCATGACGTTCTCCATCCTAGGCGGGATTGGTGAAATCAAGGGTAACCAGTAAAAAGGGATGGAACGTCACAGAACTTCACTTAGGCAAGCAAATAAGGGTGTTCTCATGCTACAACAAGAACATTCCATCATCAATGGTGGGTTTTCAACATATCCAGTGGGCCAATTAACACCTTGTTTCTTTCAAACACCACCCCAACACCGAGGAATTGGCGACAGCCCCTACTCACTCATAACCAACCGCCTCATCTGAAAGATAAGGGCATCACAACCTCAGGTCAGACTCATCACTACAAATAAGTTCTTCTTCAGAAAAAAATAACATGAATATTTTTTTTCAATTATTTATTCTTTGTGAACGGACTGCATACAGCCCGTCTCACCATTATGTCCTTTTGAGTAGGTTGCTTATTACTTGCCTCACCATCATGCGACTCACTTACACTAGAGTGTATGGGCTAAGAAAATGTGCGTCGGTTCAATTCTGGATCGAAGTTGCCTCACAACAGGCATTGTGTCATCCAGCTTAACCTCATAGCCCCATGCGCTTCAGTCCTGGGCTTCTCCGTCGCTTTACGCTCGACCACTTGCCACCAAAGAGAACCCATGAGCAAATTTATGTTATAGCTCATGTTGGACAAGCCGCCAATGTACTCCGGTCGTTACTGGGCCACATTAACGGTTGTATTTAGCTCGACTTACTATCACATTGGTAGTTAGCATAATCCAAAAAAAGAAATTTCTGCAGAATAAATATAGGAACTACTTGATACTCAAGGTATTCCACTCAATAAGTCACACAGATAATCAAGCAATGCAACGAATTACTCAAATCAGAGTTTATAATAAAATATCTATTTCATTCTATTTAAAAGAGCACAGGAGCACAATGCCTAACCTATTGGGCTTATAACGATAATGTTATCACTTAACTGAGAAGAAGAAAGAGAGCAGAGAAGAAGAAGCACATCAACGGCTCTTCGAAGGTAGGCCTACCCACACTCTTATCACCACCCAAAAAGCCCCTGGCTTCATCGAAGAAGCACTTCATGTACTTCAACCAGTCCTAAACTTGTTGAAGACAACCGAGCATGCTACCAAACCTAATGCCCTCTCCATCAAGCCCTGCAAGGGGTTGAGAGAAGCTACCGGCCAACCTCACCAAGGACCAGACCAAGGTTTCGATCATGGTAGAAAAAGCAGAGGCTACAGCCTCTACTCCTTGCTCCGACCACTAAAAGGACCTTGGCCGGTAAGCAAGGGTCCAAGCCAAGCGGTAAGGCATAGTCCACCCCAAGTAGAAGTTTCTGGCCAATGGTTTAAAATGCAATCAACAAGCGGTAGTTCAAGCACCAAAAGGCTTTCTCCTTTCTCAACACTCCAGCTAAATTAGATAAAAAGGCATGCATGCAAAAGAGTTCGAAAAGGAAACAGATGATGAAGCCAGTGGCATTTTATTGGTAAAGAATTGCAATTTCATAAAGAGCGATTTCGTGGGCTCAAGGAAGAAGAAGAAGGGGTATTTATATACTCATGCTTTCAATCGCATGTGTTGAATTTAAAAGACAAAAAGAATCCCAGCCTTTCAAGAGAAAACAATATTAAGTCAAGTCATGCACGTATGGAGACTTGACACATCTCTGCCACGTCTGGAAAAATGAACAGTTGTGGCCAATTGCACAAGGCCTTTTGGAAATCAAATTAAATGCACTACAGAGCCATCAATCGATAATATTTTTTTATTTTTCAAGCCCGCAACCGCAAGCGAATAAGGACTTGGGGGGCAAAATGTTGCTTAATTTTCTCACAACTAGTTAGCGGGCCAAGTAAAGGTAGTTTAGCCCATTCAAAGCCGACCCAATTGATCAATCATCGGTCCGCAAAGGCTTGCCCATGCCTATGTTGGTCTCAAACCAACCTTTCTACTCAACAAAGCGCCAAGATGAGATGTCCCAAAGCAACTTTCACACTTAGACAAGATCTGGACCAGGTCCAACTCAGTCTGAACTGGTTCCTCTATATCAAACTACTTCCAACAATGGATGAAAGCTAATATAATTCACCCAGCATCACATTAACTGACGATCGGCTCCTATCCAGGCCCACCCCAACATGCAACACATCGGGCAAGAGTGGCCCAAGCATGGCCCGTCTTTGAGCATGGCTTTAGTACAACCAACTTTAACTAGCATTAGGCCTTCTTATATGGTCCTCAATAAAATTTTAAGTCTCTTCCATGTTACCAACACTTCGTCGACCAGCTCAGCCATGTGGGCACTAACGTGAACGACAAAGCTGTCTATCATCTATTCGAGCACCATAGTTGGATGGTTGAACTAATGTGGCTTACCATTGGCATTAAATGCATATTTAATGCAAGTCCACGCTTGGCATAGGGAGGTAATGAGTACTTTCTCATCCATTGTCCATCTATTGGGACACTTTACAATTATCGACTATCCACCTCTATAATCAGATCAATAATCAAGCTCTTTTCCACTAGCTCTACAGTGCGATCTCAACCGTCCACTGTCCACTTTAATTACTATAAATACCCTATACTTTTCAACTTTAAAAGGGTTGACCAATGGTTGACACATTCAAGAATTATGAATACTACGCATAATTCAGCTCTCTTATTACCATATAAGCCCTTAAATTACGTAGCTTTGTTAGTCTTAAGTGCCCCCCTTTCCTTATTATTCTCTTGTATTCCTTGTAGTTGTAAGAGAAATATATAGTAAGAGACTTCATAGTGGACGTAGGTAGCTTTGCTAAACCACTCTATATTGTGTGTTATTTACCTTTTAGGTGTGTATTTAACTCTTCATTTTCTCTATTTTTAAGCCTATTAATTAGCTACTAACCTTTCCTTTTATCTATGGGTTCGTATCATTCCAAAGTTGGCTAGAAAACTAGTCAACACTTACACAACTTTATACTATGGCATGCGATAGCTATGTGATATCAATATACGATAGCACTTCAACACGCGTTATATTTGTAGTTTTAGCATATGATAGCCAGTAATACTAAAATTTTATAAGTAAAATAAGTGAACTTTTAATAACATCTTGGAAGCCACCTTCCAAAGTGATGGTTGAGAATTTCATAGGGATGAAATGACCATAGAGGATAATAAGTTAGAATAAGAAGATTTATTAAAATGGGAAGATGAAACTAATTTTAGAAAGGCTAAATAAAAAGCAATAACCTTCGATGATGAAAACTTAGTTGTTAGGCCATAATTTTCATTCGAATGTCTATTCATGACATATGACACGAACTTTAACATGAGGCCATAAGTGGTATCTAGGTGTCTATTCACCATAAATAATGAAAACTATAGTGTAAGGTCATAAGTGGCACCTGAATGTCTATTCATGACAAATCATGAGAACTTCAATGTGAAACTAGAAGTGACATTTGAATGTCTATCCACAAAAAATGATGAGAACTTTGGCATAAGGCTTTAAGTTGCATCTATTCATGACAAATGATGATAACTTTTGTAAAAGGCTATAAGTGTCATCTGGGAGACTATTTCTGACATGAGGAAGAATTAGTTGGTGTGAGGACATAGGTGGCAACCAAAAGTATTTTAGTGACATGATTCTTAAATGGTAGAATTAACCTGAAGAGGAAAACTGAACGCCTAGACTAGTAGAATGAGTCAGGATCCGGTAAGTAGTAAAGAGACTTATAAATGTAATGATGATTATAACTTTGTCTATGTTAACATGTTCATTCTTTTTGACATGTTTTTGTTTAATAGTTAAGGGAATACTCATTATGTGATTCGATGGCATGGTCTCACTATATGATTAAATTATTTAGGGTAAACTTTTACTCATACCAGCCTTTATGTTCGACCTATGTTTTTATTGTTTTCCATAAACTCATGGGTCCACATTCGAGTAGGCTGAGTCTAGGGCTTAGAAAGGTTTACTTCGGAAAGTAGGAATAAAATCTATAAAGACGAAGTAGGAGGCTTATTTACTAACAAAAGTGTTTTTACATTTTCGCTGTTGTAAATCAGATTATATAACTATTTAAGTGTTCATGTCGATATCTTCATATGTCGGGCATGACACAAATGTTTATGTTTTATTTTATTTACACCTGCATGGGCATGATTTAGGTTAATGGAAATGTAATGACATTTGTGTAAGATAATTTTATGTAATAAAAGTATTTGGTTGCTATGTTAATGTAGTGAAAAAAATTTACCCCATTTTATTACTTGAAAATAATCCTAGTGATGAATACATCATCATCGACGTCCATTCATAGGTTCTGAAATGGGGGATGTTAAAAATTGGTATCGGAGCTTAAGTTGGGGGATACTTATGTAAAATGAAGCTAAGTAGAAATCTAGGAAGAAACTGGATATTTTAAAATTAACATCTTGGAAGGTATAGGTAATATGTAACGTACTTGTATTTTGATATAGATATACGGGGATATATTTATTTCTCTACAATCATTCTCACTCTCTTTACTTATTTTTCTCATGAACACTTACTTACAAAGAAAGTAAAATGGAAATTCAAAGTGGACATTTAATGCTGGGAGATGCAAGAGCTAATGCTAGTAGAGAAAATAATGGTACACAAATAAATAGCCAAGTAGGGGAGGCAGCCCTAGAAATTCATCTTGAAGCCAGTATTCGGATGCCTAAGGGAGAGATGGTCGATGGAACGAAATAGGTGTTAGAGGCTAAAGATTAGCTAGTGAAGTGTTTTAAAGACCGCCCTATACCACCGGCACCCAATATACATAAGATAGTGCGCCGCCGTCGTGCCAATCGATGTAGAGCGACCATCAAGGTTTAAAAATGAAACAAAACATCACAGAACATGTAGTATATCTCACAGCGCATGGAATAAAATATAATATCACGGATATTAAACATGAGAGACAGTAATAACTAAGTGATCCAAATATCATAGTACATATACACAGAGTTATATATCAAGGTTTGAAAATGAAACAAAACATCATAGAACCTGTAGTATATCTCACAGCGCATGCAATAAAATAAAATATCACGGATATTAAACAGGAGAGACAGTAATAACTAAGTGATCCAAATATCATAGTACAAATACACAGAATTATACATCATGAACGAGTTTATACAGCAGAAATAAACTCAAATAACCATCTCATACTACTAATAATAAGTGAATACTGCCAAGGCTCCACTGCATTGCACATCGGAATAAGCATAGAAATCCATATATAATACGAGATAACTCCCTCCAAACTGTCCTCTATATAGCTACTGCGCTGCACCTAGACCTGCTATCTAGTTTACTCATTTAAGAGTACCCGAGATAATAAGAAGCAAAGCATAAAGCCTCAAGTTAGACAATAGTCTGGTGTGAGCGGTAAATGAATCAAAACACTATACAATTCGATATAGTAAGGAGCAAGGTATATAAATCATACCTGACATGTCCCTGCAACCAAAGAGTTAGCACATAATAACATAATATGCTACTCTACATGTCATAAAGGTATAACATAGCCAAGTGTGATAAAGGGTGTCTAGGTATCCATATCTCCACTATCTATCTCCAATGACAACCCTAGAGTAATAGGTGGTTAGTGAAGCAACCATATCAGACATAACATTCATCAGACAATACTAACTATCACTCATTGTACTCTGGATATATGATAACTCGTATGACAATTCTTATGCCAGGGACTAATGAAAATCCCGGTTTTCAATTGTACTCTCTTTAGCCTAAAGCTGGTACTAGACCCATTCTTCCGTTCTAGGGTACACAGATCCATTCTTCTGATCTGGGTAGCCATTCTTCACTACCCATGAGCATCCTCATGATACCCCTGCTTTGAGTACAAAAGAAAACACTCCGAGTATCAACGATCCCTTAGTATGCGTAACCGAGCCCTTCCTTTGCTCCATTCAACTTCCATCATCTTGGAGAAATCATTCTTCGTTCCTCCACTTAACAAATCCTTTCTTCATCGAGACGTTATTCTTCAGGAACCATTCTACATTTCCCACTCTACAACTCCTTTCTTCATCAAGCCGTTATCTTTGAAACCTAACTCCATTCCTCATCGAGTTACAATTCGAAGACTCTTACTTTCATCATGTTGTTATATTGTTGTCAGTCATTATATAAATAAGCCAACACATCTAGCATGTCCTCTAGAACTCCAGAACCATACTTCGGAAATTCAGTCCCCATTGGACCAAGGATGAGAACTCGGTACCAACTACAAGAGGCCGGCACCGACTTATGTACTTGGCCAACAAGTGGCCAAGTCTCTCCCCATCTGACATCTTGCTTCTAGTACTCCATGCCCCGGTGCTTGAACCTCCACTTCTCTGCTCTAATTCAAGTCGTCGTGTCTTTCAAACACCTAAGTCGAAATCCTAGAATCAACTCGTTATAACCTTAAGTACTTAGCCAAATTCTAGTCCATTGCCTTGGACCACCCCTACTAGTCGACAACTACTGCTCCACCAAGTCGCTGCCGACTTGGACTAAGCCACAGATGTCAAGACCGACCTATGATGTCAATGCCGGCTTTTATACTTAGTGAATTGGGGCTTGCGGTTTGAACTGCAAGCTCCACCCACTCTCCAGGCTCTGCCTTTCAAGTCTCATCCAATTTCGACCAGTTTCGCCTCTAATTTGCCCTATTTCTCAATCTATCTACCTAACGTCCAAAACACTAATAAAACAACATCAAATCATAACATACAATCATGGGATAACATGCATATACATCCATTTATACAATCAATATATGAAGGTATGATAATCAACTAGTTTTGCCCTAAATCCAAGTTTTACACTAACATATGCATATGAGTGTAAGATATTACATTAGCAAGTGAATAGGTGTTGTAGTTTACAAAATCCATTTCTAATTTTTTTTTAAACTCATATTTCTGGTTATAATCATACATGAATAAGTGGTTGAAGTTAGAAAACCATTTTAGATATAAAAGCATGTTTAAAACGATCATTTTAACTATATAAACAAGTATAGGAGAGTGAGAGGCCAAGAACCACTCACCAAATACCTAAAATACCAATTTTTCTCCTCAACTCTGAAGTAGACAGTAAAGCAGATGAACCCAAATTAGGAAAAATGATGATCATAAGTTTTCTTATGCTAACCCCCTTTCTAATCAATGATTTAGCTAAGGTTAGCAAAGAAAATGTGTGATTTTTGATGAAATTATGGCTAATGAAGGTTTAGATCTAATTTGGGGAAGAAGGAAATGACTTAGGTCAGTTCCTATAACCTCCTATTAGCACAAAATTCGAAGTTGGTTAGTGGCCTTAGCATGGGCTTAGTTAATTACTCACTAAAACTAGCGAGCAGCAGCGAAAACTTGAAAGTGCAATAACGTTCAAACGACACGTTTGTTTTTCTATTATGACCACTCTACGGAATGAAAAACTATCATCATAAAGCAAACAAAGTGGTTTGAGAGCCTAATTCTGCTCCTATCAAAAGTTATAGTCCAAACAAAATTTTCAAGGTCAAAATGGTCACATAGAAATTCGGATAAAATAATATGTGTGAAAAATATCCCTAACAGTCACTTCCCAAAATCTTAGAGTCATACAACCTCGTACGAATAAAATAGAAATATTTTATGATCCTCCAATACATAAAATAGGGGTTATTACACTCTCCCCTCTAGAAATTTTGCCTTTGAAATCCCCAAATAAACACAGAAAATCAATCATAGTTATCCCGCATGCCTAATAATCATGTACATCATCAAACATATCAAACATGTAACCATGCAACCAATAATATAGATAAACCTTTCTTAGAACGAGGGGTACTAAACTATAATATATGATATCGAAAGTGAAAGTAAATTACGATATCCAATAGGCCTTACCATGTGAAGAGCTCCGAATGTATGGTCCTTATACTCTCCTTGGTTTCCCATGTGCAATCGCCTACACTTCCGCCCCACTAAACTTTCACTAACTCCACCATCTTCCTCCTAAGCTGTTTCGTATCGCGTTCGATAATGCTAACCGGCCTACGAGGTCTCAAAACTTCTGGTTCAATCCCAATATCATCAAATTGATCAGGGGCGATAGTTACCCGTGAGTCGTGCGCAAATTTTCGTAAATGGGAGATAGGGAAGACATTGTGCACTCCCACCATTCTTCGAGGTAAGTCAACTTTATAAGCAAGGTTCCCAATCCTCTTAATATCGGAAAAGGACAAACAAATCATGGTTCCAAGTTTCCTCTACTATCGAACTAAATAACGTTCTTCAAAGGAGAAATCTTCACGAATATCGTATCTCCGATGGAGAATTCTAAATCCCTTGCCTTTTACCAGCGTAACTCTTATACCTATCCTGTGCAGCTTCCATTCATTGTCGAATGATCTCTATCTTTTCTAAGGTCTCTCTAACCATATCCGGCCCAAGTATCAGTTTCTCGCTCGCTTCCCGCGGACATTACACGGTCGGCCATACAATGCTTCATATGGTGCCATACCAATACTAAACCGATGATTGTTATTGTATGTGAACTCTACTAAATGAAAGTGATCATCCCACGAGCCTCGAAAATCAAGAATGCAATCTCACAAGAGATCTTCTAAGATATGATTCACTCTCTCAGTTTGGCCATCAGTTTAAGGGTGATAAGCTGTACTAAAATGTAGCTAGGTACCTAACGCCTCCTATAAGCTCTTCCAAATCCCAGTAGTGAACAACAGGTCTCGGTCGCTCACAATGCTCTTCGGCACACCATGAAATCGTACAATCCATTTCACATACAACTCGGCCAGTTTGGTTGCTGTTCTACTTGACTTGATGGGTATAAATCTAGCGCTCTCAATCAACCGATCTACTATGACCCAGATGCTGTCGTACCCTGCTCGAGTCCTTGACAGTCCATCTATGAAATCCATCGATATCTTCTCCCATTTCCACTAGGGAACTTCAAGTGGTTGCAAAATACCACTCGATTTCTTTTGTACTGCCTTTACCAACTGGCAGTTCATACACTTTGATATGAACGTCCCGACGTCCTTCTTCATCCCTTCCCAATAATAGGCATGTCTCATATCACGGTACATCTTGTTACCACCGGGATGTATGGTCAACTTGGAATGGTGGAACTCTTTGAGCACCTCATCTCTCAATCCGTCAACATCGAGAACCACCAATCTCCCATTCTTACGAAGCCAATCATCTATGCCAAATCCGTACTATCTCATGTCCTCAGATTCTACCCTTGCTTCAAACTTGGAAATAATCTCGGCTAATCTGGCATTGCGCCTCTAACTAGTACCAATTCGCTCTATAAGAGTAGGCCTAATAGTTAAGCTTGCCAACATCTCTGGCTCTAACTCGCAATGAGGTCTGAAGTCATAACCATCAGTATACTCCAACTGTTTCCACACTAGGAACATCGCTCCTAAACTGGCATGTCTTTTACTCAGTGCATCGGCAACCGCATTCGCCTTACTAGGTGTATAGGAAATGCCAAAGTCATAGGAGGCTAAGAATTCCAACCATTGCTTCTATCGAAGGTTGAGATCCTTCTAAGAGAAAAGGTACTTCAAGGATTTATGGTCCATGAACAGCTCGAACCTCTCCCCTAGTAAGTAATACCTCCAAATCTTCAAAGCAAATACCGTCGTTGCTAAATCTAAATCATGAGTTGATACTTCCTCTCATGCTGCTTCAGCTATCAACTAGTGTAGGCAAAACTTTTCCCTTCTGCATCAATACCACACCCTATCCAGTACCACAAGCATCTGTGTATATTGTCAACTCCTCATTCCTACTCAAAATGGTCAATCTATGGTTATACCACCCATGGATTGAGGTTAGGGTTAAATGTTACCTATTTAGTTACATATTTGCATGTAATTCAATCCCTGGGTATACCAGCCATGGATTAAGGTGCACTTACCTTGAATTTTATTTATATGGACATATGTTTGTTTGCGACACATATGTGTTTGACTTCATGGGGTACAGGGTAATTTTGGGTATGAATTAGTTAGTGCATAATGACACTAGGATCTATTGTGCTGATAAAGTTATCGCTTTATGAAATCTAAGGGGTGGAGAAACGATCATGGGAGCATTGGACGTAATAAAGGAGAAATCAGGATTGATGTTGTGTGCGATGGAGGATCGGGAGATTGTGATTAGTAAAGTACTGGTAATTCCGGAATTTGTAGGAGTCTTCAAGCAAGTAACAAGATTATCATCGAGAAGAGCAATTGAATTCCATATAGATTTAATATCGAGGGCACAACCTATTAGTAGAATAATTAGTAGAATGCCATTCAATGAGATGGAAGAATTGAAGAAGCTGCTGGTGAAATTTGAGCATTAAAGTTTAATTAGACCGAGTAGTACTGTAACACCCCGTAAAATAAATAGGAAACTAATTAAGGAAAATCAATCAATTAATATTAAAGATAAAAATGGAAATTGAGCAAATGTCAGAATTTGGCTACGAAACTTACACCATTGCATTTGTGGTTGGGACCCACTAGTCAACCGTCTTTATGGGTCGGTTGATCGTTAGCATTCGACCATTCATAAGAGGTCGATCGATCAATTATGGTGTAATGGTTAGGGTTTACCATGGCCTAAATGGCTTAGATTTGATATTTTGATTCCGAAAGTCCTTGCATATCCTAGCAACTATAAATATGAGGCTAGCCCCCTCATTTTTCTTTACCCAAATCTAAACCTGGTAATAGCATTTTTGTAACGACCCGCTGTTTTGAACCATTCAAATCGACAATAAACCACACATGTATGACTTGAATTGTTCAAAACAATAGGTTGTTATAATTTTTTGGGGTAAATAAGAATCAATCAGAGAATCACAAACACAGAATATTACAACATCATGCAGTGGAATAGATAAACATAGTAGTTCATGAAGCTACTACATAAACATCACAGTCTAAAGCAAATACAACAGAAGTCCAAATACATAGAGGTTCGCTAATACATAAGAAAATGACAAATGTTTGAATAGAATTAACTGAAATAGCTAAATAGATAGATAGATCTCCAACCAGTCTCCAGCTCCAAAAGATGAATCTCGAATGTTGTGATACTCAGGCTGACCCGAGCATAAAGCAAAACAAAACACTTGAGTCAGGATTAACATTCTTATGTAAGTAAATCAACTCAAGTGAAATGTTCAAGTGGAATGCATCAATAACTCAAAGGATGTTTGGGATTTCCATCCTTTAAGGATCCATCAAGCTATCTACATATGTATTATAATACGCTACATATATAATGTCTATCAAAAAGTAAAGTATTAAAATAGCGTTAAGGCGTTACTCATATCCCCCTTAACACATTTTTATACAAGCATAGTAGTCTATACAGTACAGTAACTCCACCGTAAACTGGTGGGATATTCAAGGAGCACTCCATAGGTACGACACAAACCAAAGTCATAATGGGCTCGATCAGGATAAATATGACAAGGCACGTGAGGCAATGCCCAAGGTAGGATTCTACCATTTTGCACTTCCGGACTGGTGGTAACGGATAGCAGCAACTACCGTCCACCTCAAGACACACTCCCATAATCAAAGGTGGCCACTAATCAAATCATAAAGTAATAGATATGGTTTCGAAGAAGCATGCTCGATAGGGGGAGCGACCCCACTTGGCCCGCTATAGCTCTTGCTTTAGTCATTTTAATTATGACCCAAAAGTCAAGGCTATCCATCATCGTTCTCTTACTTCATTCCAATAGCGTTCGCCAAACCATCCTACTTCGTTCTGGATTCTCCACCATGTGCACAGATGTTAAAGTGGTTTCTGTATTGACAAAGAGTATTTAAATATCCGACTCCAGTCTCTTTAACAACCAAACGCTTATTTCAAACCGTGGTTATTTTATAAAACATTTTCATAATTTAAATCCCAAGTTACAATTTAAATCAATTTCTAAAATCTTTAACTTCAGTTATATTTTAGTTTGAAAACCCTTAACTTACAATTCTATCAAATCAAGTTATTACATTTCAAAATCTTATCTTTTGAAACTCTCATAAACAAATAAATTTAATAATCTTATTTGAGTTCAATTCTTTAAACTAGATTAAATCTACAATTTAATCTTAATTTCTCTTTCTTATTTTTTAATTTAAAGTTGTTATAAATATCTATATTTATTATATTAAATTAAATTTCTTAAAAAAAGAATATATTAAGTATTTTATTAAATTTTTTAAGTGTTTATTTTATATTTTACTATTTCACCATTAAATTATATATTTTAAAATTAAATAAAATTATAACTCAAAATCTTGAAATTTAACTTTTAAAACCTTAACTTATAAATTAACTTTAACACATATAATTTAAATATAAATTTTATTTTATTTTTCAAAAATATAATTTAAATAAATCTTTTAATTAAATTTATTAAATCAAACATATTTTATAATTTAGAAAAATACTTTAAAATCGACCAACGGTTTCCATATATAGTTTCTACCATACGGTCAAGTGATTAAGGTATATATCATTTCAACCCAAAATAATTAAATTTACGAGTATATATAATTTCAACCGTATCCCAAGTCAATTTCCTAATCTAAAAAGTCGTTCGAGTATGTATCATTTCAACCCATAGTTATTTTCCTAACTAACATATAAAGGGAACTTGCAGTGTGATTGAAACAAATAAATAACATAACATATCATTGCATAACATATCATGACATGAATCATATAACATATAACATAACATAACAACACATAATTAATGTGACATAAAATATACTGCTTAACATAACATAACATACATGTGACCTAAACATATTACTAGCATAATATATATGTGATTTAACATATTACTAACATAACATATATGTGGCATATCATATTACTAACATAACATATTATGTGTCGACATAGCATATCATGTCATATGGTTATCATAGCAAAACATGTAACATATAGTGGATCATATCATATCATATGTCATGTTAAATACCACATAGTGAACATATCAAATCATATCAAATCATATAATTATAAGCTAACAAAATTCCTAATTTAACAAACATTTCCAAGTCATTTCCTATGATATCCATTCACTTATTCATAAGAATATTAATCGTGAGTGATTTCTCAGCTTTCGTGGCTAACGAAGGTGACAACTATTCAGCCAAGATGCAGATGGAGATCACAAGCAACCAACACAAGATCCAAGCTATTACACACGCAAATATGACGACTCAACAAACTATTTTTTTTCTCTATTTTTTTTAATGGAAGAGGTTCGGCCTAGGGTTTCTGGGTTTGGCCTAGGCTAGTGTTGGCTCGGCTAATGGGTGCAAGGGGTTCGTGTTCTGGTACAAAGGAGGGTGCGGCTAGGGAATGGGTCGGGTTGGTTAGGTGGTTGGGTTTGTGGCCGTTGGCAAGGTGAATGGACGGCAAGGCAAGAGGAGGAGAGGAAGAAAGAGAGAAGAGGGAAAGAGAGGAGAGGAGGAAAGGAATAAGGAAGAGGAGGATTTGGGTTTTAGGATATTGGAGGAGCAATGGTGGAAGAGAAAGTTTCGGGTTGGAGGAAGACAGAAATGAGATAGCAGAAAGTTTGTACGTATTTTCTTTCTGATAAGGAGTTTGTACGGGGAAGAGTAAAGGTTTCTGAATTAAAGGTGTCAGTTGAAGCCCAAGAGACTTCCTAAGAGCCTAAGAGTCGTATACCAATTAGAATACACTAGAAAATACCATATGAAATACTATGAAAAATACACACAATATACACTGTTATTTTATGCGAGATTTTCATTGTAAATCGCAAATTTAGAGCAATAGGAGTCCGATTTTGACAAAACGAAAAGTGGACGGGAGATTATAATTCAGTCTAGAATTCGAAAAAAAAATTAAAATTTAAAACTTTTAAATTTTCAACTTAAATTCAAATTTTGACCAAAATTTTGAAATTTCACAAACATTTTCTCTTATTAAATTAGGTCAACCACAACACTCAACATCACAAATTCAATAATTTAAACTTTAAATTTTTAATTTAACTTAAATTCAAAATACTAATATTTTAAAGTTGTTCAAATTTACAGATCGTTACACTCTTCTCCACTTAAAACTTTTCATTCCCGACAAGGAACGAGATAAGAGAATAGAAGCAAACAGAAAGATAAGATAGATTTATAATGAATAGTACCTGATACAAACAATTCAGGATTCGAAGAGTGCATGGTCTCCTCTGTTTCCTATGTGCAATCCTGATCGTTTGCACTCCATTGTATCTTGACTAGGTTTACCGATTTCCTCCTCAGCTGCTTCGTACCTCTATCGACAATACGAAGTGACTTCCTCTCGATAGTGAGATTCGGCTCAACCTCCAAATTCTCCTGTAAAGCAGGCTGAACAATCAAGGATGGATCGTTAAGATATTTGAAGATAAGATACGTGAAATACGATATGCACACCCGATAGCTTTTCCGGCAAATCCACTCTATAAGCTAAAGGACCAACTCTTTCCAAGATGCGAAAAGGGCCAATGAATCTAGGAGCAAGCTTCCCTTTCCGTCCAAAGCAAATCACATTTTCAGTGGCGGGATCTTAAGAAAAACCTGATCACCCATTGTAGATTCCAAATCCCTTCTCTGCCTATCAGCATACTTCTTCTGCCTATCCTGAGCAATCCTCATCTTCCTTCTAATCTCCTCAACCTTCTCGGATGCTTCCATAATCATATCAGGCCCAAGAACTAAACGATCACCGGATTCAGTCCAACAAGATGGAGATTGGCAAGGTCGTCCGTAAAGAGCTTGCAAACGGAGACATTTCGATACTTGCCTGAATTCAAAAGATGAGGTTTAATTGATTTATGCTTAAAATGATTTAAATTTTAAATTAAAGTTATACCTGATAGTTGTTATTATAAGTGAATTCAATGAGATGGTGATGATCTTCCCAAGATCCTCCATAATCAAGAACACAAGCACAAAGAAGATCTTCCAGAATCTGATTCACTCTTTTCGTCTGACAGTCAGTCTACGGATGGTAAGCAGTACTAAGGTTCAGATGGGTACCTAAAGCTTCCTGAAAAGCTTTCCAAAATTTGCTGGTAAAGTTAGGATCTCGATCACAAACAATGCTAGACGGAACGCTGTGAAGCCTGACATTCTCTCTCATATAAACCTCTGCTAAACTCGAAGCGGTTCGATTCGACTTGACCGAAATAAAATGTGTGGATTTGGTCAGTCGATCGACCACCACCTATATACTCTCGTTAACCCTTCTCGTCCTTGGTAATCCATCGATAAAGTCCATAGAAACTTGATCCCACTTCCAAATGGAAATCTCAAAGGGTTGTAACAATCCAGCGGTCTTCTGGTGGTCGGCCTTAACCTGTTGACAAGTGGCACATCTACTAACATAAATGGAGACATCCCGCTTCATACCACTCCACCAATACAGCTTCTTCATATTCTGATACATCTTCATAACTCCTGGATGGATAGAGAGTCTGGACTAATGATTTTCCTTAAGCACCTCTTGTCGTAATCCATCGACATTCGGAACACAAATTCGATTATTAATCCTCAGAATTCCATTTTGATCAATTTGTGCTCCCAATTCACTTTAGTTATCACCTTCCCTATTACGAATATTCTCCTTCATGAGCTTAAGCATCTCATATTCATCCTGCTTAGCCACGATATGATCCATAAGAGACGAAGAAGCTACAATCTAACATAACATTGCCCTTTTCCTACTTAAAGCATCGGCCACAACATTAGCCTCCCTAGGAGTGTAGCCTTTGGTTCAAATCCTTCTGGGTGAATATTTACTTAAGCGACTAATGATCCATAAAGGGCTCAAACTTAGTTCCTAAAAGATGGTGCCTCCATAACTTCAAAGCAAACACAACAGCAAGCAATTCCAAATCATTAGTTGCATAATTGGCTTCGTGGGGCTTCAACTGACGACTGGCATAAGCAATAACCTTCCCATCCTGCATCAAGATAACACCCAAATCTTCTCGACTAGCATCAGTGTAAACCGATAATCCTTCACCCCCATTCGGAACAGTAAGAACTGAAACAGAAGTAAGCTTTTACTTTAACTCATTAAATGCTGCTTCACACTTATCACTCCAAACAAACTTAGCATTTTTACTAGTCAAAGCAGTAAGAGGTGCAGCTATTCGGGCAAAATTCTCGATGAATCTCCAATAATAACTGGCTAGGCCCAAAAAGGTATGAATATCAGAAGGAGTCTTAGGTTTCTTCCAATCTTGGAATAGAATAGGGTGAATGGGTTTAAAGAAAGATAAAATAATTAAATTACAAAAGATGAAAGGTGGATAGACTTACATTAATTGCGACGATCTTAACAGGATCAACCGAAACTCCATTTTCAAAAACAATGTGCCCAAGGAATCGGACTTCATCCTTCCAGAAATGGCATTTAGAAAATTTAGCTTTCAACCGATGACTCCTAAGAGTTTGGAGAACAAAGCTCAAATGTTTTTCATGCTCCTTCTCTGACTTAGAAAAAACAAGAATATCATCAACGAAAACTATGACAAACTTGTTGAGGACACATGGAAAACGCGATTCATAAGATCAACGAAGAAGGCTGGAGCATTAGTTAAGCCAAAGGGAATCACTAACCATTCAAAGAAACCATTCTCGGTTCGAAAATCTGTTTTGGGAATGATCTCCTCAGCTACTCGAAGCTGGTGAAAACCAGTGGCAAGATGAAGCTGAGAGAATACTTTAGCACCGTAGAGCCGATCGAACATATCGTTGATACGAGGCATAGGATATCTGTTCTTCAAAGTAAGCTTATTCAACTCCCTATAATCAACACACATCCTCAAAGAACCATCAGACTTAGTGACAAAAACGACTGCTACTCCCCATTCTGAATAACTCTGCCTAATCAAACCCTTGGAAAACAAGTCTTCTATCTACTTCTTCAACTCGGCTTTCTCTCTAGGTGTCATCCATCTGGGAGGAAGAACAACAAGTCAGGCTCTAGGAATAAGATCAATGCGGAATTAAATTTTCTGCTTAGGAGGAAGAGAAGTGACTTCACCAAAGACATCAGGAAAGTCTCTGACGATAGGGGTGGAATCAAGGTCACTAGGCTGAGAATCAAAAGAAAAGATAAAACTGCATGCATATTCTAAG
This sequence comes from Allium fistulosum, assembly GCA_030737815.1. Lineage (NCBI taxonomy): Eukaryota > Viridiplantae > Streptophyta > Magnoliopsida > Asparagales > Amaryllidaceae > Allium > Allium fistulosum. The sequence goes on along the minus strand of CM060902.1, from coordinate 793,182,090 downwards.
GCATTCGGCATTCGATCACCAAAGAACTACCCTATTCGTCTACTAAGGAAACGGTTCGGGCTTTGCAAGAAATAATCGCATCATATCTCTTTAACTAATCACCTCCGAGTAAGATATCAAATGCATCAAAATCGAGGACATAGAAATCTCCGGTGAATCTGTGCAAATTGTAAAGGAGTTTCACCCTTTTACAAATCATACTAAGGTTGGCGGGACCACCAATGGGGTTAGTTACACATAAGGATTCAGATGCACAATGGGGTTGCAAGATGTGCTCAAACTTGTTACAAAGATCAACAGAAATGAAACTATGGGATGCTCCAGTGTCAAATAGAACACAAACAAAAAAATCATGCAAATAAAAGGTGCCTTAGAGAGTACCTTGGGTATCGCTAGCAGAAAGAGGAATGGAAGAGGTCATAGTGAAGACTCCAGATGTATTGTCTTTCTGATGAGTGGGACAATCCTTCTTGAAGTGGCCTAGCTGTAAGCAAATGTGGCAAAGGTTGGTCCTAGTCATCTGGGCTGGAGGAATAGCGGCTCTGGTAGAGGTTGGACAACTATTGGCATAGTGACCCTTCTAGTTGTACTTGAAGCAAGTGATGGAAGATAAGTTAAGAGGATGCTTCTAAGAAGAATAACCAATACCCTGAGAATTCTGCCAGTTCCTCTTTTGTTGCTGAAAGTTGGGCTTCCTCTTCTTCGAGTTGTTGGAATTTCCCTAAGACTGAGATACTTGCACAACCTGCTTTCCTTTGGCATTAGTGTTCTCGAATCTGGTGGCCATATCCATAAGAGAAGTAAAGGTGCCGTGAACATGATTAATCAGATGATCATAATACTCCGGGCGAGCTCCAAAGATAAACTTATCATTCTTCTTGAGCAGGGTGTCGATCAAACTAGGCCCAAATTTAAATAACTCATTAACTTCCTCTCATACTCCGCAAAAGTCATATCCCCTTCCTCAAGATCCATAAATGCCTTATATAACTGAGACTTCCTGGCTTCGGGCATCTACTTAGCCACAAAAGCATCCCTGAAATTCAGATTCAAGATATGAGATAAAGTCCAAAGAGATATCCTAATGAAAAGGTCTTAACTAAGGATTCTCACCTAAATTGCTGCCAAGTGATATTCGCCTCAATGGTCTGAGTGGTAATTGACTCCTACCAATCCTGGGCTGCCTCCTACAACTGCCAAGTAACCAACTGATGCTTCTGAGCATCGGTGATCTCAAGTCCGGTAAAAACCCTCTCTAAGCTCTTCAACCACTGCTGAGCCTCAATAATACTCTCCAATCCAGTGAACTTGGTACCTCCAAGCTGAGTGTACTCCTTACAAAGAGTGGTGAACTTGACTGGTTGAGCTGGTGGAGCTGGTGCAACAACTGGTGGTACTAGGGCATTTCCACGACCCCTACCTCTGGCATTCCTATGGTTACTCATCTGGAAAGTTCAAGAACGGATTTTAGAACAAAGGTAAAAATTCAAATTTAAAAAGGAATCCTAATCAAATAGAATCCTAACTAAGAATTTCAAGCTCACAAGAAGATGATTCCGTAATTAATTTTTCTCATTCTAGGGTATTACTACCCTATCTCTAATGAGTTTTTACCCCATAGGCTAAGGTTTGCCTAAACCAAAGCTCTGATACCAACTGTAACGACCTGCTATTTCGAACCATTCAAAACGACAATAAACTACACATGTCTGACTTGAATTGTTCAAAACAACATATTGTTATATAAATTTTGGGGTAAATAAGAATCAATCACAAAATCATGGACACAAAATATTATAACATCATGCAGCGGAATAGATAAACATAGTAGTTCAAGAAGTTACTACATAAACATCACAATCTAAAGAAAATACAACAGAAGTCCAAATACATAGAGGTGTGCTAATACATAAGAAAATGACAAATTTCTGAATAGAAATAACTGAAATAACTAAATAGATAGATAGATCTCCAACCAGTCTCCAGCTCTAAAAGTTGAATCTCGAATGTTGTAATACTTAGGCTGACCCGAGCATAAAGCAAAACAAAACACTCGAGTCAGGATTAACATTCTTATGTAAGTAAATCAACTCAAGTGAAATGTTCGAGTGAAATGCATCAATAACTCAAAGGATGTTTGGGATTTCCATCCTTTAAGGATCCGTCAAACTATTTACATATATAATACAATACGCTACATATATAACGTTTATCATAAAGTAAAGTATTAAAATAGCATTAAGGCCCATATCCCCTTTAACACATTTTTATACAAGCATCATAGTTCATATAAACTGTAAACTCCATCGTAAACTGGTGGGATATTCAGGGAGCACCTCATAGGTACGACACAAACCAAAATCGTAGTGGGCTCGATCAGGATAAATATGACAAGGCACGTGAGGCTATGCCCAGGGTAGGATTCTACCGTTTTGCACTCCCGGACTGGTGGTAACGCATAGCAGCAACTACCGCCCACCTCGAGACACACTCCTATAATCAAAGGTGGCCACCAATCAAATCACAAAGTAATAGATATGGTTTCGAAGAAGCATGCTCGATAGGGGGAGCGACCCCACTTGACCCGGTATAGCTCCTCTTTTAGTCATTTTAATTATGACCCGAAAGTCAAGGCTATCCATCATCGTTCTCTTACTTCATTCCAGTAGCGTTTGCCAAACCATCCTACTTCGTTTTGGATTCTCCACCATGTGCATTGTTGTTAAAGTGGTTTCGGTATTGGCAGAGAGTATGTCAATATCCAACTCTGATCTCTTTAACAACCAAACACTTATTTCACACCGTAGTCATTTTATAAAACATTTTCATAATTTAAATCCCAAGTTACAATTTAAATCAATTTCTAAAATCTTTAACTTCAGTTATATTTTAGTTTGAAAACCCTTAACTAATAATTTCTATAATATCAAGTTATTACATTCCAAAATCTTATATTTTCAAACTCTCATAAACAAACAGATTTAATAATCTTATTTGAGTTTAATTCTTTAAACTAGATTAAATCTACAATTTAATATTAATTTCCCTTTCTTATTTTTTTATTTATTAAAGTTGTTATAAAAATCTATATTTATTATATTAAATTAAATTTTTAAATAAATCTCTTAAAAAAGAATATATTAAGTATTTTATTAAATTAAAATTTTAAAGTGTTTATTTTATATTTTACTATTTCACCATTAAATTATATATTTTAAAATAAAATAAAATTATAAGTCAAAATCTTGAAATTTAACTTTTAAAACCTTAACTTATAAATTAACTTTAACATATATAATTTAAATTTATATTTTATTTTTCAAAAATATAATTTAAATAAATCTTTTAATTAAATTTATTAAATCAAAAATATTTTATAATGTAGAAAAATACTTTAAAATCGACCAACGGTGTCCATATATAGTTTCTACCCTACGGTCAAGTGATTAGGGTATATATCATTTCAACCCAAAATAATTAAATTTACGGGTATATATCATTACAACCCATATCCCAGGTCAATTTCCTAATCTAAAAAGTCGTTCGGGTATGTATCATTTCAACCCATAGTGATTTTCCTAACTAACATATAAAGGGAACTTGCAGTGTGATTGAAACAAATAAATAACATAACATATCATTGCATAACATATCATAACATGAGTCATATAACATATTACATAACATAACAGCACATCATATGACATAAAATATACTACTTAACATAACATAACATACATGTGACCTAAACATATTACTAGCATAATATATATGTGATTTAACATATTACTAACATAACATATATGTGGCATATCATATTACTAACATAACATTACCTATTATGTGTCGAAATAGCATATCATGTCATATGGTTAACGTAGAAAAACATGTAACATATAGTGGATCATATCATATCATATGTCATGTTAAATACCACATAGTGAACATATCAAATCATATCAAATCATATAATTATAAGCTAAGAAAATTCCTAATTAAACAAACATTTCCAAGTCATTTCTTATGATATCCATTCACTTATTCATAAGAATATTAATCGTGAGTGATTTCTCACCTTTCGTGGCTAACGAAAGTGACAACTATTCAACCAAGATGGAGATGGAGATCACACGCAACCAACACAAGATCCAAGCTATCACACACGCGAACATGACGACTCAACAAACTATAATTTTTTTCTCTATTTTTTAGTGGAAGAGGTTTGGCCTAGGGTTTTTGGGTTCGGCCTAGGGTTTTTGGGTTCAGCCTAAACTAGTGTTGGCTCAGCCAATGGGTGCAAGGGGTTCGTCTTTGGGTACAAGGGAGGGTGCGGCTAGGGGATGGATCGGGTTTGTGATGGCCGAGGCTAAGGCAAGGGTGGAGGTGGTCGGGTTTGTGATGGCCGAGGCTAAGGGAAGGGTGGAGGTGGTCGAGTTTGTGGCCGGTGGCAAGGTGAATGGACGACAAGGCAAGTGGAGGAGAGGAAGAGAGAGAGAAGAGGGAAAAAGAGGAGAGGAGGAAAGGAATAAGGAAGAGGAGGATTTGGGTTTTAGGAGATTGGAGGAAGAGAGGAGGAGCAATGGTGGAAGAGAAAGTTTCGGGTTGGAGGAAGACGGAAATGAGATAGCAGAAAGTTTGTACGTAGTTTCTTTCTGATAAGGAGTTTGTACGGGGAAGAGTAAAGGTTTCTTAATTAAATGTGTTAGTTGAAGCCCAAGAGACTTCCTAAGAGCCCAAGATTCATATACCAATTAGAATACACTAGAAAATACCATATGAAATACTATGTAAAATACACACAATATACATTATTCTTTTATACGAGTTTTTCACTGTAAATCGCAAATTTAGAGTAATAGGAGTCTGATTTTGATGAAACGAAAAGTGGAGTGAAGATTAGAATTCAGTCTAGAATTGGAAAAAAGAATAAATTTAAATTTTAAAACTTTTAAATTTTCAACTTAAATTCAAATTTTGACCAAGTTTGACCAAAATTTTGAAATTTCACAAACATTTTCTTTTTATTAAATTTGGTCAACCACAACACTCAAAATCAAAAATTCAATAATTTAAACCTTAAATTTTAAATTTAACTTAAATTCAAAATACTGATATTTTAAAGTTGTTCAAATTTATGGATCATTAAAATTTTGCCCAATTCTCTTCTTCTACAAAAACTTCTAAAACTCAAAAGCAAAAATGGAAGATATACATTTAGAGATTTGGAGAAGAATTGTAGAAAACAAGCTAGGGGAAAAGGTACTAAATCTTATATGTATAAATTTGTATTCTAAAACTCCTTAATCCTCAATTCTCTAAATCTAATTGTTTTATAATACACAATAAAAAGGAGATAAACCAAAGGAAGAGGTAGAAAATACAACAAAAGGAAAATCCAAGGAGATTACAGTTGGAATTATTTATGAGTGAAAATGCAATAACCTTAAAATTTTATAATTAATTACATAATCTAATTAGAGGGAAAAGGTGGGTTAAACAAGAAGGGTAAAAGAAATGAATTGATAGAAGCGAGTATGAGGCCTGGGCCCAACTTATTATGGGATAATATACATTACTCATTTTTATTCATTCATTTTTAAATAAACTAAAATAAAATGCTAGAGAAACTCTTTAATGGTGGGAGCATAAGAAGGCAAATATGGAGAAGATATTAAAACACAAGCTAGAAGAGACTAAAGAAGACTAAAGCTATACATCTAAAAGATCTTGGTAAGTAATACTTAACCCTTCTAATTCGATTTCTTATATATATATATATGGGATCAGTTTAGATCTATATGTTTTATGTATAATGGGGTTCATACGGGATTACATGCAAAAGTAAAAAAGGATTAATGAATGTTTTGGGGGAATGATGTGCATACATGGGATGTTTACATGTGTTATCCCTACTCTAGTGATTTCAAACTTGGTGAAAGTTTTATATGATGTTTAAGACCAGATTTGGGAAGTGGGTTTACAGTTTAAGAGATTTCTCAAGCTTATATAATTCTATATGAATTTTTGAAGTATGACTCGAAATGAACAAGGAAAATACCATAAATGGACGAAATAAAGCTAAATTATAGAAGAAAAAGGGTTCGAGTAATTTTGAGGAATTTATCATAATTTTATATAACAAAATAGAGGTAAAACCATCTAAAACTGCATTAGGGTAGATGGGTACTGCGGGGGATGCAGTAAAATAAACTCCATGTGAAAATATATTAATAGGGCTAGGAAAAAGGGAGACAAGGTCCAAATTATTTGCTGAAAAGAATACTGCAAATAACATAAAGTGAAATAAGATTCAATGGGATAACAACTTGTGTGAAGGCATTATCAAGGATGTCAGAGATGTCGGATAACGGCATTGGGGCGATGACTCTAAATAAGTAAGAGTATTGCACTAAATATGAAGGAATCATATTGTGCTAAAATTTAGAGAAGAACACTTAATAAGTAAAGTTTAGAGCATACTATATAGGTCAAGGGGACTGTGCTAAAGGGGAGAAATATGTAATACTTATAAAAGATAATTTAATTGAACTTGAGGAGAGGCCAGGTCAGAATGGGAAAGGGATCCTACGTTAAAATGAAAAAACAGGGTTGGAAGGGCTATTGACGCCGGGTGGGGATGCTCACTCGAGTTAACACCCAGGAAAGGTGAGGAGAGGTATTCAACTTCCAAGAACTTCATAGGGAAGGGCAAGTAGTTCAAAATTAAACAAATGTTTAGAGGCTGCATATGGGTTTCTTTATGGTCAAAGACTGCATGTGGGTTTCTTTGTAGTCAAAGGCTGCATGTGGGTTTCTTTGTAGTCTACTGCGATGGGATGGTTCCAAGAAATTTGAAAAATAAGTAAATTACTGTGGTGGGGTGACGCCAAGGGGTAAGGAAATTTGGTAAATAAATATAGAAGGACTACATATGGATGTTTCTTTGTAGTCCAAGGCTTAACTAATTAATTAGTTAAATACTGCGAGTGTTAGGTCTACGTGGTTTGAACTAAAAATGAATTTAAAAAGATACTGCGGTGGGCAATTCCAAGCAGTATTGAATAGGAGATACTTTTAAAGGTTGAATTTAAGAGAATACTATAGTGGACGATTCCAAACAGTATGAGTTAAGAAACAAGCTTTAACAGGAAGCTAAATAAATTCTATGCAGGGGCACAGTACCAATACTATAGTTATATATAAGAATTGCATGGGTGCAGCGTTAAATATTTTAAAAGAATGGTTTATAGATCAAAGAAGAATTTATAAGGGAAACCAAGTGGGTCAGCGCAGGAAGCTCACTATTTTATACTTAGATTAAAAAACTATCCAAACCAGAACTCACGTGGGGTCAACGCAGGGTGCATAGTAGTAAAGAAAATATGCATAAGGAAGCGTTTAATTGAAGATGTAAATAAGAATTGATTTGCGTAAGAAGTTTAAAGTGTTTCGCATATGATTGGTTGAATAGTGAGGAGAAACCTAATCTGTGCAGTGTAGGTTGGACTCATTATATATTTGTTTTTGGGGACAGTATTATTCACAACAGACTTTATGTCTGACTCATGTTTTTATTATTGTTTTCCCTATAAACTAACGTGTACTCATTTAAGTAGGCTTAGTTTATGAGCCTACACAGGTTTGGAATAATGGTCGTAGTACAAGGACTGAAGATGAAGCAAGAGGCTCTTTAGCTAATAAAGATTTTGTTTCTGCTGTATGATGGAGTGCAGGCCACATCTTCACATATGGACTTGACTCTTTATGATATTATTTTTTATTATATTTCACTCGTACGTGAGCACGTATTTAGAAAATATTGACCGAAGTAATTGTAATGAAAAAAAAAACATACTACTATGTATTGAAATCGTATTAGTTTGCTCTATTTACTTTACCTGTGTTTTCATATTATACCGAACTCACTTTAGTCGTCAGAAGATAATTCTGGTGATGATTGTCGCATCATCGGAGTTCATCTTTAGGTTCAAGTGGGGGATGTTACAGTTTGGTATCAGAGCATAGGTTAGGAACACCTAAATAAAACAGAGCTAATAAAAATAAAAGCAGTAATAAAAAGAAAATAATAATTCCGGGGAGGGGATGCGCTAATATATATAGTTGTGTGTATATATGTCATATTTGTATATTGCTACATAGATATTTATAAGGAGATATATATATATTCTTCTATTGTGATTTTACTTCTTATCTTTACATTCTAATGAATACTTGTTTAACAGAAAAGCAAGATGGATCTGAGGAGTGGACGAATCCAAATAGGAGGAGCAAGCAAGAAGAGAGACTGAAGGAACACAGACTAATGAAGGAAGGGAGGAAAGAATTCCAAGAGCAATAGGGCAGGAAGCTGCACCGCCAGCAAATAAAGCAGGCATAAATATAAATGCCTTATTTAGGGAGTTCATGGCTCATATGGTGAGGGAGGCTGCACCTGAGGTAGCATAGCCGAGAGCTATGATGGTAAGGGAAGATTTCCCTAGGATGAGCAAAGATTACAAAAATATGGGAGGAAAGGTGTCTACAGCGAAAGAGCCTGTAGTAGAAGTGCTGAATTGGTTGAGAAGCTGTGAGTGTATATTTAGTGAGTTTGGACTGAATGATGCATAGAAGAGAAGACTAGTATCAAGGCAATTACAGGAAGACGCACTGGATTGGTGGAAGACCATAATTCAAGAAACCCCAAAAGAGGGAATCACTTGGGATCATTTCAAGGAAAGGTTTGTTTCGCAGTTCATATCAGAGTCTCAGCGGAGTTTGTTGTTAAGGGAGTTCATTGACTTGAGGCAGGATGACCTTACAGTGGAGGGGTACATCTATAAGTTTAAAGCATTGGCTAAGTATAGCAAGGAGACCATTACCACTCCTATGAAAAAAATGAGAAGTTTATTAGAGGCTTGAAGCAAGGGCTTAATCATAAGGTGGTGGCTCATTTGGCATCTCCTTATGAGTTTGTAGTGGACATGGCCAGAAGATATGATAATGTATATCAAGAGAAGAGAAGGGTGGAGACGAGACCCAAGGTAGAACAAAAGAAGAAGTTCACCACATAAACTAAAGGCAACAAGGGAGTGTCGAAGGGGAAGGGTGTAGTTGCTAATACTGAAGTTGCCATTGCAGAAGTAGTCTGCTACAACTGTGGACAGAGGAGACACTATGCTTCGAAGTGCCTTATGCCTAAGAATGCTGCATGGGTGAAGTGCTTCAAGTGTGATAAGATGGGACATCTGAAGAAGGACTGCCCAGAGCTTATAGTGCATGTATATGCTTTGGAGGGACCCAAGAAAGGACCGTCTGCAGAAGAGAAAGGGAAGGGGAAAGTCCTATAAGGTACGACTTTGATTTCTGGTATTTCAGTTAGAGTACTGTCTGATATTGGAGCTACACATTTATTTATAGCTAAAGACTTGGTTAATAGACTTGGGTTAAGGGTTACTTATTTAGTCACTTCCATACGTGTAGCTAATCCGATAGGAGGGTATGCCACTCTTGGATTAAGATGCACTGACCTAAATCTTGAGTTAGGTGGGTGTAAGTTTTCTTGCAATCCCTAGGTGTTTAACATCATGGGCTTCAGAATTATTTTAGCGATGGACTGATTGGAATGGTATAGTGCTAGGGTGAACCGTGCTAAGTGGATAATCACTCTGAGTCATCGTGACCAAAGAGGTAGAGTGTATGTAGTTTTCGAAGAATGTGGAGTTATGGGCAGGGAAGCTTTCTATGCGATAGCTGCGGAGGAAGATGAGTTGGGGGCAGTACGAGTAGTGAAGGAGTTCAGGGAGGTGTTTGAATAGGTTTCGTGGTTGCCACCCCTAGAGCGATAGAGTTCCGCATTGACTTACTACTAGGGACTGGACCGTTTAGTTGACCTCTTAGTAGAATGCCTTCAAGGAAGGTGGAGGAGGTAAGGAAGCAATTGGTAGAGTTAGAAGGGAAGAGCTTCATAAGACCAAGCAGCTCATCGTGGGGAGCAGCGGTAGTGTTTGTAAAGAAGTCTGATGGGTCTTTGAGACTATGTATAGACTATCGACAATTGAATGATAGGACGGTGAAGAATAGATATCCTTTTCCAAGAATAGATGACCTTTTTTATCAGTTGAGTGGAGCTAAGGTATTTTCATAGTTAGACTTGGCTACAGGGTTCCATCAACTAAGAATTGCGAAGGAAAGTATTCCTTTGACTGCATTTAGAACTTGTATGGTTCTTATGAGTGGTTGGTTATGCCATTTGGGCTAACCAATGCACCTACATTCTTTATAGACTTGATGAACAGGATCATCCGAGATAAGATGGATAGATATATGTTGGTGTTCATAGATGAAATTTTAGTGTACTCTAAGGATAGTAGCACGTAGTTCACTTAAGGCTTATGTCGGAGACGTTGAGACAACATAAATTGAAGTCGAAATTTTCTTTGTGTCATTTCTAGATAATGGAAGTGAAGTTCCAAAGTCATGTAATTTCAAAAGAAGGATTAGTGGTAAATCCAGAAACAGTGGAGGTAGTAATTGGGTGGAAGAGACCTAAGACTATGACTGAGGTGCGAAGTTTTATGGGATTGGCTGGTTATTACAGGAGATTCATTAAGGTTTTCTCTCATATAGCTGCGTCGATGACTAGGCTGACAAGGAAGGGAGAGCAGTTTGTTTGGGCATAGAAGTGTGAGAAGGCATTCCAAGAACTGAATCATAGATTGACAAGCGCACTTGTGTTAGTAGTACCTGAAGGGAATAATGGTATGACCGTGTATACTGACAGGTCAGGATTAGGGTTAGGCTCAGCATTGATGTAGAAGGGCAAAGTAATTACTGATGCATCTAGGCAGTTATGACCCCATGAAGTTAGGCATCCAACGCATGATTTGGGGTTGGCCGCGGTAATCTTCGCGTTGAACATTTAGAGACATTTTCCTTTGGGGGAGAGGTTTGAGTTATATACTGACTACAAGTCCTTGATATATTTGTTCTCTCAGAGGGAGCTGAACATGAGGCTATATAGATGGTTAGACTTCCTAGCATCGTATGATTTTAGGATAGTGTTTACCCCAGAAAAAGGCAACAAAGTAGATGATGCATTAAGCCGAAGATAACAAAGTTGTGCCTTGGCAATGTTAGAAAAATGGACTACATTAGAAACGTTGTGTTCATGTAATGTGCAGTATTGGTCTAGTGCAAGATCAAGCGGTGCAAATAGGATATTAGTATGCTTAGAAGTTAGACCTGGGCTAGAAGAAAGGATAGCTAAACTTTAGAAGAATGATAAGTTCTGCATAGACACGGTAAGGAGTTTGGACTCAGGAGTCGAGGCAGTAAAACATAAGGGGTTCGGTGTGGATAAGAAAGGAGTACTATTGAAGAATGGTAGTTGTATTGGACGAATGTCATCGTTCAAAGTTTACCATACATCCTGGAGGTACAAAGATGTACCGAGATATGAAGAGGAGTTTCTTCTAGGAAGGAATGAAGAAAGATATAGGAGAGTATGTGAGAAGATGTCTTAAATGCCAACAACTGAAGGCAGAAATTCAGAAGCTAAGTAGACTCCTGCAGCCTTTAGAAGTTCCAGTGTGGAAATGGGATTTAGTATCTATGGACTTTATAGATGTATTGCCAAGGACAGGGAATGAGGCCATATGGGTCATAGTTGATAGACTAACTAAGTGTGCCCATTTCATTCCTATAAAGGCTAAGAGAACTATGCGGAAGTTAGCATAAATATACGTGAAGATGATAGTGAGACTGCATAGGGTGCCAATCAATATTATTAGTGACTGGGATTCGTTATTCACTTGTGAATTTTGGAGAAGTCTACAGATGTTGTTAGGTACAAAACTGTGCAAGAGTACTGCGTACCATCCACAAACTGATGGGCAGATCGAGAGGGTCAACAAGGTCCTAGAAGATTTTCTAAGAGCATGTGTTTTAGACTTCGGTGGATCTTGGGAAGATTATCTACATCTGGTAGAGTCCTTACATAATAACACTATCGGAGTAGTATTAGGATGGCTCCATTTGAGGCTTTGCATGGAAGGCCGTGTAAGAAGCAGGAGATAGGTTTGTGTTAGGACCAGATGTGGTAAAGGATGCTACTGAGAAGGTAGAGCTGATCTGAGCAAGGATGAAAGTAGTACGGTCTAGGCAAAAGAGTTACGCGGACACAAGGAGAAAGGAACTGGAGTTCGTAGTAGGCGATCGTGTGTTTGTGAAGGTTTCTCTGATGAGAGGCGTGATGCATTTCGAGAAGGCTGGGAAGTTAGCACTCAGATATGTAGGACCGCTTTCGATCATATGAAGGATTGGAAATGTTGTGTATAAGGTAGATCTGCCTAGTGTTTTTGCAGGGATTCATAATGTACTTCACGTATCATGTTTGCATAAATGCATTAGGGACCTGGGAGTAGTAGTTGATCAGTGGGTGGTAGAAGACTTGGTTATCAAACCAGATATGACTTATGTGCACATACCAGTTCGGATAGTAGATCGGAATGAGAAGAGGCTTTGGATAAGGTAGTGAAGCTAGTATGCGTTCAGTGGAGGGTAGATCGGGAGGGCTGCATGTGGGAAACGGAAGATAAGGTTAGGAGGACTATTTAGAATTGTTTGTCATGGATTAGCACATAAATTATGTATCGAGTTGTGTTGATGTAGACTATTTTTATATATTTATGACATTATTGTTATTTACTGTACTAGTAGGAAGTGCTAGTACATTTTATGTATGCATGGATTAGGAATTCATAGGGATGCTTAAGGTAAGCATAAAGGAGAGGACTATTCTTGTTAACCCGCTTTTGAGCCAAAGCAGATGTCAACTGGATTTAAAAGATCAAAACATGGATGAAATGACTTGAAATCTTGGAGGCACGTTTAGATGGAGCAAAGGAATAGCTCAAAGAAATTTCACCCTAGGATACACGAAGTACACAAGTCAGCACCGACTTGTTCATGTCGGTGATGAGTTGTTTCTTCCCCATATTCTTCCACTCCAACTTCGTACGAGTTATTGTTTGCGCCTTTAATATGTGATCCAGTGGTTTTCAAGAGTTTTGGATGATATATTTCAAGAGTTAAAGAAATGACAAATAGAATAGTAGAATAAATCAAATAATGAAGGAACATTCACCAAAATCAACCAACCATCAAAGAAAACAACACGGGACACCATAAAATTAAGTAGGAAGATGGGTACAAGAAAGTTCAAAGTGTTTCGAACTTAGGAAACATGTCAACACCGACATGTTTAAGTTAGTATCGACATGTTTGGTTAACTTGGGGGATTCTATGAGTTAGCACGTGACTTCGGGCCGATCGTTGGACTCTACTCCAAGTGAAATCCTGACCCAACACAACGGTTTCTCTATAAATACCAGCCTACCTACAACCAAGGAAGGATCTTTTTGCTGAATCTCTGCCCTAATCATTATTCTGGATCTAATCTTCTGCCATTAGAGACTTATTTCTCTTCTTCACCCATATCCTTTACCTCTCAAACTCTCTAGAAACTTCATTGTAAATTTGAGATCCACTAGATAGTGGTCAGATCTGATATAACTAGTTGTAATCCAGAGAGAGAACTACTAATAAAAAAAAGTAAAGTGGACGTAAGCTAGAGATTACGTCGAACCACTATAAAAATTCGTGTGTGTGTTCTTTACTTTTCTGCTATTTTAACTTACTTGATCTGGGATTTCTACTTCTTTTACATTTATTATCAAAGAATTGGTGCTTTCAACTGAGTTTTGTGTGTTGATCCGTTTTTTGAGTTAACAAGTCTCTTGTTGACCATAAATAAATTTTGGGGCAAAATTCCTTTATGGAGAGGAGACAGTAATAACCTAAAATTTTATAATTAATTAAATAATCTTATCAAAGGGAAAAGGCGGGTTAAACAAGAAGGGTAAAAGGAATGAATTAATAGAAGCGGGTATGAGGGTCAAGCCCAACTTATTGTGGGACAATATACATTACTCTCTTTTATTCATTCTTTTTCTTCAACTAAAACTAAAATAAAAGGCTAGAGAAACTCTTTAATGGTGGGAGAATAAGAAGGAAAATAAGGAGGAGAAAAAAAATGCAAGCTAGAAGAGACTAAAGAAGACTAAAGCTATACATCTAGAAATCTAAGTGAGCAATACTTAAGCCTTCTAATCTGATTTCATATATATGTGGAATCAGTTTAGATCTATATGTTTTATGTATGATGGGGTTCATATGAGTTTACATGCAAAAGTAAATAAGGATTAATGAACGTTTATGGGGAAGGATGTGCATACACAGGATGTTTACATGTGTTTTCCCTATTCCAGTGATTTCAAACTTAACGATAGTTTTATATGATGTTTAAGACCAAATTTGGGAAGTGGGTTACAGTTTAAGAGATTTCTCAATCTTATATAATTCTATATGAATTTTTGAAGTTGTATGACTTGAAAGGAAAATACCCTAAAAAGACAAAATAAAGTTAAAATATGGAAGAACTGCAGTTCGGGTAATTTTAGAGAATTTATCATAATTTTTTTGTAACGAAATAGAGGTAAAACCAGCTAAAACTATGTTGGGGTAGATATAGAGGTAATTTTAGGAAAACTTGCCACCAATTTATCAGAATCTCCTGTAACGATATAGGGCCAAGTTTTCCTTGTTTTAAAGAATAACTTTAAGGGATAAATCATTTATAAGATAAATGTTTTCAAGGAAATAAAATAGTGTTTTAGCCTAAAGTTTTATATGAATTAGCCAAAGGAAATTATTACTTAAGATTAAGTAATTTTGTAATGACAACGACTGTTGATTGAACATATTTGAATAAATAATGTTATATGTTCTTATTACCATATGATCAGTTATATTTATATGATTTGCATTATCATACTTACATCATCAGGACCCAACATATATTTGGGGTGTAAGGGCAGAATTACCAGTTTGGTTGTCCAGTAGTGAGTATGGTCAGACTTAACTCCTGAGTGAGTAGAATTGTATCCAGAAGATCAGATAGATCAATTGTGTAGGATGCCTTGAACTAATTAGAAAGATATAACTCTTGGATTTAACAACCAGATAGGGTGATTAGTTACCTGTGGAAACTAATAGGCTCATGGTGATCACATGAAAACTATGATTTGAGATATGTATTATAGGAAATTAATAGGTTCATAGTGATCCCATGAAAACTATAATTTGAGATATGTTATTAAAGGAAACTAATAGGTTCATAGTGATTCTATGAAAACTATGATTTGAGATATGTTATTAGTGACAACTAATAGTTCATAGTGATCCCATGAAAACTATGATTCGAGACAGATAGTCCATATGATTCCTGACAGTTATTAAATGGCTTAAGAAAACTAATAGGTTCATAGTGACCCTAGGAAAACTATGATTTGAGATAGACAGTTGATTTTATGGGATGGGTAAACTTTGGGAATGCATTTCCCTAAAATGACAGTTTAGTCACATTTACCCATATAGCATGCATATGATCATATCATGTTTTGTTTTAACCATTGTGGTTATAGGTGCATAATTTATGACTAACATATTTGAATAAGATACTAGTGAGGGGAAAACTCATTCCGCTCGGCAGCGTAGTCTCACTAGATATCTATTTTGGTTTGTGATGGTATATTATTATTCATACTAGACTTTTTGTTTGACTCGAAGTTTTTGTTTTTCCCATAAACTCTCGGGTACACATTTGAGTAGATCGGGAATAGGGAATTTCAATTTAGACGAAATAGCTTCTGGAGACGTTTAGGAGGCAAGCTAAGCTTTATTAAATGGATGTAACGACAAAATTTATAACTATCAAGTAGTTAGACTCCGATCACCCAAGGGGCATCTTCATATGTCGCTTTTGGAATATATTTGTAATCATTATATTTTCTCTAAATGTGAAATCGATGGGATTATATATGGGATGTAATAAATATGAAAGTTATTAATGAAATGAGTTTTGAAAATTGTCATATTCAAATGCTCATGATGATATAGATACAATTTAACTGATCTCATTTTGTAATCGGAGAATAATACTATTGATGACTATAGCATCAGTAGCGCTTAATTTTGGGCCTCAAAACGGGGGATGTCACATGTATTTGGAATTAAAGGGAATTATCTTTTCTTTTATTATTGAAATAGACGGTACAAAATAAGATAAACGTTACTATTTTGTACATCTATCTCTTTTAGTCATATTCCTTTGTTACTTCAGACAATGCACCTTCATACATGATTATCAGGTTGGATAATTTATACAAATTTACATGGCAACGTACTTCATTCCAGTGAATTAAAATATTACTTAAATTCCAATCCAATTTGTTATATCTTCAATTCATGTTTAATAACATATAACATTCAAATAATAAACCTGGAATTTACATATATCTTATTAATGATTATCGCATAACTTTTAGGTGTATACAAGATCTAATCAAAGTTAACAATTCACATAATATGTAGACAAGGTTCTTAAATTCATCGCATATACATATATTTAAGCCTACAACTCCAAAACTTACATTTAGGCATAAAAGAAACAGACTCACAATGATATAAATCCAATATTATATAAATATATATTGGTTTCCACTCACCTCCAAACTTCCAAATCTCCAGATCTAAATCTGTTATTTCAGATTGACTCCCTTTCTCTCTACCAAAATATTACCAAAAGTATATACGTACTTATTAGAATTATAGATCTGAGAAGAGATTTGTATTAAATGTATATTTGGATTTAGATTTACAATTTACCTTGGCTTTAGCAATTCGATTCAACCTTATTCTTGTTCTGTATTCTTTTCTCGCCATTATCCACTAGTATACATATAGTTTATAGTTTATACAATTTTTAGAATTTATGGAGAAAAGAAAATGGCAAAGCTTCGCTGTTGATTCAAAAAATATGGGAAGAAAAGTGAGGGGCTGGGACTGTATTTATAGGAGTTCGAATCAATTCCAGCCGTTAGATTAGATTATATCAAATCCGGACCATTTGGCCTAGGTTCAATTTCAATCGCCAGTAGATAACCGATCGACCGCTCTACTCCTACAGATCAACTGCTAGTGGTAGACCGAGCCCAATAAAGGTGTTAATCGATCGCTGTCTATGTTAACTGTTGATTTTCGTTCTCTTTATTTCCCAATTAAATCAATTTAATTTGGTCTAATCAACCTTAATGTTACTTAGTCGTTAAGTATTCGTTTAATGTTAATTAATTTTAATTAATAATTTTTATTTCCTTAATACATATATAATTATTTTCAATTCGAAATCTTCAAACGTTGATAACTTTTTCATTTGAACTCCGATTGTAAAATTTTATATATGAAAATTGATCAGAAATCACCACGAACACAACATTGCAAGTTTCAAAGCCAAATTCCGACGTTCCTGAAATCTCATTTTTTGGGCTTTAGTAATTATTTGTTAATTTCTTTTTAATTAACTACCGTTAGGTGTTACATTCTTCCCCCTTAAAAGAATTTCATCCTCAAATTCCTTAAGGGCTAAATCATGTAACATAATGTGCAACCATTTTAAGCAATCCAACTAATTAGTGTACCACTAATTTTTGTAGCTAATAGTGTATAAGTGCATGGTGTATCACAACATATATGATTTGTATGCTAAATAATACTGAATCGTCGCCTCCTATATGAATACATTCTTTAAAACAACTTTTGAAAATATGATGCAAACAACCTATATATATTGGCAGTTCTATATATATGCAAGTTTTCAAAAATCAAAAATTCTTTTTCACACAACAATTTTCCACACTCCTACGAATAAGGGTATGGTACAATAATTTTGCATCCAATCTGTACCATCCAATTTCTTACACACCATTTCTAACATCCAAAATTTTGAAAATCAGCTTTCCAAACCTATATTCATATGCCGAAAGAGAGGTTTAGATGGGAAATTCCATTTTTCCATCCTTCTCTTGTGTACTCATTCCACTGTATCTTGGAACCTTCTCTTTTACCCCGATTCTTTTCCACGTTTGTCTAAGTACAGTTCGCTAAAGGAAAATTTATTTTAAAATTTTAAAATAGAGTAATTTTAAAACAAGTTTTTGTTCCCCTATCAACGAGGTCTGGAAAAAGAAATTCTAATACTAAAATAGTTTTTTCTCTCGTCATTAACTATATTTTACATACTGTCCCGACGGAACAGTTAAATTCATATTTGCTAACCTGTCGACATTTCCTTCACCAAGCATGTGGAATTTCAAAAAAAAAGAATCTCTTTTCCGTTTAAAATTATTTTCAATTAAATTTTTGAAATAGAAACTCATTTTTCAAAACTTTTATAGCGGTATTTTATATTTTAAAAATCAAAGGTTTTTGAACAAAATTTTTCAAAATTATTTGTTTTTTATTTTTTGAAACAAGTTAAGCCATATCCTATGAAATCGGGATTTAGTCGATGGGTAACGTCTATAATTGACTCTATCGTATTACATGATCAATTTTCTCTTATTTTAAAACAACAATCAGTGCACAAGTAGCTTTTGAGGCATAGAGATAGTGACTCGCGATTTCGCAACAACCTTTCACTTTCCTTCGCTCGCTAAAATTTTAGTACTTTTTGGGCCATAATTTTTATTTTACTTTTAGTAGCTAATTTAATAAATTATATAATTTATTTTATAAACTTCTAGTTTCATTTTTTTTCTTTTTTGCATTAGTTAAGCATCTTTATGAGATTTTCTTATTTATTTTGTTTTCCAATATATATAGCGGTCAATCCAGAAAACCAATAAAAATGAACATTTCTCCTAATATCGTACACGTTTATACAAACAGAGACAACTAATGCTTACAACCCAAAGCCTAAAAGAAAACAAATGCTGAAAGAAAATTAACAAATACTACCACTAATCCTACTACTACCTATGGGCTGTGAGATGGCCCAGATCCTCCATGAGAGCTCAAACCACTATCGCGACCCCAAGTTGATCGAGCATGGTAGCTATGCATCCAATCTCGTGACCATAGCGCTGTTGCACATCTCATATCTCCTGTCACGGCCTCGATCTGGATCTGAGCGGCTTGGATCACCACATACTCTGGACCCTATGGTTGTGGCTTCTACAGCCTTATGATCTAGCCATGGAGCCTACTACGCCTGCCCTACTCCCTCTTGTTCTCCGACCTCTATAGGTGCCACCTTAATCCCCATTCTCCTAAGGGAGGACCTATCAAATGGAGCTAGTGCCTTAGTCTAGACCTACTCTCCTCAAAGACTAACTCCGCACTGTCTGAAGACGCAAGTGAAAAGATGACAATACGGGATATAACTCCTCGAAGTCCCAACTTCGAGGCCAAAATGATGGAACGTAATGTACTTGGCCTAATTCACCTCAATACCACATTTAATAGCATAGGTGGCCTTCTGTACCGAGGGTAGATCTGGTTAAAACTCCCCTTTATGGGGATGATGTTATGTTAAATGATGCAGGTGACCAAACAGGCTTGGTCCCACATATTGTCTGATCACCAAACACCTACTCCTTATGGAAGATCTGCTATAAAATCATCGGATCAGAGGTTTTGATATCCTCTAGGTTCTCTCCTGCTACGGAGATGTAAAATATGCCTCCAAACTGCTCGTTATTTGTCTGAATCTCCATCTCTTCACCTCAAATGCAAAGCTTTGCCATGGTCGTCAAATGCATACTCCAAATTAGCATCAAATGGGCATGCATCACAGGTAGCATTTTCGCTCAAAAGCCTCATGGCTAAGGATCGATAATAATCCTGTAGCCGCAAACAAATCCTCCAAACCATAAATGGTAAAGTTCCCAAACTTCACCAGTTTCCCTTGGAGGTACGCAAAGTTCGCAACCGCTTCGTAGCCTTTTATATTTTCTTCATCTTTTTGGAGCCAGCGATCTCTTGCGGGATCAGATTTAGCTGGCGAGAGGAGACGCTACTTCAGGGAGGTTCCATGATTTGGTTTTGTCGGGATTTAGATCTGGATCCAGGGGCTGTTTTTAGTGGATCACTGGCTATCTTCCAGTTGCGGGAGGGTGTTGGAGTCATCGTATATCGCGTGGGGTGGGGGATCTGGCGTCGATTAATTTGAGAAGAGGAGGGAGGAGTTTGGAACTAAGGAGGAAGAGATGCATGGGGAAATGAGAGGGTGGCTGGATTTTAACATTACTATAAGCTGTGCTCAAATTTTGGGTCATGCTTGAAATCCGCTAACCGGTTGACCACTAGATTTGGGGTGGTGGACAGCCATCGGTCGACCTATAGAACCCAAGAGGTCGATTGGTCATGGCCTATTTTGCCCAAATAGAACCTAGACTCTATTTGGGCTAGATCAATTCTAAACTATTTATTACAACTCAGCATTATTTTATCCTACTTCCGTGTTCTTCATCTTCATTTCGACTATTCTGAAAAATTCCTATCCACCCATAGCGATGCATTAGCCTACCGAAGTTCTTGTCCTCTTTTCCATTCTTTACACCCCATTAAAAAACAGTACCACTTCCTATTGTCCACCATTTAAAAAGTTTTAAAACTTAAATTTTTCATAATAAGAAAAATCGCAAGTTATACATACACTCTTTTTTCTTTCTATTTCAAAAGAAATATATATATATATATATATCTTTAATAAAACCCCTTTTTACTAAAAAAATGGTCTAATCGGCTTTAATTTTTAACTAAATTTTCTATTTAGATAAAAGGTTTTTTATTTGGTAGAAAATTTAATATTTATTTAACTTCCAAAATAGAGTTTTCTACTTTTAATTAAATCCCTTGAAAATCATTTCAAATATTTTATATTATTTTCAACCCTTTTATTAAATTCTTTCATTTGGGATCGAACTCAAAGTGGGTTTTATTTGTCCCTTATTTTGGACTTTTCTTCTTTTCCACTTACTTTCTGACTTATCTCTTTTTAGAATATATTAAAAATCCAACTATCATCTTGGGGTAATTTTACATACCTTCCATCGGGAGCTAGCTCAATTCTTACTTTCGGATATCTGCAACATTTAAATTCTTTACTTCCTATTTATTGGATCTAATGTACATCATCAATCAGCAATCCTGTGGGGATCCACAATGATAGGAAAATCTAGGCCCAACAAGAGAGTCAAGTACCCAAGAACCCTTCCATATGTCGCGTTCATGCTCTTCTTAAGTCAACGTCCTTTTAAATACGACCTATATCCCATGGGGTAATTGAGATGGACATATAATTTTTTTTAACTCTATCTATTGTTCCAACTCATAGTCGACTTATCAATCTTCTTAAAATATGGTTGCAACTACTTCTATATTCGAAATTTGTAGAATTTAGCTATAATATAAGTAAAAATACAAATACATTCACTCAGCATATTTTTATTCCTATGACCGATTAACCTAAGCTCAGATACCGTGTAAACACCCGCACCTTAGTAGGCTCGAATTTTCGCTAAATCGAAAACACAAGTCCACCAGGGTACAGATCGTTGGTATGGGTATCCTATAAATAAACAAAGTATATCAGAGAACTATTAATAAGAACTCATAGTGGAATAAATAAATGTAATAAAACATATACATGTGCTGACCAAGGCTAATACTTCTAGTATTTGACACCCTTGTCGGTGTAGAGCATGCATAAAGAAATTTGTCCTTCTACTGTTCCCGCCTTGTACTAGTACCCGTCCCTCTAAATCTATCATGTGGGTTGTAATGAGGAGGGTTCGGAACAACGTTCTATAACTGGTAAATTACATACTTTGTCCATAACACTACTTTATGATGATTGTTCTTCCATTATGCGTTATGTCTGTTATTTAAAGCTCGGTCATTTTGACTTCATGTACATGTACGATGCGCCCAACCTACTCTAGGTATATAATAGCTATATACGTGTGTGTGTGTGTGTGTGTATAAGTATCACAGTCCTCCATGGACCGGGATACGTTCCCCGCTAGCATTTGTAACTCTACGCCAAACTGGGAATCCATCGTCAGTGTCTAGGCTGAGTTTCTGCATACATCGTGAAATCTTCCATTAGTGCTGAATAATGACGTTACATCTATTAGTCATATTCTAATTTGTCTTAAAGACTTATTAATGGGTTATTTAGCGTTGCCTCCTAATGACAAAAAAACTAACAAACAACTTTAAGGCGGTGCATGTCCCATAAGGAACCTACACTTGTAGCAGGTATAGTCCGTATAAGCGTAACCCAAGTCTTTCTAATGACCGCTCCAAAACTGAAGGGGCTCTCGAACTATGTATATAGCCCTACTCCTCGCATATATGGTACCAACCTTGCTTACATAGCATCGAGCTTTCGCCCACCATCCTATTTAGATTGCCTAATGCGAATCACAGAAATGCCCATCTAGTTACTTAGTAGCCCCTATAAGGATTGAAGTAGACCCTACTTAACCGTTTAAGACTTCAGCCCTAGGCAAACCTACTTTAGTAAATTCCCTTCACCTATACGCAAACGTATATTCCTATGGGTTCTATAGTTAGAGATGTCTCACATTAGTAAAAACGTATACATAACATATGGTAGACTCTTTCTGAGGGCAGACTTCTATTGTGCAACATTACTGACCTCGTATTCCAACCCTTACTAATGACTACATCATTTATAGTTAATTTAAATATTTTTCTATATCTAATAACTCACACCCATCATAACATATACTTGAGGCTATATAAATTTAGCTGTAAGATTATCATGCCTCCTAAGTTCAATTATTAATATTCAAACACTTTTACATGAACTTACTTCTTACTTCTTTAATGCTATCTGATGCAGGCCAGCCAAAAGAAGTATTAGGTCGCGAGCGACCTAACGAGCTGTTAAGTCGCGTGCGACCTAACGAGGTAAAGAATGATGCGAGTTATGAGGGAAAGTGTAGTTTAGCGACCTATGACAAGTCGCCAAGCGAGCTAAAAAGCGGCAACCTAAACGAGTTATGACCTAACAAGATTCTTAGGTCGCGTGGAGAGTTAGGTCGCTCAAGCAAGCTAAGAAGCGGCAACCTAAATGAGTTACGACCTAACAAGATTCTTAGGTCGCGTGGAGAGTTAGGTCGCTCAAACGAAACCCAACGACCTAACGATGTACGAGCTAACGAGATAGATCAAGAATTGGGAGGAGATACGGCGAGTTATGCAAGGAAAGGAGAGCTAGCGACCTACGATAAGTCGCTCAACTTTAGGTCGCTAAGCAGTAAAGGTCGCAAGGACTTAGGTCGCTCAATTATAGGTCGCTCGGAGATTTCCAGAAGCAATTTCTTTAGGTCGCTCGACCTTATGCCGCTTTCTTTAGGTCGCGAACGACCTAACTTAAGTCGCTGAACCCTTAGGTCGCTCGACCTTATACCGCTCAACTTTAGGTCGCGTGAAGAATCCCAGAAGCTGATTTCTTAGGTCGTTGAAGGTTAAGCCGCATCCATCTTAGGTCACTCGACCTTATGCGCTGAGAAGTTAGGTCGCTGCCTTACAATTTAGGTCGCTCATATGTTAGGTCGTAAGTCGTGATGGCTTGTAATGTGTTGTGATGTAAATATTGTAAGTCGTGTATTGTTCTTATGTCGTTGTGTTGTAAATTGCTGGTTTTTAGGTCGCATTGTTTTAGGTCGTAGGTCGTTCACGACCTATGTGTTGTCAAGTGTTGAGTGTTGAGTCGTAAGCCTATAAATAGGCGGGTTGGGTCATTTGTAATAGTTAGTTGATTTTGAATAAAAATTTTGTTTGTTAGCTTTGTGCTTTCATTAAATTGGTAGTTGAGTGTAATCTCCTATCTCCACTTTCGAAATTCGAGTGCGCTTGAATCAACGACTGCTGAAGCCGATTCACGGTATCTAGTGCGCTAGATCAACGTACGAATAATCGTAGATCTTTAAACACGGTATCGTGCGCGATCAACGTGTTTGGGATAGCTAGAATCCGGTATCTTTCGATCAACAGATTTGGGCATTTCGGTATCTTATATTTCATCGATTGCTACTTTCATCATCACATTTATTTTGAGTATTTCGCTGCTGCGTCACTATCAAATGGCATTTACCACTTATTTCTAATTTAATAGATCAAACACTTTTTATTCCTTGGTTTCTAATTAATACAATTAGATATATTTTATTGTTCCTTTTTAACTAATAGCTACCCTTCTTTGATTATATAATTTTCCTTGTAACAACCCGCATTTTAATGGGCTTAAATTTCGATAAGAATCGAAGCCCAAGTCCATCAAAGCACCGATCATTGGATTTGGACCTGCAAATAAGCATGAGCATTATCAGAGATTGATAAAGTCTAAACTCACAACGGAAACAATAATATGATATAAATATTGACTATGGCTACTACCTTGGAATTTATGGTATTCCTTGGATATCAAATTGCCACATCAGCATCGAGCATGAGAGAAAATAAGACATTTCCAATAATCAATCGCATCCAGCTCCAGTGACCTGTTCCTCTAAATCTATTATGTGGGTTGTAATGAGGAAGGGGTCAGAACAATGTTCTGGTGATTGGATAATCTGTACAGTGTCCATAACATAAACTCATACCGATTGGTTTCCATTTAATTGTTAGGTCTACTATTCTAAGGCTAACCAAATTAACCTAATATTGAACACACGATATTCGTAACTAGCACAATTCATCTACCAACCCTTCGTAAGGTACAAAATACTGACGTAAGTGGGCTTCTATCATCGTCATTGTTGGTCTATTGGTCCTAGCTATAGTGACCTTTGACCACTATTTAAGGCTTTATAATATATAATAGCCATATTACTAACGCATATGTTGCCATTAAGTCTTAGCCATGTGAGAGACAATACCCAAACCACTTAATACCTTATTAATAAGGACTAGGCAGACCCCTGACCATTTAATACCTATATTCTAGGTAGGCCTTTGTCATTTAATACATAACCCAAAGGCAGACTCCTCACTAATACTATCTAGCTAACATTGCTTGGAATCTTACTGGGACATTTAATACTTCTTTATAGGAAAAAGGCAGACCTTAGATCAGTCACTTATTACCTCAAACCCAAAGAGAACCCTTCGCAAGACATCCACTACCATTCCTAATCGATAAATTCGGACCATTTAATACTTTTTAAGTAGGAAAGAGGCAGTCCCTCAAACAACCACTTAATACCTCCAACCCCTAAGCAGATCCTATCATCCATAATCGTTTCCCATGGGTCCTATGACTGGTGATGTCCCACATCAGTAATAACTGTTGGTTGCCTCTGAGTGAAGAGTAGACTATTGTTGTGTCACTTTACTGACCTCGCATCCCAATCATCTAAGCCCAATTAATTATTCTATGGTTCTTATAGTTAAAGATGTCTCACATCAGTAGGAAGTGTACACAACTGATGTTAGCCTCAAAGAGAAGGGCAGACTTCTGTTGTGTAGCTCTACTGACCTCACATCCCAACCTACTAAGTCCAATTAATTATTCTAAGCTTTACTAACTTAAGCCATGTTATCCTAGGTTTTACTATCACTAAGCTTTATCATCCTAAATTGGCTATTGGACTTGGCTTACCAACCTCCTTTCATTTATTAAAGGCCATATATTTTACCTTAAATATTCAATTACCCATAATCCACATTATTTACTCCTTCCATAAATGTCCATTTGTCCATGATAAACGAATATCATCCAAATGAACATTTCCTAAGAAATTTATGTATATTTACTAATTTTCAATTAGCAACCTCTTATAACTATTCCATAGTCATTTATCTAATCTTCCATATTTATCGGTCCCATCAATCCATTTACGCTATTAATTATTTGTAACTCCAAAATTCACCACATTTACTACCCATTAATTGGAGTTACTACCTTTCCTTATTTTCCTTCCTAATTCGTATCCGCACATATAACTAATATCCTAATACGCACATATAACTAATATCCTAATACGCATAAATCGTCATATTTATTAGCGAGGATAAATATGTATAAATACCAACTTCGACCAAATATATTCTAGTCACAAATCTTCAACTAGAATATTCTATCCATATTTAATTTGCTGAAATTACATTTCTTAGGAAGATTCTTCGTTATGATTTCCATAAATTAGTTTAAAACAAAAGATTAAGAATAAAAGGAAAGATTTGCCTCATTTGAAATTACAAGGAATGATTATTTTCTTTTTATTGGAATAAACAGTGTAAACTACAAAGAATAAATCTGTACTTTACATATCCCTTCCTTTTCATTTGCATATATTTCTTGTTAAATCAAACGCTGCATTTTTTATGCAATTTGGAAACACAAACAAATTTATAGAAATCAAATGGACATTCTTCCCATAAATTAAACTACGGAAAATCTCCAATTCAACATAATTGGAGTAATAATCAAAATCATACTAATAATCTACAATCCAATTTCATATCTAGAATAAATTTCATATCTAATCAATATTTATATCTATAGCTTTTGGGACTGATTTCCAGATTAGGGTGTAACAATAATTCCTATCGGATCTTACAAGAATATGTAAGCGATGTTTATTACATTCAGTTTTAGCCTACAACTCACAAATATTGTTGATTTAGGCATAAAAATCAAATGTGCCAATGGAATAGATTCAAAATCATAAACAATATATAAATTTCCCACTCACCTTCTAAAAACGTTTCAAATCTCTAGATTTGAAGTAAAACCTTTGATTCAACTCCATTTCCTTCTTATTCCAACAAACATGTTTAAAAGGTGTATATATATTAGAATTTTAGATCTGAAAAAAGATTTGGGGTTGAAGGGAAAAATAAATATATAAATACAAACTTATATATATATATATATTACCTCGTTATCATGCAGTGTTGATTCGCTCTTCTTCTTCTCTTATTTGATATCCTTTCTTCTCCAATTTGTATATATACAAATATAAATATTATATTTTATAATTTAGAAAATAGTGAAGAAGAGAAAATGATAGAGCTTTGCTACTGTTTTCAAAAAAACATGAGAAGAGTAGAGAGGGTTAGGCCTGAATTTATAGACGCTAGAATCTACACATCCACAAGATCGAAATATATTAAATTCGGCCTGTTCTGGCCTAGGCAAACCCTAGCCATCAGCTTGCCAACCGGTCGACCGCTCATGGGCACTGGTCGACTACTAGGTGTCGATTGGTTGCAATGAGCCTGTCAACCAACCTATGGGTCTCGGTAATTAATATAATGGTGTTAATTTAATTATTTTCGTTCTGAATTCGTTTTTCATCCGTAACTTCTTCGTTTGGACTCTGATCGCAAAACTCCAAATATGAAAGTTGCTCAGAATTTAACCACGAACACAAAGGTACAAGTTTCGTGTTCAAATTACATCTTTTGCACAAATTCTATTTTTGGAGCCCAATCAACTAACTAATTAACTAAATAATGCTAAATATATGGGGTGTTACATTCCAAGTTCCTTAACCTGTTGTCTTATTACTACTTTCATCGCTTATTATTTATTGCTAACTTATCTCAAAACACATATATTAAATTAATAATAGAATTATTGTTATTATTTTTGTTTTGTAATACTTTAGTTTTACCTTTAGGGATTTCTACATTTAATGCACTAGAACTACAACTTCCCAAAAAGGAAATGTTAACACTATAAATTTTCATAAATTATCTAAAAGAGGATTTATGTTGTGTTTGGAATTATAATAATTCTCTTTTTTGTTATTATTAATTCAACTTACAATACATTTATATTTTGAATAGAATATAAAGGATTTAAATTGTAAAGTTTTTCTCAATTGAAATAGTGGCATTATTATATTATGTTAATATAAAACAAGTTAGATATATTGATTTCACTTTTTTTAATATATATGCAAGTCTATCGTATTTAACTAATTTAAATTATGATATTAGCTATTGGTGTAAACTACTGTATTGAATTGGGACTTGTATAAGTAAGGAAATTATGACATTAAAATTATCTCAACAACCCGAATAGGAAGCAAAAATCTTAGTATAGAAATACTTTTACGCATGCCTAGTCATATTTAATAAAAACTAGTTAGCCAAAAATTAACGTTAAGTATAAATATAATAATACCATACAAGTTGCAAAATATAAAATAAATAGGTTCACAAATAATAATAAACCATATTAAAAGGAAGTTAAGAACAATTATGGAAATTAATCCATAATTAAAGGCAAAATAAGGAGTTTTCCCTATATGGCCTTAATGCATAAATGCGGGTGAGGTATATTAGGTGTTTGTGTGTTATACATATATGTTAGTATAATTTTGTAAGGTTGGAGAGTGGAAATATGATTAAGTTATGGGAATGCAAAGTCAGTTAAAAGTACACAGAAGTCTACCTAACTAATCTGGCTACCAGTAGTGTGACTTTGGAACTGATGTAAGACATCTCCTATAATAAGTACCCACGGTGGACATGAGGTTAGTCCCAATTCTATAGGGTAAGCCTACCCAACTAATCTAGTTACCAACACCTATAAATTGTCAAACTATATAGGATGTCATGTTTGGGTTACGAGTCATAGAACAGATATCCCAAGATGGACCTGCTACGGGGTCGGAGGTATTAAATGGCTATTGTAGGATCTGCCTCTTTCCTATTCAAGAAGTATTAAATGGTTGAGATTATCTTTTAGGTGCAGCAGTGGAAACTAAAGAGGGCCCGCTTCATGGTTGAGGTATTAATTGGCTATTGGAGGGTCTACCTCTTCCTCATTCAAGAAGTATTAAGTGGCCTTATGGGATTTCTCACGATGTTAGCTAGAAAGTACCAGAGAGGGGTTTGCCTTGGGTCTAGGAATTAAATGATGGGGATATGCCTAGAATCTGGGTATTAAATGATTGGAGTCTGTGTATTTCCCATTTAAAAATGTCTTTAAAGACTGAGGTAATTTTTTTCTTTCCATCATTTGGATATGGTTGACGGAGATAGGCCGCTGGACCCAATATATTTCATAGTTGCATTATACCCGTGTTATAACTACGAAGTTAGACTAGAAAGGGCCATTGACCTATTGTTGGAGATATGTTATAGAGCTGGACTGGGAGAGCCATTGGCTTATAGTCCAAAATATACTCGGGAAGAGATAGTATAAAATGCATAAGGCATAGTACTCGTCTAAATGATACTACCTAAATGCTATTATGGTAAGACTTGAGATTTTTATTCATCATGCATTTGTTGAACTGACTCCCTCTCCATTACGACCCATAGTTTAAGGGGAATGATGCTGATGATGTAGTGTGAAGGAGGTAGTGAAGATTGGTGGTAGTATATCTATTTATTTATGTTTTTGATTTACTTTGGTATACTAAGATTTTAGACTTATCGATGTTCTATATGAAATATTGTATTTTTGAGATTTGGAAATATATGAAATAGGTACTTATTTTATTATTATATTTTATCCCTTTAGTTGTAAGATTCTAAAAGCATTGATAGATAGCTCTGTATATTGTTTATTTAATTAATTATACCAACCAACAGCCAGCTATGGAATAGACCTAAGTATTAACGCTAAAAATGTACGCTAACACCCCGGTGAGATTTGTGATATAGCGAAAGCACCACCCGTTGGTACGGGAACTAAAAATAAGAAGAGAATAGTAGAAAACAGTAAAAGACAATAGGTTTATAGTGGTTCGGCTCAAAGTCAAGCCTACGTCCACTTAATCTCTTTTATTACTGATTCGATAACAAAATTTATAACAATCCTTTGATTACAACACAATGAAGACAAGTAATTAGAACTTTGATGCAGAAAAGCTCTTTCGATTCATGTTGAATGAACTTGATTCTTTTTTGAAGATTCTTTGAAGTATCCTTTGCCTTTGAAGTGTTGAAATCAGCAGAGAAATCAGTAGAGTCTTGGCGTTTCCAAAAATTCGTCCCCTTTCAAATGCGGAGTAGGCGGGGTATTTATAGGATAAAACTGGGTTTAGGTCATTTGGGTCTAGGTCGTGAGCGACCTAAGAACCATCCTGAGTTAGCATAAGTCATTGGCGACTTAACTGAATCATTCTGGGTCAGATACAGGCTGTGAGCGACCTAACATATGTAGTACAGAAGTTATCTTGGCAAGATTAGGTCGTGAGCGACCTAATATAAGAGGCAGGTCGTGCGGCTTAATTCTGGAGCATGTTAGGTCGTTGCCTTTCCTGAGTTGCTAGGTCGCTAGATCGCTAACTCGTTAGGTCGCTCTTCCTTTATCTCGCTAGGTCATAGGAGACTCTCTGGAGTTAGGTCGCAGGAGACTCTCTGGAGTTAGGTCGTAGCCTTCTTATCTCGTTAGGTCGCACCGTATTGAGCTGTTTTATGCTATAGGTCGCTAACTTGTTACAGATTGTTAAGTCGTGAGCCTTAGGTCGCTAGTTCATTAAGTCGTTAGGTCGCTAGGTCGCATAATAAAAGAGGGTTAACACTTTCCCCTCGAAGTATACGCCTAGGAGTTAGGTCGTGTGCTTCGATATTTCTTAACTCGTGCTATCTTGGATCGTTAAGTTGTGAGCGACTTATGAGGGAGTTAGGTCATTCGTGTCGATTCGTGTTCCTCTGCCCCTGTATATAAGTCGCTGAAATCACCTCTTCCTTTCTTTACCTGCTCTAACACTCTAACCCGCTGTCAAAAGATTTTCAAGCTCTCAAAGAAGAATTTAAATCAACCAGTTGCCGATCATCTCTA
This sequence comes from Allium fistulosum, assembly GCA_030737815.1. Lineage (NCBI taxonomy): Eukaryota > Viridiplantae > Streptophyta > Magnoliopsida > Asparagales > Amaryllidaceae > Allium > Allium fistulosum. The sequence goes on along the minus strand of CM060902.1, from coordinate 793,151,348 downwards.
CAATCACACTACGTAAGTGAATTCCGATCATCATCCAACCACGACCACCGTTGAATTGTGAATTCCCTGTTTTTCGATCCTAACCTGATTTCACATGCCATATTTCGTTACGAATCATATTACGATCGATTTTTGATCGTTATTGGACATGTTGTCACTGTAATTCATAAGCGCACAGCAGTGCATTGGGTTTATGATGGATCCGAGGTGTTTTGAGTTGGTTTTGGATGATCTGGTGGTGTGGAGAGACGGCTGATTTTATTGTAGAGAGGCTAATGGGTTATTGGGTTAACGGGTTAGTGGGTTAGGCGATTTGTTGAAAGAAGAGGAGTTAGCGAGTTAAGGAGAGTTAGGTCGTGCTTGACCTAAAAGCCTTGAACGACTTAGGGCTTTAGCAATGTGGACATGAATCGCGCGACTTAACTCTGTGAACGACTTAGCGACTTAGTCATAAAACTCCAAACGACATAAGGGATAGCGACTTAACTTGCCAGGTTAGCATACGACTTAAAGCTGAAACGACTTAAAGAACCAGCGACCTAATTTTCCAGAATAACACACGACTTAAAGCTGAACGACTTAAAGAACCAGCGACCTAATTTTCCAGAATAACACACGACTTAAAGCTGAACGACTTAAAGAACCAGCGACCTAACTTAACTCGCAGCATAGCTTTAACTCGTAGGAAGATAATTGATAAACCTTATAACTTGATCAGAGCGACCTAGGGAAGCCCGACCTATGTTAGGTCGTTCGGACATGAACTGGACGACCTAAAGGAGGCTCGAGCTAACTTAAGTCGTTCCTGCGACTTAAGGAATGAACTGCATTTGAACACTTGCAGATTTATCCAGAACTTGATTGGACCTTCAATTTGAACTGCCAGAACTGTTGCACTCTATCACAGACTATATTGACTTTTAAGCTAACAACCTGTTAAATACAACATTTGCAGAAAACTAGGACGAAAATACTCATCATCGACTACCCACATCGAGTGATGGATTAAGTCAAAGAGAAAATAATATGAATCTAATTAAAAGTGAAGTGCTGTGAATCAACTAACTTAAGTGGAGCATCAATGCAACATTCATACAGTTATAGCTACTTATTGCTAAATATTATCCGCATTGATACTACACTTAATTTTGATATAATAACAAGTCTTGAATCTTCCTGAATTGACGCGCGCCAACCAGTATTATTTCAAGTTTTACTTTATTTACTTGTTATTCTTAGCAGCTTTGCACAACACTTCACACACTTTTTAGGAAACGTGCACCTTCATATTTGAATATCCAGTTCCTTATGTAGAATGACTTCTCATCAAGTACAAGAAGAGACAGTAGACCGCACCGATTAAGTTTTTCCGATTGCTGCTCCTTTGAATGATCCTCCGGAAAGAGTTCCAACTGCGCTGAACCAACAGACCTTCAATCAGTTATGCATGCAATTTGGTATTGCTGAAGCGGATGCTCTGCTTCCTGGAGTAAACAACACTGCCGACAAGCCGCCACATGGCTTCGTTGCAGTTAATCATCACATGTGTCTGAACGGAGCTATTCCCCCTTTCAATGACTTCCTCAGAACTCTTCTCCTTCGATTAACCATCTCTCTGTTCCAGTTGCACCCCAATGGCTATGCCATCTTGCTGGGGTTGTGTGTATTATTCAGGAGGACACTTGATCGCCTCCCAAGCTTTGAGGAGATATGTTATCTATGTACATTTGCGAGGAACAAAGATCATCCTTCTATTATTCTGGTAAGGAGCGCCAGAAACCGTAAGTTAATTACGGATCTGCCCAAGAGCGCCCACGGATTTCTAAATCAATTCTTCTATGTCCGTTGTCCTCCGGGATTCTACGGCATCTGGAGAGTAGGAAGTAAGACTGCTTATCTCTGTTTACTTCATTTCTGAGCCTTTCAAAACTTGAGTCGTCAAGTGCTAACTTCATCTTTTACTTTTGCAGCAATTCCTCCTCTCTCTAAAGATTCTGCCCACAAACCAACTTTTGAAAGATTGAGTGCCATATCTTCCAACGAGAGAAGTATCAAATTTCTTCAGAGGAACGAATTTCTTCATCAATTCGGACTCTTACATTCCTTTCGATCTATTCAGCCTCGTGACGCTCCCAGCTCTCAAACAGAAGCATCAAATGCTCCAGCTTCCGCAGAGGAATCTGCATCGAAGGAACCCATTATAGAGACTTCACTAGTGAAATGTTCTCGTTCCGGTGCGGGGTTATCTGACAAGTCTAAGCTTCCCCCCGTTATTGAAGAAGAGGAACTCCCTCAACATTCTAGGTAGACTACTAAAGAGACTGATAAGAAGGCTGAGAAAGACAGCTCCGCTACGGAGAGTGTGGAACACGTTAAAGAGGGCACTACTGATAAAACCCCTTCCGTTGGGCATAACGGTGATGACATCTTTGGGGGATTGAGCGATTTCATGGTGACTTCCCAAGAGCTTTTTAAAGACGATACCACCGCTTCTAAGCTTGTCTCTCCATCGGTTGAAGCAACATCCGTCTTGCGACCACTCCCGTCAACCCAAGAGTTGACTCCTATCGCAAAAGCCGACATTACTCCTAAGCTGAAGAGTGGTTTGTAGCTTGACGCGTGTAGTTTGCACGCCACACACACAATTAGGATTTTTTGGCAATTATTCGCACTTAGCTTCTTTCTTTCGAAGATTTCTAAATTTTGTACCTTCTTTACTTTCAGGATCTCCCATGGGATGCAGCGGCTCTTATTATGATGATTTTCAATGCTACGGGAGGCGTGACTTTTATGATCCCCGACGCTATCTCTCTGCCCCCAGGGAAAGTGATGAGGAACGAGCGGCTAGGAAAGCTCGTAAGAGGCAGGCTTATGAGGAGCGGTATGGAAGAAAAGATGACCGCCATGACTCCTCCAAAGAGATGACGACTCTCACAAAAGAAAGTCTCACGATGATAGGGGAAAGAGTCACATAATCGAGGATCCAAGCAAGCGGGCCAAACTCAACGACAAGTCTTCATCTGAAATCTCTAAAGTGCCCGCTGCTTCTATCTCTTTAGACGTCCCTTCTAGCTCTCCTGCCCTTAAAGGAGCTGATATTCAATCAATCATCAATAGGCCTCCTTATCAAGTCGAGAAGCTTCCGCCTACACTCCACAGCCGATTTTCGAACTGGTGTTTGAAAGGAGTTTGTTTTGATTTGGACTTGGTACCGATTGACAAGCAAGCCATGCTGAGAAATCTTGATGCTTTCAAGCTCGATATCGAAAGAATGTCCAGCTGGCAAAAACTGGTCGATGAGCTGCAAAGAGTAAACCGTGCAAATCTTGAGGCCATGCTGACCATGGAAAATGATAAGTCTGAGTGGCAGAAAATTCTTGATCAGCACGATGCGGAAATGACGAGCATCATTGCTTACAACAAGGAGCTTGAGGCTAAAGTCAAGAAACTTAAAGATGAGCTCGCCACCTCTTCCACTTCTTATACACAAAAAGAAGAGGTGCTCCAGAAGCAAGTAAGAGATGCCCACGCTGCTCAACGAGATGTTGAGGCCAGACTTGAGGCAGAGTAGAAAATTGTTGAAAAGTACCGCAAAGATGCTGCTCAGCTGTGGGAAAAAACTAGCTCTCAAGACGCGGAAATTGCGATGCTAAAGATCCAGCTTGCTAAAGCTGTAAAAGAACGTGACGACGCCATTTCTGGAAAAGCGGCAGCTGAACATTCGCACGAGGCGACTTGAGTTTTACGTTCTCAGCGTCTTGGGGAAGGTAGTCTTTCTTTCTTCGGCCCGAAATATAAGATTACATTGGCTGAAGTGTGTGAAGCAGCAGTTGAAGTGCTCAAAGATGCTGGCTACACCGAAGAGGATTTCGAGGCTAATTATTTGGATGACGAGAGTCGTGTCGCCCTTGCGAGAGGGAAAGAACAACTTGCTAATCAGCGAGCCGAAGTAGCGGAGGGAGAGCGTCCAGGGAAGACACCTTTGACCGACCCAACTCGTCCTTCGCCTTCGGTCGGCGTTGATATTATTGGCTCAAGTTCCCATTCTCGGCCTCCTACTAAAGCCGAAATCGAAGCTGAAACTGCTCACACCAAAGAAGGGGCCCAAGAAAGCACTGAAGCCCAAGATTATAAAATTGATGTAATCAAGCCAAGCTCTCCAGGTAACTTCAATTCTGATCTAGCTCAAGTGGACTGCTCGATTGCTTCGCATGAGCTTGATGAACTTTTTGCTTATTACTTAAGCCTCGATGTGCCACTATCTCCTCTCTTTGTGGGGAATACTGATGTTTTTAACTTTTCTTCTTCTGTAGCGAAAACAACAAGTGTTGCACAAGCTTCGCCTCCTCCCGCTGTTGCCCCTCCACCTCTTCAAGTTACTCCCCCTTCTGCTTTTCAACCAGGATCACAAGAAGAACAAATAGAAGTTCTTTAAGGCTTAGATGACCCGGCGGCTTCACAAGAACAAAAAGCTGAGGAACTTGAGGAGGGTGAGAGGACCCCGGAGAGATTCACTGCCGATGATACAAAGCTTCCCGATCTGATTTCTCTGGGCAGCGAATCTTCTTCAAAGAAGAGGGGAAAGCGCGGAGTTTCGAAGAAAAAGAAAGGCGCTTCTGCTGATGATGAAAAAGCGGACACTTCCACTGGTGACCAGAAAACAGAAGAGGACCCAATTGCACCTCTTTCTCCTTCTTCCACGACTCGTCCGGGCCGGCTTGCGAAGTTAGCCATTAAGCCAGGTGAGGGCTCCAAAGGCGGCGGGAGGAAGAAGAAATGAGTTTGGTTCTATCTTTCTTGTTTTGCTATTTTGCCTTTTGTCTAAAGACTTGTATCGACAAGAGATTGTGCGGGTACCGGCTCCCGCTTTTGGAACCTGTACATGTATAAAAAAAATTATAGTATGGAATAAAATGACTCTTTCTACTTGTACAATCTCTTGTCAGTATTTATGAATGCATTTATTCCTTGTTTTTGCACAAGTTTCTTTATTTTCTTTGTACGATACTGCAGTGAGCTCGTGGTATGCTGTTTGAGCGTTGTTTTTATTAATATAGCTATATTGCCCCCATACCATGGCTTATTGCTATATTCTGAAAAGACTTGTACTCTATTCTAGAGAATAATTTTTCCATTTTAAGGAAATATTATTCTGCTTTAGTAAAGTGTGCTTTATATCGGAGAAGTTTTCTTTCTCTTTTTTTTTATACACTTCAACTTTCGGAGATGGTCACTTTCATTTTTGAAAAGTAGATTCCCCTACGCGGTGAAGCGGGCTTCTGAAGAAAGCTTTGATTGTCGGAAAGTTATATCTCACTGCTGAGCGGGCCCACGGGACAGACGTCAGCTGTTTTATCGGATATTTGTTTGCACAAATGATCACGAGCATTTAGCTGCGGCCTAGAACCTTCTTTTTGAGAAGGTGCCCCTTTGGTGGTTCTATCAACGGCTTTTTCAAGAGATAACATTTTATTTTTGGACATGCCTCGTTAGAGGGCTTTATTTATTTTGTGCTTTCGAAGAAGGCTTTGTGCCTCCGAAGAGGGCTTCTTGTTTTGCCTAAAAGTTATTTCTCATAGTCAAATGGATCCACGAGGCGGACGCAAGCAACCTAATTGGATGTTCGTGCACAAACGATCGCAATTAACTAGCAAGGGCCCGATGCCTTCCTTTGGGAAGGTGCCCCTTCGGTGGTACCACCAACCTTTTTAGTTGAGAAAAACATTCCATTTTACGACGTGCCTCGTTGGAGGGCTTTATTTTGCACTTCAACTTTTTTGGGGAAGAATGTTCCCATGAGAGTAGAAGAGTGCCTCCGAAGAGGGCTTCATTTGTTTGCCTGAAAGTTATTTCTCACAGTTAAATGGATCCACGGGGCGGACGCAAGCAACCTAATTGGATGTTCGTTTTCACAAACGATCACAATTAAGCAACAAGGGCCCAGTGCCTTCACTTTGGGAAGGTGCCCCTTCGGTGGTTCCACCAACCTTTTTGGTTGAGAGACAAGTGTTTGCACCACAAATGGTCACAAACCCCAAAAGTATTGTGAAAGCACCAGTGTATGAATACAAATCAGCAATATTCAAACACAAGTATCAGATCTAAGCAAGCAACAAACAGTAATCCAAAAATAATGATCAGTGACACACAATTTATAGTGGTTCGGCTATCTCCGGCCTACGTCCACTTCAAGGTTTTTACGATTTTATTGCTCGATGCTTGAAGATTACAATTTCTTATCGCGTAGTACAATAGATTTTATGATTATAATCTGAATTTAAGGCAGCAATGGTGATCTGGAGTGAATCTGGCAGAGTCTGGGCGCTCTTTAGCTCTCAAAATTGTCCGACCCCTTTTCTGAATGACCAGGGGCTCTATTTATAGGTGTAGGAGGCTGATATTTCACCTAAAATTCGGGGAGACCACTTCTGGCACGTGAGGGGACCACATGGCCGAAATCAGGAGATCCGGGCCCACTTTGAGATCGATTCGACCCTTGGTTCGAATCGATCAAGAAAGAGTCCAATCGAGCTGAAATTTGGTGTGGACATTCTTCATCATGTGCTTAAGCTTCTGTGAAAATTTCATAGCATTTGGACTTGTGGATCTCGAGTTATGATCGATTCAAGGTTAGATACTCGATTGAAATGTCTCTTCGAATCGATCCCCTTCGACTCGGTTCCTTCGAATCGATTGCTTCGACTCGATTCAGCGTGTCTTCGCGATGACATGGCGCGCCTTCTTCATATCGATCTGACTTGTGCTTCGATTTGTCTGGGTCAAACCCCTGTTTTTAGCTGTTATGACTTGGTGGATTCGATGTAATGGATTCGAAGGTATGACTTCATCGAATCGATCAGATGAACGTTCTCTTCGAATCGATCAAGGTAGGTTACAGTTAATCGATACGAAGGCTTCTCAGTTGAATGGATTCGAAGATACTCACGGGATGGAGTCGAAGCTCTTCAACTACATGGACTCGAAGATTTTCCCTTTGATCGATTCGAAGCAGGGGAATGGTTCATTGGGTTCGAACCGTGACTCGCTTAATGGATTCGAAGCGGGGCTAGGCATCATGGATTCGAAGTACTTTCTCTCTATGGATTCGAAGCAGAGGGAGTATGATGGAGTCGAACAAAGATCGTCCCGTGGATATGAAGCCTGGCCACCTGATGGATTCGAACATAGGCTCCACCTATGGATTCGAACTTAGGACTGTCTACTCCATTTTTCGCTGGCGATATCTTGAGCGCACGAACTCGGATTGACTCGAAACTTGGAACATTGGTTCTCAGGACTCTACTTGACGTGTCTTATCAATTGCAGCCCGATCCGGACTCGGACAAAATTCATCGATATCCATGGTGAACCTGCGATGCACAATCGATGTTCATGACTAGTAATCATTGATTTTCAATTAATCTTTGGGTATCTCGGCTTTGCCAAAAGGTGGGATAACACTTTGCCCCCCAAAACATGCCTTTTGGTAAAAGGTGTGTTTTGATCAGTCTCAAATTGAATGCAGTGAGTATATGTTTTACTCAGAGCTTGCGGCATTTTCAATCAAGTTCATGGCTGTTCGGAGCCGAATCGTTATCAATTTCTTCCAGTAGAAGTTAAGAATGAAACTCTCCAGTCTCTCCGTACTATCGATGGTCACTCCGGACCCTTGCCGAGCCCATTCCAGACTTAGCGACCGAATAGAAAGATCCTATTGCACTCCGGTGTTGCTTTCTATCCCTTGCACTCTGGCCCCAGTTAGGGCGTAAAGCGATGTCTTGGTCGTACTGGACCGATCGTAGCCTCTCCGGGCTCCTGCTGGATCCCATCCTATCACTTTTCGGTGAAGGGGAAACAGCGTTAAGTGAGTCAATCCTGTCGCTCTCCGGCGAAGCGACTCACTTCTTGCACTCCGGTTCAGTGTATCTGAACATTACGCGATGTCATGGCCCAAATCGTGGTCCGATCATAGCCTCTCCGGGCTCTTGTCGAATCCCGATCCAATCACTCTCCGGTGAATAGGAAACGATGCTTAAGTGAGTCGATTCTGTCGCTCTCCGGTGAAGCAACTCACTTCTTGCACTCCGGACCCCGCCTTTCCGGGTAAGGTCATAAAGCGATCATGTATATATTGATATTTAATGTTCATCCTTTAACTCTCCGGTTAAAAGGTTTATTTTAATAAATGTTTCTTTATTAAATTCGAATCCTTGATGTTCAATCTCAAACATCAGGAAAAACAAGACAATGCCTCTCCGGGCGGAGCGGTCTATTACCATCTTAGAGCATGCCTAGGGATCTCTCCAGTTCCCGTACATGAGTAAGTGGGATAGCCGTTTTATTTTGGAAATCAAATCTAATGAAATTATTTGACCGAAGTCCAAATCCTGAACTTGGCCCTTGCCATCTTAATCAGTGGATGACGAGTCGTGATCCTAATCCAGGATCGTTTCTGTTAGGTGGAGGCGGTAGTTGTTCAGGCCTTACTGCCGCTGCCCGTTCTTTGACATATTGTGGCAATCTACCACTCCTGGCATGTTCTTCCACCTCATCCTTTAAGTGGCGGCATTCGTCGGTTGTGTGCCCATCTAACTCATGGAATAGGCAATATTTTCCGGTTCTACGTTCCCGCTCTGTGGGATCTCTCCTTGGTGGTTTTCGATAGGGGAGTTGCCCCCGAGTTTCGGTGTAAATTCGTTCCAGTCCTACCACCAGGTCTGTGTATTGCCTGAATTTGGGCTCTTGGAATTTCTTCCGTTTATCAGGACCATCATGCGCGTCATCCTGCTTTCTCTTTCCTTTGTCCGCTGTGGGCTGTTCCCTGGCGGTTCCTTCGCCTTGTACAACGTTTATTACCTGCCTCTCGGCTCGTGATTCTTCTAATCGAATGAATCGTTCAGCTTCATGGTAAAACTCTCCAAGATCTTGCGGTGGGTCTCTTGTTAAAGAGTCTTTGAATTCGGTGCCTTCTCCAACTCCTGCCACCGCCGCCATCAAAATCATCGATGGATCCGGGCGATCTACAGAAGCCACCGTTGCATTAAATCGTAACAGAAAATCTTTTATGGACTCTCCGGTCCTTTGTTTTATTGATGCCAAAGTCATCACGCTCTTGGGTCGCGTTAGGTGAACCCTAAACTGCTTCATGAAGCAATCCACAAGCTCGCCCCATGTCTTGATTGATCCAGTCTCTAGCTGTCTAAACCAAAGCGTAGCCAAATCTGATAAGAATAAGGGGAAACATCGTGCCATTACTTCCTCGGATGCTCCCAGCACTTCCATGTGTCTGATATATCTGGTGATATGCATGGTCGGGTCTGACTTTCCATCATAAGGATCCAGCATTGGTAGTTTGAACTTTGGAGGGTTTCTTGCATTCCGGATATTCGGAGCGAACGGACTTCGACTAACCTCTTCCAATCCTCCGCCTGACAATCCCCCTCTCATGATCCGTCTTACTAGGCCAATCATTCTTTCATCTCCTTCCAGGGGTTGCCCCCTTGTCATGTCTCTGTCTTGTCCTCCGAGTCTTGTAGGGAATTCTGGTACGTACACTTCGGGTGGCTCGTTGGCATTTGTGTTGGCCCTAGCCTGTTGAGCCCCGTCCATTGGCCTTCTAGTATCGGATCCTGAGGGTCTGCCCCCAAGTCCTTGTTGACTGCGTTCTGGTTCTGCATTCTGTCCTCCATTGGGTTCCGCAACCCTAGCTCCTTGTTCCACATTCACAGCCGCTGTAGCTGGTCCTGGGTTTTGTATTCCTGCAGCTCTCATCTATTCAAAGAAATTCTACAGCATCTCTTGTTGGCTTTTCATCATTCTTTCCTGTATTAGGTTATTCATAGCCTCCATCTCATCTCTAGTAATGTAGATCGAAGCTTGTCCTTCTCCAGCGCCAGAGGATGCCTCTTGACTTCCTCCCTGTTGGCTCCTCTTAGCTCTCTGTTTTTTACTTGTTTGTCGAGTCATTGTTTTTTCAAATCTAAACACCTCACGCTTTCCAAATCTGAACTTCAATCCGATAGAGCACTTGCCTTCTGAACTAGAGACCTGGGTTCAATTCTCAGTGAAAGCACCAAAGTGTTTGCGCCAAAAATGGTCACAAACCCCAAAAGTATTGTGAAAGCACCAGTGTATGAATACAAATCAGCAATATTCAAACACAAATATCAGATCTAAGCAAGCAACAAACAGCAATCCAAAAATAATGATCAGTGACACACAATTTATAGTGGTTCGGCTATCTCCGGCCTACGTCCACTTCAAGGTTTTTACGATTTTATTGCTCGATGCTTGAAGATTACAATTTCTTATCGCGTAGTACAATAGATTTTATGATTATAATCTGAATTTAAGGCAGCAATGGTGATCTGGAGTGAATCTGGCAGAGTCTGGGCGCTCTTTAGCTCTCAAAATTGTCCGACCCCTTTTCTGAATGACCAGGGGCTCTATTTATAGGTGTAGGAGGCTGATATTTCACCTAAAATTCGGGGAGACCACTTCTGGCACGTGAGGGGACCACATGGCCGAAATCAGGAGATCCGGGCCCACTTTGAGATCGATTCGACCCTTGGTTCGAATCGATCAAGAAAGAGTCCAATCGAGCTGAAATTTGGTGTGGACATTCTTCATCATGTGCTTAATCTTCTATGAAACTTTCATAGCATTTGGACTTGTGGATCTCGAGTTATGATCGATTCAAGGTTAGATACTCGGCTGAAATGTCTCTTCGAATCGATCCCCTTCGACTCGGTTCCTTCGAATCGATTGCTTCGACTCGATTCAGCGTGTCTTCGCGATGACGTGGCGTGCCTTCTTCGTATCGATCCGACTTGTGCTCCGATTTGTCTGGGTTAAACCCCTGTTTTTAGCTGTTATGACTTGGTGGATTCGATGTAATGGATTCGAAGGTATGACTTCATCGAATCGATCGGATGAACGTTCTCTTCAAATCGATCAAGGTAGGTTACAGTTAATCGATACGAAGGCTTCTCAGTTGAATGGATTCGAAGATACTCGCGGGATGGAGTCGAAGCTCTTCAACTACATGGACTCGAAGATTTTCCCTTTGATCGATTCGAAGCAGGGGAATGGTTCATTGGGTTCGAACCGTGACTCGCTTAATGGATTCGAAGCGGGGCTAGGCATCGTGGATTCGAAGTACTTTCTCTCTATGGATTCGAAGCAGAGGGAGTATGATGGAGTCGAACAAAGATCGTCCCGTGGATATGAAACCTGGCCACCTGATGGATTCGAACATAGGCTCCACCTATGGATTCGAACTTAGGACTGTCTACTCCATTTTTCGCTAGCGATATCTTGAGCGCACGAACTCGGATTGACTCGAAACTTGGAACATTGGTTCTCAGGACTCTACTTGACGTGTCTTATCAATTGCAGCCCGATCCGGACTCGGACAAAATTCATCGATATCCATGGTGAACCTGCGATGCACAATCGATGTTCATGACTAGTAATCATTGATTTTCAGATAATCTTTGGGTATCTCGGCTTTGCCAAAAGGTGGGATAACAACAAGATTCCATTTTGGCTATTTTTCGTCTGCTTGCTAATATCTTTTCATCATCTGTTTCTCAGCGATTCCTTGTTGTCACCTTTGAACACATGTTCCTTTCTTTTGCAGATTGTTTGATTCTTTCAGAGAAGTGTACTTCTTTGTTAAGTGAATCCACGAGGCAGACGCAAGCTACTTAATCGGATGTCTGTTTGCACAAATGATCTCAATCAGTTAGCAAGGGCCTGGAACCTTCACTTTGGGAAGGTGCCCCTTCGGTGGAATCACCAACTGTTTGTGAGAAGTTCTTCTTATGTAGGAATTGAATCTGGAATTTTTGTGACTTGACATTTGTTTATTGAGTGATTTATGGGAATCGCTTGGGTTTGTGACGTGTTGAATAGGTAAGCTTTGCTTTGATTGCCTGCAATATTAAATCGATATTTTAGCAACATATTTAAGATATTTGCACATCGAAATGAGACAGGCATTTTATAGTAGTAGAAGACACAAGATTTATAGTGGTTCGGCGAAGAATTGGGCCTACATCCACATTATAGTTCTTATTGCTGAGTCACACTGATTTTACAATGGCTTACAATACAAGAATGATACATCCAGAATTATTTTACAAATTTAAGCATAGTTTTAAGTAAAATATGGACGCAAGTGATTGTTGTTCTAGGCTCTCGGGATTGGATCTCCTTTGACAGTTGTGAGTTTGAAAGTGCCATCAAGAAGTTTTTTGCCTATGACATATGGCCCTTCCCAGTTTGGCCCAAACACTCATGTTGCTGTCATGATCCTTTTCAAGACTAGATCCCCAATTTCAAAGCTGCGTTGGAGAACTTTAGAATTGAAATGCCTGGCTATCCTTTGCTGTTGAGCTGCAACTCTGAGTTCAGCTTCTTTCCTTCTTTCATCAAGTAAGTCAAGTGCTTCAAGTCGCAGCTTTTCATTTTCAGCTTGATTGAAATGAATTCTCCTGTGAGAGGGGACCTCTATTTCAACGGGAATCATTGCTTTTGATCCATATGCTATGAGAATGGAGTGTGCCCAGTCGCAGTTTTGTGGGTAGTCCTATATGCCCATAGTGCTAGTGGCAGCTTATCGACCCAACCACCTTTTGCTTTTTCCAGCTGTTTTTTGATGGTTGATTTGATAATTTTGTTCACTGCTTCCACTTGCCCGTTTGCCTGCGGATGAGCCACTGCTGAAAAGCTTTTTTGGATCTTGAATCACCTGCAAAAGTCCTGGAATTCTTCGCTTTCGAATTGGGTACCATTGTCTGTGATTATCTTCTGAGGCACACCATACCTGCAAATGATATTTTTAGTTACAAAGTTTATCATCTTTTTAGAGGTAATAGTAGCCAATGGTTCAGCTTCAGCCCATTTAGTGAAATAATCAACAGCAACAATAGCATATTTGATTCTGGATCCAGCAATCGGCATCGGCCCAATGAGATCTATCCCCCAAATAGAAAATGGCCATGGACTGACCATCTATGTTAGCACGGTGGAAGGTGCTCTTGGGATTTTTGCAAATCTTTGGCATCTGTCACACTTTCGGGGTAGCTAGCAGCATCTCGATCAATATCCGGCCAAAAATACCCATAGCGGAGAATTTTCTTTGCAAGATTTTGGCCACCTGAATGATCCCCACATTCTCCTCCGTTCACCTCAGCTAAAATTGTCTTAGCCTCTTCTTTGGTTACATATCGGAGTAATGGCATCGAGAATCATTGTCTGTACAAATGGCCGTCTTGAATTACATATCTCGGGGCTTTTCTTAACAGCTTCTGGCGTTCTTTTGAGTTTTCTGGCAAGGAGTCGTTGAGTAAATATTCCTTGATAGGGGTCATCCACGACTCCTGTTCTTGAGATACAACCATGATCCAGTCAATATCCATCTCATCAGTACTTGGAGCTGACAAGACTTCCACAAGGACCAATCTTAATAATTGAGCTTCGCCAGAGCTTGAATATTTTGCAAGAGAATCTGCCTTCATGTTCTCTTCCCGGGGTATATGGTTGATTGTATAATGATCAAAATCATCGAGAAGATCCCAAGCCTTTGACAAATAAGCAGGCAGATTTCCTCCTTTAGTTTGAAACTCTTTCTTGACTTGGCATACAATAAGCTGGGAATCGCTGAAGATCTGTAACACTTTGATGTTCAGTTCCTTAGCAATCCTCAAACTGGCAATGAGAGCTTCATATTCGGCTTCATTATTTGTTGAGGGAAATTCTAATCTCAATGCATAACACAATGACCGCCCTTCGGGGGTTTCAAGCACAACCCCAGCTTCGGAACAGTAGTCATTTCTTACACCATCGACATATAATTTCCATCGTATTGGGATATCATCAGTTACCTCTTCCTCACTGTCACCTTTGTCGGTGTATTCTGCAATGAAATCTGCTAAAGCTTGTCCATTGATTGCTCTTTGGGGATGGTAGGTGATATCGTATTGACTAAGTTCAATATTCCACTTCAGAAGACGACCCGAAGTTTCAGGGCGGAATAGGACCTGCTTTAGAGGTTGATCGGTGAGGACTTTAATAGGATGAGCCTAGAAGTATGGCCTCAATTTTCTGGACGCGATCAATAGACAATAGGCGAGCTTTTCTAACTTTGAATAATTCATCTCTGCTCCAGTGACAATTTTGCTGATGTAATAAACCGGATGCTGAACTTTTGCGTCTTCCCGTATCAATGCTGCACTGAGAGCATGAGATGAGACTGCTAAGTATATGAAAAGATCTTCACCATTGCTGGGCTGAGAAAGTATTGGAGGTTTTTCCATGTGACGAATCAATTCTTCAAAAGCTTTCTGACATTCGGGAGTCCACTCAAAGTTTTTATTTCCTTTCTTCAGAGCATCAAAGAAGGGAATGCATTTATCTATGACTTTGGAAATAAATCGACTCAAAGCAGCGACTTTCCCATAGGCTTTGCAACTCCTTCTTTGTTCTAGGGGCTTTGACTTCTCTTAAGGCAGTAATCTGAGCAGGATTAGCTTCGATGCCCCTAGCACTCACAATGAAACCCAAGAATTTTTCGGACTCTACTCCGAATGAATATTTCAGAGGATTTATCTTCATTCCATACTTTCGGAGAACCGCGAACATTTCTGCCAAATGATCCATGTGGTCTACTGCCTTTTTCGATTTCACCAACATATCATCAACATACACTTCCATAGTTTTCCCAATCTGGGGTTTGAACATAGCATTAACAAGTCTTTGATAAGTTGCCCTGCGTTCTTCAGCCCGAAGGGCATGACTTTATAGCAGTAAAGACCAACATCAGTGATGAAGCTCGTGTCCTCCTAATCTGGCTCATGCATCATGATTTGATTATATCCTGAGTAAGCATCCATAAAAGACATTAACTCATGCCCAGCTATTCCATCCACCAACTGATCAATTCTGGGCAACGGGAAATAGTCTTTGGGACATGCTTTGTTCAAGTCTGAAAAGTCGATACATACTCTCCACTTCCCATTTGCTTTTTTAACCAACACCGGATTAGAAACCCAATTTGGATAAGTGGATTCTCTGATGAAGCCATTCTCCATGAGCCGATCTACTTCTTCTTTTAATGCTGTCGACCTTTCAGGACCCTGGGTTCTTCTTTTCTGCTTTACGGGTGTGAATTTCGGATCAATATTCAAAGTATGCACTGCGATTTCTGGAGATATTCCACACATGTCGGCATGACTCCAAGCGAAAACATCCAGGTTTGCTTTCAAGAATGCTGTCAGTATATTTTGAACCATCATACCAAGTTGTGAACCCACATTCAGCACCTTGTTTGGGTCATTTGGGTCAACAGATATTGGCACCGTTACTTCCACTGGTACCACTCTACTCTCCCCTACACTGGTTTTTCTGGGATCAATCTCTTTACGTGCACCACTGTGCTCACCAGTGCAGGGTCCACCCCGTAATTGCTACAAGGTGGGTTCTTTGATGTGGAGTAGAGCTGCCGCACCTTTACCTATTTCTCTTTTCCTCCTTTCCCGCAATTCTGTGAAATAGCATTCTCGCCCGGCATTTTGGTCCCCCCTCACAATACTGACGCCATTATCAGTGGGGAACTTCATGGTCAGGCACCATGGAGCGAGAATAGCCTTGAATGCAGCAAGAGTAGGTCGACCCAGGAAGGCATTATAAGCGGAGAATTCATCAACAATCACAAAAGTTTGTTTTCGGACAACTTTCTTTTCCCCTTCTCCGAGCTCTACAAACAGGTCAATTGTCCCAATGGGTTGTTCTGGTTCCCCAGTGAACCCAACAATTTTCTTTGAAGAAGCTTGGACATCAGCCATGGGAATTTTCATTTGATCAAAAGTCTTTCTGAAGAGGATATTGCAAGAGGCGTCGCAGTCAACAAGCACCCTTCTCACAATGGCTGATCCAATGCTAGCAGTTATTACTAAGGGATCCATGGTGGGAGCCTTAATGACCACAGAGTCTCTAGCTCGGAATACAATATCATCGTTAAAAGTCCTTTGCTGCTTTAAAGGGGCAGCATTTTCCAAGACAAAAACATTTTCTTCTACCGGGGCATACCTTAAAGCATGAGCATATCTCTCCATCTCACCCCAACTCCTGCCCGCTAGGTGAGGACCCCCTGTGATAATATTGATGATGGGCCTCTCAGAATCTTGCGCTGTAGTCCTCTCACCTGGGTTAGATTGATGAGCAGGAACTTGTTGCCCCTGAGTAGACGAGGTTGGGTCAGCTCTGTTTCTCTTCACATATTGTTGTAGTTTGTTCTGTCTCGGTAGCTCTTCAATCAAACTCTTTAAATGGCGACATTCATTAGTGTCATGGCCAGGCTGATTGTGGAACTGACAGAATCTTCCATTATTCATAGCATTTTTCCCAAGCTTCATCTCAGGTGGTTTGGGGTATTCAACAGCATCCTTGGTTGCGAAAAAGATGTTTTCTGGAGTATCGGTTAGGGGAGTAAAGTCTGAAGGCTTAAAGTAACGAAGCTTCTTCACATCTTTCTGTCCTTTCCTACTGTCATTCTCCCTCTTCTGACCGCCAGATTCCTTTTTGCTAGTAGCAACGTTGTTATTCTTCACCTCAGCCACATCTACTTTTGTCGGCACAGGGCGGCTTTCTAAACGCATTAATTCATCGGCTTTCTTATAGAACTTCTCAAGTGAATTTGGCTCTTTCATCTTTAGCCATTCTCCAAATTCGCTTGATTTGTCAATAGCCCACATTAGGTAAGTCCGAATCATCCGAGGCTATGCATTATCGACCTCAACCAAGGCTATATTGAAGCGGTTCAAGAAAGATTTGATAGACTCTCATGGGCCTTGTTTGAGGCTAGATAGTGACATTATATCCTTGGCCTTCGAAGCATATAACCTGAACTGATCTTTAAATTTTCGAGTTAAGTCGGAAAACTGATCCATAGATCGAATTGGCAGCTTCGTGAACCAAAGCAGGGCCACTCCCTCCAAGTATACAGGAAAATATCGACATTTGATCTCATTTGTTGCCCTGGCACCTGTCATATGCCAGTCATACTTGTACAAGAACTGGTTAGGATCACTCGTCCCCCGATAAGCTGGAATCGTAGGGGGAACGAACTTCTTTGGAAATTAAGCTTTCAGAATTCTTTTAGTAAAGGGAGTTTTACGTGGAGCGAACCCCCATTCACTCTCATCTTCTTCCCTTCGCATGCTATCTTTCATGATTTGTCGAATCATTCCCGAGAGGTACTCCTCATCGTTTAGAGGCCCCGCGGGACAGACGTCGGCTACTTTTTCGGAAGTTTGCCTGGACAAACGTTCACGAAGAGTTGGCTGCGGCCTTGAACCTCCAGCTTGGGAAGGTGCCCCTTCGGCGGTGCCAGCTGCCCTTTGAGGAATACTTTTCCCTTGGGACTCATGAGCATCTTCAGCGAAGGTTTCTTCATTATTCTCCGGTTGCCGGTTAACTCCAAGTAATGCATTCAACTTATCCAACATCAAAGCGTTATGGGCTTTCATTTGCTGATATAACCCAGACACCACAACATCTAATTCTTCCCTTGTGACTCCAACATTAGGAGCCGCTTCATTTGGTGTGGGAGAAGTGGCGGTGTTGCTGTAAGCATTTCCAGATCTAGTAGATTTGCTTTTCCTTCCAGGAGCCATGACCTCGGATAGTCTTCTAGTTTTTAAGGAGAGTCTTTCTACAAATCTTTGTGAAGCAATGATGAAAGCACTCCTGAGTTGGGTTCTCAGTGAAAGCACCAAAAACGTTAACGCTACAAATGTACGCTAACACCTCGGTGAGATTTGTGATATAGCGAAAGCACCACCTGTTGGTACGGGAACTAAAAATAAGCAGAGAATAGTAGAAAACAGTAAAAGACAACAGGTTTATAGTGGTTCGACTCAAAGTCAAGCCTACGACCATATAATCTCTTCTATCACTGATTCGATTACAAAATTTATAACAATCCTTTGATTACAACACAATGAAGACAAGTAATTAGAACTTTGATGCAGAAAAGCTCTTTCGATTCATGTTGAATGAACTTGATTCTTTTTTGAAGATTCTTTGAAGTATCCTTTGCCTTTGAAGTGTTGAAGTCAGTAGAGAAATCAGTAGAGTCTTGGCGTTTCCAAAAATTCATCCCCTTTCAAATGCGGAGTAGGCGGGGTATTTATAGGAGAAACCTGGGTTTAGGTCGTTTGGGTTTAGGTCGTGAGCGACCTAAGAACCATCCTGAGTTAGCATAAGTCGTTGGCGACTTAACAGAATCATTCTGGATCAGATACAGGCTGTGAGTGACCTAACATATGTAGTACAGAAGTTATCTCGGCAAGATTAGGTCATGAGCGACCTAATATAAGAGGAAGGTCGTGCGGCTTAATTCTGGAGCATGTTAGGTCGTTGCCTTTCCTGAGTTGCTAGGTCGCTAGGTCGCTAACTCGTTAGGTCGCTCTTCCTTTATCTCGCTAGGTCGTAGGAGACTTTCTGGAGTTAGGTCGCAGGAGACTCTCTGGAGTTAGGTCACAGGAGACTCTCTGGAGTTAGGTCATAGCCTTCTTATCTCGTTAGGTCGCACCGTATTGAGCTGTTTTGTGCTATAGGTCGCTAACTTGTTACAGATTGTTAAGTCGTGAGTCTTAGGTCGCTAGGTCATTAAGTCGTTAGGTCGCTAGGTCGCATAATAAAAGAGGGTTAACACTAAAGATCGATGGGTTTTTATTGGATCGAAAATTAGGCCTGTTTCAAAGAGGGTTATACATTTATAGTAATCAGTAGGAACAATTGTACACTTTAGTCAGGTGTACCGCTTATTTCTTAATTTCATTAAGTGTAATCTTCATTTTTGCATTTTAATTAAGTGCATCACATCATAGCATACTATACTAAGGCATATCATATTACACAACAACAAAGTGTATCACTGTCAAATATCATCACAAATTCCCTATAGATTATCTTAAATAAATTTGAATCAGTCCTGAAGGGTCTAGATTCAATACGGCTTGTGTACAGACCATCAGTCGATAAACTGATTCCGATCATTTTATTGTTTACCCTAGGGAAGATTTTACCATAGTCATTCAGTTGACTGATTGGCTATTGTTCAGTTTCTAAGGGGATTTTTACTTTTTCTTTATCATTTGTTATCATTCTAGTTCGAACTATGTAGTTAATATCGGATAATATCACTAATATATCGCCGACATATCTCATATCGCTCTTTAACTGATATTTTTTCCAAAATATTGCATAAAATATCGTTACCGATATATTGCTCAATATTATTCGATATATCACTCTGATATTTAGTGTAAAATCCCTAATATTTTTTAAAAATGTCGTTCATTGTTGTATGTCTTGGAGAAAATAAATCTATAAATAAATATATTTACATTCTCAATATATTTTTAGTATATGGTGAACGACAATATGTAGAAATCCCAACATTAAGTTTTTTAGTTTTAACCATAATTTTTTAGCCTATTTCATTCGCCTTTTAACCAAGAAAACTTTATTTTTTCATTATTTTATTTGTTTTATTTCGTGTGAAGACTTTTCCACTAAAAACTAGATCGTTTAAGAGCTACTTCTCCTTTTAGTTATATTTTGGTTCACCGTTTCTAATTGGTAAGTTAGGTTACAAAAATTTATTTTAGTAGTTATTATCATGCACTAAGAATGAATACTTGAAGAGTAGTAAAGTTTTATGTTTGAAAAAACAATAAACAATAGCGAGAAGTTGTGATCGATGTCAAATCAACATTACTTATTTGATAAACTAAGTGAAAATGAAAACGAAGAAACTATAAATGTGGAAAAAATTGCAAATTAATTTAGATGATTAGGTGACTTAAAAATGAATATAGTATAAAAATGAATAAAATATTAAAGATGCATATTATATGAATTTCTCGATTTTTATAAGCTTATTCTATGACTTGTGTTTAATAGAATATCCTAGTAAACATATTGTAATTTGTAAACTATATGCAATCACACACTTTAATAGTAATTTGACAATATTGATCCAAATATTTAAAAATATGTCTGATATATCACCGATATTATCGTGATATTTTAATATATCTTATATCAGTACTTGATCGATACGTATCCGATATTGGTATTAACTACTTAGTTTTATATATACTTTAACACGTTAAATATATACAAATTTGACAATTTTAAATATATTTTCTCATTTTCATAGTGTTTACAATTTTTAATATAACATTTAACCACAGTTTCTAATATAGTGTTAATTTGTCTTTAACATTATTCTTACTTTAACTAAAAAAAATTCAATTCAACATTTTAACATATAATTCGTATAACTACTTACTTTTTCCCTTTTAATAAACTTATGCTAATATAACACGTTTCATTTGATCTGTAATTGTGCTTCACTATTAACTCCATATTCAAATTTATACGGTTTAATTATAAATAATCAAATTTGGCCATAATATCATATAGGAAGATTAAATCAACAAAATCATTTCTACCATTTCATTATACATCATATAGGAAGATAATAATTCATAAAATTGATGTTATCTCAGTCTTCCTTCGACCTCCAATTTATGTTCTAATTTGCAAGTTCTTAATGGATGTACTTTTCAGTTTACCCAATTTAATAATAATAAGTTCCAAGTTATACAATTTTACAGATCTATTTATCCATATTCCATTATACAAAATTGCTTTATAAATATATATTTGTGTGTGTGTACATGTATATGTTTGTATGTATGTATATGTTTGACAAAACCATAGATATATTATACATATGTTCAATTATACAAATCTCAAG
Organism: Allium fistulosum; assembly: GCA_030737815.1. Taxonomy (NCBI): domain Eukaryota; kingdom Viridiplantae; phylum Streptophyta; class Magnoliopsida; order Asparagales; family Amaryllidaceae; genus Allium; species Allium fistulosum. The sequence goes on along the minus strand of CM060902.1, from coordinate 793,130,512 downwards.
TTATGTATATCCCAACTTTATCTCATATTAATTTTATCAACTTTCAGTTCTATATCCAAATTTATGAAAACTCCAAGATATATCTTTGTACACATCAAATTGTCCCAAATTATCAGAGGCATATCAAATTTTTGACACTAGCCTTTAGAATTCAATATCTATATGATTATATCATTTTGTATAATGAAGTAAACCATAATTATGAATTAAAAGCATAATTAAAATTAAAAAAGTAGTAATAAGTGCCATGCACCTTTGTACTAAATTAAATTCCTTAATTTGATATAAATTTCCTTTTTTTCTCCTTTTCTGCGAAGTTTTTTTCCCTTGAATCCCAATAGAATTTGCCTCTTCTTCAAATTTCTTTAACTTGGAAAATTATAGAATTTAAATATGTATGAATATTTAACTTTTATGTAGTTTTGAAGGAAGAATATAAAGTTTAGATTTGAGGAGAATAAGAATTGATACACACACATGCGCGCACACACACATATACATACACACACATATACATGTGTATGTATGTATGTATGCATGCATGCATGCATGGATATATGTATGTATGTATGTATAGTGGAAGAGGAATGGCGGCTGGAGGAGTTGGAAAGAGTGGAGGGTAGAGTTATTTACATTTTATATAGGGGAAAGCCCTAGTGCTCATGGCTTTATATAGGGGAAATATTAGTACTAAATGTTCTTTTGGTACAATTTAGTTTTAAATTATTCCATTAGATTTAATTTTTGGTTTATTTATATTTTATCACATTACTTTTATTCTTTTATCAGTTTAACACGTTCTTATAGTAAAGCTTGACCAAAAAATTATGTTTCTAACAATGCAAGTTTCATTAACTAATTCAGCTATTTGGAAAATTTTAAAATTTTCCCTTTCGACGTAAATTTAATAATTTCCCCTTAAATATTATTTTTAATTCACTAAAATTTCCAGGTGTTATATTCTCACCCCTAAAAGAATTTCATCCCCATAACTCCAAAGGATGGGTAATGTAACTTTCTTCCTTATGTTTTCACATGCCATATAATAAATATACATATATACAAATTGTGCTTATGCAATCCATCTCATATTAATCAAGTACACATAACAAAGAATCATACATTTACAGCACAATATACACACATAAGCATGAATGAACGATATGCCATGTGAAATGCTATTAAAATGCAAAGATGCAACTATCGGCTTCCTACATTTATGCAAGTATCATGGCATATGGGCATGCATATCAGCAACCTACTATAAGCATATAATTCTATATGAATGCACATATAATATCACATCAAAACATCCATATCACATACTTTCTTATTAATAAGCTAGGCCTAAAGCAACCGAAATACCAAGGCATATCTCAAACTACCAATAGTCTATTTAATCTCCCAATGATGAGAATGACTAAAAACTTCGATAAAGACATTTGGAAAGTCATGAACTATCAACATGAAAGCTAACTCCTCATGCGATATGTCTATAAAATACATATAACTCAACATAACTGAACTTTTTGGATCATAGTAAACCTCGAGGCTGCGCTCACAAAAATTGCCCATATGAACCACCTACCTATCATAATGTAGTACTACTCCATACATAGCCATCCAATTCATCCCAGAATTAAATCATAGGCATAAAATCCCAAAACAAAAGCATTGCAATCGAAATCGACACCTAAAATATACAATTTCAAACTGTTACAAACCATGGATAGATGATTCAATCCCCTACAAGGTCCGATATTATAGTGGGGTCTATAACTAAACTAGTCTAAGTACAATTCATCTACTAGTTTTCTTGAAATAAATGAGTGTGATGCTCCTATGTCAATATTGTGTGAATAGATAAATCATATAGGGTTAACGCACCTTCTATGATGACCTTCTTTCTCTTTTTCCACAGTAGGAGCTACGCTCGAGCTAGGAACAACATTTATGCATAAGCTGGAACCACTTGGGTAAAAGTCTTAAGGGTGGTCGAACATTCTCTTCATGTGCCCAAACTAGTTGCGATTGTAGACAAAACTGGACTTGCAGTAAGGAATCTATAAATGATCATTCGGGATTGGACTTTGAAGAGACGGGTTCTCGTCTTGCATTAAATGTGAGTCCAAATGTCAGTAGTTGATTGGTTATCTTTAAAAAGCGCCTATCTTTTCTTGTGCAAGGTTGATCTGACATCTAAGAAAATCTCTTGACATTCCACTTATGGGTAGTTGCTAAATGAGATCTACGGTGAGAAAGACTTCTCTCTCTTCAATCTGTGTCGTTCTTTTTAATATAAATAATCTTTCTTCTTTCTCTCTTCTTTTTATCTATTCAAAATTGTGAAACGGCCATTGGAATTTCCAAGCTTCCTTCGATTCTTCTTTCGATATTCATTCTCAAGTTGGTACGTTTCTTTTTCAACTTTATTATTCTTACTAAGATCGTTAATGTAATCATCCATAAGCTTCCTTTTTTAACTACTTTTCCAAAGATTAGTTTGTATTCTTGCTAGCTTTAACCTGCTTAATTCTTGTTCTTATGAAAACATTGATTTTCCTTTTCATAATTAGTTGTCTTTCTCCCTTCTTTTAGGTTGGAAATGGATGCCCCTATTAAAACTCAACAAGATCTTGATGAGGTTTTGGCTACTTTTGGGATCGCAGGAGTTGAAGCGATCGCTCCCGGCTCCAGAATGCACTTTAGTAACCCTCTAGCAGGATATTTTGTTTGGTCCATAGAACATCTAGAACATGTGATTCTCTTGCCTTTAGCCCCTCTATTTGTTGAGGTCCTTGAGTTCTACCGCATTAATCCCTTTCAACTTTTCTTATTCAACCTTATTGGCTATGAAGATATTATATGCTGAAAAGGATACTGAGATACAACCGTGATCAAGATCAACTATATGTTCAATTTGCTTGAGTCTCTAAGTCCATTGGAGAATTTCCCATGTACTTTCTCAAATTCTTAAGGCCTTCTCCCTTAAAGGGTCCATTTAGTAAAATAACGCCACGACAATGGTTTTTATTAAGGTCTCTTCCCATCGAATAGTTACTTCTTTCAATAATGTTGGTATGTCCCTAGATGTCCTTCTTCTCCTTTCTTTTTTTTAATAAAAAAATCTAGGTCATGCTTCCTCATTTTGCTATATTTCAAATAGTGAGACCTAAGAAGAGTGACGACTCGGCTATAACAACTCAATTTAAGGATAGGTATAAGGAGGTCATGAAGATTCTATCTCTACAGCGATACCGACACTTAGTTATTACCGAAAGAAAACTAAAAGCTCAAGGCCTGATACCTCCTCCTTCTATATTTTCCAAACTTAAACCCTCTAGAAATTCGAGAAAGCTTTTACCGTGGTCATTGATAGCGGGGAAGAAGCTGAATCCAGTCCGGGGGAAAGCGAGACTGAGGGTTCGACACTTTAATCATTAAGCTAACTTATTCCATGTTTTTGGTATTACTTAGTTTTGATTCTAATTTTAGCCTTATCCTTTTTTCTCGTTGCAGTGACTTCCTCTTCTAAGAAGGACGGCTCCTTGGATAAGAAAATGAAGAGGTCCGCCCTATTGTCCTCTGACAAATGTACTGTCAGTCGAAGAAACAAATGGTTTCCTGGTCTTCCAAGATTGAAAGCTCTAAGGGAAAGGGCTCTGATCCACTCGTCAAGAAAAACAAGCAAGCGATTGAGATTATAAGAGCCGCTTTTGAAGACAACCTCTTCAATGCCATTACCGAAGCACATGTTAGACTTCCAACCTCTACCAGGGAATCCAAAAAACAATCGAGTATGCCCTTCGGGAAAGCATCAAGGTAAAAATTCTTGTGTAAGCTTTTGATTTTAATATATGTCTTTACTCTGTTTACTTCTTTACAGGCTGTGGTGGAAATCACCGCCTTTCAATATGGGTGGTTGAAAATGGAGGAGACGATTGCTGTTGTCGAAGCAACGAAAAAGGAGTTTGCGGAATTCAGAGCTATAGTTCAAGAGGTGAATACTCAAGTAAAGGAATCAGGTAGAACTGTAGGAGAGAAGGATCGTAAGATCAAAATCCTCGGGAAATCCTTAAAGGAAATGGACAAGAGGCTAGAGAAACCCAAGGCCGGGGTGGTTGATAAAGAACATTATATTGCTAGAGACGAGCATGAGAGGGAGGCCAACAAATAGGCTTCCCAAGTTTTATTTAATGCTTATGCTCACCATCAAGATCAAAACATGACTTTCTCTTTATCTTATCTTGGAAACAATGCTGCCACAATAGAGGCTAACTTTGCTAAGAGGTATAAAGAACGTCAGAAGGAAAAAGATACCAAGGCCATGGTGTTGGATGAAGCCGAGACCCTGGTAGATGAGGAGGAGGAAGCGGCTTCTTCTGACAAGGAGGTACGAGAGGATCATTCTGATGATATGCTTTTTGAAGAAAACATTATTTAGCTTATCCTTGTAATAATATAACTTTTGGCTTGTATAAATTTTTTTTCACCGAAACTTTCTTGAAGACCTTTTAATACTTAAATTTCCATCCAAACTTATATTGTGTGACTTTCATATGATATCCCAAACTAGAGTAGCTGATGTGTAGTTCTTCTTTATTTCCCGTATTTTCCCTTTACTAATCTTAAGTTGATGTTCTTTAGGGAGTACCTTGCCTAAATTGCTCAAAAACTCGGCAAGACTATGCTTTTCTTTACCAATCTTACGAGGACAAGTTAGCCGAACTTCAAAAGCAAAAGGTAACCCTTAAGGCCTTTGAGATTAAGACTTATTTCCTTAAGTCAAAATTGGGTCTAAAAATTAATATATACTTCTCTTCTAAGAGGAGTGAGCCTTAAATCAATATTCGAACTTGGGAACTGATGTTGCAATCCTTTTTCAATTAAGTGGAGGAAGGAGCCTAGGGATGACAATGTTAATAAATTCCTTCCGAGATCATGAATACTATAATTGATTCGGAGATCCCTGACTTACCATCTTGGCTTCCTTATTTGGGAAGGATCTTTTCCTTTTGTTTTCACACTTCTATCCTTTGATGCTCTTGATTTTGTAATCTACTCTTGGTAATATCATTTCTTTACTAAATTAGGCATCCTTCTCGGCCTATCCCTTGTAACATTTCCTTGGACAGACTGTATGTAAATGAACTTTATTCCTTTTGATTTTACTTCTTATGTCGTCACTTTGTTTGGGTGTGCTTTAGAATTTTTTTTGTGCGGTATCTTTTGCCCTTGGTATATTTTTTCTAAAACCATATCTCGGACCCAATCGAATTCTATTATTGGATTCCCGTTCAGGGCCAGCCTAGTGGCACAATCAGGAATTTCTTCCTTGTTTATCATGAATCTACTAGATTTCTTAACTTTGGAACCTTTTCCTTGGATTCTAATCTTATTGGGAATCCTTCCAATCCTGAACTTATGCATGATACTTCTTGATCGTGGCTCACTATTATTAGGAATCTACCCAACATTCTAATCTAACTAGGAATCTACCCAACACATGGCACTTCTCGTCCATGGCTCACTATCATTGAGAATCTACCAAACATTCTAATCTAACTAGGAATCTACCCAACGCATAGCACTTCTCGTCCATAGCTCACTATCATTGGGAATCTACCCAACATTCTAATCTAATTAGGAATCTACCCAGTGTAGGGTACTAATTGACCATAGCTCAATATTATTGGGAATCTACCTAAGATTCTAATCTAACTAGAAATCTACCCAATGCATGGTACTACTTGACCATGGCTCACTATTAATGGGAATCTAGCCAATACTCTAATCTAACTGGAAATCTACCCAGTGCATGGTACTACTTGACCATGGCTCACTATTATTGGGAATCTACGCAATATTCTAATCTAACTAAGACTCTATTTAGTGCATGGTACTACTTGACCATGGTTCACTATTATTGGGAATCTACCCGATACTCTAATCTAATTGGGAATCTACCTAGCACATGGTACTACTTGACTATGGCTCACTATTATTGGGAATCTACCAAATATTGTCATCTAACTGGGGATCAACCAATGCGTGATTCCATTTGACCATGGCTCACTATCAACATGCATTCTACTTTTCGACGTCTTTTTAAACCCAGGTGATATGGCCATACACTTTGTAGCGCATCACTGTAGGGTGCTCTTATAGCGAGTTCTTCTAACTTATTGTTAGGTCCAAATCTATAGCCACTTTTGGTGGCATCGGCCATTTACAACCACTTCTGGCAGGTATCGACCATCTACAACCTCTTTTGGAGGGTGTCGGCCATCAAAAGCTATTTTAAGTTAACAGCCATATGGAAAGTTAGTTGTAACTTAGAAAACGAGAAATATGAATCCTTTGAAAAGAGTGCTTTCGGACCATTTTGTAAAATATTTTAGAAATCATGGTTTTTAAATCACATTGTTCAATAGATAGTTTGACACGAGTTTGAGAAAGAAGATTATTGATGGAATCAGTATTATATATATATGTGTGTGTGTGTGTTAGTACAAATGAAACTCTTTATTAATCTCGTCAGATCAATGGAGGGTTTCAGTCCTTAAATCCTAAATGCAAGTATGATATGCAAGAGTTCTTAAGGAAAGAGGACATACCAAAAGAGATACCATAAATATCGAGACTTGAATGCACTTTTAGAGTAAAGACTCGGTAATTAGGGTTATGTCGAAGAAGAATGCACTAGAAAAAGAAAATAATACTTGTTAACTAAGCTTCAGAAAACCCAAAACCATGGGATGCCTCTTAGAGTTGAAATTTTGGCAAAAGAGGTTGTAATCGAGAGAAGCATGTTAATAAAATTGGCATCTTCCATTTGATTGTGAGAGTTTCATGAAAATGATTCCTCTTGCAATTTCATCTTCATAGAAAAGCGCTATATGCTTTTGGCAATAGTTACCCGAAATTCCCCTAAAGTCATAAAAATAGAACAAAGTAAATAATTTCAAAACTAGATATTCAAACTAATGTTTAATAAATTTGGTTAGCTTCCCTTTTTGTATAAACTTCTCGATCTCATGAGAAAGCATTCAGCATTTGTCCGTCTTATGTCCATTCATCAAATGATAGACACAATACTTCTCACTCTTCGGGTTTTTTTCCTTGATAGGGGGTAATCAAGGTAGGAAAAGTCTTCACGAGTGTTCAAGAATATCTAAGAAAATCTATGGTTGAGTAGGGTAAAGACCTGATCATGCTTCAACTTCTTCCGAGGCCTACCATCTTGAGTATCCGGGGTAGCTCTCTTATCGAAAGGAACCAAATATTCATATTTCAGCAATTTAGTAGAAAGGGTCCTGACTTCACTATTTCGGGCCTTAACAATTTTTTTGAAGCTGGGCTGGTTCATAGAGTGATTCTTGGAGATATTCTGAAAACTTCCTGATCTAAGAAGCTTGAAGTTCATAAACAGGATCATATTCTTTACCATTCTCTTTCTTATAAATGAGGGTAACCAATCTCTCATTATTGTCTTCTTCAATAAGCTGAATGCGAAGGTTGAGAGGTAACTCCAGCATTAGCTTCTTATTCTCAAAGTTAGTCACGGTTGGAGGGATGATGTCACTGGATTTTCCAAGAGGGAACAAATGACGGAGGTTTGGGCCCTCTTTCGAGTGTCAAAAATGTTAGTGTAGAATTTCATCTTCACCAACACCCCGAGGTCCAAAGTTATAACTCCGGAAGCTAATTGATTACTGACTTCGGTTATGAGAATAAGAAACGTGATATGGTCAAACTTGGGTTACGAGATATCAAACTGCAGAGTCACGATAATAAATGCCGAGAAGTTAAAAGTACGGAAAGTAAATAACTCCAAGACTTTTGTAGTGGTTTGGGCCGAAAGTCCCTACGTCCACTGTCCTTTCCTTATTCAGTCACTGTTATATAGCCAAAAAGCTTATTACATTGAATCCAAGTGTTTCCACCATTAATGGGTTTTTGAATGGAGCTCTAATATAGAAAGTAATATATGATTTTATGTTAGTTCTTTTTCATGCCAGAAGATCCCTTATGCCTTGGGATTGCCGCCTATTTATAGCCAATATGCCATGGTGCCATTAGCGGGGAGCCTTCTATTTGGTTGTAGACATGGCTTGTTATAAGCGGCTTTGATTCAAACACTTATCATCATCTGGTTGAAAGTTCTTTGACGCGGATTGCTGACATGATGCTTTTATATATAGCTTCTTTGATTCCTTTCGTCTATCCTGACCGTTGATCTCAGTCTAAGGATATCTGAGTCGTTGATTGTTGATACTTGTTGAAAGGCTTTTGGCTTCAGCAACTGTTGCCTTCAATTAACCTTTTATCTTAGCTGGATAATGGTCTTGATATTGGCTGACATTTTATCTCATGCTTTCGGATTACATGCTCTTGACTACTGAGTCTGAAGCTTAAACTCTCGTTGAAAACTAAACAACGGGTCTTGGAATTACATGCCGAAGAACTTTCTTCCCAAATATTTGTGAGTTGTACTTTATGGAAATTATAGTGTAACATCTGTCATCCTTATAGTATGTATATACCCTGTTATACATATTATTTTAGACTGAAAAGGAATCAATTAAAGGGATGGATTTGGATTTGTGAGATTTTGAAAGCTTGAAAGTTGAGTGGAAAATTATATGATTTATTTATAACATTGAAATTTATATCATTGAATTTTTTTTAGTTATTATGCCTATATAATATCTGATGAGTTATAGTCTTAAAACGAACGTATTTAGTTGAAACCTTGCCTACATACTCCGTAAGTCGAGTAATTGGAATAGAGTATACACCATAATCTTGAAATTTGGAAATCAGACCCTAAATTTGTTAAAGTTGAATATTGATAAAGTTGTAAAGTTTATTCTAGATTTATAGTTGGGTTGCAAATTATTAGCTTTCATTTAGATTGCCCTAGTTTGACTTGAAATTTGAATTTCTATGTTTTAAATCATTAGGAGCGGGATATAGTTTAGTTGTATCTATATCCGTGTAATTTCCATAAGTTATCTAATTCAACAAATGTATAAAAAGTGCATCATTTAAAATAATAAGGAATATACCTCAAATAAAAGAGACATGTAAAGTACAGAGGTTCTTCTTTGTGGTTTGCACTGTATATTTCAATAAAATATAATAAATACCTTCTTGTAATTTCAAATGGATCACAAGTCCCACTTTGGGTAGTTTGTGGAAAGTTATACCACTAATCCTTTTTTTGGGAAAGATAACTCTAATAAATTAAAATATGGAAATTAATATTCTGAAATTCCTAAGCATAGGAATTAATGTGATAGGAATAGGATTATATATGTGTATGTATGTATGTATGTACGTACATATGTATGCATATACATACACACATAACCGCGCTTACCGATTAAAAATATACATATATTTATATAGCGTAATATACATTGGTTTTCGCATTAGTTATAATTAGGATGTCTAGTTATAAATAGCGTAATAAATTAGGAGGTATAAATGGAAAAGAGATAGTAACTCCAAAATTAATAAGGCAATAAACGTACAGTTAATAGAGAATTATATGAATTAAATAAGTACATAAATGTGATTAATGACACTAGTTAAAGAACTTAATATGGCATTTACAGGGAAATGAAATAGGCATAATAGGTTGAATTAGAAAGAATAATGTTAACGTAAAAAATCGACGCTAACACCCCGGTGTGAGTATTAGTAAACTGAAAGCACCACCCGTTGGTACGGGAACTAGAAATAAGCAGAAAATAGCAGAAAAGTAAAGACACAGCAGTTTTATAGTGGTTCGGCTCGAAATTAAGCCTACATCCACTTTATCTTCTTTATCACGGGTTCGATTACAAGTTTTACAACAATTCTTCGATTACAATATGATTTCAACACAATTGAGACGAGTAGCTAGGACTTTGATGTAGAAGAGCTCTTCGAATTCATGTTGAATGTGTTAGATCTCTTCTTCAAGCTCGTTGAAGCGTCTTCGGTGTTTGAAGTGTTGAGTGAGTCGAGAAAATGGAAAAGTCTCGGCCTTCCCAGAAATGATCCAAAAGTCCTCTTTCAGTTGGAGTAGGTGGGGTATTTATAGGAGAATTATGAAATTAGGTCGTAGGTCATGAGCGACCTAGGGAGCACGGGTTACGGCTTAACAGGGGTGCACTTGATCACTTGAACACATTGGTAGGTCATAGGTCGTGAACAACCTAGGGGAGAAGCGGCATAAGAAGTTGTCTTGGTTTGTTTAGGTCGTGAGCGACCTAGGGGAAAATGGTTGGCGACTTAAGGTTGGGAGCGGCCTATAAGCAAGCAACTTTATTCTATGATAACTCGCTAGGTCGCTGGATCTTTTAGGTCGCTAGGTCGCTGCCCTCTTCAGGTTGTTAGGTCGCTATTTTTTTAGGTCGCTAGGACCGCTTCGTCCTCAGGTCGTTAAGTCACTGGAGCTTTAGGTCGTTAACCCGCTATGATCTCCAGAACCTTTAGCTCGTTAAGTCATTAGGTCGCTGGGTCTATTAGGTCGTTAGGTCGCTATTCCTGTAGGTCGTTAGGTCGTTGGTTTTTTAGGTCGTTAGGTCACTTAAAAGAGGAGTTAACACTTGCCCCTCGAAGTGCATGCCTATGTCATAGGTCGTGTGCTTCGACATAACTCCGCTAGGTCGTGAGCGACCCAAGAGGTTTGTTAACTCGCGTGCCCATTCGCCTTCCTCTTTTCCTCCTTTATAGTCCATTAACTCGCTTCGCCCTCTTTACCTCACAGCTTTGACAACCTGATCTGCCATTAATCGAACTTTCGAGCTCTCAAAGGCGAATCCAAGCTAACCGATCGTCGATTCATTTTACCATCATATTACGTAAGTGAATTCGATTTCTATCCAACCATGATCACCGCCAAATTGTGAATCCCCATCTTCTGACCCTAGTCCAATTCCGTGTGTCGCGTTACACTTTGAGTAATGTGGCGATCGACTTTCAATCGTCATTGGTTACGTTGTCGTTGTGATTCACGAGAACACAGTAGGGTGTTGGACAAATTACAGATCTGAGATGATTTGAATTAGTTTTGGGTGATTTGGTGGTATGGAGAGATAACAGATTTCACTGAGAGAATAATGGATTTCATTGTGTAGGTGATAATGGGTTATCGGGTTTGTGAGTTAGGCGATTTGCTGAGTGGAGGGGAGTGAACGGGTTAAAGAGAGTTAGGAAATGATCGGTTTAGGAGTTTCGGACGACCTTAGGCTTATCGGTTTGAACGTGAATCACATGACCTAACTTACTTGCGACCTAACTTGCTTGCGACCTACCATGCTTGCGACTTAACTTGCTGGAATAACATAAAGCTTAAAGCAGAGCGACTTAACAAATTAACGACCTAACTCCTTGCGGCATAAGTTTTAGGCCGCGGCCAAGCTAGTACTTGGACGAATTTGCATTATCTTGACCTGAAGCCTTATTCCTTAATATTCATCATAACTTTAACTTGTAGGAACATGAATAATGAATTTGTGATTTGAACAGAACGACTTAATGGAACTTCGACCTATGCTAAGTCGCTTGAACTTGTTTACTTGCAAAAATATGACAGCATTTAACTTGAATCTTCAACCTGAACTGTCGAGATAACTTGCCTGAACTCATTTCATTTCTTTACATATTATATTAACTTTAACGCTAATAACCTGTTAAACACAACATTTGCAGAAAAATGGGACGAATATACTCATCATCGACCGCCCACATCGAGTGATGGATTAGATTAAAGAACTCGTTATTTTACTTAAGTAAAATAGTATGAAACTAGCTAAAGATGAAGTGATGTGAATCAACTGATTAAATGAAGTATCAACGCAAAAATCATACAGTTATAACTGCTTATTACTAAATATCATCTGCATTGATACCACACTTAACTTTGGTTTGATAACAAGCCTCGAAACTTCCTGAATTGATGTGCATCAATCAGTACTATTTCAAGTTTTATTTTATTTACTTGTTATTTCAGTAGCTTTGCACAACACTTCACACGCCTTTAGGAAACGTGCACCTTCATATTTGAATATCCAGTTCCTTGTGTAGAATGTCTTCTCAACAAGAAGAAATAGGACAAGCTGGAGAGGTCTTTCCAATTGCTAACCCGTTGAATGATCCTCCGGAAAGAACTTTAACCACTTTGAATCATAGGGTTTTCAATCAGTTGTGCATTTAGTTTGGCATTGCTGAAGCAGACGCTCGGCTTCCCGGGATAAATGATACTGCTAATAGGCCACCTCACAGCTTCATTGCAGTTAACCGACAGATGTGCTTGAATGGAGCTATTCCTCCTTTCAATGACTTTCTTCAAACGCTCCTTCTCCGATTAATCATCTCTCCTTTCCAACTACACCCCAATGGCTATGCCATCTTGATGGGGTTGTGTGTGCTATTCAGGAGGACACTTGATCGTCTTCCGAGCTTCGAAGAAGTCTGCTATTTGTGCACTTTCGCAAAGAACAAAGATCATCCTTCAATTATTCTCATGAGAGGCGCGAGAAACCGTAAACTGATTTTAGACTTGCCCGAGAGTGCACATGGGGTTTTAAGTCAATTCTTCTATGTTCGTTGCCCCCCGGGGTTCTATGCCATCTAGAGAATCGGAAGTAAGATTGCTTATTTCTGCTCACTTCATTTTTCTGAATTTCATGGCACTCGAATTGTCAAGTACTAAACTTCATTCTTTACTTCTGTAGCACTTCCTCCTCCTTCTAGAGATTTTGGCCACAAACCGACCTTCGAAAGACTGAGTGTTGTGGCTGCTGAAGAGAGAAGCATTAAATTTTTACTAAAAGACGAGTTTCTTCACCAATTCGGACTTTTACACCCTTCTCGGACTACTCGGCTTCATGATGCCCCTGGTTCTCAAGCAGAGACATCAGATGCAGAAGAAATTGTATCGAAAGAACCTGTTGTAGAGGCTGCATTGGTGAAGTGTTCTACTCCCGTTGATATTGCGGGATCGTCTAGCAAATTTATGCTTTTCCCGGTGATTGAAGAAGGAGTTGAAAAAGAAAGCTCTGCTGGGCGTGACGGTGACGATATTTATGGTGGACTGACTGACCTGATGATAACTTCACAGGAGCTTTTTAAGGATGACCCCGTTACTACTAAAGTTATTTATCCAGTAGTTGAGGCGACATCCGCCCTGCAACAAGCTTCGTCAGCTCAAGAGTTGACACCGGTTGCAAAAGTCATCACCGCTCCTAAACCAAAAAGTGGTTTGTAGCTTGACGCGTGTAGTTTGCACATCACACACACATAGGATTTTTGGCACTTATGCACTTAGCTTCTTTACTTCGAAGATTTTTAAGACTTGTCTTTTTCACTTTTAGATTTTCCGATGGGGCGAAGTGGCTCATACTATGACGATTTCCAGCGCTATGGAAGGCGTGGCACTTATGACACCAGGCGCTATCTCCCTGCCTTTAGAGAAACTGACGAAGAAAGAGCTGCTAGAAGGCTCAAGAAAGGAGGGCCTACGAGGAGCGACATGAAAGAAGAGATGAACGTTATGATTCTTCTCAAAGAGGTGATGATTCCCATAAAAGAAAATCACATGATGATAGAGGAAAGAGTCATGTGATTGAAGATCCGAGTAAGCGGGCGAAGCTTAGCGAAAGGGACGCCTCTGCAATTTCTAGAAAGCCCGCTGCTCCTATCCCTCTTGACATTACCTTCGGTTCTCCTACTCTCGAGAAAACTGAAATTCAGACAATCATTAGCAGGTTTCAGTACCGAGTTGAACAAGGTCCGGCTACTCTTCAAAGTCGGTTCCCGCAGTGGTGCTTGAAGGGAGTGCGCTTTGATCTTGACTTGATTCCCATCGACAAACAAGCCATGTTAAGGAATCTTGATGTCGTCCGACTTGATATCGAAAGAATGTCCGGATGGCAAAAACTTGTCGACGAGCTTTAGAGAGTCAATCGTGCAAACCTTGAAGCCATGTTGACCATGGAGAATGATAAATCCGAGTGGAAAAAAATTCTCGACCAGCACGACATTGAGATGAAAAATATCACCGCTCACAATGAAGAGCTTGAAGCGGAAGTCGAGAAACTTAAACATGAGCTTGTTACTTCTTCTACTTCCTATACTCAAAAGGAAGAAGTGCTTCAAAAACAAGTTCGCGATGCTCATGCCGCTCAACGGTATGCCGAGGCTCAACTTGAAGCTGAACAGGAGATGACAAAAATCTATCGCACCGACATTGCCCATCTACGGGAGAAGGCAAGTTCCCATGATTTGGAAATCATGCGGTTGCGAGCTCAACTGTCAAAAACGGAAAAAGAGCATGATGAGGCTATTGTTGGAAAAGAAGCAGCTGAACAGTCGCATGAAGCAACAAAGGCCAACGTCAGCTCTACTTTATTTGAGTTTTATGTCCACGGTGTCTTGGGGCGCGGAAGTCTTGCTTTCTTGGGCCCGAAATATGAAATCACTCTGGCCAAAGTGTGGGAGTCGGCACTGGAGACTTTTAAAGATACTAGCTATGCCGAGGCAGATCTGGAAGAATTTTATTTTGACGACGAAGGTCGTGCTGCTCTCGCCAGGGGAAAGGAGCAACTTGCCAAAGAGCGAGCCGTAGTTGCGGAAGGAGAACATTTAGGGAAGGCAACTTTGACCGACCCTGCTCTTCCTTCGGCTTCGGCCGAGATTGATATTGTTGGCTCTAGTTCTCATTCTCCACCTCCTGCAAAAGCCGAAGTTAAAACCACAATTACTGAGCCTCCCACTGTTCAAGTCGAGGAGAAGGCCCAGGACGACATTGAAGCCGAAAACTTTGAAATTGATGTGATTAAGCCGACTTCTCCAGGTAACTCCAAGTCTGATCTAGCTCAAGTAGACTGCTCGTTTGCTTCACATGAGCTCGATGAACTTTTCGCCTATTACTTAAGCCTTGATGAGCCAATATCTTCTCTTTTTGCGAAGAATACTGATTTTAACTACTTTTCTCCTGTAGTGAAAACACGGAGTGCTGCATAAACTTCTCCTCTTCCAGCTGTTCCTCCTCCATCCCTTCAAGTCACTCCTGCTTCTCAGCCGGGGTCGCAGGAAGAACAAATAGGAGCCCTTCAAGGCTTGGACGATCCACCCGCTTCGCAAGAGCAGAAGGCTGAGGAATTTGAAGGAGGTGAAAAGACTCCGGAGCAACCTTATGATGATGACACAAAGCTTTCTGCATTGATTACTCCGGGAAGTGAGTCTTCTTCAAAGAAGAAAGGGAAACGCGCAGTTTCGAAGAAGAAGAAGAAAAGCGCTTCTGCTGGTGAAGAAAAAGTGGAAGTAGATCCGGCTACACCTCCTTCTCCTTCTTCCCCGACCCGTCCACGCCGGCTTCAAAAATTAATCATCAAGCCGGGCAAGAGCTCTAAAGGTGGCGGGAAGAAGGAGTAATGAGCTTGACTTTACGCTTCTTGTTTTACTTTCTGCTTGTATCGACCAGAGATTGTGCGGGTACTGGCCCCTGCTTGAAACCTGTATATGTACAAAAAATTTGATAGTATGGAATAAGAATGACACTTTTTACTTGTACAATTTCTTGTCAGTATATGTGTGAATGCATTTATTCCTTGTTTTTGCACAAGTTTCTTTATTTACTTTGTACGATACTGCAGTGAGCTCGTGGTATGATGTTTGAGCGCTGCTTTTTATTAATATAGCTATATGCCCCCAGACCACGGCTCATTGCAATATTCTGAAAAGACTTGTACTCTTATTTTAAAGAATAATTTTTCCGTTTTGAGGAAATATTACTCTGTTTTTAATAGAGTATGCCTTGTATCGGAGAAGTTTTTCTTTCTCTTTTTTTTTAAAGAACACTTCAACTTTCGGGGATGATCACTTTTATTTGTTGAAAAGTGGATTCCCCTACGCAGTGAAGCGGGCTTCTAAAGAATGCTTCGATCTATTTGCTAGAAATTATATTTCATCGTTGAATGGGCCCATGGGACAGATGTCAGCTGTTTTATCGGATATTTGTTTGTACAAATAATCATAAGTATTTAGCTGCAGCCTGGAACCTTCTATTTGAGAAGGTTCCCCTTTGGTGGTTCCATTAATGAAGTTTTTGGATGTGCCTCGTTAGAGGGCTTTACATGTTTAGTGCTTCCGAAGAAGGCTTTGTGCGGTTTTGCCAGAAAGTTACTTTCTCACAGTTGAATGGTCCCACGGAGCAGACGCAAGCTACCCGACTGGATGTTCAATTGCACAAACGATCACAATCAAGTAACAAGGGCCTGGAACCTTCTATCTTGGGAAGGTGCTCCCTTGGGTGGTCCCACCAACATTCTTGGGCGAGAGAAGCATTTCGATTTGGGCATGCCTCGTTGGAGGGCTTTTGCCTCCGAAGAGGACTCCTCCGAAGAGTTGTGCCTCTGAAGAGGTCTTGTGCCTCCGAAGAGGTCTTTTGCCTCCGAAGAGGTCTTTTGCCTCCAAAGAGGTCTTTGTTTGTGTGCCTCCGAAGAGGTCTTTTGCCTCCGAAGAGGTCTTTGTTTGTGTGCCTCCGAAGAGGACTTTGTTGCTTGTGTCCTTCCACCATCTGCTTCTTAGCGATTTCTTGTTATCACTTCAAGTACATGTCCCATTCTTTTGCAAGTTGTTTGCTTTTTGCCAGAGAAATGTACTTTATCGATGAGTGAATCCACGGGGCAGACGCAAGCTACTTTACCGGATGTTCGTTTGCACAAACGATCGCGATTGGTTAGCAAGGGTCTGGAACCTTCTCGTCAGGAAGGTGCCCGCTTTGGTGGAACCATCAACTGTTTGTGAATAGCACTTCTTTTGTAGGAGTTGAATTTTGGAACTTTTGTGGCTTGACATTTGTTTGTTGAGTGATTTGTAGGAATCGCTTGGCTTTGTGATGTGTTGAATAGGTAAGCTTTGCTTTGATAGCCTGCAATATTAAATCGACATTTTAGAAATATTTTTAATATATTTGCATATCGAAATGAGACAGGCATTTTATAGTATTAGAGAACACAAGATTTATAGTTCTTTATTATTGATTCGCACTGATTTCACAGTGGTTTACAATACAAGAATCATACATCCATAGTTATTTTACAAACTTAAGCAAAGCTGTTAAGTAAAATATGGACGCAAGTGATTGTTGTTCCAGAATCTCGGGATTGAATTTCCATTTCCGCTGGATTCATTATTTCTGATCCATATGCCAATCAGAATGGAGTGTGGTCAGACGCTGGGTGAGGACCCCTTGTGACAACATTAATGACAAGCCTCTCAGATTCCTGCGCTGCAGTCTTATCATCTGAGCCGGATTGATGAGTAGGAAGTTGTTGCCCCTGAGTGGATGAGGTTGGATCGACTCTGTTTTTCTTCACATATTTTTGCAGTTTGTTATGTTTCAGCAACCCTTCAATCACATTCTTTAATTGGCGACATTGGTTAGTGTCATGGCCAGGTTGATTGTGAAATCGACAGAATTTCCCATTATGCACTGCACCTCTCCCCATCTTAGGTGGTTTGGGATACTCGACAACATCCTTCGTTGCGAAGAAGATATTTTCCGGTGTATCTGTTAAGGGAGTACACTCTGAAGGATTAAAGCGGCGAGGTTTCTTCTCATTCCTTTGCTTCTTTCCTCCGTCATTTTCCCTTTTCTGGTTTCCAGATTCTCTTTTGTTAGAAGTAACTTGGTTATTCTTGACTTCGGCGACAACTACTTTCGCTGGCGTAGAAAGGCTTTCTAGGCGCATGAATTCGTCGGCCTTTTTATAAAACTTCTCAAGTGAATTTGGTTCCTTCATTTTTAACCATCTTCCGAATTCACTTGATTTGTCGATGGCTCGCATCAAGTAAGTCAGGATCATACGGGGTTCTGCATTATCCACTTCGGCCAAGGCTATATTGAAACGGTTCAAGAAAGATTTGATAGTTTCTCCGGGAGCTTGTTCAAGGTTGGACAGTGACATTATATCCTTAGCCTTTGAAACATACAACCTGAACTGATTCTTGAATTTTTGAGTTAAGTCGGAGAATTGATCTACGGACCGAACTGGTAGCTTTGTGAACCAAAGTAGAGCCACTCCTTCCAAGTACACTGGAAAGTATCGGCATTTAATCTCATCTGATGCTCTTGCATCGGTCATATGCCAGTCGTACTTATATAAGAAATTATTAGGGTCACTTGTCCCCCTATAGGCCGGGATAGTAGGAGGTACAAATTTCCTTGGAAATTCTGCTTTCAGGATCCTTTCAGTAAACGGAGTTTTGCTTGGAGCAAATCCCCAGTCGCTCTCATTTTCTTCCCTCTGCATGCTCTCTTTCATGATTCGGCGAACCATCCCTGACAGGTACTCCTCATTGTTCAGAGGCATCACCGGGCAGACGTCAGCTATTCTTTCGGAAGTTTGCCTGGGCAAATGTTCGCGAAAAGTTGGCTGCGGTCTTGAACCTTCAGCATGGAAAGGTGGCGCTTCGGCGGTGCCAGTTGCTCTTTGAGGAATACCTTTCTCTTGGGAATTATGGGCATCTTCGGCAAAGGTTGTTTCATTGTTTTCTGGTTGTCAATTTGCCCCAAGCAGAGCGTTTAATCTGTCCATCATCAAAGCATTTTGAGCTTCAATTTTTTGGTATAATCCAGACACTAAATCGTCTAATTTAGCCCTTGTGACTCCAACGGTAGGAGTTGCCTGGTTTGCTGCTGGGGAAGCGGAGGTCCCCTCATGAGCATTTCCGGATCTGGTCTTTCTTCCAGGAGCCATGATTTCAGATAGACTTCTGGTCTTTAGAGAGATTCTTTCAGCAAACTTTTGCGAAGCAATGGTGAAAATATTCCTGAGTTCAACTCTCAGTGAAAGCACCAAAAATGTTAACGTAAAAAATCGACGCTAACACCCCGGTGTGAGTATTAGTAAAGTGAAAGCACCACCCGTTGGTACGGGAACTAGAAATAAGCAGAAAATAGCAGAAAAGTAAAGACACGGTAGTTTTATAGTGGTTCGGCTCGAAATTAAGCCTATATCCACTTTATCTTCTTTATCACGGGTTCGATTACAAGTTTTACAACAATTCTTCGATTACAATATGATTCAATACAATTGAGACGAGTAGCTAGAACTTTGATGTAGAAGAGCTCTTTGAATTCTTGTTAAATGTGTTTGATCTCTTCTTCAAGCTCGTTGAAGCGTCTTCGGTGTTTGAAGTGTTGAGTGAGTCGAGAAAATGGCAAAGTCTCGGCCTTCCCAGAAATGATCCAAAAGTCCTCTTTCAGTTGGAGTAGGTGGGGTATTTATAGGAGAATTCTGGAATTAGGTCGTAGGTCGTGAGCGACCTTGGATAGGTCGTAGGTCGTGAGCGACCTAGGGTGTAACGACCCAGAATTTTGAACGATTTAAATTGAAAATATTTAATTAATTTTAAATATTTGAATGATGGTTTGACTTGAATTTCAAATTATCAGAATGAAATTTAATCTATTGAATGTTGAATAATAATTTGAATCTTCAATTTTAAGCTAAAGAAAAGTATTTCAAAAGCTTTTAAAATTCATAATGATAATACTGAAGATAATAGAAGCTTCAGAATTGAATTTGAAAGTGATTTGTTCAGTTTTGAAATTTATCGTTTCAACCGATATTTAAAAATAGCGTTCCGGGGCACAGTCTCGGAATTCGACGAAACAAGTTCCATTGGGTCCGGAATATTGAATTATTACCGGATTTCAAATTTCGTATTGATCGGAGTTGTTATGTGACCGTACGGTGAGTGAACGCGTTGAAATTTAATCGGATTCAATTTAAATTTAAATTTAAAAATTTGGTCAAATGTCAGCACGTTATCTCCTTAAATCGCGCCTAATATCACGAAATTAGATCGTGTAAACCATAACGTCTTCAATTTTAAAATAACCCTCTTCCCTCTGTATAATTCAAAATCGAAACAGATCTCAAAACAAAATAAATGGCGACATCCTTTTTTTTATCATATGTCGTTCTCCCTCTCAATCAAACAACTCATGTTCAAAACGATGGCCGAAGCCCCTCTCAGATCCAAACGAAAGAAAAAAGAAAAAAATGTCGCGATGATTAAAAGCAAGCTCGCGCACGTGAGAGGCGAGTTGGCGATGGCGATGTCGCTTGGGTGATGAAGGATGAGGCTGAGAACTCGAATCGAGCAGCGCGCGTACGATGTCGCATGGTCGGAGCTGTAGGCGACAAGTAAGGGAGTCGCGATGCGGGAGTTTTAGGGTTTCGAGATGTCAACGGCGAGTAAATCAACGGTGGTTCGATCAATAGTCGCGTTGAAGGGTTCGCGTTCGATTTGAGGTCGCGATCGAGGCATTTATTGGTGGCGTACTCATGGAGTTCCTCGGCAAGCAGGGGCGTTCATGGCAGACCGAGGCGACTTCGATGAGTAATGATGGAGGCTTATGTTGTCTTCAATCTAAAATGACAGTAAGGTATACACATCTATTTATTTTTCAGATTTAAAATTTATATAATTTTATATACAGAGTGAAACAGTAAAGAAAATATATATATATATAACATTATTTGATTTTACAGTAAGTGTTATAAGAAAAAAAAATGTTAATTCACATACATATGTTATCTAAAAGCAGTAAATATAAGCAAAGGTAAGATTTTGAAAAGTTTTAAATTTATATGAATTTTCGTTTTAATATAAGTATATATAGTTCAAGTGAGAAAAATAAATATACTTAATAAATTGCTAATTTAAATTATTTTTTATACTAAAGATTTTCAAAAGGGAATTCGATTTAATTTAATTAATAAGAGGGAAAAAATTGGTTTGACAGAATAATTTGGCTAATTTAATTTATCTGAAAAGAAATTTAGTTTCAAATTTAATTTTTTGAAATTGGTTTAAAACAAAACCATTGAATAATTAAAATTACCAAATGAAAGTTGATTGTTCGATCACTTCGAATATTAATAAATTGCAAAAAAATTTATACAAGGTATAAATCAAGAAAATCGAGTCAAGAATGGAAAATGGATGGCAAAATAAAAGCAAAGGTGAGATCTTCTCACTCAAAATGAAAAGTTGGATTTTGCAGTTATTGACTGATTGATTGCTGTTTGGATGTGATATAGTATATATAGTAGTACATAGCAATATATACATATTGGCATATGTATATATTGGAGTTGATTGATTTCCCGCACTATATAGCGGATGAGACCCTATTGCGCCGCATAATAGCGGATAATATTTTATAAATCCCATATACTGCGATATTCCACCTCGAAATGGAATTGGTATTTTGCTAACGTCTGTGGATGCAGGGAAACAGGTTGGAGGGATCCAACTGGATTCCTCAGCTGTAATGATTTATTTACAAATATTGTTGTATATTCTGTTATCATATGATGATATATGATGTTTGTTGTCGTGATTGACTAATTTGTGTGTTGCATCATCGGATCCATTTTTGAAGTTTAAAAATAACGATATTGATTTATAAAGGATTTTTAAAGTGATTTTTGAAAATATACGGTTTATTGAATTTTGGAATTGATTCATCTTTAATAAATAAATGTTATAATTTTTATGTGATGAAAATTATGATTTTTGAGAAATATAACCGAAAGGTGATTTTTGAAATAAATTGTTAAAGTAATTTATAAAATGGTTTAAATTGGGATTTTTGAACTATTAAAAACGATGTATATAAAAGATGTACAAAATTGATATTTTATAAATTAAGAATACTGGAATTATAAAACGAGTTTTTATAAGTGGTAAAATGAAGTATAAATGGATTTCATAAGTGAACAAAATTTTATATTTACAAATTGTGAAGTTACAAAATGAATAGATTTTATAAAACAAAAGATTTATAAGTAATCAACTTATAAATCGGATTTTGGTATTTTAATTGAGATTTTTGAATAAGTATGAATGGTTCATAGATGAGATTTATAAAATATATGTATATACATTTTATAAATCAAAACAATGGAATTATAAAAGTAGTTCGGTTATTGTTGAAAATAAGGTTATAAATGAAATCTTATAAGTAATAAGATTTAAAATTTGTGAAGTTTTAAAGGAATGATTTTGTAAATAAATGAATTATAAGTATTTAACTTATAATATTGGACTTTTGGTATAAAATTGAGTTATAAATTGAATTGGATAATAAAGGAGATTTATAAATTGGAGTGTTATAAATAGAAATGGAATTTATAAACTTTGTTTGTAAATTCGAAATCAATTGAATTTGATAAATTTAACATAGAAATTATTAAAGGAGACATATTCGTGATTTTGGATAGCGAATTATCCTTTAAGTTAAACGATGTAATAATAAGAGTTTGGTTGGGAATTTTATTCACGATTTTGGACAGTGAATACATTATTAAATAAAAATGGATATGTTTTGGAGAAGTGATATTAAAAATGAAGTTAATGGTTTTAAAGATGTTTTAAAACGTGTTAAGTATCGAATACATAGATTTCAACATTTATTGTTGAAATAGACGTTTTCGAAAAATAAGGAAATGGTGGACTATAACACTGTTGTTATAGCAAATGGTTTCCAAAAGGAAATGTTTTGCATAGTATTAGGATTTATATATCTATCTAAATTTTGAATCCCTATACTAGTGATTTTGAGTTGTCGTAACGATGTTTTACGTAACATTCGTTTTGACTCAAATAAAATTTGTGAAAAAGAATGATTTCCTTAAAGAATGAAATATATACTAAATTTTGATTTAAGTATATTGAATATTTTCAAATGTTGAAAATAAATAAGATTTGTGAATTGCTTATTATTAAATAAGTATGGAAATGCTTTTCCAATATGAAGTGAAATGTTTTTTGAGATTTTATCTGTGTAAAGATAAATTGAAAGTGAATAATTGAAATTTGTTTTCAAATGGTTGAAGTGTGGAAATTATATATCTTGTAAAGATATTTTTGGAAAATAAATAATTTGGAAAATTATTTGGAATCTGATGATGCTGTGCAGACCTATTGATAGGTAAATAACCGACTATCAATAATTACCTTGAATGGGTATTTGTTGTGATTTGCTTGAATTTGAATGCCACGCTTATTTTTGAGTAAGCGCTCACAATTCGGGTTAACCGGGAAAGGACATTTGGGTCGTATAACCCATTTCGAATATGTGATACGTCGTTATGGATCGCATTTGCTGACCGGTGTTGAAGACTGGATATTTTTGAAAACGAAAGGATTACCGTCAAGTTACTCTGCATCGGCTGATCTCCGATATAGAGGTTTTATCATCCTTAGTGACGGGAAGTCCGGACGTGATTTGAAAATTATCCGGATTTGCAAGGGCTTCGTGAGAAGTGCCTTCGGTTCTGTTCGATCCCGGAACAGACTTGTATGGATTGTGTGTCTGACGTTACAAATTGAGATATAAAGCTGATTTCTTTCAAATACATATCTGTTGGTGGCGGAGAATTTATTCTCTTAGCTTAACACCCTTCTCTGAGACGTACGAGCTCAGAGGTTATGTAGTTGAAATTTATCAGCGTTATACTCCCAATTTGGTAACGTGACATGCTGGGTGTTGCTGTGAAATGATCATTGTTGATCATTTGTGATATGATCATTTGTTTGATCATTTATCTTTATGATCATTACTTTGATCATTTGTTTGACCCGAAGCATGGCTTTGTGACAAAGCGTAGCTTTGTGGACGAGACTTCGTCGGACCTCACACCCCGGAAATGGTCAAAACAGGAAGGATCCGGCAAGGTTCTAGGGAGTAGCGCCCCTTAGTGTATGTCATTCCTTCTGGATAGAGGTGGTATCATGGTATGGAGCCCAGATATTTAACCTATGTTGTTACTGCAAATTTATTATGTGGTTGTTGGAAATCGAGGATCCTCGGGAAGATCGGTTACGGTCGGGGGATGGCATATGCGTGTCAATATTTACCTATTTTTGCAGAGGTAACCCGACCTTGTGTTGGCAGAGATCTAACCGTAATGTTAGGTTATTTCTCGGGTCGTCTTTCCAGAGGCGTACCTATGTGGCAATGGGAAATTCCTTGGCCTGACCATTTGTTGGAAATCCAAAGAAAAAATACGTGACTTGTACGGTTTTAGTTGTATTACCTGCCATGGAATGTGGCGGTAACCTGCTATTGAACATGGTAGCTATAGTAGGCATAAGTGCGGAATGCCTATGCTGGCTATGATTTATATTATACTTTCGAAATGTTTTCTACACTATGCACTAATAATAATATCAAAAAGGATTTGATTTTGTGTAGTAAGCATCTTTGACTATCATAAGAAGAAATCTCCTCCAATTCTGCATTTATTGTGTGTGTGGTGGGAGGTCTTATGGTAGTTTCATTTTCCAAAAGCATTGCGAAATTGACTTTAAAATCTTTATGTTGTTTGTTTTAAAGATAGAACTGTTTTACGATCTCACACCAGTCACCATGACTGACTCGGAGTTTATTGTTTCCCTTCTAAACTCCGGGTGCCCATAAATTTCCACACGAGCAGGCTAGAGTTATGTTATCTGGATATTCTGGAGCTGTGGAAGCAAGCTGGATGGCGAAACGTACACCCGTACTTGTTTATTTATTCCGCTGTGTATTCTTTATGAGGACAAGTTTATATAACTGTCCATTGTTGTATTGAGTTGTATATTGACAATGATTGATGTATTGTATAAAACTGGTATAGTTCTTTGTTTAAAAGATTATTGATTTATCTATCATATATTGTTCCGCTGCGAATGTGAGATTCTGATATTGTTTCTTTGTTTTCTGTTGTTTCTTCTTTTCTTTTTCTTCTATCCTTTTCTTCTACCTCTTCTTTTAAACCCTAAGAATTCGGTTTTCCGGCATTCGTTTGCTCGGCAATTGATATAGTGGATGTATTGATGTCGATATTCGGAAGTCGAAGAATCGGGTTCTTACAACGTGGTATCAGAGTATATGGTTAAGCGACAACCCTGCTCTGTTAGGTGTTACTCATTAGAGATGGAGTCAGTAGTACTCTAGAATGAGTGTGAGTGTAATAATAGATATGAGTGCGTATTTGTTAGTGAATATATAAGAATTGTTTTGTATTGTGTTGACTTATCGGTTAATTGTTTATAGATTCTGGTCGGTGCAGTCTAGCTAACTGTATTGATAGGGGTTTCTAAACTCTTAAACAAGATAAACCGACACAGTATTGTTTTTAAATAGGGTAAATGAGATAATTTTACCTAAAACTATTTTTGTATAGAAAAGAAGTCATTTTTCTATGAATTATAAAGTATATGGATGCTTAGTTGTTAGGAAAGTGATAATATTGAAAGTTATCATTATTATAAATTGAAATTGAATAAGAAATAAAATAATAACCAAAAAAATTGGAGATAAATTCATTTAACAAATGAAATTTATAAATGTGAATTGAAGGATAAGGAAATAAATTCACATACAAATGAAATTTAAGAATGTAAATTATAAATGTGACTTATAATTGGAAACGGAATTCCAGAGAAGTATTTGGAAATGTTTTGAAAAGAATTTGAAAATTTTGGAGATTTGGAAAGTTTATGTAACAACCCGACTTTCTTTGCCCAGAAAGTCGCATCGTTATGAAGAAAGAAAGGGATAGAAGAAGAAAAGAAAAGAAGAGAGAACAACAACACATCAGAAATCTCACAGCGGAACGAGAAATATATTATCACATAAGATATTACATAGTATCATATACATCAGAGTACACAATTTATACATCATAGAATAGACAGTTATAAACTTCTGTCTATTATACAACACAAGTACACCAGTACAATACAGACTAATACAAACACAGCGGAAACTCTATATATCTACTCGCTGAAGCCTCCTGCTTCACAGCTCCTCCAGAATTCGTCAAGATTATCCTGAATCCCTTGACTACTCAATACAATATTGAGTACCCAAGAGTTTAATAAAACAGAAAATAAACACTTGGGTCAGACATGGGTCTGGTGTGAGTAAACGGTTTAAATTGCTTAACTTTGAAAACCTTTGAAAACAAAAGTATCACGTAAGACTCCCCACACATAAACATGGGTAAGTTTTTACCTTACGCTAACTAAAACATTTGATAGGAAATCCAGTTATATTATAATAGGGTCTAGGGTTTTCAAGTAAAATACAGAAATAGCTGAAATGCTTACATCTCACATTCCAACATAGTTGGGCACAACTAATACGTACGGCACTTATTGGAGTTTGGATTCCATACAATGGCAGGGCTACTGGGTTACCGCCCGTCACAGTACGTGGCCTAGATCACCGTACCGAGGAGTACGCCCGCTCCCCTGCAACACAAAGCCGGAACCATCCCTTACTGGATAATTCCGAACAAGACAATCCCGTAGTTGGCGCGACCAACCACACACTAAGCCGAATAAAAGAAAAGGGACCTCTAGACAGGGATCTATCTTGCTCTCAGTGGGTGCTACCCACGAAGCCTTGCTGCACCTCCCCTGTTTTAGCCATTCCCGGTTGATGAGGCTTGAGGTTACGATTACCTTTAATCAGAACACATCACTTAGAATGCTCATCGTCCACCTGACGATGTTCTGAAAGCATTCAATCCATACAAGTTCGTTCCGGGTTCGAACGAAACCGAAGGCATTATCTCGTTACACTCGTTTTGGAATCACCCTCAGAGTTAACGACAATAACCCTTGCACTCTGAATCTTCATCTTCACTTGAGATTCACGACCTATCGTTAATTTGGATCGATGTGGTATTCGGGTCTCCAGACCTGGAAATCCGGTATACGGAAACCCGATCCCGGTCTCATCGAAATCCAAAACGTATCTTTTAAGGCCAAGTTGTTTAAAGGTTTAAACAATTTAACTTATCTATATAGATAGATAATTCACAAGTCACAATTGGTAATCACATTATCATTTAAACAGATGATTCATAACCAAATAGGTAATCCATATCAACATCACAATAGTTATTCTATATTACCATCATAATGCAACCAAGCATTCATACCACACAACATTACTTATCTCATTTCTGAGATTACATCCATTCAAGACAATCAATGTCATCCATTCTTATATAAGCAATGATTTACTTAATCACAACATAATTAATTTAAAATGAATTAAATTAACTATCTCTATCTTTAATTAATTTAAAATGAATTAAATTAATTTCCTCATTTCATAATTAATTTAAAATTAATTAAATTAATTACTTCATTATAAATCTTACTTATATAATTATTAATTAATTACAAATAAATTAATTAATCTTCCTCTAATTATCCACTTAATTAATCACCTTGATTAATTATACTTTAATTACATTTAAGTAATTATCCTTAATTAATTTCACAAATTAATTATTCTTAACCAAATACAGTAATTAACCTTTAATTACTTCATTAATTAATTAATTATAATCAATTACTTTAATCCTTAATTAATTGCAATTAATCACTTATCATTTGTTTAATTAGTCTTAATTAATCAACTCTTAATTACATCATTAATTAATTATAAACTAATGATCCCTAATTACATCTTTAATTATTTATTCTATTTAAATTAATTATATTAAGTAATTAATCTTAATTAAACCACAATTATTAATCATCTTTGATTAATCTAATCCAGTAATTAACTTCCCTTAATTACTTCCTTTAATTAATTACTTTTTAATTAATTACCTTAACAAATAATTAATTATCTTATTAATTATCCTTAATCCTTTATTAACTTTATTAACTAAATTATTTAATTAATAATACTGGGTAATTAACCCTTAATTACTTCCATTTAATTATTTTCATAAAATAATTATCTTCTAATTACTTTATTAAATAATTTCCCTTTTTCTTAATTACATCAAGTAATCATTCCTTAATTACTTCATCAAGTAATTACACTAAATAAATTATAAGTGATTATCTTAAGTTAATCACTAATTAATTACTTAGTTAATTATTTAACTAATTATTTAAATTTAATTAAATAATTTCTTAACTATTTATATTTAAAAATCTTAATTAAGAAAAATCATTATCTTAATTTAATTATTATCTACTCTTAAATCATTTACAACAATTGAATTACCCTTATTAATTTCACATATTAAATATCTTTAATTAAATCAAAATCTCTTAATTACTTTAAGGATAACTCCTTATTTTAATTGATTACCAAATCTTAATCATTAAACTTTATTTAAATTAAACACTTTAGAAATCAATTAAAATTAAAACAATTTAAACATTCAAATTTGACTTTTAAATCTTTGAAACTTTCTAAGTTATTAAATAAATTTTAAGACAAATAACATTTTAAAAATCCACTTTCCTATTCTTTTAAAACTTTTCTATTTAAAACATATTTAAAACTTATTAAAACATTTATTTTGAAAGCAATTTATTTTACAAGTAAAAACTTGTTTTAACTTTGTTTTAAAACTTAAACGTGGCAGTTAAATTTTTAAACCCTGAACACTAAAATCTGCCTCACCCAAAAACTCGAGCAAACCCCTTAGAATTCACGATGCAAACGCGAGACCAAACCCACTTTCCCCTGCTTCGAGTAAAACTCGAACAATCACGAACGAAAACCCGAGCACACCCTTCTTCTCCAAACCACAACTCCAAGATGCACGCAAACGTGCTCGTGCACGTGCACACCACCACTGGACGTCGACGAACTCTACTCCGGTCTCCGACAAGTCAGCTTCCACCTCGTCTTCACGTATGACCATCCAAACTTACACGATTCAAACGAGAAACGAAATCGAGCTTTGAACCCACAACCTGGAAACGTACACTTCATCGGAATTTCCACCTCTCCGATGATCTTTGCCCTGAGAAGCTCCGCCACCTTCACTGTAGCTCTGCCACGCCTTCCAGCACCTACGTCACACCTCGCGATCAAATCCGATCGCGTCTCGACGCCGCAATCTTCTTCTGAAACCTCGACAACAAAACCAGGAACAAAACCCTACTTCGATCGAATTCAAACAATTCACACATTTGAAAATTCCAATTATATTTTTCCCCTAATCCATAACATACAAGCAAGCTTCAATCAAAAATCTGGCTACAATCAACATGCCAATCAACGGCAATCCACAAAAACCCCAAATTCGAACAAACCCCAAATTCTCATGATCCATCCAACTTAAAATCATGAAACATGTATTAAAAATCATGATTTTTACTCATAAATTCATCCATGTAATACAAATCAAAAATTTAGATTTTTGATTTTTCATGTATAACTGTATTTTTACTGTAATTCGTAAAATATGAGTTAATCTTTTATTTTAAAATTCCATAACTATTTTTAGATGATAAATTACATGACTACAACCAACTTCCATTTACAAATCAAGGTCCAGTTCGTATTTAAAATCAAGATATTGAAATTGTTATAGGATTTGAAAACTGTTTTTATAAACACAGTAACAATCCTTACTCTACAAGCAATTCAATGTATTCAATTCAACATGCATTCAATTTAAACAGATATTTCATATAACATTGTTATAACATCACAAAATCTAGAAGAAATCTAGAATCAAACTGTTTTTAAAATAATTTACTCACCAATATTTTAAAGAAGCAGAGAACAAACAGAGTAGTTTATCACTTCCAGGCTTTTGCATTTGATTTGTGAAAAGCTTTTGATTTTCCTTTGCATGCCTTCAATTTGATGTTGTTTAAAGTTGAACTTGCTGTTGAATTGTTGCAGGTTGATTTGTAGTAGGTTAATTTGCTAGTTTGATCTCAGGTTGATAGATTTTCTTTTCAGGATTTTCTTTGTTTCAGTTTTTAGTTTAGGAAGAAGAAAAGAATAGAGACAGTAAAGATGTTTTGAACTGAAAGAAATTTTGAACGGGAAAGAAAAATGAACAGGTTTCTCTAACAACTACATTTTTTTATAAAATAAAATTTTAAATAAAGAAAAAGAATTGCCACTTGTTATATTACTAATTAGACAAATGTCCAACTTGTTTTATATGTTTTACAAGTGTTAAAAACAAGCAAAAATTATGTTTAAATCCTTGTCTTAAAAATATTTATATTATATTAATTATGTAGATATGGATTTATATAAATTCATGTTTTATAAATTTATTTACAAACTATTTAGTTTAAGAGATATTCTAAAAAGAGAGTTTATGTAAAACTATATATATATATTTAATCATTTTAGATTAAGTACTTATTAAAAGAAAACAAGATAAAATAAATCTTTTTATTAAATCTTATTTAAACTATCATATTTTAAAATAAACAATTATCTTATATTTTGAAAACAATTGAATTAACCTTAAATTAGCTTTTGAAAATATTAAATTTAAAACAAAGCTTTTAAATCACAATTCATACATATATAAATTATCAATAGATTAAAATGAATTTCAAACAATATCAAATTATCATATATACATATTTATATATTACAATTTCAAAATTCATCTTTAATTTAAAACAAAAGATATTTCCATTCACAATATATATCAAATATATATATTATAAATAGAATAAAATTTTATTAGCTTTAACAAACAAATCTTATCAATAATGCCAGATTATAATTTATTAACTTTTAAAAGATTAAATTATCAATTTAAATTAGAATTATAAGGGAAGATTATCAATCCAAATAAATTATTAATACAGATTATTAAATTTATTATACCCAAAAACCCGGGATATCACAGTTTAAATCCTTTTTGGAGTTGAAAATGAATTTCGAAGGTTTGAAAAGTATTCTGAAGGGATAAAAGCTCTAAACTCTTTTCGGTCGCTGGAAAATAACTTCGGTAATGACTGCAGCATCATCGATGTTCATTTTCGGGTTTCCAAAAGAGGAATTGCTGCCAAATTGTTTTAAATGGAAGTTGTTTGGAAAATTTGGGTTTGGTTTTTGAAATTCAAAGGATAATTTGAATTGTTTTCAAAAATGGTTTTGAAAAGGTTGAAATGACTCTGGAATCCTATTTAAAATATTTATGGGAATAATAAATGAGTTGATAACTTATACAATTTGAATTTTGATAGAATAAATTTAACTTAAAGGATGGAGTTAAATTAAAGTAATTACAAGTGAATCAATTAAATGAAAGAGAGATTGAATGTTGAAAACAAATTTGAATAAAATGAATTGGAAATCCAGTTTAATATAAGTGGTTATAAACCAAAATAGTGAATTGAAAAAAAAAATTGGGAATGAACAAAAGAATAAAACTGGAATTGAAACTGAATGTTGGAAACAAATTTGAATAAAGTGAATTAGAATTTGTGATGAATTAGTAATTGGAACTAATTTAAAATAGTGCAGTTGAATAAAAGATAGTTGATGAAATTCAATATTCAGAAGTAAACTCAATCCAAATTAAATTGAAATTGTAAATTGAATTCAAATGAAATTTGAAATGTAAAATTGAATGAAAATGAGTATATAAACTTCAATAATAAACTAAAGATGATATAAGAAGTAAGTATCGAAATTTTGTAATGGAATTGGCAAAATGATAATTGAATATTGTAACTAGATATTATGGCTAGTAGGATATACAGGTGTATAAAGGAATTGGAATTTTGATTTCAAAGATAAATTTGAATTGCTCGAAAAAGGTATGTATTTAAATTTCAATATGAGATTTGATGATTTTCTTGTCCAGCCGCTTGGCTTTTTCTTTTCTTTTTGAAATTTGAGAGTCCGTAGGGACATTTTGTAGTCGTACCGTGTTAGCCGCGCAAAGGGGACGCTGGCGAAATTTTTTGAAAATTTCGGGTGTTAGAAAATTTTGAAAGTTTAGAATTTGAATTTAAATTTAAATTTGAATTGTTAAGAAAACAATGTTGTTTGAAACTTATAATTGAAGTTGGAAAGTTAGTTTAAATGATAACGAATCTTTAATAGAAAGATTTGTTTTGAAATTTGATAAAACTATTGGATTGTGAAAAATAGTAGACGAGTTAAGGACCATTTTTCTTAACTTGTAATTTCGGGACGAAATTCTTTTAAGGGGGGAAGATTGTAACGACCTAGAATTTTGAACGGTTTAAATTGAAAATATTTAATTAATTTTAAATATTTGAATGATGGTTTGACTTGAATTTCAAATTATCAGAATGAAATTTAATCTATTGAATATTGAATAATAATTTGAATCTTCAATTTTAAGCTGAAGAAAAATATTTCAAAAGCTTTTAAACTTCATAATGATAATATGGAAGATAATAGAAGCTTTAGAATTGAATTTGAAAGTGATTTGTTCAGTTTTGAAATTTATCGTTTCAACCAATATTTAAAAATAGCGTTCCGGGGCACAGTCTCGGAATTCGACGAAACAAGTTCCATTGGGTCCAGAATATTGAATTATTACCGAATTTCAAATTTTGTATTGATCGGAGTTGTTATGTGACCGTACAGTGAGTGAACGCGTTGAAATTTAATCGGATTCAATTTAAATTTAAATTTAAAAATTTGGTCAAATGTCAGCACGTTATCTCCTTAAATCGCGCCTAATATCACGAAATTAGATCGTGTAAACCATGCCATATTCAATTTTAAAATAACCCTCTTCCCTCTGTATAATTCAAATCGAAACAGATCTCAAAACAAAATAAATGGCGACATCCTTTTTTTCCGTATCTCGTTCTCCCTCTCAATCAAACAACTCACGTTCAAAACGATGGCCGAAGCCCCTCTCATATCCAAACGAAAGAAAAAAGAAAAAAAGAAAAAAAAATGTCGCGATGATTAAAAGCAAGCTCGCGCACGCGAGAGGCGAGTTGGCGATGGCGATGTCGCTTGGACGACGAAGACGAAGGCTGGGAACTCGAATCGAGCAGCGCGTGTAGGATGTCGCATGGTCGGAGTTGTAGGCGACAAGCAAGGGAGTTGCGATGCGGGAGTTTTAGGGTTTCGATATGTCAATGGCGAGTAAATCAACGGTGGTTCGATCAATAGTAGCGTTGAAGGGTTCGCGTTCGATTTGGGGTCGCGATCGAGGCATTTGTTGGTGGCGTACTCATGGAGTTCCTCGGCAAGCAGGGGCGTTCACGGCAGACCGAGGCGACTTCGACGAGTAATGATGGAGGCTCGTGTTGTCTTCAATCTAGAATGACAGTAAGGTATACACATCTATTTATTTTTCAGATTTAAAATTTATATAATTTTATATACAGAGTGAAACAGTAAAGAAAATATATATATATATAACATTATTTGATTTTACAGTAAGTGTTATAAGAACAAAAAATGTTAATTCACATACATATGTTATCTAAAAGCAGTAAATATAAGCAAAGGTAAGATTTTGAAAAGTTTTAAATTTATATGAATTTTCATTTTAATATAAGTATATATAGTTCAAGTGAGAAAAATAAATATACTTAATAAATTGCTAATTTAAATTATTTTTTATACTAAAGATTTTCAAAAGGGAATTCGATTTAATTTAATTAATAAGAGGGAAAAAATTGGTTTGACAGAATAATTTGGCTAATTTAATTTATCTGAAAAGAAATTTAGTTTCAAATTTAATTTTTTGAAATTGGTTTAAAACAAAACCATTGAATAATTAAAATTACCAAATGAAAGTTGATTGTTCGATCACTTCGAATATTAATAAATTGCAAAAAAATTTATACAAGGTATAAATCAAGAAAATCGAGTCAAGAATGGAAAATGGATTGCAAAATAAAAGCAAAGGTGAGATCTTCTCACTCAAAATGAAAAGTTGGATTTTGCAGTTATTGACTGATTGATTGCTGTTTGGATGTGATATAGTATATATAGTAGTATATAGCAATATATACATATTGGCATATGTATATATTAGAGTTGATTGATTTTCCGCACTATATAGCGGATGAGACCCTATTGCACCGCATAATAGCGGATAATATTTTATAAATCCCATATACCGCGATATTCCACCTCGAAGTGGAATTGGTATTGTGCTAACGTCTGTGGATGCAGGGAAACAGGTTGGAGGGATCCAACTGGATTCCTCAACTGTAATGATTTATTTACAAATATTGTTGTATATTCTGTTATCATATGATGATATATGATGTTTGTTGTCGTGATTGACTAATTTGTGTGTTGCATCATCGGATCCATTTTTGAAGTTTAAAAATAACGATATTGATTTATAAAGGATTTTTAAAGTGATTTTTGAAAATATACGGTTTATTGAATTTTGGAATTGATTCATCTTTAATAAATAAATGTTATAATTTTTATGTGATGAAAATTATGATTTTTGAGAAATATAACCGAAAGGTGATTTTTGAAATAAATAGTTAAAGTAATTTATAAAATGGTTTAAATTGGGATTTTTGAACTATTAAAAACGATGTATATAAAAGATGTACAAAATTGATATTTTATAAATTAAGAATACTGGAATTATAAAACGAGTTTTTATAAGTGTTAAAATGAAGTATAAATGGATTTCATAAGTGAACGAAATTTTATATTTAGAAATTGTGAAGTTACAAAATGAATAGATTTTATAAAACAAAAGATTTATAAGTAATTAACTTATAAATCGGATTTTGGTATTTTAATTGAGATTTTTGAATAAGTATGAATGGTTCATAGATGAGATTTATAAAATATATGTATATACATTTTATAAATCAAAATAATGGAATTATAAAAGTAGTTTGGTTATTGTTGAAAATAAGGTTATAAATGAAATCTTATAAGTAATCATATTTAAAATTTGTGAAGTTTTAAAGGAACGATTTTGTAAATAAATGAATTATAAGTATTTAACTTATAATATTGGACTTTTGGTATAAAATTGAGTTATAAATTGAATTGGATAATAAAGGAGATTTATAAATTGGAGTGTTATAAATAGAAATGGAATTTATAAACTTTGTTTGTAAATTCGAAATCAATTGAATTTGATAAATTTAACATAGAAATTATTAAAGGAGACATATTCGTGATTTTGGATAGCGAATTATCCTTTAAGTTAAACGATGTAATAATAAGAGTTTGGTTGGGAATTTTATTCACGATTTTGGACAGTGAATACATTATTAAATAAAAATGGATATGTTTTGGAGAAGTGATATTAAAAATGAAGTTAATGGTTTTAAAGATGTTTTAAAACGTGTTAAGTATCGAATACATAGATTTCAACATTTATTGTTGAAATAGACGTTTTTGAAAAATAAGGAAATGGTGGATTATAACACTGTTGTTATAGTAAATGGTTTCCGAAAGGAAATATTTTATATAGTATTGGGATTTATATATCTATCTAAATTTCGAATCCCTATACTAGTGATTTTGAGTTGTCGTAACGATGTTTTACGTAACATTCGTTTTGACTCAAATAAAATTTGTGAAAAAGAATGATTTCCTTAAAGAATGAAATATATACTAAATTTTGATTTAAGTATATTGAATATTTTCAAATGTTGAAAATAAATAAGATTTGTGGATTGCTTATTATTAAATAAGTATGGAAATGCTTTTCCAATATGAAGTGAAATGTTTTTTGAGATTTTATCTTTGTAAAGATAAATTGAAAGTGAATAATTGAAATTTGTTTTCAAATGGTTGAAGTGTGGAAATTATATATCTTGTAAAGATATTTTTGGAAAATAAATAATTTGGAAAATTATTTGGAATCTGATGATGCTGTGCAGATCTATTGATAGGTAAATAACCGACTATCAATAATTACCTTGAATGGGTATTTGTTGTGATTTGCTTGAATTTGAATGCCACGCTTATTTTTGAGTAAGCGCTCACAATTCGGGTTAACCGGGAAAGGACATTTGGGTCGTATAACCCATTTCGAATATGTGATACGTCGTTATGGATCGCATTTGCTGACCGGTGTTGAAGACCGGATATTTTTGAAAACGAAAGGATTACCGTCAAGTTACTCTGCATCGGCTGATCTCCGATATAGAGGTTTTATCATCCTTAGTGACGGGAAGTCCGGACGTGATTTGAAAATTATCCGGATTTGCAAGGGCTTCGTGAGAAGTGCCTTCGGTTCTATTCGATCCCGGAACAGACTTGTATGGATTGTGTGTCTGACGTTACAAATTGAGATATAAAGCTGATTTCTTTCAAATACATATCTGTTGGTGGCGGAGAATTTATTCTCTTAGCTTAACACCCTTCTCTGAGACGTACGAGCTCAGAGGTTATGTAGTTGAAATTTATCAGCGTTATACTCCTAATTTGGTAACGTGACATGCTGGGTGTTGCTGTGAAATGATCATTGTTGATCATTTGTGATATGATCATTTGTTTGATCATTTATCTTTATGATCATTACTTTGATCATTTGTTTGACCCGAAGCATGGCTTTGTGACAAAGCGTAGCTTTGTGGACGAGACTTCGTCGGACCTCACACCCCGGAAATGGTCAAAACAGGAAGGATCCGGCAAGGTTCTAGGGAGTAGCGCCCCTTAGTGTATGTCATTCCTTCTGGATAGAGGTGGTATCATGGTATGGAGCCCAGATATTTAACCTATGTTGTTACTGCAAATTTATTATGTGGTTGTTGGAAATCGAGGATCCTCGGGAAGATCGGTTACGGTCGGGGGATGGCATATGCGTGTCAATATTTACCTATTTTTGCAGAGGTAACCCGACCTTGTGTTGGCAGAGATCTAACCGTAATGTTAGGTTATTTCTCGGGTCGTCTTTCCAGAGGCGTACCTATGTGGCAATGGGAAATTCCTTGGCCTGACCATTTGTTGGAAATCCAAAGAAAAAATACGTGACTTGTACAGTTTTAGTTGTATTACCTGCCATGGAATGTGGCGGTAACCTGCTATTGAACATGGTAGCTATAGTAGGCATAAGTGTGGAATGCCTATGCTGGCTATGATTTATATTATACTTTCGAAATGTTTTCTACACTATGCACTAATAATAATATCAAAAAGGATTTGATTTTGTGTAGTAAGCATCTTTGACTATCATAAGAAGAAATCTCCTCCAATTCTGCGTTTGCATTGTGTGTGTGGCGGGAGGTCTGATGGTAGTTTCATTTTCCAAAAGCATTGCGAAATTGACTTTAAAATCTTTATGTTGTTTGTTTTAAAGATAGAACTGTTTTATGATCTCACACCAGTCACCATGACTAACTCGGAGTTTATTGTTTCCCTTCTAAACTTTGGGTGCCCATAATTTTCCACACGGGCAGCCTAGAGTTATGTTATCAGGATATTCTAGATATTCTGGAGCTATGGAAGCAAGCTGGATGGCGAAACGTACACCCGTACTTGTTTATTTATTCCGCTATGTATTCTATATGAGGACAAGTTTATATAACTGTCCATTGTTGTATTGAGTTGTATATTGACTCTGATTGATGTATTGTATAAAACTGGTATAGTTCTTTGTTTAAAAGATTATTGATTTATCTATCATATATTGTTCCACTGCGAATGTGAGATTCTGATATTGTTTCTGTTTCTGTGTTTTCTGTTGTTTCTTCTTTTCTTTTCCTTCTATCCTTTTCTTCTACCTCTTCTTTTAAACCCTAAGAATTCGGTTTACCAGCATTCGTTTGCTCGGCAATTGATACAGTGGATGTATTGATGTCGATATTCGGAAGTCGAAGAATCGGGTTCTTACAAAGGGAGCATGGGTTACGGCTTAACAGGGGTGCACTTGATCACTTGAACACATTGGTAGGTCATAGGTCGTGAACAACCTAGGGGAGAAGCGGCATAAGAAGTTGTCTTTGAAAGGGACGCGGAAGATGATCTTAAGGCTATTTAACACTAGAGGGGGGGTGAATAGTGTTTTAAGAATTTCTTTAAAACTTCTTTGATTTAAATTGATTTAACTAACTTAATGCAAATACACAATCACAGATCAAATCACAGAATCACAAACAAATGCAAATATAAATAAAAAGCAAGTAAAGGAAAGAACACACCAGGAATTTTATACTGGTTCGGTGTTACCCTACATCCAGTCCCGCACAACCCGTACGGCTTTCTATTCAACAATAATCTAGATTACAATCCCTCGATTCCAAGGCAACGAGGTACACCCTCCAGATTCTCAGGTCTCTGGGTAGAACCACTTGATTCACAGGACACAAGTTCACCCGATCGATTTCCAAGGACACGATCACACCTTTATAACCCCACACAAGTTTCTTTGAGTACAAATATATCTATAACTCTGATAAGCACTGAGATTCTTTGAAGAGAGTGGCAGAGAATCAAACTAGAGATATTCTGGTTTGATTCACTTAAGATTTCGGCAGAATATGGATAGGATGATTAGAAAATAAGATAAGAGAGTAAAGAGGAGAGAAAAAATGAAGAAGTAGTTTCTGGAAAACGTCCATAACAGTCTCTATTTATAGAGAATGAATGGATGTGTCCATTCGAAGAGGTTTAAACGAATAGACACTTCTTTTGAAAACAACCTTTGCTGTAACGGGAAGCATGTCGACATGACAGGTAAATAGGATGTCGACATGGTCTAGTAAAAAGTGATGATTTGCTTTACTTTGAAAATGATGATTTAAAACACATGCAACTTTATTCAAATGGACTCTATGTATTTGTAGAAGGTATTTAGAAGTAGAAATACTTATGAATGTATATATGTATATATACTAAAATATATTTAAAATCAAAGTAAATAAACTAAAGTAAATATAATATTAAAATAGATTTTGAGGCTAAAATATCAAGGACAATTTTGAAATCAAAATATAACAAAATGATAAATATGATTTTGAGGCTAAAACATTTTTGGAAATGTGAACGAAGGTTTTTCTTTTGAAAAGGAATATTTGAAAATCATTTTATAAAACAAGAGATAATTTTGAAAATCATTTTGAATCAAAATTAGTGGATAACAAAATAGGGCTACTATCCGTTCCACTAGATATTTCGTGAGTTCCATCTCACTAGGGTTCCATCCCTTTAACAAGAACGAAGTGGATTCCATTCCACGAGTAAATTGGATAAAAAAGAATGATAGTGCTTTCAAGGAGTTTTAACAAATATCTAACCTAACTATATTATTTGTCTTGAACTCTTGAATATCTTGAATCTCATGAGTCTTCAATCTTGAACTCTTGATCTTTGTCTTCATCAATTTTGTTTTCTTTACTGTACAGTCTTCTTTTGTTGATACCTGCATATAGATTTCCTGCACATATATATTTTATAACACTTCTATAGTTGTTGTCATCAAAACCACTATCCTATGGACTAACAGTCTTGGTTTGTTTAGGTCATGAGCGACCTAGGGGAAAATGGTTGGCGACTTAAGGTTGGGAGCGGCCTATAAGCAAGCAACTTTATTCTGTGATAACTCGCTAGGTCGCTGGATCTTTTAGGTCGCTAGGTCGCTGCCCTCTTCAGGTTGTTAGGTCGCTGTTTTTTTTAGGTCGATAGGACCGCTTCGTCCTCTGGTCGTTAAGTCGCTGGAGCTTTAGGTCGTTAACCCGCTATGATCTCCAGAACCTTTAGCTCGTTAAGTCATTAGGTCGCTGGGTCTATCAGGTCGTTAGGTCGTTGTTCCTGTAGGTCGTTAGGTCGTTGGTTCTTTAGGTCGTTAGGTCACTTAAAAGAGGAGTTAACAAATAAATAAATGCAATTAGAGATTGCCCAACTAGAATAATAATGACCATTTATTATGGACAATTGACATTTATGGAATATAAGAAATAAGAAGATAAGAGATAAATCAAATACTAGGAGGTGGTATAATTTTCATAGTGGGAAATTATAAAGCTTTAATTATACGTTTAGGATAAGCATGAATTAGTGGGCTTATGATAATTGGTTTTGTTTAGTGGGTTGGGATGGGAGGTCCGTAAAGTTACACAACAGAAGTCTTCCCTTTACCTAGAGGCTACCAGATGTTGTGTATACTTACTACTGATGTAGGACACCTCCAACCATAAGATTTGTGGGGAAAGGATATACGTTTAAGTATTGGTAGGTCAAAATATACCAAGGGTTCATCTCGGAATTAAAGTATTAAATTGTCCAGTACTTCTAAGGAAATAGGTCTGCTTTATTTCTAATAAAAGGTATTAAGTAACTGAAAGAGGAATTTTCCTTGACTTGCATTAGGTTAGTCAAAATGGAATATCAGATGTGCAAGGCCAACGGGCTATGTCGGAATTGTTATTGTACTGGTATTGAGCACTATTTTCATGACCCTATTTTCCCCTTAACAGAAGTCGATCAGAGTACTAATGAGTTTTTGCTGCATTTCTCTCCATATCTTAGATTTGCATCTTGCTCCCAAGCAGAGAGCAATAACTAGGCTAGTTTCATCCACCCCTTTGGCATGGAACACATCCTTATTGAAACATGCTATGAATGACCACAATTCTCCCATATATTTCCCTAACTTGTTGGCTATCATAGGCCAGATCCAAGTTGAAACTAAACTGGCCCTAAATTCGTTAAGCAATCATCTCAAGATATTATGCTTCCTAGGCGCAGGTTCAAAAACTAGCAAGAAGCAGCACCGGTGAGTGTAGACAGGAAAAGGGTACACGTGGCTAGGTTGTTAATGTGGATGTCCATAAATAGGCATTGAAAGCGGTGAAAGGGTTTGAGGGTTCTGAGCTTCCATCGTACTTCTCCATGCCAGGAATTACTTATCTTTAATGAATGTGTGCTTCTAGGAATTCTATTGAGAACATTACCCCATTCTCATTGTCAGAAGAGCGTCCCCTATTCTAGTGCATGCATAGACAGGTTGTATCTCTCTCCTTAGATTCGCAACCTCTTTATGGATGTTGGTTTATGCTCTACAAGTACCATTTTCTTATCCTACGGGGGATCACAATCTATGTTCTTCCATAGGGACACTATTATGGTCAACCGAGGTGCATGACATACACTTATCCCTAAGGCTAAGAACTACTCTAGCCAAAGAACCTGATCTATGTAAGGTCATATTTTGAGATCGAGATCTTCGACTTCTCCTATCATGAGAATCATTGTAGTCCGGGCACTAAGCCATATGTTCATCGTGGTTGTGGGCTCTTCCATTCCTTTCTCCGCTTAAGCACTTAAAG
Organism: Allium fistulosum; assembly: GCA_030737815.1. Classification (NCBI taxonomy): domain Eukaryota; kingdom Viridiplantae; phylum Streptophyta; class Magnoliopsida; order Asparagales; family Amaryllidaceae; genus Allium; species Allium fistulosum. The sequence goes on along the minus strand of CM060902.1, from coordinate 793,089,439 downwards.
CGCAAGTCACAATGTTCATCTACCACCCTTAGTCGAGAGAAGGCAGACAATAGTTTGGAGCAAGGGAATGTTGATGTAACAGCCTGCCCTGAAATGGACATAAAAGTCAACCAAGAAAAGGCCCATTGAAACTTAGACCCATTCCAAAGTCGACTATTGGTTGGTATAAAGAACAATACCGAGTTATTTATCTACAGATTCAGAACTCATGCAGAAGGATAAGATATAATTTAATATTCAAATGTCATAAAAATCCATAACACAATATCAAAAACAACCGTCACATATCTGTATTATAATATTTTCAAAATACAACATTATTTTTCAATGGGCATATCAGAAAATAACATGAGTTGATAAATAGATAACTACCGCAAGTTTCCTCCTCGCCTTCGCATTTAGCATCGTCTTTCCTAACCTGTGTTATAATGAGGAGGGAGTCAGAGAAACATATGTATGTGAATAAAAATCTCAAGCCTTACTATTGCAATATAATTTAAATAGGAATACGTCTTTCATATATTAGCTTTATTTTAAGTCTTTCCAACTTTAAGCCCTAAGGCTTTCCCTATTCTAAATCCATAACTATTATTCTTACAACACAATAACTCATATCTATCATCAATAATGCCCTACCAATATAAGAGGTAATACCCAAGCCACTTAATATCTTTTATGGAAATTAGACAGACTTTGACTATTTAATACCTTATTTAAGGCATGTCCTCCATCATTTAATACATATCCCAACGAGGACTCTTCACTGGTACTTATCTAGCTGATATTGCACAGAATCTCTTCTGCCACTTAATACTTCATATCAAAGTGGGCCCTTTTCCGAGATATGCACTACCCTGTCTAACCCTTAACCCCGACCATCTACTACTTCCTACATAGGGAAGAAGCAGGCCCTCACAGAACCACTTAATACCTTCAATCCCTAAAGCGAATCCTTCGTATTATGACCTGTACCCTATAGTGACATCTTACATTAGTCCGACTATTCGTAGGTACTAGTAGCCAGATTAGTTGGGCATATTTACCCTACAGAATTTGGAACTGATCTCGCGTCATCCGTAGTTACTTATTATAGGCAATTTCTCACATTGGCCCCAAAGTCACATTGCTGGTAGCCATATTAGCTAGGCAGACATCCGTGTGATTTTGTCTAACCTTGTATCCCTATAACTTAGACAAAAATAATAATGCTCTCTACATATATTATCACACATCTCACCACATCCATAATTAAGGCCTTATAAGAAAACTTCTTATTTCACCTCTATAATTAATTACTTTCCTAAGGGGGGAATTAAAAATAATTAATAACCTATTAACTACGCAATTAATACGTTATAATTATACGTCATTTGCACATACACACACTCCTAGCAATTTCTAAGCATGCAGAGATTACGCTCTAAACTAATGTTTAAATGTCAATTCTTTAAAATTTATACAAGTCACATTTCCATATTATCAATATACCACAAATCCAATATCTAAAATCCAATCACATACTTGTATACAAATAAAATTCAAATTCAACCTACTTTATACTATAACAATGGAATAAATCAATAATAGAAACTCATAATTTACTTACTCTTACGCTCTATTCAACTTCGTTTTACATGAAATTAGACAAAGGGGATTTCTATTAAAATTGTGAAAATAGGTAGTGCAAACTATAAATAAGAATCTATCCCTTACACACCATTTCCTAATCAAAACCCCTAATCAGTTCCAAAGAAAAAGATTAGAAGTAGAATAGAAGGTAAAACATCGAAATTGCAAAATATAGACAAACTCCATTATTTTAATATAAACAATTGAGATTCCAACCTAAGAATTAACAGTTCGCTTTGGAGGAATTTTAGGGATTTTAATATGATAGTTTCGTAAACCAAAATTCCCCAAGGCATATATCAAATCCAAAATACATTATTCAATTACTAAAATAGAAAGACTAAGATTTCCACTCACAACAGGCCCTTAGCTCTTCCTCTTTCTGGATTTGTCAGGCCTTCAATAATCTCATTCGGATCTCCCTTTTAGATATATACAACAAGGGATTTGTGTGTGTGTGTGTGTGTGTATTAGATATAAGGGATTGGAGGAGAATAGAATTAGAAAATAAAGTAATAAACTCCTAGAATTCATTACCTAAAACCCTAAAGAACTTTTTCAAAATTTAGAGAGAGATATTGACGGAGCTTCGTTAGACTCCCAAAATAATTTGTGAATGAAAGTGAAGGGGCTAGACTCTTATTTATAGTGGTTGGAATGCACCATAACCGTCGGATTTAAGTCGGTTTAACATAATAAAGTCTGGATCGTTAACTGGTGCAAACTAACCATAGCCACCACATGACAACCAGTTGACCCGGTCGACCGCTAGCGGTCGATCGGTCCATGGTAGGCGGTCGACCGTTACGTTTATTTTGGGAACTATTTATTTAGCTGTTGTTTTATTTATTTATTAAGCTAATTAGTTCCCTAATGTTAACGTTAATTTTAATGATTACTTAACCCCCAAGTCTATTTACTGTTACTTTACAAATTTCAAATTTGAGAGTTATTTATTTATTTGAATTTGAATTCTAATTAAATTATTCTAAATTTGAAAACTTCAAATGTCCATAACTTTTCCATTTGAGCTCCGTTTTCAACATATTATATATGGTAATTGATCAGAATTTCACCACGAACGCAACGGCATAACTTCCATGGTCAAATTCTGACTTTTGCAAAATTTTCATTTTTAGCCTTATCTTATTTTGTTTATTTCTTATTAATTTTTACGGGGTGTTACATTCTACCTCCTTAAAAGGATTTCATCCCGAAATCTTTCCATGGGCAGAATAGTGTAACGCGCAATAAACGTCCATGTTATTTAACAAATTTATCTACACAACCATCTACTCAACCGAAAGTGTAATGTGATTATATGTGAAGACATACTATAATTGAACTCAATCTTAGCATGAGTGTATGATCGTGGCATATAAGTATGTATGCAGACACCCTAAACATGCATAAAATTTCTATATGAGTGCAAAGTGATAGTGAAAAGTGCAGCAATCATCTCCTACCATCCAATTTTGCAACCACAATGCAACCAAAACCCTAATTTTGAAGAGAAAAGTTCGCCAGTGAAAAGCATAGAATGAGAAGTCCTTATGCTTTTCATCGGATTTTCTTCCCATTGTACTCAAACCAACCTAATTTCTTTGTTGCGAAGTTTCCTAGTTTCATGTTCCGCAATGCATGCAATTGCACGGGATGTTATTGGCTCCGTTTCAATGTCCCCTAATTGATCAGGCTCTACCACAGTGGTTGTGCTATGAAGACATTTCCTCAAGTGTGAAATGTGAAAAACATTATGGAATCCTGCCAACTTATCCAGTAACTCCACACTGTGAGCGAGTCATTCTATTCTTTCTAAAATTGGGAAAGGCCCAACAAATTTTGGTGCCAACTTTCTCGACTTTCCAAATTTCACGACCTTTCTAAAAGGGGAAATTTTGATAAGGGACAGTTTGGCACAGGTCCCTAATAAGTTTCAAAATACACAAAAACCCCAGTAAAAAAAGTTTGTAAATTAGGTCCCTAGAATTAAGTTACCGAATAATGGTATACACTTATGCAATTATTCAGTGAATAATTGCAGACATTTATGCAATTATATCAAAAAATTGTAGACATTTCCACAATTATTCACTGAAAAATTGTGGAAATTTCCGCAATTATTCACCAAAAAATTTCCGATATTTGCAGAAAATTCCGCAATTATTCACCAAAAAAATTGCGGAAATTTCCACAATTATTCATCGAAAAAATTGCATTAATTTATGCAGCTTTTGGATATAATTGCATAAATATCTGCAATTATTCAGTGAATAATTGCATAACTATATGCAATTACTTAGTAACTTAATTCTAGGGACCTAATTTACCTACTTTTTTTACTGGGCATTTTGTGTATTTTGAAACTTATTAGGGACCTGAGCCTAATATTCACTTTTGATAAACACCGTACCACCTACTTCAAACTCTAACACTTTTCCTTGCTTGTCCGCATAGAATTTCTGACGATCCTGTGCGACCTTCATTCGCTGCCTAGTCAATTCTACTTTTTTCCTTTTGCATGTCAAACTTCTAATGCCTAATTCTGTCACCTTCTTCTTCATCCCTGTCCAATAGAAAATTCTCTTTATATCCTTATTCACCTTATTTCCTCCGAGGTGAATGGCCGTCCTTGAATAATGTAAACTAAAATTTATTTTTCCCAAAATCCTAAAATTTTTGGGATTAAAGAATCTTTCTTTCCTATTTACTAACCTAATTTCCTTATTAACTTCCAGTCTTACCTACAGTTTATCGTTAGTTAAGTGTCCTTATGAAATTTCCTTATTTACGCTTCATACATATATATATATATATATATATATTTGGCGGTCTACTCTCATCCATAAAATGAATCTAGTGAAAAACCAGGAACATATCTTATACCATATCACATGCTTTTCCCATAACATAAGGGTGACAACTAGCGATAATAATCCCAAAAACTCTAAAAGAAAATTTTCTTGGAAGTTATCATTTATCATTAACTAATGTTAATGATGTTGGGGCCCTAATACTCCTTACTAAATTAAGATAAACATCCTTAGTATGTCATTCCACTTAATTCTCTATTGTCTTAATTTTCCTTCTTGATTTCTAATAAATATGGTTCATTCATAATATCGATTAATATACCTTTAATAATTGATCATTATTGTCAAAATTGGACCATCTCTAATAAATCCTCATTTAATTCCTTTTCTTTTTACCAGTTTCAAAATCCCTATGTTATACCGATTCAATTCCTTCATAAATGCCATATTAAATTCCATAATCAGTCCCCATTTAAATCCTTTCATTAATTCTCTATTAATTACAAATTTATTGCCTATTAAATCTATAATTAATGTCCATAAATCATAGTCAAATTATAACTAATACGAATATCATTATAAATTATGCTTATTTATATATTTCTATTTTTATACGTTAAACGCGGTTATATATGTGTGTGTATTTTTTATTTCTAAACTATAACATTCCTTTCTACATATTAATTTATCAAAGTTATTCTTCTAAAAAGGATTACACTTAAAATTTTCTATAAATTAAACAAAGTGAGATCTTTGCTTCGTTTGAAATTACAATAAATTATTTCTTTTCTTTTATTGAAATAGACAATGTAAACTATGGAAAAGAATATCCATATCTTACACATCTTTTTCCATTTTTTATATATCCCTTGTTAATACAAACTACATGCTTTATACTATTTTGAAGTTGGATAACTTATGGAAATTACACAGAACCTTCTCCAACAAATCAAAACATAGAAATTCACATTCCAAGTCGATTAGGACAACCTAATTTACAACATAGTTATAGATCTGAAATATCTTTATAGCTTTACCAATATTCTACAATTAAATACTTGGGACTGATTTAAAATTTCCATATTAGGTTGTATATACTATTCCTCTTTTATTCATATCCTAAAACATTTACACTGCCTTACCTAGGTAGTGATCCCTATCTACTCCATAAAAAAGTTTGGTTTAGTCCTTTCCATTCTAAAACTAAAATTTCACAATTATAAAGTACCATATCTGAAACCTTTATCTTTAAAAATATAAACTTTGAAACATTTTTTGTCAATTTTCAAAATTTTCCAAAAGAAATCATGAAAATTTTCCTTTTTCTATCCAACTTTTCCTTTTTACGGACCTTCTACAACAGAGATTTATTTCTTTAAAAGTTGGACTTTTTATTCAAAACATTTAAAACTCAACGATTAAACCAAACTATTATTAAATCAAAAATTCAAAAAATTGCTTAATTCCATAAAGGAGCAAAATAATTTCCCTTCTCAAAAACCTTCTACAAGATACAAAATAATTTTCAATAAATTGTTTTCATAGAGATAAACTTATTACATTATATTCGAAATTAGCATTTTTTACTCCATTAATTTATGAAATCATTGCCTATACTTATGAAAAGTTCATTGACTACCATTTTAAGGATGTATTATTAATATTTTCCAAATTTAACTCCTTTTGAATCTATTACAAAGATTATAACTTCAATAGTAATTCAAAATAACAGATTTTCCTTTATTGGACATTTATTATTTCAAAGATATTTTTAGTTACACGACAATTATTTTAGTAAACTTAAAACCATAATCTATTCATATGCATGCAAAATTTCTAATTTCAAGTTTTTATATTATCCCAAAGATATGCATCAACATTTATTTCTTTATCACTCAAAATGTATTGTCACTTAACTAAATACTTTTTATAACTTTGTTAAACTCCTATAACTTTTGCAACCCTTTTCTTATCAATCCCAATTTATGTCTCTTTCATTACCATTTTAAATTCAATAATATTTTATTCTTATTCAAAGAAATTCTAACTAGATTATTGATCATGTTTCTATCCAAATCTCCTAACATTGCCCCTATTTATATTTTTCCTACCTAAATTATTGGGCATTCTTACCTTAATAATCTCTTTAATTGGTTCTTTTATTTCCTTGTTAAATTCTTGAAACTCTCTATTTATTGCACATTTATTGCCTTATTAGGTTTGGAGTTACAGTCTTTTCCATCTATATTTGATAGTATTATACGTTGAAGTAAAGATTTGCCTAGTGTTTTTGCGTATGTTTAAAATAAGTATATATATTTATATACTAGGATTTTTGAAAAATACTTTCAAAAATAATAAGTATGCTACTCATACGTATACCTATCCTCGTTGATTGGATAACCTAAGCACTAATACCAAGTGCAACAGCCCGCCCTGAAACGGTCCTAAATTCCAACCCAGGAAAGAACCATCAAAACTTAGATCCATTCTAAAGTTGGCTATTGATTGGTATAAAAAACAATACAGAGATATTTATCTACACAATCAAAACTCACAGTGGAAGGATAAAACATAATAACAAAATAGTGTCCATTTCATTTAAAACTCAAATGTCATAAAAATCCATAACACGATATTAAAAACAACCGTCAATATCTGTATTACAATATTTTCAAATGCAACATTATTTTTCAATGGGTACATCAGAAAATTACATGAGTAGATAAATAGATAACTGCCACAAGTTTCCTCCTTGCCTTACTATTATAGTACTTGGGCAGTATAATTTAAACAGGAACATGTCTTTCGTATATTAGCTTTACCTAAGTCTTTCCAACTTTAAGCCCTAAGGCTTTCCTAATTCCAATTCCATAACTGTTACTCTTACAACCCAATAACTCATATATATCATCAATAATATCCTATCAATGTAAGAGATAGTGCTCGAGTCACTTAATACCTTTTTAATAAAAATTAGGCAAACTCTAACCATTTAAAACCTTATTTAAGGAAGGTCCTCCATTATTTAATACATATCCCAAGGCGGACTCCTCGTTGGCACTTATCTAGCTGAAACTGCATGGAATCTCTTCAGCCACTTAGTACTTCATATTGAAGTAAGCCCTTTCCCGAGATATCCTTTATTGTGCCTAACCCTTAACTCCGGCCATTTACTAATTCTTACATAGAGAAGATGTGGGCCCTCACATAGCCACTCAATACCTTCAATCCCTAAAGCATGTCCTTCGTATTATGATCTGTACCCCTACAGTGACATCTCATATTAGTCCGACTATTCGTAGGTACTGGTAGCCAGATTAGCTGGGAAAATTTACCCTATAGAATTAGGGACTAACCTCGCGTCATCTGTAGTTACTTATAATAGGCAATGTCTCACATCAGCCTAAAAGTCACACTGTTGGTAGCCAGATTAGCCGGGCAAAGTTTCATGTGCTTTTGGCTGACCTTGCATCCCTATAACTTTTTCATAATTTGTAACGCTCTCTGCATATATTATCACACAACTCACCACATCCATAATTAAGGTCGTTAAGAAAACTTCTTATTTCGCGTCTATAATTAATCACTTTCCTAAAGGGGGTTTAACAACAATTAGTAACCTATTAACTGCACAATTAATACGTTATAATTATACGTTATTTGCACTAATATACACACACATATACGCGCCTAGCGATTTCTAAACGTGCGGGTTTCCCCTTAAATTACCGTCTAAATGTCAACTCATCAAAAATTATACAAGTCACATTTCCACATTATCAATATACCATAAATCAAATATCCAAAATCCAATCTTGGACTTGTATACAAATTAAATTCAAAATCAACCTATTTTATACTAAAACAATAGAATAAATCAATAATATAAACTCATAATTTACTAACTTTTACGCTCTATTTAACTTTTTTTACATGAAATTAAACAAAGAGAATTTCTATTCAAATTATGGAAATAGGCAGTGCAAATTACGAATAAGAATTCGTCCCTTACACACCGTTTCCTAATTAAAATCCTTAATGTGATCTAAAGAAAAAGATAAGAAGTGGAATAGAAGGTAAAACATCGAAATTGCAAAATATACACAAATTCCAATATTTTAATATAAATAATTGAAGTTCCAACCAAAGAACTAACATTTTATTTTGGGGGAATTTTGGGGGTTTTAATATGATATTTTCGTAAACCAAAACTCTCCAAAGCATATATCAAATCCAAACTACACTATTCAATTACTAAAACAGAAAGACTAAGATTTCCACTCAGAACGGGTCCTTAGCTTTTCCTCCTTTTAGATTTGTCACGGCTTCAATAATCTCTTTCATATCTCCCCTTTTATATATATACAATATGGGATTTGTATATATAGATTAGATTCAAAAATAGAGGATTGGAGTAGAATAAAATTAGAAAATAAAGTAATAAACTTCTAGAATTTGCTACCTGAAACCCTAACGAACTTTTTATAAATCTGGAGAGAGAGACTAACACAGCTTCACTAGACTCCCAAGATAATATGTGAATGAAAGTGAGGGGGCTAGGCCCTTATTATAGTGGTTGGAATACACCAGAACTATCGATTTAAGTCGGTTTAAAATAATAAAATCTGAATCATTAACTGTTGTAAACAAACCTTAGCCGCCACACGACAACCGATTGACCGCCCCTACCTTATCGGTCGACTGCTAGCGGTCGACTGGCCATGGGTAGGCGGTCGACCGTTACATTTATTTTGGCAACTATTTATTCTATTGTTGTTTTATTTATTTATTACCTATTTAATTCAAATAATAGACGTGAAATAATTTATTTATTTGAATTTGAATTTTATTTAAATTATTTTAAATTAAAAAATGTGATGACCATCCTACATCGCCGACACCCGATAATGTGATAACCTACGTTGTAGCGGTGCTTGGCCGATGCGGGGTGATCATCAATGGTTGTAAAGTAAGTAAAATAGTCGCATCATAGAAAATATTATGTATCTCACAGCGCATCGAAGAAAATACAATAGTAAATATCTCAAACATAAAATAGGCAAGACAGTAAATAACTGAATGAACCATAAAATTAGAGTGCATAGATCCATGCAGTATAGAGCATAAGTGATAGAGTTATACAGCAAATAATAACTCATAAATAAACTGTCTCTAGATAGGTAAAAGCACTAGTAAGCTCCATAGTGTTGCACAACGGAATGATAAGCAATAATAGCCATATAGTAATATAAGAGTATAGTCTCTTGCTCGTCACATGTTTGACTCCACGTGCTCACCAGACCTGATATACCTGATCTATTCATTTAAGAGTATTTGAAATAATCAGAAGCAACGCATAAAATCCCGAGTCAGATAATAGTCTGGTGTGAGCGGTAGAAAATCTCAAATACTATAAAGTCAATATAATATGACAAATGGCATGGAAAATCATACCTGACATGTCCCTGCATCCACGGAGTTAGCACATATAGAAGATATATGCTACTCTATGATCATCATCATGGGTGTACTATACATCAAAGTACTAAGAGGTGTCTAGATATCTACATTGATAATATCTACACCATGTGAAATCCCTAGTGTGATTAACAACCAAGTAAACATAGCAACCATCATCCATCCTCACATTCACTCACTCAGTGCGTTCGATATATGATACTTGTATGACCTCATCGCATAGTCAACGACTACTAAATGTCCTGGTTTCTCTGCACTTAAATCCATATCACTCAGTAGGCCAGGAACTAGACTACCATCACACTCGGTCCAAGGTAAACAGATCGAAACATCGTGAGATCTGGGGCACATCGCACTCCTATGTGAGCATCCTCACTACCCCTGCTTTACAAGTACATTTCGAAACCTACGAATATCAATTATTCCTTTGCTCACGTCATCCGTAGTAGAGATCATCCTCATCCAGGAACTGTCCTTACAACTTCGGTCTGAAATCGTCGTAGTTAGGAACTATTCTAGACAATCATCACTAGTCGTAGAATATCATCGTCCATCTTGTAACCTTCCTCCAACAGTTCCTTCAATCCGACTCATCGTCACATACTCTGCATCTCGAAGTATACCTATCCACCATCAAAGCCATCACTTTATATCATGGAATCATCATCGTCGGGTCACGAGTCATCGTCATTGAAAATCATTGAAAAAGTCATTGAAAAACTCAACTCAGAATTTTCCTAGGTTCTGGCCCAAAGTAGATCCCGAGAATTCCTAGGTTTGGCCAAAGTAAACCTTGGCCCTAAGTCATGCCCGAGATGACCAAAGCATGCCCAGGGATTGGTATTAATCCCTGACTTAGCTCATTTTTTTTCTTTTTTATTTCTCTCGCCTTCACCAATCTGAGAAAGCACTAGGTCAAGTCCGAAATTTTTGCCTTGCTAGCCCGAAGCACGCCCAGGGATCGGTACCAATCCCTAACTTAACTCAGGTTTTCCCTCTTACCTTCACTGATCTAAGAATGCCCTAAGTCAAGCCCAAGTTTCTTCCTTATTGGCCCAAAGCACACCCTACACTGATCCATCTCCACAGATCTGAACTTCCCGGAGCCATAACTCGGCCCTACAAACTTCAAACGACTTGAAATTTGAAATGTATCTTTAGATGGTCCTTCTTGATCTACCATATGGATCGCATGTCATTTGGACAATGTGACCTTTATGGGTCATTATCGGTCCATCAATACCGATCCATCTTCAATCAGCCATAACTCGAGCAAACGAACTCCAAATGACTTAAAACTTGGTGTACAACCTCTAGGGGCTATCCTTGTCGCCTTCTACCGATCGCACCATAATCTGAGAATTTTGAATTCATGGGTCGTTACCAATCCCACTCTACCTATATGTGCTTGGCATGCCTATATCTTGACCATAGTGTGTGAAACCTTATGAGGTCTTCCTTGTTGCCCCATATCGATCACATACCAATCTGACCACTTTGAATTCTGGGGTCATCGATGATCCAAGAATCAACCTAAGTCAAAACCGACATTCAATCGATGTTTTTAACCATTCAAACATTAAGCAAGCATTCATACATTATATAGAAACCAAAAACATCAGCCAAACATCCAAATATATCTATTTAAAAAAATCTAAATCTAAGGTGAAGGTCAAGTATCCATAAGAACGCATCTTTACAAATCATGACTGAATCGTCTGAATTTCATATATATAATTAATTATAGTCTAAATCACTTCTAGAGATTTTTAAATAATTTTTAAAACATCGTTTAAGGTGTATAATGACTTAATTAGTAAGTGAGAGAACTAGTCACTCACCTTAATCCAAAGCAAGATCCAAATCCTCAAATGAACAGTAGAAAGCATGGAATCCAAGGCTTCTCCAACAGTAAATCTCTAGTCCCAAGTGCTAATCCCGTTAGTCTCCTCTTAATGACGTATTTAGTCTAATCGAAGTAGGTTTAAGGGTAGCTTTTTGGTCAATGGAGGTTAATGGTGATTTCTCACTATTTTTGGGAGTAGTGAAATAATAGGGATGAGGTTTCATCATCCTTCACTTACTCTAATCTAGAAATGGGTCATGGGCCTTAACACTAATGACCCTAGTTACCCACTTAAGTTGTTCAAAATCAAATAAAACTTCAAACAGCTGTAACTCTCAAATTGTAAGTCCATTCTTTAATGTAACCACTCTATGGAAAGAAAAATCATCATCCTGATCCAATGGAAGTGGTTTTAGACCCTAACTAAGCTCCTATCACAAGTTATAGGCCATACAAGATTTCTAGGGTCGAAACGGTCGTAGAAAATTTCGATGAAAATTATAAAGAAAGGAAATAACCCTAGTAGTCATTCTCCAAAGTTATAGAAGCATATGACCCAATATGAAAATAATATTAATATTTTGCGATACTTCGATATGTAAAATATGGGTCGTTACAGAAAACTTCCAACGTCCATAACTTTTCCGTTTGAGCTACGTTTTCAACATATTATATATGGAAATTGATCGGAATTTCACTACAAACGCAATGGCATAACTTCCGTGGTCAAATTATGACTTTTGCAAATTTCCATTTTTAGCTTTATCTTATTTAATTAATTTACCTTATTTTATTTATTTTTAATTATTTTTTATAGGGTGTTACAGTTGAACTGAGGGGGCTCTAACCTATGGTACTTCTACCATTAAACGCTCAATTTCATCATGTGTGATGTGGACCAAGTTAGATACAATCGGTTCATGCTTGATCCGCATGGGTGAATGGAGCTTAAGGTTTGGTTCATAACTTCTTGGGCATCTATACAATGTCTTAACTTGGCCATATCTCTAGCCACCAATCCCATTCCACCAATAGAAAGGGCAAGAGTGTTCCATGGGTCATTGATCATGCCAAGGATGGGACTTATGATGCTTGTGCAGGTACCACCATTAGAAGTTCCATTTGGGTGTTTATGATGTGATTCCTACTACATTAACCATGGCTGGTATTCGAGAATAGAGATGAAAAACTCGATGGTTTGGTCCTTCTTCTAGTGCCCAAATGTTGATTTAAAATTCATCCAAACCCGAAGTTATGAAATTTGAGTAGATCTAAAGCTACATAGAGCAAGATAAAGTTGTTCAAGCGTATAGTTATTATTAGATTATTGTTGAAAATGGAAATGAGACACAACTTATTAGAGTGGTTCGATCTGAGTGATTTATGTCCATTATGATTCTTCTTTCGGTTATAGAATTAGAAATAAATATAATGATTTTGCTATACCAATATTTTATTAGAGCTTGTTTTGCTTAACTGTGGAGGAGAGAGTAAAATTGATCCTTTTGGGCATGCATAAGGTGGCCCTTAAACAGATGCTTGTGTTATAATATGGAAGGCTAAGATGTATGCCTTCAATATGATCAGGACAGCTCAGATTGACACCTTGTGGCCCTAGTATTGTCATGACCATTGATTCCAACAGGAAAGCTCAGAACTACAGTTATGAGATCCTCAATTATGGGTGTGCTATGATAAGGGAGCCGTTGGAGAACAGTGTCCTTGGATATTACTTTAGTCGGAAGAGGTTTCTATTATAACTTCTTTTTTCAAAGGGAGTACCTCAACTATTACTTTTGTTAGCCTCAAATGTTGCTTTTGTTGGCTACTTTATGGTAACTGTTTAGGGATCAGAATTTCGGAGGTTACCTAGCTTTGTATGCGGTAGGAGGAGTGGTTTCTGATGTATCAGCACCTAAGAGATATCTTGTAGGGTTATTTGGGCATATTGCGTATAATAGGCATATGCCAAGATGGTAGTGCCCTAGCGATGAGCGTTGGTTTGATGAGATTGGTGAACAAATTAGCTCATTCGATGCCTTAGGGGATATAACTCTTGAATGGGCTAGTGCAGCTAGCGTCCTTTAAGTTTGTTAATGACTTTAAATGGTAGTCATCGTGGTAGTTGATGCGGGTTGATATTAGAGTCAATTTTTGAACGACCTTAGGATCCCCATCCGATAGCAGGTGCTTTTTCATGGTTGCTTGTGTTGGGTTACTAACGTATTGGGTCACATTGTTCTTGATTGGACTTTGTGATTGGATCTGCATTGTAATTTTATACCAGACTGCTTAAGTGGAGAATTCATGCAATAATTTGAATTAGGTTTGAGGATGCTAGGGTAGATTTAGTGAAAAGCATTGTTTTGTCAATTTCAACGCGAATTTCAAGCCTGCCCGCTAATTAACTAAAGCCTAACAAAATATTAGTGAACTAATCCAACCATCTCTCATTTTCACCTTATGTTCTTTTCAAATTTCCTCTTCTTCTCTTCCTCTTGAAACCTTAAATACCCCATTTCTATATCAAAAAATCACTAAATATTATAGAAAAATCATATTAAATCAAATTAAGGGAAGTGCTTCCTTTCTACATCAGCAAACCCTGCTTTGGAGAGAAGAGAGCTTCTAACCTAATATGGACAATAGGGAAAGAAGAATTGAGTTGGAATGTTTCATTTTGAGCACTCCTGAGCTAATCTATGTGAGTGGAATTTATCTACTGTTTTGTGTGATCACTTCTATGCTTATATTCTAAGTATGGGTTAGGAACTAAGTTAGGAAGATCGGAATATGTTTATAAACCTATTAATGAATGCTTAAACAATAAGTCAGTAAACCATTAGTACCTAAAGTTATATTATGGCCGTACATGAAAATTAGGAATTAGACAGTAACCCTAGTATAGCGTTCACGTGATTTTTTTTAATGGCGGATTGGTTATTATGTAAGTTTGTAGCGTATATTTTTCATGCATGTATGAATATAGGACTTTTATAAATAAATCGATTACTTTGAATCTTAAGAGTGTGTGTATGTATTAATATGGATCTTGGTATTGGATGAAAAGATAAATGGTTCTAATTTTATTTATATATTCGTGGACCTTGTTTTTCGATAATAAGGTTAGTGATCTAAATCTTATATTATTTATAGATTTTTGTTTCGACTTTAAATTTTTTTAACCATAACTATATAACACGATAGAAAGTTAATTTAAATCCTAAAGGCTTAGATATGAAGTAGTTGATAACTTTCGTTGTTTATCTAAAAAATTATTGATGTTAAATTTTGATTGTTTATACTTTGTATAGCTGACTGAAATTGATATAATGAATATAATACTAATTTGAATCTAAAAGGCCCACATCTTAAGTAACTAATAATTTCCTACATCTATCGACAACTTACCCTTTCATGTTAGATCTTCACTGTTTGAATATTTCACAAATGAATGAACTCATGATGAAATAAGGAGTTAAGCAAATATAAATAATGAACTTTAATTAAAAAGTTGAGAATTGCTTGGTTAGAATAATTTTATGTTGCGATGATTATTACATGTGGGTTGATTTAGTTTAATTATATAAGCATAACTATATAAGGATCATTAACGTTAAATCTTCATATTTTTTATTCAACTAATGTGGGTGTGCGTAACATCCCCTATCTAGAGGCCCAAAACTAAGCGCTACAGATGTTGCAGTCATCTATAGTATTAGCTTCCGACGACTAAATACGGCTATGTTAATAGTCTCTACAATATCAGAGCATTTGAATATGAAACAAAACACAGATTTCAAAACAACATTTTCTTCATTATATTTAAAACAGATGTTCCATATACTTAATACATAATCCCAAAACGTTCCCAGGCACAGATAAAATATACTTAATACAAAATACGCCAAAAGCGGTATATGAAGATACCCCCTTGGATGACCAGAGTCATATAGTCATAATAGACTTAATACAAACACAGCGAAAATACAACAAAACATAAAACTGCAACTCCTAAATAGCTATCTGTTTGCCTCCTGCATGCCTCCGGTAGCCTTATTCGTCATCCTACTAAACCTGAAAAAGACCTTAACCCCTCGGCCTACTCAAATTAATTTTGAGCACCCGAGAATTTAAAGGGAAAACATAAACTTCAAGTCAGACATAAAGCCTGGTGTGAATAATACTATACATCCTGGTTTTATATGTTAAGTGAGACGCCGCTTAGCGGAACGGGTTTCCCCTCACTAACATCCTTTTAAAATATATCTTTGCAAAACATTTTTCCTGCACCAAAACTGGTTAAATACTGTAAAGTAATTCATTATGTAAACATACATAAATATCAGGTAATAATGAACTATCTGTTCAAACGCATAAGTTTTGTTTGGATAACTTTTAACCTTTCGCTGACTCGAGCCTACCAGACAATATAATCAAAATTAATCTAACACCTGTTAGTTATTCTTCTTCTGGACTATCTATCCTTAACTATCTATTAAATACTTCACTTCTGGACGGTCTGTCCCTAACTTAATCATCTCCCAGTTCTTCCTGATCCTAGTGGTTTTTCGGGCTTACTAATAACCTATATGTATACAAACATATATTCCCTTTGGTGTGTAATCATAATTTTAGTCTACATGTGACCAAGCCCTACACACTGGAATTTTGGACAACAATTAGTTGGGACTAATAGCTAACGTATAGGGCACGACCCCATACTAGTCCCATCTGGTATTCTAATATCTAAGTCATTTTCACTTAAGGGTCCCCTCCCATAATTTTCCTTGAAAACATTTTCAAAATGATTTAAAACCGTTAAATCAAACTCAAACAAGGAAAATATATAATCTTTATGCTTTACTCAAAATCACATTACCATGTTATATATATATCTTCTTTACTCAAACCTTAGTTAATGGAAACATTTAAACATTTGAAAGTACCTCTTTCTAAACTTTTGAAAACATCTCTTTCAAAACCAAGTGAAACCCTTTAATTTTCTAAGCCAAAAGGCCAAAACCTTACCTTTCGAAACCAAACATCAAACCTTTCGAAACTATTGAAATCATTCCTTCCGAAAGTAATAAAACTTTAGACATCCTACTTTAAAAACAACTTAAAACATTGCCTTAGAAAACCTTGCATTTAAACCTTCCGAAACCATTCAAAGCAAACCTTTCGAAATCATTGAACTCAAACCTTTCAAAACCATTAAACTCAAACCTTTCAAAACCATTGAACTCAAACCTTTCAAAACCATTGAACTCAAACCTTTCGAAACCATTGAACTAAAACCTTTCGAAACCATTGAACTAAAACCTTTCGAAATCATTCAACCTTTTAAAACATAAACCTTTCAAAGGCTTACTGGGTTCAATTTAAAAAATGCAGAATTCTTTTAAAAACCTTTCGACTTTATTGGAAGCTACCTTTCGACTTTGTCGAAAGCTCTGCTTCGAAAGCTTTAAAACACATTATTTAAAACAATAGTCTCCTACCTTTAAAACAACTTCTTCGAAAGCTTTGGGTTATACTTCAATTAGAAAAGCAAGGTAAAACATCTAAGTCGAAAGCTCCGATACCTTTCGAAAGCATTGAGAAGAGGCTGGTTTTAGAAACAGGTAAACCTTTCGACTTTGTCGAAAGCAATGACTTTAGAAAAGCGGAAGTAACCTTTCGACCTTGTCAGAAGGTTTAAAGCATTTATTTTAAATGTTTGACCTGGTCGAAAGCAACCAAGTCGAAAGCTCTTATTCAAAAGAAAAGCAGGCGATTCTTTTGGTTTATAAAACAAACATACTCCAATTTCTTTGGCAACTAACCTTTAAACTAAGTACCTTTCGACCTTATCCAATTCATTACGTACCAAGTAACATGATACCATATGCATTGGTTTGACCTTGTCGAAAGCTATAATCTTTCGACTTTGTCGGAAGGTCTAGGTTGGAAGGTTTGATGTCTAAAATGGCCGAAACATGCTAAAAGCATGATTTTCTTGTTTTTAACTTAAAAGAGATAACTTTTCAACTAACATGCCTTTGTTTGTCAAATTCTTATTGGTTAATGAAATACTTTTCAGAAAAGTGCTGCCACTAATTTCAAAATTAAATAATGAATTTATTTTATAAAATGCCCCTTCTCCTTAATTAAATATATAAAACTTTTAAGTCGCATACCTTAAATAATTTTATATATTCATCAAAACACTTAGGAAAAATCTAGAAAAATTCCAGAAAATCTATTTTAATATGTTTTTCCAACATATAAAAATTTCAAATCCAAATAATTATTTATTTAGCCGTAAATAATTTATAACCCAATAAATCATTTTCTTCACTAGAAAATTAATATAAAATCCACATTAATTCAGAAAATTATGAAAATTGAAACTCATCTCTAAAATATCACTGACCTTTATTTAAATTTTCAATGCATTTGGATGTTATTTAATAGGGTTTTCATATCAAACATATCATAAAAACTAATATAAACATGCATAAATCACCAACAAGCATATATATAACTTTAATCATCAAAACATGGCATATACTTGCAAAAACATTTCAGATCTAATCTTAAAAGTGAAAACTATAAGAAAAAAGGATGAAGTGATTATTCGCCATAGCTTTGAGATTAAAAGATGTGAGATTTAATGTTGAATTAATCGATTGTCTTCCTTCTCTTGAAACCTAGCTTTATCTTCCTTGAGAATAAAAATGGTGGCCGGCCTTAGATATGTTTAGTTTGCTAAACTAAAAATGAATGTAAGTTTCATTTCCTAAGGGTATAAGCCTCTCCTTTTTCTCATATTACCATTACACATTTCCTAACACGTTAGTTTATGTTATCTCATTTCAATTTGCACATTAACATGGCATGGCTACCCTTAGTTTAATCAGATTTCAGCCTATTAATCTTCAAATTATTTTATTTAATTTAACCAATTGAATATCCTAAATAATGTTATAAAAATATAGGGTGTTACAGTGTGTTTATCAGATACACACACACACGCACTCACGCACACACGTACGTATGTATGTGTACGTATGTGTGTATAGATTGTGTAATGTGCAACGGTTTTATGATGATTTGTTTGTTAAGAGTTTGTGTGTAGGTTTAAATGATTGTAGTATGTGTACTGGATGTGTTGTGACTCATATGAGTGAACGGAATATGGGTATGTATTTTGATTTGGGTATGATTCAAATAGGCGAATGACTAAGCATGAGACCTTAGACACACATATGTTACATTATAGTTGAGACAGAGATGTCCAATATACCTTACTTTATTTACCATTGCCTACGATGTGTGTTACGGGTTTGGTGGTAGTTATATGCACCAAAGGTCTGCATTAGATATTATTTGCATCGTTCTTGGCTTTAGCCTTGAACGTTTGTAGCGCTATCCCGTATGCATTATAGGAGGCACTGTTACCTCGATCGGGTGCATTTGTGTGACGATCATTTATGAGATAGCGGTGTGTATCTCTTGTATTAGTGGTTCGATCGAGTCCTACAAGATTTCTTTTGCCTTAAGTAATCCAAGGGGAAATAGAGAGGCTCATGTTGTATCGATTGTTTGTGATACACATATAGGTAGTTGTATGTGATGTCTCGTTAGAGCATAACGGGCGGTTGATGCATCAACCTTTTTATCAGGGTCTTGGCTTATCAGGGACTAAAGAGCATGTTATCCTAAATAATGTAGTGTATCCTTTACACTCAAGTATGGCCTATAGTATAGCAACATTGGTTAGTCGTCACTCATGGTTCATCGTTTTAGTATTACATTAGAAATGTGCTAACTTGGATTAAGGCAAAGACATGGGCCGAGGTATATCTTAGTATTACCTCTTGTTTCCCCTTAGTAATGTTCATCTTATATGAGTGCACTAGTAATCATATAGTTTAGTAATATTTCAATAGACCTTATGTCTAACCTCTAGTTGTTTTCTGCTTTTCTATGTCAATTCACCTGAATAGACAAAGAAAATTATGAGAGATGGACTGTCTAAAGGCGAAGCATAGAGTGAGGAGCTAGTCGACTTCTTTATTATTTGTCACTACTATGTATTATTTCCATGTCAAATTTGTCAATGCATGAGGTACGAGACTAGATGTACTCTTTGTACTTTGGATAATCATGTACTTACACATGTTATGATTCATATATGAGATTTTAGTATATTTTGCACATGGACATGTCACTATATTATATATTATCTCTCCGTTGTGAGACATGACTTATTTGTACTCTGGTATATTGTTATGTCCTATTAAACTATACCATTTTGGCATTTTATTCAACGTATTCGTGTGTTGGATGTAGATTTATGCATTAGTTCCGAGTATTATGAATGGTGGGTCTTTACAATTTTGACTTAAGGTATATATTTATTTTAATTATATATTTAATCTTAAATGAATAAATGTATACATACATAGTTTATAAATCGTTATGTGTATATAAAAAACAATTTTTAAATTTTATCACTAAGTATATAACTTAATATCATCAAGTTACATAAACCAAAACTAATATCTTTATTTGATAAATAAATAAGTAAATAAAATCATGGGTGTAAACAAATTGTATGTACAGATAAATTTACAAAAATCGAATTTATAAATTACACACACATACATACATATATATATATATATATTAAGAAACCATAAAATTTTATAACGATATAAAATTATACATACATACACCATGAAATATAAAATACTTCGATAATCAGGTTGACTATTTACACATCGAAGCGGCAATTGCCTCCTCCCTTGAGAACTCTATCTCTAACTCTATAATTGGTATGCAATGTCAATAATGGAGAATAATTTGTATTTAAGAAAAAGGAGGCTATGTGGTATCATTTACAACGTCACATGCCACTTTACATTCGAAGCTTTAAGTTACATAATATAAGGCTTTACCTCTTCATCTTCCATTTGCAATTTTAAACCATTTAAAAAACTCATAAATGACCAACCCTATATTATGAATAGGGTATTAACAATTGTTCGCCATAAAATCAATATTTATCATATGAATTATTATTTTTGGAATGTTAAATAGTTAACAAAAATACAAAGTTAATAATAAAATAGACCATCTTTGAAAACTTATTTCAAGGATGGGCTTATATTCAAAACTTATTCCAAAAATAAGATTCGTTTGAGTTCAATATTTTTTCACTTTGAAAGTGCACAAATACAAAGCTGAAATTTTGTTTTCCACTTTATAAATGTGCAAATACTGAACCCCAAATGAAGCCTATTTATGCAACAAGTCTAATAAAAGACATATTCTTGCAATAAATTTCTTCTATAAGCCTATACTTAAGATAAATCCTAAATATGCTATAATTATAATTTTTATTAATTAATTTTTATGCCCTCCGATAATGATATAAAATAAATAATTTGATATAACCATTATATTAATTTCTTCACAATAACTCATAATTTTTGTAAACTATTATTAAGTCGGTTTCAAAAGAACAATGAGAGTTATGTCTGTGAAACTCCCAAGTGTGACACTCGGTCCTTAGTAATATTTGAACAAACTTTAAGCTTGTACGGACTTTGATGAAGCACGGTAATGGATGCAAGGTCAGATTCTTATAGATCATCTACATGGAGTCCTACTTTTTAATCATTAAAGCTACATGCTTAAGCAACGTTATATTATGCAAGTTATGTCTCTTCTTCAACACTATGTTGCTTAGATGTCTAGAACTTGGTTAACGGTCAACACCCTAATAATATCCGTGTTAATTACAAAGTTCCACTTTCGTAGTCACTTGGTTCGATCTTATAACATTTATCAATTAACTGCATTACTTTAGCCAAAGGCATATCTCTTCATGTTAATTTCTAGCTTTGGTGACACAACTTTTGTATCGAATGAAAAGAATCGTCTCTTGAGTAGTGTTTCACTTCATATGTTTTAATATAAACCCAATTATGACTATTCCCTATCTTTTGTCATGTGATATGTCCATAATCAAAGCATGGTCTCCACATATAAGATTAACAGTACACTCTAGTCAAAAGTGTTCATCAAGTGCATTGGCAGCGAGGGGTAAAATGGTTATAAAAAATTATTTTATTAATTTGCACAAGATCGTATTTTATATTTATACGAATAATAAATTTATACTAAATCATATGCCGTATTTATTAATAAAATATTTTGGGATATATTTGCAGTTCATTTGTATTTTAAATATTTATTTTATTATTGTTTAATAGTAATATTTTATTACTAATTCAATTCAAATATAATTTATTAACTTAATTTGAATTTAATTTATGTTTTAATATTTTGACATGTCTATATTCATAATACAAACATTGTATCTATATTAAAAGAGCTTATCTAACCAAGGTGTAATACGGGAACATGTGTATGATTAACCATCGTGGCTTATGGTTAATAACATGGTTAAGATTATATGCCAATGATGATGTCAAAAGGATATATTTATACATGGAAATAATTATATCTAAATTAATATAAAATATACAAATTATTAACATATATAAATTATTATTATTAATAATATATATTATTTAATCCGGCCATTAATTGGTTGATTTAGTTTTGTGTATGTATAGATATATTTAATATGGTATTATTCAATATGTGTATGTATGTATGTATATATGAATATATAAGTATTAAAACATATATTTTGACTTATGTATAGATATATTTATCTAAGATAAATTATTTAAATTCCATTTTACATAAATATATATAAAGACTTATATATACATAAAATCTTGTTTTGGATTTTCAAATAATAAGATTATAAAAACATTTTGACATTTTCAAATAAATAAAAAATATTTTTTGTTTGGTGAAGCCAAGTTCAAGTAAATTATATATGGTTTTTTCAAATTAATTGTCATGTATACGCGTGTGTGTATGCACACACACATATATACTTTTTTTAATGAGTGTTTCAAAAATAATTAATAATTTTTTTAGTATTAAATCCAAAACTTATTTAAAATCCAAATGATAGAAACTATGTATAATAGTCATACATATATGTATGTATGTATGCATATGTATTTATGTATGTATATGTTTGTATATGCATGCATGCATATACATAAATGTGTGTGTGTGTGTATTTAGATCTGAAAGTTAAGAAAGATTGTGTGCGTGTGTACACAAACACACACATATACTTTTTTTAAATAAGAGTTTAAGAAATAATTAATAAAAAAATTATTATTAAATCTGAAACTTATTTAAAATCCAAATGATAGAAACTATGTATATTTTCATATGTGTGTATGTGTGTGTGTGTGAATGCATGTATGCATGCATGCATACTAAATGTGTGTGTGTATTTAGATCGAAAAGTTAAGAAAGATTAAATGTATATATTTTTTATTATTAAAAAATCATATATTGTGTGTGTGTGTTGGTGAAATTTTCATTTTTATCACATCGACTGGATCATGAGACAATCTTGTGATTTATCGTCCTCACGATTAGGAACTGGCGAATTTAAGCTTAGTTAAATTCACCTTTAGAAAGCAACTGTGTTGCTGAATGCTTACACAGCCGAGTAGCCTCACTTTAACTATTTGTTAAAATATTGAAATGGATTAATAAATTAACATGCGTTTGAAAGTAAATTGCAAAAATGTAAAAGAACACGGAGAATTTTACGTGGTTCGGATTATTGTTAATCCTATGTCTATGGAGTAATCCACTATATTTGACTATTTTTGTACAAGAGATTTCAATGACCTTGAGGCGTATAATATTTTGCCCTTTTTTTATTTAGGAAGAAGAAGAAGTTTAAAAAGAAGATCCTCTTCTTTGTCCTTAGGTCTTTCATTTTACAGTATGAAAAGTGCATTGTTGATGGTTGTAATCGTTTTCCACGTTTTCCTTCAATCTCCGCCCTTGGATTTTGCCACGTGTCGCCTATTCATGAAGCTCATTCTTCGTGCCTAGATTGATGATGTGTCTTCGGTTGGAAATCCTGAGTCTGGCAAGATATTGAAATGTTGAAGCGGGATGCTCGAAAAAGTGAGCGGGAAGCTTTGGTTTGCATAGGTAAGCCTCTTCTCTCTTGAAGTAGCATGCCGCTCTAAGAGGAATGATAAGAGACCTTCCTGTGACTTTGTCATGTTGTTGATGTGTAGGAAAGGGTGCGGTAGTGAAGGTCGTCTAGCATTCAGACCTCACTGCCCCATAGTTGCTCTTACTTTCTTTGCTTAATTTGTCACTGTATCATATCAGAATGGAGTATCTCTTCCTATTCTGTGCTAAAAACTGCCCAGATGTGCTTAGGGCTTATTTGCTACTTGAATTGTTTTCTTGGTTGTTGCCGATGAGAGATTGAGAGAGGGAGAACCTCACATTTGTCATTTTCCTATAGGGTTAAGTCTGCGTTGAAGCATATCTTGGATGACCTTATATACATCCCCAGTGTAGTGCTCTTGGCTTTGTACGGTGCTATCTAGGTTGTTCCTAGTGTGTGCTTGTACAGACCTGATCATGTAGATTTTGACTGCATGTGAGTATAGCTAACTCAAATTCTCACTTGCAAACCTTTATGCTTTGGCCTTTTATTATGGTTTGGCCTTTGTTTTCGGAGATTCCCATGCTGCTCTGTCTTTTTGCATACCGCATCTGTTTCGTATAGCCTTGATTCTGATGGAGAAGGCTTGGGTCTGGTTAAATGCTTAACCTACAACCTGCTCTTTGCTAATCTCTGTTGCCGTTAGGTAGTATCGTATGTTTCTTTTTGGTTTTGACTTATGGTAAGAACGGGTGTAACACTTGCCTTCCAAGTCCGAGGGGACCACAAGTCGGGGTAGACTTGTTGCCTTATGCATCTGGTCTGTATCTTCACTCGGTCTTGTCTAATTTATCTTTTCGGCGCTAGGAATAAGTCTTTTCAGCTACTTGCGCATTTAATGCTTTGATATACATGTCAATGTCTTACAAGACCATTTCTTAACAGTTGCATAATCTTCCTTTTCATTTTTCTAGGCAGATTTTCATAAATCCTTCATACTCATTATTTTCTGCATCAAAACCACATTTCATTTGATATTTGGTCATTTCAATCGTTTGGTTGCAATTTAAACTTAGGTGCGTATTTCCCTTCTTCATCTTCCCCAAATTCTATCTTCGTTTTCTTGCTTAAAAAGAGTGGGATTAATTTTCAAATTTAGGAGTAATTTCATAGGTTAAGGATAGGATATGCCGCATTAACTCTCACTCGATCTTTCTTTGAAATAGTATCTAGGGTTTTTAGCATGGATACTTCTATTTCTTCTTTTTCACTCTACGTTGGGATGTTACTTATGTTGTTTTATGTTTTTCATTCTTGTAGTCTACGGCCTTGATGATGAAGGTGTGCGAATCAAGGAATGTGCAAGCCCTGCTTTCGAGTCGGGTTACCAAGCTCGAAGTTGATCTTGCTTCGGCCAATGCTGCACTGGCTACTGCTAAGGTAAAGGCAGAGAAGGAGGCCGGAACGGTTCGAAAGCAGGTTGAGAAGGCTGCGAGGGAGGCTAAGGCCGTTGAAGAAGCTCGAGCTATGAAGGAGCGCAAGTTGGAGGAAAGGGATGAGGATCTTGCCAGAGTTAAAAAGGAGCTGGAGAAATCTTAGGAGGATCTTGACTAGGGCTGTCAATTTCCAGCACGAACCGAAACACGACCCGAAGATTACACGGAAATTAGCAGGTTAACCCGACCTAGTTAAGTTGGTGGGTCATTTTCAGGTCAACCCGAATTTGACCCGTTTATAAACGAGTGGGTTTCGGGTTGACCCGCGAACCGAATTTCACCCGTTTATACTTATATGGGTTGACCTAACCCGATTATGACCGTGAACCCGAATTTGACCCGTTTATAACCCATTTATACTTATATGGGTTGACCCGACCCGATTATGACCCGTGAACCAGAATTTGACCCGTTTATGACCAGTTTATAACCCATTTATACCTTATCCGGGTTGACCCGACCCGTTTACGACCCAACCCGATTATAATCGGGTTACACGGGTCGAGTCGGGTCAACCCGTTTATAATCGGGTCAGGTTTGGGTTGAGCTATTTCTGACCTGTTTAATAAACGGGTTGACCCGACCCATTTAAAATTAACCCAAACCCGACTTGACCCGACCCATTGACAGCCCTAATCTTGACACCATCACTTCGAAGGTCACCTATGGTTTTTATGCTGAGGCGAGATGTCAATATAAGGTGGAGGTTAGGCCTGACTTTGTGAATGATGAATCTATGGGGGACTCAATTTTTGTATTCTGCCAGAATAAGTGGAAGGCGAAGGAGGCTGAGGAAGAGGATGTTGATCCTGGGCGTTATGAGCATGATTCTCAAGGAGAAAAGGGAGCAGCTGTGGTGGATCAAGGAAACCTGCAACCTGAAGAGCAAGACCAACTTGCCAAAAAGGTTAACTCCACTTCCTTGATAGATTTAGATGAGTGATCACAGGTATCCTTTTGTGTTTTTGTATTTGAAGTTATGAAATTCACTTTGATGGCTTGTAATATAACATTATTTGTTATGTTTAAAATGTTGTGTTTCCCTTTATTGTTTTGTTTAGTATTCTGGAGAGAATGTGTTTGCAAAACTGTTAAGGGAGATTGAGGCTAGACTCGAGAAAATCACATTAAACCGTCTTGGGTTAAGTTCAACAAACCTGGCTAAATGTGAAAAGGAATTAGACCAGACTCGCGCAGGTCTTAAGAATGAGATCGCAGAGTTATTTGCCCGAATTAATCAAGTGGTTCGAGAGAGGGACGCCCTTAGTGATTTTGTTTTGCTCTGATGGCGTCACACGTTACAGAGCAGTTCATTTCCACCTAATCTTGAGTGGTTTAGGCTTAAGTTTAGAACTTTGATTGATGACTAGTCTTCTCATATCTTTGCGAATTTATGTAAGGTCGTTAAGTAGGTATAATGTAACAAACTTTGTGATTTTGAGGCTTATCTTCCATTAAGTGATTAAGTTTTATTTCAGTAATGGTCTGAATTGGTTTCTTCGAACTTTGTTCTATACTAATTGTATCTATCGCTAGGATGCCTCTGCCTCCACTATTGTTCCAACCCGGAAGGGTTTTGATGTGGTTTTGGTGGATGATGCTCCTAAAGATGACGTTGCTCCACTTAGATATGATGTCGAGAGGCTTGAGACATAATTAAAGTTCTATCGCGAAGAACTCGCAAAGGCCCAGAGTGCACTCGAGCACTAGTATGACTGCAATTGGAAATTGTGATTCTGGTCTGGAGACCCTGCATCTAAACTAAAAGGAATAGAATGGACCGTACAAGTAGGTAAGAACTTTATGGTATAGTATACAAGGAAGAAATTACAGAATATAAGAAGCAAGTGGAGGGTATGTCTGTTGAGATTGCTAGACTACTTGGCGAGTTGGAGACTGCCGAATATATGAGGTTGATCGAGGTGTCTCAATCAAATATTGCCTCTGCTCCTCTGATGAGTTCTGAGTCCTCTTTTCTTCGTAGTGACGGTTGGAAGTTTATTGTTAGGAGATTGTTTGGTGATTTCTCAAGTGAGAATAAGAAGACAAAGGCTCAATTGATAGAGACCTTAAATGATATCAGAAGGAAAGCAGCATTGGAGCTGCACAGACTTAAAAGCGTATTGTCATCCCTGAATGATAGGGTCACTTCCTATATGAATAAGCTTGAGCAAGAGAATGCTAGGAATAAGAAGGTTGAAGCATTT
The DNA here is from genome assembly GCA_030737815.1 of Allium fistulosum. Classification (NCBI taxonomy): domain Eukaryota; kingdom Viridiplantae; phylum Streptophyta; class Magnoliopsida; order Asparagales; family Amaryllidaceae; genus Allium; species Allium fistulosum. Next base: position 793,061,900 of record CM060902.1, on the reverse strand, counting down.
TTGCAAGGTTCTCGAGAAGTTTTAGAATTTTTCTACCCTTCACTGGATCAAAGTCTTCTAAGTGATAAGGAGGATTTTTAGATGACAGTCGGTTTGGATGAGGACCCTTAGGCAGGAGCTCGTTATGACTCCTGACAATCCGCCGCTCGGACTTAGTGCTTTATTACATAACTTTAGTTTTAGGAAAACATTCTTGTGACATTTAACTTGACTTAAGATGGAGAAAACACTTTTTGTAATCTGACATTATTTGGTTTCGCAATACCAAAGCCGGTTGGTTAATATTCATACACATAAATCTATAGGTTTTTTGATAATTCTAGTTTGTCTATTTATATTGTTATATAATTGTGAGCTTATTCGACCTTATCTAGTTAATTCGTGTTATTTAGGATTCGGAGGTGGACGTTCTACGAAAGAAATTAGACTCTGCTCAACTCAGAAAGAGGAGCTGGAAGATTTACTAAAGAATGCTAAGAGCATATATACAGCCGTATATACGGATGAGATCAAAAAGCTAAGAGGAAAGATTGTTGAGATGGATAGAGAGATGGCATTGCGTATGAATGTAGAGGAGAATTCTTCAGCAGCCCTAGCTTCACGTGTCCCTCTTGGGTAGGGTGCAGTCCTTGAGCTTCCATCTAATGACTCAACTTAGATCCTTAAGTGGAAGAATGATGCGAAGGCTCATTATGAGGCCAAGATTAAAGATTAGAGAACTACTTTAAAGGGGAAGCTAGGGACACTGAATGCTCAAGTTTCCCTGCTCTCATCCAATAAGAATGAGTTTGTTGGTCCTTCCTCTAAGAATGTAGAGAATTTAAAGGAGCGACTCTTGCGTGAGGTCGATAGAGTTAGATAAATGGCTATGAGGCAAATGAATGCCTTAAAAAACAAGATATATAGTTTGGAATGTGAGGTCCGATTGAACTCCACTACGGTTTCCCAAGGTGGGATGGACAGGGCATCCTTTTTGGATGAACTTCATAAAGAGAAGGTAAAGACCAGAATAGAAGAAATCAGTCAACAACGTGTGATTGACATTTTTAAATGTTTCTAGCCTAGACTTGACTTGTCCTTTATGTACAATCAGGCTGACTATGAATACAGATCCGTAGATTATGGAAACATTTGGGCCGGTGCTAATTATGATCCATGCGTGGCATATCATAAATCGACTCGTGGTCGGGTCTCTCGTTCTTGATCATCAGTGGCGATTACAGAGCTGGAGGGCTAATTTTTGTCTCGGCTTACCATGATGTATTTTTGCAGATCGGAATGATGTGGTGTGTTCACACTTCGATTAAATTTGTAATTTAACCTTTGTAAAAGTAGTGTTTTCTTTGCAATATGACTTGAGTGGTAATTTTTTGTAAACTAAAAGAAGTAATATTATTGTAAGATCCATGGTTAAGTATTGACAACTCAGTTTTCTGATGTATACCTGGCGATACTTGAGTAGTGTTCGGGCTTGTACCTGATTGACGGTATGTTCCCTACGGTGTACTTGTTTGCATTCTCCTAGGATATGTTTTGGGGAGTAGTGTATGTGTCCCTGATCATGACTTGATAGGTCGTGACTTCTCGATATCTGCAAATGCGATCTGATCCTTTACTAAGTTAGCTGTAGGTTGGGTAGAGCGGATCCCAGTTTTGATGATGCACGCATCAAGATATGCTCCTTGTTCCATGAATAAAGTGTCTATAGCTGGATGCTGGGATGATCTGCCCCCCTTGTTCTGACCTGCCCCCTGTTCTAGGTGTAAAATATCTTTAGCCGTATGCTTGGCCAAATATCAAACCTACCCCTGCCCTGGGGTGAAACGTCTCTTTGCACCTACCCCTTGTTCTGGGGGCGAAAATGTCCTTAGCCACGTGCATGGCCGAATATCATACCTACCCATGTTCTAGAGTGAAACGTCTGTTTTGACCTACTCCAGGTACTAGAGCGAAAATGTCCTTAACCACGTGTGTGGCCAAATATCAGACCTACCCCTGTCCTGGGGCAAAACGTTTGTTTTGATCTACCCCGGGTTCTGGAGCAAAAATGTCCTTAGCCATGTGCGTGGCCGAATATCAGACCTACCCCTATCCTAGGGCGAAACATCTGTTTTGACCTACCCTAGATTCTAGGGCGAAAATGTCCTTAGCTGCGAGCTTGGTACGACCCACCCCTTATTCTAGGGTGAAATGTCCTACGTATATTGAGCTGAATTCTTCTCTAACGTCACTGTTCTCATTGCAAAGATTGTAGTTATTGTTCTTAGGTGAAATCATACCTTTGGAACAATGGCGGTGGGCCAAAAAGAGTGAATCTTCATGCTCGGGCCATGATCATTCCCATTGCGGAAGTAGATTTGACTAAGAAGCCAGGTCGTGATATAACCTACGATCGCATGCGCATAGTTTTTGAATTGATTCAGGCCGTCTAATTCCATATGTCCAATGTGGTATCTCGAAATAACTAACATAAGTGTTTTTTATACTGGTTCGGGAAGTCAAATATCCCTACGACCGGTCTTTATGATTTGTCATCATAGAAAAGTCCATACCAGAGCAAGGAAATTTGTCGTCCTGTCTAGCAAAATATTTTGGCTGAAGAGCCGGACCTGCATTGATGTAGATCCAAGTGTGTAGGGCTAGTATCACCATTCGTAGTGTTGAGTGTGCCGTTTTCGCCTACTAATCTAGCGTTTTGCTGAGTCAGTGACTACTGGCGATGAATTGTGAAGGTGCCGATATATATATATATAGAGAGAGAGAGAGAGAAATTTTACAAATATTTTACCTGATTGATATCCCTACATCCAATTTACTACATTCATATGTTTACATTTTTTTGGTGCAAAGCTTGTCTACGGCTTAGTATACTTTGTTCTTGGCTTGGACCCTTTAGTTAAGTACTGGGTGCTTGTCCTTGCAGTTACTACTCCGACGCCAGCTCCTCTCCCGAAATTTGAATTCATCCCATACTAGACCCCGGCTGTCTGCTCTGCTCTGCTTCCACCTCAACATAGTATGGAAGCATAAGAAATCCTTGTGAGAGCATCTGGATCCGGCTCCGATGGGGAGGGAGTAGCGGCCAATCTTTCAAATCCATGTGCATCTCAATCACTTCAGCTTGCTGCTTGCTGAGGTGATTGAGATATGTGTAATAGGTTACGGTGAAAGAACACCAATGTTATTGTGATTGTATTTTCTCAATTCTAGTTTTGGGTTCCGTGCCCTAACCCGAACCGGCGTCCAAACCAACAAAGACCTACACGTCTGTGTTCCGCTGGTAGTCATTGATTAACACGGGAGAGCAACGGATGGCTGGTAAGTGCTGTTGAACGGGATTCCACACACCATGGATTCTTAAGCCATTCTATCAAGTAGCTTGTGGCTGGTCTCACTGCTCCCATTTTGGAGTGTGCCGTGACTGTTTATCTGCTGCATGACACATGCAATAGACAAGCAGGGGCGATGATGAGATGGAAGATGAAATTGGAGGGTTGCTGGAATTTGATAAGTAAGGAATGGAGAGACGGAGGGATGGAGGAAGGAGGGAAAAAGGGATGGAGGTTCGGACCTTCCTTCTAGTGTAAAAATGTTGGTGAAAAATTTCATCTTCACCATACTTGACTGGATCATGAGACAATCTTGCGATTTATCAACCTCACGATTAGGAATCAGCGAATTTAAGCTTAATTAAATTCATCTTTAGGAAGCGACTGTGTTGTTGAATGCTTACACAGCCGAGTAGCCTCACTTCAACTGTTTGTTGAAATATCGAAATGGATTGATAAATTAAGATGCGATTGAAAGTAAATTGCAAAAATTTAAAAGGAAAAGGAGATTTTTACGTGGTTCGGATTGATGTAATCCTACATCCACAGGGTAGTCCACTATATTTGACTATTTTTGTACAAGAGATTTCAATGGCCTTGAGGCATACAATATTTTTCCATTTTTTCATTCAGGAAGAAGAAGTTGAAAAAGAAGATCCTCTTCTTTGTCCTTATGCCTTTCCTTTTATAGTGTGAAAAGTGCATTGTTGATGGTTGTAATCATCTTACCGCATTTTCCTTCAATCTCCACCTTTGGATTTTACCACTTGTCACCTATTCATGAAGCTCGTTCTTCGTGCTTGGATTGATGACGTGTCTTCGGTGGGAAATCCTGATTTTGGTGTGATATTGGAATTTTGAAGTGGGATACTCGAAAAAGTGGGCGGGAAGCTTTGGTCTGCATAGGTCAGCCTCTTCTCTCCTGAAGTAGCATGTCGCTCTAAGAGGAATGATAAGAGACCTTCCTATGACTTTGTCGTGTTGTTGATGTATAGGAATGGGTGTGGTAGTGAAGGTCGTCTGGCGTTCAGACCTCACTGCTCCGTGGCTGCTTTTACTTTCTTTGCTTAATTTGTCACCATGTCGGGTCAGAATGAAGTATCTCTTCCTATTTTGTGTTGAAAACTGCCCAGATGTGCTTGGGGCTTATTTTCCATTTGAATTGTTTTCTTGGCTGTTGCTGATGAGGGATTGAGATAGGGACAACTTCTGTAACGACCCGTATTTTTGATAGTTGAAAATATTTAATTAAATGAGATTTTGAAAATTAATATTATCAGAGATTAAAATTTACGATTTGTGAATGGGAAAAAATTATTAAAATGTAATTTAATAATGTTGATTGAATGAAATCGATAATTGTTTAATGTGATTTCAATCAATTGTAATGGTAAAGCTAATTGGTAAGTAATTGTAGAGCTTAAATTGGAAATAATTGTGAGTCAATAAGGAATGAATTAAATGTTGTATTAATGGTGAAATAATATATATTTAATTGAGACTAGTTGATATAAAATATGAAATTAGTTTTGGTAAGTAATTTATAATCTTTGTTTGTAAACAATAAGTTAATGAATATGGATTACTAAGTTATAACGATTGGTTTTTCCTCATCTCATTAATTAGTCCATTTGAATATTGAATTGGTAATTAATGGAATTAAATGTAATTAAATATTGTTGTTAACCCGCCATTTTACAAGGCCATAAACAGGCGCATTCAACCTAACCAACTTCATGATTATCGAGGCTGGAATACGATGGATTCAGTTTAAAAGGATGAAGTCCACTTGGATATGTCGTTCGATCTGGAAGTTGTGGGTCGTTCGGCATGGATGGCTCGGTCTAGAAGTGAGGGCGATCGGCATTGTCACTCATCATAAGTGTTGCTCGGCATGCTACACTCAGCATATGCCGCTCGGCATACTTCACCCAGCATATGCCGCTCGGCATACTTCACCCAGCATATGCCGCTCGGCATACTTCACTTATCAAAGGTCGCTCGGCAAGATGGCTCGGCATCGTGGCTCACCAAGGTCGCTCGGCATTGTGTTAAGGACAGTGTCGCTCGGCGAGATGGCTCGGCATCGTGGCTCGGCAAGGTCACTCGGCATTGTGTTAAGGTCAGTGTCGCTCGGCGAGGTGGCTCGGCATCGTGGCTCGGCAACGCCGCTCGGCGTAAGGTAGTGGTTCGGCAGTGGTAGGTTGGTTCGGCGCTAGAGGTAGTTCGGCTTGAATGTTTAGCAATTGAAGTTCGGCCTTGGTTGCCATTCGACATGTGTGGGTCGGTTACAATGAAAAGCATGGCTCGGCTATGGCCTTGGTGGGCCCAAATTACTCAGGAAGCCCAGTAACTCGGGATTTACCTAAAAATACAGCATATAGGGGTTCAGAAAGGGGGATCTTCTCTTCTGCTCTCTGACTTTCTACTTTCTAAGGCTAAGGCTACTCTACTATTTTTGTAATTGTAATCGATTATTACGGCAATAAAAAGGAAACTTCTGGAGTGGACGTAGGCCGGAGTTAGCCGAACCACTATAAAATCTGTTGTTCACTGCTTTCATTTGAATTTTGACTGTTCTTCACATTATTACTCTCTACATATATCCTATTTGTGAGCTGTGACTGTGATTGGGTGCTTTCGCTTAGATTTGGGTGTTAGTGACCAATTTTGGCGCTAACATTTTGGTGCTTTCACTGAGAAGGCAAGCACTCGGGAATTTTGGAGTTAGGAACTTGGATTCAAGGAAGCAATGGCTAGGCCATCAGCAAGGAAACAAGTGACAGAAAGAAGTCAGCATGAAGGAAGTCAAGAGGCTTCCTCTGGTGCTAATCAGGCCTCAATCTATATCACTAGAGACGAGATGGAGACGATGTTGAAAAGGCAGGAGGACATGATACAGAACCTACTTCGACAGGTTGGACAAGTTGGAACACAAGGTCAAGGGAATGGACCAACCGCGGCTGCTGGCAATGCAGAACAAGGAACCAGAGCTGTAGAAGTTTCTGAAGGTCAAAACCAGAACCAGACTGGAGAGGTTGGAGGAAATCAGCCAAGGCCTAGGAGAGGACCTCCAGGATTGGATACTGGGAGAGCGGTGAATGAAGCTCAGCAAGCAGGGACCAACGTGAACGTAAATGAACAACATGAAGAGTACCCCCTAGGACATGGGGGCAAGGTAGAGATGCAAACAGGGGACTACCCCCGGATGGAGATGAGCGGGTAGCTGGATTAAGAAGAAGGATTATGAGAGGAGGACTGCCGAGTAGAGGCTTGGAGGAGGTCAGTCGAAGTCTGTTCACTCTGGAAATTAGGAATGCGAGGAACCCTCCAGAATTCAAACTGCCAACACTGGAGGCCTATGATGGAAAATCAAATCCAACTATGCATGTAACCAGATACATCAGACATATGGAAGTGCTGGGGGCATCTGAGGAGGTGATGGCAAGATGTTTCCTTTTATACTTGATGGATTTGGTTGCGCTTTGGTTCAGGCAGCTGGAGAACGGATCGATCAGGACATGGGGCGAGCTAGTGGAATGCTTCATGAGACAGTTCAGGGTCCATGTGACGCGACCTAAGAGTGTAATGACACTGGCATCGATGAAGCAGAGGTCAGGAGAGTCCGTGAGAGGTTTTCTTATGCGATTTAATGCAGTTGTGGCATCGGTAGATCGCCCGGATCCATCAATGATTTTGATGGCGGCAGTGGCAGGGATTGTGGAAGGCACGGAACTCAAGGATTCATTAGCACGGGATCCACCGTGGGATCTTGGAGAATTCTATCATGAGGCTGAGAGATTCATTCGGCTGGAAGATTCACGCGCTGAGAGGCAAGAAATAAATGTCGTGCAAGGCGAAGGAACCTCCAAGGAACAATCTGGAATAGACAAAGGAAAGCGGAAGTAGAATGACAGATACAATGGTCCTGACAAACGGAAGAAATTCTGAGAACCCAGATTCAAACAATACGCTGACTTGACGCCAAACCTGAAACGGATTTACACAGAGACTCGGGGGAAGCTCCCCTATCGAAAACCACCCAGGAGAGATCCCACGGAACGGGAACGTAGAAGTGGAAAGTACTGCCTATTCCATGAGCTAGAAGGGCATGCTACTGATGAATGCCGCCATTTGAAGGATGAGGGGGAAGAGCATGTTAGAAGTGGTAAATTGCCATAGTACATGAGAAGTCGGACAGCGGTCGTAGGACCTGAGCAACTACCGTCTGCACCCAACAGAACTAATCCTGGATCGGGATCACGACTCATCATCAATTGATCGTGATGGCACGGGCCAAGTTCAGGACTTGAACTTTGGTCGATTACATAAAGTTCTTAAATTTGATTTCAAAATAAAACGACTATTCCACTTACACATGTAAGGGAACCGGAGAGATCCCCAGGCATGCTCTGAGATGGAAATAGACCGCTATGCCCAGAGTGGCAGTATCTAGATTTTTCCTTTGTTTATGATTGAACATTTGGAATTTTAATTTAATAAATGAACTTAAATTTCATAAAATAAACCTTTGACCGGAGAGTTAAAGGATGAATATTGGAAATCAATTTGAAATAAATCGCTTTATGACCCTACCCGGAGAGACGGGGTCCAGAGTGCAGAAGTGAGTTGCTTCGTCGGAAAGCGACAGGATCAACTCACTTAACATCGTTCCCCATTCAGCGGTGAGTGATTGGATCGGTGTTCGATAAGAGCCCGGAGTGGCTATAATCGGCCTAGGATTTAGGCCATGACATCGCTTAATGTTCAGGGACACTGAACCGGAGTGCAAGGAGCGACGCCGCTTCGCTGAAGGGCGACAGGATCGGCTTGATCGTCGTTGTTTCCCCTTCACCGGAGAGTGACAGGATGGGATCTAACAAGAGCCCGGAGAGGCTACAATCGGTCTAGGACTTAGGCCATGACATCGCTTAATGTTCACGGACACTGAACCGGAGTGCAGGGAGTGACGCTGCTTCGTCGGAGAGCGACAGGATCAGCTCACTCAACGCTGTTTTCCCTTCACCGAAGAGTGACAGGATGGGATCCAGTAAGAGCCCGGAGAGGCTAATATCGGTCCAAAAGGATAAGGGCATCGCTCAATGTTCAGGGACGCTAAACCGGAGCGCAAGGGATAGGTTGCTTCGTCGGAGCGCGACATGATCTGCCTATTCAATCGTTAAGTTTGGATCGAGCTTAGCAAGGGTCCGGAGAGGCCGTCAACGGTCTGGAAAGATCGTAGGATTCGATTGCTGACTTCGAAGAGGCGAATTCGGAATTGGATAACGACTTGGAACGGTCGCGGAATAAACTATCAGATTCGGATGGAATCGTTTGATAACGAATGTAGCATGGACCTTGGATATCGGGATAGAGACTATTCAAAACACACCTTCTAATAGCAAGGCATGTTTTGGGGGGCAAATGTTAACCCGTCTTTTTACAAGGCCATAAACAGGCGGATTCAACCTAACCAACTTTATGATTATCGAGGCTGAAATATGATGGATTCAGTTTAAAAGGATGAAGTCCACTTGGATATGTCGTTCGGTCTGGAAGTTGTGGGTCGTTCGGCATGGACGGCTCGGTCTGGAAGTGAGGGCGATCGGCATTGTCACTCGTCATAAGTGTCGCTCGGCATGCTACACTCAGCATATGCCGCTCGGCATACTTCACCTAGCATATGCCGCTCGGCATACTTCACCCAGCATATGCCGCTCGGCATACTTCACTTATCAAAGGTCGCTCGGCAAGTTGGCTCGGCATCGTAGCTCACCAAGGTCGCTCGGCATTGTGTTAAGGACAGTGTCGCTCAGCGAGATGGCTCAGCATCGTGGCTCGGCAAGGTCGCTCGGCATTGTGTTAAGGTCAGTGTCGCTCGGTGAGGTGGCTCGGCATCGTGGCTCGGAAACGCCGCTCGGCGTAAGGTAGTGGTTCGGCAGTGGTAGGTTGGTTCGGCGCTAGAGGTAGTTTGGCCTGAAGGTTTAGCAATTGAAGTTCGGCCTTGGTTGCTGTTCGACATGTGTGGGTCGGTTACAATGAAAAGCATGGCTCGGCTATGGCCTTGGTGGGCCCAAATTACTCAGGAAGCCCAGTAACTCGGGATTTGCCTATAAATATAGCATGTAGAGGTTCAGAAAGAGGGATCTTCTCTTCTGCTCTCTAACTTTCTACTTTCTAAGGCTAAGGCTACTCTACCATTTTTGTAACTGTAATCGATTATTACGGCAATAAAAAGGAAACTTCTGGAGTGGACGTAGGCCGGAGTTAGCCGAACCACTATAAAATCTGTTGTTCTTCACTGTTTTCATTTGAATTTTGACTATTCTTTACATTATTACTCTCTACATATATCCTATATGTGAGCTGTGACTGTGATTGGGTGTTTCGCTTAGATTTGTGTGTTAGTGACCAGTTTTGGCGCTAAGAATTATGGTTAATGTAAGAAAAGACGTTAATTGTAGAAAATGAGGATAATAAGATAGAAACTTATGTTTAATACATTTCATAAGGTATTGATTGATTTAATAATAAGAATGTAAATCAAAATAAAAGGATTTATTGGAATTTTAAAATATAATTAACTGGGATTTTATTACAGTTGTAATTGAATGCTGAAATTAATGTAATATTTAAATCTTGAAATTAACATGGAAAATTGTATTTTAAAGGATTATCAATTTCTTTGTAATCAAGAATGATGAGAATTGTTAACTTTTAAATTTGAATTTAAAAGTGATTAAATCAATTTAATAATAATTTATTTAATTAACGTGCAAAATTAGTTTGTTTGGGCACTGTCTTGGATTTCGACGAAACCAGTTTCATCAGATCCAAAATAGTGAATTATTATAGGATTTCAAGTTTCGTAGCGATCGAACTTATCGTTTGATCGTGCGAGCTCGAAACGCGTAGAAATCAATTAATGGAATTTAAATGAATATAATGTGATTTTAAAAGCTAACTTCTATATACAATGGAATTAGGGTTTGAAACTAGTTCCATTGAGTTTAAAAATCTTGAAAACCTATATTTCGATATACTGGGAGACCTATTTTCGTTTCGGGAACGAAACGGACTTTTCTGGTCTTGGTTATCGCTTCGACCCAATTCGATCTGTTCCATCCATTCTTATCCATCTCTATCTATATATAGGCTGTTATAAACCGTAGCAGTCTTTTATTTCATTTTTCTATACGTACAATTTCTATCTATCTGTTCCATTCTCTGTTCCTTCTCAATGGCAGACATCTCAAAACCCTAATTACAATTTCAAATCAAACTCCAAAATCAAAACTCCTCAAACCCTATCATATAATATATCGTTGTGAAGCTTTCAATGAATGTAATCTGCATTCGAAGCTATCCCCGGATCTGCAGCCTTCTTCAAAGCCAAACCCATCGCTGTCAAAGCCGTCACCACTGCCTTCAGCCTCTCGTGCCGCACCGCTCCAACATCAGCCGCGCTCAAGCCCCACCAACGCTGCCTTCAACCGCTCAACAATCTAGGTATGTTTGTTAATTTTATTTTATGTTTAAAATTATCTATGATAATATCCCTAATATAATAACAATTATAAACCCATGATTACTAATTTTAACAACAATTTAGTTATAGGTTTGAGAATATGTGTGTGTGTGCATGTATATTTACATGTATATATGTATATGTGTGTGTATACTTCTATGTGAACTAATATAAATATATAAACTTTTATATGCTTATGTCCCTTAGCAAATGCTACCACACACATATACTGTCGTTGGATCCAATATAATAAGTAATTAAATTCTCTTCTATTAATGACCAAACATATGATGTTAACGACAATATATGGTAAATTTAATTTAATTTGCACATATTGGTTGCACCTTAGATGTTTAATTTTGCCCTGTTTGGCAAGTATCGTGTACGAACATTATATAGATATTCGTTTTTTAAAGTAAAACAGTAATTAATATTCATTTGATAAGTTATTTGTAAGATTTATTTCAATATTGGTCAAGTTATAAACGCAATGATATTTATGTTTCATAAATAAATATTTCAAATCGAACGGTTAACGAAATTTTGATAGAACTTTCTTCTTGTTCCACATGTACACTCTTTTTTGTATAATACGAAGAACAAGGGGAATGCTGTCGAAATTTTGTTAACCATTCAATTTGAAATTATTTACAAAATGTAAATATCATTGCATTTGTAATGGGAAGTAGGATATTTAGCCATTGAAAAAAGTGTAGAAATCCCTAGGTATAGCTTTGAAATTATTTGTGAACTCCACTAATAATAAAAATAACAATAGTAAAAATTATTTGTGAATTATATTATTAATTAATATTAATATTAAAAATAAGAAGGGTATATTAATAAAACTAATAATAACGTTATTAAAATTAATAATAACAACAGTATGTTAATAATAACATTAAATATAGTGTTATTAAAATTAACAGTAAAATTAATAAAGTTAGTAAAATTAATAATAAAATCTATAATGTTATTAAAATTAATAATGTTATTATAGTTAATAATAAATAATGCTATTTTTATTATTAATTAAAATTAATAATAAAAATAACAACAGTATACGGTATTAATATAGTACTAAATAAATGATAGTAATGTAATTATTACGATATTAATAATGTTACTAAATAGATGGTAGTAATGTTATTATTAGTGTTTGGTTTTATTAAAAAGTTAGGAATGATATACTATTATGTAAAAAATAATTGTTTACATGTAAAGTATAAAAGATGGATTATTCGAAAAATCGAATTGGATGTACATGAACGGTAAAAAAAGGAACAATATCATTTCACTTTTAAAATGGTGTGAATGCATTCACGAAAGTGACATCTTATAATAAACAAATATGGTAGAAGTCTGATGTCCGTGTTCAAAATGTCATTGTCTGGAACTTATAGAGTATTTTACTATGATATAACATTTACATCAATATGATTTTATGTCAAACTATATTGTGAGGATATATCATGAAGAAGATGATCAAGTTGAACAAGAAGAGATCGTAAATATAGATATAGATTGCGATGAACCCCGTTTTGAACAAAATATAGGTGCAGAACATAGAAAGACTGAATAGTTCATAACGTTGCTGGTCTGAGTATGTGGACCGATGAACCAGATTTGAAGGAAGATCCTGACTCGGAAGCAAAAAAAGTTCTTAAACCTATTAAAAGCATTAAAACGACCACTATATAAATGTTGTAAAATGACACACTTGTCAATAACAACTAGGTTAATTGCTACAAAATCCGAATGCAATGCATTAGAAAACTTATCTAATGTAATTCTTAACTTATGTAAAGAAATGTTTCCACTTGACAATGTGTTCCCAGAGAATTGAAGATGGAGACCTAAAACTAAAAATGAATGGGCCTTAAGCTCTTTAAAACGGGACTTAGCTTTTCAAAACTGCTACTTTGGGCAGATTTTACAAGGGCTGATCGATTCGGTGTTCCCTTGTTGGCGATCCGTAGCTAATTGACTTGAAAGTAAGAGATCAAAGCCTCGGGCGGTTAACTCCAATACCAAGCATCGATCGAACTATTTGTCCTTATAAGACCAAAACATGCAGTTTTTTATTTTATTTTAAAGTTTGTTCCTTTTGCTTATAAATGGATGTTAGCATAGTTTAGTGGCAAGGAGATGGTGTTTCCTTGGTAGGGACTAGATTTCAAGTATTATTCCTTGCAAGAATATATGTTCTGACTTAAAGGAGGAATTTTATGTATTTGATTAAGTATATGTTAGTATTTTATTAAGGTATGTTATCAGTTCATTATCTTTCTGTCATGTAGCCCAAGCCGCAGATCTCCTCTGCTTGATTCTCTAGGTACATATTCCTTAGGTCAGGAATAAAACCTTGGTTGATGCATAAACTTATTTATTTTATTTATGCTTTAACATCTTATAAAACAAATATACTTTTTCTCTTCAAATCAAACGACTAAACCTGTGAATTTGTGATTCGTCGTTGGTTGATTTTTTTTTTTTTTTCGCGCTTTCACTTTGAGTGTTATACAGTTATTTTACATATTTTTAAAGTATAGAATTAAAACTTCATCTAAATTGACTTGGATAAATTCCAAATCCCCTTCCCTAGTTTTATTTTTTATTTTTGATAAAAAAATATCTACAGTTTGACATTTGATTTTTATGTAATTTAAAATAATAGTTATCGTGGTCTCATAAGAAATGATGTCTAATTGTTCTAGCATGATTTATTGGGTTTTAATAAATTTTATAGCATTAAGATTGTGATCTATTTAGTTTTAAATCAAAATCCCTAAAAGTTTGTTGCACATAAACAACTTAAGCATAGTCAGCTTAATAGCAGCTAAAATATGTTCTATTTCAGTAGTTGATAAAGAATGGAATTTTGTTGTTTGCATTATATGGTTATGGTGACGGGTTATATGCAGATAATTAGATAAATTAATATATGTTCAAAGTCATGGCAACGGATTTTTGGTGGCTTCTATTGTATAGTACACTATTTATACTCAAGCAATTTGACAATCTTAAATCATTTTATTTCCACGAAAATTTCTTCTATTACATAATTAAAATGAAGTTGTATGTGTAGATAAATAACTGATTTTAATGTTCAAAGTCGTCGACTTTTTTTGTGTAATTTTGGTTGCTTTCATTGTGCTTTACATTTTCTACAATGCAAACCACCATTTTTTATTAATTTATCAAGTGAAACATGATATTCAAGATTATGTTAGTGCCACGTGGGGATTTTTTTTTTTCCTATAATGTTTTGTATTATATTATGAAAATGATATATCTTATGTAGATAAATAACATAATATACTAAATGTTCAAATTAATGTTAATTTGTGTGGTTTGATGCCTTTCGTTATACATTACACCATATATGCAAGCTATCCAATATATTTTAACCTTCATGATTTGAATTTATGATTTAGATGACAAACTTTTTTATGGTTATGATTTTGTATTTTGATTTTATTATCTGTCGCAGACGAAACTTGATTTACAATATCAAAACCAAGGGACCCTTCACCATACTTCTATCTACAAGGATACAACACAAAAGAACCAATCAAATTTTCATGCATAAGATAATGAAATTGGTTAAAAAGGGGCAAATCAATCCAAAATATGCCAAAAAAACTATATTTATTGCTGGTCGATTGCATGATTGAACAATGAATGTTATTTTATTTTTCTTTCATATTAACAACTAATGAAGTTTTTCAGTAAATGAATGCATGCCATCTTTGGACATGTATTATACAAATAGCTATTTATATATCACTTGTCGCGTCTTCGATCCTTGTTCAAAGTTAAAGTGACATTTTTTTGTCAAGTGTTTTGAAGCTTTATTTTAAGACGATCCGCACCTTTGTATAGCAGTGACAGCTTCACTGCAGCGGGCACATCTATATGAGCTAGTTGCTGCACAGCGTGTACGAATGCAATAGTAGCAGTACCTGCAAAGTTTCAAGAATGAGACTTCGAAATCCTTTCACTTCCTACATTCTATTTCACTCAAAACTCATCAAAAATATGGTTATGATTGTACACCAATACTTCAAAAATTACCAGCTTGAAAAAACAGCTCTATTTGTTCATGCATTCTCCTGTAGTCACTATATTTTGGTCCTACAGTCCTACTTACTTGGACACTCTGCAATAACAATATAACCCTGTTCGACTGTTTTAAGCAGCTAGCTCAACTCCTATAATACGATATTATCAAAGAATTTTCTTTTATCGATTTAGCGCTCTTTCACAAACAAATAATATATTTAAACCAAATTCAAAACTAATTACGGATAAACATGTCAAACGGATCACGTCGGATGATAAAAGAACGGGTAAAAATTGACATGATTTATTTATGATCCATCCAATTGACTCCTTTAATATATAAAGTTCAATCAGGTTCGACCCACTTAATATATGAGTTCTTTAAATTAGGTTATCTTATAAAAAATTTAAAAATATATAAAATTTTAAAAATTCTTCTTTTTACCTTTTGAATTTCTAAAATAATCAAATTTTCAAATTCAAATCCTAATCTTCATCTGAATTCAAAATTTTCAATTTCAAATTTCTAAATTTTAAAATTCAAAGTCAAAATGCAAATTTTCTAAATGTAATTCAATATTTTCAAATTCAAAATTCAAATTGTTATGGGTAAATTTTGGCATGACTATATAGTGATTAAAAACGAACAAGTCAATGAAGTATTGCTCAATTCAAAGTTTAGATGTGCTGATGTAATTTGTTGTTTGCTAAGTACGACTGTTAGTGGTCATGGAGCATCATCGCATACGTTCTAAATATGAAGTATCCAAGTGTTTTATATTTTCCGTAATCTTAATACGAATTCACTAGTTAAAGTCTCGTCTAACTCCGAGTCGGTAAGAAGAAGTTATTGCAATTTGAACGAAGAAAAATGACGGCTTCCGTCTAGTTGTTCGAGTACAAATTTTTAAAATTCAAATTGTCATGTGTAAATTTTTGCACGACTATCTAGTGATTTAAAGATGAATGAGTCATTGAATAATTGTTGAAGTCAAAGTTTAGTTGTGGAGATGTAGTATGTTCTTTGCTAAGTACAACATTTATTTATCACGGAGAATTACAACGTAAATGCAGTATCAGAATGTTCCATATTGTATGTAATGTTAATATTTGCTGGTCAAAGCTTCGTCTGACTTTGAGTCGGTACGAAGAAGTTACTACAGTTTAAACAAAAAAAAAATAGTAACTTTTGTTTAGCCGTTCAAGTACAAATTTCACAATTCAAACTTTTAAAATTCATATTTTAAAATTTTAGATTTTTTAATAAATACCCATTATAACTTTTTTAATAAAGGGTCATAAATGATTTATCCACTTATGATCCTTCTAATAAAGGATTATAAATGGATTGACTCAACATGTTTACAAAAAATGGTTAATGGGTTGGGCCGGACATGTATAGGGTGTCAAATTTGAACACAACGGCAATGAGTTAGCAACTTATCCTGGTACAATTTTATATTGCACTTTTACAAACTTGTGTAAAACATATTTTAACGTAAACTTATTATCGGATATCTATATCCGCGAACAACAGACAAACACCAGATATTATATATCCGTTGACAATTGATAAATATGAAGGTACAAATAGAAAATTTTAATTTAACATAAATTTGTTTCAATCCTATCAAGTATGGAAGTACAAAAAATAAAAATAAAAATAAAAATAAAAAATATGATCATAAAAATAGTTATAAGCATTGAGCATGCGCAGTCATACACAGCATAAACCAGTATCTTGAAAAATAAAGGAAAATTTGGCATTAATCCTTATATATAATTATAAAAAAAAATAGTTTTAGGTCCCTTCCAATTTTCTTTTAAAAATACATCTTAATTTTTCAAAAAAAAGGGTGAAATTCAAGGGGGGGTATTTGAGTAATTATACTAAGGTTAACATGTACACTTAGGGTATATGTCCATAACTCATAACCGCATGCAATACATGTCTTGATGATCACTTTTATATTTAGAAACGGAAGAAGTAAAAAAGAAAAAAATTCTAAAAAGATTGACGTATAAAATAGTTTCAAAAAATGAGTTATGTAAAACAAATAAGTTTTGAAAAAAGGGATATGTCCCAAATTTGCGCAAAAAATAAAAATATATATTATTTATTTTATTAAAATACACATCTAAATTATTATTTTGACTAAAACCGAACATATCGTTTATTTTACACTAACACATAATATAAATTATTATTTTGACCAAAACCAATTTTTTTTTCAGACGTGGATACCTTCACATTCGGACAGATTTTTCATTCAATATCAATTTTCTCGAATATTGAATATTTATCCCTTTTTGGAACACGGATGCGGATGGATTTTTCAAGTATTCAATGATAGACTTAGCCTATACAAAACTCGTAAAACAAATAATTACATTTATTCAAACAAAAAACCCTTCAGTGTAAATTCTAAGATGAAAAATTGCATCAGCGCAATTTTAGATCGCTCCAACGTAAATTCTGAAAGGACAAAGAAAACAACTGGGTTGGCATAATTTGAAATTGCTACAGTGCAAATTGCTAAAAGTAAAAAACTGAAATGGCATGATTTGAAATTGCTCCAATACAAATTACTAACTTACCGCCAATCAGTTTCAGATGTGATCTAAATTTATCGTTAGTTTAGAAACAAGGGATGAGTTGATAAAAACTTGGTCTCAATTAATGCTTTAGTAATAATAATAAACGAGCATTAGATGAAAATGGTAAAATATAAGTTGAGGGAGGAACATAAGAGAAACACATGTTACCACCTTCTCTTAAAATCCACCAATATAATTTGAGACAATATGCAAATTTCAAGCATTACCATTTCCATCATTTACTCCAAACAATTGGCTATATATTTGTATGATAATCAAACACAGTGCATATACATACCTGTGTTGGCAAGGAAGAGCCACAAAAGGGATGGTGGGGGATGCACGGCATACTGGGCATAAAGCATCATCACTCGAAGTCCCTTTTGATTTAACTTTGGAAAATGGATTTAAAAACTTTCTGATCGAACATGAGTTCAATAGTGGTAAAAGCAAGAGCAGCATTTCCTGCACATTGTCAAAAAACAACGGGTTCAGCACACATCACTATCCACAATGTTATCACATATATATTTGGCTCTAAACAAACTAGTACTATGCATGTGTGTTGTGTGAGAACATAAATCGTATCAGTTCTTTTCGCATATTTAAAGTGGATGACGTTACAAAGGTTATATAACATATATGTTTTAGTGGTGAAAACATATGTTGATTTTTAAATCTAGTCATGCGTGCGTGTGTGTATGAAAATGAAAACCATAGCTGCTAAAATTTCACTAAAATCACATCTAATATATGAAGAATCACAGAAGTATACAATTTTGATTGACCGTAAAAAGAACATACAATACAGATATTATTATTATTATTATTTTTAAAGTCTTCAAACTGATAAGAAAAAAGCACCAATGTGAGCAAAGATGCAACAGTGTGAACTTTTCTGATAGTATCATAATATTTTTTGATTAATGCTTAGAGTAATTGTATTAAACATTTTAGCATGCATGAAGTCATAACACAAGTCAAGAACGTGATCTGGTATAATGGCATGTCTAGCTGGCCATTCAACACATAACCGAGCCCATAACCGAGCCCAAATCTACCCAGAGTTAAAATATATGAGTAAGCAAATATAACATACAGGCAACGAAAAGGAAGATGGTTACCGAGAATTCATTCCACACCAACTGCCGGTTCATATACTCAAAGCTAACTGCACGATTCATATTGGGGCTTTCATACACAAGCCTTGCTTTAAGGACTCTTTCAACGATACTTCTATACCTGCATTATCAACAGACTGAATTAAAATTTTGGGACCATGATAATAAATTTTAGCAACAAGTATACAGTTTTGTTTGAGGGTTCTACATTCATTTGTTTGATTAGCCCTAGACAACTTTGTTTATGGATGGTCCATAAAGTAATGTTTACAATTATATTTTTCTTTTTCCTTTTATTTCCTGTATTTGAGTGGTTTAAAAAATACTCAAAAATGCTGCAATGTAAATTTTAAGCTTAAAAAGTTCTCATAAACCTTGATTAATGAACTCCAAGTGAGATTTAAATAATATCTGACATAAAAACAGATATCCTCAAACCCCCTCATAATACCAAACTCCAACTGTCTGGATCACTTTCCAAGAATAATAGCTTGCAGCAATAATGTGAAACAAGAACTTCCACCGTATCCAATTTTATGACTCAACGGTATTTGTAATGTATATAAGATGCTATGTGCACAGTCACAGGTATTTATGAGATTCTCATGACATTTTTCAAACTACAACAGAAATATTTGCTGCTTAAAAGATAGGTCTACAATTTGGAGTTCGACAACCATTTTTGTTAGCAGTGGGAGATGAGCCTTTTTTCTAGATATCAATAATACCTAAGAAAGTTAGCCTCGCATCGAGAATTTTACATATAAATAAGTCTTTCAACATCGGAGTCTAGAGAAAAAAGACCGGGCCGGAATTCACTCACAAAACCGGTTTTGTGCCCAAGATAGTGAAAAAGGAACTTCCATTGTATAAAAAAGAAGTAAAATCGCATATTTATCGAAGAATTCAAGGAAATGGTACGAAACCCTATGGATGATTAAAAAAAATCAAAGAATTAAATGAAAGAAACCCCAAAAAAAATCTGAGAAATGACCGAACCATTCCAACGATTACAAATTGTGGGTCCAGTGGCCCAGCGGAATCCTGGCCATTCCAACGATGACGGGGCCGGAATTCACTCAAAAAACCGGTTATGTGCCCAAGATAGTGAAAAAGGAACTTCCCCTGTATAAAAAAGAAGTAAAATCGCATATTTATCGAAGAATTCAAAGAAATGGTACGAAACCCTATGGATGATTTTTAAAAAATCAAAGAATTAAACAAAAGAAAACCCCAAATAAAAAAATCTGATAAATGATTTCTGGCTTAGGGGATGCGAGGTTTCGATTAATCAGGGCATCGATGTTTCATTCTCATTGTTTTCAACTTTTGATTTACATCGCATCTATTTTATTTGTTTTGAGAAGATCTAGGGCTTTAAGGAGGAAAAAACATTTTGTTGGGAGAAGATTAAGTTAATAATATTTGTTAATTTGGCTTCAGCATGCTTGCTTTAGGGCGTCAGTCCTATAAAGGGAGATATCGCTGGGTTTATAGAGCTTCAGCATTTCAATTATATATTTTGGTTAAATTACAATTATACAAACCACTTATTAACAAATTATCCTAAATACAAATATATAGTACTTATTAATGTGTTTATAAAAGAGAGAATGAAATCCGGAACCGGAATTGAACCAAAATATCTAGAATTTTCGAAATGGAATCGAAATTTTAAAAATATGATATGACCGACATTGAACCAAAGATGGAAATTTCAACCCTTCGGTGGAACTGGTTAAGTTGGAATATATATATGTGTGTGTATAATATGATGTGATGCACGTATAAAGAGAGCTAGGATCAACAGAGCACCTAAATATAACGCCTCATTTGCATCTCAATTTGATCCATCTGATTCATGCAATCAGTTGTCATTATTAATGTTGACTACATTCTCGATTGTCACCATTGTCATGTGGTCGTCGTCGGTGTGGGGTAAGTAGAAAAATAAATGAGTACATGGAGACATCCATATAGGGGCTTTCTCCATATCCTCACCCTTCCATTCCATTATTTATCCACTGTCGACTTTTTCAAATCAAAAGTTTCAGTTTACTACATTTTTTTTCTCTCAAGATGATACATCTTTTATATTGATCATCTTCACCGAAAATGAAATTGTTTCCAAAAAGATTTACTTTTATTTACAACTGGTAATTTTTTATACCAAAAACCTATGGTTTATTACAGTTTTTAGTAGACATGCTCTTTTTTCAAGTTGGTCATCTTTACCAAATTCATTGTAAAACATTTTCCCACTACAAAGCATTAATTGAATATGAGTACACAAAAATAGTTATATCAAGTGTTTGCTTTAAAAAAAATTCTGAAAAGGTTAAAATTTTCAAAATTGTACAAAGTTTTGTAGAGATTATCTTCATAATAAAATGAATTTGTATAAAATTTTGACTTAATCCAAAACTATTTTTTTGTGAAAAAAATCAAGGGATTAAATGAAGAATAAAACCAAGATGGGTATGGAGACTCATTCATATAGAGGCTCTCTCCACATCCCTCTTGTCATCATTCCCTCATTTATCCACCATCAATATAGACATACAAAAAAGTTTTAGTTTTTGATAGATATTTTCCTTGTTGTTGATCATCAAAAATAAAATGAAATCATTTGACATATTAAAAAATAAAATCATTTGACTTTTTCCCTTTTTTGGTACCTTTAGTTAACATGAAATATCGAAAAATAGTTATTAAAGCATTCCATTAAAATGCAATTTGAATGGTTAAAAGTACTTGAATGGTCCGAAAGCTTATAAGGATGATCTTCATAATGATAACAAGGATGTGTTCACAATATATATACATACATACATATAAAGCGATTTAAAGTATTTATATTAAAAATGATAACAAGGATGTGTTCATAATGATAACAAGGATGTGTTCACAATATATATATATATATATATATATATATTAAAAAAATAACGATCCTAAAGAATTTAAGGGAGAATAAAGTCACATGAGATATGAAGACTCCGCCATATAGAGGCTCTCCACATCCATGTGCCTTCGTTCTCATATTAACTCTCGTCAATTTTATATCATAAGTTCCAGTTCATCACAATTTTTGGTAGATATTATCTTTCTTCATGTTAATCTTCACCTAAATCATTTAAAAGAAAGCCTCCAACTTCAATGCTTACATTTAGCAGGTTTGTATATAGTAATAAGGTTAAAATATCATCAATAAAAAGTTCATAGCGTTAAGGAATAGGTGTCAAGTAGGGTTTGGATTTAGTCGGCAATAAATATTAAGCAACAGAATTTTGCTTCTGCGTATTCAGATCATTAGCTTTTGTTTCTTTTCCAGAAATATCCTTTACAAATTCAAAATTTTGTATATCGATTTTCACCAAATTTTGAAGGCTCTAAGAATTTCATTGCTAACAGCCATTGGGGTTTCAATTATTTCATCTCTTCTTCGACTAACATCTCTTATCAAGTAAATTTTTGTAGTTATTCGAATAAAATATATGTGCTCAATCCAATTTTGTTTGTCTTCTCATTTTTGATTTCACTGTAGAATCAATCATATGGATATAGGGACGTCAACTATTGTAACAAAACCAATGGTACAAAATTTGTGGTCAATTACCATTCTTTCACATGCATTGTTAAGACATACGATCGAATCGAATGAACTAAAAATGCAATTATAGAAATTTGTATTATTTCAATGATGATTCTTTTGAGTAGCATTGTAACACCGGACTATGCGGCATCCAAGCAATAGGCAGGGCATGTTGCCTCACCTAAGGACGTATATAAACATTCTAGGCAGCCAAACCATCTAGGCAGCACCTAGGTCTATCTGTTTTATATGCCATTTAAGAATGCTTTCAGCCTGTATTTTTTTTCCCACTTCGTGAAAGCTTCAGGTTTATATTTGTTGTTTGCATGAATATACATAAATAACTTATTATAATATTGTTTTTAATAATGTATATTTCATAATTCACTACCGTGAAACAATGCATGCTTAAATAAACAAAGATATTACTCCAACAGTAAAACATAAAAACATTTTAGAACTTAGTGTAGTTTTTTTTTTCTTGCAAAGTGTATGTGTATTTAATGCCCAATTTTTTTATAAGTTATTAGTTGTCAAAAATGACATGTCATAAAAAACGCATAGTTCCGACTAATCCTCGATTATTTCTCACCTATACAATTAATTCTTAGTCAAAGTTCACCACCAAGCGTATGCCTATTGACTTTTACAACATTGCTTTTGAGTATGCATTTGATGCATGAAAACAAAACAAAAATTATGATGCTATCATTTATGGTATCCTTAAAACATTTGCCCAATGCTTTTAAAATTCTTTCCAAAATCTGTAATGTCTTATGTTGATGCGTTCATCGATATAATTGCTTGTGCTTGACATATTGAATACAGAAATAGCAGCCTAATAATAATATATATGCCTATGTTTCTTATAGTTTTCCTTAGCTTAATTGTTACCTTATACAAGATTTCCTATTGGTTGTACATTGGGTAGTATTAACAATGAATGAGTGAATATTTGTCCTAAATATGTTTATTAAATGATTGGAATGGCAACTGAGCAAAAAAAAACTACATGCAAACAAACAACATTTTAAGCATTCTAAAGTCTATGTTCAGCCATCAACGTCCGCTAATTTAGTTAATAGGAGCCTTCATACTATGCATCTTAAGTTTGAACGGGTTAGAGGTTCCAATCAAGTTCGAGATCTTGGTTTCGGCCTTTTGTAATTTTAGGAATTTCGATGTAATTCGTAAATTTCGGTTTTGGTTTTGAATCTCTTTATGAGGTTCCAATCAAGGTTCGAGATCTCAGTTTCGATCTTTTATAGGAATTTCGATGTAATTCGTAAATTTCGGTTTCGGTTTTGAATCTCTTTATTTATTTTGCATATAATTACACATATATTTGTTTAATTTATTGAAACAAAACGTATAATTTATGTTTAACTAAAAAATAAAATTAAGAATAATACCAAATAATTATAAATATTTATATAACACTAAAAAATGTTTATTCATTATTTCGTTTTCAACTTTTTAGCTATACCATTTACATATTTCATGAATTTATATGTTTTCTAAGTTAAAATTTCAGATTTGAACGTTCATGTATTTGAAACTCAAATTAATTCTTTTTTAGATATATATTTTGTAAAAATCGAAGTTCAATAGTTTTTATTGACCTGAATTTCGACTTGGTTTCGTTTCGGTCCCTACCGAAACCTAAACGGAACGATTGGAATCTCAATGTTTCGGCGGGAACCTCAAACCTTGGTTCCAATATGATCCAAAACATAGAGATGATTTCCATGTAAAAAGAATGTGTACAAAAATTTAACTCAATCCAAAACTTTTTTTATGTGTAATAGGGATAAATGGAGAATAAAATCATGAGGGATATGGGGACTACAGATACTTCCCAACAACAGTACTGAGATCATAAATAAACAAATGTTAAAACTCAAATAAATTTTGTATTGTAATAAATTTGTCACAGAGCTACTATGTTTGTGAGTACTGGGATATGAGAAACATTGTTGCAGAGCTACGAAGACTCACTCATGTATTTATGCATAAATAAGCATCAAGTTTGTGAGTGAAATATTAAATATAGTGTTAGAACACATTTTCAACCAAAATAGTGGATTGTAGCAAGATGTAAGCAGTGGAAGGGTATGGATACACTGATTCAGAATCATAAATAAATGTTTAGATAAACACTGTTCATGTATACTTTGCCAACAAAGACGTAAGGGCCTTTTACGAGTTCCTACACGTTAGATACTTGGTATCAGGTTTAAAAATTGAACACTAGGTTTAAATAACAATTTCAAGCGTCAATTATTTCTCAGAAACAAAAGGTTGTCCTATGGCTTTAGCTCATGGTGGTGAAATGTGGGATACAATGTTTCTGAGGTGGGATTGTTACAAAATATTTGCAATTGATTTTTGAAAGATTATTGTGCAGGTACATTGAAAGAAAAAAGATTATTCCTATAGGAAGAAATAAATATCAAACATTATATAACTTTTCATTATTAAAAAGATCTAATATTACTATAAAAATGTCATAACGCATCATCATGACAATTATTCAAATTTTTTAGAACGTTGCTTATACATAACAATAAAGTACTATATGTTTAGATTGAGGGTGAAATATCAAACTTCAAATATATTTTAGTTATTTATCTAGAAGTTGTTTGCAGTTCTGAAAATCAAAAAGCACATTTGTAAAATTGATGCAAATGAGTTCAAAACTAAGATCTGGGTAAACCTGAATGTTGAAAACCTAGAAACCAAAAAGAGTGATAATTAAATCATATATTTGTGACAGAAGTAGATAAATTGGTACGAGAAGTCAAGGACCTCTAGCTCAAGTGGTTAGAGGTATGACCCTTTAAAGAGGTCATGGGTTCGAGCTCCTAAGAAATCATTATGATATCGCATAAGCTAGCCAGCAGAATTAAACATATGGATGTAAACCGTACGCTTACTGTGCTGCTTCCGTTTGCACAGGATAATAACCAAAAAATTGACAGGCATACGTCATGTTTTTTGAATCTTAATATACAGAACTTAGGAATAATTCCATAAATACAATAAAGCTAGTGAACGCAAAAATATGGATAGAGAAAACAACGTTGTATCAACTTACACATAAGCAAAAGGGGATATCATTTTGATTAAGAAAAAATATTAAGTTTAGATAAAGCTGCAAGATGTACCCCTCAATCTTAACAGCAATCGTGTATGTGAGAGAGGGATGGAAAACTATTTACGTTGGCATTTACATAGCATGAGTTGGGAACAGCTGATGATAAAAGCAGGTACCTTCCGCTATACAGAAATATGACCAAATTACTAAAAGCAGCTGCTTTATAAATGCCTTCAATTCGTTGCATTACATACCAAATATGTCGAGCCAGTGATCTCTGTCAAAAAAAAGACAAATAAATTTTGTATTGTAATAAGAAATAAACAAACAAATGCATCATACTAAGCTTACTGTGAACTTTACATAACAACAACAATAACAATAATACTAGTAGTAGGAGGAGGAGGAGTAGTAGTAGTAATCTAGCAATAACATACCTGTTCAGAGTCACCCCATCTTCGGAATGCAGAAAATGACTGTAAACGGGCCCACAGATACTGCCCACCAACAGTACTGAGACAATACCAAACTTTTTGAGAAGCAGAAAGCCCTGGTCCTTCTAGACCAGTTCTCACTATCATGAGATAAAACGAGATGCATACAATAAGAGCATGTTCAAACTAAATTCGGAGCTATAAACAGTTAATATTTTTACTCAGAATTTCAGGAAATCATATAATCCAGCTATATAAGCTAAGCGTTGTTCAAGTTGAAACACAGAGTACATATACTGGTTGTCTAGTTAATAATGTACTTTGATTATTTGGAGCCTGGAAGAGGAAAATTTACTAAAGTACAACATTACCAACCAATATATATTACGAACCAGTGAATATTTCACATGATAAAGGTTTAGGGGGGATGTCATGGTAATAAGGATAAATATTTTCCCTACCGATTCTATTGATAATGCAAAATCAAAAACGTTACCGTTACCAATACGATTGGTAAACTGAAATTCGGTTACCAATAAATCAGCACCCTAAAGTTCGATTTGGAAAATTAACCATCGTGTAAATTTTAACAACTTTTCCATAGAGATTGATAAATGATAAATAATAATTAGTTGACTAACCAATACTATATCGCATATTGCTTACAAGATGCAAATAAATTTGATGTATCACATAAAAAAAAGTTGAAAAATATTGAATAAAAAGCATCATAAAAAGCTACAAAACCACATTTTCAATTAGTAAACTGACTAACTAAAGCATCTATCTCCAAAGCATGAGGCATCCATCACAAAAGCAAGTTGAAACATAACCTACCTTGCAAATTATATCTTTATAATTCTAATCTAGGCTTGCAATAAAACGACTATGGATATACGAGAAGATATTTTTCTAAGTTCGGTTATTTTTAATTTTAATTTTCTGGTTTCTGTGAACAGGACAAAATTGCAGAGAATGAGAGCAAATGAGCAATCAAAAGTTACGACTGAGAATGATATGCTGAAACCCTAGACGCAACCAAGCCCATAACCATAAAATGCAATGCAATCGATTAATTTCCCAAATACTAGAAGATTCGGAACAGTTTTGAAAAGAAACCAATGCCTAAGATCATTAATTAAAATTAATCTATAAATGATGGATATATTTACCAACTTAACGGTATTTATTGTCTTTTTTTTGTGCTGATTTCAGCTAGGTAATGTGACCAATTCGGTCTTCCCAGGAAAAAAAAAGGGTTTTATATAATCATATATTGATGCCACATCTGTGTTTGATGTCTAACTCATATTAATTTGATGTCTAACTTATATTAATTAATTAAACACCTAACTTATGAGCATACAGTAAAATATATGTTATATGTATTACAGTTTGCTTCGAATATGTGAACATATTGTGAGCTTTATTCATGCATTGCTGAATTCATTTTTTATGGACACTTGATTTATTGATCAAGTTTCGGAAATAGTCTCTCTACTGTTGAGGTAAGACCGTATACAATTTGCCCATCATAGACCTCACTCAAACGTGAGCCTTGTGCACTGGTAGATGATGATGACATCAGCATATATTCGTACAGTTACAGTCACAAATTTGAATAATCAAATCAGTATAATATAATACCAAAATTCTCCAAATCAGTTAGAAGATTCTTAGCTTGATTTTATGCTCACATAATAGTGTATAGGTTCTGAAAATCCAGAAAAGGTTGTAGAATGTTCTCTGAATGATGGAATCAAAATAGAAAGTTGGCATAAGATTTTATTTAGCTAGTGATGAGTTGATGGTAATGGTATGCCTTATGTCATTATTCATTTGTTTTCCTCTAGTCTCTACTTTCACGCATGAACCAATTGTTGATATCTTAAAGCTCATATTTCATTTTGCAGCATTTTCTCCCATTTAACTAAAAAAATTGCATCTCGTTATCTGATAGATTTAAGTTTATGTACTCATACAACTACACAATCTCAAATTGTTTGGCAGTATCCTGCAAATTTTACACAATAACATGTTCTCTCAATAAGCATCACATTTGAAAATATAGGGAATCAGCTGCATTTCCTAACAGTCGGTCCTTGACCAAATGAGAATGTAAGTTGTCTATGTAGGCTTTCAAAGACTAGATTTAATGTGTGCTATTTTGTGTCTCCCAAATGAGATTTTAGGTTCCAAAAATAATGTGGCTGGCTTAGTGTTTATCTTATCCCATATCAACTGATTTCTTTCTACTTCATGACTAGCTATCTTCAGAACTCAAATTGTAAAGCTTAAT
This sequence comes from Allium fistulosum, assembly GCA_030737815.1. Lineage (NCBI taxonomy): Eukaryota > Viridiplantae > Streptophyta > Magnoliopsida > Asparagales > Amaryllidaceae > Allium > Allium fistulosum. The sequence continues at coordinate 793,033,834 of CM060902.1, read as the reverse complement.
ACGCCGAGTTGCCGATATAATTTGACAGCAGAAACAACTATGAGAATATTAATTGCTAGACAATGTGCTATAATATTATTCAAGTGTTTGCAAGGAGCAGAATTATCATATTATTACTATCAACCTTGTGAGTTGTGAAATAACTCAAATGCAAAGATGGTGCTGAATTAGGACATAATTTGGCAACAGAATTCAGTGTAAGAATATTTATCCAATCTGAATATGATGATGGATCATTTTAACATCAAGACACGTATTGGGGGAAACAAACACACGCACGCGCAAACACACATATACATATATGTATGTATAATTAGAACAACCATTAGAATTAACATAGTAAGTCTACTTAAGAAGAGAAGATTGCACATAATTGCGATGAATCCGGAAGAGAACTTATCAAGTTCAACATGCATTGCAAAATTAAAGCTGTAACTACTACATTTGATTTCGGTTTCAAGAACTAACCTTCTTTACCTCTGCCACTTACAGCTCCCTCATTTCTGTACCTCAAATTCATCAAAGCATTACCAGGTGTAGGCTTATCCACCCATATTGAAAACCTCCATATAAGAAACTCTAAAAAAGCATCCAGCTCTGCCTCGTATTGAAATAAAAACCCTGGCTAATTTCCAACCAAAAACAATTAAATACCGACTTATCCAATGTAAAACTCATAATACCATAAAAGATTTATGGTTAACTGCACAAAAACTCAATTAGCTGATCATGAGTGGAATTACACCTTCCCCATCCAGAAAAAAAACATTAGCTCTACACCTCTCTAATATAATTAATTAAGTAAGTATTTTGTTTGGTTTGTAATTATTTTTGCAAGATTGTTTATAACAAAAAAAATGAACTTAAAATGGGAAAAATTTATATTTAGACATATTGCTTTCATCTGAATCTCTAATAGTTCGCTAACAATTTTGTTCAGCGTGTGTCTCAAGAAGAGAGAATAAAATCATCAACCTCAACTAGCACGGCATGGAATGAATTGCACTTATACATTAAATTGTAGTTGTTTACACTGCATGAAGATTTGCGTTGTTGCTATTATCTATTCATCTGCCAAACTGCTATAAATGAACATTTTTAGAGAGGCTTAGATTACACATGATTTGAAGGCTACAATTGAAAAGCAGAAGTAAATTTACGTGTTTCTCTTGCGCAAATTATTAAACAAATAAGCATAAGATACCTTCATTAGAGCAAAGACTTTAACCAACTGCTCCTTTAGCATTCCAGACATCTCCACATCCAATCTTGCAGCATCAAACTGGTTAACTCTTGATACTGAAATCTGTACTTGTGGCTGCACAGCGTATACACGCAAAAATTCACAACTCCAGAAAATTTTCAAAACCATATTCCATTAATTTTAGCAAAGATAATATTACCTGAGACGATTCAGTGATTGCAGTCCATTGTGGTAGCAGTCTTTGGTGGGTCGTGATCCATGAAATTTCTTCCGGTGGGTTTAGGTCTAGATTTAAGCTTGAAGAAGAAGCTTGGGGACCCGATACCATGGATTTTTAGGATGGCTCAGGAGACGGGCAGTATTACCAGCTGTAAAAGGAGACGCTGAATCTGAAGTTTACAGGGAGGAGGTACATTTTGGTAATTTTGACGACGATAAAGCTACCAACACAACGCAAGGATGTAATTAGGATGTGTCGAACATAGACGATTATTTTTAGGGCGGTTATGTTAATATTTATCCTTACCATTTCACAAATACCGTTAGCGTACCATTTTTACTGGTAAGCGAAAATTGCTTACTGTTACCGTTACCGTTACCGATAGACTGGTATACCGAAGACTGGTATACCGATAATCTGGTAACTGTTACACTGGTAATGGTAAATTACCGTTTATCTAAAAAAGGTTAGTAACATAACACGTATTCACACCATAACGGTGCTTCATTATACAATTTATAGTGTTACTTAATAAAAGACATAAATGAGAAAGAATTGAAGTGTATTTAACATTATTTCACCTGGTTAATAAACTAAATTTAATCATTTGCTTGGTTCTAAATGCCTATAACAAAGCATGTTACATGAATATACATGTATTATAAATTGATTGGTAAAATTATCGTTACCGCTGGTATTGAAGAAATGTTACCGATGATTTACCGTAGAAAATGGTAAATTTACCGTTACCATACCGATTAAACTGGTATACCGATTTCACTCGAAAATGGTAACCGATTGGTTGGTAATGGTATGATAATGGTAAATTTACCGTTACCATAACAGCCCTAGTTATTTTTAAGGGAAAATTAATTTAAAGGACAAAAAATTATATATTTTTAGCCTCAAGGACACGACCTCAATATTTTACCCACAAGGACAAACATTCTTTAAAAATTATTCATAAGGACAAATATTTTTTCAAAACTGCTACCGTACTAAAAACTGATACCTAAAAACTGCTACCAATAACTACAAACTGATATCTAAAAACTTAAAAACTGATACCTACAGAAAGTTGTACTTGAGACTAAAATACTAAAGGTCTGTCCTTGAGGCTAAAATACTGAGAAATTTTGTCCTTGACAATAATTTTATGTATTTTTAATAACGAGCGACTTACGTGAAGACCGGCGGATTGAGCGAGAATTGATTTTCTATAAATTGAATATAGGTAACATATTCAGGAGAAATGATTTGCACAAATGTTAAGCCATATTTTTATGTTGAAATTATATGTGGCTAGTTTGAATTTTTATTTTTCAGTTGCAACGTCTAATTGTTGTTGATTTGAATTTTTGTTTATATTAATTTGTAAAAAAAGTTTATTTAATATATCTTATTTTTAAGTAATATCAAGATTTGGTAATATTTGTAGAGACAAGTTTTGAATTTGTAAAATAAATTTAGTTGATAGATGTTATACTTAAGCGACGCAAAAATTTAGTAATATTTGTAGATATTTATTTGTTAGATCCTATGTTTAAGTTATATTAAGATTTGGTAATATTCATAGAGATGAATTTTGAATCTGTAAAAGAAGCTGGATCCAGTTTTTAAGTGATAATAAGATAGAGGGGTATTTTTGGTAGTTCATTTGATACCGAAAAAGTGTGACATCAAAGATATTACAAATATTATTAAAGATCAATAAAAAAATTAAAATGATAATAAATAATAAAATTTTAAAAATAAACAATTAATAATTAAAAAGTTATAAATATTTATTTTTTCTAAAAATAATAAGAAAACTAAACATATTTCATAAAAAGTAAAATAATATTAATACTCATGTGATATATTTTGTGAAAATAAAAAATTATATGGATAACATATTATCTTTTTCGATGGAGTGTTGTCCTGCATCCATGAGGTGGCGCTGCCTTTAAACCCCAATGTCTTGATCGAGCAGGTTGATTGTCGTCCGTGGGTGCGTTGCTCCACACCCTATCTAAGGGGTTGCCACCTCTAGTTCTCTCCTATGTAGTTGCAAATTGCTTAAAAAATCATAACTCGCATTCAGTCTTGCTATTTTCTTTCTTATATATTCATTTATGTTAGGCTCGTCAATGGATACTCGAAATATCTGAAATCCGTCTGCATCTATATCTAAAAAGCAAATAAATATCTGATATCTGAAAAAACGGATATGATCTTAATACGAAGGTATCCACATCCGAAAATTATCCATTCGATTTTTATCAAGATTATGGTTAATATTTTATGTATTTTAGTGCAACGATAAACATGTGTTTATTTTTATTAAGCTAATAATTTATATTAATGAATTTAATGCATATTAATTGGTCAAAACTATTTATTATCATTTTATTTATTTATTTTTCACACTTTTATAATCAATGGAATAGAAAAAAAATTAGTTAAATCAAAAATTTCTATTTATATTTCTCGATTTATCGATCATTAGCGGATCGGATAATTATCTGATATTTGTCTGTATCCGTGGATGCAGATATCCGATATTCGAAAATGATTTCGGATGTGGATGCGGATATGGCATCATCGTATCCGAAAGTATCCGTTTACAAGCCCAATTTATGTTGTGTTTTCTATTTTTTTTAATCCCGGTGTACCAATTTGTGATTTAATTTCGCAATTTTTCATTAATTTATAATTTTATATCAATTGCATACATTTATTCAAAAATACTTAAAACAATTTGAACCGAATACAAATCAAATTCACACAAACAATCATTTCATATTTATTGTCCCTTTCGCAACACAAAAATGCATTCTCTTTCATCGAACTTTCCTCGTTTGTACCCCATTTAAAATACCTCTTTCGAGTGTCTTATACGCTTCATAAAAATGCACCCTAATTTCTGAGATACGACACATATGTAATAATGTTATATTTTATTTTATTTTTTCTATTAAAAAAACTAGATTAGGGTAATAATTAGGCAAAATCATTTATGCCTCCAACGTTTCCCTTTCACCCCGTTGTTTCACATGAAAATGTTTCTATCTTTCAACCGACCATGAAACAAACTTGCGCATCAATTGTTTTAAATGCATTATTTCATTTATTAACAATGCAATTGTAACGACCTACAAATTTGACATATTGATTTTTAATTAGGGACAGTTTAGCTAAAGTCTCTATTAAGTTTCAAAATACACCAAACATCCTTGCCAAAAAAAGTATGTAAATTAGGTCTTTAAAATTAAGTTACTGAATAACTGCATACATTTATGCAATTATGCAGTGAATAATTGCACACATTGATGCAATTATATTCAAAAATTGAAGACATTTCCGCAATTATTCACTTAAATATTGCGGAAATTTCCGCAATTATTCACCAAATAATTATGGAAATTTTCGTAATTATTCATTAAAAAAATTGCGGAAATTTCCGCAATTATTCACCGAATAATTACAGACATTTATGCGATTTTTGGATACAGTTATATAAATGTCTGCAGTTATTCAGTAACTTAATTCTAAGGACCTAATTTACAATCTTTTTTTGTGGAGGAGTTTTAGTGTATTAATTTTGATTTTAAGGACCTAGGCCTAACATTCACTTTTAATTAACTATAAATAGTCATTTAAATTTAATTAGCGATTAAAGAATAATTTTGAGTAAAGTTGTCTTTTTGAAAATTTTGATGTTTCCATTGCACCAAAAATATTCGAGAAATGAATTTTGATATATAATATGTTATGCTTTGTAACACCAACTAAAATAGGTATTTTAAGCCCAAATCGCTTTAGATCCAAAATATCCATTTTTTGCTATAAACAGGAGCCTTTTCAAACCCTAGCCGCCACAGACTGCTCCTCCTTCTATTATTCCTATTTTCCCCTTAATTGCTTTTAAATGTTGGAAAATTTTCTACTTACAAATTGTTCTATAAATTCAAAGTGTCAAATATCAGTGGATTAAATACCAAGTTGATCATCTCAACGAAACAGAAAAAGTCAACAAGTGTTCCTTTTTAGAGATGAAACCCGAGGCGATCGGATATCATGGTCAAAGGCGGAAGCGATGAAACCCTAAGTTGGATTTGGGTGTTTTCGATTTAGGCGATAGTTGGCGAAATTCTAGACATGGGATTGTAAAGCTGGATGACTAGAGTCAAACGGTGATGGCCGAAGGCCTATTGTTCATCGAGAAGGCCGGAATCCGTTGAGGAAGATGCTGATAGAGTTGGGGGTATGCCCTATGAAGAATTATTAATTTGTTAGATATGTCTAACTAAAAAATAAATCGTTTTCAAAATAAAAGATGTTTTTCATTTTATTATATACTTGTTACATTGTGATATAATTAATTAAGTAATTAATTTAAAGTATATTAAATAGAAAATTCTTAAATAATATGTTATGTGATAGTAATTACAATGTGTTATAATCATGAGAAATTTATCATATTTAAAATAACATATTATTTTAAATATTCCTAATTAAGATGTTTCGAGATGGGGTATCAATACATCCGTTGAGACTAAAGTGCGCAACGCTCTTTAAATATCGGGCAGTGTATTACTCATAGTTGTTGGGGGCACTAACGGGTTAGTATTAATAGTTATTGAATAACTATGACATGACTCACTCGAGAATTCTCTATGGGTTAATATAACTAAGGTCAAACAAAGAATCTCAAATTAACAGTGTTACATGGTTCTCTCGACTAGAGAATACTATGGAAATACAATGTCGACGCTTCACTTAGATTATAACTAAATTGTGGCATGACGTCCATCAAATGACTATAGTTGGATCTGAATTGAAGCATTGAAGTGAAACACTATTTAATAGAGAATTTGTCCCATCGGTCATATAAGGATAATATCACCGTCTACCGCAGTCAACTCAAAGTCAAAGTCTCTGGCCATAGCAGTACGATTAATAATAATTGTTATTATTGAATCAAGAATTTTGTGTTTGGACTTACAAAGTTGAGTACGGACAATATTGAAATTTCGACCAAAACCAAATTTCATAAGTCATAATATGATATAGTTTTGACGAACAAAATTAGCGTAAATAATCATTACCACCAGGTACCGCTTATAAGTAAAATTGGATTTTACCAAAAAGATGCATAATCGATAAATTTAACCAAAATACCACACCACTAGCTCGGGTGATGTATGAACGTTAATATTCGAATTGTTCGATATTAATCGCTGATGGAATTTACACATTTGAGTCGTACAACCGTAATGATGAATACTATGAAAAAAAACCATATGATTTAACTAATTCATAATTATTCTAAATTAATTAATATTTATGACATATTAATTATTAAATTTTATTTGATTTGTTTGAATAACATTAGTATTTAATAAAGTGCGTATAGTAAAGTTATAAATGTGCATACTGATATATGATGTCGATAGAATATTTAAATTGGATTTAAATATAATAAATACTAAATAGGTTTCGAAATAAAATTAAATTAATTAATATTTGTCAAATATTAGTTACCAAAATATTGTTTGATTTGTTTGAATACCATTTGTTACCCCATAATCTCCACGAGGTACAAATTACGAAAAGAGAATCCCTTAGCTTGTAATTTCGAGACCAATCGTTTAGTTTCCATCGAGAGCTCAAAGGCCGGACTCGATACCCGAGGCATGTAGGCTAAGAATATGAGCTAAAGCAACAACAAAGACAAAGATTATTGTCTAAATAAAGCAAGAAGCTTAGCCAAGAGCAACAACCATCGGGAGCAATGGCATTCCAACAAATCTCAATAATCAACGGCTCAAATAGCCCAAACCAAGATCAACGGTCGAGATAGACGATAGAAATCAAAGGAGTTATACATAAAAGCACCACGTTAGCTATCCATGTCAAAACACTTTCAACCAGACAATGACAAGTGCTTGAATCAGAGCCGCCTATAGCAAGACAGGTCATCAATCTGTCATCAATCCAAGTTAAAACCCCTGAACCAATAGAAGGATCTTAAATTTGCTATAAATAGATGACCGCCTGCTATAATAAATGGGGCTTTTTGGGGTACATAAAGAGAAAACATAAAACTATAGTACTACCCTATATTAAAGCTCTGTTTAAAAACTCATTAATGGTGGAAATGCCTAGTTCAATGTAATAAGCCTCTCGGCTATATAAGAGTGACTAAAGAAGTAAAGGACAGTGGGCATAAAGACTTTCGTCCCAAACCACTATAACAGTCTTAATGTTATTTACCTTCTACACTTTATTTTATCTGCATGAACTATTGTTACTCTACGGTACAACACCTCGTACCCCAGGCCTAACTACATCGCATCTCGGCAACCTCTCTGCGGAGTCCAATATTCCATTCTGCTTTCGAAGGTATACCTCTGGACCTCGGGGTGTTAGTGTAGATGAAAAATTGCACTAACATTTTTGACACTAGAAGGAGTGCATAAACCTCCATCCGTCCATTTCGCTTCTCCTAATGTCCGCAAACTCTCGATTCTAGTTCCCATTTCTCTAACATTCCTAGCTCACCGTCCTTACTTAATCTGTTGCATGTTTCATACAGCGGATAAATGATTATGGAGCCCTCAAAAGTGAAAGCGGTGAAGCTAACCACCCACTACTTGATAGACTGACTCAACCAATTTTCGATGGCAAGGAAGGAATAACCATATTGACGGTAGACGCTCGACATGTTTAAACTTTTCATCTTCTGTAATCGCTGTCTCTTCCTCTTTCAGCCCTCCCGGATTAGAAATGCCCAAAGAATCTTTGGATATGAAGATTCACACTGGCCAAAGGAGGGGAAGCAAATAAGCAGCGAAGGTCCAACAAGTTCGCATATCCTTAAAATAACACATAGGATGACTCTCGGTCCGAAGAACTCCCAACCCAGCAAGATACCAGAGCTTAAGTGGAGAACTACCCTAAAAACCCCGGAAGCAGTTCAAAAAAAATCTCTGAATACTTTAGCGAAAGGATAAGAGATGCACTTCATACTATGACCATAATGGTGAAGACGTTTGCACATTCCATTCGGAAACCTGAAGATTCAATTGATGAACTCATTGATTAATAAATACACACCAAAGGACATTCCTCCACTGTCGAATCCAGCAAGTGACGTTCAGAATGTCCATACTTTCCTCCCTAAACAAAGAGAGTTGTCCTCACCAGACAGATATCCTAGATCGGGGCCTACATAAAAGACACATGTTCAATTTCAAACTAGAAGCCTCAAGACACCGCACCTTGGTTCCTCTTGAAGATCCAACAGAACGTCTTGGTTAACTGCGTTCAGTTTTGAAGAAGACATTTCAGAGACACTCCTCCATCATTAAAGAAGGCAACAACAAAAAGTTGAACAGTCTCAAATAACAGAGAATATGATCCTAATTGTAAGCCTCAAGCCTTTCGGATTAGGCAGCCCTCGAAATATATTCAGAGATCCCTCCAGAAATCAACCCAATTTGAAAAATGATTAAGATCCAAAGTAGTGAATTTAGGAATCTTTCCATTGAGTTGTCGAAATACGATAGTTTGGTTTCTTCCAACAAGAGAGCCCTCTCGAATACTTAAAGTGATAAGTACCTAAAGAAACCAAAACAGAATGAGGACCTTATTCCACCTAACTAAAGCTTGTTTTGGATATACTTGGGAACTCATGAAGACTTGTCTTGCCCGAATCAACCTCCGTCGAAGAGAGAAGCCCCAAAGGGAGAATTCCATGTAACTCTGGCCAAATAAATGCACATGTTGTTCTACAAAGGTGAAGTTGCAAGAGGATTACTTCTTATAAATCAGTTCCAACTCTGAGGGGCACCTCACTATCATCGATTTCTTAAAGTCCAATCGGCAAGTCTCAGCTACTTCTCGGTGGTTTCCTCTTTAGCATAACCATGTCCACTGAGTCTTTACTCGGGGGGTGCATTCAAGCCTCAGCGTTCACGGTCTCCCTTTCAGACAACTCCATGTGACCTTTATCAAATGAATGCATAAAACAAATAAATGACCCCAGTTCCATTAAAGTCCTCATCCTGATTATAACCTTGAAAGTTTCAACTCCAAGGGGGACACCACATAGCCTTGAATCTTCGAAAGTTTAATCAATGGGCACCAGTTGCTTTCGTTTATGAATGCTTATTCTAGGTAATGTTCTTCGGTCTTAAAAATGCAAGGGCAGCATATCAAAGTCAGAAAGTCACGTTTCGGATCTAGCCGAGATGTTTAATATTCTCCGGAAGTATCAAATAAAGTTAAAACCTTGGAAGCATGCTTTTGGCATACAATCAAAGAAGTTCTTAGGCTTTATAGTTAGTGTTAGAGGGACAGAGATGAACTCAGATAAGATAAAAGCCATAACGGACATGAAAGCTCCAACAAATGGGAAGAAGTTAATGAGCCTAAATGGAAAAAACGATGTTTTGAACAGGTTCATAAGTCGATCAACTGACAAGCGTGTTCCCTTCTTCAACCTCCTAAAGAAACATGTTACTTTCAAATGGACAGGCGAATGCTAGAAAGCATCCGAAGATCTACAAAAACATTTAAGTTCTCCCTCGGTGTTATATAAACCGATAGATAGAGAAACCCTATTCCTCTACTTAGCCGCCTTGGAGCAGGCCATAAGTTTAGCCTTAGTAAGAAATGACGATGGGACCCAAAGACCGATATATTATGTAAGAAAAAGGCTAGATCCAATCGAGAAGCACTATCCAATGATTGAGAAACTTGCTTATAGCCTAGTGTTCATAGCTAGGAAGCTTCGGCAGTATTTCCAAGCCCATCCTATTAAGGCCTTTACGGATCAACCACATCGACAAGTTTTCAGGAAACCCGAGACTATAGAAAGGTTAATTAAATGGACAATAGAACTCAACCAATAAAAAATATCTTACGAACCTAGAATAGCAATCAAAGGTCAAGCGCTAACTAAGTTCATCACCGAATGTACTATTTTTGAAACCAAAGAGGAAAAAGGAAACGATAAACATAAACATTCCCTTGGCAACTTTATGATTGTCGGAGCCTAAAATGAAAACGGGGCAGGTGCTGTCTATATCTTGGTAACTTCGGACAACCATAAGATTTACTGGGCAATCAAGCTCACCTTCTTAGCCACCAATAATGCAGCCGAATATGGATCCCTAATCGCTGGACTAAGAAGGGCTATTTCTATTAAGATCTCAAATATTTTGGATATACAGTAACCCCCAAATAGTCATCGACCAGGTTCTCGGTCATTATCAGACCCAAGACCCAAGGACAACCCTTTATGTTAAGTAGATAAAGCGACCGCTTAGAGCCTTCACGAGTTATCACATAAAAAGCATCCCTAGAGATCAAAATACTAGGGCCGATATCTTAGCAAACTATGCAAGATCGAGGGATGTAAGAAACTTTCATTTCATTCCGGCCGAGATCCAAGAGAAGCCTAGCATACATGTACCGGAGAAAGTGTTAGTTAATACATGGGCTTAAGCTGCCCGAAGTAGATCTACAACACCAGTAATAACTGAAGAAAATTGAATGTCACCGTATATTCGATATCTGACTGAGGATATTCTACATGCGGATGTTGCCGAAGCAAGACGGATTAAATATAACGCTCCAAGGTTCAACATTATAGATTGAGTACTATATAGATAGAATCCTCAACACGATACCCCTAGTGTGTAACGACATTGGAAGGTTAATAATTGTTAAAAGGAGCCCACGATGGAACTTATAGAGATTATTGCGGTGACTAAAAGTTGGCAAAGAAAATACTTCGACGAGGTTTCTATTGATCGACACTAAATCAAGATGCATTGAATTATGCAAGAAAATGTGGTAAGTTCCATTTTACATAAATGTGCCAAGGGCTCTTCCTAGAGGACTCACCCCAATGATGAGTCTGTGACCCTTTAATATCCAGGGCCTCGATTTTATTGGTCCCCTTCCAACTGTAAAGGAGGGGCGGGAAATGCCATAGTGACAATTTATTACTTTAAAAAATGGGTTGAGGCAGAACCTTTAGTTACCACAATTTCCCATTAAGTGATAAAGTTTGTAATGAGAGATATTGTACCCATATCCGATCTTCTACCTAAGGTCATTACGGATAATGGCATTCAATTCGAGAGACGAGAGTTTACAGAATATTATCGAGATTATGGTATCATTAAGAGTTTCTCTTCAATAGTCCATCCACAAACAAATAGGGCAGCAGAAGCAGCCAACAAGACAATCAAGGCCTGTTTGAAGAAAAGATTGAACAAATCAAAAGGCAATTAGGCAGATGAATTGCCATTCGTCCCGTGGGCTTATTGGACAAGCTCCAAAACCTTGACAGGACATACTCCCTATTCTCTAGTTTACGGTTCCGATGCCATGCTCCCAGTTGAGTTAGAAATTACCTCTCATCAAAGGTATTATTATAATACACCGCAGAATGTAGAGCTCCGAAAGGAGTCATTGGATATGTTACCGGAGCTTCAAAACCAAGTTGCCTTAAGAATGGCAGAATACATTCGAGAGATGACACGATACTATAACCAAAGAGTTCGAACTAGGAAGTTCAAGAAGGGAGACTTCATCCTCCAAAAAGAACATATAGATTAAAAAGGCCAGACGACAACATAATACTTCAAACTTGGAAAGCCGAGTATCTGAGAGATTACCGCGGTATGAAGCTATTACATGAATAAAAGTTCTGCCTACAAGTTTGAGACAATAACTAGCATCTTGGCTGTGCCTCAGGTATGCCACGCGAGACTTCAATTTTATTGAGACTTAAACACTTTCAACATTGCATCAAAATGTTTTAGTCATGATATGGCTTTGATAAAGCAATATCATGCAATTTTGAAACACTGCCTCAAAAGGTTTTAGTCATGATTATTATCATGATCAAGCAATATCATGCAACTTTCAAACACTACATCAAAACGTTTTAGTCACGATTATTATCGTGATCAAGCAATATCACTCAACTTTCAAACACTGCACCAAAAATGTTTTAGTTATGATTATTGGCGTGATTAAGAAATATCACCCAAATTTCAAACGTTGCATCAAAAACATCTTAGCCTTGATTATTGATGTGATCAAGCAATGTCACACAACTTTCAAAATACATCAAAATGTTTTAGTCATGATACAGCTCTGATCAAGTAATATCATGCAAATTTCAAAGCCACGCTTTCGCTATTAGGAACTAAGATGTTGGTTTTGATGACAACAACCTTTTTAACTTATCTTATTATATAATATATACTAACACTATTGTCTAGATAGATATGTATATGTAGGAACTATGCAGGATATATATATATATATGCAGGTATTGATTACTGAAGATTGATCAGTATAAAGACTCAAGATTCAAGATTGAAGACTCTAGAGTATCAAGATCAAGATTTCAAGATATGTGTCTAGTTTATTGTTAAAACTTCATAATAGCACGAAAATCTTCATTCTATATTTCATTTGGGATAGAACACATTTCTATCTTCTTAGTGGCTTACAAACCCACGACAAGTAGCTTACAAACCTACGACAAGTGGCTTACAAACCCACGAACATCCTGGTTTTGTACAAGTTCTCGAGTCCTGATATGATGAGATATTCTGCAGGAAGAAGCTTGCAAAACTACTTCAAAATGGTTTTTCAAAATGATTTTCAAAACTGCTTTTCAAAATGTTTTAGCCTTAAAAATTATCTTTTCAAATGATTTTCAAAAAGATGTTTTAGCCTTAAAATATTCTTTGTTTTTGTTTTTAAATAAACTCTTGTTTTAAACTTCGTTGGTTTTAAAAACTATCTTCTGATTTTTAAATATTCTTTATAATATATATATATACTTGAGATTTAAAATCAAATTTATATATACATTCTAAAAATACATTTTTCTACTCTTCTTTATTTTAAAACATAGGGAAATTAGTTTATTTTACTCCAGAATCATTTCATCTTGTTTTCCTTTCAATACCATTTTCAAAACAAATTTTACATTGTTTTTAACTAGGGTATGTCGACATCATGGGATACCCCATGTCAACATAGTGGCCGTTAAATTCAAAAGTTTCAATTTTCAAAAGAAGTGTCTATTCGTTTAAATCTCTTCACGAATGGTTATGACCATTACCGGTCTATAAATAGCCTTCACAAACGAATTTTTTAACTAACTATTTTCTTCACTCCTTCTCCACAAATCCATATTTTCTAAAATATTCATATTTTTAAGATCGTGCCGAAATTCTGCCGAATTCTCAAGTGAATCAAATTAGAATCTCATTTTTGTTTGATTCTCTGCCCTCTCTCGAAGATCAAAGTGCTATTCAGAGTTATAGGATCAATTTGTAATCAAAAGTTTATCAAGTCTCTCTATAAGGTGTGGTTGTGCCTGGAAATCAATTGGGTGATCTTGTGGCCCGTAAATCAAGAGAGTTTGCCCCGGACTCGAGAGATAGGAGGGTACCTCAAGGCCTTTAGAAATTGAGGATTGTAATCTCGACATTGGTATAATAAAAATCTATATGAGGTGTTTTTCCTTGGTACAGGACTAGATGTAGGGTAACTCCGAAGCAGTATAAAATTCGGTATGTTCTTTTCTTTTACTGCATTTTATTTACTTTCTGCATCTGTGTTTGATTCTGTGATTGTTCTGTGATTAAGTTCTGCATTTGTTTGTGTCATAATTTTAATTTAGTCTATATAAGTCTTAGAATCCATTAAACACTATTCACCCCCCCCTCTAGTGTTAAATTAGCCTTAAAATCCTTAATCCACACTCCCTTTCATTCGCTTCCAGCCAAGTAAATGATTTTGCCTCACGGTCACTACTTAGTTTCGCCTTATGGGAAGTAAATGATTTCACCTCATGGCAATTACTTAGTTTCACTTCACGACAAGTAAATGGTTTCACCTCCTAGCAAGTAAATGATTTTGCCTCACGATAATTACTTGGTTATTCCTCATGACAAGTAAATGATTTCGGCTCACAATAAGTAAATGATTTCGCCTCACGAAAATTACTTAGTTTCGCCTCACGTCAATTAAATGATTTTGCCTCATGGTAAGTAAATGATTTCGCCTCACAACCATTACTTAGTTTCGCCTTATGGCAAATAAATGATTTCACCTCATGACAAGTAAATGATTTCGCCTCACGACCATTACTTAGTTTCGCCTCACGGTAAGTAAATGATTTTAGCTTGCGGCAATTACTTAGTTTCGCCTCACGACAAGTAAATGGTTTCGCCTCACAACAAGTAAATGATTTTGCCTCACGACAATTACTTAGTTTCACATGACGACAAATATTTAATTTCATCAGCGGGTGGATTCTCGAGAATGTTAGAAAGATGGGTAGATTCCCAAAAGATTATAAAAGTGGGTATGTTAGAAAGATGGGTACATTCCCAAAAGATTAGAAAAGTGGGTAGATTTCCAAAAGATTAGAAAGTGGGTAGATTCTCGAGAACGTTAGAAAGATAGGTAGATTTCCAAAAGATTAGAAAAGTGGGTAGATTCCCAAAGGATTAGAAAAATGGGTAGACTCCCAAGAAAGTAAGAATAGTGGGTAGATTCCCAATAATAGTAAATCACGGTTATGTAGAACCATGCATTAGGTAGATTCGATAGTGCGCCACGGCCAATAGTGTCATGTAAAGAGTGAACCATGGCCAAAAAGTGTCGTGGAACTAGTGAGCCACAGCTGATAGTGTCATGTAAAGAGTGGGTCATGGGAAGTCGATCGTACTGAATGCACCAAGTGAGTCACAACCATGGCATTATGCAAAGAGTGAGCCATTACCAAATAGTGTCATGCAAAGAGTGAGCCATGGTTAAAAGTACCATGCACGGTGCTGTATAGTGAGTCACATCAACCGCGTGCAAAATATAAACGTTATACCACCAATAGTAGTTTGCTAAAAACCCTATGCCGATAAGACCACGTCTAGATAGCTAGATCATAGTATCGGAATATTTTCGCCTCTAGGCACTCATTTTAAGTTATTTTTCAAAATCCTCTAGATGAGAATAGATTTCAAATTATTTTCGAAATCATCTAAAGGAGGTTAAATTTCAAGTTATTTTTGAAACCCTTTAAAGGTGGTTAGATTTTAAATTGTTTTCGAAACAAGGTTAGATCATCACAAAGTCATCTCGGTAAAGCAATGCTTTGGAGAATTCTCAGAACCCTACTCTGCCCAAAAGCTCGAGATCGACTTTACAATGGGAACATAACAAACAAGCCAAGTACTAAACATGACATAACTCTATTCTTTCCAAATTCCACCTCATATCGATTATATAAGGTAAACTTTGAGGGGCATGTGTTACCCCATAATCTCCATAAGGTACAAATTACGAAAAGTCCCTTGGATTGTAATTCTGAGACCTATTGTTTAGTTTCCTTCGATAGCTCAGAGACTGGACTCGATACCCGAGAGCATGTAGGCTGAGAATATGAATTAAAGCAACAATTTAGACCGAGATGATTGTCCAAATAAAGCAAGAATCTTAGCCGAAGCAGCAACCGCCGGGAGCAGCGACATTCCGACAAATCTCAATAATCAATGGCTCAGATAGCTCAAACCAAGATCAATGGTCGGGATGGACGAAAGAAATCAAAGGAGTTATACATAAAAGCGCCACGTCAACTATCCGTGTCAAAATACTTTCAACCAGATGATGACAAGTGCTTGAATCAGAGCCGCCTATAGCAAGCCAGGTCATCAATCCCAGCTAAACCCCCTGCACCAATAGAAAGACCTTAAATTTGCTATATATAAAGGACCACCTACTACAATAAAGGGGGATTTTTAGGGTACATAAAGAGAAAACATAAAATTATGACTTTCCTATATTAGATCTCTATTCAAATGCTCATTAATGGAGGAAATGCCTAGTTCAATGTAATATGCCTCTCAGCTATTTAAGAGTGACTAAAGAAGGAAAGGACAGTCGATGTAGGGACTTTCAGCCCGAACCAGTATAAAAGTCTTGATGTTATTTATCTTTCGCACTTTATTTTCTCTGCATGAACTATTGTTACTTTATGGTACAATACCTCGTACCCTAGGCCTAAATACATCACATCTCAGAAACCTCTCTGCCAGGTCCAATATTCCATTTTGCTTTCGGAGATATACCTTTGAACCTTAGGGTGTAAGTGTAGATGAAAAACTACACTAACACCATTAGTATTCAATAAAGTCCATATATAAAAGTTATAAACACGTGTATCAATATACGATATTGATAGAATGTTTAAATTGGATTTGAATAGATTAAATGCTAAGTGATTTTTGAAATTTTGTACGGTAATGCGGCACATATTATGACTGACCATATATAATAAAGAGAGCGAGATGATTTGATGAGATTTAGTTGGGAATTAAATAGAGAAGGTTTTAAAGGAGGAAAATGAAAGGTTTCGGTGTGTCCTTTAAGATATATTCTCTATTATTCATTTCATTAGTCTCTTTTTAGTCATTTTTCTTCCTTCCAATCAAGTTATAGTTGAAATTATAATGGGTTCCATGTCTAAAAAAATTTAAAAATAAAATCAAATTAAAATAAAAACAAAAGGTACTTTTTATTTCTTGATTCCTACAAAATCAATTGGTTGATTTAAGAATCTAGGAGCTATTATTCATCGTTCAAAGTGCTACTTTTTGGCCACATCCTAAGGTGATTTTCAATTATATTTATTTATATATTAATCATGTTCATATACTTTAAATATCTTACTATACATCAAATGTTTGTATATTCATATTGTAGCATAATTTCAGATCCCCTTTTTACATCTCAATTAATTATTATTAATATAATTTGGATCCACCCTTTTGCTATTCCTCAATTAATTATATAACAAATATGTTAATATAGTTTAGGCCCTTCATCTCATATGATTATTTTCTTATAATATTCATATAGTTTGGTATTTAATCATTTATAATGAATTCATATATGCCTAAGTTGTCTGATCTAATTTAGTTGTTGTTTTGAAATCATTTTAATTGAATCCCTTTAATTAAATATATGCATGTCACATGGTTGTTTTAATTTTCTACTTGAAAATAATTTTGATTAACTTTCATTTAATTTTTGATTGAAAACAATTTTTGATTGAATCAACTTTAATTACTTGAGCTTACTTTTAAAATGAAAACATGTATTACATAGTTGTTGTCTAAATAATTTTGTTTAGTTATTATTTATACAGGTGTAAGAGTTAACTAATTTAAAACACACAGGTGTTTTTTTATGAAAAATCTTAAATTAATCGATATCATTCTTGAGTTGAAAGTTGTATTTAAGTTTATCAACTTTAGATTCATATATGTATATATTAAATTCCAATCTTCAAATACATGTTTTGTTTTATATATCAAAACATTTTTTACAAATAAACATATGTACGTGTATACTTTTTTAACTTTTATTTTTAAAATAAACTTTTACGTTAAACTATAAAATTTATTTTAAACACTTCCTTAATTATATATATATATAATTTTCTTCTAGAGAAGAACTCCAAGAAATAATGGTTGAGGATGGGATAGTATTTTTAGTTTTGGTTCCTATTTTAAAGGCTGAGATAATTTTTTCTATGCTTTTGGTATTGCTAAACCGATAAGTTCTAATGATATGTTCAAAAACCATGCTCTTACCATAGACCTTCTTACCATTGTTTCAGAAAGCAACGTATAACTTTGAGAAAGTAGGTGGTTCGAGTAAACATGTGACATCAAAATTCCAGATCTCGATTGGAGGTAGTAAAACAAAATGGGATCTCTAAATCTTGATTCAGGACAGATTAGCGAAGAGAAACCACGAACCAATATGTTTTTCTATTGTGAATTGAAGTTCCAGGTCAGGGTGTGAGACTAGTATTGTAGAGAGTAATGCAAATACCGGCGATTCCGGCTTTCCATTGATGCGGAAAGAGTAGGCACAACAGATAACATGAACTGGGTATTAATGTGAAGGACTTAGAGAGCGTATGAATGTTTGATCTTTAGGTTCAATAGATGTCGCGAAGGAATTAGAGAGCGCAAGTAAATAAGCAGAGATTAGATCTAAAAGGGAGATGTGACATCAAAGACGAGAGCGGAAGAAAAAGCGGCTATGGTAACCGATTGAAAGAGAAACCTACGTTGGATATGGGTGGTTATAGTAACCGGTTCGTTGTTTACTAGTGGACCGTTATCTTAAACCTGAATTTGAAGCGTGGTTGAACAATTGAAAGGAATTAGGTCGGCAAGACATCTCTAATAAACATGAAGCCAACTGAATTGCTGAGGAAAGAGATTTCAGTATGGGATGAATCTATTTGTGCTTAATGTTTTATTTTGTTTTCATAATGTTGTAGTTGTGTACTAAGCTCAATGTACGTATCATTTTGTACTTGTATTTTCCTTTATGGAAATCAATAGAGAACCAAGTTTCAATACACATACACATACATATATATTTTATCAATCAAAACCTTGGACGATAATGACATAAATTTGGTCATATATGTCATTTAATAAATTAATCAATCTGATTATAGAAATAGAGAAATAAAAGGTTTCCCTCTATATATAGAAAGTCGTACCTTTCCTCAATTAATTGTATAAGTTAAGAAAGAGAAACGAAAAGTTTCTTCTCTATATTATTTTTCCATGTTATTGTTACACACATACCACCGCTTATATGTTGCACTTACACTTTTCCTATATGAATGTATTAGATATATTTATTATAATATATAAGTAAATTAAAATTAAATTTAAAACTTCATTTTAACGATTTAAATAAAATAAGATTTTATTTAAAACTTTATTTTAAATTGGGTCAAAAATCCATTTAGATTTCATAGGCTCAATAGATCCGAAACATAAAAAATTTGAAGTTCACCCATTTAACTCGCTTTCGACTAGCCCAGTTCCAATACGTGCGAAAAGCAGTGACGACAATGACGATTGGAGGTGATCGGGCGGGTGCGTAGGATAGCACCGACGATGGCAAGCATGGTGGCGTTGTTGGTTTGTAGAATAGGGGTCGGTGTCGTTGGAAAAGATGTCAAAGGGATGCGCTTGGTCACAATCGACTGTATAAGTCAAAAGATGTCAAAGGGATGGAAATCAATGAGTAGTTTTTTTAGTTAAGTCCCTCAACATTCCTTCAAGTTTCTAATCGTCACATCTTTTGCATAGGACCTCCTTTTTACGTGCGGTTTATTCTGTTGATTCATGGCGAAATTCTAAATAATTTGGTATGTGGTTTGCTGGTTTTGTAAAGCTATTTGTGAAAGCATGTTAGTAAGATTAAATAGTCATAATTATTTATATTTTAAAAAATATTAAATAAATATCGTCGATAATAATATATAATCCGTTAATATGTGTTATGACATTTTATGATTGTTTGATTATTATGATGTTTTAATGAGACTTAGTTGTTTATGTATTAACTGTTCCATTGTTGGATAATGATATTGTTGGAATTGGACTAGCCCGTAGCGGAAGTTATGGGTGAATTTCAAAATTTTTACCCTATTGGATCTTTTATTGGGCCTACGAAGTCTAACTGAATTAGAACATTTCTAAATTTCATTTAAATAAAATCATTTATTTTATTTAAATTCAAATATATTAAGATTTGAAATTAATTTTATTTGATTCAGTTTATACATAAATGTATCATATACATATATGTGTGAGTGCATGTGTAACATAATAATCTGTGAAGGGTATAATATGCCCATATGTAGATGTTGGGTTTTACATCGCAACAAACATATTAGCTCATTTTGTATGTCATGTATGTTGTCCAAATATGTGCATGTATATATGTTACAAAACACACACACATATGTATGTATAAATATATTATATATAATATATGAACATAAAACATTTATATATAGTTAAATATATATATATAGAAAGAGAGTGAACAATAATTAAAAATTAACTTAGTTTGGCAAACATAATAATTTTAGTATTTTAATTTGTATATATTATGAATAAAATAATGTTATCATCCATAAATAATTAACATAAAAATCTAATCATGAAAATTCAAATTTTACAATTTTTGAAAATCTAGGATCATAAAATAGAGCTTAGGAAAAATCTGGAAAATTTTCAAAGTTGAAATATTATTTTTTAAAATAAATACATTGATTTCAAAAATAATTATTGAATATAAAATAATATATTATTAAAAATTCTAATTTTAAAATTTCATAAATTCTAGGATCATGAATGAAAGGTTACAAAAAGTTTTGAAGAATTTTTCAATTAAATTATTATTTTTAATAAATCATAAACGGTTTTTCCTAAATAATATTAATTATTAAAAACAATAAAATTTATTGAAAAATTCCTAAATTTTTTCTATACATTTCTAAAATGGTATCATATTTTTTTAAAATATAAAATTGAATATTTAATGTAATAATTATTTTATATATAATAAACAATTCAAAATTTCAATAAATGTTAATTTAAAAATATTAATATATGTATGATAATTAATTTTTGAATTTTTAAATTCATATTATATATAAATAATTATACTAAATTTTTTAAATCATATATATATCTTATATATGCATATATGCTATTATGAGAGAGAAATTTACACTAATATATATATATATATATGAATTTATTAATAAATATATATAAAACAATTATTAATGAAAAAAATGATTTTTTACAATAAACAATATTTGCCTATATATAAATCAAATAGTGTAATAAACAAATTATGCACATAACCAAACTAATTTGTGACAACTACATCTACTTACAGAATCTCACCTAACTAAATATATAGTAGCAATATATTTAAACAGATGTAAAATTGCTCATTATAGGATCATAGAATATAATTTAATTACTGTAATATGAATTAAAATTACCAATTTAATGATGCATTTGAATCCACGTTGAAGCAATGACTTCCCTTCCTTTTACTGTTCTTGATTCTTCAAATTGAAAGTCCGGAATCACCGATCTCTAATTATCGAATAGTATTATTTTAATTTGAAATATATTTGAGAATTTTGGAGTGGATTGAGAGCTATGTTTTAACCATTAATGTAGAAGGTAATGACGGCCAAAAAAGTTCATTTTTTTATTTTTAGATATATATATATATATATAGTGTTGTATTAGAGAGAGAAACGAGGAAAACCTTTTTACCCATTCTCACTTGATCTCAACCCATTATCTCCAAGCCAATTCCCTATGTTTTAGCCACTCCCAGACCTTCCCAAAACTGAAATTTTGCAGCCCTAATGATGGGCCTTAAAATCCATCTAAGCCCAAACCAAAATACTATGCAATTAGATCTAAATTAATCACTCGTCGATATTGTATATCAATATATTTATGACGATTATAAATATATACAACATTATTTATTTCTCAAATCATATTCAAATTTTATAATTAATATTTAATAAATATTAATTAATTTAATTAATTTATAACAATTATAAACTAATTAAATCATTCGGTCTTAAGGGAATTCATCATTTCGGTTGTGTAACTCTTGGGTGTAAATTTGGTCAGCGATTAACATCGAACTATTCTAATGTTAACGTCCACGCGTCACTTAGCAGGTGGTGTGACATTATGGCCAAATTTATCGCTTACTCATTTTCGGTAAAATCCAATTTTAATTTAATAAGCGTTACCCGGTTGTGACATTTGTTTACACTGATTCTCTTCGTCAAAACTATATCACTTTAGACTTATGGAATTTGGTAATGGTCAAAATTCCAACCTCATCCACATTCAACTTTATAGCCCAAATACAAAGTCCTTGGTTCAATAATAACAATTATTATTAACCGAAATGCTCTGGCAAAGGACTTTGACTTTGAGTTGACTTGAGTTGACTGTGATACTAACCGCATATAACTAAGGAGACGAATCTTCTCTTAAATAGTGCTTCACTTCCAATACTTCCATTCAACCCAACTATAGTCACTCAATGGACGCAATGCCATGATTTGGCTATAATTAAAGTGGAGCTTTCATATTGAAGATCCACATTATTCTCAAGTCGAGAGAACTATGTAAATCAGTCGCATCTATTTTCTGTTTGACCTTAGTTATATTAACCAACAGAAAACTATCGAGTGGGTCATTCCATAGTTATCCAATAACTATTAGTACGTAACCCCTAGGTGCCTCCAGCAGTCATGAGTAATACACTGCCAACATTTGGTGAGCGTTACGTACTCCAGTCTCAACGGATACATCGATATCCAGTCTCAATGCATCTTGACTAGGAACATTTAAAATGGTATATTTGTTTCATTATGATAAACTACTTACGGTTACAATACTTTGTAACTACTATCACAAAGTATACCATTTATGGATTTTTCTGTTAAATATACTTTTAATTAAGTTAATTAATTAATATAATCACATTATATCAAGTATAATAGGAAGAAAATACCTTTTATTTCGAATAAGATTGGTTAATGAGTTAAATATATGTAACAAATTACATAATTTCCCTTTGGGCATACCCCAACTCTATCAGATATTCTACAGTAATTAACTGTAGATTTGGGAACAATAATTAATTAATAAAAAATAAGTAAAATTACATGATTTTGGGAAAAGTAAATAAATTAGTGGAAAATAAGATTATTTACAAATTTTGAGTGATATACGTAAACAATAGTGATTTAACAATTTTTACTAAAATTAATGTGAAAATGTAATAAGTTTATTATTTATGAATTTCTGAGGGAATTCATAAACAATAACAAAAAATCTAGTTTAAACTGAATTTGGAGAATTGGTTATTATTTGTAAAGTAAAATATAATTCAATAAATAATATTGTGATTTTTGGGAAGACTATGTTATTTTTGAATAGAATAGTGATGCTACTATTTTATGGAAATATATTATTATTATTATTTGTGCAATTGAAATAAGAGGTATTTTGAGGATAGTAGTAATAAGAATAAAGTTGTGTTTTCAGAAGTATTTTGGGTTAAGTTATTACTATTTTTGAGATAAATAGCAATAAAAAAGATTTTTGGGTTTTAAAGTGAAATATTATTATTTTGAGTTAAATGGTAATAAATTGTTGTGAAATAAAATAAAGAGATTGGAGTATATATTATTATTTTTATATATAGTGATAATATTATTATTTTTGAAATTAATTTGATGTAAACTGCTATTTTTGATTAAATAACAATGTTTTAGGGTATTTAAGGTAGTAAATCTATAATGAAAGATTTAGTGTATTATTAGTTCGAGAAATTATTATTGTTTTGAGATGAAATAAATAAATATGTTTTATAATAAAGGATAATAAGATGATTTCATACTTTAAAAAAAGAAATAATACACACACACACACACACACATTATTTTGAATCATTGTAACATATGTGATTAATTGTTGTTTGAAATTATCATATATTTTTGTTGTGTTAAGATGGAATCACATTAGGACGAGTGATGCAATATTTGACCATTATTACTACGCGAACGTTGTGTAGTTAATTAAGGTTTTGTTGCGCTGATGACATTGATGTTTGTGTTACTAATATAGAGGAGTTAGTACACTTGATGAGTCTGACCTTGTGTTACTAATACCGGGGGATGGGGATTATTACACATTTGTGGGTTTATACTTACTTTTGTGCTATTGATATTGTGTTACTAGTGAAGGTTGATTAATACATATTTGATAGTATTTTTTGTTTATAACTTATATGATGTTTGGGGTTAATATTAAATTTTATTTAATTTATGTGATGTTTACTGGTTGTTTATTGTTATTATTATTGTTATCCCGTACTTATGATGATTGATTATAGTGGCATGATAGAATATGATGTCCTATGCTTATAATGGTTATTTAGTTGTTATTGTTATGCAATGTTATATGCTAACAATTTTTTGACGCATGAGAAGGGTATGAAATAGAACTGCATGGACTTAATCTTTAAGGGTATGTAGGCCATCTTATCCCATGCAATAGTCCACGATTCCCTCGAGGTCCGGGTGTATAGGGTTAGCCACAGTCCTAACATAGTTGATAAGCTTTTCCTTTTTATTATATACATCCATGCATTTGTAAAGCTTGTAGGTCAAAGCGAAAGGATGGAAAGGAAGTTTGGTTGTAGATTATACCTTGAGGTCATTTACTTTATATTTATCATGTATTTTAGTTGTATTATTGATAAATTAAATAATGATTAATGTTTGTAGTAGAGATAGATGTTTATATTGTTGATAATACATATACATATACATATACACATACATATATACATACATGTCTGTGTATGTGTTTGTGTGTATTTGTGTAATTCGGCTATGAGGTTCATCTATTTTTGTTCATAGTTTAGATTTTGAATTATATAACCAATGACCCACTATTTTCGATATCTAAGATTAGTGTGCAAGTGTATTTGACGGCATTTGTCACTAATTTAAGATGTTAAGAATAGCGGGATATCACAGTTAGTATCAGAGCTTAGGTTTGGCAATTCCTAGGCATTAGGTAGGTTTAAATCATTTAGAGTATGTTAATTTACACCTTGGGTTGGGTTAAAATATAGGACGAGAGAGTGTTCATATTGATGATTGTGCGCCTTGTGCGTATATGGTGTTTGAAAAGTTATTTTTACTAATCAAAGGTTTGCATACACTACAACAAATATACCCTATTACAACTAGTTATTTACAACTGGCACATAATGAAAGTTGTAACAAAGGGTTTTTATCAACCGGCTTGTACTGGCAATTGTAATAAAGGGTTTTTAACAAGTAGTTTTTACTGACATTTGTAATAAAGGGTTTTAGCAACTGGTTTTTCCTAACAGTTGTAACAAAAATATTTTTAACAACTGGGTTTTCTTACCAGTTGTAATATTAACAACCGTTTGTTTTAGCCAGTTATAATAGAGATCTATAACAACTTATCAGTTTTGATCGTTGTAAACATTGATATTTTAAAAAAGTTTATAAAAAAATTGAAAAATTGATATTACTAGGTCATTTGGTTAATACTTTTCTTGAAAACAATCATTTTCATTAAAAACAAGTAAGCAATCTATTGTATTTGTAGTAAAATTTTACTATAATTAAAAATTAAAAATTAAAAATTATTAACTATTAATTAATATTTAATAATTTTTAAATGATAATTTATAATTAGTAATATATAAACGGTAAATTATATAATTAATATTTTGTAATTTACTATAATTAATGATCATTAATAAATAATTTAGAAATTATAGTTAATAATTATTTATCTATTATAATTAATTATTAAAAAAATAAATTATAGCTAATAATTTAGAATGATAATATATACTTAAAATTTAATAATTTATAATAATTTTCGTTAGTTCATCTTTTGCAAAAGTTTAGTTTCAATTTTTTTTTGCACTTCACCCATTTTGTTCAAATAAAATTCCCTAATTTTCATTCCCTAATATTAAAGCCCACCTTATAATTTATAAATTATAATTAATAATGTATAAAAGACAACTTATATAGTTAATAATTTATAATCTATTATGCCTAATGATTATTAATAAATAATTTATAAATAATTATTTTTATAATTAGTAAACTGTTATACTTAGTGATTTATAATTAATAATTCATGAATAATAATTTATAATTAATGATTTATAAATAATAATAAATAATAATTTATATTTATTAATTAATAATTTAAAATAATTTATGGATAATGATATATAAAATAAAACATAAACAACATAACATGCGTTTACCTTACTAACAAAATTTAAAAGGCCGCTTGACTTCCCTTTCTAATTTTTATTCGCCGCCTTTGGTTTTCAAAACCCTAAATCCCAAATCACTCGTCCCAATTCTTCCCAAATCAAACATCGTCGCTCTAACTCCACGCTCGCCCTAAACTTCCCTCTTATCCAAATACCTCTTTTCTTTTCTGCAACAAAATTAAGAATTCTACCACTACTAGGAAAGATGCAAACCAATGCCTTCCTCAAAATTTGCAACCATGACTCACCACAACTCTACTGTGGGTAACCCAGAGCGACTTAGTATGAGTGAATGACTTTAGGCTTCAGACCCGCATGACTCCAGGCTTTAGCTTCAGATCTGGTCGCTCGCTTCAGATCCGGGACTCCAGGCTCTAGATCTACGTGAACATCTCAGACCCGACCTACATCTTAGACCTGTTACAGCTCTAGATCCTTAGGTATATGGTCTTATCTTTTCAACAACGAAAGAATTAGAAGAACATCCTTCATTTTTTGAGAATAAGAATATGAACAAGGAAGAAGCATGGTTCCTCACATCGCCTTGCATGAAGCAAATGTATGTATGGTAATTCGTTCAATCACAACAAATACTGTTATTCTGCATGGTTCTACAGGTCGCATCTGTAGTTCTTTATACCATGTGAATGGCTTCAATATCTTTTTCAGTGAATTTTTCTGCTATCATTATTTACATAAATATTACTAGTTTTCTTCGAATTTTAATTGATATAGAAGGCACATAAGACGGTGAATGTATCGTATACAAGAAAGGAAGTGGCGCTGGAGAAGAAGCCAGGTCCAAAGAACAAAACAGCGAAGAAGACTAGGCATAAAAGTAACATGGTGAGAGATAACTTCATTTTTATTTTCTAGTTTTGATTTCTGATGCACTAAAGTGGGAAGAATAGAAAATGGATAGATGATTCATTGCAGTTAGTGACTTCGGCAATTATGCATACAAAAATTGGATAGTTATTAATGAAGAAAAAGAATGGCTAGATGGGAATGTGTGAGTATGGCTGGAGGTTGCTAAACTATAGAACAACTGTATATACTCAACGATAATGCTTTAGAGAAAAATGGGCAGCGGTTTCTCCCTTTCACTTTATATTTCTTATGAACTGCGTTCTATTTGACAATTTTTTCTTATACCTATGCTGATAGAATGCCATCATTTAATATCTTTTATAACCAAAAGAGAAGGTGAGTGATTCTCACTGAAGTTGTGCATATGATGAAGGAAAATGCTTGTATGGTGCATCAATTAATTTTAAGAAAAAAAAGTTTTGTACAGGTGTTCTTAACAACTATATAGACAATACAAAACAACTAAAATTAGCATTTTATATAAAATACAGTTTTGCATAGTTTGTAAATTGAAAATTTGTTTGATGCCGAGTTCTTATAATTTAAAGGAAAGTTCATCATATGATACATGAAACTTTAAATAGCTATAACATGGTAATAAACAGTTTACTATTGAATTAAAATATTTATAACTTTTGTAGGTCAAACCAATGAATTATAGGGAGCAACACTACGTAACGGGGTGTGAGGGTAACATCGTGTTGGAAAACATTATATGTTAATAGTGTTATTTTCAATCTTACAAAAAAATTATATTTATATTTTATAAGTATTTATAATCCAATAAAAAAAATCAAAATACTATTGTTTATCATTTAATATTAACTAAGAAATACTTGATCGATTATACTTAAATTACCTATTACCTATTAATGGTAAATTAATCCTGTTAATTAATCTTTTATGTGTTAATAAGGTATTAAATTGAAAATTTATGGTTAGTTTGGGTCCTAATTTTAAAGTTAATTGTTTTGAGTGCAGGAATGGGAAGGGAGAACGTATTTGCTTCTTAAACTGAATTCGTGGTTGACAAACAATCACATCACTCCCAGCCTCCTCCTCAATGCCAAGCTAATCATATTTGGTTCAGTTATTCACCATAAGGCATGAATTATTGCCATCCTAACTTATTGCCTTGCGTTTTAACCATCTGCCCTACCAATGCCAGTCCGCCTTTTAGTATGTTCAAACCCATCAGTATGTGTTTAAACCTATCTCATCTTTTGGTTAATTTTGATATGCTTGGAATTCATATTGATACGTAGTTAAGAAATAACCAGATAGTAAGTCGAAATGTCTGATTAATTTTTGGATGTAGGTAATTGGAAGATTAACTGTAATTAGTATTGTCAATGAAGATTAAAGAACAAATACCTGCTAAGATAAATAGTGTAAGTACATTTGAGTTAACTTTGAGCCCAGTTCATTCACGATTCAAATAAATCTTTAAAATGCTAGAAAACACTATGTAAAAGGAGTGTTTAGATACAGTACTCTCTTATGATTAATGAATATTTTAATTAATCAACGGAGTATAATTATTTTTATTTTTTTCGAACCTCCTTTCTCGTCGTTTTTCATCTGTTTCATTTGCAGCCACTTTTATCAGTTAAGAGATTGGATCGGCAAATCAGTCAATCCAGGCTAATTTGATCGAAAGTTTATGTGGAGCTATTTTTAACTAAAATTTAGTTCACCTTTGTATGTTACCTTTTCATACATTTGTTAGCATATATCATATATATAACATGGACGTGTTATTTTATTTACATCAATGCTAACAATTCATATATATATATATATATATGGTAAAATATAAGTAACACATATTAGAAGTAAAAACTAAAGGTATATATCATATAAGCTTGGAAACAAAAAAATAAAAAGCCGAATCTTATCTATCTAATAAGAATAAGCTTTACCACTGACCCTACAACAATTGTGAGGTGTTTGATATGTCTACAATTCTATTAAAGAAAATAAGCTTTGCCTTTGTTTAAAAGTAGTGCAGATGTTGGAAACATGATTACGAAATCGTTGCTGCTCGATGCAACTTGAGTCTTTATCTCCTTTTTCTGGCTCTTCGTATATCAACGTGCATAAAACTTGCAACAATATCTCATTGGAACAATATAATTTTTCCTCATATGTTATCATCATCCAACAAGTACTATAACATTTTACTTTTACAGCGAAACGACAACACTCTCTATATTTACGTCGTTCACTACTAGAGTTATAAGTGGCCCTACTTTTTACCGTGAACAATATTTATGATATTAAGACATAAAATTATTACCATACAAATAAACAAGCATCGGTAAATTTTTGGAACAAATATGATATGGCTTTTTATAATCAATAATATAAAAGATGAAATCGTTCTAAACTTGGAAATCATGAATTTTAAGCATGTGATAGTGATGGATATTACAATAAACTACAATTGAAATATGAGAATTGTATAGGAGTACTAAAATAAGAAAATTGCAAGCATTTTGAAGTACCTATATTAATCTTTACCGCTGCTTGTATTATCTGAATTCAGAGATGTGTACTATTAAAGAGGCTGTTGGAACAACACTCGCTTAGCACAAAGACTTCATTTCCCTAGATTAGTAAGTATGTACATTTTAGCTTTATGGGTTATATGTTGTACTATATTTTAGAACTCTCGCTTGGGTATGTATTTATGGATTATGTGTTGTACTGCGTTAGAACTTTGTGAATGTAACTTTATCTAGCATTTTGGAATGTGTTGCGCCAGAAAATGGATCAACACCCAGAAATCAGATGAAAGCACAAGTTTTATTCAAAATAAAAGAAAAGGCAGAAAAGTAAAGGAGGCTAAAGAATTTTTATAGTGATTCAGCATAATCTCTGGCCTACATCCACTTTAATCGCATTTGTTAGCTGTCTCTTCAAATTATAACTAATTTTAGCAGATTTCACCACAATCTAGTGGATATCAGATTTACAATCATGTTTCTAGAGAGTTTGAGAGTCACATGTACTAGAGATTTGCTGATCTAAGTCCTAGAGTAGCAAACAATGGCTTCCTACGTGAATTTAATGGAGAAGAGGTAAAATGTGAAGAAGGAGAAGAAGTCTCCAATGACAGAGAGATCAAATCCCATTTTGATTGCAAGTAGGCTGGTATTTATAGAAAAAGAGAGGTATGGAGTTAGAATCCCGCTTGCAATGAAGTCCAGAAGGTGGCCCGAAGTTGCATAAGGAAAATTAGGGTCACACGACCTAAAACCATAGGTCTGTACTGAGCTATGTAGCTTAATATTGAGCTATACTTTTTGGTGGAAGTTGAAGTCTTCCACTTATTTTGCCTTTCTCTTATCTACTCGAGTTGTTCTAAGTCCATTTCCTTCGGCTTTGAGTTGATTCTTATTATCTTTCTGATAGCCACTTTTCTTACTTTCTTCTTGTTAATCCTTGGAATTACTCATCCAAATCATTGGAAAATCACTTGTCCACTAGTTACTAGAGTAGCACAAAAGGTGTATGGAATTTGGGAAGTGAAGCAAGGAAGATTTATAGGTCGGTACCGACCTATGATAGCTCAGCACCGAGCTATGTACTTAGCTCCATTTTGGTTAAAACTTCTCCGAGTTGTTACTCTATTCCTTCTTAGTGTGATTCCAAGTTCATGAATCATTTCGTTCTTGTTTTGATCTTCTAAGTCCAGTTGAAATTTGCTTTGCTAAAAAGCGGGTTAACACTTGCCCCCTAAAGTACGCCCCTTGAATGTAAGGTGTGCTTTGCTTAGGATCAAGTTCCATTGGCAATCATTCTTCGATAGTTGAGCTCTCTGGCTGTTTCAATCTTGTTGAATCGTCCAGTTCCTTCAGATTCTCTAGCAAATTAGAGATCGTTCCAAACCTTTCGCAGCTAAGAACTCCAACTCTTGCTTAAGTGTTGTTCATACATCCTTATCATTCTGATTTCATTCGGAGTTATCACATCACATGTCAAAATCTTCCCATGTTCATCCATAATTTATTTGTTTTACTCTAATTACAAGACGTTAAAATTCTTTTATCAAATTTGTTACCGTTCTAAGGTTCAATCTCTTTGGATCATTCTATATTCAATTTAACGTGCGATCTCTTCGAATCGTTCATAATCCAATCTAGGATTCAATCTCTCCGGACCGTTTAACTTCCAATCTAAGGTTCGATCTCTCCAGATCGTTTATTTCCCAATTAAGGCTTTTGATCTCTTCGGATCCTTACTAAATCTGCTTGCTCTCCAGGTAAAAAACTCAACGACCAAGCAAGCCCATCCGCTTACTCTCCGATAAAGGGACTTACTTTTCGTATAAGCCCGTCCACTCGCTCTCCCGTAAGGGAGCTTGCACCCTACACTTCGGTCCTGCCTCTTTGGATGAGACTTAAAGCGATCAATATCTTACAAGTCCATCCACTAGCTCTCCGACGTAGGGACTTGCACCCTGCACTCCGTTCTCGTCTCTCCGGACGGGACTTAAAGCGATCAATATCAGTCATCACATTCAATATGGATTTTTCAAAAGTCAAATATTCAAATCAAAGAAAACAAGCAAAAGTCCTAATTATACTTCCACTACGCCATAAATGGCCTTTTGCAACACAAAAAAAATGTTGGCTCAGGCCTGAAAAATGTTGCCATAGGTCTGTGGCAACACTTTTAGGGTGATGCAATTTTTGCCGTTGCCTTAGACCTCAAAGGCAACATTTTGACTATCTAAGGCAACATAAGTAATATTGTTGTAATAGAACCCTATTTGGGTCTATGGCAACACCCATAGGTATCTGTAGCAAAATTCCAAAAATGTTGCTATAGATATTAACTTTCTGAAGTTGTGGGGCCCACATCTTATGGGGCCCACAATGTGGGGCCCACGACCCAACTGGGTCCATCCTTATGGCAACACCTTGAATGACTACTGCAACATTATTTTAAGCAACGGTTATAACCCGGTGGCAACACTATTATGAAGCTACTGCAACACTATTCTTAAGCTACTGCAACACTATACTGAAGCTACTGCAACACTATACTGAAGAGACACTAAGAGCACATAGAACAGTACAATATCACATAGACACTTGCATAATACACAGTACAATATCACATAAAATACTTGCATAATACACAGTACAGATAACAATTCATACAGTAGTACACATCACAATTCATGTCAGTTACCCCAAAATATCCAGTTAACCCAAAATACTACAAAGCTACCCCAAATATCCGGTACACATAACAATTCATAAATGAGACTTAAGAGATGGTGCCTCCAGTCAGATTATCAGTCTCACTGGACATGATTGTGGAAGTTAGATCCTCTACATTGATGTTCATCTCCGGGTTGGCATCACCTAATTTCTTAAGCACCCTAGCCAAATTCTCTTGTACCTTCTGATTTACCTTGGATTCTAGCTGTGCTTCAATTTCTTCGACAAGCCTTTGCCTTAAGTCATGTACATAAGCATTTGTTAGAGCCTCGGTTGATTGTTTTGCACACTTTGCACGCCTCCCTATAAGCAAAGGACGACCCTGTGATTTTCCATTCGAAATTACTGTTTCAACAGTATTTCCTCCTTCTCCACCGGCCATTGCCTTTTGAACCAAGTCCTATAAAATAAAGCCACATCAAAATTACCCTACAGTAAATGCAGAGAATGCAGCAAATGCTTACATATGGATTGTGTACAGCAAATGCAGAGAAAGCCACATTTTGGAAAACAATTTGTTTATGTGCATGTAATTAGAAAACAATTTGTAACATATATACTAGTAAAAACTGGAAAACAATTCCGTCGACAGCCAGCTACGGCTTCGTCATCTGGATTTTGAGGCTTCAAACGGCCATTCATTTTATTTATGCACATATGTGTATTACTATAGACATATATTTTTATATAAACCAAGTCAGTAATCCCTTTAACCAAATTCATTTCTTCGTTTCCAGTTTTTGTGTCATTTCTAGCCAAACGCAAAAGCAAGTCCTCTTCATTCGACTAGAAAAGGATAAAAAATGGCTGAGGGTTCAAAATTCTTAATCTCACAATATACTCAATTACAATTTCCAAAGCAAACATCTATGCCATTAGTACGTTTGCGAAACTCAGGTTCAACAAGTGTTTCAAGGATAGTTTCAAGGACATGAGCATACATGCACATGAGCAAGACATGAACAATGTGCAGCATGTGCAAAACAGAACAAAATTATTACAAAACATAATTATTACTTACAAGTTTGTACTTCATTACTTGAGGATTAGACACGTACTCACGTCCATCTGTTCTCTTATGACTTTTAAGAAAAAGTGCTGCATCGGATGGTGTCTCCTGATACAAGTTCAATAGATAGTTTAGCATACACTCTCTTCAGTCAAAAATGTAAAGTATCACATACCATCTTATGACGAAGCTGGGCGAACGACTTTGGACCAACGGTGTGTGTGTCTTGATACGACTTACGACTATCAGAATTTTTCAGGGCTTTTTGCTAAAAAATACACAAAAAACAAAGTACTCGTTTATCTCACAAAAAAAGTACTCGTTTATCTTGCGAAATAAATAATATGTACGTATACCTGAATCTCATCATCTGCCCAATACCTCAAGAGCACTTTAAAATCCTCCACTGGGATGTTGTCCGACTTGTTTTCTAGCCTCTCCTCATCAGTCTTATAAGCTTTATAATGAGCTGTTTTTATGCGACTCTTGTACCCCCTCCAACAGTCACGAATAGACTTCAACACCCAGTTTTCACCTTCATCCGGAATAATATACCGTTGCTTAAATATAAATCAAAGATAAAAAAGAATAAATAAATCAAAATTCAGCTACATTATAGTTAATAGATCAATATTACTTATTAAAGTAAAATTCAGCAACATTATAGTTAATAATAGATTACCTTAACATAATCCCATAGAGATTTCTTCAACTTTTCAGGAACATCCGACCAAGATTTATATGTAAGTGGCACAGACCTTTTCAATGTTCCTAAAAAGTTGCTCAGTTCAGATAGTACTTTGTCATTATCTAAAATAGGTTGGAACCACTGGTTCATCATAATTACAACTCTTTTGTCATTCGCCCTTGTATGAACAATAAACATCTTTGTGTGACCTCTGAGTCTTTTAGGAACTTCACCTTTAATTAAAATGAAAAGTCCCGTCAAATAATAACATAAATCATAATGTAAATTCGGTACTTAAATATTAATCCTACTGTAATATTAAATATTATTATCACATCAATTCAGTACCTGCTTCAACTTCTTCATTTTCAATGTCTGGCAAGACATTCTCCGCAACATACTTATTTTCCATACCACTTGCACTAGCTTTTGCAGCATTTTTCTTTTGCCGTTCCCGCAGAGCCAAATAATCAACCATTGTTCCTTTTCCTTCAACATCCTTCTCAGTTGAACTTACTACCAGGCTTGGGCTTGGGCTTGTGCTTCTCAACTTTTCCTTTTCCTTTGCGATACCACTAGCTGAACGAGTTTGTGGTCCACTAACAGGCTTGGGCTTCTCAACTTTTTTAGTTCTCTAAATTGTATATATAAGTAGGAAATAAGATTGGATTTTATAGTTATTATCTTCATAAGCAGAAAAAATAAGATATGTAGCTATCACACACCTTTCTTGGACTTTGTGAAGTATCATCTTCACTATGCTCTTCATGGTCCGGATTATATTCCCGATCACTATCCACATCCTCTTGCATCTTTTCTTTTCCTTTAACTTTTTTTGGTTTGCATTTCTCAGTTCAGCTGAAATTGCAGGCACACCTAGAGAAGCAAGAACTTTGTTGTTCCTCATCACATTAACAACTCTATGTACTTCATAATCTTTTAGGTTCATCATCAACTTAGCAGCTATCTGTACTTCATAATCTTATAGAGATAGTGGAGGTGTAGAATACTCATTTGGAGGTGGTAGATGAACATCCTGCAAGTATATAATAAACAGGAACATCATAGTAAGTATGCTGCAAGAGTGGTACAAAATATTCAAATTACAATAAGCTTATCATAATAAGAATTCTTCAAACCTGCATGCCATTTTCATCCATATCTTCTTCTTCCGATGTTGGTAAACGTGATTCCAACTTCCTCTTAACACTTGATGAGTTCAGATTCACTGTTGAATCACTGATTTTTGGTTTTTTTTTTCTATGTCATCTTCTGAGGATTTACCTGATCAGCTAACTTTAGATTCACGGTTGCATTGTTGGGTTCTGGATTATTCAGCCGTGTCGACTTCCGAGGACTCCTCACCTCAGCTAACTTTAGATTCTCGGTTGCATTGCTGGGTTCTAAATTATTCAGCCGTGCCGACTTCCGAGGACTTTTCACCTCAGCTAACTTTAGATTCACGGTTGCATCGTTGGGTTCTGGATTAATCAGCCGTGTCGACTGCCGAGGACTGTTCACCTCACTTAACTTTAGATTCACAGTTGCATTGCTATTTAGCCGTGCTGACTTCCGAGGACTGTTGGCTTCAGCTAACTTCTTGTTTTTTTGGTTTTGTTTTAGTTGATGAGCAGTCACGTAGTGTCGTTTCACTGGTTTTGTAGCTGCAACAATACAATGATATCATAATCATAATATTTAAATGTTATAATCAAAATATCACGATAATTTTTTTTTGCTATATCAAAATATCACAATCTGTAAATGATATTAACTATCCATTTATATATACCTGTAACCAGATTCGGCCTTGGCCGCATGATTACATGCGGCTGCATTTGCTTCAGTGGGTTAATTGTAGTATCGACAACGTTGTCGATATAAAAATCCAAGTTGCCACCACTGTTAACTCCTTTGACTAATTCGGAGAGGTCCGCATCATTCGTTACTAACTTCCACCCACCCTTCTCACCATTTCTCATATAAATTCCTCCTATTTCGGTGTATTGAAGGTCATCCTTTACAAACTCCATGAGCACTGTGTACGAGAAGTAGTCAGGATCAACCCTCTTTACCACAGTATCGGTTCCACCAACATATTGTGCCTTCTGAAATGCACCCTTGTGATGAAATGTGAGCTACATGAGTTCCCCCATCCTATACAAAATGGATACAGAATGGTGAGTTTACATTGGAAGCAAGATATGAAATAATAAAATGGGCAGGTATATTAAGTACATATGTGTATGTAGGTATATAAAGCACTAGAAACAACAAGGGAACACATAAAATCCGAATAACTTACAAGCAGTCAAGTAATTAAAAAGTAGTAAATTAATTATGAAAATCAATAGATATAGAAGTCATCCCTTAATTAAGAACCAATACATAAATAGAAGTCACTTGATATTGCTACATAGAAATCAAGAGGAAGTTTCCTCTATGCTAGGCGGAATGAGGATTTGTGTTGCCGGGACGTCATCTCTATACCACCTAACATCACTAACTTGATTTCCAATTCCATTACCACATTGAATATCATGTAAAACTGGATCATCTTCATTTCCATTTTCATTTTCGACATACACCAGTCCCTCGGCAATTTCTTGACAACATTATAAAGTGCCATATCAGTTGGATCTTGTACATAAAATACTTGTTGTACTTGTGAAGCCATAACATACGGATCAGATTTCTGGCACAATCTATTAAAATTAACTCGAGTCATCCTATATAAATCTTTCTCTTCTTGGTACCAGCAACACTTAAATAAAACCACTGAAATTTCTCCCCAATAATCAATTTCTAGTATTTCTTCAATTGCTCCGTAGTAACTAACATTACCAACCAATGGATTTTGATCTTTTGAACTTGCAAAGCTAGTGGTCAAGGCAGTCAAGAATACACCACTATTCTGTGTTATACACTTAGCATCTCTATATTTTGTATGGAATCTGTATCCATTACTAACATATCCACTAAATTTCCTAGCTGTCCGATTAGGGCCCATTGCAAGCACTTCTAGCTCTTTCGAAATGTCCTCTTTTTTCCCAACCTCATCCTTTAGCCATTTCCAGAATTCTTCAGTATGTGCTCTCTCTCTTTTATATCTTCTCGATATTGCATGACCATCAATTAAAGCTCGATGTTCCCTATAATAATTATGATGGTATTAATATCAATAAAGAAATATTCTAATTCTTTAGTACTTGCTAGAATAAAATTAGAACATAAAAACTTACTCTTTTAAATTATCTATTTCCTCGTTACCACAATTGAATAGAATGTACCAATGACATGCCATCCACTCAGATTCTTTTAGATGAAAAGCTTTTACGTCTTTATTTCTTCTTGTACCAATAGCATATTCCATATTTTGTGGACAACTTTCAAATTTAGGTACTGCATCACCACCGCTTAAGAATCTTGAG
Source organism: Allium fistulosum (assembly GCA_030737815.1). Taxonomy (NCBI): domain Eukaryota; kingdom Viridiplantae; phylum Streptophyta; class Magnoliopsida; order Asparagales; family Amaryllidaceae; genus Allium; species Allium fistulosum. The sequence continues at coordinate 792,996,365 of CM060902.1, read as the reverse complement.
CAGAATGTCAAGCATTCTTTTGCCAAGTAACCTTCGGCGATGGAACCCTCCGGTTTAGATCTATTGCGCACATAAGATTTGAGTTTAGCTAGATAACGCTCAATCGGAAACATACATCGAACGTGCACAGGTCCACCGTATTCAACTTCCTTGCACAAGTGAACTATCAAGTGAACCATTATGTCAAAGAAAGCCGATGGAAATATCATCTCAATTTGGCAAAGAATTTCAACAATTTCTTGTTGTTGCCTCTTCACATCTTCCAAATCAATTACTTTGCCCCAAAGACCTCTTAAGAATGCACTAAATCTTATCAGAGGCAATGCAACCTCAAGCTTTAGTGTTTTTTTCACAGCAAATTGCAACAAGTAGTGAAGTAGAAAATGAGCATCATGGGTCTTGTACCCTAAGATTTTCCTTTCCTTCGTGTGAACATACCGACTGATATTGGCTGCACAACCGTATGGCAATTTAACATTCTCCAGTACTGAGCAAAATATTTCTTTTTCTTTATTCGTCATGTCAAATATGGCAGCCCTAATCTCAAAGTGTTCGCCGTCATTTGATAAAACGGGATGCAGGACCTTCCTGATGCCCATTTCCTATAAATCAAAACGAGCATTCAAATGGACTTTTGACTTGCCATTAATATTTAGCAAAGTACCGAGTATGTTGTCGCATATGTTTTTCTCTATATGCATAACATCAAGGTTATGTCGTAATAAATTATGGCTCCAATACGGTAAATTGAAAAATATTGACTTCTTTTTGAAAGGGGAATCTTTTTTCTTCCCAAAATTATTTTCAAAGTCATGCAACAGTTCTTCAATGTTTGTTCCTGATAAATTTCCCGGAATCTGTCCTATTTCAACTTCACCATTGAACCTCCTCCTATCAAACCTCTACTTGTGTTTCGGATCCAGAAATTTTCTATGATTCATGTAGCACATTTTTTTACTATGTTTCAAGTACATTGAAGAAGTCTCATAATGGAATACAGGAAAACCCAATTTACCCTTTGTGCTCCAACCAGATAACATTGCATACCCCAGAAAATCGCTAATGGTCCACAACACACTTGCACGTAACATGAATTTTTGATAAGTAAAGGCATCATAAGTTTCTATGCCTAGATCCCATAATTCTTTCAACTCTTCAATTAGAGGCTGCATATATACATCAATTTTATTCTTTGGAGACTCTGGACCGGAGATGAGTGTTGAAAGAATTAGATTTTTGGGCTTCATGCACAACCAAGGTGGAAGGTTGTAGTTAACTAATACAATTGGCAATGTACTGTAAGTTGTACTCATTGTACGAAAAGGATTGAATCCATCAGAGGCTACACCCAATCTGATATTTCTATTTTCTGATGAAAAATCAGGATACATAGCATCCATCGCCTTCCAAGTCTCGTTATCAGCTGGATGTCTAAGTTTTCCATCTTTTTTTTCAGCCCATAGAATGCCATCTCATAAGTTGTGAATACTCCTTGCATATAAACAGCCTTTGCAGCCTTGGTTTTAGCGGAAAGTAAGGCATCACTTTTTCCAGGACTTTGTGAATCAACTTCTCTGGATCATTGTCACGGGTGCCTTTCTTTTCCTCTTCCCACCTCGAAATACCACAAGAGTTACAGACATCTTTATCTTCATTTTCTGCCCAATAGAGCATGCAATCGTTTGGACATGCGTGTATTTTTTTGTAATCAAGACCTAAATCTTTAATGATTTTCTTCACGGCTCTAAAAGATAAAGGTATGTGGGCTTGTGGAAAAGCCTCTCTCATCAACTCTAGTATATCCCCAACTATAGACTCTGTAATTCCATGTACACATTTTAAAGAATAAAGCCTGATGATAAAACTTAATCTCGAAAATTTTGAACAGCCAGGATATAATAGCTGCTTTCCATCTTCGACAAGGCGATAAAATCTTTTAGCATCGGCATTTGGTGCATCAGAATTCTCATCTTCACAGTTCTGCATATTTCCACGAGTACGGTGCAACATTTCACCTAGATTATCTCCAAAATCACCAGCATCACAGTCTATATCTTCATCACTCCTTCCAAAATTTGGGTGAGAAACCTCACAAATCCATTTCACATACAATGGAGATGGACCATTGCAGATGAAATGATAATAAATTATATCTGGACGACGCCACTTGCTATTTTTACAATTCTTGCATGGGCACGTCATTTCATCGCCTACGGCGAATTTAGAAAAACTGTTTTGTATAAAGGCTCTTATCCCGCTAATATATCCTTCACTAAACTTTGGAAGTTCTATCCAAATGTTTTCGCTGTCCATCACTACAATTATGAATATGAGTATTTTAACATAAAAAGATAAAATTTGTGTGTGTGTCCAACAAGAGGAAACCTAGACAAGTCGAATTGTTAATTCAGGCCGAATTAAGAATTTATAAGTAGTTTAAATCGAAACCCTAAAGTGATGGGAGAGAGTGTTATACCTCAAAATCGAAATTGAAGCCCTAAAGTGATGTGAACAATGCTTGAACCCCCAAATCGAAGCGAAATCGCTGAACAAATCTTGAACCCCCAAATCGAAGCCCTAATCGAACCGAAATCGCTTGAACCTTTGTAAGAAGACAGAGAAGAATGAAAATAAAAAGTTATTTGCGGGGACTTTTTTTCTTCGCGGCTCTAAAAGATCAAGGAGTGGTGTTCGGATTGATGAGGTGTCACGTTCTCCAACGTAGGATTTGCCTTGGTAGATTGGCATAGATCGGTGTGAAAGATATGCAAAGGTCTGCTATAGCAACACTATAAAAAAATATTGCATCAATTACACTTGTTTAGCTAGAGCAACACATTTTTATGGCTAAGGCAACACCAAAAATTCAACGTTGCAGTAGGACCAAAATTGTATAGCTATCGCAACATTTTACCTGGCAACACCTTGCAAAAATGTTGCAGAAGGCCATCTATGGCGTAGTATTCCCAGACATCCAACTCAGAGCATGCCTGGGGACCATTCTAGGTCCCATACACGTGTAAGCGGTCCGAGGTTATCATTGTCCAAAATAGTCATCCAACCAATCTAGGCCTCGTACACTGTAAGCAGCCCGAGGCTATTATTATCCTAATTATTCAAAGCAAGAAAAAAGCAAAGAAAGGGAGTCAAACTTGACTCCTGACTATCCCGATCATAGGATTTCAAGTCTTGAACCAGATCTGTAGTTGTTCCTTAATGCTTTTCGCTACAGATTGTGGTTGCTCCATCCGCACCATTGCAGTTCGATTCCTCACATACTGCTGCACCAGGTTGCTACGAACCAATTCTTCTATCAGACCACGAAGGTGTCAGCACTCGTTCGTTTCATGTCCATCCAGCTCATAGAAGATGCAAAATTTTCTAGATATTTCCTCCCGATCAGTGGGCTCTCTTCTAGCTAGCTTCCGATAGGGGGTCTGCCCCATGGTGTCCAGATATATCCTCTCGAAGGTCTTTGTTAGCTCAGTATAAGAAGAGAAATTCGGTTCCCTCCTCTGCCATTTTGGTTCTCTGTAGTCATCATTTGCTATTCTCTTTCCTTTGTCCTTTTAATTCCCTGCTTCGGACAGTCCTCTGTCATCCACAACTTTAATTTCAGCATCCTTGGCTTCGACATCTTCCTGATGTAAATATCTCTCAACTTCATGGTAGAATTCCGCAAGATCCATCGGTGGATCCCTTTGTAGTGCAACCTTGAAGTCGGTCTTGCTCGCGACTCCAGATACTGCCACCATTAAGATTATAGATGGTTCTGGTTTATCGACGGCTATAGTTGCCGCACTGATCCTTGTCAAATAGCTTCTTAAGGTCTCTTTGGGCCTTTGTTTCACGCTTGATAACATCATCACATTCTTTGGTTGCGAGATATAAACTCTGAACTATCTTAAGAATTTATTCACCAAATCGGTCCACATGCTTGTAGACCCATTCTCCAATTGTCTGAACCACATCGCCGCCAAGTCCGTTAAGTATAATTGGAAGCACCACCCCGTTATCTCCTCAAAAGCACCCAACACCTCCATATGTCAGATGTATCTCATCAGATGAACCGTCGGATCCAACTTTCCATTGTACATTTCCAACATCGAAAGCTTGAAATCAGGAGGATTTCTCATATTCCAAATATTAGAGGTGAATGGATTCCTGTTCACATCCTTCGAACTCTGATCTAGAGGTCCCTCTCTAACTATTCTCCTTATCAATTCGGTAATTCAGTTTTCACCGTCCACTGATGGTCTTTGACCAAAACCGATATTCTGCCCCAACTCCTATAGGAGAATTCTAGAACATACTCTGGCACATATTCCTCTGGTTGCACATTTGCATTCTGACCTACTTCTCTGGCTTCATTATGTCCTCCATTCCTATGGGGTGGTTCTGGCACATATTCTCTAGTTGCTGCACATTTCCATTCTGATTTGTGTACTTAGCTCCAGCATTGTTTGCTCCCGGCATTCCAGCACGTCCCAAGCTCACACTAAAGTTGCCTCTGAGTATAATTCTCTCGGTACTAAGTTAATTTGGATCGGTACTGAGTTGTTCTATTTGTGAGGGCATCGTTCTAGTTTGCTCCGCTCCAACTTTAGTTGTTCCTGCATTAGCTCCTTGTCCTTGGCTCTAGATTCCAACAGCTCTAGTTATTCCTTGGTGTCCCATTCTTTGAAAAAATCCTTCAAGCATTTCCTATTGTCGAGTCATTAATCCATCCCGCATCTCCTTCATCATTTTCTCCATCTCTTCTCTGTTCACGTAGATGGATTGATGAGAATTTGAGGACATCTCCTGGCAGCCCCCATGCTCTGGTTGGCTTGCTCCAACCTTAGATCTGGTGTCAGGTCTCTTCATATTCTCCAAATCTCAGATCCAAGCTTTAGGTTGTGAAATCTAGCTTCCTTCTCGGTGAAAGCACCAAAATATTTACCCAAAAAATGGATCAACACTTAGAAATCAGATGAAAGTACCAGTTCTATTCAAAATAAAAGAAAAGGTAGAAAAGAAAAGGGAGACACGAAAAACTTTATAGTGGTTCGGCGTAATCTCCTACCTATATCCACTTTAATCTCTTTTATTACCTATTCTCTCTCCAAATTACAACTAATTTTAGCAGATATGACCACAACTTAGTGGATCTTAGATTTACAATGATATTTCTAGAGATTTGAGAGTCACTAGTACTAGAGATTTGCTGGTCTAAGTTCTAGAGTAGCAAACAATGGCTTCTTATGTGACTTTAATGGAGGAGAGATAGGATGTGAAGAAGGAGAAGAAGTCTCCAATGGCAAAGAGATCAAATCTCGTTTTGGTTGCAAGTAGGCTGGTATTTATAAAGATATTGAGGTATGGTGTTAGAAGCCTGCTTGCAATGAAGTCTAGAAGGCGGCCCGAAGTTGCACAAGGAAAATTTTGGTCACACGACCTAAAACCATAGGTCTGTACTGATATATACTTTTGGTGGAAGTTGAAGTTTTCCACTTGCTTTTCCTTTCTCTCATCTACTCGAGTTGTTCTAAGTCCTTTTCCTTTGGTTTTGAGTTGATTCTAATGATCTTTCTGATATCTTCTTTCCTTGCTTTCTTCTCGTTAATCCTTGGAATTTCTCATCCAAATCATCTGACCACGAGTTACTGGAGTAGCGCAAGAGGTGTATAAAGTTTGGGAAGTGAAACATGGAAGATATATAGGTCGATACTGACCTATGATAGCTTGGCACCGAGCTATGTACTTAGCTCCATTTTGGTCAAACTTCTCCGAGTTGTTTCTTTAGTCCTACTCAATGTGTTTCCAAGTTCGTGAATCGTTTTGTTCTTGTTTTGATCTTCTAAGTCCAGTTGAAATCTGTTTTGCTAAAAAGCGGGTTAACATAATATCTGTTTGAAATTTGTGAATGTAATTTTATTTAGACTTTTGGAATGTGTGTTTTTGGTTGTTTTAGGGTAATATTTGTTTCAATCGTTAAATTATTAAATACTATTATAGGTGTATTGTAATATATAAGCTGCAGCTAATTGTTTTTTTTCGTTTTTTCATTTATTTTGCAACAGTCAAAACAATTACAAAAGATTAAATGACAATTGTTTTAAATAGTTATAATATCAAACATTTCAAATAAACATTACAGATTTACAAATGACACTCACATTTATAAAAGAACCTATTGCAACTGCTTATAAACACTATAAAAAATCCTTACAACAACGGTCACTTGTAACTGTCATAAACAGTTGTAAAATGTAACCACCCTATTATAATTTCGCAAATTAAGACCGCGGTTGTCAATTGTAATAGGTCTATTGCAACTAGCGTTGCCAGTTGCAAAATGAGTATTTTGTTGTAGTGATATGTTCAAAATGACAATTAATTATGTTAAAGTAAACAATAAATAAGGAGTGGAAAAGATGGAGGAGTTATCTCCTTTTATTTACTTATCTTAAATGTCATTTCAAAACAATTTGAACACTTAAACACATATACATATGCATAAACAAATAACATATTATATATAAGTAAACTATATATGTTAATATGTTATTATTTTATGTAGTTTCAAAATAAACTATGGATAACAAAGGCGTATATAAAAGGCGAATGTGTCCATTGCAATGTAAATCTCAATACCTATATGCATATAAATTAACTATATACACTGCTTATATGTTGCACTTGTACTATAGACACATTAATGTATTTGATACATTCATTATTATACATTTAAATTAAAATTAAATTTAAAACTTCTCTTAAAAAATTTAAACAAAATAAGATTTTATTTAAAACCTCAATGGATTAGATCTAACAATCTTTTAGACTTCATAGGTCTAATAGATCCAAATTGAAAGAACCGAGCCAGTCAGAAGCGGGTGAAATAGGTAGATTTCAAAAAAATTACTATTTTGGATCTATTCGGCCTATGAAGTCTAAAAGATTATTAGATCCAAGTGAATAATGATTTTAATAAAATCATATTTTATTTAATTTGGTTGAAAGGAATTTTTTTATTTAATTTAAATTTATATGTAATATAATGAATGTATCAAATACATTCATGTGTTTGAATGGTAAGGGATGCATATAAATAGTACATACATACATACGTACGTACGTACGTACGTACATATATATATATATAAACATATAAAAGTCCAGAGAAAGAAATTGTTTGCACAAAAAATGGGCAAACACCTCCAATCGATTATCTGTACAGTTGTGAATACGGGGTGTATAATACAACTGTAATATTTGTATTATGATTGATTTTCATAGAGCAGATCATGCATAGGCTATGCAAAAAGTAAGTATTATGATTGATTTTCAAAGAGGAGATCATGCATAGGCTATGTAGAAAGTAAGTTGCAGTAAAGTAAGGAACACAAAAATTTAGAGTGGTTCGGCCAGAATGTGCCAACATCCACTGTGCATTTTCATTATTCGTCTTATAGATCTTTGGTATAATATCTCAGCTATAAGATACAATGGTCTGAAGCTCAATAGAAAGTAAGATATAGCTCAAGTAGGTCTATTCGGCTATTCTTATTTGACTATTATTGGCTGCCTATTCCTATTCGGTCGTCTCTGTTAGGCAGTTCAGGTTAGATGGTCCTTGCTAGGAAGTTCCTGCTAGGCTGTCCGACTAGATGTTCCTAGTTAGTTGTTCCTACTAAGCTACTCCTGTTAACGGATCTTATTAGGCTGTTGCTACTAAGATGTTGCTGCAAGGTTGCTCCTGCTAAGCTGATCCTACTAGACTATTCTGGCTAGCTGTTCATGCTAGCTCTGACTTGTCCGACACTATTGATGTAGGCTTGGCTCTCTAAAATCGTCCCCCATTATTGTTGGATGCTTTGGTATTTATAGGAGTAGATTTGATGTGAGTTTAATGTAGCAATTAATGATGTTTCCTTGTTTATTTGGTCAGAGCGAATATTCCTAAACGGTCATTTGTAGTTATTTATTTCATAATATATGTTGATTTCCTTCCTTATTTGCACTACTAGGCCCGGCTGAGAATTCGGTTTGGGGGGGGGGGGTTGGTCCAGCTTTGTAACATCCTCTATCCTGGAGCCCAAAGCTAAGCGCTACAAATACTGCAGTCATCTATAGTATTAACTTACGGTGACAAAATATGGTAATGTTAATGGTATCCATAATATCAGAAGCACAAGATTATGAAGCAAAATCACAGATTTCAAAAAATAACTTTTCCGATTACATTTCAAAAAACGTGTTTCATATTCCATTACATAATCCCAATCATTTTCCAGGTTCAGATCAAACATAATTATTACATAAATACGCCAAGAGCGACATATGAAGATGCCTTTTTGGTTGATCAAAGTAGTAAATAGTCATGTCAGACATAATACAACACAACGGAAATAAAACGAAACAACTCCTAAATATAGCCAGCATCAGCCTCCTGCTCATCTCCAGAAGCTTTATTCATCCACCTACTAAACCTGTAAACCCAAACTCTCATTCTACTCAAATTAATTTTGAGCACCCGAGAGTTTAAGTGGAAAAACATAAACTTCGAGTCAGACATAAAGCCTGGTGTGCATAATACTATTACATCTCGATTTACTGATATTAAGTGAGACCACGCTGCTTAGAGGAACGGGTTTCCCCTCACTAATATCCATTTTAAAACATATCTTTTTGCAAATCAACCCTGCAACCAAACTGGTTAATCAAACTAATTATATCACTAATAGCAAATATCATGTATGCTTAAAAACAGGTAATAAATGGACCATCTGTTCGAAACAATGTAGTTTTGTTTGGCTAACTACTAACCTTTGGCTGACTTGGGCCTACCAGATAAACTAAACAAATTATCTAACAACTGTTAGACATACTTCTGGACGGTCTGTCCTTAACTTACTTCTCCAAGGGTCACCTGAACCTAATGGTTTTTCGAGCTTACTAATAACCTATCCTTCTTCTTTGTACATATATATTCATTTCTGTGTGTAACCATCAGTTAAGTCTTACTTGTGACTAAGCGCTACACACTGGAATTTTGGACAAAATTAGCTTGGGGCTAATAGCTAATGTATAGGACGTGACTCTATACCAGTCACATCTGGTATACAAATATCTGAGTCACTTTACTTAGGGTTAACTACCCTTTAAATTTTCTTTGAAAACCTTTTCAAAATGATTTAACCCTTTAAAACATACTTATACAAGGAAAATATACTATTTGCTTTACTCAAATCATTTTGCCATGATACATGCTTTACTCAAACTATTATTGATGAAATCATTCGAAACCTTTGTTTAAACCTTTAAACAATCTCTTTCGAAACCATTGAAAGTACCCCTTTCGACACAAGTAAACTACTTTTCTTTATAACCTTAGGCCTAAAGGCCAAAACATATCTTTCTAAACCATTGACAATAGTCCTTTCGAAAACATTGGAAACATCTTCTTCGAAAGCTTTATAAGCCGTAGACTTCCTCTTCTAAACACTTTAAATATGTCTTTCGAAACCATTGGAATCCTTCCATTTAAACACTAAGGTAAACCTTTTGAAAACACCAGGGAATCACCCCTTTGAAACCTTTTCTTGTTACCTTTCGAAAACATTAAAGTATACTACTTAAAACAAACCTTTTGAAAGCATTGGGTTCAAGTTAAAATACGTGGAACAACCTTTCGAAACCATTCCTTTCGAAACCTTTGAGTTTAACTTTCAAAATATCAAAAAGGGTCTTAAAACAACAAAGTCGAAAGCAACTCTTTCGAAAGCAATTTCCTAAGTAAAGAAGTGGATGGTGTCGAAATCCATCCCTTCGAAAGCATTGGAGAAGTGGCTAAGTTTTAAAAACAAAGTAACCCTTTCGAAACCATTTGCTTCGAAAGGTTGAAAGCGACGGCAAGGGGTTTCGACCACTTCGAAAGCATTTACCTAAAAAAGGTGCAACCTCTTTCAAAACTATTCCTTTAAAACAAATTGACCCAGTCAAAAGCTAACCAAGTCGAAAGCATTCCTTCCGAAAGCAAAGTAGGTGCATTTTCATTTAAAAACAAAGTAAGGCTTCGACCCCTTCGGAACCCCTTGTTTCGACCTAGTACCTTTCGCCTATGTCTAATTCACTACGTACCAAGTCTTTGATACCCCTTGCTTTGGTTTCGACGGAGATAGAGGCAGAAGTAAGGTGTCGAAGGCTAGGAGCCGAAAGTGGCGAAACATGTAAAAACTGATTTTTAACTTTTAAAGCATTTTTTTTCAACTAACTTGTCTTCTTTGTCAAAACATGATTGGTTGCTAATTTCTTTTTTAAAAGTACCGCCGAAATTTCTGAAATAAACAAATTAAATTATTTACAAAATGCCCCTTCTTCTTTTATAAATATATAAAACATTTAAGTCCCATACCTTCAATAATTTTATATACTTATTAAAACACTTAGGAAAAATCTATTAAAATTCCCATAAATCATTTTTAATATGTTTTCTAACATATATTAATTTCTGACCCAAACTTACATATATTAACCGTAATTAATTTTAAACCCAATAACCGTTTTCTTAACTAGAAAATTAATATTAAATCCACATTAATTCAGAAAATTATGAAAATTGAAACCCATCTCTAAAATATCATTTCTAACCTTATTCTAAAATCGCAAGGCATTTGGATGTCATTTAATGGGGTTCACATTAAAACATATCATAAAATTCATATGAATTAGTATAAATCATCAACAAGCATATATATATATATATCCATTTTAACAATAAAAAACATGGCAAAACCTTTCAAAATAGTTCGGATTTAATCTAAACCCGAAAACATTCAAAAACATGAGATGTAGTCATTATTCACCTTAGCTTTGTAATTAAAGAGTTGAGATTTGAGAATGGTTTTGAATTGATTAAGCTTCCTTCCTTTGATTTCTTTATCTTCTTCTTGTTCTTCCTTAATGGTGACTGGACTCTTATATTTAATTTTTGCAAATGAACATGTAGAATGAATGGCCTAAGGGTTTAGGGTATAAGAATATACTTATTCCTATTTTATCCCTTATCTATTTGCCTTACCTATTTTATTTTAGTTCCCATTTAGTTCATTTGTTATATGGCACGGCTACCTTTCTATTAACACAAATCTCAATCCCCTAATCATCACATTATTTTATTTAATTTAACTAATTAAATATCCTAAATAATGTTACTAAAAATTAGGGTTGTTATAGACTCCCATCCTTAAAAAATTCGTCCTCGAAATTACGATAAGGTACACAACAAATAAGTTATCAAGGTAAAACATACCATGAAACAAATCAGGATAAACGTCTCTAATCCTGCTCTCAGTCTCCCAAGGATTGTCTCTCTCATTGTCGCTCCACTGGGCTTTAACTAATCTGACTGTCTTGTTCCTTAGCCTCTTATCATCTCTCATGACTATACGAACTGCCTTCCTAACTATAGTCAAGTTCGGTTCCACTACTAAGTCCTCTAACATAGTTGGTGCCATAGTAGTCTCCGAAACTCGAATACACTTCCTTAGATGAGAAATATGAAAAACATCGAGGACTGTTGCTAAATTGTTCGGTAACTCCACTCTATATGCGAGTTTCCCGATCCTCTATACAATAGGAAACGGTCCTACAAATCTTGGTGCCAATTTCCTTGATTTCCCAAATTGAATTACACCTTTCATCGGTGATACTTTGACGAAAACATGGTCTCCGACCGAGAACTCTAAGTCTTTCTGTCTTCTATCGGCATAGCTCTTCTGCCTAGACTAAGCTTCCTTCATCCTAGCTTGAATGATCTCAATCTTTTCTACAGCTTCTTTAACTAAATCCGGACCAAGAACCAACCTATCCCCGGTCTCTAACCAACAAACGCGAGATTTTCATGGCCTTCCATACAAAGCTTCAAACAGTGTCATCCTTATACTAGCCTAATAATTGTTGTTAGATGAAAATTCGACTAAGTGTAGATGGTCTTCCCATGATCCCCCAAAATCTAGCACACAAGCTTGTAGCAAATCTTCCAAGACTTTGTTAACTCTTTCCATTTGCCCATCTGTTTGCAGATTGTAAGCGGTACTCATCTTGAGCTTAGCACCCAAAGTCTCCTGTAGACTCTTCCAGAACTCGCTAGTGAACAAGGAATCTCTATCGCTTACTATACTACTGGAATTCCATGAAGTCTAACTATATTCTTCATAAACTACTTAGCTAAAATAGGTGCCATCTTGGTCGACTTAACTGGAATGAAATGGGCACTCTTGGTCAACCTGTCTACTATAACCCATATACTTTCATTTCCTCTATTTGACCTTGGCAACCTGTCTATAAAATCCATTGAAATCGAATCCCATTTCCAAATTGGAATATCTAAAGGCTAAAGTAACCCACTTGGTTTTTGATGTTCGGCTTTTACCTGTTAACAGTTCAGACACCGCTTCACCCATAAGCCTACACCTCTCTTTATACCTTCCCAGAAGAAACTCCTCTTCATATCCTAATATATCTTAGTTCCTCCCAGATGAATAGTGAACTTCGAACGATGGCATTCCTCAAGAACTTTCTTCCTAATATCTCCAACATTCGGAACACACAACCTTCCTTTCTTCCTCAACCACCCATTTTGGTCAAGACTAAAATCTTTTGAATCATCGCTCTCTATTCCATCCCTTAACTTCCTGATTAGTTCAACTAACAATGGATCCTTCATCTACTTAGAAGCAATCTTTTCGATCATCACTAGTCAAACTTCTAAACATGACAACATAGCAATTTCCTTACTAGATCCAGCTTCATATCTCCACTGTATCCTGCATGTAGTAAATGCTTCTAAAATTTTCCACTCAACTATCATTGCCAACTCTACATTCTGATTTTTTCTGCTAAATGCATCTGCAACCTTATTGCCCTTTCCCGGTGTGTATTCAATACCAAAATCATAAGCGACTATAAACTCCAACCACCTCTGCTGTCTCATATTAAACTCCTTCTAAGAGAATAAATACTTCAACGACTTATGATCCGTGTATAACTCGAATATTTCTCCTAAAAGATAATGTATCCACACCTTCAACGCGAAAATCACCGCAGCTAATTCCAAATCTTGAGTTGGGTACCTTACCTCATGCGGTCTAAGCTGTCGAGAAGCATAGGCGATCACTTTACCTCTTTGCATTAACACAGCTCCTAACCCTGTTCCACATGCATCTCTATATACCATTAAATCCTGATTCCTTTCTGGAATAACTAATATAGGTGCATTCATCAATAAGTGTTTCAGCTTCTGAAATGCCATGTTTAGTCTTAAAATCAATAAAACATTTATCAAACAAACATGTTTGAATATAACATATCATGAAATCCAAGCATCTCATCATCAAAAATCATCATAATGGATTTAAACTTAAACTCGAAATCATATGCTCTTTTAAACAAAAATAGAGATGGTTTTGATTATTATTCACCTTGATTTGGATAAGGACTTGAGATTTGATTTTGGATTAATTCCCCTTGCTTGATTGATTAGCTTTAATTGATTTTTTCCCTTTTCTTCTTCCTTAAGTAATGGCCGGCTTGCTTTCCTTTGATTTATGTTTTTGCGTTTTGAAATATGAAATGTAAAGAGAAAGAGGAACGTGTGTTTTAAGGGTTATGGGATTATAGTGCGGTAGTTACTCATTAAGCCCTTGTTTTATTCTCTTACCAAGTAACCTATAAAACCGTCCATAACTCATTCTTTACTTTTAATTAATTAAGCACGGCCTCTGATTGAATTTTCAAATCTCAATCCCCTTATCACTCTAATATATATATTATTCTATTTAATTTATCTAATTAAATCTCATGGATAATGTTATTAAAAATTAGGGGTGTTACACTTGAGGTACTGGCAAATGAATCTCGGTCAGTACCCTTGGGGTACCAGACCAAGAATCTTGGTCGGTAGGGTACCGGCCTAAGAATCCTGGTCTATACCCTTGGGGTACCGGCCCATGAGAACATGGTGGATAAACCCCCACACTTCCTTGTCTTCTATTCTACATTAGTCTTCGTCCAACCTTACGTTGGAAATGGTTAGGTATTTAGATTCCCTACCGGACCATTCCTCACATTCCATAAAAACGATGTGCTTGCCAGGACTCGAACCCGGGTGGGTTAGTTGAAAGGCGCAAGTCTTGACCACTATGCTACATATGCTTTTGTGCCATAACTCCTTCATTTCAAGTCAGAATTGAATGAGACTTGGACAAGTAGCTTCATATCATTGAGTAAAGTATCCCAATGCCTTTGAATCTTCCATTAACCTGAATTAGGCAGTAGCTCTCCATGGTGGGGCATGAATTGGTTAAGTGGTGGACAAATATTAAGATGGTCACAACTTCCAATCCGCGGTTCGGATTGAGATGCGTTTTCGACCTATGTGCATGTCCAAACCTAAGGAACATTTTTCAAGAGCTTTGACTATAATTTCTGACTATGCCAAATTTTCCCCTAGCGCTTTGCCTTGCCCTTGTGATTACATGATGACGCCTTTATTATGAACATTCCAGCCATTTCTACATTTCTTAAGGTCTTTTCATATTCACCATGCCATGGGTGAAAATCCCCATAATACTTGCCCCTAAGGCATACTTTCGTAGAATACAAAGTGTGCTTTGTTTCATTGAAACTCCTCTTTCCTTCTCATACGATGGTAATCTTGAACCTCAAACATCTATATCCTTATTCTCGTCCTTTCGGGAAGTTTTCCACTGCTAATATATTGCAAAGCCTTTTTCACTTGGGGAATGCTCGTTGGTGGTTCTAAGACATCCTTTATCGGTGTGATGTTCATATTTCATTCTTTCATTATAGTGTAGTCATCTTGCATAATCTCCCACAGATTTTCATCTTTGTCCGGCAGGCTTTTGCTCCTTCTGGTTCAACCTCCTTGCACCGTTCCTTGAGGACCACGTGTCATCATTTGAATGTTCCAAGTATGTTGAGGTGTCCTAAGGACAGGAATATACAGTGGTTCTATGGCATATGGATTTGACGAGGTGTATTTTGTTGCATTGATTTTAGTTTGGGCCAATCCAGACTGGTGGTTGTGATGATTTTTCCTTACATGATTGCCAGGCTATTCCACTGGTGATTCCTTCATCACCACCATGCACACTCTTATTAGTTAATCACCAAAATGTTGGGCTAAATAAGCAGTTTCTATTGAAGTTTTGAACATGTGTTGATCATGAGCTTGTGCTGTGAAGCTAATCTTTTTTTGATGTTTATGCGTTGTTGCGTCTTATATTTATTCATGCTCATATTCTCCTCTTCCTGGCTAATGATCATGATATGTTTGTTCCATATGATTGCTAGGTTTGTTTAAATTTCGTTA
The DNA here is from genome assembly GCA_030737815.1 of Allium fistulosum. NCBI lineage: Eukaryota > Viridiplantae > Streptophyta > Magnoliopsida > Asparagales > Amaryllidaceae > Allium > Allium fistulosum. The sequence continues at coordinate 792,980,986 of CM060902.1, read as the reverse complement.
GCAACCTTTCCCGGGGATATCATGCATACTTGTATGGGATCAATCACCAACAAGTTCGGTAAGGTAAGCAGTTTCTATGACTGATGCTTCCCTTGACCCATAATTTATACTTCCTGTATAAACACTACACAAGCACGTATGAATCTTATAGAAATTATAAATGAAATTGCCATTGATCAGGATTAGTTATTGCATTGCATTTGTAGAGTATCCTTCCTTAGCTGTTAGCCCATTAGTAATCTCTTATTGCTTCCTCACGTACTTGTACATGGCCCATCACTGACAAGTTCGACAACGGTGAGCATACTGGTAAATTAGTTACGTGTCATTTTGCTAGCTCTTCCGACAACTCTTACTTTGCCCCCAACATATTTGCACATGATCAATCACTGATAAGTTTGGCAAGGTGAACATACCCCGGTGGAGTGTCCATGTAATCCAGTCCCATATGTCCTTGTTTCTTTTCATGCACTTCCAGCATTCTAGTTTTCTTGTTATCACATACCTATTTCATGAATACTTTAAGCAAGTTTGGCCTGATGTTGGTCTATTAATAGGTTTCATAGGCAATTCCAGTATTAATTGCTTGTACTGAGTTGTATGACCGATAGTCATGCTTTTCCATGGGCAGGCTTAGTTTTCTGTTATTGAAAGAAATCTAAAGCCGAATGTCGAGTGTTAACCAACAAGGTGGCTGTCATGTCCTGACCCCCGATAAGTCGGGTTCTCCATAGCCATCCCACAAGCTTGTAGCCGATCGTCAATGGTAGACACCCAGTTAGGGTTACTCTGTTCTACAGCTGTCAACTAGAAGTTTGGGCCGATCGTCAGCTATGGACATCCAAATAAGGATCATTTTGGTCAACCACTGTTGGCTAAAAAGGTCAACCCGATCTTCAGCTATGGACACTCAAATAGGGATCACTATGGTCTACCTCTGTCGGTTAAGAAGTTGGAGTTGATCGTCAATAATGGACTACCTATTCCTTGATCATGTTTTGATCTGGGTAAATTTGATTCACTGTTGCCGGCCAAGAGTTTGTGGCAGATCATCAACAATGGACTACCCGTTCCTTGGTCATGTCCTAATCTAGGTAAATCTGATTCACTATTGTCGGCCAAGAGTTTGTGGAAGATAGTCAACAATGGACTACCCGTTCCTCGATCATGTCCTGATATGGATAAATCCGATTCACTGTTGTCGGCCAAGAGTTTGTGGTCGATCGTCAACATTGGACTACCCATTCCTCGATCATATCCTGATCTGGGTAAATCTTATTCACTGTTGTCGGCCAAGGCTTGGGGCTGAATTATCCGATCGACAATGAAAGGATTGGGCTGAATTATCCGATCAGCCTATAAGATTAGGTCGAATTATCTGATCGATCCTGAATGGATTAGGTTGAATTATCCGACCTGCCCAGAATGTTAGGTAGAATTATCTGACCGACCTAAAAAGGATGGGGCTAAATTATCCGATCAGCCCGGAAAGTTTAGGATGAATTATCCGATTGTCTCTAAAAGGATGGGGCTGAATTATCCAATCAGCCTGGAATGTTGGGTCGAATTATTCGATCGATCCAAAAAGGATGAGGCTGAATTATCCGATCAGACTGGAAAGATTGAGTCGAATTATCCAATCAACCCTGAAAGGATAAGGCTGAATTATCCGATCAGCCAAGAATGTTGGTCAAATTATCCAATCGACCCGAAGTCACATTCCCCAAACATGATCCTAGACCCAAGGAGCTCGTTCCAGATCGTGCCACTAAACATGCTATATGGGAATCTGGCTTTCACGAACACAGTTCCATGGGTTCAAGAAGCTGACTTTATTCATGAATGAGAAACCTGGCAGGTCCTGCCTTATTGTTCTGCCCCCATGGTCCTTGGGTGGCTTATTTGCGAAAACCGATTAAAAGGAGCTAAGTATAGTAGTGCCACAGTAGATTGTTATTCCGTGCATGCGGGATCGAGATTCCATCAGTAGTTGCTAGTGTGACCGTTCCATCTTCAAGCTTTTGATCAATCGCATAGGGTTGGGTGCCCCTAGCATGTAGTAGCCTTGCCCATATAGTCTTAGAAATTGGGGCATGTGATGGTTGTCCTTGTGGTTGTTTGGTAGCGATGACCACCTACCATGGTCTCGCACACCCCAAATGGGGTTCGACAAGACCACGATGATTGACTAACCCATTTATCCATAATCCATGCAGTTGTCATAGTTAGTGTGCAAAACAGAGGTTTTGAGCCTTCCTTATTTCCCAGAATACTGCTCCATCCATGATGATGAGGATGTAGGTTCCATTCCCTAGATCCCTGCTGATAAAATATAATCCTCCCCAAATTGGATCATTTTCCCCCAGCAAGGGGAGATTTGCTCCAGGACTATGTTTCCTTTCTTGAGTGGGCGATGCTCTGTCCTAGGGTTTTACCACTTTCGACTAGAGCATCGTGGTTTTCAAAGCAGCCTCATCCTGCTTCCCCTTGATCAAATCTTGGAACATGTTTAGCAATTCCTCGTTCTCCTATGAGTTATAGTGGATTCTCCCGTGAGATGAGATTATAGTTTCGATGGGAACCATAACCAATAAATCGTAGGCCAAAGAAAAAGGAGTATATCCCATTGAAGTTTCATGGGAAGTGCGATACGCATAAAGTCCATTGGCAGTTGATCCATCCGAACTCCCTTGTCATTTTCCAAATGCTCCTTTATATTAGTTTAGAGAACCTTGTTGGCCGCTTCAACCTATCCACTGGCCTACAGGTGAGGCACTATAGAAAAGCTTATCCTGATTCCGTGTTGTCGATAGAAGTTGGAAAATTCTTGACCATCAAATCACCATCCATTCTCTACGATCATCTGTGGTTGAGCTCCATGCCCGATAAGGTAATTTGCAACCACTATTGCATACGCAGCTCCATCCATAACTATTAGAAGTTCTTCATTTTAGATCAATGCCCATGAGATTTTCTTTACTATGGTTTTCCCCCCAGTGTGGTCTCTTCTACTTCCTTGATGTGCATTATCCAATATTTCCTTAGCTTCTCTTGTAGCCATGCACCTTAGCAGCAGATTAGTTAAAACTCTTCTTTATAGGATGTCATCCTATATGGTGTACAAAGCTGCCAATTGTTCTCCTTTGACTTGGAACTCCTAAAGCACTTAATTCATAGCCATTTGCAAGTAACTATGGATACATAGTGCCCAGATTCCCAATTGTTTTGCTATTTCTAATCCTTTAATTAGTTTACCTTACTCTGCCATTCGGTTTAGCCTGCAAGATAAGAGGTCTATCCGACCCACAGGGGTCAAGAGCATTCGTTCTTGCCCAGCCATTAGTATTTTTCTTACATCCGCGAGTGTCGCATAGTCATGTGGCATGGTTACTTATGCCTTAGATATTTTTTTAAAATATCTTTTGAAATTTATTCGTTAAAGTAAGCCATACCTTTGCATTACTGTCCCTGTGCTCTATTGAGGTATTCGTTCTTTTTAGTATCATGTTTCATGTCATATAAAGTTGACTCTGTCTCTAGTTTCTTTTTGAAAAGATTATGCTCCACCATATCTAGAGATGTCTGGTCCCACTAAAGGAATGGTTCGGAATTACACTTCACTATTTTCGGAGGAGCCGAACATACTCTGCCATTGTCTTTGATGGAGTTGTACCCTATCTTCGGGACTAGGATGTTTATGCTCCATTGTCTAATTGCTCCATAAGTTTTCACCATCCTTCTACTTCCTTGTAGCTCCAAATGCTTCCATATGTTGAATGTTGCATAGTGTCTTAAAATTTAGGGGTTAATTGCATATCCAAAGTTTGGAGTGAAGTGACCATGGTTCATCTTGCCAAGCTCTGGTCTCCTGCTCTGCTCCCCTAATAATCAATGCATTTGCCCGATGACTCGCTCCTAAGCTATTGGGATATTTCCTTAGGTTGCATGGTAGGACACATTGTGCCCCCCGTGCAATGGATCAGCCACCCACGTACCAGTCGGTATGAACTTAGGTGGTCCCTTTTCTATAATTAAGTGTGTGATTCCAATATCAACATTGACTTCTAGTGAGACATCCTCCCTTGGTCTAGCATGTACGATTCCATTAGTCTAGTACCGATTAGTTCTACATCGGTCTGATTTGGTTCAAGCCCTCGTCGATTTGGTTTGTGAAGTCCCAAATTTCCATGGTTACTTCCTTCCTTGCCTGCTCCCTTATCCCCATTCTTGATGGGTTGCTGATAGAATTCTAGACTTAGTCTCTCTGGACCAGACTCTTCTCCAGTAGCTATACCAAGTTGCCTACCTGATGCAGCACATTCCAACCTCATGTTCTTTGTAGGCTCATAGATGGACTCCTCTAATGCGGTTGGCTTCTCCATTGTCAATCTCTTAGTAAACTTCATTCCAGGGTGCACTCCTCTATACAAGTCATTAAGGTGAACCTTTCATTTGTGTTCTGAATTCTAGCAGTTAAGGCATTAAACCAGGATAGGCAGTGTTATGGAAACTCATCTTCCCTTTGCTTCACATCAAATAATGAGTATCCATCTTTTGGTTGTTTAATATGCTTCCAGAATTGACTAATAAACTTATTCTTTAACATCACACTAGAATGAATTGATCATAGGGATCAATCATACAACCGAATAGTAGCTAAATCCGACATAGAGGAAAGCATTTGCACAAGGCTTCCTCTGTAGCTCCGCTTACCAGTATGTGTTGGGTATATTGTTGTAAATGCACTACAGGGTCAGTAAGTCCTCGATATGGTTCCATAGTAAGCATCCTGAAAGCTCCTTGGATTTCGAGCAGCCTCTATCTCTATAGAGAATGGGCTGTCAACCCTTGCTTTTATTCCACATTCTACTTGATTGTAATGGACACACTTCCTTATAAGTCCGCCATGCGATCTCGGCTCAGGGGATGAGTGGAGCTGCGTGGACCTCCCCTGTAGAGGCAAAAGGTATCATTCATTCCTCCTATAATGACTGGATCTGAGATCCCTGCTCTGTTTCCTACTTCAGGATCGTTTGCGCCGATGAGCTCGCCTTTCATAAGCTACTACTTCTGGCAAAACAAGGGAGCGCTTCCTGGGTCGAGGAGGTTTAGCCACGACCACCCCTGGTTTGTTGCCTTCCCTGTTTGGCTTGGCACCGAATCGGTCCTCGGGTGTGACGTGTGGCCGAACTCCAGGCCGACTTATTTTCTCAGCATTTGCTCACCCAGCTTCCTGATTCTCTTGATTTGAGTTGCCACTAGATTGTGACCTCCTTTGTCTCCTAGAACCCCGGGAATGGGCCCTTCCTCTAGTTTCAGTGTTGTGCGCGGCAGCTACGCCTGGCCCAAGCTTTTCATGTGATTTGATCCTCAATGGATTACTATTAGGCAGTGAAGCAAGTATCATGATCCGCCACAACCCTGTCTAAGTTGCCCCTAGTCATGGTGTCTAGGGCTGGAGTGTGAGAAGAATGGTTATAGTGCGTTGTAGTTCCACGATCGATACCCCTGCTAGAGCCATCTATCTTGCTCTTAGACTTAGGAGGCATGCTGAGAAAAGTTGAAGTCGTTTTCCCCTCTCAATGAAAGCACAAAAAATGGGCAAACACCTCCAATCGATTAGTTGTAGAGTTGTGAATACGAGGTGTATAATACAGCTGTTATATTTGTATTATGATTGATTGTCAGAGAGTAGATCATGCATAGGCTATGTAGAAAGTACGTAATATGATTGATTTTCAGAGAGCAGATCAGACATAAGCTATGCAGAAAGTAAGTTGCTGTAAAGTAAAGAACACAAAGATTTATAGTGGTTCGGCCAGATTATGCTTACGTCCACTATCCATTTTCATTCTTATTCTTGTAGGTCTTTGATATAATGTCTCAGATACAAGATACAATGGTCTGAAGCTCAATAGAAATTAAGATATAGCTTAAGGAGGTCTATTTGGCTATTCCTATTTGACTATTATCTACTGTCTATTCCTGTTCGGTTGTCTCTATTAGGCAGTTCAAGTTAGATGGTCCCTGCTAGGAAGTTCTCGCTAGGCTGTCCGGTTAGATGTTCCAGTTAAGTTGTTCCTGCTAGGCTGCTCTTGTTAGTGGATCTTGCTAGGTTGTTCCTGCTAAGTTGTTCCTGCTAGGCTGCTCTTACTAGCTGATCCTACTAGACTATTCCGACTAGCTGTTCATGCTAGCTCGGACTTGTCCGCCATTATTGCTGTAAGCTTGGCTCTTTAAAATCGTCCCCCCTTGTTGTTGGATGCTTAGGAATTTATAGGAGTGGATTTAAGGTGCGCTTAAATGTTGCAATTAATGATGTTTCCTTATTTATCTTGGTTAGAGGGAATATTCCTAAACATGTCACCTGTAGTTATTTGTTTCCTAATATATGTTGATTTCCTTCCATATTTGCACTGCCAGGCCTGGTTGAGAATTCGATTCAGGTGGGGGGGGAGGGGGTGTTCGTCCAGCTTAGATGGATGTGGATGGGTTGTTGTCCAAGGTCACCCATTTTTGCTTCGCTTAGCACCTTCTAGTTCGGTGGGTAAGATATTTGGTTAAACTGGCCTGACATCTCCTTGTTCGAGTCATGGTGGTGTGGGTTTGAGTACACGAAGCACCAAGTGAATAACCCTAGTCGGTACCCTTGGGGTACCAGCCAATGAATCCTGGTTGGTACCCTTGGGGTACCGGACCAAGAATCTTGGTCGATACCCTTGGGGTACCAGCCCATGAGAACATGGTGGATAAACCCCCATGGTTCCTTGTCTTCTATTCTGCCTTAGTCTCCGTTCAACCTTACATTGGAAATGGTTAGGCATTTAGATTCCCTACCAGATCATTCCTTATGTTCCAAAAAACAATGTGCTTGCTAGGACTCGAACGCGGGTGGGTATGTTGAAAGGCGCAAGTCTTTACCACTGTGCTACACATGCTTTTGTGCCATAACTCCTTCATTTCAAGTCATAATTCAATGGGACTTGGACCAGTAGTTTCCTATCATTAAGTAGAGTATCCTAATGCCTTTAAATGTTCCATTAGCCCAAATCAGGCAGTATCTCTCCAAGGTGGAGCCCGAGTTGGTTAGGTGGCAGGAAAATCTTAAGATGGTCACATCTTCCAATCCTTAGCTCAGATTGAGATGTGGTTTCGACCTATGTGCATGTCCTGACCTAAGGAACATTTTTCAAGAGCTTTGACTATATTTGTTGACTTTGCTAAATTTTCCCTAGCGCTTCGCCTTGCCCATGTGATTATATGATGACACCTTTATTATGTACCTTCCAGCCATTTCTATGTTTCTTAACGTCTTTTCGTATTCACCATGCTATGGGCGAAAATGCCTACAGTAGAAACCTTTTATTTCTTTCTCTTAACAGAAATAACTAATTAAGGGAAGATGGGGTTATAAATGTAGAGAGAGAAATCTTCCATTTCTCTCTCTTTAATTAGATTAATGGACATATTAAATGATATTTTGCTGCTGAATTCACACATGCCTTTATCATCCAAAATTTTGACTAATTATATTTTGACTAGTAAAAATTATATCCAAATTGTTTTTGAATTAGAATGTGTGCCTTTTAAATAAAGACCTAGTACTGGTCTAGATACAATTGTAAAACAAGAAATAAATCATTTCCCCTTTTGTTTTATTAGTAGAATTTATTTTAGAATAATTTAAACATAAGACAATTTAGTCACCTTATTATGTTACCAACCATAATTAATTAACAAAATTATTTCAAAGTTTCATTCACATAGCAATTTGTATGTAAACATTCAAATCTAAATCTTGTAATATGGAAACTGACTTATTAATAAGATTGTTCCAAACTTTTTTTAAACAATAATAAAATCAAATGACATAGGCATGTACAAATTTATGATAAAAAGGTCTAGATCTAGGTTAGAAATACAAGGCAAATAAACATACAGAACATAGATGAATAAAATTATTATCGTTCATAACAAATAATAACAGAGAGCATAGCATAGGTTTTTAAATTAAATCAACATGATAAGAGTATACAGTTGATTCAAAAAGGGGGAATTGAGATATTCAAGTCATAATCCAAATTCGCACATATAAATAGAAGGGAGAGATAGAGAGTTAGAGGGATATAAACAAAGTTAAAAGATATATAAACAAAATATAAAATTATCTTAGGATGAAGCCAGAAGAATGACTTCAACAACTCTCCCTCAGCTTGGAAGAGGTTTGACTAAGACATCACATGCTTCAGACATGCAGTATGTAAACAGAATTGTTCTACAAACTTCTTCGATAACCCAACGAAAGATGATATGGACCTCGGTGGAAGTCTAGTGAACCACATCAAGTTACTCCACATCGTAGCTACTCCTTCTAATAAAATTGAAAAATAGCCATGTTTCACGATATTAGAAGCTCTGGCTGAATCCATATTCCATCCATATCTCATCAAGTGCTACCTAGGATCCGTCGTTCCTCCATACAACGACATAGTTTGCATTGCGAATCTCTGGGGGTATCTTCCATGTAGAATGTTCACTGTAAACGGATTCCTGACCGTATCCACCAGGTAGTCCGGGTCAATATATTTGACTGAACGGCGGTAATCAGGCTCCACCCGAGTGTTAGGCCTAGCAAACACTCTCGGTTTGGCTCTCAATACCTAGATTCTCCAGCCTCCGGGAGATCCATTCATCTAGCAGTCACCCCTGTTTGATTTGCATGAGTAATATCATTAGCAGCAGCATGATTCTCCAGATTCTGACCACCACCAGCGTGTCCAGAAGCCAGTCCATGACGTGTTCCAAAGGATTTTGGAGGGGTTAGTATCGATCCCCAAACTTGAGCCTGGGACTCGTCCTCTTCCTTGGTGAGATGTTTCAATGGCACTCTGAGTCCTCTTCTACTTCTTGTCCCTCTGTCTCTGCTCGGTTGATGAGGAACTTTCAGATGAAGAACTAGAATCCCTTCTACTCCTTCTACGGTTATTTTGAGTTAGCTCATTCAACAGTCTCAAGCTTTGCTGCATCGTATGATCCATAAAATAAAAACTTTAAAAGTTTAATAACTTATTTCAATTAATAATTTTTAAACATAAAGGTTTGGAGGCATTTTCTTCCTTTGGAAATTTCGGGGACAAAATTCTTTTAAAGGGGAGAATGTAACATCCTCGAATTTCATTGTTATGATTTTTAATATTTATTTAATCTTTAATATTGAAATAATAGGTTTTTAGAGTTTAATAACTTGAATTCAAATATAGATATTATTTAAATATTTGAATTGTTAATTAAATAATAATTAAATGGATTTAATAATCTCATTTAACTCCTTTTAATTAGTAAATAATAGTGGTGAATTCATTTTGTAAATTTGTTTGCAATAGTAAATGGTTCGAATAAATAATAAGAAAATCAATTGCTAATAAAACAACTTGATTTTTACCGTTATATTTTTAATTGAATTTATATATTTTTCCTAAATTTTTAAATTAAAAAATATTTAAATAGTCATTTGATGGTTTTTTGGCAAACGATGGTATTTTTGAGATTTCACAAAATGAAATAACCAGTATATTTTATAATAGTTTTGAGATCATGTCGTATTTCTTAGTGCGATAGTATTTTTATTTTTGTCATTCACAGTTCGTACGCGATCGGGATATTGGGTAGCGGAGTACAGTAAAACTCTATTTTCAAAACCTTTTAAATAATCAACACCATCAACACTATCAACACTATGGAATTCTTGGGTTCCGTAACTTCTATCACGGTAGTGAGGAATTGATTCAAGAAATCCTTCAACAACTCTCCCTCAGCTTGGAAGAGGTTTGACAAAGACATCACATGCTTCGGACGTGCAGTATGTAAAGAGAATTGTTCTACAAACTTCTTCGATAACTCAGTGAAAGATGATATGGACCTCGGTGGAAGTTGAGTGAACCACATTGTAGCTACTCCTTCTAATAAAATCGAAAAACAGCGGCGTTTCATGACATTGGAAGCTCTGGCTGAATCCATATTCCATCCATATCTCATCAAGTGCTGCCTAGGATCCGTCGTTACTCCGTACAACGCCATAGTTGGCATTGCGAATCTCCGGGGGTATCTTCCATGTAGAATGTTCTCTGTAAACGGATTTCGACTGGGAGAGATACCCCATTCATCGTTGCTCCTGAAATGATTTTTGCTAACAAGTCTGCAGACCATTTCCATCAGGTAGTCTGTATCAACAGATTTGACTAAACGACGGTAATCAGGCTCCATCCCGAGTGTTAGGCCTAGCGAACACTCTCGGTTTGGCTCTTGATACCTAGATTCTCCAGCCTCTAGGATATCCATTCATCTAGCAGTCCCCTCTGTTTGATTTGCATGAGCAATATCATTAGCAACATCATGATTCTCTAGATTCTGACCACCACCAGCGCGTCAAGAAGCCAGTCCACGACGTGTTCCAAAGGATTTTGGAGGGGTTAGTATCGATCCCCAAACTTGAGCCTGGGACTCGTCCTCTTTCTTGGTGAGATGTTTCAGTGGCATTTTGAGTCCTCTTCTGCTTCTTGTCCCTCTGTCTCTGCTCGGTTGATGAGGAACTTTCAGATGAAGAACTACAATCCCTTCTACTCCTTCTATGGTTATTTTGAGTTAGCTCATTCAACAGTCTCAAGCTTTGCTGCATCGTCTGATTCATCTCATTCTAACTAGCCTAGAATCTATATTCCATCTGCATCCTCATCCTATCCATCACTGTCCTGGTAAAGATGTCAGTTGGTGTCTGGATCTCCTTTTGAGTAGGTTGGACAACTCCATCTCCTTGCTGAGGATTTTGATTCTCAACTTTAGTGGTAGCTCTGGAATCGGTGGAACGGTCTCTTCTTGATGGGGCCATGGCAGAAAGCTTCTAGTAGATCTTTGCAAATCTGAGTTGTAGGATTAAAAGGTAGAGAAATTAGATCTATATCTTGGATATAAGAAATCCAATAGTGGATGATGGATCCAAGCAGCATGCGAATCTCTCTCTCAAGGAAAGCTCCAAAATGTTTGAACAAAAAATGGAACGAACACCCAGAAGTTTATGTTAAGAATAAAATATGAAGAAATTTAAATGAAAATGAGAAATAAACAAGACACAATCGTCTATAGTGGTTCGGCAAAGCTTGGCCTACGTCCACTTTAAGATTTTATTGTTTATATCTGACTTGGAGGAAGAAGTTCTTAGGGGTCGGCACAACTTCGACACTTAGATTCTCAAAATTATAAGAATATAGAGTAGGGAAGAACTAGAGCCAAAAGGTACTCAAAAATGAGTCATACCCTCCTATTTATAGAGGTAAGGAGCCTAAAATATCGTATAAAATATCTCCAGGCCATTACTCAAGATTTAGACCAATTCTCCCACAAAAGTAGATGCCACATCATCAAGAAGTAAGGGTCGCTACCGATCCATAGGTAGAGATCGGTACTGATCCCTAAGATGGCTATATTGGTTGTCTTCAAGCCTTCATCTTGTTGTTAGGTTCATGATTCCATAGTTTTTTGCACCAATATTAGCTTGTTTCCAAGTCCAAATGATGGAGTTATGGAAGAACAGAGTTGCAGCTTCAAGTGTCCATAGAGATTGATGGAGAACTGCATTGGATCAACAAAATGACATTGAAAACAAGCTTTTGGCATCAAGTAGGACTAGTAGGCATAAGATGAGCATGATTGGGAAGGAAAATAGAGGTTAGTACCGACCCATCACTTAGATGGTTTCTGGGTCCTTTTGGCTTGCATTGTTCTAGCATTGGCCTTGCGACTTTGTTTGCGCTTGGTTTCTGTACTCATGGGCTATCTCTTTGGGCTTCCTGCTTTGATAACTCCAAGTTTGACTCATCCAATCTATTCGAATATGGCCTGGTTAAAAGGCTAGATAACATGTGGCGAGTTGTTGTTTTTTGGATCTAGGCGCACAAAGGAGGTGCTGTCGAAATTTTCCATAAAATAAAGACTTTAAAAATTTAATAACTTATTTCAATTAATAGTTTTTAAACATAAGGGTTTGGAGACATTTTCTTCCTTTGGGAATTTCGAGGGCAAAATTCTTTTAAAGGGGAGAATGTAACATCCTAGAATTTCATCGTTATGATTTTTAATATTTAATTAATTTTTAATATTGAAATAATGGGTTTTTAGAGTTTAATAACTTGAATTCAAATATAGAAATTATTTAAATATTTGAATTGTGAATTAAATAATAATAAAATGTATTTAATAATCTTATTTAACCCCTTTTAATTAATAAACAATAGTGGTGAATTCATTTTGTAAATTTGTTTGCAATAGTAAATGGTTTGAATAAATAATAAGAAAATCAATTGTTAATAAAATGACTTGATTTTTATTGTTATATTTTTAACTGAATTTATAGATTTTTCCCAAATTTTTAATTTGAAAAATATTTAAATGGTCGTTTGATGATTTTTTGGCAAACGATGGTATTTTTGAAATTTCACAAAATGAAATAACTAGTGTATTTTATAATAGTTTTGAGATCATGTCACATTTATTAGCGCGATAGTATTTTTATTTTTGTCATTCACATTTCATACCCGAATGGGATATTGGTAGCGGAGTACAATAAAACTCTATTTTCAAAACCTTTTAAATAATCAAATCAAGTTCGAAATCTAAATTTGACGGTGATTTGATTTGCTGCTTGAAATGTTTGTTTAACTTGAGAATATAGGTTAACTTGAAAATTGAGGTTCACTTATTTTTCAAGCAAGCAAAATTCTTTTTGTATATAAAAAAAATCTAAGTCAACACTTGAAAATAAAGAGTGTTCGTTTCCTTCATTCCCTCTCTTTCTCTTTGTTTTTTTCAACCTCTGGTAAAACAAGATAATGGCCACATCAAAAATAATTCAAAATAAATCGATTTAGGCGATGAAAAAAAATATGAAACTTGTTCCATTAAGTTAGTTTTGCTTAGATCTTCATGTCTTTGTGTTCTTGGTGGTTGCGGCATCGTTTAGGGGGTATTTGAAATTAACAGTTTAACTAGGTTTCAATCCTCTTTAGTTTTAGGTGACAATAGGAGTTGTCGTGATAACCTTTAGCTTTCTTGTATTGAATTACCCCTTGCCCAAAGTTTGATGAAGTCTGATCCTGTGTTGAGGAAAGCTACAGTTTTAGGGCACGACATCAATGCCTAGGTCGCGATCCAGAAGGCGACGTCAGGTGTTGTTTTATGGTGTCCATTGCGAAGCTTGTGTGACATGGAGTTCGTCGGAGGAAGCAGCGTTGAATTTCATTGAGAGATGAGCGTGTGGAAGAGGGAGGAGATGCATGTGTAAATTTGGATTGGTGTGCCTGTGCATGCACGAAGGCGTGATGAAGAATTATAAATTGGGGAAGATCATTACATAGGGTAATTAATAGTTAATGATAATAACTAAGTGAATTAATTTGATTATTTAAACTCAGATACTTATAAAATCGATATCTTGCTCATACAAGTTCAGATTCGGGCGCAGTTAGTTGTGTTGGACTCGTAGGAACGTTATCTAAGAGCTGGAATTAGTTTCGTCGAATTTGGAGCAAGTGGAATTTTAGGCTAAAATCGAACGTCGTTCGACTTTAGTTCAAACCGGGACGCTTTGGCGTTAATTGGAATTTCGTTGAGTTTACTCACCTCTAAATAAACTATATGATATATGTGTTACTATAAATTATTGTTGAATGCTTAGATGATAGTTTATATTATTGTTTGGTTGTTTTTGGATTTTAAATTCCAGCTTAAAAAGTGGATGACATAAATAACCGTTATGTGGCGGGGAACATAAATAAAAGGAAAGTCGGAGTGTACGCAGTGAATAGGTCGCTACGGAACACTTTGAAATACACAGTTACACATGTAATTTACATAGGACTTTTATAGAGAGACCATAAGGGGTTTCTCGCCAATATTTATTTATTTAGTTATATTCTTATGCTGCTTATACTGTTGTTTGGTTGAAATATTTATGACATACTATTTGGTTTGAATAAGCGTCGTAATAGCGATTTTCTCTATACCATCACTTATGAAATATCATCCCCTTAAACCTTTTTGCGTGTAGAACATGAGCTTGAATTGTCACAAAGCAAAAGATTGGGTCATGTGTTGCACTTTGAAAGTTATTTAAACTAAATTTTCAAATATTTTGAGAATTATGAAAATAAAGAATTAGTGTTGATTAAAATTTATAAAAGGAGTTATAAATTTAATTAATTATATTTTTGGGATAATTAACGCTGTTTAAAACTTATAAAGAGATTATAAGTTTGATTTATTATCTTTTGAGATAATTAATGTTGTTTAAATTTATAAAAGACTGTAAATTAGATTTAACTATCTTTTGGGAAAATTGAAGCTATTTTAAATTTATAAAGGTTATTCACCTTAAATATTTTGTAAATTCTTTTCAAATGGGTGTGTAAGGGTTGTATAGGTTTTGAAAGGAATTTGAGGGTTTAAATATATTTTTATTTTTTATTTAATTATAATAAAGTTAGTTAATAAAGTTATGAATGATGTTTAAAAGTTAATTAACTGATTTAATAAAAGTGTTTAGAAAGTTAATTAATGTATTTAATAAAAGTGCTTAAAAGTTAATTAACTGATTTAATAAAAGTGATTAAAGTTAATTAACTGATTTAATAAAGAGGTTTAAAGTTAATTAATCGTTTTAATAATGATGTTTAAGAGTTATTAATCATTTTAATAAATGATGTTTAAAGTTAATTAATTGGTTTAAATAAAGGGTTTTAAAATTAATTATCTAATTTAATAAAGGTGTTTAAAGATAATTGATTTATCTATTAAAGGAGCTATAAAGTTGATTAATTCTCTTCCGGGATAATTAACGTGGTTTTTAATTTATAGAAGTATCTTAATTGGTTTACTATCTTTTAGGATAATAAATGTTGTTTGAAATTTATAAATTATAGTTTATAAATGAGAAAATCTTTAAATAGGAATATTTTCAAAAAGTATTATTAAAGTGTTTTACAAATATTTATGATGTGAAAACCAAGCGCAAGTTCGAGTTTTAAAAAGTTTGATTTGGTTACGGAAAGGGTTAGAAATTTAATTTCTATAAACGGTATCGCTTATGCGGAAAGGGTTTAGTCATACTCTTAGCATTAAACATCGAGGTATGGAAACTCATTTCTATCTCGAAAGGTTAAAATTGTTGCCAAGGCAATTCCTAGAGGTAACACTACCTTAACTTGTCTGACTTCATTTTCAACTAAGGGATACTACAATTTTGAAATTGACGAGTAGTGGTAAGGGTATAAGATTTAATTTTCATATACGATCATTTTAATTATTCTCGACAGTTGATTTAATGACTATCGATTCAGCTTTCTTCTTTGAATGTCTTCAATTTAAGACTATTTGTTGCTCATTTGACCATTGATATACTTTACCGGAAATAACTAAAACCAAAGAGCGAGTAGACGTCTAGCTATGTAGGGTTGCTTCCATTAAGGTATCTTCACATCAATTCTAGATTGGATTCGGTTGTATGCACACGGAGATGTGAAATACTCGAATTCTTGGTAAGGTTAGTGGGGTCCGGCTAGTACGCCAAGAGAGTCATAGAGAAAATGACCCTCTCGAGTATATTTTCTAGAGGTATACTTTCGATAAGGGGAGTGCACCCTCCTAATCATTGTTGGAAAATTTCTTTCCTTGTTGATTCAAATCTTTGAATTATTTTCTTAATTGCATCAAGAAGTAACTGGAGTTCTTCTTGATGTTTAATATTTGTGTCCATTCTTTAAGTTTGGATTTTGACCTTGTTTATACCTATTCTTTCAAGTATGGGTTTTGTTTAATTGTATTTCTGTTCTTTCGTGCATGGATGTTATTCTTATGAGGTAAAAACCATTCCGTGTTTAGGGCATGGTCTCACAGAATTATTATATGTTTATCATATTACTTGAGTTTTCTCACGCTGGTATTTTTAGACTGGTCCGGGTGTTATTTTATTATAATGCTTAGGTCAGACCGAGTATTTTCCAGGTTGTCATTAGTGGGAGATGGAGCTATTGGAGTAAAGCTGGATGTTCACCTATTATAGCATTTTATTTCTACTTTATTATTATATATACCCATCGGCAATGTAAGGTCGAGAAGTTATAACTGTCCATATTGATGAGGTTCGGTTTTAACTCTGATATACTATGTATTTTAGAGCGATAGGTTTCACTGTCTTTATTATAGTATATATGATCATTCCGCTATGAGATTTTGTTTCTCCTCTTCTTCTTTTTTACCTTAACAATCTGTCTTTCTAGCACTTGGATGTTCAATATTTGAATACCATGGATGTATTAAGTGCCGACTTTTGAGGATCGAAAAGGCAGGTCGTTACACTTTTCCTCTCCGTACTTGGACCAATTCCATTTCTCCATTTTTATATTGTATCAAGTCAAGCTCTAAGATATGAATACGCCTATAGAGTATTCTAGACTTCACCTCTACATTCACCTCATCAAGTTGACTAAGCTCCACCATATCCGCTAAATCATCAAGGTACCTTCACAAATGAGACAAACAGAATGCGTGTGAATGCCTGCCAACTTTTCAAGAAGCCCACTAAACATGCTAACTTTCCTACTCTTTATATAATTGAGAAATACCCAATAACTGATTGCGCTAGCTTTCCCACAACACATATCTCAATAGTGAGTTTTCACCTACAGCATGCCACCCATTGTGAACTCTTTATGCTTGCCTATACTATGCAGTTTCCATTCCTTTACATACCGCTTCCACTTTCACTAAGGTGTCTCTAATTATATAATGTCCAAGTATAACTTTAATTTTAAACAAACTTCACTAACGTATATCTTCATCATCAAATACCTTGCAACATAAACTGCCACTTGCTTCTTCATCCTCGGCCAATAAAAAACTGTAATATCCTAGAAAAATAAATATTATAAATAAATATTAATAATATGAAAATATGAAAATAATTGAATTTGATGTGTAAATAAAATAAATTAAAAATAAGGAGGGGCAAAATGGTTATTTTCAACTTTGGAATTTGATGATGAAACTGGCGCCATTGCAGCCATCTCGTCATTTTATTTGCGTAGTATTTTGGTTTTCCCTATTTAGAGTCCGTATATAGGAATTATGGTCAAAAGGATGTTGAGTTGATCGGACACCAAAACTTAGAATTTGAACCTTAAAGCTACGGTTATTTCCCTTTTTCTGTTTTAAAATAGAAATCACATGCTTTTTAGTTTTCAGAAAACCGACACACTTTCTCTTTTCTCCTTCTTCCTCTTTAGAAACAAATATTCAAATCAAACTATCTTCCTTAATTCTCAATGAAAACACATGAAACCAGCAGCATCATAAAGCTAGCAAGGAAGGCTACACATATACATCAACTTGGAAGCAAAATTTTAAACCAAGGAGATGAATCAGGCCGCACAGCGAGATTTGGGCAGTGGAAAGTAGATTTTGTGAGTGATTTATGGTTTCCTCTTCGTATAATGCAATTCTGATTGTGTGTGTGTGTATATATATATATATATATTATATGTAGGCTATATTAGTATACATAAATATTATTAAGTAATTGAATTCGAAGAGGGAATTTGGTTAAATTAGTAAATAAAAACTAGTTTTATACTAAATACTTGTAATTTGATGAATGTATACTTAAATTGATGAAACAAAATGTTAAACCAGACTTAGAAATGTAAGGCTAGATACCATGGACGTTCTCAGGTGTCCGAAGGCAGAGCGGAGGCGACTGGAGGTGAAACGATGTAGTTGAGAAGCTAAATCGACGACCTAATGATTTCCAAGAAATTTTAGTACATCGGTCGACCAGTCATGCTAACCGATGCACCTGTGGCCTATTTTCAAGGGAAGATTAAACCTGGACCCATATGGGCCTATATAAAATACCATTTACCGACTCAAGTCCTTTTTCTTCTGTTTTCTAAAGGCATTTGGAGGCTATTGACGAGGCAAGTAATGGTGTTATGAATTCGAGTGAATATGTGTGATGTTAATCGTTATTCAAAGTGGATATGTATGTTGTTGTGATATGCAAAGTGGTGCGATGATGGACGTGAATGTGAATGAACCTATGGCATGAGTAGGCGACCTAGGATACGGACGGATGTGTGACACAAGTAAGTGTTCCAGGTAATGCATTGCCCACCAGAAGGCTTCAGCGGACCAGTGTGGAGGTGGATGTTAAGCGACCATGTAGGCTTTAGGTGGTCTAAGGCACGAGTCCGGTTTGTGTACGAGGATAATAGGTGACCCTATAGGGCATGATGCTGGTTTAGGGAAGTGAGTCATATATGTGATTTATGTGACGATGGACAATATGCAAACCTATAGGGCATGAAGTTAGTCTAGTGAAGTGAGTCCACATAGAGATGATGCAGTATGACTAGATATATATGATGTCTAGGTACGATGTCATAGACTCACATCATGCTATAGTGTTATATTTGTAGTACATGTATATACATATGTATTTGATAGACAGACATGTTATGGTGATGTGATGTGAGTATGATGATTGTTGTATTATATTTTATTTTCATCCACTATGAGACTCAAAAAGCTATCAGTTAGAAATATATCTATTTATTTTATCTTACCCCAATGACTCGTCCTTTTGGTTCTTGTTGTGTTGACGTTGGTTCGAGCATTGAACCTAGGGTCCAAAAGGCGGGTTGTTACATTTAGTATCAGAGCGAAACATACCTTTAGGATAGAAACTAGGAACGTATTGAGAGAGCATATTTATATAGAAATTAAGTACATATGCCTACACCATTTACTATTCTAGTTTTGTTATCTATTAAGGAATTGCTAATGAATCCCATTTTTACAGATAGCCAAAATGAGTAATTCAGTCGAAACTAGAATAGAGACCAACGCAGCTAATGCTAGTGGGGCAAGGCCATGGCAGGGACTAACACCCGAAGAGATGTATTGGATGTTCCTAGAGTTAATATTCCTGTATGGTTTAAACGATATGCCCATGCAACGAGCCAAGCTAAAGCTAATCCCACTAAACTTATAGCCACCATTACCACCTTCTACAAGGTGTGATTCTAGCCCAAGCACCACCAACCGTTGAATTTCCTAAGTTGTGTAGGGATTTCTCCAGCCTTGGTGTGAAGCTTTTTGTCGGGATGGAATCATACTCGGTGACTCAACCATGGCTTAATAATTATGAGAAGGTTTTTCAACCTATTAGGACTTGGAGATGTTACTAGGAGATAATTAGCCTCTTGGAAGTTGCGAGGCGAGAGCATTTTGGTGGGAGGTAGTGACAGCAGAAGTAGATAAGAATATTATTATTTGAGGAATGTTCAAGGCAAACTTTGAGACAAAATTCTTTTCTGGAGCTAAAAGAGATTTGTTATTATTGGAGAAGTTTGTTCATCTTAAGTCGGGAGAGATGAAAATTTGAGAGTACGTGAGTCAGTTCATTAAATTGGCCAAATTTGGTTTTGAGTTAGTGAACACCAAAAAGAAGAAGGCATTGAAGTTTGCAATGGGTTTGAATTCACCTCTAAGGGAGCTTACATCGAACCAGATACCGTATGGAGCTACATTTGAGGGACTGGTAGAGGCAACATTATTGAATTCTTTGAATGGGGTTTTGATTAAGGATCGGGCCAAGGAAGGAGTGGGCTGGTAATAGGGTAAGCGTAAAGGGAATGGATCATGAGGAGGTTGAGGCAAAAAGAAGACTGTTACCTACCATGGATGCCAGAAGGTGAGACACCTTGCAAAGAACTATAGGAAGAATCTTTTGAAGGGTAAGTGTTATGACCATAACCAAGTGGAACATATAGAAAAGTGTTGTAAGGAAGCCCTAGCTTAACGGATGACCAGTTCATACATATGAAGAGAGATTGCCTAACTTTGAAAGTGAAGGTCTGATAGTTAGGGCTTATGCTTTGGATGTTGTTTCGACCTCTAGTATTGCACTATCGTTAGTTCAAGAGAAGCGGTAATGGATTGTGATGGAATATGTGTTGACTTTATCTGATTCTCATGTTCGTACTTTATTTGACGTTGGTGTATCTCATTCATTCGTAACAAGTGCATTAGTCGATAGTTTAGTCCTTAAACCTGACATTGTGCACGAATCCATTTTTGTGTCGAATCCTATCGATGGATCGACCCATTTATCGATGCTATGTCATAGCTTAAGTTGGCCATTTATGGTGTGGAATTCCCCTATGACGCATATGTACTAAACTTTTTGGGATATGGGTTGATTTTGAGAATGGATTGGATGTCTTGCTATGGAGTAGTATTGGATTACGACAGGAGGATTGTTTGATCGAGAAAAGGCAAAGGACTTGATTTGATTTTATGTTGTGAGCCCGATATTTCTATTATGGAGACGCATTTATATTCACTCAGCCTGTCACGGGAAGAGCTATCATTTATACCTGTAATGAAGGATTATCCAGATGTATTCGAAAGTTTTCGGTCTCCCTTCCCGAAGAGAAATTAAGTTTCGTATTGATCTTGAGAAAGATGCAAAGCCGGTAGTGATGCCTCTTAGGCATATGGATCCAAAGAAAAGAAGAGAGTTAGATAAAAAGGTTTCAGAATAGTTGTGGAAAGGCTTTATTCGGAGGAGTATCTCAAAATGGGGACCGCCTATCATTTTCGCCAATAAGACAGACGGTTCCTTAAGGTTACGCGTTGACTATCAAGAGTTGAATAAGCCGATGAAGACAAACCCTTATCCATTACCTCGCATTGACAATCTCTTCGATCAATTATTCGGGGTGAAGGTTTTCTCTCGGCTTGATTTGGAAACTGGGTTTCATCAGTCGAGAGTGTTTGAAGATAGTATCCTAAAGATCGCTTTTCATATGCCTGATGAATTGTTTGAGTAGTTGGTTATGTCATTTGGATTGACTAATGCTCCAACTTATTTTGTGGATTTAACGAGCAGGGTATTCCAGGAGCAGTTGAACAGGTTTGTTATGGCCTTCATGGATGACATTCTTATTTATTCTAGAATAAGGAGGAGCATGAGATTCATTTGAAGGAGGTGATGGATGTCTTAAGGAGAAATTGATTGAAGGCTAAGTTTTCTAAATGTCACTTTTGGGGTAAAGAAGTTCATTTCCTTAGGCATGTATTATTGGTAGATGGATTGGCAGTAGACCCAGGGAAAGTATATAGAATTAGAGATTGGAAGATGCCGAAGAACGCTTCAGAGGTTCATAGCTTTCTTAGTTTAGCTAGATTTTACCGAAAATTTATTAAAGATTTTGCGAAGATGTCTGCACCTCTGACCGGTTGACCAAGAAGAACATGATTTATACTTGGAGTTAAGAGTGTGCAACAAAGTTTGTTTGATTGAAGGAGTTGTTCATGATTACTCCAGTTTCGGTTATTCCAGATGGTACCAAACCTTTTATCGTGTGTACCAATGCATGCAGTACTGATCTTGGTGTTGTCCTTATGCAAGAAGGGAAGGTAGTGACATATGTGAGTCGATAATTGAAGAATCATGAGAGGAATTACCCGACGCATGATTTGGAGTTAGTTGCCATTGTATTTGCACTGAAACCCTAGCAGAATTATTTGTTAGGTGAGAGATTTGAGTTATTTATGGACCATAAATCTCTCAAGTACCTTTTTTCTCAAAAGGATTTGAATTTGAGATAGTAGCGGTGGATGGAGTTTTTATCATCATACGACTTTGAGATTTCTTATACTCCAGGGATGGGAAATGTAAGCGCCGATGCTTTGATTAGGAAGCACGCCGAGTTGAATGTTATATTACTAGAGTGGAGGAATTTGGAGTTTATACCAGAGTTTGATTTGCAACGCCGATCGAAGTATGCACCTGACTGTTTAGCAGCGATGGAGGTTAGGCCTGCACCGATGGATCATATTGGGTTAAGTCAAGGGCAAGATGCAGTAGTTAGGATGGGGTGAACGATCGAGCCATTTGGTCATTAATCCAAAGACTAGATGTGTTACTTGAGAAGAGATGGGAGGCTATGTGTACCACAAGTCAAAGAGATGATAGAGGAAGTTTTGGGTGAGTGTCATCATTCTAGGATGACTATTCATCCTGGAGGAGATAAGATGTATTGGGATGTGAAAAGGATATTCTATTAGTCAGGGATGAAGTGGAGGTGATGGAATATGTTGTGAAGTATATGACGTTTCATAGGGTGAAGGTGAAACAAAAGAAGCCGAGTGGCTACTACTTCCACAGATGTGCCATAGTGGAAGTGAGAGTGAGTATCTATGGATTTTTTGATGGATTACCTTGGAATAGAAGAGGAAATGAGAGTATATGGGTTATAGTAGATCGTCTCATCAAAAGCGCACACTTTATTCCAATAAAGAGTATGAGAACGGCAACGACATTAGTGACATAGTATATTAAAGAAGTAGTTTGACTACATGGAGTTCCAACTAGTATAGTGTGACCGAGATCCTCTTTTCATGAGTGAATTCTAGAGGAGTTTATAGGAAGTGATAGGGACTGAGTTGAATTTGAGCACAACATATCACACACATACCAATGGACAGATTGAGAGAGTAAAATGGTTGTTAGTGGAATTATTGAGAGATTTCATATTGGATATTGGAGGATCTTGGTAAGATCATCTACCTCTTATGGAGTTTGCATCTAATAACAGCTACTAGGCTAGTATATGCATGACACCGTTCGAAACATTGTATAGAAGCCCGTGTAAGTCACCTTCGTTTTAGTGGGACTCAACTGATAAGATTATTTTGGGTCTAGAGATAGTTGGAGATACCGTGGAAAGGGTGGAGCTCATAAGGAAGAGGATGAAAACTGCACAAGGTCGATAGAAGTCATACGCTAATAGAAGAAGGAAAAATTTGAAATTCAAGGTAGGAGATTAGGACTTTGTGAAGGTTACTTCGCTGAAGAGGATGGAAAGATTTGGAAGTTCGACAAAGTTAGCACCCAAATTTGTCATCCCATTTTCAATGCCGAAGAAGATAAGGAGTTTGGCATATAGAGTGAAGCTTCTGGAGAAGATGGCGAGAGTCCATGATGTAATACATGTGTCACATATACGAAAATGCATATACGATCCGACGACTGTTATCGCACCCGGTCAATTGGAGGAGGTTGAGTTGGAATCTGAGCTGAGTCAATCTTGTGATCCAACACGTATTATGGAGCATGAGGTGAAATGACTTAGGAATATTGTGATGAGGTTAGTTAGAATACAATGGAGGAATGACCTGATAGAGTTTACGTGCGAGTCTGAAGAGAAGATGAAGGCTACTCGTCCTCAACTCTATTCCGGTACGTTTCCAAATTTGGTTTGATTTCCTTAGATTCGATTATTCTAGGGTTAGGATTTGGATATTTTTAAATGATTTGAATGTTAGATTGTGTATTAATGGATTTGCATTCATACAGAAATATATATGCTTATATTAGGGTGTTAGGCATCCATGCCAGATATGTTATCTTATTGCAGTCATACAGGATGTATTAGCATGCATTTATGCATCATAGGTATAGAAATTGCAAGTTCATAGCACCATTCATATCTATATGCTATTTGCATAAATTGGATGCTAAGATAGTATATTTGATTGATATGTACTTGGCGAATGAGTGAGCGTTATATTACATATTACGTTCCTTAGGAATTTCGAGGATGAAATTCTTTTAGGGAGGAGATTGTAATACCCCGAAAAAATTTGTAAATATTAAAATTAAATATTAATAATATAATAATGTGAAAATAACTGAATTTAATATCGTAATAAATAAATTAAAAATAAGGAGGGGTAAAATGGTCATTTTTTCAACTTTGGAATTTGATGATAGAAATAAAGCCATTGTGATCGTCTCGTTTTCCTTATTCACATAGTATTTTGGTTTGTCTCATTAAGAGTCCATATGAAGAAATTATGGTCGAAACGGTGTCGAGTTGACCAGGCGCCAAAACTTAAATTTGAATTTTAAAGCTACATTTATTTCCCTCCTCCCTTTCTAAAACAGAAATCACATAGTTTTTAGTTTACAGAATCTTTCCCTTTTCTCCTTCTTCCTCTTTATAGACAAATATTCAAATAATTCTATCTTCCTTAATTCTCAACGAAATTGCGTGAAACCAGTGGCATCATGATGCTAGCAAGGAAAGCTATGCATCATCATCAACTTAGAGGCAAAATTCTGAAGCAAGGTGGCGCAGCAGGCTGGACAACAGAGATTTAGGTAGTGGAAAGTAGATTTGGTGAGTGATTAATGGTTTCTTCTTCTTATAATGCAACTTTGATTATATATATGATATGTAGGCTATATTAGTGTAGATAAACATTATTAAGTAATTACATTCGCATTAAACATGGGTTTAGGAGGGAATTTGGTTAAATCGGTAAATAGAAACTAGGTTTGTACTTAATACTTGTAATTTGAGGAATATACACTTAAATCGATGAAATAAAATGTTAAACCGGATTTAGAAATGTAAGGCTGGGTACAAGTGACGTTTACATGTAATCAGATGCAGAATGGAGGCGAAATAACGTGTTTGAGAAGATAAATCCGCGGCTTGACGGCACCGGTCCATCGGTCATGTCAGCCTGTGCGTCGGTGGCCAAATTTCGGAGTTAGATTAAACCTAAACCTATATGTGCCTATTCAAAGTACCATTTACCGGTTTGAGTCTTGTTTTTTCTATTTTGAGAAGGCTTTTGGAGGTTATTGATGGGGCAAGTGATGTTATTACAAATTTGAGTGAATGTGTGTGATATTGATCATTGTTCGAAATGGATATATATGCTGTGATGTGTAAAGTGATGCGATGATGGATGTGAACATGAACGAACCTGTGGCATGAGTAGGTGATCAAGGATATGGGTACAGACTTATGACACAAGTAGGTGGTCCAGGTATTGCGTTGCTCCCTTTAAGTCTTCGGTAGACCAGTGTGGAGGTGGATGTTAAGCGACCTTGTAAGCCTTGTAGGCTTTGGGCAGTCCATGGCGTGAGTCTAGTTTGTCTACGAGGACGACAGACGACCCTGTAGGGCATGAGGCTGGTCCAAGGAACTGGGTCCTATATGCGATTTATATGACGATGGACAACAAATAACCATGTAGGGCATGAGGCCGGTCCAAGGAAGTGAGTCCACATAAAGATGATGTACTATGACTAGATATATATAATGACTAGGTACAACTGACCAGCAGGACGCGAGGTGACCGGACATTGGACTCATATCTATTATTTTCATAGTATATGTGGAGAAAAGTATGACTCACTCACCAGACTTTTGGCTGAACCACTCCTATTTTTCCCTTTTATTTATATATCCAGGTTGATAGAGTTTGGAGACGAGATGATATTGGGAACAACGATTCATTTGTACATATTTTATATGATGTGAATAAGCGTTGTAATCTGGATTTGATTGTGGTATGGTTTGAGTTTGACTTGTATTGTACATACATATGTATTTGACAAACATACATGTTATGGTGATGTGATTATGATTATTGTCGTATTATATTTTGTTTCCTTCCGCTACGAGACACTGACAGTTATTAGTTAGAACTATATCTATTTATTTTATCTTACCCTAATGGCTCATCCTTTTGGTTCTCAATGTATTGACGTCAATTAGGGCATTGAACCCGAGGGTCGAAAAGGTGAGTTATTTATGAAATCTTTGTATCCTTTGCAATACCTCACTAATTCATTCTTTAAGTCCATAGGCATAGTACACAATAACGAATAGTGTCTTACCTTTAAGCGGACTAACATTTAGGGTTCTAAGGTGTACCCCATATTCCATTGCCTAATTCATAAACATCATAAACCGATGGTGCTCTATTTTCGGTAAACACGATATTACTTAACAAACTCATAGACTGGATCGCGCACTTTTTACTTATTTTTCATATGCATCCAGCACTGAAAATAGGTTACGCACAAAAATTCACTATTTAGGAAAATTTGACTTAATAAGACAGTTCTTTCAATTCAAGTCATGACTAAAAAGAACCAATCTTACCTCTTAGTCAATTTTCTTCCAAATCGTCAAATCTCATCTTCATTAAAATAGCCTTCGTGTATTAGTACTTGCAAGTCAAGACATTTACTTTAAATCTTGAAGTCATACACACAGGATACTTCAAAATTAATATTAACTCCACATGTTTGTGAAGTCTTATAAACTAATATATGGCTAGAGAACCTTTATGTATATCGTCGTACTCCAAAAACACTTTTCATGACAAGTATAGCCGCCCTCTATCAGTTACGGTCTCTTACAACCAATCTTCTATTTTTTGACCATTTTGAAATTTTTACTCAACTATGCTCTCATGCTTCTTATGTAAGTGCATCCTAACACTTAAAGTAAACATATACGATAATTTCAAATAACATTTAATCACATATGTCTCAACAATTGAAAATAATAAAATTTAAACTTGTTATTTCCTCTTAAGTATAAATCGTCTCAGTATTGTTTATTATAAAAATATTTTTTCTCTATTACCTTAAATAATATTTTTTTCCAATCAATAATATACTTCAAAAATCCTTTGTTTTCAACAATGTACTTAAATATCTCAAACATCATTATTTAGTCCAAAGATAATATTTTTCGTTAAATTTCCTTTAAAATAATATTGTTATTATCACTTTAAATCAAATCAATAATATTTATTTAAATCATTTTTTTCACAACCACTTTGTTATCATCTAATTAAAAAATGATAACATTCGACAATAAATCTCAAATATCCTTTTCAATATTATCTACAATAATAATAGTAATAATTCAACCCAAAAATATTCATGGAAAATATTTCTTTATTATTATTATCATTCTCAAAATACCTCTTATTTTTGTTGCATAAACAATAATATTTTTTTCATAAACTCCATAAAAATGTCAAATTATTATTTGCTCAAAATTTAAACAATCTTTGAAAAATCATATTACTATTGATTCAAATTTCACCTTACATCGTAAATAATAATATCTTGGTTCAAAATAGAATTTTCATTATTGTTTCAGAATTTTCCTAAAATTCATAAATAATACCCTCGTTAATTTTTAGCACAAATCCCTAAATTACAAATCCATAACGTTCATTTCTAGCATGTCCTTACCACACTAGCATATTGACTATCCTACCTAGTTCATGATATTCAATTCAGAATTTATAGGCTGCGTGATTCCTTTGTAGCTCCAATTATTCAATTGAAAATATCAATAACTTTTCAACTCGGTTTTTTAAGTCAAAATCGTTAATCTCAAATCTTATTCTTCACAAAACTAGTAAGATATGGGAACTGTAAAATTCTCTGTTAAATTCAACCAATGTTCAGTTTTGATCATCATGCATATATTTTTCAAAATAAATTCATTGAATCATACTTAGACAAAATTTCAAAACGTTTTACTTTAGATATTTCAGATCAAATCATTTCATATAAAATCATAAACAAGTTTTATTTCAATTTAATCATTTCTTATCTATTTATAAGTCCCTCTAAAAAATTAACATAATTTTAATTTTCAAAGTTAATTTCTTGTTAACAATTCTAAAAAAAATATCATTACTGGAAAAATCATTTAACTTCCAAAACTCAATTCTCCATAGTTTTACAAATTCGATACTAATTACTCAAAATATAATTAAATTTAGAATAACTTTGTTATTTTCTGAAATCCCCATATTTCATTTTTATAAGATTATTTCATATAATTTATATCCATTCTATCATATATAAAAGTACATATCATTTTATTTTATAATTAGCCAATTTACAACACTTTTAAACCAAAGTATGTTTTTAAAATTTGGTTTTGGTTACTAACTATTTTCATATTGAATTTAGAAATAATTTCCAAAATCTTAAATCATGCATCAATGTACATTTTCAAGAGTTTGTGGTACTAACGCTTCAATTTCCATTAGAAAATACATAAATTTTAAAATATAGAAATTGCATAATTTTAAAATAATAATTTTTGAATCCTCTTTTCCTTTTAATTTAAGCTCTATCCAAGATTGTTTAATTTAACTTAGAAAAATAGCAATGCAAAACGTAGCTTATTAAATTGTACTTCTATAAATAAGAAATTTTCACATAAGTTTAAACAAAATGTAATAAAAAAATTTCAAAGTGTGACAAACATATTTATATAATATAGGATATTAAAAAAAACACGTTTTACTTAATTTCTTTTATATACTTTCAGAAGTTAAAACAAAATTTTACGGGATTTACGGGATTTCCAACATTTACAAAATTTCAATTTTTAACCTTATTTATTTACTTAATTTCTTATTAAATTTTACGGGATGTTACATCTTTCTTGTATTAACCATTAGAAAACTACAAAGTGAGTCATTCCATGGTTATCTAATAACTATTAATACATAACAACTTGGTGTCCCCAACAGTCACGAGTAATGTACTACCGAACATTTGGAAAGCGTTACGTGCTCTAGTCTCAACGAATATATCAATATCTAATCTCGATACATCTTGACTAGGAATATTTAAAATGATATGTGTATTTTCATTGTGATAAATTTCTCATGATTACAACACATTGTAACTACTATCAAAAAACATATCATTATGGATTTTCTATTAAATATACTTAAATTAAATAAATATTTAATATAATATATTATATCAAGTATATAATAAAAGAAAAACACCTTATATTTCGAACATGATTTTATTATAGAGTTAATAATTTATAGTAAGTTATAGAATTGCCCCTAGGGCATACCCCTAACTCTATCAAAATCTACTAATAACTAGCCTACAGATCTAAGCCCAACAACCATAAGCCGGTCTCATCGTCCATGGACCTGAAATGTCTCGGACTGATCCGCGTATTATATAAATAACACATGAGTAAGACTGTATCTAATATGCATATGTCAATATACCATAACAGATGGTATGGTGTAAACAAGTGTATGATATCTCATATATGTCAACATCATCTAAACCAAGCTCATGTGATATCCCCCATAAAGCAGTTAACCATCTCATCAATTGGCACAAGGATAAAATGGATGGAACATAATCTAATCTATCAAAATACTATACAAATACTGCATTCAATAAGTATATCTCGACCATCAGCCCTAATGAGAGACGAGAAATCTCAACCACATGGCCTTAAGAGATATATAAATAATGTAATATGTAGATTCATAATATAACACTCAAACATAACATACACATAATAAAAAACTATAAACTATCTCAATCAACGGTTCTAATGAGAGAAAATACTTTCAACTGAACAACCCTAAGAGATGGACACTTATAGCACAATAATAGATCTCTCGATCAAAAGACTCTAAGAGAGAGTGACAAACAAGCATGCGGGTAATCCCCAATGTCATATAGAAACACAACAGGCAGCTAGTTTAGGGTTAGGCTATCTCAGATGATAAACGAGCACATAACAAGTCTTTAATGCCATATAATCATCGTCTCAAGTGAGGTGATAACATCAACTATCTTTTCATAAGTGGGTCGAGCTAAGTCATCCAGTTAGAGGCTGATGCACCGTAACACTACTCTAGGAAACGCTAATGGCCGCAGCTCATTTCCCACAGTCCCTTAGTTACTCTCAGAATCGTGATACTCATATCCATCGCATATCATAAACACGTGGTAAGACTATACCATGCATTGGTTACAACCCCCACTTGCCTATGATAACGAACTGTTGGTCCTTTAGTGACGTTTGGATAATGGCTCTAATGAGAATAATATCACTTAGCCTCAACCTTGTCAACTTAACATATTGACATCAAGGATCTGGGGTGCGACCCCACAATCAAGACCGCAAAGATGGATACTAGCGTATTTGGTAGGTCCTAGTCACGGCTCTCCATAGTGGTGTGAACCCTATAACATAGATTCCCAACATATATTCTCGACGTAAGGGGTCCTAATGAGAGTAGTAACCAATACTCTTGACCTGATGAGTCCCAATGAGAGCGTCTCAACACATTAAATCCTCGATTACTAGCCTTAAGAATAAATAATAATACTTGACTAGTTAGTCCTTAGAGTATGAATATATAAATCCTAATATATCTTTAACTTGTAGCCCTTAAGAGGAATAAACCTTTCGACTATTAAACTTTAAAGATTCACCTCTAGACGAATACCAAAATTCCTAACCCACTAAAGATAAGTGATATTTAGTTACAAAAAGTAATCGAACAAATATCAACTCAGACGTCTCATACCACCTGGTGCTACTCACTCTTTTACTCGATGCTCTTAAATTACACTCACTGCATACAATAATATTCTATGTAACAAGTCTAAAGAATAACCGAAGAGATTTTACCAAAAGTCTCATGCCAAACGGTATCATAACTCCGTTTGTTCAATATTTGCATCATACAGAAAATATAATCAAACAAACAATTCACATAGAAAAGAGATTTTATTTACAGAAGAATATATATTATAGCTTTCAAAAGCCTTAATTTTCTTTAAAGGTCAAAAACACCATTTATCCCTTATATTTAAACCCAAAAATAAGAAAATAAAATCAATGTGCTCAATTAAGCTTTTAATGTATGCTTTACATCAATGGGGACTAGGGTTATCTTTTCAGTCGTCATCTCCTCAACTAATTTACCTTCATCCCACCTTTTCTCACTCCC
Organism: Allium fistulosum; assembly: GCA_030737815.1. Classification (NCBI taxonomy): domain Eukaryota; kingdom Viridiplantae; phylum Streptophyta; class Magnoliopsida; order Asparagales; family Amaryllidaceae; genus Allium; species Allium fistulosum. The sequence goes on along the minus strand of CM060902.1, from coordinate 792,950,248 downwards.
TCATCCTCTCTTCACTCTTTCCTTACCCCAACCGTAGCTTTTCTCCTCGCTGTAGGCTTGCCTTAATCGCTAACACCGAGCACCAAAACCTAGCCTTGCATTCAGATCTGTAATATGCTGCCTTCTACCTTCAAGTTCCGACGTCACGAGTCTCCCTTATGCCCTGTCTTTCTTCTAGTTATTTTAAATCTTTAGGTTGGATATGGGCTTTTCTTTTGAAGTAGAAAAATGTGCTTCATCGTTTGGCTTGTTGGCTAGATCGAGGTGGTTTGTGCCTTTGAACGGAATTTCTTTTTGGTTGTTGTATGTCATGGAATGGGCTATGGCCATGTTGCCAAATCGATCCTTGTACCTGGGTTTTTGATTGCTATTCGGCTACCACGCCTTGCCTTCTTCACAACGTCACTTATGGCGACCTTGGCGATTGCTTGCAATAGGGGTCCTTTCGTTTGCTGATGGTTGTTGTGCTTGATTCCAGCATTAAGGTTGGCTTCTTTTCCTACTGTCCTGCTTTCCTACAGTCTCGATTTTGGCTAATGGCTACATGGTCTTTGCCATTATGGGTCTCATGGTAATATTCTTTTTGATGTGCTTTGCTTCATTGTGCTATGTTTGGTCAGTTGTGAATTGGTCCTTTTGGTCTTGGAATATGATGTTTCGCTAATGAAATGTGAATGAAGCTTCTACTTATGATGGTTAATGTTTCTAGTTTTTGGTTGGAATTGATTTAATATTGTTGCCGCAATTTGATCTCCCTGGAATTTGTAGATTTGTTCCGCTTCATGTCATTGGGTCATCTACTACCTACATGGTAATTGTTGTCGAAGTAATCTTTTCTCATATGGAATATGTGGCTTTGGCCTTCTTTTGTCAAAGTGTTTCTTTGGTGCCACCATGCCTCTCTTGCAATAATGTGTGTTTTAGTCAAAATGTTAGTCAAGTGGTTCTACTCAAGCAATGTTCGTATTTTCCTTATGTAGTTTATACTTGTATGCACCTTGTCTGGTGCTTATTTAGTGTATGTGTATGCTTTGTGCAGTTTTGTTCTGAATCTTTGCATCTTGCGTGGTGCTCGAGTTAGTTTGTTGGCTAGCTGCTAAGGTATTTCGCCCTCAAACAAGTAATAATTTTGTAATAGTGATATAGCCACTTTAAATCCGACTTGCCCTTGCAAAATAAAATATTTTGTTTTGCCTTCAAAAACTAATAATGATTTAAATCCTTATAAATTATTTTCAAACTCTTTTCTACATTTGTAAATCATAGAAGTCTCTTTATAACCCAACATTATTTATAAAAATTATCCTATAATTTATGTAATTGAATATTATTTTTAAATGAATTTATAAGCCTCAAAAATCAATTTCTATTTACTTTAGCCCATAGAATATATTTTTAAATCTATGCTCTATACTCGAAAATCATAGAAAACTCATTTAATTGCATTTAGAAATGATCCCATAATTTTCTTGAATTAAATATGTTTTTAAATAATTATTTAAGGCCCAAAATCAAATTTTATTTAATAAATCAATTCCTTGAATAAAATAATTAATATCCATCGTAAACAAATCTTTTTCCGCAACATAATTTCATATTTACAATGCGTTTACTTTATACTATAAATACAATTGCTCAAGGTCTACCAGATCGGTCGACCGTCCTATGTTGACCGGTTAGGTCGCACCTGCAGCTGTGCAGTTAATGTCCCGCTATTACCCCGCTATAACCACGCTATATCTCGTAGCGGATTTCTACCGCTACGATTTTTCCATGTAGCCCCAAATATAGCCTTTCCGCTTTAAGGCTCGCTATTTCCGCTATATCCCATTATTCCCGCTATATTTTGCTATTCCTACTATATTTTGATATTTCCACTATATCTTCTTTAATAGAAATGTATTAAAAAAATGACATTTATACATCATACAAATTATGAAATTAATTAATTTAATTTAATTTTTAATATATTTTCAGAAATGAAAATACTCTAATATTCTACTAAATTCAATTATGTTATATAACAATTTTACGTTTATTTACTGTATATTCGCACATATTTTTACTTAAAATTATTTATGTATTAATTATAATTCAATTGAATGTTAATTTTTCATTTAATTACCATTTATATATTTGTAAAGACATTAAGTACGAGTTTTATATGCTATTTTAGAGTCATCCGCTATATCCCGCTATATCCTCGCTGTATCTCCGCTATGACTTTTTGTGCCTCCGCCACATTGAATCTGCTAAGCGCTTTAACTGCACAGACCTGGAGCAATTTCGCTCCAGGTACATCCTAATCTCCGCCGTTCCTCTTCGATTCCTTTCCCGACCTAATGCTAGTTCAACACAACCAGAAATACATTATTCCCTAGCGCACATACCACACCCATAATTAGCATCAAAAACCATGAATTGGTGGCTATGGTAGTGGTTAAATATTATCAAACATGCATAGAGACAATTAAACACAACACTGAGCAATGCAACCAAGACATTCAATAGAAAATTGTGACACGAGAACCACTCACCTTAGCCATAGCATACACAAACTCTTCTCTGTATCTTCATTCTTCGTATTTCCCATTTAATGTAAATAGCTCTTGACTTCAAACTTGCTCGAATCTCAAGTTTGATTACTCCTAGGGGTGTAGATGTTGAAAATCTCAAAACCAAATTTCATAATTTATAGAATTCTATTTGATTTATTATGGATTTTTGAAGATGAGGCCGGGGTAGAAGTTTTGTTACAGGAGAATGAAAAAGTGAGCAAAAATGAATTACGGGCGATGATATTTTTGAAGTGGGGGAATGCTTCTAGATTTGTGTAGAGAAGCGAAGATGAGTAGATATAAAAATGAGGCGGCCTCTCATTTTCGGCTAAGGATTTGGGCTTTTGGGCCATAAAACAAATTATTCTCCGGTTCTTTATTCGATTTCACAAAACAATTATACTTCCTCAACAAAATAACTCCAAATCCCAATTAAAAGTTAAATTTATTTATTAATAGTGTTTTACCAACAATGTATATTTTTATCAAATTATTTTTCCTTAATTTCCCCATAAAATAATAATAAACTCAAATCGTACTATTTGGCTCATTATAGTAAAAAGTTAGTAAAAAGTATTCATTAACATAAATGATTGAATAAAAATTCATTCTTCATCATAATAAACTCCAAACTTTTTTTTACTAACTTTATAACATCAATAAAACCATTTTTAATTTATTTTAAAAATCATCTTAAGTTTAAAACATCAATATTACTTCGAAATAATCAAAATTTCTATTCATTAATAATTCGTACCTTCAAAAATATTCAATATCGAAATACTTAATTTAATAATCACTTTAACAAATAATTTCTTCCAATATAAATAAATATCATCATTAAATTCTCAAATATCAACAGTAATTATTTTACTATTACGGTAATTATTTAATAACTTTTTTTATCAAATAAGTCTCCATAATTAAATTCTCCAAAACAACTTCTGTTGGTGCCAAAATTGGTCACTAACACCCAAATCCAGTTGAAAGCACCAAATACCAGTCACAACTCATAGACAGAATGTATGTAGAGAGTAATAACGTGAAGAGCGATAAAAATAAAAAAGAAAGCAGTAAAGAACAACAGATTTTATAGTGGTTCGGCTAACTCCGGCCTATGTCCACTCCAGAAGTTTCCTTTTTATTGCTGTAATAATCGATTACAGTTACAAAATGGCAGAGTAGCCTTAGCCTTAGAAAAGAGAAAGTAAGAGAGCAGAAAGGAAGAAGATCCCCATTTTCAGAACCCTCACATGCTGTATTTATAGGCAAATCCTGAGTTTTTGGGCTTTCTGAATGATCCGAGCCCATCAAGGCCTTCCACCGAGCCACATACCTCCACAATGCCGAGCCACATCGGCCTCTCCACAGTGCCGGGCCACACATACCTCCACAATGCTGAACCACACCGGCCTCACCACATTGCCGAGCCACACCAACCTCACCACAATGCCGAGCCGCACCAGCCTCACCACAATGTCGAGCCGTCTCACCAATGCCGAGCGACCTTGACCTCACCAATGTCGAGCCGTCTCACTGATGCCGAGCGAGGTTCGATGCCGAGCGACTTCCAATGCCAAGCGACTTCCAATGCCGAGCGAGGTATAATGCCAAGCGAGGTACAATGCCGAGCGAGGTTCGATGCCGAGCGACTTCCAATGCCGAGCGAGGTATAATGCCGAGCGAGGTAGAATGCCGAGCGAGGTTCGATGTCGAGCAACTTCCAATGCCGAGCGAGGTATAATGCCGAGCGAGGTACAATGCCGAGCAATGTCTAATGCCGAACGACCCATACATCCCTCGAGACTCCAACATCCCGACTCCCTCGAGACTCCAACATCCCGACTCACTCGAGATTCCCTCGACACTCCAACATCCTAACTTACTCGAGACTCCCTCGAGACTCCAACATCCCGACTCACTCGAGACTCCCTCGAGACTCCTACATCCCGACTCCCTTGAGACTCCAACTTCGAGCCACTAGCCTATGCAGATCCACTTTATCCAATCCAATATCCATCTTCCAAGCGCACTACATCATCTATCCGTCCAGTCGACTTAAACCTGTCGTATTCCAGTCTCGACAAACGAGTAGTCAATTTAGTTAAGTCCGCCAATCTACGGTCTTGCCAAAAGGCGGGTTAACACTTGCCCCCCCCCCCCCAAAACATGCCTTGATTTGAAAGGTGTGTTTTGAATAGTCTCAAGTCCGATATCCGAAGTCCGTATGTTATCCACATCCATACTTTCCGATTCGTAATCTAATCCATATTATCGAGGTGCCATCGCTGTATCCTTATCCGGATCTACGACTACTCTGAGTCGATATCTAATTCCGAATCCAGTAACCAAATCCTTAGCCAAATCCATATCCATCTGAACTCGACAACCGAGTTCCAATCCATCCATATCCAACGACCAATAACCACGTTCATAACCTCTCCGGGTCGATGTCCAAATCCGGGACCGTTCTGGGTCCATGCCCAAACCCTTAGCTGTTCATAGCCAATATCCAAATCTATAACCTCTCCGGGTCTTGCCAAGCGCAACCCACACTTGACGACCTATGTTAAGTAATTCCATGGTGTTCCTGGTTCAGTATCCCTGAACGTCAAATAATGCCATGGCTTAAGTCCTAAGCCGAATCCTGGTCGCTTCGGACCCTTGCCGAGCATAGTCCATACTCGACGACCTGCATAGGAGACAATATGGGGCCTAAGTCCTAGGCCGAATCCCGGTCTCTCCGGACCCTTACCGAGCATAGTCCATGCTCGATGACCTTTCAGCCAAAATCCAAACCGAAATCCAAATTCAACCAGAAAACCAGAAATCCATGTCAAAAATCCAAACCAAAAAACAAACATCCAAACCCGAATCCAAACCAGAAAACGAGCAAAACAGGGAGTTCAAACCAAACTTCAAAACCAAACCAGAAAAAGCAAATGTCTAAGTCAAAGGAAAAAAACAGATTTCACAAACCAGGGCGTCTCAGTAAGCCATCATCTCAGAGTATGCTTGAGGGTTATCTCCGACCCCGTACATGAGTAAGTGATTTAACCGTTTGCCTAGAGTTTGTTACTTATTCCAAACCATCAAGATTAGTTGATGAACAATCGGCCACCATTCATGGGCCTCATTCCCTCGTCGTTCAAGGTAGGCGATGGCTGCTCCTGTTCCACCGCCGCATTCCGAGTTCCGACATATTGTCGCAACTGACCATTCCTTATATGCTCCTCGATTATGTCCTTCAAATGCCGGCAGCTATTAGTATCATGCCCGTCCAGGTCATGAAAAAGACAATGCCTTCCTGACGCCCTTTCTCGTTCTGAGGGCTCCCTCCTCGCCGGCCTTCGATACGGAAGGCGATCTTGAGTATCCAAGAATATCCGCTCCAACGTTGCATTCAATCCTGTATAAGTGGAGAACTTTGGTTCTCCCCAGCGCTTCCTTTTCCCTTTATCCTTGCCCCCATCCGAGCTTTCGCCGGGTAGTCCTCCATCCTTAATCATGTTTACTTCCTTTGATCTCATGTCCAAACATGCATCCTCTTGTCGAAGAAATCTCTCAGCTTCATGAAAGAATTCCCCAAGATCCAACGGTGGGTCTCGTATCAACGATACTTTGAAATCTGAATTATCTCTGACTCCTGATACCGCAGCCATCAGAACCATTGATGGATCCGGCCGATCCACCGAAGCAACTGCTGCATTAAATCGAGTTAAGAATGTCCCGAGCGATTCATCCGCCCCCTGTTTGACTGACGTTAGCGTCATCACGTTCTTTGGCCTTTTTATGTGAACTCGAAACTGACTTAAGAACTTGTCTACTAGTTCCGTCCATGTTCCAATGGATCCATCCTCCAGCTGTTTGAACCACATGGCAGCAATATCAGTCAAGTACAGGGGGAAACATCGGGCCATAACCTCCTCCGTTGCCCCCAGCGCTTCCATATGCCTAGTGTACCTCATCAAGTGGTCGGTGGGATCCGCCTTTCCGTTGTATACTTCCAGAGTGGGTAGTTTGAAATCGGGCGGATTCCTAGCTGTCCTAATGTTCCGGGTAAACGGACTTTTGTTAACTCCCTCTGAATCCCTGTTTGCCAGACCTCCGCAAATAGTCCGCCTGATAATGTCAGTCAATCCAGTGTTTCCAACCAAGGGTTGCCCCCTATCCATGTTTCCAGACTGCCCCCAAGTCCCCGAGGAAATTCTGGCACATATTCCTCATCACGTACTCCTGTATTCCTATCGACGTCATGTCGTGTAGCGTCATCCGGTATCCCTCCATGGACTGGTCCAGCATTACCTGGTGGTGTCCCCCCGAGTCTAGGTCCATCTAGATTGTTGGTCGTTTGTTGATTGGGAGCTGCCCCTTGTTGAATCACTCCATCTGTCCGTTGGTTGAGTTCCTCTGGTCCAGCTCCAAGAACTTGAGCACCTGCAGTTCCTGGTTGTCCAAATTGCCTAAGAAGAGCCTGCATCATCTCCTCTTGTAGTTTCATCATCTGCTCCTGCATAGAATTCATCATCACCTGCATCTCGTCCCGAGTTATGTAGATGAATGCATGATCCTCTCCAGCTCCAGAAGAGGCCGCTTGACTTCCTTCCTGATTGCTCCTTTTCGTTGCTTGCTTCCTTGTTGGTGGTCTAGCCATTGCTTTCTAGGATCCAAGTTCCTAACTCCAAAATTCCCGAGTTCAATTCTCAGTGAAAGCACCAAAATGTTAGCGCCAAAATTGGTCGCTAACACCTAAATCCAGTTGAAAGCACCAAATACCAGTCACAACTCACAGACAGAATGTATGTAGAGAGTAATAACGTGAAGAACGGTAAAAATTAAAAAGAAAGCAGTAAAGAACAACATATTTTATAGTGGTTCGGCTAACTCCGACCTACGTCCACTCCGGAAGTTTCATTTTTATTGCTGTAATAATCGATTACAGTTACAAAATGGAAGAGTAGCCTTAGCCATAAAAAGAGAGAATAAGAGAGCAGAAAGGAAGAAGATCCCCATTTTTTGAACCATCACATGCTGTATTTATAGGCAAATCCTGAGTTGTTGGGCTTTCTGAATGATCCCGGCCCATTAAGGCCTTCCACCGAGCCACATACCTCCACAATACCGAGCCACATCGGCCTCTCCACAGTGCCGGGCCACACATACCTCCACAATGTTGAACCACACCGGCCTCACCACATTGCCTCACCACACCAACCTCACCACAATGTCGAGTCGCACCAGCCTCACCACAATGCCGAGCCGTCTCACCAATGCCGAGCGACCCTGACCTCACCAATGCCGAGCCGTCTCACCGATGCCGAGCGAGGTTCGATGCCGAGCGACTTCCAATGCCGAGCGACTTCCAATGCCGAGCGAGGTATAATGCCGAGAGAGGTACAATGCCGAGCGAGGTTCGATGCCGAGCGACTTTCAATGCCGAGCGACTTCCAATGCCGAGCGACTTCCAATGCCGAGCGAGGTATAATGCCGAGCGAGGTTCGATGCCGAGCGACTTCCAATGCCGAGCGAGGTATAATGCCGAACGAGGTACAATGTCGAGCGATGTCTAATGCCGAACGACCCATACCTCCCTCGAGACTCCAACATCCCGACTCCCTCGAGACTCCAACATCCCGACTCACTCGAGACTCCCTCGACACTCCAACATCCCGACTTACTCGAGACTCCCTCGAGACTCCAACATCCCGACTCCATCGAGATTCCAACATCCCGACTCCCTCGAGACTCCAACATCCTGACTCCCTCGAGACTCGTACATCCCGACTCCCTCGAGACTCCAACATCGAGCCACTAGCCTATGCAGATCCACTTTATCCAATCCAATATCCATCTTCCAAGCGCACTACATCATATATCCGTCCAGTCGACTTAAACCTATCGTATTCCAGTCTCGACAAACGAGTAGTCAATTTAGTTAAGTCCGACAATCTACGGCCTTGCCAAAAGGTAGGTTAACAACTTCCCTTTCACAAATCTCAACAAAATATTTTATTATTAAATTTCCAAACTTCCAATATTTCATCACTTAATTCTGAATAAATTTCTATATTTTCAAATGATGAAATTGGTTTAAAAGAAAAATCCGAGACCGATTTCAATCTAAAGGACACAAGTTTTAAAATTTAGTTTGAAAGACACATAAATGCTATATTAATATAGCTTATATAAAAAAATGTTATATTAAACTAGCATCAGACAAACAAAATGCTAAACTAAACTAATATCGGATGAACTACACTTGATGAACTAAATTAACATTCATTTTTCACATTAAATAAATGTCAAATTAACATATTATCACACATATATAATGCTAAGTTCATATGATATTTGTTTTCATAATTCATATAGTATTTGTTTTATATTAATATAACATTCGGTTTCCTTAAGGGTAAATTTTACAACTTAAGTTTTCATTCTAAAATGTGGTTGACGTTTTTTCTTTCTCACTATTCTTCTATTTTCAAATCATCTAAAATTCCTTGTATTTATAATTTAACCCAAAATTACTCACATTTTATATTAAAAACTCTTTAATTATTTAAAAATCTACTATTACTTTTAATTAATTGCTTCTCAATAATGGGCTGTAACATATACAAATAAATCTGAGAGAATCTAGTTCTTCTCAATGAAAGCGCTAAACATTTGCTTTAATTTTTGACACATGTACCAAAATTCCTTTCGATTATTTTCAAATCTAAAAGATATTATATTGAATTTTTCATTTGGATTTTGTTATAAATAAATGATTATAAAAAAGGGAATTGAAACGATAAATACATAAAAACAGAGCATGGAGAGAAATATAGAAAAGCAAACAAAAAGCAAAAAAGAGGAAGAGACAAAAGATTTATATGCTAGCTTTACATAATTTTGGACCACGTCGACCATTACCTTCATTACTTCTTGTTTATAGCTTCTTAATACAAAGTATTAAAATACATGACTTATGGAGTTGTTGAGAAAATAGAGATTTTCCTATATCCTTTGCCCCTTTGTTTAATTTTGAATTAAGTGAGTTGTTTTCCATAGATGTTGGACGTTAGATGTTAGGAAGCTTCCTTAAGGTATATTCCCGTTTGGACGAAAATAGGGGTCAAGTTTAAGCGTTATAGCATGAAAGGGCCAAAATTGAGCAGTCAAGAAGTGTTGGATCAAGTTTGAAAGTAGGGAGGTTTGAGCCGAATTGCTTCGTGCCGAATTCAAACCCTCTCTGGGTATGCTCGAGTGCCACTTCAAGCAAAGCTCAGGAGCAACTTCGGGTAAGCTCGAACATTGCTTCGGGTAGAGCTAGGGAAAATACATGCTCAAGTATGGAAATTGCTTAAGCGCTTTGGAACAAGCTCGGTAGAAACTCGAGCGATCTTCGAGTAAAATCGACTACATCTAATTCGTACGCTCCACGTTCGGACCATTTCAAAATCCTTCGGGTCCATCTTCTACTTAAGCTCTTTTACTTCGAGTCCAACTCCAAAGTTGCTTCAAGCCATCTTTTCGATTGCTCCGGGCCTGACTATGAATTTTGAGTGCTTTGCAGTATATTTTAACTTGTATATTTTCCACTCTTTGCACTATTTTCCACGCATACTTTGAGCAGTGTTTCAAATAGATATTTGAGAATCGAGTATTTTCCGAAGTATTTTTTTACTCCGATTTTCAGAAGCAAAACCAATTTAACAAAATAAAAAACAATTTTGCTTTTGATCACTGAAAGTACTTTACTTGAGGCTGACATTGCAACCGTATGATTGAGCTCAAACTCCGCCCTTCACAAATGAATATACATTATATTGCCAAGGATATGAGGCCTGGTACATATGATGCATTTAGACTACAACAGCAGTAAATGGGATAAGAATATCAGAAAAACCAGCTTGGAGGTGAAGAAAATATCAGTAGCACGGCGGTTGCATGCTTGTATGATTCAGTTTTCAACCATCAGAAAATTTTGGTAGAACATGCCCCTTTTTTGTACAAACCAACTTTAAATATACTGAATTTTCACAATTTGAACATCCAAAATTTAAATTTGCTAGAAAAACATGATACTGTACATTGACTGTTTTCTTGCCATGACAAGAGCACTAGGAGATTTTGTAGAAAAGGAGGAATTATTAAAAACTCTAGTTATAAGCATATAGCCTCATAAAAAAAGAGGACGCCGGTAGCAGGCTGGAAAGAAGGTTCTTGGTGCTATGTCCACATTAAAGGCAACAACCCCCTGCCACGTTCCGTTTCATATCTATTCAGAAAAGAAAATGTGAGGTTAAAGAAACAGTAAATGCTTACATGTAGATACTGTGACATTAAGGATTCAAGGGGGCAACAACTTCCAAGTTCTTTTCAGTAGACCATGCTTTTGGATAAAAAGGTTGAGAAGCTTCTAAGTGAAGATGCCAAATCATTATTTTAGAACATCCATTCCGAAATCCTTCCATCTGACTCTCATCCTCAATCATTTGCTCTATAAATGTTGTTTCCTGCAAATTAATTACTTACCTTGGTTAACACACGTATGTAAAGTAGTGTATGCCTTAGCATCTTTAAATTTTAACTTTTTTTTTATGTTATGAATGGTCGGTACACATTGATCTCCATTGTTTGAAATATTGGTAAACATTTGCATAATTCGAGTTTCTGTTGTATCCAATTTTGAAAATTGAATTCATATCCTACTAGATCAAAAACTAAAATTCGATGTTATTATTCAAGGATCACTAACTCAAACGGCAAGTAGTATGACATTCATAGACCAAACTTATAGAGATCATTTTTTTTAACTTTTAAAACATCAAAATGAGTGCTCTGATTTAATAAAGTATCCCTCTTATTTTAAGTGAGAGAGAGAGAAAGCGTGCGTGAACGCACTTCATATTCTATAAGATACTCCATCGAAATACAAGAAAAATGTTGTCATCAAAATCTAGATATGTAAAATGATAGACCCCGTTTGAGTTTTTTGATTTGCGTTTTTTTGGTTTGTGTTTTCAATATGTATTTCAAAAAGCATGAGAAAGGATGATGAGGTGGAAAATGATCAATTTGGAGAATGGTTTTAACATGTAAAGTTGAAAATGTTTTTCCCTTGTTTTCCAACTTTTGAAAAATATAAAAATTTATCTTCTTCATTCTTCTTCTCCACTTCGTTGTAATGGCTAGAATTTTTCACCTCTACCTTCTCTTCCACTTTTGAAATACATTTTGCAAATACAAATAATAAAACTCAAATTTCACGCCAAATAGGCCCTTAATGTTGCCATCAAATTTAGATGGTAAGAACTCCCTACACTACTAAATATTATGAACTGCACAGAACAAAAAAGAAAACAACAGTTAAAATGAGTATCATATTGCTAATGAGTACTTTTATCCTAGTATCAAAAGTTCAATAATTTTGAACAAATCTGGCAAATCATAAATACTACAGCTGAATTAATTTGTAAGTTGACTGACCTGGAGACCTTTAGCTTTGTCAAGTTGCCTAATTGGCTCTAGAGTTGGACGGTGCCACCTTGCAGAATCCCAAAGTAGAGTACTATTGAATGCAAATCCTGACATGTCAACATGAAATCTTCTATATAGTTTGTTCCTTTGATATGTATGCCATCCTATGATGTTGCTGCCATTGCAAACAGGACCTTCAAATATAACCTTGTTCTTGCTTTCACTCATAATTGCTACTGGCCATGCACCAAAACGACTGCAAATTAAAAGTATAAACTTCGGAAATCAACAACCACCATTAACTTAGACGGTAATTTAGAAAACAGGTAGTGGAAGAATATAATACTTATTATCAGAAAATTAAACTATAATTATAGCGGTATTGTTTTTGTTATTATAAAAAGCAAGTGTAGTAGTTCACAAAAAGTTTCAACCAGAACAGAGGCTACTAACATAAAACTTACACTCGAGGTACATGATAGTAGTTTTATATAGCAACTAAAATTTTGGAAAGGTTGATCTTTTATGGAGAGGTTTCCAAACAATTTAAGTGTTACCGTCCAAGAAAATATTGGTCACTGGAACTTAGGTTAATATAGCTATCCAAATTCACCTTTCAAGTTGTAGTTACAACCACCATAATTCTATTACAGTTCAATCGGTACAATTATACAAATTTTCAGTTTCAGCAATCAATGCATAGTTATTTTATTTATCCTGTCATGAAACTCACCGAGAAAATGTCAAGGTCCACTGGCTTAAGTGGTAAGATCTCAAGATTGTGGTTCTAGTCTTGGATTCAATCTCTAGAGACACCAAAATGAGCGCTCTACTTTAGTTATCACTCTTGTTATCAAAAATAAATATATAAATCGCCGAGAAAATGATCCTGGCTTAAGAAATTCAAGGCATTATGTGCTGCAATTAAGCTATATATATCAAATTAGACATAGTAGGAAGCTGTCGATTTTGTACTGACAGAAGAAGCGATTGCATTAAACTAATTTGCAATCCTTTCATAGGTTTACTAGATAAGTTATCGCTTACATTAATGGCTTCTACGTAAATTTAACCCAAAAAAATAAGTTTGAGTACATTGACTTTTACTTGTTCAAACTGGCTTGAAGTTGTGAGCCCTGATTTTTTTAATGAAGGGCTGACTTTTCACCTCTTACAAGCATATTATGATAATGCAACTTTGTGTACCAAACTTGTATCTTTAGTAAAGCAAGCTCATAGGCTAAATTTAGACCACAAAATTTATGAATATAACCATGATGATCATCATAGTTATTAATGGCGCACAGCGCAAAAGGACACAAAGCTTCTCCGGAGCCTTGGCGCACGGCGTGGCAAATGACGCGTGCCTTTTTAATTTACCGTGCATGTTTAGAATTTTTTTTATAAATTTAACATATATAGCAATAAACTTAAAAAGTTCAATATTTTTGCTAAACACAAGCAACAAAGAATTTTTTAGGTATTTTGCCCCAAAAAAAAAACACATAATCAAATAAAATATTATGAACATAGAATTTCAAGCATAATAGTTTTTTAAAGCCAAAATCCAATATAATTATACACAATATTGATAAACTAGAAATTTGAATATGATTCTGCAGTTATATTTTCCAAATCAATGCCTACATCATCAAATTCATAAGTTTCAACGTTTTCCTCGTCGACCTCATTTAAATTTGTATTTTCTTCGTGAAGATTTAAAGGAGCCAAAACGGATGCTGAAAGACGTCTCGATGTGAATGTTCTCTACTCGGATATCTAGCTTCTCCACTTTTGCTGCTCTAGAAGCAATACCTCAAGTCAAGTCATCATAATCATCAAATACAATCTTATCTTCAGCATCGGATGCATCTTCCATACATCAATATCCTTCAAGGATATTGGATCAATGGTATCACAGATGTTGTACCTTCTTTTTAATGCTCTATAATATGATGAATACTAATGTTTATGCAGTATAGATTATAAAAAATGAAAAACAAATAAAAAAGTAATAAAAACAATCATATAATGAAAAGACGCGTCATTTTGCGCCGTACGCCATTTTTACGTTGTGCGCTATTCATTGCGACTTTTCATGTGCGCCGTGCTACTAGAAAGAAAGACGCAAACAGAGTTGAAGATCTAAAGAAGAAAAGAAGAATGAGCTACGATTATTTTAGGTTGCGCCAAACTCTTCCAAAAAAATAGAGTTAAAGATCTAAAGAAGAAAAGAAGAATGAGCTACGATTATTTTAGGTTGCGCCAATCAAATTATATTTACTTCTTCCTTTCATTCCCATTTTAAGTAGTAGCTTCTTTGAATTCTTTTATTTTATTTAATATTTCTCATAATACTTTATTTCCTTCTCTTTTCTTTTCGAGATTGTCAATTTAGTTTCTTGTAAATTTCATATGTTTATTTTGTTGTGTAGTAAATACGAACAAGTAAAATTATGAAATTATTTACTTACACCCTAGGGAATTAAATATTCCAAAAAATTCATTGCTTCATATGTGAAAAAAGAACTATAAAATTGAATATTTATCGAATTTATATTTCATGTTATAACACTTCAAAATTCTATAAAATCAATTCCAAATTTTAAGATACCATACAAAATTACAAATAGTCCAAAATCGTAGTATAAAGATATTTACGGAGATATGAATATTTCCTACGAGCAACTTATTTTTTGTAATATTTTGACGTCAAATTTAATTAAAAATATTTATCAAAATGAAGTGGAAAAGAACTGTGTACAAGATCCCCATCCTTGCCAATAACATGTGTTTTCTCTTTCTTTTTTCAAGAACTTAAAAAATAAAGTAGGACTAGCAAGACGTAGGAAATACCTAATTCCATGCCACACTTCTTCCTTATTTTTTTAACTAAAACATTGTAACACTCTGTAATTTGACGTTAGTTATTTAATTAGTTAGTTAATTAATTAGACTCCGAAAATCTAAATTTGTGCAAACAATAGAATTTGACCACGAAACTTGCACCATTGCATTCGTGGTGAAATTCTGAGCAACTTTCATATTTGAAGTTTTGCGATTGAAGTTCAAACGAAGAAGTTACGGACGAAAAACGAATTTGGAACGAAATTAATAATTAAATAAGAAAAATTAACGTTTTTATATTAATTATCCACGCCGACCCGTTATTGGGGACGGTTGATCCCCAGCGGTCGACCGATGACCCATAAACGGTCGACAGGTGGCGACCTGATGGCTCCAATAAACCTAGGCCGCAACAACTCTGATTATATTTTAAATCGTACGGTTCTGTTTGATTCTAGCGCCTATAAATTCAAGCATAACCCTCTCTTCTCTTCACATATTTTTATGGAGACAGTAGCGAACATCTGCCATTTCTTCTTCTCCACTTTCTTTTTAAATTATATAGATAAGATATTTATAATTATATTCATACAAATCGAAGAAGAGTGGAAATCTAGTAAAAAGGAGAGGAGAAGAGATTCAACCATATCTCTTGGATTAACAAGAATTTGAAGATGAATCAAAGGTTCTACTTCATATCTGGAGATTTTGATCGTTTTTAAAAGATGAGAGAAATTTTATATATTGTTATTATATGAAAATTATCCTGTCGATGTTTATTTGATTTTTATGCCTAATTGGCTAATTGTATATGAGTTGTAGGTAACGAATTGAATATGATTTGAATATAAATATCACCTACATATTCTTGTTTAGGAATTGATTTAGCATTGTTTACCACCTGATCTGGAAATCAATTCCAAAAGTATGAATTTAGAATATTGATTTGAATGAAATTTATTCCAAATCTGAAATAGATTGTATAACAATATTATAAATTTGGATTATTACCCTAATCTTGTTAGAATATAAGTTTTTCTATATTTGAAATTGTTGAAATTTAGATCCGTTTAATATTTGTAAATTAGTTTGATTTATTTTTCTTTTAGAAAAATACAGCGTTTAATCTAACAAGGAATAAATGCAAATAGAAAGAGACGTGTAAAATATGAATTCATTGTAGTTTACATTGTCTATTTCAGTAATAAAAAGAAATTATTATTCATTGTAATTTCAAACAATGTAATCATTTAAAGTTAAATCTTTTATTTTTGACTAATTTATGGAAATTATAGCGGATAATCTTTTTAGATATGATTCCAACAATTTAACATGCAAAAAGTATATTCTAGTGAAAATATATAACAAGAACATATTTGATAAAAATAAATATGTGTACGTAATTACCACGCTTATAATAATTAAATAAAAAACTAATAACGACGCTTGCACGTAATATTCGCTTTAGGATAATTAATTAATGGAAAAAGAATTTTAAAGATTGTAACTCTAATAAATAGTAATAAACAGGGGAGTTGCAATAATCTAATAGGGTGAATGAATTAACGGAACTGATAAAAATGAAATAGATATAAAAAGTTATTAATTTGAAATTAGTATCATATGTAAATGTCTTAAGAAATGTCCGTTAGGATTTTATAGACAAATTAACATTTATGAGCATTAAATGGATATTGATGGGTAGATAAATATTTAAGATAAATTTTATTGTCTTAAATAAAAAAAAAGTTAGTAAGCTAAGTCCAATGTCTACCTAAGATAATATAGATAAAGACTTAGGACGGTTAATTGGACTTAGTGGATTGGTAATGCGATGTCAGTAGAGTCACTCGATGGAAGATTGCCCTTTACTTTAAGGCTACCAACAGTCGGGTAACTACTGATGTGAGATATCACTAATCTTAGGACCTATGACGACATGAGAGATTGAGTCTTCTTTCTTAATTGGAAAGTATTAAATGGTCCAAATTTGAAATTAGGAGCGGTGAGAAATGTCTCCATAGAGGTTCGTTTCTGCTTTGAGGTCTTAAGTGGCTGAAGGATCTGTCTCTCTTAAATGAAAGTATTAAGCAACCTGGTGAGATTCCAAATATATAAGGATGTCTTTAAAATGGGTTTACTTCAGTGTTGAGGTCTTAAGTGGCTGAAGAGTCTGCCTCCCTGCCGAAAGTAGTCTAATGAGATGCCATGTTTATAATTAAGAGTAATAGTGGATATCTCAGAAAGGGTTCGCTTCAGGTTTGGGGTCTTCAGTGACTGTAGGGTCATCCTCTTTTCTATAAAAGAATTATTAAGTAGCTCAATGAGATTTCCAAGCAACGACAGCTAGATAGTACCATTGAAAAGCACGCTTCTGGAAATAGATCTTAAATGATGGAATCTACCTTAAGGTCTTAAATAACCAGAGTCTGCCTATTTTCCACTTGAAAGTATTAAGTGGTTTGAGTACAGTCTCTTATATTGCTAAGGCCGTAATAACAATAATACCATTTAGGAACACGTCTTGGGGATGAGTCTTAAATGATGGAGTCTACCTTAGTTAAGGTCTTAACTGACCAGAATCTATCTACCTTCCACTTGGAGGTATTAATTTGGCTTGGGTCTTGTTTATTACATGGCTACAATTTTATCGATGATAGATGCGATAATAGTTGGACATTAAATGTCGAAAGCATTAAATAGTAGTTAGAGGTCTTGTAGCTAGGACCCACCCACTATTGACAACATTGTTAGGAAATCACCTTGAGTATAGGTCTTAAATGATGGGGTCTACCTTGATTAAGGTCTTAAATGGTAAAATCTGCTATTTCTCTTTTTTAAAATGTTATAAAAACCCGTTTCATATTTAGAAGTACTAAGCGGCTAATGGGTTTGAAAGTATTGGGTAGTTGATATGACTTCATTAGTATTTCGTACCTTGAGAAGGGGTATGTATGTAATCGTGTGTGCAATGCAATGTTAGATTAGAATTGCTAACCTTAATGGACATAACAATTAAATGGAAACCAAATCGGTATAAGTTTATGTTATGGACATTTTATATTTTCAATCACCAAAACGTTGTTCTGAGCCCTTCCTCATTACAACCCACGGAATAGACTTAGAAGAACAGGTCACTGGAGCTGAATGTGCTTTATTGTTGGAGAAGTCTCATTTCTCTCATGCTCGATGCTGATGTGACAATCTACTATCCAAGGAATATCATTAGTTCCAAGGTAGCAGTAGCCATAGTCGGTATTTTATCTTATTATTGTTTCCGTTGTGAGTTTAGATTTCTATCAATCTCTTATAATCATGCTAATTTGCAGATACTAAATCCAACGATCTGTGCTTTGATGGACTTGGGTTTCGATTTTTGTCGAAATTTGGGCCCATTAAAGTACAGGTTGTTACAAACATATAGAAAAATAAATAGGCATCGTCAAAGGGTGGAGATTTCCTATATCTCACCCAAGCCCTTTTTATCGTTTATATTCTTTTTACAAAAGAATAAATAATCAACAAATGTCGTCTTCTTCTTCTTTTTGTGAAATTATACAACCGAATGGAGTCAAATTCCGCCACTTTTGTGCGGTTCTACTAGAAACAAACAATAGTCAATGATTGCTGGATTGCTACCTCGATTTAGAGTATACATAGGCATTGCTAACAAACAATATTAAATGATACTAACAAACAAGATATATACAAAACTTGAAAGAAGTTTAGATAAGTGTGTGTACACACATATATTCGGAATAATACACACAAGGAAGTTGGACAACAATAATTTATTTGATCCAAGTTTGAAGTAAGCTAGCGTTTGAGTAAATAAAGAGTTTGCGGCTCAAGTTGTCTATTTGTAAAAGTGAACCTGCGAACAAATAACAAATAGAACAACTAACCTTATGACACCTTTAGATTAGATACATAACAAATAAAGTGAAATCTGCCATGATAAACAATTAACCGTGTGAAATCTAAATATTTTTATGTAGCCAACAGTTTGGTAAACATATGTGAAACTTCATTAAAATGTATGCATAGTTCATAAATAAATTAGATTCTCAACGTGAAAATGATTTCTGTACTAGTAAAATAGTATGCCATTTCCGAAAATCCACCTGCACCATAAATAATTGGACTACTTAATTTTTGGTACTATAATAATTTAGAGAAAATCAACAACATTAACCTTTTAAATCTCGCACAAAACAAGAAGAAATGCAACTTTGTAGCAGAAAATATATTTGTTCACCACAAATAAAAATCTACAAGAGTCAAATAAAATGAAATACCCCAAAAGCTACAGGTAGGAAGCCAACACACACACACAAATACTATGTGTGTGTGTGCAATAGAAACTGAAAAAGCAAAATGCCCAATGAAGAAGCTATTGCATCTATAAAAGAAGGAAGAAGTTGATGATTCTACTGCAGATTGTTTTTCATTTTCTTCTATTGAAGCTTAATTTGCAGGCAAAGAAATGAGAAAAGGAGAAAGATAGTCTTATAATTACTTTTCTTGAAAACATACATCATTTCTCTCTCCAGTCAGCTTATCATGTTAATATTCCATAGAACATAATACGTTTCAACTTGATGATGCGGTTACAAACATGCACCAGTCCATATCATTGCCCAACTTATGTCAGCAGATTCATGCACACAACTCTCCAATATCTAATGCTAGACCTAAGAGCATGTCCAAAGGGAAAGGTGGGCCAGTCATTAAAAAAATATTTTTTTGACTGACCCACACTCACTCAACCCTAGCACTACACAGAGTATCGGGCATTTATAATGTCGGATAACAATGTGTGGCCTCGATTGCAGTCCATGTGATAAGTAATTAATCGGGACCACACAACTCATCTGGCATTCTAAATGCCGGATAAGCAAGCAACCCCAAAAAACTCAAGTGACCTTGGGGTTGCTTTGGTTGATCCAAATGGACCAACCAAAGCCCTGTTAAGGGTGAGTCACCGACTGATTCGCCCACTATTGGGAATGCTCTAAGAGAAGCACCTGCATTCCTGCAAAATATATGAATGGATAATAGCTGTACAAGGCAATTACAAAGATTCCAAAATGCATTTCATAACAAATTATTAAAAATTTGCTTTCTCTTACAATTCCTTTAATGAAATATGGACAGCTGTACAAATGGTTATGGCCGTTTGCTTGTACCTTTTGTTATAAAATGCATGGATACATGTGCATATACATACAGACATACATATACACACACACATATGTACACATATATGTATATATGCACACCCACGCGCGCTTCTTCACTATATCACATTTACATCCTTTTGATTTTTCAAGCTACAAAATTCGAAACTGAATAAAAATTGTAGATATATTAAAAATAGTATTTCAAATTAATGGTTAAAATAATATTATAACAGTTAATAATAACTCAAAAATTTGAACATGTTAGAAATTTGGAAATGATATTTTTTTCGAACATGATGTTTATAGGGTAACATCTTTGAAGTTCCATTTGATTTTGAATATCTAACATAAAAACTGTAGGTACGTAGATTGAGATGTACCAAAAGAATGCTGTAGCGGATCGGGATCCTTACACTATACATAGCTATAATAACCACTGTTTTAAATCTCGGCTATCTCGGCCGATATCTCGGCCGAGATCTCGGTTGAAGGCTTGGACGAAACGAAACATGAGATATCGGTTGATATCTCGTTTCGATTATATCGGCCGAAATTTACATATATCGGCCGATATTTGGAGCGAAACGATATTCCGAGATATCCCCGATATAGTGTTTTTTTCAAAAAAAATAGGCTCATCTCAGTCTATCATAAAAAAATGAACAAAGCCCTTTCTTTTATAATTCAACTTCTCAAAAGATCACGTTCCTCGTCAAAAAATCGAACTCCCTTTTCTCCAGAGAAAAAAATTGAACTCCCTCTTCCAACATCCGACAGCTCGCGGTTGCTTCCAATTTTCGACCACTCGATCTTGCTTTTGACAATCTGCAGCTTCGTCTTCGACCAATCTCTCTACTCTCTACATGTATGTAAATTAGAGTTGTTTCTATTTTAATAAAATTCAATTTTTAAGAAATCGAATATACAATAGATTTGCAAGTAGATTTGCAAATAGATTTAGTTTGTTATTCTTACTGCATAACCTTCTACAGGTAGATTTGCATTGCTGAAACACTTCGATTCCTGATATCTCTTATATGCATTTGCTTTTATTTGCATCAGTTCCTGATACTACTATTATGTTATTCTTACTGCATATATGTAATTGTATAAAACCCGCTTTTTTCAGTTAATTTGTCACTTTTCATCTACTTATATGTAATTGCTAAAACAGATGATGTTTTGTAACTTTTGTTGAACAATTTCATATAATTGAAGTATAATTGTATTATTATTTTCAGTTAGAATAGTGGAGATTAGTTGCAGTAATTCGGTAAATGTTAAATAAACCGATACCATGCATTTTTTGCTATAAATTATGTGATGTGTTATACTCCGATATGGTCCCGATATGAACTTTAGGTCCGAGATGTAAATCCGATATTGGCGCCCGAGATGCACTCGTCTTGTCCGAGATCTCCCCCGATACGATACCGAGTCACTAAAATCACCGAGACGAAATGTGCCCGATATCCGAGATTTAAAACCTTGATAATAACATAGCACGGGAGGGGGGGTGTGGGTGAGGGGGTGATGTTGGGGGGCGATCTGTAGCACCTCCATAGCCTATTTCCATCCTTTTGTGCCAAAAGATTTCAAAATGAAATAAGATTTAGTACATATAATCTATTTGCTATCGAAATTTTGTACACAAAAGTTTGATAAAGCATGGTACATGGATCATGGCCAAATTATTTTTTAAGTTTTTTTTACAATTTGTTTGAACTCAACATCACTGACTTGCTTCTTCTGAGTAGGGAGTCAATATAAGTTAATATTAATGCACGAACAAGTTATTGCCCATTTGTAGTGAGGACAGAGTATGACTTGCCCTGTGTAAAATTGATATTAAAGATAGTTTATGCGAAATAACTAACACAGATAACCACAAACTAGTTAAAATTCAACTAATTGAAACGTCCTGTCACATATTATGCATTCAAGTATTTGCTATTTAGCTATGCAATTATTACTAAGATAATCAAACGGTAAATTTATTAAAAAGTAATATAATAGTCTAATATGCAACAAACACTAAACATGTTCAAATGTCCTACAAAACTAAAAGACCGTAAACCATATTAGCTACTATACATTTTAAATTGTTATTTTAAAAATACGAGTTTCCAAAAGGTCTAGAAACACCTACTAAAGCTTGTTAGTGCCTATAACGGCCGAAATTGTCCGCACAGCACCCAGAAAGCTAGACATACTGGAACGTACATATAACGAAGTGGGGTGCACATATGAGTAATCAGGAACTCCGCACTAGCTTAGTGGATGCTTGAGTTCACTCATAGTTATTAATGACGCGCGGCGCAAAGCCTCTCCAACGCCTTGACGCACGGCAATGGCACGTGCCTTTTTAATTTACTACGCACGTTTAGACCTTTTTATTATAAATTTAATATATATATATAACAATAAATTTAAAAGGTTCAATATTTTTGCTAAATATATCCAACAAAGATTTTTCTTGACATTTCACAAAAAAAAATCATCAAATATAATATAAACATAGAATTGCAAGCATAATAATTTTCTAAAGCAAAAATCCAATATAATTATACATATTACTAACTAGAAATCTAAATACGATTCAGTAATTATATTTTTCAAATCAATGTCTACATCATCAGATTCATAAGCTTCAACATCTTCTTCATCCATCTTATTCAAGTTTGTTTCTTCTTCGTGAAAATGTAAAGGAGCGGAAGCGAGTGCTGAAAAACCTCTCGATGTAGCTGTTTTTCTACTTGAATACCCAGCGCTTCCTCCACTCCTACAGCTCTAACAGTAACACCCTGAGTCAAGTCATCATTATCATCATCAAATACAATCTCATCTTCAGCATCGGATGTATCGTTCATATGTCTCATTAATCATTCATTACAATCATCAATATCCTTTAAGGATATTGGATCAATGGTGTCACGGATGTATTGTACCTTTTTTTAATGCTACATAATGTGTTGAATACTAATTTTTATACCGTTTGGATTATAGAAAATGAAAAAAGAAATAAAAAACAATAATATAATGAAACGACGTGCCATTTTGCGCTGCACGCCATTTTTGCGCCATTCACCGTGCATTTTCATGTGCGCCGCCACAAGGAAGAAAGGTGCAAACGCCACGTTGCGCCGTACGCCGTGGCACGCGCCTTTCGTAATCGTGAGTTCACTTTAGCCAAGCTACTTTACTCTTCAAATATATGAGAATATATTAGAACTATGATCATTATGCTCAATCTTACTTCAGTGTGTGTGCGTGTGCGCGCCTGCGTGCGTGCATGCGTGTGTGTGTACACTATAGAGACATAATCCATACTTCATAATTCAGATAGTTTTCTACGAAGGATCAGAGGATATAGTGTAAATGTCTGAATCAGGCTAATAGCAACTAGCAATCAGATACAAGTAGCAAGCCTTTGTTACTATGTACAGCCTTTTTTATATATCTAAATAATCTGCATAATGGAAACCAAATTTGAACTTTCCGTTTCCAAACCCAGCCTAAGAGTAATATCACATCTGTCTTATCGTCATGATTATCAAACTCATTGCATTAAAACAAAATTTTCACATATATTGCATCAAACGACTCATATAAGGTATATTGCACTACACCCTTCCATACATAAGAGTAAAAACAATTTAGGGTTGCAAAGCATTCTTTACATTTGACATAAAAAGATCAAAAAACTGAAGTTGATGCTTACACATAAACCATTGCAAAAATTGATTTTTACTACTTTATTATCAAAATAACGAATGAGTAGTGTTAAAAGATGCATCCATCATGATGGATAGCATGCCAGCAATTCAAAAAACAGGTTACATCATACCGAAAATAAATTCATGCATACATACATACACACGTGCGCGCTCACACACACATAGAAGGTTGTAAAAATCGCTAGGCGATAAACATAGATCAAGGATTAATGGTTTAGGCGGGGATTAAACGAGGATTAATCGGAGCTAGGCGTTTTTGATAACTCGTGTATCTTGGATAAAATTTTAGTGTTTTGTTTAGCGTCGATTAATATAAATTGAAATTTTGGGATTTTGAATGTATTTCAGAGTTGTCAAGGAGACAAAACCACCTAAAACTAGGACATTGATGTTTGTGCGTGGCACTGAACCTTAACTAATATCTAACCGATGTCTATATTTAGATTCTTACATGAGGCAATAAACCTTGTCTAGGTGGGCCTAGGCAAATCGTTAGGCGGTAAGTCTCGCCTAGTCGGATGCCTAGAAGGATTTTTGCAACAGTGCATGTGTGTGTGTTTGCTTGGGGTTTTGTGGGAGGGGGGGGGTGTTGGTTTGGGTTGTATGTACCTACCTACTAACCAATGCATAATCAGCATGAGCATCCCAGATTAACAAAGATATCTGAACAGTCACTAAAAACTAAAAGTAGAAGTAAATGAAGAAAAGGAACCAGTACCTGATTTGTCGCATTTGGTCAAAGATTTCAACTGAATACATCCTGTCGTCATCTGCGAAATGCACTATACCATCAAGCTTGTGTTTCTCGATATGTGAAAGTGCAACATTTCTTTGGAAAACCTCTTTACTTTTCATGCTAGTGACATTTTTATTGCACACAAGATGTCTATACATGACACCAGTGTTACTCAAAATCTTTGCTGTTTCGATGGACTGCGAATGCATCTCCACTACTATCCAAAGAAGAGGAGGACGTACGGCCCTTAAAGTATGAGCTAGTCGGTTTAGATAATACGCTTGAAATGGTCTCTCATACGCCGGAGTTACTATAATCAATAAATTTCTAGGTGACAACCCCATTATATTAAAATCTTCCCCTTTTGCCATTATCTCCAAACTGTCATTCTGAAGTGGCTGTACTGCCTTCAGTGCAGTGGTTTCCTTTTTTACTGAATCTATCCTTTTATGAGATTTATCAGCCACAACATCGTTCACAAACAAAAATGCTTTCTGCTTAGTCACCAAATTCTTGGATACATCTAATGAAGAAAAAGGTGTAAATCCTATAAAAATTCCTAAGATTAAGCATGTAATGTAATGGAGGAACGACTGCTTAATATGTATTCCCTTTGCCTTTGACTTCTCTACCGGACGGCTATTTCTTTGTGATAAGACACTTGGTGAGTACACAAAATTTGATAAAGAAAACAGAAATCTAGTGACATATACGTAAGGTTGATAATGAGGTAATTTAGGAGGGGAATAGGAATCCGTGATTGCTCCACCATTTTGTAATGATCCATCCCTTTGCATAACTGACGTGCTTCTTCTGAACGAAGTCATCCTCTATAGCTTAAACAGGCAAAAGAAACTTTCAACTATAAATCTAAGCAACTGTGCATACCAACTAGCTTTTAGTACCAAAAGCCTCACTTTTGAATTTAAGGTACACCATAAGATAGTGACATATTAACCAAAGAAGCAAGCTACAATCTTGCATAAAGATCCAAAATATGCTACTGAACAACCCAATTTTTACATGGTACTAAGAGATTGTAAGAAAACCTGGACATATATTTGTATGGAATAATGCCTCTGAAAAAAATTGGAGTAAATTTTCCAGTTAATTAGGGCTTTCTCAGAACACCAAACCCAATCTCTGCTGCTCGTACTGCTTACTTGACTCCAATTCAATGACTTCTCGAACCGCTACAGTTAACAAAAATAACAAAATCAAACTCAAGTATTTGACAATTGTAAACTAAAAATGCTAGTTCACAGATAAAAAGCCATTTAAATCTCGCAGAAAAAAATTCAACCAACCATTAAGGTCGAATGAATCAAATCAGCTTTGAATCTAAAAAAAACATGTGAAATGGTAAGTAGAAAGCTTGTTCCTCACCAGAATGTGCAGAAATTAAATTCCAGCCTTTCGAGTCAAAAGGAAAAGCGTTGTATCGGTATGAGAAAGCTAGAGAAGAAAAAAATAAAGATACGATGAGAAAAGGAAACATGCCGTTTTTTTTCTTCCGGTTGTCCCGTTTGATTAAGGAAAAAAATTTGTAATTGTTATAACGAAATTACTGCAAGGCCCGAAACTGTAGGACAACCGTCTCAACTAGGCTGTGTCAACGGATGCTTTCGGATGCGGATAGTGCTATATCCGCATCCGTATTTGAAATCATTTTTGAATATCGGATATGCGCATCAGCAGATACGGACGGATATAGAATAATTATCCTATCCGTCAACGACCGATAAATCAAGAATTATAAAAAGAAAATTTTAATTTAATATAAATATGTTTCAATTCCATTGATTATAAAAGTATTAAAAATTAACAAATAATATGATAATAAATAGTTTCGAGCAGTTAATAAGTATTTAGTGCATATAATATAAAATAGTAACTTAATAAAATAATAAACAAATATCTTTCACTGTAATAAAATAAACATAATTTGAACTATAATCTTGATAAAAACCGGACGGATAATTTTCGGATGCGGATGTCTTCGTATCCGCATCCGCATTCGTTTTTTAGAATATCGGATATTTATCCGCTTTTCGGATGCGGATGCGGAAGGATTTCAGATTTTTCGGGTATTCATTGACAGCCCTAATCTCAACTGTTCCATTGATGAACACCCCCGAAATCCACCTTTGGATCAAATTCCGCACAATTCTGACCTTGTTTATTCGGACCCTCTAGGAAGATTTTTGTTATAATATATATAAATCATAAAGGTGAATATGTTAAATATTATATGGCTATCGTAATCTTCATTCTTCATCTCGAATCTATAAATAGAGTTATGTATATTGTATTCTATTGATTGAAAATAAGTGAAATAATTTCTCCTTATGTAATGGCTTTTTATCTTCTTTTATTTGCAACACTAATGTTATGATCTCAAAATGTTCTTTTGTTTACAACACGTTATGATCTCAAAACGATAAGTAATATTTCAAATCTTATCTTTTCAGATATCATTCTATCGTAAATCTATTTTTTCAGATCTCATTCCATTGTATATCTTTTTTTTTAAGTTCTTATATTTGAGATCTCATTCTATTATTGATCTTATTTTTCAGATCTCATTATATTGTAGATCTTAATATCATACTCAGATGCTTTATTTATGAAATCTGTAAAAATAAAATGTTGAGCATAGTAATTTTTGAATTTGGGTTCGAATTGGTTTAAACTTGCTTATTTTTGTATGTTTTTGAGTTCATTTATTTTGAAAAGCAAGTTTTGAATTTGACAATTTTGTGTTGCTGATTCAAATAAATTGATTGAATCTGATTGCGTTTTGGTTTGTGATATAGTTCTAAGTAATCTAAACACATTTGGTAAATGAATATCTCATTTTGAAAACTTTTTTATTTGGATTTTGGTTCAAACGAAGATTTTGGAAATGATTTTGGGATATGATTTATATTTCCAAATATTTCATTATTTCTCGGAGAAACATATACAAGAATAATATGCATTAAGAAGATCATATCAAAGCTTAAATCCAATATTAATCTTGATTCAGCACACCTGAAGTGAATGAAAACATTAATGAAAGTTATTACTCAAATTTCTTGCAAATGTAATTTGTAGGGCGATTAAGCACAGCAAGACACACTCCAAGTCGATTTAGCACGTCTTAGCCCGGCAGTACAAAGCGGCCCAAACCCAGTCTAGTCTCAAGCCAGTCCACTTACTCAGCAACCATCAAAGTCCATCGTTGGCCAGCATAACTCAAGATGACTCCAACAGCCAACTCATCATACAAGACCAGCTTAAGCGCGACCTGTCTTTGGCCCGGCTTCATCACAACTCGTCTTCGACCAGTCCTAAGCAATTTATCTCATCATCCCACAGCCGGCATGACACATCCCTTGCAACTTGGTTTTTAGCACCATTAAGCTTTCCTCAGCAAGCTTCGACAGTAAGCGACCGGCCTACACATGGTGACCCACATCTAGTCTGGCTCCAAGCCAGCTCATCCACTTAACAACACTCCAAGTCCATTGTCGATCGGCACGATTCAAAGACGGCTTCAACAACCAACTCATTAGGCAAGACCGACTCAAGCTTGACCAGTCTTTGGCCCGGCTTCATCACAGCCCATCCCGTCATCTTATAACCAACCCGACACACTCCTTACGATTGGGTACTTAGCAATGATCAACTTTCCTCATGTCATCAACAACCGACCGGCCAGCATGGTCTAGAGAAAGCCATTCATCCGCCTTGCTACATAGACATGAAAAAGTAAACGACACGTATAACTAGCTGTACTAAATACTGTAGTAAGACTTCCTAAAGTATACCTACTCTTATAGCACGCCATCGGCACTAAATGCTCATTAAATGAAAAGCATTCGCCCGGTACGGAGGGACAACTGGCATACTCCTTAACCACTCAATTCCAACTTCCCTTTACAGTTGTCTTCCATCAGCCAGTGCGATCAGATCGACGGTTGAGCATGCTTCCCGCCTATTTTACTACACGATCTCAACTGTCCATCCACTACATCCACTATAAATATCCCATGCCACACTACTCTAAAGAGGTGGGATATTGATCTCTTGCTATACACAAACATAAATATTTCCATAACTAACTTACAGCTTGTTGCTCAATTTTATCGTAAGTGATTAGCAAGCCGACTATGGCATGGCCTGGCCTAATCAAAGCCGGTACGACTATTCTTCAACTGGTCCATACATGCCGGCCCAGACTCAAGTTGGTCTCAAACCAACACATCTTCTCAACATGGCATCAAGATGAAGGTTGACCGTCTTGTCCGTAGGTGACACTCGCGTTTAATTCATCAAGTGAAGACAAAGCAAAGTATAGTACTGCCCAGTCCATTCCCAACCGGTTCAAAGACGATCGGCTCCCTCATGCCAACTCACTCTCGGTCTGACCCCAAATTAGTCTCGTCTACCTCAGCATTGCTTTAATAACCAACCGAAACTACTCTAGACTGCCCTAGGAAACCAACATACTCGACAAGGTCAGTTCAAGCATGACCCGTCCTTGGTCTGGCTTCAATATAGCCACCTCAAACCAGTCCCATGCAGTCCTCTCTATCACCTCACACTTAACTTGGTATCATCTCTCCAGTTGGGTCCTCGTCTACTTTCACTCTACTTCATACCTTCAACAGCTGATCAGCCATCTCAACAAGCATTGCCACATAAGCACACAAGAATACACGACAAGTTGTCTGTCCATTTGTACAAAGCCCTATAGTTAAGCAGCTAAAGTAATGGCTGCTCCTATAGTAAGCCATATGCATTTAATGTGCATTAAATGCAAAGCCTTTGCATGGTATAGAGGTACAATCGGTGCATTTCTCGACCACACATCCCGTTGCACCTTTATAGTTGTCTCCCATCCGCCCAAACTACCAAATCAGGGGTCATGCGCTTTTCTCGCCTATTTTGAAGTACAACCTCAGCCATGCATCCATTATTTATCCTAACTATTATAAATATCTCATGCACTTCCACTTCAAAGGGGTTGGAAAATATAAGAATTCTGAGTACTGCACGTAATTCAGAGCTCTTCAAACAGCAAGTTTTTAATATTAGCTGCCTAATCTTAATTTCTTCCTTTTTCTTATTTTTTTTCTTGTAATTCCCTGTAATTATAAGAGAGAAATATAGTAAGAGAACTTCACAGTAGGCGTAAGTGATATTGCCAAACCACTCTATATTAGGCATCATTTACTTTAATTACTTACGTTCTTCCTCATTTTCCATTTTAAGCCTAATGATTAGCAAGTGACCTTTGCTCTTTGTAATGCATTAGTCTAATTCTGAGGTTGGCTAAAAATTTAGCCAATATTTTGGTACTAAAAGGAGGGTCATCCCCCAAAAGCTTCCATATTTCCTCATTTTTGCCTCTATAAAAATCTTATCTAACTTGTTACCATGGAAAACCTTCCACCAGTCAAAGGTAACAACTCCAGAGGGCATGAAACTAATGGCATCATCATCGCCAGTGTTGTCCAACTCAATCTTGGTGTCAACGAAAAAATGTGGCGTACTGTGTTGCAACAACTATTGAATGTGGGTTATCTAGCCTGTGAAGTGAATGATTTAAGAACGGGGTTGGACGCCCAAGCAACTATAAACTTCGTCCCACCGGCTCCTCTTGTAGCCGACCAAGTCGACTCACCTACTTACAAACCATGCTTCCCGACACCTAAGATCTCATGAACACTACTGAGGCCTGGTAAAGGATAGTGCATGAAACTCTTATCATGGATGTTCATGTTCATCCCAAGAGGTCTGTTGTGTGTGTGCCTAAATCACCCCAAATATGGCTGCACTTATAGATCCAAGACATCATCGTTCCCCTTAAGTGGAACGACCATCGATTTTTTATCATCTACAAAAAATTTCTTTTAACCAACTCAATGGCAATGTCCCTACAACTTACAGGGCACATATGACTCTCTCGCCACACTCCAAATCTTATAACGGTGTGGCCAGGAATAGATCAAGAGAAGAAGGGTAATGTAACGACTCAGGATTTAATCACTTTAATTATGGATATTTAAATATATTTTTAATAATTAATTAGTGGATTCTATAACTTAAATGAACTCCATTTCATTAATAACTAGTGATGGTGAAATAGTTTTCCAAATTTGTTTACAAAAATATTTAGTTCGAAGAAAAATTGAAAATGTGACCGAAATTCGTTTTCCAAATTTTCGACTTTTCGTCGGCTAAAAGTTGTCGAAAAACGTTATACACATTTGAATTAACATATTCACATTTACAAATAAGTTAGATATATATTTTGATAAATAAGTATATATACATATATCAACTTAAATAAATATAAAGGTGATGTGACCTTTTATGTATTATTTATAAATAAGAAAAAAAGTTAAAAGAAAATGTCATTTCATTAGCAAACATAAAGTACATGAAGTACTAAAACATGTTGGAGCATGTTTGTAAGGAGGGTACAAGGAGGATGATGTGTCATGATGGTAGTGGAATGCATGTACTTAGGGGTATTTTGGTAATTTTATAAATGCACCTTGTATATATACCAATTTCTCAATTATTTTCTCATTTTCCATTTCATTTTCCACTTTCTAAAACCTTTCTTAAGCTCTTAAGAAAATTTCATGGTTTCCATGGTTAATTCAAAAGTGTCAAAAATCCTTTTTTTCCTACTTTAAACACTTTAAAAATACTCTAAAATACTTCTTTTGATCCCACATTTCTTCTTTCTTCAAAAAGCAAGCCTAAACCCCCTTTACCGTTCAGGGGCGAACCATACACCTCCCTAGGCCGAACCATATTGCCATTTAAGCGACCAAAAACTCCACTTTTCCAAGGTAGAAACAAAGACCTAAGCCATGTTCGAGTTATAGAAAAAGTTAGCTTAGTTTCATGAAATTTCGGTGAGTAACGTTTCACTCTTTAACTAAGTTTCTCTAAACATATATATATATATGACTAAGTTGTTGTAAAAATGAAGTTGTGTTGGGTGAAAATAATGTTGGGTTGTATGTATGTATTGTGCTTGGATTTTAATGATGCTTGAATGAAATCGTATGTGCTTGGTTATGTATATGTATAGTTTGGAATATGGTAGGTAAATAGTCAAGTTAGTTTGCATATTATAATCTAGATTGTCTATGTTGGTTATGGAAATGTTTACATGTTGTGATGTTGTGGTTATACAATCATGTATGTTGTGAACATGAATTCATGATGGTATGCTAATAAAGTTAACCTCTTACTAGTAAAGCGACATGTTATCCCTTGTATAAAATTAAAAATATTTGGTTTTAAAATTTGAAAAATGTTTTCAAGTTTTAAAAACTTGTTAGTTTTCCAAAAAAATATGCTTTTATGTTTTAGTAAATTTTTTCCAAGACTTAAAGTTTTAAAGAAGACGTAGAAAACAAATTTCAAGTTTGGAAATTTCGGATCATATAACGATAGTCGCTATAAGTGTAGTTCATGAAAACGAACTCTTTTTGAAATCTAAAAATGTTTTCACTTAGAAACCTTTTGGAAAATGTTCTAAAAACTTGTATTAAGTAATTAAAAAGGTAATTATAATTTATCTAATAAATGATTAATTAATTAATTAATTAATTAGTAATTAATCATTAGTTAATAAGGTAATTAATGCTTAAGTGTTAATAAATTAAGTTAATTTTAATTAGTTAATTAATTAAAGTTAATTATTATTTAATTAATAATTAAGGGTTAATTATTATTTAATATTTATTTAGGATTAATTATTTATTTATTAAAGGGGTTTAATTAATTATTAATTAATTATTGATTTATTTAAATTTAATTAAGATTTAATTAGGACTTAATTAGGATTTAATTTTATTTAATAAAGGCTTAATTTATAATTTAATTAATAAATAAGGTTTTTGATCGCTTTGTTTCTAAAATGTCAGTTTTGTTTCAAAACTGTTTTTTTTTCAAAAATGTTTTAAATCAAGGGATTCTGTGTTGATTGCCTTTAAGTAACCTCAAACAAATATGAAACCCAAGTTAATATAGTGACACATTTATGGGAAGTAAGTCATTCCATAGTTAGTACTAAAAGTCGATGAGTAGGCCGATCCTCTATTTGTGAGATCTAGAGTTTATTTATAGGCAAGGGATAGAGTAAGGTCGAAATATCAAAAATTTAATAGATATAGGATGGTTAATTCCTATCAATGTGTCATGTTTAAATTAAGTATATGGTTACCCATATGCAAACTCTGTATAATTACCCTAAGTAGCAGATTGTCTGCTATATATAACTTGACCCATTTTAACTCAGGAAGTATGTTGTGTTACTTGTGTATATTAGAGTTTCTTGATGAGGACTCGAATACTGGATACATACTTCCAAAAGAACCA
Organism: Allium fistulosum; assembly: GCA_030737815.1. Taxonomy (NCBI): domain Eukaryota; kingdom Viridiplantae; phylum Streptophyta; class Magnoliopsida; order Asparagales; family Amaryllidaceae; genus Allium; species Allium fistulosum. Next base: position 792,917,328 of record CM060902.1, on the reverse strand, counting down.
GAATTGAGTTAGCTGGGAATTATCGCTTAGTTTGGAGGCATCGGCTTCGGATAAAATAATTTATCTAAACTACTCCAAACTAATAACGCTCGTAATGGATCATTATGACGTATGCTATAGAGATGTACTATTCTTCTTAAGGGTGATTCCAAAATGGAAGATAGTTAATTTTGAATGTTTGTTTGATCCCAGAACAACTTGTATGGATGAATGCTAGAATTGCGTTGGTTGCTTGGAGGGTCGTGTTAGTGTTCCAAGATGGTCTTCTAAAAGGAAAGGTAATCCTAACCTCAAGCTTCACACCCGGGAATGACTAAAATCAAGGGTTATGCTTCAAGGCTGCGTGGTTCGCTACCATTAGGGTATGGTCATCACCCAATCTTGATCGATATTATAGATTATGTATGCTTGGGGCCCATTTAGGTCGCTGATCCTAACTAGGGTGATGACATATTCGGTGCTATCTAGCAAGGGGTTGGGCTGGTCTTAACTCGCAGGGAGTGCATGTAAGGCCCTCGTTGTATTTTATCTAGAGATGCACTGTGGTAGGTGGTACCCCGGTACCTTGTCATTATTGGAATCTATTTTCCAATACGTGCCTTTACAGACTTAGTTGTGCCAACTACTAAAATGTGAGATGCAAGCATTTCAGCCATAAGAAATATTTATTTTAAACTTAGACATTATGATAATATTAAATGATTTTATATAGAAATGTTTTGGTTATCGTAAGGCAAAAACCCGTTCGTGTTTATGTGCGGCGTGGTCTTACGAGATACTTTAGTTTGAAGGTTTTTATAAAGTTAAAAACTTATGTTTTACTCACACCAGACCCATGCCTGGCCCAGAGTTTTATTTTTTTCCCTAAAACCCTTGGGTACTAAAATTTGTATGAGTAACCAAGTGATCCAGGTTTCTCACGGATGCATTTTGGAGGAGCTTGGAGCATGTGGCTTCACCGATAGTTAGATATTATCTTATTCCACTGTGTATGGATGTATGTACTTTGTATAGGTTATGTCTGGATAGACAGCTATAATTGTCCTAGTTTGGAATTTGTACTGTATGACTCTGATGTAATATTATTTTGGTAATGACTCTGTATGGTCTTATATTGATTATTGTATATTATTCCGTTGCGTTATGAGATTCTTTGTTGTTTAGTTTCTTCTTATCTTTCTTTTCATTAACCCAACGACACATCTTTCGAAGTAAGAAAGGCGGATCATTACAGGTGGGCCACATATTCCAGGTTGCCCTTTATGCATAAGGAAAGATCTCCCGCTCCTCATCATCACCATTCTCTATCTTGTCGTCGATCTCCTACTCCGCCCAGATGCAGGTTGAGTCCTTAGCCGATGGTTGGTCAGAACATTCCTTAACAGGCCGATGTCGGCCTTAAGGAAGAAATGAATAACCTCCTCTGACAACTCAACATAATGCAAGCCAAAAATGCAGGGGTGAGGTATTTTCCGACGATGAGAATGGGGAACCATTCTTCGATGAAATTCTGAACAGTTACATCCATCGACGGTATGCCTTGCTGCCTATTGACAAGTATAATGTGAGCGCTAACCCATCCGACCATATTACTGCCTTCAATTCCATTACCTGTGCCAACCAGCTTTCTAGCTCGGTAAAGCGTTTGCTCTTTCTTCCCACTCTTAGAGGGCCAGCCTCTTGTTGGTTCTTACATCTACGTCCAGGTAGCATCAATTCTAGGCCTAACTATACACAGAATTCAAGGCTCGTTTCTTCACTTCTAGAACCTATGTCATGATGGATAGTGAACCAGACAACATCAAGCATAGTCCTTTAGAAATTTTGTGGTCGTATGTTAACCACTTCAACAAAGAATCCACCCGGGCTATGGGTGTGGACGTGAATAGCTTGGTCGTGGCCCTGTGTTCAAGGGTCAGATACAAATCTAAATATGGAGAGAGCTCCAGAAGCAGCCGACTACCTCCTTGATAGACTTTTATCAATAGGTGAATGGTATGATGAGAATGGAAGATGTTGGTCTTCCAGACAACGACGATGAAGCAAAACGCCCCACCCGAGTTGTTCCTTGCAACAACAACGAATGACGAGGCAATGGTCGTCAAGCCGATACCAAAAGGTAACTAGAGGTTGGCCCTCAATCAAGCCTAGTTTAATTGTTACATTAATTTGAACAAGGATATTACCACGATATATCTCACCACCTGGGACTGGGTGCCCTTTCATAAGCCCAGCACCTCCAGGAGTGGAAAACGGGAGGAACATCGCGGCAATAGCAAATACCATGAGTTCCATCAAATCAACTACCACTCAACAAGAGAGTGTTGGTTTCTTAAATATGAGATTGAGAGACTCATCTGGGAAGAAACACTTATTGAGTTTGTCTAGGATCAAGTATAGAAAAGGGCAAACTGTAATGACTAGCCACTTCAACCCCAGCCACCCAATAACACAAATGTCCAAGTTATCCCCGAAGTCTTGACCTTATATGGAGGTCCTAATCTGGCCGACAACAGTAGAGGGGCTCGGTACCAGTATCAAAATAAAGCGGACATAGCCGGTCAGATATATTCACTAGAGTCTCGGGCGTCCAAATCACCCTGACTGGAATTAAAATAGCTAATCAACTTCACTATCGAGGATAGGGACGCAGGCTCCTACCCCCATCACGATCCCATGGTCATTACTCTGGTAATGGCCAACTCCAATGTGCATCGGGCCTTCTTGGATAGGGGAAGTTTAGTTAATTTCATGTTCAAGGTCGTCTTTGAGGCTCTTGAGTTCCCTACCTCTAGCCTCACTCTATGCACCTTTCCCATTTATGGCTTTGAGGGTATAGGCATTGTTCCTATGGGAACTACTTCATTTATGATGACATTCAGCCAAGAGCCCCTTGTTTTAAAGATCCATGTAAACTTTCCGATGCCTAATTGCCTATTTGCTTATAATCTTTTATAGGACAACCGACACTTGCCGAACTGGATGCCATCATCTCCAACAATCGCCTTGTTATGAAGTTCCCTGTCCCAAGGTGGGGTCGGCAAAATTAGAGGCAACCATCAAAAGGCCTGAGATTGTTATAGGACTTCCCTCAGGCAAGCAAAGAAGGGTGTACTCATGCTTCAACAAGAGCTTTCAAAAATCAGCGGAAGTTTCTTGAGAAATCAATCAAGACGGCCAGCGCTCTGGTTCGTGCCAAAACCATTCCTAAGTCTGAAGCATCGGTAGAACCTACTCCTACACTCTCATAGTCAGTTGACTCATCTGAGAGAGCTGAGGGCATCATCTCCTCGACTCAGGTCCATCACTATAGATAAGTTCCCATTTCTAAAAATTCTCAGATCTACATGTTCTTGTGGATGGGTGGCACATTAACCCGTCTCGTCACCATGCAACTCACTTATACACAAGTGTGTCCGAGCAAGCCATGTGCTCCGGTTCGAACCGGGATCAATGGTCGCTTTAGGACTGGTGGCATGTCACCCAAGAGAATCTCACAGATCATATGCACTCTGGTTCATGTTGGGCCCTCCTACCGCACTGTGTCTGACCGCTTGTCACCTAGGAGAACTCATGAGCTAACATGCATTTTAACTCATATTGATACTAACTACCACTTTGTACTCGGCAGGCACATGGTTCACATGAACGGCCATGCTCAACCTGTTCCATTACCATACACTACTATTTAATCTGTCTTGAAAAGGAATTTCTGAAAATAATGCAGGAACTATTGGCCATTCAAAGGATGCTACCTTACAAAGTCATGCATAGATAAACAATCAAACTAGGGAAACAAATTCTTAGACAAGACTCATGCTAAAGGATACAGTCCAAAGAGTGCGGGGGGCACAATGCCTGCCTCGCTAGGCGTACGAAGATATTTTACCACTAAGGAGTTGAAAAGAAGAAAAAGAAGGCAGGGGCCATGGAACGCTCCATAAGATCCAGCTTCAAATGTCCAGATGATTTAGGCCAACTTGAGCACCTGGCATCGTCGGGTCGTTATTTTACTATGGAAGTAAGGTGTGCCACCACCCTTAAAGCTTTCCACATTGGATCTCATAAGAGATCTCGAAAAGCTACCAGTCAATGGCGTGAAGGAGCCGCCAGAGACTTTAACCTTGACATCAATGGTAAAGGCAATAACCACTACTCTTTCCAATAATGCATTAAAGCGTCCAAGCCCACTTAGTGTTGGTATTGCTAGAGCAAGATGGAGAGGAAATCCGCCAGCATCAGCTGGACCATTGACATAACATCGATGGCCAACCGACGTCCGAAAAATGACCAGAGGGTGCAGACCCAAGTCAAGCACCAAAGCAAGACCCATCTAAAAGCACTATTCCAAACAGCAGTCTAAGATCAAGATCAACATTCAAAGCAACAACACTAAGAAACCTTATTTATAAAAAAAAACAAGTTTGAAAAAGTGTTTAAGAGCACTTGGAGAGAAAAGGGAGATGAAGTTAACTGTTTTTACTAATAGAGTACCATGGAAAATTTGGAAGCTTTTGAGGAATTTACTTGGTAGAAATTTGGTGGGTTCAGGTTGAAGAGGAAGAGGGGTATATACCTACCCCTTCAATCATAGCCATTATATTCAAAAAGGTAAGAGGATCTTAACCATTTAGATCCTATCAAGTGTCGTGTCACACCATGCATGTAGGAGATGCGACACTACCACATCTTGGAAAGTGAACCATCATAGTCAGTGGCGTCGTGCCATGTGGTGGGTGCATTAAATGCATGGAAGAGCAGCCGATCGACAAGGTCTTCAAGGTTTGACAAGCCCGCACCTATATACGGGTCTTGGAGGGAAAATTGTTGCTCAACTTTCTCGCAAGTAATTAGAAAGCCGATTAAGGCGTGGCCTGGCCCAATCAAATTCAACTCGGCTATTCTTCATTGGGCCCATTCATGTCGACCCAGGTTCAAGTTGGTCTCAAACCAGCCCACCTACTCAACAAGACATCAAGATGAAGGCTGACCATCTTGGCCCTAGGTAGCACTCACGGTCAATTTATCATGTAAAGACAAAGCTAAATATAGCCCTGCTCGGTCCATTCCGTCCCGGCTCGAAGATGATCCGCTCCCTCATGCCAACCTACTCTAAGACAACTCATCTATCTCAACATCGCTGCAATCACCAGCCAGCACTACTCCATACTACTTCATGCAACCATCATACTCATCAAGGCCAGCTCAAGTATGACCCGTGCTTGGCTCGACTTTAGTACAGCCGCCTCCAAGAGGTCTTATCTAGCCCTCTCTGTCACCTCACATCAGGCTTTGCACCAACTTTGCAGCTGACTCCTCAACTACTTTCAATCTTCTTCACACCTTCAACAATTAACTAGCCATCTCAGCAAGCATTGCCATATAAGCATACAAGAGTAAATGACAAGTTTTCTGTCCATCTATACAAAGCCTTATAACTAGGTGGCTGAAGTGATGGCTACTTCCGTAGCAAGGCATCATCATTTAATGCACATTAAAAGCAAAGCCTGGGTATGGTACAGAAGGGGGTTGGTATATTTCTTAGCCATACATCCAGCTACACCTTTACAGCTATCTACCATCCACCCAAGCAACCAGATCAATAGTCAGACGCTCTTATGGTTTGTTTTGCAGCACAATCTTAGCAATCCATTATCTACCTCAACTAATATAAATACCACATGCTCTGCCACTTCAAAGGGATTGGAAAATACACATGCAGAGCTATTCAGATAACAAGTTCTTAAGATTAGCTACCTTATTAGTCTTAAATGCTTTCTTTTTCTTATTATTCTCTTGTAATTCCCTGTAATTGTAAGAGAGAAATATAGTAAGAAAACTTCACAATGGACATAGGCGATATTGCCTAAACCACTCTATATTCGGCGTCATTCATTTACTTTAATTGCTTATGTTCTTCCTCATTTTCCATTTTAAGCTTAGTGATTAGCAAGTAACATTTTCTCTTCGCAATGCATTAGTCTATTTCCAAGGTTGGCCAAAAATCTAGCCAACACAGTGGTAAACACTTAAGATTAGGAACTTCTTAGTCTTAAGTGATTTATTGCTTATTATTCTCATACGATTCCTTCAAATTTTAAGAGATAAACATAGTAAGAGATTTTTATAGTGGACGTAAGCAAGCTTGCCAAACCACTCTACATCTTTGTATTATTTACTTTGATGTTCACTTCCTCATTTTACATTTTAAAGCCTAGTGATTAGCAAGTAACCTTTGCTTGCAGGAATGCATTAATCTAATTCTGAGATTAGCTAATTCTTTAGTTAACATTTTGGCACTAGAAGGAGGATCCACCCCTAAAAGCTCAAATCTTTCTTCACTTTTTCTTCTCTACACACTCTTTTCACATTTCACTACGTTAAAACCTACTGGTGAGAATGAGCTCATTAACTCTGATAAGCATGAAACTAATGGTAGCATGATCGCCAACATTGCCAATCCCATCCTTAGACTTCGTAATCATATGTGGCTAAGCGTGCTCCAAAGCTCGACCAATGTGAGAACTCTAGCACATGAGGTAAATAAACCAAGGACAAGGTTGGATGCCCAGACTATAACAAACTTTGTTCCACGACTTTGTTCCATGGCCCTTTCTAGCGATCGAACTGACTCCTTTCCAACATATCCCTCCCAATTCCTATGACCTCGTGAACACTACCGTGGCTCGGCATAGGGTTGTACCTGAAACCCCAACCATGGATGATCACGTCTATCCAAGGAGACATGCTACGCGTGCACCAAGTCTGGTTATCGATATCGACCCTGAGATGGCCATGCATAGGGAACCGAGGCATCACTGTTCTCCTTCAACAAAATGGCAATCATTTTTTGAGCATCTCCGGGTGGAAAACAATGCTCAAGACTTGAGGTATGGATGATTCAACGGTGGTGCCCACATTGTCAATGGGGAGCCAAAGGCCCCTTTAGTGGATTCCTGATCCAATAGGTGTGTAACCTGGCCTGGATCAAGAGATGGACCGATCATTCATGGCCACCCTTTGTGCACAAGGAGAGGATATCTCCTACTCCAGCTCGTCACCGTCACCATACTCCTTCCCACCATCGATCTCCCACTCCACTAAGATGCCGATTGAGCTTATAGTCGGTCGTTGGCTAGACCATCCCGCAGCAACTAGATATTGCCCTCTGGGAGGAAATGAACATGCTTTACTGACGGATCAACAGAATGCAAGCCCAGAACACAGTGTGTGAAGCTTTTTCTGATAATGAGAATGGCGAGCCATTTTTGAGGATATCTTGAACACTTACTTCCACAGGTAGTATGCTTTGCCGCCCATTGACAAGTATGATGGGATTTTTGACCCATCTGATCACATCACTTCATTTAACTCCTTCACTCATGTCGGTTAGCTTTTCGGTCCAACAAAGTGCTTACTCTTTCCCTCCACCCTTATAGGATCGACCTTCTACTGGTTCTTACATCTGCAGTTGAGTAGCATCAGTTCTTGGGCCCATCTCTTTGTAGGTTTCAAGACTAGGTTCTTCACATCAAATGACCCATGTTATGATTAGAGAAGGGCCTACTGAGAGTCTTCAGTCATATATCAATAGCTTCACCAAAGAATCCACCCAGGCTAGGGGTGTTGACACGAACAGCCTGGTCGTGGCCCTCTATTTGGAGGTTAGGTATAAATCAAGAATGTGGAAGGAGCTTCAGAAGTAGTCGGCTATGTCCCTAACCGACTTTTATCAACAAGCGAACGACATTATGAGAATGAAGGACATAGATCTTTGAGACAATGATAATGAAACTTGGCATACATCTCAAGATGGTCCTTATTAAAATACTAACCGTCAATCGAATGGTTATAGAACAACACCAGGAGGCATGTAGAGGCCGACACCTAATACAAGTCTAGGTACACCCACTATGCTACTTTGAACAGGGATATGAAGAGATATATATCTCGCAACCCAAGACCAGGTGCAGTTTCAAAGACCAAGCTTCTCTAGAGGTGGAAAATGGGAGGAACCTCATAGCAATGGCAAATACTTCAAATTCCATCAAATCAACAGTCACTCCACTAATGAGTGCTGGGTGCTCAAGGAAAAGATTGAAAGGCTTATCTAGGAATGGATACTTTTAGAGTTTCTTTGAGATCATAACAAAGTAACAGCCGCAACAACCAGCTGGCTCCACCCCAACAACCCAACAATAATATCGCGACAATAACCAACATCTTGACCATATGCGGAGGCCCATATATTATTGGCAGCAGCTAGGGAGCACAGTCCCGGTATCATAGGGAAGTGGGTTCAGCTGACCAAGTATATTCTTTAGAGCATCGAGCATCTAAAGCTCCCAGGCTGGAATCAGATCAGCACGTCACTTTCACTGCTAAGAACAAGGAAGCACTCTCTTACCCCCTATTACAATCCTATGGTCATCACTTTGTAAATAGCTAACTCAAATGTGCATTGAGCCTTCGTGGATGGGGCCAGCTCGGTCAACATCATGTTCAGACTTGTTTCTGAGGCTCTCAAGCTTCATGCCTATAGCCTCACTCCTTATGCCCTGCCTATATATGGCTTTGGGGGTGTGAGTATTGTTCCAGTGGGTACCACCTCGCTCATGAAAACATTCGATCGAGGACCCCTCGCTGCAAAGGTTCATGTTAACTTTGTAGTGATTGATTTTCTTTCTACTTACAATACATTGATAGAAAGTTCAACACTTGTAGAAGTAGACACCACTGTCTCCTACAAACGGCTCGTCATGAAGCTCCCTATCTAAGGTGGCATTAGTGAGATCCATGGAAATCGGTTAAAGGTTAAGGAGTGTTATGGGACCTCCCTTAAAACAAGCAAGGAATGGGGTTCTCATGCTTCAGCAAGAATTTCAATAATCAATGGCAAGTCACTCAAGAGGACCATCGAGCTGGTCAACGCTCCGGTTTGTACCAAGATCACTCTCAACTCTGAAGTATCAACATCAATAGCTCCTTCCACCAGTAATATCTTATCTAGTCGTATCATGATAACTAACGACGTGCTGCTCGAGAGTACCCTCAAGTCGGACAATGCTCAGGGTTGTGTTGGGACCTTCCTTTCCATTGAAGATACAACAACCAATGGTGTGTCACTTGAGAGTACCCTCAAGCCTAGCAATGCTCAGGGTTGTGCCAGGACCACTGTAGGACATAAAGCTGCATGGACTAGTTGTGTGTCACCTAAGAGTAACCTCAAGCCTAGTAGAGCTCAGGGTCGAGCCGGAACCATCAGCCACAATGAAGATTGGGATGGCAAGAACCCTATATCATTGGCCACCCTCAAAGAACTAAAGAACTCATCTCAGCATGGAATGAACAAGTCACGCCCTGTTGGAAAGCAAGGATATCCCATACAACAACTCTTACCCTCTCAATGTCGATGGACTCATCTATGAGAGTCAAGGGCAACGTCAGCAACCTGACTCAAGCACAAACGTCTATCCTGCCTAAGAATGTCATAGAGCACATGATTTATGCACCGAACTAATGAACATGAAAGCAAACCTAGATCTTGATGATGATCTACTTGGCCCTTGCAATGATGATTCAAACATCGAGGGCCACTCCATTGGAATCAATATTTATAGGTTGTGCCGACTCTAGCAAATTTGTTCAAATTATCACATAACTCAATCCAAAAGTTTGAGATGAGCAAATCAAATTCCTACAGCAAAGAAAAGACATCTTCGCATGGTAGAATGCTAACATGATTGACATTAATCCAAGGATCTTTTTCCATGTGCTCAACATTGATCCCAAAGCCACCCCCATCCATCGAAAGCGTCGACCACTCAACCCAAAAAGGTTGCAAGCCCTTAAAGAAGAGGTAAAGAAGTTGTTTGCCAACAATTTCATTTGGAAGGTAGAATATCCGGTCTAGGTAGCCAACCTAGTACTAGTCAAAACTAAATAGGCCTTGGAGGACCTGCATTGACTTCTCCAACCTCAACAAAGCCTGCTTGAAAGATAGCTTTCCATCACCTCACATCGATCAGCTAGTGGATGCGACCAGTGAACAAGAACTCCTCACTTTTATGGATGCCTATTTTAGGTATAATCAAATTGCCATGCGTGGCTCGAACTAAGAACACACCTCCTTTATCACAAATGTCGGTCTGTACTACTATTGCGCCAAGTCATTTGTTTTGCAAAATGCAGGTGCCACCTATTAGCCTCTCATCTAGCGTAAGTTCTCCAAATAGATGGGCCATTCTATAGAAGTTTGTGTAGACAACATGCTAGTAAAGTTTGAAAAAGCTACCGGGATGCATAGAACTTGGATGTGACTTTCAGTATACTATGCCAGTATAACATGAAGCTAAATCCAAAAAAGTGTTCATTTGTTATCTGGTCGAGTAAATTCCTTGGTTATGTTGTGAGCGCCAAGGGTATTGAAGCTAATCCCGACAAGATCCAAACAATCAAAGATATGCAAATTCTCATAACTGTGAAACAAATATAGAGCTTAAATGAGATGGTTGCAACATTAAGCTGGTTTATGTCTAAGTCAACCGACCGATGTATCTCTTTCTTTGATCTCATCAAGAAAGGAAAATTATTTGCATGGAATGGTGGATGCACCAAGGCAGTCGAGGAGCTGAAGCATCATTTTTCCACTCCTATGATACTGCTCAGCCTCATCGATGGGAAAGACTTTTATTTATACCTGGCTATGACTAACCACATGATCAATGTTGCCTTGATCAAAGAAGGCGAGAGGGTACAATGGCCAGCTTATTATGTCAGCAAAATTTTTCAAGCCCCGAAACGTGATATACAAGTCTAGAGAAGCTTTCCTTCTACCTGTTCATTGCAGCTCAGGAATCTTGCTATACTTTCAAGCTCATCTAATCAAAGTTCTAACCAACCAACCCCTAAAGTAAGCCCTTAGCCAACCTGACATAGGGGGTTGACTATTGAAGTGGTTTGTTGAGCTTGGGCAACATTACATATCCTTCTAGCCTCACACTTCTATCAAAGACCAGGTCATCGCAGATTTCATTATCAGGTGCTCAAGCCTAGATAGCAGCAAAGAATATACTATCAATAGCTAGCAAGCTTGGTGCTTATACATAGACAAAGCATCAAATAAGAAAGGGGCACAGGCCGGCATGGTCCTTATCATGCCCGAAGGAAGGGACCTATGTTTTGTGGCTTGTCTTATTTTCAAGGCGACCAATAATGAATACGAGTATAGAGCTATCCTAGTTGGCCTCAGGATGGCAAGAGAATTGCACGTGGAGTCCATCCATGTCTTCAGTGACTTGTCACTGTTCATCAATTAAATCATCGAGTGCTTTCAAGTGAATTGTAAAACACTGGCCTTGTATGTTGCCAAGGCTAGGGAGATAATCAACACATTTGCCAAGTTCAAGTTAGAGTAAATACCCAAGAAGAAGAATGCCAATGCCGATCAGCTGTCCAAGGCAGCAAATAACCTAAAAGAAGTCACTCCTTATATCCCCTTAGAGGTTTGAGGCACCCCTTGCTACGAGTTAGGGGAAACAATGATAAAAATAGACATGTCACCCACGGAAAATTGGATAGTGCCCCTTATCAAGTACTTAACAAGTGAGGAACCTCCTACCGACCAAAAAGTAGACATAAAGGTTCTCTACATGGTTTTGCATTACATGATCGTAGATAGGAAGCTCTACAAACTAAGGTAATCCACACCAATTCTGCGACGCATATCTATAAGTGAAGCCGGTCATATTTTGAAAGAGCAGCATGAAGGACTTTTGTGGGGATCATGTCAGGGGCAAAGCCAAGCAAAAAGGCCGCACATCAAGGCTATTATTAGCCTACTATGATCAAGAATTCTATGGATCATGTAAAGAAATTAGATCGGTGTTAGTGGTTCGCTAAGATCTCCAAGGCCTCTTTTACCTTCCATGCCCCTATGACTTCCTCATGGTTGTCGACATGTGGGGGATTGACTTGATTGGAAAGCCGACTAATGCCAAAGGAGGGTATAATTAAGCCTTAGTCGCCATCGACTACTTCACCAAATGGATCGAGACCAAGCCCCTCACTAGGGTCATTGCTCTTAAGATACTCAATTTCTTTATGGGGAACATCGTCTTCCTTTTCGATCTGACAAAGATGATCATCACCAACAATGGTACTCAATTTGAGAGCAGCCTCTTTCATGACTTCTGCACAAGGAACATAATCTAGAAGTGCTTCTCTTTCATTACCCATCCTTAAGCCAATGGGTAAGTCAAGGTCATTAGCAAGACCATCAATTCAACACTCAAGAAGCTCCTTGCAAAAGCTAAAGAGGACTAGGCCAAAGAACTACTGCTCGTTCTTTGGTCTCATCGCACTTCCAACCACGCTTCAACCAGCCATACACCCTTCTTCCTTTCCTATGGTCACGAAGCCATGTTACCCATAAAAATAGATGTCCCCTTTACTCAAAGTCTAACCTTTGAGCCCAAGCAAAATGATGAGCTACTTAATCTCGGACTTGACACTATAGAAGAATGAAGAATCAAAGACGAAATCTGAATCGAAGCCTACAAAAGGAAGATAGCTGGGTACAGCTCCAGAGTAAAGCTCTAGCAATTCACTGTCGACGATCTAATTCTACATTGGGTGTTTGCCAATACAAAGAACTAGGCAAAAGGAGTGCTCGACCCGAATTGGTAGGGGCTGTATTGATAGACGTAAGTGTATGCCCTAGGGGTATTTATGTAATTTGTTGCATACATCTAAATCTGTGACTAATCTTGTTCAAAATAAAAGGTGTTTTGCCTTTCTATTATATACTTGTTCTATAGTTATATTAATAATTAAGTAATTGATTTAAAGTATATAGATGGAAAATCCTTAAATAATATGTTATGTGATAGTAATTACAAAGTGTCGTAAACATGAGAATTTTATCACATTGAAAATAACATATTGTTTTAAATATTCCTAGCCAAGATCTTTTGAGAAAAAACATTGATTCATCTGTTGAGATTAGAGTGCGTAACACTCTATAAATGTTGGGCAATGTATTTCTTATGACTGTTAGGGGGCACCAAAGGGTTAGTACTAATAATATTCAATAGCTATGGAATGAGTCATTCGAGAGTTCTATGTTGGCCAATATAACTAAGATCAAATAGACAATCTCGAAGTGATGATGTTACATAATTCCTTCGACTTGAGAATACTGTAGAAGTTCAATGTGGACACCCCACTTTGATTATAGTTAAATCATGGCATGGTGTTCATCGAACGATTATGGTTAGGTTTGAGTTAAAGCATTGGAAGTGAAACACTATTCAATAAGGAATTCATATCCCCAGTTATATGAGGTTAGTATGACGGTCAAACTATAGTTAACTCAAAATCGAAGTCTCTGACCAGAGCAGTGCGGTTAATAATAATTGTTATTATTGAACCAAGGAGTTTGTGTTTATACTTAAAAACTTGAATGTGGATGATATTAGAATTTGACCAAAACCAAATTTCATATGTTCTATTGTGATATAGTGTTGACAAAGAGAATTGGTGAAAATAATCATTACTACTGGGTAATGCTTATAATAGTAAAATTGGAGTTTACTGAAAAATGTGTAAGCGATAAATTCGACCAAAATGTCACTCTACTGGCTAATGTGACAAGTGAATATTAATATTCGAACAGTTCAAAATTAATCACTGACTAAATTTACACATGTGAGTCGCACTGTCACATTGATAGATTCTCCAAAATACCATACGATTTAATGGATTTATAAATAGTTATAAATTAATTAGTATTTTTTGACATATTATTTGTTTGTTTATTTAATGTGTTGGATGCCATTAGTATTTTTTTGGATACCATTAATATTTAATTGGGCGCGTATTATAAAAGTTGCATATGTACAAATCGATATACGACATTGATGGGTGTTTAAATTTGATTTAAATATAATTATTTTGCTAAGCGTTATTAAAAAAAATTTAAAGTCCCATCTTTCCTCATTCATGATAGGCCGTAGGAAGATAAAGTAGGCTTAAATCCAATGGTTGGATCTAGAAAGTGAAAGGAGAAGATTAAGGAGGGTTACATTTATAAATACCTTATCTTTCATTCACTTGCCACTCTTAATCACTCTCTTTCAAATTCTTAGCCTCCATCTTCATTTTCTAACATTCATGACCGAAAATTCAAGCAAATAATTATTTTAGTGTCTTCCAATTAAATCAATCAAATAAAAGGTGGTTCTCCTTGATTCAGATTTGGATCTAGGAACGTCTACCAATCAAGGTGCATTCAAGGGCTACATCTATCAGGTATGATCTATTATATTTTATATGTATATTCATGATGATGTTATATATCTAGTTATTTGATTATTTTGACGAATTTATATACGCATTTGTTGTCCACCTTTAACTTGTATTTACATAGATATGAAATTTTTGAGTTTGTTGACTTGAATTGGATTTGAAAATAATAACAATGGTTTTGATTGTTAATTCTTACTATTTTCTTTATTTTAATATTGGAGTTGTTTTAGATCTGAATCTAATAACAAATTAATTATATATATATATATGTGTATGTATGTATGTATTTAGTTTAATGCCAATGGTAATTTCATTGTTTCACAATTAGTTTTCTGTTTCAAAACATATATATATATATATGTGTATGTATGTATGCATGCATTTATGTATATACGTACACACACAGACACACGCACACGTACATACATATATATATATATATTAAAATTAATTTGAAAATTATTTTACAATGAATGTTTAAAAAACCATTTATACACACGCACGCACGCACACATCTTAATAATAAAGGAGATCTATTTTAAATGTAGCAATCTATATGTATCAACATTCCAATTTTGTTTAATAAATTTTACTTTATTATTGCTTATAAAGTATCTACATTTTAACTCACCTTAAATTATTAACATATATTAATATAGGTTATATTTGAATTTATAGATTAAGAACTGTTTTTAAATTATTTCACTAAATCAAATCATCACATGTTTTGGAAGTAAATCTTGAATTAAAAATAGTTGACATAGTTTGAATTAATTTAGTCTAATTAAAGGATTCATTAAAATACACACACACACATGTGTGTGTGTGTGTGTGCACGCGTGTATTAAGTATATTTAAACTTATCTATATACACACATACAATTTTAAACAATGTTTCGACAACCAATGTGTATATAAAGGGATAATGTGTCTGTTGCGGTGTAAATCCTAGCATCCAAACACATGAACATTAATACAATATGATATGTTGCACTTACGCAATATACATTTGAGTATATTTGTATATACTCAGAATATATGATGAGTATTGGTTATCTATATCATTTAATCAATCAATCAATTTAATTAAAGGGAGCAAAATGAAAGGTTTCTCTCTCCAAATAAAACCACTCCCCTCATTAATTGAATAAGTTAAGAGAGAGGAATGAAAGTTTTCCTTCTCTAAATTAAATTAAATAAGTTACAGTCACACACAAATACATAGAAGAGTATATTTGATGTAACGACCCGTAAATTTCGTAAATTAAATTTGCCTATTTATAAGATTTTTGGAATTTAATTATAAAGAAATATAATGGTTATAATGTGGTAATGAAATAAATGTTAATAATTAACCTATGAAAATATTACATTGGTTGTAATAGACTTAAGTATAAAGATTGAATTTAATAAACCCCATTTATTTGAAACCTTGTTTA
This sequence comes from Allium fistulosum, assembly GCA_030737815.1. Lineage (NCBI taxonomy): Eukaryota > Viridiplantae > Streptophyta > Magnoliopsida > Asparagales > Amaryllidaceae > Allium > Allium fistulosum. The sequence goes on along the minus strand of CM060902.1, from coordinate 792,901,582 downwards.
TTGATATGCAAAAGTATAATAAATGAGTTATTACAAGAGATTGAAATTTACATAGAATGATAATGAATGAATAGTGGAAAGGATTATATAGGTGTATAATTTAATACGAGAAAGGAAAGTAATTAATTGATTATGTAATAAAAACATTGTAGCGGTAATTGGAATAAATTAAGGAATATGTTAGTATAAGTTAATTATTAAAAACTTGAAAGGAAATCTAACCAATTCAAGTTAAAAGTTACACTTTGTTATAAATATAATATAAGAAAACTAATAAATATTGAATAAATTTTGGAATAGTTTGTAATAAATGTTAATTGAGTAAAACCAGTGTTATGTAAGTAATTACAATATTGGGGTGTAAATAGTGAACCTCTAAAAGTGTAATTAGGAGTTAATGACAATATTGATTGTATGTTACTTATTTTATTAGGTTGTTAAGTTAATTTGTAATCAAAGGGATTAATTGCAATTAAATGGTTTTAGTATTTAAAGATTTTGTAAATATTTATTAGATGAATTTGAAGTTATTATATGAGTATGAATCTAATGTTAATTTTACTTATAAAATGGACAATTGATATTGAATGAAAAGAATAAAATTTAAGTGGGTCAATAAATTGGAATTAAATGAAATCTAACATCTAAATGTTATGTTAATTGAGAAGATAGTACTAAATAGATTGCAATTTGATTTAATAAGGATAGGTAAGTAATTTTAATAAATTGTAGTTGATATTTAATTATGAATGTGAGTAAAATTTGGCATTTAGTGATAATTGTTAAAATTTGCCCATTCATCTAATTTACTTATTTAGAGCTAAGTCAATGACAACATTTGTGTTAATAGTAGCTTGTAAGTGGAAGTGAATGCTAAATGGTAAAAAATTTTGGTTAACCATTTTTTTTAGTATATTAAAGTATAACTGGTAAATCGATTGCAATAGATATAAATATATTTTTACGTTAATGTTAATATAAAGTAATTTTTGAAAATAATGTCAAATTCATTTATGGAGATTTAGTTAAATGGGAACTTTGATTTTTGAGAAATAAAAGCGTATTAATGTGACTAAAGGTTAGAGTACGATTATTGTATGTTGCCTATTTTGGTAGCTTGTTAATGTACAATTTTGAAATCAGTTACAATAATTTAAATTGAGTATTGCGTTAATGTTAATTAAAGTAGTATTTGTAAAAATATTAAGACTTTCGTATTGGATAGTTTGTTGTAATATAAGACTTGGAAATAAAGTTATTAACGTATTGGAAAATAATTACATTTGATGAAACTAAATGTTGAAATATTACATAGATAAGAATTTAGATGAAATGGATTAATTTATGAAATAAATTTAAGGATAGGATAGCAACTATATAAATTACCTAATTAATTGGTCAATGAATTTATTGTAAATAAAGTTCATTTAAAATGTAAGTAATTATAATATTGTTATTAATAATAAACGTTACTTTAAGGATAATTAGTGTAGTAACGTAAGGTGAAAATGTAAATTAAAGGGGAAACGTTAAATTTTAGTTAAGGTAGTAATTTATGAATTGGGAATAAAATTCAAATGTTATGTTAGGCTGTAAATCAATTTGGGTAATTGGATATATACTAAATGTAATGAGTCGGGTTTTGCCCGCTCGAAAATCAACATCCGTACTTCACATTGTACTAGAATGCCGCAGATTCGACCGTTCAAATCCGATTCGCCGGAGCTATAAGACAACTAAGTAAATAACACAGCGGAAGAAAAGAATATTACATTGATATACAATATCTGTTACAACAGAATGATACAATGAATATCAATATACATCAGAGATATGATACAACAAATAGCAGCAGAAAAGAAAAGATAACATCAGCAGCGGAACAATATCAATAGAAGTGATAACTCCAAAATGATCTTCAGACAAGAATGAATCCACAACTCCAAGATAAGCAACTCCGATGAATGAACTAGCTCCAGATAATCTACTAAACTTGAATATCTGAAAAGAAACCCAACTCTAGACTGCCCGTGTGGAAAATGGTGGGCACCCAGAGTTTAGGAAGGGAACAATAAACACCGGATCAGTCATGGAACTAGTGTGAGCAACAAAAACAGTTTATTTTTAAACAACAACAAAAGAATTTTAAACATTGAAATCCACAATGCTTTTTGGAAAATGAAACTACCATAAGGCCTCCTGCACACACACACAATGCAAACGCAGAATCGGAGGAGATTTGTCCTTATGATAGTCAAAGATGCTTACTACGCAAAATCAAATCATATTTTATATTATTATTAGTGCATAGTGTAGAAAACATTTCGAAAGTAGAATATCAATCTTAGCCAACATACGAACAGTATCGTATGCCTACTATAGCTACCATCTAAACAGTGGTGACCACCGTACGTAAATGGCAGGTTCTACAACTAATACCGTACAAAGTTCGTATTTGGAAGATGGATTTCCAACAAATGGTCAGGCTAAGGAACTTCCTTCCGCCGCATGGGATCGCCTCTGGCTGGACGTCCCGAGAGACAAACTGCTCTTTGCCAAACAAGGCCGGGTTACCCCTATAACAGGTAACTCACGAATATGCCACCTCCCGGTCCTTTGGGACCTTTATCCGAGCGCTCGATAACCAACATCACACATCATAAAGAAAGTGTATCCACATGAGTAAGTATCTGGGCTCCATACCATGACACCACCCCTTTCCAGAAGGAAATGACATACCCTAAAGGGCGCGACCCTCATAACCTTGCCGCAACATTCCTGTTTCGACCATTTCCGGGTTGTGAGGCCCTGACGAAGTCTCGTCCACAAAGCTACGCTTTTTCAAAAAGCCACGCTTTGGGTCAACAGATGATCAACCTATGATCACAAAGATAAATGATCAAACAAATGATCATATCACAAATGATCAAACACTGATCATCACACAGCAACACTCAGCATGCCACATTACCAAATTGGGAATATATCGCTGATAAATTTCAACTACATAACCTCTGAGCTCGTACGTCTCAGAGAAGGGTGTTAAGCTAAGAGAATAAATTCTCCGCCACCAACAGAAATGTATTTGAAAGAAATCAGCTTTATATCTCAATTTGTAATGTCGGACATACAATCCATACAAGTCTGTTCCGGGATCGAACAGAACCGAAGGCACTTCTTGCGAAGCCCTTGCAAATCCGGATAATTTCCAATCACGTCCGGACTTCCCGTCACTAAGGGTGATAAAACCTCTATACCGGGGATCAGCCGATGTAGAGTAACTCGACGGTAATCCTTCCGTTTTCAAAAATATCCGGTCTTCAACACCGGTCATCAAATGCCATCCATATCGACGTATCACCTATTCGGAATGGGTTATACGACCCAAAGGTCCTCTCCCGGCTAAACCGAATAATGAGCGTAATATTTAAAAACATATGGATATGAGATTTCAATTAAGTCACAACTTATTACCCAAAATCTTTCTTTTCAAATGGTTTAACAAATTACCATTTTAAATCTTTAAACAAAAAGATTCAATCTTTACGGTTTAAACAGTTTCCACACTTTAATCTTTTAAACAAAAGATTCATTCACAGATTTTCCAAATTAATTTCCATTTCAATTTGATTAACTCGTTAAACCTTTAAATCAAGATTTAACTTATAGCTTTCAAAACAATCCCATTTCAAATGATTTAAACCAATCATTATTTTAAATCTGTTAAAAATAAACAGATTCAATTCATAGCTTTCAAAAAGAATTCATTCATAACTTGGAAAACCATCTTTCAATTCAATCTTGAAATTCCTTTAATTAAACTGGAATTTCATTTCTTATCTGAAAGCTTTTATCTTTTGAAAACAAACAGTTTTTATTTCGGAAAATCTGATTCATCCATACGAGTTGAAATCCTTGGGTTAAGTTCAAATTCTCAAACCAATATCTTTAAAATGGTTTAAATTCATATAACTTGTACAGCATCTTAAATCCCTAGTTTTGAATCATAGAATTTAATTTCGAATCTTGAATTTAAGTTTAAATCAAATTATTTAAACTTCAAAACTTTATCAAGTTATTCAAAATAACTTTTATCTTTGAAATTCTGTTTCAAAAGCTTTTCACTTTAAACCCCAATTTCCAATTTCAAAATAAATTGAAATTAAAATTCCAATTTCAAAAATATCAAATTTGAATTATCTGTGACTTAACCGATCTCCACGTGAAATCCATATTTGTGTGTGTAAAAGTGTGGTCCAGGGGTTTCACACAGTAGTGCAACACAATGAATCATCACATATCAAAATACAGAAATATAGTTGATAAGCGATATAACTATAATGCTTACCGTACAGATCATAGATATATATCACAGATAATAAATTACATCACAGATTAAAACACAAATCAGGGTATATCACAAATCATCACGTATCAGGAAATATCAAACAATCAAGTCATTCAATAGAATCCAAACATCCCTAAGTAAGATAATTTAATTATCTGATAAATTTAAATCGGATGTATCAATTACTAATCCGGTTAATTATCATAATTTAATTACAAATTATTTGAAAATCTTTCTTTCAAATTTATTAGTTAACCCTTAATTATTAACTAATCACTTCTTAAATCAATGAATCAATTAATCTTTAATTATTAAATTAATCTTAATTAATTGCCATTATTAATTAATCCTTTGATTTATTAACAAATAATTAATTCACATTTTAAATTATCATTTAATTAATTACATTCAGTAATTATTTATTCATTACTTCTCTAAGTAATTTTTTTTCCAAATCGTCAAGTGATTATTAATTTAAACCTTAGTTAATACATTTAAACTTATAATTACAAATTATCAATACAAATTATCAATTATCAACTTTAATTACTTTAATGGTTAATGAATTTAAGGCTTTAATCTTTATTACTTAAAGAAAACTCACTTCCCATTATTGATTAAATTTTCATTTTTAATGTGTTTGAAACATCTATTTCACCCTTCCTTAAAACTTCCATTTTAAATTTCAAGTTTTAAAACGAATACCAGTTAAATTTTAAATCAATTTATAAACTAACTTAAAAAAAATCTTAAGTTACAAATTAAAAGCAAATCTTAGTTATGGAAAGAGTTTAAATCAAATCCCCTAAATTTTCAAAATATTTATTTATTTAAAGTATTTAAATCTTTAAACTTCTTCCATTTCAAAAACTGGAACTTAAACACTTAAATTTAGACTCAGTTTTTAACATTGGTTTCAACTTTAAAACTTAACAAATTAAAAACTGTTAAAACTGGGCACTGTTAAAACTTGAAACAAATGACCCGAGCCCTTCCCAGATTTTACTTCGAGTTACCCCGAGAAAATCATGAGCCTGCTTCGAGCAAAACATATATCAACCCGTGCTCTTCCCTTCCAAACCCAGAGCAAAGAAACCAGACCCAAAACTAATCGTGCTCGTGCACGTGCACGGCGGCGATGAACTTCGCCGATCATCTCCGATGATCTTCCTGAACCACCCATCGCCCAAACATCCCTACTCGAGCAACCACCCACCATCATCGATTCGAAATCGAAATTCGAACGTACGAGCCAACCTGGAACCAGTAACCCAACCTCAAACCAAAACCTGTCATCACCGATTGCTCCACGCTCCGACCACCAGCGGCTACCCAACTCCGGCCGTGAACTCGTCTACCTCCCCTGTATCCAACCCCAGAAGCTCGAAACACTCGATCATTACATGGCTTCGAACGAGACAAAAACTCAAGGCCATATAAAACTATGTCTACGCAAATGAATTCGACGCCATCGTCACCACGTTCACCAGTACACCATTCCACCATTTTCCCCAAACTTCCCCATAACTCCTCCACCTCCAGACCCAAACTCGACATTTCTAGTTGTCGAGATCGCCTATGGCAGCTCGAAAGGCTTAAAACCGTGCATCTAAAACTGCTCTTCAACCCAAGCATTAAAATTTATAATTCTTGTCTTAAAAATCATAATTTTGTGTGTAGTTTCGATTTATACTCCTGGTTTCTTTAAACAAGAAGTTTGATTTAAACATATTTAAAGTTAGACTCAGTTTTCTTGAATTACCAGAGAGGTAGTTATAGGTTATTCCAGCTTTAACATATTTTTAACACTTGGATAACAACCAAACAAACAACTCTTATTCACATACCAGGTTCAACCAGTTGATAGATCAAAAGATGGAGGTTGGTTTTCATATATACCAAAACAGATAACAGAATATCAAGAACAGATACAGGTATCACAGAACAGATACACATAGGTTACAGTCATATACATACAAGATACAGAGAAAAGCATTCCATTAACTTAAGTTATAAGTTTAAATAAAATTGTTACTCACAGTTTTATGGAGAAGAAGAACAGAGACCCTGTTTGTACTTCAAAAACTGGAAAGTGTTTTCTACTTTAACCATCCTGCCAATCATCTTGTTTCTGTTGTATTGGGTTGTTGTTGCTGGTTGATGATGTTTAAATGAAGTTTTGTTTAGGTTTTAATGGAGTTTCAACTTAGTTTTGTTTGGCTCGAACTGGCAATGGAAAGTGATGTGAGAAAAATAGCTTACAGGTTATAATTCTCTTATGCAACAGTGTACAAGTTTGTACAATTTATCAGAGATTTTTTCAAAAGGATGGAGGCTGGAAGAAATTTGTATACAACTCGAAATGACTTTGTTATGCTGTTAAGATATGGAGCATTTAATGCTATTGTACTTATGTTTCATTTATACTTATCCTATTTTCTCTTTACACTTACCTGAGACTTCACCTACAAGCCACATGCACACATATTTTACTTTGCTTTTTAATTCTTTTTGTTTCTCAGGCTTGCATCTCCTATTCGAACCATTAATTTTACATACTTAACCTATACAAGTTTATTTTCTAACAAGTTACTATATTTGAAAGTGAAGATTATTTCTCATTATTTACTTGCCTAAGCAGATTTTATTTTGCTTTCTTTCGTCTTATTATTTTTGCATCTATTTTATTTGTATTATATCGTATTGATTTATCAAGATATATGTATTTACTTTATATTGAATAAAACTATATAATTTATTCATTTTTATAATATAGGTGAATTTATAGATTATAATTTGTTATTGGATTTTATCCAATGTATTGATTTTATACTTTATCTATCTTATATATTTTCATTTTTAAACCGTTTATTTACAATTTAGATTCAAATTAAATATATATACTCATATTTATAATTCCAGATTTACTCATATATATACCCATTCACATATATATCCACATATATACAATATTTTAAAGTTACAAAATGATTTATACCAAATTTAGTTTAATTCGTGGAGACTCGCAAGCCATTTATCGTTTTATTTCACAAATATCAATTCAAAAATTAATAAATTATCATTTTAAATATTTATAAAATTCGGGGTCGTTACAGACTTCCCCCCTTAAAAGAATTTCGTCCTCGAAATTACCAAGGAGACACAAAGATAGATGAAGAATATTTCATCAAATCAAACTGAATATCTATTCTGCATTTGGCTTACCAAATCAGAATATCAAAAATAGATACAAGATCGAATCTATTTAACACTTCTCAAGATACTTGGGTTATCCAGATCTACGAAATATGCAGTGACATCGGTTAGTTCAAATGGATAACTAACCATTCGTAGAATATACTGGGACCCAAAAGAATAGACAGATATATGGATACGATTTCAAAATTTTTAGTTTAGAACTAAAGTATACCTATCAACCATAGCAATCAAAGCAACCAATACATCCATACAAACAATTTTGGCTTAGTTGGAGTTTATGTCCCATTTTTATATATCGAATTTATTTCTGGATCTACCAGAAATAATACCAGAAATAATCGAAGAATTGAGAAAAGATGACGAACAAAGAGATGGATAGACAAAAAGATTGCTTCCACGTTGTTACACGATATTGACCATTTCTAGTCGTATTTCTCTGTCCCCTATCTCATCCTCTTCTTGCACTCTTACTTACTATCAGTGGATAGCAAGAGAATTTACTGAGGCACACGGACGGATATCTGAGAATTACTCATTCTAGGGTATACTTCACCCTATCTCTAATGAGCTACTTAATGTGTTATACTCCTGAGCTAAAGTTCAACCTTAGCTCTGATACCAAATGTAACGAGTCGGGTTTTGCCCGCTCGAAAATCAACATCCGTACTTCACATTGTACTAGAATGCCGCAGATTCGACCGTTCAAATCCGATTCGCCGGAGCTATAACACAATTAAGTAAATAACACAGCGGAAGAAAAGAATAATACATTGATATACAATATCTGTTACAACAGAATGATACAATGAATATCAATATACATCAGAGATATGATACAACAAATAGCAGCGGAAAAGAAAAGATAACATCAGCAGCGGAACAATATCAATAGAAGTGATAACTCCAAAATGATCTTCAGACAAGAATGAATCCACAACTCCAAGATAAGCAACTCCGATGAATGAACTAGCTCCAGATAATCTACTAAACCTGAATATCTGAAAAGAAACCCAACTCTAGACTGCCCGTGTGGAAAATGGTGGGCACCCAGAGTTTAGGAAGGGAACAATAAACTCTGGATCAGTCATGGGACTGGTGTGAGCAACAAAAACAGTTTATTTTTAAACAACAACAAAAGAATTTTAAACATTGAAATCCACAATGCTTTTTGGAAAATGAAACTACCATAAGGCCTCCCGCACACACACACAATGCAAACGCAGAATCGGAGGAGATTTCTCCTTATGATAGTCAAAGATGCTTACTACGCAAAATCAAATCATATTTTATATTATTATTAGTGCATAGTGTAGAAAACATTTCGAAAGTAGAATATCAATCTTAGCCAACATACGACCAGTATCGTATGCCTACTATAGCTACCATCTAAACAGTGGTGACCACCGTACGTAAATGGCAGGTTCTACAACTAATACCGTACAAAGTTCGTATTTGGAAGATGGATTTCCAACAAATGGTCAGGCTAAGGAACTTCCTTCCGCCGCATGGGATCGCCTCTGGCTGGACGTCCCGAGAGACAAACTGCTCTCTGCCAAACAAGGCCGGGTTACCCCTATAACAGGTAACTCACGAATATGCCACCTCCCGATCCTTTGGGACCTTTATCCGAGAGCTCGATAACCAACATCACACATCATAAAGAAAGTGTATCCACATGAGTAAGTATCTGGGCTCCATACCGTGACACCACCCCTTTCCAGAAGGAAATAACATACCCTAAAGGGCGCGACCCTCATAACCTTGCCGCAACATTCCTGTTTCGACCATTTCCGGGTTGTGAGGCCCTGACGAAGTCTCATCCACAAAGCTACGCTTTTTCAAAAAGACACGCTTTGGGTCAACAGATGATCAACCTATGATCACAAAGATAAATGATCAAACAAATGATCATATCACAAATGATCAAACACTGATCATCACACAGCAACACTCAGCATGCCACATTACCAAATTGGGAATATATCGCTGATAAATTTCAACTACATAACCTCTGAGCTCGTACGTCTCAGAGAAGGGTGTTAAGCTAAGAGAATAAATTCTCCGCCACCAACAGAAATGTATTTGAAAGAAATCAGCTTTATATCTCAATTTGTAATGTCAGACATACAATCCATAAAAGTCCGTTCCGGGATCGAACAGAACCGAAGGCACTTCTCGCGAAGCCCTTGCAAATTCGGATAATTTCCAATCACGTCCGGACTTCCCGTCACTAAGGGTGATAAAACCTCTATACCGGGGATTAGCCGATGTAGAGTAACTCGACGGTAATCCTTCCGTTTTCAAAAATATCCGATCTTCAACACCGGTCATCAAATGCCATCCATATCGACGTATCACCTATTCGGAATGGGTTATACGACCCAAAGGTCCTCTCCCGGCTAAACCGAATAGTGAGCGTAATATTTAAAAACATATGGATATGAGATTTCAATTAAGTCACAACTTATTACCCAAAATCTTTCTTTTCAAATGGTTTAACAAATTACCATTTTAAATCTTTAAACAAAAAGATTCAATCTTTACGGTTTAAACAGTTTCCACACTTTAATCTTTTAAACAAAAGATTCATTCACAGATTTTCCAAATTAATTTCCATTTCAATTTGATTAACTCGTTAAACCTTTAAATCAAGATTTAACTTATAGCTTTCAAAACAATCCCATTTCAAATGATTTAAACCAATCATTATTTTAAATCTGTTAAAAATAAACAGATTCAATTCATAGCTTTCAAAAAGAATTCATTCATAACTTGGAAAACCATCTTTCAATTCAATCTTGAAATTCCTTTAATTAAACTGGAATTTCATTTCTTATCTGAAAGCTTTTATCTTTTGAAAACAAACAGTTTTTATTTCGGAAAATCTTATTCATCCATACGAGTTAAAATCCTTGGGTTAAGTTCAAATTCTCAAACCAATATCTTTAAAATGGTTTAAATTCATATAACTTGTACAGCATCTTAAATCCCTAGTTTTGAATCATAGAATTTAATTTCGAATCTTGAATTTAAGTTTAAATCAAATTATTTAAACTTCAAAACTTTATCAAGTTATTCAAAATAACTTTTATCTTTGAAATTCCATTTCAAAAGCTTTTCACTTTAAACCCCAATTTCCAATTTCAAAATCAATTGAAATTAAAATTCCAATTTCAAAAATATCAAATTTAAATTATCTGTGACTTAACCGATCTCCACGTGAAATCCATATTTGTGTGTGTAAAAGTGTGGTCCAGGGGTTTCACACAATAGTGCAACACAATGAATCATCACATATCAAAATACAGAAATATAGTTGATAAGCGATATAACTATAACGCTTACCGTACAGATCATAGATATATATCACAGATAATAAATTACATCACAGATTAAAACACAAATCAGGGTATATCACAAATCATCACGTATCAGGAAATATCAAACAATCAAGTCATTCAATAGAATCCAAACATCCCTAAGTAAGATAATTTAATTATCTGATAAATTTAAATCGGATGTATCAATTACTAATCCGGTTAATTATCATAATTTAATTACAAATTATTTGAAAATCTTTCTTTCAAATTTATTAGTTAACCCTCAATTATTAACTAATCACTTCTTAAATCAATGAATCAATTAATCTTTAATTATTAAATTAATCTTAATTAATTGCCATTATTAATTAATCCTTTGATTTATTAACAAATAATTAATTCACATTTTAAATTATCATTTAATTAATTACATTCAGTAATTATTTATTCATTACTTCTCTAAGTAATTTTTTTTCCAAATCGTCAAGTGATTATTAATTTAAACCTTAGTTAATACATTTAAACTTATAATTACAAATTATCAATACAAATTATCAATTATCAACTTTAATTACTTTAATGGTTAATGAATTTAAGGCTTTAATCTTTATTACTTAAAGAAAACTCACTTCCCATTATTGATTAAATTTTCATTTTTAATGTGTTTGAAACATCTATTTCACCCTTCCTTAAAACTTCCATTTTAAATTTCAAGTTTTAAAACGAATACCAGTTAAATTTTAAATCAATTTATAAACTAACTTAAAAAAAATCTTAAGTTACAAATTAAAAGCAAATCTTAGTTATGGAAAGAGTTTAAATCAAATCCCCTAAATTTTCAAAATATTTATTTATTTAAAGTATTTAAATCTTTAAACTTCTTCCATTTCAAAAACTGGAACTTAAACACTTAAATTTGGACTCAGTTTTTAACATTGGTTTCAACTTTAAAACTTAACAAATTAAAAACTGTTAAAACTGGGCACTGTTAAAACTTGAAACAAATGACCCGAGCCCTTCCCAGATTTTACTTCGAGTTACCCCGAGAAAATCATGAGCCTGCTTCGAGCAAAACATATATCAACCCGTGCTCTTCCCTTCCAAACCCAGAGCAAAGAAACCAGACCCAAAACTAATCGTGCTCGTGCACGTGCGCGGCGGCGATGAACTTCGCCGATCATCTCCGATGATCTTCCTGAACCACCCATCGCCCAAACATCCCTACTCGAGCAACCACCCACCATCATCGATTCGAAATCGAAATTTGAACGTACGAGCCAACCTGGAACCAGTAACCCAACCTCAAACCAAAACCTGTCATCACCGATTGCTCCACGCTCCGACCACCAGCGGCTACCCAACTCCGGCCGTGAACTCGTCTACCTCCCCTGTATCCAACCCCAGAAGCTCGAAACACTCGATCATTACATGGCTTCGAACGAGACAAAAACTCAAGGCCATATAAAACTAGGTCTACGCAAATGAATTCGACGCCATCGTCACCACGTTCACCAGTACACCATTCCACCATTTTTCCCAAACTTCCCCATAACTCCTCCACCTCCAGACCCAAACTCGACATTTCTAGTTGTCGAGATCGCCTATGGAAGCTCGAAAGGCTTAAAACCGTGCATCTAAAACTGCTCTTCAACCCAAGCATTAAAATTTATAATTCTTGTCTTAAAAATCATAATTTTGTGTGTAGTTTCGATTTATACTCCTGGTTTCTTTAAACAAGAAGTTTGATTTAAACATATTTAAAGTTAGACTCAGTTTTCTAGAATTACCAGAGAGGTAGTTATAGGTTATTTCAGCTTTAACATATTTTTAACACTTGGATAACAACCAAACAAACAACTCTTATTCACATACCAGGTTCAACCAGTTGATAGATCAAAAGATGGAGGTTGGTTTTCATATATACCAAAACAGATAACAGAATATCAAGAACAGATACAGGTATCACAGAACAGATACACACAGGTTACAGTCATATACATACAAGATACAGAGAAAAGCATTCCATTAAGTTAAGTTATAAGTTTAAATAAAATTGTTACTCACAGTTTTATGGAGAAGAAGAACAGAGACCCTGTTTGTACTTCAAAAACTGGAAAGTGTTTTCTACTTTAACCATCCTGCCAATCATTTTGTTTCTGTTGTATTGAGTTATTGTTGCTGGTTGATGATGTTTAAATGAAGTTTTGTTTAGGTTTCAATGGAGTTTCAACTTAGTTTTGTTTGGCTCAAACTGGCAATGGAAAGTGATGTGAGAAAAATAGCTTACAGGTTATAATTATCTTATGCAACAGTGTACAAGTTTGTACAATTTATCAGAGATTTTTTCAAAAGGATGGAGGCTGGAAGAAATTTGTATACAACTCGAAATGACTTTGTTATGTTGTTAAGATATGGAGCATTTAATGCTATTGTACTTATGTTTCATTTATACTTATCCTATTTTCTCTTTACACTTACCTGAGACTTCACCTACAAGCCACATGCACACATATTTTACTTTGCTTTTTAATTCTTTTTGTTTCTCAGGCTTGCATCTCCTATTCGAACCATTAGTTTTACATACTTAACCTATACAAGTTTATTTTCTAACAAGTTACTATATTTGAAAGTGCAGATTATTTCTCATTATTTACTTGCCTAAGCAGATTTTATTTTCCTTTCTTTCGTCTTATTATTTTTGCATCTATTTTATTTGTATTATATCGTATTGATTTATCAAGATATATGTATTTACTTTATATTGAATAAAACTATATAATTTATTCATTTTTATAATATAGGTGAATTTATAGATTATAATTTGTTATTGGATTTTATCCAATGTATTGATTTTATACTTTATCTATCTTATATATTTTCATTTTTAAACCGTTTATTTACAATTTAGATTCAAATTAAATATATATACTTATATTTATAATTCCAGATTTACTCATATATATATCCATTCACATATATATCCACATATATACAATATTTTAAAGTTACAAAATGATTTATACCAAACTTAGTTTAATTCGGGGAGACTCGCAATCCATTTATCGTTTTATTTCACAAATATCAATTCAAAAATTAATAAATTATCATTTTAAATATTTATAAAATTCGGGGTCGTTACAGACTTCCCCCCTTAAAAGAATTTCGTCCTCGAAATTACCAAGGAGACACAAAGATAGATGAAGAATATTTCATCAAATCAAACTGAATATCTATTCTGCATTTGGCTTACCAAATCAGAATATCAAAAATAGATACAAGATCGAATCTATTTAACACTTCACAAGATACTTGGGTTATCCAGATCTACGAAATATGCAGTGACATCGGTTAGTTCAAATGGATAACTAACCATTCGTAGAATATACTGGGACCCAAAAGAATAGACAGATATATGGATACGATTTCAAAATTTTTAGTTTAGAACTAAAGTATACCTATCAACCATAGCAATCAAAGCAACCAATACATCCATACAAACAATTTTGGCTTAGTTGGAGTTTATGTCCCATTTTTATATATCGAATTTATTTCTGGATCTACCAGAAATAATCGAAGAATTAAGAAAAGATGACGAACAAAGAGATGGATAGACAAAAAGATTTCTTCCTCGTTGTTACAGGATATTGACCATTTCTAGTCGTATTTCTCTGTCCCATATCTCATCCTCTTCTTGCACTCATACTTACTATCAGTGGATAGCAAGAGAATTTACTGAGGCACACGGACGGATATCTGAGAATTACTCATTCTAGGGTATACTTCACCCTATCTCTAATGAGCTACTTAATGTGTTATACTCCTGAGCTAAAGTTCAACCTTAGCTCTGATACCAAATGTAACGAGTCGGGTTTTGCCCGTTCGAAAATCAACATCCGTACTTCACATTGTACTAGAATGCCGCAGATTCGACCGTTCAAATCCGATTCGCCGGAGCTATAACACAATTAAGTAAATAACACAGCGGAAGAAAAGAATAATACATTGATATACAATATCTGTTACAACAGAATGATACAATGAATATCAATATACATCAGAGATATGATACAACAAATAGCAGTGGAAAAGAAAAGATAACATCAGCAGCGGAACAATATCAATAGAAGTGATAACTCCAAAATGATCTTCAGACAAGAATGAATCTACAACTCCAAGATAAGCAACTCCGATGAATGAACTAGCTCCAGATAATCAACTAAACCTGAATATCTGAAAAGAAACCCAACTCTAGACTGCTCGTGTGGAAAATGGTGGGCACCCAGAGTTTAGGAAGGGAACAATAAACTCCGGATCAGTCATGGGACTGGTGTGAGCAACAAAAATAGTTTATTTTTAAACAACAACAAAAGAATTTTAAACATTGAAATCCACAATGCTTTTTGGAAAATGAAACTACCATAAGGCCTCCCGCACACACACACAATGCAAACGCAGAATCGGAGGAGATTTCTCCTTATGATAGTCAAAGATGCTTACTACGCAAAATCAAATCATATTTTATATTATTATTAGTGCATAGTGTAGAAAACATTTCGAAAGTAGAATATCAATCTTAGCCAACATACGACCAGTATCGTATGCCTACTATAGCTACCATCTAAACAGTGGTGACCACCGTACGTAAATGGCAGGTTCTACAACTAATACCGTACAAAGTTCGTATTTGGAAGATGGATTTCCAACAAATGGTCAGGCTAAGGAACTTCCTTCCGCCGCATGGGATCGCCTCTGGCTGGACGTCTCGAGAGACAAACTGCTCTCTGCCAAACAAGGCCGGGTTACCCCTATAACAGGTAACTCACGAATATGCCACCTCCCGGTCCTTTGGGACCTTTATTCGAGCGCTCGATAATCAACATCACACATCATAAAGAAAGTGTATCCACATGAGTAAGTATCTGGGCTCCATACCATGACACCACCCCTTTCCAGAAGGAAATGACATACCCTAAAGGGCGCGATCCTCATAACCTTACCGCAACATTCCTGTTTCGACCATTTCCGGGTTGTGAGGCCCTGACGAAGTCTCGTCCACAAAGCTACGCTTTTTAAAAAAGCCACGCTTTGGGTCAACAGATGATCAACCTATGATCACAAAGATAAATGATCAAACAAATGATCATATCACAAATGATCAAACACTGATCATCACACAGCAACACTCAGCATGCCATATTACCAAATTGGGAATATATCGCTGATAAATTTCAACTACATAACCTCTGAGCTCGTACGTCTCAGAGAAGGGTGTGAAGCTAAGAGAATAAATTCTCTGCCACCAACAGAAATGTATTTGAAAGAAATCAGCTTTATATCTCAATTTGTAATGTCAGACATACAATCCATACAAGTCTGTTCCGGGATCGAACAGAACCGAAGGCACTTCTCGCGAAGCCCTTGCAAATCCGGATAATTTCCAATCACGTCCGGACTTCCCGTCACTAAGGGTGATAAAACCTCTATACCGAGGATCAGCCGATGTAGAGTAACTCGACGGTAATCCTTCCGTTTTCAAAAATATCCGGTCTTCAACACCGGTCATCAAATGCCATCCATATCGACGTATCACCTATTCGGAATGGGTTATACGACCCAAAGGTCCTCTCCCGGCTAAACCGAATAGTGAGCGTAATATTTAAAAACATATGGATATGAGATTTCAATTAAGTCACAACTTATTACCCAAAATCTTTCATTTCAAATGGTTTAACAAATTACCATTTTAAATCTTTAAACAAAAAGATTCAATCTTTACGGTTTAAACAGTTTCCACACTTTAATATTTTAAACAAAAGATTCATTCACAGATTTTCCAAATTAATTTCCATTTCAATTTGATTAACTCGTTAAACCTTTAAATCAAGATTTAACTTATAGCTTTCAAAACAATCCCATTTCAAATGATTTAAACCAATCATTATTTTAAATCTGTTAAAAATAAACAGATTCAATTCATAGCTTTCAAAAAGAATTCATTCATAACTTGGAAAACCATCTTTCAATTCAATCTTGAAATTCCTTTAATTAAACTGGAATTTCATTTCTTATCTGAAAGCTTTTATCTTTTGAAAACAAACAGTTTTTATTTCGGAAAATCTGATTCATCCATACGAGTTGAAATCCTTGGGTTAAGTTCAAATTCTCAAACCAATATCTTTAAAATGGTTTAAATTCATATAACTTGTACATCATCTTAAATCCCTAGTTTTGAATCATAGAATTTAATTTCGAATCTTGAATTTAAGTTTAAATCAAATTATTTAAACTTCAAAACTTTATCAAGTTATTCAAAATAACTTTTATCTTTGAAATTCCGTTTCAATAGCTTTTCACTTTAAACCCCAATTTCCAATTTCAAAATCAATTGAAATTAAAATTCCAATTTCAAAAATATCAAATTTAAATTATCTGTGACTTAACCGATCTCCACGTGAAATCCATATTTGTGTGTGTAAAAGTGTGGTCCAGGGGTTTCACACAGTAGTGCAACACAATGAATCATCACATATCAAAATATAGAAATATAGTTGATAAGCGATATAACTATAACGCTTACTGTACAGATCATAGATATATATCACAGATAATAAATTACATCACAGATTAAAACACAAATCAGGGTATATCATAAATCATCACGTATCAGGAAATATCAAACAATCAAGTCATTCAATAGAATCCAAACATCCCTAAGTAAGATAATTTAATTATCTGATAAATTTAAATCGGATGTATCAATTACTAATCCGGTTAATTATCATAATTTAATTACAAATTATTTGAAAATCTTTCTTTCAAATTTATTAGTTAACCCTTAATTATTAACTAATCACTTCTTAAATCAATGAATCAATTAATCTTTCATTATTAAATTAATCTTAATTAATTGCCATTATTAATTAATCCTTTGATTTATTAACAAATAATTAATTCACATTTTAAATTATCATTTAATTAATTACATTCAGTAATTATTTATTCATTACTTCTCTAACTAATTTTTTTTCCAAATCGTCAAGTGATTATTAATTTAAACCTTAGTTAATACATTTAAACTTATAATTACAAATTATCAATACAAATTATCAATTATCAACTTTAATTACTTTAATGGTTAATGAATTTAAGGCTTTAATCTTTATTACTTAAAGAAAACTCACTTCCCATTATTGATTAAATTTTCATTTTTAATGTGTTTGAAACATCTATTTCACCCTTCCTTAAAACTTCCATTTTAAATTTCAAGTTTTAAAACGAATACCAGTTAAATTTTAAATCAATTTATAAACTAACTTAAAAAAAAATCTTAAGTTACAAATTAAAAGCAAATCTTAGTTATGGAAAGAGTTTAAATCAACTCCCCTAAATTTTCAAAATATTTATTTATTTAAAGTATTTAAATCTTTAAACTTCTTCCATTTCAAAAACTGGAACTTAAACACTTAAATTTAGACTCAGTTTTTAACATTGGTTTCAACTTTAAAACTTAACAAATTAAAAACTGTTAAAACTGGGCACTGTTAAAACTTGAAACAAATGACCCGAGCCCTTCCCAGATTTTACTTCGAGTTACCCCGAGAAAATCATGAGCCTGCTTCGAGCAAAACATATATCAACCCGTGCTCTTCCCTTCCAAACCCAGAGCAAAGAAACCAGACCCAAAACTAATCGTGCTCGTGCACGTGTGCGGCGGCGATGAACTTCGCCGATCATCTCCGATGATCTTCCTGAACCACCCATCGCCCAAACATCCCTACTCGAGCAACCACCCACCATCATCGATTCGAAATCAAAATTCGAACGTACGAGCCAACCTGGAACCAGTAACCCAACCTCAAACCAAAACCTGTCATCACCGATTGCTCCACGCTCCGACCACCACCGGCTACCCAACTCCGGCCGTGAACTCGTCTACCTCCCCTGTATCCAACCCCAGAAGCTCGAAACACTCGATCATTACATGGCTTCGAACGAGACAAAAACTCAAGGCCATATAAAACTAGGTCTACGCAAATGAATTCGACGCCATCGTCACCACGTTCACCAGTACACCATTCCACCATTTTTCCCAAACTTCCCCATAACTCCTCCACCTCCAGACCCAAACTCGACATTTCTAGTTGTCGAGATCGCCTATGGAAGCTCGAAAGGCTTAAAACCATGCATCTAAAACTGCTCTTCAACCCAAGCATTAAAATTTATAATTCTTGTCTTAAAAATCATAATTTTGTGTGTAGTTTCGATTTATACTCCTGGTTTCTTTAAACAAGAAGTTTGATTTAAACATATTTAAAGTTAGACTCAGTTTTCTTGAATTACCAGAGAGGTAGTTATAGGTTATTTCAGCTTTAACATATTTTTAACACTTGGATAACAACCAAACAAACAACTCTTATTCACATACCAGGTTCAACCAGTTGATAGATCAAAAGATGGAGGTTGGTTTTCATATATACCAAAACAACAGATAACAGAATATCAAGAACAGATACAGGTATCACAGAACAGATACACACAGGTTACAGTCATATACATACAAGATACAGAGAAAATCATTCCATTAAGTTAAGTTATAAGTTTAAATAAAATTGTTACTCACAGTTTTATGGAGAAGAAGAACAGAGACCCTGTTTGTACTTCAAAAACTGGAAAGTGTTTTCTACTTTAACCATCCTGCCAATCATTTTGTTTCTGTTGTATTGAGTTATTGTTGCTGGTTGATGATGTTTAAATGAAGTTTTGTTTAGGTTTCAATGGAGTTTCAACTTAGTTTTGTTTGGCTCAAACTGGCAATGGAAAGTGATGTGAGAAAAATAGCTTACAGGTTATAATTCTCTTATGCAACAGTGTACAAGTTTGTACAATTTATCAGAGATTTTTTCAAAAGGATGGAGGCTGGAAGAAATTTGTATACAACTCGAAATGACTTTGTTATGCTGTTAAGATATGGAGCATTTAATGCTATTGTACTTATGTTTCATTTATACTTATCCTATTTTCTCTTTACACTTACCTGAGACTTCACCTACAAGCCACATGCACACATATTTTACTTTGCTTTTTAATTCTTTTTGTTTCTCAGGCTTGCATCTCCTATTCGAACCATTAGTTTTACATACTTAACCTATACAAGTTTATTTTCTAACAAGTTACTATATTTGAAAGTGCAGATTATTTCTCATTATTTACTTGCCTAAGCAGATTTTATTTTCCTTTCTTTCGTCTTATTATTTTTGCATCTATTTTATTTGTATTATATCGTATTGATTTATCAAGATATATGTATTTACTTTATATTGAATAAAACTATATAATTTATTCATTTTTATAATATAGGTGAATTTATAGATTATAATTTGTTATTGGATTTTATCCAATGTATTGATTTTATACTTTATCTATCTTATATATTTTCATTTTTAAACCATTTATTAACAATTTAGATTCAAATTAAATATATATACTTATATTTATAATTCCAGATTTACTCATATATATATCCATTCACATATATATCCACATATATACAATATTTTAAAGTTACAAAATGATTTATACCAAACTTAGTTTAATTCGGGGAGACTCGCAATCCATTTATCGTTTTATTTCACAAATATCAATTCAAAAATTAATAAATTATCATTTTAAATATTTATAAAATTCAGGGTCGTTACACTAATGTTAAATATATATACATAAGAGGATGATTGATTTAATAAAGAGAATTGAATACGAATGGTATAAAATTTCATTGAAATAAGATTTTATAATTTATTGAATTTACTTTAATTAAAGGTAAACACTAAATTTTTGCAATAAATCCTTATTTGATATGGAGGTTTTGTCAATAAATTTGAAGCTAATTGCAATCAGAAATGATAGAAATATAAGTTGACCATTTATTCATAATAAGATCTAGAAATCAAATAAATGGATTATTGGAATTTAAAATTGACAAATTGCGAATTCATTAAAATTCGGATCCATCTGTCTATTCCAACTTCATCTATAAATACCCCGCTAGACCCTAGCCTCCGCCTATTCTCATTTGTCTACGCGTAAAATTTCATCAGCTCCTTCTCCTCCTCAATGGCAGACAAAAATCTCAGATCCAAATCCATTTTAAAATCAAAGTCAAAAATTCAAAGTCCTCAAAAACATCTCAAAATTTTATATGTTGAAGCTCTCGACGAGCGTAATTCAATGGTGTTGTCTCGTGCACGTCAATTTGCCTAGAGATAATTGCGTGCGTTGTTGTAGAGAATGAAAAGAAGAAGGCAGTGACGTGTGATCTAGCGACGTGGCGGTAAATGTGTTCTCTTTTTTGTTTCTATTTAAATTTAATTTCAATCACAATTTTCGCTATAACTCTCGCATACGAACTCCTTTTCACGCGTGGTTTTTTTTGTTAGGATCGTAATAAAATTCTGAACTTGATGACGCTGGTTTGGACAAATTATGAGACGGTCAAAATTTTGGGTTTAAATTGGATTTGAATTCAATTTAAATTCAAAAGGTGAGTGTTTTAACCCACTCACAACTTCTAAGATTTCTTATGTTTGTTAAATTAAATTTTGATGTGATTTAAAATTTATCTATAATTGTTTGGGCATATATTTGATCATCATCTCGGTTAGATAGCATTTATTTAAATTTAATTGTTATTTAATTTTATTATTGCATATAATTTGACAGTTAAATTTATTTATTATTGCATATAATTTGACAGTTAAATTTATTTATTATTGCATATAAACTGCCAGTTGAACAGTTATTAATTTTTATTGAATATAAACTATTCGTTGATGCCTGTTATATTTTATATGCTTTATATTGATGTTTTGTTTAAATTGGATGATGATTGTCATAAATGGTTGTTTATTGATATTTGGATGAATGGATGCTATATTTTATATTGTATAAACTACAAGTTATTATGCATTTTCATTCCATTCGGGATTGCGGTTTGAAATGATATATAACCATAAACTTTTATTTTTAAAATTACGGATTGAAATGATAAATATCTGTATCACTTGACCATAGGATAGAAAATTATATATAGGCACCGTGGTCTATATATAAAATATTTTAAAGTGATTTTCTATGGATTTTGGAAAATAAGGGTTTATATATATACTAATTTTGACATTATGTAAATATTATTTTATATATGGTTAAATTCTAAAATTTAAGCTATGTATAACTTGATGATGTTTTAAGTTTGATTTACGAATATTTCAAGTTTGAGCTTTATTTAAGTGATATTGAATTTATTAAATAAATATTTCTAAACTAAATAATAGTAAATTGAATTAAAGTATATATAAGATTATCAGATTTGGTTGGGAATTTTAGAATATTTAAATACTTGAAATATATCAAAATTGAAATGTTTTATTGAAATTAAGGTATTATTGTTTTCAAAGTATAGGTTTTCGAAATGGTTATAACTTTGAAATTAATATGGTTTGAAAATGAATTTATTTGAAATAGAATTTATTTAAGAATTATCTTTAAATATATTGATTTGAAACCGATTGAAATTTTGAGATTAAGAATATGACTGCATTATGTGATTTGGGTTTAAGATGGTTTTAAAGAATATTTCAAGTTTTATAATTAAAAGTAAGAATAGTGATTGAAAATTTGGATTTTATTTAAATGATATATTATTGAATTTGGTTTTAAAGTATATACTATTTTGAAGTAAATGATATGTTTTGAAATAACAATAATATTTTGGTTTTAAAGTATATACTATTTTGAAGTAAAGGATATGGTTTGAAATGGCAATAATATTTTGGTTTTTGATGTATATACTATTTTAAAATAAAGAATATGTTTTGAAAGGGCAATGATTGTGTTTTTAAAAGTATATATATTTTTAAAATGACCACGGTGTTATAATAACGTTTGGTTGTTAAAGAGACCGGGATCAGATATGGACATACTCTCTGTCGATACCGAAAACCACTTTGACAACTGTGTATGCGGTGGAGTTTCCAGAATGAAGTAGGATGGTGGCGACGATCCTAAGGTATATACGTGGACCCAACTCCCGTGAGTTGGCATAAGGTGGCTAAAACAGGAGCGATCGACGGGCCAAGGAGGTTGCACCTCTGATCGGACACACTTCTTCGATACCATTCTATTACTTGTGATTGATTTGGTGGCCACCCTTGATTTGGGAGTGTTGTTCGAGGTGGGCGGTAGTGGCTGCTATGCGTCACCACCAGTCCGGATGCGTAATTGGTATATCTACCCTGGCATTGCCTTGTGTGCCATGTCACCTACCATATCGAGCTTTACTACGATTTATGATTTCTCTCGTAGCCTGTGGAGTATCGAGGGTAGCCCCTATTTTGGGAGTATGCTAATACTGGATAGACTACTGGGACTATTACGTGTTAAGGGCTATATGGGTAACCCCTTGACGCTATTAAAAAGTATGTTTATTTTATATTAGACATTATTATAATAGCGAATATTACTACATAGTAGATAGTTTAACGGATCCTTAAGAGGTGTGAATCCCGAACATCTCTTAAGTTACTGCACTCACGTTAGACACTGGATAGGAGATGTCAAACCCCGTAAACATCTCTGACGCCGTTTACACTCATATTTATTTCATTGATTTAACTTACATAAGATCTTTTAGTTCTGACTCGAGTGTTTTGTCTTTTCAATTCGCTTGGGTCAGCCTGAGCATTTCAGGATTTGAAGGCCCTATTTCTAGAGGACGAAGATGAAGATTTTATTACCACTATTTATTATATTACACTACACCATTGTATTCCGCTGCATTTATTATCATTCTCTGGTATGTGTAACTCTGATATGTATTGTATAAGTATAATCAAATGTTTTGTAAAACAGCTTCATGAACTGTTATTTGATTATTATATTTTATTGTTCCGCTGCAAGATTCTATTTTGTTTCTTTTATTTCTCCACTTTTTCTTATTTACCCCATAACAATCCGCCCTTCTGTATGGTTTAAGTTGGCACGTGTGTCTGCTTAAGCGTACAAAAAGTTGGTTCGTTACTCTAATTTGTTTCTTTTATGTCTCCACTTTTTCTTATTTACCCCATAACAATCCGCCCTTCTGTATGGTTTAAGTTGGCATGTGTGTCTGCTTAAGCGTACAAAAAGGTGGTTCATTACATCTGGTATCAGAGCTTTGGTTTAGCGATAAACCTTAGCCTTGTGGGGTTTGACTCTTTACTAATAGGGTAGTAATACCCTATGGGAGTCGCTGAGCGTATGTATATGAGAGAGCGTATTTGTTAGTGTTATAAAAAAAAGTTTTAATATTGCGTTAATCTGTTCCATTTTGTATTTATAAATTCTGGTTGGTGCATGGGACGCTCTGACATCAATAGGGATTTCTAAACACTTAATAGGACAGACCGACATAATATTTGTTTGAATATAGGTGAATGAAATAATTTTGCCTATTATATTTTCTATATATATAAAATAAACTTTTTATAAAATCTATATTTGGTTGTATTATATTGATTGTTAGGTAATAAAATTTATAATTAATAGTCGAAATAAGATTTAAAATAAATAAATAAAAATTGGAAATATAGAACTTAAGTCCCGAGGTTTTGGAAATTCTTTCAATTGATTTTGGAATAATAATATTATTAGAAGTATTTTCTGATATGAACATTTTGATATAATTTGAAAGAAATGTTTTTTTAAAAGAAAATTTGGAAAGATAAAGTTGTACTCCCCTCTCTGTCGCTGGAAAATAATTTCGATGATGAGTGCACGCATCATCGACATTCATTTTCGAGTTTCAAAGTGGGAAGGCCACTGTAGTAGTTTACTGCAGATTTGTTTGAGAAAAATTTATCGTTTTAATTATAATTGGATATATATGTATTTTAAGTATATACATCTATCTATTATTTTACATGATTTAAAATTAAACCCGGTATTTGGTTCTTAAGTTCCAGTTAATTAATAGTTCAATTAAGTGTAGTAAATTGGAATATGACTAATTAATAATTGGAACCTTTAATTAATTTTTTTTAATATAATAGGAAGTTAAGTAATATAAATAAATGATTTAAAACCTTTGTAAATGAAATTCTTTATTTATAAGAATTGATGTATAAAGTTATAAATTTAAGTGTAATTAAAATGTTACTATAATTAAATATAATAGAAGGTAAGCATTAAATAAATGAATGAAATTAAAGGTAATTTGAAATTGTAACTTATAGAACATAGATGAAATTATTGAACCATTAATTAATTAAAAGAATTGAGGAAACTAGTATAACTTTCAATTACATTCTTAAAGGCATATATATAACTTACCAAAATATATAAAAGTTGAAAATGTTATAAGAAAATGTAATAGATATTATACAAGTAATTAACTTGAGATAATGAAAATAATTAATGGAATTCTTTAATAAATAAGAATTTATGTGTAGGGTTATAAACTTAAGTATAATTTAAATGCTACTAGTTTAATATAATAGAAAAGTAAGTAATATAAATAAATGATTGCAAACCTTAGGAAATGAATTAATGAAATCCTTTACTTATAAGAATTGATGTTATAAGGTTAAGAATTTAAGTGTAATTTAAAGGGTTACTATAATTAAATATAATAGAAATGTAAGCATTAAATAAATGATTGAAATTGAAAAGTATATAAATGTAATGCAATAAAAAGAACTTACATGACCTGAATTAATGAAAATGAATAATTATAAGTAATAGGTGAAAATAAATGAAACAAACATTTAATGAGTAAATGAAATTAAAAGTTTATTAGAAATAAATGTAAACTAAAAGATAAATCATTGTGTAAGTAAAAAGGAAATCAAACAACAAATGTATGAAAAAAAAATTTATATGTTAATTTGATTTGTTGGTTGGAATTGTTATTGTTTGGTTTATGGTTGGTTGGGTAAGGAAATTTGAAATTGTTTGAATGAATAAATTATCTTTTTTGTTACATCTAAGACTGTTGAGTAAATGATACACTTGATAGTTTATTTTTCATTCTGTACAATTTAAAGTTTTGAACCCGAACAACTATTTGTTTTGTGTGCTTGAATGGTTGATTTGTATTTGTTGTGTACTGTTGTTGAAATTTATGGTTGTTGTATTGATTGTGGTTAGTGTTTGAAACCACCTAAATATTTCATCTTATATAATTGTTAACCCTTTGGATTATATAAGTGAAATGCAGGTTATGGAAGCAATTGCTAGTGCTTTGGTTCCATAAAATAAGCGTAAATTGCCCAACAAATAGGTACGTTTTTAGATTTCGGTTTATAGCGCTATTTTATATATTTTCCCTTGTTGGGATATAATATTTTGAGTATTATATGTGATATTTTGTTATATTTAATATTATATTTTCTCCCGAGCCTCTCCGTATAAAGGAGACTCTGCCAAAATTTTCCATAAATTTTGGACTTAGAAAAATTTGAAAATGTTTTACAAACCTTAATAATTTATGTATAAAGGATTTAAACGGGTATAAATTGGTATATCTTATTTTAAATTATTTTGTAAACTTATTGTTTATAAATTTAATATTTAAGAAAGATATATTGTTTCCTTATTTCTTCTTTTCCCTTCTTTTCCTTTTCGGGGACGAAAAGTTTTGAGTGGGGGAGATTGTAACGACCCGTAAATTTCGTAAATTAAATTGGCCTATTTATAAGATTTTTGGAATTTAATTATAAAGAAATATAATGGTTATAATGTGGTAACGAAATAAATGTTAATAATTAACCTATGAAAATATTACATTGGTTGTAATAGACTTAAGTATAAAGATTGAATTTAATAAACCCCATTTATTTGAAACCTTGTTTATTGATATGCAAAAGTATAATAAATGAGTTATTACAAGAGATTGAAATTTACATAGAATGCTAATGAATGAATAGTGGAAAGGATTATACAGGTGTATAATTTAATATGAGAAAGGAAAGTAATTAATTGATTATGTAATAAAAACATTGTAACGGTAATTGGAATAAATTAAGGAATATGTTAGTATAAGTTAATTATTAATAACTTGAAAGGAAATCCAACCAATTCAACTTAAAAGTTACACTTGGTTATAAATATAATATAAGAAAACTAATAAATATTGAATAAATTTTGGAATAGTTTGTAATAAATGTTAATTGAGTAAAACCAGTGTTATGTAAGTAATTACAATATTGGGGTGTAAATAGTGAACCTCTAAAAGCGTAATTAGGATTTAATGACAATATTGATTGTACGTTACTTATTTTATTAGGTTGTTAAGTTAATTTGTAATCAAAGGGATTAATTGCAATTAAATGGTTTTAGTATTTAAAGATTTTGTAAATATTTATTAGATGAATTTTAAGCTATTATATGAGTATGAATCTAATGTTAATTTCACTTATAGAATGGACAATTGATATTGAATGAAAAGAATAAAATTTAAGTGGGTCAATAAATTGGAATTAAATGAAATCTAACATCTAAATGTTATGTTAATTGAGAAGATAGTACTAAATAGATTGCAATTTGATTTAATAAGGATAGGTAAGTAATTTTAATAAGTTGTAGTTGATATTTAATTATGAATGTGAGTAGAATTTGGCATTTAGTGATAATTGTTAAAATTTTCCCATTCATCTAATTTACTTAATTAGAGCTAAGTCAATGACAACATTTGTGTTAATAGTAGCTTGTAAGTGGAAGTGAATGCTAAATGGTAAAAATTTTTGGTTAACCATTTTTTTAGTATATTAAAGTATAACTGGTAAATCGATTGCAATAGATATAAATATATTTTTATGTTAATGTTAATATAAAGTAATTTTTGAAAATAATGTCAAATTCATTTATGGAGATTTAGTTAAATGGGAACTTTGATTTTTGAGAAATAAAAGCGTATTAATGTGACTAAAGGTTAGAGTACGATTATTGTATGTTGCCTATTTTGGTAGCTTGTTAATTTACAATTTTGAAATCAGTTACAATAATTTAAATTGAGTATTGCGTTAATGTTAATTAAAGTAGTATTTGTAAAAATATTAAGACTTTCGTATTGGATAGTTTGTTGTAATATAAGACTTGGAAATAAAGTTATTAACGTATTGGAAAACAATTACATTTGATGAAACTAAATGTTGAAATATTACATAGATAAGAATTTAGATGAAATGGATTAATTTATGAAATAAATTTAAGGATAGGATAGCAACTATATAAATTACCTAATTAATTGGTCAATGAATTTATTAATAATAAACGTTACTTTAAGGATAATTAGTGTAGTAACGTAAGGTGAAAATGTATATTAAAGGGGAAACGTTAAATTTTAGTTAAGGTAGTAATTTATGAATTGGGAATAAAATTCAAATGTTATGTTAGGCTGTAAATCAATTTGGGTAATTAGATATATACTAATGTTAAATATATATACATAAGAGGATGATTGATTTAATAAAGAGAATTGAATACGAATGGTATAAAATTTCATTGAAATAAGATTTTATAATTTATTGAATTTACTTTAATTAAAGGTAAACACTAAATTTTTGCAATAAATCCTTATTTGATATGGAGGTTTGGTTAATAAATTTGA
Organism: Allium fistulosum; assembly: GCA_030737815.1. NCBI lineage: Eukaryota > Viridiplantae > Streptophyta > Magnoliopsida > Asparagales > Amaryllidaceae > Allium > Allium fistulosum. Next base: position 792,873,057 of record CM060902.1, on the reverse strand, counting down.
AGCTAATTGCAATCAGAAATGATAGAAATGGTAAGTTGACCATTTATTCATAATAAGATCTAGAAATCAAATAAATGGATTATTGGAATTTAAAATTGACAAATTGTGAATTCATTAAAATTCGGATCCATCTGTCTATTCCAACTTCATCTATAAATACCCCACTAAACCCTAGCCTCCGCCTATTCTCATTTTTCTACGCGTAAAATTTCATCAACTCCTTCTCCTCCTCAATGGCAGACAAAAATCTCAGATCCATTTCAAAATCAAAGTCAAAAATTCAAAGTCCTCAAAAACATCTCAAAATCTTATATGTTGAAGCTCTCGACGAGCGTAATTTAATGGTGTTGTCTCATGCGCGTCAATTTGCCTAGAGATAATTGCGTGCGTTGTTGTAGAGAATGAAAAGAAGAAGGCAGTGACGTGTGATCTAGCGACGTGGCGGTAAATGTGTTCTCTTTTTGTTTCTATTTAAATTTAATTTCAATCACAATTTTCGCTATAACTCTCGCATACGAACTCCGTTTCACACGCGGTTTTTTTTGTTAGGATCGTAATAAAATTCCGGACTTGATGACGCTGGTTTGGACAAATTATGAGACAGTCAAAATTTTGGGTTTAAATTGGATTTGAATTCAATTTAAATTCAAAAGGTGAGTGTTTTAACCCACTCACAACTTCTAAGATTTCTTATGTTTGTTAAATTAAATTTTGATGTGATTTAAAATTTATCTACGATTGTTTGGGCATATATTTAATCATCATCTCAGTTAGATAGCATTTATTTAAATTTAATTGTTATTTAATTTTATTATTACATATAATTTGACAGTTAAATTTATTTATTATTGCATATAATTTGACAGTTAAATTTATTTATTATTGCATATAAACTGCCAGTTGAACAGTTATTAATTTTTATTGAATATAAACTATTCGTTGATGCCTGTTATATTTTATATGCTTTATATTGATGTTTTGTTTAAATAGGATGATGATTGTCATAAATGGTTGTTTATTGATATTTGGATGAATGGATGCTATATTTTATATTGTATAAACTGCAAGTTATTATGCATTTTCATTCCATTCGGGATTGCGGTTTGAAATGATATATAACCGTAAACTTTTATATTTAAAATTACGGATTGAAATGATAAATATCTGTATCACTTGACCATAGGATAGAAAATTATATACAGGCACCGTGGTCTATATATAAAATATTTTAAAGTGATTTTCTATGGGTTTTGGAAAATAAGGGTTTATAAATATACTAATTTTGACATTATGTAAATATTATTTTATATATGGTTAAATTCTAAAATTTAAGCTATGTATAACTTGATGATGTTTTAAGTTTGATTTATGAATATTTCAAGTTTGAGCTTTATTTAAGTGATATTGAATTTATTAAATAAATATTTCTAAACTAAATAATAGTAAATTGAATTAAAGTATATATAAGATTATCAGATTTGGTTGGGAATTTTGGAATATTTAAAGACTTGAAATATATCAAAATTGAAATGTTTTATTGAAATTAAGGTATTATTGTTTTCAAAGTATTGGTTTTCGAAATGGTTATAACTTTGAAAGTAATATGGTTTGAAAATGAATTTATTTGAAATAGAATTTATTTAAGAATTATCTTTAAATATATTGATTTAAAACCGATTGAAATTTTGAGATTAAGAATATGACTGCATTATGTGATTTGGGTTTAAGATGGTTTTAAAGAATATTTCAAGTTTTATAATTAAAAGTAAGAATAGTGATTGAAAATTTGGATTTTATTTAAATGATATATTATTGAATTTGGTTTTAAAGTATATACTATTTTGAAGTAAATGATATGTTTTGAAATAGCAATAATATTTTGGTTTTAAAGTATATACTATTTTGAAGTAAAGGATATGGTTTGAAATGGCAATAATATTTTGGTTTTTGATGTATATACTATTTTGAAAAAAAGAATATGTTTTGAAAGGGCAATGATTGTGTTTTTAAAAGTATATATATTTTTAAAATGACCATGCTGTTATAATAACGTTTGGTTGTTAAAGAGACCGAGATCGGATATGGACATACTCTCTGTCGATACCGAAAACCACTTTGACAACTGTATACGTGGTGGAGTTTCCAGAATGAAGTAGGATGGTGGCAACGATCCTAAGGTATATACGTGGACCCAACTCCCGTGAGTTGGCATAAGGTGGCTAAAACAGGAGCGATCGACGGGCCAAGGAGGTTGCACCTCTGATCGGACACACTTCTTCGATACCATTCTATTACTTGTGATTGATTTGGTGGCCACCTTTGATTTGGGAGTGTTGTTCGAGGTGGGCGGTAGTGGCTGCTATGCGTCACCACCAGTCCGGATGCATAATTGGTATATCTACCCTGGCATTGCCTTGTGTGCCATGTCACCTACCATATCGAGCTTTACTACGATTTATGATTTCTCCCGTAGCCTGTGGAGTATCGAGGGTAGCCCCCATTTTGGGAGTATGCTAATACTGGATAGACTACTGGGACTATTACGTGTTAAGGGCTATATGGGTAACCCCTTGACGCTATTAAAAAGTATGTTTATTTTATATTAGACAATATTATAATAGCGAATATTACTACATAGTAGATAGTTTAACGGATCCTTAAGAGGTGTGAATCCCGAACATTTCTTAAGTTACTGCACTCACGTTAGACACTGGATAGGAGATGTCAAACCCCGTAAACATCTCTGACGCCGTTTACACTCATATTTATTTCATTGATTTAACTTACATAAGATCTTTTAGTTCTGACTCGAGTGTTTTGTCTTTTCAATTCGCTCGGGTCAGCCTGAGCATTTCAGGATTTAAAGGCCCTATTTCTGGAGGACGAAGATGAAGATTTTATTACTACTATTTATTATATTACACTAGACCATTGTATTCCGCTGCATTTATTATCATTCTCTGGTATGTGTAACTCTGATATGTATTGTATAAGTATAATCAAATGTTTTGTAAAACAGCTTCATGAACTGTTATTTAATTATTATATTTTATCGTTCCGCTGCAAGATTCTATTTTGTTTCTTTTATTTCTCCACTTTTTCTTATTTACCCCATAACAATCCGCCCTTCTGTATGGTTTAAGTCGGCACGTGTGTCTTCTTAAGCGTACAAAAAGGTGGTTCGTTACATTTGATATACTCTAATTTATATAAACATTAAATTTATGTAAATTTAAAATATGAAAATGTAAATAAATAAAATAATGATTTATTTACAAATATTTTAGATTAGATCTAAAATCCCCTTTAGACTTCATAAGCCTATTAGATCCAAAATAAGAATATTTTTTTAGATCTACCTTTATCTCCCACTTCTAACTAGCCCAGTTACAATGGTATCGAGCCCAAATAGTCTATCCAGTCTAAATCAATCATGTTATGGCTAACTGATTAAGCTTACCCATTTAGTAGGATGTCTAGAAAAGTGATGTCTAGGTTGGGTTTGGATAATCAAGTACCCTGCCTAACCTAGCTATCAGCCTAGCCCAAAAGGTGAAGTTTGCCTAAAAGCTATCCCTAAATGGCCTAAATTGAATTTGAGCCTTGGGCCAATTTTGAAAATATGTTTGAAAATTTAAAGGATATTTTAAATTTATAAGTCAAATTTAAAATATGAAATAAAATTCAAAATAGTTATAAAATCCATTTTGTAAAATGTTTTGAAAATAAATTAGTATTTTGAAAATTATTTGAAATTTAATTAATTGAATTAATTAAATAATTAAAAGTTAATTAATTTAATCAAAACATATATATGTTGATATACATATATATACAACTATAAATGTTATAGCATAACGTCTCTCTGTGTGTGTGTGTATATATTTATATTAAATTGTTTAATGTAAATTAAAATAGTTTTCAATTTATTAAAATATATAATTAAAATTGTTTTAATTAAATAAAAAATTTATTTAATAAATAAATTAACTAAATGTTAATTAATAAAATAAGATTTACATATATAATGATATATGCATGTAAAACTATAAGTGTTATAGCTAGTATTCATCCTAAATTGTTTAGGATGAATAAAATAAAATTTTGAATTTAAGAATAATTTAGTTAATTATCTAATTGAATTAAAAAAAATTAAAATTTATTATAAATGATTTAATTAATAATATACATAAGAATATTATATTATAAAAGTTTAAAAAGTAGTTAAACTTGTATAATATGAATGTATAATATAAGTGGAACTAGAAAGAAACCAAATTAGATTTAAGGAATAAATATATTGTACGTATACCGTAATTTCAAATGTGTCTGACACTTAATCACGAGGGCATTTCCAAAGAAATACGTTATTCCCTAAATCAATTCTCTCAAATAAATATATTAAAGAGTTTGATCCATAATATAAAAGTTGTCCTCTACCATTTATATGTTAATAAATTACTTGCATACTCTCTATTTATTGAGCAAACTCAAGCTAGAGATGTTATGTGTAGTATTATTAATATATTGATGGATGTAGTAAGGTACATGTACGTATTTAATGAGCAAACTCAAGGTACGTACATCTATACTTAGACTGTTGCAAATCATGGGTGTGAGTAAATAATCTATTTCAACTTGTTGAGCAAACTCAAGGTCAAAATTGAGATTAGGATGAAGACCATGGGTTAGGAGTTGTATATGATATAACCAATAAAGTATTATCCATCGCTTGCGAGCCAATGAATTATTGAGCAAACTCAATGTCAAAATCCCAAGGCAACTGACTCCTAACACTCATTGGAGAAATTAAAATATTTCTATGTTTTTCGTAGACTTTTGAGAAACATAAAAATATAGTGAGAGCCTTATTAGAAAAATAAAATGGTAACATTCAACCTTTCTAATATTTTATGAACATTTTCTATATAGAGTTAATAATCTACATCGATAAATTTGTAAAACTAATATAATTGATAAAATGTTTATATGAAATATACAATTGAACAGAGTTAAAGATTGCCCAAGAAATATAGGATATGCTTACCTTAAATCTTTTGGCATGTTCTTGCTTCAAGTCCATTCAAGAACTTAACTGTAGACTACTAGACACATTCATAACTTAGTCGCTTAAGTGTTTATTTGCAGACTTTATATCGTCTGCATAAGTTTAAACCCTTAAGAAATACAAGAATATATATATATATATATATATATATATATATATATTTGATCCGTATATGATCACATATAACAGTTATATGGTAAACCGTCATAGTTCATAATGTACAAAACGTCAATGCAATTATTTCATTGGAAATCATCAAATAAACCATCATACAAAATTGTGTGTTCAATATGATTGATTACAATAAGGATTTCCTTTGAATGGTTGGCCCATTTTAGGAAAAGAAAGTGATGTACAAGAGTGGATGTAACTTAGGCATAATTTGGATAAAGAGAGTGAATAGTCAACTATGCTTCATGAAGGGACTTCGGAAACGAGAATTGTATGAAATACTAAAAAATACTTAATATGGAATGAAAAATGTGATTTATATTCCAAATTGTTTTATGATATAGAAAATTATTTTCTATAAAAGTCATTTCCACGAGTTTAAGATATTTGATCGAAAAACTCTCGATTGTAAACTAGTTAGTAAAAGAAATAAATAGCTTATAATAAGTAGTTGAATGAGTTTGGTATTTCATACACCATTAGAGTAATAGCGAAAATAGTAGGAGCATGCCATATAATAATTATCAATGGATGCATAAGATACAAAAAATTGTTTTCATAAATATACCAAATATTGTTTATGAAATAATAATTAATTTCAGTATTGACTGAAAGTGAATATAATTGTATTTCATTATGAATATTTTAAATATTCGTTATGAAATAATTCTATTAGAATAACGACATTTGTTGCATTAACTACATAACACTGAAATGTCTATAATTTTTTACAATTACTATAGAATTGAGGAAAAAAGCACATGTTTAGTAGGAGCAGCATAAGAGTTGGTGAACTCTTCAGATTGATACATCTTTATGTATGCCGTCAAAAAGTCTGATAATAACAAATATAGTTCCATATACTTTGTTTAGTTTACTAATGAATTAACATAAAATGAACATGTGTATTTGATACACAAGCCATGTATTTATGACAGATTCATTGAATATAAAATGGAAGTATAAAATGTATCATGCAAAGGAAATAAGAAAATTAGATTTGATTGAATATGTGAGTATGTTGGAAAACGGTCCCAACAGTACCTAAAAATAAATAAAGATTCAATCTCAAAACTCACATCTTCCTTTAATACATAATGATGTATCGATGAGGAGTAATCAAACTTGTTGGAAAAAGTATGATTGATAACGAGTGAAGTTGAGTTCACTTCTTTCTATAAGGTCATATTTAATAATAAGTACATAAGGTTAAAATTTAATTTCATCTAAAGAATAGTTTATGAGATCATACAAGATGAACGATAATATGAAACCCCTGCATATGCTAGGTCAAGGAGTTGACAGGTTGTGTAAATCGAGAGGCTGCATGTAATATTTACTCGTGAGGGACCGTGTGTGAACCATCCCAAAGCAGTTTGGGACCAATCAATGTTAATTGACCAATTAATGCTATGAACTTAAGTTCGCAAATCTAAAACTTAAATTAATTTATGTGTACAGGAAATTCATAAATTTTTTATGAATACCTATTATGTTTCACTGAGAAACAATTATTGTTTCACGAAACGCCAACTTCATAATGAAGGAATTTCTTTTAGAAATTATTAGTAGTGAAATGAATTTAGATACCATCAAAATATAAAATTGATAACAAAGGATGGAAAAAAATTGACCGAACTAAATAGACACGACACATTAGAATGTTTAACGATAAATCTCGCACATTAAAGAGAACTATTAATTTTATTAATATCAAGAAAAGAGCTTCCTTAGTCTTAAGTAGGTCATTAAGAGTATTGACTCACCATATGGCATGATGTGTAAAATTGAAATGGAATTCATGTATGTTATCAAAATATAAATTTGATGTTGGTACCCCAAAGGATATGTTCTATCGGCTGCAAAAGTGTCTTCAAAAAGAAGATCTATGCAGTTGGAATATAACCCTCGTTGATAAGAATAACATTGTAAATTTAAATTGTTGAAACTAACATAACAGATTCATCATTCAATATGTTTTAACCAATTCGGATTTTACTCACAATATTTATCGTTCAATAAGACTTTGAATTTTAGTACATATATTGCAACAAAAATTTCTAAATAATGATTTAGAATAGATTTTTTGAACATAACAACCAAAATGTCTCGAAGTCAATGGAAGCGACGACTAAGTTTGTGAAAATTAGAAATGATCCAAGAAATGATACAAAAGTGTTATTTGGTAAGCATCAGAGTTAAGGAAGTATTTTAATAGAGAAATCAAATAATTTGAATTTCAGTCAAAATATAGAGGAAGCGTGTGTCTATAAATAAGAATATTAATAGATACTAAAATATATTTCTAAAATTACAAGTAAACAATAAATTTATTATTGTTAATGATGTATTCATGTTAAAATCATCTCAGTTTTGTTGTTTGATACTCGACATTGGTTCTGAAAATGACATCTTTTATAATCAGTATAAAAGGACGATGGGATTGGCCTAAACGATATATGCAGACACGATATTAAAATTGTTTAATATGGAGCATCTAAGATGGGTTTCTTATGCATTGGCAATAGGATTTATCATACATGTTATATTGTCTACAATATCACACTTTGCTCATGTATTTGATACATAAAGCAAGTAACAAATCTGAATTAAGATCACTTAAAGTTAGTTTACAGTGTTCTCGAGTATTTATGAAATACTAGAGAACCGTTTATAGAAATAATGAACCCCTTATGGAGTGCATGAACTCGAACTTCATTAATGATACCGAATATGGTATGTTAATCCTAAATCCATATTCAAACTTAAGTTAAGAACTTTAAGCTGGAATTGTTCCTAATAGTAAGTAGTTAACCAAAGGCTACTATAATGTAAGAAGTATAAATAAATGCAAAAATTTATAATATAGCTTAGGTGATTCCAAATGTTGAGAATCCCACGACATTGTTATAAGATAACAATGTCGTGTTATAGTTTGCAAAAGAACCTAGAGCTCACTATTAGTCAAGAGACATACTCTGAATAGTTCCATATGATAAAGGTAGATTATCAGCATCAGAGAGAGTTGGTTGACAGGGTAGATAATTAAAACAAAATACCATACCCGTTCACTAAGGGATTGACCCAATTAGTTTTTGAGAAAACAGATCGATGAAGTTGGAAGATTCCATCATTGATCTTAAGTGCAAGTGGGAGATTGATAGAGATAGGGGTGGCCTAGGGGCGATTATATATTTTGTTACATATATTTAACTCCGTGATCAATCTTTTTCAAAATAAAAGATGTTTTTCATTTCTATTATATACCTATTATATAGTGATATAAATTATTAAGTAATTAATTTAAAGTATATAGATGGAAAATTCTTAAAGATACGTTATGTGATAGTAATCACATAATGTTGTAATCATTAGAATTTTAGCATATTGAAAATAACATATTGTTTTGAATATTCCTAGTCAAGATGTTTCAAGAAAGGACATCGATTAATCCATTGAGACTAGAGTACGTAACGTTCTCCAAATGTTGGGCAGTGTATTTTTTGTGACTACTAGAGGCACCAAGAAGTTACGTGCAGATAGTTATTGGATAAATATGAAATGACACACTCAAGAGTTCTCTGTTGTTTAGTATAACTAAGGTCAAACAAACAACCTTGAAGTGACGATGTTACATAATTCTCTCGACTAGAGAATACTATGTAACTTCAATGTGGACACTCCACTTTGATTATAGCAAAATCATGGTATGACATCCATCGAACGACTATAGATGGGTCCGAGTTGAAGCATTGAAAGTGAAACATTATTCAATAGGGAATTCGTCTCCTTACTTATATGGGGTTAGTATCATGATCAGCCCTAGTAAACTCAAAATCAAAATATCTGGCCAGAGCAATACGGTTAATAATAATTGTTATTATCGTAAAAAGGGTTTTTTGTTTGGAATTAAAAAGCTAAATGTGGACGATGTTGGAATTTTAACCAAATCATTCATAAGTCCTAATATAAAAGTGTTGATGAAGAAACCTTGTTATTAATAGAAGGCCGGGAAATTCTACGAATTGAAAGGGAACAGGAAGCTGCCGATGTTGCTACGACATCAACTGTCAAAACATTGTCGGAGCCCCTTGCTATTACCGGGTAACTCTTATAGTAGTAAAATTGGATTTTACCAAAAAATATGTAGATGATAAAGTTGGCCAAAATGTCACTCCACTAGATAATGTGACAAGTGAATGTTAATTTCAAATAGTTTGACATTAACCGCACCTACGAGTCGCACAACCGCATTGATAGATTCTCCAAAATACCACATAATTTAATTAATTTATAAACAGTTATAAATTATTTAAATTAATTAATATTTTTTTGAAATAGTAATTAATTATTTTTTATTTGATGTATTGGATGCCATAAGTATTTTTTGGATGCTATTAGTAATTAATTGGGTGTGTACATAAAAGTTGTATATGTATAAACCAATATACGATATCGATGGGCATTTAAATTTGATTTAAATTTAATTATGAGCTAAGTGTTGTTGAACAAATTAAAGGACCATCTAGCCTCATTCATGAATGGCCATAGGAAGAAAGAAGAGGCCTGAAATCCAATGGTTGGATTTAGAAAATGAAGGAAGGAGGTTAAGGAAGGTTTCATCTATAAATATCTTGTATTTCATTCAATAGCTATTCTTAATCACTCTCTTTCAAAACCCTAGACTCCATCTTCATTTTTTAACATTCATGATCGAAAATTCAAGGCAAAAAAATATATTTTAATGGCATCCAATTAAACCAATCAACTAAAAGGTGGTTCTTCATCTCTTGCAAAGCTAGGTGTTATCCGGGTTTTTAACCCAGCAGAATCCAAAGGAAGTCAGGTCAAAGGAAGTCGGAACATCTACGTCGAGTCAGAACAAACTGAGAATCAACCAAAAGGACTAGAACAGCAAGCCAAGAAGAAGGTAGAAGAAAGCAGAAAAATGCTAAGGACATGGATCATCAACGATCCATATCCTATGGATCGCTAGCGATCCATAGTGTTTGCTCGGGAGCCCATCTATCTTCCCTGCATCATGATCTAGAAGACGAAGACCAAAAAATTGGCTAAGTATATGGATCGCTAGCGATCCATAAATTTTTATTAGTTCGCTGCTACAACAAAGCAAGGGGAATGCATGAAGGCATTGGATCGCTTTCGAGCCTAATCTATGGATCGCTACCGATCCATAGAGTTAGCTCGGTTCCTGACATAATTTCCAGTGCGCCTTCATGTGGTCGTGTGCAAACATTTTGGCAAACGGGCTTGGCCCAGCAGCTCTCCAACCTCTATAAATACTCTCCAACCTCCAGCATAAAAATGGGCTCGGGACTGGTTGCCAGAACTCTACTGGAAGCTTTCTTCACTTCCCACCTCCCTCACAATGGTCTTAAAAGGAATTCACTGTGATTCTCCAGTGGATTCCAAACTTGGAGATTCAATCTAGCTAAGGATATTCAAGAGCTTTGCAATCCAATTATTCTTGCAACAGCAATCAGTCAATAATAAAAGTTATAAAGTGGACGTAGGCTTCATTAACAGCCGAACCACTATAAAAATATTCTTATCTTCTTGCTGTTTCTATTCTTGAGATATCTCTATTCTACTTTATTTTGCTCTGATAAACAGGGCTGGTGCTTTCATACTCTATCCAGGGTGTTGATTCATTTTTAGGTTAAGACTAGGAGACTGATTCAAATTTGGATCTTTGAGCGTCTACCAATTAAGGTGCATTCAAGGGCTGCATCTGTTAGATATAATTTGTTATATATATATTCATCGTAATGATATAGATCTAGTTATTTGTATATGCATTTTCTGTCCACCTTTAATTTGTATATGTATTGATATGAAAATTTTGAGTTTGTTGATTTGAATTGGATTTGAAAATAATAACAATGGTTTTGATTGTTAATTCTTATTGTTTTCTTTATGTTGATGTTGGTGTTATTTTAAGTCTAAATCTAATAACAAATTAATATATAATATATATAGTTGAATGTCAATGGTAATTTCATCGTTTCATAATTAGTTTTCTATTTTAAAACACACACACACATACACACACACATATACATACATGCATACATACGTATACACAGACACACACACACACACACACACACACACACACACATATATATATATATATTTGTATTAAAATTAATTTGAAAACTATTTTACAATGAATGTTTAAAAAACATTTATATACACACACACATCTTAATATTAAAAGAGATCTGTTTTTAATGTAGGATTCTACATGTATCAACATTTCAATTTTGTTTAACAAATTTAACTTTGTTATTGCTTATAAAATATCTACATTTAAGCTTACCTTAAATTACTAACATATAAACATAGGTTATATTTGAACTTGTAGATTAGATCCGTTTTCCAGTTGTTTCACTAAATCAAATCATTGCATGTTTTGGAAGTAAATCTTGAATTCAAAATAGTTGACTTGGTTGAATTAATTTAGACTAATTAAAGGGTTCGAAAGGGGATATAATCGATTGGAGGCATATGCAATAGAAAGTTAAAGATGCTCGAAAAAACCCCAATTAACCAGCTTCCAATCTCATCATGGAGCTTCCATCGTCGAATCATGAGTGGTCGTCGTCGAAAATCATCAAAAATCGTCAAAATGGTCGTTGAAAAACCCACTTCAGGGTTGACTCAAAGTCAAACTTGGGTAATCGACTATTTGACTCGAACTAGATTCTAGAAGTCCTGACCCAAAATCAGGCTCGGGTAAAACCAAGATTTTCTCCAAGTAAACATGCAAATGACTCCAAGCACCGTTCGTCACCAACCCAGCACTTCAAATTCCGTGACTCCAAGCGAACCATGTGTTGACTCTAAGCCAATGACAAATTTTCTTGGGTCGGACTCCAAGTAAAATACCACTGATCCATCAATGTCGATCCATCTTCTGTTTCCCATAACTTGAACATGCGAACTCCAAATGCCTTGAAATTTAGAATGCAACCTTATGGAGCCTACTTGGTCACCCCAGACCGATCTCACCTAGTTTGAAATTTTTTGGGGATCATCACTAATCCATGACCCCATCATAAGTGATTTTTCATTCAATCGGCATTTCCAATCATTCAAGCATAGACAATTATGCATATATCATTCTCAAGCATTATAAACAGCCATAACTTGAAAACGGACCGGTCTGACAATGATTAGAGCATCTTCCCCAATCAGAACCCATTCACCGAAGCTGTTCAACATACAAAATATATAAAGAAGTTTATCATGCAAACTATACCTTTTGTACAACTGTACAACTGATTCGAAATTGATTTTTTTATAGGTATGACTAGCGTATGAACGAAGCGAGGGCGACAGATGCAGTCTACTGCAAGGCCCTTAGGAATCATTAAAGGATGAAACAACCTACTACTCTGGAAGAATTCTATGGAAAGGAAAACTGGTTCTAATGACTAGAAGTAGTGCAATTGGAAGAAGGCAAACCCGACAATTTGCCAAAGAACATACCAAACGGTGAAGGAGCTATAGGACCTCAGGGACCTTCTACCCAAGCAAGGCTACTAAGACCTAGTAGAAAAGCGCCCCAGCTAACTGATGAAATCAAACGAAAGGATGATTATCAAATAACACTCTAGCTAGCTAGCAACTAAGGAATGAGGCAGCAACCTAAAGAGATGCCCTCTCATCCATACTTGTCTACTTTCCTTTTCCAAATGAGCCAAACCGGGACACTAGGGGCATTGCAGACAGCAAGGTGAAAAAAATGCTTTTATGCCCTCGACAAGTCATGTCGATCCCCCTTTTGAGAATTGGCGTTGCTCTGGTAGCGTCGAGAAGTCTTGTTTAAAGGATCGTCGGACAAACAGATCCAACACCTTAGTCTACAGGAACCGATAAAACTATGTTCCCGTGAGCTGAATCAGAAAAATTCCTCTTGAAGTCGATGAATCATTGCTTTAAGACCACCGGGCCATCGGACACACGACCCAAAACTCCTCTCGGAATCGATAAATTATCATTCTAAGACCGTCTGGTCGCCTGACATCCGACCACAAAAACTCCTTCATGAACTAAAGCGTCATGAAGGTCTTCCACGAACTAAAGCGTCGTGAAGGCGAACCGGTTGATCAGCGGTTATCTGATCCAAAAAACCCTTCAAGAACGCAAAGGTCTTTCATGAACTAAAGCATCATGAAGGCAAACCGGTAGATCAGCGGTCATCTGATCCAAAAAACCCTTCGCGAACGTGAAGGTCTTTCACGAACTAAAGCATCATGGAGGTAAACCGGTAGATCAGCGGTCATCTTGTAACGACCCAATATTTTCAACCATTCGCATCCATTATAAGTGTATAGGTAGACACTCATGCCGGAGTTGAATTGCTCAAAATACCGCGTTGTAAATAAAATTTGGCAAATCTCAGAATATACAGTAAATAAATATAATCACAGATCACAGACACAGAGTAAAATAATGCAGCGGAAGTAAAAGAAATAGTAGTTCATGAAGCTACTATATAAATATATCAGAGTTACATAAGATACAACAGAAGAAATAGAGTACAACAAAAGTCTCAATAAAATAACCAAGTACAAGCTGAGTAGAACAACGGAACTGAAATAGATAGGACATGACAAGCAGATAATCTCCAGCGATTCAAATCTCCAAGAGAGTGGAAATCCAAATCTGTGAATAACTCAGGCTGACCCGAGCGTAAAGCAAAACACAAAACACTCGAGTCAGGACAATATATACTTATATAATGTAAACCAACTCAAGTGAACTGTAATAAAGGTACAAGTAACTTAGAAGATGCTTGGGACCGCCCATCCTCTAAGGATCCGTTAAACTATCTACTATGTAGTAATATTCGATATTATAATAGTGTCTAAATAAGTAAAGTATAATCATATAGAAAATAGCGTTAAGGGGATGGAGAACCTTAACGCGGTCGGATCTTAAAATCATAATCGTAGTAAAGCTCGATATGGTAGGTGACACGGCACAACTAGGCAATGCCAGGGTAGATATACCAATTACGCACACGGACTGATGGATACGCATAGCAACCACTACCGTTCCACCTCGAACAACACTCCCAAATCGGAGGATGGCCATCTAATCAATCACAAGTAAGAGTATAATATCGAAGAAATGTGTCCGAGAAGAGGTGCTACCTCACTGGTCCGAGATCGCTCCTGTTTTAGCCACCTTATGCCAACTCACGGGAGTTGGGTCTACGTAACATACCTTAAGAACGTCGCCACCATCCTACTTCATTCTGGAATCTCCACCACGTACACAGTTGCCAAAGTGGTTTTCGGTAAGACAGAGAGTATGTCCATATCCGATCCCGGCCTCTTTAACAACCCAACGTTATTATAACCCGTGGTTATAACTTTTAAAAACAATACTTTACTTCAAAATAAAATATCATTTCAAACCATATCTTTATCAAAATAAAGATTAAATCAATTCCAAACCATTTCCATATATTTAAATTTTCATATAATTTCAAAACTTCATTTCAAATCATTTTAATATAATAAAATATCATATCCTTACAAACTTCATTTCAAATCATTTTAATAAAATAAAATATCCTATCAGTTCAAATCCAAATATTCAACTTTAAATACCTTTTAAATTCAAAGATATCGTTCATTTACTATCATTTCAAATCACCTTTAAATAGTTTATATTCCAATCAAAATAATTCATTTAAACCTTTTAAAAGTGTAATTATTATATTTTCAAATCAAGTATTCAATTTCCAAAGTTTCAAACCATTCTGAGTTCGTTTACTAAGTCAAAAACCCTAATTATTAGAATTTCAGCATTTCACAGCATTTAAAACAACTGTTATAAGTTATATTTGAAAACATTTTTAATTCAGCAAAGACAACACTTAAAACTGCTGTTAAAACTCAGTTTTAGTTGAATTATAGTTCAAAACAGAAAAGACAGCATTTCAGAAGTGCTGCGGTAGTTCAGATTTCAAAACAAGGGTTAAATTTGGTTTCAGCAAAGACTGCAGACCACTATAGCATTTCCAGAGAATGCTATAATAGGCCTGAGTTCAATATTAGCCTATAAGTTCAATTACAGCAACTACAGCATATCAGAAATGCTGTAATAGCTCTTTTTACACAATTTTAGTTCAAAACAGAATCTATAGCATTTCTGAATGCTATTAAAAGTAGATTTCAGGTGTTAGTGTATTTCCAGCAATTAAATAACTTCAATTTAAAACACATAAACATTTTAAAAATCATATTTTAACATTTAAAATGTTCATTTACATATCATTTAACATGTATCTTTTTCACAATAAATTTCTTATAATTAAATCCAATTTTCAACAATTTACTTAATAAATTTAAGTGTAAAAGTTTCCAATTCTTCACATTTCAACAAATAACTTAACACTTCAAATTTAAATTACCATTTCACAAATTTAACTAAATTTCCAATTTTATTTAATTAACTTAAACCTTTAATTAAAACCAAATTTCACATTTCCAAGTCAAGTTATATTTTAAAAGATCACTTTTAAACATTCATTTATTTAACCACTTAAATTCATAGAAAAATCAATAATACTTTAATAAATCACTTAAATTCAAATTTAATCAAATTATCATATTTACCATTTCCAAATAAAATTTAATATCCATTTTTTTTATATAACCTAAATAACACTTTTAACCAAAATTCCAAATTTCCAACTTAAGTTATATTTCAAAAATCCAGTTAAACCATTCATTAATTACATTTTTAACACATAGAAAAATCATAATTTCTTTATTTTAAAACATTTCAAAATCTATTTAAATCAAATTTCATAAATTTATAATTTTTAAAATACTTAAAAATATCCAAAACACTTTATAAAATAACCACGGGCCTGTATATAATTTTCTAACTTAGGTCAAGTGATACGGATATGTATCATTTCAATCCGCAGTTAAAAAAAAAAGAAAAATCCGGGTTCTATCATTTCAAACCCGCAATCCCAAGTTAAAATAATTTTAAATAAAAATCGTTCAGGCCTATCATTTCAGCCCATAACGATTTTTCCCTATTCTAAAGTCCGTTCGGGTATGTATCATTTCAACCCATAGTGATTCTAATCTACAGGGAACTTGCAATGGTGATAACAGATATAAATAACAGAATAACATTAAATAACAGTAACATATGATATAACAGGTATAATAACAGGTGTGAACATCATATGATAATAATATAAGCATATAAAACTTGATAATATATTTCTACAGATTCGCAGGGTGTCAATTTACTAGTTATATAGGCACATATTGTCTGGTGAGAATAACTCACCTTTTTATGCTGGAGATATCAATTAGAATGACACAACTGATCCAGAAGGCACGACCTTTGATTTGAGTGGAGAAAATAGCCAAGATATCATCTTGTAAACAATACCCAAACAAGACAAAACAATATAGCACATGAATATACTTAACATAAAACAATGTTGAACAAATTGAAATACAAAGCAATAAAGACAAGACTTTGCCTTTACCATTCAAATGCTTGACCATAGGGGATCAAGTGCTCAGCCATGATGTGTTTGGGCTCAGGTTAGCATCATATAGGTCAGGTTTAGCACACCTAAGCATGGCAACATGAAGTGATGTGAAGGGTAGGAGATGCAACATGAAGAATATCAATGGACAAGGCAAATAGGTGAAGTTTTGGTCACAACAAGGCTCGACTTGGTCATTGCTTGGCTCAGCCATGCATGGTACAGGTCTGGACAGTGGAGGGTGATGGTGCAGCAGCAGCCAAAGGTCATGTAGTTGCTGGTGGTGGTGGTTCTAGGGGTGGCCAAGGCGATAGATGAAGGTGGTGGTGAAGCATATGTGGTTTAGGCATTGTTTGGAAGGGTTTTTGTGCAATTTTGTGGTGCTAACTTAAATGGATGGGCATGGATTGTCATGGTCAGTGGAGGAGGAGGAGGTGCTGCTGTAGATGGTGGTGGGGCTGAAGGTGGAGAGGATGGTGGAGATGAAGGTGGTAGAGGCCAAGCAAAGCTAGAAGAGGACGAAGGCAAAATCAATGGAAATTGTGAAGTAAAGAAGAGATAAAGGAAGAAGATAAGAGGAGAATGGAAGCCATATTTTTTTAGGGTTTAGGAGCTTTGGAATTTCGTGATTGAGAGAAAAAAAAAAGTGGCTGCTGAAGAAATGAGGAGATGTTGCCAATTGAATGAAAAGTTAGGTTAAAAAGTAGAAGGGTTAGAAAATAAAAGGGCCTTAGGAAGATAGAAAGTTTAAGGCCTTTCAAATTTCTTTAATTCATTTTTATAAGTTTATATTTCTGATAATAACAGAAATTCCAGTTAAAAATTCGAAAATTTGATAAAATATAAAAATATATATAATATTTATTGATTATATAAAGTAGAATTAAGGAAAATAGTTAAAACAGTGAACTAGACTAGAAAATTTTGAAATTGAATAGAAAAATTTTTAGAAAATTCATATGAGCTTGCAATATATTTTTAAACATAAATAATATATAAAATAAAAATATATTCACAAAATAAATATTTAAAATTTAATTTACATATAATTTTTAATGAAGAAAATAGCAGAAAATAGGAAAACAGCCTTTAAAAATGAAAAATAAATACAGTAAATTTTGGAAAAATACTATTATCAATTTAAAAACATAAAAAGACAAAATATACATAAAAACATATTAACACATATTAAAACAAAATATAAGAAAGAAAATATGATTTAAAAAAATTTAAAATAGGCAAAATTGCACAAATAAACAAATTATACTAAAAATTGAAATGTACATAACTTTTACATTTTAACTCCGTTTTCAACGAAATGAAAAGTAGTGTTCAAGTTATTAAATCTATTTTCATAATAAAAGATAAATTTATAATTTCAAACTATTAAAAATTTAAACTTAAAAGTCAAAGTTTGACTATTGACCAAAATTCACATTTTCAGGAAATATTAAATTTAGTCATATTTGGAATTCTAACCCACATCAAAGTCAAAGTTTATATTTAAAATAACAAAATTTATTCTTTTCATAAATAAAGCTTTTGAATCTGGAAAAATCAATTAAAAAAAATATTTGAAAAATACAGGGTTGTTACACTCTCCCCCACTCAAAACTTTTCGTCCCCGAAAAGGAACGAGGTACGGGAAAGCACAGAAAAAGATAGAATGAAATAGAATTAAGACAAGATGATAAGACAATTGGAATTACACCTGATAATTATTGTTATAGGTAAGTTTAACAAGATGGAGGTGATCAAATCAAGAATATAAGCACAAAAAAGATCCTCTAGAGTCTGAATCTCCCTTTCACTTGACCGACAGTCTATGAATGGAAAAACAGTGTTCAGATCCAGATGAGTAACAAAGATTATCATAGATTACAGAAAGATTTCTAAATAGACTGGTATAAGCAATAGCCTTCCCATTCTGTAACAAGATAAGAGAAATAAGGACAACCAAAAGATAGTTTGGAAAAAACAAAACCAGATAATAAATTTAAAACCATAATGCTTTGAAATCATAACAATTTAGGGATGTTTATCATTTGGAAATCACACTGCTAAAATCATAACACTTTGGACAAGTTATTCTTTTAAAAAAAACATAATACTTAGAAAATCATAACACCCTAAAAAAAGTAATCTTCATTTAAACCATTTTAATTCAAGGTCAAATAATATTCATTTTAAAGTTGTAACATTTCTAAGTTCATTTAATTATAAAAATTTCCAAAACATTGTATTTTCAAAATAGTAGTACTTATAAAATGGTACAGTAGATATATTAATATTTCAAATCAGTTCAATTCCAGAAATATTTATTTGGATATCATTTAACTTATGACTTATTAAACAAACTTTATGAATGGAATATTCAAATCAAACTATACTTCATTTATTAAGTTAAAAGTTCATTATTTTAGTTAGCTCTTAATTTAACACATAACCTAACACTTTATTTAAAATACCCATTTCATAAATAGATATTCCTTTAATAAGTTACACTTAAAATTTCATTTGAAAACCAAATTCTCAATTATCAAATTTTAGTGATGTTAAAATACATTTTAACTATTTAAATCATAATTATTCATTTTTCAAGACATATCTATTTCATAAATAAAATATTTATCATAGCAAATATAACAATCAAATTCCTTTACACATTTATTCATTTAGACATCAATTAAACTATGAATTCAAGTTAAATAAACTTTATTACAAAATGTCCAATTCCAATGTATTTTATTTTATCTATTCAAAGATACATTATTTATTATACAACATATTCGTTTCAGGAAATAACCATTATTAAAATTCCTAGGTTAGACTTAAGGTTCCATATTAAATCAAATTTGATTATTAAGTTATTTAAATAAAATCTCTTTAAATTCCTTTTTCACTATTTACCTCTGTTAATCTTTTATAACTAAAATTTAAGTGTATAACATTTATTATAACCACTCAAATTTTATTTATAAAATCATTTCTGTACTGCATATTATCCAATTACATTGTTAACTTCAAAAAAAATTTAAGGTAAGTTATATTTGAATGCAATTGTATTATACAAATAAAACTTTCCAATTCAATTATCTCAAGTTTGAATCATTTATCCAAATTTTTTATTTTTTTCTTCTTATAATTGAAATTATTCTTCAAGATAAAATTTAAGAATTTGAATCTTCGAACATCTTCAAACCATTTGGAGAAGTAATTATATATACATAATATGTTAAATCAAATTTAAGTCATATATCTATATATATTATAATCCAGTCATATTTTAGAAGTTCAAATCAATCAGATTTTCCAAAACAAAGCTGTAGCAAGACTACAGAATGGTTTCTTCACTTCGAAACTCGAAAATGAACGTCGATGATGCTGCAGTCATCACCGAAATTATTTTCCAGCGACAAAGAGAAGGGCACTAAATTTTTAAACTTTAAAATCCTTTAGAGACAAATTTTTATTCAAAATACTTTAAATAATATCCTTTTAAAAATTTTAAACACAAGGTTTGAAACCATCGGAAATTAAATTCTTTAACTTTCTTGTTTTAAATTCATTTCAGTTACCAAATAAATTTATAAACAACTATTTATAAATTCATTTGTAGAACAATAAATGATAAATCAAGTATTATCATTTCAAATTATCAATTTAAATCAATTTATTAAGTTCCATAAAATTATATATCCAAATTTATTTCATAAACCAAATTTTAAAATAATATTGTGTCAGTTTGTTCTGTCAAAGTGTTTTAGAAATCCTATCGATAGCGTTGATCAAACGAATCGATCGGAAACCAAAATCAACATCAACAACTCAAACAACACAATATAAAACAAAACATTAATTTACAAGTACAGTTCAAAATGTTTGGAAGATAGATTGGAACAAAAGACAAGATGATTAAACAGAGTAGAGAGATGGGTAAGCTTAGATAAATCACGGACAACCTTAACCGGGTCAACCGTGACTTAATGGATAAGATCAAATGTGGATTTTCTGGGGTAAGTCTACCTTCGATCTCAAGAGATAGAGTTTGGAATAACAAAAGATATTAGAATCTAAACCAAGGATAAATATAAATCTCTGGTTAATCGATGCTGATTGTAAAGGATTTTCACCCCTTTACAAGAAAATTAGAATATTAGCGAGACCGCCAATTTACTATAAAGATCATTCGAAGTGGGGTTATGTGATACTCCAAAATCAAAAGAAGATGAATAGTGAGGGACAAGAATGAATTTTGGAACCGCAGGGAACGTTCCAAAAATTCAAAGGAATTTTGAATCAAGAGGAAAAGATTCAAACTCGAACGAAAGTGATTCTGTAAATAAATCTACTCCATATGCTGAGTTTTGCCTCAAAGCCAAAGCTCTGATACCAACTGTAACGACCCAATATTTTCAACCATTCGCATCCATTATAAGTGTATAGGTAGACACTCATGCCGGAGTTGAATTGCTCAAAATACCGCGTTGTAAATAAAATTTGGCAAATCTCAGAATATACAGTAAATAAATATAATCACAGATCACAGACACAGAGTAAAATAATGCAGCGGAAGTAAAAGAAATAGTAGTTCATGAAGCTACTATATAAATATATCAGAGTTACATAAGATACAACAGAAGAAATAGAGTACAACAAAAGTCTCAATAAAATAACCAAGTACAAGCTGAGTAGAACAACGGAACTGAAATAGATAGGACATGACAAGCAGATAATCTCCAGCGATTCAAATCTCCAAGAGAGTGGAAATCCAAATCTGTGAATAACTCAGGCTGATCCGAGCGTAAAGCAAAACACAAAACACTCGAGTCAGGACAATATATACTTATATAATGTAAACCAACTCAAGTGAACTGTAATAAAGGTACAAGTAACTTAGAAGATGCTTGGGACCGCCCATCCTCTAAGGATCCGTTAAACTATCTACTATGTAGTAATATTCGATATTATAATAGTGTCTAAATAAGTAAAGTATAATCATATAGAAAATAGCGTTAAGGGGATGGAGAACCTTAACGCGGTCGGATCTTAAAATCATAATCGTAGTAAAGCTCGATATGGTAGGTGACACGGCACAACTAGGCAATGCCAGGGTAGATATACCAATTACGCACACGGACTGATGGATACGCATAGCAACCACTACCGTTCCACCTCGAACAACACTCCCAAATCGGAGGATGGCCATCTAATCAATCACAAGTAAGAGTATAATATCGAAGAAATGTGTCCGAGAAGAGGTGCTACCTCACTGGTCCGAGATCGCTCCTGTTTTAGCCACCTTATGCCAACTCACGGGAGTTGGGTCTACGTAACATACCTTAAGAACGTCGCCACCATCCTACTTCATTCTGGAATCTCCACCACGTACATAGTTGCCAAAGTGGTTTTCGGTAAGACAGAGAGTATGTCCATATCCGATCCCGGCCTCTTTAACAACCCAACGTTATTATAACCCGTGGTTATAACTTTTAAAAACAATACTTTACTTCAAAATAAAATATCATTTCAAACCATATCTTTATCAAAATAAAGATTAAATCAATTCCAAACCATTTCCATATATTTAAATTTTCATATAATTTCAAAACTTCATTTCAAATCATTTTAATATAATAAAATATCATATCCTTACAAACTTCATTTCAAATCATTTTAATAAAATAAAATATCCTATCAGTTCAAATCCAAATATTCAACTTTAAATACCTTTTAAATTCAAAGATATCGTTCATTTACTATCATTTCAAATCACCTTTAAATAGTTTATATTCCAATCAAAATAATTCATTTAAACCTTTTAAAAGTGTAATTATTATATTTTCAAATCAAGTATTCAATTTCCAAAGTTTCAAACTATTCTGAGTTCGTTTACTAAGTCAAAAACCCTAATTATTAGAATTTCAGCATTTCACAGCATTTAAAACAACTGTTATAAGTTATATTTGAAAACATTTTTAATTCAGCAAAGACAGCACTTAAAACTGCTGTTAAAACTCAGTTTTAGTTGAATTATAGTTCAAAACAGAAAAGACAGCATTTCAGAAGTGCTGCGGTAGTTCAGATTTCAAAACAAGGGTTTAATTTGGTTTCAGCAAAGACTGCAGACCACTATAGCATTTCCAGAGAATGCTATAATAGGCCTGAGTTCAATATTAGCCTATAAGTTCAATTACAGCAACTACAGCATTTCAGAAATGCTGTAATAGCTCTTTTTACACAATTTTAGTTCAAAACAGAATCTATAGCATTTCTGAATGCTATTAAAAGTAGATTTCAGGTGTTAGTGTATTTCCAGCAATTAAATAACTTCAATTTAAAACACATAAACATTTTAAAAATCATATTTTAACATTTAAAATGTTCATTTACATATCATTTAACATGTATCTTTTTCACAATAAATTTCTTATAATTAAATCCAATTTTCAACAATTTACTTAATAAATTTAAGTGTAAAAGTTTCCAATTCTTCACATTTCAACAAATAACTTAACACTTCAAATTTAAATTACCATTTCACAAATTTAACTAAATTTCCAATTTTATTTAATTAACTTAAACCTTTAATTAAAACCAAATTTCACATTTCCAAGTCAAGTTATATTTTAAAAGATCACTTTTAAACATTCATTTATTTAACCACTTAAATTCATAGAAAAATCAATAATACTTTAATAAATCACTTAAATTCAAATTTAATCAAATTATCATATTTACCATTTCCAAATAAAATTTAATATCCATTTTTTTTATATAACCTAAATAACACTTTTAACCAAAATTCCAAATTTCCAACTTAAGTTATATTTCAAAAATCCAGTTAAACCATTCATTAATTACATTTTTAACACATAGAAAAATCATAATTTCTTTATTTTAAAACATTTCAAAATCTATTTAAATCAAATTTCATAAATTTATAATTTTTAAAATACTTAAAAATATCCAAAACACTTTATAAAATAACCACGGGCCTGTATATAATTTTCTAACTTAGGTCAAGTGATACGGATATGTATCATTTCAATCCGCAGTTAAAAAAAAAAGAAAAATCCGGGTTCTATCATTTCAAACCCGCAATCCCAAGTTAAAATAATTTTAAATAAAAATCGTTCAGGCCTATCATTTCAGCCCATAACGATTTTTCCCTATTCTAAAGTCCGTTCGGGTATGTATCATTTCAACCCATAGTGATTCTAATCTATAGGGAACTTGCAATGGTGATAACAGATATAAATAACAGAATAACATTAAATAACAGTAACATATGATATAACAGGTATAATAACAGGTGTGAACATCATATGATAATAATATAAGCATATAAAACTTGATAATATATTTCTACAGATTCGCAGGGTGTCAATTTACTAGTTATATAGGCACATATTGTCTGGTGAGAATAACTCACCTTTTTATGCTGGAGATATCAATTAGAATGACACAACGGATCCAGAAGGCACGACCTTTGATTTGAGTGGAGAAAATAGCCAAGATATCATCTTGTAAACAATACCCAAACAAGACAAAACAATATAGCA
The DNA here is from genome assembly GCA_030737815.1 of Allium fistulosum. Classification (NCBI taxonomy): domain Eukaryota; kingdom Viridiplantae; phylum Streptophyta; class Magnoliopsida; order Asparagales; family Amaryllidaceae; genus Allium; species Allium fistulosum. The sequence goes on along the minus strand of CM060902.1, from coordinate 792,848,693 downwards.
CATGAATATACTTAACATAAAACAATGTTGAACAAATTGAAATACAAAGCAATAAAGACAAGACTTTGCCTTTACCATTCAAATGCTTGACCATAGGGGATCAAGTGCTCAGCCATGATGTGTTTGGGCTCAGGTTAGCATCATATAGGTCAGGTTTAGCACACCTAAGCATGGCAACATGAAGTGATGTGAAGGGTAGGAGATGCAACATGAAGAATATCAATGGACAAGGCAAATAGGTGAAGTTTTGGTCACAACAAGGCTCGACTTGGTCATTGCTTGGCTCAGCCATGCATGGTATAGGTCTGGACAGTGGAGGGTGATAGTGCAGCAGCAGCCAAAGGTCATGTAGTTGCTGGTGGTGGTGGTTCTAGGGGTGGCCAAGGCGATAGATGAAGGTGGTGGTGAAGCATATGTGGTTTAGGCATTGTTTGGAAGGGTTTTTGTGCAATTTTGTGGTGCTAACTTAAATGGATGGGCATGGATTGTCATGGTCAGTGGAGGAGGAGGAGGTGCTGCTGTAGATGGTGGTGGGGCTGAAGGTGGAGAGGATGGTGGAGATGAAGGTGGTAGAGGCCAAGCAAAGCTAGAAGAGGACGAAGGCAAAATCAATGGAAATTGTGAAGTAAAGAAGAGATAAAGGAAGAAGATAAGAGGAGAATGGAAGCCATATTTTTTTAGGGTTTAGGAGCTTTGGAATTTCGTGAATGAGAGAAAAAAAAAAGTGGCTGCTGAAGAAATGAGGAGATGTTGCCAATTGAATGAAAAGTTAGGTTAAAAAGTAGAAGGGTTAGAAAATAAAAGGGCCTTAGGAAGATAGAAAGTTTAAGGCCTTTCAAATTTCTTTAATTCATTTTTATAAGTTTATATTTCTGATAATAACAGAAATTCCAGTTAAAAATTCGAAAATTTGATAAAATATAAAAATATATATAATATTTATTGATTATATAAAGTAGAATTAAGGAAAATAGTTAAAACAGTGAACTAGACTAGAAAATTTTGAAATTGAATAGAAAATTTTTTAGAAAATTCATATGAGCTTGCAATATATTTTTAAACATAAATAATATATAAAATAAAAATATATTCACAAAATAAATATTTAAAATTTAATTTACATATAATTTTTAATGAAGAAAATAGCAGAAAATAGGAAAACAGCCTTTAAAAATGAAAAATAAATACAGTAAATTTTGGAAAAATACTATTATCAATTTAAAAACATAAAAAGACAAAATATACATAAAAACATATTAACACATATTAAAACAAAATATAAGAAAGAAAATATGATTTAAAAAAATTTAAAATAGGCAAAATTGCACAAATAAACAAATTATACTAAAAATTGAAATGTACATAACTTTTACATTTTAACTCCGTTTTCAACGAAACGAAAAGTAGTGTTCAAGTTATTAAATCTATTTTCATAATAAAAGATAAATTTATAATTTCAAACTATTAAAAATTTAAACTTAAAAGTCAAAGTTTGACTATTGACCAAAATTCACATTTTCAGGAAATATTAAATTTAGTCATATTTGGAATTCTAACCCACATCAAAGTCAAAGTTTATATTTAAAATAACAAAATTTATTCTTTTCATAAATAAAGCTTTTGAATCTGGAAAAATCAATTAAAAAAAATATTTGAAAAATACAGGGTTGTTACACATCTGATCCAAAAACCCTTTGCGAACGTGAAGGTCTTTCATGAACTAAAGCATCGTGAAGGTGAACCGATAGACCAACGGTCACTTGACCCAAAAAACCCTTTGCGAATGTGAAGGTCTTTCACGAACTAAAGCATCGTGGAGGTAAACCGGTAAATCAGTGGTCATATGATCAAAAAAACTCTTCGCAAGCATGAAAGTCTTTCACGAACTAAAGCGTTCAGAAGGTAAATCGGTAGATCAGCGGTCATATGATCCAAAAAACTCTTCGCAAGCATGAAGGTCTTTCACGAACTAAAGCATCATGGAGGTAAACCAGTAGATCAACGGTCATCTGATCCAAAAAACTCTTCGCAAGCATGAAGGTCTTTCAGAAACTAAAGCATCGTAAAGGTGAACTAGTAGATTTGCGGTCATTTGATCCAAAAAACCCTTCACAAACGTTGACGCAGCGGCGGAATAACAAAAATGAATGTGATGATGAAAGTACCAATCGATGAAGTAGAAGAAACCGAAATGCCCAAATTCGTTGATCCAAAGATACCGAATTCTGGCTATCCCAAACACGTTGATCGCGCACGATACCGTGTTTAAAGATCTGCGATTCTTCGCACGTTGATCTAGCGCACTAGATTCCGTGAATCGGCTTCAACAATCGTTGAATCGAGCGCACTTGATTAACCGAAAGTGGAGATAGGAGATTACACTCAACTACCAATTTAAGAAGAGGCACAAAGCTCTCAAACAAGAATTTTATTCAAAAATCAACTAACTTTACAAATGACCAACACTCGCCTATTTATAGGCTTACAACTCACACGACTTAATTCTGGACAACACTTAAGTCGGCAACGACCTACGACCTAAAATGGTGCGACCTAAAAACAACCGCGACTTAAAATAGAAACAACAAGTACAACACAACATATTACAACACATTACATCACATATTTACAACACATAGATCGTTCACGACCTAACATACATGACCTAAAACATGAGCGACCTAGAAATGTAAGGCAGCGACTCAAGAATTCCAGGCGGCATGAGCTTCAGCGACTTATAGCAATCGGCGACCTAAAACTTCCTGCGACCTAAGGCCTCGCGACTTAAGGACATACTTTCTTTATGCGACCTAACCCTTCCAGCGACCTAACTTAGGTCGTGATTCGTTCACGCGGCCTATCTTAGGTCGTAGCTCGACACATTCTTCAACTGAAATAACGGAGCGACCTATCTTAGGTCGTAATATTTTCCCGCGACCTAACTTAGGTCGTATTACTTCTCCGCGACCTAAAGTAGGTCGTAACTCGTTAGGTCGTTCGAGCGCCTTTTCCTTTAGCTCGATAGCTCGCGAGTCTCTACTAGATCGCTGGAGCGACTTAAAGGACTTGTTAGGTCGTTCGCGACCTAACACTTCACCAACTTGGTTTGCATCCTCACTGTGTAGATCTGCTTCCTTGTTAGGTCGTGGGCGACCTTCACTAGGTCGTGAGCGACCTAAATTACCACTAGGTCGTGAGCGACCTATCTCTTCACCAAATTGGCCTAAAATCTTCGAATGATTCAAATATGAAAAGTCAGCAGATCGCGCTGCATCATCCTTCCCCGGTTGATAAAAATTCGACCTCGAATTCGCACCTTCCTCTTCCACAACAAACTCATCTCCATGATACAGAATCAAATATTTGACATTAAAAACATCAGACGTATGAACATCATCCGGCAATCTCAACTGATATGCATTCTCATTGATTTTCTTCAAAATTTCCACTGGACCGATTTTTCGAGCCTTCAACTTATTATACGTTCCCACAGAAAAACGATCTTTTGTCAACACGGCATAAACCAAGTCACCTTCTCTGTAATTCACACATCTTCGCCTTTTATCTGCCAGTTGTTTATACTTCTCATTCGCTTTCTCCAATCGTTCCAGAATGATTTTATGACATTCTGTCAGCCCTTCAACAAAATCAGCAGCTTTCTTAACTGTCCCCTTCGGGTGTGGTACTACCGTTAATTCCAATGGTCCCTTTGGTAAATTTGAATATACGATCTGAAATGGACTGAAACCCGTACTACGGTTCACAGCATGATTATGAGCAAACTCTGCTTGACATAACTTTATATCCCAACTCTTCAGATTATCCTTCACAAGGCACCGTAACAAATTTCCCAATGATCTATTTACAACTTCAGTCTGACCGTCCGACTACGGATGATAAGCACTACTGAAATTCAGCTTTGTTCCCACCATCTTCCACAAACTTAGCCAAAAATGACTTAGAAATCTGGTATCCCCGTCGGAAACTATGGACTCTGGTAAACCATGCAAACGATATATCTCTCTAAAGAACAATTGTGCAACACGGACGACATCCGTTGTCTTCTTACATGCTATGAAATGTGTCATTTTTGAAAACCGGTCAACTACAACAAATATAGAATCATTTCCCCTCTGAGTTCTAGGCAAACCCAACACGAAATCCATGCTCACATCCACCCATGGTTTTGTCGGAACGGGTAAAGGCATATATAATCCTGCATTTGTAGCGGTTCCCTTCGACACTTGACAGACATGACATCTCTCCACAAATCTCTCCACTTCTTTTCTCATTGAAGGCCAAAAGTAAGATTGAGAAATCAGCTGCAATGTACGGTCTCTACCCACATGGCCTTCTTCATGTAACTCCTTGACAATTTTCATCCGTAAACTGCAATCAGGCACACATAGTCGATTTCCTTTAAACATAAAACCATCCACCAATACAAACTCATCCATTTTTCCCTCCTTGACTTCATCTACATGCTTTGCAAAGTAAGGATCTTCAACACACAACTCTGGAAGTACTTCGAACCCCATCACTTCAACTTTCATGGTAGTTAATAAATGATTCCTTCTGCTCAACGCATCCGCCACACGGTTTGTCACTCCAGATTTGTGTTTCACAACAAATGTAAATTGCTGCAGATATGCAATCCACGATGCATGCCTTGCTGAAATTTTCTCCTGTCCTTGTAGATGTTTCAAAGCCTCATGATCAGTGTATAGCACAAACTCTTTGTGAAATAAGTAATGTCTCCAATGTTTAATGGCTTGCACAACAACATAAAATTCCACATCATATGTATTGTATCTCATCTTCGCTCCTGATAACTTCTCACTGAAATATGCAATAGGACGTCCCTTCTAACTCAACACTCCTCCAATCCCAACTTTAGATGCATCAGTATGTAATTCAAACAACAATTGAAAATCTGGTAATACTAGAATTGGTGCTGTCATTAAAAGTTCGTTGATTCATTCAAAAGCAACCCCTGCTTCCTCTGACCATAAAAATTGCTTCCCCTTCATACAATCAGTCACTGGCGCCATCACGCTACTGAATTGTGGAATGAACCTTCGGTAGAATGATGCCAAACCATGGAAACTTCTAACTTCTGTTATCGTCTTGAGTTGTGGCCAATTTCTGACTGCTTCAACTTTATTCTGATCCACCTGTATACCTCCTCCCGATATTACATATCCTAAAAATAACACACTATGCGTCATGAACACGCATTTCTTCGTTGCAGCATAAAATTGTTCCTGTCGCAGTACCATCAACACTTCTTTCAGATGTTGCAAGTGTTCTTCTGCGCTTCTACTGTATATCAGTATATCATCAAAATACACCACCACAAACTTCCCAATGAATGGTCTAAAAATCTGATTCATCACCCGCATAAATGTACTCGGTGCATTCGAAAGACCAAACGGCATCACCAGCCATTCGTACAACCCCTCACGTGTCTTGAACACTGTTTTCCATTCATCCCCTGGTCTGATTCGAATTTGATGATAACCACTCTTCAAATCAATCTTCGAAAATATAGTAGCCCCGCTCAACTGATCCAACAAGTCATCCAGTCTAGGAATAGGAAATCTATATCTCATTGTAATCTTGTTCAGTGCTCGACTGTCGGTCCACATCCTCCACGTTCCATCCTTCTTTGGTACTAACAATGCTGGCACAGCACATGGACTTAAACTTTCATGCACACGCCCCTGTTCAAGCAATTCTTCCACCTGCCTTCGTAACTCCTCGTGCTCCTTTGGACTCATTCTGTAGTGTGGTCTGTGAGGTAACACAGCTCCTGGAACAAGATCAATTTGATGTTGAATGTCCCTCAATGGCGGTAACTCCGTTGGCAACTCCTCTGGAAATACATCTTCAAATTCCTCCAGCACTGGCTTTACTTCTTCAGGTATCTCAACCACTTCATGACTCTCACGTCCAATCAACAAGAATACTTCAGGCTCCTCTTCGACTTCTTTAACAAACTCCTTCAAAGATAACAAAGTTTTCAGCTCTTCAATCTCCTCCAACTTGCTTTCTTCTTGTTGTCATTTCTTTGGAACTAAAGTAATTTTGGTGCCTTCAAACATGAAACTATAACTGTTTGTACGCCCATCATGTTGCACCGCCCTATCATACTTCCACGGTCTTCCCAACAACAGATGACATACGTCCATATCCACAACATCACACCAAATTTCATCCTTGTATTTCTTCCCAATTGAAAAATTAACACAAGCTCTTCGACACACTTTCACTTCCCCACCTTTCCTCAACCAAGCTAACTTGTAAGGCTTAGGATGCTTCTCTATCTTCAAGGCCAATTTCTTCACTGCCTCTGTAGAGATAATATTATCACAGCTTCCCGCATCAATGACAAACTTGCAAACCCTTCCCAAGATAGTACATGTTGATTAAAAGATGTTACTCCTCAACCAGCTAGTCTCTTCCTCCTGCTTCGGTGTCAAGCAATTCCTCCTCATCATTAATGTATATCCATCATCTCCTGACAATAACTCTTCCTCCTCAATCGGTAATGAATTAGAACATTCAGCCTCCTCATCCTCATCCTCAACCTCAGCTATCATTGCTCGTTTCTTTGGCTTCGGACATTCATTGCTTTTGTGACCAACTTCTTGACAATTGAAACATTTGATACCACTATTGACTCTGGTCTTAGCAACTTCACTAACAATCGGTTTTGCAACAGCTTTGGAAACATTCCCATTGCTACTAGCTCCTTTCACTTGATTGTTGGAATTTGGAAACACACCACCTCCTCGTCTACCTTGCTTCTCCCAAGCTAACGCTTTCTGATGTTCTTCAGCAACAGATCTGGGATCAAACATATTCACCATATCTTGAATCTGCATTCTCAACCCTCCAACAAATCTAGCTGTCAGTTGCTCCTCCGTCTCCATGATATCATTTCTGGCAATAAGTTGATAAAATTGATCCGCATAATCATTCATAGACTTCGTTCCTTGCCTCAAGTTTTGCAAACATTGATACATCAGCGATTGATAATTATAAGATAAGAATGTAGCTTTCATTAACTTCTTCATCTTTTCCCATGATTCAACCTTCGACTTCCCCATCCGTTCACGTGTAAGTTTGGTTTGCTGCCACCACGCCAAAGCTCTACCCCTCAACCTTGTAGCAACCAACTTCACTCTACGATGTTCTGGAACCTCCTTGAAGTCAAAAATCTCTTCAACATTAGCCATCCAATCTAAAAACTCCTCAGCTTGCATACCACCCTTAAATTCTGGAATTTCCGTTTTCATCCCTGACTCCCATCTATGATCATATTCTGAATAATTTCTGCCTTGACCTCGTCCTTGTCCACGAACACTACCACCATCCAACTCCTCTTCAAAGTCTGATGTATATCGATGTCGATCCTGACCACCAACATTTCTACTACCATCATTCCTCCGATCACGACCATTCTCATTCCGATCATCAACATTCCTATAAGAATCTCGACCCATACTTCTATGATTACTGTCGACACTTCTCTCTCGATTGGAATGCGGTGAAACTCTACTTCCCCATGATTAGATCCAAGTGAAACCCTTCTCTGATTTTGATTCATCTCTAACATCATCTTCTCTATTCGACCAATTCCTTCATTAAGCTTCTCATTAAAGTTTTCATTAATTCTTTGCTCCATCTCATCGGCCTCTTCTCTTCTATACAATGCTTCAATATTTTGATGGCGATTAGCTCTTCTCGGCGGCATTGTTAAATGAAACAAACTTCAACTCTCGATGTGGACAAATATGATGCATGGCCTTCACTTGCTCTCGGCTCTAACTCCACAATCACAAATTTTGGCACGCAACTTCCACGGCCAAATTCAAACACCTCGCAACCCTTTGATCCAAAATGATATGGATCGAAAACTCCAAACTTGTTGCAATTTGCGACAAACACGATGAACAACCAACTTCTCCAAATGATTCAAATAAGATTGGCTCCAAGACTCGGCTTAGCTATGATACCAAACTGACGCAGCGGCGGAATAACAAAAATGAATGTGATGATGAAAGTACCAATCGATGAAGTAGAAGATACCGAAATGCCCAAATTCGTTGATCCGAAGATACCGAATTATAGCTATCCCAAACACGTTGATCGCGCACGATACCGTGTTTAAAGATCTACGATTCTTCACACGTTGATCTAGCGCACTAGATTCCATGAATCGGCTTCAACAATCGTTGAATCGAGCGCACTCGATTAACCGAAAGTGGAGATAGGAGATTACACTCAACTACCAATTTAAGAAGAGGCACAAAGCTCTCAAACAAGAATTTTATTCAAAAATCAACTAACTTTACAAATGACCAACACCCGCCTATTTATAGGCTTACAACTCACACGACTTAATTCTGGACAACACTTAGGTCAGCAACGACCTACGACCTAAAATGGTGCGACCTAAAAACAGCCGCGACCTAAAATAGAAACAACAAGTACAACACAACATATTACAACACATTACATCACATATTTACAACACATAGATCGTTCATGACCTAACATACACGACCTAAAACATGAGCGACTTAGAAATGTAAGCCAGCGACTCAAGAATTCCAGGCGGCATGGGCTTCAGCGACTTATAGCAATCGGCGACCTAAAACTTCCTGTGACCTAAGGCCTCGCGACTTAAGGACATACTTTCTTTATGCGACCTAACCCTTCCAGCGACCTAACTTAGGTCGTGACTCATTCATGCGACCTATCTTAGGTCGTAGCTCGACACATTCTTCAACTGAAATATCGGAGCGACCTATCTTAGGTCGTAATATTTTCCCGCGACCTAACTTCCCGCGACCTAACTTAGGTCGTATTACTTCTCCGCGACCTAAAGTAGGTCGTAATTCGTTAGGTCGTTCGAGCACCTTTTCCTTTAGCTCGATAGCTCGCGAGTCTCCACTAGATCGCTGGAGCGACTTAAAGGACTTGTTAGGTCGTTCACGACCTAACACTTCACCAACTTGGTTTGCATCCTCACTGTGTAGATCAGCTTCCTTGTTAGGTCGTGGGCGACCTTCACTAGGTCGTGAGCAACCTAAATTACCACTAGGTCGTGAGCGACCTATCTCTTCACCAAATTGGCCTAAAATCTTCGAATGATTCAAATATGAAAAGTCAGTAGATCGCGTTGCATCAAATGTGAAGGTATTTTACGAACTAAAGCGTCGTGAAGGCGAACTGGTAGATCAGCGAAATTTATATATGATTGATATCCATAAAGGTAAACCAAAAGATCAGCAGTCATCTGATCCAAAAATCCTTCATGCACTAAAGCATCGCGAAGGTGAGCTCGAAGATCAGCAGTCGTTTGATCCAAAGCTCTCTGAAGTCAACGAAGTCACGCTCCGGGGCTACAAATGGACAATCATATCAGTCACTCCGTAAAATTAATAGAATCACCTCCAACGACCAATGAGACAAACAGTGCTAAATTCTAACCGAGCTTGTGATTAATCGGTGGCCGACTCGAATCAAGCCAAGATTCGACACCTGGGAGAACCAAGTATCTCAAATCCATAATATATAAGTCTCTGAAGATAGAGGCTTTCCCATGCTTTAATCATCTAGAAGACACGGTTGCATCCATTGGACCGCATGCAACCAAATGGGTTATGGAGAAACTCCAGATATAATTTAAGCGCGTGAACAGCCCTGTGGAATTGGGGGCACCACACATACTTGAATAGCTACAAGGAAAACCAAGACTAATCATACCGCAGTTCTGTTACGTCCGATCGAAAATTCTGGCATTTTGACAACTATGGACTTAATGACCTAACTAGCGCAATAAATGAAATAGAAGCATAATACTTGCTTACTTCTTCCTAACTCCTCCTTTACCACTCTTGGTGACTCCTCCTTTACCACTCTTGGTGACTAGTTCCTTTTCTTCTTAGACTATATGCCAGTTGAAGATCAATACCCAAAAGGCAGTTTGGACCAAAAACTGAGAGTCTTGCCCAAAAATCCCATAAGCTCTTTCTTCATAACCACCTCCATGCAATCGGTTGTAGATCTCTCCACCATTGCAACCTTATCTGTTTGGCCATGCACATCTTCCCGAAATACAGAAGGATCATTTAAGCCACGGTTACCCAATCCAAAACCAATTATTTCTTAGAACCGACGTAATCGCGTTCCAGCAAAGTCAAATCACTCCTTACCTTCTAAGAACTGGTATCGCTCCTCCAGCACCGGGAAGGCCCAAACCATTGCACGCACTCCCATAAGCCGCGCATCACTTCTTGAGCTGTAGAACCACGCTCTCGAAGCACGAACTCCTCACGTAACCCGAAGATTGGCAATGTCAAGAAGTTCCAAACCATTCTGGGTCGACGGGTCGTATCGATCTCATAAGCCGCGCATTTCATAAGCCGCAAACTCTCAAAAGCCATGCATTTTGTAAGCCATGCATTCTCAAAAGCCGCACATTTCATAAGCCATTCATTTTTATAAGCCGCACATCTGATAAGCCGTGCAAACACTGCTTGATGTTGCTCTGGCATCAACAACGAACCATTAAATTTTTTTAAGTACTGGTGTTGTCCTGACAATACCGGAAAATTTGTCTATTGCGGGATTAACAGGGATCAACTCCCGCTACCCAAAAGAACCGATATTTCTTCGGTAGTGCCACAAAGCTCACAAACCAAGAAGTCGGTAAAGAATTATGATTTTTGACCAAAGTTAATGTACAAAATGTCAAAATTCAAGACATCCAAGTCACGGATTCCCAGAGATAGGAGCTGCAATGTACCTTTGACTGGGGGCATCCAAGGAGTTGCCCAGAACATCAAGTCTCATATTAGTCGTTCAGAATAATCAACCCTGTAGTCTGAGGAGCATATAACACATTAACACTTGGTCAGGATAAAAGATTGCTCTAACTTGCAATAACAGGAGGAACTTAACGTCATCCAGAGATAGATGACGATGGAAGGCATTTCCAACGCACCAGTTTCCAAAGACAGAGGCAGGTGCTCGGCTGAGGTCTCAAACCCCAACTTGTAGAAAACTAGCTGTTATCCGAAGATAGACAACGATAAGGAGTGAATGCTCGAAATCGAGCAGCTAAGCCATTGATTCCCTAATATTGGAACCAACGGATAAAGCGGATATCCACAACAACATAAATGTCCTAGTAGAGCACATATGACATGGAATAAGCAAAGTTAATTGCCATAGACTCAAGACGAACATTACCAAACTCTTACGATCCATGATTACGATGGGAAGAGTGAAAGCGTACCGGGGGAAATGTAACAACTCACCCCACAACATCTAATCTTCTATAAGTTCTCGGAATTTAGCATTTGGGAATAACGGGTTCCGCAAATGGAAGTCAGTTTACAATAAAATCCGACCGAAGGAAATTTGATCCTACACAAAAATAACCATGGAATTGGTTAAACACTGACCCTATACCGCCAAAGGGAGCACTTGACGGTTATAAACAAAGCAAAGTAATGGAGATGCCTGAGACTCTCATCCTTTTAGAAAATGGCGTATCTCAGAGTTAAGCAATGTTAAGAAAACAACCACATTGGTTAGAAGGAATCTACTCAACTCTACAGGATCAGATGAATGATTCAATCCTTACCAACATGACTTTAACACTACCCGAAGACAGGCAGTACTAAGAAAATACTTCTACAATCCAATCATCGAAGTGCTAGTTTTTGAAGACCAAAACCGGTACCCAACTGGATTAAAAGCACCGCTGGGTCGATGGGAAAAATCAATCCCAACCTCCTGAGTGTCAGTGTTGCCCTTGCAATGCTGAGGCCCTTTCCTACTTCATAAGCACCAGTGTTGCCAGAGCAACGTCAAGAAATTTTCTACTTCCTAAGTATCGATGTTGCCCCGGCAACGTCGGGAAACTTTCTATTTCCTAAGTACCGGTGTTGTCCCGGCAACGAGGGGAAACTTTCTATTCCCTAAGTACCGACATTGCCTTGACAATGCCGGGAAATTTGTCATTCACTAAGTACCGATGTTGCCCCGGTAACGTCGGGAAAACTTTAACCTACAGGGTTAGTGAGAAACATTCACCATAGTGAACCATCAATGCACTAACTTCCGGAGATAAAAGTTGGTGCTCGACTGAGTTCTACCCTTATTTTTGGAAAATTACTGTTGCCCGAAGATAGGCAACGGTAGGAAGACATAACCTTTCATAGGTCAATCAGATGGTTCAACCGGACATCGCAGCAATCGGCCACTATGCGGGGATAAAACTACAAAGAAAGGAAATCCCAGAAATGAATTGCTCATGTGCTAATTTCTAAGTATGAAAGCTGGTGGACAATCGAATTTCCAAAATTCAACTTAGAAAGAATTTAGATATAGAAAAAAGATAGGCAGCCTCGAGGAAATGTTGCTTGAAACCAAACAGCTAGGTTATCAATTCTCGAAGACAGGAATTGGCGTATGAACAGAACTTTCGTGGCGACAGCAATCAAGCAAAGCATGCACAACTAAGGACATGCATGGACAATCACGGAAGGTCGGAACTAAAACCACCGAACTTCCACAATCCTAGAATAGGATTGAGAGCCAGACCAGGGGCAATCGAATCATGTGTCCCAAACCTCCCCATCTCTCACACTCACCCAAATACAGGCGTTCAAAATAGCTAGTCACTCAAGTAGGGATAGACGCACAAATACTTGATCGAAAGAAATGTTGTGAAGTCCAAACATGAATAACCGCGAGGTTGGTTAGATAATGGTTCTATATTGCAAAACAGAGCATTCTGGCAACAAAATCACCAACATAGGAAATGAAGAATTTTACGTTCAGGAATCAACCGTCACTCATAGTCTGGCGATGACGAGAAGGATCGATGACCTACTTATGGCCTAACTAGGTCATTTGGTTCTAACTTGTAGGAATATGCCATTACCCGAAGTTTGGTGATGCTAGGAAGAAACCCCCAGAATGAAACTATCGATACATCGGCTTTCGGAAATAGAAGCAAGATTTTGATTGAATCTTCAACCCTACCTTCTGGCATCTCATGATATCTGAAGATTCACAACATCAAGGAAAAATCCATAGAGTTTAGTCATCCGCACACGAGTTTTTGGAGATAGAAATGGATACATAATTAGGGTCTCAACACTGGACTTGGAGGAATTCAATTACTGTCAGGAAACAGACATCATTGAAAAAGTCAAAGCTTGGAATCAAGCAGTAAAGTCCTAGAGATAGGAACTACCGTGTCAATCAAACCGAGGTAATCGAATGTATTGCCCAAGAGGCCTAGTCTTCCGAAAACATGTAGACTTAGTATTCGAAGAAATCAGCCCTATGGACTAGGGCAGATACACCAACACTTTGTTGAAACGAACTCAAACTGAAGCAATGCTCAAAATCGAGAAATTAAATAGTCCTCGGAGATAGAGGCTGCTGTGCATTGAATTCCGAAAAATGCAAAGGATGGATAATTGCAATCGAACAACTCATGCGCTAGTTTCTGAAGGCTGAAACCGTGCCTGATCGAACTTCAACTACAACTCTACAAGAGCAACTGTGCCTTATAATTTAACTATAATCAGTCATCCCAATATGATAGGAATAATAAGCGAAGCCTAAGTTGCGAAGGACCCAACTTTTGGAGGAGTGGAAGCACCTCCGCCAGACTAAAGATTTGATGACTGAAAAATCATCTTCAATAGCAAAACTTGGCATTCAACCCTATCAGGTATGTTTTACTTTAAATAATATCCTCGTATAACCAACACCTGAAATCCAAGGGAAGTCGGCGTATATTGACCAGTCGGGTTCTAAGCGTTGATCGGGGCAGATGCAGTGTGTTATCTACCTGAGAAGAATCCAGTATCCTGAATACTGCAAATAAACAATCTAGTGTAGATAGCTTGCTTGCATTTGAAAAACAATCAATATCGTCCTTTGAAATTATCTCTTCCACACTAACCCGTTATCGGTCAACGATCGATAACGGAGCCACTGCCCGAAGTGATGCGGGAAGCTTTTCTTTCGAGGATCACTGGAATACAGAAACGGGAAGAGCGATACGATTGAATCATCCACTGTATCCGATTTTGGAATAGATCGTCGCATTGGAATTCAAAAACATCGATGGGAACTTAACCAAATTCCCGAGAAGAAAAGGCTAAAGACAAAGATAGAGACTTCACTCCAGAATGCCGTACAATCATTCAGGACAAAACTTAGCTTCACCGCCGGTCGAATTAAAGCTATATAAGACAAATCCAAACCTACATCATGCACCCACTTACCGACCTAAACCCTTGCGTAAACTACGGAGCAAAGATTGCATCATCAATACTAGGAATTGAAATTCAGATCGAAATTAAAAAATGAACGGCTGTCAAAAGTCAGTCAATTGAGAATAACATCTTGAGGTGGACTCTGACGATTCACATTGAAAATTCAACAGTCAAAGCCAAATTTGCATGGTAATCTCGACACGATCAACTAGATTTCACAAAATGAAAACTCAAAAGAAGTTACTTCCAAAGCATGCCTTGTTTTCAACGAAGGCATACTCTGGGGGGCAAAATGTTATTCGGGTTTTTAACCTAGTAAAATCCAAAGGAAGTCAGGTCAAAGGAAGTCGGAACATCTAGGCCGAGTCAGAACAAACCGAGAATCAACCAAAAGGACTAGAACAGTAAGCCAAGAAGAAGCCAGAAGAAAGCAGAAAAATGCTAAGGACACAGATCGCTAGCGATCCATATCCTATGGATCGCTAGCGATCCATAGCGTTTGCTCGTGAGCCCATCTATCTTCCCTGCATAATGATCCAGAAGACGAAGACAAAAAAATTGGCTATGTATATAGATCGAAGTATATGGATCACTAGCGGTCCATATACTATGGATCGCTAGCAATCCATACTTTTTTATTAGTTCGCTGCTACAACAAAGCAAGGGGAATGCACGAAGGCAATGGATCGCTTTTGAGCCTAATCTATGGATCGTTAGCGATCCATAGAGTTAGCTCGGTTCCTGACATAATTTCCAGTGCGCCTTCATGTGGTCGTGTACAAACATTTTGGCAAATAGGCTTGGCCCAGCAGCTCTACAACCTCTAAAAATACTCTCCTACCCGCAGCATAGAAGTGGGCTTGGGACTGGTTGCTGGAACTCTGCTGGAAGCTTTCTTCACTTCTCACCTCCCTCACAATGGTCTTAAAAGGAATTCACTATGATTCTCCAGTGGATTCCAACCTTGGAGATTCATTCTAGCCAAGGATATTCAAGAGCTTTGTAATCCAATTATTCTTGTAACAAAAATCAGTCAATAATAAAAGTTATAAAGTGGACATAGGCTTCATTAACAGCCGAACCACTATAAAAATATTCTTGTCTTCTTACTATTTCTGTTCTTGAGATATCTTTATTCTACTTTATTTTGCTTTGATAAACATGGCTGGTGCTTTCATACTCTATCCAGGGCGTTGATCCATTTTTTGGGCTAAGACTAGGAGACTGATTCAGATTTGGATCTTTGAGCATCTACCAATTAAGGTGCATTCAAGGGCTGCACCTGTTATATATAATCTATTATATCTATATATATTCATCATAATGATATATATCTAATTATTTGTATATGCATTTGTTATCCACCTTTAATTTGTATATGTATAGATATGAAAATGTTGAGTTTGTTGATTTGAATTGGATTTGAAAATAATAACAATGGTTTTGATTGTTAATTCTTATTGTTTTCTTTATCTTGATGTTGGTGTTATTTTAGGTCTAAATCTAATAACAAATTAATATATAGTATATATAGTTGAATGTCAATGGTAATTTCACCGTTTCATAATTAGTTTTCTATTTTAAAACACACACACATATATATACACGCACAGATATACATACATACATACGTATGTACGTATATATATATATATATATATGTATTAAAATTAATTTGAAAACTATTTTACAATGAATGTTTAAAAAAACATTTATATACACACACATCTTAATATTATAAGAGATCTGTTTTTAATGTAGGAATCTACATATAGCAACATTCCAATTTTAACAAATTTAACTTTATTATTGCTTATAAAGTATCTACATTTAAGCTTACCTTAAATTACTAACATATAAACATAGGTTATATTTGAACTAGTAGATTAGATTTGTTTTCATGTTGTTTCACTAAATCAAATCATTGCATGTTTTGGAAGTAAATCTTGAATTCAAAATAGTTGACTTGGTTGAATTAATTTAGACTAATTAAAGGGTTCAATAAACTACTCACAGACATGGATGTGCGTAGTTTTCTATTTTAAAACACAAACACACACATACACACATATAGATATACATACATACGTACGTACGTACATATATGTATTTGTATTAAAATTAATTTGAAAACTATTTTAAAATGAATGTTTAAAAAACATTTATATACACACACACACACACATCTTAATAGTAAAAGTGATCTGTTTTTTGTGTAGGAATCTACATGTATCAACGTTCCAATTTTGTTTAACAAATTTAACTTTGTTATTGCTTATAAAATATCTACATTTAAGCTTATCTTAGATTACTAACATATAAACATATGTTATATTTGGACTTGTAGACTAGATTTGTTTTCATGTTGTTTCACTAAATCAAATCATTGCATGTTTTGGAAGTAAATCTTGAATTCAAAATTGTTGACTTGGTTGAATTAATTTAGACTAATAAAAGGGTTCAATAAACTACTCACACACACAGATGTGTGTGTGTGTGTGTTGAAAGTCTAGTGGATCGTATACTATCTAACTTTTGTTTAATATGGAAGTATATATATTAATGCAATAGTAGATAATAAATAGTAAAATATAAAAAGCATGCAAACCAGAGTTTTTATACTGGTTCAGACCTCCCGTCCTATATCCAGTCTCGAAGCTCCCCTTGGGTATTTCCTTTAAACAAACTACCCTCACTTCGCCTTGAGGAATTAGCTTAATACAAAAGTGTCTTTGACAATCTTGTGTTCCAATAACACAGTTTTTGACTTACCATACAAATCTTCCTATGATCTCTTTTGAGTATATCAATATGATTGCTTTAAGTTGTAGGAAGTGAATTTAACCAAATGGTTATAATGGATTGAGAGTATGTAAAAAGTGTATATGCAAGAGAATGCTTAGAAATCAAGAGAGTATCAAATAGATCAAAGCAAGTTAAGTTAGTTCTCAATCAAGATGCTATTTACAGAGTTAGAGAGGTGCAGATGAAGAGTTGTTGCTCTTTGAAGAAATCTTTTCATTTTAATGGCTGTAATTCTTCATGAAAGATGATTTCTTTTGGTTTCAAAAAGAAGTATATTTTCAAATATGACAGTTTATGCCTTGGCAGACGTATGTGGTATAATGACATTGATTTGAAAATTTAGGAGTTTTGAGAATTAGGGTTTTAGAATTCAGAAGTTGGAATGAAGGTAATGATAAAAAGAGGCGTAAATTTCTTTATATAAGACTGCTGACTGAGTCGCGACGGACGTCTCTTAATAGGGCACAGACGTCTGTGGCTTCAGTAATATTTAGGCCGAAAGGTTGGACAGACGTCTATGTTGGATCAATAGACGTATGTGGCTGAAAGAGTTTTAAGCAGAGAGTTCTCACGGACGTCTATGGCTACAGGGAACTTTTCTCGAAATTGTTGACAGACGTCTGTGGTCTAGTCATAGACGTCTGTGATATGCATATTGCTGATATATAGGAAAACTCCAATATTAACAAAAATAATTTATTAAAATATATTAACCATAATACATATCAACCATTAATAAATGAATATACGATATAAAACAAAAAAAATTAGTGTCTGTCTAAGAAATCAGAATTATTATTTTGTTGAATATCCCACGAATTTGGTTCAACATTCGTATCGTCAAGTAATAGCTTGAGTGGAGACCAACTTGGACGAGCTAGGGAGTCAATCCAAGGTTGGTTTGAGGGTCCAGATTTGCATAGGTTTCTCGGAGTATATTGTGTGTTCTTATAGGAGTTTCTCGTAATCGTGGAGACTTTTGATGTATGCAATCTTTTGTTGGTGAATGACCACAAATTGCGAGAATACACTTTTCTAGAAAATTTAAATGGGATCCTCGACGACGTTGCTCGTAATAGATTTCACGTTGAACGCCGATCATCTCTTGTTGATAGTGATGTATTTCATCGACTTTGTCGGAAAGAGATAATGATTTCAGATCAATTGAATGTTTAGCTTTCTTTCCTTTCGGAGAGAAGCCAGTATGGTATGTTGGTGAAGCGATAATGTTTAGAGAAGGATATGATGTAGGAGTGGTTTTTGTTGGAGATACGTAAGTGCTGTTGGACGATGGGGATTTGTGGTCAGTAGCTGAATAGGTGGAGTCGTGATCGGAAAACATCGTTTTTATTTGCTGTTAGAAAATTTATCTGTCTTTATTTATTTTCAAGTAATATATAACTGAATTTATAAGATAAAATATAGTTATATTTAGAAAAGTAGTTGAGAAAATTGAGTTAGACCATAGGATTTTAAATGGTTGTTATTTAATTATTTATTTTTAAATGGTTGTTATTAAAGACAAGTTATGTGGCAGTAATTAATTCAAAGTTATAAAATTTAATTTTTAGTTGAAATTTTATATAAGCTATCACAGACTTAAGTGAACTATACATTATAACTTTAGTTAATCAAGTCAGTGTACGAACAAATTCCTAGATCCCGTCTTAACTTAATAAAAGTTTGTTCACTTAATGTTTTTGTAAAAATATCCGCTATTTGATTTTCGGTATTAACAAATTCTAGAGTTATTTTTTTTTCAACATCATCTCTCAAAAAATGGTGACGAATATCTATATGTTTCGTTCGAGAATGATTAATTGGATTTTTAGATAAATTTATAGCACTAGTCGCAATATATTGGAGATTTGTTTATTATTTTTCCATAGTCTTTAAGTGTTTGTTGCATTTATATTACTTGAGCACAAGCTAAGGCAACAGAAATATATTCGGCTTCACATGTTGAAAGGGAAACACAATTTTGCTTTTTTACTAAACCATGAAACTAACGATTGACCAATAAAGTGACATGTAGCACTTGTACTTTTTCTATCTGATTTACATCCACCAAAATCCGTATCACTGTAAGATACAAGTTCAAACGTATTGCCTTTTGGATAAAATAAGCCATAATATTTAGTGGTGGTTAAATATCGTAAAATCCGTTTAACTGCACGATGATATGATTCTTTAGGTTGTGCTTGAAATCTTGCACATAAACAAACACTCATCATAATATCTGGTTGACTAGCGGTTAAGTATAGTAAGGATCCTATCAGGCTTCGATATAGTTTTTGATCAAACTCTTTTCCATGTTCATCTTTGTCTAGATGAGTAGTAGTACTCATTGGAGTGGGCTTACTTGATGTATTATCCATTCCAAAACGTTTTAACAGATCTTTACAGTATTTTTCTTGATTTATAAAAATTCCATTGTTTAATTGTTTTATTTGCAATCCTAAAAAGGAATTTAATTCACCCATGTGAGACATTTCAAATTCGTTTGTCATTATCGTAGAAAATTCATTACATAAATTTTCGTTCGTAGATCCAAATTTAATGTCATCGACATAAATTTGAACAATTATTATATCCTTCTGTTCTCTTTTAATAAATAATGTTGCATCTATTTTACCAATTTGAAAACCGGAATTAATTAAATGTGATTTTAATCGATCATACCAAGCTCGAGGTACTTGTTTTAAACCATATAATGCCTTTTTAAGTTTAAAAACATAATACAGATATTTTTCATGAATAAATAGTGGTGGTTGTTCTACGTAAACATTTTCTTTTACAAAACCGTTTAAGAAAGCACTTTTAACACTATTTGAAAAAGCTTAAAGTTACGATGACACACAAAAGCAAGTAATATTCTTATGGTTTCAAGACGTGCAATAGGTGCAAAAGTTTCTTCATAATCAATGCCCTCTTCTTGATTATATCCCTCTACCACTAATCTATCTTTATTATGTATAACATTTCCATTTTCGTCAACTTTGTTTTTAAAAACCCATTTTGTTCCAATTACTGTTTGAACGGTTGTCCTTGGTACTAATGCCTAGACATTATTACGTTCAAATTGATTAAGTTCTTTTTGTATAGCTAAAATCCAAAAATCATCATTTTATGTTTCCTCATAATTTTTCGGTTCAAAATTAGATATAAACGCTACAATACTCATTTGATTTATTTGTCTTCTAGTCGAAACTCTGTTATCTTGATTTCCAATTATGTTATCAATTGGATTATTTTTTAAAATGTGGGGAGGTGATTTCATCCCATTGTTATTTTGATTATTATTATTTTCAATTATTTTGATTATTATTATTATTTTCAATCATATTATTTTGATTAGAGTCAAAAATTTCTTCATCGTCTTTATTTATATATTTGAAGTTTTCATCAAACGAGACATAAAGACTTTCTTCTATAACATTTGTTCATTTGTTAAAAATTCTGTAAGCTTTAATTTGATCAGAATAACCAACAAAAATTCCTTCATCGACTTTTGAATCGAATTTACCAAGATTATCTTTTGTATTTAGAATAAAGCATTTTAATCCAAATATTTGAAAATATGATAATTTGGTTTCTTTTTGTAGAACATTTCATAACATGTATTTTTAGTCATAGGTCTAAGATTTAGTCAATTTAATACGTAACAAGTAGTAACAACTACTTCGGCCTAAAAATTCTTTGGTAAGTCACCATCATTTAGGAGAGTTCGAGTACATTTTTGCAAGGTGCGATTTTTTCTTTTGACTACTCCGTTTTGTTGTGGTGTTTGTGGTAATGAAAAATTATGAGTAATTCCCTTCAAATTACAAAAATTAGTAAACAATTCATTTTCAAATTCTCTGCCGTGATCACTTCTTATACGTTTTATTTTTAAATCCATTAAAGTCTTAATTCGTTTAGCAAAAATTTTAAACATTTCGAATGTATCACTTTTATGTTTTAAAAATAGTGTCCAAGTATATTTTGAAAAATCGTCAACAATTACAAAGACATATTTATTATGATTTATCGAACGTGCTTGAGTTGGACCAAATAAGTCCAAATAAAGTAATTCAAGAGGTTGTTTAGTAGAGATTTCCATTTTAGATTTAAACGAGCTTTTCTTTAATTTTCCAAGTTGACATGCATCGCATAGATTTTTAACTTTGAAATTTATTTTGGGTAATCCTCTTACCAAATTGTTTTTAGCTAATTTCTTTATATATTTGAAATTTATATGACAAAACCTTTTATGCCATATCCATGGATCATCATGATTTGCGGTTAAACATAAATCATTATTGTGATTAATATTCATGTTTAGAATATAAATATTTCGATGTCTTATTCCTTCAAAAATTAAATTTTTGTTTTGATCAAAGATATTGCATTTATCCTTTCAAAATTGATTCTAAATCCCTTATCGCATAATTGGCTTATACTAAGTAAATTATATTTTAAATTTTTAACTAACAAAACATTTGAAATTATATGAGAAGTAGATGTACCAACATTGATGACGTTTCCAATTCCAATAACATATCCTTGGAATTATCCCCAAAAGTGACCGTGCCACCGTCCATGTAAGTGATATTTGATAGCATGTGTGCATTTCCCGTCGTTTGTTTGGAAATCCACTATTGAGTATCCATATCTCCTTATTTTTGTTTTTGGGTACCTGCAAAATAATAAAAAGTTTTAATTGGTACCCATATCCCTTTTTAGGGTCCTATGGGTTAGTAAGAGAAGGTAGCCATACCCATGAGGGTTTGGAACCTTTAGAAATGTAATTTTCATTATGAACTATTTCTTTTAGATACACATCTATGTGTTTTTGTCTAATCAATTTGTTATTTGTTTTAGGAATCCATATCTTAATGGTTTTGTTTTTCTAAATTTGTATATAATGTACTATACTTCTTTAAACTTTGATTATTATTAGAGATTAGATTATTTCTAGAATGTTTACGGTTATTTTTGTTAAATCCTAAACCATTCCTATTTCCTGATGGTTTTGAAATCTTTATCAAATTATCTAGATTTTTTTTCCTTTATTAAATTTTGAAACATTGTTAGTAATTTTATCTAATATATTTTTGAGATCGGAAATTTCTATATTAGCTAATTCTAAATTTTGTTTTAATTCATATTTTTATTTTTCAAATTTATAATTCTCTATTTGTTATTCTCGATATCATGTTTTAGAGTAGCATTATAAGATGATAATTCTTTGCATTCTTTTTGTGCTAATTCTATTTCTTCTTCTAAAATACTTTTCTCATATTTTAACATTCCAATTTCTAATTCAGCTCTGTTTAATTTTCCTATATTTTCTTTATTTAATTTATTTAATTCTCTATATTTGTCATCTAATTCCATACTAATTTCAAAAAGTTCATCATATGTTAATTCAGTACCTCATCTGTGTTAGCCATGAAGTAGACATTTGCTTGTTCTGAGTCACTATCACTATCGGATGAAGAGGAAGAGTCAGAGTCATCCCAAGTTACTTGAAATGCTCTTCTCTTTTTCTTGAAATTTTCGAAATTGTTTTTCTTTTTATCATTGGTGAGTAGTGGACAATCTTTCTTCATATGGCCAAATTTGTCACACCCGAAGCATTTTATTGATGTTTGATTTGAGGAACTAGTGTTGCTGTTGTTTTGAAATTTCGTCATCTTTTTGAACTTCTTGAATTTGTCGTAATTTTCGACGATGAAAACAATCTCATCTTCTTCCAAGTCAGAGTTGTCATTGTTTGCCTGAAATGCGATGTTTTTCCTTTCTTGATTTTGTTCTTTTCTTGCCTGTTAATTAGCTTCATATGACATCAGATTTCCTATTAATTCTTCGACTTTGAGTTGGGAAAGATCGTTAGCTTCTTCGATGGCTAAAACTTTTCTTTCCCATTCGTTTGTCAAAGAGTTCAAAATTTGTGTGACTAAATCAAAATCAGTGAATTTAACTCCTAGTGCCATAAGATCGTGTTGTATGGTTTGAAATCTATCATACATCTCAATAATTGACTCATTCGATTTCATTTTAAAAGATGAAAATTGATTTTATAGGATAGAAAATTTTGTTTGCTTGACTTTGTTTGTGCCTTCATAAGTAATTTGTAATGTACGCCATATATCATAAGAAGTAGTGCATAACATGACTCGTGAAAATTCATTTTTATCGAGTGAACAAAATAAAATATTCATAGCTTTAGCATTGTTAGATGCCTCTATTTTTTGTGCATCATCCCATGTGCATATATCAGTGTTAGGTGCTTCATATTTATTTTCAGCTGCTAACTAAATTTCTAGACCATTAGCTTCCATAAAAATACACATACGTGTAGACCAGTAAGCATAATTAGATCTAGTGAATAGTGGAGGACGTGCAGTGGATTGACCTTCTTGAAATGTACTTGCCATATTAAATATGTTTCGATTACGTGTTACTGTAACTTGAAATAATCGTGCTTTAATACCAATTGAAAGTCTAGTGGATCGTATACTATCTAACTTGTGTATAGTATACAAGTATATATATTAATGCAATAGTAGGTAATAAATAGTAAAATAAAAAAGCGTGCAAACCAGAGTTTTTATACTGGTTCGGACCTCCCGTCCTACGTCCAGTCCTGAAGCTCCCCTTTGGTATTTCCTTTAAACAAACTACCATCACTTTGCCCGGTGGAATAGGCTTAATACAAAAGTGTCTTTGACAATCTTGTGTTCCAATAACACAGTTTTTGACTTACAATACAAATCTTCATATGATCTCCTTTGAGTATATGAATATGATTGTTATGAGTTGTAGGAAGTGAATTTAACCAAAAGGTTATAATGGATTGAGAGTATGTAAACAGTGTATATGCAAGAGAATGCTTAGAAATCAAGAGAGTATCAAATAGATCAAAGAAATTTAAGTTAGTTCTCAATCAAGATGCTATTTACAGAGTTAAAGAGGTGTAGATGAAGAGTTGTTGCTCTTTGAAGAAATATTTTCGTTTTAATGGCTGCAACTCTTCATAAAAGATGATTTCCTTTGGTTTCGAAAAGAAGTGTCTTTTTAAATATGACAGTTTATGCCTTGACAGACGTTTGTTGTATAATGACAGACATCTGTGACTATTTTACTTTTTAACCCGAAACTTATCATAGACGTCTGTGAGTATACCTCAGTCGTTTGTGAGGTGAAAATGCAGTTTTCTACTTGTTTTTGATGTATATAAAATTGTGTATGCATATATACTCAAGGAGACCTTAACATTATTTTATCTAGGACTCTTTTACAATAGAATAACCTTAGTTTGGTCAATGAATCTTCTCTTCTCTTTGAGTCTTAATATCTTCGATCATGGTGTCTGCTTGTAGTATATACCTGTAATTTTGATAAAGTCTATATATGTATATGATTGTATAGTTGTTATCATTGAGACATAAGTTGGAGGTTCTAACATGTGTGTGTGTATGCTCCCTTTGCATTTTGACTAAAATCAAACTACTCGATTTCAATGTCAAAATACTTGCTCAACCTCTAGAAGCTTGTTGGAAGCCATTGTGTATGAGTTCTTGGATTATATCTAAGAAATCCATAAACCTTTTTATCACTCCCACCGACTTCGAGAAATTATGGCTGTTGTATGCAAACAGTCTCTTATAAATCATAATTTATAAGTTTTGTTTCAACATCAATGTCCCAAACGTTCTGCTACATGTGTTATTTCAACATGATTCATAGTCATATCATTCCTACTACGTATCTCATTTCAACATGCTATAGACTTATCATTTCTGCTATGTGTCTCATTTTAATACATTGCAACCATATAATTCCCGCTATTTTCTCGTTTTAACATGTTGCAAACATATCATTTCTGAACAATCAAAATAAATAGTGCACTATAGCACATACATCATATAAGCATATACATATCATATTAGTTCATCACACTCCTAAGAAAAAATATGGAGTTCCTTTAACCATTCGTATTGGCCCATACGGGTTCAGGTTCAATTTGTACCTGCATCAACTATTAGATGTCTAATCTTTTCCACAGACATACGGTCTTACATTTAGACGTCTAGTCTATAATTCCAGATGCCTGAATTGCTGTAAAATTTTTAGCTTCAGGTAATCAGACGTCTAAGCTAATATTTAGACATCTATCTTTGATTTCATACGTCTAACTTTAATTTTAGACGTATGATTTTGATTTCAGATGTATCAAACTTGTAGATTTATAATGTGTTTTTTTTGGGCTACCTCTGTAAGAATTTTAGACGTTTGACCTCCTAATTTAGATGTTTGATTTACTGTAGATTTACGTTTTTGAGCGTTTTAATGGGTTTTTCACTATCTCTTAGCCCTAGATTCATTCTACACTTTAAATGGCTACTATTATCCTATTTTTATCGTTTACTACGCCTATCCCATTTTCATAGCATCCTTTTTCATTTCTTTTGCAGGATTATAATATTGATTAAATTGATTTAACAATATTCCTATTCATTTTCTTTACAGTATCAATTTACTAACCTAATTATAAGCACGTGTGTTAATATATAGTTATACACACACAGGTGGTCTACTTTAGTTTAGAACTGTATTTCAACAAGGTAAATGATTGTTATTTATAATCGGATTATCGTTTCAACTCCAAACAACCAATCATCAATCCATATAATAATCTATTTGTTTTGTATCATTTTTGATTTATATCTAAATGATTTGTTCTATATTTTAGGCGTAATTTAATAAAATTAAGATTTATTCTTAACAGTAGGAGTATTGTTTCAACTCCAAACCTTTCATCATTGACCCAATAACAAATAGAGATATCATTTCAACCTCCATGGTCAATGACCTAATTCCAATTTAATTATTAATTTGATATTAAAATTCAACCTATATTTCTTCATTTTAATCTAATGTTGTAACATTTCGACCTTTCGGCGCTCGAAAGTCGACATCAATACAACCACTGTATCAACTGCCGAACTATCGAATGCTGGAAAATCGAATTGTTAGGGTTGAAGAAGAAGAGGTAGAAGAAAAAAGAAAGAAAAAGAAACAATATCAGAATCTCACATTCGCAGCGGAACAATATATAATAGATGAATGAATAATCTTTATAACAAAGAACTATATCAGTTTATACAATACATCATCAGAGTTTACAACAACAGCACACATCATTGGACAGTTATATAAACTTGTCCACATAACATAATACACAGCGGAATAATACTAGTATAAGTGATACGTCTCGCCATCCTGCTTGCCTCTTGAGCTCCACAGTAATCCATCTAGATCCAATGATAACCTGACTCTAGGCTGCCCGTGTGGAAAATTATGGGCACCCAGAGTTTAGAAAGGGAACAATAAACTCTAGGCCAGTCATGGGACTGGTGTGAGATCTTAAAAATAGTTATTTTCACAAAGAAAATAAAAGAAATTCACAATGCTTTTGGAAAGTGAAACTACCATAAGGACTTGCGCCACACACACAATGAAAACGCAGAATTGGAGGAGATTTCTCCTTATGATAGTCAAACATGCTTGATATGCAAAATCTTTTTAATATTATCATTACTTCTTAGTGTGGAAAACATTTCGAAAGTATAATATTAATCTTAGCCAGCATACAACCCTTATTGTATGCCTACTATAGCTACCATGTTTTGTGGCAGGTTACCGCCACGCTGCATGGCAGGTTATACAACTAAAACCGTACAAGGTTCATATTGTTTCTTTGGATTTTCCAACAAATGGTCAGGCTAAGGAACTTCCTATGCCACATGGGTACGCCTCTGAATGGACATCCCGAGAACTTAACCAGCTCTCTGCCAACACAAGGCCGGGTTACCTCTTACTAGGTAACTACTACTCGAGTATGCCACCCCCCGGTCGTTTGCGACCTTTATCCGAGGGCCCTCAATCACACAGCAACCACCACACAGTAAATGAGATTGCAGTAACCACATAGGTAAAGTATTTGGGCTCCATACCATGATACCACCTTTTTTCAGAAGGAAATGACGTACCCTAAAGGGTGCGACCCTCATAACCTTGCTGCATCTTTCCTGTTTTGACCATTTCCGGGGTGTGAGGTTCGATGAGGTCTCGTCCACAAAGCTACGCTTTACACGAAAGCCTTGCTTTGATCAACAAATGATCAACAACACACAGCAGCACTTAGCATGCCACACTACCAAATTGGGAGTATATCACTGATAACCTTCAACTACATAACTTCTGAGCTCGTACGTCTCAGAGAAGGGTGTTAAGCTAAGAGAATAAATTCTCCGCCACTAACAGATATGTATTTGAAAGAAATATGCTTTATATCTCAAAGTGTAATGTCAGACATACAACCATACAAATCTGTTCCGGGTTCGATAAGATTTCAAAAATCAACTTTATGCTTTTAAATTCACCCAATTCTTACAAAAGGGATTCACTTCAAATTTCCTACTTTAATTTCAAAAATCCAATTTTATTTATTTATGGTATCCAACGATACCAAAAATACATTCGGCTAAATTATAGCCTTCAACAAATTCAATCATCAATATAATCATTCACAGATTATCAATAAATCATCACACAACGTATGAAACAAATTCATACAATTTGAGGAATCCAGTTGGATCCCTCCAACCTGTTTCCGTGCATCCACAGATGTTAGCACAACAATTAAATACCAACTCCACTTCGAGGTGGAATATAGCGGTATATGGGTTTTATAAAATATCATCCGCTATTATACGGCGCATAGAGTCTCATCCGCTATATAATGCGGGAAATCAATCACCAATATATATATATATATATATACTACTATCATATATACTATCATCCAATAATCAATCAATAATTGAAATTTCAATTATTTTAATTTGAGTGAGAAGATCTCACCTTTGATTTTAATTTGCAGTCCATTCCAACTCCTTTCCATTTCTGGCTTGTTTCTCGATTTTAGACCTTATATAAACAATTTTATACAATTTATTAATATTCGAAAAGAAATCGAATAACAAATTTTCGTTTGGTAATTTTAATTATCCAATGATTTTATTGCAAACCAATTTTTTTAAAATAAATTTATCTAACTAAAAATTAAATTAAAACTAAATTTCTATATTTCTTTTAAAACTGTCTTGATATAAATATACATATTCTTTCATGTTTAACTGTGTATATTATTTACTATTTTATTTTTATTTTATTATATTTTCTCTTCAAATCTGTGTGTATATATGAAAACAAATATGAATTTTAAAATTGAAATAAGTTATACCTCACATTGCTTGCCTGCTGAGATACACGATCTTGAGCCAACATTGAACAACCTACATGACATCGTCGCGCATGCCATTGCAGTGCTGCAATCCACCTTCGGTCGCCACCACGACCTCGAACCACACCACCAGACCTCGATCAATCGCAACCCTTACTGCCATCTCCAAGCTTTACCACCACACGCGACGAACCCTACTGAAATCGCGATGCCGCACAACCAATTTCGAGCTTCCAAACATCACCAAGCCTGTAGCACCTCCCTTCGCTCAAATCGATCTGCCCTCGTTCGCCATCTCAACCACATCGCGACCCCCCTGTTTGTCGCCTGCAGCTCCGACCCTACAAACGCGATTGAAACCCCCAAATATCAGCCCCTTCTCCTCGCGATCGATTATGTGAAGAGAACTCGATTGAGGATTGAAGCACGTGATTTCCATTCCTTCGAGCACAGATCGATTTGAGAAAAGGAATGATACTTGAATAAAATTTTATTTAAAACCACTCGGCCATGATTTTATTTTGATTGCTGATAGTCGAATAGAAATGGAAAAATGAGGAAGACAGAAGTGGGTAATTCAATTTATGGCCAGATTGAGGGATACGAGATCATATATTTTCTTTTATTCCTTCTCGTCTGAATTAAATTGAAAGGAAGAGGGAACAAGACAAGACGTTGGCATGTGAAATTCGTTGCGTGTTTTCAGGGTTAAAGTGAAATGAGATGATGTTTTGTGTGCATATGTGAGTATATATGTCAATCAACTATTTATTTAAATTTTAAATCGTTCGATAAATGCAACTCAAAATCTTGACCTCCTATCGAGGCATGCCGCTAGGCGTTTATAATGTTATACCCTTATTTCGAACGCAATGGAAAAGGTTTCAAGTCCTAACTCGATCATATGGAGAAGATAGCTTTTTTGGACTCAGTTATTATATTGAATTCGATATAAATTTCAGCGCGTTTATATATCGTACGCTCACACGACAACTCCAATCACTACGAAAATTGAAATCCGATAATAATACAATATTATAGATCCAATAGAACTAGTTTCGTCGAATTCCAAGACAGTGCCTCGGAAGGCTATTTTTAAACATCGATTTAAACGATAAAATTTCAAAACTGAACAAAACACTTCAAATTTCAATTTCTAACACTTCCATTATCTTCAGTATTATCAATATAAAATTTCCAAGCCTTCAAATTATTTTTAACAAGCTCAAAACTGAAGATACAATATTTTACCCAGTTTCAATTATTAAATTCAAAAATTTAAATTACCAAATAAACAATGATATTTGAAATTCAAGTTAAACTATCCTCTAAATATTTAAAATCAATTAAATATTCTGATTTCCAATGTCAAAAGTTTAGGTTCGTCACAAATATAGACTATAGAAATGAGATAAGAGCGTTTATAAAATCATACAGGTTGAAGATTGATTCCCGCTTACCGATTAGGCTTCCTCTTTTCTTTAAGCTTTGAAAATCCTTTTTGTACGCCTTTTTTCTAGATCTCTTTTTTTGATTTGTTTTGCTCTTCAATTTCTCCCTCTTTAATTTAATTTGTTTTGTTTTGATTTAGAAATTTAAAGGGAGATTAGAAGAAAGATGTTTAGATCTAGGGTTTCTGAAATGTGCATGGTGGCTAGGGTTTCTAATGAAAATTTTTGGCCTTAACAACTTATTTATAGGTGAAAATTTTGGTTTTCCTAAGTTTGGGCTGCACTAGTTATTTTTCGTAGATTTAGCCCCTTTCACCAAATTTGTCAAGTCTTATATGTACAATGGAATTAGTCCCGTGGCCTAACTCTTGTATCTAAAAAACTTACTATTTTGTCCTTTTATATAAAATTACCATTTTACCATTTTTATTATTTTAATTATTATTTAAATTTTCTAGGGTGTTACATTAGTGGTAACTCATCAATAAAGTTTCTCTTAGCTCTCGTTAATCTCTTCTTAGTGACAGATTTGATGATCTTGTTCATCGCATCCACTTGTCCATTCACCTATATCGGTTTTCTACCATCGAGAAACTCTTCTTAATTCGACACCGGTCATAGATCTCCTTGAACTCGGTAGTCTCGATTTGAGCTCCATTATCAGTGATTATCTTCTGTGGAACTCCGTATCTACATAAAATGTTCTTAACTACAAAATTGATCACTTTCTTCGAAGTAATCGTTGCAGCAGTTCTGCTTTAGCCAATTTTGTGAAGTAGTCCACAACCACTATTGCATATTTCGCTTCTCCTCTCGATGTCAATAGCACAGTAATGATATATATTCCTCATGTCGCATACAGTCATGGCCTAACCATCTACGTAAGCTTAGTGGATGGGGCCCTCGGTATCTTTAAAAACTTTTGGTACTTGTCACATTTTCTACAATAGTCGGTAGCTTCCCGACAAACTGGTGGCCAAAAGTTTTCGTAGAAAGAACTTTCTTTGCTAGCATTTATCCTCCAGTGTGATCACTACAGCTTCCTTCAAGTACATCCTCAAAGATTTTCTTAGCTTCCTATTTGGTGACACACCACGGCAAGGGTATCAAGAATTCTCTCCTATATAACACTCCTTACATATTAAATCGAGGTACTTTACGTAGGAGTTTTTGTCATTCATTCCTTCCACTCAGGAGAGTTCCCTTTAGAAAATATTCTTTTGTGGGAGTCAGACATGACTCCTTTTCTTCTTTGTCCTCCAAGATCCAATCAATTTCCATCATGTTGATGCTTGGAGCTGACAAAACTTCTATTAGAATGATCCACAAAAGCAATGTATCTCTGAAGTTGGCCAGTATGGCCAGTGAATAACCTTTCATATTCTCTTCCCTAGGGATGTACATTATTGTGTAACGCTCGATATCGTCTAGTAATTCCAATACTCTCATCAGGTGAGGGGCAAGTTTCGCTACCTTAGCCTGAAACTCCTTCTTCACTTGGCAGACCACCAATTGAGAGTTGCTAAATATATGTAACACCTTGACTCTTAGTTCTCTTACTATCCCGAGTCTCGCAATCAATGCTTTGCATTCAGCTTCATTGTTTGTTGTCGAGAACTCTAATCTCAAGGAGAAGCATATCCTTCTTCCTACTAGGGTCACTAGGATTACTACTGCCCCGGAATCATGCTCGTTAGAGGCTCTACCTGCATACAATTTCCAATGGATAGTTGGAACAAATCATCTTCCACTTCACTATCCTAGAGGATGAACTCGGCAATGTAGTTTGCCAATGCTTATCATCGAATTGCCTTCCTAGGATGGTAACATACATCATACCAGCACAACAATGTTCCACTTTGTCAATCTTCCTAAGTCTTGGGTCGATGTAGCACTTGCCTTAATGGTTGATTAGTTAACACCTTTATCAGATGAGCTTGGAAGTATGAGCTCAATTTCCTTGAAGTAATCAACAAACAATACATCATTTTATCTAGCTTGGGATAATTATTTTCTGCTCCAGTAAACCGTTTGCTGATGCAATACACCAGCTTTTGGATTCTGTACTCCTCACGTACCAATGTTGCACTTAGGGCATGAGCAGATACTACTAAGTAAATAAAAAAAATTTCTTCCTACAAAGGCTTCGATTGAATCGGTGGTCTCTCCATATGGTCAATCAGGTTCTGGAAAGTGTCCAAACATTCTTTTGTCCCGACGAGTTTTTCTTTCTTTTTCTTGAGAGCACCAAAGAATGGTATGCATTTGCCTGTCACTTTCAAAATGAATCGACCCAATGTAGTGACTTTACCATTCAAGCTCTACATCTCCTCAAAAACCCCACACCCCTTAGTATACCTAAAAGGACACACTAAAAGGTGTGGTGCATTGTAGGTATAACTAAAGCTAAGAGAGACTAAGATTCACAAGACAAAAATAGATAAAAACAACAAAAACAATTAAAATAATAACTTATTTAGAACAAAACTTCATAATTACTTTAAAAACCAAATAAGTCACCAAATACCAAATACATCACATGTCAAAATACCCATACATGTCTTGCGAAATTAAAAACCATAGTCTCAATAACATTAGAGTACAAACATCCCTCAAATAGTGCCGGTACAACAAAAGAACTAAAAACTAGAAATGAAGAAAAGAAATACATGCTAGAATCTCTGCCAAAGGAGTCTCCAAGAGTCCAGAATCTACCGTCCTTGCCCTTGCCCTTGCTGACCTATGGGGGAAAAAGAGGAAAATAGAGGAGTGGGTCAGACTAAAAGTCTGGTGAATGCTAGTAATTACTAGTATTTTTAAGCAAAGTAAAGATAATAGACTTTGCTATAGTTCTAGTTATAAAAGGAAATAGAAAGAATGATAGAGCTGGAAATAAATACGATTTAACTATTGCTAAATTAATACGGTTGGATAACTATGATTGTTTGCACTTGTCTTAGATAGTGGCTTTGATTGGGCTGAATTCCCAATCCTATTTTAATTAGGCTGAAGTCCTAATTCTACCCTTTTGATCGGCCTTCTACTATGTGTCTACTGAAGTTTAGACACCAGTGCCTACGAAAGGCACCTACTAAGCGCATGGAACTCATAACGATTACTGAGCACCAACTGGAAGCCGCACGTGTGACCACCATTATGCTCATGTTACCTGTTGCTCCACCTATTGGACCATTTATTCACCACTACTCCAGCATAAGCGTGCCCTCATCTCACTTCAGGCTAATGTGAGACACCGTGTCCATAGAAATAATAGGGAATGCTACTGGTACAGGCCCGTTATCCAAACAATATCTAGTTGCGCCCCTTGTCCAAATTCCCATGATTTGTACTTGTATTATTTGACCATTTATTTACCACTACTCCAACATAAGCGTGCCCTCATCTCACTTCAGGCTAATGTGAGACACCGTGTCCATAGAAATAACAGGGAATGTTGTTGGTACAGGTCCTACTTTCATCTTTGCTTATTAACTTAGAATAAATTGTTTAAATAAGCCTCTACGGTTATCCTTGCTATCTTTGCTTATTAATTTATTTCTAAGTCTAAAAATATGCCTCTTTCCTGTTCTTTTTCTTTGTATAACCTACGTTATAATATTGCTTATTAACTTAACCCAAGGTCTAAGTAAAAAAATAAGCCACTTTTACCATTTACTCTTTTTAGTCATAATTGCAAGTTATAACTAGGCCAATATCTTAAATTCAGTCCAATTCCAATTTATTACAGTTGTCTCATTTTACATCTTATTCTCTGTAATTTCAGTATTCTTATTATTTAATCCATATTTTCATTTTAATCTATTATATTCCATTCGCGTAAAAAGGAAAATAGAAAGAAATTGAAAATTACAGTAGAAAATCCCAACCATAGAAAATGATGTAAATAAAACTTAAATAACAGTAAAGAATTATAAATATTGTAAATAAATGGTAAAGCTATAATTAACAGTAATAAACTACAATTAACTGAAAAGAATAGCTAAAAAGAAATAGATTGAAAAATAGATCTAAAACTGAAAATAAACCGGTAAAAATGTTATTCCAAAATCGTAGTAAAACTACAACTATTGGAAACCCTATTATTTTAAATTACTTAAAGAATCTAAAATAATTACAATCACTCACCTACGATCCTAAGCTCTTCCCTTGGTCTTCCTGGATCCACTTGGAGTTATTAAATATTTTAATTTTAAATGATTTTCTCCTTGGAAAATTATTCCTTTAAGGGTCATTCCTGAAAAGGTGAACCCAAATGGAGAAAATCTAGAATGAGAAAAATAGCTAGGCCAAGAGTCTTATTTATAGGGGTAGAAGTGGATCTTAGACCGTTGGATTTAGAGATTGAATATGGTGCGACCACGTCATAGGCTGGATAGGAGCCGTTGGATGGGAGCACGGATGGACCAGACGAGAGAAAAGAATGCAAATGAGGTTTTCGAATCGTATGAAATGAAAGAATTAAATTCTTTTGCTCAATACGTAGGTGGGTCGACATTACTGTCGACTGCCTCCTTGCTAGGTCGACTGGCCGGTCGACCTAGGCAGTGGGATGGTCGACCTCGGTGTCGACCTCCCTATATATATATTTTCTTGTTTTATTGTTTAATTCGTATCTCCTCCATACTAGCTTGGATTCTGATGTTCTATATATGGAAATTGATCAGAAAATTACCATGGAGACAATGGTGCAACTCCCATAGCTCAATTATGATAATTTCACAAAGTTATTTTATCATTTAATTAATTCATTAATTAATTATTATAGCTTAAATTTTGGGTTGTTGCATCTCCCTTCACATCTTCGGGGTAGTAACCTCTTTTAAATCTTTAAGCTTTAAGCCCTTTTAGTTCAAAATGAAACCCAAGAACTTGCCCGATGTAACTTCGAAAGAACACTTTAGTGGATTACTTTCGAAGCATATCGAACATTTTTGAGAGATCACCCATGTGATTCATCAATCGCTATGACTTCACAAGCATATCATCTACATTGACCTCCATAGTCCATCCGATCTGATCTTTAAACATTATATTCACTAATTGATGGTAAGTAGCTCCAGCATCCTTCATACCGAATGGCATAATTCGATAATAATTTAGCACCAAATCAGTGATGAAACTTGTATGCTCTTGATCTGGGACATGCATTTAGCCGGAGTATGCATCTATAAAGAATAGCAGTTCATGCCTGGTCATTCCATCTACAAGTTGGTCGATCCTACATAAGAGGAAGTAGTCCTTCAGGCATGCTTTATTCAAGTTAGAGTAATCAACGCATGTCCACCATTTGCCACTCTCCTTCTTGACCAATACAAGAATCGATACATAGGCAAAGTATAATGCATTGCAGAAGAAGCTATTTTCCTTCAGCTTATCCACTTCTACTTTTAATGCAGTAGATTGCTCTGGTTCCATACCGTGCCTCTTTTGCTCCATAAGAGGTTATCTTTGGTATACATTCAATGCATGACACATTATCTCCGATGAAATTCCGCACATATTAGAATGTGTCTATGCTAACATGTTTGTGCATTCCTTGAGAAATCCTACCAACTCCTTCCTCGTATTTGGGCCGAGCTGAGATCCGATCTTAAGAACCTTTGAAGAATTTCCATTATCGATCAGAATTGTTGATCATCAACTCTACCGGGGCTACCTTTGCATCTTCTAACTCTTTTCATGGGTCCATCGGTTTATGACACTTGTAGTCAGACTCAACCTAGGGCTTGATGGTAATTGCTATGCATCGAAAGACTTGGTATAGAGGGGCTTCTATGTACTCTTCCCTTTTTCATGTCACCTTGTCTCTTTGAGCTCTGCAGCATAGCGTCCTTGACCAGTGCTATGGTCACCTTGTATTATTTCTACTCTATTCTCGATGGGGAACTTCATCATCAAACACCGCAGAGCAAGTGTAATCCTGAAATTGGAAAGGGTCGATCGGACCAAGAAAGCATTATAGGCCGAGAATCCATCGACCATAACAAACAACTACAACCATGGTACCTTGCAGTCTCCTTCACCCAACTCAATGGGTAGTTTAATGCAACATGTTCTTTAGCCTCTCCGGTAGATCCTTAGGTATAAGATTTACAGGACTTTAGATCCTTCCCACTTAGGCAAATCTGACTAAAGGTCTTCTTAAATAGAATATTAACCGAGATCCTACAATCAATAAGGACTCGATGCACTATTATCGGTCCAATCACGGCCATAATCACCATAAGGTCAAGTGTCAGCCCTTGAACCCCATCAGCATCTTAATTCTGAAATACAATATCATCATCATCATTCTCATTTTTTTGCTGGAGTCCCATCCTCTATGGAAAAACACGTTTCTTTAGGCATATACTTCAACAAGCTACCATAGTGCTCCATTTCATTCTAGCTTTTCTTTACAGGATGAGGACCTCCAGAGATGATATTAATCACTATCCCTCTAGCAGGCTGTCTTGATCCTTCTCCATTGGATTCAGCCTTATTCCCTTAGGTAAGTTGCCCTTGGGGTCTATTATTTGTTTACCATCAACTGCGGGTTCCTGACATATTGCTGTAGCTTTTTTTTACATATCAAATCTTCAATGACATCTCTCAGATGCTTAATCTCGTTCGTATTGTGCCCATGTGGCTCATGGAAGTAATAATATTTCCCCAATTATCTTTCTTCTTCAGTTGCCTCCCTTGAAGGCGATTTATTGTAATGCTGAATATTTTGGGTCGCAAGGTATATATTTTAATAATATCAATCGGTGGAGTATAATCTCTTGGCTTGCTAAACCTCGTATGCTTCTTGCTATCTTGCTTTTTGCCACCAACGCCTTGGTTCTTCCTCTTGGCATTATTTTTTTCAACATTCACTGCAATATTTCCAACGTTGCCTCTACTAATTTTGATAGCAACATTTCTTTATATCATGCTACTCGATCCCTCTTAATCGTCAATAGTCAACCCGTAGCCAAATCAACCTCTTCCAAGTGCAGAAATTGGGATATCTTGTGGTAAAACTCCTCTATGCTAGATTGTTGCTTTATCTTGAGCCTCATACCAAAATCTATTCTTGGGTGAACCCCATTGATTAATGCCATCAAAACAATCTTCTCTCTGGGGTTCGTAACTGCAACATTAAATATCTCCAAAAAGTTCTTTGGAGTCCCTCTAGAACTCTAATGAACATTTGATAATTAAATCACATCCTTTGGTCATACAGTGTGGGCCTG
Organism: Allium fistulosum; assembly: GCA_030737815.1. Taxonomy (NCBI): domain Eukaryota; kingdom Viridiplantae; phylum Streptophyta; class Magnoliopsida; order Asparagales; family Amaryllidaceae; genus Allium; species Allium fistulosum. The sequence goes on along the minus strand of CM060902.1, from coordinate 792,811,585 downwards.
AAACTTCTTAGCTAGTTGATCAAATAATGATATAGACCATGGCGTGAGCCGAGTGAACCACATCGTTGCCATTCCGTCTAGGAATATGGGAAAACACGTACACCTGACAACATCCGTCACACGAGCACTGTCCATATGCCATTCATTCTTCAATAAATGATGCCTTGGATCAATTGTTCCATCATAGGATGACATAGTCGGCATCACAAACTTCTTCTGATACCTTTCTTCCAAAATGTTTTTGGTGAATGGGGTTTGACTCGGCGATGAACCCACTCATCATTACATTTATGCTAGCTCACATTCAATAATCTCTTAACCATGTTCGCGATGTACTTCATTCAACTTTGGGTAGTTGGACGATAATCGTTAGGTACATCCTCGAGTGCTTGACTCGGCAAATGTTCTCGGTTAGTTGCATGACCTCAAGGGCCCCCTTATATGGGGAACCCATTCGGCTCGACCCTCTCTATTGACGTCTTTGTCGACTACGTTCCATCCTATCTAGTTCTATGGTGTTTATCTAAAACCCCCTGTTAGAACTCCACTAATCTAAGCATCAGTACATTTTCCTTCGTCATTATCAATATCTGGAAAATCTCCTTCGCAATCAGACAAGTTTAGGGTTTCAACAATCATGTTGGTACCAACCTGATTGGACCTCTTGGTACCGACATAATTTTCTTTGCTTTATTTGCTCCATCTTTACAACTCTCTTCTATGCTGCTCAAGCCCCTCTCTATATTGGTTGTTTGCCATCTCTTCAGTTTTGTTCTGTCAAAGATAAGCTTTTTTTGCTGGAATCAGAAGATGATGATTTCTCTCTATTTTTTCTTTGCCTTTGCGATTCAATCCTCTATCGGGGTTAGGCCAATGCTGGCAGCTTTTCTTATGCAGTCTTTATCAGATCCATCTGATTCTTCTTCTCTAGCATCCTTGTATTCATATCCAACATCATCCTCTCCACTTTAGCTCTTGTAATGACTCTGGTTGGCTGAGATGATGATGTCAATAGAGCAGGCAAAGGTCGAGTCATCTTACCTTTAGCATGTTGAAATCCCTTATGATCTCCTTCAACAATAATTCCAGACTTAGAAGCAGCCTTCCTTGGAGCCATCTTATCATATATGCTAGTAGATTCTTTTCAAATTTAAATAGCCACACACCTTGAATAAGAAAGCTCCAGTTCCACCTTTTAGATTCTTTAGATCCAAAGTTAAATCGCGGATCTACACCGAAGATTCTTATTTTCTAATGAAAGCACCAATAAATGTTGTGCCAAAAATTGACACAACTCCTTAGATAAAAAAACAAGATGATTCAAGTAAAACATTAAATTAAAAAGAAGAAAGACACGATTTCAAGAGTGGTTCGGCCTCAATTCGATTGCCTATGTCCACTAGTAGTTTTGTTCCGACCGATCCTTGCAATTATGACAATTAAAAAAGTATAGTTCTAACAATTGTTGGCAGCAAAAAATGGCAGTAATTCGATGTAAGGATCAAGGAGATAGAGAAGTCCTTTTTTCATTGCTAAAGGATGGCTATTTATAACTGAATTCTTCTTTAGAGTCGCTAGCTCATGGAAGAACATGTAGAAAGTTAGATCTACGAATTTTGGCACGAAGAACGAGTAAAACTCAATATTCATAACGGATTGGTACCGAGATGATTTTTTATTTACATCTTCAATTCTTCTTCATATTTGTTAAAGTCTTCAAGTTTTCAATTATTGTTGACAAAATTGCCCCTCCAAATCATGTCAGTACCAACATGATTTGCCATATGTAAGTCTTTGTCTTTTTCTTCAAAGTAAAAGGCAACATCATTTATAGTTCCAGAGTGGCTCCTATGTCTTCAAACATTCTGGTGCCGACATGTTCAATCATGTCGGCGTTGACATGATTTACCTTGTATAATTCTTACTCAAACTTCTTGTGCTTATCTTGTTCATCATTCTAGACACCTCCCAAGTTTCTTAGTCCATTTCTTCATCCTCATAAAGTTCAGATGTATCGAGATTTCACTTGGTAATGCGGGATAACTCATGCTAAGTGAACTAGGATTTGTGTTCTTTTCACATTTTAATGTTTCTAAATGCATGAGTATGATTATTTACATATTTAAATGAATATACGTGTTTATATGAAATTAGAAAATTATTTTGTGCTTATCTTAAACATATGAGCCCAAATGACTATAAATTTTGGACATGTGATAGAAAATGTGATTTTTGAGATGAGTTTTTAATTTGGGAGTTTTCTTATGATTCTATTAATTATTATAGATTTTCTCAGAGGCAAATGTTAAATTTTGGATTTATTTCTTCGATAATAAGAGTGATACTTTATTTCGAATTTAATAATTTAAAATATGAAAATTAATTATTTTGGTCTGAAACTTTTATACGTGGTAATTGACTCTTGGGAATTTTTCCTAATTTTTTCCATGAAATTTGGAATTAATATGAATTATTAAAGTGAAGGGAAATGAGAGTAAACAATGATGATCATTTAATTTATCAGATAATTAATTATGTAGTTATGCTATATGATAAATCCCTAAAATATGTTGAAGAAATCTATAAAGAGAAAAGAGTGAGCACATGTAAATTAGACAACTGGTAAATTTGGTCAAAAAGGTATTATTTATTAAGTAATAAAAAAAATTCTAATTACTTATGGATTTTGATAGATTTAAGGGTCCGCCCTAAGGATAATTATGTAATTTATTATAAATTATCTAACTCTGTAATAAATCTTTTTCATAATAAAGGTATTTTATTTATGTTATATACTTTGTCATATTATGATATAATTAATTGAGTAATTAATTTAAAGTTTATGAATAAGAAAATGCTTAAATAAAATGTTATGTAATTGTAATTGCAAATAATTGCAATCATGACTAATTAATCACATTTATATTAACATTTTATTTTAAATATTCCTGATCAAGATGTTTCGAGAAAAGATTCGATACATCCTTTGAGACCAGAGTATGTAACACTCTCCAAATATTGGGCAGTGCATGACTATTAGAGGCACTAAGGGATTACATACTCATAGTTATTTGATAACCATGGAATGAATCGTTCGAGAGTTTCCTATCTGTTGATAACAACTAGACTAAACAAAAATCTCAATGTCATGGTGTTTCAAAGTTCTCTTGACTTAAGAATATTATTAGACCTTCAATGCGGATAGTCCACTTTAATATGGTTAAATCGTGGCATGGAGACCATCAAACGACTATAGTTGAGTCTAAGTTGAAGCACTAGAAGTGAAAAACTCAATAGAGAATTCGTCTCCTCGGTTTATGAGGTTAGTATAACTGTCAACTGTAGTCACCTCAAAGTCAAAATCTTTGACCAAAGTAGAACGGGTAGTAATAAATGTTATTATTGAACCAAGGACTTTGTTTATGGACTAATCGAGTTGAATGTGAATAACATTGGAGTTTGATCAATACCAAACTCCATATATCCTAAAGTGATATAATTTTGATGAAGGGAGTATGTGTAGTTACTAAAGGGTACCACTTTAGAAAATGTAAAATTGGATTTTGCCAATAAAGATTTATACACGATGAATTCAGCCAAACTGTCACAGCACTAGCTAAGATGACGTGTAAACATTAACATTTGATTTGTTCAGTATTAACCGCTAGTTGAATTCACATATGTGAGATTCACAACTGAATTTTTATTGAGTCTCCTAAGTATACTCATAATTAATATTTCTCCAAATAATAATTAATTTATAAATTTATAACCTTTATAAACTAACTAAATTATGTGATATTTTAGAGACTAAATAGATTCAGTTGTGCGACTCATGGGTATGAATTCAGTCAATAATTAATATTGAGCAATTCAAATATTAATGTTTACATGTCACCTTAGCTAGTCGTGTGACAATTTAGCTGAACTCATTACTTACAAATCATGATCAATAAAATCCAATTTTATATTTTCTAAAGCGGTACCTTTCAGTAACAACAATTTATGCATATTCTCTTTGTCAAAATTGTATCACTTTAGGATATATGGAGTTCGGTATTGGTCAAAACTCCAATATTATCCACATTCAACTCGATTAGTCCATAAATAAATTCCTTGGTTTAATAATAACATTTCTTATTAGTCGTTCTATTTTGGGTAGAGATTTTTACTTTTAGTTGACTATAATTGACCGTGATATTAACCTCATACAACTAAGGAAAAGAATTGCCTATTGAATAGTGCTTCACTTCCAATGCTTAAACTCCCCTAACTATAATTCCTCGATGATTGCCATACCATGATTTAACTATAGTTGAAGTAGAGTATCCACATCAAAGTTTAATATTATTCATGAGTTGAGAGAACTGTGTAACATCACACACTATGATTTCCAATTTGACCTAGCTATTATCAACCAACATGAAACTCTTAGTGAGTCAATCCATAGTTATCCAATAACTATGAGTACATAACCCTTTGTACCTCCGACAGCCATGAGTAATACGACGTCCAACATTTAGAGAGAGTTAAGTACTATTGTGATGACCGCCCTACACCACCGACATCCAATATACATAAGATAATGTGTTGTTGTCATGCCGATCAATGTAGAGCGACCATCAAGGTTTAAAAATGAAACAAAACATCACGTAACCTGTAGTGTATTCACAACGCATGCCATAAAATATAATATCATAGATATAAAATAGGAGAGAGAGTAATAACTAAGTGATCCAAATATCAGAGTATATATACATAGAGTTACACATCATGAAATAGAGTTTATACAACAGAAATAAACTCAAATAACTGTCTCATACTACTAATAATAAGTGAACACTACCAAGGATCCATAGTGTTGCAAAGCGGAATAAGCATAAAAACCTATATATAATACGAGATAGCTCTTTCCAGCTCGTCCTCTCCACAACTACTACATCACACCTAGACCTACTATCTAGTCTACTCATTTAAGAGCACCCGAGATAATAAGAGGAAAAACATAAAACCTCAAGCCATATAATAGTCTAGTGTGAGTGGTAAATGAATCAAAATGCTATACAAGTCGATATAGTAAGGAGCAAGGATATAAACCATACCCGACCCGTTCCTGCAACCAAAGAGTTAGCACATAATAACATAATATGCTACTCTACATATCCTAAAGGTGTAACACAACCAAGTGTGATAAAGGGTGTCTAAGTATCCCTATCTACACTACCCATCTTCTATGACAATACTAGAGTGACAGGTGGCTAGTGAAGCAACCATAACAGACATAACATCCATTAAACAATACTAACTATCACTCAGTGCATTCTGGATATGTGATAACTCGTATGACTATTCTCTTGCCAGGGACTAATGGAAATCCCAGTTTTCAATTGTACTCTCATTAGCCTAAAGCTGGTACTAGACCCATTCTTCCGGTCTAGGGTACACAGATCCATTCTACCGATCCGAGGTAGCCATTCTTCACTATCCATGAGCGTCCTCACGATACCCCTGCTTTGAGTACAAAAGAAAACACTCTGAATATCAACGATCCCTTAGTATGCGTATCCGAGCCCTTCCTTTGCTCCATTCAACCTCCATTATCTTGGAGGAACCATTCTTCATTCCTCCAGTTAACAACTCCTCTCTTCATCGACGTTATTCTTGAGGAACCATTCTACATTCCCCACTCTACGACTCCTTTCTTCATCGAGCCGTTATCTTCGAAACCTAACTGAATTCGTCATCAAGTTACCATCCGAATACTCTAACTTTCATTATGTTGTTGTACCGCTGTCAATCATCATATGAACATGCCAACACCTCTATCATGACCTCTAGAACTCCAGAACTATACTCCAGAAATTCGGTCCCCATTGGACTAAGGATGTGAACTCGGTCCCGACTTCAAAAGCTCAGCACCGACTCCAATACTTGGCCAACCAGTGGCCAAGTCTCTCCCCATCCGACATCTTGATTCTAGACACTCCATTCCCTGGTGCTCGAACCCCAACTTCTCTGCTCTAATTCAAGTTGTCATGTCTTCTAAACACCTAGGTTGAAATCCTAGAATCAAGTCGTCATAGCCTCAAGTACTTAACCAAATTCCAGTCCATCGCCTTGTAACACCCCTATTAGCCGACATCTACCTCTCCACCAAGTCGCTGCCATCTTGGACTAAGCCGTAGATGTCTATACCAACCTCTGATGTCAGTGTGGACTTCTTTACTTAGTGAATTGGGGCTTGCGGTTTGAACTGCAGGCTCCACCTATGCTCCAGGTTCTGCCTTCCAAGTCTCGTCCAATTCCGACTAGTTTTGCCTTTGATTTGCCCGATTTTTCAACCTATCTATCTAACATCCAAAACACTAGCAAACAACATCAAATCACAACATACAATCATGAGATAATATGCATATACATCCATTCATACAATCAATATATGAAGATATGATAATCAAACTAGTTTTTCCCTAAATCCAAGTTTTACACTAACATATGCATATGAGTGATAATGATCACATTAGCAAGTGAATAAGTGTTAATAGTTTACAAAAACCATTTCTAAAATCATTTAAAAAATCTCATATTCTGGTCATAAACATACATGAACAAGTGGTTAAAGTTAGAAAACCATTTTAGATCCAAAAACTTGTTTAAAACAATCATTTTAACTATATAAACAAGTATATGAGAGTGAGAGGCCAAGAACCACTCACCAAATACCTAAAATACCAATTTTTCTCCTCAAATCTGAAGTAGACAACAAAGGAGATGAATCCAAATCAACAAAAATGATAATCTTAAGTTTCCTTATGCTAATCCCTTTTCTAGTCAATGCTTTAGCTAAGATTAATAAGGAAAATGTGTGATTTTTGATGAAATTAGGGCTAATGGAGATTTAGATCTATTTTGGGGTAGAAGGAAATGACTTAGGCCAGTTCCTACAGCCTCCTATTAGCATAAAATTCATAGTGGAGTAGTGGGCCTAAGCGTGGGCTTAGTTAATTACCCACTAAAACTGGCCAGCACCAGCCAAAACTTGAAACTGCTATAACTTTCTAATGACATGTCCCTTTTTCTATTATGAACACTCTATTAAATGGGAAACCATCATCCTGAAGCAATGGATGTAGTTTGAAACCCTAATTCGTCTCCTATCAAAAGTTATAGTCTAAAAAAGATTTTTAGGGTCAAAATGGTCATATAGAAATTCAGGAAAAATCATTGATGTGAAAAATATCCATAAGAGTCACTTCCCAAAATCTTAGAGTCATATAAACTCATACGAATAAAATGAAAATATTTTATGATCCTCCGATACATAAAACACGGGTTGTTATACTCTCCCCTCTTTAGGAATTTCACCCTCGAAATCCCCAATCAAACACAAAAAATCAATCATAGTTACCCCGCATGCCTAATAATCATGCACATCATCAAACATAGCAAACATGCAACAATGCACTCAATAATATAGGTAAACCTATCCTAGCATGTGGGGTACCAAACTATACTATATGATATCGAAAGTGAAAGTAAAATGCGATAACCAATAGGCCTTACCATGTGAAGAGCTCCGGATGTGTCACCCTCATACTCTCTTTGGTTTTCCATGTGCAATCACCTTCACTTCCACTGAACTTTCACTAACTCCACCGTCTTCCTCCTAAGCTTTTTCATATTGCGTTCGACAATACGAACTGTCCTACGAGGTCTCGAAGCTTTTGGTTCAATCTTGATATCATTAAGCTGGTCTAATGTGATAGTTACGCCTGAATCGTGTACAAATTTCCACAAATAGGAGTCGTGGAAGACATTGTGCACTCTCGTTATTCTTTGAGGCAAGTCAACTCTATAAGAAAGGTTCCCAGTCCTCTCTAATATCGAAAAATGACCAATAAATCTCTATGCTAACTTTCCCCTACCATCAAACTGAATAACGTTCTTCAAAGGAGAAATCTTCACGAATACCATATCTCCGATGGAGAATCCTAAATCTCTACGCCTTTTGTCAGCATTACTCTTATGTCTATCATGTTCAACTTTCATTCATTGCCAAATGATCTCTATCTTTTCCGAGGTCTCTCTAACCATATCCGACCCAAGTATTAGTTTCTCGCTCGCTTCCTACCAACATGAAGGGGCATTACATGGTCGGCCTTACAATGCTTCATATGGTGCCATACCAATACTAGACCGATAATTGTTATTGTATGCAAACTCTACTAAATGAAACTGATCATCCCACGAGCCTTTGAAATCAAGAATGCAGGCTCGCAAGAGATCTTTTAAGATACGATTCACTCTCTTGGTTTGGCCGTCAGTTTGAGGGTGATAAGCCTTACTAAGATGTAGCTCAGTACCCAATGCCTCATGTAAGCTTTTCCGAAACCCACGAGTGAACAATGGGTCTTGGACGCTCACAATGCTTTTCGGTACACCTTGAAATCATACAATCCATTTCACATACAACTTGACCAATTTTGCTGCCGTTCTACTTGACTTGATGGGTATAAATCTAGCGCTCTTAGTCAACTGATTTACTATGACCCAGATGCTATCACACCTTACTCAATTTCTTGGTAGTCCATCTATGAAATCTATTAATATATGCTCCCACTTCCACTCGGGAACTTCAAATGGTTGCAAAAGATCACTCGGTTTCTTTTGTTCTACCTTACCAACTGGCAGTTCATACACCTCGATATGAATGTCCTGACGTCCTTCTTTATCCCTTTCCAATAATATGTCTATCTTATATCATGGTACATCTTATTATCGCTGGGATGTATAGTCAACTTGGAATGGTGGCACTCTCTGAGCATCTCATCTCTCAATCTATCAACATCGGGAACAACCAATCCCCTATTCTAATGAAGCCAACTGTCTTGGTCGAGTCTGTACTATCTCACGTCCTCAAACTCTACCCTCGCTTCAATACTTGAAATGATCTCGACTAATCTGGCATCACGTCTCTAACTAGTACCAATCCGCTTTATAAGAGCAGGCCTGATGGTCAAGCTTGCCAACATCTCTGGCTCTAACTCGCAATGAGGTCTGAAGTCATAACCAGCAATATACTCCAATTGTTTCCATACTAGGAACATCGCTTCCAAACTGGTATGTCTTCTACTTAGTGCATTAGCGACCGCATTCCCCTTACCAAGTGTATAGGAAATGCCAAAATCGTAGGAGGCTAAGAATTCCAACCATCGTTGTCGTCGAAGGTTGAGATCCTTCTAAGAGAAAAGGTAATTCAAGGATTTGTGGTCCGTGAATAGCTTAAACCTCTTCCCTAATAAGTAATACCTCCAAATCTTCAAAGCAAATACTATCACCGCCAACTTTAAATCATGTTGGATAATTTCCCTCGTGCAGCTTCAGTTGTCGACTAGATTAGGCAAGAACTTTTCCCTTTTGCATCAATACCGCACTCAATCTAGTACCATGGGCGTCTGTGTATACTGTCAACTCCGTATTCCCGCTCGAAATGGTCAATACAGGTGCGCTCGTCAACCTCTCCTTCAGACTCATAAATGCCTGTTTACATATCGCATCCCAAGTAAAAGTCTGATTTTTCTTTATCAAATTGGTTAATGGCGTGACTACCTTTGAGAAGTCCTTTATAAAGCATCTATAATTTCCCGCCAATCCTAAGAAACTCAACGCATTAGTAGCATTCTTGAGTCGGCTCCAATCCTGAACTATCGCCACCTTGGTAGGGTTTATTGCGATACCCTGCTCAGAGATGATGTGACCAAAGAATCTCACTTCCCTTCTCCAGAAGTGATACTTTGAAAACTTTGCTTTCAACTTTTGCTTCCTCAACATTTTGAGCACAATCCTCAAGTGCACCTTGTGTTCCTCCTCTTTCCTAGAATAGATCAGGATGTCATCCATGAACACAAGTACGAACTTATTGAGATCATCCCTGAAGACACGGTTCATTAGATCAACAAAGTATGTTAGAGCATTGGTTAGTTCGAACGGCATAACCAACCACTCATAGAAACCAAATGGCGTATGAAACGAAGTGATCGGTACACTCTCCTTTGCTACTCTCAACTGGTGAAATCACATCGCCAAATCTAATTAGGAGAACAACTTTGCACCATAGAGCTGATCGATAAAGTCATCAATACGTGGGTGTGGGTAGTTGTTCTTCCTCGTCACTTTATTCAGCTCACGGTAATCAACACATAATCTAAGAGAGCCATCCGCCTTAGTGGAGAATACATATGTACACCCCACTCAGATATACTCCTACAAATGAACCCTTTTCTCAATAGGTCATTCACTTGCACCTCCAACTCCTTATGCTCTTTTGGCGTCATACACCTCAATGGCATAACTATAGGTTTGGCATCCCTCGTCAAGTCTATATGAAACTCGATCTCTCTATGTGGTGGTAATCCTATCACCTCCTCGAATATTCGGAAACTCTCTAACGATAAGCACAAATGACAACTCATCTTATGGAATTTCAAGCGAATATAGAAAGCTAACCATAACCCCATCCCCTGGCAGATAGCCAATCACTACTGCCCGTCCTTCCACGGTCCTAATTGTCACCAACAGCTTCTCGCAATCTACTACTACCACGTACTTTCTTAGCCAGTCCATTCCTAAGATAATCCCAAACCTAACGAATTCAGATTAAAACAATCACAAATAAAAAAGCAACCATGACTCGATAAGACCAAACAACAACCAAACATACACAGGCTAGTGGAGCCTTCCATAAGGTTTGTCACAATTAACAGTTAGTCAACTATTTTGGGTTTCAATCCTAGCCTATCCACTAGGTCATAAGATATAAAGGAATGTGAAGCCCTGGTATCAAATAAAACATGTATGGGAACATCATAAAGGGAAAGCATACCTTGAATGATAATGCCCTTCCCCTTCTCTTTCGCCGAGGGAGCACTCGACGAAGTCGAAACAACATCTAAAGCATATGCCTTCACAACTTGTTTATGCTGTATGGTTCTGGACAATGCTTCAGTATATACTCGGGCTTGCCAAAGTTGTAACACTTCCTCTTCCCATCGAATTTACAGTCTTTGATCATGTGACCTTTTTCTCCACAACCATAACAAATAGGATCCTATTTACCATTCTTTTGAGCATCCTTCCCCTGATATTGCTTCCTCTTTCCAAGCCACATCTTCTTCTTGCCTCCTATGCACTATTGCGGTTTCGTCTCTTCCTTAACAACAACAGCTGATTTGGGCTTAGGGTATAAACTCTCATGGTGAAGAGCTTTTCTAATGAGACTTTCAAATAGCCAATCGATGTGACTTACTAGCTTCTCCCCTAAGTATTCGTCCAAACCAATGATAAATTTTTCGTTCTTCTTTAATAGAGTGTCGATGAAGGGCATCCCATACTTCGACAGGGCGTGGAATTCAGCAATGTATTCAATAATGGACATAAATCCTTGCTTTAAATCAGCGAACCTCCTGAATAGTACGACTTCTGAGCAGTCGAAACAAACATCTCCTTAAACCTAGCCTTGAACTGATCCTCGAGTGTAGCAGCAATGATAGCATTCCACCAATCCATGGCCCGCCCTTGAAGTTGTCTAGAGGTGAACCTCCTTTTCATGGCATCATCAATCTCCATATCCCCAAAAGTACGCTCGCAAGTGTCTAACCAATTCTGCACTTCAATGGTAGACTCTGTTCCAAGGAATGATTTGCCTCCTAAAGTAGAATAATATCTGCATAGCTTGGTGAAGTCAGCCCTCGGGCTTGTACTTGAGCACCACCACCAACAGCAACATTCAGAATGACCACTTCGACATTCTGAAGCATGTTCCCCATCATCATGTTGAACGTAGCTTACAAGTCAGGATTAGCAGCCCTCGAACCTGCTCCTTGCTCAACTCCTGAGAGGGAGTTCCTTACAGTGTTTCTTGTTTACCGGCTTATTCTCGATCTGTAACAAGAATGATAAGTCTCTCAAAAAGAAAACTGTGTCGATGGTACTCATGTGTGCATGCGACTTATATTCTATATATACTACTATATAGTTTTGAAAATCAAAATATATAACAAGTATACGCTCTCATATATATATATATACACACACACACACACTCTTTTGATTCATTCTAGGATGAGAACTCCTTTCCTATCTCTACTAAACCACGGTATCCCTTATGTTAAACAAAGCAATCTAAGCCCTGATACCATATGTGATGAAAGCCCTACACCACTGGCACCCAATATTCATAAGATAGTGCGCTGCTGTCATGCCGATCAATGTAGAACGACCATCAAGGTTTAAAAATGAAACAAAGCATCATAGAACCCATAGTATATCTCACAGCACATGGAATATAATATAATATTATAGATATAAAATAGGAGGGAGACGGTGATAACTAAGTGATCCAAATATCATATTATAGATACATATAGTTATACATCATGAATAGAGTTTATACAATAGAAATAAACTCAAATGACCATCTCATACTACTAATAACAAGTGAACACTACCAAGGCTCCACAGTATTGCATAGCGAAGTAAGCATAGAAATCCATATATAATACGAGATAGCTCCCTCCAACTCATCCTCTGCACAGCTACTACATCACACCCAGACCTTCTATCTAGTTTACTCATTTCAGAGCATCCGAGATAATAAGAAGCAAAGCATAAAACCTCGGGTCAGACAATAGTCTAGTGTGAGCGGTAAATGAATCAAAATACTATACAAGTCAATAATCTCGGGAGCAAGGTATATAAATCATACCTGACCTGTCCCTGCAACCAAAGAGTTAGCATATAATAACATAATATGCTACTCTACATATCATAAAGATGTAACACAACCGAGTGTGATTGAGGATGTTTACGTATCCCTATCTCCACTACCTATCTCCGATGACAACCCTAGAGTGACAGGTGACTAGTGAAGCAACCATAACAAACATATCATCTATCAAACAATACTAACTGTCACTCAGTAGACTCTGGATATATGATAACTTGTATGACCATTCTTCTGCCAGGGACTAATGGAAATTCCGGTTTTCAATTTTACTCTCTTTATCCTAAAGTTGGTACTAGACGTATTCTTTCGGTCCAGGGTACATGGACCCATTCTTCCGATCCGAGGTAGCCATTCTTCAGTACCCATGAGCGTCCTTACGATACCCCTACTTTAAGTACAAAAGAAAACACTTCGAGTATCAACAATCCCTTAGTACGTGTATCCGAGCCCTTTCTTTGCTCCATTTAAATTCCATTATCTTGGAGGAACCATTCTTCATTCCTCCACTTAAAGACTCCTTTCTTCATCAAGACATTATTCTTGAGGAACCATTCTACATTCCCCACTCTACGACTCCTTTCTTCATCGAGCTGTTATCTTTGAAACCTAAGTCCATTCGTCATCGAGTTACTATCCGAAGACTCTAACTTTCATCATGCTATTGTGATATTGTCAACCATCATATAAACAAGCCAACACCTCTAGCATGACCTCCAAAACTCTAGAACCACACTCTGGAAATTTGGTCCCTATTGGACCAAGGATGAGAACTCGGTACCGACTTCAAGAGTCGACACCGACTCCTGTACTTGGCCAACCAGTGGCCAAGTCCCTTCCCATCTGACATCTTGCTTCTAGTACTCCATGCCCTAGTGCTCGAACCCCGACTTCTCTACTCTAATTCTGGTCCTCATGTCTTCCAAACACCTAAGTCGAAATCCTAGAATCAAGTCGTTATAGCCTCAAGTACTTAGCCAAAATCCAATCGATCTCGTTGGAACAACCCTACTAGCCACCATCTATCTCTCCACTTAGTCGCTTCCGACTTAGACTAATACATAGATGTCGGTACCAACCTCTGATGTCGGTGCCGACTTCTATACTAAGTGAATTGGGGCTCGTAGTTTGAACTGCGAGCTCCAACTATGCTCCAGGTTCTACCTTCCAAGTCTCATCCAATTCCGACCACTTTTTCCTCTGATTTGCCTGATTTCTCAACCTATCTACCAAACATCCAAAACACTAGCAAACAACATCAAATCACAACATACAATCATGGGATAACATGCATATATATATATATATCCATTCATACAATCAATATATGAAGATATGATAATCAAACTAATTTTGCCATAAATCCAAGTTTTACACTAACATATGCATTGATAGAGATTACATTAGCAAGTGAATAGGTGTTAATAGTTTGCAAAACTTATTTCTAAAATTATTTAAAAGATATCATATTTCTAGTCATAAACATACATAAACAACTGGTTAAAATTAGAAAATCATTTTAGATCCAAAAACATGTTTAAAACAATCATTTTAACTATATAAATATAAGTATAAGAGAGTGAGAGGCCAAGAACCACTCACCAAATACCTAAAATATCAATTTTTCTCCTTAAATCTGAAGTAGATAGTAAAGGAGATGAGCCAAAATCAGCAAAAATGATAATCTTAAGTTTTCTTATGCTAATCTCCTTTCTAATCAATGATTTAGCTACTAATAGTAAGGAAAATGTGTGATTTTTGATGAAATTAGGACTAATGAAGGTTTAGATCTATTTTGGGGAAGAAGGAAATGACTTAGGTCAGTTCCTACAGCCTCCTATTAGCACAAAATTTGAAGTGGGTTGGTGGGCCTAAGCATGGGCTTAGTTAATCACCCACTAGAATTGATCAGCTGCAGCCAAAACTTAAAACCGCCATAACTTTTAAACAACACATCTGTTTTTCTACTATGACCGCTTTTTGGAATGTAAAACCATCATCTTGAAGCAATAGAAATGGTTTGAGACCCTAATTCGGCACCTATCAAAAGTTATAGTCTAAATAAGATTTTCAACGTCAAAATTTTTACATAGAAATTCGAGAAAAATCATAGGTGTGAAAAATGGCCCTAAGAGTCACTTTCCAAAATCTTAGAGTCATACAAGCTCATACGAATAAAATGAAAATATTTTACGTTTCTTCGATACATAAAACATAGGTTGTTACAACTATTGTCTCAATGGATGTATCAATATCCTTTCTCGAAACATCTTGACCGGAAATATTTAAAATAAAATGTTAATATATAATGTGGTTAACTACTGACTATTGCAACTATTTGCAATTACAAACGCATAAAACACTTTATTTAAGGATTTCCCTATCAATATACTTTAAATTAATTAACCAGAATAAAACAAAGTATATAACAGAAATCACACCTTTATTACGAACTAGATTTATCTTAGAGTTAGAAAATTTGCAATAAATTGCATTATTTCCCATAGAGTAGACCCTAATTATCTCAATCTCTCACTTGCACTTAGGGCCAATTAGTGATTTGTAATCCCATTCCTTGATCAGTTTACCCAGAACCTGATCGTGCTAGTCCCTTCTTGAATGGGTTTGCTATATTTTCTTTACCATCTACTCTTGTAATTTTCACTTCTCCAGTGTTAAAAAAACTCTCTTATCAGGTGGAACTTCTAAAGTATGTGCCTTGATTTCTTGTAAGCTCTAGGTTCATTTGCAATCTACATAGCGACAGTGTTATCACAGAACAATATTATGGCATTATCAATATTTGGAATCACTTGTGGCTTAGTCATAAATTTGCACATCTATATTGATTCTTTAGCTACTTCATTGAGGGCGATGTACTCAGCCTCCATCGTTGAATCAGCTACAACATCTTGCTTGGAAATTTTTAAACTCACCGCTCCAACATTTAATGTAAAAATGTAACTCGACATAGATTTACTTCATTAATATCACTCTGGAATCAACACCCTTTCATAATGATGTTTTTGTTCCCATAGAATAAGGCTTTAGTATTTCATAAATACATAAGAATACATTTCACAGCCATCTAATGTTTTTCTTTGGGGTTCGGCCTATATCGACTTACGCGTCCTAATGCATATAATATCCTCTTCATAACTCTTTCTCATCATCAGTGTGAGGAGTATCCTTCTTTGAAAGGACAATTCCAGACTGCGTTGGAACATTTTTGCACTTGAAATTCTCCATACTTAATCTCTTTAGTATGGTGTTTATGCATAATTGGATAATCATAGCAACCTCTTTGGTCCATCTCTATAAACCTAATACTAAGTATGTAGGTTTTTTCATTGAAATCCTTCATGGAGAAGTTCTTAGGAAAATAAACTTTTATTAATTGCAATAATGGAACATCATTTCCAATGAGGAGCAAACCATCAACAAAAAGTACAACAAACACTACAGCACTTCCTTGCTCTTTCCGGTATACGCACACTTCCTCTATGTTTTGATAAAAAACAAATGGTTTGATTACTTTATCAAAACATTTATTCCAACTCAAGGAAGCTTGTTCAAGACCATATATTGATCTTAACAACTTACAAGCCTTTCCCTTTCTCCTACTAACTTCGAAATCGCCATCTAGAAACGTTGTTTTAATATCCATGTTCCCTATTTCATAGTCAAAGAACGTGGCGATAGCAAGTAATATCCGAACGGATTTAAGCATGGATATAAGCGAAAATGCATTGTCATAATCAATGCCTTGAATTTGACAGAAACCTTTTACGACCGCGCTTGCTTTATAGGCCCCTACCTTTCCATATGTGTTTGTTTTCTTCTTAAAGATCCATTTGCAGCCAATGGATTTTATCCCATTGGGTACATCGTCCAAAGTGCATACTTTGTTCGTGTACATGGAATCCATCTTGTATTTCATAGGTTCAAGCCATAATACAGAGTCTTTACTCTGTAATGTTTGTCGAAATGTGAGCGGAGTGTCATCTTCTATGACACAATCCTCTTTTTTGCCACCACGAGAAAATCGTAGTATTTCCTTGATGCACGAGATTCCCTACTAGACCTTATAATAGTTTGTATGTTATAGTATGCTGGTGAATTTGACTCTTCTACCAGTTTAGACTCTGTATTAGTTTTTCAGATCACATCCAAATCTACAACTTTGCTATTAATTTCTTTTAACGGAAATTCCTTTTCTAAAAGACAACATAGCGAGAAATAATAACTTTTTTATTTGTGTTCTGGAAAATATATCACATAGAACCTTTGGGATATCTTATAAATTCACACAACACTGATCTTGCCAGAAGCTTATTGAGGCCGACGTACTTGACGTAGGCTAGAAAACCCCACAACTTCAAATAGTTAAGGTAAGGTTTCTTCCCATACCACATCTCATGTGGCATCTTAGGCAAAAATTTAGTAAGCACAATAGTCAACATATGCATTGCGATTTCTAACATATATCCCTAATAGGAGAGAGTAACACATCCCCACTCATCATTGGTCAAACCATATATAATAGGATTCAATTCCTTCTCTCAGAAACACCATTGTGTTTAGAGTAAATGGTAGAGTGATCTGAGAGATAATCCCATTAACTTTTAAGTATTATTGGAATTCTTGTCCAACATACTAACCTCCTCAATATGATCAAAGTATTTAAATGTTATGGTTCGTCTACTTTTGAACATCATTCGTACCCTTTAAATTTCTCACATACATCGGATTTATCTTCATAAGAGATACATATCGTAATCTTGAGAAATTATTAGTAAAGTTACAAAATAAATAGAATTATCCTTGGTCGCTATAGTGATCGGGCCACATACATCAGTATGTATGAGACCCAAGAGTTCACTAACACTTTCGTTGCTCCCATGGAAGGGACGCTTGATCGTTTTTTCTTTGAGACATGATTTGCACGTATCAAATGATTCATAACCAAATGGAGGAATAAAACCTTTGGTTTTCAGTTTTTGCGGTCTTTTGTCAATTATATGACCTAGCTTATTGTTGTAATTAGGCCAGCCCACAGCGGAAGAAATTGGTGAATTTAATTTTTTTTTACCATTTTGGATCAATTGGGCCTATGAAGCCTAAAGGTATATTAGATCCAATCTAATAAAATTTAAATAAAATCTTTTGTTTGTTTAAAATTTGTTAAAAGGAAGTTTAAAATTAATTTTATGGGGCATTTCACCAGAAGGACAAACTTTGTAGTCCAATTAGTTTCTAGGACACACACTAAAAAAAATTACTTTCAAGGCCAAAGCCAACAGAATAATTACTTTTAAGGACAAAGTCAGCAGTCCAATTACTTTCAAGGACATAATTTCATAGGTTTTTAGGCCCTAGAAACTATTTATTTTGTGTTTTGTCCTTGAAAGTAATTATTTCAGTTGTGTGTCCTAGAAACTAATTCCACTTGCTAAAGAGGCCCTTGTGGCTAATTTCCACTAATTTAAATGTATAGTGTATCAAATACACCTAACAATTATTTATAAAAGTTAATTTAGGGAAGGAATCCTTTCGTTTCTTTCCCTAAACAAGTAATTAATTAAGAGCATAAATTGCATTACATGGAGAGAAAAACTTTTCATTTTCTCTCTTTAACTAAATTGATTGATTCATTAAGTCTCGTTAATTGACAATTTATTCATGGCATGAAATGTAACTGTGTCCAAATGTATTCTCCTGTAAATTATGTAAGTGCAACCTATCAGATTGTGTACAAAGATGGTGTTTCCTTTATATGTTTCTTTGTTGTCCATATTATTATTTAAAATACATATACACACACATTTATATACAATAAACTTATATATAGAAATGTGTTAAAATTAAGTTTCACTATTTTATAAGTTAAAAATTAAAGACAATAATATTGAACCTAGTTTCAAAACTAAAAGGATTCAAGATTAAAATTTATGATTTTACATAAAAGTCCATCTTATAAATCCTAAGTCAAATTAACACACACACATGCAGATATATATATATATGTATGTATGTATGTATGTATGTGTGTGTATGTATATGTATGTGTACACACACATGCACATTATATATATATATATATACACACGTATATACAAATCATTGTAAATAATGTTTTAAGCTTAATGCAACATCGTTATGTTAAAATTTATAACTTACTATATGCTTTAATATAAAGTAACAAATTAAAGTCTAACTTTAATTTAAAAGAAAATCCAAAGGTTAGTGATATTTTTCAATAAAGTCCAGTTATGTTTATAATGAAATCTTTTTTTAACTTTAAACAGAAGTATGCAAATACCAAAAGGTTGGATTTAAAATAATGAACACAAAACATACATACAAACATTAATAAATTACTTATGTTTTCTATTTAAATCAATAATAGAATTATTTCATTAATTAAAACTTAGATTTCAATCAAAAAGGTTTTTCCTTTAAACAAAAAATTTGAAACAACAACAAAATAGATAGGACAAATCAGACACATATGTATATGTTGCAAAGGTTTCAGATCTAAACTATATAGGAAATATGAACAATTAATTAAATATGGAATTATATGATGTAGATCTAATAATGACAATATGAATAAGTAAGCAATCAAAATGTATCTTAAAATGGATTCAAATCAAAATAACATGGTGAACATATATAATTAATTAAGATGGATCAAAAGGGGATCAAATCTATGTGATCAAATAAAAAAATACTCAATTGAGATGAAATATGTGATGGATCCAAATTATATAAAAAAGGTGAATGATGAACAAATAAAATTAGAATTATTACCTTGAGGTGTTGCCAAGAGTGTGCACCTTGAATGATGAATCAAAGGCTCTTAGATTCCATGAATCGATCTTCGTATTTTGCAAGAATTAAGAGATTAGAACCACCTTTTTTATCAATTTTATTTGAGAATTTTAGAGGTTTGGAAGCCATAAAAAATTTGAAATTTTATGACAGGAGAGAAAGAGGAATGATAGTTTACAGGAAAGAAATCAATACACAAAAAAAATAAAGGGAGATTTGTTTTAAAGGAATGATAGAAACCTTTCCTATTCCTTCCTTAAAACTGTCCCCTCTTAGTTCCTTTTTTAATTTTAATCAAATCCTCTCTCTCTTCTATATGCATGGCTAGCCAAAGATGGAGCAACATGGGCCCTTAAAAAATATCCAAAATCTCATCAGCATTAATCCTATTTAAATCCAATTCAAATATGCGCGCGTTTATAACTTTTATATACACATTCTATTAAATGCTAATGTTATTCAAATAAAATTTTAATAATTAATATTTCATAAATATTAATATATTTAATTTATTTAAAGCCCCCATTTTTTAGTATTTATTCTGTTTAAATCAAATTTAAACACTATAAAGATGTCTTATATCGATACATGCATTTATAACTTTTATATACACATTTTACAAAATACTATTCAAATAAATTAAATAAAATTTAGTAATTAATATTTCATATATATTAATTAATTTACAACGATTATAAATTAATTAAATCATGTGGTTCATTTAGGGCATTCATCAGTTCAGTTGTGTGACTCAAATGTGTAAATTAAGTCAGCGATTAATATCGAACTATTTAAATATCAACAATCACATGTCACTTAGCAGGTGGTGTGACATTTTGGCTGAATTTATCGCTTACACATCTTTTGGTAAAATCCAATTTAATAATTATAAGCTGTACCCGATAGTGATAATTATTTACACCAAATTCAATCTCTATTGATTTGATTCTCTATTGAATGCTCTTTGATCTCTCTTACTCAAATCACGATCAAAGTGCTATTTAAGAGGCATAGGATTATTTGTATTCAAGATCAAGAAATTGATTTTACAAACTCTTTTTAATCATACTCAAATACTCTTAGGTGTGCTTGGTGTCCTTAAAATCCAAGTAGGTGTAGTTGTGTCCCGTTTGAATCGAGTGGGTGTGCTTGGTGTCCCGTTAGAATCCAAGTGGTTGTGCTGGTGTTCTGTCCGCATCCGGTAAGTGTACCCAGAGCTTGAAAAATTTAGAGGTTGTGTCTCGTAGCCTTAAAATTGAGACTGCATAAACATTGATATTTGAAAAGAAATCTGTGCAAGAAATTGTATGGGGCTGGATGTAGGGTAACTCCGAACCAGTACAAAAATCTTGGTGTGATCTCTCCATCTCTTTACTTTTTACATTTTACTTTTACTGCATTTATATCTATCTGTTTTTGCATCTATGATTATCAATTTGCATTGTTTAAACTACAATCTTAAAAGAATTCAAAAGGATTCATAAAAGTTAGTAAACACTATTCAGCACCCTCTAGTGTTAAATTAGCCTTAAGATCCTTACTTCCCCAAACTAACAGCTTCCACATTGAAGATCAACAGTATTCTCAAGTCGAGAGAACTGTGTAAATTAGCCACATCGATATTCTCTACTTGACCTTAGTTATATTAACCAATAGAAAACTATCAAGTGAGTCATTTTATAGTTATCCAATAACTATCAGTACGTAACCCCTTGGTGCCCCTAGAAGTCATGAGTGATACACTGCGCAACATTTGGAGAGCATTACGTACTCCAGTTTTAACTGATGTATTGATATTCAGTCTCGATACATCTTGACTAGGAATATTTAAAATGGTATATTTTTTCATTGTGATAAATTACTCATGGTTACAACACTTTGTAACTACTATCCCAAAACATACTATTTATGGATTTTTTAAAATATACTTTTATTTAAATCAATTAATTAATATAACACATTATACCAAGTATATAATAGAAAGAAAATACCTTTTAGTTAGAACAAGATTGGTTATCAAGTTAGATATATATAACAAATTACATAATTGCCCATAGGGCATACCCCTAACTCTATTACTTATATTGTCATAAGTAATTAACTTTAGCGCTAACAGAAGAAGAATTATTAATAGCACATATGTGATTAAAGTTAAGTACATAAATGGCATTAACCAAAACAATACTGCGTATATTATTTCCATCAAACACAATGTTCATAACATTATTAATAAAATGAAAACCAAATCCAATCTCGGCGAATCTAGATATAGATATAATATGCAAATAAAGTTCTTTAGATAATAATAATTATTCAAAACAATATCAAGTCCATTTGGAAAACATAAATGATATTCTCCAACCGCAGTTGCATCTACTATGGATCAATCAACAACTTGGAAACTCCTTTCCCTCATTTACCATGTGTCGTCTACTCCTAAGTCCTTGTAACAAATTACAGATATGAATTCCAAATCCAACATCTATAAACAAAGAATTTTTATTGACCGCAAAATAGTTTTGAATCATAAACATACCTTTAGGATCTGAAGAACCAGATTATTTCTTCTCTTTAACCATCTTCAGATAGTTTGGACAATTCTATTTCCAGCGTCGTTTCTTATTACAACAATGGCATTCATCCTTGTCAATAGCAGCACCTTTCTTACCTTTCTTTTTACCATTCTTATGTTTCTTCGAACCTTTAGAAGATGCTACCTTCCCTTTTACATGGAATGCTATGTCTTGATCTTTGAATGAGCCTTTTACTGACCTCAACATGTTGAGTAGCTCAACAAGGCCCACATTCATTATACCGTAGCTCAATGTGAATGGCTCAAGCTACGGAGTCTGCGAGCCTAAAATTCAATCTAATTGTAGTTCTTCTCTTAATTTAATACTGTGCTTTGAAATTCTATATGTATAGCCTTCTTTCATTATGAAGTAATCCTCAACACGACTGTAAAACTCATCTTCATATTGAAAAGTTTATTAGTAATTTCGTACCTCGAAGAACAAGATTTCTCCCCAAATAAAGGTTGAGGTTATAGAAGATTTCATTGATAGACATGTTCTCATGCTATCTTTACAACGGTTTGTCTAAAGTAAACAATACATAGGCTTGGGCTATATCATAATCAGCTACCCAAGCGTTATAAGTTTTTACCACTTCAAGATCTACACCTTCACTTGGTTTTGTTTTTAAAGGTTCAGAAATGACAACCATAAAGGTTCGGAGGTGAGCGCTATCTTTATTGCTCTAAACTAATCAGTGTAGTTGGGTTCGGTGTACTTATCATTTTCTAAAAACAATCTTAAGTTGCTCATTTTGCTGGAAATTTAATTTAAGTAGATTGTGCTTACATACCAAATGTTCTTATAATATTAGAAAGATTAAATGTATTCATTTTATTTTTCTAATATGGCTCCAAAAGCCCTAAGAGAAACATAGAAATATTACAATTCCTTTAGTGAGTTTTAAGACTCACTCGCCTTCGGATTTCGACCTTGAGTTTGCTCAACTAATCATAAGCCCGCAACCAATTGATAACTTTTTATCGGTTGTATCACATAAAAATCCTAATCGTTATTTTGCCCTGATTTGGACCTTGACGTTGAGTTTGCTCAATAAATCAAGAGAGACTATTCACTCTTACCTAACATTTCTCGACAACCTAAGTATAATGCATGTACCTTGAGTTTTCTCAACAAATACATGCATGTATCTTACCTCATCTAGGAAATATATTAATAGTATTAAACATAGCAGCTATATCTTAAATTTGCTTAATAACTAGTGCATAGGCAAGTAATTTAAAAATATATAAATGATAGACGATATTTATGTTAAAGATTCGTAATCTTTAATATATATTAAGTGATATCAATTTAAGGAATAACTTATTCCTTATGAAATACCCTCGTTCAAGTATCAGACACATCTGAAATCATGGTATATGTAATGTACTACATACTTATTCCAAAAATCTATTTGGGTTTTTTAGAGTTTCGCTTATATTATGTCATAAATATATATAATTATATAGGTTTAATTTATTTATAATTATTATAATTTATTTAAATTATATGATATTTATAATTAAATCATATTTAATTTTAATTTTAATTTTATTTAACTAGTTTAACTAAATTTTATTGAATTTTAGAAACGTTATTATATTCATCCTAAACTATTTAAGATGAACAATTTACTATAAATTTTATATTTTTATATATATCAATATAGATATATATTAATTAAAATTTGATTAATTATTTATCAAATAAATGATTTATTCAATTAAATATTTTTAGTGAATTCGATTTAAATCATCTTAAACTATTTAAGATAAATATATTTAACTATAACCTTTATAGTTATATACATATATCAATATATATATATATATGTGTGTGTGTGTGTGTGTGTGTTTTACTTAATTAACATTTAGTTAATTATTTATTTAATTAATCTAATTAGTTAGATATTTTAGAAATTTCAAAAATATTAAATTAGTTTTCTCAAAACAATTTTGAAATTTTTTTAATTTATTTTATAAACTTTATTTTATGTTTTAAACTTAACATTTAAATTTAAACTATATTTTATATTTTCAAGTCTTAATTAGAAAAATTAACCCAAGGCCCAAAATTCTCCAGGCCTTACATCCGGACCAACCTTTTGGACTTATCCATCCATTGGTTAGGCCAATAGCTAAGGAGGAGAGAACACTTATTATCCAATCCCAAGCTTAGACACTACTATTCTAGATAGTAATCATATAAAAAAGTTTATTAGTTGGGCCTAAATGTTGGTTAATCAGATTGAATAGATCATACAGGCTCTGATACCATTGTTGGAACTGACCTGTTTGGTAGTACGTGAAATGGGTAAATTTCAAAAAAGAAAAGTCCCTAGCTGGATCTTAATGAGCTTATGAAATCTAATAATTAAAATTAGAAACAACCTATTTATTAAATAAAATCATTTTTCTTGGATATTTTATTTAATTAATCTTATTAATTAATCATATTTAATTTTTATTATGAATACATCTAAAATATTCAAATATAGATGTAATGACACATATATATGATATGTGAGCATAACATGGCAATATAACAAGTATAAACATGGTTTAATATGTACATATGTAGATATTGAAATTTATATCTACTTTGTATAATTTGAGGACTATATATATAGTGGTTGCCTTATTTAATTTGTTTAATATTAAAAGTTATTATATTTTAAATTTTAAATTTAATAAAATAATAAATTTTACTTTGTTAAAATATCCTATATAATCTAACTAGATAAAAAATTTATTTCAAATTTGAATTAATTATAATATCTTAATTTGACTAGTAAATGCATTTAATTTTAAATTTCAAATCTATGTCAGTTTAATATTCAATATAAAATATCTTTAAATTAACCAAGTATTATTTTATAAATATATACAGCCGAAGCTAATTTTTTTATATTAATTTTAATATAGATATTTTAAAATTTTAACATATTCAATATATTTATTTTTATACAAAAAATATATATAATATCTTTTAGCCTAAATTTATTTATTTTTTATTTAAAATTAATATTATCGAGAGTAATAATAATTATATATATATAAAAGTATTGATTTAAATTTAAAATTAATTTATTTTTCTATTATAATATATATATATATGTGTGTGTATATATATAATCTTTTGGAATTTTTTTTAAAACTAAAGCCCGAGAATAATATTTAATTTAAAAAATATATGTATATATTAATTTGAAATTAATGTATTTTACTATTTAAAATGATTATAATTAATAAATGATTGATTAAAAATATATTTTATGTATAGAAAAATATATTATACATTATAAAATAATTTATGGCCGAAATTTTTTTTATTTTTAAATCATTTTCATAATTTAAACCATTGTATTTAATTGAATTAAATCATCTAATTAATTATTAAGTTATTGAAATTAATTGTGAATTATAGTAAGGCAATACTAATACATATAAATGGTGATAACGAGCATATGAAAATTTACATATAAACGTAATGGTACCTGGATGAAGATGAAGCATATTTTACACACCTTGGTCTATGTAGTCTCCTAGATCTCGAGAATCACTACTCGAAGTTGCAACCTTCAACATATAACCACCTTAATGGAGTTACTATATATGGGATAATGAAGAGGAGGGGCTCAGCTATGAATGGTTGAGATAGGCGACTAGAGTTGTCAAGAAGAGAAACCAAAAAATGAATGAATGTGTAAGCTATTTATAGAGGTAGATAAGGAGATATTTGAATAAATATCTTCCCAATTATCTCTCATCTACACTTACTCATTCAAACTTCACTCTCCGACCATGTATGGTTGGCCTACCTTGATGATGTGATAATCCACGCCATTTTGCAATTATTTATTTGATATCTAACTAATCAAATACAAACCGATACCATATATTGATGCATGTACACGTAATTATTATATATACACATAAATAATTACTAAAAGAATCAGGAATATTTCTAAGAGTTATCCCATTTAATAAAGGCACCCAAATACTAAATATAGTCATAGCTAATATTTCTCTAAATATTAGCTAATTTAATTAATTTATGACCTTTTTATCAACTAATTAAGTTAATTAATTTATAACCAATTGGCTAAGAGCAATAAAGATAGCTTTAATCTATGAACATTTATTGTCTATCATAACCGAAACCTTAAAAATTAAACCTGTCGAAGGTGCATGTAACGACCCGCCTTTTCAACCCTTAGAAATCGATACTAATGCATCCACGATATTCACGTGCTAAGCATCCAAATGCCAGAAAGACAGATTGTCGGAGTGAAAGAAAAAAAAGACAGAATAGAATCTCACATCGTAACGAGTAATCTATAATATACACAATGATATTTACAAAAGAAAATAGTAATATACATACATCAATCAGAGCACACTAACTAATCATCAGCTTGGACAGTTATAACAACCTGTCCTTACAAATGGTGATAAATATAGATAACTGATGCAATGGAAAATAACATATATGTGAATACGTCTTAGGGCCTCTAGCTCATCTCCTGATGCCCTAAAGCATCCAAACTAGATCAGTAAATATGCTCGGTCTGACCCGAGTATTATTAGAAAATACACCGGGATTAGTCTGCTAAACCAACGTGAGAAACACACTTCAAATGAATTTTAATGTTACATAAACTTTTCAAAATAAAGGTATCTCATAGGACCACACTGCATATAAACACGGATGGATTTTTACCTTACGTAACCAAAATATTTTATAGAAAATCCAGTGATATTATAATAATGTCTAGGATTTAAAGTAAATTATGAATATAGCAGGAATGCTTGCATCTTACGTTCCAGCATAGATAGGCACAGCTAAGTACATACATCGCTTATTGGAGAATGGATTCCATACAAATACAAGGCACCGGGGTACCACCTACCATAGTACACCTCTAGAAAATGTACCGAGGGCCTCAGATGGACCCCTACGAATCAGGACTGGCCCAAACCCTTACTGGATAGTTCCAAATATTTCATCACCCCAATTTCTTTGCAACCTTTTCCCAAGAGCTCTCATGCACAACCAAATCCATATATGTATATATTTAGAAAGGGTGATGGCAGTACCCAAATGAGTGCGACCCACTTAGCCCTGAAGCATATCCCATATTTTAGACATTCCCAGTTGATGAGGCTTGAGGCTACGTTTTACCTTTTACAATAGCAAACCCACTTGGAATGCTAACACTGCTCTCCAGGCAACAATGTAATGCCAACATTCATCCATACAAGTTGTCCAGGATAAGAACAAACCGAAGGCACTACTTCTACCACGTCCATTTTGGAATCACCCTCGGGATTAGTAGCAAGTATCCTTTGCACTTCAAAGAGCTCCGTCTTTGATTTTCTTTAAGATATTCTAATTCAGAACATTTATGCCAGTTCGAAGTGATTTTCAAATAATATATCCGATCTCGGTCTCTCCGAATCGACAACGATAGTTTAAAACAGGCCAACACTTAATAGTCAGTTATTTAACTATCAAATAAACAAACAATATAACCAGAGATTTCAATTCCATAAGGAATATAACATTGGTTAAGCACTAAGCACTTGTTAGCCTCTTTAATTAACCATTTCGCAAATTAAAACCACTTTGTAAATACTTGTATCAAAATACTTTTACAAAGATATATTTCACAAACCCTTCTCTACACTTTTCCATACTTGGAAAATATTCATATACTTATCTCAACTACATAAGTATATTCACAAACCATTTCATTTTAAAAACTTAGGAGAACTTTCCTTTATACTTATTTTAACAATATAAGTATATTTGAAATCCTTAAGAAGGATTTTATTTCAAACCATACTTAAATTTGGGTTATAACAGTGTCATTTTAAACAGAGAAAATAATAACCCAAACAATATTCCTTCAGTGTTAAGTATGGAAAAGAATATTTCGTACTGCATAATTTAGAAGGTCATTTTGGAAAACCGAATCTGCTTTATAAAATAACTCTTTTATAAATCCCTTTATAAGTATAAGCTCTAAATTCATTTATAAAATTTCTTTCATACCTCTTTGTAAATACTTGTATCAAAATACATCTACAAAGATATATTTCAAAAACCCTTCTCTACACTTTTCCATACTTTGAAAATATTCATATACTTATCTCAACTACATAAGTATATTAACAAATCATTTATTTTTAAAAACTTAGAGAAACTTTCCCATACCATTATTTTAATAGTATATGTATATTTACAACCCTTAAGAAGGATTTCATTTCAAACCACACTTAAATTTGGGTTATAACAGTGTCATTTTAAACAGAGATAAAAAGCCAAACACTATTCCTTCTGTGTTAAGTATGGAAAAGAATACTGCGTACCACCATAATTAAGATGGCCATTTTGGAAATAAATCTCCTTTATAAAAATTCCTTTATAAGTATAAGCTCAAAATTCATTTATAAAATTTCTTTCATAAATATTATTTATAAATTCCTTTATAAATACATATAACATAATTACAGTCTCCTTTTATAAATTCCCAAACTTTACTTAATGTCTTCTTTATAAACACCTTTTATATTATTTATAAAATAATTTATAAAAACTTCTTTTTATAAAATACCATTTAGAACGTATTTTGCAAATCCTCGACTTATCTGCAACTCTTTATAAAACTTCAAATTCATTTATAAAATACCTTTTATAAATTTTCTAAATAAAATTACCAAAACTCCCTTTTTAAATCAAACTTCAAATATAACACCAACTCCAAATACAAACAAATTCTAAATATTATTATGAAACTCATATGCTTTCCATAACACGATCTTTCCACATATTTCAATAAATTTCCAAATGGAATTTGTTGCTCCAATTTATCAAAATGATATTGATTTCCTTATAAATTCATTTCAATTTATAAAAAACTGCTTAGGCATCTCCAAATTTATCATGCTTCCGGTTTCCAAAATAGATCCAACTACTTTCTCTAAAACAACCATTCCATATTTTATTACAAATCGACAATTGTGATTTATTTCTCAAATTTATCAAATGGAAATATCTTCCCTTTTTATAAAATATCACTTATAAGACTCTCCTTAAATTTATAAGATACATTTATAAACCTATCCTTTTATTTACAACATTTTATATAAAATGTCTCACAAATATTTATTTTCAAAATATTTCCATCTTCTTTAAAACAAAAATCACTTTTAAATAAAAGATAACCCTTTTTAATTTACTTTTAAATACAACTATTATTCTTATAATAATTTTCCATTAGAAAAAATACTTCCAAAAATAATTATTAAAAAATTTACTAAATATATATATCAGAAAATAAAAATAAAAATGAAAGAATTTGAAATAAAATGGAAAAGTTTAAAAGCTCTTTAAATTAAAATATCATAGAAATTCCAAAACGGTCAGACTTAAAATCATTTTTCCAAATCAAAAATCAATTCCAAACCAAATCAACAATTCATAGTATTTCAAAAATACTATATCGAGGCCAAATAGTTACTATAGCACTTAACCATTGCTATAACTACCTTCTCTACTAAAAAGGTTCAACTCCCACATATGTCGGTGTCACATACAAAACGACCAACAATCAAATTCAGCATTTCACAATTGATATCATAGATATATAATTGAAATAAATCAACGGGTAAATAACTAAAAATTAGAAGTAACAATATTTCTCAAAAAAATTTCCTGTGTTTTAATTTTAAATGCCAATTGCTTTTCAACAGCAGATATTTTAACCAAACAACCAATAATTTCAACCAAGCACCAACAGTAAAATTTATTCTACTATATAACATACTGATTTATCCAAAGAGGTGAGTTATACTCATCGAAATTCTAGTTGACGCCGAAGCATTCTGGTTTGAACTAAAATCGAACGACATTCAATTTTAGTCCAAATTTTCACTTGCCCCAAATTCAGCCAAACCAGTTCCATCGCGAAGACTTCATCATTACGAGCGCAACACAAAAATCTACGCCTTGATTAGACCTCGTATGAGAGAGTTATTGTATTTATAACATTTTGATTTTTCAAATATATTAATTAAATACTAAATTGATTTCAAAACCTTAATCACCACTTAATACTTCTTCCCCTCTTTATAATCTTCCCGCTCAACAACCTGAAACAAAACCTCACCATGGTCGATCGTTTCTTCCACCTCGTTCTCCCTCCATGACGTACGATCTTACACAACACTTCGCCGAACTTCCCACCTTCGCGAGAGCTACCCGACCCTCACCACCAAACTGTGCCCACACATCCCCTAGGAATTGCAACACCCAGGACTGCGACCTCCCTGCCCTAATGACACAATCCCCATACATGATCGGAGGCCACCAAATCTCAGTAACAGATGCTATAAGCCATATTAAACCCAAATACAACCTCAAACGAGCTAATTCTTCCTTGATTTGTCCAAAATCAAAACCCTAGTTTTGAAGCTCATGTTTTTACAAAATTGTTGAACCAAAATAGAAGCTGCACCCCTTAATCATGTGTCAACTTGTAGATTTAGGCTTCCTACACTTAAAGATACCATTTTTATATTCTTTTTAGATTTTAATTTGAACTGTTTTCGAACTTTGAGAAGGTGGATCTATTTTTTTATAACCGATAATGGAACGGTATAAGAATTGAAGAGGAAAAAGTGGTTTTGATAATAGTCTTGAGTTAGTTATAAATTTGCAGTTTTTCGACATCTCGTGGTGTAGATTTTTGTTCGTGTATGAACTATGAATGATAAAAAAAATACGGTCACGCTCAGAACAATGATGCGACCGCAAAACAATAGTAATATACACTAGTACTTCAATTCTATAAAATCACAAAAATACCATCGTCTGTCGAAAAATCTTCAAACGATAATTTAAATATTTACAAATTAAAAATTATAGAAAAATCAAATAAATTAAATTAAAATACATCATTAAAATCGAGTAGTTATATTAAAAATAAAATTTCTTATTATTTATTCCAATAATTTATTATTGCAAATAATTTTACAAATGAATTCATTGTTTATTAATTAATAATTTAAAATAGTTAAATAACACCATTTAATCCATTAAATAAATATTAGCTTCAAAATCCCAATATTTAAATCACTGTTCCAATATTAAATCCACAATTCAAATATTTAAATAATCTCTGTATTGAATTCAAGCCCTTAACTTTAAAACTAATTATATTCAATAGTTAATATTAATTAAATATTCAGAATCAAACGACAAAATTCCAGGTCGTTACGTTCTTCCCCCTTAGAAGAATTTAGTCTCCAAAATTCTCAAAGTAATAAAAATGCCTCTAATCCTTTAACTTTTTAAAATTAATTAGTTAAAATAAATTATTAAATTCCATGTTTTTAAAGTTACGAAAAATTTCGACAGCGTCTCGATTTAGTTTCCTTCGCGTGGCTCGATTGGAAAAACTACAAATTGCCACCACGAGCCTAAACCAACAAAAGAAAACAAAACCAAGTGGCCTCCCATATCTGGGGTATAAAACCATCAAGCAAAACCAAAAATATAAATATGTACCTATTTTTTGAGCAACCAAACTCTGCTCATGAAATCAAAAGCATCAACTAGCTTTTTCTTCCATAAACTTGCATCTTACTTACACATAATATCTAACCATTTAACTTACAAATTCTAATATCAACAACATTTAGTTTATTAATGCCCGTAGGATGTAAATATGCCATCCATACGCAATATCGAATCCGACTGCTCGTTCAATCACATAATTTCATTTTCGAACTAGTATCGCTTAGTCGACCAATCTAGTGTGGACTCCGATCCGGTTCCTTGATCAGAAACCTCTATTCTCCTTGCATAGCCTATACTATGATAGAAAACTTCGAAATCAAATCAAAAATCCGTATCAAGTGTTTGCCACCAAAAATCAAGTGAAAAATCCTAATTCGAACTGGTATAAATCACCTTGAAATTGTGCACTCGAATCTGGATCAAAATCAGTTATGCGAATAAAATGATCTACGTACAATTTACGTATTAATTTCAGTTGGTTTCTAAATTATACCAATTACTTTAACATTTAAAACCACATTCATATTAAATCACAATTTATTATACCAATGATATTTCATTAAATACTAAAATTACCACTAATCATTTCATAAAATCATTTCATTTAACTTTACTTAAGTTAAATTCCTTTTCATAGCTCAAATTCAAAATTTCTTTTCTTAACATGAATATCCAACAAATTTAAAATTTGTTTTAACTTACTATTTTCTCAAATTTACAAGTAATAAAAACTTATCTACTTTTAACTTCACAGAATACTTAGCCTAAATTATAATTTCCATTAGGGAGTTTTCGACCATCCAAAATCGTCGAAAATTCCATTTTATTTTCATAAATGAAAATTATCAAACAACACCTCAAAACGAGATGCACAAACCAAATTATTCTAATGCATAGGATACTTGGGTCCATATACTATCCTA
Source organism: Allium fistulosum (assembly GCA_030737815.1). Lineage (NCBI taxonomy): Eukaryota > Viridiplantae > Streptophyta > Magnoliopsida > Asparagales > Amaryllidaceae > Allium > Allium fistulosum. The sequence goes on along the minus strand of CM060902.1, from coordinate 792,778,886 downwards.
ACTAAAAATTTCAGAATTAAACACCTGGTTTTTATTTCATACCATTTTAAAATAATAATAACAACAACTTACATATTTCCCTTTGTATAACAAATCATTCTTTTAGAACTTAAAACAAAATCATTTTTATCACAACAATTCTAAAACATAACAACTATGGTAGCAATCTGTCACTTAGAAACTCGAAAATAAATGCCGATGATACTGTAGTCATCACTAGAATTATTTTCCAATAATTGAAGTGGGTTCAGTGCTTTCTGTCTCTTTTAAAAAAATCCTCTTTATTATATTTCTGTACACTACAACAAAAACACCCTTTAATAGCGTTTAAAAAACGCTATTAGAAGCTATTATAGCGTTTTTTCTTACGCTGTATATTAACATGTTGTAATAGGTCAGTGACCTATAACAGCAACATATAAAACGCTATAAGAGACGCTATGGACAAGGACATTTCATAGCGTTTTATGAGTGCTGTAAACATGACTTTTAATAGCCTTGGAAATTCGCTATGAAGTGAAACTATAGCGTTTTCATGACTGCTATGTAAAAACAGGCTGGCACACAAATGAAATATACAACAGCGTCTATAGACGCTATAGAACACAATATTTTATAGCGTTATCTGATGCAATAGTACAGCTACTTTCTATAGCAGTTTGTTGTCTTTTATTGCGTTGTTTTTTTGTTATGAAAATTGTTTATAGCACTATCATAATGCTATAGTATATAAAACTGAAAAAAACAACCTTTCCATAGCACGGTTAAAACGCTATAAATTTTTATCCCTACGGTTTTTTTACTAGGTACATCCAAGCTTACAATTCTACTAATATATTATAAATTTTCAAAAAACACAATTATCACATAATGATGTACGTAATCAAATGAAGACATAAAGCCAAACCACAATATATATTTAAATATATATCCATAATATTACGTACACAAAGTTTCAAATATTTGTGATCTTAAAAAAAAACAATACATACAACCATAGCTGACCAAAACGATACATACTAAAAGCAAAGATATATGAACGTCAATACAAAATACGTTAATCCAAGCATGACCGATTTGAAAGAGAATGAATGCAGCAAAATTATTTTTCCTTCCTTCCAGCTTGTAGTAACCCCGGTATCATCATTCAGCACCTGTCAAAACGAAGCACATAAGTTATTTTTCAAATCCAAACATCATCCGCAAGTTATATAATTTTTCATAACAAAAAAGATACATCATTTTAACTAAATAGACTGCCAGTACATCAGTTTAACTAAACAGACATTGACATGAAATGAAACAAAAATAACGTGTGATTTAAAAAATACAGCAACAAGAAGCGGATTATTACCAGGCATTATACAATGCAGAAGAACAAAAACTACATTATTTATCTTTTCATTATCATTTTCATAACAAATAAATCAGAAGTACCCCTGTGCTATGCAAACTAAAGATAATAAGGAATAATTTCATTTCATAGTTCACTTACTGTGAATCTGTGATAGTATTGATGAATCCCTAGCTCTTACCACCACAAGTCAATTCATCGTCGAAAATTGAGAAGTTGCTTTCTCTTGTATTCTCAATTTAGATTTTGCACAAATTATCTAAGACATAATGAATAAAATATATATCAAGTTATGATACATAACATTGTTGTACTAATAGGAATAACGAAAACATATTCATTATACATACCTACTTCTTACTTTAACAAACTATCAGTTAAAGCATATTTGACATATTAATCAAATAATATAGGTCTAATAAAAAGGCTGAAGGTCCTAATTTTATAGATATTCATAAAAACAATCGTGTGTGCGTTATACTTATGGTATGTAAGTTATCTTCAGAAAACAAATCAAAATTAAAGATTAATTGTGAGAATATCTGTAGTACATGAAATAATAAACACCTATATGAGCCAGTGTATAGCATAGAAAATCTCCTCTATCATATAACACAGTATTTCACACTATTACCCCTATATTATCTTAAAGACCCAAATACACTGGGGGCATAACTGTAATACTATGTTATAACACAGACAATAGTCTGAATTATAACATAGGTTAATTTCCCTAAATAATTCATTTTCAAATATTTAACCATCTACATGGACCAAGGCAAGCCTACCCACATTATAACTAAAAGGATGGGAAATTTTTAGAAACCAATCAACATCTGAAGTTTTATGATACAAAAAATTCATTATATAATCATGAACCTATGAAATAGAACTCACCACATTATAACACACTATGGAAATTGAATCAAAAATTTCTAATTATCCAAGGAAATAATCAAGCCTAAAGTATGTAAAAATATAAAAAATCAGAGCTTATGTATAAAAAGGATTAAACAACATAACAGCGAATATGGAGAAAATCTATACATAAGAAGTATATTAATCATTTAAAATTTGAATTTTAAATAATGTGATCGGTACTACCGTTAAGCTGTGGACTTTGCTCCAGAAATGAGGGTGCTCCAAAAAAGCATGCCTGTTATTGGCAACTGTTCAAGCTAATATATTGAATCTTTAGGGAGAAATAATTGGATATCACTGAATACTAATCGGCGTATAATCCAATTGTTGTTATACATACAATTGCATGAAAATAAGGCAGATTTAGCGGAACGGAAGAAATGTGCTACTCGACAACCATGCCTAAAAGGAAATAAAAGGAGAAAGGGTCTAAATGTGAGGATCGGTTATGGAATATAATGATAAATATCAATGCTTTATTTTTTTGTTTTTTTACCAGCATCAAGTTTAAGTCGCCCAATTTGAATTAGAACTGGATGGCATATGTCAATTGATGTTCACTAGAAATATGGAAAGTGATAAACTAATCTAGTATTAATCAGAAAAACTTATAATTATAGTCTCACCATCCGAAATGAACTGTTGCATAAGATGAACTCAATTGATTTTGGCTGTTAATTCTTTCAAGGTTCTTTCATCTTCTACTTGCTTCTATTTTTAGTCTTTGATAACGTAACATCATTCAACTTTTCATTCTCATTTTCATGACTAACAGATCAGAAGTATCCCTTATGTTATGTAAACTAAAGATCAAAGGAATAATATCATATTCACTTACAGTGCAAGTATATTGCGGAAACATCACCACTCTGTCAATGTAAATCCTGGTTGCCCACAATCCAGCACTATGGTAAAAAGGTGTTGTATTAGTAAATTAGTAGTAGATTATTATTAATATTGTTTTTCAGTGATGCAATAAGGAATTGAAAAGGTAATATAAGGGAAAAGGGAAACCAGATACAATAATGATATAACTAAAGCTAAGCTAGCTCAAAGTTACGATGCCCACAATTTTTCTATAAATATTACTACAACCAATGTCAATTGTTCTTTAACCAAAGCATGAACCACTGTTGAAGCTCAGGTCATGCAAACATATAGCATGCAAAACAAAACACGACTTGCCTCTTTATTTGGAGGATTATGACCATTGAGCTTTGCATTGATAACAACAGTCAGGAAGGCTCACATCAATCTCTTCATGGCTGCAAAGATATATAAAGGTTGGAAATGTTATTTACTGCAGTAATGCTCCGAAGAAATGCAGCGGGCAGTGTTAAGAAGTAATAACCAAGTGCTTATATTTTGCAAACAGACACACATAGGTACATGCACGCACACACACCAATGTGCACAAGTGCATATGCACACACAAACATACTACGCACATGGTTTTCATTCATAAGCTAGCAGAGTTTCTGGCAAAAGAAATTAAATAGAAGAGGGGAAAAGAATGCAACATTTATATCTAATGGTACAGTGGTGCACAATTGTTTAAAACCACGAAAACACTGAAGAAGTAACATCATCCTCATTGCTTTACTCTTATAGAAGCCCGAAGATATGTTTTACTCTAATGATTGCATTTGTGTTGGATGTATTCATGCATGGTTGAACAAAATAGCAACTACATAATCATATATATAACTGGATATTTAAAATGGTTTACTATTGAATTAAATTTTAGACTGTAGCTACGTTTATCGCATACTAGGCTATTTGGGCAATTATCGATCAAACTATATTAAAGTTGGTCATTTGGATTGCAGATTTTACCAGTCAAATATGTACAAATATACAAAATTAGTTTCCTATCTTGTATGAATTTTGAACATAGAATTTAACTATACTAACAAATTGATTTTTAACATGGAATAATAGCTATTCTTATACATTACTATTTAAAAAAATTCAAAATTTTCTACTTCTATACCTTACTACTTCAGAATTCTATTTCAAAGATCTATTTAGAATACACATACGTTTTTACGAATACAGCTGATTTTCAGCATTTAACTCCGGTATATAAAGTTATTGCATTGCTGAAACAACCAAGAGAAGACCAATCAAAACTAAATGAGGATTCTGACATAAAATATAGAATGTTTCTAGCATCAAGCATAAGCATACATGTAGCTTTAATAGTGTTGTATCTTAAACATAAAATGAAGTAAAACTTAAATGGAAAGGAAAAGGTTATTATATAATAATGTACTTACTGTTTTATGTCCATAATAAGCCCGATAATACTGCGCTGTATTGTAAAACACCTGCAAATAAAAAAAGTCATCAAAAAACTATTAGTGAACTTTTTAGAACCATTATCAGTACTAATCGCATCAAGTATCAATCAAACAGAACAAAAAAGGTTGATTTAGAACCAGGACTTAGTTCACAAATGAATACACAATTTCTATCTTTTTGGTGTTATGTTGGGCAATAAAAGAAGAATTACCTCGTATTCCAGAACCAATGATGCCCAAAGAATCATTCTTCGTTTAATTCCTTTAAATCAACCATCCAGCTCAGCATGTTTTCTAATTTATTTATTTATTTCTTCAGGCTTCCATTCTAAGCTGATTGAGTGCAAGCCAACCATTAAGGTATATAGAGAATGATGCTCCTGTTGCTTTAAATGTTTCTTATCTCTCCAATATCAGACTGTTTAATTCTTTTCTACAAATATTCATAACGGTGTTATTAAATTGAATTTCGAGCTCCTATTGCTTTAAACATAATACGACATCATTTGAAAAAATATTCAGTGATATCGCTGACATTATCGGTAAAGAAAAGAACGCTCTATCCAGTGGGCATAGTGAAAAGCAAATTTTATCAAAATGAAATTTAACTTAAGAACTAATTCCAGGAGGATGCCCTATCCAGTGGCTCAAAGGAGGAAAGAACTAAAGTTCAACATGTATCTATATTAAAGCATATAGTATTGTTAGTTTATCTTAAGACATAAGAAACCTTGTGCTTGAAATTTGAATAAATTAATTCTTAATCAATAAGTTATTACATAATATTACTTCCTTGTTGGTTACAATATAATAAACTATGAACCCCACTTATCCATGACATACCAAGATCCAAATTGACTACTTAAACACTCTACATTTTGGAAAAAATATGTATATCTTATTTCCCAAAAATCTTACCAACATTAGGATAATCACATTCAAAATTCTTTAAAGTAAAATTGATATATAATTTTCCTGAAAATAAAATTGACCGTCGGACTCAACACTTGTATATTTATAAATAACACTGTTTGGATTCAAAAAGGTCTGTAACAAAGAAAGTTTAACCTGCAAAAGCGGATGCCACAAAGAGGAGTCCAGCATATGTGTAGATTGCAACCTATATATCTATACCAGATTCATACCATTTATTGCAAAACAATAATGCAGGCACTCAGTACCTTCGATAAAACCTAACAAAATAGAAAATAAGAGCAAAGCATTAACTTCAGATTTCATATGAAATAAACTGTGCATAAAAAGCAATCAAACTTCAAACAAGTACTCAAGGAAATTATGGCACAAAGGGCTAATTAGTACTAATATTTTATAGTTATATCACTTTAGATTCACATGATCGAATTGACTGTCCAATGCTATTATTGTTGGAGACAACCTTGCTATTCCATTTCCACCTACAAGACTTAAAAGACAACTTCAATTACTTACTCCAAGAAATCAATCTGTAGTAGAGTAAAAAACTGCTACCAGACAGTGGCATAGTGGTATGTATTGGCTGCTTAAATGTCAGTTTATCCTTTTCATATGTTAATGTAAATTAATAAGGATTAGTATATTCTATAAAATATTACTTGAAAAATACAAACTAAGTTTTACAAACAAGCAACAGTTGTTATGAACATTCTTATCATGGAAATTAATTCTCATGGAAAGTCCCGACAAAGCAACCAAATCAAAAATGGTGAGCCCATTTATGGAGAAATCCAAGATGAGGTTGCTCAAAGATAAACTTAGAGAAGTTACGTCACTTTCAGAAAGGCTAAGATCTACAGTTTTCATTTTCCTCCTACCTAATGCCACACTCCATGTATGCCCACCCAACTAAGGTTTAACTCAATAATCCTCAAACCAGAATATATTGAATAATATACAGCAAATGGGTCGAATTGTGAAAAAAAAGAAATCAAAACTTATGTGAAATTGGATGGTTCTACACAAACAGTTCTAAGGTATCCATACAATATATGGATTTATGGCCACTAGGCTTCAATGTTGATTTTGTCCCGCCATCTTTATTGTTAGTTTCTGTATTAACTATTCTAAGAACTAGTTCAAGAATCAGTCGAAATTCATTTTATTGAGTAGTTTTGGTTGACCTTTTTTAATAAACTTACAATTATTTTCACTTTGTAGCTGTTTTACACCATGAGGTCATCTATGCTTTCTCAACTGAAAGGTTCTTTTACTTGGTAGCATATTAAGTAGGACTAATAAGGTAACACTTATTGCAAAAATAATTTAACTTTACCAATTTAAGTTACCTATAAACCATTAGACTACCATGCACGACATAATTGCAATCCACGCTCCTTCATAAAATAATGTTATCCATCAAGGTTTTGTTCACATACTACTTTAGCTTAAGGATTCGATGATACTAAATTCGCTATTATAATTTTTAAGGCTTATCTATAGAGTCACCTTGCACTTTCAAAAACAAATGCCACTTATACCTTTTCACACTAATTCATAATTTAACCCTCTATTTTCATGATATAAATTTATCTAAAATAGGAAATAAATTTATTATCTTTCACCCCAGTTAATTAAATTGCAACCAAATTAGTCACCAATGGTTAATAGATCATGTAAATAAAACCAATAAAAATAATTAGTTCAACACCATTAAACATAAAAAATTATTTTTATTTAGCATACATTTGTTCAGCAAATTATTTCAGTTAACAAATCATCTCAGTTAAATTAATTTGATTGACAAATTATTTCAGTTAAAAAATCATCCTTGATTACACTTAAGAGGTAAGGGTTTGAAACATAGATACCTGAAGGAAGCTTGGGAGTATAGGTGGATTTCATTCAGCTATGCAGTCATCAGTGGGTTTAGTGGCCACTCTATGAGGCTTTGCAGATGCGAGGGTGGGCCATAATGGAATGATATCCTGTTAGGTTTTCTGGAATGTAGTGGTGGTGAGTGACAGAAAATGGTGACCAATGGTAAAGTGGAGTTTTAAATGATTCACGGCTGCACTATTGGTTTTCCAATTACAATAGCTCGAATCACTAGTTCAAATGATAAGATTGGAGCATGACAACCGACAAGCGACGACCGTTAAGCGGGAGATGGAAGTGATTGATGAAGATTTTCGATTTGAAATCGATGGATGCTTGGGGTTTATTCATTTTGATTTATCGGGAAGAATTGTTGAGCAAACGTGAAAGATATTGGATTCGAATTAATGGATATTAGGGTTTAACCCTTTGATTTTGGGGGAAGAAAATATTGAGGGGAAATGTGGAATAATATGGGAATAATAGAAATGAGGGAAAGTGAAATTTTGGGGATAAAAGAGAGGGAAGGAATGTACTGCGCCAAAAAACTTTAATGTGATACAACGTTTATTATCTTTTCTCCTTGAATAAAATGACTTGCAACAGCATCATGCATAAACACGCCATCATGTTCTGCAATTGAAAATGAATTTTCTTGTAGTGGTACACAATACTTTCAGATAATACAAATATTATTTCTTCGAAACTTTTAGGAAATAGTTTTCAAAATCACCAGGATTTAAGTTCTCAAATTCTCAGTTTAAACCCATTTTTATTTATAAAACATACTTATATAATTTCACTTCTTATATAAGATCATTTCACAAATGTTCCTCTTTGTTTAGATTACAATAAACAACTTCCATAAAATTAAATTAAATTTAACTCAACATTATCACCGAACCTTTATAGTCAAATTGTGAAACCGAATTCACAAAGTTTTCCTATTTAATTCAATCAAACAATAAATGCTCATAAGCTATCTAAGCACAAACAATAAACAATAAATTATAATAATTTAATATTATCATTCTCTAACAACTAACAAACCATATATAACTATATTAATTTCTAAAAATTATTCTTTTCATATATAAAATATAATTTAGGGAAAATTATTTCATTTACCCAATTTCAAAACAATATTGTGTCGGTTTGCCTTATTCAAGTGTTTAGAAACCCTTACCGATACATTTGTTCTTCTATACCGACCAAACTTCATAAACTACTCAACCGATAAATCAATACAATGTAAAACATTTTTATAGCACTAACAAATATGCGCTCATATATATACACTCAAACTCATCCTATGCTCTCGCTTACCCTATCTCAAATGAGTTAACCCCACTAAAGCCTAGGTCTTCGCTTAACCTAAGCTCTGATACCATGTGTAATCACCCACCTTTTCGACCCTTAGAAATCGACACTAATACATCCACGGTATTCACGCGATGAGCATCCAAGTGCTAAAAAGACATATTGTTGGGGTGAAAAAATAAAAGAGAGAATATAATCTCACATCGTAACGAGTAATTTATAATATACACAAAGATCTTTACATAAAAAACTGTAATATACATACATTAATCAAAACACATTAACTAATCATCAGTCCAGACAATTACAACAACCCATCCTTACAAATACTGATAAATATATACAACCAATGCAGAGGAAAATAACATATATGTGAATATGTCTCGGGGTCTCTAGCTCATCTCCTGAAGCTCCAAAGCATCCAAACTAGATCTATATATATGATCGGTCTAACCTAAGCATTGATAGAAAATAACAACCGGATCAGTCTGGCAAACCAGTGTGAGAAACACACCTCAAATGAATTTTAATTTTATAAATTTTTTTTCAAAATAAAGGTATCTCATAAGATCACGCCGCACATAAACGCAGACGAGTTTTTACCTTTTGATAACCAAACCATTTTTATAGAATATTCATTGATATTATAATAATGTGTATAATTTAAAGTAAATTATGAATATAGTTGGAGTACTTGCATCTCACGTTCCAGCATAGTTGGGCACAACTAATGTAACGACCAGCCTTTTTGGACGTTTTAAGCAAACACAAATGCCAGACTCAAACCATTGAAAAGGGCAGATTGTTATGGGGTAAATAAGAAAAAGAAAAAGAAATAAAACAAATACAGAATCTCGTAGTGGAATGACAAAATATAATAATCAAATAACAGTTCATGAAGCTGTTTACAAATAAATTTGATTATACTTATACAATATTAAATCATAGTTACAGACAACAAGAATAAATAAATAAATGCAACAGAACACATGATGTAGTGGAATACTTATCATAAATAATAATAGTACAAATCTTCGCCTTCGTCCTACAGAAATAAGGTCTTCAAAACATGAAATGCTCAGGCTGACTTGAGCGAATTGAAAAGACAAAACACTCGAGTTAGAACTAAAAGATCTTATGTAAGTTAAATCAACGGTAAATAAATATGAGTGGAACGGCGTCAGAGATGTTTACGGGGTTTGACATCTCCTATCCAGTGTCTAACATGAGTGCAATAACTTAAGAGATGTTCGGGATTACCATCCTCTAAGGATCCGTTAAACTATCTACTATGTAGTACAATACACTATAATAATAGTGTATATAGTAAAGTAAAGTATTAAAATAGCGTTAAGGCGTTACCCATTTCCCCCTTAACACATTTTATATATTCCCATAGTCTATACAGTACCGTAATTCCTCCGTAAACTGGAGGGCTATCAGAGGGCACTCCATAGGTATGGCACAAAACAAACTCGTAGAAGGCACTCTAGGGCATGTGAACACGGCACTCAAGGCAATGCCAGGGTAGATATACCAATTGCACTCCCGGACTGGTGGTACCGCATAGCAGCTACTACCGCCCACCTCGGACACACTCCCATAATCAAAATCAAGGGGTGGCCACCAAATCAATCACAAAGTCAAAATATAGTATCGAAGAAATGTACCCGATAGGAGGAATGACTTCACTTGGCCCGGTATAGCTCCTGTTTTAGTCACATCTAAGTTGACTCACGGGAGTTAGGGTCACATCAATACCTCATACAGAAATCGTTCGCCAAACCATCCTACTTCATTTTTGGAATCTCCACCACGTACACAGTTGTTAAAGTGGTTTTCGGTATTGGCAGAGAGTATGACAATATCCGATCCCGGTCTCTTTAACAACCAAACGCTTATTTCACACCGGATGGTTCTTTTACATTTCAAAAAGTCAATTCACAAATTTATATCAAAATATCATATTCGATTTTCAAATCATCTCTCTTTCGAAGTTATATTCACTTTCAAAAATCATATTTTCAAAATAGTTTACAACCCTCATTTCAAAACTTCATATTCAAATCAAATATGTAATTTAAATCCCAACTTTGGTTATAATATCATTTAACCTTATTCACTTTAAAATCGAGGATTTAAAATATAAACCCATCCACTTAATTCAGTTTGAAATTTAGAAAGATAGTTTTACATAGTTGTAAATAGTTAAAATACTCTAAAATAGTTTAATTAAAGATTAAAGATACTGTTAAATTGATTTAAGATAGTTAAATAGATTTAAAATAGATTAAATATAATTAAAATAGATTAAATAGCTTTAAAATAGATTAATTAGATTTAAAATAAGTTATGGTTTAAAATAGGTTAAAATGATTTAATATATTTAATATAGGTTAAAATAGTTTAATAATTTGAAAATCTTAATAATCAGAAATTTTAAAATAATATATCTTAAACAATTTATATTAAAATATGAATTTGGGATTAATATAAATTTAAACTATTTATTTTATTTCAACGCATCTGAACCATTTCAATTTCCAAATCAACAAAACCCAATTTTGAATCTTCCAATTCAAATTTTAAATAAACTATTAAGTTCTATATCGATTTCAACCCATGTTTGAAATATCAATTCAAATTATTCCAATTTCAATACATTTCAAAGTTATATTTCAAACAATTCAAATAACTCAATTCTGATAAATTTCACTTATACTTCAAATTCAACTTTAAAATTTCAATTTAATTTCTTTAACAATTCCTTTAAAACAATTCCAAATTTAACATAAAACTCGAAATTCGATAATAATTCAATTTATATAAATCAAATTTTATTCAAAATATCATTTAACTAAATTCAAAAATTAAGGATTTAAAATCATTTAATTTAACCAATCTGGTGTTCGTATATAATTCTCTACCCTAGGGTCAAGTGATACGGATATTTATCATTTCAATCCACAATTTACAATTTTATGATTATATATCATTTCAAACCGCAATTCCGAAATTAAATAAAAATCCATAAAATCGTTCGGGTATGTATCATTTCAACCCATAGGGAACTTGCAATATTCTAACAACATAAATTACAACATCCAGTATCCAATATCAACAAATCAAACATACATCACAACCATCATCCAAATCAATTAATGAACATCGATAGATAACTGATAATTAATACAGGTATTAAATTGATAATTAAAAAATTCAATATTAAATTAAGCGATAATTAAATGCAATAAAAGTCAAATTTAACCAGAATGACAATTTTACATACCAAACAACAATAAATTAATTTCTAATCACATTATAAATTAAATTTAACTAACATAAGAAATTTTAGAAGTTGTGAGTGGGTTAAAACACTTACCTTTGGTTTTCAATCGATTTGAAATTCAAATAAAGGCCCAAAATTCAACAGTCTTAGAATTCGTCCAAACCAGCGTCAAAATGTCCAGAATTTTGATACGATCCCAGTGGATCAAACCGCGCCTGAATTGGAGTTCGTATGAGAAAGTTATGATGATTAGAACGATTTAAAATTAAATTTAAATTAAACAAAAAAACAAAAAAAACAAAGCGTTACCACTCTCACAGCCACGTCAACATCCCAAAGATCGAACCCTACAACACCCACTGTTCACGAACGAAGCCGTAACCGGCCGCTAATTTGACCACCGATCACGATCGCCACCGGCCGCCTGCGAGTCGCCGATCACCCTCAACACCCACGCCTTGCCGCCGCCCATCAAGCTACCCAGGTCCGATCGCCAAAAGAGGCAGCCACACCGAAAAAAATGTGACCCATATCAATTAACGGCGACGATCTGGCCATTAACACCTTAAACCACCAATGCCGATGAACTCCATTCGCCAATCTCCACCTATCCATACCCTCCAATCGACGATCGGCCAAAGTTGATCGTGACACGAAGAACAACCGAGGTTTAATCGTCCAATTTCGGCCACATAGAAACCCAGATCGAAAAACAAACTGTAGATTTAACTTGCGCTCGTCGAGAGCTTCAAATCGATATATAATTCGATATATTTTGAGGAGTTCGATTTTTTTGATTTGACTTTTGATTTGCAATTGAATTGGGAATTTGGTTTTGGTTGTCTGCCATTGGAAAGAGGAGATGAGAAAGAAATGTATGTACAGACAATAGAAAATAAAAGGCTGCTAGGGTTTATAATGGGCTATATATAGGTAGATCAGAAATAGACATGAATGGACTAGATTTGATTTGAAAGTTGAACGATAAACGACCTGAAAAGCCCGTTTCGTTCCCGAAACGAAAATGGGTCATCCCATATATCAAAATAGATGGTTTCAATATTTTTAAACTCAATGGAACATATTTTAAGTCTAAATTCCATCGTATGAAGAAGTTGCTTTAAAATCAGCTTATTTCAAATTGATTTCAATTAAATTGATTTCAAGGCGTTTCGAGTCCGTACGATCAAATGACAAGTCCGATCGCTACGAAACTTAAAATCCTACAATAATTCACCGTTACGGATCCGATGAAACTAGTTTCGTCAAAATCCGAGTCATTGGCCAAAATGGCTATTTTCACATTAATTAAATAAATTAATATTAAATAAATTAATCACTTTCTAATCCAATATTTATAAACTAACAAATTTCATCATTTTTGATTACTAAGACATTTATAATAACTTGAAACAAATTTACCTAAAATTTCAGTGTTAATTATTACATTAGTTACAATGTCCATTTCAACTGAAATTAATTCCAATTAATAAAAATTACATTTCAATAAATTGGTTATACTTTGATTTCAATCATTGTATTCAATCAATTATTACTCTAATACATAGTTAATATTTGTTGATATCTTATTTCACAAATATGCCACAATTTCCATCTTATATTTGTGTTAACTACTACATTTCAATTGTATTGAATTTTGTTAATTCTTCACATTAATTAAAATTTTGAAATCCCAATTAATTTATTTATCTTGGTTTCATTCTTTTATTATATCAATTTATTGCCTTATGAGTGTAATTGACATCTCTGTACATTTTCTTACATTCCCAATTTGCAGTTATTGTATTAACTCACATTAATGTAACATTTATTTACATTTATTTGTAATTAATTAATTAAATTGGTAACAAATAACAATTGTCACCATTTCTACATTTAATAACATTTTTAAGTTTATTAATTACAAGCAAATGTTATAACAACTCTCATTACACAAATTTTATTCAATTCCATTTATTACACATTATTTTATTAATTAATCAATACTTAATTTATTAATTGCTCTTTTAATCCAATTCCCATTAATCCATACATTACTATCGTTTATTTACAATCTATATCAATAATAACTCTTAATCATTTTAATTAATTTGGAATTACATTTAGAGCAATTATCAATTACCTTAAATAGATACTATTTCATTACATTCCAGTTATATTTTTATTATTAATTATGAATTTTTATTTCTTCCAACATTAAATTACAAAACTTTATTAAATTAACTATTTTTAATTATCGAAATTTACGGGTCATTACAACTAAGTCTGTACGGTGCTTATCGGGGAATGAATTCCATACAATGACAAGGCACCGAGGTACCATCTACCATAGTACACCTCTAGAAAATGTACCGAGGCCTCACATGGACCCCCTACGAATCAAGAACGGTCTACCCCTTACTAGATAGTTTCGAATATTTCGTCACCCCAATTGCTTTGCAACCTTTTTCTGAGAGCTCTCATGCACAACCAAATTCATTAATGTATATATCTAGAAAGGGTGATAACAATACCCTAATGGATGCGATCCACTTAGCGCTGAAGCATATCTCCTATTTTAGTCATTCCTGATTGAAGAGGCTTGAGGCTATGTTTTATCTTAGCAAACGCACTTGGAATGCTAACACTGCCCTTTAGGAAACAATGCAATGTCAGGATTCATCCACACAAGTGGTTCAGGATAAGAACAAACTGAAGGCACTATTTCTACTACATCCATTTTGAAATCGCCCTCAGGTTTAGTAACAAGTAGCCCTTGCACTTTAAAGAGCTCCATCTTTAATTTTCTTCAAGATATTCCAATTTGAAGTGCTTATGCTGGTTCGAAGTGATTTTTGGATAATGTATCCCAATCTCTCCGAACCAACAACAATAGTTTAAAATAGGCCAACATTTGATAGTCGGTTATTTAACTATCAAATAAATGAACAATACAACCAGAGATTTTAATTCCATAAGGAAGATGACGCTGGTTAAGCACAAAGCACCTATTAGCGTCTTTAATTAACCATTTCGTTAATTAAAACCACTTTGTAAATACTTGTATCAAAATACTTCTACAAAGATATATTTCATAAACCATTCTCTACACTTTTCCATACTTTGAAAATATTCATATACTTATCTCAACTGCATAAGTATATTCACAAACCATTTCATTTTAAAAACTTAGGAAAACTTTCCCATACCATTATTTTAACAGTATATGTATATTTACAACCCTTAAGAAGGATTTCATTTCAAACCACACTTAAATTTGGGTTATAATAGTGTCATTTTAAACAGAGATAATAAGCCAAACACTATTCCTTTGGTGTTAAGTATGGAAAAGAATACTGCGTACCACCATAATTAAGATGGCCATTTTGGGAAATCAAATCTCCTTTATAAAATAACTCTTTTATAAAAATCCCTTTATAAGTATAAGCTCTAAATTCATTTATAAACTTTCTTTCACAAATATTACTTATATATATATAACATAATTATAGCCTCCTTTTATAAATTCCCAAACTTTACTTAATGTCTTCTTTATAAACACCTTTTGTAACAACCCTATATTTTTGTAAATATTTTTAAAACATTTTTAAAACATTTTTTAAAATAAACTTTATTTTAATATTTCTATTTTAAACCATTTTAGAAGTATAGTTATAATTTTCAAAAGGGTAGTTATAATTTTCCAAAGATAATTGCATTTTTGTAGCAATTTTTAAAAGCTAGTTTCAATATATTAAGCTATTTCTTTATTTATCTTCCTATTTTCCTAAAACAAATTATTATTTTTTTCCTTTTCACTTTATTTCAGTTTGTTTTTATTTTATTTACTGATTTTTATTTGTTCATTTTGAATTAAAAAGAAATGAAGAGACTAAAGTTTTAAAACCAATGACCTTTCACTTTGTAGACCCTTCATTGTTTTGGCCGTTCATTGCTTTACTATAGCCATGAGTTTTAATTCTTTTTTTCACGTGAAAACACTTTCTCATTCACAAATTTTCGGCCACCATTTCAGATCTGAAAATTGGTAATGGCTTCTCTCCTCTTTTCTACTTTTTCTCCAAACTTTTTCCATTGTTTTCTATTGATTTTACATTATTTTGGCCATGCTCTTCATATATATGCCTCGGCCATAGCCACCACCACCTCCTCTTCACCATCCACCGCCTAGCATCACCACTCCCTCTGACTTGACCAGGCCGTGACACCTAGGTGATGCAAATACCACAAAACAATGTCCAAATTTCCTTAAACCTTGCATAGCCAACCACTAGTGCTTCACCACCACCAAATATCACCATGGCCACCTCCCATTGCTCCACCACCACCATGATTTGACCACCACCCATCACCTTACCCACTGGCCAGACCTGACCTGACCATGGCCGAGCCCAAACCATGCATAGGCCGAGCCAAAATGTTGAACAAAACCTCCTATTTTGCCTTGTCTCCTTGTATTCCTCTTATGTAACTCCTACCACTTACAACTCCATGTAGCCGTGCCATTTTAGACCCATACCCGAGCCATATCATCATCATGGCCGAGCCTACAAGACCCCTAGGCCGAGAACTTGAATGTTGGAAGCATGGCTAAAGCATTTTGTTCATTGTTGCTTTTAATTTCAATTTGTTTCAATTCACATTGTATATATGTTTATATTCTTGTTTTATTGGTTGTTACAAGATCAATAGCTTGGTTCTCTCTCCACTCAAATCAAAAGTCGTATCGTGCTTTCCGGATTTTCATTTGTGTGTTTTGTTTGCGAACTCCTACTTTATAGAGGTGAGTAATCACACCTGACATTCATACTTATATAACTGTGAATTGATAACATGTGAAAGTGTAGAAATAATTATATTATGTTATACCTGCCTGTGTTGTAAATTATATGATGTTAAACCCTGTAATTAACTTGTCACATCATCTGTTATGTTTTATTTTATTTTACTGTTTATTCTATTCTGTTTATCACACTACAAGTTCCCTGTAGAATAGAATCACTATGGGTTGAAATGATACATACCCGAACGGACTTTAGAATAGGGAAAGATCGTTATGGGCTGAAATGATAAGCCTGAGCGATTTTTATTTATTTTATTTACTTGGGATTGCGGGTTTGAAATGATAAAACTCGATTTTTCTTTGTAAATTACGGATTGAAATGATATATTATCCGAATCACTTGACTTAGGCTAGAAAATATTATATAGACCCGTGGTTATTTTATAAGGTTTTCTGGAAATTTTTAAGTATTTTTAAAATGTAAGAATAAGATAATTTGATTTAAATTGAATTTAAAATTATTTAATAAAGTGAAATTGATTTTCTATGTGTTGAAAATGTTGAATAAATGAATAGAAAATTTGTGATTTAAATATAACTTAAATTGGAAATTTTGATTTGATTTTTAATGGAAGTTAAGTTAATTAAATAAAAATGAAAATTTAGTTTTATTTGTGAAAATGGAAATTTAAATTTAAGTGTTAAAGTAAATTGTTAAAAATAAAAAATTGAAAAAATGGTACACTTGAATTTAATAAGAGAAACTTTGGAAAATTTGATTTTATTGTAAAATTTTCTTTATAAAAATCATAAGTTAAAGGGTATTTAAATGAACATTTTTGATGTGGAAAAATGTGATTTTTATAAGTTTAAATGATTTAAATTGAAGTTTATTTATGGTTGGAATTCTAATTAAAATCTGGAAATTCATTTAATAGCACTTCAGAAATGATATCGTTTTTGAATTTAACTTGAAAACTGAAGTAAATGATACTGCAGCACTTTGTAAGTGCTGTGGTTGATACAAGTGAACTAAAGGACTAATTTAACTAAGGGCTATGACAGCACTTGGTAAGTGCTGTGGTGGTAGGAACTAAATTTAAAACTGAAACTAATGAAAGAGCTATTGTAGAACTTGTTAAGTGCTGCAGTAGGCTGAAATGTGATTTTTGAATATAATTGAACTACTGCAGCAGTTTTTTAACGCTGTCTTTGCTGAATTGAATTAAATCTTTTAAGTTGAACCCTAAACTATTACAGCAGTTCTGTAAATGCTGTCTTTTCTGAATTGAACTATTTTTCCACTAAAATTGAACTATTACAGCAGTTTTTAAATGCTGTCTTTGCTGAATTGAATTGTTTTCAAATGTAACTTACCACATCATCTTCTAAATGCTGTGAAAGCTGAAATTTTGGTGTTTTAAAGTATTTAAGTGAATAAATGAACTCAGAAAAGGCTAAATTTTTTAGGAATTGAATATTTGATTTAAAGGTATAATGACTTTGTTTTTAAAGGGTTTAAATGAAGTATTTTGATTGGAAATATAAACTATTTTGAAATTTATAACCATGGGTTATAAGAACGATTGGTTGTTAAAGAGACCAGGATCGGATATGGACATACTCTCTGTCGATACCGAAAACCACTTTGACAACTGTGTACGCGGTGGAGTTTCCAGAATGAAGTAGGATGGTGGCGACGATCCTAAGGTATATGCGTGGACCCAACTCCCTTGAGTTGGCATAAGGTGGCTAAAACAGGAGCGATCGGCGGGCCAATGAGGTAGCACCTCTGATCGGACACACTTTTTCGATACCATTCTATTACTTTGTGATTGATTGGGTGCACCCCTTGATTTGGGAGTGTTGTTCGAGGTGGGCGGTAGTGGCTGCTATGCGTCACCACCAGTCTGGATGCGTAATTGGTATATCTACCCTGGCATTGCCTTGTGTGCCGTGTTATCTACCATATCGAGCTTTTCTACGAGTTTCTATTTGTGTCGTACCTATGGAGTATCTTCTCATAGCCTTTCGAGGTATGCAAGTACTGTGTGGACTATTGGCATTTTACGTGTTAAGGTGGAAAATGTAAAGCCTTAACGCTATTTAAATGTATGTTTATTTTATGATTAGACATTATTATAATAGCGAATATTACTACATAGTAGATAGTTTAACAGATCCTTAAAGAATGGGCGATCCCAAGCATTCTTTAAGTTACTTGTACCTTTATTACAGTTCACTTGAGTTGTTTACATTGTATAAGTATGTATATCCTTACTCGAGTGTTTGTGTTTTATTTACGCTCGGGTCAGCTTGAGTATTCACAGCTTTGGACTTCACTATTCTGGAGCTAGGAATCGCTGGAGATTCTGCTTATCTAGTTATCCATCTATTTCAGTTTCAGTTGTTCCATTCCAACTTTTGTATTAGAAACTTATGTATTTGGGATTTTACTGTACTTGTTTCAAAACTGTATTTGTTTTTAGACTATGTATTTTGTATCTGTTTTGAGACTTTGTTTATAGTGGCGTCATGAACCACTATGGTTTTTTTATTTCCGCTGCGAGTTATTCCGATATTTCCGTGTCTGTGATTCTGTGAATGATTTTATTTGCTCCAAATTTTATTACAATCTATTATTTTGCATTATTCAAGTCTGATATGTGTGGATTATTATCGATTTGAATGGTCCAAAATAGTGGGTCGTTACATTTGGTATCAGAGCTTTGATTTTTAGGCAAACCTTCGCCTGTGGAGCAAAAACTCATTAGAGATAGGGTAGAAATGCCCTAGAATGAGTGAAATCAACCTCAGAATCATTTCTTACTGAGAGAACGTATTTTCAAGTATAAAATGATTTTTCAAAAGGATTTATTTTTTCAAAGATTATTTTGATATAAAATTCTTCTTGTTTTATAAGCAAAATTTCCAAACTTCCTTCTTTTCGTATCAACCTTGTTAGAAATTTCTTTTATTAGGATATTCATCCAAGTGATTTTATCTTGTCTTATTTTATCTTATCTTTGTCTTCTCTGTACCTTTGTCCTAAAATTCATTCTTGATATTTTCAAGATGAATCGTGGAAATGCTAGAGGTAGGGGTCGGGGTACTGCCCCAGCTCCTCAACCTGATGCACCTGTTAGGTTTACTGTTCTCTGTAAGGAATTCTCTCAGCTCGGTGGTACTAAGTTCACCAGTTCAGAGAGCATTATCGAAGCCCAGCAATGGTTACAGAGTTTAGATAGGATCTTTATTGGTCTTTAGATTACTGATGCCCAGAAGCGTCAGTTAGCAGCTTGGCAGTTGCAAGAGTCAGCCTTAGATTGGTAGGAGTCTGGTACAGCTCACACTTACGAGGGTGATATTTCATGGGAGTAGTTCAGGCATCCTTTGTGTTATCTTGAATTTTTCCCAATTTTTCTTTCTTTTGAATCTATCTTAAATTATTTTTCTGTATCTTCTTTCCAGGGAGGCTTTTGTGGCAAAATGGATGCCTGAAGCCGGTAAATCTCAGCTTTATCGTGAATTCATGGATCTCAAGCAGGGTACCATGTCTTTTTCTGAGTATGAGCGGAAGTTCAACGAACTTCCCAAGTTTGGTCCTGGTCTTATTGACACTCAACTTAAGAAAAATGAGAAGTTCATAGCTGGAGCTCGCCCAAAGTTCTACGATTGTCTTATTTCTCATGTTCATGGCACTTTCACTGAGCTTATGGATATGGCTATTCGTTATGAGAACCCTACTTCCAAGGGTCCTGCTGTTGCTAGTGCTCCTACATCTCAGTCTTCCTCTGCAAATTCTAAGAAGAGAAAGCCCAATTTTCACCAGTAGAAGAAGAATTGGCTCAAGAATCCGGGTTTGGGATCTTCACCATCTTCTCCTTCTCAGAGGCAACCTATTGACTTATCTACCATTACCTGCTTCAAGTGTGATCAGAAGGGACACTATGCTAATAGTTGCCCTACTTCAGTTAGTGTTGTTGTTCCTCCACCTCAGGGTACCAGGAACAATCTCTGTCATGTCTGCCTTCAGCCTGGTCATTTTAAGAATGACTATCCTTTGTATAAGAAGGGCAAGTCATCTGGTGTTTTTGCTGTTAGCTCTACTTCTTCACCTGCTGCACTTACTCCTGCTCCTAGTGATGATTAAGGTACTCTTCAGGGCACCTTTACTTTATTTCATCATCCTGTTCATGTTTTATTTGATACTGGAGCTTCGCACAGTTTTATTTCTGTTGATTTGTGTGATAAGTTTGAACATCTCCTTTCTTCTGAGTATGTTGTTGAATCTTTGTGTGTTAAAAATCCTGTTGGTGGTCCCGCAAATCTTAATAGGATTTGTAAGCAAGTGAGACTCTTCTATTCTGGCCATAAATTTTCTGGTGATTTCTATATTCTTGGGTTCGATGCTTTTGATTTGTTGCTCGGAGGTGATTGGCTTAATAGGCATGATGCCCGTATCTCTTGTAAATCCCAAATTGTTTCTCTTAAGGATGATCGTGGAAATTCTTTGGTTATTCAGTATTGTATGCCTTATGATTATGCTGGTAGCTTTATCTTTTCTCTGGATGCTTCTCCTGTTGATCTTCAGTCGACTCGTGTAGTCAAACTCTATCCCAATGTATTTGGTGAAGTCACTGCTTTACCTCCTAAGCAGGAAATTGATTTCCGTATTGATCTTATTCCTGGAGCTCGACCTGTAGTTCTTCCTCCTAGAAGAATGGCACCCCGTGAGAAGGTTGAGTTAAGGAAGCAAATCGAGGACTTGTCTTCCAAGGGTCTTATCAGACCTAGCTATTCTGAATGGGGAGCAGCAGTGGTTTTTGTCACCAAGTCCGATGGTTCTCTCCGGATGTGTGTTAATTATAGGGAGCTGAACAAGCTCACTATGAAAACCAGATATCCAATGCCTCACATCAATGATATGTTTGATCAGCTTTATGGTGCTACTGTTTTCTCTTAGCTTGATCTTGCCTCAGGTTTTCACCAGCTCAGAGTTGCTGAGGAAAGTATTCCCAAGACTGCTTTCCGTACTAAGAATGGATTCTTTGAATGATTAGTCATGCCTTTCGGTTTGACTAATGCTCCTGTTTTCTTTGTTGATTTGATGAATCATGTTTTTTATGATGTGCTTAATAAATTTGTACTAGTCTTTGTTGATGATATTCTCATTTTCTCTAAGTCTGAGGAAGAGCATGAGTCACATTTGAAATTTGTTCTTGAAACTCTTAGAAATCATCAGTTGAAAGCTAAATTTTCCAAATGCCATTTCTGGAAGGATGAAGTCTAATTCCTCAGGCATATTGTTTCTGGTAATGGAGTTTCTGTTGATCCAGTCAAGATCTCTGCGATCAATGATTGGGAAACTCCTAAGACTCCTACTGATATCCGTAGTTTTTTGGGCCTTGCCGGTTATTACCGGAGATTCATTGAGAATTTTGCTCGGATTGCTGCACCTCTCACTGCTTTGACTCGGAAGAATGCTAAGTTTATTTGGAGTGATGAGTGTAAAGCTGCATTCAGTGAGTTAAAGCACAAGCTTACTTCCGCAGCAGTTCTTACCGTTCCAAATGGAAATGAGGGATTAACGGTATACACTGATGCTTGTGGTGAAGGTTTGGGAGCTGTTCTGATGCAGGATTGTAAGGTGATTGCTTATGCTAGTCGTTAGTTGAAGACCCATGAAGCCAATTATGCTGCCCATGATTTAGAGTTGCTTGCTGTTGTTTTTGCTTTGAAGATTTGGAGACATCATCTTTTGGGTACTAAGTTTGAGCTTTTCACAGATCATCAGTTTTTGAGATATATTTTCACACAAAAGGATTTGAACCAAAGACAAGTTAGGTGGTTAGAGTTTCTTGCTTCTTATGACCTTGACATCAACTATACCCTTGGTAAAGCTAATGTTGTGGCAGATGCTTTAAGTCGGAAGAAGGCTATGTTGTGTCAGCTTGTTGTTTCTTCTCCTCTTTTGGATTGTATCATGGCTAAGCAGGATGAGGATAGGATGCTTAAGCTTATTAAGGAGAATGTTCGTGGTAGGGTTGGAGGTAGTAGTCTTGATGGCAGTGGAGCCCAGATAGATGACAAGGGTATTTTGAGGATTAATAATAGGATTTGTGTCCCGAATGTTGATGGATTGAGACATGAGTTGCTTCGGGAGAATCATCAGTCCAGACTTTCTATTCATCCGAGAGTGACCAAGATGTATCAGGGTATGAAGAAGTTGTACTGGTGGAAGGGTATGAGGCGAGATATCTCCATTTTTGTTATTAGGTGTGCGACTTGTCAGCAAGTCAAGGCAGATCATCAGAAGACCCCTGGTTTGTTGCAGCCTCTTGGGATTCCCAATTGGAAGTGGGAATAGGTTTCTATGGATTTCATTGATGGATTACCGAGGACTAGGAGGGGTAATGAGAGTATCTGGGTTATTGTGGATAGATTGACCAAATCAGCTCATTTCATTCCGGTCAAGTCTACTCATTCTGCTTCTAGTTTGTCTGAGATTTACATGAGGGAGATTGTTCATCTCCATGGTGTTCCTCTCACTATTGTTTGTGATCGTGATCCCATCTTTACTAGTCAGTTTTGGAAGGCTTTTTAGGATTCTTTGGGTACTCGTCTGAATCTGAGCACTACTTACCATCCATAGACCGACGGTCAAACGGAAAGGGTGAATCAGATTCTCGAAGATCTTCTTCGTGCTTGTGTGCTTGATTATGGAGGATGTTGGGAAGATCATCTCTATCTTGTTGAATTCACCTATAATAATAGTTATCAGGTATAATTTCTATCTTCTGTTTAATCTTATCCTAATCTTTTATCTATCTCATTTCTATCTTTGAATTCAGGCCAGTATTAAGACGTCTCCGTTTGCTGCTCTTTACGGACGACCTTGTAGATCTCCATCTTGTTGGATTGAATCCGGTAGTCATTTGGTTCTTGGTCCTGAGATGATTTTAGAGGCTTCTGAGAGAGTCAAGGAGATTAGGAGGAAGATGAGGATTGCTCAGGATAGGCAGAAGAAGTATGCTGATCGGCGTAGGCGGAGTTTAGAGTTTGTTGTTGGTGATTTGGTTTTCCTTAAGGTCTCTCCCTTAAGGAATGTTATTCTCTTTGGTCGTAGAGGGAAGCTTTCTCCTAGGTTTGTTGGTCCTTTCGGCATTGTGGTAAGAGTTGGTTCTTTGTCTTATCGTCTGGATTTGCCCGAGAAGTTCTCTGGAGTGCATAATGTATTCCACGTTTCTCATCTTCGTCGCTATCTGCATGATCCATCTCTTATTGTTCAGCCTTCTGCTCTTGATAGTTTGGATATTGAGCCTAATCTGACTGTCGAGAGGAAGCCACTTCGTATTGTCGACAGAGGTACGAAGCAGCTAAGAAGGAAATCTGTTAGTCTGGTCAAAGTACAGTGGAGTATAGATGATCGAGACTGTACCTGGGACACGGAGGAGAGCATTCGTGCTTCGAATCCGGAATTGTTTGTTTCAGGTACTATTTGTTTTCTATCTTGCTTTTCTTTGTCTTCCTTGTTTTCGTTCTTTTCGAGGACGAAAAGATTTGAGTGGGGGAGAGTGTAACAACCCTATATTTTTGTAAATATTTTTAATTTTTTTTTTAAAATAAATCTTATTTCAATATTTCTATTTTAAAACATTTTATAAGTATAGTTATAATTTTCAAAAGAGTAATTATAATTTTCCAAAGATAATTGCATTTTTGTTGCAATTTTTAAAAGCTAGTTTCAATATATTAAGCTATTTCTTTATTTATCTTCCTATTTTTCTAAAACAATTTTTTTTCTTTTTCACTTTATTTCAGTTTGTTTTTATTTTATTTACTGATTTTTATTTGTTCATTTTGAATTAAAAAGAAATGAAGAGACTAAAGTTTTAAAACCAATGACCTTTCACTTTCTAGACCCTTCATTGTTTTGGCCGTTCATTGCTTTACTATAGCCGTGAGTTTTAGTTCTTTTTTTCACGTGAAAACACTTTCTCATTCACAAATTTTCGGCCACCATTTTAGATCTGAAAATTGGTAATGGCTTCTCTCCTCTTTTCTACTTTTTCTCTTCACTTTTTCCATTGTTTTCTATTGATTTTACATTGTTTTGGCCATGCTCTTCATATATATGCCTCGGCCATAGCCACCACCATCTCCTCCTCTTCACCATCCACCACCTAGCATCACCACTCCCTCTGACTTGACCAGGCCATGACACCTAGGTGATGCAAATACCACAAAACAATGTCCAAATTTCCTTAAACCCTGCATAGCCGACCACTAGTGATTCACCACCACCACATATCACCATGGCCGCCTCCTATTGGTCCACCACCACCATGATTTGACCACCACCCATCACCCTACCCACTGGCCAGACCTGACCTGACCATGGCCGAGCCCAAACCATGCATAGGCCGAGCCAAAATGTTGAACAAAACCTCCTATTTTGCCTTGTCTCCTTGTATTCCTCTTATGTAACTCCTACCACTTACAACTCCATGTAGCCATGCCATTTTAGACCTATACTCGAGCCATATCATCATCATGGCTGAGCCTACAAGACCCCTAGGCCGAGCACTTGAATGTTGGAAGCATGGCCAAAGCATTTTGTTCATTGTTGCTTTTAATTTCAATTTGTTTCAATTCATATTTGGCATTGTATATATGTTTATATTCTTGTTTTATTGGTTGTTACAAGATCAATAGCTTGGTTCTCTCTCCACTCAAATCAAAAGTCGTATCGTGCTTTTCGGATTTTTAATTTGTGTGTTTTGTTTGCGAACTCCAACTTTATAGAGGTGAGTAATCACACCTGACATTCATACTTATATAACTGTGAATTGATAACAAGTGAAAGTGTAGAAATAATTATATTATGTTATACCTGCCTGTGTTGTAAATTATATGACGTTAAACCCTGTAATTAACTTGTCACATCATCTGTTATGTTTTATTTTATTTTACAGTTTATTCTATTTTGTTTATCACACTACAAGTTCCCTGTAGAATAGAATCACTATGGGTTGAAATGATACATACCCGAACGGACTTAAGAATAGGGAAAGATCGTTATGGGCTGAAATGTTAAGCCTGAGCGATTTTTATTTATTTTATTTACTTGGGATTGCAGGTTTTAAATGATAAAACTCGGATTTTCTTTGTAAATTACGGATTGAAATGATATATTATCCATATCACTTGACTTAGGCTAGAAAATATTATACAGACCCGTGGTTATTTTATAAAGTTTTCTGGAAATTTTTAAGTATTTTTAAAATGTAAGAATATGATAATTTGATTTAAATTCAATTTAAAATTATTTAATAAAGTGAAATTGATTTTCTATGAGTTGAAAATGTTAAATAAATGAATAGAAAAATTATGATTTAAATATAACTTAAATTGAAAATTTTGATTTGATTTTTAATGGAAGTTAAGTTAATTAAATAAAAATGAAAATTTAGTTTTATTTGTGAAAATGGAAATTTAAATTTAAGTGTTAAAGTAAATTGTTAAAAATGAAAAATTGGAAAAATGGTACACTTGAATTTAATAAGTGAAACTTTGGAAATTTTGATTTTATTGTAAAATTTTCTTTATAAAAATCATAAGTTAAAGGGTATTTAAATGAACATTTTTGATGTGGAAAAATGTGATTTTTATAAGTTTAAATGATTTAAATTGAAGTTTATTTATGGCTGGAATTCTAATTAAAATCTGGAAATTCATTTAATAACACTTTAGAAATGCTATCGTTTCTGAATTTAACTTGAAAACTGAAGTAAATGATACTCCAGCACTTTGTAAGTGCTGTGGTTGATACAAATTAACTAAATGACTAATTTAACTAAGGGCTATGACAGCACTCGGTAAGTGCTGTGGTGGCAGGAACTAAATTTAAAACTGAAACTAATGAAAGAGCTATTGTAGCACTTGTTAAGTGTTGTAGTAGGCTGAAATGTGATTTTTGAATATAATTGAACTACTGCAACAGTTTTTAAACGTTGTCTTTGCTGAATTGAATTAAATCTTTTAAGTTGAACCCTGAACTATTACAGCAGTTCTGTAAATGCTGTCTTTTCTGAATTGAACTATTTTCCCACTAAAACTGAACTATTACAGCAGTTTTTAAATGTTGTCTTTGCTGAATTGAATTGTTTTCTAATGTAACTTACCACGGCATCTTCTAAATGCTGTGAAAGCTGAAATTTTGGTGTTTTAAAGTATTTAAGTGAATTAATGAACTCAGAAAAGGCTAAATTTTTTGGGAATTGAATATTTGATTTAAAGGTATAATGACTTTGTTTTTAAAGGGTTTAAATAAAGTATTTTGATTGGAAATATAAACTATTTTGAAATTTATAACCACGGGTTATAATAACGATTGGTTGTTAAAGAGACCGGGATCGGATATGGACATACTCTCTGTCGATATCGAAAACCACTTTGACAACTGTGTACGCGGTGGAGTTTCCAAAATGAAGTAGGATGGTGGCGACGATCCTAAGGTATATGCGTGGACCCAACTCCCGTGAGTTGGCATAAGGTGGCTAAAACAGGAGCGATCGACGGGCCAATGAGATAGCACCTCTGATCGGACACACTTCTTCGATACCATTCTATTACTTTGTGATTGATTGAGTGCACCCCTTGATTTGGGAGTGTTGTTCGAGGTGGACGGTAGTGGCTGTTATGCGTCACCACCAGTCCGGATGCGTAATTGGTATATCTACCCTGGCATTGCCTTGTATGCCATGTCACCTACCATATCGAGCTTTACTACGAGTTTCTATTTGTGTCGTACCTATGGAGTATCTTCTCATAGCCTTTCGAGGTATGCAAGTACTGTGTAGACTATTGGCATTTTACATGTTAAGGTGGAAAATGTAAAGCCTTAACGCTATTTAAAAGTATGTTAATTTTATGATTAGACATTATTATAATAGCGAATATTACCACATAGTAGATAGTTTAACGAATCCTTAAAGAATGGGCGATCCCAAGCATTCTTTAAGTTACTTGTACCTTTTTTACAGTTCACTTGAGTTGGTTTACATTGTATATGTATGTATGTCCTGACTCGAGTGTTTGTGTTTTATTTACGCTCGGGTCAGCCTGAGTATTCACAGCTTTGGACTTCACTTTTCTGGAGCTAGGAATCGTTGGAGATTCTGCTTATCTAGTTATCTATCTATTTCAGTTTCAGTTGTTCCATTTCAGCTTTTGTATTAGAAACTTATGTATTTGGGATTTTACTGTACTTGTTTCAGAACTGTATTTGTTTTCAGACTATGTATTTTGTATCTGTTTTGAGACTTTGTTTATAGTGGCTTCATGAACCACTATGGTTTTTTTATTTCCGCTACGAGTTATTCTGATATTTCTGTGTCTGTGATTCTATGAATGATTTTATTTGCTCCAAATTTTATTACAATCTGTTATTTTGCATTATTCAAGTCTGACATGTGTGGATTATTGTCGATTTGAATGGTCCAAAATAGTGGGTCATCACACCTTTTATATTATTTATAAAATCTTTTATAAAAACTTCTTTTTATAAAATACCATTTATAACTTATTTTATAAATCCCCGACTTATTTACAACTCTTTATAAAACTCCAAATTCATTTACAAAATTCCTTTAATAAATTTTCCAAACTCCAAATTCATTTACAAAACAGCCAATAATTTCATCCAAGCACCAACAGTAAAATTTAATCTACCATATAACATATTGATTTATCCAATGAGGTGAGTTATACTCACCGAAATTCCAATTGGCGCCGAAGCGTACCGGTTTGAACTAAAATCGAACGACATCCGATTTTTGCTCAAATTTTCACTTGCTCTAAATTCATCTAAACCAGTTCCATTAGGAAGATTTTGTCATTACGAGTGCAACGCAAAAATCCGCGTCTCAATTGGTCCTCATATGAGAGAGTTATTGAATTTATAAAATCTTAATTGTTTAAATATATTAATCAAATACTAAATTACATTAAAAAACCTTAATCACAACTTAATACTTCTTCCCCTCTTCATAATCTTCTCGCTCAACAACTTGAAACAAAACCTCACCATGGTCGATCGTTTCTTCCACCTCGTTCTCCCAAGACGGCGTATGATCTCGCACACCGACTTTGTCGAACTTCCCACCTTCGCGAGAGCTACCTAACCCTCACCACCAAACTACGTCCCAACCTCCCCTAGTAATCGCAACACCCAGGATTGCGACCTCCCTGCCCTAACGACACAACTCCCCATACATGATCGAAGCCCACCAAATCTCCACTACATATGCTATAAGCCAAACTAAACACAAATACAACCTCAATACGAGCTAATTCTTCCATGATTTGTCCAAATTCAATACCCTAGTTTTAAAGCTCGCGTTTTTACAAAAATATCAGACCAAAATAGAAGCAGCACCCTTTTATCATGTATCAACTTGTAGATCTAGGCTTCTTACACTAAAAGATACCATTTATATATTTTTTTAGATTTTAATTTGAATTATTTTTGAATTTTGAGAAGGTGGATCTATTTTTATATTAATTGGCAATGGAACGGTACAAGAATTGAAGAGGAAAAAGTGGTTTTGATAATAGTCCTGAGTTAGTTATAAATTTGCAGTTTTTCGGCATCTCGTCACATAGATTTTTCGTTCGCTTATGAACTACGAACGATAAAAAAAATACGATCGCGCTCAAAACTACGACGTGACCCCAAAATAATAATAATATACGCCGGTTATTCGATTATATAAAATCATAAAAATACCGTTGTTTGCCGAAAAATCGTCAAACGATAATTTAAATATTTTCTGAATTAAAAATTACGGAAAAATCAAATAAATTAAATTAAAAACACGTCATTGAAAATCGAGTCGTTAAACTAAAAATAAATTTTCTTATTATTTATTCGAACCATTTATTATCGTAAATAAATTTACAAATTGAATTCACCATTTATTATTTATTAATTTAAAATAGTTAAATAAGACCATTTAATCAAGTAAATAAATATTAGCTTCAAAATCTCGATTTTTAAATCGTTATTCCAATATTAAATCCACAATTCAAATATTTAAATAATCTGTTTATTTGAATTCAAGTTCTTAACTTTGAAACCAATTATATTCAATATTTAATACTAATTAAATATTGAAAATCAAACGAAAAATTTCCAGGCCGTTACCGTGCGGATCCCGAACTGGTAAAGGCTTATAACATTTGGGTAGCCTTTTGCGATATAGCCCAAGCCTACGTACTATCTATTATAGAAAACCGCATTAGTGATTTTTTTTCGAAATACCATACGATTTAATTGATTTATAAAGCGTTAGAAATTAATTAAATTAATTAATATTTAAGAAATATTAATTATTAATGTATTTATTGTTAAGGGTGTTATTAGTAAATGGGATAGCTCCTAGAAATTTCCTTGGTGTTATTAGTAATTATTTGAATGTATATATGATAGTTATCTCATATTGATATACGATCTCGATGTATATTTAACAGAGGTTCGAATCCCACAGTCGTCACACTTTAAATATATTTAATTACTTAACAGGCTTTAGGAATTTTTGGTCCATATAAAAGACTAAATATAGCGGGCCATAGGAAGTACGTATGGATCTAGATACGAATCTACATCCTAGTGGAATTAGCAAAATTAGATGAGGAAAAAGTGGTAGATCTTTCTCTTTTTTCTCTTCATGAATACCAGGCCTTTCATTCTTTTCTTAGCTTCTTCCTTCTTCAAATTTTAGTTAGCCACTCCAAGCTCCCCTTCCATTATATGTATTTCCATTGCATATTCATGTTAGAATATTTCTGCTACTATTGTAGGCGTTTTCACCTAAAAATTGATGGCTGCAAGCTAATCAAGCCAATGAAAAAGTGACAAAGATGTGTGTGCCACAGGGAGTTCAACACGTCCAAAAAAACCAAAAGGCAGCCCGAGTGCAGCTATAAAAAGGGAATGAAGGGATGCAATGCTACATACTTTGCCTGGTTGATAGACTATCGAACAAGATTTCTTGTTCGGTGGTTTCACCATCGGACAGAAATTGTTGTCCGGTAAAGGAGATATCAGACAAGATTTCTTTTCTGGTGGTTTACACCACGGACAAGATTTCTTGTTTGGTACATTGCAACACCGGACCAAGGAGGAACGCTGAACCAATGGAGGACCATCGAGTCACTTAGCCAACCACGTCCAGCCACTGAACGAAGCATCGCCGAACAAGCTTACTTCAACCAAACCGAGAAGAGCAGTTAAGAAAAGAAAATCTGAAACATACAGAAAATCTGGATCATATCTTGTATATATGAAAATAATCGAATCGAGCGTGTTATACAAGGAAACTACCTATTTTACCGGTCAGACCTCCCTACCACTTCACTTCTATAAATATCCAAGCTTCTAGCATCAATGGGGGAGACTTTTGAGAGCCACCATGCACCGTCGAATAAAAACCATCGAGCATAGCTCCGCAGCTGCATATTTGACTATAAATCATTGTACTCTTTATCCAAATCCTTGTAAAGCTGAGATATAAGGAAGGAAATAAAAATGAACAGTGGACGTAGGCATGTTCGGGCCGAATAACTATAAATCTGTATGTACTTTATTTTGCATCATTTTTGTTAACCCACCTTTTGGCAAGGCAACATACATGCGGATTTAACCCAATTGACTGCACAACGATCGAAGCTGGATCGTCACGGATAATAAGCATGATCATAAGGCTAGGATATAGCATAGTCAATGGACAAACAGCGCAGGATACTTAAAATATGGGTTTCGATAAAAGTCGAGTCACTTCAAGTTGCTTGGAGTTTGCTTTGGGTCGTCCTTAGGTTTACTTTGGGTTTTCAGGCAGGTTACTTTAGGTTAGAGAAGGGCTTGCTTCGGGTCTTTGATGGATTGGCGTATTTACAAGGGCTCGACAACTACTTCGGGTCATCTCAGCATTTACTTTGAGTTACTGGAGGGGTTATTTCGGGTCAGAGTGCTTCGAGTCCATATGGTCCACACCAAGTTCACATCCATCTACTTCGAATCCATCCCTTTCGTATCAATGCACTTCGTATCGATCACTACTCACCTACTTCGTATCGATCTAATTCCACCATATTTCGTATCGATCAGTCAAGTGATTGATATGAAGCAACAAACCCAGTATCGATACGAAGCACACAGGGATTCATGTGCCCCACAACTGTCTGCTTCGTATCGATCCCATTTCTATATACTTCGTATCGATCAGTCAAACGATCGTTACGAACCGATGGCCATTTGATTGATACGAAGGTGAGGACGTTGCATCGATACGAAAGGCAGAGTGCCAGGTGGATACGAAGGAATGGGTCGAACCAAAAGAAACAGTCTACTAGCATGAAAAATGGATCTACACGTAATTGCCGCTCCACGTCATCGATGCAGGATCGATCGATGCGAAGTCTACTGATACGTAGTGATCGATACACAGCCATCAGCCAACCTACAAATCCAATCTTGAATCGATCATAACTCAAAAACTATATGTCCAAATGCTATGAAATTTTGACATGAGCATGCTTATCACCCGAAGAACCATCATGATCGATCGCGGCTCCATCTGGCCCTTGCGGAATAGATTTAAAATCATAAACAATATTTAAAATTTCCCACTCATCTTTTAAAAGCAACCCAAATCTCCAGATCTGAAGTAGAACCTTAAATTCATCTCCAAATCATTTTTAATCAAAGAAATATGTCTAAAAATGTTATATACATACATTAGAATTACATATCTGAGAAGAGTAAATAGATACAAATATATAAATTACCTCAAATATGCGTATAGTTGATTCTCTTCTCTTCTCCTTTTCATTTGATTTCTATTCTTCTCCAACTTTTATGAATATAAATACAAATATCTTATTTTATAATTTAGAAAGAAAGTGGAGAAGAAGAAATGACAGAGCTTTATTGCTATATTCAGAAAAATATGAGAAGAGAAGGGAGGGTTAGGCATGAATTTATAGGCGCTAGAATCAACCAGAACCGCACGATTTAAAATTAGTGTCGTATATGGTCTAGGGTTACTGAAGCTGCCACATAGAGGTGGATCGACCGCCCTCACCTAGGGATCGACCGCCCCCTGTCGACCGCTTATACACGGCGGTTGACCTGTGGGTCCAGGCCATTTTTGTTAATTTTCCTATTTTAATTATTTTCATTCCGAATTCGTCTTTCGACCGTAACTTTTTCGTTTGGACTTCGATTGCAAAACTCGAAATATGAAAATTACTCAGAATTTTGTCACGAACGCAATGGAGCAAGTTTCGTGGTCAAATTCTATCATTTGCACAAATTCTATTTTTGAAACAAAATAATTAACTAACTAATTAAATAACTAACACTAAATTGCGGGGTGTTACATTCTTCCCACCTTAAAAAGAATTTCATCTCTGAAATTTCACCAATGACTAAGTCATGGTTTTGGCTCATAATTATCCTAAACTGCATAACCAATGAGTGTACAACCAGTTTTGCAACCAAACGTGCATATGTGCATGGTGCATTATTGTATCACCACAGAAAATATGTATGCAGAATAATTCTAAATCGGATCCTCCTATCTGAATGCATTTCATTGAAAACATTTTTGAAAAATATGATGCAGACAACCTATATATACACACACACACTGGTAGTTCTATATATATGCAGCTTTGGAAAAATCTTTTCGACCAAAACCCCATACTCCTACGATTAGAAATATGAAGCAACCAATTTTGCATCTAATTTCTACCATCCAAAAATCTAACGCGTCGAAAAATCACTTTCTAAACTTTACTCCTATACCGGAAAAAGGAATTTAGGTGGAGAATTTAACATTCTTGCCACTCTATAATCTTCCTATTCCCGTTGTACAATGGAAATTTTCTCGCTGCCCCGTATTTACTCCAAATTTTCCATGCACAAAACGCATAACGAGGCTTATTTTCAGGCTCTAAAACGGAATTGGGTCTAAAAATAGAATTGTGTGCGTCGTCGACAAGGTATGGAAAATGCATAACATCGTCGACCCTAATACACTGCTAAATCTGCAAATTCTAACTCTATTTGTCTTCCCTACACTTAACATGTGGTCTTCAAAATCAAATATTTCACAAAAATCTTTCTCACTTTTCAAATTTGTATGTCATTTGAAAAATAAAATCCTAAAATATTTAGACGCACATTTTCCCTTGAAATCAAATTTTGGATAAAAATTCTAAAAATAATTTAAGTGCCAAAAATAACTAAAACCTATAACTTTTTTTTTCAAAAGAGAAAATTTTCAAAATATTTCCTTTTAAAAAAATTTGATAAAGTAAGCCACAATTTCAATGCAGTCGGAAGTCGGTTATGCGCTAAACGAATAAACCAAATTCTACAACTAACCTTTATCCATAAAACTTGACATTTAATTTAAAAATATCATCATGCCCAATTATCCAAAAAAATTAGCTTTTAAGGAGCATGAGCAATGATCCATGATACCAAAACAACTTTATCATGTCCTTCGCTAAAATATTTCAAATATTCTAAACTTCCAGCGCATTTACTGTTAGTTAAGTGTCTTTTATGAGGTTTTCATATTTATACCACTTCTTCACTATTAAGAACGGTTTGCATGTCCAGAAACAATAACATAGTAAATAAATAGGAACTCATAATATCATGCGTGCCTTTTACATGAGACAACTAACAGTTACAACCCAAACAACCTAAAAGAAAAGAACAAATGCTGGAAGTGAAAAGTCAACAAAACCATAAATCCTAGAATAATGCCTACATACTACGAGATGCCTTACTCCGCGGCTGGAGCTCGATCCATTGATGCGACCTTTGAATGGTCGTAGCATGGCGGCTATACATCCAATCTCGTGCCCCTGGCGCTGTTGGTGTTGTTGACGACTTCAGAATTAACATCTTCTTAAGGAAAGATCTAATGATAGCAGAAGAAACCTTCTACTAAATTGCCTCTCCAAGGAGGTTCACCCGTATTACCTAAAGACGAGAGTGGATTGGTGAAAATACGGAAAATAATTCTGTGGAGTGCTAATCCTTGATCAACAAATTGCATCATAAGGGTGTGAGTCCAATTGACGGCGATGCCGCCAATACTAGCATATGTGGTCTTCCGCACCATAGGATAAATCCGGTAGTAAATTCCCGTCCTATGGATGATGTTATGTTGAATGATACGCACAACTTGATGGCCAGTCAAATGTAGATTATTCGTCTTTCAAACACCGACATCATGAAAAAGGATCCGCTGTAAAATCTTTGAGTCGGTCACTTCAAACATCCAAGTCCATGTCCTTCATGGAGACCTCCAAAATCTCAATGAGATCAACATTAGTCAGCTCAATCAAGACACCCTTCACCTCCGAATGAATTAAACTATTGCCTCCATCGAAATTCTAGGACAATAGGACATCGAAAAGGCAGTGCAACACGGGTATCATTCCCGTTCAAAGGTCTCGAAACAGAGGATCGGTGCAAATCTACCACGACGAATAACTCTTCCAACCTAAAAGGCGGCGAAACCTTCTACTCAATCCGGTCCTTCCAAGTAGCCTTTTGAGGGTTGAGACTGTTTGCGCCAAAAATGGTCACAAACCCCAAATATCGTGAAAGCACCAAGTTATGAATGTAGATCAGCAATATCCCAAACACAAATCACAGATCTAAGGAAGCAATAAACAATAATCCAGAAATAATGAACAGAAACACACAATTTATAGTGGTTCGGCTATCTCCGGCCTACGTCCACTTCAAAATTTTATCTTTTATTGATTATCCTTCCTGGTTATAGATGATTATAGCAGTTACAATGAAGAATTTCGAGTACAATGATTGTGTTGAAGTGTAGAATTGAACCCGACAGAGTTTGGACGTTGGATGGCCAAAAAGATCCCCCTTTCTGTAGGCTTCCGGGGGCTATTTATAGGCATAGGAGGCTGAGATCGCGCTCAAACTTCGGGAGACTTCTTCTGGTACGTGAGGGGGCCCACGCGACCGACCCCACCAAGTTTCGACTCGATCTGTGATCGATACGAAACCATTTCGTATCCATCAAAAATTGAACCAATCGAGCTGAAACTTGGTAGGGATATTCTTTACCTTGTGCGTAAGCTCCTGTGAAAATTTCGTTGCATTTGGAGCAATGGTTCGTGAGATATGATCGATACGAGATTGCACTTTCATGAACACTGATGCGTTCGAATCCATGTTTTGTATCCACCTGTTCGACTCGATCGGAGCACGTGCGCGTGCAATGATGTGTCGCGAAATCCCTAGGTCGATCCGCTTTGCGTGCCGAGTTCGACCAAGCAATCTGCATCTAGCACTTAAGTTTCGCTCGTATCGACTATTTGTTCGCATCCAGTTGTTTTAGTCTTTATCGAATCACTGTGATCGATTCGAAGTATCTTGACCACGATGGATACGGGCTCAACCGATACGAACAAAGCCTTGGGATGGATTCGAATAGACCGAGGCGATATCCCTGTGATGGATACGAAATCGATCGATTCGAACAAGCCAGTATGATGATAGATGCGAGTATGATGGATTCGAACTGCACTAAACCTGATGGATATGAACACACTAAGGCGATGTCATTCCGATGGATACGAACTTGATGGATTCGAAATGGTCATTGCCTCAGTTCACCGATGGATACGAACTACATATTCTTCCTATATTGTATCGATCATATCTCCTTCGTATGAACTCCGATTTACCTGAAACTTGAAATGTGGCCTTTTCTAGCATTGAGCATCATTTCCCAATCGATCCCATCCCGATCGGAGTCCGGTCGAATTTTGACGACATCCATTGCAGCCTTGTTTCTAATCGATCTCCAATCCTGATATCCATCGGCGCTTGCCAATTTGTTGATATTCCGGCCTTGACCAAAAGGTGGGATAACATTTTCCCCCCAAAACATGCCTTGTGGTAAGAAGGTGTGTTTTGTATAACTCTGGATCCGATATCCAAAGTTCATAGCCAATTCCATGTCCATCCGAACTCGATAACTGAGTTTTTAGTCCATTCTTATCCAACAACTGAATCCAGGACCTCTCCAGGTCTATATCCAAATCCATAACCTCTCTGGGCTCTTGCCAAGCGCAATCCATACCTGACGACCGTGGTCCAGTGTCCCTGGATGTTGCATTATACCATGGCTTAAGTCCTAAGTCGAATTCTGGACCTCTCTGGGTCACTGTTCAAATCCGTAACCTCTCCGGGTTCTTGCCAAGCGCAATCCACACTCGACGACCGTGGTCCAGTGTCCTTGGACGTTATATAATGCCATGGCTTAAGTCCTAAGCCGAATCCTGGTCACTCCGGACCCTTGTTGAGCATACTCCATACTCAACAACCTGAAAATGATAATTGATAATACAGGGCCTAAGTCCTAGGCCGAATCCTGGTCTCTCCGGACCCTTGTCGAGCATAGTCCATACTCGACGACCTGAATGAGTCAATTTACCACGTTCAGGCAAGGTGACTCATCCCTTGCCAGGCATAATCTATACCCGACGACCTTCTATCAAAAACCAGATAAAAATCCAATCAAAATCCAATCCAAAATCCAAATCAAACCAAAAAATCAAAAATCCAAACCAACATCCAAAATAGAAACCAGACATCCAAAAGAAAATCCAAACCAGAAAGCAAACAAAACCAGGAGTTCAAACCAAACTCCAAAACCAAACCAGAAAAACGAGTGTCCAATCCAAAAACAAAAGACAGATTTCGCAAACCATGGCTTCATGGTTTATCATCATTCAGAGCATGCCTAGGGGCTATCTCCGGCCCCATACATGTGTAAATGACTTGGTTGCTTGCAAATGGTTTGTTACTTATTTCATATTATCCCGGTCAATTGATAACCAATCGACCATCATTCCTAGGCCTCACACCATCATGGCTTGAGGTAGGCGGTGGTTGCTCCTGCTCCGCCGCTGCATTCCGAGCCCCAACATACTACCTCAATTGCCCATTCCTCACATGCTCCTCAATTATGTCCTTTAAGTGCCTACAGCTGTTGGTATCATGTCCGTCCAAATCATGGAAGAGACAATGCCTTCCTAATGCCCTTTCTCGCTCAGAAGGTTCTCTCATAGCTGGCCTTCGGTAAGGAAGGCGATTACGGGTTTCCATGTATATCCGCTCCAGCGTCTCATTTAATCCTGTGTATGTGGAAAACTTTGGATCCTTCCATCGCTTCCTAGCTTTTCCTGAATCGTCGTTCAGCTTCCTTTTTCCTTTATCTCTATCCGAGCTTCCGTTGGATGTCCTCCACCCTCAGTCGCAGTCACCTCCTTTAACTTTAAGTCCATACATGCGTCTTCTTGCCGAAGGAATCTTTCAGCTTCGTGAAAGAATTCCCCGAGATCCAGTGGTGGGTCTCGTATTAAAGATACCTTAAAATCCGAATCCTCTCTGACTCCCGACACCGCCGCCATCAAAACCATCGATGGATCCGGCCGATCCACTGAAGCTACCGCCGCGTTGAACCGAGTTAGAAAAGCCCTAAGTGATTCATCCGTCCTTTGCTTTACCGAAGTTAGCGTCATTACGTTCTTTGGTCTTTTGATATGAACCCAAAACTGCCCCAAAAACCTGTCCACCAACTCCCTCCAAGTCCTAATAGATCCCTCTTCTACCTGCCTGAACCACATTGCCACTAAGTCCATCAAGTATAAAGGGAAACACCGGGTCATTACTTCCTCCGATGCCCCCAGCACTTCCATGTGTCTGGTGTATCTCATCAGGTGATCGGTTGGATCAGCCTTGCCATCGTATACCTCCATGCTAGGTAGCTTGAACTTGGATGGATTCCGAGCTATCCTGATTTCCCGAGTGAACGGACTCCGGTTCACTCCTTCCAAATCTCTGCTAGTCAAATCTCCACTCATAGTTCTCCTAATGATCTCAACTAATCCAGCATTGTCTGTCAAAGGTTGCCTCCCATGACCCCGAGGGAACTCTAGTACATACTCTTCGTGTGGCTTGTTAGCATTAACGTTGACTCTAGCCTGTGGAGCTCCTTCCATTGGTCTTCCAGTGTCGGATCCTGAGGGTCTGCCCCCAAGTCCTTGTTGATTGTCTCCTGGCTCTGTATTCTGTCCTCCATTGGTTTCCGCAACCCTAGCTCCTTGTTCCACATTCACAGCCGCTGTAGCTGGTCCTAAGTTCTGTATCCCTGCAGCTCTCATCTGTTCAAAGAAGGTCTGCATCATATCCTGTTGACTCTTCAACAATCTCTCTTGCAATGAATTTGCCATAGCTTCCATTTCATTTCTGGTAATGTAAATTGAAGCTTGTCCTTCTCCAGCTCTGGAGGATGCCTCTTGACTTCCTCCTTGTTGGCTTCTCTCAGCTCTTTGTCTTGTTTGTCGAGTCATTGTCTTTCAAATCTAAACTCTTCACGCTTTCCAAATCTGAACTTCAATCCGATGTAGTGAGTGCTAGTCCTTCTCAGTGAAAGCACCAAAGTGTTTGCGCCAAAAATGGTCACAAACCCCAAATATCGTGAAAGCACCAAGTTATGAATGTAGATCGGCAATATCCCAAACACAAATCACAGATCTAAGCAAGCAATAAACAGAAATCCAGAAATAATGAATAGAAACACACAATTTATAGTGGTTCGGCTATCTCCGGCCTATGTCCACTTCAAAGTTTTATCTTTTATTGATTATCCTTGTTGGTTATAGATGATTACAGCAGTTACAATGAAGAATTTCGAGTAAAATGATTGTGTTGAAGCGTGGAATTGAACCCGGCAGAGTTTGGACGTTGGATGGCCAAAAAGATCCCCCTTTCTGTAGGCTTCCAGGGGCTATTTATAGGCGTAGGAGGCTGAGATCGCACTCAAACTTCGGGAGACTTCTTCTGGCACGTGAGGGGGCCCACGCGATCGACCCCACCAAGTTTCGACTCGATTTGTGATCGATACGAAACCATTTCGTATCCATCAAAAAATGATCCAATCGAGCTGAAACTTGGTTGGGATATTCTTTACCTTTAGCGTAAGCTCCTGTGAAAATTTCGTTGCATTAGGAGTAATGGTTCGTGAGATATGATCGATACGAGATTGCACTTTCGTGAACACTGCTGCGTTCGAATCCATGTTTCGTATCCACCTGTTCGACTCGATCGGAGCACGTGCACGTGCAATGATGTGTCGTGAAATCCCTGGGTCGATCCGCTTTGCATGCCGAGTTCGACCAAGCAACCCGCATCTAGCGCTTAAGTTTCGCTCGTATCGACTATTTGTTCGCATCCAATTGTTTTAGTCTTTAACGAATCACTGTGATCGATTCGAAGTATCTTGACCACGATGGATACGAGCTCAACCGA
This sequence comes from Allium fistulosum, assembly GCA_030737815.1. Lineage (NCBI taxonomy): Eukaryota > Viridiplantae > Streptophyta > Magnoliopsida > Asparagales > Amaryllidaceae > Allium > Allium fistulosum. The sequence goes on along the minus strand of CM060902.1, from coordinate 792,738,647 downwards.
TACGAACAACGCCTTGGGATGGATTCGAATAGGCCGAGGCGGTATCCCTGTGATGGATATGAAATCGATCGATTCGAACAAGCCAGTATGATGATAGATGTGAATATGATGGATTCGAACTGCACTAAACCTGATGGATACGAACACACTGAGGCGATGTCATTCCGATGGATACGAACCTGATGGATTCGAAATGGTCATTGCCTCAGTTCACTGATGGATACGAACTACATATTCTTCCTATCTTGTATCGATCATATCTCCTCCGTATGAACTCCGATTTACCTGAAACTTGAAATGTGGCCTTTTCTAGCATTGAGCATCATTTCCCAATCGATCCCATCCCGATCGGAGTCCGGTCGAATTTTGACGACATCCATTGCAACCTTGTTTCTAATCGATCTCTAATCCTGATATCCATCGTCCCTTGCCAATTTGTTGATATTTCGGCCTTGACCAAAAGGTGGGATAACAGAGACCATAATGGTGTGAGGAAAACCGACAGTGAGGAAAGGTGTCTTGGGCTAAGAAGTGGTCGAAGGGAGGAAATAGGGTTTAGATCTGGAGTGGTGGTGGGGCAAGATCTAATGTGCAAAACCAGCACGAGGGGAAGGCGAGGCTGCTGCTCCTAGGGAAAAATGGCGTCGCCTAGGGGAGGAACGAAATAGAGAGGCTGATACTTAGAGGTGGAGGAGGATGGAGATTGGGTTCGGCTTGTTGAGAAAGGAGGAACGAAAGAAGGCAACTGAGGGAATTCGTACGTGACTTTTATAGTCCCGTTTCAGGTTCAAGTTGTGCAAAAAATCATTCATTAGTAGACCACTCTAGGTTTACCGCTAGATGATCAACCACTAGATGGGCTTTGGACGTTAATTGAACCTAGACCCAATTAGGGTTGGATTAAATAATAATAATCGTTTTGTGCCATCTCTTTCAATTTGACACGATCCGAAAAATTCCTACCATCATCATGGCGGTGTCAAAGCCTACCGCCTAGTCCCAAACCATACTTCAACAATTCACAGTAGTCCCAACAAAATTGTTGCGACCAACAACAATTCCAAAACCCGACAATATTCTGCTTACTTCGCACGGAAATATTTCCTCCAATAGCTAGTGTTACAACACTTCAAACTACATACTCTCCAATAAACTGAATGTTATTCCTATTTTGTCTATACCCTAAAGAGAGAAAATTTTAAAAACTTCAAAATAGGAATGTTATTGGGCTAAATATTCACCCCTTGAAACTCATTTTCCTAATCGAAAAAACTATTTTCTTACCAAAATAAAATCAACCTTTATGTGTATATATATATATATAAGGGTTTCAAAACCTACTCCTTTATAAATCAAAATTTCTTAACACGCCCAACTTAGTAGTATACGTATTTATTTGAAAATTAAAATTTTAAAACTTCCCAAAACTTCCCAAAACTTCCCAAAACAAAATTTTCAAAACAAATCTTTGGAAAAAGAAATCCTTTGAAAAACCCTTTTTTTCAAAATCTAAGGCATTTCCAAAATAAATTTTATAAAAAAAACTCTCTCGTAGGTTTAAAACTAAGGAATTGATATTAATTCTCCCAATAAAAATCCGGTTTGGCATCAAAGAGGTGATTGATGGACAATCTCTTGCCAAAATTGGTTCCCAGATGCGACATATAGACTCCAATTTCCCACCCATCTAGGATAAATGTGTGTCTCCGATTGGAACTCATCATCGAAATCCAAAATCACAAGATAGCTAGATTTCAACCATCAAGTCAAACACCTTCAGTGTCCGGGATTCAGCCACATGTCGTACTCATGCTCTTTATCAATAGCGCCTTACGCATCACCAGCACTCCGTGGGGTACTTCAGAGCCTGTGTGAAAATCCTATTTCTAAGATATTTCCAACCTTAGTTGTTTTGTCCATTCCTTCGGAGTGGAACTACAACTACTTCTATGGTCAGAATTCTTAGAATCTAGCGTAAAAATATAATAATACTAGATAGGAAAGTATGAATACGTTCTCTTAATTTATCCTAATTCCTCCGATCTACTAACCTAAGTTCTGATACCAAATGCAACAACCCGTACCTTAATGGGCCTACATTTCGACAAAACGAAACCCATGTCCATCAAAGTACAAATCATTGAATTTGGTATATGCAAATAAGCATGAGCATTATCAGAGATTGATAAAAATCTAAACTCACAGTGAAAACAATAATAGGATAAGAATACCGATTATGACTGCTACCTTGGAATTAATGGTATTCCTAGGATAGCCACATCAGCATCAAGCATGAGAGAAAAGAAGGTTTTCTCCAATAACTAAACATGTCCAACTCCAATGACCAGTTCCTCTAAATCTATCATGTGGGTTGTAATAAGGAGGGGATCAGAACAACGTTTTGGTGATTGGAAAATCTATAAACTATCCATAACATAAATTTATACCGATTAGTTTCCATTTAATTGTTATGTCTATTATGGTTAGCAATTCTAATCTAACCTTGCATTGCACACACGATTACTTACCTACCCATTCCCAAGGTACGAAATACCAACAAAGCCTTATCAACCATATAATACTTCCAAGTCCATTATCCACTTGATACTTCTAAATATGAAGTAGGCTTCTACTAGCACCACATAATACTTTTAAAAGAGAAATAGGCAGACTTTTCCATTTAAGACTTCAATCGAGGTAGACTCTACCATTTAAGACCTATTTTCAAGATAGACTGCTAGCATCGTCATTATTGGTATGTTGGTCCTAACTACAAAGACCTTTGACCACTATATATAGCCTTATAATTTATAATAGCCATACCACTAGCGCATCTATCATTATTAAAATCTTCGCAATGTGAGAGACTGTACTCAAGCCACTTAATACCTCATTAATAAGGACTAGACATGCCTCTTACCATTTAACACCTATTTATAGGTAGGCCTTTGCCATTTAATACTGAACCCCAAGACGGACTCCTCACTGGTACTATCTAGCTGACATAGCTTGAAAATCTCATTGTGCTACTTAATACTTCTTTTATAGGAAAGATGCGGACCTTACAACTACTTAATACCTCAAACCTGAAGCGAACCTCTCCCAAGATATCCAGTATCACTCTTATAAATATGGAATCTCATTAGAATACTTCATTCGGTGGGGAGGCGGGCCTTAAGATAGCCACTCAATACTGAAGTAAACCTTTTTAGAGATATCCTTCAACGCTCCTAATTTCAATTTCGACCATTTAATACTTTCCAATTAAGAAAGCAAGTCCAATCTCTCACGTCGTCATGGGTACTAGGATGAGTAATATCTCACATCAGTAGTAAGTGCATCCGACTGCTAGTAGCCTCAAAGTGAAGGGCAGTCTTCCATCGAGTGACTCTGCTGACCTCGCATCACTAACCTACTATATCCAATTAACCATCCTAAGTCTTTACTTATACTATCTTTGGTTGATATTGGACTTAGCTTACTAATTACCTTTTTAATCAAGGCAACAAGATTTACCTTAAATACTTATCTACCCATAAATCACCTTTTAATGCTCATAAGTGTCAATTTCTCAATAAAATTATAACAGACATTTCCTAAGACATTTATGTATGATTACTAATTCCAAATTAGTAACATTTTTATATCTATTACATTTTTATCAGTCTTATTAATATGTTTGTCTCTATTAATTGTAACCCTTAAGTTAATATCCATTATTTCTCATTAATTGCCTATTAATATAGGTTGCATATGTCGTTTCCTATTAATTAATTAATAGGAATTCCTAATTTATTTCTCATTAATATGAATTACTACCTTTTCTAATTCTAACTATTCGCTTCCCTAAATATATTAGTAACTAACGGACGTTACGCATAAATAACGCATGAGTATACACCGTTCTTCTTTATTAATGTAATAAATACATATAAACTGCCAAATAAAATTGCCTATTCGTAACCAGATACATTCTAGTCATAAATATGTATATGCTTTCTATATTTAATTTGCTAGAATTAAATTTCTTAGGAATATTTTCCGCTATGATTTCCATAAATTGGTTTAACACAAAAAAGAAAGATTAACTTCAATTGAAATGACAAGGAATGGATTTCTTTTTAATTAGAATAGACTGTGTAAACTACGGAGAGTCTATACTTTACATCTCTTCCCTTTTTGTTTGTGGGTATTCCTTGTTAAATCAAATGTCGCCCTTTTGAATGAAAAGGAAAAAAAGCAAACAAATTTATAAAAATCAAACGGATGTTCTTTCCATAAATTAGACCATACATCATAGCACAAATTGGGCAATAATCCAAAAAATCCTATTTTATACCCAAGTACAGACCTGGAATAAAAATATACAACATTCAAATTCTAAAATCTTTGAGACTGATTTCCAAATCTAGGTGTAAACATATTTCAAATTAGATATAAAACAAGAATATGTAGGCAATAGTTTTCTACACTAATTTAAGCACACAATTCACAAATAAAATTGATTTAGGTATAAAAATCAAACGTATACCAACGGATAGATTTGAAATCATAAACAATATATAAAATTTCTCATTCACTTGTTAAAAGCGATCCAAATCTCCAAATCTGAAGTAGAACCATAAATTCATCATCAAATCCTTTTTAATCCAAGAAATATGTATAAAAAAGGTATATACATACATTAGAATTACAGATCTGAAAAGAGATTTGAGATTGGAAGAGAAAATAGATACAGATATATAAATATATAAATTACCTCATATACGCGTATAGTTGATTCTTTTCTTTTCTCCTTTTCATTTGATTTCTATTCTTCTCCAGTTTGTATGAATATACATACAAATGTCTTATTTGTATGATTTAGAAAGAAATTGGAGAAGAAATGGCAGAGCTTCATTGCACTATTCAAAAAAATATGAGAAGAGAATGGAGGGTTAGGCCTAAATTTATAGGCGCTAGAATCAACCAACCGCACGATTTAAAATCCGAATGGTATATGGCCTAGGGTTATTGGAGCAGCCACATAGAAGCGGGCCGGCCGCCCCCAGTCGATCGCTTATACACGGCGATCGACCTGTGGGCCCAAACAATTTTTGTTAATTTTCTTATTTTAATTATTTTCGTTTCAAATTCGTTTTTCGTCTGTAACTTCTTCGTTTGGACCCCGATTGCAAAACTTCAACTATGAAAGTTGCTCATAATTTTGCTACGAACGCAATGGTGCAAGTTTCATGGTCAAATTCCATCGTTTGCACAAATCCCATTTTTGGAGCTAAATTAATTAACTAACTAATTAAATAACTAACGCCAAATTACGGGGTATTACACCGTTAAGCAAAAGAAGCATGTTTTCTTTAAGCAAAATCTATGGTTCCGTTATGCAAAAGAAGCATGTTTTCATTAAGCAAAAGTGCATGATTCCATTAAGCAAAAGAAGCACGTTTCCGTATAGAAAAAGTGCATGCTTTCTATAATAAAGGTGCATGTTTCCATTAGCAAAGTGTATGATTTCGTTAGTTGAAACAAATATGTTTTTGATAGCCAAATAAGTACATGTTTCCTTTAGCAAAGTGCATGTTTTCGTTAACTCAAGTAAGCATGTTTTCGTTAACATAAAGCTACGTCTTCATTAGCATATAGTTGTATCTCTATTAGCGCATAAGGAGCATGTTATCGTTAGCTAAACACTATACATTAGCTAGCAAAATGTTATGTTTCCATTATCTTAAACGTATATCTCGGTGACATCTATATGGCATGTTTTCGTTAACCTGTGGGTGTATTTCCATTAGCATTATAAGTATGCTTTCAGTAGTGTTATGTAAATTTTATTAGTTTTAGGCTTGAGCTTTTGTTAGATAGCACATAACATCATAAAACACTGTGTTGGTAATTTAAACTGCAATAACTTATGTAAGGAAAGAATGTTGATATAGCTTATATGATCCAAAACAATAATAATAATTTATCGTTTATGTGAAATGATAGATAAGCAGATTTATCTGAAGGATTAAAGAGTTTGCTTGATTTAAGTGTAAGGTTCTAATAATTTATGTAACACACAAGTTTGGTATGAAGAAAAAATGATCACCCAAATATTTAGGTGAAATAACTCCCAGATAAGCAGAATTGCATCCGAAGGGATGAGAGAGAGGGCACTAAGTAAAGAATGTAGCTTGAGTTATAATGAAGTTGTATAATAAGGGTACAAGATCAGGAAGACAAATAAATTAAACTTAGTAGGATATGCACCCCATGAGTGTAGGTAACTGGTGTTAGCACTTGACTCCTAAGAGCGTCGATTGTGGCCTCGGTCGATATTGTACGTAGAAACTTTGAACGAGGATGTAAAAGCATGTGTGGTAGCCTCCAACATGAATTTAAATAAAATAAAACTTTGAATAAGGACGTAAGGCCTGTGTGGCAGAGCGTCCGACATGAATTTGAAAAACATAAAACTTTGAATGAGGATGTAAGTCCTGTGTGGCAGGCTCTAATGTGAATTCGAATAACGTAAAACTTTGAATGGGGACTTAAAACCTATGTGGCAGCCTCTAATGTGAATTTGAATGGAGGCAGTGTATTATGATATGAATAATTGTGAAAATGACACCTACATTAGAGTTAACAGGTGACATTAAAGGGTTGATTGTGGAACAATATACATTGGTTATTTTTGTTGTTATGAAATAGTGAGGGGAAAACCCCTCCGCTTGACGACGTGGTCCCACTAAATTGCACGTCTTAGGAGGTAGTATTGCTCATAATAGACTTTATGTATAACTTGTATTTTTATTTTGTTCCCCTCGTAAGCTCACGGGTATCCATTTAAGTCAGTTGAGTTTGTGAAATTAAACAGGCTCTTACTTGAAGAATAAATCTACAAATACAAAGCTTGAGGCTTAGTATTATATGGTATTTTGTTTCCCATTGTATTTAAATTGGGATCTATAATTGGTTAAGTGAAAAAACTGACATCTTCATAAGTTGTGTATGACATCCTTATTTCTGTTTTATTGTATTTACGTGTGTGAGAACATTTTGAAAAATGAAGATGTAAAGGACAATAATGGGAATTTTTTTAATTGCTATATTTACTTATTGTTGGAAAATGAACTGTCTGCATTCTGAAAATAATTTTGATGATAACTGCAATATCATTGGTGTTTATTTTCAGATCTCAAATTGGAGTGGTGTTTATTTTCATATCTCAAATTGGAGTGGATGTTACAACAATGATATTATCAGATACATATATTTTAAGCACGTAATAACTAATAATATCTAAGAGTGCAAGTTATTTGAAGGCTTTTTAACCATAGCATTTTAAGATCATTCAACTATTTACAAACTTAAAATACATAAAATCACCTAAAATGCTAGGGAAACTGCGTTAGGGTTATTGCAAGAATCAACCTTCATCTTCTTAGCTTTCTTCAGTTGCTTTATGACTTGAAGCTTCTGTGGAGAATATGGAGATGGGATCTAGAGCCGAACAAATAACATTTTGTGGAGAAATAAAATCATGTAGTAGTTCAAAATTCTTTAAAAAAATATATACAAAAAGATAAATAGAAGCCTTACTAGATCAGGAATGTATCTCTTTATTGCTGTTAGCATAGCGGCATGGCCTACGGCAGTTACCTAACGGCAAAGAAACCAAAACAAGCATAGATAAAGATTTCAATGGATTTTCAATTGAAAATCTTATGATGAATGAATTTTAGTGGTATTGAAAGAGAGGGAGAGAAGATTACAGTTTAAAATCAGAAGAGAAAGTAGGCAAGAAGGGTATATTTGGAAGAAGGGGTCATAATTTTCCGTGGTAAAACAAGTATATGATCAACGTAATTGCTATTTCATCCGAAACCATTTTTTACGCGAATGTGAGATAACAAACACATAACCCCGATGAATTCCACCTTTATAGCCTAGAAAATCATTTCTATTCACAAATTTTTACCTAATCAGTTTCAGTCATGATAGAATTGTTCTATAATAAATATTTCTCCCTCTGCAATCTTTTTTATTTTATTTATTTATTTATAGGAAAATAGGCACAGGAAGAAGCTGTAAAAAATTTAGTTTCACGGATTACAAGTTTGTTTTTTAGTCTGAATGACACTTTTTAGTGTGAACAAAAAATGATAATTGCAACTATCATTTTGTAATTTACACTAAAAAGTATATTTCAACCTAAAAAGCAAACTTCTTGTTTCTGAAATTAAATTTTTCATCAACTTTTTCCTGAACCTAAAAACCCCATTTATTTATTTATCTTTTCAGTTTTCACCCTATCTTTCATTCTGTTTGTCCAAAATATTTCTCCTTTAAACAATTCTCTTCCTATAAAGAGAAATTAAGCCCTTAACTTGTCTACTAAGAAGTTTTGGATGTTTAAAGAATACTAAAGCAACCAAAATGGGAATCACAAAAGGATAACAAGGAGAGTAAGATTGTAAAATGTATCTATAAATTCTTACCGGTAAAAGCATTAATATGACAATTGGAATGACGCACACAAAATCAGTAACAGTCCTTGCAATCTTTTTCCTTTCCCTCCTAGTTAGAACTTGTCCAAAAATTCTTTTTTGAACTAGCCAGGCTGCTAGCTTGAAGTCAACAAAGAGCAACTGAGTTCCCATGCATAAATCCTAATAGATAGATATAGAAATTGATCGATGACATTGAATAATGACACCGAGTTAGCAATGTAATAGTTTTGGCATTTGAATAGATATATTTGGTTTGTCTTACAGATATAGTAGCCAGTAGAGAACTTTTAGATTTAGCAAAAAAGTTCTGGTGAGGTTTTGTCTCTGTTGCTTCAGGATGTGTTTCAAGGATCTTATCTGAACAACCAAACTGCAACAAGAATAATGCAAAAGAAAAGCTTATCTCAATACACCAAAAAAGTTTTGCTATACTTCTATTTCTGGTAAAGTAGAATGAATTATAGTTGTCATGAAATTCGACTCTGTATCATTTTCTTATAAAATGTCACAATAGCAGTAAAATCCATAAGTTACCTTTTCGCTATGTCCAGTTGTAAAACTAGTTTTTAAGTCATTTTGCTTCATTGAAAAATATGCAGTCACCTTTGAAATTTCAACATTATGCACCACTGGTTCAGGGAAGTGAACTTCTGTAATTCTCCCTAACTCACTTGATTGTGATAAATATACATCAGAAAATAATCATAGTTGACCTTCCCTTATCTTATAAGTATCACCAATTGTGCAAATCTCCATACCTTGATCTATCGTAAGCTACCCAATAATCTTCAAGGCAAAATGTTAGAAGGCAATTACTGAAAAGATATGGTGATGTAAGTCCAGCTAATAAATGATAAATAAAGAAGGAAAAACAGACAAGTGCTTTATTTCTAACCTCACATGCAAATATGCCTGTAAACTAGGATTCAGAGATTGTTCTGTTTTCTCTATATAAAGTGCAAAGCTCGAAAACATATCTAAACAGACACCAAAAACGGATGATAAAATCATCTCCTTTTCAGCTTGGATAGTATGTTGTTTTGATCTCTTCTTTTCTTGGTGATTTGCAGACGGTATCATTGCATACATATCGAGCCATGCAATTTCATCAATGACCAGCTGTTTAGAATCAACTTTTTGAAATGCATTCTAATATCAGAAATAACTTATAAGAAGAAAAAAAATGCCACAGTAGCATATAAGCATATGGGAAGTTACATCCATGAATAGCTGATATGCACATATGCAACATAGCTCAGGATATAAGAAAATAACGCCACACTCCAAGTAGCTGCAATCGTTAAGAAAAACGTTAAACTTACCAGCAATAAACCAGTTTATTACATCATGCAGAAAATTAAAATGGACTACCAGATGAAATCATTTAACGGATCATCAAGATCAACTATACCCATTTGCTCTATGAATAACCTAGTTTTCCTTCCCAAAAATGCAAAAAGTCCGATTATTGCAAGATCTTCTGCAGCAACCTGTAATCGCAAATGGACGACTTACGGGTGGGCGAACATATATGTAGACCTACATATATATGTATGTGTGTGTACATATATATAGAGACACACACATGTACATACGTATACACACATGTACATACATACATACATAGAGACACACACATGTACATACATACACATGTACGTACGTACATACACAAACACATGTACGTACGTACGCACATACATACATACGTGTGTGCGTGCGCGCGTGCGTGTATGTGTTTGTACGTACGTACACAGATATGTATGTATGCATGCATGTATCAGAATTGGTAGAAGAATGTTAATCGGTAAACATAATAGCAAAATACTGCAACTGTGTAAGACCAAAGTAATTTTTACTAGCTTCTTAGAACATAACAAAACAAATACTTGGATAATGAAACAAAGGAATGCCTGAAAATATGTCTGCAAAAACCGAATTTTTTGAACAAATTTTAGAATGAAGATAAAGCACCTTGGAGCGCCAAAAATGCTGTAAGATTGTGATGACCTTTTCTCTATGAATTGCTGCAACTAGCTTTTCTTGCAGTAAACCCATCCAAAACAATACATTTCCTCTAGCTTCATAATGCAAAATTTTTGTTCCAAAAAATGTTAAGAATTCATTTTCAACCCCTAACTTAGTTGCTTTATGGTGCCCAATCTCTATTGAGGAAAAATCGGGTGATGATTCCACGAGTTTCCATATGATGTCGGGAAGAGATGCAGTGAAAGAGGGGCATGCAATACGTGCAGGATTTAATTTCCCAATAGCAACACAGCAAGTAATTGCAAGAGTGGTTACTGCTTTGTAGCTGAAATCATCATAAATTAGTAAGTATTGCTCATCTTGTGACACAGGCATATCACAACGAAAGCATGTATGTTAGATAGTATGTTGTGCAGTATCTCAACTTCTTGTCTTAAGTTCTGAAAAAGGCCCAAAAAAAGGAGAGTGTTTGCTCAATTTCAGGCTCAAAACTATACATTTTAGAAGTGGTATTTTTACTGAATTTTCTTTGTTATAGAAAAGTAAGCCGCAAACTATTTTACCTCACAAGAACAAAGAGTTATTTACATTGTATGAAAAACTATAACTTGTGTTATTTATCTTTAATAATAGTTGTAATAGCTTTGGCGTCATACTTTTTTGGTATCAACGTGAACCTCCAAAAACGCTCCTTTATATACTATTAAATCTTAATCACTTAAAAATAGAACCTAATATTAAACTTCTTTTACAAATTCAAAGGTCCCTAAAAGTAGGATCTAACAATTAAACATAATTTACAAATTCAAAACGCTTCTAAAAATATGATCTAAAATTAAAATTTCTTTACAAATTCAAAATACTATTTTACAACTATACAAATCTTAATATCACTTGAAAAAAAAAATCATTTTTTTTTGAATGATTTAAACATATACAATTTACAAGACAAACAATTCACGCGCGAAGCGCGTGCCGTAACACTCGTTTACATAATTATATTTGTGAATTGGTGATTGATCACAAAAAGATTTTAAGCCTGTTCCCTCTTGCCTAACATCCAGAAGACTTACCAGTTGTCTTTTTATAAAGTTGTGAAGTTCTCAGGATAGATTTTTTGTATTGTAGCACTTTACGTAAACAAAATATCATGATACATCTATCCACCCTTGACATAAGTTATAAACTTCAAATAGATTGCTTTTTAAACCATTGTGTGATACAAGTGTAGATATATAGCTTGATAACGCTATACCAATCGATCAACATTATAAGACAGAATTTATTACTGCATGAACAAACCTTTTAATATATTTTGAAACACGGCTTTGAAGTACAAGAGTTAGCGATTTTGTTAAGGCAGGAAGTTCTTCTCTAGTAAACCATTTCACAAATACTGCACCTTTCTTGTTCATATTGCACTCCATAGATTGAAAAACGAGGTGCACATTATGGGAAAGGCTGAAGTAAAAAAGCAATCATGGATTATCAATCACATTATTTGAATTGTAAGAATAATTTAACAATATTTTGTGTGAATTATTTATTTTTAGAGAAAAAGAGAAAGAAAGAAGAAGATTAAGAAGTAGGAATAGTCCCACACCTCCAATTGGAATAAACAATGTAATTTTTCTAACAAAATTGCACTCAACATAGGAACAAACAATGTAATTTTTCTAACAAAATTGCACTCAACATAGGAACAAACAATGTAATTTTTCTCACATATCATCAACCACATGTTTGTCATCAAGTGCTTCTTCTATGGCCAACACAGCTTTAAGTAAAGAATAAACTGCTGCCTGAAGATTAATCAATATATATCACTTTCGAATTCTAAATTTATTTGATCGACAACTTATGGTGCAGACATTATACCTGATAAGAAATGTAACACTGCCATGCATCAGGATCTGTACCTATCCATGCTTTGGCTAGTTTTGGATAATTTTTGGACATTTCATTGTTCTTTAGTCTGACAGATATTAAAGTTGCTGACTCATGCAGTAATTTAACTAAATAATCTATACAACTGAAATCTACTTTGTGATCACAATAAACATCTTTAGGTGCACTTAGGATATAATCATGATCTAAGGGTATATCTGATAATACATTAGAGGATGGTTGTCTCCATAAATATATTTGAGGTACTGAAATTTTTGTTAAATTTTTGAATCCTGAATCATTAGTTCTGTCTCTGCCATTAACCAACTGTTGTCGATGGAATCTTACTGACATATATGCTGCCAAAATCATAGATTTATTTGTCCACCAACCATGAAAAGGGTTCCTACAAAAAGGAAATGAACCATATTACATTAAGTGCTAATAAAACGTTATGTCCTTATCCTTTATGACCATATAGAAACAAACTGAAAGAAGATAACGCTGACTAGTTTAGATTTTGCACAAATATGTAAATTTGTACATTTTCCAAATATCTACAGTTGTAAGAGAGCTTAGATGATCAATGACTTTGACTACGCCTAAAGCTAAAATTCACTGCACGGATCAAATAGTCCGTACAACGAACATGAACAAAGCTTGATCCCTTCACTAATTTGAATAAAATAGCAATTCCACAAACAGATTTCAGGCGTTAATATGCATGATCATTGTAGAATATCTATGATAGTACTTACGAGGAAACAAAATGATGGGTTTACATACCACATAGAGCTACAAAATAAACATTTGCATGAAAACAATCGGAATATAACTTAAGGAAATCCGATAACATAAATTATTATACGCAGCAAAAGAAATACCTGCTATGTGTGTTAAGCTGAACGTATCTATGAGGTTGAACTGAAGAAATTACATAAGCCATTTTTGATCGAAGAAAAACTATAAGAGAAGAAGAAAAGAGAACGAACAAGGAATGAAAAGGGTTAAATAACTTATTTATTTCCATAAAAAAGTGACGAAGAGAACTAAGATTCAAATCCTTGGGTTTACCTCCGCATTTGTATTGTTTGCTAATGAAGAAATACAAATCGGAAACCGTCCTAGTTTAGCTCTTTGTCCTGATGTTATTGTTGGAAAACAATGCACGAGCGAGTCGTGGACCGTTCGGCGTTCTGGTCAGGAATACAAAGCAGTTTAGACAAACGTCCCGCCTCTAGAATAAAACAACCTCTTTCTTTTATTGCGGTATCGACCCATCCGCACAAATGAAAACGACTTTGATGCACGCAAATTATTGCTCAGTCTTTTTGTTTAAGAAATTTCATGAAGAAGAAGATAGGGTTTGAAAGGATAGATGTCGTTCCATTATTGTCTCGTCTAATCATCAATTAAATAGGCGGAATACAAAAAGAAACGTTATTGGATAGTGGGGTGACGTTGGCTTAAAAAACAGCTCTTGAATTTACCTTTCAAAAAAAAAAAACTGTTTGAAAATACAAGACAATTTTCGTTTAAAAATATAAATGTTATACCACAACAAGCCCGAGCCCGGGTCGGGTTGAGTCGGTCAGTCGACGCGCGTGCGTGTATGGTGGTCATGCATGACCTCCCTCCTCATAAAAGAGTATCATTGGCTACTCAAAGGGATCAACTAAGCTTCTAAGAATTCTATAGTCCTACAATGTTGGACTATTCACTAGAAAGCCATATACACTTGCTCCAATTTTTAATAATTCACTTAATATCAAAACATTTCCAACAATTCCCCACTTAAATTTTAAAAATATATTTTTCGAGCAATTTCTAAAAATATAAGAGTGTGCATAAACAAAGGTGTCTTTCGATTTGAACATTTGCATAGTGGATAAGATTCATTTTTTACTAGAGTGACACGTAGTCTTGAACTTTATTCCTGACATCAGACCACACACAATCTTTCTAGAGTGCAATCAAATAAGCACGTGCATTTATGGTCATGCACGCCTATCTCAGTTTAGTGAATGTTATAGGAATTTTGCCCAAAATTCCATAGGAGACGGCCACATTTCCACATCCACATAGATGAGTCTATTAAGAGTACTCCTGAAGGTAGGCACTCCACTCCATAGAGTATATATCTCATTAAGAGTTTCTATTAACTCATCATCTAATCACTTCGGGAACACATGCTTATAAATATATAAAAATAGCATGTTCAACTCATATCACTTCACAACGTGTTCTTACCCATTGAACTTAGTTATCGGGATCTCCAATCATTAGTCGGGTTACCATTGTGCGTGACTCAACAATCTAAGGGCAATAATCTCATTCTTTTAGAAGTTCTAAGGACTTCCTCTCTGGCTAGTCCTTTCGTCACACTGCACCATAACTGCCATTTCGCAACACTTATTTTTTTCATTTGCCAACACTTATTTGCGTTGTAGATTAATCACACCAATAAGCGTTGCTAAGCAAGAAATGTGTGACCGAAAATACACGTTTATAATTTTTTTATTGCTAACACATATTTGCGTTGGAAAACCTGGTTAAATTGAAATTTGCTAAATGTTGTTGGGCTAAAAAAGTAAATGAGCATCCGTTGTCTTCCTAGCCCTAATCCACAACTTCTCAACGTTATTCATTCATGCGAATTCGATTTCGCCAATTCGATTTCCGTAGCCCTAATCTCCTTCGGCCAATTCGAATTCGACCTCTCTCCTTCACGCGAATCGGCCTCTCCTTCAGGCGAATCGGTCTCGACTTCAGGCGAATCGGCCTCGACTTCGACCACAACTTCAGTCGAAATTGCTACATGCACTCAACGATTCTTTGATGCCACATGCTTTTCATCTTGAAATGTCATGTGTCTTAAAAACTATAAGATGCCGCCTTCAGTAATTGCAATCCTTGTAGGTGGAAGCAGTAGATGGATTTGTTCTTTTCCTAAGCTTAGGATACAACAGAGGTATATGTCTTTCCTTCTGTTCTTAATATACTCTCTAAGTATATTGAAGCACACTAAGTAATGTTAATTCAGCTAGGTTGGGTGAAATATCAAATCAAACTAGACCTGACAAATTTATAATAAACCTGCAGTCTAACTAATAGATTGAAGTAGGCTTTTTAGTTTTTACCGAGTTAAACCTATCCACTTCAAATCTACATTCATTGATATAGATGGGATGTATTTATAACAACATTGTAATTATAGGATAAGATCAGTTCAAACTATCAAGCATTACCAGAGTGAAGTGCAACTAAGGAGGCGTAAACTCCTTTCTTAATATTCAGTAAGAAGTCATGTTCCCCTTTCTCAATGATCATGCCATTCTTCACAACTGCAATAACATCAGCGCCTCTAATTGTTGATAATCGATGTGCGATGACTATTGTGGTTTGAATGACCATGAATTGATCCAAAGCAACAAAGACGGATGTGTATAAAAGTTACTGTCAAATTTACGAACATGATAGCTATCACATCATGGTAATAACAAGAACCTGTGGCGTTCTTAAAAATCCATTGATGGTCATTTAATCAAATGTGGGTTTAATGCAACCATAAAAAAATGTTGACAGCAAACAAAAATGTCAAAAAATAATTGTTTAATTGAAAATGATGTAGAGGGCAATCTTAAAACCAACAAAAATCAATTGATCAAAATATTGGTTTTATAACTGAATAAAATGCGGGTTTAATCCCATAGCCTAATATGAAGTACAAGACAACATGGCCAGCGGCCCATCTGGATAAATATGTAAAAGCAAAAGCTTAACTGAGATAAATTTGTAAATATTATATTACTAATGGAATCTTCTTTTCAGAGTTGTTGTCCTCTTGGCACAACCACCTTGTAGGCTTTTACAACTATTTGCTAATTCAAATATCTAGCAGGTACCTTCACATCTCTCTTGGATCTAGCATCAGTGGGCAATGTTTCTAGTGTACATGCATCTGCTACACTTTCGTGCAGAATACTGTGTGTATCAATATACATTTATTGTTAAACTAGATTGTGTATAAGCGTGCACTGGTTTGATGGAAACATAGTGATAGTAAGGCATTCGGCTCAAGCAATTGCCAGCATGTTTTTTAGGATGCGTTGTAGCATATATGCTAGGCTCGCACATGGTATTGTTGAGGTGAGCTTTCGACTGAGTGAAACTACGAAAGAACATGTGCATGTAGAGAATGCAGGATTGCTGAACTAAGATGAACTCTAGCCAGTCGAAGATGTTGAGAGTGAAATGGAGTTAAAAAAATTATTAGGCTACAATAGCAAAGTGAACTCTGGCCAGTCGAAGCTGATGTGCATGAACAAGCTACAATAGGTGATGAGCTTCAGTCTGAGCGAAGCATATGTGCATGAAATCAATACATAATTCAGTCTGGATGCATGTGAGGAACTCTGACCAATAAAGATGTTTATTGAATGAATTGCACTAAAACAGGCTGCCATAATAGAAGTAGTTGCAGCTAGTAAGGAAGTGAAACTGAGAATCTAAGTATCCGGGAAACTGGTGGAGAAATGAGTATTCGAATTGAAGGGATCCAAGAATCTGAGAGTGCAGTGTGCATCCAAAGTAAAGGAAGAGTAGCAGTGTGTTCAAGAGCCATGATTGACAAGTGTGCTAGAGGTATGAAAATTATTGTAATTTATTCATGTTGACGTCCAATGATTCACATATTGACATTCTAGAGTAGTTAATCATTGATTTTTGCTATATTCAGTTTCCAGTTCAATATGTAAGTTTTGAACTATTGTAATTTATGTGAACGATTCACTTCCTTAACTAAACATGTCTCTTAACCTATTCATAGATGGAAACATGACAAGCATACATGATATTTCGGAACAAGGTCTGAGAGAGCTTTACTAAACATGAATAAGTTTGTATTTTTGTTGCAGACAAGACATGAATCAAAGACGACAAAAGCTAGTCGAGTGGATACAAAGAGTACCACCACTACAGTTATAAGACAAGGTTCAAAACAGGGTACAAGAGCAGCGTCTGAAGTAAAAAAAAGGTATACAAAAAGATAAGTTACGTTTTTTAATCTCTTCTTAAGTGACTTTTACATCTTAAGTTTACTTAAGAAAACTCATCTTAGTTCAGCAATCCTGCATTCTTTACATTATTTACATGCACCTTGTGTCGTTAAATTTTGGTGTTGCAAATTAAAGTACCATCCGATTTTTGGAGTCCGAGTATTGGGTTTCTTCTTTATACGTCGCAAATTACGCTTGTATCTATAGAAGTTCTTTAACTTTAATCTCTTGAATTTTGCTATATTTCATAGATGATCATGCTATTCTAGAAACCAAAACTGGAACAGTGAAGCAAAGATTCATGGATGATAAATCATATAATATTATTTTACCAATATTATGTTATCACGCCATACTCATAGACCTATAAAATAAATAAGTACGAAATGTACACGATATGTCACTATTATTAGTTCTAGTAAAAAAATTTAACTAAGTTTGATAAGCATTAACAAAGTTTATAAAAATTAGCTCTGTTTATGATAGTAATAATAATAAACAACAGTTTGAATAAATTAACTAATTTTTATAAAAAATAACAAGTTTATAACAATAGTTTGAATAAATTAAACAATATTATATTATGCCAGATATTTTTGTACATTATTTAAACTGTAGACCCTTGCAGGTATTTTGTACATTATTAGTATAGGTGTGACTAGTAGAGACGAGTACGTAGATGCTGATATGGCATTGGAAGGGACTGAAGTTGCAAAGTTGAAGAAAATATTTGTTTCGGTGAGATTAAGACCACTAAATGATCGGGAAATAATGGAGAATGATTCTTCTGACTGGGAGTGTATTAGTGGTACTACTATTAGGTTTAGGAATAGCCTTGGTGAAAAATCCAATGCTCCAACTTCTTATACACTTGGTAACTATTATATTATTTGATTTTTTTATTCGTATATTTAGATTGGCATAAGCATTTTATTTTTCAGAAACAAGCCATCCTTTCTTTTGTTTGGTAAGTTTTGCTGCAGTAGCTTTGAATGTTTCTTATATTCATGAATTAGTAACATATCCGTTGTTCCTTTCTGTACTACTATATTGTCAGATTGTACATATCAGCAGCTTCTGGAAGATCAATAGAAATGGTGTTTAGGTGAAGGTTAAATGCATTTATGGAGGATGAGATAGTAGTGAGAGCACATGGTTCTGTCATAGTGACTGAGCAGTGTGGTTGAAGCGGGTTTTATTTGAATAGGGTGGAGATACATATGTTGCTTAAGATATGATTATCATTAAGAACCGGGGAAGTTTGAAAGCGAACATCTGATTGATGTGAAGCTACAATAGATGCAAACTAAAATGCATGGAGGTTGGATTTTGATCAGGTTTGAAAACTCATCAGATGTTTTATTCTTGATATTATTGACTTAATGCATATTTAGGAGACCACGAATTCTTGATATAAGATGTTTTAACTGTTATTCTGTTTGCACGCATAATCAATCTGTTTTTACGTACCGGAACTGCTTGGTATGAGGAAGCCTTTGTTTGCCTTTACTGTCTACTTTATCATCATCATACAGCAGAGACAAATCTGATGGCAGTTCATTATTTCTCTGTCTCCATGCTGTAGATACCACCGTGGCAATTTGAGTTAACAGACTTCGGGCCAACTTTTTATATCGATATTTCCTTATGCCTTCCAAGAACGCAATCAGCTCCAAAACAATGGCAAATGCGCATATTCCATAACCCCAAACTCTACCTTTAGTATCTTGAATGTACAAGTTATGTGATTTTTTAGATGGAGGTTTCGTTATATGGCCGGAGTTTCGTATTCGGTATTTGTAGAATTTCACTATGAAATTTACGTTGTCTTTTGTATTCCAATTTGACATTGTTATGAAGTAGTTGATTATGTATTGAATTAACCAAATTATGTATTGTACTTGTTATTAAGTAGTTGACATTGTTATGAAGTAGTTGACTATGAAATTTATGTTGTTATTTGATCATGAATATTGTAAATTTTGAATTTCTATTGAATGTAGTATAATAATGCATATCATGTTAGTTATTAATTGTTTATTAATGTTATTAAAATTGACTATATTAAGAATGAAAATATTTCAGTGAAAATTTACCAACGCTTATAAGCGTCAGCATAGAAAATTAAATAATGTTGGATGGTTTATTTGCCAACGTTTATAAGCGTTGCTAAATAATATACACCAACGTTTATAAGCGTTGCTAAATAATATACACCAACGTTTATAAGCGTTGGCGAATACAACCTTCCAACGCTTATAAGCGTTGGGAAACTAAACTCCCCAACGCTTATAAGCGTTGGCAATAAATTGCGACGCCCCTACAGCGATGCTAATAAGCGTTGCTGAAACTGTTTGCGACAGTTATACTCGTTGGGAATCACCTGTTTTGGTGTAGTGTCAAATGATCTGCCAAATTCTCATCACTGCGTGTGTGATCCACTCTAACCGTTCCTGAAGAGAGTAGCTCTATAACAGTGTTGTGCTTATGACGTATTTGTCGTCTCTTACCGTTGTAATAGCGGTTCTGTACTTTTGCAATAGCCGCGGTACTATCACAATGGATCAACACAGCTGGTATCGATTTTTTCCATAAAAGAATCTCAACTAGCAGATTTCTTAAGTAATTAGCTTCTTCACTAGCTATGGCTAGTGCTATCATCTCAGACTCCATAGTGGACTGAGCCAAAATAGTCTGTTTCTTGGATTTCCAAGAAACATCTCCACCAGCAATGCTAAAGATATAGCCACTGGTTACTTTTGAATCATCTGATAAAGTATTCCAGTCTACATTGGTGTATCCTTCAAGGACGGCTGGAAACTTTTCATAATGTAACCCAACATTCATGATTCGTTATCTCATGACCCTTTGATAGCATGTCGGTGCTTTATACCAGGTCTACTAGTAAACCTTCATAATAATCCCCTGACATAGGCAATGTCGGATCCAGTAAAATCAGTGGCATACCAAAGGCTGCCAATGTTGCTTGCATAATCAGACTGTCTTACACCTTCACTAGTGTTCTTAAATAGTTTTACACTGGAATCATATGGTGTATATGCAGGTTTACAGTCAAAGTAATTGTATTTCTTTAGTATCTTCTCAATGTAACGAGATTGATCCAAAAAAATTCCATTTTCTGACCTAGTAATCTTAATACCAAGGGTTACACTCGCTTAACCTAGGTCTTTCATATCAATGTTGGCACTTAACAAAGATTTAACAGTGTTTATGGCATGAATGTTTGACTCAAAAATAAGCAGATCATCCACATACAAACATATAATAGTGAAAATGTCTTTCTCAGATCTATAATAAATACATTTGTCACTTTCATTAACTTTGAAACCATGTGAGATTACTAAATTATTAAAATTTTCATGTCATTGCTTACGTGCTTGTTTTAAACCATATAAAGATTTATCTAACTTGCAAACTTTATGTTCTTGACCATGAATTACAAAACCTTCATGCTAGTCCATATAAATTTCCTCTTTTAATTCACCATTTAAAAAAGCAGTTTTAACATCCATTTGATGTATTACCAAATCATGAATAGATGCAAGTGAAATTAGTATTCGAATGGATGTAATTTTAGTTACATGTGAAAAAGTGTCAAAAAAGTCCTCATTTTCTCTTTGCCTAAACCCTTTAGCTACTAAACGGGCTTTATATTTATTAACTGTGCCATCAGGTTTTATTTTCTTTTTAAGTACGCATTTACAGCTTATAAACTTACAACTAGGTGGTAAATCTACTAAGTGCCAAGTTTTATTGGATTCTAAAGAATCAATCTCACCATTTTTAGCATCTTGCCAAAAATCGACATCTAATGAATATAAGGCTTCTTGGAGGTTTAAGAGATCCTCCTCTATAGTAAAGCACAAAAATCTGAACCATAATCTTTTGCAATTCTTGCTCTTTTACTTCTTCTAGGTTCGTTTTCAAAAATTTCATTAGGTTCGGTTCTAATAGGCATAGTGTTACTAGATGTACCCCCATCCATTCCTCAATTTAAATGGAAATCTCAATTCATAAATATCAGCATCATTAGACTCTATTATATTATATGCATTCAGGTTATAAAATATATATGCTTTGATATTAATAGCATAGCCAATAAATACACATTCATATGCTTTACTTGCTATTTAATTCTCTTAGGATCAGGTATACTAACATATGCTAAACATCCACAAGTTCTAAAATAAGACACATTCGGTTTATAATTTCTTAAGATTTCAAAGTGAAATTTTGCTTTTTGACTTAGGGATTCTATTCAATACATAACATACAGTCAATAAAATTGCCCCCACCAATTTGATGATGCACCAGAATTAAGTAAAATAGCAACAACTAATTCAGTTAAAGTCCTATTTTTTCTTTCAGCTTTACCATTCATTTTAGGTAAATATGGTGTGGTTCGTTCATGTATTATTCCATGTGAGTTGTAAAATTCAATAAACAAACATGATTCATATTCAGTTCCTCTATCACTACACAATCTTTTAACTTTCTTACTAGATTGATTTTCAATTTCAGTTATAAAATTTTTAAACATCTTAAATGGATCACTTTTATTTTTCATGAGGTATACATAAGTAAAACAAAAGCAATCATCAGTGAGAGTGAAAAAGTAACGGTGTCCATTTCTAGTCAAAGTGCCATCAAGCTCACATATATCAGAATGAATCAAGTCTAAGGTTTCTGGTTCTCTAATTACAGATTTAAGTGGGGGTTTTTGTTATTTTTTCTTGACTGTAAAAATCACATTTTTCAAAATCATTTAGTGACATATTAGGGATTAAACCTAAGCTACTCATGTTCTTTATTATTCGTTTATTTACATGATATAGTTTAGAGTGCCAAATATGAAAATTACACATCATATAAGCAGAAGCAAACATTTTATTACATTCAATGTTTAGTTTAAACATGCCATCAGTTGCATAACCCCTACCCACAAACATACCATTCATAGTAATGGTGTCCAAATCAGCCCCAATAGTTTGTGTAAACCTTGCCTTATTAAGAAGATAACCTAAAATAAGATTCTTTCTCATCTCTGGAGTGTGCATGACGTCTTTCAAAATGACGGTCTTTCCAGAGGTAATCTTTAGTTCTACGCTTCCAATCCCAAAAACAATAGTGGTGTGAGAGTCTCCCAATGACACTTTCTTGTCCTCAGTCTACGTGTATGTTTTTAACATAGCACGGTCATAACAGACATGGTATGTAGCGCCAGTATCTATCCACCAACCCTTTGATCCCCCAACAAAGTGAATCGCAGAAATCATAGTCGTAAGAGGCTCCTCAGTCGGGTTATTCTGCGGTGCAGGGCTTGTTAGTACCTTAGGTTTTGGTTTTGATGATAACAACTATAGAACATTATATAAAATATACATATACTAATGTTTTATCAAGGTATATATATATATTATATAGTGCAGGATATTAGACAAGTGTTGATTAAGAAGACTGTACAGTATCAAAAGTTAAATTCAAGATGCTGATATAGAGTTTCAAGAGTTCAAGAATAAAGACTCATGAGTATTGAAGAGTTCAAGATTTTAAAATATTTCAAATAAGTTATAGAGTCATAGAAGTTATGTTAAAACCTTGATAGCACTTTCTTGATTTCTCTGACCTTCTCTAATTTAGTTTTAAATTATTTTTCAAATACTTTGTTTTTAAAAATAATCTTTTCAAAATATTTTCCAAAATGATTTTCAATCTCTTACTTATAAAGATATCATTTTAGTGTTTTAAGTTTTTTTTTATATATATATATATATATATATATTGAATTTTTGTTTAGATTTAATAAGTTATAATTATATTAATTTTTATATATATTATTAATACCCTTATCAAATCTTTCAAAATTATTTTATAAAGTTTTGTTAAGATATATTTTGATTAAAATTTGTATAAACTATATTTAAATGATTCTACAAAGTATCAAATTATTTTACAAAGCAATGGAACTAATATTTTTAAAGTGTTTTACAGAATACAAAAGGATACGTCGACATATCCTACCTATGTATGTCGACATAGTGGCCGTAAAATTCAAAATTCAAAATTCAAATTTGAATGAAAGTGTCTTTTCATCGTATCTCTTCGCGAATGGACATGATCGTTGTTTCTCTATATCTACTAGACTTCCAAATGAATTTTCATTAACTACTTTCTTATTTTTCTCTCCTCTTTTCGCTCTTTTGATTTCTCAATCAATTTCTATGGAAACTCTGCCGAAATTCAACCAGAATCAAATTCAATCATTACTAGTTTGATTCTCTTTCATATATTATCTGATTTCTCTCATCTCTCTCAGGATCAAAGTGCTATCCAAGAGTTATAGGATCAATTGTAATCAAAATCGAAGATCTGAGTCTGTAAACTCTATCAAATCATACTCTTATACTTCGTAGTGTGCTTGGTATCCTTGAAATCCAAGTATGTATGGTTATAGCTTGTTAAAATAAATTGGGTGTGTTTAGTAGCCCGTAAATCTAGTGGGTGTGCTTATAGCCTAGAAATCAAGTGACTCTACCCATAGGTCGAGATTCTGGAGGGTGTGTCCCATAGCCTTAAAATCGAGATTGTATTTGTATTACTAGTTGAAAAGAAATCCGTACAAGGAATTATGCATAAATGGATGTAGGGTAACTCCGTTTTACTTTTACTGTATTCTTTTATCTGTACTTTGATTCTGCGATTGTTTCTATGATTGTTAATTACACCATTCAAAGTAGAATCTTAAAGAATTTCAAAAATATTCATATAATCCATTAAGCACTATTCACCCCCACTAGTGTTAATTTAGCCTAGATCACTATTCCGCCGACTCACATTTGATATCAGAGCATTGGTTTTCGAAGTATTCATCATTTGATTTTTGAAAAAGTTTAAATGACTACCAACACCGGTAATAGTGCTGTTAGTAATAATATTAATACACTAATTAATAACTCATTTGTCGAAGGTCAATCCACTGCTAGACCTCCACTTTTTAATGGCGGTAATTACACATATTGGTCATGTAGAATGAAATTTATTTATAGTCCATTGGTTTAGACACTTGGAATATCATACAAACTGAGTATATTGAACCTGAGACAAATTTTGCATAGTGCACTGCTGACCAAAAAGTAGTTGCACAAAGTAACTCTAAGGCTATGAATATATTATTTTGTTTACTAGATAGAAATGAATTTAATAGAGTATCTATATGTAAGTATGCATTTGAAATTTGGAGAACTTTGTAAGTTACACATGAAGGGACAAGTAAGGTCAAATAGACCAAAATTTCCATGTCAACAAACCAATTTCACTTATTGAAAATGAGTCCATTTCCGATACGTATAGTAGATTCCAAGATATAGTACATTCACTTATTGCACCGGGTAAAAGTTTTTTGAAGATGATCAAGTTAGAAAAATTCTCAGTTCACTTACTCTTGAAGGGGATTAAAAGACTCTTACAATTGAAGAGGCTAATGACATTAGCACTCTAAAAATTGAAGAGTTAATTGAAAATTTAATGTCTTTTGAAGTATAAATGCTGGGTAGGAGAGAAAGCAAAGCAATAAAGAAGAAATCTATAGCTTTTAATGCAATGACGGATAATCTGGATTCAAACAGCGATGACGATGAAAAAATTGCTTTCATGATAAGGAATTTCAGAAAATTTCTAAAATATAGGAAGATGAAGAATTTCAAAAGAAATGACAATAAAAGTCCAGGAAGCGGAAGTGGAAATGGAAATGACATTAGATGTTATAACTGTGATGACCTTGGTCATTTAAAACGAGACTGTCCACATCCCGATAATTGAAAGCTACACCAAACACTTATTCATCTAGAAAATGAAGAAGAGCCTATACTGCAACATTAAATGATTCAGACACATCCTCAGGTGATAATGAATCAGATACAGAAATTGCTAACATGTGCTTCACAGGAATACATAATTCAGAACAAAAATGGTGAAATGGATCAGAAAAAGGTATGCTTTTTATTATATCAAAAGTTTTTTTTTATTTTTTGAATGAAATTTTCTTTTCTTTTAGTTGCTTTATTGGTTGTTAGGAATATCCTATAGATTAATAATAATAATAATGGTTGAATATTATGTGATTATATTTTAAATATAAATATTTTATATATTTTAATAATAATAAAATAATAATATAAAATATATTTAAAATTATTTTTTTGAAAATAGAATAACTATAAATAGATCTATATAATAAAATATGATATAGTTAAACAAAAATCAATTTTGGAAATTTCAACCTATATGTCGACATACCCCACGAGCATATGTCGACACATGTAGACCGATTTTGAATTTCAATTTCAAATTCAAAATTTGAATTTCCCTCCATCTTTTCACCAACTCCTATGTTCTGAAAAGTTGCTTTTTGGTCAAAGAACATGTCCTTTGATTCTCTATTTACTTACTCTATCTCCATCCATTCATTTCTCACTTTCATTTTCAAATTCAAAAATCATATACTCTCTTATCTCTTCAAACTATTCTTCAATGGCTCCTCAAGCAATATTAAGGCAACCATAAGGCTTCTAAGAAAATAAAAGAATATCTTTTCAATGGTCAAGAACCCATTCAAGCCTATATTGAGTATTTATCTTTCGGAAAAGTCTTTCCGAGAAGATTTGCTATTTTTGAAAATTTTCCTACTTATGATCTTTTCAATCTTTGTTTGCAAAATGAAATTCTTGGTTTAATCGATGCTTCTAAAAATGATTTTGTTTGTTATCCAAAATTATTAAAGTTGTTTTATGAAAATTTAAAAGAAAATTTTTATGATTGTAGAGAAGGAGAAGTTTGGAGTAGTGTCAAAGGAACACAAATTGCTTAACATTGCGAACTTTTGGGTCACATTCTTGGATGCAAATCTAGTGGAATGGACCTTTCATCTTTGCAAATTGATCTTCAAAATCGTGAAGTAATTCATGATATTTTTGAAAGTGCTGATGATTTTGAATTTAAAAACAAAACTTGCATCCAAAAGCGAGAATTTTAAGCCTTCTTTTGCAACAAAGTATCACTCCTCGAACGGGTGGTTATAATAATCCGACTCAAAAGGTTTTCAAAGCTCTTTTCACAATTTATGGTCAATACGACATAAATTGGTCTCAAGTCATTTTAGATGAACTTTTTCCTAAGAGTTTTTCTAAATATGAAAACACGCTATTTCATCGTGTGTATCTTACTGGTATTTTCAATTATTTTTATGTTGATCTTAAAGGAGAGGAAACAATTCCTCGAAAAATATTTGACGATGCCAACATTTCACTTATGCATATTTCACCATTTTTCGAGCCTTATGAAACGCTTAAGGAAAAGGAACAAAGGTTGGATTGGGAAGAAGAGCGTGAAATAAGAGAAGAGGAGTAAGAGGAAGAGGAAGGAGAGGAAATGGAAGTCGAGGAGGAAGAACAAGAAGAGGAGGATACTTCTTAGGAAAGTATCAATATGCCACCAAATCCATCCAACAAAGATCTTCTTAAAATTAAGAGAAGATCATCCATAACCAAAGGAAGCTTAAGAAATCATTTTCAAAGAGATTTACTTCAATTTCCAACAAAATGGATAAAATCTTTGTAAAGATCATCCGCAAGCTTGGTGGTTCTTCTTCATCTTCATCCGTATCTTTCTAGTTGTTTGTATAAATTATCCTTGTATTGGATTTTCTAATTTTAGTTTATGTTAAATCTTATGTATCTTTCTTTTATTTCTTGTACTCAACATTATTAAAAATGAAAATTCTATTTCTTGATGTTATATATTGTCAGTTATCTCTAGAAAGTCATACAAATATAATAGTATAAACCAAATACAATAGAAAAGTAGAACAAAGTTGATTCGAAAATTTCTGCATATATGTCGACATACCCTAGGTATGTATGTCGACATATCCTTGGTAATTTTTCAAAATTTGTTAATTTTGAAAATTAAATAGACAGCAAATGTCTATTCATTTCCAACGAATTTCCACCGCATTAAATATCTATTAAGACCAGAGAATCATTATTTTACACTCTGTTTCTTCTTCCTTTGCATTCTTAAAACTCTAAAACCAAAATAATGACTTCTCCTATCCAAAAACTAACCGAAAACCTCAAACAAACTTTTGAATCATTCAAGAACATTCTTACTTTCATCCTAAGAAACCAAGGGCACTTAGAATCTCGTCAAATGCAGATGATCAAGGAGCATGAAAGGCATTTCGATGCTATTTGGTGGATGCTTTCTGCCTTGAACAAAGAAGAAACAACCACCAATCCAAAGTGTACCATCAACAAAGATGATGAAGATTGGGATGCTATCAAAGCAGATCCAATCTTTGGCGCTGATGGATGGGCTGAAGTTCCTCAAAATGTCCAGTTTAAATAGGTATGATTATATATATATATATATATATATATATAATAATACTTGATTTGGTTTGGATTTAATTGGTTTGATTTGTATGGATTTGTTTGAATAGTATGTGACATTAACTTTGTTGAATTGGATGAAAAATATGGATTGATTATGATTATTTCATGATTATCTGATTTTAAATGCCACTTATTGTTTTTTTATAATCTTTCTCGTCATCATTATATATAATTCTTATACATATTGATTAGTATTTTGTTTAGGAGGAGTTAGAGATATAGTTTTTGTTAATTTTTTTGTTGATGACAACGGGGGAGAAATATATAAAATCTAGGCATAGATTAAAACTCAGGGGGAGTTATAATATATTTTATATACAGAGTTGTCATCATAAAAAAGGGGGAGATTGTTAGTACCTTAGGTATTGGTTTTGATGATAACAATTATAAGACATTATATAAAATACAGATACTAATGTTTTATCAAGATATATATAGTATATAGTGCAGGATATTAGATAGGTGTTGATTAAGAAGACTGTACAATTTCAAGAGTAGATTCAAGATGCTACTATAGAGTTTCAAGAGTTTGAGGATGAAGACTTATGAGTATTGAAAAGTTCAAGATTTCAAGATATTCCAGGTAATTTATAGAGTCATAGAATTTATGTTAAAACCTTGATAGCACTTTCCTGATCTCCCTCACCTTCTCTAATTTTGTTTTATATTATTTTTCAAATATTCTGTTTTTAAAAAATAATCTTTTCAAAATATTTCCCAAAATGATTTTCAGTCTCTTACTAATAAAGATATCATTTTATTGTTTTTAAGTTTATATATATATATAATTTTTGTTTATATATTAATAAGTTATAATTATATTACTTTTTATATATATATATTAATGAATACTCCTTTTAAATCTTTCAAAATTATTTTATAAAGTTTTATTAAGTTATATTTTGTTTAAAATGTGTATAACTTATTTTTAAAGGATTCTACAAAGTATCAAATTGTTTTACAAAGCAATGGATTTTCAAAATAATATTTTTAAAATATTTTTCAAAATACAAAAGGATATGTCGACATATCCTATCTATGTATGTCGACTAGTGGCCGTAAAATTGAAAATTCAAATTTGAATGAAAGTGTATTTTCGTCGTATCTTTTCGCGAATGGACATGACCATTGTTTCCTTATATATACCAGACTTCCAAATGAATTTTCATTAACTACTTTCTTATTTTTCTCTCCTCTTTTCACTCTTTTGATCTAAATCAATTTCTACCGAAACTCTGTCGAAATTCAACCAGAATCAAATTCAATCATTACTAGTTTGATTCTCTTTCATATACCCTCTGATTTCTCTCATCTCTCCTAAGATTAAAGTGCTATTCAAGAGTTATAGGATCAATTGTAATCAAGATCGAAGATTCGAGTCTGTAACTCTATCAAATCATATTCTTATACTTTTTAGTGTGCTTGGTATCCCTGAAACCTAAGAAGGTGTGATTGTAGCCTGTTAAAATCAATTGGGTGTGCTTAGCAGCCCGTAAATCTAGTAGGTGTGCTTGTAGCTCGAAAATCAAGTGACTCTACCCAGAGGTCGGGATTTTGGAGGGTGTGTCTTGTAGCCTTTAAATCGAGATTTTATTTGCATTTACTAGTTGAAAAGAAATCCATACATGGAATTATGCGTAACCGGATGTAGGGTAACTCCGCACTAGTATAAAATCCTTGGTGTGTTCTTTCCTTTTTACTTTTACTGCATTTACTTTTATCCGTACTTTGATTCTGTGATTGTTTCTATGATTGTTAATTACATCATTCAAAGTAGAATCTTAAAAAATTTGAAAAATATTCATATAATCCATTAAAACCTATTCACCCCCCTTTGTGTTAATTTAGCCTTAAGATCCATATTTTGCTGACTTACAATGCTTGGCCTGTTCCAACACTTGCATGCCATATGACCTGGTTTTCCACAAGTGTAACAAAGAAACAACTATCCAGATTCATTCTTTAGGGGTGGTTTCTGCTGTCCTCTTTGGTTCCCTTGTAAGTTCCAATTCTGTTATTGCGGTTGTGGTTCTGATTCTTAAAGGTTTTTGGATTTGGTTTCAGAACTGCAGGCTTGGTCTTTTTAGTGTTTTTGTTGGTGACAATAAGCACTTCCTCTTTCTAGTCCTGTTTACGAGCCTCCTCCTCAATATAGAAGCGAGTGATCAAGCTCTCTAAGAAAAATTTCTTAGTATTGTGCCCAAGTACATTCTTAAAATCCTTCCAACCTAGGGGCAGTTTGTCAATTATAACAGCAATATGAAATTGTTCGCCCAAACTCAGACCTTCGGAGATGATCTCGTGAGCCATTTTCTGAAGCTCATGAGACTAGATCTCTATTGACCTATCATCTGTCATTTAATACTTGAGGTAGCGGCTGACGGCATACTTCTTTGCTCCTGCCTCCTCTGTGTCGTACGTTTTCTACAGCGCTTCCCAAATCTCCTTTGCTGTCTTGTTTGAATTGCAGTAGTCATATAGGTCGTCCCTAAGTCTGTTGAGGATGAAATTTCTTCATAAATAATCCTGCTTTGTCCAACTCTGTAGCTCTTTTGATTTGTCTGCCTGGGCTCACATTTGCTCTATCTATGTTTATTGGGTCTGTCTGGCGGTCGTGATTTGTCCTTTGTCAGTACAGTGACCGCCTTCTGCATAGTAAAAAACACTCCATCTTCTGGCGCTATTGCTTGAAATGTAGGCCCTCGAATCTGAACGGTGCAACAGAGACCATTGGAACCTAAAACATTGACGTCAGGGCAACATCGTCCAAGGGTGCAGCAGAAGTCACTGTTTGCATAATCGTCTTCAAATTGTTGGAAAACAATGCACTTCGACTGAGTCGTGTATGTCGTCACTCTCCTAAAGACTTTTCGGAGTTCTACTCGGTGGTGTAAAGAAGTCTAGAAAAACGCCGCCGCCTCTAGGATAAAATAGCCTCTCTTTCTTTGCGGTATTGACTTGTCTGCACAAACAAAATCGACTCTGATGCACTCAGAATTTACTTTTCGCCTTTTTGTTTAAGAAATTTCATGGAGAAGAAGATAGGGTTTGAAAGGATAGATGTCGTTCTATTTTTTATGTCTCGTCTAAACATCAATTAAATAGACGGAATACAAAAAGTAACGTTACTGGATAGTGAGGTGATGCCGGCTCAAAAAACAGATCTTGAATTTACCGTTTCAAAAAAATAACGGTCTGAAAATACAAAACAATTTTTATCTAAAAATATAAGTGTTGCACCCCAACAAGCCCGAGCCTGGCCCGGTCCGGGTCAAGTTGGTCGGTCGGCGCGCACGCGTGTGGTGGTCAAGCATGACCTCCCTTCTCACAAAAGAGCATCGTTGAGTGCCCAAAGAGCCCAACTAAGCTTCTAAAAATCAAGTATAAATACTTTATTCTTTTTTATAGCCCTACAACGTGGGACTATTCACTAGAGAGCCATATACGCTTATTTCAGTTTTTAATAATTCACCTAAATATCAAAAGATTTCCAACACTTATAAATGAGGCATTGCTATAATGCCTAATTATAATGCTATATTAGCTAATGACTCTCAAATAGTTCAACGTACTGTCCAATGAAGTATAATATTTCTTTCTTTCTAAATTAAATTTATGTAGTAATATACCGTCGAATGAAACTGATAAATTATACATTATAACATGGTGCATTTGGCACTATTCTATAGATGAGTTATTCATATTAAATTGACATATTGGAACCTATAAATTGAGTTTAGAGAATTTGTGCTTATATGAATCCAAGGTGCAATGAACCAATGGTGTTTTTAACATTTTAAAAGGTGAGACATCTAGTTGCGTTGAAAACAAAGTTCTGTTTGATATGTTTATATTCCTTTAAGATGCTACCGCTAGAATGTAACTTATCCGAGTTTCATAAATTGAGTAAGTGATATATCTAATAGTTAAATCCTATCGTGCTTAAAATAATTTCTGCGCTCGCATACAAACACACACGTGTGGCCAGCTATTTGAACATAAAGTAAAACATAATTGGTGATACAATAAATTTTGATGGTTAGATTTTCTTGTCCTTATGTGAGAGGTGGAAATCATGGTAAGATCTAATGGTTAAGATAGGCCTGTCAACGGATACTTTCGGATGCGGATAGTGCCATATCCGCATCCGCATCCGAAATGATTTTCGGATATCGGATATCCGCATCCGCGGATACAGACGGATATCGGATAATTATCCTATCCGCTAACGACCGATAAATCAAGAAATATAATTATAAATTTTAAGTTTAACATACATTTTTTTCAATCCAATTGATCATAAAAGTGTTAAATATAAACAAATATGGCGATAATAAATAGTTTTGAGCGGTTAATAAGCATTAAATGTATATAATATAAACTATTAACTTGATAAAACAACAAATAAATATCTTTCATTATACTAAAATACACACAATTTGTACTATAATATTGACAAAGACCGGACGGATAATTTTCGGATGCAGATGTCTTCGTATCCATATCCGCATCCGTTTTTTCGGATATCGGATATTATCCGCTTTTCGGATACGGATGCAGACGGATTTCGGATTTTTCGGGTATCCATTGACAGCCCTGGGTTAAGATATCTTGTGTCACCATTTCTGTCTACATATTGTATGCAAATATAATTTCCATACACACACGGGATTTGAAGTTACTATGTAACATGAATCAATTATTGGACATTAATTTATTTATGTTTTTAAAATTTAGGTAAGTGACATTAATTGCACCCGTACTACGGTAACATAAAATATGAATGTCCCATATATGCAAAATACTAGAGATTCATAGCCACCTATTGGAATGCTTTAACCTAAAACAATCAACATTCTTGACTATTATAGTTTTGTAATTAATGAAAATTTGTCTAACTTGGGTCAAAATATCAATTTTGTTCCATTATTAAGGGATCAATACAGGGAAATTTATATTATCTACAACATGATAAAACTATATCTATTATCTAAGAAAGTCAAATAATCATGTTACATAAGTGACCTATATTATTATGCTATGCAATTTGTTTTTTCTCTGTTTTCCTTCACTATTTTTAAACGAGTGACACATAATTTCTCATGTTCTCAATTAGTTCAATTTGAGAACCAATTGATGATATTATAGATTCGTAATTCAAAGCCAAAATATATTTTCTACACCAGTTTGCAGTTCAAGTGATCCATTCTTTACCCCAAAATTTTCTTATGAAAAAGGATCCACTACTTTTGAAAGAATGTTAATACCCTAAGTATTGATTTTGATGACAATAATCATATAAATATTGCTATTAATGTGCCTTCGAGTTATGCAGTATTTTCAGCTATATTATGGAGACATTTTACATTGATATGCAAGAAACTCTGTGAAAATAAATGAGTCTCTTCCCACTAACTATATTATTTAATTCGAAATGCATGTCGGAAATTAAGGGGAATTGAGGTGTAGCTGATCCTTACCGTACATATACATATATATATACACACAGTATATACATATATACGCATACATACATACATACATATACATACATACATACATACATACATACATATATACATACATATACATATACATAAATACATACATACATACATATATGCAGATTGATCATGGCAACTAAAAGATAAAATTGACTCAAGATGGATGAAACACAAATGGTTCAACAATGGAGATATTTGAAGTGTTCAGTAAGTCTATTTGAATCCTAGATTTTTTGTTAAAGGCCCCATAGCAAATATTTTTGATAATTCTCTTTCATTTGGTTCTATTTTGAATCCCTAACATATTCATATAAACATACAATACGAGTTACTAAAATGTGGAAGTCAAAATTGAATTTTGAAAAATAACATCAAAATTTACCAGAGTATGTCAACATGGATATGTCGACTTATGGACAATTATTTTGAAATTCAAATTTTAAATGAAAGTTTTTTGGCATCATCTCTTCATCAATGGACACATTCTTTCATCTTCTATTTAAAATGCCTGAATAACAATTTTTCAACAATAATTCCCCAACAACTCTCTTGCTCCTTTATTTCTATAACTTTGTGAGAAATTTCTCTTAATACACTTCCACTCTCTTTGTAAATTCATACTCTTTCACTCCAATTCAACGATTTGAAAACTCCAAAAATCATAGAGTTCATGCTTGAATTCTCAATCATTCTCTCTCTGATCTCATCCTATTTCCCATTAATTTCGAAGATATATTACTATTGAAGGTCTATATGATCACTGTACTGAAACTGTAGGAATCTGTATTAGAGATACAACTACTTGTAAACTCTACTGTTGTTTGTATAATGAAAGACTTTCTTATCACCCATGGAAGAAGAAAGGTGTATCTTGCCACCTATAAGTTGCAAGATTGAAAAGGTGTTCTTGTTACCTGTGGAAAGCAAGGAATTAATAATGGAAATTTTGTACAGGTTGTACAAGATTGGACGTAGGATTGGATGTTCGAACTATAAAATTCTTGGTGTCTTTTACTTTATTTTTTTACTTTACTTTACATTTACGATATACATATTCGCTTGTTTTTGTGTAATAACCTGATTTTGAATATATTAGAAATGGTTGAATACAGAAATTGAATGCATGGAGATGATGTAAAATACCAAAATGTTGTACAGAATTTTAGGAGAAATATAAATTTACATCGAAGAATTTGATTATAATAGAGTGGTTAAATAAATTTATGGAAAGAGAATTTAATAAAACATTGTTATTGGAGAAAAATGAGTTTTTGCAAATAATTAAATATTTTATTGAGGAAAAATATTATGTATATATCTCTGAACAATGTTCTGGTGAAAATGGAATTTATTTGGTGAAGAGAAATTTAATTTTTTGGAAGGGAAACAAGTTATTTTATTGAATTTGAAAAAAATGAATTATCTAAAAGTGAAATAAGGATATTTCTTATTTTATGATATCTAAAAATATATTTTATTTTGGGTTGAAAATAAGATTTTGAGATGAAAAATAGATATAGTATGTGAAAATATTTTTATTTGATTGATTGAAATGATTAATCAATTTATTGAAGTAAAACTTTGTTTTTAGCTATTAATTAAATTATTAAAAACAGAAAATGAATTTATTATTGTGAAAATTTACTTTTAAAATGAGAATTTCGTAAGGAATTTAATTATATAATTTTTGTTAATTTTTTTTTGTAAAAAATTGAGTTTTGCGGGCTTTTTGGTAAGAAATGTGTATTATATACAGTTAGAAAATTTAAGGGTTTTAGACAATTTTTCCCACCGGCTTATTATAAATGCACCCATCTTTTCCCTCAGCTCATCTCCACACATGCACTCTTATACACGTACTCTTCTTCTTCACTATTAAAATAACCAGCACTCATGGTTGAAATTGAAATTTTAAGTTATTGGTTCCTTACAAATTTATGTTTGAAATAGGGGAAAATCATGGTTTTGAGTGTTGTTGATTGCTTGTTGTTAAGGGAAACCCAGGGAGAAAATTTTCAAGCGAAAATAGTCATGTTTGGTGGCTGAAATTCAACCACGAAAGGGATGAAGTCTAGCACGGAAAAGAGGGAAAAATATGAGAAGAAAGTAAAATTGAAACCCATGGATACCAATTTGGTACTCATGGAATACCCGTGTCTCCCTAGCCATACATAATGGAGAGCTTGGGACTCCTCAACGTATAAGTGGTGAGAATTAGCATTTGCTTGTGGGCTTCAAACCTATAACCATGCAGCGCATACTACTGCTGAAACAACAATGGCTGCCAAAGTAGGCCTCGCCCCAAGGTAAGGCCTAGAAGAAAAGGGAAAAGTGTTATCTAAAAGCAAAAAGAAATTCGAATTTTAAATTAATGGATTCTAAAATGTTTTATATTTTCAAAGTGAATTTTAAAGTGAAGGAAAGGGCATTGAAATTGAAGGTAAAAGAATCACTTTGAAAGGGAAATTATTTTATAAAGACTGATTTATGGATTTTAATTTTAGTTATAAAGGAATATTTTAAATACTCAAGTTTGGAAAATATTTTAAGTGCTTAAAATATATTAGAAATTCACAATGGGCTTTTTAACGGTGAGTTTAGGACAATGGAATTTAATTTAATTTGTTAAAATTTGATTTTCGAAGAACGTACAAAATTCATGAACTTTTATGAAAATAATTTTGTCCAAATCTAAAATTTAACTTTAACTTTAATAAAAAATGAATGGGAAACAAATTTGAATGTGAATCCTATAATGGAAGACGATCCATCCATGGTGCTACCAACATTCCTAATTGTGATAGAAGTCTGCCCTCTACTGTGGCTATCAATAGTTATAGATTTTAATGAATTTATCCTAGAAAGATAATTAAATATGGAAATTTAAATGATAGTGCTTAAAATGGGAAATTCATGAAATAATTAAATATTGGAATTTTAAATCCAAATTGGTTTTTCAACTAATAATGAAATTATGGAAATTAATTTTATTAATGGACTTTAAATCCAAAATGATTTTTCCAAATTAATAATGGAAATATGATAAAAGTTCAATCAATGGATTTAAATCCAAATTCATTTTCCAATTATGAGATTTGAAAATAACTTTGATTACTAGATTTTTTAATGTAAATTGAATTTCCAATTGATAGTGGATTAATGAAAAGTAATACTTTAATATGAAATATATATTTTAAATTACTTTTCATTAAAAATTAGAAGGGAGATTTCATATAATTTGATAATAGATTGCTTATTTCCTAAGTAATAAATTTCTACATGAGAAGAGAAAAATAAGTAATGAATCCCAAATTCCTATGAATAGGGCAATGTCCCAATTATGAAAAAGTAAATTAGTCGAATTTGATTCTTTGATTGTCTTTATCTATGTTGATTACTATTGAGTTGTTATTGATGTTAAATATGCTCTCACTTTATATTTTGAGATTTCTCCTAAATGACATGAGGATTGGTTTGATTAATAATAATAGTAGTAGTAATAATGATAATGTGATTATTATTCTATGAGTGAGTACGTTGAGATAGTCTTTAAGATGACTAGAGTTGCATTTAAAGAGATCTTATGAGATCCTATTGGGATAGATGATTTGTGATGAAAATTAATAAAGTGAAACTCGACATATTTAATACCAAAAAGGCTAACATCCATCTTAGCTAACTAACTACAGGATAGAGCCTTTAGTTTGTGACAAGTTAGCTATATTGTCACTCATCAAATGGTCATTTATTTGGCTTTAGACTAGAATTATTAGATAAATGAAAATTGATGGAAATTGAGACTTTGGAGATTTGAGTGTTATTTAGGATAGCGAGAAGACCACATGGGGATGGTCACAATATATTATAATGAGCATTGCCCCCCTTTTTGAACTCACTTTTGGTATTGTTGTGTTGTAGATATAATGATAATATCATACTTTTGAAAAGTAAGAATTTGACAATTTATAACTGAATAAGTGTGGACATTAAAGACAAACCTATGTGTTATCACCATATAGTCGAAATTGTGTTAGCGTATGAGTGTCTGACATTAGCCTATTATGTTGGATGTGCATTATTGGACGATTACATTATATAGTGCCGAATAGGATCATGTCTTATTATTATTGTGTTAACTCTATCTTAGCAGGAGAAGTGCAAGTTTTGGTATTATTCCTTTATTTACTTATTTTATATGGATGCTGCATATATTCTTACGTGTATACATAATTTGGATTACACCCGGAGCCACGTTTGTGGAGTGGATCGACAATGTTATATTGTTATGCACTATATTGTATATTGGATAAATATTTCCCTCAAACTAGACCTAGTCTGACCCGCATTTAATTTTCTCTATAAATAACTCTCAAGTACTCTTAAATGGGTAGCTTGGGAAGTTACATGTAACAACCCTAGTTTGGAGATTACCTATCAATACTAAATTATAATGGTAATTACAATTTAGTATTATAAATTAAATTAAAATTGGAGAAATTAAATTGTTTATTTGGAATAAACAATAAAATTGGAATTAAATTGTGAAAATAAAGCTTAGAACTTTATTTTATTTTCTTTGGAGTGATAATAAATGGAATATGGGATTTAAATAAAGAAAATGATTTCATTTTAGAGAAAATGCAACAATTATATTAATTATTGCCCAATTGCTTCTTTTAATAGTTTTTAAAAGAAGTATTTGGTTTTTAAGGTGTTTTATTTAAATAAAAAGGTGAAAATTGGTTTAAAAATATGTTTTAGCCATAAATTAAGTTTGAAAATGGTTTGAAATATTTTTCTAAGTGAGAGAAGTATTTTTGTTAAATTTCAAAAGTAAAAAATATAGACTTTTGCATTTTATTTCGAAAATAGTGCATTTTTGTGAAATAAAGGATTTTAATAACAAAAATGTTTTAAAAATATAAATTTATCTTTTTATATGGTAGAAAATGTTTTCTTTTGTAAGTGTACAAGTTTTCATATTTTTCCTATGTAAAAATATGAAGAAATGCATTTTTGTTTTGATAAATAGTGTATATTTGAAGCATTTTTAGTTTATGAGTGAATTAATTAACCAATAGGCCATTTATTTTCTTTTTACTAATGGATCCAAGGCCCATTAGTGCATAACCTGGTTTGAGAAGTGAGAAAAATAATACTGTACGTTCTTTTCTCAACTCCATCTTCTTCCTTAACCAGATAATGAGAAAAACAAAATACTCTTTACCAATTTCTCAATCCAAGCCATTTTCTTCATAAAATTCAAGCAAATTAGAGTCTTTTTCACTCTAGAGAATAAATACAAAGGTAATCTAACTCCAAATCACTTAATTTCATCAAAAATCTCTAATTCGTGTTGTGGTTCTCTAATTATAGTAAAACTTTCTTTTGCATGTTATTTCTATCTTCCCTACAGGTTATTAGAGGCTATCTTTCAAGTAAAAGCTTCAATCTTTTGACTCAAATTCGAGTTTTTATCTTCACTACAGCAAGGTGAGTGTTAACGCTAAAAAGTGAACGCTAACACCCAATGTGTGTAGTAGAATTGTGAAAGCACCACCCGTATGACGGAAACAAAAAGTAAGCAGTAAAGTAGCGAAAAAGCGGTAAAAGACAGCAGTTTATAGTGGTTCGGCTTGAAATCGTGCTTATGTCCACTTTGAATCTCTTTATTATTGAATCTGGTTACAAGACGATACAATCCACTTATGACAACAATACAATTTGATCTTAAAGACAAACTCGACTACTAGCTCAAACTCCGATGATGGAACTTGATGAATCCGTGTAGAATGCAAGAAATTCCTCTCGAAGCTTGTTGTAGTGTCACGAATGTATGAAGATCTTCAATTGTCGAGTGAGTTGAGAGTTCGGCAGAGTAACGATGCTTTTAGAAATGATCCGCCAAAAGTCCTTTTCATGTTGGAAGTGGTGGTCTATTTATAGGAGTCAAATTCAAAATAGTGGTTTCTACCAAGTCATGAGTCGTGGCCGACTGAAGATGAGTCATGGCCGACTTAGGATGTGTCGTGGCTTGTGGTTGACTTAAAGCAACTTGTGGGCGACTTACTGGGTTCAGTTTGTGGCTTGGCCGAATTCAAGTCTTAGGTCGTGATCGACTTATAATGAATCATAAGTCGTGGCCGACTTATCAGATGAAAGTAGCACTGGTGAAGGCATTGGGTTTTAACCTGGTAGCTTTTAGGTCGTGGACGACTTAAGCTAAGTCGTGAGTTCCTTAAGTCGTAAGTCCTTTGAGTCGTCAACTCCCATGGGTCGGTAATTTCTTTAAGTCGTGGACCTTCTTAACACCTTAGGTCGGAACTTCCCTTGAATCGTTTGGTCCTTAAGTTGTTAAGTCGTAAAGTATTCTGAGTTGTTAGCTCGCACAATCCTTAACTCGCTGAGTCGTCCAGGCCATGAGTCGTAGGTCGTGAAGCTCTTGAGTCGTATACTTCTTGAGTCGTATACTTACTGAGTCGGTCCTGTAGCTTAGGTCGGGGCCTGTTGAGTCGTAGGCTTCTTTAAGTCGTGTAGATCTTAACTCGTTGAGTCGTCTGGACCATGAGTCGTAGGTCGTGAAGCTCTTAAGTCATAGCCTTCTTGAGTCGCGCAGCTCTTAAGTCGTAGCCTTCTTGAGTCGTAGAAAATTAAGGGTTAACAGTGAGTTACTGCTCACACAATGCTAGCTGAAGCAAAGCTTCAAATGCCAAAATTATATGCATAAATTTCATAAAAATATTGATTTTGTTAATGTTTTTGTTTCTCTAAAATCTGAGTTAGGGTGTCACTTTGCACATAATTTTCTCTCTATTCCCGCAACGGAATGCTGCTGGATTTTTTTGGTTTTGTAGTCATGTTTCGTAGATTAAGCATGCAAATTTCAGGTCATTTCGATCTATATAGCTTATATAAATATGCTTCCAAACTTTAACCTGGACCATGTTTTTGCCCAGAGTTTTATAGTGAAAACACTGTCTAGGTTCAACTTTGAGACATCATAACTTTCTCATATTTTATCCAAATTGCATCATTCTTTTTTTGTTTGAAAGATAAAGTTTTCTACTACATGAACACAAATTATGAGCTCAATCCGATGCAAAACTTTCCTCTGTTTCATGCTTGGAATTTGAACCCAAGATGGTTTTAGGCCTGTACATTTTTGGTTTTTGAACTGTTGCAAACATGGCCTGAGTCCATGTTTGAGACAGCATAACTCATTCGTTTCAAATCGGATTTGAGTGATTATTTTTGAAGATTGAACTAGGAGTGTTGACTTACATTTCTGCCAAATTTCATAACAATTTGAGGTAGGTTGCTATTTCGAAACTGCTGTCGAACTTGTACCCGCAGCATGCTGTAATTCAGTGTTTAAAACCCTATTTTAGTCCAATTTTGAAACGATGCAGATTCTTCGTTTCAAATCAGATTGGAATGATTCTTTTTGCAGATTGAATTAGGAATGTTGAAATACATTCCTGCAAAATTTCAAGTCATTTTGATACTGTTAACTTGTTCAAACCTGCTGTCGAATATTGAGTCGCAGCTTGTTTTAAACGGATAATACTTTGTGTAATTTCCGTTATTTCGATGTTTTCTTGATATTTCTTTCTGGATTCCATACACAGGTATTATAATGTATTTTAAAAATGTTTTTCAAATAAATGGGCTTCTGAAATTATTATTATATATTATTTTTTTAGTATAAAAATTATATACTCTATAATAAGAGAATTTCAAAAGCAATTTCTAAAGCGATTTCAAAACCACTACAACAAAAAGGACTTTTTATAGCGTGTAAAAACCGCTATAAAAACTTTCTATAGCGATTCTATAATCGCCATAGATCAACATGTTGTAAAAAGTCTGGTAGATACTATAGCGTGTCATACTTGTAATGGAAAACGTATTTTTCTTGCCATCTAAAATAGGCCATATTGGTGCAACTGCTTTTCTATAGCATTATGAAACGTGCTATAGAACTTTTTATGATGCATTTTAGTTGCTATAAATATGTCGACATGCTATATTATTATAGCATTTGAATGCGCTATGGAATCATCGTGTCAACCTTTTATGACACATTGAAATGCTATAGAAAATTCATTACTATCTATTATAGCACCGTCTTATTGCTATGAAAACTATTTACTCTTTGCAAAACATTTTGTATAGAACTAACATGATGCCATAGTATAACAAAGCTGAACAATTTTTCTTTTTATTGCATAGTTAGAACGCTATAAAAAAAATTCTATTGCACAATATTAAGCATATAAATATTAGTAACAATTCATACAATCGTAGCTAACCAAAACAATACATAATAAAAGTAACAATCCATACAACCATAGCTAACCAAAACGATACATAGTAAAAGTAAAGATGTAAGAACATCGACACAAAATAAATTTGAAGGAGAATGAGTGCGGCAACATATTTTTTCATGCCTTCCACCATAGCGTAAACCCAGAGCATCATAACTCGTTGTGCCATGACCTTTAGTTTCATAAACTGTAGAAGATCAAAATGTAGTTCATTATCTTGTATTATTTTAAAGCAGAAAGAAAATAAGCGTGCAATTTATTAGCAAATATTGTTCGGAATGACAGTAAAATAAATTGTACCATGCACACACAAAGCACGTATATATAGTCAGTGAAGTATAACTTTATCTTATGTAAATTTGACCAAGATGTGACACTCGTGTGTTGATATGGATGCCAATCACTATGCAAATTTTTTCAGTGACACTACTATGCTTTCATATCTTGGAACAATGTATATTTCATATCATGTATACTGTAAGCAAGTATAAACAGCAACTGCCAACGTGATCCATGATTTGGGACTTAAAAATGGGCAAACAAAATCTAGAAGGGTGAAGACGCTATGTACTTGCAAACAGAAATATACACAGTAATGACTGGGCTCCATTCCACAGAGTAAAGACTGTTTCACACAGTAAGGCTGTTATCATTTATCACACAGTAAGACTGTTGGCTCATTTATCAGTTATCATTTCACACAGAAATATACTTATCATTTATCATTTCAAACAACAATTTTTTATTTCGATAGGTATTAAGACTAAGGCTGTTAGCTATTATTGACTTGAACCAATCTATTAAATACCAATCTGTTAAATACTCCAGTTGAATCAATCTGTTAAGATTCCAGTGCACTTTCTAATTCTAGCCTTATGAAGAACACAACAAAGATGACAAGAAAAAGAAAAAATAGTGTCATATCTAAACAAAATTTGAATTATACTTACTAGAAGTTGATTCCATTATAACATTCGTAGTACCAAAAGCATCTTCAATGACTTCTAAATCGGATATTGTTCTCCATAGACGGGCTCCCTACAATCCAGATTTGATATTATTACCTGTTTGCTTTTACTGCATTGCATATATGGATGGGTGATTTATGATAGGCTATTGAAAATAGAGGAGTTGCATACATTGTTTGGTATTCATGTGTAGACAAATTTGATTCTAATCAAGATATAAAAACATCCTACTATCCTAGATTCACAATTATACAAACCTACAGGCCAAACTGAAACAAATTTATGTCAACACACACAGGCCAAACTGAAACAAATATTTCAACACTGATTGATATAAAGATCAGTTGGCCATCATTTTTTTTTCTTTTTTATTTGAAAATAATAAGATGGCTCTACGTGCACTGTGATTCTTGATTTGTATTCTTATCTAGAAACAATACCAAGTGTTTCATTTCAATGAATGTAGTGCAAGTATTTATTGTAAAATAAATGCTCTTTCTCAATGATACTATAAATCCCCTATTCGAAATTATGATGATCATACAGAAACCAACACTGTAATCAACTAGTATAAGGCGATATTGAATGATAGGTATCGTTGTTAGCTTTTATACTTGCTATTTAAAAAAAGCTTACCATAATCTCCTTGTAACAAGGAAACCATGATTTTGTGGAACATTTTTTCCCCAAAAAATAAGCAGTACTGATAACAAGAAAGAACGTTGATAATAGGATAATATTTGGTATAGAAAATTAATATTGCTTCTTTGCTTAGTATGGACAAGAAGTTCTAGACTTACATGAATATTCAAAACTTACACAACAGTTCAGTGTGGCACGATTACTCACCTGATAATTGTGTATGGTATCCCTGAATCTGCCAAATATTGTTCAGCCTTCCTCTTCCATATCTGCAATAGATAAGGAAAACGCTTTTATTTAGCTTTTCTAGGAGTAATGATCATGTTTGTCAATTTTCTTTGACGGACTTGAGAAAATTGTTAGTAGTTTATAAGACAAACTGTAAAATGGCCGAATCACTTTGTAAAATTAGGAACGTGCACTTTCAAGAAGAATAGGATAGAGAAAGACTCTAGCAGAGAGGATATTGAATCTTAGATCAATCCAAACTAGACAACAAAACTTAGCCTAAGAAACTCAAAACCAACCTCAATTCTCTAACACATGGACCAAATTTAAATAAAGTACACAAATATTTTACACCGTAGAGTTGAAACATTAAACAGTTTCATGAGACCGTAAATAAATCACCGTAGAGTTGAAACATTAAAGATTAAACATTAAACACATGTACATGCATGATTTTTAAGCCCATCTCACTTCTCGTTGGTTTAATCAAAATAATAGAATAGATGAAGCTGTTTACCTGTTCAGGGTACAAGCCATCTTCGTAATAAAATTCTGGTCGGCCGCCTTTCGTTGGATCGAACCCGGGCTTCATTTTTGGAACAGCACTTGTAAGAATCACAAGAGCATCAGTTCCATGTATAGCAGGAACAATTTTCTCAGCATCTCTTATATCAGCTACGTAAATGTCACTATCTCCGCCAATTTAACCATACTTATTGTTTCATATTCAGTTAGTACCATTTGTGATACATAAAAAATCTTAAAAAATAATTTAATAAAAACTACTTACTTAACAAAGCTGGGCAATTTATCCATACTATTGTGATACATAAAAACTCTATGATCGCAACCCTTCATCCATCTCTCGTATGGTCTCCTCAATCTGAACTGAAAGAACTTCTCCGCCTTCCCAGGTTTCAGATCATAGGACAAAACAAGTTTAGTTTTCCTGTTATGGATTCTGAAAAAAAACTTATCACCACCATGATATGGAAAAAGGATAGACATTGTAAACAAGACGCAATTTCTCAAAAGTTTTAATCTAGGTATCGGTGAAATAAATGACAGGCGAAAAATTAAAAAAGTGCTTGGAACAAATGGATTAAAATCTTACTTGAACAAATATCGCTTGAAGTTTGAGCAGCAGCCATAAGCTCTTTCAGTAGGG
Source organism: Allium fistulosum (assembly GCA_030737815.1). Lineage (NCBI taxonomy): Eukaryota > Viridiplantae > Streptophyta > Magnoliopsida > Asparagales > Amaryllidaceae > Allium > Allium fistulosum. The sequence continues at coordinate 792,693,907 of CM060902.1, read as the reverse complement.
CACGGCTGGAAACATTGGTCTCGGTTCATTAATCTTAACAACCAACCCATAGTTTCACCCGAGGAAATTAATCTTTTGGTAGGCTGCTTCGCTATGATCATCACGAAAGACTTACAGCTCAAGAAGCAATGGCACGTCCATATTTCCAACAAGCGAGAGCTGCCAAGAATATCGGGATTTAGGCCTAATATTCAATATCATTGTATATAGACATCATATTTCTTTATTAATATATATGTTTGTTTCATGGTTTGAAATGATAATGGAAATTTCAGTGATAATTCCTTCAAATTTGTATCAAACTCGACGACAGTAGTGATGGAGCTAAATGGAAAAGGTGACAAAAGCACTATTGGTAAAATTTGATACAAATTCAATGTTGTCTTAGTAACAACGACAAATCTAATTGTAAGTTTTCAAAGTGCCAATTTTACTTCAAGAAAACCATGTTATAATGAACATACAATTGCATAATATTACACAAAATTACCTAAGTCTCAAATTTTTAAATGAGGCAATTGCCTCAGTTCTATCTCTATTAAAAGTGTACATGTCAAATTTAAATCCCTGTAGAATTTCTAACTAAAACCAAAGTGAATACGCTCTAGATTGGTCAATTTCAGATGTAGCTATGATTGCTCATGAGCATGTTAAAATGTTCGACAAATTATAAAAAAATTATACACACCATAATAGATTTATATAGGGATGTAATACTGTTAACATGACTTCCTCATTCACTCATATGATAAAAGGTATGCTATTCACTAGAAAGGCCAACAACGAGGAATTAGTTGAAAATTTATATTCTAGATGTAACTACAGCAATTATGCATGTACATGGTTTGGATTGTGAGATTAAAATATGGCACGAACTATGAACTCAACCTCCTAGAAAATACAAAATTAATCTTAGAGATGTTGAAACATGACAGAGATACTGTTATAACTGTTTGTGCATGGAGTGTACCTCGCCAAAAAATCAGGGAATTTTACATGGCAAAGAAACGGAGAAGGATGCAACCTTGCAAAGGCATTGGGCATATACTACATATTTAAGCAAGCAGGTAGTAATAATTACTTTACCACTATCTCCTTGAGATATGGAACATTTATACACTTGAGGCAATTCATGAAACTAGAAAACTAACGGTCAAAATTAAAACATGATGAAAATGACATGTTTTATGGTACTTATAATGATCTCCTCATTCTCATTTGTTGATTCCTTTCTATTTGTAAGAAGTAACTTGTAAAGATTTGTACATCATTAGAAAATTAGCAATAGTTTGCATTTTAACATGATAATTGTGTGTGTTCTGGGCACAACAAATCTCAATGCCTAATGATCAAGGTATGGACGAAGGTAGGGAAAGGTGTGGGAGGTGTTGAGAAGGAGGAAGCTGAAAGGGGGATGGCAGAGCAGAGTACCAATGCATGAAGTAATGGAGATATGGTTAATAGAAGTATAGATGACCTGAAAGTAGCCAGCCTAGAAAAATCATGCAGAGATATTGACGATGCAACAGAGCAGCTAAAGTTGGCTAGAGACGGCATGCATATGGATTTGAAAGTTCAGAAGGAGCTGGCTGGGAGTCTGTCAGAGCAGTTGAATGTTGTTGGAGAGGGCAGTGAGGAGAAGAGCGAGTCTTGAAAGCTAAGGTATGAATGATGTCGACAAATCTGACATTGTTGAGGAGGTGAGGCCCATGGTAAGGAATTCTCAGTTATTTGCAAGGCTGTGAAGGGGCGTAGGCAAAGAGAACTGATGCTGAACGTTCTACTTTAACGATGATGGGAGCCACGACATCACTAATCTCCCACCCATACCTACTGCTTCCAAGTAGGGAGATGGATAATTACTGTATTCCTTTTTCTGCTATCAGCACTGTTTCTTTCTATTCATCTAGCAAATGTTTTAATAATGTTAAAATCATGTAGGAATAGGAGAACAGGCTTGGAGACTAAAAGATGGAGTAGTGTAAGCCTATGAACAAATATGACCGGGGTAAATCCAACACAGGGAACTCTACTAACCTCGCTAGGGATAGTAATAAATTAGATAACATTAAGGTGGAGTTAATGGTGGACAAAAATCCAGCATGGACTATGGAGATTATTGACAAAAAGAAGGTTGAGAAGAGTGGAGCAGAGTTTGATAGGAGATGGAGTGTTATTAGTAACGTTTACTGCTATTTCAAATGCAAAATTTTGGTGTTAGTGAATATTGAAGTCTGGAATGTCTCGGTTATGTCGACGAGTGACCAACACGTCACTATACAATTAGAGAATGATAAGTGGCCAATGTTTACGTGCTCTTTTATTTATGCCCAGCACTTCGAATTACAGCATCAGTTATGGTATAATTTATAAGAAGATCAGATAATTTCTAAAATGGGTAACTCATTTGTACACAAACAACTTTATGAATGTTTGTAGCCTTAACTTTATTTTCTTTCAACCGCGTGTGTAATTTTTAGGACTGAAAATGTTTTAAACTTTAGTGATTTATTTTTCTTCCCAAAAGATACCGAGACCATTTTTATAGTTAAAAGTGATTCTTGGTCATAAATGATAAGCTTAAATTCTTTCCTTGTAGTTCTTGACCAATGCATGTTATAAGCTTATTATCTTGCAATAAGACAGCTCTTGTGCCCACTCCACTTGCATCGCATTCAATAATAAATTCCTTATCAACGTTTACATTGATATAACCAGTGGATTACTTAAGTCCTTAGCCTACTGATATGAGTTCTTTCTTAGATCGTTTAGCAGTCATGTCATACCCTTTAATAAACTTTCTCCGATAGCCTGTTAAACTTTTAAAAAATCTTTTTGAGTTTATGGTTGTGGCTCTTCCAAAACTGCTCGTCTTCTCCTTGTCAACTAATATTCAATTTTGAGAAATTATATGGCCTAAATGCTCCAAGTTATCTTTATCAAATTTACATTTTGATAAATTAATTACCAACTGATTTTGTTACAGCCATTGTAAGGTTAATGTCAAATGCTTCAAATGTTCAGTCAAAGGAATGCTGGAAATCTAAAATGTATTAGAAACATAATAAATTTTCTTAATTTTATTTAAAAATTCACTGCATAAGAGACTAAAAAGTGGATATGATTCCTTTCTATTTGTTGATTCCTTTCTATTTGTAAGAAGTAACTTGATTTTACAGAGGAGATTCAAGCATGAGCAATTGATGAATTTGGCCTAAGTATTCAATCATAAAGAAGCTCAAGTTGGCAAAGGCATAGAACAATGAAAAGAGTACACATTTCCTCCATCTCTGAACATATCCAACCTACCTCTATGCATGTCCTCTTCACCTACACACATGCATGTAAGCTTCCACGGATGTTTAATCTAGTATGTCTATGCATTCACAGTAAATGCCCACTCTGCACCCGTAAATTATCAATTTGATACACACACACATCTACTTCACTCTTGCACGGGTCTATAGGTCTACACGCCTCGAGTCACTACTTCTGCTCACCCTTCCATCTACTAACCAATGACCACCTGCTCCTCTAAAATTTCCTTATGTATACACGCATCAATGAACTCCTTTTACCCTTGCTGCTAACTGGCCTACACCACTCCAAAGCCTTATTATACTCATTACAAAGCCACTCACACCATCACATTATCGTTTACCCTTGTTTGGTTCGAAGAATGGATAATGTGTTGGAGTACACAGCTATCACGGGATGTAATAGTAGGTTGAGCAGCAACAAATATGACATCAATATAGTAGCTACTCACCGAAGATAGAATATTAGGTCATTACAGTCGGAAACATCATCATTCAATTTGTAAATGGATTTACAAAATTTTATACAATTTTTAAGGGAAAGTTTACCAAATCTGTTATTTCAATCTTAGTCATTGGTTGCTTAAGACTTTAATATGTTTAAGATTTCATTTACTATAATTGCATAACATGAATTAGCTTCCACAATAGTGTAAAAAAATGTTAAAAAATAACAGAGGAAGAAACTGAGATGGCAAAGAAAAAACAAAGTAATAAAACTCACACATTAACTCAAAACGTGAAATATTAGTTCTAAGCATTCAAAAAAAAATTAATCACAAGTGTGTAATAGAACCATTCAATGCTCCGGTAAAAAAACATAAACTGAAAAATATACCAACATTGTTCGCGAAGGTGAAATCACGCTTCAGCTTCGTTGAGGAATCGAGCTTGGTTGAGAAATCAAGCTTCGTTGCGAAATCATGCTTAAGCTTCCTTGAAAAATTGTGCTTCATCTTCGTCGAGGATTCACGCTTCAACTTCTTGGAGGATCGACTTCGTTGATGATTCGCGCAGAATTGAGAATGGAGCGGGTTGTGGAATCGAGCTTTCAGAGTAAGGAGGGATTTGTGATTGAGAGGGATTCATGGGTGAAGCGGAGATTCGTGAGTGAAGAGGTCTTGTAAATTTGGATTTTGGAAGAGAAGGTGAAAAGGGGGGATTTGGCGGCACAGGAATAAGATGGGGGAAATGTGATATTGGACCGCCAATTTAATTTTTCTTACAGCAATAATTGCGTTAACACATGCCATCTTTTAACCTGAACCACTATTAACTACCTAACCATAGCAAGTTAAGTTTCTATGCAATCCCCACTTGCTATTAAAAGAACATTTTCTTATAGTGAAAGTTCCTAAAACTCGTTTTCTCCAACTTAATTTCTATATAAAACACACAATTTTGCACTTCGAGCGAAGAGGAAGGAAAATTAAATGATTAGATAAAACGCGTGCTATGAACACGTGCGTTTATCTTTTCAGTTAATTCCTAATCTATTCGTTTGATCGTTTTGACCTTCGGGTCTGGTTTACCGATGAGATGAGGTAAACTTTGTACTGCTTTGAGTGTGGAATTGACTAATGTTTAGTAAACCGTTTAGTATGGACGTGTGGAATGGGACACACGTTAACACTTTGCGGGTTCTTATTCGAGGGGTTTGTGACACATATTGCCAGTTAGTGGTGTCCAGTACTGGTCCTCCGGACCTTCGCCACTACGGTTTGTTGCCTTCAGGTTTGTGCCTTCGGGTTTATTACCGTTGGGTTTGTGCCTTCGGGTTTGTTGCTTCGGGTTTACTGTCCTATAGTATCGCTTTTGAAGTTGGTCATTTGTCACCGCTCGAGAGATACTTGGGTATGTCGCCTTCGGGCTTGTGGATCCTTGTTTATACAGTACTAAGCACGTGCATCTTTTGTTTCTTTGATATTTATATTTCCCTAGAGTATCGCCTTTCGGGGTTGGTCCTTTGAACCACACGATATATAGCGATTACCTTGTGGAAACTTGTGTTACCTTCATTGGTATTTGTTATTTGCCTTTTTTGGGTTGATTTAGGATATTCATACCCTTTGTTTATTTGAGTTGCCGATGATATGAGGCTTGTTATGATTCATCTTTTGTTATATGATCATGTTATCTCTTTTAGAGATTATTGTGGTACTTTATGATCTTGCATGTTCATTATCATTTAGCTTATCTAACTGATTTGTTTAGCTAGACTGACCCGTGTATTTTATACTCGGGTCAGACCGAGGTGTTTCAGATTAGGTACATTTGGACTTAGCCCTATTCTACTAGCTCTTTTTGTTATAGCTTTTTGTGTAGTCCTTTTGGTTTGCTACTCTGATATGTATATTCTTTTGACTCGTGTTTGTATTATGGTCGTCATACCATATATGTGATGTATCATTTTGTATACTCTGTGATTTATCTGTATATGTGTGTATATATGTGATTATCTGCTATTCTGTGATGTGTTTTGCATTGAGTTATTGTATTTTGTTCCGATATATCCTATAGCCACCTATGGCTTTGTATTAAGTATTTATTGGATATGTCGATCCACTTGAGACATGAAAAAAAATATGGCAATTGTCGACGTATTCAATAGATATTTAAGACAAGGCTATAAGATGGTCGCTCCTATCCAGTCCTATTCTCTACATTAGCAGACAATATTATCCAGTAATACTCTTTGTTAATGTGGGCCTCGTGGTGGGGCGTTACAGCTTGGTATCAGAGCTGAGTTCAGAACAAAATAAGATAAACACATAACATAAGCATATAATATGATACATCCAAGTATAATATGAGTGTACGAATCCCTTAATCATCGTGTCCTTTATCTTATAGTGTCCATTGAGATTGAAGTTTGGGATATGTCTAGGAATATTTTTATTCTGTAGTATTCCAAAAATAGAATTGATGACATATTATCTTAGGAGTAATCCTAATCGTGATTGTTTTATTCGAGTTCTTTTCAATACGGGTGCTTGATACCCATCCGTATCGAAGGAGTTTGTTGATGCTTTTGGATGTTCTTGTCTTGTTCTTTTGTAAGGATTGCGAGTCCTATTGAGGGGATCCGCAATATTTTGCATGATGTATGAGGATTGGGATTGTTGCTTATAGCTTATCTTTTATTGTGAATTAGCACGCCATTTTTTTGTGTTTAGAGTTTGGTATGGTTTGAGATGGAGTGGCTTGCATATTATCAAGTCACATTTTGTGATTCGAAGAATCCTATATTAGGTATCCTTATTCGATCGATTTGTTGCTTCTTGTCCTTGGGAATGTTAAAGATGATTTCGAAGTCTCTGTATTCACTCTTGAGTTTCAAGATGTTGATGAAATATCTCGAATTCCAGTCATTATGACTTTGTTGGTTTCTATGAGTCCATTCGGGTATGACACCCAATCGAGCAATTGAATATTGTATTGACTTCATTCCCGGTTCTTAGCCTTTCGGTCATCCTCCCACGAGGATGTCCACTAGGAAAATGAGGTGATTCATTGAATTTATTTGATATTGTCGTTCTTGCCTCCTTTTGAGATATCCTCTTTGGATACTCAATTGTTGATATACTTTGTAACATTACTTCACTCGAAGTAATGATATGTTGTTAATGTTCTTCTTCTCATTCGAGAAGATATTTTAACCTTACACTTATATCTCATTTCTCTCTTTTTAATCTATTGTGTGGTGCTAGGGTCATTCCTCAGTTTGACATTACACCAATTTTTCATGAGCTATGAGTCGCGGAGGATAGCGTTACTCTTACCGCATTCCGCACTCGTTATGAGTCTTGTGAGGGTTTGTTATACCGTTTGGAATAACGAACACTCTAGTCCATTCCATCAATCTTGAAGATCGAGTATTCTAGGAATGTCTCGATGAGCTCTATTTGTGTTCATTGATTTTGAAAATAAGTAATAAATTGCATTTTCAAGTATTTTTTTCAAAAATTGAAGATATGTTTCTAAGAGAAAATGGATTTTGTTTTTGGGAAAAGCAAAGAATATTTTGAGTATTATATATGAGGTATTTCTTTTTAAAGAGAAAGAATTTTGTGTTTAGTTGTCCGTCTAGTGCTTTAAGAATTCTGGTCGCTGCGTTTGGCCAACGTTATCGATAGGAATTTCCTAAACGCTGTGATGAGACAGTCAGACACGGTAAATTGAGTTTTAATAATTAAAGTTTGAAAATAATTAATATGGTGGAATATTAATTTTTTTATCTTAAATGTTTAATGAAACCATTGAACCATAGTGAGTGTTGGATTAGTGGCGAGGCAGTTTTGATCATGTGATCAACTCGGCAGCCAATCGATGAGGTCATTCACTATAAATCAATGGCGAGGCAATACCCTTATACTATTTGAATTTTGAGAAATTTAATATGGTAATTTGGGTAAGTAAAAGTGAATAATTTTAATTAAGGGGATGTCTTAAATAGAAGAAAATATCATTCGATGCATTGAATAATAAAATGATGTATTTAAGGTAAAAGAATACTCTGGTTTGAAAAAATTAAAATATTAATGGAATATTTGAGTACTAGTTATTAATGATGACTATAAAATTTGTTTTTGACACTTAGTTGTTTGAGTAATAGTAGAGGATAGATATAAAACTATATCTTAAGAGAAAATAAAGAAGTGTTGGTTTAGAGTACTTAGTATAAATTTGTTGAGCTTGTTTTGTTTTAAACTTAAATGGTATTAAAACTTGTGGGTTTGAAATTGCAAAATTCTTTCGAAAATAAGTTTGAATTAATTATCAACTTTAATTAGTTTTATGTTGAAAATTAGGTGGAAATTAATTTTTGTGACAAGTAGAAATGTGAATTTGGATTGTTTGGATAAATGAACAATTCATGTAATGTAACCATTTTAATTGTGAGAATAATTTTTTTTAATTTTTTTTTATATATATCCCAAAAATTTATTTTTGTGGATAATCAATAACCACTTATTGATAATGAAAGAGATTAGTATCTCTTCCAAAATGATTTTTTTTAGTTATTTGTTTTAAAGTTAGATTTTGGAGTAATGAAAATATTTTCACTTAATAAAAGGTTTTACGATGATTACATATAGTTGTTCATAATTTTTTATGTCTTACCTTTCTAGGAAAAAAGAAAATCATTTAATGATTTAGCAAAAAAAAAAAACTTGTTTGGAAATGTAGTTTGTGCTTAAAATGGTTTGGGTAAATTTCAAATTTTAAATTGATTTAAAAGCTGAAATTTTGTTTGGAAATGTGCTGTACTAAAACAGCGATAACTTGATATTTATAACTCCAAATGAGTTCAATCTTTTTGCAAATTAAAGAGCTTTCAGTAGGCTATAAAGTTTCTTTTAACACCTTAAAATATTTTGTTTTTTACTGAGTCTAAAATAGGTTTGAAAGTGGATAGGCAGTTCTGCCCTATTACAAAATTCTCTAAGATTAAGCTGAAAGTAAATTTAACATAACTTTCAAACCGTAATTCTGATTTTGATGATCTTTATATTGCTGGAAAGTTTAAACTTAGTAGAATAACTTTTATTTTATAAAGTTTTTCAGATTTTGTGGTTTTATGGGTCAAAACATGTTATCTTTACAGTAGGTCTGAAATGAAATTGATCTATATCTTTTTAATAGTTAACTGTAGCACTTCTTATGAACTATTATCATCTAACTGAGTTAGTACAGGTGAAAAGAGGATAGTTGGAACATATTTTGAGCAAAATGATTATATATAAGAGTGTGCAAACTCGCTTTTAAATGCTAAAAAGGAAGGTATGTTTTCAGATTAATTTTAAAGAGATAAATGATGGTGTATATTGTGTTTCCGACCTAATGGTCGATGTTTATTATATAAATCATTTTTGTAATATTGTATACGGCCCTCCGTACATAGGAGACTCCGCCGATTTTTTTTGGAAATTTCTAACACTTAGAAAATTGAGAAACATATGTGAAAATATATATTACCAATTAAAATTTATGGAAGAATTAGACAATAAACAATTTAAACTTTATTTACTCTAATGAAGAGTAATGACTTTAAATTTAAAATCGAAGTAAGAAGTTTTGAAAATTTTAAAATGTTGAAAATTGTGGTTATAATTATAAAAATATTGAATTTTGAAACTCTAAGGATTTTTTTATTGAGAGTTTATACATATATTTTAGTTCCTTGTATTTATCTTACTCTCATGTTATTTTCTAACGACTTGCATTTATGCGGTCGTTTGAGTATGGTGGCCTTTGAAGAAACCACCTTTTGGTTTATCTATCTTACCTCTTTTGTGTATATCTTGGATCGGTGTAGTTCCTTCCGTTATGTCAAACAGAAAATCATATCGATAATCATTTTGCTGGTTAGAGTTCGGTTTGGAGTTCTGCTAAATCCCAACCCTACTCGAGGAGCTTATGAGAAATCAATCTCATTCGATTGATCCTTTGCGTAGCATCTTGTTGTGTTCTCATTCGAAGGTGAGACGCCTTCGAAATCTTGTGTGTTGCTCGGAAAATTCCATGGTTCGCTAATTCCAATATTAGCACTTTAGAAACCATAAAATTAATCGAGCAAGCCTTATCTTGGTTTTCTACCATTCTATTTTGAGAGTGAGAGAATTTTTAAACTCGAGCTGGTCTATCTTTCTTTTGATTGATGAAATTAATAAGTTGAACATAAACTCTTCTCTAGAAATTGCGTGGACGCAATTTTCTTAAGGGGGGAGGTCTGTAACAACCCTAGTTTGGAGATTACCTATCAATAGTAAATTATAATGGTAATTATAATTTAGTATTATAAATTAAATTAAAATTGGAGAAATTAAATTGTTTATTTGGAATAAACAATAAAATTGGATTTAAATTGTGAAAATAAAGCTTATAACTTTATTTTATTTTCTTTGGAGTGATAATAAATGGAATATGGGCTTTAAATAAAGAAAATGATTTTATTTTAGAGAAAATGCAACAATTATATTAATTATTGCCCAATTGCTTCTTTTAATAGTTTTTAAAAGAAGTATTTGATTTTTAAGGTGTTTTATTTAAATAAAAAGGTGAAAATTGGTTTAAAAATATGTTTTAGCTATAAATTAAGTTTGAAAATGGTTTGAAATATTTTTCTAAGTGAGAGAAGTATTTTTGTTAAATTTTAAAAGTAAAAAAATATAGACTTTTGCATTTTATTGCGAAAATAGTGCATTTTTGGGAAATAAAGGATTTTAATAACAAAAATGTTTTAAAAATATAAATTTATCATTTTATATGGTAGAAAATGTTTTATTTTGTAAGTGTACAAGTTTTCATATTTTTCCTATGTAAAAATATGAAGAAATGCATTTTTGTTTTGATAAATAGTGTATATTTGAAGCATTTTTAGTTTATGAGTGAATCAATTAACCAAAAGGCTGTTATTGAAACGTTACAGAAGTGTTACAAATCTGATATTAGTAACAGTACAAAAGCGTTTCAAAAGTAGTGCTATAAAAGCGTTGCAAATCTGTGTTGCAAAAGCGTTGCTAATCTGTAGCAAATGCGTTGCTAATCTGTTGCAACTGAATTAAATATTAGAATATAATCAGTAAATAGATTACCAATATGTTTGTCCGAGTGCAGCGGTGGCTGTTTCCTTGAAACAATATTGCTCCCTATATGCACCAAAGGATATGAGCAATTTGATTTCCCAGGATGAAACGGACGAACTCCGCGGTGCGGTGCTTGCAGGCGGAGCGACGGCGAACCAAAGAGAATACAGTAAAAGAACAGAGATGTTGGGGAAGAAGTTTGACAGAAAAGTAAGTACATACTTCGTTTTCTGTCTGCCTATTTATAGGCTCGGGAAGATGCTTGAAACGGATGTGACTGTTGGAAAGGTTGCGACCCTTTACCAACAGACGCGACCGTTTTATAGCCGTTATAAAAAGTGCTAAGTGCCTCTAATACGCCTCAAACGCCCATTCGTCCACGCCGCGGATGCGGATGCGGATGCGGGTGCGGGTGCGGGTTCGGGCTCGGGCTCGGGCTCGGGCTCGGGCTCGGGCTCGGGCACGGGCACGGGCACGGGCTCGGGCACGGGCACGGGCTCGGGCACGGGCACGGGCGCGGGCGCGCGCGTGCGGGGTGGTGCGTTGCACCACCCGCTAAGATGGCTAAGCTTTCAAGTCTTTCTTGTCTCATTGTAACTATAATAGTGTCCACATCTTAGTATATAAACACCAAATGTTTATTGTATTTTAAGATGTGGGACTATTCATAGTCACACTTCCCAATGCATAATAATTGCATTTCTCTTTCTTCAATAAATGCCTCTTTCTCATTCATTATTTCCAACAAAGGCCATTTATTTTCTTTTTACTAATGGATCCAAGGCCCATTAGTGCATATCCTGGTTTGAGAAGTGAGAAAAAGAATACTGTACGTTCTTTTCTCAACTCCATCTTCTTCCTTAACTAGATAATGAGAAAAACAAAATCCTCTTTACCAATTTCTCAACCCAAGCCATTTTCTTCATAAAATTCAAGCAAATTAGAGTCTTTTTCACTCTAGAGAATAAATACAAAGGTAATCTAACTCCAAATCACTTAATTTCCTCAAAAATCTCTGATTTGTGTAGTGGTTCTCTAATTATAGTAAAACTTTCTTTGTATGTTATTTCTATCTTCTCTACAGGTTATTAGAGGCTATCTTTCAAGTAAAAGCTTCAATCTTTTGACTCAAATTCGTGTTTTTATCTTCACTACAGCAAAGTGAGTTGCTGCTCACATAATGCTAGCTGAAGTAAAGCTTCAAATGCCAAAAATATATGCATAAATTGCTTAAAAATATTGATTTTGTTAATGTTTACGTTTCTGTAAAATCTGAGTTTGGGTGTCACTTTGCACATCATTTTATCTCTATTTCGGCAATGGAATGCTGCTTAGTTTTTTTTGTTTTGTAGACCATGTTTCGTAGATTAAGCATGCCAAATTTCAGGTCATTTCGACCTATATAGCTTATATAAATATGCTTCCAAACTTTAACTTGGTCCATGTTTTTGCCCAGAGTTTTACAGTGAAAACACTGTCTAGGTTCAACTTTGAGACATCGTAACTTTCTCATATTTTATTTAAATTGCATAATTCTTTTTTTCTTTGAAAGATAAAGTTTTCTACTACATGTACACCAATTATGAGCTCAATCCGATGCCATTTTTTCTCTGTTTCATGCTTGGAAGTTGAACCCAAGATGGTTTTAGGCCTGTACATTTTTGGTTTTTGAACTGTTACAAACATGGTCTGAGTTCATGTTTGAGACAGCATAACTCATTCGTTTCAAATCGGATTTGAGTGATTATTTTTGCAGATTGAACTAGGAGTGTTGACTTGCATTTCTGCCTAATTTCATAACAATTTGAGTTAGTTTTCTATTTCAAAACTGCTGTCGAACTTGTACCCGCAGCATGATGTAATTCAGTGTTTAAAACCCTATTTTAGTCCAATTTTGAAACGATGCAGATTCTTCGTTCCAAATCGGATTGGAATGATTCTTTTTGCAGATTGAATTAGAAATGTTGAACTACATTCCTGCAAAATTTCAAGTCATTTTGATACTGTTAACTTGTTCAAACCTGCTGTCGAATATTGAGTCACAGCTTGTTTTAAACGGATAATACTAGTATAATTTTCGTTATTTTGATGTTTTCTTGATATTTCTTTCTGGATTTCATACACAAGAATTATAATGTATTTAAAAATGTTTTTCAAATAAATGGGCTTTTGAAATTATTATTATATATTATTTTTTTAGTATAAAAATTATATACTCTATAATAAGAGAATTTCAAAGAGAATTTCAAAGGCAATTTCTAAAGCGATTTCGAAACGTTCCTAAAACTCGTTTTCTCCAACTTAATTTCTATATAAAAAACACAAGTTTGTACTTCGAGCGAAGAGGGAGGAGAACTAAATGATTAGATAAAACGCTTGCTATGAACACGTGCGTTTATCTTTTAAGTTAATTCCTAATCTATTCGTTTGATCGTTTCGACCTTCAGGTCTAGTTTACCAATGAGATGAGGTAAACTTTGTACTGCTTTGAGTGTGGAATTGACTAACGGTTAGTAAACCGTTTAGTGCGAACGTGTGAAATGAGACACATGTTAACACTTTGCGGGTTCCTATCCGAGGGGTTTGTGACACATATTACTAGTTAGTGGCGCCCAGTACTAGGCCTCCGGACCTTTGCCACTACGGTTTGTTGCCTTCGGGTTTGTGCCTTTGGGTTTATTGCCTTCGGGTTTGTGCCTTCGGGTTTGTTGCCTTCGGGTTTGTTGCCCTATAGTATCGCTTTTGGAGTTGGTCCTTCGTCACCGCTCGAGAGATACTTGGATTTGTCGCCTTCAGGCTTGTGGATCCTTGTTTATACAATACTGAGCTATCTTTGATATTTATATTTCCCTAGAGTATCGCCTTTCGGGGTAGGTCCTTTGAATCACACGATATATAGCGATTACCTTGTGGAAACTTGTGTTACCTTCATTGGTATTTGTTATTTGCCTTTTTTGGCTTGATTTGGGATATTCATATCCTTTGTTTATTTGAGTTGCCGATGATATGAGGCTTGTTATGATTCATCTTTTGTTATATGATCATGTTATCTCTTTTAGATATTATTGTGGTACTTTATGACCTTGCATGTTCATTATCATTTAGCTTATCTAACTGATTTGTTTAGCTAGACTGACCCATGTATTTTATACTCGGCTCAGACCGAGGTGTTTCAGGTTAAGTACATTTGGACTTAGCCTATTCTGCTTCCGCATGGACTATTCTACTAGCTCTTTTTGTTATAGCTTTTTGTGTAGTCCTTTTGGTTTGCTACTCTGATATGTATATTCTTTTGACTCGTGTTTGTATTGTGGTCGTCATACCACATATGTGATGTATTATTTTTTATACTCTGTGATGTATCTGTATATGTGTGTATATATGTGATTATCTATTGTTCTGTGATGTGTTTTGCATTGTGTTATTGTATTTTGTTCTAAATATATCCTATAGCCACCTATGGCTTTGTATTAAGTATTTATTGGATATGTCGATCCACTTGAGACATGAAAAAAATATGCCAATTGTCGACGTATTCAATAGATATTTAAGATAAGGCTATAGATGGTCGCTCCTATCCAGCCCTATTCTCTACATTAGCAGACAGTATTACCCAGTAATACTTTTTGTTAATGTGGGTCTCGAGGTGGGGCGTTACATTACAAGATTTATCAAAGTAGCATAATGGTTGTTTGGAGGATTAGTGGAAGACCATCTTGTATATTATCTACCAATATGTATATATGTATGTATGTATGTTATTACCTTAATAAGGAAGTTGTATGTATGACACATGATGCGTGCAGTCTCTTGTGAGACATTGCAGGCCATGTTATGGCACATATTGTATAAGACATATACTATATTTTATCAGCTGCATGTTTGAGATATATCTTGTTTTATGTACTTGTGTTGTTTTTTTCTAGGAAACTCCTTCATAACGTTGCTTTATGCAAAGATGAAATACATGTATTAAATTGTTTTTATTGTTATGAGCACGTGTACATGTTGGCCTATAGGAGAGCATATGCCTTGAAAAACTTCAGCCTCACATCTGTTAGGCCTGGACTGCTTGCTATCTCCATCCCGAGCCTAAATCTATTATAACCGATTACCTAATGTGATTGTTTTCCCTTACCCGTCTGAGTTAATGGTCGATTACTCTGACTAATACTCAGAAAATTAAATTTTATATATTACATGTATCATTAGACTATACATTAATTATACCATTTTGTGTATTTTGAATACATAAACATCCTAAGGATCAGTTCTCAACTTATCATTTGTTTATGTATGCAGGACAGTTTTGCTTGACACATACCTGGCTTGTTGGTAGCATTTGACCATTATATTTTATTGTATTAAATGAATGTTCTCCTCTCCTTGAGGAACACTCATTACTCAAAAAAAATATTAATTTAACTCATTACTAATTATGAGCATTAATATACTCAATAATGTATGATGAGATATGTACAAATAATGTTATATAAATGTCTAGGTTAATTACATATATATGCGTGATGTAAATGCGTGGTTATTGGGTTTTAAAGCTATACATACATATATGTTAGTAGCATGCACTATATGCATATATCTATTTGGTATTGAACATATATGCATATTATTGATATGTATAATATTCATTCGGCTTTATGTAATATATATATATATATATATATATATAAATTCAATATTATTTATTGAATAACAAATTTAAAGTTTAATTATAGAGTATAAATTATTTATTAAATATTAAAATCATATTTAAATAACAAATTTAAATTATGTTAAAATTTTGACCATAATAAGTGTTACCACCAATTCTCACTTCAATCTTGTTGAAACCAAGGGGAGTAGAAGAGAGGATTTACCAAAGATGATAATGCCAACAAATCCTTTTGAAGTAATCGAAGGGATGCGACAGCAAGGATTAGGTGTGCTATAAGCTTTCGAAGGGGTCGAAAGAGAATGAAAGAACCCTTTCGAAACAGATGCTTCAACTTGCATGAAAACGTTTCAAGTAAGTTGAGGAACTACTTTCGAAGGCAGCAAATTATAGCCACTCACATGTGCGTCAAACCTTTCGAAACTGAAGGTTTCACCTTCATTTACATTCCATAGAAAGATGTTTTGCTAAAGCACCCCCTTCGAAGGCATTACTAAGCCTTTCGAACTGGTCGAAACCTTTCACAAATATGAAAGAAAAGCTTGCTAAAGTTCAATATGGCAATCGTCAATACTGGAAGAAGGGGTTCCGCATCAATCAGCAAGTACATCTTCGAAAGTTACCTTTCACTTTAAAAGCCTCGGCATTTTAACACCTTCGAAACCCCAAAGATCTATGTTTTAACAGAGTCGAAAGCTCATGCCTCATCTTACTTGCAACAACATAGCAACACAAGGTGGAGAAACGTACCCACCCCTTTTGATGAAGTCAAAAGCATCAAGTCCATTTGAAAGCAATGCGGAAGGGTGCCTTAATGTGAACGGCAACGAAAGGTCTCCAGGGCCGCCTTTCGACCAAGTCAGAAGGACTGATTCGAAAGATGCCAACTCACACCTATAAATAAGACCCTAGGGGTCTGGTTTAGGGATCCGAATTCATTCACTTCATTCTTATACTTTCTTAAATTTGTAAACCCTAATTCTAAAATTAGATTGGGGATTTGATCAATTTTACTACTTGAGTTTAATCAAAGAAGGATATTGAAATTTTTAGATATGAAGCTTGTTTTACATACAATTGGGTTCAGTTAATGATCTATTTACATCAATTTGGTCGAAAGGCTACCTTTTGTATGAGTCGAAACCTTTAGCTTAGCTAAAATCCATAGATCTGTAAGTCTTAACCCAGACCATCGAAATGCAAGCTTTGACGAAGTCGGAATCTTTCCATCTACTTCATATCCTAAGGTCCAACCTTTGAGTTTTCCCAACTGCTTCAAAAGGAGGGTTCGAAAGGGGATAATTAAACCATTTCAACTAGTTTAAAAGGCTTAATGGGAGGGGATACATGTTTTTTGACTATGTCGAAAGGTCGAATAAGGGGGAATTTTGACTTAATTAATTGAAAAAGTATAACAAAGGTAATCAAGCCTTTCGACTGAGTCGAAAGGGTAAACAAGTAGTAGTTTCAACCGAATTAACCTGTTACGAAAGGTGGTTTTAAGGGAATAATATGGTTTTAACCAACTTTATATGATCAAAAAGGGATTTTGAAAGAGACATCCACACTTTAGACTCTGTTTTGGGGTGCTGAAAAGTTTTCTTATTAATATTTTTAGCCCTAGAAGGAGGGCTTGAACCTCCGATCTTGTTGAACTTCCAACTCCACTTTCCTCTAACCCAATTCTATTCTAAGCTTACCTACTTTAGACTTTAGATCATCATGTTTAGCAAAATTAGAAGGTCTGAACAAGGATCCTAAGAGACACATCCAATTGGATTCTCCCATAGAACAGTTAATGATTCTAAACTACATGAAGAACAAATGCTGAGATTGGAAACTTTAAGGATCATAAGAAAAAGAAAGCTAGATCTTATGAACTAGATAGAGGGAGTTTAAACCCTTTTCACATTGGCCCAACACCTATCTTTTCTTTAGGAGTAACAAACAATGAAAGTGATAACCTATCTGACCAAATAAGGAAAGCAATTCAACTCTACACCAAAGGCACAATTTTTGAAGAGGGAATGATGGCTGGTTACAACGCCTTTGCGCATAAATGGAATCAAGCAACAAGTTGGCGCATTACCTACAGATGAACTTCAAAAAGTTTTGAATAGAAAACCGACCATTAAGGATGAAGCTTTAGAATCAAGTAATAAAAGATATAGAAACCATCCTTAGAAGACGAACGTTAAGTCGAGACTCCCTAAGGAATGCAATTTGACAACATTAATCGAGAATGTTTATTTGTTTACTAAGGAAGAGCTCAACTATTGGCCATGACAGAAGAAAAAACCTAAATATGAAAGGAATCAGGGAGGATCCTATTGTCACTACCACATGATGAATGGATATGATAAAAATCAGTGTAGGGCACTGAAAGGAATGGTGATCAGTTTCTTCAGATAAGGCAAATTCAATGAGTTTGTAAAGAGATCCTAATTGGATTCAATAAAGAACCACTTTACTAAGAAAAACCTACATGGTTGGGAGTAGAATTCTCCTTGCACTTGGAAATTACCTTAAACGGTCAAAGCCTTTCTCCACGCCGAGTTGACCAGATCAAAGCGCCTCATAGAGGGAGGTTAGAGTAAGCCTTTAACCGCGCCACGCTATGGCCAGGTTAAAGCATCGACAAGCCCTTGGCCATGCGACGCTATGGCCAGTTCAATCGCCTTCTGAAGGGATGTTAGAGTAAGCCGTTATCCACGCTACGCTATGGCCAGGTTAAAGCATCGACAAGCCATTGATCACGCCATGCTATGGCTAGGTCAAGGCACCTCCTGGAGGGAGGATGGAGTAAGCCCTTGGTCCCGTCATGTTGTGGCCTGGCCAAGGCACCGAACAAGCCTTCAGTCCCGCCTATAAGGCCTAGCTGGAGCGCCTCCTGGAGGGAAGTTGGATAAGTCCTTGGGTCTTACTTGTGGATAGGCTAACCAAGCGCAACAGACAACAATGGACTAAGACGTCCGAGTTCGAGAAGTGGCATATTAAATGACGAACTAAGACGTCCGAGCCCGAGCCTGAGAAGCGACATACCAAACAATGGACTAAGACATCCGAGCCCAAGAAGCGGCATATCAAAAAATGGACTAAGATGTCCGAGCTCAGGAAGCAGAAAATCAAACGACGACAATATATAGGGCCAAAAGGGAAACACATGTCAAGAGATTCAAAACCCAAGGAGCGGTACAAAATAGAAGGCTTAAATAAGAATCTACAGCCTCCGACTAATTATCGAAGAAGAATTTTTAAAATTCACTTATTAATACCCGAATCTAGGTTTTGGGTCTTTCATTATTAAGTTCGAAACTTCACTTATTAATACCCAAATAAGGGTTTCAAGTCTATACTGATAATCTATAGTCTTCATCATACCCGAATCTCAGTTTCAGGGCCATTACTGGACTTTACTCATTAATGCCTGAATTTGGGCCCTAATTGTTTATTATGGAGATTATTATGGATTTCTGGTTATCATCCACTCATACCCGAATCTGGGTTTCAGATCTTTTGACTTTTAAATTTCATCCCTCAATGCCCAAATTTGGGTTCTAGAGCAAATGATATCTAGATTTCTATGAATTCCTAATCTTCAATTAAGCTCGAGATCTACTTTACTAATGCTCAAATCAGGGTCATTGGATTTCTACTACACACTTTCAGACAATGATTTATGGACTTCTTTTACAGGATTATTATTGACTTTCTATTAGCTATCTCCAGAAGATAAATTTCTAAACATTTATAATTGAATCCAGAATTGAATTTTTGGTTCCCTATCTTTAGATTTCTGGTATTCAATCAGTATACCCTTATCATTACCAAAGATGGATTTCAAGACTTTCAACCATATTCAATTATAGAATTACTTTTCACTTATTATCATATGTTCACATAATTATCTGTTAACCTCCACAAATAATGTAGATAAACTTCTAAATAGATTTCAAGTTAACGATAAAGAATATTGTTTACTTCATACTTTTCAGAGAAATAAGATCAGAAAGGAAAACTGAATGGGCCATCAAATACAAAAAACATAGTCCAAGTTATCAGAAAGTAGATTAAAAAACAACATTATAAGAAAGGACTACAAACCGGGTGATATTCACATAATTTACATAATTTACAAAATTATTTACAAGTATACTACACCAACGTATGTTTTACAAGTCCTGAATAGTCTTATTTAGATTTTCAGCAATCAAAGGATCGACAATATGCTGAATTGCTACAAAAAATCTCTTTAAGCTTCTTTTCTTTTTTCCTTATTTCATCTACATCATCGATGGAGTCAATGCAAGCCTTTAAGACATGGTTGAAAGCTTTATTAGCACCTTTGAGGGTTTTGTTTTTCCTTTCTAAATATTCAATGTGCTTTCGAAGAAGATATTTATCATGTTCAAGTTTCTGAATCCTAGCCGCATACTCATTTATGCGCTGTGAGTACCTCACTTTTTGTTGGTCGTCAAAATATCTCATCATTTCAATTTGACCTTCCTGCACCATTCTCCTACAACACTCTCGTCCAAGCCAGGTGGAGGCTTAGTCATAGTTGGAAATTTTTGAATAGCTAAAGATGATGACCTTGTCGATTCCACAGCAGACGAGGCAATAAGAGAAATTGGCAAATTGATATTTTTAATGTTGTCCCCTATGATAAACTCCAAGATTTACATTGGGCTAGACTGACTTTCAGTTTTTATTTAGGTCACTTATCTGTTGAAGGAGCTTGGACATATCTTGATCGATGTCAATCGAGAGGTTTGATTTAACTTGATGCTTTAGTTGAGAAATTGTTTCGTCTTTATACTTGATGTCTGCTTCGAGACTTGTAATCTAGTTGTTATTGTCTCTAACAATCATCTTTTGAAGCAAAAATTTCCTACACCATTCTAACACTTCAGTGTTTCCTTGAAGGCGAGCAGACAAAGATCGTTAAGAAGCTTCCTCTTTTCGATATCTGCTAACAACCTATCTCCGATACTGATAAAACGAGATGTTAATCTAACGAGAGTGGCATAGTAGATAACTGTATGTGACGCCCCACCTCTATACCCACGCAAGCCAAGAACACTATGGTGTAATGCTGTCAAATAGCGCGGAGAATAAGGCTGTTGAGGAGCGACCATCCATGTAACTTCTTTGTGCGAGCACCGTTATGTCAGATAGAATAGAATGCATATCTTTTAAGGAGGAAATCCGACATACCGATACAAACTCAAAGCTATCACACGGTGGCTATATATAATCTTCGGAAACAAAACATAGAAGTAATCAGAACATAAATCAGTCACAGACATCCATATCACAAAGGCGGAAGAAGATATGAATATGTATATAACACGTGAAAGTGTACATCAGAGTAGTGGTCAGAAAGATCCACGATAATACAAGAGAATAACAACACGTGCTATACAAAAGAATAAGTACACAACATAGAGTCTATATCTCAAATGCGTACATCCAAAAACTACTAATCTAAGTAGTGCCAAAAGTCAGAATAATCCTGAAGAGAAGTCAAGCAGAAGCACCTGTAACATCTCGGTCTGACCCGAGTATTATTTATAAGAAAATAATAAACGGATCAGTCTAGTTATAAATATCAGATGATAAGGTATAGGATAAATAATATGGCATGAACATGTAACAACCATAATGGCATACTACTATAAGTATGTATATGATAATCAACAAAAGATCAATCAATATCACAAGAATCTTCTCAAAGATAAAATAGGGTATCATACCCTAAACTTGTATTCATAACAAGTCAATAACACATAAATTCACCAATGCACAAAAACTGATATCATATCAATGAAAATCATGAAAATTGGTGAAGAACAAATTCCAGAAATCATCACCAGAAATCCAGAAAAACACATAAAAAGGGGGAGGCCTAACACATGAACGGGAGTATGCAAACTCACCAACGCGTGAAACACATAAACGAGAAGCTATCTCATGGAAGCTATCCATTAAATTTCCACACAGAAATGGCCCGAAGACCATGGGGTGGTACTCCATATAAGTGATGGCGAAGCATCACAAAAGCGGGGTCTAGTCTCCCTCGCAGACAAAGAGACATCGCTTAATCGCTAGTCTAAATCACAAAAATGATCGTCATGATCATAAGGAAGTGTCAATCACACCAAGCTTGTAAATATATGAGTTTAGCTTCATGTCCCATAACCACTTGCTTAACTTAAATATTTACGAACAAGCTGTAAATCTTCACTAGAAAATTGTCACAAAAAGGGTTCAATCGAACAAGTCCAAGAGCTAACCGACGAAGTGAACGCAAGCGTTTTATACCACTCGTTTTACTAAGTCGTTTAATTCGATTTCTCATCCGAGTGAAGTAAAGGCTTGTATATACTAATAGATTGGAAAACGGTTTAGGAAAAAAAAAGAGCTTTGTAATAAAATAGAGTTGAAATTGTTTTGATGAAAGAGCTTTGATATTTACTACTAGTATTGAAACCTCTATGTCTTTAAAGTGACAAGTCACAAAACGATTGTTGAAATAGATCGAATCACATAAATTCACATTCGAAGACGTGAGAAAAATCCAAAGAAATCAATCCCAAAAACCATCAAAGTAGGAAGTTCTGTTGAATGTTTTTCAGATAAGATCCCCTACGGAGGGAGGGTCCGGGGGGGTGGTAACCCCCCAAGGTGGGGGTGCGGGGGCAACGCCTCCGCTACGGGGTTCGACCCCATATAAGTGATGGCGAAACATCACAAAAATGGTACGACCTAGTGATGCCAAGCTGGTCAAGCGACCTAAGGGAGAGCAGGTCAAACGACCTAATGGGTTGCCACTTAGGGGGGTGAGCGACCTAAACTCGCGACCTAAGGGGTGGAGGCTGAGCGACCTATCAACCCAAGCGACTCAGTGGGGCCGAGCGACCTATCAAGGCAATAGGACTAGCGACCTACAGGAGATGCGACCTAAGGTCCAAGCGACCTAAGGTGGAGAGGTCGAGCGACCTAAAGGAAATGCGCGACCTATCTGGGTACGCGACCTAAAGTGGGCGCGACCTAAATGGGTACGCGATCTAAAATGTGCGCGACCTAACTGGGTACGCGACCTAAAGTGGGCGCGACCTAAATGGGTACGCGACCTAAAATGTGCGCGACTTAATAAGGCGAACGACCTAAGCAACTAAGTGAAGCCGAGCGACCTAAAGAAGACAGGTCAAACGACCTAAAGGCCCAGCGACCTACGACCCAGCGACCTAGCATGCGAGCGACCTAGTGACCTAAGAGCAGAACGAGCTAAATGCAGGCAGTCTCTTTTCCACGCCAGAGCGACCTATAGACCAACGACCTATGACCTAACTGCCAGCGACCTAGAAGCGAACGGGCCAGTTCCGAGGCAGAACGACCTAACTCCAGGAAATTCACCAAAACACTAAAATTTGGAGTTTTTCGCCAATCCAATCCAAACCAAATGTAAGTACTCGTGCTGAAGTGATAGGAATACATCCCAAACAGTCAAATGACAGATATATGCAAGATGTGAGATTAAAAATCTCACCTTTTCACTAAAATGGATGAAGATGGAGATTGAAAGCAAGGAGAAGCAATCCGAAGCTTGAATCCACTATCTTCTTCTTGAATTTGGAGTTGAATGTTGGGTTTGCAATTGAATTTGAGCTTGGAGTCTTAATTTCCCTTTCCCTCCTCCATTTTTGATGAAGCTTGAATGTTTTGTGAAGAGATGGAGTTATGAAGAGGAGGGGTTGGGTTGAGCTTAATGAAGGCACAGTCCAAACCAAAGTCAAAGGCGGGAAAAAGTGACGAAAATTCCACTTACTCCAAACATATCGAAGTTTACACTCAAAAAGATCGCAAACGTCATTTTGAACTCAACGGAGGTGGTCTCGAGTCCTAATTTGACCGTATGCAAAAAGTAGCTTTTCGGACTAACATCCGACTAATGATAAAATATTTAAATAAAATATTTAAATATAAAATCGATAAATATGCGGGATGTTACACTGTAACTCATATTTAAACAAATAAAAATAAAATAAAGTCATGACTCAAATAATCAATCTCTTTTATTATAAAAATAAAAGATTACAACTTAAGTAGAAATGAAACAAAAAGTACAGTTTCATGAGACGCTTGTTTTACACTTAAAGTTGAGAAATCGCATTTTTGACTTTGTTCAAGGTGTTTGCTGAAAAAGTAACTGTTGAATCAAAAGGAGCAGTAAATCCTTCCAAGGTAATCACTGGAGGGTATTTGCTATAGTCCCACTCTTCGGAAAGAGGACTATCACGACCACGTATTAATTTGGTATGATATGTTCGGATTTCCTAAAAGCTTTGACCTATTTTGTAACACCCTTGTTTTTAATACGCATTATTATAGAAATTTAAAATTTGTTTCTTGTTAAGTACTAATATGGGAAAAATCAAATAAGTATGGAGATAGGCCAAATTAATAGAAACTCAAAATTTTCCTTAATAAGGAGGTTATGAAATGGGGTTTTGGACCAAAGGTCCATATTTTCAAAGCTCATGCACAAAAAGTCCCTGCTCATAAACACATGTAAATTAGGTCCCTATTTTGTTATTTTTTACCAAATTGTCCTTTTTTAGAAAATCGACTTGGCATTCTTTTCAGGGGCAAAAGCGGTATAAATTAGCCAAAATCTAAAAATAGGGACCTAATTTTCATAACTTATTCGGGAGGGACTTTTCTTACATCATCTTTCAATTCCAGGGACTTGACAGCGATTCGTTGTTTAAAATCTTACGTGAAGAAAGGAATTATAGTTTTAAATTAAAATACATGAATGCTAAAAGGGCAAAATCAAGGTCCAACCACTTAATAGTTCCAGGAAAACTATCCCCTTCTCTCTTATTTCATTTATTGTGCATGCCAAAAGAAAGAACAAAGAAAAAAAAACATCCATTAAAGTTCACCAACTAAAGTAGGAAGAACCTAAAGTTTGAAGAATAAATCTTAGGGCTAATTCTCTCCATACATAAACTAATCAAGGTGAATAATAATACCATCCTTATGTTTGCATGTTTTGATTCTCAAATTTAATTAATCTCAACATAAACTAACCAAGGTGAATAATAATACCATCCTTATGTTTGCATGTTTTGATTCTCAAATTTGGTTAAACTTGGGATGTTTTATGATGATAAAGCATGGGTTTGTTAAGATATTCATTCTAATGATCTTATGAATATTATACATGAAGTTATGGAATTAAATTATGGGTTTTTATATCCAAAAGCAAGGTTAATAATCTCCAAATGATTTAAAATTTAAATTGGAGATGGATTTTAAATTTTATAATTTTCCTTATTAATAAGAATTATTTATGAGTTTACTAACATGGTAAAAGGTGAAATTGTAGTTTTTAATTATTTAAATTATGAATAATAATTATTTCAATATGAAATTTTTACATAGAGTTGCAAATGGAAAATAGGATTTTTCAGAATTGTTTTGTATTTTTACCATGAGTTCACAAATTTTTATAAATTAATGCAATTAAGGAAATAAGGTGAAAATTGTATTTAAATAATTAATCAAGGAATTGATTAATATTTATCTAAAGGAGAAATCTTCTTCGAAATTTTATGGAAAAAATCTGAAAAGATAGTGTTTGGCGAATGAAAATATGACAAAGCGTATTTATGAGGTTGAACTGAAGAAATTACATAAGCCATTTATGATCGAAGAAAAATTACAAGAGAGAAGAAAATAAAATAATAAGAAATGGAAAGGGTTAAATAACTTATTCACTTCGACAAAAAAGGGACGACGTGAATTTATATTTAAATTCTTAGGTTTACCTCCATATTTGTATTATGTTGCCTAGCAAGAAATACAAAGTGGAAATAATCATCGTCCTAATTTAGTTCTATGTCTTGATGTTATTAATGGAGTATGGTTATATTAAGTAGCTATGCGTCGTATTGTCGAATAAAGTATATTTTTTGAAAAAAAATTTCATTCAGCGGTATACCATCGAATCAAACTGGATAAATCAGACATTACAATGCGGTGCATTTAGCATTGCTCTATAGATCAGTTCTCCAGATTAAATCGAAATATCAAAACCTATTTATTAGGTTTAGAAATTTGTGCTTATATGAAGCTAAGGAGCAACGAGCGGAGTAGTGTTTTTAACATTTTGAAAAGACAAATATCTAGTTGCGTTGAAAATAACGTTTGTTTTTAACATTTTGAAAAGACAAATATCTAGTTGTGTTGAAAACAAAGTTTTGTTTGATTTGTTTACTTTTTTAGTTCCTTAAAAGCATCTTCGTAGAACCCTTGCCCCAAAAGTAGCTACATCAACAATTAGATACTGGTAGAATGTAACTTATCCAAGTTTCATAAACTCACGTAAGTGACATGTCTAATAGTTGAATACTAAGTTCTTAAAAGAATACACACACACACACACTCACCGAAGAATCAAATTTACAAATAAGCATACATATGATTTGAAGTTACCATGTAGGAATTGGTTATTGGACATTAATTTACCTAAGTTTTTAAAATTCGGGTAAGTGGCATTAATTGCAACCCATACTAGGGTAACATAAACTATGAATACTACCACATATGCAAAATACTAGAGATTCATAACTACATGTTGGAGTGTTATAAGCCTTTTACATTTACCACTAAAACAATCAACATTCTTGACTATTATAGTTTTGTAATTATGTGAAAATTTTCTTAACTTGGATCAAAACATCAATTTTGTTACATTATTAAAGAGATTGATCAAGAAAATTTATATTATCTACAACATGATAAAACTATATCTATTATCTAAGAAAGTCGAATAATCATGTTACGTAATGACTTCTATTATTGTGTTATGCAATTTGTTTTTTTCTATATTCTCCTTCACTCTTTTTTTAAACGAGTGACACATAATTTCTCGTGTTCTCAATTAGTTCAATTTGAGAAACAATTAATGGTATCATAGATTATTAATTCAAAGCCAAAATTTATTTTATACTCCAATTTGCAGTTCAAGTGATCCATTCTTTACCTCTAAATTTTTCTTAGGCTAAAGGACCCACTACTTCTAAAAGAATGTTAATACTTCGAGTATTGATTTTGATGACAACAATCATATAAATATTAAAATTAATGTTTTTTTGAGTTGTGCAACATTTTAAGGTATATGATGGATGCATTTTATAAAGATATACAAGAAACTTAGGGGAAACAAATGAGTGTGTATGTGTGTGTATTCGATTAGGGCAAATGAAAGACAAAATTAACTTGCAACGAACACAAGTGCTTCAACGACATGGATATTTGATGTTTTTAGTAAGTCTATTTGAATCCTAGAATTTTTGTTAAAAATCGCATAGTGAATATCTTTGATATATCTCTTTCATTTAATTCTATTTTGAATCTCTAACATCTTCATAAAAAATAATATATGAATTATTAAAATGTGAAAGTCAAAATTTGAATTTTGAGAAATAACATCAAACTTTACTAGAATATGTCGACACACACTACATGGATATGTCGATATATAGACAATTATTTTGAAATTCAAATTTTAAATGAAAGGGTTTTGGTATTATCTCTTCACCAATATGCACATCCTTTCATCCTTTATTTAAAAGGCCGAAAAAACAAATTTTCAACAATAATTCCCTAATTATTCACTTACTTCTCCATTTCCATAATTTTGTGAGAAAGATCCTTGAATATACTTCCACTTTATTTGGAAATCCATGCACTTTCACTCTTATTCATGAATTTGTAGACCCTAAAAAAATCATGGAGTTTTGCTTGAATTCTTAATCATTCTCTTCTATCTCATCCTAATTCTCATTGATTTCAAAGATATATTGCTACTAAAGCTCTATAGGATCATTATACTGAAACCGTAAGAATCTGAATTGGAGATACAACAAATTGCAAACTCTACTATTGTTTTTAAAGGGAAAGACGTTCTTATCACTCATGGAAAGTCAAGAAGAAAGGTGTATCTTGCCACCCATGAATTGCAAGATTGAAAACGGGTTCTTATCATCCATGGAAAGCAATGAAGTGTACGAGTAGTACAGGATTGGACGTAGGATTGATATCCGAACTGGTATAAAAATTCTTGGTGTCTTTTGCTTTACTTTACATTTACTATAAACTTATTTGCTTGTGTTTGTGTAACAACCTAATTTTTAAAATATTAAAAATGACTGAATAAAGGAATTGAGTATGTATGTAAAATACCAAAATGTCATATGGACTTCCATCAAAATATAAATTTACATCGAAGACTTTCATTATAATCGAGTGGTTAAATAAAATTTTGGAAGAGAATTTAATAATACATTATTTTTGGAGAAAAATGGGTTTTTATGAATAGTTAAATATTTTATCAAGGAAAATATAGTGTGAAAATATTTCTAAATAATGTTTTGGGGAAACTGGAATCTATTTATTGAAGAGAAATGTAATTTTTGGGAAAGAATCAATTTATTTTGTTGAATTTGAAAAAAGTGAATTATCAAGAAGTGAAATAAGAATATTTCTTATTTTATGATATTTAAGAATAAATAATACTTTATTTTGGGTTGTGAATAATAATTTAAAATGAAAAATAAATATCGTATGTAAAAATATTTTTATTTAATTGATTAAAATGACTAATTAATTTACTGAAGTAAAACATTGTTTTTAGCTACTAATAAAATAAGTAAAAACAGAAAATGAATTTATTATTGTGAAAATTTATTTTTAAAATGAAAATTTTGTAAGGAATTTAAACTATATAATTTTTGTTAATTTTTTTGTGTAAAAGGATGACTTTTGAGACACTTTTAGTAAGAAAATGTGTATTATACGGTGTTTGAAAATTTAAGGGGTTTTAGAAAATCCCACTAGCTCATAATACACATGCCTATCTTTTCCTTCAGCTCATCTCCATGTGTTCACTATGACACACGTACTCTTCTTCTCTGTTAAAACAACCTGTACCACTTCTCTTCCTCCTCCTCATAATTCTCAACTTTAAAATTCTATATAAAATCAAATAAAAATATAAAAATTACAAAGCCACTCAATTTAGAATTAGAAAATAAATATCCACAACATAATTCAATTTTAGCCGATTTGTGAAGTTATAAAATTCCCTGAACTAAGACCCTTATTCCTTCCTTCTTTCCAGTATACCATGAAGAACAGCGACTCCATTTCTTTCTGGCATGACCCTTGGTCGGAAAAGGGTGTAATTCTATCAAATATTATTCCATACAACTTGCAAAGATTGACTGGAATTCCTGAAGTAACTAAGGTTAGCAATTACATCATTGATAATAGGATATCCCTTCCCTACTCCAGTTCATTCTTGGTTAGGACTGCATGGGCAAAGCTTGAATGTATAATTTTCCAGCAACTTGATTATGCCACTTCTTTGGGAGACTGCCCTCATTCAATTAAAAGTGTGAATAATTTTCTTTGTTTACTAATTGACTATGGCCTCTTCCCTTGGCATACAAGAATTTGGACTAAGAACTCTCCTCGCAGTCATAATTTTCTTTTTTGGAGAGTCAAAAGAGGATGCCTTCATACTTGTGAAAAACTATTTGCATTGGGTTTGATTGCCCACTCATCTTGCCCTCTGTGTACTAGCTCTGTGGAAAACATTGAGCACTTATTTTTTACATGCCCGTACTCATTCTTTATCTGGAAACGTCTATTGAGATACAACAACTTACACTCTCCAAATATGGACTCTGGAATTGAATGGTAATACATTTTCAAAGCCACCAGATGGAAGACTACAAGAGCAGCACTTCTTCTGAAAATTTTAAAATTATTTGTTCATCATATTTGGGCTGAAAGAAATTCTCGGGTGTTTTCAGGTAAATCTACCTCTAAACATGATCTCTTTCTTGCCTTAGTAAGGTCGATCTGGTTAGTTTGTTTCTGCTCGATGTCCTGTGTTTTGTCATGTGCTTGGAGGTTTTTACCATTATGCTTCGGGTCTAGCTTCGGGTCTTGCTTGGGTTTGTGTCTGCTCACTGCTTTGGTTTCTCTTGTTCATTTTGCCCTTGCAGCCTCTTGGAGTTTTGAAGGCCTTTTCTTTGTCTTTCCTCCAAGGTTTTTGGTCTCTCATTTAATGCAATTTTCTATGTCAAGTGGCGATGGCCATCTTTTGTTGTTTTCTTTTCTTACTTCCTTGTCTCTCTCTGTATTCCCTTATTTATACTTGTAATGTTTTTACTTGCTATAAATAAAAGGTAGGGGCCCTTTCAACCCCGTTGGCTTTGCCAAAAAAAATTCCCTAAACTAGAGAATAGAGGTAACTCGAGGTGAATTTGGTGTAGAATGACATGGCTTGACTATAGAAAGCAAAGTGAAAATAATTCCTTCAATTTGGTGGGTGAATTCTATAAATTCATATTAATTTTATTTTGGTCACTACACATATGATTTCTATGTTTTGATATGTATGAATTTTGTGATCTTGGTGATGACTAGAATCTGTAGTATGCCTGAATTGATGTTTTGAGGGTTCTAAACTAATTTTATGGTTGAAATTGAAATTTAAGCTATGGGCTCTTTAAAAATTTGTGTTGAATTAGGGAGGAAAACCCATGATTTTGAGTGTTGTTAATTGCTTATTATTGAGCGGAATCCATAGGGAAATTTTTTGGGTGGAAATAGTCATATTTGGTGGCTCGAATCAAGCCACCAAAAGGGTGAAGTCTGGCATGAAAAAGAGGGAAAAAATACGAGAAGAACGTAGAATTGAAACCCATGAGTACCAATTTGGTACTCATGGAATGTCCATGTCTCCCTAGCACATATGTGAGGGAGAGCTGGGGACTCCTTAATGCATACATTAGGAGGAGTAGCATTTGGTTGTGGGCATCAAAACCGTAGCCATGTAGTGCATGCTTGTTGTTGATACAGTAGCGACCATTAATATAGGCCTCGTCCAAAAGTTAAGGGCCTAGAAGAAAAGGGAAAAAGTGTTATCTAAAAGCAAAAGAAAATAATCAAATTTTAAATTAATGGATTTAAAATTTTTTAAAGTGAATTTTGAAGTGAAGGAAAGGGCATTGACAATAAAAGCAAAGAATTATTTTAAAAGAGAAGTTTTCTTATAAAGGTTGATTTATGGATTTTAATTTCAATTATAATGGAATATTTTAAATATTTAGGTTTGGAAACTATTTCAAGTATTTATAATATATTTAAAATTCATAGTGGGCTTTTTAAAGATGAGTTTGTGATAATGGAATTTCAATTGATTTTGTTAAAATTTGATTTTCGAAGAATGTACTTTTGTGAAAAATAATTTTGTCCAACTCTAAAATTTAATGTTAACTTTAATAAAAAAATAAATGGACAATAAATTTGAATGAGAAGTCTATAATGGAAGACTTCCCTTCCATGGTGCTACCAACATTTACAATTATGACAGAGGTTTGTTCATCGGTGTGGCTACCATCAGTTATAGATTTAATGAGCTTTCCCTAGAAAAATAACTAAATATGGGATTTAAAATAATAGTGTCTTAAAATGGAAAATGCATGAAATTATTAAAGTATTGGAATTTTAAATCCAAATTGGTTTTTAACTAATAATGAAAATATGGAAATTAATTTGATTAATGGATTTTAAACCAAAATTTATTTTTTAATTAATAATGGAAATATGAAATCAATTTAATTAATGGATTTTAAATCCAAATTTATTTTCCAATTATGAGATTTGAAAATAACTTAATCATTAGATTTTTAAATCCAAATTGTATTTCCAATTAACATTGGGTTTATGAATGGTAATATTTTAATTGGAAATATATATTTTAAATTACTTTTCATTACAATTTGGAAATGGGTTTGAATATAATTTGGTAATAGATTGCTTCTTTCCTAAGTAATAAATTTCTACATAAGAGGAGAAAAATAAGGAATGAATCCAAGTTCCTTATGAATAAGGCGGTGTCTCATTTATAGGACAAGTGAATAAGTCAAGTTGGATTCCTTGATTGCCTTTATCTATGTTTATTACTATTGAGTTGATTATTGATCTCTTATTATTAATGTTATATATATATGCTTACTTTATATGTTGAGATGTCCCCTAAATGACATAAGGATTGATTTGAATAATAATAATAATAATAATAATGTGATTATTATTCTATGAGTGAGTACATCGAGATAGACTTTGAGACGACTAGAGCTGCATTGAAAGAGGTCTTGTGAGATCCCATTGGGATAGGTGATTTGTGATGAAAATTAATAAAGTGAAACTCGACGTATTTAATACCAGAAAGGCTAACATCCATCTTAGCTGACTGACTATGAGGTAGAGCCTCGAGTCTGTGACAAGTTAGCTATATTGTCACTAGTCAAATGTTTTGTTACTCGGGCTATAAAATCGATTATTGAGTAGAACTATTAAGTAACTAAAAATTGATGGAAATTTTAGACTTGGCTGGTTTGAGTGTTATTTGAGGTTAACAAGGATATCGTTTAGGGACACTTATAATATGTTGTATTGAGTATTATCTCCCTTTCTCTGCTCATTTTCTAGTATTGTTGTGTTGTGGATATAGTGATGATGTCATACTTTTGAAATGTAAGAACTTGACAGCCTATGGCTGACCAGATGTGGACATAGAGAATGACACATGTATTATCATTATATGGTCGAATTCGAGTAGTTTATCAATGTGTGACATTACCCTATTATGTTGGATGTGCACTATTGGATGACTATATCATATAGTGCCAAATAGGAACATATTTTATTATTATTTTTCTAATTCTATCTTAGCCGGAGAAGAGCAGGTTTTGATGCAATTCCTTTATTTACTTACATAATATGGATGCCACATCTATTTCTTACATGTATACATAGTTCGGATTACACCTAGAGCCATATTTGTGAAATGGGTCGACTATGTTATATTTTTATGCACTATATTTTATTTTGGACAAAGATTTTGCTCATACCAAACCCATTCTTACCAACATGTTATTTTCCCTATGCAAAACTTTTGGGTACTCTTAAATGGATACCTTGAGAAGTTATAGGTTTTATTAAAGTAGTGTAATGGTTGTTTGGAGGATTGGTGGAAGATAATCTTGTATATTATCTACCAATATATATCGGTATGTTCTTCCCTTAGTAAGGAAGTTGTATGTATGGCTCATGATGTGTAGTCTCTTATAATACATTGCAGACCTTGTTATGGAACATATTGTATAGGATGTATATTATA
This sequence comes from Allium fistulosum, assembly GCA_030737815.1. Lineage (NCBI taxonomy): Eukaryota > Viridiplantae > Streptophyta > Magnoliopsida > Asparagales > Amaryllidaceae > Allium > Allium fistulosum. The sequence continues at coordinate 792,661,057 of CM060902.1, read as the reverse complement.
TTTTATCAGCTGCATGTTTGAGATATATCTTGTTTATGTACTTGTGTTGTTCAGTTTTGGGAAATTCCTTTGTATCGTTGCTTTGTGCCGAGATGAGATACATGATCAAGTTGTTTTTATTGTTATGAACATCCATGTCTACCCATAGGTGTGCATAGGACTTGAAAAACTTCAGCCTCACATTAGTTAGGCCTAAGCTGCTTTCCATCTCCATCCTAAGCCCAAACCTGTTGCGACTGGTTACATAATATGATTGTTTTCCCATACACATCCGAGTTAATGGTCGATTACTCTTTCTAATACTTAGAAATTTCAACTTATATATTACATATGTCATTAAAAAATACATTAATTATATCATTTTGTGTATTTTTCATACATAACACTTTGAGGATCAGTTCTCAACTTATCATTTTGTTATGTATGTAGGAGAGTTTTGCTTGACACTTACCAGGCTTGTTGGTAGCATTTTGACCACTATATTTTATTATATTAAATGATTGTTCTACTTTCTTTTTGAGAACACCCATTACTCAATACACACACATACATATTAGTTTAACTCATTAATAATTATGAACATTAATATACTCAATAATGTATGATGTAATATGTACATATAATGTTATATAAATGTCTAGCTGAACTACATATATATGTATGTAAATGCGTACTTATGAGGTTTTATTTCTATATATACATATATGTTAGTAGCATTAACTATATGCATATATCTGTTTCGTATTGAACATATGTGCATATTATTGATATGTATAATATACATTCGGCTTTATGTAATATATATATATATATATTGAAAATTATTTATCAAATAATAAATTTAAAGAATAATTATGAAATATACATTATTTATTAAATATTAAAATCAATTTTAAATAACAAATTTAAATCGTGTTTGGATTTTGACCATAATCAAAAAATATTTCTGAAAAAAATACCTTATAATTTAAAATTCAAGATCCTAAAATTTTAGATTTATTTTTGTAACACCCATGTATTTAATATGCATTATTATGGGACTTTTAAATTTATTTGTAATTAAATAATAATGCAGGGAAATCAGAATAAATATGGAGATAGGCCAAATTAATAGAATTCAAATTTTTGCTTAGCTAAAAAGAAGGTTATGAAATCTTATATGAAGAAAGGAATTAAAATTTCAAATTAAAATAAGGGAATGCTAGGAAGGAAAAAATTAAGCTCTAACCCACTTAATAATTTTAGAAAAACTCTCCCCGTCTTTCTCATTTCATTTATTGTTCATACTAAAATAAAGACCAAAGGAAAGAAAATATCCATTAAAACTCACCAAGTAAAGTAGGCAGAATATAAAGTTTGAAGAAGAAAGCTTAGGACTAATTCTCTCCATACATAAACTAATCAAGACGAATAATAATATCATCCCTATGTTTACATGTTTTGATTCTCAAATTTGGTTAAGCCCGAGATGTTTTATGATGATAAAGCATGGATTTGGTTAAGAAATTCACTTTAATGATCTTATAAATATTATATATGAAGTTATGGAACTAAATGAAGGGTTCGCATATTCAGAACCAAGTTTAATAATCTCCAAATGTATAGAAATTTTGACACATTTTTATAACATTAAATTGGAGATGCATTCTTAATCACATAATTTTCCACATTAATATAAATTTGTTATGAATTTACTAACTTGGTAAAAGGTGAAATTTTAGATTTTAATTTTTTTAATTATTAAAATTTATTATTTTGATATGAAATTTTTATATAAGGTTTGCAAATGTAAAATATAAGTTTTGAGAGTTTTTCTGTATTTTTTCCACGAGTTCATTAATTTATATAAATTAATGCAATTAGGGAAAATGAGATGAAATATTATTTAAATAGTTAAGTAAGGAATTAATTAATATTTTATCTAAAGAAGAAATCTTCTCTAAAAATTTCTGGAAAGAAATCTGAAAAGATAGTGTTTGAGGAATGGAAATTTGACATATGAAAAGATACAGTAAAAGTAATTGTTTAAAGAAGAAATTTACCGGTTTTAAAGTTAATTACAACACTACCACCTTACAAGTTTGGCAGCTTTATTTTACAAGCTCAATAGCTAGATGCTCGATAGTTAGAGGCTCAATGGCTTTATCTTACAAGCTTCATAGCTAGAGGCTTGATAGCTTGACCTTACCTACTCGATAGCTAGACTCTTGATGGCTTTATCTTACAAGCTCAACAGATAGAGGCTCGACAGCTTTATTTTACAAACTTGATTGCTAGAGGCTTGATAACTTTATTTTACAAGCTCAATTGCTAGAGGCTAGATAGCTTTAACTTATATACTCTATAGCTAGATCCTTGATACCTTTGGCTTACAAGCGATAACATGTTCTGTTACAAATTCGATAGCCTATAATTCAAAATGACATGAAGCATTTTGTTTACTATTAGGATAAAAATTTCCAACATTAAAGTTTAGGATTTGATAAATTTAAAAATATGTCTAAGGGTTCGTAAAAGGAAAAGGGAATTGAAAATGGTAAAGAGAAATATAGCCAAATTATACAACTCTATAAGTAAATAAGACATATGGGAAAATGGTGACAATAACATATGTATATTGCTGAAGTTAATTTGATGACATTATTTGTTCAGTTATATAATTTGATCAGTTGATATTGCTTATATGTTGATGTGCTCAGTTATACGAAATCACCAAATATTGATGACATTGGGGTCTTGGAATTTACGACTATATTAGGTTTATTGGTGGGTACAATATTTCCAAACTCCTAAGTGAATAGAATTGCATGCAATAGATCTAGAAGATTTAATTGTGTTAGGATGCCCTAAACTGATCAAGAGAAAATGGCATGTTCGATGTCTAGAAATTGGGTTAATTTGTGTAGACTATTATCGGGGTAGTACCCCACACTCTAACCGATTAAGCCTCTTGGTTTTCAAGATCAGCAATTCAAATTCATAGGACCTTTGTGCACACCCGAGAATCGAGTGGGGACGCTCACTATTATTTTCTTTCATCATGGGGATATCTTGAATCCTTATTCCAATGGAAGCCATTGGTTCTACCTAGTTTTGGTTTGAGTCAACCAGATAGATTTCTAGTTGACCTATGGAAACAAATAGGTTGTAATGACCCTATGGAACTATATTAATGTATAGACACTAGATGAGATGGTAGATGTAGGGAATGTGATACCCTAGACCCTAGTGAATACTGACTTATTAACTATTACCCATATTGTATGATGTTTACGCTATGTTTTAATCATTGTAGGTGCAGGTGGATGAGGAGAGAACAAAATGTTTGGCATGTCTCATCCTATCCTATAGAGTTTATATTTTAACATTTTGATGACTAAGATACTAACGAGGGAAACTTTGTTCCGCTTACCCTGGTTTCACTATGTATCTATTTTGGATTAGGATGACCAATATTATTCATACTAAACCTTTTGTCTAACCAATTTTTTATTTCTCTCTAAACTCTTGGATACTCATTGGAGTAGGTCGAGAGTAGGGATACCCAGGTTTCAGGTTAATAAAGCTTTCGAATACATGCAGGTGGCTGGATTATATTAGTGCTTAGTTTATATTCCATTGTGTAGCATAGCTACTTACATGTGTATGTAATAACGAGTTTTATAACCGCCCTTATGACTCTTATTACTTAAGGGGCTTCATTATATGTTGCTCTTAAAGTTATATGATGTAATCATTATATTTTAACCAAACATTGTTCTCGCGAGGTTATGTAATGAAACAAGTAATGAATGAATGTGTAACAGCTCGGAATTTTCGATCCCGAAAATTCCAGACAGATAGGAAAGAAGAAAAGAGATAGAAGAAAAAAACAGGAACACATCACTGATTCTCACAAAACGCAGCGGATCAAAATATAATATCAAATAAAATAACAGTTATACAAGGAAAAACTGTATCAGTTAATTTACATCAATACATCAGAGTTACAACATTTCACAATCACTGGATAGTTAAAATAACTTGTCCCAGATAAATAATAATATATCACAGCGGAATACACTCCATACATTCCTGCCATCCAGCTCGGCTCCTGAGCTCCAGAACGTCCTTACCAAAAAATCTGTAATACTCGGTCTGACCCGAGCATTACATCAAAGTAACACCCGGGTCAGGCTGGAAACCAGCGTGAGTAAACCCATCAACATGAAATACTAAAGCATAAAATTTATTTAAAACCCGGGGTAACTCGTACGTTATTACGAGTTCTTAACTTGTTATATTCAATACTTATTCACAGATCAAACCCTAAGTACCCTTACTCAGTTTCAAAGGTCCAAATATTTAAATTATACCATTCCAGCCTATCGATTTCACATATGATCTATAAAGGATTATTGAAGATTTTAAATCGAAGTGGTTTCGGGTATGTACTGATACCCGATTCCGGTCTCTTCGAGTCCCATGTCACCTTAACCCAAGTTATTCAAGTGAATACAATTCAATTTTAAATACAAGATGCCAACTTTTACACAGTAATTCATCATCGATAGATAACCACATTATCACTGTTCAAACCAAACATATCATATCACAGAACATTTCATATCAGAAATATCAACAAATCATTCATAAGCAAGATTAATTAGTCACACCATTTCTAATAATTTAAATAAATTAAATTAATTACTTTAATTATTTTAAATCCTGCTTACTTATCAGTAATTAATTACAAACCATTAATTAATCATCCCTTAATTATTTTCTCTAATAACATTTAGTAATTAGCCTTTAATATTTAATTACCTAAATTAATTTAACTTCCAGCTATTCACATTAACTACATTTATCCTTAATCATTAATTAATTAAAATTAATTAATTATACTTAAATTACTTTACTAACTTAATTAATCTTAAATCAATAAAACCTTAATTAACTTTAAGGTAAATCGTTATCTTTATTAATTACCCAATTATCATTATCATATAAATTTAAACATTTATCTTTAATTAACTTACTAAATTAAATCATTTAATTTAAGTTTTAAAATAAAAATAAATATTTAACTTAACAAATTAAAGTTAACAATTTATATAACTTCCTAAATCAAATGTTAAAGAAAACATTTATAAAAGAAAAGTTTTAAACTAAATTTATATTAAATTTAAAACCTTGCTTTTAAAAAACATAAAAAAACTGTTTTAAAACTTGCTTCGAGTTCAACCCGACCTCTACCCGAGACCCACTCGAATAAACCCACTTCCCTTTTATTTTTCTTTTTTTTAAATTAAGTTTAAACTTGTTAAAACTTTTAAAATCTGAAACAAGATTTACACTCACTTTCTACTCGAGTCCATACTCGAGTCACCTACCCAAATACCCGAGACATTCCTCGAGCCAACTTCCATCCCAAACCACAGACACATAAACACGCCGTGCACATGCACCAGTGACCCAGGCATCTCCAACCACCGCCGACGCTTCGAACATATCAACGATCACCCCCATATCTGATCCCGATCATCAAAACTTCGTCACGAAACTCAGATAAAAAACAAGCAGTTCTGGAAAAAACTGGAAACCAAACAACGCCTGAAAACTCCCTCGAACAGCCAACGCCGACCACCAGCACCCCTACAACTCCGGCCATACCTTGCTGACCTTCCACACTACCATTTCCCATAGTCCCGTGCAACTCGATTCACCAGAGATGACACAACCATTCAATTTCTGACCACGACCCATTCTAGAGTTAAAACCCTTCTTCGATCGAAATCCGACGCCATAGTGACTAAGAAAGTCACCCGCCATTTTTCCTAGCCTCGACAACTCTCCAGCAACCTCCAGTCGAAACCCTGACCACCCGAGTACCTCCGGCCACCAAAATTTGCTCAAAACTCCCTTTCTGGTCAACCCCGAAATACTATCTCGTTCCTACTCTAAAAATTATGATTTAACTCTTAAAAATCAAGATTCTAGATGGAGATTCATATTTTATAAATAAAACAGAGAATTTTGATGTTTTTGTTTCAACCTGTTTTATGTTTTTACTACTCTTTTTAATTTTCAGATAATACACGAACAATATCATACTTATAACTATTTTTAAATTAAAGATCTTCCCATTATAAACAATTTCTGTTTGAACAGCAAAGCTTAAAGGAAATTAGAAGTTGAGATCTTGGTTTTTGAAAGGTTTGAAAACCTGTTTAACATGAACAGAGAATGTCTCTTGATCTAGATACACACACATATATTTATATAAATATACACAGACATGCAAACCAAATATTCACTCATGCAAACCCTTTCACATCATTATATAATACATTCATCACATGCAACAGATAAGCAAGAAATTAGTTTGTTTACTCACAAGCATTTCAAAAATAAACAGAGGAAACCAGGTTGGAATACTCACAGATAATGTTGAACATAGAACACTGCTTTTGAAACTGCTAGCTTGCTTTGATTATACTTCTTGCTTAAATTTTCCTGTCTTGAATTCCTTTCACCATTTTCTTGTTTTCTTTTACTGTCTTGGTTCCTTTAAACTTTTATGGCAGGTACTTCCATTCGTATATAATTTGTTTATGAGGATGCTAATGTTTGAAGGCCACAACACAGTGATTTGTATGTATATATATATATATATATATATATATATATAGAGGAAAAGTAGGCTGCATTGTTTTGTACACATCAAGCTTCTTTTAATTTTCATTATATTTTCCTTCAAATTTAATTTTGGTCAGAATTTTACTTTTGACCTGAAATGATCTTTGAAATTGAAAGTTATTTATTGAAATAGAAGTGATTTATTACAAAGAAGATTTGACCTTTTATGATCTTGAGGAGATGGCATTTAATGTGTGTGTCCCCTTTTTAGTTTACATGCCCATCCATTCATATGTATTTACATATCCTACATATGCATACACATATTTCTTTGTCTTATAGCCTTACCTGCATACACATATAATTTCATATATATTTAACCAAGTTATTCTATGTGTTTTATTTTATGTTTCATCCACACTATATAATCACTTATATACCTTTATCCCTGTTTAAACATATATTTATATTTTTTTAAATTACCATCACGGTTATGTATACATATGTATTTATTCTATCCTCCATCATGAAGCTTACAACCTGCACTTACATATATAAAGATCTTATATGCATAACCTATGTATTTGCTCACATGTTTTACCTTCTACTTAATATATTTGAGTACATGTGCTTATATACAAGTATAGATATTTTATTATTTCATAAGCATTATTTCCAATTTCTTCATATACATTATATTTCTATGGTCATATATGCTTATATATATATATTTATATATTACCAACAATTAAAGCTTATATATATTTTTCTATAGGATTCAGAGATTTTAAAATGCAATACTCAATATAGCTTTCAATTCACTATTATATATATCCAGATATTTTTAATTACCAGGAACTCATCTATTCGTCTTGTAGAATAAATATTCTAATGATTTAAATCGGTTAATTACCCAATTAACAATCGTTGAAAATCTGGGTCGTCACATTCCTCCCCCCTTTGAACTTTTCGTCCTCGAAAAGGAACGAACCGAGAATTTCAATTTAATGTTTATTTTAGTTAAATTATTCTTTAAACACTTTTAACTCTTTACTCCTTTATTTTATAATTTTAAAACACTTTAAAATCTACATAATATCACCAAAATAGCTTTTATATAAAAATACTTTTTATACTCGATGTTTAAACAAGTCCATCCTTGTTCTCACAGAAATTCGATCATACGTTGATCAGGCGTAGGACTGAAAATCTATAAGTACTCAGCAGACCCATTTCAACATCTAGTGAAAATACTTAAAAAATATTTTTATTAAAAATATCGAAAACATTTTTGAAAATAGAGGAAATATCTTTGATGGGAATGCTTTGGAAATCATCACTCCCATCCACGGTCGCAGTTAACCCGATGGTTACGTTGCCATCCGGGAAAAATCCATAGATAACATTAGGCCTCCGCACCCCTCAATTACACCAAGGAACCCGCTACAGATCGTAGTTATACCCGGGCTTTACGTTGCTATCACAGCAAAAACCCATATAACTGTAGGCATCGGCGCCCTCGAATTTCGCTGCCAAAAGAATGAAACTCCTCCACTCAACCATAGATCGCAGTCTACCGATGTTACGTTGCCATCCCGGCAAAATCAAGTGTAGACTGTTGGCACTCATCCTCCACACGATTTTTGATATGGTCCACACACAGTAGATCGCAGCGATATCGAGTTACACTATCGTCACAGCATAACCCAAATGCCCCTATAGGCATCAGCGCCCTCGACTTTCGCTACCCAACAATCCTCATGAACTAGTTTGTCCGGACTCCTCACAGGATCAACTTTAGAACCCCCCTTAGGGCTCAAGGCAGTACCACCCTGTGGCACTCCTAAGAAGTTCATTCAAGGGAGCGCCTTTTTCCCCAGAGCCACTTTCAAAACACTTTATACTATACACATATAGTAATTTCCAAATCGTACACCTAGTATGAATTTCATATAAATCTCCTTTCTCAAAATCGATTATCCCAAAATTGATAATTCACAAACTAGGCTTTCCAAGTTCCAAATTTGATTTTCCTCAAAAATCAAAGCCTTTTTAGAAATCCATAGGTTCCCAAAACTTTTTCCCAAAATCATTTTCACAAAATCCTTTATATATACATACATATATATATATATAATAACCTTGGGAAATTTTTTAATCACTTCATACTTGTATAAATTCACTTTTATACTTCAAATACTTTCAAAACCCTTTTTCTCCTGGTAATAGATTCAACAAGGGGAGTTTACCATATATAACAAAGATATATAACTTTGTTTATTCCAAATCAAATATTCAAATTTGATTACTCTTTTATAAAGTTATTAACCACATTACCTTTCTTCATAAAGTGAATCTTAAATCATAGAAATTTCCAATTTCTATTTTACCTCATCATATATTCCACAAAATATACTTTTCATTTCAAAGACCATTTACAGTTCTTATCCATAAATTTTCAATGCCAATTTCATTCAAACCTGTACGATGTACACATATCATCCGTACGCTATATCAATCTGATCGCTCACTCGATCACACAATTTCACTTCCGAACTAGTATTGTCCACCCGACTTCCTAGTGCAGACTCAGGTCTAGTTTCTTGATCAAAAACCATCATTCTCCTTGCATAGTCACAACTATGATAGAGAATATCCAGAACCAATCAAAAATCCATATACAGGTTCACCGTTGAAAATCGTGCGAAAAATCCCAACTCGGATTGATAATACTATCTCGAAATTCTGTGCTCGAATCTGGATCAAATCACTATGCGAATAGAATAATATATGTACATCCTACGTATTTATCTTCATTGATTATCAGTTAAATCAATTCCCTTTCTATTCATCCTCACTTTGATTTTATTCACTTATTCACATTTGCCTTAATCCCCATTTGGATTATCACTTCAATTCTTATCTCAGTTGGGTATTTAATCAATAATAGTTTGAACCCCGACCAGTTTATATTTAGAAAATAGCTTGAAAACTTTTAAAATAAATAAGTAGTTGAAAAATAATTATTAACTGTAAAAAGCCGTAAAATAGTTAAGTAATTGTAAATAGTTGAAAAATAGTAATTATTTATAAAACAATTGAAAAACAGTAATTAGTTTATAATTCAGTTGTAAAATTGTTAAATAGTTCCAAAAGTAATTGTAAAACAAGCTTAAGATAGTTTTAGGTTTAAAAAGAAAAGTTGTATAGTAAATAGTTTGGAAAAATAGATTTATATTAAAACAATTTATTTTGAAAATAGTCCAGAGTCAAACTGTTCAATTCCCCATCAATTCAATTTAAATTTCCATTTCCATTTAAAATGACTCATTTCTAATTTGAATAACATCAACTTCCCTTGAACTTGATTTATCCCCAATTCAAGTTGAATTAATCTCAATTTCTTTCCAAATTCAGATCAAATTCCATTTGATTCTAAACATATTCACTTCAATTACAATTTCAAAATTTTCAAATTAATTTTGACTAATTTCAAATTGAATCCACTTCAATTTCAAATTATTTCAATTTCTATATGAATTAATCAAAATTCCCATTTGAATTTGAACTATTCAATCTTCAATTTTATTTCAAATAAATCCAATTCAAATTTTCCATTTGAATTTTATACTTATCCATCTTCAATTCTAGTTAATTCAAACTAAATTCAATTTGAACTAATGAAATCTGAATCTCAACTTTAAACCATCTCGAATTATATAAATTCGAGTTAAATTTTCAAATGTTGATTTAACCCCTTAAATCAAATTAACCTTTATTTTTAAATCAATAATCCCAATCTTTAAAGAATTTAATTCTGAGTCCAATTCTCAAAATTACATTTTAAATTATCTTTATTTAACATATTTCAAAGTTCAAATAAGAGTTCAAAACAATTTAGTTTTACAAATTCAATTATTCAAATTTTCAGTTCAAAATAATTCCATATCCTTAATTTCAAATTAAAGTTTAATTTCCCTTTTTATCACAATAATGGATATATTACCACACTTCATTCCTCATTCATTTAAACAAATCCAATTCACAATTTAAAGATTATTAATAACAATAGGATGATATCATCCAATTTATTTTAAAACATCCACCCATTTCCAATTTCCAGATCTCAAACCCATTTTGAGATCACACAAACTCCCAATTCAAATTAACCATTTAACTCCCGAAGTTAAATCACAATTTCATCTTGAAATTTCCAATTCAGGTTGCTTGTTAACTTATTTAACTTTCCTAAAGTTAAATTCAATTTAATTTCATTAACCTTACCCAATTTGAATTCCTGCTTCAAAATTTAAACTTCACATTAATAATCTTATAAGTTCAAAAACTTATCACCTTGGGTTTCACATCTCATTTCAAATTTTAAACTCAAAATTTAGAGTTTATTTCAACCCATTTTTGATATTATGTATATCCCTCATATATACATATTATTTCCTTTACACTCTAAGTTATCCTTAAATTTTAAACCACTTTTGATTTTAGTTCAAACAGTTTCCTTTAATGCTTTCAAACAACTCTTATTTTAAAATAAGATCACATTCAAAATATTCTGAATAATACTCTTTATTATTTCTATTAACATTTGAAACAATTTCAAAACTTTTCAATTTACATCCTTTCTAATTTACAAGTTATTCACATCTAATGGTTACTTCCTTAAAACATTTATGTGTTTATTGGAAAACAGTCATCCTATTTAAACTTAATAACCATTTATTTTCTGGTTTGAAACCATTTTAATTCATCTTATTTGTATAGTTCATTTTATCCAATCCTTATTTGGATATGTATATATATATATTACTTAATTTCTTATTTAATAACCAATTATTGCTTTATAAATATGATATAAACTTTTATAAAATTATCCAGTTTTAAAATCATTTTTAAAACCTTTATATAAGAAAATAACAAGTACGCTCTCATATATATATATATACTCAACTCATCCTAAGGTACCGCTGACCCTATCCTTGATGAGTAAACCCACCAGAGCCAAGGTTCTCGCTTAACCTTCGCTCTAATACCAAATGTAACGGCCCAGAATTTCCGATCCCAAAAATTCCAAACAGTTAGGAAAGAAGAAAAGAGATAGAAGAAAAAAATAGGAACACAACACTGATTCTCACAAAACGCAGCGGATCAAAATATAATATCAAATAAAATAACAGTTATACAAGGAAAAACTGTATCAGTTAATTTACATCAATACATTAGAGTTACAACATTTCACAATCACTGGACAGTTAAAATAACGTGTCCCAGATAAATAACAATATATCACAGCAAAATACACTCCATACGTTCCTGCCATCTAGCTCGCCTCCTGAGCTCCAGAACGCCCTTACTTGAAAATCTGTAATACTCGGTCTGACCCGAGCATTACATCAAAGTAACACCCGGGTCAGGCTAGAAACCAACGTGAGTAAAACCATCAACATGAAATACTAAAGCATAAAATTTATTTAAAACCCGGGGTAACTCGTACCTTATTACGAGTTCTTAACTTTTTATATTCAATACTTATTCACAGATCAAACCCTAAGTACCCTTACTCAGTTTCAAAGGTCTAGATATTTAAATTATACCATTCCAGCCTATCGATTTCACATATGAAATCTATAAAGAATTATTGAAGAGTTTAAATCGAAGTGGTTTCGGGTATGAACTGATACCCGATTCCGGTCTCTTCAAATCCCATGTCACCTTAACCCAAGTTATTCAAGTGAATACAATTCAATTTTAAATACAAGATGCCAACTTTTACACAGTAATTCACCATCGATAGATAACCACATTATCACTATTCAAACCAAACATATCATATCACAAAACATTTCATATCAGAAATATCAACCAATCATTCATAAGCAAGATTAATTAGTCGCACCATTTCTAATAATTTAAATAAATTAAATTAATTACTTTAATAATTTTTAATCCTGCTTACTTATCAGTAATTAATTACAAACCATTAATTAATCATCCCTTAATTATTTTCTCTAATTACATTTAGTAATTAGCCTTTAATTAATTACCCAAATTAATTTAACTTCCACCCATTCACATTAATTACATTTATCCTTAATCATTAATTAATTAAAATTAATTAATTATACTTAAATTACTTTACTAACTTAATTAATCTCAAATCATTAAACCTTAATTAACTTTAAGGTAAATCATTATCTTTATTAATTACCCAATTATCATTATCATATAAATTTAAACATTTATCTTTAATTAACTTACTAAATTAAATCATTTAATTTAAGTTTTAAAATAAAAATAAATATTTAACTTAACAAATTAAAGTTAACAATTTATATAACTTCCTAAATCAAATGTTAAAGAAAACAATTATAAAAGAAATTTATATAAGAAAAGTTTTAAACTAAATTTATTTTAAATTTAAAACCTTGCTTTTAAAAAACTTAAAAAAACTGTTTTAAAACTTGCTTCGGGTTCAACCCGCCCTCTACCCGAGACCCACCCGAGTAAACCCACTTCCCTTTTCTTTTTCTTTTTTTTAAATTAAGTTTAAACTTGTTAAAACTTTTAAAATCTGAAACAAGATTTACACTCACTTTCTACTCGAGTCCATACTCGAGTCACCTACCCAAATACCCGAGACATTCCTCGAGCCAACTTCCATCCCAAACCACAGACACATAAACACGCCGTGCACATGCACCAGCGACCCTGGTGTCTCCAACCACCGCCGACGCTTCGAACATATCAACGATCACCCCCATATCTGATCCCGACCATCAAAACTTCGTCACGAAACTCAGATAAAAAACGAGCAGTTCTAGACAAAACTAGAAACCAAACAACGCCTGAAAACTCCCTCGAACGGCCAACGCCGACCACCAGCACCCTTACAACTCCGGCCATACCTTGCTGACCTTCCACACTACCATTTCCCATAGTCCCGTGCAACTCGATTCACCAGAGACGACACAGCCATTCAATTTCCGACCACGATCCATTCTAGGGTTAAAACCCTTCTTCGATCGAATTCCGACGCCACAGTGACTAAGAAAGTCACCCGCCATTTTTCCTAGCCTCGGAAACTCTCCAGCAACCTCCAGTCGAAACCCCGACCACCCGAGTACCTCCGGCCACCAGAATTTGCTCAAAACTCCCTTTCTGGTCAACCCCGAAATACTATCTTGTTCCTACTCTAAAAATTATGATTTAACTCTTAAAAATCATGATTCTAGATGGAGATTCAGATTTTATAAATAAAACAGAGAATTTTGATGTTTTTGTTTCATCCCATTTTATGTTTTTACTATTCTTTTTGATTTTTAGATAATACACGAACAATATCGTACTTATAACTATTTTTAAATTAAAGATCTTCCCATTATAAACAATTTCTGTTTGAACAGCAAAGCTTAAAGGAAATTAGAAGTTGAGATCTTGGTTTTTGAAAGGTTTGTAAACCTGTTTAACAGGAACAGAGAATGTCTCTTGATCCAGATACACACACATATATTTATATAAATATACAAAGACATGCAAACCAAATATTCACTCATGCAAACCCTTTCACATCATTATATAATACATTCATCACATGCAACAGTTAAGCAAGAAATTAGTTTGTTTACTCATAGGCATTTCAAAAATAAACAGAGGAAACCAGGTTGGAATACTCACAGATAATGTTTAACAGAGAACACTGCTTTTGAAACTGCTAGCTTGCTTTGATTATACTTCTTGCTTAAATTTGCCTGTCTTGAATTCCTTTCACCATTTTCTTGTTTTCTTTTACTGTCTTGGTTCCTTTAAACTTTTATGGCAGGTACTTCCATTCGTATATAATTTGTTGGTGAGGATGCTAATGGTTGAAGGCCACAAAACAGTGATTTGTATGTGTGTGTGTGTGTATATATATATATATAGAGGAAAAGTAGGCTGTATTGTTTTGTACACAGCAAGCTTCTTTTAATTTTCATTATATTTTCCTTCAAATTTACTTTTGGTCAGAATTTTACTTTTGACCTGAAATGATCTTTTGAAATTGAAAGTGATTTATTGAAATAGAAGTGATTTATTACAAAAAGGATTTGACCTTTTATGAGCTTGAGGAGATGGCATTTGATGTGTGTGTCCCCCCTTTAATTTACATGCCCATCCATTCATATGTATTTACATATCCTACATATGCATACATATATTTCTTTGTCTTATAGCCTTACCTGCATACACATATATATTCATATATATTTAACCAAGTTATTCTATGTGTTTTATTTTATGTTTCATTCACACTATATAATCACTTATATACCTTTATCCCTATTTAAACATATATTTATATATTTTTAATTACCATCAAGCTTATGTATACATAGGTATTTATTCTATCCTCCATCATGAAGCTTACAACCTACACTTACATATATAAAGATCTTATATGCATAACCTATGTATTTGCTCACATGTTTTACCTTCTACTATATATATTTGAGTACATGTGCTTATATACAAGTATAGATATTTTATTATTTCATAAGCATTGTTTCCAGTTTCTTCATATACATTATATTCCTATGGTCGTATATGCTTATATATATATATATATTTATTACCAACAATTAAAGCTTGTATATATTTTTCTATAGGATTTAGAGATTTTAAAATGCAATACTCAATATAGGTTTCAATTCACTATTATATATATCCAGATATTTTTAATTACCAGGAACTCATCTATTCGTCTTGTAGAATAAATATTCTAATGATTTAAATTGGTTAATTACCCAATTAACAATCGTTGAAAATCTGGGTCGTCACAGAATGAAAATGTTTTATGAAACTTTTTAAACTTCGTGCTCTTAATGTTCATGATACAATAACTGATCTCATTTTGTCGTTGGAAAATAATACTAATAATGATTGCAACATCATTAGTGTCTATTTTTGAGTCTCAAAATGGGAGATCTTACAGTTTTATTCAAATAACATTTGAATCATACTTAGTATTTTAATTAGTCAAACATTTCAAAATTTTAATAAATTATTTAAATATTGTATTATAATTACCAATTATTATTTTTCTAAAATATAATTGAGAACAAAGGTTTAACTGTTGTTAAAGAAAATACTTAAAATGTAATCAAATATTATATTAGTATTTAAAATTAATTAATCAAGAAATTAAGTTTGGACAAAAAATTTATAAAATTAAATTTATTTTGAAAATAATTTCATTTAATTAAATTTTATAGATATAAATTTAATACTTATAATATATATAAGTGACTAAAGCCTGTATTAGAGAGAGAGAGTGTGTGTGTGTACACACACACACACACACACTCATATATATATATATACACGTATGTATATGTATGTATGTATGGAAAATCTATTTGGACACAATTTGTTGACATAATGGATCTCCGCCATTAGATTGGTCCCTGAATTGCACCTCCCATATAAAGACAAAAAGATCCGACGGTCCAGATCTTTTATGTCACCATTTGTGTTTTATTTTGTGTTCAAATAACCAATAAATAATTTATAAATCATTTGTGTCACACACATGCCGACTACCTTACCGTATTAATTTAAAAAAAAAAATCATTTTTTGCTAAACCAATAAATAAATTAAGGATAACAGTGACATATTAAAATTAGATAAGACGTAGTACCTTTTGATGAACAACTAGAGGTTGTACACATTGAACTATAAGTCCTACCTTCAAAGAACACCTTCTTTACTCTAAAACTGGTTTGCAAGCCCAAGCTAAAGATAACTTAATGGTGGAGATGAATATCCTAATAAAAAATGGTGTACCTTAATAATGTCCCCTAGGGTCTTATTTATAGTTGTAGGGTGGAGCTATTGATGTCATCATCGATACATATATTTCTTAACAAATTGAGAACTAAACAACGTATCCATCAAAGCTCACAACTTGAAGATATATTGCTCTATATATGCCATGTAAGGGGACAAACAATTTTTAATTTTAATAATAAACAATTTAAATTATTTCAACCCATTTAGTAAATTAACTACCTATTTTTAATTAGTTTAGACCCCAAATAATTAATTACTTTAATTAATTTTTCATCCACAATGAATAATTAGTAAACTAAATATGTGACGACCGCCCACGACCCCTGCACCAAACCTAGACATAGTGCGCTGTACAGTGTGCCAGACAGCCATGGACAATCATTAGGGTTAAGTTAAAACAGCAGAATCTATCGTATAACTCACATCGCATGGACAAAATACAATAGAATATATATAGTGAAGCTTTACAGAATAGAATGTCATCATATAAACTTCATAATAGTTGAATACAAACATCTGAATAGTCAATACATCAAGCCTCACTACATATCACTCAGAGAATTATACAAAGCAGCGGAACATCCAGTACATATAGTAAGAAAATAATATGCAAGCCTCCAGCTCGTCTTCATCATAAGCATCGTTGGAAGCAAGAACAGCACCTGTCACCTGCTACCTAGTCTGCCCGTCCCAAAATGGACGAACAGCCCAAGGCAATAAGAGTTAAAACATAAAGCCTTGAGTTAGACAATAGTCTTAGTGAGCGGTAAATTAACTAACAACATACCAAAAGAGCATAAAGGAAAAAGGAATGGGAATCCAACCCTCCCACTCCACCTCGTTCTACAGTGATAGCCCCCAGACACACACTAAGCAGAAGCAAACATAGCAAAGCAAACAATTAAGGTAAAGTAATTATCACTCGAGTCAAGGGCGATGTTTTCCAAGTACAAACCCCCAAGGCCTAAACCAAGATCAGATAAACACCCAGAAAATACCGCTCTTGAGACCGAATGACGATACAACCAAACATCCATGACTCTGGCTATCACTGTTATCGTTGCTTCGATATCACCGTTAGTTGAATGACCGGCTCATTATTTCATCCGTCCGTCAAGGGCTAATGGAAACCCCGGTTCTAGACATAACTCCGCACGTCATCGTGACCCGTGCCTAGGACTATCGAATCTGCCCAGAGTACTCGACTACCAATCAGTAGCCTTCAGGGACTATCGAATCTGCCCAACGTACTCTTGCTTTGAGCATGCTAGAACCTTCAACAACGATGAGATCTCAGCCTTCTAGTCATCCTCCTCGACGACTATTTTCATACTAGCTCAAGCGCCTCTCGAGCAAACCATTATCCTCAAACTTGAACCATTTCACCGAGTTATCAACATGCTTGGAATGATCCCGTCTGGATTATACCAAGACTCTCTCATATCATGCCTCGCTTCATCACATCCTAGCAAAGCCTCTTCTCAACATCATCATCAAATCTATCCATATGAGCTTCATCATCCGCTACATATGCCACGAGCAGCTTTTCCAATTCAAGAGCCTTTCTCTTAGCTTTTGAATCATCTTTGACCATCTTGTCTAAATCAAATCATCAATCAACTAATTCATAACAATCAATCAAGTCAAACATTAATCCAAGTAATCAAGCATTCAAATATGATCTAATGAACAATTATAACAATAATGGCAATTTCGTAAATAAAGAGTCTAAAGTCTAACAAGCATGAAAACATGAGCAATATCTCTATAATCTTGATGAATGAACTTGCATAGGTTAACATGTAGTAATATGGATGTCAAATCATTATGAACAATAGATCTATACTTAAGTCTATGAAAATGCATGGAAATCACTATTTTAACCCCAAATCAAGCCAACAATCCGATATACTCCTTTGGATCCGTGTGAGAGATAATCACCACTCACCAAATCACCTAAACAACCCAAAAGCAACACACTTCAGATCTGGACAGCAAAGGATCTAACTCGATCTATCACAAATCCGCTTCAAACGCTGAAATCTCTCTTCAATGGATGTAGATCTTCAATCTAAGCTCTTGGATCTTCGATTTGATCTTCGATTTGGATGGAAGGAATCACAAGATTAGAGTGGAGAAAAGAAGTGAAGAAGTGTAGAACTCGAGCTCTCAAAATAGCAGCACTTCGTCGCTTCAAAATCCGGATCCCAAAAGTGAGGAAATGGACGTGTATTTATAGGCTGAAATCCCCTAAGTCGTCCGCCTTCATGAGTCATCCACGACTTAACAAAACCTCACGACTTACGACTCATCAGATCTCACGACTCAACCAACATCACGACCTACGACTTAACACACACAAGCGGCTTAGCAACAATGCCGCTCTAACGAGTTAACTGGGATACGACTTAGCGACTCAACACAATGCCGCATTTCTACCTAATTCGTTTGGACGACTCAACGATTTACGACTCAACGACTTAACTTAACTTGACGACTTATCGTCCTTGCGACTTAACGACTCAGACCTATGCGCGACCTAAAGCATGCACGACCTAACTGAGGTACGACTTAACACTAAGTCACCCAACGACTTACGACCTAACACCTAAGTCGTCTACGACTTAACACAGACACGACCTAAACTATGACGACTTATCCCATAACCCTTAAGTCGTTAACCCGCTTATCCCCTTAGGTCGTTAACTCCACTGAGTCGGTCACTTACTTAAGTCTGCCTATTCTTGAGTCGCCAACTCCTTAAGTCACCCATTTCTTAAGTCGTCTACTTCCTTAAGTCGTCCCAATCTCTTAAGTCGTCCAAATCCTTAAGTCGCCCACGACCTAGCCTTCTTTACGACCTAACTTCCAAACGACTTAAGCTACAACACGGCTTAACTTCTAGACAACCTAACTTCTACATGACTTAAGCTCTAGTCGACCTAAACTCTGGACGACTTAACAATACTAACAATCTAATAACAACTGTTTTACGATGTTTCGATCCGTAAAAATACGGGTCGTTACAAAATAAATGTATAAAACTAATTATTAGAAGCATGTATCCTTATATTATAGCAATTATAGAACTTCCCCCCTTAAGTGGAGAAATACTCACTTGACCAAGGTGCGAGGCGATGGTGTTGGGCGGTGAGCACAAACCTTAGTGCAAGCATGATTCCTCAAATCCGTTACACATATACTTATAATGTTTTGTTCTAATACTCCTACTGCAAAGCAGGGCCCCACTGACCGACCAAGCCATGAAGTGCTAGTCTGAGAATATGAGCACTGCCTCCAATAACTTCAATTCCTAACATCCACAACACATCAACTTATAAGACAATTTTCCGATTGCTCAAGCTATCCTCCAATCATCCTTAATTCAAAACATCATACATACAAAGAAGTATAATATTTCCCAATCGGCTCACTCTGCTCCATGAGTGATCCAAAGTCGAACACCATAAGATAGAAATCAATGTTCCATGTGATCAAGGATCTAGTCCCCCATAGGGTGAATGCTTATGTAAAGAGACAACAAGAAGGAATCATCACAACAAAATTGGGAACAATAGGTCCATGTCTACCAAACAGTTTGCTGATGAGTTCTACAATTTTTCGAATATGTGCAAAAAATTAGCAAAATTTTCCATATTAAATATTTAAGCAATGTGAATATTTTCTGAAAAGCTATAGTGAACAATTTACACACAAACAAGTTTGTCTATTCCCGTAATAGCCTAGTGAAAACATTGCACAAAAATAGTATAGGTGGTAGTATTTGAGCACACATAACATACGCTTAGCATAAGAAATATTAAAACTATGCACACAACATAGAAAACCTAATAACATTGATAAATTTGAACATGCGAACAGACAAATCATAGGATATAAGATCAAATTAAATCGAACACCTTGTCCATCACCACACAAGATAATAAAAACAATCATGGCCTCCTCAGGCTGCTAAAAGTATAAAGATAAATATTTAAAAAAATTATTGAAAATTTTATCTCAGTAGTGAGGATGATGATGTCATACTTCCGGCTTCAAGGATCTTTTGTGCAAATTATTTTAGACGATAATTCAACCCTACCGTGCACAAATGGGTTATAGAATTATTAACTTCATGATTCAATAAAGCCTTATAACAATGAAATCGGATTCAAAGTTTGTACTAGTTTAATCCAATAAGAACACTTAAAATTTTAATAGCTAATGATGCAGCAAAAGAGTTTCATTGTAGGAAGAAAAAGAGAAGTAGTTATATATATTTTTATGGGATGGCAGTCCTGTTTACAGGCATTGAATGTCATGTCCGTTACAAAGTTCATATCCATTCACTCCAATGACCATAATTATTCACTCCAAAGGCCATAACAATTCAATCCATTGGCCAAAAATTTTTCATTCAAAATATGTCCGTCGAAGTTTTTTCCATCGAAAACCATTTTGACATAAAACATTCTCCACCTATTTTCAAACTAAAATGTTTAAATTAAAGAAATAAATGAAATGACTGCATCACATAGGTGACTGCATACGTACCTAATTGAGACTAACCCTACATAGTTCAAGGATAGAAAATTTCATAATCGTCGAACCAATACATAAATGATATGTATCATTTTATTTAAAGCTTCACTTAGTTTAAATTATTTAATCTTATTGAGGTCTATGATGAACTAATCTTAAACCATGAACCCCTATGAAAGGACTGTAATGGTCACATATATTGAGTTCCTTTAAGTATAGTATTCTATATGCTCAGCGCATTAATAATCATGTTGTAACGACCCTAAACTTTTATTGATTTTTATTTGTTAAATTAATTGAAATTTTGTGAAATTTTAAACAATAAAATTTGAAAATAAAAATTTATTATTTGGAATACATCTATTTTAATATAGCAACTGGTAAATTTTCATCTAATAATATTGAAGTTTATTTTCCTGTGAAATTTCATTTCAAATCAAACTGGTTAATAACAGTGAATTTAAAAGTTTTCCGAAACCAAAATATGTCAACAGGTGAAAATTTATTCAGATCATTCTGAATCAGACTGCGAAATTCGTTTTTCCAAATTTGGACTTCTATTGCTCCGTTTATCTTAATTATGGCAGAATAACAGCATTTCTGGTACCGATTATGGACTTTTGATCGGATGATCGTACCACTAATATCTGTATACCGTTTTGATCGTCTGGTCGCGCTGATCACTGCGGTATATTTATTTATGTATTTTTGAGGTCCAGTACGCGACGGATATGATATAACTGTTCGTCGTATCGGTACCACAAATTTCAACCGTTACTTTCCCTGCCTCTTCAAATTTGAAACATGGTGTACACCATCAATTTGCTTTAATGATTCAGCTGCATTTTTGGGATAGCCGTTGCTATTTCTTTACTCGCATATATTATGTGACCTACACTGTTCCACTGTTCACTTTATAACAGTGCCGACTCTTCTATTCCCATCAGTTCACAAATCCTTCTGCCTTCCCTATTTCTTTTCTTTCTTCAGTTCTTCCTTTTCATGTTTAATATAAAATATGTTTAACCCATATTCTTCTTCCCATTTTCTTTTTCTTTTCATTTTTTCCTCACAGCACGTCCAGCCCCTCTCTCCCCTCCTCGCCTCGACTCACGCCCAACACCACCCTTCGGCTGCCCTACCCAGCTCCTTCTCCTCCACGCCGTATAGCCAAACAACCCGCACCCTGATCTTGCCTCCCCTCCTCTGCTCCAGTGCCTACGCCGCACCCTCTCTCTCCCCGGCGTTAGCACACCAAACCCCACGCTTGCCACCACCAATTGCTCCACTCTGGCCTTGCCGTGTTCTACCCTGATCCGTCAAACAGGTCCGTACTTTCTTCCATTCACTCTTCATCTCGCAAGCTTCTCTATAATGCAGATATTACTCTGTGTATATCTATATCTCTTATTACAAGGTTGGTATATTGTTTATGTGAGTTGGTTCTTCTATATATATAGTTATGTGTTGCTGATCTTAGATTTTTTTTTTGTTAGTTATATATATTATATATATTGTTATACAAGTTTTCATAGCCATAAAAATATATGTCATACAGTTATGAGCTTTTCGTATATATTAACGGGTTCACTGTATAAGTTGTATAAGGTTTTATATAAAGTGTTATCACATATATATAGACAAAGTATATAATGTTATAAAGCTTTTAAAGTTACAGAGTTCATATTAACATATGTATGTTTGTATATATTATAAGTTATATTTAAAACAAGCAGAGCTGTCTGCATATGTGGTTTGATTGATAACCACGTATATATATATATATTTGTTTAAAGAATTTATATGTATAAAATCATTCTGAGTACATATGTATATGTTATATAAGCATTTACAAATATAAAAGTTCCATCTTAGAATATGTGTATAGGTAATATCTATAAAATATATAAAGTTCATGCTATGTTGTTATAAAAATTTCTTTACAGTTTATAAAGTAAAATAAGTTACAATCTGTGAATTTATACAAGTATATATATATTAGTTTATGTGCATGAGTTGGTTTTTGTATTGGTACATATATGAGTTACCTGTGGAGTTATATATGTTATGTTAGTCCTATATATATTTACAATCTGTTAGTGTTAGGATATATAGTTACTGTGTAAATGGATATAGATATAAGGCGTTTGTTTTTTTTTAAGTTGTATACTACTTATACAGATGTTATGTGTCAGTCTATATTTGACCTGAGTAACTAATATATACATTTATATAGACAGGTTATGTAATTTTAGCATTTTATGTTTGCAACTTTTATAGGTAAATATGTTAGAATATATAGATTTTCATATTTATTAGCCTGCTTGTATATAACTTATAATTTATATATGTAAAGTATACATGTGATTTGGTATAATAAGTTATGTTATGGATGAGTATATATAAGTAGTTATTTCAAAATATATGATGCATATATGTCGATTTTATGTGTTTAATTAAAACAATGATTTTAAATTTTATATATATATATTAATATCTGTTTTAAATTAAACATTGATTTCATGGGAATGACAATAATAATAATATATATATTTTCTATTCCTATCTAGATGATTCTGATTCGTTTCCATCAATCCCTATCTTTCAGCTTTGCCCGTCAAATTCACTTTCAGCTTACTTCGCTTGATATTGTTGATTGGATTTATTCAATTGTCTAGATCGTGATCCAATACGTAGCTTGCTCTGTTGTCAATCTCTCTAGCCTCGAAAGGTGAGTAATCACTCACGATTTAACATTCTTGTATTTATTAAATTTGATTTCAATTGAAATATGATGCTGTAGTTATTTAAATTGTTATATACGCTATTATCTGTATATGTTCACCTGTGACCTCTAACACCAGTATCTAGTATTTATATGCCTGTTATTACTATTATCTGTATATGTTCACCTGTGACATCTGACACCAGTATCTAGTATTTATATGCCTGTTATTACTATTATCTGTATATGTTCACCTATGACATCAGACACCAGTATCTGTTATTTATATTAATGATATATGCCTGTTGTTATATTTTATATTATCTGTTATCACTCTGCAAGTTCCCTGTTAGTATAGAATTCACTATGGGTTGAAATGATACATACCCGAACGGACTTTAGAATAGGAGAAAATCGTTATGGGTTGAAATGATAAACCCAAGCGATTTTCATTTGAATTGAAATTGGGATTACGGGTCGAAACGATATCTACCCGTATATATTTAAATTTCGGATTGAAATGATAAATATCCATATCACTTAACCATATGATAAATATATATACAAACACCGTTGGTCCATATATATATATAAATATTTTGAAATTGAATTCTATGGTTTTGGAAAGAAATATTTGGTTTTAACAAATGTTGATTTTTAAAAATTTATATATAAATGGTAATGATATATATAGATTTAATAATGATATTTAATTTAATTAAGATGGATTTAATACATATAATATGTTAAGTATAAAATTTATATTTCAAAATAGAATTTGGTAAAAATTTGAATAAGTTAAGGTTGGGAAGATAATTTGAATTTAGTAAAGAATTTTATTTAATTAAACCAATTTAAAACTTATTGGAATTGGGATTTAAGATATGATTTATAACTTGAGTTTGATTTAAATAATCTAATGAATATTTCTTGTTTAAATAAATTTAAGGAAATATTTAGTAGAAAATGAAATTTAAGGCTAGTTAAATGATATTGAATTTATTAAGTGAATATTCCCTGATTAAATAATAATAATAAAGTTAAATCAAGATCTATATGAAACTGTAAATTTGAACTTTGAAAATGTTGAATATTAAAGCTTTGAAATATATTGAAAATTTAAATGGTATAATTAGAACTGAATTGAATTGATGAATAAAGCTTGGATAAATTTGAATTTGGAATTTGAAGTTGATTTAGATCGATTTGCGAGACTTGAGAAAATTAAATGCTTTACTTTATAAATTAATTAATATATATACTATCTTGGAAAATAGTTATATTTGAAATGAAATGATATTTGGGTTTTGAAGTATAAATTAAATTGAATGACCACGGTGTTATAATGTATATCTCCACCTTGTAGATAGTTGTATAGATACTTAGAGGATGGTTATCCCAAACATCCTTTAAGTTACTTGTATTTCAGTTGATATTTCACTTGAGTTGGATTTATTTATATAAGAATGTTAATCCTGACTCGAGTGTTTTGTGTTTTGCTTTACGCTCGGGTCAGACTGAGTGATACAGCATTTGAGACTCATCCTTGGAGTTTGGAGCTTCGTTTGGAGATCCAACTATTGATTCAGCTTCCAGATTTCCAGTTGATTCGTTCACAGAAGTCATCTATTTGGATTGGAGACTTCACTGTATTTGAGATATTATGTTGTATTTTATTTCTAACTCTGATGTTTATATAGTAGCTTCATGAACTACTATTTTATCTTTTCCGCTGCGTATTATTGTATTACTCTGTGTCTGTGATTATGTGATTGATTTATTTACTGTATATTCTGAGTTTTTCCAAATTTAAATTAACAATTCGATATTTTGAATTATTCAAGTCCGACATGTGTGGATTTATTGTCGATTCGAATGGTCCAAAATATCGGGTCGTTACAGTTGGTATCAGAGCTTTGGCTCTAGGCAAAGCTTAGCATATATAGTAAATTTATTTACAGAATCACTTTCGTTCGAGTTTAATCTCTTCCTTTTGACTCGATTTCCTTTGAACTTTGGAACGTTCCCTACGGTTCCAAAATTCATTCTTGTCTCTCTCTATTGGTATTCTTTTGATTCTGGAGTATCCCATAACTCCACTTCGAATGATCTCTATAAGAATAGGCGATCCCGCCGATCTTTGAATGTTTTGTAAAGGGGTGAAACTCCTTTACAATTGCAAATTGAATCACCGAAGATTTATATATCACTCGGTTTAGATGCTGCTATCTCTTGATATGCCGAATTCTATCTCTTGCGATCGAATGTCGATTTGCCTTAGATTTCCGCAGCGATTATATTCTTGAATTCACGGTTGACCCTAGGGTCATCCGCGATTTATATAAGTATATTCATCTTCTATTTTGAAATTAATTATCTCATTTTCGTTCGAACTTATCTTCGAGTCAGAATCCTATTAAATTAGAGTCCCTCTAATTTGAATTTCTATCTTTGTTTTGAAATCCATTCTTGAATCATCCTTTTGAAAAATCGGGTTTATTCGGATTTTGGAAATTGTTTATATATCGAAATTATTATTTTATAAGTATGATTATATTCTATATATAAAAGTGAAATATTTTCGATAAAGATTATATACCCTTTTTAAAATGAGAATTTGAGGTTTCGAAAGGATTTGTAATTTTGAAAAGTTATATAAGAAATTGATTTATATAAAAATGATTTATAACTAAAGGAATTTAAATTTGAAATTCGAGAATTGAACTCCGGTATTTTGAAATTGGTTTTAACGTTTTGTAAATATATAATAATACGGTTTGAAAGTATTTTCCGAATAAGAAATGTTTCAAATGACTTCAAATGAGTTCCAATGAGTTTCGAAGAAATTTCAAAAGAAGTTTGAGAAAATAGAAGTCCAGAACTCACTTGTGTCGCTGGAAAATAATTTCGGTGATGAGTGCATGCATCATCGACATTGATTTTCGAGTTTCAGAGTGAGGGATAGGCCACTTCAGTAGCTTTGCAATGCGAGTGATTTTTTTTAAACCATTTTTATTTCAAAATTTTGAAGTATGATTGATATTCGAAAGATATATGTATATGTATTTGAAACGATTTGAAATGAGCCGGTGTTAAGTCTTCGAGTTTTGGATTTGATATAACCCTATCTATTAAAATTGATTTACCGATTTGTTGCTGATTTCCAACTCTTGAATTTGAAAATGATTTCTTCAACTATTTTGAAGGTTCGAGCACTTTCAAATCAAGGTTAACTTTTCAAAGCTAAGAAATTTTGAAAAGTATTTTGATAAAGTATATAAGTTTGTTTTGAATGTTTAAGTATGAAGTAATATGATTTAAATAAGTTGAAACTGTTTGGTTAAGTAAATGAATAAGGAAATTTTAAATTTTCTAATATGAAATTTAGATTTGAAATGTCTTGAGAAGAATTTGGTCTTCAAAATATTTTGAATAAAATTTAGTTTAAATGTTTTAACTTAGTAACATCTTTATGAAACTATATATTTAACAAGTTGGAATATATATATAAGTTGTACGTATGCTGTTTTATTCGCATAATTAATTTGATCCAAGTTTGAGTACACAAGTTCGAGGTGGATTACACCATTTCGTGTTAGGATTTTTCATTTGATTCTTGATGGCGAATATTTGATATGGATTTTGGGCTTGATTCTTGAATTCTCTATCGTAGTATATGGCTATGCAAGGAGACCGATGGCTTCTAGTCGAGAAACCATATCGAAATCCGCATTAGGGAAGTCGAATGGACAATACTAGTTCGAAAGCAAACTTGTGTGATCGAGCGAGCGATCAAATGTGATTTTGCGAAATGATGACGTATGTACATCTTATATCCTAATATCATTGATATATTTTGACGCTGAAATTGAAAGCTGTCGAGTTAGAATATCTTTGCTTACTAAAAGTAAATTTCCAACTTAAATTACAAAGATATATAACCCATAAAAGCAAAGATATTCAATCTCATATGGCTCTTGATACAGCGAAACTTATTTTTGAAAAATTTGATCCTTATATAAGATGGACCTTAGGTAAATATAAGATGATTTTGAAAACCATTTGATTTTGGAAATGAATTGGTTGACTTAAATTATTGATTTGGAAATTTGGATTTATTTTCAAAATCAATTATTTTGGAAACTTTGAAGCTAAAGATAATTAATTTGTGAAGAAATAATTTGGTGAAATTGTATATGATTTTGAAATTGAACTGATATTGAAACAAATTGAAATTTGAGAACCTTATGTTACTAAAAACTTGATTTGGGAGTTGTCGAACTCATATAAAATTGATTTGTATGAGTATGAAATTGATTCGAAAACTATAGATTTGAAAAGGTACTCAATTTGAAAGTGAAATCTTATATAATTGAAGTCTATATAAGTATGATTTGATATACTATTGATTTTGGAAAGTATTTGATTTGAAAATTAAATCTTATATATAATGGATTTTATATAAGTACGATATTTGAAAGTGATTTGAAAAGGTACTATATGATACATATTTTCGAAGTAAAGATATGGAAAGTGCCTTCTGCTTGATATCCGATTTGTGGCCACATCTTGGATTCATTCTATCGATATTATTCTCTCTGATTTTTGGTTTTTCGGATATGATACTCGAGTGTCCTTTGAATTCCATGGCGTTACCCATGGTCTTATCGTTCTCTCGTGACTGCATAGCGTAACTGCCTGGCTGAGTCTTGCCTAGGGGTACGGATTGTTTCCTGGGGGATCCAGGCGTAACCATTGTGTATCCTGCAATCTGTGTAGGTCGCGAATAGTAGCGCAAATGCTTGGCTGAGTCTTGCCTGGGGGTACGGATTGTTTCCTGGGGGATCCAGGCGTAACCATTGTGTATCCTGCATTCTACTAGTCATCATGGCGTAACTCGCAGGGCTGAGAAAGCTTACGGATATGGATTGTTTCCTGGGGGACCCAGGCGTAACCATTGTGTATCTGCGAACCATGGTTAGACAAAGGTTTTGTTTGTGTTTTTGATTGGATTGTACTTTCCATATCTGTTTTTAAAATTTTTTCCAGTATTTTCACTGGGTGTTGAAACAGGTCTACTAAGTACCTGGAGAATTCTAGGTTTGCGCCTGATCAACGCACTACCAGAGTCTACAGGAACAAGGATAAACTTGTTGAAACATCGAGTTATAAAAGTATTTTCGAAATGAAATTTGTTTCGTTATAAAAAAATATATTTTATTGTAAAAGTATTTCCAGCAAAGAAATTTTGTATCAATATTTGAAATTGAAATCCTTATGGTTTGAATTAATTATTCATGCCCGATACTATTCTTTTGAATCTACCTTATCTGCTCAACCTTATTTATTCACCTATATTCTGTTTTTCCAAGTCCTCCTTCTTTTCCTTGTTGACTATATTTTTTTTTTAAATAATTATTGATTTCTTAATAATATTTGAAAAGTATCTTGAGATAAATTAATAAATTTATAAATTATGAATTTAATGTTTTCAAATAGCTTCTTTGAAAAAAAATAAGTAATAATGTAAATAATTGTTTTCAAGTAGTTTTCATACCTTTATAAAGGTGTTATTTAAACATTAATGGTATTTAAAAAGGAAGCAAGAAATTTTGCAAATGGGTTTTGGAAGATATTAAAGTATTAAAGATAATTGAATTGTAAATGAAGTTTTCAAATGAATATTTCAAGTAAAATTTATATATAGTTTCAAATTAATTGTTTAATCTTGTCTTTTAACCTACCTTTTCTGCCTGGTTGTTCTATTCTCCTACCTCCTCTCTTTTCGGGGACGAAAAGTTTTGAGTGGGGGAGAGTGTAACGACCCTAAACTTTTATTGATTTTTATTTGTTAAATTAATTGAAATTTTGTGAAATTTTAAACAATAAAATTTGAAAATAAAAATTTATTATTTGGAATACATCTATTTTAATATAGCAACTGGTAAATTTTCATCTAATAATATTGAAGTTTATTTTCCTGTGAAATTTCATTTCAAATCAAACTGGTTAATAACAGTGAATTTAAAAGTTTTCCGAAACCAAAATATGTCAACAGGAGAAAATTTATTCAGATCATTCTGAATCAGACTGCGAAATTCGTTTTTCCAAATTTGGACTTCTACTGCTCCGTTTAAATTAATTCTGGCAGAATAGCAGCATTTCTGGTACCGATTATGGACTTTTGATCGGATGATCGTACCACTAATATCTGTATACCGTTTTGATCGTCTGGTCGCGCTGATCACTGCGGTATATTTATTTATGTATTTTTGAGGTCCAGTACGCGACGGATATGATATAACTGTTCGTCGTATCGGTACCACAAATTTCAACCGTTACTTTCCCTGCCTCTTCAAATTTGAAACATGGTGTACACCATCAATTTGCTTTAATGATTCAGCTGCATTTTTGGGATAGCCATTGCTATTTCTTTACTCGCATATATTGTGAGACCTACACTGTTCCACTGTTCACTTTATAACAGTGCTGACTCTTCTATTCCCATCAGTTCACAATTCCTTCTGCCTTCCCTATTTCTTTTCTTCCTTCAGTTCTTCCTTTTCATGTTTAATATAAAATATGTTTAACCCATATTCTTCTTCCCATTTTCTTTTTCTTTTCATTTTTTCCTCACAGCACGTCCAGCCCCTCTCTCCCCTCCTCGCCTCGACTCACGCCCAACACCACCCTTCGGCTGCCCTACCCAGCTCCTTCTCCTCCATGCCGTATAGCCAAACAACCCGCACCCTGATCTTGCCTCCCCTCCTCTGCTCCAGTGCCTACGCCGCACCCTCTCTCTCCCCGGCGTTAGCACACCAAACCCCACGCTTGCCACCACCAATTGCTCCACTCTGGCCTTGCCGTGTTCTACCCTGATCCGTCAAACAGGTCCGTACTTTCTTCCATTCACTCTTCATCTCGCAAGCTTCTTTATAATGCAGATATTACTCTGTGTATATCTATATCTCTTATTACAAGGTTGGTATATTGTTTATGTGAGTTGGTTCTTCTATATATATAGTTATGTGTTGCTGATCTTAGATTTTTTTTTTGTTAGTTATATATATTATATATATTGTTATACAAGTTTTCATAGCCATAAAAATATATGTCATACAGTTATGAGCTTTTCGTATATATTAACGGGTTCACTGTATAAGTTGTATAAGGTTTTATATAAAGTGTTATCACATATATATAGACAAAGTATATAATGTTATAAAGCTTTTAAAGTTACAGAGTTCATATTAACATATGTATGTTTGTATATATTATAAGTTATATTTAAAACAAGCAGAGCTGTCTGCATATGTGGTTTGATTGATAACCACGTATATATATATATATTTGTTTAATGAATTTATATATGTATAAAATCATTCTGAGTACATATGTATATGTTATATAAGCATTTACAAATATAAAAGTTCCATCTTAGAATATGTGTATAGGTAATATCTATAAAATATATAAAGTTCATGCTATGTTGTTATAAAAATTTCTTTACAGTTTATAAAGTAAAATAAGTTACAATCTGTGAATTTATACAAGTATATATATATTAGTTTATGTGCATGAGTTGGTTTTTGTATTGGTACATATATGAGTTACCTGTGGAGTTATAATATGTTATGTTAGTCCTATATATATTTACAATCTGTTAGTGTTAGGATATATAGTTACTGTGTAAATGGATATAGATATAAGCCGTTTGTTTTTTTTTAAGTTGTATACTAGTTATACAGATGTTATGTGTCAGTCTATATTTGACCTGAGTAACTAATATATACATTTATATAGACAGGTTATGTAATTTTAGCATTTTATGTTTGCAACTTTTATAGGTAAATATGTTAGAATATATAGATTTTCATATTTATTAGCCTGCTTGTATATAACTTATAATTTATATATGTAAAGTATACATGTGATTTGGTATAATAAGTTATGTTATGGATGAGTATATATAAGTAGTTATTTCAAAATATATGATGCATATATGTCGATTTTATGTGTTTAATTAAAACAATGATTTTAAATTATATATATATATATATATATTAATATTTGTTTTAAATTAAACATTGATTTCATGGGAATGACAATAATAATAATATATATATTTTCTATTCCTATCTAGATGATTCTGATTCGTTTCCATCAATCCCTATCTTTCAGCTTTGTCCGTCAAATTCACTTTCAGCTTACTTCGCTTGATATTGTTGATTGGATTTATTCAATTGTCTAGATCGTGATCCAATATGTAGCTTGCTCTGTTGTCAATCTCTCTAGCCTCGAAAGGTGAGTAATCACTCACGATTTAACATTCTTGTATTTATTAAATTTGATTTCAATTGAAACGACAATTGAAATATGATGCTGTAGTTATTTAAATTGTTATATACGCTATTATCTGTATATGTTCACCTGTGACCTCTAACACCAGTATCTAGTATTTATATGCCTGTTATTACTATTATCTGTATATGTTCACCTGTGACATCTGACACCAGTATCTAGTATTTATATGCCTGTTATTACTATTATCTGTATATGTTCACCTATGACATCAGACACCAGTATCGGTTATTTATATTAATGATATATGCCTGTTGTTATATTTTATATTATCTGTTATCACTCTGCAAGTTCCCTGTTAGTATAGAATTCACTATGGGTTGAAATGATACATACCCGAACGGACTTTAGAATAGGAGAAAATCGTTATGGGTTGAAATGATAAACCCAAGCGATTTTCATTTGAATTGAAATTGGGATTACGGGTCGAAACGATATCTACCCGTATATATTTAAATTTCGGATTGAAATGATAAATATCCATATCACTTAACCATATGATAAATATATATACAAACACCGTTGGTCCATATATATATATATAAATATTTTGAAATTGAATTCTATGGTTTTGGAAAGAAATATTTGGTTTTAACAAATGTTGATTTTTAAAAATTTATATATAAATGGTAATGATATATATAGATTTAATAATGATATTTAATTTAATTAAGATGGATTTAATACATATAATATGTTAAGTATAAAATTTATATTTCAAAATAGAATTTGGTAAAAATTTGAATAAGTTAAGGTTGGGAAGATAATTTGAATTTAGTAAAGAATTTTATTTAATTAAACCAATTTAAAACTTATTGGAATTGGGATTTAAGATATGATTTATAACTTGAGTTTGATTTAAGTAATCTAATGAATATTTCTTGTTTAAATAAATTTAAGGAAATATTTAGTAGAAAATGAAATTTAAGGCTAGTTAAATGATATTGAATTTATTAAGTGAATATTCCCTGATTAAATAATAATAATAAAGTTAAATCAAGATCTATATGAAACTGTAAATTTGAACTTTGAAAATGTTGAATATTAAAGCTTTGAAATATATTGAAAATTTAAATGGTATAATTAGAACTGAATTGAATTGATGAATAAAGCTTGGATAAATTTGAATTTGGAATTTGAAGTTGATTTAGATCGATTTGCGAGACTTGAGAAAATTAAATGCTTTACTTTATAAATTAATTAATATATATACTATCTTGGAAAATAGTTATATTTGAAATGAAATGATATTTGGGTTTTGAAGTATAAATTAAATTGAATGACCACGGTGTTATAATGTATATCTCCACCTTGTAGATAGTTCAATAGATACTTAGAGGATGGTTATCCCAAACATCCTTTAAGTTACTTGTATTTCAGTTGATATTTCACTTGAGTTGGATTTATTTATATAAGAATGTTAATCCTGACTCGAGTGTTTTGTGTTTTGCTTTACGCTCGGGTCAGACTGAGTGATACAGCATTTGAGACTCATCCTTGGAGTTTGGAGCTTCGTTTGGAGATCCAACTATTGATTCAGCTTCCAGCTTTCCAGTTGATTCGTTCACAGAAGTCATCTATTTGGATTGGAGACTTCATTGTATTTGAGATATTATGTTGTATTTTATTTCTAACTCTGATGTTTATATAGTAGCTTCATGAACTACTATTTTATCTTTTCCGCTGCGTATTATTGTATTACTCTGTGTTTGTGATTCTGTGATTGATTTATTTATTGTATATTCTGAGTTTTGCCAAATTTAAATTAACAATTCGATATTTTGAATTATTCAAGTCCGACATGTGTGGATTTATTGTCGATTCGAATGGTCCAAAATATCGGGTCGTTACACATGTGCTTTAAATCCTTGATTCATGAGTCTACCTGTCACGACCCTGAAATTTAAATTTATTTAAATTTATAATTTAATGAATTCTTGAGTTAAATTTATGATTAAATAAATTTTAGATAAAAATTTGTAAATTAAATTGATTAAATGGAGCGAGTTTCCCCGATAGCCAAGTATATTCTGTATAAATCATTTGAGATTAAAATATTGTAAATAGTGTATATGTGAGTATATGTGTGTATATTGAATGTATGTATATATTTAGGTATATACGAGCAAATTTAATATATATTTGAAGTGATGGTTAAAGATGGTTTGAGTTTATAAATTAAATATGAGACAATAAATATGTATGTAAAATGAACTACAAGACAAAGTATATTCAAACAAGTAGACAAAATATGATAGTGCAAACTAATAAACAAAACAAAGTAAAATACAACAAACATTAACAAATAAAAACAAACAAAAGTTGTACATACAAAGTAAACAAGCCAACAAAGTATAAATATCATCTCAGCCGAAAATAATATGTACAGGCTTTTGATAAACAAGGCTAAAGACAAAGGAAAATATGTCTATTCAAGTATATATTGTACAAAGCAATATTTTTATAAACAGGGATTGTACAGGCATTTAATGAAGCCCCAAAATTTGTTACCTCAGCCGAGTAAGGTAATGTAAGGCAAGATGCAAATACATACTTTCATTTAATGCTCTCTAACTCACCCATACACAAGTACAAAACTAGTATAAAATAATGTTACAAGAGAATGATGCTCAGTCCTTTACTATGAACTGCACATCCCCTTCTTAAAAGTATCTATACATCTCCATGTTTTTGGTTCGTTCAAAACAACTAAGGTCTGAGAGAAAGAAAAAATGAAGTGAATGTCATTTGTAAACAAAACAAGCATCTCAAATTTAAACATCAAAACAAATAAAAAGCAAACCAGAGATATGTAGCAAGCTTCATCATCTTGCATGCATTCTTAGCAAGTTCAAGTATTTTCAAGCATTCCAGTTGATAAGAAATGCAAGTTTTAAAATCAAAGACAAATGAAGGCAATTCCAAGTTTTAAAGTTTACAAGCTTTTTCATTTTCAATGGTGCTCTGTCCATTTAAAAACCCAGGTGAGCAAACTACCTTATTAATGCTTGAAAATCTGTTATATCTGGTTTACTTATTAGAATTGCTTGAAAATGTGCTGTGAGAATGCTGGCATGCCTGTATATTTTGTGTGCATACAGGTATATGTCTTTGTTCATTCATCACAGGGTTTAAATCCTGTTCAAATTTTCAAATTCTCTCCCTCTAGCTTCTTATAGTTCATGATATCTGAACAAAAATAGATTTAAATGAACAAGGTCAAAAGTTTAAAAATATTCTTAAGTAAAATTTGGAAATAGTTTAAACTGGAAGACATTATACAGTGGAAGCTCTAAATCTAGTCAGATTCAAATATCATGATTTTACATTTCGCTTACACCACCTGATTTGATTTGTAAAACTAGGATTTTTAAAACTAAACTCAGAATTTTCAAGCAAGTATTTTGCGAGAGGTTTAAGGTTGAACGGAAGTGGAGTTTGGGTCGAATACTGGCGATCTAGGGAAGGATAGGTCTCGGGGTTTTGTTTGAAGGTAGGCGGGTGATCAGTGATGCTGGGAAAATTGTTAGGATGAAAATCAAGGAATGGTGGAGGTTGCAATTGCCTTTTCTTTCCTGGAACCCTAGTTAAACTAAGTTAGGTAGTTCGATCAATTCCGGGTTCTAGGATGGACCGAGTGCTGCTAGGTTTTGGGGGATGATAGTTCGAACGTAGATGAAGGTGTGGCCGAAGTTACTGACGCTCCGGTGGTCTACGCAGCGGTGGCGAGGCGATTTACTGATGATGGGTTTAAGTCGAGAAATGGATCGAGCAGCCCAATTTCGAATTTCGATGAAATCATCGCAGCTGGCGTTTGAGATGATCGATGAAGTCGTAGGTGACTTGTGGAGGAGCCCGGTGACGATCGGAGAAGCTCCGATTGTATGTGCACGTGCACCGTGCCTCGGCGT
This sequence comes from Allium fistulosum, assembly GCA_030737815.1. Taxonomy (NCBI): domain Eukaryota; kingdom Viridiplantae; phylum Streptophyta; class Magnoliopsida; order Asparagales; family Amaryllidaceae; genus Allium; species Allium fistulosum. The sequence goes on along the minus strand of CM060902.1, from coordinate 792,625,056 downwards.
ATAAATGGGTTTTCTTTGGTCGTTGCAGTGGGAAGGGAGAAGATGAAGTCAAACTCGAAGGGGTACTCGAGTAGGAGCTGGGTTGGCTCGGGTATTTCTTTCGTGATTGCGTGGGGAAGCAACAGTTAAGACAAACTGTTTTTAAGAAGAAAAAATATAATACGAGGAGAGGAAGTACTCGGGGAAATTGGGGTTTGTCTCGGAGCAAACCAGGGAAGACTCGAGTAGAATTTTTGTGCAGGGTTCAAACTGTACCAGTTATTACAGTTTTTAATTTATTTTGTTTGTTTGTTTTAAATTTAAATCTTAAAGCAGAAGTGAAGATAAATAGTTAATTTAAAAAGTATAATTACTTAATGGTAGGGAATTAAAGGAAATTAGTTACTTAGTGAAATTTATTTAGTTAATTGGATTTGTTAAGTCAATTACCTAAGTTTAAATTTAGTCAAAATAATCATTTAACCATTTGGAAAATATAAGTACTTAGAAGAAGAAATTAATTGACAATTATCGGATGTAATTAATTGAATGACAATGGGTAATTTGGACATAAATATTTGTTATTAATCAAGGGGTTAACCAAATTTATTAATTAAAGAATTAAATAAATACTTGAAATTAATTGAGATAAATTAAAGGTTAAATTGATTCATTAATTAAGATTGATTTGTCAATAATTAAAATTGAACTAATAAATGATAAAGAGGGATTTTATTTCAAATAAATTGTAATTAACTTACGATAATTAACCCAGATTTAAAAATTAATACATCTGATTTAAATTTAGTCAACAAATGAATTTTACTTGTGAATGTTTGAACTTGACCGAATGATAAATTGTCTGATATCCCTGTAACGACCCGTAAATTTCAACTGTTTTAATAACGTAATTAGTTGAAATTTTGTAAAATTTAAACGATAAAATTTTGAAATAAAAATTTAATATTTGGAATACGTCTAGTTAAACATAGCAACTGGTAAATTTTCGTCCGAAAATACGAAAGTTTATTTCGCGCGTAAATTCACTTCAATTTAATCAGTTAAAAAGAAGTGAAAATTAAATGTCTTCGGAACCTAAATATTTTTACATAGAAAAATTCTAAATCATCTTCTGAGCAAGATTTCAGTTTGTCGTTTTTCCAAATTCGGGCATCTTTGGCTCCGTCGTTCTTATTTTCTGCAAAATAGCAGTATTCTGGTACCGATATCGATTTTTATCGGATGATCGTACCACTGATTTCTATATACCGTTTTGATCGTCTCGTCGTGCCGATCTCTACGGTATATTCGATTGTCAAATTCGGAGTTCCGGTGTACGTTGCACTTTGCGTAACGCCTATCGTATCGGTTCGGTTTCATGTTTTTTTGTTCTTGCGACCTTTCATTTAGCCACCGTTCAAAAATCAAAGGCCGTTTGTTATAAATATTTCTCTAAATTCACGGTTCAGAACTTTTCCTATTCCTATAATTATTTTTTAACTACTGTTTTTCTAACCGGTTCATATCCCTCACTGCCAATTGCTTTCCTCCTTCCCCTCTTAAACTGTTCTTCCTTCATTTCTATGCAGCCAGGATGAAAAAAAAAAACTTAACCTTGCACGTCTTCCTCCTCCCCACTACTTAGCACGCAACCACCTCCCATCGGTCGCCACCAGAAACTCCTTTCGCCCTCCGCTCGGCCAGCCTAAACCCGAGCCACCCTGATGTGCCAACAGACCACACACGTGCATGCTTCACTTGCAGCCAGTGATCCGTGCCTTCATCTTTATTGGACAGTGTGAGTTTATTTTTATCATGTGATGTGTATAGGTGATATTTATATCATAGTTCGCTTTATAGTCTAGGCTACAGACTTCATTTATACGATAGTCCAATGTATATTTACAGAGCTTTGGTTTTGAAGATAGGTTTTGAAGATAAGTATGTGTATTAAGTTTATATATATAAATATGTCTAGTTTATTAGTTGTTTATATATATATTTATACTGTTATATTATATACGTTACATGAATTGTAGTATATGTTAATTATAGATATTCTAGTTCACGTAAGCTTTAGTCTGTAATTTATTCTTTTGGTTTAAAATTCATTCAAAGTTCACAAAGATCAAGTTGAAGAAACCCGTCCTAGACCAGTAAAAGCATAACACGGTGCTAGCTAATACAACAGTTGTCACCAGTCCAAACAAGAAATATAATGCTTTACGTTGGAAATGAACCATCATGGCACTAGTATATGGACGCACTACATTTAACAAGTCAATAAAGTATTTAAACCATAAATAAACAGTAAATGGCAGAGTAAACCACCTTAATCTACAAAGTTGGATCTTCGCCCTGATCTCCATCATTGTTTCTCGCCTTCCATTTGGCCCATACCCACCTCATCACCATAAACCCAGCAAATGCATAAACCTCGGTTTAAATATATATATACTATGTTAGTTTTATAAAAAAAAAAAATTTTAAAAAAAAATATATGTTGTTTCACGAAAACTATAACCTGGCAATATAATTATGTTACTTCATATGTATTATTTTATATATATATGTTAGTTTATATGTCTTTAAATAAATGTAAGTTACATGTGGTATTTGCTGATGTATATTGGTTTTATAATAATTTGATTTGAAAAGTATAATAAGTGTGTAATTAATATTTATGTTTATATATTTGCTTATGTAAGTTTAGATAAGTTGGCTTTCTGTAGACCAATATATTTGGAGACTTTATTTCTTATGTGTTTGAATTTGATATGGATTTGGAAACAAATATACATATATATTTTTATGATTCATTTTTGAAAATTTTATATATATGTAAAATATATCTTGTTTCATCAATCCCTTGTCCATCTTGACTTACCATATAAATATCGATTGTCGCAGCTGTTCTACAGCATCATCTCTTATCCGTGTGTGTATCTGTATCAGCTGTTTCCCATTCTCATCGCCCTTTCAGCCTCGAAAGGTGAGCACTCACTCACGATTAACGTTCTTTTATTTATTAAATTTGATTTCAATTGAAACGACAATTGAAATATGCTGCTGTTTGATATGTACACTGTCATTACCTGTATCAGTTCACCTGTGACATCTGACACCATTATCTGTTAATTATTTATGCGATGATAATACAGTTTGGCTGATAATTGATTGTTTGTTGATGTTTATATTGGACGTTAAACTGTTAATGTTAAAATGATAAATAAGTATGCAATTGAACTGGATATAGGATAATTAAATGTTAAATTTGATTAACTGACATTTGTATAATATGACCCCTTTAACTGTTAAATTTATTGACACGAAGGATTTGTTTAATTACACTTTGAACCACTGAATGTATGTTGTTAAATTGATGATGTATGAAATTGTAAATAGATGACAAGTGAAGAACCGTAATGTAGAATCTTTAATCTACATGAAATGATAGTGTAGATTCTAGAAATAATTATATTAATTCGTACAAATAACAATGCGAATTAATACGGTTATTTCGGGATTATTTAAATTGATTATTGGATTGATATTGATTGTTGTTATTGCTTGTTTATTTACTTTGACACCATCCCAGTTATCACACTGCAAGTTCCCTTTTACTATGCTTTGTTTTGAATTAAATTGGAATCGGGTTGAAATGATAAATACCCAAATTGAATTTTTACCTAGGATAGGAAATTAAATAAAAACCCGATTGGTCAATAAATTGATTTAAAAATAAAATGAAGATTTTATTTGAATAAATATTATGGTTTTGAAATGGAGTTGAAATTGGGATTTTTGATGAAAGGAAATGTTAATATTTAATAATCGGAAACAAAATGTTAACAATGAAATTGATGGAAAAATGTGGTTTAATTTGAGAAATGAATGAATTAAGTTTGAAATGATTAAATAATTAAGTTTGAAATTATAATTAAGTTTGAAATTATTAACTTTGAAATGATTTAATAATTAAGTTTGAAATTATAATCAAGTTGAAATTATTAAACTTTGAAATTATTCAATAATTAAGTTTTGAATTATTTAATAATTAAATAAGACTGAATTATTTAATGATTAAATTAAATTGGATTTTTGAATAAGTGAATTTTACTTCGTAATAATTGAAATTGAGATTTTCTTTATTTATTAAGTTTTGGAAATTATTTAAAGTAAGTGAATAAATAATTGAAATTGAATTTCCTTTAACAAGAAATGAAAATGTGATATTTTGGAATTAATGTAAGACTTGAAATGTAAAGAATTTGATTTGATGAATTTAATTTAATTCAATTTGTAAGTTTTGATATAATGAAGTTGAATTTAAATAATTGATTTAATGAATTGGAAATTTAATAGAAATTGTTTTGAATGGAAAATTTACTTAATGAATATTGAATGAAATCGATAAATGAATTTAAATTGATTTAAATGTTAAATTAAATTAATTTAAATGTTTTCGAAATGAAACTTATATACGAACTTGAATCAATATTTGAATTGTTTTAAATAAAGGTTGAAATTGAATTATAAGATTTTGAAATGATAATTTGGAAGTTTTGAAACGTAAATTATTGGAAATTGGTTTTGAAAGACAAATGAAATGTTGATTTACAAATTGAAATTGAAATTGAAATTGATTTGGTTTTTGAAATAAATAAACGACCAATCGGTGAAATAATTTCGAAGGTTATTAAAGAGACCGGAATTCGGTTATGGATATACTCTCTATCTAAACAGAAAACCACTTTAATAACTATACGCGGAGTGATGATCCAGAATGAAGTGGTTGGAATGATGTACGTGATGACTGAAGAAAGAGAACGATAATGGATAGCCTTGACACTTGTGTCAAATTGGAAATGACTAAAACAGGAGCTGTGCCGGGCCAATGGAGGATTGATACCTCAAGTGGACACACTTCTTCGAACTACTTATACTTATTGTCGATTGGTGCACCCTTGATTTTGGGAGTGTTGTTTCACGGTGTTGCGGGCGCTGCGGCGTTGCGTTCTCACCAGTCCGGATCAGGCGAACGGTAGTATCACTATCTTGGGTATAGCCTCATGTGCCTTGTCATACTTGTATTCCATTTATGCGCGACCACTACGATTTTGATTTGTACCTTGAGTATATGGATTGCCCTCTGGTGACTTCCGGTTTTGGGGAAACTACGGTCTTGTATATGCTTTTGGGAATAAAAATGTGTTAAGGGTGGAATGGGCCATGACTTAACGCTATTTTGATATCTTTTTATATTACTGATAGACATTATCTACTTATCGTACACTACTACCTAGTAGATAGTTTAACGGATCCTTAAAGGATGGTTATTCCAAACATCCTTTGAGTTACTTGTATTTCAATTGCTATTTCACTTGAGTTGGATTTATTAATATAAGAATGTTAATCCTGACTCGAGTGTTTTGTTTTTCTTTACGCTCGGGTCAGACTGAGTAGTTCAGCTTTCGAGACTCACCTTTGGAGTTGGAGCTTTGCTTGAAGATCCAGCCATCTATTCTGCTTTCAGTATTCGATGATTCCAGTGATGCATTCTGATTGTATCTGATGTATCGTGTTACTCTTCCGTTGTATCTGGTTTAACTCTGATGTATCGTATTACTCTTCTGTTGTACACTCTGATGTATTTTATATATTCATATAGTAGCTTCATGAACTACTATCTCTTTTATTTCCGCTGCACTTATTACTCTGTGTCTGTGTTCTGTGATTATATCTATTTACTGTATATGTTCAGTTTTGCCAAATTTAAATTAACAACGCGGTATTTTGAGCAATTCAACTCCGGCATGAGTGTCTACCTATACACTTATAATGGACGCGAATGGTCCAAAATTCTGGGTCGTTACAGTTGGTATCAGAGCTTTGGTAGCTCTAGGCAAAACTCAACATATAGGGTAAATGTATTTACAGAATCACTCTCATTCGAGTTTCAATCTCTTCCTTTCGTCTCGATTTCTTTGAATTTTGGAACGTTCCCTATGGTTCCAAATTTCATTCGTGTCCCTCACCATTCGTCTCCTTTCAATTCTGGAGCATCACATAACTCCACTTCGAATGACCCTTATAGATCGGCGGTCTCGCCAATCTTCGAATGATTCGTAAAGGAGCAAAACTCCTTTATAATAGGCATTGATTTACCGGAGATTTCTGTATCCTCGGTTTACGATGCTATCTATCTCCTACTATACCTGAATTCTATTTCTTGAGATCGAATGTCGATTTGCCCGAAATTCTGCATCGATCTTATTCTTGAAGTCACGGTTGACCCGGTTAAGGTTGCCCGCGATTTATATAAACTTATTCATCTTCCTACTTTGTTATTAATCATCGTATCTTTGTTTCGAACTTATCTTTGAATCAAAATTCTCTTTGATTTGAGTCCATCAAATTTGAATCTATATCCTTGCTTTAAAAATCCATTCCTGTATCATCGAGCGAGGAATTGTATTTGTAAATAAATAAATAAATAAATAAATAAAATATAAGTAAAATTTTCTGGAATTTAATGGGTTAATTAAATTGTTGTTTGAAATGATAATATTTGATTATCATTTACTGTTCTAAATAAATTTATAAATACGGTTTATAAATTGATTTGGAATTTGAAATGAATTTAATTCAGAAATTTGAGAATTTGGTTTCCGGTGATTTCGAACTTTGGTTTCAAAATTTAAAGTATATATTATTGGAAATATTTTCAAATAGAAACCGTTTTCAAAGAACTTTAGAATGTTGAAACCAATGATCTTCTCTTTGTCACTGGAAAATAATTTCGGTGATGGCGGCCGCATCATCGACGTTCATTTTCGAGTTTCGAAGTGGAGATACTATTCTGTAGCCTTGCTACGGTTTTGTTTGGAAAAATATATTTGATTTAAAATTCTTTAGTATAATTTGATTTATATATATATAGGTATCTTATTTTAAAATTTAATTTGATTTGATATAAATATAATATATATATCTCTAAATTGTTTAAAGTTAATCGGAAATCTAATTCTTAAATTCTGTTAAAGGATGATTTTAAATATAAATGAAACCAAAATTTGGAATAAATATTTAAACTTGAATAATTGAATTGGGAAAAATTTTATTTGTATATTGTTCAATTGCATTCTAATACAACTTACCTAAATCATTCAGAAGTTGAATATGTAATTGGATAATATATAAAATAAATTGAATTTATAAATAAAATTTGAGTGTTTATAATAAATGTTATACACTAAATTTTGATTATAAAGATGTTAATAGTGTTAGATAGGATAATAAGTAAACTCAGTTAATAATGAAATAAATTTGTTTTGAAAGAATTAACAAATGGAAATTTGATCAACATATGAAAATACCTTGAATTTAAAAGAAATTAATAGATGTAAATTAATTTAAATCGAAACTTTTATGTTTTAAATTAATTTATATAGGTTAAATATATGTGATTAGATATATTAAGTAGAATAAAATTAACAGTAATTTGGAACAAAGAAGAATTTAAATTGTTGAAGAAAATATGATTATAATAAAAGATTATTCAAATTTATGGTTTTAAAAAAAAAAATTTGTAAATTGAAGATAATTGGATAATAAGATAATGAATTTAGAAATAGTGAGATTGATTTTAGTGGAATCAAATGGATCAAATCAATTATTGAATATCAATTAATTTAAATTGAATTTATATGGTTTAAATTAATTGTTATTTTGTATTTCAAATCTGTTTTCTTTCTGGTTGTTTCTACTCTCCTACCTCGTTCCTTTTCGGGGACGAAAAGTTTTGAGTGGGGGAGAGTGTAACGACCCGTAAATTTCAACTGTTTTAATAACGTAATTAGTTGAAATTTTGTAAAATTTAAACGATAAAATTTTGAAATAAAAATTTAATATTTGGAATACGTCTAGTTAAACATAGCAACTGGTAAATTTTCGTCCGAAAATACGAAAGTTTATTTCGCGCGTAAATTCACTTCAATTTAATCAGTTAAAAAGAAATGAAAATTAAATGTCTTCGGAACCTAAATATTTTTACATAGAAAAATTCTAAATCATCTTCTGAGCAAGATTTCAGTTTGTCGTTTTTCCAAATTCGGGCATCTTTGGCTCCGTCGTTCTTATTTTCTGCAAAATAGCAGTATTCTGGTACCGATATCGATTTTTATCGGATGATCGTACCACTGATTTCTATATACCGTTTTGATCGTCTCGTCGTGCCGATCTCTACGGTATATTCGATTGTCAAATTCGGAGTTCCGGTGTACGTTGCACTTTGCGTAACGCCTATCGTATCGGTTCGGTTTCATGTTTTTTTGTTCTTGCGACCTTTCATTTAGCCACCGTTCAAAAATCAAAGGCCGTTTGTTATAAATATTTCTCTAAATTCACGGTTCAGAACTTTTCCTATTCCTATAATTATTTTTTAACTACTGTTTTTCTAACCGGTTCATATCCCTCACTGCCAATTGCTTTCCTCCTTCCCCTCTTAAACTGTTCTTCCTTCATTTCTATGCAGCCAGGATGAAAAAAAAAAACTTAACCTTGCACGTCTTCCTCCTCCCCACTACTTAGCACGCAACCACCTCCCATCGGTCGCCACCAGAAACTCCTTTCGCCCTCCGCTCGGCCAGCCTAAACCCGAGCCACCCTGATGTGCCAACAGACCACACACGTGCATGCTTCACTTGCAGCCAGTGATCCGTGCCTTCATCTTTATTGGACAGTGTGAGTTTATTTTTATCATGTGATGTGTATAGGTGATATTTATATCATAGTTCGCTTTATAGTCTAGGCTACAGACTTCATTTATACGATAGTCCAATGTATATTTACAGAGCTTTGGTTTTGAAGATAGGTTTTGAAGATAAGTATGTGTATTAAGTTTATATATATAAATATGTCTAGTTTATTAGTTGTTTATATATATATTTATACTGTTATATTATATACGTTACATGAATTGTAGTATATGTTAATTATAGATATTCTAGTTCACGTAAGCTTTAGTCTGTAATTTATTCTTTTGGTTTAAAATTCATTCAAAGTTCACAAAGATCAAGTTGAAGAAACCCGTCCTAGACCAGTAAAAGCATAACACGGTGCTAGCTAATACAACAGTTGTCACCAGTCCAAACAAGAAATATAATGCTTTACGTTGGAAATGAACCATCATGGCACTAGTATATGGACGCACTACATTTAACAAGTCAATAAAGTATTTAAACCATAAATAAACAGTAAATGGCAGAGTAAACCACCTTAATCTACAAAGTTGGATCTTCGCCCTGATCTCCATCATTGTTTCTCGCCTTCCATTTGGCCCATACCCACCTCATCACCATAAACCCAGCAAATGCATAAACCTCGGTTTAAATATATATATACTATGTTAGTTTTATAAAAAAAAAAAATTTTAAAAAAAAATATATGTTGTTTCACGAAAACTATAACCTGGCAATATAATTATGTTACTTCATATGTATTATTTTATATATATATGTTAGTTTATATGTCTTTAAATAAATGTAAGTTACATGTGGTATTTGCTGATGTATATTGGTTTTATAATAATTTGATTTGAAAAGTATAATAAGTGTGTAATTAATATTTATGTTTATATATTTGCTTATGTAAGTTTAGATAAGTTGGCTTTCTGTAGACCAATATATTTGGAGACTTTATTTCTTATGTGTTTGAATTTGATATGGATTTGGAAACAAATATACATATATATTTTTATGATTCATTTTTGAAAATTTTATATATATGTAAAATATATCTTGTTTCATCAATCCCTTGTCCATCTTGACTTACCATATAAATATCGATTGTCGCAGCTGTTCTACAGCATCATCTCTTATCCGTGTGTGTATCTGTATCAGCTGTTTCCCATTCTCATCGCCCTTTCAGCCTCGAAAGGTGAGCACTCACTCACGATTAACGTTCTTTTATTTATTAAATTTGATTTCAATTGAAACGACAATTGAAATATGCTGCTGTTTGATATGTACACTGTCATTACCTGTATCAGTTCACCTGTGACATCTGACACCATTATCTGTTAATTATTTATGCGATGATTACAGTTTGGCTGATAATTGATTGTTTGTTGATGTTTATATTGGACGTTAAACTGTTAATGTTAAAATGATAAATAAGTATGCAATTGAACTGGATATAGGATAATTAAATGTTAAATTTGATTAACTGACATTTGTATAATATGACCCCTTTAACTGTTAAATTTATTGACACGAAGGATTTGTTTAATTACACTTTGAACCACTGAATGTATGTTGTTAAATTGATGATGTATGAAATTGTAAATAGATGACAAGTGAAGAACCGTAATGTAGAATCTTTAATCTACATGAAATGATAGTGTAGATTCTAGAAATAATTATATTAATTCGTACAAATAACAATGCGAATTAATACGGTTATTTCGGGATTATTTAAATTGATTATTGGATTGATATTGATTGTTGTTATTGCTTGTTTATTTACTTTGACACCATCCCAGTTATCACACTGCAAGTTCCCTTTTACTATGCTTTGTTTTGAATTAAATTGGAATCGGGTTGAAATGATAAATACCCAAATTGAATTTTTACCTAGGATAGGAAATTAAATAAAAACCCGATTGGTCAATAAATTGATTTAAAAATAAAATGAAGATTTTATTTGAATAAATATTATGGTTTTGAAATGGAGTTGAAATTGGGATTTTTGATGAAAGGAAATGTTAATATTTAATAATCGGAAACAAAATGTTAACAATGAAATTGATGGAAAAATGTGGTTTAATTTGAGAAATGAATGAATTAAGTTTGAAATGATTAAATAATTAAGTTTGAAATTATAATTAAGTTTGAAATTATTAACTTTGAAATGATTTAATAATTAAGTTTGAAATTATAATCAAGTTGAAATTATTAAACTTTGAAATTATTCAATAATTAAGTTTTGAATTATTTAATAATTAAATAAGACTGAATTATTTAATGATTAAATTAAATTGGATTTTTGAATAAGTGAATTTTACTTCGTAATAATTGAAATTGAGATTTTCTTTATTTATTAAGTTTTGGAAATTATTTAAAGTAAGTGAATAAATAATTGAAATTGAATTTCCTTTAACAAGAAATGAAAATGTGATATTTTGGAATTAATGTAAGACTTGAAATGTAAAGAATTTGATTTGATGAATTTAATTTAATTCAATTTGTAAGTTTTGATATAATGAAGTTGAATTTAAATAATTGATTTAATGAATTGGAAATTTAATAGAAATTGTTTTGAATGGAAAATTTACTTAATGAATATTGAATGAAATCGATAAATGAATTTAAATTGATTTAAATGTTAAATTAAATTAATTTAAATGTTTTCGAAATGAAACTTATATACGAACTTGAATCAATATTTGAATTGTTTTAAATAAAGGTTGAAATTGAATTATAAGATTTTGAAATGATAATTTGGAAGTTTTGAAACGTAAATTATTGGAAATTGGTTTTGAAAGACAAATGAAATGTTGATTTACAAATTGAAATTGAAATTGAAATTGATTTGGTTTTTGAAATAAATAAACGACCAATCGGTGAAATAATTTCGAAGGTTATTAAAGAGACCGGAATTCGGTTATGGATATACTCTCTATCTAAACAGAAAACCACTTTAATAACTATACGCGGAGTGATGATCCAGAATGAAGTGGTTGGAATGATGTACGTGATGACTGAAGAAAGAGAACGATAATGGATAGCCTTGACACTTGTGTCAAATTGGAAATGACTAAAACAGGAGCTGTGCCGGGCCAATGGAGGATTGATACCTCAAGTGGACACACTTCTTCGAACTACTTATACTTATTGTCGATTGGTGCACCCTTGATTTTGGGAGTGTTGTTTCACGGTGTTGCGGGCGCTGCGGCGTTGCGTTCTCACCAGTCCGGATCAGGCGAACGGTAGTATCACTATCTTGGGTATAGCCTCATGTGCCTTGTCATACTTGTATTCCATTTATGCGCGACCACTACGATTTTGATTTGTACCTTGAGTATATGGATTGCCCTCTGGTGACTTCCGGTTTTGGGGAAACTACGGTCTTGTATATGCTTTTGGGAATAAAAATGTGTTAAGGGTGGAATGGGCCATGACTTAACGCTATTTTGATATCTTTTTATATTACTGATAGACATTATCTACTTATCGTACACTACTACCTAGTAGATAGTTTAACGGATCCTTAAAGGATGGTTATTCCAAACATCCTTTGAGTTACTTGTATTTCAATTGCTATTTCACTTGAGTTGGATTTATTAATATAAGAATGTTAATCCTGACTCGAGTGTTTTGTTTTTCTTTACGCTCGGGTCAGACTGAGTAGTTCAGCTTTCGAGACTCACCTTTGGAGTTGGAGCTTTGCTTGAAGATCCAGCCATCTATTCTGCTTTCAGTATTCGATGATTCCAGTGATGCATTCTGATTGTATCTGATGTATCGTGTTACTCTTCCGTTGTATCTGGTTTAACTCTGATGTATCGTATTACTCTTCTGTTGTACACTCTGATGTATTTTATATATTCATATAGTAGCTTCATGAACTACTATCTCTTTTATTTCCGCTGCACTTATTACTCTGTGTCTGTGTTCTGTGATTATATCTATTTACTGTATATGTTCAGTTTTGCCAAATTTAAATTAACAACGCGGTATTTTGAGCAATTCAACTCCGGCATGAGTGTCTACCTATACACTTATAATGGACGCGAATGGTCCAAAATTCTGGGTCGTTACAATCCCTGATCTGTGATACTTTGTGACATATCCTGATTTTATGTTGTGATCTGTAGTATACTTGATTATCTGTGTTGTAATTTATTATCTGTGATATATATATATATCTGTGATCTGTATATGAAAGATAAGCGATATAGTTATATCGTTCATCAACTATATTCTGTATTCTGATCTGTGATGATTCATCGAGTTGCACTATTGTGTGTGAAACCCCTGGACCACACCTTTACACACACAAATATGGATTTCACGTGGAAATCGGTTAAGTCACAGATAATTTAAATTTGATGTTTTTGAAATTGAAATTTTAATTTCAATTGATTTTGAAATTTGAAATTTGGGTTTAAAGTGAAAAGCTTTTGAAATAGAATTTCAAATATAAAAGTTATTTTGAATAACTTAATCGAGTTTTGAAAATTTAAATAATTTGATTTAAATTTGAATTCAAGATTTGAAATTAAATCTATGATTTTGAAACTAGGGATAAAAGATGATATAAATGTGTTTATATGAAGATAAACCATTTAAAAGTAAAGTTTTGGGAATTTGAATTTAAACCAAGGATTTCAACTCGTATGAATGAATCAGATTTCCAAATTGAAAACTGTTGTTTTCGAATGATAAAAGCTTTTAGATAAGAAAAGAAATTCCAGTTTAAATTAAAGGAATTTCAAGATTAAATTGAAAAATGGATTTTCCAAGTTATGAATGAATTCTTTTTGAAAGCTATGAATTAAATCTGTTTATTTTTAACAGATTTAAATTGATGTTTTGTTTAACCCATTCGAAATGAAATTGTTTTGAAAGCTATGAGTTAAATCTTTGATTTAAAGATTTAACGAATTAATTAAATTGAAATAGAAATCGATTGGGAAAATCTATGAATGAATCTTTGTGAAATTAAGTGAACTTTATGAATTGAATCTTTTTGTTTAAAAAGATTAAAATGGTAATTTGTTAAACCATTTGAAAAGAAAGTTTGGGTTTAACTTGTGACTTAATTGAAATTCCAATATCCATATGTTTTTAAATATTTCGCTCACTATTCGGGTTAGCCGGGAAAGGACCTTTGGGTCGTATAACTCATTCCGAATAGTGATACGTCGTATATGGATAGCATTTGAAGACCGGTGTTGAAGACCGGATATTTTTCGAAAATGAAAGGACAACCTGTCGAATGTCTCTGCACTGAGTCGCGCCGGTATAGAGATTTATATCACTCTTTTGTGACGGGAAGTCCGGACGTGATTGAAAGTTATCCGGAATTGCAAGGGCTTCGTGAGAAGTGCCTTCGGTTCTGTTCGAACCCGGAACAGACTTGTATGGATACATGTCTGACATTACACTTTGAAATATAAAGCCGATTTCTTTCAAATACATATCTGTTGGTGGCGGAGAATTTATTCTCTTAGCTTAACACCCTTCTCTGAGACGTACGAGCTCAGAGGTTATGTAGTTGAAATTTATCAGCGATATATCCCAACTTGGTAATGTGGCATGCTGAGTGTTGCTGTGTGATGATCAGTGTTTGATCATTTGTGATATGATCATTTGTTTGATCTTATATCTTTGTGATCATAGGTTGATCATTTGTTTGACCCGAAGCATGGCTTTGTGACAAAGTGTAGCTTTGTGGACGAGACTTCGTCGAGCCTCACACCCCGGAAATGGTCAAAACAGGAAGAATGCAGCAAGGTTCTAGGGAGTAGCGCCCCTTAGTGTATGTCATTCCTTCTGGATAAAGGTGGTATCATGGTATGGAGCCCAGATACTTAACCTCTGTGGTTGCTGCAAATTTATTACTTTGTGGTTTGTTGGAAATCGGGGATCCTCGGGAAGATCGGTGACGATCGGGGGATGGCATACGCGTGTCAGTAGTTACCTATTTTTGCAGAGGTAACCCGGCCTTGTGTTGGCAGAGATCCGGTTAGGTTCTCGGGTCGTCTATTCCAGGGACGTACCCATCGTGGAAAAGGAAGTTCCTTAGCCTGACCATTTGTTGGAAATCCATCTTCCAATACGAACTGTGTACGGTATTAGTTGTAGAACCTGCCATCTAATATGGTAGCTATAGTAGGCATAGTATAATGGTACCTATGCTGGCTAAGATTTATATTCTACTTTCGAAATGTTTCTACACTATGCACTAATAATAATATCAAAAATGATTTGATTTTGCGTAGTAAGCATCTTTGACTATTATAAGAAGAAATCTCCTCCAATTCTGCGTTTGCATTGTGTGTGTGGTGGGAGGTCTTATGGTAGTTTCATTTTCTAAAAGCATTGCGAATTGACTTTAAAAATCTCTGCTATTTGTTTTTAAAGATAAACTGTTGTGAGCATTGAGTACAAGTGAAGTACGGGTGCCGATTTTCGAAGGTCGATTTTTGGGTCTTGACAAGTGGTATCAGAGCTAAGGTTGAACTTTAGCTTAGGAGTATAACACGTTAAGTAGCTCATTAGAGATAGAGTGAAGTAAACTCTAGAATGAGTGTACTCTCAGATATCCGTCTGAACGTCTCAGTAAATTCTCTTACTATCCACTGATAGTGAGTATGAGTGCAAGAAGAAGACGAGATAGGGGACAAGGGAATACGACTATAAATGGTCAATACCCTGCAACAGTGGAAACAATCTTTCTTATCAATCTTCTTTGATTCGTTTCCAAATTCTTTTGATTGCTTCGTACCAGCTTCAGAAGTAGTTTCGGTGTGATGATGGCTCTACGAATCGTTGTAGAAGATGATTACTTCGTATCTTCATCGGTTTCTTATCAGCTTTTTGATTTAAACCTTAATAAATTTGAAATTGGAAATTTTAAATTGAATTAAATTTGATTAATAGGATATGAAGATAAAATTGAATTGAATCAATTAAAACGATATCGTTTAAAACCGAATTTGAAATTCTATTGTAATTTCTTTTGAATACCGAAGTTCGAAGAGGGACAAATTGGTATGTATTTTGTGATATTCCGACTTGAATTCGGAATCCGTATCTTGTGTTCGAGGAAGTATAGGAGATTGAATCTGTCTATCTCTGTGTTGTTTTCGTGCCTGCGAATTTCGAGGACGAAATTCTTTTAAGGGGGGAAATTTGTCACGACCCTGAAATTTAAATTTATTTAAATTTATAATTTAATGAATTCTTGAGTTAAATTTATGATTAAATAAATTTTAGATAAAAATTTGTAAATTAAATTGATTAAATGGAGCGAGTTTCCCCGATAGCCAAGTATATTCTGTATAAATCATTTGAGATTAAAATATTGTAAATAGTGTATATGTGAGTATATGTGTGTATATTGAATGTATGTATATATTTAGGTATATACGAGCAAATTTAATATATATATTTGAAGTGATGGTTAAAGATGGTTTGAGTTTATAAATTAAATATGAGACAATAAATATGTATGTAAAATGAACTACAAGACAAAGTATATTCAAACAAGTAGACAAAATATGATAGTGCAAACTAATAAACAAAACAAAGTAAAATACAACAAACATTAACAAATAAAAACAAACAAAAGTTGTACATACAAAGTAAACAAGCCAACAAAGTATAAATATCATCTCAGCCGAAAATAATATGTACAGGCTTTTGATAAACAAGGCTAAAGACAAAGGAAAATATGTCTATTCAAGTATATATTGTACAAAGCAATATTTTTATAAACAGGGATTGTACAGGCATTTAATGAAGCCCCAAAATTTGTTACCTCAGCCGAGTAAGGTAATGTAAGGCAAGATGCAAATACATACTTTCATTTAATGCTCTCTAACTCACCCATACACAAGTACAAAACTAGTATAAAATAATGTTACAAGAGAATGATGCTCAGTCCTTTACTATGAACTGCACATCCCCTTCTTAAAAGTATCTATACATCTCCAAGTTTTTGGTTCGTTCAAAACAACTAAGGTCTGAGAGAAAGAAAAAATGAAGTGAATGTCATTTGTAAACAAAACAAGCATCTCAAATTTAAACATCAAAACAAATAAAAAGCAAACCAGAGATATGTAGCAAGCTTCATCATCTTGCATGCATTCTTAGCAAGTTCAAGTATTTTCAAGCATTCCAGTTGATAAGAAATGCAAGTTTTAAAATCAAAGACAAATGAAGGCAATTCCAAGTTTTAAAGTTTACAAGCTTTTTCATTTTCAATGGTGCTCTGTCCATTTAAAAACCCAGGTGAGCAAACTACCTTATTAATGCTTGAAAATCTGTTATATCTGGTTTACTTATTAGAATTGCTTGAAAATGTGCTATGAGAATGCTGGCATGCCTGTATATTTTGTGTGCATACAGGTATATGTCTTTGTTCATTCATCACAGGGTTTAAATCCTGTTCAAATTTTCAAATTCTCTCCCTCTAGCTTCTTATAGTTCATGATATCTGAACAAAAATAGATTTAAATGAACAAGGTCAAAAGTTTAAAAATATTCTTAAGTAAAATTTGGAAATAGTTTAAACTGGAAGACATTATACAGTGGAAGCTCTAAATCTGGTCAGATTCAAATATCATGATTTTACATTTCGCTTACACCACCTGATTTGATTTGTAAAACTAGGATTTTTAAAACTAAACTCAGAATTTTCAAGCAAGTATTTTGCGAGAGGTTTAAGGTTGAACGGAAGTGGAGTTTGGGTCGAATACTGGCGATCTAGGGAAGGATAGGTCTCGGGGTTTTGTCTGAAGGTAGGCGGGTGATCAGTGATGCTGGGAAAATTGTTAGGATGAAAATCAAGGAATGGTGGAGGTTGCAATTGCCTTTTCTTTCCTGGAACCCTAGTTAAACTAAGTTAGGTAGTTCGATCAATTCCGGGTTCTAGGATGGACCGAGTGCTGCTAGGTTTTGGGGGATGATAGTTCGAACGTAGATGAAGGTGTGGCCGAAGTTACTGACGCTCCGGTGGTCTACGCAGCGGTGGCGAGGCGATTTACTGATGATGGGTTTAAGTCGAGAAATGGATCGAGCAGCCCAATTTCGAATTTCGATGAAATCATCGCAGCTGGCGTTTGAGATGATCGATGAAGTCGTAGGTGACTTGTGGAGGAGCCCGGTGACGATCGGAGAAGCTCCGATTGTATGTGCACGTGCACCGTGCCTCGGCGTATAAATGGGTTTTCTTTGGTCGTTGCAGTGGGAAGGGAGAAGATGAAGTCAAACTCGAAGGGGTACTCGAGTAGGAGCTGGGTTGGCTCGGGTATTTCTTTCGTGATTGCGTGGGGAAGCAACAGTTAAGACAAACTGTTTTTAAGAAGAAAAAATATAATACGAGGAGAGGAAGTACTCGGGGAAATTGGGGTTTGTCTCGGAGCAAACCAGGGAAGACTCGAGTAGAATTTTTGTGCAGGGTTCAAACTGTACCAGTTATTACAGTTTTTAATTTATTTTGTTTGTTTGTTTTAAATTTAAATCTTAAAGCAGAAGTGAAGATAAATAGTTAATTTAAAAAGTATAATTACTTAATGGTAGGGAATTAAAGGAAATTAGTTACTTAGTGAAATTTATTTAGTTAATTGGATTTGTTAAGTCAATTACCTAAGTTTAAATTTAGTCAAAATAATCATTTAACCATTTGGAAAATATAAGTACTTAGAAGAAGAAATTAATTGACAATTATCGGATGTAATTAATTGAATGACAATGGGTAATTTGGACATAAATATTTGTTATTAATCAAGGGGTTAACCAAATTTATTAATTAAAGAATTAAATAAATACTTGAAATTAATTGAGATAAATTAAAGGTTAAATTGATTCATTAATTAAGATTGATTTGTCAATAATTAAAATTGAACTAATAAATGATAAAGAGGGATTTTATTTCAAATAAATTGTAATTAACTTACGATAATTAACCCAGATTTAAAAATTAATACATCTGATTTAAATTTAGTCAACAAATGAATTTTACTTGTGAATGTTTGAACTTGACCGAATGATAAATTGTCTGATATCCCTGATCTGTGATACTTTGTGACATATCCTGATTTTATGTTGTGATCTGTAGTATACTTGATTATCTGTGTTTTAATTTATTATCTGTGATATATATATATCTGTGATCTGTATATGAAAGATAAGCGATATAGTTATATCGTTCATCAACTATATTCTGTATTCTGATCTGTGATGATTCATCGAGTTGCACTATTGTGTGTGAAACCCCTGGACCACACCTTTACACACACAAATATGGATTTCACATGGAAATCGGTTAAGTCACAGATAATTTAAATTTGATGTTTTTGAAATTGAAATTTTGATTTCAATTGATTTTGAAATTTGAAATTTGGGTTTAAAGTGAAAAGCTATTGAAATAGAATTTCAAATATAAAAGTTATTTTGAATAACTTAATCGAGTTTTGAAAATTTAAATAATTTGATTTAAATTTGAATTCAAGATTTGAAATTAAATCTATGATTTTGAAACTAGGGATAAAAGATGATATAAATGTGTTTATATGAAGATAAACCATTTAAAAGTAAAGTTTTGGGAATTTGAATTTAAACCAAGGATTTCAACTCGTATGAATGAATCAGATTTCCAAATTGAAAACTGTTGTTTTCGAATGATAAAAGCTTTTAGATAAGAAAAGAAATTCCAGTTTAAATTAAAGGAATTTCAAGATTAAATTGAAAAATGGATTTTCCAAGTTATGAATGAATTCTTTTTGAAAGCTATGAATTAAATCTGTTTATTTTTAACAGATTTAAATTGATGTTTTGTTTAACCCATTCGAAATGAAATTGTTTTGAAAGCTATGAGTTAAATCTTTGATTTAAAGATTTAACGAATTAATTAAATTGAAATAGAAATCGATTGGGAAAATCTATGAATGAATCTTTGTGAAATTAAGTGAACTTTATGAATTGAATCTTTTTGTTTAAAAAGATTAAAATGGTAATTTGTTAAACCATTTGAAAAGAAAGTTTGGGTTTAACTTGTGACTTAATTGAAATTCCAATATCCATATGTTTTTAAATATTT
Organism: Allium fistulosum; assembly: GCA_030737815.1. Lineage (NCBI taxonomy): Eukaryota > Viridiplantae > Streptophyta > Magnoliopsida > Asparagales > Amaryllidaceae > Allium > Allium fistulosum. The sequence continues at coordinate 792,605,247 of CM060902.1, read as the reverse complement.
CGCTCACTATTCGGGTTAGCCGGGAAAGGACCTTTGGGTCGTATAACTCATTCCGAATAGTGATACGTCGTATATGGATAGCATTTGAAGACCGGTGTTGAAGACCGGATATTTTTCGAAAATGAAAGGACAACCTGTCGAATGTCTCTGCACTGAGTCGCGCCGGTATAGAGATTTATATCACTCTTTTGTGACGGGAAGTCCGGACGTGATTGAAAGTTATCCGGAATTGCAAGGGCTTCGTGAGAAGTGCCTTCGGTTCTGTTCGAACCCGGAACAGACTTGTATGGATACATGTCTGACATTACACTTTGAAATATAAAGCCGATTTCTTTCAAATACATATCTGTTGGTGGCGGAGAATTTATTCTCTTAGCTTAACACCCTTCTCTGAGACGTACGAGCTCAGAGGTTATGTAGTTGAAATTTATCAGCGATATATCCCAACTTGGTAATGTGGCATGCTGAGTGTTGCTGTGTGATGATCAGTGTTTGATCATTTGTGATATGATCATTTGTTTGATCTTATATCTTTGTGATCATAGGTTGATCATTTGTTTGACCCGAAGCATGGCTTTGTGACAAAGTGTAGCTTTGTGGACGAGACTTCGTCGAGCCTCACACCCCGGAAATGGTCAAAACAGGAAGAATGCAGCAAGGTTCTAGGGAGTAGCGCCCCTTAGTGTATGTCATTCCTTCTGGATAAAGGTGGTATCATGGTATGGAGCCCAGATACTTAACCTCTGTGGTTGCTGCAAATTTATTACTTTGTGGTTTGTTGGAAATCGGGGATCCTCGGGAAGATCGGTGACGATCGGGGGATGGCATACGCGTGTCAGTAGTTACCTATTTTTGCAGAGGTAACCCGGCCTTGTGTTGGCAGAGATCCGGTTAGGTTCTCGGGTCGTCTATTCCAGGGACGTACCCATCGTGGAAAAGGAAGTTCCTTAGCCTGACCATTTGTTGGAAATCCATCTTCCAATACGAACTGTGTACGGTATTAGTTGTAGAACCTGCCATCTAATATGGTAGCTATAGTAGGCATAGTATAATGGTACCTATGCTGGCTAAGATTTATATTCTACTTTCGAAATGTTTCTACACTATGCACTAATAATAATAATATCAAAAATGATTTGATTTTGCGTAGTAAGCATCTTTGACTATTATAAGAAGAAATCTCCTCCAATTCTGCGTTTGCATTGTGTGTGTGGTGGGAGGTCTTATGGTAGTTTCATTTTCTAAAAGCATTGCGAATTGACTTTAAAAATCTCTGCTATTTGTTTTTAAAGATAAACTGTTTTTGTTGCTCACACCGGTCCCATGACTGATCCGGAGTTTATTGTTCCTTTCCTAAACTCTGGGTGCTCATAATTTCCTACACGAGCAGTCTAGAGTTGGGTTTTTCAGATATTCAGGTTTAGTAGATTATCTGGAGCTAGTTCAGTTCTTGGAGTTCATGGACTGACGTTGCTTATCTTTGTGTATCGTTATTGGGAGTTCGAGCTACTGCTGGAGTTCTCTCTTGAAGACTATCTTAGAGTTATTTGTTCCGCTGCTGTTGTTATCTATTTTTCTTTCCACTGCTATTTGTTGTATCATATCTCTGATGTATATTGATATTCATTGTATCACTCTGTTGTATCAGATATTGTATATCAATGTATTATTCTTTTTATTCCGCTGTGTTATTTACTTAATGTTGTTATAAGCTCCCGAGAACCGGATTCGGCATTTGAATCTACGACATTTTGAGTACAAGTGAAGTACGGGTGCCGATTTTCGAAGGTCGATTTTTGGGTCTTGACACTACCTCAGAAAGAGGTGTTATTTTCTTAGGAAACGACTTGATTTCCTACTCATATTAGTAAGTTACTGAAGGTGCTTCTGTGATACACCATGTTAATCATATAGACTTATTTAGGATTTTCATTCATCCGTGTTCATGTAGAAACCAATACTAATTCATGAATAGGTGATGTGGTTTTAATGTTCCATAATCATTCTCTTAACTTGTTTTTATCCGTTGAACCTTGTTTGTCTTTTTCAAAATATAGGTTGAGTTTCTGTTAACTATGATCAACCTTCATTTATAGACCTTATTAGTACATTATGCATTGGTTTTGATGACAACAACCATATGACATCATATAAAATATATATACTAATATTTTTATCAAGTTATATATAGTATATAGTGCATAATATTAGAGAGGTGTTGATTTAGAAGACTATATAGTATCAAGAGCAGATTCAAGAGGTTGATATAGAAATTCAAAAGTTAGAGATTGAAGACTTATGAGTTTTGAAGATTCAAGATATCCATATAAGTTATAGAGTCGGATTATTTTGTTAAAACCCTGGTAGCACTTCTTTGATCTCTCTTAATTTTTCAAAAAGGTTTTAAAATCTATTTTATAATTTAAAATCATTTTCAATTTCAAAAATGATTTTTAAAGAATCCATGTTTTTAAAATTATTTTTCAAAATGGCCTTCAAATTATTCCTAACTTTTTGATTATTTATTTACAAGATTATTATATTTTTAGTAATTAAGTTTTTAATTATTATATATTTTGAATATACTTTTAATCTATTATACTTTTATATAGTTTTAGTCTTATGATATTTATAGTATTTAAAAGTATATTTTGACATTTATTAATACTTTGATTTTAAATATTCACTTATACTTTATATATATTATTTTCAAAATTAATTCATATCTAAATACTTTATTTAATAAAATACTTCAAAATAATTTATAAAGTTTTCTTAAATTTTATTATGATTAAAATGTGTATGAACTATGCTTAAATGATTTTGCAAAGTATCAAAATATTTTACAAAACTTAACAATTTCAAAACAATTTTTATTTAGTGGTTTATCAAAATTACAAAGGAAAAGTCATACATGATGGGGGTATGTTGACATATCCCCATCATGGATGTCAACATGTAGGTCGGAAATTTCAAAGTTCAAATGTGAATGGAAGTGTTTTTTCATCGTATCTCTTCACGAATGGACATGACTGTTGTTCCTCTATAAATAAGGGTTTTCCAAACGAATTTTTGTTAACTACATTATCACATTTTCTCTTCTCTTTCTTTCTCTTGATTTCTAAAGCAATTTCTACTCAAAATCATCTCAAATTCAACCAAAATTAAATTCAAATTCTATTGGTTTGATTCTCTACTATTTCCTCTTTGATCTCTTTGATCTCTCTCACTCAAATCAAAATCAAAGTGCTATTTAAGAGGTTATAGGAACATTTGTACTCAAGATCATGAAATTGATCTGTAAACTCTATTAAATCATACTCTTATACACTTAGGTGTTATTAGTGTCCTTAAAATCCAAGTGGGTGTGCTTGTGTCCCGTCTAAATCAAGTGGGTTTGCTTGTGTCCCGTTTGAGTCCAAGTGGGTGTGCAGGTGTCCCTTCCGAATCCAGTGGGTGTACGGAGAGCTCGGAAAATCTAGATGGTGTGTTTCGTAGCCTTAAAATTGAGATTGTATTGACTTTGATATTTGAAAAGAAATTTGTACAAGAAATTGTACAGGTCTGGATGTAGGTTAACCCCGAACCAGTATAAAAATTCCTAATGTGATCTCTCCAACTCTTTACGTTTTACTTTTACTGCATTTATATATGTCTTTATTTGTATCTATGTTTATTAATTCTGCATTGTTTAATTATAATCTGAAAAGAATTAAAAAGATTCACAAAAATCAGTAAACACTATTCACCTCCCTCTAGTGTTAAATTAGCTTAAGATCCATCTTTCGCAAACTAACATTTTGTATCAGAGCATATGTTTTCAAAATTTCATAATTTAATTTTTGAAAAGTTTTAATCACAAAAGTTATTGATAATAATTTTAACACTAGTTTTGAAAAGCAATTTTGCAAAATCAACACTACATTGTTTCATAAATTTTGCAACCATTCATTATGAAAAGCCACTTGATCTTTTAACAAAGGTATAAATTGTAGGAACATATGTGTTTACATGGCTTTTGATGAACATACACCTAATGATCAAACTTTACAAATCAAAAAGGATAAGTGGATATTGGCTAGTGAATGCTCAAGGCACATAATTGGAAATTTGGAGATCTTAAAGGATGTCGTTTACAAAGATGGTGGATCAGTCAACTTTGGAGACAATTCTAAGGATACGTGATTGGAATAAGCAATGTTGGTAATTCTAAAACTCCTACTATTTCTAATGTTTTGTTAGTTAGTAATTTAAAACATAACCTGTTGAGTATTAGTAAATTAAGTGATGATGGCTTTAAAATTAAATTTGAAAAAGATAAGTGTAATATTGAAGATAATGAGTCAAACATTATCTTCAAAGGCATTATAAAATGAAATATCTATATATTAAGTATGAAAGTGTCAAATGATAATTATTTTTCTTTTGGCTAAATCAAGTGACCCTTAGGTTTGACACAAAAGATTTGGTCATTTGAATTTCAAACACCTATCTAAAATTGCCAAATATGATCAAGTTAGGTGTGACGCCCCACCTCTATGCTCACAATAACAAAGGTTATTATAAGGAATAACGTCTGTTATTGCGAAGAATAAGGCTTGTTAGAAGCGACCATCCGTAAGTTATGCCTTAGACGAGTATTGATTACATCGATAGGAGTTGTGTAAATTACTCCCAAAGACATATATTCAATCCAAATCTAAGACGAAACTACGGTGGCTTAAGAAAAAATCAGAACAACTCATAATAACAAAAACTCAGATATGTATAATCTCATCAGAATAGAAATATCAGATATATAGCGGAAGACAAGTCTGGATACATGCTACAACAATCGATAGTTTACATGAACCAAAAGTACATATACATGTCATCAACATACATGAGACATGAGTCAATGCACCAAAAAGAAACACCTCGAAGTCTAGACAAAAGATGATGTGAAATCCCAAAAGCTGAAGTAGCAACTGAATCAGAGATAGCGATCATCCTGAAATAACTCGGTCTGACCCGAGTATTATTTAAAAGAAAATAATAAACGGATCAGTCTAATTTAAACTTCAGAAATAAGTGTATGATAAATAACACTTAAGCAAATAATCATAATCTCGAATGAGATTATACAACATAGATAATCAACATAGTTCAAATAAAGAAATCTCAATTTAAACTCCATCAAAATCAATAATCTCGAATGAGACTATTCAACATAAAAATCACCTTAGTTTAAATGAATAAATCTCAATTTAAACTCCATCAAAATCAATAATCTCGAATGAGACTATTCAACATAAAAATCACCTTAGTTTAAATGAAGAAATCTCAATTTAAACTCCATCAAAATCAGCCTTTAAATTACCAATTGAATTCAAAACAGCAATACGCAAATTTATAATCTCGGGTGAGACTATACACAATTTATTATCTCGGATGAGACTATACCCAAAATTATAGTCTCGGGTGAGACTATACAACATAGTAATCAGCATAGTTTAAAGGAAGAAATCCCATTAAACATCATCAAAATCAACTTCCAAATTCACAATTGAATTCAAAACAGTAATACGCAGAATCTAGAAATCAAAATAAGATAATTAGAAAATCAACATAAAAGATGGATCGATCCCAGCAGATGACGAGTTTTAGCTACGCCGCACGTGCATCAACATATGGCCGAAGCCTACCAAGTACTGTCATCATAATTTTGGCGCCCAACAAATGACCCGAAGGTCCAACATATGACCCGAAGGTCTAGTACTGGTATTTGACCCAAAGGTCCATCATATGACCCGAAGGTCCAGCATAGTGGCTCGAAAGCCCAACAAAATCATCAAAGTCATCAAACAGCAAATATTTCAGTTAATGAGTCCGGAATTAACCGAAATAGTAAAAGTGTGGTTCCATACTCCACACTTTTGCTAAATCGTTTAAATCTCTTCCTCATTTCCTTGAAAGTGCAAAATTGTGTATTTTATATAAATAACATTTTTTGTTTTCAAACGGACAAGTCCGGAATTAAGCGAATCAATAAAAGTAAGGGTTCATAGTCCTCAATTTTGCTGAAGCGTTTAAATCACTTCCTCATTCTTTTGAAAGTGCAAACTGTAAAAATTTTGGGAAAGAATTTTATTTTAAAACGATTTGAAAACCCATGATTAAAACAGCAACGTCTGTAGCAATTTCGAAGAAGAAATTGCGCTACACAAAACACCGTAAAAACGGATACCAAATCATCGTTGCGGGATAACCGCTTAAAATCCACTTTAAATTTGACGGTTACTGAAGTCAAAACAACAGTTATTTTTATTCGTCAAAATATCATTAAAACCATATGCTTTAAAAAATATGATACCGGTGTAGAAATTTCCGTTATAAAAATAACGGCGCAAATTACGTTTTAAAACGTAACACCGGTTCAAAAATAAATTAATGCAGTAAATTGCGCTACTGCATACTCAACAAAATATTGCACCGTTTGTCAATATTTACGTGCACAACGATACCCATATATGCACACTATAATATGGAAGACTTAAAACACACGAAATGCATGCACGCGCATATTACACGTGTGTAACAAAAGATATGGCCTTTTTGCAATTTACATTGCATAAAATGATATAAGAAAAAGATAAAAACATGACCTGATCAAAACATTCTCTCCTACATGCAACACTATAGATATGATGCCTGACTATATTCTTTTCTTTTCATGTTACACAATTAGACACTCACGAAAGAAATGAAAGGCAACACAATACATAAATTAATGAAAGACCTAGTCACTTCTACATGTTTGCAAAAAAATTGCCAAAACAAATGACCTGGACATGGCTATTTTCGTGCTTTATGTACAAAATGATGGCCTAGTTTTATTATATGACCTGGGCAATTTCTCTTCACGCATGCATGTACATCTGGGCAAGGTTCTTCGTGCACAAAACTATTTACATGCAGTGTTATAAGTGGCATATCTGAACGTGCTACTCTTTTACACACAAATGGAGTTTGAAAGAAAAAAGAAAAATAATAATAAAACAACCTGGCTATATAATTTTTCACGCAACTGCATATGATATGTTTGTACGCATGCATTTAACAATATGGTCTAGACAACTATCCTGCATTACACTTACAATTAACACACGATACACAAGAATGTGGTAAGGGGAAATAAAGTTTAACTAACCTACTCACATAACACAGGATAAAAATACATATAGGCGTGTACTAAATGATTCAGGCTACTTCAATATTTCATGCACATACGAAGGAAATAGGCAAATTAATATGACCTGGGTAGTAAATCGTTCTACCCATAATTGCATGTAAATCTCGTAGTAGACGAATTTTAAGCTAGCCTAACATATATTTTTGTGTACTGCGCTTATACGCACGAAAAGGTTCACAACTTATATACAAGAAAAATATAAACTTATTTTCGTGCATTTAATGCTCATAATCAACGCACGCAAAAATAATGTAGCGAACAAATTAGAATTGTGAGTGTCACTCACCTTAGATTTGTTACAGGATAAATTAGCAACCGAGATCTGATAAGGAGCAAAACATTTGAAACAACCATTAATGCTCAAGCTGAGCCACTGAAGAAAATGGAACCAGAAAAATGAAGCTTTTTCCCACTTTTCTTTTCTCCGTTGTACAAGCCAAAAGAAATAATGCTGGCAGTGATTTAGGTACAATTGCATTGAAGAGGAGATGTGCATAAAGGCAAAGAAGTACACACGCATTAATTAAAGACAGCAATTGTTCACTACTAGCTTTCAAATAAAAGTGACAACAAGGTGTTTTTGTTTGTTTTGAAATGGACCATTTCTTGTTACACGTGAATGCAAAATGAAGTTACAACATTGCTTTAAAATGGACCCATTTCCCCTATGCACGAGAAGGGCAAAAAAAATGCATCTTATATTCAACATGCTACTACTAAGATGAGCACCGACTTTGCATCATTTTTAATTTCCAAATTTCCATTTTTTTAAAGTTTCTATTTAAAATATTTACTCCGATAGTAATTCAAAAATCACTGTCGTTTCAGAATTTTAAAATATTTATTACGACAGTAATTCAAAAATCACGGTCGTTATAGACTCCCCTCCTTATAAAAATTGCGTCCACGCAATTTTCATACTAGAAGCAGTCCATACACAATTAATTCATCACAATATAGATTCAAAATGGAAAAGATGAATAAGAATGCTCACCCCCATCCGTAGAGGAGAGAAAACCAGGATAAGAACGCTCGATGAATTCTTTGGTTTCCCAAGTGCAATCTTTGGGGTTTGCGGACCATTGAATTTTCACAAGCGGGACTTCTTTGTTCCGAAGGCGTTTAACCTCCGAAGCTAGCACATGAATAGGATTTTGCACAATAGACAAGCCAGTTAAAATCTCAAGATCTTGCAACATAGGAGGATCAATAACAGAATCTGAATCTCGAAGGCATCGGCGGAGCTGGGATACATGAAATACGTCATGAATTCTCGAAAACTGAATAGCTAGCGATACACGATAAGCAATAGGGCCAATGTGTTCTGTAATAGGAAACGGTCCAATATATCGAGGAGCCAATTTCCCGGAGCTACTAAAACGCACCACACCCTTCATCGGAGAAACACGAGTGAATACGAGATCGCCAACAGAAAATTCCAAACGCTTCCTACGATGATCGACATAAGATTTCTGCCTACTCTGAGCCTCTTTCATTCTCTGTCTAATAATATCAATCTTCGCAGAAGATTCACGAATAAATTCGGGGCCGAGAACTAACTTTTCCCCCGATTCCAACCAACAAGATGGTGATCGACACGGCCTTTCGTAAGGAGCTTCGAAAGGAGCCGTACCGATACAGGATTGAAAACTGTTGTTATAAGAAAATTCAACAAGAGATAAGTGGTCTTCCCAACTACCACCAAAATCAAGTATGCAAGCTCGAAGGAGACCTTCTAAGACTTGATTCACCCTTTCAGTCTGACCGTCAGACTGTGGATGATAAGCTGTACTGAGATTGAGCTTAGTGCCCAAAGCTTTCTGAAGACTCTGCCAGAAACCACTAGTAAAAAGAGGATCTCTGTCACTAACAATGGAACTAGGGACACCATGAAGTCGAACGACTTCTTTAATAAATAGCTTAGCCAACAAAGGAGCAGTCCGATTGGACTTGATAGGAATAAAATGGGCTGATTTGGTCCTGTCAACAATCACCCAAATACTAGTATGGCCCAACCTCGAACGAGGTAGACCATCAACGAAGTCCATAGAAATCTGATCCCATTTCCATAATGGAATCTCAAGAGGCTGCAAAAGACCATTAGGACACTGGTGTTCTGCTTTAACAAGTTGACAAGTCATGCAATGACTCATATAACTTGCAACATCACGCTTCATACCTTCCCAAAAGTATAAGCGTTTCATATCAGCATACATCCTACTACTACCTGGATGGATAGTATACTTAGAACGATGACAGTCCTCAAGAATGTCATTTCTAAGATTAGAAACCTATGCTCACAATAACAAAGGTTATTATAAGGAATAACGTCTGTTATTGCGAAAAATAAGGCTTGTTAGAAGCGACCATCCGTAAGTTATGACTTAGACGAGTATTGATTACATCGATAGGAGTTGTGTAAATTACTCCCAAAGATATATATTCAATCCAAATCTAAAACGAAACTATGGTGGCTTAAGAAAAATTCAGAACAACTCATAATAACAAAAACTCAAATATGTATAATCTCATCAGAATAGAAATATCAGATATATAGCGGAAGACAAGTCTAGATACATGCTACAACAATCGATAGTTTACATGAACCAAAAGTACATATACATGTCATCAACATACATGAGACGTGAGTTAATGCACCAAAAAGAAACACCTCGAAGTCTAGACAAAAGATGATGTGAAATCCCAAAAGATGAAGTAGCAACTGAATCAGAGATAGCGATCATCTTGAAATAACTCGGTCTGACCCGAGTATTATTTAAAAGAAAATAATAAACGGATCAGTCTAATTTAAACTTCAGAAATAAGTGTATGATAAATAACACTTAAGCAAATAATCATAATCTCGAATGAGATTATACAACATAGATAATCAACATAGTTCAAATAAAGAAATCTCAATTTAAACTCCATCAAAATCAATAATCTCGAATGAGACTATTCAACATAAAAATCACCTTAGTTTAAATGAAGAAATCTCAATTTAAACTCCATCAAAATCAATAATCTCGAATGAGACTATTCAACATAAAAATCATCTTAGTTTAAATGAAGAAATCTCAATTTAAACTCCATCAAAATCAGCTTTTAAAATACCAATTGAATTCAAAACAGCAATACGCAAATTTATAATCTCGGGTGAGACTATACACAATTTATTATCTCGGATGAGACTATACCCAAAATTATAGTCTCGGGTGAGACTATACAACATAGTAATCAGCATAGTTTAAAGGAAGAAATCCCATTAAACATCATCAAAATCAACTTCCAAATTCACAATTGAATTCAAAACAGTAATACGCAAAATCTAGAAATCAAAATAAGATAATTAGAAAATCAACATAAAAGATGGATCGATCCCAGCAGATGACGAGTTTTAGCTATGCCGCACGTGCATCAACATATGGCCGAAGCCTACGAAGTACTGTCATCATAATTTTGGCGCCCAACAAATGACCCGAAGGTCCAACATATGACCCGAAGGTCTAGTACTGGTATTTGACCCGAAGGTCCATCATATGACCCGAAGGTCCAGCATAGTGGCTCGAAAGGCCAACAAAATCATCAAAGTCATCAAACAGCAAATATTTCAATTAACGAGTCCGGAATTAACCAAAATAGTAAAAGTGTGGTTCCATACTCCGCACTTTTGCTAAATCGTTTAAATCTCTTCATCATTTCCTTGAAAGTGCAAAATTGTGAATTTTATATAAATAACATTTTTTGTTTTCAAACGGACAAGTCCGGAATTAAGCGAATCAATAAAAGTAAGGGTTCATAGTCCTCAATTTTGCTGAAGCATTTAAATCGCTTCCTCATTCTTTTGAAAGTGCAAACTGTAAAAATTTTGGGAAAGAATTTTATTTTAAAACGATTTGAAAACCCGTGATTAAAACAGCAACATCTGTAGCAATTTCGAAGAAGAAATTGCGCTACACAAAACACCGTAAAAACGGATACCAAATCAACGTTGTGGGATAACCGCTTAAAATCCACTTTAAATTTGACGGTTACTGAAGTCAAAACAACAGTAATTTTTATTCGTCAAAATATCATTAAAACCATATTGTAACAACCCGCATATTTAACCGGTTTTAATAACGTTATTAATTGGAATTTTTCAAAAATTTTAAACGATAAAATTTTGAAATATAAATTTGATATTTGGAATGCGTCTAGTTAAACATAGCAACTGGTAAATTTTCGTCCGAGAATATGAAAGTTTATTTCACGCGTAAATTTACTTCAATTTAATCAGTTAAAAAGCGATGAAAATAAAATGTTTTCGAAACCTAAATATTTTTACATAGAAAAATTCTAAAACATCTTCTGAGCAAACGTCATTTTTCGTTTTTCCAAATTCGGACTTCTTTGGCTCCGTCGATCTTATTTTTCTACGTTTTTCTTGCATTTTCGATAGTAGAAAATTCGAAATTTTATAATTCAATCATACCACTGATATCTGTATACCGTTTTGATCGTCTCGTCGTGCTGATTTCTATGGTATATCCAATTCTGTGTTTTGAAATTTGATAAACGGTGGAATTTACGAGACGGTGATCGTATCGATTCTCGTATTTTTGAACCTTTGGTCTATCTTTTGCCTTTTCGTATATCCAATCTGAGAAATTGAATGGCCATACGCTTATTCCCGGATTCTACCTTATGACTTTTGATTCCCAACGTTAATTTATGGTATTCATCATAGTTGTCTGTTCATTTGCTTTGAAATAAAGAGAGGAACCCATACATTTTTCTACGTTCTCTTCTAAACTTCCTGAAGGCTTTGGTAACCTTTCCTCCTTCCCCTTTCCTTTGTAATTGTCTCATCTCCCCAAAGAAAAAAAATGCAGCCGCCCTCCACCATACATAGCCCATATTCCTCTTCCTTCAATCTCCCTTCCTTCCATTCAATAACCGATCCAACCCAAGTCCGGTAACCGGAAGCCGCGCAACCACCCAGTCCGCCACCGTCCTCTCGCCTCGGCCTTCTTTGGTTTCCGCCTATAGCCTGACAGATCAGTTCCAAAAACCCTAGCATCCCCATGATCTCAGCCTCCACGTGACATGGCCTGACCACAAGTATGGCCGCATGCAACCCAGCAGCAACGCCTCTGCTCTCATCCTCCTTCCTTTTGCTGTGAAATGGGTATAGGCATTTTAGGCGTATGTTTGTTTTATAATTGGTTTGTTTATACTTTTGGTTGTTGGTTCTATATAAAGGGGTTGCAGTTCTATATATAATACATGTGTTAAGTTATACAAATGGATTTAAAAACATATTGTATGTTAGTTTATAAATTCTATATACATAGTTACAGTTTTAATATGTTGTTATATATTTTCTAAGTTATATAATATGTTGTTGTTTTTCTATATAGTATGCATTGGGTCAGTTTATATAATATGTTTATATAGATATTATTTAGCTACAGTTCATGGTATGTATACATTATATATTGGTCGGTCTGCATACATATACGGTAAAAATATATATATAGTTTGAAAAGAAACGTGTGTATTATATATATTTACTGTTAGCTACTCTATTATATGGGTTAGATGTTTGGCACAGTGTATCTCCTGTATTTCTCGTCGAAATTCAATGATTTTTTTTGTTTGGAAGTTGAGATTCTCTAGTATATGTCTGCAAAATTTCATTTCATTCGGATGTAATTTGTTACACCGTTCTGATGTCCGAAAGTTGAACTGTCGAATGTTTTCAACTGTACTTAGAATTATTCGCGCTGTTACAAACATGACCAGTGTCCATGTTTGACACATCGTATCTCTTTCATTTCCTATCGAAATTCAACGATTCTTTTTTTGATTGAAAGATGAGATTCTCTAGTTTATGCATGTAAAATTTCAGTCAAATTCAAGGCCGTTTGGTCCTCTGTTTTATACCTGAAAGTTGCAACCAAACTGATTTTGCACTTGTTTGCATGTTTAATTTTTTTTCTGAACAGCAGTTAGACTTCATGTTCATGATATCATATCTCACTCATGTTTTATCAGAATGGGTTGATTCTATTTTTAAAAAAGAGTCGAAGTTACCTAGTTTATGACTGTCCAATTTCTGTAAAATCCGAAATCGTTTGATTAGTGGTCGAGGATCTGGAAGTTAGACCCAGGCAGCTGTTCTTTTGTACTTGAAATTATTTTACACTGCTGCAAACACGACCTGAGTTCATGTTTGACGCATCTTATCTCTTCCGTCTTACGTCAGAATACATTGATTCCCTTTTTGTTTAAAAGATAAAGTTTTCTACTTTCTGTATATGAAATTTTAGCTTCATACGAGGTGGTTCAGTCCTCTGTTTCTTACCTGAAAGTCAGACCCAGAGGGTTTTTCAGACCAGAACATTTGACAGTCGCAACATGGCCTGAGTCTATGTTCGTGACATCGTAACTTTTCTCGTCTCTTGTCCAAATCAAGTGATTCTTTTGCAGTTTGAAATATAAGTTTTGATCTTTATTCATACCAAATTTCAGACCATTTCGATCTCGGTAGCACATAGAATTATATTGTTAAACTTTGACGCAGGACATGTTTTTTTATTTGTTGCTATTTTGAATGTTTTGATTTGATTTCATCGATTTCTGTTATCAGCTTTGATCGTTGAATTCGTGCCGATTTGTTTTGCTTGGATTCATAACTCAATCTCTATGTCCGTATCAGTGTGCGTATCCGGGTCATCTTCTCGTGCATCTCTAGCCTCGAAAGGTGAGTAATCACTCACGATTAATGTTCTTTTATTTATTAAATTTGATTTCAATTGAAACGACAATTGAAATATGCTGCTATAGTGATTTACACTGTTATATATGTTATTACCTGTATCAGTTCACTTGTGACATCTGACACCATTATCTGTTAATTATTTATGCGATAATAATCCAGTTTGGTTGATATTTGATTGATTGATGATGTTTATATTGGACGTTAAATTGTTAATGTTAAAGTGATAAATAATATGCAATCGAATTGATATAGGATAGTTAACAATTTAAATTGGATCTATATGCTGAATTTGATTTGTTAATTTTGTATAATATGACCTCCTTTAAATGTTTAATTACTCGACACGTAGTAATATGGTTAACTTCACATTGAACCGTTGAATGTATGTTGTATAAAATTGATGTTGTATGAAATTGAATAATTGATATCAAATGAAGAACCGTAATAATATTAGTGTAATAATCTTTAATCTACATGAAATGATAGTGTAGATTCTAGAAATAATTATATTAATTTGCACAAACAACAATGTGAATTAATACGATTATTTCGGGATTATTTGAATTGATTATTGGATTGATATTGATTGTTGTTATTGCTTGTTTATTTACTTTGACACCATCCCAGTTATCACACTGCAAGTTCCCTTTGGTATGCTTTGATTTGAATTGGAATGGAATCAGGTTGAAATGATAAATACCCAAATTGAACTTTGACTTAGGGTAGAGAATTAAATAAAACCCGATTGGTCAATAATTTGATTTAAAAATAAAATGAAGATTTTATTTGAATAAATAATATGGTTTTGAAACGAAGTTGGAAATTGAATTTTAATGAAATTTAAATGTGAATATTTAATAATCTAAAACAAAATATTAATAAAGAAATTGATGAAAGAATGTTGTTTAATTTAAGAAATGATTGAATTAAGTTTTGAAATTATTTAATAACTTAATGAGATTGAATTATTTAATAATTAAATAAAATTGAATTCTTTATTAAGTAAAAATTGAACTTCTTGAATAAGTTAAATCAAGTTTCTTTATTAATTGAGTTTTGAAATTGTAACTAAGTAAATTAATAAGTGAAATTGAAATTCTCTAATAAGAAATAAAATGTGATTTATTGAAGTTAATGTAAGACTTGTAATTTAAAGAATTGATTTGACGAATCTAATTCAATTAAATTTGAAGTTTTGATATAATGAAGTTGAACTTAAGTGTTTGATTTAATGAATTGGAAATTAAATAGAAATTGTTTTGAATGATAAATTTAGTTAATGAATATTGAATGAAATCGATTAATGAATTTAAATTGATTTGAATGTTGAATTAAATTAATTTAAATGATTTCGAAATGAAACTTATATGCGAACTTGAATCAATATTTGAATTGTTTTAAATAAAATTTGAAATTGTATTATAAGATTTTGAAATGGTAATTTGGAAGTTTTGAAACGTAAATTTTGGAAATTGGTTTAGAAAGACAAATGAAATGTTGGTTTACAAATTCTATTTGAAATTGTAATTGATTTGGTTTTGAAATAAATAAACGACCAATCGGTGTAATAATTTCGAAAGTTATTAAAGAAACCGGAATCGGTTAGGGACATACTCACTGTCTAAACCGGAAACCACTTTAATAACTATACGCGGAGTGTGATCCAGAGTGAAGTGGTTGGAATGATGAACGTGATGACTGAAGAAAGAGAACGATAATGGATAGCCTTGACACTTGTGTCAAATTGGAAATGACTAAAACAGGAGCCGTGCCGGGCCAAATGGGGGCTAGCTACCTCGAGCGAACACACTTCTTCGAAACTACTCATTACTTGTTGTCGATTGGTGCACCCTTTATTTGGGAGTGTTGTTTCGCGGTGTTGTGGTCGCTGCGGCGATGCGTTCTCACCAGTTCGGATCAGGCAAACGGTAGTTTCACTACCTTGGGTATTGCCTCATGTGCCTTGCCATACTTGGATCCCTATATACGCGACCACTACGAATTTGTTTTGTGTTATACCTATGGAGTACTCCCTGATATCCCACTAGTTTACAGTGGAGTTTACAGTGCTGTATAGACTATAACGCTTATATAAATTGTGTTAAGGGGGATAATGGTAACGCCTTAACACTATTTTGATACCTTATATTACTGATAGACATTATCTACTTAGCGTACATTACTACCTAGTAGATAGTTTAACGGATCCTTAAAGGATGGTTATTCCAAACATCCTTTGAGTTACTTGTATTTCAATTGCTATTTCACTTGAGTTGGATTTATTAATATAAGAATGTTAATCCTAACTCGAGTGTTTTGTGTTTTGCTTTACGCTCGGGTCAGACTGAGTGTACCAGTATTCGAGACTCACCTTTGAAGTTGGAGCTTTGCTTGAAGATCCAGCCATCTATTCTGCTTTCAGTATTCGATGATTCCAGTTATGTATTCTGATTTGTATCTGATGTATCGTATTACTCTTCCGTTGTATCTGGTTCAACTCTTATGTAATTTATATATTTATATAGTAGCTTCATGAACTACTATCTCTTTTATTTCCACTGCATTTATTACTCTGTGTCTGTGATCTGTGTTCTATTTATTTACTGTATATGCTCAGTTTTGCCAAATTTAAATTAACAATTCGTTATTTTGAATTATTCAAGTCCGACATGTGTGTCTGCCTATGCACTTGGCGAGTGCAGCATGATAGGGGGTTCTCGCATTTGGTTTTGCAGCGAGCGGATGACTCTTACTCCTACATATCCCTGCGGGGTTGGTGCAGTCGAGAGGCTGGCTGTAAAGGTAGAACACATGTACTGCTGTATGCTACAGTGGGCGTTACCCCACTGACGCGGTCCGTTACAGTTGGTATCAGAGCTTTGGTAGCTCTAGGCAAAACTTAGCATATACGATAAATGTAATTACAGAATCACTCTCATTTGAGTTTCAATCTCTTCTTTTTGACTCGATTCCTTCAAAATTTTGGAACGTTTCCTATGGTTCCAAAATCCATTCGTGTCCCTCACTATTGTCTTCTTCCGATTCTGGAGTATCCTAAAACTCCACTTCGAATGACCTTTATAATGAATCGGCGGTCTCGCCAATCTTTGAATTATTTGTAAGGGGTGAAACTCCTTTACAATAGCATTGATTTACCAGAGATTTCTATATCCTCGGTTTACGATTCTATCTATCTCCTGCTATATCTGAATTCTATTTCTTGAGATCGAATGTAGATTTGCCTTGAAATTCTGCATCGATCTTATTCTTGAAGTCACGGTCGACCCGGTTAAGGTTGCCCGCGATTTATATAAACTTATACATCTTTCTATCTTATTATTTAATTATTTTATCTTTGTTTCAAACTTATCTTCGAATCAAATTTCTCTTTGATTTAAGTCCATCAAATTTGAAACCCTATCCTTATTTTAAAAATTCATTCCTGTATCGTCGAGCAAAGAAATGTATTTGGAAACTAATATATATAAATGCTTTAAATATATGCTGTGTTGTTTGAGTTGTTGAGGTTGATTTGGGTTTCCGATCGATTCGTCTGATCAACGCTATCGATAGGATTTCCAAAACACTTAAGCAGAGAAAGCTGACACAATGTTGTTTTCAAATTTGGAAAATAAAATAAAGTTTGTATGATTTTACTATATATATATAAGTATGAAATTTTCTTTAACCAAACTGTAATAAATTAATTGTTGGAGTGATAATATATGATTATCATTCATTGTTTTGTAAACAATTGACTATTGCAATATAAATAATTGAAGTTATAAACTTGGCTATAATGCAAATTTGAAATCTTAAATGTATTTAAATCAAGAATTTGAGAATTTAAATTTTTGGGTGATTTCAATTTGATTTTTAAGTTTTAAGTGTATAGTATTTAAAATATTTTCAAATAGAAATCGTTTTCAAAGAATTTTAAAATGTTGAAATTAGTGCTCTTCTCTTTGTCGCTGGAAAATAATTTCGGTGATGGCGGCCGCATCATCGACATTCATTTTCGAGTTTCGAAGTGGAGAAACCATTCTGTAGCTTTGCTACGGTTTTGTTTTGAGGAAAAAAATATATTTTGATTTGAATTTATTCAATATATTTTGATTCACATATATATAGGTATCTTATTTTAAAATTTAATTTGATTTGATATAAATATATTATATATATCTCTAAATTGTTTAAAGTTAATCGAAAATCTAATTCTTAAATTTTGTTAAAGGATGATTTTAATTATAAATAAAACCAAAATTTGGAATAAATATTTAAACTTGAATAATTGAATTGGGAAAATTTTATTTGTATATTGTTCAACTGCATTCTAATACAACTTACCTAAATCATTCAGAAGTTGAATATGTAATTAGATAATATATAAGATAAATTGAATTTATAAATAAAATTTGAGTGTTTATAATAAATGTTATACACTAAATTTTGATTATAAAGATGTTAATAGAGTTAGATAGAATAATAAGTAAACTCAGTTAATAATGAAATAAATTTGTTTTGAAAGAATTAATAAATTGAAATTTGATCAACATATTAAAATACCTTGAATTTAAAAGAAATTAATAGATGTAAATTAATTTAAATCAAAACTTTTATGTTTTAAATTAATTTATATGGGTTAAATATATGTGAGTAGATATATTAAGTAGAATAAATTTAACAGTAATTTGGAATAAAGAAGAATTTAAAATTGTTGAAGAAAATATGATTATAATAAAAGACTATTCAAAATTTATGGTTTTAGAAATTGTAAATTGAAGAAAATGGGATAATAAGATAATGAATTTAGAAATAGTCGAGATTGATTTTAGTGAAATCAAATGGATTAAATCAATTATTGAATATCAATTAATTTAAATTTGAATTTATATGGTTTAAATTAATTGTTATTTTGTATTTCAAATCTATTTCTTTCTGGTTGTTTCTATTCTCCTACCTCGTTCCTTTTCGGGGATGAAAAGTTTTGAGTGGGGGAGTGTGTAACAACCCGCATATTTAACCGGTTTTAATAACGTTATTAATTGGAATTTTTCAAAAGTTTTAAACGATAAAATTTTGAAATATAAATTTGATATTTGGAATGCGTCTAGTTAAACATAGCAACTAGTAAATTTTCGTCCGAGAATATGAAAGTTTATTTCACGCGTAAATTTACTTCAATTTAATCAGTTAAAAAGCGATGAAAATAAAATGTTTTCGAAACCTAAATATTTTTACATAGAAAAATTCTAAACCATCTTCTGAGCAAACGTTATTTTTCATTTTTCCAAATTCGGACTTCTTTGGCTCCGTCGATCTTATTTTTCTACGTTTTTCTTGCATTTTCGATAGTAGAAAATTCAAAATTTTATAATTCAATCATACCACTGATATCTGTATACCGTTTTGATCGTCTTGTCGTGCTGATTTCTACGGTATATCCAATTCTGTGTTTTGAAATTTGATAAACGGTAGAATTTACGAGATGGTGATCGTATCGATTCTCGTATTTTTGAACCTTTGGTCTATCTTTTGCCTTTTCGTATATCCAATCTGAGAAATTGAATGGCCATACGTTTATTCCCGGATTCTACCTTGTGACTTTTGATTCCCAACGTTAATTTATGGTATTCATCATAGTTGTCTGTTCATTTGCTTTGAAATAAAGAGAGGAACCCATACATTTTTCTAACTAAACTTCCTGAAGGCTTTGGTAACCTTTCCTCCTTCCCCTTTCCTTTGTAATTGTCTCATCTCCCCAAAGAAAAAAAATGCAGCCGCCCTCCACCATACATAGCCCATATTCCTCTTCCTTCAATCTCCCTTCCTTCCATTCAATAACCGATCCAACCCAAGTCCAGTAACCGGAAGCCGCGCAACCACCCAGTCCGCCACCGTCCTCTCGCCTCGGCCTTCTTTGGTTTCCGCCTATAGCCTGACAGATCAGTTCCAAAAACCCTAGCATCCCCATGATCTCAGCCTCCACGTTACATGGCCTGACCACAAGTATGGCCGCATGCAACCCAGCAGCAACGCCTCTGCTCTCATCCTCCTTCCTTTTGCTGTGAAATGGGTATAGGCATTTTAGGCGTATGTTTGTTTTATAATTGGTTTGTTTATACTTTTGGTTGTTGGTTCTATATAAAGGGGTTGCAGTTCTATATATAATACATGTGTTAAGTTATACAAATGGATTTAAAAACATATTGTATGTTAGTTTATAAATTCTATATACATAGTTACAGTTTTAATATGTTGTTATATATTTTCTAAGTTATATAATATGTTGTTGTTTTTCTATATAGTATGCATTGGGTCAGTTTATATAATATGTTTATATAGATATTATTTAGCTACAGTTCATGGTATGTATACATTATATATTGGTCGGTCTGCATACATATACGGTAAAAATATATATATAGTTTGAAAAGAAACGTGTGTATTATATATATTTACTGTTAGCTACTCTATTATATGGGTTAGATGTTTGGCACAGTGTATCTCCTGTATTTCTCGTCGAAATTCAATGATTTTTTTTGTTTGGAAGTTGAGATTCTCTAGTATATGTCTGCAAAATTTCATTTCATTAGGATGTAATTTGTTACACCGTTCTGATGTCCGAAAGTTGAACTGTCGAATGTTTTCAACTGTACTTAGAATTATTCGCGCTGTTACAAACACGACCAGTGTCCATGTTTGACACAGCGTATCTCTTTCATTTCCTATCGAAATTCAACGATTCTTTTTTTGATTGAAAGATGAGATTCTCTAGTTTATGCATGTAAAATTTCAGTCCAATTCAAGGCCGTTTGATCCTCTGTTTTATACCTGAAAGTTGCAACCAAACTGATTTTGCACTTGTTTGCATGTTTAATTTTTTTTCTGAACAACAATTAGACTTCATGTTCACGATATCATATCTCACTCATGTTTTATCAGAATGGGTTGATTCTATTTTTAAAAAAGAGTCGAAGTTACCTAGTTTATGACTGTCCAATTTCAGTAAAATCCGAAATCGTTTGATTAGTGGTCGAGGATCTAAAAGTTAGACCCAGGCAGCTGTTCTTCTGTACTTGAAATTATTTTACACTGCTGCAAACACGACCTGAGTTCATGTTTGACGCATCTTATCTCTTCCGTCTTACGTCAGAATACAGTGATTCCCTTTTTGTTTAAAAGATAAAGTTTTCTACTTTCTGTATATGAAATTTTAGCTTCATACGAGGTGGTTCAGTCCTCTGTTTCTTACCCGAAAGTCAGATCCAGAGGGGTTTTCAGACCTAAACATTTGACAGTCGCAACATGGCCTGAGTCTATGTTCGTGACATCGTAACTTTTCTCGTCTCTTGTCCAAATCAAGTGATTCTTTTGCAGTTTGAAATATAAGTTTTGATCTTTATTCATACCAAATTTCAGACCATTTCGATCTCGGTAGCACATAGAATTATATTGTTAAACTTTAACGCAGGACATGTTTTTTTATTTGTTGCTATTTTGAATGTTCTGATTTGATTTCATCGATTTTTGTTATCAGCTTTGATCGTTGAATTCATGCCGATTTGTTTTGCTTGGATTCGTAACTCAATCTCTATGTCCGTATCAGTGTGCGTATCCGGGTCATCTTCTCGTGCATCTCTAGCCTCGAAAGGTGAGTAATCACTCACGATTAATGTTTTTTTATTTATTAAATTTGATTTCAATTGAAACGACAATTGAAATATGTTGCTATAGTGATTCACACTGTTATATATGTTATTACCTGTATCAGTTCACTTGTGACATCTGACACCATTATCTATTAATTATTTATGCGATAATAATCCAGTTTGGTTGATATTTGATTGATTGATGATGTTTATATTGGACGTTAAATTGTTAATGTTAAAGTGATAAATAATATGCAATCGAATTGATATAGGATAGTCAACAATTTAAATTGGATTTATATGCTGAATTTGATTTGTTAATTTTGTATAATATGACCCCCTTTAAATGTTTAATTACTCGACACGTAGTAATATGGTTAACTTCACATTGAACCATTGAATGTATGTTGTATAAAATTGATGTTGTATGAAATTGAATAATTGATATCAAATGAAGAACCGTATTAATATTAGTGTAATAATCTTTAATCTACATGAAATGATAGTGTAGATTCTAGAAATAATTATATTAATTTGCACAAACAACAATGTCAATTAATACGATTATTTCGGGATTATTTGAATTGATTATTGGATTGATATTGATTGTTGTTATTGCTTGTTTATTTACTTTGACACCATCCCAGTTATCACACTGCAAGTTCCCTTTGGTATGCTTTGATTTGAATTGGAATGGAATCGAGTTGAAATGATAAATACCCAAATTGAACTTTGACTTAGGGTAGAGAATTAAATAAAACCCGATTGGTCAATAATTTGATTTAAAAATAAAATGAAGATTTTATTTGAATAAATAATATGGTTTTGAAACGAAGTTGGAAATTGAATTTTAATGAAATTTAAATGTGAATATTTAATAATCTGAAATAAAATATTAATAAAGAAATTGATGAAAGAATGTTGTTTAATTTAAGAAATGATTGAATTAAGTTTTGAAATTATATAATAACTTAATGAGATTGAATTATTTAATAATTAAATAAAATTGAATTCTTTATTAAGTAAAAATTGAACTTCTTGAATAAGTGAAATCAAGTTTCTTTATTAATTGAGTTTTGAAATTGTAACTAAGTAAATTAATAAGTGAAATTGAAATTCTCTAATAAGAAATAAAATGTGATTTATTGAAGTTAATGTAAGACTTGTAATTTAAAGAATTGATTTGACGAATCTAATTCAATTAAATTTGAAGTTTTGATATAATGAAGTTGAACTTAAGTGTTTGATTTAATGAATTGGAAATTAAATAGAAATTGTTTTGAATGATAAATTTAGTTAATGAATATTGAATGAATTCGATTAATGAATTTAAATTGATTTGAATGTTGAATTAAATTAATTTAAATGATTTCGAAATGTAACTTATATGTGAACTTGAATCAATATTTGAATTGTTTTAAATAAAATTTGAAATTGTATTATAAGATTTTGAAATGGTAATTTGGAAGTTTTGAAACGTAAATTTTGGAAATTGGTTCAGAAAGACAAATGAAATGTTGGTTTACAAATTCTATTTGAAATTGTAATTGATTTGGTTTTGAAATAAATAAACGACCAATCGGTGTAATAATTTCGAAAGTTATTAAAGAAACCGGAATCGGTTAGGGACATACTCACTGTCTAAACCGGAAACCACTTTAATAACTATACGCGGAGTGTGATCCAGAGTGAAGTGGTTGGAATGATGAACGTGATGACTGAAGAAAGAGAACGATAATGGATAGCCTTGACACTTTTGTCAAATTGGAAATGACTAAAACAGGAGCCGTGCCGGGCCAAATGTGGGCTAGCTACCTCGAGCGAACACACTTCTTCGAAACTACTCATTACTTGTTGTCGATTGGTGCACCCTTGATTTGGGAGTGTTATTTCGCGGTGTTGCGGTCGCTGCGGCGATGCGTTCTCACCAGTCCGGATCAGGCAAACGGTAGTTTCACTACCTTGGGTATTGCCTCATGTGCCTTGTCATACTTGGATCCCTATATACGCGACCACTACGAATTTGTTTTGTGTTATACCTATGGAGTACTCCCTGACATCCCACTAGTTTATGGTGGAGTTTACAGTGTTGTATAGACTATAACGCTTATATTAAATGTGTTAAGGGGGATAATGGTAACGCCTTAACACTATTTTGATACCTTATATTACTGATAGACATTATCTACTTAGCGTACATTACTACCTAGTAGATAATTTAACGGATCCTTAAAGGATGGTTATTCCAAGCATCCTTTGAGTTACTTGTATTTCAATTGCTATTTCACTTGAGTTGGATTTATTAATATAAGAATGTTAATCCTGACTCGAGTGTTTTGTTTTTTGCTTTACGCTCGGGTCAGACTGAGTGTACCAGTATTCGAGACTCACCTTTGAAGTTGGAGCTTTGCTTGAAGATCCAGCCATCTATTCTGCTTTCAGTATTCGATGATTCCAGTTATGTATTCTGATTTGTATCTGATGTATCGTATTACTCTTCCGTTGTATCTGGTTCAACTCTGATGTAATTTATATATTTATATAGTAGCTTCATGAACTACTATCTCTTTTATTTCCGCTGCATTTATTACTCTGTGTCTGTGTTCTATTTATTTACTGTATATGCTCAGTTTTGCCAAATTTAAATTAACAATTCGGTATTTTTAATTATTCAAGTCCGACATGTGTGTCTGCCTATGCACTTGGCGGGTGCAGCATG
The DNA here is from genome assembly GCA_030737815.1 of Allium fistulosum. Taxonomy (NCBI): domain Eukaryota; kingdom Viridiplantae; phylum Streptophyta; class Magnoliopsida; order Asparagales; family Amaryllidaceae; genus Allium; species Allium fistulosum. The sequence continues at coordinate 792,580,879 of CM060902.1, read as the reverse complement.
ATAGGGGGTTCTCGCATTTGGTTTGGTAGCGAGCGGATGACTCTTACTCCTACATGTCCCTGCGGGGTTGGTGCAGTCGAGAGGCTGGCTGTAAAGGTAGAACACATGTACCGCTGTATGCTACGGTGGGCGTTACCCCACTGACGCGGTCCGTTACAGTTGGTATCAGAGCTTTGGTAGCTCTAGGCAAAACTTAGCATATACGGTAAATGTATTTACAGAATCACTCTCATTCGAGTTTCAATATCTTCCTTTTGACTCGATTCCTTCAAATTTTTGGAATGTTTCATACGGTTCCAAAATCCATTTGTGTCCCTCACTATTGTCTTCTTCCAATTCTGGAGTATCCCAAAACTCCACTTCGAATGACCTTTATAATGAATCGGCGGTCTCGCCAATCTTCGAATTATTTGTAAAGGGTGAAACTCCTTTACAATAGCATTGATTTACCGGAGATTTCTATATCCTCGGTTTACGATTCTATCTATCTCCTGCTATATCTGAATTCTATTTCTTGAGATCGAATGTAGATTTTTCTTGAAATTCTGCATCGATCTTATTCTTGAAGTCACGGTCGACCCGGTTAAGGTTACCCGCGATTTATATAAACTTATACATCTTTCTATCTTGTTATTTAATTATTTTATCTTTGTTTCGAACTTATCTTCGAATCAAATTTCTCTTTGATTTAAGTCCATCAAATTTGAAACCCTATCCTTATTTTAAAAATTCATTCCTGTATCGTCGAGCAAAGAAATGTATTTGTAAACTAATATATATAAATGCTTTAAATATATGCTGTGTTGTTTGAGTTGCTGAGGTTGATTTGGGTTTCCGATCGATTCGTCTGATCAACGCTATCGATAGGATTTCCAAAACACTTGAGCAGAGAAAGCTGACACAATGTTGTTTTCAAATTTGGAAAATAAAATAAAGTTTGTATGATTTTACTATATATATAAGTATGAAATTTTCTTTAACCAAACTGTAATAAATTAATTGTTGGAGTGATAATATATGATTATCATTCATTGTTTTGTAAACAATTGACTATTGCAATATAAATAATTGAAGTTATAATCTTGGCTATAATGCAAATTTGAAATCTTAAATGTATTTAAATCAAGAATTTGAGAATTTAAATTTTTGGGTGATTTCAATTTGATTTTTAAGTTTCAAGTGTATAGTATTTAAAATATTTTCAAATAGAAATCGTTTTCAAAGAATTTTAAAATGTTGAAATCAGTGCTCTTCTCTTTGTCGCTGGAAAATAATTTCGGTGATGGCGGCCGCATCATCGACATTCATTTTCGAGTTTCGAAGTGGAGAAACCATTCTGTAGCTTTGCTATGGTTTTGTTTTGAGGAAAAAAAAATATATATTTTGATTTGAATTTCTTCAGTATATTTTGATTCACATATATATAGGTATCTTATTTTAAAATTTAATTTGATTTGATATAAATATATTATATATATCTCTAAATTGTTTAAAGTTAATCGGAAATCTAATTCTTAAATTTTGTTAAAGGATGATTTTAATTATAAATAAAACCAAAATTTGGAATAAATATTTAAACTTGAATAATTGAATTGGGAAAATTTTATTTGTATATTGTTCAACTGCATTCTAATACAACTTACCTAAATCATTCAGAAGTTGAATATGTAATTAGATAATATATAAGATAAATTGAATTTATAAATAAAATTTGAGTGTTTATAATAAATGTTATATACTAAATTTTGATTATAAAGATGGTAATAGAGTTAGATGGGATAATAAGTAAACTCAGTTAATAATGAAATAAATTTATTTTAAAAGAATTAATAAATTGAAATTTGATCAACATATGAAAATACCTTGAATTTAAAAGAAATTAATAGATGTAAATTAATTTAAATCGAAACTTTTATGTTTTAAATTAATTTATATGGGTTAAATATATGTGAGTAGATATATTAAGTAGAATAAATTTAACAGTAATTTGGAATAAAGAAGAATTTAAAATTGTTGAAGAAAATATGATTATAATAAAAGACTATTCAAAATTTATGGTTTTAGAAATTGTAAATTGAAGAAAATGGGATAATAAGATAATGAATTTAGAAATAGTCGAGATTGATTTTAGTGAAATCAAATGGATTAAATCAATTATTGAATATCAATTAATTTAAATTTGAATTTATATGGTTTAAATTAATTGTTATTTTGTATTTCAAATCTATTTCTTTCTGGTTGTTTCTATTCTCCTACCTCGTTCCTTTTCGGGGATGAAAAGTTTTGAGTGGGGGAGTGTGTAACAACCCGCATATTTAACCGGTTTTAATAACGTTATTAATTGGAATTTTTCAAAAGTTTTAAACGATAAAATTTTGAAATATAAATTTGATATTTGGAATGCGTCTAGTTAAACATAGCAACTAGTAAATTTTCGTCCGAGAATATGAAAGTTTATTTCACGCGTAAATTTACTTCAATTTAATCAGTTAAAAAGCGATGAAAATAAAATGTTTTCGAAACCTAAATATTTTTACATAGAAAAATTCTAAACCATTTTCTGAGCAAACGTTATTTTTCATTTTTCCAAATTCGGACTTCTTTGGCTCCGTCGATCTTATTTTTCTACGTTTTTCTTGCATTTTCGATAGTAGAAAATTCAAAATTTTATAATTCAATCATACCACTGATATCTGTATACCGTTTTGATCGTCTTGTCGTGCTGATTTCTACGGTATATCCAATTCTGTGTTTTGAAATTTGATAAACGGTAGAATTTACGAGATGGTGATCGTATCGATTCTCGTATTTTTGAACCTTTGGTCTATCTTTTGCCTTTTCGTATATCCAATCTGAGAAATTGAATGGCCATACGTTTATTCCCGGATTCTACCTTGTGACTTTTGATTCCCATCGTTAATTTATGGTATTCATCATAGTTGTCTGTTCATTTGCTTTGAAATAAAGAGAGGAACCCATACATTTTTCTAACTAAACTTCCTGAAGGCTTTGGTAACCTTTCCTCCTTCCCCTTTCCTTTGTAATTGTCTCATCTTCCCAAAGAAAAAAAATGCAGCCGCCCTCCACCATACATAGCCCAGATTCCTCTTCCTTCAATCTCCCTTCCTTCCATTCAATAACCGATCCAACCCAAGGCCAGTAACCGGAAGCCGCGCAACCACCCAGTCCGCCACCGTCCTCTCGCCTCGGCCTTCTTTGGTTTCCGCTTATAGCCTGACAGATCAGTTCCCAAAACCCGAGCATCCCCATGATCCCAGCCTCCACGTGACATGGCCTGAGCCCAAGCATGGCCGCATGCAACCCAGCAGCAACGCCTCTGCTCTCATCCTCCTTCCTTTTGCCGTGAAATGGGTATAGGCATTTTAGGCGTATGTTTGTTTTATAATTGGTTTGTTTATACTTTTGGTTGCTGGTTCTATATAAAGGGGTTGCAGTTCTATATATAATACATGTGTTAAGTTATACAAATGGATTTAAAAACATATTGTATGTTAGTTTATAAATTCTATATACATAGTTACAGTTTTAATATGTTGTTACATATTTTCTAAGTTATATAATATGTTGTTGTTTTTCTATATAGTATGCATTGGGTCAGTTTATATAATATGTTTATATAGATATTATTTAGCTACAGTTCATGGTATGTATACATTATATATTGGTCGGTCTGCATACAAATACGGTAAAAATATATATATAGTTTGAAAAGAAACGTGTGTATTATATATATTTACTGTTAGCTACTCTATTGTATGTGTTAGATGTTTGGCAGAGTGTATCTCCTGTATTTCTTGTCGAAATTCAATGATTTTTTTTGTTTGGAAGTTGAGATTCTCTAGTATATGTCAGCAAAATTTCATTTCATTTGGATGTAATTTGTTACACCGTTTTGATGTTCGAAAGTTGGACTGTCGAATGTATTCAGCTGTACTTAGAATTATTCGCGCTGTTACAAACACGACCAGTGTCCATGTTTGACACAGCGTATCTCTTTCATTTCCTATTGAAATTCAACGATTCTTTTTTTGATTGAAAGATGAGATTCTCTAGTTTATGCATGTAAAATTTCAGTCCAATTCAAGGCCGTTTGGTCCTCTGCTTTATACCTGAAAGTTGCAACCAAACTGATTTTGCACTTGTTTGCATGTTTAATTTTTTTTCTGAACAGTAGTTAGACTTCATGTTCACGATATCATATCTCACTCATGTTTTATCAGAATGGGTTGATTCTATTTTTAAAAAAGAGTCGAAGTTACCTAGTTTATGCCTGTCCAATTTCAGTAAAATCCGAAATTGTTTGATTAGTGGTCGAGGATCTAGAAGTTAGACCCAAGCAGCTGTTCTTATGTACTTGAAATTATTTTACACTGCTGCAAACACGACCTGAGTTCATGTTTGACGCATCTTATCTCTTCCGTCTTACGTCAGAATACAGTGATTCCCTTTTTGTTTAAAAGATAAAGTTTTCTACTTTCTGTATATGAAATTTTAGCTTCATACGAGGTGGTTCAGTCCTCTGTTTCTTACCTGAAAGTCGGACCCAGAGGGGTTTTCAGACCTGAACATTTGACAGTCGCAACATGGCCTGAGTCTATGTTCGTGACATCGTAACTTTTCTCGTCTCTTGTCCAAATCAAGTGATTCTTTTGCAGTTTGAAATATAAGTTTTGATCTTTATTCATACCAAATTTCAGACCATTTCGATCTCGGTAGCACATAGAATTATATTGTTAAACTTTGACGCATGACATGTTTTTTTATTTGTCGCTATTTTGAATGTTTTGATTTGATTTCATCGATTTCTATTATCAGCTTTGATCGTTGAATTCGTGCCGATTTGTTTTGCTTGGATTCGTAACTCAATCTCTATGTCCGTATCAGTGTGCGTATCCAGGTCATCTTCTCGTGCATCTCTAGCCTCGAAAGGTGAGTAATCACTCACGATTAATGTTCTTTTATTTATTAAATTTGATTTCAATTGAAATGACAATTGAAATATGCTGCTATAGTGATTTACACTATTATATATGTTATTACCTGTATCAGTTCACTTGTGACATCTGACACCATTATCTGTTAATTATTTATGCGATAATAATCCAGTTTGGTTGATATTTGATTGATTGATGATGTTTATATTGGACGTTAAATTGTTAATGTTAAAGTGATAAATAATATGCAATCGAATTGATATAGGATAGTCAACAATTTAAATTTGATCTATATGCTGAATTTGATTTGTTAATTTTGTATAATATGACCCCCTTTAAATGTTTAATTACTCGACACATAGTAATATGGTTAACTTCACATTGAACCATTGAATGTATGTTGTATAAAATTGATGTTGTATGAAATTGAATAATTGATATCAAATGAAGAACCATATTAATATTAGTGTAATAATCTTTAATCTACATGAAATGATAGTGTAAATTCTAGAAATAATTATATTAATTTGCACAAACAACATTGTGAATTAATACGATTATTTCGGGATTATTTGAATTGATTATTGGATTGATATTGATCGTTGTTATTGCTTGTTTATTTACTTTCACACCATCCCAGTTATCACACTGCAAGTTCCCTTTGGTATGCTTTGATTTGAATTGGAATGGAATCGGGTTGAAATGATAAATACCCAAATTGAACTTTGACTTAGGGTAGAGAATTAAATAAAACCCGATTGGTCAATAATTTGATTTAAAAATAAAATGAAGATTTTATTTGAATAAATAATATGGTTTTGAAACGAAGTTGGAAATTGGATTTTAATAAAATTTAAATGTGAATATTTAATAATCTGAAACAAAATATTAATAAAGAAATTGATGAAAGAATGTTGTTTAATTTAAGAAATGATTGAATTAAGTTTTGAAATTATTTAATAACTTAATGAGATTGAATTATTTAATAATTAAATAAAATTGAATTCTTTATTAAGTAAAAATTGAACTTCTTGAATAAGGGAAATCAAGTTTCTTTATTAATTGAGTTTTGAAATTGTTACTAAGTAAATTAATAAGTGAAATTGAAATTCTCTAATAAGAAATAAAATGTGATTTATTGAAGATAATGTAAGACTTGTTATTTAAAGAATTGATTTGACGAATCTAATTCAATTAAATTTGAAGTTTTGATATAATGAAGTTGAACTTAAGTGTTTGATTCAATGAATTGGAAATTAAATAGAAATTGTTTTGAATGATAAATTTAGTTAATGAATATTGAATGAAATCGATTAATGAATTTAAATTGATTTGAATGTTGAATTAAATTAATTTAAATGATTTCGAAATGAAACTTATATGCGAACTTGAATCAATATTTGAATTGTTTTAAATAAAATTTGAAATTGTATTATAAGATTTTGAAATGGTAATTTGGAAGTTTTGAAATGTAAATTTTGGAAATTGGTTCAGAAAGACAAATGAAATGTTGGTTTACAAATTCTATTTGAAATTGTAATTGATTTGGTTTTGAAATAAATAAACGACCATTCGGTGTAATAATTTCGAAAGTTATTAAAGAGACTGGTATCGGTTAAGGACATACTCACTGTCTAAACCGGAAACCACTTTAATAACTATACGCGGAGTGTGATCCAGAATGAAGTGGTTGGAATGATGAACGTGATGACTGAAGAAAGAGAACGATAATGGATAGCCTTGACACTTGTGTCAAATTGGAAATGACTAAAACAGGAGCCGTGTCGGGCCAAATGGGCGCTAGCTACCTCGAGCGAACACACTTCTTCGAAACTACTCATTACTTGTTGTCGATTGGTGCACCCTTGATTTGGGAGTGTTGTTTCGCGGTGTTGCGGTCGCTGCGGTGATGCGTTCTCATCAGTCCGGATCAGGCAAACGGTAGTTTCACTACCTTGGGTATTGCCTCATGTGCCTTGTCATACTTGAATCCCTATATACGCGACCACTACGAATTTGTTTTGTGTTATACCTATGGAGTACTCCCTGACATCCCACTAGTTTACGGTGGAGTTTACAGTGCTGTATAGACTATAACGCTTATATAAAATATGTTAAGGGGGATAATGGTAACGCCTTAACACTATTTTGATACCTTATATTACTGATAGACATTATCTACTTAGCGTACATTACTACCTAGTAGATAGTTTAACGGATCCTTAAAGGATGGTTATTCCAAACATCCTTTGAGTTACTTGTATTTCAATTGCTATTTCACTTGAGTTGGATTTATTAATATAAGAATGTTAATCCTGACTCGAGTGTTTTGTGTTTTGCTTTACGCTCGGGTCAGACTGAGTGTACCAGTATTCAAGACTCACCTTTGAAGTTGGAGCTTTGCTTGAAGATCCAGCCATCTATTCTGCTTTCAGTATTCGATGATTCCAGTTATGTATTCTGATTTGTATCTGATGTATCGTATTACTCTTCCATTGTATCTGGTTCAACTCTGATGTAATTTATATATTTATATAGTAGCTTCATGAACTACTATATCTTTTATTTCTGCTGCATTTATTACTCTGTGTCTGTGATCTGTGTTGTATTTATTTACTATATATGCTCAGTTTTGCCAAATTTAAATTAACAATTCGGTATTTTGAATTATTCAAGTCCGACATGTGCAGATGCGAATGGTCAAAAATATCAGGTCGTTACACATATGCTTTAAAAAATATGATACCGGTGTAGAAATTTCCGTTATAAAAATAACGGCGCAAATTACGTTTTAAAACGTAACACCGGTTCAAAAATAAATTAATGCAGTAAACTGCGCTACTGCATACTCAACAAAATATTGCACCGTTTGTCAATATTTATGTGCACAACGATACCCATATATGCACACTATAATATGGAAGACTTAAAACACACGAAATGCATGCACGCGCATATTACACGTGTGTAACAAAAGATATGGCCTTTTTGCAATTTACATTGCATAAAATGATATAAGAAAAAGATAAAAACATGACCTGGTCAAAACATTCTCTCCTACATGCAACACTATAGATATGATGCCTGACTATATTCTTTTCTTTTCATGTTACACAATTAGACACTCACGAAAGAAATGAAAGGCAACACAATACATAAATTAATGAAAAACCTAGTCACTTCTACATGTTTGCAAAAAATTGCCAAAACAAATGACCTGGACATGGCTATTTTCGTGCTTTATGTACAAAATGATGGCCTAGTTTTATTATGTGACCTGGGCAATTTCTCTTCACGCATGCATGTACATCTGGGCAAGGTTCTTCGTGCACAAAACTATTTACACGTAGTGTTATAAGTGGCATATCTGAACGTGCTACTCTTTTACGCACAAATGGAGTTTGAAAGAAAAAAGAAAAAAAATAATAAAACAACCTGGCTATATAATTTTTCACGCAACTGCATATGATATGTTTGTACGCATGCATTTAACAATATGGTCTGGACAACTATCCTGCTTTACACTTACAATTAACACACGATACACAAGAATGTGGTAAGGGGAAATAAAGTTTAACTAACCTACTCACATAACACAGGATAAAAATACATATAGGCGTGTACTAAATGATTCAGGCTACTTCAATATTTCATGCACATACGAAGGAAATAGGCAAATTAATATGACATGGGTAGTAAATCGTTCTACCCATAATTGCATGTAAATCTCATAGTAGACGAATTTTAAGCTAGCCTAACATATATTTTTATGTACTGTGCTTATACGCACGAAAAGGTTCACAACTTATATACAAGAAAAATATAAACTTAATTTCATGCATTTAATGCTCATAATCAACGCACGCAATAGCGAATAAATTAGAATTGTGAGTGTCACTCACCTTAGATTTGTTATAGGATAAATTAGCAACCGAGATTTGATAAGGAGCAAAACATTTGAAACAACCATTAATGCTCAAGTCGAGCCACTTAAGAAAATGGAACCAGAAAAATGAAGCTTTTTCCCACTTTTCTTTTCTCCGTTGTACAAGCCAAAAGAAATAATGCTGGCAGTGATTTAGGTTCAATTGCATTGAAGAGGAGATGTGCATAAAGGCAAAGAAGTACACACGCATTAATTAAAGACAACAATTGTTCACTACTAGCTTTCAAATAAAAGTGACAGCAAGGTGTTTTTGTTTGTTTTGAAATGGACCAATTCTTGTTACACGTGAATGCAAAATGAAGTTACAACATTGCTTTAAAATGGACCCATTTCCCCTATGCACGAGAAGGGCGAAAAAAAATGCATCTTATATTCAACATGCTACTACTAAGACGAGTACCGACTTTGCATCATTTTTAATTTCCAAATTTCCATTTTTTTAAAGTTTCTATTTAAAATATTTACTTCGACAGTAATTCAAAAATCATTATCGTTTCAGAATTTTAAAATATTTATTACGACATTAATTCTAAAATCACAGTCGTTACATTAGGAGTCTTCCTAAAATAAGTTTTGATGTTAATAATCTATGTGATGCATGTCAATTAGGAAAACATAAAAAAAGTTCCTTTAAATCAAATGATTTGATTTCCACCTCTCAATCCCTTGAACTTCTTCATTTAGATCTTTATAGTCCTTCGCAAATACAATATATAAGTCATAATAGATATGTCGTTGTAATCATAGATGATTTTTCCAGGTTTACGAGAATGATTTTCCTAAAACTTAAAAGTGATGCTTTTGAAATGTTTAAAATCTTTGTTAAAAGAATTCAAAATCAAATGTCAATTAAGTTAAAACAATTCGAAGTGATCATGGTGAGCATCGAAAAAGAAAATTTTTAAATTTTTTATAATAAGAAAGGTATTACCCATATATTTTCATTTCCAAGAACATCTCTACAAAATGGAGTAGTAAAACGTAAAAATAGAATGACTCGAGCGTGCGCTAGAACTATATTAAATAATAGTAACTTACCTAAATACTTATGAGGTGAACAGTTGCTATAGCATGTTATATATTAAATAGAATTTTAATAAGACCTTTGACTAAGAAAACACCATATGAATTATTTTATAATAAAAAGCCTAAAGTATCATATTTTAAAGTTTTTGTCAGTAAATGCTTTATATTGAATACTAAAGAAAAATAAGATAAATTTGATACTAAATCAGATAAAGGTATTTTTATTGGATATTCAAACAGAAGTAAAGATTATACAGTTTTCAATACTAGAACTAATACTGTTAAAGAGAGATTACATGTTTCATTTGATGAAAATGTTAAAATCAATAATAACATTATGATGAAGAAGAAAATGATAATAATGAAATCCCAAATAACGAGACAAATAATGATAATAATAATACTGAAAATATATATCCAAATAAGAGAGCCAAAATATTTAAAAGATCATCCTACAGAAAATATCCTAGGAAATATAGAATCGGTAGTCAGAACAAGAAATCAATTAAATAAAATAAGTAATGTAGCATGTATTTCAACTAATAAACCTAGAACCAAAACAAGCATCATCAGATGATTCATGGATTCTTGCTATGCAAGAAGAATTGAATCAATTCACCAAAAATGATGTTTAGGAATTTGTTCCTAGACCAGATGATAAATCTATTTGGAATAAAATGGGTATAAAGAAATAAATTAAATGAACAAGGCGAGGTCGTTAGAAATAAAGCTCGCTCAGTAGCTCAAGGATATAATCAAGAAGAAGGAATAGATTTTGATGAAACTCTTGCACTCGTAGCCAGATTAGAAGCAATAAGAATCTTACTTGGCTTTGCAAATCATAACAATTTTAAATTATTTCAAATGGATGTTAAAAGTGCTTTTCTAAATGGTTTTATTAAAGAAGATATTTATATAGAACAACCCCCACTATTTGAGAATGAAAAACTTCCAAATAATGTTTATAAATAAAAGAAAGCTTTATATATATGGTTTAACATAAGTTCTTAGAGCATGGTATGATAAACTTAAATCATATTTATTACAATCTAATTTTGAAATTGGGGAAGTAGATAGTACACTATTTATTAAATGAAAAAACAATGATATTCAACTAATACAAATATATGTAGATGATATCATTTTTGGATCAACAAATGAACAACTAAATAAAGAATTTTCTGATATCATAATAAAAGAATTTGAGATGAGTAATATGGGAGAACTAACCTACTTTTTAGCCTTAAGATCCATCTTCCGTCTTCATATCCATCGGCGTGCACAATATTTTATGCACAAAATCCTATCCTATGGGATATTTCTAATACCATGTTGCCTTCAAATGGTGTTTTCAACCAAAACAACCGAACTAACATACATGCAACCAACAAGCATTATAACGTCTACAATAGCCTACATACATCTATATTAACACAATACAATCCATCCAAGCAACTAATATGGGATAATGTGAGATTTATATCAAAATAGCCTAAATCTGTCAATATGTCAAAATAGTCCATAAATGGAAAAATGTGATATTTAATTCAAAACTATTTTAGAACACTTTTAGTTCTTATAATATATTGGCTAAGTATTTTTGAAATCACATTTTAATTTTAGAAAACATTTCAAAACGTCGTTTTAATATTATATAAAAAATCATCATATAGTGAGAGATAATATCACTCACCTTATCCAAATCTGATCAAATCTTCATGAAGTCGTAAAGCTCTCCATCATAAGCGCAACACAAGAAATGACGTCCAAAATGGAGCTCGTATGCAAAAGATATAGCATTTATAAGTTATCTGATTATTTAAATAATTAAATTAACTTAAGTGATAATTAACAAACTTAATTACCTTACTAATCTTCCTCCTCCTCTCCTACTATCACCTATACAAGTACACGAATAAACCCATCAACACCATGCACAATTCTCCCCCTCCCTCAAGCTATACTCCGCTAAATCGCGCTCCGTTAGTTGCGATCAATTCATGGGGCGAAAACGAACACCTCGGTGCTAACCACATCACATCCGCATGTTCCTTCGAAATGAAGGTGTATGTGTGACATTGCAAAGTCACGTTTTGCCTCTTAGGATCGGACCACCAATCGAAGACATAGGAAGGAGTGAATCACGAAGAGGAGTCCAACAACGTCATCCCGATCACCTAACTCTGCTCTGATCATCTACGATCTCTAACCCTAGGTTCAGCAGCAAACACGGCCATCTCCCAATTGCCATCGCACCTATCACTGAGCATTTGAAATCGAAGCCCATCTTGCCCAGAGTCCAATGAATTGATCTCATGATTTTTAGTGACCTAAATCGTTTGATTTTATTTTTTGAATCAAGATAGAAGGTGCGCCCATTTTCCCGAAGGAGATGATAATGAACAGTGCACGACCAATGGAAATCTAGGGTTTAGGTTAATGTGTATTTATTTTATTTAATATATTTGAATTTCTCAAATAAACGAGCGTGCATTTTAAGCTCGTACGATCAAACGGTGCGTCCGATCACCATGAAACTCGTCTGCGTATTTCATTTCATTTTTACGGTCCCGATGGTATAAATTTCATCGCTATCTGAGTCTGCACCCCATGATGATAATTTCGTGCTTTTTGAGACCGTTTCGTCCATCCGATCGTTTGATCTCCAAATATATTACTCATTTCAATTCTGTGTAGTTAAAGCGCTCGGCAGATTCAATACGGCGATGGTGCAAAAAGTCATAGCGGGGATACAGCGAGGATATAGCAGGATATAGCGGATGACTCTAAAATAGCATATAAAACTCGTACTTAATGTTTATACAAATATATAAATGGTAATTAAATGAAAAATTAACATTCAATTGAATTATAATTAATACATAAATAATTTTAAGTAAAAACATGTGCGAATATACTGTAAATAAACGTAAAACTGTTATATAACATAATTGAAATTAGTAGAATATTAGAGTATTTTCATTTTTGAAAACATATTAAAAATTCAATTAAATAAATTAATTTCATAATTTTTATAATGTATAAATGTCATTTTTCAATTCATTTCTTTTAAAGAAGATATAGCGGAAATAGCAAAACATAGCGGAAATAACGGGATATAGCGGAAATAGCGGGACTTAAAGCGGAAATGCTATATTTGGGGCTATATGGAAAACTTGTAGCGGTAGAAATTCGCTATGAGATATAGCAGAGTTATAGCGGGGCATTAACTGCACAGTTTCAATTCACAACGTCTATATGAATTCAATAAAAGTGTTCTCGAGTCTGATTCGATCTTATGTGAAAATTCCTATTTTTGGGACCGTCTATTAATTAACGATTTAATATTTAAATATGTCATCGTTAAAAATATGGGTCGTTACATTCTCCCCTCCTTAATTGGATTCCGTCCTTGAAATCCCAAGGATGAGACAACACAGCCCAGTATCCTCACATAAGCCACGATACTAAAGAAACCGTCACTTATCCTCTCAACAATAATCACTAAAAGTGATCACAACTAAGGGAATAGAGTCGGAATTAGCTGGGGCCATAATCCTCATCCCTAAGTACAATCACTATCCAATCCAAAATCAAAGTGGCAAAACCAAACATCTAAGTTATGCATTAATTTCCAAAGAAACGGAAAATGGAAAACAATAGCGCCAACTTGCTAAAAGGCAAGTCCATCAAATACCATACATTGCCGAATCTATCAACTATCGGTAACGTCTAACATCTCACACATTAACTTTCCTCTCAATTTTGGCTTATGTGATGGAAAATTTCGACACCACCTCCACTGGACGGCTAGGACTTGAAAAAATCCCAATACAACATAAGCATATATACATGTCATATCTGAGGCATCACATAACTGAGGCATCTCGTTTCTGAGGACAACCAAACATATATAGCCAAATCTACCCTACAAATGTTACATACCTCTTTAATAGAAAGAGCACTTTATTTAGATGTGAATATAAACGGGAAAGCATCCAAATAGCCAACACTTGGTTCCATATACCTGATCAAGTACTGAACAAAGAGGTTTAAGCACAATAGTTAATGTAAATAAGCATACTAGAGCATATATATGGGAACCATCTCAAATAGATACGCTATATCAAACCATAACTATCCCGTATACCTAACAACCATATAAGCATAAGTGATCATATCAAATACCAACAATCAAACATCAAATAGGCATATAAGATCAAATATAAAAAGCCACATCCATTCCTACCCTAGCATGCAGGATACTAAAACATCAAATATGATATCTAACATGAAGGCTGGCGATAAAATGGAAATCACTCGCGCTTTCACTCAGTTGAACCTCTACTACTCCACTGCCTTCCTTCTACCCTATTTCATATCACGTCTATCGGTACGAATAGGCCTACGAGGTCTCGAAGTTACTAGTCCAGTCTCAATATCATCCAATCAATTTCGAATAGGAGCACTACAATAGTACCTCATTCCTCAATCGAACGACATTTGGAAAATAATATCTCTCCCTTACGGAATCAACCATCACGGTTAAGTCTGTACTGTATCACCTCTACTGACACTACTCACTATTCTAATTTAGCCATGATCTTCGCTAGTCTAGCTTCACGTCTCTGACTAGTACCAATCCACTAACTCAAAGTAGGTCTGATGGTCAAACTAGCCAAAATCTTTAGCACTAGTTCACTTCGAGTTCTGGGGCCATAACCAATGATAAACTCGAGTAATGCCTACTCTAGGAATATTCAAATTGGTATGTCTCCAACTCAAAACACCAACAACTGCATTTCTTATACTCACATGGAGGAAATGTCGAAGTCGTAGGAGGCCAAGAATTCCAACCATCACTATTGGCCAAGGTTGAGATCCTTCTCGGAGAAAAGATAATCTAATGATATGGAATCACTGGAAAATTCGAATCCCTCTCCGAGTAGATAGTGCCTACAAATCTCCAAAGCAAACTCTATCGCCGTCAACTCCGAACCAAGAGTTGAATACTTCCTCTCGTGTGGTTTCGATTGTCAACTAGCAAATGTGACAACCTTACCTTTTGGCATCAAATTCGCACCTAGTTAAGTACCACAGGCATGTGCACTATCGTCTCCTCATTCCCGCTCGGAATGAGTAACATCGGTGCACTCGTCACCCTCCCTGTTAGACTCACAAACGTGTGTCTGTGCCTCGTGCCCAAAATAAAAGTCTTATACTCACTCATCAAATCGGTTAACAGTGCTGCTACTTTAGAGAAATACTTGGTAAAGTGTATATAACACCTTGCCAATCCAAAGAAACTTCTTATCATCAGTTAGTGTTTTTTTAACACCTCCGGTACAATCATTAATCGTGCCTTATGCTCCTCTTTCGTCCATGCGTAGACGAAAGTATCATCAATAAGCACAAACATGATCTACTCAAGTGATCCCTCGAAACATGACTCAAGAAATCAATAAAGCATGCCAACTCATTGGTTAGCCCGAGCGGCATAACCGACTAATCAAAAATCAAGCTGGTGTACGAAACGCTATGATTGGCATGCACTCCCTAGAAACTCTCGGTGGGTGAAACCCCATCGCAAGGTCCAACTGAGATAACACCTTTGCTTTATAGAGCTGATTGAACAAGCCATCGATAAATGGGAGTGAATACTTGTCTGTCATCTCACTCAGCTCACGGTAATCAATAGACAACTTCAAAGAGCCCGCCCTGATAGCGAACACTATAGGTGCATCCCACTCAAAAATGCTACTACAAATGAACACTCGCCTCAATAGGTTATCCGCTCACACCTTTAGTCCCCTCTGATCTTTGGGTATCATTTGCCTTAAAGGCATAGCTACTGGTCTAGCACGTCTAACTAGATCGATACAGAACTCAATTTCTATACGGTGGTAATAGATCACCTCATCGAATGTATCCGGACACTTTCTAGCTACAGGCACAAATGAAAACTCAACATGTAGGATATCGAGGGAATATTAAAAGCTAACCATCGCCACATCATCAGATGGGAAGCCAAAAACTACCCTCCGCCTATCGTTAGTCCCTATCATCACCAACGGCCCCTCGCAATCCAGCACTATTCCGTACCTTCAGCTGGTGAATTCCTAGACACTGATGTTGAACCTAATTAAACCTAAAGCAATCAATAGCAAACAAACAAATGAGCAAACATCCATGACTCGATATGTAACGACCCAGAATTTCTGTCATTTGAAATTCAGATATTTAATTGATTTTAAATATTAACAAGTGGAATTTGTAAGTTGAATGAATTAAAATTCGAATATAGGATTTAATTGGATAATTAAATCGATAATTTAATATTTGAAATTATAGAAATAATTTAAATCTGAATTAAATGTGAATAAAAATGATTTATAAAGTTATATTAAATCATTATTGAATTAGAATGACGTTATAGAACTTTTAAAATTGAATTAAAAATAAATTGTGAAAATTGAATATTTTAATATTTAATTGACGAGTGAAAATAGTCATTTTTCAAACAGTCTTGGATTTCGATGAAACAAGTTTCATCAGATCTGTAATGTGAAATTATTGTAAGATTTCAAATTTCGTGTCAATCGGATTTACGGTTTGTCAGGGGCAAGCCAAAACGCATAGAAATCATTTTAATCGATTTAATTTTAAATTGATCGTTTAATTCTGTAACTCGCACATACGATCGAATTAGCTCCCGAAACACATTCCATTGTGTTCGGAACGCAGGTAGAACCTTAGAAATGCCAGCCGGCACGTTTGATTTCGAGTTCGAAATTTTTTGAGATGAATAGTGTTTTGGCAATTTTCTATAAAAGGACCCCATTATCTTCTCTTTGCACAAACCCTAGTCCAGTTAGGTCTGGCCGCCATTTTCAAAGCCAATGGCCAGAAATGCTCAAAATTTCTTCCCTTAATCTCTTACAATCCATCGACTTTCAGCAGAAACGTTGAACTACAATGTTGTGGATCTAGACAAGAGCTTCACATCCATACGGTGGAGATTGGGTTTCGTCGATCGGAGAAGGAGTTTTGGGGTTGCGTTCGTGGGCCGTTCGTGCTCGTCGTTCGAGGGATGGAGGTCACTGGGCTCTGCTGCGTTTTGCACGAAGGTGGAGGGAAGCGTGCGCGTTCAAATGGCGCTCGCCGATCGTGGTCGAGGCAAGCGAGATGGTCGCGGAGATTCGTTGAAGTAGGGCGACAGGTGGGTTCTTCAATCGTGAAGCCTGGAATGAAAGGAGGAAGGAAGCACTTACGTGCGGCCCAGATCTAGGGCATAGGGATTGAACGGTGATGATGGAGTAAGGTTTAAAATTAAATAAAAATGTGTAAAATTAATTATATTTTAAATCGTGTAAACTTGAAAAAGCTGTAACTTCTTCATACGAGGTCCGTTTCGGACGAAACAACTTGCGTTGAGTTCGTTTTGTCGAGCACTACTCAATGGAGGGGGATTGGAGTCAATTGGAGCTAGTGATAATTTTGAGTAAAATTAAACGTGCGTTTAATTTTATTCAAAATAAAACACTGCAACCGTTATTAAAAGCAAGGTGAGAACTCCTCACTCAATCGAATTGTTTCGATTTAAATTTTAAATAGTTGAATTTAAAATTGCTTGATTGTGTGAATTGGATGATGATTGTTATCTATTGTGCTGAAATAGACCCTAAACGCCGCATATTAAGCGGAGGTTATTTATTAAAAACATATACCGCGATAATTCCACCGTGAAGTGGAATTGGTATTATATATGTATTTGGAGTTGATTTCCCGCATTATATAGCGGATGAGACCCTATTGTGCCGCATAATAGCGGATAGTATTTTATAAATCCCATATACCGCGATATTCCACCTCGAAGTGGAATTGGTATTGTGCTAACATTTGTGGATGTAGGGAAACAGGTTGGAGGGATCCAACTGGATTCCTCAAACATTTGAATTTATTTCAATGTAGTGTGTTGTTTATTTATAATTTGTGTGTGATTATATTGTGATTGGAATGGTTGAAGGCTATGGTTTAGCCGAATGTATTTTTGGTATCGTTGGACACCGAAAATAAATAAAAATTGGATTTTCGAAATTTAAGTTGAAAATTTATCGAAAAATTTATTTTTTGATAATTAGATAAATTTAAAAGGAGTTAAAAGATAAAAGTCTTATTTTTGAACTGTAGAATTAAATTTCAAAATATGGGAAAAGGGCTTAATAATTGGATTTCGAAAATATTATTTATAAGTTGGGAATTTATTTAAAATTTGGATTTTTAAATAGTTTGGAAAATAAAGGAATTTATCTTCTTAAAAAGGGATTTATTTTAAAAAGGAAATAGATTTAGAAATCCATTTGGTAATTGAATTTTGGTGATTGAAAATAAATCTTTTGGAAATATTTGGAAATTTATTTGGCATTTTGAAATAAATTTGAAAATCAATTTGAAATTAATTGATTATTAATTTACTATAACTAGTAAAATTTATTTATAGAAATTTATCTGATTTAAATTAATTAGATAATTAAATTAATCCTACTTACAGATGTTTGGATTATATTGGATGTTGAATTGTTTGACATCTCTGATATGTGATGCTTTGTGATATATCTTGATTTGTGTGTGTGATCTGTAATTTGTTTATTTGTGATATATATGTCTGTGATCTGTGAATGAAAGATAAGCGTTATAGTTTATACCGCTTATCAAATATATTGTTATCTTTGATCTGTGATGGTTGAATGTTGTTGCACTATTGTGTTAAACCCGTGGACTACACAATACACATACCAAGGTGGATTTCACGTGGAAATCGGTTAAGTCACAGATTTTTATCAATTTTGAAAAAATTGAATTTTTGAATCCAAAATAGTTTTGGAATTGAAATTGGAAGTTTTTTGAAATGAGTTTCAAAAATAAAAGTTATTTTAGATAACTTCATAAAATTGAAATTTAAATCATTTGATTTAAAATTTTGAATTCAATATTTTGAAATTGAATTCAATAATTTGGGGATTATGGTCTAAAAGATTGTACAAGTTATAAAAGGTGTTTATATGGGTTTTTAACCATTTAAAAATATGGTTTTTGGAAATTTAAATTTAAATCCAAGATTTGTACTTGGATGGCTTTAACCTGTGTAATTGTAACCAGTTTTTACTAAAACGAAAACTATCTGTTTTCAAATAATAATAGCTTTCATAAAGTGAAAAGATTTCCAATTTGTATCCAAACATTTCAAGTTGAAATGAAATTGTAAATAGTTTAAGAAAACTATGAATTAACCTTTGTGAAAATGATTAAGCTTTATTTGGAAATCAAAGAAGACTTTAAAAGGTGTATCTTTTATATTATAAAAGACTTGAATTGTGAATAGTTTTGAAAGCTATAAATTAAATCTTGATTTAAAGATTTAATGGGTTAATCCAATTGAAATGGAAATTGATTTGGAAATCTATGAATGAATCTTTGTGAAACTGGGTAAACTTTGTGAAGTAAATCTTTTTGTTTAAAGATTTAAAATGGTAATTTGTTTGAACCATTTAAAGGAAAGGATTTGGGTAATAAGTTGTGACTTAATTGAAATCCCTATATCCATATGTTTTAAATATTGTGCTCACTATTCGGGTTAGCCGGGAAAAGACCTTTGTGTCATATAACCCATTCCGAATTAGTGATACGACGATATGGATCGTATTAGAGACCGGCGGTGAAGACCGGGTATTTGTGAAAACGATAGGATGACCTATCGATTGTCTCTGCACCGTTAGCTACGGTATAGAGATTTCCTTTGTGATGGGAAGTTTGATCGGGATTGTGAATACCCGAATTGCAAGGGCTTCTTCGGAAGTGCCTTCGGTTCTGTTCGAACCCGGAACAGACTTGTATGGTTACATGTTTGACATTACATTTTGAGATATAAAGCTGATTTCTATCAAATACATTTCTGTTGGTGGCGGAGAATTTATTCTCTTAGCTTAACACCCTTCTTTGAGACGTACGAGCTCAGAGGTTATGTAGTTGAAATTTATCAGTATATACTCCCAATTTGGTAGTGTGGCATGCTGAGTGTTGTTGTGTGATGATTATTTATTGATCATTTGTTGATCAAAGCGTGGCTTTGTGAAAAAGCGTAGCTTTGTGGACGAGACCTCTTCGGACCTCACAACCCAGAAATGGTCAAAACAGGAATATGCGGCAAGGTTATGAGGGTCGCTCACTTTAGGGTATGTCATTGCCTTTTGGAAAAGGGTGGTATCAGGTATGGAGCCCTGGTATTTAACCTATATGGTTACTCCAATCTCATTTACTGTGTGATTGTGTGTTTGTTGAGGCGCCTCGGATAAAGGTCCCAAAGGACTGGGGGTGGCATATTCGTGTAGTAGTTACCAAGTGTAAGAGGTAACCCGGCCTTGTGTTGGCAAAGAGCTAGTTAGTTCTCGGGACGTCCATCCAGAGGCGATCCCATTGGCAGTAGGAAGTTCCTTAGCCTGACCATTTGTTGGAAATCCAAAGAAACAATACGAGCCTTGTACGGTTTTAGTTGTATAACCTGCTATGGAATGTGGCGGTAACCAGCTATTGAACATAGTAGCTATAGTATGCATAAGTGCGGAATGCCTATGCTGGCTAAGATTAATATTATACTTTCGAAATGTTTTCTGCACTATGCACTAGTAATAATATCAAAAGAGTTTTGTTTGCGTAGTAAACATGTTTGACTATCATAAGAAGAAATCTCCTCCAATTCTGCGTTTCAATTGTGTGTGTGGCGGGAGGTCTTATGATAGTTTCATTTTCCAAAAAGCATTGCGGATATCTTTTACTTCCTATGTTGTTGTTGTTGTTGTTTAAAGATAATAACTGTTTTAGTTCTCACACTAGTCACCATGACTGACCTGGAGTTTATTGTTCATTTCCTAACATTGGGTGCCTATAATTTTCCATACGAGCAGCCTAGAGTCAGGTTATCAGGTCATTCTGGATTCAGGAGATGCTGTGGAGCTCAGTGGCGAGCTGGATGGCGAGGCGTATCAGTATCATTTTCAAGTTTCTTTGTGATGGGTTTGCTACCATAGTTAATTCAAAATTGAAGTTTTGTTGTGATAAACAAATTTAATTTAAAAAAAATCCAAGTTGAAATTGATAAATATAAGTGAAACAAGTTTTGAACTTATAATATGAGATAATAAATTCAGCTTTGGTAAAGTTAAATAAATTAAATCAGAATTGAATTGGATTAGATTAGTGATTATAATATGAATTTGGAAGTTTAAATATATAAGTTGTATAACTTATAGAATGGGTAAAGGTAAGTGAAACCAATTATTAAAGTGGTTAAACAAGTTTTGTTAAGCAAAATAAAATTTGATTTTGATTAAGTAATGAATTTGACTTTAAGGAAAAGTTAAATGAATTTGAATTTAAAATAAATTAGAAATGGGCTTAAGTTGTATAAATGGAATTTACTTTAGAATGAAATGTTGTAATGGAATATAACTTAAGTGATGTTGAATGAAGTTGATTTTTGCATCGAAATAAAATAACAAAGTGAATTAAATGAAGGTGAACTTGAGTTATATAAAGGAGATTCAACTTTATTTGTAAAATGAATTAGCAATTGAATTAATAAATGGATTGACTGTTAATCAATCGAATGTGAATGAATTGATATGGGATAATGGATATAAGTGTTAATTCATTTAAATCTAGTTGAATAATTGAAAGAAAGTCAATTTAATATTAAACCAAATTGAAGGTAAACAAAGTGAATAAATTTGGTTGTGTTGAATATACATTGGTTGTTATATGATTGTTGGTTGATTGTATGTAATTCATTAAGTATTAATGAAATTGAATTGATAAAATTGAAAGCTATGTAATTGAATCCAAATTGAAAGTGAATCAACTTGAATTTAAATTAGTGAATGTAAACTAATTGAAAATGAAGAAATGAATGTCGTTGTATATAAATTGGTTGTAAACAATTGCAAGTGATGTCGAAATTATATAAGTTGCTTATAAACCTGGTTTAGTATGCATTTCTTTTAATATGCATGTGTTGTAGATGTTTAAAAGAGTAAATTGTTAATAACTTCATATATGTGGCACTTACATATTTAAACCGAGTAAGTACAGGTACCGGGGCTACCGTTTGGCGGGATTTGGTTGTGCTAAAATGCTAAATAAATAACTGCTTTGCTTAAAAATGCTAAAAAGGTACGCCTACGCAATAAAAATAGGAAATATGAACTGTTTTTCTGCTTTTCCGACCGTGTGGGTCGATGTATATATATTTATGTCTATTGTGATCCTACTATGATCGAACCGCGCAAAGGAGACTATGGCGAATTTTTCTGAAAATTTAAGGCGTTAGAAAATTTTCGAGAAATTTTGGAAAATTTGTGAAAACTAAATTTTGGATTTGGAGTTAAAAGTTAAACGATATAGTTTGTTTTGAAAAGTATAACTAAGTATAGATTTGAAAAACTTAGTAATGTTTTTGAAAGAGTTTAACTATTGGATTTTGGGGAAGTTGTACACTTAAGTGATTTTAAAATCTAATTTGAACAAATTGTTTGAAAAGTTAATGAATTTGGGGCATTTTTCTTCCTTGGCAATTTCGAGGACGAAATTCTTTTAGGGGGGGAAGATTGTAACGACCCAGAATTTCTGTCATTTGAAATTCAGATATTTAATTGATTTTAAATATTAACAAGTGGAATTTGTAAGTTGAATGAATTAAAATTCGAATATAGGATTTAATTGGATAATTAAATCGATAATTTAATATTTGAAATTATAGAAATAATTGAAATCTGAATTAAATGCGAATAAAATGATTTATAAAGTTATATTAAATCATTATTGAATTAGAATGACGTTATAGAACTTTTAAAATTGAATAAAAAGTTAAATTGTGAAAATTGAATATTTTATTATTTAATTGACGAGTGAAAATAGTCATTTTCAAACAGTCCCGGATTTCGACGAAACCAGTTTCATCGGATCCGTAATGTGAAATTATTGTAAGATTTCAAATTTCGTGTCAATCGGATTTACGGTTTGTTAGGGGCAAGCCAAAACGCATAGAAATCGTTTTAATCGATTTAATTTTAAATTGATCGTTTAATTCCGTAACTCACACATACGATCGAATTAGCTCCCGAAACACGTTCCATTGTGTTCGGAACGTGGGTAAAAACTTAGAAATGCCAGCCGGCATGTTTGATTTCAAGTTCGAAATTTTTTGAGATGAATAGTGTTTTGGCAATTTTCTATAAAAGGACCCCATTATCTTCTCTTTGCACAAACCCTAGTCCAGTTAGGTCTGGCCGCCATTTTCAAAACCAATGGCCAGAAATGCTCGAAATTTCTTCCCTTAATCTCTTCCAATCCATCGACTTTCAGCAAAAACGTTCAACTACAATGTTGTGGATCTAGACAAGAGCTTCACATCCATATGGTGGAGATTGGGTTTCGTCGATCGGAGAAGGAGTTTGGGGGTTGCGTTCGTGGGCCATTCATGCTCGTCGTTCGAGGGATGGAGGCCACCGGGCTCAGCCGCGTTTTGCACGAAGGTGGAGGGAAGCGTGCGCGTTCAAATGGCGCTCGCCGATCGTGGTCGAGGCAAGCGAGATGGTCGCGGAGATTCGTTGAAGTAGGGCGGCCGGTGGGTTCTTCACGCGTGAAGCCTGGAACGAAAGGAAGAAGGAAGCACTTGCATGCGGCCTAGATCTAGGGCATAGGGATTGAACGGTGATGATGGAGTAAGGTTTAAAATTAAATAAAAATGTGTAAAATTAATTATATTCTAAATCGTATAAACTTGAAAAAGCTGTAACTTCTTCATACGAGGTCCGTTTCGGACGAAACAACTTGCGTTGGGTTCATTTTGTCGAGCACTACGCAATGGAGCTCGATTGGAGTCAATTGGAGCTAGTGATAATTTTGAGTAAAATTAAACGTGCGTTTAATTTTATTCAAAATAAAACACTGCAACCGTTATTAAAAGCAATGTGAGAACTCCTCACTCAATCGAATTGTTTCGATTTAAATTTTAAATAGTTGAATTTAAAATTGCTTGATTGTGTGAATTGGATGATGATTGTTATCTATTGTGCTGAAATAGACCCTATACGCCGCATATTAAGCGGAGGTTATTTATTAAAAACATATACCGCGATAATTCCACCGTGAAGTGGAATTGGTATTATATATGTATTTGGAGTTGATTTTCCGCATCATATAGCGGATGAGACCCTATTGCGCCGCATAATAGCGGATAGTATTTTATAAATCCCATATACCGCGATATTCCACCTCAAAGTGGAATTGGTATTATGCTAATATCTATGGATGCAGGGAAACATGTTGGAGGGATTCAACTGGATTCCTCAAACATTTGAATTTATTTCAATGTTGTGTGTTGTTTATTTATAATCTGTGTGTGTGATTATATTTTGATTGGAATGGTTGAAGGCTATGGTTTAGCCGAATGTATTTTTGGTATCGTTGGATACCGAAAATAAATAAAAATTGGATTTTTGAAATTTAAGTTGAAAATTTATCGAAAAAATTATTTTTTGATAATTGGATAAATTTAAAAGGAGTTAAAAGATAAAAGTCTTATTTTTGAACTGTATTGAATTAAATTTCAAAATATGGGAAAAGGGCTTAATAATTGGATTTCAAAAATGTTATTTATAAGTTGGGAATTTATTTAAAATTTGGATTTTTAAATAGTTTGGAAAATAAAGGAATTTATCTTCTTAAAAAGGGATTTATTTTAAAAAGGAAATAGATTTAGAAATCCATTTGGTAATTGATTTTTGGTGATTGAAAATAAATCTTTTGGAAATATTTGGAAATTTATTTGGTGTTTTGAAATAAATTTGAAAATCAATTTGAAATTAATTGATTATTAATTTAATATAACTAGTAAAATTTATTTATAGAAAATTATCTGATTTAAATTAATCAGATAATTAAATTAATCCTACTTACAGATGTTAGGATTATATTAGATGTTGAATTGTTTGACATCTCTGATATGTGATGCTTTGTGATATATCCTGATTTGTGTGTGTGATCTGTAATTTGTTTATCTGTGATCTGTGAATGAAAGATAAGCGTTATAGTTTATACCGCTTATCAAATATATTGTTATCTTTGATCTGTGATGGTTGAATGTTGTTGCACTATTGTGTTAAACCCGTGGACTACACAATACACACACCAAGGTGGATTTCACGTGGAAATCGGTTAAGTCACAGATTTTTATCAATTTTGAAAAAATTGAATTTTTGAATCCAAAATAGTTTTGGAATTGAAATTGGAAGTTTTTTGAAATGAGTTTCAAAAATAAAAGTTATTTTAGATAACTTAATAAAATTGAAATTTAAATCATTTAATTTAAAATTTTGAATTCAATATTTTGAAATTGAATTCAATAATTTGGGGATTATGGTCTAAAAGATTGTACAAGTTATAAAAGGTATTTATATGGGTTTTTAACCATTTAAAAATATGGTTTTTGGAAATTTAAATTTAAATCCAAGATTTGTACTTGGATGGCTTTAACCTGTGTAATTGTAACCAGTTTTTCCCAAAACGAAAACTATCTGTTTTCAAATAATAATAGCTTTCATAAAGTGAAAAGATTTCCAATTTGTATCGAAACATTTCAAGTTGAAATGAAATTGTAAATAGTTTGAGAAAACTATGAATTAACCTTTGTGAAAATGATTAAGCTTTATTTGGAAATCAAAGAAGATTTTAAAAGGTGTATCTTTTATATTATAAAAGACTTGAATTGTGAATAGTTTTGAAAGCTATAAATTAAATCTTGATTTAAAGATTTAATGGGTTAATCCAATTGAAATGGAAATTGATTTGGAAATCTGTGAATGAATCTTTGTGAAACTGGTTAAACTTTGTGAAGTAAATCTTTTTGTTTAAAGATTTAAAATGGTAATTTGTTTAAACCAATTAAAGGAAAGGATTTGGGTAATAAGTTGTGACTTAATTGAAATCCCTATATCCATATGTTTTAAATATTGTGCTCACTATTCGGGTTAGCCAGGAAAAGACCTTTGTGTCATATAACCCATTCCGAATTAGTGATATGACGATATGGATCGTATTGAAGACCGCTGGTGAAGACCGGGTATTTATGAAAATGATAGGATGACCTATCGATTGTCTCTGCACCGTTAGCTACGGTATAAAGATTTACTTTGTGATGGGAAGTTCGATCGGGATTGTGAATACCCAGATTGCAAGGGCTTCTTCGGAAGTGCATTCGGTTCTGTTCGAACCCGGTACAGACTTGTATTGTTACATGTCTGACATTACATTTTGAGATATAAAGCTGATTTCTTTCAAATACATTTCTGTTGGTGGCGGAGAATTTATTCTCTTAGCTTAACACCCTTCTCTGAGATGTACGAGCTCAGAGGTTATGTAGTTGAAGTTTATCAGTGATATACTCCCAATTTGGTAGTGTGGCATGTTGAGTGTTGATGTGTGATGATTATTTATTGATCATTTGTTGATCAAAGGGTGGCTTTGTGAAAAAGCGTAGCTTTGTGGACGAGACCTCTTCGGACCTCACAACCCGGAAATGGTCAAAACAGAAATATGTGGTATGTTACACATGTATAATCTAGCTATGCCCCAACAAGGTTCGTCATAATCAAAAAGTCATTCAATAATTTAAAGGTCGGTTAACTATTTCAGATCTCAATTCCAATCTATTTACCAAATCACTAGATATGAAGGAATACGAAACGTCGACGTCAAATAAAACACGTATGGAAATGCCATATATGGAAGGCATACCCTCAAATGGTAATTCTCGTTCCCTTCTCTTTCATCGACGGAGCACTCAATGAAATATAAACGGCAATCAATGCATATGCTTCCATGGTTTGTCCCTACTTAGCTTATTTAGGACAATCCTTCACACTGGGTCTAGGTTCTCACATCATAAAGCCTTTTTGGTCAACTTCTTGAAGCTCTCGTAAAATGACCAATCAATAACTTCCGTAGATGATCAATCAACCCAATGATAAAATTCCATCCTTCTTGTGTGGAGTATCAATGAAAGATAGACAATACTTCGATATCGCATCGAATTCGATCACATACTCCAACACAAACATATCGCCTTACATCAAAGCAGTGAATTCTCTAAACAACACCGATTTTTGAAAAGTCCAGATAAATTCCTCTTCGATGCAAACTATGAAATAATCCCAAGTAAAGTGATCCTCGAGAATCGAAGCTATAACTGTACTCCACCAGTTCATTGCTCGTCCCTGGAGTCATCTAGAGGTTAACTTCTACCTTATTATATCATCTAACTCCAAGTCATCGAAGATCCTTTCACAAATATTCATCCCATCTTGCACATCAATAGTAGACTCCGTTCCAAGGAACAGTCTGCCTCCTAGACTCACATAGTCCTTATAAAGCTAAGCAAAGTCGACTCTAGGCACTTGCACTTGATCACTAAAATCATTTGGGGCAACTTGGGCATTCCAGAATAATGATTCGCACAATTTCAACAAACATATTCTAGAGGTTAATGGTTCCTAATTCTGTCCACTCCTTAACTCTGGGGATGGAGTCAATAATAGAATTTCTCGTATGCTAGATCATTCCTAATATACGATGAGAATGATCAGTCTCTAATAGAGAAAAACTGTATCAATAGTGCTAGTATGTGCAATACAACTTATATACTATATATAATACTCTATATTTTTTAGAATCAAATATATAACAAATACGTACTCTTTCATATATAGGTATACTCTCGATCCAGTCTGGGGTGAGAACTTCTACCCTATCTCTACTGAAACATGGTATCAACTCAGGTTAATCACATAACCTCAGGTCTGATACCAAATGTAACCGCCCTACACCACTAATGCTCATATGACCAAATAGTGCGCAGTTGGAGCATCCGGATGATGTAGGATGGTTGTCAAGGGAAAGAAATAGAAATAAAGATGAGGAGTAGAAAAGGAGAGAAGAGAATTAAAGAAAAGAGAAGGAAATAAAACAATCACACAATCACATAACATGTCGTATATCTCACAGCGCATCAGATAAAATATAACAGCAAACATCTCAGATATAAAACAAGCGAGACAATAATAATTATATAAACCACAGAATCATAATACACAGGTTCATATAGTTAAACAAAATAGTAATAGAGTTTATACAACTGATAAATAAACTCAACTGATTAACTGTCTCTAATAATAGTAAGTCAACACTGTCAAGGCTCCACAGTGTCATACAGTGGAATAAACAATAATAACTCAAAATATAAATATGAGAAAGTGTCACCATCTGCTAGTCCATCTACACAGCTCCAAGTGCTATTTATACCTGCTATCTAATCTACTCATTTAAGAGCACCCGAGACAATAAGAAGAAAAGGATAAAACCTCAAGCCAGACAACAGTCTGGTGTGAACGATAAAGAATCTCAAAACACTATAAAAGTCATTATAGTATATGGAACAGAGGGTATGGAGAATCATACCTGACATGTCCCTGCATCTAGAGAGTCAACACATAACATCGAATATATGCTACTCTGTGATAGTCATTATGGGTGTACTATACATCAAATATAAGGGTGTCTAGATTTCGACGTTGGTAATATCTACATCGTGTGAAATCCCTAAAGTAATAGAAACAGTCAAACAAACATGGCATCCATCATCAGTCCTCACATTCACTCACTAAGTGCGTTAGATATATGATAACTCGTAGGCTCGAGGACTAGGCACGTCACCGTACCAATCCATCCCAATATCACAAGATTAGATGCATCAATGCATCAATCCATCTCAGAGACTAGAAATGTCACTATGTCAATCCATCTCAACACTCGAGACTAGATATGTTACCGCATCAATCCATCTCAATATCACGAGTATCATTGATCCCTTTGCACATGTCATCCATAGTAGAGCTCATTTCGAAACTATCCTTACAACTCCCGTCTAAAGTCGTCGCGGATGGGAACTACTCTAGACAACCATCATAAGTAATAGAGTGTCATCATGCATCCCGTAGCCTCCCTCCGATAGTCCCTTTATTACGACTCATCGTCAACTACTCTGTATTTCGAAGTACATCTATCCATCATCGAAGCTGTCACTTCCCATCATGGAACAATCATCGTCTTACCATGGAGTCATCGAGTCGAAGCATCACATCTTTGCTTCACCACCAAAACTGCTTATCGAAGATCCATATCACCAAAATTGAACGTTGAATGAATGAATGAACCATCACATCCTGCTCCTCAAAGCCGCTCCATCATCCATATCAAAATTGGCCAAATCGGCCATCATCAATAGTGGTAGATATCGACCACTCTACAGTAGTCGATAACGACCACTTTGGTCGTGTACTTAACAAAAAATGGTTAAATACAAGCCAAAGGAAAATGTCTGCATCTATCCCGAAATCTAAAGCACATCTTCAAATCCATCTTCCGTCTTCATATCCATCGGCTTGCCTGATATTCTATGCACGTAATACTATCATATTGGATATTTCTAATACTATATCGCTTTTGAACGACGTTTTCAACCAAAACAACCAAACTAACATACATGCAACCAACAACTTTCTAACATCTATAATAGCCTACGTACGTCTATAATAACATAATACAATCCATCCAAGCAACCAGTATGGGATAATTTGTGATTTATATCAAAATAGCCTAAATCTGTCGATATCATCAAAATATTCCGTAAATGGAAAAAAATTATATTTAATTCAAAACTATTTTATAACACTTTTAATTCTTTTTATAAAATAATATATAGGCTAAGTATTTTAGAAATCACATTTTAAATTTAGAAAACATTTCAAAACATCGTTTTAATACAAACAATCATAGTATATTGAGATACAATATCACTCACCTCATCCAAATCTGACTAAACCTTCACGAAATCGTAGAGCTCTCCATCATGAGCATAATGCAAGAAACAACGTCCAAAACAGACCTCGTATGCAAAAGATATAGCGTTTATAAGTTACCTGATTATTTAAATAATTAAATTAACTTAAGTGATAATTGACAAACTTAATTACCTTACTAATCTTCTTCCTACTCTCCTAATATCACCTATATAAGTGCATGAACAAACCCATCAACACCATGCACTTTTCTCCCCCTCCCTCGAGCTACACTCCGCTAAATCGTGCGCCGTTAGTTGCGTTCAACTCGTGGGGCGACAATGAATACCCCAGTGCCAACCTCGTCACGTCTGCATGCTCCCTTGAAATCTCAACCTGAAGGTGTTGTGTGCGACATTGCAAAGTCTTGTTTTGCCTCTTAGGATCGGACCACCAATCGAAGACATAGAAAGGAGTGAATCGCGGAGAGAAGTCCAATTGTGTCGTCCTAATTACCTTACTCTGCTCTGATCATATACGATCTCTAACCCTAGGTTCGGCAGCAAACACGACCATCCCCTAATCGCTATTGCACCCATCACTGAGCATATGAAATCGAAGCCCATCTCGCCCCAGTCCAACTAATTCGATCTCATGATTTTTAGTGACCTAAATCATTTGATTTTATTCTTTAAATCAAGATAGAAGGGGAGGCCATTTTCCTAAAGGAGGTGATAATTAACGGTGCATGACCAATGGAAATCTAGGATTTAGGATAATGTATATTTATTTTATTTAATTTATTTGAATTTCTCAAATAACCGAGCGTGCGTTTTGAGCTCGTACGATCAAACGGTGCGTCCGATCGCCATGAAACTCATCTACGTGCATCATCTCATTTTGACGGTCCCGATGGTATAAATTTCATTGCTATCTGAGGCTACACCCCGGGATTATAATTTCGCGCTTTTCAAAACCATTTCGACCATCTGATCGCCCGATCTCCAATTATAGCGATCCTTATACTCATTTCTATTAGCAACGTTAGTAAGAACTCAACGGAAATGGTCTCAAGTGCCGATTCGATCATATATGGAAAATCATATTTTTAGGACCGTCTATTAATTAACGATTCAATTTCAATCAACTATTAAAATATGTTGTCATCAAAAATATGGGTCGTTACATAAACTAACTTCTATGGCAGCTAATGAAAAATTAAATAAAGAAGATAACACAAAGAACGTAGACCAAAAACTTTACACATGTATGATAGGATCTTTACTCTATATCATTGTAAGTAGACCTGATATAATGCATTGTGTTTGTCTATGTGCAAGATATCAATCTCAACCTAAAGAAACCAATCTAAAATCCATAAGACGAATATTAAGATATGTAAATAATACACACTATGGACTTTTCTACTAAAAGTGGATTCCTTTGATTTAATTCCATATAGTGATGCTGATTACGCTTGTTGCAAATCAGACCGAAAAAGTATAAGTGGAACTTATCACTTTTTAGGACATTCTCTTGTTTCCCGGTTTAGCAAAAAGTATAATTCTGTATCTCTGTCCATAATAGAAGCAAAATATATTTTAGCGGTATTAGCCTAAACATTAAAAGATTTTAGTTTAAATTTTACTAAATCACCAATATACTTATAATGACCCTAATTTTGATTAACATTATTTAGGACATTTAATTAGACAAATTAAATGAAATAATTTAGATGGTTAAAGGATTGAGATTTGTTAATTAAAAGGGGTTGTGCCTTAATGAATGTATAAGCAAAAGAGAATTAAAAATAATAGGTAGGAGGAATATGGTAAGGGCAAAATAGGAATAGCCTTTGTTCTTATATCCTAAACCCTTCTTACCTTCATTTTTTATTCATTTCAATATTTACAAACAAAACCCAAAACACTTGTAAGCTCGGCTGGCCACCATTAAAGGGATTCGAGGAGAAGAAAAGTTAGGATTCAAGTAGTAGGCTTAAGCAAAGAGCAAATCTCAACCTTCTTAATTAACACCAAGCCAAGGGGAATAATTATCTTAGATCTCATTTTTCATAAGGATTTCGGTTTCAAGGTTTGACCTAAATTAATTTTGCAAATAATATACCATGTTATGTTGATATATATGTTTATTGATGATTTATAGTGTTTCATATAGATTTTATGATAAGTTTAGATTGGAAAACCTATAAAATGACATTCAAATGATTTGCGTTATTGATATATGGTCAAAAAACATTATTTTAGAAGTGGGTTTGAAGTTTCATAATTTTCTAAGTTGTTGTGGATTTATTATGAATTTTCTATGAATAAAAATAGTTAATATTGGGTTTAAATTATTTAAAGCAACTATATAACTATTTTGGGTCTGAAATTTAAGTATGTTAGAAAACATAATAAAAGTGAATTGTGATGATTTTTGGGGAATTTTCTAAGTATTTTACTATGGTTATAAAATTATTTAAGTTAAGGGACTTAAATGTTTAATATGCTTTAACCAAAGAGAAGTGCTTATTTATTAAAATGTTTTAATTGATAATTCTAAATTCGAAAGCCTTTTAGAAATGGATTTTGATAAAGAAATGGCAACCAATCATATTTTGACAAATAAGGAAAGTTAGGTGAAAAGAAATTACTTTGAAGGCATAAATCAGTTTTTTTATGATTTATCACTTTGCTACTTCCTTAGCTGGCATTCGTCAACATGCCAATTAGACCTTTCGTACTTGTTCTAAACCAAAGCACATGATATCAAGTAATTGGTATAGAGTGCAATGGAGAAAGGCGAAAGGGACGTGTCGAAACCATGCTTTCGAAGGGGTAGAAGTTATTCTCAAAGCTTTCAACTCCACTACTTACTTCTGTTTATAAAAGATGCTTTCGAAGGGGTTGAAGCCAACTCTATTAGCTATCGAACCGATGAACTTGCCTTTGTTTTTAGAAAGGAGCTTTCGAATGAGTTGTTGCTTACTTTTGTTTGTTTTAAAAGAAGCTTTCGAAAGGATAGTCGCTTTGAACCTATTTGAAACCTCTGATGACGCGTTATTACCTTTCGAACTAGTTAAAGCCGCTTTACTTTATAGCCTTAAAACAATGTATTCGAAAGGATGCTTTTGCCTTTTTAATTGTGAAGCCGCCTTCTCCATGCTTTTGAAAGGGTCCTATAGCCGCTTTCAAAATGGTCGAAAGAGTGGGTTTTGAAACTATCCTCTTTCTTTTACTTGGGATAAATGCTTTCGCAAATAGTGCTTTCACCCCAGTTCTTTATGACC
Organism: Allium fistulosum; assembly: GCA_030737815.1. NCBI lineage: Eukaryota > Viridiplantae > Streptophyta > Magnoliopsida > Asparagales > Amaryllidaceae > Allium > Allium fistulosum. Next base: position 792,547,714 of record CM060902.1, on the reverse strand, counting down.
CTATAATTATACCATATGTTAAACCCAAAGGTTTCGAAAGGAATGATTTTAAATGGGTTCAAAGCAATGTTTCCACAAACTTTTACTTGATCCCAATACTTTCGAAAGGTACATTTTACGTGAAGAATTCCAATGCTTTCGGAAAGTATATTATAAGTGTTTTGAAAGGGAAACCCTAATGTTTCTGAAAGGTATATTTAAGCATACCAAAAGGTTTGTTTTAAGTGTTTCGAAAGGAAGATTTCCAATGCTTTCGAAAGACAAGTTTAACGGTTTCAAAAGAGGATGTCCAAGGTTTAAGTAATGATTTCGAAAGGTATGTTTTGGCCTTTCGGCCTAGGGTTTTAAGGTTAAAGTAGTTAACTTAGTTTGAAAGAGGTACTTTCAATGAATTTGAAAGGGGGTTGTTTAAGGTTTTACACAAAGGTTTCGAAAGTATTGTTTTGGCCTTATAACCTAAAGTCTTCTAAGTTAAAAGAGGTTTTAACTTATTTTAAAGGGATATATAATCCCATTGATTAAATTTCATCAACATTGTTTGTGTAAACCATATATCATGGAAAAAGTATTTTGAGTAAAGCAAAGAGTATGATTTCCTTCTTTTATAAAGTTATGATTTGAGGGGTAAATCATTTACAAAGATTGTTTACAATAAATGAAATTTGAATAGGGTAGTCAACCCTAAGTATATGATAGGAAATGAAATTTAAATAGGGTAGGTAACCCTAAATTTATGACTCGGATATTAGAAGACCAGATGGGACTGGTGTAGGGTCGCGCCCTATACTTTAGCTAATAGCCCCTAGCTAATATAAGTCCAAAATTCCAGTGTGTAGGGCTTTGTCATAGAAGGGACTACAATAATGTTACACACAGAAGGGAATATACAGAGTAAAGATAGGTTATTGGTAGGCCGGCAAAACCATTAGGTTCAGTTGACCCTAGAAGAAGAAAGTTAGGGGCAGTCAGCCTAGTATTGTGTCTAACAGAAGTTAGATTATTGATTATGTCTAGTAGGCCCGAGTCAGCCAATGGTTAATAGTTAGCCAGATAAAACTATAGTGTGGACAAATAGTCCATTGATTTCTTAATTATTATACATATATTTATTTGCTATTATTGTTATAATCAGTTTTATTACATGATTTGATTTGGAAAAGATATGCTTTTAAAAGTATATTAGTGAGGGGAAACCCATTCCGCTAAGCGGCGTGGTCTCACTTAATATCAGTAAATTGAGAGTAATAGTATTATTCACACCAGGCTTTTTGTCTGACTCGAAATTTATGTTTTCCCCTTAAAATGTCGAGTGCTCAAAATTTGATTTGAGTAGGTTGAGAGTTAAGGATATTTCAGGTTTAGTTGGTTGGACGAATAAGCTTCCGAAGACATACAAGAGGCAAAGCTAGCTATGTAGGAGCTATTTATTATTATTTCGACCATGATGTATTTATGACTAATATGTCTATGTAGTACTCAGATCATCCAAGGGGCATCTTTATATGTCGCTCTTGGCGTAATTTGTAATAATTATATTTGATCAAAACCTGGGAATCGTGTTGGGATTATATAACTGAATATGAAATATAGATTTGAATTGTAATCAAAAAAGTTGCTTTTGAAATCTGTGTTGATTTTATTCCATATTAATGTGTTCTGATATTATGGATACCATTAACATTACTGTATTTTGTCATCGGAAGTTAATACTATAGATGACTACAGCATCTGTAGCGCTTAGCTTCAGGCCTCAAGATAGGGGATGTTACAACTTGGTATCAGAGCATAGGTCTATGAAAACTTAAAAGAAATTTCAAACTTAAAATGATTTTGAAAACATAATCCTAAGGAATTAGAGAAAAGATTGGGGTATGGGATAATGCTAACGTACTTGTATTTGCTATATAAGTATACACTTTATCTCTATTCTCCCATCTCTCTTAGGCTATTCTTCTCTATCTTACAAAGGCTCGAATGTAGATTTTAAGGAAGTAAGATATGGGTGCTAGGAGTGGAAGAGTTAACATTGGTGGAGGAAGCACCATGACCAATGGAAATGCCAGATCAAACACTATAATGAATCAAGGTCGGGCACAAACTGCTAATGTGGGTACTGGAGCGCCGCCAGTGGATATGGGAGCTATGTGTCAATTCTTCGTCAACATGATGCAAGCTGGAGCTGCTGCAGGATTAGTTGGAGGAAACTAAGAAGCTTCGTGATCAATAACTATGCAGTACTATGCATAGATTATGCCAGGCTTGGAGGAAAACCGTTTATTGGAACCGAGGATGCAATTGAAGTGGAGAATTGGAATTGCTTCATTGTGATAGGAATTTTATTGATTTAGGGCTTAATAATGAGAAGAAAAGGATACTTGCTTCCAGATAGTTGCAAGGATCAGCACTGTATTGGTGGAACAGTGTTACAGTGGGAGTAAATGAAGAGACCATGACACTACGCCATAGATTGCATACTGCAACACCAAAGAAGTGATGCAGGATGTGCCAAAAAATGTTGCTGAAGGCTAAAAAAGGGCAAAGGCAACACTTTCTCGGTGTTGCATTTTGCCGCGTTGCCGCAGACCTCAAAGGCAACATTTTGACTATCTAAGGCAACATAAGAAATATTGTTGCAATAGAATCCTATTTGGGTCTATAGCAACATCCATAGGTGCATGTAGCAACATTCAAAAATGTTGCTATAGATATTAATTTTCTGAATTTGTGGGGCCCACAATGTAGAGCATATTTGATTTTTTAATAGAAATAAATATTTATTTAATAAAATGCTATTGCATAGAATTTGATATTCAAACAGTAATTTATTTAAATAAATATTTTATTTCAACATTTAAAATAGTACAAATTCCCGACTCCACTATTTTACAATTCAATGATAAATAACACTGATATTCACATATACAGATATTCCTCACTACATCACTCAGTTCACTCATTACATATGCAGTTTCAATTTATACAGACACCGACACTGACAAATATATGACGAGCTGAGTGCCGAGCCGAAGGCGAGCCGAGTGCCGAGCCGAAGGCGAGCCGAGAAGCGGGTCCCGGCGCAGCGCCGGCGGGGGTCCGGGGCACCGCAGTCCCGGCGGGGATCGACCTTCTTTGAAACCTGTCCGATTTCGGAAGATCGAGCACCGCCCGATTCATCCGATTTCGGAAGATCGAGCCTTCTTTGAAACCTGTCTTCAACTCCATTTCAGATTGAATCCAACATCTGAGCAATCTGCAAAAATACACACTGACGCAATAAAATTGAAAAGGAAATATTTTTGCAGTATAAAATAAAATGTAATTTTGAAAATATTATTTGCCTCAGTTATTTGGGTGACAATTTGGTCCAAGCAGTTGACAATGCACAAGAACAAAAATGAAACAGAAGCATGCTACAGAAATAAACAGCATGCTCAATGAATTGGTCAGAGCAAACTATACCAGACTTGTATGCCAGACATAAAACAACAGTGGACAGAGCTCAACAAAAGAACTCAAACTCACAATTAAACCAAAACTCCAACCATATTCAAAAATACAGACCAACAGAAGTGTCAAGTGAATGAGCTGCAGCAATTTCAAAAATGGCCGAAGTCAGATAATATAAGAAATATGAACTCGAGCAAGTCCAGCTACCATATGAAAGCAACCATACATATATACATGTGTGAAACAGCATGTATATATATAGGCAGTGCAAACAGGCTCAAAGGACCAGTGCATAGATATATAATGACCAATGCAAAGTGGTGAATACAAAAACATGCATCAATGAAACAAGCAGCCTTAACAAGTGAATGGCCAAGACCAAAACAAAGCAAGACTGGCACAAGGGAAAGAAACTTATATGACTCGAAGGCAACTAAATACAAGAGAAGGCCTCAACATCAAATAAAAAACAAACCCAGTGCAACATATATACATGTTCAAGTGCAACAACAAACACATATATACATACATGAATGCATATATATATACATGATAATGGAAAACATAAGTGATACAACAGTTTCAGTGAACAAGTGAAGCACAAAGAGAAAGGTACACAAGTGTGTGTGTGGCACCAATGGAAACAGTATGGTGAAGCAACTTGACTACAAAAACTCAAGTGAAATATATTACAAGTTCAAGCTACAGGATGTCAACTAGAAGATATATTACAAGTTCAAGCTACAGGATGAACAGACATAGCCAAAGTCAACCACGAACAGTAGCAAGTTCAACCAATTCAAATCAAGTTGCCGAAGTCTAGTTAAATGTCAAAGGCAAAGTCACGATGAACAATCAATTAAATGACCGATGTCAACAGATATATACGAACGTAAATCTAGGGGTTCGAACCCTATATAAACACATTAACATCATCGGCAGATAGTATCGAGTTCAAGCAAGCAATACAGTAAAGTAAAAGCAACAAATTACATACCCGAATACACAGTTGAACTCAAGCAAAATCGAAGGAGCTGTATTCGAAGCAAGGAGACGATCGATTGCCAAAGCAAATCAGAAGAACAGCAATTGTAATCGATCGACAATCAATCGGGTCCTTCGATATTAGACGAAGCCCTAATCGCACAAGGCCGAAGCCCTAGCTAATCTCACAGGAGCGAAGACAAGGCCGAAGCCCTAGCTAATCTCACATGAGCGAAGACAAGGCCGAAGCCCTAGCTAATCTCATAGGAGCGAACACGAGGCCAAAGCCCTAATTTCAGAGCAAAAGAGGAACAAGATAGGAGCAGCCATTATCACATACGAGAAAAGGGGATCTACTCTAAACTAGTTCAGGTGGTAAAACGAAATTTTGGGGCAAATTGCAGTGGTGATCCATTTTAACAACCAGATTAAATGTAGACCGTTGGATCGTATTCACGCGGATTGCTAATTTTACTAATTTTTTAATTTGAATACATCTATAGCTACTGCAACATCTTGTTGATACCTATGCTAACACCTTGAAGCGAGTGTTGTAATAGACAAAAATCAGCATACCTATCGTTACATTATAGCTAGCAACACCTTGTAATTTCGTTGCAGTAGGCCATCTATGGCGTAGTGTGACTTGGGCAGAATTCAGAAGGAGGTTCGAGGAAAAGTTCATGTCAGAGATTGCTAAGTCAACTCTACTTAGGAAGTTTATGGATTTGGTGCAGGGAGATATGAAAGTGCTTGAGTATCCAAACAGATTTGAGGAGCTATCGAGATACGAATATGTTACATTTGATACGGTTACCAAAAGAAACGAGAAGTTCATCCATCGACTGAAACCCAAGTTTTCTAAAGCAACTTTGCCACATATTAGGGATCCATGTGATGTAGTTGTTGAGATGGCTTTGAGGCAGGAAGAGATGCTTGCTTTTCTTGATGGTAACAAAGTAGAGGAAGCTCAAGGTGGGTGCAACCATAAGAGAAAGTTTTTCCATAAGAAGGGCGCTCAGAAGAGTGGAGCTATCAAGGAAGGGAAGGCCGATGTAGTTTGCTATAAGTGCGGCAAGAAGGGACACTATGCTCATGAGTGCCGGACAGGCAATGGGAAGAAAGTTGCTGATAAGAAAGAAGTAAAATGTTTCAATTGCGATAAGATTAGACATTATAAGAACCAGTGCAAGGAACCAACTAAGAATGGAAAGGGCAAAGGGTTTGCATTGGAACCGGCTACCTCAAGACCAACAGCAGAGGAGAAAGGAAAAGATGTGTTGGGAGGTACACTTTTGATTCATGGTATGTTAGTTAATTATAGTTCTATTTGATACTGGTGCATCGCATTCTTATATCTCATTGTTTGGTAGATAAGCTTAACCTAGAACCCTCGTACCCAGTTACTTCCTTAAGGGTTACGAATGCGATAGGAGGGTATGTGACTCTTAGGATGAGATGTGACCACTTAGAGTTTGAATTGTTAGGTCATGTATTTGCTTGCAGTTTGCATGTATTTGATTTCGTAGGGTTCAGAATTATTTTGCGTATGGATTGGTTAAGTAAATACGATGCTATGATATTTTGCCATGATAGTAAAATATCACTTAGACACCCTAGTTGTAGTGGTCGGATTATATACTTCGTAGAAAACCTTGGTTTTGAGGTTAATGCTTTGTTAGGTGTTATGGATGATGAAGACGAGTCGAGTCAAGTTTTCGTTGTCAGAGAATTCGCAAATTTCTTTGAGCCCATGATAGGACTACCACCGAAATGAGCCATTGAGTTTCGGATAGATTAGTACTAGAAGCAGAACCGGTGAGTAGACCGCCAAGTAGAATGACACCTACCGATATGAAGGAGTTAAAGGTGCAGTTGGTGGAATTAGAAGGTAAGAATTTTATCAGACCAAGTAGTTTGCCCTACGGAGCAGCCGCAGTGTTTGCGAGAAAACCGGATGGATCATTAAGGTTGTATATCGATTACATAAGTTGAACGAGAAGACAATAAAGAATTGATATCCATTACCTAGGATTGACGATTTGTTGAGTGGAGCCAAAGTATTTTCTCGGTTGGATTTGGCAACAGGATTTCATTAGCTTAGAGTAGCATAGGATAATATTCCATTAACGACATTTAGGACTAGATATGGATCGTTCGAATGGTTAGTGATGTCGTTCAGACTAAGTAATGCGCCAGCGTTCTTCATGGACTTGATGAACAAAATCTTCTGGGAGCATCTGGACAGATTTGTGTTAGTATTCCTAGACGACATTTTGATATACTCTAAGGATGAAAAAAGCATGAAGTTCATCTTAAAGTGGTGCTTGAGACATTGAGGCAGCATCAACTGAAAGTGAAATTTTCGAAGTGTCATTTTTGGAAGAAGGAAGTAAAGTTTCTTGGTCATGTAGTCTCAGAAAAAGGGTTGTCAGTAGATCCAGCTAAGATCGAAGCAGTGAATAGTTGGAAGAGATCTGAGACAGTGACCAAGATAAAGAGTTTTCTTGGATTAGCCGGTGACTATTGGAGATTCATTAAGGATTTTTCACGGATAGGGGCACCGATGACTAAGTTAACTCGGAAAGATGTGAAGTTTGTTTGGATCGATAAGTGTGAGGAGGCATTCTAGAAACTGAAATGCTTATTGACTAATGCACATGTGTTAGTTGTTCCGAAGGGGAATCAAGACTTAGTGGTGTACATGGATGCATATGGAACAGGATTGGGAGCCGTGTTAATGCAAAGAGGTAAAGTGGTTGCCTATGCTTCTCGACAGCTCAGACCGCATGAAATTAGATATCCAACTCACGATTTGGAATTAGCTGCAGTAATTTTCTCATTGAAGCTGTAGAGACATTACTTTTTGGGAGAAAGATTCGAGTTGTATACGGATCATAACTCACTGAAATATTTATTCTCTTAGAAGGAGTTGAATATGAGACAACAGAGGTGGTTAGAGTTTTTAACCGCTTATGACTTTGGTATTGAGTAACACCAGGAAAAGGGAATAAGTTTGCAGATGCACTTAGCAGAAAATATCAGAATGCAGTATTGGCAATGATAGCCGAGTGGAAAGATTTAGAAGCATTGTCTACATGCGGAGTACAATGGAGATCTAAGAGTAGTTCTAGTCAAGAAAATGCTATGTTGTCATGTTTAGAAATTCGATCGGTGATGATCAAAAGAATTGCCTCTAAACAAGGGAAGGATCCATTATTAGCTAAATGGATCAGAAAGTTAAGGTTTAGAATGAGGAGCGATGACTTGAAGGATTTCAGTCTTGACCAGAATGGGTGGTTGGGAAAGAAAGGACGACTATGTGTTCTGAATGTGGGAAACATTATGAAGGAAGTTCTTAGAGAATGCCATTGTTCAAAGTTCGCTATTCATCCGGGAGGAACTAAGATGTATCATGATATGAAAAGGAGTTTCTTCTGGGAAAGTATGAAGAGAGATGTAGGCTTATAGGTGAGGCAGTGTTTGAACTGTCAACAGGTAAAAGCTGAACATCAGAAACCGAGTGGGTCACTTCAGCCTTTGGATGTTCCGGTCTAGAAATGGGATTCTATCTCAATGGATTTCATAGATGGGTTGCCAAGGTCGAATAGGAAATGAGAGTATATGGGTTATAGTGGATAGATTGACTAAGAGTGCCCATTTAATTCCAGTTAAGTCGACCAGGACAACACCAGATTTAGCTAAGTTATTCACGGGGAATATAGTTAAACTGCATGGAATTCCTAGTAACATAGTAAGTGACAGAGATTCCTTATTTACTAGTGAGTTCTAGAAGAGTCTACTAGAGACTTTAGGTGCCAAGCTCAAGATGAGTGCCGCTTACCATCCACAGACAAGTGGGAAACGGAAAGAATTAACAAAGTCTTAGAGGATTTGTTAAGAGCTTGTGTGCTAGATTTTGGAGGATCATGGGAAGACCATCTACACTTAGTCGAATTTTCGTATAACAATAGTTATCAGACTAGTATAGGGATGACACTGTTTGAAGCTTTGTATGGAAGGCCATGCAAATCTCCCATTTATTGGTTAGAGGCCGAGGATAAGTTAGTACTTGGTCCAAATTTGGTTCGAGAAGCTACATAGAAGATTGAGTTAATTCGAGCTAGGATGAAGAAAGCTTAGTCTTGGTAGAAGAGTTATGCTGATAAAAGATGAAAAGACTTAGAGTTCTCAGTTGGAGATCATGTTTTCATCAAGGTGTCACCGATGAAAGGTGTAATCAGATTTGGAAAATCAGGAAAATTGGCACCAAGATTTGTTGGACCATTTCCTATTATAGAAAGGATAAAAAAACCCACATATAGAGTAGAGTTACATAATAGTTTGGCAAGAATCCATAATGTTTTTCATATTTCTCATCTAAGAAAGTGTATTCGGGATCTAGAGACTACTATTACACCAGTTGTGTTAGATGATCTAGTAGTGGAACCAGACATGACTATAGCTAGAAAACTAGTTTGTATAGTTGCGAGAGATGAGAAGAGACTAAGACAATCAATTTAGTCAAAGTCCAGTGGAGTGATGATAAGAGAGACTGTACTTGGGAAACTTCGAGCGGAATTAGAGATACTTATCCTGACTTGTTTCGTGGTATGTTTTACCTTTATGATTGATTATTGTGAGTACCTTATCATAACTTCGAGGATGAAATTCTTTAAGAAGGGGATTCTGTAATGACCCTAATTTTGATTAACATTATTTAAGACATTTAATTAGACAAATTAAATGAAATAATGTAGATGGTTAAAGGATTGAGATTTGTTAATTAAAAGGGGTCGTGCCTTAACGAATGTATAAGAAAAGGAGAATTAAAAATAAGTAAGTAGGAGGAATATGGTAAGGGCAAAATTGTAATAGTCTTTGTTCTTATACCATAAACCCTTCTTACCTTCATTTCTTATTCATTTCAACATTTACAAACAAAACCCAAAATACTTGTAAGCTCGGCCAACCACCATTAAAGAGATTCAAGGAGACGAAAAGCTAGGATTCAAATAGAAGGCTTAAGCAAAGCAATCAAAGAGCAAATCTCAACCTTCTTAGCACTAAGCTAAGGTGAATAATTATCTTACATCTCATTTTTCATAAGGATTTCGGTTTTAAGGTTTGATCCGAATTAATTTTGCAAATAATATGCCATGTTATGTTGATATACATGCTTGTTGATGATTTATAGTGTTTCATATAGATTTTATGATAAGTTTAGATTGGAAAACCTATAAAATGACATCCAAATGATTTGCGTTTTTGATATATAGTCAAAAAAATTATTTAGAAGAGGGTTTCAAGTTTCATAATTCTAAGTTGCTGTGGATTTATTATGAATTTTCTATGAACGAAAATAGTTAATATTGGGTTTAAATTATTTAAAGCATTATATAACGATTTTGGGCATGAAATTTAAGTATGTTAGAAATTTATTAAAAGTGAATTATGGTGATTTTTGGGGAATTTTCTAAGTATTTTACTATGGTTATAAAATTATTTAAGTTAAGAGACTTAAATGTTTTATATGTTCTAACCAAGGAGAAGTGCTTATTTATTAAAATGTTTTAATTGATAATTCTGAATTCGCTAGCCTTTTAGAAAAGGATTTTGATAAAAAATGGCAACCAATCATATTTTGACAAATAAGGCAAGTTAGGTGAAAAGAAATTACTTTGATAGACATAAAATCAGTTTTGTTATGATTTACCACTTCACCACTTCCTTAGCTGGCTTTCGTCAACATGCCAATTAGACCTTTTGTACTTGTTCAAAACCAAAGCACATGATATCAAGAAATTAGTATGGAGTGCATTGGAGAAAAGCAGAAGGGATGTGTTGAAACCATGCTTTCGAAGTGGTAGAAGTTATTCTTCAAAGCTTTCAACTCCAGTACTTACTTCTATTTATAAAAGATGGTTTTGAAGGGGTTGAAGCCAACTCTATTAGCTTTCGAACCGATCAACTTGCCTTTTTTTAGAAAGAAGCTTTCGAATGAGTTGCCGCTTACTTTTGTTTTAAAAGAAGCTTTCGAAAGGATAATCGCATTGAACCTATTCAAAACCTATGCTGTCACGTTCTTACCTTTCGAACTAGTTAAAGCCGCTTTACTTTATAGCCTTATAGTAATGTATTCGAAAGGGTGCTTTTGCCTTTTAAATTTTGAAGCCGCCTTCTCCATGCTTTCGAAAGGGTCCTATAGCCGCTTTCAAAATGGTTTCGAAAGAGTGGGTTTCGAAACTATCATCTTTCTTTTACTTGGGATAAATGCTTTCAAAAGCAATGCTTTCACACCATTTCTTTATGACCCTATAATTATACTATAAGTTAAACCCAAAGGTTTTGAAAGGAATGCTTTTAAATGGGTTCAAAGCAATGCTTCCACAAACTTTTACTTGAACTCAATACTTTCGAAAGGTACGTTTTAAGTGAAGAATTTCAATGCTTTCGAAAAGTATATTATAAGTTTTTCGAATTGGAAACCCCAATATTTTCGGAAGGTATATTTAAGCGTACCAAAAGGTCTATTTTAAGTATTTTGAAAGGAAGATTTCCAATGCTTTCGAAAGACAAGTTTAATGGTTTCTAAAGAGGATGTCTAAGGTTTAAGTAATGATTTCGAAAGGTCTATTCTCAAAACATTCGAAAGGTATGTTTTAGCCTTTCGGCCTAGCGTTTTAAGGTTAAAGTAGTTAGCTTATTTCGAAAGAGGTACTTTCAATGAATTTGAAAGAGGATTGTTTAAGGTTTTAAACAAAGGTTTCGAAGATATTGTTTTGGCCTTATAGCCTAAAGTCTTCTAAGTTAAAAGAGGTTTTAACTTATTTTAAAGGGATAGATAATCTCATTGATTAGATTTCATTAACATTGTTTGTGTAAAGCATATAACATGGGAAAGGTATTTTGAGTAAAGCAAAGACTATGATTTCCTTGCTTTATAAAGTTATGATTTCAGGGGTAAATCATTTACAAAGATTGTTTACAAGGAAATGAAATTTGAATAGGGTAGTCAACCCTCAATATATGACAAGAAATGAAATTTGAATAGGGTAGATAACCCTAAATTTATGACTCGGATATTAAAAGACCAATAGGGACTGGTGTAGGGTCAAGCCATATACTTTAGCTAATAGCCCCTAGCTAATACACTACTATAATTACTGCTTATCGCGACGGATGATAATTACGGCCGTCGATGGCAATTTCTGACTGCTTCTGACTGCGTGTGTTAACCCAAAAAATGGATCAACACCCTGGATTGAGTGTGAAAGCACCAGCCATGTTCTTATAGAGCAATAATATAGAGAATAAATGTAAAAAGAGCAGAAATGGTAAAAAGATAAGAAGATTTTTATAGTGGTTCGGCTGTTAATGAAGCCTACGTCTACTTTATAACTTTATATTAGCTGACTGCTATTACAAGTTGACTCGGATTACTATATGATTGAATCTTCTAAGTTAGATCAAGTCACTAGTGTTAGGATTCACTGGAGAATCACAGTGAACCCTTTAGATGATAGTTGTGTAGGAGAAGAAGGGTGAAGGATAATCTCTTCAGAGTTCCAGCAGCCAATCCAGAAGATCCTGTTTATGTTATAGCTAAGATTTTATTTATAGGGGTTGGAGAGCACTTGGCTAGAACTTTAAGTACATAAGAGTCTAGTTGTTATGCCAAGTCATTACCGAAAATCTCAATCAATATGAGTTATTTCTATGGATCGCTAGCTATCCATAGGGGATGGATCGCTCGCTATCCATCAACTTAGCATATTTTTCTACCAAAAGCCTTTACTTAGTGCTATAAAGGAGCTTGGAAAGTTTGAGGGCGGTCTGACCTATCTTGATGGATCGCTAGCTATACATAGGGGATGGGTCGCTAGCTAACCACAGGGGATGGATCGCTAGCTATCTATCCACTTAGCATATTTTTGAGTGATCTTAGTGTGGTTGTCTTCCTATCTTCTATTTAAGTGCCTTGTCCAAATATCAAGTCGTTTGGAGTTTGTTTGATCATCCGTCTTCATGGGTCATCTGGTCTAGAAGAATCATTCATAACTCGCTCAAAACTTAACGAAATCAGACGAAACTTTGCAGGTACACTCTAGAGGGTGTCAGGGACAAAGCATAAACATTTCAAATGGTGGGTCCCACTTTAAATGGGTTGCTAGCGATCCATCTAGTTAGGACGCTAGAGACCCATCTAGCCTTATCCAATCTAGCTCATTTTTGGTTACTGTCTTCTATTATGTGGTCCAAGCGTTCTCCTAAAATTTCAAGTCAATTTGACTTCTATGAGTTCTCTAGGTCCGTTTTAAGTTAGCTGCTTTGGTCAAAAAACAGGTAAACAGCTTGAATCAAATGAGTTTTTACTTCTTGAACTACGCTGCTTGGAATGCTATGGAACTTGGTAAGTATTCTTAGAAATGGTAGTAGATCATGATGCAAGAGGCTTTGACAACTCTTATTGCTTTCTTTTGGATCGCTTGCAATTAGCGATCCATGGATGATGGATTGCCAGCAATCCATCTACTTAGTGGATTTTTGGCTTGTTTCTTTTAAGTTCCATTGGCTTGTTTTTTAGATACCTTGTTCAAGTTTCAAGTCATTCTGGTTTAGTCTGGATGTTCTAACTCCTGTTGAATTTTGCTGGGTTAAAACCCAATTAACATTTGCCCCCCAGAGTATGCTTTTGTTGGAAACAAAGTGTGCACTGGAACAAGACAAGTTTCAGATTACTATTCTGTAAATTTCAATGAATCGTCGGGGTCCATATCAAGATGTTGTTTTCAATTGACTAACTTCTGATAGCCGTTCGTTTTTTGATTTTGATCTGAATTTCAATTCCAAGTATTTAAGATGCAATCTTTGCTCCATAGTTTACACAATGGTTTAGGTCGGTAAGTGGGTGCATTACATAGGTTTGGGGTCAACTTATATAGTTTTAACTCGACTAGTGGTGAAATTAAGTTTTGTCTCGAACGATTGTACGCCATTCTGGAGCGAAGTCTTGCTCTTTGTCTTTAACTATTTCTTTTTGAGGACTTGGTTAAGTTCATGTCGTCATTTTGAACTCTAACGCGACGATTTATTCCAAAATCGGATATAGTGGATGATTCAATCGTATCGCTCTTCCCGTTTCTGTACTGCAGTGATCCTAAAAAGAAAAGCTTCCCGCATCTCTTCGAACAGCGTCTCCGTTATCGATCTTTGATCGATAATGAGTAAGTGTGGAAAAGATAATTTCAAAGGACGATATGGATTGTTTTTCAAATGTAAGCAAGCTATCTACACTATATTTGTTTGTTTGCAGTATTCGGGATACTAGACTCTTCTCTTGTAGATAACACACTACATTTGCTTCAGTTAATGCTCAGAACCCGACAAATCAACATACGCCGACTTCCCTTGGATTTCGGGTGTTGGTTTTATGAGAATATTATTTAAAGTAAAGCATACCCGATAGGGTTGAATACCAAGTTTTATTGTTGAAAATGACCTTTTGGTTATCCAATCTTTAGTCTGGTGGAGGGACTTCCACTCCTCCAGAAGCTGGGCCCTACACAACTTAGGCTTCGCTTATTATTCCTGTCATATTGGGATGATTGATTACAGTTAAATTACAAGGCACAGCTGCTCTTGTAGAGTTGTAGTTGAAGTTCGATCAGGCACGTTTCAGTCTTCGGAAACTAGCGCATGACTTGTTCGATTGCAGTTATCCTTCATTTGCGTTTTTTGGAATTCAACCTGCACACCAGCCTCTGTCTTCAGGGACTATTGGTTTAATTGCTCTATTCCGAGCATTTCTTTTTCTCACTGTTGCACCTCTTGTGTTCATGTGCAGCATACTCGTTCACTGTAATTCTATACATGTAAGTAATACTTCTGCGGTCATTTCAGCGTATTCTACTTCATAGCTTTGTTCAGAACTATGAGGTAGCTTGGTCTAGCCAGTTCCGTAGCTAATCCCTACTCATGCTCAATTGAGTTCTTTTCTACAAAGTGTTGGTGTATCTACCTAGTCCCATACAAGAAAAACTATTTTTAGTTGCATTAATTGGTGGCATTTTAAATTTTGTGCAACTGTTGGTAATTTTACCATATAAAAATAAATAAAGAAACGCGGCTAATTCTCCCGCCAGTAATTCGTGGAATTTTTTGCTAAAGATTTTTGTGGCCGCTCAAATTTCCTTTACCACTTTTTCTTCTTCTCAAACTACTCCACTTAAAAAAAATATTCGTCTCTTCCAATTTACTCCACAAGCCCTTATTTTCCTAATTCAAAAACTGCGACCGAACTAAAATAAAGCAAACGCGATTTTAAAAGCAGAATTCCAAGTTTCGCGAATCAAAATCCCAATTACCAAAATCAAAACCCCCAACCCAGACTTTGAACTGGATTTAGGTGATTGTGGAATGAATGCGGAGGTGGTGAATGTGATTTCACGTGGAGCGGTGGTGGATCAATTCGAGGAGGCGTTGCTGTAAGAGACGAAGGCGATAGATTCATACTTGCTTGTTCTTCAATGGACATGGATTTTGTTCAGCACTATTTAACAGGACCAAGGAAAGAGGAAGAAAACAAAGAAACTGCATCTCCTTCGAAGGAGGCATACCGGAAACTACTGGCAGAGATTTGCTTTGGCGACAGAACTAGAATTCTGGCATTTAAGCACAAGCCTACTCCTACTCCACCTGTTGATGGTTTCCTTTCTGAGTTCTTGTCCTGTAATGACATAAAATCTGCAAAGCGAAGAAGGTGCATATCTCAAGTAAGTAATAATTAACGTGTTAGTTAGTTTGTATTCTCGAAGTAATTGTAGTATTGACAAAACTATCATATCCAGAAAGCCGAAAAGATACTAGAAGCACCGAACATAATGAATGACTACTATCTGAATCTTCTTGATTGGGGAAGCAGCAATGTGTTGGCAATTGCTCTTCGATACAGAGTTTATCTTTGGAATGCTTCGAATGGTTCTGCATCAAAACATTTTACCATTGAAGAAGATCTTGGTCCTGTTACTAGTGTTAGTTGGGCTCCTGATGGCCAACATATTGCTGTTGGTTTGAATAACTCGCATATTCAGTTGTGGGATACAACCAATAACCGCTTGGTAAGCTATACATACCCTATACACATTTGCATATTTAGCTCCTATTTCATTTACATCTGTTATGTATTGAGTTTAGTTTTGATATGTTATGTTAACTTTGTGTGCTTTTTCACTTGAACACTTACAGCTTTGGAAATTTTTAACAACATCAATTTTCCAATAAATAGCTTCTACTTACAAATATTAAATTTGCATTTTATACCAAGTAAATAATTTTGACATTACTTTGGCTGTCTACATCGGTTAGGAAATGAAATTGTTCAAATATGTTATCTTAACAACTACGGTTTGAATATAAATGCTATGAATTGAACTCCATGTTAGTAGAAATTTATGTTGTAGGTGAAGATCCTTAATAAAACTCTTCTGTAGAGAACTTTAATGATTCATGATGAACATGTATGATCTGTGGTCTTACTTTATTTGATAAGTTAAGCTACTAAGAGTTTGCAACGTAAGTTAATCTTTACTTGGAACTGTCATATTATGATACAAAAGCCAACACTTACAGATAATGAAATAATTTCTAATGTCAAAGCAATCTGTTCTTAATCTACAAAATGCAATTAATAAAGTAGAACTGGGTAATTGTTAGCTTTATTTTTCCATTGTAATTTGCTATATCGCACTGTTATCTGAATAATAAAATGAAATTGTATGTGATTTGATTTTTGCTTACATGAGTAGATATAACAAAACATACAAATTTGAATACAAATGTCCTGAATCGAACTCTACGTGTTATAAAGACTTATTTTGAGAAATTATACAAGTTAGAAAATGGCAACCCTTTAATAAATACTTGGGTTTTAAATGTTATTCTGATGGCACTTATTGCATTGAAATCCATAATAGTAACTTGTTTCTACTGACTTGTTGTAGCTAAGAACACTAAGAGGGGAACACCGATCTCGAGTAGGCGCTTTTTCATGGAACGACCACATCCTAACAACAGGAGAAATGAATAGGAAAATCATAAATAACGATGTTAGAATCCGGTCCCATGCAGTACAGACGTATAGAGGTCACACACTAGAAGTATGCGGGTTAAAATGGTCAAACTCTGGTCGACAATTGGCAAGTGGAGGCAATGACAACCTTTTGCACATATGGGATATTTCTATGTCATCATCGAATGCGCCCCGAAACCAAAACCAATACCTGCACAGATTTGATGATCACAATGCAGCAGTGAAGGCCTTAGCTTGGTGCCCTTTTGAGAGCAACTTATTAGCTTCTGGAGGTGGTGCAAATGATAAGTGTATCAAGTTCTGGAACACAAATATTGGCTCTTGTTTGAATTCTATTGATACTGGTTCCTAAGTCTGTTCTTTGTTGTGGAATACCAAGGAGCATGAACTGCTCAGTTCTCTTGGATTTACTCGGAATCAGTTGACTCTTTGGATGTATCCATCCATGACTAAGATTGCTGAACTTACTGGTCATACCTCTATAGTGCTCTTCATGGCTAAGGTATAATATATTTTATTTTACTTTGATTTAGTATATTTTATCATTTTGCAACATCTATCAATGTAATGTAACTCGAGTTGTAAATATGTCTAGAGTCCTGATGGGTGCACAGTAGCTTCAGCTGCCGAAGATGAGACATTAAGATTTTGGAATGTTTTCGGAACACCTCAAGTTGCAAAACGTGCTCCTAAAGCCACTACTGGCCCATTCAGCAGTATCAACCTTATTAGGTAATTAAATTACCAGCAGCAAATATGACACTGGAGATGCAATTCGGGACTTACCACAATCTTCCACATTTGTGTAGTGAGTTATTTTTGTCATTTTTAAACATCTTTAATCATTTGCTTACTTATAGATGTTCTTATGCATGCTGATATACTTTGCTTTGTTGATATGCAGGCTGATGATGCATTTAAGGAGGCTTAAAAAGATAAGTATTCCTACATTATTTATCATTGATCATATCTAATATTATAATTAATATTTTCTATGATGTCATAATTTACTCTTATTCAGGTTTATTTGCTATAGTTAAAATATCTGGTTTATTAACTTTGGTTACGTCTCCCATGATTGTTCTATGTTTAGGTGTTACTTGCCATTTTATACATTTTTGTCTGATAGTTATTTTATGTTCATACGTCTAGGTTAAAATCTTGTGCAATCTTATGAATATACACGAGCATTTTAATGCAAATTTACTTATTTTTTTCAGGGTATCTGTCATCTTTTCCACTTCTTGGTCATTTCAGTATGGTTTTGGGGAGCAGCAGTATGTAGAGGGATTGCCTTATCAGAATTTGGTTTCAGTTTCCAAGGTAATTTGTGAAAACTTTTTTCTACGTGTTCAAACTTTTGAAGAACTTGAATTATACGAGAGAGTGCTATGTATTACAGGTTTAATCTATTACTTAAACAGGAAAATAGGAACTCAACATCGCTTACGTGTACTATCTTCATTCCTCCATTTCAAAATACTCCTCTCTGCTTACTCTAATATTTTTTTACCAACCTACCACTAATCAAATCCTATTTTCACTCCCACGTTCACCACACCATTCTCAACTTCTTTCAGTTTCACAATAATTTTCTCAATTCTATTTCTATGCCGTTTCAATTTATCTGCTTCCCCTCAAAAGAAAAATTTATTATTGCCCCTGCAATCTTGATTGCATGGTGACTGATTAATTCCGTCACATATTACATCTATCGGAGCCATTAAGTTCACCCAACAGTCTACGATTCAGAAACTCAGGTCCGCATCCGAAACATTGTCTTTCTACGTGGCTCATGTTTCGCCTATTTCATCTGGGATTTTATTTTATCAGTCTGTTTATCTCTTGATCGAACTAGAACCAAAGGTTTTTCATTTTTTCACTCTTCTACTTTTTATTTTTAATGATTTACGTGCTTTGTCCCATTAGTTTACTCTATTATTTGATTTGTCTGTTGAATGTAATTGATGAGTTATACTATTCAATATACTCCAAATATAACTAACTTGTATGTGGTATTGGTAATGGTAACTCACTCACATTATAGTTCAAGCAATGATGAAATTAAGATACATATTTTTCTACTAAATACCATGTGCAATAAACACCTCAAGCAAATATGTAGGAATAGAAAAAATGGAGAAGTGTGTTAGATTCAAAAGTAATATCTGGGTATGTTTGCAACTGATGTTTACTGAATATAAACCTAACATTATAATGTCTGGGATGCTGTTAATGCAAAGCTACCTCGGTTACATTATTTATCGCATTATTTTGGTGCACCTACATCTACGTAAATTCTTACATTCCTGAGTATGTACCGGCTGAATGTAAATGCTCTAGCAATTTTATTTCAGTTGTTTGTTTTTCCTATAACCAAAATTGGTTATTCAATGAAAAAGATGTACTAATTTGCATAGATTGTTTTCCAATTCAACTAAATGTTCTGCGTGATATTCATAATTTATGTTCTGCATAATTGTGACATCATTTATAGTTAGATATACTTGTATAATGTTGTAGATGTTTGATCTCATATTTGAAGTCCTACGAGTTAACGTAATTGTTTGACTATCTGTTGTGCTTTCACTTGTGTAGGCATTGGACTTTTGAAGAGAGCAAATTTGAACTTGATGATGCTAGCTTTCACTTGTGTATGCAACAAAGAATTATGGGTAATCAAACGTTTTGTTAGCACTAGTTAGATATAACATTTATTAGTACCCGATGTGTAAATTTGTATACAAATGGTTATTGTATGTGAGTTAGGTCATTTTGTCGAAAAACTATTGTATTGGAATGGTTATGGATATTTTATTTGATTATATGGTTAATGTGTTTTTTAACTTATTTGAATATGATGATTATGTGAGTGATTGTTGATTGATATAATAGAACCAAAATAGACCATTAACAGGAAAGAATAGCATGAAAAAATGGTGTAAAATAATAAACAACTTCTAGTAGCGTTTCAAAAACGCTACCGAAATATATATAGTGGCGTTGAGTAAATGCAACCGTAAAACAGGGGTAAAGTTAGAAATTCTATTAGTAGCGCCAAAAAATCTTTTGGTGTCGTTTTTTAAACGCTACAAAAAGATTTATGGTGGCATTTGAGAAACGTTGCCAAAAATGCATTTATAGTGGCGTTAAAATAAATGCAACAAAAAATCATGGATTTTTAGTCGCATGTTTTCTCGCGGTGTTTATCAAAACACCACTAAAATTTTTTGTAGCGTTTTTTGAGCGCTACAAAAAATAAAATTTCTTGTAGTGTCCATAGGGTTGATTTCTTTGAATACTAAGTCTACATGTTTTTGGAAAACTAGGTCTCCTGGGCAATACGTTCGATTACGCCAGTTTGATTGGCATGATAGCTTCTATCTCCATGAACTAGGGACTATGCTGCTTGATTCCTAGCTCTGATTTTTTCAATGATGTTCGTTTCCTGACTATAATTGAATTCCTCCAAGTTAACATCGTCATCTAATGTCATTCTAGGTACATGTGCGGGAAGACGCTCGCCGTCATCTTTTGCTAGAGTGAATTCTTCCAAGTCCAGTGTTGAGACCCTAATCATGTATCAGTTTCTATCTCCAGAAACTCGTGCTTGGATGACTCAACTCTATGGATTTTTCCTTGATGTTGTGAATCTTCAGATAACATGAGATGCCAGAAGGTAGGGCTGAAGATTCAATCAAACTCTTGCTTTTGTTTTCGAAAGCCGATGTATCGATAGTTTCATTTTGGGGGTTTCTTCTTAGCATCACCAAACTTTGGGTAATGGCATATTCCTGCAAGTTGGAACCAAATGATCTAGTTAGACTGTAAGTAGGTCATCGATCCTTCCCATCATCACCAGACTGCGAGCGTCGGTTGATTTCTAAACGTCAAATCGTTCATTTCCTTTGTTGGCGATTTTGTTGCCAGAATGCTCTGTTCTGCGATATAGGGCCATTATATAACCAACCTTGCGGTTATTCATGTTTGGACTTTGCAACATTTCATTTGATCAAGTATCTGTGCGTCTATCCCTGCTCGAGGGACTAGCTATTCCGAACGCCTGTATTTGGGTGATTTCTAGAGATAGAGAGGTTTGGGACAAATGATTCGATTGCCACTGGTCTGGCACTCAATCCTATTCTAAGATTGAGGAAGTCCAATGGTTTTAGTTCCGACCTTCCATGATTTTCCCTACATGTCCTTAGCTGTGCATGCTTTGCTTGATTCCTATCGTCATGGAAGTTATGTTCATACGCCAATTCCTACCTTTGGGAATTAATAACCTAGCTGCTTGGTTCCAAGCAACACTTCCTCAAGGCTGCCTATCTTTTGGCTGTATCTGAATTCTTTCTAAACTAAATTTAGGAAATTCAGTTGTGCCAGCTTTCATCCGTAGAAATTAGCACACGAGCAATTCCATCCTAGGATTTCTTTTCGACGCTGCTTTATTCTTGTGCAGTGGCAGATTCCTGTGATGAAAGGTCGAACCATTCGGCTGACCTATAAAAGGTTATATCTTCCTGTTGTTTCCTATTTTTAGGCAACGGTAGTTTTCTAAAGACAAGGGTAGAATCTCAGTCGAGGACCAACTTCTATCTCCAAAAGCTAGTGCATTGATGGTTTACTATGATGAGTGTTTCTCATCGAACCTATAGATTAAATTTTTCCTGGTGTTGCCAAGGAAATACCGATACATAGTGAATAGCAAATTTCCCGGCATTGCCGGGGCAATGTCGGTACTTAGGAAATAGAGGGTTTTCAGGTGTTGCCGGGGAAATACCGATACTTATGAAATATAAAGTTTCTCGATGTTGCTGAGGCAACATCGATACTTAGAAAATGAGAAAAGGCCTTAGCATTGCCGGGGCAACACCGACTCAAGAATTTGGGATCGATTTTCCCTACCGATCCGCTAATGCTTCTAATCTAGGTGGGCACTAGTTACGATCTTCGAAAACTTGCATTTTGATGATTGGATTGTAGAAGTCTTTTCTTAGTGCTGCCCGTCTTCGGACAACGTTAAAGTCATGTTAGTTAGGATTGAATCATTCATCTGATCTTGTATAGTTGAGTAGATCCCTTTCAACCCAATGTGGCTGTTTTTCTCAATGTTGCTTAACTTCGGGATATGCCATATTCTGGAAGGATGGGAGACCCAGGCGTATCCATTTCCTAGCGTTGTTTATCATCATCAAGTGTTGCCCTTGGAAATGAAGGGTTGTTTCTTAACCAATTTCATGGTTATTCTTATTCACGAAAACCTCCAACCGGTTTTTGTTATGATACTATTTCTATCTGCGGTACCCTTCATTTCTAGATGTCAAATTCTAGGTTCTTATAGAAAATTAGAAATTGTGGAGCGAGTCATCACATTGCCTCTAGTACGACCATGCTCATTCCTATCCTGTTCACGGACCGGTAGAGTTCGGTATTGTTTATCTTGAATCTATGACACTTAACCTTGCTTGTTTCAGGCCATATGTGTTTTGTTGGGCTGAAGCATTATTGCGGATATCAACCTTATTCGTTGGTTCCAATCTTCGGGAATCAATGGTTTAGCTGCTCGATTTTGAGCGTTCTCTCCTTGCCGCTGTCTGTCTTCGGATAACAGCTGGTTTTCTACAAGTTGAGGTTTGAGACCACAATCGAGCACCTGCTTCAGTCTTTGGAAACTTGTGCATTGATGATTTGATTTTGGAAATGCCTTCCATCATCGTCTATCACTGGACGACCGTAAGTTCCTCCTTTAATTGCAAGTTAGAGCAATTTTCTATCCTGACCAAGTGTTAATGTGTTATGTGCCTCTCAGTCCATAGGGCTGATTATTCTGAACAATTAATGTTAGACTTGTTGTTCTGGGTGGCTCCCTGGATGCCCCTAGTCAAAGGTACGTTGCAGCTCCTATCTCTGGGAATTCGTGACTTGGATGTCTTGAATTTAGACATTTTGTAAATTAACTTTGGTTAAAGATCGAAATTCTTTGTCGAATTCTTAGTTTGTGAACTTTGTGGCACTACTGGAGCAAGGTCGGTTCTTTTGGGTAGCGAGAGTTAATCTCTGTTAATCTTGCAATAGACAAGTTTCCTGGTATTGTCGGGACAATGCCGGTACTTAGAAAATTATAATGGTTTGCTGATGATGCCAGAACAACATCAAGCAGTGCTTGCGCGGCTTAGGAAATGCGCGGCTTTTAAGAGTGCATGGCTTACGAAGTGCGCAGCTTACGAAATGCATGGCTTTTGAGAGTGCGCGACTTCCGAAATGCGCGGCTTTTGAGAGTATGTGGCTTGCGAAATGCATGGCTTTTGAGAGTGCATGGCTTACGAAATGAGCAGCGTTTGAGAGTGCACGGCTTACGAAATTTGCGGCTTATGGAATCGATACAACCCATCGATCTGGAACGGTTTGGAACTTCTTGACGTTGCCTATCTTCGGGTAACGTGAGGAGTTCGTGCTTCGAGAGTGTGGTTCCATAGCTCAAGAAGTGATGCACGGCTTATGGAGTGTGCATAATGGTTTGAGCCTTCCTGATGCTGGAGGAGTGATACCAGTTCTTAGAAGGTAAGGACTGAGTTTTCCCACCATTCCAGTGATTTGACTACGCTGGAACACAATTTCTTTAGTTCAAAGAGATAATTGGTTTTTGGATTGGGTAACCGTGGCTTGGACGATCCTCTTGTATTTCGGGAAGATCTGCATGGCCAAACAGATAAGGTTACCATGGTGGAGAGATCTACAGCCAACCGCATGGAGATGGTTATGAAGAAAGGCTTATGGGAGTTCGGGGCAAGACTCTCAGTTTTTGGTCCAAACTGCCTTTAGAGAATTGGCCTTCAACTAGCATATAGTCTAATAGGAAAAGGAACTGGTCACCAATGGTGGTAAAAGAGGACTTGGGAAGAAGTAAGCAAGTATATGCTTCTATTTCGTTTGGTGCACTAGCTAGGTCGTTAAGTCCATAGTTGTCAAAATGCCATAATTTTTGATCAAGCATAACAGAACTGTGGTATGATTAGTCTCGGACTTTCTTATGGCTATTCAAGTGTGTGCGGTGCCTCCCATGCCACAGGGTTATTGGCGCACTTGAACTGTACCCAGGGTCTCTCCATAACTTGTTTGCTTGCCCCCAGTCCAGTGGGTTCGGTTCTCTCTAGTTCTAAGCCTTGGCTTGATTTGAGTCAGCCTCTAATTAACCATAATGTCGGTTCAATTTTGGCTTTTTTCCTTTGAGCAACTTTGAAGCTCTGGAGTTCAACACTATTTGTTTCATCGGTTGTTGGAAGCGATTCTGTTAATTATGTGGAGTGACTGATATGATTGTCGATTTATGGCCCTGGAGCGTGACTTCGTTGACTCCAGGGGGTTCTGGATCAGATGACTGTTAATCTTCCACTTCACCCTCACATATATCAGTTGTACATAAATTTCGCTAATCTACCGGTTTGCCTTCATGATGTTTTAGTTCATGAAAGACCTTCCCATTCGCGAAGGGTTTATTGGATCAGATGAGGGCTGATCTACCAGTTTATGTTCATGATGCTTTAGTTCGTGAAAGACCTTCATGTTCATGAAGGGCTTTTTGGATCAGATGACCACTGATCTACCGGTTCGCCTTCATGACACTTTAGTTGGTAAAAGACCTTCACGTTCGCGAAGGGTTTTTTGGATCAGATGACCGCTAATCTACCGGTTCGCCTTCACTATGATTTAGTTTGTGAAAGACCTTCACGTTCGTGAAGAATTTTTTGGATCAGATGACCACTGATCTACCGGTTCACCTTCACGACGTTTTAGTTCATAAAAAGCCTTCACGTTTGTGAAGGGTTTTTTGGATCAGATGACCGCTGATCTACCGGTTCGGCTTCATGACGCTTTAGTTCGTGGAAGAGCTTCACGACACTTTAGTTCGTGAAGGAGTTTTTTTGGTCGGATGTTCGGCAACCAAATGGCCTTGGAATGATAATTTATCGATTCCGAGAGGAATTTTGGTCAGATGTCCGACGACCAGATGACTTTGGAGCGATAATTCATTGACTCCAAGAAGGGTTTTGTATCATGTGTCTGATGGCCCAACGGTATTAAAGCGATGATTCAACGACATCAAGAGGAATTTTTGGGATTCCGTTCGCGGGAATTCGGCTTTATCGGTTCTTGGAGACTAAGGGGTTGGATCTATTTGTTCGACGATCCTTTGGACAAGACTTCTCGACGCTACCAGAGCAACGTCGGTTCTCAAAAAAGGCATCAACATGACTCGTCGAGGGAATTGAACTATTTCTTTCCCGTGCTGTCTGCAATAGCCCAGTGTCCCTGTATAGCTCATATAGAAAAGGAAAGTAGACAAGGATGGATGAGAAGGCATTGCTTTAGGTTGTTGCCCCATTCCTTAGTTGCTAGCTAGCCAGAGTGTTATTTGATAATCATCCTTTCATATGATTTCGCCAGTTAGGTGGGGCACTTTTCTACTGGGTCTTAGTAGCCTTGCTTGGGCAGAAGGTCTTTGAGGTCCTGTAGCTCCTTCACCGCTTGGTACGTTCTTTGGAAAATTGATGGGTTTGCCTTCTGCCAATTGCAATACCTCTAGTATTTAGAACCGTTTTGCCTTCCTATAGAATTATTCCAGAGTAGTAGGTTTTTTCTTCCTTTAATGATTCCTGAGAGCTTTGTAGTAGGCTGCATCTGTCACCCTAGCTTCGTCCATATCCTAGTCATACCTATAAAAAGCAATTTCGAATCAGTTGTATAGTTGTAGAAAGGTATAGTTGGCATAAAATCTTCTTTGGATATTATGCATGTTGAATGGCCTCGGTGAATGAGTTTTGATTGGGGAAGATGCTCTAATCATTGTCATATCAGTCAGTTTTCAAGTTACGACTGTTTATAATGCTAGAGAATGATATATGAATGCTTGTCCTATGCTTGAATAATTGGAGATGCCGATTGAATGAAAAATCACTTATGATGAGGTCATGGACCAGCGACGATCCCCAAAATTTTTAAAACTAGGTGAGATCGGTCTGAGGTGACAAAGAAGGTTCCATAAGGTTCCATTCCAAATTTCAAGGCATTTGGAGTTCGCATGTTCGAGTTATGGCCAAAAGAAGATGGATTGGCATTTATGGATCGGTGGTAGTTTACTTGGAGTCCGACCTGATAAAATTTGCAATTTTCTTGGAGTCAGCACATGGTTCGCTTGGAGTCACATAATTTGAAATGCTAGGTTGGTGACAAACGTTGCTTGGAGCCATTTGCATGTTTGTGTGTAGAAAATCTTGGTTTTACCCAAGTCTGATTTCAGTCCAGAATTTCCTAGGTTTACTTCGAGTCAAATGGATGATTACCCGAGTTCGACTTCGAGTCAGGACTTCAAAAATCTACTTCGAGCCAAATAAGCGATTACCCGAGTTCGACTTCGAGTCAACCCTGAAGTGAGTTTTTCAATGGCTATTTTGATGATTTTTGATGATTTTCGACGACGACCATTCGTGATTCGACAATGGGAGCTCCATAATGGAATTGGAAGCTGGTGAGTTGGGAGTGGTCACAATATACCACAGGAGCTTGGCCTTGTAATCGATCTCGGTTTGTATCATATCTTCTTGGTTCTCTTGCATCTAGGAGTACTGTTTGAGCAGCATTTCCTCGTCCATTGCTTGGCACTGTGCTGCGGCACATGTTTTAGAGCTTCTTCTAGCGTTTTGCATGTTGGCATTTCATCCAATTTGTCTTCCTCAAATTGTTTGTCATCTTCAAAGCCGGAGAGAGCCATCATTATATCCTTCCATGGGATTTCCACCACTAAGTTCAGGTTTGTAGCAGGTGCTTTTGCAGCGGGTAGAGTGTTAATGTTTTCTTCCATCATGATTCTTAGAGCTCTGCCCATTGCTTCCTTTTGCTTTTGCTTTTGCTTTCTGTTTCTTCCGTTCAAGCCAGAAATAATAGAATGCTCTTGCTCCGTAGCAACAATGACTTCAAGCACCGTTCTGGGAGCAGTTAGTGATTGGAGTGCTAAGAGAGCATCTATCTTTTCCATAAGAGAATTTTGACCGTTTGCCATTTTATGGTTAATTTCATCAACCATCTTGTTCAATTCTCTATTAGTCACAACTTCATGCTATGTGGAGGATCCTGGAACCTGATCTCCATGGTTGGCTCCTAACAGCAGGTTGTTGGGGTTGTTGACTTCAATTTGCTGAGGGTTTGTTCCTTCTCCAACAATGGTAGCTCCTATGGATCTTCCGTAGGTAGTTCTCTTTCTTCCTGGTGCCATTGATTCTCAATAGCAAATCTTCTAGGTAGAGATTGAGGATTTAACTTCTGAACCTATCTGATCCAAAGTAGATAGCTAGATCTAAGCCTGAGTTCAATTCTCAGTGAAAGTACTAAAATATTGACCCAAAAAATGGATGACATCCTAGATTGAGTGTGAAAGCACTAGCCCTATTCTTACAAAGCAATAATATAGAGAATAAATGTAAAAAGAGAAGAAATAGTAAAACGACAAGAAGATTTTTATAATGGTTCGGCTGTTAATGAAGCCTACATCCACTTTATAACTTTCTATTAACTGACTGTTGTTACAAGTTGAATCGGATTACAGTATGATTGAATCTTTTAAGTTAGGTCAAGTCACTAGTGTTAGGATTCACTGAAGAATCACAGTGAACCCTTTAGATGACAGTTGTGTGGAAGGATAAGAGTGAAGGATAATCTCTATAGAGTTCCAGCAGCTAGTCTAGAAGATCATGTTTATGTTGTAGGTAGGATTTTATTTATAGGGGTTGGAGAGCACTTGGGCCAGAAGTTTAAGTACAGAAGAGTCTAACTGTTGTGCCAAGTCATCACTGAAAATCGCAAATCAATCTGAGTTATTTCTATGGATTGCTAGTTATCCATAGGGGATGGATCGCTAGCTATCCTCAACTTAGCATATTTTTCTACCAAAAGCCTTTACATAGTGCTATGAAGGAGCTCAGAAAGTTTGTGGGCGATCTGACCTATCTTGATGGATCGCTAGCTATTCATCCACTTAGAATGTTTTTGACTGATCTTAGTTTGGTTGTCCTCCTATCTTCTATTTAAGTGCCTTGTCCAAATATCAAGTCGTTTGGAGTTTGTTTGATCATCCGTCTTTATGGTCATCTAGTCCAGATGAATCATCCATAACTCAGTCAAAACCTAATGAAATCTGACGAAACTTTACAAGTACACTCTAGAAGGTGTCAGAGACCTATCATAATAATTTCAAGTGGTGGGGCCTAATCTACATGGGTTAATAGAGATCCATCTAGTTAGGTCTCCAGCGACCCATCTAGCCTTATCCAATCAGGCTCATTTTTTGTTAGTGCATTCTATTTTGTCATCTAAGTGGTCTCCAAAAATTTCAAGTCAATCTAACTTCGTATGAGTTCTCCAGGTTCGTTTTAAGTTAGCCGCTTTGGTCAAAAAGCGAGTAAATAGGTTGAATCAGGTGAGTCTTTACTTCTTTAACTATGTTGCTTGGAATGCTATGAAACTCGATAAGTATTCTAAGAAAAGGTAGTAGATTATGATGCAAGAAGCTTTGACAACTCGTAATGCTTTCTTTTGCTAGCGATCAATGGATGATGGATTGCCATCGATCCATTTACTTAGTTGATTTTTTACTTGTTTCTTTTAAGTTCCATTGGCTTGTTCTTTTAGATGTCTTGTTCAAGTTTCAAGTCATTCAGGCTTAGCCTGGATGTTCTAACTCCTGTTGAATTCTGCTGGGTTAAAAACTCAGTGAACAACGTGGTTTTGCCGTGGCAATTCTATAATAATCGAATTTTAGCCGTCGCAAACCGTCGAATGTTTGCCATCGGCGGCCGTCGCAAACCGATGCATGTCGTGAATTACCTGAATCGGCCGAGAGCTATTTTCATTATCTCCTTCCCCCATCTTCCTCCAAACCCTCCCTTTTTCCCCAAATTCGCCCACCTCCGGCCGCCACTGCCCCGCCACTACTAGAAACATCTCCAACTTCTCCTTCCGGCCTCCAGCACTTCAATTTCAACGAAAAGAGGTATTTTTTGCTAACTCCAATTTCCCTTGATATGTTAAATTAGTGTTAATTTGTAGTTGAATTTGATGATACTACCACCTTGAGTGTTTGAAATTGTATGTTGATTGATTGTGATATGCTAATTACAGTTATAAGTGTGTAAATCCGATAATTAAAATATAATTATGGCCAAACTTAGGTTTACTTGTTTATGTGTCGAATTAGTGATATGATTTAGTGCTAATTAGTTTGCCAAAATGTCAATGTTAGTTCAAATATTACTATTGAAGATTAATTATCGGTTGATAGTTCATATAACAAATCTAGTTTACTTGGATCTCAAATCCGATAAAATTAATAAATAAATGAGTGTATAATGAAGTTTAATTTTTTGAAATATTATATTATATCCATAATTTGTTATGATTGAAAACATATAAGATTTTATAAAAAATGGAAAAAAATATATTATATAATTATTAAAATATTACGATGCATAAATGAATTATATATGCTAATATATGTTATGTATATAATTAATATCCCTTAGAGAGTTTTGGCCCAGTCTGACAAGTATTGTATATGACCGTTATAAGGACGATTTGAAATCAAGACGTGATATCCAAGCAGTATGTAATCGTCTCGAGCTTCATATCAAGCCAAACGACACTAAAATACCCAAAGCATGCTATGAGCTAGACAGTAACCAAGTTAAAGTTTTATTAAAATGGATGGAAGGATTAAGATTTCCTGATGGAATTTCTTCTAATATTCGTAGATGCGTCGACTATAAGAATGGTAAACTGAGTGGGATGAAAAGCCATGATTGTCACATAATGATGGAAAATTTGTTACCAGTCGCTTTCAAAGAACTATTGCCCATAAAAGTTTAGACGGTTATAACAGAACTTAATTTGTTGTACAAGGAGCTTTGTTCGACTACGTTAAAAGTTAATCATCTTCGTAAACTTGAGGAAGAAATTCCTATACAGCTCTGCAATCAGGAGAAATTTTTTCCTTCAGGTTTCTTTAATGTAATGGAGCATTTACCTGTTCATCTTCCATTTGAAGCACGTCTTCGATGTCCTATGCAATATGGATGGATGTATCCATTTGAGAGGTATTATTTATATTTGGTATGTTCAATATTAGTTTAATTACATATAAAAGTAAATTTTAATTTGAAATAATTTTTAATAGGTACACAAATCATCTGAAGAAAAAAGTTAGACAAAAAGTACGAGTTGAAGTTTCATTTTGCAAATGATATATCGAAGAAGAAGCTTTGTTCTTTTTCTCTCATTATTTCAGTGACCATGTGAACTTATCATTTGAAAGTGCTACGTGTAATGATGAAGGTGTTGAACAAGAATATTCTCAAGCAATGTTATCTATTTTTAGAGAACATGGCCTACCTACTGGAAAATGTGTGGAAGTATGGTTAGACGATAGAGATTACCATATAGCACATACATATATTCTTCTTAATTGTGTTCAAGTTGCACCATTCGTTAGGTATTATTTAAATATAAGTCTGGATATTTTTTTAAAAATAATACGTGTGTACATTTATTATAATGCAATATATTATCTATATCTGTAGTGTTTACGAATCACAACATCCAAGTGGCGATATCCATAAAGAATACGCTAATTGGTTTTCAAACTACGTTTTTGATCCAAGAATTTGTGTAGTCAATAAAGGACTGAAACATTTTGCAGGACCAAAAAGAAAAGTCAATACACATCCAATATTCTTCGTCAATGGATATAAATTCAACACTAAAGAATATGGTGCTGAAAAATTAACTAACAATATCGGTGTATTTGTTAAAGGTAGTGATGATCCAAATGATCGTATAAATGATTTTTATGGCGTGTTAAACCAGTTTTTGTAATTGACATATTTCACAAGACCCGTGGAGGAAGTTTTTCTGTTTAGATGCAACTGATAAAACAATGTTCCAGGTTCTAGAATTACCGTGCACCAAAAATATAACCTTATTGAAATAAAGCATACATCGCGTTATCATAAGTACGATCCTTTTATACTAGCCAAACAAGCCTTGCAAGTTTATTACGCTCCTTATCCATCTCTAAAAAGAGATAAACCAGATTTGTCGACGGTTTTTAAAATGAAGGCAAGATTTATGTTTGATGGAAAGAATATTCCAGACGAACAAACTTATCAAGCAGATATCTAGGAAAACAACAAAATAATAATAACCGATGATCAAATCTATTTTGGACCTCTAAACGATGAATCAAATGTATTAGTAGAAGCATTTGAGACTACAGAGGAAAATAATATAGAGTACGAGACCGAGTCTGAATCAGAAAACGACGAGGACTGATTAATAATGTATATTTTGATAGAAGGTAATTCATGTGATTATTGATGTTACATTTTTTATTATAAAAAATGATATGTTTTCTCATAATTAAATGATATATCTGTGACAGGTATTATGTCTTTTTTTCGACGTCGCGGTTCTTCCCATTCAGGTTCCCCCTCTTCTACTCAGATTGGGAGGGATGCAGGATATTATGGCAGCGGCCCATCAGAGCAGCGATCACTTACCGTAGTAAAGCTACAACCAAAAGCGGATGGGTCGTAAGTATTAAATTTACTTCAGCGTTATAATTATTTTCTATTTGATACATTAATCTTTATTTATTAAGGTCTGTATCATATTTAACACAGGGATTCGAGCTGGAGCCGTCACAGATTGTTGTTAGTATCTCCAAGCAGGCATATATGAGTAGGATGACTAAGTGTTGGCCTAGGTAAGGTAAGATCCCAGCCCCCATCAGGGCGAGTATCTGGCAGGTCTTCCTTGTAAGTGTATATTTATATATCATTATATATTACCACTTCACAATTTGCTAACTAAGTATAAATGCATAACTTATATTATTTACAGGGGGCGGTAGACTTGCAGGAAGAAGACCTTGACCTTTGCCAACACTACCGGGACACAATGTCTGGCATAAGAAAATCGGGGAAAAAGTCTGACTGGATGGGCGCTATTGTGTGGGATGCTTGGGTTGCTTGGTGGAATAGTGATAAATTCAAGGTAAGTTTATCATATATCATTTGAATTTGTTCCGTATATAATACATAATTTAAAGCTGAAATATATAATGTTCAATTTAAATTTGCAGGCGGAGTCAGAGAGGAACTCCGCAGATAGGAATAAGAACCCAGTTATACATAATGGTGGCTCCAAATCATTCCAACATCATCGTGAGGATCTGGTAAATTTATTAATTGCAATTACAAACAGTTATTAACTTATTTAATTTTGTATAAACAACAGTAATACGTACTAATTATTTCAGGAAAGAGAGCGCGGCGCTCCCGTCTCCTATATGGATATATTTGCTCATACTCATGCCACCAAGCAAACAAAAAAAGATGGCTCAATATCGTACACATGGAGTGACAATAAAGCAAGTGAATCCTATGTAAGCATATTTTTAGTAGAGGTTATTATTGATCAATTTCATTAATTGGTTATAAAGAATAATTAAAATAATTTTATGTGAATTTCAATTATATTTTATTTTCCATTGTAGGAAAAATTTACAGAAGCACGATCACGGATGTTGGAGGGAATGGGACGAGATTCGTTGACCACTGATGAGGATGATGCGATTTTTGAGTCCACCATGGAACCCACATCATGAAATAGGCGTTATGGCTTTGGCGTAATTTATAATAATTATATTTGATCAAAACCTGGGAATCGTGTTGGGATTATATAACTGCATATGAAATATGGATTTGAAATGTAACCAGAAAAGTTATTTTTGTGATGATTTTATTTCATATTCATGTGCTTCTTATATTATGGATACCAATAAAATTACCATATTCTGTCACCGAAAGTTAATACTATATATGACTGCAGCATTTGTAGCGCTAAGCTTCGGGCCTTAAGATAGGGATGTCATAATATTGCAACAATACTAGTGCGATTAATTTATCTAGAAATCCAACTCATAATGCTAGAACTAAACATTTAGATATACGACATCACTTTCTAAGAGATAACGTAAATAAAGGAATAATCTCGCTCGAATTTATAAATACCGAAAATCAAATAGCTAATATATTAACAAAACCATTAAATCAAATATCGTTTATTAAGCTAAGAACATAATTAGGAATATTTAGAGGGTGTACCCAAAGCTTGGAAAATCTAGAGGGTGTGTCTCACAGCCTTGAAATCGAGATTGTATTGACTTTGATATTTGAAAAGAAATCTGTACAAGAAATTCTACAGGACTGGATGTAGGGTAACTCCGAACCGGTATAAAATTCCTGGTGTTATCTCTCCAACTCTTTACCTTTTACTTTTACTGCATTTATATTTGTTTATGTTTACATCTATGATTTTTAGTTCTGCATTATTTAATTATAATCTTAAAAAAATTTAAAAAGATTCACACAAATCAGTAAACACTATTCATCCCCCTTTAGTGTTAAATTAGCCTTAAGATCCATCATCCGCAAACTAACAAACCTTAATCTCATTTCTTTCGATTTTATAAAAACTATTGCCTTTGGAAGAGTCTTGGTCATCGGGTCAGCCAATTTTTTCTTTATTTCTATGTAATTAACTATTTTTACTCCTCCCTTGAGTAATTGTCTTATTATTTGATGTTTAAGACCCATATGTCTAGACTTTCCATTATATGTTTTGTTAGAAACATTATAAATCGTAGCTTGATTATTACAATTAATCATGACTGTTGGAGATGGCTTCTTCCACAATGGAATTTCTACTAAGAGACTCACAAGCCATGCATGTTTCTGACATGCATCCACTAATGCAATTAATTCCGACAATATTGCTGAATCAGAAATACGTATTTGCTCCTTGGAACCCCAAGACACAACTGCACCTCCTAATGTAAAGATCTACATAGTCCTAGACTTGGATTTAGACTCTACATTCTTCCATGTTACATCATTGTGTCCTTTTAGTATAGCGGGATAATCTTTGTAGGATAAACCATAGTCTATGGTTCGTTTTAAATGAACTAGCACTCCAGAAATTACTTCCTAATGCACTTTGCCTAGATTACATGTGAATTAACGCAACATGCTTATAACATTCGCTATGTTAGGTATGGTGCAATGCATAACATACATAAGACTTCCATTGATACCTGAATACTCAAGTTGTGAAATAGTTCAATCAGTATTTTTTTACAAATTTAATAATATATCTAATGGAGTTGGCATTGGTTTGTCATTATAATGATCGTACTTCTTGAGAAACTTTTCAATACAGTGAGAATGAGTTAATACTAAATCTTCCTTCTTTCTTTGGAATCTAATCCCTAAGATCACATCAACCTCTCCTAGATCTTTCATATCAAATCTAGAGGATATAATTTTTTTTTGTTTCTTTTGCACAATATATATCAAAACCAAATATAAGCATGTCATCAATATACAGACACATTATATCATAGCCAGTTTTACCTAATTTGCTATAAACGCTTTTATCGGCATCATTAACAACAAGACCATGTAACAATGCCACTTTATCAGACTTCTTGTGTCATGCATGTGTGCTTGCTTCAGACCATAAAGAGATTTATCCAATTTACAGACTTTCTTTTCTTGGCCTAGTGTTATGAAGCCCTCTGTTTGTTCTATATATATTGTTTCTTCTAAACATCCATCTGGAAAATGGGTTTTCACGTCCATCTTATGTATAACTAATTTTTCAGTGGATGTGGGTGCTATCAAACAATAATAGAAGAATGAAAGCAATAGGAGCGTATTTATCAAAACAGTCTATTCCATGTTTTTGCTTATAACTCTTAACAACTAGTTTGACCTTAAACTTATTAATGGATCCATTTGCATTTAATTTTTTCTTAAATATCCATTTACATCATATTGGTTTAACACCAGGAGGTAAGTTAGTCAAGACCCAAGTCTGGTTTGACATAATAGAATTCATTGTATCATTGGTAGCTTTTTTCCATAATATAGCATCTTTGGAACTTATAGCATCATAAAATGTTTTAGGGTCCTCATCAACATGCATCACATATATTGTCACATTAGGGACTTCATCCTTACTACCTTCAACTAGGTATGCCATGAACTCAAGAACATAGTCCTTTACTATTGTCTCTCTTTTACTTCTTCTTCATTTTGTATCTTAATATTGTAATGAGATATCTTTGTAATTTGGAGTAGAACTATAATCTTCATCAATGTAATCATCGGCCTTCATATATTTTGGAATAGATGATATCGATGGAGTCTAAATAAATTGATTTTGAGAATAACATTTGCTTTTAAAAAATTCAACATTTGCTGATCCTATAACTTGAAAAGTATCAAGAAATATAAAGCGGTAAGTAATACTTTAAGAGAATAACCTATGAAAGTATGCTTAAGTGCTTTATTTTCTAATCTTTGTCTTTTAGGGTCCGGTTTTCTAACATTGGCCAAAAAATGCCAAAATTTAAGTCTTGATAGGTCAGGTTTTCTATTGAACCATAAATCATTAGAAGATATATATATATATATATATATTTCTTATTCAACTAAACTCTATTTAAAATGTAACATGCGGATAACATAGAATCATCCCATGAGGTGTTAGGAAAATGTAAACCAACATGCATATCATTTACAGTTTCCACCAATGTAATATATTTTCGTTTAGCGAGACCATTTTGTTAAGGTGTGTAGTGGGCAGTGGATTGATGAACTAAATCATGTTGTTTACAAAACAAAGTGAAAACGTCTGAAAAATACTCCCTACCACGATTAGAATGAAATACCAATTTTTTATATCCTGACCATGTTTCCGCTTCCTCTTTATAAGAAACTTGATATTTGCTTTTCATCGAATAAATATAAGCATATCTAGTTTAATCTTCAATAAATATATATTTGTTACCACCATAAGTTGTATGACCTTTTAAATCACAAACATCGCTATGTACCAATTCAAGCAACTAGTTTTTCTTCTATAAATTTAAAAGATTTTCTATATATTTTTATTTGAACACGTACTTCGCATTTAGTGATAGAATCAAAATTACAATCATAAATTAATCCTAATATGTTCATATTCTTAAGGGAATTATAATTAACATGTCCTAATCTACCATGTCATAAATTGATAGAATCAACAGTATAAGAAGAAGCATTCTATATTTGATTCAATATAATCATATCATTACAAGAGTATCCTTGTCCAATGAAACTACCATTCTTAGACAACGCAAGTTTATTGGGTTCAAACACCAATTTGAATCCTTCTTTATTAAGAAGATATCAAGAGAAAAGGTTCTTACAAATATCGAGCATATGAAACATCTTCAATAAATTTAAAGGTTTTCTTGATGTGAATGTGAGTTATATATTGCCATTTCTAATGACATTGTTACAAATATTATTTGCCATGATCACTTTATTTCGTACTCCGCCAACTCCAGCTTAGGTCTTATAAAGACTATAGTCTTTGCATATATATATATATATATATATATATATAGTTGCTCCTGTATTGAGCCACCGTCCGCTTTCAATGCCACCAATGGATTATGCTTATTGCACTATAACCACAAGTTTATCTTCGACTATATTCGTATTGTTCTTGAGTTTTTTTCCCTTGTAGACGACAGTCACGAGCACAATGGTCAGGGTTGTTATAGAAGTAACAAGCGCCTTTCTTCTTATCCTTTGTGTCATGATTATTCTTTTTAATTCTTAGGCTTTAAAAAATGTTTATACTTTGTTTTTTGAACATTATTTACCTTAAAATGAAACTTAGTCTATTGACTATCATTAAGTTCACATTTACAAAAATACTCTTCTATGTGAAGATCATGCTGTAAATGTGATGACTCACTATTTCTAACATTTAAATTAGTTATAAACACCATCAAATTTACATGCACACTAATCGCAAACATTAAAAATAGCAGATCATGGGTTTTATAATTTAAAATCTAAGATCAATATAGGCAAAAGAGAAAAACGTCACAGTGGAATTTAAATAGATATAAGTCTCAACAGTGAATAGATACACCTCAAATACACACGGCCTAATAAAATAAATAAAACACCTTTATTTTCCCATCCATCAATCATTAATAAATCTATAAAAAGAAATACAACAATAATAAGGGAAAATATATTAAGTAGACAACCTATAGATGTCCTCAATACTCAGGCCTCTTTTCTCTCCTTCCTACACTTGCAAACTTTAAAATGCATGAAAAAAATTTATGAACTATGTTTGGATAGCGTCTAACCTTATACACTCCGACCATAAGCTTAAGAGTTATTGCATAGGAAAAGATTGCTTACGTACCCTTCTAAGGATTAATCCCACATAGTTCTATTTCCTGCTCTTTTCCTACATCAAATACTTGTTAGCATAAAACAACCATAACATCCATGCAACCAATGCAAGTAGAAAACGACACTTCTACTAAGCCATCACAATCAATCATCATAGGTGGTAACAATAATAATACACACAACTATCAAAGATCAACAGTACTGAATGTCAACCCTAATCATCAAACAAGCCAACAACACAAATATACTTACAAAGATACTGGTCATCAACTATTAGTAACATATCATCAATGCAAGTATAAACTAAATAAATTTGTAATATTACTTCATACTAGTAACACAATCCTACTCTTATCTAGTGTATACTAACCAATCAACATTAATAACACAAACATCAAATCATCAAATGTGCATTAACCAATAAACGTTAGTAACACAAACATCAAATCATCAAATGTGTACTAACCAACTGACTTTAGTAACATAAACATCAATATCATCCAAACAATTAAGAACCATAGTTAACTACCCATCGTCTAGGGGTAATAATGGTTGAATATTGCATACTCATCAAAATGCAATTTCATCATCGTGCAACAAACATATATGATAATTACAATCAATAATTAATCGTATATTTTACAATCATGCAAAACAATATATTTACAACCATTATTGTCTTAATTATAAACCTTTTATCATTATTTATTATAAAACCACCTTTATTTATTTCATCTCATATAATAATAATTCTTTAAAAATGATGACATACTTCCAAAGTCCTTTGTTATATTTCTGACTCTTTAGATACCTTAAAGCATTGTATTTTAATCAAACATAGTAATTTATCATATTAACTTTCGAAATAATCATATTATTATTTTACGTCAAAATAATAATATATATTAAAACCTCTATAATATTTTTCCAAAACCAATTTATTAACATTTATCTTAAAATAACAATATTCTATATTATACTTCAAAATCCTTTTTATTGTTATTTGTCTTAAAATAGCAATAATTTAACCCAAAACACTTTTGGAAATGTACTTTTACTAATATTATTGTTCCAAAAATATCTTTTAATCTATTATCCAAACAATAATATTTTTTCTTCTATAAATTCCATAAAATCAATTAGATAGTCATTTACTCGAAATAGAACAAAAGTTATATTATTAGTTATGAAATTTTTATAAATAATAATAAACTTCCCAATTTTAATTTAAAAATAATTTTTTCGTTATTATTTACGAATTGCTACAGAAGTTCAAAAATAAACCTTATTAAATTTCTCATATTAATTTTAGCTTGATTCATTAAATCATTATTATTTACAAACACCACTCAGAATCTGTAATAATCTTATTTTTTCTTATTTATCAGTTTTCCCCAAATTACAAAATTTCATCCACTTATATTAATTAATGTTTTTCCAATCCAAATCCTAAATTAATTATAGGTGAAAATAGACATGTCTATGAAGATGCGAACTACCTACACCTGGGCAGAAAGACACTATGAAGCTTCATTGTTCCCTGGGATTGGCTTTGGGCCTTTCCTACGCAACTTAGGTGGAAGGCCAAGAAGGCCTCCTTCAGGGGGGAGGGGGGCGCGAGCCATCGGTGAGATACACAAAACTTCTACCCCGAGCATACGTAATAGAGCCATAGATAGTCAAATGAAATCCAATCCACAAAATAATTTGTTCATTGGACAACATCATTGTGGTAAAGGTAGTAATGCAAAATAGGGCTATCAATGGATACCCGAAAAATCCAAAATCCGTCCGCATCCGTATACGAAAATACGAATATTATCCGATATCTGAAAAGCGGATGCGGATATCCGATATCCGAAAATAATTTCGGATGCAGATGCGGATATGAGTATATCCGTATCTGAAAAATATCCATCCGATCTGAAACTATGTATGTTTCTAATAATTATTATTTTAAGTAGACAGCTAAATTAAATTTAAAAAGCTATGGTGGATGGAAGAAGGAACAAATATTATCTATTGTTTTAGTTTGTTTTAGTTTATTAAAATTGTTGTAATAGCGTATGAACTTGTTTGACATTATGTATGTTGCTATTTTGTCATTTGAATTGTTGTAATATCGTATGAACTTGTTTGACATTATGTGTGTTGCTATTTTGTCATTTGAAAAACTGATTAGTATTGTAGTTTGTGTGTATTGTTATTTGAGAAAGTGATTGTTTTAGCTGTGATGTTTTAGTTCAAAAATATTACTATAATAAAAATCTTATTCAATTTTAGATGCGGATATTTCGGATATTTTCGAATATCCGGAAATATCCGCTTTTTATTTTCGGATGCGGATAATTTTTGGATATCCAAAAAATATGCGCGGATGCAGATACGGATGTTAATTCTCCGATATCCGCAGATATCGGATGCAGATTTAAATTTTCGGATGCGGATGCAGATATAGCCATATCTGCATCCGTTTGCATCCATTGATAGTCCTAATACCAGAGGAATCATTACCGCAAGACATAGAGGGGGAGTTCATAAGTGTCTATACTGTAAAATCGATTTTCGACGGAATGAAAAAGACTTAAACATTTAATAATACAATGTTAGAAAATTTCTTTGCTAACTTAATCTGCAAAACATGCTAGAGCTAATTTAGATAAGGGTTTAAGTGGACTTATGCAAGCTTGGGAATATATGCATGTCTATATCCATTAGTTTTCAAGTCCGAGTCCATTATGCTCAAGTCCAAGTTCAAAGATAAATTCATATGATCAATTTTTCAATAATAGTCGATTATAAAAATTCGAGGGAAATATGCTATATAAAGTTAAATGTCCAAGACATTATGTGTAAAAATTTAAGAGTTATAATCGGCTCTAAAAATCCCCAAATTGATTTAGGGTTTACAACTTTAAATTGAGAAAATATAGCAAGAAAAGATCTTCCTTTAGGGTAGCGGAGCGGGTCTACTTATAGAGTTTGCTAATGGGCGGGATGGCTGATACGTGTCCCCTCGCCATCCCTTCATACGGTAAATATTTAGTAACCCATATGTCTTCTGAGGCTAGACATCTCTTACCGCTTGTACAAGCTCTACATGCTTTGCTAATGTTGAAGCTCGTAATTCCTTTGGAGTTTGTTATTCTTTTTGTTTGTTGGAAACTTGGAACTTGGCAGCACTTCTTCGTAGAAGCTCGATATGACTTGTTATTTATAGATGCTCGACAATAGTTGTTGTTGTATAGGCTTGATAACAGTTGTATCATAGGCTCGTCATCCCATAGAAACTCGATATCCTCCCCATTTATTAGGTGCTCGACATCTTTTTATGGTGCGGCATCCTTCCTTTGTTCCATGCTTAACATCTCCCTATGGTGTTGAAGGTCGACATTACCTTTTTACATCATTGACAATTCGATTATCTTTGGGCTCAATAACTTTTGTGTCCGTAGAAGCTCGATATTTCTAAGCATTTAGTTCGCTATCTCTACCGTCTTTTAAAAGCTTGATATCTTTCCTTATTGTTAATGTTCGACATCACCTTCTATTTGTCACGTGCTCGACAACACTTACTGTTGTAGAGACTCATTACTGATTAGGGACTCGACACCCTTTCAATACTAGTTAACTAATTGAACTTTTGACATCCTTAGAGACTTGGCA
Organism: Allium fistulosum; assembly: GCA_030737815.1. Taxonomy (NCBI): domain Eukaryota; kingdom Viridiplantae; phylum Streptophyta; class Magnoliopsida; order Asparagales; family Amaryllidaceae; genus Allium; species Allium fistulosum. The sequence continues at coordinate 792,507,151 of CM060902.1, read as the reverse complement.
CCTCCTCACTGCTTGTTAACTAATTCAACGTTTGACATCCTTAGAGACTTGGCACCTCCTCACTACTTGTTAACCACTTGAACGTTTGACATCCTTATTGTTGTTGAGGTTCAACAACCCTTAGATATTAGATGTTCTATACCTTCTTGTTATCGCTAGACGCTCATTATCCTTTTCTAAATGTTAAATGCTTGATAGCTTTACTTTCTTTAGGCATCTCTCGCCATTTCCAAGCTCGACATGTTCTCTTTACATGCTCGATACTCATATTATGTAGTGACATTTACCCCATGCATAGAAGAAACATATTATACTTTAGTATAATTCCACTCTCCATACTGCCAACTATTGGTATTATAGAGTTTACAAGCTCGTTCATTCATTCAAATAAGGATCAACGCCTCTTGCTATTTCCCTCTTCTTCTATAAATACTTTCCATTCCTTCTCCCAAAAGTTTTACTTGTAACTTAAAATTAAAATTGTGATTGTAATTTTTCCTTTAATCGCATAATTTCCAAAAAGAAGCTTTTGATGTCTTATATATTCAAATTTGATTCAAGGTGCGATTTTTCATTGATCGTTTTATGGATAGAAAAGGAGGGTTTTTGATTTTAGAACTACGGTTTTATGAATCGGGTATTTACGCACCGCTTCGGTTTGATTGGCGATTTGGAACCAAATACTCTTGTGATTTAGGAACTTTCGTGTTTGAATCTGAATGATGTTTGTAGTTCATAGCCCTAATGATTTAACAGAAATCCGACAATTCATAGAGTTTTGATAATTGATAAATTCTAGAAACGCGATAATTAATTAGGGCTTTGATAGTTGTCAAAAACTCGATATCTACTTATAGATTCAGCCATTTTAAGAGACTCGATACCTAGCTAAAGACTTGCTAACTAGTTATAAATTCAATAATTAGCTAGAGACTCGACAATTAGTTAGAGACTTGCTAACTAGGTATGGACTCGCCAAATAGTTGTAAATTTGACAACTAACTATTGGCTCAAGAACTAGTTATGAACCCGACAAATACTTAGAGAATCGTTAACTTATTGCAAACTCGACAACCATTTAGAGAGTTGTTAATCAGTTACAGACTCGATAACTTTTATGTGTTCGACAACTAGTTATGAACCCGATAACTAATTAAAGAATCTTCATCTAGTTATGAACTCACTAACTGTTGGCATCAAAATTGGCCAACAACACCCAATTGTATGTGAAAGCACCAATATCCAATCCAATCATAGAAATATGAGAAGAAATAAATAAAGAACAAAATTAAAACAATAAGAAAGGAAGTAAAGAAAGACACATATTTATAGTGGTTCGGCTAACTCCGGCCTACATCCACTTCAAAGTAATCCTTTATTTGTTTGTACTGCTGTTACAGTTACAATGATATGAATTTCAGTTATCAAAGTGATCGAGTGTAGCCTAGATAGAAGATGAAGTGAAGCAGAAAGAAGATCCCTTTGCCGATGCCATGTCTGCTGTATATATAGGAGAAGATGTGAAAATATCTCGCTCAAAACTTGGATCTGGAACCCTGAAGCCAAGACGAGCTTGCATGGAAAGTTTAGGGCCCACCGGAGCCCATAATAAGGATCGGGGCCGATCCCTATTTTGGGGGATTTATGAGGTGCGATCCTTATGATGGGTCCCTTATGTTGTAATGTACTTCCCCTCCAAATTTCATGTTCGTTGCATTTGTTTATTTTGAGTTATTGACTGATCATTACTATGAACTTGTATATAGCCGATCCTTCATAAGGAAGAGGGGCAAATCCTTCATAGGGAAGAGGGTCATTCCCTCCAAACTCCTCCATTTGATGTGCGATCCCTAGGGCAGACTCCATACGGTCCCCTCTTTTTGTTTCCAATGTTTCACTTCAATCCTCCTTGTGATTGTTGAGTTATGGAGCAATCATCATTGAGTTATGTTGTGTGCATCCTGTTTAATCTAATCCTTTTATTCTGATCCCTCTATTCCAATCCAAGTATTAGTTCCATACTTGGTCATTTTTTGAGTGTTGTCCATCTGAATCCATCCAGCTATCGTCCAAAGTTCCAAATATAATCGATCTCCAATCCTAGTAACCATCTCTTCGGGCTTTCTGCCATGATGATCGTAAAGTCTGTTGGGATAAATATGTTAGAACCTACTTTTGATGTTTTGATTGTGACAACTATATATGTAAATATTATGTGAACTAACCATATTTGCAGGAGAAGATACTATTTTACTCGAGAAATAGATTGCAGACCAGATTCCAGATAGAAACTTCAATATTGTCTATGGTCTAAGTCTAGTAGATAATTTTTGTTAAAATCCCCCCAAAGTGGTATATGCACGCATACGTACATAAAAATCTTTGAAATCATAATTCATATGCCAAGATTTTTACTAAACAAATTCATATACTAAAAAGCATTTTTGAATAATCTTGAATATGGCAGAAGATAAGTAATTTAGCCAACTAAAATACATAGGTCAGTCGACTGAATTCCTGTGCACGTGCACAATTTAATATGAATATTTAGTCGATTGAACCATACATTTCAGTTGGCTGAATAACATGTTTTTTGCACTATTTCCTCTCTGATTCGAATTTCAATTATTTCAGCTAGCTGAATTATTTCATTCAGTCGACTGAAATTGAATAACGGCTATATTTCTTAAAATTCACTCAATTCAGCGAATAGAAACAACCCTTGATTCAAGAGTTTTTTCCGTATCTTTTTATTACTACTTTTCATGAATTATTGCAACACTTAAACACTATATATAGCCAAGAAATCAATTGTTTTAATCACTTAATTTTGATTCTATTTTCTCATTCTTATTATCAAAACAATCTTGCTAATTGCACTCAATACTCTCATTCTAATCACTTGCTCTTTCAAGCAAAACTTCATTAGTGAGTAAACTAACTTCCTATCTTCACGAATTACACTATGGAGAAGATTATAGGAAGGGTGCACGTTATTGACTTATTAGTGCTACTCAAGAGCATATTCAGTTAGAAGCAATTTTTAGTGTTTGTATTAGAAATCCTGTTCAGTTGCTTAGGCTGTTGAAGTCCTATTATGTTGCTTAGGCGGTTGAAGTCCTATTCGGTTTCTCAAGCGTTGTAATACCTGTTCCTCCGGGCTAAGTGAGGGTTGATAGTTAATTTCCAGAAGGAGTCTGGGACTAGACATAGAACGCGAAGTTCGATCCATTATAAAAATCCCTAGTGTCATTTACATTATCATTTACTTTTATATTTATATTCCACACTAGTAGATAGTTTGATTAATATTCCATATTGCATGATCCTTAGTCACTTTCATTTGGTATTAGAGCGAGGTCATCATATAACCATAACACAGTTATTGGATATTTGGTTAATATAGAAAATAACACTAACACAAGTTTTATTGAAGGTCAATCCACTGCTCGACCACCACTATTTAATGGTTTGAATTATAACTATTGGTCAACTCGCATGAGTATTTATATGCAAGAAAATGGATATGATACTTGGAATATCACTTAGAATGAATACACTATACTTACCACACCATATGCACAATGGTCAAACACATAAAAAATAGATGCTACTTCAAATGCAAAAGCCATTAATATGTTATTTTTTGCTTTAGATAAGAATGAATTTAATAGAGTTAGTATGTGTAAAACTGATTATGTAACCTGACAAACTCTTAAAGTTACACATGAAGGAACAAACAAAGTGAAACAAAGTGAGATTTCTATGCTTAAAAAACAGTTCAAAAATTCAGAATGAAACTAGATGAAACTATAAATGGTATGTATTCTAGATTCCAAGACATATATCATTCACTATTGGCATTAGGAGAAAAATATACAAATTTTGATATTGTCTCGAAAATCCTAAACTCTTTAACGGATGAATGGAAACGAAAAGTCTTAGCTATTGAAAAAGCTAATGACCTTTCTACCATCAAACCTGAAGAGTTGATAGGAAATCTCATGTCAAATGAAGTAAATTTGCAGGAAAAATGAGATCAAGCCCTAGATAGAAAGGATATAGCTTTTAAGGCTGAATAAGAAGACTCAGACTCAGGTGAAGATGACATGGCATTTATAGCAAAGAACTTCAAAAAGTTTTTGAAATTTAGAAAGAACAAAAAAATCAGTAACAATAGAAGAGGCAATACCATTAAACCATCAGCTTCAAATCTCGAGCATTATGAATGTCATAAGAAGGTTCACATAAAGAAGGATTGTCCTAATCAAAAAAAGACAGATACAAGAATAAAAAGGACACGTACAAAAAGAAGCAAGCATTCTCTGTTACATGGGATGATTCAGAATCGTCTTCATCATTAGATAGTGACATTGAAAGTGATTATGAACAAGCTAATGTCTGTTTTATGGCTTCGACTAACGATGTAAGTGATCTAACTTTTGACGATTTAATAGATATAAACTCAGAGTTATTAGATAAACTAAAAGAAATTGAAAGAAAATTTAAAGATGCTTTAGAAAAATCAAATAGAAGTGAAATAGAAGTTGATATGCTTAGAGATGAAAAGAAAATCTTAGAAGAAGAACTTGTTAAAACACAAGAATCTTTGTCTAACGTTTCTTCTCAACTTACTATGCTATCAAATGAAATTGACGTGCAAAAATAAAAGAATATGACATTAGCTATAGAAAATCATGATTTAAAATCAAATGTCAAAATTCTTGAATTAAACAATACCAATCTCAAAACTGAGGTAGAGAATATCACTTAAAATGTATCTAATTTTAATAAAGGTAGAGAAAATCTTTCTAAGGTTATTAATAATTCTCAAACTACTTTTAATAAAAAGGGGCTAGGATATACAAATTCTTCAAAATCTAGTTAAAATGAGAATAACTTATCATATAAAGATTTCAATATACATAAGAATTTTGTAAAATCAAAACCAAAACCAAAGGATTTCATTCAAAAGAAGGTTATTGGCAATACAAATAATATAAAGATTTGGGTACCAAAAACTAATAATAATTCAATCAGAAATAAGTATATTAAATCTTTTATAAATTCAGTTCATAAAAATAAAGATTTTACTTATAAAGGGAATTCTAAACCCTCTTGGGTTTGGTTTCCTAAAATCTAACTCTTAGGACCCTAATAAAAAGTGGGTACCGACGTCATCTCTATAATTTTTTGCAGGTACCAACTAGAAAAGGAGGAAAGTGGATACTTGACAGTGGTCGCTCAAAACATATGACAGGAAACAAAGATATGCCGACTAACATTATCTACTCAGATGGAGGATCTGTCACATTTGGAGATAATTCCAAAGGTTATATCATCGGTAAAGGTGATGTAAGCAATGACAGCACATCTAACTTACCTCTTATTACAAATGTTTTGCTAGTTAAAAATTTAAAACATAATTTGCTTAGTATAAGTCAACTATGCGATAATGGTTTTAATATAACTTTTTCAAAAAATAAATGCAACATATTTGATTAAAAAAATAATCTTATATTTGAAGGAACTAGAGAACGAAATATATACGTATTAAATATGAAAGTTAATCATAACACAAATATGTGTCTAGTAGCCAAAGAAAATAGTCCTTGGTTATGACACAAAAGATTTTACCATATAAATTTTAAAGCAATAATCAAATTATCTAAGAATAATTTAGTAAAAGGTTTGCCAAAAATGATTTTTAAAGTAAAAAGTATCTTTGATGCTTGTAAGTTAGGAAAATTAACTAAACCTTCTTTTAAATCAAAGAAAATAATTTCTACATTACAACTACTTGAGTTACTACATTTCGATCTTTTTGGACCAACTCAAGTACAATCTATAAACCATAATAGATATGTTTTTTTAATTGCAGATGATTTCTCTAGATTCAGTTGGACAGTATTTTTGAAAAATAAAAGTGATACTTTTGAAAATTTTAAAATATTTGCTAAAAGAATTCAAAATATTAAAAATTTAAAATATTCGGAGTGATCGCGGCGGTGAATTCAATAATGATTCTTTTGAAAAATATTGTATTAAGAAAGGAATTGTTCATAAATTTTCATTTCCTAGAACTCCACAACAAAATGGAGTTGTAGAAAGGAAAAATAGAACACTTCAAGAATGTGCTAGGACTTTATTAAATGGAAGTAATCTACCTAAACATTTCTAGGCAGAAGCTATAGCAACTGCTTGTTATGTTTTAAATAGAGTTTCCATTAGACCATTAACAAAACATACTCCATATGAACTTTTTAATGGAAGAAAACCTAACATATCATATTTTAAAGTTTTTGGTTCAAAATGTTTTCTATTAAATACAAAAGACCAACATGGTAAATTCGATCCAAAATCCGATGAAGGAATATTCATTGGATATTCGGGATGAAGCAAAGCTTATAGGATTTATAATAAAAGAACTAAAATTATCGAAGAAACACTTCATGTTTCATTCGATGAAAATTTCAAATTTAATAATAAAAGTGAAATTGAAGAGAAATTCCTAAATCAAATAACACAATAGATGATATTGAAAATATTGAAAATAATGTTGAAATCGAAGACAACAATTTACCAAACAATAATGAAATTCGAACTCCACCAAGACTTCTAAGAAATCGTCCTATTGAAAATATCAATGGAGAAGTAAATACTAATGTAAGAACTCGAAATCAACTAAATCAAATTGGTCATGTAGCTTTTCTTTCAAACATTGAACCCAAAAATGCTAAAGAAGCCTCAACTAATGATTACTGGATTATAGCTATGCAAGAAGAATTAAATCAATTTGAACGAAATGAAGTTTGGGACTTAGTTCCTAGACCAAGTAATCAAATGGTTATCCGTACAAAATGGGTTTACAAAAATAAATCCGATGAGCATGGAAATATTATTCGAAATAAAGCTAGGTTAGTTGCTCAAGGTTATAATCAAGAAGAAGGAATAGACTATAATGAAACATCTGCGCTTGTAGTTCGTCTAGAAGCTATACGTATTTTATTAGCTTATGCATGTTTTAATAACTTTAAACTATATCAAATGGACGTAAAAAGTGCATTTTTAAACGGTTTTATAAAAGAAAATGTATATGTAAAACAACCACCTTTATTTGCACAAGAAAATTTTCCAGATCATGTTTATAAGTTAAAGAAAGCTATATACGGTTTAAAACATGCACCTCGTGCTTGGTATGATCGTCTTAAAAATTATCTAATAAATTATGGTTTTAAAATTGGAAAAGTAGATCAAACTTTATTTATAAAACAAGCTAAAAATGATATTTTAATAATACAAATTTATGTAGATGACATTATTTTTGGTTCCATGAACGAAAAATTATGTCAAGATTTTTCAAATATTATGACAAGAGAATTTGAAATGTCTCACATGGGAGAACTTTCATATTTTCTTGGTTTACAAATTAAACAATTAAGTAATGGAATTTTTATTAATCAAGAAAAATATTGTAATAATCTTATAAAACGTTTTGGTATGGAAAACACTTATGCTAAACCAACTCCTATGAGCACTATGGTACATCTCGATCGAGATGAAAATGGCAAAGTGTTGACCAAAAACTATATCGTAGCATGATTGGATCATTACTTTACTTAACTACTACTCGCCCAGATTTAATGATGAGTGTATGCTTGTGTGCACATTTTCAAGCAAATCCCAAAGAATCACATTTACGGGGTAGTGAAACGAATTTTACGTTACTTAAGCAAGACTAAAGACTATGGTCTCTTTTATCCAAATAATGTCCTTTTGAGTTAGTATCATACAGTGATGCTGATTTTGGAGGATGTCGAATGGATCGAAAGAGTACAAGTGGTACTTGTCATCTCATTGGACGATCTTTAGTATCTTGGATTAGTAAGAAACAAAATTGTGTTTCACTTTCGACGTGTGAAGCAGAATATAATTTTACTGCTTTGGCATGTTCACAAGTAATATACATGCAGCAAACACTATAGGATTTTGGAATAAAACTTTCTAAATCAACAATTTACTATGATAAAACAAGCACTATATATTTATCAAAAAATCCTATAAATCACTCTAGAACTAAACATATTGATATTAGACATCATTTTCTTCGCGATAATATAGAAAAAGGAAATATTTCACTAGATTTTGTACCATCGGAAAATCAAATAGTCGATATATTTACTAAACCCTTAAATGAAAATGTTTTTATTAAATTAAGACGTGAACTAAGAATTGTGTCATTACATGAGTTATAATTTTATATTAATTTTATAAAAATTTTACAAGTATAATATAAATTAAAAAAAATTGGGAACAAAAATTGGAGCTAATGGCACTCGAACTCTGCATTCATAGGAGGAAGTTGCATGATTTTCCAATGTTCTAATATGTTTCTTGAATTTAGACCATACATCACTTTAATTTTACTTGCGGCCATTATTTCTTACATTTTCTAACCTCTCATTTTCCTTGGCTAAAGTTTTCTAAGCTTTTTTAACCTTAAAAACAAAAACCTGAAATATTCAGATAACTCAGTATATACACAATCAACTTTCTCTTAAAAACTCATATATAAACTTTGCAAATAAATTAATCCTCAAATAATATGCAAACTTTACAATGTCGTAACAAGATAGTGCAAATCAATCCTAAATCGTATTTAGCACTCCTACCTCGGATTCTTTAGACAATTCAGCTTCGGTATATATTCCAATAAAGATTACTCCTTCTCTAAATCATCACACTGGATATACACTAAAAGGAAAGTGAGCTAAGAGAAACTTAGGTTCACGCTTGACATTCATACTTATAGAATTGTGAAGTGATAACAAGTGAATGTGTAAAAACTGTTATGTCATGTTATACCTGCCTGTGATATGAATTATATGATGTTAAACCCTGTTTATAAACCTGTTCCTTCATCTGATATGTTATATTTTGCTATACTGTTTATTTATTTCTGTTTCTCACACTGCAAGTTCCCTGTAGAATAGAATCACTATGGGTTGAAATGATACATACCCGAATGGACTTTAGAATAAGGAAAAATCGTTACGGGCTGAAATGATAGGCTTGGGCGATTTTTAGTTATTTTTAATTGACTTGGGATTACGAGTTTGAAATGATAGAACCCAGATTTTTCTTTGTGAATTACGGATTGAAATGATATCCGTATCACTTGACTTAGGTTAGAAAATACCGACCCGTGGTTATTTATATTTTTTTTCCTGAAAAAATTTAAGTATTTTTAAAAAGTAAAATATGATATTTTGATCTAAATTTGGTTTTAAAACGATTAAATAAAGTTTCAGTGATTTTTCTATAAGTTAAATTGTTAAATAAGTAAATGGTTAAATTGAAATTTGAAAAATATAACTTAATTTGAATGTGAGAGTTGTTTTAAAATGAAAATTTAAGTTAAGAAAATAAAATAGAAATTAAGTTTTATTTATGAAATGGTAATTTAAATTTAAGTGTTAAGTTAATGATTAAAATGCAAAGAATAGGAAAATTGTACACTTGGATTTAATAAGTAAATTATTGAAAAATTTGGTATTTTATTTATGAAATTTTACTTTATAAAATCAAAAGTAAAGGGCATTTAAATGAACATTTTTAAAGTGGAAAATATGATTTTTTATAAGTTAAAATGGTTAAATTTGAAGTTTAATTGTTTCTGAAATTTTAGTATAAATCTGGAAATGTATTTAGTAGCACTTCAGAAATGCTATCGTTTCCGGAATTAACTTAAAAATCTGGACTAAGGGCTACCGCAACACTTTGTAAGTGTTGTGGTTGCTGCAAATGAACTAAAGGCTAAATTTAAATAAGGGCTATTGCAGTACTTGGTAAGTGCTGTGGTTGCAGAAACTAAACTAAAACCTGAAACTAATAAAAGAGCTACAGTAGCACTTAATAAGTGCTGCAGTTGGCTGAAATAAGATTTTTATTGTAACTGAACTACTACAGCAGTTTTGTAAATGATGTCTTTGTTGAATTGAATTGTTTTCAAATGTAACTTACCGCAGCATTTCCTAAGTGCTGCGAAAGCTGAAATTTCAATGTGTTGATGTATTTAATTGAATAAATGAGCTCAGAAAAGGCAATTTTTGGGAATTGAATATTTGATTTGAAGGTATAATGACTTCACTTTTAATGGTTTAAATGAATGATTTTAATTCGAAATTATAAACCATTTTGAAATCTATAACCATTGGTACACTTCTTTGTGGGCCATTTGATTTCCTTGTGATTGTTTTGATGCACACATTAACACTATTATTTTCATTGTTTACTTTAATATGGACATTTCTATGATAGCGTTTATTTCGGCTTAATTGATGGTTTAACGGATCCTTAAAGGATGGACGATCCCAAGCATCCTTTAAGTTATCGTGCATTGCTATTACAGTTCACTTGAATTGGTTTACATTGTATAAGTATGTATGTCCTGACTCGAGTGTTTGTGTTTTACTTTACGCTCGGGTCAGCCTGAGTAACACAGCTTTGGATTCATCTTTTGGAGCTAGAGATTTGTTGGAGCTTATTTATCTATGTGTCATCTATTTCTATTCCAATTATTTCCTATTCGGTATTGCTTCTGTATTAGTGACTTTTGTATCCATATTTCTATTGTATCATTTTTAGACTATGAGATTTTGTATATGTTTTGAGAGTATGTATATAGTAGCTTCATGAACTGCTATGGTATTTTATTTCTACTGCGAGTTATTCTGATATTCTGTGTCCGTGATTTTGTGTTTGATTTTATTTGCTCCAAATTTTCTTGACAGTCCACTATTTTGAAGTATTCAAGTCCGACATGTGTGTCTGCCTATGCACTTGGTGGGTGCAGCATGATAGGGGGTTCTCGCTTCTAGTTTGGTAGCAAACGGATGACTCTTACTCCTACATGTCACTGCGGGGTTGGTGCGGTCGAGAGGCTAGTCGTAAAGGCAGAACACGGGTACCAATGTATGCTACAGTGGGCGTTACCCCACTTCCATGCGGGATGTTACATTTGGTATCAGAGCTTTGGTTTTAGGCAAACCTTAGCCTGCGGAGCAAAAACTCATTAGAGATAGGGTAGAAATACCCTAGAATGAGTGAAATCAATATCATAATCATTTCTCTGAGAGAGAACGTATTTTCGAAGTATAAAATGATTTTCAAATGATTTTAAAGGATTTTTAAAGATTATTTTGGTATAAACTTTTATTTCAAAAGCAAAATTTTCTAAACTTCATCCTTTCTGTATCCACCTTGTTAGTAATCTCTTCAGTTAGGTTTCGCTAGAATTTTGAACTTCTATCTTGTTTGATCCAGATTCTTTGTTGATAGGAAGCTATTTGAGTATGGCAAAATCGGAAGAGCAGAAAGTAGCTCGTAGAGCACGAAGAGCCCTGGCCCGTAAGGAACGGGAGGAAGTGATCGAGAAGTGGGAAAAGCTGTGGAAGGAAAGGGCAGGACCTGGTCCTTATAACCATGTCGTTTGTATCGGTGTTATGAGAAGGGACACTATGCAGCCAAGTGTAGGAAGAGAGATAGGGGGAAATGGATGGAGGGCAAGCGTTTTCGGTCCAAGATTTTCTGTTTTAAATGCCGGGAGAGGGGACACTTTCTGAGTCGCTGCCAGAAGGTGAAGAAAGTGAAATCTGCACCCACTGCATCAATCGGCCTATCAACCATTTGCTACCACTGTAGGAGGGCTGGGCATGTAGCCAGAGATTGTCCTGGGAGACAAAGCGTGAAGAAAGCTGTGAACCCGCAGTTCGTTAAGGAAGATGGGAGTGTAGTGCACTTATGCCAGAAATGTAGAAGTTGGGGGCACATTGAGGGGGAGTGTTCTGGACCTGTGGAAGTACCACCCGGAAGAATTAATGCTGATGCTTTGTTTATGTAGGAGTGGTAACCTGTGGATCTGTTTGTTATCAGTAGTTTGTTTGGTTGCATTATGTGAACTCTGTTGTATCTTTTGCTTAGCTGAAGTTGTCCAACTAAAGATATTTATGCTCCTGTTTTTCGTGTGATATGAATTTGAGTCTTTTCCCTTTTGTATTAATATAGGTTATATATCTCTAATCTTGGTTTGAATTCTTATCGATTAGGATTCCTTTGAACTTTAGAATGATCCCACTTGTTCTGAAATCCATTCCTATCTCCCCTATCTGTATTCTTTTGATTTTGGAGCATTGCATAACCCTACATTGAATGACCTCTATAAAGATCAGCGATTCCGCCAATCTTTGAATGACTTGAAAAGGGGCGAAACTCCCTTACAATTGGCATTGATTCACCGGAGATTTCTATACCTCGATTTACGATGCTATCTATCTTCCGCTATACCTGGATGCTATCTCTGGCGATCGAAGGTCGATTTGCCTTAGATTTTCGCATCGATTATATTCCTGAAGTCACGGTTGACCCTGTTAAGGTCACCCGCGATTTATATGGGCTTATCCATCTTCAATTTGGTAATTTAATTAGCTCATCTTCGTTCGAGCTTATCTTCGAATCAGAATTCTATTTGATTAGGATACTTTTAAATTTGAACCTCTGTTTTGTTTTGAAATCCATCCTTGAATCATCGCTTGGAAAATTTGAGGTTGATTGTATTTTTGGAAATTGTGTATTCATCGAAGTTATTATTTTGATAAGGATGACCATATTTTTATATAAAGGTGAAATGTTTTCGATAAGGATTATATACCATTTTAAAATGAGAATTTGAAGTTTTGAAAGGATTTGAAAATTTGAAAATTATATAAGAAATGGTTTCATATAAAATGATTTATAACTGATGGTTTTGAATGTGAATTTGAGTGATTGAACTCCGGCATTTTGAAATTGTTTTAAGATCTTGAAAATATATAATAATACGATTTGAAAGTATTTTTCCGAATAAGAAATGTTTCAAATGATTTTAATGAGTTTCAAATGATTCCGAAGAAATTTCAAAAGAAGTTTTCGAGAAAATATAAGTCCAGAACCCACTTATGTCGTTGGAAAATAATTTCGGTGATGAATGCATGCATTATCGACATTGATTTTCGAGTTTCAGAGTGGGGGAGAGGCCACTTCGGTAGCTTTGCCATGCGATTGATTTGTGAAACCAATTTTGATTTCAAATTCAGAATTGTGATTTGATATTCGAAAGATATATGTATATATTTGAACAGTTTGAAATGAGTCAGTGTTCAGTCTTAGAGTTTCGGATTTGATTGGTATAACCCTATCTTTTGGAATTGATTTACTGATTTGTTGGTGATTTCCAACTCTTGGGTTGAAAATATGATTTCTTCAACTATTTTGGAGGTTCGAGCACTTCCAAATCAAGGTTAACTTTTCAAAGCTAAGTAATTTTGAAAAGTATAAAGTATATAAGTTTGGTATGTATGTTTAAAGTATGTAGTAATATGATTTAAATAAGTTTGAAATTGTTTTGTTAAGTAAAAAAATAAGACTAGTTTGAATCATACTAATATGAAATTTAGTTTTGAAATGTTTTGGATAAAATTTAGTCTTCAAAATGAAAAAAAATAGTTTTAAAATGTTTTAACTTAGCAACATCTTTTATAAAATTATATAGGTATATAATAATAATAATTTTCAAAGGTAAAGTAGATCTTTCAAATAAAAAAAATTTAAAAAGGAAAGGGAGAGTTATAAACTGGGTAAACATTTTGGGTATAATTGATTTTGATAAATATTTGGTTTCGAAAATTGATTGAAATTTAAAACCCAATATTTAACATGATGTGTTTGGAAATGAATTTGTTCGACCTAAATTACGTTGATTTGGAAATTTGGATTTATTTTCTAAACTTATTATTTTGGAAACTTTGAAACTGAAGATATTTGATTCGGAAGAATAATTTGGTGAAAGCGTATATGATTTTGAAAATTGTATTGATATTGAAACAAATTGAAATTTGAGAACCTTGTGTTACTAACTACTTGATTTGGGAGTTATCGAACTTATATAAAATTGATTTGTATAAGTATGATGTTGATTCGAAAACTATTGATTTTGAAAGGTACCCAATTTGAAAAATGAAATCTTATATAATCGAAGTCTATATAAGTGTGATTTGATATACTATTGATTTTGGAAGGTATTCGATTTGAAAATGAAATCTTATATATAATGCACTTTATATAAGTATGATATTTGACATTGATTTGAAAGGTACTATATGATACATATTTTCGAAGTAAAGATATGGAAAGTGCCTTTTGCTTGATATCCAATTTGTGGCCACATTGTGGATTTATTCTATCGATATTATTTCTCTGATTTGGGTTTTCCGGATATGATACTCGAGTGTCCATCGAATTTCATGGCGACCTCCATGGTCTTACGAGCGCGACTGCATAGCGTAATTCGCAAGGGCTGCGAGGGCCTATGGGTACGGATGTTTCCTGGGGGATCCAGGCGTAACCATTGTGTATCTGCGATTTATTGGGTCGCTTGGTAGCATAATCCGCAAGGCCTGCGAGAGCCTACGGGTACGGATGTTTCCTGGGGGATCCAGGCGTAACCACTGTGTATCTGCGGTAGTACCAGTCTTCATGGCGTAATCGTGGGGCTGCGGTGGCCTCAGGGTACGGATGTTTCCTGGGGGATCCAGGCGTAACCATTGTGTATCCGCGATCCATGATCGACATGATTTGGTTGTTTTGTTTGGATTGTACTTTCCATATCTGTTTTAAAAAAAAAAGTTTTCCAGTATTTTCACTGGGTGTTGAAACAAGTCTACTAAGTACCTGGAGAATTCTTGCTTTGTGCCTGATCAACGCATGGCCAGAGTCTGCAGGAACGAGGATAAACTTGTTAAGACATCGAGTTATAAAAGTATTTGGATAGTATTATATAAAGGATATTTTGATCGGTTATTTTCCTTTCAAAAATATTTTAAAGTGTTTTAAATATTGTTTACCTCTTTAACTAACAATTTGAATCAAATGACTTTTATGGATATAATAAAATGGATTTAACCAAATTATTAAATATTAAAGAATTCTAATTTAAATTTATATGGTTTTAAATTAATGGTTCATCCTTGTCTTTCAACCCATTTTTCCTGCTAGCTATTCATATTTCTCTTATTTTTCCTGCTAGTTATTCCTATTTCTCTTATTTTTCCTGCTAGCTATTCCTATTTCTCTTATTTTTCCTGCTAGATATCCTTATTTCTCCATTTTTCCTGCTAGCTATTCCTACTCTCCTACCTTCTTCCTTTCCGGGGATGAAAAGCTTTGAGTGGCGGAGAGTGTAACAACCCATAATTTTAATAAATATTTTTAAATTAATTTTATTTTGAAACTTTGATTTTTAAATAATTTTAAATTGAAGATTGGAATTTTTCCAATGTATTTTGGATTTTTGTTTCTATTTTATTTTTCCAAATACAATTAAATATTGATTTTTTGGGAAATGTTATATTTTGTCAAAATGTGACTTTTAAATTGAAATTTTTAAATTTTAAATTTTAATCTTTTTCTTTGAAACTGTAATTGGTTTTGATATCCGTTCTGCTTTTCGTTTCGTCGAATTCCGTTTTAAACTTTTTACAATTTGATGAATTCAGCATTTTACACGCAAGATTTTATCTGTATTTTATCATTCATTTTCTATTTTATTTTCTCTTTTATATTGTTTTTGGCTTTGAATTTAATTGTGTGAATTTTGTTGAGTTTGGAATTTCCCAATATAAGTTGTATTTTGTTTATAATTTTAATTCCAATTTCAATAAAATAAATTATTCTCTGTATTTATTTCCTATTTTTCCTAAGGCTGTTTATTAATTTTCATTTCTACTTTATTTTGTGTTGAATTCTATTTTATTTACTTGATTTTCTATGTGTTTATTTCAAAAATATATTGGAAATTCAAAGAGACAAAAGCTTTACATTTTAACTTGTGACCTTTCCTTTTCTTTGCCTTTTCATTGCCTTGGCCGTTCATTTCTCTTTGATAGCCGTGCATTTCTCTTTTGTTAAGTCACATACAAACTTTCTCATCACCTCACTCTCACGTCCATTTCATTTCTGAAAAAAAATGTAAGTCATGGCTTCCGTCTTCCTTAATTTCTTCTTTATTTTCTTTGATTTTTGCCTTGCTCCTCTCTAGCTTCGCTCGGCCACAATCCACCATCACCTTCACCGACCACCACCATCATCTCCTCCCCCTCATCATCCACGGCTAACCACCCTACACCTCTGTCCAGACCTCGCCGTGACCATCTAGGTGAACTTCCACCACAAAAACTTTGCAAAAACTCTAAACAATGCATAGCCGAGCCATATTTCCACCACCCTTAGCTCCACCACCAGCACATGACATCACCTCTAGACATCACATCAGCCTCTGACCTGACCTGTAGTGGCATGGTCGAGCCCAAATATTGACATAGGCCGAGCCTATGTTGCACCAAACTCCACCTTTTTGGCCTTGACCCTTTGCATTCCATGTTGTAACTCCAACCCCTTCAAATTCCTAGCCTAGCCATGTGTTTTGTCCCATACTCGAGCCACTTATCACCAATAAAACATTCATGGCCGAGAAAACAAGGAGTAGTGGTCAAGCACTTTTGATCTAAAGCATGGTTAAGCCATTTGTCTCTTTGTTAATTCCATTCCCAAATTGTTTCAATCTAATTTTTGTTAAATATATATATATATATATATATATTGCTTTGTTTATTGTTGTATACAAGATCAAAATCTTGGCTCTCTCTCCACTTGAATCTTAGTCGTGCTGTATCATGCTTTCTGGAATTTATTTGTGTGTTTTGATTTGCTAACTCCAGCTTAAAAAGGTGAGTTATTCACGCTTGACATCCATACTTATAGAATTGTGAAGTGATAACAAGTGAATATGTGGAAACTGTTATGTCATGTTATACCTGCCTGTGGTATGAATTATATGATGTTAAACCCTGTTTATAAACCTGTTCCATCATCTGATATGTTATATTTTGCTATACTGTTTATTTATTTATGTTTCTCATACTACAAGTTCCATGTAGAATAGAACCACTATGGGTTGAAATGATACATACCCGAACGGACTTTAGAATAAGGAAAAATCGTTACGGGTTGAAATGATAGGCCTGGGCGATTTTTATTTATTTTTAGTTGACTTGGGATTGCGGGTTTGAAATGATAGAACCCGGATTTTTCTTTGTAAATTACGGATTGAAATGATATCTGTATCACTTGACTTGGGTTAGAAAATTCTGACCCGTGGTTATTTATATATTTTTTTTCTGGAAAAATTTAAGTATTTTTAAAATATAAAATATGATATTTTGATCTAAATTTGGTTTTAAAATGATTAAATAAAGTGTCAGTGATTTTTCTATAAGTTAAATTGTTAAATAAGTAAATGGTTAAATTGAAATTTGAAAAATATAACCTAATTTGAAAATGTGAGAGTTGTTTTAAAATGGAAGTTTAAGTTAAGAAAATAAAATAGAAATTAAGTTTATTTATGAAATGGTAATTAAAATTTAAGTGTTAAGTTAATGATTAAAATGCAAAGAATAGGAAAATTGTACACTTGGATTTAATAAGTAAATTATTGGAAAATTTGGTATTTTATTTATGAAATTTTACTTTATAAAATCAGAAGTAAAGGGTATTTAAATGAACATTTTTGAAGTGGAAAGTATGATTTTTATAAGTTAAAATGGTTAAATTTGAAGTTTAATTGTTTATGAAATTTTAGTATAAATTTGGAAATGTATTTAGTAACACTTCAGAAATGCTATCGTTTCTGGAATTAACTTAAAAATCTGAACTAAGGGCTACTGCAGCACTTTGTAAGTACTGTGGTTGCTGCAAATTCGAACCAGTATAAAAATCTCTGGTGTCATTTACTTTATCATTTACTTTTATATTTATATTCCACGCTAGTATATAGTTTGATTAATATTCCATATTGCAGGATCCTTAGTCACTTTCAAAATCTGCTTGCGTATTGCCTTGCCAAAAGGCTGGTTAACAATTTGCTCCCCAAAACATGCCTTGCGATAGGAAGGTGTGTTTTGAATTTCCATAAATCCAAAAACCGAAGTCCATAATCCATCGATAGCTAATTATCCATTCTGAATCCAATCCATTGCCAATCCAAATCAATGATCTCTCCGGATCGTTGGGGAAATCCATGACCATTCTGAGTCAATATCCAATTCTGAACCTGTGATCTCTCCAAATCGTTTTATCTAAATCCGTATCCATCTGAAGCTAAATTCATTGCTGTTTAAGGAAGATATCCAAATTCGTGACCTCTCTGGGTCGTTACTGTAGCGATCCTGAGTTCGGCCTTCGAAAATCGGCACCCGTACTTCACTTGTACTCAAAATGCCGCAGATTCAAACGCCGAATCTGGGTCACCAGAGCTTATAACACATTAACTATAACAACACAGCGGAAGAAAGAAATAAATGATATCATATACAACTCCAATGAATACAATATCCAGAATGATACACAACAACGATATCAATATAATACAACAATATCAGAGTTAAATAATGATAAAGCGGAAAATAGAAGTGATAACTCCAAATGATCCTCAAAGAGAATGACTCCAACAACTCCAACATCAAGCTCGAACCACCATCACGATGCACAAAGATAAGCAAGTGTCGTCATCCACTCCAATGAAGCGAACTAGCTCCAGATAATCTACTAAACCTGAATATCTGAGAAACCCAACTCTAGACTGCCCGTGTGGAAAATTATGGGCACCCAGAGTTTAGGAAGGGAACAATAAACTCCGGGTCAGTCATAGGACTGGTGTGAGAACTTAAAACGGTTATTATCTTTAAAACAACAACAAAGGAAGTAAAAGACATCCGCAATGCTTTTTGTAAAATGAAACTACCATAAGGCCTCCCGCCACGAACACAATGCAAACGCAGAATTGGAGGAGATTTCTCCTTATGATAGTCAAACATGCTTGATACGAGAGAATTTCTTTTCCATATTATTACTAGTGTAGAAAACATTGAAAGTATAATAGTAATCTTAGCCAGCATAGGCATTCCACACTTATGCCTACTATAGCTACCATGTTCAATAGCAGGTTACCGCCACATTCCATGGCAGGTTATACAATTACAACCGTACAGGGCTCGTATTGTTTGATTGGATTTCCAACAAATGGTCAGGCTAAGGAACTTCCCACTGTCAATGGGTACGCCTCTGGATGGACGTCCCGAGAACCTAACCGGATCTCTGCCAACACAAAGCCGGGTTACCTCTTACACTAGGTAACTACTACACGAATATGCCACCCCCCGGTCCTTTGGGACCTTTATCCGAGGCGCCTCGATCACAAAGCAACAATCACACAGAGTAAATGAGATTGGAGCAACTACATAGGTTAAATACCAGGGCTCCATACCTGATACCACCCTTTTCCAGAAGGAAATGACATACCCTAAAGGGAGCGACCCTCATAACCTTGCCGCATCTTTCCTGTTTCGACCATTTCCGGGTTGTGAGGTCCGAAGAGGTCTCGTCCACAAAGCTATGATTTTTCACAAAGCCATGCTTTGATCACAAATGATCAACAAACGACCATCAACACACAGCATGCCACACTACCAAATTGGGATTATATCACTGATAACCTTCAACTACATAACCTCTGAGCTCGTACGTCTCGGAGAAGGGTGTTAAGCTAAGAGAATAAATTCTCCGCCACCAAACAGAAATGTATTTGAAAGAAATCGGCTTTATATCTCAAAGTGTAATGTCAGACATGTAACCATACAAGTCTGTTCCACGTTCGAACAGAACCGAAGGCACTTCCAAAGAAGCCCTTGCAATCCGGGTATTCACAATCCCGATCGGACTTCCCATCACTTAGGGAATCTCTATACCAGGAGCTACCCAGTGCAGAGACAATCGATAGGTTATCCTATCGTTCTCGCAAATACCCGATCTTCAACACCGGTCTTCAATTGCTATCCATATACGACGTATCACTTATTCGGAATGGGTTATATGACACAATGTCCTCTCCCGGCTAAACCGAATAGTGAGCGTAATATTTAAAAACATATGGGTAATGGGATTTCAATTAAGTCACAACTTATTACCCAAAACTTTTCTTTAAATGGTTTAAACACATTACCATTTTAAATCTGTTAAAAATAAACAGATTCAATTCACAAAGTCCACCCAGTTTCACAAAGCTTCATTCACAGATTTCCAAACAATTTCTCTTTCAATTGGATTAACTCATTAAATCTTTAAATCAAAGATTTAACTTATAGCTTTCAAAACAATTTCTTTTCGAATGGTTTAAACAAATCACCATTTTAAATCTGTTAAAAATAAATAGATATAATTCATTGCTTTCAAAAAGAATTCACTCATAATTTGGAAAACCAATTTTCAATTCAAACTTGAAATTCCTTTAATTCACATTGGAAATTCATTTCTTATATGAAAGCTTATCATTTAAACACAAATAGTTTTCATTTCGGAATATCTGATTCATTTATACGAGTTAAAGTCCTTGGGTTAAATTCAAATTCTCAAAACCATACTTTTAAAATGGTTTAAATTCATATAAACACATTTATAACATCTTTAACCATAATTTCCAATCATGGAATTCAATTCAAAATTTTGAATTCAAATTCAAATTAAATTATTTAAATTTCAAGATATTCAAAATATCTTTAAAACTCCTTTCAAAAGCTGTTCATATTAAACCTCAATTTCCAATTTCAAAATCAATTGAAATTAAAATTTCAATTTCAAAAATATTAACTTTAAATTATCTGTGACTTAACCGATTTCCTCGTGAAATCCATATTTGTGTGTGTAAAAGTGTGGTCCAGGGGTTTCACACAATAGTGCAACATCATTCAATCATTACAGATTTAAGCACAACAATATTGATAAGCAGTATAATCCTATAACGCTTATCTTTCATTCACAGATTCATAGATAAATATGTAAATTCATCATAGATAAATAACTTGAAATAAACACAGCTCAATTCAAACAATTTACATCACAAAATATTACATATCAGAGATATCAAACAATTTAAGACATTCAATACAATTCAATCATCCTTAAGTAAGATCAATTCATTATCTGAAATTAACTTAAACCAGATTAATTACTTATGAATAAATTTCAAATCCTGGATAATTAACATTAATTAATTACAAACCATTTTAATTAATTATCCTTTAATCATTTATTAATTAACCTTTAATTTTTAAATTAATTAACCTTTACTTATTAACTAATCAACCTTTAATTATTAATTAATCAACCTTAAAAAAAATTAAATTAACCTTTAATCATTTAATTATCCTTTAATTAATTATATAAATTAATTAACCTTAATTAATTACCATTTAATTAATTATCCTTTAATCAATTAAAACTCTAAGTAAGTAAAGATAAATCCTTATCTTAATTACTTATTTAATCACATCATCAATTTCTATTTGAAAACACTTAAGAATATTTTAGATAATCATTCCAATATAATTATTCAAAACCCAAAACAATTTTTTTTAACATATTTTTAATTTAAAAATCAAATCTTTGAAAACTTGACTTAAAACTTGCTTATAAATTTAAATTCGAAAACTTGGTTTATTTTTCTTTAAAACTTATTTTTAAATTTAAAACCGTAAACCATGTTCCCTTTTAAAATCTGGAAATCTGGTTTCAAATTAACAAACCCGAGCTAATTCAAATTTCTCCCGAGCAACTACTCGAGTAACCCAATCTTCCTCTTGCTTCGAGCCAAACCATCGTTTTCTCGTGACCATCCCCGAGACCAACCCGAGCAACCTTTGTCTTCCCAAATCTCTAAACCAACCCAGATACAAATCTTAACTTGTGCACGTGTACACCAAGTCCGGTCATCACCGACCGACGACGCGACCATCAACACGTCAGCGACATCATCGTCGACCGACAAGACCACCCAGTTTCATCAATCCACCTCGAAATCGAAAACGAGCTACTGAGCTTCTTCCTGTAACCCAAACACTTTGGAGAAATCGCCTCGCACCGCCGCGTCAAGTCACTAGCGATCACGAGACTCCGACTACGGCTGCTTCGATGACCCACGAAGCGTTTCCCCCAGTCCGATCATCCCAAATCCCTAGCCGACGATGTAGTTATCTCAGAAACCACCTCGACCTAAAACTCCACTAAAGCCCTATATTGCCACAGCCCGGCCACCACGACATTCCAGAAAATTCTTGGCTATTTTTCCTACCATCCTCGTTCCATGAGCTACCACTGACATGAACCCCAAGCCTCAGTTCGACCTCGATCGACGGCAATCAACCAAATTGCCCAAAACGTTCAACTCGGGAATTCTAATCAATTATCAAACTAAAAATCGAGCTATTACCACTAAAATTCATCATTCACTATCTCGAATCAGATAGGATGATCAAACCAGAGAATTGAAATGGTTGATTTTTGACCACATTTGATTTTCCACTGTGATTTTCTTATTTTAAAAAGGATTGCTTAATATAATTGTTTGAAATTATTTTTAAAAATAAGTTCTAGTTAATACTAACCCTTTTCATTTAGAAAACAAATCTTAAAAGATATTGGGAGAAGAGGAATTTATTTTTGAAGTTATTTAGAGCCTGAAGGTTTTTAACAGAGGTATATAGATACCTATATACAGACATGCATAATATTTTTATAAATTCAGGCATGCAATCACAATCCATATAACCATTTTTTCAATCACATTTCAATAATAAACCCAAGCATAAAGATATAGGGACAATTCTAAGTCAGTTTGCTCATAGTGATTTTTAGGAGAAGAACAGAGCTTCTTCTTTGACACTAGCTTTGAAAAACTGGCAAGTTGAAATCTTCTCGTCTTTAAACTCTGGTTATATGAAGTTGTATGTTGATCAAGTTGAGATTTTGTTTAAGTTTTGAATGATAATTACTTCAAGTTTTTCTCAGCTTCAAGGAACGAAACTGAGATGAGAAATATTAATATAAATAAAAGAAGCTTACAAGTTGACATTATTTTGTTTGTACAGTGTGATATTATTTTGTACAATAAGTTCAGAGATTTTTTCTTGAATATGGAGGCTGAAAAAATTACTTCGGTGGCTGATAGAAAATGTGTTGTGTACTAAGGGATATGGCATTAATTGCTTAAGTCCTTTCTTTTCTTTTGCTTATTCTAGCCTTGCATATTTATTTTACTTGCCTTTACTTGCTTGTCTCGGCTGAGATGATAGGGGTAAGTACATAGATTTTTATTTTATTTTTATGTATGTGTTCATAATTATCTTTATTTGCTTTAGTCCTATACTTAGTTGAATATATTTTTACTATCTTCTTATGCAAGCCTATCTTACTTTTATATTTGTTTGTATATGGGTACTTATGTATATCTAATTTAATCATATCCAAAATCCAAATACAATCTTATTTTCTAAGATATTTAAATTTAAATCCCAATTTCAAATTTTATTTTCAATCTATTTTATATACATATTTATTTTCAAGTGTACCTCCTTATGTTTTTGTGGCCTTATTTCATACTTATCTTTTTTACATATTTGAATGTATACTACTTGTTCCATATTATCATTCTTGAATATATTCTATTTTTCTTCTTATACTTGTAATTTTGTAATATAAATGAATTTCTATATTTAACATGTTGTTTAAATTTTATTTAATGAATTACTTTATAATTGTATAACTTATCTTTTATTTATTTTTTATTATTTTGTAATATAGATAATTTCTATTTTTAATTAGTTGTTAAAGTTTATCAAATGTATTTACTTGATATTTTTATAGTTTATCTTATATATATTTATCTCTATTTCTAGCTTAACTCATTTATTATCAATTTTACTTTAATACTATTTGTCTTGTATTTCTATATATATATATATATATATATTATAAACTCAAACTATTATTAAACCATTTACTTGAGATTTTAGACTCAAATCCAATATATATATATATATATAATTTCAAATTTACTCATATGTTACATATACATACATATATTCACATATATATACAATATTTAAATTCATATGATTTAATATATGTTTTATTTGGTTTGGGGAAACTCGCTTCAATTTACAATTAATTTCACAATTTTAATTCAAAAATTCAATAAATTATCAATTTAAACTTATTAGAAATTCGGGATCGTTACAACCTTCCCCCCTTAAGAAATTTCGTCCTCAAAATTTGCCAAAGAGACACAGGGATAGATGAAGAATATTTCATCAACTCAAACTGAATATGGCTTACCAAATCAGAATATCAATAATAGGTATGAGAACAAATCTATTTAACAATCGACAAAATACTCGGGTTATCCAGATCTACGAAATATGCAGTGGCATTGGTTAGTTCGAAGGGATAACTAACCATTCGTAGAACATATCCGGACCCAAAAATAATAGATAGATATATAGATACAATTTCAAAACTTTTAGTTTAGAAACTAAAGTATACCTATCAACCACAGTAAACAAAGCAAACAAGGCAACCAATACAATCCAAACAAATAATTCTGGTCCATCCGGAGTTTATGTCCCATATTAATATATCGAATCTCTTCCTGGATCTACCAGGAACTATCGAAGAATTGAGAAAAGATGCTGAACAAAAGAGATTGATAGAGAAAAGGTTGTTTCCTTGTTGTTACAGGGTATTGACCATTTATAGTCGTATTCCCCTGTCCCTTATCTCATCCTCTTCTTGCATTCATACTCACTATCAGTGAATAGTAAGAGAATTTACTGAGGCATACGGACAGATATCTTAGAAATTACTCATTCTAGGTATACTTCACCCTATCTCTAATGAGCTACTTAATGTGTTATACTCCTGAGCTAAAGTTCAACCTTAGCTCTGATACCAATTGTAGCGATCCTGAGTTCGGCCTTCGAAAATTGGCACCCGTACTTCACTTGTACTCAAAATGCCGCAGATTCAAACGCCGAATCTAGGTCACCGGAGCTTATAACACAGTAAGTATATCAACACAGCGGAAGAAAGAAATAAATGATATCATATACAACTCCAATGAATACAATATCCAGAATGATACACAACAATGATATCAATATAATACAACAATATCAGAGTTAAATAATGATACAGCGGAAAACAGAAGTGATAACTCCAAATGATCCTCAAAGAGAATGACTCCAACAACTCCAACATCAAGCTCGAACCACCATCACGATGCACAAAGATAAGCAAGTGCCGTCATACACTCCGATGAAGTGAACTAGCTCCAGATAATCTACTAAACCTGAATATCTGAGAAACCCAACTCTAGACTGCCCGTGTGGAAAATTGTGGGCACCCAGAGTTTAGGAAGGGAACAATAAACTCCGGGTCAGTCATGGGACTTGTGTGAGAACTTAAAATAGTTATTATCTTTAAAACAACAACAAAGGAAGTAAAAGACATCTGTAATGCTTTTTGGAAAATGAAACTACCATAAGGCCTCCCGCCACACACATAATGCAAACGCAGAATTGGAGGAGATTTCTCCTTATGATAGTCAAACATGCTAGATACGAGAGAATTTCTTTTCCATATTATTACTAGTGCAGAAAACATTTCGAAGTATAATATTAATCTTAGCTAGCATAGGCATTCTGCACTTATGCCTACTATAGCTACCATGTTCAATAGCAGGTTACCGCCACATTCCATGGCAGGTTATACAATTACAACCGTACAGGGCTCGTATTGTTTGATTGGTTTTCCAACAAATGGTCAGGCTAAGGAACTTCCCACTGTCAATGGGTACGCCTCTGGATGGACGTCCCGAGAACCTAACCGGATCTCTGCCAACACAAGGCCGGGTTACCTCTTACACTAGGTAACTACTACACGAATATGCCACCCCCCGGTCCTTTGGGACCTTTATCCGAGGCGCCTCTATCACAAAGCAACAATCACACAGAGTAAATGAGATTGGAGCAACCACATAGGTTAAATACCAGGGCTCCATACCTGATACCACCCTTTTCCAGAAGGAAATGACATACCCTAAAGGGAGCGACCCTCATAACCTTGCCGCATCTTTCCTGTTTCGACCATTTCCGGGTTGTGAGGTCCGAAGAGTTCTCGTCCACAAAGCTACGCTTTTTCACAAAGCCATGCTTTGATCACAAATGATCAACAAATGACCATCAACACACAGCTACACTCAGCATGCCACACTACCAAATTGGGAGTATATCACTGATAACCTTCAACTACATAACCTCTGAGCTCGTACGTCTCAGAGAAGGGTGTTAAGCTAAGAGAATAAATTCTCCGCCACCAAATAGAAATGTATTTGAAAGAAATCGGCTTTATATCTCAAAGTGTAATTTCAGACATGTAACCATACAAGTCTGTTCCGGGTTCGAGCAGAACCGAAGGCACTTCCAAAGAAGCCCTTGCAATCCGGGTATTCTCAATCCCGATCGGACTTCCCATCACTTAGGGAATCTCTATATCAGGAGCTATCCAGTGCAGAGACAATCGATAGGTTATCCTATCGTTCTCGCAAAAACCATGTCTTCAACACCGGTCTTCAATTGCTATCCATATACGATGTACCACTTATTCGGAATGGGTTATATGACACAAAGTCCTCTCCCAGCTAAACAGAATAGTGAGCATAATATTTAAAAACATATGGGTAATGGGATTTCAATTAAGTCACAACTTATTACCCAAAAATTTTCTTTAAATGGTTTAAACACATTACCATTTTAAATCTGTTAAAAATAAACAGATTCAATTCACAAAGTCCACCCAGTTTCACAAAGCTTCATTCACAGATTTCCAAACAATTTCTCTTTCAATTGGATTAACTCATTAAATCTTTAAATCAAAGATTTAACTTATAGCTTTCAAAACAATTTCATTTCGAATGGTTTAAACAAATCACCATTTTGAATCTGTTAAAAATAAACAGATTTAATTCATAGCTTTCAAAAAGAATCCACTCATAACTTGGAAAACCATTTTTCAATTCAAACTTGAAATTCCTTTAATTCACATTGGAAATTCATTTCTTATATGAAAGCTTTTATCATTTGAAAACAAATAGTTTTCATTTCGGAAATTCTGATTCATTTATACGAGTTAAAGTCCTTGGGTTAAATTCAAATTCTCAAAACCATACTTGTAAAATGGTTTAAATTCATATAAACACATTTATAACATCTTTAACCATAATTTCCAATCATGGAATTCAATTCAAAATTTTGAATTCAAATTAAATTATTTAAATTTCAAGATATTCAAAATATCTTTAAAACTCCTTTCAAAAGCTGTTCATATTAAACCCCAATTTCCAATTTCAAAATCAATTGAAATTAAAATTTCAATTTCAAAAATATTAAATTTAAATTATCTGTGACTTAACCGATTTCCTCGTGAAATCCATATTTGTGTGTTTAAAAGTGTGGTCCAGGGGTTTCACACAATAGTGCAACATCATTCAATCATTACAGATTTAAGCACAACAATATTGATAAGTGGTATAATCCTATAATGCTTATCTTTCATTCACAAATTCATAGATAAATATGTAAATTCATCATAGATAAATAACTTGAAATAAACACAGCTCAATTCAAACAATTTACATCACAAAATATTACATATCAGAGATATCAAACAATTTAAGACATTCAATACAATTCAATCATCCATAAGTAAGATCAATTCATTATCTGAAATTAACTTAAACCAGATTAATTACTTATGAATAAATTTCAAATCCTGGTTAATTAACATTAATTAATTACAAACCATTTTAATTAATTATCCTTTAATCATTTATTAATTTACCTTTAATTTTTAAATTAATTAACCTTTACTTATTAACTAATCAACCTTTAAATATAAATTAATCAACCTTAAAAAAACTTAAATTCAGCTTTAATCATTTAATTATCCTTTAATTAATTATATAAATTAATTAACCTTAATTAATTACCATTTAATTAATTATCCTTTAATCAATTAAAACTCTAAGTAAGTAAAGATAAATCCTTATCTTAATTACTTATTTAATCACATCATCAATTTCTATTTGAAAACACTTAAGAATATTTTAGATAATCATTCCAATATAATTATTCAAAACCCAAAATAATTTTTTTTATCATATTTTTAATTTAAAAATCAAATCTTTGAAAACTTGACTTAAAACTTGCTTATAAATTTAAATTCGAAAACTTGGTTTATTTTTCTTTAAAACTTATTTTTAAATTTAAAACTTTAAAACATGTTCCCTTTTAAAATCTAGAAATCTGGTTTCAAATTAACAAACCCGAGCTAATTCAAATTTCTCCCGAGCAACTACTCGAGTAACCCACATCTTCCTCTTGCTTCGAGTCTAACCTTCGTTTTCTCATGACCATCCCCGAGACCAACCCGAGCAACCTTCGTCTTCCCAAATCTCTAAACCAACCCAGATACAAATCTTAACTTGTGCACGTGTACACCAAGTCTGGTCATCACCGACCAACGCCGCGACCATCAACACATCGGCGACATCATCGTCGACCGACACGACCACCCAGTTTCATCAATCCACCTCGAAATAAAAAACGAGCTACTGAGCTTCTTCCTGTAACCCAAACACTTTGGCGAAATTGCCTCACACCGCCGCGTCAAGTCACCAGCGACCACGAGACTCCGACTACAGCTGCTTCGATGACCCATTCAGCGTTTCCCCCCAGTCCGATCATCCCAAATCCCTTGCCGACGATGCAGTTATCTCAGAAACCACCTCGACCCAAACTCCACTAAATCCCTATATTGCCACAGCCCGGCCACCACGACATTCCAGAAAATTCTAGGCTATTTTTCCTACCATCCTCGTTCCATGAGCTACCACTGACATGAACCCCAAGCCTCAGTTCGACCTCTATCGATGGCAATCAACCAAATTGCCCAAAACGTTCAACTCGGGAATTCTAATCAATTATCAAACTAAAAATCGAGCTATTACCACTAAAATTCATCATTCACTATCTCGAATCAGATAGGATGATCAAACCAGAGAATTGAAATGATTGATTTTTGACCACATTTGATTTTCCACTGTGATTTTCTTATTTTAAAAAGGATTGCTTAATATAATTGTTTGAAATTATTTTTAAAAATAAGTTCTGGTTAATACTAACCCTTTTCATTTAGAAAACAAATCTTAAAAGAGATTGGGAGAAGAGGAATTTATTTTTGAAGTTATTTAGAGCCTAAAGGTTTTTAATAGAGGTATATACATACCAATATACAGACATGCATAATATTTTTATAAATTCATGCATGCAATCACAATCCATATAACCCATTTTTTTCAATCACATTTCAATAATAAACCCAAGCATAAAGATATAGGGACAATTCTAAGTCAGTTTGCTCACAGTGATTTTCAGGAGAAGAACAGAGCTTCTTCTTTGACACTGGCTTTGAAAAACTGGCAATTTGAAATCTTCTCGTCTTTAATCTCTGGTTATATGAAGTTGTATGTTGATCAAGTTGAGATTTTGTTTAAGTTTTGAATGATAATTACTTCAACTTTTTCTCAGCTTCAAGGAACGAAACTGAGATGAGAAATATTAATATAAATAAAAGAATCTTACAAGTTGGCATTATTTTGTTTGTACAGTGTGATATTATTTTGTACAATAAGTTCAGAGATTTTTTCTTGAAGATGGAGGCTGAAAACATTACTTCGGTGGCTGATAGAAAATGTGTTGTGTACTAAGGGATATGGCATTAATTGCTTAAGTCCTTTCTTTTCTTTCGCTTGTTCTAGCCTTGCATATTTATTTTACTTGCCTTTACTTGCTTGTCTCGGCTGAGATGATAGGGGTAAGTACATAGATTTTTATTTTAATTTTATGTATGTGTTCATACTTATCTTCATTTGCTTTAGTCCTATACTTAGTTGAATATATTTTTACTGTCTTCTTATGCAAGCCTATCTTACTTTTATATTTGTTTGTATATGGATACTTATGTATATCTAATTTAATCATATCCAAAATCCAAATACAATCTTATTTTCTAAGATATTTAAATTTAAATCCCAATTTCAAATTTTATTTTCAATCTATTTTATATACATATTTATTTTCAAGTGTACCTCCTTATGTTTTTACGGCCTTATTTCGTACTTATCTTTTTTACATATTTGAATGTATACTGCTTGTTCCATATTATCATTCTTGAATATATTCTATTTTTCTTCTTATAATTATAATTTTGTAATATAAATGAATTTCTATATTTAACATGTTGTTTAAATTTTATTTAATGAATTACTTTATAATTGTATAACTTATCTTTTATTTATTTCTTATTATTTTGTAATATAGATAATTTCTATTTTTAATTAGTTGTTAAAGTTTAGCAAATGTATTTACTTGATATTTTTATAGTTTATCTTATATATATTTATCTCTATTTCTAGCTTAAATCATTTATTGTCAGTTTTACTTTAATACTATTTGGCTTGTATTTCTATATATATATATATATATATATATTTATAAACTCAAATTATTATTAAACCATTTACTTGAGATTTTAGACTCAAATCCAATATATATATATATATAATTTCAAATTTACTCATATGTTACATATACATACATATATTCACATATATATACAATATTTAAATTCATATGATTTAATATATGTTTTATTTGATTTGGTGAAACTCGCTTCAATTTACAATTAATTTCACAATTTTAATTCAAAAATTCAATAAATTATCAATTTAAACTTATTAAAAATTCGGGATCGTTACAGTTACCCAAATCCAGGACCGCCCTAGGCCCATATCCAAATCCGTGATCGCTTCGGGTCCATATCCAAATCCACAACTGCTCGAAGCTGATATCCAAATCCCTGACCTCTCCAGGTCCATACCGAGCATAATCCATACTCGACGTTTGAGTAAGCCAATCCCGTCACTCTTCGACGAAGCGGTATTATTTCATGTACTCTGATTCAGTGTCCTTGAATATTGAGTAGTGTCTTGGCCTAAGTCCTAGGCCGATAGTGGTTTCTCTGAACCCTTGCCGAGCATAATCCATACTCAACGATCTAAGTAGGCCGACCCTGTTGCTCTCCGGCGAAGCGACCTACTCCTTACCAGGCATAATCCATACCTGACATCCTGTTGGGTTTTATTCTCTGGCCTCGACTCTTCGGTCGAGGACTTAATCCATGTACAAGTCCATTTTGTCGCTCTCCGGCGAAGGTACTCGCACCTTGCTGTTACCACCCCATCACTCCGGTCGGGACAATAATCACATCCTATTTTATTTATCGCAGTAATGCAGGTCATAAATAACCTAATAAATAAGATTTCGTTCATCTAGAAATCCAAAAAACTATAAAAGACAAAGGGTGCCTCTCCGGGCATAACGGTTCATCATCATCTTAGAGCATGCCTAGTGATCGTCCTCGATCTCGTACATGTGTAAGTGACTTAGCCGCCTTATTATAGAGTTTATTATTATTATGGCTGGAATCCAAGTCCTGAACTCGGACATTACCATCATGATCATTTGATGATGATCTGTGACACCGATCCAGGGCTATTCCTGTTTCTATTCGATGCGAACTGTAGTTACTTCTCTTCTACTACCGTTGTCTGATTCCTTATGTACTGTAGCAGCCTTCCATTCCTGATGTGCTCCTCAATCATATCCCTTAAATGCCTGCATTCATCCATTGTGTGCCCATTCAATTCGTGAAACAGGCAGTACTTTCCAAACATACGCTCCTGCTCCGTGGGATCCCTTCTTGCCTGTTTTCGACAGGGGAGTTGCCCCCTAGTGTCCAAATAAATCCATTTTAGTCTTTCCGTCAAATCCAAGTAGGAGGGGAACTTCGGTTCCCACTCTTTCCATCGCCTTTTATTCCCATCATATCCATCATCCAGTTTCCATTTTCCTTTATCATTCTTGTTTGCATCTCTTGATGATCCTCTGCTTTGCATAGCATTCACCTCCGGTTTGTCAGCTCATGCATCTTCCTACCGCAAGAACCTTTCTGGTTCATGATAAAACTCCATGAGATCCATAGGTGGACCCGCGCTAATGAATCCTTGAAATCCGTGCCATTTGCAATTCCTGATGCAGCTGCCATCAAAACCATGGATGGATCTGGCTGATCCACTAATGTCGTTGCGACATTAAATCATGTTAGAAAACTTCTTAGAGATTCTCCAGTCTTCTATTTCAGTGTTGCCAAACTCTTCACATTTTTAGGTCTCGAAATGTGAACCCTAAACTACCTGATAAATCTTTCGACCAATTCCGTCCATGTGTCAATATAACCGCTCTCCAACTGCATAAACCACAGTGTAGCTATATCCATTAGATACAGGGGAAAGCATCGTGCTATGACTTCCTCTGATGCCCCTAATACTTCCATGTGCCGTATATATCTCATCACATGGATAGTTAGGTCCGACTTTCCATCATATACTTTCAGTGTTGGTAGTTTAAACTCCTGTGGATTCCTAACATTCCTGATATTAGGAGTGAATGGACTCCTATTTACATCCTCCAAATCACTGTTCCCAGTCCTCCACTTATAGCTCACCTAATCATCTCCACAAACCTATCACCATCGTCCAAAGGTAGTCTCCTATCATCATTTCTGAACTACCCCCCGAGTCCATGAGGGAATTCTGGAACGTATTCCTCTGGATGTGCATCCAAATTCTGATATGCACCAAACTCTATAGGATCGACTCCAGGTCCTCTAACATTGCAACCGACCAGACCCTGGGGCATGCCCCCAAGTCTTTAGGGATCGTGGTGGATCCGTTTGGAGGGATCCGGGTCGATCCCTCTAAGATGGCTAGGTATTGTCCCCGGTTGCTTTGTTATGTTCCTTTGTCCAATAGCTCCATCTCCATGGTCCCGGTTCTAATTTCCAGCGACTCCTGCCGCATCAACTCCTTGATCCAAGTTGCCACTAGCTCTTGCTACTCTATTCTTTTGGTTCTGTGCTCTAGCCTATTCAATCTATCGCAGTAAATTCTGCATCATCTCTTCATGTCTTTTCAGCATCCTTTCCTACATAACATCCATCATCGTTTCCATTTCATCCCCGGTGATGTAAATAGATGCTTGATTAGCTCTAGATCCTAAGGAAGCCTCTTAACTCCCTCCATGTGGCGCCTTTCTGGTAGCACTCTCATTGTTGATTGTCTCACAATTGCTTCAAATTAAGCTCTAGATCTATTCCAAACTATGAATCTGAATTCCAAACCCACGGGGGCTAGCTTTCTTAGTGAAAGCATCAAAATGTTGGCGTCAAAAATAGGCACCAACACCCAATTGTATGTGAAAGCACTAATATCCAATCCAATCACAGATTTATGAAGAGAAATAAATGAAGAACAAAATTAAACAATAAGAAAACAAGTAAAGAAAGACACAAATTGATAGTAGTTCGACTAACTCCGGCCTACATCAACTTCAAAGTAATTCTTTATTTGTTTATACTTCTATCATAGTTACAATGATACGAATTTTAGTAATCAAAGTGATGGAGTGTAGCCTAGATAGAAGATGAAGTTGAGCAAAAAGGACATCCCTTTGTTGATGCCATGTCTGCTATATTTATAGGAGAAGATGTGAAAATATCTCGTTCAAAACCCAGGTCTGGAACTCTGAAGCCAAGACGAGCCTGCTCAGAAATTTTGGGGCCCACCAAATCCAATAATAGGGATTAGGGCTGATCCCTATTTTGGGTAATTTATGGCGTTCGATCCCTATGATGGGTCCTCCATGTTGTAATGTACTTCCCCTCCATTTCATTTTTATTGCATTTGTAGATTTGAGTTATTGACCGATCATTGCTATGAACTTGAATATGGCCAATCCTTCATAGAGAAGAGGGCCAATCCCTCCAAACTCCTTTATTTGATGTACGATCCCTAGGGTAGACTCCCTAGGGTCCCTTCTTTTTATTCCTAAAGTTTCACTTCAATCCGCCTTGTGGTTATTGAGTTATGGAGCGATCATCATTGAGTTGTGTTGTGTGCATCTTGTTTAATCTTATCCCTTTATTCCGATCCCTCTATTTCGATCCCTCTTCTAGGGGAAGTATTAGTTCCATACTTAGCCATTGTTTGAGTGTTGTCCATCCGAATCCATCCAACTATCGTCCATAGTTCCAAATATAATCGATCTCCAATCCTGGTAACCATCTCTCTGGGATTTCTACCTTGATGATTGTGTAGTCTGTTGGGTTAAATCTGCCTACGTACTGCCTTGCCAAAAGGCAGGTTGACACTGACCGTTTGTATGTTTGACATCTAGTTATGAGCTTGATAACAAGTTGTGAGTTCGATATCTTTTTATGAACTCGATAACAAGTTTTGAGTACAATATCTTATTATGAACTCGATAACAATTTATAAAATCATCAAGTAGTTACAAAATCGATAATTATGTACGAGTTTGACATCTAGTAATGAACTCGATAACCAGTTAAAGAATCTTCAACTAGTTGTAAACTCACTAACTATTTATGATTTCAACATCTTGTTGTCCTTTCTTTTATATCTATACTTAAGGATTCAAATTTTCTTTAACATTTTCTTAAGTATTTTAAATTTTCATAAAGTATATGATAATTTCATGACTTTTCATGATATTATTTGATAGATAAATGGCTAGCAAAAAGATTCTAAACCCTCTTCTCCTCAAGCACGCTTGAAATCTCCTTCTTCAAAGAAAGGAGATTATAGGCTTTTCTAATCTTCCATAACTGCGTAAAATGAAGTAGACACTATCCTTCAACAATTTGGAATTATCAATCTAGAAGCTAAGGCAATTGGCCCATTTGGAAGGATAGATAATCCTCCAGAAGGATTCTTTGCTTTTACTCCGATCCATATTTGGCACTCGGGATACTTTCCCTTCCGAGAATTCCATGTAAGATTCTTGGATCATTTGGGAATAGCTCAGATACAATTGCCTCCTAACTCTTATACCTATCTGAACTACTTGGAAATACTTGCCAGGGAAGTTGACCTCCCACTAGTTGATGCTGAAACTCTCCACTCATTGGTAAATCTTGTTAAAGTAGGGAAACAATTAGTGGGTACTCTATATTGCCTTCTTCCTCATCCAAAGAGCTTTATTACTAATTTAATTAATAGAACCAAGGATTAGGAAAACCAGTTATTTTGCATCAAGAGTCATACCACTAGAATTAAGGGGTCCTTCCCTATTCCTAGTAAGACTTGTTGCTTTTTATCTATTGTTTATACTATATTTTGATGTTCTCTTATAATAACTATTCTCTTTTATAACCTACTTCTAAGGGAACGAATCCTTCTATTGCTAGTACAATCAGTTCTTTGAGCCTGGC
Organism: Allium fistulosum; assembly: GCA_030737815.1. Lineage (NCBI taxonomy): Eukaryota > Viridiplantae > Streptophyta > Magnoliopsida > Asparagales > Amaryllidaceae > Allium > Allium fistulosum. The sequence goes on along the minus strand of CM060902.1, from coordinate 792,471,703 downwards.
ATCTTAGACTATGTGGGACATGCTTAAACTTTTGACTGAAGCCAATCTTCGAAAATACCCCCTGATTCAAGAAAATCAAAAAGTGCTTAGGGGCCTTCAAAGTTAAGAAGGATGCTCATAGGAACCAAGCTTTGGTTATCAACAATCAAAACGTCTTTTCTCCATATTCACTGATTCAGCATAACTCTTCCAATAATTTCTTGCCATAACTCTACTATAATTTCTTATGTTGACTTCTTAAGATTTTAACTTTTGTTCAAATCTTACCATCCTAGTTGCTAAGACGAAGGATGCTAAAGCTCTTAACTCCTTCTTGGCCATGACCGCTAAAGCCGCCCTCATTGCTGATTCTATCGTTGACGCCCTTAAGGCTATTGAAAGTTGCAAAAGGACGAAGGATTTTGGCGATTGTCTGGTGCTTCAACATCTCCTCTAGGTAAAAAGACCAAACTTGGACGAGATCAAACACTTGCTTCTATTGCTGAGGAACCGAACGTAGCTACAGCCTCCATTAATCAAGATTCCAGTATTATTGATTTAAGCTTGTTAGACCAAAGCCTCAGAACCAGACAGAAGTTGCCCACACTCTGAGTCCTATTATAATTGCCATTAATCCCTTATCTGCAACTTCCGTACAATGTTGGTACTAGGAGTTAGGCCAGACTCCTCCTCCTATCGAATCTCTTCCCTATGAAGCATCGGCTAACCCATCTCCTCAGTTTTTGATAATTTTGTTTGTTCGGTTATCCAGTCCCCATCTGTGGCTTCTTTGATACCACTATAGCCTTCTGCCTTTCCCAGAGATCATCTCCACATTCTTTTTCAAAAGCCTTTTGTAGCATGTATCTTTACGTGCCCGGCGACTTATACCCTTTAACTACATAAAAATTTTGACTTATTTTTCATTCATCATTTTACAAATATATAGGTGGCTAAGCACATGTTCTTTCTTCAACAAGCCTCTCATGAAACTGTTGATCAAGCCTCAAATTTTAGAGAACATATTTCATTGTTGATTGATAAAGTCAGGTCCCTTGAGGGCTAAATCCTTGAAGTCACAACAAAAAGGGATGAGGTTACTATTGAAAGGAATAAACTTGCTTTCGTTTTGGATGACGAAAGAAAAATGAGACTAGTGGCTGAGGAGAGGGTGAAATTCCTAGAAAAGGAACTTGAGCAGGCCAGAACTGAACATACTCAAATGGCTGCACAAGCTACAATTTTAAAAGATAAACTAGAAAGCAAGGAGGTTGCACTTGTCTATACAAATCACATTATAAAGGATCCTAAAAAGAAAGTCTCCTTCTCTATAGAACATGCCCTCCCTCAAATAAAGGAGCAATGTTATAAGGAGGCCTTCTTCATCGCATATTTCATAGTATCCAAAATTATCTAGAGTTGGACTTGATAGAGTTAGGGGTATGCCATAGGCGCAATTATATAATTTGTTACATATGTCAAACTCGATAACCAATATTGTTCAAAATAAAAGGTATTTTCTTTCTATTATATACTTGATATAATATGTTATATTAATTAATTAATTAAAAGTATATTTAATATACCATAAATGGTAGTTTTGTAATAGTAGTTACAAAGTGTTGTAAAGGTGAGTAATTTGTCACAATGATAAAAAATATACCATTTCAAATGTTTCTAGTCAAGATGCATCGAGACTGGATATCGATGTATCTGTTGAGACTAGAGTACCTAACGCTCTCCAACTGTTGGGCAGTGTATTATCATGACTGCTAGGGGCACCTAAGGGTTCTGTACTAATAGCTATTGGATAACTATGGAATGACTCACTTGATAGTTTTCTGTTGGTTAATGTAACTAAGATCTAATAGAAAATATCGATGTGACTAATTTACACGGTTCTCTCAACTTGAGAATACCGTTGATCTTTAATATGCTTTGATTATAGTCAAATCATGGCAGGACTCCATCGAGTGACTATATTTGGGTCAAGTGGAAGTATTTGAAGTGAAACACTATTCAAGAGAGGATTCATCTCCTCAGTTATATGCGGTTAGTATCACAGGTCAACTCAAGTCAACTCAAAGTCAAAATCTCTGGCCAAAGTAGTTGTGTTAATAGTAATTATTATTATTGAACCAAGGGTTTTGATATTGGAATATGGAATTGAATATGGAGGATATTGGAATTTTCACCACTACCAAATTTCATAAATAATCAAATTGATATAGTTTTGATGAAGAGAATTGGTATGAATAAAAGTCACAACATGGTAATACTTAACAAAGTGAAACTGGATTTTACCAAAACCAAGTAAGCGATGAATTTGGCCAAAATGTTACACCACCTGCTAAGTGATGTTTGAATATTACTATTCGAATAGTTTGATATTAATCGCTGACCAAATTTACACATGACGTTACATACAACCGTAATAATGAATTCTCCTTTGACCAAACGATTTAATTGGTTTATAATTGTTATAAATTAATTAAACTAATCAATATTTATGAAATATTAATTATAAATTTGGATATGATTTGAGAAATAATTATTACAAGATATGTTTGTAATAGTTATGAATATATCAATCAATATACGATATTGATAAGCAATTAAATTGAATCTAATTGTGTAATATTTTTACATATGCTTAAATGGGTTTAATGCCCATTATAGGGGCGGTAATTTTCAGCTACAAATATGGAATAAGCGACTAGGGTTTAAGGGTTAAGAGGGCTTGGTTTTGATAGCTAAGATCGAAGGAAAGGGATATAGGATTAGATCCATCTTTCTTTCAATTCTGTCCATATGTAACAACCATGATTTCTATGTTGTAATTGCACGTAAATTTATTAAAACTAAAAATATTCAAATTTTATTATCGATGATTATTATTTTAAAAATAAATTCTTATGTATTTGAATTCTATTTAATAAAAGATTTTATTTTAATAAATTGAATTAAATAAATATATTCTTTTCAAATGAAATATTAAAAACTGAATAAAATTATGCAATTATCGAAATATGATTTATAGAAGGACGTGTGGATCAACATAACTAAAATGAAATTTAATTACAAATAAATGTTAGATTTACTTAAAAGAGATAGGAAAATGAATTAATTGAATTAAAAGAATTCAAAATCTTTTAGGCCCAAGTTCATAAACCCTTAAGTCCAATGTCGACTAAAACCTTCCGGAAATCAAATCTGAACCCTTTATTCTCCTAACCCATGCCCTAAGCCCCCAATTTCCCATGGGAGAAATCATGATTGAAGATAAAGAAAAAATAAAAATATATATTATGCTACGAGGCGTTACTGCTTGGCAATATAAGAAGGACTGGAGGCCAAAACCACGAGCCGGCAGTGGTGGTTGATGGATATGGCGGCATTGAAGCACGATGGCTGCTTCGATGGGCACGCGTCGGTCTTTATTTTGATGGGAGTGACGATAAGGGTGGTTGAAAATAAGGCGGCTGGCATCAAAGCGGTGCGATCAGTGATGTGTCACAAGTAGTAGAGGAGGAGCATGCATATAGTCTCATATAAGGCGACGTCGTCAAATGATAGGTGCGGTGATGACTTTGGCTTGGCATAGATTATGGCTTGAAGGTGATGTGGTGATTTGGCTGTGATGAATTAGGGAGTTTGTGGAGAAGCTTGGCATGGCAAAGACAATGGGATAAGCATTGGTAGTAAAGGATTTTGCTCGGTAATTAAGTAAGTTATCTGTATAACTCGCAACTATAATGATAATCCATTATTTATAAAATTATCCTAATTATTGCTTTAAATTATTGGTTGAATAAATTGCTTGATATTGGTTGGACGAGATTGGTTGATATGGATTGATTGGGTTGATTGATTGTTTAAAATTGTTTGGTGTTTGGATTGTAGGTATTGGTTAGTAATTGGTCGAGATGTTTTGTTTGGGTATTTGATTGTTTGTGTGATACGGGTTATGAATCCGCATTGAATGTTGAGATTTTGTATATGTTGGACTATCAAAATTGAAGGAGACACTATCCGATTGCATTTTGATTAGCGTAATTTCCCTCACAACAAGCAAGAAATACGCTAGGGACAACCAACCCAGCTACAAGAGGATGATTAACAACCATTTTTGGAAGCTAGACAGGATTCACTATTAACATATATATGTTCATGGAGTAATTTTACCCCATAATTTATATATTTAAATATTAACTTACTTTCTTGTTTAAAATGAGGTTCAAAATATTTTAAATAGATATTTATGGGTTTTAGAATTTTATTGATAGTATTTAATAAATAATTTACCAAATTTTATTAAATTAGCTATTTTTATATATACAAATATAATTTGAATTATAAGTATAAATATAGATATTTTTTGGTTATAAAACCCTTTCTAAAATTAATATTATAATATATTATAAGTTTAGAATTGTTTTTAAAGGCAGAATATGATATATTTCTATTTTATAAAATATAATATGATAATAATAATATCGTTTTAAGTAATTTTTAGTATAAATGTTATTTAAATATTTTTGTAAGAGTTTTCAAACTTGAATATATATATATATATAGAGTATTATTTTATGAAATAATTAAACGTGTATGATATGTTTTGAAGGTATAAATAGAAATCCTTCTCTACAATATAAGAATTTCAAATATAATATGGTATAAAGAAAAATGTTTTATTTCTAATTATTTTGAGTATAAAGTGAATATTTTGGATTATATTCTTTGGTTTGAAGTGGAAAGGAATTATTTTGGGAGGTTTATAAATTTGTTTTAAAAGTAGTATTTAGTTGTAGAAAATTATGAATTATCTTTTAAAATAATATTAACTGTAAGTGGTTTTGGATATTTCAAACATATAAGTAAGAATTGGCAGTGAATTTTTTAGTATTTAGGTCTTTGTTTTAGAATTATATAAACAAGAGGAATGTAATATATAATTTCTAAATTAATTTTGGAGTTTTAATAATTTATATAAAAATCATATTTAGTTATTTAAAATTATTTAAAAGACTCACGATGGTTATTTGTAGATTTAAAATTATTATTTTGAACTCGTTGAAGTTTTCGAAAGGGCTTACCTACTAGACTATATAATCTAAAGTGATATTTCAATAATTATTATGTAAATGCTTTGAATATATAGTTGAATATGTTATACTTATTATTTTGTATGTTTTTATATATTTTATTTGAGAGGTTATATTTTATTACTTTGATTAAACTTGAGTTAAATCTTTATTATGGAATTATTAAAGATGTGTTTAATGATTTTATTTCCGTATGACGAGAAATTTGAATAGATAGTTTGGTGATACTGTCTGGTATGGGACTTTTGGTAAAGCTTTTTCGTTTATTCACCGGGCTTATCATACAAAGATATCTAGTGTGGATCGAGTATAGTTTATGAACATTGAATAATTATCCGAATAACATGCAGTGGTGTGGGACACCGTTATGTTGTTATTTTGATTATTCCTTGTAAGTAAATGCCACTCAAACGGGGATATGCTCGTGTGCAGGTTGTAATACTCATTGTGGTATGAGTAAATTATACCCATATGTTGGCTTATAGTTAGAACCATGTATCGATGAGGGTTTAGAGCTCTAGTACATTACAGTCATGTGTTGACTTATTTAGAGCCGTGTGTCGGCTTACATCTAGAGCTATGTGTAGGATATATGTACTATGTGTCATCCACATTGTAACAAACTCCCTTTATGGTTCGGGAGTAAACCAGATTGGCCAGTATTCACCCTAGCGGCCTGATCGTGGGGTCTTGCCCTAGATCTGTGACACCTTTTTTATATAGTAGTGTGTGAATGCCCCTATGTCACCTAAGCCAGCAGTATGTTACTGTAGGGGCAAGTGCAGGGTCGTGACCAAGATTACATGTAGACGAGTCATATACGGATGAGGTCATGATGTCCGTCGAGGTAACTGGAGACTATAGGAATGGATTCGGCTACATTACAGTGTGCGAGTAAAACCTGAGTTCCTGAGCATGTTGTACGCTATAAGTTTCCCTTCTGGTTCTGGTATATCTATGTGATAGTGGATTGGCATATATGGCTCTATATTATAATGAGTTGACTATTTTAGATACCATGTGTCTAAAGTGTAGTCAGTCCCCGTTATATCCATATTGTTTGATTATTAGTCATTTTATTACTTGATTATGGCTTACCAGGGAATGTCCATTATATTATTTTAGGGCATTACTGTGTGCCAGCCTGATGTATTCATCATAGGGCATTGTTGGTGCTAGCCTAATTTACTTGATGTTTTCATATTCTTTGATGATGATTTATGGTATTGATGATTCACCCATTTGACGATATTTATTGGTTTTTGATCTAATGAGATTTTATATTTCAAGTACAGGGTGTTAACCCGCTTTTTGGCAAGGCAGATTTCAACTGGACTTAGAAGATTCAAACGAGGAAAAAACAACTTGAAAACTTGAAAGCACATATAAAAGGACTAGAGAATTGAGCTCAGGAAATTTGGCTGAAAATTAGGCTAAGTCCATAATTCTCCTTCGAATTAAGGCCTTAGATCGTCACCAAATTAAGGCCTTAGATCAGCACCGAATTAAGATCTTAGGTCGGAATGACTTGAAACTTGACATGTACACTTAGAAGGACACAAGGATGGGCTTAGAAAATGGTTAGAGTGGTTTGGCCTCACCAATTACATTCTACCTCGAGACCTCAATTCATCGGATTAAGGACCTTGATTCATCCCGCATTAAGGAGAACATCGAGACGGAATTGGAATAACTTGAAATTTGGCAAGAGCACTTAGAAAAAGCAAAAGAAGGAATTGGGAAAGTTTCAACATGATTTGGCTAAGCACCTAAATTCATCACCAAATTAAGGACCTTAATTCGGTACCGAATATAGATGTTAAGCCCTAGCATATTCACACATAGCACAAGTGATCCTCTAGTCCTCCTATGTATATTCGTGAAGTTTCATAGATTTCTAGAGAGCCTAGCGTCAAGAATGAAGATGTAATAGTCCAAATAACAGGATAATCCAAGTCATGGAAGAACGATGATCAAAACTTATCAACAGTCTACCAAATTACATAGAGGACATCGAGATGAAGCAAGGAACTCGACCCAAAAGGACTTGTCCATCAGATGGCTAAGGATTAGATTTGGTACCGAATTAAGGACCTTAATTCGGTACCGAATTTAGCCCTTAACTCGGGGAGTCATGATATTTCTTGTGTTGTCTTGGACTGGTTTCTCGACTTCATCGCTATTGGGCCTCTGGCTCTATACTACCCAATTCCTCCATAAATACCAACCAACCTGCTACTAGAAAAGGATCTCCACTCTGCTGAATCTCCATTAACATTCTTGGACTTGGAGCTTCATCAACACCTTCTTCACTTCTTATCTCTTCCAAACTTATTCAAAGTCATTGTAACTTAGATTTAGGGAAAACTAGTTGTAATCCAGAGAGATAATAACTAGCAACCAATAATAAAAAGACCAAAGTGGACATAGGCCGGAGATTATGTCGAACCACTATAAAAACTCTGTCTCTTTTGCAGCTATTTGTTATTATACTTTTACTTTTATTTGAACTGGTGCTTTCATCTGATTTCTGGTTGTTGATCCATCTTTTGGGTTAACACAGGAACAGTGAGACCAGCTTTTATATTGGGCATAGAGGAGACTAGGATGTGATATTTTGTATATTAGTCGTGAATTATATAATTTCATATATGCACATTCTAGAGTTATATATTGGACATACCACATATATAAATATGTATTATATATTATCGCTATGATTTTGGCTTAGTGTTCTATATATATATATATTGTATATTATGTATTATTCTATCCTAGAGGCACATGTGTTTATCGTTTTGTGTTGATACTGTGTATGTATAGACTAGTTTTTTATTCGATGTTTAAATATGTACCAGTATTAGCCCAATGGAATATTCATGTGTGTATCCCATATTGCCTTATTCTCCATATTATCCAGTAGTATTACTTAGTAATACTCTTGGATTGTATGGGTATAAAGGTGGGGTGTCTAAAATTGTTGCCGAAAGTCCCATACCAGATGGTATCACTAAACCGTTTATTCCAATTTCTCATCACATAAAAATGAAATCTCACAAATCCAATATAAAATGTCTCAAGTTCATATAAAAGGATGTCATCACTATATCATGTTAAAATCATCATCCAAATCAATATAAAATATCAAATATCCATTCAAAAGGATATCATCACCGTATTATTTCAAATCACTATCAACGGTGTATCATTCATATAATCTTATATAAATATCAAAGAAAAGAGATACCGAAATTGAAGTAGAAAAATAGATTATTCAAATAAATATAGAATAAACAAATTAATATATAACATTCACAATATGTATAGTTACAAAATAAATAATTCATATTCCAAAATAAATACTAAGAGATGGATAATAAATACATATCCTAAATAATTATAGAGCTAGATGCTTCATATAAAGTTATTTCATATATTCCATATCAAAGTATGTTAAAGACTAAACATAAAACAATGAAATAGATTGTCTGTATTAAATGTAAATATAAATAACTAAATCAATGCTTAATAATATCATTCACATGAATTATACCAAAAAGGAAAATAAATATTAATATTTATAAATGAATAATGAATAGATATACATGAATGAACAAGAAAGAAACTCAGTGGTAGTTTCACTATTTCCAACAAATAATTAATTTCTCAACCGTTAACATAAATAATCAATAATTAAAATTTCACAGTTAATGAATAAACCCTTATTCTTTAGTTTTAAATTCACAAAATAATTGTTTAAGCTAAAAATTGTAACATCCCACCTCTATACCTATACAATCCAAGAGTACTACAAAGTAATACTATCAGATAATATGAAAAATAAGGCTATATGGAGTACACACATGAATATTCCTTTGGACTAACACTGGTATGTATTAAAACATTAGATATATGTACACAATGTAAATTCAAAGTAATAAACATGTGTGCCTCTAAGACAGAACAATACATAATAAATAGTAGAGAATACAGATTCAGTTGCAGTGATAACAAATAATACACGCACACGCAATAATGTTATATCAGTACAATACAACTCAAATGTCAATTATATAAACATAAGGTGAATTGATAACGTACAAGTATCAGGTAACAATCCTAATATAATACTTCTTTATGCTTAAATAAGCAAATGATAGTCGTATTGTACCTATACCTGAAATGTCTAGGACTGACCCAGGTATTATAAATAACACACGGGTCAGACTAAGACTATATCATAGGGTAAATATTTATCATCTAATATTTCAGCTATTAATGATATTGTAATACTCATAATATAGATAAATATGTATTATATGTATTGTACAAAATTACAGCACTATAAACAAATCTCCACATATTATATAACTTTAAATATCATAAAACATATATAAAGATGTCATCACCCATCTCAAAGAAAATCAAATTGAAATCAAGAATCTCAAATCCGATGGGTGAATCATCCAAACCAGATATCATTAATAAAATCAAGAAACCATCATTAATGAAATATTGTTAAATTATCTTAAACCAATAACTAAATATATCACTCATTATCAATAATAAAAGAATCATCATCAATACCCTAAGATAGGCTGCCTATCAGTAAAGTTCTGAGGATCCACCATATTCTGGACACCTATCCAAATATAATCTCATCTCCTTATATATAAATAAATCAGAATAGTATGGATGTACGGGGACTGACTAAACTTTAGATACATAGTTCTATTATAACCACATTATAACAACCAACAAATTTTGAAAATATTTTAAATGAAAATCCATTTGAAACTTTGAATATAGTTATTTTAAAATTTGATAATTTGGAAATTTAATGTAATATTTTGGGATTTGATGTGAAACGTTCTTCCAAATTTAATAAAATAAAGACTTTTCTTAAATCTCAAATTTTCGTCAACTTTGGTCAAAGTTTGACTTTCTATGAAAATTTTAAATTTTGAATTTTTAACGTTTATTTATTTTTATGAAGATGAATTTAATTCTAACATTTTCTTGGTTTTTCGTTTTGTTAAATTTTGATTTCTACTTCTCAAAACCTACAATTTTTGGCGTATTACACGTAGTTATTTTCTCTTAACATTAATCTTATTTACATTGTGACTTTGGGCTTGTACTAATGGGCTAGGAATTCCTTTAGTAGATGAGAAGCCACCTGTTGAGATGCCTATATAATATCCTAGGGTTTGTGATAGACTCTTCACTTTCATTTGTGCCTCCACAGAAGAAAAAAACAATGTTAGTTTCTTCTTCATCTTCCTCCTCAAAGCCCTAGAACTTCTTCCTCTTTTCCTCTACAATTTTCCTCCTCCTCCCCTCCAAAAATTTCGGCCACACCTATCTCCTCCTTCTCCAACCACAAACCCTAGCCAAAATCCCCTTCTCCTCCTTCCTTTTCCCCTTTCTTCTTCACCAATTTCGGCCTCCACCTTCTCTTCCTCCAACCAAAACCTATAGCCGAACCACCTCACCCCTTCCCTTTGTTTTGCCTTGGCCATGACCACCTCCACCACCACCAAACCCCTAGGCCGAGCCTTCACCACCAAAACCCTAACCCTAGGCCGAGCCTTCTCCATCAAAACCCAACCCAAACCCTAACCCTAGCCTATGGCCGAACCCACTTAACCCAAACAACCACTATAGCCGAGCCTATGCACCTCTAGACAAGCCCTCTATACATGTTTACAAATATATAATTTTCTATTTTTATTTTTCTATGTGAATTATTTGTTTACGTATGCAATTTATTTTATTTTACAAAGCGTCGGATTTGGATTCTCCTCTCACTCAAGCTTGTCCGTAATTTATTGTGCTTGTCATAGTCATTATGTTGCATTTTGAATCACTTCTCTAACCAAAGAAAGGTGAGTAATCACTCTTGACAACATACTTATATTTTGGTGAATTGATGACAATGGAATTGTATGGATTTGTATATGCAAGTTAAGAAATTTCACTATTGAATATTATTATGTTATTTCATATCATATTTTACCTGTTATGATCATATGCCATGATATATTGAATATTGTTATGTTTATTTAATATTCTGTAATCATACTGCAAGTTCCTTCACTATGGGTTGAAATGATACATACCCGAAGGATTTTTAGATTAAGGAAAATTGTAATGGGCTGAAATGATAGGCCTTAGAAATTTTATTTGACTTGGGATTGCGGGTTTGAAATGATATAAAACCCAAAAAATTAATAAATTGCGGATTGAAATGATATATGTCCGTATTTACTTGACCCTAGGATAGATAATTTTATACAGACTCCGTGGTTGATTTAAAATGATTTTCTAAAAATTATTAAATATTTTGGATTTCTATATATGAATCTCAACAAAAATTTAATGTAATAATTTCTATGAATTTGTTTACATGAGTTAAAAATTTTATAAGAAATAAATAGTTGGAAATGTAAATTTTGGAATCTAATTTACAAAAGGAAGGTTAATTGAAATTAAATAATCTGATTTGACGTAAAATGGTATTTTATTCTAACCTATAAATTGTAAGTTTTAATTCATGTAATAGTGATTAAAATGATAAATGGTTTTGAGAAGAAAGGAAAATGTAAGTTAAACGTACATTTGACATGTAAGTTTTTAAATAATGTAAATGGTATAACTTGGTTAATTAAAATGATAAATGTTATTTACTAAAAGAAAATAAAGTGTAAGTTAATAACATATTTTTAACTTAGCATAAGAAATTTCAGCTTTTAAATTTGACATTCTGGTAACAAAGTTATTTAACTAAAGGTGTGGTTTCTTTAATGACAAAATAGCTAAAATTTGAGTGATATAATAGGAATGATATAATGACTATGATAAAAACTGCAAATATATTTACCATTTGATTTTTATAAACTATTGTAGTAGGAAGTATTACGGTAACAATTCAAAACTGCTGCGATTTCTTACGGTAACAATTCAAAACTGCTGCGATTTCCTTACATTAAAAATTCTGCACTGCTGCGGATTCTTACAGTATTCCGCACCACTGCGAATTCTTACAGTAGCATTTCTGTACTGCTGCGTTTTCTGAAAAGTGGCATTTCCTGAATGCTACAAAATTCTCTAAAGGGTATTGTTCCGAATGTTATGGTTCTAAAGGTTACATTTTAAGTGCTATGATCTTTAAATTTTTACGTCAAAGGGGTTATAATTAAATGAATTTGGAAGTGTTACAACTTTGGAAAAATGAATAATATTTTAAAGAATAATGATATGGAATTTATATGATCTTTGAAAGGAATATGTTTGATATGAAAAATAAACCATTTGAAATTGAATAACCATAGGTTATAATAACGTTTGGTTATTAAAGAGATCGGGATCGGATATGGGCATACTCTCTGTCGATACCGAAAACCACTTTAACAACTGTGTACGTGGTGGAGATTCCAAAATGAAGTAGGATGGTGGCGACGATCCTAAAGGTATATTTATGTGGACCTAACTCCCATGAGTAAGCATAAGGTAGCTAAAACAGGAGCAATCGACGGGCCAAGGAGGTAACTCCTCCGATCGGACACACTTCATCGTTAGCCATTCTATTACTTTGTGATTGATTTGGTGCGCATCTTTGATTTGGGAGTGTGGATCGAGTTGGGCGGTAGTTTCGGCTATGCGTTACCAACAGTCTGGAAGTGTAATTGGTATATCTACCCTGGCATTGCCTAGTTGTACCGTGTCACCTACCCTAACGCGCCTTCTACGAGTTTGGTTTGTACCATACCTATGGAGTGCCCTCTGACGACGTCCAGTACGGGCGGGATTACGGTACTGTATAGACTATGGGAAATAAAAATGTGTTAAGGGGGAAAATGTAACGCCTTAACGCTATTTTAATAGTTTACTTTACTTTAGACATTATTATAATAGCGTATATTAATACATAGTAGATAGTTTAATGGATCCTTAAAGGGTGGGCGATCCCAAGCATCCTTTAAGTTATTGATGCATTTCTTTTACAGTTCACTTGAGTTGATTTACATTTGATAAGCATGTATGTCCTGACTCGAGGGTTTTGTGTTTTTTCTTTACGCTCGGGTCAGCCTGAGTTTCATAGCTTTGGTTTCATCTTTTTGGAGCTAGAGATCCGTCGGAGATTTAGCTGTCTACCTGATATTTCTATTCCAGTTATTTCCACTCAGCTTTTGCTTTTGTAGTAGAGAACTTATGTACCTTGAATTTCCAAATGTATTGGTTTCAAACTTTGGTATTATGTATTAGTTTCAGGACCTTGTATCTAGTAGCTTCATGAACTACTATAGTTATTTTATTCCGCTACGAGTTATTCTGATATTCTATGTCTGTGATTCTGTGATTGATTTTATTTGCCTCAAATTTTATTAACAATATGTTGTTTTTAATTATTCAAGTCTGACATGTGTGGTTTTACTGTCGATTTGAATGGTCCAAAATGGCAGGATGTTACAGTTGGTATCAAAGCTTTGGGTTTAGGCAAACCTTAGCCTACGGGGCAAAAACTCATTAGAGATAGGGTAGAAATACCCTATAATGAGTAAAATCAATCTTAGAATCAGTCTTTGCGAGAGAACGTATTTTCAAGTATAAAATGGTTTTCAAATGATTTTAAAGGATTATTTTGGATATAAAATTTTTCTTGTTTTAAAATCTAATTTTCCTTAGAATTTCCCTTCTTTTCGAATCCACCTTGTTTAATAGAATTCTTTGATTAGGATTTCCATTCTAGTTGAATTTTGTCTTTTGCCTTTCTCCTCTATCTTGGTCCTAAAGAAAAAAAATTCATTCTTGAATTTCCAGGATGAATAGTAGGAATGCCAGAGGTCAGGGTCGTGGTTTGCCCCAGTTCCAGCACCAGTTGCACCTATTAGGTTTACCATTCTCTGTAAGGAGTTCACTCGGAAATGTGGTACTAAGTTTATGGGATCAGAGACCATCATTGAAGCTCAGGAGTGGCTGAAAAGTTTGGAAAGGATTTTTACAGGTTTGGAGGTCACCAACGCTCAGAAGCGTCAGCTAGCAGCATGGCAGTTGTAGGAGGCAGCCCAAGATTGGTGGGAGTCTGTTACAGCCAACACTATTGAGGCAGATATTTCTTGGGAACAGTTTCGGTATTGTCTTGAGTTAGTCCTTTTGAATTTGGTTTAGGTTATCCCTTTGGAATCTTTATTAAGTTTGGATACGGTGTTTTAGGGAGGCTTTTTGTGGAGAAATGGATGCTAGAAGCTGGAAAGTCTCAGTTGTACAGGGAGTTTATGGATCTTAAGCAAGGGGATATGTCATTTTCTGGGTATGAGCGGAAGTTCAACGAACTTTCCAAGTTTGGTCCTAGTTTGATTGATACCCCTCTTAAGAAGAATGAGAAGTTTATAGCTGGAGCCCACCCAGAGTTTTATGATCGTCTAATTTCTCATGTGCACTGCCCTTTTACTAGATTGATGGATATGGCTATTAGATATGAGAACCCCACTTCTAAGGAATCATCTGTGGCTCGTGCACCTTCATCTCAGCCATCTTCTGGCAACTCTAAGAAGAGGAAGTCTAATTTCCATCGACAGAAGTAGAATTGGCTTAAGAATCCAGGTTTAGGATCTTCTTCTCCCCGGAAGCAGCCTGTTGATCTTTCTTCCATCACTTGCTTCAAGTGCGATCAAAAGGGTCACTATGCCAATAGTTATCCCACTTTAGCCGGAGCTGTTGTTCCTCCAGTTCAGGTGACTAGGCGAGACCTCTGCCATGTCTGTTTGCAGCTTGGCTACTTCAAGCAGGATTGTCCCTTGTATCAGAAGGGCAAGACATCTGGAGTCTTTGTCATGACTTCTTCCACTCATGCTCCACCTGCTCCAGTGATACACAAGGTACTCTCCAGGGCACCTTTACTTTGTTTGATCTTCCTGTTCGTGTTCTATTTAACACTGGAGCTTCGCATAGTTTCATTTCTGTGGACCTTTGTGATAAGTTTGAGCATATCCTTTCACCTAAGTTTGCAACCGAGCCCTTGTGTGTTACTAATCCTATTGGTTGTCCTGCAAACCTTAGTAGGATTTGTAACAATGTGAAACTCTTCCATTCTGGCGATCGTTTTTCTGGTGATTTCTATGTTCTTGGTTTCGATGCTTTTGATATATTGCTTGGAGGAGATTGGCTGAAGAATCATCAAGCTGTTATTTCTTGTAAAGCCCGAACTGTTTCTCTTGTTGGTGATAAGGGTGATCCTTTGGTGATTCTGTGCCGTATGCCTGAGGAGTATGCAGGCAGTTTTATCTATTCTCTTGATTCTTCCCCTAGTGATTTTGATTATACCCCTGTGGTCAAACTCTATCCCGATGTGTATGGTGAAGTCACTTCTTTACCTCCTAAACGGGAAATAGAATTTTGTATTGATCTTATTCCTTGAGCTCGACATGTAGTTCTTTCTCCCAGAATAATGGCACCCCGTGAGAAGGTTGAGTTGAGGAAGCAAATTGAAGACTTGTTCTCCAAAGGTTTGATCAGACCTAGTCATTCCGAATGAGGAGCAGCGGTGGTTTTTGTCACTAAGTCCGATGGTTCTTTGAGGATGTGTTTTGATTATAGGGAGCTAAACAAGCTCACTATGAAAAACATATATCCAATGCCTCGTATTAATGATATGTTCAATCAGCTTTATGGAGCTACTGTATTCTCTCAGCTTGGTCTTGCCACCGGTTTCCACCAGCTCAGAATTGTTGAGGAAAGTATTCCCAAAACTGCATTCCGTTATGAGTATGGTTTCTTTGAGTGGTTAGTGCCTTTTGGTTTGACTAATGCCCCAGCTTTCTTTATCGACCTTATGAACCGGGTTTTCCGTGATGTTCTTAATAAGTTTGTTCTAGTCTTCGTCGATGATATCCTTGTTTTCTCTAATCAGAGGAGGAGCATGAATCTCATTTGAGCTTTGTTCTGGGGACCCTCGGAAGTCATCAGTTGAAAGCCAAATTCTTGAAATGCCATTTCTGGAAAGATGAAGACCGATTTCTTGGACATATTTTTTCTGGTAATGGAGTTTCCGTTGATCCAGTTAAGATCGCTACGATCAATGTAAGTCTATCTTCTCTTCTTTCCTTTGTACATTAATTATTCTATCTCTTTCTCGGTTCTTATTTTCCCTATTCTAGTTTAGAATTGGGAAACTCCTAGGACTCCTTCTGATATCCGTAGTTTTCTAGGCCTTGCCGGTTATTATCGAATATTCATTGAGAATTTTGCTCGGATTGCTTCACCTCTCACCGCTTTAACTCGTAAGAATGCTAAGTTTAGATGGAATGATAAGTGTGAAGCTGCATTCAATGAGTTGAAGCGCAAGCTTACTTCCGCACCAGTTCTTACCGTTCCAAATGGAAATGAGGGATTAACGATATACACTGATGCGAGTCGTGAAGGTTTGGGAGCCGTTCTGATGTAGGATGGGAAGGTTATCGCTTATGCCAGTCGTCAGTTGAAGACTCATGAAGCCAATTATGCCGCCCATGATTTGGAATTTCTTTCCGTAGTTTTTGCTTTGAAGCTTTGGAGACATCATCTATTGGGAACTAAGTTTGAGCTCTTTACGGATCATAAGTCTTTGAAATATATTTTCACCCAGAAGGACTTGAATTTGAGGCAGGTCAGGTGGCTAGAGTTCCTTGCTTCTTATGACCTCGACATCAACTATACCCCCGGGAAAGCTAATGTTGTAGTTGATGCTTTAAGTCGGAAGAAGGCGATGTTATGTCAACTTGTTGTTTCTTCTCCTCTTATGGATCGTATTGTTGCTAAGCAAGATGAGGATAGGATATATTAAGGAGAATGTTCGTAACAGAATTGGTGGTAATAGCCAAGATGGAAGTGGAGCTCAGATCGATGATAAAGGGATTTTGAGGATTAAGAATCAGATTTGTGTCCCGAATGTCGATGGATTGAGGCAATAATTACTTCAGGAAAACCATCGATCCAGACTTTCTATTCATCCAGGTGTGATGAAGATGTACCATGATATGAAGAAGCTGTATTGGTGGAGCGGTATGAAGCGTGATACCTCCCTTTTTGTTAGTAGATGTGCAACTTGTCAATAGGTTAAGGCTGATCATCAGAAGACCGCTGGATTATTGCAACCTCTTGAGGTTCCCAATTGGAAATGGAACAAGTTTCTATGGATTTTATTGATGGATTACTAAGGACTAGGAGAGGTAATGAAAGTATTTGGGTTATTGTGGATAGATTGACTAAGTCAGCTCATTTCATTCCGGTCAGATCTAACCGTTCTGCTTCGAGTTTGGCTGAGATTTATATGAGAGAGATAGTTCGTCTTCATGGTGTTCCTATTAGCATTGTTTGCGATAGAGACCCCATCTTTACCAGTCAGTTTTGGAAAGCTTTTAAGGAATCTTTAGGAACTCGTCTGAATCTTAGCACTGCTTACCATCTGCAGACCGACAGTCAAACGGAAAGAGTGAATCAAACTCTGGAAGATCTTCTTCGTGCCTGTGTCCTTGATTATGGAGGATCTTGGGAAGATCATCTCCATCTCATTGAATTCACCTATAACAATAGTTATCAGGTAAAGATCTCAAATATCGGTTTAGGGTTGTCTTAAACATTTATCTATCTTATCCCATTTTTGAATTCAGGCTAGTATCGCAATGGCTCCATTTGCTGCTCTTTATGGACGCCCTTGCAAATCTCTGTCTTGCTAGATTGAATCCGATAATCATTTGGTTCTTGGTCCTGATATGACTCTAAAAGCATCTGAGAAAGTTGGGGAGATTAGGAGAAAGATGAGGATTGCTCAGGATAGACAGAAGAAGTATGCTGACAGGCGTAGGAGGAGTTTGGAGTTTTCCGTTGGTGATCAGGTTTTCCTTAAGGTCTCTCCATTAAGAAATGTGATTCATTTTGGTTGGAGAGGGAAGCTCGTGTTAGTCCTTGAGAAGGATGGTTTTGATGACAAAAACCTTAGCACTTGTTATAAAATATAAATACTAACATTATAGTTTAGATATATATGTGTGTATGCAGGATATAAACATCTAGGTACCAAGAATGAAGACTGTACAGTATAGAGATACAAGACTGATGAATTTAAAGATCAAAGATACCAAGATTGAAGACTCATGAGTATCAAGAAATCAAGTTATCAAGAGTTCAAGATTTTAATAGTACAAGATAAGTATTGAGTCTAGAATTATGTTAAAACTTCATAATAGCACAGAAATCTTCATTCCATATTTCATTTGGGATGGAACCCATTTCTACCTTCTTAGTGGCTTACAAACCCACGACAAGTAGCTTACAAACCTACGACAAGTGGCTTACAAACCCACGAACATCCTGGTTTTGTACAAGTTCTCGAGTCCTGATGTGATGAGATATTATGCAGGAAGAAGCTTGCAAAACTACTTCAAAATGGTTTTTCAAAATGATTTTCAAAACTGCTTTTCAAAATGTTTTAGCCTTAAAATATTCTTTGTTTTTGTTTTTAAATAAAATCTTGTTTTAAACTTTGTTTGTTTTTAAAACTATCTTCTGATTTTTAAATATTCTTTATAATATATATATACTTGAGATTTAAAATCAAATTTACATATACATTCTAAAAATATATTTTTCTACTCTTCTTTATTTTAAAACATAGGGAAATTAGTTTATTTTACTCCAGAATCATTTCATCTTGTTTTCCTTTCAATATCATTTTCAAAACAAATTTTACATTATTTTTAACTAGGGTATGTCGACATCATGGGATACTCCATGCCGACATGGTATCCGTTAAATTCAAAATTCAAATTTTCAAAAGAAGTGTCTAGTCGTCGTATCCTTTCATGAATAGATATGGCTGTTGATTTCCTACAAATACCAGTAGTTCTAAACGAATTTTTAACCAGATTTCATTTGTTTTCTCTTCTCTTCATCTTCCACATTTATTCTAAAGAATTCCAAACTATACTCTGCCAAAATACCAAGTGAATCAAACTTGATTATCCCTTGTTTGATTCTCTGCCACTCTCTCCGAAATGGTCTCAGTGCTATTCGGAGTTATAGGATTATTTGTAAATCAAACTATTGAGTAAAAGGTGCGGTTGAGCCTTGAAATCAATTGGGTGTGATCGTTACCCCGGAAATCGATTAGGTGATCTTGTGGCCTGGTAAATCAAGAGAGTTTGCCCCAGACTCGAATACAGGAGGGTGTACCTAATGGCCTTGAATCGAGGGTGTAATCTGGGAGATTATTTTTGATAAGAAATCCGTACGTTTGTGCGGGACTGGATGTAGGGTAACTCCGAACCAGTATAAAATCCTGTGTGTTCTTTCCTTTACTGCTTTTATTTAGTATTTACATCTGTGTCTGATTCTGTGATTATATCTAGGTTTGTGAATTGCATTTGTTGGTGTTTAAATTGAATAAAATTCAAAAAGATTTAAAAAATCCATAAAACACTATTCACCCCCCCCCCCTCTAGTGTTATTCCAGCCTTAAAATCTGTAATCCGCATTTCTCACATTTGGTATCAGAGCAAGGTTTTCAAAGTTTTCATAATCTGAATTTTGAAATATTTTAAAAAAAATGGCTACCAACACTGGTTCTGTTAACACAATCACTAGTTCATTTGTAGAGGGTCAGTCTACTTCCAGACCACCACTTTTTAATGGGAGTAACTATGCATATTGGGCATGTAGAATGAAAATATATTTACAGTCAATAGGATTAGACACTTGGAATATCACACAGACTGAATATTTTGAACCTACAATTAAGTTTGCACAGTGGACTACTGAGCAAAAGACTATTGCACAAAATAATTCCAAAGCAATGAATATTTTATTTTGTTCACTTGATAGGAATAAATTCAATAGAGTATCTGTCTGTAAGTCTGCATATGATATTTGGAAAACTTTGCAAGTTACTCATGAAGGAACAAGCAAAGTCAAACAGACCAAAATATCTGTACTTACGAATCAATTTCAATTATTCAAAATGAATTCTAATGAGTCCATTTCAGACATGTATAGTAGATTTCAGGATATTGTGCATTCTCTAATATCATTGGGAATAAGTTTTTCCGAAGAAGATCAAGTCAGAAAAATACTAAATTCTCTTACTCCAGAATGGGATCAGAAAACTCTTGCAATTGAAGAAGCAAATGATATCAGTACTTTAAAGATTGTAGAATTGATTGGAAATCTAATGTCGTTTGAAGCACAAATGCAAGAGAGAAGAGATAGCAAGGCATTCGAAAAGAAGTCAATTGCATTCAATGCATTAACAGATGGATCAGAATTAGGAAGTGATGATGATGAAGAAATAGCTTTCGTGACAAGGAATTTTCGGAAGTTTCTAAAATACAGAAAGATAAAAAACTTCAAAAAGAATGATCATAGGAATTCTGGAAATCATAATGTAGTACCAAACCACGTCAAATGTTTCAATTGTGACGAACAAGTCATCTCAAAAGAGACTGTCCGCACCTTGATAAGCAAAAGTTTCCTGCAAGCAATGATTGTACAAAGAAAAGAAAGAGAGCGTATACCGCTACACTAGACGATTCAGACTCAGACTCATCCTCAAGCGATGATGATCAAAAGACAAAAAATTCAAATTTGTGCTTTGCGGCTATTCATGATTCCGATGATCTCAGAGATACAAATCTAGAAAAAGGTACACGTTTACAATATATTGGTTGAAATTGTTTGCTTAAAATTGATTGATTGTTTGATCGTTTTTGTTTGAATTTTATTTTTAATTATATTATAATATTTTTTTAAAAGTAATATTATTATATTAAAATATTACTCCAGAAAATATATAGACATTAGAAATAATATATAAATATATAAAGATTAAAGTATATAGGAAAATATAGGTCACATGAATTCTATGACCCATGTTGACATGGTCCTACCCATGATGTCGACATCCCTGTCAGAAATTTGAAATTCAAATTTGAATTCAATCTTTGAACTTCCCTCCACCTTTTCACCAACTCCAATGTTCTGGAAAGGCACCTCTTGACCAGAGAACATGACTATTGAATATTTATTTATTTCTTTTATTTTATCATATCTTTTCACTTTCATTTTAAACTTCAAATTCTCTTTCACCCTTTCAAACCTTCTACTCTCTTCAAAAATGGCTTCTTCAAGCCTCCATCCACAATGAGGCTGTCTAAAACCATCAAAGAGTATCTCTATAATGATCCGAAAGCAATCAAGGCTTATATAAGCTATGCTAATTACGGAAAAGTTCATACGGGAAAGTTTGCTATCTTTAGCGATTTCTCTACATATGAAATTAATACTCTTCTTGAAGAGAACCATATTCTTAGTCTTTTTGACAATTTTGAAAATGATTTTGTTTGTTATCCAAATCTTGTTAAAATGTTTTATGCAAATTTGATTCACGGTTTTCATGAAGGAAATAAAAATGAAATTTGGAGTAGTGTTAAAGGCACTAAAATTGTTTTAAATTGTGAAATTTTCGGCAACGTTCTCAATTACAAGAATTCAGGAATGGATCTTTCTACTTTCAACATTGATGAACATGATCGTGAGACATTTCATCACATTTTCGAAGGAGATGACAACTTTGAATTTAAAAATCGTAACTTTCATCCGAAAGCACGTATTGTTAATCTTCTACTGCAACATACTATCACTCCTAGATCGGGAAATTTCAATAACCCGACTTTAAAAGTTTGTAAAGCTCTTTTTGCCATTTTTGGTCATTATTACAATAATTGAGCGCAAGTGATTATGGATGAACTTCATCCTAAAAATTTGAAAATGGGTGAGAACACTTTGTATCATGGAATTTATCTCACTCGGATTTTTAATTATTTTGTTGTTGATTACAAAAGGGAAGAATTTGTTTCAAGAAAATTGTTTAATCATGCCAATATTTCTCTTATGAAAATTCCTTTCATATTTCCACAATATGAATCTCTTGTCGAAAAGGATAAAAGGTTGGCACATGAAGAGATGGAGGAAGAAAATGAGGAAGAAGAAGAAGAAGAAGAAGAAGGGAAGGAAATGGAAATTGAAGAAGAAAATGAAAATACCTCCTTGGAAAGTATTGAATATCCTAATAATCCTTCCAACAAAACACTCCTCAAAAATCAAAAGATCATAGTGGAAAATCAACGGTTTCTCAAAAGGTCCGTTAGTAAGAAATTGGATAAAATGACCACTAATATGAACAAGTTCTTTACTAAAGTTGGTCGGAAACTTGGCTTATCATCCTCCTCCTCATCCTCCTCATCCTCTAGCACATTCTAAAAACTAGGATGTGATGTACTAGTTTATTTTGTATGAACTTGTATTTCTCTTTTATCATATTATGAAGTATCTCATGTATTAACTCATTTATCTATCTTATGTTTCTCTACCTTATCGTGTCTCTGGAATAAATGTTAGTATAGTATATAAAGTTTATATATATATACATACTTATTCATAAAACAAAGAAGACACATAGATTAACATACCCATGTCGACATACCCTAACCCACTATGTCGACATATAACTGTCTGATTTGGTTTTTTTTTAAAATTTGAAATTAAAATAACTAACTCATGTCTATTCATTTTAAACAAATTTCTGCCTATTTAAATACATGTTTCTTCCAGAATTTTGCAATTTCTTCATTTCTACTTATCTCTATTTATATCTTTTAACTACTTATCAAAAATGCCTTCCTCTTTTCAAATTCTAAGTGAAAATCTTGAAGAAACTCACAAATCATTCAAGAATATACTTACTTTTATTCTCCGCAATCAAAGGCACTTAGAACTAAGTCAAATGCAGATGATAAAAGAACAAGAGAAGCATTTCGATGCCCTCCATTGGATGATTTCTGCCCTAAACAAAGATGATCTCAAATGCAAATCCTAAAGGAACTTTAATTCAAGATAATGAAGATTGGGAAGATATTAAAAAGGATCCTATCTTTGGAGAAGAAGGATGGGTTGAAGTTCCTAAAAATATTTGATCTCCTTATGGTTTGAATTGCTTCTCTTTGAATTGTTTGATTTGATTTGAATTGTTTGATTTGGTTTGTTTGATTTTATTTGCTTTGATTAGAATTGATTTGATTTGAATGGAATGTATAGAATTATATGAAACATAGTATATGTTTATTGGATTTAAACTATCATATTGGTTATGTTTTCATTAATTAACTCATGATATTATACACACACACACTCCATCTTAAATTGTCACGGGTACTCCAATATAAGACTAAGGGGGAATTATATTAGTTTAGGAGTAGTTTTTGTTGATGACAAAGGGGGAGAAATATAAAATAGAGTAGTTAGAGTAGTTAGGCTTAGATTTAGGGGGAGTTATTGTGAAGGAGAAGTATATTTTATAAACATAGGTTATCATCGTCAAAAAGGGGGAGATTGTTAGTCCTTGAGAAAGATGGTTTTGATGACAGCAACCTTAGGACTTTCTATAAAATATAAATACTAACATTATAGTTTAGATATATATATATATATATATATATGTATGTATATGCAGGATATAAACATGCAGGTACCAAGATGAAGACTTTACAGTATAGAGATACAAGACTGATGAATTTAAAGATCAAAGATATCAAGATTGAAGACTCATGAGTATCAAGAAATCAAGTTATCAAGAGTTCAAGATTTTAATAGTACAAGATAAGTATTGAGTCTAGAATTATGTTAAAACTTCATAATAGCACGGAAATCTTCATTCCATATTTCATTTGGGATGGAACCCATTTCTACCTTCTTAGTGGCTTACAAACCCACAACAAGTAGCTTACAAACCTACGACAAGTGGCTTACAAACCCACGAACATCCTGGTTTTGTACAAGTTCTCGAGTCCTGATGTGATGAGATATTATGCAGGAAGAAGCTTGCAAAACTACTTCAAAATGGTTTTTCAAAATGATTTTCAAAACTGCTTTTCAAAATGTTTTAGCCTTAAAATATTCTTTGTTTTTGTTTTTAAATAAAATCTTGTTTTAAACTTTGTTTGTTTTTAAAACTATCTTCTAATTTTTAAATATTCTTTATAATATATATATATATACTTGAGATTTAAAATCAAATTTACATATACATTCTAAAAATATATTTTTCTACTCTTCTTTATTTTAAAACATAGGGAAATTAGTTTATTTTACTCCAGAATCATTTCATCTTGTTTTCCTTTCAATATCATTTTCAAAACAAATTTTACATTATTTTTAACTAGGGTATGTCGACATCATGGGATACTCCATGTCGACATGGTATCCGTTAAATTCAAAATTCAAATTTTCAAAAGAAGTGTCTAGTCGTCGTATCCTTTCATGAATAGATATGGCTGTTGATTTCCTACAAATACCAGTAGTTCTAAACGAATTTTTAACCAGATTTCATTTGTTTTCTCTTCTCTTCATCTTCCACATTTATTCTAAAGAATTCCAAACTATACTCTGCCAAAATACCAAGTGAATCAAACTTGATTATCTCTTGTTTGATTCTCTGCCACTCTCTCCGAAATGGTCTCAGTGCTATTCGGAGTTATAGGATTATTTGTAAATCAAACTATTGAGTAAAAGGTGCGGTTGAGCCTTGAAATCAATTGGGTGTGATCGTTACCCCGGAAATCGATTAGGTGATCTTGTGGCCTGGTAAATCAAGAGAGTTTGCCCCAGACTCGAATACATGAGGGTGTACCTAATGGCCTTGAATCGAGGGTGTAATCTGGGAGATTATTTTTGATAAGAAATCCGTACGTTTGTGCGGGACTGGATGTAGGGTAACTCCGAACCAGTATAAAATCCTGTGTGTTCTTTCCTTTACTGCTTTTATTTAGTATTTACATCTGTGTCTGATTCTGTGATTATATCTAGGTTTGTGAATTGCATTTGTTGGTGTTTAAATTGAATAAAATTCAAAAAGATTTAAAAAATCCATAAAACACTATTCACCCCCTAGTGTTATTCCAGCCTTAAAATCCGTAATCCGCATTTCTCACATTTGGTATCAGAGCAAGGTTTTCAAAGTTTTCATAATCTGAATTTTGAAATATTTTTAAAAAAATGGCTACCAACACTGGTTCTGTTAACACAATCACTAGTTCATTTGTAGAGGGTCAGTCTACTTCCAGACCACCACTTTTTAATGGGAGTAACTATGCATATTGGGCATGTAGAATGAAAATATATTTACAGTCAATAGGATTAGACACTTGGAATATCACACAGACTGAATATTTTGAACCTACAATTATGTTTGCACAGTGGACTACTGAGCAAAAGACTATTGCACAAAATAATTCCAAAGCAATGAATATTTTATTTTTTTCACTTGATAGGAATAAGTTCAGTAGAGTATCTGTCTGTAAGTCTGCATATGATGTTTGGAAACCTTTGCAAGTTACTCATGAAGGAACAAGCAAAGTCAAACAGACCAAAATATCCGTACTTACGAATCAGTTTCAATTATTCAAAATGAATTCTAATGAGTCCATTTCAAACATGTATAGTAGATTTCAGGATATTGTGCATTCTCTAATATCATTGGGAATAAGTTTTTTTGAAGAAGATCAAGTTAGAAAAATACTAAATTCTCTTACTCCAGAATGGGATCAGAAAACTCTTGCAATTGAAGAAGCAAATGATATTAGTACTTTAAAGATTGTAGAATTGATTGGAAATCTAATGTCGTTTGAAGCACAAATGCAAGAGAGAAGAGATAGCAAGGCATTCGAAAAGAAGTCAATTGCATTCAATGCATTAACAGATGGATCAGAATTAGGAAGTGATGATGATGAAGAAATAGCTTTCATGACAAGGAATTTTCGGAAGTTTCTAAAATACAGAAAGATAAAAAACTTCAAAAAGAATGATCATAGGAATTCTGGAAATCATAATGTAGTACCAAACCACGTCAAATGTTTCAATTGTGACGAACAAGGTCATCTCAAAAGAGACTGTCCGCACCCTGATAAGCAAAAGTTTCCTGCAAGCAATGATTGTACAAAGAAAAGAAAGAGAGCGTATACCGCTACACTAGATGATTCAGACTCAGACTCATCCTCAAGCGATGATGATCGAAAGACAAAAAATTCAAATATGTGCTTTGCGGCTATTCATGATTCCGATGATCTCAGAGATACAAATCTAGAAAAAGGTACACATTTACAATATATTGGTTGAAATTGTTTGCTTAAAATTGATTGATTGTTTGATCGTTTTTGTTTGAATTTTATTTTTTATTATATTATAATATTTTTTTAAAAGTAATATTATTATATTAAAATATTACTCCAGAAAATATATAGACATTAGAAATAATATATAAATATATAAAGATTAAAGTATATAGGAAAATATAGGTCACATGAATTCTATGACCCATGTTGACATGGTCCTACCCATGATGTCGACATCCCTGTCAGAAATTTGAAATTCAAATTTGAATTCAATCTTTGAACTTCCCTCCACCTTTTCACCAACTCCAATGTTCTGGAAAGGCACCTCTTGACCAGAGAACATGACTATTGAATATCTATTTATTTCCCTTATTTTATCATATCTTTTCACTTTCATTTTAAACTTCAAACTCTCTTTCACCCTTTCAAACCTTCTACTCTATTCAAAAATGGCTTCATCAAGCCTCCATCCACAATGAGGCTGTCTAAAACCATCAAAGAGTATCTCTATAATGATCTGAAAGCAATCAAGGCTTATATAAGCTATGCTAATTACGGAAAAGTTCATACGGGAAAGTTTGCTATCTTTAGCGATTTCTCTAAATATGAAATCAATACTCTTCTTGAAGGGAATCATATTCTTAGTCCTTTTGACAATTCTGAAAATGATTTTGTTTGTTATCCAAATCTTGTTAAAATGTTTTATGTAAATTTGATTCACGGTTTTCATGAAGGAAATGAAAATGAAATTTGGAGTAGTGTTAAAAGCACTAAAATTGTTTTAAATTGTGAAATTTTCGGCAACATTCTCAATTACAAGAATTCAGGAATGGATCTTTCTACTTTCAACATTGATGAACATGATCGTGAGACATTTCATCACATTTTCGAAGGAGATGACAACTTTGAATTTAAAAATCGTAACTTTCATCCGAAAGCACGTATTGTTAATCTTCTACTGCAACATACTATCACTCCTAGATCGGGAAATTTCAATAACCCGACTTTAAAAGTTTGTAAAGCTCTTTTTGCCATTTTTGGTCATTATTACATTAATTGAGCGCAAGTGATTATGGATGAACTTCGTCCTAAAAATTTGAAAATGGGTGAGAACACTTTGTATCATGGAATTTATCTCACTCGGATTTTTAATTATTTTGTTGTTGATTACAAAAGGGAAGAATTTGTTTCAAGAAAATTGTTTAATCATGCCAATATTTCTCTTATAAATATTCCTTTCATATTTCAACAATATGAATCTCTTGTCGAAAAGGATGAAAGGTTGGCACATGAAGAGATGGAGGAAGAAAATGAGGAAGAAGAAGAAGAAGGGAAGGAAATGGAAATTGAAGAAGAAAATGAAGATACCTCCTTGGAAAGTATTGAATATCCTAACAATCCTTCCAACAAAACACTCCTTAAAAATCAAAAGATCATAGTGGAAAATCAACGGTTTCTCAAAAGATCCGTTAGTAAGAAATTGGATAAAATGACCACTAATATGAACAAGTTCTTTACTAAAGTTGGTCGGAAACTTGGCTTATCATCATCCTCCTCATCCTCCTCATCCTCTAGCACATTTTAAAAACTAGGATGTGATGTACTAGTTTATTTTGTATGAACTTGTATTTCTCTTTTATCATATTATGAAGTATCTCATGTATTAACTCATTTATCTATCTTATGTTTCTCTACCCTTATCGTGTCTTTGGAATAAATGTTAGTATAGTATATAAAATTATATATATATATATATATACATACTTATTCATAAAACAAAGAAGACACATAGATTAACATACCCATGTCGACATACCCTAACCCACTATGTAGACATATAACTGTCTGATTTGGTTATTCTTTTTAAAATTTGAAATTAAAATAACTAACTTATGTCTATTCATTTTAAACAAATTTCTGCCTATTTAAATACATGTTTCTTCCAGAATTTTGTAATTTCTTCATTTCTACTTATCTCTATTTATATCTTTTAACTACTTATCAAAAATGGCTTCCTCTTTTCAAATTCTAAGTGAAAATCTTGAAGAAACTCTCAAATCATTCAAGAATATACTTACTTTTATTCTCCGCAATCAAAGGCACTTAGAACTAAGTCAAATGCAGATGATAAAAGAACAAGAGAAGCATTTCGATGCCCTCCATTGGATGATTTCTGCCCTAAACAAAGATGATCTCAAATGCAAATCCTAAAGGAACTTTAATTCAAGATAATGAAGATTGGGAAGATATTAAAAAGGATCCTATCTTTGGAGAAGAAGGATGGGTTGAAGTTCCTAAAAATATTTGATCTCCTTATGGTTTGAATTGCTTCTCTTTGAATTGTTTGATTTGATTTGAATTGTTTGATTTGGTTTGTTTGATTTTATTTGCTTTGATTAGAATTGATTTGATTTGAATGGAATGTATAGAATTATATGAAACATAGTATATGTTTATTGGATTTAAACTATCATATTGGTTATGTTTTCATTAATTAACTCATGATATTACACACACACACACACACTCCATCTTAAATTGTCACAGGTACTCCAATATAAGACTAAGGGGGAATTATATTAGTTTAGGAGTAGTTTTTGTTGATGACAAAGGGGGAGAAATATAAAATAGAGTAGTTAGAGTAGTTAGGCTTAGATTTAGGGGGAGTTATTAGTTTTAGGTGGAGTTATTGTGAAGGAGAAGTATATTTTATAAACATAGGTTGTCATCATCAAAAAGGGGGAGATTGTTAGTCCTTGAGAAAGATGGTTTTGATGACAGCAACCTTAGGACTTTCTATAAAATATAAATACTAACATTATAGTTTAGATATATATATATATATATATATATATGTATATGCAGGATATAAACATGCAGGTACCAAGATGAAGACTGTACAGTATAGAGATACAAGACTGATGAATTTAAAGATCAAAGATATCAAGATTGAAGACTCATGAGTATCAAGAAATCAAGTTATCAAGAGTTCAAGATTTTAATAGTACAAGATAAGTATTGAGTCTAGAATTATGTTAAATCTTCATAATAGCACGGAAATCTTCATTCCATATTTCATTTGGGATGGAACCCATTTCTACCTTCTTAGTGGCTTACAAACCCACGACAAGTAGCTTACAAACCTACGACAAGTGGCTTACAAACCCACGAACATCCTGGTTTTGTACAAGTTCTCGAGTCCTGATGTGATGAGATATTATGCAGGAAGAAGCTTGCAAAACTACTTCAAAATGGTTTTTCAAAATGATTTTCAAAACTGCTTTTCAAAATGTTTTAGCCTTAAAATATTCTTTGTTTTTGTTTTTAAATAAAATCTTGTTTTAAATTTTGTTTGTTTTTAAAACTATCTTCTGATTTTTAAATATTCTTTATAATATATATATATATATATATACTTGAGATTTAAAATCAAATTTACATATACATTCTAAAAATATATTTTTCTACTCTTCTTTATTTTAAAACATAGGGAAATTAGTTTATTTTACTCCAGAATCATTTCATCTTGTTTTCCTTTCAATATCATTTTCAAAACAAATTTTACATTATTTTTAACTAGGGTATGTCGACATCATGGGATACTCCATGTCGACATGGTATCCGTTAAATTCAAAATTCAAATTTTCAAAAGAAGTGTCTATTCGTCGTATCCTTTCAGGAATAGATATGGCTATTGATTTCCTACAAATACCAGTAGTTCTAAACGAATTTTTAACCAGATTTCATTTGTTTTCTCTTCTCTTCATCTTCCACATTTATTCTAAAGAATTCCAAACTATACTCTGCCAAAATACCAAGTGAATCAAACTTGATTATCTCTTGTTTGATTCTCTGCCACTCTCTCTGTAAGGTCTCAGTGCTATTCGGAGTTATAGGATTATTTGTAAATCAAACTATTGAGTAAAAGGTGCGGTTGAGCCTTGAAATCAATTGGGTGTGATCGTTGCCCCAGAAATCGATTAGGTGATCTTGTGGCCTGGCAAATCAAGAGAGTTTGCCCCAGACTCGAATACAGGAGGGTGTACCTCATGGCCTTGAAATCGAGGGTGTAATCTGGGAGATTATTTTTGATAAGAAATCCGTACGTTTGTGCGGGACTGGATGTAGGGTAACTCCGAACCAGTATAAAATCCTGTGTGTTCTTTCCTTTACTGCTTTTATTTAGTATTTGCATCTGCGTCTGATTCTGTGATTATATCTAGGTTTGTGAATTGCATTTGTTGGTGTTTAAATTGAATAAAATTCAAAAATATTTAAAAAATCCCTAAAACACTATTCACCCCCCTTAGTGTTATTCCAGCCTTAAGATCCGTAATCCGCATTTCTTACAGCTCGCTCCTAGGTTTATTGGTCATTTTCGCATCTTAGAGAGAGTGGGTTCCTTAGCTTATCGGTTGGAATTGCTTGAGAAACTTTCTGGAGTGCATAATGTGTTCCATGTTTCGCATCTTCGTCGGTATCTTCACGATCCATCTTTGATTGTTCAGCCTTCTGCTCTCGAGAGTTTGGACGTCGAGCCAAATGTTACTGTCGAGAGGAAGCAACTTCATATTATCGATAGAGGTACGAAGCAGCTTCGAAGAAAATATGTCAACCTAGTCAAAGTGCAATGGAGCACTGATGATCGGGATTGTACTTGGGAAACGAAAGAGAACATTCGTGCTTCGAATCCAGAATTGTTTGTTCTAGGTATTATTCATTATCCTACCTTATCCTTCTTTGTTTTCCGTGTCTCGCTCCTTTTCGAGGATGAAAAGTTTTGAGTGGGGGAGAGTGTAACAACCCGCAAATTTTGAAAATATTTTAAATGAAAATTCATTTGAAACTTTGAATCTAATTATTTTAAAATTTGATAATTCGGAAATTTAATGTAATATTTTGGGATTTGATGTGAAATGTTCTTCCAAATTTAATAAAATAAAGACTTTTCTTAAATTTTGAATTTTTGTCAACTTTGGTCAAAGTTTGACTTTCTGTGAAAATTTTAAAATTTGAATTTTTATCTTTTTTTTTATGAAGATGAATTTAATTCTAACATTTTCTTTGTTTTTTGTTTTGTTAAATTTTGATTTCTACTTCTCAAAACTTACAATTTTTGGCGTATTACACGTAGTTATTTTCCCTTAACATTCATCTTGTTTACATTGTGACTTTGGGCTTGTACTAATGGGCTAGGAATTCCTTTAGTAGATGAGAAGCCACCTGTTGAGATGCCTATATAATATCCTAGGGTTTGTGATAGACTCTTCACTTTCATTTGTTCCTCCATAGAAAAAAAGCAATGTAAGTTTCTTCTTCATCTTCCTCTTCAAAACCCTAGACCTTCTTCCTCTTTTCCTCTACAATTTTCCTCCTCCTCCCCTCCACAAATTTCGGCCACACCTGTCTCCTCCTTCTCCAACCACAAACCCTAGCCAAAAACTACTTCTCCTCCTTCCTTTTCCCCTTTCTTCTACACCAATTTCGGCCTCCACCTTCTCTTCCTCCAACCAAAACCTATAGCCGAACCACCTCACCCCTTCCCCTTATTTTGTCTTGGCCGTGACCACCTTCACCACCACCAAACCCCTAGACCGAGCCTTCACCACCAAAACCCTAACCCTAGGCCGAGCCTTCTCCATCAAAACCCAACCCAAACCCTAACTCTAGCCTATGGCCGAACCCACCTAACCCAAACAACCCCTATGGCCGAGCCTATGCACCCCTAGACAAGCCCTCTTCACATGTTTACAAATATATATTTTTCTATTTTTATTTTTCTATGTGAATTATTTGTTTACATATGGAATTTATTTTATTTTGCAAAGCATCGGATTTGGATTCTCCTCTCACTCAAGCTTGTCCGTAATTTGTTGCGGTTGTCGTAGTCGTTGTGTTGCATTTTGAATCACTTCTCTAACCAAAGAAAGGTGAGTGGTGAGTAATCACTCTTGACAACGTACTTATATTTTGGTGAATTGATGATAATGGAATTGTATGGATTTGTACATGCAAGTTTAGAAATTTCACTATTGAATATTATTATGTTATTTCATATCATATTTTACCTGTTATGATCATATGCCATGATATATTGAATATTATTATGTTATTTTATATCATATTTTACCTGTTATGATCATATGCCATGATATATTAAATATTGTTATGTTTATTTAATATTTTGTAATCATACTACAAGTTCCTTCACTATGGGTTGAAATGATACATACCCGAATGATTTTTAGATGAAGGAAAATTGTTATGGGATGAAATGATAGGCCTGAGAAATTTTATTTGACTTGGGATTGCGAGTTTGAAATGATATAAAACCAGGAAAATTAATAAATTACGAATTGAAATGATATATGTTCGTATTTACTTGACCCTAGGGTAGATAATTTTGTGGTTGATTTAAAATGATTTTCTAAAAATTATTAAGTATTTTGGATTTCTATATATGAATCTCAACAAAAATTTAATCTAATAATTTCTGTGAATTTGTTTCCATGAGTTAAAATTTTTATAAGAAATAAATAGTTGGAAATATAAATTTTGGAATCTAATTTACAGAATGAAGGTTAATTGAAATTAAGTAATCCGATTTGATGTAAAAATGGTATTTTATTCTAACCTATAAATTGTAAGTTTTAATTCATGTAATAGTGATTAAAATGATAAATGGTTTTGAGAAGAAAGGAAAATGTAAGTTAAACGTACATTTGACATGTAAGTTTTTAACTAATGTAAATGGTATAACTTGGGTAATTAAAATGATAAATGTTATTTACTAAAAGAAAATAAAGTGTAAGTTAATAACGTACTACTAACTTAGCATAAGAAATTTCAGCTTTAAAAATTGACATTTTAGCAACAAAGTTATTTAACTAAAGGTGTGGTTTCTTTAATGACCAAATAGCTAAAATTTGATTAATATAATAGGAATGATATAATGACTATGATAAAAACTGCAAATATATTTACCATTTGATTTTTATAATAGTAGGAAGTATTACGGTAACAATTCAAAACTGCTGCGATTTCCTTACTGTAACAATTCTGCACTACTGCGGATTCTTACAGACAATTCTGCACCGTTGTGAATTCTTACAGTAGCATTTCTGCACTGCTGCGAATTCTTACATTAGCATTTCTGTACTGCTGCGTTTTCTGAAAAGTGACATTTCCTAAATGCTACAAAATTCTCTAAAGGGTATAGTTCCGAATGTTATGGTTCTAAAGGTTACATTTTAAGTGCTATGATCTCTAAATTGTTACGTCAAAGTGGTTATATTAAATGAATTTGGAAGTGTTACAACTTTGGAAAAATGAATAATATTTTAAAGAATAATGATATGGAATTTATATGGTCTTTGAAAGGAATATGTTTGATATGAAAAATAAACCATTTGAAATTGAATAACCACGGGTTATAATAACGTTTGGTTGTTAAAGAGACCGGTATCGTATATGGGCATACTCTTTGTCAATACCGAAAACCACTTTAACAACTGTGTACGCAGTGGAGATTCCAGAATGAAGTAGGATGGTGGCGATGATCCTAAAGGTATATTTACGTGGACCTAACTCCCGTGAGTTAGCATAAGGTGGCTAAAACAGGAGCAATCGACGGGCCAAGGAGGTAGCTCCTCCGATCGGACACACTTCATCGGTAGCCATTCTATTACTTTGTGATTGATTTGGTGTGCACCTTTGATTCGGGAATATGGATCGCGTTGGGCGGTAGTTGCGGCTATGTGTTACCAACAGTCCGGAAGTGTAATTGGTATATCTACCCTGGCATTGCCTAGTTGTGTCGTGTCACCTACCCTAGCGTGCCTTCTACGAGTTCGGTTTGTACCATACCTATGGAGTGCCCTCTGACAACGTCCAGTACGGGCGGGATTACGGTACTGTATAGACTATGTGAAATAAAAATGTGTTAAGGGGGAAAATGTAACGCCTTAACGCTATTTTAATAGATTACTTTACTTTAGACATTATTATAATAGCGTATATTAATACATAGTAGATAGTTTAACAGATCCTTAAAGGATGGGCGATCCTAAGCATCCTTTAAGTTACTGATGCATTTCTTTTACAGTTCACTTGAGTTTATTTACATTTTATAAGTATGTATGTCCTGACTCGAGTGTTTTGTGTTTTTGCTTTACGCTTGGGTCAGCCTGAGTTTCACAGCTTTGGTTTCATCTTTTTGGAGCTAGAGATCCGCCGGAGATTTAGCTGTCTACCTGATAATTCTATTCCAGTTATTTCCACCCAGCTTTTGCTTTTGTAGTAGAGAACTTATGTACCTTGAATTTCCAAATGTATTGGTTTTAGACTTTGGTATTATGTATTAGTTTTGGGTCCTTGTATCTAGTAGCTTCATGAACTGCTATAGTTATTTTATTCCGCTGCGAGTTATTCTGATATTCCGTGTCTGTGATTCCGTGATTGATTTTATTTGCCCCAAATTTTATAAAAAATCTGTTGTTTTGAATTATTCAAGTTTGACATGTGTGGTTTTATTGTCGATTTGAATGATCCAAAACGGCGGGATGTTACGCACATCATAAGAATGTGAATAATATATGCTAATCCACATCACATACATATCCCTGAAATAGAAAGGGAGTCTGATATCACACAACTTGCCCTAAGGACCAAGGACTACTCGCCTCCCAAAGTGTACCGCATATCCCTACAGTCTTTAGTTACCTCGACGGACATCATGATCCCATCCATCAGTGGCTCGTCTACGACTAGCCTCGGTCACGACCCTACTTTGCCCCTATAGGTAATTGGGGGACTATGCGACACATGGGGCTGTAGGGCACCTACCCTACCAACTACCAATCTTGTGATGCGCATCCAAAATATCCAATAACAATGTCGCAGATCTAGGGTGCGACCCTACGGTCAGGCCGCCAGAGTGGATATTGGCCAATCTGGTTCACTCTTGAATCAAAAAGGTAGTTGGACGACAAGTGGATGACATATAATACTCATATCCAATATCCACATAAAGCTTTAGTCATAAGGCGACACACGACTCCGTATAAGTCACCACATGACAATAATTTACTATAGCTCTAATCGCATGCTGACACACAGTTGTACTCATAAGTCATCACGTGACTATATCATACTCACCGCAATGAGTATCATCACATATACGAGCAATTCCCATTTGAGTGATATTTACTTATAAAGATTAATCAAACGAATAACATAACGACGTCCCATACCATCACTTATTACTCGGATAATTATTCGATGCTCATAAACTTCACTCTATCCACACTGGATATCTTTATATGACAGGTTCGAAGGATAACCGGAAAAGTGTTACCGAAAGTCCCATACCAGACGGTATCACTTATCTGTTTATTCAAATTTCTCGTCACATGGAAATAAGATGTTCTAAGATACAACTATAATAAAAGTAACTATGTATAATACATATATACATAAATTTCAAAGAATATTATATATGTCATATAATACTAAGTAATGTCATAAATATAATGACATTATTAATCATAAAAATCCATATAAAGAAGATAAGAAATCAGAAACTAATATAGAAATAGATTATTCAAATAAATGTAATAAATGAATCAATACTTAGTAATAAATTATTCAAAATATAATTTTATATAACAAAATAAATTCTAAGAGATGGTTAACAATTTGATATTCCATAATAATTAAAACAATTATCTAAACTCAAAATAATTTAATATTTACAATAAATAACCAATTTCCCATTCTTATCTAGAATTAATTAATTATTAAATATTTACTAATAACATTGGAAAATTCAATTTAGGTTTCCAAATTATTTTATAACGCTGAATATAGCATATAAAAGTCATTTCATAATTTTTATATAATCAAATACTATTATTAAATAATATTATACTATCAAAAATAATTGAGTATGTTAATTATTTATTAAATACCAATTATAAATAATATCATATTTGTTTCTAGAATTTTATATAAGTTTCCTATAAATAACTTAAAATCTGACTTATTATTAAGAAAACAACTCACTATGAAAATAAAAGATGATCTAGAATCTACCCATGAAGATAGAGAGTCCCATATACGAGAAAAGGTCACAAATGGAGTCGAACCAAATAACATTGCAAAGGCATAATGATATTATGGCCGGGATATCCCCGCCCTCCAAACCTGCACCTAATCAATCAAGGGGAGTTGTTGATTAATCACTTCGTAGGCCATCACTTTTTCGTTAGTTACGAGGGCACTGAAGATGGAGCCTTGCCCTATGGAGCTAGTCTCTTAACCTCAGGAACCCCTCTACTGGTTAGGGTAAGCTTACCTCGCTAGACTCCTGAAGCTTCCCCAAAAGAATAGTTTGGATTGGTCCAACCTCACATCGATAGCCTCTTCGTCTACTTCAAAACACGATCATGGCTATGACAATATGCCTCTCCTGCGGTGCATGCATATGATAATTGTCTCACGTACTAATATCTGCTTCCCTTGTAGTTGTCAGCTCGTGCTTGACAAATCCCATCGGGTCTCCATAATCTGGAGTAAAAGGATTTGAACCTTTGCATGTAGTTACTACTGTCTAACCGCTTCCAAAATTCCTCTAGAAAGTCACTCATTAGCTCAATCATTTGGGAAGTTTGGTAGTCGTTACTCGAATTCGCACAAGTGTATCCACACCCTCTTGAGTTGACGAGGAATCCATTCTCGCGAACAAACACACCCCCTACACACCTAGGAGCACCCCTTCCGGCATACCATACCAAAGATCAGGGAAGAGTTCTAGATCTAGACCGAGGGCAGTCCTCTAATAAAAGATATGCACTTTAGATTTACGCCACCCACTTTGAGGGTACTTGTTCTCTAAGAAAGAAAACAATCTCTTCGATCGTTTTATAATGGAAACCTACGAGAAATGGGTAGAGGAAAAGAAAAGGGGAGATAATGCATTGGTCTTTATCTATAAAATATTAATGTCAAAAGCTAAATATTTTACTAATGTTTATTCCAAAAATTAATTTACCGACAACTATTATTAAATAGAACTTTTTCTTCAATTAAATTTACAATGCACCGAACACCTTTTATTTGTATAAATTATTATTTATATAATTAACCAACTTATATATATAATAACTACACAAAACTTTATACTAACATAGCCCAAACTGCAAAGCAAAGGCCCAGCTATAAATCACGTTCAGATGAAATCGCCAGGAAAAAAGTAAGAAAAGAAACGAGAATGAAATAAAGTCAGTGCTCTATAAGCTGTTGAGCATGAGTATGATCAGAGCCGGCCTAGGGGAAGCCCACCAAGCCCATGGGCTGGGGCGAACCCCAAGGCTAGGGCAACAAAAAAATGAAAAAAATGTAAGTTTGCATTTTCGTTTTCTTTCCGCATCAAAGCCCATGCGCACAAGTAAAGCCAACATCTAGTTTCAATTTCAAAACAAAGCCCTCCCATCGTTCTCCAATTTCTCAATCGCGCTTTTCTCAATTTGCGAAATAGAAGTATAGGGTTAGAGTCTCAATCGTTATTTTCTGCTGCTGCACCTGCCGTCTTGCCGTTTGGACTGCTGCTGTGTCTGCTGTCTTGCGGTTGTGGATCCATCTTTTTCAGTGTCGTTGGCTCCAATAGACTGACAGTTACTCCTGCAAGGTGATTTTGGAAAAATGATTAATTTGTTTTATTACTTAATAGCTGATTAAATTTGACAAGTGAGAATTGTGAATCTAGTAAGTTGATTTGTTATAGTTCAAGGTGATTTTCAGCGCCGTTGGTTGATTAACTTGATTGTTAGATGATTAGTTCATTCGTTCATTTATAAGTTGATTTATTAAGCAGTTATTAGGTGGTTAAAAATTTAAATTTAGTTAAGCTATTTTAAATGGTTTAAAATAGCTCTATTTTAAATGGTTTTGTGGTAACATAATTTACTTAAAATATGTTATTATATAGTAGATAAAATGACAAAAGAGAAAATGATAAGAAACGGGTGAGAAATGGAAAGAAAAAACTCCGGATATAAACTTAGTACGAGTTGTTAAATAAAGTGAAACAAATAAGCAACGCGCTTCAAAATGAGGATATGAATTTAAGAATGCAATCACAAGATTAAAACAACTTATTGAATTTGTTCAAATCTTTAGAGAACATGGTTTTGAAGAAATGGTGAATGAAGCAAATAACTTGTTACAGATGTTGGTATTGAACCAAATTTTGAGGTGAAAAGAGTTATTAGTAGAAAAAACACTTTGATGAGGATATTGAAAGTAGTAATGAAGAGAGTCAATCATTGGAAGAGATTTTAGAGGTACATCATTCATATCATAGACCAAGCTCTTACAGTATTCAAAGATCGATTTGAACAAATTGAACTTTATGACAACATCTTTGGATTTTTATTGGAAGCAAAGTTTATGAATCTTAGTAAAGAAGAATTAATGGAACATTGCATTCGTTTAGCAATTTACTTGAAATACTATGAACAATATGATGTATATGGAAAAGATTTATTTCCAGATTTAAAAGCTTTGCAAACTATGTTACCAAAGTAAATAACAAAATCGATTGATATTCTTGACTTCATAAGGTCTTATGTAGAAGATGGTGGTTTCCAATGTGCATGGGTTGCTTATCGGATTTTGTTAACTATTCCGGCTATGGTTGTTTCCGCGGAGAGAAATTTTTTTTAATTGAAATTAATTAAAAACTATCTCCGAACTACCATGTCACAAGAACGATCGAACGGACTAGCAATAATCTCAATTAAAAGTGGGTTTTCAGAGAAACTTAACTATGACAATTTGATTGAAAATTTTTTTACAAAAAATACAAGAAGAAACATTTTTCTTTGAACTATGTGAAGAATGTTTATCTATATTTGGTATGAAAAGTTGATGTTTAGTTTATGTTTTTTTTTGTATTGAATATTGTAGCCTACTTCATGTAATGCTTTTTGAATGCAAAGCGAATATTTTGCATGTTATAGTCTTTTATGCAATCTTATATCTAATATTAAAAATAAAAATGAAAATATAAAACAAACATTAAAAATTTTTGGAGCAAAGGGCAACGAATTTCAAATGTGGCTTGGACAACATATTCTTTGGACCGGCACTGAGTATGATCCCTTCCAATTATATACATGCGATACAAAATTAGTACCAAAAGAGATGTGAAACATTAATGTACACTCACCAGAAACAAGCTGCTCCTTCTTCTTCTCAAACATATATAAGTGCACAAACCCAACCATTAACATGCATGATAACCTAGTGATACGGAGCTAGGATTAGTGAAATAACCTCATGTCTTCTCCACTGACTCTCCCTTCACCAAATCGACTAATCTACCCCAGCGCTATCACCTTTCGGAAACCCTAGCAAAACGCGACATGTGACAGATTGCTACAGGCGGATAGTAAGTCGCGACCCAACTTGACGTCGCACCAGCCCAAACTTACTCCGTAGATGCTCTTCTCAACCATGAATCCAATGCCACTACCGGTTCAACCTCCCGTTGCCTATATCCCCGTCAATGTCTAAACCTAGTTTGGAACATTTGATTTTGACCACAACCGCAC
Organism: Allium fistulosum; assembly: GCA_030737815.1. Classification (NCBI taxonomy): domain Eukaryota; kingdom Viridiplantae; phylum Streptophyta; class Magnoliopsida; order Asparagales; family Amaryllidaceae; genus Allium; species Allium fistulosum. The sequence goes on along the minus strand of CM060902.1, from coordinate 792,431,809 downwards.
AACCCCATATTAACACCAAAAATTCTCTATCGCCCCTGAGGCTAATACTTCAAACGACATCGATTAATTCTATGTAATTTGAGAGTATTTATTTTTCAAAGATTAGTTTCCAATTTTGATTAAAATAAAGAATCTATAAATCAATTTTCATCCCTTTCTTATGCTAGAGTATATTGATGCTGATCTATCACAAATTTAAATTAGAGAATTAATAATTATTTATTAGATTTTTAATCTAATTTTTGAAGTGGAAAGAGGTGGTTAATATTTAGAATTCTCTCCTCTGTTCGTCAAACGAACAAATGAAGTGTATTTATATAGGAAGATGAATCATCTGGACATCAAAATTTCTGAAGAGAGTGAATTCAGTAATCATCATTTTAGAGTTTCAATTATTATTGGGCTTTATTTGCTTGGGTTAGGCTTTAGTACTTACGGATAAGCAAATATATCGTTATATTTCTTTTTTTTCTTTATTTCATACAACAATTTATATCCAAGCCTAAAATAAAAAAGTTACTTCTATATAAAACTACTTTCTAATAGTTTATAACATTATCTTATTTTACAAAAAATTATTTTTTGTAATTTCAATTATTTAATTCATTATTTTATTCAAATCATTACCAATTAATTTCCATACTATATTAGTAAATTTATTCACTTATCAAAATTAAACTTAGTATTTACAATATTCTAATTAATCATTATTTCCAAATTAATTTGTTCATATTTTCAAATTCCAAAATAAATAAATAAATAAATTATTTATCACTATTGTATTAAAATATTTCTTATCGTTTTCTAAATCATCACTAATTATCTTATTACAAAATTCTGATATCCTTAAATAAATTCAAGTTGTTAATTTTAAATCACATAAACCCAATTTTAATTAGTTAAATAATTTTTATAAATTAACCCTAAAAATCGGGTTGTTACATACCACTCCTTAATAAAATTGTACCCTTGCAATTTTCTTAGGAGGAATCTATAATAAAGCCAATAACTATATTATTAATTTTATTTGGATAATATGTTGGAAGTGTTTTCATATTAATATTGTAAAATTCAATTTAAAATAAAGTTATTTTGATGGAAAAGACTTTATGTTGGAAGTTCAATATTCTGAGAGTTGTATTAATGGTTATTTGATTTACATCTATTCCAAATTCCGAAGCAAGCTCATAATCTTCCCTCCATTTAAACTCATAAACTTACTTAGGTTCATGATATCTCAATATAATATTTAATCATCACAAGTCAATACAATTCCAATACATATTTTCCATAAAATTATCTTTAGAACCTTTTAACAAAACCATATTTATTAACAAAATTTCCATTAAAATTACATTTCACACTTTTATTAAAGTACTTTTCCAGTATAGTACTCAATTCCAAACAAACATAAATGCCTCCCGCGAAAATTAATAAATAGATTTCCTATTGTGCACTCTGATCATAATCAAAACTTGGGGTTTATAGTGACTATACACTGATAATCATTAAATGTGTGTGTGTGTAATATACTATCTCATATTATAGAAAATTACCCAACGTTCACAAAAATCAGGGACTCTAGGTCTCACTAAGGTCTTGACTCATGTCTCTTACATATCACGTATTGTTCTAAACCTACTCCGATACCAATTGTAATGGTGTCTTTCGCGGGTATAGGCTCCACTGTGGCCTAATGATACCTCAGACACACTGGTTTTACGACTAGCCTCTCGACTGCAACCAATCCATAAAATAGAACTTGTGGGGCTAAGAGTCAATGCTTTGCTATTAATCATAAGGCGAGAACCCCCCATCATGTGTGCTCCAACAATGACTAGCTCTGATTGAAAATCATTAGTGTGAATATACACATATTAGCACATGGTAATATACATATGCTAATACACAGCTAAATACATGTACAGACACATGACACTAAACATATGTTGACACACAGGTCAATACATAAACCGATGCATGTCTCGGTATAATCGTCGATGCACGGCTTCATGTAAGTCAACACACAACTATATTATATTCACCATAGCGAATATCATACACCGTATCCCCGTATTGAGTATCATCCACGAGCAAAGGGTAACCAAATAAATAATACTACGACGTCCTATACCACTACGTGTTACTAGTTTGTTTATACAGAACTCATACATCACACTCGCCCTTCTTTATTCTATATAATGAGTCCAAAGAATAACCGAAAAAGTGCTACCTAAAGTTCCATACAAGTCGGTATCACTAAACTGTTTATTCAAATTTCTCATCACATAGAATAAATGTCAATAAATGAAACCAGAAGGATGTCATCACAGTATCATAGTAAAATCATCAATCAAATTTATATCAATTACGAATCACTCATATACTTATTATACAATAAACAAGAAAGAAATATCAAAATAGATTATTCAAATAAATATAAATAATCAATACTTAATAATGAAACATTTAAAACATATAATTTTATATATAACAAAATAAATACTAAAAGATGAATAATAAATACATATTCTAGAATTAATTAAATAGTTACCTAAACACAAATATATATTTAATATTTATACTAAATAACTAATTTCTCCGTCTTATATAAAATTAGTCAACTATTAAATATACTACTAATAACATTATAAAGCTCATATTAAGCCCCCTAAGTAGTTTATAAAGCTGAGTACTTTATATATAACAAAACTATTCCAAAATTTTCTATAATTAAATACTATTTTAAAGTAATATTAGACTATTCAAAACAATTCTAATATATTCAAATTCTATTAAATATCAATTGGAAAGAATATCATTTTTATCTAAAATTTCTATAAATGTGTGTGTGTGTTACCTATGCTTGCGTTTATAACATGAAGGCACATATCATATCATTATATAAATGTACATATGCCTTGAAAACCAAGAAATGTAGCTTGCAAAATTTATGAGCATGAAATAAAGATGCTAGCACAGCAAAGCATGGACCAAAATATAAATGAAAGTTCAACATTCATTATATTATGATAATATATTACAATGTGTGGACATAATGAAAGGCCAACACTTATTATTTTATAAGATATGGACACAATGGGGGTAGCTATTGAGACACAATTAAACATAAAATTTGACATAACAAATCCCGACTTTAAAATCTTTTTGTCTTTACATGAAAGGTGGAAATTAGTGGGAGATAAAATGGTTGAGATCTCTTATGTCAAATTTTGTGTCACTGTTTTGTGTCTAAGTAGATATTCTCGTTGCATCTAATAATGAATACAAAATACAAATGATATACATACCCCCTATAAACATGAGTATAGAAATCACATAGTAATGCACCCAGAACACTGGCACACACACATTGAAAACACACTGATATCACACACATGCATGCATACAAAGCAAAACTCACTCAGGAACATGTCAAATATACATGTAGGCGAATAAAAATGAGAAGCATTTTGTTGGAGCAAACAAAATATACAAGGGAGCACTAAAATATGTTCACTAAAAAATACAATGATCTACTTAGCAGTAGGCATATATAATTTAACATACATGAACACACATGTAACTTACACACATTGGAGCAAACACATGCAAATACACACAAATATAAATCACGCACACACACCATACTACAACACACGAAAACACACACACACACAGATATATATATATATATTCATTAATATGCACATAGACCAATGAACACCACTAAGCGTGTGTGCGCGTGCGCGCACACACACATATAAACTTATGCACTCATACAACCATACACCAAAAACCACACACTGTAAAGCACCATAGTAATAAAGCACACACTGTTACATATACATATACATAGATATAGACACACACACATATTGTAACATTCCCCCCTCTGACCGCCTCTAGTCGGTAATTAAACCAACTCGAAACATTCAAAAAGATGAATTGTTATTTAGTTTATAAGGTTTAAACAGAATCAGCCACAGAAACACAGGATAATAACAATAATTTAAAACAAATGAATTGTAACGATCTCGGATTTTTTGCGTTCGAAAATCGACATCCATACTTTACATCGTACTCGAATGCCGTAGATTCGACCGTTCAAATCCGAGTCGCCGGAGCTTATAACAACATTAAGTAAACAACACAGCGGAAGAAAGAAAACAATATAGATATACAACATCTGATACAATATCCAGATACAACAATGATACAATGAATATCTATATACATCAGAGATATGATACAAGAAATAGCAGCGGAAAAGAAAAGATAACATCAGCAGCGGAACAATATCAATAGAAGTGATAACTCCAAAATGATCTTCAGACAAGAATGAATCCACAACTCCAAGATAAGCAACATCAGTCCATGAACTCCAAGAACTGAACCAGCTCCAGATAATCTACTAAACCTGAATATCTGAGAAAACCCAACTCTAGACTGCCCGTGTGGAAAATTGTGGGCACCCAGAGTTTAGGAAGGGAACAATAAACTCCGGATCAGTCATGGGACTGGTGTGAGCAACAAAAACAGTTTATCTTTAAACAAACACAAAAGGCTTTTAACATTGAAACCCGCAATGCTTTTCGAAAATGAAACTACCATAAGACCTCCCACCACACACACAATGCAATCGCAGAATTGGAGGAGATTTCTTCTTATGATAGTCAAAAATGCTTACTACGCGAAATCAAAACTCTTTTGATATTATTAATAGTGCATAGTGTAGAAAAACATTTCAAAAATATAATATCAATCTTAGCCAACATACAAACATTGTTGTATGTCTACTATAACTACTACGTTCAGTAGCAGGTTATCGCCACATTCCATAGCAGGTAATACAACTAAAACCGTACAGGGTTCGTATTGTTTCTTTGGATTTCCAACAAATGATCAGGCTAAGGAACTTCCTTACCGAAATAGAAACGCCTCTGGAAAGACGCCCCGGATCCTAACCGGATCTCTGCAAACAAAAGGTCGACGCTACCTCACGCTGTACAGCTGTAACTAGGTAACTAACACACTGACGCTACCTCACGCTGTACAGCTGTAACTAGGTAACTAACACACGAGTCATGTCATCCCCCGGTCGTTACCGACCTTTATCCGAGCGCTCGATAACCAACATCACACATAATAAATAAAGTGTATCCACATGAGTAAGTATCTGGGCTCCATACCATGATACCACCCTTTATCCAGAAGGAAATGACATACCCTAGGGGCGCTACCCCTACAAACCTTTGCCGCAACATTCCTGTTTCGACCATTACTGGGTTGTGAGGCTCGACGAAGTCTCGTCCACAAAACAACGCTTTTTCACAAAGCCACGCTTTGACCAACAAATGATCATCAGCACTTCGTATGCCACATTACCAAATTGGGAATGTATCACTAGTAACCATCAACTACATAACCTCTGAGCTCGTACGTCTCAGAGAAGGGTGTTAAGCTAAGAGAATAAATTCTCCGCCACCAACAGAAATGTATTTGATAGAAACCAGCTTTACATCTCAAAGTGTAACGTCAGACACACATCCATACAAGTCTGTTCCGGGTTCGAACAGAACCGAAGGCACTTCCGAAGAAGCCCTTGCAAATCCGGGTATTCACAATCTCGATCGGACTTCCCATCACTTAGGGAATCTCTATACCGGAGCCATGATGTAGAGAAAATCGATAGGTCATCATATCGCTCTCGCAAATACCCGGTCTTCACCACCGGTCTTCAAATGCTATCCATATCGTCGTATCACTATTCAGAATGGGTTATATGACACAAAGGTCCTCTCCCGGCTAAACCGAATAACGAGCGCAATTAAAAATTATCTGGATACTGGGGTCTCAGTTAAATCACAGCTTAAAGCTAAAAACTTTTCATTCGAATGGTAAAACAAATTACCATTTCCAATCTTTTAAACAAAAAGATTCATTTCAAAAACCTTCAATGGTTTAAACAATTTCCACACTTTTAATCTTTTAAACAAAAGATTTAATTCACAAAGTTAACCCCATTCACAAAGATCCATTCATGGATTTCAAAACAATTTCCATTTCACTTGGATTAACTCGTTAAATCTTTAAGTCAAGATTTAACTTATAGCTTTCAAAACTCGTTTCCAAAGATTCATTCATAGTCTTCCAAAACAATTCCATTTCAAGTTAGATTAACTCATCCGGTCTTTGAAATCAAAGACTCATTTCATAGTTTTCAAAACATTTCAATTCCATTTCAAACTTGAAACCTTTCAACACAATTTGGAAATCCTTTCTTATGTGAAAGCTTTTACTATTTGAAAACAAATAGTTTCGTTTCAGAAAAATCCAGTTATATTTACACGAGTTAAAACTCTTGAATTAAATTCAAATTCCCAAATCAATACCTTTAAAATGGTTTAACCCATATATAACTAGTATAACATCTTTAATCCCTAGTTTCAAATCATAGAATTCAATTTCAAACTTGAATTCAAATTTAAATCAAATTATTTAAATTTCAAAACTCGATTAAGTTATTCAAAATAACTTTTATCTTTGAAATTCCATTTCAAAAGCTTTTCACTTTAAACCTAAATTTCCAATTTCAAAATCAATTGAAATTAAAATTTCAATTTCAAAATCATCAAATTCAAATTATCTGTGACTTAACCGATTTCCACGTGAAATCCATATTTGTGTGTGTATGGTGTAGTCCAGGGGTTTAACACAATAGTGCAACATCAATCATTACAGATATATCGATAAGCGGTATAATCGATAACGCTTATCTTCATTCACAGATTCATAGATAAAATAAATTTATCAGTCACAAAGATTCATCATTACAATTCGATGTGGGTTTCGGATAACCAGCTGGAATCCGACTCCTTGTCGCATCGAAATTCAAGTGTTGTTTACGGGTCAAGGGTTTCATATTCACATAGTAATATATCACAGATATAACATCTTAGCACATAACATAACATCGCATCACATAACTAATATATCAATCCAATACACGACACTTGATGATAGTTAATCATCTTAAATTAGGGTGAGATGATTTAAGTATTTTTAACCACCAAAAATTTAAATCAACGATTAATTATTCTTAATCATCTTAATTCATTAACCCTTGATTTTAATTGTTTAAACCTTAATTATTTTTATTTATTTGATCATCCTTAAATTTATCAACTTTTAATTATAGAGTAATTTCAGATTTAAATGGTTCAAATCCTTATTTAATTATTATAAAGGAATTTATTTTTAAGTAAAACTTTAATATTTACTTCTTAAATATTTTGTCAAGTTAAATTCCAAATCATTTTATTCTTAAAATCCAGATTTTAAAACTTGATTTGTTTTAAAAATTATAAAACTTATTTCTTCACAAAACCTTTGCTAGAAATTTAAACCAGAAAATCATCTCGGGCCAAACCCGAGTCGATCACACCAAAAACTCAAGCCACCTTCGAATCCACTGCCAATCTCCCCCACTTCGAGTCACATATCAAAATGCACGAACACTTCACCGAGATCGACTTCAAGAAAACTCGCGTACCATTTTCTGCTTCAACCCAGACTTCATCTTCTTCACAACCCAAACGTGCACACCCATGCACCGTATACCTGCTCCGATGATCAGAGCTCTTTCGATCGACACTACCACCTCCGGCAAATCGCTGGCGATCACAACAACCAACTCGAGCATCTAGATTTTCGAATACGCCAGAGAAATAAAATCGAGCTATCAGACTTAAATCTGGAAACACCACCTGATCCAAAAACCACCACGAAATCGTCACCTCCGATGATCTGAAGCCTCGCCACCATGCCCAGAGGCTCATCACACGCCAATGCTACGATTCCCACCAATTCAGACATCTCCGGTTCGCCCACGACCATGCGATCGCCTCGATTTCCCTGTCGAACCCATCGATGCCTAAAACCCTATACCGATGCCTCGCCACCACCTCAATGATTAGAAAAAACCTTAATCATTTTTCCTGTGTTCGGCAACCTCCATACCATCTTCGACATGAGGCACTACCCAAGGATTGTCGTCGATGATCAGATATTGACGAAAATATGGTTTTTGTTCAACTTTAAAAATCCAAACAATTATCAGCTTAAATATTCTGAATTGATTACCTAAATTCATGAATTTGAAATACGAACATGATCATATTATTCAATCTTGATTTCGAGATGATTTAGTTTTGTAAGGTAAATGTTTATCCCTGTCATTTATATTTTTTTCAATACATACCCAATAAATATTTAGGGAACTACTTTTAAAATTATCATAACCTGGCTATAACTATTTTTCTTTTAGAAATCAAATCCTGAAATTCTGTAGATAAGATGATTTTGGACCTTTTTTTTTCAGGTTTTTAAATGAAACTGTTGTTTAACAGAGATATGTTGATAGTTATACACAGACATACATCCAGCAACACACATATATATGTTCATACAAACCAGCCAACAAATTCACATCCATCAACATCTTCATATAAGATTCAAAGAAACTGGTCTAAAAATTTAAGTTTTCTCACAGTGTTTTGAAGAAGGACAGAGCTTCAAGTTGGAACAGGTTTGAACATTTCAAGTTGAAATTCTTCTTCTTTAATCTCTGGCTTTGATTTGATTTGAATTGTTGTTGAATCTTTGTTTCAGTTTTAAGATGGTATTTACTTTAGATCTTTGCCTTAGCTTATGGACGAATTAAGAGTAGAAGGCTGATATGAATGAATTGGGTTTAGTGGTGATAGAACTTGTACAGGTAATATCATTTTGTACAAAGGATAAAATATTGTTTGTACAACATAGATCAGAGAAATGGAGGCTGATATATATCTCTCGTGTACTAAGGAGGCTGGAGATGCTTGCATTTATTGCTTAGCCTGGTTTCTACTCAATTATATTTGCTTTGGTGGCTGCATACATTTTCCTTAGGTGGCTAAGATGATATTATGTTGTATACTAAGGACATTTCCATTTATTACTTTACTTGTTTATTTCTTGCCTGCATTACTTATATGTACTTAGTTGCTGTGCTATTTTCCAGGTTAGAGTATATTATTTTACTTGCTTTACAAGCTTGTCTCGGCTGGTAAGAACATTATGGGTGCTTCATTTATTAGTTGTACCACTTATCTTTGTTTTCTTCTTTTATTTGCATACTTGAATATCTGGTTTTATACTTGCATAGGTATTTTGTTTTACCAGCCTACATACTTATACAATACATATTTGAATGTACATTTGTTGTCTCTTCATTTGTAAGCTTATACACATCTATTATTATCATTTATTATTATTATTAAACCATTTAAACTTAGATTTAAACTCGAATTCAATATACATATATATTAACTTCAAATTTTCTCATATATCACGTATACATATATATACACATATATGTACAATATTTACAATATTATTAAATTTAAATGATTCATTCCAAATTTATTTGGATTCGGGAAAACTCGAATTTATTTAAAATAAATTTTACAAATTTTTATTCAAAAATTCATTTAATTATCAATTTAAATAAAATTAAATTTCGGGGTCGTTACATGAATCTTTATTTTATTACTATAAATCTTTTTGAATACATCAGAGTTTATACAATTTAATACTGATACAGCGGAATATCTTAAAATACAATTTTCTTGAAAGCTAAAAATGATTCTTTACTCTCTCTCTCTAACTTCGCTGCTCGAAAATCTTCAAGCTGTAGAAATACTCGGTCTGACCCGAGTATTACATTCAAAAGAAAATAATACACAGGTCAGTCTAATTCAAACCAGTTATTAGTGCATAGAGGCAATAATAATCAAATAGACGACAGTCACAATAATTCCCGTCTATCCGACTCTTTAAACAAAGAAATCGGATAACGAGAATTTTAACACTAAACAGTGTTAAACAATAAATTAGCAGATTTAAAAAAACATCAACAGAGATAAATAAACAGAGTTTCAGTGAAGAAAATTCAGGAAACAGCAATTCAGCAGATTTAAGTATCAACAAAGATATATGAAAAGATTTCTAAATGAAAATGATTTAGAAAAGAATAGAATTGCCGAAACGGCGATTTAACAACAAAAATCATCAAATCAAAATACGATTCAAAATATTTTGAAATTTTAACATAAAAACAATTTTAGAAACAACAAAACATCAATTTTGATTGGCTGCCGTACACGCACGCGTGTACGGCCTCGCCAATACAACACATGTGTGGCTGCAGTACACGCTAACGTGCACTGCCTCGCCAACTCGAGTAAATACTAACAGCAATCAAAGCTGCAGAGGTCAAGTCAGTAAACTGCAAGTATTAAAGAGGCAAGAAAATAGTTCAATACCCAAGCAAACTCAAGAAACAAGTTTCCAAACAACTCATGGCTGCACACTTCAACAAGTGTAATATTTTATATAAAATGAAACTGTGACCACTATTTAGATTCAAGGGCAAACTGCAACAAAAATGCAGCCACCACAAGGTCATAAGAGCAAAACTGCAACCAAAAAAACTCATATGCAGTAATAAAAAAAACGCAGCCATGGATAAGGCAGCATAGTGAGACACAACCCAAATAAATGGTAACCAGCGAAGCAGTGAAACGACAAAGGGTGCAGCTCATGACGAAGTCAGTGCCAACAGTTAATGGCAGCAACTCAATCAATATGATATGCACTGCACAGCATACATGGGGTTCAAGTCCCAAACTACAAAGTGATCAAGGCATGAAACAGACAAGTGCTCAAGAGATGCCTCTCACAAACAACTAAAGCCAAGCATATAAAGATGAAGCAGCTCAACATCCAAAACAAAGCACAGGGGCTCAAATGGCCAAGTGCGCAAGGCGGTGGTACAACATGAAGACAATGAAGGTGAGAGCACCAAAGTTTTGGCACCTCGTCACACAACAATAAAAGATTATGAACTCAACAGTGCAAGTGAACTCAACCAGACAGCCAAATACAAAGGCAACTGAGAAATGAATTATACAAGCCAACATCAGTGATACGGCCTTAACAATGAAATAGCTATAAACAACCTTTTATGAACACTGCAACACTCAAGTATACGAGGGCAAAACCCAAGAGCATTAAAAAAATCAGTTTAGGGAATATGCAAACCAGATAAGGAATGCACCAGAACAGGAAAATCAATTCAAAATTCAGCTTAGATGAAGCAAAATATATATATACATGCAAGAATGCATAAAAAAAATGAAGTTTGAAAGCAAAATATATATATACATACAAGAATGCATAAAAAAAATGAAGTTTGAAAGCAAAATATATATATATACATACAAGAATGCATATATATGTATATATGCCAGAAATCAAGATGACAATCCAAGTGGTCAGACCCTTTAAATACAAAGCCAATCACTTACAAAATACAGAGGTCAAGCCAACATGCTCAACACAGTGCTGGTGAAATCATCAATGAATCGAAGTCAGTGAGAACCCTGATTCAAACTTAGAACCAAATACAACAAAACCAAATAAACAAGTGCACCTTCAAACACTTGAACCACTGACCGACCCCAAGCAACACAGTGGGACAAATATGCAAATACAACATAATTAATATCAGTGTACATGAATAATCACTGAACAAGGGAGTAGCCTCAAAGACTAGACGAACAAATCCAGGTGTAAGGCATAATAATGCACAGGAAAAAGATCGAAAATGCTATCAGGGATGAACGAAACAAATTGGCCAGAGTCATGAATCAGTAGAAAATCGAACAGGGTTGCAAGTGGAGCAATTCAACGTCACAAAATCAAGTGAAGGCCGAAGCCCTCTTAAATTCATGAAGCAGCAATCTCAACTCAAGATAATGCCAAAATCAATGCCGAGAGTATAGAATGTCCAAAATTTCAAATTTGTTAAAATCAGAGAAATCATGAACAACGACATCAGAGAAATTATCAAAACCGAAACCAAATCAAACGCAAGCATATTACTAAGCTGAATTAGATGTGAGTGAGGGACGATTCACTCACCTTGACTTGAAGCGGTCGCGAATGAATGCGAGGGGGAAGACGAAGTCGAAGCCGTGGCCTCCCGAAGACGAGCGAAATCGAAGAAGCCCTAATTGTTGAACGTCGCCATTTTTATTCGTTTTCTCGTTTGCTTTAGGTTTACGAATGAATGAGAGATTTAGGGGTTTTCGTGGTTTTACAGAGAAAAAGGGGGGAAAGAACGTGGTTTTGCAGAAGGGAACGTGGTATAGGGTATGGCTGGTATCATATATTTGTTTCTTTTATTTTATTTTCATTTTTTTTATTTTTATTTACTTTGTTTTGTTTTCATTAATTACTAATAACTTATGCTATTGAATTTTGTAGATAAAATTTTATTTCTTTCTTAACATCTTCATCTATATAACATTTATTTGCATATATCTTATCCATTTTAAAGATGTGGAGTTTTTAATTTTAATCAAATAAGATAAATTCGATTTTTAAAAATTCAAAGATTTCATACTTTGAAATTTTAAAGCAAATTGCCTTATTATTATATAAATCCCGATTCAAATTTTAGATTCAAACACATTTCTCATTTTAAACTTGAAAAATTCGAACAATTTCACAAATTTAAATCAAAATTTAAATCAATTATTAATTTAAAATAATCTAAAATTTTGGGATCGTTACACATATGCACACACATTATTACACATTCCAACCCAACACAAAAACCCACATGTATACACACATATCTAGAAAGCTAGCAAACATTTTATATTATATGGAAACATTAGCATGCATGTAACATGCGGTGGATAAGAGTCACAATGTCTATTGAGGTAACTAAGACTATAGGAGCCATGCAGGTTGGGCATGTGTGTCGTGTTCGCCAGTTACGTATGTAGTCTCCTGTAGCAAGCAGTCATCAATCTCCCGTCTAGTTCAGAGTATATGTGTATTGTGGATTAACATATATTATTCACTATCTCATAAGGTGACTATACTAGAGACTAGATGAGTCGAAAGCGTAGTCAGTCCCCATTATATCCATATTTTTTGATGATTTGATATTTTTGAGATAAACTTTATTATTGATTGTGATTTGGATTGTGATTGGATTATCTTTGTGGTTTGTATAGTATTGGAAAACATTTGGATGATTTAACAGGCTATCTCATTTTATCTATTAATTTATGATTTTACGATACTATATTAGGGCATTGAAGTAAGTTAGCCATATTCTCTTGATGATTTCATTGTATACGATGAGGTTGTATTATAGGGATGATTCACCCATTGAATATAGTCTTCTTGGTTTCTATTGATTTGTTTTTGATGATATCTTCATACATGATTTTGATAAAACTAGCTTGTGTTTACTGGGTTTTATCGAGACAAGTTATACAGTTTAATTGTATGATATTATATATGATATACTTCATGGATATATATTCTTAAGATTGTATTTTTAACAAACATTGTATATTACATGTTATATATTATATACTATCACTACGAACTCCATGTCCTCTGTTATATGCTATATATATTGTGTATTGTTCTATCTTTGAGGCACTTGTTGTGTTTATTATTTTATGTCGATACTGTGTACGTATAGGTGAGTTATTTATTCGATGTTTTAATACGTACCAATGTCAGCCTAAGAGAATATTCACATGTGTACCACGTATTGCCTCATTCTCTGTATTACCCGACAGTATTACTCTATATTAGTCCTAGATAGTATGGGTATAGTGGTGGAGCATTACAATTTCGGGTTATAAATGGGTTATAAACGGGTCGTAAACTGGTTATAAACGGGTCAAATTCGGGTTCACGGGTCGAGTTGGGTTATAATCGGATGGGTCAACCAATATAATTATAAACGGATTATGAACGAATCAAATTCGGGTTCACGGGTCAAATTCGGGTTGACCCGAAAATGACCCGCCCAATTAATTGAGTCGGGTTAACATGCTAATTTCCATGTAATCTTTGGGTCGTGTTGGAAATTGACAGCCCTAGTTACACGGATGCCGGTTGAAACTTTCTCAGTGCAAACTTTTATTTATTGGCATGTAAGAATGCCACATACTGTCATGTAAGCAGTGAGTTTGCTCCTAGACAAGAGCTCCTCCTCAAATCAGTTTCTCTTCGATTAGTGTAAAGTCACTGTTGTGGGAGAAAAATACGTTTTCATCTTTTTTGTTTTTGGTTTTCGAATGTGAACGAGCTACATAGTATCAATGAAAACTTGTTCATAGATACGCATAATTAGCCCTGCAGGCCCACAACTAGTAATATATATGAATGTTATGTTGATAATTTCGACATGGTCAGCAAGGAAGAAAAGTAATATAGGACAGATAAACAATTGTTTGTCAACATATTTATTAGGCAAGATACTGTTTATGTTTTTGGATGGTATTATGTCGGTGCAAACATGATTAGACAACGACATGAAAAGGAACGACGTTGGAAAGGTAAAGCATTTGGAAGAAGTACATGTCATGTGCCAACTGCCCATACTAAAATTTGTAAACCTTTCATTCATGATCTTCCAAGTCAATATAACTATAGTCCTGTTAAAAGAACTGTAATTAGTGATTGAAAAGAAAAGCAAACCATGTGAAAGAACTCAATGGATGCATTTCAACTCCATAAGATAAGAAGACTGGAACATGATACCCATACACTAAGTCTTCCTGGCCAGTAATTTATTGAACTTCGAATAAGCAACTTGGCATTTATTGTTTTTTTTTGTTGATCCTAGAGTGCACTAGTATTCTGGAAAAAAATTAAGCCTGGAATTTTTTTTGCATTTGTGTATTTTATATAAAAATATACGTATTCGCACACAGTCCATTTCCATTACTTTTCCTCTATTTTAATCTCAGTTTTAATGACATTAAAAGTTTCAAAATTGCTCTTTGATATCCTCTTCTTCTTTGCTTTGCACTCAGTAGATCATGTATTATTGTTGCTTTTAATAGTATCCATTTTCAATATCTAATTTTCTTTTCACCTCAGAACATCAAATATTTTATTCAAACAAGCATATAATTTAATAAAATATGAAATTGATTTTATATAAAGTGATTAAACTATTTTTATTTGTAATGCAATATGAAATTCTGAAAATACCCATGATTAAAACATGAATTGCAAACGATGTATACTGCTATCCCGAAAGTAAAACTATTCGAAACAACGCTGAATTGTTTTGATCGTAACTTTTAAGCAATTCATCTGATTTTGATGATTTTGCCCATTGTGAAAAGCTAAGAATATAAGAAACAGCTTTTATTTTAAGTTTTTCATCAAATTTTGTTCTTTAATAGGCTAAAATTACAGTTTTGAAAAGTGGACCTGCTACGTATATGGTATTTGCTGAAACGATAACATTTACAAAAATGACAATAACTTTCTTTATACACCCTATTTTCATGATCCGAATTTTTTTATAGAAAGCCATTTGACTAATCTACAACTTTACTTCTAAAACTTATTCATAGTTTTGTGCTTTGACCCTTGTGATCATTGTCGACATATGGTCTAAAACAAAAATTTTGTGTTGCTTATTCATTACATGAATGTATACTTATTATACTTTTTTCATATGTCACCAGTATCTAAACTTGAGTTGGTTATAGGTCCATATGAAGCATACTTGGACTAAATGGCAACTTCGTCTCGCTTTTGCTTGCATAAAAGTTAATAGCCCGCGTTAAACGCTAATAAAATGGTACGTTTTTATGCGATATTCATATATAATGTGATATTGTTGCGATATTGTTGTGTTTCCCCATGTTTCGGGATGCCCTACTAATTGAGATGTATACATTTTATGATATATTGTGTTTTGATTTTTCGGAACGCTCCCCGTAAAAAGGAGAATCTATTGAATTTTTTTGAAAAATTCGACACTTGAAATTTTCATCGTATGCGAAAATAGAAAGACGTTGAATTGAATCTATTTAAATTGTAGCATACGATAAGAGAATTAGAAGAAGAGCCACATAGAGAATTGGGTAGTTAAATTTGATAGAAGATCGTGGACAAGAAGAAAGTCAGGGTATGAATTGTTTAGCGTCTCCCTATAAGAATTGTGAGGACGCATTTTCATAAGCAGGGAGTCTGTAACAACCCTGCTTTCTACGCTGTAATTGCACATAAATTTATTAAAAATAAAAGTATTCAAATTTGGTTTTCTATAATTACTACTTTGATTCTTATTTATTTGAAGTTTATTTAATAAAAGATATTGTTTTAATAAATTGAATTAAATTAATAAATTCTTTTCAAATGAAATATTAAAAACTGAATAAAATTATGCAATTATCGAAGTATGATTTATAGAAGGATGTGTGGATCAACATAATTAAACCGAACTTTAATTACAAATAAATGATAGAGTTACTTAAAAGGGATAGGAAAATGAATTAATTGAATTAAAAGAACTCTAATTCATTTAGCCCCAAGTCCATAAACCCTTAAAGCCCAATGTAGCCAAGAACCTTCCTGAAATCAAACCCGAACCTTTTATTCTCATGACCCATGCCCTAAGCCCCAATTTCCCATGGAAGAAATAACAACTAAAGAGAATGAAAAATAAATGAAAATAAATATATTTATATCGCGCAATGAGGCGCTATCGCCTGGTGATCGACGAAGCGTGGGGTCACGAGCACAAGCCGGTTATGGTGGTAGATGCATATGGCAGCGTTGAAGCGCGATGGCTGCTTCGATGGGCACGCATCATTCTGATTGTACATCATTTAGATTTATTTCTTTATTGTGAGTTAAAACCCCTTTTAACTGAAAATACCAATTTTAAACTTCCAAAATTCCTTCTTTATCCCTTAATTAAATTTAATCCTTACATTAAAAAATAAATTCTTTATTCTTTAAATTTAATATCACTTTAGTTTTAAAGTTTATATTTCCCCTATTAATTCAAAATTCCTTTATTCCATATTTGTTAAAATTCTGAATCGCTTTTATTTTTATTTTCTTTCCAATTCATTATTAAATTTATTCCAATCCACTTGAATTAATTTACTTAAAATTTACACTTTTATTCCTTTTCAAAAATCCAATTCTAAAGAATTTAATAACTCATTATACTTAGATATTCAATCCAACTATATCTTCTAATATTTCAATCATCAATAAAATCATCACAGAATATCAATATTCATAGCACAGAATATTAAATAATCTAAATAATTTTGAGGAATCCAGTTAGATCCCTCCAACCTGTTTCCCTACATCCACAGATGTTAGCACAATACCAATTCCACTTCGAGGTGGAATATCGCGGTATATGGGTTTTATATAATATCATCCGCTATTATGCGACGCATAGGGTCTCATCCGCTATATAATGCGGGAATATCAATCACCAATATATATATACTATATATATAATACCACATCAAATCAATCCAATCATTCACCAATTATTTAAATTTAACTATTTAAATTTAAATTAAAACCAGATGGGTGAGATTAACTCAGCTTTGCTTTTTAATATGCCATCTGATCCCATCTCGACTTGTCCATTTCGGATTTTTGACCTTGTATAAATATTATATAACTTATTAATATTTTAAATTAATCGAACAATTAATTTTCGATTTACAATTTAGTTTAATTTAACTAAAGATTTAAATTTAATGAAATAATTAAATTTCAAACTGCTTTTCTTTTAATAAAATATTTTTAGCGACCAAAATAATTTAATAAGTGTATTAGACAAAATTTATCTCTAGAATACATTGTTTTAAAATAGGCTAGCAGACTCAAAAAATGTATATGGGTATATTTATTTTTATTTCCCGAACTACATAAAAATATACTATATAAGTTTCTTTTTCTTTACAACCTTATATATTTATTTCTGTCACAATCCTATCTATCTGCCAGCAAACATCTTTCTATTTTTCTTCCTTTTTGTATATACATACTTGTTTATATAAACATTTAAATTGATAAAGATAAATCTGAAAGTATACCTCATTGCAGGCCATCGTCACGGCCTCGGGTAAACACTCGAGCCCCCAAACCATCGCAAGCCTGCCCCCCTTCTGAGTCGCCTCGCCTTGATCGAACGAGCGCCTCGACCTTCCTCATTTTTGAAACTCGCTACCCAAACGCTCTCGAATTGCTCTCGATCGACCCGCTCCTCTTGAGTTCGAACAGTGGTGAGAAAAAAAATGTCGCGACCCCTTCTAACTCATGCTCGACCGTGTTCGACTTTGGTCCTTCCCAGTTGCCGCCTTCACGATGCCCTAAAATGAAACCTTATCCAGTCGTCCCCACTCTCAAACTCAAGTTCGAGCTCGCATCAGTGATTTTCGAATTGGCTTCAAGTTTCTGTTTTTTTGGAAAAACGAATAGAGAAGGGCGGAGAGGGTCTCGATTTTTAAGAAGAGGAAAAGAGGAAGACTGTCGCCATTAATTGTTGAATTCAATTTCGATTGAATTATCTGTGCTACGCTCTTTTTTTTTATTTGACTGAGAGGATTCTTGATTTTCTCTCAGACTTCGGCCATAAATCTTTTCGAGGAAGGCAGCGATGTCTTGAAAAGAGAAGACAGACGTGAAAAATTTCCCAGGCTACGGTGCCTTGAAGAACGTAAAAGCTGAAGTGGAGAAAAGTTTTGATGTGGATATATTTTCGGCTGATGGGAGTGCAGATTGTTAAATTTTGAAATGTGTATATATATAAGTGTGATATTTAAATTTAAATCATTCCGAATTACGTAGCTTAAAATCCCGATCTCCTACCGAGGTGTGCCGCTAGGCGTTCGTAATGTTATACCCCTATTTCGAATGCGATGGAAAAGGTTTCAAGTCCAAATTCGATCGTATGGAGAAGATAGCTTTTTGGACCCAGTTATTATATTGAATTCGATATAAATTTCAGCGCGTTTACCTATCGTACGCTCACATAACAACTCCAAACACTACAAAAATTCAAATCTGATAATAATACGATATTATGGATCCAATGGAACTGGTTTCGTCAAATTCCGAGACTGTGCCTCGGAAGGCTATTTTTAAATCCAATTTAAACGATAAAATTTTCAAAACTGAACAAAACACTTATAAATTTAATTTTAGAAGTTCTATTATCTTCTGTACTATTAATATGAATTTTATAAGCCTTCAAATTATTTTTAACCAGCTTAAAACTCCAGATTGTATATTTTACTCAACTTCCAATTATTAAATTCAACAATTAAATCACCAAATAAATAATGATATTTGAAATTTTGAGTTTAAAATTAACTCTTAAATATTTAAAATCAATTAAATATTCCAATTTCAAATATACAAAAATCCGGGTCGTCACATTCCTCCCCCCTTAAAAGAATTTCGTCCCCAAAATTACTAGTTAGGAAGAATGATCCAATACCCGTCAACTATTTCCCAAAACTAACCAGTTTCAACAACTTGCTAAACAAATCTTTTTATCAAAGACACATTAACCTTTTACTAACTTTTCAACTTATCCGTAAGTTCCTAACAACATAACTTGCTTATCAATTCAAATTTAAATTTGAAATCAAATTTTGAATTATCAAAATTTTCTCAAAATTTTTCTAACTCTCTAAATTTCGAAATTTTTTGCCAGCGTCTCCTTTGCGCGGCTAGCTCGGTACAACTACAAAATGGCTCTACGGCCTCCCAAATCCAAAAAGAAAACAAAGCCAAGTGGCTAGATCAAAACCCAATCATATTTCATAAAGAAATTCAAATACTTACCTTTTTGTTGGGCTATTTAAATTTATCTTCTGAAATAAAACATCAATTCCCTTTCTGCTTTTAAAACACCTTTTAAAACACCTGTACCTTACTAAGTAATAATATCCAATTACAAATTCCAAAATCATTTTATTTAGTTCGTTACACAATTTCAATTGATTATCCATTATATCAATTTCCTTTTATTCTCATTCATTTTGATTGTTGTTCACTTATCCACAGTTATCCCATTTCCCCACTTTCAATTTAAATCTTCATTCAATTATTCATTTAGTATATACTTCCATTCCAAAATTACTTAGTATATTCCCAAAACCAATTTACTTAAGAATTTCATTCTTCAATTCTTAAGTTCAATATAAATATTTCTTATATTTATTTTACTACTTCACCACTGAAGTGTATATTCAAATTGAATTCCAATTCCATATGAATTCAATTTATTTCAATTTATCTTCAATTCTGAATATTGAATTTTATCTTCCATTTATACTTATCCATACCATTATTTTAAATTAGTTTTACCCACTAATTTATTTCAATTCCCAATTTGAAATCGTTATATTCCTAACAAAAATTTTCAAAAATTTTCTAACTCCCAAAATTTTTGGAAAATTTTGGCAGAGTCTCCTTTGTACGGAGGAGCTTTTGCAATTTGACAAAAGAGATAAATATATATACATCGACCCACACGGTCGGAAAAACAAAAACAGTTCATATTTCCTAGTTTAATTGCATAGGCGTACCTTATTTAGCATTTTTTTTAGCAAAGCGGCTATTTATTTTAGCAATTTGCACAATCAAAACCAGCCAAACGACTTCCCTGAACCTGTACTAACTCAATTTAAAAATGTAAGTGACAAATATAGGAAGTTTATAGCATTTCACTTATATTTAAATAGCTAATGCATGGATTCTGTAACAATGCATGTTATATACTTCCATAAACACATATGAAATTTTTCGACACTTATTTTAAATGTTTTCCATCAATATTTAAACCATCCCATTTAATTTAAGTGATTTTACAACTTTCTTACTTAACTTCAATTCATTTTTAAGTCCACACAAACCCATTTCAATTCGAATTAATTTCAAAAGCAATCTATTCGTTGAATTCCATGTTCATTTCATCAAATTTGTATCCAACTTGCATTTCATTAACCAACAAGTTTTTATTTAGAATCATTTCATAAACTCGACACAATCATTCACAATTTTACTTAAGTAAATCTTTTATCCGAATATTACTTAAGTTATTTATTTTCTTCAAGTTATTTCAACTTCAAAACTCAAGTTATATATTTTCCTGATAAACACTTTCCAATTTAAATCCTTATTTTGATTTTCATTTATCAAATCCATTTTATCTACTAATTTAATTTAATTAGTTTATTCGGTCTTCCATTTTAAATTTCAACTTCCATACTTAATTCATTTTGGATTTATTCTTATCAATATCAAAGAATTTTTTTTATGTCTACATGGATTTTATTCACAAATTCAAACCATCACCATTACAATCCAATTCTATTTTATGCGACTACATTTCCAATTATATTTAGTTTACCAACAATCCAAGTTGAATTTATTTTTAACTCGAGTTCATTTTCAATTCCATTATTAAATCACAATTCAACTTCCATTTAACCAAATTTAAGTTCTATTTCCATATTCCATTAATTAGTTACATAATTTATTCCAATTTATACCCAATATTTGACTTTATTTCAAAAATCACTTTAACTATTTACTTGAGTTCAATCTATTTAATAAATCAGGTTTTGGACTTTTATCCATACTTCCATCTATTTAAAATCAAGCCCATTCACCTTTTACCTTTTTAATTCAGGGTAATTCACTTTATTTAGTCAAGTACATATTTTTATTATTCCATAAAAATTTTAACTAAGATTCCAGAGTTTAAGCAATTTCCCTAAAATTTCAAAATCATCTTTGAAATCAACTATATCCAAAATTCTTTGGCAATTCAATTATTCCTTTGAAACCAAACCCAGTTTTGCAAACAATTCAAATTTAAAATAATTTGGTAGCAAATTTCTCTCTTGGAAATCCGAAAATAAACATCGATGATGCTGCAGTCATCACCGAAATTATTTTCCAGCGACCGAAGAGAGTTTAGTGCTATTATCCCAATCCAAAGCATTTCAAATATTTTTAAATCCCAAACTTCACAAGATTTCGAATCCAATTCAAAATATTTCCCAAAATAATATCACTATTATTTCTTCAAAACCTTTGAAAACCATTTTCAAATCCAAAGGAATTTAAACTTTTTCCCAAAATTTCAAATTCGAAATCCATCCAACATTACTTTGGAATTTTATCTTATTCCAATTTCAAATATTCCTTTGGGATTCTATCTCAAATTATATGTCACATTTACAATTTACATTTACAAATCTCATTAGTATATGAATTTATTTCCTGGCGTTTAGTTATAATTTTCAATTTCATATTCAATTTTCCACACAATAGTGTTAATAATTTAATATCATCATTCCTTAACAACCAAACATCCAAATACTATAATAATTTACAAAAATTATATCTTTTATATACAAAAATAATTTGGGTAAGATTATTTCATTTACCCTATTTTAAAACAACACTGTGTCGGTTTATCTTGTTTAAGAGTTTAGAAACCCCTATCGATGTCGTGGCGTCCCACACATCGACCAGAATCCATAAACACTTAACCGATAAGTCAACACAATATATAACCATTTTACATTCACTAACAAATACACGCTCATATCTATTAATACACTCAACTCATTTCTAGAGTACTATGGACTCTATTTCAATGAGAAATCCCACCAGAGCCAAGGTTATCGCCAGCCTTTGCTCTGATACCAAATGAAACGACCCGCAAATCCGTACCCCTTGAATTGACATTAATCTCCATTAATGAATTCAAGAAGAACGAAAATACGAACCATTTGAGTTAAGAAGAAGAGGTAGACGAAGAAAATAGAAAACAACAACATCAGAATCTCACATCGCAGCGGAATAGAATATAATAGATAACAACTGATCTTTACACAAATTAAAACTATATCTGTTTTATACAATACATCATCCGAGTAAACATCAGAGTACACATAACATACAACTAGACAATAATCATATCATATCCTCAATACAACAGAGTACAGAGTTAAACACAGTGGGATATATATAAACAAGTACGGGAGTACGTATCTCCATCCAGCTCGTCTCCTGAGCTCCACAACATAACCTGAACCTGTTTATCTCGGC
The DNA here is from genome assembly GCA_030737815.1 of Allium fistulosum. Classification (NCBI taxonomy): domain Eukaryota; kingdom Viridiplantae; phylum Streptophyta; class Magnoliopsida; order Asparagales; family Amaryllidaceae; genus Allium; species Allium fistulosum. The sequence continues at coordinate 792,408,760 of CM060902.1, read as the reverse complement.
CTGACCCGAGCATTATAATAAAATAACACCCGAGTCAGTCTGAAAAACTAGCGTGAGAAATCACACTCAAATTTATTACTAAAGTTTCAAAAATCTTTGAAAATAAAAGCATCTCGTAAGACCTCGCCACAAATAAACATGTCGGGTTTTTACCTTACGATAGCCAAAACACTTTTTATCAAAATCCTATGATATTATAGTAGTGTCTATATACAAATACTTATTCAAATAGCTGAAATTGTTACATGATTAAATTCCAGCTAATAGGTATACAAACAAATACCGTACAAGGCACGTAGGGAGAATGGATTTCCATCAACGACTAGGCACTGGGGTACCACCTGTCACAGTACCTAGTCTAGATCAGCGTACCGAGGACCCACCCTAAGTCCCCTGCAACACAAGGCCGGAACTACTACTTACTGGGTAATTCCAAATAAAATCACCCCACGGTTGTGATCAGCAACCGCACCACTAAGCCGAAATAAAAAGGGACATCTAGACAGGGATGACCTTACTCTCAAGTGGGAGCTACCCACGAAGCCTTGCTGCATAACCCCTGATTTTCAGTCATTCCCGGTTGATGAGGCTTGAGGCTAAGCGTTACCTTTATAGAACATATCCCTTAGAATGCCCATCGTCCGCTGATGATATTCCGAAAGCATCCATCCATACAAGTCCGTCCCGGGTTCGAACGGAACCGAAGGCACTACTCCTACTACATCCATTTTGGAAATATCCTCAGGATTAGTAGCGACTAGCCCTTGCACTTCACTGCTCCATCTTCGAATCTGAAATCGTTTCCACGAAACGTACAAACCGGATCGAAGTGGTTTTCGGGAAAAACTCCCGATCCCGGTCTCTTCGAAACGATCAGCGCATTGGCCAATATTGATAGTCGGTTATTTAACTATCAATTAACATTCACAAACATCCATCAAACAATAAATAATTCTCCCAAATTATTAATTAACCTCAAAGTATCTTCGCAAGATATACTTCCATTTTCAATTCTTTAAAAATAATTTCAAACCGTCCTTCACTCATGGAACAAATATTCCAAATATTCCTATTTCCACTGAAATCACCAAGTACCAAAAACATTAGATTTTTTTAAAATAATTTAGAAACACTTTATTATAAAATATACTTTAAAACATTTAAATTAAAACTTCTTTAATATTTATTCAAAGATATATACTTTAAAAATATTTAAAATAAAGCTACTTAATAAAATATAAAACTAGATTCTTTTATCATTTAAACATAATACCAAACCATCTTTAAATAATTACTATTAAAATAGATTTGAAAAAAATACTTACTTTAAAGTTTAAACATTTAAAAATAATAGATTTTCCAAAACATACTTTAAATCAACTTTTAAACCTTTAGCTTATACTTAAAAGTTTACTTTGAAAACGTACTTGGCTATTCAGGGAAATACGCTTCTCTTCACATCTTTTAAAAATAAATCAACATTTATTTTTAAACCAATTCATATCCCTTTATAAATTCCCACCTTGAATTTATATTTTCAAATATCCACTGTTATTTTATTTTACTTTATAAACCCAGTTTATAAATTCCAAAATCTCACTTCTCTTTTTAAAATTTCAATTTTAAACAACTAAATCAATTTCCAATTGATTTCCAATTTACTTTACTTTGAAATAAATTTCCTTTACTACTTCATTTATTTCAAAATACATTAACTTTAGATTTATTTCTTTATTGTGAGTTAAAACCCCTTTTAACTGAAAATACCAATTTTAAACTTCCAAAATTCCTTCTTTATCCCTTAATTAAATTTAATCCTTACATTCAAAAATAAATTCTTTATTCTTTAAATTTAATATCACTTTAGTTTTAAAGTTTACATTTCCCTTGTTAATTCAAAATTCCTTTATTCCATATTTGTTAAAATTCTGAATCGCTTTTATTTTTATTTTCTTTCCAATTCATTATTAAATTTATTCCAATCCACTTGAATTAATTTACTTAAAATTTACTCTTTTATTCCTTTTCAAAAATCCAATTCTAAAGAATTTAATAACTCATTATACTTAGATTTTCAATCCAACTATATCTTCTAATATTTCAATCATTAATAAAATCATCACAGAATATCAATATTCATAACACAGAATATTAAATAATCTAAATAATTTTGAGGAATCCAGTTGGATCCCTCCAACTTGTTTCCCTGCATCCACAGATGTTAGCACAATACTAATTCCACTTCGAGGTGGAATATCGCGGTATATGGGTTTTATATAATATCATCCGCTATTATGCGGTGCATAGGGTCTCATCCGCTATATAATGCGGGAATATCAATCACCAATATATATACTATATATATAATACCATATCAAATCAATCCAATTATTCACCAATTATTTAAATTTAACTATTTAAATTTAAACTAAAACCAGATGAGTGAGATTAACTCACCTTTGCTTTTTAATATGCCATCTGACCCATCTCGACTTGTCCATTTCGGATTTTTGACCTTGTATAAATATTATATAACTTATTAATATTTTAAATTAATCGAACAATTAATTTCCGATTTACAATTTAGTTTAATTTAACTAAAGATTTAAATTTAATGAAATAATTAAATTTCTAACTGCTTTTCTTTTAATAAAATATTTTTAGCGACCAAAATAATTTAATAAGTGTATTAGACAAAATTTATCTCTAGAATACATTGTTTTAAAATAGGCTAGCAGACTCAAAAAATGTATATGGGTATATTTTATTTTATTTCCCAAACTACATAAAAATATACTATATAAGATTTTTTTTTCTTTCCAACCTTATATATTTCTTTCCGTTACAATCCTATCTATCTGCCAGCAAACATCTTTCTCTTTTTCTTCCTTTTTGTATATACATACTTGTTTATATAAACATTTAAATTGATAAAGATAAATCTGAAAGTATACCTCATTGCAGGCCATCGTCACGGCCTTGAGTAAACACTCGAGCCCCCAAACCATCGCGAGCCTGCCTCCCTTCTGAGTCGCCTCGCCTTGATCGAACGAGCGCCTCGACCTTCCTCATTTTCGAAACTCGCGACCCCAACGCTCTCGAACTGCTCTCGATCGACCCGCTCCTCTCGAGTTCGAACAGTGGTGAGAAAAAAAATGTCGCGACCCCTTCTAACTCATGCTCGACCGTGTTCGACTTCGGTCCTTCCCAGTTGCCACCTTCACGATGCCCTAAAACGAAACCTTATCCAGTCATCCCCACTCTCGAACTCAAGTTCGAGCTCGCATCAGTGATTTTCAAATTGGCTTCAAGTTTCTGTTTTTTTTTTGGAAAAACGAATAGAGAAGGGCGGAGAGGGTCTCGAATTTTAAGAAGAGGAAAAGAGGAAGACTGTCGCCATTAATTGTTGAATTCAATTTCGATTGAATTATCTGTGCTACGCTCTTTTTTTTTATTTGACTGAGAGGATTCTCGATTTTCTCTCAGACTTCGGCCATAAATCTTTTCGAGGAAGGCAGCGATGTCTTGAAAAGAGAAGACAGACGTGAAAAATTTCCCAGGCTACGGTGCCTTGAAGAACGTAAAAGCCGAAGTGGAGAAAAGTTTTGATGTGGATATATTTTCGGCTGATGGGAATGCAGATTGTTAAATTTTGAAATGTGTATATATATAAGTGTGATATTTAAATTTAAATCGTTCCGAATTACGTAGCTTAAAATCCCGATCTCCTACCGAGGTGTGCTGCTAGGCGTTCGTAATGTTATACCCCTATTTCGAACGCGATGGAAAAGGTTTCGAGTCCAAATTCTATTGTATGGAGAAGATAGCTTTTTGGACCCAGTTATTATATTGAATTCGATATAAATTTCAGTGCGTTTACCTATCGTACGCTCACATAACAACCCCAAACACTACAAAAATTGAAATCCGATAATAATACGATATTACGGATCCAATGGAACTAATTTCGTCAAATTCCGAGACTGTGCCTTGGAAGGCTATTTTTAAATCCAATTTAAACGATAAAATTTTCAAAACTGAACAAAACACTTTTAAATTTAATTTTAGAAGTTCTATTATCTTCAGTACTATTAATATGAATTTTATAAGCCTTCAAATTATTTTTAACCAGCTTAAAACTCCATATTGTATATTTTACTCAACTTCCAATTATTAAATTCAACAATTAAATCACCAAATAAATAAAGATATTTGAAATTTTGAGTTTAAAATTAACTCTTAAATATTTAAAATCAATTAAATATTCCAATTTCACATATACAAAAATCTAGGTCGTCACAATTTATAAAATCATCCCAATTATTGCTTGAATTGTTGGTTGACTAAGTTGCTTGATATTGGTTGGGATGAAATTGGTTGATATTGATTGATTGGGTTGATTGATTATTTAGAATTATTTGGTGTTTGGATTATTATGTATTGGTTAGTAATTGGTTGAGATGTTTTGTTTGGGTATTTGATTGTTTGTGTGATAATGGTTATGAATCTGTATTAGATGTTGAAATTTTGTATATGTTGGATTATCAAAATGCAAAGGAGACGCTATCTACTTGCATTCTAATTAGTGCAATTTATTTATATGTTCGTGGAGTAATTTTACTTCAAAAGTTATATATTTAGATATTAATTTACTTTATTGTTTTAAAATGATGTCCGAAATATTTTAAAAAGATTATTTAAGGGTTTTAGAGTTTTATTGAAAGTATTTTATAAATAATTTACTAAATTTTATTCAATTAGCTATTTTTATATTTACAAATGTAATTTGAATTATAAATATAAATATAGATATTTTTTGGTTATAAAACCCTTTCTAAAATTAATATTATAATATATTATAAGTTTAGAATTGTTTTTAAAGGCAAAATATAAAATATTCCTATTTTATAAAATATAATATGATAATAATAATATCGTTTTAAGTAATTTTTAATATAAAGGTTATTTAAATATTTTCAAAAGAGTTTTCAAACTTGAATATATATATATATATGTGTATGTATGTATGTATGTATAGAGTTATATTTTGTGAAATAATTAAATGATTTAGGATCTGTTTTGAAGGTATAAATAGAAATCCCTTTCTATAATATGAGAATTCAAATATAGTACAGTATAAAGAAAAATGTTTTATTTCCAATTATTTTGAGTATAAAGTGAAGATTTTGGATTATATTCTTTGATTTGAAGTGGAAAGAAATTATTTTGGGAGGTCTATAAATTTATTTTAAAAGTAGTATTTAGTGGTAGAAAACTATGAAATATCTTTTAAAATAATATTAAACTGTAAAGTGGTTTTGGATGTTTCAAACATATAAGTAAGAATTGGAAGTGAATTTCTTTTAGTATTTAGATGTTTGTTTTAGAAATATATAAACAAAGGGAATATATTATATAATTTCTAAATTAATTTTGGTGTTTTTATAATTTATATAAAAATCTTATTTAGTTATTGAAAATTATTTAAAAGACTCGTGATGCTTATTTATATTTAAAAGTATTATTTGAAATCGTTGAAGTTTTTGAAAGGGCTTATCTATTAGATTATATAATCTAAAATGATATTTAAATTATTATTATATAAACGCTTTAAATATATAGTTGAATATGTTATGCTTATTATTTTATATGTTTGTATATATTTTATTTAAAGGTTATATTTTATTCCTTCGATTAATTTGAGTTATATCTTTATTATGGAATTATTAAAGATGTGATTAATGGTTTTATTTCTGTGTGACGAGAAATTTGAATAAACGATTTAATGATATCGTATGGTATGGGATTTTCAGTAACACTTTTCAGGTTATTCATTATACTTGTTACATGGAGATATCTAGTGTGGATCGAGTGTAGTTTATGAACATTGAATAATTATCTGAATAACATGCGGTGGTATGGGACGCCGTTATGTTATTTGTTTGATTATTCCTTGTAATTAAATGTCACTCAAATGGGGACACGCATATGTGCATCATGTGATACTCACTGCGGTATGAGTAAATTATAGCCATATATTGGCTTATAGTTAGAGCTGTGTGTTGACAAGGGTTTAGAGCTATAGTACATTACAGTCATGTTACTTATTTAGAGCCGTGTGTCGGCTTACGTCTAGAGTTATGTGTAGATATAGGATATATGTACCATGTGTCATCCACGTTGTGACTAACTCCCTTTATGGTTCGGGAGTGAACCATATTAGTTAGTATCCACCCTAGCAACTTGATCGTCCAGTCGCGCCCCAGATCCATGATACATTTTTTTATATAACTGTCACTACAAGAAACTTCATCATTAATAGCAAGACAAAACAGCTTTGACAACCACAAAGCTGTCAACAGTTGGTAGAACTTAAATATAAAAATGTACACACGCTGTTGATTACATGCCCCTTGCTAAATCAAAACAAAAGAGAGAGACGTAGGCAGCAAACATTTCACTTCCCTCCAATATCTTATTCTAACCTTTCCTAACTTATCTCTCTTTTCCATCGGCTTCCTGGAGAAAATCCTAAATTTCTCCTTTACCTCCTATCCAACCTCGAAATCACTAGGGAAAAACATTATTTCTCAATCTTCCCTTTCTTGATTTTACAGTCTCGATCTTATCTCTCTTGATTTTACACGATTGTTATTGGTTTAACGGTAAAGCTTCCCTTGCTTGAATTTTCTTTTGTAGTAGAAAATCTGGTTTTTCCTTTGAATTTAAGAAAAAAATTGGGTTGCTAAGTCTCTCTTATTATGCTATGGCTTCAGTTTAGGTTTGTAGTTTTGATTTATTAAATTACTTTCGTTCAAGGTTCATGGCTCATTTAAGAAATTCTTAGATGCATCATACAATAAATCTTAAGCCTGCATTGACTGATAATTTACATTGGATAAAAGTATGTATAGACAGTTTTTAAGTTATTGTATTTTAGAAAGAAATAAACACTTTACTCAAATTGCTTGAATCTTCTGTTCTTTTCCTCTTGCTGAAGCAGATCAAATTATCGAGGTATGTTCAAATGTTTGCTATCTTTGGTTGATATGAGATTATGTGGTTACACATTAGCACATAAGCTCTAAATTTTTCTCCGAAGACTGTAGTAATATGTACCATGTTAATGGTTTGTTGATTGAGTTATATTAGTTGATTGAATTACATTATTACCTTTGTGATCGCTATATCCAACATGTCTGTACATTACTTTTGACATTTGGTACATAACGTAGATTATTATCTACTTTGTTCTGCAGTTTATTTCAAATGTCAGTGCATGAATATGTCAGTGCATGATGCCTTTATTTCAAATCTATATTTAAATGAGGTTGAAGTTTTTTATTTGGAAGTGTCTTTTAAGTACTTACCATGATGCAGTCCTCCCCATATAGGCTCTTTTAAATGGACTAATATGTGTGTCCCTTGTAGGCTCGTTCTCGTGTCCCTATCCCCGTTGCAGTCCTCCCCATCACAAGCTCGTCCCCATCTCCATTGCAGGCTCGTTAGTGGAAGCGACTGCCCTAGTTCCCGCTGTAGTCAGCGAACGCGAATTGGTAGCCATCATCGCCAGCAGCCCTTTGTCCTCAAAGTTTCAAAGTAAGTTGTAGCACTTTTGCCTAATTTTGTATTCTTAATTATTATTAAGAAGTTGTGAAATGCTTTTGAAATTTGGTATATAGTTTTTATATTATGCATATATAATCCTAAACCTCAAATGCTCATACCTCAAATTTTCTTAGTTTGTATCTTATATAACCCCAAACCTCAAATGCCCATACCTCAAATTTACTTAATTTGTATCATATATAATCCTAAACCTCAAATGCCCATATAACACAAGATAATTAGAAACAATAAAGAAAAGTCTACGATTAACTCTACCTGGACAATCCACCAACTTTAGCTACTTTAAGGTTCTGCAAACAATTCTTTTCTTGTTTCTCAACCCCATGCTTCTTTATAGCCTTTCTTTTTGCAAAAGGGTCCTCCCTAGGAACTAGGATACATTGAAAGTAATTTGTTGATATGCAAATGTTTAAAGGATAAGAACATCTCTATAGGATATTCTAGTTGTTGCAATAAACTAAATGTGGGATAACACTAAAATGATGAGTTAGCTATTGGAATATCCTGACACGTATGGGTTATAGAAACAGTCATTTGGCCTGATAACCGTTACTGAATACAACTAGCAAATACAACATGTTCGTTGCTATCATTCTAATTAAATGCAATAAAATGATATATGAGAATGACCTTGAATGCTCTCTCTTAGTAGTGTCAAAAGTTTGTTTGCATATTTGCCACTAAAGATTGTTATGAATGCATGATCTTGTACATTTTGTTGCCTTTGCATTTAAATTTGAGGTAAATGATCTTAATGAATTTAGTTTACCTAATCCCTTAGATTTTCAAACACGTTGAATATTTTAAAACATTACCATCATTTCCAGTGGCCATTGCCAGCAGCCATTAGCTAGTAGTCATCATCGCCAACCGCAGCTGATTTACGAACTGCTCTTCATGTAAGATTTTATGATTTAAAATTATCGTTATGTCTATTTAGTCTAGTCACTATAGTTAATATTGAAGTCTGATTTCAAATTAGCATTAATTTCTCTAATTTACTGTTAATACTGAAGTCTGATTACAAGTATGTTTAAAAAATATCTCCGCTGTCATGATTTCTAAAATCAATGCTAGTTAAGTTCTCTTCTGACCTCTAACTTTCTTTCTGCCTGGTTTTGCTTTTATGATGTAAACCTAGTTATACCAATAGCAAAGTTTGATGATGTTTGAACTTAGATGCATCCCATAATAAAGATGTAAAAGATTAGTCACTATGAACTACTATTATCTAACCAGCTTCTGATCACATTTGAAATGATTTATTGCAACAACTTATATGATCTTATCATATTTTCTTCATTTAAGGAGTATATACACATAACAGATGCATAGGTCATTGTGGGTTTTCATGTGCATTTATCTCACATATTATTTTCAAGTTATGAAAGTTGAATGAAAAAAATCAGATGCAGAAGACAATTGTTCTACAATGTATATATATAGTTTAAAGTTACCCAATTGTTGTGCGTTGTATATATATACTCTTTGGTATAAATCGTAACATGAATAATTATCTATTTTCAATAGCTCTTTAAACTATTAATAGCAGCAAATTCTATTCGAACAACCATACGGAATCATTACATATAAGTTCAACATCTAGCCTTTAAGATGACTACACTTTTGGTTAGATTGTTGACATGAGTCTACTCTAACCATATCGATTGTTTTTTGTTCACAATATGGTATTAGTTCTCATTTATTATGTTGCTTTATTTGCTGACTTCGATCATTTTCCCAATGTTCTTGATGCGGTTGTGGGTTGGAACAACTAATAAAATGGTATTTTATCCCTCATGTTCTTTCCTCTACGTCTTGTATATCTTTAAAGTAAATTCGGTTTCATGAACAAATTTTTTTATAGGCACCTTTAATTCTATAAATGCATTACTAACTTCTTTTTGACAAACAGATGCTACGACTTTTAATAGAAGGCTAAGAGTATTTAAATTAAATTAAATTTATGTTATAAGAATAAGTTCAAAGTCCGTACAACACAATTAAATCTATAAACAATCTTCTCCCTCATAAAACATTATTGTTAGTTCAAGTATAAATCATAATATTTCACTGGCATATGAGTGGCATCTCCATCTTTAACCTTCTTACCAAAGAATATTTTACAGTTAGCTTAACTGGTAATTCTAAAATATCTTCAGATGGTTGTTTTTATTGAACTTTAAAATATATGAAATAACCAACAGAGCTTTGATTAGTAATTGGTTATTTTCAGATTGAGTCAAATGTATGTGGTCACAAATGGAAAACTTATAGACATCAACTGAAAACCAAACTCAGATATTTAGAGGGTGCACATGAGAACGAAAGAAATGAAGGTAGTAATCTTTTGATTCCTATTATATGTTAATTAATAATCAGCTAACATTTTTTTTATGAAATTTCAAAGTTGAAAGTAGAAATGGACTTCAGGTAGGCTACTTGTAAAATGTTTGGTTTGATAACTTATTTAAGAAAGTTAGAAACCTAGCTTATGAGAGCGTGACTCTATAACTTACAAAAACCACAAGTTTTATAATCACAACAACATCTTGCTAAATACAAGTTTTATAATCATAAGAAAATGTAAACTGTAGTAGTTTGGATTTTGGAATAACAACGTAAGACAAAACATGATTTTGTTTCTTCAGAGGCTATTTTTATTGATATCATTAGTCTTATCAGTTCATAAATGGATGATTGTGGTATTCATTTTTAACTTGTATGCCAATAGCACTTGTGATCCTCTATGATCGATATTGCATTATTTAAATACTAGCTTCTGTAATCAATATGATATAAATAAAATATAGTTTGATAATTGATTATGAGATTGAGTAGTGGCATGCTGGCCTTAAAACTTTTTATTCTACAGCTTGTAAACAATTTGAACAATCCACTTTGTAATTGAACTTAATAGATTAAGTATGATTGATATTAAAGTTATAGTATGATTGATAAGCATTGACATATTGTAGCCAAAAAATGTAACGACCCACTATTTTGGACCATTCAAATCAACAATAATCCACACATGTTAGACTTGAATAATGCAAAATAATAGATTGTAATAAAATTTGGAGCAACTAAAATCATTCATAGAATCACAAACACAGAAATATCAGAATAACTCGTAGCGGAAATAAAATAAATAGTGGTTCATGAAGCCACTACAATACAGAGTCTCAAAAACAGATACAAATTACATAGTCTGAAAACAAATACAGTTCTGAAACAAGTACAGTAGAAATCCCAAATACATAAGTCTCTAATACAAAAGCTGAAGTAGAACAACAGAAACTGAAATAGATAAACAACTAGATAAGCAGAATCTCCAGCGATTCCTAGCTCTAGAAAGTGAAGTATAAAGCTGTGAATACTCAGGCTGACTCGAGCGTAAATAAACACAAACACTCGAGTCAGGACATACATACTTATACAATGTAAACCAACTTAAGTGAACTATAATAAAATGCACAAGTAACTTAAAGAATGCTTGGGATTGCCCATTCTTTAAGGATACGTTAAACTATCTACTATGTAGTAATATTCGCTATTATAATAATGTCTAATATAAAATAAAAATACTTTTAAATAGCATTAAGGAGTGACCCAATATTCCCCTTAACACGTAATAGTCCCAGTAGTCTATCCAATATTAGCATACTCCCAGAACGGGGGCTACCCTCGATACTTCACAGGCTACGGGAGAAATTCAAACTCGTAGTAAAGCTCGCTATGGTAGGTGACACGGCATAACTAGGCAATGCTAGGGTAGATATACCAATTACGCATCCGGACTGGTGGTAACGCATAGCAGCCACTACCGCCCACCTCGAACAACACTCCCAAATCAAGGGTGCGCACCAAATCAATCACAAGTAATAGAATGGTATCGAAGAAGTGTGTCCGATCAGAGGTGCTACCTCATTGGCCCGTCGATCGCTCCTGTTTTAGCTGCCTTATGCCAACTCAAGGGAGTTGGGTCCACGTAAATATACCTTTAGGATCGTCGCCACCATCCTACTTCATTCTGGATACTCCACCGCATACACAGTTGTTAAAGTGGTTTTCGATATCGATAGAGAGTATGTCCATATCTGATCCCGGTCTCTTTAACAACCAATCGTTATTATAACCCGTGGTTATAAATTTCAAAAATAGTTTTTATTCCAAATCAAATACTTCATTTAAACCATTTAAAAACAAAGTTATTATACCTTTATATCAAATATTCAATTCCCAAAAATTTAGCCTTTTCTAAGTTCATTTATTCACTTAAATACTTTAAAACATTAAAATTTCAGCTTTTGCAGCACTTAGAAATTGCTACGGTAAGTTACATTTGAAAATAATTCAATTCAACAAAGACAGCATTTTAAAACTGCTGTAATAGTTCAATTCAGAAAAGACAGCATTTACAAAACTGCTTTAATAGTTCAGGGTTCAAATTAAAAGATTTAATTCAATTCAGCAAAGATAGCGTTTAAAAACTGTTACAGTAGTTCAATTATATTCAAAAATCTCATTTCAGCCAACTGCAGCACTTAACAAGTGCTACAATAGCCCATTCATTAGTTTCAGTTTCAAGTTTAGTTCCTGCCACTACAGCACTTACAAAGTGCCGTCATAGCCCTTAGTTAAATTTAGTCTTTAGTTCACTTCTGTAACTACAGCACTTACAAAGTGCTGCAGATTCTATTTAGTTCAGATTTCCGTTCATTTCCAGAAACGATAGCATTTCTGAAGTGCTACTAAATGAATTTCTAGATTTTAAATAGAATTCCAGCCATAAATAAACTTCAATTTAAATCAATTTAACTTATAAAAATCACATTTTTCCACATCAAAAATGTTCATTTAAATACCTTTAACTTATGATTTTTATAAAGTGAATTTTTACAATAAAATCCAATTTTCCAAAAATTAATTCAAGTGTACCATTTTCTTATTCTTTTCATTTTTAACAATATCTCTTTACACTTAAATTTAAATTCTATTTCATAAATAAAACTTAACATCCATTTTTTTATTTAATTAACTTAAACTTTCATTAAAAATCCAATCACAAATTTCCAAATAAAGTTTTGTTTTAAATCACAATTTTCCATTCATTTATTTACATTTTTAATACATAGAAAAATCATTATTTCTTTAGTTAATCATTTTAAATTCAATTTAAATCAAATTACCATATTTTTACATTTTAAAAATACTTAAAAATTTCCAGAAAACTTTATAAAATAACCACGGGTCTGTATAATATTTTCTAGCGTAAGCCAAGTGATACGGATAATATATCATTTCAATCCGTAATTTACAAAGAAAATCCGGGTTTTATCATTTCAAACCCGCAATCCCAAGTAAATAAAATTAAATAAAAATCGTTCAGGCTTATCATTTCAGCCCATAACGATCTTTCCCAATTCTAAAGTCCGTTCGGATATGTATCATTTCAACCCATAGTAATTCTATTCTACAGGGAACTTGCAGTGTGAGAACAGAATATAAATAAACAGTATAACAACATATAGCAATATCAGATGATATGACATGGTTATAAACAGGGTTAACATCATGTAATTTATAACACGGGCAGGTATAACATAATATAATTATTTCTACACTTTCACTTGCTATCAATTCACAGTTATATAAGTATGAATCTCAGGTGTGATTGCTCACCTCTATAAAGTTGGAGTTCACAAACAAAACACACAAATGAAAAATCCGGAAAGCACGATAGCACGAATTGATTTGAGTGGAGAGAGTGCCGAGCTATTGATCTTGTATACAACAATTAAACTGAAGCAAATATAACTATATATTTGCAACACAAAATTAATTGAATCAAAATAGAAATAGAATTAAACAAAGACATCACCAAGCCTTTTAAATCAGATTTTTGCTTGACTTGCTCACACTATTTCTCGGCCATACATGGTTGGGTTCGGCCACAACATGTTTTAGGTTGAAATAGGGTCTGGTTTTGCACACATAGGCACGGCTATAAAGAGAATAGGAAGGGTATGGAAGTTACAAAGCATGGAAGGTCAATGGACTAGGCAAGGTAGAGTTTTGGTGCATCAATGGTCTCAGCCTAGGGTCAAGTGGGCTCGACCAGGTCAGGTACAGGTCTGGTCATGATGAAGTGGTGGTGTACTTTGCTGGTGGTGGTGGTTCATGGTGATGGCCGTGGCCATAGATGAAGGTAGTTGTGAAAATAGTGGCTCGGCTAGGCTAATACCAAGGAATTTGCATTGTTTTGTGGAGTTTTGTTTATGGAATGGTCTCGGCCTCTACTAGTCAAAGGAGGAGGGGTTGTTGCCGTGGATCATGGGAAGGAGGTGATGTGGTGGTCGGTGGTGATGGTGGTGGGTTATATCCGAGCAAAGTTATGGGAAGGTCAAGGCAAAACATAGAAAAATCAATAGAAAAATCGGAAGAAAAGTAGAAAAAAAAAGAAGGAAGCCATTTCCAAATTTTTTTCAGAAATGAATGATGGCCGAAATGAAATGAAATGAGAAGGAGTTTTCACGTGAAATACAATAGGAATACACGGCTAAAGCAAAAGAAAATGAAAGGCCAAAGAAAATGAAGAGACTAGAAAGTGAAAAGTCAAGCAAATGAAGAGACTTTGCCTCTTTAATTTCCAATTCTTTTTAATTCAAAATAAACAAATAAAAATTAGTAAATAAAAATAAAAGACAAACAAAAATAAAGTGAAAATGAAATTAAATAATTATTCATAGGAAAAATAAAAAGAAAATAAAAGAAAATAAAGAAAATAGCTAATTATATTGAAACTATAATTAAAATTTTCAAACAAAAATACACTTAACTTGGAAAATTATAACTACTCTTTTGAAAATTATAACTATACTTCTAAAATGTTTTTAAAATAAAATATTGACATAAAATTTAATAAAAAAATAATTTAAAATAATTGCAAAAATATAGGGTTATTACACTCTCCCCCACTCAAATCTTTTCGTCCTCGAAAAGAACGAACAAGGAAAACAAAGAAAAAGCAAGATAGAAAAAACAAATAGTACCTGAAATAAACAATTCCGGATTCGAAGCACGAATGCTCTCCTCTGTCTCCCAGGTACAGTCTCGATCGTCAGTACTCCACTGTACTTTGACCAGACTAACAGATTTCCTTCTTAGCTGCTTCGTACCTCTGTCGACAATACGAAGTGGCTTCCTTTCGATAGTCAGATTAGGCTCAATATCCAAACTATCAAGAGCAGAAGGCTGAACAATAAGAGATGGATCATGCAGATAGCGACGAAGATGAGAGACGTGGAATACATTATGCACTCTAGAGAACTTCTCGGGTAAATCCAGACGATAAGTCAAAGAACCAATTCTTTCCACAATGCGGAAAGGACCAACAAACCTAGGAGAAAGCTTCCCTCTACGACCAAATCGAATAACATTCCTTAAGGGAGAAACCTTAAGGAAAACTAAATCACCAACAGCAAACTCTAAACTCCACCTACGCCTATCAGCATTCTTCTTCTGCCTATCCTGAGCAATCCTCATCTTATTCCTAATCTCCTCAACTATCTCAAAAGCTTCTAAAATGATCTCAGGACCAAGAACCAAACGATTACCGGATTCAATCCAGCAAGATGGAGATCTACAAGGTCGTCCGTAAAGAGCAGCAAACAGAGACGTCTTAATACTGGCCTGAATTCAAAGATAGAAATGAGATAGATAAAAGATTAAGATAAACTTAAAACAGAAGATTGAGATTATACCTGATAACTATTGTTATAGGTAAATTCGACAAGATGGAGATGATGTCACATACCGAAATTTTCGACTTTCGAAAATTCGACATCGATACTCACTTTATCGACCGTCGAGCAATCGAGTGCCGGAAACTCCAATAGTGAGGGTTTTAGAAAGAAGAAAAAGTAGAAGAAGAAGAAGAAAATAGAAGAAGAAGGAAGAAAGAACAACAGAACAACATCAGAAACAGAAACAATATCAGAATCTCACATTCGTAGCGGAACAATATATAATAGATAAATGAATAATCTTTAAAACAAAGAACTATATCATTTTATACATACATCAATCATCAGAGTCAATATACAACAATGGACAGTTATATAACTTGTCCTCATACAGAATACACAGCGGAATAAATAATATCAGATACAAATACTACGTCTCACCATCCAGCTTGCTTCCAAAGCTCCAGAATATCCTGATAATCTAACTCTAGACTGCCCGTGTGGAAATTAGTGGGCACCCAGAGTTTAGAAGGGAAACAATAAACTCCGAGTCAGTCATGGTGACTGGTGTGAGATCGTAAAACAGTTATTCTTTCAAAAAGAAAATAAAACAAATTCGCAATGCTTTTGGAAAATGAAACTACCATAAGACCTCCCGCCACACACACAATGCAAACGCAGAATTGGAGGAGATTTCTTCTTATGATAGTCAAAGATGCTTACTACGCAAAATCAAATTCTTTTTGATATTATTATTAGTGCATAGTGTAGAAAACATTTCGAAAGTATAATATTAATCTTAGCCAACATACGACCAGTATCGTATGCCTACTATAGCTACCATCTAAACAGTGGTGACCACCGTACGTAAATGGCAGGTTCTACAACTAATACCGTACAAGGTTCGTATTGGAGTTTGGATTTCCGACAAATGGTCAGGCTAAGGAACTTCCTATCCACGATGGGTACGTCCCTGGAATAGACGACCCGAGAAATAACCTAACATTACGGTTAGATCTCTGCCAACACAAGGCCGGGTTACCTCTGCAAAAATAGGTAACTACTGACACGCATATGCCATCCCCCGATCGTAACCGATCTTCCCGAGGATCCCCGATTTCCAACAAACCACATAAATAATAATGCAGCAACCACATAAGTTAAGTATCTGGGCTCCATACCATGATACCACCTCTATCCAGAAGGAATGACATACACTAAGGGGCGCTACTCCCTAGAACCTTGCCGCATCCTTCCTGTTTTGACCATTTTCGGGGTGTGAGGCTCGACGAAGTCTCGTCCACAAAGCTACGCTTTCTACAAAGCCATGCTTCGGGTCAAACAAATGATCAACCTATGATCACAAAGATATAAGATCAAACAAATGATCATATCGCAAATGATCAAACACTGATCATTTCACAGCAACACTCAGTATGCCACGTTACCAAATTGGGAGTATATTGCTGATAAATTTCAACTACATAACCTCTGAGCTCGTACGTCTCAGAGAAGGGTGTTAAGCTAAGAGAATAAATTCTCCGCCACCAACAGAAATGTATTTGAAAGAAATCAGCTTTATATCTCAAATTGTAACGTCAGACACACAATCCATACAAGTCTGTTCCGGGATCAAACAGAACCGAAGGCACTTCTCACGAAGCCCTTGCATATCCGGATAAATTTCTAATCACGTCCGGACTTCCCGTCACTAAGGGTGATAAAACCTCTAAATCGGAGATCAGCCGATGTAGAGTAACTCGACGGTAATCCTTCCGTTTTCAAAAATATTCGGTCTTCAACACCGGTCTTCGAATGCAATTCATAACGACGTATCACATATTCGGAATGGGTTATACGACCCCATGGTCCTTTCCCGGCTAACCCGAATAGTGAGCGCTTATTTAAAAATAAGTGTGGCATTCAAATTCATCCAATTCACAACAAATACCCATTCAAGGTAATTATTGATAGTCGGTTATTTAACTATCAATAAAGATGCGCAACATCATCAGATTCCAAATAAATTTTCCAATTTATTTATTTCCTAAAAATATCTTTACTAGATATATAATTTCCACACTTAACCATTTGAAAACAATTTCAAATCAATTTCCACATTTCATTTTATCTTTGAAGATAAAATCTCAAAACAGTTCATCTCATATTGGAAATGCATTTCCCTACTTATTTAATAATAAGTATTTCACAAATCATTTATTTTCAACACTTAGAAAATATTCTATATACTTAAATCAAAATTAAGTATATATTTCATTCTTTAAGGAAATCATTTACTTTGACAACATTTATTTGAATCAAAACGAATGTTACGTAAAACATCGTTACGACAACTCAAAATCACTAGTATAGGGATTCGGATTTTAGATAGATATATAAACCCCAATACTACATAAAAACATTTCCTTACGGAAATCATTTACTATAACAACAGTGTTATAGTCCACCATTTCCTTCTACTTCTCGAAAGCGTCTATTTCAACAATGAATGTTGAAATCTATGATTTCGATATTTAATCATTTTAAAACATCGTTAAAACAATTAACTTCATCTTAAATATCACTTTCCCAAAACCATATCCATTTTACTTAAAAATATATTCACTATTCAAAATCGTGAATATACTTCACTAACCACATTTCACTATTTTCTACACGTTTTATTTCAATAATAATTCGCTATCCAAAATCGCGAATATATCTCCTTTAACAACCTTCTATATTTAATTTATCAAATCCAATTTATTTCGAGTTTATAAACAACGTTTATAAATTCTATTTCTATTTTCTAACAACTTCAATTTAATAAATCTCCTTTATTAACAATTCGATTTATAAATCTTCTTTAATGACCTATTCAATTTATAACTCAATGTATATACCAAAGGTCCATCTTATAAGTTAATAACTTACAATTCATTTATTTTAAAAGAAATCGTTCTTTTAAACTTCACAAAATCTAAAACTTTCAGATTCCATTAACTTATGAAATCCCAATTTATAATTCATTTTAACACTTATAGAAACTTGTCTTATAATCCCAATTTTTCAAATTTATAAATATCCATTTTTGTACATCTTTTAAATAAACCGTTTATAATACTTTAGAAATCCCAATTTAAACCATTTCATAAATTTCTTAACTTTTATTTCCAAAAATCACACTTTGATTTTATTCCACAAGAATCTTAACTTTTATAACTTTAAAATTTTAGACGTTTATTTATTTGAAATAAATCAATTCAAAGTTTCCATAAAACGTATATTTTCAAAAATCACTTTAAAAACCCTTTTTAAAGTAAAAGTCGTTATTTTAAAATTTCAAAATTTGAATCCGATGATGCAACAGCACCAATTAGTCAATCACAACATCAAACATCATATATCAACATATGATAACAGAATATACATCAATATCTGTAAATAAATAAATACTAGTGAGGAATCCAGTTGGATCCCTCCAACCTGTTTCCCTGCATCCACAGATGTTAGCACAATACCAATTCCACTTCAAGGTGGAATATCGCAGTATATGGGTTTTATAAAAATATCCGCTTACTAACGGCGCAATAGGGTCTCATCCGCTATACGAGGCGGGAAATCATCAATTCAATATATACATATGCCAATATGTATATATTGCTATATATATAGATATATCCTACTATATCTAATATCACATCAAATCATCAAACAAATCAATAACTGCAATCCAAATTTATTTTGAGTGAGAAGATCTCACCTTGATTTTAATTTTGATTTCAGCGTTTATTTCGAATAAAATTAAACACGCGTTTAATTTTACCCGAAATTTTCAATGACTCCAATTCACTCCAAACCAGCTCCATTGCATAGTGCTCGACAAAACGAAGCCAACGCAATTCGTTTCGTCCAAAACGGACCTCGTATGAAGAAGTTATGATTATTTGAAGTTTACACGAATTAAAAGGTAATTAATTTACAATTTGTTTTAACCTAAATCAATCCGGGCCGTTGGATTTTGTTTGCTTCAGATCTGGACCGTGACTTCTTCATCTTCCTCTCACGTTACTTCCAGGTTTCTCACGTACAACCTTGAACCCATGAGCCGCCCACTAGGGTTTGAGACTACGGCTACCACAAAGCTCGAAACTGCATCACTCCACCACCATCGGAAAGTTCATCGCCTCCTCTACGCTCGGCCAGAGTTTGGTGAAGCTCGGCCCCACCTACTGCTGTAAAAACGTGAGAGGAGCTGCTAACTTCAAGCCCCAATTGCCGTTGATTGGCTCCGCTTCAGACGATCTCCACCGTTGATCTTCTAGAGCTCGACTAGCTCTACAACTTTCATGTTGAACATTTCACGAATCGTTTGATGGATGGAGAGATAATGGAGGAGGAAGTTGAGTGTTTTTTGGCCATTAAAAAGATTAGTGGCGGCCAGGGTTTGAGCTGAAACCCTAGTGTCGTTTGTTTGCAAATGAACAAAACCGAGGGCTTTTATAGAAAACTGCCAAACACTATTCATCCGAAATTTTCCGAACTCCAAACGAAGCATGTCGGCTGGCGTTTTTAAGGTTTACCCCACATTCCGAACGCAATGGAACATGTTTCGAAAGCTAATTCGGTCATCTGTGCGAGTTACGGAATTAAACGATCAATTTAAATTAAACCGATTTAAATCGATTTCAAGGCGTTTTGGCTTGCCCCGGACAAACGGTACATCCAAAAATTACGGAATTTGAAACCATGCAATAATATCACATTACGGATCCGATGAAACTAGTTTCGTCGAAATCCGAGACTTTTTGAAAAATGACTATTTTAACTCGCCAAATTAATATTAAAACAATTTCGATGCGTTTCGAGCTGCCACGGTCACACGACAACTCCGTTTGCTACGAAAATTGAAATCTGATAATAACTAACTATTACGGATCCAATGGAACTGGTCTCGTTCAATTCTGAGACTGTTCGAAAATTGGCTATTTTTACAGTCGATAATTAAATATTAAAATATTCAATTTCCACATATTAACTTTTAATTCAATTTTAAAAGTTCTATAACGTCACTATAACTCCAATATGATTTAATATAACTTTATAAATCATTTTCAATCACATTTAATCCAGATTTCAATTATTTCTGAAATTACAACTATTAAATTATCGATTTAATTATCCAATTAAATCCAATATTCGAAATTAAAATTATTCAACTTATTAAATTCACTTATTAATATTTAAAATTAATTAAATATTCGAATTTCAAATATCAGAAATTCTGGGTCGTTACAAACTTCCCCCCTTAAAAGAATTTCGTCCTCGAAATTACAAGTTAGGAAAAGTGGTCCTTAACTCGTCTATCATTTTTCACAACCTAATAGTTTTATCAAATTATCGAAACAAATCTTTCTACTAAAGATTCGTTATTAATTCAACCAACTTTCTAAACATTTTCATAATCTTCAAACAACATTATTTACTTCAAAATTCAAATTGAAATTCAAATTTAAACATTCAAAATTTTCTCAAAAATTTTCTAACACTCGAAATTTTCAAAAAATTTCGCCAGCGTCTCCTTTGCACGGCTAATATGGTACGACTACAAAACGTCCCTACGGACTCTCAGATTTCAAAAAGAAAAGAAAATGCCAAGCGGCTAGACAAGAAAATCATCAACTCTCATATTTAAATTTAAATACATACCTTTTTCGAGCAATTCAAATTCTCTTCAAAATTAAAATCCCAATTCCTTTACACCTGTATATCCTACTAGCCATAATATCTAGTTACAGCATTCAAACTATTTTGCACATTTCACTACAAAAATTTTCCAATATAAACTGCCTATACATTTACTATTGAAGTTATAGCCATTATCTTCAATTTTTCTCATTTCAATTTCATTTGAATTTAATTTCAATCTAATTTGGATTCTTCTGAATAATGAATTTATCAATTAACTTTCATTCATAACTGATTATTTTTAGATTAGTTTCAATTACTAATTCATTACAAATTCTAATTCACTTATTCAAATTCGGTTTCAACATTCAATTTTAATCTTATTTACTTCATTCAATTAGCCTCACTTACTAATTTTCAGTTTCAATTTCAGTTTCATTAAATCACAATTGTAAATTTGTCTATTCATTCACAATTTCATCTCAATAAATTTTATTGCAATTTATTTAGCCCACTAGATTAAATTCTTCAAATTTACTTTTATTCAATTTAATCCAATGTTACATTCAATTCCAATTTGAGTTTCCAAAAATCATTTCAATTTCGTTTAACTCTTTTATAAATTCACTTATAAATTCAAAATGAATTTTAACATTCAATTTTACTTTCATTAGATCACCATTGTACTTACTTTTATTTAACTTCATTCTTTAAGTTAAATTTATTCTATCAAAATTCAACTTGTATGAGTTATCAACTTAATAATATTTCATAAATATTTCTACATAGTATTCCAGAGTTTACCAACATTTCAAAAACCATTTTTGAAAACAGTTCAAATTATCCTTTGAATTTTCTAAAACAAAATCCAAATTTTCAAAACAACTTCCATTTAAAACAATTTGGCAGCAATTCCTCTTTTGGAAACCCGAAAATGGACATCAATAATGCTGCAGTCATTACCGAAGTTATTTTCCAGCGACCGAAAAGAGTTTAGAGCTTTTATCTTTCCAAAATACTTTTCAAAACCTTTGAAATTCATTTTCAAATTCAAAAAGATTTAAACTTTCCAAATCTCCAAAATTTTCAAATTCTTTTCAAAACATTTCCAAATACTTCTCTGGAATTCCGTTTTAAATTACAAATCACATTTACAATTTACATTCTCAAATTTCATTTGTATGTGAATTTAATTCTTAACTTTGGAGTTATGATTTCAATTCCTTTTTCAATTTTAGTGATGATAATTCACTATTATTACTTCCTAACATCCATGCAACCATATACTATAGTACTTTATAGAAAAACATTTCTTTTCTATACAAAAATAGTTTTGGGCAAAATTATCTCATTTACCCTATTTAAAACAATATTGTGCCGAATTGTTCTATACAAGTGTTTAGAGATCCCTATCGATAGAGTTGTACGGACAATACCGACCAGAATCCATATACCACTCAACAAACCAATCATCACAATATAAAACAATTTTATATTCACTAACAAATACGCACTCGTATCTATTATTACACTCAACTCATTCTAGAGTACTACTGACTCTATCTCTAATGAGTAACACCCAACAGAGCAGGGTTGTCGCTTAACCATATGCTCTGATATCACGCTGTCACATATCGAAATTTTCGACTTTCGAAAATTCGACATCGATACTCACTTTATCGACCGTCGAGCAATCGAGTGCCGGAAACTCCAATAGTGAGGGTTTTAGAAAGAAGAAGAAGAAGAAAATAGAAGAAGAAGGAAGAAAGAACAACAGAACAACATCAGAAACAGAAACAATATCAGAATCTCACATTCGCAGCGGAACAATATATAATAGATAAATGAATAATCTTTAAAACAAAGAACTATATCATTTTATACATACATCAATCATCAGAGTCAATATACAACAATGGACAGTTATATAACTTGTCCTCAAACAGAATACACAGCGGAATAAATAATATCAGATACAAATACTACGTCTCGCCATCCAGCTTGCTTCCAAAGCTCCAGAATATCCTGATAATCTAACTCTAGACTGCCCGTGTGGAAATTAGTGGGCACCCAGAGTTTAGAAGGGAAACAATAAACTCCGAGTCAGTCATGGTGACTGGTGTGAGATCGTAAAACAGTTATTCTTTCAAAAAGAAAATAAAACAAATTCGCAATGCTTTTGGAAAATGAAACTACCATAAGACCTCCCGCCACACACACAATGCAAACGCAGAATTGGAGGAGATTTCTTCTTATGATAGTCAAAGATGCGTACTACGCAAAATCAAATTCTTTTTGATATTATTATTAGTGCATAGTGTAGAAAACATTTCGAAAGTATAATATTAATCTTAGCCAACATACGACCAGTATCGTATGCCTACTATAGCTACCATCTAAACAGTGGTGACCACCGTACGTAAATGGCAGGTTCTACAACTAATACCGTACAAGGTTCGTATTGGAGTTTGGATTTCCGACAAATGGTCAGGCTAAGGAACTTCCTATCCACGATGGGTACGTCCCTGGAATAGACGACCCGAGAAATAACCTAACATTACGGTTAGATCTCTGCCAACACAAGGCCGGGTTACCTCTGCAAAAATAGGTAACTACTGACACGCATATGCCATCCCCCGATCGTAACCGATCTTCCCGAGGATCCCCGATTTCCAACAAACCACATAAATAATAATGCAGCAACCACATAAGTTAAGTATCTGGGCTCCATACCATGATACCACCTCTATCCAGAAGGAATGACATACACTAAGGGGCGCTACTCCCTAGAACCTTGCCGCATCCTTCCTGTTTTGACCATTTCCGGGGTGTGAGGCTCGACGAAGTCTCGTCCACAAAGCTACGCTTTCTACAAAGCCATGCTTCGGGTCAAACAAATGATCAACCTATGATCACAAAGATATAAGATCAAACAAATGATCATATCGCAAATGATCAAACACTGATCATTTCACAGCAACACTCAGTATGCCACGTTACCAAATTGGGAGTATATTGCTGATAAATTTCAACTACATAACCTCTGAGCTCGTACGTCTCAGAGAAGGGTGTTAAGCTAAGAGAATAAATTCTCCGCCACCAACAGAAATGTATTTGAAAGAAATCAGCTTTATATCTCAAATTGTAACGTCAGACACACAATCCATACAAGTCTGTTCCGGGATCAAACAGAACCGAAGGCACTTCTCACGAAGCCCTTGCATATCTGGATAAATTTCTAATCACGTCCGGACTTCCCGTCACTAAGGGTGATAAAACCTCTAAATCGGAGATCAGCCGATGTAGAGTAACTCGACGGTAATCCTTCCGTTTTCAAAAATATTCGGTCTTCAACACCGGTCTTCGAATGCAATTCATAACGACGTATCACATATTCGGAATGGGTTATACGACCCCATGGTCCTTTCCCGGCTAACCCGAATAGTGAGCGCTTATTTAAAAATAAGTGTGGCATTCAAATTCATCCAATTCACAACAAATACCCATTCAAGGTAATTATTGATAGTCGGTTATTTAACTATCAATAAAGATGCGCAACATCATCAGATTCCAAATAAATTTTCCAATTTATTTATTTCCTAAAAATATCTTTACTAGATATATAATTTCCACACTTAACCATTTGAAAACAATTTCAAATCAATTTCCACATTTCATTTTATCTTTGAAGATAAAATCTCAAAACAGTTCATCTCATATTGGAAATGCATTTCCCTACTTATTTAATAATAAGTATTTCACAAATCATTTATTTTCAACACTTAGAAAATATTCTATATACTTAAATCAAAATTAAGTATATATTTCATTCTTTAAGGAAATCATTTACTTTGACAACATTTATTTGAGTCAAAACGAATGTTACGTAAAACATCGTTACGACAACTCAAAATCACTAGTATAGGGATTCGGATTTTAGATAGATATATAAACCCCAATACTACATAAAAACATTTCCTTACGGAAATCATTTACTATAACAACAGTGTTATAGTCCACCATTTCCTTCTACTTCTCGAAAGCGTCTATTTCAACAATGAATGTTGAAATCTATGATTTCGATATTTAATCATTTTAAAACATCGTTAAAACAATTAACTTCATCTTAAATATCACTTTCCCAAAACCATATCCATTTTACTTAAAAATATATTCACTGTCCAAAATCGTGAATATACTTCACTAACCACATTTCACTATTTTCTACACGTTTTATTTCAATAATAATTCGCTATCCAAAATCGCGAATATATCTCCTTTAACAACCTTCTATATTTAATTTATCAAATCCAATTTATTTCGAGTTTATAAACAACGTTTATAAATTCTATTTCTATTTTCTAACAACTTCAATTTAATAAATCTCCTTTATTAACAATTCGATTTATAAATCTTCTTTAATGACCTATTCAATTTATAACTCAATGTATATACCAAAGGTCCATCTTATAAGTTAATAACTTACAATTCATTTATTTTAAAAGAAATCGTTCTTTTAAACTTCACAAAATCTAAAACTTTCAGATTCCATTAACTTATGAAATCCCAATTTATAATTCATTTTAACACTTATAGAAACTTGTCTTATAATCCCAATTTTTCAAATTTATAAATATCCATTTTTGTACATCTTTTAAATAAACCGTTTATAATACTTTAGAAATCCCAATTTAAACCATTTCATAAATTTCTTAACTTTTATTTCCAAAAATCACACTTTGATTTTATTCCACAAGAATCTTAACTTTTATAACTTTAAAATTTTAGACGTTTATTTATTTGAAATAAATCAATTCAAAGTTTCCATAAAACGTATATTTTCAAAAATCACTTTAAAAACCCTTTTTAAAGTAAAAGTCGTTATTTTAAAATTTCAAAATTTGAATCCGATGATGCAACAGCACCAATTAGTCAATCACAACATCAAACATCATATATCAACATATGATAACAGAATATACATCAATATCTGTAAATAAATAAATACTGGTGAGGAATCCAGTTGGATCCCTCCAACCTGTTTCCCTGCATCCACAGATGTTAGCACAATACCAATTCCACTTCAAGGTGGAATATCGCAGTATATGGGTTTTATAAAAATATCCGCTTACTAACGGCGCAATAGGGTCTCATCCGCTATACGAGGCGGGAAATCATCAATCCAATATATACATATGCCAATATGTATATATTGCTATATATATAGATATATCCTACTATATCTAATATCACATCAAATCATCAAACAAATCAATAATTGCAATCCAAATTTATTTTGAGTGAGAAGATCTCACCTTGATTTTAATTCTGATTTCAGCGTTTATTTCGAATAAAATTAAACACGCGTTTAATTTTACCCGAAATTTTCAATGACTCCAATTCACTCCAAACCAGCTCCATTGCATAGTGCTCGACAAAACGAAGCCAACGCAATTCGTTTCGTCCAAAACGGACCTCGTATGAAGAAGTTATGATTATTTGAAGTTTACACGAATTAAAAGGTAATTAATTTACAATTTGTTTTAACCTAAATCAATCCGGGCCGTTGGATTTTGTTTGCTTCAGATCTGGACCGTGACTTCTTCATCTTCCTCTCACGTTACTTCCAGGTTTCTCACGTACAACCTTGAACCCATGAGCCGCCCACTAGGGTTTGAGACTACGGCTACCACAAAGCTCGAAACTGCATCACTCCACCACCATCGGAAAGTTCATCACCTCCTCTACGCTCGGCCAGAGTTTGGTGAAGCTCGGCCCCACCTACTGCTGTAAAAACGTGAGAGGAGCTGCTACCTTCAAGCCCCAATTGCCGTTGATTGGCTCCGCTTCAGACGATCTCCACCGTTGATCTTCTAGAGCTCGACTAGCTCTACAACTTTCATGTTGAACATTTCACGAATCGTTTGATGGATGGAGAGATAATGGAGGAGGAAGTTGAGTGTTTTCTGGCCATTAAAAAGATTAGTGGCGGCCAGGGTTTGAGCTGAAACCCTAGTGTCGTTTGTTTGCAAATGAACAAAACCGAGGGCTTTTATAGAAAACTGCCAAACAATATTCATCCGAAATTTTCCGAACTCCAAACGAAGCATGCCGGCTGGCGTTTTTAAGGTTTACCCCACATTCCGAACGCAATGGAACATGTTTCGAAAGCTAATTCGGTCATCTGTGCGAGTTACGGAATTAAACGATCAATTTAAATTAAACCGATTTAAATCGATTTCAAGGCGTTTTGGCTTGCCCCGGACAAACGGTACATCCAAAATTACGGAATTTGAAACCATGCAATAATATCACATTACGGATCCGATGAAACTGGTTTCGTCGAAATCCGAGACTTTTTGAAAAATGACTATTTTAACTCGCCAAATTAATATTAAAACAATTTCGATGCGTTTCGAGCTGCCACGGTCACACGACAACTCCGTTTGCTACGAAAATTGAAATCTGATAATAACTAACTATTACGGATCCAATGGAACTGGTCTCGTTCAATTCTGAGACTGTTCGAAAATTGGCTATTTTTACAGTCGATAATTAAATATTAAAATATTCAATTTCCACATATTAACTTTTAATTCAATTTTAAAAGTTCTATAACGTCACTATAACTCCAATATGATTTAATATAACTTTATAAATCATTTTCAATCACATTTAATCCAGATTTCAATTATTTCTGAAATTACAACTATTAAATTATCGATTTAATTATCCAATTAAATCCAATATTCGAAATTAAAATTATTCAACTTATTAAATTCACTTATTAATATTTAAAATTAATTAAATATTCGAATTTCAAATATCAGAAATTCTGGGTCGTTACAGATGATCTTCCCAAGATCCTCCATAATCAGGCACACAAGCACGAAGAAGATCTTCGAGAATCTGATTCACCCTTTCCGTTTGACCGTCGGTCTGTGGATGGTAAGCAGTGCTCAGATTCAGACGAGTATCCAAAGAATCCTGAAATGCTTTCCAAAACTGACTAGTAAAGATAGGATCATGATCACAAACAATACTGAGAGGAACACCAGGGAGATGAACAATCTCCCTCATGTAAATCTCAGACAAACTAGAAGCAGAACGGGTAGACTTGACCGGAATGAAATGAGCTGATTTGGTCAATCTATCCACAATAACCCAGATACTCTCATTACCCCTCCTAGTCCTCGGTAATCCATCAATAAAATCCATAGAAACTTGTTCCCACTTCCAATTGGGAATCTCAAGAGGCTGCAACAAAGCAGGGATCTTCTGATGATCTACCTTGACTTGTTGACAAGTCGTACACCTACTAACAAAAATGGAGATATCTTTCCTCATACCTCTCCACCAATATAACTTTTTCATATCCTGATACATCTTGGTCACTCCGGATGAATAGAAAGTCTGGACTGATGATTCTCCCGAAGTAACTCCTGTCTCAATCCATCAACATTCAGGACACAAATCCTATTATTAATCCTCAAAACACATTCATCATCTATCTGAGCACCACTGCCATCAAGACTACTACTACCAACTATGCTACGAACACTCTCCTTCATCAATCTAAGCATCTCATCCTCATCCTGCTTAGCCATGATACGATCCAAAAGAGGAGAAGAAACAACAAGCTGACACAACATCGCCTTCTTCCGACTCAAAGCATCTGCCACAACATTAGCTTTCCAAGGGGTATAGTTGATGTCGAGGTCATAAGAAGCAAGAAACTCTAACCACCTAACTTGTCTCTGGTTCAAATCCTTCTGAGTGAAAATATATCTCAAAGACTGATGATCTGTGAAAATCTCGAACTTAGTACCCAAAAGATGATGTCTCCAAAGCTTCAAAGCAAAAACAACAGCAAGCAACTCTAAATCATGAGCAGCATAATTGGCTTCATGGGTCTTCAACTGACGACTAGCATAAGCAATGACCTTACCATCCTACATCAGAACAGCTCCCAAACCTTCACGACAAGCATCTGTGTATACCGTTAATCCCTCATTTCCATTTGGAACGGTAAGAACTGGTGTGGAAGTAAGCTTATGCTTTAACTCACTAAATGCGGCTTTACACTCATCACTACAGATAAACTTAGCATTCTTTCGAGTCAAAGCGGTGAGAGGTGCAGCAATCCGAGCAAAATTCTCAATGAATCTCCGGTAATAACCAGCAAGGCCTAGAAAACTATGGATATCGGTTGGAGTCTTAGGAGTTTCCCAATCCTGCACAGAATAGGGATAAATAAGGACAACAGGAAAGATAGAATAAATTGAATGAAACAAGGAAAGAGAAGGAAAGAAAGGCTTACATTGATCGCAGCGATCTTGACTGGATCAACAGAAACTCCATTACCAAAAACAATATGCCCGAGGAATCGGACTTCATCCTTCCAGAAATGGCATTTAGAAAATTTATCTTTTAACTGATGATTTCTAAGAGTCTCAAGAATAGATTTCAAATGTGAATCATGCTCTTCCTCAGACTTAGAGAAAATGAGAATATCGTCAATAAAGACAAGAACAAATTTATTAAGCACATCACGAAAAACACGATTCATCAAATCAACAAAGAAAGCAGGAGCATTAGTCAAACCGAAAGGCATGACTAACCATTCAATGAACCCATTCTCAGTATGGAAAGCAGTCTTGGGAATACTTTCCTCCGCAACTCTGAGCTAGTGGAAACCTGTGGCAAGATCAAGCTGAGAGAAAATAGTGGCACCATAAAGCTGATCAAACATATCATTGATGCGAGGCATTGGATATCTGTTTTTCATAGTGAGCTTGTTCAGCTGCCTATAATCAACACACATCCGGAGGGAACCATCATACTTAGTGACGAAAACCACCGCTGCTCCCCATTCTGAATAGCTAGGTCTGATCAGACCTTTAGAGGATAGGTCCTCAATTTGCTTCCTTAACTCAACCTTCTCGCGGGGTGCCATTATTCTAGGAAGAAGAACTACAGGTCGAGCTCCAGGAATAAGATCAATACGGAAATCAATTTCCCGCTTAGGAGGTAAAGTAGTGACTTCACCAAATACATCGGGATAAAGTTTGACCACACGAGTCGACTGAAGATCAACAGGAAAAGAATCCAAAGAATAGATAAAATTTCCAGCAAAATCCTGAGGCATGCGGCACTGAATAATCAAGGGGTCACCCTTATTTCCCACAAGAGACACAATTCGGGATTTGTAAGAGATACGGGCATCATGCCTATTAAGCCAATCATCTCCAAGCAATAAATCAAAAGCATCAAAACCAAGAACATAGAAATCTCCAGAAAACCGATAACCAGAATGAAAGAGTTTCACATGCTTACAAATCTTATTAAGATTTGCGGGACCACCAATAGGATTTGAAACACATAAAGGAACAGAAGCATATTCAGGAGAAAGGAGATTCTCAAACTTATCACACAAATCAACAGAAATAAAACTATGTGAAGCTCCAGTATCAAATAAAACACGAACATGATGATGAAATAAAGAAAAGGTGCCCTGAAGAGTACCTTGATCATCACTAGGAGCAGTAGTAGGAGTAGGTGCAGCAGGAGAAGAAGCAGATGTAACAGCAAAAATACCAGATGGCTTGCCCTTCTGATACAAAGGACAATCATTCTTGAAATGACCAGGCTGGAGACAGACATGACAGAGATTGTTCCTGGTACCCTGAGGTGGAGGAACAGCAGCACCAACTGAGGTAGGGCAACTATTAGCATAGTGTCCCTTCTGATCACACTTGAAGCAGGTAATGGTAGACAGATCGATAGGGTGCCTCTGAGAAGGAGAAGATGAAGATCCCAAACCCGGATGCTTGAGCTAATTCTTCTTCTGCTGGTGGAAATTGGGTTTTCTCTTCTTAGAGTTAGCAGAGGAAGACTGAGATGTAGGAGCACTAGCAGCAGCAGGATCCTTGGAAGTAGGGTTCTCATAACGAATAGCCATATCCATAAGCTCAGTGAAAGTTCCATGAACATGTGAAATGAGACGATCGTAGAACTCTGGGCGAGCTCCAGCTATGAACTTCTCATTTTTCTTAAGCTGAGTGTCAATAAGACCAGGACCAAACTTGGAAAGTTCATTGAACTTCCGCTTATACTCAGAAAATGACATGGTACACTGCTTAAGATCCATGAATTCATGATAAAGTTGAGATTTCCCGGCTTCTGGCATCCATTTTGCCACAAAAGCCTCCCTAGAAAGAAGATAGAGAAACAAAACTTAAGATAGATTCAAAAGAAAGGAAATGGGAACAAAATTCAAGATAACACAAAGGATACCTAAACTGCTCCTAGGAAATATCACCCTCGTTAGTATGAGCTGTAACAGACTCCCACCAATCCAAGGCTGACTCTTGCAACTGCCAAGCTGCTAACTGACGCTTCTGGGCATCAGTAATCTCAAGAACAGTAAAGATCCTCTCTAAACTCCGTAACCATTACTGGGCTTCGATAATGCTCTCTGAACCGGTAAATTTGGTTCCACCAAGCTGAGAGAATTCCTTACAGAGAACAGTAAACCTAACAGGTGCAACAGGTTGAGGAGCTGGGGTAGTACCACGACCCCTACCTCTAGCATTTCTACGATTCATCCTGAAAAATAACAAAAATGAATTTTAGGACAAAGGTACAGAGAAGACAAAGATAAGACAAGATAAATTCACTTGGATGAATATTCTAATAAAAGAAATTTCTAACAAGGTAGATACAAAAAGAAGGAAGTTTAGAAAATTTGCTTTTAAAACAAGAAGAATTTTATA
Organism: Allium fistulosum; assembly: GCA_030737815.1. Lineage (NCBI taxonomy): Eukaryota > Viridiplantae > Streptophyta > Magnoliopsida > Asparagales > Amaryllidaceae > Allium > Allium fistulosum. The sequence continues at coordinate 792,376,920 of CM060902.1, read as the reverse complement.
TCAAAATAATCTTTGAAAAATCCTTTGAAAATCATTTAAAAATCATTTCGTACTTTGAAAATACGTTCTCTCACAAAGAAATGATTCTGAGGTTGATTTCACTCATTCTAGGGTATTTCTACCCAATCTCTAATGAGTTTTTGCTACATAGGCTAAGGTTTGCCTAAAAACCAAAGCTCTGATACCAAATGTAACGACCCGCTATTTTGGACCATTCAAATCGACAATAATCCACACATGTTAGACTTGAATAATGCAAAATAACAGATTGTAATAAATTTGGAGCAAATAAAATCATTCACAGAATCACAGACACAGAAATGTCAGAATAACTCGCAACCGAAATAAAATAAATAGTGGTTCATGAAGCCACTACAATACAGAGTCTCAAAAACATATACAAATTACATAGTTTGAAAACAAATACAGTTCTGAAACAAGTACAGTAGAAATCCCAAATACATAAGTCTCTAATACAAAAGCTGAAGTAGACCAACAGAAACTGAAATAGATAAACAACTAGATAAGCAGAATCTCTAGCGATTCCTAGCTCCAGAAAGTGAAGTCCAAAGCTGTGAATACTCAGGCTGACCCGAGCGTAAATAAACACAAACACTCGAGTCAGGACATACATACTTATACAATGTAAACCAACTCAAGTGAACTGTAATAAAATGCACAAGTAACTTAAAGAATGCTTGGGATCGCCCATTCTTTAAGGATCCGTTAAACTATCTACTATGTAGTAATATTCGCTATTATAATTATGTCTAATATAAAATAAACATACTTTTAAATAGCATTAAGGAGTGACCCAATATTCCCCTTAACACGTAATAGTCCCAGTAGTCTATCCAGTATTAGCATAATCCTAGAACGGGGGCTACCCTCGATACTCCACAGGCTACGGGGGGAATTCAAACTCGTAGTAAAGCTCGCTATGGTAGGTGACACGGCACAACTAGGCAATGCCAGGGTAGATATACCAATTATGCATCTGGACTGGTGGTAATGCATAGCAACCACTACCGCCCACCTCGAACAACGCTCCCAAATCAAGGGTGCGCACCAAATCAATCACAAGTAATAGAATGGTATCAAAGAAGTGTGTCCGATCAGAGGTGCTACCTCATTGGTCCGTCGATCGCTCCTGTTTTAGCCACCTTATGCCAACTCACGAGAGTTGGGTCCACGTAAATATACCTTTAGGATTGTCGCCACCATCCTACTTCATTCTGGAAACTCCACCGCGTACACAGTTGTTAAAGTGATTTTTGGTATCGACATAGAGTATGTCCATATCTGATCCCGGTCTCTTTAACAACCAATCGTTATTATAATCCGTGGTTATAAATTTCAATAATAGTTTTTATTCCAAATCAAATACTTCATTTAAACCATTTAAAAACAAAGTCATTATACATTTAAATCAAATATTCAATTCCCAAAAATTTAGCCTTTTCTGAGTTCATTTATTCACTTAAATACTTTAAAACATTAAAATTTCAGCTTTCCCAGCACTTAGAAATTGCTACGGTAAGTTGAATTTGTAAACAATTCAATTCAGCAAAGACAGCATTTTAAAACTGCTGTAATAGTTCAGTTTTAGTTGAAAAATAGTTCAATTCAGAAAAGACAGCATTTACAAAACTGCTGTAATAGTTCAGGGTTCAAATTAAAAGATTTAATTCAATTCAGCAAAGAATGCGTTTAAAAACTGTTACAGTAGTACAATTATTTTCAAAAATCTCATTTCAGCCAACTTCAGCACTTAACAAATGCTACAATAGCCCATTCATTAATTTCAGTTTCAAGTTTAGTTTCTGCCACTACCGCACTTACAAAGTGCTGTCATAGCCCTTAGTTAAATTTAGTCTTCAGTTCACTTCTGCAACTACAGCACTTACAAAGTGCTGCAGATTATATTTAGTTCAGATTTCAGCTCATTTCCAGAAACGATAGCATTTCTGAAGTGCTACTAAATGAATTTCCAGATTTTAAATACAATTCCAGCCATAAATAAACTTCAATTTAAATCAATTTAACTTATAAAAATCACATTTTTCCACATCAAAAATGTTCATTTAAATACCTTTAACATATGATTTTTATAAAGTGAATTTTTACAATAAAATCCAATTTTCCAAAAATTAATTCAAGTGTACCATTTTCTTATTCTTTTCATTTTTAACAATTTCTCTTTACACTTAAATTTAAATTCCATTTCATAAATAAAACTTAATTTCCATTTTTTTATTTAATTAACTTAAACTTCCATTAAAAATCAAATCACAAATTTCCAAATAAAGTTATGTTTTAAATCACAATTTTCCATTCATTTATTTACATTTTTAATACATAGAAAAATCATTATTTCTTTATTTAATCATTTTAAATTCAATTTAAATCAAATTACCATATTTTTACATTTTAAAAATACTTAAAAATTTCCAGAAAACTTTATAAAATAACCAGGGATCTATATAATATTTTCTAGCCTAAGTCAAGTGATACGGATAATATATCATTTCAATCCGTAATTTACAAAGAAAATCCGGGTTTTATCATTTCAAACCCGCAATCCCAAGTAAATAAAATTAAATAAAAATCGTTTAGGCTTATCATTTCAGCCCATAACGATCTTTCCCTATACTAAAGTACGTTCGGGTATGTATCATTTCAACCCATAGTGATTCTATTCTACATGGAACTTGCAATGTGAGAATAGAATATAAATAAACAGTATAACAACATATAGCAATATCGAATGATATGACAGGGTTATAAACAGCGTTAACATCATGTAATTTATAACACAGGCATGTATAACATAATATAATTATTTCTACACTTTCACTTGCTATCAATTCACGGTTATATAAGTATGAATGTCAGGTGTGATTACTCACCTCTATAAAGCTGGAGTTCGCAAACAAAACACACAAATGAAAAATCCGGAAAGCACGATAGCACGACTTGATTTGAGTGGAGAGAGTGCCAAGCTATTGATCTTGTATACAACAATTAAACCAAAACAAATATAACTATATATTTACAACACAAAATTAATTGAATCAAAATAGAAATAGAATTAAACAAAGACATCACCAAGCTTTTTAAATCAAATTTTTTCTTAACCTGCTCACACTATTGCTCGGCCATACATGTTTGGGTTCGGCCACAACATGTTTTAGGTTGAAATATGGTCTGATTTGGCACACATAGGAACGCCTATAAAGAGAATAGGAAGGGTATGGAAGTTACAAAGCATGGAAGGTCAATGGACTAGGCAAAGTGGAGTTTTGGTGCATCAATGGTCTCGGCCTAGGGTCAAGTGGGCTCGGCCAGGTCAGGTACAGGTCTGGTCATGATGAAGTGGTGGTGTACTTTGCTGGTGGTGGTGGTTCATGGTGATGGCCGTGGTCATAGATGAAGGTAGTGGTGAAAATAGTGGCTCGGCTAGGCTAAAACCAAGGATTTTGCATTGTTTTGTGGAGTTTTGTTTATGGAATGGTCTCGGCCTCTACTGGTTAGAGGAGGAGGAGGGGTTGTTGCCATGGATCATGGGAAGGAGGTGATGTGGTGGTCGGTGGTGATGGTGGTGGGTTATGGCCGAGCAAAGCTATGGGAAGGTCAAGGCAAAACATAGAAAAATTAATAAAAAAATGGGAAGAAAAGTAGAAAAAAAAGAAGGAAGCCATTACATTTTTTTTTCAGAAATGAATGATGGCCGAAATGAAATGAAATGAGAAGGAGTTTTCACGTGAAATACAATAGGAATACATGGCTAAAGCAAAAGAAAATGAAAGGCCAAAGAAAATGAAGAGACTAGAAAGTGAAAAGTCAAGCAAATGAAGAGACTTTGCCTCTTGAATTTCCAATTCTTTTTAATTCAAAATAAACAAATAAAAATTAGTAAATAAAAATAAAAGACAAACAAAAATAAAGTGAAAATGAAAATAAATAATTATTTATAGGAAAAATAAAAAGAAAATAAAAGAAAATAAAGAAAATAGCTAATTATATTGAAACTAGAATTAAAAATTTCAAACAAAAATACACTTAACTTGGAAAATTATAACTACTCTTTTGAAAGATATAACTATACTTGTAAAATGTTTTTAAAATAAAATATTGACATAAAATTTAATAAAAAAACTAATTTAAAATAATTGCAAAATTATAGGGTTGTTACAAAAAATATCATGGGGTAGATTACAATTTTGATAAATTCTGATTTACCACCTATTATGAGAAGTCTTCCACTCCAGTTATTTAGTTTCCTTTAAATTTTATCAACTAGCCTATAATAATCAACTAGTTTCAACTGTGAGTTACTTAATGGGACACCAAGATAAATAATTGACTTCTTAATGGGACACGACTCCTCTGCTAAAGTAAAATTTGGATTTCTATTCATTAACAGCCAACCTAGTTTTCCTTTTAGATTGCACATAACATGCTTTATAGTGTTATAGTTTTCTAGACTTGCGTTGGCAAATATGAATAAATAATCAGCATAGGTAAGGTGATTTAAAACAAGATTGTGTCTATAAATTTGGGTAAATTTGGGTAAGATTACCATTTATGTGTTCCAGTTCAAGCAAGATTGAAAGATTTCCATTGTCGAAAAGAAAATAAAAGGAAAAAGTAGATCTCCTTGCTTTAGTCCTCTAACACTTTTATAACCATATGAGCTACTCTTAATAAGAATAGAAATAGTTGGAGAGGAAATACATGTGTAGATCAAATTCACCATTTTTAGTGGAAATCCAATGTGACATATAAATTCATTGTTAGTCCTATCAAAAGCTTTTTGGAAATCCACTTTCAAACACATGTTATTTGACCCCTTCCTATTAAATTTCGAACCATTTCATGTGTAGCAATCAGTTGGATGCATATTAAAGTACATAATTCATAGAATAATTTGATAATTTGTTTTAAATAATTACTGCAGGAAAAATATTTTATACTTGTTAGTGGCCATCGGAAATTCTAGTTATGTTCGATGTATCTGTGTAAGTGTGTGGTGTGTTTAACTTCATAAATCATTTTTATTTGACAGGCTCTGCGTGATTTGTGATACTTATTCAAGGGTAGAAGGTTGATGATAATATGGTGGTTGAGAATGGTTGAAGAGATGTTGCATACTTGATGAGGTACGTTCTACTGTTGTCATTATACTTTTGCATTATACTATTTTGTTCATACTCCCAGTCCATTGATTATATTAATTTAGAAAGCTAAAATTAAAGAAAAATTCAAACAAATTCAGACTTCAATATTTGTAATGGAAAAACAATGAATAAAGAAATGCAAAACAATTATCAACTAGTTTTAAAACTTTAGAAAAAATACTTTGCAGGATTGTCAGAATCATTAGCAACTCACAGTTGGGTCCATACTCATGGATTGCTATCCATCATCGATGATAACAAATTTATGAGGAATCCCACTTTTTCTAAGATGAAAGAATAAACAAATTCTTAATGATTCTTACTGGACGACTATATCTGTAAAAAGTAATTCTTAAAGTGAACAATAAAGCACCATTCTAATCCACTTTTAACACCGTCTGCAGTGACATTAGCATAAAATGCATCCTCTGTACACCGACCAAACTAGTTTAATGCATCTAGCATCTGTCATATAAAGATAAATGAGTATTTTATCTATAATCAACGCATAAATATCGGGCATCTATCACAGATAAATGCATATAAATATCAGTTACATTTTCAGAAAAGAGAAACTCATGTTTTCTGTCATTATATCCCAAATGAACTAATAAACCAAAGTACATAATTAATTTAAACTGTATAAATTAACAACTTTAAGTGAACATATGTATATTATTATGATTTTGTTTCTAATGCATATATGATCTTAAGAGTTAAGTAAGCTGGATTGAAACCGTACATCTGATCATATTTACACACACAATATATAAATTCACCTATATATAGTATACCATTACAAACCTATACTAACATGATCATAACATGTACAAACCAATCAGTTTACCATAATATATGACATTGGTAACAGGAAAGCTAAGAAGTTTTCATGTACTAACATGATTTAAAGCATTCATCCTCCTTGTACGATTCATCAACCGCCATAGGGAAACAAGCAATGGGACAAAATAAATACATCCACTCGTATCGTTTTCTATGTAAAAACAGCGATATATATCACACATTTCCTTCCCACCATCCATTTGCATCCTTATAATAGTTAAGTTTGTTGCATGCAAAGACAAAAAATTCCAATAGTTAAGTTTGTTGGGTCGAAATTTGTGTCTCAGTAGCTGCAGTGTGTGTGAGATATTTGAAAAAAGTTTGATTTTATCAGAATTATCGAAACATGATCTGAATTGAGGAAATATCCTTAAAAAGACAGGTGTTTTAAGTTTTAACTTGTACAATTAGTCTACTTAATCTTCTTTTCATTCATAGAAACTGACAGTGGAGTATTTTTATGAGCAACTATTTAGATTTGCATTCAGAATGAATGAGTGGTGCAATCATATGGGTCAAGATGAGTTGAGCCCCCAACTATTTGTGATGATGTCAGCTGCCCAAAGGCAATGACTATTTTCTGGTCATCAGAAAAGCGTGAGATGTCATTCATCCTTACCATATAAATATAATATAATTTAAGTGACTGCATTTTCTTTGATGTACGTTGCTCAACTGTTGTAGTAATATTTCACGCCACTAATATAGTGTCTACGATCGTAACTAGTTAACATAATTCGAGCATAGAAAATGACATATATTCATTTTTCTCTCGACATAAACAAGTGACTGTCATTGCAACAAGTCATACATATAAGTTCAGCTTAAACCGACGGCTTATAACATGTTCCAAAGCAACATAGAATCGTATTTGCATTTGTCTAATTGGGCATATGGTCCTTTCACGTTACAATGATCTTTCATTTACTATTATTGACCTTCATTTAAGTTTTTTTTAAAATTTTAGAGCATGTTGTATACTTTGTATTAGTCAATCGCCTAGTTAATTAGTGTGATGAATATTTAGTGTTTGTATTATGAATCTGATTTAACTTTGTGTACACTTTTTTGATGAATTGATTCTCAAGCATTACTTTTGCTTTACAGGTAGATAGATGACTGTGATGCAAAAAAAGGTTGCAACAAGTTATTGATCGAAGTTATTTTTGCTGCTAGAACTACTTTTTGGTTTTAACGTATGTACTACTTGCTTTTGTTTTGCTATTGCTACTTGTTCTATATTTTGTTTTTGAACTATTGATGACAAACTACTTATGTTTGGTGTAAGAATATTGTGTATTTTGATTATGAAATTTCATACGTTGTTTATTAAATATGTGTCCAAAATATGGTATTGATACAATATGTTGATTTTGAAATGTGATATTGATATAATATGCTAATTTTGAAATGTGGTATATACACACATTGTGGCGGATGTTTACTGAAATGCAATTAAAACATTCCACAACGTTTTTAAAACGCTGTTAAAACATACCACAGCGTTTTTAAAATGCCATTGAAAGTTTTAACAGCGTTTTAAAAATGCCGTTAAATTGTATCTAAAAACATAAAATACGATTTATTGCAACAAGGAAACGCTGTAAATAAATATCACAGCATTGAAAAAATGCTATAAAATCTTATCTTAGCACGAAACAAACGCTAAGAAAGATCTCTAACTGCACCGAACCAAACACTGTTAAATGATTTCATGACACCAGGGAAACGCTGTTAAAAAGGACATTTAACAGCGTTTATTTCTTGTCATTGTATATCTCTGACATATAACTGCATGTCGATATACAATGTTTTTAAAATGCTGTTAAGGGTCCTGTTTGTTGTAGTGTGTGTGATATCGCTATGTGTGAATGCCATTGTGTCACCTAGGCTAGCAGTCTATTACCACAATGGCAAAGTGCAGGATCATAACCAAGACTACGCGTAGACGAGGCATAGTGGATGGGGTCACGATGTCCGTCGAGGTAACTGAAGACTGTAGGAACTGATCCGGCTACACTACTGCATGTTGGTAGACCATGGGTTCCTAGAGCATGCTGTGTGCTATCAGTCTCCCCTCTGGTTTTGGTATATCTGTGTAATAGTGGATTGCCATATATGTCTCTATCTTATAATGTGTTGACTATTCTACAGATTTTGTGTCTAAAGCGTAGTCAGCCCCCGTTATATTCGTACTGTTTGATGATTAGAGATCATTTTATTACTTGATTATGGTGTACCAGGGAATGTCCATTATGTTATTTTTGGGCATTGCTGTGTGCTAGCCTGATGTATTCATCTTAGGGCATTGTTGTGTGCTAGCCCGATTTACTTAATGTTTTCATATTCTTTGATGATGCTTTATTGTATGGATGATTAACCTATTTGACATTATTTCATTGTTTTTTATCTGATAAGATTTTATATGGATGATAACATTTTATACTGCATTTTGTGTTGTTCTACGGATATGATATGTGGGATTATTGAGATGAAATTATTAGTTATTTATACCCAGTATATACAGAGTTCTATATGTTGTTGACATTGGATTTAGATATAGTCTGACTTATTTATTATTTATACAATACTCATGCCGGTCCAAGACATTTCAGGTACAGGGACAGTGAGACCGGCTTTTATATTGGGCATAGAGAAGACTAGGAAGTGATTTTTGTATATTAGTCGTGAATTATATAATTTCATGTACGTACATTCTGGAGTTGTATATTGGATATACCATATATATTTACGTATTATATATTATCGCTGTGATTTTGACTTAGTGTTCTCTGTATATATATTGTATATTATATATTGTTCTATCTTGGAGGCACACATGTTTATTGCTTTGTGCCGATACTGTGTACGTATAAGTGAGTTATTTATTCGATGTTTAAATACGTACCAGCATTAGCCAAAGGGAATATTCATGTGTGTACCCCATATCGCCTTATTCTCCGTATTATCTGATAGCATTACTCAGTAATACTCTTAGATAGTATGGGTATAGAGATGGGGGTGTCACAGCACATATATAAGCTCTCTAAACTTAATATATCTCCCTTTTTTCTTAGCCTCTTATCATTTTAACGGCAGAAAATTAATCCCCCTCTAACAAAAAAAATTATCAAATCAAATTCAAGATCTAATTACTATTTAATGGTTGAAGGTCATCAATTCAAGGACTAGCACCCCTTTCATTTGGAAAAGTTTTCAATAGGAGAATTCCTTTTTTCAAGGTGTGCTTTAAGGCTTTGGCAACAAGGTATGTCCTTTTCTATATAGATTATGATTTTGATGCAATGTTTGATAATTTAATTATCATAATTTGTATGTATGTATCATTGTCTCATTTAATTAAAAAAATTTATGACAATTAAATTGTTTGTTGAATGATATGATTGATTTTTTTATTTTGACGAATCAAAATTTAATTTTTTTTATGATTTAAACAATCTTTAAGCGTAGATCTATGTTTTAAACTTTAAAGTGTAGTCCTTCAGATCTGAAAGTTTGCATGTTCAAATTAACTAATTGTTTTTCTTTATTTTGTTAAATTAAAACTAAATCTATATATGTTGAAATACAATGTTTTATTTTAGATCTATATTTTGAACATTCAATTAAAAGTCCAATTCTTTAGATCTGAAAATTTGCATGTTCATATTGATTGATTAAATTATATTTTAAAGTTAAAACTGAAATTTGTATAGAATTTTAATTGTATATCTATGTTTTAATCTTTCATAACAAAGTGTAATTTTAGATTTGAACGTTTATATATATGTGTTTGTATGTGTGTGTGTGTGTGTGTGTGTGTGTATTACTTGCACTTGTATTGCATTAGATATTTACATATGAATAAAAGGATTTTGACAACAAATCAAAGTTTTAAAATTAATTGCAATAACTATCTAATTTCTATTATTTTAAAGTTTTGATTGAATCTCATATATACATAATTAAATCTACATGTATGTGTTTATATAAAATTTATTTTCTATTTTCAAATTGTCATAGTATGAAATAGTTTCTTTTCTTTTAATTTAAATGAGGCAATAATATAAACATACAGTTTATTGTTGACTATTTATATTCTTATATTATGATACCTACTGATTGTTATGATGCATTAATTAAGTCCGTCAAAAGAGAAATTGTATTAATCATCCTTGTAATCCTTTATTTGTTTCTCATCATAACTCTTATGTGATAACCATTCAACTTATTCTTACCTATATGTATACATATCTTGTCATCTATTGATTACACCTTGTCATTATTTAATTATTTTGACATGTATATATATACAATTTATTATTGACTATGTATATGCTTATATTATGATACTTGTTGCTTGTCATTTATATAATGCATTAATTAAGTCTATCAAAAGGTAAATTGTATCAATCATCCTTGCCACCCTTTATTTATTTCCCTTTTTAACTCTTATGTGATAACCATTCAACTTATTCTTACCTACAAGTATACATATCTTGTTATCTATCGATTACACCTTATCATTATTTAATTATTTTGACATATAATTAAAATTAATATATTTGATATATTCATACCCTTTCACATTCCACACTTAGCTAAATTATAAAACAATGTTATAATTAATAAAATATTATTTTATTAAAAACAATATTAGATTTAGATCTAATAAAAACTTTAGATTTCATAGGCCTTAAAGCTCTAAAATTGGAATTTTTTTGAAATTTGTCTTTCTTCTCTGCTGCGGGCTGGCCCAGTTCCAATAGGACTTCCCTTCACCATCGAAGTTAAAAGACAAATCCAAGAGGAAATTCGACCTAAAATTGGCGAGTCTTTGGGTCACTATAAGATGAGTTTCCAGAAGAGGAAATCATCGATTCTCAAAAACAAGTATCTTTCGATAATCCCTAACTTGATAAGGATGGGAACGATGATGATGGGGATGATGAAAGGAATGATGATGGCGAGGAAGATGAAGATTGTAATGAAGATTATGACGATCCTAGGACAGATGGGGGAAATGGTAGCAAGGACGCCGATGGATCGGGAAGCAGTGGTAATGGATTAGGTGGCCATGACTTAGGCTCATCTGCTTATGATGCAGACTATCCTAACCTTCTTGAGTTCTAGAATTCTCCTTAGGAAGAAACTATGTCAAAGAATGTTCATGCCCCTGACCATCATAGCAAGAAAAAAATTCAGGCTTCTGCCTCACAAGCTCCCATGGTACAAATATAAAGTTTATTATTTTTAAATGCTTATAATTATCTGTTAGTTTTAGTTAATAACTCAACTATTTTAGCTAAGGAAAAGAAACAAATATCACTTTAACATTTTACATGAGAACAATGAGAAGGATGTGCTACGATTGGATATAGAAATTTATTGAAGATCATAATAGTCTACCTGAAAAGTGTAGAAGCCTTTTCATTTATGCCAAATGATTAAATGATTTAAAGGAAAACGGGTAGCACTACTCTTGAAAAGATTGTGCCTTCATCGGTAAAGAGTTCTAAAGAAGAACGAGGAGCTGACCACACTTTTCTAGATGCTTATCGAAGATATTAACACCCTAGTGGAATTCCTCTATAAAATCTATTCCATGAATCTTTTTACCAACTTTTCTTTTCTAGGGAAAGAGGGTGGAGGTTTACTTAGGCATTTGCATAATAGGTATTTGAATGATTACTAGACCGATCCTTATCCTGGAGAATGTTAAAACCTTCCCAAGATTGAGGCCATTCCATTTTTCCCCCGCACTCTCCCTCCAGAGAAGGTCATGTTTAACAAGGGAAATTTATCTTTGAATTTTACAAAGGGTCCATATTGTATGAACTTAAGTGACTTTGTTGTTGCATTATGTAATTCATACAATCTTTATAAGTTTCAACATTCATATTTCTTTATGGCTTAACTTGTTTTTCTTAAAGTACACAGGTTAAGGAACCATTGAGCACTTTTGTTTCAAAAAAATTCTTAAGTAAATTTGTCAAGCTAAAAAGGGATTTTAAGGAGAAAAAATTAACTCTCAAAACCTCTCAATTAGCAAAATACTGCTTTCTCAAGGACCCTCAAGAAGTTTACACACAACTTTCCCACATATTTTTGACTTCTTAGGCGGCGAAAAGGACAGTTTACTTAAAGAAATCTAGTCTGATTATGCTAAACTGTTATACGGGGAAACTAGCCCTCCTGCCAAGAGATGGAATTATCACCAGTTGCCCCCAATCAATACTCCTCACAGATTTAGTTTTCCATTTGACTCTACTTTCCTATATCTGCGGGTTCACTCAAAAAAGCTAAGAATGTTATTTCCAAAATTAAAGATTGAATGTATAAAACTTGAGTTGTTGATGTAATTTGAACTTATTCATGCTTGTATTACTTCGTTGTTGTTAATGAAAGAACGTGTTTTTTCCTAAGTGTTGATTTTTCTTTTGTTTATTATTTTTACTAGGAGAAAACAACTAACACTTGCATCTAGCGGCCCTGACCTCCTCTTTCGACTGGATAAACTTAAAACTAGGCTGATATCAGATATTGGGAAGCTGTAACGACCCGATATTTTCAACCATTCGCATCCATTATAAGTGTATAGGTAGACACTCATGCCGAAGTTGAATTGCTCAAAATACCACGTTGTAATTAAAATTTGGCAAATCTCAGAATATACAGTAAATAAATATAATCACAGATCACAGACACAGAGTAAAATAATGCAGCGGAAGTAAAAGAAATAGTAGTTCATGAAGCTACTATGAAAATATATCAGAGTTACATAAGATACCACATAAGAAATAAAGTACAGCAGAAGTCTCAATACAATAACCAAGTACAGGCTGAATAGAACAACGGAACCGAAGTTGATAGAATAAGACTAGCAAATAATCTCCAGCGATTCAAATTTCCAGAAGGTGGAAATCCAAATCTGTGAATACTCAGGCTGACCCGAGCGTAAAGCAAAACACAAAACACTCGAGTCAGGACAATATATACTTATATAATGTAAACCAACTCAAGTGAACTGTAATAAAGGTACAAGTAACTTAGAAGATGCTTGGGACCTCCCATCCTCTAAGGATCCGTTAAAATATCTACTATGTAGTAATATTCGCTATTATAATAATGTCTAATAAGTAAAGTATAATCATATCGGAAAATAGCGTTAAGGGGATGGAGAACCTTAACGCGGTCGGATCTTAAAATCATAATCGTAGTAAAGCTCGATATGGTAGGTGACACGGCACAACTAGGCAATGCCATGGTAGATATACCAATTACGCACACGGACTGATGGATACGCATAGCAGCCACTACCGTTCCACCTCGAACAACATTCCCAAATCGGAGGATGGCCATCTAGTCAAATCACAAGTAAGAGAATAATATCGAAGAAATGTGTCCGAGAAGAGGTGCTACCTCACTGGTCCGAGATCGCTCCTGTTTTAGCCACCTTATGCCAACTCACGGGAGTTGGGTCCACGTAACATACCTTAAGAATGTCGCCACCATCCTACTTCATTCTGGAATCTCCACCGCGTACACGGTTGTCAAAGTGGTTTTCGGTATCGACAGAGAGTATGTCCATATCCGATCCCGGTCTCTTTGCCAACCAATCGTTATTATAACCCGTGGTTATAACTTTTAAAATAGTTTATGTTTCAAATCAAAATACATCCTTTAAACCATTTCAAAATCATATCATTTATTTCAAACTAATACATACATTCAAACCCAAAACATATCTATTCAAAACCAATTCCAAAAATATATCATTTCCATTTCAAAACCAATTCAATAATATATCATTTCAATAAAACCCAAATTTCAAAATCACTGAATATTTCCTTTAATTTATTAAACTTGAAATCTTCCTTTAAATTATCATAGCATTTTGGTAATGTAACCTTAAGGAATCATAGCATTTTTGGAATGTAATACTTCCCAATTTAACATTTTATATATTCAAAGTATTTATGTACTTACAAATTTTTAACATGGTCATTTTATCATAGCCTTATAGTTAAATAAACTTTGTTACTGTAATATCCAATTTAATGCTAAAATTCTTATGTTAAGTTAAGAGTACCTTATTAACTTACATTATCATTACAATAAAGAAACTTTATTATTTTAGTCATTAAAATATGTCATTTACATTAATTAAAACTTACATATTAAATGTACTTTTTAACTTACATTCCTATTACAGTAAAGAGCATTTATCATTTAATCAATATTACACTAATTAAACTTACATTATCGAATGTACGTTTTAATTTACGTTTTATTACAAAAGGGGCATTTATTATTTTAAATCAATATTACACAAATTAAGACTTACATGTTTCTTTCATTAATTAAGACTTTACATGTTTCTTTCAGTAGGTAAAACTTTACATATTTCTTTCATTAATTAGAACTTTACACGTTTCTTTCACAATAAATTTCTTATAATTAAATCCAATTTTCAACAATTTACTTTATAAGTTTAAGTGTAAAAGTTCCAATTCCTTACATTTCAACAAATAGACTTAACACTTCAAATTTAAATTACCATTTCACAATTTAACAAAATTTCCCATTTTATTTAATTAACTTAAACCTTTAATTAAAACCAAATTTCACATTTCCTAGTCAAGTTATATTTTAAAAGATCACTTTTAAACATTCATTTATTTAACCACTTAAATTCATAGAAAAATCAATAATACTTAATAATCACTTAAATTCAAATTTAATCAAATTATCATATTTACCATTTCCAAATAAAATTTAATATCCATTTTATTTATATAACTTAAATATCATTTTTAACCAAAATTCCAAATTTCCAACTTAAGTTATATTTCAAAAATCCAGTTAAACCATTCATTAATTACATTTTTAACACATAGAAAAATCATAATTTCTTTAATTCAAAATATTTCAAAATCTTTTTAAATCAAATTTCATAAATTTATATTTTTAAAATACTTAAAAATATTCAAAACACTTTATAAAATAACCACGGGCCTGTATATAATTTTCTAACCTAGGTCAAGTGATACGGATATGTATCATTTCAATCCGCAGTTAAAAAAGAAAAATCCGGGTTCTATCATTTCAAACCCGCAATCCCAAGTTAAAATAATTTAAATAAAAATCATTCAGGCCTATCATTTCAGCCCATAACGATTTTTCCCTATTCTAAAGTCCGTTCAAGTATGTATCATTTCAACCCATAGTGATTCTAATCTACAGGGAACTTGCAGTGTGATAACAGATATAAATAACAGAATAACATTAAATAACAGTAACATATGATATAACAGATGTAATAACAGGTGTGAACATCATATGATAATAATATAAGCATATATAACATGATAATATATTTCTACAGATTCGCAGGGTGTCAATTTACTAGTTATATAGGTACATATTGTCTGGTGAGAATAACTCACCGTTTTGTGCTGGAGACACAACGACGAATTCACGAATGAGATCCAAACAAGCACGATAACACGATTCAAATAAGAGTGGAGGAGCCAAAGTATCAAATCCCTTGAATACAAGTCAAACAAAACAATATAACAACGATGAGTTTCAAATCAGCTACGATCAAAACTACACTAGAATAGACTGCACAGAATCAAATAGAAATGCTTGCACTTGCTTTCTACCTCATATGCTTCAGCAATGGGCTGTAAAAGCACTGTAATGGAAGGGTTTTGGATCAGGTTTGGATCAGGTTTTGGGTTCAACAAGTCGTCCATACATAGGAAAAGATGATGCAAAGGTATGTGTGCATGGAACTACAACTATAGGGCAAACAAACATGATTTCATGCAACCAAAGGCCACGGCCAATGCAACCTTAGGCACGGCCAGATCTGTAGGGGGTTAGGTACAGGTGTGGTAGTGGGTTTCAGGTCGTCTATTGGTGGTGGAGGTGGAGTAGGTGGCGGCCAAAGCAAGATATGGAGGGTAGGTGATGATATGTGTGGTCTAGGCAATGTTTTAAGGAGTTTTGTGCAAGTTTTTGTGGGATTTTGGTCAAGGGAATGGTATGGCATGATCATGGCAGAGGATTAGGAGGAGGAGCTGCTGCAAATGATGGTGGAGAGGATGGTGGTGGTGGTGGTAGAGGCTAGGCCTAGCAAAACACAAGAAGGATCAATGCAACAATCAATAGAAAAATCATAAAAACAAGAAGAAAGATGATAGAATTTACCAAATTTTTGTAAAACAAATGGCCGTGAGTTTTTTTCTCAAGAAAGATGATAAAATTTTCGTGAGAAAGAGTGAGGAATGTGGCTGAAAGATGGAGTAAAGGTACGGCCAAAAATCAATAAAGAGGAGGTTGAGAAATGAAAGGTCGGTAGATAAAAGGACATTGGAGTTAAAAGAGTTATAAAACCTTTCAAATTTCCACCATTTCTTTTTAAATTTTAAATACATGTAAAATATGTATAAATACAGATAAAACACGAAAATATAGTAAATAAACAAAAATAAATAAATAAATATTAATTAAATATAATTAAATTAAGAAAATAACAAAGAAAATGTAAATTAGGCTTGAAAATTTGAAAATAAATGAAATGAACTTTGAGAAAATTGTATGTACATGAAAAATATTTATAAATAAAGATAAAAACATAAAAAAAATGCATACATAAAAATGAATAAATAAATTTTAATTAAATATAATTTAAATGAAGAAAATAGCAGAAAAATGGAAACTACCTTTAAAAATAGAAAATAAATTCAATGAGCTTTGGAAAAATTCAAACATCACTTTATAAATATTTAAAAGACAAAATATACATAAAATAACATATTAACACATATTAAAATAAAATATGACAAAGAAAAATATAATTTATACAATTTAAAATAACAAAATTGCAAAATAAACAATTTATACTCAAAATTGAAATGTACATATCTTTTGCAGTTTAACTCCGTTTTCAACGAAACGAAAAGCAGTATTCATGTTATTAAATCTATTTTCATAATAAAAGATAAAATTTATAATTTCAAATATTTAAAATTTAAATTTAAAAGTCAAAGTTTGACTATTTTAACCAAAATTCACTTTTTGGAAAATTATTCTATTCAGTCATATTTGTAATTCTAATCCATATCAAAATCAAAGTTTATATTTAAAATAACAAAATTTATTCTTTTTCATAAATAAAGCTTTTGAATCTGGAAAAATCAATTTAAAAATATTTGTAAAATACAGGGTTGTTACACTCTCCCTCACTCAAAGCTTTTCGTCCCCGAAAAGGAACGATGTACGGGAAAGCACAAAAAAAGATAGAATGAAATAGAATTAAGACAAGATGATAAGAAGATTGGAGTTACACCTGATAACTATTGTTATAGGTAAGTTTAACAAGATGGATGTGATCAAATCAAGAATATAAGCACGAAAAAGATCCCCTAGAGTCTGAATCTCCCTTTTCACTTGACCGATGGTCTATGAATTGAAAAACAGTGTTCAGATCCAGATGAGTAACAAAGATTATAGAAAGATTTCTAAACAGACTGGTATAAGCAATAGCCTTCCCATTCTGTAACAAGATAAGAGAAATAAGGACAACGAAAAGATAGTTTGAAAAAAAAAACAAAATAAGATAATAAATTTGAAACCATAATGCTTTGAAATCATAACAATTTAGGGATGTTTATCATTTGGAAATCATACTACTAAAATCATAACACTTTGGAAATGTTATCCTAAAAAAAAACATAACACTTAGAAAATCATAACACCTTTTTAAAAATAATCTTCATTTAAACCATTTTAATCCAAGATCAAACAATATTCATTTTAAAGTTGTAACATTTCTAAGTTCATTCAATTATAAAAATTTCCAAAACACTGTATTTTCAAAACAGCAGCACTTATAAAATGCTACAGTAGATATATTAATATTTCAAATCAGTTTAATATCAGAAATATTCATTTGGATATCATTTAACTTATGACTTATTAAAACAAACTTTTATGAATGGAATATTCAAATCAAACTATACTTCATTTATTAAGTTAAAAGTTCACTATTTTAGTTAGCTCTTAATTTAACACATAACCTAACACTTTATTTAAAATACCCATTTCATAAATAGATATTCCTTTAATAAGTTACACTTAAAATTTCCATTTGAAAACCAAATTCTCAATTATCAAGTTTTAGTGATGTTAAAATACATTTTAACTATTTAAATCATAATTATTCATTTTTCAAGACATATCAATTTCATAAATAAAGTATTTATCATAGCAAATATAACAATCAAATTTCTTTACACATTTATTCATTTAGACATCAATTAAACTATGAATTCAAGTTAAATAAACTTTATTACCAAAAGTCCAATTCAAATGTATTTTATTTTATCTATTCAAAGATACATTATTTATTATACAACATATTCATTTTAGGAAATAGCCTTTATTAAAATTCCTAGGTTAGACTTAAGGTTCCATAGTAAATCAAATTTGATTATTAAGTTATTTAAATAAAATCTCTTTAAATTCCTTTTTCACTATTTACCTCTGTTAATCTTTATAACTAAAATTTAAGTGTATAACATTTATTATAACCACTCAAATTTTATTTATAAAATCCTTTCTATATTGTATATTATCCAATTTCATATTCAACTTCTGTGTAATTTAGGTAAGTTATATTGGAATGAAATTGTGTGTTATACAAGTAAAACTTTCCAATTCAATTATCTCAAGTTTGAATCATTTATTCAAATTTTTGATTTTCTTCTTATAACTGAAATTATTCTTTAAAATAAAATTTAAGAATTAAACTTCCGATTCCTTTCAAACTATTTAGAGATAAGTAATTATATATACATAATATGCCAAATCAAATTTAAATCATATATCTATATATATATATATTATAATCCAGTCATATTTTAGAAATTCAAATCAATTAGATTTTCCAAAACAAAGCTGTAGCAAGACTACAGAACGATCTCTTCACTTCGAAACTCGAAAATGAACGTCGATGATGCTGCAGTCATCACCGAAATTATTTTCCAACGACAAAGAGAAGAGCACTTAATTTTTAAACTTTAAAATCCTTTAGAGACAAATTTTTTATTCAAAATACTTTAAATAATATTCTTTTTAAAAATTTTAAACACAAGGTTTGAAACCATCGAAATTAAATTCTTTAAATTTCTTGTTTTAAATTCATTTCAGTTCCCAAATCAAATTTATAAACAACTATTTATAAATTCATTTGTAGAACAATAAATGATAAATCAAGTATTATCATTTCAAATTATCAATTTAAATCAATTTATTAAGTTCCATAAAATTATATATCCAAATTTATTTCATTAACCAAATTTTGAAATAATATTGTGTCAGTTTGTTTTGTCAAAGTGTTTTAGAAATTCTATCGATAGCGTTGATCAGACGAATCGATCGGAAACCCAAATCAACATCAACAACTCAAACAACACAATCTATAAAACAAAACATAGATTTACAAGTACAATTTAAAATGTTTGGAGATAGTTTGGAAACAAAGACAAGATGATAAATTAACAAATTATGAAGATGGATAAGCTTAGGTAAATCGCGGACAACCTTAACCGGGTCAACCGTGACTTAATGAATAAGATCAAATGTGGATTTTCTGGGGTAAATCTACATCCGATCTCAAGAGATAGAGTTTGGAATAACAAAAGATATTAGCATCTAAACCAAGGATAGATATAAATCTCTGGTGAATCGATGCAAATTTGTAAAGGGGTTTCCCCCTTTACCAGAAAATTAGAATATTGGCGAGACAACCAATTCACTATAAAGATCATTCGAAGTGGAGTTATGTGATACTCCAAAATCAAAGAAGATGAATAGTGAGGGACAAGAATGAATTTTGGAACCGCAAGGAACGTTCCAAAAATTCAAAGGAAATTCGAATCAAGAGGAAAAGATTCAAACTCGAACGAAAGTGATTCTGTAAATAAATCTACTCCATATGCTGAGTTTTGCCTCAAAGCCAAAGCTCTGATACCAACTGTAACGACCCGATATTTTCAACCATTCGCATCCATTATAAGTGTATAGGTAGACACTCATGCCGGAGTTGAATTGCTCAAAATACCACGTTGTAATTAAAATTTGGCAAATCTCAGAATATACAGTAAATAAATATAATCACAGATCACAGACACAGAGTAAAATAATGCAGCGGAAGTAAAAGAAATAGTAGTTCATGAAGCTACTATGAAAATATATCAGAGTTACATAAGATACCACATAAGAAATAAAGTACAGCAGAAGTCTCAATACAATAACCAAGTACAGGCTGAATAGAACAACGGAACCGAAGTTGATAGAACAAGACTAGCAAATAATCTCCAGCGATTCAAATCTCCAGAAGGTGGAAATCCAAATCTGTGAATACTCAGGCTGACCCGAGCGTAAAGCAAAACACAAAACACTCGAGTCAGGACAATATATACTTATATAATGTAAACCAACTCAAGTGAACTGTAATAAAGGTACAAGTAACTTAGAAGATGCTTGGGACCGCCCATCCTCTAAGGATCCGTTAAAATATCTACTATGTAGTAATATTCGCTATTATAATAATGTCTAATAAGTAAAGTATAATCATATCGGAAAATAGCGTTAAGGGGATGGAGAACCTTAACGCGGTCGGATCTTAAAATCATAATCGTAGTAAAGCTCGATATGGTAGGTGACACGGCACAACTAGGCAATGCCAGGGTAGATATACCAATTACGCACACGGACTGATGGATACGCATAGCAGCCACTACCGTTCCACCTCGAACAACATTCCCAAATCGGAGGATGGCCATCTAGTCAAATCACAAGTAAGAGTATAATATCGAAGAAATGTGTCCGAGAAGAGGTGCTACCTCACTGGTCCGAGATCGCTCCTGTTTTAGCCACCTTATGCCAACTCACGGGAGTTGGGTCCACGTAACATACCTTAAGAACGTCGCCACCATCCTACTTCATTCTGGAATCTCCACCGCGTACACGGTTGTCAAAGTGGTTTTCGGTATCGACAGAGAGTATGTCCATATCCGATCCCGGTCTCTTTGCCAACCAATCGTTATTATAACCCGTGGTTATAACTTTTAAAATAGTTTATGTTTCAAATCAAAATACATCCTTTAAACCATTTCAAAATCATATCATTTATTTCAAACTAATACATACTTTCAAACCCAAAACATATCTATTCAAAACCAATTCCAAAAATATATCATTTCCATTTCAAAACCAATTCAATAATATATCATTTCAATAAAACCCAAATTTCAAAATCACTGAATATTTCCTTTAATTTATTAAACTTGAAATCTTCCTTTAAATTATCATAGCATTTTGGTAATGTAACCTTAAGGAATCATAGCATTTTTGGAATGTAATACTTCCCAATTTAACATTTTATATATTCAAAGTATTTATATACTTACAAATTTTTAACATGGTCATTTTATCATAGCCTTATAGTTAAATAAACTTTGTTACTGTAATATCCAATTTAATGCTAAAATTCTTATGTTAAGTTAAGAGTACCTTATTAACTTACATTATCATTACAATAAAGAAACTTTATTATTTTAGTCATTAAAATATGTCATTTACATTAATTAAAACTTACATATTAAATGTACTTTTTAACTTACATTCCTATTACAGTAAAGAGCATTTATCATTTAATCAATATTACACTAATTAAACTTACATTATCGAATGTACGTTTTAATTTACGTTTTATTACAAAAGGGGCATTTATTATTTTAAATCAATATTACACAAATTAAGACTTACATGTTTCTTTCATTAATTAAGACTTTACATGTTTCTTTCAGTAGGTAAAACTTTACATATTTCTTTCATTAATTAGAACTTTACACGTTTCTTTCACAATAAATTTCTTATAATTAAATCCAATTTTCAACAATTTACTTTATAAGTTTAAGTGTAAAAGTTCCAATTCTTCACATTTCAACAAATAGACTTAACACTTCAAATTTAAATTACCATTTCACAATTTAACAAAATTTCCCATTTTATTTAATTAACTTAAACCTTTAATTAAAACCAAATTTCACATTTCCTAGTCAAGTTATATTTTAAAAGATCACTTTTAAACATTCATTTATTTAACCACTTAAATTCATAGAAAAATCAATAATACTTAATAATCACTTAAATTCAAATTTAATCAAATTATCATATTTACCATTTCCAAATAAAATTTAATATCCATTTTATTTATATAACTTAAATATCATTTTTAACCAAAATTCCAAATTTCCAACTTAAGTTATATTTCAAAAATCCAGTTAAACCATTCATTAATTACATTTTTAACACATAGAAAAATCATAATTTCTTTAATTCAAAATATTTCAAAATCTGTTTAAATCAAATTTCATAAATTTATATTTTTAAAATACTTAAAAATATTCAAAACACTTTATAAAATAACCACGGGCCTGTATATAATTTTCTAACCTAGGTCAAGTGATACGGATATGTATCATTTCAATCCGCAGTTAAAAAAGAAAAATCCGGGTTCTATCATTTCAAACCCGCAATCCCAAGTTAAAATAATTTAAATAAAAATCATTCAGGCCTATCATTTCAGCCCATAACGATTTTTCCCTATTCTAAAGTCCGTTCAAGTATGTATCATTTCAACCCATAGTGATTCTAATCTACAGGGAACTTGCAGTGTGATAACAGATATAAATAACAGAATAACATTAAATAACAGTAACATATGATATAACAGATGTAATAACAGGTGTGAACATCATATGATAATAATATAAGCATATATAACATGATAATATATTTCTACAGATTCGCAGGGTGTCAATTTACTAGTTATATAGGTACATATTGTCTGGTGAGAATAACTCACCGTTTTGTGCTGGAGACACAACGACGAATTCACGAATGAGATCCAAACAAGCACGATAACACGATTCAAATAAGAGTGGAGGAGCCAAAGTATCAAATCCCTTGAATACAAGTCAAACAAAACCATATAACAACGATGAGTTTCAAATCAGCTACGATCAAAACTACACTAGAATAGACTGCACAGAATCAAATAGAAATGCTTGCACTTGCTTTCTACCTCATATGCTTCAGCAATGGGCTGTAAAAGCACTGTAATGGAAGGGTTTTGGATCAGGTTTGGATCAGGTTTTGGGTTCAACAAGTCGCCCATACATAGGAAAAGATGATGCAAAGGTATGTGTGCATGGAACTACAACTATAGGGCAAACAAACATGATTTCATGCAACCAAAGGCCACGGCCAAGGCAACCTTAGGCACGGCCAGATCTGTAGGGGGTTAGGTACAGGTGTGGTAGTGGGTTTCAGGTCGTCTATTGGTGGTGGAGGTCGAGTAGGTGGCGGCCAAAGCAAGATATGGAGGGTAGGTGATGATATGTGTGGTCTAGGCAATGTTTTAAGGAGTTTTGTGCAAGTTTTTGTGGGATTTTGGTCAAGGGAATGGTATGGCATGATCATGGCAGAGGATTAGGAGGAGGAGCTGCTGCAAATGATGGTGGAGAGGATGGTGGTGGTGGTGGTAGAGGCTAGGCCTAGCAAAACACAAGAAGGATCAATGCAACAATCAATAGAAAAATCATAAAAACAAGAAGAAAGATGATAGAATTTACCAAATTTTTGTAAAACAAATGGCCATGAGTTTTTTTCTCAAGAAAGATGATAAAATTTTCGTGAGAAAGAGTGAGGAATGTGGCTGAAAGATGGAGTAAAGGTACGGCCAAAAATCAATAAAGAGGAGGTTGAGAAATGAAAGGTCGGTAGATAAAAGGACATTGGAGTTACAAGAGTTATAAAACCTTTCAAATTTCCACCATTTCTTTTTAAATTTTAAATACATGTAAAATATGTATAAATACAGATAAAACACGAAAATATAGTAAATAAACAAAAATAAATAAATAAATATTAATTAAATATAATTAAATTAAGAAAATAACAAAGAAAATGTAAATTAGGCTTGAAAATTTGAAAATAAATGAAATGAACTTTGAGAAAATTGTATGTACATGAAAAATATTTATAAATAAAGATAAAAACATAAAAAAAATGCATACATAAAAATGAATAAATAAATTTTAATTAAATATAATTTAAATGAAGAAAATAGCAGAAAAATGGAAACTACCTTTAAAAATAGAAAATAAATTCAATGAGCTTTGGAAAAATTCAAACATCACTTTATAAATATTTAAAAGACAAAATATACATAAAATAACATATTAACACATATTAAAATAAAATATGACAAAGAAAATTATAATTTATACAATTTAAAATAACAAAATTGCAAAATAAACAATTTATACTCAAAATTGAAATGTACATATCTTTTGCAGTTTAACTCCGTTTTCAACGAAACGAAAAGCAGTATTCATGTTATTAAATATATTTTCATAATAAAAGATAAAATTTATAATTTCAAATATTTAAAATTTAAATTTAAAAGTCAAAGTTTGACTATTTTAACCAAAATTCACTTTTTGGAAAATTATTCTATTCAGTCATATTTGTAATTCTAATCCATATCAAAATCAAAGTTTATATTTAAAATAACAAAATTTATTCTTTTTCATAAATAAAGCTTTTGAATCTGGAAAAATCAATTTAAAAATATTTGTAAAATACAGGGTTGTTACAGAAGCGCTCTTCTAAAGATGCTTCAGTTATACCATTTCTGGACAACTCAATAGCATGTAAATGGTATAAAAAATACTATAAGTTGAAGTCAACATTAAGTAGTATGAATGAAATAACCTTGAGTTTAGAGGAGAAAATCAAAGAGAAAAACAAAGAGATCAAAGAACTGAAAGAGAGAATAGATACAGTTGGTCGATCTGGACCCCCAGCCCAAAGGATTGAGGTTGATGTAGAAAATTGCTCGATTGTATCAGAAAATTGAGAACCTTGAAGTCGACCTGCTAAAAAGCAAAGTATCATGCCAATCTTTAGAGCTTATTGCAAGTGGAGGCAAATCCAGCCTTCCTACTCCTACTCCTACAAGGACAACTAGGTCCAAATTTTCAACCGGTAAAGAGAAATTTTCTTCCTTGGAAAACCTGCCTCTGGGTTTGGATGATGGAGAAATTGCCAGATGGTGCCAAGAGTATAAATATTAGTGCATCAAGTTTCTAAAAGGAAAGTGGGACAAACAATTTTCAAAATATCTCAATAATTATTAAAGTCAGATCGAGGGGCTAGGACGTGAGAATTACAGTATTAAGAAGAAGGTTACAAAATTAGAGAGCAAGGTCAAAACATTTAAAGAGGCCAATAAAATGTTCGAATATGCATTAAAGATTCAAATTGGTTCTACTGATGGTACCAATATTATCCGAAAGAAGGAGAGGAAACTTGAAGAACTAGTGGATGTAGCGATTTGTCATAATACCGAACCTTCCTCAACCATTGAATTCATGAAGGGGAATATGCAAGACCTTGAGTCTCAACTAAAAATAATTGAAGTAATGGCCTTGAGAACTCTTGATTGAATTCCCTTGTAGATTATTTGATTGAAATAAAGTAGCTTTTGGCTTGAAAATCGACTATTCCTTCTTAGGTCTAGAAATGAACGAAAGATTGTCCACAGTAGTAGAGGCAGGATACAAATGTTATCAGCACTTCTTTTTATATGGCTGTGCCGACCATCTTAAGAATATTAGAGGTTCCCCTTTTTTTCTAAGAGATGCCCCTACTTCAAGCAAAAATCATCCATGTCTTCTTGAGGTTGAAGGGAAGGGGAAAGAAAAGGTATACCAACATTATCCGCTTCCTCGACCTCCTCCTCATGAAGACTTGAATTGCTTTCCTTGATATTTTTAAATTTTTATATGTAAATTGGTAAACAAATTTGTACCTGAACGATTGACATTTTGATTAGACCATGTA
Source organism: Allium fistulosum (assembly GCA_030737815.1). Classification (NCBI taxonomy): domain Eukaryota; kingdom Viridiplantae; phylum Streptophyta; class Magnoliopsida; order Asparagales; family Amaryllidaceae; genus Allium; species Allium fistulosum. Next base: position 792,350,908 of record CM060902.1, on the reverse strand, counting down.
TTTTCTTCTTTATTCTTTGCTTGTATTCAGACTTGTTAAGTTGTTTGTGATTTGTGACTCACCGCAAAGCCTTAATTTGATTCAATATGATTTGTTGTCTTCGATTAGCATAAATTTGTTTGCTCTTTATTTCCGTGAAGAATGCTTTAGACAAGCCTTAATTTGAGAGTTTGTCGGGCCTTATTGTAGTTGTTTGCCCCCTTCTCTTTGTAAAGAAGAACTTTTTACACTTTAGTGTAAATCCAAGTATCTTCTTACCTTTTTAGCTCTCACTTCTCTTTAAATCGTTTTCTTTTGAAAAATATAAAGTAAATGGTGGTGACTTATATAATTTCTGAAATTACTTCTTTCTCAAATTGATCATTTTGTTTTGTAAATGCCAAAGAAATTTGTGAATAAAATTTCCCGTTGAACTTTGAAAATTTGAAAGCTTGGTTTTGAAAATCACTTTTGAAATGATTATTGAATAAGTAAAATTTTAAATAAATCTTTCAAATTGGGTAAAAATGTGGATCAATTTGCCTTCTTATCCTTCTAGGCTGAGTGACTTCGTAGACGAATCTTTGTTGCTTAAATATTATTACCCTGGATGGTTTTTCAAGGTAAACTTCTTTCCCTCGGTCTGGATTTCTTGGATGAGTATTCGAGATTATATAAGCATGAAAAGCTACTTGACCTTTCCTATAAAGGTTGCTTTAACTTTACTTTGGGGCAAGATTGATCGTGTTTGATTGCTTGTCCTCTAGAAGATTGCTTTGGCCCATCTTTAAGATGGAATTAGGCTAGTCTGATTGATTTCTTTATACGAGGTTTCCCCTTCTATATATTTTAGGTAAGGTTTTACGCTGGTCGGTGCTTTTGCTAGGCCATCTTAGGCGAGGTCAAAGTCTAGCCCATCCTCCTTCTAGGAGGTGCTTCATTCGGGCCTTATAGGTGAAACCGAAGACTGTTGGTCGGTACTTTGGCCAGGCCATCTTAGGCGAGACAAAAGTCTACCCATCCTCCCTCTAGGAGGCACCTTAGTCGGGCCTTATAAGCGGAACCGAAGGTTGTTGGTCCATGCTCTGGCTAGGCTATCTTAGATGGGACCAAAGTCTAACATGTCCTCCCTGTAAAAGGCACTTCAGTCAGGCCTTATAGGTAAAACAGAAGGCTGGTCGGTGCTTTGGCCATGTCATCTTAGGCAGGACCAAAGGCTTACTCCATCCTCCCTTTAAAAGGTGCTCCGGCCAGGCCACGTAAGCGAGACCAAAGGCTTGCGATGCTCTGACCAGGCCTTATAGGCGGGACCAAAGGCTTTCTCCGACCTCCCTCTATGAGATGCTATGGTCAGGCCTTATATGTAGGACCGAAGGCTTACAGTGCTTTGACCAGGCCCTTGTAGCAGGATCAAAGGTTTTTTCCTTTATTTTGTAAGTCTTTTTCATGAAGCATTTCTCTTTATTAAGCTCTATATCTTTCTAGACACATTGGTCTTTTTCTCAAGTCTCGTTAATAAACTCTTGGAGTTCCCCTTTTCCTAATTTTTTTTCAATCATACCTTTTAGAGCTCGATAGTGATTGATTTTATGTTTATTCATTTAGTGGTATTGACAATAAGCATCTCTGAGATTTCTTTCATTTCCCTATAGCATCTTCTTTGAAGATCAGTAATCCAATCTTTGTTTGGTTAGGAGATAGATATTTTCATAAGAGGTGGTAAGGGAAAAGGCTCTAGCGGATTAGGGGATTTTCGGGAATTGTGTTTTTGGTCCACATTGGCTCTTTTGCAATATTGGGTAGGTTCGTTAGTTCTAACAACAAGCTTTCTCTTTGAAGAATCTTGAGTCTTGATTGGCACAGGGGAGTGATCGATTACTCCCTCTCACTTCTAAATAAACTTTAAAGTCCCTTGTCATTTCATCTTCGAAGATAGTTCCTTTAGCTTAGAGTCGTAAAGTCCCTAGAGATACCTAGTATGGATCGAATATTATTTATGAGCATTGAATAATTATCCTAATAACATGCGGTAGTATAGAACGTCGTTATATTATTTGTTTGATTATTTTTTGTATGTAAATGTCACTCAAACGGGGATTACTCTTGATGTGATAATACTAGTTGTGATGAGTATATATTATAGCCATATGTTAGCTAATGAGTAGAGCCGTGTGTCGGTAAGGGATTAGAGCTCTAGTATAACATAGTCATGTATTGACTTATACAGAGCCGTGTGTCAGCTTACGTCTAGAGCTATGTATAGATAGGATATGAGTACTATATAGTGTCCACTTGTGTCCAACTCCCTTTATAGTTTAGGAGTGAACTAGATTGGCCAGTATCCACCCTGGCGGCCTGATCGTGGTGTCACGTCCTAGATCCACGACACCGTTGTTGGTTAATATATTCGATGTGCATAATAGGATTGGTAGTTTTTAGGGTAGGTGCTCTATAGCCCCTTGTGTCACATAGGCCAGCAATCTGTTACCTATAGGGGAAAAGCAGGGTCATGATCGGGGCTACACATAGACGAACCACTAGTGGATGGGGTCACAATGTTCGTCAAGGTAACTAAAGCCTATAGCAATAGATGGTACTCTATGGTTGGCGAGTAGTCTTGGGTTCCTAGAGCATGATCTATGCTAGCAGTCTCCCTTTGTGATTCAGGGTTTTGAGTGTGTAGTGGATTGACATATATGTCTCATTCCATAATGAATTGACTAGACTAGAGACAGGTTGAGTCTAAAGTGTAGTTAATCCTCGTTATATCCATATTGTTTGATGATTTGATATTTTGAGATTGCCTTTATTATTAATTGTGATTTGGAATGTGTTGGATTATCTTTTTGGTTTGTATAGTATTGGATATCATTTGGATGATTTGATGGGTTATCTCACATTATCTATTGATCTATGATTTTATGATATTATTGGGGCATTGATGTGTGATTGCCCTTTTCACTTGATGATTTTTTTATGTGATGAGGTTGTATTGTATAGATGATTCACCGATTGGAGATAGTTTTCTTGATTTCCATTGATTTATTTTATCCGGGTGATGACATCTTTTGATATCAGTTCCATCTGATTTATATGAATTTGAGATATTTAAGTAATGCGATATCTTGAGGTTTTTTTATACACACACACACATATAGACACATACTTTGACATGTCATCTGACGTTTGACTATCTTTAATAGTAATATCATATTATTCTTCCTTATGTGTACTTTATCACCTTATTTATGATCCCAGTTTAGACATGGTTTGATCCATGTGTTATTTATAATGATTAGGTCAACTCGAGATATTTCGGGTACAAGGACGATAAGACCAACTTGTGTTTACTAGGTTTAGTGGAGACAAGTTATGCAGTTTAATTATAGGGTATCAAATATATGGACTTCATGGATGTATATTCTTGAGATTCTATTTTGAACAGACATAGTATATTGTATATTATATTTTATCGTTGTGATTTTGACTTTGTCTTCTCCATTTATATACTGTATATTTTGTATTGTTTTGTCCTTGAGGCATACATGATTTTTGCTTTATACGAAGACCGAGTACGAATATAGTAAGTAACACATTATTGAGATACATACCAGTGTTGGTCCAAGGGAATATTTATGTTTATGCTCATATCGATCAACGGTATTACTTAGTAATACTCTTGAGTGGTTGAGTATAGAAGTAAGGGTGTTACAGTAGGCCGATCTAGCTTGCCATTGCCGGCTAAAGGTTTGTCCAAGTTTCCTATAATGCGCCAAAGTTGGGTGCCCCAGTATGCAGCGGCCTTGCATGTATAGTACTAGAAACCGGGGACTTTATTTGGCTTGGGATGGTTGTTCTTATGGTTGTTTGATAACACTTATCATCTATCATGGTTTCACACACATCCTATCCATGCATTTTGGTTAGACCGAGACGATTGACAATACACATATTCATATTTTATGCAGTTGCAATCGTCAGTGTGTCAAAACGAAACAGAGGTTTTGAGCACTCCATGTTTTCCTGAATCTGCGTCTATAGTGATGAGAATATAGGCTCCATTCCTTGGATCCCTGGTGATAAAATATAACATGTCCTAGATAGGGTAGGGTGCCCTAAGCCAAGGGGAAATTTTCTCCAGGAGTAGGTTTCCTTTCTTGAGCAAACGATGATATATCCTAGAATTGTATTGTTTCAACGCTTTCTACTAGAGTGCCGTGGTTTTCAAAGTAGCCTCGTCCCGCTTCTCCTCAATCAGATCTAGGGACATGTTTAACAATTCCTCATTCTCCTCTTAGTTATAGTTAATTATCCTATGAGATGAGACTATGTTTTGATAGGAAGCATAACCAATAAACCATAGGCCAAAGCAAAGGGAGTATATCCTATTGTAATTTCGAGGGAAGTGCGATAAGCATAAAGTCTAATAGCAGCTATGCCATCCCAGCTCCCTTATCATTTTTCAAATTATCCTTTATGTGAGTTTAGATAACCTCTTTTCCTCTTCAACCTATCCATTAGCTTACAAGTGAGGCACTGTATAAAAGCTTATCCTGATTCCATATTGCCGATAGAAGTTGGCGAATTCATGACTATCAAACTATCATCCATTGTTCGAGATTATTCGGGGCTAAACTTCACTCGATAAAGTAAAATGCAACCACTATTTCATACTTAGCTCCACCCATAGCTGTTAGGAGTTCTTCATTTAGATTAATGCCCATGAAATTTCCTTTTCTAGGGTTTGCCCCTTATATTCCTTGACTGCCTTGATGTACATTATGCAAAATTTTGTCAGCCTCTCTTGCTGCAATGCACCTTAGCAGTGGGTTAGTTAAAACTCTTATGTATAAGTTGCCACCCTACATGGTGTACCCAATCGCCTTGCGCGTCGCCTTCCTTGCTTCATTTCGTTCAAGGGTGAAGTTTTTACTAGGACCAATCCAAAAGCGATCTATTTCCTGAGCAAGCCAATCTTTCCCAAATCATCAGCATCTCGATTTTCCTCCCGTGGGATGTGCTTAACCACGCAACATTCTTGCACATTAAGCAAAGCCTTTGCCCTTTTTCTTTCTTTTTAAGTAAAAATTCCAACCATTATGCATTGACTTAGAACTCCTAAAATGTTTGATTCACGGCCAGTTGCAGGTCACTATGGATACGTAGAGTCCCGATTCCTAATTCTTTTGCCACTTCCAATCCTACTATTAGTGTACCGTACTCTATCATTCAGTCTAGCCTACAAGGTAAGAGGTATATCCGACCCATAGGGGTCAAGAACATTCGTTCTTTCCTAGCCATTAGTATTTTTCTTACTTTTGCGAGTGTTGCATAGTCATATGGCATGATGTTATTATGTCTCAAGTATTTCTATTAAATATCATTCGAAATTTATTTATTAATGCAAGTCATATCTTTGCATTGTTGTCCCCGCACTCTATAAGGGTATTCAATCTCTGTAGTATCATGCTTCATATTCATATGAAGTTGATTTGTCTCTTGGGCTCTTTGAAAAGATTATGCTTCACCATCTCTAGAGATATCTGGTCCCGCCTATGGAATGGGTCGGAATTACACTCCATATCTTTGGAGGAGCTGAAACTAGTCTCCCATTGTCTCTGTTGGAGCTGAACCTTGCCTCTAGGAATAGGAAGTTTATGCTCCACTTTTTGATTACTCCATTCTACATAATTTTCAAGCACATCGATCTTCGGATATCTAGTAGGAGGACATACTCCATTGTCTATGGGTGGATCCAACATCATGCCCCCGAGTGTGCTTTACACTCTTTCTTTGTAGGGACTCATTGTCGTCAAGGGACTGCCGTTTGGATTTTATGGAATTCTCGGTAGAGTTATACTAGCGTTTTAACCCAGAGCATACCTTTGTGATCTATCTATGTCCATTAGTCTCATAACCACAAATCTTATAAGATGAGTGATATTTGTTGATTCCAATCTTTGCGGCTGTTGACTCTCTGATCCTTGATTTATTGCAATCAACGGCTTCTCCAATAGCGGGACAGATTCTTTCTGGAGTTTCCATAAGCAATGAAAATGGAAAGTTGCCCAATCTTTTGAAGTATTTTCTTTTGAAGGCTCTTCGTCTTCAACCTGACATTTATCCATCCTTTTGCTTGATATCCAAATGTTAACAAATTAGTGCCCCAAACGACTAAACCAAATAATCTCCAAGTATAACATAAATGAAGGTAAACAATGAAGTCCTCTCCCTTTATAGCTCCAACTACTTCCATACGCTAAATGTAGCACCTCAAATGTTGTGACACCTCTAATTTTTGTTTAAACATTATTCAGGGAATTTAATTAGATAAAAATTTTTTTGGCAAAGCCAGCCGGCTTTAGAGTGGGCCGTGCCACTATGTATATAAATAAAGATCAGGTGTTCTATGCATGCACAGAACAACTATAATCTGGTTTTATAGTGACCATACCACTTAGTACAAGAATAAAAGGAAAAAACAGGAGCTAGGCATAAAGACTAGACTACTCAGAAGGGAACAAACCTTCCATGTCGTGGCTGATATTTACATCAGTACCCGGGCCTATAACATGCTGAACTGTTGAAAAGTACGAAGCCAGATTCAGATCAAAATACCTCAAAAGTGGTGAGTAGAGATAAATCCGGTCCCAAGTCGGATCTCAAAATTGCCACCAATTCCTAGCACCAACAATCCCAGCGGTCGTCCGAGTAAGACCAACACCCTCTGCATGATACACTAACCTCCTAGACTCGTCGGGACCACCTAAGAACATGTGATAACTATGCATCTGCGGATCATACCTCATTTCTGACGCCTCATGCATCCAAGCACACTCTTCTGGTTCCCATACAGCAACATCATCATCAGAATCGCTAACTGCATCAATATCTGTCTCCACAACGGGATGAGCAGAAACAACAGGATCCGAAGGAGGCAGAGTTCTAACCTTAGGTACCCATTTCATTTCCGCCCTAGGGAGAGGGATCTTATCAGTAGGAGATAAGGGGCATTCCTATAGCATTTCTCCATAGTATGACCAAATGAATGACATATAGTACATATGTCAGGCTTCCAGCTGTAGTTAACTTTTATTTCCACCTCGTGACCTTCCTTGATTTTTACTTTCAATATCGACGGTAACAGTTTCTCTGGGGAAATTTCAATCAATGCCCTAGCATATAATAGATTCTTGCACGCTATAGTATTTACATCAAAGCATTTGAAATCCCCAATAAGGTTCGCTAGCCAATTCAGACCAATAAGAGGTTAACGCACAGAAGGTACGTCGGTAAACATGGCCCAAACTGGAATAGAAAGAATCTTCTCTCTAACACCATCTATACCAACACTCCAAGGAGTCACAATAAAGGATTTCCCCTCAATAACGAGGGGAATAGTGTCAGGCGCTATAAGACAGTCTTCCTTAGAGCCAAATTTAAAAAAAAAGGAATTTAGGAATAAAACATGAAGCAAACCTTTTAGTTTCCACGCTCACCTACAGCACTCGCGAACAACCGAGTAAGAAGAGGTGGCATCAAGGAAAAAAACCAACAAGGTGGTCAGACCAATGGTTCTCCGCCTCCCGAAGAATAGCTGGTGGAATCACACTTATTCCATCAATGACCTATGTGCTGAGTTTCTACGGTGAGAAAGCACCGACATTCCTAGTGCGACGACCCAAAATTCTACAACCTTTATGCCGACAATAAACCACACATGTCTGACCCAAATTGCACGGAATTGGGGATTATCGGGGGTAATAAAGAAAAATAGACAGAACAAAATCTCACATGAATGGAATAATATATAATATTGAACAAATATCTTTATAGCGGAAAACTTTTAAATACATATATCAGAGTCTAACCTAAATTCAGCTTGGACAGTTATAAACATATGTCCTTACAATTGCTGACAAACATTAACCCAAAAGAAACAGCAGCGGGTAAAAGAATACGCCCATACGTAGATAAATATCTCCAGCTCTCCTCTAGGAACTTTAACTGTCTTAAACTAAACTTGAAACAACTCGGATCTGACCCGAGTATTGAAAATACCCAGATTGGGCTTGATAAACCAGCGTGAGATAAACTTAATAATAAATGATAGTGTCATGTATCAGCCTTCGAATAAAATCCTTTGAAAAGAAAGAGTATCTCATAAGACCATGCCCACACATAAACACGGATAGGTTTTTACCTTATGATAACTAAAACACTTTTATATATCAAAACATTTGATATTATTTCTAATGACATCCTTTGAAAACATTTGCAAATAAACTTATTATTCTTAGCCGAAATTGTTACCAATATTAAATTCCAGTATACTAGGCTCTACAAACAAAACCGCAAGTTCTTATTGGAGAATGGATTTCCATACAAATGACCAGGTGAAGGGACTACCTTCCGATGGGTACACCTCTAGATGGATGTCCCAAGGCACAGAACATCTGCCCTCTACCAACACAAGACCGTCCTACCTCTTTAACTAGTTAATACCGAATATGTCATCCCCCGGTCGTTACCGACCTTTAACCGAGCGCGCTCTAGCATACAAACCACATTAATTTACATCCTGAACGTCATAGCGGGAAGAAATATATCTAGAAGGGGATGATCATGCCCTAATTGGGAATGACCCACTTAGACTTGCCGCATCTAACCCTGTTTCGGTCATTTTCGGTTGATGAGGCTCGAGGCAACGATTATCTTTTCACATAGCACATCTTCTTTCACTTTGAATGCCGCATTGCCATTCCACATTCACATGACTGATTTCGATAAACATATAAATTCCTGAGCTCGTATGTCTCGAGAAAAGGTGTTAAGCTAAGAGAATGTCTCTTCTCCGCCGCCGACTAATATACTTTTACAAAGATCACTCATTAAATGCAAGGTCAGACATTCTTCCATACAAGTTCGTTTTGGGACCGAACGAAACCGAAGGTACTTTCCTCGGCCATTACTAGGCGAGAAGTCCTTGTGGTTTTGAGGTATTTCATAACAAATAGACCACTGCTACAATATAGTGAATCAGGAGTTTTTCCCCAATTAATCAACAAGTAGTCCCTCGATATTATTCATCTCAATATCTCCGTCTTCAAACATCTTCATTTTTTCGAACGCGTAAACTAGTTCGAAGTGGTTTTCGGATAGGAATCACCCAAATCCGACCCCGGTTCCTTCGAAATCCAATTATCGATAAAAAGTGAATATGAGTATACAGGATTTATTAAGTCTCTTTTCACTTTAATTCTTCTTGGATGATTTCAAAATCTCTTCCTTTTGTCTTAGAGTAAGTAATTCATTCTTTTGCTTTGGATAATACAAATCTTCTTTTATTTTGGAAACTTAATATAATCATTTTAGAGCATCCGGACTTTCCTTTCGATCTGTTCCACCCCTTGCCTAAGAAAAGAAAACATAGGCCAAGTAAGTTCCGGGCACTGGTTGCCCCATCCTTAACCTTAGTTAAACACATTGTTTTATCTTCCCAGATCACACAGGCGGGACAAATGTACTAGTCGTTTCCACATACTCGGTTATCAATTTTATTTCGGAATTGATTATAAAATTTCCAAATTATATTTCAAACACTTGATTTTCCTTTTAAAAACATTCATAATAGATTCTAGGAAAAATCGTAAGTTTAAACTCATATTCCAAAAGTTATAGAATTTGTAGCATAAAAGTGCTACGGAAAGTGCTATATAAGCTTATTTGATTTAAAAAAAATTAATATTTGAAAATTAATATTTTCCACTTCAAATCTCTTTTAAACTATTTAAATAGATTTATCAAATTTATTCCACATTTTTCCATAATTAAAAACGTCCATTTAAAAAGATTTCCTATTATGGTCACTTAACTACACTAGCGTGATTTTTATAGAAAATTGATTTGAACATATTTCAAAATCTACTTAACGAAATTTTGATTTTCTTTCTTCGTTCAGAAGATATGGATATAATAGTCCGGATTTATCTTATCTCGAAGAATTCCAAGCTATATTCCACTTTATACACTAGTTCGAACTTTTTGGTGCGAAATCGCAAACTACCATTGCGCGACGCGTCTAGTTTTAACTTATTTTTCAATACTTGAAATAATCTATTCAAATTGAATTTTGTTACTTATAAAACCATCACACATCATTTTAAATTAATATTTTTCACCGTTTAAAGCTTTTAAATTGTATTTTCACTATTTCCATATATTGTAATATTATTTTATTCCTATTATTTTAATATTAAATTTTAAATTTCAATTTCAATTCAATTTCAATTCTAACTTCAAATTAAAATCAATTAAAACATGGATTTCAAATCTAATTTAAATTTCAACATTAATCTCACTTTCAATTTTCAATCGATTTCAATTTCACTATTCATCTCAATTTCAATTTCAATTTAACTTTCTATTTCAAATCCAGTTTCACTTCTAATTTCAAATTCTCTTTTATTTCCACTTTAATTTCAATTCCAATTAAAAAGAGACTTATTTTTCTAAATTATATCATAACACCAAAATAGGGTCTTATTTAACAAAGGGAATACTTAATCAAAATGAGCATAACCATGTTTAACATTTATCACTAAAATAATTATGGTCCATACACAAACTAATATGATAAATAATCACAACCATAAACACTTGCAACTATTCAAACATAACACATACATATCCAAACATTCATAACAACATTTCAAAGGGGTGTATACTTGCATGTAATAAGATGATTATTATAACAAAATCAAAAATGATCTTTTAAAAGTGGTGAGAATTTTTCACCATCATTTCCACTCCGTCAATCTTTTATGTAAGCTATGCGCCTCTCGAACTAACGAGCTATTTCCAAGCGTCTCAAATTTGTCGTTTCCTTTACTTTTCTTTTTTAATTCTTTTCTTTTTCTTCTTTTCTCTTTTGTTTATTATGTGGCGGTGGGCTTTTAAATGGAGGATACGGCCTTGGAGATGGAGGGTAGGTGGCTTGCATGGGGTTTTTAAGGTGGGTAGGTAGGGTATGCATGTGTGTGGTGGTGTAGGGCTCGGGTAGGTGAAAAGGAAGGGGGTGGTGCGTGTGTTATAGGAGGGGGTAGAGGTTGTTGGAGGCGTGTAGGGTGGTTTAGGCATGGGTAGGAGGAGTTTAAGGTGGTAGAAGGTGAATGGCTTAGAGGAGAAGGAAGAATGGAAGAGGTGGGAAGCCATGGATATGGAGATGAAGAAGATGGGGAAAGTGAAGAGAAAGTAAGGAATGGAGTGTGCAAAAATGAAGAAAGGGTGGTCCTATTTATACATGAAGCTTGGTTAGCAAATGACCATACTAACCTTCTCTACTTTTTTGACTTTTCATTTACTTTTTTATCCTTGATTTAACACCTTAAGGACATGCATTAATTATGGAAGAGATGGTTTGATTTGAATTTGTACTTAGAAAATGATGTTTGCCTTATTTTCTTAAACTTTAAAATGTTAAAATAACCTTTGCTCATTTTCCATGTGTATTAGTAACATCTCATAAATGTGATTTGAAATGAATTTAAGTTTACTTTTTTTTATATAATTTATTAATTAAGAATTAATATTAAAAGTGTTCATTTTCCATGCATGATTAAGCCTTTGGGTATATAAGCATTTATGATGAAAGAATGTTATGTAATCATTATGTTACTTTTAAAATTAATAAAATGTATATAAGAAGTGCTTATTTTCCATGCTTTAGATTTGACATTTGAGGGTTGATGCATTAATGTGAAAAGAGGTGGTAAGTCCTTTTTGTAATGATGAGATTTACTAGTTTTATTTAAATGGAAAATTGTCAAATCATGTTACTTTGTGAATTATTTGTTTACTTTGACTTTTCAAAGTGAATTTATTTTTATATGTTATAAATGTAAGTATTATATAGCTTGTAAAGTTCATTTATGTGTTAGAAAATATATCATGCTGCAACAACTTAACAATAATTTATTTCGGTCAAAAACGACGTTTTTGTTGACATATTTTACAGTCCAAATTTTACGTTTTTGTTAAACTGTATATTCAAGTAAACCAAACTTAAAAATGAACTTTTTACTTCTTTTAAATAATTAAAACATTTATATTCATATTTTAAAATCATATTTAAATAATATCAAAATCTGTATTTTTACAGTGTATGTAAAATTGACAAAATGTAACAAATTTTGGATATTTTTGTAAAACGATTATTAATATACTTTTAAATCTTTTAATATACTTTTATTATCTTTATTAGATGTTTTTAATAAGATTTATCTTTTTAAATAAATATTTAAACTTATTTATTTAAGCCTTAATTTATTTTTAACAAAACTTAACTTTTGCTGATTTGTTCTTAATCCAAATTTATACTTTTTAATTATTAACTATAAGAATAAATGATTTATCTATTATTATTTATTATATATAACATATTTATTTATGTTTAAATTATATTAAATTTAAAATAAACAAAATCTCTCATTTTCGAAGAAGCAAAATTACGGGTCGTTACATTCTCTCCTACTTAAAAGCATTTCGTCCTCGAAATGAAATTTAGATAAAAGAATCTATCTCATACTCGTATCCTCAAACATTCTGGCTTATTTATACGGATGATAGAGAAAATGCATATATAAAAAGAAGGTCAATACCATAACAATACTGAACAATTAACCCAGACATACATGGAACAGAGATTCCCCATACTAACCTGAGTACTTATCACGTATTTAAGGTTATATATACATACATCAAGTCAGACTTCTATCATATCCATCCTAGTGCGTACTGCACACTTGAGATAATATACACAACTACAAAATAAACTTTACTTCCAAAAACAACCACATTGATACTATATCAACATAAATGAATACATCCATATAACTCATCCCCTGACTTGATCATGTACTACACCTGAGATCTATATATATACACACATACCAAAACATCAGTCTAACCCCTATATCTCAGTGCCTACTATTTAAGATAACTATCCAACTACTATGTAGACAGACCCAAAACATCATACTATATGTGATATTTGATTTGATCTATTATTCGAATCCACAACTTTACTTCCGAACTAGTATCGATCCCTCGATTTTCTAGTGCGAACTTTGATCAGACTTCTTGATTACAAACACTTTCTTTCCTTGCATAGCTCTCAACTATGATAGAAAACTTGAGTACATAATCACAAATCCTCATCAATGTTCATCATTAAGAATCGAGTGATAAATCCTTTTTCGGATTGGTGTAAACACCTCAAAGTTCTGTACTGAAATCTTAGATCAAAATTTTGTGTGCCGGAAATGGTTTACGTATAAATTACGTATTTATTCACATTTATTTTTACCTAATATATTTCTTTAAAATTTCTACTAATCCAAGTTTATTTCACAACCATTTACTTTCTACTAAATTCATTATTACTTAAGCATACAAATATGACTTAAACTTGTATAATATACCTTTACTTCCAAAGAGTATATATACATATCCCCAAACTTCAAACCGTTATTACTTCAATTAGGGTATTTAACAAATGTGGAATTCTACTATTATCTTAAATTAATAAGTTATAAAACATAATCCTTAGTTTTATTTACCTAAGGTCTTAATTATTTACCTTATCCATTTTCTAAATCAAATTTCTTAATCTTAAATCCATCAAATACCTTACAGTCAAATTGTGAAACTTAATTCACATGGTATTTTTTATTTATACATCTTCATCCAACAATCAACCAACTAACCATATTATTCAAAACTTCTTTTTAACTTTTTCTAACCTATCCACTTCAAATTAAACTTCATTTTTGAATTACAAATGTTACCCTAAATGTATCGCTAATTCAAAGTTTTATATTAGGATGATATTTCTTATATCTCTTATTCCTAAATTTCACTTTGATTTTAACCTAATCAAAGTGTCTAAATTTCAAATTATCTTATCTCCTTTATAAGTTATAGAACTTACCCTTTTATATTATATTTACCCAAAGTCTCAATTTAGGCTTATCTTTTTCTATCTTGTTGATAAGAATTTTTAATTTTTCTAAGTGTGCATTTTCTTTTCACTTTCTCTAATTACAACTTCTAGCTTCAATATTATCATCAAATATCTTATAGTCAAATTGTGAATTTTACTTCACAAGATATTTGTACTTAGCTTTTAAATATATCAATTTTAATGATCATTAAATCATTATTCCTTAACAACCAAATGTCTAGGGGTATATGATTAAAGTTCTAAATTCTAGCTTTCAACTAATTGATTCTCTATAGAATATCTTATAGCCAAATCATGCAATTCTAATCACAAGATATTCATATTTTAGTTTTACTAAGCTAAATTACAAACAATCCTTAATTTCTAACCCAAAAATAATAATATCCCTTTTAATATGTAAAATATAAACCCAAGGTAAAATTATTTCATTTACCAACTTCTTTAAAACAAAACCATTTTTATAAAATTAACAAATACGCACTCATATATATAATACTTTCATAACTCATTCTAGGGTGTTACTAACCCTATCCCTAATGAGTTACTCATCCTAGGATATTACTAATCCTATCTTCGATGAGTCTTTACCCTACCAAAGCCAAGGTTCTCGCTTAACCTTCAGCTCTGATACCAAATGTGATGATCCAAAATTCTACAACCTTTGTGCCGACAATAAACCACACATGTCTGACCTAAATTGCATGGAATTGTGGATTATTAGGGGCAATAAAGAAAAATAGATAGAACAGAATCTCACATGAATGGAATAATATATAATATTGAACAAATATCTTTACAGCGGAAAACTTTTAAATACATATATCATAGTCTAACCTAAATTTAGCTTGGACAGTTATAAACATATGTCCTTACAATTGCTGACAAACATTAACCAAAAAGAAATAGCAGTGGGTAAAAGAATACGCCCATATGTAGATGAATATCTCCAGCTCTCCTTTGGGAACTTCAACCGTCTTCAACTAAACCTGAAACAACTCAGATCTGACTCGAGTATTGAAAAGACCCGAATCAGGCTTGATAAACTAGCGTGAGAAAAACTCAATAATAAATGACAGTGTTATATATTAGCCATTGAATAAAATCCTATGAAAAGAAAGAGTATCTCATAAGACAACACCCACACATAAACACGGATAGGTTTTTACCTTATGATAACTAAAACACTTTTATATATCAAAACATTTGATATTATTTCTAATGACATCCTTTGAAAACATTTGCAAATAAACTTATTAATCTTAGCCGAAATTGTTACCATTATTAAATTCCAGCATACTAGGCTCTACGAACAAAACCGCAAGTTCTTATTAGAGAATGGATTTCCATACAAATTACCAGGTGAAGGGACTACCTTCCGATGGGTACACCTCCAGATGGATGTCCCGAGGCACAGAACATCTCCCCTCTACCAACACAAGACCGGCCTACCTCTTTAACTAGTTAGTACCAAATATGTCATCCCCCGGTCGTTACCGACCTTTAACCGAGCGTGCTCTATCATACAAACCACATTAATTTACATCCCGAACGTCATAGCGAGAATAAATATATCTAGAAGGGGATGATCATGCCCTAATTAGGAACAACCCACTTAGCCTTGCCGCATCTAACCCTATTTCGGTCATTTTCAGTTGATGAGGCGGCAACGATTACCTTTTCACATAGCACATCTTCTTTCATGTTGAATGCCACATTGCCATTCCACATTCACATGACTGATTTCTATAAATTTATATCTTCCTGAGCTCGTATGTCTCGGGAAAAGGTGTTAAGCTAAGAGAAGGTGTCTTCTCCGCCGCCGACTAATATACTTTTACAAAGATCACTCATTAAATGCAAGGTCAGACATTCTTCCATACAAGTTCACTCTGGGATCGAACAAAACCAAAGGTACTTTCCTCGGCCATTACTAGGCGAGAAGTCATTGTGGTTTTGAGGTTTTTCATAACAAAGAGACCACTGCTACAATATAGTGAATTGGGAGTTTACCCCCAATCAATCAACAAGTAGCCCCTCGTTATTATTCATCTCAATATCTCCAGCTTCAAACATCATCATTTTTTTGAACGCGTAAACTGGTTCAAAGTGGTTTTCGGATAGGAATCACCCAAATCCGACCCTAGTTCCTTCGAAATCCAATTATCGATAAAAAGTGAATATGAGTATACAAGATTTATTAAGTATCTTTTCACTTTAATTCTTCTCGGATGATTTCAAAATCTCTTCCTTTTGTCTTAGAGTAAGTAATTCATTCTTTTGCTTTGGATAATAAAAATCTTTTTTATTTTGGAAACTTAATATAATCATTTTAGAGCATCCGGGCTTTCCTTTTGATCTGTTCCACCCCTCTCCGAAGAAAAGAAAACATAGGTCAGGTAAGTTCAGGGCATTGGTTGCTCCATCCCTAACCTTAGTTAAACACCTTGTTTTATCTTCCCAGATCTCACAGGCGGGACAAATGTACTAGTCATTTCCACATACTCATTTATCAATTTTATTTTGGAATTGATTATAAAAATTCTAAATTATCTTTCAAATACTTGATTTTCCTTTTAAAAAAATTCATAATAGATTCTAGGAAAAATCGTTATGTTTAAACTCATATTCCAAAAGTTATAAATTCGCAGCATAAAAGTGTTGCGGAAAGTGCTATATAAGCTTAGTTGATTTAAAAAAAATTAATATTTGCAAATTCATATTTTCCACTACAAATCTCTTTTAAACTATTTAAATAGATTTATCAAATTTATTCCACATTTTTCCATAATTAAAAATGTCCATTTAAAAAGATTTCCTGTTATGGTCACTTAACTACACTAGCGCGATTTTTCTAGAAAATTGATTTGGACATATTTCAAAATCTACTTAACGAAATTTTGATTTTCTTTCTTCATTTAGAAGATATGGATATAATAGTCCAGAATTTTCTTATCTCGAAGAATTCCAAGCTATATTCCACTTACTAGTTCGAACTTTTTGGTGCGAAATCGCGAACTACCATTGCGCAATGCCCCTAGTTTTAACTTATTTTTCAATACTTGAAATAATCTATTCAAATTGAATTTTTTTACTTATAAAACCATCACACATCATTTTAAATTAATATTTTTCACCTTTTAAAGCTTTTAAATTGTATTTTCACTATTTCCATATATTGTAATATTATTTTATTCCTATTATTTTAATATTAAATTTTAAATTCCAATTTCAATTCATATCCACTTTAATTTCAATTCCAATTAAAAAGAGACTTATTTTTCCAAAGTATATCACGTCACCAAAATAAGGTCTTATTTAACAAAGGGGATACTTAATCAAAATGAGCATAACCAAGTTAAACATTTATCACTAACATAATTATGGTCCATACACAAGCTAATATGATAAATAATCACAACCATAAACACTTGCAACTATTCAAACATAATACAAACATATCCAAACATCCATAAAAACATTTCAAAGGTGTATACTTGCATGTAATAAGATGATTATTATACCAAAATCAAAATACAATCTTTTAAAAGCGGTGAGAATTTTCTCACCTTCATTTCCACTCCATCAATCTTTTATGTAAGCTATGCGCCTCTCGAACTAACGAGCTATTTCCAAGCGTCTCGAATTTTCCATTTTCTTTCCTTTCCTTTTTTCTTTCTTTTCTTTTCTTTTTCTTTTTCTTCTTTTCTCTCTTTTTTTATTATGTGGTCATGGGCTTTTAAATGGAGGGTACGGCCTTAGAGATGGAGGTTAGGTGGCTTGCATGGGGTTTTTAAGGTGGGTAGGGTGGGGTATGCATGTGTGTGGTGGTGTAGGGCTCGGGTAGGTGAAAAGGAAGGGGGTGGTGCGTGTGTTATAGGAGGGGGTAGAGGTTGTTGGAGGCGTGTAGGGTGGTTTAGGCATAGGTAGGAGGAGTTTAAGGTGGTAGAAGGTGAATGGCTTGGAGGAGAAGGAAGAATGGAACAGGTGGGAAGCCATGGATATGGAGATGAAGAAGATGTGGAAAGTGAAGAGAATGTAAGGAATGGAGTGTGCAAAAATGAAGAAAGGGTGATCCTATTTTTACATGAAGCATGGTTGGCAAATGACCATACTAATCTACTTTTTTGGATTTTCATTTACTTTTTTACCCTTGATTTAACACCTTAAGGATATGCATTAATTATGGAAGAGATGGTTTGATTTGAATTTGTACTTAATAAATGATGTTTGCCTTATTTTCTTAAACTTTAAAATGTTAAAATAACCTTTGCTCCTTTTCCATGTATATTAGTTACATCTCATAAATGTGATTTGAAATGAATTTAAGTTTACTTTTTTTATAATTTATTAAATAAGAGTTAATATTAAAAGTGTTCCTTTTCAATGCATGATTAGACCTTTAGGTAAATAAGCATTTATGATGAAAGAAGGTTATGTAATCATTATGTTACTTTTCAAATTAACAAAATGTATAAAATAAGAAGTGCTTATTTTCCATGCTTTAAATTTGACATTTGAGGGTTAATGCATTAATGAGAAAAGAGGTGGTAAGTCCTTTTTGTAATGATGAGATTTACTAGTTTTATTTAAATGGAAAACTGTCAAATCATGTTACTTTGTGAATTATTTGTTTACTTTGATTTTTCAAAGTGAATTTGTTTTTATATGTTGTAAATGTAAGTATTATATAGCTTGTAAAGTTCATTTATGTGTTAGAAAATATATCATGTTGCAACAACTTAAAGATAACTTATTTTGGTCAAAAACGGTGTTTTTGCTGATATATTTTACACTCAAAATTTGATGTTTTTGTTAAACTATATATTCTAGTAAACCAAACTTAAAAATGAAATTTTTACTTCTTTTAAATAAATTAAAACATGTCTATTCATATTTTAAAATCATATTTAAATAGTATCAAAATTTCTATTTTTACAGTGTAAGTAAAATTGACAAAATGCGACAAATATTGGATATTTTTGTAAAACGATTATTAATACACTTTTAAATCTTTTAATATACTTTTATTATCTTTATTAGGTGTTTTTAATAAGATTTATCTTTTTAAATTAATATTTAAACCTATTTATTTAAGCCTTTATTTATTTTTAACAAAACTTAACTTTTGCTGATTTGTTTTAAATCCAAATTTATACTTTTTAATTATTAACTATAAGAATAAATAATTTCTCTATTATTATTTATTATATATAACATATTTATTTAAGTTTTAAATTCTTTTAAATTTAAAATAAACAAAATCTCTCATTTTCAAAGAAGCGAAATTACGGGTCATTACACCTAGGCAATGTCTTGAATAGAGACGACCAAACCGGTTTGGGAACATTAATATCAGTGGCATCACAACAACCCTTAGAGAACACATTACATACTGGAATTTCATAGGGAACTGGTATGGACATTTGTGCAGTTATAGGTGGTATTACAGGAAGTGATACACAACCGATCGACTCGGATGGAGCATTATTCGCATCAGAATCCATCACTTCAGCATTCATGCTATCAGGGGCCATGTGCGCAACAGTGTCAGATGAGACAAAGGAAACATCACCTAAATGATCAGAATCAACAATTCCTGAACTAACAGAGCTTGCTACATTCACCCAATTTCCAACTGCCGATACCAAATGCGAAATCAGAGAAGTAGGGTTAATAGTTTTAATACCTGACAAAGGGAAAGCACCAACGTGAGATAGGGAGAGGAAATCATCTAGAGTTGAACTCGAGTTAAGCGC
Organism: Allium fistulosum; assembly: GCA_030737815.1. Taxonomy (NCBI): domain Eukaryota; kingdom Viridiplantae; phylum Streptophyta; class Magnoliopsida; order Asparagales; family Amaryllidaceae; genus Allium; species Allium fistulosum. The sequence goes on along the minus strand of CM060902.1, from coordinate 792,331,150 downwards.
GCATGGGAGATTATCGACAAGAGGTAGCGAAGTAGTCCGAGACGAAGGCAATACGGGATTTAGAAGTGCGCAGGGGAGATTATCGACAAGAGGTAGCGTAGCAGTCTAAGGCGAAGGTGGCACAAGATTGAGAATGTTGACAGGGGATGAATCTGAAACCGATGCCGAAGGTTGCGACTCCGGATTTGAAAAGGTACGACCAGATATGGTAATCGATGGAGGACCAAAAGAAGCAGCTAGCCTACGTTTGTCTTTTCGATTCTTGGCCATCGGAGATGTGGGGGAGTTAGGAAGAGAAAGACGATGCGTTGGAGGAGAGAGAAGACAAAGTGGAAAGGGGGAGGCCGAATCGACGTATGAAGGAGGCCATGGAATCTTTTTAATTCAACTTTTTAGTTTATCTTTTTAATTTGAGATATTAATTGATTTAATTAGATAAATTAAATAGAATAATGTGATGTAATGTGATGAGACAAGGAGAATGAAATTTATTAACCAATTTGGGTCAGGCCTTAATTGATTAATTAAGAAGATTGTTTTAAACATAAAATAGAAAAGAATTTACAAAAGGGGCATAATGGGAATAATCCCTTATTCCATTCCCTAAATCCTCCCTCTCTCATTCATTCTCACTTTCATTTTATACAATCAAAACAAAACATAAAAGAGGCCGGCCATTACTTGTAAAAGAAGAAGAAACCTAACAAAATCAAAGGGGAAGCTTAAGGGAACTAATCTATACCAAATCTCAATCTCTCTTATCCAATCTAAGATAAATAATAAATAACCATCTCATTTATACATGTTTTATTCTCGGATTAATGATTGAATTCCAAATTTGTTGTGATAATATGTGATGTTTGGATTGTTAAAATCCTTATTGGATTAAATGATGATTTGTTAGAATTTTATGGAATTGTTTTAGTGGGTTTCAAAGATAAAACCTAAGATTTTGATCTCCTATTGATTTGAAATTTGAACATGTTGTGTAAAACATTATTTTGGAGATGTGCTTTCAATTTCATAATTTTCCAAGTTAATTTGAATATTTTACAAATTTCCTAAGAGAAAAATGTGTATGATTCGGGTTTTGATTATTAAAAATAATTAAATTAATATTTTGGTCCCAAAATTTTTATGTATGGAAGAGGAAGAAAATTCAAATTTTTGGTGATTTTTGAGGATTTTTCCCTAATGGTTATGATTTTCTATGAAATTATTATTCTAGAAAAGTATTTAATTAATATTGGTTAAATATATTAATTATATGGGTTTGTAAAGATATTTGAGAAGGTAGAATGTGATCTACTAGCAATTTCTGAAAAGATTACGAAAAGTATTTTGTTATTCAATAACAATTTGATATGGGACAAGAGTTAGTGGAAAGTTTTGTTTTTAAAAAGAAACAAATCAGTTTTTGTCTTAACTACAATAGTGCCATTGATACAATGACATAGAGATTCGACACTTTGAAGATTGTAGGAACTCGACATGAGTTGATGCATGTGATAGCTACTTGATAGTTATGCGATGCATCCAAATTTATAGAGACTTGACAAATGTTGATGCATGGCGATGCCTACTTGATAGCTATGTGATGCATCAACTTTTATAGAGACTCGACACCTTGTATTGTTAGAGGTTCGACATCTCATATATTGAAGAGACTCGACAATCCCTAGGGTTTAGAGACTCGACGCTTATAAAGGCGACATTCTCTTATTTTAAGAACTTGGTACGCTTAAGTTTTTGGGGGCTCGGAACCCCTTAAGTTTTTAAGACTCGGCATCCCATGTCTTATAGAGATTTGATAGCTTCAATATAGCTACTCGATATCTATCTTTTTAGTGGTGTTAACTGCTGCATTTTTACAAACTCGATAACTTTTTTATAGGATCAGAACCTCAAGTTTTAAAAAAATTGACATCTATTATATTATAGGGATTCAATACCTTTTTGAGTAGGTGCACGTCACCTATATTTTAGCGGCATATATAGTTTTATGTTTATAAACTGGAAATTCATGTCTTGGAGGCACTATAGCCCATGTATTTGAGATGCTCGACATCCTTATTTCGATAGCAAATGTTTTAAATGTTTTGTAAAGAAGATAGTGCTTTGGCACAAGAATTTGGCCAAATATTTAGGTAATGTTTTCCTTGTTTTTGAAGAAGAGTTTCAAGTGATTTATCATTTTAAAGATAAAAGTTTTCAAGGAAATGAAATACTGTTTAAGCGCAATTTTATATGGATTTTGCCTATGAGAATTATTACTTAAACCCAAGTAATTTTGTGATGAGTGTGCCTATTGATTGAACATATTTTGATGAATGATGTTTTATGTTCTAGTTACCATTCGATCGGTTAATTTTGCATATTTATCATTGTCATACTCACATCATCATGACCCAGCATTGCATATTGGGATTTAAGGATAGAATTACCATTAGGTTGTTTCAGTAGTGAGTATGGACATACCAAACTCCTGATTGAGTAAAATTGCATGCAGGAGATCAAACAGATCAATTATGTTAGGATGCTTTGAACTAATAAAAAAGACACAACTCATGGACTTAACAACCAAATAGGTTATTGGTTGCCTTGCAAAACCATTACCGCATAATAACCGTAGGAAACTATGATATATGAGACAAATATTCCATATGATTCCAGATAGGTTATTAGTTGTCCTATGAAAAGTTATAGGTTCATAGTAACCCTAGGAAAACTATGATATATGAGATAAATAGTCCATATGATTCTAGATAGGTAATTTGTTGTTCTGTGAAAACTAATAAGTTCTTAGTATCCCTAAAAAACTATGATTCGGGGACTAATAGTCCTTCGATATGGACAGATAGTCATGTTACCTCCTAACCGTATTGGGAGAATTTGGTATATCTGGTTACATTTTGGCTCGAGGCAGCCCCATATGTTATTAGTTGGCCTGCAAAACCATTAGGTTTATAGTAACCCTAGGAAAACATGATTTGGACAGACAGTCTAGTTTCCTCCTAGCCGTATCTGGGGACCTCCTAACTGTTTTTGTAGATTTTGGTATATCTGATTGTCTTTTGGCATGAGTTATCCTCATAGCTATTAGTTGTATTGTGAAAACTAATAGTTTATAGTAACCCTAGGAAAACTATGATATAAGGACAGATAGTCCTCTGATTTAAGACAGAAAGTCCATTTTATGGGATGGGTAAACTTTAGGAATGCATAACCCTAGGATGAAAGACTAGTTAGACATACTCATGTTGCATACATGCATATGATCATGTTATGTTTTGTTCTAACCATTGTGGTTACAGGTGCATGATTTATGAAAGACATATTTTGATAAGATACTAGTGAGGGGAAAACTCATTTAATTCTACTTTCTGGTCTCGCTAGATATTTGTTTTTGGTTCGAGTTGGTATATTATTATTCACACCAGGCTTTTTGTCTGACCTGAAGTTTTTGTTTTTCCCCTTAAACCCTCCAGTACTCATTTGAGTGGGTCGGGAGTAAGGTCTTTAGGTTGGGAGTAAGGTTCCGAAGACGTGCATGAAGCAAGCAAATATTAGAAGTTTATTTCCACTATGTTGTTAAAGTCTATGCTTTGTTTGAAAAGATATAATGACCGAAATTACAACTATCAAGTAGTTAGACTCTGATTATCCAAGGAGGCATCTTTATATGTTGCTCTTGGAATATATTTGCAATTATTGTATTTTCTTAGAATGATAAATCGATGGGATTATTTAATGAATATGAAAGTTTATTAACGAAACGTGTTTTGAAATTTTTCATATTCATGTGCTCTTAAGTTATAGATACAATTAACTGATCTCATTTTATCACCAGAAAATAATACTTGTTAGACCAAAAATTGATATAACATCCATGATGCTAAATATGATGAGCCAAACTCGATTTTAACACCCTTGATGACATGACTAAGCATGGCTTAGTTGGTGTTGATTAAATAGTGCTAAGGAATCAAGAATGGGCTTAGCATTCATGGTCAAGTGCAAGATGATATCATTAATAAATGGTTCCATGATGCCCATGGACTTTTAGGATATGCTATTCGAAAGCCCATGCTATATAATCAAAGGAGAGAAAAAATAAATTGAGAGTATATGTAGCAGCCCATTAAGAATGTTAATGGACTAGATAGGCAATTCTCGTAGTTCATAGTCCAATGTCCATATGCATTTGGCAAGATAGTGACTATGCATATAAACATTAGTCTAGACCGAAGCTCATGTGATTCTATATGAAGTAAAATCATGACAAGCTTGGGCCAAAAGAGCTTTATTATATGCTTATCCATGTCCAATAATGTCTAAATGGCACAATCAAGGTAAAAGGCATGCGAAGTCCTTGTTTACATAATTCCACAATGATTACAATCAAATCAAGTTTTGCCCGAATTCAATTTAGGGTCACAATTGTTTAATTTTGAGAGGATAGAAAAGAAATGATTGGCACTTCCTCAATGCCCTTAGGTCCGTATTTATAGGGGTAGAGGTGTGGCATAGCTGTTATGCCCTACCTCCGACATGCGGGACTTTCAATATCAACTCCAGCCACTTTAATGGCGTTGGTCATTATGCTTTGTTTTGATAATCCGCAGCATCCCTTGGTATATTGATGGATTATGGCATTATGTGTTAACGCTTAATATCCATATTCGCCTTGATAGCTTTTATCGACATCCAAAATCAATGTAGTATTGAGGAGCTATGGCATCCTTTAAAGGTTGATGAAGTGTGCCATCACTAAGGCACTGTATTGATAATCGGTGACATTGATAATTGACGGCCTTGAAGAGATGTGACATTGCATGAAAGGCAACATAAATAAGAGGTAGCATTGCTTGAAAAGTGATGAATGGGTGGCATCGATAATAGATGGCCTTGAATAGATACGACATTGCATGAGAGGCGACATCAATAAGAGGCGGCATTGCATGAGAAGTGATGTAGTAAGAGACGGCATTAGTGGTGAGAGGCATCAATAAGGGGCAGCATTGCTTGGGAAGCGACATAACTAAGAGACGACATTGGTGATGAGCGGCATCACTTGAAATGCAAACCCAAAGATATTCGGTATAAACTAGATGTGATATCTACTAGACGCGATATTGACTGGATGTGGTATCTATCCTTGCCTTTATGAAGCATTAAATCTTTTTAACTAGTGGTTTACGATATGCAACTCTTCGATAAAATTATCGCTTTGTTAACATGCAACATTGCTTGTGGGGACCTAATATATATATATATATATTCCGAGCTTCTAGGCGCAACGTCATTCATTCAACATCAACTTTTCCGCATCATATGACATTTCTTTTAATGTGCTTTGTCATCCTCCCAATATCAAGCCTTCGTATCATTTTTTCATCATAATCTTCCCTAAAAATTATATGAATAACATTTGATATGTGGCATGGAATCGATGCGACATTGATTGAGTGTGGCATGGATTACATGCGGTATCCTCTTTTACTTTCATTGATGGAATGCGGCATCATTTACTACGACATCAGACTTTGAACTTCGGCATCAATCCTTAATTCCGACATGAATTCTTTTGCTTCTATCCTTTAGAAAATATATGGATAACATTTGCCCCCTCCTTGTATAAAAGAAACTTTTTACACTTTAGTGTAAAACCAAGAATTTTGTCATTTTTCCTATTATTTTCAAGGTTTTCTTCCTAACTCTTTTTTCCTGTAAACACAAAACAAGTGATAATTTTCATTATAAACTTTAAATTCAATTTTACCTTTTGAGCAATCCCTATTGGATTTAATTGAGTTGTGAATTGATATATATTCTTCTATATGGAGAACCCTCTATATAAGCCGAGATTACTTTTAAAATATTATAAATTTTTTCTAAAAAGGCCAAAAATATATTTGGCAACAAGTTCACTTAAATAGAATCTCATTGAATCAAAATTAGAAAACTATTTGAAATTAATTATTTCATGAATAGAAAACTAGAAAGCCATTTAGGAATTATAATTTCCTAATCCAGAAAACCATCTGGAAATATTATACGAGGAAGGACTAGAAATTCTTATGTCAATATTATAAGTAGAAGACCAGAATTCCATCTGATAGTAGTAACTTCTCACTCAGAATACCAAAAATCTTATCTGGTAGTAAAGATCTCTTGATTAAATGCCCAGAAAATTTCATAAATTAGAGAAGACTGGAAAATCATCTAGTGATAATAATTTCTTGAATAAGGGAATAACATAAAGTAATTTTGGAAACTATGATCTCTTGACTAGAAAACCAGAAATTCATCTGAATATAAGACCAAAAAATCCATCTGGCAATAATAATTTTCGAATAGAAAACCAAAAAATCATTTGGCTACAAATATCTGAACAAAAGACTAAAAAATCCATCTGGTAATAATAATTTGAATAGAAGACTAGAAAATCCATCTAGTAGTAATAACCTGACTAAAGTATAATAAAACCATCTGGCAATAGAAGATTAGAAAATCATCTGGTAATAATAATCTGAATAGAAGACCAAAAAACTATCTGGCAATAATAATTTGAATAGAAGACCAGAAAACCATCTGATAATGATAATTTAAATAGAAGATCAGAAAATCCATCTGGCAATAATAATTTGATTAGAAGATCAGAAACCATCTGGTAATAATAATCTGACTAGAATACCAGAAAACCATCTTGCAATAATTATTTGAATAGAAAACCAGAAAATCCATCTAGCAATAATAATTTCTTATATGTTAACGGAGAAATCCTACTTTCTTTTCTTTGAAGCACCACAACTTAGATCTTTCACTAGAAGATTGCTTGATTTTTGCTTTGGAGCTCGAATGGCTCATTTTTGATCGATCTTCCTTTAGAAGATAGCTTTTGCTTTTCGAGCACAAATGGCTCATTTTTTATTAATCTTCCTCTAGAAGATTGCCTCGCCTTATTTAAGATTGTGTTTATTTTTGCTTCTATATTTGATCTTCCTCTAGAAGACTGCCTTTTACTACTTTTCAAGTAGTGATTTAGGCTTTGATTGATTTCTTTGTTACCATCTTTAGGTAATGATCTCAACTTGGATCCTACTACTTATCACCGTTTTAGGTAATGATTTAGGTCTTTCGTCCGGTGCGTTTGGTTCGCTATCTTCAAGAAAAACAAAAGACCTGACTCCTCTCTAGGAGGTGCTTCAAACAGTCCTTAGAGGTGTGAATGAAGGCCGGTTTGGTGTGTTGTCCAGGCCATCTTAGACGAGACCTGAGGCTTACTCCGTCTTCCTTCTAGGAGGCACTCCGGTCAGGCCACGTGGGCAAGACCGTAGGCTTGCAAATGCTTTGGCCAGGCCATCTCTGGCAGAACTAAAGGCTTACTCTGACCTCTCACTAGGAGGTGTTTGGCCAGATCCTTGTGGTGGGATCAAAGGATTTATTTCGCAACTTGCTACCATCTTAGGTAGTGGTTGAAGCTTTCCCTTTTAATTCTTTCCTTTCATTAGATTATTGATTCCGTCGACATTCTTGTCTTGATTTCTTTATTTATCCATCGTAGGAAAATATGGCCTTAAATGTTCGACTTTCCAGGTTCTTGCAATGACATTACCATTTGGTCGACATAGTCGATAGGTCCCTCATGGGATTACTTCGTGAATAACAAGGGGTCCTTCCTAATTTGGTCCAAGCAATCCATCCGCTGGATTTTTAGTATTTGCCATAACTTTTTAGAGTACCAAATCTCAGTTTCAAAATGATATTTCTTTAAATTTGAAATTGTAGTACTTGATTATTCTATGCTGATATTCAGTTGTTCGTATGGACGCTTCATCTCTTAGTTCATTGATTAAGTCTAGGGATTCTCTTTTCAGTTCCTGATTTGGATTAAATGCGTATGTAGTCCATCAATGACGGGGCACTTCAACCTTGATTGGAAGAATGGCTTCACATCCATATGTTAAAGAAAATGCAATAGGTCCTGTTGTAGTTTTAGCTGAACTTCTATGTGCCCACAACATAAGAGGTAGTTCTTCTACCCAATTTCCTTTTATTTTGTCCAATTGTTTCTTTAGGATGGTCTTAATGGTTTTATTAGCCGCTTCAATGGCTCCATTATCCTTGGATTGTGCTATAAATAAAAAGCTCTTGATAATCCTATTTCTATTGCACAATTGGGTAAATTCCTCACTTTCAAACTGAGTTCCATTGTTAGATATTATCTTATGTGGAATTCCAAACCCGATGACAATATTCTTAATTATGAATTTAAGCACTTTTCTTGATGTGATATTCGGTAGCGGTTCCACCTCTACCCATTTGGAAAAATAATCAATGGCTACTACTACAAATTTAGCTATTCCTTTGGATATAGACAGTGGCACTATCAGGTCAATGCCCACACATCGAAAGGCCATGGACTTGAGATCGAAGTCAATTCGCTTGGTGGCAAGTGTGGGATTTTAGAGAACTTTTGGCATTTCTCACATTTCTTTACACAATCTATAGCATGGTTAGTCATCCAAGGTCAATAGAAGCCTCGTCTCATGACCTTTTTGGCTAGCCTTATGTTATTAGAATGGTCCCCACAGAATCCTTCGCAGGCTTCTCTAAATAATTTTGCTCCTTTTTCCGGACTAACACGTCTTAAGTAAGGGAGTGAATACCCTTTCTTATAAAGTATTCCATTTACCATAATGAAGGTTGGGCTTGATATTTTATTCTTCTTTCTTTTTATCTACCAGCGTATTCTCTTTCATCGGATACCCGATGATAGATGTCATTCAGTTATTATCATATTGATCATCAGTTTCTGTATAAGAGGATTTTTCATGAAGGATTTCATTTTGATTTTCCTTTTCCTTGTGTGTTAGGGCTTGCGATCTGATCAATACCAAGGACTCTTTTTCGGGTCGAGACCCTTTTCCCTTTATACTAGGGTTTGATTGGTAGCCTACTGGCACAATTAGGGTTTTTAGTGCTCCTCGAAAGCTAGCCACTTTGGCTAAAGAATCAACCTGGGATTTCTTCTCTCTGGGCACTTGGTTTATTGAAAAATCCTAAAATTGGGTCAGCAATTTTAATACCTTCTTGACATATAAGACCAACTTGGCATCCTTCATTTCATATGTTTGGTTCAACTAATTGACCATTAATTAGGAATCACTGAAAATCTCAATTCTGGGAAGTTTCAGCTGTAGGGCCAAAGTGAGAACTACCACCATCAACTTATATTCTGCCACTTTATTAGTGGCCAAAAATCCTAATTTTATTGCATAATGCAAATGGTGTCCATCGAGGGAAATTATTATGTACCCTGCACCAGCTCCTTATTCGTTTGAAGCTTCATATACGAATAGTTGCCATTTAGGCTTTAGATCTTTTCCGTTTTCTGATTGCTCTTTTTTGAATCATGTCCACTCATTAACAAAATCAGCTAGAGCTTGTCCTTTAATTGCCACTCATGGTAGAAATTCAATATCATACTGGCTAAGTTCTACTTCCCATTTTACTAATCTTCCTGAGGCTTTGGGTTGACTAAAGACTTGCTTAAGTGGAAAGTTAGTTAAGACCTTAGTTGTATGGGCTTGAAAGTAAGCTCTCAATTTCGTGATGTGAGCATCAAACAGTATGCCAGCTTTTCTATAACTGGATATCTAGTTTCAGCATTCTTAAGCCTTATGCTTGTATAGTATACTCGAAGTTAGGTTCCTTCTCTTCTCTTATTAAACAGAGCTAACTGCATATTCTAAAACTGCTATATAAAAATAAAGGTTTTCCCCATCTACAAGGCTGGATAGAATTGGTGGTTTCTCAAGATGATCTTTTAGTTCCTTAAAGGCTTTCTGACAGTGCTCTCCCTATCTGAAGTTTTTCTTCTTCTTAATCACATCAGAGAATGAAATGCATTTATCAGTGGCTTAGGAAATGAATCTATTCAATGCTGTCACTCTTCCATTTAATCTCATTACATCTTTATTTGTGTTAGCCTCCTCCATGTCTTTAGTAGCTTGAATCTGATGTGCATTAGCTTCTATTCCCTGAGCACTAACAATATATCCGAAGAATTTTCCAGGTTGGATTCTAAAAGAACATTTCTACGGGTTAAGCTTCATATGTTATTTTCATCATACCCCGAACATTTCTTTAAGATCACTTAGATGATTTCACTCCTTTCGAGATTTAACCAGCATATCATCTACGCATACTTCCATGTTTCGACCGACCTTCTCTCTGAACATTCTATTTATCAACCTTTGGTAGGGGACTCCGACATTCTTTAATCTGAATGGTACTACTTTATAACATAATGTTCTCCAATTTGTTATGAAGCTTGTGTCCTCTTCATTTGATTTGAACATTGGAATTTGATTGTACCTGGAGTATGCATCCATAAAAGATAAGAGTTAGTGGCACTTGTCACATAGACTGTTGGTCTATTTTTGAGGGGATAATAATTTTTTGGGCATGCCTTGTTCAAATTGGTATAATCGATGCAATTTCTACATTTTCCACTAGACTTTTTGACCAATACTGGATTGGCCAACCATTTTGGATAAAGTACTTCTTTGATAAACCCATTTTCAAGCAATCTCTTGACTCCTCTTTTAAAGCATTAGCTCAAACTTTATCGAACTGTCTCTTCTTTTGTCAGACGGGTGTAATATTCGGGTCTATATTTAAGGCATGACACATGATGGTTGGATCTATTCCAACCATATCTGAATGAATCCAGGCGAACACGTCTTTGCTAGACTGACGAAGTCGTATTAACTCTTCTTTGAGCTTACCATTTAGCTCTTTCCTAATTTTCATTATCTTTGTTGGGTTAACTGGATCCAAGCATATTTCCTCAAGATCCTTGGTGGGCTTCATCCTTTCTTGTTCACCTCTACAGTCCAATTTAGTGATGATTTCCTCACCATCCACTTCATCCTCTATCAAATTTGTTTCTTTTCATTTTCTTTCCTTTTCAAAAAAGTTTAGTCTTCTTAGTGCATGCTTAGCTTTCCCAAATGGTTTCTGCTTTTGCCTTAGATGAATAGTATAAAGGACCTTTTTTCAAGGGCTTTTTGATTTCAGTTGTGATCGATTTATCTTTCTCCGAGTCATAACAGGAAAGATTATCTCGTTTATATTAATCAAGAGTGACAAAGTACAATTCTCGAGAGCTGAATTGTTCTCCTCTCACTATTCCCCATCCTCTCTTGGTCAGGAACTTTACCATAAGATATTTTGATGAGACAAAAGCACAGACTTCATCCAAACCTGGCCTCCTAAAGAAATAATCGTAATAAGAAGGTTGGTCAATAATGACAAATAGATTATCGAAAGCCCTGGAATGCAGTGGAATTCCTATCTGTACCAGAAGCCTTATATGCCCCATAGGAGTTGATCCTTTGTTACTGAACCCAAAGATAGGCTCAAAGCTTGGCTCTAGATTTTCCTCTGGAATTTCCATTTGATCAAAGGTGCACGTTTGAAAATAACATTCATTGCGCTTCTAGTATCAACAAGGATTTTAGTCACCATAGAAAGCTTGATCTATGCAGTGATCAAAAGTGGGTCGTTGTTTGGATGGCGAACCCCTCCTGGCTTTTATGGGCTTACGTTCAGACTGTGAATCTAGATTTGAAATCTGGGGTTCCTAAGCGATGGCTCTTCTTAAATAGAGAAAATCCCATCTCTTGCCTCCCTAAAATATCTATTTCTGGCTCCGTTGCTATTACCAACAAAATGCAGGCCTTTGTGAATTACATCAATTCGACTGATGGGTGGAATGAAATTTGGTTGAGTATCTCTTTCTACAAAGTTCGGAGTGTTGTTTGAAATCCTTTGGTTTCCTTCATCGGGACATGCAGCTCTTCGATTATCTCTGATAATCTCTTTCAAGTGTCCCAAATGGACCATCTTCTGAATTATCCCTACCAACACATGACATTCATCCGTTTTATGCCCATTCCCCTTATGATAATCACAGTAATCTCTCCCTCTTCTCAGTTTAGGGTTGTTCTTAGCTTTGTAGGAAGTTGAAAGGTTGTTGCTTTCTTTTGCTATAGCAAAGATGTATGATATCGGGTTGTTCAAAGTAATATGATTGGTCTTCTAGACCACCTACCATCTTGGTTTCTTATTGTGGTGAATAAAGCTAGACTTTTCTGTTTCTTTCTTTGTTTAGGATTTTTTCTTGGCATGAAACATTTCATCCTTACGGATAAACTTATCAGCTTGAAAATGGAAGTCTTGGAGATCCCTACACCCTTGAAGATAAAACTCTCGCCAGAAAGGTGTCTGCTCAATCAGCCCTGAACGAACTGCTATTAATTTTTCTATGTCAGTCATATCCTCTGACTTTAGTGCCTCTACGTTGAATCTCTTAAGATAGTCACCCAATAATTCTCTCGGTCTTTGTTTGACGTTAGCCAATATGTTGAAGTCAATCGTAGGATCTTTGCAAATAAAAACTATGCTGATAACCCATAAGAGAATTGCTCCCAAGAGTATATACTATTTTCCAGATAGTATCTATACCACTTAGCTACTGCTCCTTAGAAGGGGGTAAGAAATAGTCAGCAGCGTATAGATCATAAGGTGTTGTAGAGGTTAATCTGACTTTCGAATGCCATTAGGTGATCGTCTGAATCAGTAGTCACACTGTATTTCGAGCATGGAATTTTATTGTGAGATGGAATCCTTATGAACATATACCTATTTGTGAATGGGGATTCTCGGAAGTTATTGTTAACTTTAGCATCGAGGGTTCTCTTTCCTTGAAGGTTAAGCATATCCTTTGCCATCTTTTCAGCCACGTCCCACAAATAAGCTTCGTCGTTGTGATAATTGGTCCTATCGGGCTTATACTCTTTGGAGATTGAACTTCTAGACTACTCCTATGACCTCTCCACTAATCTTACTTGATGGTTTGCTTTTTCCTTATTGTTAGCTAGTGATTTAGGGGAGAATTCTATTGCTCCAGTTTCTTGGTCCTCTTTCCTCTTTTGTGGAGTCATAGTGAGTTTGCCTTTGTTTTTGCTCCTAAGCAAAGAAACATTCAAATTTCTTCTTAGAGATTCAACTTGTTCTCCCTTAGTGAGCCCGGAAGATTTTTGTACAAGGATCCTTTCCAATAATTCCTGCATCATTGCTATCTACAGGGTTAGATCTTTGATCTTAGCTTCGCTACTTGTAGGCTTTGCTGGTTCTGACAGCCGTCCAGCTTCCATATTTTCCAAGTTGAAGTTGGGGATGGCATTTTCTTCCAATGTCGCCCTTTGTGTAACTTCTTCATTTGAAGCGTTAACTGGCTTTAGTATCAACATTTTCTTGAAACAAAAAGAACTTTATGCAATTATTTTAACGAGAGAATTATAAGGAGTAGGAGGTTCAAGCCCTCCTTCTAGCGCCAAAATGTTAGACCAAAAATTGGTATAATAATTATGATGCCAAATATAATGAGCCAAAACTCGATTTTAACATCCTTAATGACATGACTAAGCATGGCTTAGATGGTGTTGATCAAATAGTGCTGAGGAATCAAGAACGGGCTTAGAATTCAAGGTCAAGCGCAAGATAATATCATTAAGAAATGGTTCCATGATGCCCTTGGACTTTTAAAATATGATATTCGAAAGCCCATGCCATATGATCAAAGGAGAGAAAGAATAAATTAAGAATATGTGTAGTAGCCATTAAGCATGTTAATGGACTAGATAGACGATCCTCATAGTTCATAGTCCAATGTTCATATGTAGTTGGCAAGATAGTGACTATGCATATAAACACTAGTCTAGACCGAAGCTCATGTGATTCTATATAAAGTAAAATCATGACAAGCTTTGGGTCAAAAGAGCTTTACGATATGCTTATCCATGTCCAATAATGTTCAAAAGGCATAATCAAGGTAATAGGCATGTACGAGTCCTTGTTCATATAATTCCATAATGATTACAATCAAATCAAGTTTTTCCCCAATTAAGTTTAGGTTTACAATTGTTTAGTTTCGAAAGGAGAGAAAAGAAATGATTGCCCCTTCCTCAATTCCCCTAGGTCCATATTCATAGGGGTAGAGGAGCGGCGTGGCTGCTATGCACTACCTCCGACATGCGTGACTTTCAATATCAGTAGCCACTTTAATGGAGCCAGTGACTATGCTTTGTTTTGATAATCCGCAGCATACCTTGGTATATTGATGGATGATGGCATCATGTGTTAAGGCTTAATATCCACATCTGCCTAGATAGCTTTTATTGACATCCACGACATCCGACATCATTGTTATATCGAGGAGCTATGACATCGTTAAAAGGTTGATTAAGTGTGACATCACTAAGGCATGATATTAATAAAGGGAGACATTAATAATAGATGGCCTTGAAGAGATACGACATTACATGAGAGGCGACATCAATAAGTGGTGACATTGCCTGAGAAGTGATGAATGAGCAACATTGATAATAGAAGGCCTTGAAGAGATACGACACTGCATGAGAGGCGACATCAATAAGAGGGGGCATTGTTGGAAAAGTGATGTAAGTAAGAGACATCATTGGTGATGAGCGGCATAAATAAGGGGCATCGTTGCTTGGGAAGCGACATAACTAAGAGACGACATTGGTGATGAGCGACATCACTTGAAATGCAACCCCGAAGATATGCGGCATTAACTAGACGTGATATCAACTGGATGCAATATCGGTTGGATTTGATATCCTCCCTTGTCTTTATGAAGCATTAAATCTCTTTAAGTGGTGTTTTATGATATGCAACTCTTCGATATCATTACCACTTTGTTAACATGTGGCCTTATGGAGACATGATATATATATATATATATATTTATATATATATATATTTTTATATATTCCAAGCTTTTAGGCACGATGCCATTTACTCAACATCAACTTTTCCACATTATATGATATTTCTTTTAATGTGCTTTGTCATCCCCTCAATATCATACCTTTGGCATCATTTTTGTCATCATAATCTTTCCTAAAAATTATGCGACTAACATTTGATATGCGGCATGGAATCGATGCAGCATTGTTTAAGTGCGACATGGATTACATGTCGTATACTCTTTTACTTTCATTGATGAAATGCGGCATCATTAACTACAACATCAGACATTGAACTTCAGCATCAATCCTTAATTCCGACATGAATTCTTTTGCTTGTATCCTTTAGAAAATATATGGATAACATTTGCCTCCTCTTTGTATAAAAGAAACCTTTTACACTTTAGTATAAAACCACGAATTTCATCATTTTCCTCATTCATTGCAACGTTTTCTTCCTAACTTTGTTTTACTGTAAACATAAAATAAGTGGTTATTTTCATTATAAACTTTAAATTGCTACTGGAATTAATTGAGCAGTGAATTGATATACATTCTTCTGTATGGAGAACCTTCTATATCTTCTATATAAGCCATGATTACTTTTAAAATATTATAAATATTTCTGGAAAAGGCCAAAAATCTATTTGGCAACAAGTTTACTCGAATATAGTCCCATTGAATCATGATTAGAAAACTATCTGGAATTAATGATTTCACGAATAGAAAACTAGAAAGCCATTTAGGAATTATTATTTCTTAATCTCGAAAACCATCTAGAAAAATTATGGCGGGGAGGACCAGGAACTCTTATGTCCATATTATGAATAAAAGACTAGAATTCCATCTGACAGTAGTAGTTTCTCACTCGGAATACTAGAAATCTTATCTAGTAAAAAAGATCTCTTGATTAAATGCCCAGCAAATTTCTTAAATAAGAGAGGACTGGAAAATCATCTGGTAATAATAATTTTCTAATACGGGAAGACCACAAAGTCATTTCGACAATTATAATCTCTTGACTAGTAGACCAGACATTCGTCTGAATATAAGACTAGAAAATCCATCTGGCAAAACTAATTTCTAAATTGAAGAACAGAAAATCATCTAGCAATAAATATCTAAACAAAGTACCAGAAAATCCATCTGGTAATAATAATTTGAATAGAAGACCATAAAATCCATTTAGCAATAAAAACTTAACTAAAACATCAGAAAACCATCTGACAGTAATAATCTGAATCAAAGACCAGAAAATCCATATGATAATAATAATTTGAATAGAAGACTATAAACCATCTGGCAATAATAATCTGAATAGAAGACCAGAAAACCATTTGGCAATAATAATCTGAATATAAAACAAGAAAATTCTTCTGGCAAAAATAATTTGAATAGATTGCCAAAAAATCCATCTGGCTATAATAACCTGAATAAAAGACCAGAAAACCATCTAGCAATAATAATTCGACTAGGATACCAGGAAACCATCTGGCAATAATAATCTGAATTTGGAACCAGAAAATCCATTTGCCAGTAATAATTTCTTGTATGTTAGCAGAGAAATCCCGCACTCTTTTCTTTGAAGCAGCACAGTTTATATTTGATAGATTTCAGCTAGAAGATCGCTTGATTTTATCTTTGAAGCTCGAATAGCTCATTTTTGTTTGATCTTCCTCTAGAAGATTGCTTTTGGAGTGCAAATGACTCATTTTGATTAATCTTCCTCTAAAAGATTTTTTCGCCTTCTTTAGGATTGTGTTTGTTTTTTTGTTTCTATATTTGATCTTCCTCTAGAATACTATCTCTTACTACTCTTCGAGTAGTGATTTAGATTTATTTCTTCGTTACCATCTTTAGGTAATGATCTCAACTTGGATCGAATGACTTATCACCGTCTTAGGTAATGATTTATTTCTTTCGTTTGGTGCGTTTGGTTAGCTATCTGTAAGAAAAACAAAAGACTTACCCGACCCCCTTTAGGAGGCGCTTCAAACAAGCTTTAGAGGTGGGAATAAAGGCCGATTCAGTGCTTTAGCCATGCCATCTTAGGTAGGACCAGAGACTTACTCCATCCTTCCTCCAGGAGGTGCTCCGGCCAGGCCACGTAGGTAGAAACAAAGGCTTGTAGATGCTTTGGCCAGGCCATCTTTGACGGGACCAAACACTTACTCTCATCTCTCTCTCAGAGGTGCTTTGACCAGGCCCTTATAGCGGAATCAAAGGCTTTATTTAACCCCTACCACCTTCTTAGGTAGTGGTTAAGGCTTTTCCTTTTAATTCTTATCTTTCATTGGATTATCGATTTCGTAGACATTCTTTTCTTTATTTATCCATCGTAGGAAAATATGGCCATAGATGTCCGGTGTTCTAAGTTCTTGCTATGACATTACCATTTGGTCGACATAGTCGATAGGTCTCTGGTAGGATTATTTCATGAATAACAAGGGGTCCTTCCCAATTTTGTCCACGTGGTCCATCCATTGGATTTTTAGTATTTGACAAAACTTTTCAGAGTACCGAATCTCCTTTTCGAAATTATCTTTTCTTGAATTTGGAATTGTAGTACTTTGTTATTCTGCGCTGATATTCAGTTGTTCGTACAAATGCTTCGTCTCTTAGATTATTAATTAGGTTTAGGGATTCTCTTTTGAGTTCCTGATTTGGATTAAATGCGTATGCAATCCTTTGATGAGAGGGCACTTCAACCTCGATTGGATGCATGGATTCACACCCATATGTTAGAGAAAATTGATTTGTCCTGTTGTAGTTTTGGTAGAATTTCTATATGCCCACAACATAAGAGGTAGTTCTTCTACCCAATTTCCTTTTGCTTTGTCCAACCGTTTCTTTAGGGTTGTCTTAATGCTTTTATTGGCACCTTCAACGGCTCCATTAGCCTTGGGGTGTGCTACAAATGAAAGGCTCTTTGTAATTCTCATTTATATTGTAGAACTGGGAAAACTCCTTGCTTTCAAACTGATTTCCATTTTCGGTTATATCTTATGTGGAATTCCAAACTTGGTGACAATATTCTTGATTACGAATTTAAGCAGTTTTCTCAATGTAATATTCGGTAGTGGTTCCACTTCTTCCTATTTGGTAAAATAAATAATGGCTACCACTGCAAATTCAGCTCCTTCTTTGGATGTAGGTAGCGACCCTGTCAGGTCGATGCTCTACACATCGAAAGGCCATGGACTTGAGATCGAAGTCAATTCACTTGGTGTCAAGTGCGAGATCTTAGAGAACTTTTGGCATTTCTAACATTTCTTCACATAATCTATATCATGGTTAGTCTTTGGGGGCCAATAGAATCCTTGTCCCATGACCTTTTTGGCTAGCTTTATGCCATTTGAATGGTCCACACAGAATCCTTCGTGGGCTTCTCTTAAAAATTTAGCTCCTTTTTCCAGAGTAACACATCCAAGTAAGGGAGTGAATACCTTTTCTTGTGAAGTATTCGGTTTACCATCATGTAGGTTGGGTCTTGATATTTTATTCTTCTTGCTTCCTTTTTATCTACTGGCAATTTTCATTCATTAAATACTCGACAATAGATGTCATTTGGTTTTTCTCATATTGATCATCAGTTTATGTATAAAAGGATTTTTCATGAAGGATTTCATTTCAATTTTACGTGCGTGTTAGGACTTAAGATCTGGTCAATACCAAGGACTCTTTTTCCAGCTTGGGATCTTTTCCCTCTATACTAGGGTTTGATTGGTAGCTTATTGGTATAATTCGGGTTTTTGGTGCTCCTCGGGAGCTAGCTAATTTGGCTAAAGAATCACTGGGAGTTCTTCCCTCTTGGCACTTGGTGAATTAAGAAATCCTCAAATTGGATTAGTATTTTTAACACCTTCTTGACATATAAGATCAATTTGGCATCCTTTATCTAATATGCTTGATTCAACCGATTGACCATTAATTAGGAATCATTGAAAACCTCAATCCTGGGAATTTTCAATTGTAGGGCCAAAGTAAATCCTACCACCATCGACTCGTATTTTACCACATTATTAGTGGATGGAAACCCTAGTTTCATTACATAATGCAAACGGTGTCAATCAAAGGTAATTATTATGTATACTGCACTAGCTCCTTTTTCATTTGAAGCTCCATCTACGAACAATTGCCATTTAGGATTTAGATCTTTTTCTGATTGCTCTTTGATGAATCATGTACATTCATTAACAAAATCTGCTAGAGCTTGTCTTTTAATTGCCACTCGTGGTAGAAATTCAATATCGTACTGGCTAAGTTCTATTCTCCATTTTACTAATCTTCTCGAGGCTTCGGGTACTAAAGACTTGCTTAAGTGGAAAGTTGGTTAAGATCTTAATTGGATATGCTTGAGAGTAAGCTCTCAATTTTCATGCTATGAGCATCAAATAGTGTGCCAGCTTTTCTATAACTGGGTATCTATTTTCTGCATTCTTATGTCTTCTGCTTGTACAGTATACTCGAAGTTAGGTTCCCTTCTCTTCTCTTTTTGGAACATAGCTAATTACATGTTTTGAAACCTCCATATGAAGATAAAGGTTTTCCCCATCTATAGGTCTAAATAAAATTGGTGGTTTCTCAAGATGATCTTTTAGTTCCTTAAAGGCTTTTTTAAAATCCTCTACCCATTCGAAGTTTTTCTTCTTCTTAATCACATCGAAGAATGGAATGCATTTATCGGTGGCTTTGGAAATGAATCTATTCAATGCTACCACTCTTCCATTTAAGCTCATTACATCTTTATTTGTCTTAGGCTCTACCATGTCTTTGATAGCTTGAACTTGATCTAGGTTGGCTTCTATTCCTCGAGCACTAAAAATATATCCTAAGAATTTTCTAGACTGGGCATATCTTAGGCTTTGCCATGTCTTTTATAGCCAATTTTGGAAATGCCTTGTTCACATTAGTATAATCGACATAAGTTCTCCATTTTCCATTAGACTTTTTGACCAATACTAGATTGGACAACCATTTTGGATAAAGTACTTCTCTGATAAACACATTTTTTAGCAATCTATTGGCCTCCTCTTTTAAAGAGTTAGCTCGAACTTTGTCGATTTGTCTCTTCTTTTGCCGGATAGGTGTAATATTTGGGTCTTCGTTTAAGGCATGACACATGATGGTTGGATCTATTCAAACCATGTCTGAATGAGTCCATGCGAACATGTCTTTGCTAGACTGAAGAAGTCGGATTGACTCTTCTTTGAGATTTCCATCTAGCTCTTTCCCAATTTTCACTATCTTTGTTGGGTCAACTAGATCTAAGTATATTTCCTCCAGATCCTCAGTGGGCTTTATCCTTTCTTGTTCACCTCTTCAGTCTAGTTCAATGATGATTTCCTCACCATCCACTCATCCCCTATCAAATTTGTTTCTTTGGAAAGTGTGAAGTTTTACAACTACAACTAGATGGGGCATTACAAGAATGAATGTCCAGAACCAGCCAAGGTTATTAAAGGGAAAGTTTTTGCTTTGGAGCCATCAGCTCCTGGACCAATTGCAGAAGAGAAGGAAAGTCTATGATGGGATATACACTTTTGATTCTTGGAATGCCTATTAAACGGATTATTTGATGCTGGCGCATCACATTCTTTTATCTTACAATGTGTGGTGGACAAGTTAAATCTAGAACCATCATACCTTATTACTTCCTTAAAGGTTACAAATGAAATCAGAGGTTATGCAACTCTTGGGATGAGACGTGACCATTTAGAAATTGAGATATTAGGTCATGCAATTGCTCACAATTAGCTTGTGTTTGATTTTGTGGGATTTGAGATTATTTTGGGCATGGATTGGTTAAATAGATATGATGTTATGATATTTTGCCAGGATAGGAGATATCATTAAGACACCCTAATAGCCATGATCAAATTGTGTACTCGGTAGAAAATTCGAGTTTAGATATATGTGCTTTATTGGGTGCAAAGGAAGTGGAAGATGAGGTGAATTAGGTTTGTAAGAGAGTATGCATATGTTTTTGAGCTAGTTACAGGACTACCAATGAAACGAGCTATTGAGATTTGAATAGATCTTTTACTTGGAGCTAAACCCGTAAGTAGACCGCCTAGCAGAATGACACCTATTGAGATGAAAGAGATAAAGGTGCAACTGGTGGAATTAGAAGGAAATAATTTTATTAAACCAAGTAGTTTGCCTTAGGGAGCGGCCACGGTGTTTATGAAAAAACCAGATGGGTCATTGAGGATGTGTATTAATTATCGTAAGTTGAACGAAATGACAACAAAGAATTGGTATCCTTTGCCGAGAATAGAAGATTTGTTTGATCAGTTGAGTGGAGGCAAGGTATTTTCCCAGTTGGATTTAGCAATAGGGTTCCATCAATAAAGAGTAATGGAGAACAACATTCCATTAACAGTGTTTCAAAAAGGATATGGTTCATATGAATGGTTAGTCATGCCTTTTGGACTAACCAATACGCCTGCTTACTTTGTGGATTTGATGAACCGGATCTTCCAAGAACATTTGGACAGATTCGTGTTAGTGTTTATATATGACATTCCTATATATTCTAAGAATGGACTAGATCGTGAGATTTATCTTAGAATAGTTCTAGAAACATCAAGGTAGCATCAACTAAAAGCAAAGTTTTCAAAATGTCTTTTTTGGAAGAGAGAAGTGAAGTTCCTTGGTCATGTAGTTTCAGAAAATGGGTTATCAGTATATCGAGCTAAGATTGAAGCTGTTAATAATTGGAAAAGACCCTAGACTATGACCGAGATAAGAAGATTTCTGGGGTTAGTTGGCTATTGTCGGAGATTCATCAAGGATTTCTCTCGTATAGTGGCACCTATAACTAAACTAACAAGGAAAGGTTTAAAGTATGTTTGGACCGATAAATATGAAGAAGCGTTCTTAAAGCTAAAACATTTATTGACAAATGCACTTGTGTTAGTTGTTCCAGATGAAAGTCAAGATTTAGTAGTGTATACTGATGCTTGCGGGATAGGGTTAGGAGCGATGTTAATGTAAAAAGGTAAAGTGATTTCCTTTGCTTCTTGATAACTTCGACCACATGAAGTTAGATATTCAACTCATGATTTAGAGTTGGCAGTAGTGATCTTTGCTTTGAAGTATGGAAACACTATCTTTTGGGATAATGATTCGAATTATTTACGGATCATAAGTCTTTAAAGTATTTATTCTCTCAGAAAGAGTTGAATATGAGACAGCAAATGTGCTTAGAATTTTTGGTAGCTTATGATTTTGATATTGAGTACACACTAGAGAAAGGAAACAAAGTTACGGATGCACTTAGACGGAAACATCAGAGTGTGACGTTAGCTATGTTAGCAAAATGAAAAGATTTAGAGGCATCGACTACTTATGGTGTGCGGTTAAGGTCAATGGCTAGTTCTAGTCGGAATACCATAACGTTATCCTGTTTGAAAGTTCAATCAGTAATGATCGAAAGAATTTCTTCTAAACAGAGATCCATTACTAGCTAAACGGAATAGAAGACTTGAAGAGGGAACTAAGATTGATGATTTAAAAGGTCTTAGTCATGACCAGAATGGATGGTTGAGGAAGAAGGGAAGGTCGTGCATTCTAGATGCTTGCAACCTAAGGAAGGAAGTTCTTAGGGAGTATCATCGATCGAAGTTTACTATTCATCCTGGAGGAACTAAAATGTATCAAGATATAAAAGCAGTTTCTTTTGGGAAGGAATAAAATGAGATGCAGGCTTATAAGTGAAACAATGCTTGAATTGTCAACAAGTAAGAGCCGAGCTTCAAAAGCCAAGTGGGTTACTTCAATTGTTAGAAGTACCATTTTGGAAATGGGATTCTATATTCATGGATTTTATTAATGGGTGGCCAAGGTCGAATGGGGGAAATAAAAGTATTTGGGTCATGGTAGATGGACTACCAAGAGTGCACATTTATTCTCGTTAAGTCGACAAAGACGGCACCTACTTTGGTGAAGTTGTTTATGAAGAATATTACAAGACTGCATGGAATTCCTAGTAGTATAGTCAGTGACAGAGATACTTTGTTTATTACTGAATTCTGGAAGGGTCTACAAGAAGTGTTAAGTACCAAGCTGAAGATGAGTACTGCTTACCATCTGCAAACGGTTGGGTAAACGGAAAGAGTTAGCAAAGTTATTTAAGATTTGTTAAGGGCTTATGTTATAGACATTGGAGGGTTATGGGAGGACCATTTGCACTTAGTCGAGTTTTCTTATAATAATAGTTATCAAACTAGTATAGGAACAACACCTTTCGAAGCTCTTTACGCAAGGTCGTCCAAATCGCCAGCATGTTGGATAGAGACTGGAGACAGATTGATTTTTTGTCCAGATATAGTGAGAGAAGCTACATAAAAGATTGAGTTAATCCGTGAAAAGATGAAGAAAGCTCAGTCTAGGAAGAAAAATTACGTAGATAAGAGGCATGAAAATCTAAAGTTCTCGGTTGGAGACCATGTTTTTGTTGAAGTATCACCGATAAAGGGTGTAGTACAGTTTGGAAAGTCAGGGAAATTGGCATTGAGATATGTTAGTCCATTTCCTATCATAGAAATGATTGGGAAACTAGCTTATTGGATAGAGTTACCGAATAGTTTGGCAGGAGTCCATAATGTTTTTCAAGTTTCTCATCTTAGAAAGTGTGTGTATAATCCAAAGACTACTATCGCATCGACTGAATTGGAAGATTCGGTAGTGGAACCAGATATGACTTCTGTTAGATAACCAGTTCGTGTTGTAGCAAGAGATGAGAAGAAATTAAGAAATAAGATGGTCGAGTTAGTGAAAGTCCAGTGGAGTGACAATGAGAAAGACTGTACTTGGAAGACAAAAGACATGAATAGATATACTAATCCTGAGTTGATTTTATGGTATATTCTATATATGGCATATAGACTTTTTGCTAACAAGATATGCTAGTATTGCTGTTATGTGTTTGTCACACATATTTGCATGACGGTTGTGCATGTTGTTTTCCTTATCGTAATTTCAAGGACGAAATTCTTTTAGGAGTGAGCCTGTAATACCCCTAATTTTTGTTTAACATTATTCAGGAAATTTAATTAGATAAATAAAATAAAATAATGTGATGTAATGTGATGAGATAAGGAGAATAAGATTTGTTAACTAATTTATGAGAGGGGCATAATGGGAATAATCCCTTGTTCCATTCCCTAAACCCTCCCCCTCTCATTCATTCTCACTTTTATTTTCTACAATCAAAACAAAACATAAGAGAGGTCGGCCATTACTTGTAAAACAAGAAGAAGAAACCTAACAAATTCAAAGGGAAAGCTTAAGGGAACTAAACTATATCAAATCTCAATCTCTCTTATCCAATCTAAGGTGAATAATAGTTAACCATCTCATTTATAAATGTTGCATTCTTGGATTTATAATTGAATTCTGAATTTGTTGTGATAATATGTCATGTTTGGAGTGAATGATGATTTGTTGGAATTTTATAGAATTGTTTTAATAGGTTTTAAAGACAAAATCTAAGTTTTTAATCTCCTATTGTTTGAAATTTGAATATGTTGTGTAAAAGATTATTTTGGAGATGGGTTTTCGATATTTCATGATTTTCTAAGTTCATATAAATATTTTACAAATTTCCTAGGAGGAAAATATGTATAATTCAAGTTTAATTATTAAAAATAATTAAATTAATATTTTGATCCCAAAATTTTTATATATTAAAGAAGAAGGAATGTAACGCCCACCTCTATACCCATATTACCCAAGAATATTACAAAGTGATATTGACAATTAATACGGAGAATAAGGTTGGATAGGAGCGACCATCCGTGTTTATTCCCTTAGGCTAACATTGTCACATTTTACCTTTTTGTTTGAAACAACGTATATGTGAACAGTCTTGGCACAAAGCAATAGACAGGTTGGCTCAAAATAGAATCAAAACAATATGATATACAATCCAGAACATAGAATCAGATAACACAGTGGAAAATATAATACAGACTAAAATAATATACAATGTGTCGACAAAATATGTAACTAGGCCCATATAATATACATATGGACTATAACAAGTCTCTAAAAATACACATGATATCTAGAGTCACATCTCATACAACCAATATACATATCATAAAGGTTTGACTTCAAAATGACACACATGGCCGATATACACACACACATGACTCTCAAAAGCTAGCTCACATCCATAGTCATTGTCCCTGTACCTAACAAGCTCAGTCTGACACGAGTATTATAAAAAATAACACCTGGATCAGACTATCTCTAATTATCAAAGTGTGAGATCTCAATAATAAAGATATCAATAGCAACAAGATATATCAACTAATAAATAGCATACAAAGGATCTCAACAAACAATTATGTCCCAAATGATATTCACCATTTCATAAAAACACTAAAGTTTATTATAGACTATCATACACAAATATTGTGATTCACACCTACCCAATTCAAATCAATGAAGCTAAAATAAATCCATATGAGGATATTGCTAATTAAAGGCACTGTCCCCTTTGTAGACAAACCATAGATGTATGGTCCCCTTCTGAACAAATCATCAACACAAACAAATCAACAACATACACCATGTCACAAAATCACATTAAGTCTCTTATGGAATATCCTCTTAAATATGGTGCTAACTTATCAAAATCTTCGAAGCATAAAAAGGGAATTCATACCTGAACATAAGTGCTATGAAGAACACGTGGGAATGGATTCCCGACTACACTAATACATAATCATAACTTCAGAACCGAATAGGTTCTAATAGCCTCTTGTAGGTTGATCAGGTCACTAACACCTCACATGCAGTTTGGTCAGGTCGCTAACACCTCACTAGCAGTTTGATCAGGTCGCTAACATCTTACTCGTAGTTTGGTCAGGTCGCTAACACCTTACTAAATATCTTGACCAATAGGATATTCTTAGAGCGAATTGCTATCTTCCAAGGGGAGAATGATATGAAAAGCTCCAGGAGCTTAGCCTGCTAAACTCTTACAATCCAAATGTACAAGATATCCATAATATGTGTTCAACCTAATATCGCACTGTTGAGGTGCCACGTCTACTAAAGAATGGCGCTAATGTTATGATATCGAATATAGCCCATGGTACAAACTGCTAGCTTGGTGGTATAGGGCTAGAAACTAAAACGAATACCACAACTCGGGGTATGACCTCCGTAGTCAAGCCGCTAGGTCGAACAACTAGCCTACAAGGTCAAACTATCGAATGCACTAACGAATATAATGAATATAAAAATATACGCTTCCCTAAGATACTATTTAATCACATAATGTATATACTCTTCGAATAGTAATCATTAAAGTAATGCCCGTGTGCCATAACCACTAAGTGTTGCTGAAATATTTACTGCTAATTAGTAAATTTCACTACCCAAATACTGTACGCAAACAAGTCATATAATTAAACAATAAGGTGATAACTAATGTCCTATAACCACTTGTTACAACTAAATTGTTTAAGTATATTTCTCATTTCATAAAAAAAGCAAACAATCCTTGTAAGCTATTTACATGAAAATTGATCAAAGGTCACAAAGATATCCAGAGAGAAATAATTACATATGAAGCATAAAAATTTAACTTTACCAAACTATCGAATGATGTCTAATTACTTTATATACTTTAAAATCTCTTCTTTTAAGTTTATGTCTTTTATAGCTCAATTATATATTTTTTCTTATTAATAAATAAGCTAAAATATCTGAATTGATCTCAAACTGTATATATCTTTATATATAGTTGTATAAAATTCTCTAAAAGAGATGTTTTTAACATGAAAGCTAAATTCCGAAAATCACATATTGGAATGTATATTTATTTATGAAAACATACTTCTCAAAATATATGAATCAATCTCAAGAATAAATTTATACGGTAGATTTTTTTGAAAAAGGTTTGATAACATTTATATATCTCAGCAAAGATTTAACTATCATATTTGAAAACCCTTCTTCCCAATCTATAAAATTATTTACTACTATCATTAGTAAACTCTATAATAATCTTTTTTTACCGTAATATTTTTAAATACAAGATTCATATCCATATTTCAAATCCTAAGTTTTGAAACCAATAATCTACTTTATATAAACTCTACATGTGATTAGAAGCGAATATATTTAATATAGCTAGTTTAAAGATAACTTCGTTTTCTTTTATAATATACATAAATAATATATAAATAAATTAAAATAATAAATTTCCTCAAAAACATGAAGCTCTCGAAATTCCAGAAATCGCAAAAATTTAGAATGCAAAGGAACATACTAAATCAAGGGGAAAGGGAAACATGCTAAAATTTAAAAGGGCACAAGCCTGGAACTAATTGACTGGTCGACCGGTCGAAGCTACCGATTAACCGGTGATGCTGCCTGGAGTGTGAAAACTCCAAGCATCGCCTCCGATGACGATACGACCAACTTCGGCCATCAAAACTTAGTTACTAAAGCATGCAATCACTACCAGATCAACTTACAACAATACCCATCATAGATGGATCATTCAGGCATAAAATTCTAATATTCAACCAAAAGCTATAATTTGACAGGGTTTAAACTTTTAGTTTTCAAAATTTTCTTACAGATAGTATTTTATCAACAAACATCCAACAATCAACAAAAACCAATCAGTCAGTAGTATGCAACAAAAATTAGAGATAATGGTGAGGATTACTCACCTTGTTTCCTTTGATTCCAACCTCTTACAACCCAAAACACTGCTACCCTTACTAAAAATTTCCAATCCGTAACAATCAAGTTATAGTCAAATAACACAAGTATTTCAATCATAGAAAAATCTAAAATTAATGGTTCTAAAAGATAGAGAAAGATAATAAGTCACTACCTCAAATTTATGAGAATCTTTAATTTGCTTTTGAAGATTTAATCTCTAGGTTTTGAAGTACTTAGGCAAGTTTTCTTTCTTTCTACTTACTGTAAAATAAATATATAGTAAGATGAGAGGAGCGATGTTGCCTTAGTAATATTTTTGATGGGCTTGGGTTTAATTAGACCTAATAAAAGAAATAATTGATATTCTTTCTTTTAAATTCAAAAGGCCTCTTTTCTCTTTTTAAAACCTTATAATGAAATTGAGAAATAAAACCAATACAACCCAATTCTAAAAGGCACATTTTTATTTAGAAACCATTTTAAACAATAATTAAACTTCTTATATTTATCCTAATTGAAATAAAATTAAAATAATAAATTAAAAGAGAATTCTATTTTCAATATTCTATTATTTTTTACATCATATTTTAAAATCTAAAAATCTACATTTTTCTTATTCAAATAAATTCATTCAAGAAGATATAAATACCATTTCCCAAATTTTTACATTCATTTAGAATTAATCATTCTAAAACCAAATTATCTGCTTTATAACAACAAAATCTTCAATTTGCCTTAAATAATTAAAATCTTAAATTTCAATTATTATTCTCATAATAATTATTATGAAATTCTAATCAAGGTGATTAATAAATTGGGTTGTTGCAAGGAATTCTAATTTTTGGGGATATTTGCCTAATGATTATGATTCTCTATGAAATTGTTATTCTGGGAAAGTGTTTAATTAATATAAGTTAAATATATTAATTGTATGGATTTGTAAAGATATTTGAGAAGGTAGAACGTGACCTACCAGCAATTTATGAAAGGAATATGAAAAGTATTTTGTTATCCAATAACAATTTGACTTGGGGCAAAAGTTAGTGGAAAGTTGTCTTTAAAGAGAAAACAAATCAGTTTTTATCATAATTACAATAGTTCCATTGATAAATAACATAGAGACTCGACACTCTAAAGATTGTAGAAACTAGACATGAGCTGATGCATGTGATAGCTACTTGATAGCTATGTGATGCATCCGTATTTATATAGAATCGACAAGGGTTGATGCATGTGATGTCTACTTGATAGCTATGTGATGCATCTACTTTTATAGAGACTCGACACCTTGTATTGTTAGGGGTTCGATATCTCGTGTATTGAAGATACTCGATAACCCCTAGGGTTTAGAGACCCAACACATATAAAGACAGCATTCTCTTATTTTTAAGAACTTGATACTCTTAGGTTGTTATGGGCTCGGAACCCCTTGCGTTTTTAAGACTCGACATCCCCTGCCTTATATAGATTCGATAGCTTTAGTATAGCTACTCGATATCTATATTTTTAGCGGCATTAACTGTTGTATGTTTACAAACTCGATAACTTTACTTAGAGGCTCGCAACCTCAAGTTTTTAAGAAATTCGATATCTCTTATATTATAGGGATTCGTTACCATTTTGAGTAGGTGCATGGCACCTATATTTTAGCGGCATATATAGTTGTATGTTTATAAACTGGAAAGCTATGTTTTGGATGCTCTATAGCCCATGTATTTGAGATGCTCGACATCCTTATTTTTTAGCAAATTTTTTAAATGTTATGTAAAGAATATAGTGCTTTGACACAAGAATTTGGCTAAGCATTTAGGCAATGTTTTCCTTGTTTTTAAAGAAGAGTTTCAAGTGATTTATCATTGAAGATAAAAGTTTTCAAGGAAATGAAATAGTGTTTAAGCCTAATTTTTTATGGATTTTGCCATGGGGAATTATTACTTTAACCCAAGTAATTTTATGATGGATGTGCCCATTGATTGAACATATTTTGATGAATGATGTTTTATGTTCTAGTTATCATTCGATTAGTTAATTTTGCATATTTATCATTGTCATACTCACATCATCATGACCCAACATTGAATCTTGGGATTTAGGGCCAAAATTACCATTAGGTTGTTCCAGTGGTGAGTATGGATAGATTAAACTCCTGAGTGAGTAGAATTGCATCCAGGAGTTCAAACAGATCAATTGTGTTAGGATGCTTTAAACTGATCAAAAAGACATGACTCGTGCATTTAACAGCCATATAGGTTATTGGTTTCCCTGCAAAACCACTTGGTTCATAGTAACCCTAGGAAAACTATGATATATGAGACAAATAGTCGATATGATTTCGGATAGGTTATTAGTTGTCCTGTGAAAACTAATAGGTTCATAGTAACCCTAGTAAAACTATGATAAATGAGATAGATAGTCCATATAATTTCAGATAGGTTATTAGTTGTCTTGTAAAAACTAATAAGTTCTTAGTATCCCTAGGAAAACCATGATTCAAGGACATATGGTCCTCTGATTTGGACAGATAGTCATGTTACCTCCTAATAGTATTTGGAGATTTTGGTATATCTAGTTATGTTTCGCTCGTGTCAGCCCAATTGGTTATTGGTTGGCTTGCAAAACCATTAGGTTTATAGTAACCTTAGGAAAATTATGATTTGCATAAACAGTCCAGTTTCCTCCTAACCGTATCTAGAGACCTCCTAACCGTATTTGGAGATTTTGGTATATCTGATTATCTTTTGGCCTAGGTCGGCCTAATAGGTTATTAGTTGTCCTATAATACTAGTAGGTTCATAGTAAGCCTAGGAAAACTATGATATAAAGATAGATAGTCCTTTGATTTGAAAT
This sequence comes from Allium fistulosum, assembly GCA_030737815.1. Taxonomy (NCBI): domain Eukaryota; kingdom Viridiplantae; phylum Streptophyta; class Magnoliopsida; order Asparagales; family Amaryllidaceae; genus Allium; species Allium fistulosum. The sequence continues at coordinate 792,300,764 of CM060902.1, read as the reverse complement.
AGATAGTCCATTTTGTGGGATGGGTAAACTTTGGGAATGCATAACCCAAGGATGACAGATTAGTCAGACTTACATATGTTGCATACAAGCATATGATCATGTTATGTTTTGTTCGAACCATTGTAGTTGCAGGTGCATGATATGATTGGCATATTTTGATAAGATACTAGTGTGGGGAAAACCCATTCCGTTCTACGGCGTGGTCTCACTATATATCTGTTTTTGGTTCGAGATGATATATTATTATTCACATTAGGCTTTTTGTCGGACCCGAAGTTTTTGTTTTTCCCCTTTAACTCTCGAGTACTCATTTGAGTAGGCTGGAAATAAGGTTTTCAGATTAGGCAGATAAGCTTCCGAAGACGTTCATGAGGCAAGCTGATATTAGAAGTTTATTTCTGCTATGTTGTTAATGTCTATGCTTTGTTTGGATGGATGTAATGATAGAAATTATAGCTGTCAAGCAGTTAGACTCTGATCATCCAAGAGGGCATCTTCATTTATCACTCTTGGAATATATTTATAATTGTTACTTTTCTCTGAACAAGGAATCGATGGGATTATATAATGAATATGAAAGTTAATAAAATGTGTTTTGAAAATTTTCATATTCATGTGATTTTGATGTTATAAATATAATTAAATGATTTCATTTTGCCACTAGAAAATAATACTGTGGATGATTGCAACATCAGTAGCGCTTACTTTTGGGCATCAAAATAGGGGATGCTTCCATGTGTTTAAGGGTTGGTTTTTCCAACGTATTGTTTCATAACCAGTATCCTAAAATCTAGAGGTTGATTGCATATTTGATATTCGAAGGGTACTGACGGTGGTTCATCTTGTCAAGCTCTGGTCTCCTACTCCACTCGCCTAACATTCGACACATTAGTCAGCGACTTGATCCTGCTATTGGAAGGTTTCCTTAGTTTGCTTAGAGGGCCATATTGTACCCCCGGCAATGGATCAACATCCTGTGCACCAGTCGGGATGAACTCAGGTGGTCCTGTTTCAATAACCAATTATGTTTTTCCAACATCAGCGTTGACTTCTGTTGAGACATCCTCTTTTCTTCCGGCTTGGACTATACCATTAGTCTAGTATTGATTAGTTCTACATCAGTCTAATTTGTATTGAACTCTATACGGTTCTATTTATGGGGGTCCGGATTTTGACGGCCCCTTCCTGCCTTGCTTATTCCCATGCGTCCATGTTGCGAATTAAACTCCAGGCTTGGTCTCTCTGGACCTGCATTTGTGCTACTTGCTCCATGAGTCTAAGGAATGCTCCTTTATCTATGAATACTAGCTAGGAAAGGAGCTACCATATCTTCCATCATCATTTGCAATCACTACTAGACTCTTCTCTAGTAGTTATACCGGGTTGCCTTCACTGGTGCTCCACATTCCAACCTCATGTACTTTGCCAGCTCATAGATCTTGAAATCTTTAGGGTCTTTGGTAGTCCTATCTCTAGGAAGAACGTAATGCTAAGAAAAGTTCCAATTTCTCACTCCACCTACTCACGTTTGAACTAATTGTCTTATGATTCGGTTCATCCTATCCTCCAGTTTAGATGACTGTCAACGATAGCCATTTGGGGGGACGATTTTTTTCATCTTCCTTATGATGACTTGATCTTCATTTATAGGCATGGTTATGGCTCTTAGATCGATCCCAATGATTATTTTATACTCCATTGACCACATTTTCAATGAGGCAATAAGAAGAGTTTGCTCCAGCTGCCCCTGTTTCAACATCATCCTTTTTGGTTCGGCATCGAACCGCTTTCCCGGTCTAGTTACAGAGAGTAAATAATCTTAACTAAAATCTGTTAAAAGATTGTGCATGTGTTCAACAATTGAAGTAGTGTTTGCAAGTATAAATTAAAATAGTTTTGAGTATATAGATATGGTTTATTCTTTGCTTGCTGTGAAAAAGGGCTCTGTCTTCTGATTTCAAAATTATAAGTGAGTTAATTCTCACAAAAACCTATCTTGATGTTTAATTGCATGCTCAGCAATTTTATGTTGGATAATTGTGATTTAAAATAATGATTTTGTGTTTCTATGGTTGCAAACTTAGGACCAATTCTCTGTTAAAACTGCTCACTGTAAATTAAATTGCCTTTTTGATCTTCACGTTCATACACGTAAGGTACTTAAATCTGGTTGCTTTGTTTCGTTCATTCCATGCTGCTGTTCGTCCCCTGTACCTTGAAATATATCACATCCCTTGCTTTTCCATTAATTGTATGCATCCTTTGTCGGTCTATGTTTTATTTTATTGCTTTGAAATGAAGTGCAATTGAACATATTTTGTTGGAACTAAGTGCAAATGTTATTTTTTGTGAATAGTAACATTGATTTTCACTTGCCTGTACATTGATTTAATTGCAAATGCCCTTTGTCTTTGCTTATGATTTGATTAAGTAATTAATTAAGATAATGGTTTATCTTAGATTAATTAAGGACTTAAGTAATTAAGGGTTAATTAATAAACTTAAAAACATAGAATAATTAATCAATGTGATTAAAGGATAATTACTTAATGTAAATAAGGGATAATTAATTAATGTGAGTTATTAAAGGTTAAATTAATTAATGTGTATGATTTAAATGATTAAGAAATAGTTAATTAATTTCATGTTTTAATTGATGTTAATTAAGCAGGATTTAAAGGTAATTAACTTATGTTGTGTTAATTAAATTGATTAGGAATGGACCAATTAATCTTGCTCGTGAATGAATAAGTTGTATTGGAAGATTAGATTAATATCTGTCTAATAATTTGTGATATTCTGTGATATGATGTGTTGGGGTTAAACTGCGAAATGTGGGTTATCTATTGATGATGAATTACTGTGTAAATGTGTTAACCTGTATTTTAAACTGAATTGAATTCACTTAAACAACTTGGGTTAAAGATGACATTGGATTCGAAGAGACCGGGGTCGGGTATTAGCAAATACCCGAAACCACTTCGATTCTTTATAAATTTGAATTTAGTACCCATCAGGCTGGAATTGGAATAAATTAAGTAACTTGGCCTTTAGCCGAGCAATAGTTCTTGGATATTGTTGTAATAAGTGATGGACTTTGAAAACTCGTAAGAAGGTACGAGTTACCCTGGTTCGCAAATAAGTTTTATAACTTAGTATTTCATGTTACATGGGTTACTCACGCTGGTTTCCATCCTGACCCGGGTGTTACTTTGATGTAATGCTCGGGTCAGACCGAGTATTACAGGTTTTCAGGTAAGGACGTTCTGGAGCTAAAAAGGTGACCTGGATGGCAAGAACGTATGGAGTATTTCTGATTATCTGAGACATGTTGATTTGTATATGTCCAGTGTTTGAGTATATGTGTAACTCTGATGTATTAAAATGTAATCAACAGATATAGTATTCTTTTGTAAACTGTTATTATTGATTATTATATTTTATCCGCTGCGAATGTGAGATGTTGATGTTTTCTGTTCTTCTTCTATCTCTTTCTTCTTTTTCATAACTATCTGGAATTTTCGGGATTGAAAATCTCGGGTCGTTACAAGCTTCGGGCTGAATTTTTGCTCATTTCCTCCCTTCTCATTCCTTCTTCCAGCTCTTGTACCTTCTTGATTGAACTCTTTGTTAGAGTGTGACCCCCTTCTTCTTCTGGACCACCTAGACTAGTATCATCATTGTGTTCAAGTGTTGCGACCAATAGTTTTCGCTTACATCAAGTGTGTCTTAGTCGGTCCACCATTGCTTGATGTTGGGCAGTAAAACATTCATTTAGCTTGGACATAACTATATCCAGGTTGCCTTTGGTAATTACGACTACTAGCATCCAAGTGCTTGCTAAATGATAATCCTGATCCGCAGTTATTCGATTATGTGTGCTGGTTTTCCCTGCATTCCCGCTAGTAGCACCAACCTTATTTTTTGATCTCAAAGGCATGTTGAGAATCAGTTCTCACTGAAAGCACCAAAAATGTTTGCACCAAAAATAGGAAAACACCTCCAATCTTACATTGGAAATGGTTAGACACTAAGATTCCCTACTAGACCATTCCTCATGTTCCATAAAAATAATATGTCCCAGGACTCGAACCCGGGTGGTTTGGCTGAGAGGCGCAAGTCTTTTACCACTCTACTACACATACTTTTATGCCATAATGTCTCCATTTCAAGTCAGAATTGAATGAAACTTGGACCGGTAGCTTCGTATCATTAAGTAGAGTATTCCAATGCCTTTGAATGTTCCATTTGCCTGGATTAAGTAGTAGCTCTCCAAGGTGGGGTCCAAATCGGTTAGGCGATGGACAAATTTTAAGATGGTCATATCTTCCAATTCATAGCTTGGATTAAGGACTTTGCAAAGATAGCAGTCCCACTGACTCACTTATCAAAAAAAAATTATTTTTTGCATGGAATGAGAAATGCACGGAAGCATTTGAGAAGCTAAAGGAGCTGTTAACTAGTGTGTCGGTACTTACTTTTCTGGATTGAACAAAGCCTTTCACATTTTACATTGATGCTTGTGGTACAGGGCTAGAATATATTCTTATGCAAGAAGGCAGAGTGGTAGCCTTTCTAAGAAGGTAGTTAAAGGACCATGAGAAAAGGTACCCCACTCATGACTTAGATTAGTGGCTATCGTTTTTGCTTTGAAGATGTTGAGGCACTATCTTTTGGGAGAAAGGTTTGAGTTATTCATCGACCAAAAATCACTTAAATAGTTGTGTTGCACCAGTATTTCATGAGCCCTATTGAAGGCGAAATGATGCAAGCACTAAACCAAAACGGACTGCTCTCATAATAAAAGTTAGACTAGAAAATGAGGTTGTAAAGAATAAGGAGAAGTCCAAAGAGTACCATATTCAGAAATCTCAAGAAATCAACAAAGATTCAAAGACTGTGTCAGTCCCCTAATTTGGGTGTTACATTATGATACTGAGCCCGAAAACCTAAAGTGGTCACACAGTATAGAAAACAATCCGCAACCATGATACACAGAGCTGTAGTATAACCCAGAAGTGACAACGAGATGGAGATAATGCGCTACTACACCAAAAGCTACACTAATAATGACAGAGTACAACATATCCCCATTTAAAAGCTATATGCAAATAGGAATGTGCTGCACTCATAAAGAAATGCACAAAAAATAACAAACCAATAGTAAAGCCAGGCTGACAAAGAAGTGTGCCATCATCAGAATAGGCTAAAAAAAAGTGTGCCGCAATTAGCGTAGGCTAATAAAGAAACGCGCCGCCATCACAATAGGCTAATAAAAAAACACATCGCCATCGGAATGTAACGAATACAAGAGCACAAAGAGATGGACAAAAAAAGAGGACCGTGCTAAAATCAAATAACAGATATAAAATCCCAGAACAATACATCATCAATACAGATCCAAATACTATAAGTGGGTACAAAGCCACTGCTCGCACATGCGAGTCAAAAATATGTACATATCAAAGTCTGAATAATAACAGAGTAGCGGAATAGTGGACAAATAAAAGCGCTATCTATCAGCATAGCAGATAATGTCCGAGCGGAAGCACAGAAGCTAAGTCCAGAGACCTAACCTGAAACAACTCGGTCTGACCCGAGCGAAAACACTCGGGTCAGGCTAGCTAAACAATCAGTAATAACTGAGATATATAATAATGCGGTACATAAATAAAACAATACTTATCCAAAGAGAAGTATATTATGAACCACATGAATGTAATGACGATCCCTAATCATCAATAAACAATAAAAATCTCCAAAGAGAAATCAACACCAAAGTGTAGAATAAATAAAATCGCCTCATATCATCGGCGTAGCCAAAGCTATAAAAAAGATGCCATAGGAAAATATCCCAAGAGTGACCAGAGTCTGTAATCAATGCCCAAGCAAAGATCGATGCTCCAAAGAGCAATGGGGATATACTGAAAAGTCAATGAAATCCAACACTGAAAAGCAGTGTCCAGAGACACTGTGAATCCACAAGGCAATCACACTTACATCGTATGGTTCCATAGAACAAACAACAAATGGCGGTACTCGAATGGATATAAAAATCATCAAATAATAACAATATTGCACGTGCACCGACCAAAGTCGTTGTTGCCAAGTACTGTAGAGTTGTGATCGATCACTCGCACAGAGGCGGAACGCGCGAGACGGCAAGATCCTTCCTAGAAGGATAAAGGCCCAGAGGCGCATGCCGAAAATAAACTACTCCATAGAGCAGGTGTCCAGAGACGGTTTCCCAGAGGCGTGGTGACCCAGAGGTCCAGTACTGGCCGCCCAGAGGCTAATGTGTCACTAACTTCTTGGAGAGGAACCCGTAAAGTGTTAACAATGAGTCCCATACCCCACGTTCGCACTAAACGGTTTACTAACTAATAGCAAGCTCACACTCCAAACAATAAAAAGTCCACCTCGTATCATCGGTAAACTAGACCCAAAGGTCAAAACGATCAATCGAATAGGTCGGGGATTAACCGGAAAGAAAATACACACGGTTCCATAGGCCGAAGATTTCCTAACCGTTTAAGCACCTTTCCACTTTGCTCGACGTGCTAAAAAGTGAGTGTGAGATTTTTATTATAGAAAATAATTGTGCGAAACGGATTTATAATTGATTTTGAAATCACTTTAAAACGGCTTTTGAAAACTCTCCTATTATGGAGTAATTAATTTAATAATTAAAAATAATATTATATAATAATTTCGAAAGCCATTTAGGAGTGAAAAATCTTTTGAAAATGATTCATAAAACCCGTGTACGAAATCTAGAGACAAATCTCAAGAAATCAATGAAAACCAGAAAATCATCAAAAATATTCTAGTGTTTGTAAACATTCAAAAACAGCTGCGAACCCAAGTTCGGCAATTTATTTGGACCAGCAAACTGTGTCCAAATATCATGAAAATTTGCAGGCATATAGTCCAACATCCCTACTTTAAGATGCAAAAAGAATTTCTGGATTTCGAGTTGAGACGAAACGGCAGCGACGTCTCAAAGTTGGACCCAGAACAAGATTCACACTGTTTACCAACAGCGACCAGAGTTCAACTTCGACACGAAATTCGAAGTACCAAACGAATGTCGATGATGCCCAAATTTTACAGAGATGAAGTTCGAAACTCCACCTTTCCAACGAGACCAAAAACGTCGAATTCCGACTTCGGATGCGATCGTGGCGGCATCGCGAAGTGGAGATAAAAAAAATCTGAAATAGGGTTTAAAATTTTTTTTTTTTTTTTTCCTTTCGGACTGCACCACATGGTGCAGCCCTGGTCCAGCCCCAGCCCGCCTGGGCTGGGGAACAGAGGCCCGCCCCAGCCCATGCGGGCTGGGGAATAAAACAGCTTTCCCAGCCCGCATGGGCTGGGGAACACGGCCCGTCCCAGCCCCAAGCGGCCTGGGGTCTGGAGACCCGCCCCAGCCCACTGGGGCTGGGGACTTGGGGCCCGCCCCAGCCCCAAGCGGGCTGGGGTCTGGGGACCCGCCCCAGCCCACTCGGGCTGGGGACTTTGGTCCCGCCCAAGCCCCAAGCAGATTGGGGTCTGGGGACCCGCCCCAGCCCGTGTGGGCTGGGAACTTGTGGCCCGCCCCAGCCCCAACGGGCTGGGGTCTGGGGTCTGGGGACCCACCCCAGCCCACTCGGGCTGGGGACTAGGGTCCCGCCCAGCCCCAAGCGGGCTGGGGTTTGGGAACCTGCCCCAGCCCACTGGGGCTGGGGACTTGGGTCCCGCCCCAGCCCCAAGCGGGATGGGGTCTGGGGACCCGCCCCAGCCCACTCGGGCTGGGCTGGGGAACCCGAGCTGGGACTAGGGGCCCGCCCCAGCCCCAAGCGGGCTGGGGTCTGGGAACCCGCCCCAGCCCACTGGGGCTGGGGACTTGGGTCCCGCCCCAGCCCCAAGCGGGCTGGGGTCTGGGGACCCGCCCCAGCCCGTCTGGGCTGGGCACTTGTGGCCCGCCCCAGCCCCAAACGGGCTGGGGTCAGGGGACCCGCCCCAGCCCACTCGGGCTGGGGACTAAGGGCCCGCCCCAGCCCCAAGCGGGCTGGGGTCTGGGGACCAGCCCCAGCCCGTGTGGGCTGGGGACTTGTGGCCCGGCTACTGGCTAGCCCAACTGGGCTAGCCTGCTGCACAGGGCAGCAGCCTGGGTGCAGTCCAGGTCTGCCCTGGTGCACTCAGAATTGTGTTTTTGGCCTGTTTCAGGCTGAAGCAATTTCCAGCCAGCAGTTTTTGATGTTTTAAGGGTGTTTTTTTTCAGTTTTTGGCATCAAAATTTCACCAAAATTAATCACTAATTACCATATGATGGTTACTACACTATATTTAAGAAAAACAAAAGTCAAAGCTTAGCATTACAAATATGTGTAGATATTATGAACCATAATTTTCATCATTTTTATAACTAGCAATAATCACTAATAAATAGTAATTACCTCAAAGAAGCAAATGATCAAGTGGTTTTTGTGCACAATATCAAGCAAATAAGCAAACACTTCAAGTGCAACTTTCCAAAGCAAAGAGTATGAAGATTAGAGAGCTTCAAAATTAAAAAGAGAACAAAACCAAGGATTACAAAGAGATTTCACAAATTAAACTAAAGATTAGAAGGTGATTAGGCTTAGGATTGCATTACCTTTCTTCTTCTTCTTTTTTTTCTAGGATTTAAACTAATTATGAAGAGAAGGAGATGGAGCTTCTAAATGGAGGCCATTAAATTTTTTTTTGTTTAGATCTAGGTTTACGAATTTATGAAGAGGATGAGGGTTAGGGTTATGAAATGAGTTTGAGATATTATAAAGGGGTGGGTTAGGCTAATGGGTCATGATAAGGGGTTTTAAAACCCATTAGGACTTAGTTTATTTTCTAATGTTATCATGTAAACAAAAATCCTAATAAGCATCCTAGTTTTTAATTAAAGCCATGTAATTGTCTCATTTGGCCCATTAATCCATAATCACTTTAAAATTCCCCTTTTAAATATTAAATTCCAAAAATATTAATTTCCCCATTTTTAAACCCAAAATACTTTAATTTGCAAACCAATTGCAAAATTTAAATTCCCAAAATTTTTGTTTAGCTCCCTTTTCCACTTAAAATCATAATTTTAATTTATTATTCGGTAATTGCAATCTCAGGGTTGTTACACAGCTATGCCAAGAAAAGGGAGGCAGAAGGTTATCATCTACCTACGAAACGACAAAAGGAATTGAACCTCACCACAAAAACTCCCTTTACTCACACTCTTGGGCAGATATATGAGATGACCAGGACTGACCTTGCATACAACGTACCGAATAAGGGGAAGAAAGCTAAACAGAATTAAGGCACGGCATATTATCACTTCCACAGAGCCAATGACCATCATATAGGTAACTGTAGATATTTAAAGAATGAAATAGATAGACTGATCCAAAAAGGATACCTGGGTAGCTTTCAGAAAACTGACAATGAAAACATAACTGGAGATGTCACCAACAACCCAAACAAAAATCAAGCAGGAAACCCCTTCAACCTCATAGTCTTAATTCATGAGGGATAACACCTTACTGGATCAAGCAAAAAAACACAAGAGAGATATGTGCAAGAAGCCAAAGTACCGTAAAAGATGATTTACCATGTCAAGCATAAACCAGCACATAAGATAGTTTTCACAGCAGGTGATGCGGTCGGGGTTGTATTACTACTTCAGGATTCGCTTATTATCATGGTGCAGATTTCAAACTGCACCATGAAAAAATTCATTGTTGATTCTGAAAAGCTCGGTCAATGTCATCTTCAAGTTAGCATACAATCAAATGAAGTTTCCATCTGAAATTCTAAAGCCCAGTTCTGAGACGAATTACGACTTCAATAATACATCAACTATTCAAGTTGTGTTAGCACTCCTGCTCATCATAGCTAGAACAACACCTCTGCACAAATCCATCTATGCAACTTTCTTGATTATTGACTAGCCATCACTACACAATTCCTTTTTGGGAAGATCTATGCTGATAAACTTAGTGAAAATTATCTCTTAGAAGATCTGCTTATGAAATTCAGTACTTCTGTGGGGATAGGATAAGTGAGAAGAGAACAATGTTTAGCTAGGGAATTATACAATGTAACTCTTAACTCTAGGAATAAAATTGTTCAAAACTACTTTGTTGTCTCCCATGATATTTTAGATAATAGAAATAATCAAGAACTCAAACCAGCTCAAAAAACTGTGTCAATACCATGTGCCAGCACTGATGTTGAGACAAGTCATCCTGTAATAAGAAAAACAGAGAAAAGGGCGTATATGCACATAATCGGCATTGATGAATATACTTCGGTCTACGCACGGTACTTCCCCGAAGAGGTTTAGAAAAAATCACCTTCAGTCAATTCTTAGCCTAAGGAGGAAACCGAAAATAAAATAGACCCAAGATTAGGAGCGACAAAGAAAGAATTGGAGCCAGTAGATGGCCTCAAAGATATACAAATAGATCCGGAAGACTCGATGAAGGTTCTCAAGATAGGGAAGAATCCTAATGTAGAAGCTCGGGTTAAGTTAATAGACTTCTTAAAGAGATCAGTGAATGTATTTCCGTGAACCCATTCAGATATGGTGGGAATAGACCTAGCCATCATCTATCATGCACTCAACATCGACCCTGATGCCCATCCAGTCAGACAAAAGTGCAGAACCTTAGATCAAAAAAGATATAATGATCAACATGAAGAAGTCAAAAATTTAAAGGAAAATTGAGAGACCGCATGGATTATACCAACCTCAACAAAGCTTGCCTGAAAGACAACTTTACCTTACCAAGGATCGTTCCGCTAGTGGATGCAACCAGTGGACATGAACTGCTCTCGTTCATGGACGCATATTCAGGATACAATCAGATAGTGATGTTTGAGCCAGATCAGGAGCATACAATTTTTGTAACAGACAAAGGTTTGTATTGCTACAGAGCCATGCCAAGTTAAAGAATGTTAAAGCAACCTATCAAAGGACGGTTAATACGATTTCTCATATCTGATCGGAAAAAATGTTGAAGTGTATGTAGATGACATGTTGGTAATGTCAAAAGTAGCATTAGATCATGTGCAAGAGCTAGGAGAAATATTTAAAGTCTTGAGGTAATATAATATGAAGGTGAACCCATTGAAATGTGCTTTTTCTATTCGGTCAGGTAAATTCCTAGGATACGTAGTAAGCGCACATGGCAGTAAAGCAAACCTGAAGAAGATCGAAGCCATAAGAAAGATAGGAATCGCAACAAAGCCAAAGGATCTATTGAGCTTAAATGGTAGGGTAGCAGCACTAAGCAAGTTCATCTTAAAAGCAACTTACAAGGGCATACCATCCTTTGATCGGGTAAAAAAAGGGTGAAGTTTCGAATGGACCGAGGAATGCAAGGCCGCATTCCAATACTTGAAAGACCATCTGGTCAACAGTCCATTTTTTCTAAACCGGTAATAGGTGAGGACATGTATGCATATTTAACTATAATTGAGAAAGTTTTAAGTACTACAGTGATTTGAGAAGACGAAGGGACCTAAAGGCCTATCTATTTCAAATGCAAGCATTTGTCAGGAGCAGAATTAAATTACTCAGTCATTGAGAAGCTAGCCTACAGCTTGCTCCGCACGGTAAGAAAGCTGAGACCTTATTTCCAAGCATATCCCATCAAAATCCTCATAGATAAACCCTTAAGACAAATACTACAGAAGCTGGATAAATCAGGCCGCTTGTCAAAATGGGTAATGGAGCTTAACCAATATGACATCACCTACTGTCTAAGAAAAGCGATCAAAGGTTAAGTGCTAGCAGACTTCATCATAGAATGCACACTTACAACCGAGCCCCAACTAGAGGAAGAAGCGTTCATCCAGCAATTCTGGCAACTGTTTGTAGCCGAAGCTTCAAATTAACATGGGACGGGAATTAGATATATGCTAGTTCCTTCAAATAAGCAGAAATTGTATGGGGCAGTGCAATATGGCTTCAAATCGACCAATAATGTAGTAGAATATGAAGCCCTCCTTGCAGGCTTGCAAATGGCTCAGGTAATGAAGGTAACCCATAAAAAACTTTATAGTGATTCCCGATTAGTTGTAAATCAAGTGCAGGGCAATTACCAAGCGAACGAGCCAACCTTAGCCAAATATGTGGAACTTTCTAATAAATTACTAAAGCAGTTCGAACAATTTGGTTTAGAACAGAATCCACATGAGAACAATTCTTCTACTGATTCATTAGCTTGCGAGAGCATCAAAGTGGCAAATGAAATAAAGGCGGTTTCGATAGGACATCAGGTAGAGCCAAGCATCGCAGAAGCTAATCAAATACCGGTCGTAACCCAAGCTCAACGGGAAATGATTCAAGCGTCCCAGGACCAAGAAACAGAGAACAATAAGGAACAATCCCCAAATGGACCTTCGTTTCAGCAAATCGAAGAGAACAATTAGATGGCCCATATCAAACAATTCCTGTAAATGGAATCTTACCCCCAAACTGAAATAAAGCCCGAAAAATAAGATATCAGGTTCCATACTACTCCTTCTTTGATGGCACATTAAACAAGAAAGGGTACCCTTATCTTAGGTGCATTTCCAAAAAAGAGGGGATGTAAGTTATGGGAAAGTACATGAAGGGAAATGCGAGGACCATTCTGGGAGAGCTAAGTCAGCAAAGAAGATATTAAGGCACAGTTATTACTGGATAATAACACTCTAGGATGCAAGGGAGTTTTTGAGAAGATGTGATAAATGTCAAAGATTTACGAATATCCCTAGACTGTCATCCCACGAGCTCATCCTACTAGCTAGCCCATGGCCCTTCGACGTATGGGGCATAAACTTAATAGGTCCACTTCCTATGTCAAAGGCAGAATCGAAGTACGCAACAATGGCGATAGACTATTTCACTAAATGATTGGAGGAGGAACCCTTAGCTACAATCACAGTAGAGAAAATAGTCACCTTTGTAGTGAGAAACATAATTACCAGGTTTGGAATCCCCCACAAGATAATCTCTGGCAATGGAAACCAGTTTGAAAGCAAAGAATCCATAGAATTCTATGAGAAAAATGGAATAATAAAAAGTTTTTCCTATGTCGTAATCCCATAAGAAAATGGGCAGGTTGAAGCAGCAATAAGACTATCAAGAAGTTGCTTAAGAGAAGGCTGTAGAAAGCAAAAGAGAAGTGCGCAGAAGAATTATCTTTAGTACATGGGCTTATAGAACTTCAACCAGATCTCCAACTGGCCATACCCCTTTCTCATTAACCTATAGATATGAGGCCATGCTCCCCGTTGAAGTAGGAGTCCCCTCGTATAGAAGAATATATTACATGACAGAGAAGAATATAAAGCTAAACGAAGATGCCATTAACCTCATTTAAGAAAGAAGAGACAAGGCAGTAGTAGTATTTGCCCATTCCGATGATAAATAGCAAGAAATTACAACATAAGACTCAAAGAAAGAAACTTCTACAAGGGATATTTGGTACTGCGAAAGGTAATGGCCAACACGAAGGACCCAGTAGATGGAGCTCTAGGCCTAAATTGGGAAGGCCCATTAGTTATAACTAAAGTACTAGCCAATGGCGCGTACTAACCATCGAAACCTAATGAAAACCTAGTTCCAAAAACATGGAACTCAGAGCACCCTAGGCCCTATTTTGTATGATCTACACTACTTATGTAATAAATATTGTAATTGTTATGAAAATTAATAATACAATGAACTGGATGTAGGGATATTAGATTGTCTGAACCAGTATAAAAATCTCTATGTGTTAATTTCTTTTGCATAACTGAATTATCACAGTGGATGTAAAGATATTAAACGGCCTGAACCAACTATCAAAACAAAATGAAGCTCCGTTTTTTCAGCTAAATAACTAAAATGGATGTAGGGATATTAGACGACTCAAACCAGTGTAAAATCTCTCTATGTTAATTCGATTAACATAGCCACACTGGAAGTAAGGATATTAGAAAGCCTGAGCCAGTACAAAAAACCATGCGCATGAATCGAGAAGGTTGTAAATACATGACTTGACTTCATAGTCAAAATAGCATTTCACCCCCAAATAGTGGGGCAGACCGTGCCAAGCGCACAAAGGATTCAAATGCCCAAAAACAACGTACAGAAATCATGAAATACACAGACAATAAGTTCAAAGATGGAAAAAAAGAAACGACTAATGGGATGCACAACAATTATCAAAACAGATGCAATTCCAGAAATTATTTAAAGCTTTCTTGGTAAACATCAAAAAACAAGGATTTTCTTATATTTATTTAGTCCTGTTAATATTCATTGAATACTGCGCTTACGTTTACATAACCCGTATTTCTACAAAAACTTTAAAAGTGTAAAAGGAAAAACATCACGCTACAATAAAAATGAAACTGCATCACAAATCAGACTCAGACTTAGAAGAAGAATTAGTTATAGTATTTCTTTGGTATAGTAGAATTTACTTATGTAGACTGTACTTAGAAAGGTTGGAAAAATGATCTGGGCATAAGAGAAGATTCCAAGGTATAGTAGAAAAAGAGTACATGAGAGAACGATGCAAATATGGAATTCTTCAACTAAACCATTTTCTCGACATAGTAATATAGGTTTAGAAAATTGAATTTTTCAAATATTTTGGATGTTAGATATGGTATGCTAGGATTTTGGATGGAAGGGATTGGATGCAAAAATAATAATATTTGTTGAACTATACTTCATTTCGTAAAAGTGTGGGAAAATTTGGATGTAAAAACAAGGATTTTATTTTCAAAATTCGCATACATATAAAACTGCCAGTATATATATATGTTGTTTGCATCATATTTTCAAAATTATTTTAAAAGAATGCATTCATATACGAGACGTTAATATAGAATTATTCTGTGTACATTCCATATATGTTGTGATACACCGTGTACAATAATTATTCTGCATACATTCCATATGTGTTGTGATACACCGCACACTTGTACATTATTGGTTGCAAAATTAGCTACACACTAATTGGTTGGTTAGTTTAGAATGGTTGCATATTATGTTATATAATTCAACCCTTGAGGAATTTCGGGGACGAAATTCTTTTAATGGAGGAGATGTAACACTTCGTAATTTTAACGAAAATTAATTAAAAAGATGTTAATTAATAAATAGTAACATCGAAAATAGAATCTTTACAAATATTATAATTTGGCTACGAAACTTGCACCATTGGGTTCATGATGATTTCCTGATCATTTTTCATATATAAAGTTTTACAATATGAATTCAAATGAAAAAGATATTAATGTTCAAAAATATTGAATTAAAAATAATTAAATGAGTGATTATAGAAATAAATAATTAATTATCATTAATTATTAACATTAACAGAAGCTTAAACGTTAAGTAAGAGTAACGTTACATGATCTAATCAAATATAACAAAATCAAAACAAATTCTCAAACCAACCAACAAAATTGAAGACCTACCGGTCGACACCCTTGTTGCAATCAGTCTACTGGTGGTATCAATGTGGTCGATCATTGGATACGGCAGGCATAGATTTAACCTAAGCCAGAATGGCCCTAATGTAAAATAAAACAATCTAACGGTTGACATTGATTCAAACCCCTATAAATACGAGTCTGAACCCGTACTTTTCTTCTCATATTTTCTGAAGCACGGCAAAGCTCTACCATTTCTTTTCTCCACAATTATTAAATCAAAATAAATATATAGTTTATATAGGTATATACAAGTGGAGAATAGCATAGAATAATAGAGAAGAAGAATAGAGTCGAATAGAATCGCCAAAGCCAAGGTAAATTATAATTATAAATCTGATCTAAAGTAAATCCAAATCACTTCTCAATTCTAGGCTTTTAATAGATATATGTATGCTTGCGGTATATGTATTCCGATAGGGAGAAAACGGGGAGTCAAACTCAAATAAATGAATTAAATCTGGAGATTTAGAAAGATAAAAGGTGAGTCAGAATTATATACTTTTATATAATATTAGATTTGTATCATTGTAATTCTGTTCCTATATGTTTGTGAGTAATTTTGGAGTTGTAGGCTTAAATATATACATCTAATGAATTGATAAACCTTGCCTACGTATTTTGTGATGATTGACTGTTATTTAATATTGCATATTTATATATAACTTAAACCTTGAAAGTAATGGTGTGAGTTGTGTTCCCTAAATTAACAAGGTTTTATAAATATTCCATATTTATAGATTTAAATGTCATATGTTAGTTAATAAAAAATATACACTATTATAAATTGAATTAGGATTTAAGTAGTATTTTTAATTCATTAGAATGAAGTGCATTGCAATGTAAATTCGATAAATTATCTAATTCTATAAACATGAATAAATGTGCAACGATTGAAATAACAAGGAATATGCCTAAAAGAAAGAGATGTACAAAGTAGGGATGTTCACCATATTTTGTACTATCCATTTCAGTAATAAAAACGAAAAGATGATTCTTTGTAATTTCAAATGTAGCACAACTTTTTAATAGGTTATAGAAATTTTCAGTATTAACCTTTCCCATTGGGGAGATGTAATTCCAACGCATTAAAATGCAGAAATCCCTAGGTTTAACTAAAGGTTTTAATAGTGATAAAAATAACAGTAAATCTATAAAATGAATATATGCAATAAAGACGAGTAAGAAATTAACTAATAAGTGATAAATGTATGTAAGGTAATGAAATGAGTTAGTAACCTAAAGAAGATGGTAAGAGATAAAAAGGAACAGTAAATAGATTTAACAATAAAAAATGAAAGTAAGCCGTAAAGGATGTTTAAATCTTTTAACTTAAAAGTAAGTGGTAAATGACACTAAATAGACATTAATGAAATAAGAAGTAAATGCATGAAAAAGTAAAGAAACATTATTAATAGTTGAACATTAGAGGCGTAGTAAATTAATAAGTATGAATACATATGTAGCCTCAATTATGCGTTTATGATGGGTGTGAATTATTAAAGTTAGATAATAGCTTAGATCAAACCAGAAATGACACAGTCATTAAAATGGGCTGGAATGTAGGACCTGTGGGATTATAAGTTTGCATATAGGTGAAGGGAATACCAAGTAGGATGTTCACCTCAGGTTGAAGTGTCAAAGGACAAGTAGAATCTGCTTCAACCATTTAGGGGGTGTATCCAAAATTGCGTTAGGCAACCTAAATGGGCCGACGAGCAAGGTTTGGCACTATGATAGTGTGATTGGTACCAAACTAGAGAGCAGGAGCTTCTTTATAGGTCGAGAACATCATTGGTCTTGAGCGGTCAGCGGAAAGACATAGGTTACGCCTAAACAGGCTATGCCTTCTACTAGTGTAGATTCCATTTAGGACATGCACTGCCTAACAGTTGTTTTCTAGTTTATTTATGTTAGGAGGCAAGGCTAGATAACCCTTTGATGGAGTCTTTCAAATACGAATAGAATATGGCTAAACTATTGCGACGCTGTTATTAGGCACTATGGGAGTTCCTTGGTTTGTACGGGTGACGAGGTGTTGAGTTATGGATAACAGTGGGGTTAGTATCTTGATCTAAAGAAGGACTATGGTACTTATACACACACACATACACACGTATGTAGTTATTATCTACTTCAAGTAGATGTGGCTTATCTTACGTGGAGTCGAGACGACTAAGTAAAATAAAAGACATAACATGTAATGGAAGGAAATCGGCATAAATGAGTGTTATGTATAAAGATATAATTTACCAGTAACCAGAATGTTGTTCTAACCTCATCCTCATTATAACCCACATGATAGCTTTAGAGGGATGGGTACTTGTGCAAGCGGGAACGGTGAAAGGACAGATTTCCTTATGCATGCTCGACACTGGCAAGGACACTAGATATCAGAAGTGTCAACCTTGGTCAGTAGCTATATGTTTTTATTATACTTTACTATTTTGCTATGAGTTTATATCGGTAGTTATCTGATATGCATTTGTTTATTTGCAGGATTCTAAAACCAACGATCCATACTTTGGTGGACTGGGGTTTCGATTTAGTGAAAATTTAGGCACATTGGTGTGCTGGTTGTGACAATTGATTCAAAGGAAGAAATTAGAGATCTAAATTATATTCCAAAATTCATATAGGTGGATGAAATACAAAACGTGGAGGATTCAAAGCATATAGACATGATGGACTTATAGACAATTAAAATAGAAGGTTACCTTGAGATGTCGCAAAGAGAAACACCTTAATGATGAAAGAATTCCTAGATTAAATGAATCAATCTCTAGATCGTGCAACAATTGGGAAATAAACACATTTTTATTTAATTTTGTTTTGAAATTTTGTAATACTAGCCACCATGAAACTTTCGGCCTTAGTTAGATCAAGGAAGGAGAGAAAATGACAGAGGAAAAGGAAAATAAAGGAGGAAATAATGATGTCATTAAACATATGATGACTCACCTTCCTTTAATTAAGATTTGCCTTTTTGTTTCAATTTAAAAAAACTCCTATCCCATAAGCTATGGCCGACCATAGTAGGAGTGGTTTGGGATCGAAACAATTCCAAAACCCAATCAGTTTCAATCTCATTTAAATACAATTTAAATTTTCTATCGATATTATATATCGATACGCGTGTTTATAACTTTTATATACGCACTTTATTAAACACTAATGTTATTCAAAAAAATCAAATAAAATTTTAATAATTAACGTTTCACAAATATTAATTTATTTAAAGCCCTCTTCGTATTTATTCAATTTAAATCGAATTAAATATTCCACCGACATCGTATATCGATATGTGCGTTTATAAGTGTTATATTCGCACCTTTTTAAATACTAATGGTATCTAAAAAATCAAATATAATTTAATAATTAATATCTCAAAATACTAATTAATTTTCAAAGATTAAAAATTAATTAAATCGTGTTGTTCATTCAAAATATTCATCATTTTGATTGTGTGACTCAAAGTATAAATTCAATCAGCGATTAATATTGAACAATTCAAATATTAATGTTTGCACATCGCTTTAGCTAGTGGTGTGAAATTTTGACTAAATTTATCGCTTATACATCTTTTGATAAAAATTTAATTTTACTTATTATAAGCGATCCCTAGTAGTAATGATTATTTACACCAGTTCTTTTCGTCAAAACTATATTCACATTAGGGCATACAGAATTTGGTTTTGTTCAAAATTCCAACATCATTCATATTCAAATTTGTAAGTCCAAACACAAAATCCTTGGTTTAATAATAACAATTATTATCAACTGTATTATGCTGGCCAAAGACTTTGACTTTGAGTTGACTATGGTACTAACCTTATATAACATAGGAGACAAATTCTCTATTGAATAGAGTTTCACTTCCAATGCTTTAATTCAGACCCAACTATAGTCGTTCGATGGACGACATGTCGTGATTTAACTATAATCAAAGTGGAGCATCCACATTGAATTTCCGTAGTATTCTCAAATCGAGTAACTATGTGATTAGAGAGGAGATGGAAAGGATGATGAAAGAGATGTTGGATGGAATCTTAGCTAGACAACTGGAGGTGATGGACAGATTCTTCCAAAGGATGAAGCAGCAAGGGATGGGTAGATCTGTAGGGAATAGGAATCAAACTTTAGGTAACAACGCAAGAGCCGTTTGAGTTCGATTGGAACAAGATGGAGTCTTGCCCCCACGCCTAGAGCAACCGATACTTGGGGGCAACGCAGGAATCAACATGGGAATCAATCCCGATGCCGGAGTGACTGTTGAAACACCAGGAACTGGTGGTATAGGAGCTAACCCAAATACTAGGATGTAATCGACAAAATAATATGTAGCAGAACTTCCTCGAAGGAACGCAAATCTAAATGGAGCTAGAGTTATGAATTAGAATACAGACATGCGACCGGAAGAGTGCATCCCGAGATACCCTCACTGGAACATGAGGCAAAGTATTGCTTTAGAACGGAGACCTCCATTGGATGGTGAGAACCGAATTTATGAATTGGTATGAAGGTTCATTAGAGGAGGACCCCCGGATCAGGGTCTGGAAGATGTGAAAAGGAATCTGTTTACTGATAATATCCGGAATGTGAGAAATCCTTTAGATTTCAAGCTTCCGACGCTGAAAATGTACGACAGAAAGATAGATCCGATGATTCATATAATGAGATACATCCAACATATGCAGTGTTGGGTTCTTCTGAGGAGGTAATGGGACGGTGCTTCCCATTATACTTAACGATTTGGCTGGAATGTGGTTCAGACAGTTGGAAAATGGGTCCAAAAGCACATGGACCGACTTGGTGAGCAAGTTCTTGAGACAATTTAGAGTTCATGTCTCATAACCGAGAAATGTACTTACGCTCTCAAACGTAAAACAAATGCTTAGAGAGTCCTTAAGAAGTTATTTAACAAGATTCAATGCGGTGGCAGCTGCGGTCGACAAGCCGGATCCATCATTTATCCTAATGGCTGCAGTATCTGGGGTTTTGAGTAAGACTGATTTCAAAGCTGCATTGAAAAGGATCCACCGATGGATCTTGCTGAATTATACTACGAAGCTGAGAGATATTTGCGTCAGGAAGACGCTGAAGTTGAGGATGAAGATGTGGATGCTGAAATAAATGCCGTGGAGGACAGGGGACTGTCCAGAGCTGGAATTGGAAAATACAAAAGGAAAACCGATGACGACTTCGAGGAGCCAAAAAGACAAGGAAGGAGCCAAGATTCTCTTCATACACTGACCTTACTGAAGCCTCAGAGAGGATATACTTGGATACTAGGGGGCGGAACCCCTACCAGAGGCCATCCAGGAGGGAGCCCATTGATCGAGAGAAAAGATCTAGAAAGTTTGGCAACTTCCATGAGCTGAATGGGCATGAAACAAATGAGTGCCGACACCTTCGTGATTTGATAGAAGAACTGGTTCAGATTAACTAGCTTCCATAGTATGTGAGGAACATAACTGCAGTAGAATTGTAAGAACAACCACCATCTATGGCAAATGCATCAAGAAACGCCCAGGGATTTGAGCCACGACAAATTATCCCATGATCGGGGTAGATGGGAGTCGGATCTGGATCACATGCTTTGCTTTTCTGTTTCTTTTTCCATACTTTTCTTTTGGTATTTAGATAATAATAACCTCAGGCCGCTTACACGTGTACAGAATCATGAACGGTCCTTAGGCACGCTCTAAGTCGGAATCCTGAGATGACTATTTAGGACAATAATAACCTCGGACCATTTACACGTGTAAGAGACCCAGATTGGTCTCTAGGCATGCTCTGAGTCGAATCTCCGAGGTGAACATTCAGGATTTTTGCTTATTTTGATTCCTGCTTGTTTGTTTTCTGCTTGTTTGTTTTGATTTGAAATTTGAAAAATCCACATTGACTGTGATGACTGATATTGATCGTCATAGAGTCCCGCCATGGGACCGGAGTGCAGAGTATAAGTCCCCTTGTCAAAGAGTGAGTGGATGGACTTGTACGACATTGATCGCCTTAGAGTCCTGATCGGAGAGATGAGATTGGAGTGTAAGAAGTAAGTCCCCTCACCGGAGTGTGAGCCGATGGGCTTACTTAATCCCCCTTAACTTAACAAACAAATGATCCGGAGAGATTGTCCCCTTAACTTAAACATTAAATGACCCGGAAAGATCGCGTTTTAATCTAAACAATAAACGATCTAAAGAGATCGCGCATTAAACTTAAATGATCAAGAGAGATCGAGCCTTAAAACAAATTTGATTTAATAAAAGAATTTGAATGCCTTATAAATAGAATAAAACTGATAAATCCTGGATGAACACGGGATGATTTCGATATATGATGTGATTTTTATATATAATGTGATTTTGATATATGATGTGACACTTTGGATGAGCAAAAATTGATAGTGATGTAAATCCCGAATGAATATGGGACAATTAGAGATATGTGATGTAAATGGAGATATGTGATGTAATTGGAGATATATGATGGAATTGGAAACATGAAATTTAATTAGAGATATGTGATGTAATAACTCCGAATGAAATCGAAATGATTATGATGTATAGATTACACTTAGGAAGAGTCTAGAGTCTTAGGATATAATAAGTTTGGAAAGACTTGTGATTGGCAAGAGAATCCGAAGGAACTGGAAGATTCACCAAGGCTAAAGCACTTGGAAAGCTCAATTATCGAAGACGGGAGATAAGAACTTGTTCTTAAGCAAAGCACACATTTCATTCAAAAGGCATACTTTGGGGGGCAAGTGTTAACCGAGTTTTTAACCCATCAGAATTCAATAGGAGTTAGAACATTCAAACTATGCTAGAATTACGCGAGGCTCAACCAAAACAACCAAGTGAACAAGTCAATAGGACTCAAGGAAAATCAGCCATTAAAATACTAAGTAGATGGATCGCCAGCGATCCATAGGGAAGCATCATGAGTCGCCCAAACCTCTTGCATCATGATTCATTACCATTTCCACGCATGCTTGCCAAGTTTCATAGCATACCAAACAATCTAACTCGAGAAGTGAAGACTCGTCTAATTCAAGCCTTTTGACCAAAAGTAGCTAACTTAAAATGGACCTAGAGAACTCATACAGTGTGGGACATATCTAAGTTACAATGACCTAGAATAAGTCACAAGTACAAGGGTTGATTAGAGAATCATAGTTACCTCCTTGATGACTGTTGTGAGGGAGAAGAAAGTTGAAGAAGTGAAGGAATTCCAATAGAGTAATGGTGGCTCTATCCCTAGAAAGATCCATCTCTAATTGCAGGTAGGTGAGTAATTATAGAGGAATTCAGTGAGTATTGAGCCAGATGTCCAAGTGCAGAAGAGTCCAGTTGTTATGCCAAGTCATTACCAAAAATCTCAAATCAATCTGAGTCATTTCTAAGAATCGCTAGCTATCCATAGAGGATGGATCGCTAGCTATCCATCAACTTAGCATATTTTTCTACCAGAAGCCTTTAATTAGTGCTACGAAGGAGCTCGAAAAGTTTGAGGGCGATCCGACCTATCTTGATGGATCGCTAGCAATCTATCCACTTAGCATATTTTTGAGTGATCTTAGTTTGGTTGTCTTCCTATCTTCTATTTAAGTGCCTTGTCCAAATATCAAGTCGTTTGGAGTTAGTTTGATCATACGTCTTCATGGGTCATCTGGTCCAGAAGAATCATCCATAACTCGCCCAATACTTAATGTAACTAGATCAAACTTTTCAGGTACTCTCTCTAGGGTGTGTGGGACCTATCATAAAAATGGATGGATCTCTAACGATCCATGAAGAGTGGGGCCCACCACATGAAATTTTTATGATATGGATATTTATCATTTCAATCCTAGGGTTAAGTGATATGGATATTTATCATTTCAATCCGCAATTTAAAATTTTACGGTTATATATCATTTCAAACTGCAATCCCGAATTAAATAAAATTTCATAAAATCGCTCGAGTCTATCATTTCAACCCATAACAATTTTTCCTTAATCTATAGATCATTCGGATATGTATCATTTCAACCCATAGGGAACTTGCAGTGTTATAATAATATAAAATACAACATCCAATCATCCAATATCAACAATCAAACATCCATCAAAATCATCATCCAAATCAATCAATAAAGATCAATAGATAACTGATAATCAATAACATGTATTAAATTGACAATTTAAATTAAATATTAAATTAAACGATGATTAAATGCAATAAAAGCCAAATTTAACTAGAATGACAATTTAAACATACCAAACATCAATCAATCAATTTCTAATCACATCATAATTTAATTTAACTAACATAAGATAATTTAGTAATTGTGAGTGGGTTAAAACACTCACCTTTGATTTTAAATCGAATAAAATCCAATTTAGGGCCAAAAGTGAACAGTCTAAGAATTCGTCCAAACCCAGCGTCAAAATGTCCAGAATTTCAATAAGATCCTAACAAAACAAACCGCGCGTGAATCAGACCTCGTATGCAAAAGATACGATGATTAGAAGATTAAATGATTTAAATTTAAAACAAATAAAATAACAATAGTACACGTCATCACTGTTACTGTTGAAAACCCTATTCAAGCATCGTGGTCCCGTTCAATGCTAGCCGCCTCCATACGCGATCGAACTGCCGTCCAAATACTCGCCGTCACCCAAATCTACGACTGCCACCGTGCTACCCATCCAACGCCGACCCAACTAGGGTGGCGCGGCCACTCCAGGCGCCGGCGCCGCTTTGAGCACGAATTCCGGAAAAGTCGAGTACCATTGGCTCAAATGAACACAAGATCCGTGACCTGTATCGCACCACCTTCCCAACGCCACCTCCCGATCGTCAATCAGACGACGGTCCACCGTTGGATCGTCAAAACCCTAAAATGAACGGTCGAGGTTCATCATCAATTTTTGGACAAACAGTGATTTGAATTGGAAAACGAATCAAACCAGTGGATTATGCTCATCGAGAGCTTCGATTTGATATATAATTTGTTAGGGTTTGGAGGAGTTTGATTTTTGAAGTTGAATTTTGAATTGAAATTGAAATGAGGAATTTTGGGTTTGTAGCCATTGAGAAGAAGAAGCAGACATCTGAATTGTACGTACAGACAAATGAAAATAAGAAGTAGCTAGGGTTTATAACGGGCTATTTATAGGCAGATCAGAAAAAGAAATGAATGGGCAAGATCGATTTGAAAGTTGAACGATAACGACCCGAAAAGCCCGTTTCGTTCCCGAAACGGAAATAGGTCGTCCCATATATCAAAATAGATGTTTTTAATATTTTTAAACTCAATGGAACTAGTTTCAGGTCCAAATTCCATCGTATGAAGAAGTTAGCTTAAAATCAGCTTATTTCAAATTGATTTCAATTGATTTTAATTAAATTGATTTCTACGCGTTTCGAGTCCGTACGATCAAACGACAAGTCCAATCGCTACGAAACTTGAAACCTTACAATAATTCACCGTTACGGATCCGATGAAACTGGTTTCGTCGAAATCCGAGATAGTGGCCAAAATGGCTATTTTTACATTAATTAAATAATTTATTACTAAATTAAATTTATCACTTTTTACTTCAATATTTATAAACTAACAAATTTCATCATTTTTGATTACTTAGACATTTAAAATGTCTTAAAATAAATTTTCATATCAAATTCAGTGTTTAATATTTCCACTAATTACAGTGTTCAATTTTACTGTAATTAAAACCAATTAATTATAACTTTAATTTCAATAAATTGATTTATACTTTGATTTCAATCTTTATATTCAATCAATTATTGCTCTTATAGCATAGTTAATATTTGTTTATATCTTATTTCACTAATATGCTACAATTTCCATCTTTTATTTGTATTAACTACTATATTTCCATTATATTGAATTTTTGTCAATTTTCCACATTAATTATAATTTGAAATCCCAATTAATTTATTTATCTTGGTTTCACTCTTTTATTAATCAATTATTACCTTATGAATAAAATTAACATTTCTATTCATTTTATTACATTCACAAATTTCAGTTATTTTCTTAACTCACATAAGTGCAACATTTAATTACATTTAATTTTGATTGATTTCCAATTTAATTTAACAGACTAAATAAATAGGTAACATATAATAGTTCGTCACCATTAACTTTTAGTCACATTAATAAGTTTATTATTTACAACCAAATGTTATAATTACTTACATAACACTGATTTTATTCAATTACCATAAATTTTATATTATTTCATTAATTAATTCAATATTTACATTTGTTTTCCTATATTCACTTTATAACCAAGTATAACCTTTAAATCATTTCAATTGATTGGAATTTCATTCAAATTGTTAATAATTAACTTAAATTAACATTATTACGTTTCATTTTAGTTATTATTTCATTAGTATATCACATATTTTTATTTCTTCCAACATTAAATCACTAAACTTATTAAATCAACTATTTTTAATTATCGAAAATTACGGGTCGTTACAAACAAACACCTACAGCATGACCTGCAGAGCCAACGCTTCCCCTTCTGGAAGTTTCATCACCCATGGCCCCTAAAATTCATGTTGGTGCCGACCAAAAGTGATCGGTATCAATATGATTCCCTTCATCCATACTTAGCCAAAATTTGGCTAAGTATTTTCCACCCTGATCTCTTCTTCTCGGCATGCCTAGAACTCCATGCTCCATTCCCTAAGCACCACAAGCTGCACCCAGATGCTAGAAAATCTACTCGGTACCGATCAAAAGTTATCGGTACAGATCACTACACTTAGCTAGTTTTTCAACTTCCGGTTTTTAGACCTCTTCCTACCTTCAACTCGAAGTCTACCCCGAGGTATCGTAGCCTAAGTCCCTAAGCCTTGCCTTCATGCCGGATAGATTTGCAAACACTCCACTCGACAATCATCTCATCACCGACTTGAATCCTACACTCCAAACTTCATGCGACTTGAATCTTGGACTCCTCCCTTGCTCCGAAGCCCCTCCTCCAAGTTTCATCCAATTCCGGCTACTTTTTCCTTTGATTTTCCCAATTCGAAAATCTCTTTTCCTAACTACCTAAAGCACTGGCAAACCATACCAACTCACAACAATCAAAACTAAATATCATCCATATACATCCATACACATATGCAATTCATCAAAATATGATTATCATACAAATCCTACTCTACATCTAATTATTATACTAGCATGTCAATATGATCGAAAGGGGTTGCAAAACCATTTAAAACCCAAAAATCTTTTTAATTTCGGCCACAAACATGTATAAAGGTGTGGTTAAAGTTAGAAAACGTTTAAGGGTCCAAATCATGTTAAAAACATCAATTTTAACTATATAAACGTGCATAGGATAGTGAGAGATCAAGAACCACTCACCAAATACCCCAAATACCAAATTTTCCCCTAGATTCGAGATGGACAGCAAAGAAAAGTGAATCTCCAAGCATCATAGTGGTAGATCTACTATCTCATTTGCTAATTACCATTCTAAAGTTGATTTGGCTAAGATTTAGTAAGGAAAATGAAAGCTTTTTGATAAATTTAAAGCTAATGAAGGTTTTGATCTAATTTGGGAAGAAGAGAAATGATTTGGGGGTTGTTGCTTCAACCGCTATTGGCATAAATTTTGAGTTGGGCCTTAGGCTTAGCCCCTAAACCTTTCTAGTTACCCATTAATTTGTCCAACAGCAAATAGAATTTAAAATGGCTATATCTTCTAAACAGTAAGTCTTTTTTCCTATAATGACCACTCTACGGAAAGAGAAACCACAAACCCAATCTAATGGAAGTGGTTTCAAACCCTAATTTAATCCCTATCAAAAATTATAGGCCTTACAAGAATTTCTAGGTTCGAAATGTCTAATAAAATTTGAAAGGTGGAAAATGTCCCTAATAGTCATTTCCTAAGATTTTAGAGTCATACAATCTCATATGAATTAAATAATAATATTTTATGATCCTCCAATACGTAAAATATGGGTCGTTAAACTCTTCTCTCTTTAGGAATTTTGCCCCCGAAATACCCAAATAAATCATCAAGTCATCAGCACCCATCGTAAGATCCAACTGAAAGAACACCTTTGCACCATAGAGCTGATAGAACAAGTCATCAATACGCGGGAGTGGATACTTATTCTCCCTCGTTTTCTTACTCAACCCACGGTAATCTACACGCAACCTTAGAGAGCCATCTGCCTTAGTGGTGAATATTATAGGTGCACCCCGCTTAAATATGCTCATACGAATGAACCCTCGCTTTAACTGGTCATTTAATTTCACCTCCAACTCCTTTTGCTCTCTGGGTACCGTACGCCTCAATGACATAACTATCGGTCTGACATTACTATGTCTATGCAGAACTCAATCACTCGGTATGACGGTAATCTGGCCCCTCCTTAAACATGTCTGGATACTCTATCATGATAGGCATATATGACAACTCATCCTGTGGAACCTCGAGCGAATATTGAAAGCTAACTATAATCCTATCCTCTGGTAGGCAACCAATCACCACCATTTGTCCCTCTACTGGCCCAATCATCACCAGGAGCTTCTCGCAATCCACCACTACCACATACTTCGTCAGCCAGTCTATCCCCAAGATAATCTCGAACCCAACGAAATTCAATACAAAGAAATCACAAACAAAAGAGCATACATGACTCGGTAAGACCAAACCACGACAAACCATATAAAGGCTAGTGTAGCCTCCAACAGGGCGATCAAAGGTCGGCTAATTATTTTGGGTTTCTATCCTAATCTATCTACTATGTCACTAGATATGAAGGAATGTGAAGCCCCAGTATCGAACAAAACACGTATGTGAACATTATAAATGGAAAGCATAACTTGATTAATGACGCTCTTCCCCTTTTTCCTTTGCTGAGGGAGCACTTGATGAAGTCAGGACATGACTCAAAGCATATGCCTTTACAACCTATCTAGTTCTGGGCAATTCTTCTACATGTGTCTGAACTTGCCGCAGTTGCAATATTTCTTCTTTCCATCAGCTTTGCGGTCCCTAATCAAGTGACCTTTGTCTCTCAACCATAATAGACTGGATCTCACTTAGCCTTCTGCCGATCATTCTTTCCTTGAAACTGCTTTCACACCATTCGATTTCTTATTACCTCCAACGCCTTGTTATAGTTTTGGCTCTTTCTTAACAATAGTTGATTTGGACTTGGAGTACAAACTCTCTTGACGAAGAGATTTCTTGACAAGTCTCTCAAATGGCTCATTGATATGACTCACCAACTTTTCCCCCAAATAGTCGTCCAAACCCATAAGAAACTTCTCATTCTCTCTCAAGGGAGTATTGATGAAAAACATCCTGTATTTTGATAAGGCAATGAATTCACCAACATACTTGGAGATAAAATGTCTTCCTACTTCAAATTAGCAAAATTTTCGATTAGCACCAATTTCTGAGCAGTCGAAATGAAATTCTCCTTGAATCAGGTTTTAAACTGGTCCTAAGTAAATTGGTCCTCGGGTGTAGAAACTCTGATAGCATTCCACCAGTTCATGGCTCTCTCTTGAAGCTCTCGGGAAGCCAACCTCCTCTTTATAGGATCATCCAATTCAAGGTCATCAAAGTGTAGAATACAATAGCCTATGATTTTTGTTTGATGATAATAAACATATATATATATATATATATTTGTTTAAATGTATTTATTATTTTACTATTTTATTTTTCCAGATAATTAAATAAATATTTGTTGAATAAAATAAATGACTCGAAGTTCATATTTAAACAAATATTTTATTCAAACAAATATTTTATTACAAATTCGAATAGCACAAATTTAAGCTCTCACTATACAAATTTCAATTACAACACAATTTTCACTTTACAATTTTACATACATATTTCACCTCACTACATATTCATTCATCACTCGTATTTTATCTTCAACTTTGTTCTAGCCTGTATCCAGCATCTGAACTATCTGCAAAATAAACAATGACGTAGTAAAATTGAAAAATAAAATATTTTGTACTGCACAACAAAGTGTGTGTTTTGAAAATATTGTGTGCCTCACTTATTTGGGTTGTTCGTCATCATTTATTTATTTTTCATCTTACATGAACAACTTTTGACATGCATAGTGTATTACTGTACATGCCACAAGGTCGTGCACACAGATATTCACTTGCTTGTTAAAATTGCAGAGAAAGGTGAACACAAGGTCAAACCCAAGCCTAGACTGGATTCAACTCAAGTGCAAATGCAAAATCAACAAAATGTACACATGAAAATCAAAGCATACAGCAAAGTTAGAGAGTAAGCACTTGAAGTGGATAGAGAATAGGCACAACAATCACACAACAGACTCAACCAAGCACAGTAACTAGCAAATGCACAGTGAAGACCAACCACGTACAAATGGTCAAGTGCACAAGGACAGGTGAGCAAATGAAAACTACATGCAACCAGGAGTTCAAAGGCAACCAGACTTCAATGGGACCAAAAGGAAACTTATACAAGGAAAAGGCAAGAGACTCCGAGTCCAGATATACAACATAGACATGCAACCAGACAATTTAACTCGAAGCAGTATAAAGGATAAAGCAGAAACCACACAAGCTTTAGACATGTCAATTGATTAACATGAATGAGCAAATGCTGACTAGCATGGTTATGCAAGCACAACTACAGGGATGATAACAACATGAAGTACACAAGCAAACCATGGACCAAAATGCAAAGCAATGCAACATGAAATCGAACCAGACTTCAAGTGCACAAGACATGGTATGAAGGCATGAACACATAAAACTCAAACATGCAACCATACTAAATTAAAAAAATGGTACATGGATATGCAAAGCAAGTTCAGTTTCAACATGAACACACGCACACAACGTACCAGACCAGACATCAGTTTTTTCAAAGAGATGCAACAAGCAAAGTCAGAATCACACACACACACACATACATACATACATACATATATGTATATACATGGAGATGACCAGCAAACGTTTCAAAAAGAAATGGTCAAACAAAAACACTGTTAATGTGTTAAAAAAAATCGAACATTATCTGTTGCGGTTTTAAAAAAAATCAAGTAATCAGAGGTCATAACAAAATGAACAAAGTCATCTCAAAGTCAAATGATCAAGCCAAAAAATTCAATCAGAGGTCACAGTGAATGATGAACAAGTCAAAGCCAGCAAAGAATGGAACCAGAACAAAGATAAAGTCGCAGTTGATAACATGATGAACAAGTCGGATTTTCAACAACTCAATATATATCTCAAATTCAAATGCCAAGCTATAATCGAGGGATGAACAAGTCAGCAATCGAAGATTGTTCGATTACAAATCAACGCAAGTGCTAAAACAACTAAAAAATTCAAACCAAAATATACGAACAAGATTATAGGGTTTTCATCCCTATAAATAAACCCATATCATCATCGGCAAATAATATCGAGTTCAAGCTCAAGAAAATAAATAGAGCATAAGAGTCGAGCATAATCAAAATCGAGAAAGGGCAAAAATCACATACCAATTTAATACCATTCGAACTCGAAAAGTGAAGCAACCATGTGCAAATCTAAGCCAGGGAGTCAATTGACGAAGCAAATCAAAGTAGTATCTTCACTTCAATCGATCGATTTTAAAGCGGCGACTTCAAATTCACCAAAACCCTAATTTTGAAAGAGTAACAAAAGAAATTGGCCAGAGTGACATACGAACTGAAGAAAAGGGAGACGTTTTGTTTTTATCAAATTATATTGGGCCGGTCCTTTTTTTATTTGTATGGGGCTTAGATTATAAAATAGGGTTTTGGTTTAGTTAGTTTTTAATTGTAAACTTTCTATTTTAAAATTGTGTAAATTTTTAGTTGTGTAACTAGGTACAAAGTACGGGGCGTAGTTTGAGAATTCACAACTCAGTGGCTGAGTTGTGGCAGGATTTTGAGCTTAGATTTAGGTTAATCGAGTTAGCGGGTGTCGTGAGTTTACGTGTTTTGTAAGCGACTGAATACTTAATTTCTAATAGAAACCTTAGGGGCAGCACGTAGGGAGGTGTTTTTCGAAGCTAGATAAATCTATGTGTGATCTCTACTGCATTATTTTCTATGTTCATTTTTAGTACACCCAATTCACCCCCCCTCTAGGGTGAAAACGATCCTACACAAAGATCCTTTCATAGGTGTCCAACCAATCCTACTCTTCCATGGCTGATTCCATTCGTTGGAATGATTTGCCAGAAAGGCTAGCAAAATCCTTATTCATCTTAGCGAAATCAACTCTAGGCGCTTGCATCTAAGCACCACAAACAACAACAACATTCGCAGTGGCCGTTTAGGCATTTTGCCGCATGTTCGCCATCATCACGCTGAACATTGCCTACAGGTCAGGGTTAGCAGCCTCTGAACTCACTCCTTCTTCGACTCTAGAGATGGAGTTCATTATAATGTTTCTTGTATGCCAACTTGTAATACTCCATGATTTTACGAAAATGAATTAACAAGAAGTTTAATAAATAAATAATAATGCTAAAAAACAAATTTTTTGCAAACTTTAGAATTTGGTTATGAAACTTATACCATTTGGTTTGGGCAATTTTCTGATCAATTTTCATGTATAAAGTTTTCCGATCGGAGTTCAGATGAAAAGTTATTAGCGTTTGAAGTTTTTGAATTAAAAATAATTATATATATATATAATAATGGTAGTAAAGTTAATTAATGATAATACTAAGGTTAATGAAAATTTAAAGGTTAAGTAATGTTAATGTTAAATCAAATCTAAGAAACTATAAATAAGTGGAAACCTATTATTGCAATCAGATTGGAATGAAACAAACAGAATCTTTCAAAACAAGCAATAAAATTAAAAAATCAAAGCATGTAGATAAATTCACAAATTACAAACGGCGTGGTTGACCTAAGATGTACCTAGGTCAATCGGTAGCGGTTGACCTAGGTCATGAGCGGTCGACCGTTGCTAGAGTAAAATTGACAGTAAACGTTAGCCTAAACGGTTCGAATTTAAAACAGTTTAATCAAACGGCTTACATGAACCCCTATAAATATAGACTTAGATCCTCACTTCCAACCTCATATTTTCGAAGTGACGTCAGAGCTCTGTCATTTTCTCTTCTCCTCTAAAATTCTAAATTCATAGAAATAGTTCTAGTTTATACGTAAACAAAATTTGAGAATTGTAGAAGATGATTGAGAAGGAAAATGGATTCAAATCAAATCGCCAAAGCCAAGGTAAATTATAAATCCAAATCTAAAATACAAATCAAACTCCAAATCTCGATCTCTGATAATCTACATATGCTTGCGGTGTATAAATCCAAATAGGTAGAAAAAGGGTGTCAAAGTGGAATAACATGGATTAGATCTGGAGATTTGAAAAGCTAAAAAGGTGGTCAGAATATTATATAATTTTGTATAATAGTAGATTTATATCTTTGTAGATCTATTCCTATATGCATGAAACATAAATGGGAGTTGTAGGTTAAATCTATACACATGAAATGAAATTGAAAATCTTGCCCACATATTCTACAGTTGTTAACTTTATATCTATATATGTTATATGAATGCAAACATGGAAAATGTTTGGGATATTAGCAGTCCCTAAATTTATTATTGAAAATAGTAAACCATGAAATTGTAATTGATGAATAGTTCCAAATTGGTATTTAAATGGATAATAAGACATAAAATAATAAAATCACGGTAAGATTATAGGTGTATAACTGGTATTTTAGTTCGTTGGAATATAAGATGTTGCAATGTGAATTTATACATTATCAAGTTTAAAATAAATAGAAGTGTATCGTTTGAAATTACAAGGTATACACCTAAAAGAAAGACTGTATAAAATAGGGAATATTTACCATATTTTGTAATGTCTATTTCAATAACTATAAAAATACAATTTCTTGTATTTTCAAACGCAACACAAATCTTTCTGTTGGATAAGTTGTAGAAATTTACAGTGTTAACCTTTCCATTTAGGAAAAAAGTAATTCCATCGCATTAAAATGCAAAAAAATCCCTAAATGTTAAATAAAGAGGTAAATGTGATAAGATAAAATGATGCGTGATAGAAATAAAAATGGAAATTAAATTAAAAAACTGAGAATAGGCAAGGATAAATTAAAGGGGTAAAAAGGGAATAGAAATAGAAAAAGGGAAAAAGAATGGAAACGGACATTGTAAACCTTTCAAAAAGAAAGCGGTAAATAATCTTAAATCAAGTAAGGTATAAGCGCATTAGAAGTAAAGAATTAAAGCTAACAGTTACTATAGGGGCAAGATAATTAAGTAAGAATGAATAACGATATATATAAATAATATATATATATACACACGTAGCCTTAAGTATGCGTTTATGATGGGTGTGAACTATTAAAGTTAATATATGATTAAATGAATAGAATAACATAGTCATTAGAATAGGTTGGAATGCGAGGTTAGTAGTGTTATACAATAGAAGTTTGCCCACCTCAAGGGGCTACCAGTGGTTATGTATACATTATATTAATGTGAGACATGTCAAACCATAGGACTCGTAGAGAGTATACGCTTGCGTATATATGAAGGAATACCCCAATAGATAGAGGAGTTTGGTTCAAATATAGAAAAGGGGTATTGTGTAACAGTCCGATGATTTTAAACGAAATTTTAATTGAAAACAAAACATTTTGAAATATTAATTTAAATATAAATTGTAGAAATTCGTATAAAACGAAAATTTAAAACGTTACATTTCGTCACGTTTTGTCCGTTCTTAACTTTACATCAGAATCAAATTTTATTAACGATGATATTAGCTATTTTAAATTTTGATTTATAAAGATACGTTATATTTTAAGAAACCGTTAACATTTTTAAATTTTTTTTTTTTTTGAAAGAAACAAGTAACGGTTGTACGTTACTTTGGGCGTTACACTGTACGTGCATTGTTCCATGGTCCACTTATTTCAGCTGTATATTTCAGTTTGAAAATGTCAAATCTTGCATTGAATTGCACGTGAGAAATGGTCCACTTACCCCTTTATCTCCCTTACGTTTCGTTCAACATTTATTTTGCCTTAAATTCCTCTAACCGATCAAAACCCTGCTTTTGCCTTCTTTCTACAAAAATTATTGGCAGCTGTTCATTTTTTGTTTCGTTCAAAAAGCTCCATTCACAAAAAGCTTTCTCTGTAGCTTTTGTTCAGAGTCTCGTGTGCATCTAATAGGGTAAGCATACCTCCTCCTTTCAATTATATTTTGTTTCCCTGTTTGCTGTTGGCCAATTCCACACCTTCCTCCTTTTTCCATTTGTATAAAGAAAGTTGTGGCTTTGGTTTTTGTTTGCTGTTCTAGCAACATTCGTTTTGCTTTTACTTTATTTTTTTTTTTTAAATCTTGGCTACCTGAAGTCTACCACCCCAGGAAACCCTGCTATCCCCATGCCTATTCGCCATGCCTCCAACATCATCGAACCCCAGCCTGCCACCACGTGACCCACGCCGAACGAACCCAGCCTGCCACCACGTGACCCCACGCCGAACGAACCCACCCAGGCGAACCACTGCCATCGCCGACCCAAACCCTTCGCCTGAACCTACCTTCATCCAGCCCACCACCGAACTCACGTCTCCATCCACTACCACATGCTGAGACCATCACCGAACCCCACCATGTCCACCACGGGACCAACCACCACGTCTCCACCACGCCTCCGTATCCCTTCGCCAGACCTACGCATGCCATCACTTTCCAGTCCTCCACCGAGCAACAGCCCTCCACCACACAACCAGACCCAAGCCAGTTCGTCCCCAGGCCACCATGCCGAGCCCACCACCGGAACTCCACCATCACTCTGCGAAACCCCAGACTGAACCGTGTTCATTGGCCTCCATGCCGAGAAGTGAAAAGATATTGCTTTGTTCCTTTGGCTTTGGTAGCCGAGCCTATTTTATACTAACTTTTGTTTATCGTGCCTCTGGCTTTGGAAAAGAGAAATGAGAAAAATTGTTTTGCACTTGTGTAAATTTTGTACTTTGTCTATTATATTCCGAGCCTCTGTTTGGAAAAATATGATGAACAAAAGCTGTTTGTCATTTTTTTGTTTGGTTTGAAATTGTTGGTCACGTGTTTGTTTCCTCTACCTATTTTTGTATTTGGTTTCCAGAGCTTTTATTCGAAGTTTTAAATATACTGAACTTTGTTTTGAAAAAAAAGTTGTTTTGTCACTTTGAAAATTTTAAAGTTATAATCGATTTTCAAAAGTAGGCGTGCTAATTGTTTTGATTTTTAACCTGTTACTTTTTCGTTGTTCGCTTCATTGAAAATTCGTTATTCGTGCAATCTTAGATTTGATTATTTATTGTGCCTTTGGTTTGAATATAGTTGGCGCATCCGCTAACGACTGATCGTGCTATCCGCGTGCTTTCGATTGACATCGTACTTCTTTCTTTCCGAATCTCCAGCTCCGTAGAGGTGAGTAAATCTCACACGAATATTCATACTTATATAATTATGAAACGACCGCAACTGAATGTGTAGAAATAAATAAATAAATAAATGATGTTATAATTACCTGTGATTTATTTATAGTTGATGTTAATTATTAAAACTGCATATCGTATCATCTGTTATATCTGTTCTTATTTTACTGTTATTCTATTCTGTTAAATCACACTGCAAGTTCCCTGTAGAATAGAATCACTATGGGTTGAAATGATACATACCCGAACGAACTTTAGAATAAGGGAAGGTCGTTATGGGCTGAAATGATAGGCCCGAGCGATTTTCAATTTAATTTTATTTACTTGGGATTGCGGGTTTGAAATGATAAAACCCGGATTTTTCTTTGTAAATTACGGATTGAAATGATATAGTATCCGTATCACTTGAATTAGGCTAGAAAATATTATACAGACCCGTGGTTATTTTTATGTATATTCTGAATATTTTTAAATAATTTAAAAATTGTAATAATATTTAATTTGATTTAAACCGAATTTTTAAATGATTTATTTAAAATAGAAATGATTTTTCTATGTGATAAATATAAATAAATGGAGGAATATTGATTTTAAAACGAAACTTAAATTTGGAATTTTGATAAAAAAGAAGAAGAGAAAGATGGAAACTTAAGTTAAATAAATTGAAATGAAATTTAGTTTAAATTGGTGGAAAAATGGAGTTTAAGTTTAAATGTTGAAATGAACGTAATAAGCAAATTTGTAAGTTTGGTTTTAACTTGTAAAATTTCCCTTTAAATAAATTGTTAAAGGATTGAAAATGAACATTTTAAATGTATGATTTTATAAGTTTAACTAGGTAGAATCTGTAGCACTTGTTAAGTGTGGCGGATTTTATAAATGAACCAAAAGACTAAAATGAACTAAAGCTATGATAGTACTTGGTAAGTGCTGTTGTAGCAGAAACTAAAATTGAACTTGAACTAATAAAAAGCTACTGTAGCACTTGTTAAGGACTGCAGTAGACTGAAATATGATTTTGTTTAAACTGAACTGATATAACAATTATAAATATTGTTTTGTTGAAAAAAAATGGTTTTCGAATATAACTTGCCGCCACACTTTTAAATACCGTGGAAGCTGAAATTTTTAATGTTTTTGTTTAAGTGAATAAGTGAACTCCGAAGGGTTAGATTTTGGAAAAAATAATATTGATTTAAAGGAATAATGACTTTGTTTTTAAATGGTTTAGTTCGAAGTATATTTGATAAATTGTTTTAAATCTATAACCACGGGTTATAATAACGATTGGTTGGCAAAGAGACCGGGATCGGATATGGACATACTCTCTGTCGATACCGAAAACCACTTTGACAACCGTGTACGCGGTGGAGATTCCAGAATGAAGTAGGATGGTGGCGACGTCCTTAAGGTATTACGTGGACCCAACTCCCGTGAGTTGGCATAAGGTGGCTAAAACAGGAGCGATCTCGGACCAGTGAGGTAGCACCTCTTCTCGGACACATTTCTTCGATATTATACTCTTACTGATTTGACTAGATGGCCATCCTCCGATTTGGGAATGTTGTTCGAGGTGGAACGGTAGTGGCTGCTATGCGTATCCATCAGTCCGTGTGCGTAATTGGTATATCTACCCTGGCATTGCCTAGTTGTGCCGTGTCACCTACCATACCGAGCTTTACTACGATTATGATTTTAAGATCCGACCGCGTTAAGGTTCTCCATCCCCTTAACGCTATTTTCCGGTATGATTATACTTTACTTATGTAGACACTATTATAATAGCGAATATTACTACATAGTAGATAGTTTAACGGATCCTTAGAGGATGGGCGGTCCCAAGCATCTTCTAAGTTACTTGTACCTTTACTACAGTTCATTTGAGTTGGTTTACATTGTATAAGTATGTATATCCTGACTCGAGTGTTATGTTTTATTTTATGCTCGGGTCAGCCTGAGTATTCACAGCTTTGGATTCACCTTTCTGGAGCTCGGAATCACTGGAGATTCTGCCTATCTAGTTATCTTCCTATTTCAGTTTCAGTTGTCTTATTTCAGCTTTTGTTTTAGAGACTTGTGTATTTGGGATTTCTACTGTACTTGTTTCAGAACTATATTGGGTTTCAGACTATGTATTTTGTATTTGATTTTAGACTATGTATTTAGTGGCTTCATGAACCACTATGGTATTTTTAAATTCCGCTGCGAGTTATTCTGATATTTCTGTGTCTGTGATTCTATGAAATGATTTTATTTGCTCCAAATTTTATTACAATCTGTTATTTTGCATTATTCAAGTCTGACATGTGTGGATTATTGTCGATTTGAATGGTCCAAAATAGTGGGTCGTTACATTTGGTATCAAAGCTTTGGTTTAGGCAAACCTTAGCCTATGGAGCAAAAACTCATTAGAGATAGGGTAGAAATACCCTAGAATGAGTGAAATCAAACTCAGAATCATTTCCTTGTGAGTGAACGTATTTTTCAAAGTATAAAATGATTTTAAAATGATTTTTCAAATGATTTTTCAAAGATTATTTTGATATAAAGTTTTCTTGTTTTAAGAAGAAATTTTCTAAACTTCCTTCTTTCCGTATCTACCTTGTTAGGAATTTTGTTATTAGGATATTCACCCAAGTGACCTTATCGTGTTTTTATCTTAACTTATCTTAGTCTTCTTTGTACCTTGTCCTAAATTAATTCTTGATATTTCCAGGATGAATCGTGGAAATGCTAGAGGTAGGGGTCGTGGTATTGCCCCAGTTCCTCCACCTGTTGCACCCGTTAAGTTTACAGTCCTTTGCAAAGAATTCTCTCAGCTCGGTGGCACTAAGTTCACCGGTTCAGAAAGTATCATCGAAGCCCAACAATGGCTAAGAAGTTTGGAAAGAATCTTTACTGGTTTAGAGATCACTGATGCCCAGAAGCGTCAGTTAGCAGCATGGCAGCTGCAAGAGTCAGCCCTAGATTGGTGGGAGTCTGTTACGACTCACACTAACGAAGGTGATCTTTCGTGGGAGCAGTTCAGGTATCCTTTGAGTTAACTTGAATTTTTCCCCATTTCCTTTCTTTTCGAATTCATCTTAAGTTCAGTTTCTGTATCTTCTTTCCAGGGAGGCTTTTGTGGCAAAATGGATGCCCGAAGCCGGGAAATCTCAGCTTTACCGTGAATTCATGGACCTCAAGCAGGGTACCATGTCCTTCTCAGAGTATGAACGGAAGTTCAATGAACTCTCAAAATTCGGTCCTGGTCTTATCGATACTCAGCTAAAGAAGAATGAGAAGTTCATTTCTGGAGCTCGCCCAGAGTTCTACGATCGCCTTATTTCACATGTTCATGGAACATTTACTGAGCTCATGGATATGGCTATCCGCTATGAGAACCCTACTTCCAAGGGTCCTGCTACTTCTGGTACTCATGTCTCACAATCTTCCTCTGCAAATTCCAAGAAGAGAAAGCCCAACTTCCACCAGCAGAAGAAGAATTGGATCAAACATGCGGGCTTGGGATCTTCAACATCTGCTCCTTCTCAGAGACACCCTATTGATCTTTCCTCCATTACTTGCTTCAAATGTGACCAAAAGGGACACTATGCCAATAGTTGCCCTAATCCGTCCAGTGCTGCTGTTCCTCCACCCCAGGTTACCAGGAATGATCTTTGTCATGTTTGTCTTCAGCCGGGTCATTTTAGGAAGGACTGTCCTTTATATCAGAAGGGAAAGCCATCTGGCGTATTTGCTGTCACATCTGCTTCATCACCTGCTCCCGCACCTACTCCTGCTCCTAGCAATAGTCAAGGTACTCTTCAAGGCACCTTTACTTTATTTCATCATCCAGTTCGTGTTTTATTTGATACTGGTGCTTCGCATAGTTTTATTTCTGATGACCTGTGTAATAAGTTTGAACATCTCCTTTCCCCTGAGTATGCTTCTGTTCCTCTATGTGTTTCTAATCCTATTGGTGGTCCTGCAAATCTTAATAAGATTTGTAAACATGTGAAACTCCTCCATTCCGATCATAGTTTTAGTGGCGATTTCTATATCCTTGGTTTCGATGCTTTTGATTTGCTGCTTGGAAGTGATTGGCTTGATAGACACGATGCCCGTATCTCGTGCAAATCCCGAATTGTTTCTCTTAAGGATGATCGAGGAAATTCTTTGTTTATTCAGGGCAGTATGCCTCATGATTATGCTGGTAGCTTTATCTTTTCTCTAGATGCTTCTATTGATGAGCTTCAGTCGACCCGTGTAGTTAATCACTACCCGGATGTATTCGGTGAAGTTACTGCTTTACCTCCCAAGCGGGAAATTGATTTCCGCATTGATCTCATTCCTGGAGCTCGACCTATAGTTCTTCCTCCCAGAAGAATGGCACCCCGCGAGAAGGTTGAGTTAAGGAAACAAATTGAAGACCTATCGTCCAAGGGTCTGATCAGACCTAGTTTTTCTGAATGGGGAGCCGCGGTGGTTTTCATCACCAAGTCCGATGGTTCTCTTCGGATGTGTGTTGATTATAGGGAGTTGAACAAACTCACTATGAAAAATAGATATCCAATGCCTCGCATCAATGACATGTTTGATCAGCTTTATGGTGCTACTGTTTTCTCTCAGCTTGATCTTGCCACAGGTTTTCACCAACTCAGAGTTGCCGAGGAGAGTATTCCTAAGACTGCTTTCCGTACTGAGAATGGATTCTTCGAATGGTTAGTCATGCCTTTTGGTTTGACTAATGCTCCCGCTTTCTTTGTTGACTTGATGAATCGTGTTTTCCGTGATGTGCTTAATAAATTTGTTCTAGTCTTTGTGGATGATATCCTCATTTTCTCTAAGTCTGAAGAAGAACATGAGTCACATTTGAAATCTGTTCTTGAGACTCTTCGAAAGCATCAGTTAAAAGCTAAATTCTCCAAATGCCATTTCTGGAAGGATGAAGTCCGATTTCTTGGGCATATTGTTTCTAGTAATGGAGTTTCAGTTGATCCAGTCAAGATCGCTGCGATCAATGTAAGTCTTTCTTTCCTTCTCTTTCATTTCAATTTACTCTATCTTTCTATTATCCTTCTTTTTCCCTATTCTGTGCAGGATTGGGAAACTCCTAAGACTCCTACTGATATCCGTAGTTTTCTGGGCCTCGCCGGTTATTACCGGAGATTCATTGAGAATTTCGCTCGGATTGCTACACCTCTCACTGCTTTGACTCGGAAGAATGCTAAGTTTATTTGGAGTAGTAAGTGTGAAGCCGCATTCAATGAGTTAAAAGACAAGCTTACTTCCGCACCTGTTCTTACCGTTCCAAATGGAGATGGGGATTAACGGTATACACTGATGCTTGTCGTGAAGGTTTGGGAGCTGTTCTGATGCAGGATGGTAGAGTGATTGCTTATGCTAGTAGACAGTTGAAGACCCATGAAGTAAATTATGTTGCCCATGATCTAGAGTTGCTTGCTGTTGTTTTCGCTTTGAAGCTTTGGAGACATCATCTGTTGGGTACTAAGTTCGAGCTTTTCACAGATCATCAGTCTTTGAGGTATATTTTCTCTCAGAAGGATTTGAATCAGAGACAAGTTAGGTGGTTAGAGTTCCTTGCTTCTTATGACCTCGACATCAACTATACACCGGGAAAAGCAAATGTAGTGGCAGATGCTTTGAGTAGGAAGAAAGCTTTGTTGTGTCAGATTGTTGTTTCTTCGCCTCTTGTGGATCGTATTATGGCTAGACAGGATGAAGATCAGATGCTTAAGTTGATTAAGGAGAATGTTCGAAGTAGAGTTGGAGGTAGTAGTCTTGATGGTAATGGAGCTCAGATTGACGATAAGGGTGTATTGAGGATCAATAATAGGATTTGTGTCCCGAATGTTGATGGATTGAGACAGGAGTTACTTCGGGAGAATCATCAGTCCAGACTTTCTATTCATCCAGGCGTGACCAAGATGTATTAGGATATGAAGAAGTTATATTGGTGGAAAGGTATGAAGCGAGATATTTCCATTTTCGTCAATAGGTGTGCGACTTGTCAGCAAGTCAAGGCAGATCATCAGAAGACCCCTGGGTTATTGCAGCCTCTTGAGATTCCCAATTGGAAGTGGGAACAAGTTTCTATGGATTTCATTGATGGTTTACCGAGGACTAGGAAGGGTAACGAGAGTATCTGGGTTATTGTGGATAGATTGACCAAATCAGCTCATTTCATTCCGGTCAAGTCTACCCGTTCAGCTTCTAGTTTGTCTGAGATTTACATGAGGGAGATTGTTTGTCTCCACGGAGTTCCTCTTAGTATCGTTTGTGATCATGATCCTATCTTTACTAGTAGGTTTTGGAAAGCCTTTCAGGATTCTTTGGGTACTCATCTTAATCTGAGCACTGCTTACCATCCACAAACCGACGGTCAAACGGAAAGGGTGAATCAGATTTTAGAAGATCTTCTTCGTGCTTGTGTGCTTGATTATGGAGGATATTGGGAAGATCATCTCCATCTTGTCGAATTCACTTATAACAATAGTTATCAGGCCAGTATTGAGACATCTCCATTTTCTGCTCTTTACGGACGACCTTGTAGATCTCCTTCTTGTTGGATTGAATCTGGTAATCGTTTGGTTCTTGGTCCTGAGATGGTTTTGGAAGCTTCAGAGAGAGTCGAAGAGATTAAGAGGAAGATGAGGATTGCTCAAGATAGACAGAAGAAGTACGCTGATCGTCGAAGACGGAGTTTAGAGTTTGCTGTTGGTGATTTGGTTTTCCTTAAGGTCTCTCCCTTAAGGAATGTTATTCGTTTTGGTCGTAGAGGAAAGCTATCTCCTAGATTTGTTGGTCCTTTCCGCATTTTGGAAAGAATTGGTTCTCTTGCTTATCGTCTGGATTTACCCGAGAAATTTTCTGGAATTCACAACGTCTTTCATGTATCTCATCTTCGTCGCTATCTGCATGATCCATCTCTTATTATTCAGCCTTCTGCTCTTGATAGTTTGGATATTGAGCCAAATCTGACTGTTGAGAGGAAGCCACTTCGTATCGTCGATCGAGGTACGAAGCAGCTAAGAAGAAAATCTGTCAACCTGGTCAAAGTGCAGTGGAGCACTGATGAACGGGATTGCACCTGGGAGACGAAGGAGAGCATTCGTGCTTCGAATCCGGAATTGTTTATTTCAGGTACTTTTGCTATTCTATCTTATCTTTCTTTGTTTTCCTTCTTCGTTCCTTTTCGAGGACGAAAAACTTTGAGTGGGGGAGAGTGTAACATTCCGATGATTTTAAACGAAATTTTAATTGAAAACAAAACATTTTGAAATATTAATTTAAATATAAATTGTAGAAATTCGTATAAAACGAAAATTTAAAACGTTACATTTCGTCACGTTTTGTCCGTTCTTAACTTTACATCAGAATCAAATTTTATTAACGATGATATTAGCTATTTTAAATTTTGATTTATAAAGATACGTTATATTTTAAGAAACCGTTAACATTTTTAAATTTTTTTTTTTTAAAGAAACAAGTAACGGTTGTACGTTACTTTGGGCGTTACACTGTACGTGCATTGTTCCATGGTCCACTTATTTCAGCTGTATATTTCAGTTTGAAAATGTCAAATCTTGCATTGAATTGCACGTGAGAAATGGTCCACTTACCCCTTTATCTCCCTTACGTT
This sequence comes from Allium fistulosum, assembly GCA_030737815.1. Taxonomy (NCBI): domain Eukaryota; kingdom Viridiplantae; phylum Streptophyta; class Magnoliopsida; order Asparagales; family Amaryllidaceae; genus Allium; species Allium fistulosum. The sequence continues at coordinate 792,257,123 of CM060902.1, read as the reverse complement.
TCGTTCAACATTTATTTTGCCTTAAATTCCTCTAACCGATCAAAACCCTGCTTTTGCCTTCTTTCTACAAAAATTATTGGCAGCTGTTTATTTTTTGTTTCGTTCAAAAAGCTCCATTCACAAAAAGCTTTCTCCGTAGCTTTTGTTTAGAGTCTCGTGTGCATCTAATAGGGTAAGCATACCTCCTCCTTTCAATTATATTTTGTTTCCCTGTTTGCTGTTGGCCAATTCCACACCTTCCTCCTTTTTCCATTTGTATAAAGAAAGTTGTGGCTTTGGTTTTTGTATGCTGTTCGAGCAACATTCATTTTGCTTTTACTTTATTTTTTTTTTAAATCTTGGCTACCTGAAGTCTACCACCCCAGGAAACCCTGCTATCCCCACGCCTATTCGCCATGCCTCCAACATCATCGAACCCCAGCCTGCCACCACGTGACCCACGCCGAACGAACCCAGCCTGCCACCACGTGACCCCACGCCGAACGAACCCACCCAGGCGAACCACTGCCATCGCCGACCCAAACCCTTCGCCTGAACCTACCTTCATCCAGCCCACCACCGAACTCACGTCTCCATCCACTACCACATGCTGAGACCATCACCGAACCCCACCCTGTCCACCACGGGACCAACCACCACGTCTCCACCACGCCTCCGTATCCCTTCGCCAGACCTACGCATGCCATCACTTTCCAGTCCTCCACCGAGCAACAGCCCTCCACCACACAACCAGACCCAAGCCAGTTCATCCCCAGGCCACCATGCCGAGCCCACCACCGGAACTCCACCATCACCCTGCGAAACCCCAGACTGAACCGTGTTCATTGGCCTCCATGCCGAGAAGTGAAAAGATATTGCTTTGTTCCTTTGGCTTTGGTAGCCGAGCCTATTTTATACTAACTTTTGTTTATCGTGCCTCTGGCTTTGGAAAAGAGAAATGAGAAAAATTGTTTTGCACTTGTGTAAATTTTGTACTTTGTCTATTATATTCCGAGCCTCTGTTTGGAAAAATATGATGAACAAAAGCTGTTTGTCATTTTTTTGTTTGGTTTGAAATTGTTGGTCACGTGTTTGTTTCCTCTACCTATTTTTGTATTTGGTTTCCAGAGCTTTTATTCGAAGTTTTAAATATACTGAACTTTGTTTTGAAAAAAAAGTTGTTTTGTCACTTTGAAAATTTTAAAGTTATAATCGATTTTCAAAAGTAGGCGTGCTAATTGTTTTGATTTTTAACCTGTTACTTTTTCGTTGTTCGCTTCATTGAAAATTCGTTATTCGTGCAATCTTAGATTTGATTATTTATTGTGCCTTTGGTTTGAATATAGTTGGCGCATCCGCTAACGACTGATCGTGCTATCCGCGTGCTTTCGATTGACATCGTACTTCTTTCTTTCCGAATCTCCAGCTCCGTAGAGGTGAGTAAATCTCACACGAATATTCATACTTATATAATTGTGAAACGACCGCAACTGAATGTGTAGAAATAAATAAATAAATAAATGATGTTATAATTACCTGTGATTTATTTATAGTTGATGTTAATTGTTAAAACTGCATATCGTATCATCTGTTATATCTGTTCTTATTTTACTGTTATTCTATTCTGTTAAATCACACTGCAAGTTCCCTGTAGAATAGAATCACTATGGGTTGAAATGATACATACCCGAACGAACTTTAGAATAAGGGAAGGTCGTTATGGGCTGAAATGATAGGCCCGAGCGATTTTCAATTTAATTTTATTTACTTGGGATTGCGGGTTTGAAATGATAAAACCCGGATTTTTCTTTGTAAATTACGGATTGAAATGATATAGTATCCGTATCACTTGAATTAGACTAGAAAATATTATACAGACCCGTGGTTATTTTTATGTATATTCTGAATATTTTTAAATAATTTAAAAATTGTAATAATATTTAATTTGATTTAAACCGAATTTTTAAATGATTTATTTAAAATAGAAATGATTTTTCTATGTGATAAATATAAATAAATGGAGGAATATTGATTTTAAAACGAAACTTAAATTTGGAATTTTGATAAAAAAAAGAAGAGAAAGATGGAAACTTAAGTTAAATAAATTGAAATGAAATTTAGTTTAAATTGGTGGAAAAATGGAGTTTAAGTTTAAATGTTGAAATGAACGTAATAAGCAAATTTGTAAGTTTGGTTTTAACTTGTAAAATTTCCCTTTAAATAAATTGTTAAAGGATTGAAAATGAACATTTTAAATGTATGATTTTATAAGTTTAACTAGGTAGAATCTGTAGCACTTGTTAAGTGTGGCGGATTTTATAAATGAACCAAAAGACTAAAATGAACTAAAGCTATGATAGTACTTGGTAAGTGCTGTTGTAGCAGAAACTAAAATTGAACTTGAACTAATAAAAAGCTACTGTAGCACTTGTTAAGGACTGCAGTAGACTGAAATATGATTTTGTTTAAACTGAACTGATATAACAATTATAAATATTGTTTTGTTGAAAAAAAATGGTTTTCGAATATAACTTGCCGCCACACTTTTAAATACCGTGGAAGCTGAAATTTTTAATGTTTTTGTTTAAGTGAATAAGTGAACTCCGAAGGGTTAGATTTTGGAAAAAATAATATTGATTTAAAGGAATAATGACTTTGTTTTTAAATGGTTTAGTTCGAAGTATATTTGATAAATTGTTTTAAATCTATAACCACGGGTTATAATAACGATTGGTTAGCAAAGAGACCGGGATCGGATATGGACATACTCTCTGTCGATACCGAAAACCACTTTGACAAACGTGTACGCGGTGGAGATTCCAGAATGAAGTAGGATGGTGGCGACGTCCTTAAGGTATTACGTGGACCCAACTCCCGTGAGTTGGCATAAGGTGGCTAAAACAGGAGCGATCTCGGACCAGTGAGGTAGCACCTCTTCTCGGACACATTTCTTCGATATTATACTCTTACTGATTTGACTAGATGGCCATCCTCCGATTTGGGAATGTTGTTCGAGGTGGAACGGTAGTGGCTGCTATGCGTATCCATCAGTCCGTGTGCGTAATTGGTATATCTACCCTGGCATTGCCTAGTTGTGCCGTGTCACCTACCATACCGAGCTTTACTACGATTATGATTTTAAGATCCGACCGCGTTAAGGTTCTCCATCCCCTTAACGCTATTTTCCGGTATGATTATACTTTACTTATGTAGACACTATTATAATAGCGAATATTACTACATAGTAGATAGTTTAACGGATCCTTAGAGGATGGGCGGTCCCAAGCATCTTCTAAGTTACTTGTACCTTTACTACAGTTCATTTGAGTTGGTTTACATTGTATAAGTATGTATATCCTGACTCGAGTGTTATGTTTTATTTTACGCTCGGGTCAGCCTGAGTATTCACAGCTTTGGATTCACCTTTCTGGAGCTCGGAATCACTAGAGATTCTGCCTATCTAGTTATCTTCCTATTTCAGTTTCAGTTGTCTTATTTCAGCTTTTGTTTTAGAGACTTGTGTATTTGGGATTTCTACTGTACTTGTTTCAGAACTATATTGGGTTTCAGACTATGTATTTTGTATTTGATTTTAGACTATGTATTTAGTGGCTTCATGAACCACTATGGTATTTTTAAATTCCGCTGCGAGTTATTCTGATATTTCTGTGTCTGTGATTCTGTGAAATGATTTTATTTGCTCCAAATTTTATTACAATCTGTTATTTTGCATTATTCAAGTCTGACATGTGTGGATTATTGTCGATTTGAATGGTCCAAAATAGTGGGTCGTTACATATTGTCTTGATTGCAATAGGCAATATAAACAGGATGGTGAGTGAAGAACGATACTATATTAGCATGTATTAGTACCAAATAAAGGAGTAAGGTTGTACATAGGTCGAGAACGTCATCGGTCATTAGCGGTCAATGGGAAAGGTAGGAGTTACACCTAATGAGCTACACTGCCTACTAATATACGGACCACGTTAGGTCATGCATTGCCACATTGTTTGCTAGTTTGTTTGATAGGAGCAAGGCTAGTTAAACCTATTAAAGGGATCTTTCAAAACATGCATGGGGTAGTCTGTGGAGCTGAGTCTATGGCCAGTGGGGTTGAATCCACCATATTTACGTTCATAGAGTTGAGTCTACAACTGGGAAGTAGACAAGAAAATCCCTAAAAATGCAACATAGAGCACGGTGATATTATTGTAAATCCATTATTAGGCACTATGGGAGTTCCTCGGTACGCACAGCGATGAGAGCGTGATACGGCGAGGGTGGTAGATCCTGCTGGGTGCTGGGTCAGGGGATACTAGCGGGGATAACATGGTTCAATGGGGATCATGGTACTTATATATATTTAAATATGTATGTATGTATGTATGTATGTATGTATGTATACATGCATAGTTATAGTCTACTAAGGATAGATGGGACGTATCGTGCACATATGTAAAGTCGAGAGGACTAATTGAAAATAGAAAAGACATAACAAGGGATAGAAGACAATCGACATAAACTAGTGTTATGTTCAAAGTGTATAATTTATCAATCATCAGAACGTTGTTTTAGCCCCTTCCTCGCTACAACCCATAGGATATCTTTGAAGGACAGATATTGGAACAAGGCGAGAACATTTAAAGTACAAGTTCCTTATCCATGCTCGATACTGAACTTGATAGTGTCACATTTTGGTCAGTAACTATGTGACTTATTGATGTGCATGTAAATGTGCATATTTTTACCACCATATTTAATCTATTTAAATTAAAAAAAATGATCATGTCGGGTATTTTAACTTATTTAAACCAAATTCAAATTATTTTCAAATTGTCACATATTTATCTCCATATGAGGGCAAAATGGTCATTTTTGTGCATATATTAATTTGAGAAAATTTAATTGGAAATTTCTATATTATTTTGTAGGAATTTGGCTTCATATACAAGTGGCTTCATGAAGATATATACATGCACAAGAGTGAATACAAAGGAATGGAGATGGAAATAATTCAAAGCCATGATCATGGAGGACCCTACCTACACACCTTCCTTCATGTACAAATTAGAAGCTAATACACATGCCAATGGCCATTACACTTTCATGCACACTTAATGGGTGATTATTGAAGCTAATGATAACGGCCACCACACTTCCTACAAGGGCATTTTGGGCATTCCCCAAAAAAATGGATTAGGGCTTCATACATGTATAAATACCAATTATGCTTCATGTAAACTCTTCCCTTAGTCTCTCTTAGGCCCTCTTCTCTTAGTTAGTTTTAGTTTAGGAACAAAAATAAACAAAGCTCTTCTCTTTCTCTTTTGCATGGCTACTTAGCCATTTTTATTTTCATGTAACTTTCCTTTTTTTAATGCAATGTTAATTAGTATTCTCTTTTATTTACATGCTTCTTCTCTTCTTATGTTAGTAGTGTAGTTTATTGTTTATGCAAGTAGATTAGAGTTTACTTCTTTTTACTTAGCTTTTCTTTCCATTTTGCTATCTTTTTTACTATTGTTTTATTTTATGTTGCAAGCTACAAGTGTTGATATGATAACACAAATGAGAGGCTAATCCCTTCAATTTAGGGGTAATGAAGTCTCTAATCATGTAGCTTCAACAATTTGATAATCTTTGCTCTCGTTTTGTGCTTCATGAAAAGTTGATGTTTATGTAATTTTGTGTTTGGTATTGAGTTTGATAGCCTATGTTGTTCAAAACAAATAGGTTATGCTTAGTCATATGAATCACAAATTGCCTCTTCATCTACATATGATTATGACAATGAAGTGAATGTTGAAATTGAAATTTGATGGTCTATATTTCTAATTAATAGTTAATAAATCATACTTAAAATAGATTTTTCTTTCAACTTTGTTGTCATTTTTCATGGGAATTAAAAGTGGTTTAAATGTTGTGTTATAGTTTGATGGCTTATGTTGAGCTAATTAATAGCACAAATGAGCCATACTTATGATTAACACATCATTTAAACTCACTTATGACCAAAAAAGAGAGATCATAATTTCATAATTTGTTGAACTATATGATCTAGAGAGTGGAATTATCTCTAAATTGTCATTTAACTCTCATATTTTTTATCACTTTCTTTTTGTCATTTTTCTTACATTTTCTAGCCAATCACTCTAAATCTTTGGTTAATTTGATTGAATAGAAAGTTAAAATCAACAATTCCCTACGGATCGACCCGTACTCGCCACGTACTACGATCTTACGTCATGCGCTTGCGGTATAAATTTAATTTGAAATTTTTCGACAGTTTTCTAATTCGATAGAACTTCCGTCGTTAAACAAGTTTTTGGCACCGTTGCCGGGGAATTTGGTTTGATTTTAATTTTCTATTCTTCGAATTATTTTTTTTGGTTTTTGTGTGTGTTTGTTTGGTGTGTGTTTGCATTTAAAAAAATATATTTGTTGTGTGATTTTATTTGTGTGCTTGTTTCTTGCTTTTCTTTCCATTTGCATTGCATTTCTATTTTAAAAAAAAACATCACAATTTCAAAACACAAACAAAAATATTTTATTTCCTTTGCAATTTCCATTTTTTTTTACATTTACATTTTTTCTTATTCTTCTTTCCTTTTTTTGTTTTACATTTACAAACATTGCCAACATCACCACTGTTCTGCCTCTCTTTCTCTTTGCATGACACAGTGCATATCCCTACATTACCTCCACTGCCATCACTACAAGACAACACACCTTCACTTCAAATACCTCCACTGTCAACAACATCTTCCACATATTCATATTACTTCTTCATTTGCTATCCAACTTCAACTTTCATTGATATAACTTACATTGATATAACTTCAACTTCAACGTTCTACTGCTCCTCTGCCTTACAGCCAAACCACTTTCTACTTGATCACTTACCTTTGTCCATCCAACACTTGTGATAACATACCCACATACCCACTGTTAATATATACCACCACCCTGGCCATATACAAACTTCTCATATTATTATCTCACTGTTATATTCATATCATCTCACTGATACATTGTGCATATCCATATACCGCCTACACTCCATACATCACCAGAGAAACTGCTCCATCTCACAATTGTGCCTCTGGTCAAAACAGTTGCTACATCAACCACATCATTTCAACTACATTACCTTGCAACCTTGCAATTACTGACCAAACACTTCAAAATTCTGCAATACTCACCTCTACTTCACCAGTGCACAGCCAGTTCAAACCCCATCCATACTTCAAACACTGCCTACTGTGCCACTGTCAATCACCCACCCTCCTCATCAACCCAGTCTACTACCATACATTACTTTGTCACTGCCATATCAGTGCAAATACCATCTCTTCTAACATCTCCTACAACCACAGTTCATCCATCATCTCCTTCCAACCACCAACATCAGTCACCTGACTATAGCAACTTCACTCATCTACAAAAACGCCCACTTCAACCAAACCTCTGACCAACACTGCTGCACACAAAACAACAGTTACATCCACTCACATTGCAACTGCAGCAATTCAACCTCCTCTGCTCCATACTTCAAACCCCCTCACTGTTACACTACTCCATCTTCTCACTATCCAATTTCTACTTGCAAACAACAGACATCAAAACCACAACTACAATCGACCACCCCAAATCACCACTCGACAATCACCCTCCAACCTGCAGTCATCAACCGCAATCCTCCTTCACAAAAAAAAAATTCAAAATCCAAAACTAAAAAAAATTGTAAATATTCCTTAAATTTTCTTTTAAATCCTTTCTTTTGAATTTTTTTAATCAAAAACAAAAATCCAAAAAAAACATTCTTGAAAATGTCCGAGTTTCCCCACTTACGTGAATTTTACAATAGTTGTGAAAATCAATATAATCCGTATGATTTCACTCCAAATTCATATGGATATTTTAACAACAACTATTGTTCAAATGATTCGAATTTTGCACCACAAAGTTTTCAAAATAACGAGCAACCCACAAATCTTGAAAATAGCATTTCATCTTTACTTGAATTCTCTACATAACAAAATCAAAGTATAAATGATTTGTGTAATTCATATTTGTGTAATAACTCGAGTCAAGGATTTCAAAATTTGAATTCAATTCAAAATTCAAACGATTTCGATTATAACCCATGCTAATTCAATTTCGAACTCCAAAATGAATTTCCAAATCAAAACGAAAATGCAAACAACTGTTTAAATGATTTTGGAAATGGGAATATTCTCGACTATGGTTCAATGGAAAATTTTTTTTCTCGACAATTTCAAATTGAAAATCTTCAAGTTAATAGTTATAAATTTGATTTTGTTGAGCAAATGAATGAAATTTACGATGATCACATGGATTCGTTGTTTGAAACATACAAAAAATTACATGAACAACAAAACCAAAGTGTGACGAGTCAAACAATAATCCATCTTTTACCCAAATCGACGATTATCATATAACAACTTTTGAAATTGAAAATAACAATCTTAATGAAGTTGTTGAAAACATGGTAATTGAGTTGTATTTCAGTTCTTTCGTGGGTGTGGAACCAAATTTAAAATTTGACCTTCCTTTTCTCGATTCCAAAAATTTAAATACAACAACTTTGGATTTTGAACTTAATATATACGATGAAGTTGTTGATAATCCAAATAAGGAAGACGAATTCAATGAACATGATTTCTTTGGACTTTTCGAAAACGAGTTGTCGAATTCTGAAGGGGAAGATTTGAATCACCATTTCAATGTTGAAATCAATAATTTTGAAAAATTTGTTAATGATGAGCTTAACTTTCAATTTGGTGAAAATAAACTTGAATTTCAATCAATTGTTTTATTAACCCAAAAATCTTCGAAAATAAAACAGCTCATACGATTTTCAATAAAACGACATTCGTTTTTCCAAATCCACATTCAACTCCGAAATCTTTTATGGTTTGGTTTTCTGAGCTTAAGCTTTGTCTCGCATATTTGATGAGACAAATGAATCGATCTTTGGAAGATCGTTTCATTTACTTTTTGACGATATACTTTCTGATCTCGTGTAAATACCGTTCATTTTCATGTAAATATAGGTCATCTTTTTATTTTTGTTTTATTTTTCTCCTTCCACTTGGGTTGACTGTGGGGACATAGTCAAAATCAAGTGTGGGGGGGAGACTCATCTTCATTTTTTAATTTTCATGGTTTATTTTTGCTTTTTCTTTTAAAAAACTCAAAAAAAAGTCCCAAAAACAATTTTTCTTTTGATTTAATTTTAAAGAAACTCTATAGAATAAATATATGGTTTTGGTTTATTAAATTGGAATTTTTAAAAATTTATTTGTCTCGACAAAAATAAAAATGAAGTTTGATTACAAATAATGATGGTATAACTAGTATATAGGAAGGTTCATACGTGTTAATTATGAAATATTCTAATTGAAAATCTTTGTTTTAAAAAGTGGTGAATTCAAATAAAATAATATAACATTTTTTGTCTTCTAAGTTAAATGGTGCTAAGATGACTTTGCAAAACTCTCTCTTTAAAAAACAAAAAAAAACAAAATTATTTTTGTATATATGTATGTATTTTTCTTAATAAACACCTAGAGTCATGTGTTCACATTCGTGTGTTCACTCGCCATGCTCTGTACCCTTCTCACGTAAGCCCGAAAGGCAGTGCACGATCGGTATATCTGGCCTCAGTTTATCTGAGTTAGGTGTATATATATAAAAAATATTTTTAATAACGCTTACAGTCGATAGGTGTTCACATTCATGTGTTCACTCGCCATGCTCTGTATTCCCTTCACATAAGCCCGAAAGGTAGTGCACGGGTAATATATCTGGCCTCAGTTTATCTGAGTTAGGCATATGTAAATTGTAAGAGTCCTGAAACTCGGCCTTCGAAAATCGACACCCGTACTTCACTTGTACTCAAATGTCGTAGATTCAAACGCCGAATCTGGCTCCCCGGAGCTATAACACCATTAAGTATAACAACACAGCGGAAGAAAGAAACGAATGATATCATATACAACTCCAATGATTACAATATCCAGAATGATATACGACAATGATATCAATATGATACAACAATATCAGAGATAAATAATGATACAGCGGAAATAACAGAAGTGATAACTCCAAATGATCCTCAAAAGAGAATGAGTCCAACAACTCCAACATCAAGCTCAAACCACCATCACGTTGCACCAAGATAAGCAACTTCAGTCGTGATCTCCAAAAACTGAACTAGCTCCAACTAGTCTACTAAACCTGACTATTTGAAAAACCCAACTCTAGACTGCCCGTGTGGAAAATTGTGGGCACCCAGAGTTTAAGAAGGGAATAATAAACTCCGAGTTAATCATGGGACTGGTGTGAGCAAGAAAAACAGTTTATCTTTAAACAAACAACAAAAGGATTTTAAACATTGAAATCCGCAATGCTTTTGGAAAATGAAACTACCATAAGGCCTCTCGCCACACACACAATGCAAATGCAGAATTGGAGGAGATTTCTCCTTATGATAGTCAAAAATGCTTACTACGCAAAATCATTGGATTATTATTATCAGTGCATAGTGGAAAACATTTCGAAAGTATAATATTAATCTTAGCCAGCATAGACATTTCGAACTATGCCTACTATAGTTACCATCTAAACAGTGGTAACCACCATAAGTAAATGGCAGGTTCTACAACTAAAACAGTACAGGGTTCGTATTTGGAATTGGATTTCCAACAATTGGTCAGTCTAAGGAACTCCCTATGCCACATGGGAATGCCTCTGGAGGAACGCCCCGAGAACCACCTGGCTCTCTGCCAACACAAGGCCGGTTACCCCCTTCCCGGGTAGTAAACCTGAGATATGCCACCCTCGGTGGTTTGCGACCTTTATCCGAGGCGCCTCGATCACACAGCAACAATCACACAGAGTAAATGAGATTGGAGCAACCACACAGGTAAATATCTAGGCTCCATACCATGATACCACCTTTTTCCAGAAGGAATGGTCATACCCTAGGGGAGCTACCCCTGAAACCTTGCCGCATCTTTCTTGTTTCGACCATTTCCGGTTTGTGAGGTCCGATGAGGTCTCGTCCACAAAGCTACGCTTTATACGAAAGCCATGCTTTGATCAACAAATGATCAGCAACACACAGCAACACTTAGCATGCCACACTACCAAATTGGTAGTATATCACTGATAACCTTCAACTACATAACCTCTGAGATCGTACGTCTCAGAGAAGGGTGTTAAGCTAAGAGAATAAATTCTCCGCCACCAAACAAAAATGTATTTGAAAGAAATCAGCTTTATATCTCAAAGTGTAGTGTCAGACATACAACCATACAAGTCTGTTCCGGGTTCGAACAGAACCGAAGGCACTTCCAAAGAAGCCCTTGCAAATCCGGATAATTTCTAATCACGTCCGGACTTCCCATCACAAAGGGTGCTAAAATCTCTATATCGGGGACCAGTCGATGCAGAGACATTCGACGAGTTGTCCTTTCGTTTTCGAAAATATCCGGTCTTCACCACCGGTCTCCAAATGCTATCCATATACGACGTATCATTATTCGGAATGGGTTATATGACACAAAGTCCTCTACCGGCTAAACCGAATAATGAGCGTAATATTTAAAAACATATGGATATTGGGATTTCGATTAAGTCACGACTTATTACCCAAATTTTTTCCTTAAATGGTTTAAACACATTACCATTTCTAATCTTTTACACGAAAAGATTCATTTCACAAAGTTCACCCAGTTTCACAAAGATCTATTCATAGATTTCCATTTCAAACTTGAAATTCCTTTGACACAAATTGGAAATTCATTCCTTATATGAAAGCTTCTATTATTTGAAAACAAATAGTTTTCATTTTGGAAAATCCGATTCATTTATACGAGTTAAAGTTTTTGGGTTAAATTCAAATTCTCAAACCAATACTTTTAAAATGGTTTAAATTCATATAAACACATTTACAACTTGTATCACATTTTTAAACCAAAATTTTCAATATAGAATTCAATTCCAAATTTTGAATTCAAATTCAAATTAAACTATATAAATTGGAAACTTTACCAAGTTATTCAAAATAACTTTTATCTTAAAAACTCCTTTTCGAAAGCTTTAACATTTAACCCAAATCCATTTCCAAAATCAATTGAAATTAAAGTTTCAATTTCAAAAATATTAAATTTACATCATTTGTAACTTAACCGATTTCCTCGTGAAATCCATATTTGTGTGTGTATAAGTGTGGTCCAGGGGTTTCACACAGTAGTGCAACAACATTCAATCATCACATCATCACAGATTTAAGCATATCAATATCGACAAGCGGTGTATTCCTATAACGCTTATCTTTTATTCACAGAATCACAGATAGATAATATAAATGCATTATAAATAAATGAATTACATTCATTACAGCTTGAATTAAAACAATTCATATTACAAAGCATCACACATCAGGGATATCAACAATTCAAAACACTCAATAGAATTCAAATATTCATAAGTAAGATCAGTTATCACCTGATTAATTTAATCAGATTAATTACTTATGAATAAATTACTAATCCTGGTTAATTAATATTAATTAATTACAAACCATTTTAATTAAGTAACCTTTAATCATTAAATAATTAACCTTTAATTATTTAATTATCCTTTAATTAATTACATATATTAATTAACCATTAATTAATTACCATTTAATTAATTATCCTTAATTAATTATTGCTTAATCACTTGATTAATCAACCACTAATCATTAATTAATTATCCTTAATTACTTTCATTAATTAACCTTAAATTAATTAATTAGTATTAAATTAATTATCTTAATTAATTTATCACATAAATTAATTATCCTTTAATTACTCATCATTAATTACTTAACTCATAACAAATTAATTAATCCTTAATTAATACTTAATTAACCTTTAATTAAATAATTATCATTAAATTTCCAATTAATGATTTTTTAATCTAAAGATAACCCATTTATCTTCATTAATTACCTAATCACCATTTAAATCTTTATTTTGATTAACCTTTAAGATAAATTATCATTAACATCTAATTTAACTTAAAACCTTTAAGTAAATTAAAACATTTAATCTTCTTAATAAAAAATAAATTTAAGAAGTAATAAGGGATTAAAACACTTCAAACTTGATTAATTTAAAATTATTTTAAAACCCTTAATTTATTCAAAAACTAAAAATAAACATTTTCTATCTTACAAAAATAAATCGAGAAAAGGTTTTAAAACCTGATTTAAATGAAAACTGGTTTAATTTAAATTTTAAAAATGTCATAACATAAGCCCGAGACCACTTCGGCTTTCACCCGAGCCAATGCGTGAATCACCCGAGATTAACTTCGAGTTTCCTCCTTCTTCCCCAACCTAACAAAACAACCCAGACATGCGCATATACACGTGCACATGCACGGATGATCGGAGCTTCTCCGATCATCGCTGCGACCATCGACACTTCATCGAACACCTTCCCCAATGGTTTGATCACCCAAAACCCCGAGTTCATCCTCAAATTAAAATTGAGCAAACGAGACATAACCGAAACCAAATCGATCAACCAAAAGCGCCATGCAACGATGATCACGACCACTGGAATACTTGCTGTTCCACCAGAGCCATGCCAAAACACCATGCTTCGATTCCCCTAGGTCCGGCCTCGTCCGATCTCCCATTGGCGACGCAATCACCTCGAGAACAACTTCTACCCAAACTGACAATTAAACCCTAGTTTGTCGTCGCTACACCACCATGACGAATTATAAAATTATTCACCATTTTTCTGAAAACCACCAACACATCAGCCTCCTTCACCATTAACCACGACGTTCAATTCACCCTCGATCATCGGAGATTGGCAAAAATGCAAATCTCGTTCAATATACAATTTCTCTCGATTTACAGAACTAAAATTTATGAAATGATTCTCTAAAATCATCATTTTCAAATTCGAACTTGGTTATGTAATCAAACTATAAAATTAAAATGTTTGATTTTTCTGTTGTTTCAAAAGTTACACTGTAATGTATTATTTTTGAAATATCCCTTGAATATTTTTATTTGCAATTATTTTTAAGGATGAGATTTCATAGTTATCATCATTTTCTTTTTAAAAATCATGGCCTAATATTGATTGTACAAAGAGAATTTGAATTTTTAGAACTTGATTTTCAACCTGAACTAAGAACAGAGCTTATTTTCTTATATACATACATATACACTCAGATATTTGCATATATACAGACATGCAAGCAAATCTACACATCATTCAACCACATTTCATATCACACTTCAAAGATCATCAAAATGTAACAAGGTCAAGTGGTTTGCTCATAGTAATTTCTAGAAGAAACAGAGTTCCCACAATTTTGAAATAGGCTTTAAGAAAATGCAAGCTGAAGCTTCCCTGATCTCTGATTTGTATTGATTTGTTTGAGTTTAAGATGATATTTGTTTTAAGTTTACATAGTTTTGATGGACGAATTGAAATGAGAAGGCTGATAAAAGAAAATGAGTTTACATGTGAAAATTTTTGTACAGGGTGATGATATTATTTTGTACAAAGTGATATTAATGCCTTGTACCATATATCAGAGATTTTTTTCTCTTAGGGCTGATGTGATTTTTGTTGTGGTGGCTTGTTTGATAAGCTTATACTTATACTTATCCAATGTTTGTACATAGATATTTATATTTTTTCTTTTCTTTTTATAAGTGGATATATTTTTATACTTCACTTGTTTCATATATATATTTATTATTTGAATGTATTTCTTCTTATACTTATTAATTTATAATATAAATGAATTTCTATATTTTATTTTGTTGTTAAAATTTTAATATGTTTACTTTGTTTGTTGACTTTATTTTCATTAGTACATACTTGTTTAAATTTAGCTAATGGGTCACTTTATATTACACAATTCATCTTATAAATTTTTGTTTCTATTTCCAGCTTAAGTATTTGTTTTATCTTCATACAAATTATCTTGTATTTTTCTATATTTTTATTTATTTTTAAACCATTTATCTAAGATTTAAATTCAAATCACATATATACAATATTTAAATTCATATAATTTAATATATATTCTATTTGAATTGGGGAAACTCGAATCAATTTACCAATTAATTTTACAATTTTAATTCAAAAATTAAATTAATTATCACTTTAAATTTATATAAAATCCGGGGTCGTTACATAAATATTGTAAATATCAATAAAAAAATTCAAATAAGAGAGAGTAAGTAAATGAAATCCAAGCACTATTTTAACTTATTTGATTTGACTTGTTATTAAAAAGAAATGAAAGTACCACTTTGGTAAACTTTGATAATCAATTAAGGATCTATTTCATGGTTACACTTTGTTATCAACTGAAACAACGAGTTAACTATTGTCTATTTTTTATGATAACTTGATTTTTGTTGAAAATTTTGACGAGTAAATGACTTAAAATTTCAAGATAATAACCAACCTATAATTAACTTATTTGTGTTAATTTAAAAGTAAATCCATCATTCATAAATATTTTCAAAAACTTACATTCACATCTTTGTAAATAAATCTTGCATTTTGTAAATATTTTCATCTTGCATTTGGATTTTATGGGTAGTATCCGTTGAAAACCCTCACGAGACAACACTCGTCCTACTGGGGACACTTAGAGGTTTAACAGCTTGTTGCATATGCTCAATGCAATCGTGCTCCCTACGAAAACGGATTTTTAACTTAGTTTTTTTTCCTTTATTCGAGGACGAATAAAAAGATAAGTGTGGAGGTATTTGATGTGCACGTAAATATGCATATTTTTACCACCATATTTAATCTATTTAAATTAAATAAATGATCATATCGGATATTTTAACTTGTTTAAACCAAATTCAAATTATTTTCAAATTGTCACATATTCATCTCCATATGGGGGCAAAATGGTCATTTTGTGCATATATTAATTTGAGAAAATTTAATTGGAAATTTCTATATTATTTTGTAGGAATTTGGCTTCATATACAAGTGGCTTCATGAAGATATATACATGCACAAGAGTGAATACAAAGGAATGGAGATGGAAATAATTCAAAGCCATGATCATGGAGGACCCCACCTACCCACCTTCCTTCATGTACAAATTAAAAGCTAATCCACATGCTAATGGCCATTACACTTTCATGCACACATAATGGGTGATTATTGAAGCTAATGATAACTTGGCCACCACACTTCCTACAAGGGCATTTTGGGCATTCCCCAAAAAAATGGATTAGGGTTTCATACATGTATAAATACCCCTTATGCTTCATGTAAACTCTTCCCTTAGTCTTTCTTAGGCCCTCTTCTCTTAGTTAGTTTTAGTTTAGGAACAAAAATAAACAAAGCTCTTCTCTTTCTCTTTTGCATGGCTACATAGCCATTTTTATTTTCATGTAACTTTCCTTGTTTTATGCAATGTTAATTAGTATTCTCTTTTATTTACATGCTTCTTCTCTTCTTATGTTAGCAGTGTTGATTATTGTTCATGCAAGTATATTAGAGTTTACTTCTTTTTACTTAGCTTTTCTTTTCATTTTGCTCTCTTTTTACTATAGTTTTATTTCATGTTGCAAGCTACAAGTGTTGATATGATAACACAAATGAGAGGCTAATCCCTTCAATTTAGGGGTAATGGAGCCTCTAATCATGTAGCTTCAAAAATTTGATAATCTTTGCTCTCTTTTTGTGCTTTATGGAAAGTTGATGTTTATGTAATTTTGTGTTTGGTATTGAGTTTGATAGCCTATGTTGTTCAAAACAAATAGGCTATGCTTAGTCATATGAATCACAAATTGCCTCTTCATCTACATTTGATTATGACAATGAAGTGAATGTTGAAATTAAAATTTTATGGTCTATATTTCTAATTAATTGTTAATAGACCATACTTAAAATAGATTTTGATTTCAACTTTGTTGTCATTTTTCATGAGAATTAAAAGTGGTTTAAAGGTTGTGTTATAGTTTGATGGCTTATGTTGAGCTAATTAATAGCACAAATGAGCCATACTTATGATAAACACATCATTTAAACTCACTTATGACCAAAAAAGAGAGATCATAATTTCATAATTTGTTGAACTATATGATCTAGAGAGTGGAATTATCTCTAAATTGTCATTTAACTCTCATATTTTTTATCACTTTTTTTTGTCATTTTACTTACATTTTCTAGCTAATCACTCTAAATCTTTGGTTAATTTGATTGAATAGAAAGTTAAAATTAACAATTCCCTGCGGATCGACCCGTACTCGCCACATACTACGATAGTACGCCATGCGCTTGCGATATAAATTTAATTTGAAATTTTTCGAAGGTTTTCTAATTCCATAGAATTTCCGTCGTTAAACACTTATTTTATTTTGTTATTCCGCTGTGAGTTATATCATTAGTGCTCTGATGTGCATTTATTTATTATAGGATACCAAACCAACGATCCGTACTTTGGTGGACTTGGATTTTCGATTTAGCAAAAATTTGGGCCCAATGGGGTACGGGTTGTTGCATTTAGTATCATAGCATAGTTAGTCAATCTTATAAATTAGTAAAAGTTGAGTGAACTTTGTATTTTCCCTATAAATACAAATATATGATATGTTGAATCCTAAAAATTCTACCTATAGAGTAGTTGCAATCATACACTAAAATATGGATAAGTTGATTATGAGTTGGAGTAATGGAAGAAGTTAAAGTTATACACCTACCCCCCGATTACCCCATGGGAAATAAGTCATATGAAAGACATTGAATTAAAAGAGCATGAGTGCAGCTTATGGAAGGTCTTTGATGCAGGATCGTACGTGACTCCCTATTTGGACCCCAATAGCCCAATGATTGTATAACCTCGTATAATGCCAATTGATGATGTACAAAAGGTCCAGATAAGGGAAAATTAAGAATCCCTATATTGTAGGTATCCGGAAGTAATCGAGTTCCCAAAAGAAGGTGTGAAATAATCACTCCAAGATGATAGCCGGATTTAATATTTAGGAAAAGAAGAAATGTCCAAAAAATGACGAATAAAAATCTATTCTAAGTCCGACCCCATTTAAAAGAATTTAGTATAAAATTAGAAATGATTTCAATATAAAAGTATGAGAAAATATATGTATAATATATTTGAAATGATTTTCAAAGAAATTATTTGAAGGTAGAAAAACCATACTTTTGAAAAGTAAGCAAATGAAAATATATAAACAGCTGTGTAATGTTAAATAAAAAAAATTAGTAGAAAATTTAAAATTGTTGACCGAAAATAACAGTAAATGGGTTTTAATAAAAAGGTTAATTATTTTGAAAAAAATGACCGTGTGTGGCTCGTTAATTTTTATAAGACGAATTTTTTTAAAGTTGGAAAACTCTTTTTTAGGGGTAGATAGTAGGAAGTGGTACAAATTTAAAATGGGATAAATAGTATGGATAAGTATACTAGATGCCAAAAATAAAAGCAGAGGCGAATGCACTGTCATGGTTCAATAGAGAGACTATAGGTTGAGAAAAAAGTTAATAAAGAGGAACCATTAAATAAGAGTAGTTTAGGTAGAAGAAAGATAAACAGTAGTAACATTATGAAATACAAATAGAAACAAAGTTATGAATTTTTATAAAATAATGTTAGTGATTAGAAATAACATTAGGAGATTATAAATAAATAAATAAAAAATACTAGTAATTTAATTAGAACCAGCATAGGAAATTAAAGGCAAAACAAAGGAAAATGGACATTTTACATTGTTATGCGCATTTAGTATAAGTATTTTTTAAAAATCACCTTCACATGTATTAGTGACTCTGCCAAGGATTGGAATTAGTGATAGTATGAGTGATAAGAAAATGTTAGAGTGAGAGTTGTTCTTATCTACTCTAATTTTTATTGTTTAAATTATAAAGGATGTTTAGAAATACTATAAAATACATTTTGAAAAAAAATGGTTTGGTATAACAATTGAGTTTTTAAAAGAAAAACTTAATAAATGGTTTGAGGTAAAATCATAATTTTTAAGAAGTAAAAGTTGAAAAAGGTCTTTAAGAGGAAGAGAACATTTATAAATTTAATTGTAGTTTTAAAAGTTAAGGCACTAAGTTATTTAAATTTGGTAAAAAGTTTTTAAGTCGTACTTTTAAAGATAAAAAGTTTTGGGATTTAAATACTTCAAAAATTTTAAGTTTTAATTTTTTAAAAATTGACGAAGATCATATCAAAATTATAAATATGGAGTAGATAGAAATGACTGTCTAGGTAAGACGAGGAAAAAGTAAGGCTATGAAAAAAATAGCAAAGATTGCTTATGGAGTAGTAATAAGGAATCCCCATAGAGTGTAAGAATATTGTGAGCGCCTAGGAATGTTTTGTTAGCCATGTATGCAAGCCAGCGGGGAGCCTGCAAAGAATGATAAATTAAAGTACAATTCTACAAGTTCTAAGGTATGCTCGTAGGAAAGATCAAGAATAAAGGAAGTAAATACCAAGATTTGAGAATACAATCAAGAGATTAGGATTAAGAGAAGATAGTAACAGAGGGTAATAAGATGGCAAATATACATAAAGGACATTGGTAGACCCAAAGTTAAGAAAGACGGGATGGAGGATGAGAAAAGTAATTCCGCCAAGCTAGTTGCTAACGAGTTATTCAAATGTGCATAGTTTGTATTTTTCACTCACTACAATATAAGGATGCACAATTTTTTCCATAATTAGGTATGGTAATTGTTGGGCGAATTCTCACCACCGGACCAGAATAACCGGACCAGCCACCCTCCAAATTAAAGCAAACCAACTCTTCCACCAGAACCACCGAATCAAAGCTTCACCCATCCACTCTATCTCACTACCGAACCAACCTGCTCCCTACCACTGCCGGACCAACCCAATCCATCTCACTACCGAACCAACCTACTCCCTACCACTGCCGGACCAACCTACTCCATCTCACTACCGAACCAACCTACTCCCTACCACTGCCGGACCAACCTCACCACCGAACCAACCTCACTGGTCCAACCTCACTACCGGTTCAAACCCCACTTCCATGCATAGCCAAACCAGAGTGCTACCGGACCAAGACGTGCCAGGCCAGATCAGATCAGCCCAGGCCCACCAGCAACTATGCATATCCAAGACCCCTACCCCCAGCCTCACTCTATAAATAGAGGGGCAGGGGTACAACAAGAGGGAGGAAAAGTTTTGAGAGCTCAAGCACGGAGAGAACTTTCAAACAACTTTCAAATGCTTGTATCTAAACTTTGTACTCGTAATCTGAACTAGAAAAGGGAAATAATATATAAAGTGGACGTAGGCACATTCTGGCTGAACCACTATAAATCTGCGTGTCTTTTACAGTTTAGTCCCTGCTTTTCATATATTTGCATAGATCACCCAAATCACTAAGAACAACATAAAATCAATTAAATCAAATGACTTTGAGGTGTTTGTCCATTTTTTGTGCAAACATTTTTGGTGCTTTCATTGAGAGCTAGAAGCTCGAAGCTTCAGCTTCATCCACTTAACATTTTTCCTAACAGCATCGTTCGCCGCTTGGAAAACATGCCTCCCAAGCAGAAAAAAGATGTTAACAAAGGAAAAAAAATCGCATCCAGCAGTCTTCTAGATCTAGCTGTCACGGATCAAGTAAATCGTCCTCCTCTAGCAGCAGTACCAAATGAAGGACAGGCTAATCCGACCACTCCTGCCACAGAACAGCCCGCAGCAATTACTAGGGCAGATTTAGACAGGGTTGTGGTTGAAGTAACTAACCGCTTCACGTCCCAGTAGGAAGCCTTGGTGGATCATCTCATGTCACGCTTAAGGGATGCTGAAGAGTCCAACCGCAACACTGAATCATGGGGTGAGTCCCAGTCTAGAGGATCTCAGAGACAACAAAGATCTTCCTTCTTCGAAGGAGCTAATGGCAGAAGCGGCCATGGTAGGAGCTGAGATCGAGCACAGCCCGAAGTTAGGCCTGAGGAAACGTTTGGAACCGAACCCAATGGGGGAGGTACCGGGCGAAGGTCAACTGTGGCTGAGCCTGTCATACTACCTAACCACGGAAACGCCAGTGAACGGGGCCGAGCTAGAGTCCAGCACGAAGTTGGACCCAAGGAAGTGCTTAGATCAGAACCCAACAGGGGAAGATCAAGGCAAGGGCCAACTGTAGCTGACCCTAGCATGCTCCCAGAAGACCAAAGGCAGCCACTAGAAAATATGAGGAATGATAGACGAAAACATCCCTACAGGTCATCCGGACGGAATCAATCCCACAGAACAGAACCAAACTCGTTTCT
Organism: Allium fistulosum; assembly: GCA_030737815.1. Lineage (NCBI taxonomy): Eukaryota > Viridiplantae > Streptophyta > Magnoliopsida > Asparagales > Amaryllidaceae > Allium > Allium fistulosum. The sequence goes on along the minus strand of CM060902.1, from coordinate 792,235,782 downwards.
ATTTGCTACAAATTCTGATGAAAGGGTGGCACGCTTATTCAGAGAGTGCGTCCAACGGGAGCAAAGGGATCGAGGGATAGGTGCTAGAGTAACCAGCCCTTTCGCCCGCAATATCGAAATTGCTATCACCCCCCGAGAATGGAAGATGCCAACAATGGAACCTTACAAAGGAACCTCCGACCCCGTTGTACACTTACAGAGATACACACAACATATGCTCATGAGTGGAGCAACAGAGGGAGTACTGTGCAAATGCTTTCCACTATTCTTAGTAGATCTCGCCACCTCCTGGTTCTGTCATTTACCCCAGGGATCCATCAGCTCGTGGGAAATGTTGAAAGAAAAGTTTATCAGTCAGTTCCGCATTCATGTGGAATAACCTAAGGACGCTTATTCCTTATCCAGCATCAAGCAGAAACCCGGAGAGAAACTGCAGCAATACCTAACCCGATTCAATGCCGCAGCGGCCGTAGTTCAAGATGCCGATGAGAAGCTTATCCTAATGGCCCTGTGTAGTGGTGTGTATCCGGACACTAAATTTGCTAGAAGGTTGACAAAAGAAAAACCAGCTACTTTACCCGATTTCTTCCATGAAGCCGGGAAATATATGAGGCTTGAGGATGCTGCCGTTGAGGGGCAGTCAGGACAGCAAAATAAGGCAACTCACAGCAACGCCCCTGCTGTGGCATGGGACGTTCGAAGAAATGATTCCAGAGACAATGCTGGGGGCAAGAAGGGAGAAAAGCACCTATATCGGCCAGGACCGAGATTCGACACTTACACTCCTTTGAACGAGACCGTCGAAAATATCTTCCTTGCCACCCAAGGCGAAGTTAGATACAAACGCCCACCATACAAGAAGGAATCAGATAACGCGCAGAAGTCTGGAAAGTTCTGCCGCTTCCACGAATCTCATGGGCATGATACCAATGAATGCCATCATCTCCGGGACTTGATTGAGGAACACATCAGAAGGAAGAAACTGGAACGCTATGTAAAAGGTCAGAAAAGGACTCCATCTCCTGCCAATGAGAACCCAAGGCTACCCTCACCGGAGACCGGTAGAGGAAACCACAACACTAGCGGCTCTGGTCAAGAGAATATAGTGGTCCATACCATCTCGGGAGGACCGCACATCGCAGACAGAAGTTGGAAAGAGATGGAAAGATATGGAAAGTTGCTTAGAGACAATAAAGACTGTGTCAATTCGGTTATAGAAGAGCGCCACCCGAAGCGGAAAGAAAATGACGACATCACATTCGGTAAGCGTGACCTAGAAGGAAGGCAATACCCTTACATGGATCCCATGGTTATCTCTGCCCGGCTCGGTCCCGCCGAAGTTTACCGAATTCTAGTAGACACTGGAAGCTCAGTAAATATCCTGTTCAAACATGCATTCGACAAAATGAAACTATCAATGAAGGATGTATCTCCCTGTGATAAACCACTACACGGTTTCACTGGAGATGCGAAGATGCCCCTCGGGCAACTGGACCTCTTTGTTGAAATTGGAAGCCATCCCCGCTCCGTTGTACGAAGACAGACGTTTGTGCTAATAGAAAACCACTCGGCCTACAACGCCTTCTTAGGAAGGCCAGCCTTGTCTGACTTCCAAATTGTCCTAGCCCCATGGTGCCTAAAGATGAAATTTCCAACGGACAATGGAGTAGGGGAAGTAGAAGGAGACCGGGACGTTGCTCGAGACTACTATGTGAATGAACTTCGCAACAACCATAGGAAGGATAAAGGGAAGGGTGTAGAGGTTGCCCTTTGCATGAAAAGTCTAGAAGCATAGAAACTAAGGAAAGCCCCTCCTCTTCGGTATACCAGCGACCCTTTCAATGAATTAGACCCCAGGGACAAAGAGGAGGAGGCCACCGCCGAACCTGCAGAGGCTATGGAGTTTGTATCTGTAGACAAGCACGACTCGAGTAGACTGTTGAAAATTGGGTCCCAACTAAAAGCAGATTTGAAGGAGCAACTCATCGACTTTCTCCACCACAACTTGGATGTATTCGCATGGTCACACGCTGACACGACCGGAATATCCCCCGACGTAGCATGCCACGTACTAAACATTGATCTACCAAGGCGCCCGTAAAACAAAGAAAGAGAAGTATGGGGGCAGAGCGATCAGCCGCCCTCGATGAAGAAGTAAAGAATCTACTCGCCAATGACTTCATACGAGAAGCCATCTACTCGGAATGGATCGCTAACCCAGTGCTGGTAAAGAAGGCTAATGGGAAATGGCGAACATGCATTGACTTCTCCAACCTAAACGACGCCTGCCCAAAGGATTGCTTCCCACTTCCCCGGATCGACCAACTTGTAGACAGCACAACCGGGCACGAGCTCTTATCTTTTATGGACGCATACTCAGGATATAACCAAATTCCTATGCATGCTCCCGATCAAGACCACACTAGTTTCATCACTGATCGGGGTTTATACTGCTATAAGGTAATGCCTTTCGGACTTAAAAATGCAGGAGCCACCTACCAGCGCCTCATCAACAAGATGTTTACAAGGCTAATAGGGAAAACTATGGAAGTATACGTGGATGACATGCTGGTAAAGTCAAGGAAAACCGACGATCACGTAAGCCACCTAGGCAAGATGTTTCAAGTACTTCGCCAATATGGAATGAAGTTGAAACCTCTAAAATGCTCCTTTGGAGTATCATCAGGAAAGTTCTTAGGATTCATTGTCCATGCCAGAGGGATTGAAGCAAACCCTGAACAAGTCCGAGCGCTAAGCGATATCAAGATACCTTCCACTCGAAAGGAAATGCAAAGCCTGAATGGAAAAGTGTCTGCCCTAAGCCGATTCATCTCCAAAGCAACGGACAAGTGCGTCCCCTTTTTCGAAGCTCTAAAGAAAGTCAAAGGAAAGTTCGAATGGACTGACGAATGCTTATCTGCTTTCCTTAACTTAATCGAACACCTCCAGAAACCACCGGTACTCTCGACTCCAAGCGAAGGCGAAGAGTTATACCTATACCTTGTTGTGTCATCTCACGCCCTAAGCGCTGCCTTGGTAAGGGAAGACAACCGCACGTAGCGGCCAGTTTACTTCGTAAGTAAGAGGTTTACGGGGGCAGAAGTCAGATATCCTAAACTTGAGAAGCTAGCATACTGTTTACTAATCACATCACGGAAACTGTGTCACTACTTCCAGTCCCATTCCATCAAAGTTCTGACCGATCAACCACTGAGGCAGGTACTCCATCGTCCCGACACTTCTGGGCGACTACTTAAATGGTGCATTGAACTAAGTCAGTATGATATCACCTATCACCCTCGCACCGCCATCAAGGGACAAGCCATGGCTGATTTCATTGCAGAATTCACTACCAACGAAGATAAGGAGCAATTGAAAATAGCAGAAGACATCAAGTGGAATCTCTTTGTGGATGGTGCATCAAACGAACAAGGCTCGGGGGCAGGTGTGGTAATAATCACTCCCAGGGGAAATAAGCTGCACTATGCTATAAGGTTGGAGTTCGCTGCCACCAACAACGATGCAGAGTATGAAGCAGTGATAGCTGGATTAGAACTTGCCTTAGAGATCGGGGCCAATTCTTTGTGTCTTCATAGCGATTCTCAACTTATTGTTAATCAAATACTAGGAGAATTCCAAGCTCGAGAAGAACGACTCATAGCGTATTTAAAGAAGACCAAGTTACTTCTCAGCTGATTGGACCACTACTTAGTCAAACACATCCCACGGGAAGAGAACCAAGAGGCCGACGAATTGGCAAAGCAAGCAAGTGTGAGAGACAGCACCATCTTCGGAGTAGTAACCATCTCAAAGCAACTGACCCCAAGATTTGAGCAAGCAAATCTGATAGCTGCAACCAAAGAAGCAAATTGGATGACTCCCATCCGATACTACTTACAAAGCGGCACACTACCCAACGGGTGTAACGAAGTCAAGAAAATCTTGAGGAAAGCTTCCCGCTACACAATACAAGAAGACAACCTCTATCAGCGCGGATTCTCTAACCCGTTATTAAGGTGTGTCGCTGGGAGGGAAGCCAAGGAAATCTTATCCAACATTCATCAAGGAAGCTGTGGAGATCACACCGGAGGCCAAACTTTAGCAAAAAAGATACTCCGATATGGATATTTCTGGCCCACCTTAAGCAAGGATGCCTTAGATTTCATCAAAAAATGTGACAGATGCCAGAAGTTTGCTAAGATTCCGCGGCTACAACCAACTGAGATTACACAAATGACCAGCCCTTGGCCCTTTGCAGTATGGGGAATTGAATTAATCGGCGAACTACCAATGGGCCGAGGCGGGGCCAAATATGCTATAGTGGCAGTCGACTATTTCACCAAATGGGTGGAAGCAGAACCTCTGAATAAAGTATCTTCAGCAAAAGTTATTAACTTCTTGATCAAAAATGTTCTGTGCAGGTACGGAATCCCACTCAAAATCATATCAGACAATGGACTTCAGTTTGACAGCGAGGAATTCGCCAACTGGTGCCGAGAGCACGGAATTCACAAAAGCTTCTCATCCGTAGCGTATACCCAGGCAAACGGACAAGTCGAAGCCGTCAACAAAATTCTGAAAACTCTAATCAAAAAGAAACTCGAAAAGTCAAAGGGTGCTTGGGTGGATGAACTCCCTACGGCACTGTGGGCCTATCGCATATCTTTCAGAACTTCAACAGGGCATACTCCTTTCTCTTTGGCATACGGATCGGAGGCTATGCTCCCAATCGAAACCATCGTCCCTTCCCACCGTAGGATCCATTATAACCCGAAAGAGAACGAAGAAATCCTTCACATGTCTTTGGATCTAGTTGAGGAGAGGAGAAATGATGCAGTCCTTAAAGCAGCGGCCCACAAGCAAAAAGTGGCAGCACAATACAACTCCAAAGTCAAGCACCGTACCTTACGAGAAGGGGATCTTGTCCTCAAGCGAATCTTCCCTCGCCCCGGAGCACTAGATCCAATCTGGGATGGACCATATGTAATTCATAAAGATCTCCACAATGGAGCTTATATTTTGTCAACAGTGGACGGAGAGGTGTTCCAGAGGGCATGGAACATCCAACACCTCCATCGATACTTTTCTTAACTTGTACTGCCCATATGAAGTGAATTAATAAAGAGAATCAATGGACGTAGGCCTTTTCGTGCCGAACCACTTTAAAAAAAAACCTTGTCTCTTTTTTAACTTGTTCCTTTATATCTTGGCTGCTTGTTAACTTTATCCTTTTCTATTGAACAAAATCCTATGCACATAGCATTTCCACTCAAAGCACTCCACAATGCAACTTCACCTGGACAAGACCTAACAGGTACTATGTGAATCTATGCCCTCGCCAATGAGACACTTTTTTCTCTGGCATCCCTCTGCTGCGGGTTAACTCATTGATCGCGACGGCCCTTAAAGCCAACTGTAATGAACCGATTATAAGCCACCGAGAAGGCCGACTATAGCCGAGGCAGCTCATTACGGCGTTCGGCTCGCCGGCAACTGTGAACCGACTATAAGCCCCAACATAAGGTGTGGCCAGCCAGGGGCAGTTCACGGTTGACGATCGGCACCCACGCTAGCCGGCCACAGTAAATCGAATAATACCCACGATTATGGGCCATAATGGCCCGGGTAGTTATTGTGCGTGATCTCGGCTCCGATGTGTCTTAAGTGCGGCTGTGGTAAAAAAGAATTAACTCCCCGCGGAGGCGTAAGATGGGTGACAAGTGTCTCCAAGACCCACAGCTAGGGAAAGTGACTACAAAGCCCGTTTTCCACGAACTTAAGCACATCGACGGCCTTCCGTGATTGGAAGTTTTTCTTTTTTTTCACATATTTCAATTTTACTTAAGAAACTTTTCTCATATCCTCTGTAACAATCCCTGAAGTACAGGACACAGAACAGGAGACACTCACTAATAGAAGCGGATACTCACAGCAAGATACCAGACCGCATCCCTTACTCGGTCACACAGGATATTCAAAGCTGCCATCTACAAGCAAAATATAAAGGGCGGTATTTCCTTCTTTCATATGTAAACACATGACTATAATTTATTCACACCTCACGCTAACGTTGCAAGTCATGAAATTGTGTTTTAAATAAGAACCTGACATCAAACACAATTTGATTACAAGAATATGCATAGCTATATTTCTCATACAACATGTCAAAATAGCAAAAAACATTCAAAAGACGACAAAATCAGCTTAAGTTAAAGAATTACACGTCAAGAATAGAGCTATTTATTACAAGTAGCAAAAATTACAACCTAAGAGTTACTTTACTGTTTTAAGACTAACATATACAACCATGTCAAGTCCACAAAAAGAATTTTTCAGGTCTAATCAGGGAGCCGGCTGCGTTGGAGTCTTATCCTTGTCCTGTTGCCCACCTGTCCGGTCAGAAAAAGAATTCGTTAGTGATAAGCAACCAAGTTAACGGAAAGACTAGAAAGGAATACTTACCAGCATCTGCTCCTTGATCAACTTGATCATCATCCTCCGCTTGCACACCTGTCTCCTCAGCTGCAAGCAACCGCATGCCCTCCTTCACCGCCGCCTTCTCCTCCTTGGTAAACTGGGCATTAACAGCATCCATCCTAAAGGCCACGCCACCCTCCTTATCTGCCTCAGCCTGGGCCTCCTCTAGAGCCCTGAGATAGATCCTAGCCATAACCCAAGGGTAATCATTCATCCAGGACAAGTTACCCTGCCTCCAAGTACGGAAGTACATATCCTGGAGCATCCCCTCCATCAGCCCCTCGTTCTCTTCAAACTCCCTCGCCCGGGCCTCGAAATCCGACAACCTTGCGACGACGGCATCTCTCTCCAATTGGTATCTCGAGCAGTCAGCCTGAAGGGATTTCCGCATTGCCTCCATCTCCTCCCTCAACTTGGCTTGAGCAAGCTTTGCAGCCTCAAGCTTCCCAGATAACTCCTCTATCTGCTCAAGATCTGCTTTCCGAACCTCGTCCACCGTGGCAATGGCCATATCGATCCGTTCCTTGCAAGTAGCCTCCATTTTCCGCAGTTCGGCCCGGCTGGCCTCTTCCATAGTTTTCTTTAGACGTCCGGAGGTGGCCTCGTGCTGAGAGATCTGGATGGCCTGATCAGCAAGTTGCTTAGCCTGGTCGGAAACCACTAACCGCAGTCTTATGTTGGTACTCCCAATTTCCTCCCCGGCCTTGACCAATCGGGCATGATGCCCCATCAACTTCCTAGTCTCCTCAGCATCCCGGTCGATATTTGCTTTAGCTTCGTTCCCCATAGCGACAACCCGAGTAGTAAGCTAATCAAGGTCCAGAGATTTGGCCTCATCACGCACCTTTACGATAGGGTTGCGAGGAAGAAGGTGCTCACCCGTAACCTCGTCGAAGGAAATATCATGAGAACTTGGATCCAGATCAGGATGACCCACAAATGGATTACGAGCCAAGCCAGGACGATCAATCTGAGTAATGGTAGGATTTTCAGACGGGTGCGGAGAGAGTGTGAACTCAGTATCCTCCTCCGTGATATCATGGAGAGGCTGAATTGGGGGCTGAGGACCAGGTGAAGGCTCGGATAGGGAGCGACTCCTCTTTCTCTTTTGAATATCCTCTCCAATAACCCCGAGAAGAGGACGGTAGCCGACTACATCCCCGGAATGGTGGGTCGGAGGCTTCGGCTTTGCGAAAGCTTTGGAGAGCTTGTATTGTTCAAGCCTGCGCCGAAGATCTGAGGTCTTGGCCGTTTTACCTGCTCCTGATATGAAAACCAAGTGTCACCAACATGTATTGAGCCATCATTCAAGAATTAAAAGAGTAAAGTGAAATTCACCTTGAACCGCCAAAGTTGCTTCAGTAGGGGCGCTCCCGGAAGATAAATCAACGCCAGTCCCAACTTTATCGGCTCTCTTAGATTTCTCCGTCTCCTCCAGACCTTCGAAGGCTTGACGAAAAGCGTCATCCGTCCACTCTTGCATCTCGCCTACTTGCCCAGAAGACAAAGCCCCGACACCGTCGCCACCTCCGGTGCCTTCTCCTATATCTTCGCCTTGCTCCTCCTCCACCTCTCCCTCCTCTGGGATATCTGGACATGTGCTGGGAGAGGGACCGTCAGACTTTTTGAGCTTCTTCCCCCCGGCAACCGGATGTTTTGGAAAGGGCCTCCTTTTACTGCTCTTCGACTCAGCCCCTTCTTTAGCTTGGGCAGCCTTCTCTTCAGCCGTGTCCCTCTGCTTGACCACGGACTGCTGTGGAAGGATCAAGCTGTACTCCAAGAGTGTAGCGTTCCTGATCAGGTAGGCAGCCTGCAAAAAATAAAAACACATAAGAAAGAGTATTGCAACCAGAACGGGAATTAAAAATAAAGCTTTGACTTACATCCGGAGGTGAAGCGCCGAATAGAAACGAAGTCATCCCTGACAAAGAACCATTCCTTCTTGAACATGCTGTAGTTGGAGTATAAATCCAGGACCGGCTTAAAAGTTACAGCCGATTCCAAGCTGATGTAGGGAGACCCCTTCTTGTAACCTCTCAAGTTGTACAAATACTGGATCTCCCGGTTGGAAGGATGACGCCCATATCTCCTCTGGAAGATGACAAAGAGACTCACCAGAATGGCATAAGAGTTGGGCTGAAGGTGGAATGGAGCTACCTTTAGATATGTGAGAAAGCTGACTACCCAGGCGTTGAGAGGCGGGATGGCACTGCACATGCAATGGTATCTGCTGTAGGCATAATATCCTTCGGGAGGATCATACGGCATCACTCCCGCATCCGGCAATAACATGCGTGCTCAGTCGATCCCGAAGGAGCGAGATATAACATCGAGTTGCTCGCCCTTGAGTAAGCTAGGGAAGCAATCAGGAGGCAAGTTAAGAAGTTCCTGAGGACCGTATCCATCCACTAATGATCTTGGGATGGGCCCATGACGAACAGGTCCTGGCTGAGCTGGGGGCATGGTGGAAGGCTCTTCTCTGTCATGAGATCTCTTTTTCTCTGATCGGGTTTCCACTTTGTGAGACATTTATCTGCAGACACAAAAAAGTATATCGTTAAGACACATAAACTATGTAATCTAGAGTTTCACTAGTGATTCAGGTATAAAATTCCATCCGGTAGAAGGTTCATTCAACACTTGGAATCCCCGAATTCGTTCAGTAAGGCCCAACCAAGAGCTCATTCGGCATTCCAAATATAGTAGCTCATTCGGCATTCCAAGTATGAAAATTCATTCGGTCATTCGGTAGCCCAAAGGCTCCGAGTTCGTTCGGTGCTTAAAACGCCCCGAGTTCATTCGGTATTCCAGCCCTAAAAGTTCGTTCGGCAGAGGCAAACTCACCTAGATCGGCAGTTAAGTAGGACTCGGTGCTCAGTTGATTCGGTCAAGCTTGATTCTGCACTTAGTTGGTTCGGCTATCTCACTCGATAAGGAATGGCGAAGGCATAACACCTCTACTTATAGGCAAATAAAGGACACCGGACCAACTGGACCGGCACTCAGGGACCGAATGAAGATGACCAAGAAACAAAGTAAGTCGTATGCCAGCATACGCCCCACTTTGGGGGGCAAATGTTGGGCGAATTCTCACCACCGGACCAGAATAACCGGACCAGCCACCCTCCAAATTAAAGCAATCCAACTCTTCCACCAGAACCACGAATCAAAGCTTCACCCGTCCACTCTTTCTCACTACCGAACCAACCTGCTCCCTACCACTGCCGGACCAACCCACTCCATCTCACTACCGAACCAACCTACTCCCTACCACTGCAGGACCAACCTACTCCATCTCACTACCGAACCAACCTACTCCCTACCACTGCCGGACCAACCTCACCACCGAACCAACCTCACTGGTCCAACCTCACTACCGGTTCAAACCCCACTTCCATGCATAGCCGAATCAGAGTGCTACCGGACCAAGACGTGCCAGGCCAGATCAGATCAGCCCAGGCCCACCAGCAACTATGCATATCCAAGACCCCTACCCCCAGCCTCACTCTATAAATAGAGGGGCAGGAGTACAACAAGAGGGAGGAAAAGTTTTGAGAGCTCAAGCACGGAGAGAACTTTCAAACAACTTTCAGATGCTTGTATCTAAACTTTGTACTCGTAATCTGAACTAGAAAAGGGAAATAATATATAAAGTGGACGTAGGCACATTCTGGCTGAACCACTATAAATCTGCGTGTCTTTTACAGTTTAGTCCCTGCTTTTCATATATTTGCATAGATCACCCAAATCACTAAGAACAACATAAAATCAATTAAATCAAACGACTTTGAGGTGTTTGTCCATTTTTTGTGCAAACAGTAATGGAGGTAATGGATGGACCTTATTCATCAAAAGCCATAAAGAAAAGTTAAGATATGTAGGTTGGAGAAGGATGACACGTTGGGAAGATCCACTTAATTAGCAGTAGAACTGATAGGGCCACAACATATTGAGTCAGTTGATGTTGAAGGGTAGCTTCCAGCAATAGGTTTTTGGAGGTGGGTTGTAAGAATTAGTTGTCTCTATTTGTATAAAAGCACATACGATGTTATAGAAAATGTTCCTTTTTATGTATTTTCAGTGTGGACCGCAATATTATAGGAAAATAAACGACAAAGAAATTTCAGGAAAGACACTTAATTAATGCAAAAAGAAAAGAAAATAGTAGAGGCTAGAAGTTAAGAAATAAATTAAAAATATATATATAACTTACTACTAAGATGAAAATGAAATAAAATTGTAAGTTCCAAAAATATTCGGGAAATAAATTTCAGTGAGTGGAGGACAGCGAAAGAATGTTGCGAAGCCACGAGTCAATGTCCATGTACCTTAAAAGCTAAAATTTGTAATTGAACTTGTATGCCGGTTGCTGTTATAAATAAAAATAGCTTGGGAACTTAATATTTACCACAAAATTAGGTGAAGTTTACTATGGACGTTAGACTGTTGACTAAACCCCGGTTGCATGTGAAGTGGCAAAAAATTATTTTGAGAAAAATAAATATATTTATACATTTAAGAAATTTTGTTTAAAATTCCTGGTTTTGAAAAAAGTACCTTTTGAAAAGCTTTTGAAAATTTTGAAAGCCTAAATTTTTAACCGATATTTTAAGAAATATTATAAAAATATTTTTAAGCAGGAAAAAGGTGGAGTTTTCAAATTTTGAAAATGCCAACATAAGGGAATAGTTGACAGGTTGCTTAGTAAGATTTTACTGTGCAACAGAAGTGGAAGTAAAATAAAATACGGTTATGGACAAGGAGAAAGTTGTTATAGCTATGGAATCACTTTCTCCATACTTTGTAAGTAGGTGAACCTAAATTGATTTTATAATAATTCTATTTTAAAATTTTAAATATTTAAATAAAATTTACTTATAAGGACTGTACTAGGGAATGTTGGAAAAGAATTAGAGGCTAAGAAGAAGATTCCAAGGTATAGTGGAAAAAAGGTACATAAGAGAAAGATGAAAATATGAAATTTTCCATCTGGACCATTTTCAAGCATAAGAAAATAGGTTGAGAAAGCTGGATTTTTCAAACTTGAATATTAGTAACGGTGTGTTAGGATTTTGAATGGTAGAAATTGGATGAAAAATTGGTTGAACTATGCTTTTATTCATAGAAGTGTAGGAAAATTAGGATGCCAAAACAAGGTTTTGGTTTTCAAAAGTTGCATGCATATAGAACTACCCGTATATTTAGGATGTTTGCACCATATTTTTGAAATTGATTTAAAAGAATGCGTTCATATAGGAGACGCCGATTAGAATTATTCTACATAATTATCATATGTATTATAATACACTGTGCACTTGTACACGTTTTCTTGCAAGATTGTTTGTACACTAATTGGTTAGTTAGTTTAGAACAGTTGTACGTTATGTTATATTGTTTGGTCCTTGAGGAATTTTGGGGACAAAATTCTATTAAGTGAGGAGAATTTAACACCTCGTGTTTTTATAACAATGAATTAAAAAGAAATTTAATAAATAAAAAATAATATTAAAAAATAGAATTTTTGCAAACTTCAGAATTTGGCTACGAAATCTATAGTTTAGTTTATGGCGATTTTCTGATCAATTTTCATATATAAAGTTTTCTGATCGGAGTTCAAACAAAAAGTTACTACTGTTTGAAGTTTTTGAATCAGAAATAATTATATATATAATTATGGTAATAAAAGATAATTACTAACGTTAATGGAAAATTAAACGTTAAAAAATGTTAACGTTAAATCAAATCTGAGATAATATAAATAAGTGGAAACAAATTATTGTAATTAGATAAAAATGGAATGAAACAAACATAATCTTTCAAAACAAGCAATAAAATTAACAAATTAAAGCACATAGATAAATTTACAAAATAAAAACAGCATGGTCAACCCAAGATGCACCCAGGTCGACCGGTAGCGGTTGACCTTAGGTCATGAGCGGTCGACCGTTTCTAGGGTAAAATTGACAGTAAACATTGGCATAAACGGCCTGGATTTAAAACAGTTTAATCAAACGGCTTGCATTGATTTGAACCCCTATAAATATAAACCTATGACCTCACTTCTAAACTTATATTTTCGGAGCGACGCTGGAGCTCTACATTTTCTCTTCTCCTCTAAATTCTAAATTCTTTGAAATGGTTCTAGTTTATACATATAAAAAATTGGATAATTGTAGAAGATGATTGAGGACGAGAATAGGTTCAAATCAAATGGGAAAAACCAAGGTAAATATTAAATCCAAATCTAAAATACAAATCAAACTCTAAATCTCTTTTCTATTCTAAATCTTTGATAATCTATATATGCTTACGGTGTATAAATCCTAATAGGCAGAAAAAGGGAGTCAAAGTGCAATAACAGGGGTTAGATCTAAAGATTTGGAAAGCTAAAAAGATGACTAGGAATATTATATACTTTTTTATAATATTAGATTTATATTGTTGTAACACTATTCCTATATGCCTGAAATGTAAATTGGAGTTGTAGGTTAAATCTTCACAAATGAAATAAAATTGAAAACCCAGCCTAAATATTCTGCAATTGTTAATTTGATATTTATATATGTTATATGAATGCAAACCTGAATGTTTAGGATATTAGCGTTCCCTGAATTTATTATTGAAAAATAGTAAACCATGAAATTGTTATTGATGTAATAACTCCAGATTGATATTTAAATGGATAATAAGAATGTAAAAAAAGAAATCACAGTAAGATTTTAAGGGTTTAAGTGGTATTTTAATTCGTTGGAATATAAGATGTCACAATGTGAATTTCTATACATCATCAAGTTTAAGATAAATAAAAGTGTATAATTTGAAATGAAAAGAAATACACCTAAAAGAAAGAGATCTATAAAATATGGAATATTTACCGTATTTTATATTGTCTATTTCAATAACTATGAAAAGATAATTCTTTGTATTTCCAAACGCAACACAAATCTTACTTTTGGATAAGATATAGAAATTCATAATATTAACCTTTCCATTTAGGAAAAACGTAATTCCATCGCATTAAAATGCAGAAAAATCCCTAAATGTAAATAAAGATATAAATATCATAAGAACATCCTAAGAGAAAAGATGCATGAAACAAATAAAGATGGAAATTAAATACGAAGAAACCAAGAATGGGCAAGGATGAATTAATAGGGTAAAAAGGGAATAGAAATTGAAAAAGGGAAAAAGAATGGAAAAAGGACATCGTAAATCTTTTAAAAAGAAAACGGTAAATAGCCTTAAATCAAGTAAGATATAAAGGCATACGATGTAAAGAATTACGGTTAATAGTAAATTACAGGGGCAAGATAATTAAGTAAGAATGAATGAAGATATATACAAATAATATACATACATACATATATATATATACACACACACACACACGTAGCCTCAAGTATGTGTTTATGATGGGTGTGAACTATTAAAGTTAATATATGATTAAATGAATAGAATGACAGTCATTAGAATAGGTTAGAATGTGAGGTTAGTAGTGTTACATAACAACATTCTACCCACCACCATGGGCTACCAGTAGTTGTGTATACACTATACTAATGTGAGACTTGTCCAACCATAAGACCATGGAGAATATACGCTTACGTATAGATGAAGGAATACCCTAATAGATAGAGGAGTCCGCTTCAAAGATAGGAAATGGGGTATGTCCTTGATTGCAATAGGTAATCTAAACAGGATGGTGAGCAAAGAACGACACCATGTCAACATGTGTTAGTACCAAATAAAGGAGTACAGCTGTGCATATGTTGAGAACATCATCGGTCCTTATCGGTCAACTGGAAAGATATGGGTTACATCTAATAGGCTATACTGCCTACTAGTGCACGGACCACATTGGGTCATGCATCGCCATGTTGTTTGCTAGTTTATTTGTTAGGAGGCAAAGCTAGTTAACGCTATTAAAGAGATCTTTCAAAATGTGCATGGGGTAGTCCGTGGAGCTGAGTCCACAACTAGTGGGGCTGAATCCACCATATTTATAATTCGTAGAGCTGAGTCTATAATAAAGAAGTAGACAAGAAAATCCCTAAATATTCAACATAGAGCATGGCTATATTATTGTACAACCATTATTAGGCAGTACGTGAGTTCCTCAGTACGCACAGCGACGAGAGCGTAATACGGCGAGGGTGATGGATCCTGATGGGGTGCTAAGTTAAGGGATACTAACGGGGATAGTATCTTGGTCCAATTGGGGACTGTGGTACTTATATATATATACTTGTGTGTGTACATAGTTTTAGTCTATTGGGGGTAGATGGGACATATCTTACACATATGTAAAGTCGAAACGACTAATTGAAAATGAGAAGACATAACAAGAGATAAAAGACAATTGGCATAAACTAGTGTTATGTTTAAAGTGTATAATTTACCAATTAAGAGAACGTTGTTCTGGCCCCCTCATCATTATAACCCACAGGATATTTTAGAAGGATGGGTACTAATACTATAATGCCCTATGATTTTACGACAATGAATTAAAAAGAAATTTAATAAATAAATAATAATACTGAAAAATAGAATTTTTGCAAACTTCAAAATTTAGCTACGAAACTTATATCGTTGGGTTTATGGCGATTTTTCGATCAATTTTCATATATAATGTTTTATGATCATACTTCAAATGAAAAAGTAATTAATGCTTGAAGTTTTGGAATCAGAAATAATTATATGCATAATTAAGGAAATAAGAATAATTAACTAACGTTAATTAACATCAGTGAAAGTTAATGGAAGGTTAACATTAACTTAAACATTAAAAATGTTATAATCGGAAGAAAATTACATCGATGATTTATTAAAGGAATAAAATTAAATAAATCAGAGCAGTAAAAAAAATCACTGTTAGAAGCACAAAATGGTCGACCATAGATGCACCTAGGTCAACCGGTAGCGATCGACCCTAGGGCTTGAGTGGTCGACAGTTGCTTAAGTTAAATCGTGAATTTTAAATAAGTAATGAACGAACGAGATAGACCGTAATATTTCACTTACTTGCGAAGTAATTGAGGTGCATCCAAGGTAAAACTAAAGATTTCATAGGTTAAATCTAACGCTCCAAATCAATCCATAACCCCCATAAATTAACAGCTAACCTAACCCTAATTCATTTAGAAAATTTGTTGTGTGCTTAAACTCTACCATTGTCTCTTCTCCTCCAAATCCTAAAGGTAAAATATTATATTATATGTATATAAGTGGAGGAAAAGCGGAAAATAATGGAAGAGAAGAGCAGAAGTAATTTGAAACAAAAACAAAGGTAAATTCATAATTCTGAAATTTAATTTAAAATTGATTTAATTCTTTCCCCAGATCTGTAGTTTTAATAAATGTATACCCTTTTTATTATTTTGGATTTGAAGTAAGAGGGTGTCAAATAAAAAGGGAATGGATCCAGATCTAGAGAATTGGAGGTAATTAAAGGGTGAATGGGAAATTACATGTTTTGTAATAAGATTAGACTTATATCATTGAAATCTATTTCATTTGTGTTTCAAATCATTTTGGATATTTTATTGTAAATAAGAAAGGAATAAATATAAATCTTTGTTTGGAATTTTTAATTAAATGCGCGTATTGATTAGAATAATAAATATTGAATTGGATAATAAATTGTATATGCATAATGATTGTGGAATAGATTTAATGAAATTGACAATGGAAGATTTGATGAAATTGATTATGGAACAGATTTAATGAAATTGGTTAAGGATAGATAACAATTTAGAATTCCAGATTTGATTTGACTATTATTGGGATTGTTGCAATTAGGTTGGGATTTAACATATTTTAATTCGTTGGAATGAAAATGGTGATAATATAAGTCTCCATGAATCATCCAAGTTACAAATAAACGTGTACTGTTTGAAATAACAAGGGATGTAAATGTAAAAAAAGAGATGTACAAAATAAGGAAAATCCTGTATTTTGTACTATCTATTTCAATAAAGAAATAAAATATAATTTCTCGTAATTTCACACAAAACACAAATCCTCTTTTAGTTAAATCGTAGAAAATTATAGCGTTAACAATTCCTTTTGAAGGAGGAAGTAGTTCCAATGCATTAAAATATAAGATCCTTATGTATAACAAAAAGTAAAGTAAATAGGAATAAGAAAAATAGTTAAACGGGAATTTAAAATACACATTTAGACAAAGTAAGAAATAAACAATAGAGGAAGAAGAGATAATTAAACTGGAAAGGAGATTAAAAGTCAATGGGCAACTAAAGATAACTAGTAATGAATAAACAGTAGAATACCGCCGAAAAGAGTTAAGTAAACTTAATATAATAACAAGGAACATCTTAGTTGGTAAATTAGAAACGGTAATGAATGACAGTGGAAAAAAGTAATTAAAAGGTAAGTTATGTAAGGTTTAGTGAACGACAATGATTGAAAGTAAAGAAAAGTAATAATTAAATGTATACAAATTCAAATATACGTTATGACAGCCATTAAGTAGATAAGTATGTAATTAACTTAGTAAATAAGAATGAAATAGTCATTAAAATGGGTTGAAATGCGATGTCGGTAGTGTTACACAATAGAAGCATGCCCACCGCAATGGGCTACCAGCAGTTGTGTATATATTATACTGATGTGAGACATATCCAACTGTAGGACACATGGAGAGTATACACTTGTGTAGATGAAGGAGCACCCCCAATAGATAGAGGAGTCTACTTCAAAAATAGTAAAAAGGAGGTATTGCCTTGATTGCAATAGGTAATCTAAATGGGATGATGAGCGGGATCGGGCACTATGACGGCATGTGATGGTACCAAAGAAGGAGTAGGGCTGTCATAGGGCAAAAACGTCATTAGTCCTTAAAGGTCAACAGGAAAGACAGGGTTTCACCTAACTAGGATACGCCTCCTACTTGGGTAGGCCAAGTTAGGCAATGCACTGCCATAGTTGTTTATGGGTTTGTTTGTTAAGGCAAGGCTAGTTAACCCATAAAGAGATCTTTCAAAATAAATGGGGTAGTCCATTGAGCTAAGTCCACAATAGGAAGCAGACAAGTAGTAAATCCCTAAAGCGGGATAGAGTACGGCAAAATATTTGAAAAGCCATCATTAGGCACTACGGGATTGCCTTGATATGTATGGCGACGAGATCGTGATACGGCGAAGACGATGGATCCTGATGGGGTGCTGATTTAGGGATACTAACGGGGATAGTATCTAGGTCCTATGGAGGACCGTGGTACTTATATATTTATGTATATGTACATAGCTATAATCTACTATGAGTAGATGGGACAGATCGTACGTGAACATGGAGTCGAGATGACTAAGTAAAATTAAAAGACATAACATGTAGTTGAAGACAATCGGCATAAACAAGTGTTATGTACAAAGTATTTAATTTACCAGTCATTAGAACATTATTCTGACCCCCTCCACATTACACCTACATGATAGCTTAGATGTATAGGTTCTTTTAGCATGCTCGACACTGACAAGGACACTAAACATTTGAAAGTGTCAATCTCGATCAGTAACTATATGTTCTATTATACTTTATTATTCCGCTGTGAGTTATATCGATAGTGCTAACATATGAATTTTTCTGTTTATTTACAGGATACCAAGCCAACGATTCATATTTTGGTTGACTTGGGTTTTCAATTTAGCGAAAATTCAGGCCCACTGGGTGTGGGTTGTTATAGGTACAAGGGGGAACATTTGAAGGATAGGTTTCTTATCCTTGCTTGATACTAACAAGGATACTAGACATTGGAAGTGTCAAATCTTGGTCAGTAACTATGTGATTTATTATATATTTTTTATTCTGCTATGAGTTATATCGTTGGTGTTCTAATATGCATTTATATGTATATTGCAGGATACCAAACCAACGATTCGTACTTTAGTGGACTTGGTTTTTACACAGTTCATTCTTGATCTGTAACGAGAAAGATATATCTCTCATAATGAAAACTGCATCGATGATACTCGTGCGTGCATGCGACTTATATACTATATATACTACTACATAGTTTTGAAAACATAAATATATAACAAGTACGCACTCTCTCTTATATATATACTCTCGATCTAGTCTAGGGTGATAATTTATTCCCTATCTCTACTGGACCATGGTATTAACTTAGGTTAATCGTGTAACTAAGCTTTAATACTAAATGTAAGGATTGCCCTACACCACCAGCACCCAATATAACTAAATAGTGCACTGTTGCCATGCCCGGCCAATGTAGGATTATTGTCAAGGGTTAAAAAGAAATAAAACATCATAGAACCTGTCATATATATTACAACGTATCGAATAAAATATAATATACATCACATATATAAAACATGAGAGACGATAATAACTAAGTGAACCAAATATCAGAGTACAGATCCACAGAGCTATATAACATAGCAGTAGTGTGATGCAGTGCAGAAAGTTAAAGGCTTAGGTCGCTCACGACCTAAGGAGTGTGTAGGTCGCTCACGACCTAA
Source organism: Allium fistulosum (assembly GCA_030737815.1). Taxonomy (NCBI): domain Eukaryota; kingdom Viridiplantae; phylum Streptophyta; class Magnoliopsida; order Asparagales; family Amaryllidaceae; genus Allium; species Allium fistulosum. Next base: position 792,216,808 of record CM060902.1, on the reverse strand, counting down.
GGAGTTAGAGGAGGGAGCGAGTGATGCTGAGAAGAGTGGTTACACAGTCCAATTTGGTGAAGTGTTAGGTCGCGTACGACCTAACAAGGACTTTAGGTCGGAGCTACGACCTAACAGTCTGAAGAGAAAGGAGATACGATTTAACGTGTTTTTAACTCGTGTACGACTTAACGAGTTGTAAGCTAGGTCGCAAGAACTTAGGTCGCATGAAGAGGGTTCAGATGCCAGAGTTCTTAAGTCGCGTGAAGATGCTATGTTCTTAAGTCGCGAGGTTTTAAGTCGTATAGACTTAGGTCGCGGAGTTAGGCTTCTTAAGTCGCAAAGTCTCATTTTAAGTCGCGAGGCACCGGATGCCGTTGATGTGTCTGCCGAGTTAATCTCTGCCTTTGATTCCCTTAAGACGTTGATTTGGGATGCCGCTAATGTTTAAGTTGCTGAAGCCCTGGATGTCGTAGAATCTTATGCCGAGTTAATCTAAAACCGTTGATTCTTTAAGTCGTGAAGAAACTGCTGTTAAGTCGCCACCGACTTATACTAAGTCGTAAGTCGCCTCATATTAAGTCGTTTGAAGATTGAGTCGTGGGAAGCTGCTAGGTCGTCTACGACTTAAGTGATGTAATCTGTTTGTATTTGTTAACTCGTAGCTCGTACCTGTTTTTAAGTCGTATATTTTATAAGTCGTAGGTCGTCTGTTGTAAATCATATGATGTCTGTATTCTTTTAAGTTGTAAGTCGTGCACGACTTAGGTTGAGTCGGAATCTCTTTGTTAAGTCGGAACCGACTTAGGAGATGTAAATTTTTGTTGTTTTTTTTGTGTGAGTTGTAGAACGCCTATAAATAGGCCGGGTCTCTCATTTGTAAAGGGTTGTTGAATATTGAATAAAATTCTCTTTTGTTAGCTTTTTGCTTTCAATTTCAATTGGTAGTCGAGTGTATCTCCTATCTCCACTTACGTCATTCGAGTGCGCTCGAATCATCGTTTGTTGAAGCCGATTCACGGTATCTTGTGCGCAAGATCAACGTCGAAGAATCGTAGATCTCTTTCCCGGTATCTTCGGATCAACGAGTCAGAGATAGCTAAGAATTCGATATCTTCGGATCAACGAATTCGGGCATTTCAGTATCCATCAATCCATCGATTGCTACATTCAATGATCGACATTATTTTTGTAATATCCGCTGCGTCAGTTTTGGTATCAGAGCTTGTTCTAGCCAATCATAGCTAGATCGAGACTTGGAGCCTATTCAATTAGAAGTTGAAGAGATTTGCCGAGATCGAAGTGAAGATTGGAGGTTGTTTATCACGGCCGAGAGTAAGAAGAGCTTGTTCGAAGATTGATTGATCGAATTTGTATTGGAAGCCGAAACTTTGTCCATCGTGTTCATCGCGATTTGCTACAAAGTGGAAGTTTCGATCCATTTCATTTTGGATCAAAGTCTGGAAAGTGTTTGAATTTTGAAGTGTTGAAGAGTTTGTGAAGATTTCAAGTATGCCGCCAAGAAGAGCCAATCGACATCAAAACGTTGAAGCTTTGTATCGAAGAGAAGAAGCTGATGGGATGGAACAAAGAATCAATGAAAACTTTAGTGAAAAGCTAAACGAAAGAATTGGACGGTTAGAGAAGATGGTGTTAGAGATGAATCAAAATCGGAGAAGGGTTTCACCTGAATCTAACCATGGGGGTAGTAGAGTCTCGCCACATTCCAATCGAGACAGAAGTGTTGAAAATAATCAAGGGCGTGGGAGGAACGTGAATGATCGTGAACGAAGGAATGTAGATAGAAGGGATGATGGTAGACGAGAAGGTAGTAGAGATGTGGATGGACGAGATAGACAACGATATACATCTGATTTTGAAGAGGATTATGATGGTGGTAGTGGTCGAGGACAAGGACGAGGACAAGGAAGAAATTACTCTGAGTATGATCACAAGTGGGAGTCGGGGATGAAGACTGAAATTCCTGAATTCAAAGGTGGTATGCAAGCGGAGGAGTTTCTAGATTGGATGGCTAATGTAGAATAGATTTTTGACTTCAAAGAAGTTCCAGAGCATCGTAGAGTGAAGTTGGTTGCTACAAGGTTAAGGGGTAGAGCTTTGGCATGGTGGCAGCAGACCAAACTTACACGTGATCGGATGGGAAAGTCGAAAGTTGAATCTTGGGAGAAGATGAAGAAATTGATGAAAGCAACGTTCTTACCTTACAATTATCAATCTTTGATGTATCAACGTTTGCAAAACTTGAGACAAGGGACGAAATCTGTGAATGACTATGCTGACGAATTTTATCAACTGATTGCAAGGAACGATATTATGGAGACAGAAGAACAGTTAACAGCCAGATTTGTTGGAGGATTGCGAATGCAGATTCAGGATATGGTTAATATGTTCGATCCAAGATCTGTAGCGGAAGCACATCAGAAAGCGTTGGCTTGGGAGAAACAGGGACGACGAGGAAGTGGTGTGTTTACTAATTCTAACAATCAAGCGAAGGGTGTTGGTGGAAGTTCTAATGTTTCTAAACCTATCAGTAGACCAGTGGTGAAGGAGGCTGAGAAGGCAAGGGTTAACAATGGTTTCAAACGTTACAATTGTCAGGAATTGGGTCATAAAAGCAGTGAGTGTCCAAAACCAAAGAAGAGAACCATGATTGCAGAAATTGAGGATGAGGATGGTGATGGGGATTGTTCTAGTCCAGTTGAGGAGGATGAGCAGGATATTGCGTCAGGAGATGAAGGTTGTAATCTAATGCTGAGGAGATCATGTTTGACACCGAAGCAGGAAGAAGCTAGTTGGTTGAGGAGTAATATCTTTCAGTCGACATGCACTATACTGGGGAAGGTGTGTAAGTTTGTGATTGACGCAGGAAGCTGTGACAATATCATTTCAACCGAGGCTGTGACAAAGTTGAAATTGAAGACAGAGAAACATCCGAGTCCATATAAGTTAGCATGGTTGAGAAAAGGAGGAGAAGTGAAAGTGGATAGACGAGTTCGTGTTCCATTCTCTATTGGGAAGAAATACAAAGACGAAATCTGGTGTGATGTAGTAGAGATGGATGTTTGCCACTTATTATTGGGAAGACCATGGCAGTATGATCGAGCAGTACAACATGACGGTCGGACCAATAGCTACAGTTTTATGTTTGAAGGCACGAAAATTATCCTAGTTCCGAAGAAGAGATCACAAGGAGAAAGTAAGTCAGAAGAGATTGAAGAGCTGAAAACTTTATTATCTTTGAAAGAGTTTGTTAAGGAGGTTGAGGAAGAGCCGGAAGTATTCTTGTTGATTGGACGAGAAAGCAGTGAAGAGGTTGAAATACCAGAAGAAGTTAAACTAGTTTTGAAAGAATTTGACGATGTATTTCCAGAGGAGTTACCAACGGAATTGCCACCGTTGAGGGATATACAACATCAGATAGATCTTGTTCCAGGTGTTGTGTTGCCACACAGACCACATTATCGAATGAGTCCGAAGGAACATGAAGAGTTGCGGAGGCAGGTAGAGGAATTGCTTGAGCAGGGGCGTGTGCAGGAGAGTCTGAGTCCTTGTGCTGTACCAGCTTTATTGGTACCCAAGAAGGATGGGACGTGGAGGATGTGCACTGACAGTCGAGCATTGAATAAGATTACTGTGAGATATAGATCTCCAATGCCGAGGTTGGATGACTTGTTAGATCAAATAAGCGGAGCTACTATATTTTCGAAGATTGATTTGAAGAGCGGATATCATCAAATTCGTATCAGACCAGGAGATGAGTGGAAGACTGCTTTTAAAACCAGGGAGGGTCTATACGAGTGGTTGGTTATGCCATTTGTCTTATCAAATGCTCCGAGTACTTTCATGAGGGTAATGAATCAAATTTTTAGACCATTCATTGGGAAGTTTGTGGTGGTGTATTTCGATGATATTCTGATTTACAGTGGGAGTCTAGAGGAACATTTGAATCATCTTAGAGAAGTGCTGATGGTATTGCGACAAGAACAATTTTATGCTGCAACAAAGAAATGCGTGTTCATGACGCATAGCGTTTTATTTCTGGGATATGTTGTGTTGGAAAAGGGAATACAGGTTGACCAAAGTAAAGTTGAAGCAATTAGAGATTGGCCGCAGCCCAAGACGATAACGGAAGTTCGTAGTTTTCATGGGTTGGCTTCATTTTATCGAAGATTTATTCCACACTTTAGTAGTGTGATGGCACCTGTTACGGATTGTATGAAGGGTAAAAAATTTTCATGGACGAAGGAAACAGGAGTTGCTTTTGAACGAATCAAGGAGTTGTTAACGACAGCACCAATTCTAGCATTGCCTGATTTTCAATTGTTGTTTGAATTACATACTGATGCGTCGAAGGTTGGAATTGGAGGGTTGATGAGTCAAAGGGGTCGTCCTATTGCATATTTCAGTGAGAAGTTGTCAGGAGCAAAGATGAGATACAGTACATATGATGTGGAATTCTATACTGTTGTGCAAGCTATTAAACACTGGAGACATTATTTATTTCAGAAAGAGTTTGTTCTGTATACTGATCATGAAGCATTGAAGCATTTGCAAGGGCAAGACAAGATTTCAGCGAGACATGCATCGTGGATTGCATATCTGCAACAATTTACATTTGTTGTGAAACACAAGTCGGGAGTGACGAATCGTGTTGCGGATGCGTTGAGTAGAAGACAGCACTTGTTAACTACATTGAAGGTTGAAGTGACGGGGTTTGAAATATTGCCAGAATTATTTACCGATGATCCTTACTTTGCAAAATTTGTTGATAAAGTCAAGGAGGGAGAGACGGATGAGTTCGTGATGGTAGATGGTTTTCTTTTTAAAGGAAATCGATTGTGCATACCGGAAGGTAGTCTGAGAATGAAGATTATCAAGGAGTTACACGAAGAGGGACATGTTGGGAGAGACCGTACCTTACAGTTGATTTCACAATCTTACTTTTGGCCATCGATGAGGAAAGAAGTAGAGAGGTTTGTGGAGCATTGTCATATTTGTCAGGTTTCGAAAGGAACTGCAACTAATGTTGGGTTATATATGCCGTTACCTGTACCAATTAAACCATGGATTGATGTGAGTATGGACTTTGTGTTGGGGTTGCCGAGAACACAGCGTGGTAATGATTCCATTTATGTGGTGGTTGACCGATTTTCGAAGATGGCACATTTTATTGCTTGTAAGAAGACGGCGGATGTTGTTCATGTTGCTCAATTGTTTTTCAAGGAGATCTATCGACTTCATGGATTGCCAGAATCTATTGTGTCGGATAGAGATACTCGGTTTCTGAGTCACTTTTGGTTGAGTTTGTGGAAAATGGTGGGAACGAAGCTGAAGTTTAGTAGTGCTTATCACCCGCAAACAGATGGACAGACCGAGGTTGTGAACAGATCATTGGGAAACTTGTGAGGTGTCTTGTTCAAGATAATCTGAAGAGTTGGGATGTGAAGTTATGCCAGGCAGAGTTTGCCCATAATCATGCTGTAAATCGAAGTACTGGTTTCAGTCCATTTCAGATAGTATATTCAAGTTTACCGAAGGGACCATTGAATCTAACGGTAGTGCCACAATCAAAGAAGACAGTTAAGAAAGCTGCTGATTTTGTTGAGGGGTTGACGGAATGTCATAAAATCGTTCAGGAATGATTGGAGAAAGCAAATGAGAAGTATAAACGTTCCGTAGATTTTAAACGAAGGAGTGTTGAATTTCAGGAAGGTGATTTGGTTTATGCAGTGTTAACAAAAGATCGTTTTCCAGTGGGCGCTTATAACAAGTTGAAAGCCAGGAAAATTGGTCCTGTAGAAATCATGAAACGAATTAATGAGAATGCCTATAAGTTGAAGTTGCCGGAGGATGTATACACTTCTGACGTTTTCAATGTTAAACATCTTATACCATATCATGGCGATGAATCTATTGTAGAAGATGAGGGTGCAAATTCGAGGTCGAATTTTTCTCAACATGGGGAGGATGATGCAGTGCAGAAAGTTAAAGGCTTAGGTCGCTCACGACCTAAGGAGTTAGAGGAGGGAGCGAGTGATGCTGAGAAGAGTGGTTACACAGTCCAATTTGGTGAAGTGTTAGGTCGCATACGACCTAACAAGGACTTTAGGTCGGAGCTACGACCTAACAGTCTGAAGAGAAAGGAGATACGATTTAACGTGTTTTTAACTCGTGTATGACTTAATGAGTTGGAAGCTAGGTCGCAAGAACTTAGGTCGCATGAAGAGGGTTCAGATGCCAGAGTTCTTAAGTCGCGTGAAGATGCTATGTTCTTAAGTCGTGAGGTTTTAAGTTGTACAGACTTAGGTCGCGGAGTTAGGCTTCTTAAGTCGCAAAGTCTCATTTTAAGTCGCGAAGCAGCGGATGCCGTTGATGTGTCTGCCGAGTTAATCTCTGCCTTTGATTCCCTTGACGTTGATTTGGGATGCCACTAATGTTTAAGTCGCTGAAGCCCTGGATGCCGTAGAATCTTATGCCGAGTTAATCTAAAACCGTTGATTCTTTAAGTCGTGAAGAAACTGCTGTTAAGTCGCCACCGACTTATACTAAGTCGTAAGTCGCCTCATATTAAGTCGTCTGAAGATTGAGTCGTGGGAAGCTGCTAGGTCGTCTACGACTTAAGTGATGTAATCTGTTTGTATTTGTTAACTCGTAGCTCGTACCTGTTTTTAAGTCGTATATTTTATAAGTCATAGGTCGTCTGTTGTAAATCATATGATGTCTGTATTCTTTTAAGTTGTAAGTCGTGCACGACTTAGGTTGAGTCGGAATCTCTTTGTTAAGTCGGAACCGACTTAGGAGATGTAAATTTTTGTTGTTTTTTTTGTGTGAGTTGTAAAACGCCTATAAATAGGCCGGGTCTCTCATTTGTGAAGGGTTGTTGAATATTGAATAAAATTCTCTTTTGTTAGCTTTGTGCTTTCAATTTCAATTGGTAGTCGAGTGTATCTCCTATCTCCACTTACGTCATTCGAGTGCGCTCGAATCATCGTTTGTTGAAGCCGATTCACGGTATCTTGTGCGCAAGATCAACGTCGAAGAATCGTAGATCTCTTTCCCGGTATCTTCGGATCAACGAGTCAGAGATAGCTAAGAATTCGGTATCTTCGGATCAACGAATTCGGGCATTTCAGTATCCATCAATCCATCGATTGCTACATTCAACGATCGACATTATTTTTGTAATATCCGCTGCGTCATAGTGTTTATGCAAAATAGAAATAAACTCAGATAAACTGTCTCATAATAGTAAAGTAGACACTGTCTAGGCTCCACAGTGCTGCATATCAGAATAAGCAGAAATATTTATATATAATACGAGAAAGCTCTACCTTGCTCGTCCTTTGCACTAACATCGCATACACCTAGACCTATTATCTAGTCTACTCATTTAAGAGATAATAAGAAGCAAAGCATAAAACCTCAAGTTAGACCAAAGTCTGGTGTGAGCGATAAATGAATCTCAAAATACTATACAAATCGATATAGTAAGGAACAAGGGTAAACGAACCATACCTGACCTTGCAACCAAAGAGTTAGCACTAACAAACATAAACTCTGCAACATCGTAAGGGTGTACTATGAACTAAGTACAATAATAGGTGTCCAGGTATCCCTATCCACAATACATATCGTAAGTGTCATCCTTAGAGTGATAGACTATGGGAGAAAACAATCGAAGCAAACATAGTATCCATCAAACAATCCTCACTATCACTCAGTATGCACTGTATATATGGTAACTCGTATGACCTCTCCTCTGTCGCAGATTAATAAAAATCCCAGTTTTCATTATGTTCGCCTTTAGCCCAAAGCCGATACTAGACCCATTCCATCGATCTAGGGTATACGGATCCTTTCAACCGATCTGGTGTAGCCAAACAAAGTACCCACCAGTGCACTCACAATACCCCATAACTTTCAAGTACATCAGAAAATACTCCGATTATCAATGATCCCTCAACATGCGTATCTGAGTCCTTTCCTTTCTCTATCTAGTTCCCATCATCCTAAAGGAACCATTCTATATTCCTTGTTTCTAGGATAGAACCGTTCAACATTTTATACATTGTTACCTTCCTAGAACCCGCCCTTTTTAGACAACCATTCTCACAACTCCTTTCAACATCGAGCTCCCATCACTGAAGTTTCGAAGCTATCATCGTGCTACTGCAGCCATCAAACCATAAGCAAACAAACAAACACCATCAGTACGACTTATAAAGCCATGCTTCCCCTCATGAAGTTTCATCACCCATGGCCCTCAAAATTCATGTCGTTACCGGTCAAAAGTTATCGGTACCGATATGATTCCCTTCATCAATAATTAACTAAAATTTGGCTAAGTATTTTTCACCCCTATCTCTTTTTCTCGACATGCCTAGAACTTCATGATTCATGTCCCAAGCACCCTCAAGCTCCAAGCTCCATCCAAATGCCAGAAAATCTACTCGGTACCAAACAAAAGTGACCGGTACTGATCACTACGCTTCGCTAATTTTCCAACTTTGAGTTTTTAGACCTCTTACTACTTTCAACCCAAAGTCTTCCCTAAAGTTTTGTAGCCTAAGTCCACAAGCCTTCCCTCCGTCTCGAATAGATCTGCAAACACTCCACTCAGCAATCATCTCATCGTTGACTTGAATCTCACGACCTAAACTTCAAGCGAATTGAACCTTGGGATCCTCCTTTGCTCCAAAGCCCCTCATCCAAGTTTCATCCAATCCTAGCTAATTTTTCCTTCGATTTTCCCAATTCGATGATCACTTTTTTAACTACCTAAAGCACTAGCAAATCATACTAAAGCACAACATACAAAACTAAAATATCATCCATATACATCCATAGGCATATATAATTCATCAAAACATGATTGTCATTCAAATCCTAGTTTATATCTCACTTTAACACTAGCATGTCAATATGATCAAAAGGGGTTGCAAAATCATTTGAAAACCATTCATAAATCTTTTTAGTTTCAACCAGAAACATGTATAAAGTTGTGATTAAAGTTAGAAAATGTTTTAGGGTCAAAATCATGTTTAAAACATCAATTTTAACTATATAAACATCATGGGATAGTGAGAAATCAAGAACCACTCATCAAATACCCAAAATACAATTTTTTTCTCCTGGATTCGAGATGGACGGCAAAGAAAAGTGAATTTCCAAGCAATAAAGTGGTAGATCTACAATCACCTTTGTTAATTACCTTTATAGTGATGATTAGGATAAAATTCAGTAAGAAAATTGGAAGTTTTTTAATGAAATTAGGGCTAATGGAGGTTTTGGTCTAATTTGGGAAGAAGAAAAGATATTTGGGATTTGTTGCTTCAGCCATTGTTGGCACAAATTTCAAGTTGGGCCCTGGGCTTAGCCCATAACCTAAACCTCTCTAATTACCCATTAATCTGTCCAGTAGCAAAGAATTTAAAATGGTTATATCTTCTGAATGATAAGTCTGTTTTCCTATTATAACCACTTTGGGGAAAGTGAAACCATAAGCCTAATCTAATGGAAGTAGTTTTAGATCCTAAGTCAATCCCTATCAAAAGCAATAGGTATTATAAGAATTTATCGGTCCAAAATGTCTGATAAAAATTCTAAAGTGGAAAATATACTTAGCAGTCATTTTCTAAGGTTTTAGAATCATACGACCTCATATAAATTAAATAGTGATATTTTACGATCCTCCAATAAGTAAAATACAGGTCATTACATATGGACTCTTTTGATTAAATTTTTTTTATAAATAATTTTATAATCACAAGTAAAGAAAAATTGGCTTGATGTCGGGATTAGGGAAGAAAAAAATGAGTATAGAGGTGACGGCTAGAGTTCCATAGCCTAATTTATATAGTCGTTAGGCTGAGTTATGGGTTGTTTTTCCAGTTTGGCGTGAAACAGCTCTACACGTTATTTAAACACTATAACGCCTCTATTTCACAAACTGTAACTCTAAATGCATCAAAATTAAATGTCGAACTAATCGTCTTGAAAAGACCTTCGCGATGGTTATAAATACGGTACCTAATTCATCCTTTTATTAAACATTCATTTTTAATTAATAATATTTTATATTGTCAAATTTGTGGGTTGTTACATTCTCCCCCCCCCCAAAAGAATTGCACCCTTGCAATTTCTCAAATACAACCATTAACCAAATCTATAAAGTCTTATCATGGGTTTAATCACAAAATACGGGGAAGTATATTAATCAAAATCAACCATCTTTAATTGTAGTACATGACATCCGCATAATTCAATCAATCATGGCACATAACAATTCATTCACAATAATGAATTCAACAAACATACTATAGTAACACCTTAAATTCCTCAATCATACATCCAAACTATAGTATATAACAATAACGCTCCATCAATAAAGGGTGAAACAATCCTAACCATAGATCTACCCCATACACAAGTCACAATATGCATCTTCCTAACGCAATCACCCATAGCGGAAATACACAACAAAATTTAGGTTGATCCAAACATGCACGCATAATAAGAATATACATAAATCAATAATCAAGATAGCTCAATGAAGTAAAACATGCACACACCCCAAAAATGGTAATCATCACACCATCATACCAACAAATAATACATATGTGTTAATCCCAATGCTGATTGCCCTTCCACTATAATATGTATATCTTCCAACCTATTGACGTACTTCCTCATAGTCTCATCCTTGTATCAATTGGTTTGCCATCTCATACCTATACCTTCCAAAATAATATTTATGCCCACTTATGGCTAGCTACTTAAAATAATGCTGCACTTGCATCAATCCTCGATTTCCTGGTCCATCGCATACTGTAGGGATATATAAACCATCACTAAGGTCAGTTAGACCATCATCAAGTTTTCACATAATATTATCCATTACCAAGGTCTCACCTTTTCAGGCATTATCATCGAAATCTCACTTCGCCAAATCTTCACCGAAGCATCGCTTCTCCCAAATCATCACCAAAGTCTCACTTCACCACGATCATCTCCGAAGTCTCACTCCATTTTCTAGAAGTCTCCCTTCACCACGACCTTCTCAGGGTATCCCCAAAGTCTCACTTAGCTACAATCATTTCTAGAGTCTCGCTTCATTAGGACTTTCTCAAAGTCCTCCTTCATCATGACCTTCTCATGGTCTCTTAGATACATGATAACTTACTCTATGGACTCTCGGGTCGGCGACATCTTATGCCACAATTGGATTCGGCATTCTTTCGAATACCTATTTTATAGGTACTGCCCTCTCAGGGCAAGCCAGGCCGTCTCGTGATCCAGGGTCTATAGGTAAGTGTCCTTACGTATCCCAGGGAATAACCATCCTATCCAGAGTTTTCAATGATCCCTTCAACATCCGACTCAATCTGGAACATCTCATGCCCATCTACATCGCTTCACCTTGTCAAACGTTTTCTTCTTTATTTCCCACTTGAAGTACTCGATCAAACGCCTCGTGTCGTCGATTCATCAAAGTTTAGAACACTTCACTTGGCTCTTAGAATTTCCTTGCACTTGAGCCACCATTGTCCCTATGCATACCCCAAAGTCAACTAGAGAAAATCTAACATCATCAACCACGATTGATCCAAATATATCCTTTATCATATCATTGGTTTTTCCAATGCACATCCCTCGGAAAGTTAACATTGGGTAACTACCTCAATATAAGATTATTAACACAAATATGCATGTATCGTACCATATAATGTACAAAGTCCTAACAAGGCAAACAAAAAGCAACCAACTATTAAGTGGATTGAAGCAAAACAAACAATTAATAAAAATATTACGCAAGCAAAATAATTGACTCGAAAATGCATAACATAACTAATAAACAACCATTATCAAACAAGTAAACAATAATAATACAATAAAAATGGAATAATTTAATTCAAACAATCTTGTTATAGATCATAAACATACACAATCAAATGAAACAGTCGAATTAATATAACTAATGTCAACCAGTAATAAACAACATAACCGATTCAGCCAAAACGAACAAGTACTACTAAAGTAAAATATCTCAACCCATACACCAAAATGAGTAATCTTCATCTCATATCCCTACTCTTCCTCCAGAAGAGAATAACTAGACAACCCTACAACAAATTAGGGTAATCCATAAAAAATAGGCATTTAATTTTTACGTCATCATAATGTGTTTTGGACAAACTTAAAACTCACATCACTAGGTGTCGCATATCTCATGTTACAGAGCTTAGTTTTACAATCTTCAAATTGAGTTTTCCAAATGAAATACATCTCTAGAATTTTATTCAAATCAAATATTTTACTTCTTCTCTTTTCAAAAATCTACTTTTTAATCAAATTATTTCCATCCCTCTAAAATATTTCCTCAAAATATTTAATGATATTTTATAATACATCTTTTTTTCGAAAAGAGAAATATCTTTACACATATTCTCAATAAAACATTCTCTTTTCTAAAAACAATTGGGTGCTCTCCCAATAAAAATCCTTTTAAGAAATAATGTTATCCTTTCAAACACCATTTACCAAAAAGCGTCATTTACATAATTACAATCAAAATTTGCTTCCACACAAAAGCTTTTCAATTTCAAGTATGTTCTTTTAAACAAAATATTTTTTTAACATAAAAATGTTCCTCTCACCCTTTACTCAAAAAGATATTTTTTTAAACATTTCTAACAAAAATAGTCTCAGATATTTTCTAAATCAAAATAACTTCTCAAAAGTATATTTCCTTTTTCTACTTCTTATATCTTTTAACTAAACTAGCTTTCTATGCAAAATATCTTCAACACAAATTTTCATCAACTCAAATATTTATTTTCACCTTTTTCAATACTTCGACAAATCTTCTTAAGTCCAAAAGATATGTGTTTACTTCTTAAATAAAACACCTTTCTAAAACCCAAAATATATATTTTTAATATAACTTCTCAAGTCAAAATTCCATAAAAATAGGACCACTTTTTAGGGTTTGATTTTAATGTCACATTTGTGTCACTTGGATTATAACCTGCACTTAGCCCCTCCGATAACTGCTCGTTTTACCCTATTCCAACAGTATTTATTTCCTACTCAAAGGTCACTATAAATAACTAACATCTTAGGATAAGAAAATGGTAGTCATGCACACAATCCATATACACAAAACATATAGACATAAATAAGAATGCTCCCTCATTCTATGTTTTAAACCCAACCAAAAGTGTAAATTAACATACTCTAAATGGTCAAGTCTTCCTATGGCTTAGGGAGCCGCCAAACCAAAGCTCTGATACCATGTGTAATGCCCTACTATTTTCAACATCTGAAATCAATTACGAACGCCACAAAATATGATTGCAACTAATTTCTACTATTAAAAGCAGTGGACCGTGTGTTCTATAATTTAAATTTTCAATAACTAAGAAAAGAAAAGAGAAACCGCACAGCGAAATCAAACATCAGTATAGATGACCATCAACTCAATAATACAATTGGTTTACAACATTATCACATCAATTTACATTTCAATATATCAATTGTCATTAAATCATAAATGACATAAACATGGTATAAAGGATATATCAAATTTCCTATCCGCGATATAGCCTTCATCCACCTTTCCATTCCCTCTTTCGCTCCTACCCTACAAATTCACAACTATACAAATATATATATATATAGACACACGCACACAGATATATATAAGAATAAAAAAGTTTCAACTATGTTTGGACTACGCCTAACCCTATACACTACGGCCATAGGCTCGATAGCTATTGCATAGGAAAAGACCGCATACGTAACCCTTTTAGCAGATCAAACCCACGTAGTTCTCATCCCTGCTCTTATCTGTATCCAAATAGTCGTTAGCACATAACAACGCATCCATGCAATCATCGCAACCAATGCAAGCAATGCAACCACTACTATCAACGCAATCAATGCAAGTAGGAAACAAAACTACTACTAAACCATTTCAATCAATCATTATAAATATGTGGTAACAACAACAATAGGACACTTAGCCATTAAACATTTTAAACATTTGACAACACACAATGTTAACCCTAAACATCAAATAAGCTAATCATAGAATATGTACTCACGTATACTAATTATTAACTATTAGTAACACACCACCAATGTAAGTATAAACCAATCAAATTTGCACTAAACTACTATATTAGTTACACAAACATTAATAAATAAAACCATAATTAACTACACACAATGTAGTAATAATGGAATAATACCACACACATCCAAATGTGATCTCATTATCATAAAATGACATATGTGATAAATAAAATCAACGATTAATCAAATATTACATCTATCCAAAACATCATACCACGACCATTGTTTTCTCTTAAGTATAAAATCATTTTATTATTGTTTATTATAAAAGTACCTTTTATTTATCTCAAAACAATAATCATTCTTCCAAAACGATGGTATGCTTCAAAATATTTCGTTATAACCTCATCACTTCAAATCTCCCCAAACATCGTAATTGATACCAAAAATATCTTTTAAGCCAATAGTATTATTATTTTACATCAAAATAATAATATACATATTAAATCCCTTTAATATTCTACAAAACCAATTTATTACCATTTTTCACAAAATAGTGTAATTTTCGCAATAACCGTATTATTATTATTTTGAAATCTTATTTTATTTAAATAATAATAAACTTTCTAATTTTAATTTAAAATATATTTTTCGTTATTACTTATGAATTTTCCTAGAAATTCATAAATAATATCCTTATTGAATTTCTTCCATTAGTTTCATTTAATTCATTAAACCATGTTATTTACAAACATAATACAAAATCTGTAGATAACCTTATTTATCGTTTATTTATCCAATCTTAGATTATTCACCAATTCATTCATTTTATCTCAATCGATTTTCTCAAAATTTAAATCTAAAATTGATTACAGTTAAACACCCAATAATACAGTAATCAATAATAAATAATCAAAATGGAACAACATATCTAAAATAGTCACAATATCTAAATATTCACTAATATGTCACAACGCATATCAATAATTATAATTTTCTATTAATATATATTTATTTTATAAACTGAAATTTGATTAATTAAATTAAATAAACCACACCAATGCACTTTTTTCAAAAGTCTCCAGATTCAGTAATCCCAAGGCCATATCATTTAGAATTTCACCACGAATCCAATGGAAAAAACGCGTGTGTTTGCCTAAAATATGGACAGACACCTCCAATCTATTTATTGTAGAGCTTTGAATACAGGGTATATAACACAACTGTTATATTTGTATTATGATTGATTTTCAGAGAGCCGATGACATATAAGATATGCAGAAAGTAAATTGCAGTAAAATAAAGAACACAAAGATTTAAAGTGGTTTGACCAGAGTGTGCCTACATCCGCTGTCTATTTTCATTATTCTTCTTATAAATCTTTGATACAATGCCAGAGATATAAAATACAATGATCTATAGCTCAATAAAAGTAAGATATAGTCCAAGGAAGTCTGGTCGGTTATTCTTGTTCGGCTATTCTTTCTTGCATATTCCTGTTCGCTTGTTCCTGTTAGCCTATCCATGTTCGGTTGTCTCGGTAAGGTAGTTCCTGTTAGGTTGTTCCTATTATACTTTTCTTGTTAGGTTGTTCATGTTAGCCTATTACTGCTAGATTGTTCCTGCTAGGTAGTTCCTATTAGGTGGTTCATGCTAGGGAGTTTCTATTAGCCTGTTCCTAGCTTTCTCTGACTTGTTTACCATTACCATTGTAAGCTTGGCTCTTTAGAATTTTCCCTCATTGTTGTTGGAAGCTTTGGTATTTATAAAAGTGAAGAGGTCTAGTGGTCACTTCGGTAAATCAGGAAATTTCCATCTATAACTCATTCGGTTCGGATATTTCCATATACGTAAGATATGATCACTAATTTCCAAATGTGCAGATTCCATTCCATATATAACTCACACGGTTCGGATGGAAGTCTTGGTCTGGTGTTGATTGGTTCCGTAGAATGCACGTGGATGTGTTGCTAGGGACATTCTTACTCCTGCCTCCTTGGTCCGACTTCCCATGCTAGACCATAACTCGATCTTCATATGGTACCTTTCCTGGTTCGGCTCCCCTCTTATCGAACAGATGATCATGTTTAGTACCTTTGGTACCAAACATGATTTCCTTTTTAGTGCCCTGGGGTACCAAACATGATCTCATGTTCAATACCTTGGGTACCAGACTGAGGGGGGGTTTTGACTCTCTCTACTCCTTTGCTTCATCTCCTTGGGTCTTACCTTCTCTCTTTTCCTTCCTTGCATTGGAAATGGTTAACCACTTGAGCTAAACTCATTTTTGTGCCATAGCTCCTTCAATTCAAGAATGAAACTTGGACCAATAGCTTTGTATCATTGAGTAGATTATTCTAATGCCTTTGAATGTTCCATTTGCTTGAAGTAGAGAGTAGCTGTCCAAGATAGGGCCTGAGTTGGTTAGGTGGTGGACAAATTTTAACATGGTCATATTTTCTAATCCATAGCTCGGACTAAGTTCCGGTTTTGACCTAGATGGATGTCCTGACCTTAAGAACATTTTTCAAGTGCTTTGACTATATGTTATGACTATGCTAAATTTTCCCCTAGTGCTTCGCCTTGCCCTTGTGATTACATGATGGCACCTTTATTATGCACCTTCCAACTGTTTCTATGCTTCGCCTTGCCCTTGTGATTACATGATGGCACCTTTAATTTGATTAATTAAATTAAATAAACCACACCAATGCACTTTTTTCAAAAGTCTCCAGATTCAGTAATCCCAAGGCCATATCATTTAGAATTTCACCACGAATCCAATGGAAAAAACGCGTGTGTTTGCCTAAAATATGGACAGACACCTCCAATCTATTTATTGTAGAACTTTGAATACAGGGTATATAACACAACTGTTATATTTGTATTATGATTGATTTTCAGAGAGCCGATGACATATAAGATATGCAGAAAGTAAATTGCAGTAAAATAAAGAACACAAAGATTTAAAGTGGTTTGACCAGAGTGTGCCTACATCCGCTGTCTATTTTCATTATTCTTCTTATAAATCTTTGATACAATGCCAGAGATATAAAATACAATGATCTATAGCTCAATAAAAGTAAGATATAGTCCAAGGAAGTCTGGTCGGTTATTCTTGTTCGGCTATTCTTTCTTGCATATTCCTGTTCGCTTGTTCCTGTTAGCCTATCCATGTTCGGTTGTCTCGGTAAGGTAGTTCCTGTTAGGTTGTTCCTATTATACTTTTCTTGTTAGGTTGTTCATGTTAGCCTATTACTGCTAGATTGTTCCTGCTAGGTAGTTCCTATTAGGTGGTTCATGCTAGGGAGTTTCTATTAGCCTGTTCCTTGCATTGGAAATGGTTAACCACTTGAGCTAAACTCATTTTTGTGCCATAGCTCCTTCAATTCAAGAATGAAACTTGGACCAATAGCTTTGTATCATTGAGTAGATTATTCTAATGCCTTTGAATGTTCCATTTGCTTGAAGTAGAGAGTAGCTGTCCAAGATAGGGCCTGAGTTGGTTAGGTGGTGGACAAATTTTAACATGGTCATATTTTCTAATCCATAGCTCGGACTAAGTTCCGGTTTTGACCTAGATGGATGTCCTGACCTTAAGAACATTTTTCAAGTGCTTTGACTATATGTTATGACTATGCTAAATTTTCCCCTAGTGCTTCGCCTTGCCCTTGTGATTACATGATGGCACCTTTATTATGCACCTTCCAACTGTTTCTATGCTTCGCCTTGCCCTTGTGATTACATGATGGCACCTTTAATTTGATTAATTAAATTAAATAAACCACACCAATGCATTGGTAGTATAGTCATCAAGTATGATTTCCCATTGATTCTCATTTCTATTCGTTGGGGAGTTGCTCTCTCTGGTTAACCTCCTTGCCCTCGAGTCCTGAGGGCTATGCATTGTCTTATGAACATTCCAAGTATATCGAGATGCTCTATGGAAAGGGATATATTGTGGTTGTGTACTAGATAATGTACATTTTGTTGAGTTGACTTCGATTTGGCTGATTAAGATTAGTAGTCATGATGTATTTTTCCTACATGATTACCAAGTTATTCCACTAGTGATTCCTTCATCATTACCGTGCATACTTGTATAGATAATTCACCAAAATTTTTGGCTAGGTAAGAGGTTTCTGCTGAAGTTTAGAACGTGGATTGATCATGCGCTTGTGCTACGAAGATAATCTTCTTTTGATGTTTATGCGTTGTTGCGTTTGATTTATTCATGTCCATATTCTCCTTTTCCTGACTAGTAATCATGGTATGTTTGTTCTACATGTGCATGGTTTGCTTGTCTCATTAGCAACCTTTCTTTCCACTATCGTGCATGTAAAGGATCAATCACTAACAAGTTCGGTAGGGTAAGCAATTTATGTAACTGATACTTCCCTTGGTCAATACTTTATATTTCTTGTACTAACACTTACACAAGCACATGTGTATATTATAGAAATTCTAAATTAAATTATCATACCTGATCAGGATTAGTCGTTGCATTTGTATTTGTCTAATATCCTTACTTAGCCAGTAGCTTGTTAACAAGGTTGGTTCGATCGATCCAGCAAGGTTGGGCCAAATTATCTGATTGACCTTGAAAGGATTGGGCCGAATTAACACATCAACCCTAAAAGATTGGGTTGAATTGTCCAATCGACCAGAAAAGATTATCCAATCGGCCTGGAAGATTAGGTCAAATTATTTGATCGACCCGAAAAAGGATATGGTTGAATTATCCTATCAGCTTAAAAGATTAGATTGAATTATTTGATCGATCCTGAAAGGATTGGGCTGAATTATTCGATTATCCTTTAAAGATTGGGTCGAATTTTCAAATCAACCCGAAAGGGATGGGGCTGAATTATTCGACCAGCCTGAAAGATTGGGTCAAAATATCCGATCGACCTTGAAAAGATTGGGCTGAATTGTCTAATCAGCCCTAAAAGATTGGGTCGAATTTATCGACCCGAAAAGGATGAGGCCAAATTACCCGATTAACCCAGAAGATTTGGTCAAATTATCTTATCGACCTTGAAAGGATTGGACTGAATTATCCGATCAGCCCTAAAAGATTAGGTTGAATTTTTCGATTGACCCAAAAAAGATGGGGCTAAATTATCCGATCAGCCCAGATGATTAGATCGAATTATTTAATTAACCCTGAAAAGGATGAGGCTGAATTATCAGATCAGCCTGGAAGATTGTGTCGAATTATCCGGTTAACCCTGAAAATAATGGGCTGAATTATATGATCTGCTTAGAAGATTGATTCGAATTATTCGATCGACCCTGAAAAGGATGGGTTGAATTATTCGGTTAGCCCGGAAGATTGGGTCAAATTAACGGATGACCGTAAAAGGATTGGGTTTAATTATCTAATCAACCCGGAAGATTAGGTTGAATTATCTGATCAACCCTAAAAAGGATGAGCCTGAATTATCCGATTAGCCCGAAAGATTAGGTTTAATTATTTGACTGACATTGAGAAGGATGGGGCTGAATTATCCGATCGAACGAAAGGTTAGGTCGAATTATCCGATCGACCCTAAAAAGGATGGGACTGAATTATACAATCAGCCCGGAAGATTAGGTTCGAATTATTCGTTCAACCCTGAAAAGCATGGGGCTGAGTTTTCCGATCAGGCTAGAAGATTGAGTCGAATTATTCCATCAGTCCTGAAAGGATTGAACTGAATTATCCAATTAGCTCGGAAGATTGGGTCGAATTATCCGATCACCCTTAAAAGGATGGGGCTGAATTACCCGATCAGCTTGGAAGATTAGGTTGAATTATCTGATCGACCCTGAAAGGATTATGTTGAATTATCTAATAAGTCCTAAAAGATTGGGTCGAATTACCTGATCGTCCTAAAGTCACAATCCTTGACCATGATCCTAGGCCAAAGGAGTTTGTGTTTAAAGGATGGGGTCAATTTATTTAATCGACCTTGAGAGTGTACTCCTCGTCCATTATTCGATGCCAAAAGAGTATGCTTGCGATCGTACTGCATTATATTATTGCTAAGTCGATTCATATGGGTCGATGAATAGTGAATCAATAATTGAATTTTTCCAATAAAAATAAATAGGAAACTTAAGATTTAATTGTGCAGTATGAGAATCTTACTTTAAAGAACACGGTTCCATTGGTTCAAGAAGCTAACTTTATTTATGAACAAGAAACTTGGCAGGTCCTGCCCTATTTTTCTATCTCCATGGTCCTTGGGTGGCTTATTGATGAAAATAAACTGAAAGGAGCTAAGTACAGTAGTGCCACTGCAGATCGTTATTCCATGCATGTGGGGTCCGGATTCCATCAATTGTTGCTAGCTTGAATGTTTCGTCTCCAAGCTTTTGATCAATTACACAAGGTCCTTCCCAGTTCAGACCAATTTCCCCCTACCCGAAAGAACTCGTTTTAGAATGAGATCCCCTACCTCGAAGGTACGGTTTCAGGCCTTAGCATTGAACTGTTGTGCTACTCTTTTCCATGATCTTTTCCATGACTCTGTCTTTAGAGGATTTTGAAAAGATTATGCTCCACTATCTCTAGAGATGTCTGGTCCCACATATGAAATGGGTCAAAATTACACTCCACTATCTGTGGAGGAGCTGAATCTAGTCTCTCATAGTCTCTGATGGAGTTGTACCCTGCCTTCGGGACTAGGAAGTTTATGCTCTGATGTCTGATTACTCTGTTCTTCACAATTTTCATGCACATATACCTTTGGATATCTAGTACGAATGCTCTAACATCCATAAGGGGATCCAATACTGCACCCCCGAGCTTACTTTACACTCTTTCTTTGTAGGAACTCATTTCCATCGAGGGACTGTAGTCTAGAGTTTGTGGTATTCTCGGTAGAGCTACCCTTGTGTTTCAACCAAGAGCATACCTACAAGATCTATATATGTTCATTTGTCTCATGACCATAAACCTCATGGAACACGAGGTATAGTTTCAAACTCTGCTACATACGATTCTCTGTTCTCAATTCGTTATAATCAATTGTTTCTATAGTAGCTACTAGCAAGATAGATATTTTATGGAGTCTTTGTAAGCTGCAAACACAGAATCTCATCTTGTCTTCTGAAGTGTTTCCTATCCTAAAGCTCTTCGTCTCTAACCTGGTTAATATATTCCAATCCTATCTTGATATCAGAATCCTCTAAGTGCATAAACTTGTCGGCTTGATAGTATAAGTCCTCCAAGTTGATAGTTGAATTTTCCTTAAGCTCCCTGTAAAACTCAGTTTTCCTACTAATTCCTAAAGCAACAACTACAAGGACAATCCATTCATTAAATGTCGCATAGTGGCTGCTATAGCGCTGAACCATGCAAGATTGTACTGTAAGTTTTATCCATTCTTTTGCTTGATACCCAATTGTTAATGGATTAGTGCTCGATACAGCTAAACCAAATAGTTTCTAAGCATGACATGAATATATGAAAGTAATGACATCATCTCCCTTCTAGTTCCAACTGCTTCCATATGCTAAATGTAGTGCCTCAAATGCGTTCAAGGGTTGGTTTTTCCAACGTATTGTTCCATGGCCAGTATCTTAAAATCAGCGAGTTGACTGCATATCTGATGGTCGAAGTAAACTGACTATGGTTCATCTTATTATGCTTTGGTTTCCTACTCTGCTCGCCTTACACCCGACATGTTAGCCCAGTGACTTGCTCCCACTACTGAAATGCTTCCTTAAGTTATTTGGTAGGCCATGTTGTGCCCCCACATGCAATTGATCAACCACATGTGTACCAGTCGTTATGAACTTAAGCAGTCCTATTTCGATAGTTAAGTGGGTGGTTCCAACATCACCATTGACTTCTGGTGAGACATCTTCCTCTAGTCCGGCATGGGCTATACCATTGGTCTGTATTGATTAGTTTTTCATCGGTTCCAATTGGTTCGAGCCCTAGCCGATTTGGTTTGTGGAAGTCCAGACTTTCATGGCTCCTTTCTACCTTACCTGCTTCCTTGTGATGGTTTGGAAACAGAATTCCAAATTCGGTCTCTCTAGACCTACATTGGTGCTGCTTGCTCAATGAGTCTAAGGAATGCTCCATTATTTTCATATAGCTAGCTAAGAAAGAAGCTACCATATTTTCCATCATCATTTGTATTAACTACCAAACTCTTATCTAGTAGCTATACTAGACTGCCTTCCTGATGCAGTACGTTCCAACCTTATACACTTTGCTAGCTCATAGACTAACTCCTCTAATATGGTTGTTTTCTCCATTGTCGATCTCTTAGTAAACTTCGTTCCAGGTTGCACTCCACCATACAAGACATCAAGGTGAACCTTTCATTCGTGTTCTAAATTCCAGTGGTTGCGACATTAAACTAGGATAGATAGTGTCGTAGTGACTCGTCTTCCCTTTGCTTCACATCAGATGATGAGTACCCATCTTTTGGTTGTTTAATATGCACCCGGAATTGACTAATAGACTTCTTATTTAACATCACACAAGAATGAATTGATCATAAGGGTCAACCATAAAACTACATAATAGCTAAGTCTGGCAAGAATAAAGGAAAGCACTTGCATAAGGCTTCATCTGTAGCTCTGCTTACCAGTATGTGTTGGGTATACCATTATAGATGTAATACATGGTTAGTAATTCCTTGATATGGCTCCATAGTATGCATCCTGAAATCTTTGGGGTCATTGGTAGTCCTATCTCTAGGGAGAAGGTACAACTAAGCTAAGCTCTAATTACTCACTTCACTTGGTCATGTTTGAACAACATATATAATTATTTAAGCCATCCTATCCTCCAATTTGGGGTTACTGTCATTGATAGCTTGACTTTTCGTTTGGAGGGAACGATTTCTTTCATCTTCCATATAATGACTTGATCTTCGGTTATGGGCATGGTAATGTCTCTTAGATCGGTCCCAATGATCATTTTATCCTCCATTAACTATGATTTCAACGAGCGAGTAAGAAGAGTTTAATGTAGCTTTCCCTAGTTTGGCATCAACCCTGTTTGGTTCTACGTCGAACCGTTTCCTAAGGTAGCTTCAGGCTGAACTCTTGCTTATTTCATCCCTCCAACGTTCTTTCTTCTATCTCTTTGACTTTCTAAATCAAATTCCTTAACGGAGTGCGACCCACTTCACCTTTCGAATCCCCTGGATTAGGATCTTCCTTGAGTTCCAATGTTGTGACCAATAGATTACGACTGCCCCAAGTGTGTCATGAGTTGGTCCACCTTTGCTTGATGTTGGGCAATGAAACATTAATTTTGCTTAGCCACAACTTGATCCAAATCACCTTTAGTAATTACATCTCCTGACACTGGAGTGCTTGTTGAATGATCACCCTGATTGGTAGTTGTTTGTTTGGTGCATTGGTGTTCATTACGTTCCCGTTGGTAGCACCAACCTCATTCTTTGATCTTAAAGCCATGTTGCGAATAAGCTCTCAATGAAAGCACCAAAAATGTTTGCATAATATGGACAAATACCTCCAATCTATTCATTATTGAGCTGTGAATATGGGGTATATAACACAACTGTTATATTTGTATTATGATTGATTTTCAGAGAGCAGATCACCTATAGGTTATGTAGAATGTAAATTGCAGTAAAACAAAAGGCATAAAGATTTATAGTGGTTTGGCCAGAATGTGCCTACATCCACTATCCATTTTCATTATTCTTCTTATAGATTTTGATACAATGCCTAAAATATAAAATACAATGATATATAGCTCAATAGAAAGCAAGATATAGCCTAAGGAATACTGTTCGGCTATTCTTGCTTGCTTATTCCTGCTATACTTGTTGTTCAAAGCTTTGGTATTTATAAGAGTGGAGAGTATGGTGGTCACTTCGGTAAATCAGGCAATTTCCATCTATAACTCGTTCCATAAAATAATGTTCTTGCTAGGAATCGAACTCCTGACCTCTTATTTGGAAGCTTGATGTTCACCCACTTGAGCTACACCCTTTTTGTGCCATAAATCCTTCATTTCAAGTTGGAATTCAATGAAACTTGGACCAATAGCTTCGTATCATTGAGTAGAGTATTCCAATTCCTCTGAATAATCCATTTGCCTAAAGCAGGTAGTAGCTCTCCAAGGTGGGACTCGAGTCGGTTAAGTAGTGGATAAATTTTAGGACGATCATATCTTCTAATCCATAGCATGGATTGAGATGTGGTTTCGACCCAGATGCATGTCCTGACCATAGGAACATTTTTCAAGTGCATTGATAATATTTTCTAACTATGCCAAATTTACCCCTAGCGCTTCGCCTTGCCTTTGTGATTATATGATGGCACCTTTATTATGCACCTTCCGGCCATTTTATGCTCCTTAACGTCTTTTCGTATTCCCCATGTTGTGGGCAAAAATGCTCATAACAGCACGTGAATCAGAGTTCGTATTCAAAAGATATTGCGAATATAAGATTTATATTTTTATTCGTAATCAAATAACTAATAAAAAGACAAATACATATATTATACCGTATACCACCATACATCTTCTTCCCAATACACACGTTCAAATTCATTCCAACTAAAATCCCTCCTTTGAACGTCATTTGACGCCACCTTCCGCCACCTAACGTGATCGTGACCCTTTGGTTGGAACCTTCATTGTCTACGCCGTCGACCAAGCCCACCACAGCCACCCGCGACCATGGTTGCCACCATCACATGATTAGGGTTTTCAAACTCTAATCAACCTAATTTAGCCGCCCCTAATGTCAATAAGCCATGCCGCCGCCACCATCGTGCTCCACTTGTCGAGATCTACATTCCCATGCCATTAATTTTGCCGATTGATGATGAATTAAAAACACCCAAATAACCCCTTTTAACTTCGTTGATGTCTCCTTTGATTGAAAATTCTAGTCAACTCAAGCATTTTTGTGACAATCTGTAACATCCCACCATTTTGGACCATTCAAATCGATAATAAAACCACACATGTTAGACTTGAATAATTCAAAACAACAGATTGTTAATAAAATTTGGGGCAAATAAAATCAATCATAGAATCACTGACATAGAATATCAGAATAACTCGTAGCATAATAAAATAAACATAGTAGTTCATGAAGCTACTAGATACAAAGTCTCAAAACTAATACATAATACCAAACTCTGAAACCAATACATTTGAAATTTCAAGGTACATAAGTTCTCTACTACAAAAGCAAAAGCTGAGTGGAAATAACTGGAATAGAAATATCAAGTAGACAGCTAAATCTCTGGCGGATCTCTAGCTCCAAAAAGATGAAACCAAAGCTGTGAAACTCAGGCTGACCCGAGTGTAAAGAAAAACACAAAACACTCGAGTCAGGACATACATACTTATAAAAGTAAATAACCTCAAGTGAACTGCAAAAGAAATGCATCAGTAACTTAAAGGATGCTTGGGATCGCCCATCCTCTAAGGATCCGTTAAACTATCTACTATGTAGTAATATACGCTATTATAATAATGTCTAAAGTAAAGTAAACTATTAAAATAGTGTTAAGGCATTACATTTTCCCCCTTAACACATTTTTATAATGCCAATAGTCTATACAGTACCATAACTCCCCGTAAACTGGAGCCACCAAAGGATACCACATAGGTACGACATAAAACAAACTTGTAGAAGGCACGATAGGGTAGGTGACACGACACAACTAGGCAATGCCAGGGTAGATATACCAATTACACTTCTAGACTGTTGGTAACGCATAGCCGCAACTACCGCCCAACTCGATCCATACTCCCGAATCAAAGGTGCGCACCAAATCAATCACAAGGAATAGAATGACTAACGATGAAGTGTGTCCGATCGGAGGAGCTATCTCCTTGGCCCGTCGATTGCTCCTATTATAGCCACCTTATGCTAACTCACGGGAGTTAAGTCCACGTAAATATACCTTTAGGATCGTCGCCACTATCCTACTTCATTCTGGAATCTCCACCGCGTACACAGTTGTTAAAGTGGTTTTGGGTATCGACAGAGAGTATGGCCATATCTGATCTCGGTCTCTTTAACAACCAAACGTTATTATAAACCGTGGTTATTCAATTTAAAATGGTTTATTTTCATATCAAACATATTCCTTCAATACCATATAAATTCCATATCATTATTCTTTTAAAATATTATTCATTTTTCCAAAGTCGTACACTTCCAAATTCATTTAATTATAACCCCTTTGAAACGTAAAAATTTAGAAATCATAGCACCTAAAAATGTAACCTTTAGAACCATACATTCGGGACCATAACCCTTTAGAAAATTTTGTAGCATTCTGGAAATGTCACCTTTAAGAAAACGCAGCAGTACAGAAATGCTACTATAAGAATTCGCAACAGTGTAGAAATGCTACAGTAAGAATTCGCAATGGTGCAGAATTGTTACTGTAAGAATCCACAGCAGTGCAAATTGTTACAGTAAGAAATCGCAGCAGTTTTGAATTGTTACCATAAGAAATCGCAGCAGTTTTGAATTGTTACTATAATACTTCCTACTACAATAGTTTATATAATGAAATAGTACATATATTTACAGTTTTTATCATAGTCATTGTATCATCCCTATTATATTACTCAAATTTTAGCTATTTGGTCATTAAAGAAACCATACCTTTAGTTAAATAACTTTGTTACTATAATGTCAAAATTTAAAGCTGAAATCCTTATGCTAAGTTAAAAGTACGTTATTAACTTACACTTTATTTTCTTTTTAGTGAATAACATTTATCATTTTTATTACCCAAGTTATACCATTTACATTAGTTAAAACTTACCATTTACATTAGTTAAAACTTACATGTCAAATGTACGTTTTAACTTATATTTTTTTCCACAAAAAAAAAACCATTTATCATTTTAATCCCTATTACACGAATTAAAACTTACAATTTATAGGTTAGAATAAAATACCATTATTAAGTCAAATCGGATTATAAAAATTCAATTACCCTTCATTCTGTAAATTAGATTCCCAAAATTTACATTTCCAACTATTTATTTCTTATAAAATTTTTAACTCATGTAAACAAATTCATAGAAATTATTACATTAAATTTTAGTTGAGATTCATATATAGAAATCCAAAATACTTAATATTTTTTAGAAAATCATTTTAAATCAACCACGGAGTCTGTATAAAATTCTCTACCTTAGGGTCAAGTAAATACGGACATATATCATTTCAATCGGCAATTTATTAATTTTTCGGGTTTTATATCATTTCAAACACGCAATCCCAAGTCAAATAAAATTGCTCAGGCCTATCATTTCAGCCCATAACAATTTTCCTTAATCTAAAGATCATTCGGGTATGTATCATTTCAACCCATAGTGTAGGAACTTGCTGTGTGAGAACAGAATATTAAATAAACATAACAATATTCAATATATCATGGCATATGATCATAACAGGTAAAATATGATATGAAATAACAGAATAAAATCATAAGTGAAATTTCTTAACTTGCATATACAATTCCATCGTCATCAATTCACCAAAATATAAGTACGTTGTCAAGAGTGATTACTTGCCTTTCTTTGGTTAGAGAAGTGATTCAAAACGCAACACAATGACTACGATAAGCACAAAAAATTACGGACAAGCCTGAGTGAGAGGAGAATCCAAATCCGACGCTTTGAAAAATAAAATAAATTCCATACGTAAACAAATAATTCACATAGAAAAATAAAATATAAAAAATATATATTTGTAAATATGTGAAGAGGGCTTGTCTAGGGGTGCATAGGCTTGGTCATAGGCTAGTTTTGTTTGGGTTTGGGTTCGACCATAGGGGTTTGGGCTAGGCAAGGGTTCAGCCATAGAGTTTTGACTAGGTTAGGCTAGGTTTTGGTGAAGGGGGTTCGGCCAAGGGTTAGGGTTTTGGTTGTGGAGGCCTCGGCCTAGGGATAAGGTGATGGAGGAGGTGGTCATGACCAAGGCAAGGCAAGGGGAAGGGATTAAGGAAGTTCGGCTATGGGGTTTTGGTTGGAGGAGGGGAGGTAGAGGCCGAAAATTGTGGAGAAGAAAAAGGGGAAAAGGAAATAGGAGAAGTGGTTTTAGTTAGGGTTTGTGTTTGGAGGAAGAGGAGATGGTGTGGTGATGAGCATGGCTTAAATTTTTAGGGAAGGAGGAGGAAAAATTGTAGAGGAAAGGAGGGAGAAAGTCTAGGGTTTTGAGGAGGAAGATGAAGAAGAAACTTACATTGTCTTTTTTTCTATGGAGGCACAAATGACAATGAGACATATAGCAAAACCGTAGGATATTATATAGGCATCTCAACAGGTGGCTTCTCATCTACTAAAGGAATTCCTAGCCCATTAGTATAAGCCCAAAGTCACAATGTAAATAAGATGAATGTTAAGAGAAAATAACTACGTGTAACACACCAAAAATTGTAAGTTTTGAGAAGTAGAAATCAAAATTTAACAAAACGAAAAACAAAGAAAATTTTAGAATTAAATTCATCTTCATAAAAAAAGTAAAAGTTAAAAATTCAATTTTTAAAATTTTCACAGAAAGTCAAACTTTGACCAAAGTTGACAAAATTTGTATTTTAAGAAAAAACTTTATTTTATTAAATTTGGAAGAACATTTCACATCAAAACCTAAAATATTACATTAAATTTCCAAATTTATCAATTTAAAATAATTACATTCAAAATTACAAATGAATTTTCATTTAGAAATATTCTTAAAATTTGCGGGTTGTTACACAATCGGATACTTGTTGTTGATTCATCTTATCGAAAGCTTCAAAATGACGTATAATTCGATAGGGTTTGGACTCTTTGGATTCAAGTCACTTTTTTAAATTAATTTGCTAATCACCATTATAGAGCAATTAGGTTGATTTTTGGATTAGGGAAGTAAACCGAAGATAAAGGTGATGGCTAGTGTTCCGTGGCCTCATTTATATAGTCGTTAAACTAGATTATGGGTTGTTTATTCGGTTTGGCCCGAAACAGCTACGTACACTATTTAAACACTATATTGCCTCTATTTCGCATATTGTAACACCAAATGCATCAAAACTATATATCAAACTGATCGTCTCGGAATGAAATTCGTAATAGTTATAAACATGATACCCAATTCATCCTTTTATTGAAAATTCATTTTTAACTAGTTTAATATTTTGCAGTGTCAAATTTATGAGCCGTTACATAGTATCAATCGTTTGGGTTATGTCTTGTAATGCTTATATGCATGGGCTATTGTTTTGCATTATTTAGAAAGAATGTCTAGATTATACAATTTTGTTTTTCTCATTAATTTTTAAGTTCACTTATCTGGGATGACTTGTATTTCTCATAAATTAACTTTAAAATAAGTGTGACTTGTTTTGATTTAGTAATTTCATATTTTGTTGTGTTTTAAGAATTTTATAAGGACATTGGTACTTAGTTAACATTCTATGCAACCTATGTTATGAGCGTCTATTAATCAACTCAGATAAAAGCTTTAAATAATGTAAGTGGTGTTAGGAAGAGTATTTGTTGTTTCTACCCTATAAAACTCACCTGGCTCTTTTTTGTTTCTATTTTCACTTCCAATCTCACTTCTAGAACTGTAACTATTGAAAGAATGAACTAATCATATACACTTATTGGATCATAGAAATTTTCATCATATATTAGTTTTTATATCCTTTTTTATTAAAAATCAAGAAACAAGCATTTTATCAACCAAGCCTTGATTTTCTGAGCTCATAATATGTTTTAGTGAATGGACTTGTACTATGAATGTTCATGAGGTAGAAATGCATCATTTTCAATTTTAAAGGTGCGAAGTATTAAACTCGGTCACTTACTGGTATATTGTTGTAAAAACTAAGGGTGGGTCAGTGGTCAAGTTGAGCTCAAACCATTTACGCACC
Source organism: Allium fistulosum (assembly GCA_030737815.1). NCBI lineage: Eukaryota > Viridiplantae > Streptophyta > Magnoliopsida > Asparagales > Amaryllidaceae > Allium > Allium fistulosum. The sequence continues at coordinate 792,186,847 of CM060902.1, read as the reverse complement.
GCATCAAATGGGTGGTTAAAGTCAATAACCATAACATTAATTTTAATGTGGTCTAGTTCCGATCTAGTTTGGTAAAACTACGCGGTTTCGGTTTAGTTTGGTTGAACCAATATTACCAAACAATTTCAATAATTATTGAACAAATAATATGCAAAATAATGAAAAACACAACAAATGCAAATAAAAGACACATATATTCATTAATATACATGTGTGTGCATGCCTATTTATTCATACGAGGGTACTAAAATGGTTTGTTGCCTAATCATATAAAATTTGAATGCTCATATGCTTACTATTTAAAGTTTTAAGTAGGAAAATTACACAATCCCATCAAAATCTTTAAATTCAACCAAGAAGTTCTGTCTGGTTTGATACGGCTGTTCCATCATACAAACTGCAATCGCACTGTATAGAGTTAAGTCGATCTGGTTTTAGATATTTGATTTTATTATAAATTATGATGCGGTTTGCTGGACCATTTTAGTGACTCGATGGGGTCTGCCTTCGTATATTGGTGAGGTTTATGCCCACCCCAGTAAACACTGTTTATTGGGTCATAAAGTTGACACAACACCCTAAAATCGATGAAATCTGAATCAATCAAATATAAAAGTGAAGAAAATGAAGAGAAATAGAATAAAATACAAAGCTTTTATAGTGGATCGACGAAATCTCCGAGCTATGTCCACTTAGTCTTTTTTTATTGATGTTTTCTCTCTAGAATACACCAATTACAATCAAAATCCAACCACCAACTAGTGGATCTTAGAGTTTCCGAGAGTATCTAAGAGAAAAAAAGAGAAAGATCAAACATCCCCTTGCCTAGTTGAAATCCCCTTGATATTTATAGATGAAATCGTCTGTCATAGTCGCTAGATAATAAAGACCATGTAAGTTATCAGATTCACAAAGATAGTGAGGAAGAATGGGTCAATTTGGAGAAACAAAATTATTCTGGTACCGACCATAATTGTGGTCGATACTGACCATATTAGTCGTCACCAAATAGGAGCTCCCCATACCTCCATATGTTCCAGTCTCTAGAATTCTTAGGTGGGCCCCTATTTAAAAAATCAACTCAATACCAACAACAATAGTGGTCGGTACCGAACATGTTGACCAAGCTCCAACTGGTCCTTAACTTTTTGAGTTGCTTCGTATAATCACTTTAAGTATCCCAATAAGTTCTCGATCCCTTTCGTTTTCGTCTAAATGTTCAAATTCACTTAGAAGTTGTTTGGTTCAAAGGCTGGATAACATTTTGTACCAACCAAATCATGTTGGTACCAACCAAATCATGTTGGTACCAACCAAATCATGTTGGTACCAACCATATTTATCTTGGAAGAACTTAGTCAAATTTGTTGTACTCCTTCTTTTATAACTCTAGATGGTTTCCAAATCATGTCGGTATCAAATAAATTATGTCAATACCAACTAAATTATGGTCGATACCAACCAAATTATGGTCGGTACCAACCAAATCATGCATTTTCAAAACTTAGCAAGATCTTGATTTCTTTAGCCTTCACATTTTTCAAGTTTCTTGACTCATTCCTTCATCATTTTGTAGTCCAGTTCATCCATTTAGTCTATTATGAAACTATGGAAAATTTGCTGGAATTTTTTGCTCCCAAAGTACATCTTGTCAATATAAGGTGTGCTTTGCTCAAGAACATACATCGAGATTGAAAAATTGTCAGTAACTGAGCTCTCTGGTTAAATACTGGACCAGTTATGGCGAATCATCGGGTTCCTTCGGATTCACCTATAAATCAAAGGTCGCTCTAGACCTATCATAGCTAAGGATTCAACTTCTTAGCCGAATGTTAGTCATTAATCATAATCATTCTGTGTTTCCTTGGAATTCAAAATATCATGGATAATCATATATCAGGTAATAATGAATCATTAATTATATAGTACATTGCCATCAATTGGAGCATTACTTATAAATTTTTTAGTATCGCTCAGCATCCCATCATAAGTAGGTTCAACCGAATAGAGGCGGTGACATAATCTAGTAATCATTTTCAAGTCATTTAAAAATCAAGAGGAGTTCAAATCCTTAGGTTTAGTTTCTGATGTCTTCAGATCACATAATCATATATCTAGATTATCCAATCCGCTCACTCTTTGGCGAGAGGACCTGATATCCAAGTGCGTCGATCCGCTCACTTTCCGGTGAGGGGACTTGCTATTCTATATAAGTCCAGTAACACCCCTAATTTTATTGACATTATTCAGGAGATTTATTTAGAATAAATTAAATAGAATAATGTAGGTAAGGAGATTGAGGTTGATTAATTAATTAGGCGGTCGTGCTTATTAAACTAATGAACTTAAATAAATGGTTAGGAAATTAAACATAAGGGCATTAGAGTAAATGGACATACACCCCACCCTTATACTATTCTCATTAGGTTTTGCACATTCATTTTATCTCAAAACAAAAACTATAAATGTAAGAAACATCAAGGCCGGCCATAGAAAGATAGAAGAGAAGAAGAAAATTTAAGGAAAGCTTAGGATTCAAGCTAGAAGAAAATCAATCTCAAACAATCTCCTTATCTCAAGCAAGGTGAATAATAATTTCTACATCTCTATTTTGATTTTCATCAAATGGTTTCGGATTTAAGGATAATCTGTTTTATGATATGTGAATGATGATATGCTTGATTTTAATTTATATATGTTAAAACAAGGTTGTTTAAAGGGATATATACACGGTTTTAGGGTAAAACCAAGATGAAATGATGTACAAATGCCATGGAAAAAATTTCTATTATAGAAAACATGATTTTGGAGTTGGGTTTCAATTTTATAATTTTCCAAGCTGTGGAGAATTTATTATGAATTTTCAAAGGAAAATATGATTATTTGGGTTTATAAATTATTTTGGGAAAATATAATAAGAATTTGGGTCTGAAATTTTATTATGTTAGATAAAATGATTAAAGCGAATTTCTGGATTTTTGGGGATTTTTACTAAGTGATTTAGTATGGAAATTAAATTATTTTGAAAGGAGGACCTAAATGATTTAATTATTTTTTAAAAGGAAGGGTTTATTTGTTAAATGATTAATTGGTTTAGATTTGAGAAAAATTACGGCAAACATTATCCAAAATATTTAAAAGTTATGAAAGCCAATCAAATGTATACAAGTAGGCAAGTTAGTTGTAAAAAGTTTACTTACTTTGGAAAAAATCAGCTTTTACCCAGAACAAGTTGGTTCCGCCTTCTTTGGCAAACCTTTTGCCTCAGACCCCTCGAACAAGACCTTTCGACTTCAATGACCAATAAGGTCGAAAGCAATGCACATGATATCATTTCAGTGGTATGTAGTGAATTGAACTAAGTCAAAAGGTATGGTGTTAAAGGGTTGCATTCGAAGGGTTGCTTCCGAAGTAGATGGATCCTTAGTTTATTTTGATTTGGAAAGAGAAATCACTTGCTTGTTTTCTAAAGACCTTTCGACACAGTCAGAAGGTTTGGTTTTCAAAAGGATGTTTTAAAAGACCTTTCGGAAAGGTCGAAAGGTATGGTTTTTATAAGTTGTTTTATAAGACCTTTCGACATAGTCGAAAGGTTAGGTTTTGAAAGGATTTAAGATACCTTTCGACAAGGCCGAAAGGTTTGGTTTCGAAAGGTTATTATAAAGAGTTTTTGAAAGGAGTTGCCACCTTTATTTTGTTCAAACCCTTCGAAGGGGTCGAAGGTAGGAGCTTTCGACTAAGTTGAAAGGTTTACTGGTTTTATAAATGTAAGCAGCTTCCCAACCTTCTGAAGGGATCGAAAGCAAGAGCTTTTGGCATAGTCGAAAGGTCTATATTTTTTTTCCTAATGTTTTATAAAGTAGAAAGTGGTTTTGAAAACTTTCACCTATGGCCCAAAATAATATTTTAAGTATAAACCTAATGCTTTCGAAAGGGGTACTTTCAATGTTTTCGGAAGGGTTACTTCCAATAGTGTCGAAAGGGGTACTTTCAACTGGTTTCGATGCTAAGCTTCTAAAGTTAAATACTAATATTTCAATATATTTGAAAGGTTTCGAAAGGTAGTACTTAAGGTATTATAAGGCAGGAGCCTAATGTTTATAAGAGCTTTCGAAGGAGGTTATCCTATGAAGTCGGAAGCTAGGTTTCGAAGGTATCGAAAGGTTTTATAGCCCAAACTCAAATTTCTGTAGGAAAAACCAATGGCACAATTAAAGGAGTTTTGTAATGATTTTAAGTATGAAATTTTGAAGAAGTATTGCCTTGATAAAAATATAAGTTAAGGGTATTAACTATGTTATGATATATATATATATATATATATATATATATATATATTTAAAGGCCTTTAAACCCACAGAAGTGGTATTGACAAATTATTGTTTTGCTTCTTCAAATATGAGTATATTCACATGATAACCTATAACTGTATTTTGGGGAAAAGGGTAGAAGAACAACCTAGGTTAACCCAATAGTGAATATAAATTGATTAAACTCCTGAATGAGTAGATTTGCATCTAGGAGGTCGGGAAGGCCATAACATAGGATGCTAAAATATAAAGGGAATATATTAGCAGGGGCCAATAGGTTCATAGTAAGCCTATGAAAACTATGTTAAAGAGAAGTTGTCAGGTAGACTGGTTCATAGTAAGCCCATGAAAACTATGTGTAAAGGAAGTGGTCAGATTGACAAGTTCATGGTAAGCCCATGAATACTATGGTTGATACTAGCAGAGGCCAATATGTTTATAGTGAGCCCATGATAACTATACCTGGATTATGACATTGACAGATAGTCAATAGGTTCCTAGTCAGCCCATGAAAACTAGGATAAACAGAAATATATTGGAGTTACCAATAGGTTCTTAGTGATCTCATGATAACTATGAATAAGACGGAGAGTCTATTAATGATGATAAGGTTATTAGTAAACCCATGAAAACTAAATAGGTTAATAGTGACCCTAGAAACTATATTTAAGATAGTGTGTCAGACTAAACTGTGGATGGGAAATCCTAATTATTTTCAAGTATGCTTATCGTCATAATATTTTGAAAATGTATGTTTTAACCATTGTGGATGCAGAAGCACAGTAGATGGTTTTATAAAGGTTTTTAGGATACTAGTGAGGGGAAAACCCGTTCCGCTAAGCGGCGTGGTCTCACTAGATATCTAAAAGGATTGAGATGTTAGATTATTATTCATACCAGGCTTTATGTTTGACTCAAAGTTTTTGTTTTCCCCTTAAACTGTCGGGTACTCAATTGATTTTGAGTCGTTTGAGATTTAAGGTTTCCAGATTCTCTTCTTAGACGAATAAAGCTTCCAGAGACGTGCAAGAGGCAAATAGTTATTTAGAGTTTTCTTGTCCACTGTGTGTTTGTTTGTAAAGGCATATTTATGAGCCTTACTATATACTCTGATCAACCAAGAGGGCATCTTCAAATGTCGCTCTTGGCGTATTTGTAATAATTATATTTTGTTGAACGTGGTTAATGTAATTTGGGATTATGTGATGAACATGAAATGTTTTGATTTGAATATGGAAATGTGTTTTTGAATTGTTAAATTTTTTCCATATTTCCGTGATCTGTGTATCAATGAATCTAGCACCGCCGTATTTGGTCGCCGAAGATTAATAACTATGGATGACTGCAGCATCCGTAGCCATTAGTTTTGGGCCTCTAAGTAGGGGATGTTACAAGTTGGTATCAGAGCATATGTTTCCAAAACTCTAAAAGAAAAGTTAAACCTAAAAGCTTTTTCAAACATAATCCAATGAATTTAATAATATGATCGAGGTTTCGGTTAACGCTATATTAACGTATTTGTATTTGATATATAGTTATATATCTATGTACGTGTTCCCCTTTCTCTTAGACCGTTCCTCTGTATCTTACTAAGGCTCATATGCAGATATACGAGAAAGAGGATATGGGGGCAGGAAACGGAAGGGGAAATCTGGGTGAAGGAAGCACCACAACCAATGGAAATGCTCGACTTAATACTCGGAGAAACCAAGGTTGACAGGCCAATGCTAATCAAAATGCTGAAGCCAATGTAGGTGCTGGAAATCCGCCAATAGATGTGAGGATGGTGTAACAGTTGTTGGCTAATTTGTTGCAAGCAGGAGCTGTTGGCAATATTGGTGGAGCTAATCCTATAGTTCCAACTGGTTATAACTATGCTAAGCTGAGTAGAGACTATGTTAGTTTGGGAGGAAAGCCATTCTCTGGGATGGAAGATGCTGTTGAAATAGAGAATTGGTTGTTGAATTGTGAAAGGATCTTTACCGATTTAGGCTTAAATGATGGAGAGAAGAGAAGACTAGCCTCTAGATAGTTGCAAGGGGTAGCGCTTCATTGGTGGAACAGTGTGACGGCCGAGGTACCGGAGGAAGAGTTGACTTGGGCTGACTTCAAGAGGAGGTTTGAGCAGAGATTCTTGTCGGAGGTTTCCAAATCAGCATTGATGAGGAAGTTTATGGATCTTGTCCAAGGACAGATGTCTCTGATCGAATATGCTGCTAAGTTTGATGAGGTATCTCGATATGGATATGCTTTGGTTGACATAGATGTCAGGAGGAATGAGAGATTCATTAGGGGTTTGAGGCGAGAGTTAGGAAGGATGGTTATGACTTATATCAGAGAACCTTATCATGTGATGGTGGAGATGATTGTCCGACATGAGAAGATGCTTGTTGTTTCAGCTAGAGAGAAGCCAGTTGAGTCCCAGGTTTCTCAGGGAAGGAAAAGGAAGTTCTTTAAGAAGAAGGGAGCACAGAAAGGGGATGCCGCTAAGAAGGAAAAGGCCTAGTTGGTGTGTTATAAGTGTGATAAGAAGGGCCATTATGCCAACGAGTGTAGAACTGGTAAAGGAAAGAAGCCTGCGGAGAAGAAGAATGTGAAATGCTTCAATTGTGACCAGGTTGGGCATTATAAGAACCAGTGTCTAGAGCCAGTCAGGGCGGATAGAGGGAAGGTGTTTGCTATTGGACCACCATCTTCTTCTAGACCTACAATAGCAGAGAAAGGAAAGACTGTGATGAAGGTATGCTTTTGATACAGAGTATACCAGTTAGGGTACTTTTTGATACCAGTGCATCAGATTCATTTATATCTCAGTATTTGGTTGATAAGCTATGTATAGAACCCATATACCTTGTTACTTCCTTAAGGGTTGTGAATCAATAGGAGGGTATGCAACTCTTGGGATGAGATGTGACTAGTTATAACTTGATTTTTTAGGTCATAAGTTTTCATGCAGTTTGTATGTTTTTGATTTCGTAGATTTCAGGATCATTTTGGGTTTGGATTGGTTGGGTAAGTATGAGGCTATGTTATTTTCCCAGGATCAGGAAATATCATTGAGGCACCCAGATAGTCATAACCGAATCATTATCTCAGTGGTGAATTCCCATAAGAGTGTTTCTACTTTGTTGAGTGGCATAGAAGCTGGAGAAGAGCTTAGTCAGGTTCGTGTGGCTAGAGAGTTTGCAGATGTCTTTGAGCCGGTTACTGGATTACCACTGAAACAAGCTGTTGAGTTTCGGATAGACCTTATACTGGGAGCTGAACCTGTCAGTAGACCACCTAGCAGAATGACACCGATAGAGATGAAGGAATTAAAGGTGCAGTTAGTGGATCTTGAGGGAAGAAATTTTATCAGACTAAGCAATTCGCCTTGGCGAGCAGTTGTGGTGTTTGTGAAGAAACTAGATGGGTCGTTAAGGATGTGCATCGACTATCGTAAGTTGAACGAAAGGACGATCAAGAATAGATACCCTCTGCCGAGGATAGATGATCTGTTTGATCAATTAATTGGAGCCAGAGTATTTTCCCAATTGGATTTGGCAATGGGGTTCCATCAGTTGAGAGTGGCCAGAGGAAAGTATTCCTTTGACTGCATTCCAAACTAGGTATGGTTCATATGAGTGGTTAGTAATGCCATTCGGATTGATGAATGCGCCTGCTTTCTTCATTGATTTAATGAACTAAGTTTTCAGAGAGCACTTGGATAGGTTTGTGTTAGTGCTCATAGATGACATTTTGGTGTAATCTAAAGATGAAAGAGATCATGAGATTCATCTTAGAGTAGTGTTGGAGACGCTGAGGCAAAATCAGCTGAAGGCGAAGTTTTCTAAGTGTCATTTCTGAAAGAGCGAATTTAAGTTTCTTGGTCATGTGGTTTCGGAGGAAGGATTGTCGGTTGATCCAGTTAAGATCGAGGTAGTCACTAATTGGAAGAGACTAGAGACGGTAACCAAGATCAAGAGTTTTCTTGGACTTGCTGGCTATTACCGGAGATTCATCAAGGATTTCTCATGCAAAAGCTGTGCCTTTGACTAAGTTGACCAGGAAGGAAGTGAAGTTTGTATGGTCCGACAAATGTGAGGAAGCATTCCTTGAGTTAAAGCATTTGTTGACCAATGCTCCAGTGTTAGTAGTTTCAGATAGTAACCAAGGGTTGGTAGTATATACTGATGCATGTGGCACTGGATTGGGAGCAGTATTGATGCAGAAGGGCAAAGTTATCGCTGATGCATCTAGGCAGCTTAGACCGCATGAGGTAAGGTATTCTACTCACGACTTAGAGTTAGCTGCGGTGATTTTTGCCTTGAAGGTTTGGAGGCATTATCTGTTGGGAGAAAGATTTGAGTTATATACCGATTATAAGTCATTGAAGTATTTATTCTCTCAGAAGGAGTTGAATATGAGACAGCAGAGATGGCTGGAGTTTTTGGCAGTTTATGATTTCGGTATAGAGTATACTCCTGGGAAAGGAAATAAGGTAGCATATGCTCTCAGTAGAAAACATCAGAATGTGATGTTTGCGATGTTAGCAGAATGGAAGGATCTAGAAGCTTTATCCAGTTGTGGTGTGCAGTCGAGATTACTGCTAGTACTAGTCAGGGTACTGCCATGTTGTCTTGTTTAGAAGTTCAACCAGTGCTGATTGAGAGGATACATTCTAAGTAGAGAGAAGATCCAGTTTTAGCCGAGAAGATTAGAAGGCTTGAGGGAGGATTGATGGTTGATGATCTAAAGGATTTTAATCTTGACCAAAGATGATGGTTGAGAAAGAAGGGACGATTATGTGTTCCTGATGTAGAGAACTCAAGGAGAGAAGTTCTAGATGAATGTCATCGATCGAAGTTTATGATTCAAACTGGAGGAACCAAGATGTATCAAGACATGAAGAGGAGCTTTTATTGGGAAGGCATGAAGAAGGATGTTGGCTTGTGGGTTAGGCAGTGTATTAACTTTCAACAAGTGAAAGCCGAACATCATAAGCCAAGTGGTTACTTCAGCTTTTAGATATTCCAGTTTGGAAATGGGATTCGATATCGATGGATTTGATAGACGGGTTGCCAAGGTCAAATAGAGGAAATGAGAAAATATGGGTTATTATGGATAGGTTGACCAAGAGTGCTCATTTCATTCCAGTAAAGTCGACCAGAACGGCACCTATTTTAGCAAATTTGTTCATGAAGAACATAGTTAGACTTCATGGGATTCCTAGTAGCATAGTCAACGACCGAGATGCATTATTCACTAGTGAATTTTAGAGGAGTCTACAAGAGGTATTAGGCACCAAGCTCAAGATGAGTACAGCTTACCACCTACAGATGGATGGGTAGACAGAGAGAGTCAACAAGGTACTCGAGGATTTATTGAGAGCTTGTGTGTTAGACTTTGGTGGATCTTGGAAAGATCACCTACATCTGATTGAGTTTTCCTATAATAATAGTTATCAGACTAGTATAGGAATGACGCCTTTAGAAGCTCTGTATGGTAGGCCATGCAGATCGCCAGTATGTTGGCTAGAGACCGGAGATAGATTGGTCTTAGGTCCGGATTTGGTTAGAGAGGCATCAGAAAAGATTTAGATAATCCAAGGACGGGTGAAGGAAGTTCAATCCAGACAGAAGAGTTACGCAGATAAGAGGCGTAAAGACCTAGAGTTCTCAGTGGGAGACAGAGTTTTCATTAAAGTATCACCGATGAAGGGTGTGGTACGATTTGGAAAATTGAGAAAGTTGGCCCCGTGGTATATTGGTCCATTTCAGATTATAGAAAGGATTGGAAAGCTCGCGTACAGAGTAGAGTTGTCGAACAGTTTCGCAGGTGTCCATAATGCATTCCATTTGTCTCATCTTCATAAGCATGTGCATGATCCAGAGGCTACTATTCCTCAGACAGAGTTGGAGGACTCAGTACTAGAGCCCGATTTGACTTTTGTTAGACAACCAGTTCAGGTTGTAGTGAGGAATGAGAAAAGGTTGAGGACCAAGACAATCAAGTTAGTAAAGGTTCAGTGGAGCGACAACGAGAAAGACCGTACTTGGGAGACGGAGGACAGGATTCAAGAGGCTTATCCTGATCTGCTTTGATGGTATGTCTATATCAGATTTATATAGATTGGTTGCTAGTTAGATAGGCTAGTATGGTTGTTAGGAGATGTTACATATGATTGCTATGTTTGCTAATTAGTCCTTACTGAATTTCGAAGACGAAATTCTTTAAGGAGGGGATCCTATAACACCCCTAATTTTATTGACATTATTCAGAAGATTTAATTAGAATAAATTAAAAAGAATAATGTAGATAAGGAGATTGAGGTTGATTAATTAATTAGGTGGCCGTTCTTATTAAACTAATGAACTTAAATAAATGGTTAGGAAATTAAACATAAGGGCATTAGGGTAAATGGCCATACACCCCACCCTTATACTATTCTCATTAGGTTTTGCATGTTCATTTTATCTCAAAACAAAAACTCTAAACGTAAGAAGAATCAAGGCCGGCCATAGAAAAATAGAAGAGAAGAAGAAATTTTAAGGAAAGCTTAGGATTCAAGCTAGAGGAAAATCAATCTCAAACAATCTCTAATCCCCTTATCTCAAGCAAGGTGAATAATAATTTCTACATCTCTATTTTGATTTTTCATCAAATGGTTTCGGATTTAAGGATAAATCGGTTTTATGATATAGGAATGATGATATGCTTGATTTTGATTTATATGTGTTAAAACTAGGTTGTTTAAAAGGATATATACACGGTTTTAGGGTACAACCGAGATGAAATGATGTTCAAATGCCATAGGAAAATTTTATGTTATAGAAAACATGATTTTGGAGTTGGGTTTCAATTTTTATAATTTTCCAAGCCGTGGAGAATTTATTATGAATTTTCAAAGGAAAATATGATTATTTGGGTTTATAAATTATTTTGGGAAAATATAATAAGAATTTGGGTCTGAAATTTTATTATGTTAGATAACATGATTAAAGCGAATTTCTGGAATTTTTGGGGATTTTTACTAAGTGATTTAGTATGGAAATTAAATTATTTTGAAAGGAGGACCTAAATGATTTAATTATTTTTTGAAAGGAAGGGTTTATTTGTTAAATGATTAATTGGTTTAGATTTGAGAAAAATTACGGAAAACATTATCCAAAATATTTAAAAGTTATGAAAGCCAATCAAATGTATACAAGTAGGCAAGTTAGTTGCAAAAAGTTTACTTACTTTGGAAAAAAATCAGCTTTTACCCAGAACAAGTTGGTTCCGCCTTCTTTGGCAAACCTTTTTCCTCAGACCTCTCGAACAAGACCTTTCGACTTCAATGACCAATAAGGTCGAAAGCAATGCACATGATATCATTTCAGTGGTATGTAGTGAATTGAACTAAGTCAAAAGGTATGGTGTTAAAGGGTTGCATTCGAAGGGTTGCTTCCGAAGGAGATGGATCCTTAGTTTATTTTGATTTGGAAAGAGAAATCACTTGCCTATTTTCTAAAGACCTTTCGACACAGTCGGAAGGTTTTGTTTTCAAAAGGATGTTTTAAAAGACCTTTCGGAAAGGCCGAAAGGTATGGTTTTTATAAGTTGTTTTATAAGACCTTTTGACACATTCGAAAGGTTAGGTTTCGAAAGGATTTAAGATACCTTTCGACAAGGACAAAAGGTTTGGTTTCGAAAGGTTATTTCAAAGAGGTTTTGAAAGGAGTTGCCGCCTTTATTTTGTTCAAACCCTTCGAAGGGGTCGAAGGCAGGAGCTTTCGACTTAGTCGAAAGGTTTACTGATTTTATAAATGTAAGCTGCTTCCCAACGTTCCGAAGGGACAGAAAGCAGGAGCTTTCGGCACAGTCGAAAGGTCTATATGTTTTTTCCCAATGTTTTATAAAGTAGAAAGTGGTTTTGAAAACTTTCACCTATAACCCAAAGTAATATTTTAAGTATAAACCCAATGCTTTCGAAAGGGGTACTGTAACGACCCGATATTTTGGACCATTCGCATCCGCACATGTCGGACTTGAATAATTCAAAATACCGCGTTGTTAATTTAAATTTGGCAAAACTAAACATATACAGTAAATAAATAATCACAAATCATAGACACAGAGTAATAAATGTAGAGGAAATAAAAGAGATAGTAGTTCATGAAGCTACTATATAAATATATAAGTTACATCAGTGTTAAACCAGATACAACAAAAGAGTAACACGATACATCAGGTACAAATCAGAATACATCATTGGAATCATCGAATACTGAAAGCAGAATAGATGGCTGGATCTTCAAGCAAAGCTCCAACTCCAAAGGTGAGTCTCGAATACTGGTACACTCAGTCTGACCCGAGCGTAAAGCAAAACACAAGACACTCGAGTCAGGATTTAACATTCTTATATCAATAAATCCAACTCAAGTGAAATAGTAATTGAAATACAAGTAACTCAAAGGATGTTTGGAATAACCATCCTTTAAGGATCCGTTAAACTATCTACTATGTAGTAGTGTACGGTAAATAGATAATGCCTATCAGTAATATAAAGTATCAAAATAGTGTTAAGGAGTTACCATTATCCCCCTTAACACATTTTTATATAAGCGTTATAGTCTATACAGCACTGTAAACTCCACCGTAAACTAGTGGGCTATCAGGGAGTACTCCATAGGTATAACACAAAACAAATTGTAGTGGTTGCGTATATAGGGATCCAAGTATGACAAGGCACATGAGGCAATACCCACGGTAGTGAAACTACCGTTTGCCTGATCCGGACTGGTGAGAACGCATCGCCGCAGCGATCGCAACACCGCGAAACAACACTCCCAAAATCAAGGGTGCACCAATCGACAACAAGTAATGAGTAGTTTTCGAAGAAGTGTGTTCGCTCGAGGTAGCTAGCCCCCATTTGGCCCGGCACGGCTCCTATTTTAGTCATTTCCAATTTTGACACAAGTGTCAAGGCTATCCATTATCGTTCTCTTTCTTCAGTCATCACGTACATCATTCCAACCACTTCATTCTGGATCACACTCCGCGCATAGTTATTAAAGTGGTTTTCGGTTTAGACAGAGAGTATGTCCTTAACCGATTCCGGTCTCTTTAATAACTTTCGTAATTATTACACCGATTGGTCGTTTATTTATTTCAAAACTAAATCAATTTTAATCACAATTAGAATTTGTAAACCAACATTTCATTTGTCTTTCTAAATCAATTTCCATAATTTACGTTTCAAAACTTCCACATTCAAAATTTCAAAATCATATAATTCAATTTCAATTTCTATTTAAACAATTCAAATATTGATTCAAGTTCGAATATAAGTTTCATTCCGAAATCATTTAAATTTATTTAATTTAACATTCAAATCAATTTAACTTCATTGGTCAATTTTACTTGATATTCGTTAAGTAAATTTGTCTTTCAAAACAATTTCTATTTCATTTCCAATTCATTAAATCAATTACTTGAGTTCAACATCATTGTATCAAAACTTACAAATTTGAATTAAATTAAATTCGAAAAATCAACCCTTTAAATTTCAAGTCTTACATTACTTTCAAAAATCACATTTGCATTTCTTGATAAAGAAATTCAATTTCACATATTCATTTACTTAGTTATAATTTCAAAGCTCAATTAAATAAGAACTAAATTTCACTAATTAAAAGTTCAATTTTAATTATCAAAGGATTCAATTTAATTTAATTATTAAATAATTCAATCTCATTAAATTATTAAATAATTTGAAAACTTAATTCAATCATTTCTTAAATTAAACAACATTCTTTCATCAATTCCTTTATTAATATTTCATTTCAGATTATTAAATATTCACATTTAAATTTCATCAAAATTCAATTTCCAACTTCGTTTCAAAACCATATTATTTATTCAAATAAAATCTTCATTTTATTTTTAAATCAAATTATTGACCAATCGGGTTTTTATTTAATTCTCTATCCTAGGTCAAAGTTCAATTTGGGTATTTATCATTTCAACCCGATTCCAATTCAATTTAAAATCAAAGCATAGCAAAGGGAACTTGCAGTGTGATAACTGGGATGGTGTCAAAGTAAATAAACAAACAATAACAATAATCAATATCAATCCAATAATCAATTCAAATAATCCCGAAATAATCGTATTAATTCACATTGTTGTTTGTGTAAATTAATATAATTATTTCTAGAATCTACACTATCATTTCATGTAGATTAAAGATTATTACACAAATATTTATACGGTTTTTCACTTGATATCAATTATTCAATTCCATACTACAAAAATTTTCCAACATACATTAAATGGTTCAAGGTGTATTTAACCAAATTTCTACGTGTCAACTAGTTTAACATTTAAAGGGGGTCATATTATACAAAATTTAACTAATCAAATTCAACATATAGATTCAATTTATATGGTTAACTATCATATATAAAGTCAATTGCATATTATTTAACACTTTAACATTAACAATTTAACGTCCAATATAAACATCAACAATCAATCAATTATCAACCACACTGTATTATCATCGCATAAATGACAGATAATGGTGTCAGATGTCATAGGTGAACAGATACAGGTAATAGCATATATAACTGTAAATAACTAATAGCAGCATATTTCAATTTGTCATTTCAATTGAAATCAAATTTAATAAATAAAAGAACGTTAATCGTGAGTGATTGCTCACCTTTCGAGGCTAGAGAGAAGATAGACAACACAACCTACTACGATTGAATTGCGAAATTGACCAAATCCAAATGACGATTTCCAACATAAAGCAAGATTTGAACGAATTCGACGGATAGAGCTGATAAACAGGAATTTGACAAATCAAATCAGAATAGGATCGATGCAGATAATAGGTACAAGTGACTTATATGAACTTATAATTTAAATCTATATATATTTCAAAATTCAAAAACCATATGTGTAAAATTTATATCTAATAGAAAACAAACAAATATACAATGCAGACTCAAACGTATATATGCGGATCATAAATCAAAGCTAAAAGAACTTCATATACGAAACAAAATACTATATAATGATATACATAATACCGTAGATATTGTATACTTGGAAAATAAAGCAGTATTTTATACTTAAACAATACGTATATTATATACTAACATATAGGCTGTAAATAGCAATCATTTATATATTCACAGTAGACATGCAATCTTTCTTCAAATATAATATGTACTGTAACTATGATACTTTTAAGAACAGGTCTACACGACCAACCATATTTATACTTCTTTGAATATACTTAATATAAACATATATGTAGACTGTAATATGGTATACTACACACACACATATATATATATATACATGCGAACTGTAAAACAGATTTTATAATGAATACATACATAGCTGCAAGCTTATATATATATATATATATATATTTATATATATATATAACTTCTACAACTAACATATCTTTCAAATTTGAAAATATAGCTCGACTAGAACCTGAAGAGAGGGAGGCAGGTCAACGATGGCGGGCTCAGCGTTAGGGTTGGGGTTGCGCCTTCGGCCGAACAGGGACGAGGAGCTCGGGCTAGACAAAGGCCAGACACGAGAATGAGGGAGATCGATAAGAAAAAGGAGAGGCGGTGCCAGTGCGCGGCGGTGAAGCTAGCATAGTTGTGGTCGGCCTGAGCGGTGGAGGAAGGCTGGAGTGGTGAGACTCGGTGATGTCCGGTCATGGCAGGAGGGAGTGAATTTGCAGGTGGTGGTAGGTGAAAAGCATAGCGAGAAGGTGATGGCCAACCAATGGTGGGTTGCGACTGCTGCTTGGGTCGGAGGGTGGTAGTGTTTCACGGCGAAAGCGGTTAGAGGGAGGAAGGCTGGCTTCGGCGAAGGGTGGGAGGTGGTTCGGTGGTCGCGGTCTCAAAGTGGAGGAGGGTCGGAAGGTGTACGGAGTGGCCGCAGGATGGGAAGCTTGGTGGTGGAGACCGTCGGGGAGGAGTTCGGTCGGCAAGCTTTTTTTTTAATTTTCTTTTGTGACAGCAGACCAAAAAGAACGAAGAAGAGAAAATTGTAATTTTTGAGGAATGAAGAGAAGTGTAATATCCCGGAAATTTTGACAATATCAATTTAATAATCTGTTAATAATTAAATTGATATGGATAATCTTTGATAATAAGATTTGAATTTAATTTAATAATCTGATTAAATTAGTATTAATTGATGATTTTATCTTTTAAAAGTTAATAAGATATTTCTATTTGGATATATATATATATATATATATTTATTTATTTATTTATATATATTGTAAATAGAAGCTTTGGTAAATTGGAAATTTAGATTTAGTTTAATCTGGACTTTTCAAAGTTATTTAAATAAATAACATTTTAGTTTTAAATATACTTTAGATAAATCTTTTAATTGGTTTTATTTTCTTTAAAGAAATTTATATATATATAGATAAGCATTTATAAAATAATAAATTAAGTAAAAGCCTTTATTAACATTTATATTAAATAAGTAGTAATTACTTAAAAAGACAAGTGTAAATCTCTAAGGCTATGTAATAACATGTGTTGTAGAATTAAAGTATGAGAAAGACAAGTGTCATTTTTGTTTTAATTTTTCTTTTTATTTTAAAAATAAATCATTTATACTTATAAAACATGTTTCCACCCTCTTCCTTTCTTTCTAATCTTCATTTCTAAAATCTGAAATTCATTTTTCACTTCTTAAAGCAAACTAGAAAATCAAATTTAAACATTCCTCTCAAACCAAAATCTGTAATCAAATTCCTCAATCTCAAAACAAAGATATGTAATTCACTTTCCAAAATCAAATGGAAGCCTGTAACTAAATTCTTCAAACCTGCAAATCATTTTCAAATCAAGTCTTTAGCCTGCAATATCTTTTCAAAATCTGGAATCTGTTTGAAGCAAGTAAATCTGGAATCTAAAGCAACATCTCAACAAACAAGTTAGAGCATGCATGCAAGTTTCTAAAGCTAGCAATTCAAGTTTTAAAAGCAGACATTCAGATTCTAAAGTTTAAAAGCAGTTCAAATATTAAGTGCACTACTCTCTGTTCCTTGCAAAACTGGTGAGTAAACATTTTTTTTTTCAAAAAGTTAAAATGGATTTAAATTGCTTCATATGATTTTTGAATGAAGTAACTTTGCATGTTTATATATATGGATGTACACTGTTATATGTATTGAACTATGTATATATGCCTCTGTTTCCAGATTGTTGTGATAACCAATTTACCAAATCCCATACCTTTTTATTTATTCATTGTTAGGACTTGAATTAAAGACAAATTAGTTTAGTTTTAGTATAATCTAGGTACTTAAAATATAGACAAGTATGTATGTTTTGAAATATGTTTACATTTGTGGAATAACAGTAGGAATTCTTTAAAACATGTAAAATCAAATGATAAATTTTATTGATTCAAGTTCATGTCTTGAATCATCTCTGTAAAACAAGATTTTTAAAACAAAATTTACAATTTTTAGAATCGTATTGAGGGTACAGTTTGTAGTTGACCAGAGTTTGGTTTTTGGGTGATTTCTTTTGACTGGAATGTTTCTGGTGATCGAATTTGTTGCTGGAGCTAGATGAACAATCAGGGAAGTGGACAAAAATGGTAGGAGTGGTGGTAGTTCACTGTGGCGATAGCGGTAGGTCGAACTAGAATTTTAACCTAGTTTTGGCTGAGGGTTGAATTCGTGATCATTGTTGCACCTATGGATGATCGAGTGGCTCGAGGCTGTGGGGTTTGGTGGCGTAGGTGATCGGCAAGGCGTGGATGAAGTGGTGTAAACTCTGGTGGTCAGAATCGATTAGGCGACGTTTTTTTCTGGCGATGGTTGAATTCCAGTTTCAATTAGATTGCTCGATTTTGAATCGTTGCGTGTGGTGATGTTGTGATGGTTGGAATGGGTTGATGAAGCGATCGTGGGTGTGTGGAAGATACTGGCGATGGTCGGAAGTTCCTCGTTGATGGTGCACGTGCACGATCAATAATGTGTATCTGTTTGTCTGGTTTTTGGCTTCGTGGGTTTTCTCGAGTAAAGTCTCGGGGAAGAAGGGTTTTAACTCGAGTAATATTATAGGGAGATACGCGAGTATTTGAATGGTGACTGTTAAAGTTTTAACAGTTTAAAATTTTAAAAAAAAAACAAGCAGTTTTAAAAATTACTCGGGAGGAACATCGGGGAAGAAGGGCTTTGGCTCGGGTTTGTCTTCGTGTCGCTCGCGAGAATGAGAGAAAACAGTTAACAGTTTAAAATCTTTAAAAACCAAATAGAAACTAAATCTCTGTTTTAAAATGAAGAAAGAAGGGAAGATGTATTTTTTTTTTCAAGTATATATGAGTTAAACCCAAAGATAATGTTAAACCAGTTTTTATTATTTAAAATAAAGGTAAGTTTTAAATTTAAATAATCAAGTTAAGTTTATTGTATTGAAATTTCATTTCTTTGAAATGAATGATTTGAATAAATTAAGTTATATGAATTGATTAACTTAAATATATTAAATCAAAATCTTAAGTTATTTCCAAATTTAATTGGAAATGTAATAAAGTAATTATTGAGGAAATATTTTATCTTAAAACTTAATAAATAGGATAAATAAAGAATGATTTATTAAATTAAATTAGTTAATGGATTAAGGGTAAGTAAATTAACAATTAAGTTTTCAAGTGTTTTATTTACTTGTAATTAAGGATTGTTAATAAATAATTAAGGATAAGTAATTAATGATTATTTATTTTAAAACTTAATTAATGATTTAATTAAGTAAGTTTCTTACAAAGATTGAATGTTTTAATGATAATGTTTTATCTCAAGATTAATTTAGATTTTTAATGAGTTGAAATTAATTAAGAAAATTTAAGTTTAATTAATTAATTTAATTAATAAGGATTAATTAAATGATTAAGGGTTAATTAAAATAGTAATTAAGAAGTACTTAATAAAGTTTTATTAAGTATTAATTAAGTTTTCTTAATTAATAGTTAAGAGATTATTAATCTATGATTAGAGTTAATTAAGGATTAATTAACTGTTATTAAGGGTTAATTAATTTCCAATAAGGATTGATTAATTGATAATTAATAATTAATTAAATTGGTAATTAAAGATGTTAATTAATAATTAAGTTTTATTAATTTATAATTAAGAGTTAATTAATTAGTTAATTAAAGTTAATTAGTTTATTTTTCAAAGTAATTAGGGATTGATTACTTTGTATTAAAGGATATTGATTAATAATTAAGGTTTATTAATTAATAGTTAATGAATAATTAATCTGTGATTAGGGATTAATTAATTGGTTTAAAAAGTAATTAAGGATGAATTACTTAGTTATGATTTATGAAATGAATGTGATTAATTTAATTTAATTAATTTGTTAATTAATTAAGGGTAGTCACATGGTAATTAATTAGGGTACTTTTGGCACAGGTCCTTATTAAGTTTCAAAATTCACGAAAAGTCCTTCACTAAATTTCAGTGTAAATTAGGTCCCTGTTTTTTATTCACGATTATTGCAGAGCATGATGCAACATTTCATAAAAATTGCTGACATTTCCGCAACATTTCTGTACACTATGAACATAGTGTATGAAAGTTGCTGAAATATCAACACTTATTTATAAAAGTTGATGATATTTCAGCAACATTTATGTACACTGTGAACACAGTTTATGAAAGTTGCTGAAATATCAGCACTTATTTATAAAAGTTGCTGACATTTCAGCAATAATTTTTCTTTGTTTTTACAATAAAACTTTGACACAGATAGTTGCTGAAATATCAGCACTTATTTATAAAAGTTGCTGACATTTCAGCAATAATTTTTCTTTGTTTCCAGAAAACAGGGACCCGCTTTACAATGAAACTTTGACAGGGACCCGCTTTACAATATGAAAATATGATAGGGATGCCTCCCTAATTTCCACAATTAATTAAGTATAATTACTTAATAAGATTTGTTAAGTGTAATTACTTAGTGTAAGTAATAAATGGTAATTACTGGATGTAATTAATGGAAGATGATTTAAGAATAGAAGTAATTTGAGTTTAATTACTTTTTTAATTAATCAAGGGATTAATTAAAGATAATTAATTAAGGAGTAATTAATTTATGTAATGAAGTAATTAAGGGTAATTAATTACTGATTGAAGATTAATCAGGGTGATTAATAAATGTTGTTTAATTAAAGATTAATTACTTAATGTAATTAATTTAATTGAGTAATTAATAATTAAGTTGTAATTAAGGATCATTAATTAATATAATTAATGATGTAATTAAGAATTGATTAATTAAGTAATAATTAATAAATGAAGTAATTAATTAATGTAATTAATTAAGGATTAATATAATTAAATATAGTTGATTAACTTAATAAATTTTAGTAAATTAATTAATGAAGTAATTAAAGGTTAATTACTATAAGTGGTTAAGAATAATTAATTTAAGTAATTAATTAAGGATAAACTACTTGGATGTAATTAAAAGATAATTAATCAAAGATGATTAATTGAAATGAATTATTAGAGGACAATTAATTAATTGATTGTAATTAATTAATGGTTAAGTAAGATGGATTTATAAAATGAAGTAATTAATTTAATTCAATTTAAATTAATTTAAGATGATATAAATCATTACTTATGAATGGGTGTTAGAATTGGATACTGGACATTGATTGATATCTCTGATGAGATATATGTTGTATGATATGGATGTTAGTTGAATTGAATGGATTATCTGATAATGTTGATTATCTGTGTGAATTATCTTCCTTTGTGAATAAAGATAATGAATTGAATTGTTTTAACCTTTAAAACAACTTGGCCTTAAAAGATACGCTTTGGATTTCGATGAGACCGGGATCGGGTTTCCGTATACCGGATTTCCAGGTCTGGAGACCCGAATACCACATCGATCAAAATTAACGATAGGTCGTGAATCAAGTGAAGATGAAGATTCAGAGTGCAAGGGTTATTGTCGTTAACTCTGAGGGTGATTCCAAAACGAGTGTAACGAGATAATGCCTTCGGTTTCGTTCGAACTCGGAACGAACTTGTATGGATTGAATGCTTTCATAACATCGTCAGGTGGACGATGAGCATTCTAAGTGATGTGTTCTTTTCTAAGGTAATCGTGACCTCAAGCCTCACAAACCGGGAATGGCTAAAACAGGGGAGGTGCAGCAAGGTTAGTGGGTAGCACCCAAGTAGGACAAGGTTACCTCTGTCTAGATGTCCCTTTCTATTTTCGACTTAGTGGTGCGGTTGCTGATCCCAACCGTGAGGTATCTTGTGCGGGAATTATCCAGTAAGGGATGTTCCGACCTTGTGTTGTAGGGGATTGGGAGTGATCCTCGGTACGGTGATCTAGGCCACGTACTGTGATGGGCGGTACCCCGGTAGCCCTGCCATTGTATGGAAACCCATTCTTCCTACGTGCCCTTACGGTTTTGATTGTATAACCCAATTTGTGGCTAGTATGCTGGAATTTAATAATGTAACAATTTCAGCTATTTCATATTTATTTGAAAACCCTAGACCCTATTATAATATAACTGGATTTCCTATCAAATGTTTTGGTTAGCGTAAGGTAAAAACTTACCCATGTTTATTTGTGGGGAGTCTTACGTGATACCTTTTCTTTCTAAAGGTTTTGAAGTTAAGCAAGTTTAACCTGTTACTCACACCAGACCCATGTCTGACCCAAGTTGTTTATTTCTGTTTTATAAACTCTTGGGTACTCAAATTTTTACGAGTAGTCAAGGGATTCAGGTTAGCTTTGACAAGTTATCTGGAGGAGCAATGGAGCAGGAGGCTTCAGCGTTCGTAGATATAGTATTCCGCTGTGTTAATCTCTGTGATAGAGTTTTGTATTGTATCTGAGTTGTAATGTCTAGACAGATGTTTATAACTGTCTAGTATGTGATGTGTATATGCTGTGTAACTCTGATAAGCTTTGTATACTATGTAATAGTTATGTGATATATTATATTTTGTTCCGTTTCCGCTGTGAGTATCTGTTGTTGTTTCTTTCTCTTTTCTCTTCTTTTCTCTTTTCTATCCCTTTCTTTCTTATTAGCGATGCGACTTTCTGTGGAGAGAAAGTCGTGGTCGTTACATTTGGTATCAGAGCACTAGGTTGAGTGAATACCTAGGCTCTGAAGTGGTGTCTATCTTGAGAGAGCGTAATTGTTAGTTATATAAAAATGGTTTTATATTGTGTTAATTGATCGGTTGAGTGGTATATGGATTCTGGTCAATACGAGTAGCTAACGTTATTGATAGGGATCTCTAAACACTTGAACCAGGCCAATGGACACAATATTGTTTTAAGAGGTAAATGAAATAATTTTACCCAGATATAATTTCTATATAAAAAAAAGTATCATTTTAAATGTATATGGTATTTGTAATGATTGGTTGAGATGATAATAATTTATCATCTAGGATTAGGAGTCTGAGTGTTGAGGTTGGAAGTGTATTTGTCGAGACTGTAAACCTAATACCGTCTCGAGTGAACCTTATTTCTAGAGGTGAGTTGTCCAGTCTGTGCTTGTGTCCTACCTCATATCAGAATTGAGCAGCGAAAGCAGTTTGGAGTGTATCTCTGGATGGGAGAAGTAAGTTTGGAATCTACTGATGTTGTGAAGTAGAGTTATGTTTGGATCTCGTCTGTGTTCTGATTTGGATAAGTAATTGGTCTACTTGGTTGAAAGGTCAGTTTGGATGACTGGGATTCATTGTGTTTTACGTATCTCTGAGGGAGTACGAGTTTGATCTATCTCTGGTTTTGAAACCAGCAGTTTGGGAAGTTTGGTAGTTGAGTCAGACTCGTCTGTAGTCTGATATTCTGTTTAGTTCTATAAATCTAGATGAGTAGGAGATCTATAGCTTAGTAGTTTAGATTGTTTGTAGAGCGAGTATCCCGGTATATATATATACTTGGGGAAACTCGAGGAATTTTATCTAGAATTTAGTCTAGATAGTTAGAATTGTTTGATTGGATGATTTGGTTGCTATGGTTGCTAGCATATGGATGATAGTATATGCTTGTGTTTTAAATTAAAATCTTTAATAAGATTATTAAATTACCTTTGTTTAAATTTCGGGGACGAAATTATTTTAAGGGGGGAGGAATGTAATATCCCGGAAATTTTGACAATATCAATTTAATAATCTGTTAATAATTAAATTGACATGGATAATCTTTGATAATAAGATTTGAATTTAATTTAATAATCTGATTAAATTAGTATTAATTGATGATTTTATCTTTTAAAAGTTAATAAGATATTTCTATTTGGATATATATATATATATATTTATTTATATATATTGTAAATAGAAGCTTTGGTAAATTGGAAATTTAGATTTAGTTTAATCTGGACTTTTCAAAGTTATTTAAATAAATAACATTTTAGTTTTAAATATACTTTAGATAAATCTTTTAATTGGTTTTATTTTCTTTAAAGAAATTTATATATATATAGATAAGCATTTATAAAATAATAAATTAAGTAAAAGCCTTTATTAACATTTATATTAAATAAGTAGTAATTACTTAAAAAGACAAGTGTAAATCTCTAAGGCTATGTAATAACATGTGTTGTAGAATTAAAGTATGAGAAAGACAAGTGTCATTTTTGTTTTAATTTTTCTTTTTATTTTAAAAATAAATCATTTATACTTATAAAACATGTTTCCACCCTCTTCCTTTCTTTCTAATCTTCATTTCTAAAATCTGAAATTCATTTTTCACTTCTTAAAGCAAACCAGAAAATCAAATTTAAACATTCCTCTCAAACCAAAATCTGTAATCAAATTCCTCAATCTCAAAACAAAGATATGTAATTCACTTTCCAAAATCAAATGGAAGCCTGTAACTAAATTCTTCAAACCTGCAAATCATTTTCAAATCAAGTCTTTAGCCTGCAATATCTTTTCAAAATCTGGAATCTGTTTGAAGCAAGTAAATCTGGAATCTAAAGCAACATCTCAACAAACAAGTTAGAGCATGCATGCAAGTTTCTAAAGCTAGCAATTCAAGTTTTAAAAGCAGACATTCAGATTCTAAAGTTTAAAAGCAGTTCAAATATTAAGTGCACTACTCTCTGTTCCTTGCAAAACTGGTGAGTAAACATTTTTTTTTTCAAAAAGTTAAAATGGATTTAAATTGCTTCATATGATTTTTGAATGAAGTAACTTTGCATGTTTATATATATGGATGTACATTGTTATATGTATTGAACTATGTATATATGCCTCTGTTTCCAGATTGTTGTGATAACCAATTTACCAAATCCCATACCTTTTTATTTATTCATTGTTAGGACTTGAATTAAAGACAAATTAGTTTAGTTTTAGTATAATCTAGGTACTTAAAATATAGACAAGTATGTATGTTTTGAAATATGTTTACATTTGTGGAATAACAGTAGGAATTCTTTAAAACATGTAAAATCAAATGATAAATTTTATTGATTCAAGTTCATGTCTTGAATCATCTCTGTAAAACAAGATTTTTAAAACAAAATTTACAATTTTTAGAATCGTATTGAGGGTACAGTTTGTAGTTGACCAGAGTTTGGTTTTTGGGTGATTTCTTTTGACTGGAATGTTTCTGGTGATCGAATTTGTTGCTGGAGCTAGATGAACAATCAGGGAAGTGGACAAAAATGGTAGGAGTGGTGGTAGTTCACTGTGGCGATAGCGGTAGGTCGAACTAGAATTTTAACCTAGTTTTGGCTGAGGGTTGAATTCGTGATCATTGTTGCACCTATGGATGATCGAGTGGCTCGAGGCTGTGGGGTTTGGTGGCGTAGGTGATCGGCAAGGCGTGGATGAAGTGGTGTAAACTCTGGTGGTCAGAATCGATTAGGCGATGTTTTTTTCTGGCGATGGTTGAATTCCAGTTTCAATTAGATGGCTCGATTTTGAATCGTTGCGTGTGGTGATGTTGTGATGGTTGGAATGGGTTGATGAAGCGATCGTGGGTGTGTGGAAGATACTGGCGATGGTCGGAAGTTCCTCGTTGATGGTGCACGTGCACGATCAATAATGTGTATCTGTTTGTCTGGTTTTTGGCTTCGTGGGTTTTCTCGAGTAAAGTCTCGGGGAAGAAGGGTTTTAACTCGAGTAATATTATAGGGAGATACGCGAGTATTTGAATGGTGACTGTTAAAGTTTTAACAGTTTAAAATTTTAAAAAAAAAACAAGTAGTTTTAAAAATTACTCGGGAGGAACATCGGGGAAGAAGGGCTTTGGCTCGGGTTTGTCTTCGTGTCGCTCGCGAGAATGAGAGAAAACAGTTAACAGTTTAAAATCTTTAAAAACCAAACAGAAACTAAATCTCTGTTTTAAAATGAAGAAAGAAGGGAAGATGTATTTGTTTTGTTCAAGTATATATGAGTTAAACCCAAAGATAATGTTAAACCAGTTTTTATTATTTAAAATAAAGGTAAGTTTTAAATTTATATAATCAAGTTAAGTTTATTGTATTGAAATTTCATTTCTTTGAAATGAATGATTTGAATAAATTAAGTTATATGAATTGATTAACTTAAATATATTAAATCAAAATCTTAAGTTATTTCCAAATTTAATTGGAAATGTAATAAAGTAATTATTGAGGAAATATTTTTTCTTAAAACTTAATAAATAGGATAAATAAAGAATGATTTATTAAATTAAATTAGTTAATGGATTAAGGGTAAGTAAATTAACAATTAAGTTTTCAAGTGTTTTATTTACTTGTAATTAAGGATTGTTAATAAATAATTAAGGATAAGTAATTAATGATTATTTATTTTAAAACTTAATTAATGATTTAATTAAGTAAGTTTCTTACAAAGATTGAATGTTTTAATGATAATGTTTTATCTCAAGATTAATTTAGATTTTTAATGAGTTGAAATTAATTAAGAAAATTTAAGTTTAATTAATTAATTTAATTAATAAGGATTAATTAAATGATTAACGGTTAATTAAAATAGTAATTAAGAAGTACTTAATAAAGTTTTATTAAGTATTAATTAAGTTTTCTTAATTAATAGTTAAGAGATTATTAATCTATGATTAGAGTTAATTAAGGATTAATTAACTGTTATTAAGGGTTAATTAATTTCCAATAAGGATTGATTAATTGATAATTAATAATTAATTAAATTGGTAATTAAAGATGTTAATTAATAATTAAGTTTTATTAATTTATAATTAAGAGTTAATTAATTAGTTAATTAAAGTTAATTAGTTTATTTTTCAAAGTAATTAGGGATTGATTACTTTGTATTAAAGGATATTGATTAATAATTAAGGTTTATTAATTAATAGTTAATGAATAATTAATCTGTGATTAGGGATTAATTAATTGGTTTAAAAAGTAATTAAGGATGAATTACTTAGTTATGATTTATGAAATGAATGTGATTAATTTAATTTAATTAATTTGTTAATTAATTAAGGGTAGTCACATGGTAATTAATTAAGTATAATTACTTAATAAGATTTGTTAAGTGTAATTACTTAGTGTAAGTAATAAATGGTAATTACTGGATGTAATTAATGGAAGATGATTTAAGAATAGAAGTAATTTGAGTTTAATTACTTTTTTAATTAATCAAGGGATTAATTAAAGATAATTAATTAAGGAGTAATTAATTTATGTAATGAAGTAATTAAGGGTAATTAATTACTGATTGAAGATTAATCAGGGTGATTAATAAATGTTGTTTAATTAAAGATTAATTACTTAATGTAATTAATTTAATTGAGTAATTAATAATTAAGTTGTAATTAAGGATCATTAATTAATATAATTAATGATGTAATTAAGAATTGATTAATTAAGTAATAATTAATAAATGAAGTAATTAATTAATGTAATTAATTAAGGATTAATATAATTAAATATAGTTGATTAACTTAATAAATTTTAGTAAATTAATTAATGAAGTAATTAAAGGTTAATTACTATAAGTGGTTAAGAATAATTAATTTAAGTAATTAATTAAGGATAAATTACTTGGATGTAATTAAAAGATAATTAATCAAAGATGATTAATTGAAATGAATTATTAGAGGACAATTAATTAATTGATTGTAATTAATTAATGGTTAAGTAAGATGGATTTATAAAATGAAGTAATTAATTTAATTCAATTTAAATTAATTTAAGATGATATAAATCATTACTTATGAATGGGTGTTAGAATTGGATACTGGACATTGATTGATATCTCTGATGAGATATATGTTGTATGATATGGATGTTAGTTGAATTGAATGGATTATCTGATAATGTTGATTATCTGTGTGAATTATCTTCCTTTGTGAATAAAGATAATGAATTGAATTGTTTTAACCTTTAAAACAACTTGGCCTTAAAAGATACGCTTTGGATTTCGATGAGACCGGGATCGGGTTTCCGTATACCGGATTTCCAGGTCTGGAGACCCGAATACCACATCGATCCAAATTAACGATAGGTCGTGAATCAAGTGAAGATGAAGATTCAGAGTGCAAGGGTTATTGTCGTTAACTCTGAGGGTGATTCCAAAACGAGTGTAACGAGATAATGCCTTCGGTTTCGTTCGAACCCGGAACGAACTTGTATGGATTGAATGCTTTCAGAACATCGTCAGGTGGACGATGAGCATTCTAAGTGATGTGTTCTTTTCTAAGGTAATCGTGACCTCAAGCCTCACAAACCGGGAATGGCTAAAACAGGGGAGGTGCAGCAAGGTTAGTGGGTAGCACCCAAGTAGGACAAGGTTACCTCTGTCTAGATGTCCCTTTCTATTTTCGACTTAGTGGTGCGGTTGCTGATCCCAACCGTGAGGTATCTTGTGCGGGAATTATCCAGTAAGGGATGTTCCGACCTTGTGTTGCAGGGGATTGGGAGTGATCCTCGGTACGGTGATCTAGGCCACGTACTGTGATGGGCGGTACCCCGGTAGCCCTGCCATTGTATGGAAACCCATTCTTCCTACGTGCCCTTACGGTTTTGATTGTATAACCCACTTTGTGGCTAGTATGCTGGAATTTAATAATGTAACAATTTCAGCTATTTCATATTTATTTGAAAACCCTAGACCCTATTATAATATAACTGGATTTCCTATCAAATGTTTTGGTTAGCGTAAGGTAAAAACTTACCCATGTTTATTTGTGGGGAGTCTTACGTGATACCTTTTCTTTCTAAAGGTTTTGAAGTTAAGCAAGTTTAACCTGTTACTCACACCAGACCCATGTCTGACCCAAGTTGTTTATTTCTGTTTTATAAACTCTTGGGTACTCAAATTTTTACGAGTAGTCAAGGGATTCAGGTTAGCTTTGACAAGTTATCTGGAGGAGCAATGGAGCAGGAGGCTTCAGCGTTCGTAGATATAGTATTCCGCTGTGTTAATCTCTGTGATAGAGTTTTGTATTGTATCTGAGTTGTAATGTCTAGACAGATGTTTATAACTGTCTAGTATGTGATGTGTATATGCTGTGTAACTTTGATAAGCTTTGTATACTATGTAATAGTTATGTGATATATTATATTTTGTTCCGTTTCCGCTGTGAGTATCTGTTGTTGTTTCTTTCTCTTTTCTCTTCTTTTCTCTTTTCTATCCCTTTCTTTCTTATTAGCGATGCAACTTTCTGTGGAGAGAAAGCCGTGGTCGTTACATTTGGTATCAGAGCACTAGGTTGAGTGAATACCTAGGCTCTGAAGTGGTGTCTATATTGAGAGAGCGTAATTGTTAGTTATATAAAAATGGTTTTATATTGTGTTAATTGATCGGTTGAGTGGTATATGGATTCTGGTCAATACGAGTAGCTAACGTTATTGATAGGGATCTCTAAACACTTGAACCAGGCCAACGGACACAATATTGTTTTAAGAGGTAAATGAAATAATTTTACCCAGATATAATTTCTATATAAAAAAAAGTATCATTTTAAATGTATATGGTATTTGTAATGATTGGTTGAGATGATAATAATTTATCATCTAGGATTAGGAGTCTGAGTGTTGAGGTTGGAAGTGTATTTGTCGAGACTGTAAACCTAATACCATCTCGAGTGAACCTTATTTCTAGAGGTGAGTTGTCCAGTCTGTGCTTGTGTCCTACCTCATATCAGAATTGAGCAGCGAAAGCAGTTTGGAGTGTATCTCTGGATGGGAGAAGTAAGTTTGGAATCTACTGATGTTGTGAAGTAGAGTTATGTTTGGATCTCGTCTGTGTTCTGATTTGGATAAGTAATTGGTCTACTTGGTTGAAAGGTCAGTTTGGATGACTGGGATTCATTGTGTTTTACGTATCTCTGAGGGAGTACGTGTTTGATCTATCTCTGGTTTTGAAACCAGCAGTTTGGGAAGTTTGGTAGTTGAGTCAGACTCGTCTGTAGTCTGATATTCTGTTTAGTTCTATAAATCTAGATGAGTAGGAGATCTATAGCTTAGTAGTTTAGATTGTTTGTAGAGCGAGTATCCCGGTATATATATACTTGGGGAAACTCGAGGAATTTTATCTAGAATTTAGTCTAGATAGTTAGAATTGTTTGATTGGATGATTTGGTTGCTATGGTTGCTAGCATATGGATGATAGTATATGCTTGTGTTTTAAATTAAAATCTTTAATAAGATTATTAAATTACCTTTGTTTAAATTTCGGGGATGAAATTATTTTAAGGGGGGAGGAATGTAATATCCTGGAAATTTTGACAATATCAATTTAATAATCTGTTAATAATTAAATTGATATGGATAATCTTTGATAATAAGATTTGAATTTAATTTAATAATCTGATTAAATTAGTATTAATTGATGATTTTATCTTTTAAAAGTTAATAAGATATTTCTATTTGGATATATATATATATATATATATTTATTTATATATATTGTAAATAGAAGCTTTGGTAAATTGGAAATTTAGATTTAGTTTAATCTGGACTTTTCAAAGTTATTTAAATAAATAACATTTTAGTTTTAAATATACTTTAGATAAATCTTTTAATTGGTTTTATTTTCTTTAAAGAAATTTATATATATATAGATAAGCATTTATAAAATAATAAATTAAGTAAAAGCCTTTATTAACATTTATATTAAATAAGTAGTAATTACTTAAAAAGACAAGTGTAAATCTCTAAGGCTATGTAATAACATGTGTTGTAGAATTAAAGTATGAGAAAGACAAGTGTCATTTTTGTTTTAATTTTTCTTTTTATTTTAAAAATAAATCATTTATACTTATAAAACATGTTTCCACCCTCTTCCTTTCTTTCTAATCTTCATTTCTAAAATCTGAAATTCATTTTTCACTTCTTAAAGCAAACCAGAAAATCAAATTTAAACATTCCTCTCAAACCAAAATCTGTAATCAAATTCCTCAATCTCAAAACAAAGATATGTAATTCACTTTCCAAAATCAAATGGAAGCCTGTAACTAAATTCTTCAAACCTGCAAATCATTTTCAAATCAAGTCTTTAGCCTGCAATATCTTTTCAAAATCTGGAATCTGTTTGAAGCAAGTAAATCTGGAATCTAAAGCAACATCTCAACAAACAAGTTAGAGCATGCATGCAAGTTTCTAAAGCTAGCAATTCAAGTTTTAAAAGCAGACATTCAGATTCTAAAGTTTAAAAGCAGTTCAAATATTAAGTGCACTACTCTCTGTTCCTTGCAAAACTGGTGAGTAAACATTTTTTTTTTCAAAAAGTTAAAATGGATTTAAATTGCTTCATATGATTTTTGAATGAAGTAACTTTGCATGTTTATATATATGGATGTACATTGTTATATGTATTGAACTATGTATATATGCCTCTGTTTCCAGATTGTTGTGATAACCAATTTACCAAATCCCATACCTTTTTATTTATTCATTGTTAGGACTTGAATTAAAGACAAATTAGTTTAGTTTTAGTATAATCTAGGTACTTAAAATATAGACAAGTATGTATGTTTTGAAATATGTTTACATTTGTGGAATAACAGTAGGAATTCTTTAAAACATGTAAAATCAAATGATAAATTTTATTGATTCAAGTTCATGTCTTGAATCATCTCTGTAAAACAAGATTTTTAAAACAAAATTTACAATTTTTAGAATCGTATTGAGGGTACAGTTTGTAGTTGACCAGAGTTTGGTTTTTGGGTGATTTCTTTTGACTGGAATGTTTCTGGTGATCGAATTTGTTGCTGGAGCTAGATGAACAATCAGGGAAGTGGACAAAAATGGTAGGAGTGGTGGTAGTTCACTGTGGCGATAGCGGTAGGTCGAACTAGAATTTTAACCTAGTTTTGGCTGAGGGTTGAATTCATGATCATTGTTGCACCTATGGATGATCGAGTGGCTCGAGGCTGTGGGGTTTGGTGGCGTAGGTGATCGGCAAGGCGTGGATGAAGTGGTGTAAACTCTGGTGGTCAGAATCGATTAGGCGACGTTTTTTTCTGGCGATGGTTGAATTCCAGTTTCAATTAGATGGCTCGATTTTGAATCGTTGCGTGTGGTGATGTTGTGATGGTTGGAATGGGTTGATGAAGCGATCGTGGGTGTGTGGAAGATACTGGCGATGGTCGGAAGTTCCTCGTTGATGGTGCACGTGCACGATCAATAATGTGTATCTGTTTGTCTGGTTTTTGGCTTCGTGGGTTTTCTCGAGTAAAGTCTCGGGGAAGAAGGGTTTTAACTCGAGTAATATTATAGGGAGATACGCGAGTATTTGAATGGTGACTGTTAAAGTTTTAACAGTTTAAAATTAAAAAAAAACAAGCAGTTTTAAAAATTACTCGGGAGGAACATCGGGGAAGAAGGGCTTTGGCTCGGGTTTGTCTTCGTGTCGCTCGCGAGAATGAGAGAAAATAGTTAACAGTTTAAAATCTTTAAAAACCAAACAGAAACTAAATCTCTGTTTTAAAATGAAGAAAGAAGGGAAGATGTATTTGTTTTGTTCAAGTATATATGAGTTAAACCCAAAGATAATGTTAAACCAGTTTTTATTATTTAAAATAAAGGTAAGTTTTAAATTTATATAATCAAGTTAAGTTTATTGTATTGAAATTTCATTTCTTTGAAATGAATGATTTGAATAAATTAAGTTATATGAATTGATTAACTTAAATATATTAAATCAAAATCTTAAGTTATTTCCAAATTTAATTGGAAATGTAATAAAGTAATTATTGAGGAAATATTTTATCTTAAAACTTAATAATTAGGATAAATAAAGAATGATTTATTAAATTAAATTAGTTAATGGATTAAGGGTAAGTAAATTAACAATTAAGTTTTCAAGTGTTTTATTTACTTGTAATTAAGGATTGTTAATAAATAATTAAGGATAAGTAATTAATGATTATTTATTTTAAAACTTAATTAATGATTTAATTAAGTAAGTTTCTTACAAAGATTGAATGTTTTAATGATAATGTTTTATCTCAAGATTAATTTAGATTTTTAATGAGTTGAAATTAATTAAGAAAATTTAAGTTTAATTAATTAATTTAATTAATAAGGATTAATTAAATGATTAACGGTTAATTAAAATAGTAATTAAGAAGTACTTAATAAAGTTTTATTAAGTATTAATTAAGTTTTCTTAATTAATAGTTAAGAGATTATTAATCTATGATTAGAGTTAATTAAGGATTAATTAACTGTTATTAAGGGTTAATTAATTTCCAATAAGGATTGATTAATTGATAATTAATAATTAATTAAATTGGTAATTAAAGATGTTAATTAATAATTAAGTTTTATTAATTTATAATTAAGAGTTAATTAATTAGTTAATTAAAGTTAATTAGTTTATTTTTCAAAGTAATTAGGGATTGATTACTTTGTATTAAAGGATATTGATTAATAATTAAGGTTTATTAATTAATAGTTAATGAATAATTAATCTGTGATTAGGGATTAATTAATTGGTTTAAAAAGTAATTAAGGATGAATTACTTAGTTATGATTTATGAAATGAATGTGATTAATTTAATTTAATTAATTTGTTAATTAATTAAGGGTAGTCACATGGTAATTAATTAAGTATAATTACTTAATAAGATTTGTTAAGTGTAATTACTTAGTGTAAGTAATAAATGGTAATTACTGGATGTAATTAATGGAAGATGATTTAAGAATAGAAGTAATTTGAGTTTAATTACTTTTTTAATTAATCAAGGGATTAATTAAAGATAATTAATTAAGGAGTAATTAATTTATGTAATGAAGTAATTAAGGGTAATTAATTACTGATTGAAGATTAATCAGGGTGATTAATAAATGTTGTTTAATTAAAGATTAATTACTTAATGTAATTAATTTAATTGAGTAATTAATAATTAAGTTGTAATTAAGGATCATTAATTAATATAATTAATGATGTAATTAAGAATTGATTAATTAAGTAATAATTAATAAATGAAGTAATTAATTAATGTAATTAATTAAGGATTAATATAATTAAATATAGTTGATTAACTTAATAAATTTTAGTAAATTAATTAATGAAGTAATTAAAGGTTAATTACTATAAGTGGTTAAGAATAATTAATTTAAGTAATTAATTAAGGATAAATTACTTGGATGTAATTAAAAGATAATTAATCAAAGATGATTAATTGAAATGAATTATTAGAGGACAATTAATTAATTGATTGTAATTAATTAATGGTTAAGTAAGATGGATTTATAAAATGAAGTAATTAATTTAATTCAATTTAAATTAATTTAAGATGATATAAATCATTACTTATGAATGGGTGTTAGAATTGGATACTGGACATTGATTGATATCTCTGATGAGATATATGTTGTATGATATGGATGTTAGTTGAATTGAATGGATTATCTGATAATGTTGATTATCTGTGTGAATTATCTTCCTTTGTGAATAAAGATAATGAATTGAATTGTTTTAACCTTTAAAACAACTTGGCCTTAAAAGATACGCTTTGGATTTCGATGAGACCGGGATCGGGTTTCCGTATACCGGATTTCCAGGTCTGGAGACCCGAATACCACATCGATCCAAATTAACGATAGGTCGTGAATCAAGTGAAGATGAAGATTCAGAGTGCAAGGGTTATTGTCGTTAACTCTGAGGGTGATTCCAAAACGAGTGTAACGAGATAATGCCTTCGGTTTCGTTCGAACCCGGAACGAACTTGTATGGATTGAATGCTTTCAGAACATCGTCAGGTGGACGATGAGCATTCTAAGTGATGTGTTCTTTTCTAAGGTAATCGTGACCTCAAGCCTCACAAACCGGGAATGGCTAAAACAGGGGAGGTGCAGCAAGGTTAGTGGGTAGCACCCAAGTAGGACAAGGTTACCTCTGTCTAGATGTCCCTTTCTATTTTCGACTTAGTGGTGCGGTTGCTGATCCCAACCGTGAGGTATCTTGTGCGGGAATTATCCAGTAAGGGATGTTCCGACCTTGTGTTGCAGGGGATTGGGAGTGATCCTCGGTACGGTGATCTAGGCCACGTACTGTGATGGGCGGTACCCCGGTAGCCCTGCCATTGTATGGAAACCCATTCTTCCTACGTGCCCTTACGGTTTTGATTGTATAACCCACTTTGTGGCTAGTATGCTGGAATTTAATAATGTAACAATTTCAGCTATTTCATATTTATTTGAAAACCCTAGACCCTATTATAATATAACTGGATTTCCTATCAAATGTTTTGGTTAGCGTAAGGTAAAAACTTACCCATGTTTATTTGTGGGGAGTCTTACGTGATACCTTTTCTTTCTAAAGGTTTTGAAGTTAAGCAAGTTTAACCTGTTACTCACACCAGACCCATGTCTGACCCAAGTTGTTTATTTCTGTTTTATAAACTCTTGGGTACTCAAATTTTTACGAGTAGTCAAGGGATTCAGGTTAGCTTTGACAAGTTATCTAGAGGAGCAATGGAGCAGGAGGCTTCAGCGTTCGTAGATATAGTATTCCGCTGTGTTAATCTCTGTGATAGAGTTTTGTATTGTATCTGAGTTGTAATGTCTAGACAGATGTTTATAACTGTCTAGTATGTGATGTGTATATGCTGTGTAACTCTGATAAGCTTTGTATACTATGTAATAGTTATGTGATATATTATATTTTGTTCCGTTTCCGCTGTGAGTATCTGTTGTTGTTTCTTTCTCTTTTCTCTTCTTTTCTCTTTTCTATCCCTTTCTTTCTTATTAATGATGCGTCATTCTGTGGAATGAGTGGCGGGTCATTACAAGAAGAGTTGGATAGAACAGGACGTAAGCTAGGTTCTAAAAATATAACAACTATAAGTATACGAATAGTTTTAAACTATTTCCAAAGCACATCAAATAAATAGCTCGAATATATTCACCAATGAAATATTCCAATGAAAACAAAGGGTCAGAAATAAATATCAACCCAAATATGAATAGTCACAGTCAATAGTTAATTCTGGGAACAAGTGAATGGTCATCGGAATCCCAAAGCACCAAAACGAACACCAATACGGCTAACCATTTCACGGTTTTTGCTGCGTATTGAACACTGAAGCACACAGATGAATACACTACGGAGATCAGCACAACGAGACGGTCAAAACGGTACACAGATATCAGTGATATGATTGAATTATAAAAATTCAAATTTTCTACTAGCGGAAAATGCAGGAAAAACACAGAAAAATAAGATCGACGGAGCTAAAAAAAGTCCAAATTTGAAAAAAAAATTGACGTCTTGCTCAGAAGATGATTTAGAATTTTTCCATGTAAAAATATTAAGGTTTCGAAAACATTTTATTTTCCTCGCTTTTTAACTGATTAAATTGAAATAAAATTACACATGAAATAAACTTCCATATTTTCGGACGATAATTTACCAGTTGCTATGCTTAACCAGACGCATTTCAAATATTAAAATTTTTATTTCAAAATTTTATCATTTTAAAATTTCGCAAATTTCCAATTAATAACGCTATTAAAACAGTTAACATTTACGGGTCGTTACACTCTCCCTCACTCAAAACTTTTCGTCCTCGAAAAGGAAAGAGGTAGGAGAATAGAAACAACCGGAAAGAAAATAGACTTGAATTACAAAATAAAGTAATTAATTTAAACCATATAAATTACAATTTAAATAAATTTATATTCAAAAATTTGTTTTTTTTAATTCACGGTTTCCATTAAATTGATTTGATTTCTCATTTATTGATGTTAGATACAAAAGGTTACTTTCCAATGAAATTCAATTTAAATTCAATTAATTGAGGATATCTAATTAAGTTGATTAGATTTCAATTCATTATCTTTCAAAACAAATTTTATTTTATTAATCACATATATTATTCAATTAACTTATTATTCTATTTATCTCCATAAACATTTTATAGTTTATAATTTAAGTGAATAACTTTATTATACGCACTCACATTTTATTTATAAAGACAATTTATTGTATATTCTCCAATTTTCTTAAATTAACAATTTCAAAAGTCCTAAATTTGAATAGTCATTTATTATAATCACAATTTATTCGACAAATTTAATTTTTCTTCATACCAAATTATTATTAAATTTATTCTACTTAATATATCCTATCACATATATATTAAATATATTTACATTTATTTTTAACTACTCAAATTTATTTAAACTTTTCTTTGATATCATTTATATTGCATAATATTCAATTACATAATTAACTTTTGAAAAATTTAGGTAAGTTATATATATAATGCAATTGAGTATTATCCGAATGAAATTTTACAATTTTCTTATTTCAAGTTGAGTATTTAGTCAAAATTTTTGGCTTTATTGAAGATCGTCCTTAAATCAAAATTTTAAGAATTAAATTTTAATTAACTTCAGACCATTTTATAAATGAAATAGATATATCAGATTTAAAATCTTCAATATGTATTAAAAATCAAGTCATACTTAGAATTTCAAATCACTTTTATTTTTCAAACAAACCGTATCAAAACTACAGAATAGTCTCTCCACTTCGAAACTCGAAAATGAATGTCGATGATGCGGCCGTCATCACCGAGATTATTTTCCAGCGATAAAGAGAAGAGTACTGATTTAGACTTTAAATTCTTTGGAATGATTCTTTTTGAAGATATTTAAATACTATACACTTTAAAACTTTCAAATCAAAGTTTGAAACCACCGAATGTTAAATTCCCAAATTAAATTTAAATCCATTTAAATTTAAAATCAATTTTAACCCATTTTTATAAATTCATTTATTTATATTATCCAATAGTCAATGGTTTATGAAATAATAAATGAAAATTTAATATTATCATTTCAGACAACAACTCATTAACAATTTAATTTCAGAAAAATTTATACTTGTATATATAATATAATCATTCAAAAATTTATTTTGTTTACCAGATTTGAAAACGATATTGTGTCGGTTTGCTCTATTAAAGTGTTTTGGAAATTCTATCGATAGCGTTGATCAGACGAATCGATCGAAAATCCAAATCAACATCAACAACTCAAACAACACAATATATTTTTAAAACATTTTAAATATAATTTTACAAATACAATTCCTCGCTCGACGATACAAGAATAGGTTTCAAAACATGTATAGAGATTCAAATTTGATGGAAATCAAATCAAAGAGAATTTTGATTCGAAAATAAGTTTGAAATAGAAGATAAGATAATTCAATTACCACAATCGTGAGATGGATGAGTTTATTTAATTCACGGACAACCTTAACCGGGTCGTCCGTAACTTCAAGAATAAGATCGATGATGAATTCCGAGGTAAATCAACAATCGATCTCAAGAGATGGAAGTCAGGTATAGCAGGGTATAGATAGCATCGTAAACCAAGGATACAGAAATCTCCGGTAAATTGATGCCTATTATAAAGGAGTTTTGCTCCTTTACGAATCATTCGAAGATTGGCGAGACCGCCGATCTATTAGATATCATTCAAAATGAAGTTATGGGATGCTCCAGAATTGAAAGAAGACGAATAGTGAAGGACACGAATGAATTTCGGAACCGAGGAGAACGTTCCAAAATTCAAAGGAATTGAGTCAAAGGAAGAGATTGAAACTCGAATGAGAGTGATTCTACAAATACAATTACCCTATATGCTAAGTTTTGCCTAGAGCTACCAAAGCTCTGATACCAACTGTAATGACCCGATATTTTGGACCATTCGCATCCGCACATGTCGGACTTGAATAATTCAAAATACCGCGTTGTTAATTTAAATTTGGCAAAACTAAACATATACAGTAAATAAATAATCACAGACACAGAGTAATAAATGCAGCGAAAATAAAAGAGATAGTAGTTCATGAAGCTACTATATAAATATATAAGTTACATCAGTGTTAAACCAGATACAACAAAAGAGTAACACGATAAATCAGGTACAAATAAGAATACATCACTGGAATCATCGAATACTGAAAGCAGAATAGATGGCTGGATCTTCAAGCAAAGCTCCAACTCCAAAGGTGAGTCTCGAATACTAGTACACTCAGTCTGACCCAAGCGTAAAGTAAAACACAAGACACTCGAGTCAGGATTTAACATTCTTATATCAATAAATCCAACTCAAGTGAAATAGAAATTGAAATACAAGTAACTCAAAGGATGTTTGGAATAACCATCCTTTAAGGATCCGTTAAACTATCTACTATGTAGTAGTGTACGGTAAATAGATAATGCCTATCAATAATATAAAGTATCAAAATAGTGTTAAGGCGTTACCATTATCCCCCTTAACACATTTTTATATAAGCGTTATAGTCTATACAGCACTGTAAACTCCACCGTAAACTAGTGGGCTATCAGGGAGTACTCCATAGGTATAACACAAAACAAATCGTAGTGGTCGCGTATATAGGGATCCAAGTATGACAAGGCACATGAGGCAATACCCAAGGTAGTGAAACTACCGTTTGCCTGATCCGGACAGGTAAGAACGCATCGCCGCAGCGATCGCAACACCGCGAAACAACACTCCCAAAATCAAGGGTGCACCAATCGACAACAAGTAATGAGTAGTTTTCGAAGAAGTGTGTTCGCTCGAGGTAGCTAGCCCCCATTTGGCCCGGCACGGCTCCTGTTTTAGTCATTTCCAATTTTGACACAAGTGTCAAGGCTATCCATTATCGTTCTCTTTCTTCAGTCATCACGTACATCATTCCAACCACTTCATTCTGGATCACACTCCGCGCATAGTTATTAAAGTGGTTTTCGATTTAGACAGAGAGTATGTCCTTAACCGATTCCGATCTCTTTAATAACTTTCGTAATTATTACACCGATTGGTCGTTTATTTATTTCAAAACCAAATCAATTTCAATCACAATTAGAATTTGTAAACCAACATTTCATTTGTCTTTCTAAATCAATTTCCATAATTTACGTTTCAAAACTTCCACATTCAAAATTTCAAAATCTTATAATTCAATTTCTATTTCTATTTAAACAATTCAAATATTGATTCAAGTTCGAATATAAGTTTCATTCCGAAATCATTTAAATTTATTTAATTTAACATTCAAATCAATTTAACTTCATTGGTCAATTTTACTTGATATTCGTTAAGTAAATTTGTCATTCAAAACAATTTCTATTTCATTTCCAATTCATTAAATCAATTACTTGAGTTCAACATCATTGTATCAAAACTTACAAATTTGAATTAAATTAAATTCGAAAAATCAACCCTTTAAATTTCAAGCCTTACATTACTTTCAAAAATCACATTTGCATTTCTTGATAAAGAAATTCAATTTCACATATTCATTTACTTAGTTACAATTTCAAAGCTCAATTAAATAAGAACAAAATTTCACTAATTAAAAGTTCAATTTTAATTATCAAAGGATTCAATTTAATTTAATTATTAAATAATTCAATCTCATTAAATTATTAAATAATTTCAAAACTTAATTCAATCATTTCTTAAATTAAACAACATTCTTTCATCAATTCCTTTATTAATATTTCATTTCAGATTATTAAATATTCACATTTAAATTTCATCAAAATTCAATTTCCAACTTCGTTTCAAAACCATATTATTTATTCAAATAAAATCTTCATTTTATTTTTAAATCAAATTATTGACCAATCGGGTTTTTATTTAATTCTCTATCCTAGGTCAAAGTTCAATTTGGGTATTTATCATTTCAACCCGATTCCAATTCAATTCAAAATCAAAGTATAGCAAAGGGAACTTGCAGTGTGATAACTGGGATGGTCTCAAAGTAAATAAACAAACAATAACAACAATCAATATCAATCCAATAATCAATTCAAATAATCCCGAAATAATCGTATTAATTCACATTGTTGTTTGTGTAAATTAATATAATTATTTCTAGAATCTACACTATCATTTCATGTAGATTAAAGATTATTACACAAATATTTATACGGTTTTTCACTTGATATCAATTATTCAATTCCATACTACAAAAATTTTCCAACATACATTAAATGGTTCAAGGTGTATTTAACCAAATTTCTATGTGTCAACTAGTTTAACATTTAAAGGGGGTCATATTATACAAAATTTAACTAATCAAATTCAACATATAGATTCAATTTATATGGTTAACTATCATATATCAATTCAATTGCATATTATTTATCACTTTAACATTAACAATTTAACGTCCAATATAAACATCAACAATCAATAAATTATCAACCACACTGTATTATCATCGCATAAATGACAGATAATGGTGTCAGATGTCATAGGTGAACAGATACAGGTAATAGCATATATAACTGTAAATAACTAATAGCAGCATATTTCAATTTGTCATTTCAATTGAAATCAAATTTAATAAATAAAAGAACGTTAATCGTGAGTGATTGCTCACCTTTCGAGACTAGAGAGAAGATAGACAACACAACCTACTACGATTGAATTGCGAAATTGACCAAATCCAAATGACGATTTCCAACATAAAGCAAGATTTGCACGAATTCGACGGATAGAGCTGATAAACAGGAATTTGACAAATCAAATCAGAATAGGATCGATGCAGATAATAGGTACAAGTGACTTATATGAACTTATAATTTAAATCTATATATATTTCAAAATTCAAAAACCATATGTGTAAAATTTATGTCTAATAGCAAACAAACAAATATACAATGCAGACTCAAACGTATATATGCGGATCATAAATCAAAGCTAAAAGAACTTCATATACGAAACAAAATACTATATAATGATATACATAATACCGTAGATATTGTATACTTGGAAAATAAAGCAGTATTTTATACTTAAACAATACGTATATTATATACTAACAAATAGGCTGTAAATAGCAATCATTTATATATTCACAGTAGACATGCAATCTTTCTTCAAATATAATATGTACTGTAACTATGATACTTTTAAGAACAGGTCTACACGACCAACCATATTTATACTTCTTTGAATATACTTAATATAAACATATATGTAGACTGTAATATGGTATACTACACACACACATATATATATACATGCGAACTGTAAAACAGATTTTATAATGAATACATACATAGCTGCAAGCTTAAATATATATATATATATATATATATATATAACATCTACAACTAACATATCTTTCAAATTTGAAAATACAGCTCAACTAGAACCTGAAGAGAGGGAGACAGGTCAACGATGGCGGGCTCAGCGTTAGGGTTGGGGTTGCGCCTTCGGCCGAACAGGGAGGAGGAGCTCGGGCTAGACAAAGGCCGGACACGAGAATGAGGGAGAGCGATAAGAAAAAGGAGAGGCGGTGCCAGTGCGCGGCGGCAAAGCTAGCATAGCTGTGGTCGGCCTGAGCGGTGGAGGAAGGCTGGAGTGGTGAGACTCGGTGATGTCCGGTCATGGCGGGAGGGAGTGAAGTTGCAGGTGGCGGTAGGTGAAAAGCATAGCGAGAAGGTGATGGCCAACCAATGGTGGGTTGCGACTGCTGCTTGGGTCGGAGGGTGGCAGTGTTTCACGGCGAAAGCGGTTAGAGGGAGGAAGGCTGGCTTCGGCGAAGGGTGGGAGGTGGTTCGGTGGCCGCGGTCTCAAAGCAGAGGAGGGTCGGAAGGTGTACGGAGTGGCCGCGGGATGGGAAGCTTGGTGGTGGAGACCGTCGGGGAGGAGTTCTGTTGGCAAGCTTTTTTTTATTTTTTATTTTTTATTTTCTTTTGTGACAGCAGACCAAAAAGAACGAAGAAGAGAAAAATGTAATTTTTGAGGAATGAAGAGAAGAGTTGGATAGAACAGGACGCAAGCTAGGTTCTAAAAATATAACAGCTGTAAGTATACGAATAGTTTTAAACTATTTCCGAAGCACATCAAACAAATAGCTCGAATATATTCACCAATGAAATATTCCATGAAAACAAAGGGTCAGAAATAAATATCAACCCAAATATGAATAGTCACAGTCAATAGTTAATTCTGGGAACAAGTGAATGGTCATCGGAATCCCAAAGCACCAAAACGAACACCAATACGGCTAACCATTTCACGGTTTTTGCTGCGTATCGAACATTGAAGCACACAGATGAATACACTACGGAGATCAGCACAACGAGATTGTCAAAACGGTACACAGATATCAGTGATATGATTGAATTATAAAAATTCAAATTTTCTACTAGCGGAAAATGCAGGAAAAACACAAAAAAATAAGATCGACGGAGCTAAAAAAGTCCGAATTTGGAAAAACAAAAAATGATGTCTTGCTCAGAAGATGATTTAGAATTTTTCCATGTAAAAATATTCAGGTTTCGAAAATATTTTATTTTCCTCGCATTTTAACTGATTAAATTGAAATAAAATTACACATGAAATAAACTTCCATATTTTCGGACGATAATTTACCAGTTGCTATGCTTAACCAGATGCATTTCAAATATTAAATTTTTTATTTCAAAATTTTATCGTTTTAAAATTTCGCAAATTTCCAATTAATAACGCTATTAAAACAGTTAAAATTTACGGGTCGTTACAGGTACTTTCAATGTTTTCGGAAGGGTTACTTCCAATGGTGTCGAAAGGG
This sequence comes from Allium fistulosum, assembly GCA_030737815.1. NCBI lineage: Eukaryota > Viridiplantae > Streptophyta > Magnoliopsida > Asparagales > Amaryllidaceae > Allium > Allium fistulosum. Next base: position 792,143,494 of record CM060902.1, on the reverse strand, counting down.
GTACTTTCAAATAGTTTAGAAGCTAAGCTTCTAAAGTTAAATACTAATATTTTAATATATTAGAAAGGTTTCGAAAGGTAGTACTTATGGTATTATAAGGCAGGAGCCTAATGTTTATAAGAGCTTTCGAAGGAGGTTATCCTATGAAGTCGGAAGTTAGGTTTCGAAGGTATTGAAATGTTTTAAAGCCCAAACTCAAATTTATGAAGGAAAAATCCATGGCACAAATAAAGGAGTTTTGTAATGATTTTAAGAATGAAATTTTGAAGAAGTATTGCCTTGTTATAAATATAAGTTAAGGTTATTAACTATGTTATGATATATATTTCAAGGACTTTAAACCCACAGGAGTGGTATTGACAAACTGTTGTTTTTCTTCTTCAAATATGAGTATATTCACATGATAACCCATAACTGTATTTTGGGGAAAAAGGGTAGAAGAACCAGCTACGTTTAACCCAGTAGTGAATATAAATTGATTAAACTCCTGAATGAGTATATTTGCATCTAGGAGGTCAGGAAGACAAGAACATAGGATGCTAAAATATGAAGGGAAGATATTGGCAGGGGCCAATAGGTTCATAGTAAGACTATGAAAACTATGTTAAGAAAAGATGTCAGATGGGCAGGTTCATAGTAAGCCCATGAAAACTATGTGTAAAGGAAGAGGTCAGATAGATAGGTTCATTGTAAGCCCATGAAAACTATGATTGATACTGGCAGAGGCCAATAGGTTTATAGTGAGCCCATGTAAACTATACCTGGATTATGACATTGAAAGATAGTCAATAGGTTCCTAGTCAGTCCATGAAAACTAGGATAAACAGAAATATATTGGAGTTACCAATAGGTTCTTAGTGATCCCATGAAAACTATGAATAAGACGGAGAGTCTGTTAATGATGATAAGGTTATTAGTAAACCCATGAAAACTAAAAAAAAGTTAATAGTGGCCCTAGAAACTATATTTATGACAGGGTGTCAGACTAGACTGGGGATGGAAAATCCTAATTATTTTCAAGTATGCATATCATCATAATATTTTGAAAATGTATGTTTTAAACATTGTGGATGCAGGAGCACCGTATATGGTTTTATTAAGGTTTTTAGGATACTAGTGAGGGGAAAACCCGTTCCGCTAAGCCGCGTGGTCTCACTAGATATCTAAAAGGATTGAGATGTTAGATTATTATTCATACCAGGCTTTATGTCCGACTCGAAGTTTTTGTTTTCCCCTTAAACTGTCGGGTACTCAATTGATTTTGAGTAGCTTGAGATTTAAGGTTTCCAGGTTCTCTTCTTATACGAATAAAGCTTCCAGAGACGTGTAGGAGGCAGATAGTTATTTAGGGTTTTCTTGTCCGCTATGTGTTTGTTTGTAAAGACAGATTTATGAGCCTTACTATATACTCTGATCAACCAAGGGGACATCTTCATATGTTGCTCTTGGCGTATTTATAATAATTATATTTTGATGAACGTGGTTAACGTAATTTGGGATTATGTAATGAACATGAAATGTTTTGATTTAAATATGGAAATGTGTTTTTGAATTGTTAAATTTTTTCCATATTTCTGTGATCTGTGTATCAATGAATCTTGCACCGCCGTATTTGGTTGCCGAAGATTAATAACTATGGATGACTGCAGCATCCGTAGCTGTTAGTTTTGGGCCTCCAAGTAAGGGGATGTTACAAGTCCATCCACTCATTCTCTAGCAAGGGGGCTTCCTCCTCATAGTTTATCGTTCCATCTCTTCGATCTGGGAACCATATCCTATTAGTTAATATATTAGGTTTTTAAGGAATAATCAAGTTCCATTGGTGTTCTATGATGATATCAATATAAATTATCATATTCAAATTATTTTCAAATGCAAATATCTATCAATCATTTATTCACAGAGTTTAAATCAAATGCATCAAGCAAAAATCAAAAAAATTTAATCTTATCAAGAATTGCCCTTGGACCTTAACCTAGAGCATGCCTATGGGACCATCTGGGATCCCCTGCATGGGTAAATGATCCAGTAATAATCCTTCATCGTTTATTCAAAACAAAAGTGAATTATGAAAAATAAACCTTATTACATTCTACCCTGATCATGGGATTACGATACCCGATAAAGATCCTCGGCCGTGGTGGAGTACATCTACCACTAATGGTAGTCGCTCCTATTGTACCATTGCAGTTTGATTTCTTACATACTGTTGTAGCCAGTTACTCCGGACCTGCTCCTCTATCAAGTCACGCAAATTTCTACACTCATTGGTCTCGTGCCCTCCAGCTCATGGAATAGACTATACTTTCTAGACTTTCTTTCCCAATATGTGGGTTCTCTCTTTATGGGTTTTGTTAGGGAATCTACTCCCTAGTATCCAACTAGATCCTCTCTAGTGTCCCTTTTAATTTAGTATAAGAGGAAAACTTTGGTTCCCTTTTCATTCACTTCGATCCTACGAAGCCATCATTAGTTTTTCATTTTCCCTTATCCTTCCCATATACTTCCTTGGATGGTCCTCCATCCCCAACAGCATTGACTTCAGCACTCTCAGCTTCAGTATCCTCCTGGCCTAGATATCTTTCAACTTGATAGTAGAAATCTGCAAGATCCACTAGTGGATCTCTCTCCAAAGCGATCTTACTAGCAACTTCGAAACCACCGCCATAAGAAATATTGATAGGTATTGCTTTTGCACTGCAGCGGCTACTAAGTTGAATCTTGTTAAGTAACTCTATAAGGTCTCATCGGCCCTATATTTTAAACTCGAAAGTGTCATCACATTCCTTGGTTACTATATATGAACCCTAAACTGGTTCATAAACTTCTCCACTAATCCAGTTCACGTGCTGATGGACCCATTCTCGAGCTGACGAAACTACGTCACTGCTAAATCTATCAAGTACAATATGAAACACCGTCCCATCACCTCCTCCGAAGCACCTAATATTCCCACGTGTTAGATATACCTCATCAAGTGGACTATTGGATCCGTCCTTCCGTTATATATTTCCAACATTGGCACCTTGAAATCAGGTGGATTTCTTGAATATCAGATGTTTGGTGTAAATGGGTTTATGTTTACATTCTTCAAACTCTGATCAGATGCTCCCTTCATATGCACTTGTCTCACCATATCAGCAATCCTATCATTGTCATTTAATGGAAATATCTGAGGCTCAACACGCTCTTAGTCCAATTCTTCACCTTACCTCCAGTTCCTACGAAGAACTTCTGGTCCTAACCATTATGGTTGTACATTCACATTCTGGTCCACATCTCTAACTCCAGCATTGCCTGTTCCCGAAACCATAGCATGCCCAAGAGCTAGATCAATCATGCCTCCTGACCATTATGGTTAGTACCACCTATTCAGATGCTCGAAGGTTGGCCCTGTTTTGTTTTGCTTCATTCTCTTATGCATTCACTCCGTCTTTCGGCCTCTAATTCTAGACTGCAACTACTCCAACTGTCCTTTGTTGTTCCATCCTTCAGAAGAATCCCTTGAACATCTCTTATTGTCGTGCTAGAAATCTAGTTTGCATCTCCATCATCATCCCTTCCATCTCCTCTCTAAGAACAAAGATAAAAGGAAGATTTGAACTTGAAGACACCTCCTGGCCACCAATATGTTCTTGTTGACTTCCTCCAGCAATAGCTTTTGTAGTAGGCCTCTTCATCTTCTCCAAATTTTACATCTAACTCTTTCTCAGTGAAAGCACCAAAAATGTTGGGTCAAAAAGTTGACAAAACATCCCAAAATCGATGAAATCGTAATCAAACAAATATAAAGTGGAAGAAAATGAAGAGAAAGAGAACAAAACACAAAGCTTTTATAGTGGTTTAGCGAAATCTCCGACCTACGTTCACTTAATCCATTTTTATTAGTGTCTTCTCTCTGAAATACGATAATTACAATCAAAATTCGACCACTAACTAGTGGATCTCAGATTTTCCTTGAGTTCTAAGAGAAGAAGTGTGAAAGATCAAAAATCCCCTTTTCTAGTTGAAGTCCCATTGATATTTATAGATAAAATCATTCGCCATAGTCCATAGATCACGAAAGACCAGGTAAGATATCAGATCTGTGAAGATATGGAAGAAGAACGAGTCAATCTAGAGCCACAAAATTATGTCGGTACCGACCACAGTTGTGGTTGGTACGCACCATATTAGTTGTCATATAGATAGAAGCCCAGCATACTTCCATAAGTTCCAATCTCCAGAGTTCTTAGGTTGCTCCCCATTTAGAAAATCAACTCGATACCAACCATGTCGACCAAGTTCCAATTGGTCCCAAACATTCTGAGTTGCTTCATATAATTACTTCAAGCATCCTCCTTTGTTCTTGATCCATTTTGTCTTCATCTCGAGGTTCAGATTCATTTAGAAGCTGCTTGGTTCAAAGGCTGGATAATGCTTGGTACTGACCAAATCATGTCGGTACCAACCATATTTTGATCGGTAGAACTTAGTCAGCTTGGTGTATTCCTTTCTTTTATCATTCTAGATGGTTTCCAAATCATGTGATTACCAACCAAATCATGTCGCTACCAAATAAATTATGATTGGTACCAACCAAATCATGCATTTTCGAAACTTGACCAAATTTTGATTTCTTCAGTCTTGACATCTTCCAAGCTTTTTGACTTATTTCCTCATCTTTTTGTAGTCCAGATCATCTGTGGGTCTGTTATGAGACTGGAAAATTTGCAGGAAATACTACTCTTACTACATTATATATCATGGTTAAAATACAAAAGTAGTGAGTTTTAGGCATGGTACCCATTTCAACCATGTAGAATTCCTAAAGTTGAACTGGACTGAATATTTCATTTTCTAATCTTGGAATTTAGTTTACGAATTAGTCATTAAATTGTCGTCATCAAGCCATTTGATTGTGAAACTGGATTTTATCCTAATTAGACAGCTACCTCATTTTTGTTATTTTTTATTATACTCTTATCTATTATTCATGGATTAAATCTTTATATTATCTACATCTAATTTTCGCTTCTCGGGGATTATCATTTGCAACGCCTCAAACCGCCATTGAATTTGATTCTAGGATGAACCTTTTTCAAAATACGTTTTTAGGACAAATAGCATGAAATTACACAATAGCCCTTACTTACACAAATTCCAATCGTTCCTTTTTTGTTCTTTCCCAAAAGAAAAACAAATTGATAAAAACACGATCCACCCAAATCTTGGTAATTTCTTCATCGATTTAACAAAATAATGAATCTCGACTTCGTTGATGGCAAATTATAGCCATCTTCTATTCCTTAATCTATCTAAGATGCGCCAAACTTCCAGAAGGGAAAAAGCGATACTCTCTGGTGAAACTTGTCGATTCTAAATCTTATTCTACCTGTCTCGAGATGCAGTGTGCCAATTTAGTGAGTTTGATCTTATTTGTTGCAATAACGAAATAAATTTTGGTTTTGTTATATTATGAATCTGAAATATTTTGCCTATGATGAGGCTGGTTTGGTTATTAATGGCTCTGAAGTAGTTGATTAACATTTTCTATAAAAAAAATTAAATGTAGAAGTTTTTAGACAAATAGTTTTTGATTTGGGTAAAAAATTACAAGAGTTGATCCTTACATATAAAAATGACAAATCTATTTTCCATTTTTTCTACTAAGTAAAGCTAATATTTAATATTCTTAAGATAAATTAAATTATCAATGTATATAAAAAGATAAGAAGTTGTTATTTGAACAAAAAGATATAACAGTCTATCAAGTAGTTTATCTTATTTGTTTATTTTTTCTCCTTTTTCTTTTTATATTAAAAATAAGTAATAATCAAGTAGTTTATCTTCTACATTTTATATTTTATCTTTTATTATTTTATATAAAAATATATAACAATATCATATTTTATCAATTAGTCCGTCTTTTATCTTTGATATTTAATCATTTATCTTTTTTAAATTAAATAAGTACATATTAATTATTTATTTTACCTTTTATATTTATGTTTTATAGTTTATCATTGTAAATATAAAAATATAACATTATAACCCGTAGAAAATCATGGTTGTGATCATTTTCATTTATATACATTATGCATAAAAAATTAAAAAAAATTGTCTTTTTTATAAATAATATAAAAGAATCATCATTTATATAAATTTACTTATAAAACAATATTGAAATGAATTTTTTTACAGACATAGAAGACTTTATTTATATTTATCGTTTATAGCCAAAATTATATGCACAAAGACGTTATTATTTTATACTTTATTATTCTATATAAAAAGATAAATGAATTTATCATTTCATGCAATTTTGATCGAGATTATTTTTATATGTGAATTATGTTTCATATAATATACGTAAAAAATGATAAATGTTATAATCCTTTTCGATTATTTTAAATATTTGATTAATAAAACAAGTAATCATTTTATATAACAGTATTTTCCATTTATATCATTTAGCATCATAAATCTATAAAAAATGATGGCAGTGAACGCTTTTATCTTTTATCCTTTATTATGAAAAAATTATGTAGAAAAGATTAAAGAATTATCATTTTATATATAATTAATCATAAATCGATAAAATCATTTATATTTTTGTTAATGCTAATTTAGTATATGAAAATAGATGTTATAATTTTGATCTTTATCATTCTTTGTGAAAATAAAATCATTCTTTATTTATTCAACGACAAAATTGGTACCTTACATGCATGAAATATAGTTTAATAACGGGTTCAATTTTTATATTTAAATATATGTAATTACTAAGTTACTTTTTTTTAAATCTTTTATCATTTTTAATATAAAAATATTGGAGTTTATTAAATATTTATCTTTTACCTTTTATCTTTTTAAATATAAAGATAAGTGACTATTAAGTTATTCATATTTTATCATTTATATTTTGTGATTTATCTTTTATCATTTTAAATGTAAAAGTATAAACATGTAGAAAATGGTAGTAGTGATCGTTTTTACGTTTTATCATTTAATATATAAAGATGAATAAATTATTTAATATTTTATATACAAAGATAAAAGAACCATCATTTTATATTAAACTACTTATAACATGGTAAATTATTTATTTTTTATTGAACCTAATTTTCTTTTATCGACGTAAAAGAATTTATTTATATATATATATATATATGTCTTTTATAATAATAATTATGTATATAAAGATGGAAGTTATTATTTTATTATTTATAATTCTATATGAAAATTATAGGAATTTATTATTTCATACAATTATGATTGGAATTTTTTAATATGAGTTAAGTTTTTACAAATGATACATGTTTTATCTTTCTCAATTATTTCTAATATTTAGTTATAAAATATGTAATCATTTAGTATAACAGTATTGATCATTTATATCTTTTATCATTATAAATCTATATAAATTGAAAACAGTGACCACTTTTATCTTTTATTGTTATCTGTAAAATGATAAATCAATTTATTTATTTATATAAAAAGGATAAAAGAATATCATTTTATGTAAAATTAATTATAAAATCGATAAAGTCATTTATCTTTCTTTTGAAATTAATTTGGGTTATGAATATAGAAATTATAATTTTAATCTCTACCTTGTCTGCAAAAATAAAAATGAATTTATAGTGCCAACATTATTATTTAATGTTTTTTCTATATGAATTAATTTCAATGTAAAACATGGACAATTTTTTTTTAAATATTTGTCAATTTGTAACATATATACAAAATGATTAATCATTTTGTAAAGTAGCACATGTTTTGGCAAAAAGAATGCAATGACGAATACACATGCTTTGGCAAAGAAGAAATTTTAAAACCGCTATAAAAAAGATATATCTTTTAAAAGAAAGGCAAATGAATTCATCTCCTAAAAATGATTAGCTTATTTTCAAAAATGAAAAAAAAAACACTTCTACTATCTAATAAATCAAACCTAATTTTTAATTTAAAATTAAAAGATAAATGAAATTATCTTTTTTAAGACTAATGTGAATTTATCTTTTTCTTTAGGAAAAAATAAATGTACTCATTTATTTCTAAGAAGTAAAAGGTAAGCGGTTATCTTTCTTAAGAAAATAAGATAAATGAATTTAAGTAGATAATGATATTTTTAGGAAAAAGGTAAATGAAAAGTAAATATATATGCTAAATTGTTTTTGAAAAATATAATTTCAAACTTAAATGTACAAAATAACAGTACCTCCGGGCTTTGATTGAGTACTACATTTGCTTTCGTTTAATGGATTGAAACATAATTTCTCGACATGCACCTATATAATTTTGATTACTCATGCATTGCTTCATATTTCAAATCCATTCAGCTATATGATCTCTAGGATAGGTTTGGCCTCAACCATCATAGAAAATCCATTGACCGGTTGACCAATGTCGCACAGTGTGGAATCGAATAACTTCATCCTTTTCATTTTCCACCAGAAGATCAAGATTTACTAGCCAAACTTGCAGCTCCTACTCCAAGATAAGAAGAGCCAAAAGCTAACGGTAATATAAAGTTTTACCACATTTTCATAATTTGGCTTCATATGCTACTTATTATCAGTGGGAATGAGCAAATGTGTACCGACCCGGAATTTCAAACACTTCGTATTTAAATATCTGAATTATTTAAATATTTGAATCTTCAATTAAATGTTATTAAAATGATTTAATACGCTTTTTAACCTCCTTTTAAATCATTAGTAACGATGGTAAACTAATTATGAAAAATGTGATTAGAAATGAATACTTTTAAAAAAATATCGATAACGTGACCGAAAAACGTTTTATCGATAAACAGCTTTTTAACCGCCAGAAGTTCAGATTTTTTTACATACACTTATTTTCTTAGGAATTAAAGAAAATGAAATATATTTTTTGCCATTTATGAATATAAACTTTTTGGATGATGTCATAGGTGATGTCATCAAAAATATTTAAGAAATAACCTATTATGGTAATACTTAACTTTTAAGTAAAAGAAAAGAGGTGTAACGTTAACATGTGAAAATGAGGCTCCTTTGTGACCTTTTCATGGAAGGTAAGAGGTAGTTATGACCTCTTGCAAAATCTTATATAAGAAGAGACATACCCTTAGGAATAAATCACCGGTTCACTAAACTTGAGATGAAGTATGAGAGTTAAAAATGATGGAAGTGCTTAAGCACTAATCCACTTATTATTCTCTAACTTTTTCAAGTCTTAACCAAATCATCTCCAATATCTTTTAAACTTTGGCTTTAGGCCTAAAATATCAAGAGAGGCTTGATTAGAAAGTAAGAAGTGGGAGCATGTGAGAGGAAAAGGAGGATCTAGGAGGGGGTCGTGAGCATGGAAGGAGGAAAGGAGGTATGGCCTTGGTTTGGAAGTGCTAAAAGTTGGACCTTTAGGCTTTTGGTAATGGTGGGAGGTGGTTCTTTGTTCTTGTGGCTTTGGGCTTAGGTTTGGCATGGATCTAAGTGAGTTATTTCACTATCTTATAAGAATATATTGTGTATATGTATGTTTTGTGAAAATTATAAAGTTAAAGTGACATTAACTAAGATCCCTCTTACTTTTGAAACCAAATGATAGCTTTATACTGTATAATGTCACTTCTATTACCCCCTTAAACATGTGGTGTGTCCTTGACTTAATGTTTAAACGGTTGTTTAACTTGTGTGATAAATTGAAGTAAATTTGAAAGTGTTTGAAGCGAGAATAGTTGTTATAAGTGCACTTTCGAATCCCTTGTTTTCAGGAATTTTTATAAATTAAATAGGAAGATATTCTTAGCGATTTTGTGACATCCCACCTCTATACCCATATTATCCAAGAGTATTACAGAGTAATATTGTCAGATAATATGGAGAATGAGGCTATGTGGGGTACACATGTGAATATTCCTTCGGACTAACGTTGGTTCGTATTAAAACATTAAATAAATAGGTCGGCTATATGTACACAGTAATGACTTAAAGGAATAAGCACATATGCCTTCAGGATAGAACAATACATAATATGCAAAGAATACATGTAACGACCCGTAAATTTTAACTGTTTTAATAACGTAATTAGTTGAAATTTTGTGAAATTTTAAACGATAAAATTTTGAAATAAAAATTTAATATTTGGAATACGTCTAGTTAAACATAGCAACTGGTAAATTTTCGTCCGATAATACGGAAGTTTATTTCGCGCGTAAATTTACTCCAATTTAATCAGTTAAAAAACGATGAAAATAAAATGTTTCCGAAACCTAAATATTTTTACATAGAAAAATCCTAAACCATCTTCTGAGCAAGATGTCAGTTTGTCATTTTTCCAAATTCGGACATCTTTGGCTCCGTCGATCTTATTTTTCAGCGTTTTTCTTGCATTTTCCGTAGTAGAAAATTTGAAATTTTTATAATTCAATCATACCACTGATATTTGTATACCGTTTTGATCGTCTCGTCATACTGATCTCAACGGTATATTTATTTCTATTTTTCGAACCCTGGTATGTTGTGAAATCAGTAAAACGGTGTCCATATCGATGTCGTTTAAATCTTTGAAATTCACGTCACCTTTCAAATTTCTACCGTACAAAAATCAACACCCACTCGCATTCATTTTCTTGAATTTACACATTTGACTTTTGCCATTCGACCGTTCCACCTTTTACTATTCTGCTAAACTTCCTTATTCTTCATTTCATTCGTCCACCATTTCATTTTTCCATTCCCCTATTTTTTTTGTCTCCTTCGTCTGTCTTACAGAAGGAAAAGAAAAAATAAAAATTTCAAACTTGTGCATATCAACCTTCTTCCCAGTGTAGATCTGCTTGCCAAGTGATCGACCTCCACTCAACATGGCCGCATCAACATCGTCTCCCTCCCGCACCTTGTAACCATCGGCCTCCGTCCTTTTGCCTTGCCTAGTCGCCAACCACCATGGCGGTTCATCCGCAGCCATGTCATTCGACCCTTCCCCACGCAATTTCCCCCTCCGCTCACCCCTCTGTCCGCCACCACAGCCTGTCTGCCACACCACCAACGCCGAGCACAGCCACCTCGGCAGCTGCACTGCTTTTTCTTCACCCTCCAGCAACTCGAGAAGCCCTTTCTCCTTTTCCCCTCAGCCTTCACTTCTTCATTGAACTGGTAATGGCATAGTTATGTTATAGTTTATAGGTGTATTGTTTATTGATCTGTTAGTAAATAAAATATATTATGTAAGTATATAATGTTTCCAACTTTTATATGTAAATAAAAATATATATATATATATTACACAGTATGGTTTCTTTAAGAACTTGTACACATTTATGCATGCAATTCCATATGAGTGTTTTCAAGATACACATTTTATGTTGTACAGTTAAGAGCTTGTTTTCAAGATTTGAGAGGTGCTGTCATTTCCTATAGCTCACGTTAATTTTACTTATATTTTGCATGTATATAACTAGTTCTGCTAGCCTACTTATTTGTAACAGACCTATATTTTGAAAGGGGTTTTGTTTAAATGAATATAGAGAATATGTTTAATATTGTTTGAAATATTTTGTAAATTATGGACTTTTATAAATATTGACTTTAAATACAAAATGGAAGAATAGTATATATACACTGTTTATATTAGTTTGGAAACGTATATACTAGATGTGAAGACACGTATTATATATGTGTGATGTATATGGGCTTATAGAAGATATTATAATGGTTTTATTTTTATTATATTTTTTTTTTATTTTTTTTATTTTTTTCTGAACAGTAGTTAGACATCATGTTTACGATATCATATCTCACTCATGTTTTATCGGAATGGGTTGATTTTATTTTTAAAAAGGAGTCGAAGTTACCTAGTTTATGCCTGTCAAATTTCAGCCAAATCCGACATCGTTTGATTAGTGGTTGAGGATCTGGAAGTTAGACCCAGACAGCTGTTCTTTTGTACTTAGAAATTATTTTACACTGCTGCAAACACAACCTGAGTTCATGTCTGACGCATCGTATCTCTTCTGTCTTACGTCGGAATGGGTTGATTTTATTTTTAAAAAGAAGTCAAAGTTACCTAGTTTATGCCTGTCAAATTTCAGCCAAATCCGACATCGATTGATTAGTGGTCGAGGATCTGTAAGTTAGACCCAGGCAGCTGTTCTTTTGTACTTAGAAATTATTTTACACTGCTACAAACATGGCCTGAGTCTATGTTCGTGACATCGTAACTTTTCTCGTCTCTTGTCCAAAACAAGTGAATCTTTTGCAGTTTAAAATACAAGTTTTGATCTTTATTCATACCAAATTTCAGACCATTTCGATCTCGGTAGCACATAGAATTATATTGTTAAACTTTGACGCAGGACATGTTTTATTTGTTGCTATGTTGAATGTTTTGATTTGATTTCATCGATTTCTGTTATCAGCTTTTGATCGTTGAATTCGTGCCGATTTGTTTTGCTTGGATTCGTAACTCAATCTCTATGTCCGTATCAGTGTGCATATCCATGTCATCTTCTCGTGCATCTCTAGCCTCGGAAGGTGAGCACTCACTCACGATTAACGTTCTTTTATTTATTAAATTTGATTTCAATTGAAACGACAATTGAAATAGGCTGCTGTTAGTTAATTATACTGTTATATATGCTATTGCCCGTATCAGTTCACCTGTGACATCTGACACCTTTATCTGTTAATTATTTATGCGATGATAATACAGTTTGGCTGATAATTGATTTATTGTTGATGTTTCTATTGGACGTTAAATTGTTAATGTTAAATTGATAAATAGTATGAAATTGAACTTGATATAGGATAATTAAATGTTAAATTTGATTAACTGACATTTGTATAATATGACCCCTTTAACTATTAAATTTATTGACACGTAGGATTGTTAACTACACCTTGAACCATCAATTGTATGTTGTTTAAACTGATGATGTATGAAATTGTAAATAGATGACCAGTGAAAAACCGTAATGTAATAATCTTTAATCTACATGAAATGATAGTGTAGATTCTAGAAATAATTATATTAATTCGTACAAATAACAATGCGAATTAATACGGTTATTTCGGGATTTTTGAATTGATTATTGGATTGATATTGGCTGTTGTTATTGCTTGTTTATTTACTTTGACACCATCCCAGTTATCACACTGCAAGTTCCCTTTACTATGTTTTGATTTTGAATTGAATTGGAATCGGGTTGAAATGATAAATACCCAAATTGAACTTTGACCTAGGATAGAAAATTAAATAAAACCCGATTGGTCAATAATTTGATTTAAAAATAAAATGAAGATTTTATTTAAATAAATAATATGGTTTTGAAATGAAGTTAAATTTGAATTTTTAATGAAAGGAAAATGTTAATATTTGATAATCTGAAACAAAATATTAACTATGTAATTGATGAAAGAATGTGTTTAATTTGAGAAATTATTGAATTAAGTTTGAAATTATAATTAAGTTTGAAATTATTAAACTTTGAAATTATTTAATAATTAAGTTTGAAATTATAATTAAGTTTGAAATTATAATTAAGTTTGAAATTATTAAACTTTGAAATGATTTAATAATTAAGTTTTGAATTATTTAATAATTAAAAAAGATTGAATTATTTAATGATTAAATTGAATTGAATTCTTTAATAAGAAAATTGAACTTTTGAATAAGTGAATTCTACTTCGTAAATAATTGAAATTGAGTTCTTTATTAATTAAGTTTTTGGAAAATTATTTAAGGAAGTAAATAAGAGAAATTGGATTTCTTTAACAAGAAATGAAAATGTGATATTTTTGGAATTAATGTAAGACTTGAAAGTCAAAGAATTTGATTTAACGAATTGGAAATTTAATAGAAATTGTTTTGAATGATAGAGTAACTTAACGAATATTGAATGGAATCGATAAATGGAGTTAAACTGATTTGGAATGTTAAATTAAATTAATTTAAATGATTTTGGAATGAAACTTATATACGAACTTGAATCAATTTTGAATTGTTTTAAATAACGATTGAAATTGAATTATAAGATTTTGAAATAATAATTTGGAAGTTTTGAAACGTAAAGTATGGAAATTGGTTTTGAAAGACAAATGAAATGTTGATTTGCGAATTCTAATTGAATTGAAATTGATTTGGTTTTGAAATATATTAAATGACCAATCGGTGTAATAATTACGGAAGTTATTAAAGAGACCGGAATTCGGTTATGGATATACTCTCTATCTAAACCGAAAACCACTTTAATAACTATACGCGGAGTGATGATCCAGAATGAAGTGGTTGGAATGGTGTTCGTGATAACTGAAGAAAGAGAACGATAATGGATAGCCTTGACACTTGTGTCAAATTGGAAATGACTAAAACAGGAGCTGTGCCGGGCCAATGGAGGATTGATACCTCAAGTGGACACACTTCTTCGAACTATTTATACTTGTTGTCGATTGGTGCACCCTTGATTTTTGGGAGTGTTGTTTCACGGTGTTGCGGGCGCTGCGGCGTTACGTTCTCACCAGTCCGGATCAGGCGAACGGTAGTATCACTACCTTGGGTATTGCCTCATGTGCCTTGTCATACTTGTATTCCATTTATGCGCGACCACTACGATTTTGATTTGTACCTTGAGTATATGGATTGCCCTCTGGTGACTTCCGGTTTTGTGGAAACTACGGTCTTGTATATGCTTTTGGGAATAAAAATGTGTTAAGGGTGGAATGGGCCATGACTTAACGCTATTTTGATATCTTCTTATATTACTGATAGACATTATCTATTTAGCGTACATTACTACATAGTAGATAGTTTAACGGATCCTTAAAGGATGGTTATTCCAAACATCCTTTGAGTTACTTGTATTTCAATTGCTATTTCACTTGAGTTGGATTTATTAATATGAGAATGTTAATCCTGACTCGAGTGTTTTGTGTTTTGCTTTACGCTCGGGTTAGACTGAGTAGTTCAGCTTTCGAGACTCACCTTTGGAGTTGGAGCTTCGCTTGGAGATCCAGCTATCTATCCAGCTTTCAGATATTCGATGATTCCAGTGATGTATTCTGATTTGTATCTGTTACTCTTCCGTTGTATCTAGTTTAACTCTGATGTATCGTATTACTCTTCTGTTGTAAACTTTGATGTATTTTATATATTCATATAGTAGCTTCATGAACTACTATCTCTTTTAATTCCGCTGCACTTATTACTCTGTGTATGTGATCTGTGATTATTTTATTTACTGTATATGTTCAGTTTTGCCAAATTTAAATTAACAACGCGGTATTTTGAGCAATTCAACTCCGGCATGAGTGTCTACCTATACACTTATAATGGATGCGAATGGTCCAAAATGGCGGGTCGTTACAGTTGGTATCAGAGCTTTGGTAGCTCTAGGCAAAACTCAACATATAGGGTAAATGTATTTACAGAATCACTCTCATTCGAGTTTCAACCTCTTCCTTTGACTCAATTCCTTTGAATTTTGGAACGTTCCCCTGCGGTTCCGAAAATTCATTCGTGTCCCTCACTATTCGTCTTCTTTCAATCATGGAGCACCCCATAACTCCATTCTAAATGATATCTATAATAGATCGGCGGCCTCGCAAATCTTAGAATGATTCGAAAGGGGTAAAACTCCTTTACAATAGGCATTGATTTACCGGAGATTTCTATATCCTCGGTTTACGATGCTATCTATCTCCTGTTATACCTAAATTCTTTTTCTTGAGATCGAATGTCGATTTACCTCGGAATTCTACAACGATCTTATTCTGAAGTCCCGGTCGACCCGGTTAAGGTTGCCCGCGATTTACAATAACCTATCCATCTTCTTATTTCGTTATTTAATCATCCTTTCTTTTGTTTCGAATTTATTTTCGAATCAAAATTCTCTTTGATTTGAGTCAACAAAAATTTGAATCCCTATCCTTATTTTGAAAATTCGTTCCTGTATCGTCGAGCAAAGAAATGTATTTGTAAATTTATATTTAAATATTATTTTCAAATTTGGAAAATGAAATAAATTCGTTTGATTATATTGTGAAAATATAAGTAAAATTTTCTAAAATTTAATAGGTTAATTAAATTGTTTGTTTGAAATGATAATATTTGATTATCATTTATTATTCTAAATAAATTTATAAATGCGGTTTATAAATCGATTTGGAATTTGAAATGAATCTAATTCAGAAATTTGAGAATTTATTAGTTTCCGGTGATTTCGAACTTTGGTTTTTAAAATTTTAAAGTATATAGTATTGAAAGTATATTCGAATAGAAATCGTTTTCAAAGAATTTTTAAAAATGTTGAAATCATTGCTCTTCTCTTTGTCGCTGGAAAATAATTTCGATGATGGCGGCCGCATCATCGACATTCATTTTCGAGTTTCGAAGTGGAGATACTATTCCGTAGCTTTGCTACGGTTTTGTTTTGAAAAATATTTTGATTTAAACTTCTTCAGTATAATTTGATTTATATATATAAGTATCTTATTTTAAAATTTAATTTGATCTGATATAAATATATTATATATATCTCTAAATTGTTTAAAGGTTAATCGGAAACCTAATTCTTAAATTTTGTTAAAGGATGATTTTAATTATAAATTAAACCAAAATTTGGAATAAATATTTAAACTTGAATAATTGAAATGAGAAATTTTTTTTTTGTATATTGTTCAACTGCATTCTAATACAACTTACCTAAATCATTCTGAAGTTGAATATGTAATTGGATAATATATAAGATAAATTGAATTTATAAATAAAAATTTACGTGTTGATAATAAATGTTATACACTGAATTTTGATTATAAAGATGTTAATGGAGTTAGATAAGATAATAAGTAAATTCAGTTAATAATGAAATAAATTTGTTTTGAAAGAATTAATAAATCTGTTTTGAAAGAATTAAAAAAATTTGATTTGAAAGAATTAATAAATTGAAATTTGATCAACTTATGAAATACCTTGAATTTAAAGAAATTAATAGATGTAAATTAATTTAAATCGAAACTTTTATGGTTTAAATTAATTTATATGGGTCAAATATATGTAATTAGATATATTAAGTAGGATAAATTTGACAATAATTTGGAATAAAGAAGAATTTAAAATTGTTGAAGAAAATATGATTATAATAAAAGACTATTCAAAATTTATGGTTTAGAAATTGTAAATTGAAGATAATTGGATAATAAGTTAATTAATTTAGAAATAGTTGAGATTTATTTTAGTAAAATCAAATGGATTAAATCAATTATTGAATATCAATTAATTTAAATTTGAATTTATATGGTTTAAATTAATTGTTATTTTGTATTTCAGATCTGTTTTTCTTTCTGGTTGTTTCTATTCTCCTACCTCGTTCCTTTTCGGGGACGAAAAGTTTTGAGTGGGGGAGAGTGTAACGACCCGTAAATTTCAACTGTTTTAATAACGTAATTAGTTGAAATTTTGTGAAATTTTAAACGATAAAATTTTGAAATAAAAATTTAATATTTGGAATACGTCTAGTTAAACATAGCAACTGGTAAATTTTCGTCCGATAATACGGAAGTTTATTTCGCGCGTAAATTTACTCCAATTTAATCAGTTAAAAAACGATGAAAATAAAATGTTTCCGAAACCTAAATATTTTTACATTGAAAAATCCTAAACCATCTTCTGAGCAAGATGTCAGTTTGTCATTTTTCCAAATTCGGAAATCTTTGGCTCCGTCGATCTTATTTTTCAGCGTTTTTCTTGCATTTTCCGTAGTAGAAAATTTGAAATTTTTATAATTCAATCATACCACTGATATTTGTATACCGTTTTGATCGTCTCGTCATACTGATCTCAACGGTATATTTATTTCTATTTTTCGAACCCTGGTATGTTGTGAAATCAGTAAAACGGTGTCCATATCGATGTCGTTTAAATCTTTGAAATTCACGTCACCTTTCAAATTTCTACCGTACAAAAATCAACACCCACTCGCATTCATTTTCTTGAATTTACACATTTGACTTTTGCCATTCGACCGTTCCACCTTTTACTATTCTGCTAAACTTCCTTATTCTTCATTTCATTCGTCCACCATTTCATTTTTCCATTCCCCTATTTTTTTTTTGTCTCCTTCGTCTGTCTTACAGAAGGAAAAGAAAAAATAAAAATTTCAAACTTGTGCATATCAACCTTCTTTCCAGTGTAGATCTGCTTGCCAAGTGATCGACCTCCACTCAACATGGCCGCATCAACATCGTCTCCCTCCCGCACCTTGTAACCATCGGCCTCCGTCCTTTTGCCTTGCCTAGTCGCCAACCACCATGGCGGTTCATCCGCAGCCATGTCATTCGACCCTTCCCCACGCAATTTCCCCCTCCGCTCACCCCTCTGTCCGCCACCACAGCCTGTCTGCCACACCACCAACGCCGAGCACAGCCACCTCGGCAGCTGCACTGCTTTTTCTTCACCCTCCAGCAACTCGAGAAACCCTTTCTCCTTTTCCCCTCAGCCTTCACTTCTTCATTGAACTGGTAATGGCATAGTTATGTTATAGTTTATAGGTGTATTGTTTATTGATCTGTTAGTAAATAAAATATATTATGTAAGTATATAATGTTTCCAACTTTTATATGTAAATAAAAATATATATATATATTACACAGTATGGTTTCCTTAAGAACTTGTACACATTTATGCATGCAATTACATATGAGTGTTTTCAAGATACACATTTTATGTTGTACAGTTAAGAGCTTGTTTTCAAGATTTGAGAGGTGCTGTCATTTCCTATAGCTCACGTTAATTTTACTTATATTTTGCATGTATATAACTAGTTCTGCTAGCCTACTTATTTGTAACAGACCTATATTTTGAAAGGGGTTTTGTTTAAATGAATATAGAGAATATGTTTAATATTGTTTGAAATATTTTGTAAATTATGGACTTTTATAAATATTGACTTTAAATACAAAATGGAAGAATAGTATATATACACTGTTTATATTAGTTTGGAAACGTATATACTAGATGTGAAGACACGTATTATATATGTGTGATGTATATGGGCTTATAGAAGATATTATAATGGTTTTATTTTTATTATATATTTTTTTATTTTTTTTATTTTTTTCTGAACAGTAGTTAGACATCATGTTTACGATATCATATCTCACTCATGTTTTATCGGAATGGGTTGATTTTATTTTTAAAAAGGAGTCGAAGTTACCTAGTTTATGCCTGTCAAATTTCAGCCAAATCCGACATCGTTTGATTAGTGGTTGAGGATCTGGAAGTTAGACCCAGACAGCTGTTCTTTTGTACTTAGAAATTATTTTACACTGCTGCAAACACAACCTGAGTTCATGTCTGACGCATCGTATCTCTTCTGTCTTACGTCGGAATGGGTTGATTTTATTTTTAAAAAGAAGTCAAAGTTACCTAGTTTATGCCTGTCAAATTTCAGCCAAATCCGACATCGATTGATTAGTGGTCGAGGATCTGTAAGTTAGACCCAGGCAGCTGTTCTTTTGTACTTAGAAATTATTTTACACTGCTACAAACATGGCCTGAGTCTATGTTCGTGACATCGTAACTTTTCTCGTCTCTTGTCCAAAACAAGTGAATCTTTTGCAGTTTAAAATACAAGTTTTGATCTTTATTCATACCAAATTTCAGACCATTTCGATCTCGGTAGCACATAGAATCATATTGTTAAACTTTGACGCAGGACATGTTTTATTTGTTGCTATGTTGAATGTTTTGATTTGATTTCATCGATTTCTGTTATCAGCTTTTGATCGTTGAATTCGTGCCGATTTGTTTTGCTTGGATTCGTAACTCAATCTCTATGTCCGTATCAGTGTGCATATCCATGTCATCTTCTCGTGCATCTCTAGCCTCGAAAGGTGAGCACTCACTCACGATTAACGTTCTTTTATTTATTAAATTTGATTTCAATTGAAACGACAATTGAAATAGGCTGCTGTTAGTTAATTATACTGTTATATATGCTATTGCCCGTATCAGTTCACCTGTGACATCTGACACCTTTATCTGTTAATTATTTATGCGATGATAATACAGTTTGGCTGATAATTGATTTATTGTTGATGTTTCTATTGGACGTTAAATTGTTAATGTTAAATTGATAAATAGTATGAAATTGAACTTGATATAGGATAATTAAATGTTAAATTTGATTAACTGACATTTGTATAATATGACCCCTTTAACTATTAAATTTATTGACACGTAGGATTGTTAACTACACCTTGAACCATCAATTGTATGTTGTTTAAACTGATGATGTATGAAATTGTAAATAGATGACCAGTGAAAAACCGTAATGTAATAATCTTTAATCTACATGAAATGATAGTGTAGATTCTAGAAATAATTATATTAATTCGTACAAATAACAATGCGAATTAATACGGTTATTTCGGGATTTTTGAATTGATTATTGGATTGATATTGGCTGTTGTTATTGCTTGTTTATTTACTTTGACACCATCCCAGTTATCACACTGCAAGTTCCCTTTACTATGTTTTGATTTTGAATTGAATTGGAATCGGGTTGAAATGATAAATACCCAAATTGAACTTTGACCTAGGATAGAAAATTAAATAAAACCCGATTGGTCAATAATTTGATTTAAAAATAAAATGAAGATTTTATTTAAATAAATAATATGGTTTTGAAATGAAGTTAAATTTGAATTTTTAACGAAAGGAAAATGTTAATATTTGATAATCTGAAACAAAATATTAACTATGTAATTGATGAAAGAATGTGTTTAATTTGAGAAATTATTGAATTAAGTTTGAAATTATAATTAAGTTTGAAATTATTAAACTTTGAAATTATTTAATAATTAAGTTTGAAATTATAATTAAGTTTGAAATTATTAAACTTTGAAATGATTTAATAATTAAGTTTTGAATTATTTAATAATTAAATAAGATTGAATTATTTAATGATTAAATTGAATTGAATTCTTTAATAAGAAAATTGAACTTTTGAATAAGTGAATTCTACTTCGTAAATAATTGAAATTGAGTTCTTTATTAATTAAGTTTTTGGAAAATTATTTAAGGAAGTAAATAAGAGAAATTGGATTTCTTTAACAAGAAATGAAAATGTGATATTTTTGGAATTAATGTTAGACTTGAAAGTCAAAGAATTTGATTTAACGAATTGGAAATTTAATAGAAATTGTTTTGAATGATAGAGTAACTTAACGAATATTGAATGGAATCGATAAATGGAGTTAAACTGATTTGGAATGTTAAATTAAATTAATTTAAATGATTTCGGAATGAAACTTATATACGAACTTGAATCAATTTTGAATTGTTTTAAATAACGATTGAAATTGAATTATAAGATTTTGAAATGATAATTTGGAAGTTTTGAAACGTAAAGTATGGAAATTGGTTTTGAAAGACAAATGAAATGTTGATTTGCGAATTCTAATTGAATTGAAATTGATTTGGTTTTGAAATATATTAAATGACCAATCGGTGTAATAATTACGGAAGTTATTAAAGAGACCGGAATTCGGTTATGGATATACTCTCTATCTAAACCGAAAACCACTTTAATAACTATACGCGGAGTGATGATCCAGAATGAAGTGGTTGGAATGGTGTTCGTGATGACTGAAGAAAGAGAACGATAATGGATAGCCTTGACACTTGTGTCAAATTGGAAATGACTAAAACAGGAGCTGTGCCGGGCCAATGGAGGATTGATACCTCAAGTGGACACACTTCTTCGAACTATTTATACTTGTTGTCGATTGGTGCACCCTTGATTTTTGGGAGTGTTGTTTCACGGTGTTGTGGGCGCTGCGGCGTTGCGTTCTCACCAGTCCGGATCAGGCGAACGGTAGTATCACTACCTTGGGTATTGCCTCATGTGCCTTGTCATACTTGTATTCCATTTATGCACGACCACTACGATTTTGATTTATACCTTGAGTATATGGATTGCCCTCTGGTGACTTCCGGTTTTGTGGAAACTACGGTCTTGTATATGCTTTTGGGAATAAAAATGTGTTAAGGGTGGAATGGGCCATGACTTAACGCTATTTTGATATCTTCTTATATTACTGATAGACATTATCTATTTAGCGTACATTACTACATAGTAGATAGTTTAACGGATCCTTAAAGGATGGTTATTCCAAACATCCTTTGAGTTACTTGTATTTCAATTGCTATTTCACTTGAGTTGGATTTATTAATATGAGAATGTTAATCCTGACTCGAGTGTTTTGTGTTTTGCTTTACGCTCGGGTCAGACTGAGTAGTTCAGCTTTCGAGACTCACCTTTGGAGTTGGAGCTTCGCTTGGAGATCCAGCTATCTATCCAGCTTTCAGATATTCGATGATTCCAGTGATGTATTCTGATTTGTATCTGTTACTCTTCCGTTGTATCTAGTTTAACTCTGATGTATCGTATTACTCTTCTGTTGTAAACTCTGATGTATTTTATATATTCATATAGTAGCTTCATGAACTACTATCTCTTTTAATTCCGCTGCACTTATTACTCTGTGTCTGTGATCTGTGATTATTTTATTTACTGTATATGTTCAGTTTTGCCAAATTTAAATTAACAACGCGGTATTTTGAGCAATTCAACTCCGGCATGAGTGTCTACCTATACACTTATAATGGATGCGAATGGTCCAAAATGGCGGGTCGTTACAATACAGAGTCAAATCGCAGGGATAACATATAATATATATATATATATATAATACGAATATAATAAGAGTACTACACGATTCAAATGTTGTCAACTCATTATAATGCGATGAATAATATACAAATCGGAGTCAAATAAACACCGTGAGTTAATGTCATATATAAACAACATACAACAATCCTAATATATAATTCCTCAAATATAACTATTTCATCAAACAATATATCAAAGGATTTATATAATTATAGAAAATATGTATAATATTATAAACAATCATCATGGCATTACATTGTCCAAACAAAACAATTCTCGTATGAAACCAATTCAACACTAAGATCAAAAGATGTAACCACCCATATAAAAACACATCAATAGAAATCATGAAGACTATTTCCAATGGGTGAATCATCTATACAATTCAATCTCACCATGTAAAAGGAAATCATTAAGTGAATAGGACCAGCACACATCAATACTTAAATACAATATCAATAAAACTGCAAATCAATAGATGATGTGAGACAGCACATCAACTCATCCAAATAATATCCAATAATATACAAACCATGAAAATAACCCAACAAAATCAAAATCACAATCAATAATCCAGGCTATCTCAAAATATCAAATCATCTAACGGTATAGAGGGACTAACTACACTTTAGACTTATCCCGTCTCTAGTATAGCCACTTCATGGGATAGTGAATAATAATATATGTCAATCCACAACACACTCATAACCCTAAACTAGAAAGGGAGACTGATAGCACACAGCATGCTCTAGGGACACGGGACAGCTTGCCTCCCATAGAGTACCGTCATCCCTACAGTCTTTAATTACCTCGATCGATATCATGACCCCATCCACCAATGGCTCATCTACGTGAAGCCCTGATCACGAACCTGCTTTGCCCCTACAGGTAACAGACTGCTAGCCTATGCGAGATAAGGGGTTGTAGGGCATCTACCATACTAACTACCAATCCTATAATGTGCATCCAAATGTCCAATAACGGTGTCGCAAATCTGGGACACGACCCCACGATCAGTTCTCCACGGTGGATAATGGCCAATCTAGTTCACTCTTGAACCATAAACGGAGCTGGACAACAAGTGGATGACATATAATACTCATATCCAATATTCACATACAGCTCTAGTCATAAGCTGACACACGGCTCCATACAAGTCACCATGTGACAATAATATATTTAAGCTCTGATCCCACGCCGACACACAACCATACTCATAAGTCACCGCGTGACTATAATATACTCACCACAGCGAGTTATCATCACATACATGAGTAATCCTTGTTTGAGTGACATTTACTTACAAAGAATAATCGAACAAATAACATAACGATGTCTCATACTACCGCATGTTACTTGGATAATTATTCAATGCTCATAAACTACACTCAATCCACACTAATATTTCTATATGACAAGTCTGATGAATAACCGGAAAATTGTTACTAAAAGTCTCATACCAAACGGTGTCACTAAACTGTTTATTCAAATTTCTCGTCGCATAGAAATAAAATCACACAAATCTAATAAAAAATGCCACAACATATCTATAAGTATGTAATCACCGTGTCATCTTAAATCATTAACCAAATCTATATCAACGGTGAATCAGTTGTATGATTATTATTCAATAAGAAAAGAAATATCAAAATAGTAATATAAAAATCAGTTACACAATTAAATATAAAATAACATAAATAATTAAATACATACCTTCATAGGCATGCATAGTTTATAATTTAGTTGTGAGGGAAGTACATGTTTCGTGTTCAATAATGAATAACATTATCGCAGGTAATCCTTGGGCTGACACATGTCCATATATATTTTTCTTAAGCCTTGCATATGTTAAAATTTGTATATATTTGCTTCGCACTTAATATGCAGCTCTCAGGTACAAATATTTTATTTGTGGCCACGTGATTGGTTTATTCAGTGTACATTGCATGAAACCTTGTTTTTAAAGTGCCAACATATATTTTTTTGTTTCGTGATTTGTGGCCACGTGAATTGTCATCTATAAATGAAGCTAAACATGTATTTGTTCATTTTATTCAACCTGTTCATGAGCCTTGCTATGTTTAGTCTTCCCATACATACATACATACGTACGTTCGTTCGTACGTATGTATTTATACGCACGCGCACGCACCTTGCCTTTGTGAGTAATATTATTTATTTATTTCAAGAATGTCACTTCTTTTTAATATTGTTCAATTCTTTAAACAATATATATATATAGAAAAATCCCAAGATATAACTAAGCACACTCAAAGGGAAAACCAGTTAAACATAGAACTTATTCAAACTTTGAATAATGAAATACAACCAAACTTGTTTACTGCAAACATTAACAAGTATAATACAAATTTATTAACACTAACTTGTAAAATATGGTTTGATGATAATAAATTTGTTGAAACCATAGCTATAGTAGACACATGAAGTACAAAAAGCTTAATTGGCTACTCCTTAGTACCTTTACAGTATCACACTTCATTAGGATATGTAATTACCAGTAAAACAGCAAATCAGGATTTTATGAAAATGACACATAAATTACCTGATAATTCTAAAATACAGTTTAAAGATTTTAGTGGAAATTATAGCTCAAAATATGATTTGGGACAATGTACTATTGCACCCAAAGATATAAAATCAAATGACTTTCTTTTAGGATTAAATTTTATCCTAAACTATATAGGAGCTATAACAATCTCTAAAAATAGTATTACGTTCAGCAAACAAAATTATACATTACCTACTAATTATAATACTTATTCATCAGAGCTCGCCCGAAAGCGTGGCGGGCAAGGTGAATTGGATTTTCTTACTACCCAACCAGTGCTTACACAACCAGAAGTTTTAAACTTTCAAAAAGACAAAGAACATAAAACTGCTCTTGCAATTTATGCCTTTAAACATATGAGAGAATTAGAGAAAGGAAAGGAATTCAAGTTTAATCCTCACCAAATAATTTCTAGAGTGGAAAAACTTGGTTTCATAGGAAATGATGTAACCAAGAATACAGTTAATTATACCTGTAAGTTCAAGATTATAAATCCTGAACTTACAATTAAAACAGCTAATATTGATTATTCTCCAGCCGATATTAAAGAATTTAAAGTAGAGATTGAAGAAATGTTAAAACAGAATCTCATTAGGAGATCTGAATCTTAACACAGATCTGCTGCTTTCTTAGTAAGGAATCATTCTGAACAGAAGCGTAACAAACCAAGAATAGTCTACAATTATAAAAGATTGAATGACAATACAGAAGATGATGTGTATAATATTCCAAATAAAGATACTCTCATCAACATAATACAAAATAAAAGAATTTTTAGTAAATTTGATTTAAAATCAGGCTATAACCAGTTAAAATTAGAAGAAGATTTTAAACCGTGGACAGCATTTATGTGTTCAGAAGGACATTTCGAATGGAATGTTCTTAGTTTTAGACTAAAAACAGCTCCATCAATCTTTCAAAGATTTATGGATAATATTTTTAAAAAATATGATTTTTGCTTAGCCTATATAGATGACATCTTAGTTGCATCTGACACTGTTAAGCAACACACGAACAACATTTAAAAACAGTCTTTTCAGAACTTGAAAAGAATGGGCTAGTAGTCAGTAAAAAGAAAATGGAACTCTTTAAACTAAAGATTTCCTTTTTAGGTCTTGAAATTGGGAATGGAAAAATAGAACTTCAACCCCATATTTCACAAAAAATAACAGACTTTCCAGATAAACTAGATAGTAAAAAGAAAATTCAAGCCTTTTTAGGATTGATCAATTATGCCAGAAAATTTATTCCAAATTTAGCCAAATTAGTTGGTCCTTTATATGGAAAAATTTCAAAGAATGGTGAATCCAGATTTAATTCTGAAGACATCAAATTGGTCCATAAAATAAAAGAAGAAGTCAAGAAAATTCAACCACTTGAATTACCTTTGACTCAAGATTATATTATTATTGAATATGATGGTTGTAAAGAAGGATGGGGAGCTGTCCTTAAATGCAAACCCTCGAATTATTCAGACAAGTCAATAGAAAAAATTACCGCTTATGCTTCTGGTAATTTTAATTCAGTAAACTCATGGACTTCCTTAGACTATGAGATACAGGCTCTCATTAACAGTTTAGACAAATTTAAAATCTTTTTAAACAAAGATTTTTACTGTTCGAACTAACTGTGAAGCTATAGTCAAGTTTATTTCTAATGAAAATAGTAAAAAAATTAATAAAACCCGATGGTTAAATTTGCAAAATCTAATACAAGGTAATGGATATTCATTCGTTTTGAACATATTAAAGGCAAAAATAACCATCTAGCAGATATTCTTAGTAGAAAGTTATTATCAGTATTTGATTCTCCTAACAATTATTGTTGTATGAATCAGGAAATTACAGGAAATATAAAGCCTATAACAGCTGAAGGAACATCTTCAGATTTTAATAGACAGAAAGGCAAGAGTCTTTTAGAAGAATCTACTTCACAGATGATGGAGGTCTCTACTTTTGCTAAGACAAAAGTAAAAGCACCATCCAAAAAATAGAAGAATAAAAACAGTCTGAAAGAAGAAAAAATTCCAGCAATAGGCTCTTCAGAAATTACTTCAGTAAAAACAAAAAATAATCAACCAACTAACATCGCTTGTATGTCTTTTGGACAACAAGAGTTAGTTGTCTTTCAGCCAAACAACCCAAGGAGGTTTAAACCACTGGTTAGGTTGGACCCTAGTCAATAGTGCCTTCTAGATCATCTGTGGAATTTGAAAACAATAGATCAAGAACACAAACACAAACAAAAACTATGCAATTGTTTTGCTCATTATTTTTCAAAAATCCAACAAAAACCTCTATCAAAGAATTTTTCTTGCTATGTGGTTTTCGAAGGAAATTTTACAGGTGTTTTCAAGCATTACTCACAAGTTCAGCTTGCAAAACAAAAAAATTTCAACCTAGTTTTTAAAGTTTTCTATCAGTTAAATGAAGCCTTGGAAGCTGCCAGACAGGCCTTCGGACCAAATAACTTTGTTGAAGAAGACAGTTATAAAACATACAGTCAAGCGACCTTTGCCACTCCTCAAACACCAGATAAAATTATAAATTACCAGACTGTGCAGATCAATGACTTGCAACATCTTTATCAAAAATCTCAGTCACAACTTGAAGTTTTTATCAAAGAAAACCAGCAGTTGAAGACTCAGATAGAACAAGCTAACTACAATCAAAAGACAGTTGAGTTATTACAGCAAAGGATAAAACAGCTTGTAGAAGAAAGGGATGATTTGAAACAAAAAGTGCCTAAACGTCCAAAAAATCTCAGTTTCCAACAGCTTTCTAACCATTTAAAGCTGAGGTCGATGCGTATTTTAGAAGAATTATACAGATGGTCAAGTATCGACGTCAAACTAAAAATTGAGAAAACAGTATATGATAGTTGGAATAACCACCAGAAAAACCTTCAAGATATTCTTAAAGGTTATTATAAAACCAGAGCCCAAAACACTTAGTTCAAAATTGTTCAAGACAGGCGATCGAACATGCTAAGATTGCAAACAGATATAGATATGCTACCAATTAATGAAAATGAATTGGTAGATCTATTTGATCATGGTATGGTCTCTAGAATTATTTTACATAATCATACTCCAGCAAAAACAATAAAGCGATTTGGCGACCGATTTCGAACCATTGCTTTACAGTATCTTAAGCAATTTTCGAGTATTATAGTATGTATTTGTTCTACTACTCCTAAGTTGCTGTCAGACCAAAATTATACATACAGAGCAGCAAGTCATCGTTTGGCAATCTTTGTTCATAAAGGCTATACAAGACTCCATGCAAGTAGATGCCTACAGTTATATTACTAGATGTATGAGGGAACACCAATATGGCTAGAAGCTAATGTGCCATGGCACTTCCATCAACATCCTTATACTCTTAGTCCACCACCTAGTTGGAAAACTAAGCTTACATTATAGGCAGAAAGTTCTCGCTATCAGGTATGGGGAGAAATGGAATTAAGAATATTACTGCCATTACCAGCAGCAATACATATTTTTAATCCAACAGAAGATGTAATAATATATGACAGAATGGATTCAGAAGATGAAGCAGAATCTAGCATGGATCTATCCACCAGAAAAGAACTAGAAACATATGAACCAGATAATATGCAATCAGATTAGCAATTAATGCTCCAATCTAAACTTCAACTTAGAAGAAACTTCCAAGCATGGTACAGATTTCAGGAGATAGCATTAGAATATTTTCAAAATAATTGACAACCACTTTACAGCGCATTGTCATCTTTCGGCCAAAAGATAAGTGCGGAGTCTCATCAGAAGAGAGGGGGAATATCTTTTATTTCTTTATGTATTATTTGTCTTTTCAAAATCCTTTCTGTTTAGTGCGTTGGTGCATGTTTGATTAAATTGTTCTACGAGTTATGTCATTACCCATCTATATAAGGGTAATTAGTCTGTAAGGAATGTAAGAGTTTTTGTATAATAATATTGCAGTTTGAGAAAAATTCCATGGCCGCTTCAAATTCTCTTCCTTTGTTAGTAGTTCTTTCTTTTCTTCCCTACTCCTAATACTTTGAGAGAGATAAAAAAAATCCGATGTATCACTCTGAAAAACTCCGTTGCTCAGTAACCACTGAAGAATTTAGCAAGTTTTGAAGAATCGCTTCTCAGTCTTTCCCCTTTAACCTTCCGCTACTCTGAATACAGTCAGAAGAATTAGCAAAGGTCTTCATGGATAAGGTGACTTTCTCATTTCTTCATCCATTATTATTGTTTTATCTTTTATTTATAATCATTCAGTTATTACTTTCATTTGTTTTTATTAAATTATGTGTACTATTAAGGCTTGTTATGATTAGAATAATAAGTTTTTCTTCAAGCTTTGTCTTTGGTATTTGTGTAGTAGATTTTGTAGAGCTATTTATTCTATATCTTAGTTACGTGCTTGGTTTTAGGTGAATATTAGTTGTCAATATATTTGTCCAGTATAAACTGATTTTTCTGCTACAAAAATAAAAGAGTATAGATAAAATATAGCAGATTTTCAGCTCTATGCCCCATTTTGGTGGGCAAGGTGAATTAGATTTTCTTACTACCCAACCAGTGCTTACACAACCAGAAGTTTTAAACTTTCAAAAAGACAAAGAACATAAAACTGCTCTTGCAATTTATGCCTTTGAACATATGAGAGAATTAGAGAAAGGAAAGGAATTCAAGTTTATTCCTCACCAAATAATTTCTAGACTGGAAAAACTTGGTTTCATAGAAATGATGTAACCAAGAATACAATTAATTATACCAGTAAGTTCAAGATTATAAATCCTGAACTTACAATTAAAACAGCTTATATTGATTATTCTCCAGCCGATATTAAAGAATTTAAAGTACAGATTGAAGAAATGTTAAACAGAATCTCATTAGGAGATCTGAATCTAAACACAGATCTGCTGCTTTCTTAGTAAGGAATCATTCTGAACAGAAGCGTAACAAACCAAGAATAGTCTACAATTATAAAAGATTGAATGACAATACAGAAGATGATGGGTATAATATTCCAAATAAAGATACTCTCATCAACTTAATACAAAATAAAAGAATTTTTAGTAAATTTGATTTAAAATCAGGCTATTACCAGTTAAAATTAGAAGAAGATTTTAAACCTTGGACAGCATTTACGTGTTCAGAAGGACATTTCAAATGGAATGTTCTTAGTTTTGGACTAAAAACAGCTCCATCAATCTTTCAAAGATTTATGAATAATATTTTTAAAAAATATGATTTTTGCTTAGTTTATATAGATGACATCTTAGTTGCATCTAACAATATTAAGCAACACAAACAACATCTAAAAACAGTCTTCTCAGAAATTGAAAAGAATGGGTTAGTAGTTAGTAAAAAGAAAATGGAACTCTTTAAACTAAAGATTTCCTTTTTAGGTCTTGAAATTGGGAATGGAAAAATAGAACTTCAACCCCATATTTCACAAAAAATAACTGCCTTTCCAGATAAACTAGATAGTAAAAAGAAAATTCAAGCCTTTTTAGGATTGATCAATTATGCCAGAAAATTTATTCCAAATTTAGCCAAATTAGTTGGTCCTTTATATGGAAAAATTTCAAAGAATGGTGAATCCAGATTTAAATCTGAAGACTTCAAATTAGTCTAGAAAATAAAAGAAGAAGTCAAGAAAATTCAACCTCTTGAATTACCTTTGACTCAAGATTATATTATTATTGAATGTGATGGTTGTAAAGAAGGATGGGGAGCTGTCCTTAAATGCAAACCCTTGAAATATTCAGACAAGTCAACAGAAAAAATTGCCGCTTATGCTTCTGGTAATTTTAATTCAGTAAACTCGTGGACTTCCTTAGACTATGAGATACAGGCTTCCAAGCATGGTACAGATCTCAGGAGATAGCATCAGAATATTTTCAAAATAATTGACAACCACTTTACAGCGCATTGTCATCTTTCGGCCAAAAGATAAGTGCGAAGTCTCATCAGAAGATAGGGAGAATATCTTTTTATTTCTTTATGTATTATTCGGCTTTTTCAAAATCCTTTCTGTTTAGTGCGTTGGTGCATGTTTGATTAAATTGTTCCGCGAGTTATGTCATCACCTATGTATATAAGGGGAATTAGTCTATAAGGAATGTAAGAGTTTTTGTATAATAATATTGAAGTTTGAGAAAAATTCCATAGCCGCTTAAAATTCTCTTCCTTTGTTAGTAGTTCTTCCTTTTCTTCCTTACTCCTAATACTTTGAGAGAGATAAAAAAAATCCACTGTATCACTCTGAAAAACTCCGCTGCTCAGTAACCACTGAAAAATTTAGCAAGTTTTGAGGAATCGCTTCTCAGTCTTTCCCCTTTAACCTTCCACTACTTTGAATACAGTCAGAAGAATTAGCAAAGGTCTTCATGGATAAGGTGACATTCTCATTCCTTCATCCATTATTGTTGTTTTATCTTTTATTTATAATCATTCAGTTATTACTTTCATTTGTTTTTATTAAATTATGTGTGTTATTATGGTTTGTTATGATTAGCATAATAAGCTTTTCTTCAGGCTTTGTGTTTGGGATTTGTGTAGTAGATTTATTAGAGCTATTTATTATATATCTTAGTTACGTGCTTGGTTTTAGGTAAATATCAGTTGTCAATATATTTGTCCAGTATGAACTGATTTTTCTGCTATAAAAAAGAGTAAAATATAAGTAAAATAAAATATAGCAGAATTTCAGCCCCATAATCCATTTTGGTATCAGAGCAAAATGGATTATGGGGCTGAAATTCTGCTATATTTTATTTTACTTATATTTTACTTTTTTCTTTTTTTTATATAGTAGAAAAATCAGTTTAGACTGGACAAATATATTGACAACTGATATTTACCTAAAACCATGCACTAAACTAAGATATAGAATAAATAGCTCTACAAAATCTACTACACAAATCCCAAACACAAAGCCTGAAGAAAAGCTTATTATGATAATCATAACAAGCCATAATAATACACATAATTTAATAAAAACAAATGAAAGTAATAACTGAATTATTATAAATAAAAGATAAAACAACAATAATGGATGAAGGAATGAGAATGTCACCTTATCCATGAAGACCTTTGCTAATTCTTCTGACTATATTCAGAGTAGCGGAAGGTTAAAGGGGAAAGACTGAGAAGTGATTCCTCAAAACTTGCTAAATTCTTCAGTGGTTACCGAGCAGCGGAGTTTTTCAGAGTGATACAACGGATTTTTTTATCTCTCTCAAAGTATTAGGAGTAGGGAAGAAAAGGAAGAACTACTAACAAAGGAAGAGAATTTTAAGAGGCCATGGAGTTTTTCTCAAACTACAATATTATTATACAAAAACTCTTACATTCCTTACAGACTAATTCCCCTTATATACATGGGTGATGTCATAACTCGCAGAACAATTTATCAATCATGCACCAACGCACTAAATAGAAAGGATTTTGAAAAGACAGATAATACATAAAGAAATAAAAAGATATTCTCCCTATCTTCTGATGAGACTTCGCACTTATCTTTTGGCTGAAAGATGACAATGCGCTGTAAAGTGGTTGTCAATTATTTTGAAAATATTCTGATGCTATCTCCTAAGATCTGTACCAAGCTTGGAAGTTTCTTCTAAGTAGAAGTTCTGCACGGAGCATTAATTGCTAATCTGATTGCATATTATCTGGTTCATATGCTTCTAGTTCTTTTCTGGTAGATAAATCCATGCTAGATTCTGCTTCATCTTCTGAATCCATTCTGTCATATATTATTACATCTTCTGTAGGATTAAAAATATGTATTGGTGCTGGTAATGGCAGTAATATCCTTAATTCCATTTCTCCCCATATTTGATAGCGAGAACTTTCTGCCTGTAATGTAAGCTTAGTTTTCCAACTAGGTGGTGGACTAAGAGTATAAGGATGTTGATGGAAGTGCCATGGCTCATGAGCTTCTAGCCATATTGGTGTTCCCTCATACATCTAGTAATATAACTGTAGGCATCTACTTGCATGGAGTCTTGTATAACCTTTATGAACAAAGATTGCCATACGATGACTTGCTGCTTTGTATGTATTATTCTGGTCTGACAGCAACTTAGGAGTAGTAGAACAAATACATACTATAATCCTCGAAAACTGCTTAAGATACTGTAAAGAAATGGTCCCAAATCGGTAGCCAAATCGCTTTATTGTTTTTGCTGGAGTATGATTATGAAAAATAATTCTAGAGACCATACCATGTTCAAATAGATCTACCAATTCATTTTCATTATTTGGTAGCATATCTATATCCATTTGCAATCTTAGCATGTTCGATCGCCTGTCTTGAACAATTTTGAACTGAGTGTTTTGGGCTCTGGTTTTTTAATAACCCTTAAGAATATCTTGAAGGTTTTTTTGGTGGTTATTCCAACTATCATATACTGTTTTCTCAATTTTTAGTTTGACGTCGATACTTGACCATCTGTATAATTCTTCTAAAATAGGCATCGGCCTCAGCTTTATATGGTTAGAAAGCTGTTGGAAACTGAGACTTTTTGGACGTTTAGGCGCTTTTTGTTTCAAATCATCCCTTTCTTCTACAAGCTGTTTTATCCTTTGCTGTAATAACTCAACTGTCTTCTGATTGTAGTTAGCTTGTTCTACCTGAGTCTTCAACTGCTGGTTTTCTTTGATAAAAGCTTCAAGTTGTGACTGAGATTTTTGATAAAGATATTGCAAGTCATTGATCTGCACAGTCTGGTCATTTATAATTTTATCTGGTGTTTGAGGAGTGGCAGAGGTCGCTTGACTGTATGTTTTATAACAGTCTTCTTCAACAAAGTAATTTGATCCGAAGGCCTGTCTAGAAGCTACCAAGGCTTCATTTAACTGATATAAACCTTTAAAAACTGGGTTGAAAAATTTTTGTGTTGCAAGTTGAACTTGTGAGTAATGCTTGAAAACACGTGTAAAATTTCCTTTGAAAACCACACAGCAAGAAAAATTCTTTGAAAGAGGTTTTTGCTGGATTTTTGAAAAATAATGAGCAAAACAATTGCATAGTTTCTGTTTGCGTTCTCGATCTACTATTTTCAAATTCCACAGATGATCTAGAAGGCACTGTTGACTAGGGTCCAATCTAACTAGGGTTTTAAACCTCCTTTGGTCGTTTAGCTGAAAGACAACTAACTCTTGTTGTCCAAAAGACATACACGCAATGTTAGTTGGTTGATTATTTTCTGTTTTTACTATAGTAACTTCTGAAGAGCCTATTGCTGGAGTTTTTTCTTCTTTCAGACTGTTTTTATTCTTCTGTTTTTTGGATGGTTCTTTTACTTTTATCTCAGCAAAAGCAGAGACATCCATCATCTGTGAAGTAGATTCTTCTAAAAAACTCTTGCCTTTCTGTTTATTAAAATCTGAAGATGTTCCTTCAGCTGTTATAGGCTTTATATTTCCTGTAATTTCCTGATTCATACAACAATAATTGTTAGGAGAATCAAATACTGATAATAACTTTCTACTAAGAATATCTGCTAGATGGTTATTTTTGCCTTTAATATGTTCAAAACGAATGAAATATCCATTACCTTGTATTAGATTTTGCAAATTTAACAATCGGGTTTTATTAATTTTTTTACTATTTTCATTAGAAATAAACTTGACTATAGCTTCACAGTCAGTTCAAACAGTAAAAATCTTTGTTTAAAAAGATTTTAAATTTGTCTAAACTGTTAATGAGAGCCTGTATCTCATAGTCTAAGGAAGTCCATGAGTTTACTGAATTAAAATTACCAGAAGCATAAGCGGTAATTTTTTCTATTGACTTGT
This sequence comes from Allium fistulosum, assembly GCA_030737815.1. Classification (NCBI taxonomy): domain Eukaryota; kingdom Viridiplantae; phylum Streptophyta; class Magnoliopsida; order Asparagales; family Amaryllidaceae; genus Allium; species Allium fistulosum. The sequence continues at coordinate 792,108,421 of CM060902.1, read as the reverse complement.
CTGAATATTTCGAGGGTTTGCATTTAAGGACAGCTCCCCATCCTTCTTTACAACCATCACATTCAATAATAATATAATCTTGAGTCAAAGGTAATTCGAGAGGTTGAATTTTCTTGACTTCTTCTTTTATTTTCTGGACTAATTTGATGTCTTCAGAATTAAATCTGGATTCACCATTCTTTGAAAATTTTCCATATAAAGGACCAACTAATTTGGCTAAATTTGGAATAAATTTTCTGGCATAATTGATCAATCCTAAAAAGGCTTGAATTTTCTTTTTACTATCTAGTTTATCTGGAAAGTCTGTTATTTTTTGTGAAATATGGGGTTGAAGTTCTATTTTTCCATTCCCAATTTCAAGACCTAAAAAGGAAATCTTTAGTTTAAAGAGTTCCATTTTCTTTTTACTGACTACTAACCCATTCTTTTCAATTTCTGAGAAGACCCTTTTATAGATGTTGTTCGTGTTGCTTAATATTGTCAGATGCAACTAAGATGTCATCTATATAAACTAAGCAAAAATCATATTTTTAAAAAATATTATCCATAAATCTTTGAAAGATTGATGGAGCTGTTTTTAGTCCAAAACTAAGAACATTCCATTCGAAATGTCCTTCTGAACACATAAATGCTGTCCAAGGTTTAAAATCTTCTTCTAATTTTAACTGGTTATAGCCTGATTTTAAATCAAATTTACTAAAAATTCTTTTATTTTGTATTAAGTTGATGAGAGTATCTTTATTTGGAATATTATACCCATCATCTTCTGTATTGTCATTCAATCTTTTATAATTGTTTACTATTCTGGGTTTGTTACGCTTTTGTTCAGAATGATTCCTTACTAAGAAAGCAGCAGATCTGTGTTTAGATTCAGATCTCCTAATGAGATTTTGTTTTAACATTTCTTCAATCTGTACTTTAAATTCTTTAATATCGGCTGGAGAATAGTCAATATTAGCTGTTTTAATTATAAGTTCAGGATTTATAATCTTGATCTTACAGGTATAATTAACTGTATTCTTGGTTACATCATTTCGTATGAAACCAAGTTTTTCCAGTCTGGAAATTATTTGGTGAGGAATAAACTTGAATTCTTTTCCTTTCTCTAATTCTCTCATATGTTCAAAGGCATAAATTGCAAGAGCAGTTTTATGTTCTTTGTCTTTTTGAAAGTTTAAAACTTCTAGTTGTGTAAGCACTGGTTAGGTAGTAATAAAATCTAATTCACCTTCCCCACCACACTTTCGAGCGAGCTCTAATGAATAGGTATGATAATTAGTAGGTAATGTATAATTTTGCTTGCTAAACGTAATACTATTTTTAGAGATTGATATAGCTCCTCTATAGTTTAGGATAAAATTTAATCCTAAAAGAAAGTCTGTTGATTTTATATCTTTGGGTGCAATAGTACATTGGCCCAAATCATATTTTGAGCTATAATTTCCACTAAAATCTTTAAACTATATCTTAGAATTATCAGGTAATTTATGTGTCATTTTCATAAAATCCTGATTTGCTATTTTACTGGTAATTACATATCCTAGTGAAGTGTGATCCTGTAAAGGTACTAAAGAGTAGCCAATTAAGCTTTTTGTACTTCCTGTGTCTACTATAGCTATGGTTTCAACAAATTTATTATCATCAAACCATATTTTACAGGTTAGTGTTAATAAATTTGTATTATACTTGTTAATGTTTGTAGTAAACAAGTCTGGTTGTATTTCATTATTCAAGGTTTGAATAAGTTCTATGTTTACCTGGTTTTCCCTTTGAGTGTGCTCAGTTATATCTTGGGATTTTTCTAAAGAATCATTTTTTAAGTATTGCAGGTCATGTTTTACAATTTGTAATTAAAATTGTAACAATTTTATCTGTGCTTCGTGTTTGTTTAAAATTTCTTGAAAGAGATTTTTATCAAACACATTCTGTTTTTGAACTGTAAGATCTATTCCAAAAATCTTTTTTGCACATAGAAAACACATTTCTATGAAGCAATTATCACATTGGAATTTTTTGTTAACTTCTGGGAATCACTTACAATAATCACAAGGGATATGATCATTTCCTCGACCTTGTATCCAGTTATGATTACATTCTATAGATTTTTCTTTATTCATTAGAGTATAAGTTATTGAATTAGAAATTTCACCTTCGTCATTAGAGATTATACTATAAATGGATTCTGTATCATTAAAATCAGCCTCATGAACTGATTCTAAATCATATTCTCCAATTTCGTCTACTAAATTGGATCGTTGTCTGTTATTTTGCCTATTGGGACATTTATCTGCAAAATGATTTGGATCACCAGAGATAAAACAATGGCATTTTCTGTTAGGATGTCGTCTTCTAACATAACTATCCTTTTTATATCTGTTATATTTTTTGGATTTTCGTAAATACTTCTTAGGTTTATGATAACCATAAGCCTGTGGAGTATAAATGGCTGTGCGGCAAAATGCCCAAGCTTGACGTTTAATATGTTCTTGTAACGTAGCTTCTCTGCATCGTGATTCTAATTCTTCAAAAACAAACATAATTCTAGGACCTATTCCAAGTCCTACTGTGTTACCATTAGTTTCTTCCCAAGCTTTATGTATTTGTCTTCCTAGATCCCCTGGAAGTTTGGTAAAATATCTATTACAAAGTTCGTCATCGCAAGCTTTGCCTGTTTGTGCAATCATTGTTGCAAAATCTTATGAAAACTCCTTTATATACTTAAAATCTTTAATTGTAAGTTGTTCTAAATTTCTAAAAGCAATTTCCTGTAAAACAGTTCCCTTTTTTGCATGATCTGTTCCTATTATTAACATTCTGATAAAGGATGTGAAATTGTAAGGATTATTTCCGAAACTTTTTTGTTCTGTTATTACATCTGGCACATCTTTTTTAGTAGATAAATAAATTCCAAGGGCTAATGGACCTAAGGTTGTTTCAAGAACTCCCCACATGTCCATATCTTGTTTCTTATTTATTTCCCAAAATCTTACTACATTCTGTTCCCAAACTAAAATTTCTTCAGGCCATAGTTGGGGTGATTGGTTTTCTAATAGTAGCATATATCCACTATATAGTTTACCAACTAGTTTTCGACTTCCTTTTCCTAAAAAAGGACTATCTTGATATTGCCAATCAATTTTCTCCCAAGTTTCTCTTTCTAATGGGCCTCTTCTTGGAGGACCAGAAGTGCTAGGAACCTCTACATCCTATCTTCCTCTTTTATTAATAGGAAGCATTGGCATATTTGCCATATAACTGTTTTCTAAGAAAAAATCACTTAAGGGGATTTTTTGCTTAGATATATCGTCTACAAGTGGCAAGTTAAAATATTTACTAAGGGTAGTAAATGCCTCTTCATAATACATGTTTAGATCTGTCATGCATGAAATTATCATTTCTTCAGATTCCTGTATAATATTTTCAACAGTTATCTTTTTATTAATAATATCCTGTAAACTTTTTCTACTTTCTGTTTCAAAGTTTTGTTCATTTATTTCTGTATTTTCTTCATATTCTTCATTATCCATTAGATAACCAAGAATATCTTCCTCTTCATTAATGTTGAGTTGAATTAGCTCTTCTTCTAATTCCGACTCACTGTCATATATTGGACCATCTTCCCAATTCATATTATTATATTGATTTAATGGTTCAATAGAAATAAACTCATTTAAATTATGTGACTCTAATTCAGATTCTGTGTCTGTTTCTTCTTCATTTTGTTTTAATTTGTAATTTCCAAAATGAAGACTAGGTTCCCCAAATTGATTGTTGTAAATCACATGACTTTCTGGCATTAGCATAGACTTTTCGTCTATTACGAAATCTTTAAGATTCCATTCAAGACCGGCTAAATCTTGAGGATCGAATCTTCTGGGTTCTATCATTTTAATTCCCTTAGATGATATGTTCTGTACAATTCCTGCTAAGTTTATTTTAAACTTCATTCCTGATTGGTTTGAAGCTTTTCCTAGAATTCCGATACTAATGATTAAATTGTTTCCAACGTAATCGTCAAAACCAACTGTAGAAAATCCAAGTTTAAGATTTTTTAGATCTTTTATGGATTTTAAAATGTCTAGAACACAATATACAAGAGCAGATTTTTCATTCAGGTCTATTTCCATTCCTGATAATAATGCTTTTTCTATATTGCTTGTCCAACTTTTATCTAAGACTAATGTTAAAAGTTTCGTTCCTGTTCCTTTTCTAGTCAAGAATTTTACTCCTATGATAATTAATCCTAGATGAAAAAATCTTTTTCCTGTATTTTTTAACTTATGGATAGTTTCTGGGGATAGAATATCCAAAGTTACATTATTGTTAATAACTCTTACTTCTTCTTCTCTAATTGATCTAATTAGAGTAGTGTTTATATTGGTTATACCGGCTTGATATAATACTCTGGGATTTAACACATTCAATTGATTTGAATTATATAAGTCAAGATTTCTGTCAAGATCGACTTCTTCATTAAGTTGTACAACATGTTTATCTTTTCTTGATTTGACTCTAGAAAGGATACTGGAAATTTCATCTTTAGGTTTTCCTCTGGATGAACTAGATTCTGTTAGAGTCCTACTAGGACCAGAAAATGATACTCTAGGTTGTAATGACATAGGTAAACTATTTTCTAGGAGACCAGTAGTTGTATAACTCTGGCGTTCTTTTAGGTTCTTCAACTGTTTTTCCTAGGGATAAGTTTGTAAGTTTAGTAGAAATACTTTCTAACTCTCTTTCAAACTTCTGGTTTTCTTCTAATTCCTTTAAAACTTCAAGTTTCTCAAGAATTTGAACATTAAGGTTTATCAAAATATTTAACATAAATGGATAAGCCTTATCTAACCTTATCTATTGCTGACTACTAACCCATTCTTTTCAAAAGGTTCAACTGTTTTTTTACTTGCTTCTGTAGCTTTATCTATTGCTTTTTTCAAATATGGGTTTAGGTCCATAAAAACTTAATTCATGATTATGTGTATAACTTCTGAAACTAACTGTTCTATTTGTTTGATTTTGGTATCAAAATCTAGAGTTCTGTTGTTAAAGTTTTCAACTAATCTTTTAGTTTCTGTTTCAATTGCTTTTGGCTTATTGTTTTCTAGTAGAAACTTTAATTCAAAGGTCAAAGACTTACTTGGAATAATTGTCTTAAGTTGTAAGACAGACTGTAGTAAATTTTCATTTTGATTTTTAAGAAAATCAAAATTCTCTATTAACTATTTTAAAAGTCTATTCTTTTCTCCTATTGATCGAGCAATAGTTTCAATAGATTTTTTAATAGAGTTATCGTACTGTTCTAAATTAAAACCTAAACTTATTATTAGGTCTGTAAGACTGTTTATCTGCTTATCATCTCCATGAAGAAGATGTTTAAACTGGTGATGAAATTTACAAATAAATTTGTAGCTGTCTAGAGAAATTATACTTCTTTCTTTAAAAGTATAATCTAGATTTAAAAATTTAAGACGTTGAAAATCGGAAGTCATTTTTTTTGTTAGAAAATCCTTTGTTAAATAGTTTTCCTTCTTCCGTAAAGTATGTTCCTTTGAGAGATAATTTATTTAAAACAAAACAAAAAACTTAACGAAACAAACAACTGATTTTTTTGCAGAAGCAGTAGATTTCACCCATAATTGAAATTGATATGATTACATGATTTATCTATAATTATAATTTTAAATTTTTAACATGTTCAGACATATTGTAAGGTTTTCGCATCAAGCAACCTTACAATATCTGACTCAGAGGTTTCCAATTTTTAATTATAATCCTAGAATCAACCTTGCTCCGATCTGCTATATTCTGCTATATTTTATTTTACTTGGAAATCATTTATATCTAGGGATTTTTCAAATTGTAAACAAGTCTGTTGATACCAAAATGGATTATGGGGCTGGAATTCTACCATATTTTATTTTACTTATATTTTACTTTTTTTTGTTTTTTTGTGTTTTTTTTATATAGCAGAAAAATCAGTTTAGACTAGACAAATATATTGACAACTGATATTTACCTAAAACCAAGCACGTAACTAAGATATAGAATAAATAGCTCTACAAAATCTACTACACAAATCCCAAACACAAAGCCTGAAGAAAAGCTTATTATGCTAATCATAACAAGCCATAATAATACACATAATTTAATAAAAACAAATGAAAGTAATAACTGAATGATTATAAATAAAAGATAAAACAACAAAAATGGATGAAGGAATGAGAATGTCACCTTATCCATGAAGACCTTTGCTAATTCTTCTGATTGTATTCAGAGTAGCGGAAGGTTAAAGGGGAAAGACTGAGAAGCGATTCCTCAAAACTTGCTAAATTCTTTAGTGGTTACTGAGCAGCGGAGTTTTTCAGAGTGATACTGCGGATTTTTATTTTATCTCCCTCAAAGTATTAGGAGTAGGGAAGAAAAGGAAGAATTACTAACAAAGGAAGAGAATTTTAAGTGACCATGGAATTTTTCTCAAACTGCAATATTATTATACAAAAACTCTTACATTCCTTATAGACTAATTCCCCTTATATATATATGGGTGATGACATAACTCGCAGAACAATTTAATCAAACATGCACCAACGCACTAAACAGAAAGGATTTTGAAAAGACAGATAATACATAAAGAAATAAAAAGATATTCTCCCTATCTTCTGATGAGACTTCGCACTTATCTTTTGGCCGAAAGATGACAATGCGCTATAAAGTGGTTGTCAATTATTTTTAAAATATTCTGATGCTATCTCCTGAGATCTGTACCATGCTTGGAAGTTTCTTCTAAGTTGAAGTTCAGCACGGAGCATTAATTGCTAATCTGATTGCATATTATCTGGTTCATACGCTTCTAGTTCTTTTCTGGTAGATAAATCCATGCTAGATTCTGCTTCATCTTCTGAATCCATTCTGTCATATATTATTACATCTTCTGTAGGATTAAAAATATGTATTGCTGCTGGTAATGGCAGTTATATCCTTAATTCCATTTCTCTCCATATTTGATAGCGAGAACTTTCTGCCTGTAATGTAAGCTTAGTTTTCCAACTAGGTGGTGGACTAAGAGTATAAGGATGTTGATGGAAGTGCCATGGCTCATGAGCTTCTAGCCATATTGGTGTTCCCTCATACATCTGGTAATATAACTGTAGGCATCTACTTGCATGGAGTCTTGTATAGCCTTTATGAACAAAGATTGCCATACAATGACTTGCTGCTCTGTATGTATAATTCTGGTCTGACAACAACTTAGGAGTAGTAGATAAAATACATACTATAATACTCGAACATTGCTTAAGATACTGTAAAGCAATGGTCCCAAATCGCTCGCTAAATCGCTTTATTGTTTTTGCTGGAGTATGATTATGAAAAATAATTCTAGAGACCATACCATGGTCAAATAGATCTACCAATTCATATTCATTATCTGGTAGCATATCTATATCCGTTTGCAATCTTAGCATGTTCGATCGCTTGTCTTGAACAATTTTGAACTGAGTGTTTTGGGCTCTGGTTTTATAATAACCCTTAAGAATATCTTGAAGGTTTTTCTGGTGGTTATTCCAACTATCATATACTGTTTTCTCAATTTTTAGTTTGACGTCGATACTTGACCATCTGTATAATTCTTCTAAAATAGGCATCGGCCTTAGCTTTAAATGGTTAGAAAGCTGTTGGAAACTGAGACTTTTTGGATGTTTAGGCGCTTTTTGTTTCAAATCATCCCTTTCTTCTACAAGCTGATTTATCCTTTGCTGTAATAACTCAACTGTCTTCTGATTGTAGTTAGCTTGTTCTACCTGAGTCTTCAACTGCTGGTTTTCTTTGATAAAAGCTTCAAGTTGTGACTGAGATTTTTGATAAAGATATTGCAAGTCATTGATCTGCACAGTCTGGTCATTTATAATTTTATCTGGTGTTTGAGGAGTGGCAGAGGTCGCTTGACTGTATGTTTTATAACAGTCTTCTTCAACAAATTAATTTGGTCCGAAGGCCTGTCTAGCAGCTTCCAAGGCTTCATTTAACCGATAGAAACCTTTAAAAACTGGGTTGAAAATTTTTTGTGTAGCAAGCTGAACTTATGAGTAATGCTTGAAAACACCTGTAAAATTTCTAACCAGGGGTTTAAACCTCCTTGGGTCGTTTGGCTGAAAGACAACTAACTCTTGTTGTCCAAAAGACATACACGCAATGTTAGTTGTCTTTTGTCATTCAGCTAAACGACCCAAGGAGGTTTAAACCCCTGGTTAGATTGGACCCTAGTCAACAGTGCCTTCTAGATCATCTGGGGAATTTGAAAACAGTAGATCAAGAACGCAAACACAAACAGAAACTATGCAATTGTTTTGCTCATTATTTTTCAAAAATCCAGCAAAAACCTCTTTCAAAGAATTTTTCTTGCTATGTGGTTTTCTAAGGAAATTTTACAGGTGTTTTCAAGCATTACTCACAAGTTCAGCTTGCAACACAAAATTTTTCCAACCCGGTTTTTAAAGGTTTCTTTCAGTTAAATGAAGCCTTGGAAGCTGCTAGACAGGCCTTCGGACCAAATTACTTTGTTGAAGAAGACTGTTATAAAACATACAGTCAAGCGACCTCTGCCACTCCTCAAACACCAAATAAAATTATAAAAGACCAGACTATGCAGATCAATGACTTGCAATATCTTTATCAAAAATCTCAGTCACAACTTGAAGCTTTTATCAAAGAAAACTAGCAGTTGAAGACTCAGGTAGAACAAGCTAACTACAATCAGAAGACAATTGAGATATTACAGCAAAGGATAAAACAGCTTGTAGAAGAAAGGGATGATTTGAAACAAAAAGCGCCTAAACATCCAAAAAGTCTCAGTTTCCAACAGCTTTCTAACCATTTAAAGCTGAGGCCGATGCCTATTTTAGAAGAATTATACAAATGGTCAAGTATCGACGTCAAACTAAAAATTGAGAAAATAGGATATAATAGTTGGAATAACCACCAGAAAAACCTTCAAGATATTCTTAAGGGTTATTATAAAACCAGAGCCCAAAACACTCAGTTCAAAATTGTTCAAGACAGGCGATCGAACATGCTAAGATTGCAAACGGATATAGATATGCTACCAAATAATGAAAATGAATTGGTAGATCTATTTGACCATGGTATGGTCTCTAGAATTATTTTTCATAATCATACTCCAGCAAAAACAATAAAGCGATTTGGCGACCGATTTGGGACCATTGCTTTACAGTATCTTAAGCAATTTTTGAGTATTATAGTATGTATTTGTTCTACTACTCCTAAGTTGCTGCCAGACCAGAATTATACATACAGAGCAGCAAGTCATCGTATGGCAATCTTTGTTCATAAAGGCTATACAAGACTCCATGCAAGTAGATGCCTACAGTTATATTACCAAATGTATGAGGGAACACCAATATGGCTAGAAGCTCATGAGCCATGGCACTTCCATCAACATCCTTATACTCTTAGTCCACCACCTAGTTGGAAAACTAAGCTTACATTACAGGCAGAAAGTTCTCGCTATCAAATATGGGGAGAAATGGAATTAAGGATATTACTGCCATTACTAGCAGCAATACATATTTTTAATCCTACAGAAGATGTAATAATATATGACAGAATGGATTCAGAAGATGAAGCAGAATCTAGCATGGATTTATCTACCAGAAAAGAACTAGAAGCATATGAACCTGATAATATGCAATCAGATTAGCAATTAATGCTCCGTGCTGAACTTCAACTTAGAAGAAACTTCCAAGCATGGTACAGATCTCAGGAGATAGCATCAGAATATTTTCAAAATAATTGACAACCACTTTACAGCGCATTGTCATCTTTCGGCCAAAAGATAAGTGCAAAGTCTCATCAGAAGACAGGGAGAATATCTTTTTATTTCTTTATGTATTATCTGTTTTTTCAAAATCCTTTCTGTTTAGTGCGTTGGTGCATGTTTGATTAAATTGTTCTGCGAGTTATGTCATCACCCATGTACATAAGGGGAATTAGTCTGTAAGGAATGTAAGAGTTTTTGTATAATAATATTGCAGTTTGAGAAAAATTCCATAGCCGCTTAAAATTCACTTCCTTTGTTAGTTGTTCTTCCTTTTCTTCCCTACTCCTAATACTTTGAGAGAGATACAAAAAATATCCGTTGTATCACTCTGAAAAACTCCGCTGCTCAGTAACCACTGAAGAATTTAGCAAGTTTTGAGGAATCACTTCTCAGTCTTTCCCCTTTAACCTTCCGCTACTCTGAATACAGTCAGAAGAATTAGCAAAGGTCTTCATGGATAAGGTGACATTCTTATTCCTTCATCCATTATTGTTGTTTTATCTTTTATTTATAATCATTCAGTTATTACTTTCATTTGTTTTTATTAAATTATGTTTATTATTATGGCTTGTTATGATTAGCATAATAAGCTTTTCTTCAGGCTTTGTGTTTGGGTTTTGTGTAGTAGATTTTGTAGAGCTATTTATTCTATATCTTAGTTACATGCTTGGTTTCAGGTAAATATCAGTTGTCAATATATTTGTCTAGTCTAAACTGATTTTTCTTCTATATAAAAAAAAGGTAAAATATAAGTAAAATAAAATATAGCAGAATTTCAGCCACATAATCCATTTTGGTACTGGAAAAACTTGGTTTCCTAGGAAATGATGTAACCAAGAATACAGTTAATTATACCTGTAAGATCAAGATTATAAATCCTGAACTTACAATTAAAACAACTAATATTGACTATTCTCCAGCTGATATTAAAGAATTTAAAGTACAGATTGAAGAAATGTTAAAACAGAATCTCATTAGGAGATCTGAATCTAAACACAGATCTGCTGCTTTCTTAGTAAGGAATCATTCTGAACAGAAGCGTAACAAACCCAGAATAGTCTACAATTATAAAAGATTGAATGACAATACAGAAGATGATGGGTATAATATTCCTAATAAAGATACTCTCATCAACTTAATACAAAATAAAAGAATTTGTAGTAAATTTGATTTAAAATCAGGCTATAACCAGTTAAAATTAGAAGAAGATTTTAAACCGTGGACAACATTTATGTGTTCAGAAGGACATTTCGAATGGAATGTTCTTAGTTTTGGACTAAAAACAGCTCCATCAATCTTTCAAAGATTTATGGATAATATTTTAAAAAAATATGGTTTTTGCTTAGTCTATATAGATGACATTTTAGTTGCATCTGACACTATTAAGCAACACGAACAACATTTAAAAACAGTCTTTTCAGAAATTGAAAAGAATGGGCTAGTAGTCGGTAAAAAGAAAATGGAACTCTTTAAACTAAAGATTTCCTTTTTAGGTCTTGAAATTGGGAATGGAAAAATAGATTCCACCCCATATTTCACAAAAAATAACAGACTTTCCAGATAAACTAGATAGTAAAAAGAAAATTCAAGCCTTTTTAGGATTGATCAATTATGCCAGAAAATTTATTCCAAATTTAGCCAAATTAGTTGGTCCTTTATATGGATCAATTAGAAATCAACAGACTTTCTTTTAGGATTAAATTTTATCCTAAACTATAGAGGAGCTATAACAATCTCTAAAAATAGTATTACGTTTAGCAAGCAAAATTATACATTACCTACTATTTATCATACCTATTCATCAGAGCTCGCTCGAAAGCGTGGTGGGCAAGGTGAATTAGATTTTCTTACTACCCAACCAGTGCTTACACAACCAGAAATTTTTAAACTTTCAAAAAGACAAAGAACATAAAACTGCTCTTGCAATTTATGCCTTTGAACATATGAGAGAATTAGAGAAAGGAAAAGAATTCAAGTTTATTCCTCACCAAATAATTTCCAGACTGGAAAAACTTGGTTTCATAGGAAATGATGTAACCAAGAATACAGTTAATTATACCTGTAAGATCAAGATTATAAATCCTGAACTTACAATTAAAACAGCTAATATTGACTATTCTCCAGCCGATATTAAAGAATTTAAAGTACAGATTGAAGAAATGTTAAAACAAAATCTCATTAGGAGATCTGAGTCTAAACAAGGATCTACTGCTTTCTTAGTAAGGAATCATTTTGAACAAAAGCGTAACAAACCCAGAATAGTATACAATTATAAAAGATTGAATGACAATACAGAAGATGATGGGTATAATATTCCAAATAAAGATACTCTCATCAACTTAATACAAAATAAAAGAATTTTTAGTAAATTTGATTTAAAATGAGGCTATAATCAGTTAAAATTAGAAGAAGATTTTAAACCTTGGACAGCATTTATGTGTTCAGAAGGACATTTCGAATGGAATGTTCTTAGTTTTGGACAAAAAACAGCTCCATCAATCTTTCAAAGATTTATGGATAATATTTTTAAAAAATATGATTTTTGCTTAGTTTATATAGATGACATCTTAGTTGCATCTGACAATATTAAGCAACATGAACAACATCTAAAAACCGTCTTCTCAGAAATTGAAAAGAATGGGTTAGTAGTCAGTAAAAAGAAAATGGAACTCTATAAACTAAAGATTTCCTTTTTAGGTCTTGAAATTGGGAATGGAAAAATAAAACTTCAACTCCATATTTCACAAAAAATAACAGACTTTCCAGATAAACTAGATAGTAAAAAGAAAATTCAAGCCTTTTTAGGATTGATCAATTATGCCAGAAAATTTATTCCAAATTTAGCCAAATTAATTGGTCCTTTATATGGAAAATTTTCAAAGAATGGTGAATCCAGATTTAATTCTGAAGACATCAATTTAGTCTAGAAAATAAAAGAAGAAGTCAAGAAAATTTAACCTCTTGAATTACCTTTGACTCAAGATTATATTATTATTGAATGTGATGGTTGTAAAGAAGGATGGGGAGCTGTCCTTAAATGCAAACCCTCGAAATATTCAGACAAGTCAACAGAAAAAATTGCCGCTTATGCTTCTGCTAATTTTAATTCAGTAAACTCATGGACTTCCTTAGACTATGAGATACAGGCTCTCATTAACAGTTTAGACAAATTTAAAATCTTTTTAAACAAAGATTTTACTGTTCGAACTGACTGTGAAGCTATAGTCAAGTTCATTTCTAATGAAAATAGTAAAAAAATTAATAAAACCCAATGGTTAAATTTGAAAAATCTAATACAAGGTAATGGATATTTCATTCATTTTGAACATATTAAAGGTAAAAATAACCATTTAGCAGATATTCTTAGTAGAAAGTTATTATCAATATTTGATTCTCCTAACAATTATTGCTGTATGAATCAGGAAATTACAGGAAATATAAAGCCAATAACAGCTGAAGGAACTTCTTCAGATTTTAATAAATAGAAAGGCAAGAGTTTTTTAGAAGAATCTACTTCAAGATGATGGATGTCTCTACTTTTGCTGAGATAAAAGTAAAAGCACTATCCAAAAAATAGAAGAATAAAAACAGCCTGAAAGAAGAAAAAACCCCAGCAATAGGCTCTTCAGAAGTTACTACAGTAAAAACAGAAAATAATCAACCAACTAACATTGCGTGTATGTCTTTTGGACAACAAGAGTTAGTTGTCTTTCAGCCAAACGACCCAAGAAGGTTTAAACCCCTGGTTAGATTGGACCTTAGTCAACAGTGCCTTCTAGATCATCTGTGGAATTTGAAAATAGTAGATCAAGAACGCAAACACAAACAGAAACTATGCAATTGTTTTGCTTATTATTTTTCAAAAATCCAGCAAAAACCTCTTTCAAAGAATTTTTCTTGCTATGTGGTTTTCAAAGGAAATTTTACAGGTGTTTTCAAGCATTACTTACAATTTCAGCTTGCAACACAAAAAAATTACAACCCAGTTTTTAAAGGTTTCTATTAGTTAAATGAAGCCTTGGAAGCTGCTAGATAGGCCTTCGGACCAAATTACTTTGTTGAAGAAGACTGTTATAAAACATACAGTCAAGCGACCTCTGCCACTCCTCAAACACCAGATAAAATTATAAATGACCAGACTGTGCAGATCAATGACTTGCAATATCTTTATCAAAAATCTCAGTCACTACTTGAAGCTTTTATCAAAGAAAACCAGCAGTTGAAGACTCAGGTAGAACAAGCTAACTACAATCAGAAGACAGTTGAGTTATTACAGCAAAGGATAAAACAGCTTGTAGAAGAAAGGGATGATTTGAAACAAAAAGCGCCTAAACATCCAAAAAGTCTCAGTTTCTTACAGCTTTCTAACCATTTAAAGCTGAGGTCGATGCCTATTTTAGAAGAATTATACAGATGGTCAAGTATCGACGTCAAACTAAAAATTGAGAAAACGGTATATGATAGTTGGAATAACCACCAGAAAAACCTTCAAGATATTCTTAAGGGTTATTATAAAACCAGAGCCCAAAACACTCAGTTCAAAATTGTTCAAGACAGGCGATCGAACATGCTAAGATTGCAAACGGATATAGATATGCTACCAAATAATGAAAATGAATTGGTAGATCTATTTGACCATGGTATGGTTTCTAGAATTATTTTTCATAACCATACTCCAGCAAAAACAATAAAGCGATTTGGCGACCGATTTGGGACCATTGCTTTACAGTATCTTAAGCAATTTTCGAGTATTATAGTATGTATTTGTTCTACTACTCCTAAGTTGCTGTCAAACAAGAATTATACATACAGAGCAGCAAGTCATCGTATGGTAATCTTTGTTCATAAAGGCTATACAAGACTCCATGAAAGTAGATGCCTACAGTTATATTACCAGATGTATGAGGGAACACCAATATGGCTAGAAGCTCATGAGCCATGGCACTTCCATCAACATCCTTATACTCTTAGTCCACCACCTAGTTGGAAAACTAAGCTTACATTACAGGCAGAAAGTTCTCGCTATCAAATATGGGGTGAAATGAAATTAAGGATATTACTGCCATTACCAGCAGCAATACATATTTTTAATCCTACAGAAGATGTAATAATATATGACAGAATGGATTCAGAAGAGGAAGCAGAATCTAGCATGGATTTATCTACCAGAAAAGAACTAGAAGCATATGAACCAGATAATATGCAATTAGATTAGCAATTAATGCTCTGTGCTGAACTTCAACTTAGAAGAAACTTCCAAGCATGGTACAGATCTCAGGAGATAGCATCAGAATATTTTCAAAATAATTGACAACCACTTTTCAGCGCATTGTCATCTTTCGGCCAAAAGATAAGTGCGAAGTCTCATCAGAAGATAGGGAGAATATCTTTTTATTTCTTTATGTATTATCTGTCTTTTCAAAATCCTTTCTGTTTAGTGCGTTGGTGCATGTTTGATTAAATTGTTCTGCGTGTTATGTCATCACCCATGTATATAAGGGGAATTAGTCTGTAAGGCATGTAAGAGTTTTTGTATAATAATATTGCAGTTTGAAAAAAATTCCATGGCCGCTTAAAATTCTCTTCCTTTGTTAGTAGTTCTTCCTTTTCTTCCCTACTCCTAATACTTTGAGAGAGATAAAAAAAATCCGTTGTATCACTCCGAAAAACTCCGCTGCTCAGTGACCACTAAAGAATTTAGCAAGTTTTGAGGAATCGCTTCTCGGTCTTTCCCCTTTAACCTTCCGCTACTCTGAATACAGTTAGAAGAATTAGCAAAGGTCTTCATGGATAAGGTGACATTCTCATTCCTTCATCCATTATTGTTGTTTTATCTTTTATTTATAATCATTCAGTTATTACTTTCATTTGTTTTTATTAAATTATGTGTATTATTATGGCTTGTTATGATTAGCATAATAAGCTTTTCTTCAGGCTTTGTGTTTGGGATTTGTGTAGTAGATTTTGTAGAGCTATTTATTCTATATCTTAGTTATGTGCTTGGTTTTAGGTAAATATCAGTTATCAATATATTTGTCCAGTCTAAACTGATTTTTCTGCTATATAAAAAAAAGTAAAATATAAGTAAAATAAAATATAGTAGAATTTCAGCCCCATAATCCATTTTGGTATCAGAGCAAGGTTGATTCTAGGATTATAATGAAAAATTGGAAACCTCTGAGTCAGATATTATAAGATTGCTTGATGCGCAAACCTTACAATATGTCTGAACATGTTAAAAATTTAAAATTATAATTATTGATAAATCATGTAATCGTATCAATTTCAATTATGGGTGAAATCTACTGCTTATGCAAAAAAAATCAGTTGTTTGTTTCTTTAAGTTTTTTGTTTCGTTTTAAATAAGTTATCTCTCCAAGGAACATAGTTTACGGAAGTAGAAAAACTATTTAGCAAAGGATTTTCTAACAAAAAAATGACTTCCGATTTTCAACGTTTTGAATTTTTAAATCTAGATTATACTTTTAAAGAAAGAAGTATAATTTCTCTTGACAACTACAAATTTATTTGTAGATTTCATCACCGGTTTAAACGACTTCTTCATGGAGATGATATGCAGATAAACAGTCTTACAGACCTAATAATAAGTTTAGGTTTTAATTTAGAACAGTACGATAACTCTATTAGAAAACTATTGAAACTATTGCTCGATCAATAGGAGAAAAGAATAGACTTTTAAAACAATTAACAGAGAATTTTGATTTTCTTAAAAATCAAAATGAAAATTTACTACAGTCTGTCTTACAACTTAAGACAATTATTCCAAGTAAGTCTTTGATCTCTGAATTAAAGTTTCTACTAGAAAACAATAAGCCAAAAGCAATTGAAACAGAAACTAAAAGATTAGTTGAAAACTTTAATAACAGAACTCTAGATTTTGATACCAAAATCAAACAAATAGAACAGTTAGTTTCAGAAGTTAAACACATTTTATGGACCTAAACCCATATTTGAAAAAAGCAATAGATAAAGCTACAGAAGCAAGTAAACAAACAGTTGAACCTTTTGGCTATACAGAATATATTGGTACAACAAGGTCAGATAAGGCTTATCCATTTATGTTAAATATTTTGATAAACCTTAATGTTCAAATTCTTGAGAAACTTGAAGTTTTAAAGGAATTAGAAGAAAAACAGAAGTTTGAAAGAGAGTTAGAAAGTATTTCTACTAAACTTACAAACTTATCCCTAGGAAAAAAAGTTGAAGAACCTAAAAGAACGCCATAGTTATACAACTACTGGACTCCTAGAAAATAGTTTACCTATGTCTTTACAACCTAGAGTATCATTTTTTGGTCCTAGTAGGACTCTAACAGAATCTAGTTCATCCAGAGGAAAAACTAAAGATGAAATTTCCAATATCCTTTCTAGAGTCAAATCAAGAAAAGATAAACATGTTGTTCAACTTGATGAAGAAGTCGATCTTGACAGAAATCTCGACTTATATAATTCAAATCAATTGAATGTGTTAAATCCCAGAGTATTATATCAAGCCGGTATAACCAATATAAACACTACTCTAATTAGATCAATTAGAGAAGAAGAAGTAAGAGTTATTAACAATAATGTAACTTTGGATATTCTATCCCCACAAACTATCCATAAGTTAAAAAATACAGGAAAAAGATTTTTTCATCTAGGATTAATTATCATAGGAGTAAAAATCTTGACTAGAAAAGGAACATGAACGAAACTTTTAACATTAGTCTTAGATAAAAGTTGGACAAGCAATATAGAAAAAGCGTTATTATCAGGAATCGAAATAGACCTGAATGAAAAATCTGCTCTTGTATATTGTGTTCCAGACATTTTAAAATCCATAAAAGATCTAAAAAATCTTAAACTTGGATTTTCTACAGTTGGTTTTGACGATTACGTTGGAAACAATTTAATCATTAGTATCGGAATTCTAGGAAAAGCTTCAAACCAATCAGGAATGAAGTTTAAAATAAACTTAGCAGGAATTGTACAGAACATATCATCTAAGGTAATTAAAATGATAGAACCCAGAAGATTCGATCCTCAAGATTTAGCCGGTCTTGAATGGAATCTTAAAGATTTCGTAACAGACGAAAAGTCTATGCTAATGCCAAAAAGTCATGTGATTTACAATAATCAATTTGGGGAACCTAGTCTTCATTTTGGAAATTACAAATTAAAACAAAATGAAGAAGAAACAGACACAGAATCTGAATTAGAGTCACATAATTTAAATGAGTTTATTTCTATTGAACCATTAAATCAATATAATAATATGAATTGGGAAGATGGTCTAATATATGACAGTGAGTCGGAATTAGAAGAAGAGCTAATTCAACTCAACATTAATGAAGAGGAAGATATTCTTGGTTATCTAATGGATAATGAAGAATATGAAGAAAATACAGAAAAAAATGAACAAAACTTTGAAATAGAAACTAGAAAAAGTTTACAGGATATTATTAATAAAAAGATAACTGTTGAGAATATTATACAGGAATCTGAAGAAATGATAATTTCATGCATGACAGATCTAAACATGTGTTATGAAGAGGCATTTACTACTCTTAGTAAATATTTTAACATGCCACTTGTAGACGATATATCTAAGCAAAAAATACCCTTAAGTGATTTTTTCTTAGAAAACAGTTATATGGCAGATATGCCAATGCTTCCTACTAATAAAAGAGGAAGATGGGATGCAGAGGTTCCTGGCACTTCTTGTCCTCCAAGAAGAGGCCCATTAGAAAGAGAAACTTGGGAGTAAATTGATTGGTAATATCAAGACAGTCCATTTTTAGGAAAAGGAAGTCGAAAACCAGTTGGTAAACTATATAGTAGAGATATGCTACTATTAGAAAACCAATCACCCCAACTATGGCCTGAAGAAATTTTAGTTTGGGAACAAAATGTAGTAAGATTTTGGGAAATAAATAAGAAACAAGATATGGACATGTGGGGAGTTCTTGAAACAACCTTAGGTCCATTAGCCCTTGGAATTTATTTATCTACTAAAAAAGATGTGCCAGATGTAATAACAGAACAAAAAAGTTTAGAAAATAATCCTTACAATTTCACATCCTTTGTCAGAATGTTAATAATAGGAACAGATCCTGCAAAAAAGGGAACTGTTTTACAGGAAATTGCTTTTAGAAATTTAGAACAACTTACAATTAAAGATTTTAAGTATATAAAGGAGTTTTCACAAGATTTTGCAACAATGTTTGCACAAACAGGCAAAGCTCGTGATGACGAACTTGGTAATAGATATTTTACCAAACTTCCAGGGGATCTAGGAAGACAAATACATAAAGCTTGGGAAGAAACTAATGGTAACACGGTAGGACTTGGAATTGGTCCTAGAATTATGTTTGTTTTTGAAGAATTAGAATCACGATGCAGAGAAGCTACGTTACCAGAACATATTAAACGTCAAGCTTGGGCATTTTGCTGCACAGCCATTTATACTCCGCAGGCTTATGGTTATCATAAACCTAAGAAGTATTTACGAAAATCCAAAAAATATAACAGATATAAAAAGGATAGATATGTTAGAAGACGACATCCTAACAGAAAATGCCATTATTTTATCTGTGGTGATCCAAATCATTTTGCGGATAAATGTCCCAATAGGCAAAATAACAGACAACGATCCAATTTAGTAGATGAAATTAGAGAATATGATTTAGAATCAGTTCATGAGGCTGATTTTAATGATACAGAATCCATTTATAGTATAGTCTCTAATGACAAAGGAGAAACTTCTAATTCAATAACTTATACCTTAATGAATAAAGAAAAATATAAATAATGTAATCATAATTGGATACAGGGTCGAGGAAATGATCATATCCCTTGTGATTATTGTAATGACCCGATATTTTCAACCATTCGCATCCATTATAAGTGTATAGGTAGACACTCATGCCGGAGTTGAATTTCTCAAAATACCACGTTGTAAATAAAATTTGGCAAATCTCAGAATATATAGTAAATAAATATAATCATAGATCACAGACACAGAGTAAAATAATGCAGCGGAAGTAAAAGAAATAGTAGTTCATGAAGCTACTATATAAATATATCAGAGTTACAAGATATAACAGAAGAAATAGAATACAACAAAGTCTCAATATAATAACCAAGTACAAGCGGAGTAGAACAACGGAATTGAAATAGATAGGACATGACAAGCAGATGATCTCCAGCGATTCAAATCTCCAAGAGAGTGGAAATCCAAATCTGTGAATAACTCAGGCTGACCCGAGCGTAAATAAAATACAAACACTCGAGTCAGGACAATATATACTTATATAATGTAAACCAACTCAAGTGAACTGTAATAAGGTACAAGTAACTTAAAGAATGCTTAGGATCGCCCATTCTTTAAGGATCCGTTAAACTATTTACTATGTAGTAATATACGCTATATACAGTAGTGTCTAATCAGTAAAGTATAATCATATAGAAAATAGCGTTAAGGGGATGGAGAACCTTAACGCGGTCGGATTTTAAAATCATAATCGTAATAAAGCTCGATATGGTAGGTGACACGGCACAACTAGGCAATGCCAGGGTAGATATACCAATTACGCACAAGGACTGATGGATACGCATAGCAGCCACTACCGTTCCACCTCGAACAACACTCTCAAATCGGAGGATGGCCATCTAATCAATCACAAGTAAGAGTATAATATCGAAGAAATGTGTCCGAGAAGAGGTGCTACCTCACTGGTCCGAGATAGCTCCTATTTTAGCCACCTTATGCCAACTCACGGGAGTTGGGTCCACGTAACATACCTTAAGAACGTCGCCACCATCCTACTTCATTCTGGAATCTCCACCGCGTACACGGTTGTCAAAGTGGTTTTCGGTATCGACAGAGAGTATGTCCATATCTGATCCTGGTCTCTTTGCCAACCAATCGTTATTATAACCCGTGGTTATAACTTTTAAAAACAATACTTTACTTCAAAATAAAATATCATTTCAAACCATATCTTTATAAAAATGAAGATTAAATCAATCCCAAACCATTCCATATATTTAAATTTTCATATCATTTCAAAACTTCATTTCAAATCATTTTAATATAATAAAATATCATATCAGTTCAAATCCAAATATTCAACTTTAAATACCTTTTAAATTCAAAGATATCGTTCATTTACTATCATTTCAAATCACCTTTAAATAGTTTATATTCCAATCAAAATAATTCATTTAAACCTTTTAAAAGTGTAATTATTATATTTTCAAATCAAGTATTCAATTTCCAAAGTTTCAAACCATTATGAGTTCGTTTACTAAGTTAAAAACCCTAATTATTAAAATTTCAGCATTTCACAGCATTTAAAAACAACTGCTATAAGTTATATTTGAAAACATTTTAATTCAGCAAAGACAGCACTTAAAACTGCTGTTAAAACTCAGTTTTAGTTGAATTATAGTTCAAAAACAGAAAAGACAGCATTTCAGAAGTGTTGCGGTAGTTCAGATTTCAAAACAAGGGTTAAATTTGGTTTCAGCAAAGACTGCAGACCATTATAGCATTTCCAGAGAATGCTATAATATGCCTGAGTTCAATATTAGCCTATAAGTTCAATTACAGCAACTACAGCATTTCAGAAATGCTGTAATAGCTCTTTTTACACAATTTTAGTTCAAAACAGAATCTATAGCATTTCTGAATGCTATTAAAAGTAGATTTCAGGTGTTAGTGTATTTCCAGCAATTAAATAACTTTAATTTAAAACACATAAACATTTTAAAAATCATATTTTAACATTTAAAATGTTCATTTACACATCATTTAACATATATCTTTTTCACAATAAATTTCTTATAACTAAATCCAATTTTCAACAATTTACTTAATAAGTTTAAGTGTAAAGGTTCCAATTCTTCACATTTCAACAAATAGACTTAACACTTCAAATTTAAATTACCATTTCACAATTTAACAAAATTTCCAATTTTATTTAATTAACTTAAATCTTTAATTAAAACCAAATTTCACATTTCCTAGTCAAGTTATATTTTAAAAGATCACTTTTAAACATTCATTTATTTAACCACTTAAATTCATAGAAAAATCAATAATACTTTAATAAATCACTTAAATTCAAATTTTATCAAATTATCATATTTACCATTTCCAAATAAAATTTAATATCCATTTTATTTATATAACCTAAATATGATTTTTAACCAAAATTCCAAATTTCCAACTTAAGTTATATTTCAAAAATCCAGTTAAACCATTCATTAATTACATTTTTAACACATAGAAAAAAATCATAATTTCTTTATTTTAAACATTTCAAAATCTATTTAAATCAAATTTCATAAATTTATAATTTTTAAAATACTTAAAAATATCCAAAACACTTTATAAAATAACCACGGGCCTGTATATAATTTTCTAACCTAGGTCAAGTGATACGGATATGTATCATTTCAATCCGTAGTTAAAAAAGAAAAATCCGGGTTCTATTATTTCAAACCCGCAATCCCAAGTTATAATAAATTAAATAAAAATCGTTCAGGCCTATTATTTCAGCCCATAACAATTTTTTCCCTATTCTAAAGTCCGTTCGGGTATGTATCATTTCAACCCATAGTGATTCTAGTCTACAGGGAACTTGCAATGGTGATAACTGATATAAATAACAGAATAACATTAAATAACAGTAACATATGATATAAAAGGTGTAATAACAGGTGTGAACATCATATGATAATAATATAAGCATATATAACATGATAATATATTTCTACAGATTCGCAGGGTGTCAATTTACTAGTTATATAGGTACATATTGTCTAGTGAGAATAACTCACCTGTTTATGCTGGAGATATCAAAACCAATGACATAATGGAAACAAAAGCACGATGACAAGACTACGGACTTGAGTGGAGAGCGAATCCAATCTACAACTCTTGTGTACAACCCAAAACAAACAATCAAAACAACAAAATTCAATACGACTTTAAAATGAAATAACTTTGAAATGAAAAGAGATTTGAATGTCGAATCTTTTGCCTTGTTTTCTACAATGCTTTGCATGGCCTAGGGGTTTATTTAGGTCAGGTTTGACATGACTTTGGCATAGGTTTGATCATAGGAATGCATGACATAAAGGCTAGAACATGTGGAGGAAGGTACAACACAAGAATATCAAGAGACTAGGCAACATAGTGGAGTTTGGTTCAACTTTTGGCTCGGTCTATGGGTCAAATGGCTCGGCCATCATCTGGTACAGGTCTGGACAGAGGTTTAGGTGATGAGTAGCAGCAGCCAAAGGTCATGTAGCAAGTGGTGGTGGTGGCTAAGGGGGTGGCCAAAGCAAGATATGAAGGGTAGGTGATGATATGTGTGGTCTAGGCAATGTTTTGTGGAGTTTTGTGGTGATGGCTTCAAGTGGAAGGTCATGGCCTGTCTTGGTCAGAGGGAAGGAAGTGTTTGCTGTAGTAGATGGAGGAGGTGATGATGGGGATGAAGGTGGTAGAGGCTAGGCCAAGCAAACATGTGAAGAGATCAAGGCAAAATTGCATAGAAAGGTAAGAAAAGAAAGTAGAAAGAAAAGAGGGAGATTACCAAAATTTTTTGCAAGATGGAGGCCATGATTTTTTTTTTTAGGGTTTTGGAGCTTTAAAAATTCGTGAATAAGATGAGGGAGTCGGCTGAAAATGAATGAGGAAAAGAACGGCAAAAATAAAATAAAAGATGTATTGATTGAAAAAGAAACGGTAGAATTCAAAAGGGCTAAGCACACAAAAGGTATCAAACTCTTCATATATCTTTAATTCCTTTTTTATAACTTTATATTTCTGGAAAAAATAATAATCCCAGATAAAATTTCGAAATTTTATCAAAATATAATAATTTATATAAATATTTATCAATTATATAAAGTTAAATTAAGAAAATAGCTAAAATAGTAAACTAGTCTAGAAAATTTGGAATTGAATAGAATAAATTTTTAGAAAATTCATATGAGCTTGAAATATATTTTTAAACATAAATAATAACATAAAATAAAAATATATTCACAAAATAAATATTTAAAATTTAATTTACATATAATTTTTAATGAAGAAAATAGCAGAAAAATAGGAAAACAGCCTTTAAAAATGAAAAATAAATGCAGTAAATTTTGGAAAATTTCTATTATCATTTTAAAAATATAAAAAGAGAAAAATAAATATAAAAAAATATATTAACACATATTAAAACAAAATATAAGAAAGAAAATATGATTTATAAAATTTAAAATAGGCAAAATTGCACAAATAAACAAATTATACTAAAAATTGAAATGTACATAACTTTTACATTTTAACTCCGTTTTCAACGAAACGAAAAGTAGTGTTCAAGTTATTAAATCTATTTTTATAATAAAAGATAAAATTTATAATTTCAAACTATATAAAATTTAAACTTAAAAGTCAAAGTTTCACTATTGACCAAAATTCACATTTTCTGGAAATATTAAATTTAGTCATATTTGGAATTCTAATCCACATACAAAATCAAAGTTTTTATATTTACAATAACAAAATTTTATTCTTTTCATAAATAAAGCTTTTAAATCTGGAAATCAATTTAAAAATAATTGTAAAATACAAGGTTGTTACACTCTCCCCCACTCAAAACTTTTCGTCCCCGAAAAGGAACGAGGTACGGGAAAGCACAGAAAAAGATAGAATGAAAAGAATTAAGACAAGATGATAAGAAAATTGGAATTACACCTGATAACTATTGTTATAGGTAAGTTTAACAAGATGGAGGTGATCAAATCAAGAATATAAGCACGAAAAAAATCCTCTAGAGTCTGAATCTCCCTTTTCACTTGACCGACGGTCTATGAATGGAAAACAGTGTTCAGATCTGGATGAGTAACAAAGATTATCAAAGATTACAGAAAGATTTCTAAACAGAAAGATTATAGAAAGATGCTTATACCAGCCTGTAGCAAGATGAGGGAAAATAAGGACAACCAAAAGATGGTTTGAAAAACAAAATAAGATAATAATTTGAAACCATAATGCTTTGAAATCATAACAATTTAGGGATGTTTATCATTTGGAAATCATACTACTAAGATCATAATACTTGGAAATGTTATTCTAAAAAAACATAATACTTAGAAAATCATAACACCTTTTAAAATAATTTTCATTTAAAATATTTTAATTCATTTAAAAGTTGTAACATTTCTAAGTTCATTCAATTATAGAAATTTCCAAAACATTGTATTTTCAAAACAGCAGCACTTATAAAATGCTACAGTAGATATATTAGCATTTCAAATCAGTTTAATTTCAGAAATATTCATTTGGATATCATTTAACTTATGACTTATTAAAACATACTTTTATGAATGGAATATCCCATTTCATAAATAGATATTCCTTTAATAAGTTACACTTAAAATTCCATTTGAAAACCAAATTCTCAATTATCAAATTTTAGTGATGTTAAAATACATTTTAACTATTTAAATCATTATTATTCTTTTTTTTAAGACATATCTATTTCATAAATAAAATATTTATCATAGCAAATATAACAATCAAATTTCTTTACACAATTATTCATTTAGACATCAATTAAACTATGATTTCAAGTTAAATAAACTTTATTACAAAATGTCCAATTCAAATGTATTTTATTTTATCTATTCAAAGATACATTATTTATTATACAACATATTCATTTCAGGAAATAACCTTTATTAAAATTCCTAGGTTAGACTTAAGGTTCCATTTTAAATCAAATTGATTATTAAGTTATTTAAATAAAATCTCTTTAAATTCCTTTTTCACTATTTACCTCTGTTAATTTTTTATCACTAAAATTTATGTGTATAAAATTTATTATAACCACTCAAATTTTATTTATAAAATCCTTTTTATATTGTATATTATCCAATTACATTGTTAACTTCTAAAAAAATTTAAGGTAAGTTATATTTGAATGCAATTGTATTATACAAATAAAACTTTCCAATTCAATTATCTCAAGTTTGAATCATTTATCCAAATTTTTGATTTTTCTTTTTATAATTGAAATTATTCTTTAAGAAAAAAAAATGTAAGAATTAAATTTTCGATTTCCTTCAAACCAGTTAGAGATAAATAATATATGTACATAATATGTCAAATCAATTTTAAATCATATACCTATATATAATATAAATCAAATCATAGTTTAGAAATTCAAACAAATTAAATTCTCAAAGCAACACTGTAGCAAGCCTACAGAGCGGTCTCTTCACTTCGAAACTTGAAAATGAACGTCGATGATGCTGCAGTCATCACCAAAATTATTTTCCAGCGACAAAGAGGAGAGCACTAAATTATTAAACTTAAAAATCCTTTAGAAACAAATTTCTACTTGGAAATACTTTAAATAATATATCCTTTTAAAACTTTAAACACAAGGTTTGAAATCCATCGGAAATTAAATTCTTAAATTCTTGATTTAAATTCATTTCAGTTCCCAAATCAATTTATAAACAACTATTTATAAATTCATTTATAGAGCTATAAATGATAAATCAAGTATTATCATTTTAAATAATCAATTTAAATCAATTTATGAAGTTCCATAAAATTTACTTATATTTCAAAATTATTTCATTAACAGTTTTAAAATAATATTGTGTCAGTTTGTTCTGTCAAAGTGTTTTAGAAATCCTATCGATAGCGTTGATCAGACGAATCGATCGGAAACCCAAATCAACATCAACAACTCAAACAACACAGCATATAAAACAAAACATAGATTTATAGATTTCGTGTACAATTCAAAAATGTTTGGAGATAGTTTAGAAACAAAAGACAAGATGGTTAAGCAGAGTAGAGAGATGGGTAAGCTTAGATAAATTGCAGACAACCTTAACCGATCAACCGTGACTTAATGGATAAGATCAAATGTGTATTTTCTGGGGTAAATCTACCTTCGATCTCAAGAGATAGAGTTTGGAATAATAAAAGATATTAGCATCTAAACCAAGGATAGATATAAATCTCTGGTGAATCGATGCAAATTTGTAAAGGAGTTTCCTTCTTTACCAGAAAATTAGAATATTGGCGAGACAGCCAATTCACTATAAAGATCATTCGAAGTGGAGTTATGTGATACTCCAAAATCAAAAGAAGATGAATAGTGAGGGGCAAGAATGAATTTTGGAACCGCAGGGAACGTTCCAAAAATTCAAAGGAAATTCGAATCAAGAGGAAAAGATTCAAACTCGAACGAAAGTGATTCTGTAAATAAATCTACTCCATATGCTGAGTTTTGCCTCAAAGCCAAAGCTCTGATACCAACTGTAATGACCCGATATTTTCAACCATTCGCATCCATTATAAGTGTATAGGTAGACACTCATGCCGGAGTTGAATTTCTCAAAATACCGCGTTGTAAATAAAATTTGGCAAATCTCAGAATATACAGTAAATAAATATAATCACATATCACATATACAGAGTAAAATAATGCAGCGGAAGTAAAAGAAATAGTAGTTCATGAAGCTACTATATAAATATATCAGAGTTACAAGATATAACAGAAGAAAAAGAATACAACAAAAGTCTCAATATAATAACCAAGTACAAGCTGAGTAGAACAACAGAATTGAAATAGATAGGACATGACAAGCAGATGATCTCCAGCGATTCAAATCTCCAAGAGAGTGGAAATCCAAATCTGTGAATAACTCAGGCTGACCCGAGCGTAAATAAAATACAAACACTCGAGTCAGGACAATATATACTTATATAATGTAAACCAACTCAAGTGAACTGTAATAAGGTACAAGTAACTTAAAGAATGCTTGGGATCGCCCATTCTTTAAGGATCCGTTAAACTATTTACTATGTAGTAATATACGCTATATACAGTAGTGTCTAATCAGTAAAGTATAATCATATAGAAAATAGCGTTAAGGGGATGGAGAACCTTAACGCGGTCGGATTTTAAAATCATAATCGTAGTAAAGCTCGATATGGTAGGTGACACGGCACAACTAGGCAATGCCAGGGTAGATATACCAATTACGCACACGGACTGATGGATACGCATAGCAGCCACTACCGTTCCACCTCGAACAACACTCTCAAATCGGAGGATGGCCATCTAATCAATCACAAGTAAGAGTATAATATCGAAGAAATGTGTCCGAGAAGAGGTGCTACCTCACTGGTCCGAGATCGCTCCTGTTTTAGCCACCTTATGCCAACTCACGGGAGTTGGGTCCACGTAACATACCTTAAGAACGTCGCCACCATCCTACTTCATTCTGGAATCTCCACCACGTACACGGTTGTCAAAGTGGTTTTCAGTATCGACAGAGAGTAGGTCCATATCCGATCCCGGTCTCTTTGCCAACCAATCGTTATTATAACCCGTGGTTATAACTTTTAAAAACAATACTTTACTTCAAAATAAAATATCATTTCAAACCATATCTTTATAAAAATAAAGATTAAATCAATCCCAAACCATTCCATATATTTAAATTTTCATATCATTTCAAAACTTCATTTCAAATCATTTTAATATAATAAAATATCATATCAGTTCAAATCCAAATATTCAACTTTAAATACCTTTTAAATTTAAAGATATCGTTCATTTACTATCATTTCAAATCACCTTTAAATAGTTTATATTCCAATCAAAATAATTCATTTAAACCTTTTAAAAGTGTAATTATTATATTTTAAAATCAAGTATTCAATTTCCAAAGTTTCAAACCATTATGAGTTCGTTTACTAAGTTAAAAACCCTAATTATTAAAATTTCAGCATTTCACAGCATTTAAAAACAACTGCTATAAGTTATATTTGAAAACATTTTAATTCAGCAAAGACAACACTTAAAACTGCTGTTAAAACTCAGTTTTAGTTGAATTATAGTTCAAAAACAGAAAAGACAGCATTTCAGAAGTGTTGCGGTAGTTCAGATTTCAAAACAAGGGTTAAATTTGGTTTCAGCAAAGACTGCAGACCATTATAGCATTTCCAGAGAATGCTATAATATGCCTGAGTTCAATATTAGCCTATAAGTTCAATTACAGCAACTACAGCATTTCAGAAATGCTGTAATAGCTCTTTTTACACAATTTTAGTTCAAAACAGAATCTATAGCATTTCTGAATGCTATTAAAAGTAGATTTCAGGTGTTAGTGTATTTCCAGCAATTAAATAACTTTAATTTAAAACAAATAAACATTTTAAAAATCATATTTTAATATTTAAAATGTTCATTTACACATCATTTAACATATATCTTTTTCACAATAAATTTCTTATAATTAAATCCAATTTTCAACAATTTACATAATAAGTTTAAGTGTAAAGGTTCCAATTCTTCACATTTCAACAAATAGACTTAACACTTCAAATTTAAATTACCATTTCACAGTTTAACAAAATTTCCAATTTTATTTAATTAACTTAAATCTTTAATTAAAACCAAATTTCACATTTCCTAGTCAAGTTATATTTTAAAAGATCACTTTTAAACATTCATTTATTTAACCACTTAAATTCATAGAAAAATCAATAATACTTTAGTAAATCACTTAAATTCAAATTTTATCAAATTATCATATTTACCATTTCCAAATAAAATTTAATATCCATTTTATTTATATAACTTAAATATCATTTTTAACCAAAATTCCAAATTTCCAACTTAAGTTATATTTCAAAAATCCAGTTAAACCATTCATTAATTACATTTTTAAAACATAGAAAAAAATCATAATTTCTTTATTTTAAACATTTCAAAATCTATTTAAATCAAATTTCATAAATTTATAATTTTTAAAATACTTAAAAATATCCAAAACACTTTATAAAATAACCACAGGCCTGTATATAATTTTCTAACCTAGGTCAAGTGATACGGATATGTATCATTTCAATCCGCAGTTAAAAAAGAAAAATCCGAGTTCTATCATTTCAACCCCGCAATCCCAAGTTAAAATAAATTAAATAAAAATCGTTCAAGCCTATCATTTCAGCCCATAACAATTTTTTCCCTATTCTAAAGTCCGTTCGGGTATGTATCATTTCAACCCATAGTGAATCTAGTCTACAGGGAACTTGCAATGGTGATAACTGATATAAATAACAGGATAACATTAAATAACAGTAACATATGATATAACAGGTGTAATAACAGGTGTGAACATCATATGATAATAATATAAGCATATATAACATGATAATATATTTCTACAGATTCGCAAGGTGTCAATTTACTAGTTATATAGGTACATATTGTCTGGTGAGAATAACTCACCTGTTTATGCTGGAGATATCAAAACCAATGACATAATGGAAACAAAAGCACGATGACAAGACTACGGACTTGAGTGGAGAGCGAATTCAATCTACAAATCTTGTGTGCAACCCAAAACAAACAATCAAAACAACAAAATTCAATACGACTTTAAAATGAAATAACTTTGAAATAAAAAGAGATTTGAATGTCGAATCTTTTGCCTTGTTTTCTACAATGCTTTGCATGGCCTAGGGGTTTATTTAGGTCAGTTTTGACATGACTTTGGCTCAGGTTTGATCATAGGAATGCATGACATAAAGGCTAGAACATGTGGAGGAAGTTACAACACAAGAATATCAAGAGACTAGGCAACATAGTGGAGTTTGGTTCAACTTTTGGCTCGGTCTATGGGTCAAATGGCTCGGCCATCATCTGGTACAGGTCTGGACAGAGGTTTGGGTGATGAGTAGCAGCAGCCAAAGGTGATGTAGCAAGTGGTGGCGGTGGCTAAGGGGGTGGCCAAAGCAAGATATGGAGGGTAGGTGATGATATGTGTGGTCTAGGCAATGTTTTGTGGAGTTTTGTGGTGATGGCTTCAAGTGGAAGGTCATGGTCTGTCTTGGTCAGAGGGAAGGGAGTGTTTGCTGTAGTAGATGGAGGAGGTGATGATGGGGATGAAGGTGGTAGAGGCTATGCCAAGCAAACATGTGAAGAGATCAAGGCAAAATTGCATAGAAAAGTAAGAAAAAAAAGTAGAAAGAAAAGAGGGAGATTACCAAATTTTTTTGCAAGATGGAGGCCATGATTTTTTTTAGGGTTTTGGAGCTTTAAAAATTCGTGAATAAGATGAGGGAGTCGGCTGAAAATGAATGAGGAAAAGAACGGCAAAAATAAAATAAAAGATGTATTGATTGAAAAAGAAACGGTAGAATTCAAAAGGGCTAAGCACACAAAAGGTATCAAACTCTTCATATATCTTTAATTCATTTTTTATAACTTTATATTTCTGGAAAAAATAATAATCCCAGATAAAATTTCGAAATTTTATCAAAATATAATAATTTATATAAATATTTATCAATTATATAAAGTTAAATTAAGAAAATAGCTAAAATAGTAAACTAGTCTAGAAAATTTGGAATTGAATAGAATAAATTTTAGAAAATTCATATGAGCTTGAAATATATTTTTAAACATAAATAATAACATAAAATAAAAATATATTCACAAAATAAATATTTAAAATTTAATTTACGTATAATTTTTAATGAAGAAAATAGCAGAAAAATGGGAAAACAGCCTTTAAAAATGAAAAATAAATGTAGTAAATTTTGGAAAAATTCTATTATCATTTTAAAAATATAAAAAGACAAAAATATACATAAAAAAACATATTAACACATATTAAAACAAAATATAAGAAAGAAAATATGATTTATAAAATTTAATATAGGCAAAATTGCACAAATAAACAAATTATACTAAAAATTGAAATGTACATAACTTTTACATTTTAACTCCGTTTTCAACGAAACGAAAAGTAGTGTTCAAGTTATTAAATCTATTTTCATAATAAAAGATAAAATTTATAATTTCAAACTATATAAAATTTAAACTTAAAAGTCAAAGTTTGACTATTGACCAAAATTCATATTTTCTGGAAATATTAAATTTAGTCATATTTGGAATTCTAATCCACATACAAAATCAAAGTTTTTATAATTACAATAACAAAATTTTATTCTTTTCATAAATAAAGCTTTTAAATCTGGAAATCAATTTAAATATAATTGTAAAATACAGGGTTGTTACAATTATTGTAAGCGATTCCCATAAGTTAACAAAAAATTCCAATGTGATAATTGCTTCATAGAAATGTGTTTTCTATGTGCAAAAAAGATTTTTGGAATAGATCTTACAGTTCAAAAACAGAATGTGTTTGATAAAAATGTCTTTCAAGAAATTTTAAACAAACATGAAGCACAGATAAAATTGTTACAATTTGAATTACAAATTGTAAAACAAGACCTATAACACTTAAAAAATGATTCTTTAGAAAAATCCCAAGATATAACTGAGCACACTCAAAGGGAAAACCAGTTAAACATAGAACTTATTCAAACTTTGAATAATGAAATACAACCAGACTTGTTTACTACAAACATTAACAAGTATAATACAAATTTATTAACACTAACATGTAAAATATGGTTTGATGATAATAAATTTATTGAAACCATAGCTATAGTAGACACAGGAAGTAGAAAATGCTCAATTGGCTACTCCTTAGTACCTTTACAGTATCACACTTCACTAGGATATGTAATTACCAGTAAAACATGAAATCAGGATTTTATGGAAATGACACATAAATTACCTGATAATTCTAAAATACAGTTTAAAGATTTTAGTGGAAATTATAGCTCAAAATATGATTTGGGACAATGTACTATTGCACCTAAAGATATAAAATCAACAGACTTTCTTTTAGGATTAAATTTTATCCTAAAATATAGAGGAGCTATAACAATCTCTAAAAATAGTATTACGTTTAGCAAAAAAATTATACATTACCTACTAATTATAATACTTATTCATCAGAGCTCACTCGAAAAGGTGGTGGGCAAGGTGAATTAGATTTTCTTACTACCCAACCAGTGCTTACACAACCAGAAGTTTTAAACTTTCAAAAAGACAAAGAACATAAAAGTACTCTTGCAATTTATGCCTTTGAACATATGAGAGAATTAGAGAAAGGAAAGGAATTCAAGTTTATTCCTCACCAAATAATTTCTAGACTGGAAAAACTTGGTTTCATAGGAAATGATGTAACCAAGAATACAGTTAATTATACCTATAAGATCTTGATTATAAATCCTTAACTTACAATTAAAACAGCTAATATTGACTATTCTCCAATCGATATTAAAGAATTTAAAGTACAGATTGAAGAAATGTTAAAACAGAATCTCATTAGGAGATCTGAATCTAAACACAGATCTGCTGCATTCTTAGTAAGAAATCATTCTGAACAGAAGCGTAACAAACCCAGAATAGTCTACAATTATAAAAGATTGAATGACAATACAGAAGATGATGAGTATAATATTCCAAATAAAGATACTCTCATCAACTTAATACAAAATAAAAGAATTTTTAGTAAATTTGATTTAAAATCAGGCTATAACCAGTTAAAATTAAAAGAAGATTTTAAACCGTGGACATCATTTATGTGTTCAGAAGGACATTTCGAATGGAATGTTCTTAGTTTTGGACTAAAAACAACTCCATCAATCTTTCAAAGATTTATGGATAATATTTTTTAAAAATATGATTTTTTCTTAGTCTACATAGATGACATCTTAGTTGCATCTGACACTATTAAGCAACACAAACAACATTTAAAAACAGTCTTTTCAGAAATTGAAAAGAATGGGCTAGTAGTCAGTAAAAAGAAAATGGAACTCTTTCAACTAAAGATTTCCTTTTTAGGTCTTGAAATTGGGAATGGAAAAATAGAACTTCAACCCCATATTTCACAAAAAATAACAGACTTTCCAGATAAACTAGATAGTAAAAAGAAAATTCAAGCCTTTTTAGGATTGATCAAATATGCCAGAAAATTTATTCCAAATTTAACCAAATTAGTTGGTCCTTTATATGGAAAAATTTCAAAGAATGGTGAATCCAGATTTAATTCTGAAGACATCAAATTGGTCCAGAAAATAAAAGAAGAAGTCAAGAAAATTCAACCACATGAATTACCTTTGACTCAAGATTATATTATTATTGAATGTGATGGTTGTAAAGAAGGATGGGGAGCTGTCCTTAAATGCAAACCCTCGAAATATTCAGACAAGTCAACAGAAAAAATTGCCGCTTATGCTTCTGGTAATTTTAATTCAGTAAACTCATGGACTTCCTTAGACTATGAGATACAGGCTCTCATTAACAGTTTAGACAAATTTAAAATCTTTTTAAACAAAGATTTTACTGTTCGAACTGACTGTGAAGCTATAGTCAAGTTTATTTCTAATGAAAATAGTAAAAAAATTAATAAAACCCGATGGTTAAATTTGCAAAATCTAATACAAGGTAATGGATATTTCATTCATTTTGAACATATTAAAGGCAAAAATAACCATTTAGCAGATATTATTAGTAGAAAGTTATTATCTGTATTTGATTTTCCTAACAATTATTGTTGTATGAATCAGGAAATTACAGGAAATATAAAGCCTATAACAGCTGAAGGAACATCTTCAGATTTTAATAGACAGAAAGGCAAGAGTCTTTTAGAAGAATCTACTTCATAGATGATGGAGGTCTCTACTTTTGCTAAGACAAAAGTAAAAGCACCATCCAAAAAACAGAAGAATAAAAACAGTCTGAAAGAAGAAAAAACTCCAGCAATAGGCTCTTCAGAAATTACTATAGTAAAAACAGAAAATAATCAACCAACTAACATCGCTTGTATGTCTTTTGGACATCAAGAGTTAGTTGTCTTTCAGCCAAACGACCCAAGAATGTTTAAACCCCTGGTTAGATTGGACCCTAGTCAATAGTGCCTTCTAGATCATCTGTGGAATTTGAAAACAGTAGATCAAGAACGCAAACACAAACAGAAACTATGCAATTGTTTTGCTCATTATTTTTCAAAAATCCAGCAAAAACCTCTTTCAAAGAATTTTTCTTGCTATGTGGTTTTCAAAGGAAATTTTACAGGTGTTTTCAAGCATTACTCACAAGTTCAGCTTGCAACACAAAAAAAATTCAACCCAGTTTTTAAAGGTTTATATCAGTTAAATGAAGCCTTGGTAGCTTCTAGACAGGCCTTCGGACCAAATTACTTTGTTGAAGAAGACTGTTATAAAACATACAGTCAAGCGACCTCTGCCACTCCTCAAACACCAGATAAAATTATAAATGACCAGACTGTGCAGATCAATGACTTGCAACATCTTTATCAATAATCTCAATCACAACTTGAAGCTTTTATCAAAGAAAACCAGCAGTTGAAGACTCAGATAGAACAAGCTAACTACAATCAGAAGGCAGTTGAGTTATTACAGCAAAGGATAAAACAGCTTGTAGAAGATAGGGATGATTTGAAACAAAAAGTGCCTAAACGTCCAAAAAATCTCAGTATCCAACAGCTTTCTAACCATTTAAAGCTGAGGCCGATGCCTATTTTAGAAGAATTATACAGATGGTCAAGTATCGACGTCAAACTAAAAATTGAGAAAATAGTATATGATAGTTGGAATAACCACCAGAAAAACCTTCAAGATATTCTTAAAGGTTATTATAAAACCAGAGCCCAAAACACTCAGTTCAAAATTGTTCAAGACAGGCGATCGAACATGCTAAGATTGCAAACAGATATAGATATGCTACCAAATAATAAAATGAATTGGTAGATCTATTTGATCATGGTATGGTCTCTAGAATTATTTTTCATAATCATACTCCAGCAAAAACAATAAAGCGATTTGGCGACCGATTTGGAACCATTTCTTTACAGTATCTTAAGCAATTTTCGAGTATTATAATATGTATTTGTTCTACTACTCCTAAGTTGTTGTCAGACCAGAATTATACATACAGAGTAGCAAGTCATCATATGGCAATCTTTGTTCATAAAGGTTATACAAGACTCCATGCAAGTAGATGCCTACAGTTATATTACCAGATGTATGAGGGAACACCAATACGGCTAGAAGCTCATGAGCCATGGCACTTCCATCAACATCCTTATACTCTTAGTCCACCACCTAGTTGGAAAACTAAGCTTACATTACAGGCAGAAAGTTCTCGCTATCAATTATGGGGAGAAATGGAATTAAGGATATTACTGCCATTACCAGCAGCAATACATATTTTTAATCCTACAGAAGATGTAATAATATATGACAGAATGGATTCAGAAGATGAAGCAGAATCTAGCATGGATCTATCCACCAGAAAAGAACTAGAAACATATGAACCAGATAATATGCAATCAGATTAGCAATTAATGCTCCTTGCTGAACTTCAACTTAGAAGAAACTTCCAAGCATGGTACAGATTTCAGGAGATAGCATCAGAATATTTTCAAAATAATTGACAACCACTTTATAGCGCATTGTCATCTTTCGGCCAAAAGATAAGTGCGGAGTCTCATCAGAAGATAGGGGAATATCTTTTATTTCTTTATGTATTATTTGTCTTTTCAAAATCCTTTCTGTTTAGTGCGTTGGTGCATGATTGATTAAATTGTTCTACGAGTTATGTCATTACCCATCTATATAAGGGTAATTAGTCTGTAAGGAATGTAAGAGTTTTTGTATAATAATATTGCAGTTTGAGAAAAATTCCATGGCCGCTTAAAATTCTCTTCCTTTGTTAGTAGTTCTTCCTTTTCTTCCCTACTCCTAATACTTTGAGAGAGATAAAAATTAAAAAAAAAATAAAAAATTAAAAAAAAATCCGTTGTATCACCCTGAAAAACTCCACTGCTCAGTAACCACTGAAGAATTTAGCAAGTTTTGAAGAATCGCTTCTCGGTCTTTCCCCTTTAACCTTCCGCTACTCTGAATACAGTCAGAAGAATTAGCAAAGGTCTTCATGGATAAGGTGACTTTCTCATTTCTTCATCCATTATTGTTGTTTTATCTTTTATTTATAATCATTCGGTTATTACTTTCATTTGTTTTTATTAAATTATGTGTACTATTATGGCTTGTTATGATTAGCATAATAAGTTTTTCTTCAGGCTTGGTCTTTGGGATTTGTGTAGCAGATTTTGTAGAGCTATTTATTCTATATCTTAGTTACGTGCTTGGTTTTAGGTGAATATCAGTTGTCAATATATTTGTCCAGTATAAACTTATTTTTCTGCTACAAAATATATATATAGAGAGAGAGAGAGCGCGCGATACTCAAACAATTTGCACTTCACAACCTCACATGCACGTATATTTTTATTAACTCTCTTATATACTCAACACACTACCTACATAAATACACAGCCGCACACCTATGTACACTAATTTGCACACAGAATATCTCCTACAATAGCAGCGATGCATGTGTAATGACATACTCTCATGCACACAACAATCTCCATGCATATTTTAACTAAACTCCCACATCATAGCAGCCTACACTAGTATAGGATCACCTACACACACAAGAACACACCCCTGAACCCATATATACACAACCATGTACCCATATTACCACAACACGCACTCCAGCGCGCGAACACACACACATAAACTCTAAAGCAAGGAAATACAAACACACATTCACACAATGTAGAATTGGTCCAGGCTTCACCCAAGCACACACATACGAGAAAACATGAAGAATTTTAAACAAACAACCTCTAGATCCTTCCGAATAATAGGTTAGGATAACCGATGATTGCCTAACTTTGACTTCCTGTATAAATAAATAACGGAAATTTCCATTTCATTTTTAACATAAAAATATTACCCTGGCAATGTCCAAATAAAAACCATAAATGAAAACTTGAATAATTACTGTATCAAGGATTACATAACCCTGAATAAGCTAGCCTATCAATCATAGAGCAGAGATTAGCTGATATAAGCTACATAACCCAATCTAGCTATTGTATACAGAATTACATATATAATGAAGTGATAATTAAAATGCTTTTCAAAAAATTGATCCTAAGCGTCACTCATTTGTGGTATCGGTAACATAAGTGTTGATCTCATTTAATAACTCAATGCGTGTAGTTAGAAATCTTGTGAGAATTGATATGATGAATATTGTAGAAATTAATGAGAGAAGAATGATAACAAAGAAAGATTTGAAGTCTTGTATTACTTCACTGTTTTTCAATACATACAGTTCTGTACAAATTGATTGAAATATATAATACAAATGTTGGGCCGGTCAAGTACTTATAGCCCATTACCCGAAGTACAATTTAATGAAGATAAAACTGAAACTAGGGTTACAGCCTTTCATATTCTAACTCCCCCGTTCAATTTTATCTAGGGTTTTCTTCTTCCTTCCCCATTTCTGCGTCATTGTCTTCAACTCTTAGATCCTCCTTTAATCGAGTGAATTTTTTTATTGATAGAGCTTTCGTCAATATGTCCGCTCTTTGAAATTGTGCTGGAATATGGTTAACTCTCAGCTTACCCTCTAGAACCTTCTCACCAACGAAGTGCAGATCTATTTCAATGTGCTTTGTTCGTGAGTGTAGGACAGGATTTGATGAGAGGGAGACTGAGCTTAAGTTATCGCACCAGATTATTGGGGTATTCGTAGGATTAACTTGAATTTCACTAAGCAGAGACATAATCCATGTGATTTCTGTTGTGGTACTAGCGAATGCTCTATACTCAGCTTCAGTACTGGAGCGTGAGATGGTGGCTTGTTTCTTCAAGCTCCATGAAATAGGGTTGCTGCCTAGGTAAACACAGAAACCTGTGGTGGATCTTCGGTCATCAGGATCGGAGGCCCAATCTGCATCACTGTAAGCTTGTATGTTTAGAATTTTTTTTTTTGTTGAGATGCAGTCCATGATTCATTGTTCCCCTCAGGTACCTTAATATGCATTTTACTGCTTTCCAATGATAGCTGAGTGGATTGTGCATGAATTGGCAGACCTTGTTTACATTGTAACTTAAGTCTGGTCTTGTTATTGTAATGTATTGTAGTACCCTTACAATACTCCTGTATTCTTTTTCATTTGTAATAGCTTCTCCAGAGTCTCTTGATAGTCTAAGACTACTGACCATAGTAGTGGGAAGTGATTTTGCTTGATCCATATTTGCTCTTTTTAGAAGATCATGTATATATCGTTTTTGGCATAGAAACATTTCTGAATCGTTTTTTCTAGTGACTTCAATCCCAAGGAAGTAGTGTAAATCACCTAGATCCTTTATGGAGAACATTTTGTCCAGATGATCAACTGTTTGATTCATAGTTTGATTGTCGTTTCCAGTGATGATAATGTCATCCACATATACCAAAATGTAAGTGACCCTTTCCTGTTTACAATGCAGGTATAATGAGCTGTCAGATTTTGTTGGTGTAAATCCCAGAACCATTAATGTTGATTTAAGTTTTTCATTCCATACACGAGGAGCTTGTTTCAGTCCATAGATGGCTTTATGTAGCTTGCATACTAGATTGTTGCTATCCTCCTTTTTGTAACCCTCTGGTTGCTCTATATATACATTTTCATTTAGTTCTCCATTGAGAAATGCATTATTTACGTCGAGTTGTCTAATTTTCCACCCTCTGTTAAGTGCCATGGTTAGCATAATTCTTATTATGGTTGGTTTGACAACTGGGGAGAATGTTTCATTGAAGTCAAAACCATATTGTTGATTATATCCCTTGGCTACCAGCCTTGCTTTATATTTTGCAATACTTCCATCTGGTTTTCTTTTTACTTTGTAGGTCCACTTACATCCAACGATGTTTTCATCTTTGGGTGGTGGTACTAGACTCCATGTCTTATTTTTTATAAGAGCACCATATTCATTATCCATGGATTGTTTCCAGTTGTTATTTGTGATGGCTTCACTGTAGTTCCTCGGTTCTGTTTAATCAAGTTGAACATTGTATATTTTTGGTTTGAATATTCCACTTTTTGATCTTGTAATCATGTGATGTCTTGAAATTTCAGGTGGTGGCTCTTGAGTAGGTGTACTTTCGTTGGTATGTTGAGATGTAGATGATGAGGGCTCTCCTTGGCATGGATTGATGTCACTCCTTTGACTGTCATTGTGGAAGGAGCTGGAGGAATCATGTGAGTTATGACCTGATCCAGTGTCACTGCTGGCTAGAGTGTGTTGTGACCCTTGGTCTCTCTGCACACTTCCATTTGCTTTGTTCCATTCTGGTATGACAGGTATGGGATGTATTGTGAAGCTGTCTTTGTTGTGCATTTTTCCAGTTGCTTGTACATTTTAATCTGCAAATGGAAAAATACTCTCATTAAATACCACATGTCTTGAGACATAGATCCTACTATCATTGCTTAAGCATCTGTATCCCTTCTGATTATTTCCATATCCAATAAAAGTGCATGGGGCAGACCTGAGACTCAGTTTATGTTTATTGTATGGTCTCGGATATGGGAAGCATAAGCAACCAAATGTCTTTAGGTCTTTATAGTCAGGTTTTACCCCAAATAACACTTCTATGGGACTCAGATGTTTAAGAATTTTTGTAGGTAGTCTATTAATTAAGTATACTGCAGTGTTGAAGGCTTCTGGCCAGAACTTCATGGGTAAAGAAGCCTGTGCAAGTAGAGTAAGCCTGTTTCCACTATATGTTTGTGTTTTCTTTCTGCTATTCCATTTTTCTTAGATGTATACGGGAAAGTTGTTCTGTGAACAATGCCTTTTCTCTGAAAATATTCCTTTAGTGGTTTATATTCACTGCCACCATCAGTTTTCATAATTTTGACCTTATTGCATAGCTGTTTTTCTACTTGAGTTATAAATTGTATAACAGCTTTTTGTGCATCTGATTTAGACTTTAGAAAGTATATCCAAGTGTATCTAGAGAATAAGTCAACAAAAGATATGTAGTACATGTAGTTGTAGTCTGAACCTATAGGAGCTGGTTCCCATAAGTCTGTTGCTACTAATTGTAGTGGTTTACTAATGACAGTGGTTGAATCTGCAAATGGCAATTTATGGCTCTTGCCTAATTGGCAGTAAGTGCAAACATATGGCAGAGATACATCAATAGAAATATTATTGCTCATAAGAATTTGCTTTACAGTGTTTACATTAGGATGTCCTAATCTATAATGCCACTGAGTAAATATTTCCTGATTTATGACATGTGACTCAGTGCTATTACACCACATATTCCTAATATTGCTCTTTCTTGTATTCCCAAGATTGAGTTTGTATAATCCCTTGTCCAATTTACCCTGTAACAATATGTATTGATTTAGTAAATCCCTAACTAAACAGAATTTAGGGTGAAACTCAAAATACACATTGTTGTCATTAGCAAATTGAGATACACTCAATAAATTCTTCTTAATTTGTGGCACTCTCAATAAGTTATTGAGATAAAGAAGTCTTTTACCTGGAACACTGCTGTTTCCAACATGTGTGATTTTTAGAGCTTCACCATTCCCCATATGAATGGAATGCATACCTGTATATTCTTTATTGCCAATATTGAGATTCTGTAGGTTGCTTGTGAGATGGTTGGTTGCACCTGAGTCTGGATACCAATCCTCTTCTGCTATCTCCTCAGGTCTTGATAGTCTTTCTGTGTTTAGGTTCTGTGTTCTTGAATTTTCTAAATGACTTCCTTGCCTTTGATCTATTTGTGCTACATTTGCACTGGAATTATAATTTCTCTGATTTTCTTGATTCTATTGGTTTGGATAATAATCAGTGTTGAGTCTAAAGTAGCACTGTCTTGCTGTATGTCTAGGTTTTTCACAGATCTGACACTTAGTTCTGTTGCCATTCCATCTTCCACTTCTCCCTCTACCTCTCTATGTATTATTACCTCTTAGATTGAAGTTTTCTTGCCTGATATTTTAACTTTCTTGCTTCTTTCCTTGATTTCTGTTCCTTGAATTTGATGCATAGTTGAGAGATAATTCTATATTGTTTTCTTTTCTTTGCTCGATTCTTCCTTCATGTGACAATAATATTGAACTAACATATTGCATATTGGGTAGATCTTGTTGTGATGAAATAATTGCTGCAACGTACTCATATTCACTATCTAGACCATTCGGAATGGTTAGTATCTGCTCAGTATCAGATACTTTGTGCCCTGCAGTATCAAGAATATCATAGTATGATTTCCCTTAGTTAGATATTCCCTCATTGACATATTTTCTTTCTTCAGATTCTGTAATTGCCTCTTATAGTACATGATTCTTGCAGCTGACTGTGTGTTGAAGTTCTGTTGTATTACAGACCATATCTCAAATGATGTTTTACATCCGACAATTTGTGACAGAAGCCCCGAACTGATGGATGACAGTAGCCATGCTGCCAGTAGGCTATCCTGTCTCTGATAGTTGATGAACTCCTTGTTGACCACTCTTTCTCCTGTGGTGTCTGTTACCATTCTTGCAGGAACAGTGGCTGTTCCATACAGAAAGTCTTCTAATCCATACCCTCTTATACTGGTTTCAACTTGATATTTCCATAATATTAAGTTATTTTCATCAAGAGTTGTTGTTACTAACTTATCCTTTGGCTTTATGATCTTGTAGGAAATTATTTCACTGGTTGATGAATCTTGATTTCTTGATCTTGACCCTTCCTGACTTTTGGCTCCACTTGTTGCTGATGATGTAGTGTCATCATCTCCAGCCATGTTGGGTTATGAGGAAGTGCTGTTGAGAGTTCTGATATGATTGTCTTCAACGGTGCAGCCAACTTTCTGGGTACAAGAATCTTGGCGAGGCACTTTTAATGAGAATTCTTGATTCAGAAGTGGGTAATCTTTATCTCTCAGATGATGAGAAAGCAGAAAAATCTGAGAGCAACCAGGATGGTGAATGATGATGCTTATCTGACACCTTCTTGGATGGCTCTGTGATGATGCAGAAAAATATTACCCTGGCAATGTCCAAATAAAAACCATAAATGAAAAATTGAATAATTACTATATCAAGGATTACATAACCCTGAATAAGCCTATCAATCATAGAGCAGAGATTAGCTGATATAAGCTACATAACCCAATCTAGCTATTGTATATAAAATTACATATATAATGAAGTGATATTTAAAATGCTTTTCAAAAAATTGATCCTAAGCGTCATTCATTTGTGGTATCGGTAACATAAGTGTTGATCTCATTTAATAACTCAATGCGTGTAGTTAGAAATCTTGTGAGAATTGATATGATGAATATTGTAGAAATTAATGAGAGAAGAATGATAACAAAGAAAGATTTGAAGTCTTGTATTACTTCACTGTTATTCAATACATACAGTTCTGTACAAATTGGTTGAAATATATAATACAAATGTTGGGCCGGTCAAGTACTTAAAGCCCATTACCCAAAGTACAGTTTAATGAAGATAAAACTGAAACTAGGGTTATAGCCTTTCATATTCTAACTCGTGTAAAACGTGAATAACTCACTGTGAAAAAATCTAGTTAAGTGGACAACTTAGGAAATCCATCATGCCAAAAAACTATAAATATATGTACATTTTTTTCTTCGAAAGGTTGATAGATCAAATATCAAAGGCTTATACATACACACATACCTACACTTGCTCATGGAATGCGTGATAAACCAATACCGAACCAAAAACATATCCAAATTCAGCTCAAATACATTGCGCACACACCCAAAATCTGTTGCGCACTCACTGCTCTATGCGTTTGCTTCTTCCTTTGTTTTCTATGCACGCACCCATATAGAAAGCCCATACAGCAGTAACTAAGAACTTAGATTCATTCTTGCGAGACATTGTAACAACCCACCTTGGAATTGGCCTAAATTTCGATCAAGAAAAGACCCATCAAAACTTACATCCATTCTAAGGAAGGCTTTTGGTTGGAAAAAGAAATAATAATACAGAGCCATAACTAATCATTCCTAGCTCATATCGGATGGAATAAAATATAATAGAAAAGTATACGCATTTATTTTAAAACCATAAAATGTCATAATACAAAATGCCACCAAATCGTATCATAAATCTATTACAATAATTGTCTAAATACATGGGTACACATAAAAACAAGTAATAATGATAAATACTGCCATAAGTCAAGTTTCTCCATCTCTAAGCATAGTCGCCGCCGTTACTCCATTTTTAACCTATGTTGTAATGAGGAGAGAGTTATAATAACAAGTGTTTGGTGAATAAAAAAACCTCAAGTCCTACCTTTTCAGTACTTGGGCAGTATATTTCAAGATAAGAATATGTATATGAACATAAAACCATTAAAACCATTTAATACTTCTTATAAGGAAAGGAGGCAGGTCCTCAATCAACCACTTAATACCTTCCATTCTAGAAGCAGCTTTCTAAAATCCCATAATCCAAATTTTACATCATAAATAGCTAGCAATGCAAAAGAGATAGTACCCAAGTCACTTAATACCTTTTATTGGACATTAGGCAGACTCTGCTCATTTAATACCTTAATTTTGGCAGATCCCATCATTTAATACCAATTTCCAAGGCATGCTCCTCAATGATACTATCTAATTGACATCATATAGAATCTTAACTCACTTAATAGTTCTTTATCTGGAAAGGCGAACCCTTAATCAGTCACTTAATACCTTATTCAAAAGTGGACCCCTGTAGAGATACCACCTAACGTGTCCCTTAGGCCATTTAATACTTCATTTGGGGAAAGAGATGGGCCCTCAAACAACCACTTAATACCTCAAGACGCCGAAGCAGACCCCTCGTACTATAGCCCATATTCATAATGAGGTCCCACATTAGTTCGATTATTCGTAGGAACTGGTAGCCAGATTAGCTGGGCAGATTTCCCCTATAAAATTTTGGACAAACCTCGTGTCATTATAAATATTTATC
Organism: Allium fistulosum; assembly: GCA_030737815.1. Taxonomy (NCBI): domain Eukaryota; kingdom Viridiplantae; phylum Streptophyta; class Magnoliopsida; order Asparagales; family Amaryllidaceae; genus Allium; species Allium fistulosum. The sequence goes on along the minus strand of CM060902.1, from coordinate 792,063,745 downwards.
ATAAGGATATCTCACATCAGTGAAGTGTACACAACTGCTGGTAGCCTCAGAATGAAGGGCAGACTTCCGTCATGTAACTCTATTGACCTCGCATCCTTATGACTTGGCTATAAATTAAATACACTCCATATATATAATAATACTCATCTCAGCGTTTCATAAATAAGGCCTTATAAGGAATCTTCCTTATTACATCTTAGAATAATAATTAGGCTATGTAAGAGTTTCCTCTTATTTTTGCCTAACTATCAATTACATTCATAATGGGGGAAATAAATGAAAATAAATACCTAATCAACAACGCCATATATGTAATAATTATACGTTAATTATGCTAATAGAGATAAACAAATATTCCTGCTTAATAACTTCTAAACGCATGGATTTTATGCCCTAAACTAGCGTTAAATGTCTTTCCCCAACCAATTACTATTACAAGTCCTTTTTCTTCAAATTTCCAAGATTTCAACATACCAAAATAAGGTATTCTAATAAACAAAATAGAGAATAAATATTCATAACCAAAACTGCACTAACAAACTTGTAAATAAAATAGAAACTCAATTTATTACACCAAATCAATGGAATATCCTAAACAATAGGAATTGCAATCTAAACTTCATATTCTATTCAACTCCTCTTTTATAAAGAAATGGATAAAAAGGAAATTTGTGTGGAATAAGTGGTATGAACTATGAATAAAATCCATAATCTATACCGCTCATTTCATTAAAGAATCACAAATTGAACCAAAGAAGAAGGAGAAGTGGAATAGACTATGAAATTATCAAAAATTGCATAAATAAAACATATTCCATCAAATTAATATAAATAAGTGAGAATCTCAATATAGAATTAACATTTCGAAATAAAAAGGAATTTTGGGGGATTTTATCCATCGTATCTTCGCAATCCCAAAATCCCTAAGGCGTATTCAAATCTGTAAAGATACACTAAACAATTACTGAAAAAGAAATACTAAGGTTTCCAATCACAGAACAGCCTTTTCTTCGCTTTCCTTGGATTTGCACGCCTTTTAATCTCCTTTAGCATCTCTCTCTTTTGATATATACACAATAGGGAACATGTATATATTTTTATTAGATTCAAAATGGTTGGAGAAAGAAAAAAATAAGAATAGGTTGGAGAAAGAAGAAATAATTAGAGAATGAATTAACTTCTTACCTGAATTCTCTACGGAGTTTCTGAATCTAATTTAGAGAGATAACAATGGCAAAGTTTTATTGAATTCCCCAAAATAATATGAATAAAAAGTGGAGAGGGTAGGGTTTTATTTATAGAGTTTGAAACGCACCAGAACCGTAGGATGGAAGTTGGTAAGAAACGGATAAATCTGGAGAGTACAATTCGATACAACATAGCTTCAAACCCCAGCCGCCATTAGCAACTTTCGTTGCTAAGCGGTCGACCGCTACGGTCGACTGATTGGCCTATGTAGGTCGACCGCTTCTCTATTTCGGGGAATGTTTATTTTGTTCCATTGCACAATTTATCTTATTACCTGCTTAACTTTTTAACGTTAAACATTAATTAAACGTTTACTTAGCCCCCAAGCTAATTTTGAAATTTAAACCATAAATTTAATTTCTCATTTGAATTTGAATTCAAACTAAATTAATTTAAATCAGAAAACTTCAAATGCTCATAACTTCTTTGCTTGAGCTCCATTTTAAGCATATTATATATGGAAATAGATCAATAATTTCTCCACGAACGCAACAGAATAAATTTTGTGGTCAAATTCTGACTTTTATAAAATTTCCATATCTATCTTATCATATTTAATTTAATTTAATCCATTTAATTATGCTTCATTTTACGGGGTGTTACATTCTTCTCCCTTTAAAAAGGACTTCGTCCCAAAATATTTCAAGGGGTGAACGGCCTAACACACAATAACATTCATGTTATACAACCAAGTTATCTGCCCAACCATATACTTAACCAACCATGCAATGTGATTATGTACTATAGACATCTAAAATGAGCTCAATCCTAGTGTGAATGTGTAATCGTGTCATGCAAGTATGTATGCAAACACCATAAACATGCATAAATTTCTACATAAGTGCACGGTGATTGTGAAAAAGGGTAACAACCATCTTCTTCCATCCAATCTAGCAACCATGATGCAACCAAAATCCTAAAATTTGGAGAGAGAAATTACCAATGAAAATCTCTGGGTGAGTATTCTTCATTTTCTCCTCAGTCTCCCAAGTGTTTTCCACCGGATTGTCCCCCCATTGTACTCGGGCCAGTCTAATTATTTTGTTACACAATCTCCTAGTTCCATGCTCTACAATACATGCAGTGGCATGGGACACTGTCGGCTCCATCTCAAAATCCCCCAACCGATCAGGCTCTATGCTAATAGCGGTGTCATGAAGGTATTTCCTAAGGTGAGAAACATGGAAAAAATTATGGACTCATGTCAACTTGTTAGTGAGCTCCACATGTTATGCCAATTTTTCTATCTTTTCCAAAATTCTGAATGGCCTGACAAACCTAGGCGCCAATTTTCCAGACTTGCCAAATCTAACAACCTTCATAAGAGGGGAGATTTCAACAAACGTAATAATCACCAGATCTTATTGGCACGTTTATGCGTACGTGATAGAGGGTTCTCGCATTGTGAACGGTGGCAAAGCTTTGTCTCTTGCCCCTACATGTCACGAGTGGGTTGGCAGGCTAGTAGCCTAGGCAGTCGAGAGGCTGGCCGTGAAACAAGGATGTTTAGGGTTACCATTTGTAGCCACGCCCTTTAAGGGGTGACCGTTTGGGTTGTTACATTTTTTATCAGAGCTTAGGTTAGTAGATCAGAGGAATTAGGATAAATTGAGAGAACGCGTTCGTACTTTCTGATCTAGTATTATTATATTTTTATGTTAGATTCTAAGAATTCCAACTGTAGAAGAAGTTGTAGTTCCATTCCGAAGGAATGAGCAAAACGACAATGGGTTGGATATATCTTAGAGTTGAAATTTTCAGGCCAACTCTGATGTACCCCATGGAGTGCTGGCGATGTGTAAGGCACTGTTGATAAAGAGCATGAGTACAACATATAGCTGAATCCTAGAGGCTGAAGGAGTTCGACTTGATGGTTGAGATGTAGCTACCTTGTGATTTTGGATTTTGATGATGAGTTCCAGTCAAAGACACACATTTATTAAAGATGGGCGGGAAATTGGATTCTATATGTCACAAGCATCCGAAAACCTATTTTGGCAAGAGATTGTCCATCGATCACCTCTTTGATGGAAAACTGGATTTTTATTTGGATAATTAATTTCAATTCCTTAGTCTAAAACCTGTGAGAGAATTTTTATAAAGTATGTTTTGGAAATGCCTTAGATTTTGGAAAAAGGGTTGTCAAAGGATTTCTTTTCCGAAGGATTTATTGTGGAAATTTGGTTTGGGAAAGTTTTGAAAACTTAATTTTCAAAGAAACACGTATACTACTATGCTGGTCATGTTAAGAAATTTTTAGTTTCTAAAAGATTAATTTTTGAAATTCTTAGATATTTATATGTATATATCAGTAAAGGCTTGATATTGAGTTTTGGTAAGGAAATAGTTTTCCAATTTGAGAAATTTGTGTTCTAAAAAAAAGTTTTTTGGAAACCTAAATATATATATATATATATATATATATATAAGTTTTATTTTTAAGGGAAGTTTTGGTATGATATTGTAATGACCCGTTTTTTTACGGATCGAATGTTTGTAAAACAGTTGTCATTAGGTCGTAGTGTTGGTAAGTCGTCCGGAGTTTAGTTCGACTAGGGCTTAGGTCGTATAGAAGATAAGCCGTGTGTAGCTTAGGTCATCTGGAAGATAAGTCGTGGGGTGGCTTAGGTCGTGGGGTAGGTTAGGTCGAGTAGTAGTTAGGTCGAGTGAGCGACTTAAGGGATTGGAGCGACCTAAGGAAGTTGGTGACTTAAGATAGTGGACGACCTAAGAGTTAGCAACCTACAGGAATCGGCGACTTAAGGAGTAGACGACCTAAGGTTTGAGCGACTTAAGGAATGACAGCGACCTAAGGAACTAAGCGAGTTAACGACCTAAGAAGGTTAGGTCATGGACGAGTTAAGGAGATAAGTGGGTTGAGTCGTTAGGCCGTGTGGATGTTAAGTTGTATCCTAGTTAAGTTGTTAGGTCGAGTAGCGTTAAGTCGCGCAAGGGCTTAAGTCGTAGGTCGCGGATTAGTATTGAGTTTTAGGTCGTGGAAGCGCATATGCAGTTAGGTCGTGTGGTGTTATGTAGCTAAGTCGCGTGCATGTGCTAAGTCGTTGAGTCGGAAGCTGTTATGTCACGCAAAGTGGTAGGTCGTGGAATCTGGTAGGTCGTAGGTCGTGGGTATCCTTAAGTCGTGAACGACTTAAAAGCGAGCGGGCGACCTAAGGAAATCAGCCTATAAATAGGCAGGTTCTTATTCATTTTTGGGATCCGGATTTCGAAGTGACGAAGTGCTGCCATTTTGAGAGCTCGAGTTCTACATTTCTTCACTTCTTTTCTCCACTCTAATCTTGTGTTTCCTTCCATCCAAATCGAAGATCAAGATCGAAGATCCAAGAGCTAAAGTTGAAGATCTACATTCTTCGAAGAAAGATTTCATCGTTTGAAGCGGAATTTTGGGGAATCAAGCTAGATCCTTTGCTGTCCAGACCTGAAGTGTGTTGCTTTTGAAGTGTTTAGGTGATTCGGTGAGTGGTGATTATCTCTCACACGGATCCAAAGGAGTATATCGGATTGTTGGCTTGATTTGTGTGAAAATAGTGATTTCCATGCATTTTCTTAAAACCTAAGTATAGATCTACTGTTCATGATGATTTGACATCCATTTTACTACATGTTAACCTATGCAAGTTCATTCATCAAGTTATAGAGATATTGCTCATGTTTCATGCTTGTTAGATTTAGACTCTTTATTTACTAAATTGCCATTATTGTTAATCGTTTATTAGATCATGTTTGAATGTTTGATTACTTGGATTAATGATTGATTTGATTGATTGTTATGGATTAGATGATTGATGATTTGATTTAGACAAGATGGTCGAAGATGATTCAAAAGCTAAGGGAAAGGCTCTTGAATTGGAAAAGCTGCTCGTGGCATATGTGGCAAATGATGAAGCTCATATGGATAGATTTGACGATGATGTTGAGATGAGGCTTTGCTATGATGAGATGAAGCGAGGCATGATGTGAGATAGCCTTGGTTTAATCCAGACGGGATCATTCCAAGCATGTTGATAACTCGGTGAAAGGGTTCGGGTTTGAGGATAATGGTTGGCTCGAGAGGCGCTTGAGCTAGTATGGAAATAGTCGTCGAGGAGGATGACTAGAAGGCTGAGATTTCATCGTTGTTGAAGGTTCTAGCAGGCTCAAAGCAAGAGTACGCTGGGCAGATTCGATAGTCCGTAAAGACTATGATTGGTAGTCGAGTACTCTGGGTAGATTCGGTAGTCCTAGGCACGGGCTGCGATGACGTGCGGAGTTCTGTCTAGAACCGGGATTCCCATTAGCCCTTGACGGACGGCTGAAAGAATGTGCCGGTCATTCAATTAACGGTGGTATCGAAGCAATGATAATAGTGATAGCCAGAATCATGGATGTTTGGTTGTATCGTCATTCGGTCTCAAGAGCGATGTTTTCTGGGTGCTTATCTGATCTTTGTTTAGGCCTTGGGGGTTTGTGCTTGGAAAATATCGACCTTGACTCGAGTGATAATTGCTTTACTTTAAATGTCTGCTTTGCTATGTTTATTTCTGCTTAGTGTGTCTGGGGGCTATCACCGTAGAAAGAGGTGGAGTGGGAGGGTTGGATTCCTATTCCTTTTACCTTTATGCTCTTTTGGTATGTTGTTAGTTAATTTACCGCTCACTAAGACTGTTGTCTGACTCAAGGCTTTATGTTTAACTCTTATTGCCTTGGGCTGTTCATCCATTTTGGGATGGGCAGACTAGGTAGCAGATGACAGGTGCTGTTCTTCGTGACCGACGATGCTGATGACGAAGACGAGCTGGAGGCTTACGTATTAGTTTCTTACTATATGTACTGGATGTTCCGCTGTTTGTATATTCTCTGAGTGATATGTAGTGAGGCTTGATGTATTGACTATTCAGATGTTTGTATTTCAACTATTATGAAGTTTAATTGAAGAGATTCTATTTTGTGAAGCTTCACTATATATATATTCTCTATTGTATTTTATCCATGCGCTGTGAGTAATACGATAGATTCTGCTGTTTTAATCTAACCTTGGCAATCGTCCATGACTGCCTGGCACACTTTACAGCGCACTATTACCTTGTTCAGTGCAGGGGTCATGGGCGGTCGTCACATTTGGTATCAGAGCCAGGTTAATCGATTTTACCCAACGCTCACTGCCGTAACTACGTATGAGAGACGTAATTGTATTTTTGATGGATGATTACTATATATAATATAGTAGCTTAGAAGAGTTTGAGTCCTTTATGTAGTTGTTTCTCAAGGTGTATTGAACATTTCTTTTTATAGATATTAATAATGAGTCGAAGAGAGAGACCAGCTGCTAGGGAAGGCCGTGCTAATGAGGGGGCTGCAGATTATGCACCTATGTTCGAAGCTATGATGACTTCGATCATGAGAAGGATGCCAGCTCCGGGGTCAGCAGTAGATGTTGGAGTTCAAGTTCAAACTTCAAAGCCGGTGGATTTTGCGAAGCTGTGTAAAGACTATACTACTCTTAGAGGAAAGGTTTTCTTGGGAACAGAGTCAACCAATGAAGTTCAGAGATGGATAGATGCTTGTAGAAGAATCTTTGGTGATTTGGGAATCGAGGATGCAACCAAAAGGAAGCTTGCATCAAGACAGCTTCAAAGGAGAGCTTCTGATTGGTGGAACTCTATCACCATTGATACTCCGGAGGAAGAAATTACTTGGGAGAAATTCCAAGTCAGATTCGAAGCTAAGTTCATTTCTACAGCTCAGAAATCTGTTCTGTTTAGGAAGTTTGTGGAGCTCAAGCAAGGTGGAAGCCAGTTCTTGAGTATGTTTCTGAGTTTGAAGCTTTGTCCAAGTATGCCCGGTCGTATATTGAATCTCCTTATCAAAAGAACGAGAAGTTTGTGACAGGCTTGGACAGTTATCTTGGGAGGCAGTTGGTGGATCATCTGGACGATCCATTTGAGAAGCTTGTGGAGAAAGCTCTCAGGCACGAGAATCTGTTTCCTAAAGAAGGGTCTGTTGTTGTTGTGACCAAGGAAGAGTCTAAACCACAGTAGGGTGTAAACAAGAAGAGGAAGCAGCAGCAGCAAAAGGGTAAGGATGGCCAGAAGAAGCCGAAGGGTGAAGTGACCTGCTACAACTGTCAGCAGAAGGGCCATTTCTCTAGAGATTGCAAGAATCCGAAGGTGCCGGCGAAGTGCCACAACTGTGACAAGCCGGGGCATATTAGGAAGAATTGTCCAGAACCGCGGAAGGACAAGCAGATTGTGCAAGCTTATGCTTTGGGGGCTGTTCCATCATCTTCAAAAGCTCCTACCGCTGAAGAGAAAGGAAAGAGTGTGGTGGTTCAAGGTACTCTTTCCATATGTGGTGTTCCATTTAGAGTGTTATTCGATACTGGGGTGTCGCATTCGTTTGTTTGTAATGAACTTGTAGGCCGGTTGGGTTTAGAACCGGATATTGTTGATAGGCCATTGGTTGTGACTAATCCAGTTGGGGGTTCGTCTTGTTTGTGTATGCTATGTCGTGGTCTGATTGTATCGAGTCATGATTGCTCTTTTGTTTGTGATTGTTTTGTTCTAAACTTTGCGGGGTTCAGAATTATTTTGGGTATGGACTGGCTTAGGAAGTATGCGGTAAAGGTTGATTGTGAAAGGTTGGAGGTGACAGTCGAGAATGTGGAGGGGCGAAAGGTTGTGATACGATGTAAGCATGAGGAAGGCGTCTTCATGAGCTTCATGTATTCGCTGGTTGTTCCACGGGATGGACTGTCATCGATGCCAATCACTAATGGATTTGAGGATGTCTTTGATGAGGTCAAAGGGTTACCGCCGCATAGAGAGATCGAGTTTCGTATCGATTTAGTTGAAGGAGCCAAACCTGTTGTGATGCCTCTTAGGCGGATGGCGCCTAGGGAACAGCAAGAGTTGAAGGTGCAAGTTAATGATCTTTTACAGAAAGGATTCATTCGGCGTAGTGTGTCCGAATGGGGTGCACCAGTTGTGTTTGTAACCAAAGTGGATGGATCGTTGAGGTTGTGTGTGGATTATCGTGAGCTGAATAAAGTGACTAAGAAGAACAAGTATCCATTGCCGAGAATAGATGACTTGTTTGATCAGCTTCACGAAGCTAAGGTGTTTTCTCAGATGGATTTGGCAACGGGATTTCACCAGTTAAGAGTGGCTAAGGATAGTGTGCCAAAGACTGCTTTCAGGACACCATCCGGTTTCTCTGACTGGCTGGTAATGCCGTTTGGATTGACCAATGCACCAGCATATTTTGTGGATCATATGAATAGAGTGTTCAGGGATCAGTTGAACAAGTTCGTACTAGTGTTCGTGGATGATATTTTGATTTATTCCAGAACTGAAGAAGAGCACAAGACGCACTTGCGTATTGTTTTGGAAATCTTACGGAAACATCGGCTGAAGGCTAAGTTTTCGAAGTGTCACTTCTGGAAGAGCGAAGTGAGGTTCTTAGGCCATATTATTTCTGGAAATGGAATAGCAGTTGATCCCGCTAAGATAGCAGCAATCCAGGATTGGGGTAGACCTAAGAATGCATCTGATGTGAGAAGTTTTCTTGGATTAGCAGGATACTATCGTCGATTTATCAAAGAATTTTCCAAGATAGCTGCACCGTTAATAGGATTGACGAAAAAGAATCAAGTATTTAGATGGGATGCTAAGTGTGAGCAAGCTTTCGGAATCCTGAAAGAGCTTTTGACAAGTGCTCCTGTTTTGACTATTCCAAGTGGAAATGATGAGATGGTGGTTTACACCGACGCATATGGTACTGGACTTGGAGCAGTGCTGATGCAGAAGGGTAAAGTTGTTGCGTATGCAAGTCGACAACTGAATTCGCACGAAAGGAATTATCCGACTCATGATTTAGAGTTAGCGGCGATTGTATTTGCTCTAAAGATGTGGAGACATTATCTATTGGGAGTTCGATTCGAGTTATTTATAGATCATAAGTCATTGAAGTATCTTTTCTCTCAAAAGGATTTGAATCTTCGGCAGCAACGATGGCTAGAGTTTTTGGCATCATATGATTTTAGTATAGCCTATACTCCGAGAAAGGGTAACGCAGTGGCAGATGCGTTAAGTCGAAGACATGCAGGATTGGGAGCCATGTTTTCAGAATGGAAGAGTCTCAAGTATTTGGCTGGATTTGACTTCAGGCCCATATGTGAATTGGAACCTGAGATGTTGGCAAACTTATCGATAAGACCGACTCTTGTGGAAAGAATTGGCGAGAGCCAAAAGCGAGACGATAAGCTTGTCAAGATTATCCGTGATTTGGAATCTGGATTGGACCCAGAAAAGGATAAAGGATTCGAGGTCGATCAAGAAGGTTGGCTTCGGAAGCAAGGACGACTAGTTGTTCCCGATATAGCTGAATTGAGGAATGAAGTTCTGAAGGAAAGTCATCACTCGAAGCTGACAATTCATCCAGGTGGAAATAAGATGTATCGGGATATGAAGAGAACCTTTTACTGGGAAGGTATGAAGAAAGAAGTTGGAAATTTTATTTCCAAGTGCATGAACTGCCAGTTGGTAAAAGCCGAACAAAAGAATCCAAGTGGATTGCTTCAGCCATTAGAAGTTCCTACATGGAAATGGGAGCAAATATCGATGGATTTTATCGATGGACTACCTAGAACCAGAACGGGAAATGAAGGGATTTGGGTCATCGTAGATCGTCTGACTAAGAGTGCAAGATTCATTCCTGTTCGATCGACTAGGACTGCATCAAAGTTAGCTGAGTTGTATGTTAAGTGGATAGTTCGATTCCATGGTATTCCAAAGAGTATAGTGAGCGATCGAGACCCATTGTTCACTAGTGGATTTTGGAAGAGCTTTCAGGAAGTTTGGGAACCGAGTTGTGTTTGAGTACAGCTTATCATCCCCAAACAGATGGTCAGACTGAGAGAGTCAACCGAGTTTTGGAAGATCTCCTTAGAGCTTGTGTTTTAGATTTCGGAGGATCATGGGAAGATCATCTTCATTTGGTAGAATTTTCGTATAACAACAGTTACCAGTCAAGCATTGGTATGGCACCATATGAGGCATTGTATGGAAGACCGTGTAACTCTCCGACATGTTGGTTAGAAATAGAAGAAAAGCTGATACTTGGGCCAGAAATGATTCGACAGACATCGGATTGCATAAAGATCATTCGGCAACGAATGAAGGCAGCCCAAGACCGTCAGAAAAGTTATGCCGATAAGCGTCATAAGGATTTGGAATTCGACGTAGGTGATATGGTTTTTGTGAAGATTTCTACACTGAAGAATGTTATTCGATTCGGGAAGAAAGGAAAATTGACTCCGAGATTTGTTGGACCATTCCCGATCATCGAGCGAATTGGAAAGCTCGCCTACAAATTGGAGTTACCAGAAAAGATGTCGAGTGTGCACAATGTTTTTCATGTATCGTATCTACGGAAGTATGTGCACGACTCGAATACAGTAGTTTCTGCAGATAGCTATGAAGATTTCGAGACTGATCCAGTCGATAAGAGACCTCGTAAGCCGCTTCGTGTTGTGGAAACTGACACGAAACAGCTTAGGAGGAAGGTAGTTAGGTTGCTCAAGGTACAATGGAGTGATGATGTTAACGACTGTACATGGGAGGTGGAAGAGAGGATGAAGGCAGCTCATCCTGAACTCTTCAAGGTATGGCCATAAGGTGTCGTGACATCTCATGACATTGTAACTTGTTTTAGTTTTAGAATTCTGCATGCTAGGCTAGAATTGGATGCATGGTTTGTTGATTGCTATGGATGGTAGGCATGCAGAATAGCTTTTGATTGCTCTTGTTTGTTTGGAATTTCGGGGGCGAAATTCCTAAGGGGGAGAGAATGTAACGACCCGTATTTTTACGGATCGAATGTTTGTAAAACAGTTGTCATTAGGTCGTAGTGTTGGTAAGTCGTCCGGAGTTTAGTTCGACTAGGGCTTAGGTCGTATAGAAGATAAGCCGTGTGTAGCATAGGTCGTCTGGAAGATAAGTCGTGGGGTGGCTTAGGTCGTGGGGTAGGTTAGGTCGAGTAGTAGTTAGGTCGGGTGAGCGACTTAAGGGATTGGAGCGACCTAAGGAAGTTGGCGACTTAAGATAGTGGACGACCTAAGAGTTAGCAACCTACAGGAATCGGCGACTTAAGGAATAGACGACCTAAGGTTTGAGCGACTTAAGGAATGACAGCGACCTAAGGAACTAAACGAGTTAACGACCTAAGAAGGTTAGGTCGTGGACGAGTTAAGGAGATAAGTGGGTTGAGTCGTTAGGCCGCGTGGATGTTAAGTCATATCCTAGTTAAGTTGTTAGGTCGAGTAGCGTTAAGTCGCGCAAGGGCTTAAGTCGTAGGTCGCGGATTAGTATTGAGTTTTAGGTCGTGGAAGCGCATATGCAGTTAGGTCGTGTGGTGTTATGTAGCTAAGTCGCGTGCATGTTCTAAGTCGTTGAGTCGGAAGCTGTTATGTCGCGCAAAGTGGTAGGTCGTGGAATCTGGTAGGTCGTAGGTCGTGGGTTTCCTTAAGTCGTGAACGACTTAAAAGCGAGCGGACGACCTAAGGAAATCAGCCTATAAATAGGCGGGTTCTTCTTCATTTTTGGGATTCGGATTTTGAAGCGACGAAGTGCTACCATTTTGAGAGCTCGAGTTCTACATTTCTTCACTTCTTTTCTCCACTCTAATCTTGTGTTTCCTTCCATCCAAATCGAAGATCAAGATCGAAAATCCAAGAGCTAAAGTAGAAGATCTACATTCTTTGAAGAAAGATTTCATCGTTTGAAGCGGAATTTTGGGGAATCAAGCTAGATCCTTCGCTGTCCAGACCTGAAGTGTGTTGCTTTTGAAGTGTTTAGGTGATTCGGTGAGTGGTGATTATCTCTCACACGGATCCAAAGGAGTATATCGGATTGTTGGCTTGATTTGTGTGAAAATAGTGATTTCCATGCATTTTCTTAAACCTAAGTATAGATCTACTGTTCATGATGATTTGACATCCATTTTACTACATGTTAACCTATGCAAGTTCATTCATCAAGTTATAGAGATATTGCTCATGTTTCATGCTTGTTAGATTTAGACTCTTTATTTACTAAATTGCCATTATTGTTAATCGTTTATTAGATCATGTTTGAATGTTTGATTACTTAGATTAATGATTGATTTGATTGATTGTTATGAATTAGATGATTGATGATTTGATTTAGACAAGATGGTCGAAGATGATTCAAAAGCTAAGGGAAAGGCTCTTGAATTGGAAAAGCTGCTCGTGGCATATGTGGCAAATGATGAAGCTCATATGGATAGATTTGACGATGATGTTGAGATGAGGCTTTGCTATGATGAGATGAAGCGAGGCATGATGTGAGATAGCCTTGGTTTAATCCAGACGGGATCATTCCAAGCATGTTGATAACTCGGTGAAAGGGTTCGGGTTTGAGGATAATGGTTGGCTCGAGAGGAGCTTGAGCTAGTATGGAAATAGTCGTCGAGGAGGATGACTAGAAGGCTGAGATTTCATCGTTGTTGAAGGTTCTAGCAGGCTCAAAGCAAGAGTACGCTGGGCAAATTCGATAGTCCCTAAAGACTATGATTGGTAGTCGAGTACTCTGGGCAGATTCGATAGTCCTAGGCACGAGCTGCGACGACGTGCGGAGTTCTGTCTAGAACCGGGGTTCCCATTAGCCCTTGACGGACGGCTGAAAGAATGTGCCGGTCATTCAATTAACGGTGGTATCGAAGCAATGATAACAGTGATAGCCAGAGTCATGGATGTTTGGTTGTATCGTCATTCGGTCTCAAGAGCGATGTTTTCTAGGTGCTTATCTGATCTTGGTTTAGGCCTTGGGGGTTTGTGCTTGGAAAATATCGACCTTGACTCGAGTGATAATTGCTTTACTTTAAATGTCTGCTTTGCTATGTTTATTTCTGCTTAGTGTGTTTGGGGGCTATCACCGTAGAAAGAGGTGGAGTGGGAGGGTTGGATTCCTATTCCTTTTACCTTTATGCTCTTTTGGTATGTTGTTAGTTAATTTACCGCTCACTAAGACTGTTGTCTGACTCAAGGCTTTATGTTTAACTCTTATTGCCTTGGGCTATTCATCCATTTTGGGATGGGCAGACTAGGTAGCAGATGACAGGTGCTGTTCTTCGTGACCGACGATGCTGATGACGAAGACGAGCTGGAGGCTTACGTATTAGTTTCTTACTATATGTACTGGATGTTCCGCTGTTTGTATATTCTCTGAGTGATATGTAGTGAGGCTTGATGTATTGACTATTCAGATGTTTGTATTTCAAATATTATGAAGTTTAATTGAACAGATTCTATTCTGTGAAGCTTCACTATATATATATTCTCTATTGTATTTTATCCATGCGTTGTGAGTAATACGATAGATTCTGCTGTTTTAATCTAACCTTGGCAATCGTCCATGGCTGCCTGGCACACTTTACAGCGCACTATTACCTTGTTCAGTGCAGGGGTCATGGGCGGTCGTCACAGATATAGTTTCTATTATTTAAAAACAAGTATAAAGGAGCATATATTTAGCTCGATGATTTTTCGGTTTATAAAATCGAGGTTTTTAAAATGTTCTCCCTTTAAGGTACAAACAAAATAGGAATAACATTCAATTTTATTGGGGTATGTAGTTTGAAGTGTTGTTGTACCACCAACTATTGGAAGAAATATTTTCGTACGAAGTAGGCAGGAAATATCATCTGGAATATTTTCGGGTTTTTGGAATTGTTGTTGCTTGCAGCAGTTCAGTTGGGACTACTGTGAATTGCTGGAGCATGGTTCGAGACTAGGCGGTAGCCTCTGACACTGCCGCGATGAGGATAGGAATTTTTTGGATCATGTCGACTGAAGGAGACGGCGTGAAATGATGATTATTATTTATTCCGACCCTAATTGGGTCTAGGTTCAATTAACGCCCAAAGCCCGTCTAGTGATTGACCACCTAGCGGTAAACCTAGAGTGGTCTACCATTTAACATGTTTTGGCACAACTTGAACCTGGAACGAAACTATTACGCCCAAATTCACCTAATTGCCTTCTTTCGTTCCTCCTTCCTCAATAACCCAAACCCAATCTCCATCCTCCTCCTCCAATTATCAGCCTCTCCCTTCCATTCATCCCCTAGGCAACACCCTTTTTCCCTACGAGCAACAGCTTGCCTCCCCCTCGTGTTGGTTTTGCATGTTAGATCTCGCCCCACCACCACTCCAGATCTAAACCTTATTTCCTTCCTCCGACCACTTCTTAGCCCAAGACACCTTTCCGCACTACCAGTTTTTCCTTGTACCATTATGGTCTCAACTCTTAAGAGACCACTTGGCTAGACCGGAATGAACAGAAGGTTTCATCGCTTTTGGGCTTGATAGCTATTTGTCGCAGTAGGATTTTCATCGATCCTCTACTTCGAGACCTTTGAGCGGGAATGTTACACATGCTGCATCTGCCTTTTCAATGTTCTATTTGTGCATAATTTCGATAGAGACAACAATTTGATTCGTTCGAAGGTGAAGGTTGTCTTGATTAAGCGGACTAATGATGATCTCTTTGAGACTTTGGAGTCCTCCACGAAGAATGCGGACTTGGATGATTTTGAAGTGGCCGACTCAAAATTTTTGCAGTAGATCTTTCCTAGGATGTCGGCGTTTGGAAGACGGATAATCTACGTCTGACTACCCATCTGGTTGTATGCATCATTCAACATAACATCATCCCTAAGATGAGAAGTTATGACTGGATTTATCCAATGGTATGGAAGACCACATATGCTAGTATTGGCAACATCGCCGTCAATTAGACCCGCACCATTATGATGCAATTTGTTGATCAATGATTAACACTCCACAAAGTCACTTTTCGTATTTTCACCTATCCACTTTTGTCTTTAAGTAATACGAGCGAACCTCCTTGGAGAGGCAGTTTAGTGGAAGGTACTTTCTACCATCATTGAGTTCTTCCTTAGGAAGATGGCAATTCCGAAGCCGTCAGCAACCCCACACTAGTACAAAACAAATCAGTTGCTTCGCCTCATTTGTGTCGGTTGTCCATAAAACCGACACAAATAGTGTAATTTGTGTCGGTTGTTTATTAACAACCGAAACTATTGACTTATGGGGGTAAGAAGAAAATGTTAAAAATGTAATTTGCATCTGTTGTTCTTAAGAAACCGACACAATTGAAGGGAAGCAATAGATTTACTCGTGTCGGTTGTTTGAACAACCGACACAATTAAATACAATAGCATCGGTTGTCTAAAAACCGACACCATAGACACACAACTATTCCCCCAAATCCATTTCAGCCGCCCCTTCTTTTCCCGCCCCTTCTTTTCCCGCGAACCCTAAATTTTCCTCTAAAATTTAGGCCATCACGTACCCGGCCGTGTGTATTTTTTTCAAAGCCCAAAAACCCTTTTCCGTTTATTTTCTCACGCATTCAAAATCACGGCAGCAGGCGATTGAAAATTTAGGGTTCATCTTCGTCTTCGTGCCGTTCGTCGTCCTCCTTCGTTCGTGCGTGCTTCTCTTCTCAAATTTGGCAAGGTACATCCCTATTTCTACTTTGTCCAATTTATTGTTTGTTCGTATGCCCTAAATTGTTTTGCTGTTGCGTGCGAATAATTTGAGCTTTATTCGTGTTTTAGGAGTTTTGTTGCTTGAAGATTAGCTGCTTCTCGTTGTCTTCGTCGCGTCTTCGTGCTTCATCGTAATTATGTGAGTTTTTCAAACTCACGCAACCTATTAAAATTCAGATTTTTGATGTTAGGATTTCAGATTTTGATAGTTTGCATAATACTGAAAACTGGTAAAAAAAGATTTATCAAATTTTATATAGCAGTTGTTACAACACTATCGGCCTTAAATCCAACCCATAAATAATTTGCTGTTCATGGGATTACAAAACTTAGTCGAATTTACTTCAATTTTGGCATAGGAATTCATTGTTTTTTCTTCCCTGTTTTCCCACAGTAGCACTTCTTTCATTTTAACTTTTTCATATACTATTCCAGTAAGTATCGTTTCTTCTCCTAGGTACGTGTATATGTTAGTATATAGAAACCTCAAACGGTATTAGGAATTAGGTCAGTCATTGTGTATGTTTTGTGCATATGTATCGTTCTATATAATAATATATCCTGCTGGTATATTTAAAACCAAGAATTTAAGAATATTTTAAAGTAAATTATATAGCTTTATATACTTATATAGAAACATAAAAATCAGGTGTAGCCTGAACATACATTTAGTTATGTGTACTGTTAAAGTTATACATAAACCCATATGCAGACAAATATGTACAAAATTTTGCATGCAAAGAGCAAACTTAAGATTTTAGAGTAATATATGAAGTAGATGGTGACATAGTAAACCTTTTTTTTAACACCGCCAGTAGGAGTACAACTGCATTATTACAAAAGCTATAGGTTTGAATTGAAATGTCCACGCAATAGTACACTGTAATGGTAAGCACTGAAACTGTTATGAGAAGCAACGAAGTGCAACAAATAAAAACTGAAATCATAGGTACAACTTAGTGTTGTAACAACCAGCTTTATTCGTGTACCAAACTTTCCTTTATTCGCAACTGAAAATTACAACTAGACTCGTACTTTTCAATAAAATTAAATTACTTGCATTGTTTTTCATTTTTTTTCTTCTTTTCAAACAAAATTTCAAAATTAGAATCCAACATAATAAATTCAGCTCTATTTAAATGAGTGAATTTTCATATATTTTAGTTTATGTCATTCATTTTTTTTCAATTACCCAAAAAATCAAGGTTCAATTGTAAACTTTGAAAAAGTACATGTCTACCAATTACATACTCTGATTACTTGTTACATAGATGCCGATTTTGAAGTTCAATCTGTGTCCTCTCGTTCCGTAGTCCGGACCATCAGTCATCTCCACCAACTTTGTTGGCAGTTTATGTCATCCTCGCTTTAAGAGAACTATCAATATTTGTTTCAAAAATCATTATCTTAATTTGATTGATTTGAAGATAGAAAGAAAAAAATTAAAATCTTCATTATAGTAAAAATCCCATACCTACTACCAGGTCCTAGCTAGCTTGATCCTTCATCATCGTGACGCTCTCATACCCTAAGTTCAAGTAATTAAATTAAATTCTTCATTTAGTTATTAAATAAAGGAGAAACAAAGAGAAGCATCGCCCAAATAAAAGTACTAACCATCACCATCAGATATATGAGTGCTTCTGATTTGTGTTATGGTGGTGATAACCCAGCATTTGTATGTTTCCCCTCCAAAATAATTTAAATGCTATATATAAGACAAAATAAATAGTTAAGTTTATGCAAACTTACAACATTAGAGAGTTTATTTGATAAACTACAGTCATTAAAGGTGATTGCTGGATCATTATCATTTTGCATACTGAAATCCATTTTTACCTATTATGAATATTTTTTTGTTGAATATTGTTTTTGATATAATTTGCAGTTATTAGTACGTTTCCATTATCAATTTGGACAACTCTTATAAAAATATTGGACAACAACTTACATCCAAGACTAAAAGATATAAAAATAATGTTGTTCTACAGCTTACAGTGCTTTTTTTTATGAAACTAATTACACTGCATATTTCATTACACTTAAAAACATACATAGTGATAAGACAATTGTTAGTTTAATATATAAGTCCCTTCATATAATGATCATATTTTATTTATTTTTATACATAACGTAGAGATATTTTATTTATTTTTATGAAACTTACACTGCATATGAATGTTTAGGAAGATTTCTTTTCCTTGCTATTGCTTTCCTTGCTATTGCTTTCCTCGCTCTTGTCCTTGCTTTTGCTGCGACTGCAGAAGAGTGCACGGACAGCTCATGCAGGCAAGAATTGCAGCGACACTCCCTTAACAAATGTCGCTCTTTCCTGAAATATGGACGACGACAAAGTCTTTTAACGACAGATGCAGAAGACGACATCGACGATGAAGATAACATGCAAGCGCCAGAAGAGTGTTGCATGCAGCTGAGGAGAGTCAGCGAAGAATGCAGGTGCCCCATGATCAGACATATGATGAAACAGATGAAGCAGGAAGCAGGATATACAGGCCAAGGCCAAGAGTGTACAGGCAGATGCAGAGAGGTAATGATGAAAGGGAAATTCTTGCCAGCAATTTATTTATTTATTTAAATAACAAAAACTATTTATTTCATCCCTTTTAGGAATGACCAAGATTTCCCAATTGGCCAACTCTTTAGGCGTTGCTTCTCCTATTCATGACAGTATTCAAGATACACACGCATGCTATGATGAATGTGCATCTTTTATGCTCGAAAAAGTTGCCAGGGGTTCCGGTTCGTTGGTTGTTGCAACACACAATCTTGAATCAGGTATAAAAATTTTGATTCGATACTTTATGTTAATATAATTGCCTTCAAAAAAATAAAAATAAACAAAAAAGAATAAAATATTATCATTTTATATTAAATTAAATCTCTTGCTCTGGTTCAAAGGGTTAAGAACAATGATGTGCACTTTAGCAAGTATTGAACAGATGACATAAATGCTGTTCAGTGTTGTGATGTGTATTCAGTGGAGAACAATGAACATATGATCTGGGCTAGAATCCTGCCTCTTATTTTGAAATCAAAGTAAATCATTCACTAATTTGAAGTTTCCCCCCTAATTTGTACTTTTTAAATATCATAAAAACAGACATTTGCTGCAGCTGTCATTCTAGACTAAGTTCATGTGTGTATCACGTGTAATGTACATGATAAAATGATTTTGAACATATCTCTAATATATACACCTCAAGCCTGATAACCTGATTATACTATACAAATTACCTACTTGCATGACATTACAACAAATGCTAATTATAAGAACAAGTTATATTTGGCCTCAACAGGAAAAGCTACTGCATCTAAAGCAGAAGAGCTGGGAATAAGCAAAGGAGATAAAAATTTACAGTTTTCACAATTAATGGGAATGGCTGATGGGTTGTCATTTGGATTAAGAAATGCTGGATTTCGGGTAAGCAAATACCTTCATATTATACATTAGCTACATTATAGGTATATTTCGATCAGATCATTGCTGCAATGCTAGTCATAAGAAATCAAATGCCAAGTCTTTATTTACTGTTCAGTTCATGTATTTGAAGAAAAACTTGTTTGTTTTTTCATTTTTTTTTTAAAACTTAAAAACAAAGAAATATGGGTAGTCTATGTTTAAAAGCAAATGCCAAGTCTATGTTTTTTCATTATTGTCTTTTGTATAACAATTCTCTTAATTGTAGGACTTTGTACGAGACGGTTCTTATAACCAACAAGAGATATACGAGGTTCGAGAGAATTTAGCTATTTATATCATGTATAATTGGATGTAGTTGTTTTTTGTTGTGTACGCTGATCTTTTGTAACGTACGTTGGTATTTTGTTATGTACGTTATGTTTGTGATAGATTATATTCTATTTAATTCTGTAAACAAGAATTATGTTGATGGATAATATAATTATATTTTTTGTTCAATCAGTTCATAGTAACGTTCGTTTATAAAAAATTAAAATTCAATTTTATACTGTTTTTATAATCTTAAACGGTAATAATTTTTTTTTTGCTTCAGATATAACTTGTGTCGGTTGTTACTTCAAAGGGAACTGATACAACTGCATATCAATTGTGTCGGTTGAAAAAACAAACATAACCGACACAAATATCAATCATTTGTGTCGGTCGTCAATAAGGAACCGACACAAAACAAGCAACAGTTGTGTCGGTTTTTCTTAAAGGACCGACACAATAAACGGCGGTTTGCTTCACTATACAAGCTGATTTGTGTCGGTCCTATTAGAAAGACCGACACAACTGTTCATAGTTTTGTGTCGGTTCTTGTTGGGCGTGTTTCCATCTCCTATCAATCCAACACTCTTCCCACACAGAGCCGAACCAGTCCTTGTTCCACTGTCTGCCGAATCAAAGCAAGATGCCCCTACCGAACCATCTCCCTCTTCGTGACTACCGAACCAACACCACTCCACCCATTACCGGTCCAAACAACATACCACCTCCTACCGAACCAAAGCTCCACCGGTCCACTCATCTCCTTCCACCGAACCAGCCTATACCGAACCAACTCCCCACCGGTCCAAACCTCTCCACCGAATGAAGCCTCCACCGAATGAAGCCTCCACTGAACGAAGTCTCCACCGAACGAAGCAACCGGACCACTTATCTCACCACCGAATCAAAGGAAACCGGACCAGATCCACCAGGCCAGATTACATCAGCCCAGGCCCGCCAGCTGCTATATACCTCCAAGACCCCTACCCCCAGCCTCACTCTATAAATAGAGGGGCAGGGGTACAACAATGGGGGACAAGTTTGAGAGCTCAAGCACGGAGAGAACTTTCAAACAACTTTCTTTTACTTGTATCAAAGCTTTGTACTTGTAATCAAGACAAGAGAAGAGAAATAACATATAAAGTGGACGTAGGCACATTCAGGCTGAACCACTATAAATCTGCGTGTCTTTTTACAGTTTAGCCCCTGCTTTTCATATATTTGCATAAATCACCCAAATAACTAAGAACAACATAAGATCTACTAAATCATACGACTTTGAGGTGTTTGTCCATTTTTTGTGCAAACATTTTTGGTGCTTTCATTGAGAGCTAGAAGCTCGAAGCTTCAGCTTCATCCACTTAATAGTTTTCCTAACAGCATTGTTCGCCACTTGGAAAACATGCCTCCCAAACAGAGAAAAGACGTTAACAAAGGAAAAAACATCGCATCCAGCAGTCTTCCAGATCCAGCTGTCACGAATCAAGTAAATCGTCCTCCTCCAGCAGTACCAAATGAAGGACAGGCTAATCCGGCCACTCCTGCCACAGAACAGCCCGCAGCAATTACTAGGGCAGATTTAGACAGAGTTGTGGTTGAAGTAACTAACCGCTTCACGTCCCAGCAGGAAGCCTCGGTGGACCATCTCATGTCACGCTTAAGGGATGCTGAAGAGTCCAACCGCAACACTGAATCGTGGGGCGAGTCCCAGTCTGGAGAATCTCGGAGACAACAAAGGTCTTCCTTCTTCGAAGGAGCTAACGGCAGAAGTAGCCATGGTAGGAGTCGAGATCGAGCACAGCCCGAAGTTAGGCCTGAGGAAACGTTTGGTACCGAACCCAACGGGGGAGGCACCGGACGAAGGTCAACTGTAGCTGAGCCCGTCATACTGCCTAACCACGGAAACGCCAGTGAATGGGGCCGAGCTAGAGTCCAACCCGAAGTTGGACCCAAGGAAGTGCTTAGATCAGAGCCCAGCAAGGGAAGATCAAGGCAAGGGCCAACTGTAGCTGACCCTAGCGTGCGCCCAAAAGATCAAAGGCAGCCATTGGAAAATATGAGGGATGATAGACGATACCATCCCTACAGGTCATCTGGACGGAATCAATCCCACCGAACAGAACCAAACTCCTTTCTATCTGCTCCAAATTCTGATGAAAGGATGGCACGCTTATTCAGAGAGTGCATCCAACGGGAGAAAAGAGATCGAGGGATAGGCGCTAGGGTAACCAGCCCTTTCGCCCGCAATATCGAAATTGCCATCACCCTCCGAGAATGGAAAATGCCAACAATGGAACCTTACAAAGGAACCTCTGACCCCGTTGTACACTTACAGAGATACACACAGCATATGCTCATGAGTGGAGCGACAGAAGGAGTGGTGTGCAAATGCTTTCCACTATTCTTAGCAGATCTAGCTACCTCCTGGTTCTGCCATCTACCCCAAGGATCCATCAGCTCATGGGAGATGTTAAAAGAAAAGTTCATCAGCCAGTTCCGCATTCATGTGGAACAACCTAAGGATGCTTATTCCCTATCCAGTACCAAGCAGAAACCTGGAGAGAAGCTGCGGCAATACCTAACCCGATTCAATGCCGCAGCGGCCACAGTCCAAGATGCCGATGAGGAGCTTATCTTAATGGCCCTCTATAGTGGTGTGCATCCGGATACTAAATTTGCTAGAAGATTGACAAAAGAAAAACCAGCTACTTTACCCGATTTCTTCCATGAGGCCGGGAAATATATGAGGCTTGAAGACGCTGCCACTAAAGGGCAGTCAGGGCGACAAAATAAGGCAGCTCACGGCAACACGTCCGCTGTAGCAAAGGACGTTCGAAGGGATGCTTCTAGAGACAATGCCGGGGGCAAGAAGGGAGAAAATTGCCTATATCGGCCAGGACTGAGATTTGACGCTTATACTCCTTTAAATGAAACGATCGAAAACATCTCCCTGGCCACTCAAGACGAAGTTAAATACAAACGCCCCCCGCACAAGAAGAAACCAGATATCCTAAACTTGAGAAGCTAGCCTATTGCCTACTAATCACATCATGGAAACTGCGTCACTATTTCCGATCTTATTCCATCAGAGTTCTGACCGATCAACCACTAAGGTACGGAGTTCCATTCAAAATCATATCGGACAATGGACTTCAGTTTGACAGCGAGGAGTTCGCCAACTGGTGCCAGGAGCACGGAATTCACAAAAGCTTCTCATCCGTAGCTTATTCCCAGGCAAACGGAAAAGTCGAAGTCGTCAACAAAACTCTCAAAACTCTAATAAAAAAGAAACTCGAAAAGTCAAAAGGCGAATGGGTGGATGAACCTCCTACGGCACTATGGGCCAATCGCACGTCTTTCAGAACATCAATGGGGCATACTCCTTTTCTCTTTGGCATACGGATCGGAGGCTATGCTCCCAGTTGAAACTATAGTGCCTTCCCACCATAGGATCCACTACAACCCAGAAGAAAACGAAGAGTTCCTCCTCATGTCTTTGGATCTAATTGAGGAAAGAAGAAATGATGCAGCCCCCCAAGGCAGCAGCTCACAAGCAAAAAGTGGCAACGCAATACAACTCCAAAGTCAAGCATCGTAGCTTACAGAAAGGAGATCTTATCCTCGAGCGAATCTTCCCGCGCCCCGGAGCGCTAGATCCAATCTGGAACAGACCATATGTAATTCATAAAGATCTTCGCAATGGAGCTTATATTTTGTCAACAGTGGACGGGGAGGTGTTCCAGAGGGCATGGAACATCCAACACCTTCGTCGATACTTTTCCTAACTTTTACTGCCCATATGAAGTGAATTAACAAAGAGAATCAGTGGACGTAGGCATTTTCGTGCCGAACCACTTTAAAAAACTTGTCTTTTTTTAACTTGTTCCTTCATATCTTGGCTGCTTGTTAACTGTATCCTTTTCTGTTGAACAAAATCCTGTGCAAATAGCATTTTCATTCAAGGCGCTCCACAGCGCAACTTCTCCTGGACAAGACCTAACAGGACACAAAACAGGAGACACTCACTAATAGAAGCGGATACTCACAGCAAGATACTGGACCGCATCCCTTACTCGGTCACGTAGGATATTCAAAGCTGCCATCTACAAGCAAAATATAAAGGACGGTATTTCCTTCTTTCATATATACCTATAATTTGTTCACACCTCACGCTAACCCTGCAAGTCATGAAATTATGTTCTAAACAAGAACCTGACATCAAACACAATTTAATTACAAGAATATGCATAGCTATATTTATTATGCAACATGTCAAAATAGCAAAAACATTCAAAAGACGACAAAATCAGCTTAAGTTAAAAAATTACACATCAAGAATAGAACTATTTATTACAAGTAGCAAGAATTACAACCTAAAAGTTACTCTACTGTTTTAAGACTAACATATACAGCCATGTCAAGTCCACAAAAAGAATTTTCCAGGTCTAATCAGGGAGCCGGCTGCGTCGGAGTCTTGTCCTTGCCCTGTTGCCCACCTGTCCGGTCAGAAAAAGAATTCATTAGTGATAAGCAACCAAGTTAACGGAAAGACTAGAAAGGAAGACTTACCAGCACCTGCTTCTTGACCATCCTGGTCGTCATCCTCTACCTGCACACCTGCCTCCTCAGCAGCAAGCAACCGCATACCCTCCTTTACCGCCACTTTCTCCTCCTTGGTAAACTGGGCAGTGACCACATCCATGCTGAAGACCGTTCCACCCTCTTTATTCGCATCAGCCTTAGCCTCCTCCAGAGCCCGGAGATAAATCCTAGCCATGACCCTGGGATAATCATCCATCCAGGATAGGTTGCCCTGCTTCCAGGTACGGAAGTACATGTCCTGGAGCATCTCGTCCATCATCCCCTCATTCTCCTCAAATTCCCTCATCCGGGCCTCGGAAGCTGACAGCCTTTCGACGGCAGCTTCTCTCTCCAATCGGTATCTCAAGCAGTCAGCCTGAAGGGACTCCCGCACTGCCTCCATCTCCTCTTTCAGCTTAGCCTGAGCAAGCTCTGCGACCTCAAGCTTCCCAGATAACTCCTCTATATGCTCAAGATCCGCCTTCCGAACCTCATCCACCGTAGCAATAGCCATATCGATCTGTTCCTTGCAGGTAGCCTCCATTTTCCGCAATTCGGCTCGGCTGGCCTCTTCCATAGTTTTCTTTAGACGTCCGGAGGCGGCCTCATGCTGAGAGATCTGGATAGCCTGATCAGCAAGTTGCTTGGCCTGGTCGGAAACCACTAACCGCAGTCTTATTTTGGCGCTCCCAATTTCCTCCCCAGCCTTGACCAATCGGGTGTGATGCCCCATCAACTTCTTGGTCTCCTCAGCAACTCGGTCGATATTTGCCTTAGCTTCGTTCCCCATAGCAACAACCCGAGTAGTAAGCAAATCAAGGTCCAGGGACTTGGCCTCATCAAGCACCTTTACCATAGGATTGCGAGGAAGAAGGTGCTCACCAGTAACCTCATCAAAAGAGATATCATGAGACGCCGGGTCCAGATCCGGATGACCCGCAAACGGATTGCGTGCTAAGCCCGGATGATCTATTGGGATGACGGTTGGGTTCTCAGACGGATGAGGAGAGGGCATAAGCTCGGTATCCTCCTCTGTAATGTCGTGAATAGGCTGGAGTGGGGCCGGGGGTTCAAGAAGAGGTTCAGATGAAGATCGACTCCTCTTCCTCTTCTGTATATCTTCTTCAATAACTCCGAGAAGAGGACGATGGCCGACTACACCTCCCGGGCGGTTAGTAGAGGGTTTCGGCTTGGCTGAAGCTTTCGAGAGCTTGTATTGTTCAAGCCTGTGCCGAAGATCTGAGGTCTTGGCCGTTTTACCCGCTCCTGATATTAAAACCAAAGTGTCACCGGTATGTTTTAAGCCATCATTGAAAGATTAAAAGAGTAAAGAGAAATTCACCTTGAACCATCGATGTTGCTTCAGTAGAGGCGCTCCCGGAAGATAAATCAACGCCGGTCCCTACTTTATCGGCTCCCTTGGACTTCTCCGTCCCCTTCGAGCCTTCGAAGGCTTGACGGAAAGCGTCATCCGTTCACTCTTGCATTTCGCCTACTTGCCCGGAAGACAAAGCCCTGGGGCCATCACCACCCTGTCCATCGCCACCATCATCACCATGATGATCACCATCACTTCCACCCTCAGCCTCACCTCCTTCGTCCTCACATTTCTCCTCCTCCTGAACATCCGGGTGTGTGCTGGGAGAGGGACCGTCAGACCTTTTGAGCTTCTTCCCCCCAGCAACCGGATGTTTCGAAAAGGGCCTCCTTTTACTGCTCTTCGACGCGGCCCCTTCTTTAGCTTGGGCAGCCTTCTCTTCAGCCGTGTCCCTCTGCTTGACCACGGATTGCTGTGGAAGGATCAAGTTGTACTCCAAGAGTGTGGCGTCCCTGATCAGATAGGCAGCCGACCTATCTCTCCCAGTAATAGCTTCTATCTCTGCTGCCGTCTGAACCAGGCGATCATTCTCCACAACCGCAAAACCACCTGTCGCTAGCAAGAAATAAAAGCACGTAAGATAAAGCACTGCAGTTATAATGGAAATTATAAATAAAGCTTCACACTTACAGCCGGAGGTGAAGCGACGAATGGAAACAGAGTCATCCCTGATGAAGAACCATTCTTTCTTAAACATACTAAACTTCGAGTATAAGTCCAGGACGGGCTTAAAGGATACGGCAGATTCCAAGCTGATGTAGGGAGACCCCTTCTTGTAGCCTCTCAAGTTGTACAAATACCGGATCTCCCGGTTGGAAGGAGGACGCCCATATCTCCTCTGAAAGATGACGAAGAGACTCACCAGAATGGCATAAGAGTTGGGCTGAAGCTGGAATGGAGCCACCTTTAGATATGTAAGAAAGCTGACTACCCAAGCATTGAGAGGCGGGATGGCACCACACATACAATGGTATCTGCTATAGGCAAAATATCCTTCAAGAGGATCATACGGCATCACTCCCGCAGCCGGCAATAGCATGCACGCTCGATCGATCCCGAAAGAGCGAGATATAACATCAAGTTGCTCGCCCTTGAGTGAGCTAGGGAAGCAATCAGGAGGCAAGTTGAGGAGCTCCTGAGGACCGTACCCGTCCACTAATGATCTCGGAGTGGGCCCACGTCGTTCTGGATTCGGCTGAGTTGGGGGCACGGCGGAGGACCCTCCTACTCCCTCGGATTTCTTTTTGTCTGATCGAGTTTCTACTTTGCGAGACATTATCGGCAACATCGGAAAAACATATTGTTAGAACAGAGGATGTAAACAAGTAAGTGTATAATATGAAATTTCACTCATAAAATCAAAATGCTCAAACTCCCGTTGTCATTCGGTAAAGTGAATACAAAATTCTCAAGGCCATTCGGTAGTTCTCATGTCCATTCGGCATTTAAAGTCACCGGTTCCATCCGGTACTTAAAGCCCCTTGCCCATTCGGCAAACCAAAATCAAAAGAAAAAAGAGAGGAAGCCATTCGGCGAGGGAAGGCAAAATCACCTGATTCGGTATTCTAACACGGTTCGGCAGTGGGTTTGATTCGGCAAGGAAATCAGATTCGACTATCCCTCTGGGACCGGATAAGAATTCCTCCAAGCTAAGTGGCATCAAACAAAGCGCGACATATGCTGACATATGCCCCACTTTGGGGGGCAAATGTTGGGCGTGTTTCCATCTCCTACCAATCCAACACTCTTCCCACACAGAGCCGAACCAGTCCTTGTTCCACTGTTTGCCGAATCAAAGCAAGATGCCCCTACCGAACCATCTCCCTCCTCGTGACTACCGAACCAACACCACTCCACCCATTACCGGTCCAAACAACATACCACCTCCTACCGAACCAAAGCTCCACCGGTCCACTCATCTCCTTCCACCGAACCAGCCTATACCGAACCAACTCCCCACCGGTCCAAACCTCTCCACCGAATGAAGCCTCCACCGAATGAAGCCTCCACCGAACGAAGTCTCCACCGAACGAAGCAACCGGACCACTTATCTCACCACCGAATCAAAGGAAACCGGACCAGATCCACCAGGCCAGATTACATCAGCCCAGGCCCGCCAGCTGCTATATACCTCCAAAACCCCTACCCCCAGCCTCACTCTATAAATAGAGGGGCAGGGGTACAACAATGGGGGACAAGTTTGAGAGCTCAAGCACGGAGAGAACTTTCAAACAACTTTCTTTTACTTGTATCAAAGCTTTGTACTTGTAATCAAAACAAGAGAAGAGAAATAACATATAAAGTGGACGTAGGCACATTCAGGCTGAACCACTATAAATCTGCGTGTCTTTTTACAGTTTAGCCCCTGCTTTTCATATATTTGCATAAATCACCCAAATCACTAAGAACAACATAAGATCTACTAAATCATACGACTTTGAGGTGTTTGTCCATTTTTTGTGCAAACAGTTCTCTATTGCCAACCGACACAAATAATTGATATTTGTGTCGGTTGTACAACCGACACAACAAAAAAATGTCTTTTGTGTCGTCTTCATTTGAGTCGGTTGTAAAACCGACACAACAGGGGTTACACAACCGACACAAATGACCAGTTTTGTACTAGTGCCAGCAGAGCCAACGGTAAAGGATTGAGTGTATAGCCATCATGCTACGACCATTCAAGGGTCGCAGCAATGGATCAAGCTCCGACTGCGGAGCAAGGCATCTATTAGTTTGTAGACATTATTTTAGGATTTATGATGTTATTTTTTCCTTTCCATCATTTGTTCTTTTCTTTTAGGTTGTTTGGACTGTAACTGTTAGTTGTCACTTGTAAAAGACACGTACGATATTGTGAGTTCATATTTATTTACTGTGTTATTTTTTTTGGACATGCAAACTGCTTTTATATATGCACAGTGAAGAAGTAGTATAAATATGGAAATCTCATAAAAGACACTTAACTAACAGTAAATGCAATATAAGGCTGAAAGTTTAGAATAGTTGGAAAATTTTAGCGAATGACATGATAAAAGTTGTTTTGGTATCATGGGTCATTGCTCATGTTCCTTAAAAGCTAAATTTTTTGGGTAATTGGGTATGATGACATTTTTAAATAAAAAGTCAAGTATTATGGGTAAAGGTTAGTTGTAGAATTTAAGAATTTGGTTTATGCGTTTAGCATAGAACCGACTTCCGACTACGCTGAAATTGTGGCCTACAAATTTTTTGAAAAAAAATATTTTGAAAAGCTTCTCTTTTGAAAAAAAATTAGGCTCTTAAATTAATTTTAGAATTTTTGTTGAAAAATTTGATTTCAAGGGAAAATATGCATCTAAATATTTTGGGATTTTATTTTCCAAATGACGTACAAATTTGAAAAGAGAAAAAGACTTTTGTGAAATATTTGATTTTGAAGCCCACATGTCAAGCATAGGGAAGGCAAATAGAACAAGAATTTGCGGATTTAGCGATGCATTAGGATCGACGATGCGATAAATGCAAGCGGTAACAAGAGAAAAGCTGTTTTAGCCTTAGAATTTCTATTTTCGTACCTTGTCGATGATGCATGCGAGTCTATTTTTCGACTTAATTCCGTTTTAGAGCTTGAAAATAAGACTTCTTATGCATTTTGTGCATGGAAAATTTCGTGTAAATTTGGGGCAGCGAGGAAATTTCCACTATACTGCGGGAATATGAAGGTTATGGTAAGAATGTTAAATTCTCCGCCTAAATTCCTTTTTCTGGTAGAGGAGTAAAGTTTAGGAAGTGATTTTTCAACACGTTAGATTTTTGGATGGTAGGAATTGGATGCAAAATTGGTTGCTTCATAATTCTATTCATAGGAGTATGAGGGTTTTGGTTGAAAAGATTTTTCAAAAGCTGCATACACATAGAACTGACAGTATTTATATAGGTTTTTTGCATCATATTTTTCAAAAATGTTTTCAAAGAAATGCATTTATATAGGAGGATCCGATTTAGAATTATTTTGCATACATATTTTCTATATAGTGATACAATAATACACTATGCACTTGTGTACGTTTGGTTGCAAATTTGGTTGTACACTCATTAGTTGTGTAGTTTAGGATAATTATGAGCTAAAATTATGACTTTTTCATTGGTGAAATTTCGAGTTACGAAATTCTTTTTACTTGGAAGAATGTGACACCCTGTAATTTGGTGTTTGTTATCTAATTAGTTAGTTAGTTAGTTAATTTAGCTCCAACAATAAAATTTGTGCAAATGATGGAATTTGACCATGAAACTTGCACCATTGTATTCGTGGCAAAATTCTAAGCAACTTTCATATTTGAAGTTTTGCAATCGGTATCCAAACGAAGAAGTTACGGACGACAAACAAATTCGAAACGGAAATAATTCAATTAGAATTGATTAACGTTTTATATTAATTAACCCCGGCCCACAGGTCAACCCGCCACTATGAGCGATCGACCAAGGCGGTTGACCCATATGTAGGGGGGCGATCGACCGCTCCCTGTGTGATGGCTAGGATTAGCCTAGGCCTAATGGCCAGGATTTAATATATTTCGATCTGATGGTTAGGTTGATTCTAGCGCCTATAAATACAGGCCTAACCCTTCCTTCTCTTCTCATATTTGTCTGAATAGAGCAATGTAGCCCTGCCATTACTTTTTCTTCACTTTCTTTCTAAATTAAAAATACAATATTTATATCTATATTCATATAAATTGGAGAAGAATAGAAATATAATAAAAAGGAGAAGAGAAGAGAACAACTATATGCCTATTTAAGGTAATTTATATATATTTGTATATTTATATCTATTTTCTCTCCCAATACCAAATCTCTTCTCAGATCCATAATTCTAATATATTAAATACCCTTTTTATACATATTTCTTGGATTAAAAAGGATTTGGAGATAAATTTAAGGTTCTACTTTAGATATGGAGATTTGGATCACTTTTAAAAGGTGAGTAAGAAGTTATATATATTGTTTATGATTTTACATCTATTCCATTGGAATATGTTTAATTTTTATGCCTAAATCAATTTTATTTAGGAGTTGTAGGCTCAAATTAGTGTAGAAAACTATTACCTACATATTCTTGTTTTAGGTCTAATTTGTAATATGTTTACACCAAGATTTGGAAATCAGTCCCAAGGATTTTAGAATTTGAATGTTGCATATTTTTATTCCAGATCTATACTTGGGTGTAAAATAGGAATTTTGGATTATTGCCCAATTTGTGCTATGTTATAGATTTTCCATAGTTTAATTTTTGGGAAGAACATCTGTTTGATTTTTATAAATTTGTTTACTTTGTCCACTTTTCATTCAAAAGGGCGACGTTTGATTTAACAAGGAATACCCACAAACAAAGAGGAATGAGATGTGTAAAGTACATATTTTTTCTCTGTAGTTTACACTATCTATTCCAATTAACAAGAAATTATCCATTCCTTGTAATTTCAAACGGAGTCAATCTTTCCTTTTTATTGCCAGTGGAGACTCGGGTTTGAAGCTATGTTATATTGAGTTGTACGCTTCAGATTTATCCATTTCTTACCTACTTCCATCCTATGGTTCTGGTGCATTTCAACCCCTATAAATAGAACCCTATCCTCTCCATTTTTTATTCATATTATTTTAAGGAATTCAATGAAACTTTGCCATTGTTAACTCTCCAAAATTAGATTCAGAAACTCCATAGAGAATTCAGGTAAGAATTCAATTCATTATCTAATTATTTCTTCTACCTCCAACCTATTCTTATTTTGTTCTTTCTCCAACCATTCTAAATCTAATAAAAATATATACATCTTCTCTATTGTGTATATATCAAAAGAGAGAGACTCTGGAGGAGATTGAAAGGCATTCAAATCCAAGGAAAGCGAAGCTAAGGTTGTTCTGTGAGTGGACACCTTAGTATTTCTTTTTCAGTAATGGTTTAGTGTATCTCTATGGATTTGAATATGCCTTAGGTATTTTGGGATTGCAAAAATACAATAGATAAAATCCGCTAAAATTTCTTTTTATTTCGAAATATCAATTCTATATTGAGATTCCCAATTATTTACATTAATTTGAAGGAATTTGCTTTGTTTATGCAATTTTTGATAATTTCAAAGTGTATTCCACTTCTGCTTCTTCTTTGGTCCAATTTGGGATTCTTCACTAAAATAAGGTGTTTAGGTTACAGATTTTATTCGTAGTTTACACCATTTATTCCATACAAATTTCCTTCTTATCCATTTCTTTATAAAAGTGGAGTTGAATAGAATATGGAGTTTAGATTGCAATTCCTATTGTTTAGGATATTCCATTGATTTGGTGTGATAAATTAAGTTTCTATTTTATTTACAAATCTATTATTGCAGTTTCAGTTATAAATATTTATTCCCTATTTTGGATATTAGAATCCCTTATTTTGGTATGTTGAAACCTTGGGAATTTGTAGAAAAATTACTTGTAATGGTAATTGGTTAGGGAATTAATATTTAGCGCTAGTTTCGGGCATAAAATCCGTGCGTTTAGAATTTATTAGCCGCGAATATTTATTTATCTCTATTAGCAGAATTAATGTATAATTATTGCGTATATGGCATAGTTAATTCGGTATTTATTTTCATTTATTTCCCTCATTAGGTATGTAATTTATTGTTAGCCGAAAACAAGAGGAAACCCTTATATAGCCTGATTATTATTAAGGCGTAATAAGGAAGATTGCTTATAAGGCCTTATTTATGAAACAGTGAGATGAGTATTATTTTATATGTGTAGTGTATTTAATTTATTGATAAGTCAAATGGATGCGAGGTCAATAGAGTTACATGACGAAAGTCTTCCCTTCACTTAAAGGCTACCAGCATTTGTGTATACTTCATATTGATGTAAGATATCCTTATGATAAATATTTATAATGATGCGAGGTTAGTCCCAAATTCTATAGGGAAATTTGACCGGTTAATCTAGCTACAAGTTCCTACGAATAGTCGGACTATTGTGAGACGTCATTATGAGTATGAGCCATGGTACGAGGGGCCTACTTCAAGCTCTTGAGGTATTAAGTGTTTGTTTGAGGGTCCGCCTCTTTTCCTCAAATGAAGTGTTAAATGGCTTAGGGGACATGTTAGGTGGTATCTCTATAGGGGTCCACTTTTGGATAAGGTATTAAGTGACTAACTGAGGGTCTGCCTTTCCAAATAAAGAAGTATTAAGTGACTTGAGATTCCATATGATGCCAACTAGATAGTACAATGGAGGAGCAGGTCTTGGAAATAGGTACTAAGAGATAGGTTCTGCCTTAATTAAGGTATTAAATGAATAGAGTCTACCTATTTTCCAATAAAAGGTATTAAGTGTCTTGGGTACTATCTCTTGCATCGCTAGTTATTTATGATGTGGGATTTGGGTTATGCAACTTTAAAAACCTGCTTCTGGAATGGAAGGTATTAAGTGGTTGGTTGAGGTCCCGTCTTCTTTCCTTGTAAGAAGTATTAAATGGTTTTATGTTCGTAGACATATTCTTATTTTGAAATATACTGCCCAAGTACTAAAAAGGTAAGACTCAAGATTTTTATTCATCAAACACTTATTATTCTAACTCTCCCCTCATTACAACACAGGTTAAAGATGGAGTAATGGTGGCGAATATGCTTAGAGATGGAGAAGTTTGGCTTATGACAGTATTTATCATTATTACTTGCTTTTATGTGTACTCATGTATTGAGACAATAGTTGTAACGGATTTATGATATGATTTGATGGTATTTTGTACTATGATATTTTATGGTTTTGAAATAAATGGGTGCATTTTTATATTATATTTTATTTCATCCGCTATGAGCTCTGAAAGGTTAGTTCTGGCTTTGTATTATTATTTCTTTTTACAACCAACAGCCTTCCTTAGAATGGATCTAAGTTTTGATGGGGCTTTTCTAGGTTGAAATTTATACTAGATGTTACAATCCACCCCAGAATGGGCCTAAATTCTACCCAAAAAAGGCCCATTGAAACTTAGATCCATTCTAAGGAAGGCTGTTGGTTGGAAAAAGAAATAACGATATAGAGCCATAATTAATCTTTCAGAGCTCACAACGGATGGAATAAAATATAATAGCGAAGTGTACCCATTTATTTCAAAACGATAAAATGTCATAATTCAAAATACCATCAAATCGTATCATAAATCCGTTACAACAATTGTCTAAATACATGGGTATGCATAAAAGCAAGTAATAATGATAAATACTGCCACAAGCCAAGCTTCTCCATCTCTAGCATCGTCGTCGCCATTACTCTGTCCTTAACATGTGTTGTAATGAGGAGGGAGTCAGAACAATAAGTGTCTGGTGAATAAAAAACCTCGAGTCTCACATTTTCAGTACTCGAGTAGTATATTTCAAAATAAGAATATGTCTACGAATATAAAACCATTAAAACCATTTAATACTTCTTATAAGGAAAGGAGGCCGCTTCTTAACCAACCACTTAATACCCTCCATTTCAGAAGCGGGTTTCTAAAATCCTATAACCCAAATCCTACGTCAGAAATAGCTAGAAATGCAAGGGATAGTACCCAAGCCACTCAATACCTTTTATTGGAAAGTAGGTAGACTATGGTCATTTAATACCTTAATTAAGGCAGACCTCATAATTTAACACCTATTTTCAAGGCATGCTCCTCAATGGCACTATCTAGCTGGCATCATGTGGAATCTCAACTCACTTTATACTTCTTTATTTGGAATGGCGGGCGGACCATTAATCAGCCACTTAATACCTCATCCAAAAGCAGACCCTTGTAGAGATACCACCTAACATGTCCCCTAGGCCATTTAATATTTCATTTGGGGAAAAGAGGTGGGCCCTCAAATAAGCACTTAATAACTCAAGAGCCCGAAGCAGGACCCTTGTACTGTGGCCTATACTCATAATGACGTCTCAATTTAGTTCGATTATTCATAGGAACTGGTAGCCAGGTTAGCTAGGTAGATTTTTCCTATAAAATATAGGACTAATCTTGCATCATTATAAATATTTATCATAAGGATATCTCACATCAATAGGAAGTGTACACAACTGCTGGTAGCCTTAAAGTAAAGGGCAGACTTTCGCCATGTAACTCTATTGACCTCACATCCTTATGACTTAGCCATAAATTAAATACACTCCATATACGTAATAATACTCATCTCACCGTTTCATTAATAAGGCCTTATAAGGAATCTTCGTTATTACGTCATAAAAATGTAATTAGGATATATAAGACTTTCCTCTTATTTTCGCCTAACAATCAATTACATTCCTGATGGGGGAAATATATGAAAATAAATACCAAATTAACTACCCCATATATGAAATAAATATATGTTAATTATGCTAATTGAGATAAATAAATATTCGTGCCTAATAAATTCTAAACGCGCGGATTTCACACCCTAAACTAGCATTAAATGTCAATTCCCTAACCAATTACTATTACAGGTCTTTTTTCTTCAAATTCCCATGATTTCAACATACCAAAAATAGGGAATTCTAATATCCAAAACAGGGAATAAATATTCATAACCAAAACTGCAATAACAAACTTGTAAATAAAATAGAAACTCAATTTATTACATCAATTCAATGGAATATCCTAAATAATAGGAATTGCAATCTAAACTCCGTATTCTATTCAACTCCTCTTTTACAATGAAATGGATAAAAAGAAAATTGGAGTGGAATAAGTGGTCTAAACTACGAATAAAATCGATAATCTAAACCTCTTATTTCATTGAAGAATCATAAGTTGAACCAAAGAAGAAGTAGAAGTGGAATAGACTATAGAATTATAAAAAATTACATAAACAAAACAAATTCCATCAAACTAATGTAAATAATTGAGAATCTCTACATAGAATTGACGTTTCGAGATAAAAAGGAATTTTGGGGGGATTATCGATCGTATTTTCGCAATCCCAAAATCCCTAAGGCATATTCAAATCCACAGAGATACACTAAATAATTACTGAAAAAGAAATACTAAGGTTTCCACTCATATAGCAGCCTTAGCTTCGCTTTCCTTGGATTTGCACACCTTTTAATCTCCTCCAGAATCTCTCTTTTGATATATACACAATAGGGAAGATGTATATATTTTTATTAGATTCAGAACGGTTGGAGAAATAACAAAATAAGAATACACTGGAGAAAGAAGAAATAATTAGAGGATGAATTGAATTCTTACCTGAATTCTCTATGGAGTTTCTGAATCTAATTTGGAGATATAACAATGGTATAGTTTCGTTGAATTCCCCAAAATAATATGAATAAAAAGTGGAGATGGAAGGATTCTATTTATTGGGGTTGAAATGCATCAGAACCATAGAATGGAAGTAGGTAAGAAACGGATAAATCTAGAGCGTACAACTAAATATAACATAGCTTCAAACCCTAGCCGTCACTGGCAACTTTCGTTGCCAAGCGGTTGACCGCCTATGTGCAACCGGTCGCCCGCTACGGTCGACCAGTTGACCTATATATGTCGACTCTTCTCTATTTCGTGGAATGTTTATTTTGTTTCTTTGCATAATTTATTTTATTTCCTAATTAACTTTTTAACGTTAAACTTTAATTAAATGTTTACTTAGCCCCCAAGCTAATTTTTGAAATTTAAACCCTTAATTTAATTTCTCAGTTGAATTTAAATTCAAACTAAATTAATTTAAATCTGAAAACTTCAAATGCTCATAACTTTTGTAATGACCCATATTTTTAACGATCAGATATTTAAATAGTTTATTTAAATATTTAATCGTTAATTAAATGAAGGGCCAAAAATATGATTTTTCGCATATGGTCGAATAAGGACTCAAGACTACTTCCATTGAGTTTGGATTGACGTTGCGAATTTAAATGAGTATAAGGATCGCTATATTTTGAGATCGGTCGATCCGATGCCCAAAATGGTCTCGAAATACATGAAATTAGCCTTACAGGGCACAGTCTCAGATTGAGATGCGGTTAGTGCTGTTGGATCCGACAAAATGACGTGAGGCACGCAGACGAGTTTCGTGGTAATCGGACGCGTCTTGTGATCGTACGAACTCGAAACACGTGACCATTGATTTAAGAGAATTAAATAAATGGATAATATTTTATTATAAATAGGATTAAAATCATCTCTCCCTCCATTATCTCATTCTCAAATCACTGTAGCATCTAAAGAGAAAACATTTCATGGCCGAACCTAATTCTTTATCTTCAAAAAATAATATCTCCACATCCAGTTAATGATAAATCATGACGTTTGATTCATTGAGATCGTATGGACGAGAGCTACGCGATGACCATGGCGGAATTTTGGATTGACGTTGATTGTCGAGATCGACCATATTGCCGTGATTTAGGGTTTGAGATTTTGGGATCTTAGAGCGACAATGGATAGATCGGCGAATGCCATTGAATTTCTCATGCCGAGACGCATCCCTCCTCGAATTTTGATGTCGTCCAATCCTTTCTTGCAAAATGTGACCGATTGAAGTCGAGCGGATGATCTAGAAGTTGCGATTCATATGGGAGAGTCAGTCGAGATGTAGTTAGGTGTAGATCGTAGAGAGCAAGAGGAGAAGCATTTTGGCCAAAGCGGTTCGAGAATTCGTTGACAAACGAAGGAGATATTGGAGCTTGAAGCATGCAAAAATGGGGATGTGCATGGGTTCTTGTAGCGTGCATGCACAGGAAATAGGAGAAGAAGATGGATTAAGGTCATTAGCTTATTAATTAATTATTCTATTATTTCGCTAATGACGATTCTTATTTTGGCTATATCTTTTGCATACGACGTCCGTTTTGGACGTCGTTTCTTGCGTTTGGATCATATTGGTGATATCTATCTTTTAACGCTAGTATGGATAGATTTGGTTGAGGTGAGTGATATTGTCTCTCACTTTAATTGAGGCTTGGGAATGATTTTTGGCTTTTAAACATGATATTATTATATACATACAGCAGCTACATTATTGTAAAAGAGTATATAATTATTTTTAAATGATTTATAAAGAATATCACATATTTTCCATTGTCGTGCCATAATTAGGGAATTATTAGATTAGATCTATTATTGATGTTATTTCCCACATTAATCGATATAGATGGATTATTATGTTGTATGTATGACGTTTTGGATGGATGTACGGTTGTTTGGATGTATGGATGTATGGAAGCATGTTTGACTGTTTGGCTTGTTTGTTATTTGGCGTTTTGGTTGAAAACATCGATTAGCGGTGATTTCATTTTAGATAGCATCTTGTACGTTGGATTTTCGCATACGTGGGAATCTAATGAACGAGATGAACTGTAGAAGAGGGTTTGGGATACATGCCAATGTATCTGGATTTCAAAGTGGATGATACCGGACATTTCCGTTTGGTCTATACTTAATTGTTCGGTTAAGTACAAGACTAAAGTGGATGGTATTGACCATAGTAGAGTGGTCAATGTCCATCACTGTTGTCGATTGGCGATTTGGCCGATATGTGGCTTTTACGTTGATGAGATATCGTGGTGCACGACGTGATGGTTTGTTTGTGCGACCAGTTTAGAGATATGATGTTATTACTCTACAATGAGTGGTATTGATGGTGAGGCAGGGATGTGGTGCTTCGACCTAGTGATTTTGATGGTGAGGCAGGGATGTGGTGCTTTGACCTGGTATTTTGATACTGCGGATAGTGACTCGATGATGTATGGAGTAGGCTCCGGGATGATAGTATCAGGACTATATGGATCATGTTGGACCTCGGACTTCGGATGGCATGATAGTAGGGTTCTTTGATCAAGAGCTCAGAAAATAAGCAGGATCGAGGATGGCAGCTCGGATTGGGGTGATGCTGTAGATAATGGACTGGGGTGAGTGTTAGGGCTCGTTCCCAGAAAACTGTAGTGTACTAGTAGGGTTCATATCTGTATCGAGTGAGTAGGGTTCGATGGATATGTTTGTGCCTAGGGATCGTTGATGACTCAAAGTGTTCTGGTTGTGTTCAAAGCAGGGGTACTATATGCCGGGGCACCCGAGGGCTGGTAGCGTGTCTAGGTCAGGTGGTATAGTGGTATCACAAGAGATACCAGTGCGGGGTTTTCTAACCGGTGAGTAGGGTGAGCACAATCAAGAAGCGGGATTTCCACTTGTCCTTGACAGTCTCCGAGGGCCATATAAGTCATCATATATCTGGCACATTGGGTGACAATGAGTATTGTTTGATGGTTGCTATGTTTGTTATGGTTTCTCACTAGTCACCTGTCACCCTAGGGATGTCACACTAGGTAGGTATTGTGATAGGGATACCCGGATACCCTGACTTGACTTAGTGTGGAGTAGGTATGGATGGAGATACCTAGATACCTGAAGTTTACTTAGTATGGAGTAGGGATTGTAGGTGGAGATACCTAGGCATCCTGATAGATACTAAGTATGGTATACCCTTTTTACGATGTTATAGAGTAGCATATTTCTTATGTTTATGTGCTGACTCTGTGGTTGCAAGGGCAGGTCAAGTATGTTTTGTATACCCTCTGTTCCATTTATTTTCGACTTTTATAGTATTTTGAGATTTGATATCGCTCACACCAAATTGTTGCTTGATCCGAGGTTTTATACTTTGCTTCCTATTATCTCGAGTACTCTTAAATGAGTAGATCGAGAGCAGGTGGATGATTATGGAGTTCTATATGTGGACCGATAGGAGGTGACAGA
Source organism: Allium fistulosum (assembly GCA_030737815.1). Taxonomy (NCBI): domain Eukaryota; kingdom Viridiplantae; phylum Streptophyta; class Magnoliopsida; order Asparagales; family Amaryllidaceae; genus Allium; species Allium fistulosum. The sequence goes on along the minus strand of CM060902.1, from coordinate 792,024,464 downwards.
TATCTATACTTATATGTGCATTTGTTATTATATTTCCACTGTGTGACACTATGGAGCCTTGACAGTGTTGATTTACTGTTATGAGATAGTGTACTGGTTGAGTGTATTTTCCTGTCGTATAAACTCGATTATGTGTTGTATAACTTTGTGGATCTTTATTCAGATGATTATTTCACATTGTTATTACTGTCTCTTTTGTTTTATACCTGTTTTGATTATTATATTTACTCTGATGCGATGTGAGATATATGACATGTAATTTGGTTATTTGAAGCTTCCTTTTTCTTCTTTTCCATGCTTTTCTCTTTTATTTCTTCATCTTATTTCTTTTCTTTCCTTTAACTGTCGTTCTGCGCTGTAGGTGTAGGGCGGTCGTTATATTTGGTATCGGAGCAAAGGTTACCTGATTAACCTTAGTTGATACCGCGATTCGATAGAGATAGGGTAGGAGTTATTGCCTTAGACTGCATCTAGAGAGTGTATATATACGAGAGATTTCGTATTTGTTATATATTTTGATTTTCCAAACTATATCGTAATATATATAGTATATGATTTGAGTGCACACATGAGCACTATTGATGCAGTTTTCTTTGTGAGAGACGGGTCATCCTTTTTATAGAATAGGAATGATCTGGTAAGAAAGAAAAACTGCTATCGACTTTATCTTTATAGTTCAGTATTAGGCAGGATTGGGGCAACTATCCCTGATTGATAAGATATGTTCGTAGAGTTGGTGCGGATTATTTCCTAGATGCCCAGTTTGTTCTAGATGGTTATAGTGCTCAAGTGCAATTGGCTAGAGTCGACTTTGCTGATCCATACATAGACCATGAGAATCTAGGAGGCAGGCTGTTCCATGGAACGGAGTCGGCTATTGGGAGGCAAGTTGGTTGGTTGTTTGCAGAAGGATCTTTGATGACTTGGAGTTAGATGATGCATAAGGTAGAAGTTAGCCTCTTGATGACTCCAAGGACGGACGATGAACTAGTGGAGTGTTTCTGTAGCTCTGATTCTCGAAAACCGATTTCCTTGGGACTAGTTCATAGTTCGCTTCGAAGAAGATTTGTCTCACCTTTTCTGAAGTTGGGGATGGTTAGAGAGTTTGCTAATTTGAAGTACGGCGATATTTTTGTGTTGGAGGGTGTGGTCAGATTCGATATGATATTGAGGTATGATCTATTCCCGTTTATGCTCCATATAGAAAGGATTGAAGTTTATCATTGGGTATAGAGATCATCTTAGGGTCGATTGATTCGTGACTTAGACAAGGGCTTCGAGAGGATGATTGAGGAGAAGCCAGTATTAGAGGGTTATCCCATACTAGTTGAGTAGGGATAGATCGAGAAGAATATGTATTGATTGCTTTTCCGCTTTCGTCGATTGCTCCATCGATGAAAGAGAAGGGAAATGGTGTCATCGTTTGAGATATGCTTTTCATATATGATGGTTCCATACGTGCTTTATTTGATATCGAGGTTTCGTATTCCTTTATATCTAGATCCGATGGCTAGATAGTGGGATAGAGACTCGAGATAATTACCGATCTTTGATCGTGACAGACCTAGTTAGTGGCTCAACCAGCCTATACATGGTTTGTTGAGACCTTGCCATTTTGAGTCATGATTGTTTGTTCATTAGGCATTGATTGTTTGGGGTTTAGTTAGGTTGGTATTATAGTTTAAGAATGGATGGGCAGAAGGGGATATGGAATAGTGATGGACTGTGAGAGGCCGTTGATGACGATAGAGGTTGTGGAGGAGCGAACGATAGTGATTGGCTGCCAGTAGGGGAGCCTTATGAATTCGCTCGATATTCAACATGATAGGATGTCATTTGTGCATGTAGTTGGAGAGTGTCCGGACATACTCGAGGAGGTGATCGACTTGCCACCATATAGAGATAGAGTTCCGTATCAATGTGGTCGGAGGAATTGGACTAGAAGTTTTGCCTTTAAGGCATAGAGTGTCCAAAGAGCTTAGGAGATTAGAGATGTGTGAGGATGACCTGTTTAGGTGATGGTTTATCCATGTGTGTATATATTGGGTAGGATGCATCTATTGTGTTCGTCAGTAGGACAGATGGCTCTTTGGAGTTGTTTGTTGGTTATTGTGGGTTAGATGAGATGATGAACAAGTTCTACTCTGGTTTGTTAGTGACTTGTTCGATCAGCTCTATAGCATGAGGATATTCTCTTAGTTGGACCCTGCGGTGAGGTTACACCAACTGAGAGTAATTTGGTTGAATCTGCTGATTATAGTGTTTCACACACTACCTTGATTTTAGGTTAGTTATGTCGTTTGGGCTAACCAATGTATCGGCATATGTTGTGGATCTCATGGACCATGATTAGAGTGGTCGCTTGAGTACATTGTGCTTGTGTTCATTGATGATACTTTCGTCTACCCATGGATGGAAAAGGATCACAAGACACGATTAGTGGTGAGATTTTATTAGTATCACTCCTAAGAAGGGGACTGAGATGCTTGGGTCATGTTGTTTTAGAGTAGGATGTCGCTGTAGATCCTTTAGTTACGACGGTCCAGAAATTTGAATGGACCCAAGATAGTAGTATCGTTGACCTATTGTATGGGAGAGGATCAGACTTTTGTTTGAGACGTGAGGTGTAGAGACACGTGAATGAGTCTGACCGAGAGGTTAACGAGAGCATTGATGGTACTCATTCCGAGAAGGAATGAAGAGATAATAGTACGCACTTGCATGTGGTACTTAACTAGATATGGTAGCGATATCGAGAGGTGATATCCAACTCTTGGTTCGGAGTTGGAGGCGATAAAGTTCACTTTGAGAATATGGAGGCACGGTCTGTTAGGAGAGGAGTTCGAGTTGTTCAGTGATTCCACATCATTATAGTATCTCTTCTCTGAGAGGATCTCAACCTTCACCTGTAGCAATAGTTGGAGTTCTTAGCCTCCTATGGTTTTGACATTTCCTAGACGTTTGAAAAGGTAAATGTAGTGGTTAGTGTTCGAGTGGGAGATGTACTAGTTTGGGAGCGATATTCCTAGAGAGGGTATTGCCCGAGCTTATCACTGATTATGACTCCAGAACTCGATGAGTTTTAGCAGAGTGTGATGGTTAGTTTGACCATCAGATCTACTTTGATTTAGCCGACTGGAATTAGTCAGAGGCATTAAACTAGACTAGTGGAGGTCGTAGCTAAATTAGAAGAGTAAGTAGTGTTTGTAGAGGTGATGCAGTGCAGACCCGTCCAAGATTGTTGATTCCGTAGGGATGAGAGGTGTTTGTTCTCGAGTAGTGGGAACAACTATTTTAGGACTGCATCGATGGATTGCCGATGACTAAGGATAGAGAGATAGCATTTGAGTCGCATTCGATTGATTGACAAATGATGCTAGATTTGTATTCCTTAGGTCCAGTAGTATGGCATTCATCTTTGTTGTGTTGCTTGAAGTATGGTTGGTATGATTCCACTGTGTTCCAAGAGCATTTTAAGTGGCTGAAACCCATTGTTCGATAATGGGTTTTGGGAGAACTTGCAAGAGGCATTTGGATATTTGGCACTACATGGATTAAATGATATTGAGACTAAACCATGGACTTGGAGACCTCATAGACCTATTCGTACCAGTAGATGTGATATAAATCGGGTTAGGAGGAGGTTGAAGCAGTAGTAGGGTTCAGTGGAATGAAAGAGATGGCGATAGGGTATATTATACTGTAGGGAGCATGAGGACCGTTAGTCCGGGGCTCTTTAGATGGTGGGATTTTGTTTTTATCATTAGCTTTAAATATGGATATCGTATTGGATGTTTATACTATATGGTTTAGTATTATGCATGCTAGGATAGGCATGGATGTTATTTTTGGATGTTAGGTCTCATGTATGCATGTTTGGTTGGATTGTTAGAATTTGAGATGATAGTTTATGTTTGTATGGTTGTTAGGCATGTAGGATAGTTATTGTTTGGTATAACATTCTTGTTTAATGATTGCTATAGATGATCTAGTATAGTTAAATATATGAGTTGTATACATATCTTTGTTGTAGTAGAGTTTTACGGACTTAGTATTCCAAAGGAAGATCTACCGAATTTTTTTGGAATCTGACAGATTTTTAAGGGCCGATGGGTTAGGAGACGTTTTCTTGGCTTTGTGATTTCGGGGACGAAATTCTTTAAGGAGGGAAGAATGTAACGACCCGTATTATTAACGGTCGGATGTTTGAATAGTTTATTTAAATATTTAATCGTTAATTAAATGAAGGCCCAAAAATGTGATTTTTTGCATACGGCTGAATCAGGACTCAAGACTACTTCTGTTGAGTTTGGATTGATGTTGTGAATTTAAATGAGTATAAGGATCGCTATATTTTGAGATCGGACGATCCGATGCCCGAAACGGTCTCAAAATATGCGAAATTAGCCTTCCAAGGCACAGTCTCAGATGGAGATGCAGTTAGTGCCGTTGAATCCGAAAAAACGAGGTAATGCACGTAGACGAGTTTCATGGCAATCGGACGCGTCGTGTGATTGTACGGACTCGAAACACATGACCATTTATTTAAGCGAATTAAATGAACGGATAATATTTTATTATAAATAGGTTTGAAATCATCTCTCCCTCTATTATCTCATTCTCAAATCACTGTAGCATCTATAGAGAAAACATTTCATGGCCGAACCCTATTCTTTATCTTCAAAAAATAATATCTCCACATCCACTTAACGATAAATCATGACGTTCGATTCATTGAGATCGTATGTACGAGAGCTACGCGATGACGTGGCGGAATTTTGGATCGACGCAGATTGTTAAGATCGAACATATTATCGTGATTTAGGGTTTAAGATTTGGGGACCTTGGAGTGATGATGGATGGATCAATGAATACCTTTGTGTTTCTCATGCGAGACACATCCCTCCTCGAATTTTGATGTTGTCCAATCCTTTCATGCAAAACGCGACCGATTGAAGTCGAGAGGAGGACCTAGAAGTTGCGATTCATATGGGAGAGTCGGTCGAGATGTAGTTAGGTGCAAATCGTAGAGGGCGAGAGGAGAAGCATTTTGGCCAGAGCGGTTCGAGATTTCATCGACAAACAAAGGAGATATTGGAGCTTGAAGCATGCGGCAATGGGGATGTGCACGGTTTCCTGTAGTGTGCATGCACAGGCAATAGGAGAAGAAGATGGATTAAGGTAATTAGCTTATTAATTAATTTTTCTATTATTTCGCTAGTGAGGATTCTTAATTTGGCTATATCTTTTGCATGCGAGGTCCATTTTGGATGCTGCTTCTTGCATTTGGATCGTATTGGCGAGATCTATCTTTTGACACTGGTATGGAAAAATTTGGCTGAGGTGAGTGATATTGTCTCTCACTTTACTATGATTGGTTTTTTAATGTTATATTGACGCTCGGGAATGATTTTTGGCTTTTAAACGTGATATTATTATATACATACAGCAGCAACTTTTTTATAAAAGAGTATATAATTTTTTTCAAATGATTTATAAAGAATATCACATATTTTCCATCTTCGTGCCATAGTTAGGGAATTAGTAGATTAGATCTATTATTGATGTTTTCCCACATTAATTGATATGGATGGATTGTTATGTTGTATGTATGACATTTTGGATGGATGTATGGTTGTTTGGATGTATGGATGCATGTTTGACTATTTGGCTTCTTTGTTATTTGGTTGTTTTGGTTACAAACGTCGATTAGCAGTGATTTGATTTTAGATGGCATCTTGTACATTGGATTTTCGCATACGCGGCAATCAAATGAATGAGATGAGTTGTAGAAGAGGGTTTGTGATATGTGCCGATGGATCTGGATTTTAGAGTGGATGATGTTGGACGTCTCCGTTTGGTCTGTACTTAACTGTTTGGTTAAGTACAAGACCAAGGTGGATGGTATTGACCATAGTAGAGTGATCAATGTCCATCACTATTGTCGATTAGCGATTTGGTCGATATGTGGCTTTGACGTTGATGAGATATCATGGTGCGCAACGTGATGGTTTGTTCATGCGACCTATTTAGAGATATGATGTTATTACTTTATGACGAGTGATATTGATGGTGAGGCAGGGATAGTAGGGTCTGGGATGATAGTATCAGGATTGGATGGATCATGTTGGATCTTGGACTACAGTTGGCATGATAATAGGGTTTTTCGATCAAGAGGTTAGGCAGTGAGCAGGATTGAGGATGGCAGCTCAGATCAGAGTGATAGTGTAGATAGTGCACTAGGGTGAGTGTCAGGACTCATGCCCAGAAAACTGTAGTGAACCAGTATCAAGTGAGTAGGGCTCGATGGATATGTTTGTGCCTATGGATCATTGATGACTCAGAGTGTTCTGGTTGTGTTCAAAGCAGGGGTACTATATGCCAGGGCACCCAAGGGCTAGTAGCGTCAGTCTGTACCCTGGACCGATAGGGTCTAGGTCATATGGTACAGAGGTATCACAAGAGATAACCGTGTGGGGCTTTTTAACCAGTGAGTACGGTGAGCACAATCGAGAAACGAGATTTCCACTAGTCCTTGATCGTCTCCAAGGGTCATATGAGTCGTCATATATCTGGCATATTGGTTGACAATTAGTATTATTTGATGGTTGCTATGTTTGTTATGGTTGCTCACTAGTCACCTGTCACCCTAGGGATGTCACACTAGGTAGGTATTGTGGTAGGGATACCTGGATACCCTAACTTGACTTAGTATGGAGTAGGTATGGATGGAGATACCTAGATACCTGAAGTTTACTTAGTATAGAGTAGGGATTGTAGGTGGAGATACCTAGGCACCCTGACAGATACTAAGTATGTATACCCTTTTTACGATGTTATAGAGTAGAAATTTTCTTATGTTTATGTGCTGACTCTGTGGTTGCAGGGACAGATCAGGTATGTTTTATATACCCTCTGTTCCATTTATCATCGACTTTTATAGTATTTTGAGATTTGATATCGCCCACACCAGATTGTTGCTTGACCCGAGGTTTTATGCTTTGCTTCCTATTATCTCGGATACTCTTAAATGAGTAGATCGAGAGAAGGTGGATGATTATGGAGTTCTATAGGTGGGCCGACAGGAGGTGATGGATATCTATACTTATATATGCATTTCTTATTATATTTCTACTATGTGACACTGTGGAGCCTTGACAGTGTTGATTACTATTATGAGACAGTGTACCAGTTGAGTTTACTTTCCCATCGTATAAACTCGGTTATGGTGTTGTTTAACTTTTTGGATCTTTATTCAGATGTTTATTTCATATTGTTATTATGTCTCTCTTGTTTTATACCTACATTGATTATTATATTTACTCTGATGCGATTTGAGATATTCGACAGGTAATTTGGTTATTTGAAGCTTCCTTTTTCTTCTTTTCCATTCTTTTCTCTTCTATTTATTCATCTTATTTCTTTTTCTTTCCTTTAACTACCATTCTGCACCGTAGGAGTAGGGTAGTCATTACAACTTTCTTTGATTAAGCTCCGTTTTCAGCATATTATATATGAAAACAGATCAGTTTCGCCACGAACGTAACGGAATAAATTTCATAGTCAAATTCTGACTTTTATAAAATTTTCATGTTCTATCTTTTCCTATTTAATCCAATTTAATTATGGTTCATTTTACGAGGTGTTACAGACATGCTAATCAATGAAGGGAAAAACATATTTGAATTTGGGATTTTACCATAATTTATATGATTTTTTTTAATTATAAAGTGGTGATGGTAATTGGATGTTTTTCTTGCTTTTGGAAGTGAAAAGTGAGGACGGGGTATTATTACATGTAATATATTACTAAAGAACGAAAATTCACGAACTAGAGAATTCTGGAAATTGGACTTCGGTTGTGAAAGCTTGGACTTGAGCTTAGGCTTTAGAAATATAAGGTAAGTAAATATACATGTATTTTCTTTTATTTATAAACTAAGCTTCTGTTCAATTTAAATAAGCTCAAATTTCTACTTAAAATCACTTCTTCATTGGATCAATATTATAGTCCAAACTCATTACTTTCTATCAAATTCATTTTTCCACATTTTAACTTATTAAAAAATTTAAATATTATATTTTCAAGATTTAAATCTTTTTATTAAATAACTTTAAAATCCATTCCAAAAAATCTTCAAATTCCTAATTAATTAATTAAATTGCTATTATTGACTTAAATTAATTACTACTTGAAAGCCGGGTTACAGATTTCTTTCCATGGTTTTTAAATACCCTAATAGTAGTACTTACTATAAAAATTTCAACTCTTAACTTATTTTTTTAAGTGGTTAAAACTAGTCATAAAAATCTTTCTTTTCAATGTTGTTTTAACATGGACTTTTAACAGCATTTGTAAATGCTGTAGCAAGTCACTTATGTTTTTAAGTGTTTAAAAAAATGATATGGTACTTTTCTCTAATCTTTTTAGAGATGTTTTCAAACATGTTTTGAAGTTTATTAAAGTTGGTTTGAAGTTTAAATATATTTTTAATAATTATATATATATATATATATATTTCGAAAAAGTAAAGAAGAGGTTTAACACTAAAAACCGACGAGGTAGACTTCTCTATTTCTAAGAATTAGGATTGATTTCGAGTAGGGACGAAGCAATAGAGCTCTAACCTACCGGACTTCCATCTTGAGCAAGGAATAGTTAAGTTGGAATGTCAGAAACGTGTTAATCTTGTTGTTTACTTGCTTATTTAAAATGTAATTAACTTTGCTTAACGCTAAAAGCCGACGAAGTAGGCTTATCAATTTCTAGGAGTTAAGTTCGATGTCTAGTAGGGATGGAGCAATAGAGCTCTAACCTATCGGGATTCCCTCTTGAACGAGGAACAGTTAAGTCGGGAATGTCGAAAATGGGTTAATCATGTTGTTTGTTACTTGTTTATGGAAATAAATAACACTATACTTAGCACTAAAAGTCGACGGGTATGCTTGTCTATTTGTGAGATTCAAGAATGAAATGCCTAGGCAAGGCTTTGATGCAACCAGTGCTCTAACTTACATGGCTTTACTCTTGAATGAGGAATGGTTAAGTTGAAATATCAGAAATGAGTTAAGTATACGAGCATTGATTTGTATAAGCAATTGTTTAACTATATAATCAATTAGTCGACTATCGAACTTAACCTATTATAACTTAGATCTTTAAAAGAATGTTTTACAGATGATCCAGGTATGAAATAGTTTTGAGTTTGTTGTCACAATGTGTTAACTACATTTATCTTTAACCCTTTTTTATTATACTTATGAATGTAAATAGATCTTTAAAAGAATGTTTTAAAGATAAGCATAGGTGAAATGGTTTTGGGTTTGTTGTGACAATGTGTTAATAACATTTGTATTTAACCCTTTTTTATTATACTTATGAATGTAAATAGATCTTTTAAAAGAATGTTTTAAAGATAAGCATAAATGAAATGGTCTTGGGTTGGTAGTGGTAATGTTTAATTAACATTAGTCTTAAACCTATCGAGTAGACTTGTAAAAGCACTTAGATCTTTAAAATGGATATTTTAAAGTAAATTATAACTATAGAATCTTTTGGAAAAAAAGCTAGAAAAAGTAAAGGTTTAAAGTAAGAGATCTTGTTAATGATTTGTGAATATACTTATACCACTTGAGATAAGCATATAAATGTTATTTGAAGTATAGAAAAAGTGAAGGTTTAAAGTAAGAAATCTTGTTAATGATTTGTGAATATACTTATACCATTTGAGATAAGTATATGAATACTTTTCGAAGTACTGAAAAGAGTACAAATGAATAGAAAAAATCTATAAACGATGTTTTATTAGATAAAAGAAGTTTTCTAATAAAAAGGATTTTTAATTAATAAAAGTATTAATTAAATAAAAAAGGGATTAGAAGTCACTTATGTGACTTAATCGTGCTTTGTGTGACTTGATCGTGCTTTGAATGTTTATTCGTTTATGGAAAACATTTAGTCGTATACTTTGTACTAAAAGCGATGAAGTAGGTTTGTCTATTTGTAGGAATTAAGACCGATGTTCGTATAGGGATATGAGCAATAGAGCTCTAACCTACTGGCCTCACTCTCGGTCGAGGGAAAGTGTGAGATGAAATTATCAGAAATGTGATAAATATACGAGACTAGGTTTCCATATGCAATCGTCCTCATTATTGTTGAATATGACAAAATTCGTCGATTCAGTCTTGAAGAGACCAGAATCGAAATTGTTTTACTTATCAAAAACCACTTCAAGACTGAGATACATTTTCTATCTCTTGGAAGTGGATATGTTCAAGATGCTGGAATCCATGTGTGATTTTGAGATCTGTTCGAGATGTGGGGATCCAATTTGGGGATTCGTGTTCTGTTCGAGTGATGAAGACTCATGTGAAAGATGTCGAACATGACCTCGACATTGGAAATGGCTAAAAATAGAGTAGGCCTCATAGCCTGGGGTTTAGTTAACCCACGACAAGATATATCAACTCCATATTTAGAGATATTTATAGATTATTGGTCGGTGGGAGTTGATGATATGTGGGATCACGTGTTCGGGCATGGACCATCTATGTTTACCTAAAGGTATATTCTATCTAGAGTTACACATTGCTCGGAGGTACTTTTCTGACCTTTGTGCAAGAGATTAGATCTGGCTCCACCGAAGAGATCTCAATGAAAAATCCAATATGCGAACATGCCTTATGGGATTTGATTGTACTCCTAATATGCTTTTAAATGTAATGGACTTAACCATTTCGGCTATGTTCTATATTTATATTTTACACCCTAGATGTTATCTTATATATCACCTTATGTACTTATTAAATTATGGTTATTTTGAAGGAATAACCATTATGGAATTCCATACGGTCTCAAATGTACAGTTATATGCTAGCTACACATTTCTTATGTTTCTCATATCATATTTATGTCTGACACGTGGCTTTTGTTTTCCCTAAATTCCTCGTATGCTCTTTCAAGCAGTCTGAGAAGCAGGTTAACGTTGATGTTCATTGGAGCTCGAGAAGACGATCTGGATGTTTCACCTACCGTAGTATTCTTATTTCCGCTGCATTACTATTGTATGTATTAGCATTTATGAAGATAGGTTGTTATAACTATCCAGGCTGATGATAGTACTTAGGTTTTGTAACTCTAAAATTTATGTATCGGAGTAATCATTTGTCATGTCCTTCGATATTATATATTATCGTTCCGCCAGTAAGATTCTAATGTTTTGTTCTCTTCTTCCTTGTTTTGTTCTTTTTCTTTTTATTTTACCCTAACATTTTGTCTTCCGACACTTGGATGCTCGGCACATGAATACCTTGGATGTATTAGTATCGACATTCGAAAGTCAAAAAGGCAAATCGTTGCATTTGGTATCAGAGGTGAAGGTTAACAAAGAACCTTGGCTTTGGTGGGTATGACTCGTTTAAAGATGGGGTAATGGAATGCCCTAGCATGAGTCGGGTGTATTGTACATATGAGAGCGTATTTGTAATTGTTATAAACGTATACCTCAATAGTTATTATAACTGTGAAAATTAAAGATCTTATATAACGTAACTTATATAAGTGAATTGTCAAATTATAGTTTAATTAATGTAGGGGTTAATGATGTTTATCTGTTATCTCTCGTTAATTAATTAAGTCATGTTCGGTTAGTTTATGGGCATTGACTTTCATTTGTTGATTGTTGATTTGTGCTTGACCAGTTTATGAGCAGTTTTATCTTTTCATTGCATGGGTTGGGTAGACATTATTTGTGGGTACATTGAAATTAACACCTTATGAATTTAGTTTCACAATTGACTATAAGGCGTTCAATGATAATGTTGGGTTAAAAGTTAGATTTTATAAAAGTTAAATTTAGCAAATGATGTTTATTTTGAATATTAGAAAGGTGAGATATTTTGGAAATAAACATTTGTGAAAGGATTTTATATAAGAAAGTGATTTTATATAGGTAAGGTTTATAAAACATGATTTATAAACAAAGAGTATTTAAACTGTGAATTTGAGAACTTAAATCCCGGTGTCTTTGAAAATGTTTTCAAGATTTTGGAGAAAATAATATCTTATTATCTGAGAGTAAATATTTGGGAAATTGGTTTAAAAAGTTGAGATCATGGTACTTAGTAATATTTACGAAGTATTTGATACCGCTTTGAAATGATTTTGGTTAAGTCTGAAAGGCATGAATTGGATGTACTGAACTCACTTCCATCGCTTGAAAATAATTCTGGTGATGACTTCAACATCATCGGCGTTCATTTTCGGTTTTCTAGTTGGAGGAAGCTACAGGATTGTTTTAGTAAAATGTATTTTTATTTGATTTCGAAAGTATGATTTTTTATACAAAAGATATATGTATGTATCATTATTTAATAAATGATTTGAAATAAGACCCGGTGTTTAGTTCTAAAGTAATATTTGGAAAGAAATTTGATATGAACTTTTCAGAAAAGTTTTATATGTATGCTATGTAGGGTGCCCGAGTGGTAGTGGCATAGCCCGAAATAAATGTTGGAACTTTTCATGTTTTCCTTTTTTGGGTAAAGTGTGTTTAATAAATTATTGAAATTTGTTAAAATAATTATGGACACATGTAGCCTATGCATTAGGATTGTGTGGTATGTGCATCATATTATGATATGTTTGGTAGTTTTCATTTGTTAAAATGAAATGGGATTTTTGATGATTTTGGACAGTTGGAAGCTTCTGAATTGTTATAGAATTTGAAGCCTAGTGTTTTGTGAAAATATAAAAGTTGGGTTTATATAATACTTGAATTGAGAAGGTAGCAAGTTAAAACAAGTTTTAAATCATTGAACATACTTGTTATGTAAATCGAATTTGATGTTTTGTATATACTCTTAGGATGTCATGGAGTATTATACGAATATGAACTTAAGTTATAACTGATAAACATGAAGTTATGTTTTATGAAATGGTTCATAAATGAATTTACTATTGAATGGAACATACTATTTGGATAAAAGAAAGTGATAAAAGATGTAGGTATAGTTAAGAAACCAATAGAATAAATATGTAAGTTGTATGTCGATCGTTTTATTCGCATGACTATTCTTGATCCAGTATTCGAGTACATGATTTCAAGGTGGTTTACACCGGTCCGAACAAAAAAAATTCACTAAATTCTTGACGGTGGATACTTGATATGGATTTTTTATATGATCTTGAAGTTTTCTATCATGGTATATGGCTATGTAAGAAAACAGAGGTTTCTAGTCAAGGAACCTGATCGGAGTCCGCACTAGAGAGGTCATGTGATCTATACTAGTTAGGAAGTGAAATTTATGTTATCGAGCAAGTGATCGGACCTGATATTGTGTATGAATAGTCCATGTACATCATACAGGCTTTAGTATATTTGCATACTATGTTTTGTTGGGTTATGGAGAGTTTATTTGATAACTCTTCAATTTGTTATGAGGTAGCATGAATTGTCGACTAAACAACTACCTAGGGCTATTGAGCATACGGTACGCTTAGTAGGTTGTTTATCATCCTTGTACGATAAGAGGAATTTGAACTTCAGCAGATCATGAGTTTTGTTTGCTAGCGATTGAATACTTTTAAGTATTGCAATATGATTGTTTCTTTGTTTTCTTGTGTCGGAATTTTAAGGACGAAATATTATAAATGGGGAAGAATGTAACGATCCGAAATTTCGGACACTTCGTATTTAAATATCTGAATTATTTAAATATTTGAATCCTTGATTAAATGTTATGAAAATGAATTAATAAGCTTTTTAACCTCCTTCTAAATCATAAGTAATGATGGTAAACTTATTTTGGAAAAATGTTAACAAAAATAAGTACTTTGAAAAAATATCGATAATGTGATCGAAAATTGTTTTATCGATAAACAGCTTTTTAACCGTCAGAAGTTGTTCAGATTTTTTTTACATACACTTATTTGCTTAGGAATTAAAGAAAATGAAATAAAAACTTTTTTCCATTTATTGAAATAAAATTTTTGGATGATGTCATGGGTGATGTCATTAAAGATATTTAGAAAATGATCTTTTATGGTAATACTTAACTTTTAAGTAAAAGAAAAGAAGTATAAAGTTAACATGTGAATAGGAAGCTAATTTGTGACCTTTCATGGAAGGTAAGAGGTGCTGATGTGCACGTAAATGTGCATATATATACACACACACACACACACATCCATATTTTATCTATTTTTATTTAAATAAATGTCATATTTGGGTATTTTAACATGTTTAAACCAAAATTCAATTATTTTCAAATAATCATATATTCATCTTCATACAAGGGCAAAATGGTCATTTTTGTGCATGTGTTAACTTGAGAATTATTACTCGGACATTTTTTATTATTTTTATGGGAATCTGGATGCATATGGAAGAGGTTTCATGAAGATATATGCATGCACAAGAGAATACAAAGGAAGGAAGATGGAAATAATTCAAACACATGATCATGGAGGACCTCACCTACCCACTTACCTAAATCTACAATTAGAAGCTAATGGACAACTAAGTGGAGATTAGAGCTTCATGCATACTTGATGATGGATTAATTAGAGGCTAATGGTTACTTGGTGGCCACACTTTCTAAAAGGCATTTTGGGGAGCACACTAAAAATTGAATTAGGGTTTTATGAATGTATAAATAGCTCACTTATGTACATGTAAAGGATCTTCTTACTCTTCATATTACTTAGGAAATTAGCAAGTTGTAAACACAAAATCAAAGTGAAATAAAAATGGCTTCCTAAGTCTTCTTTTTTCTACATGCTTTTCTTTACTTTTATGCTTATGTTTATTGCTATATTCTTTTCTTTTCATTGTTAGCAGATTAGATTTACATTCATCCAAGTAGTGTAGTTTTATTATTTTTTATGCAAGTAGTTTAGTAGTTAATTTCCTTTTCCTCCTTTGTTTAGTTTCTATTTCTTTTGCTTTTAATGTTGAAATTTATATGTGTTGATATGATAACACATATGAGTAGCTAAACCCCTTCAATTTAGGAGTAATGAAGCTCTCAAATATTATGTAAATTCAACATTTCTATGATTTATGGTCTCTTTTATTTGTGCTTCATGAAAGTAGATTTTGATGTAAGTTTATACAAGTGGGTTCGATAGCTTATGTTGCATTGGCAAATGAGCTATTCTTATTCAACATAAAAACAATTTACATCATCATTTGCTAATTTATTTTTGATTTTGAAATGAAAGTAAAAACAAAATTTGATGATCTATATTACTAATTACAATAGTAAATAGATCATAATTAAAATAGCTTTTGCTTTGGCTTCCTTTTCATGAGAATTAATAAGTGGTTTATTTGTTGTGTTATAGTTTGATGGTTAAAGTTATGTTAATTAATAACATAAATAAACTATACTTATGATAAATGCAACAATTATTTCACTTGATATCAAAAATAGAGATCATAGATTATTTGTTTGTTGATTTACAAAAATATGAAAGTGGATTTGCCTCTAAATTGTTCTCTAATCTCATAGATTTTAATCTCAATTTCATTTTAATTTTAGCTTCATTTTGTTTACAATTTGTAGTTAACAATCTTATCTCCACTTTAATCCAATTTGATTGATTAGAAAAATTTAAAATCTTAAAAATTTCCTATGGATGGACCCGTACTCGCCACGTACTAAAATTGTACGTCGTGCTCTTGCGGTAATTTTATTATAAATTTTTCGGGGATTTTCTAACTCGATAGAAAATTCATCGTTAAACAAGTTTTTGTGAAAGTAAAAACAAAATTTGATGATCTATATTACTAATTACAATAGTAAATAGATCATACTTAAAATAACTTTTGCTTTAGCTTCATTTTCATGAGAATTGATAAGTGGTTTAATTGTTGTGTTATAGTTTGATGGTTTAAGTTATGTTAATTAATAACATAAATAAACCAAACTTATGATAAATGCAACAATTATTTCACTTGATATCAAAAATAGAGATCATAGACTGTTTGTTTGTTGATTTACAAAAATATGAGAGTGGATTTGCCTCTAAATTATTCTCTAATCTCATAGATTTTAATCTCAAATTTCATTTTAATTTTAGCTTCATTTTGTTTACAATTTCTAGTTAACAATCTTCTCTCCACTTTGGTCCAATTTGATTGATTAGAAAATTTTAAAATCTTAAAAATTCCCTGCAGATCGACGCGTACTCGCCACGTACTGAAATTGTACGCCGTGCGCTTGCGTTAATTTTATTATAAAATTTTCGATGATTTTCTAACCCGATAGAAAATTCGTCGTTAAACAAGTTTTTGGCGTCGTTGTCGGGGAATTTGCTTTGATTTTAATTTCTATTCTTTGGATTATTCTCATTTGATTTTCTTGTGTGTTTGTTTGCATATTAAAAAAAAATTGTTGTGTGTGTTGTTTAATTTTTGTTTGCATTTTGTGTTTGTTTTTGTTGTTTTCTAGCTTCATCTTGCATTTGCACTCATTTTATATGTATAAAAAATTTCAAAACAAAAAAAAAATATTTCCTTTTTGATTTTTACTTACAATTTTTATTACAAATCTTTGTTTCTACTTTACAGTTTTCATTTTACAATTTCTATTGACAAAACTGTGCATTGCCACTCTTCTCATCACTGTTTCTTCATTGTTTTACAAATTCTTCACTGTTTTACATCTACAACTGCTAAGTTCTACTGTTCATCGCTGTGCAACTGCAATACAGTGCACATCCTCTTCGACTACCACCCACTTCTGCCTCACTGTCCCGCATGACTCCACTGCCATACATAGTTCAACTACGTAGGACCGTCTGCTGTCGAAACTGCTTCACCCACCACATCCATCGACCATCGGCCTCAACTGCAGACATCCAAAAAAAACATCAAACTTCATACAGCTGCTACTGCCGTGCCACCTTGCACAAATCCACCTGATCATCATCTCCACCTCCTATACCATTGTCTTATACCATCACTTACATATACACTGCCACAGCACTACTGAAACCATCATCATCCCATTCAACTTCATCCACCCCTGCATACAACCACATCACCGACTGATTCAAATTTCTACTTGCAACCCCCTGAGTCACTACCAAACCATACCCCAATGCATTGCTTTCCTCCCTGACTACGCACACACCCTACTACCACTAAACAAATCCTTCAACCCCAAACAACCACCAATCAACACTGTGTATTGACTTTGCCAACAACATAAACCACTACCGAGACAACCTTCCTCCTCTGCCTTAAACAAGTTTTTCTCTACCTTCCAAACAACCCCTGTCACTGCCTCTCATCCCTGCACAATTAATTTCAACAACTTCCCATCAAACTCAAACCATATATCCAATTCCACAACAAACCACAAAACAAATGCTCATTTCAAATCGAATTTCTCACAACTGCCCCCCACCGTTCTGATAATCTCTCATCTCTTATTTCACTGTTTTGATCATCTCAGCAATACCATACGCACTACCATACAACTCATCCTCAAACCACCACAAATAGACTCTCTCTCTCTCTCTCTCTCTCTACAAACAGAAACAACCAATCCACCTTTTCCAAGCAACTCCACATTTCAAAACTGCAAAATCACTGTGCCTTCCAAACTACCGGCCAGAACCCCTCTTCAGTCACTACATCACTACACCCAATCATCTTCATCGTAAGATCATCACTGTCAACAACCCTCACCTACCAGAACCACTCCAAAACGCTTCACCTGAACCACTTCAATCAATCTCGGTTAATCACCATCACAGCAAACCACAGCCACCTTCTACAACCGCTGCTACCCACTTCTACTGCTTCTTAATCACCAAAACCACTTGGACAGTCAGCACCACTACCTTGTATTGATGTACACGCACCACCCGTTCACCTCACCATTCAACTCCAAACATCAACAGCAAAAATCCCCAATTCGACTTCACCTCTGTCAAATCACCTCAATTCGAACCACCCTTCGTGACCAAAATTGAGAATCGCCTCGCCGCGATCAATTCCAAACCACGACTCCATCACACTCGAACTCGATTTCGCGAACCCAAGAACTCAATTTTCATTTATTTTTGGGATTGTATTTCTTTTTTTTAAATGCGTGAAGTTTGATTTACGAAGTACATCGAACAGTGAAAAGAAATTGGGTCTGTTAATTGAGATGGGTTGTATTTGAAATTATTTTAAGTGAAAATTAGGGTCACATCCCTAAAACCAAACGTAATTCACAAAAACTCCTTCCGTTCGAAACTTTATAAATCCGGTCCCTATTTTTGTTTCAGCTTAATTCTTTTCCATAAATACCCTTGTTTATACCATGCTCCATTTTTTCTATCTGTGATTATTTGGTTTATATTGAACGATAAAATTATCTTTGCTTAATGATTTATCTGTTTGCAATAAAAGATTTTTACTGAAATACCGTGTAAGTTCGTTTTCTGCAACTATTTGCAATAGTTGCAGAAATGTCTGCAACTATATGCAATAGTTGCAGACATTTCTGCAACTATTTGCAATAGTTGCATCTGCAACTATTTGCATTTCTACAACTATATCATATAGTTGCAGAAATGTCTGCAACTATATGCAATAGTTGTAGACATTTCTGCAACTATTTGCAATAGTTGCATCTGCAACTATTTGCATTTCTGCAACTATATGCAATAGTTGCATAAATGTCTGCAACTATATGAAATAGTTGCAGACATTTCTGCAACTATTTGCAATAGTTGCATTTCTGCAACTATATGCAATAGTTGCAGACATTTCTGCAACTATATCATATAGTTGCAGAAATATCTGCAATTTTTTGCAATTTTTATATATTTGAAAAAAAATCGAAAATGTTCAATATTTGCTGAATTGTCTGCAAATATTTGAAATAATTGCAGATTTAATACAAATTTAAATTTTTGGTATCAACAATGGATCTCATTTTAAAGATCATAAAATTTGCGATTTTTTGGTGAAAACGTTATGTTGATCCGGTTTTTGTAAATAAAGTTATACACGTTTGAAAAGTTAAAAACATAAAGGGTATTTCGGTCTTTTTGCGTGCGTGAATTTGAAAACAGGGAGCGGAAACGTAAATGTTGGTTGGGAAGGATGCTTTCTCTATTTTAAAACTTGTTAGGGATGTGAGCCGAACTTACCCTTATTTTATTTTAAGTTTGTTTCAATTTGTTTTCGATTTGGTTTGTTTTAATTTGTATTTTAAAAAAAATTCTTTTAACTTCTTTTCTTTTTTTAACTTGTGTTGTTTAGTTTGTTTTTAGTTTCATCCTTGCTAAAAAAAATTTGCTTAATTTGTTTTGTTTTGTTATTGTTTTTGGTCCAACCCTAAAAAAAGAGTTTGCTTATTTGTTTAGTGTAATTTGTTTTTAGTTTTTTTTGTTTCATCCTTTTAAACAAAAAGAAAAAAACTTGGGTATATATACATTTTTTTTCATTTTAGGTTGCCAAAGCAGAAAATCAAGAATAATCGCTTTGCTTTGCTTTGCTTCCTTATAAAATAAATCGCTGCTTTAAAAAAAATTTCTAATAATTCTATATGCTCTGGTATCGTGCCATTTTCCCTTGTTTTTATTTGAGCTGCATTGTTGGTTGCTTGCATTTGCATTTAAAAAAATATATTTCAAAATAAAAAAAACTCCATTTTAGTTGCATTGTAAATTCACGTTTAATTTTTGCTCTGCATTCATATCATCTTATTTTTCTTTTCTAAGGGAAATACCCAAATTCGCATAAGGTGGGGGATTTCATCACCCTTTCCTTAGCCCACAAATCGTATTTCATCGTAGAATTTGACTAATAATAAAGGTTAGACATTCGACTTAAGGGTGTCGCGAGCTCACCTAGGGCTTAATTGTATCTTGACAATTGTCTTCTTTGAATAAGTTTATTTCTTGGTGTCTAGGCTACGGCAGAGTAATAACCATTTATAAATATTACGGTGATTTGTAAATATTATAGTGGTTGTTCTTCTGTAGGTACTTAAACCTTCGGTTGCATTGCTATGGTGATTCGTAATGCACCGATAACCCCTGCCTATTACCTGGCTAAGAAATATTTTTGTTGATTTAAGACAAAGTATGATTATACAATTTTGGGTTAGAAGCTACTAAGGACATAAAACTGTAATTAAATCCTTTGCATTCATTTAGTTGCATTAGTTCATGCATATTTAAAAAAACAAAAAATTCAAAATCCAAAAAAAAATTATAAATTTTACTTAACTTAGTTTTTAATCCAAAAAAAATCCGTTCTCTTTTCCTTTGAAAATTTTCAATGGAAAAGAAAAAAAAATCCAAAAACAAAAAGAAAATCTTTTCAAAAACAAAATAAAATTTGAAAACTCAAATTCAAAAAAAATCAAATTCCCATTTTCTAAAAAAACAAAAGAATTTTCTTTTGGTAAATATTTGAAAGTTTGAAAATTCAGAAACAAACAAAAAATACAAAAACAAAAACATATAAAAAAAATTGAAAAGTCAAAAAATAAACAAAAATCAAACTTCTCTTTTGAAAAATAAATTTCAATTGGTAAATATTTTTCTTCCTTAAAAAAAACAACAAAAACAATTGTTCACTTCATTTTCCAAATCTTGTTTCATTCTCTAAATTCGATTCTAACTTCTTTTTCTTCTCAACTTTCACTAGTGCATGAGTACTTGGACTCGTGACACTTCTACGAATACTTGGATTCGAGACCCTTCTACAAATCGTTTAACCTGAACAAACGATCCTCCTTAAATGGAGAACGAGAACGCCTCTCGAACTCTTATGTATAGAATCTTCCCCAATCAAGTTTCTATCCCTTCTTGCATCACCTTGCCCGCCCCGACAGGCAATCACTTTGAGATTCATCCAAATCACATTAACACGCTTCCGAATTCAACAATCTTGAACAAGATGATCCTTATATCTTTTTAACCAAATATGAACAAGTTTGTGCAACCATTAAACTCCAACAACTATGTGATGATGGAATAAAACTTAGGTTAATTCCATTTGCACTTACTGATTACGCTGAAAAATGGTTGTATAGTTTGCCTTCGAATTCGATCAAAACTTGGGAAGAATTTACTGGTACCTTCTTAAAGAAGTTTTACCCCTTGGAAAAAACATCAAAAGTTCAAAATGAAATTGTAAATTTTCATCAATTCGGGGGTGAATCATTTGCAAAATACTTTGAAAGATTTAAGGAACTTTTAATCAAATGTCTGCACCATAACTTTGAAAAATGGACTTTTTGCCAAATTCTATACGATGGACTTGATAAAAATTCTTGAATAATGCTCGAATCAATGTGCCAAGGAAACTTTCTCACCCAACATCATGATGATGCTTGGCAATTTCTTGAAAACCTAGCCGAAAAGACATCCCAATGGGAACGTTAGAACGAAAAATAAATTTACTCACGATCGAGCGCTCATTTTGTAGGATCACCTTTGGCCTTAGAAGCGAAAATCGATGCAATGATAACCAAATTCGATAATGTCCTTTCCTCAAATCAAATGAATCAAGCTTCTCAAGTCCTGTGTTACAAATGCAACGATCCAAATCACATCGCTGATTGGTGTCCATATTCGTTAGAACAAATCAATGCTTTTAATAAATTTAGGAATGATCCGTTTTCTCCAACGTACAATCCTGGTTGGAGAAATCATCCTCACTTCGCTTGGAATCATAACAATTCAAACACGAGTTCAATTCGACCATCTTTTCAATCATTTCCGAATAACGCTTCAAATCTGAATCCTCCTTTCCAACCGAAAAAATTTCAACAATTTTTTTTGCATCCTTCTAAAAACCAAGCACAACAATCTTTCATTCCTCAACATGACAAACGAATGACCTCCCTTGAAAAGAGTATTGAAGCCTTGACTAACGCGACAACAGAATCGCAGAATGTGTTAAATTCATACATGCAAAATATGAGCCAATCGATCTCTAAACTTGAAATGCAAATGAGTCAATTAGCCAACCTCGTGAGTGAACAAGAAAGAGGTACATTCCCAAACCAACCAATCACAAACCATAGGAATCAAAATGCGAACTCGAGCCAGGCTCATGTCGTTCAAGATAGCAATTTGAATCAAATGAATGTTATCACCCCTTTGTGATCCTGTAAGATAATCAATAACCAAGTTATCATTCCAAACGACTTACCGGATGTTCCACTCGACACTTTGAAAACCACCAACAATGCCAATCAAAACATCGAGTCGAACCCCGATCTAAATTCCGAGTCTAATTCTTTTCCAACTCAAAAAGACCGGCTGACTGAGTTTCGAATCCTATTCCCAAATCTACTTCGACCTAAGAAACATTCGAAACAAATGGAAAAGATGTTAGAAATCTTTAAACAAGTCAAAGTGAACATTCCTCTCTTAGATATCGTCAAACAAGTCCTGACCTATGCCAAATTTCTAAAGGACTTGTGTACTCAAAAACAACACACTCAAGTGCCAAAGAAAGTGTTTTTAACCGCTGGTCTAAGCTAAGTCTTGTCTAAATCCATTCCCATTAAATACAAAGATCCCGGTTACCCCACGATCTCATGTACAATAGGATACAAGAGAATCAACAAATGTTTGTTAGACATAGGTGCTAGCGCAAACTTGCTCCCATATTCAGTTTACCAGCAACTAGGTCTAGGTGAGCTTAAACTGACTAAGGTCACCCTATAATTGACTGATCGTTCTGTAAAGAAACCGATAGGAGAAATCGAGGATGTACTCATTAGAGTGAGGAATTCATATTCCCTGTTGATTTCATTGTCCTTGAAACTCAACCTGTAAACAATCCGTTGAGCCAAATTCCTTTGATTCTAGGACGACCTTCCTTAACCACTTCGAAAGCTTTAATTAATTGTCGAAACGATTCAATGAAGATTTCTTTTGGTAACATGACCATTGATCTTAACATCTTTAATTTAGAAAATCAATTGAATGAACCATTCAACAGCACATTGAAAGTTCGTACCATTCAAGAAAAGTTTAAAATGAATCGATGAATCTTAATGATGAATGTGAGTCAGAGTACGAGAAATTGTTTCAAGATGTTCCCTATGAGATCGAAAATACGCTTCCTTTCGAGCCTCTTACGATTGAGTCTGAATATCAACCAATTTCTTTGATTGAGAAACCTCCTAGGCTAGAGCTCAAACCTCTTCCTTCTCACCTTAACTACGTACACTTAGGTGAAAACGAAACTTGTCCTATCATAATTTCTAATGATCTTTCTCTCGACCAAGAAGCTTCTCTTCTCTCTATTCTTTTGAAAAATAGAGAAGCAATTGGGTGATCCATTACCGATATTAAGGGAATTAGCCCTGCTATTGTTCAACATCGCATTCACTTAATTAACGAAGCCAAACCCACACATGATGCGCAACGGGGGCTTAACCCAAAAATGAATGATGCGGTTCGTGCTGAAATTCTTAAGCTCCTTGATAACGGTATCATATATCCCATCTCTGATAGCTCATGGGTTAGCCCAATTCATGTCATGCCTAAAAAGTCCGAACTTACCATTATAACAAATGACGCGAACGAACTCAATCCTACTCGAACTCAAATTGGTTGGCGTGTTTGCATTGACTATCGAAAATTAAATGCCATAACACGTAAGGACCACTTCCCTCTTCCTTTTATCGACCAAATGCTCGAACGTTTAGTCGGCCACAAATTATACTACTTCTTTAATGGTTATTCCGGCTATAATCAAATTCCAATCGCTCCCGAAGATCAAGAGAAAACGACTTTCATATGTCCATTCGGTACCTTTGCTTATCGCGTATGCCATTCGGACTTTGTAACGCTCCTGCTACTTTCCAACGATGCATGGTTGGCATCTTTTATGACATGATCGAACACTTTCTAGAAGTTTTTATGGATGATTTCTCTATCTTTGATGATTCTTTTTCCGATTGTTTACATCATCTCGAGTTGGTTCTAAATTGATCTAAAGAAAACATTTGACTTTGAATTGGGAAAAATGCCACTTTATGGTCAAACAAGGCATAGTCCTTGGACATATCATCTCAAATAAAGGTGATGTGCACATAAATGTGCATATTTTTACCACCATATTTAATCTATTTAAATTAAATAAATGATCATATCGGGTATTTTAACTTGTTTAAACCAAAATTCAAATTATTTTCAATGGTCACATATCCATCTTCATATAGGGGTAAAATGGTCATTTTTATGCATTTATTAAATTGTGAAAATTTACTTGGAATTTTCTATGTTGTTTTGTAAGAAATTTGGTGAATTTTACAAGTGGCTTCATGATAATATATGCATGCACAAGAGTGAAGTGTACAAATGAAGATGGAAATAATTCAAAGTGATGATCATGGAGGACCCCACCCACTTACCTTGATTTTCAATTAGGAACTAAGCACATGATAAAAGGACATTAAAGCTTCATGTACATTTAAGTGGAGGATTAGTGGATGTTAATGATTATTTGGCCACCACACTACCTCAAGGGCAATTTTGGCATTCCCCAAAAATATGAGTTAGGATTTAACACTTGTATAAATACCCAATATCTTCATGTAACTTGCTCTTCCTTCTTAGTCTCTTTTAGGCTCTCTTCTCTTAGTCTCTTCTCTTAGGAAAATAAAAGGAAAGCTCTCTTTCTCTTTTCATGGCTACTTAGCCATTTTTATTTTATGTAATCTTCTTTTCTTTTTATGCAATGTTAATTATTGTTTCCTTTTACTTACATGTTCATTTCCTTTCATTCTAGTAGTGTAGATTTTCTTTTATGCAAGTAGATTAGTTCTTTCTTTCATTTAGCTCTATTTTCCTCTTTGTTTTGTTCTATGTTGCAAGCTATATTTGTTGATATGATAACAAATATGAGAAGCTAAACCCCTTCAATTTAGGGGTAATGAAGCTCTCTAATTATATAGCTTCAACATTTTGATAAATGTTATGCTCTCTTTTTGTGCTTCATCGAAAATGATGTTTATGTAGTTTTGTGCTTATTATTGAGTTTGATAGCTTATGTTGTTCAAAACAAATAAGCTATGCTTAGTCATATGAATCACAAATTGCCTCTTCATCTATATATGATTATGGCAAAGAAGTGAATGTTTAAATCAAAATTTGATGGCCTATATTTCTAAACAATAGTTAATAGGCCATGCTTAAAATAGATTTTCATTTTCAACTTTGTTGTCATTTTCATGCGAATTAAAAGTGGTTTAAAGGTTGTGTTATAGTTTGATGGCTTATGTTGAGCTAATTAATAGCACAAATGAGCCATACATATGATAAACACATCATTTAAATTCACTAATGACCAAAAAAAAGATCATAATTTCATGTGTGTTGAACTATGTGATCTAGAGAGTGAAAATTACCTCTAAATTGTCATTTATTCTCATATTTTTTCTCACTTTATTTTTGACATTTTTCTATATTTTTAGCTAAGCACTCTAAATCTTTGGTTTAATTTGATTGAATAGAAGGTTAAAATCTACAATTCCCTGCGGATCGACCCGTATTCGCCACGTACTACAAGTGTACGCCGTGCGCTTGCGGTTATTTTTATTTCAAAATTTGTTCGGCTATTTTCTAATCCGATGGACATTTAGCCGTCCGAACAAAAGGCATTAATGTAGATAAAGTGAAAGTTGACATAATTGCAAACCTACCCATTCCCAAATCTGTTAAGGACATTCGATCATTTCTAGGACACGCTGGCTTTTACCGACGCTTTGTGAAAGACTTTAGCAAAATCGCTCGTCCTTTGACTACTCTTCTAGGAAAAAAACGTTCCTTTCGATTTCCATTCTGATTGTGTCTCTTCTTTTGAACGTCTTAAAAATGAATTGATTTCTACTCCAATCATTTGTGCACCCAATTGGGATCTTCCTTTCGAAATAATGTGTGATGCTTCTAACTTTGCGGTTGGTGCTGTCTTAGGACAACGCATCAAGAAAATCCTTCATGTCATTTACTACGCGAGTATGACTTTGAACAACGCTCAACTCAACTGCACAACAACCAAAAAAGAGCTTCTAGCTGTCATTTTTGTGCTCGAAAAGTTTTGACCTTACTTGATAGGTTCACACATCATGGTCTACACTGACCATACTGCTCTTTGATACCTTTTTGCCAAAAAGGATGCTAAATCTCGTTTGATTCATTGGATCCTTTTACTTCAAGAATTTGACCTTACAATCAAAGACAAAAAAGGATCTGATGCTGTCATATCCGATCACTTGTCTCGTCTTCCCAATGCACCATCGCCTTTACTAATCAATGAAAACTTTCCCGATGAACAACTTCTTTCTGTCTCCGTCGATCCGTGGTATGCCGACATAGTGAACTATTTAGTCACGAAAGAAACTCCTTCATTTTGGTTGAAAAAAGATAAATGCAAATTCATGTCCCAAGTGAAATATTTTTATTGGGACGATCCATACTTGTTCAAGTATTGTCCCGACCAAATCATTCGACGTTGCATCCTAGATTGTGAAATCAAGAGTGTTCTCTTGTTTTGTCACGATCAAGTGTGCGGTGGACATTTCGGTCCTCGAAAATTGCAGAAAAGGTGCTTCAGTGTGGTTTCTATTGGCCTTCTCTTTCAAAGACTCATTCGAATTTTGTAAAACTTGCGATCGATGCTTAATGCTTCGAATAATTTCTCGATGAAATATGATGCCTCTAAACTCCATTCTTATTATCGAAATCTTTGATGTTTGGGGAATCAACTTTATGGGACCTTTTCCCAATTCCTTTGGAAATTTGTACATACTTCTTACGGTCGATTATGTCTCTAAATGGGTCAAAGCTGTTCCTTGTAAAACCAATGACCATAGAATTATTGTGAAATTTCTCAAAGAAAACATCTTTTCGAGGTTCGGCATACCTCACACAATAACTAGTGATAACAAAACCCATTTTTGCAGTCGTTCTTTTAAAACATTAATGAAGAAATACTCGATAACCCACAAGTTATCCACTCCATATCATCCTCAAACTTGTGGCCAAGTTGAAGTTTCAAATCGTCAAATAAAACAAATCTTGGAGAAAACTGTTAAAAAAATCGAAAAGATTGGTTTCAGAAATTGACCGGCGCGCTTTGGGCTTACCGTACCACTTTTAAAACTAACCTTGGGATGTCCCCATTTCGCTTAGTTTACGGGAAAGCTTGCCATTTACCTGTTGAAATCGAACACAAAACGTTGTGGGCAATAAAGAACTTAAACTTTGATCTCAAGAAAGCTGGTGAAAACAAAAAATTGCAACTCAACGAACTAGAAGAACTTAGGAACGATGCGTATGAAAACGAAAAAATTAACAAAGAAAGAACAAAAGTTTTTCACAACAAATCAATCCTAAGAAAAACGTTTTCATCAAACCAGAAAGTTCTTTTATACGACTCTAGACTTCATTTATTTCCTGGGAAGCTAAAATCGAGATGGACCGGACCATTTGTGGTATGAATTGTTTTTCCACATGGTGCCGTAGAAATAGAAAACCCCAGGGATGGATCAATTTTCAAAGTCAACGGTCATCGTTTGAAACCTTTCTTGGAATTTCTAAGTAACCAAGAGGAGGAGCTCATGATTCTTCATGAGCCAAGCTACGTCTAGTAAGAATGTTAACCCTCTTTTGTACATATGTACATATTTTTCCCTGTTACACTAATTATATCGTGCATGACTGTGGGGACACAGTCAAAATTAAGTGTGGGGAGGAGTCTCATTTTCATTTTTTTTTAAATTTTCATGGCATTTTTGAATTTTCATTTTTTTAAACCCAAAATTTTCAAAAAAAAATCCAAAAAACATTTTCTTTTTAGTGTTTTGATTTATTTTTGAAGAAACACTAAAGGATGAGTATAAGTTATGGTTATTAAATTGAAATTTTCAAAA
The DNA here is from genome assembly GCA_030737815.1 of Allium fistulosum. Lineage (NCBI taxonomy): Eukaryota > Viridiplantae > Streptophyta > Magnoliopsida > Asparagales > Amaryllidaceae > Allium > Allium fistulosum. The sequence continues at coordinate 791,996,549 of CM060902.1, read as the reverse complement.
ATTTATTTGTCTTAACAAAAATAAAAATGAAGTTTGATTACAAATAACAATGGTTTAATTAATGTATAGGAAGGTTCATATGTGTTAATTATAAAGTATATTCTAATTGTAAATCTTTGTTTAAAAAGTGGTAAATTTAAAGTAAAGGACATAACATTTTTATCGTCTAAGTTAAATGGTGCCAAGATGATTTTGCAAAACTCTCTCTTCTTAAATATATATATATGTAAAAAAAATTGTAGGTGCTTATGAACTCTTGTAAAATCCTATATAAGAAGAGGCATATCCCTAGGAATAAATCACTAATTCACTGAGCTTGAGATGAAGTATAAAAATTAAAAATGGATGAAGTGCTCAAGCACTAATCCACTTATTATTCTCTAACTTTTTCAAGTCTTAACCAAATCATCTCCAATCTCTTTTTAACTTTGGATTTAGGCCTAAAATATCATGGGAGGCATGATTAGTAAGTAAGAAGTGGGAGAAAGGTGAGAGGAAGATGAGGATCTAGGAAGGGGCCGTGAGCATGGAAGGAGGAAAGGAGGTGTGGCCTTGGTTCGGAAGTGCTATAGGTTGGATCTTAGGCTTTTGGTGATGGTGGTAAGTGGTTCTTTATTCTTGTGGCTTTGTGCTTAGGTTTGGCATAGATCTAAGTGAGTTATCTCACTATATTATAAGTATGTATTGCGTATATATATGTTGTGTGCAAATTATAAAGTTAAAGTGACATTAACTAAGTAAAGTTATAAACTTTGGACCTCTCTTTCTTTTGAAAGCAAATGATAACTTTATATTATATAACATCACTTTGTTTACCCTTTAAAACATGTGGCATGGCCTTAAATTAATGTTTAAATGGTTGTTTAACTATGTTAAATTGAGGTAAGTATGAAAGTGTTTGAAGCGAGAATAGCCGTTATAAGTGCACTTTCAAATCCCTTGGTTTTGGAAATTTATATAAATAAATGGAAAGATATTCTTGGGGGTTTCTTTTCATGGTTTTTAAGTACCCTAATGGTAGTACTTACTATAAAAATTTCAAGCCTTAAATCATTTGTTTAAGTGGTTAAAACTAGTCACAAAGATCGTTCTTTTCAATGCTGTTTTAAAAGGACTTTTAACAGCATTTATAAATGTTGTAGCAAGTCGGTTATGTTTTTAAGTGTTTAAAAATGATATTTAAATTTGGTATTTTTCTCTAATCTTCTAAGCGATGTTTCAAACATTTTTTGAAGTATATTAAAGTTGGTTTGAAGTTTAGATATATTTTTAGTAATTATATATATATATATATATATATTGGAAAAGTAAAGAAGATGTTTAACACTAAAAGCCGACGAGATAGACTTCTCCATTTCCGAGAGTTTGGGTTGACTCAAGTAAGGACAAAACAATGGATCTCTAACCTATTGAGCTTCCCTCTTAAGCAAAGAATAGTTAAGTTGGAATGTCAGAAACATGTTAATCTTGTTGTTTACTTGCTTATTTAAACGGTAATTAACTTTGCTTAACACCAAAAGCCGACGAAATATGTTTATCTATTTCTGGGAGTTAAGATCGACGTCGAGTAGGAATGGAGCAATAGAGCTCTAACCTATCTGGTTTCCCTCTTGGACGACGAATAGTTAAGTTGGGAATGTCGGAAATGGGTTAATCATGTTGTTTATTACTTGTTTATGGAAATCAATAACACTATACTTAACACTAAAAGCCGATGAGTATGCTTGTCTATTTATGAGATTCAAGAATGAAATGTCTAGGCAAGGCTTTGATGAAACCAGTGCTCTAACTTACCTGGGTTCACTATTGAATGAGGAATGGTTAAGTTTAAATGTCAGAAACGAGTTAAGTATACGAACATTGATTTGTATAAGCAATTGTTTTAACTAGATAATCGATTAGTCGACTATCGAACTTAACCTATTATAACTTAGATCTTTAAAAGAATGTTTTAAATATGATCCAAGTATGAAATAGTTTTGGGTTTGTTGTGACAATGTGTTAATTAGATTTATCTTTAACCTTTTTGATTATACTTATGAACGTAAATAGATCTTTAAAAGAATGTTTTAAAGATCAGCATAAGTGAAATGGTTCTAGGTTTGTTGTGATAATGTGTTTGATTATACTTATGAATGTAAATAGATCTTTAAAAAGAATGTTTTAAAGATAAGCATAAGTGAAACGGTCTTAGGTTTGTAGTGGCAATGTTTAATTAACACTAGGCTTAAACCTTTCGAATAGATTTGTAAAAGTACTTAGATCTTTGAAATGGATATTTTAAAGTAAATTATAACTATTGAATCTTTTGGAAAAAAAGATAGAAAAAGTAAAGGTTTAAATTAAGAGATCTTGTTAATAATTTGTTAATATAATTATACCACTTGAAATAAGTATATGAATACTTTTTGAAATATAGAATAAGTAAAGGTTTAAAGTAAGAAATCTTGTTAATGATTTGTGAACATACTTATACCATTTGAGATAAGTATATGAATACTTTTTGAAGTATTGAAAAGAGTACAAATACATAGTAGAAATTGATAAACGATATTTTATTAGATAAAAGAAATTTTACTAAGAAAACGGAGTTTTAATAATAAAAGTATTTATTAAACAAAAAGGGGATTAGAAGTTGCTTATGTGACTTAATCGTGCTTTGTGTGACTTGATCATGCTTTGTATGTTTACTCGTTTATGGAAAACATTTAGTCGTATACTTAGCACTAAAAGCAATGAAGTAGGCTTGTCTATCTATGGTAATTAAGACTAACATTCGTATAGGGATATGAGCAATAGAGCTATAACCTACCAGCTTCACTCTTGATCGAGGGATAGTGGAGACGAAAATATCGAAAACATGATAAGTATACGAGACTTGGTTTCCATATGCGATCGTTCTCATTATTGTTGAATATGACCAAATTCGTCGATTCAGTCTTGGAGAGATCGAGAGCGGTAAGTGTTTTACTTATTGAAAACCACTTCAAGGCTGATATACGTGTTCTATCTCTTGAAAGTGGATATGTTTGAGATGTTGCAATCCATGTATGGTTTCGAGATCTGTTCGAGATGTGGGGATCCAATTTGGGGATTCGTGTTCTGTTCAAGTGATGAAGAGTCATGTGAAAGATGCCGAACGCAACCTCAACATCGAAAATGGCTAAAAACAGAATAAGCCTCATAGCTTGGGGTTTAGCTAACCCACGATAGAAATATCAACTCTATATCTAGAGATACTTATCGATTTTTTGCCAGAGGGAGTTGATGATATGTGGAATTACGTGTTCGGGCGTGGACCAGCTATGTTTACCTAAAGGTATATTCTATCTAGATATATACATCGCATGGAGGTACTTTCTAACCCTTGTGTAGGAGATTGGATATAGCTTCACCGAAGAGATCTCCACGGAAGATCCAATATGTGAACATTCCTTATTGGATTGTATTATCTCCTAATATGTTATTCAATGCAATGAATGTAACCATTCTGGCTACATTACATATTTATATTCTACACCCTAGACATTATCTAATATATCACCATATGTACTTATTAGATGATGGTTCTTTTGAGGGGATAACCATTATGGCATTCTATGCGGTCTCAAAAGTACTGTTATATGCTAGCTACATATTTCTTGAGTTTCTCATACTAGACTTATGTCTGACATGTGGCTTTTGTTTTCCCTAAATTCCTCGTGTGCTCTTTTGAGTAGTCTGAGAAAGGCAGGTTTTCGTTGATGTTCATTGGAACTCAAGAAGATGAGCTAGATGCTTTACCTACCGTAGTATTCTTATTTCCGTTGCATTACTATTGTATATATCAACATTTGTGAGGATAGTTTGTTATAACTGTCTAGGCTGATGATAGTACTTATGTTTTGTAACTCCAAAATTTCTATATCGGAGTAACCCTTTGTACCGTTCCTTTGATATTATATATTATTGTTCCGCTAGTGAGATTCTAATGTTGTGTTCTCTTCTTCCTTGTAATGTTCATTTTCTTTTTTATTTTACCCTATCTTTTCGTCTTTTCGGCACTTGGATGCTCGGCACACAAATACCGTGGATGTATTAGTGTCGATATTCGAGGGTCGAAAAGGCGAATCGTTGCAAAATGCATACTTGTGACAACCCTCTATATCGGTTACATATTTTGTCCACTTCTAATATTTGGCTCTATTATAGCAAGTGTTACTCAGGTGTAAGCATTTTATTTTGACATTTCTATCCAAATTCCATTGTAACATTCTACTATGTAATTCTTTTTCATGGTTTATCACTATCTTATTTATCTAGACAGTACAATATCACTGTCATCTTTTGTTTTTAAGGTTTCGAATTGAAACTTATAATTTCATATGTTTAAATTTTAAGGAATAATATGATATTAGTTATATGATCCATGTTTAGTTTCTCCCTCTTGCTTGTATTTGGCTTTGGCCTTTAAAGTTGAGGATAGCACACTACAAACTAGACTTCATGTATTTTACATTAGGGAAATGTAAAACTTTGTGGATAAACAAATTTACTGATTACAATATGTCAATTATTATTAGCAGATGAACTTTAGAAGTTATTATGTAAAAATTATCAAAAATGTTGATAAATTAATGTTTTTGTTCGTCAAAGTAAATTTAGCTTTCTGCAACTTTCTTGTACCTTTTAATGTTTACTTTTATCTCGTATAATGTTTTCAAATGATAAAAAAATTCATCTTTTATATTTTAATTTCTATTTTTATGTTTAATCTTCTGTCATTTTAAATATAAAAATATCACATATATAATTATAACGTTGCAAAAGTTATTTATCTTTTATCTTTGGGTTTCTATTTTATCTTTTGTTATTTTAAATAAAAGAAGTTTATATATATATATATATATATATATATATATATATATATTTACAAGGTTTTTTTTTATTTTTATTTTTGTTTTTTTATCTTTTATCATTCTAAATGTAAAAATATTACATATAAGAATAATAATGTTGATATTAAATTATAACATCTAAAACATAACTACAAAATAGTGTTATAAAAATGGGAAAAAATATTCAACTTTTTACATCAAATTTTATCGCTTTTATCATTTTTAATATAACGATTTAACATTTAAAATTATAAAGTAGTAAATAGAAAGGTAATTTTTAAGGCTTTTAAAATAACAAAATTATTTATCTTTAATCCTTCAATTTCAATTTTTTATCATTTCTACTGTATTCTTTTAAATATAACAATCTTACATATATAAATATAACCTTGCAATAAAAGTAATATATTCTATCTTTTAATATATCTTCCATCTTTTAATTTATCTTTTATCTTTTTATCTTTATCATCTATCATTTTATTTTTTGATTTACCTTTTACTCCTTAATTTTTTGCCTTAATTCATAGTTTGTAAATTATTGCTTAGTTTAAACATAAAAGATGAAAATATTATCAAAGTAATTTATCTTTAGTTATTAAACTTTAATATTTTATATTCTAGTACAACTTTTGATGTGATTATTTATATTTATTAAAAACTAAAGTAATTAAATCATAAGTTCATTATTTTTAAATTTAATAAAGCAAATTTAAAGTAAGTAGAACTTGTGTAAATGCATAAAACTAATGTGATTCTACTTCACATGATAGCCTTCGGCTACTCCTTGAAAACTAATCGGATTTGCTTCCTTTCAGAGTACATTCACATGCACCGGTGGACATACACATGGCAGCTCCTACCTTACATGCACCAGATTATAGTAGACCCACCACTACTCTTAAGTCCGATTGCTCTTCCTCTTCTACAACAAGACTAGAGTACTAACTTGTTCTTGCATCATCAAACTACACTTTACTCATTAGCATCTCTTCCATCTACTCAAATAAACTTGCTCTGCCATCCTCAAGTGCTCACTCTCAGTCGAGGTAGTTCATTCATCACTTCAGACCAAATTGTTAGCAATCAGCACATTAATTTAGTTGTGAAGAGCAGCAGATTACCCTCACCACCCTCATCTTGAAATTTACAGTATCAACACTCATCATCAAATATGATCGAATTCAGATCTCGTTATCAAGCTTCAGACAAGACTGATCACATCTACTATATATTCATAATTTTTACTGTAAATCCTCAGTTTTAGTCTATTTTTTTCAAACGTTCGAAGCTTTGCAGGCAGCTCTTGTTATGGTAGTACTTCTTAGGTCTAACTTTAGCTTTACTTCATTCTAACTTCATGGTAACTTCATTTATATGGCTATGGATGTTGCTACTTTTGTGCCAGCTCATTGATGTTGAACTCCTCTCACATTGCCCACATGCTCCAGTCTAACCCTTCAATATTGTTACCCCGGCCAGTCTAAGACTTGATTGTAGCTCATCCAAAACGGAAGCATGTTAAAGTCAGTGGTTTGCTATTCTCCACTTTAACATAAGTAGAACCACAATCAACATCGCGGTTCTTTCGGTCGCTCAATCACCCAGCCACTCGATCAACCAACTATAACCAGTCATTCAACCACTCAGCCTCATTCAATCACTTAGCCTCAGCGATACAAGCTTCAGCAACTCATTCATATCAGAATGTATGCAAGTGCTTCAACATGCAGTTTCAGGAAATGTGCATTCCTCGATGCAATTTCAGCAAATCGAGACCAACACTTCTTCATGCTGCCCAGTCATCGTCAAATGCTCATCTGAACTGCTTTGGCATCCTTTCATTACACGCTCGTTCATTTTAATCTATACCAAAGGCAAACAAACAACTTGGTGAAGCGCATCACATCTACAGGTCATTTTATTTAATATAAATCAATGTATATTTTTTTTCTGTTCATGCCTATTATCTTTTTGTCAGTTATCGAAGTGATGATCTTTTATAGGAATTATGAAGTTTATCTATTGCTTTTTGAATGCATTTGTGAGCTTTGTTAAGTCATTATTTGGATTTCTAGATTTTGAGTGTCACCAAGAAAATATATTATTCTTCTTTTTACTAATGATGCTCGTATGTTCTATACTTTAGGCTTTGGTTATTTATAGTAGTTAATGTATATAAAGTTGAACTCATGTTTTTCACTTGTGATTTATTATTTATCTTGTTGCTTTGTAGATGGACTTATGAAGTTTGCTTGTTAAATTGTTTGAACATTAGATTTCTGTAAGTCGGTTAAAGGAAATTTCTTTTTTGTACTTTAGGACACCTTTCTTGTTGTGTTTCCACGTCTACAGCATGATATGATTGGTTATGTTGCTGGCCTTGGAAGCTATTAACCGGGTTTTTAACCAAGCAGATTTTTAATGGAAGAAAGTCAAGACGAAGACGAAATGACTCAAGAACTTGGAAACACAGTTAGAAAGACTAGAAGATGGAACTTGGAAAATCTTAAGTCCATTAGAGAAAAGAAAGCTCTCCGTATCGAGATGTCTCTTTTGCCTTTGGGACCCCACCATCCTCTTGTACTTTAAGTACAACTCCATCCACTCGTGGTCAAGTGCTTTTCTTAGAGTTTGGATAAGCAAATCTCAGAATTGATGAGAAGAAAGCAAAGAAAGCGGGATAATACAAGTGTTATCGAGAGAATCGTCGTAAACAACTCAAAGTCTTTAGAAAAGAACTTGAAATACATTGGATTGAAGGTAGGAGAGAAAGACTAGCAAAAGGAATGGGTTTACAACTAAGTAAAGCTCTCGGTACCGAGAGGTCATTCTGGCCAATTGGGCCGGCGTGCTCATTGGTGCATCCCTGGACTTACTTATGGACTTCAACTCAAGCAGGCTCCTGAACCTGTACAGCTGTTTCTTTATAAATAGCAACTGTAGCAACCGAAAGGGATTATGGACTCTGGCTCTTCATTATCTCCTATCTCTCCCTCACAATAGTCACCTAGGCAGACATCGCTGGTAGTTCTAAGCTTAAGAACCTATCAATCCCTTGTACTAATGACTCTCAATCTCTCTTATTCTCTATCAAATCTATAATCAATAAAACTATAAAGTGGACATAGGCAGGAGATTGCCAAACTACTATAAAAATCTTATGGCCTTCTATTTTTTATGCTTTTATGTTATTTCTACTTGATCTAATCCTATAATAGGTTATATTTGGGATTTGAGCCACTTTTGGCATCAACCTTTTTGTGCTTTCATCGAGAGATCAATTCTTAAGGTTAGATCTAGTTTGCTATTGTGGATTTGGAAGGATCCAGTGATTAGATCCGGAAGTTTTGCTTAATGAATTTAGAAGCTTGCTATTGGAAATCAAAGTTGAGATCTGCATCTGGGACTATTGTTGGTGGTGATGAAGGGAATTCTCACCAAGTTGAAATTAATAACCACCAATCGATACCAGGCTCTTCTACCCAACATGAAGTCGTTACCAGGGAGAGCTTGATAAATTGATGCAGGAATTGAACGAAAAGATGGCAGATAGTCAGAAAGCTTTGATTGAAAAGATGGACGCTAGTATGGAACTATTGCTCCAGCAACTATAGAAAACCAGGAACAGCGGGAAAGAAGTTTCACTTGCTAGAGCTGAAGAAGAAAATGCCACTGTTTCTAGCCAAAACAAGCTTGAAGGAAAGCAAAAACAGAGGGAGGATGTTGTTAGAAACATGAAAGGAGTTGCTTGATTTGCAAAAGAAGTTGTAGGAGGAAGGTAGAGTGCTCCTTTCAAAAAAACCACCCGATACAAAGAGGATTCAACTCGGTACTGAGAGGTTTTCTAGAGGTTTGGGGCAACAGGGATTTGGAACTTTGGATTTGTCTGACATAGAAGACGACATGCTGCTTGATGATGATGATTTCGAACCAGATGTTGGAGTTCAAGCAGTCGCGGCAGAGCCAACCAGGTGCCAATGGAAAATCGAAGGAGTGGTTCTCCCAAAGACTAGAGGGCCTTGATGTTAGCCGACAAACCGTGGCCATTTGTAGAGACATACAGTCATCCTAGCCCTTGATAGTTGACCTTTGGAACACCATGCCAATGAAGAATATATTGCAGACATGATGAAGAGGTTGGTTGCGGAAAGCCGAGGTAGGACGAATGAGGATTGAGGTTCGGCACCAAGTGTAACTCCGTTTATGGAAAATATTCTAAGAGATGAATACCTTAGGTAATTCTCAATACGCACAATGTCATCATACAGTGGAACCACTGATCCTAGACAACATTTGTTCAAGTATGGATGACACATTGATGGTGCCAAGGCGATAGACATAGTGCGATGTAGGTATTTCCCTATTTTCTTAGAAGGAGTCACGTCGATATGGTTCACCGGGCTCGTGCCGGGAGGTGTTATTGCTTAATGGGTACGAAGTGGATGGATGTTGAGTGATGGACTTATGCTCATTTCGTATCGGGCTGGATGGATACGAAATGATGGACATGGGCTGATGGATACGAAATGGATGTGTTCTACATGGATCTTGATCGATCCATAACTTGAGCATATAAACTCCGATTGACCTGAAATTTGGATTGTCGCCTTTTATAGTTTTTCTTGACATGCCATGCTAATTGTAGCTCGATCCGAACTCAGACCAAGTTTGCCTGTATCCATTGTGGACCTGTAGATAACCGATCTTCGGGACGGATTGTCTTCAGTCTCTAGTCAATTCCTTGGTGTCACGGCCTTTCCAAAAGGCAGGATAACACCCCTAATCAATATCTTGGAAAATATATACCTTGCTACGCAAGGAATGGAACGATATAAAAGGCCGCCGAAAAGAGAGATGAACGATGAGCAGAAGCGCTCAGAGAAGTATTTTCATTCCATGAGATCCATGGACACAACACGAACGAGTGCCGACATTTGAATGACAATATTGAAGAACTAATAAGGAAAAATTAGTTCCGGTGGTACGTTAAAGAACCGTAGTAAGATAATCAAATCCCAAGACTCCCGAGGCCATCTGCCCTAGGAAATCAATCTGGATAAAGCAGACTAGAGCCTAGGTAGAATAGTGGAAAATTAGTTATTAACACCATATCTAGAGGACCGCATAAAGTAGAGAAAAGTTGGAGGGAAATGAAATGGTATGTGAGCTCGCTAAAGCACATACTAAGGGAGGATTGCTTTGCCATAGAAGATAGAGCTCCGGTTAAACAGCAAAGGATGATAACGGATGACATCGTGTTCAAAAATAGAGATGTTGATGGAGTCGAAGCACTAACTTTCGATCCCATGGTGGTAACAATAGGAATTGGTCCGACAACAATGCATCAAGTCTTAGTGGATATTGGAAGTTCGGTGAACATACTGTTCCAAAAGACATTCTATCAAATGAAGATCAACATAAAGGAAGTTACAGCTTGCAAACCAAAGATCCAAGGATTTATGGGTGAAGCTAAGCAACCAATTGGTACAATTGATCTGCTTGTGGAATTGGGCAAAGGAGATCGCATGATACTCCAGATTCAGAAGATCATTATTGTGAACGAGTACTCGACATACAATGCATTTTTGGACCGACCGACCCTTGTTGATTTTATAATAGCACCAGCTCCTTGGTGCTTGGCGATGAAGTTCCCTATAGAGAATGGGATTAAATCGATAAAAGTAGACCAGAGCACTTAAAAAGAATGTTACGTTGTAGAATTATGAGAAGCGAAGCGATGTGAGAAGGGTAAAAATGTAGAGGAGACCCTCTACATTCGAGACTCTTAAGTATAGCAACTAAAGCATGTCCCTTGGCTCGAGAACCATAGCAGATTTGACAAGTGTATGGATCCTAGGAAGAAGTCAGGGAAAGTGGGGGCAGCACCAACCGATTTGATGGTGAATGTCCCAATTGACATAGATGATCCAACTTGAGTTCTAAAGATTGGGTCACAGCTCAACATCAACATAAGGAAGGAATTAGTCAATTTCCTCCCTGGGAATTTGGATGTGTTTGCTTGGATTCATTACAATATGTATGGGATATCGTCGGAGATAGCATGTCATGCACTGAACATTGATCCTACATTTACACCAATAAAGCAGAAGAGGCATAGTCTAGGTTCGGAATGATTCACGGTGTTGAGGGAGGAAGCGGATAGGCTAATGGAAAATGGCTTTATCCATGATGCTCTTTACTCTAAGTGGGCGTCCAACTCCGCGTTGGTTAGGTAGTCAAATAGAAAGTGGCAAATATGTATCGACTACTCGGACTTGAATAAGGCTTTCCCAAAGGACAGCTTTCCTTTGCCAAGGATCGACCAACTGGTGGATGCGACTGTAGGACATGAGTTTCTTTCATTTATGGATGCTTACTCGGGTATAACTAGATTCCAATGCATATTCTAGATCAGGAGAATACTAGCTTTATAACAGACCTGGGATTATGTTGCTATCAAGTTATGCCATTAGGTTTGAAGAAGATCGGATCCACTTACCAAAGATTGGTAAATAACATATTCAAGAGTCAAATTGGACGAATAATGGAGGTATACATAAATGATATGCTTGTGAAATCTTGAGTATCACGGAACCATCTGGACGACCTTTCAGAGATGTTCGAAGTATTATGGAAATATTGAATGAGGCTTAATCCGTTGAAATGTTCTTTTGGAGTGGCATTAGGAAAGTTCCTGGGATTTATTGTCAATGCACGGGGCATCGAGGTTAATCCAAAGCAGATTAATGCCTTGAAGCATAATCGCACCAACTACGAAATAACAACTACAGAGTTTGAATGGGAAGATTGATGCCCTAAGTCGGTTTATCTCAAAGGCAATGGATAAATGCATACCCTTCTTCAACGCTCTCAAGAAGGGGAGGAAGAACTTTAAGTAGAACCATGATTGTCATAATGCTTTCGAGGAGTTATCGAGACATATAGAGACACCACCAATCTCCGCACATGATGATGAATAAGAGGACGATGTGGTTACACTTTCTCATTGGAAACTGTTCATAGTTGGAGCATCGAATGAACAAAGTTCAGGCGCAGGAGTAGTACTTGAAACTCCAGAAGGATGATCAATTTGCTATGCATTAAAACTGGAGTTTCCTGCAACTAATAATGAAGCTAAATATGAAGCACTGATAGCGGGACTGAAGATAGCGAAGGAACTGGGAATAAAAATGCTGTAGATATTCAGCGATTCCCAACTAGTGGTTTGTCAAGTAAGGAAGAAATATTAGGCTAAGGGTGCGAGACTTACCCCTTACCTAACGAGAACACTGGAGTTGCTGGAAGACTTGGAGCACTATACAATTACTCACATCCCCAGAGAGGATAACACGAAGGCCGATTCATTGGAAAAGTTGGCTAGCTTTGGGGAAGCACAGATGAAGGGTCTGGTTCTAGTGAAAGTTTTAACAGCTCTAGGTATCGATTAGATGGATGTCGACTGGATTCTAGAAACCATAGAAGAATGGGAGTCATGGATGACCCTGATAAAAGACTATCTGATCAAGGAAATTCTCCCAAGAGATAGGAATGAACGGAAGTAACTCCTCTAAAAAGCACCTCGGTTTGTGATGCAAGATGGAGTGTTGTATTGAAGAGGATTACCAACCTTCCTGGTTCGGTGTGTGACCAAGGATGAGGCTAGGAATATCCTTATGGAAATTCATGAAGGCGGCTATGGTGACCACAACAGGAGGGGGCAGATTTTAGCAAAGAAGATACTTCAATACAAATATTGCTGGCCAACAGTAAACTGAGATGTAGCTTACTACATGAAGCGATGTGACCATTGTCAGAGATTTGCGAAAATCCAAGAGCCCATCTTCGGAACTCACACAAATGGTTAGCCTATGGTCATTTGAGGTTTGAGGAATTGATCTCATCGGAGTGCTACCAATCGCAAAAGGAGGAGCAAAATATGCAATAGTCACAGTGGATCACTTCACGAACTGGGCTGAAGCGGAGTCACTTGCCACGATCAAAACCACGAAGGTAATTAACTTCGTAATAAAGAACATTATTTGCAGGTTCAGAGTTCCCCAGAAGAGACAATGGAACTCGGTTCGAAAGTATAAAGTTCAAGGACTTCTACAACCGATACAGAATCGAGAAGAGCTTCTCAGTAGTGGCACAACCACAGGAAAATGGACAGGTGGAGGCGGTGAAAAAAATCATCAAGTTCACCTTGAAAAGCAACTAACTAAAGCCAAAGGGAATTGGATCGACGAGCTTCCACTAGCACTATGGGCTTACAGGACAACCCACAAGTCAAAAAATGGGCATTCGCCAGTTTCCATGGCCTATGGATCAGAAGCTATGATCCCGATAGAACTGGAAGTCTCTTCTCATCATAAAAGGCATTTCGATTTGAAGGTAAATGAGGAACTCTTAATCGAGTCTCTCGATATGGTTGATGATAAAAGGGAAGAAGCATAGCTGAGGGTAGTTGCTCACTTGAGAAGAGTAGCATGGAATTTCAATGCTAATGTTCGAAATCGCACTTTAGAGGTATGAGATCTCATTCTGAAATGAGTTTTCCCAAGTACAAGAGCATCGGTCCAAACTGGGAAGGCCTATACGCAATCGAACAAAAGCTTGAAGACGGAACTTTCAATCTAGCTATGATCAATGGGATTTCGATTCCACGAGCTTTGGTAGCGACTTGCTGCACCCCTATTATATTTAGTTCTACTTATTTTATTTCCACAAATAGGCCACCCAAGGACTCTAGGAGCAATGTAATAGGATGGAACTTGCTGCATTTTACTTTTTATATATAGCTATAGCTATAACTTTATGAACCGATAGAACTGTGTTCACGCAAGCCAAAAATTTTGTGTTGCACGATCCTACCAAAGGAATGGTTCTCCTAGAGACTAGAGGTCCTGGACGTTAACCTGTGAACCAAAATAGTTTACAGAGTCAAACACTCAATGTAGCCCCTAACAGTCAACTTTGGAACACCATAGAGGCATAAATTTTTGAACCTTCAGGAATTCGTCGTTGCCCATTGATAGGCGAAGGTGAGAAGGTTTCCCCATTCAGTTGAATCTTTAAAAATTCACCGTTGTCGGAGATAGGCAATGACGAGAAGATTTGAAAATTTTTAACCTTCAGGAATCTGGCATTGCCTAGAGATAGGCAATGTTAGGAGGATGAAACCCCAACCTTAAGGAATCTAGCATTGCTCGGAGATTGGCAATGTTAGGAAGGCAAACCATAACCTTCAGGAATCTCGCTCTACTTGGAGATTGTCGACGTCGAGAAAGAAAATCCAACTTGTAGGAACCAGTTGATGCTCATGGCAGCACCAAAGAAGAAATGCTCGAAATCGGGAACTAAATCGTCAATTCTTGGAGGTAGGAACTGGCATGCTACCTTGGTTTTCATGACCGCGTTAGCAACCAAGCAGGACACACCCGGTTGAGGATAAGGTTTCTTATTCCAAAATCAGGGTGGGGAAAGCACTCTTAGACTAGGGATAATCAAATAATTTGCCCCCACGATATGTCAATCCCGCCAATGCCCAGAGTCTAGCATTGGGAGTACTAAGTCCCATAAACCAGGGCAAATACAAAGTAAAAACTGCATATAAAAGAGAATAAGCGTTCCAACCACTATCCCACAACAATAAGAAGCAATGTGGGACTTGAAGTATTCAGGATGAGTGATTGGTCGAAAGAAACTCGACTGAACATGAGCAGGAATAACCATAGAGTTGGTTGAACAACGGTTCCATTTCGCCCAACGAAGCGCTTAGGCGATCACAAACAGAACTAAACATCGGAATACAACCTAAACAATTATAGGAATATTATTTAAATGCATATAGTTGCAGTAAATAAGCGTATTGCACAGGAAACATACATATATAATTGCTATACAAGAAGTTATATAACATAAACAGACAGTTATATTTAACCAGGAATGGTGCATAAAGGTATGGAAATTAAATGGAACAGAGATTACAAGACAAAAATCCTTTTCATTACTTCACCATTTATGTACAAGACCTAGAGGGGGCCGCTCGTGCACAAACACGACCTATTTGACGCAAAGAAAAACAATAGTACAGACTTGACAACACAAATCCAAAAAACAAGCAACCACACTAACAGCCTCTAGCACTACACGAAAATATGTTATTGATAACGCAATTTAATAGCGCATTTATTCTAAGCGTTATTATTTAGCTTTTTGATTTGTTTTATACTTGTTTAATTTGTACTGTAGCTATGTAACGCTGGTCCCAAAATTTTCGACTGCCTCCAAAAACACTTAACCATTTCATTTCCCTCGCTTAACACTTTTCGTCTCCCTCCCAAAACGAAGAAAGCCCTAATCCACGTTCTACTCTATTTCCATCTCCATTTCGTCTCCTTCGCTTAGCAGTTGAGAAGTCAACGACGTCAACAACCCTAATCTCCAATTTCAGACTTCAATTTCGCTCAGGAACAAACTTGAAGGTATATTATCAAACGTGTTGACTTATAATCGATTTTGCTCTTCATCAATCTCCGAACTAATTGATTCTTCTTTGTTCATACGATTGTTAGTTGAACCAGTTTGTTGAGTTTGAATTCATAATTGAACCAATTTGTTGAGTTTGAATTCAAGGTTTAAGGAATTCATAATTCATAATTCATATTTCAATAATTGAACCAGTTTGTTAACTAAATGATTGTTAGTTGAACCAGTTTGTTGAGTTTGAATTCAAGGTTTAAGAAATTCATAATTTTCTATAATACTGCAAGAGCTCTTAAAGATATTATTTTTGTCCTATATATTTTACTTTCTATGTTTTATTTTTAATCTTGGTATATTTTTTATGGTAAATGATATCACTTTTATTGATATCGAACCTAGTATTAAGGTTAAAATCACTATTGCTGATTCTTAATTTTATTATAGCCATTTGTCCTCTGTTTTTTAGCTTATCAAGTTTGAACAGTTTTCAAGCATAATACATGTTCGAACTTTATTTATGAGACTTTAATCATAATGTATATAAGTACATCATAGGTTGTACCCATCCAAGCTATAAGTACGACATCTGCTTAATGGCATGTTTCAAAGCTAGTGCGTACAGATAAACATAGATCCATTTTCTAGCTGGAGTTGGTAGGCACCGTGACTTTAGGTTTTTATTATTTAGTGTTTTTACTAGCTAGTATGGCATGTGCTCAATGGCATTATTATGTTAGTGTTTTTGTTTCTAGTGTTTTACTGATAGACATGTTTTATGAAAGCCTAAAAACAATACAAACGCATGCAAAGTTGTGTTACTTAACCAGTATTCATGTTCCATCAGTAATGATATTGTTTCATCAGTAACAAAATTCATGTTTTAGTTTGTAATGTTCACGAAAATTCAATTATTAGGTTCATGACTCTGTTTGAATTACACAATTTTGAATTACACAATTTTGAATTAAGTACCTATGTAAAATTATAGGCTTAACTGTCTGAATGGCACGAGGCCATCTTGCATCCAATACTATTCTGGATCATTTGAAACTGAGACATCAGGCATTGTTTTACATAGGATTTTGGGCTACACATCAGGCGTTCATGGACATAGTTAGTATATTATTGATTTTGATCAAGTTATGAAATCAATAGCAAATTGAAACTGAGACTAACGTGAACGCATTTCAATTTACCTTACTTCTTAATCAAATATATCATCAATACTCATTTCAATCTATAATACATGTAAGTAAGATAGATCCAGTTCTTTATTTAGGTTTATCCTCAAGAAAAAAGTTCTATGATTAGAACAGTGGACAATTTTCAGCTTTGTTGATAAAATTAATCTTCAGATTATTTTTATATTAGCAAATTATAGATAATAAATGTGCAACTTTGTCATCATAATCCATACTGGCAACTAAATTAATTTTTTTACACAAACAAATTGATTTTTCTTGCTTATTACATGTAATTAAGACCGATCCAATGCTTTATTTTTAATTTATCCTCAAGAAAAAAGTTTCATAATTAGAACAACACACAACTTTCAGCTTTATTTATACAATTTAGTTACGAAATTTGTGCACATGATTTTTAGCATAAGACAATGAGTTTGGAATAAAATTTTGCTTATTATGTCTTAGGTTTACTTTGGAGATTCAGTACATTGTAGTATCTGAGTAAGGTTACAAATGCAAATATTTGAAGTATTTATGTACCAACACTACTTTAGTTCTATTTCTTAGGTCAAATGAACAGAACTGATTTCAAAACATTTTTATAACTGTTCTTTAACATAAAAAATATTTTGTAGAAGCATAATGTTAAATAAGAAATCAACAGTACATAGTAAGATTTACCAACTAATGAATTTTGCAACATCTGGTATAATACTATTGATTGTTTTTGTAAACATTACAATGATTATTTGCAGGTCCTCTATATAGCAGTAGCATTACATTGGTTAGCTATCTAAATTTTCATAGTTAACTAGAATGGAGATGGTCACATAGTAGGAAAATTTAACTTATAGATTATCATTATCACCTTTGTCTTTTTTCCAAATGAATAGGTTGGTCACTTGAATTATTGTGTTACCTCGTCCTGTAATTGTACCTCCTATCAGCTATGACATGGTCTGTTCCCCTTCAAAAGCCTCCCTCTCATGTTTGGTGTGTTAAGGACAATATAGTGACTCTTATCGAATTTTTCCCCTCAAGTGAAATCCTTTCTAAGAACACCAAAAACTGGAAGTCCTTTGTAGTTGAATTCGTGAACTAGGATTACTTTAGAAAATGATATTATAAGGTACAAACAATTAGCCAGTCTTTGTTTCAATATAAAATTCTAGTAAAAGACATTCATTCATCATCCTCTCTTTCCTTTCCCAGGAGACATTTCAAATAAGTAGTCGGAATAATTATCCCTATCAGTTAAGTCGACGAATAACCAAATTCAACTACCTTCTTGTACCTATAGGTGGTCATATCCCCTTAATCATCATGAATTCTTCACTAATCTATTTCATACTAATATTTGTTCTCACAATAAACCTATTATCATTGGTATGTATCTCAATCGATCATTTCATAACAGCTAATTTTGTTGTGTTTGCATACACACCAACTGCATGCTTATGATTATATGACTTCATAAATATCAAAAAGCAGAACAGAATAGCTCAAGTAAGTGTAGATTCAAGGTTGAACTGTGGCTGTTCTAAATAATAATAGTTCTAAAATCTATGTATTGGTCGTAATCTCTTATGCCCCTTTAGCCGAAGATATTGATCTACGGTTTGGATATATTGTTCCCTATTATAAGGTTTTATGCAGTGTTTATTAGACAGAATAATTCTGATATTGAAATGAATGTAAATGGTAAATCCAGATCACCATTGACAGCCAATACAATAAAGTTCAACTTCGACCAGTTCTGGCTTCGACTCTTTACACCGTACAAGTCCAGATCACCATTGACAGCCATTCGCCTATTCATGCTCTACAGCCTTAGACCTTTGGGTGAGATAGAGAAATAGGTGCAGGCTGCATGCAAAAGTGGGATTTTGGGTTACTATTCACAACATGGAATTTGCAACTTAGACCTTTGGCAATATGTTCAATTGCACGTGAGCAAGGAGTTTGTTTTGTTCGCATTATTCTCAGGTACAGGTTTGTTTGCATAGGCCTTGGCCTTGGG
Source organism: Allium fistulosum (assembly GCA_030737815.1). NCBI lineage: Eukaryota > Viridiplantae > Streptophyta > Magnoliopsida > Asparagales > Amaryllidaceae > Allium > Allium fistulosum. The sequence continues at coordinate 791,977,983 of CM060902.1, read as the reverse complement.
TGAGAGTACGAGTATAGATTATTTTATTATGTTAAGAAATTTAGTTTACTAACTAGTTAATTAGTTTAGTCTAACTTTGAAAAAGTATAAATCATTCATATAAAGTTCGTTTAACTCGAGATCTTTGACGTTAGATTCGTATTAACGAATAAAACACATTAGTGTAAAATATTGACGCATTTGACAAAATATAAAGTATTGATAAAATATTAGTGGTTGAATTTAATTACAAATAACATAATTAAATTGAATAGACTATTTTCTGAAATCAGAGGCAATCATTTTTCTCTTTAGCTTTGGAGCTTGAGCACTCTTTCTTCCCGTGTGTATCCTTAATTATATGCTAATGGAAAAAGATTGGGTTCATTTACACAGGTAAGTAGATAATTCAATATTCTCAACCATGTTTAATTTCATAAAATAAAAATATTTGATGTTAAACTCAACTATTATGTTGAATTTTTTTCATTATAGAACTTCCAAGGAGTACTCGCAAGGGGCAAGATATTTCGTAGAAGCTGCAAAGAGAAATATAAGAAATGTAGAGAAGCTTTTATGTCCTTGTTTAGATTGCCGAAATCTTAGTCGACAACATGATGATATTATCGTTGAACATTTAATTATAAGGGGGATGGATCCTAAGTACAAGAGTAGTACTAAGTGGTATCATCATGGCGAACAATTAAATATGGGCGTAGACATGAAGTTGGACAATACATTTGATCTACTTAAAGCTATTCATTTTGAAGATGAAGATTTTTGAATCATACTTTTTTTACTGATGTTAAAGAAGACGAGGATGTTCGAAAACGTGAGGATGATTTACTTAAGAATTTAGAGGATGCAGAAACCCCCTTATATCCTGATTGTGTAGGTCAAACTAAACTATCCGCCATCACTGCTTTGTATAATCTTAAATATGAGGTTGGATTATCTGATACTGGTTTTGATAAGCTTTTGAACGTACTACATTTGTTGCTGCCGGTGAATAATGTACTTCCTAAGAATTTGTATGATGTAAAAAAATTTCTCAAAGTATTTGACATGGGGTTTGAAAAGATTCATGCTTGTAAGAATGATTGTTGTCTTTTTAGAAAAGATTTTCAAGATTTAGAAAGTTGTCCGAAATGTAAATCTTCGAGATGGAAGATAAATGAGGGCACTAAGGAGATTATACGTGGTGTTCCAGCTAAAGTGTTGAGGTATTTTCCAATCATTCCTAGATTTAGGAGAATGTATAGATCTCAAAAGATGGCAGAAGATCTAAGGTGGCATTTTAACAATAAAAGCAGTGATGGAAAAATGTGACATCCTGTAGATTCTGTAACATGGAATGCAGTGGACGAGAGGTGGAAAGCATTTTCATCTGATCCACGCAATCTCAGACTTGGTCTTGCTACAGATGGTGTCAATCCATTTGCCTCGATGAGCTCCAAACATAGTTGTTGGCCAGTAATGCTTGTGACATATAATCTCTCGCCTATGTTATGTATGAAAAAAGAAAATATTATGCTAACATTAATAATTCCTAGTCCAAAGCAACCTAGAAATGATATTGATGTATACTTGGCGCCTTTGGTAGAAGACTTAAATTATTTATGGAATAATGGAATTGATATATATGATGCATTCAGTAAATCGGTTTTTAATTTAAGAGCAATTTTACTATGGACAATAAATGACTTTCCAGCCTATGGAAATCTTGCAGGATGTTGTGTAAAAGGCGAAAAAGCATGTCCATTATGCGGTGTTAACACTCATCATCGGTGGTTGAATCATTATCGGAAAAGTGTTTACATGGGACATAGAAGGTTTCTAGATCCTTCACATCCATGGAGGAAACAAGAAACTTGGTTTGATAACACTGTAGAGGACGGTAATAGACCTAGAATTCTAACGGGAAGAAATATTTCTGTTATTTTGAATGGTTTTCCAAATGTTTTTGGAAAAGATAAGAATGAAGAAAAAATAAGGAAGATGAGTAAGAAGAAGCTAAAGACGGAGTTGAGTAAGAAGATAAAAAGTAAAAAGAGGAAGAGTACTCACACTAAAGAAGATGATAGAAAAAAAGAGCTAATAAGGTGGGGAAAAAATCAATCTTCTTTGATTTGCCATATTGGGAGGTTAGTATTAAAATTATATTTTCTTTCATTTACCTAACAATATAAAAGTTAATAAAATGTTGTATTATTGATATTTGTAGGAACTTTCCTCGCGACATAATTTAGATGTGATGCATGTTGAGAAAAACGTCATTGAAAGCCTACTAAGCACGATGTTGCATGACAATAAATCGAAAGATGGAATTAATTCTAGGAAGGATTTGGAGGATTGGGGGATTCGACAAAGTCTTTATGCACAATCTCGTGGGAATAGAACATATCTACCACCGGCTCCATATACGTTGTCATTGTTCGAAAAAAATATTTTGTAAGAGGTTACATGATTTTAAAGGTCCTGATGGTTATTGCTCAAATTTCAAAAGATTTGTATCATTAGAAGATTGCAAAGTCAATGGGTTGAAGTCGCATGATTATCATGTCCTAATGCAATAATTGTTATCTGTTGGAGTTAGAGGTTTATTACCAAAGAAAGTTAGAACACTAATAATTCGTTTATGTTCGTTTTTCAATAAAATATGTCAACGTGTTCTTGAAAGAGAGATGTTGCAACAACTTAATGATGAGATTATTGAAATTTTGTATGGATTCGAAAGATATTTTCCACCTTCCTTTTTTGATATAATGATACATTTGACAATTCATCTTGGAAGAGAAGCGCAATTGTGTGGTCCGGTTCATTTTCGTTGGATGTAACTTTCTGAAAGGTATATGAAAATACTTAAAGATTATATAAGGAATTATGCACGACCTGAAGGGTGTATTGTAGAATCTTATCTTGCGGAAGAATCAATGAGATTTTTTAGTGAATTTCTACAAAGGAAAGTACAAATGGAGGAGAAAGAAGTCCGAAATGAAGATTATGAAAACAATGTGATACTCGAAGGACGTCCAATTTTAAAACCGAAGACAATTACATTGTCATCGAATGAAAAAGATATTGCTCATTTGGCTGTGCTAATGAATATGGCTGTGGTGGAACCATATTTAGAATAAGTACATATTATATTTTGTTTATACCTTTATAATAAAATTTTGATGTTCAATATAACTTGGGTAAAATTATTTAAACACTAGTATGCATTTGGAGGAGTTACAAAATTTTGATAAGCGTATGGAAAAAAATGCGACATTGCTGTGGAAAAAAATACAGATAATTTCTCAGATTAGATTAAAAAGAAGGTTAGTTTAATTTTAATTTATCCTTCCATTGACAAAAAAGATTTCTTTTTACTTCAAAATTTATGTAAAATGATTTGTTTGCAGATACCTATTCAATCCACAAGTGATGAAATACTAAAATGGATTGCCTTTGGCCCAAGTAGTAATGCATTGTCCTACAAAGGATATATAATTAACGGACATCGTTTTCATACAAAAGACGTTGAAAGAGAAACCCAAAACTATAGAGTTACTTATGATGCAACTACCATATGTAGGGAAAGTGCAAAAGATATTTCTCAAAGAGTTGATGTGGTCACTTATTATGGGGTAGTGACGGACATAATCTTGCTAGACTATCCTGTTTTTTATATTCCCGTATTTAAGTGTCACTGGGCAAATATAGGAAATGGAGTGAAGGTCAAAGGCGGATTCACTCTTGTCAATTTACAACAAAATCAATCTTCATTTGTAAAAGATCCATACATCCTTGCATCTCAAGCAAAACAAGTTTTTTATTCAAGAGAGAATGATCACTCTAATTGGTATGTTGTAATGAAAGCACCACCAATTAATTTAAATACTACGTTTTAATTTAAACTGCAATAATATGAAATTAATCATGTTTTGTAGGAAAAGATTAAACAAATTGAAAGTGTTTCACAATCGATCTCGCCAATTAATTATAGAGCAGATGCACTTGCACAAGTGCTAGGGCAAGAAAGACCGGGTCGACTTAGAGCGATGGGAAGAGGAATGAGTCTTAGTAGAGCAGCTTTATCGGAAGTTAAGGATAAGCATACACTGCAACTTGAAAATAAATTGTTGAACTTAGAGAATAGACTTCTACAACTAGAGAAAAATCAGGTAAGAATTATCATTACATTTTGATCACTAATTGCTTGCACACTTGAACACTTGCATACACACTTGAACACTTGCATACAGTCACTTGAATAGTTGCACACTTCAACCATTATACACTTGAATACTTGCATACTTGAACACGCTAACAGTTTGCTTTACCAGACTTACAAAATGACATGTTTTTTTTATTTTGACAGAAGTGGGACAGAAGTGGACACAGTGGGACAGAAGTAAACAAACCTCAAGTAAATTTTTTTTATTGGTTTCACATCTTTGTATTTTAACTTTTTATTCAATTAGTAACATAATTTTCCTATGTTTAAATGTAGTGCAACTTTGATAAAAATATGAAGAAGTGTGATTTATTGGATTGGCGAGGGAATGAAGACATCGTTGTTGAAGGAAGATTCGTGTCAGACGATCCAAACGAGATTGTCAATGATGTTCCTTTAGGGCCGGATGCGATGATAATTTTAGTTGACTGTCCAATCAAGCTTGATGCTTTTCTATGGAGGCCTACACCTTCTTTCACACTTATTGGGGAAGCAAAGGATAATATTGTGGCGTGGCCGACGAATAGAGTTGTTTTAAATTCAACCGATCACATTGAAGAAGAAGAGGATAAGGTAAAAAAAATTCTTCACAATGAACATGCAATTTTATTATATACATTATTTACTAAATAAATATTTTTACCTCTAATAGAGTAGAAATAGCAGCTTAGAATGCAAATACAAGATTTTTGATTGGGGAGGGAGCAAGCAATTAGTGGCTTTAGGACGATTACATTCGAGCATCTCAGAGGAAATTGTTAATGATGTTCCTCTTGGGCCATCAGCTATGATTGTTTGGATAGATGATCCACTAAATCCAGAAGCTTTTTTGTGGAGGCCAGCCCCTGGTTTGATCCGAATTGCGGATGTTGTTGGTAAGAAGGTTGCATGGCCTGAATCGCAAGTAGTTGTTGAGATGGTTGACACTACAGCTCCTATTACGCCTATGGATGTGGTGAAAACATTTATGGTACTTGATTTTTATTGTGTGTTTCTATTTTTTAATGATTAGCAACTTCATTATTTTTTTCTTTTTTCAACTTACAGACTGCAAATTCAAGAACAAACAATAAATGCAAGTTAATGGATTTATCGGGAAATGGGAAAGTAGTTGCTTTAGGATGGGTGGAGTCAACCGATCCAAATACAAGGGTGCATTTCAAACCACTAGGACACAATGCAGTTAAAGTTTGGATAATGACCGTAAAAGAGCCAGCGGTAGAGCTATGGAGGCAAACATCCGAATTACAGTACATGGAAGATGCCCTCTCTTCTATTATGCTTGGCCTGCTACGCACGTCGTAATGGAATGAATTTTGAGTAAGTCTTTACCGTTCATTTTTTTGTTTATTGTTACATTTAGTTATTAGCTTTAAATTCTGGTTGGTGGAGTACCAGTTGTAGTGGTTTGTTTGTAGTTGACTGTTTGGAGTTCAGGGATGAGGTAGAGATGATACAGTTGAATGTATGTAGTGATACAACATGATGAAGCAAAACCATATTCATCTCTTCTTGGTGTAATAGTTACCCTAATTAAAAGATCTTTTACATGAAACAAATTTGAGTAAATTATATATTGAATCATTATGATTAGTAATATATCCATTTATAGGTGAACAAATGATAAATTGATAAAAATTCAAAATAAATACTGAATATAATAATTGAAGCAAGCTATAAAACATTGATTATGTTACCTGTTATGTAACCATGAATATTTTTTCATTTTACATACTTGACAAATAACCATTTTACAGAAATAACTTTATGCAGTTTATATTAAAATAACTGAAGAAATACCTATTTATCTTAGGAGAAGCTGAGAGATAAAGTGCGCGTAGGTGTCGCAATGAAGAAAAATCAAATTCACAGTGTAGGGGTTTGTGGAATAGGGAACAGTTGAATGAGTTGTGGCAGTTGAATGAGTTGTAGTCACTGGTGGCAAATTGCAGCAAAAAGTGGGTAGAATGTTCAACGTATAAGGATCAGTACTCCCACCTCCATGAATAAAGTTTGCCACTTGAACGTTTCCTCTCATCAGTCTATTCCTTCCTTGAATGAATGAATTTCCTTTATGCTTAAGCTTACCAACATTGGTTTCCAAAAAAATCCATATTTAAATGCGTTCATCGTCCATATTCTTCAAAAATACATCCAAATTTGGTCCATTCATAGTCAAAACTTTCTTAATCTTTGAATCGTCCAACAAAAACTGATGATAAACGTGTAAAATGTTAAAATAAAATTTCATTCCTTTTTATTTTATACTATTGTCAATGCATGCACTGCATTTAATAGAATCGTGTACATGTTTGTCAGGGAATGTCTAATTTCTACTACATTTTGTATATTATAATATTATAAGTTAGTTACATTGAAATTTTCCTTTCTTTTTTAGCCTTTTTATAGATTAAATGCTGCAAGGTAAAAAAGGGGAGGGGTGATTTTTTATTTTAATCAGTCGGTAGATGTACTCAACTGTTGAACTTACCATCGCAGTATTGAAGGCTACAGTTTTACAGGCAGACAGAATGCTGATAAATTTTCTTGGCAATTGATATGCATTTCCCATAAACTGAACAGTTGCATCAATCTGTGTATCGTTGTTAAGAAGAAATGCAGCACAGGTATTTGTTGCCTGGAAAACATATGCCTAGAAGAAATTTTCAATGTTTAGAAAAGTATTTTTCATGGTTTCTAGTGCATTTTAAGTTTTGGTGAAGCAACAAATTTACCATTTGCTCTTGTCCAAGTGAAAATTTAGTATGGTTTCCTGAAAGTAATGGATAAGATGATGCCTTTATTGCTGAATGCAATCCCATTAGATGACCCCATTTTGGCTGATTGATTAAACCTGTAGAAAAAATCGTTAGGCTGGAAGTACAAAAATATACTCATGATTTCATGTATATAGTTTATGAAAAAATTACAACAACCATATTCATCAAGAGGAGCATCATCGTAATAACTTGTTGTCGCTTGTTTTAACATTTTCTGTTTCTTTGTGTTAACTTCGCAGGCTTATTTGGAAGGAAGCAAGGTCCTTAGTACGCAACTAGATCAGATCTTGCATGTTGGAACTCTATAATGTTTGTACTCTGTAATATTTGGAAGGATTGCTTTAATGTTTGTACTCTGTAATGTTTGTACACTTATTAAATTGACATTATTTTCTGTTTCTCTGTGTTAACTTGGCTGCAGGCTTATGTTTTATTCAATGGTTATGCACTTGCTTTAATGTTTGTACAATGTAATGAAAAATATATCACATTTCTTTCTGAGCATGCTCTTGTGTTATATTTGTTGATTATAATCTTTATTCGTTTATGAAGATTTAGTTTGATTGCTATTATTAAAATGTAATATATAAGCATAGCTCTTGAAAAGTGTATCTATGATTTTTATAGCGGCATATATGAGCTGTAAAAGAATTTATCAATACTATAACATGTTGATTTAATAGCGTGAAATGACCGCTATTGAATAAATATTTTATAGCGGCAAAATGGTGTTATAAAGATTTCCAATTCCGTTGAGATTTAGCTGTATTATAGCGGCTATAATGAGCTATTGAATAAATATTTTATAGCGGCAAAATGGTGTTATAAAGATTCCCAATTCCGTTGAGATTTAGCTGTATTATATCGACTATAATGAGCTATTGAATTAACGTACCATTGCGGCGAATTTGCGTTATAAAACTAAGCTCAACCATAGCGGCATATTTTGTGTTATAAATATTCAACAGTTTTTTATAACATGTCGATATACAGCGCTTATCAAACCGCTATGGTTGTGATTAATAGCGGTTATATGTCACTATAAAAGACACTTTTTGTTGTAGTGTAGGCACCCTCTACTTCTTTCCTTTCCTGTACCTTTGCTGCCAGGAGCTTTAGCAGGCTTAGGAGATTTGAACTTGATTGGGGGGAACCTGGCCGTGGGGCTTGTAGGCATCAAAGATGCAGACTCCGCGATGCCCGGTTCAGACTTCTCTCGGATCTTATCATAGTCAGCTTTCAGCTTCTCCACCATAGTGATACAATCTATCGGACTCGAAGTGCTGACAATCATGATGTCTTCTTCTTGGGACATAGAAATGTCCTCTATCCCTTCCAAGGCCGCAATTTTCTAGAAATCAGAACCAGGCCCAGAACTATAAGGCAGTTACAGAGCAACAAGTCCCGTAGAAACAAAAGTCGATGCAGTGAAGATTGCTTTGGTTCCCAAGCCCTGAGAAGGTGGTGGCGGAGGAGGAAGATGTGGCTGACCTACAAGTTGACAAATGGAATGGTAAAGTTTAGAAAAAGACTCAGAAGAGAACAAAAGTTTCTCCAAAATTGGTGAAATAAGGGATATACCTAAGCCCGGTCTTCGCTCCATGGAGGATGTTATGGATTCACCCTCTTCGATACCGTGCACTTCAAATTGAACTATGGAGGGAGGAATGTAAGGCTCATTAGAAGTGACTATTGTAGATGCAGGAATAGTCTCCATCGGCTCTCTCGGTTTTGGAGCACCTGATTCGTGCTGACCCGACGAGCTTGGGCCAGCAAGAGCTTGAGTAGCAGCATCTTCAGCAGCAAGGATGGCCTTTCCCTCTGCCGGCATTTGAATGTCCTCAGCATTGAGGTACTCAACCATGAGCTCCTCTTCAGTGCGGTTATCCCTTAACGCCGTGTATCATCGTAGCACTTATTCCCAAGCATCAGAAAGCATCTCGGGATAAGCATTTCCTATCCACCTCAGGTTTTGTATATGGCGACATTGGCGTAGAAATATTGGAGGTTCATATTCAGCTCTTCCCTCTCCCGAGCCTTTTCTTTCCGGAGATCCTTGACTTCCCCTTGGGCGACAACAACCTCAATGTTAGAACTGAGCTTCTTAGTAGTCAACCATTCCATTTTGGCAGCAAGCTCTCCATTCTCCTCTCGAAGCTTCTGAAGTTCAGTGGCATGCTCAGTGATTGTCTTATATTTTTCAATAAGGGTCAGGTCCATGTCATTGATTTGTTTCTTTATCTCGGCCCCCTCTTCATGCGCCAAATTCATTTCCTCCTTCAGACTTTCGGAGCTGGCTCGAGCTTTAAAGGCTGCATCTCTCTCTCTCTCTTGCTAACTTCATCAAGTCCTCCACTCATTCTTTGATGATTCATTCGAAAGTATTCTTCTCTAAATCGAAGGACTTGATGTTGGTATAGTTAATCTCATTAATGCGGGAGAGGGCATAACACAATCTTTTCCACTCATACCCTTGGTCGATGTGCTTTTGAACATTTCAGGCATCCCTGTCCTCAACTTCTTTAGGGATATTTTCAATATCCTAGTCAAACATAATGCCATGCAAGAAGAGATCTGGAAATGCAGCCTGCAAGCAAGGAAGGCCAAAAGAAAGGGGAGCCTGGGAAGCGGAAATCCATTTAGAGCGAGGTGGAGCAACATCAGTCAAAGACTAAGAGGCAGGAATGTACTGCTAAGGAGAAATATGAGGTCTAGAGCATGGTGGAATAACACAAGAAGAAGAGCCATGGCGATTAAATGATCCCCACGATCGTTTGGTAGGATCGCACGACAAGTCTTCCTTGGTGTCGCTTTTTCTCCTCTCCATTTCCCTTCCCTTTCTCTATCCCTATCAGCCTTGCGGTTATCCTCCACTTCACTATATTTTCTCCTTTTCCTTTCCTTCTCGGTCTTGTGATGACTCTGGTAACCAGAGCGAGGCAGGCGAGGATCAAAAGTTTTTCCTTTGAGTTTGCCAGCATTGGGCGAAAGGTTGCGATAATGGTCACGAGCCATGGAACCTAAAACAGAAAAATAAATAAAATAAGAAATTGGAATTTTGAAGTGCAAGCGAATGCAAGGATGTGTGTTCATGATCCTAATGAAGTGTATGATGATGCCGATAACCCCTTAAGTACTATACGGACCTTGTTCGCATGGACATAAAGATGGAATGTCTCCACCTTTATCTATATTTACTCCAGAAGAGAAGCTGAAGTCATGAGACACTTCGGCGAGGAGATCGGTAATGAAAATGTTGAGATCGTGTAAACTAGTAAATATGTCACTAAGAATCTGAACTTGAGGTGTCTTTCCCGAAGGCAACATAACTTGATTTCCAACCCTTTCTGAAGTTCTGATAGCGACATGCTCATGATGGGGCGAGCTGGGTTCAGGACTTTTGTAAGGTATCTCACCAAATGATTCGCCCTCTTTAGCATTAGCATGATAGTCACTATCATTATCGCTATCACTCACACCCTCTTCGTCCTCCTCAACCATCGGTGCTTTCCTCTCTTTCCTTCTAGCACCATCACTCTCCTTTAGAATTGTCTACAATCCAACTTCTATATCCCTATCTTTCGGGGCATTGCCAATAGTAGGCTCTTCGATTCCTCTTCCAATGGGCTTCTTTATGTGCACTGCTCTTGATGGACCTTCAACCTCACCCTGTTTATTCTCGTCCAAACTGCGGGTATAAGTGGTTGTTTAGGCGAGCTCTCTAGAATTGCTTGAAGGAGTCGGATCAAGGATAGCCAGCCGGTCTAGGGGCAGCAAACCGCACCATCGGAGATTTTCATTGGTTATGAGATAAGAAGTAGTGTAGTGCTAGAATGTAATCTGCCGTAAACCAGCTAAGGTATTAGTATGCTCATTGTGAATGTCCCGAACAGGAATGCCTATGAAGAAACAAACAACAAGTTAAGCACTTAGACGAGGTAAACCCAAGCACTGGGAGGACAGAAGCAAAGGAACTCACTTTTGGACAGCCAAAACCCGTTGATGCCATATGGGTATTATATGAAGAAGAACTCGTTTTTGAAATATGACTACTTGTTGTAAAGAGACTTAATGATTTTGCATCTACACCAAACCTCGATGATCATATAGCAGGAGCTTCCTACCGTTTCTTGAAGTGCAAGAGACAGGTAAACTCCTGGAAGGTTAGATCCCTATTGAAACGGTTCATGGAAAGAACGTATCGGGAGCTCAAAAGAGCATGATCGTTCGAATGGACTTGAGCCCAAGCCAGCCCAAGATCTTGCAATGTCATGTAAAGAAATGGATTGAAAGGTGACACAGCACTGCCAAGACACGTGTATTTATTACAAGCTGTGTACTCCAAAGGAGGAAGATGCGCTCATTCACCTTAATTAGGAAGCCATACGTCATCTTCAGGAATTCCATGCTAATGGCATATATTATGAAGCATTTTCGAAGAGAGAACGGATGACATTTGATCGGGCAGATCATTCAAGACCCTTAGACCAATGTATTCATTCAAAGTAGGAGGCTGATTTTATTATGGGGATGCTGATACGACTATGCCTTATGACTAAATAGCAATTGAACGTTCGGGTGTGACAAGGATGGAAGGAGAAGCCTGAGCTATGGAGGACCCGACTTCAAGAGGAGTAGACGTACTTTCACCGGACTTGAAGCACGACGATCAACGAGTCATTTTAAATAATAAACTTGACGTTCAACATGGTCAAGTATGTTTTATTTTTAAATAACAAACCCGTGTGACTAGCGGCCGGAATTCAAAGGATGTCGATGTGTGTTGACCAATCGAATTTCAATCGTTGATCGGGGCAAGTGGAAGTGTTAATCTATGCAGTATGAATTCCATGTCCCGTACACAACGAATGGACCATCCTGTGTAGATAACCCGCTCGTATTAGAAAATGCATCACTTCGCACAATTGAACCGTTGTCTGGAGCGATGTGAAAACTTTTCTTTATAGTAACTCTAGAAGTGCAACAATAGGAAAAGTAGTGCGACGAAATCATTCAATGTGATCGTTTATGAAATGAACCATCCCATTGAAATTCAAGGAACGATAGGGATTGGCCATAATTTGACAAGAGTTATCCGAAGTCAGAGAGTCGGACTTGTCTCCAGAATGGCATGCACACAACCGAGGAAAAACTTGAATTCATCGTAGGTCAAGCACAACCCAAACTTCAACCATCTCCTCACAACTACGATCGGCTGCACCCCCATCATCACCATCGCCGTGTCAATGACCAATCACCAACCTTGGATAGTAAAGTGTTGGATCGGTGGATAAGGCTTTAAAATATCTGACTCGGAAGCTCTTAAAGTGATCTAAAGTAAAGCGGTGGTAACAATCTAAAAGGTGGTGGCTGAGTTTGATCGGCGGCAAAGTGGTCGGTGACGGCAGTAGATGAACGGTGGCAAAGCTTCGAGTACGAGAGAAGGAAGGAGTCGGGGCAAATCGTCTCAATGCAAAGAGAAGCAAAATATCATGAGAGAAAATAAGATAGGAAAAAAGTCTAAGTGTTGAATTTATATATAAGCAATCAGTAGGAATGAAAGTTGTCGGTATCGACATGATTCATAGTGCAGAGACAATTTTTTCCTTCAAAAATTGGCAGAAAGCTTGGCAATATAAAGAGCGTGCTCTACTAAAGCATAGAGTAATCTCCAGAGTCCAGATCTTGTCCTTAGCACAAAGAACGGAATTACAACTATGCAAAGCAATTAAAGAAATATCTACCAGATGAAAGTAATGTTTTGGAGTAATGCTTGAACGATCAACTGGATTCACCGGATAGCAAGTCGGAACTTGTCTCGATCTAGAGCGCACTTTGTTTTCAACAAAAGAAAACTCTAGGGGGAAAGTGTTAACTTGGTTTTTAACCAAGCAGATTTTCAACGGAAGTTAAAACGTCAAGACGAAGATGAAATGACTCGAGAACTTGGAAACATAGTTAGAAGGACTAGAAGATGGAACTTGGAAAATCTTAAGTCCATTGTAATAAAATAAAGCTCACAATATCGAGAGGTCTCTTTTGCCTTTAGGACCCCACCATCATCTTGTACTTCAAGTACAACTCCAACCACTCGTGGTCAAGTGCTTTTCTCAAAGTTTGGACAAGAAAATCTCAAGGTTAATGAGAAGAAAGCAAATAAAGCAGGATAATACAAATGTTATCGAGAGAATCATCGTAAGCAACTCAAAGTTTATGGAATAGAACTTTGAATACAACAGTTTGAAGGTAGGAGACCAAGAGTAGAAAAAGGCATGGGTTTACAACTAAGTAAAGCTCTCAGTACCGAGAGGTCATTTTGGCTAATTGGGTTGGCGTGCTCATTGGTTCATTTCTGGGCTTGCTCCTAGACTTTAACTCAAGCAGGCTCCTAAACCTATACGGTTGTTTCTCTATAAATATCAACTCTATAGCAACCATAAAAGGATATTGAACTCTGGATCTTCATCATCTTCTATTCCTCCCTCACAATAGTCACCTAGGCAAACATTGTTGGCATTTCTTAGCTTAATAACATGTCAATCTCATGTAATAGTGACTGTAAATCTTTACCATAATCAATAAATCTATAATGCGGACGTAGGCCAGAGATTTCCAAACCACTATAAAAATCTTGTGTCTCTCTATTTTAAATGCTTTTCTATTATTTCTACTAGATCTAATCCTACAACAAGTTATATTTGAGTGTTGTACCACTTTTGGTGTCAATAGAAGCAATGTGGTACATAGTCTAGTTTGGCCTTGATACATTTGCCTCTACATCAGCCAGTTTTATAGAAATAATGAGCTTGTCCTCTGTCATGAGCCCATGTCTAGTGGTTCCTAGATTCTCACTCCCTGTTATGCTAGTCTAGTTAGTTTTCATGTTTGTACTATTATGAGTTACTTCTACATAGGACCTATCTTGCTCATTTTAGCATATAATCTGTTCCTTTTTGTATGCCAATCTCTTATTGTGGGCTGATCTCTATTCATTTTTCAAGCTTAGATGTTTGTTTATCTACATAGCTGAGATGTTTGTTTATCTACACAGCCGAGTTATTTTTAAATTCTCTTGTCACTCTTTTACACCCAGCAACCCTCTTATGTGCTCTCCCTAAAGTTTGTTGCCCATTAGCCCTCTCAACAACGATATGTAATCCATTCCTCTAAGCAACAATATGCTTCTCTATTTGCAGTTTCATGTTTCTTTACTTGTAGCATTCTTATTAGTCTTATGGTGTTTGAATTATACGTGCCTTCATGGATTACTCATATTTAGCTTTATTATCCTATGATTCACTTATTAGAAACTTGTTATATTTTGTTAACAGCATAATCATTAATAATTTGTTGAACGTTTTAGAGAGTTTCCTAGGTTATAAAAATATAATAATTTCATACTGGGTTTTTAAAAATTTGTTTAAAATTTATTTTTAAAAAAATATAAATTTACATACTTTAAAACAGAAGATAAATGCATTTATCTTTCGACTAAAATTTATTGAATCTTCATGAACCCTTTATAAGTTATCCAGAAGTATGTGAGAGGTAAAACAATAAAATTTTAACATTTACCGCTCAAAATCTCAATTTTTTTTCTAAATTAAAATATAATATATTAAAGTGCAAATGATATCATAAAAGCTAATTCACATACATGAAACAAAAAAGAATGGTACTTCTCTTACAAACAAAACTTTACACACAGATGATTGATACAATATGCTAAGCATAAAACATGTTAAATTATCAACAACATAAAGAGAAATATACAAAGAAATATCAAACCATATTTCCTATTAGTAATAAACACTAAAAACAAGTTTATATTGGTTGTAAATTTGAAAAATAGTTTACTTAATAATGGTTGTAAATTTGAAAAATGAGTGTTCCTATGATAAATAGTTTTCTTAATATAGATGTCGATAGTGAAGCATTTATGCATAATTAGTATGACAATAAAATCACTAACTTTACCCTTTCTCTAAAAAAGAAAAAAGAAAAGAGAAATTATTAATTTTATCATGTGATATCCATTTAATATACCAAGGTATATCCATTTAATATATCAAAATAAAACTTGATTAGTGTTAAGATTTTATTTGTTGCTTCGATTAAATTTTCATGTTATGAACTCATCCAACCATTATGTCGTACTTAGCAACTCAAGTAATCATTTTATGTTTTTTAACTAATAATCATGGTTCGATATGGACATCAACTCATTGCATACTATGGAACCAAATGAATATTTGTACTGTTTGTATAAATAAAATAATTAATTTGGAATTGTTGTCCTCTATAGCATCTTCAGAATAGCCCTAACAACACTATATCATACGTTGTCACCTCATGCACTGGGCCATTCATTCATATAACACACAATCATTCATGAGCCACTATACATTGCACACTTAAAAGAATATCACTTTCCACCTTCAAACTAAAATAAATAGGTAATAGTTGATTACTCTTATCTACGAAAACTTAGATAAACACAAGAGAAGATATATTCATAGATTAAACCCCTTCATTAATGCTATTATAAAACACTTAAACTTGCTTTTCATATTTCAAATTAAATCAACTATGACTTGGGTTAAACAGTATAACAATGATTATTTTACAATTGGTTGTTTCTTAAGTTTTCACCATTATATGCTTGCATATTAGTATTTTGCTTGCACTTGATGGTTAAATTTGTGCATTTCTCAATTTTATTTTATTTACAGTGCAAAACATATTTGTATGGTAGCCCATTTATTAGTATGATTAACCAAGATAAAAGCATTTACCTTTTTGTCAAAATGCTAAAATATTTAACCTTCTTACACAAAGCTAAAAGCTTTTATCTACAAAGAATATTTTTTTATTTTGATAGACTAATACGACGATAACTCATTCATCTTTATTCATGAAGATAAATTATTTTTATCTTCTTTCCTAAAAATTAGTTCTTTTAGTTTTCTCCAAATTGTCTTTTAATAATTCTCTATAATTTTTGTTTTTCATTATGGCGATCCTTTCATCTTTCATAAAGGTGAATTCGTTTATCTTTTCGAATCATGCTAAATAAATTTATCATTTTATACTCAGTTTTATATACAGCGCTTATTTATAAAAAAAATTATCTACATACACAAATGTGTGTGTGTAAATACACAAGTTTTATAGCCTAAAAGACAAATAAATTTAGTTTTAAAAAAAGTTAAATTAATTATTAAGCATTTTAAAAAGACGAATCAATCTGTCATTTCACTAAAACAATTATTTCAATTTTTTTTGCTAAAGCAAGTGTCATCTACATTTATCTTTTTGCCGAATTTTTTTTATATTTTGTATATTATACAAACAACTATTCTTGCAATAACATGATTCACGTTTATCTATCAAAATGTGAAATGTTTTTATATTTATTGAATTAACTAACTCTGATAACAAACAAGTCAATTTTAGTAAAAAAAACAAAATGAAAAAAAGATAAATAGATTTATCGTTTTCATGTATAATAATAATTATAAAAATAAAACATACATCTAATCTGAAATAAACTCCATAACTGGATTGGGTAATTAATTAAATTTGAGGAAAGAGAACTTTCAAGAATGAGATTTTATATGATAATGATCATTTGATTTTTTATTATAGATGTAACCACGAAGGAAATCATTTGGGACAAGCACCATTGTCTCAGTGGTTAAGTGCTTCGACTTTGGTGCAAGAGGTCACAGGTTTGAAACTTGCGTAGCGTGATTCGAATATATACTGACATGTGATTTCACTACTAGAAAAGGCTTTTATTCCGACAGCAAGGAGCGACGGCTTCCGACGGCTCTTTTCCGACGGCGTTCGACGGGCCGTCGACGGTCGTTGGAAGCCGTCGGAAATTCGCGAATTACAAGGCTCAGCCGAGCCTTCTTCTTCCTCATTCTCAACATGAAAATTTTTAGCAAAAAACCCCCAATTCCCTTCTCCAAGCTTCCAATCTCTAATTTCGAGCTTTCGGATCCTCCATGGCTGCCTAATCAAACTCTATTGCTCTCAATCTCAGCTATAATATCTTATTTTCGCCAAAAATCTAATTTTTACCCTAAATCTAGATTTGCATAAGTTGATAAACTAGGATTAATTAGTAATTGCAATTGTTTCCAATAGCGTAATAACGGTTTATAGCATCCCATGGTATACCTATTTCATATGTTATCGTGAAGTTTTAAAGAGTACGTATAATTTATGATTGTGTGTATATGTAAACCATTGTATATGTGTTGTTTATACCATTTTATTGTGTTAATTAGAATAAGACATGAGTTGTAAACATCTTGACTTGTATAATAATAACGAATGCACGAGTCTAAAAGAATTTGATTGTATTGGAAAATCATAATAATATTAAAGCAGCCTTATTCGATAAAATATGCGGAACAAATGTGGTATATTAATAATTTTTTTAAATGTATTAATAAAATACGTGGGACATTTAATTAACTAATGTCCCTTAGAGAGTTTTTGGCCCCGTCTAACGAGTGTTGTACATGATTGTTATATAAATAGTCGTTTTTTTCAAAAAACGACCATTTATATTCATCTGGTACAATGTTTGTTGAATTTGTCCATGTATTGGACAAGTTATGAACACAGTAAGCATTTACATTTTGTATACTACTTCGTCTCAAACGGTTCATAAAATTTTGGCCTAACTTTTCTTTTTATTTCCTGCATACACGCATTTGTGTACAATGCAGGGAACAAAAGGGAAATGCTGCCGAAATTTTGTTGAATTGTTTGAGACGAAGTAATATACGAAATGTAAATGCTTACTGTGTTTGTAATGAGAAGTAGGATGTCTGACCATGGAAAAAAATATCTTTTTGTATAAAATTTTGTATCCTTACGTTAAAAAATAAAATGTGTCATATTTAAAAATATTTTTTAATTTGTGAAATAGTTCTTTAAATTCAAATATTATACGACCATGAAAATAATCTTTTTCGAATTTGTATTCTTGAAAATAAATATTAAATTTTAAACTTGTGACTCATTTTCTCAAATAGAAAAAATGATTGATTATTTGTTGATCGGAGGAGATGGATGTACCAAAGAAAAGGACCGAGAGGCTCAATAAAACAAGATTTTTATAATGGTATAAACGTATTTGTTGAATTCGCTTTAAGTAATAACAAAAACGATCCAGAAATTCATTGTTCGTGTAGTAGGTGTAGACATTTGAAGTATTTGTTACCAGATATTGTGAAAGTTCATTTGTGCCAAAACGGTTTTGTACTCGAGTATTATGTTTGGGATCGGCATGGAGAAGTTGTAGCAAATACTTCTGTAGAGTCTGAAAGTGTCGTTAACGAAGTAGTTACGATGACCCGTATAGAAAATATGGTCGAAGATGCAGCACGATCAATGTTTCCTATGGTTGAAGTTGACGACGACGATGGAAATGTTGAAGAACCAAATATTGAAGCAATTTTTTTTTATGATTTACTAGATACTGCTAAGAAACCTATTTGGGATGGTTGTAAAAGTGGCACTCAGCTATCAGTAATCGCAGAATACATTGTGATGAAGTCAAAATATAACATCACTGAAGCTGGGTTTACGGCTATTGTACAAGCTGCTAAAAGACATATGCCGCCCGATAATCTAATGTGTGAAAATCACTATGAAGTTAAAAAACTTATGTCGGCTTTTGGTTTACCTTATTAGAAAATAGATACATGTTTAAAAGGCTGCATGTTGTTTTGGAAAGAAGACGCAAACCTTAGAAATTGTAAAATTTGTAATCAGGAGAGATACAAACCAAGAAAAAAGAAGTGGAAGGAAGTTCCGTACAAGCGTATGCATTACTTACCCATCACTCTAAGGCTTCAAAGATTATATGCATCTTCTGTAACTGCATCTAATATGAGATGACATAGTGTGTGAACGGAGGAAGTGAGTACGTTGACACATCCGACCGATGGAGAAGCATGGAAGCATTTCGATAAAACGTATCCAAATTTTGGAGTGGAGAGTCGAAATGTTAGATTAGGATTATGTACGGATGGTTTTTCGCCATTTTCTCAATTTGGTTCTAAATATTCATCCTGGCCCATTATCGTCACACCGTATAATTTACCTCCATGGATGTGTATGAAAACGCAATATATGTTTCTTATTGTTGTCGTTCCTGGCCCCGATGATCCGACATAGGGAATCGATGTATATTTACGACCGTTGATTGAGGAGTTAAAAATACCGTGGAATGAAGGAGTAGAAACATACGATGTGTCCAAGAAGAAAATTTTTCGTATGTTTGCTTCTTTGTTGTGGACTATAAGTGATTTTCCTACCTATGCAATGCTTTTAGGATGGAGTACTGCTGGTCGTCTATCATGTTCATATTGCATGGATGAAACATGAGCGTTTTCTTTACCTCATGGTAAGAAAATTTCATGGTTTGACTGTCATCGATATTTTCTCCATGTAAATCATCCCTTCAGAGGAGACAAGAAAAACTTTTTAGCTAATAGAGTAGAAACCAGACAACCACCGACGATATGGTCAAGCGAAGACATATATGAACTTGTTAGGGACTATCCAAAGATATATGAAACTGGAGTGCAAACAGAAATTTAAGGCAAATCGATTGTTCATAACTGGTGCAAACAAACTATTTGTTGGGAGTTGCCGTATTGGAAACATCTTCTGCTTCTTCATAATATAGACGTGATGTACAATGAGAAAAATGTATTTGATAATGTTTTTAACACAATTTTGAATGTGAAAGGGAAGATGAAGGATGATTTGAAATCAAGACGTGATATAGAAGAATTATGCAAACGTCCTGAGCTTCATATGAAACCAAATGACAGTAAAAAACCCAAAGCATGTTACGAATTAGATAATAATCAAGTTAAAGTTGTGTTAAAATGGGTGGAAGGGTTAAGATATCCTGATGGGATATCATCAAATCTTCGTAGATGTGTTGACTTTAAAAACGGTAGATTGAGCGGAATGAAAAGCCACGACTGTCACATAATGATGGAAAATTTATTTCCCGTTTTGTTCAAAGAACTACTACCGTTAAAAGTTTGGAAGGTAGTAACAGAGCTTCGTATGTTTTACAAAGAGCTTTGTTCGACTACTTTAAAAGTGCAACGTTTACGTAAACTTGAAGTAGATATTCCTATATTTCTCTGCAAATTAGAGAAAATATTTCCGCCAGGTTTTTTTAATGTAATGGAACATTTACCTGTTCATCTCCCATCTGAAGCACGACTTCGAGGTCCTGTCCAATATGGATGGATGTATCCATTTGAGAGGTATGTAATATGTTATCATGTAATTTAATTGCATTTGAAAGATGAAGTTAATGTAAATTAATTTTGCATAGATATCTAAATCATCTGAAGAAAAAAGTGAGGCAAAAAGCACGAGTTGAAGGTTCGATATGTAAATCTTACATCGAAGAAGAAGCTTTGTTCTTTTTCTCACTATTTCAGTGACCATGTGAATATATCATTTGAAAGTGTTCCTCGTAATGACGAAGGCGACGAACAAGAGTCCTCTCAAGCAATGTTATCTATTTTTAGACAACATGGTCGGCCTTTTGGAAAATGTGTAAAAATATGGCTAGACAATAGAGATCTTCATGTAGCACACACTTATATTCTTCTAAATTGTGCCGAGGTTGCACCGTTTGTTAGGTAATCTGAAATAATAATTTGTGTTTTATTCTTTTCTATAATGCATGCGCGTGTATAACATAATGTAATAATTTGTTTATATATACAATATTTATGAACGTGAACATCCGAACGGAGATCTTAGTAAAGAATTTTCCGGTTGGTTTTCAAATTATGTTTATGAGCCGAAAAATTGTGTTGTTGACGAAAGAATACGATGCAGAAAAATTAACGAATAATACTAGTGTATTTGTTAGTGACGATCCAGAAAATAACATAAATGATTTTTATGGCGTTCTAACACAAATTTTGCAACTGACATATTTCTCACGACCCGCGGAGGAGGTGTTTCTATTTAGATGTAATTGGTTTAGCAATGTTCCAGGTTCTAGAATTAATGTGCACAAGGATTATAATCTTATCGAAATAAAGCATACATCGCACTATCACAAGTACGATCCTTTTGTACTAGCCAAACAAGCATTGCAAGTTTATTACGCTCCTTATCCGTCTCTAAAAAGAGATAAAGCAGATTGGTCTGCAGTTTTTAAAACAAAGGCCAGATTTACATTCGATGGGAATAATATTCCAAACGAACAAGCTTATCAGGCAGATCTTGAGGAAAATAACGAAATAATAATTACAAACGATCATACAGATTTTGGTCCTTTGATCGATGAATAAATTGTTTTGGTAGAAGTGTTTGATAGTGCAGAGGAGAATATCGTAGAAAACGAGACCGAATCTGAATCAGAAGACGATGATGATTGATAAAAATCCGAATCTGATTTTTTTGCAATTGATGTAACTATGTTGAATTCTTGATGTATTATGAAATTGATGTAACTATGAAACCAAATCTGCATGTTTACCATTGTTTACATGTTTTATGTCATTTCCATTTGTCATTTATTTAGCAATTTTTATTAAAAATGCAATGTAATCTGCTTATCGTCGGAACATGAGACCCATTATGAATCAGGTATAATACACTTCCATTTCTATTTCCATTTCAGTCATTAATTTAGCAATTTATACCGTTGATGTCATTTATGTATGAAATATATTTCATTATCATGTTATTATTCTCTTTTGAAATGATGTGTATATATGTCACAGGTTTATCATAATGTCATCTAAAGGTAGGAGCTCTTTCCGATCTTCAGGAGGCGATGGCAGTGGTCCATCGCAAACATCACAGCGTCCTGTAGTTTCTTTAGTACCAAGAGTAAAGGGGTAAAAATTAAATTTTATTCAGCATCTTATTTTTTTGATATACGTACATACTTATTTGTATCATATTTAAAAACAGGGGGTTCGACCAACTTCCCTCGAAGGTTGTGTTGGATGTTTCTAGAGCTTCTTACCGGAGTAGGATGAGTGCGTGTTGGCTGAAGTGGGATAACATCCCTCCCCACATAGTAGAGTGTATTTGGCAGGATGTCCTAGTAAGTATATTTTTATGTTTTCCATTTTTAATTCATTTTTGTCGTTTTCTTTAATGTTTATCGTTTACAGTTTAATATTCTTTTTGCTTATTATCGTGAAACACAGGCTGAGATAGACATTCAGACAGAGGATATGTAGTTGGCACGAGAATATTGGATGAAGAAGATGCGTAAAAACTATAGGGACTCGATATCCGAAATCAAGAAATCAGGTAAGAAACCACGTTGGATGGGGGAGAGCGTATGGCAAGCATGGTTGGGATACTGGGAAACTGACAAGGCGAAGGCAAGTATACTAATTTTTTTTAAATTATTTGACTGGTAGTAAATATCAAAAAATACATGATCGATAAATAATGTATCAAATTTTGAATGTACAGGCAGAGTCGAAAAGAAACTCCGCAAATAGAAATAAAAATTCCGTCACCCATCGCGGAGGGTCGAAGTCATTTCAGCAGTATCGGCAGGAGTTGGTAAATTTACTGAATGCAAATTGTAAATAGTTTGTGCTATATAATTTTAAATGTACAATAATTGTATGTAAAAATCAATTTCAGGAAGCTGAGGCGCATGGTCCCGTGGGCTATATGGACGTGTTTACTCGTACGCGTGTTGTCGAGCATGTAAATCCGGACGGGACAGTTTCGTATACATGGCACGACGATAAATCCAGCAAGAGCCATGTAAGCATATTTCATTTTATGAAGTATTAGTAATTGTTCTACTTGTTAAAATATAATGAAATAAGATAATATGGGTCCATCGGAGCATGGCAGACGATACGGATTTGGTAATCAAGTGGTAAGTAAATAATATATTGGGTATCATATAAGTTTTCAAATTCGGTACATTGGTTTTGAGTCACTTTATTATAAAAGCATTATGCATTACCAAAATATATTACTTCGTTACTTGAATGTCATTTCAAAAAAAATAACGAAAAAGACATGTTATTTAATTTAGTTTGCTTGATATATGCTGTACACATGCATAAATTTGTCACATTTACTGTTAAAGAGATCAAAAGCAGTGATATCTCGTAATGTAACGTACTATTATTTTTGTTAATAAATGGTTGAATCACAATTTAAAAACGGCCAAAAGAACATATTTTCAAATGTATACATTATACATGCATAAACTAAATTAAATAACATTATCACACTGCTAATCATTTACATACCTGCACATACACTTACATAAAAATGCATAAACTAAATTAAATAACATTATCACACTGCTAATCATTCACATACCTGCACATACACTTACAGAGATCACACAGCTAAATTAAATATTTATTACAGGCCAGCAGTCAGAAATGAGGTAGGCAAACTAGAGCTCAGATCGATCTAGCAGAGATCGAAGATTTGCGGGCTAGAGTGGCGCAGCTGGAGGAGCAGAACCGTCGGCAGGCCATAGAGATCACACAGTTGCTAGACCATCGTATCGCCGAGTACATGTAGCAGTATGGTGGCCGCTTCCCTTCCCCTGCTGGCTCTGGTTCTGGAGGAGATTGATTGATTGCTTTGGTCAGTATGTTTTTTTCCTATTTTGTATGATTAGGTAGATGGTGGAGGTAGTTGTTGATTTATGTACTATGTTATGATACACTTAGCTGTTTTGTTGTATAATTATGTGGATGTTGGGGATGTTGGGGGATGATTATGTGTTTTGACTTAATTTTATGTATTTTTTTTGTTTGGTGAATTGTGTATAGTTTGGTTTTTGATATTTGGTTGGAATATTATATATTGGATTCTGCAGAATAGTGTTTGTTTGGGAAATGTGGATGGAAGGCTATATTGCTGTAGAAATATAAAAAAAATGCAGCAGATTACCGACGGCTTTCGATAGCTTTTAGGTTATATTTTTCCAACGGCTTCCGACCGCTTTCAGATCAATTTTTCCAACGGTTTCCGACGGCTTCCGACAAGTGTCGGAAGCCGTCGAAAATACGAACGGCGAGATGTGTCGGAAGCCGTCGGAAATACTGCACGCCGACGCCTTATGTAATGCCCCACCCTTTTGTATGCATAAGCAGACACACATGCAAACTTAAACCATGCAGAAGGGTGGATTGTTATGGGGTAAATAAGAAAAAGTGGAGAAATAAAAGAAACAAAATAGAATCTTGCAGCGGAATGATAAAATATAATAATCAAATAAAAGTTCTTGAAGCTGTTTTACAAAACATTTGATTATTCTTATACAATACATATCAGAGTTACACATACCAGAGAATGATAATTATGCAGCGGAATACAATGGTGTAGTAGAATATATAACAAATAGTAATAATAAAATCTTCGTCTTCGTCCTTCAGAAATAGGGCCTTCAAATCCTGAAATGCTCAGGCTGACCCGAGCGAATTGAAAGGACAAAACGCTCAAGTCAGAACTAAAAGATCTTATGTAAGTTAAATCAATGAAATAAATATGAGTGTAAACGGCGTCAGAGATGTTTACGGGTTTGACATCTCCTATCTAGTGTCTAACGTGAGTACAGTAACTTAAGAAATGTTCAGGATTCACATCTCTTAAGGATCCGTTAAACTATCTACTATGTAGTAATATTCGCTATTATAATAATGTCTAATATAAAATAAACATACTTTTAAATAGCATTAAGGAGTGACCCAATATTCCTCTTAACACATAATAGTAACAGTAGTCTATCCAGTATTAGCATACTCCCAAAAATGGGGGCTACCCTCGATACTCCACAGGCTACAGGAGAAATCACAAATCGTAGTAAAGCTCGATATGGTAGGTGACACGGAACACAAGGCAATGCCAGGGTAGATATACCAATTACACACACGGACTGATGGAGCGGATAACAGCCACTACCGTCCACCTCGAACAACACTCCCAAATCGAAGGGTGGCCACCAAAAATCACAAAGTAATAGAATGGAATCGAAGAAGTGCGTCCGTTAAGAGGTGCTACCTCACTGGTCCGAGATCGCTCCTGTTTTAGCCACCTTATGCCAACTCATGGGAGTTGGGTCCACGTATATACCTTAGGATCGTCGCCACCATCCTACTACATTCTGGAAACTCCACCGCGTACACAGTTGTCAAAGTGGTTTTCGGTATCGACAGAGAGTATGTCCATAACCGATCCCGGTCTCTTTAACAACCAAACATTATTATAACACCGTGGTCATTTAAAAATATGTATTTTTAAAACACAATCATTGCCCTTTCAAAACATATTCTTTATTTCAAAATAGTATATGTTTTAAAACCAAAATATTATTACTATTTCAAACCCAAATTATCAATGTATTATTTCCATTTCAAAACCCAATTCAATAATATATCATTTCCATTTCCAAAACAATTCAATAATATCTTATTTAAATAAAACCAAATTTCCAATCACTAATCTTTCTTAAATTTAGATAACTTGAAATATTCTTTTAAATCATCTTAAAACCAAACCACATTTTGAAGTCATATTTCTAAATTTTCAATTTTAATAGGTTTCAAATCCATAAATTCATTTTTTTAAACCATATTACTTTCAAAGTTATAACAATTTCGAAAACCAATACTTTGAAAACAATAATACCTTAATTTCAATAAAACATTTCAATTTTAATATATCTCAAGACTTTAAATATTTCCAAAATCCCCAACCAAATCTGATAATCTTATATATGCCTTAATTCAATTTACTATTATTAGTTTAGAAATATTTATTTAATAAATTCAATATCACTTAAATAAAGCTCAAACTTGAAATATCAAACTTAAAACATCATCAAGTTATACATAGCTTAAATTTTAGAATTTAACCATATATAAAATAATATTTATATAATATCAACATTTAATATTTATTAAACCGTATATTTCTTTCCAAACCATAGAAAATCACTTTAAAATATTTTATATATAGACCACGGTGCCTGTATATAATTTTCTATCCTATGGTCAAGTGATACGGATATTTATCATTTCAATCCGTAATTTAAAAATAAAAGTTTACGGTTATATATCATTTCCAACCGCAATCCCGAATGAAATGAAAATGCATAATAACTTAAAGTTTATACAATATAAAAATATAGCATCCATTCATCCAAAAATATCAATAAACAACCATTTATTACAATCATCATCCGATTTAAACAAAACATCAATATAAAGCATATAAAATATAACAGGCATCAACAAATAGTTTATATTCAATAAAAATTAATAACTGTTTAACTGGCAGTTTATATGCAATAATAAATAAATTTAACTGTCAAATTATATGCAACAATAAATTTAAATAACAATTAAATTTAACTAAATGCTATCTAACTCAGATGATGATTAAATATATGCCCAAACAATCATAGATAAATTTTAAATCACATCCAAATTTAATTTAACAAACATAAGAAATCTTAGAAGTTGTGAGTGGGTTAAAACACTCGCCTTTTGAATTTAAATCGAATTTAAATCTGATTTAAACCCAAAATTTCGACGATCTCCAAATCTGTCCAAACCAGCGTCAAAAGATCTGGAATTTAATTACGATCCTAACAAAAAAAATCGTGCGTGAATCGGAGTACGTATGTGGAAGTTATTCGTATTAACGCGTTTGAAAAATCAAAATTAAATTAAATTCAAAACAAAACAAACCTACCTATTACCACTTGCCACGCCAGCGTTTCCTGTGCACCCCTAGTGACGAATCTCACCAAACCCATGTTCCAATTTCACACATTGATGAAGAAATCAAAAAGCCCCAATTCAACCTTTTGGGTTTTGAATTTTACACGTTGGACCGTGATTTCTGGTTGACTCAAGCGACTATTGCAAAAACAGAGACTGCGCTTAGATCCGTATCGATGAAAACTACAACATAAATTTTTTGGAATTTTCCGAGGACTTTGAATTTTATTTGATTTTTGAATAGAATTGGATCTGAAATTTGCATCCATTTAGGAAGAGAAAGAATTGAAGAAAATGAACGCACAAATAAATGAGAATAGATGGAGGCTAGGGTTTATAATTGGGTTTATATAGATAGGTTAGAATTAGAGTAGATGGATCTGATAAACAAACGCGCTGAATGATAATTTAAATTAACGTAATAATTACATGTTTAATTTCAAATTAATTGCAATAAATCCAAATAAATACATAAAGCTTGATTCCCGTTTAAACCCTTAATTCATTTGATTGCAATCAACCTTTTTATAGTAAATTAAATTCCAATATATTAAATAAACTTTATTTCCATTCTTTATATACACTAACCATCATTTAATGAAGAATTCATTTACGTTATTTCCCATTTATGACCTTAATTTATTTAACGTAACATTAAATTTACATCTATTGCAATGATTTCCAATTTAGTTGAATGAACTAATTATATATAACTCCTAATAATTGTTGTAATACTCTCAATCCCACATTTATAAGTATATTATTTCCACTCAAATATTATAGATATATACAGAGTATCGGTTTTCATTAAATCATTATTTATTATATATTTTAATTAAATAAATTCACTATTTAAGTCCGTTCAAATTTATTACCAAATATCCATTTATCTTTCCCATTAAATTTGAATTCCCTTCAATTAATCTAACCAATCAAATTTCCATCCACACTTTATTATAGACCTAAAATATGTAATTCATTATCTTGTATTGATTTTATACAATTACCATTAACTTTACATTCCATCACTATTCCATATATATTTATTCATCAATCAATTAGGGAATTTCTATAACAGTTGTCAGCTACTTTTATATTAATTAAATAAATTCAAAATAAATTAATTAAATCAAATTTACCACTTCAACTCTAAATTATCAAAAAAAATATCAGTTTGGATTACTTGGTAAATCTAGAATTTTTTAATAAATCTCTACATTCATTTATCGTTAAAAATTCCAAATTCACAACATTTAGTTTTAAATGTTCAATTTATCCAGTAATTAAACTTAATTGCCCATGAAATCCATTTATTTGGTTTTTTTAAATTCTTTTATTCACTCCATTATCACCAAGTAGATAAATTGGCATTGGTTAATGGTCTAATATATTGTTATTCTAGATTTCCAACTAAAACTCCACTAACGTAATATTTAACATCAAATTCCCATTTAATTGAAATAACCCAATTTCACAATTTAACCTCAAATAAATAAACAACCTTTTATATTCCTAAATCAATTACAATAGTTTAACAAATTTGAAAGTAAATTGAAAGTTGCTAAATTTATCGATTTCAGAAATTTCCCTTAAATCCATTTAAATTCAGAGACTATCTATTAAATTAACGAATCTTTAAATTTGAATTAGATGGATTAAATATTGGACTCACACTATTGCATTCATATTTTCCGTTTCACTTTTATCCGTATTAACTATTTCAATTTTACTTATTGTAATACTAACAAAATTTCAATATATATATATCGCCGATTTATTTCCTTGCATTAACATACCCCTATCCACATTTATTATTAAAGTAACGCTTGAAATCAATAACTACATTGAAATTACTCACATTCAAATGATCGTTATTTCAAATAAATTTATCAACCAATTAATTAGGGAATTCATAATAGTTGTCATCTACCCTTATATTTATTTCCTAATAAGGTACTACCTACTCTCCTCTAATTGTGATTTGAATTCCAACCTTTATTTCATACTAAATAAAATAACAACATATAAATTGTTACCTATTTCCCTACATGCCCATATAGGTTTATTACTTAACAATCACCGTTTAAAATCTCGTGTATACACAAATTATTACTTAACATAAGTCTGTTCTTTTATTACTTTATGTTCACACTTTACTCTATAATAAATCACTAAGTAACGTTATCATCAAACCAACATTAATTAATATATTAAATGCTTACATTTATTTCTCTACATCCAATTTGTTCCAACTTAATTTATATTAATGTCATTCCCTTATGCTAACTTTTATTACCTAAATTTTCCATTGTTGTAAGCCTTTAATATTTCCATTTAAATTAAATATAAATTCCAATTCAATCAACCCTTTTGACATGCTACTTATAATAACTGCTTACAAGTATGAATAGAATTATCATTTATTTCAATGTTTTCTAACTTTACATTAACATATTAGTTAATTCCCTTAAATGAAATTTATATCCAGGTATAATACTTACCCATTTAATTTATTAAAATTTATTCAAATTGCTAGTAAATAGGTTTTAAACCACCACTTATATTTTATTAGCGTTCATTTCATTATCCCTTTTCTTTTCTTTTTTTTTTCTACTAAATTAAATTTACACAACTCATTAATTCAACCAAATTAAATCCACCAAATTTACGGGTCGTTACACTCAAAACTTTTCGTCCCCGAAAAGGGGAAAAAAGGGAGAAGGAAGAATTAGATAAACAATACATCTTATTCAAAATATTAACTTTATAAACAATAAATTACAAAGTTTATTACTTTAAATAAAATATACCCATTTTAATCATTATATATTTTTGTACTTAAATAAATAAAGTTTGGAGAAGCATTTCAAAATAATTTTCTAAGTCCAAAAATTTACGAAAAATTTCGGTAGAGTCTCCTTTGTACGGAGAGCTCAGGAGAAAATATAATATCCAAAATATAACAATTATATTACATATATTGTCCAAAATATTATATCCCAACTAGGGGAAATATATATAAAATAGCGCTATAAACCGTAATCCGAAACGTACCTATTTGTCGGCAATTTACGCTTATTTATGGAACCAAAAGCAGTAGCAATTGCTTCCATAACCTGCATTTCACTTATTAAATCCAAAGGGTTAACAATTTATATAAAGTGAAATATTTAAGTGGTTTCAATCATTAACAACCAATCAATACAACAACCATCAATTTCAACAAACAACATACACACACAAAACAAAGCAACCATTTAATCCAACAATAAATAGTTGTTCGGGTTCAAAACTTTTAAATTGTACGGAATGAAGAATAAACCATCAAGTGCATCATTTACTCAACAGTCTTAGATTTAACACAATGGATTATTCATCCATCCCAACAAAATTGAAGTTCCCTTACCCAACAACCACAACCACGACAAACAACAATTTCAGCAATAGTTTTAGTCTATTCTTATTCATTCAATTCATACATTTGTTGTTTGATTCTCTTTTCTTTCATTCATTCAGTGATTACTTAAATTTTCATTTATTACTTACAATTATTCCCTTTATTTCTACCAAAAAAATTTTTCACTTATTCATATCATGAAATTTCCTTTTATTATTTTACATTCATTTATTCACTGCTTAACTTTATTTATTTACAGTATTCATCTTTCTGTTTATTAAAATAATTAACTTAACATTTACTTAAGTTTATAGTCATCTATTTATGATACTTACCTTTAATTATATTTAAATATAGTAAATTCCAATTGTAACCTAAGTTTACAACAATTACAACATCAAATCCTTGTTTATTAAAGAATTTCATTAATTATTTTCATTACCTCAAGTTTATTTACTTGTATAATATCTATTACATTTTCTTATTAACATTTTCAACTTTTAATATATGGCAAGTTATATATATGCTTTTAAGGAATGTAATTGAAAGTTATACAAATTTCTCATTTCTATTAATTAATTCATTGTTCAATAATTTTTTTTACCATTGTCTTATAAGTTACCATCTCAACTTCCTTTTATTTTCTTTATAACTTGGCATTAAATCTCTTACCTAAATTAGAGGCATTTAATTACTTACCTTTCATTTCACTACAATAATTGAACAATTTATTAATGGAAATTTAAGAATTAAATACCGGGTTAAATTTCAAATTATTTTAAAATAATAGATAAATATATTCTTATAACTTATATATCTCTAATTATATTTTAAAACAATTCAAAATTTATATTTTTCTATCACAATGAGTCTACAGTAAAACTACTACAGTGGCATTCCCCCTTCGAAACTCGAAAATGAAAGTCAATGATGCGGCCGCCATCACCGAAATTATTTTCCAGCGATAGAGAGGAAAGTGCAAAACTTATTTTCTCTAAAATCTTCTTTAAAATAATTCTTTCGAATTATATTGAAATATTCATATCAGAAAATACTTATAAACAATATTATTATATTCCAAAATTTATTCGAAAGAAATTTCAAAACCCCGGAACTTAAGTTCTAAATTTCCAAATTTCATTTATCTTATTTTTCAATCTTATTTCTATTATTATTTATACACTTCATTACCTAACAACCAATCTATTTCAACCAATATATACCTTTATAAAATATTTTACTTTATATATAGAAAATATTATAGGCAAAATTATTTCATTCACCTATATTAAAAACAAATATTATGTCGGTCTATCCTATTAAGTGTTTAGAAATCCCTATTGATGTCATAGCGTCCCATGCACCAACTAGAATTTATAAATACAAAACGGAACAGATTAACACAATATTAAAACATTTTTATAACACTAACAAATACGCTCTCTCATATATATACGCTCAACGACTCCCATAGGGTATTACTACCCTTTTAATAAAGAGTCAGACCCCACAAAGCTAAGGTTTATCGCTAAACCAAAGCTCCGATACCAAATGTAATGCCCCACCTTTTTGTATGCTTAAGCAAACACACGTGCCAACTTAAACCATACAGAAGGATGGATTGTTATGGGGTAAATAAGAAACAGTGGAGAAATAAAAGAAACAAAATAGAATCTTGCAGCGGAACGATAAAATATAATAATCAAATAACAGTTCATGAAGCTGTTTTACAAAACATTTGATTATTCTTATACAATACATATCAGAGTTACACATACCAGAGAATGATAATTATGCAGCGGAATACAATGGTATAGTAGAATATATAACAAATAGTAATAATAAAATCTTCATCTTCGTCCTTCAAAAATAGGGCCTTCAAATCCTGAAATGCTCAGGCTGACCCGAGCGAATTGAAAAGACAAAACACTCGAGTCAGAACTAAAAGATCTTATGTAAGTTAAATCAATGAAATAAATATGAGTGTAAACGGCGTCAGAGATGTTTACGGGTTTGACATCTCCTATCCAGTGTCTAACGTGAGTGCAGTAACTTAAGAAATGTTCGGGATTCACATCTCTTAAGGATCCGTTAAACTATCTACTATGTAGTAATATTCGCTATTATAATAATGTCTAATATAAAATAAACATACTTTTAAATAGCATTAAGGAGTGACCCAATATTCCCCTTAACACGTAATAGTAACAGTAGTCTATCCAGTATTAGCATACTCCCAAAAATGGGGGCTACCCTCGATACTCCACAGGCTACGGGAGAAATCACAAATCGTAGTAAAGCTCGATATGGTAGGTGACACGGCACACAAGGCAATGCCAGGGTAGATATACCAATTACGCACACGGACTGATGGAGCGGATAGCAGCCACTACCGTCCACCTCGAACAACACTCCCAAATCGAAGGGTGGCCACCAAAAATCACAAAGTAATAGAATGGAATCGAAGAAGTGCGTCCGTTAAGAGGTGCTACCTCACTGGTCCGAGATCGCTCCTGTTTTAGCCATCTTATGCCAACTCACGGGAGTTGGGTCCACGTATATACCTTAGGATCGTCGCCACCATCCTACTTCATTCTGGAAACTCCACCGCGTACACAGTTGTCAAAGTGGTTTTCGGTATCGACAGAGAGTGTGTCCATAACCGATCCCGGTCTCTTTAACAACCAAACGTTATTATAACACCGTGGTCATTTAAAAATATATATACTTTTAAAACACAATCATTGCCCTTTCAAAACATATTCTTTATTTCAAAATAGTATATGTTTTAAAACCAAAATATTATTACTATTTCAAACCCAAATTATCAATGTATTATTTCCATTTCAAAACCCAATTCAATAATATATCATTTCCATTTCCAAAACAATTCAATAATATCTTATTTAAATAAAACCAAATTTCCAATCACTAATCTTTCTTTAATTTAGATAACTTGAAATATTCTTTTAAATCATCTTAAACCCAAACCACATTTTGAAGTCATATTTCTAAATTTTCAATTTCAATAGGTTTCAAATCCATAAATTCATTTTTTTCAAACCATATTACTTTCAAAGTTATAACAATTTCGAAAACCAATACTTTGAAAACAATAATACCTTAATTTCAATAAAACATTTCAATTTTGATATATCTCAAGACTTTAAATATTTCCAAAATTCCCAACCAAATCTGATAATCTTATATATACCTTAATTCAATTTACTATTATTAGTTTAGAAATATTTATTTAATAAATTCAATATCACTTAAATAAAGCTCAAACTTGAAATATCAAACTTAAAACATCATCAAGTTATACATAGCTTAAATTTTAGAATTTAACCATGTATAAAATAATATTTATATAATATCAACATTTAATATTTATTAAACCGTATATTTCTTTCCAAACCATAGAAAATCACTTTAAAATATTTTATATATAGACCACGGTGCCTGTATATAATTTTCTATCCTATGGTCAAGTGATACGGATATTTATCATTTCAATCCGTAATTTAAAAATAAAAGTTTACGGTTATATATCATTTCAAACCGCAATCCCGAATGAAATGAAAATGCATAATAACTTAAAGTTTATACAATATAAAAATATAGCATCCATTCATCCAAATATCAATAAACAACCATTTATTACAATCATCATCCGATTTAAACAAAACATCAATATAAAGCATATAAAATATAACAGGCATCAACAAATAGTTTATATTCAATAAAAATTAATAACTGTTTAACTGGCAGTTTATATGCAATAATAAATAAATTTAACTGTCAAATTATATGCAACAATAAATTTAAATAACAATTAAATTTAACTAAATGCTATCTAACTCAGATGATGATTAAATATATGCCCAAACAATCATAGATAAATTTTAAATCACATCAAAATTTAATTTAACAAACATAAGAAATCTTAGAAGTTGTGAGTGGGTTAAAACACTCGCCTTTTGAATTTAAATCGAATTTAAATCTGATTTAAACCCAAAATTTCGACGATCTCCAAATCTGTCCAAACCAGCGTCAAAAGATCTGGAATTTAAGTACGATCCTAACAAAAAAAAATCGTGCGTGAATCGGAGTACGTATGTGGAAGTTATTCGTATTAACGCGTTTGAAAAATCAAAATTAAATTAAATTCAAAACAAAACAAACCTACCTATTACCACTTGCCACGCCAGCGTTTCCTGTGCACCCCTAGTGACGAATCTCACCAAACCCATGTTCCAATTTCACACATTGATGAAGAAATCAAAAAGCCCCAATTCAACCTTTTGGGTTTTGAATTTTACACGTTGGACCGTGATTTCTGGTTGACTCAAGCGACTATTGCAAAAACAGAGACTGCGCTTAGATCCATATCGATGAAAACTACAACATAAATTTTTTTGGAATTTTCCGAGGACTTTGAATTTTATTTGATTTTTGAATAGAATTGGATCTGAAATTTGCATCCATTTAGGAAGAGAAAGAATTGAAGAAAATGAACGCACAAATAAATGAGAATAGATGGAGGCTAGGGTTTATAATTGGGTTTATATAGATAGGTTAGAATTAGAGTAGATGGATCTGATAAACAAACGCGCTGAATGATAATTTAAATTAACGTAATAATTACATGTTTAATTTCAAATTAATTGCAATAAATCCAAATAAATACATAAAGCTTGATTCCCGTTTAAACCCTTAATTCATTTGATTGCAATCAACCTTTTTATAGTAAATTAAATTCCAATATATTAAATAAACTTTATTTCCATTCTTTATATACACTAACCATCATTTAATGAAGAATTCATTTACGTTATTTCCCATTTATGACCTTAATTTATTTAACGTAACATTAAATTTACATCTATTGCAATGATTTCCAATTTAGTTGAATGAACTAATTATATATAACTCCTAATAATTGTTGTAATACTCTCAATCCCACATTTATAAGTATATTATTTCCACTCAAATATTATAGATATATACAGAGTATCGGTTTTCATTAAATCATTATTTATTATATATTTTAATTAAATAAATTCACTATTTAAGTCCGTTCAAATTTATTACCAAATATCCATTTACCTTTCCCATTAAATTTGAATTCCCTTCAATTAATCTAACCAATCAAATTTCCATCCACACTTTATTATAGACCTAAAATATGCAATTCATTATCTTGTATTGATTTTATACAATTACCATTAACTTTACATTCCATCACTATTCCATATATATTTATTCATCAATCAATTAGGGAATTTCTATAACAGTTGTCAGCTACTTTTATATTAATTAAATAAATTCAAAATAAATTAATTAAATCAAATTTACCACTTCAACTCTAAATTATCAAAAAATTTATCAGTTTGGATTACTTGGTAAATCTAGAATTTTTTAATAAATCTCTACATTCATTTATCGTTAAAAATTCCAAATTCACAACATTTAGTTTTAAATGTTCAATTTATCCAGTAATTAAACTTAATTGCCCATGAAATCCATTTATTTGGTTTTTTTAAATTCTTTTATTCACTCCATTATCACCAAGTAGATAAATTGGCATTGGTTAATGGTCTAATATATTGTTATTCTAGATTTCCAACTAAAACTCCACTAACGTAATATTTAACATCAAATTCCCATTTAATTGAAATAACCCAATTTCACAATTTAACCTCAAATAAATAAACAACCTTTTATATTCCTAAATCAATTACAATAGTTTAACAAATTTGAAAGTAAATTGAAAGTTGCTAAATTTATCGATTTCAGAAATTTCCCTTAAATCCATTTAAATTCAGAGACTATCTATTAAATTAACGAATCTTTAAATTTGAATTAGATGGATTAAATATTGGACTCACACTATTGCATTCATATTTTCCGTTTCACTTTTATCCGTATTAACTATTTCAATTTTACTTATTGTAATACTAACAAAATTTCAATATATATATCGCCGATTTATTTCCTTGCATTAACATACCCCTATCCACATTTATTATTAAAGTAACGCTTGAAATCAATAACTACATTGAAATTACTCACATTCAAATGATCGTTATTTCAAATAAATTTATCAACCAATTAATTAGGGAATTCATAATAGTTGTCATCTACCCTTATATTTATTTCCTAATAAGGTACTATCTACTCTCCTCTAATTGTGATTTGAATTCCAACCTTTATTTCATACTAAATAAAATAACAACATATAAATTGTTACCTATTTCCCTACATGCCCATATAGGTTTATTACTTAACAATCACCGTTTAAAATCTCGTGTATACACAAATTATTACTTAACATAAGTCTATTCTTTTATTACTTTACGTTCACACTTTACTCTATAATAAATCACTAAGTAACGTTATCATCAAACCAACATTAATTAATATATTAAATGCTTACATTTATTTCTCTACATCCAATTTGTTCCAACTTAATTTATATTAATGTCATTCCCTTATGCTAACTTTTATTACCTAAATTTTTCTTTGTTGTAAGCCTTTAATATTTCCATTTAAATTAAATATAAATTCCAATTCAATCAACCCTTTCGACATGCAACTTATAATAACTGCTTACAATTATGAATAGAATTATCATTTATTTCAATATTTTCTAACTTTACATTAACATATTAGTTAATTCCCTTAAATGAAATTTATATCCAGGTATAATACTTACCCATTTAATTTATTAAAATTTATTCAAATTGCTAGTAAATAGGTTTTAAACCACCACTTATATTTTATTAGCGTTCATTTCATTATCCCTTTTTTTTTCTTTTTTTTTCTACTAAATTAAATTTACACAACTCATTAATTCAACCAAATTAAATCCACGAAATTTACGGGTCGTTATACCTTATCTTCCTACGACATTTTCCGACGGCTTCCGACGGCCCCCGACGGTTTTCTGCTGTCAAAAAATGCCTTTTTTCTTGTAGTGTTTGTGATTTATTGTATATAAAGTAGCATTTCAAAAAAAAAAAAGGAAATCACTTGGAGTCGTAAATTGGCTATTGTCGGTCGTCCCACCTTTGAACTGTCTGTATATTCACATATTATAGATTAACCTATTATCTTACCGTGTACGATCCACTGAAACAAATTTAAAACTATCAACAATTTTATAAACTAAAATGATATGGGTGGGGATTCAAAACTGAAAAATCTACAATAAAAGGAATCACCAAATCTACGCAATCATTGCTCAAAAGCTAAAAAAACAACTCAAAGAAAAAAAAATGATAAGAGATCAAAAAAATAATCGATACATAACAATAAAACAGAATTGAAATCTCACCTTAAAATCATAATTCGAACAAAAATCCTCTTGAATCTATATACCAAATGTAATGAATCTTGAGATCGAGATGATATTTGATTAAGAAACATAGAAGAAATGACAATTCGATATTAAAATGAGAATCGCCTATATAGTCAAACACACAAGGAGAGGATTGAGAAACAAGAAAAGAGTTATTTTTGGAATTTCAAAAGTTAATTTACTGTCATTAAAACTAAGAAAAAAGGATAATAGGCCCTTAATAAAGATGAAACATATAAATATGGCGTGCAAACTTAAAATGTGAAATATGTGTCTGCAAACTAATTCCGCTTCACGCATCGTCACCGTAACATTAATTTCCACTTCTCAAAATTATACAACCAAACTATCACTTCCTTGCTCACGTGCAACGCATTTGGTTTGGATCTTGGACAAAAAGAAATTTCCTTTTCGCTGTCATCGATTTCTGTCTTTTCTGTTTACCCAAATCTAATTCATCGATACTTTCGATCCCTTTATAAAACTTCGCGTTTCAATCTCTCTACTGGATCTATAAACCCTAGTTATTTCTTGTTATGACTAACAGCGTATAATTTACGGCTCATGGATATCGTTGGCAAGTCTAAAGAGGACGCTACCCTTCCTAAAGGTATTTGCTTTTTTTCTTCCATTTTTTTTTATTTGTAAAACAGATATCTCTGGCTATTCTAAAGGATGCTCATGGTTTCGTTGGCAACATTTAACTTAGGGATTTAAGTAAATTTATAAAAATAGATTTTATCTGATTATTTGTGTAAACAGCGCGCTCGTCACAACCTTATTATGACCGATTGCTGATTGCACACTTATTTATGCATAATTTTTTTTCTTCCTAAAAGTTGATTTGGTAAATTCCAAGAAGTTATGGTTTTGGCTGAAAAACTGAAAAGTTCTTGATTGATTGTGTATATGCCTAAGCATGAAATACCAAGCCTAGAGAAAGTGTGTATGTACACAAAATATCTGAATTTGACGGTTAATTTAATTTAATGAGACGCCATTATCTTATTTGTACGAGATAGTAAATTAACACAACATACTTTTACCATTTCAGCAACTCTTTGTAAGATCATAAAGGAGATGTTGCCACCGGATGTGCGTGTAGCTAGAGATTGTCAAGATCTTCTTATTGAATGCTGCGTAGGTAAGGATTCTAGATTAATATGCACAAATGAATGCAAATGAGTTGCACCTATCCTTTTCACTGCAATTATGTTCATTCTTTTTTCTTTTGAAATGGGGCATAATGTCATTGTTTCTTCAAGTGATGTTATTAAGGAATTTTATAATATGCATCTCAACTTCAAAATACAAATAAGTTACTTTCCTATTTTTCAGCAAGACTACTTGTGCACTGTCTCCAATATTTGTATTGCATTTGCATATATGAAATTTTGGTCGTGTTCCCTTAACAAGTGGATGTGACTTGTATATTATAAGTTTGATAGGGATATTACAGTCATCAAGCTTGAATTAACTCCAATATGAGGGTGATCAAGAAAAATGACCAACATGGAATTAACGTTATTTGCAATTAACTGAGTGAAAATAGTCTAAACTTGCAGTTTTTTATAGAAAACTAGTGCATCGGCATGCATGATATGTAGATGCATGCATGTGATGAAGTGCTTGATGTTTTCAATTGATGAAATCTTTCCAAATGCACAAGCTATCTGATTTAAATTGAAAAGATACGGTAACTACTCTAAAAGCCATCAATTAGGATAAAATATATATTTTAGTTTGGTTATTGCAAGGAAAACCTTTCTATTGGACAATTTGATAAATACCTAACAATTTACATTAATGTGCTTTGAGGGCCTATATAGGGAAACATACAAAAAACAAACATCTAACTCTTCTTTATATTTCCTTTTAAGAACACTTCATTCTTGTTTAGTTATCCTTCCTATCATGGGTGAAAGTCAACCAGATATAGAATTTTTTTTGTTTGTATTAAAGTTTTAAAATCGTAAGCGGACGATGGAAGCGTGCGATTCGGAGGTATTATGTTTTTGCAAGTGTGCGTTGAGGTGATACAACCACTACCTCGCCTTGAGGTGCGCCTCCAAGCGTGCCTCAAATTAAAACATTTGTTTGTATTGTTTTTTATAGTTGTAAATGCATGCGAAGATGAATTTGAATAGCATCAATAACAAAAAATTTAAGTGGTTAATATTATATATTATTGGTGGTATATTGTTGGATACATCGCATATCAGACTTCAAACACCACTTTTTAAATGTCAGTTAAAACATTGGTCACCGAAATTTGTGATATATCAGTGTTTTTGCCGACATTTGAGTTATATTTGGACCAATATTTGATGTAAATATCGTTGAGTAATCAAGTCACGCCACTAGTGGAAAAAGTAAGCATGTATCTCATATTACAATAAACTTTCGTACATACATGCAGACTTTTTATACATGTTACCAAACAATCTAACAATTACTTAAAATGGTAAAAAGAGAATATTTTCATGTTTTATTATTACCATAATTTACATATTCTACAACTAAAGATATCGATATTACTTTGACATCACACCGGTATTTTCAGATATCGCAGGTGGTCCTTAGCCACTGTTTCATAGACGATATTGACTACTTAGCAAATTGCAATCTATATCTGATAAGATTAGATCTGAGAATCAAATAGTAGTGTATTTGTATTTGTTGAAGTTGGACTCAAATACAGTTATGTCGTTTTCAAATAATACCAAATTTCAGTTTAACAATGATACAAAAAAGAAATAGAACGAGAATAAGCATGTATTAAAAGATGACATAGAATTCTCCACAACCTAATTAGAGTACAAGAATGCTACTCCTACTTAAAAATATGTTAGTAGTTTGACTAACAAGAGATAGTATGAGGTATATACATGAGTTGTGGACCCAACATGCTATCTCTTATTAAAATTTACAATCACATTTTT
The DNA here is from genome assembly GCA_030737815.1 of Allium fistulosum. Taxonomy (NCBI): domain Eukaryota; kingdom Viridiplantae; phylum Streptophyta; class Magnoliopsida; order Asparagales; family Amaryllidaceae; genus Allium; species Allium fistulosum. The sequence goes on along the minus strand of CM060902.1, from coordinate 791,937,501 downwards.
AGTAAGTATAGCATTGTCCATTATAGTATGTGGTAATACCGAAGTTACACCTGATGTTTAAAATTTTAACTAAAGCCATGAGTGATTGTAGCATGAAACAGAAGATTCTTTTTCAACAAGTCAATATTTGTTGTTTTCCTGAACAAGAGTATTTTGTATAACATTAAATTTGTTGCTTATTCAATCTCATATTCTGGCTGCAGTTACCGTTCAAATTTAATTTGGATTACCCAAAAATAAAAACCAACTATGGTAGAAATAAAATGCTAGGATAATATAAAATGGAGGTACTCTAAAATGTTCTTTGACTTGTGAACATTTGTGCAGCATTCTGATATTGTTTAGCTCAGCTTTACATCTCATTTCTAACATGTTTTACTTTCTGTAGTGGGATTAAAGCTTATTTAACTTCAAAGTTGTACCTTGTATTACTGTTATATCTCTGCTAACCATAACCATTATGATGCAATTTTATTTTCCAGAATTCATCAATCTTGTCTCCTCAGAGTCAAACGAAGTTTGTAATCGAGAAGAGAAGAAGAAAATTTTACCAGAGCATGTTCTGAAGGCCTTGGAGGTATGTGTTCAATCCCTTATGCTTACTCGTATGCCACTAACTCTTATCCTTCTCCTTAGTCTCTTTATTTCTGAATTTTTGTTTTGATGTATAAGTAAGTGTCTCTCGACTTCTCAGAATTTCACAAACTAATAAATTAAAAGTGGAGTTCTAATGAGTGAGAGCGTACTGAACTTGTTTTTTCATGTTTAACATTAGAGTTCCATAGCATTCCATGTTTTAGCAAGGCTAGTCAAGTAGACTATTGGTTTATTGAATCATATCCTAAATTTCTTCGCACCTAGCAAACCGTTCAAAATTGCTTAGTATGCTTGCCATGAAGGTACAGCGAAATCTGACTGTGTTAACGTAATATATTTTAAGAAAATGCAGGAAGTATGTATGATGATATTCACACTTAACAATTATGTGGCCATGATGACCATTTTAAGTATTACAACATGAATATTTATCTTAATTGACTAGAAAGAGTATATGTATACAATTTCTGGGTTTATTGTAACATTATTTTCAAGTGTATTAAATAAATTGCATGTAGTCAGGTACTTGGATTTGGGGAGTATATTGAAGAGGTTTATGCTGCCTATGAACAACACAATCTTGAAACTCTGGTTTGTATTTCCTACGTGTGCAAACATGAATGGAATTTGTTTATTTATACACAATATTGAAGCCTGTAAATTGCAGGACTCTCCCAAGGCGTTGAAGTTGGGGGCAGATATGACGGAGGAAGAAGCCATTGCAGAACAGCAACGATTATTTGCAGAAGCCAGAGCTAAAATGATGGATGGAGCTAACATCACACAAAAGCAGTCTGATTTGGATCCAAGTTCAGACAATTAATGCTAATGAAATTAGCTTCCTTATTGAACTGTCTGTCATCGACTGACGCCATGTATAAAATGTTTAAAGCCTGTGTATCGGTTGTCGTTCTATTGTCTTCAAATTTGAATGTAAACTGCTATGAATCTTCTCATCTCTCTCTGCTTCTGATGTTGTAATCCCTATATCGCATAGATATATATATATCTTTGAAGCTCATATGAAATGAAAGGTTGACTGATAGTGTGCTTTTCTTTTCATCTGAAACGTTTGTGTTACATCTCACCACTCTTTTTCTGTAATAATAGCGTGCATTTCTTGTTTATTCTTCCCTAATAATATTGATGTGATAAATTTTATCAATTACATGCATAAAGTATACAGAAGGTTTTCCTCAATATTTTGGTATTGTAATGTTGTTTGATGTGATTTCCAATATAATTAAAATATTAAATTGTTTTTAATATATCAGTTTTTTAGGATTATATTTTTCTACTCTTCAATTTTATTGTAAAAGACAATAGTCCAAAATATAAATTTGCTATACGATGTCTACTATGAGTTCTTGGTTGAAGTTTTTTAAAGCATATACATGGAGGCACTACTGTTGCTAAAAAAATACATATATATATATATTTTGCACAAAACTTGGGTATGAATTTTAGCTTTATTTCAAATATTGAGAGAGTCAAATATACAAGAGTCGATCATCTATCATATTCAAACAAAGAAACAGAAAATAACCCTACTGAAATATATTGCTTCGGAGCTTATGTGTTAAGGCATATTCAAGTATTATAACCTTGAACCAAAGCAACTTTAATAAACAATACAATTAATGTTAATTAACATACCCTTTTAAGTTCTGAATATTGATGACATAACAATGTATAAAGTTCAGAAAAGCTCTCTTATAGGGACAAATGATTATTTGCCTTGAAATAGGAGTGCTCAAAAGACTCTTCAGAAGAGATGCAGAGAGTGAAAGTGTAAGACATTGAATTAACAAGAGTAATACGGCTCAGTGCGTACTAAACTTTCCAAGGCTCGCACTTGCATTTAAGTTTGTACTCTGCAACAAGTTTTAGATCTTCATCAAGTTCTTTCTCATATAGGCAACATTGTTTCTTGAATGTTTCCCATCTGACAGTTAGAAAGTTCATATGAGTTACTTATAAAATCGAGATACATAGTAAAAGTCAGTAGATAATACATAATTTAGCTAGATTCATCCTGACAAAACCAATGCTTTCAATGAGCAAGAAACTTGCTCTTATGCATGAACAGATAGTTGCGTCCTCCTTATGTTTATAATAATTATGTGTACACTCTTATTTCTGCAAGTTCCATCAAAAGGTTTGGAATCTACTTTTACCTTCTGTTTTATATAGTATATGAGCCTTCCATTCTCATACCTTCGCGAATATAGATGTTGCATTTTGATTTCTGAACAAAATTTACCTATAATAATGAACAGTTCATGTTTAGATTTACTTATTTTAGAATACTACTTATGAAAAGTGGAAAATAGGCTCCAGGACAAACAATTCGTTTTTTTTGCTAAAAAACGCACGTTCAAATTTTTGGGCTGAAGTCCAAACATCTTTATTTTATTTGTCGAGCAAACATTATTTCTTCCTCTTTACTTTCTTCTCGTTTTCCCTCGTTTTTTTTCTCTTTCAAATCGTGATGCAAATTATAATTCTGAGATCGTTGAGTAACCAGTACCGATTTGGATTTCTTGTCTTTCTTTAATTCTTTTGTTCTCGCTGTATAGCAACAAAGGTAAATTTAACCTAATGTTTCGACGTCGATTTGAATTTTATGCTTGATCTGGTTACTTTTCTTTTCTTTTCTTACTATTTTACTGCCGTTTTGAAATTCTTACAGTATTTGCATGTAATATGTCTGATCTGGGTACAAGATTGGGAGGCGAAATCGGATATGATTTCATTATGCTTGATGCTATGTTCATTTAGCATTTTCAAACTGTTTGAAGCTATAACAATATTTTATATGCATTTTTTCCATTTTCTGTTGTTGTTGTCTTGGCAGAGTGTATTTTATGCCTAACAACGTTTATATTTAACTGTACATGTATTGTTTTACATTTTAGTTAGCTTTTGCCTTTTTAATTCACTTTTTTTTTCTTTGGCAGGAATGTTGATGATAGTATTCTTGTATTGTTTTTATTTGATGAAAACAACTACTCTATTCGACTTGACATGACTTGTTCTTTGATTGGTGTTAAAAATAGTATATGTGAACATTGGCCACATCTTACCCCTTGTTCTATTGGTATATCCTATAGTTTGGAAAATAAGGTTATCACAGTTGATACTGATTCGGATTTGCATACCATACTATGCTTTCAAATATACAAGAAAAGTTCTTATTTTGTTTTTAGTGTTAAGTCAAGCGTTTGTGCACTGGAGTTCAATTTGGGTAATAGTTTATCAATTACTTCTGATCATCAGAGTAGTTCAGTTTCTAGTGGTTGTTTGAATATTAAATCTTGTGGTGAGTCAAGTTCTTATTTGAAGGATATTATGAAGAAAGGATCTCAATTAAATCTTGCGGACTTTATTGGCTATTGTTTCAATGGTGCTGAAGATTTTAGAGAATCTCTTATGGCTTATCAAATAAAAGAAGGACGTGAATTGATTTTTGTTAAGAATTGTCCAGAAAGAATATCTATTATTTGTTCATGGTTTAAAAAAGGTTGTAAGTTCACCATATATGCATCTTCAGATCCTGGACATCTTATTCGTTTTTTTATTAGGACTTACAGGTTTGAACATTCATGTGGTGCTGGGTTAAGAGATGTTAAGAAAGTTCATATAACTAGTAGATTTGTAAAATCTTTAATTATTGATCAAATTAGAGATGTCCCGATGAAGAAACCGAAAGACATTATTAATGATTTCAGAAGAGAATTTAATTCACTCCTTCTTATTATTATGCATACACCGGAAAACAATTGGCGTTGAAGAAAATTTATGGAGATGATGCAATGTCGTATAATGACTTGAATTGGTATCTAGAGGCTATACAAAAAACTAATCCGGGAAGTTATGTTGCTTTGGAAGTGGATTCGTCAACTAATCAATTTGAAAGAATTTGCATTGGGTTTAGTGCTTGTTTACTTGGATTTAGGCATTGCCGTCCCATGATATTTTTAAATGCGGCATTTTTGAAGGACCGACAAGGTGTTTTATTAGCTGCTACAGCAAAAAATGGCAATCAAGGTTTGACTTTTGATTTTTGTTCTGTTTTTTTCCCATGTGTTATTTAGTATATTGTTTTAGTTATGTAGTATGGTAACATTTGGTGGATTTTGATATATTTTAGCATTCCATTGTCATTTTAACAATTATATGCTGACTGTATTGTTACTCTATATGAAATTATAATATTACATGAATTTAACATTTGATATTGTATTATATGTCATAGTGCTAGTATTTTTTAGCATTTTTTATTCTGTATATTATATGACTCTACTATCAAACACATAGTGCTATATTAATTTAGGATTAATCATATATATTATTTTTCACTCCTGCATTCATGTAAATATATGAAATTTTATGCTGTGAAAGTAATATACTTTACTAATAGTAGTGTACTATTTTCTTGTATTAACATTTGAAAAAAACTACTGTTTTTTTTAAGGTTTCTTTCCGCTTGCTATGTGAGTAGTTTCACATGAGAATGAGTCAAATTGGTCTTGGTTTTTAGAGCATTTAAAAAAGATGCTTAACGAGGATCGCGAATTGATTTTCATATCTGATCGCCAGTGGGGTTTGCTGTTAGGTGTTCCAAAAGTGTTTCCATCTTCTTTTCATAGCTATTGCACATTTCATATGGAGCAAAACATTGGTTCAGTAGTTAAAGCTGGCAAGGGCGATACTTCTATTGTTGATTTGTTTAAACTTTTGACTCGAGCTTCAAATCCATATGATTTTGATCGCTATATGTTAAAGTTTAAAGAAATTGGTGGTGTTGCTGCAATTAACTTTTTAAAGGATAAACCTTTTGAACATTGGACTGATTTGTTTTTTCAAGGCAAGAGGTATGGAGAATATTCATCTAATGTGGCTGAAAGCTTTAACTCTTGGATTGTGGATGATAGATTTATGCCTATTACGTCTTGTCTAGATGGAATCCGGGTTAAAATAATGGAACAAATGGCCAAGAGGAGAGAAGACTGTCATCGCTGGACTACTACTTTATGTCCGGTTATGGAGCAACGGTTGTCGCAATTAGTTAATGAAGGTTTTGGATGGGATACATATAGGTCTTCGGAAAATGTTTTTGAAGTTAGATCTCCAATATCACATAATGTTGATCTTAAAAAAAGATTGTGTACTTGTAATCAGTGGAAAGTTACCGGTTTTCCATGTGCACATGCCATCAAGTGTATGAATAAATCAAGGCAGTCAGTATATGACTATGTGGATTATTATTTTACAGCTGATGCTTTTAGATCGAGTTATGCGTATGCTATTAATCCAATTTCTAATGTTGGTAAACCAATTGTTAGCGGAGATGAAGTCACAATTAAACCGCCTAAAGAATTTCGAGATGCTGAAAGACCTTCTACTAAAAGACATGGCGGTTTTTCTTATTCTCAGAGTAAGCGGAATAAATGTAGTAATTGCAATCAAGGTGAACATAACAAGAGGAATTGTCAAGCTTCAATGAAGATTTAAATTTGAATTTTATTTTTTTCTTTTATTTGTGTCATTTTTTTCATTGTATTTCTTTACTGTTTACTTTTTTGGTATAGTCATACTTTTTTTAATTTCTGATACTAGTACATGTACTGTGATGATTGATTGTTTTAATAAGAAGTTTTCTTTTTTTTTTGTTGATTTTTTATGATTTTTATTTGTATGCGGAGCATATTATTTTCATTTGTACATTATCTTTTTTTTACTGTAGTATTGTATTGTGAAGAAAAAATATTGTTATGTTAGTATCAGATGTTTTCTGTTATTTAAGAATTCATTAGAATAATGCTATTTGTATTTAGCATTTTTATTTAGTATAGACTAGAAAGGTTGGCAAATTTGGTTATCAGTTATATATTAATAAACTCAGTGATGCTGCTTCAGGTAAAATTACAGCAATAGATTTTAATAAAGTGTTGTTGTGAGCATTGACATTCCGGTCAAATAAATGAGTGTTCTTCTTTGTCCATGTTGGAAGCTGATGTATTTATGTTGTTTATCTTCTGTATTTTTCTTTCTGTCTGTTTTCTTTCTTCTAATTCAATGTTCATAATTTATAGAGGTTCTTCTTTTGAATTTAATATCAAGTTACTAAGAGAAAATAGTGAGTCCTCAATTTTTATTTACAAGATGTAATCAAAAGCATGTACAGTCAATCAAAAAACTGGCACGAAATAAATTTGTGGCATGTCATAGCATAGCATGGAATGCAAATTCATAGTGCTGAAATAAAGGGATAGTAATATACAGATGATTATCATCAATTTTAACTTCCCTATAAGAAAGGCAAGGAAAGAAAATAAATCATTTTGATAAATATGACAACTACTAGATTTGCATATACCACATGCTCAGGTCCTAAATCTTATTTATTCTACTTGGCTGTAGTTCTTCAGATTATTGATTAGCTGTTATTCGTTGAACAATTGAAAGAATGAGCTATGTTGTTTCCTTATAGACGTGGTATAATTCAAGTAGAAAAAATTGATTGCAAATTCAATATAGCATTTTCCAACATTGATGTTAATTCATTATAGCATTTCAATGCAGTTTTTTTTGTCCAAAATCATTATGTACAGAAATATTTCAAAGCAGTTCTACAGTTAGCAATTATGATATACAAGCACAGGAAGCATAAAATTTTCAGAGCAAAATAGAGATTAAGCAATTACATTTTTTCAGTTAGCAATACAACAAGACATCTGTAGCAAAAGAATCAAACCTTTAAGAGAACATACGTATAACAAATTACAGCTATGCAAGTACTAACACTATTCCACTTGAATTTGAAGTTCAGTAAAATAATAGTATCAACTCAACTATAGTTAGCACTTCATCTTCATTTCAGCCAATTCATATTTAACTATAATCGGTACTTCAACTTAAATTGAGATAATTCAACTACAATTATCACTTCTTCAAATTTTCCAAGTCTTCAACTTTTCTTTTTACTTTAGTTCTTTTTCTTCACCGCTTTTTCAGCTTCTTCAGGAGTTGCATTTGTAAAGAAAGTCATGACGTTCCAACTTCTATGTGGATCATTTAGTATGTTATACACCATTTCAGCTCGCATGAGGTTGATATCTTTTTTGCTGTATTCGATGGGGAGGTTTGAGTCTTTGTCCAAATGTTGAATGAATTTCATGACATATAGAGCACAGTCATTCCTGTTGATTTAAAAAAGAAAAAAAAAACACAAAAAATTGTTTGTTAACTAGTTATCAATTTATGCTAACAATTTTATCATTACAGACAGACTAAAAATATTTGTACATGGTAAGTATTTAATAATTGTGATCTGTTAAAAGAATTATACATCAGCTTGAGTAACATTTAGTATTTCTCTTAACATATAAAATTGGGCTTCATATAGGAATGTATGAAGATTTTTTTTCAGATCAATGGACTAAAATGGCAGTGGTGTAATGTTATAATGATATGGTCATTTAGCATTTAGAAAAAAATATACAGTAAAATATATTTTATATTTTTACTCCTATTATCATTAAGTATTTTGTTAACACTATGTGTATCAATAAACATACATTTCGTACTGCATAATCATAATGCAACCTGTCACTTTTTTTGGTTTATTGAACACTGCAACATTGCAATGCTATGATTATTTAGCATTTACATGAAAATAAACCCTGTAATACATTATACTTTTTTACTGCTATTACCATTTAACACTTTTCTAACATACAGTGTACCTTGTCTTTTTTTTTCCTTTTTTTTGATGCATTGATCATTATGGCATTGCAATTTTTAATATAATACATGTGCAGTTTACTTGAAGAAGATTAAAAACTTAATAATGCTTACGAGGAAAGGTCTTGTTGTGGACAACGTGGTTGCTTTATCGTCTTCGTACCAACTTCCTTATTTAAGATTTTGTTCTCTCTCTAGTTTTCTTGTAATATTTTTTTCACCTTTTTTCTATGTTACAAAAAATAAAAAAGTAGAGTTAGATTTTTTTCATTTTTTTTTGGTTATAAAATATGGTCTTACAAGTAGCTGAGCTTGTTTGTAATGTTGATTTGATGCCGCTGTTGATCTTCTAGGCTTTAAAGAATCATAATGGCACCATTGCATTTGGTTGTAATCCAAGGTTAGCAATGTCCAATGATTGATGTAATGCAAGGGGAAAAATATCATCTCTATAAATGAATCCATGACTATATTTTGTACCATAGGGTACACCAATGATTGGACTACATTTTCAGTGTCTGTTTGCAATGCATGCTGCAAATGAAAATTGAATATTAGTTTGTTTTTCTATTATATTAAATTTCAAAGCAAAATAACATTGTTTACCGTCATGATTGTGCTGAAAGTGTAGTTATGTTCATATGTTGGTATATTTTCAACAAACCAATCAATAATCTGCATTAGAAAAAGAATATCGGTTAAGCATATAGTAATAAAGTATTTTGAATTTTTATAAACATTTTATAATAACTATATATATATACTATGAGATATATATATACACACATAGAGACAGTGATAAATATATGCTACCATCTTTTAATAATTTCATATACTGTAACGAAAAATTAGCATTTTTTAAGGTCTATGTTGTAATAAAAATATTTATAGTCATTCTACATTTTCAGGCTAATATTATACATTTGGTATTAAAACATTTATTGATACTGTTTTTACTAACAAAAATAAAAACAAAACAAAAAATTATATTAGTGGCGTATTGTTATAATTCAAATGTCACAATGCTAGAGCTAGTTAGCATTTCCTAATGTCAAAATTTATTGATACTATTAGCATTTTTAAATGTCATACCTGTCCATCTGTAAATTCTTCAAATAGCAAAGTTTCTAGCATGGACTGAACCACTGTTATCCCTCCTTTCTTACCATCATCTTTGTGCCATGCTACCGTGCTATATAATTTGTAAATTTCAAATTATTATAAAATTATAACTCCAATTAAATTATTTAAGTTTTTACTGTGTATGAACTACTTACTTTGATGTGTCCTCACATGCAAAAAAAGCTCTTATTATATCCTTCTTCTGTGTTTCTAGCATTTGAAAAATGTGGTTTTTTACTATGTTTCTTTGACGATATTGCTTTCTTTGAGGCGAGTAATTATCAACATCGACAAATTCTTCATTCTCATCTTCATCTTCTGTGTCAGTTTTTTCTTCATTTTGTTCATTCTCCTTTGCATATTCTCCTTCATAATATTCACCTTCTTTACTGTCTTCTTCACTGGTTTCTTCTTCATTTTCTCCGCTGTTGTTTTCACTCGCCTCATCATTTTCTTTACTGTCTTCTCCTCCTTCATCCTCATTTTTTGTTTTATCTTCCTTTTTTCCTTCTTGTTTTTCACTACCATCTTCACTTTTCACTCTTTTGTTGTGGTACACTATCTCAAACTGATAATGAGGATCTACTTTTGCCTTTCTTTTCTTTGATTTTAGTCTTTTAATCATTGAAGGAGGTGAGATATTTTTCAATCGTTGACTTCTTTTTTCATTCTTCTCATCTTGTTTATCTTCTTCTTTGTTTTCTTCTTGATGTACTTCAAGATCTTGTGTGTTCAACAGCTTGAATGATGGAGGGATAATACTTTCAAAAGCTTCCTTTAGTTTTATTTTTTGTTCCTCTTTCTCAAATTGTTGAAGTTTTGATTTCAACAATTCCATTTCTTTCTCCATTACAGTTAACTCTTTTTCCCTCTTTTTTCTTACTTCTTTTTCCTTCTCCAGATCTCTTTTTGTTTGATCCAAATCATTTTCCAACTCTTTAATGTGGTAGCTTTGTGTTTGAATTTGTTTTTCTTTATCACTCAATTCTGATTCTTCTTCAGCATCTGTTTCATTTTTTTGTTGTTTCGTTTCTATAATTGCCATTTGCAATTTGGAAGAATCAAGCAGTAGCCTTTCTTTGGCTATTGTATTTTTTAGTCCAATTGAGATCTGTATTCAATGAGCATCACAGATTTTATTAATGCTAAAATTATGTAGCATTTTCTACTAATGATTCTATTTCAGTAACATGTATTATGTTTTAATGTTATCATCATTTAGCATTTTTTCCATTTATATGTATGTTTGCATAATCTAGTGGACCAAAAATTATTACTAACACCATATAGCATTTTTTTTCCTGTTTATATGTAAAAAATAAATAACAGTCAATATTAGATGTATATACCTTTTTGCTTTCCACATTCTTTAAATAGTCTTTTGAGACTATGTTTTTTATCCCATTCAGTGACCATTTAGCAAATCTTGCTAAGTCCTTCGACCATTCCTTCCTTGGCTTCATCATGTCCACGTGTTCACATAAAAAATACTAATATATAAAAAACAAAAATGTTATTTCAGAATTTATTATAATATAGTAGAATGTAAAATTATTTTCTTACCAATGGTATCATCGAGCAACCTGACATATGCCTTGGTTTTTGCTTGAAAAAATTTAATGCTTTAATCAAAGAATAGTGAATGCTTAAAGGCCATGAAACTTGATTCATTTTATTCAAATCAGTTGCATATTTGAGATATCCCCAACTTAACATTCTTTGATTGTCAGGGAAAAAAATGTAATGAAAGAAAGAAGGATGATAAATTTTGGTAAATCATTTTCTTCTTCTTGAATTTCTTTGTCTAATTCTTTCTTTATCTTTTGAATAATAATATCTCTTGTTATATTGTCAATTATGCCAAAGTTTCTTAAAACAAATTCTTGGCAGTTTTCAGGGGTGCTTTGAAAAGAAACTTTAGGAAGTGGAAAAATGTTTTTTCCTTGCATTGGTAAACCAAAAATTAAAGAAATGTCTGCTGTTGTTATCTGTAATTTTTTTCCTCCTACAATAAAACACTCTTCTTCAACACAATAAGAGTCTATTAAATCATCTAAATTTTTTGAACATTTTCTAATGTTTTTGCTTCCTATATCACCTTCAAAGAAAGCATTAAAAAAGTTGTAGAAAGGTGTTTGTTTTAAAAAATTCAACTGATTTTCAGTAAAACAATTTCTTTTTTTAATCTTTTCAAGCATTTTAACCAAGGTAGATAAGCTACACCTATACTGCATAGTTTCCTTATCTTTTCTCTTTCTTTTAGGTGTTTTACTGTCCTTTGCTTGCAGTGAAGATTTTGTACTCTACAAAATACAAATAATGAAACAGTGTTAGCTATATTTATGCAAAATTATTTTGTAGACTTGCACAGTAAATAAATGATGATGGTACAATAAGCAAGTATTTAACATCAATAAGCAATACATAAACCATGATGCTATAGTGATTTAGCATTTCTTGTAACATTAGAATATGTTTACCAAAGTAGATTAAGATGATAACTAGTCTTAGCATTTTTAGTAGATGCTAGTGTTTTTTTAGCATTTTTGGAAATGATTGTAATTTATGCAATACCTAAACTTTAATGCTGCAGTGGATTTAGCATTTATTGTAACAGTGGATTCTGTTTCCTAATTAAATTAAGATGATAAATAGTTTTAGCATTTTTACTAGATGCTAATTTATTTAGCATAAGTAAAAATGATTTTAATTCATAAAATAGCTAAATCATAATGCTACAATGTTTTAGCATATTTTTGTAACACTGGATTTTGTTTACAAATTAAAATGATAAATAGTCTTAGAATTTTTCCTAAATGGTAATTTCTTTAACATTATTGGATATGGTTGTAACTAGTCTTAGCATTTTTTTTCAATGGATGCTAATTTTATTGGCAATGCTAGAGTTATTTAGCATTTCTACACCATTAGAATATGTTTACCCAATCGAATTAATATAATAACTAGTCTTAGCATTTTTAACAGATGTTAATTTATTTAGCATAATTAAAAATGATTTTAATTTATAAAATAGCTAAATCATAATGCTACAATATTTTAGCATATTTTTTTAACAATGGATTTTGTTTCCAAATTAAATTAAGATGATAAATAGTCTTAGCATTTTTCCTAAATGCTAATTTCCATTGGAAATGCTAGAGTTATTTAGCATTTCTGCACCTTTAGAATATGTTTTCCCCAATCGAATTAATATGATACTCGTCTTAGCATTTTTATTAAATCAATGGGTAAAATCTGATAAATTAGTCAAATGCAACTAATAGAAAACAAAACAGGTTTAAAGTGATGAAAGATAACAACAATAACTTTGACTGATCTGATTTGGTTACTAAAATACACCGATTTCAGTAATCTGAATTCAGATCAAATGAGTCATAACAAACTTCAATAGTAACATAATCGTTGTTGCTGAAGTCAGAAAACAATGATAAAACCATAGCACAAAATCACAACAGATTTCGACAAAATCATTCAGTAACTCTACAGTTTCGGCAATAAAGATAAAACCACAGCACAAAACGTTCGCTAGACAAAAAGGATGAAAAATAATATAGCATTTCTTAGAAAATAATTCTAAATCGGTAATACATACAGAATAATTCAGTATTATACCTGTTTTTGCATTTTCATCTCCATTTCTCTAGTCTTCTTAGCTTTTGATGCTGCTAAAGATAATTTTGACGACATAATTTGGGATTTCGATTTTACTGAAGAAGTAGGAGACTGATTGTTGGTCGATGGAGAAGATTTTGATCTAGTTTCCATTGGAATGTACGAACGATTTAAATGAGTTTGTTGATTTGTCGTTTTGAATGTTTTTGTCGACGTAATTTGTTCTAGATGAAGAATTTGAAATGATTTCAGATGAAAACGATTGCAAAACCCTGATTTGGTAAAACCCTAGAGACGAAAACAATGTCACGTGGTTAGTTTGAAACGGCGGGTCCTTCGGCCCAAATAATTAAACTCGTGGTCTGGTAACAAATTTTTTGACCAGTTATATTTTTGAAATTATAAGAATCTAGTTTAATTTTGCCTACCCAAATGTAGTCATACCCAGTTTATCATATTAGGAAAATATAAGATTGCCTACTCAAATGTTTGGATTAGTCAATAAATATTATAGTTTTTCATGGAAACTCTACAGTTAAGTAATAACAATTATTTGTTTATAAATGAATAGAAAGTGACTAAAATCCAACTAAAATTTACAGAAATTTCTATGAAACTCTACAGTCAAGTAATAAACGTTATAGTTTTTCATGCAAACTCTACTCATTATTATATTACTTGGATAATTGATGTGTATGACTATCAAAAGTGAAATTCTCTAGCGATATGTACAGACATTTCTGTGAATTAATGGTTATAGATATTAATACTTAACATTTGTTTTACTGTTCATAACATTTTGTAACTAATATTTTCTTGTGATTGTCAGGTGGTAGATTATGGATTCAATTGAGCATGATAACGCTGCTATGGAGGATTTGGAGAATGAACCTGATTCGGTAAATAGTTATGTGGGAAAAAAGCGAGTTAGGAGTATTAGAGGCCTTTATAAGATGAATGAGATATTGTCCCACATCGCTAAAAATAAGCTAGCATTCATGTTTATATACTACTTCCCTCAAACTCATTTGACCCTTAGGGGCAGGTAATTTTGTGCGAGAGGGAGAACTTATATGACCATGAACTAACACGCACGCGTGCAGCCGCTCGCCCGTACCGAACCGGGTGCGGGTCTTATAAAAGTGGACCGTGTTATATTTTTGCTGCACAAAAGTAAACATTTTTCTACTGTTTAAATTCAAATAGAAGCGACTAGTGGATTGAATGGAATGTTTGTTGCGATAGTTTTTGGCCGTTGCAAATAAAGAGACGCGACAGTTTTTTACCGTTGCAAATGAAGAGACGCGAGAATTGCAAACCAGAACAGTTTTCGGCATTTGCAGACGAAGAGATGCGGCTATTCTCAACTGACATAACCGTTGGGAATTAGCCTATAAAAGGAGAAGGAAACCTGATTAGTTCAATACTCCGAATTTTCTCTTCTTCCTCCTCATTTCTGAATCTCTATAATCTGTGCGCTTCTGCATATCACACAGAGGATCATACACATCACAATCTCTAGCAGCTCATGTCTATTGTATCTTGGGAGACTTTGAATAAAGTCTTAAGGAAATTGTTACGGCAAGCCTCAGATGAAATTTCCTTCATCATCCGGTTAGGTTTCTGTTTACTTATATATTTATATACATCATTCTGTAATCTTTCCATTTCAACATTGTGTTGTTTCTGTGAAGTAGTACAACGCGTCTTTATCGCTATAGTTTAACACAACAATTTGTTGTTGTTATTGCTGTAGTTTGTTGTTGTAAATTAATTGCAACATAGTTATTGTTCAAAATTACTAATACAGATTTCCAAAGTAGTGGAAATCTGATTTGTAAACTTGTGTGATGAGTTTATAACATATTGGTCTCTATTTTGGTATACTGGTGTGATAACATCTTAAGACTTTACTGTTTTCACTAAAACAGAGATGACGACAGTTGAATTATCAACAAAAGCTGCTACTCACAACAGGCCTGATCTGTTTAAAGGAGATGATGATGACTTCATAACATGGTAGAATCAAATGTTGTTTTATCTCATCACATTAGGGATGCAGAAGTGCATTGAGGAGGATGAACCAAAACCTAAAGACGGACAAACTAGAGAAAAAAACCCAGCTGTTTTTCTCGGAATTGACTCATGGAAGCATTCAGACTTCTTGTGCCGAAATTACATTCTAAATTGTCTGGATAAAGTACTATATAAAGTATATCAGCCACACCAGACAGCAAAATCCCTATGGATTGCACATGCAAATAAATAGAAGACGCATAATGTCAGTTTAAAGAAGTTCATAGTAGATAAATTCATGGAATACAAAATGGTGGATTCCAAATCCGTAACTAGTCAAGTGCAGGAACTCCAACTTATAATTTATGAACTTGATGCAAAAGGACATCAAGTTGGAGAATAATTCCTTGTTGAAGCGATAACAGGAAAATTACCACCATCCTGGAGAGACTACCACAACTATCTGAAACATAAGAAAAAGGAGATTTCCTTAGAAGATCTCATTGTCAGATTAAAAATTGAGGTAGATAATCGTGGAATAACACAACCCAAAGGCGAAGAGGCACTTGTTACAGAAGGGTCAAAGAAGAAAGGACACTTCAACATCAAAAAGAAAAAGAGAAAGACACCAAATAATCAATCCAAAGATAAGCAAACCAAGAAGTTCAAAGGCGATGTTGGGTCTGCGGAAAGACTGGGCACGCAGCTAAAGATTGCAGGCACAAGAAGACGAATGACAAATCGGTGGCAAATATAGTGGAAAATTTGAGTTTAACCATTGAGGAGATGAACTTTTCAAGAGTTTTTTCAGAACCATTGAGGCACAAGAACCCTGCACAGTGGTGGGTAGACACACGCGCTACTCGTCATGTCTATTTTGATATATCTATGTTCTCCACGTACAAGAAATACGAACAGGAAGAAAAAATCTACATGGGTAATTTTGCAGTTTTCATGATCGAAGGTAACGTCACCGTCGTCCTCAAATTTACATCCGGAAAAACTGTGACACTAAATGAAGTTCTTCATGTTCCAGATATCCGCAAGAATCTTATCTCTGGACCTGTGCTCTCAAAGAAAGGCTTCCGTATGGTCTTGAGTCAGATAAAGTAGTTCTGTCTAAGGCTGGAATTTATATGGGAAGGGGTTATTTATGTGATGGCCTATTTAAGGCAAATGTAGTCATAGTTGGATATAAAACTATGTATTCTGATTGTGCTATTAATAAAAATTAAGTTTCTTATTTGGTTGAGCATGAAATTTTACTATGGCATGACAGATTAGGACACATAAATTTTCGAGAAATGAAAAAATTAGCAAACTTGGGATTAATTCCTAAATTCCAAGTGTGAGACATGTGTAGAAGCAAAATTGGTTAAAAAACCATTTCATACTGTTGATAGAAGTACTGAACCACTAGATTTGGTTCACACTGATTTATGTGATTTTAAATCATTACCTACAAGAGGTGGGAAAAAGTACATTATCACTTTTATTGACAACTATACACGATATTGCTATGTATATCTTTTGAATAGTAAAGATGAAGCAATTACATCGTTTATAAAATATAAGGCTGAAGTAGAAAATCAGTTAAATAAAAAGATCAAGATATTGAGATCTGATCGAGATGGAGAATATGAATCACCATTTGAACAATTCTGTGCAGAAACTGGTATAATTCATCAAATAAAAGATCCATATTCACCACAACAAAATGGTATTGCCGAAAGAAAGAATAGAACATTAGAAGATATGATAATGCAATGCTATTGACCTCTGGTCTACCGACGAACTTGTGGGGGGAAGCCTTAAATATGTCTAATCATATATTAAACAAGGTTCCTCACAATAAAACAGAAACAATTCCATATGAGTTATGGAAAGGACATATACCTCAAAGTGTGGGGGTGCTTGGCAAAAGTTCTAATTCCGCCTCCCAAGAAAGTCAAACTTGGACCAAAAACTGTAGACTGTTACTATCTAGGGCCAGCCCAACATAGTAGTGCCTAAAGATTTTTGGTATTCAAGTCTGATATAGCTGATATTAATGTCAATACAATCAAAGAGTCTCGAGATGCCTCATTTTTTGAAGATGTGTTTCCGCACAAAAGAAATAAAGGAAATTATGTCCCTAAAAGGACAAGAGAAAAATCAAGCAAGCCACATGACGATGAAACTCATCGTGAAATTGAGGAAGTTGAACCAAGAAGAAGCGTAAAAGAAAGAACGTCCAAGACATTTGGTTCAGATTTTCTAACATACATGTTAGAACACGAACCTCAAACATACAAGGAAGTAATGTCATCTTCTGAATCTTCATGTTGGAAAGAAGCAACCAAAAGTGAAATTGATTCAATTCTAAGTAATAAAACTTGGGAAATAGTTGACCTTCCGCTTGGAATAAAACCGATTGGTTGCAAATGGATCTTCAAAAAGAAGATGAAACTAGATGGCTCTATTGACAAATATAAAGCATGATTGGTAGCCAAAGGATATCATCAAAAGGAAGGTATAGACTTCTTTGATACTTATTCACCGCTTATACGAATAACCTCTATAAGAATGTTAATAGCAATTTCATCCATATATAATCTAGAGATTCATCAAATGGATATAAAGACAACATTCTTAAATGGAAATCTTGATGAGGAGATTTACATGGAGCAACTCGAGGGTTTTATTTCCAAAGGAAATGAAAACAAAGTATGTAGATTAGTAAAATCATTATACGGACTAAAATAAGCTCCAAAACAATGGCACGCAAAATTTGATAATGCCATGATGAAAAATGGTTTCCGTATAAATGAATGTGATAAATGTGTTTATTATAAACAAGTTGAACAATCATACGTAATGATTTGTTTATATGTAGACGATATGCTAATCTTTGGTCCAAATAGTAAAGTAATAGAGAACATAAAAAAATGTTAATCAACAATTTCGACATGAAAGATTTAGGAGTTGTAGACGTTATTTTGGGAATCAAAAAAATAAAAACATCTAATGGAATTGAACTATCTCAGTCACATTATGTGGAAAAAGTGATTGAAAAATTCCAAAATTACGGAATTAAAGGAGTAAGAACACCTTTTAATCCATCAGAAGTACTGCATAAAAACACTACTGATAGTGTAATGCAACTGGAATACTCTCGTGTAATAGGATGTCTAATGTACCTCATGAATTTCACAAGAACAGATATAGCGTATGCAGTAAGTCGTTGAGCAGGTATACAAGCAACCCAGGGAAGGAACATTGGAAAACACTAATGAGGGTGTTGGGATATTTAAAGAGTACCACGAATTTTCCCCTACATTACGGAAAATATCCTACCATCTTAGAAGGATATAGTTATGCAAACTGGATTTCTGATTCAAAGGAATCTAAATCAACTAGTGGTTATGTCTTCACCCTAGCAGGAGCAGCAGTGTCAGGGAAATCTACTAAACAAACGTGCATAGCTCGATCCACTATGGAATCAGAGTTTATCGCTTTAGATAAAGCAGGCGAAGAAGCAGAATGGCTTCGTCAATTTTTAGAAAAAATTCCATTTTGGCCTAAACCTGTACCGGCCATATGCATACACTGTGATAATCAAGCAGTGTTAAGCAGAGCGCAAAAATTTGTGTATAATGGAAAGTCATGACATATTCGTCGACGCCATAACACAGTTAGGCTGTTACTCTCAAATGGAACTATTTCCATTGATTATGTGAGAACTACTGATAACCTTGCGGATCCATTTACTAAAGGATTATCAAGAGAGAAAATTGACTACGCATCGAGGGAAATGAGTTTAAAAGCCTAAACCAACAAGAGTTATCTTATACGGAAACCTATCCTAACGACTGGAGATCCCACGGAGTAGGATCAATAGGCAAACCAATTTTGAGTAACTCAAGAAGTAATGCATTTGTTTGGACTTAGTCCTACTCCATTCATATGGTGCACAATATAATGCATACCTACAGAAATATTAAAAGGTTAAAGCTATGCTTTTTAATGATGACCATATCTTGAAAATAACAAGTGGGGTATATGTAGGATACTCTTAATGGTTGCAATCACCTATGTTAGTATGAGCTGGGTCGGCTCTACGAGAATATTAAAGGCTTAATTTCTCTAAAACACTCGTAGAACCAAATTTGTTCAGGACCAAAATGAACACAACCAAGAGATTGGATGTGAAGGGAAACAATGCTTTGTAAAGCTTATTGTCTGGTTATGCATAAACGGCTGACGGTTCAAGATGAAATAATTCACCGATTAGCTAAGTATATCCGATAAGTTTTAACTAGGGTAAGTTCAAAGTGAAATATCTATTTATCCTCGATATAGCATTTTTTCCATACGAACTGTGAGATATTACACTTTGTGTGGGGGAGACATATATCGTCATTCATGTGAGGGGATTGTTAGAGGCCTTTATAAGATGAATGAGATATTGTCCCACATCGCCAAAAATAAGTTAGCATTCATGTTTATATACTACTTCCCTCAAACCCATATTGGCCCTTAGGGTCAGGTAATTTTGTGTGAGGGGGAGAACCTATATGACCATGAACTAACATGCGCGCGCGCGCCGCCGCCCGCCCGTACCGAACCGAACCGGGCCGGGTGCGGGTCCAATAAGAGTGGACCGTTTTATATTTTTGCTACATAGAAGTAAACATATTTCTACTGTTTAAATTCAAATAGAAGCGATTAGTGGATTTAATGGAAATGCCCGATGCAGAATGTCTGAACGGACGCGACTGTTGCAAACCGCGATAATTTTTGGCCGTTGCAAATGTAGAGATGCGATAGTTTTTTGCCGTTGCAAATGAAGAGATGCGACTGTTGCAAATTGCGATAGTTATTGACCATTGCAAATGAAGAGACGCGAACCAGGACAGTTTTTGGCCTTTGCAGACAAAGAGATGCGGCTGTTCCCAACGGACATAACCGTTGGGAATTAGCCTATAAAAGGAGAAGGAAACCTGATCAGTTCAATACTTTGAATTTTCTCTTCCTCCTCCTCATTTCTGAATATCTATAATCCGTGCGCTTCTGCATATCACACAGAGGATCATACACATCACAATCTCGAGCAGATTACGTCTGTTGTATCTTGGGAGACTTTGAATAAAGTCTTAAGGAAATTGTTACGGCAAGCCTCAGAAGAAATTTCCTTCATCATCCGGTTAGGTTTCTGTTTACTTATATATTTATATACATCGTTCTGTAATCTTTCCGTTTCAACGTTGTGTTGTTTCTGCGAAGTAGTACAACGCTTCTTTATAGCTATAGTTTAACACAGCAATTTGTTGTTGTTATTGCTGTAGTTTGTTGTTGTAAATTAATTACAACATAGTTATTGTTCAAAATTACTAATACAGATTTCCAAAGTAGTGGAAATCTGATTTGTAAACTTGTGTGATGAGTTTATAACATATTGGTCTCTGTTTTGGTATACTGGTGTGATAACATCTTAAGACTGTACTGTTTTCACTAAAACAGAGATGGCGATAGTTGAATTATCAACAAAAGCTGCTACTCACAACAGGCCTGATCTGTTTAAAGGAGATGGTGATAACTTCATAACATGGTAGAATTAAATGTTGTTTTATCTTACCACATTAGGGCTGTAGAAGTGCATTGAGGAGGATGAACCAAAACCTAAAGACGGACAACTAGAGAAAAAGATGCAGCTATTTTTCTCGGAATTGACTCATGGAAGCATTCGGACTTCTTGTGCCGAAATTACATTTTGAATTGTCTAGATAAAGTACTATATAAAGTATATCAGCCACACCAGACAGCAAAATCTGTATGGACTGCACCTGCAAATAAATAGAAGACGCAGAATGTCAGTTTGAAGAAGTTCATAGTAGATAAATTCATGGAATACAAAATGGTGGATTCCAAATCCCTAACTAGTCAAGTGCAGGAACTCCAACTTATAATTCATGAACTTGAAGCGAAAGGACATCAAGTTGGAGAATCATTCCTTGTTGAAGCGATAACAGGAAAATTACCACCATCCTGGAGAGACTACCGCAACTATCTGAAACATAAGAAAAAGGAGATTTCCTTAGAAGATCTCATTGTCAGATTAAAAATTGAGGTAGATAATCGTGGATTAACACAACCCAAAGGCAAAGAGGCACTTGTTACATAAGGGTCAAAGAAGAAAGGACACTTCAACAACAAAAAGAAAAAGAGAAAGGCAACAGATAATTAATCCAAAGATAAGAAAACCAAGAAGTTCAAAGGCGAATGTTGGGTCTGCAGAAAGATTGGGCACGCAGCTAAAGATTGCAAGCACAAGAAGACGAATGACAAATCGGTGGAAAATATAGTGGAAAATTTGAGTTCAACCATTGAGGAGATGAACTTTTCAGGAGTTGTTTCAGAATGCTACTTAGTACAGAACCCTGCACAGTGGTGGGTAGACACAGGCGCTACTCGTCATGTCTGTTCTGATATATCTATGTTCTCCACTTACTAGAAATACGATCAGGAAGAAAAACTCTACATGGGTAATTCTGCAATTTTCATGATCGAAGGAAACGATACCGTCGTCCTCAAATTTACATCCAGAAAAAGTGTGACACTAAATGAAGTTCTTCATGTTTCGGATATCCATAAGAATCTTATCTCTAGACCTGTGCTCTCAAAGAAAGGCTTCCGTATGGTCTTTGAGTCAGATAAAGTAGTTCTATCTAAGGCTGGAATTTATATGGGAAGGGGTTATTTATGTGATAGCCTATTTAAGGCAAATGTAGCCGTAGTCGGCAATAAAGCTATATATTCTGATTGTGTTATTAATAAAAATGAAGTTTCTTATTTGGTTGAGCATGAAATTTTACTATGGCATGATAGATTATGACACATAAATTTTTGAAAAATAAAAAAAATAGCAAACTTGGGATTAATTCCTAAATTCCAAGTAGATAAAAACTACACATGTGAGACATGTGAAGAAGCAAAATTGGTTAAAAAACTATTTCATACTATTGATAGAAGTACCGAACCACTAGGTTTGGTTCACACTGATTTATGTGATTTTAAATCATTACCTACAAGAGGTGCGAAAAAGTACCTTATCACTTTTATTGATGACTATACATGATATTGCTATGTATATCTTTTGAATAGTAAAGATGAAGCAATTACATCGTTTATAAAATATAAGGCTGAAGTAGAAAATCAGTTAAATAAAAAGATCAAGATATTGAGATCTGATCGTAGTGGAGAATATGAATCACCATTTAAACAATTCTGTGTAGAAACTGGTATAATTCATCAAACAATAGCTCCATATTCACCACAAAAAAATGGTATTGTCGAGAGAAAGAATAGAACATTAAAAGATATGATAAATGTAATGCTATTGACCTTTGGTCTACCGACGAACTTGTGGAGGGAAGCCTTAAATATGTCTAATCACATATTAAACAAGGTTCCTCATAATAAAATAGGAACAATTCCATATGAGTTATGGAAAGGACACATACCAAGTTTCAAATACCTCAAAGTGTGGGGATGCTTGGCAAAAGTTCCAGTTCCGCCTTCCAAGAAAGTCAAACTTTGACCATAAACTTTAGACTGTTACTATCTAGGGCCGGCCCAAAATAGTAGTGCCTAAAGATTTTTGGTATTCAAGTCTGATATAGCTGATATTAATGCCAATACAATCATAGAGTTTCGAGATGCCTCATTTTTTGAAGATGGTTTTACGCACAAAAGAAATGAAGGAAATTATGTCCCTAAAAGGACAAAAGAAGAATCAAGCAAGCCACATGACGATGAAACTCATCGTGAAATTGAGGAAGTTGAACCAAGAAGAAGCGTAAGAGCAAGAACGTCCAAGACATTTGGTTCAAATTTTCTAACATACATGTTAGAACACGAAACCTCAAACATACAAGGAAACAAATATCATCTTCTCAATCTTCATGTTGGAAAGAAGCAATCAAAAGTGAAACCGAATCAATTCTAAGTAATAAAACTTGGGAAATAGTTGATCTTCCGCCTGGAATAAAACCGATTGGTTGCAAATGGATCTTCAAAAAGAAGATGAAACCAGATGGCTCTATTGACAAATATAAAGCAAGATTAGTAGCCAAAGGATATCGTCAAAAGGAAGGTATATACTTCTTTGATACTTATTCACCGGTTACATGAATAACCTCTATAAGAATGTTAATAGCAATTTCATCCATATATAATCTAGAGATTCATCAGATGGATGTAAAGACAACATTCTTAAATGGAAATCTTGACGAGGAGATTTACATGGAGCAACCCGAGGGTTTTTATTTCCAAAGGAAATGAAAACAAAGTATGTAGATTAGTAAAATCATTTTACGGACTAAAACAAGCTCCAAAACAATGGCACGCAAAATTTGATAGTGCCATGATGAAAAATGGTTTCCGTATAAATGAATGTGATAAATGTGTTTATTATAAACAAGTTGGACAATCATACGTATTGATTTGTTTATATGTAGACGATATGCTAATCTTTGGTTCGAATAGTAAAGTAATAGAGAACATAAAGAAAATGTTAATCAACAATTTCGACATGAAAGATTTAGGAGTTGCAGACGTTATTTTGGGTATCAAAATAATAAAAATACCTAATGGAATTGAACTATTTCAATCACATTATGTGGAAAAAGTGATTGAAAAATTCCAAAATTACGGAATTAAAGGAGTAAGAACACCTTTTAATCCATCGGAAGTACTGCATAAAAACACTAATGAGACTGTAGTGCAACTGGAATACTCTCGTGTAATAGGATGTCTAATGTACCCCATGAATTGCACAAGACCAGATATAGCGTATGCAGTAAGTCGACTGAGCAGGTATACAAGCAACCCAGGGAAGGAACATTAGAAAGCACTAATGAGAGTGTTGGGATATTTAAAGAGTACCACGAATTTTCCCCTACATTACGGAAAATATCCTGCCGTCTTAGAAGGATATAGTTATGCAAACTGGATTTCTGATTCAGAGGAATCTAAATCAACTAGTGGTTATGTCTTCACCCTAGCAGGAGCAGCAGTGTCTTGGAAATCTACTAAACAAACGTGCATAGCTCGATCCACTATGGAATCAGAGTTCATCGCTTTAGATAAAGCAGGCGAAGAAGCAGAATGGCTTCGTCAATTTTTAGAAGAAATTCCATTTTGGCCTAAACCTGTACCGGCCATATGCATACACTGTGATAATCAAGCAATGTTAAGCAGAGCGCAAAACTTTGTGTATAATGAAAAGTCATGACATATTCGTCGACGCCGTAACATAGTTAGGCGGTTACTCTTAAATGGAACTATTTCCATTGATTATGTGAGAACTACTGATAACCTTGCGGATCCATTTACTAAAGGATTATCAAGAGAGAAAATTGACTGTGCATCGAGGGGAATGGGTTTAAAAGCCTAAACCAACAAGAGTTATCTTATACGGAAACCTATCCTAACGACTGGAGATCCCACAGACTAGGATCAATAGGCAAACCAGTTCTGAGTAACTCAAGAAGTAATGCATTTGTTTGGACTTAGTCCTACTCCATTCCTATGGTGCACAATATAATGCATACCTACAGAAATATTAAAAGGTTAAAGCTATGCTTTTTAATGATGACCATATCTTGAAAATAACAAGTGGGGTATATGTAGGATACTCTTAATGGTTGCGATCATCTATGTTAGTATGAGCTGGGTCGGCTCTATGAGAATATTAAAGGCTTAAATTCTCTAAAACACTCGCAGAACCAAATTTGTTCATGACCAAAATCACTACACCATTATAAGCTATTAACAACGGGTAAAAACCGTTGTTAAGTCCAAAAGCAACGGGTAAAAACCGTCTTCAACACAGGAGTGGTTGAATTTAGCGACGGGAGAAAACCGTTGCTTTATGTCCAAAACGCAATGGGTATAAACCGTTGCAAATTGGGACAAAGGCAACGGGTATAAACCATTGCAAACTGGGCCAAAGACAATGGGTATTAACTGTTGCAAATTGGGCCAAAGGCAACGGGTATAAACCGTTGCAAATTGGGCCAAAGGCAACGGGTATAAACCGTTGCTTTATGGACAATAGGCAACGGGTATAAACCGTTGCTTAATGTACAAAAGGCAACGGTTACGAACCGTTGCTTAATGGGCAAAAAGTCACACATAAAGCAACGGTTAACACCCGTTGCACATAGTGTTTGCTCCTGCTCCTACAAAATCACATCTGTAACTCACTACTGCGTTACATGCATATCTCAGTATATATACCAGAATATCAATATATATCAAAATATGCCAGAATATCAAAATATTGGTACACAAGCACTATAAACATATCGCACATATACCATACATATAAAATTATCAAACTTATAATTACACTATTGTTTTGCCAACAGAATGCTACCGTGCCGGAATATCATACTTATTACACTGCATTGTTTATTACACTACACTACAAAGATTTCATTAATTACACTACATAACCTCCGGCTAAAGATATCGTATCAAACCCTTTTGATGGCTCACATAACCTCCGGCTCCAACATCCCCAAAGGTCTCGGTAAATTGTCGACATATTTTGGCGGTTAGCTCATCCGGCAATAAAATTTTGTCCAACAACACTTTTTCATATGTGGGTGGTACTGGTTTTCCATGAATTACTAATGCTGTGGAATCTCGGCATATAGTACCTGTTATATAAGCATTTCTGGAGTGAATATATGGAATCACATTTACAGAACTAACAAGCTCCCAAACATTTAAGACCATTGTGCAGAGCTACACAAGTCCTAGACCCATTGTGTATGCGATATTCGATCTTTAAAATCATGCAAGATTGGAATGGAAGGTGTAAACTTTTATGATCTTTCTATATCCTTTTTTGTTTTGGAGTTTACTGATTTATTTTTGGACATAATGGCTATTGTGAGTGTCAATGAAAATTGAAACCAATACAGATATAAGATAAAGACTACGATGAGTATAAGTATACAAACTAGATCGTTATTGACAATGAATTCCTTCTCATCTCTGTCATTCATTCGCTGTCTCAAACTCCAGCTCTGCAATAGCATTTTGAACTTTTACGTGATTCTTCATCATTTCTTGCTATCTCTCACTGTTTCTCAAATCTAATCATGAACACAACCTTTTTTTAAATAACACTGTACTTTCAGCCAAGCAAGAATTTAGTGAAGGTTGTGCCCACCAGAACTTATCCATGTGATCATTGTTATTGATTTGCTAAAACTACTTAAAACTGCTTAATTTGCTCTATCCTATGGTTATAGCATTATAAATATTGCTAAATATTCTCTTATATCTTATGATTATGTTAATTTGGATTTGAAAATGTCATATATACCTCTTGTGAACCTAATTATGACGTACATGTCAAACGTGAACCTTTGTTGCCTAATCTCTTTTTCTATAACAAAAGATAATTTGGAATCTATAAATACACATGCACTAATACTCATTAATTTGTTTATATGCACAATAACAGAGAGCACTAAACTCGGTTGAAGCACAAAAAGACTGATTGGTCGATTAAAATAGTACCTGTTGCAATTACTTCATCCTCGAAGTTCAGGATTTCACATATTTGGTCATTAACTGATTGTTCGAAGTGGCAAACTGAGAAGATGCGATTTCACTGCCTACTTGACGATTATCTTGGGCTATGCTGAGAAGACGCTCCAGTTTATCATTCATATTGTCCAGATTCATCAATTTTTACTCCACATTTTGCAGTCGCTGCTCATATACTCCTTGGGCCTGTTTGAGCCGTTTGCATGGAATGGCAGCACTCTTAACTTGTCTAGGAGCTATATTGGTCCCAATACTTCGGCTCCTGCCCTTTACATCTTTACCAAACACTGATATAAAGACGGCTTCATCACCACCACTCGTCGTTTCCTTTTCTTTTTCAATTTTGTCCTAAAAAGTAAATACATATATATGAATAATGAAAATTTAATTTAGAGGCGTTATTATTTGTTTAACTTACAAAGTAGGAAGATGTCGCATCTGACGTGCTGCCATCTTTTTTCTTATGCGTATTCTCCCATACTTGAAGACGTGATACTTCTGTTCCCGGACTACTTGAATCGACCTGCATACAATGACCTAAAATTATATTTGGAACTAATGGTATATACAATGTGATGCACCAATTCAATGACACATACCATTTCTTGAGTAATCATAGCGTGACTCTTACGTCCCGAATGATGACCATATTCGAGCATTGATCTATTTTGTTTGCCTCGCTTCCTTTTTTCTTTCGCCTCGGGTTTTGATTCGTTTCTTATGAACTTATCCCAATCATCTTGAGCAATTTTCGGTGGACAATTTCTCATTCTTTCTTCATCAGTGATGAAATGGTCATAACGATTCTTGCGCAAATCATTCTTGTGTCTCCTAAAAGCCTCGGACATTTTTTTCATAATAAGGTCCTTTGATAGAGGATCGAGCTCATAATATTTCTGCATAACAAAAAATGCATGTAAACCATTTTTTATTTATGTATTGAAAGCATTATAAATGAAGTTAAACCATCTAAGTTCATGTACACAGTTTACATTTCAAAGTATATGGATTTTTACATTTCAACGTATATAGTTTCATCAGTCTCTATGAATAAAGTGATCAATCTAAATATCCTATAAATATCATAAAAGAATATATCTTGAAACAGAAACAGTACATAAATATGGTCTCATATGAACCCTCGCTCATTCAGGCCTATTTTACAATCAGAAATAGAAACAGTACAGAAACAGAAACATTACATAAAAAGGGTGCATATTACAATCAGACGACTATATTTTACAAACAGAAATAGTACATAAAAATGGTTATGAGATTGGAGAACTTACCTCCAATTGATTCCACACGTCTTCCTTGTAATTTGGCGGAACTTTTTTCCAACTTGGATACGAGATTGGCACATGATTTCTTACTAGTTTACCAATCTTCGTAGCGACCTTTGAACCATTTTTTCCGACTGGAGAACCGTAGTTGTCTATATCAATTTTCTCCCGTTTTAAAGTGGATGATTGTGAAGTTGTATCATTTGACGGTGGTGTGGCATCTTGTGACATTATGTCCTGCAAAGTCTAAAATCCTAAAATAATCCCAATAACATTATGACGTACATTTCTTCCCCTTCCAGCCCATCCCTGTGATGCCCGATTGCTGTCGGCCAAATTATTGCACGGAGTCCCCTCCATAACGTCCCCTTATTGCTGCTGTACATCTGATATATGAACCAACGTCCCCTTATTCTGATTTGTCTGATCCCACCAACTTCTCACCATATTACGATTTTTGTCAGTCCGACTGACAATAATCGTAATGTGATGAGAAACTAGTGGGATCAGACAAATCAGAAGGGGACGTTGTTTACTATATCAGATGTACAACAGCTTACTAGTAATCGCTTGGAGCAATTTTATTAAGTCATATAATGCGTTTGTTCTTGTTATGGAGGGGAATCCGTGCAATAATTTGGCTAACAGCAATCGGGCATCACAGTGATGGGCGGGAAGGGGAACATTCACTTTTATGCGGCAGTGATAAAGTCTTCCTGCATCACCAGAATTTTAAACTTAAGCGGATTCAAAACAATATCTAAAATACTGACTGAAATAAAGGATGCAAATACAAAAATATATTACCTTAGCACTGTTGAACTAAAGGGTGCAAATACAATATCTTGAACTGCCTGTCTACCTACAAACACAAAGAAAGAAAGAATAGTCAAGATGATCACACATATGTATGTGTACATGTGTGTATGTATGTGATCATATGTAAGTACCAACAACTACAAACAAAAAATGAACTCTTGCAATATATCCATCCTTATGGATCCATCAGGATATTATAATGGCACTAATAAAAAATATAATGCATCTATTACTATCATATAACACACCATTTTACATTTTACACCATTTTAAATAAATATTTTGTTAAGGTACAATAACTGCTCTGAAATACAAAGTTAACATATGCATTTGATAAGATCTTCTAATTTTTCATTGTCTTCAAAAGCTGATTGATAAACGGTGGGAAACTCAGTGTCATCCACATTTATGGTCAACCATTTTGGTGTATGAAAAACCAAAAACCATCCATTATTTTTTAAATCTTTTGAGTAGAACACTTGACTCGCTTCCGATGCAAGAATAAATGGCTCATCATTCACGCTATCTTTATTCTTCAATTTTTCCAAGTTAACTGTGATCAAGCTTGAAACAGAATCTATTTTACAACCATTGATCTTATCTTCGACCTTTACCCAATCACAATAAAAAACTGTTTGTTTGAAGTCAATGTAATCCAACTCAATTATCTGTTGAATGACTCCGTAATAAGTTGTTTCTGCTTCCTTAAAATTTTTATCCTTCCCACTCGCTCTAAATTGTGTAATTGCTCTCATGCATACACCACTATCCTGTGTTAGCTTTCGCTCTTCATAACTCTTTGGAGAAAATAAAATCCCATTCACTTGGTACTTCATATAACTACGGGCATCAAACTTCGGCCCGTTAACTAACCGCCAAAGAGTTGAGTCAACATCGACGGTCTTCAACAACTACAACAAACACAATAAGTAAAAAAACATTGTCAAGGAGGTGTATGGTCAACTTGAAAATACGTTAAATATTTAATACATATACCTCCTCACGTAACCAAAAAGTGAAATTTTTAATAGCTTCCCCAGATGTACCCCCGCCTCGAGTTTGAGATTTGGTGCTTTGAACATAGGAGTTATACCTCCTACGAAAAACACACAATAAATACTATATATATGAATTGATTTACAATAATAAGAATTCAGAACAAATTCATGAATTTACTTCTTCCATTCATCCAATCCGTCGTACTTATCTAGGACCCATTTACGCACTTGTTGAAATTGCACTTGAGTTAACGTTATATCTTTACCATTATCTAGTGATATTTCATCAGCAAAATCATCATCCTCGTCTAAAAATGCTTCACGGGTATGTTTATGAGTGCCAGCACCTCCTTTTGGCATATACTCCATGCAGTAAAGACTAGCTTCTTGTACAATATATCCTTCTGCAATACACCCTTCAATATATCTTTTGTTGCACACATATCCTTTATATGTTTTCATCAACCTATGAAGATGAATAATTGTAAAATGTAGACATCAATAGCTATTTAAATCAAATAATTATGTACATAACTAAAATTAGTAATTTACCGTTCAAATGGGTACATCCACCTATATCTAACAGGACCAGAAATCAATGCTTCATCGGCTAAATGAACCATAAGGTGAATACTGATATCAAAAAATGCAGGCGAAAAATGTTTTTCAATAACACACATTGCTTCTACCAAACTAGCCTTTGCTTTTAGAAGATGTTCCCTGTTGATCACCTTTGAGCACAAAATGTTATAAAAGAGACTAATGCGGTGAATAGCATTCCGTAGATCCTTATGTTGCGGAAAACAATGCTGAAGCAATACCGGAAGTAAATGTTGCATTATGACGTGGTAATCATGTGACTTCATATTTTTTAGTTCAAGAGGGTTGATGTTCACATTGTTATGGAAGTTCGAAGAGAATTTGCTCGGCACTTTCAAATTTTTCAAAACGGTGCAAAACCGTATCTTTTCTTCTTTGCTCAAAGTGAAAGTCGCATTTGGTATGGTTACTTTACTTGTTTCAGGATCTTCTATCACCCACAACTTTTGTTTTATACCCATGATTTTAAAATCCTTCCGTGCATTGATCCCATCTTTTGACATGTCTTTATGGTTCATAATTGTGTTGATCAAATGTTTCGTGACATTCATCTCCGTATGCATAACATCAATATTATGTCGGGTCAAATTTGTTTTCCAATATGGCAAATCAAAGTACTTCGACCTCCTATACCATGCAGGAACTTCTTCATCGATTGTCTTTTTCTGTTTTCGACCAATTTTCGGTATGTTTTTACCAACTTTTATTTTTATATTTGCTACATTTTTTTCAACTTGATAACCAGTCAGTGGTTTTGGAGGACACTTAAGTTCTTGCTCGTTGTTGAAATTTGTCTTATCGTATCGAAACTTGTGTCCGGACGGAAGAAATCTACGATGTCCCATGTAACAAATCTTCTTACTTTCAGGGAGATAAACAGATGTAGTTTCTTCTCCACAAATAGGACATGCAAAGTAGCTGTGAGTTGTACATCCCGATAAAGTCCCAAGAGCGGGATGATCATGGATTGCCCACAACACTCTAGCTCTCATTATGAACTCAGATTTCTTAAATGAATCAAATGTAACGACTCCTTCCCATAACTGCTTTAACTCGTCTATCAAAGGTTCTAAATAAACATCAATATCCTTCCCCGGTTGTTTTGGCCCAGAAATCAACAGTGTTAACATTGAGAACTCTCTTTTCATGCACAAAGATGGAGGAAGGTTATATGGTACTACAATTACTGGCCAACAGCTGTAAGGGTTAGTTAAAGAAGCATTCGGACAGAAACCATCTGTTGCTATTCCAAGCGTGATATTTCGTGGTTCAGCAGCAAACGAAGAATCAAAAGAATCTGTAGTTTTCCATTGAGAAGTATCACGCGGATGACGCATTACGGTTGTACCGGACTTGGCACGACCATGCCAGGTCATCGCTTCTGCTATCCATGGTACAGTATACAGTCTTCTCAATCTAGAAATTAAAGGAAAATGTCTTAAGGTCTTTTGAGGTACTGTGGTAGCTTTTCTCTCTTCGTCGAATGATGTCTTATATCTTGGTGCGTTGCAATTTGTACATGAAACTTTGTTCGAATTATCTTTCCAGTACAAGATGCAGTCATTAATGCATGCATCATAAGTTATGTAGTTCATCCCAACTTGCTTAATGATCTTCTTCACGTCGGGGTACTTTGACGGTAGCGTGTTACCTTCGGGGAGTAACTCCTTTATGAATTCGAGTAGTGCAGTCACACCATTGTCTGAAAATCCATATTGGGTCTTCAAGCTATTCAGTTTCACAATGGCATACAACTTTGTAATCTCTTTTGGACAAGAAGGATACAATGGCCCTGTTGCAGTTGCACTATCAAAAAATGATTTATCCGTAAACTGCTCACCAATATTAGCATTATCATGCAACTGACTTGTAGGTTGAAAATGATGGAATCTATCTGCATCATTGATCAAATCCTCCATCCTAATATGTTCAGACTCATCAGTATTTGTGGCATGACTTACCGGTTGTTGTTTTGGCTTCTCCAGTATTCTTTCCCCGTGAAAACACCACACGGTATATGATTGAACAATACCATATCTAAGCAAATGAAAATGAATGTCATTTAATTTGAATGTATCTTCATTTTTGCACCGTGTGCAAGGGCACGAATACTTTTCCTTATTGCCACCGTTTTCAGCAACAAATTTAACGAAATTTCTCACACCTTCCACATATTCTGTATTTCTTCGATTAGATTGATTCATCCATTGTTTGTCTATACTAAAAGACATACTGAAAGAAAATAACAAGAGCTAATAAGAAATAATGGGTAAAAATATCTTATGGCTTTCCACCAAGTTCAACTCTGATATTAACTAAACAGATGTATATTCTTCTGATTTCACTTGAAATTTAACATTAGCATCAAACTGTTTCCAAAAAATTTGCCATTACAACGGCGCCATTTTGTAGCACCAGAGTAATGTCTATGCATTACCCCTCTCCTGATACTTGGCTTGCGCCATTAACAACAATTTTATCCACTTACTAAATATGGTCTCATATTTAGTAAAACAAAATTCATTGCATCAACTTATACCCTAGCAGTCACTATAAGCAGCTATGTCTAACTAGCATGCAGTACAGTACAACATTTAGGCTTTAGTAAATATGAGAATGCACACTACAACACTACTTCTCTTCCATGTTGCAATGTTTAGCCGATGATACACCACACATACGGGGACGTGTTAGATTATCTCACATTGTACAATTTGTAAAACAAATCTTATATAAATGTAAAAAGATCATCCTTTGCATAACCAATTGTTTCTTGGTTCTCTAACACTGTACACTTAAAACATCAAATATGTATTCTGATGGTTCAGATTAGAAGGTGCATCTCTACTTTGGAAAACTGTTAAAGAGTAGTAGATATTGACTATAATCAATCCCCAAAAACTTAATGAAACATCAATCCTAAAAGATGAAGATAATGATGGAACTCAAATGACAGCTTATATGGTAACACTAAACAAACCCATAAGCAAGCATTATAGGGAATAAACTGTTCCATAAGCCATTTCCAATACCCTACATGAAGCACTCTATATTTACTGTAACAGTACATACAATGTCCTACCCTTGTCATAATAACCCGAAAGAATAGCTTGTGCAATCAAAGAACTAAGACAGCAATAAAAGAAAAGGTAGAAACCAAGAAGGATCTTAATTATAGCTAGCTCTATGACAATGTATGGACAAAAAAGCAAGGGTGATATTTGAAATTGATTTGGATAACCTTTTCTAACATTTCTTTTTTTGTGGACTAAACCATAAACAATAATGTGCTTTTTTCAGAATAAAAGGGAATGTGGCAAACAATATAATAATGATTACAAATCAAGACTCCATATTATATAAATAATCATGAGTGAACTATTCTGTATATGTTGATGATTCAGAATTCAGATATTGGAGTGAAAGAGCGATAAAATAAGATAGAATAGTCTGTTGATTACATAGACAAGGCTAAAAGTGGGCCGCAAGTATGTGACGAGAGAGGTCGATCAGCACCACTATATTTTTTTTATAATTGAACATATATATAAATTTATGTATTGGGGCGGTGGTGGACATGAATTTTTTTGATATAGCCAGACATGGAATGACACGCCTGTCTTCAACGATGACATGCATGGCCGGATTCATATCTGATATCTAATATCTAAGAGGTGATCAAGATTTTCCTTTTAATATTCATGTTTGCACAGCCTTTTTAACCTTGGTATAGGAACATGTAAAACATAATGCTAATTATGCACTGAAGGTGATGCATGATCCGTATCTGATATCTATATATCCACCTGTTATATCATCTACAGCATGTACCTTATATATCTTACCTAATCCTTAGTTCACTAAAAATGAAATAATAAATAAGTAGTGATTTTACCTTCCTATCTCAAGTGGCAATAGCAACTAATATGATGGATCACCAAACTAAAACAGCAAACGAGAATGTGCACAATATCAGTTCTCTATAGACATTCCTAGACAAATATGAAAAGGAGGTTAGCAGTTCAAACCAGAATTCAAACACAATTTTAATATCACAGTAGCAATACATTTTCTCTCCCCACACAGCAGCAATTAGTAAAAGTATAATACAAAACAACCCGGTTTCAAGTGAAAAACATAACTCAGCACTATCTAATAATGCCTGCTCAACTCAAGCAGCCATAGTCATAGATCACACAAACCCTATACAACCCATTCAACACTCTGATCAGACAGAGTATCAACCAAATATTATAGACCAAAGCCTATCTCTCCCTATTGATAAGTCCTCAGAAATACCCTGCATTGAACATGATAAATGCAGCTCCTCGACATCCTCGGTCAGCAATAACCGAAAGCATTAATGCACATACAAACTTGATAGAATGCATTGGAATAACTAACCTCTTTGAGCCACAAGGGATAAGGAATTATTATACATGGCATGGTGGGCCTAATCTATCGACTCACAACAAAATCGATAGATGCTTTATTAACTGGGAATGTTTCACTAAATTCCCACGTTTCTCGATTCTCTTTGCTAATCATTCCTCGAGCAATCACACTCTAATAATTTTCAATTTTGATACCCAACAGGAACATGCCAAAAACATTCCTTTCAAATACGGCAACGGATGGCAATATAAATCAGGATACAAGAAAATAATTGAAGAGGAGTGGAATTATTCTTATATTGGAAATCCTTTACTCCAACTCCTAACAAAGCTAAAAGCAGTAAAAACGAAACTAGAAAAGTGGAACAGATAGGAGCATAATTCTCAAAACAAAGTTGACGATCTAAGGAAGGAGCTGGACTAGTCCTACAATCACCTAATCATCCACCCGAATGATGAACAGATTAACAGACTTTGTAAACAACAGTTTGATAGTCTAACCTGAGAGCTAAACAAACAAGCTACAAAAATTAGACAAAGATCCAAAATGAAGTGGCTAACGAAAGGAGACAGAACAACTCAATTTTTCCACTTAAATGTCTCCTATCCAAAGACAAATCAAAGCAGGAAACTGATGATGGATTCACTTAGTACATTTTTTTACAAATGCAGGCCATAAAGTAGATCAGAATTTTCTTATGGCTACAATGACCTCCAATATGCTTATAGCTCCAAATGTAACGCCAAGTAGAGAAAGTAAAATAAATAGGACCAAACTTTTGCTTTTAGAGTTCTTGTAGTATTGAACAAAAGCATGAAATCAATGAAACTTGAAAGCGGTCCAACCTACTACTACCTACACATACTACAATATCAAGAAAAAGACACTACAACAGACTTCCTACACATTCATAGTTTGTTATTTCTGGATTTATTAAACACAACCAGGTATTCTAGATTGGTTAGTAGATATTGAAATTGTAATAAATGTTGCTTAAACTGATGTGCTCTACAAGCTGTCGAAGTCAGTGACCATGAGTACGACATTATTTAATCATATAAAATCAAAATGTATTGAGCAAGTACAAATTACTTGCTCATAACACAAATCTGACTTTACTGGAAGCCCAATCATATAAGATTTGCAAGTTGTAACTACAGATGAGAACTCAGATTACTGAAGTGAACCAAATTGAAGAATCAAAATCAAATTGCTATCTAACAAGACTTAAATTTAATTCAAAAACTCTTATATAACGAACCATTTATAGGGAATAAAAATTAAAATCAAACCATTTACAAGGAATAAAAGTCGAAACCAGGAAAACTATTATATTCGAAAACTATCATGTACCGAACCATTCATTCGAAAATAGGAACCAAATTGATGATTTAAACATAACGAACCATTCATAAGGAATAAAAATAAAAATCGATTCGTATTAAATACCTTGACCGGATCGACTGGAAAATGAGATCACCAGATTCTTTTTGAAATGCATTGATAATCGATACCTTTGCCTCAATTGAGTGTAGTATGTCAGTGTTTAACAATTGATGGCTTTCAGGAGATTAAAATTTGGCGATCTGAAGATGAAATTAGAGAAGAGTACGGGGACGATATTAGGGAAAATGGTAAAGGAGCATACTATTTTGGGAATAAAGGGGTTACACAAGTGGCAACGAACTAAAAAAAAAATCACAACGGCTTTGACCCGTTGCAAAAGTAAAACGGCCTTTAGCCGTTCTTATTGATTTTACAACGGCTCGAAACCGTTGCTGTTTAGCAATGGCCCAAAACCGTTGCTATTCTTCCGCATAAGGGGGTTGCGAAATTGCCAATATGGTGTAGTGAATGAACACAACCAAGAGGTTGGATGTGAAGGAAAACAATGCTTTGTAAAGCTTACTGTCTGTTTATGCACAAACAGTTGACGGTTTAAGATGAAATAATTCACCGATTAGCCAAGTATATCCGATAAGTTTTAACTAGGGAAAGTTCAAAGTGAAATATCTACTTATCCTCGATATAGCATTATTTTCATATGAACAGTGTAATATTACACTTTGTGTGGGGGAGACATATATCGCCATTCATGTGGGGTATTGTTAGAGGCCTTTATAAGATGAATGAGATATTGTCCCATATCGCCAAAAATAAGTCAGCATTCATGTTTATATACTACTTCCCACAAACCCATATTGGCCCTTAGGGTCAGGTAATTTCATGCGAGGGGGAGAACCTATATGACCAAGAACTAACACACGCGCGCGCGTGGGCCGCCGCCCGCCCGTACCGAACCGGGCCGGGTGTGGGTGCGGGTCCAATTAGAGTGCACCGTGTTATATTTTTGCTGCACAGAAGTAAACAGTTTTCTACTGTTTAAATTCAAATAGAAGCGACTAGTGGATTTGAATTGAAATGCCCATTGCGGACTGTCGGAACGGACGCGACTATTGCAAACCACGATAGTTTTTGGCCATTGCAAATGAAGAGACGCGGCTGTTGCAAACCGCAGCAGTTTTTGGCTGTTGCAAATGAAGAGACGCGACTGTTGCAAACCGCAATAGTTTTTGGCCGTTACAAATGAAGAGACGCGACTGTTTCAAACCGCGATAGTTTTTGACCGTTGCAAATGAAGAGACGCGACTGTTGCAAACCACGATAGTTTTTGGCCTTTGTAGATGTTCTCAACAGACATAACCGTTGGGAATTAGCCTATAAAAGGAGACTGAAACTTGATCAGTTCAATACTCTGAATTTTCCCTTCTTCGTCCTCATTTCTGAATCTCTATAATCCGTGCGCTTCTGCATATCACATAGAGGATCATACACATCACAATCTCGAGCAGATCACGTCCGTTGTATCTTGGGAGACTTTGAATAAAGTCTTATGGAAATTGTTATGGCAAGCCTCAGACGAAATTTCCTTCATCATCCGGTTAGGTTTCTGTTTACTTATATATATATACATCGTTCTGTAATCTTTCCGTTTCAACGTTGTGCTGTTTCTGTAAAGTAGTACAATGCTTCTTTATCGCTATAGTTTAACAAGGCAATTTGTTGTTGTTGTTGTTGTAGTTTGTTGTTGTAAATTAATTACAACATAGTTATTGTTCAAAATTACTAATACAGATTTCCAAAGTAGTGGAAATATGATTTGTAAACTTGTGTGACGAGTTTATAACATATTGGTCTCTGTTTTGGTATACTGGTGTGATAACAAGGAGTACTCATTCTGAAGTTTGAAAGTATTTTCAAAAGAATGAAGTCGTGGAAGGGGAAAAGTAGACATGTAATTGTAAGGAATGTAAGAAGTCGTATATCTTGGGAGATAAGTATGATACTTCCAATCTAAGAAAACACATACCGAGATGTTCCATGATAAGTGCAAAAGCATTGAAACAAAATCAAACAAATTTTAATCAAAATAAATATAGAGAATTAATGGTCAAGACAATTATTAGACACAATTTGCCATTTATGTTTGTACAATATGAAGGTATTCGTGATATACATTCATATCTTAATGATAGAGTTCTATCCATTTCGAGAAATACCTCTCGTACCAATGTTCTGAAATTACATGAAAAGAAAAAATCCAAGCTTAAATGTTTTTTGAAAACATGTACGGGGAGGGTAAGTTTGACAACCGATTTATGGACATTGGTTAATACAGATGGCTATATCACTCTGATGGCTCATTTTATTGATAATTAATGGAAACTATAGAAAAAAATTGTTAGGTTTTTGTCTTATGCCACCACCCCATTCCGAAGCTGCTATTTTTGGGAAAAGATCCATTTTTTTGTTTGGTTGGGACATTAAGGATAGGATATTTGCTTATACATTAGATAACGCTTCTTCTAATGATAAATTTGTAGAGCTATTAGAGTCTCATCCTACATATCGTAAAGCCTTGATTGCAAACGAAGAATATTTGCATGTGCGATGCACGACACCTATTTTAAATTTAATGGTACAAGATGGTTTAAAATGCATTGCTTCATGTTTAAACAATATAAGGGAAAGCATCAAGTATATCAAAGGTTCGCAATCAAGAAAGAAACATTTTGTAGAATATATAGCAGATCTTTTGTAACAACCCAGAATTTCACAGTTTTGATTTGCAAATATTTAATTAATTTTAAATATTCAATATATAGATTTTGTAATGAAAATTAAACACTTTTAAATAATAAATAATTATGGTGAAATAGTTTTTCAAATGTGTTTACAAAAATATTTAGTTCGAAGAAAAATCGAAAATGTGACCGAAATTCGTTTTCCGAATGTTCGACTTTTCGTCGGTTATAAGTTATCAAAAACGTTGTGAACTCTTTTATGTAAAAAAACATATAAATATATAAGTTATAGTGTATGTATATGTATTAGTGTATGTATATATGTATTTTACTTATGTATATAAAGTAGAAATATAATATAAGATGCTTAAAGGGACATGATGTGACATTAGGGAGAAAACAAGTTTTTAAACTCAAGTACATGCATTAATTTCATGTTGGCTCAAAGGAGGACATGGGGGGATGAGGAAAAACGTGAGGAAGGGAGGAGGGGACAAGGTGATGAGGTGTCATGCATGTAATGGGGGGTAAAGGACAAGGGTAGGTTAGTAATTTTGCATATTTCATTTTATATAAAGCTTTTCTCATATTTCACTCTTCCATTTTGCATTTCATTTTCCATTTTTCCTTAGACTCTTCTTCCTAAAGCTCCATAAATACCTTAATGGCTTCCTATAGCATTTTCAAGATTTATATTTTCAAGTTTTAAACTTTTTAAAAACATTTAAACTCCTCCTTTTCCAAAGAAATTTCTCCAATTTTTATCGAAATGGTTTCATTCATAACTTCTTACAAACAACTCCAAAACCATATTTTCATTCCTTCAAACCTTGTAGATTTCCAGTGGCTACAACTTTGTAATTTTCCACTTTTCTTGATTTTGAGCTTAGATGCTCCAAAATTTTATTTTTTTGCAAGAGTGTTTTTGAACCTAGACTTTGAAGTCCGAAAATAACCCTAACTGTTATGGCCATAACTTCCTCAAAATTTAATATTTTTGAGTAATTCTATTTTTAAATGATAGGGAAAAGAAAAATATATAACTTTTCTTTTTACCACTTTACCAAAATCAGAGGGTAAAAGGTCCAAAAGTCGAGTGCAAAATGACCTATTTTCAAGAAGAGCTTGTGGTTTTCCAAGCTTTCCGAACGCTAAAGTATTTCAAGTTTTCAAAAGTTTTGGTGAGTAAACTTCTTAACATTTTGGAAAGAATTTAGTTATATATATATATATATCTGTGTGTGTATGTGTGTTTATATGTGTTGGTTATGTGGTTATATATATATATAAATGGTTGGCTTGGATTGTGGTATTGTTTGGATATGTTGGTTATAAAAGTTATGATGTTGATTATGTTTGGTTTGAAAGATATGTGCCTGCTTATGTGATGATTATGGTTCAATAGACTTTGGGTTGGTTGTGATATAGAAGTGGAAAACAAGTTGGAAATTACGGGTATCCATAGCGATAGTCGCTATGGATGCAGTTCGGATTTTCAAAAATTTCAAGTTTTAAGTTTCTTCAAAAATGTTTTGGAAATCTTTTCAAACTAAGTTAGCGACACTTAAGTTAATTATAACTTAATTAAGTATATTTTTATTAATTTATTAATTAATGATAATTAATTATTAATTAATTAGTAATTAACGTTAAGTAATTAGTATTAATTAATACTAATTGAGTAAGTTAATCATCTATTAATTAAGAAATTAATTAATAGTTAAATAAGTTTTAAAAAGGTAATTAATTTTTAATTAATCATGTTTAATTATGTTAATTAATTAATTTAATTTAATTAATTAATTAATTATTATTTAAAGGCTAATTATTTATTTAATTATTTCTTAATTAAAGTTAATTTTAAAATTTTAATTAATTATGATTAAAAGGATTTAAATTATTATTTTAGTTTTAATTAAATGTTATTTAATTGATATTAATTAATATTTAATTATAAATAAAGGATTAAATAAAGATTTAATTATTTATTTATTAATTAATTATTGTTATTATTTATTTAAAGGTTAAATTATTTCTTAATTACTTAATTAAATTGAGTTAAGATTTAATAAAGATTAATTATGATTTAAAAAGGGATTTAACTTATAATTTATTATTTTTAAAAGAGTTTAAAGTTTTTAATCATTTGTTTTCCAAGAATCAAATTGTTTTAAAGGAACTTATTTTCCAAAGATGGTTTTGAATTCAAGTGTCGATACAACTAAGGAACCATATAACTATGAATGAGTTATAATGTGGATTGTTGGATTGTGTGGACATGTGTTAGCAGAATAAATCCTCGTTCTGCTATAAATTGGTTGTTTGTTTGTTGTTTGGACATGTGTTAGTAGAATAAATCCCCGTTCTGCTATAAATTGATGGTTGGCTTGTTTGTGTGTTTGTGTGGACATATGTTAGCAGAATAAATCCCCGTTCTGCTATGAATTGATCGAATTGTTTAGACATCTTTTTAGAAGGACAAATCACCATCCTGCTATTATGTTATTTGGACATGTATATGCTAGTTAGTTCATATTGACATGTTATTCCCTTAGTGGATGTGAGTTGTATTTACATATATGTTGATCTATGCAAATAACTGTTAAGTGAATTGGAATTGAAATTGAATGGTAACTTAAATTAGTACCTTAGGGATTGCTAAGCCACTTTTTGAAATTATAAAGTGTGTTTTTGAATTAACCTAAATTCTTTGATCAATTTGGGTTTAAAGTTTATGAATGATTTCAAATTATTTTATAAAGTTATTTTTAACTAATATCTTGTTTATCAAAGGGGTTTTACTAAAGAGCTTATTTAAAGTGGTTTACAAAAGATATTTTGTAAATGATATTTTATAAGGATTTATAAAGAAGTTTTATAAATAGTTTTGAATTATAAAGAGATTTTATAAACCATTTTAGAGGTTTTAAAAGAAGTTTTAAATCTAG
The DNA here is from genome assembly GCA_030737815.1 of Allium fistulosum. Classification (NCBI taxonomy): domain Eukaryota; kingdom Viridiplantae; phylum Streptophyta; class Magnoliopsida; order Asparagales; family Amaryllidaceae; genus Allium; species Allium fistulosum. The sequence continues at coordinate 791,895,649 of CM060902.1, read as the reverse complement.
TTTGAAAATTTATAAGAGTTTTGAAATGTGAAGTGAACTTATAAAAGTATTTTTATAAGGGATAAGTGAATGTGTTTTATAGTAAAAGATGTTTTGGTAAGGGAATTACTTGGCCATTTAGTATGGAATTTTAAAAGAGGAAAGTTTTCCAAAAGCTTTTAAGTATAAAAGGGATGTTATAGGTTTTGGAAAAAGTGTTTTTGAAGGGATCTTTTGATCAAGTTTTATAAACTGATTTATTAATTAAAGTTTAATTAATAAAGGCTTAGAGGATCCCATATGGGATTGAATCAATGTTTGATTGTTGTTTAATTTGATAGTTAAATTGCCGACTATAAAATCCGGACCCAAAACATAACTTTGAAAATATCTAGGGGAAGCATGAGAATTATATGGTATAGTTACCATCGAAGGTGCTATACTGTACGTATAAACTCGTTTCTTCTTCTAGGATAATGGATAAGGAAATCCGTCCATAAACGGTTAGGAGGTGAACTCCCTCTTATCTTTGTCTATTTATTTCCTAAAGAACTGGGGTTGAGTTTACCGGAAATATCGAAAGTTGTTTCGAAGAGCCTGGGATCGGATATGTTATCCGAAAACCACTTTGATCCAACAAATATGTTTCGAAGTGAAGACATTGTGAAGAGCATGGAATCGAAGATAGAGATGTGAAGTGCAAGAGCTAATCGCTACTAATCCTGAGGGTGATTCCAAAATGGACGTAGTAGGAATAGTGCCTTCGGTTTCGTTCAGACCCAGAACGTACTTGTATGGATGAATGCTATCAGCACATTGTCATTGGAGGGCAATGAGCATTCTAAGTGTGAATTTCTTGAAAGGTAATCGTATCCTCAAGCCTCATCAACCAGGAATGACAGAAAATCAAAGGAGATGCAGCAAGGTTAAGTGGGTCGCACTCATTAGGGTATGTTGTCACCCTTCTAAATACATCTACATATTTATGGATTGATTATGCATGAGATGTCGGTAAAAAGGGTTTCAAAGCAACCAGGGTGATGACATATTTGGTACTATCCAGGTAGGGGGTAGGCCGGTCTTGTGTTGGCAGGGGATCCCGACGAGGTCCTCGGTACATTTTCTAAACGTGTACTATGATAGATGATGCCCCGGTGCCTAGTCATTCTATGGAATCCATTCTCCAATACGAGCCTTTACAGTTTCTACTGTAGAGCCTAGTATGTTGGAATTTAATTAATGTAACAATTTCGGCTATTTTAATAAGTATTTTACTTAGACATTACTATAATATCATTAGATTTTATATTAAGGTGTTTTGGTTATCGTAAGGTGAAAACCCGTCCGTGTTTATGTGCGGCTTGGTCTTACGAGATACCCTTGATTTTAAAAGAGTTTTAAAAGTAATAATTCAGTTGCTTTGATTTAATCACACCAGACCCATGTCTGATCTGGAGTTTTATTTTCTTTCCCTAAAACTCTTGGATGCTCAAATTTTTATGAGCAGCCAAGTAGTACAGGTTTTCTACGGATGCATTCTAGAGGAGCTTGGAGCAGGAGACTTCATCGATAGCTATTTATTATCAGGTATCCGCCGTATATTATGTACTCTATATTTGATGTGTAAGGACAGGCTATTATAACTGTCCTAAGGTAAAATTGTATTAGTGTAACTCTGATGTTTAAATTTTGGAATGACTTTGTAAAGTATGTGATTAATATATGTTATTCCGTTGCGTTGTGAGATTCTATGATTTGTTTTGTTTCTTCTTATCTTCTATCTCCTTTCTTTCCCCTAACGAACGGTGTTTCCGGCAATTGAATAGTCGATATACAATACAGTGAACGTATTAGTGTCGATTTTTGATTTTCAAGGGTCGAAAATCCTGTTCGTTACATTTGGTATCAGAGCTAAATGTTAAGCGAGAACCTTGGCTTTGGTAGGGTTAACTCATTAGAGATAAGGTTAGTAGTACCCTAGAATGAGTTTGAGTGTATATTATACACGAGCGCGTATTTATTAGTGATATAAAAATGTTTTATATTGTGTTGTTTGATCTGTTGAGTGGTGTAACGATCCACCTTTTTGGACGGTTCAAATCGACAATAAACCACACATGTCAGAATCAAACCATTCAAAAGGGAGGATTGTTATGGGGTAAATAAAAAAACAGGGAAAGAAAGAAAAACAAATACAGAATCTCGCAGCGGAATGATAAAATATAATAATCAAATAAACAGTTCAAGAAGCTGTTTACAAATAACATTTTATTATACTTTTACAATACAGATCAGAGTCACATACGACAAGAATAAATAAATAAATGCAGCGGAACAACATGATGCAGCTGAATAAATAAAATAAATAGTAACAGTATTAAATCTTCGTCTTCGTCCCCCAGAAAGTAGTCTTCGATAAACTGAAAAGCTCAGACTGACCTGAGCGAATTGAAAAGACAAAATACTCGAGGTAGAACTAAAAGATCTCACATAAGTTAAATCAACAATAAATAGATATGAGTGTGACGGGGTCGGAGATGTTTACGGGGTTTGACATCTCCTATCCAATGTCAACGTGAGTGCAATAACTTAAGAGATGTTCGGTATTTACATCTCCTAAGGATCCATTAAACTATCTACATACATAGTACAATACACAATTATAATAGTGTCTATAGTAGAGTAAAGTATTAAAATAGCATTAAGGTGTTACCCATATCCCCCTTAACACATTTTATATAATGTCATAGTCTATACAGATACTGTAAACTCCACCGTAAACTGGTGGGCTATCAGGGAGCACTACATAGGTACGACACAAAACTAACTCATAGAAGGCGCGATAGGGCATGTGAAGACGGCACTCGAGGTAATGCCAGTTTAGGATTCTATCAATTACGGATCTAGACTGGTGGTAACGCATAACAGCTACTACCACCCACCTCGGAACACACTCCCATAATCAAAATCAAGGGGTGGCCACCAAATCATCACAAAGTTATAATATGGTATCGAAGAACCATGTCCAATAGGAGGAATGACCTCACTTGGCCTGGCATGGCTCCTGTTTTAGTCACATCTAAGCTGACTCACAGGAGTTAGGGTCACGAAAATACCTCATACAGAATCATTCGCCAAACCATCCTACTTCATTTCTGGAATCTCCACCACGTACACAGTTGTTAAAGTGGTTTTCGGTATTGGCAGAGAGTATGACAATATCCGATCCTGGTCTCTTTAACAACCAAACTCTTATTTCACACCGGACGGTTCTTTTACATTTTAAACGTCAATTCATAATTAATATCAAAATATCATATTCGATTTCAAACCATATCACTTTCGAAATCATATTCACTTTCAAAACCATATCCACTTTCAAAATCATCTTCAATTTTGAAATTGTCGATAAGATAGGTTAATAAAATTCTCATTCCAAAATCATCATATTTACTCAAATATGTCATTTCACAAAAAGGTATCAATTTCAAATCCCAACTTAGCTTGTATCATCAACAAGGATTTAAATATAAATACTTCAACTTTTCACAGTCTGAAATTTTAGAAAATAGTTTAGATAGTCATAAATAGTTTAAATAGTTTTAACAATTGTATAAAATAGTTAAAATACTCTAAAATAGTTTAAATGATTTAAAATAGTTTAAAATAGATTAAATAGTTAAAATAGTTAAAATAGTTTAATTTGATTTAAATTAGATTAAATAGATTAAAAATAGATTATATAGATTTAAATTATATTAAATAGATTTAAAATAGATTAAATACATTTAAAATAGATTAAATAGATTTAAATTATAGTAAATAGATTTAAAATATATTAAATACATTTAATTATTTTGAAATAGGTAAAATAGATTAAATTGGATTAAATAGGTTATAATAGATCAAAATAATTTAAAATAGTTTAAATTGATTAAAATAGTTTAAATTAGATTAAAACAGATTTCAAAGTTATATTCAAACATTTTCAATAACTCAATTTCGATAAAATTCATTTATATTTGACAATTCAACTTTGAAATTCCAATTTAAATCCTTTATGCAATTCATTAAATCAATTCCAATTTCAACATTAACGCTTGGATTTTCGAACATAATTCAGTTTATATAAATCACTTCCTATTTAAAAATACCAGTTAACTAAATTCAAAATTTAAAGATTTGAAAATCATTTAATTTAACCAACCCGGTATCCATATATAATTTTCTACCCTATGGTCAAGTGACACGGATATTTATCATTTTAATCCGCAATTTAAAATTTTACGGGTATATATCATTTCAACCCGCAATCCCGAATTAAAATAAAATCCATAAAATCGCTCGAGTCTATCATTTCAACCCATAACGATTTTTCCTAATCTATAGATCGTTCGGGTATGTATCGTTTCAACCCATAAGGAACTTGCAGTGTTATAACAATATAAAATATAACATCAGTCATCCAATATCAACAATCAAACATCCATCATAATCCTCATCCAAATCAACCAATAAATAACAACAATTTACCGATCATCAATAACAGATATTAACTGAAAATTTTAAATTTCAATATTAAATTATATGACGATTAAATGCAATAAAAGTCACATTTAACTGGAATGACAATTGAAATATATCAAACATAAACTAATCAATTTTTAATCACATCATAAATTTAATTTAACTAACATAAGACAATTTAGTAGTTGTGAGTGGGTTAAAACACCCACCTTTGATTTCTAATCGATTTAAAATCCAAAATAAGGCCCAAATTTGAACGGTCTCAGAAATTGTCCAAACCAGTGTAAAAATATCCGAAATTTCAATACGATCCCAACGAAACAAACCGCACGCAAATCCGACCTCGTATGTAAAATTTATGAACATTAGAAGTTATACAATTTAAATTATAAGTAAATAAAAATAAAATAATTTGTTTACCCATCAGCGGCTCTCTCCCTCTCTCCTACTAATCAAACGTGACATCAGGAAAACGACCTCACTCCAAAACCCTACCTAGCCGCCACCTTGTCATGAATTTTTGCCACCTCCACGTCGCCTTCCACCACGATCAGGCCTTACGATCACCCTTTGCCTCGAGAGTCGCCCCTATCCCTAAGTCGCGTAGCCTCCAGGCCCCACGAAATCGCCTCCGCCTGCATATGGCCACCGCTCCCTTGCACACTTCCCCAAGAAACTCAGATCAACGATAACCACCAGAAGACCCATGGATGAACTCAGCTCGGTGACAGCTATGAGCCCATGCATCCTGATCGTTGTGAAATCGACGATCCGCCGTTGAATCACAACGACCGCATATGAATGGCCGAAAGTTAATCACTCATTTCTGGCTAAACTACGATCCGAATCAAAAAACAAATCACATCAGTAGATTGCGCTCTTTGAGAGCTTCGAATCGATATATAATATGATAGGGTTTTGAAGAGTTTGATTTTCGATATAAATTTGAAATTGGATTTTGGATTTGTATTTGGGATTTGTTTCTGCTATTAGAAGGAGGAGATAGAAGTTGATGTACGTACAGAATAAGAAAAATGACTACTAGGGTTTGAGAAACAAGACTATTTATAATAACAAAGCCCGATAAGAAGATAAACACATATCGAATTGGTACGAACGACAAATAGTGACCCAAAAAGCCCGTTCTGCCTCCAAAACGAAAGTGGGTCATCCCATGTATCAAAATAGATGTTTTCGATATTTTTAAACTCAATGGAATAGGTTCAAGTCTAAATTCCATTGTACGAAGAAGTTTGCTTTAAAATCAGCTTATTTCAAATTGAATTCAATTAAATTGATTTCTACGCGTTTCGAGTCCGTACGATCAAACGACAAATCCGATCGCTACGAAACTTGAAATCCTACAATAAATTCACCGTTACGGATCCGATGAAACAGGTTTTGTCGAAATCCGAGACAGTGGTCAAAATGGTTATTTTCACGTTAATTAAATAAATTATTATTTAATTGGTTATATCACTTTTTAATTCCACTTTTAATAACTAACAAATTTTATCATTTTTGATTACTTAGACATTTACAATAAAATAAAACAAATTTATGTGTCAATCCAGTGTTAAATATTACACTAGTTACAGTGTTCAATTTCAACTGTAATTAGATCCAATTAATTATAAATTAAATTTCAATAAATTGATTAAATTTGATTTCAATCTTTTTATTCAATCAATTATTACTCTATGGGCATAATTAGGATTGGTTTATCTCTTTTTTTAATAAGGGTTCAAACTTTTCTATTGACTATGGGAAAAAATTACAAAAAACAAAATACAAGGCCAAAGGCAGCCATACAATCGATCAACACCTTCGACCCATAGCCCACCAAGACTAGACATCGACTAGAAACATCTAGACAAAGCTTAAAATTAAAAAAAGGAAGCACAGCTAAACACCTACTTCATTCAATACATTAACTCATCTCTAAAAAGAAACCGAAAAGTTATTTAAGGCGGCGAGACATGGAAGAACGAGAATCACCAACAATATTATCAGAACGATACTCCAGACATCCTCTGATACTTCCAGATCAAAGCAAAAATCAGACTGAATCCAGCACTTCTCGAGATCTCAACAGATAAGTCTCTTTGCCTAAGAAAGAGAAAGTCTTTAATCTTTACAACGAAAAACTAACATTTGTCGTTTGAAACTTAGGAACCAAGACCAGCAGCAAGAACTTCGAATCATCTAAAACCTAGGTAACTAACACTCGGAGCAAGCAGGAACAACTTCAGGGTCGAGAGCCAACCTTCCTGGAAGAGAACAGAGAAGAACAACACAAGATAAGTCTCTTGTACCCAAACAAGAAAACCTCTTTTAGCTTAAAGAACCCTAATTTCTTTAGATTCTGTTCAGATCTATAAAGCCAGCATTTTTAGGGCAAGACTGTAAGGGCATCAAGCCAAATGGAAGGAAACTCCTGGATAGACAAGGTAATTCCTGAAGTAAACCTTCAAAATAAAGCTCTTTACTCAAGCTAAATTCTGTTATGCCCAGGTCGAGAAATCAAGCACTCGGAATATCCTGCAAATCTGCAACCTTATAGACTATTTCAATAGATATTGTTAATTGTAAAATAAAATGTAATTTAAAAGAGAGGGAGGAAAACTGTAAATAAAACAGGAACAAAGAAACCTGGAACCAAGGAAACAAAGAAGCCAGAAGAAAGTAGAAGAGCAGATCTTATGATAAAGAAAGAACCCCAATTCAGCATTGGGAGGTATATCCCCATTTCGAAGCTATTACTTCATTCATACCAGTAATGTTCTTAAAGTGTTTTGATTTTGCCATTCTAATGTTCATTACTTGGAAAATATTGTTACAAATCTGCGACCTATCTGTAGAACGATTCTGAAATATCCTATCGTTTCTTTCTTTCCAAATATGCCAAACACAAACTGATAACGACAATTGAAACAAATCTGAACTGAGACTCTTAGAGCTAGAAACAGAAACAATTTTCTGTAAATCATCTTTCAAAGAAAAAGAAAATACATTTTTCGGCGTTTGAAATTTTTTTTACAACTCCATAGCCATACGCTTTCTGTAAAGTTACATTGAAAAAATAGGTGGTCTATATTTTCAATGTTATTGTTACAAAAGACGCAGTTATGGTCCACGACTATCTGCTTTTGAAGTAGTCTTTCTTTTCTCAAAAGATATTCATTGATGACTTTAAACAGGCATACCGCCATTTTAGGAACATGAATTTTGTTCCAGACCAAAGGAGCCCAATACTTAATCTCAGAACTGGATCTAACCGTGTTCCAAACTTTTTTAAATTGAAATAAACCATCTTTTGAACATTTCCAGGACAAAAAATCCCTTTCCCTATTATTATGAATCTTAACTCCTTCGATTTCTACATGAATAAGACATAGAAAACTATACGAATCCCACTTCCACTCACCATTTTTTATGATCTTGCAAAGAGATAGATTTTCCGTACCAGTTCGGAAAGCAGTATCTCTACCAATGCGTTCCATAATAGAACTACCATTAAGCCATGGATCATACCATAAAGAAGTAGTTTTATCGTCTACAATATTAAGAGAAAGACAGTTCAAAGCTACCTGTCTGTTTTTCAAAATGAATTTCCATACTCCCGAGTCGTCCAATCGCTGATTCATTTCCTAAAAACTTTTTTGACCAATATATTTACTATGCATTAGATTTGCCCAAATTCCTTCTGAATTTATTACTTTCCATATCAGTTTGATATATAACGCTCGGTTCATCTCTTCTAAATTTCTCAATCCCATTCCTCCTTCTTTTTGCCTACACAAAATCTCCCAAGGAATCTTACTGCTGTGACTTTTCTAAAGAAAGTTCAAGATCAAGTGTTTAATTTTGTGAAACGTTGAGACTGGGAGACAAAAGCATTGCATCCAAAATTGTATTATAGGGTAAATAGTAGATTTAATAAGTTCAAGTCTCCCAGCTAGACTAAGCATTCTAGTTTCCTAACTATCAATCCTTAACTTAATCTTCTCTATTAGGGGAGAGCAATCCTTATCCCTCAAATTAGCACTAGACAAAGGAATACCCAAGTACCTTATTGGGAGATCCAATTGTTGAATATTGAGGATCGAACTGATATCTGAACAACAATCCACCCCTTTCCCAAAGAAAACATTAGATTTCTCAAAACTAAGCTCCAATCCAGTAACCTCCTTCATGGTCTTAAAAACATCACTTATAGCAGTAACAGTCTGGGCATTAGCTTTAGTAAATACAATGATGCCATCAGCGTAAATAAGGTGAGTCAACTTATTATCATAGTATGTAACTGGGGATATAAGACCGTCCCTGACTTTACCATCCATCAATAACGTAAAATATTCCATAACCAAGGTAAAAAGTATAGGGGAAAGCGGGTCACCTTGTCGAAGCCCATTAGAACTCTTGAAATAACCATGTGCTTCTCCGTTAGCAATGATAGAAAAAACAGGAGTCTTAATTATGTTTTCGATAATTTTCACCCATTTACCTGGAAAACCCAAGTTTATAAGCATATGTATAACAAAAGATCGGTTGATCGAATCATAAGCTTTCTTCAAATCAATTTTGATACACATATATTTGTTATCCTTTCTTCCGAGACCCCTTATAATTTCATGAGCAAACAAGATTCCATCCCCTATTGATCTTCCTTTGAGAAAAGCCGTCTGGTTCGAGGACACCAACTTATCCATAAAAGGACCCAGTCTATTACACAGGATTTTAGAGAAAACCTTATATAACGTATTACAACAGGCTATGGGTCTGAAATCAAGAATGCAAGAGGAGTGGGCTTTTTTTGGAATCAAGTGAATAAACGTATGATTCCACTCGTTGATTATAAAACCCTTTAGAAAAATATCGTTCAAAGCTTTGAAGATTAAATCTTTCGAGAGATTCCAATGAGTCTTAAAAAACAAAGAGTTAAAACCATCCGGACCTGGGGAGACAGTATCTTTAATATCCCACAACGCGAATTTAATTTCTTCCAAGGATATACCCTCATTCAAAAAATTAGCACCATATTCAGTAATAACCGATTTACAAATAACTTCAGGGAAGTGATCACTTAAGGGGAGATTAAAAATACATTTAAAGTAATCAATAGCCGAATCAACAAATTTATCTTCCAAAACCGCCTTTCCATTGACTCAATATTGGTCAAACGCTTTCTATTTCTTCTACTAGACATCTTAGCATAGAAAAAAGAAGAGGCCTCATCGCCCATCATTAGCCAATCACATTTAGTCTTTTGTTTAGCAACCAAAAATTCTTTCTTAAGAGCTAAATCCAAATTTATCTTAGCACTTTGAAATTCCAAAGCTAAATTGTGATCATGAACTTTTTCCAGAAGTTTCTGAAGTCTTGAACAATTCTCTCTCTAAACTTTAACCTCTTGTTTGATATTACGAGATTTAGCACTTCAACTCTTAAGCTCTCTCTTGATATTTTTGAGGATACTGATGATCTGCTGTATGATTAGTAATCCAGTGCTTCTCAATCAAAGGAAAGTATTGGTCACATAAGGACCAATGATTCATATATCTGAAAGGACTGTTCTTAACCCTAGGCTTGGAAGAAAGCAAAACAAGGACATCATTATGATCACTCACAGAAGGAGGCAAATATTCAGCCGATAAGTCTGTAAATAGGTCAGTCTAATCTAGGTTTGCAAAAGCCCTGTCTATTTTTGAGAATATATTTCGGCTCGGACCAGACCACCAAGAAAATTCATAACCTTTAATATTAATCTCATTAAGACCAGTATGATTAGACATTTCATCTAATTCAAACAAGTTACCATAAGTTGCAGGATTACCTCCCTTTCTTTCTAAGGGATTGCGAATGCAATTAAAGTCCCCAAGGACCATCCATGGTTTATAAATGTTAATAGCATCCTCCTACAGATTTTTCCATAATCTTTTCCTGAAATCAACAAAATTGTGAGCGTAGACAAAGGTTAGATTACATTTGAACTTCGATGGGTTGATCAGTTCAATAGTAATGTGTTGATCACTCAAACTAATGTAGTTGAAATCCCAAGAATTTCCATCTATAAGGACCATGATCCTACATTTATAATAACAAGAGACGTTACTTATTATTTTCCATCTATCTTCCAACGCTCTTTCCAGCTTTATTATATCCGAAAGCAACAATTTATTTTCCAGAATACCAAAGCAACTTATATTATACTTATCAATGAGTTTCCTCACTTCTCCCATTCTGTTGGGGTTGTGAAACCCTCTAACATTCGAGCAAGCTACTGACATTATAAAACCTTGTTATTGCGGGTCCTCAACGACCTACTATTGGGAGACTCCCCTTTATCTTCCAAGGAAATGCCTAGCATCTGAACCCACTTGGGATTCTTACGAACAAGCTTATCCTTCTGAATATTCTCAAACTCTATGTCCTGAGGCTTCGGCAGAATTTGCTCCTCCAATATCTCCTGAAATGAGTCTACCTTATCATAAGAATTCTGTTCCTCTACCACTTCTGTGGTTCCTGTATCCTGATCCAGATTGTCTTGAACCTGTAAGTTTATACAAGATTCAAAACCTCTCCTAAAATTGACATTATTAAATATACAATCATCAATAAATATATCATTAGAAAGTAAAGAGTTTGGAGAAGAAGGAGTATCCGATGATGACGAAGGGCGTTTGAGTAAAGTAGTGTGAGTCGAAGGTGACTTCGGAGAAGATGATCTCGGGACTCTGGCTCTCGGGGTAGTTGGAGATACAGGAATAAATGGACCACTGGTTCCTTGATCAGGAGGAGCTTCCGACCTGGCCAAGGGAACAGTGAAGCAATCTTCCCTGACTCCTATTTCGGTAAGAGTAACAGGTTCTGATTCTAAATCTTCTGAAATTACCCCCTCACCACGCTCTTCTGAGGATACAGCTCTTTCTAAGATCTGATCCGAGGGTAAATTCCGTTTGTTTTTGCTCTAGAATATTATTTCCCATAACTTCTGACTCCAGCTCATTAGAAGCTAACTGGCACCTATCCCGAGGTCCATCAATTGGAGAACTGACAATAGTTAGATTTTGATTTCCTAGATGCACTTCTGACTGTAAGACTTCGGTCGTATCAACACCACGAGGGATCTCCGTCCCAACATTCTTTCTTACTCCATTATCTTCGTATAATGATTCTGAAATAGTGAGACTTCCATCTTGCAACTGATTCTCCAGCTCCTTAGAAATCTCAAGTCCTTTTTCCTCCCTGTCAATAACCACACTTCCTACCAGACCAGGATCTGAAAGACTTTCCTTGTCAGAAATGGTAACTTGAGTCACTTTAGGAACCCAAGTCTTAGCCATAGGGCATTCATCAGATACGTGACCAAAACACACACACTTACCACATATGGGCGGAGGGTTCTCATATTCCACTACCTGAATGAAACTTCTCCCGTTGTCATCCATGCCTTCTATGATGTTAGGCATACCAAAAGTAGCGTTAACCTCAACCAGAACTCTAGCAAAAGCTAATCTAGATTTATTTTTTATGGCCTCGTCCATCTTAATGGGAACTCCTATAGTACTAGTTAATGCGCTAATAGCTTTATTGCCCCATAGTTTAAAACTTAAACCAGGAAGTCTGACCCACATAGGAAGGGATGTGAGGAGATCTCTATCAGTTCTCATATCTGGGGACAGACGCTTCATAATAATCAAGTTACGATCCATAAACCAGGGACCTGATTTCATAATTTTGTCACAATCGTCCTCAGACCCAAATCTCACTACAAAGAATCCATTATTCCTTATGTGAACTGAAAACGGCTTCTTAGTAGCCCAAACCCTATTAGCATATCCCTCAAATGATCTTAACCCTGGTTTATACCCAACCACATATAATAAAATGCATAGATCCCAACCTCCCTCCGCTTCTTTAATAGCTTCAGAAGAGAGGGAACCTATCCTTTTACCGTTCGCAACTTTAGGCTCAATAAACTCCAGATCTAGGTTACCTAGATCTCCTACAGCTCCTACTTTCATTGCCTCGCTGTATGAAATTTTTTTTGCATTCTCTGAGACGGTGAATATTATTTTAGGGTTACTACCAGGCATCGATCCTTTCTGCTTTGCAATTCTCGAATGATTTGTAGATGTTCGCACAGCAAGATCCGCTTGCACCCTCCTCCCCGTGTTCCGATCTGGAAAAACTCCAGATCTACTCGATCTTTTCCCTCCCAAATTGAGCCTTTGATCAGGACCCAAAGACGCAGGAGCCTTGCCCCTTTTTCTTCTCACCTCCTCCCAGCCTTCATCATCCCGCAGAGATCCCATGATTTCCAGGTTTAAGGAGAAAGAAGTGAAGACAGAAAATAGAAATAAAATAGAGAAGATCAAGAAAACTAGGAGAAAAACGAAAGAAAAAACATGAGAAATAGGGAAAACCCTAATCTCCCGCTCCAGATCTGGAAGCCATTAAAATGTCAAACTTGTGTTTTTAGGATTGGTTTATCTCTTATTACATTAAGATTCTCAAATTTCATCTTAATTTCTATTAACGTAATAATTAATTACATTTAATTGCAATTGATTTCCAATTTAATTTAATAACATATAATAATTGTCACCATTAACTTTTAATCATATATATATGTTTATTATCTACCACACATGCTATAACCATTCACCTAACACCGATGTTATCCAATTACAACTGATTACATATTATTTCACCAATTAATATAACATTTAATTTATTTTCTTATTTTAAATTTATAACTAATTATAACTAACAATTATTACAATTTCTTGAGGTTACACTCAATTAATCATCTATTACACTAAATTTACATTATTACTTTATTTCTTTATTTACAATCTATAACCAATTACGACTTTACAGTCATTTCAATAAATTGGACTTACATTAAAATAGTCATTAAATGCCTTAAATTGACATTATTACATCTCATTCTAGTTATTCCTTTCAATACTAAATCTTAAATTTTTAATTTTTCACAACGTTAAATTTAAAAAATAAATTAATTAAAAATTTTAATTATACACTCTCCCCCACTCAAAACTTTTCGTCCTCGAAAAGGGAAAAAGAAGGGATTAAGGAATTAATATATTAAATTCAAAGTATTCCATTTATAAAAAATTAATTTACATAATTAAGTAGTTTAAATAAAATATATCAAATTTATATACAATTAAATCCATTCATATTCAAGTTAATAAAAATTTGAAAAACATTTTCACCTTCACAAAAATTTTCTAAGTTCAAAATTCACGGAAAATTTCGGCAGAGTCTCCTTTGTACGGAGAGGTCTGGGAGAAATCATAATATCAATAATAACAATATATATCACATTTTCAAAATAATATATCCCAAACCACGGGAAAATAATATAATATCGCTAGAAAACCGTAATCCGAAATGTACCTATTTGTCGGGCAAACAACGATTATGAAACCAAACGTAGTAGCAATTGCTTCCATAAACCTGCATTTCACTTATATAATCCAAAAGAGTTAATAATTATATAAAAGAGAAATATTTAAGTTGTTTCAACCAATAACAACAAACAATCACAATATAACAACTATCACTTACAACCAAAACCATAAAACCATTACATGCAAATTCAAGAAATCAACCATCCATCCATGGCAACTAAACAAATGGTTTGTTCGCGTTTAGAACGTTTAATCGTATAAAACGATAAATAAACTACTAAGTATACTATACACTCAACGGTCTTAGATAGAACTTAATATATTATTTATACATCTTTATACAATTAGAAGTATCCTTTCCAGACATCCCATAAGCCAAACAACCAATAATTTCAAATGTCATTAAGTTTATTCTTACAAATTTCTTTTCATATCATTTACTTCTTGTCTATTTTCATTCATTCATACAAAGCTTATTTTCATTAATTTACATTCATTACTTACAAAGTTCATTTCTTATTTATTCATACAATGCCATTTTCATTAAATTTTCATTCAATTACTATCGTAAGTTATTTCCATTCAATATTTAAAATAATCAATGAATTCATTATCGAAGGATTACATACATCTTATTTTGGTTTACTTCACATTTATTATTTACTTTGATTTCCCTTTTTTTCTTTTTTTTATATAAATATCCATTTGTGAAGTAACCCTGTAACAACCCATATTTTAACAAATATTTTTAAATTAATTTTACTTGAAACTTTGATTTTTAAATCATTTTTAAATTGAATTTTTCGAATTTTCCATTGTATTTTGGATTTTGTTTCCAATTTATTTTCCAAAATATAATAAAATTAATGATTTTCTGGAAATTTTATATTTTGGGTCAAACTTTGACTTTAGTTGAAATTTTTAATTTTGAATTTTAAATTTTTAATCTTTTTCTTTGAAGCAGTAATTGATTCCAATGATCGTCCTACTTTTCGTTTTATCAAATTCTGTTTTAAACTTTAAAAAAAATTGATAAAGTCAGTGTTTTACACGAAATTTTCTCTGTATCTTCATTACTCATTTTTCTATTTTATTTTCCATCTTTATTTTTGTTTGGGCTTTATTTTATTTATTGTTTTAAATTTGTTTGGAATGGGTTTGTGATTTTAGGCTTGGAAATGCAAAAGACTTAAGTTATTTTCTATATTTGCCTCTTCACTTTCTTCCTAGCCATTCACTCTTTCTTTGCCGTACAAAACATTTCAACTTCCTCACGTTCTCATCATTTTTCACGTACAAAGTTTTGTTCAACTTCTCCTTTCATTTTTGCATTCAACTGAGAAAATACAATAAGTTCTATGGCTTCTCTTCTCTTCTTTTTATTCCTTTTCTTTTGTTTTGCTCCTCTTTCATTTGCATGCTAGGCTCGGCCTCTACCCTATCATCACCAGCCTTTGCCGACTTCTCCACCATCTTCATCTCCTCCACCACCACCTTCCACGGCCAGGACACCCCTCACCATCATCCCAGCCAGGCCGTGACCACTCCACCACAAAACAATGTAAAACCCCTAGTCGAACTCATTTATTCACTATCTCCACCTTGTTTGCCTCGACCACCACCACCATATACTCCTCCTCCAGCCTGACATGACCTCTGGCCGCCACCTTCTGACCTGACATAAACCACCATGAACCATCAGACCGAGCCATGTTGCCTAGGGACGAACCAAGAAGCCAATGACCTTTCACATTTCCATGCCTCTTTGCCTTGACAACTCCTACCTTTTCACCTACCCGTGTTTTGCCTTCTATTTGTTGACCATTGGCCGTGATTTTCAGGCAGCAACCAGGCTTGGCCGAGCCTATAGTGATGTGGTCTAACCTATTTCCTATGTGGCCGAACCACTTACAATTGTCGAAGCATCCTATTCCACTTTGTTCTTCCCTTTTGTATTGTTAATTCTTATATATTTTTCTTTATGTTGAATCTATACTTATATTGTTTTGTTTTATTTGTTGTTGCAAGACCTACATCTTGGCTCATCATCTTCTCCTCGGATCTAGTCGTGTTTTTCGTGCTTTTTGGAGTTTGTTCGTGTGTCTCGAAATTTGATCTCTAGCTTTAGAGGTGAGTTTATCACTCTCGACAAATCATACTTATATAAATGTGAAACAATGTCACATGAATTGTTGTAGTTGATATGCCATGTTATATGTTCACATCTGCCTATTATCTGACATTATATGATGATATTACCTGTTTATATACCTGTTACATCACCTGACATCATACGATATATTTTACTGTTTATTTATTTTCTGTTTCTCAAACTGTAAGTTCCCTGTTAGTATAGAATCACTATGGGTTGAAATGATACATACCCGAATGGACTTTAGAATAAGGAAAAGTCGTTACGAGCTCAAATGATAGGCTCGAGTGATTTTTATTTGACTTGGGATTGCGGGTTTGAAATGATAAAACTCGGTATTTTAACTTTAACTAATTACAGATTGAAATGATATTTTATCCGTACCACTTAGCCTAAGTTAGAAAATATTATACAGACCCGTGGTAAATTTTAAAATATGATTTTCTAGAATATTATTAAGTATTTTAAATGGAAAAATATGAAATTTTGACTTATATTGGATTTAAATGATTTAAACAGTGATTTTCTAAAAGTTAAAATTTTATAAGTAAATAAATGGTTTAAATTGTAATTTAAAATTTTGATTTAACTTAATAATTGAAATTTGATTAAAAATGGGATTTTAGAAATTATTAAGTATTTTAAAATGTAAAAATATGAAATTTTGACTTAAATTGGATTAAAGTGATTTAAATAGTGATTTTCCATAAGTTATAATTTTATAAGTTGATAAATGGTTCAAATTGTAATTTAAAATTTGATTTAACTTAATAATTGAAATTTGAGTTAAAATGGAAATTTTAAGCTTAACTTAGTAATTAAAATATTTTATTTATGAAATGGATATTTTAAAGTAAAAGAAAATATCAAGTTATTGGTTAAAATAAAGTTAAGCAAGTTATAATGAATTTTGACTTGACAAATGAATTATAGTTTAAATTGGATATTTATTAATAAAATGTTATTTTTTTTAAAAATTATAAGTTAAATAATATCCAAACAAATAATTTTGAGAAGGGAATAATATTGATAAGTTAAAAATGATAAAAGTTGAAGATATATTGTTTTAAATTGTTATAGTAAAACTTATAACAGTAATTGTAACATTTTAGAAATGCTATGGTTTAATGTACTGGTTTCAAAATTACTACTGGGTTTACGGTAGCGTTTTATAAGTGCTGCGGTTTCTAACAATGTATTGTTTTTCTATTTACCATTGTATCTACAGCAGCAGTTTATAAGTGCTGCCAATTCTGACATGTATTGTTATTAATCTACTACTGTCTCTACAGCAGCAGTTTATAAGTGCTGCCAATTCCGAAATGAACTGTTTCAAATTACTATTATACCTACTGTAACATTTTATAAGTGCTGCTGTTTCTAAAATGAACTGTTTTCAAATTACTATTATACCTACATTAACATTTTATAAGTGCTGCCAATTCTGAAATGTATTGTTTTCAATCTACTACTGTCTCTACAGTAGCAGTTTATAAGTGCTGCCAATTCCGAAATGAACTGTATTTCTGAATTACTATTATACCTACTGTAACAATTTATGAGTGCTACTGTTTTGAATAAGGCAACATTTTCGAATGCTAATACATATACTATCTCATTTTCTAAGTGCTGTGAATGTTGAAAATACAATGTTTTGAAATATTGTAATTGAACGAATGAACTTAGAAATTGCTACAATTTTGGAAATTGAATATTTGATTTGAAAGTATGATGACTTCATATTTAAATGGTTTAAATGAATATGTTTGATTTAGAATATAAATCATTTTGAAATTTATAACCACGGGTTATAATAACGGTTGGATGTTATAAGTGTGGCTAGAGGTGAGCGATTGCTGCAGCTTTGCGCAACCCCAGTCACATTTACACTATTATTTTGCATAGTTTACTTTACTTTGGACATTACTATGATAGCGTTCATCACTGCTTATTAGATGTTTTAGTGGATCCTTAAAGGATGGGTGATCCCAAGCGTCCTTTAAGTTATTTGTGCATTCCTGTTACGGTTCACTTGAGTTGGTTTACATTGTATAAGGATGTATGTCCTGACTCGAGTGTTTTTTGTTTTGCTTTACGCTCGGGTCAGCCTGAGTATCACAGCTTTGGATTCATCTTCTGGAGCTAGAGATCCGTTGGAGCTTAGTATCTATCTGTCATCTATTTCCATTTCAGCTATTTCATTCAGCTTTACTTATGTATTTGTGAACTTATGTACTCAGACTTCTGTGTATCTGTTTTTAGACTATGGTATTTTGTATCTGTTTTGAGACTATGTATTGTAGTGGCTTCATGAACCACTATGTATTTTTATTTCCGCTGTGAGTTATTCTGATATTCTGTGCCTGTGATTCTGTGATTGATTCTATTTGCTCCAAATTTATTTACAATCTATTGTTTTGTATTATTCAAGTCTGACATGTGTGGTTTTATTGTCGATTTGAATGGTCCAAAATAGTGGGTCATTACAAACCCATACTTAGATTTTTATTCTTTTTCTTTTCACATTTATTCCTTTCGTATATAATATTCACTTTTTCTATTTCACTTTTACTTTAAATGGCTTCAATCATTAACTTAAATTTATAATCATATACTTTCAATATTCACTTTTTTTTTCTCTATTAAATTTAATTACTAGCATCTCAAATTATTAACTTAAGTTTATAATATCCTTATACATCTTAATTCTTCGTTATAAACATAATTCCATTAAACACTTTCATTTCCTAAGTTTTACTTGTATAATATTCTATTACATATTCTTATTAACATTTCAACTTTTAATAGTTTGGTAAGTTATATATATATATATTAAGAATGCAATTGAAAGTTACACAAGTTATCTCATTCACTTTAGTTAACAAAATGTTTAATAATTACATCTTCTAAATTCATTATTCTTAAATTTACTAGTTTCCAATTTCTTATATATTTCATAAATCACTTACATAAAATTTCTTATTTCTGTTTTTAGAAGTTCTAATTATTAATATAGAATTTTATTATAGTAATTGAAATTTCTAATTTACAAAAACCTAAGAACTAAACACCGGGTTCCATTTTCAAATCATTTCAAAATAAAAAATATATAATCATATCTCTTATATATCGAAATACTATTAAGAAATTTAAAATTAAGATTTGTTATCAAAACAAGTGTGTAGTAAAACTACTACAGTGGCCTTCCCACTTTGAAACTCGAAATGAACGTCGATGATGCGTGCACTCATCACCGAAATTATTTTCCAGCGACGGAGAGGGGAGTACAGAACTTATTTCCTTTAAAAGTTCTTTTTAAAACTTTCTTTCAAATCACATTGAAATATTTATATCGGAAAGTACTCCCAAATAATACTAATATTATATTCCAAAATATTTTGTAAGAAATTTTCAAAATCCCGGAACTTAAGTTATAAATTTCTAATTTATATTTACTTTACTTGTAAATCCTATTTTACAATCAATGTTTATAAAATTTCACTACCTAACAAACAACATATTACATCCAACTATATCAATTATAAAAATTATCCTTTTATATAAGAAATATATACTAGGTAAAATTATTCATTTACCTATATTTCAAAACAAATATTACGTCGGTCTGCCCTATTTAGTGTTTAGAAATCCCTATCAATGCCATAACGTCCTATGTACTGCATGGAATTTATAAATACTAAGTAGAACAAATTAACACAATACAAAACCCTTTTTTAACACTAACAAATACGCTCTCTCATATATATACACTCAACGACTCATTCTATGGTATCACTGCCCTATTTCTAATGAGTCAGACCCCACAAAGCTAAGGTTATCGCTAAACCAAGCTCTGATGTTAGGAAATCCAATCTACGATTTCGATGACAACAACTATACAATGGAAATTGAATATACATATATATTTATATATACATGTACTTGCTAGAACAACATCACTAGAAAGACAAGAACGAGGCTCAAAGGACACTACAAGAGACTACAAGTTGATAGGTACAAGGAAGTAAAAGAAAGGATGCACAAAAACTGACATGCACCATATCAGACGTCTGGGTGCACAAGCCAGACGTCTGAAATAGTTCTCTGGAAAAACAAACAGGCTAAACCAGACGTCTGGTAATAGCACTCAGATGTCCGATCCTCTACTATATTCAAAAAATATATAGTATCAGACGTTTGAAACAAATACCAGACGTCTGAATTCAAACTCGAACTTCAGAAATGAACTACAACTGCCACATGTGAATGGACATCTCCGCTTCTCTTCGCCACAACTCTTCACCATCAACAGAAGCAACCTTAGAGGATTCATTAATGGATGTAACTACTCAAGATACTTATCTACAACTATATATAACATCAAGAATCAAGAGAACAAAAACTTACTTCACTTACTTACGCTTTCTAATTCTATACTCTATTATATATTCTTGATCTCTACACTCTAGCAATCTTTACTTGTATTCACTCTTCCATATACTCAGTCATAGACAATATTCCTTAGAAATATATTGGAAGCAATTGTACTAATTTGTAACAACCCGCATATTTTACGATTGAATATTTAAATATTTTATTTAAATATAGAATCGTTAATCGGATTGAAGTCCGAAAAGCTACTTTTTGCAAACAGTCGAATTAGGACTCGAGACCACTTCCATTGAGTTCAAAATGACGTTTGCGACCTTTTTTAGTATAAACTTCAATATGTTTGGAGATAGTAGAATTTTGCTACTTTTTCACTTTGGACTTTGGGTTTGGTTCAGCCCATTTGCCCAATTCTGGTTTCATTAACTCAAGTTCGACTCCCTCTCCTCTTCATTACTTCACTTTCATTTCCTAATACTCAAGCTTCATAAAAAATGGGGGAAAAGAGTGGAATGGGAAATTAAAACTCCAAGCCCTAGTTCATTTGCAAATCCTTCTTCTAGCTCCAAATTCAAAGAGAACCCATTGGTAAGCATCTCCTTCTTCTTCTCCAACTCTTTCTCCTTCCAATTTCAGAAATTCCTATACCTAACTTTGGGAATGTTCTTCTTTTAAGCTTTGATTCAAGCTTGTTGTTTTGGAATTGAAGAGTAATTGCTCTTGCCATTGCTCCAAAGCTTCTTCTTCATTTGTTTGGGTTCAAAGGTGAGATTTTTATCTCACATCTATGTTTATAATTATCTTTGGTTGTTGGGTATGAATTCCTAACACTTCTTCATGTGCATTTGCCCTTGATTTGGATTGGTTTTGTGAATATTCCAATTTTAGATTTTTGAAGTCAAATTTATGTAAAAATCCTTTTATGGATGTTTGATCATGCTTTTGGTGATGCAACGAGGAGCATATAGGGCCGGGTTGTTGATTGGCATAAACCCTTAGAGCCAATGTTCATCCGGTTGCATTTTGGAAGAGTTTGCTCTTCATTTGGGTAGGCTGAAAAACAGCCCAGGCATGATTCAGTCGACTGAAATCTCTGTTCAGTCGACTGAATCTGGAACCCGAATGTTTCCAGGCATGATTCAGTCGACTGAAATCTCTGTTCAGTCGACTGAACCTGGAAACAGAAAGTTTCCAGGCCTGATTCAGTCGACTGAACCTGGAACAGAAAGTTTCCAGGCAAGATTCAGTCGACTGAAATCTCTGTTCAGTCGACTGAATTTGTTGTTTCTGCCCACTTTGCCTTTTGGGATTGAATTTCCAATTTGAAACGATTCGTGATGATCCTATTTGTTGTTATCATGTATTATGACTTTGCTGACTCCTTTTTAGGGATTTTTGAATATCTATTTCGATGGATTCTTTATCGGTTTCTTTGGATTTGATTCACGTCTTCAAATGTGAATTTTTATGATTGATTGTTTCTACAATCACATCTATGATTTGTCACTTTAAATATAAAGGTTTTCTATACTAGTAGTAAATATAAAAACCCTTTCATCAAAACGATTTCAACACTATTTTATTACAAACTCGTTTATAAAACCGTTTTCCAATCTATTAGTATATACAAACCTTTACTTCATTCGTATGAGAAAATATAATTAAACGGCTTAGCAAAACAAGTGGTATGAAACGCTTGCGTTTACTTCGTCGATTAATTTATGGACTTATTCGATTGAAACTCTTGTGACAATTTTCTAGTGGAGATCTACAATCTGTTCGTAAATATTTGAGTTAAGCAAGTGGTTATGGGACATGAAGCTAAACTCTTATATTTACTAGCTTAGTGTAATCGACACTTCTTGATGATCGATGATGATCATTTTATGGTTTAGACCAGCAATGTGCGATGTCTCTTTGTCCACGTGGAGGACTGTTCCTCGTTTTAATGAGCTTCGCCTCACTTCTCGCATGGGTCGTACCTATCTAGGTGCATCGATGTTTATTTCATACATGGGTCGTACCTATTTAGGTGCGTCGATGTTTGTTTACTTCGTGGAGCAATCGGCTCAATAAGTCGGGGCATGGGGCGTATCTTTCTAGGTGCGTCAATGTTCGTCTATGCATGGGTCATATCTTTCTAGATGCGTCGATGTTCGACTTTGCATGGGGTGTATCTTTCTAGGTGCATCGATGTTAGACATTACATGAGGCGTACCTATCTAGGTGCGTCGATGTTTATTTATGAATGGGGCGTATCTTTCTAGGTGCGTCGATGCTAGAGCATGGGGCGTATCTTTCTAGGTGCGTCGATGTTCGACTTTGCATGGGGTGCATCTTTCTAGGTGTATCGATGCTAGACTTTACATGGGGCGTATCTTTCTAGGTGCGTCGATGTTCAATTTTATGGGATTGGCCATCCTCTTTCTTGTGTTTTCTGGATTTCTTGTTGATGATTTCTGGAATTTATGTTTCACCAACTTTTACAATTGGCATTGATATGTATGTCATTATTGTGGCTTGGTGAATTAAATAAAGAATATGACATTCTTTTTAATCTTTGAGAAGATTCTTGTGATATTGATTAATCACTTGTTGGTTTTCAATTACGTACTTATCACAGTATGGTTTATGGTTATGATACGTTATTGTCATATCTCTTATTCTATATCACTTTATCTGATATTTATAACTAGACTGATCCGTTTATTATTTTCTTCTTAAATAATACTCGGGTCAGACTGAGATATTACAGGTGCTTCCTCATGACTTCCTATCTGGAATCATCATCTGACTTTTGGTTTACTACTTAGATTGGTAGTTTTTGGATGTACACATTTGGGATATAGACTCTTTGATGTGTACTTATTCTTTTGTGTAGCTTGTAGCTGTTCTTTTGTATTATAGTGGATCTTTCAGACCACTACTCTGATGTACACTTATATGTGTTATATTCATATCTTCTTCCGCCTTTGTGATATAGATGTCTGTGACTGATTTGTGTTATGTTTATTTCTATGTTTGTTTCCGAAGATTATATATAGCCACTGTGTGATAGCTTTGAGTTTGTATCGGGTATGTCGGATTTCCTCCTTAAATGAAATGCATGTTATACTATCTGACATATCGGTGCTCGCACAAAGAAGTTACATGGATGGTCGCTTCTCAACAGCCTTATTCTCCGTGCTAGTCGACAGCATTACTCCGTAGTGTTCTTGGCTAGCGTGGGTATAGAGGTGGGGCGTCACATAATTAGTCAACATCCGTGTTATATTAGAACACACATTTGACAAGAACAACTCAATGTAACCAAGCTTACTCCTCCGGGCGAAGCGAGGGTTTTTGATAGTCGAATTCCGAAGGGGAGCTTCAGGACTGGATGTAGAACGGGAGGTCTGAACCAATATAAAATTCTGGTGTGCTTATTCTATATTTACTTAGATTAATATTATTTTAGTTGCATCATATATTTTGTCACATATACTTGCATATACACTACACGATCCACCCCGTAGACTTTCATTTGATACCACTTGTAATGACCACATTTTTGGACGGTTCAAATTGAGAATAAACCACACATGTCAGAATCAAACCATTCAAAAGGGAGGATTGTTATGGGATAAATAAAAAATAAGGAAAGAAAGAAAAACAAATACAGAATCTCACAGTGGAATGACAAAATATAATAATCAAATAAACAGTTCATGAAGCTGTTTACAAATAACATTTGATTATACTTTTACAATACAGATCAGAGTTACATACGACAAGAATAAATAAATAAATGCACCGGAACAACATGGTGCAACAAAATAAATAAAATAAATAGTAATAGTATTAAATCTTCGTCTTCGTCCTCCAGAAAGCAGTATTCGATAAACAGAAAAGCTCAGACTGAGCCGAGCGAATTGAAAAGACAAAACACTCGAGTCAGAACTAAAAGATCTTACGTAAGTTAAATCAACAATAAATAGATATGAGTGTGACGGCGTCAGAGATGTTTACGGGGTTTGACATCTCCTATCCAATGTCAACGTGAGTGCAATAACTTAAGAGATGTTCGGGATTTACATCTCCTAAGGATCCGTTAAACTATCTAAATACATAGTACAATACGCTATTATAATAGTGTCTACAGTAAAGTAAAGTATTAAAATAGTGTTAAGGCGTTACCCATACCCCCCTTAATACATTTTATATAATACCGTAGTCTATATAGATACTGTAGACTCCACCGTAAACTGGTGGGCTATCAGGGAGCACTCCATAGGTACGACATAAAACAAACTCGTAGAAGGCGCGTAGGGCATGTGCAGACGGCACTCGAGGCAATGCCAGGGTAGGATTCTACCAATTGCGGATCCGGACTGGTGGTAACGCATAGCAGCTACTACCGCCTACGTCGGAACACACTCCCATAATCAAAATCAAGGGGTGGCCACCAAATCATCACAAAGGTATAATATGGTATCGAAGAAGCATGTCCGATAGGAGGAATGACCTCACTTGGTCCGACATGGCTCCTGTTTTAGTCACATCTAAGCTGACTCGCGGGAGTCAAGGTCACGTAAATACCTCATACAGAATCGTTCGCCGAACCATCCTACTTCATTTATGGAATCTCCACCATGTACACAGTTGTTAAAGTGGTTTTCGGTATTGGTAGAGAGTATGACAATATCCGATCCCGGTCTCTTTAACAACCAAACACTTATTTCACGCCAGACGGTTCTTTTACATTTCAAAAGTCAATTCATAATTAATATCAAAATATCATATTCAATTTCAAACCATATCACTTTTGAAATCATATTCACTTTCAAAACCATATTCACTTTCAAAATCATCTTCACTTTTGAAATTGTCGATAAGATACGTTAATAAAATCCTCATTCCAAAATCATCATATTTACTCAAATATGTCATTTCACAAAAAGGTATCAATTTCAAATCCCAACTTAGGTTGTATCATCATCAAGGATTTAAGTATAAATACTTTAACTTTTCACAGTCTGAAATTTTAGAAAATAGTTTAGATAGTCATAAATAGTTTTAAAAATATTTTAAAATAGTTAAAATACTCTAAAATAGTTTAAATGATTTAATATAGTTTAAAATAGATTAAAATAGTTTAAATAGTTAAAATAGTTTAATTAGATTTAAATTAGATTAAATAGATTTAAAATAGATTAGATAGATTTAAATTATATAAAATAAATTTAAAATTTATTAAATACATTTAAAATAGATTAAATAGATTTAAATTATATTAAATAAATTTAAAATAGATTAAATACTTTTAATTATTTTGAAATGGGTAAAATATATTAAATTGGATTAAATAGGTTATAATAGATTAAAATAAATTTAAATAGTTTAAATTGATTAAAATAGTTTAAATTAGTTTAAAATAGATTTCAAAGATATATTCAAACATTTTCAGTAAATCAATTTTGATAAAATTCAATTATATTTGACAATTCAACTTTGAAATTCCAATTTAAATCCTTTTAGCAATTCATTAAATCAATTCCAATTTCAACATTAACGCTTGGATTTTCGAACATAATTCAGTTTATATAAATCTCTTTCTATTTCAAAATACTAGTTAACTGAATTCAAAATTTAAAGATTTGAAAATCATTTAATTTAACAAATCTGATGTCCGTATATAATTTTCTACCCTATGGTCAAGTGATACAGACATTTATCATTTCAATCCGCAATTTAAAATTTTATGGGTATAAATCATTTCAACCCGTAATCCCGAATTAAAATAAAATCCATAAAATCGCTCGAGTCTATCATTTCAACCCATAACGATTTTTCCTAATCTATAGATCGTTCGGGTATGTATCGTTTCAACCCATAGAGAACTTGTAGTGTTATAACAATATAAAATATAACATCCAGTCATCCAATATCAACAATCAAACATCCATCACAATCCTCATCCAAATCAACCAATAAATAATAACAATTTACCGATCATCAATAACAGATATTAACTGGAAATTTTAAATTTCAATATTAAATTATATGACGATTAAATGCAATAAAAGTCACATTTAACTGGAATGACAATTTAAATATATCAAACATCAACCTATCAGTTTCTAATCACATCATAAATTTAATTTAACTAACATAAGACAATTTAGTAGTTGTGAGTGGGTTAAAACACTCGCCTTTGATTTCAAACCGATTTGAAATCCAAAATAAGGCCCAAATTTGAACAGTCTTAGAATTCATCTAAACTAGTGTCAAATTGTCTGGAATTTCAATACGATCCCAACAAAAAAACCGCGTGCAAATCCGACCTCGTATGTAAAAGTTATGAACATTAGAAGTTATACAATTTAAATTATATGTAAATAAAAATAAAATAATTTGTTTACACGTCAGCGGCTCTCTCCCTCTCTCCCACCAATCGAACGCGACATCAGGCAAACGACCTCACTCCAAAACCCTACTCAGCCGCCACCTTGTCATGAATTGTTGCCGCCTCCACGTCGCCTTCCACCACGATCAGGCCTCACCATCACCCTTTGCCTCGAGAGCCGCTCCTATCCCCAAGTCGCACAGCCTCCAGGCTCCATGAAATCGCCTCCGCCTGCATATGGTCGTCGCTCCCTTGCACGCTTCCTCAGGCAACTCAGATTGACAATAACCACCAGAAGACCCATGGATGAACTCAGCTCGGTGACAACTACGAGCCCATGCCTCCTGATCGTCGTGAAATTGACAATCCGCCGTTGAATCACAATGACCGCATATGAATGGCCGAAATTAATCTTCCATTTCTAGCAAAACTACGATCCGAATCAAAAAACAAATCACAGCAGTAGATTGCGCTCTTCGAGAGCTTCGAATCGATATATAATATGATAGGGTTTTGAGAAGTTTGATTTTCGATTTGAATTTGAAATTGGATTTTGGGTTTGTATTTGGGATTTGTTACTGCCATTAGAAGGAGGAGATAGAAGTTGATGTACGTACAAAATAAGAAAAATGACTACTAGGTTTTGGAAAACAAGACTATTTATAATAACGAAGCCCGATAAGAAGATAAACACATATCGAATTGGTACAAATGACAAATAGCGACCCAAAAAGCCCATTCTGCCTCCAAAACAAAAGTGGGTCATCCCATATATCAAAATAGATGTTTTCAATATTTTTAAACTCAATGGAATAGGCTTAAGTCCAAATTCCATCGTATGAAGAAGTTAGCTTTAAAATCAGCTTATTTCAAATTGAATTCAATTAAATTGATTTCTACGCGTTTCAAGTCCGTACGATCAAACGACAAGTCCGATCGATACGAAACTTGAAATCCTACAATAATTCACCATTATGGATTCGATGAAACTAGTTTCGTTGAAATCCAAGACAGTGGCAAAAATGGTTATTTTCACGTTAATTAAATAAATTATTATTAAATTGATTAAATCACTTTTCAATTCCACTTTTAATAACTAACAAATTTTATCATTTTTGATTACTTAGACATTTACAATAAATTAAAATAAATTTACATATCAATTCAGTGTTAAATATTACACTAATTAATTACAGTGTTCAATTTCAATTGTAATTAGATCCAGTTAATTATAAATTAAATTTCAATAAATTGATTAAATTTGATTTCAATCTTTTTATTCAATCAATTATTACTCTATGGGCATAGTTAGCATTGGTTTATCTCTTATTACATTAATATTCTCCAATTTCATCTTAATTTCTATTAACGTAATATTTAATTACATTTAATTGCAATTGATTTCCAATTTAATTTAATAACATATAATAATTGTCACCATTAACTTTTAATCACATTTATAAGTTTATTATCTACCACATATGTTATAACCATTCACCTAACACTGGTGTTATGCAATTACAACCGATTACATATTATTTCACCAATTAATATAATTTGTTTCTTATTTTAAATTTATAACTTACAATTATTACAATTTCTTGAGATTACACTCAATTAATCATCTATTACATTAAATTTATATTATTACTTTATTTCTTTATTTACAATCTATAACCAATTACGACTTTACAGTCATTTCAATAAATTGGACTTACATTAAAATAGTCATCAAATATCTTAAATTAACATTACTACATCTCATTCTAGTTACTCCTTTCAATATTAAATCTTAAATTTTTAATTTTTCACAACATAAAATTTCAAACATAAATTAATTAATAAATTTAATTATAAAAAATTATGGGTCATTACAAGTGGCTTATGAATTTTGTTCGACACAGTTGATCAACGTTGTCGATAGGGGTTCCTAAACACTTAAACTAGGCAAATTGACACAGTATGGTTTTGAAATTGGGTAAATGAAATAAGTTTACTCAGGATATATTTTATATATATAAAGAATGATTTCTAAAATAACATAGTATTTTTAAGTTGTTGTTTGCTAAGAGATAATAATATTTATTATTATCATTTAGGGTTTGTTTAGTCATGCTCGTCCGGTTTAGGCATTGACTATTGTTAGTGTGTACGAGTAGCCCCCTTCTTAAGATTTGTATTGGGTAAATAGGAATTGGGTAAAACATTGAAACGAACACCTTGTGAATTAAGTTTCACAATTTAACCATAAGGAGTTCGATGTTATGGTTGAATTGAAATTTGATTAAAAATGTTATCAAAGGTCAGAATATTTTGAAATAAATATTTAGAAATGGATTAATAAGAATGGGTCTTTTGATTAAAAAGAAATTAGGTTGAAAACTTGAGAACCTAAATCCTAGAGTTTTTGAAAAATGATCTCCAAGGTTTTGGAAAATAATAAAAGTATTAGAAATTAATATAGATTTAAGTACAAATTTTTGGGATTGAAAATGTTAAGTAAAAGGTGTTTTCTTTAGGGTAGTTTGGGAAACAAGTCTTGATTGTTTTGTGATGATCGGAATAATCTTCTAAGTGATAGTCAAATGTTTGCCTAGACGAATGTTGAAATTATTCTCTTCATCATTGTATGATCAAAACATGTTCAAACCCGAATGAAACCAAAGCAAGTTGTGAAAAATGGTTTATGGGAAATATAAAAGGTATGGTTTCCAAAAATGAGATTTTGGAAATAAAAAAATATTTTTAAGTTAACTAGTTCGAGTGGCTCGAAAATAACTTAAAATTAGGAAAGAGATGTGTTCGAATGGTAAACACCTCTCTTGAGTATTATCCTTCTTGGTAAGGAAAAGTACGACTGTTTGGTAGTACCCAGTCCCTTAGTATTATTTTGGAGTTACTCCAGCTATATATATTCTATGATTTAAATATAGAGCTTCATTTCAAAAAAGTTTTTGAAGTAAAAGCCGATATTTGGATCTTAAGTTTTCTTAAGAAGATAAATTCGAAATGGAATAGTGGAATCAGATAGGGGTATATACACTTAAGCTGTAGTGGAATATTTTCATAAATAATTTAGTGGGAATAGAATCGGTATTAGGGAGAACCATTTAATTGAGTGCGTAGGATGGGTGTAGATCATTTCTCCTTTTTATATGGTTTTGATCTAAGATTCGAGTATATGACTTTGAGGTGTTTGCACCGTTCCGAATAAGGATTTATTACTCGACTTTGACGGCAAACACTTGATGAGAATTCTTGGTGTGGGACTAAAATTTTCTATCATAGTTACAACTATGTAAGGAGAACAGAGGTTCCAAAGCAAGGAGCCTGATCGGAGTCTGCACTAGAAAATCGGGTAAGCGATACTAGTTCGGAGGTGAAGTTATGTATTCGAGTGAGATCGAATCAAGTTTTGCATATGAATGGTCTATGTACCGTAGGAACTGGACCAGCCCGCAACGGAAGTTATGGTAGAATTTCAAAAAATTTACCCTATTGGATCTTTATTGGGCCTATGAAGTCTAACTAAATTAGAACATTTCTAAATTTAATTGAAATAAAATCATTTATTTTATTTAAATTCAAATATATCAAGATTTGAAATTAATTTTATTTGATTTAGTTTATAAATAAATGTATCATATACATATATGTATGAGTGCATGTGTAACATAATAATCCGTGAAAAGTATAATATGCCCATATGTAGATGTTGGGATTTACATCGCAACAGACATATTAGCTCATTTTGTATGTCATGTATGTTGTCCAAATATGTGCATGTATATGTGTTACAATACACACACACACACACATATACACACATATGTATGTATAAATATATTATATATAATATATGAACATAGAACATTTGTATATAGATAAATATATATATAGAAAGAGAGAGAACAATTATTAAAAATTATTTATAATTCAAAATTAACTTATTTTTGCAAAAATAATAATTTCAGTATTTTAATTTGTATATATTATGAATAAAATAATGTTTTCATCCATAAATAATTAACATAAAATAATCTATTGATGAAAATAAAATTTTTACAATTTTCAAAAATCTAGGATCATAAAATAGAGCATAGAAAATATATGGAGATTTTTCAAAGTTGAAATATTATTTTTCAAAACAAATACATTGATTTTGGCAATAATTATTTAATATAAAATAATATATTATTAAAAATTAAAATTTTAAAATTTCAGAAATTCTAGGATCAAGAATGAAAGGTTACAAAAAATTTTGAAGAATTTTTCAATTAAATTATTATTTTTAATCAATCATAAATAGTTTTTTTGAAATAATATTAATTATTAAAAATAATAAAATTTATTGAAAAAATACTAAATTTTTTATATACATTTCTGGAATGATATAATATTTTTTAAAAATATATAATTGAATTTTTAATGTAATAATTATTTTATATATAATAAACAATTCAAAATTCAATAACTGTTAATTTAAAAATATGAATATATGTATGATAATTAATTTTCGAATTTGTAAATTCATATTATATATAAGTAAGTGTAATAAATTTTTTAAATCATATATATATCTTATATATGCATATATGCTATAATGAGAGAGAAATATACACTAATATATATATATATATATATGAATTTATTAATAAATATATATAAAACAAATATTAATGACAAAAATTGATTTTTTACAGTAAACAACATTTGTCTATACATAAATCAAATAGTATAACAAACAAATTATGCACATAACCATACTGATTTATGACAACTACATCTACGTACAAAGTCTCACCTAACTAAACATATAGTAGCAATATATTTAAACAGATATGAAATTGCTCATTATAGAATCATATAATATAATTTAATTACTGTAATATGAATTAAAATTACCATTTTAATGATGCCTTTGAATCCATGTTGAAGCAATGAATTCCCTTCCTTTTATTGTTCTTGATTCGTCAGATTGCAAGTCCGGAATCAGCGATCTCTAACTATCGAATAGTTTTATTTTAATTTGAAATATATTTGAGAATTTTGGAGTGGATTGAGAGCTATGTTTTAACCAGCAACGTAGAAGGTAATGGGGGCCAAAAAGGTTAGTAATTATTTTTAGAGATGCATACATATACATATACATATACATATACATATACATATACATATACATATACATATACATATACATATACATATACATATACATATACATATACATAGGGTTGTATTAGAGAGAAATGAGGAAATACTTTTTACCCATTCTCACTTGATCTCAACCCATTATCTCCAAGCCAATTCCCTATGTTTTAGCCACCCCTAGACCTTCCCAAAATTGAAATTTTACAGCCCTAATGATGGGCTTTAAACCCATCTAAGCCCAAGCCAAAATACTACGCAATTAAATCTAATTTGATCGCTTGTCGAAATTGTATATCGATCGATATATTTATAACTGTTATAAATATATATATATATATATATATATAACATTATTTATTTCTCAAATCATATTCAAATTTTAGAATTTAATTAATTTATAACAATTATAAACTAATTAAATCGTTCGGTCTTAAGGGAATTCATCATTTCGGCTGTGTAACTCTTGGGTGTAAATTTGGTCAGCGATTAACATTGAACTATTCTGATGTTAACGTTCACACGTCACTTAGCAGGTGGTGTGACATTATGGCCAAATTTATCGCTTACTCATTTTTGGTAAAATCCAATTTTAGTTTAATAAGCGTTTCTCGGTTGTGACACTTGTTTACATCAATTCTCCTCGTCAAAACTATATCACTTTGGACTTATGGAATTTGGTAATGATCAAAATTCCAACCTCATCCACATTCAACTTTATAGTCTAAATACAAAGTCCTTTGTTCAATAATAACAATTATTATTAATCGAAATGCTCTGGCTAGAGACTTTGACTTGAGTTGACTATGATACTAACCGCATATAACCGAAGAGACGAATCCTCTCTTGAATAGTGCTTCACTTCCAATACTTCCACTCGACTCAATTATAGTCACTCGATGGACGCCATGCCATGATTTGGCTATAATCAAAGCGGAGCTTTCATATTGAAGATCCACAGTATTCTTAAGTCGAGAGAACTGTGTAAATCAGTCACATTGATATTTTCTATTTGACCTTAGTTATATTAACCAACAGAAACTATCGAGTGAGTCGTTCCATAGTTATCCAATAACTATTAGTACGTAACCTCTAGGTGCCCCCAGCAGTCATGAGTAATACACTGTCCAACATTTGGAGAGCGTTACGTACTCCAGTCTCAACGGATACATCGATATCTAGTCTCGATGCATCTTGACTAGGAACATTTAAAATGGTATATTTGTTTCGTTGTGATAAATTACTCATAGTTACAACACTTTGTAACTACTATCACAAAATATACCATTTATGGATTTTTCTATTAAATATACTTTTAATCAAGTTAATTAATTAATATAATCACATTATATCAAGTATATAATAGGAAGAAAATACCTTTTAATTCAAAAAAGATTGGTCAACGAGTTAGATATATGTAACAAATTACATAATTGCCCCTAGGGCATACCCCTAACTCTATCAATCTCCCACTTGCACTTGGGATCAATTATGGAATCTAATTCCAACTTCTCCAATCTGTTTTCTCAAAACCAATTAGGTCAGTCCCTTAGTGAATGGGTATGCTATCATGTTTTAATTATCTACTTTATCGATTAACTCTCTCTAACACTAATAAACTACCTTTATCATGTGGAACGATTCGAAGTATGTCTTTCGACTTCTATTGAGCTTTAAGTTCTATCATGACCAATTTCATGACATTTTTATCTTATAACAATATTATGGGATTCTCAACATTTGAAATCACATTTGGCTCAATTATAAATTTGTGCATTTATATCTATATACATTGGTTTATGGTAGCGCTATTCAAGTTAATGTTCTCAACATTTCGTTGAATCGACCACAATCACTTTTGTTTTGAAACATTTTCAAATTAAAGATTTTAACTTGAATTTTTTCATTGACATGTTATACTCAATATCACTTATAAAAGTTTGTGTCCAAACGTTCCATCATAACGAGTTCGTTGTTTCTATAAACAATTCTCTAGTATTTCATAAATACGCGAGAACACCTCAAACAACCATTTAGTGATATCAATTTGGATTTTATATTTGCTCCATGTATCAAATACATAAACAAAACATAATATCATACACAACATAACCTGTATGATAATTCCTATTACTAATGCATAAGGAATCCAACTTACATGTTCTCCTTTTAATAGGGTGCTCTTGTATATCGTTTTGGGATATCCCTATATCTTTTGTACTCACCATATAAGACATCATTTACAATCCAAAATTGAGTATTAAAACAACTAAATTTAATTTTAATACAAGCATATTGTTAAAATCAACAATGTGTTGTTTACTTATAGTTTAGAAATATCAATGTACTTTTTAACGTTCTTTCTTATGAACACACGCTTCCTCTGCACTTTGATTGAAAATAAAACTATTTGATATTTCTATCAAAATACTTATTCAATCTTAATGCTTATAAAATGATACATTCGTATCAATTCTTGGATCATATCCAAAGACTCACAAACCTAATATCGCTCCCATTGACTTCGAGACATTTTTGGTTAATATGTGTAAACGACTTACTCTAAATCATTATTTAGAATTTTCTGTTTCAATACATAAGTACCAAACACTAAGTCTTATCGAGCGATAATTTTGTGAGTAAATCTGAATTAACTTGAGGATGTTGAATACTGAATCTGTTATGCTAATTTCAACAATTGAAATTTTCGATATTATTCTTATCAACATTGCTTATTTAATTCCAACCACATTAGTCTTTCCAATAAAGACAAAATCTCGTCCGATGGATCACATTTCTTTGTGAGAAATGCGGATTAAGGATCTTAAGGCTAGAATTAACACTAGAGGGGAGGTGAATAGTGTTTTAAGAAATTTGTTAATCTTTTTGAGTTTATCTTACTTTGTTAACAATGTATACACTAATCAGACACAGATATGAACACAGAATCAAACACAGATGCAAATATAAAGTAAAAGCAGTAAAGGAAAGAACACACCGGATTTTATACTAGTTCGGAGTTACCCTACATCCAGTCCCGCACAACCAAGTACGGATTTCCTTTCACAATCAATTCAACAATTACAACCCTCGGTTTCAAGGCTACGAGGTACACGCTCTAGAATCACAATCCTCTGGGTAGAGATACTTGATTTCCGGGGCAACAAGTTCACCCAATTGATTTCTAGGGATACAATCACACCTTCTCTCGCTCAATTGATTTCCAGGGCTACAATCACACCTTCTCTCGCTCAATTGATTACAAAAAGTCTATAACTCAGATTAGCACTTGAATCTTGTAGAGATAGTGGAGAGAATCAAAACCAGATATTATCTAGTTAGATTCGATATTGATTTCGGCAGAGTAATGGTGTAATTTGTAAATAAGAAAGTGGAGAAGAAGAAGAGAAATTAAATCAGAGAAAAGTGTTCTAAAATTCGTTGAAACTGACCCCTATTTATAGAAGAACAACAACCATGACCATTCATGAAAAGTTATGGCGAATAGACACTTCTTTTGAAATTTGAATTTTGAATAAAACTGTCACCATGTCGACATGGTGCCTATGGGCATGTCGACATCCCTCAGCCAAATTTGATGTTTTGAATTTCTATAAAAATAATATTTATCTTATATAAAAACTTTATAAATATACTTGAATATAGTTGAAATTCATAAGTAAATATAAAAACAATATATATATATATATATTATTTAACTATAATTTAAATCAAAGTATAAATAATTTAAAAGTTAAATATATTATTTGAAAAGATAGTTTAAAATCAGGAGAAATTTTGACTCTGAAAATAAAGATGTTTTGAGGCTAAAATTATTTAAAATCGGAATCGAGGGTTTTGAATCTTTTCAAAAGGAAAGTTTTGAAATCATTTCGAAAATAGGATAATTTTGAAAAATCATTTGAATTAAGCTTAGTGGATACAAAACAATGTCCCACTAGATTTTCGTAGGTTCCATCCAATTTGGGTTCCATCCCTTTAACGGGCTCGAAGTGGATTCCATTCCACGAATAAATTAGATATTAAGATGCCAGTGCTTTTCTACGAGTTTTAACAAATGTTCCTAATAAAACAAACTTAACCTTGAAATCTTGAACTCTTGATAATCTTGATACTCATGAGTCTTCTATCTCTATATCTTGAATCTTTATACTGTACAGTCTTCATTCTTGATACCTGCATGGTTAGATCCTGCATATACATATATATCTAAACTTATAATGTTAGTATTTATATTTTATAATCTATTCTAAGGTTGTTGTCATCAAAACCATCATCTCATGGACTAACAATCTCCCCCTTTTTGATGATGATAACCTTTGTTTATAAAATATTTCTTCTATCCTAATAACTCCCCCTAAAACTAACAACTCCCCCTTAATCTATGCCTAACTACCCTATTTTATATTTCTCCCCTTTGTCATCAACAAAAAAACTTACTCCCCCTTATTCTTGGACTTCAGTACCTGCATTGATAAACTATACAACGGAATATATAATATATAGATTAAGAAATAATGATACTTATGAGCATAATAACTTAATTAAAGACTATATTCATTTTAGTGTATATATATATATGTTTCACACACCAAACTTCAAACCAAATAAAATCAATCCACACAATGTATCAATTCAAACCAAATTAAATCAAACAAATTAATTCAAACAAATCAAACAAAGAAAGAAAATTAAACGTTACGAGGAACATCTACCTGTAACGCCCCACCTCTATACTCACAATAACAAAGATTATTAAAAGAAATACTGTCTGTTATTATGAAGAATAAGGCTGGGTAGGAGCGACCATCCGTAGTTGGCCTTACACTAGTATTGGTTACCTCGACAGGAGTGGTATATATTTTAAATTTTTCATCTCTTATTCATTCACTCCCATCGACATATCCAATTCCAGTATAAAACGAACTACGATGGTTCATAATGGTTTAGGACAATATATATAAAAACAACACAGATACACAAAGAATGCGGAACACAGATAAAAACAAAAGTCTCATATATATATAACTGATGTCAGTTACAATACAGTTGATACAATACATATGATACAACTACAATTGTCGACTCTGGAAGTTATATATACACGTACATTATCAACTAATATACATGAATACATATCAACCTATACTATGACACGATTACTCCAAAAGATGTGAAAAGTCTTCATAGCTCAAACAGCAACTCAAAGCAGGAAATCTACAACCTGAAATAACTCGGGTCTGACCCGAGTATTACATTCAAAAGAAAATAATACACGGGTCAGTCTAATTCAAACTCAGTTATTAGTGCACAGAAACATTAATAATTAATTATCAAATAGACGACAGTCACAGAAATCTCGTATATCCGACTCCTCGATAAAAGAATCGGATAACGGCAGATATAACACTAAACAGTGTTAAACAACAATTAACAATCCAAATCAATTTAATCAATTGAAATGTCAATTTAAAAATGGCAATGCTGATTGGCTACAGTACACGCTAACGTGTACTGCCTTGCCAATACAGCCTATGAATTACGCAATAGGTCAATGAATCAAGAACAAAAGAAATATCAATTAAAATCTGTCAATTCTGTTAGGGCTGCAGTACACGCACGCGTGTACTGCCTCGCCACTACAAAACAACTCAAACAATACTAAACAAGATCAGAGGCAACAAGTGAATCGAGTTCAACATGTCACAAGCAAGGCACAGTGGAATAGCAAACTGAAAGTGAGAGCACCAAAGATATGGCACTACAACACATAAATACATGAGTAAGTGACACAACAAATAAATGAACAAGTAAACACAAAGGCTACAGGTTCGAAACCAACAGGCAGTGGCAACATAGAGTATACCAGTGTGAAGGAAATATCACTGCAACATGCACCAGTGACGCATGTCAGCAGCCACAACAGAATGATAGCACCCAACACGATTTTAACATGGCAAGTCCAATATGTAACTGTTTACATATACTCAAGCAAACTCAAGTAACAAAGTATAAAATAGAATGAGGGAAGGCACCAAAAGATACGGCCTCATGGTAACAGATTCAAATGACAATGCCTTACTACAATACTTCATATACATGAAATACAACTGAATCCAAGTGGCTAAAACAGTGCAGACTTGACTGCCACAACATGGTGAGTCAAATACAAGAAACAGTCACTGGTTAGACTGGTCAGGTAAGTATTATATGCAAATTGAACAAATGGGAGCAACATGTCAGGAGCAATTAGGTGTGCCTAAGGTACAACATGTATTCAACTGTAAGACTGAAAAATGCAAGTACCAGACTCGAATGCAAGGACTACAAACTCATGTGCAGTGAAGTCAATTATAAACTCAAACATGGATGAAACCATAATGCAGCTTCAATTGAATCAAGCAACATTGCAGCTTCATTCATGTATATATGACTAAAATCACAAAGCCACTGTTCAACTAAATTCCAAGTCATGACCAGATAGGAGCAAGATCAGTGAATATAAATGGACGACAATGAATTCCATATCTATGCATATGTATTGAAAGCCAGTAACATTGAAGTGGTTTGAACTGCAGTCAAATATATGTATGTGCATGCTCAGTACAAACTCAAAACTACAACAGTGCAAGCTACAAATGCCATCCAGACTAGTTCAGGTATGAACATAATCAAATCTCAACCAACAATGTACTGTAATTAAACAACATGACACTACAAATCGAAGAAGCAAACTTGTTCAGGTAGTACAAGTATAAAGCAAATGCCCCTTAAACCAACTAGTGTACTAATAAGGTTTACATGACTGGACATGTACATGAAGACGACACAAGGGCTCAATATATGTGAACCTAGGTGGACAAGACAAATGCAGTGCAACTCAAAGCTACAAAAAGGTACCGGACTCGAGCACAGATGTAACATGCTCAAGGTAACCCCATGGATGCAACAACGAACTCGCTCGAAAGTCAGAAGTAAATACAGTGTGCACATGACAAAGAGTTCGAGGCCAAGACTAAAACAAAGATGGTCAGAGTAAAAGTCTACAATGCAACCAGAGTGAATATCAACATCAGGGACTTAGCCTACATTCAAGAATATGCGCATACACACATACATATGTATGTATGCACATATACAGTGTTGAATAAACAGAAGTATGGTATAACAAAATGGGACAGAACCATCAGACAAGTAATCAGACCAGGCTACAAATGGACCAGACTACAACAGTTAAGGGATGCATAAGTAACTGATGTAAACTAACCATCACATGATATACAAGAACAAAATGGTTGGACCCAATGCGTATGGATACTATGCAAGACTGTAACCAAGATCAAAGGCAGACCAGTAAAAGGAACTACAAGTGTACCTCTACGACAGACCAGGCAGTAATAAAGCAACTGCACAACTAACTAGAGCCGAGACTACAAGCACAAGGCACGGTGCACCATCAAGAAACCAAAACCAAAATGTACAAATACAACTAAGATTGATGAATCCGGACAGTACAAGACTGACTCAATGCGACTCATGAGTACACAAACAAGTGCAGACGACCCAAGCTCATCACAACAATATGGTAATCCAGGACAGGTTGTACTAAGAATGGCCAGAGACATAATATGTAAATCCAGACTCAATCAAAAATGAACAATGCTCAGATAAGGTCAACAGTGGTGATGCAATGCTAACAACACTCAGATGAACACATGGCCAAGGATTCAACCTAGTAATCATAAAAAAAAATATGCGAGTGTGACAAAGTCAAATGTCACAAATTAAAGCCAAATTCAAGCCGTGGTCATCACGAAATGAGTCAATGCCGTGAATGTCAAGCAACCAAAATATACACGAATTGAAGAAGTCTGAATCAATATCAAACAGCCTAACGAAAACGAATGGCTGAGAGAAAGATTTAACTATTTCCAAAAATTACCAACAAAAACCCAATGAAACTCACGAATTAAAACAAGACAGAAACCATCTAAATTTAAATTAGATGTGAGTGAATATAACATCACTCACCTGTTTCAACGATCGAATCTGAGGTCGTGGTAAACGAGGGGAACGAGCGAAGTTACCCTAGCAGCCATTATCCTTGATTTCTACGACACCCAAATTTGCAGAAGAGCAAAGGTGAGGGCGAAGCCGCCATTTCCTTTTTCTTTTCGATCTCGCGATTTAGGGTTACGAACTGAAATAGATGATGAGGGAAAAGAATGGGTATCCACTGATATCACGGTCACGAACCAATGTGGGCCGATATTTCCAATTCGTAAAGTCCAATACCCATTTACAATTTATAAAAGAGTTTTAACTTTATAAAAATCCAATTGCAATCTTGGTAGAAAATTTATCAAAGGATTCCACCCGATCAAATTCAATATCAATTTCCATCACTTTAATCGTATAATGATGATAACTAACTTTTACAATCCCGGGTTGTTACACTACCCATCCATCTTCTCCAAATATAGGGTCTGCTTTAATTGCATCCCAATTCTCATTGTCATTGGTGAGAGAGACAGGAGGATGTGCTTATTTATCATCCTTGTGTAGAGAGGAGATCATCCATCGTATTCTCAATTCTAAGTGACGCTGGTTTCGTAGAATAAAAGAGAGAATATTCTTGAATGAATTAAGTGTTTCTTCAAGATTTTCAGATAGATTGTGAATATGATTGGCCATAATTGAATTAGAGAAAGAAATGAAGGATATAGATAATGAGAAATAAATTTCAGTGAAGATTTCTGGAAGAAAAAGGTATATATAGGTGTAGAAATTCGTTTGAAATGAATAAACATTTGGTAGTTATTCAAATTTCAAATTCAAAATCAATAATCACTTCTGACCAGTACATGTCGACATGGTCTTCTAGGGGATGTCGACATGGGTTAGTGAAAATTTATGACAACTTTGATTTTGTGAATAATTGTGTATATGTATATATTTATATAATATACTAACATTTATTCTGGAGATAAGATAAGATAGATAACAGAAAGGAAATTTCATTTCATTATGATAATACAAAGATTAAGCATAATGAACTACACGAACATTCGAGAAAAAAAACTAAGATAAATACAATAAGATACTAAAAGATAAAACTAGTTAGAAGATGAAGATGATGAAGATAGTCCAAGTTTCTTGCTGACTTTTGAAAAGAACTTGTTCATCTTCGAAGAAATATTATCCAACTTCTTACTAACGGATCGTTTTAAAATCCGTTGATTCTCCACAATTATCTTTTGGTTTTTGAGAAGGGTTTTGTTGGATGGATTGGAAGGATATTCTATGCTTTCCAAAGAGGTTTCACCTTCTTCTTCTTCTTCTTCAATTTCCATTTCATCCCCTTCTTCTCTTTCTTCCTCTTCCTCTTCTTCCATTTCCTCATGAGCCAAACGCTCTTCCTTTTCGGTAAGGGTTTCATAAGGTTGAAAAACATATGGGATTTTCATGAGAGAAATGTTTGAGATATTAAAAACTTTTCTTGAAATAAATTCTTCTCCTTTGAAATTTACTCCAAAATAGTTGAAAATCTGAGTAAGGTAAATTCCATGATATAAAATGTTTTCTCCCATTTCAAAATTTTTAGGACGAAGTTCATCCAAAATAACTTGCGCCCAATTGATATCATAATTTCCGAAAATAGCAAAAAGCGCTTTGCACACTTTTGAAGTAGGATTGTTAAAATTTCCCGATCTTGGGGTCAAAGTATGTTGTAAGAGAAGATTGACAATTCTTGCTTTAGGATGAAAGTTTCGGTTTTTAAATTCAAAGTTTTCATCTCCTTCAAAAATATGATGAAATGTCTCATGATCATGTTCATCGATTTGAAAACTAGAAAGATCCATTCCCATGCTTTTGCAATTGAGAATGGTACCCAAAAGATCACAATTCAAAACAATTTGAGTTCCTTTGACACTACTCCAAATTTCATTCTCATTTCCAATATAAAAACCACGGTTTAAATTAGCATAGAAGATTTTGACAAGATTAGGATAGCAAACAAAATCATTTTGAGAAGAGTCAATAAGACTTAAAACACCATTGTTTGCAAAAAGAAAATCAATTTCATAAGAAGAAAAATCTTGAAAAATAGCAAATTTTCCGGAATGGACTTTGGCATAATTAGCATAATTGATTTATGCTTTAATTGCCTCCGGATCATTGAATAATTGCTCTTTGATTTTTCTGGAAATTCTCATGGTTGAGGGGTTGCTTGAAGAAGCCATTAGAGTAGAGAGTAGAGAGCTTGAAGATATGAAGAGAGAGTTTGAATTTGAAAATGAAAGTGAAAAGATATGATAAAAGATAGTGAATAAATAGACTTTCAAAGGACATATTCTCTGGTCAAAAGGTATCTTTTCAGAGAAATAAATGAAGTGAAAAGGTGGAGGGAAATTCAAACATTTGAATTCAAAATTTGAAATTCAAATTCAGGTAGGCATGTCGACATCATGGTAGGGGCCATGTCGACATGTGCCTTTGAATTTTCATGACATGATTTTTCCTAAGTTATCTAATATACATATATATAAATATTATTATTAATGTCTATATTTCTGAAATATTATTGTACTTATAATATATTTCAGAATGTGTCAAAAATAATAAAAGTAATAATAAAATAATAATAAAAAATAGAAAATAAATTTTAAAATTCAAACAACATATCAATTCAAAATCAACCAATCAAACAATCAAGCAACTAATTCTATGCAAGCAATCTCAACCAATTATATTGTAAATGTGTACCTTTTTCTGAATCCGTTTCTCTGAATTCGTCGGAGTCATGAACCGTTGTGAAACACAAAGTCGAATTATCCGTCTTCTGATCATCATCACTTGAGGACGAGTTTGAGTCATCTAGAGTAGCAGTAAATGCATGCTTCCATTTCTTTGCTGGTTCATTGTTCATAGGAGGATTCTGCTTATCTAGATGCGGACAGTCTCTTTTGATATGACCTGGTTCGTCACAATTGAAGCATTTGATAAAGTTTGATAATGTAGTCTGATTACCGGAATTCTTAAAGTTGTTTCTCTTGGAACTATTCAATTTTCTGTACTTCAGAAATTTCCGAAAATTCCTGGTCATAAATGCTATCTCTTCATCATTATCACTGTTTGAGTCTGATCCGTCGATTAATGCATTGAATGCCATTGATTTCTTTTCAGATGCTTTGCTTTCTCTTCTCCCGATCATTTGAACTTCAAACGACATTAGATTTCCAATCAATTCTTCTATCTTTAAAGTACTGATGTCATTTGCCTCTTCAATTGCAAGTGGCTTTTGATCCCATTCTGGAGTGAGAGAATTTAAAAATTTTCTGACTTGATCTTCTTCCGAAAATTCCTTTTCCAAAGATATTAAAGAATGCACAATATCTTGAAATTGACTGTACATATCTGAAATAGACTCATTAGTATTCATTTTAAATAACTGAAACTGATTTGTGAGCATGGAAATTTTGGTCTGTTTAACTTTGCTTGTTCCTTCGTGAGTTACTTGCAAAGTTTTCCAGATTTCATATGCAGACTTACAAACTGACACTCTATTAAATTCATTTCTATCAAGTGAACAAAACAGAATATTCATTGCTTTAGAATTATTTTATGCAACAGTCATTTGCTCAGTGGTCCACTGTGCAAAATTAGTTGTGGGTTCAGAATATTCAGTTTGTGTGATATTCCAAGTATCTAATCCTACATATTGTAAATATATTTTCATCCTACATGCCCAATATGCATAGTTACTGCCATTAAAAAGTGGTGGTCTGGCAGTAGACTGACCTTCTACAAATGAACTAGTATTGGTGGTAATAGCAGTACTAGTGTTAGTAGCCATTTTGAAATTTTTCAAAATTCAGATAATGAAACTTTTGAAAACAAGGCACTGATACCAAATGTGAGAAATGCGGATTAAGGAACTTAAGGCTAGAATTAACACTAGAGGGGGGGGTGAATAGTGTTTTAAGAAATTTGTTAATCTTTTTGAGTTTATCTTACTTTGTTAACAATGTATATACTAATCAGACATAGATATGAACATAGAATCAAACACAGATGCAAATATAAAGTAAAAGCAGTAAAGGAAAGAACACACCGGATTTTATACTGGTTCGGAGTTACCCTACATCCAGTCCCGCACAACCAAGTACGGATTTCCTTTCACAATCAATTCAACAATTACAACCCTCGGTTTCAAGGCTAAGAGGTACACCCTCCAGAATCATAATCCTCTTGGTAAAGATACTTGATTTCCGGGGCAACAAGTTCACCCAATTGATTTCCAGGGCTACAATCACACCTTCTCTCGCTCAATTGATTTCCAGGGCTACAATCACACCTTCTCTCGCTCAATTGATTTCCAGGGCTACAATCACACCTTCTCTCGCTCAATTGATTACAAAAAGTCTATAACTTAGATTAGCACTTGGATCTTGTAGAGATAGTGGAGAGAATCAAAACCAGAAATTTTCTAGTTAGATTCGATATTGATTTCGGTAGAGTAATGATGTAATTTGTAAATAAAAAAGTGGAGAAGAAGAAGAGAAGTTAAATCAGAGAAAAGTGTTCTAAAATTCGTTGAAACTGACCCCTATTTATAGAAGAACAACAGCCATGACCATTCATGGAAAGTTATGGCGAATAGACACTTCTTTTGAAATTTGAATTTTGAATAAAACTGTCACCATGTCGACATGGTGCCTATGGGCATGTCGACATCCCTCAGCCAAATTTGATGTTTTGAATTTCTATAAAAATAATATTTATCTTATATAAAAACTTTATAAATATACTTGAATATAGTTGAAATTCATAAGTAAATATAAAAACAATATATATATATATATTATTTAACTATAATTTAAATCAAAGTATAAATAATTTAAAA
The DNA here is from genome assembly GCA_030737815.1 of Allium fistulosum. Taxonomy (NCBI): domain Eukaryota; kingdom Viridiplantae; phylum Streptophyta; class Magnoliopsida; order Asparagales; family Amaryllidaceae; genus Allium; species Allium fistulosum. The sequence continues at coordinate 791,850,698 of CM060902.1, read as the reverse complement.
GTTAAATATATTATTTGAAAAGATAGTTTAAAATCAGGAGAAATTTTGACTCTGAAAATAAAGATGTTTTGAGGCTAAAATTATTTAAAATCGGAATCGAGGGTTTTGAATATTTTCAAAAGGAAAGTTTTGAAATCATTTCGAAAACAGGATAATTTTGAAAAATCATTTGAATTAAGCTTAGTGGATACAAAACAATGTCCCACTAGATTTTCATAGGTTCCATCCTACTTAGGGTTCCATCCCTTTAACGGGCTCGAAGTGGATTCCATTCCACGAATAAATTGGATATTAAGATGCCAGTGCTTTTCTACGAGTTTTAACAAATATTCCTAATAAAACAAACTTAACCTTGAAATCTTGAACTCTTGATAATCTTGATACTCATGAGTCTTCTATCTCTATATCTTGAATCTTTATACTGTACAGTCTTCATTGTTGATACCTGCATGGTTAGATCATGCATATACATATATATCTAAACTTGTAATGTTAGTATTTATATTTTATAATATATTCTAAGGTTGTTGTCATCAAAACCATCATCTCATGGACTAACACTCTTTGGTTACGACCACCAAAATCATATTTTGATAGCGTACTTGGAATTCTTTCAGATTTGTGCATCATACCATATAGAGTCAACAATCTTAATGGTTTAATTGAACAACCGAGGGTAACGTATATTTTCGACATTAATAAGAAACTCATAGTTTCTCTTCGATGTACGAGAATACTTCTTAGACAATCTAATGCTATGTGTTCATTTAGGTTAGTTAATTTCACTTTATCTCATATAACCAGTTCTATCTATGGATCGGATCCAATCCCATTTAACTACCAAAAATTTCTCAAAGAAATTCCTTCACAGTGAAGTTGATATATCCTGAAACAACAATTGTTTCTTAGTGCAAATATAATAGTGATTCATAAATGTTTTATGAACCTTTTTATTTATAAAACTAATTTTAGTTTACAAAAATTAATGTTCAAAGCATAAATATTTCATTTGATGACAGGCCTTTCCAAATTTTTTTTTGGAGATTCATACAAGATCCCTCATGAACAATTATTACGTGCAATCTTTCAACTCGCACAGCCTGCCAACTCCTTGATCTAGGATATGTTGGGATTTCTTACAAACCCTTATCTTGTATGATTTTGTAAACTATTGTTTAGATGAAATAATATCAACCTTGTGTACTAATCTTAAGTCACGACCTTATAGAAAGAAACTAACTCAACTTCGCTCACAATTAATCGTAAATTGTCAAACAATGTCTGATTACTCATTATCGACGCATCATTATGTATCACATGGAGGAGTGATTTTGAGATTGAATCTATATTCATTTTTAGGTACATTTGGAACTCTTTCCAATATACTCACTTATTCGACCAAATCAAATCATTTTATTCTATTGCATGTTATTTTATTTACTTTTCTATCATATTCTATGATTTTATCATAAACTTACTACATGTGTATCTAATACACATGTTCATGTTGGTAATAACTCATCGATGAATATAACAAAGTATGTGGAACCCTTTTGGTATTAATAGACTTGTGATTGCATACATCAATATGTATTAATTCAAAGAGTTCATCAACTCTTATGATGCTCCCACTGAATGAGCATATAGCCATTAATTGTTTGAGATATAATTAACCTGTATCATATGATTCATAATTGTAACGATCCGTAATTTCGCTACTTCAAAAATAAGAGATTTCGCTCATTTTAAATTTAAAAGGAATTGAAATCTTAAATAAATATGTTATATATAATAAATAATTATCTATTCTTATAATTAATAAATTGAAAAGTATAAATTTGGATTTTAGAACAAATCAACAAAAGTTATGTTTTGTTAATAATAAATAAAGGCTTAAATAAATAGGTTTAAATATTTATTTGATAAGTTAAATCTTATTTAAAAAAGATAATAAAAGTATATTAATATATTAAAAAATAATGTTAATAATCGTTTTACAAAAATAACCGAAATTTGTCGTATTTTGTCAGTTTTACATACACTATAAAATTAAAGATTTTGATATTATTCAAATACGATTTTAAAATATGAATAGACATGTTTTAATTTATTTGAAGAAGGGAAAAATTCATTTTAAAATTTGGTTTACATCAATATATAGCTTAACAAAAACGTCATATTTTGACTGTAAAATTTGTCAACAAAAACACTGTTTTCAACCGAAACAAGTTGTCGACGAGTTGTTGCAACTTGATACATTTTCTAACACATAAATACAAGTTTAAAAACTATTTAAACATTCTACATTTAGCACTAAAGACAAAAAGAGTTTACTTTTGAAAATGTTTACATAAATAAAAAAGATGTAAAAGTATGATTTAACAAATTTAAATTTAATTAAAGCTTTTATAAAACAACATCATTACCTTACTTCTCATCTCATTAATGAGATGTTATACTTATACATAGAAAAGGAGCAAAAATGTATGATTTAACAACTACAAACCATAAGAAAGTGACACCTCTTCACCTCTTAACACACTCTTCCATAACCATCATTCCATACATTAAATACAACTCAAATCAAAGGCTAATCAAGTTCAAAAGTAAACAAGGTTATTTTTGTCATTTACCATCAAAATCTTCACTTATAAATACAACCTCAAACCTCTTCATTTTCACTTCACTTCACTTTCACAAAATTTCCAAAATCCTTCTCTACTTCCTCCATTTCTCTTCTACCATCAAGCTACCACCTCCACATCACCACACCATCACCTTACACCACCAAAACCGAGCCTAGCTTCAACCTACCCACCTCCTACACCCAAGGCCGAGCCTAACACCCACCTACCCTCGGCAATACCACCTACCCAAGCCCTTACACTCACATACCCAAGGCCGTACAACCATTCCCCTCCAAAAAGCTCCCGGCCAAACAAATAAAAAAAAAGAAAAAGAAAAAGAAAAGAAAACAAAAGCGGTTTGGAAAGAAAATAAGTTAAGGCGAGAATCCAAGACGTTTGGAAAAGCGCATTTGTTCGAAAAGCACGTAGCCTACGAAAAAGTTTGACGGAGTGGATATGAAGGTGAGAAATTCTCATCGCTTTTGAATCTATATTTTAATTATGTTAAAACAATCATATTTATATCCATATGACATATGAATGTTTATTTTATTGTTAATACAGATGATTTGATAGTTGGTTAGATAATTGAATTGTGATAATATATCCCATTATGGTATTAACAGTGAGTGTTTGATTTGAAATCATATGTTATGTGATTTGTTGAATGGATGTTATGATAATGATGAATATGGATATTGGTTATGTTCATTTTGATTAAGTGATCCTTTGTTAAGAAGACCATAGTATAGTGATATGAGATATTTTGGAAAAATAAGTCTCTTTTCAATTAGAAGTGAAATTAAAGTAAAAATAAAAGAGGATTTGAAATTTGAAGTGAATCAGATTTAAGAAGGATAGTTAAATTGAAATTGAAATTGAAAAGAATAATGAAATTGAAATTGAAATCGATTTTGAAAATTGAAATTTAGTTTGAGATTGATTGAAGTTTAAATTGAAATTAGATTTGAAATCTAAGTTTTAAATATGTTTAATTTGAAGTTAGAATTGAAATTGAATTGAAATTGGAATTTAAAAATTTAATATTAAAAAATGTGAATATAATAATATTATAATATGATAATAATGAAAATATATTTTAAATACTTTAAAAAGTGAAAATATTGATTTATAATGATTTTATAAGTGATAGAATTCAATTTGAATAAATTATTTCAAATATTGAAAAATAAGTTAAAACAAGGTGCGTCGCGCAACAGTAGTTCTCGATTTCGCGCCGAAAAGTTCAAATGAATGTGTAGAGTAGAATATACCTCGGAATTCTTCGAGATAAGAAAATTCTGGACTATTATATCCATATCTTCTAAATGAAGAAAGAAAATCAAAATTTTGTTGAGTAGATTTTGAATTAAGTCCAAATCAATTTTCTAGAAAAATCGCGCTAGTGCAGTTAAGTGACCATAATAGGAAATCTTTTTAAATGAACGTTTTAAATATTGGAAAAATATGAAATAAATTTGATAAATCTATTTAAATGGTTTAAAAGAGATTTGGATTGAAAAATATGAATTATCGAATGTTTAAAAGTTTATTTAAACAATTAAGCTTATATAGCACTTTCCGCAACACTTTTATGCTGCGAATGGTATAACTTTTTGAAAATAAGTTTAAATGTAACGATTTTTCCCTGAATCAATTGTGAATGTTTTTAAAAGGAAAATTAAGTGTTTAAACAATAATTTGGAATCGTTATAATCAATTTCAAAATAAAGTTGATAACTGTGTATGCGGAAACGACAAATACATTTGTCCCGCCTGTGAGATCTGGGAAGATAAAACAAGGTGTTTAACTAAGGTTAGGGATGGAGCAACCAATGCCCTAAACTTACCTGGCCTATGTTTTCTTTTCTTAGGCGAGGGGTGGAACAGATCAAAAGGAAAGCCCGGATGCTCTTAAATAAATAAAAAGATCGTATTAAGTTTCCAAAATAAAAGAAGATTAGTATTATCCAAAATTTAAGCACAATCTCCCAAATGAACAAATTACGACTTGGATTGCATAGAGATAATCTTCTTATACTTGGTATTAAAATCCGAAGAGGTAACTCGTCCTATTCGTGGAATTTAAAAGGTTATTTCACCATTATTGCGCCCATAGCACTTGTTGAAGACGGAAATTGATGTTGAGTAAAATTAGAATGATTTCTATGATCCTTTTTACTCAAAAATGTTTGTTAAGATTTATTTTAGGGTTTATCGTAAACGATGTCTTAAATAACATTGTTTTTGACCCGCCTAAAAGTTAAGGAATTTGGATCAAGAGTTAAGTAAGGAAATTTGAAAATATTATCCAAAGCAAAAGAATGAATTTCTTAGAATTATTCTAAGTCGAAAGAAAGAGATTTCGAAATCATCCGAAAATATTTAAAGTGAAAAGAGACTTAATAAATCATATATACTCATATTCATTTTTTTATCGATAATTGGATTTCGAAGGAACCGAGGTCGGATTTGGGTGATTCCTATATGAAAACCACTTCGAACCAATGTATACATTCAAATGTGAAGACATATTGAAGATGATGATTATTGAAGACCGTGGATCTTCATAGCGTGGAAACTACTTGTTGAACATGCTCTGCCCCATTATAGAGTTATATACATAGCAGTGGTCTCCTTGTGGTAGAGATTTTTTGGATTGCAAGGACTACTCGCTACTAGTGGTAGTAGGAGAGTGCCTTCGAGTTGTCCTGTTCCTGGACAATTTGTATGGACGTTTGTCTGACATTGCATTTCTAATGATTACGAACATTGGTTTTTACAAACGGACATCTGTTTGGTGGCGGAGAAGGCAACTTCTCTTAGCTTAACACCCTTCCTTGAGACGTACGAGCTCAAGGGTTGTATTTTTGTGGAAGGCAATTAGTAGTCAACGGAAATGGCAATGTGGCATTCAGAGATGTGATATGTGCTATGTGAAAAGGTAATCGTTGCCTTAAGCCTCATCAGACCGGAAATAACCGAAACAGGATTAGATACGGTAAAGCTAAGTGGGTCATTCCCAAGTAGGATATGATCATCCCCTTCTAGATATAATTCTTTCCGCTATGACGTTCGGGACGTAAATTAATGTGGTGTATGGAAACGAGCGCTCGGTTAAAGGTCAGTAACGACCGGGGGATGACATATTCGGTACTACCTAGTTAAAGAGGTAGGCCGGTATTGTGTTGGTAGAGGGCAGATGCCTTGGGACATCCATCTAGAGGTGTACCCATTCGGAAGGTAGATCCTTCACCTGGTCGTTTGTATGGAAATATGTTCTCCAATAAGAACCTACAGACTTGATTGTAAACCTATTATGCTGGAATTTATCAATGTAACAATTTCGGCTAAGATTAATAAGTTTATTTGCAAATGTTTTCAAAGAGATGTCATTAGAAATAATATCAAGTGTATTTTGATATAAAAGTGTTTTAGTTATCATAAGGTAAAAACCCGTCCGTGTTTATGTGTGGGTATGGTCTTATGAGATACTCTTGTTTTCAAAGGATTTTATCCAAAGGCTGATATATGACACTGTCATTTATTATTTAGTTTTTCTCACGCAGGTTTATCAAGCCTGATCTGGGTATTTTCAATACTCGGGTCAGATCCGAGTAGTTTCAGGTTTAGTCGAAGACGATTGGAGTTTTCCAGAGGAGAGCTAGAGATATTCATCTACGTATGGACATATTCTATTATCCGTTGTACTTAGTTTGTTGTAGTTGATGTTTGTCAGCAATTGTAAGGACAGATGTTTAAAACTATCCAAACTGAATTTAGGTTAGACTCTGATATATGTATTTAAATGTTTTCCGCTGTAAAGATATTTATTCAATATTATATGTTATTCCATTCGTGTGAGATTCTATTCTATCTATTTTTCTTTATTACCCTTCATGTTCCGTATTTTCATGAAATTTGAGTTGGACATGTGTGGTTTATTGTCGATTCAAAGGGTATGGAAAAATGGGCCTTGACATTTGGTATCAGAGCTAAATGTTAAGCGAGAACCTTGGCTTTGTTATGGGTAAAGTCTCATCAGCGATAGGATTAGTAATATCCAAGGATGAGTAACTCATTAGAGATAGGATTAGTAACATCGTAGAATGAGTTATGAGAGTATTATATATATATGAGTGCATATTTGTTAATTTTATAATAGTGATTTTGTTTTAAAAAAAAATTCTTATTAATAAGATAGAAAAAGATAAGTCGGAATTGAGACTAAGGGTAAATATAATATGAAAGTGTAAGTTCTATAACTCATAAAGGAGATAAGGTAATTTGAAATTTAGACACTTTGATTAGGTTAAAAATCAAAGTGAAATTTAGGAATAAGTGATAAGGAATATCATCCTAATATAAAACTTTGAATTAGTGATACATTTTGGGTAATATTTGTAATTCATGATAAAGTAAGATTAGAAGTGGATAGTTTTGAATAATATGGTTAGTAGGTTAATTGTTGGATGAAAATATTTAAGTAACAAATACCATGTGAACTAAGTTTCACAGTTTGACCATAAGGTATTTAATGGATTTAAGGTCAAGAAATTTGATTAAAAATGGGTAGGTAAATAAGTTAAGTAGTTAATCATAGAATTAGTAAGAAAAAGATGTACACTTAGTAAAGTTGTCTTATTAATATATGGATAATATAAATAATGTCAGCTAAATTAAGACCTTAGATAAATAAAAATAAGGATTAAGTATTTTAACTTATTATTTGAGATAATAGTAGAATTCCATAATAGTTAAACCCTTAATTGAAGTAATAACAGTTTGAAGTTTGGGGATATGTATATATACTCTTAGGAAGTAAAGGTATATTATGCAAGTTTAAGTCATATTTGTATGCTTAAGTAATAATGTATTTAGAAGAAAGTAAATGGTTGTGAAATAAAATTGGATTAATTGAAATTTTGAAAAATATATTAGATAAAAATGAATGTGAATAAGTACAAAAGTTATACGTAGAACATTTTGGCACATAAATTTTTGATATATGATTTGAGTACAAAACTTTGAGGTGTTTACACCAATCCGAAAAAGGATTTATCACTCGATTCTTGATGGCGAGCATTGATGAGAGTTTATGATTATGTACATGAGTTTTCTATCATAGTTGAGAGCTATGCAAGGAAAGCGAAGGTTTGTGATCAGGAAGTCTGATCAAAGTCCGCACTAGAAAATCGGAGGATCGATACTAGTTCGGAGGTAAAGTTGTGGATTCAAATAATAGATTGAATCAATTATCACATATAGTATGATGTTTTGGGTCTATCTACATAGTAGTTGGATAATTATCTTAAATAGTACGCGTTAAGATTTGGGGTTTAGTCCTTTAGTATGATATTTTGGTTAACTAATGTAGATAGTTGACTTATGACTATGTATTTACCTCAAGTGTGTAGTATGCACTCAGGTTCAGATTAGGATCAATGATTGTATTTCATGATCAGTATTTAGTAGTAGTATTTCCTTTGACATGTATTGTTGACCTTTATAGTTCTGTATCTTTGACTTCATTTCGAGGACGAAATGCTTTTAAGTAGGGGAGAATGTAACAGCCCGTAATTTCGCTACTTCAAAAATAAGAGATTTCGTTCATTTTAAATTTAAAAGGAATTTAAATCTTAAATAAATATGTTATATATAATAAATAATTATCTATTCTTATAATTAATAAATTGAAAAGTATAAATTTGGATTTTAGAACAAATCAACAAAAGTTAAGTTTTGTTAATAATAAATAAAGGCTTAAATAAATAGGTTTAAATATTTATTTGATAAGTTAAATCTTATTTAAAAAAGATAATGAAAGTATATTAATATATTTAAAAATAATGTTAATAATCGTTTTACAAAAATAACCGAAATTTGTCGTATTTTGTCAGTTTTACATACACTATAAAATTAAAGATTTTGATATTATTCAAATACGATTTTAAAATATGAATGGACATGTTTTAATTTGTTTAAAGAAGGGAAAATTTTATTTTAAAATTTGGTTTACATCAATATATAGCTTAACAAAAACGTCAAATTTTGACTGTAAAATTTGTCAACAAAAACACCGTATTCAACCGAAATAAGTTGTCGACAAGTTGTTGCAACCTGATACATTTTCTAACACATAAATACAAGTTTACAAACTATTTAAACATTCTACATTTAACACTAAAGACAAAAGGAGTTTACTTTTGAAAATGTTTACATAAATAAAAAAGATGTATAAGTATGATTTGACAAATTTAAATTTAATTAAAGCTTTTATATAACAACATCATTACCTTACTTCTCATCTCATTAATGAGATGTTATACTTATACATAAAAAAAGGAGCAAAAATGTATGATTTAACAACTACAAACCATAAGAAAGTGACACCTCTTCACCTCTTAACACACACTTCCATAACTATCATTCCATACATTAAATACAACTCAAATCAAAGGCTAATCAAGTTCAAAAGTAAACAAGGTTATTTGTGTCATTTACCACCAAAATCTTCACTTATAAATACAACCTCAAACCTCTTCATTTTCACCTCACTTTCCTTTCACAAAATTTCCAAAATCCTTCTCTACTTCCTCCATTTCTCTTTTACCATCAAGCTACCACCTCCACATCACCACACCATCACCTTACACCACCAAAACCGAGCCTAGCTTCAACCTACCCACCTCCTACATCCAAGGCTGAGCCTAACACCCACCTACCGTCGGCCATACCACCTACCCAAGCCCTTACACTCACATACCCAAGGCCGTACACCCATTCCCCTCTAAAAAGCTCACGGCCAAACAAATAAAAAAAAAGAAAAAGAAAAGAAAGGAAAACAAAAGCGGTTCGGAAAGAAAATAAGTTAAGGCGAGAATTAAAGACGTTTGGAAAAGCGCATTTGTTCAAAAAGCACGTAGCCTACGAAAAAGTTTAATGGAGTGGATATGAAGGTGAGAAATTTTCATCGCTTTTGAATTTATATTTTGGTTATGTTAAAACAATCATATTTATATCCGTATGACATATGAATTTTTATTTGATTGTTAATATGGATGATTTGATAGTTGGTTAAATAATTGAATTATGATAATATATCCCATTATGGTATTAATAGTGAATGTTGGATTTGAAATCATATGTTATGTGATTTGTTGAATGGATGTTATGATAATGATGAATATGGATATTGGTTATGTTCATTTTGATTAAGTGTTCATTTGTTATGAAGACCATATTTTAGTGATAAGAGATATTTTAGAAAAATAAGTCTCTTTTCGATTAGAAGTGAAATTAAAGTAAAAATAAAAGAGGATTTGAAATTTGAAGTGAATCGGATTTAAAAAGGATAGTTAAATCGAAATTGAAATTGAAAAGACTAGTGAAGCTGAAATTGAAATCGATTTTGAAAATTCAAGTTTAGTTTGAGATTGAATTGAAGTTTAAATTGAAATTAGATTTGAAATCTAAGTTTTAAATATGTTTAATTTGAAGTTAGAATTGAAATTGAAATTTAAAAATTTAATATTAAAATAATGTGAATATAATAATATTATAATATATATGGTAATAGTGAAAATATACTTGAAATACTTTAAAAAGTGAAAATATTGATTTATAATGATTTTATAAGTGATAGAATTCAATTTGAATAAATTATTTCAAATATTGAAAAATAAGTTAAAACAAGGTGCGTCGTGCAATGGTAGTTCGCGATTTCGCGCTGAAAAGTTCAAATGAATGTGTAGAATGAAATATAGCTCGGAATTCTTCGAGATAAGAAAATTCCGGACTATTATATCCATATCTTCTAAACGAAGAAAGAAAATCAAAATTTTGTTGAGTAGATTTTGAATTAAGTCCATATCAATTTTCTAGAAAAATCGCGCTAGTGCAGTTAAGTGACCATAATAGAAAATCTGTTTAAATGAACGTTTTTAATATTGGAAAAATATGAAATAAATTTGATAAATCTATTTAAATGGTTTAAAAGAGATTTGGATTGGAAAATATGAATTATTGAATGTTTAAAAGTTGATTTACACAATTAAGCTTATATAGCACTTTCTGCATCAATTTTATGCTGCGAATGGTATAACTTTTTGAAAATAAGTTTAAATGTAACGATTTTTCCCTGAATCAACTGTGAATGTTTTTAAAAGAAAAATTAAGTGTTTAAACGATAATTTGAAATCTTTATAATCAATTTCAAAATAAAGTTGATAACTGAGTATGCGGAAATGACTAGTGCATTTGTCCCGCCCGTGAGATCTGGGAAGATAAAACAAGGTGTTTAACTAAGGTTAGGGATGGAGCAACCAGTGCCCTGAACTTACCTGGCCTATGTTTTCTTTTCTTAGGCGAGGGGTGGAACAGATCGAAAGGAAAACCCGAATGCTCTTAAATAAAAAAAAGATCGTATTAAGTTTCCAAAATAAAAGAAGATTAGTATTATCCAAAATTTAAGCACAATCACCCAAATGAACAAATTACGACTTGGATTGCATAGAGATAATCTTCTTATACTTGGTATTAAAATCCGAAGAGGGAACTCGTCCTATTCGTGGAATTTAAAAGGTGATTTCACCGTTATTCCACCCATAGCACTTGTTGAATACATAAATTGATGTTGAGTAAAATAAGAATGATTTCTATGATCCTTTTTACTCAAAAATGTTTGATAAGATTTATTTTAGGGTTTACCGTAAACGATGTCTTAAATAACATTGTTTTTGACCCGCCTAAAAGTTAAGGAATTTGGATCAAGAGTTAAGTAAGGAAATTTGAAAATATTATCCAAAGCAAAAGAATGAATTTCTTAGAATTATTCTAAGTCGAAAGAAAGAGATTTCGAAATCATCCGAAAAGAGTTAAAGTGAAAAGAGACTTAATAAATCCTGTATACTCATATTCACTCTTTATCGATAATTGGATTTCGAAGGAACCGGGGTCGGATTTAGGTGATTCCTATCCGAAAACCACTTCGAACCAATGTATACGTTCGAATGTGAAGACATATTGAAGATGATTATTATTGAAGATCGTGGATCTTCATAGCGTGGAAACTGCTTGTTGAACATGCTCTGGTTGGCCCCCATTATAGAGTTATATATATATATATATATCAGTGGTCTCCTCGTGGTGGAGATTTTTCGGATTGCAAGGACTACTCGCTACTAGTGGTAGTAGGAGAGTGCCTTCGGGATTGTCCTGTTCCTGGACAATTTATATGGACCTTTATCCTACATTGCATTTCTAATGATTACGAACATTGGTTTTTACAAACGTACATCTATTTGGTGGCGGAGAAGGCAACTTCTCTTAGCTTAACACCCTTCCTTGAGACGTACGAGCTCAAGGGTTGTATTTTTATGGAAGGCAATTAGTAGTCAACGAAAATGGCAATGTGGCATTCAGAGATGTGATATGTGCTATGTGAAAAGGTAATCGTTGCCTTAAGCCTCATCAGGCCGGAAATGACCAAAACAGGATTAGATGCGGCAAGGCTAAGTGGGTCATTCCCAAGTAGGGTATGATCATCCCCTTCTAAATATAATTCTTTCTGCTATGACGTTCGGGATGTAAATTAATGTGGTGTATGGAAATGAGCGCTCGGTTAAAGGTCGGTAACGACCGGGGGATGACATATTCGGTACTACCTAGTTAAAGAGGTAGGTCAGTCTTGTGTTGGTAGAGGTAAGATGTTCTGTGCCTCGGGACATCCATCTAGAGGTGTACCCATTCGGAAGGTAGATCCTTCACCTAGTCATTTGTATGGAAATTCATTCTCTAATAAGAACCTACAGACTTGATTGTAAACCTTTTATTCTGGATTTAATCAATGTAACAATTTCGGCGAAGATTAATAAGTTTATTTGCAAATGTTTTCATAGAGATGTCATTAGAAATAATATCAAGTGTATTTTGATATAAAAGTGTTTTAGTTATCATAAGGTAAAAATCCGTCTGTGTTTATGTGTGGACGTGGTCTTATGAGATACTCTTGTTTTCAAAGGATTTTATCCAAAGGCTGATATATGACACTGTCATTTATTATCTAGTTTTTCTCATGCTGGTTTATCAAGCCTGATTTGGGTATTTTCAATACTTGGGTCAGATCCGAGTAGTTTCAAGTTTAGTCGAAGACGATTGGAGTTTTCCAGAGGAGAGCTGGAGATATTCATCTACGTATGGACATATTCTATTATCCGCTGTACTTAGTTTGTTGTAGTTGATGTTTGTTAGAAATTGTAAGGACATATGTTTATAACTGTCCAAGCTGAATTTAGGCTAGACTCTGATATATGTATTTAACTGTTTTCCGCTGTAAAGATATTTGTTCAATATTATATGTTATTCCATTCGTATGAGATTTTGTTCTATCTATTTTTCTTTATTACCCTTCATGTTCCGTATTTTCGTGCAATTTGAGTTGGACATGTGTGGTTTATTGTCGATTCAAAGGGTATAGAAAAACGGGCCTTGATAATAATCATATAGTAAAATTATTTCTCAAAACTATGGCTCAGTCTATAATTCCAAAACAACTATAAATAATATTAGATACTTATGTATTTTTGTTGCATCACTTTTACTATGAAAACAAATTCCATAATATAGTTCTATTTCATATTGAATATTCATAATACTCATATTGAAATATAGTTATATCTATTTTTCAGTCAATACCAAAAATAAACATTATTTCACATATAATGTTTGGTACATTTTACGAATTTCTTTTCGTAATTTGATGCAATCATTAGGTGCTATATGGCATGCTCCCACTATTTTTTCCATTACTATAATAGCGTAATAAATTTAAAGGTCCATCATTCACTTAATATTGTTTACTTATTTCATACGCTACAACAAGTTCATATAGGAGAGTTCTTTGATCAAATATCTTGAACTCAAAGAAATAAATGTTATAGAAAACAATTTTCTATATGAAAATACATTTCGGAATAAAAATCATATTTCATATTCCAATATTAAGTATCAATTAGTATTACAATTCTTGTTTCCAATGTTTCTCTATGAAGCAGAAGTGACTATTCATTCTCTTTATTCCAACTTTACCTTAAATTACATCTATTCTTATACGTTCGTTTTTCTTTCAAATGGTCAAACTATTCAAAAGAAAACCTTACTATAATATCATAACAAACCTTTTACAAAAGCGCATTCGATTATTCTTAACATTTAAGACATCAAATATGCTGCACTTTATGTAAATCGATCAAGATTACATTTCAACGATCGAGTCTTAGATGTATCTCGTAGTTTATGGTCTTGTGTTACATTAACACAATATGATCCTTTTGAATCATTCAAGTTGAATACATGATCTTAAAATACTGTTTATTGGCTTTACTTCGAATGAACTAACTTCATCGAAATATTGTACCCCACAAACTATGACTGGTCACCATATAACATTTATATGTGAAAGTACATGGATCAAATATCCATAGTCTTGAATTGCATTTAGAGTTCAAAAACTCATGAAATGCAATACACGGTCTAAACCAAATAAACATATAACTGACCAACTTACGAATGTATTAAAGTGGTTGAAATTAGGCACTTGCATGGGTATAGAAACATTATTTAACAATGCAATTAGAATTATTAGTAAGTATATATTGTGTTTCTATTTGTCAACTTTCAATTTAGTTTGTATATATATGTTAATTGACAAACGTTTTATCAATCATATTAAATGCACAAATTTATCATTGTAGATAATTATAACATTATATAGCATATGTTCTTACAATATTAGAAAGGTTAAATGTTACCATTTCATTTTTCTAATAAGGCTCCCACTAGTCTTTTATGTTTCTTCAAACCCTAAGATGAAACATAGAAGTATTACAACTTCACTAGTGGGTGTTAGGACTCATTTGTTTTGGTATTCTGACCTTGAGTTTGCTAAACATATCATAGCCCTACAAACGATGGATAACTCCTTATCGGTTGTATCACATATAACTCCTAACCTAATTTTCTTTGTTCTAATCTCATTTTGACCTTGAGTTTGCTCAACAAATCGAAAGAGATTATTCACTCATACCTACCATATCGTGATGGCCTAAGTATAGTATATGTACCTTGAGTTTGCTCAACAAATACATATAGTTATCTTACCTCATCTGTTCAATATATTAATAATACTATGCATAACATCCCTAGCTTGAGTTTGCTCAACAACTAAGGAGTATGTAAGTAATTTATTAATATATATGGTAGAGGATAACATTACATTGAAGATTCATAATCTTCAATATATATATATATATATATATTAAGTGATATCGACTTATAAAATAATATATTTATTATGGAATACCCCAGTGCTTCAAGTATCAGACACATCAGAAATCACGGTATATGTACATTTACATATGTATTTATTTCTCAAGTCCATTTGGGTTTCTTTAATGTTCCACATTTAGTTTATACACATATCATATAAACTTTATTGTTATATAACTTTTATATTTCATATTACTTATATGATAGTCTTACGTATAATATATCATTAATTAAATCTTATCTAATCAATTTTAATTAATTAACTATTTAATTAATTTTAAATTAGTATTCCATTATAACTTTTATATTGGACATATCTACTATAACATTTATACTGTATATTATAACCTTTATAGTGTAACACACATATATCATATATATGTGTATTTTATTTAATTAATTAACCTTTAATTAATTTATTCAATTAAATAATTTTTATTAAAAATTATTAATTTCAAAATTGATCTTGTATACATACTTGTATACTTATGTTATCTTAGACATTTTAAAATAACATAACATATATCAACATATATAATACATGCATATATGCATTAATTAATTAACATATTAAATTAATTTATTTTATTAATCCTATTAATAAATTTAAAATTTGAAATTATTATATAAATATTTTCAAACATTTTGAAAATATCATTATCCTTTCAAACATTTTGAAAACTTATGTAGTATTATAATTTTTATAATAAACATGTTTTATTTTAAATTTAACTATTAAATTTAAAATCTTTAACATTAATTTTCAAAACGATTTTGAAGATTAGCCCAAGGTCCAAATTAAGTTGGGCATTTTCTATTAGGAGCAACCTTTGGGCTCACTCCACCTTTCGGGCCAGGCTGGTAACCAGGTAGGACATGGTACTTGATTACCCAATTCCAATCCTAGACATTACCTTTCTAGACACCGTACTAAGTGGGAAAGCTTAATTAGTTAGCCCTAATATGACTAATTTAGACCGCATAGGCTATTAGGCTCTGATACCATTGTTGGAACTGGACCAGCCCGCAGCGGAAGTTATGGGTGAATTTCAAAAAATTTCCCCTATTGGATCTTTATTGGACCTATGAAGTCTAACTGAATTAGAACATTTCTAAATTTTATTTAAATAAAATCATTTATTTTATTTAAATTCAAATATATTAAGATATGAAATTAATTTTATTTGATTTAGTTTATACATAAATGTATCATATACATATATGTGTGAGTGCATGTATAACATAATAAACCGTGAAAGGTAAAATATGCCTATATATAGATGTTGGGATTTACATCGCAACAGACATATTAGCTCATTTTTCATGTCATGTATGTTGTCCAAATATATGCATGTATATGTGTTATAAAACACACACACACACATATGTATGTATAAATATATTATATATACTGCCCTACTCCCTCAAGGCGGGAAGTTGTGTTTCCTGTTAAATCCAACTAAACACGGTTGGGAAATGAATGCTTCCTGCCGGGCTAGCTAATTTCCAATTCCTGGATCTGGTCGGACTAGTTGAGTTGGGGCTCTACTCTTCGAAGTGGGGTTTTTTTTTAAAAAAAATGAACATAAAACATTTATATATAGATAAATATATATAGAAAGAGAGAGAACAATTATTAAAAATTATTTATAATTCAAAATTAACTTAGTTTTGCAAACATAATAATTTTAGTATTTTAATTTGTATATATTATGAATAAAATAATATTTTCATCCATAAATAATTAACATAAAATAATCTATTGATGAAAATTCAATTTTTACAATTTTCGAAAATCTAGGATCATAAAATAGAGCTTAGAAAACATCTGGAGATTTTTCAAAGTTGAAATATTATTTTTAAAAACAAATACATTAATTTCGGCAATAATTATTTAATATAAAATAATATATTATTAAAAATTAAAATTTTACAATTTTAGAAATTCTAGGATCATGAATGAAGGTTATGAAAAATTTTAAACAAATTTTCAATTAAATTATTATTTTTAGTAAATCATAAATAGTTTTTCCAAAATAATATTAATTATTAAAAATAATAAAATTTATTAAAAAAATCCTAAATTTTTTCTATACTTTTCTAAAATGATATAATATTTTTAAAATTTATAAAATTGAATTTTTAGTGTAATAATTATTTTATATATAATAAAAAGTTCAAAATTCAATAAATGTTAATTTAAAAATATGAATATATATATATATGATAATTAATTTTTGAATTTGTAAATTCATATTATATATAAATAAGTGTACTAAATTTTTTAAATCATACATATATATATATATATATCTTATATATGCATATATGCTATTATGAGAGAGAAATATACACTAAAATATATATGTGAATTTATTAATAAATCTATATAAAACAATTATTAATGACAAAAATTGATTTTTTACAGTAAACAACATTTGTCTATACATAAATCAAAGTATAACAAACAAATTATGTACATAACCAAACTGATTATGACAACTACATCTACTTACAAAATCTCACCTAACTAAACATATAGTAGTAATATATTTAAACAGATATGAAATTGCTCATTATAGGATCATAGAATATAATTTAATTACTGTAATATGAATTAAAATTACCAATTTAATGATGCCTTTGAATCCACGTTGAAACAATGACTTCCCTTCCTTTTATTGTTCTTGATTCGTCAGATTGCAAGTCCGAGATCACCAACCTCTAACTATCGAATAATATTATTTTAATTTGAAATATATTTGCAAATTTGGAGTGGATCGAGAGCTATGTTTTAACCAGCAACCTAGAAGGTAATGACGGCCAAAAAGGTTAGTAATTATTTTTAGAGACACACACACACACATATAGGGTTGTATTAGAGAGAAACGAGGAAAACCTTTTTACCCATTCTCACTTGATCTCAACCTATTATCTCCAAGCCAATTCCCTATGTTTTAGCCACCCCTAGACCTTCCTAAAACCAAAATTTTGCAGCCCTAATGATGGGCTTTAAACCCATCTAAGCCCAAGCCAAAATACTATACAATTAAATCTAATTTAATCGCTTGTCGAAATTGTATATCGATCGATATATTTATAACTGTTATATATATATATAATTATTTATTTCTCAAATCATATTCAAATTTTATAATTTAATTAATTTAATTAATTTATAACAATTATAAACTAATTAAATCGTTCGGTCTTAAGGGAATTCATCATTTCGGCTGTGTAACTCTTGGGTGTAAATTTGGTCAGCGATTAACATCGAACTATTCTGATGTTAACGTTCACATGTCACTTAGCAGGTGGTGTGACATTATGGCCAAATTTATCGCTTACTCATTTTCGATAAAATCCAATTTTAGTTTAATAAGCGTTACCCGGTTGTGACATTTGTTTACACCAATTCACTTCGTCAAAACTATATCACTTTGGACTTATGGAATTTGGTAATGGTCAAAATTCCAACCTCATCCACATTCAACTTTATAATCTAAATACAAAGTCCTTGGTTCAATAATAACAATTATTATTAACCAAACTGCTCTGGCCAGAAACTTTGACTTTGAGTTGACTTGAGTTGACTGTGATTGATACTAACCGGATATAACCGAGGAGACGAATCCTCTTTTGAATGGTGCTTCACTTCCAATACTTCCACTCGACCCAACTATAGTCACTTGATGGACTCCATGCCATGATTTGGCTATAATCAAAGTGGAGCTTTCATATTGAAGATCCACAGTATTCTTAAGTCGAGAGAACTGCATAAATCAGTCACATCGATATTTTTTGTTTGACCTTATTTATATTAACCAACAGAAAACTATCGAGTGAGTCGTTCCATAGTTATCAAATAACTATTAGTACGTAACCCCTAGGTGCCCCTAGCAGTCATGAGTACTACACTGCCCAACATTTGGAGAGCGTTTCGTACTCTAGTCTCAACGGATACATCGATATCCAGTCTCGATGCATCTTGACTAGGAACATTTAAAATGGTATATTTGTTTCGTTGTGATAAATCATTCACGGTTACAACACTTTGTAACTACTATCACAAAATATATCATTTATAGATTTTTCTATTAAATATACTATTAATTAAGTTAATTAATTAAAATAATCACATTATATCAAGTATATAATAGGAAGAAAATACCTTTTATTTCGAACAAGATTGGTCAATGAGTTAGATATATGTAACAAATTACATAATTGCCCATAGGCCATACCCCTAACTCTGTCATGTACATCATACGAACTGATTTATAGTGTTAAGTGATTTTGGGATATGTTTGAGGTGTAATTTCAGAGATGAAATTCTTTTAAATGGGGAAGAATGTAACAACCTTGAATTTCACTATTTTGATTTGCGAATATTTAATTAATTTTAAATATTCAATATAAAGATTTTATAATGAAAATTAAAAACTTTTAAATAATAAATAATTATGGTGAATTAGTTTTTCAAATGTATTTACAAAAATATTTAGTTCAAAGAAAAATAAAAAATGTGACCGGAATTCGTTTTCCGAATGTTCGACTTTTCTTCGGTTATAAGTTATCAAAAACGTTGTGAACTCTTTTATGTAAATAAAAACATATAAATATATAAGTTATAATATATGTACATGTATTAGTGTATGTATATATGTATTTTACTTATGCATATAAAGTTGAAATATAATATAAGATGCTTAAAGGGACATGATGTGACATTAGGGAGGAAACATGTTTTTAAACTCAAGTACATGCATTAATTTCATGTTGGCTCAAAGGAGGACATGGGGGGACAAGGAAAAACGTGAGGAATGGAGGAGGGGACAAGGTGGTGAGGTGTCATGCATGTAATGGGGGGGTAAAGGACAAGGGTAGGTTAGTAATTGTGCATATATCATTTTATATAAAGCATTTCCCATATTTCATTCTTCCATTTTTCATTTCATTTTCCATTTTTCGTAAGACTCTTCTTCCTAAAGCTCCATAAACACTTTAATGGCTTCCTATAGCATTTTCAAGATTTATATATTCAAGTTTTAAACTTTTTAAAAACATTTTAAACTTAGTTTAAACTCCTTCTTTTCCAATGAAATTTCTCCAATTTTTACCCAAATGGTTTCGTCCATAACTTCTAACAAACTCCAAAACAAAATTTTATTTTCTTCAAACCTTGTAGATTTCCAGTGGCTACAACTTTTTAGTTTACCACTTTTCTTGATTTCGAACTTAGATGCTCCAAAAGTTTATTTTTTTGCAAGAGTGTTTTTGAACCTAGATTTTGAAGTCCGAAAATAACCCTAACTATTTCGGCCACAACTTCCTCAAAATTTAATATTTTTTAGTCTTTTTTTTTAAAAAATGATAGAGAAAAGAAAATCTAAAACTTTCCTTTTTATCACTTTACCAAAGTAAGAGAGTAAAATATCCAAAAGTCGAGTGTAAAATGACCTTTCAAGAAGAGTTTGTGGTTTTCCAAGCTTTCCGAACGCTAAAGTATTTCAAGTTTTCAAAAGTTTTGGTGAGTAAAATTCTTAACATTTTGGAAAGAATTTACTTATATATATATATGCGTGTGTGTGTGTGTGTGTTTATATGTGTTGGTTATGTGGTTATATATATATAAATGGTTGGCTTGGACTGTGGTGTTTTTTGGATATGTTGGTTATAAAAATTGTGATGTTGATTATGTTTGGTTTGAAAGATATGTGCTTGCTTATGTAATGATTACGATTCAATAGACTTTGGGTTGGTTGTGATATAGAAGTGGAAAACAAGTTGGAAATTATGGGTATCCATAGCGATAGTCGCTATGGATGCAGTTCGGGATTTTCAAAAATTTCAAGTTTCAAGTTTCTTCAAAAATGTTTTGGAAATCTTTTCAAACTAAGTTAGCGACACTTAAGTTAATTATAACTTAATTAAGTATGTTTTTATTAAGTAATGATAATTAATTATTAATTAATTAGTAATTAAGGTTAAGTAATTAGTATTAATTAATACTAATTAAGTAAGTTAATCATCTACTAATTAAGAAGTTAATTAATTGTTAAGTAAGTTTTAAAGGGTAATTAATTTTTAATTAATCGTGTTTAATTATATTAATTTATTTAATTTAAGTTAATTAGTTAATTAATTAATTATTTAAAGGATAATTATTTATTTAATTATTTCTTAATTAAAGTTAATTTTAAAATTTTAATTAATTATGATTAAAAGAATTTAAATTATTATTTAAGTTTTAATTAAATACTATTTAATTATTTAATTCATATTAATTAATATTTAATTATTAGTTAAGATTTAAATCATTATTTAATAATTTAATAAAGGATTAAATAAAGATTTAATTATTTATTTAATAATTAATTATTATTTTTATTTATTTAAAGGTTAAATTATTTATTAATTACTTAATTAAATTGAGTTAAGATTTAATAAAGATTAATTATGATTTAAAAAGGGATTTAACTTATAATTTATTATTTTTAAAAGAGTTTAAAGTTTTAAATCCTTTGTTTTCCAAGAATCAAATTGTTTTAAAGGAACTTATTTTCCAAAGAAGGTTTTGAATTCAAGGAATTCAGGTGTCGATACGACTAAGGAACCATATAACTGTGAATGAGTTATAATGTGGATTGTTGGATTGTGTGGACATGTATTAGCAAAATAAATCATTGTTCTGCTATAAATTGGTTGTTTGTTTGTTGTGTGGACATGTGTTAGCAGAATAAATCCCCGTTCTGTTATAAATTGGTTGATTGTTTGTTGTGTGGACATGTGTTAGTAGAATAAATCCTCGTTCTGCTATAAATTAATGGTTGGCTTGTTTGTGTGTTTGTATGGACATATGTTAGCAAAATAAATCCCCGTTCTGCTATGAATTGATTGAATTGTTTGGACATACGTTTAGCAGGACAAATCACCATCCTGCTATTATGTTATTTGGACATGTATATGCTAGTTAGTTCCTATTGACATGTTATTCCCTTATTGGATGTGAGTTGTATTTACATATATGTTGATCTATGCAAATAACTGTTAAGTGAATTGGAATTGAAATTGAATGGTAACTTAAATTAGTACCATTTGGATTGCTAAGCCTCTTTTTGAAATTATGAAGTGTGTTTTCGAATTAACCTAAATTCTTTGATCAATTTGGGTTTAAAGTTTATGAATGATTTCAAATTATTTTATAAAGTTATTTTTAACTAATATCTTGTTTATTAAAGGGGTTTTACTAAAGAGCTTACTTAAAGTGGTTTACAAAAGATATTTTGTAAATGATATTTTATAAAGGATTTATAAAGAAGTTTTATAAATAGTTTTGAATTAGAAAGAGATTTTGTAAACCATTTTAGAGATTTTAAAAGAAGTTTTAAATCTAGTTTGAAAATTTATAAGAGGTTTGAAATGTGAAGTGAACTTATAAAAGTATTTTTATAAGGGATAAGTGAATGTGTTTTATAGTAAAAGATGTTTTGGTAAGGGAATTACTTGGCCATTTAGTATGGAATTTTGAAAGAGGAAAGTTTTCCAAAAGCTTTTAAGTATAAAAGGGATGTTATGGGTTTTGGAAAAATTGTTTTTGAAGGGATCTTTTGATCAAGTTTTATAAAGTGATTTTATTAATTAAAGTTTAATTAATAAAGGCCTAGAGGATCCCATATGGGATTGAATCAATGTTTGATTGTTGTTTAATTTGATAGTTAAATCACCGACTATCAAATCTGGACGCAAAACGTAACTTTGGAAATATCTAGGGGAAGCATGCGAATGGTATGGTACAATTACCATCGAAGGTGTTATACTGTATGTATAAACTCTTTTCTTCTTCTAGGATAAAGGATAAGGAAATCCATCCATAAATGGTTAGGAGGTGAACTCCGCTCTTATCTTTATCTGTTTATTTCCTAAAGAACCAGAGTTGAGTTCACAGGAAATGTCGAAAGTTGTTTCAAAGAGACCGGGATCGGATATGTTATTCAAAAACCACTTCAATCCAACGAATGCATTTCAAAGTGAAGACATCGTGAAGAGCAAGGAATCGAAGATAGAGATGTGAAGTGCAAGGGCTAATCACTACTAATCCTGAGGGTGATTCCAAAATGGATGTAGTAGAAATAGTGCCTTCATTTTCGTTCAAACCCAGAACGGACTTGTATGGATAAATGCTATCAGCACATTGTCATTGGAGGGCAATGGGCATTCTAAGTGTGAATTTCTTGAACGGTAATCGTAGCCTCAAGCCTCAACAACCGGGAATGACTGAAAATCAAGGGAGATGCAGCAAGGCTAAGTGAGTCGCACCCATTAGGGTATGTTGTCTCCCTTCTAGATACATCTACATTTATGGATTGGTTGTGTATGAGATCTCGGTAAAATGGGTTGCAAAGCAACCAGGGTGATGACATATTCGGTACTATTTAGGTCAGGGCTGGTCTTGTGTTGGCAGGGGATCCCAGCGTGGTCCTCGGTACATTTTCTAGATGTGTACTATGATAGGTTGTACCCCAGTGCCTAGTCATTTTATGAAATCCATTTTCCAATACGATCCTTTACGGTTTTGATTGTAGAGCCTAGTATGCTGGAATTTAGTTATTGTAACAATTTCGGCTATTTTAATAATTATTTTCACTTAGACATTACTATAATATCACTGGATTTTATATAAAGATGTTTTGGTTATCGTAAGGTAAAAACCCGTCTGTGTTTATGTGCGGCGTGGTCTTACGAGATACCCTTGATTGTAAAATAGTTTTAAAAGCAATAATTCAGTTGCTTTGAGTTTACTCACACCAGACCCATGTCTGATCCGGAGTTTTATTTTCTTTCCCTAAAACTCTTGGATGCTCAAATTTTTATGAACAACCAAGTAGTACAAGTTTTCTACGAATGCATTGTAGAGGATCTTGGAGCAGGAGGCTTCATCGATAGCAAGTTATTATCAGGTGTCCACTGTATATTATGTACTCTATATTTGATGTATAAGGACAGGCTGTTATAACTGTCCTAGAGTATAATTGTATAGTGTAACTCTGATGTATAAATTTTGAAATGACTTTGTAAAGTATTATGTGATTAATATATGTTATTCCGTTGCGTTGTGAGATTCTTTGATTTGTTTTGTTTCTTCTTATCTTCTATCTCCTTTCTTTCCTCTAACGAACAGTGTTTCCAGCACTTGAATAGTCGGCACGCAATACAATGAACGTATTAGTGTCGATTTTCGAGGGTCGAAAATCCTGTTCGTTACATCTTTCGTTGGATAATAGTAACAAAGGATTGCGTCAAGATGTTCCAAATAAATTGGAACTCAACCATTGTTATGTTGAAAAGTGCCATATATTATAAACAAGAACTTTGTCGCTTAGAGCTTGTTGATAAAAATTATATTTATTGTCCTACACAAGAGGAATGGATGAAAGCGAGAAAAAAAATTCCAACTTTTTAGAAGTATTTTATGATGCCACTTGCTTGTTTTCTGGAATGAAATACCCAACGTCTAATTTTTTTCCTTCCGAAAATTGTTATGGCTTTGTTTACATTGCAAAAGTGCATGTGATCTAATGATTTTATGTCAGACATGGTGGCAAGTAGAATGTTTTTAAAGTTTAACAAATATTGGAGTGAATTTGGTATATTGCTTTGCATTGCTTGCATTCTTGATCCTCGATATAAGATGGATTTTGTCAAGTTTTGTTACAAAGGCTTTATGGCAATGATTATGGTGAAAAGTTTGAGGTGGTAGAGTCAAAATTAAAAGGTCTTTATGAGGAGTACAAAAGAAAAAAAAGAAGGAATCCAATAATGAAGCAAGTGGATCAAAAGAATTAGATTGTAGCGATCCATTTATGGGATCTTATACGTAGGAGTATGTTGATGTAATGGAAGAATTTGATATATTTAGAAATATTGAGTCTGCTGAAAGTTCTCATAATTTAGAACATAATTTAGATCTTATACCACTAGATCGTAAGTTACTGTAACAACCGGGATTCTTGTAATTTCAATTATCATCAAAATGATGATTTAATTCAGTTGATAATTGTTATTGGAATTCGAATCGGATTTGAAATGTGAAAATTGTTGATTGCAATTGAGATTTATTCGGGTTAAAATTCTTTAATAAAAATTGTTGAAATGGTTCGCGGGCTTTAATTGGACCTTGGTCCACGTTCTTTTGGTTGTGGAAATTATCTAGAGTCGAAAACTGTTCCTCCTTTATCACTTTTTCCCATTCGTATAAACCCTAAGCCTAAAAAACAAACGAAAGAAAATGGGGGCGACTATTTCTCTTCGATCTGAAAAGTAGGGCTTTGGCAACTTTCTTCTTTCTCGAATTAGAGCTTCGGCCCTGGGTTGCGCTCGTCCTCTGATGGTCGATTCTCTGGTTTGCTCGCGCTCATTCTCTGTTGCTCGATTCTCCGTTCGTCTCGACCTCGTCTCGGAGCAGCTCGTCTCCGCTACGTCAATAAGGTGAGTGGTTAATCCCCTCACATCTAATTCGATATTCATTGATTACGGTAGTTCGATTTTTGTCTTGTGCTGGGAATGTTTGATTTCGATTCAAGTCGCCTCTTTTACTTTCCCTGATTTCGTGATGATTTTGGTTTTTGTTCGACTTTCGAACTTGTAACTGCAGTTTGTTGTATTGACCTTTGGGTCGCAGACGTGTGTTAACTTGTTTACCTCGTATTGCCTTGGTTGCGATGTTGATCTCTCGGCAATGAATCATTTTGTGATACTGGCACTGATCTGTAGCTTAAAATATTTTGAGATGAGAATTTTTCTCCAATTTCTCTGATGATTTCAGTCACTGTCTTGCTCCATTTGAAATTCCTACATCGATTGTTTTAAAAGTAGGATGGCCATCGTTCGAGTTATGGGTTGTTTTCTTTGAGCTTGGGCTCGGCATTGTTTTGATTTGAAACTACATTTCCCTGAGTTTATATGATTTCGTTTCAACTGTGACTTCTCTGCAGTTTTGTTTCTGGGTAGCTCTGTTACTTGGCATTGTGGGGTTGTTATGTGATGAATTTGGGCACTTTGTTGAGTTCGTTTATATTTGTTTGATATTGATAAATTGCTTCGATATATCATTGGTACTCTGGTTTTCTGGTTCGACTTCAGCAGTGTATATTTCGTTTGAAATGTTGACGACTTCTCTGATGTTTTCCAATTCACTCTGTCTACACTTGATTGACATATGACTTGGGTTTGAAACTGTTACAATTGAATTGATGTTGATTTCTTTTTGTTGACTTTTTCTTGGTTGGCATTACTACGCTCGGCCATTCGATCTTCGTATGGATGTTCGAGATAGTTATGGACCTGTTCCAATTTTGTTTACTTGGACAGTGTTTCAATTCGTATATTTTCATGAATTTTGGGGACTTTGGCATGTCTATCTCCATATATGCATTTATCTTTACACTGACCAGTTTTATAGTTGCATATATGTTGTATCATTGTGAAGTTTGGGTTACTGGTGGGTTTTCTTGGCACTGCTCCACTGGTTTTACGATGGCCTTTGTAGTTTGTTTCTTTCAGGTTGTCAGTTTGCATTTCTTTGAGCTTTACTTCCCTGTTGCCAGTTTTGGTTGCACTGGTCAATTCCAGTGCTTGATCATTTGTATATAATTCTTGTCTGCAGTGATAATTTTGCCTTCTTGACCTGGGCTTGAGTTTTGTCTTTTGAACATCACTGAGTGTTTTGATTATATGTGCATGTCTTGTGCACTTGTATGGGTGTTCTTCATCGTGTTCACCTATATGATTGCTGAGTTGCTCATTGCAGTATTCATAACTTGTTGGCCTGTTCATTGTGATTTTTGAAGCCGGATTTCGAGACTTGTTCGAATTGATCTGTCATTAGATCATTTCGGTGTTTCATGACTTTGGCATTTTGCCTTGTTCTAGATTATGATGCTAGTACTGTCCAGTTCACAGTACTATATATATATGTTGCAATTGGTATATTTATGTTTTTGAGGCTGTTTGCACGCAGTTGCAATTTAGTCATTTGTGTTGTTATCACACTTGAGTTGAACACGACTCGGGGTTTGACCTTGTGATCATTTGTGACTTTCACTGAGCTTTTGTGTATCTCTTGCGATAGTGGCGAGGCAGTACACGCGTGCGT
Organism: Allium fistulosum; assembly: GCA_030737815.1. NCBI lineage: Eukaryota > Viridiplantae > Streptophyta > Magnoliopsida > Asparagales > Amaryllidaceae > Allium > Allium fistulosum. The sequence goes on along the minus strand of CM060902.1, from coordinate 791,823,590 downwards.
GTACTGCAGCCCTATCAGTTTCGACAGCTTTAAATTGATGTTTTTATTTGTTGAATTGTTTCGTTGGTTAATTTCAATGGTTTGAGTTGTATTCTGATTTGGATTGTTGATTTGTCATTTAACACTGTTTAGTGTAATATCTGCCGTTATCCAATTCTCGTATCGAGAGTTGGATATACGAGATTTCTGTGACTGTCGTCTATTTGATATTGATTATTACTGCTACTGTGCATTAATAACTGAGTTTGAATTAGACTGACCCGTGTATTATTTTCTTTTGAATGTAATACTCGGGTCAGACCCGAGTTATTTCAGGTTGTAGATTTCCTTCTTTGAGTCGCTGTTCGGGATTTGAAGACTTTTCACATCTTCTGAAGTTGTCAGTGTCATTTTGTAGTAGTCGTGTCATTGTATAGAACGATATGTATTCATGTATATTAGTCGATAATGTACTTGTATATATAACTTCTAGAGTCACAGTTGTAGTTGTATCATATGTATCGTGTCAACTATATTGTAACTGACATCGGTTATATATATATATGAGATTTTTGTTAATCTGTGTTCTGCATTTGTATTATCTGTGTTATTGTTATATCTAATGTCATAAACTATTATGAACTATCGTAGTTTGTTTTATACTGATAATTGGATATGTCGATGGGAGTAAATAAATAATAGATGAAAAATAAAAAGTATATACCACTCCTATCGAGATAACCAATATTAGTGTAAGGCCAATTATGGATGGTCGCTCCTATCCAGCCTTATTCTTCGTAATAATAGATAGTATTTTGTTTTAATACTCTTTGTTATTATGAGCATAGAGGTGGGGCGTTACTGTTGGTATCAGAGCTTGGGGTTTATGGACATAATATAAAACATAACTTGGATAGGAACATATGTTTCAACTATTGGTCGATGTTTTATTTGTGATTTGAGTCAAAACTAAAGTTTTGAAATTTTGATGAAAGTTTTTAAATATCATTATTTAAAAATAAAATGTGAATTTTTGTTCTGATGATTTGATTGATTTGAGTACTGGTTATCAGAGTGCGCAGCGGAAACAGTGAAACTGTCTTCGCTGAGTACAACTGATAATCTTTTTGATTTAAAAATCAAAATACGAAATTGATATGAATTTCATTTGTTGTTTACATAGCTGTAATTATTTTGTTTCTTTGAGAATTTTGAATCCGAATTGAGGATTCGAAGAAATTGCAGATATGTGATTTTTGTTGAAATTTCCGCTGGCTTTCTTTTGTACAAATCACATATTGATTAGATTTTTGCTGTTTTGAATTATCTTCATTGAAGATACCTTCGAATGATTTCTTTGTTCATTTTGTAGTACGTGCAAAATTTGAATTGCACGTTACTGCATTTATTTTACGTTGAACCGATGCTAGGTTATGAAACGTATTTTGTTGCCATTATTTTATAACGGGATTTTACACCAATGCTATATTTTGAAGCACGGTGTTTTGTGGCATTTTGATGAATGAAAATTCACTGATATTACATTTTGATGTAAATTGTTTTGATGTGATTTTGATGTTTTAAAATTACTGTTGCTTTGGCTTCAGTAACCGTCAAATTTTAAAAGTGGATTTTCAAGCGGTTATTCCGCAATACTGATTTGTAACCGTTTTTACGGTATTTTGAGAAGTACAATTTCCTTATCGAAATTGTTACTGATTTGTTGTTTTAATCACGTGATTGGAAAATCATTTTAAAATGAAAATTGTTTTATAAAATTTTATCAGTTTGCATTTTCAAAAGAATGAGAAAGCGACTTAAACGATTCAGCAAAATCGAGGATTATGACCCCTTTCTTTTACTGTTTCGCTTAACTCCGGACTTGTCCAGTTGAGGATGTGAATTGTTATTTTTACAAAAAAAAAATTGTTTTCAGGAATTTTAACAGTTTGTGCTTTCAAAAGAATGAGGAAGCGATTTAAACGTTTCAGCAAAATCGAGGACTATGACCCCTTTCTTTTACTGATTCGCTTAATTCCGGACTTGTCCGTTTGAGAATGTAAAGTGTATTTTTACAAAATACACAATTTTGCACTTTCAAGGAAATGATGAAGAGATTTAAACGATTTAGCAAAAGTGTGGAGTATGGAACCACACTTTTACTATTTCGGTTAATTCCGGACTCGTTAATTGAATATCTGTTGTTTTGATGATTTTGATGATTTCACACTTTTAAGGAAACGACGAAGAGAATTAAACAATTTAGTAAAACTCGTGGTTATGGGACATGTGCGTTTGCTATTTTGGTTAATTCCAGACTCGTTAATTGAAACATTTTGATGCTTTCGTGTGCTTTCGAGCCACTATGAGGACCTTCGGGTCATTTGTTGGACCTTCGGGTCATTTGTTGGACCTTCGGGTCAAATACCAGTACTAGACCTTCGGGTCATTTGTTGGACCTTCGGGTCATTTGTTGGGCGCCAAAAATTATGTTGAGTACTTGGTAGGCTTCGGCCATTTGTTGATGCACGTGCGGTGAATTAAAAACTCGCCATCTGATGGGATCGATACAAGCTTTTATGTTGATTTTCTAGTCTTCTTAATTGATTTCTAGATATTTGTTGTTTCTAATTATCTGCAGGTAATTAGATATCTGATGTTATGAGATTTAATTATCGTATCGATAATTAAATATTTGTTGTTTCTGATTATCGTTTTGATAATCGGATATTTGTTGCTTCTAATTATCGCTTGTGATAATTAGATATTTGTTGATTCTGATTATCATTTTGATAATCGAATATTTGTTGTTTTTAATTATCGCTTGAGATAATTAAATATTTGTTGATTTGAGATTTAATTATCGCTTGAGATAATTAAATAATTGTTGATTTGAGATTTAATTATCGCTTAAGATAATTAAATATTTGTTGATTTTAGATTTAATTATCGCTTGAGATAATTAAATATTTGCTAATTTGAATTTTGATTATCGTTTTTGATAATCGAATATTTGTTGAATTTGAATTTTTGAATTTGAAATTTGATTATCGTTTGTGATAATCGAATATTTATTGAATTTGAATTTTGATTATCGTTTTTGATAATCGAATATTTGTTGAATTTGAAATTTGATTATCGTTTGTGATAATCGAATATTTGTTGAATTTGAAATTTGATTATCGTTTGTGATAATCGAATATTTGTTGAATTTGAATTTTGATTATCGTTTTTGATAATCAAATATTTGTTGAATTTAAAATTTGATTATCGTTTTTGATAATCGAATAATTGTTGAATTTGAAATTTGATTATCGTTTGTGATAATCGAATATTTGTTGAATTTGAAATTTGATTATCGTTTGTGATAATCGAATATTTGTTGAATTTGAAATTTGATTATCGTTTGTGATAATCGAATATTTGTTGAATTTGAAATTTGATTATCGTTTGTGATAATCGAATATTTGTTGAATTTGAAATTTGATTATCGTTTGTGATAATCGAATATTTGTTAAATTTGAAATTTGATTATCGTTTGTGATAATCGAATATTTGTTAAATTTGAAATTTGATCATCGTTTGTGATAATCGAATATTTATTGATTTGAAATTTGATTACCGTTTGTGGTAATTAAATATTTGTTGATTTGTTTTCTGACTATCGTTTAGATCATTGGATGTTTGCTGATTTTATTGATACGAGATCTTTTAGTTTCTTATTGATTCTAGATTATGTTGATTATATTGAATTGCTGTTTTCTATCTATCTCCGTTGATAGTCAGAGTTTGCTAATTATGAAGTTCGTGTTTTCTATTTATCTGTTAGATAGCTAGATGCTTGCAGTTTTGCGAATTTTGATTTGTGTTTTATAATTATCCTTGTTGATAATTGGATTTTGCTGTTTTCTAATTATCGTATCGATAGTTAGATATTGATGTTTTGTGAATTTCTGTATTTTAATTATCTAGTTGATAATTGAAGATTGCTGATAATTGCATTTATTCAGTTTTGCTGCTTCCTAATTATCTGTTGATAGTTAGATTTTGTTGAAGGATTTGTGAATCTCTTTTATTGAAATTAGAAGATTTCTTTGGCATTTGAATTATTGACTCTTATTTTTCTAGCTTAACCAGTTTATGTTAGAAAAGTAATTGTTATTGACACCTTTAATTATGAAAATTGCGGGGATGCAATTTTTATAAGGAGGGGAGTCTGTAACAACCGGGATTCTTGTAATTTCAATTATCATCAAAATGATGATTTAATTCAGTTGATAATTGTTATTGGAATTCGAATCGGATTTGAAATGTGAAAATTGTTGATTGCAATTGAGATTTATTCGGGTTAAAATTCTTTAATAAAAATTGTTGAAATGGTTCGCGGGCTTTAATTGGACCTTGGTCCACGTTCTTTTGGTTGTGGAAATTATCTAGAGTCGAAAACCATTCCTCCTTTATCACTTTTTCCCATTCGTATAAACCCTAAGCCTAAAAAACAAACGAAAGAAAATGGGGGCGAATATTTCTCTTCGATCTGAAAAGTAGGGCTTTGGCAGCGTTCTTCTTTCTCGAATTAGAGCTTCGGCCCTGGGTTGCGCTCGTCCTCTGATGGTCGATTCCCTGGTTTGCTCGCGCTCGTTCTCTGTTGCTCGATTCTCCGTTCGTCTCGACCTCGTCTCGGAGCAGCTCGTCTCCGCTACGTCAATAAGGTGAGTGGTTAATCCCCTCACATCTAATTCGATATTCATTGATTACGGTAGTTCGATTTTTGTCTTGTGCTGGGAATGTTTGATTTCGATTCAAGTCGCCTCTTTTACTTTCCCTGATTTCGTGATGATTTTGGTTTTTGTTCGACTTTCGAACTTGTAACTGCAGTTTGTTGTATTGACCTTTGGGTCGCAGACGTGTGTTAACTTGTTTACCTCGTATTGCCTTGGTTGCGATGTTGATCTCTCGGCCATGAATCATTTTGTGATACTGGCACTGATCTGTAGCTTAAAATATTTTGAGATGAGAATTTTTCTCCAATTTCTCTGATGATTTCAGTCACTGTCTTGCTCCATTTGAAATTCCTGCATCGATTGTTTTAAAAGTAGGATGGCCATTGTTCGAGTTATGGGTTGTTTTCTTTGAGCTTGGGCTCAGCATTGTTTTGATTTGAAACTGCATTTCCCTGAGTTTATATGATTTCGTTTCGACTGTGACTTCTCTGCAGTTTTGTTTCTGGGTAGCTCTGTTACTTGGCATTGTGGGGTTGTTATGTGATGAATTTGGGCACTTTGTTGAGTTCGTTTATATTTGTTTGATATTGATAAATTGCTTCGATATATCATTGGTACTCTGGTTTACTGGTTCGACTTCAGCAGTGTATATTTCGTTTGAAATGTTGACGACTTCTCTGATGTTTTCCAATTCACTCTGTCTACACTTGATTGACATATGACTTGGGTTTGAAACTGTTACAATTGAATTGATGTTGATTTCTTTTTGTTGACTTTTTCTTGGTTAGCATTACTACGCTCGGCCATTCGATCTTCGTATGGATGTTCGAGATAGTTATGGACCTGTTCCAATTTTGTTTACTTGGACAGTGTTCGAATTCGTATATTTTCATGAATTTTGGGGACTTTGGCATGTCTATCTCCATATATGCATTTATTTTTACACTGACCAGTTTTATAGTTGCATATATGTTGTATTGTGAAGTTTGGGTTACTGGTGGGTTTTCTTGGCACTGCTCCACTGGTATTACGATGGCCTTTGTAGTTTGTTTCTTTCAGGTTGTCAGTTTGCATTTCTTTGAGCTTTACTTCCCTGTTGCCAGTTTTGGTTGCACTGGTCAATTCCAGTGCTTGATCATTTGTATATAATTCTTGTCTGCAGTGATAATTTTGCCTTCTTGACCTGGGCTTGAGTTTTGTCTTTTGAACATCACTGAGTGTTTTGATTATATGTGCATGTCTTGTGCACTTGTATGGGTGTTCTTCATCGTGTTCACCTGTATGATTGCTGAGTTGCTCATTGCAGTATTCATAACTTGTTGGCCTGTTCATTGTGATTTTTGAAGCCGGATTTCGAGACTTGTTCGAATTGATCTGTCATTAGATCATTTTGGTGTTTCATGACTTTGGCATTTTGCCTTGTTCTAGATTATGATGCTAGTATTGTCCAGTTCATAGTACTATATATATATATATGTTGCAATTGGTATATTTATGTTTTTGAGGCTGTTTGCACGCAGTTGCAATTTAGTCATTTGTGTTGTTATCACACTTGAGTTGAACCCGACTCGGGGTTTGACCTTGTGATCATTTGTGATTTTCACTGAGCTTTTGTGTATCTCTTGCGATAGTGGCGAGGAAGTACACGCATGCGTGTACTGCAGCCCTATCAGTTTCGACAGCTTTAAATTGATGTTTTGATTTGTTGAATTGTTTCGTTGGTTAATTTCAATGGTTTGGAGTTGTATTTTGATTTGGATTGTTGATTTGTCATTTAACACTGTTTAGTGTAATATCTACCGTTATCCAATTCTCGTATCGAGAGTTGGATATACGAGATTTCTGTGATTGTCGTCTATTTGATATTGATTATTACTGCTACTGTGCATTAATAACTGAGTTTGAATTAGACTGACCCGTGTATTATTTTCTTTTGAATGTAATACTTGGGTCAGACCCGAGTTATTTCAGGTTGTAGATTTCCTTCTTTGAGTCGCTGTTCGTGATTTGAAGACTTTTCACATCTTCTGAAGTTGTCAGTGTCATTTTGTAGTAGTCGTGTCATTGTATAGAACGATATGTATTCATGTATATTAGTCGATAATGTACTTGTATATATAACTTCTAGAGTCGACAGTTGTAGTTGTATCATATGTATCGTGTCAACTATATTGTAACTGACATCGGTTATATATATATATGAGATTTTTGTTAATCTGTGTTCCGCATTTTTATTATCTGTGTTATTGTTATATCTAATGTCCTAAACTATTATGAACTATCGTAGTTTGTTTTATACTGATAATTGGATATGTCGATGGGAGTAAATAAATAATAGATGAAAAATAAAAAGTATATACCACTCCTATCGAGATAACCAATATTAGTGTAAGGCCAATTACGGATGGTCGCTCCTATCCAGCCTTATTCTTCGTAATAATAGACAGTATTTCTTTTAATACTCTTTGTTATTATGAACATAGAGGTGGGGCGTTACAGTTACCACTCGATATTCTTTCATTTTTGCAGTCTAAACAACTTAAATATCTCGTTCTCTCTTTCATGGAAAAAGATGTTTTAGCCGTGCCTATCACCACCGTTGCATTTGAAAGTGCATTTAGCAAAATAGAAGAGTTTTGGATGATTATCACAGTTCCCTTAAGGATGATATTTTGGAGGTGTTACTTTGCACGCGTGATTGGTTATACGGGAATGCAATTGCTATGAAAGTGGAACAAGAAGATGAAGATATTTCCAAATTTCATATTGATGCGGAGCAGCTTACTCAATTTCCAACACCATCCTTAGACGATCGTTGATTGCATGGTAGAAGGTACAATTTTCATTTTTATTTCTGTTTTGATATATTCGATAAATTATTTTATTAAAAAAAATTTTAAAAATATATCAAGGAATTTCATTTCGTATGGCAACCATTTTCCTACAATAAATGAATTAGCAGTCATATATGTCTTATTTTGAAAAACAAAGTTCGCACAAACTTTATTTGGTTATACTAAAACCTGACACATTAATACATGAATATTACCCAAATATCAACATCTTTCATGAACGCATAATAAAAGAGAGTTGTGTGATGAATCTTTATAATTGTATTAGGTAATAAAAGTTATGGCATCTTATACTCACATTTCATTGTTATGCTCATAGTACATAATTAGAACAATTCATGATGAATATAAATACTCTACTAAAGCTAATAGGTAGCCCTACATTCTTTGTCTGTTATGATACTGGATGGTAATGGAACTTCTATATATTTCATTGTAATTTGCCCTTCTTAAACCCCAAAAACTTGGCTCATATACTCTACTTTTACACTATGTGTTGGAATATCATTTTGTTTTCATTTCATTCACTTTCAACCCTGTAAATCTCTCTAGATTACGAAAAATCTCATTGATTCCTTCTACTGCTTGTTTGCTTGCTTTTATACAAAATAGAAGATCATCAACATAAAGTAGATGACTAATTTATGTATGGAAGTCATGTATAGGCTGAATTATTTTATCATGATAATAAATCTCCATTTGTAAAGTAAAATACCCCATGACAACTGCAAACAAATTGGTAATAGAGGGTCGGTCTGTCTTAGTCCCATGTTGCTAGTTATGAAACCGTTAGGTCTTCCATTAATCATAATTGAGTAAGTTGGAGTACTAAAGATTTAAAAATTTTAGTTGAAAGCCTATTGCCTTAAGCATGTGTATAACGAATCCTATATTTACTTTGTTATATGCTTTATGTAAATCAACCTTTAAACATAACCCATCAACCCTTTTTTATTAAAATTTCTTATCAACTCATGAGCAATCAACGAATTTTTAAAAATACTTCTAGCCTTAATAAAAGCACTGTGAAATTCACCTAAGTAGTCTTTGAGTCTGTCTATTATTATATTGCATATAATTATATATACCACATTGCAACAAGTAATTGGTCTATAATTTTATACTCTTGCTTGCTTATCTTTAAAACTCAGACAAATGAATGTATGGTTAATTTCTTTTATAATTTTACCTATATCTACTTTCTAATATGCTAATCTAGGTTTTTCTTTTAGATCATTCTAATGGGTCTTGTAGAAACGGGATCCCAAACCATCTTCCCTGGGCTAGAATCTTGACGAATGGAGTAAATGACTTCTTTAATCTCTCCAACTTCAATGTTCCTATACGACATCCTCTTCCCAACTTTATTAACTATGAACCTGGACTTTACAACAATTAAATCTTTCTAGTACCGTGCATTGAATAAATATGTGTAACATTCAATTGCTTTTGCCTTTAGCTCTTGTAAATTAATAAAGTATTCTCCATTTTCATCTATGTGGTTTAACACTTTATGATTTTTCATGTAAGATTTTAGTATAGAAGAATTTAGAGCATTCATCTCCTTATTTTAGCCACTTTTCTTTTGCCTTCTGTTTTAGTTCTGTGTTATGAATTCCAAGTTCATGTTTTAGTTCTCTTTGTAAATCTAAATACTCTTTATTTGATTCTTCATCGAGTTGATCTTTATCAAGTTCTAATCGAGTAAGTTTGCAAGTTTTATGTAATTTATTAATTTTATCCCCAGTTATTCTTTGTTTTTATTACACTCCTTGCATCTCATCATCATTGTTAAAATAAAAATATTGTTGCTTTCAAACGGTTATATTGTTGAGAATTCTGTGATTCTTTAGCATCCCTTACATTGAGGCCAGTAATTAAATATTTGAAAGGTTTACCCTTGTTGTTTCATTCCTCTAATATCAGTTCTATTAATAGAGGGCAATTATTACTTGTTCAACTTGAAAGAACGATGAATTTTACATTTGGAAATAGATTGATTGTTTCTACATTTAGCTTTACTAATACCATGTCTAACTTGCATGCTATCTTTTTAACTCTCCAATTCCTCTTGTATACCTCAGTCCAATGTGGAACACCTCCTTCAACCTTGCTATTGTGACACATGTTGGAATAATTCAACATAATGGGGCCACATATTTTAACATTTGAATGTGTGGGCTATCTTGTAATTAAGTTTAATTACGTGATCTATTTTTTGGACTAAACATATTAAGACTTAAGGGGTATATTCGTCATGTAAAATTATAACGTGTGGATACCGGAGTTACAATTTTAGTTTGTTAAATGGCCGAACTGAAAAAATGTCACACACTATATATATGGGGTTATGGTCCCCAAATTATATAAGTCTTATCATATCTCTACCCTCTTCTAAAGAGAATTTATAGATCTAAGCTTGTGTCAATTTGGAAGATCTAATCTAAATTAATCTTCACATCAATTAAGAATCGATTGATTCAGGTACGTCTTCCGCTGTTAATTTTATATATTTGTTTCTCAATTGAATCAATATGGGTTATATGTATTCGGATCTAACATAGATTAATCACTAACAAGTGACATCAGAGCCACCCATCATTGGTTTTATCGAGAAATTTACCGATTTTAAGTATATATGAAATTAGAGTTATGAGATTTACAATTTTGGTTGATTCATCTAATGCCTTTATTTCGGATATGTGAGATTTGCTCTTTTCTTATTGATTCATCTGATGCCTTTGTTTCAGATCTATATAAATAATTCATGAATTAATTCTGCTTGTTCGGATCTGATGCCTTTAATTGTTGCTACTCATATTATTCATATTTTATTGTCCATAGTATTGCGACTGTACAATTTTTTTATTGCTATAGATGGTTACCATGTTAAGTTTTGTTTCATTCACACGTATGGAAGCATCTTCATGCCTTTTAATGTTCCTGTAATATGTATTGGACCACATAACGGTCAATTGCATTAGTCTTCAGCATAATGGCATTAAATGTAGTTGTTATAGTAATAAATAAATTAATTTAATATCATACATGCAGTAAATGCGTCAGTTGCAATAAATTTAACGATGCAGCATGTTTGTATTTGGAATAAGAAAAGACATATTTTTTTATTATTTAGTGCATTTATATTTTATAGATACATATATTTTATATGTATGGACCGCTCATTAAAAATATGTTTCACTTTATGTAATATTATAACACATGTATTCATATTTGCTTATTCAAATAAGCTTTAATCGAAAGCTAATCACCTGCCGCACTGATATAATAAGCTATTTTGACATGGACTATTTATTTTCGTTGCTTCCCACTATGTCTGGGATCAACCACTACTACAGATTTCAGCTATTTATTTTCTTGCAATATCACATGTATGGACCATGCTATGTTAAATTTTTTTTATCTTCTGTCTTGAATATTGACAGTTAAATAAAGTATGCAATATTTTATCATAAATTATTATTGCAAATACCATTTATTATGTATTGTTACAGTTTTAGTTGATGTCAATTTTTTTTTATTACGGCTATGAAACTATATTTTCAATATGTATAAAATTGAAAATTGAAATTTATGGAATACGCATAAATGAATTAGTTAAAATAAACCAATTCAAATATTATTTGGTGTCTCTTTGCAAACTAACTGTAAATATCCTACATTACAAGTGAACTAATTGAAATAACATGTCACCAAAATGACCTCTCTTATTTTAGTTATTCATGAAAAATGTTTGATGTTTGTGTGTATTTATTCATGCGGATATTAGCCGGCCCAAAGGAAGACTAATATTTGGCTGAATCATTTATACATGTGTGATGATAAATATGTGACAATCATATAGTTTTGCAAGTGAATATCTACTCATCCCAAAGGAAGATTGATATTTGACTTGAATTTATTGTTAATATTTGATCATTAAAACAAGAGTACCACTTACATTAATATTATTATCCAAAGACTTGATATTGATGTTGTGCTAGGTATCTTGAGAAGAGAGTTGCCAATTATTTGAATTTACTGCGGTTTTGATTTACAATGTGAGCATATTTGATTGATTCTTATGTTAAAATTACAGCTAATTTAACTACGGTATCTGCTAATCTTAACAACATTCCTATTCTGACTGGAACAAACTTTAAGGATTGGAAAGAGAACATATTGCTTATTCTTGGCTACATGGATCTTGACCTTGCACTTGGATGGATGCACCCACCCCTCTTATGGTTGAAAGTTCTTCTGATGTTATAAAAAACTTTAAGAGGTGGGATTGTTCAAATCACATGAGTCTAATAATCATAAAGCGCGGCATTCCAGAGGCATTTAGGGGTGCGGTATCTGAAAAGATAACCAATGCTAAAGATTTCCTTGCTGAGATTGAAAAACATTTTGCTAAAAATGATACGGTGGAAACAAGTACGCTTTTGTAGCTCTTGATTTCCATGAAGTATCAAAGCAAAGGGAACATAAGGGAGTAAATTATGGAAATGTCTAATGTTGCTTCAAAACTTAAGGCACTTAAGCTTGAGCTTTTGGATGATTTGCTCATTCATTTGGTACCAATCTCTATGCCTTCACAATACAACTAGTTTAAGATCAGTTATAACTGTCAAAAGGAGAAATGGACTCTTAATGAGCTCATTTCGTATTGTGTACAAGAAGAAGAGAGATTGAAGCATGATAAGACTGAAAGTGCTCATTTTGCATACACCCCTAAGGGAAAAAACAAAAAGAGAAAGAAGGATAAGGAAACTGCTAAGGGTCAAATGGAAAAGAAACAACACAATCACGCTGATGGTTGTTACTTTTGTAAGAAGGCTGGACATTTAAAAAAAGATTGTACCAAATATCACGCATGGCATATTAAGAAAGGTACATCCTTTACTTTGGTCTAATCGGAAGTAAATTTAGCTACATTACCTAGAAACACTTGGTGGTTAGATTCTGGTGCTTCTACCCACATAAGTGTTTCTATGCAGGGTTGCCTGAGCTACCGAAATTCAACTGATGCTGAAAGATACATCTATGTGGGTGATGGAAAATCAGTTAAAGTGGAAGCTATTGGGCATTTTAAGTTGTTATTGAGAACTCAGTTTTATTTGGATTTATTTGATACTTTTTTTATACCGTCATTTAGACAGAATTTGGTTTCTACTTCTAAGTTGGACAAATTTGGTTATTCTTGTTCATTTGGGAATGGTATTTTTAGTTTATCAATAAATTCAAATCTTGTTGGAACTGGTTCTCTTAATGTTTATGATAACTTATAAATGCTTGATGTTAATACCTCTTATTATGAAGCCTTGCATGCGGAATCGCGTGGTACTAAAAGAAAAGTTAATAAGGAAAATTCAGCCACATTGTGGCACAAGCGCTTAGGTCATATATCTAAAACTAGAATTCAAAGGCTTGTGTTAGATGGCATTTTGGAATCTGTTGATTTTTCAAACTTCGATGTCTGTGTAGAGTGCATCAAAGGAAAACAGACCAAACATAAGAAAATAGGTGCCAATAGAGCAACTGACAACTTAGAATTGATACATCCGGACATTTGTGGACCATTCCTTATTGCATCATGGAATGACCAGCAATATTTTATCACATTCATAGACGACTACTCAAGATATGGCTACCTACATCTTATACATGATAAATCAGAATCCTTAGACATGTTCAAGAAATTTAAGGTAGAAGTTGAGAACCAACTCAACAAAAGAATTAAAACTGTCAGATCTGACCGTGTAGGTGAATGTTATGGTAAATCTGATGGATCGGGTGAACAATGTCTAGGACCATTTTCCCAATTCTTAGAGGAATGTGGAAAATTCCCACGGTACACCATGCCAGGTTCACCTAGCATGAATGGTGTTGCTGAGAGACGAAACATAACTCTTAAAGACATGGTGAGGAGTATGATTTGTCATTCTACCTTACCAAAATCACTCTGGGGGGAGGCATTAAAGACAGTAGTTTATATTTTTAACAGGGTACCCACTAAAGCAGCTGCCAAGGCACCTTATGAGCTTTGGATAGGCAAACAGCCCACTCTAAAGCATTTCCATATTTGGGGATGTCCAGCTGAGGCAAGGCCTTATAGGCCAAATGAAAGAAAATTGGACTCTAAAACAGTGAGCAGCTACTTTATTGGTTATTCTGAGTGATTTATGGGCTATAAATTTTAAAGAAATTTTTTGAGATGGGAACTGCAACATTTTTTGAGGATGTTGAGTTAGGGAGGAGAAATGAAGTAAGGAACATTGTTTTTGAGGAGGAATCATCATCTATGAATCCTAATTTAGTTACTTCTTCTGACAATGTACAGATTATCATTCCTATCATTAATGAAGAAGTTAATCTGAAACCACAACAAAATAATATTGAAGAAAACCCTCTTCAAGATGAGGACAGTGTTCCACAAGAACAAACTCAACAACCTCAAAATGAATTGCCACTAAGGAGATCCACTAGAGAGAGGAATGATGCCATTCTGGATGATTATGTGGTACTTCTTCAAGAAATAAAGGATAATAATGGATTGGTGGAAAATGATCCTGTCAACTTTCACCAAGCCATGCAAGATGCTAATTCTCAAAAGTGGATTGAAGCCATGAACAAAGAGTATAAATCCATGCAAGACAATAAAGTTTGGGATATTGTCTCTTTACCTGAAGGTATGAAACCCATTGGTTGTAAATGGATATTTAAAACCAAGAGGGATGCAAAAGGTAATATGGAAAGATATAAGGCTCGCTTTGTAGCAAAAGGTTTTACTCAGAAGGAAGGCATCGATTTTAAAGATACTTTCTCTCCGGTTTCATCGAAAGACTCTTTTAGAATAATTTTGGCGTCTTTTGCACATTTTGACCTTGAGTTACAACAAATGGATGTTAAAATTTCATTTCTCAATGGATACATTGAGGAAACAATTTATATGCTGCAACTAGAAAACTTTGTGTTCGGAGATTCAAAGCATATGGTTTGAAAACTAAAGAAATCCATTTTTGGGCTCCAACAAGCTTCTTATCAATGGTACCACAAGTTTCATAAAGTAGTTACCTCATTTGGTTTCGAGGCAAACATAATTGATAACTGTGTGTCTCACAAGTTCAGTGGGAGAAAATTCATATTTTTGATTTGATATGTTGATGATATATTGCTTGCCTGTAATAATTTACATATTTTGCACAAAACCAAGAGATTTCTTTCAGATAATTTTGAAATGAAAGATCTTGGGGATGCTTCTTTTGTATTAGGAATGCAAATATATCGTGATCGCTCACGAGGTATTCTTGGATTGTCATAAAAGAACTATATAGAAATGGTGCTTAAAAGGTTTGGCATGCAAGATTGTAAAATGGGTGATACCCCTATCGCTAAAGGAGATAAATTTTGTCTCAAACAATGCCTTAATAAAATCCTTGAAGCTAAAAAAATGCAGAAGATCCCTTATGCATTTGCTATAGGGAGTCTAATGCATGCTTAAGTGTGTACGCGTTCAAATATTGTGTACATTATAGAAGTGTTGGGCAGGTATCTTAGTAACCGTGGAATGGATCATTAGAAAGCAGCAAAAAGGGTTATGAGGTATCTTTAGAGAACAAAAGACTATATGCTTACATATAGAATATCAGATCGGTTGAAGATCATTGGGTATTCTGATTCTGATTTTGTTGGATGCCCGGATAGTAAAAAATCCACTTCAGAATACATATTTCTATTAAGTGGAGGGGCTATATCATGGAAAAGCATTAAACAAACGCTTATAGCTTCTTCTACCATGGAAGCAGAGTTTGTGACTTGTTATGAGGCATCTAACCATGCGAAATGGCTACGGAATTTTATCACTGGGCTGCGCATTATTGATAATATTGAAAGACCACTAAAGTTATATTGTGATAATAGATCTGCAGTATTATATTCTAATAACAATAGAAGCTCAAGCAAGTCAAATTACATTTACATCAAGTTTCTAGTTGTAAAGGAGAGAGTGCAGAATGGGTTAATATCCATAGAGCATATTGGGACAAATTGCATGCTAGCGGATCCGCTTACAAAAGGAGTACCACCCAAGGTCTTTCATGAGCATGTTGCTAAAATGGGTGTATCTTTTATATAAGGATATTTTGGTTTAGGGGGGATTTGTACTTAGTTACTTATTTTGCGACACTGCTCTATATTTTGATTATGGACATGCTTTGGTTTTTCTAATCAGAAATAAAGTTTTCTTTTGCACTTTAATTGTTTATATATATTATTTGGAATTTTGATATCTTTAAAGTAAAGTAGGACCAGTTGGAAATAGACAAGTAAAGATCACATTTCATGTAATTTTCATGCTACACATACATGATTGTTCTATGTCATTTGATTGTACTGATATTTGTGACCATTGATTGGGTTTAGTTACAAAAACAGTAATGAAAGCCACTTTGGTTCTATGTTAACACAATCAATGGACGAGATTGTTTTGAATATACCATATTATCAAGATAACTATTTAAGAGCTCATAAAGTTGAATACATTCTATAAAGTTACATATGTGGCCCAGGGGGAGATTGTTGGAATAATTCAACATAATAGGGCCACATATTTTAATGTTTGAATGTGTGGGCTATCTTGTAATTAAGTTTAATTACGTGATCTATTTTTTGGACTAAACATATTAAGACTTAATGGGAATATTCATCATGTAAAATTATAACGTATGGATACCGGAATGACAATTTTAGTTTGTTGAAAGGCTGAACTGAAAAAATGTCACACAGTATATATATGGGGTTATGGTCCCCAAATTACATAAGTCTTATCATATTCTCTCTACCCTCTTCTAAAGAGATTTATAGATCTAAGCTTGTGTCAATTTGGAAGATCTAATCCGAATTAATCTTCACATCAATTAAGAATCGATGGATTCAGATATGCCTTCCGTTGTTAATTTCATATACTTGTTTCTCAATTGAATCAATATGGGTTATATGTATTCAGATCTAATATAATTAATCACCAACAACATAATCATTGAATTCAACTACTTGGAACACTCTTAACGTAAGTCCTCCAACCTTTTCTTCGGTCTTTAAGACTGCATTATAATCTCCCCTTGTTATCCATGCTCCATTGATATTATTTGCTATATCAACTTGTTGTTCGAAGAGACTTTTTTCTTATTGAAGCCTAATTGCTTGCATATATAAAAGTAATGTAATTTTTAGCCCAACATTTTTCCTCAACGGTAGTTTGTTTTTCATCATAATATACCACTTTCACTTTCCATGTTTCAATGCACCATGCTATCATTATTCTACCCGTAAAGTTAGCAGAATTATTATTAATTATTTCTTAGTTAACACGAAGTGTTCTTTTAAAAAATTCTATATTTCCATCTATCATTTTATTCTCTAGAGTGCCAATTATTGTAAGTCTGTATTTACATATTAAAGTATATATGTCTAGTTGTCTTGTATCATTATTTAGACCTCTTACATTCCAACATATAGCTATCATAAGAAGGTGGAGCTTTTTTACTACTCATGTTTCTAGGAGATGTGTGCCTTCTTGGCTCTTCCTTACCACCCTTGTTTCTTAGTTGAACTGATATATATATATATATATCCTGGTTCAATTTTGTATAAGTACCTGAATTCTTATTTTTTTTCTATTTCATTTTCACTTATATCAATCTATATGTCTAATCTCTTAAGACTGGTCAACAAATTCCACTTGCTCCTTTTCTTGGAGTTCAACCGCAGATGGTTCAACCTTCACTTGCTAATTTGGCTCTTGTTTTTTCTTCTTCAGAAGTTCCTCCTTATTATGGGTTTGCTGTTGATCGTGGTTCTGATTTTTTCCATCCTCTTGGCTCTGATTTGATTGCCTCTGCTACTGTGCAAGACTTTCAACTTTACTTTGATTGTCTTAACAATTAGCTATGCCTTATGTAGTGGTAATTTGTGTATAGGAATTAGTTTCTTTTGTATGTATAGTTGCAAGTGATATTTTTTGGCCAATACTCTTAGAAACACTATAGGTCTCTAAACACTCGGGCATCGCTTGACTTTTGCCACATACTTGCCCTCTTATGAATGTGCTAAAGCTAGATGATATGTTAGGTACTTTAACTCTCCATTCTTAATGTGTTCCTATTGCTTTGACATTTCATTGCATGTCACTATGCCCAAAAAAATTACGTCCATTTTGGTGGAATAAATTCGTATTCTACTTCTTGATGATACACTATTCTATTTTTATCTTTAGATCTTATGTTTTTATGCAATTTAGAATCAACTTTAATCTTCACTAGCATTCATGCATAGGAGCGTTACGGCACGCGCTTCGCGTCTGATGTGGAACGTGCTTGGCGCATAAATTGTTTTTCTGTAAATTATATATGTTTAGCATATTCAAGAGAAAATGATTTATAGAAATATGTAACCATATTTTTGCAATGAAATCATTTTTATTAGATAAATTTTATTTCTAAGTTGCAACATCTATTTTTTAAGTTTGAATTTTTATTTACATTATTAATTAATAATTTATTTGTTAGATCCTATTTTTAAGTGATATTCAAATTTGATAGTATTTGTAGGTGAATGTTTTAAATTTGTAAAAGAATTTTACTTTTTAGATCCTATTTTTAGGTTGTATTAAGATTAAATAACATTTGTAGATGTTGAATTTGTAAAAGAAATTTAATTGTTAGATTCTATTTTCAAGCAATATTAAGATTGGTATCAGGGACTTTTTTGGTAGTTCACGTTGACATCAAAAAAGTGTGACACCAAAGGTATTACAACTATTATTAAAGATTTCAATTTGCTCATGTGTTCCATGTTATCGTCCATCTTTATTGCCTTACCGATTATACTTACTAATTTACTTATGCCTCTTGCACTTCATAGTGATAAGTTCAAAGTCATCAGTCTGATTCAAATTGGTTGCATTTTTAACATGTCTCTTTCCAGTCTTATCATTCTTTCCCATCTCCTGATGAATATGAATCTGCTACCCATGAACCACTAGGCCATTTTCAATCACTTTGTTGTATTCCTTCTCCAGTTTGAATTTAACTAAATAAAATCCATTTTCTCAAGCATGTATGTCCCATTTACCTTCTAGTTTCTTTTCTCTCTTCATGTATGCATTAAAATGTGTATAGAATAACCTCTTACAGGCTAAATATACGTGGATTGAATTCCTTCATATGTTGTTTGTTTCTGCACAATCTTCATCATCTACACTAGCAAATTCACCATATCCATCCAAAAATTTGTCATTGAATGCTACATCCTCTTCTATTTGTGTTTGACACCCAATAGCATCTGCTTAAGTCTTAATTCTTATGCCGAGATCGATTGATTTATCTTTTGAGCTACCTTTACATAACTTCTTGGATTAGGTTTTGTTTCTAGTCGTGTTTCCTTAGTCTTATCTTTCCTTCCAACTTCCTGCCACTCATCATCTCCTTCTCTTTGCTTTCATCAGATCCGTCTTTGTCGCTTGGATTAGGGTTGTGGCGGCCATGGTTTAGTATAGACAATATAACTTATATATATATATCAACCAATTGGTTGGAGTACACAATAGCGAAAAGAAAATGATAAAAGTCACAAATCAGACAACATTTGGTGTGATAGAATCATAATCCAAAATTTAATATTTAATATGAAGGTAACGTTGATTGAGTTTTTCTCTTCAGCGAGTATAAGCCTATCGTATGACTTTTGCTAAGGCATAATGCAGTAAAAATATGAAAAACATAAACTCATGGTTGAACTCCCTCTTCTCCTACAATTATAATGTTTTAGAACATATATATGATATACGATGTAAAATATCTTGCATGAACAAGCAATTAACATACACAAGAAAAGCACTATGCTAATCTTACCAAATAGATCATATACAAGTAATTAGTCTAGGGAACCCTAGTCATTTTTATAGGAGTTTATACATTATATACTCAACTTCACATCATTTCTAGTTTTAAAGGCAGACTAATAACCTCTAACACATGTAATTATTAGTTTTACAAGACAACCGCTGACGTATACCAAAATGTCATTAATATTTTACCGAATAAACATGGACCACTTACTCTTGCATCATTTATTTTTTACAAACCCAATACCAACTTTTAACATTATCTACAGTTTTCAAGGTATTCACTAAACTATTTCATTAATATTGGAATTTTGGGTGACTATGTTGATATTAAATTAATCCGAATTTTAGCCCTAATCAATTCATGAGAAAACAAACAATAGACAAATAGAAATTTGCGGAAGCGTACCGGAATCCATTGAATCAATATGTATGGTTCTGATCTTCCAAGAATATAGTTTCTACTTTTCTAGATTATTTCTCTCTAACAGGAAGAAGCGAAAACAAAAGTACATACTGTTTCTCGGGGACCCAAACGTTTTTATTAACGGAGAAAAATCAGTTATGTAATATTTACAATTTGGCCCCTCAACAAATTGTAAATAACACTTTATTATTTTCTACCTTATATTAATTATAATAGCAACATACACTTAAACATATGTGTGTCCATAATGGAATTTTAATCCAACAATCTCCCACTTGGGCAACATATGTTTTCTTATAAATGTACAACCTTGTGAGCTCAAAATTTGCTATTACATAAAGGTATTTCTTAACAATCTCGTCCATCAACCATATTTATACAGGATCACAGTGGTCTCACCATATTAATCATGACTAAACCCATCAGTGGTCACATACATATATATATAGTCAAATGACATAGATTAATCTATTTTCAAATGGTCCTCCTTAGACTTAAGTGAGCCCAGAATCAAAACAATAAAACAGAGTGAATGAACTGAATACTTTACTTCTGATCAGAAAGTCAAACACATAAATGTCTTAAAGCAAATATACAGCACATATAATACAAACTCCCACTAAACCATAATATCCTCAAGCAATACAACACCCATATGAGCAGTGTGCTCATGAAAGACTTTGGGTGGTAAACCTTTTGTGAGTGGATCCGCTATCATGAAGTTTGTTCCAATATGCTCTATAGATATATGTCCACTCTGCACTCTTTCTTTCACAACTAATTATTTTATGTCAATATGCTTTGACTTGGTTGAGCTTCTATTATTGTTAGAATATAGCACTGCTGACTTATTATCACAATATAACTTCAGTGGTCTTTCTACATTCTCCAAAATGCGCAGCCCAGTGACAAAGTTGCATAGCCATATTCCATGATTTGATGCCTCATAACATGCTACAAATTCTGCTTCCATAGTGGAAGCAGTAACAAGTGTTTGCTTAACACTTTTCCAGGATATAGCTCCTCTAGCCAACAGATAAATATAGCCTGATGTAGACTTTCTACTATCTTGGCATCCAGCAAAATCAGAATCAGGATACCCTACGACCTCCAAATGATCTGATCTTTTATAAGTGAGTATGTAATCTTTTGTTCTCTGAAGATACCTCATAACCCTCTTGGCTGCTTTCCAATGGTCTATACCAGGGTTGCTTAAGTATCTGCCTAACATCCCAACAATGTATGCAATATCTGGACGTGTACATACTTGAGCATACATTAGACTCCCAACAGCTGAAGCATAGGGAATCTTTTGCATTTCTTGAATTTCAAGATTGCTTTTAGGGCACTGACTAAGACTGAATTTATCTCCTTTAGCAACAGGGGTATCTCCTGGTCTACAATCTTGCATGCCAAACTGTTTAAGTACTTTGTCAATATAGCTCTTTTGTGATAATCCAAGAATACCCCGAGAACGATCTCGAAGTATTTGGATACCTAATACAAAAGAGGCATCACCAAGATCTTTCATCTCAAAATATTTTGATAGAAATTTCTTGGTTTCGTGCAATAAACCTATATCATTAATGGCAAGCAAAATGTCATCGACATATAGAACCAGGAATATATGTTTACTCCCACTGAACTTGTGATACACGCAATCATCAACAATATTCGTCTCAAAACCAAACGAGATGATTACTTGATGGAATTTATGGTACCATTGACGAGAAGCTTGCTTAAGTCCATAGATAGATTTTGTTAATTTGCAAACCATATTCTTTGGATCTCCCGACACAAAGTTTTCTGGTTGTACCATATAAATTGTATCATCAATGTCTCCATTGAGAAACGCCGTCTTAACATCCATCTGATGTAACTCAAGGTCAAAATGAGCAACAAGTGCCATAATTGTTCTAAAAGAGTCTTTCGATGAAACTGGAGATAAAGTCTCTATAAAATCGATACCTTCCTTTTGAGTATAGCCTTTTGCTACAAGACGTGCCTTATACCTCTCCACATTACCCTTTGCATCCCTCTTGATTTAAATATCCATTTACAACCAATTGGTTTTGCACCTTCTGGTAATGGGACAAGTTCCCAAACATTATTGTTTTGTATGGACTTATACTCCTCATTCATGGCATCTATCCACTTTTGAGAGTTAGAACTTTTCATGGCATGATGAAAGTTGATTGGATCATCTTCCATCATTCCATTATCATTCTCTTGTTCTTGGAGAAATACAATATAATCATCCGAAATAGCACTTCTCCTCTCTCTCATGGACCTCCTTAATGGCACTGGTTCTTGAGGTTGTTGAGTTTGTTCTTCTAGAACAATTGTATCAACATTGTCTTGTTGAGGTTCCGTATTCACTTCTTGATCAATGATTGGTGTATGAAACTGAACATTGTCAAAAGTGATAGTAGAAACTGGATTTGAATCCAATTCCTCCTCAAAAGCAATGTCTTTAACTTTATTTCTTCCCCCAAACTCAATATCCTCAAAGAATACTGCATTTCTCGTCTCAAAAATATTCTTAGCTATGGGATCATAAAACTTATAGCCCCTAGAACACTCAGAATAACCAATAAAGTAGCCGCTCACTGTATTGGAATCCAGCTTCTTTTCATGTGGCCTATAAGGCCTCGCCTCAGCTGGACATTCCCAAATGTGAAAGTGCTTTAGACTAGGCTTTCGACCTGTCCAAAGCTCATAAGGTGTTTTTGCAGCCGCTTTAGTTGGTACTCTATTGAGAATATAAGCTGTTGTCTTTAATGCTTCTCTCCAGAGAGACTCGGGTAAGGTGGAATGAGCAATAATACTCCTTACCATATCCTTAAGAGTTCGGTTTCGTCTTTCAACAACACCATTCATGCTAGGTGATCCCAGCATGGTGTACTGTAGAACAATACCGCATTCCTCTAGGAATTTAGCGAACGGTCCTGGACGTTGTTCACCTGAGCCATCATATCGACCGTAGTACTCACCACCACGATCAGATCTGACATTTTTAATCCTTTTGTTGAGTTGATTCTCAACTTCAGCTTTATAAGCTTTGAACACATCCAGTGACTGTGATTTTTCATGAATGAGATATAGGTACCCATAACGTGAGTAATCATCTATGAATGTTATGAAATATTGTTGACCATTCCAAGATGCCATAGGGAATGGCCCACAAATGTCTGTATGAATCAATTCTAAGACATCTGTAGCTCTATTGGCACCTAATCTCTTAGTTTTGGTCTGTTTTCCCTTGATGCAATCTACACAAACGTCAAAGTTTGTGAAGTCAAGAGATTCTAAAATACCATCAGATACTAAGCGCTCAACTCTACCTTTTGAGATATGACCTAAGCGCTTATGCCATAAAGATGCTAAATTTTCTTTATTTAATTTACGTTTAGTACCCTGCGATTCTATATGCAAGGTTTCATTATAAGATGCAACTGTTTCCAACAAATAAAGATTGTCATAAGCATTTAAATAACCAGTTCCAACAGCATTTGAATTCAAAGACAAAGCAAACTGATTGTTTCCAAATGAATAACAATATCCAAATTTGTCCAACACAGAAACCAAATTCCATCTAAATGACGGTACAACAAAAGTGTCTTTTAAATCCAAATAAAAACCAGTTCCTAATAACAATCTAAAATGTCCAATTGCTTCTACTTCTACCGACTGTCCATCGCCCACAAAGATGTGTCTTTCACCATCACTTGGCTTTCAGTAGCTCAGGCAACCCTGCATAGAAACACTTATGTGAGTGGTAGCACCAGAATCTATCCACCAAGTGTTTCTAGGTACTGAAGATAAATTAACTTCAGAACAGACCAAAGTAACAAACATACCTTTCTTTTCACTCCATGCATGATATTTGGTACATTCCTTCTTCATATGTCCAGGTTTGTGACAAAAGAAACAACCGTCTTTTTCCTTTTGTTGTTTCTTTTGATCTGGATCCTTAGCAGCTTCATTTTTAAATTTTCTTTTCTTGCCCTTTGCTTTAGAGGTGCTTGCCAAATTGGCACTTTCAGTCTTATTTTGCTTCAGCCTTTCTTCCTCTTGTACACAATATGAAATGAGCTCATTGAGAGTCCACTTCTCCTTTTGACAGTTGTAACTGACCTTAAATTGACTGAATTGTGGAGGAAGCGAGATAAGCACTAAATGCACAAGCAAGTCATCCGAAAGCTCAAGCTTTAGTTCCTTTAATTTTGAAGCAATGTGAAACATTTCCATAATGTACTCCCTTATGTTTTCCTTGCCTTTGAACCTCATGGAAATATGTTTCTACAAAAGAGTACTTGTTTCCGCCTTATCGCTTTTGGCAAAGCGTTTCTCAATTTCAGTAAGGAAATCTATGGCATCGGTAATCTCTTCGGATACCGCACCCCTAAAAACCTCAGGTATGCCTCGTTTAATGATCATAAGACTCATGCGATTTGAACGGTCCCATTTCTCAAAAATTCTCCTTTCCTCGGAGGTACTATCATCCGTAAGAGAAGCAGGTCGATCCATCCTTAATGCAAGGTCTAGATCCATGCAACCAAGAACAATTAATATGTTCTCCTTCCAGTCCTTAAAGTTATTACCATTAAGGACCAGTACTGAATTAGGGTTAGCAGATACAATAGCAACAGCTGAAACAGAAAACGAATAAAATCATATAAATTACATGCTCTTAATGGCTTCATATAAAACAATAACTTCAAATAATGGTTAATCACATCTCAAGATACCAAACACATCGTTAATATCAAGTCTTTGGATAGTAATATCAACTGTAAGCGGTACTCTTGTTGTAGCGATCAAAAGTTGACAATAAATTATGTCAAACAATATGCAATCTTTGGATTATCATATTGCTCACATAAAGTACCTTATAATTGTCACACATTTATCCCCACAAGCATGTATGAAATTCGGCCAAATATTAATTCACCTTTGGGCTCGTTAATAAATGCATGAACTATATACACACAATTATTTTGAAATTTTAATTAGAATAATCTACACAAAAGTGATCGCTTTGGTGATATTTTGTTTCAATTAAACTATTTAAAATATAAAATATCCTTAAGAAAATCAGAAACCATATTTTAATTTACCTTTAAAAGAAAACGAATACATATAATAAAACAAATCGTTTTATTATATGTTAGGTGGTCTAACATACCAAGTCATTTTTGTATATAGCTGCCAGATATTAAACGCTACATATTTAGTCGTAGACCTAGTATAAAATTTTACAAATTCCAGTATACAACACACCACGTTTAGATTAAATAAACTAAACTGGGTGATTTTGTGAACTAAACTAGAAAGAAAACATGGTTGGACAATTAAATTTTCATTTGCAGTTTCGTATCATACAATGATTTGTAAACCATGAATCCTAAATTATCATATCTTATGTGTAGATTTACATCAAATTGATAAATCTGAACAAAACCGTACGAAACATATTGTGGCCAGAACGGAATCATTGACTGTATAATTTCACTAATACCAACGTGTACTAAATGATTTAATGATAAATTTGAATGGATTCCGTTTTCTGAAATAGTATATTAAGTCTCGAAATCCTTGTAATATTCAATCATTTTATCCAACAAGGGGACCAAAATCTATTATTCTTTCTAGATATTGGTATCTGTAAGTAAATTATTGGCAAAGATCCTATGTTGGCATTTAGCATGTTACTAGTTTGACTTTTCTAACATTGATATTGGTACAAAATGCATACACATAATAAAAAAATGGAATTCCCATCATAGCAATTTCTGACAGTACATTTTCATTAATTTTTGGAATCCATATTTCATACCAGGTTGGCATAAAAGATAACTAAATGAACAATGGAAACATGCGCATGCAGAAGACAGTACCAAAACATTTATTCAAGATTGAACGAGTATTCAATCGAACACAAAAAAAAATGTGCAGATCCAAAACGCAAGTCACTGCAAAATATATTTCAAGGATTCCAAGCAAAACTGATAACCAGCAATGCTATCGTATAGTATAAAATGGGTTTCAGGATTAATATCAAATCCTCATGAATTAATTTAGGGTTTGCTCTGATACCAATTGTTGATATTAAATTAATCCAAATTTTAGCCCTAATCAATTCATGAGAAAACAAACAATTGACAAATAGAAATTTGCGGAAGCGTACCGGAATCCATTGAATCGATATGTATGGTTCTGATCTTCCAAGAATACAGTTTCTACTTTTCTCGATTATTTCTCTCTGACGGGAAGAAGAGAAAACAAAAGTACGTACTGTTTCTCGGGGACCCAAACGTTTTTATTAACGGAGAAAAATCAGTTATGTAATATTTACAATTTGGCCCCTCAACAAATTGTAAATAACACTTTATTATTTTCTACCTTATATTAATTATAATAGAAACATACACTTAAACATATGTGTGTCCATAATGGAATTTTAATCCAACAGACTAATGACCACTTTACTCATAACTGACATATTCTCAAAGATCGCTCATTCATATGGTAAATAGCAAATGTTTTTCACCATACATAAATATAACACATAGCTAGACACCATAGTACTTATCCCCACCTAGTCCAAAACAACATATGTTAAACATAATAAAATTGAAGGTATGCCCTAGCAATTATGTAATTTCGATTATATAATTGTACACTTACCTCTCATGTATGAATCTTGTTCGAGATGGAAGATTTCTTTTTTCTGGTTTCTAACAAGATTCATGCATGAGAGGTAAGTGTAAAATTATATATTCAAAATTACATAATTGCTAGGGCATATCTTCAATTTTATTATGTTTAACATATGTTGTTTTGGAATAAGTGGAGATGAGTACTATGGTGTTTGTGTGTTATACTTATGTATGGTGAAAAACATTTGCTCTTTACCATATGAATGAGCGATCTTTGAGAATATGTCAATTATCAGTAAAGTGGTCATTAGTCACCCAAAAGACTAAAATTGATAAGACAGTTTAGTGAATACCATGAAAACTGCAGATAACGTTAAAAGTTAGTATTGGATTTGTAAATAATAAATGATGCAAGAGTAAGTGGTCTGTGTGTAATTAAATACTGATTATATCATTTTATACATACAATAAGAAACCCTAGGTGTGAGTATTATGAATGTGTGCACAATCATGAGTATGAAGCGCTTTATACAAATAAATACTTATCCTCGAATGTTCATGGTCAAGGTGATTTAGAAAAGGGATATTAACTCTTCTGTGATATAAGTGTAATGACCTGCATTTTTGACCATCAAAAGTCGACACTAATACATCCACGGTATTCACGTGTTGAGCATCTAAGTGGCGAAAAGATAGATTATTAGGGTGAAAGAAAGAAAAGCAGAACAGAATTTCACAACGTGATAGTAATATATCATATACAACAGATCTTTACAAAAGAAAAGTGTAATATATATTTATCAATTAGAGTAAACTAACCAATCATCATGCTGGACAGTTATAACAACACGTCCTCAAAAATGCTGTTAAATATAAACAACAAATACAATGGAAATAAAGATATGTAAATACGTCTTGGAAGCATCCAGCTCATCTCCTAAAGCTCAGAAATATCCAGACTAAATCTGAAAAATATGCTCGGGCTGACCCGGGCATTATAAGAAAATAACATCCGGATCGATCTGGTAAATCAACGTAAGAAACACGCATTATATGGATTTTAATGTTATAAAACCTTTCAAAAATAAAGGTATCTCGTAAAACCACGCCGCATATAAATACGAAGGGCATTTACATTACGATAACCAAACCATTTCATAGGAAATCTTGTAATAATATTATAATGTATATGGTTTAAAATAAATATTAAATCATAGCTGAAATGATTACATTAATTACATTCCAGCATATTAGGTATACAACTAAGTCCGTAAAGGCACATATTGGAGAATTTATTCCATACAATGACAAGGCTCTTGGTACCGCCTACCATAGTATAACTCTAAATAAAACTTACCGAGGTCGAAAACTTTTCGACCCCAACATGACAAGACCGACCTTCCCTTTCTTGGATAGTACTGAATATGGTCATGACCTCGGTTGCTTTTCAATTTTTCCCTCGAGATCTCTCGTGCACATAACAAATCAACAAATCCATAAATAGTGATCTAGAAAAGTAATGACTACACCCTAATGAGTACGACCCACATAGCCTTGCGACATATTCCATATTTTAGTCATTTCGATTATGAGGCATGTGAGGCCATGATTACCTTTTTCCTCTCTTAGTAAATACCTCTTGGAATGCTAACACTATTCTCCAAGCAACAATGCAATGTCAGCATTCATCCATATAAGTTGTTAAGGATATGAACGAACCGAAGACACTACTTCTACTACATCCCTTTTATAATCACTCTCAGGATTAGTAGCAAGTAGCTCTTGCACTTCAAAGAACTCCATCTTCTATTCCATCATCTTCAAGATGTCTTCAATTCAAATGCTTATGTTGGTTCGAAGTGGTTTTTGGATAATCTATCTGATCTAGGTCTGTTCAAACCGACTTCGATAGTTTTAAAAACTGACCAACATTTGATAGTCGGTTATTTAACTATCAAATAAACAAACAATTAAATCAGAGATTAAATTTCACATGTAAATCAAATATGGTTAAGCATATAAGAAACCACTAAGCCTTATTAATTAATTAAAAAGGCTTTGTAAATTCTTGTATTAAAATACCTTTACAATGATATATACACAAACCCTCTCTACTCTTTCAATACTTGAAAAATATCGATATACTTATCTCAACTATATAAGTATAGTCACAAAACATTTAACTTTCAAAACTTAAAAAACTTTCTCATATACTTATATCAACAATGTATATATATTCACAATACACTACATTTCCAGTACTTTTAAAAAGTACCCATATACTTGTCTCAATGGTATATTTACAAATTTTAAGAAAGATTTCATTTTCAAAACCATACTTATTTGAGTTAAAAAAATGTCATTGGAAAGTATTGGTAACCATAAACCTAAAGCACTTTGGTGTAAGTAAATGAATTGTATAGAAATTTGACCAAATATACTTAACACCACTTCCCGATTTCAAACAGTACTATCCCTCGATTAACAATGTAATCGGACAAGTTAGCGTATTAACCTTGCGTCGACATACATCTTACTTCCTAAGATAAACCCCTTTATTTTCTTTTAAAATAGACATTCATTATTATAATGACTTTTCTATAAAAATAAATACTTCACTAAATACCTTTAAAACATTCACATATAAATTAGAGGAGAATATCAAAAAGATTGAAGTAAAATAAAGAAGTTCCAAAAACCATTTTTTTAATAAAATGCCATAGAAATTTTAAAATCATTTTCCAAATAAAAAACATTTCCAAATCAAAACAACCATAGTATTTCAAAATACTATAACGAGGCCAATAACTACTATATCACTTAGCCAATGCTTTTATAACTTTATCAGTAAAATGGTTCAACTTTTAACATATATCAATGTCATATCCAATACAGCCAACTACCAAGTTTGACATTCGCAATTTATATAACAGATATATAACTGAAATTAAAATCAATAATAATAATAAGGAATCTGAATTCCTCTATAAAATTTTCTGTATTTCATTTTATATGTCATTGGCGTTTTAAAGTGGAAATTCAACCAAATCAAACCAATAAATCATTCAAACACAAAATAATAATTTACATCTATTATATATCATTATAGTATCTAATCAGATGTGAGATAACTCACCGAAATTCTGGTGGACGCTTAAGCGTTCCGTTTGATCTAAAATCGAACGACTTTCGATTTTAGCTCAAAATTCCACTTGTTCTAAACTTGAAGAAACCAATTCCAATGCATTGATATTGCTCCTTGAGCATATGCAAAAGACTACATCTCGATTGGACCTCATATGCAAAAGTTATTCAGTTTATAAGATTTCGATTTAAATTAAATTAATAATTTACACTAATTATTTTTATTAAATTAATCACCCCTCTTAATCTTTCTTTCTCCCTCACTAAACACTTTCCTATATATGTGCACAGAGATGCACGATACAACCCACTCCAGCCACCCTCTTCCATCATCGGTTACTCCCTTTACAATCAATGATAACACACTACGTCAATTCCATCGCGTCCTGCTTCGCACACACTTTTGCTTCCAACCCAACAACACTCAACTCGATCGCAACCCTAAAGATCCGACTGAACTCCAGGTCATGACAAAGCAAGTGTTGCTTTTCCCCACACTTAATCACCGCACCACAAAATAGACCACTAGATGCTCCTTCCTCCGAAAAACCCCAAGAAACCAACGATAATGCCTAACGTCGCCTATAACACATGCAAACCTAAACCCTAATTGCTCCTTCATTATCCCAAACCATCGATCCCCCCAAAACACAACTACACACACCCAAACTAACATTGATTTGAAGATCTCTCCCTTACAAACTCAAAGAATCCAACTTTATACTTTTTCATTGAATAAATCTTTTGATTTTGAATTTGAAGGTGGAAATTTGATTTTTCTTGTTTATTGGAAGATGGAATTGAAAAGAGAGGGAAAGTTGAAAAGTAGAAAATGAGGAAAAGTCTATGTTGAAAATTCTAAGTTTTTAGTTTAGCTTATATTGCAATTTCTGGCATCTCGCTACACCATGTTTCGTTCGCGTACGAACCACGAACATCAAAACAAAAGTATGATCGCGCATAACAATACGAAATGATCCCAAAATAATAATAATATACACTAGTTCTCTTATTCTATAAAATTTCAAAAACACCACCATTTGCCATAAAATATGTAAAATGAAAATTTAAATATTTTTCAAATTAAGAATTATGGAAAAATCATATAAATTAAATTAAAAATATGTCAATAAAAATCAAGTCGTTTTATTAAAAGTTGATTTTGTTATTATTTATTAATTCGAATCAAATATGAATATTTAAGTAAATTGAATATTCCTATTCGAAAAGTTAAAAATTCTGGATCGTTACATTCTTCCCTCTTTAAAAGAATTTTATCTCCAAAATTCCCATAGGAAGAAAAATTTCTTCACACATATAGACTTATAAAATTTCTTATTTAAAATGAGTTATTAAACTTTTAAAATCTCATATGTTACGAAAAATTTCGGCAGCGCCTCCTTTGCGTGGTTCAATCTGGAAAAATTATAACTTGCCATAACTGCCCCAAATCAACAAGAAAAACAGAAATCCAAAAGTGGCCTTCCATATCTGGGGCACTAAATCACCAGCAACAATATATACTTATGATATACCTTATAGAGTGTGTATGACACATGGAAAACACACTCGTTAAGTAAGAAACATGTACCTATTTGATGAGCAAACAAACTCTACTCATGAAAGCTAAAGTAGCAAGCTATCCTTCACTTTCATATACTTGTATCTCACTTACAAATGCCATCAACCCATATAACTAGCATTTCTAATGTCAAAAACATACAATTACAATAAAGCCCGTATGATGTACAAATGTCATTCGTATGCAATACCAAATCTGATCACTCACTCGATCACACAAATTTTACTTGCAAACTAGTATCGCTCACTTGATTTCCTTAGTGCGAACTTCGATCAGCTTTCTTGATTAGAAACCTTCGTTCTCCTTACATAGTCATATGCTATGATAAAAAAACTTTAGAATTATATCAAAAATCCATATCAAGTGTTCACCATCAAGAATTGAGTGAAAATTCCTTGTTCGAATTGGTGTAAATCACCCCCGAAATCGTACTCGAATCTCGATAAAGAACAGTTAAGAGGATAGAATGATCTACGTACAACTTATGTATTTATTAAATTTGGTTTCTTAACTATACCAATTACTTTTTATTCGCATTCATTTTTACTTATTATATTTCCTTTGATACTAATCATTTGCGAACCATTTCATAAAACCATTACTTAAGTTCATATTCGTATAACACTCTCATACGTCCTAAGAGTATATATACAATTTCAAATTTGTTTTACTTAAAATGAATGTTCAATAAATTTAAAACCTATTTTAACTTACTATCTCCTCAAATTTATAAGTTACAAAAAATTATTTTCTTATATTTCATAAAAACGCTTAGCTTCAATTTCTCAATTAACTCGAAAGTTTTCGACTGTCCAAAATCGCTGAAAATTCCATTTCATTTTAATAAATGGAAATTACCAAAAAAACATATTATAACCAGATGCACACACCAAAATGCCCTAATGCATAGGATACATGAGCCCAATAACAACTAAACTTAAGACTTCATAATTAAACACCCGGATTTTATTTCAAATAATTTGGAATAATAATTTACATATCTCCTATTGTATACCAAATCATACTTTAGGGATTAAATCAAAATCTATTTTATCAAAACAACTCTGAAGAAAAACTACTATGGTGGAATTTCCCCACTTAGAAACTCGAAAAATGAATGCCGATGATGCTGTAGTCATCATCAAAATTATTTTCCAATGACAGAAGTGAGTTATTGCTTTCTATCTTCTTTAAAATTCATTTTTTAAATATTTCTATTCAAAAATACTTTCAAATAATAATATTATTTTCTCTAAAATATCAAAAAAACAATTTTCAAAACACCCAGATTTAAGTTCTCAAATTCTCAGCTTAAATCCTTTTTATTTATGATCCATATTTATAATCCATACTTATATAATTTCACTTTCTTATATATAATCATTCACCAATTTATATATTTGTTTAGATTATAATAAACATCTTTTATTAACCTTAAATTTCAACTCAATGTTATCACTGAACGCCTATAGTTAAATTGTGAAACTTAATTCACATGGTATTCGTTTCAATGTTCCCACAATTGCTATCTACCCAACACATGCAGTGAAAAGGTAAAATTGCTCATAAATTGGTCAAGCGAGATTCAAAAATTAACAACAAATAGTCAACGCTCATAAATGGGCGAAACACAACTAATCAAACAATAAATGATAATAAGTGAATATTATCATTTCCAAACAAACAAACACATTACAAATAACTATATCAATTTCTAAACATTATTCCTTTATATATAAAAAACATAATCGAGGTAAAATTATTTCATTTACCAAAGTCAAAACAATACTGTGTCAGTTTGCCTTGTCCAAGTATTTAGAAACCCCTATCTCTAATGAGTCTACCCCACCAAAGCCTAGGTATTTGCTCATCCTAAGCTCTGATACCACATGCAACGACCTATCTTTTCGACTCTCAATAGTCCACACTAATACGTCCACAATATTCACGTGCCAAGCATCCAAGTGCCGAAAAGACTAGTTGTTGGGGTGAAAGAAAGAAAAGACAGGACATAATCTCACAATATGATGAGTAATATATAATTTACAACAGATCTATACAAAAGAAAAGTGGAATATACATTCATCAATCAGAGTAAACTAACCGATCATCAACTTGGACAATTATAACAACGTGTCCTCATAAATGCTGATAAATATACACAACTAATGCGGTGGAAATACAAATACGTAAATATGTCTTAGAGGCATCCAGTTCGTCTCCTAAAGCCCTAAAGCATCCAAATTAAATCTGAAAAACATGCTCGGACTGATCCGACCATTATAAGAAAATAACGCCCGGATCAGTCTTGTAAACCAGCATGAGAAACACACATCATATGGATTTTAATATTATAAAACCTTTCAAAAATAAAGGTATCTCGTAAGACCACACCGCACATAAACACAGACAAGTTTTTACCTTGTGATAACAAAACTGTTTCATAGGAAATCTCGTTATATTACAATAATGTCTAAGTTTAAAAATAAATATTGA
The DNA here is from genome assembly GCA_030737815.1 of Allium fistulosum. Taxonomy (NCBI): domain Eukaryota; kingdom Viridiplantae; phylum Streptophyta; class Magnoliopsida; order Asparagales; family Amaryllidaceae; genus Allium; species Allium fistulosum. Next base: position 791,789,819 of record CM060902.1, on the reverse strand, counting down.
ATCATAGCCAAAATGGTTACATTAATTGCATTCCAGCATATTAGGTATATAACTAAGTCCGTAAAAGCACATATTGAAGAATGGATTCCTTGTAATGACAAGGCACTGGGTACTACCTACCACGGTACACATCTAGATAAAATGTACAGAGGTCAAAAACATTTCGACCCTTGCATAACAAGACCAGCCTACCCCTTCCTGGATAGTACCGAATATGATCATCACCTTGGTTACTTTCTAATCTTTCCCTTGAGAGCTCTTATGTGCATACTAAATTCATAAGTCCATAAATAGTGATATAGAAAGGTGATGGTCATATTCTAACGGGTGCGACCTACATAGCCTTGTGGCATGCCCCATGTTTTAGTCATTCCGGATGTGAGGCTTGTGAGACCACGATTACCTTTTTCCTCTCTTAGCAAATCCCATTTGGAATGCTAACACTGCCCTCCAAGCAACAATGTAATGCCAGCATTCATCCATATAAGTTGTTCAGGATATGAACAAATCAAAGGTACTACTTCTACTACATCCTTTTTGGAATGACCCTTATGACTAATAGCAAGTAGCCTTTGCACTTAAGGAACTCCATCTTCAATTCCATCATCTTCAAGATGTCTTCAATTCGAACGCTTATGCCAGTTCGAAGTGGTTTTCAGATAGTATATCCGATCCCTGTCTCTCCGAACCGACAACGATAGTTTTAAAAACTGGCCAACATTTGATAGTTGGTTTTTTAATTATCAAATAAACAAACAGTCAAATTAGAGATTAAATTTCATACATAAACCAAGCATGGTTAAGCACATAAGAAACCGTTAAGCCTCTATAATTAATGCTTTCATTAATTAAAACCATTTGTAAATTCTTGTATTAAAATACTTTTACAATGACATTTCCATAAATCCTCTCTACTCTTTCGATACTTGAAAAATATTGACATACTTATCTCGACTGCACAAGTATACTCACAAAACATTAAACTTTCAAAACTTAGAAAACTTTTCCATATACTTATATCAATAGTATAAGTATATTCACAATACACAATATTTCCAATATTTAGAAAAGGTACCTATATACTTATCTCAAAGGTATAAATATATTCACAAATCTTAAGAAAGATTTCATTCCCAAAACCATACTTATTTGGGTTAAAACAAATGTCATTGGAAAGTATTAGTAGCCATAAACCTAAAACACTTTTGGTGTAAGTAAATGGACCATATATAAATTTGACCAAATATACTTAACACCACTTCCCGATTTCAAACAGTACTATCCCTCGGTTAACAAGGTAGTCAAACAAGTTAGCGTACTAACCTTGCCACGACATACATTCTTACTTCTAAAGATAGAGACGAGTTTCTATACCTTGGAATTTGGTGTTAAGCATAAAAAGAATACTTTCCATACCATCGTAATTTAAAATGATTATTTATAACCATCAAACCTCGTTTCCTTTATAAAATTCCTTTCTATAAATCTCTTTTATATTTACAACCTTCTTTTATAAATTCTTCTATAATACTTCATTTGTAAATCTCCTTTTACAAAATAACCAAGTATAATTATAAAACTCCTTTTATTAATCCTCAAATATAATTATAGACTCCCTTTATAAATCTCCAAATATAATTATTAAACTCCATTTATACCTAAAAAAATCTTTATTTTCCAAAATAGGACCAAACATATTTCATAAAAACGGTAATTTCATATATCACTATAAATCCACAAATATGATTTATTTTCCAATTTATCAAAATGGAATTGATTTCCTTTTTATAAAACACCATTTAAAAATCTATTCCTTTATTTATAAAATACCATATATAAATCTATTCTTTTATTCAACATTTATATAAAACGTTTCACAAATGTTTATTTTAAAATATTTCTATTTTAAAACAAAATCACTTTATAATAAAAGATAAACCCCTTATCTTCGTGTAAAATATACATTCATTATTATAATGACTTTTCTATAAAAATAAATCGAAATACCTTTAAAACATTTACATATAAATTAAAGGAGAATACCAAAAAGATTGAAGTAAAATAAAGAAGTTCCAAAAACCACTTTTTAATAAAATGCCATAGAAATTTTAAAATCATTCTTCAAATCAAAACCCAATTCCAAATCAAAACAGCAAACCATATTATTTACTATTATGAGGCCAATAGCTACTATATCACTTAACTAATGCTTTTAATACCTTTATCACTAAAAGGGTTCAACTTTTAACATATATCAATGTCATATCCAATATAGCTAGCTACTAAGTTTGACATTCGCAGTTTATATACCTGAAATTAAAATCAATAATAACGAGAAATCTGGATTCCTCTACAAAATTTATTATATTTCATTTTATATTTCATTCGCTTTTTAAAAGAGAAATTCAACCAAACCAAACAAATTAATCATTCAAACGCAAAACGATAATCTATATCATTTACATATCTTTATAGTATTTAATCAGAGGTGAGATAACTCACCAAAATTCCAACGGACGCTTAGGCGTTTCGATTTAGTCCAATTTTAACTTAAAATTCCACTTGTTCCAAACTTGACAAAACCAGTTCCAGTGCATAGATATTGCTCCTATGAGCACAGTACAAAAGAACGCGTTTTGATTGGACCTCATATGCCAAAGTTATTCAATTTATAAGATTTCGATTTAAATTATATTAATAATTTATACTGATTATTTCTATTAAATTAATTACCCCTCTTAATCATCCTCCCTCCCTCACTAAATGCTTTCCTGTACATGTGCACAGAGATGCACGATACAACGCACTCCAGCTTCCATCTTCCATCACCGATTACTCCCTCTATAATCAACAAAAACACATTACGTCGATTCCATCGCATCCCTCTTTGCACGCACTTCACTTTTGATCTAATAACACCAAACTCGATCACGACCCTCAAGATTTAACTGAACTCCAGGTCACGACAAAGCAAGTGTCTCTTTTCCCCACACTTGATCGCACCAACACAAAATCGACCACCAGATGCTCCTTCCTTTGACAAACCCTTAGAAGCCAACAACAACGCCTATCATCACCTACAAAATAAGCAAACCCAAATCCTAATTGCTCCTTTATCATGCCAAACTATTGATTCCCCAAAACATAATACAATACCCCAAACTAACATAGATTTGAATATCTCTCCATTACAAACTCGAAGAATCCAACTTTATATTTTTTTCATTGAATAAATCTTTTGATTTTGAATTTTGATGGTGGAAATATGATTTTTCTTATTTACTGAAAGATGGAATTGAAAAGAGAGAGGGAAAGTTGAAAAGTAGAAAATGAGAAAAAGTCTATGTTGAAAATTCTAAGTGTTTAGTTTAGTTATATTACAATTTTCGACATCTCGCTACATAGCATTTCGTTCGCATATGAACCGCTAACGGCAAAACAAAAGTACGATCGCGCACAACAATGCACCACGATCTCAAAACAATAATAATATACACTGGTTCTTTTATTCTATAAAATTTCAAAAATACCACCGTTTGCCGTAAAATACGTCAAACGAAAATTTAAAAAAATTTCAAATTAAAAATTATGGAAAAATCCTATAAATTATACAATAAAAATTAAGTTTTTTTATTAAAAGTTGATCTTCTTATTATTTATTTAATTCGAATCAAATTCGAATATCTAAATAAATTAAGCATTCCTATTCGAAATGTTAGAAATTCCGGGTCGTTACAATTAGTGTGTATAATGCTCTCTATATGAAGGATAGTGATTTATGGAAATTGGGGATAACAAGATGTTACGTACTTATAGTTGTTGTGGATCAACTATAGAATGACTCACCGATAGTCTTTTATATGTAAATTAAATCTAAGTCAAAATAGAGGATCTCACATGATGATATGCTGTGGTTTATCTCCCAAGAGTACTATCAATCTTATTTATCAAAACCCTACTGGGATGATATTTGATCACATGAAATGACTTTTAAGATCATATGTAGGTAGGGGATTAGGTGTTCAAGTGAAATACTGCTCAAGGAAGAATTCATCTCCTTTTATATAGAAGGTTAGTGTCATGATAATTTGTTTTTGACTCAAAGTTAAAAGTCACTAAAGATATAAAATTGGTTAATCGATAATTATTATCAACTAAACTAAGTAACTTTGGAGTTCAACTTTAGAGTTAGATATTGACATTTTTGACCAATGACTTAACCCTATATGTCTAAATGACATAGTTTTGACAAACAAATAAAACACACATTGCATACGGGTGCAACTTTAACATGTGTATGAAATATGACTTCACCTAGACGATTGATTAGCATATGATTTCATAACCTTTACTGCATAATTATTTTGAATTGACATTAGAAGTGGTTAATGTAGAACAAGAGTGTTCGGGGGAGTTTAAAATTCTAATACAAGGCATGCATAAGGCCAGTTATGTTATAGTACTAATGCTAAATTTTTCAAAAAATAAAAATAAGCTTAAGACAGGACAAAATAATAGCTTTAAATACAAATGCAGCACATGTATAATTTATTGATACAATATTGTGACGGGCCGGATTTTTGACCTCCGAAAATTGACATCAATACGTCCAGTGTATTACATACCAAACAATCGAATGTCGGAAATACCAGATCGTTAGGGAAAAGAAGAAAGTGGTAGAAGAAGAAAATAGAAACAACAACACAGAATCTCACAATCGCAGCGGAACAATATATAATAGATAACAACTGGTCTTTATACAAAAAGAACTATAACTGTTTTATACATTACATCATCAGAGTACAACACATCAATACACAATACTGGACAGTTATAATCACTTGTCCTCACAAGTGCTGAATATACAGCCTACAATACACAGTGGAATAAAATCAAATACGTGTAATACGTCTTCGTCATCCAGCTCGTCTCCTGAGCACCATAGCATCCTATCCTATATATGTAATACCCGGTCTGACCCTAGCATTATAATAAAATAACACCCGAGTCAGTCTGGAAAACCAGCGTGAGAAAATACACTCAATTTGAATTATTAAAGTTTTCAAAATTGTTTGAAAATCAAAGGTATCTCGTAAGACAACGCCACAAATAAACACGACGGGCTTTTACCTTACGATAACCAAAACTTTTCATATCAAATCCCCTGATATTATCATAGTGTCTAAGTAAAAATACTTATTCAAATAGCTGAAATTGTTACAGTAATTAAATTCTAGCATACTAGGCTCTACAGTCAAAACCGTAAAGGCACGTATTGGAGAATGGATTCAATACAAATGACTAGGCACTGGGGTACCACCTGTCACAATACACGTCTAGAAACAGCGTATCGAGGACCACGCCGGGATCCCCTGCAACACAAGACCGGACTATCCCTAACCTGGATAAACCGAATATGCTATCGCCCCGGGTGTTCCCACCCTCGTTCGAGCTCCTTCCATTTACCGTAGTAGTAAAATAGTATTCGCGGGTATCTAGAAAGGTGATAAACATACCCTAATTGGGTGCGACCCACTTAGCCTTGCTACATCCCCCCTGATTTTCAATCATTCCCGGTTGATGAGGCTAGAGTCTACGATTACCTTTTTAAGGAATTTTTTATTTTAAATGCTCATTGTCCTCCAATAACAATGCACTGATAGCATTCATCCATTCAAGTCCGTCATGGGTCCGAACGGAACCGAAGGCACTATTCCTACTACATCCATTTTGGAATAATCCTCAGGATTAGTAGCGATTAGCCCTTGCACTTCACTGCTCCATCTTCGACTCCATGCTCTTGTTTTCAATTAGAAAACGTACTCGTTGGATAGAAGTGGTTTTCGGATAAATTATCTGATCCCGGTCTCTTCGAAACAACGTTCGATATTTTCGGTAAACTCAACCCTGGTTCTTTAGGAAATAAACAGACAGAATAAGATTGGAGATCACCTCCTAACCGTTAGTGGATGGATTTCCTTATCATCGTCCTAGACGAACGAAATGAGTTTATACGTACAGTATAGCACCTCAAATGGTAACTGTACCATATAATTCCCGTATTTCTCCTAGATTTTCCCAAAGTTATATTTTGGGTCCAGATTTGATAGTCGGTTATTTAACTATCAAATAAAAAATCACACAATCAAAGATTTCATTTTCCACCTAGAAACACTGGGTCTTATTCAATTTAATTTTAATAAATTAAATCTCTTTATCCAAAATATATATACTTATCTTATCGAATTTAGTAAATTCACCAACTATCCCTTTTTCAAAAGAATATTTGAAAACCCTTTTAAAAATAATATGGGAAGTACCATTGCGGTATCAGACCATGGATTCACAGCTCAATGGTTACGTCTCTATCCCAAAGAAATCCAAGACTTAACTGCAGGCACTCACTGCCTACGATTTCGCCATGCGGGTATACCATTACTTCTCGAAAACTTTATTTAAAATTTTTCATAATAATACTTATGAAATTTCTATAATAATTTTCCAAGTTAATTTTAGGCAGTTAATCTTTTAAAATAAAAGTTATTATAAAATAATATTAATATAGAATAATCTATCTCTTAAAATAATAATACTGATTAATTCTTAAATAATAATTAATTTAATATCAACCATTTCTAAAACTACTTAATTAATGCTTAAATATACTTTAAACAATTTTAAACAACTAAATAATTAATTTCTGAAATATTCTTAAACACTTTTAAATTTTCTAGTTAATACTTAAAAATCCTCCCTTTTTTAAAATAACTGAATTTCTCGATAGGAATAAACTTTCCAATTCCAATATAACAAGTCTAACATCTATAAATCTTTTTCGATTTATTTCTAATCCGATTTACATCCCAATTCCACAGATTCCCATTTTCCACACTTCTATAAAAAAATCTACTATTTATCTTTAAACCGATTTACCCATCTCCTTATAAATCCTCATCGTGAATTTATAATTTCAATCTATCCACTGATAATTACTTCACTTTATTTATAAACTTCGTTTATAAATGCCATAGTCTCATTTCCCATTTATAACGGTTTTACAATACTTAATCGATTTTAAATCTATTTCTAATTTAAATTCCATTTTTAAATTAATTTCTTAAATAACCCAAATATATCCCAAAACCCAGTAAATTCAGATTTCCCTTCCTTTTTATAATCTAAAATCTTATTTAAATCTAGAACATCAATTTCATATTTTATTATCAAATTTCCTTTTAATTTTCCCAAAATTATTATAAATCTCGGTTTTAAAATCCATTTTACACTTAAACAAATCGCTTAAGTTTTATTATTAAAAACCTTTTTGATTGTATTATTCCAAAATCCCTATTTTTCCATATTCCAAAATTTATCAAGTACAAATTTTGAAACCAAATTATTCATTTTTCCTAAAATTCATTTCTTTTAATAAATCCAAATTTCACCATAAATATTTTTTTACTTCAGATTTTCCTTTTTAATTTCTTTCCAAAATTTAAACATCTATCATTGGTACTTAAAAATACCAAAATCTAACCAGTAATACCATAGCATCCAATAAATCCAAATTCCACTATACTCTATCACAGATTATTCAAATAATTCATATATCACTATATACGAAAATTAAATTCAACATTTTTAAGGAATCCAGTTGGATCCCTCCAACCTGTTTCCCTGCATCCATAGATGTTAGCACAATATAAAAATATCAATCCCACTTCGAGGGGGATATCGCAGTATATAGGGTCATCCGCTATTATGCGGGGCGCATAGGGTCTCATCCGCTAAATATGCGGGAATATAATTCACTTCGATATATATACTATTTTATATAATATCGCATCCAACTAATAATAATTTATCAATTCTATCAATCAATCAAAAATTAATTTTAACAATTTTAAAATTAATTATGGTAATCCAAATTTAAGTGAGATTAACTCACTTTGATTTCCTGTCGCTTTCGCAATCCGATTTCGATTTAAATTGAACGCGTTTGAAATTGTCTGAAAATTTCAAAAGCTCCAATTTCATCCAAACCAGTTCGTATGCGTTGGTAATGACGATACAATCCCAATGCAACTTAAATCGTCTGAATCGGACCTCGTTTGCATGAGATATAAATTTTATAAGTTGACGATGATTTAATTTAAACTAAACATTAATTTAATTTAAAATTTAAAACCCATACCCAATCGAAACAAATCCGGCCCAAGAAAATTCCCTCTTCTTCTTCCTCGTATTCAAATTTTGCCGCTCCAGTTCAACTCCATGCCGCTACCACGACCATCCTCCGGCAGTCTCCCCCTTGCTCCCTCCGATAGCCCAGCCTCCCTCCTTTCCTACGCAACCGCCCTCGACCTTCCATTCGCCGCCACCCTTGCTAAGCAAGGAAAATGAGATCTCCGTTCAACTTCGAACTGTGCCACCACCACACAACGCCCACCCACCAAACTCTGGACGTGCCTCCTTCTTGCCAACAGCTACCACTTTCCTTCACATGCCATGATCCCTCGATGTACGAAATCGCCCAAATCAACCATAAACGATTTTGCGACTGCCTCCACTTTTCTGCCTCCACACACCACCAACGACCATCACGCCTCCACCACCACGTAGCCATGCCTCCCCTCTACCATTTCTATTCAGACTCCACCCCCTCTCGGTCAACGACGCTGCCACAAAACATGCAAAACCGAAACTGATCCTCCTTACAATCATCTGGCACTAACTCCCACCTCGCGCCTCCCTGGCCGATCATCACCGTTCACTATGCTCACCTTGACGCCGCCCACCACTTCCTAGTTGACGCCTTCGCGAGATAGCTTCAAAATCGGCACCGACGATCTTGGGCCATAGGATGGAGCTGCTATTCCCATTGAAGAGGAACGAATATCATTTTTATTGTTATCTTTTTTTTCTCTTTCATTAAGCTCGACCATTTTTAAAATTTTTATACTGTGAATTGTTGCGTGCCTTATAAAATAAGGGAGGGAAGATGATTTACGTGATTGAATAATTCATCTATAGTGACTTGAAGTGAAGGGAAAAAGAACTGATGGAAATATGGTCAATCAACAAATAATTTATTATTTAAAATTTTAAAACGTCTCGAGTTCGCAACCTAAAATCTCGAACTCCTATCGAGGCGTGCCGCTAGGCTTTTATAATGTTATACCCTTATTTTGAACGCGATGGAAAAGGTTCCGAGTCCTAATTTGATCGTATGGAGAAGATAGCTTTTTGGACCCAATTATTATATTGAATTTTCGATATAAATTTCAGCGCGTTTCTAACCCGTACGACCAAATGATAACTCCAAACGTTATGAAATTTGAAATCCGATAATAATACACTATTATGGATCCAATGGAACTAGTTTCGTCGAATTCCGAGATCGTGCCCCGGAAGGCTATTTTTAAATGTCAATTTAAACGATATATTTTTAAAACTGAACAAATCACTTTCAAATTCAATTTTAAAACTTTTATTATCTTCATTATTATCAATATAAATTTTATAAGCCTTTAAGTTATTTTTAACAAGCTTAAAACTCAAGTTCGCTATTTTAACCAATTTCCCATTTATTAAATTCGATAATTTAATTATCCAATAAATGGTTATATTTGAAATTCAAGTTAAAAATTAACTTTTAAATATTTAAAATCAATTAAATATTCCAATTTCAAATATCCAAAATTTTAGGTCGTTACATTCCTCCCCCCTTATAAGAATTTCGTCCCCGAAATTCCCAGGTAAGAATAATGGTCCAAAACCCGTTAACTATTTTTCCAAAACCCATCAGTTTAAACAACTTTCCAAATCAATTTATTGTAAACACAATATCACCTTTACTAATTTCCAAATTCATCCATAGATTAAAACTAATATTATACCCTCAACCATCCAAATTATAATTTAAAACCAAATTTTAAATTATCAAAAATTTTCCAACTCCTTAAATTTCAAAAAATTTCTCCAGCATCTCCTTTGCGCGGCTAGATCCTAAAAACTACACATCGCCTCTACGGGCCCAAATCATCAAAAGAAAACAAAAGCCAAGTGGCTCAATCAGAAAATCATCAATTTCATACAACAAATTAAACACATACCTTTTTGTCGGGCAATCTAATTTTATTTCTGAAATCGAAGACATCAATTTAGCTTTTGCTTTTAATTACCTGCACCTTATTACCAATAGTATCCAATTATACAATTCAAAATCATTTTATTCAGCATTTTCAATTTCCAATATTTATTTCACCAAAACCCATACGATGTACATATACCATCCGTACGCAACATCAAATCCGATCGCTCACTCGATCACACAATTTCACTTCCGTACTAGTATCGTTCACACGACTCTCTAGTGCGGACTCAAATCTGGTTTCTTAATTAGAAACTATCATTCTCCTTGCATAGCTATCTACTATGATAGAGAATTCCAGAATCAATCAAAAATCCATATCCAGGGTTGGCCGTCGAAAATCGAGTGAAAAATCTTAACTCGGATCGATAAAAATTATCTCGAAATTCTATGCTCGAATCTGGATCAAACTGTTATGTGAATAAAATAATATACCTACAACCTACGTATTTATCTCAATTGATTATTAACTATATCAATTTCTTTTTATTCACATTTATTTTAATTTCCATACACTTATTCACAATTATCCCTTTACACAACTTTTATTTAATCTTCATTCAAATACTTACTCAGTATATTTCCCAATACCAACTTTACTTAAGAACTTCACCATCAACTTTCTTAAGTTTATTATAAATATTTTATACAACTTCTTATATTTATTTTCACTTCATCACTTAATTTTACATCCATTTTATTCAAATTTAATTTTTAATTCCATTTGAACTCAATTTACCTTCCAAATCTTCAAATATTGAATTTTATCGACCATATCTCAACCCATATTTGATTCACTAATTTATTTCATATCTCAATCAAATTTTATTTCCAAACTTTTATTTTATTTAGTCCACCCGAACTAATTTTTCAATTTCACTTTATTCAACATAATTCAAATTAAATATCATTCCAATATTCAATTTCAATTTCATTTACTTACTAATAAAATTAATTAGTTCATCACTAATTTTTTTTATCTCAACAAATTCCATCCTCAAAACTTATTTCATTTAGCCTACTTAGGCTAATTTTTCCCAAAATTCACTCTTATTTCTTAATTTAAATTAATTTCTATTCCAATCAAATTTCAAATTTTATAAGTTTCAAACTTATTATATTCCATAAAACAATTTTTTGATCAAACTCCAGAGTTTAAACAATTACTTAAAATTTCAAAATCATTTTTGAAATCAATTACATATACACAATCCATTTGTATATCAAATTATTCCTTTGCATTTCAAAATCAAACCAGTTTTGCAAACAAACTCCAATTCAAAACATTTAAGTAGCAATTCCTTTCTTGGAAACCCGAAAATGAACACCGATGATGTAGCGATCATCATCGGAATTATTTTCCAGTGACCCAAGTGAGTTCAGCGCTTTTATTCCCTTTTAAAACCATTTTAAATATTTTTATTCCAAATCTAAATAGATTTCATTTCCAATTCAAAAATATTTCCAAATAATATCACTTTTATTTTTCAAGACTTGAAAAACATTTCAAAACCAACAGGAATTAAATTCCCAAATTTCCAAATTTCAAATCCTTTTAATCTGTATTTAAATATTCCTCTGGAATTTTATTTTATTTTAAATTATAAATCACATTTATAAACTCATATTTACAAATTCCATTTTATTATATGAATTACTTTCTTAACTTTTGGTTATAATATCAACTTTTATTTCGATTACCACAACAACACCAATGATAATAGTTTAATATTATCATTTCCTAACAACCAAGCATACCAAATACACTACAATAATTTACGAAAATTATTCTTTTTATATATAAAATAATTTGGGTAAAATTATTTCATTTATCTCATTTCAAAACAATACTATGTCGAATTGTTCTATTATAGTGTTTAGAGATCCCTATCAATAACGTTAATTACTCGTATTGACCAGAATTCATAAGCCACTAAACAAATAAATCAACACGATACAAAACAATTTTATATTCACTAACAAATACGCGCTCATATCAATTAATACACTCAAAATCATTCTAGGGTACTACTGACCCTATCTCTAATGAGTAATCCCAACCAGAGCCAAGGTTCTCACTTAACCTTCAGCTCTGATACCAAGTGTGGCGGCTCAGATTTTTGACCTCCGAAAAACGACATCAATATGTCCACTGTATTACATGCCGAATAATTGAATGCCAGAAATACCAGATAGTTAGGAAAAAAAGAAAGAGGTAGAAGAAGAAAATAGAAACAACAACACAGAATCTCACAATCGCAGCAGAACGATATATAATATATAACAACTGGTCTTTATACAAAAAGAACCATAACTGTTTTTATACATTACATCATCAGAGTATAACACATCAATACACAATATTGGACAGTTATAATAACTTGTCCTCACAAGTGTTGAATATATAGCCTACAATACACAGCGGAATAAAATCAAATACGTGTAATACGTCTTCGTCATCCAGCTCGTCTCCTGAGCTCCATAGTATCCTATCCTGTATCTAAAATACTCGGTCTGACACGAGCATTATAATAACACCCGAGTCAGTCTGGAAAACTAGCGTGAGAAAGTACACTCAATTTGAATTATTAAAGTTTTCAAAATCCTTTGAAAATCAAATGTATCTCGTAAGACCACGCCACAAATAAACACAACGGGTTTTTACCTTACGATAACCAAAACATTTCATATCAAATCCTCTGATATTATAATATTGTATAAGTACAAATACTTATTCAAATAGTTGAAATTGTTACATTAATTAAATTTCAGCATGCTAGGCTCTACAATCAAAACCGTAAAGGCACGTATTGGAGAATGGATTCCATACGAATGACTAGGCACTGAGGTACCACCTGTCACAGTACACGTCAAGAAACAACGTACCGAGGACCTCGTCGGATCCCCTGCAACACATGACCGGACTATCCCTAACCGGGGTAGACCGAATATGCTATCACCCCGGGTGTTCCCACCCTCTTTCGAGCTCCTTCCATATACCGTAGTAATAAGATAATATCCGCGGGCATCTAGAAAGGTGATAAACATACCCTAATTGGGTGCGACCCACTTAGCCTTGCTGCATCCCCTTGATTTTCAGTCATTCCCGGTTGATAAGGCTAGAGGCTATGATTACCTTTTTAAGGAATTTTTCACTTAGAATGCTCATTGTCCTCTAATGACAATGTACCGATAGCATTCATCCATACACGTCCGTTCTAGGTCCGAACGGAACCGAAGGCACTATTCCTACTACATCCATTTTGGAATAATCCTCAGGATTAGTAGCGATTACCCTTGCACTTCACTTCCCCATCCTCGACTCCATGCTCTTGTTTTCACTTCTAAAACTTACTCGTTGGATCGAAGTGGTTTTCGGATAACTTATTTGATCTCGGTCTCTTCGAAACAACGTTCGATATTTTCGCTAAACTCAACCCTGGTTCTTTAGGAAATAAAACAGACGGAATAAGATCGAAGATCACCTCCTAACCGTTAGTTGAAGGATTTCCTTATCATCATCCTAGATGAACGAAACGAGTTTATACGTACAGTATAGCACCTCGAACGTTAACTGTACCATATAATTCCCGTATTTCTCCTAGATATTCCGAAAGTTATATTTTGGGTCTAGATTTGATAGTCGGTTATTTAACTATCAAAAAAACAATCACACAATAAAAGATTTCATTTTCCATTGAAAAACATTGGGTCTTATTCAATTTAATTTTTACAAATTAAATCTCTTTATCCAAAATATATGTACTTATCTTATCGAATTTAGTAAATTCACCAACTATCGCTTTTTCAAAAGAATATTTGAAAACCAATTTAAAAATAATATGGAAAGTACCACTGCGGTATCAAACCATGGATTCACAGCTCAATGGTTACGTCTCTATCCCAGAGAAATCCAAGACTTAACTGTAGGCACTCACTGCCTCCGATTTCGCCATGCGGGTATACCATTACTTCCCGAAAACATTATTTAAAAATTTTCAAAATAATACTTATGAAATTTCTATAATAATTTTCCAAGTTAATTTTAGGCAGTTACTCTTCTAAAATAAAAGTTATTATAAAATAATATTAATATAAAATAATCTATCTCTTAAAATAATAATACTGATTAATTCTAAAATAATAATTAACTTAATATCAACCATTTCTAAAACCACTTAATTAATGCTTAAATATACTTTAAACAATTTTAAACAACTAAATAATTAATTTCTGAAATATTCTTAAACACTTTTAAATAATTCACTATACTCTTTCACAGATTATTCAAATAATTCATATATCACTATATATGAAAATTAAATTCAATGTTTTTTAGGAATCCAGTTGGATCCCTCCAACCCGTTTCCCTGCATCCACAGATGTTAGCACAATATAAAAATACCAATCCCACTTCGAGGGGGATATCGTAGTATATAGGGTCATCCGCTATTATGCGGGGCGCATAGGGTCACATCCGCTAAATATATGCGGGAATATCAATCACTCCAATATATGTACTACTATATATAATATCTCATCCAACTAATAATAATTTATCAATTCTATCAATCAATCAAAAATTAATTTTAACTTTTTTAAAATTAATTACGGTAACCCAAATTTGAGTGAGATTAACTCACTTTGATTTCCTGTCGCTTTCACGTTCCGGTTCTGATTTAAATTGAATGCGTTTGAAATTGTTTGAAAATTTCAGAAGCTCCAATTTTGTCCAAACCAGTTCCTATGCGTAGATGATGACGATACGATCCCAACGCAACTTAAATCATCCGAATCGGACATCGTTTGCATGAGATATAAATTTTATAAGTTGATGATGATTTAATTTAAAATAAACATTAATTTAATTTAAAATTTAAAACCCATACCCAATCGAAACAAACCCGACCTAAGAAAACTCCCCCTTCTTCTTCCCCGTATTCAAATTTTGCCGCTCCAGTTCAACTCCATGCTGCTGCCACGACCATCCTCCGGCAGCCTCCCCCTTGCTCCCTCTGATAGCCCAGCCTTCCTCCTTTCCTACACAACCGCCCTCGACCTTCCATTCGCCGCCACCCTTGCTAAACAGGGAAAATGAGATCTCCGTTCAACTTCAAACTGTGCCACCACTACATGACGCCCACCCACCAGACTCCGTCTGTGCCTCCTCCTTGCCAACAGCTACCACTTTCCTTCACATGCCACGATCCCTCGACGTACGAAATCGCCCAAATCAACCATAAACGATTTTGCGGCTACCTCCACTTTTCCGCCTCCACACACCACCAACGACCATCGCACCTCCATCACCAGGTAGCCATGCCTCCCTCTACTATTTCTCTTCAGACTCCTCCCCCTCTTGGTCAATGACGCTTCCATAAAACACGCAAAACCGAAACCCCTCCTCCTTACAATCATCTGGCCCTAACTCCTACCTCACGCCTCCCTGGTCGATCATCACCGTTCACTATGCTCACCTCAACGCCGCCCACCGTTTCCTAGTTGATGCCTTCACGAGATAACTTCAAAATCGGCACAGACGATCCTGGGCCATAGGATGGAGCTGCTATTCCCATTGAAGAGGAACGAATATCATTTTTACTGTTATCTTTTTTTTCTCTTTTATTAAGCTCGGCCATTTTTTTTTAACTGTGAACTGTTGCATGCCTTATAAAATAAGGGAGGGAAGATGCTTTACATGATTGAATAGTTCATCTATAGTGACTTGAAGTGAAGGGAAAAAGAACTAATTGAAATATGGTCAATCAACAAATAATTTATTATTTAAAATTTTAAAACGTCTCGATTTCACAACCTAAAATCTCGAACTCCTATCGAGGCATGCTGCTAGGTGTTTATAATGTTATACCCCTATTCCGAACACGATGGAAAAGGTTCCGAGTCCTAATTCGATCGTATGGAGAAGATAGCTTTTTGGACCCAATTATTATATTGAATTTTCGATATAAATTTCAGCGCGTTTCTAACCCGTACGACCAAACGATAACTCCAAACGTTACGAAATATGAAATCCGATACTAATACAGTATTACGAATCTAATGGAACTGGTTTCGTCGAATTCTAAGACTGTGCCTCGGAAGGCTATTTTTAAATGTCAATTTAGACGATATATTTTTAAAACTGAACAAATCACTTTCAAATTCAATTTTAAAACTTTTATTATCTTCATTATTATCAATATAAATTTTATAAGCCTTTAAATTATTTTTAACAAGCTTAAAACTCAAGATTCACTATTTTAACCAATTTCCCATTTATTATATTCAATAATTTAATTTCCAATAAATAGTTATATTTGAAATTCAAGTTAAAAATTAACTTTTAAATATTTAAAATCAATTAAATATTCCAATTTCAAATATCCAAAATTCTAGGTCGTTACAAATATTAAGGCTAGAGTTAGCAAAGAAAATAAATTCAAGATAATTAGCCCTAAAACAAGGTGATGATAGTATAATTTCAGATCAAAGGTTACGTCAACTCTATCGATCTATAAGGAGTTGTGCCAGGCTTCTCAAAGCATCTTCTAGAGAGTCTACTAGAGCATCTAATGGCTCAAACCTAGGTTTATTAGGTAGTACGTTTTCATCAATTGTTCTAAATACGTTATGTACTGGCACTATATATAATTTAGCAAGGAAAACTGGTTTTGATTATGATGTAGACCAATTTGATATAGAATATGTTAGAAATAAAGAATTAGAATAGACTATAACATTTTATATATTCATTAGTTGGAATGTAATGGGATTAATATTTTAAAAAGGTAATAAAATTAGGAGTTTATTCAAAGAATATAATATTAATCTCGGAACACAAATTAAGTGTCCGAATTTTGTAATTTTAAAAATTTTTAGGAGGGTTATTATTTACGTAATTGGGTATGTCTTTTGGTCAGGGGTAGTTTTACTGTTAAGTTGGGGAGAAGATTAGGTGAAAGTTTTACAGTAAGTTACAAACACTTATTCTATGCACCTTATTTTTATGGACTTGAGTGATGATTTATAACTTAATATCATTAATATGTATGGTCCCCATTCTAAGATAGTAAGGTTCTTTGGAATGAGTGACTTTAGTTTAGAGCACTCATACTTGGACCTCGAGTGATGGGAGTGATTTTATTTTGACTTAGTATTTAGGAGAGCGTTCTCCAATTGAATGTGACTTCTCTGGAACTGACTTCTCTGGAGCAGAAGAGTTTGACTTGTTTACTACTAATAATAATTTAGTTGAATTATCATTAAGAAATAAGAGATTTACATAGTCAAATAATAAAGAGGTCCCTTCAATGGCTTTATTAGATAGATTTTTCATTAGTAAAGAACTTGAAGCTAATTACCCTATCACTAAAGTTAGTTGGCTTCCATTCGTATATTAAGATCACTACTTGATTGTTCTTACTTGTGAAAACTAATATATAATTCATCAAATGTTTAGATTCGAAAAAATGTGGATCTTAGAATATAATTTTATTAATTTATATTCTAACAAATGGCTTTTAATGAGTAACAATAATTTTAAATATTTAGGAAATATGGCTAAAGTTTTTGTAGATAAATTAAGAGGCTTAAGAATATTTCTTAATAAATGGAATAAGGATGTTTTTGGTAGCATTAAGTTTGAAAAAGATAAATTACCATTTGAAATGTTAAACTTTAATAAAGTAGAGGAAACTAGAAATTTGAGTGTGTCTAAGAAAAATGTACTTTCAAATCTTAAATAGGAATTAAATAAAGTAATTACATAAGATGAAATTATATGGAAACAAAGAGCTGAGTTTAGCGTATGGGTGAAGGAGATAATAATATGAAATTTTTTCATAAGGTAGCTACCACACACCATATAAGATATATCGGATACATGCGCATTTGTTATACCACATACCCCTTGCGATGTACAAAGTTCGGTAAATCACATCAACACTAGTTAGGCATTGTACATCAATCGTACCATGGGAAACAATTAACAATAATCGCATGCATGTATATAGGAATTATAAAACACTAATTAAACCTGATGCATTATTCCCTATTTTGAGACCCAAAAATAGACATTAATGTGTTATAGTCATCGTTAATTTTAATTTCCAATGATAAAATGAGATATATTATTCTATCATTAATATTGAGAGTATAGGAATTCAAAAGTTTTTATAAAATATTTCCCTTTTTTCATTACATATTTTATTACATAACCCAACGATTTCAATGTTTGGATAAAATATAATAATCACATAAAATGGAATATTAAGAGCGACATATACGATGACCCCTTGAGTTATTAGAATCAGAGTTGCAGACTATTATAAACCCTGTTATTACATACGTATGATCAACTATGCTGCATAGTTAAATAAAACTAAATAATTATATCGGCTTGGCTCATGCGTGTCTTTGGTAAGCTTCTATTCGCCTAAAACTTATAAATTCGTACTCTCGACTTACTCGAATGAGTACCCGAGGGTTTATGGGAAATAAAAACTTTGGATCAGACAAAAAAAGTCCAGTATGAATAATATTAGTCACCCTAAAATGAAATTGATGTAGAGTGAAAATACACCACCGAGCAGAATGGGTTTTCCCTTTACTAGCTTCTTACCAATCCAAAAATGCTAAAACTAACATTAATAGGAAAGGACGAGACATGCCTAATGCATTATGCTGTCCTTATCCACTTATAACCACAAAGGTTTGAACATAATGAAACATTATCCAATAATGAGTCAAAGATGAATAGGTCCATATTCAATAGGCATCAAATGTCATAATCTCCATATTTACCCATTATTTTCTTTACCTTTACTTACACTTTTCATACCACAATGTTCCAGATTCTCCTTCTTTACCTACACTTTTCATTAAGTGTAAGATACATCGATATAGTTTTCATAGGGTCACTTCAAACTACTAGTTTTCATAGGTCAACTAAAAACCTATCAGGTGGACTCAAACCTAAACCAGGTAAAACCATGGCTTTTTTCCCATAAGGACGCTAAGATATCTCTGTGAAAAAAATAATATATTGAGTGCCCCTAATGGTTCCATTAGATGCGTAAAAATTTCTTTAGCCTTGATGTTGGCAAAGCCCTACACATTTGGATCGTTGACCTTGATAATTGGAGAGCTTAATTACAATAAAGGGTGCTACCCAGATTCGGTTCCATAATACTTAATGTAGATGTCTAGATGTCTAAAAGGTAATTTTCATGATCATAGAGAATTTAGATCCACTCAACAGACATAACTCAAAAGTTGTATGGAGTTGAAATGTTCTTTGAAAGACTCATGGCAACCACAATAACATCATTCACATTTCCCAAAATTTTACTTTGGGAATTTCTTTTATTTACTTCGGTCCTTTCCTCATGGTTGCCTTAAGGCAGCTGAATAGCTTCTTACCTTGGGTTATCCCTTATGCTAATTTGGTATGTGCCACAATGTGAAATTTCTGGGTCTTTCATTTCACATGAAGAGGCCATCGCATCACATCATCATTATGGGTGATGGGGATATGCATGTTGGAATGATTCAGAATTTCGAACACTTCATATTTAAATATATGAATTATTTAAATATTTGAATCTTTGACTTAATGTGAATAAATATGATTTTATAACCTTGCTAACCCCCTTTTAAATAATAACTAATGAAAGAAAAATTGTTTGTGAAAAATGTTTACAAAAATAAATAGTTTGAAGAAATATCGATAATGTGACCGAAAATTATTTTATCGATAAATAACTTTCTATTCGACAAAAGTTGTTCAAACTCTTTTGAACTTGTATATAACATATGAACACATTAATAAGTATTAACACATCTCTTTTCATAACCAAAATTAATTAAAACCTAAGTGCTTCTAGAAGGAACAAAGACCCTTGAATCATGGAGTGATTTAGGTGTATGATGTGAACGAAGGCATGGACTTGTACTTAGGCATAGTGTGCATGTGCATGGGCAGAAGGTGGAGGGGGTTTGTAGTCATTTGGCACTTTATTTTCAAGCCTACAAATAAGTGGGCAAGGCTCCTTTCTTTTGCTTACCAATTTACAAAAATCAAAAGCTCTTAAACTCTAACACTTCTTTCTCCTCTTTAACTCTTCCAAACATATTCAAATCAACTCCAATCACCACCAAACTCTACCAAAGTTCTTATATCATCATTAGAACACATAATAGCATCCAAGAAGTTGAAGAATGATGAAGAAATAGGGAATCTCCACCTGGGCTATGAGCAAGTATAATGGGGAGGAAGGCTTGGCTTGGATTTGGAAGGCAAAAGCATGGATCTTTGGGATTTAGGTGATGATAGGAAGTGTTGCCTTGATTCTAATGGCTTGTGATGTTTGTTAACTTGGTTTAAAGGTGAGTTATCTCTCCATCAAATGAGTATATGTTGGGTTATAAATTATTGAATGTTGAAATACAAATGTTAAATAAAAATAATGCAAGTTATCACTTTTTGGAGATTTCTTGCTTTTTTTAAAGCAAAGCTAGCAAGGTTGACTAGCCCCTACCATAATTTATTGCAACACATAGAAAATACATAGAACAAACTCTACGTTAACAAACAAACAAAGGTCCACACAACAAGAAACAAATATACAAACGAAGAAAGTGCAAGACAAGAAAAAAAACACCGAACCACCTACAACCATGCACCACGCAGAGAAGCAAGAGGGGAGTTACATAGCTTCAAACCACTCACAATATCCTTCCTCAAAATATTCCATTACACTACATGATTGTGTGATTTATTTTCGAAGCATTTGAAGTTTCTCTCTTTCCAAACAAGATGAATATATTTCTTTAGGCAGTAAAACAATATACCCTTCTCTCTTACCCTCCACTTAGTAGCCTTATAAATAACTGCCCATTCAACAGAGGAAACCATAGAAACATCATATCTACCCATGTTGGCCATCAACCTCTCCCAAATGTGAAACAAATTAGAGTATTCAAAGAAGATGTGTTGAACACTTTCGGTGACTGCATTACAGAAGGGACACATGTGGTCAGCTAACAAAGAATACTCAAGCATCCTATCATTTGTCAGTGCTAGTAGACTGTTTATTCCAGATGACCTTATACCACGGACAAATAGGCATTCTATGAACTTCAAAAAGAAGCCGATACACATGATTCATAGAGTGGGTCTTACCTTTCCAGAGAAGCTCATCAGAATCAGGGTATGTGTTGTGATATGCACTCTTACTTTCCCAGTATTCTCTCAAAAATTGGTTACTAGTATAAGGAAGGGACAACTTATTATCAGTTATGAAGTCAATGACCTTGGCATTCATATTAATTCCAAACTGGTGCTTTTGCTGTTGTGATATCACCGCAGATAGGATGATACCATCACTCATTCAATGTAACGACCCGCCATTTTGGACCATTCGCATCCATTATAAGTGTATAGGTAGACACTCATGCCGGAGTTGAATTGCTCAAAATACCGCGTTGTTAATTTAAATTGGCAAAACTGAACATATACAGTAAATAAAATAATCACAGAACACAGACACAGAGTAATAAGTGCAGCGGAAATAAAAGAGATAGTAGTTCATGAAGCTACTATATAAATGTATAAGTTACATCAGAGTTAAACCAGATACAACAGAAGAGTAATATGATACATCAGATACAAATCAGAATACATCACTGGAATCATCGAATACTGAAACAGAATAGATGGCCGGATCTCCAAGCGAAGCTCCAACTCCAAAGGTGAGTCTCGAAAGCTGAACTACTCAGTCTGACCCGAGCGTAAAGCAAAAACACAAGACACTCGAGTCAGGATTAACATTCTTATATTAATAAATCCAACTCAAGTGAAATAGCAATTGAAATACAAGTAACTCAAAGGATGTTTGGAATAACCATCCTTTAAGGATCCGTTAAACTATCTACTATGTAGTAGTGTACGATAAGTAGATAATGTCTATCAGTAATATAAAGATATCAAAATAGCGTTAAGTCATGGCCCATTCCACCCTTAACACATTTTTATTCCCACAAGCATATACAAGACCGTAGTTTCCCCAAAACCGGAAGTCACCAGAGGGCAATCCATATACTCAAGGTACAAATCAAAATCGTAGTGGTCGCGCATAAATGGAATACAAGTATGACAAGGCACGTGAGGCTATACCCAAGGTAGTGATACTACCGTTCGCCTGATCCGGGCTGGTGAGAACGCAACGCCGCAGCGCCCGCAACACCGTGAGACAACACTCCCAAAATCAAGGGTGCACCAATCGACAATAAGTATAAGTAGTTCGAAGAAGTGTGTCCACTTGAGGTATCAATCCTCCATTGGCCCGGCACAGCTCCTGTTTTAGTCATTTCCAATTTGACACAAGTGTCAAGGCTATCCATTATCGTTCACTTTCTTCAATCATCAACGTTCGTCAATCCAACCACTTCATTCTGGATCATCACTCCGCGCATAGTTATTAAAGTGGTTTTCGGTTTAGATAGAGAGTATATCCATAACCGAATTCCGGTCTCTTTAATAACTTTCGTAATTATTACACCGATTGGTCGTTTATATATTTCAAAAACCAAATCAATTTCAATTTCAATTTCAATTCGTAAATCAACATTCATTTGTCTTTCAAAACCAATTTCCAATAATTTACGTTTCAAAACTTTCCAATTTTAATTTCAACATTTCTATATTCAATTTCAAAGTTTCAATTAAAACAATCCAAATATTTGTTGCATTTCGTATATAAGTTTCATTCCGAAATCATTTAAATAAATTTAATTTAACTTTCAAATCAATTTAAACTCATTTATCGATTTTATTCAATATTCGTTAAATTACTTTATCATTCAAAACAATTTCAATTAAATTTTCAATTCATTAAATCAATTCTTAAGTTCAACATCATTAAATCAAAATCTACAATTTTGAATTAAATTAAATTCGTCAAACCAAATTCTTTCAATTACAAGTCTTACATTAATTCCAAAATTATCACATTTTCATTTCTTGTTAAAGAAATTCAATTTCAACAATTTACTTACTTAAATAATTTTCCAAAACTTAATTCATAAAGAACTCAATTTCATTTATTTACGAAGTAAAAATTCACTTATTCAAAAGTTCAATTTTCTTATTAAAGAATTGCAATTAAATTTAATCATTAAATAATTCAATCTTATTTAATTATTAAATAATTCAACTTCATTGTTACATAATTTCAAAGTTTAATAATTTCAACTTAATTATAATTTTCACTTAATTATTAAATCATTTCCAAGTTTAATAATTTCAAACTTAATTATGATTATTAAATCATTTCAAATAATTTCAAACTATATTATTAAATCATTTCAAATTTTAATTCAATCATTTCTCAAATTTAAACATCGTTCTTTCATCAATTACATTGTTAATATTCTGTTTTCAGATT
This sequence comes from Allium fistulosum, assembly GCA_030737815.1. Classification (NCBI taxonomy): domain Eukaryota; kingdom Viridiplantae; phylum Streptophyta; class Magnoliopsida; order Asparagales; family Amaryllidaceae; genus Allium; species Allium fistulosum. Next base: position 791,766,221 of record CM060902.1, on the reverse strand, counting down.
TTTAAATATTAACACTTTTCCTTTCAATAAAAATTCAAATTTCAACTTCATTTCAAAACCATATTATTTATTCAAATAAAATCTTCGTTTTATTTTTTTAATCAAATTATTTGACCAATCGGGTTTTATTTAATTTTCTATCCTAGGTCAAAGTTCAATTTGGGTATTTATCATTTCAACCCGATTCCAATTCAATTCAAAATCAAAACATATCAAAGGGAACTTGCAGTGTGATAACTGGGATGGTGTCAAAGTAAATAAACAAGCAATAACAACAACCAATATCATTCCAATAATCAATTCAAATAATCCCGAAATAACCGTATTAATTCGCATTGTTATTTGTACGAATTAATATAATTATTTCTAGAATCTACACTATCATTTCATGTAGATTAAAGATTATTACATTACGGTTTTCACTTGTCATTTATTACGATTACATACATCATCAGTTTAAACAACATACAATTCAATGGTTCAAGGTATAGTTAACACTATTCTACATGTCAATTTATTTAACATTTAAAGGGGTCATACTATACAAATGTCAGTTAAGCAAATTTAACATTTAATTATCCTATATCAAGTTCAATTTCATACTGTTTATCATTTTAACATCAACAATTTAGCATCCAATATAAACATCAACCATCAATCAATTATCAGCCAAACTGTATTATCATCGCATAAATAATTAACAGATAATGGTGTCAGATGTCACAGGTGAACTGATACAGGCAATAGCATATATAACAGTGTAATTAACTAATAGCAGCATATTTCAATTGTCGTTTCAATTGAAATCAGATTTAATAAATAAAAGAACGTTAATCGTGAGTGAGTGCTCACCTTTCGAGGCTAGATATATTTGACAAGGAAGGAGCTACGAATTCCAAAGCGACGCTGGATGGACACGATTTGATGAAGAAACAGGAACGACGGACAAAGCTGATAAAAGATATCGATAACGAATTAGAACCGGATTGATGGAGATAGATGGTAAATGAATTTATATGCCTAACTTTAAATATCATGTTCTAAATCTAAATACATTTATAATTTAAAATATAAGAGTATTTCAAAATCATTGTTTTAAATTAAAACAAGCACGTAAATTTCTAAACACTATTATTACAAATCAAAATATACAAGCAATTACTAGGTAAAATCGTATATATTTACATGTGTATGTACTAACCTATGTATAAATTTTCATACCAGTCACGAAAAATAAAATAAAAATCACTATCTATTTCAAAATCAATGTGAACTTACCTATATGCTAACTGTATATAATATACTCTTAGATATCTAGCACGGTTTATATATATGAACTTATAAATACTAAGACTCAACAGACCCAGTAAAAAGACACATAGGTATGCACAAAGTCACCCTATATAGACAGAACATTTACAATGCTATACGAAAATTTATCTGTACTTTATCCTTATGTATATATCTTATTATCTCAGTTGTTCTATTACACCAAAGCTAGATAAAACTATATATATAAACTACTTACGGTATACAGTTGTAAACATACAACTACATTAGTTATGATATAGCTTATATAAACTAAACCATACAAAACATTGTTAAATTATTATATACAAACACTTTAGTTCTCAAAGAAAAAAAAATTAAAACCTTCAGCAACCATTTATATATATACTATCATATCTTATATAATATATATACTATAAGCATTGTATACCTAGAAATTTAAAACAGTATTTAAACGATAGATATATTACAACTAACATTCGAATATATATAGCAACTTGAACTTATATAACTCTCACTGGAAAAATAAAAATAAACTAATAGTATCCTAATATACATACAACAGAGCATGGAATGATTATACTAGTGAAAATACTACCGCATATATAATACTAGTCCTTAAAATATAATATATACCTGTCACTGTATATAAACAGCATGACCTATACCTGTATATAAAATATTACATATCACTATAATATATAAAATATTACTTACTTTATGTATATAGGAGCACGAGCGAACAGGGGTGGCTTCGGCTACTAGGTGGAGGCTCGGCTACTTAGTGTTTGGCGGGTGGAGGAGTGGCGTGGGTGGTGTCAGATCACAGAGAGGGCGAGGTTGGAGAGGGGTGGTGGCGATGGGTTGGCTTCGGGCAGAGGATGGGAGGACTCGGACAGAACTTCGGTCAGGGAGATGAAAAACATGGGTTAGGGAATGGTGGCGAATGGGTTCAGGAGATGGTGAATGGAAGGACGAGGCTGTAGTTTGGGTTTCGGTGGGTTGTCAGCCAATAGGTTGGAGACGGTGACGTGGCGGTTGTGGGGTGGGATGCGAGTTGTCGGAGGGATGGTGGAACAACATGGTGGTGGATGGAGGCCTAATGGCTGCGGCGTGGTCGGCAATAAGATGGAGTAAGTAAGGAGGGGAGATGGGGTTTCGGTGATGCTCAGGTGAGGCAGGCCGACATGGGGATGGGTATAAGAAGTTTCAACCGAGCAAAAGAAGGATGGGGTTTCAATTTGAAAGGGGAACGAGCAGCATTCAAAAGCCATTATATACGAACCTTATATATTCCATTCCCTTTTTGTTTTCGAAAGCCAGGGTGAAGACTAAATAAAATTTTGTTCATCAAGACAGAGATAACGAAACGAAACCAGAGAAATTTGAAACCAATTAAACCAAAGGTCACCTGTTATATTTCTGGGAATATTAAACAAGTGGTTATTTAATTCTACGTAGATACTGAAAGGACAAAAGAAAGCAAAAGTCTCGAATGCGGAACCGGTACGACTGATCGTTCATCGATTTCGTCGTTACCCGAACTCCGAAACACACGAATGAATATACCGTACAGATCAGTGCGACGAGACGATCAAGACGGTATACAGATATCAATGGTACGATTGAATTATAAAAATTCGAAATTTCAACCAGCGAAAAATGCAAGAAAAACACTGAAAAATAAGATCGACGGAGCCAAAGATGTCCGAATTTGGAAAAGCGACAAACTGACATCTTGCTCAGAAGATGGTTTAGAATTTTTCTATGTAAAAATATTTTGGTTTTGAAAACATTTTATTTTCACTGCTTTTTAACTGATTGAATTGAAGTGAATTTACGCGCGAAATAAACTTTCGTATTTTCGGACGAAAATTTACCAGTTGCTATGTTTAACTAGACGTATTACAAATATTAAATTTTTATTTCAAAATTTTATCGTTTGAAATTTCGCAAAATTTCAACTAATTACGTTATTAAACAGTTGAAATTTTACGGGTCGTTACATTCTCCCCCACTCAAAACTTTTCATCCCCGAAAAGGAACGAGGTAGGAGAATAGAAACAACCAGGAAGAAAACAGATTTGAAATACAAAATAAAAATTAATTTAAACCATATAAATTCAAATTTAAATTAATTGATATTCAGTAATTGATTTAATCCATTTGATTTCACTAAAATCAATCTCAACTATTTCTAAATTTATTATCTTATTATCCAATTATCTTAAATTTAAAATTTCTAAAACCATAAATTTGAATAGTCTTTTATTATAATCATATTTTTTTTCAGCAATTTAAATTCTTCTTTATTCCAAATTATTGTTAAATTTATTCTACCTAATATATCTAATCACCTATATTTAATCCATATAAATTAATTTAAACCGTAAAAGTTTCGATTTAAATTAATTTACATCTATTAATTTCTTTTAAATTCAAGGTATTTCCATATGTTGATCAAATTTCAATTTATTAATTCTTTCAAAACAAATTTATTTCATTATTAACTGAGTTTTCTTATTATCCTATCTAACTCTATTAACATCTTTATAATCAAAATTTAGTGTATACCATTTATTATAAACACTCAAATTTTATTTATAATTTCAATTTATCTTATATATTATCAAATTACATATTCAACTTCTGAATGATTTAGGTAAGTTGTATTAGAATGCAGTTGAACAATATACAAATAAAAATTTTCCCAATTCAACTATTCAAGTTTAATTATTTATTCCAAATTTGGTTTTATTTATAATTAAAATCATCCTTTAGCAAAATTTAAGAATTAGATTTCTGATTAACTTTAAAAAAAATTTTTTTTAGAGATATAACTAATATATTTATATCAATCAAATTAAACTTTTAACATAATAAAATAAGATACCTATACATATATATAATCAAATTATACCGAAGAAATTCAAATCAAAATATTTTTCAAAACAAAACCGTAGCAAAGCTACAGAATAGTATCTCCACTTCGAAACTCGAAAATGAACGTCGATGATGCGGCCGCCATCACCGAAATTATTTTCCAGCGACAAAGAGAAGAGCACTGATTTCAGCGTTTTAAAATTTTTTTTTTTTTTTTGGAAACGATTTCTATTTGAAAATACTTTCAATAATATATACTTTAAAATTTTAAAACCAAAAATTCGAAATCACCGGAAACTAAATTCTCAAATTTCTGAATTAAATTCATTTCAAATTCCAAATAATTTATAACCAAGTTTATAAATTCATTTATTTATATTATGCAATAGTTAATGGTTTACAAACAATAAATGAAATCAAATATTATTATTTTAGACAACAAATTCATTAACAATTTAACTTCAGAAAACTTATATTTATATATAATATAATCATACAAAACTTTTATTTTATTTACCAAATTTGAAAACGATATTGTGTCAGTTTGCTCTGCTCAAGTGTTTTGGAAATCCTATCGATAGTGTTGATCAGACGAATCGATCGAAAACCCAAATCAACATCAACAACTCAAACAACACAATATATAAATCATTTTAAAATTAATTTACAAATACACTTCTTTGCTTGACGATACAGGAATGGATTTCAAAGCAAGGATAGGGATTCAAATTTGATTAATTCAATCAAAGAAAATTTTGATTTGAGAATAAGTTGGAACGAAAGATAAGGTAATTCGATTATCAGAATCAGAAGATGGATAAGCTTATAAAATTCACGGGCAACCTTAACCGGGTCGTCCGTAACTTCAAGAATAAGATCGATGCTGGATTCCGAGGTAAATCAACACTCGATCTAAAGAGATGGAATTCAGGTATAGCAGGGAATAGATAGCATCGCAAACCGAGGATACAGAAATCTCCGGTAAATCAATGCCTATTAAAAAGGAGTTTCACCACTTTTCAAATCATTCGAAGTTTGGCGAGACCGCCAAGTTATTATAGATAACATTCAGAATGGAGTTGTGGGGTGCTCCATGATTGAAAGAAGACGAATAGTGAAGGACACGAATGAATTTCGAAACCGAGGGGAACGTTTCAAAATTCGAAGAAATTGAGTCAAAGGAAGGGATTGAACTCGAATGAGAGTGATTCTGTAAATACATTTACCCTATATGTTAAGTTTTGCCTAGAGCTACCAAAGCTCTAATACCAACTGTAACGACCCGCCATTTTGGACCATTCGCATCCATTATAAGTGTATAGGTAGACACTCATGCCGGAGTTGAATTGCTCAAAATACCGCGTTGTTAATTTAAATTGGCAAAACTGAACATATACAGTAAATAAAATAATCACAGAACACAGACACAGAGTAATAAGTGCAGCGGAAATAAAAGAGATAGTAGTTCATGAAGCTACTATATAAATGTATAAGTTACATCAGAGTTAAACCAGATACAACAGAAGAGTAATATGATACATCAGATACAAATCAGAATACATCACTGGAATCATCGAATACTGAAACAGAATAGATGGCCGGATCTCCAAGCGAAGCTCCAACTCCAAAGGTGAGTCTCGAAAGCTGAACTACTCAGTCTGACCCGAGCGTAAAGCAAAAACACAAGACACTCGAGTCAGGATTAACATTCTTATATTAATAAATCCAACTCAAGTGAAATAGCAATTGAAATACAAGTAACTCAAAGGATGTTTGGAATAACCATCCTTTAAGGATCCGTTAAACTATCTACTATGTAGTAGTGTACGATAAGTAGATAATGTCTATCAGTAATATAAAGATATCAAAATAGCGTTAAGTCATGGCCCATTCCACCCTTAACACATTTTTATTCCCACAAGCATATACAAGACCGTAGTTTCCCCAAAACCGGAAGTCACCAGAGGGCAATCCATATACTCAAGGTACAAATCAAAATCGTAGTGGTCGCGCATAAATGGAATACAAGTATGACAAGGCACGTGAGGCTATACCCAAGGTAGTGATACTACCGTTCGCCTGATCCGGGCTGGTGAGAACGCAACGCCGCAGCGCCCGCAACACCGTGAGACAACACTCCCAAAATCAAGGGTGCACCAATCGACAATAAGTATAAGTAGTTCGAAGAAGTGTGTCCACTTGAGGTATCAATCCTCCATTGGCCCGGCACAGCTCCTGTTTTAGTCATTTCCAATTTGACACAAGTGTCAAGGCTATCCATTATCGTTCACTTTCTTCAATCATCAACGTTCGTCAATCCAACCACTTCATTCTGGATCATCACTCCACGCATAGTTATTAAAGTGGTTTTCGGTTTAGATAGAGAGTATATCCATAACCGAATTCCGGTCTCTTTAATAACTTTCGTAATTATTACACCGATTGGTCGTTTATATATTTCAAAAACCAAATCAATTTCAATTTCAATTTCAATTCGTAAATCAACATTCATTTGTCTTTCAAAACCAATTTCCAATAATTTACGTTTCAAAACTTTCCAATTTTAATTTCAACATTTCTATATTCAATTTCAAAGTTTCAATTAAAACAATCCAAATATTTGTTGCATTTCGTATATAAGTTTCATTCCGAAATCATTTAAATAAATTTAATTTAACTTTCAAATCAATTTAAACTCATTTATCGATTTTATTCAATATTCGTTAAATTACTTTATCATTCAAAACAATTTCAATTAAATTTTCAATTCATTAAATCAATTCTTAAGTTCAACATCATTAAATCAAAATCTACAATTTTGAATTAAATTAAATTCGTCAAACCAAATTCTTTCAATTACAAGTCTTACATTAATTCCAAAATTATCACATTTTCATTTCTTGTTAAAGAAATTCAATTTCAACAATTTACTTACTTAAATAATTTTCCAAAACTTAATTCATAAAGAACTCAATTTCATTTATTTACGAAGTAAAAATTCACTTATTCAAAAGTTCAATTTTCTTATTAAAGAATTGCAATTAAATTTAATCATTAAATAATTCAATCTTATTTAATTATTAAATAATTCAACTTCATTGTTACATAATTTCAAAGTTTAATAATTTCAACTTAATTATAATTTTCACTTAATTATTAAATCATTTCCAAGTTTAATAATTTCAAACTTAATTATGATTATTAAATCATTTCAAATAATTTCAAACTATATTATTAAATCATTTCAAATTTTAATTCAATCATTTCTCAAATTTAAACATCGTTCTTTCATCAATTACATTGTTAATATTCTGTTTTCAGATTTTTAAATATTAACACTTTTCCTTTCAATAAAAATTCAAATTTCAACTTCATTTCAAAACCATATTATTTATTCAAATAAAATCTTCGTTTTATTTTTTTAATCAAATTATTTGACCAATCGGGTTTTATTTAATTTTCTATCCTAGGTCAAAGTTCAATTTGGGTATTTATCATTTCAACCCGATTCCAATTCAATTCAAAATCAAAACATATCAAAGGGAACTTGCAGTGTGATAACTGGGATGGTGTCAAAGTAAATAAACAAGCAATAACAACAACCAATATCATTCCAATAATCAATTCAAATAATCCCGAAATAACCGTATTAATTCGCATTGTTATTTGTACGAATTAATATAATTATTTCTAGAATCTACACTATCATTTCATGTAGATTAAAGATTATTACATTACGGTTTTCACTTGTCATTTATTACGATTACATACATCATCAGTTTAAACAACATACAATTCAATGGTTCAAGGTATAGTTAACACTATTCTACATGTCAATTTATTTAACATTTAAAGGGGTCATACTATACAAATGTCAGTTAAGCAAATTTAACATTTAATTATCCTATATCAAGTTCAATTTCATACTGTTTATCATTTTAACATCAACAATTTAGCATCCAATATAAACATCAACCATCAATCAATTATCAGCCAAACTGTATTATCATCGCATAAATAATTAACAGATAATGGTGTCAGATGTCACAGGTGAACTGATACAGGCAATAGCATATATAACAGTGTAATTAACTAATAGCAGCATATTTCAATTGTCGTTTCAATTGAAATCAGATTTAATAAATAAAAGAACGTTAATCGTGAGTGAGTGCTCACCTTTCGAGGCTAGATATATTTGACAAGGAAGGAGCTACGAATTCCAAAGCGACGCTGGATGGACACGATTTGATGAAGAAACAGGAACGACGGACAAAGCTGATAAAAGATATCGATAACGAATTAGAACCGGATTGATGGAGATAGATGGTAAATGAATTTATATGCCTAACTTTAAATATCATGTTCTAAATCTAAATACATTTATAATTTAAAATATAAGAGTATTTCAAAATCATTGTTTTAAATTAAAACAAGCACGTAAATTTCTAAACACTATTATTACAAATCAAAATATACAAGCAATTACTAGGTAAAATCGTATATATTTACATGTGTATGTACTAACCTATGTATAAATTTTCATACCAGTCACGAAAAATAAAATAAAAATCACTATCTATTTCAAAATCAATGTGAACTTACCTATATGCTAACTGTATATAATATACTCTTAGATATCTAGCACGGTTTATATATATGAACTTATAAATACTAAGACTCAACAGACCCAGTAAAAAGACACATAGGTATGCACAAAGTCACCCTATATAGACAGAACATTTACAATGCTATACGAAAATTTATCTGTACTTTATCCTTATGTATATATCTTATTATCTCAGTTGTTCTATTACACCAAAGCTAGATAAAACTATATATATAAACTACTTACGGTATACAGTTGTAAACATGCAACTACATTAGTTATGATATAGCTTATATAAACTAAACCATACAAAACATTGTTAAATTATTATATACAAACACTTTAGTTCTCAAAGAAAAAAAATTAAAACCTTCAGCAACCATTTATATATATACTATCATATCTTATATAATATATATACTATAAGCATTGTATACCTAGAAATTTAAAACAGTATTTAAACGATAGATATATTACAACTAACATTCGAATATATATAGCAACTTGAACTTATATAACTCTCACTGGAAAAATAAAAATAAACTAATAGTATCCTAATATACATACAACAGAGCATGGAATGATTATACTAGTGAAAATACTACCGCATATATAATACTAGTCCTTAAAATATAATATATACCTGTCACTGTATATAAACAGCATGACCTATACCTGTATATAAAATATTACATATCACTATAATATATAAAATATTACTTACTTTATGTATATAGGAGCACGAGCGAACAGGGGTGGCTTCGGCTACTAGGTGGAGGCTCGGCTACTTAGTGTTTGGCGGGTGGAGGAGTGGCGTGGGTGGTGTCAGATCACAGAGAGGGCGAGGTTGGAGAGGGGTGGTGGCGATGGGTTGGCTTCGGGCAGAGGATGGGAGGACTCGGACAGAACTTCGGTCAGGGAGATGAAAAACATGGGTTAGGGAATGGTGGCGAATGGGTTCAGGAGATGGTGAATGGAAGGACGAGGCTGTAGTTTGGGTTTCGGTGGGTTGTCAGCCAATGGGTTGGAGACGGTGACGTGGCGGTTGTGGGGTGGGATGCGAGTTGTCGGAGGGATGGTGGAACAACACGGTGGTGGATGGAGGCCTAATGGCTGCGGCGTGGTCGGCAATAAGATGGAGTAAGTAAGGAGGGGAGATGGGGTTTCGGTGATGCTCAGGTGAGGCAGGCCGACATGGGGATGGGTATAAGAAGTTTCGACCGAGCAAAAGAAGGATGGGGTTTCAATTTGAAAGGGGAACGAGCAGCATTCAAAAGCCATTATATACGAACCTTATATATTCCATTCCCTTTTTGTTTTCGAAAGCCAGGGTGAAGACTAAATAAAATTTTGTTCATCAAGACAGAGATAACAAAACGAAACCAGAGAAATTTGAAACCAATTAAACCAAAGGTCACATGTTATATTTCTGGGAATATTAAACAAGTGGTTATTTAATTCTACGTAGATACTGAAAGGACAAAAGAAAGCAAAAGTCTCGAATGCGGAACCGGTACGACTGATCGTTCATCGATTTCGTCGTTACCCGAACTCCGAAACACACGAATGAATATACCGTACAGATCAGTGCGACGAGACGATCAAGACGGTATACAGATATCAATGGTACGATTGAATTATAAAAATTCGAAATTTCAACCAGCGAAAAATGCAAGAAAAACACTGAAAAATAAGATCGACGGAGCCAAAGATGTCCGAATTTGGAAAAGCGACAAACTGACATCTTGCTCAGAAGATGGTTTAGAATTTTTCTATGTAAAAATATTTTGGTTTTGAAAACATTTTATTTTCACTGCTTTTTAACTGATTGAATTGAAGTGAATTTACGCGCGAAATAAACTTTCGTATTTTCGGACGAAAATTTACCAGTTGCTATGTTTAACTAGACGTATTACAAATATTAAATTTTTATTTCAAAATTTTATCGTTTGAAATTTCGCAAAATTTCAACTAGTTACGTTATTAAACAGTTGAAATTTTACGGGTCGTTACATTCAAGGATCATGCCAAAATGATTTATTGCTTTGAGCAGAGAGGGAGAACTTGAGAAAAGGCAGAAAAACTTTCCTCAAATCCAGAATTTGCCTCCAAATCCAACTGCAAGATTGGGGAGCATCCATAGACCAAAAGCACTTCCTCCCAATGTTATGCTTCATGGTCCATTCAACCCATAGACTCTTCTTGTTAGTTAGCAAGGAATTAAAATGATGACTTATAGCAGCTTTTTTCCATTTGTCAATACTTAGAATCCCTAATCCACCTCTGGATCGTGACTTCTCAGCTTTTAAGAAAGAGCATGGAATTATTTTCCTATTATGAATGCTACCAGCCCAGAAGAATCTTAACATTGCACATGGACCATTCTTGCTTTTGAAAGCAAATGACAACATATTTGTATTATAATTTCTATTATAATCCCTCTAAAACTTGTAACGTGGCGATGAATTGATGTGTATATGTTTGGATATGTTATATGTGATGTGAAAGTTGTTTGTGAATGTTTGTAGCGAGAAAGTTGCTATGAAAGCACTTTGAATCCCTTGTATTTTAACTTGCTTTAAAATGATGTTATATGTCTATATTATTGGATAATATAATTTGGTTGTTCTCTAAACTTCTATTAGCATTTTGTACAATGAAGAATTGGCTTGACAAGTTATGGAAATAATTGAATAAATTGTAAAAGTTTGAAGCGAAATAGTTGCTATGGATCACTTTGAAATCGCCTTGTGTTCGACGTTTCTAAAGTTAACATTAGAAGACATCCGTATGGTTTTCTTTGTGGTTTTAATAAGTAAAATATAATTAATAACTTATGTAAAAATATCAAGTTTTAAAAAGGTTTAAAACTTGTCAAACAAAGTGAAGAAAGTTTGAAGTAAAAAGATCGCAATATGAGTAGTTCGTTAAAATAACCTATTTTCTTTAAAAGTCGGATAATCATGTTTAAATTTATTGTTTCTCCTAATTCTTTTTAGAGGAATTTTCTAACATATATAAGAGTATTCTAATAGTACTTTCAAGTAAAAAATATATTTAATAAATAGTTATGAATTTTCAAAGTTATGGTTTTTAAGTAAAACATGTGTACTTTTGGTTTTTGTTAAATTTCAAAACTTAGTATTTTTACATGGTATTTTCTATAAGTTTCCAAAACATTATTGTGATGCCCTACCCCAAGACCCACACTAATAGAGAATATTACAAAGTAATATTATTGGCTAGTGTAGAGAATAGGGCTGGTTAGGAGCGACCATCTGTTAATTTCCCTTTAAGTGAGCATCAACACGTTGATTATTATGCTATAAATTTCTTGAATCAGGTGGAATCGATATATACAATTTAGGTTTAAACAAAACTATAGTAGCTATAATAAAAATTCAAAACAACATATAATAATATAAAATTCACATAATATCAGATCAGTCACAGCGGAGTATAATATATATAAGTTTGAATCAACACATAATAGATATATGATGTAGACTACCCATATACAAAATATTATATCTCGAAGTGAATACGTACACAAAAGGAGTCTAATTCAACACAAGATACTACATAATGTCAAATATATACATAGGAAGATAAATGAGAACAACTAGTTATCTGGTAAGGTCCCCTCTCTAAAGCTTCAAGCTGAAGGACCTAAAACATCTCGGTCTGACCCGAGTATTATAAAAATAATAAATGGGTCAGTTTAGACTAAGATAAATGTGTTAGCAAAACTGAATGACAGATAAAGAAATCTAGATCTCAATTATACGCATATATCAAAAATATCCAACATGCCTCAATAACTGCAAATCACTAAGTACAAAAACCCATAATAGCTCTTAAAAGCAAAAAACTCCAAAATCAATTGGTGATAATCCAACAACATTAAATCTAGAAATCTCACAAATAGAAATATAGAAATCTCATAAATAAGGGGGAATGCCAAACTCCAAGATTGGTGAAATAAATTTACCTACATGCATGTAACTCTAAAATACACATATAAGTCTACAAATATCAAGATAGGTATGAGAGCTATAAACATCAAAATAGGCAGAAAACCTATAAACTCCAAGATAGGTATGAAACCTAAAAATATCGAATAGGAAGAAGTCCTATAAACATCAAGATAGGTACCAAACCTATAAATATCAAATAGGAACAAGTCATATAAACATTAAAGGCTAGTCATATACTCGTCGAAAAGTGTTATATACTTTTATAAAGCAATCAAATAGATAACGATCGTGTGTTCCTATTACCCGGTTGTTTGACCATGTAACAAGAGGCTCGGCATGGAGACTTCGATCGGCACACCTCCCCTCGTTCGGCATCTAGCATCGTTCGACTTTAAGAGGTCGCTTGGCATATGGCCTCATTCGGCACACCTCTCCTCGCTCGGCATACGGCCTCGTTCGGCACACCTCTCCCCGTTCGGCATCTGGCATCGTTCGGCATGGAAGGGTCGCTCGGCATAGCAAGGCCATTCGGCATTCCACCTCGCTTGGCATAGCAAGGCCGTTCGACATTCCACCTCGCTCGGCATAGCAAGGTCGTTCGGCATTCCACCTCGCTCGGCATAGCAAGGCCGTTCGGCATTCCACCTCGCTCGGCATAGCAAGGCCGTTCGGCATTCCACCTCGCTCGGCATAGCAAGGTCGTTCGGCATTTCATCTCGCTCGACATAGCAAGGTCGTTCAGCATGGGCCTCGTTCAGCATCTCCCCTCGACCGACATCAAGTCTTGGTCGGCACAGGTCTCGTTCGGCCTACGCTCTTCACTCAGCACACTGTCTCGGTCGGCATACAGGTACCGTTCGGCATATCTTCCTCGATCGGCATACGAATGTCGTTCGGCCTGGGTATGTGGTTCGGCAATTATTGTTCGGCATTTGTGGCTCGGCGTGCAGAAGCCACTTACTGCGGGCCGAGATATCTTACTCCTAGGCCCATGAGGGAAGTCCAACCCATCTTCATCTATAAATAGAAGGGCAGGGGCATAATGAAATGGACCTATTTTGGGAGAACACTAGGGAGACTCTGCCGCTTTCAAGACTCATTCTTTTCAGTTAAAACTTGTATTCAAGTCATTAGTGTACGGATTGGATCTGTATTTAATCATTCATGAAGGCAATAAAGATCAAAACTTAAAGTGGACGTAGGCAATTACGCCGAACCACTATAAATCCAGTGTTATTGTTTTTGCACTTAATTTAGCATATAGTTCTCTGCTTTAATTTACTTTCTTCATTACTCTCTCTACATAATCTTTCTCAAGGGTGTTAGTGACCAATTTTGGTGCTAACATTTTGGTGCTTTCACTGAGAATCGAATTCTCAGGCCGCTAGGATCTGCTTTGTAGCTACTGTATTGAATAAATCCCCCGAAGGAGATCCAAATAATTCACAAGACGTCCATTGATTCTACTCAGAGTTCTTATCAAAAACTCAACTATGGGAAGACCACGTACATGATCAGCCTCTCATAATGCAAACGTCAACGAGACTGCTAGCGTACAACAAATAGGACCTAGCAATCAACAAGCAAATCTGGGTGCAGGAACCACCACCCAAAACCAAATGGAAGTTGTCACCAGAATAGAGTTCAACGACTTGATGAGAGAACTCATGGAAGGCAGAAGACAACTTAATGAACAGATTCAAGCAAACGCTAACCTCATGACTCTATTTACTCAGCAACAGCATCAGAATGCTGGAGGAAGCTCTGCTCCTTACTCGTCATCCAAAAGCTCTTCTTCATCCGATGAACCTCCCAAACGTAGACGTCGTAAGACAGAAATAGCGCAAGAAGGTGTTGCTGATCGATCAACCCAGGATGGTCCAGGTTCCCTACTTGGAGCAATAGCCCCTCACTTACACCAAGAAAATCACACTCAAGCTGGAACGGGAAACTTAGGATCTGGAATGCGAGTGGAAGCCAGACAGCCGGCATATCAAGGTCTTAATGCTGCTGATCTCTAGGACACACACTTGGTAGGTCGCCAACGGAGAAGACACCGACCAGAACGGTCTCACAGGACAGACACCAACCTGCCATCTTCCATACAAACCCCAGACCTGTCAGCTATGGTCAGACAGTTGATGATAGAAAATCAGGGTTTAACTAATGATGATTGGTGGATATCCAGGAGTCATATCCCATTCACGGATACTATTCTATAGGCCGAGTACCCCAAGAAGTTTAGCATGCCAACTATCCTGGCTTACGAGGGGAAGACTGATCCTCGACAACATGTGATGATATATGAATGGATGATAGATTCAGCTAGAGAAAATGATGCAACTAAGTGTAGATGCTTCTCAATAACTTTATCTGGAATCGCCACCATGTGGTTCACCCAACTTCCTCCGTGGACTATCTCCAACTTTGATGAGTTAGCGACGAAATTTGTGGAACAATTCAGGATTCATGCCACTCGTCCCAAGGATGTGATGTCCTTGTCAAGTGTAATTCAGGCTCCAGGGGAGTCGTTGAAAGAATACTTACAAAGATTTCATGTTGCCGCTACTGAAGTTAGCAACCCCAACGACCATGTTATTTTAATGGTCGTGATGCGAGGGGTAAATACGGATTCAGAGTTTGGAGATTGGCTGGTAGGAAAGCCTCCGACTATGCTAGAACGTTTTTATTCCAAAGCACACCAATTTATTAGAAGGGAGGAAGCTAGGTGGACGAGGCGAGATAAGGCACCAGGGCTTGGTCAGGAGACTGCGAAGAGCAACATTGCTGTAAAACAATCCGGTGATTATTCGGGGAAGGTCCAAGTTAATGTCCAAAACAAGCCAGGACAATCTAAAGAATTCGGAGGCGGAAATCCCGGAAAGAAAATGGAAGAAGGAGAGTGGAAACCAAGGATTCCAACTTACAACGAATACACTCCTCTAAATACATCGCTAGAGAATGTATATCTACAAACCTGTAACACTATCCAATATAAGAAACCTGCTCCGAAGCAGTCGTCGGAGAGACAGATCCAGACAGGTAAATTTTGCAGATTTCACGAGAGCTACGGCCACAATACAAATGAGTGTCGTCATTTGCAAGATCTCATTGAGAAATTGATAAGAGAAATGAAGCTAGAACAATTTGTGCGGGCCCATTAGATCAAAATCATGTCCCAAACCAGGCAGGACAGGAGGAACCCGCTCGTACTGGCGGGAGATTGGTAATAAATGCAGTTAGTGGTGGTCCTTATCCAGCAGACCGAAGCTGGAAGGAAGAGAAATCGTATGCCAGTTCCATTAGGCGTGCGGATTTCGAGTGTCGAAGTAATTTAGAAGATAGACCCCTGACCAAACGACAGAAAACGATGACCGACGACATCGTGTTTCAAAAAAGAGATGCTGACAGGGTTGGAACCCCAACTATTGATCCACTGGTCATATCAGATCAAGTAGGTAATGCTTGGATGAAGAAGATCATGGTTGACAGTGGAAGTTCTGTGAATATAATATTTAAGCGAGCCTATAACCAAATGGAGATGGAGGCCAAAGATTTGAAGCCTTGTCAACTCCATATTCATGGCTTCGATGGGAGTGCAACCATGCCCACTGGGATGGTGGAAATGCCAGTGGAGTTGGGAAATGGAGAACACTGGAGAGTCCAGACGTTGCAGTTTGTTGTATTGAAAATAGACTCGCCATACAACGCTTTTTTTGGCCGGCCGGCCCTTGCTGAATTCAGGGCTGTTATTGCTCGTGGTGTTTAACTTTAAAATTCCCTACCGCCAACAGAGTTGGAAACGTTCAAAGGGATCAAGCTGAATTGAGAGCAGCCGTGTACTGAAATCGAATCCCCCGATTGCACAATATTAAGGTCCGACCCCAAACCTTCGAACTCGGTGATTTTGTCCACTAAAGGATCTACTCGGTACCTTCGCAAATAAAACCAACGTAGGAAGGGCCATACGTGATTGAACAAAAGCTTGGAAATGGCACATTTAAGTTAGCAACTGTTGGCGGTCCTACTCTGTCAGAAGTCTGGAACATCAAGAATCTTCGCCACTACTGCATATGACAGGCTTTATTTATTTAGTATATTAGTCATTTGCAATTTGTTTCTACATTTTGAAATTTGAATTTGTAATAGGGCAACTGACTTTACCATATTTTCTTATTTCAACAATGAAATACCATCTCTGTGAGCCAGATCTATGATCTATTGAATATGTCATACAACTATCATGATGCACGAAGAGCTAAGTTCCGTCGTACGGTGGGATTTACTCAAAGAGAGAGTGACTGTGATACGACCGGTCATTCATTAAGAGAAACCCGAGCTCGTGGGCAAGCCATCGCCCTAGAGACTAAATTGGATTGATACACAACAGTCCTATCACTAACTCCAGATGACCAGACCGCGAACTGGAGTATAAGTTTTTAAATGCGGTTTCGAGGAGGAGGGACCCGTCCACCTAATGACCTTGCCCGTATCCAAAACAAGTTCGAGGAGGATAGATCCGTCCATCTAACGACCTCGCTTGTCAACTCAGGGTGGATGTGAATCGACCATCCACGATCCTTACAAAACCTCCAAGTCCCCTGAGTGCAGACTGGAGTACTTTGAGTCCCCAAAGTGCGGACTAGAGTATAAACGGCTCAAAATCTCCAAGTCCCTTGAGTGCTGACTGGAGTACTCTGAGTCCCCAGAGTGCGGACTAGAGTATAAATGACTCAAAATCTCCAAGTCCCCTGAGTGCAAACTGGAGTATTCTGAGTCCCCAGAGTGCGGACTAGAGTATAAACGACTTTAAAATCTCCAAGTCCCCAGAATGCGGATTGGAGTACTCTGAGTCCCTAGAGTGCGGACTAGAGTATAAACAACTTTAAAATCTCCAAGTCCCCAGAGTGCGGACTGGAGTACTTTGAGTCCCCAGAGTGCGGACTAGAGTATAAACGACTTAAATCTCCAAGTCCCCAGAGTGCGGACTGGAGTACTTTGAGTCCCCAAAGTGCGGACTAGATTATAAATGACTTAAAATCTCCAAGTCCCCAGAGCGCGGACTGGAGTACTCTGAGTCCCCAGAGTGCGGACTAGAGTATAAACGACTTAAAATCTCCAAGTCCCCAGAGTGCGGACTGGAGTACTCTGAGTCCCCAGAGTGCGGACTAGAGTATAAACGACTAAAAATCTCCAAGTCCCCTGAGTGCGGACTGGAGTACTCTGAGTCCCCAGAGTGCGGACTGGAGTACTCTAAGTCCCCAGAGTGCGGACTAGAGTATAAACGACTCAAAATCTCCAAGTCCCCTGAGTGCGGACTGGAATACTCTGAGTCCCCAGGGTGCGGACTAGAGTATAAGCGGCTCAAAATCTCCAAGTCCCCCGAGTGCGGACTGGGGTACTCTGAGTCCCAGAGTGCGGACTAAAGTATAAACGACTTAAAAATCTCTAAGTCCCCAGCGTGCGGACTGGAGTACAAGTGACTTGAAATCTTCAAGCCCCCAGAGTACGAACTAAAAAATACTCTAAGTACCAGAAGCGTGAAATAAGGGATGTACAATTCCAAAGAATCTCCGAGTTATGTGAAAGTGGATTGGGGGTTTATGTAACGCATAAGAGCTTGGGTTTCGACCATAGTTATACAGAAAACTGAAAAATAAAAGTCATTTGAAAGACAAAGAAACTAAATTTCATTTATTAATCCAAAAGGAGGTCCTACTACAACTCCTCCGGAACCCGGAGTCAAAAGTCTATCTACAATGACTATGAAAATAAATAAAAATAATTACATAATCTAAGCTAACTCTCGTTGAACGAGTGTAACTGCTACTTTTTGGGCTTCTTTTGTTTCTCATCCTTCTTTGTGTTCTCAGATGTTTCTTCCCCCACGCGTTTTCGCTTGGACGCTTTGCTCGATGGGGAAGTAACATCCGAGGAAGAACGAGGAACTTCTAGTGGCCTGGATCCACCAAGGAGGATGACTTTCAAAGGCCTGTTCAGAGGGTCATCTAGATCCACGACTCAGGGCTCGACTTTGATTTCAACTTTCTTCTTCTTTTCCTCTGCAATTTGTTCCTTCATGCTCGTTTTAGAAGTATGTTCGAAGGCGCCCGTGATCTCAATTTCATAACTTTCTTCAACGGGGGACGAAGTTTCAGACTTATCCTCGTCAAGCGCCTCAATCACCTGAGCATCAAGACCGGGGTTGTGCAGTCAATTCCCCGATATTGCCCCGATATATCCTCGATATATCCCGTAGCGGACTTTTGGGGCAACGATATTCCTATAAAGCGGCCCAATATAGCGGATCCGCTATTATCTCCGATATTGGGGTAATAATCCGCTATATCCCCGATTTTGTGGCCCCGCTATATCCTCCTTTTCTATAAATAAGCATTTTGCATGATGCCTTACTTTTAAGTTTTATGGTAACTTCAAAGTTGATGTAACAATGATATATGTTGTTGGTTATTATAACTATTTCTAACTTTTTAAGTGTCAACTTTGTTTATCTTTACTTTATTATAACTTGTTTTGCTTGGTGGGAAATAATGAGTAATAATTGTTCCTCTTTTTAATGTAGAATGTTCATCATTCCTCTTTTTAAAGTCGTCTGCTATATCTTGCTATATCCCCAATATATCTCCGCTACAACTTTCCGCACCTCAAACGCTATGGAGCGGCAGGGCGCTTTAACTGCACAGGACCGGGGGTCACTCCCGTGTGAGTAGCCTCGCTCGCTTTCCCCTTTTTCTCCTTGGCATCATCGCTCCTTGGAGTTGGTTCAGGATCAGAACAGCCTGCGCAAAATCACAAGAGACGAACGTTAGAATACAATAACCTCTCGCCGAAAATGACGGTTCTTTGAACTTTGAGAAGAAGAGTTATATACCGGCTTCTTGCTGGTTCTCAACCGTCCGAGGAGTCTCACCCTCTGGAATGGGAGATAGAATATGGATGTCAAGGCCAGGGTCTTCCGGGTCAAACCAGCGTGTTGTTCGAATGGATCAAGTATTGGCCGATCAACCGATTGAGTTGGAAGAGGAGCTGGAGACTCGGTTCCAGAGGACCGGCAATGACATCTTTTCCTTTTGGTGAGGAGGAACCTTTGCAGTAGAGGGCTTTCGCTGCAGACAAGTCTGAAGGCTCGTTCCCCCTGAGAAATTCTTTTACTAAAGCCTCCTCGTCAATCTCCTTGGTGCCTGACTCGACCTTTCTGATTTTTATCAAAGTTTCCCATGCCTCGGCTAGAGATTCCAGGTAGCCTTCACCAAGAAAATTTAAGTCTCGATGCATGAGAACGCGGGCATTGTATTCTGCTATGAGCGGGTCGAACAAGCACTTAATCTCCTCCCTGCCGGTTTCCGTAGCCGCCTCAAGACGGGAGTCCATCTCCATAAACGCTATCCTTTTGCCCTCTTCGCGGGCTTCATCCTTCAGTGTCTCAGCCTTGGAGAGTTCCTCATCGAGCTTTGCCTTCAGGAGTCGTGTAGCGACAATCTCGTCGCAGTATTTCTACGATTCCTCCTGAGCAGCCACTTTTTATTTTTTCTCTTTGAGAACTAGATCTTCCAGCTCTTTGACTCATTGAGCGAGCATGTCTCTATCCTTTTGAACAGGATCTTTCTCTAAAGCTAAGGCCCCGCAACGTTGAACCGCTTCGTCAATTTCTTTTTTATGTGTCGTCTCCAGACGACTAACGGCCTCCGCCGTGTCTTTAGCATTCTTTCGGGCAGTATCGAGTCGAGACTTGTATGAAGAGAGCTCTTCATCCTGAGCTTTAATTATGTCTTTGCCATGAATAGCCTCGAGCTTCAGACGGTCGATTTCATGTTGACGCTCAATAGAGACTTCCGAGACTTTCTCGACCAAATGGACGAATGCGTCATGTTGAACATAAACATCGTTGTTGCATATAATGGTGATTTGTTTGACGTGTCCTGGAATGGGGTGGATCGTCGGAAGGAACTTCATACCATCAAAACATATGTTGGGGATTGTAGCCTTGAGCTCGGCTAGTTTTTCTGATATCGACAGATCTTGTGCGGGAGCAGAAGGAGTTGGTTTTGAAACTATAGCTTTCTTATGAGGCCTCATGCTAGATGAACCTGAATTTGATCACGGGGAGTATCGGACTGGGACCCCTTGTGGCCAGATTTCTCCCTGCCTTGCTTCGGGTGAGGGGGAGGATTGTGCTGATATGAAGGTTGATGATAAGTTTTTCTTCGGGATGATGAATCCCAGGAACAGTAATTCCTGTTGTTGTCATCATCTCTATCCCGACGTCTTCCGAAGCCCAAATCCCGGCCGGAATGATGAAAAATAGATGACCCACGAAGGTGGTCGAGTCCGTGAGTGCACCTCATATCACCTGTGCAGAAATTAAATGATGGAAAGTTAGCAAAGAGTAGAGCGATGGCTGAAATTTAAGTGCAAGGTGAAGTGCGTGTGTCTGTGTGTGTCCTAGTGTTTCCCCCCAACGGACCAGTTTCTTTATCTATAGTGATACGAGTTTTTTCTCCCTGGTTTTGGGCTTGAGCGCTTGTATCACCTCTCACGGGCGAATGAAGCTTATGGGCTTCCGGATCGTTGAAGCCATAGTTGAGTAGATCATCAGGGATGGTGAGGTTTGACAGACCTTTCAGAGAACTCTCTAAGTGTTGGGGGGAAGGCTCTCTCTCCACTGGAGTAAGGGTGACCTTAGAGGTTCCACCCACCGTCTTCTTCCTCAATTTGTAGGTCAATTTCTTCTTTCCCTTCGAAGGGGAAGGCGTCTTTTCGATATCATGGACCTCGACTATCGGGTCCCGAGCAGGGCTAACATTTTCACCCGGTACTTCGGGCGTCTTGCGTTCTCTAATCTCTCCCTCCTCTGGTGTGTCAGGGGCATTACGTGCCATAGGCCCAGCCTGTTTTTTCCCTTTGCCCGAAGCGGGCCTTGTTATAGTGACGCCTTGAGGAAGGCTTATTCAGCGACCTTCCACCAGTAGCCCAAACTTCAAAAGCGATTCATTTGAAATGAGAGATCTAATGTCCTTGTCTCCTACGGGGATAGCTCGGATAGCTTCAACAGCTTCAGAATACCCGGAGCCTTCGGGACGTGGGTTGATACCTGTAAAAGTAGAGAAGTAGTTAGAAAAGGTGTTATCTCCGTGAAATGCGAGTATTGATCCCGGAAGAAGACTTACTCCCTTCCACCCATCTCCTTGCAAAGCCAGGGGGCAGCGCACGTAGAACCATTTCTGTTTTTACTGGGTGAATTTGCTCCACGCCTCGGTCAGAATTTGACACTTGTTGTGCGGCTCAAGAAATACGGAAGATGGGCTGTTAGATCGTCTCTTGAAACGATAAATATAACGGATGTCGCCAGGAGTAGGGAGCCTGAATAGGATGCTCATAAAGAGAATGCATGTTCCGTATAAAAACGCGTGGCTGTTGGGAGGTAACTGTGATGGGGCAATCTCCATGTATTGCAACACATCACGCAGGAAGGAATTGAATGGCGGCACGCTACCAACCCAGCACATGAATTTGTTGCAGGCAGTATATCCGGCTGGGGACAGGTGGGGACGATCTTGTTCCGATGGAACTAGCACATCAACGAAAGGAATCCCGTGTACTGATCATATACGACGAAGCATGCTTTCGTTAATTCTCGAGGCTTAGGAATCGATCGGATCATCTAGAAAGATCGTTGCTTCTAGGGCATCAGGAGCCAGGTCAGCAGATGCAACTGTGGGACTCGGAATATTTTGTACATGAGTAGTTGATGGATTTGAGGTTCCAATTACTTCCCGTCGTGAAGTTTGCTCAGGCCTATCTGAGACTGTGGCAGAGCTGGATTTCCTAGACATCTCTAATGTGTGTAGAATCTGATGAAGCACCTGTTTGAACTATACTTGAAAAACAATCAACATTAGACTTAACAACAAAAATACTCCCCCCATGTGGTGCGTGAACTAGTGCAATCATTCAAGTATAAGTGCCAAAGAATTACAAGTCGTAAAGTTGATGAGATAAAGTTAAGCTTTGAACTTTCGTCTATGAAGACCATCATCGCTGACCGTCTCCGAGAGCTTGTCTTATAATGGTCTCTATTTTGAACTCAACATCGATACTATATATGGAAGGTTATCGTTTGTTTTAATCGAGTTAAACTCAGGGTTGTAGTTGTTAAAATTAGGGATTTTTCAGTCCGGATTAGTTCAATATGCTTGTTTACTTAAGTCCTTGTCCTTGTTTAAATGTCGTGTAATTAGGCATACGAGGTCAATGAGTTCGGCATGAGTTATGTTCAAGTTGAGATGATTTCGATTGTTGTAGTCTACTTCAAGACTCAAGGCCGAGCGACACTCGAAACATGCTTCCTAAATACCGCTCAGCCTGAATATCGCTCGCCTTAATACCGCTTGGCCTGAATTTCGCTCGGCACAAGCCCATCGCTCGATACTTGAATAAATGATATGACCAACGTCGCTCGGCATCCTAGGATTAGACACCTTCGCTCGGCATTCTCTGGCACGACCGCCTAAGATAGACAAGCCGACCAACTCGCTCACCTCCGTCTCACTTCCTCAAACCACCGAACTAGACTCTCTCTCTCTCTCCTTAGACCGAATGACACTCTATCCCTCTACCTCCCTGACATCACTCTCATATGGAAAATACCGAGCCACCTACTTCATGCTTGGTCGACTTTCACTTGAAAAGCAAACGCCGACCCATCCATAATCACTTCTCCCTCGCTCCTTGTTTACCGACCGGCCTAGAACGACACTCTAGTCACACTCCAACAGCTTAACTACCATGCTCGGTAACCTAGCTGTAGCCTACGACCTAGAAACCACTGGAGTTTTCTTCCCTTCTCCTCTCCATTTCAATAGACTCGAAATCAATAAAGGTTGTACCGAGTTCCAACCCTAAGGCATGTTCAAACCTCGACTTGTCTTCCTCTTCTACACGATTTCCACTATCCTTGGTCTAAGAAAGATTCACGAGCTCGAATCTCGTGCTAAATCTCCTAATTTGGAAAAAGCATTAGAAAGAAAAGTGGTTACCTAAGAAGATGGACGAGGCTTAGGGATCCGATTTGGTTCGAGGTTGAAGCTTGCTTAGATTCGACCTGGGGTAGAACTATAAGGAAGGTTAGAGAGATAGGAAGAGTTTGGGAAAAAGAGAAGTTACGAGCTCCTGAATCGAAGTGAAAGTGAGAGAGTGATAAAAGGAAATGTCAGTTTTTATAGAGAAGGGAAGTTGAACAGGCATCGACCAGTAGAACCGGTCAAAATATCTCATTCGGCATTCAAGCCTCGTTCGGCATTCAAGCCTCGCTCGGCACTCAGGCATCGTTCAGCATTCAATCCTCGTTCGGCATTCAGGAGAACACTTTCAAGAGGAAAGAACGAAGGCTTAAAGGAGAACACGGAGTACTCAAGGATCAAAGTGCATCATGTTCGTCCACATGATACACTTTGGGGGGCTAGTGTTACCCGGTTGTTTGACCATTTAAAAAGAGGCTCGACATGGAGACTTCGATCGGCACACCTCCCCTCGTTCAGCATCTAGCATCGTTCGGCTTTAAGAGGTCGCTCGGCATACGGGCTCGTTCGGCACAACTCTCTCGCTCGGCATATGGCCTTGTTTGGCACATCTCTCCCCGTTCGGCATTTGGCATCGTTCGGCATGGAAGGGTCGCTCGGCATAGCAAGGCCGTTCGGCATTTCATCTCGCTTGGCATAGCAAGGCCGTTTGGCGTTCCACCTCGCTCGGCATAGCAAGGCCATTCGGCATTCCACCTCACTCGGCATAGCAAGGCCATTCGGCATTCCACCTCGCTTGGCATAGCAAGGTCGTTCGTCATTTCATCTCGCTCGGCATAGCAAGGTCATTCAGCATGGGCCTCGCTCAGCATCACCCCTCGACCGGCATCAAGTCTCGGTCGGCACAGGTCTCGTTCGGCCTACGCTCTTCACTCAGCACACTGTCTCGGTCGGCATAAAGGTACCATTCGGCATATCTTCCTCGATCGGCATACGAATGTCGTTCGGCCTGGGTATGTGGTTCGACAATTGCCGTTCGGCATTTGTGGCTCGGCGTGCAGAAGCCACTTACTACGGGCCGAGGTATCTTACTCCTAGGCCCATGAGGGAAGTCCAACCCGTCTTCATCTATAAATAGAAGGGCAGGGGCACAGTGAAATGGACCTTTTTTGGGAGAACACTGGGGAGACTCTACCGCTTTCAAGACTCATTCTTTTCAGTCAAAACTTGTATTCAAGTCATTAGTGTACGGATTGTATCTGTATTTAATCATTGGTGAAGGCAATAAAGATCAAAACTTAAAGTGGACGTAGGCAATTACGCTGAACCACTATAAATTTGGTGTTCTTATTTTTGCACTTAATTTAGCATACAGTTCTCTGCTTTAATTTACTTTCTTCATTACTCTCTTTACATAATCTTTCTCAAGGGTGTTAGTGACCAATTTTGGTGCTAACAGTTCCATACCACACCGGTTTACCCAAATGTCTACTATACAATAGTAAACTCCACTTATGTGCACCAACGGTTTGGTCGAACAAGTCCAGGAGTTAATTGGTAAAACAAACGCGAGTGTTCCATACCACTCGTTTTATTTAATCATTTAAATCAATTTCTCATTCGATCGATAATGTGCAATTTTATGAAAATATTTCTCTTTTAAAACTACTTTTAAAATATTTATTTATAGTGGAAATACACACACACACATAAGTAAGCTTTTCAAACTATTGTTCCAAAACATTTTTAAAACCATTGTATATGGAAATAGACAGTATGTATACATATTAATAAAATTCTTTGCATGAATATATATATATATATATTAAATTTGTACATAAATAATCTTGTATAAAAAATACTGGATTTAGAAATCAATCATTTGTAAAATCGGATTGAAAACATGCATCAAAAGTGTGTAATTCTCCCAAGACCCATAGAACAATCTCTATGGTATAAAAACATCAAAAGGAATTCAATAATTCATAAATCACGATTCGAAAAATATTAATAAGCTTGACATGAAATGTAGTAATAAATTTAGCAATCAACTTCTAGAATTCCACAAGACAATCATGTGATAAACTGGTCGATCGGGAAAACACCAAAACATAGCCTGGACGTTAGGTTCATGTTATGATCGGTGCACCAGTTTGACCAACCGGTCCACCGTTTGGTTCACCTGGGTTGAATTCCAGGCAACTCCGATGACTTTCCATCGATCCATCTTCGCTCATTCTTCTAATAAAGCTTCTCTAACGATTTAAGGTACATAATAGGTAGTCATGCATGTATATAAATATGTATGATTGAATGAATTTCATGATTTCATATGATGGGTTTCAGTAAACAGCAAACACAGTGCAATTAGACAAGGAATCAATCAAAATTTTGATATCTTATACACTTTGAATTCAAGCATGAGCATCTAACAATAGCAACCATATATCTAAGGCTAGAATTTATGGGATAAACTCACCTTGTATCTATGCTTAGATTACCAAAGCCCTCCTATTAGCATTGCACTCAATCTTGATCAACAATAAAGATTTTGGTGAGTTTTGTACTTAGAGGAAGAACCCTAATTTCTTTCTTTCTTTTAGGAATAGATAATGTTTATTAGAAAATGAAAAGAATGCTTTTAAGGAAGGTATGATAATGGTTTTTATCTTATTTTAATTAAGCATGAGTTGGATATTTATCTAGGCCTAATAAACTTAAATGCAAATATCACTATTATTTGCTTCTTATTTAATACAAAAAGGATCCTCATCTTATAAATGAAAATTCACTATTCAAAACCATACTATAGAAAAATAATACGATTTCTAGATATATTGTGTGTGTGTGTGTGTATATATATATCTTTTCCCATAATGAATTTATTTCTAAATTTCCCAAAAATATAAATTGGAGCTTTTTTTATGCGTCACTTCCCAATTTAAAATTATTATGAAATTATTCAATAAGACTTGAAAGCCCGGGTTGTTACTATAATTGTAAGTATTTTTAAAGTGTATATATATAAGTTTTAAAAAGCAAGTTATGAATTTTATCAAACTATAAAGGAGGATTTGGACTTTAACTCTTAAGCTCAAATAAATGATTTTATGAAGTTAAATAAAAGTGTATTACCTTAATTATAAGTGTATATATGCTTAGACTTCAGTAGCGAATGTTTTAAAGTTAATGATAGTGTTACTATACTTAACACTAAAAGCCGAGGGTGGTAGACTTCTCTATCTGTGAGAGTCAAGATTGATGTTCGAGCAGGGATGAGCAATAATGCTCTAACTTACTAGTTTCCCTCTTGATCGAGGAATAGTTAAGTTGAAATATCAGAAACATGTTTAAGTATACGAACCTTGGTTTCTTAAGAAATCGACTATAGAACTTAATAACATTAGTGAAAGGTTTTTAGTTGTAGTAAACTATGTTTAAGCCATTTGTTTTTAACCCTTATTAATTATAATTAAGATGATAATCAAGATTATAGTTAGGAATATAATTAGATATTCAATAATGAATATTTAAAAAAACCTACAATAAAAGGCTTTGTGTTGTAGTAGACTTTGTTTAAGCAACAATTGTCTTTAACCCTTAAATGTAATTAAATCTCTAAAAACAAGTTTTAATGGAATGGTTAAGTGTGAAATGGGTTTGGGTTTGTTGTGATAATGTTTAAATAACACTTGTCTTTAACCCATAAGAAAATGCTTAGATCTTTAATAATGAAGTTTGAAAGATAACAATAAGTATGAAATCTTTTTATATAAAGATAGAAAAGTAAAAGTTCTACTTATAAAAGAGAAGAGGTTTATAGTAATGATGTTTAGTGACATTTGTTTTTAACCCATTTGATTGTATTTAAATTAAGTAAATCTTTGTTGATGATTTATGAGTATACTTATACTATTTGGGATAAGTATATGAATACTATTGAAGTATATAAAAGAGTATAAAATGAAGACTGAAATACGGTACAAATGAATAGTAAAATACAATTATATATCTTTTATAAAAGGAAATTAAATCTACACATAAGTTTTAATAAACAAGATGTTTAATTAAATAAGTGAAGATTAATTAACAAAGTTATGTCTTAATTAATAAAAGGTTTATAACTAATAAAGATGTTTAATTAATGAAAGATGTTTAATTAAAAGAAGTTTTAATTAAAGGAAGATGTTTTTAAATTAAAAGAAGTTTTAATTAAAGAATGAAGCTTTAATTAAATGATGAAGTTTTGAATTAAATGAAAAAGTTTTATTAGATAAAAAGGATTTTTACTAATAAATGAAGTTTTAATTAATGAAATATTAATTAAATAAAAAGTGGATTAAAAGTTGTTCATGTGACTTGATCGCGCTTTGTGTATGTTAACTGTGCATTGTGTGATTACTTGTGTATGCAAAACATTTAGTCGTTCGCTTAGCACTAAAAGACAATGAAGTAGACTTGATTCTATTTGTGAGAGTCAAGCTTGATGTTCGAGTAAGGATGAAGCGATAGTGCTCTAACTCACCGACTTCCCTTTTGACCGAGGGATAGTAGAAGTTGAAAAAGTTGGAAACGTGATAAGTATATAAGAGTTGGTTTCCATATGCAATCGTTTCATTGTTGTTTAATATGACCAAATTAACTTAACAATTATCAAAAAGATTCATGGCTTTTTATGCTTTAAGAACCCCCGGGGGTGCATTCATATGATACGTCTCTTGCTTTCACTTACTTTTTAAAGAACTGGAATTGAGTTAACCAGAAATTCATCGATTCAGTCCTGAGAAGACCAGGATCGATAAGTGTTCTACTTATCAAAAGCCACTTCAAGACCGAGATACGTGTTCTATCTCTTGGAAGTGGATCTATTCAGGATGCTGGAATCCATTTGGGGATTCCTGATATATTCATGTAATGATGGCTCGTGTATTGAGATGCTAAACGTGACTTCACCATTGGTATATGGCTAAAGTCAAAGTATGACGCACAATCCTAAGTTTAGCTAACCCTAGGGGGTAGCGATCAACTCTATATCTATAGTATTCTTATCGATATGTTGCACGTGGAAAGTTGATGGTACTTGGTTTATGTTGTTTACGAGAGTGTTCAGATGTTGGGCCAGTTGTGTTTACCTTATGGTATATTTTATCTAGAGATATATGACACTCGGAAGGTACTTTCTGATCCTTGTCATAAAAGTTCGGTTATAGTTTTACTTACGAGTTTTACTGGGAAGGTCTTTATGGAAAATCCATTATACGAACGTGCCTTTGTGGTTTTGTTTGTATACCTATAAATATTGTCGTGGTGTGATTAATGTAAGCATCATCAACTATTTTTCTTATTTATATTACACACCTAAGACATTGTCTATTATATTTATATCACCGTATGTACTTATTAGATGGTGATTCTTTTGAGGGGATAACCGTTATGGTATTCCATGCAGTCTCAAAAGTACTATTATACGCTGATTACATATTTCTTGAGTTTCTCACACCAGACATTTTGTTACTACCCAGAATTTCAGTCATTTGAATTTGGAATATTTTATTTATTTTAAATATTGAAAAGTTATTTTTATAAGTTAAATAACTTGGATTTCAGATATAGCGATTTATTTGATAATTAAATTGTTGAATTTAATATGAATGAAAACGATTTCAAAAGTTGAATTAGTTTCCGTTTGAACAAGAATGAAGATAGTAAACTTTTAAATTAGATTTAAAAGTGATTAAACTGATTTTGGAATTATTCATTTTAAATAACGTGTAGAAAAGCCTTCTGACGCACAGTCTTAGATTTTGACGAAACCAGTTTCATTGGATCCGTAATAGTGAATTATTATATATTATGGAATTTCATGGCGATTGGACATATCGTTTAGTTGTGTGAGTCAGAAACGCGTTGAAATTAATTAAAGAAATTTATATTGATATAATTCGATTTTGGAAAGTTTACTTCTGTATATGATGGAATTGGCTACCGATATATATATTCCATTGTGTTTGAAATGAGGGTATAACATATAAAACGCCAGGCCGCACGCTTCGTTTGGAGTTTGAAATTTTCACGAATAAATAGTGCCGTGAAATATTTAATATAAGGACTTGAAAATTTTAGTTTTGCAATCCAAAACCCTAATTCTATTCAGCCACCACTTTCAAATTCCAATGGCCGAAATTCGCTGGCCTTTGTAACGACCCGTATTTTTAACTATTTCAAATTATTAAATTTAATATGATTATTGAATAAAAATGGTTAAAATAAAAAAATTTAATGATGTATTAGTGTAGTTATTGAATATGAACTTTAATAAAATATTAAAAATAAACAATTTCGAAGATTGTGGAAATAACAAGTATTAGACTGGAATTCTATATATTAAATGGGTTATAATCAATAGTTGGAATTGAATAATGAATATTGAATGATTATAAAATGGAAATAGTTTTTTTATTATTTGAATTCATTTTAAAATTAAATTTTATTAGTTAAATAACTCATATTGAAATATGGTGATTGATTGGATAATTAAATTATTTAAATTTAATATTGGAATTATTCAAATAATTGAATTCTGGATTTCATGTGAATGGAAATGATGTCGGAAGTTGATTTAAATTTTATTTAAACAACAATGAAGATTATTAAACTTAAAAATCGAATTTAAAGTGATTAAATTAATTTTTGGAAATTTCTTGTTTTAATTAACGAATAAAAATAGCCATTTTGGTCACTGTCTCTGATTTTGACGAAACCAGTTTCATTGGATCCGTAATAGTGAATTATTGTAAGATTTCAAGTGTAACGACCCGCTATTTTGGACCATTCGCATCCATTATAAGTGTATAGGTAGACACTCATGCTAGAATTGAATTGCTCAAAATACCGCGTTGTTAATTTAAATTTGGCAAAACAGAACATATACAGTAAATAAATAATCACAGACACAGAGTAATAAATGCAGCGGAAATAAAAGAGATAGTAGTTCATGAAGCTACCATATAATATATATAAGTTACATCAGAGTTAAACCAGATACAACGGAAGAGTAACACGATACATCAGATACAAATCAGAATACATCACTAGAATCATCGAATACGGAAAGCAAAATAGATGGTTGGATCTTCAAGCAAAGCTCCAACTCCAAAGGTGAGTCTCGAATACTGGTACACTCAGTCTGACCCGAGCGTAAAGCAAAACACAAAACACTCGAGTCAGGATTAACATTCTTATATCAATAAATCCAACTCAAGTGAAATAGCAATTGAAATACAAGTAACTCAAAGGATGTTTGGAATAACCATCCTCTAAGGATCCGTTAAACTATCTACTATGTAGTAGTGTACGGTAAAAAGATAATGACTATCAGTAATATAAAGTATTAAAATAGTGTTAAGGCGTTACCATTATCCCCCTTAACACATTTTTTATAAGCGTTATAGTCTATACAGCACTGTAAACTCCACCGCAAACTAGTGGGATATCATGGAGTACTCCATAGGTATAACACAAAACAAATCGTAGTGGTCGCGTATATAGGGATACAAGTATGACAAGGCACATGAGGCAATACCCAAGGTAGTGAAACTACCGTTTGCCTGATCCGGACTGGTGAGAACGCATCGCCACAGCGACCGCAACACCTCGAAACAACACTCCCAAAATCAAGGGTGCACCAATCGACAACAAGTAATGAGTAGTTTTCGAAGAAGTGTGTTCGCTCGAGGTAGCTAGCCCCCATTTGGCCCGGCACGGCTCCTGTTTTAGTCATTTCCAATTTGACACAAGTGTCAAGGCTATCCATTATTGTTCACTTTCTTTAGTCATCACGTACATCATTCCAACCACTTCATTCTGGATCACACTCCGCGTATAGTTATTAAAGTGGTTTTTGGTTTAGACAGTGAGTATGTCCCTAACCGATTCCGGTCTCTTTAATAACTTTCGTGATTATTACACCGATTGGTCGTTTATTTATTTCAAAACCAACTCAATTTCAATTTCAATTAGGATTTTTAAATCAACATTTCATTTGTCTTTCTACAATTTCCATAATTTACATTTCAAAATTTTCAAATTCCCATTTCAAAATCTTATAATTCAATTTCAAATTTTATTCAAAACAATTCAAATATTGATTCAAGTTCATATATAAATTTCATTCCGAAATCATTTAAATTAATTTAATTTAACATTCAAATCAATTTAAATTCATTGATTGATTTTATTCAATATTCATTAAGTAAATTTGTCATTCAAAACAATTTTTATTTAATTTCCAATTCATTGAGTCAATTACTTAAGTTCAACTCCATTGTATCAAAACTTACAAATTGCATTAAATTTAGTTCATCAAATCAATTCTTTAAATTACAAGTCTTACATTGATTCAATAAATCCCATGTTTATTTCTTGTTAAAGAAAATTCAATTTCACTTTTTAAAGAATTCAATTTTATTTAATTATTAAATAATTCAATCTTATTTAATTTTTAATTAATTTCAAAACTTAATTATCAAATAATTTCAAACTTAATTATTTAATATTTCCAAACTTAATTCAATCGTTTCTCAAATTAAACAACGTTCTTACATCAATTACATTGTTAATATTTTGTTTCATATTATTAAATGTTAACATTTTCCTTTCATAAAAATTCAAATCCCAACTTCATTTCAAAACCTTATCATTTATTCAAATAAAATCTTTATTTTATTTTTAAAACAAATCATTGACCAATCTGGTTTTATTTAATTTTCTATCCTAAGTCAAAGTTTTATTTGGGTATATATCATTTCAACCCGATTCCAATCCAATTCAAAATCAAAGCATAGCAAAGGGAACTTGCAGTGTGATAACTGGGATGGTGTCAAAGTAAATAAACAAGCAATAACAACAATCAATATCAATCCAATAATCAATTCAAATAATCTCGAAATAATCGTATTAATTCGCATTGTTGTTTGTGCAAATTAATATAATTATTTCTAGAATCTACACTATCATTTCATGTAGATTAAAGATTATTACACTATTATTTGATACGGTTCTACACTTGACATTTCTTATTCGACTTCATACCATAAATTCAAAGGGTTCAAGGGTAATTAACCATTTCTACGTGTCAAATAATTAAACATTTAAGGGGTCATATTTTACAAATTTAACTAATCAAATCCAACACATATATCAATTCAAACTTTAACTATCCTACGTCAAATTCAGTTGCATGTTATTTATCACTTATACATTTACAATTTAACGACCAATGCAAACATCAACAATTAATCAATTAACAGCCAAACTGTATTATCATCGCATAAATAATTAACAGATAATGGTGTTAGATGTCATAGGTGAACTGATACAGGTAATAACATAAATAACAGTATAAATAACTAACAGCAGCAATATTTCAATTGTCGTTTCAATTGAAATCAAATTTAATAAATAAAAGAACATTAATCATGAGTGATTGCTCACCTTTCGAGGCTAGAGAGATTTGACAAAGAAATGAGCTACGAATTCCAAAGCAATGCTAGCTAGATGGACATGATTCGATGGAGAAAACATGAACAACGAACGAAGCTGATAACAGAAATCGATAACGAATCAGAACCAGATTTGCGAAGATAGATGGTATAAGTGAACTCATAACTATAACCAACATTTATATGCATACTTGCTTATATCATATATACTTTATATTTAATATAAACAATGTTATATCTAAGTTGCAAATACAATATTTATATAAAACGGTATTATACTATGCTTAATATAAAGTAACGTATCTAAATATGTAGACTATCAACATGTATATGCAGACAAAGAATGTAAACAATAATTACGAAACAAATGCAGACCACACTTTATAACCAAATAGGTATTAAATATATATATGCCTACCTTCAAACAACTTATGCAAACAATGATATGTACATGCAGATCCTAAACAAAACAAAACATCTATATTATGTACATACGCTTAAAACTATTTTTTTTTTGAAACATATACAAAAATAAAATCTACGCATAAATTTCAAATCAACGCCTTTTCAAAACAACAACATACCCAAAATCATATATATGTTATTATTATCTTCAAACTATATATATTGCAGTAGGAATGCAAACCTTTCAAATGCAACAAGATAAAAATCTGGCCAACATGTGTATAGACCAACCCATATATGTATACGGACGACAATAAGTATGTAATTTATATAAAATAAATATAAACCTTATATAACATACTACTATATAAATATAAACTATTGTAACTATATGCTTATACTAACATAACTTGTACAAGACTTCATTATTAAAATTTTATATACTGTTCAACATGTAAGTCTAGGTTTTATATAAAATAGTATATATAGCATTAGTATAACATAGCCTTTAAACAAACAGAGAAAGAAATCACTTGTATAACAGACTATTGATAAACTATATAACTTTATTGCTTATAACTATATATACATATTGCTGACATATCATTAGAACAAGCATATATATAAAGCCTTGGGTATAGTATAACCTATATTTATGATAACTAATACATAAAAAAATATGTAACTTTTACTATAACATATAGGGTTGATATATACGATTAAGAATATATATATACACACATTACACAGTTTCACAGCAAAACCAAGATATAATAAAATCTATATACAGTCAATATATATATTACAGTGACATATAAAAGATTAATATAGATAGTATAACATGATGTAAGCAATATTTGAACATATATCTATTATAAATACCAGATATCCTATGCGTTTTATATAATATTCAATTAAATGAGATATATAAATATACCATTTGAACTTCTCGTACATATGCAGACACATTTATTCAAACAAAAATTATTTGTAATCAACATATTGTGGCAAAACTAATTTATACAAACACATGACAACCATTTTATATATGTATATAATATAAAATAGATACTAATATAACTGTTATGTAAATACATCTTAAAAGGTTTTGTTTACCATAAAAGAAAATAGGGGAGAGGTACACGACGCTAGGACGCAAGACAGGCTGCGAGGCACCAATGTATGGAGGAGGTAGGTGGAGCCGGCTTCAGATCTGGTCGAGGCTGCTTGAGTGGCCAAGACAGAGGTGGATCCGATGGGATGATGGGAGAAGTGGCTGCAAAACCTGCGTGGAGGCTGTGATGGAGGAAAAACAAGGCCGCGAGGGTTCTTCATGTGGAGGAGGTGGAGTCGGAGGGTGACCGCATGGTGATGGCAGGAGGCCGTACACGACTGAGGCGGGCGGAAGGTGATTGTCATCTTGGTGAGGATGTGAAGGGGAGCGAACGGAGCGGCGGAGGGAAGCGATGAGCACTAGTGGGAAGTCGGCGGTGGTGGTGGTGTGGAGTGCGGAGGTGTTTGTGGGTTGCATGCATCCAGGAAAAGGGAGGGGAGAAAGAATATGAGGAGAAGAAAATGACAGAGGGAAGGAGGAATATGAGGAAGGAAGATGAGAGAGGGGGTGAGGTTGGAAATAGTGGACGCGAGCAGGCATGTAGAGCAAAAATATGGCAACCGAAGATTTTAATGAATAGGCAATGAAATAAATAGAAGAAAATGAAACGGTGTCATTTTAAAAACCAAAAGCTGAATTAATAAATGTTAGACTCCAAAGGTTAACACACAATGAGAATTGAAAAGGTCACGGTAATCAAAATATTTTTAAAACACTTACCGATACGGTAGGCGGTGTTTCGCAGATTTCTCCACACTCAAGATTTCGAAATTGACAGTTGAATATACCATGAAGATCAGCGCGACGAGACGATCAAAACGGTATACAGATATCAGTGGTACGATCGAATTATAAAAATTTGAATTTTCTACTACGGAAAATGCAACAAAAACGCAGGAAAATAAGATCGACGGAGCTAAAGGTGTTCGAATTTTGACAAATGAAAAATAGTGTTTGCTCAGAAGATGGTTTAGAATTTTTCTATGAAAAAATAATTAGGTTCCGAAAATATTTTATTTTCATCGCTTTTTAACTGATTAAATTGAAGTAAATTTACGCGTGAAATAAACTTTCATATTTTCGGACGAAAATTTACCAGTTGCTATGTTTAATTAGACGCATTCCAAATATCAAATTTATATTTCAAAATTTTATCGTTTAAAATTTCGCAAAATTTCAATTAAATACGTTACTAAAACCGGTTAAATTGACGGGTCGTTACACTCTCCCCCACTCAAAACATTTCGTCCCCGAAAAGGAACGAGATTGGAGAATAGAAACAACCAGAAATAAAACAGATTTGAAATGCAAAATAACAATTAACTTAAACCATATAAAATCAAATTTAAATTAATTGATATTGAATAATTGATTTAATCCATTTGATTTCACTAAAATCAATCTCAACTATTTCTAAATTTATTATCTTATTATCCCATTATCTTCAATTTACAATTTTGAAAACCATAAATTTGAATAGTCTTTTATTATAATCATATTTTTTCCAGCAATTTAAATTCTTCTTTATTCCAAATTATTGTTAAATTTATTCTACTTAATATATCTTATCCCATATATCTAACCCATATAAATTAATTTAAACCATAAAAGTTTCGATTTAAATTAATTTATATTCACTAATTGCTTTTAAATTCAAGGTATTTTCATAAGTTGATCAAATTTCAATTTATTATTTCTTTCAAAACAAATTTATTAATTCTTTCAAAACAAATTTATTTCATTATTAACTGAGTTTTACTTATTATCCTATCTAACTCTATTAACATCTTTATAATCAAAATTTAGTGTATAACCTTTATTATAAACACTCAAATTTTATTTATAAATTCAATTTATATTATATATTATCCAATTACATATTCAACTTCTGAATGATTTAGGTAAGTTGTATTAGAATGCAGTTGAACAATATACAAATAAAATTTTCCCAATTCAATTATTCAAGTTTAAATATTTATTCCAAATTTTGGTTTTATTTATAATTAAAATCATCCTTTAACATAATTTAAGAATTAGATTTCCGATTAACTTTAAACAATTTAGAGATATATATAATATATTTATATCAAATCAAATTAACTTTTAAAATAAGATACCTATATATATGTAAATCAAAATATACTTGAAGAAATTCAAATCAAAATATTTTTCAAAACAAAACCGTAGCAAAGCTACAGAATAGTATCTTCACTTCGAAACTCGAAAATGAATGTCGATGATCCGGTCGCCATCACCGAAATTATTTTCCAGCGACAAAGAGAAGAGCACTGATTTCAATATTTTAAAATTCTTTGAAAACGATTTATATTCGAAAATATTTTAAATACTATACACTTTAAAACTTTCAAATCAAAGTTTGAAATCACCAGAAATTAAATTCTCAAATTCTTTATTTAAATTCCTTTCAAATCCCAAATCAAATTATAACCAAGTTTCATAAATTCACTTATTTATTTTATGCAATAATCAATGGTTTACAAAACAATAAATGAAAATCAAATATTATTATTTCTGACAACAAATTCATTAACAATTTAATTTCAGAAAACTTATATTTACATATAATATAATCATACAAAACTTTTATTTTATTTACCAAATTTGAGAACGATATTGTGTCAGTTTGCTCTGCTCAAGTGTTTTGGAAATCCTATCGATAGCGTTGATCAGACGAATCGATCGAAAACCCAAATCAACATCAACAACTCAAACAACACAATGTATATTAAAAAATTTAAAATATTAATTTACAAAT
Organism: Allium fistulosum; assembly: GCA_030737815.1. Taxonomy (NCBI): domain Eukaryota; kingdom Viridiplantae; phylum Streptophyta; class Magnoliopsida; order Asparagales; family Amaryllidaceae; genus Allium; species Allium fistulosum. The sequence continues at coordinate 791,728,631 of CM060902.1, read as the reverse complement.
ACACTTCTTTGCTCGCCGATACAAGGATGAATGTTCAAAATAAGGATAGGGTTTCAAATTTGATGGACTCAAATCAAAGAGAATTTTGATTCAAAGATAAGTTCGAAACAAAGATATGATGATCAAATAACAAAGTAGGAAGATTGATAAGTTTATATAAATCGCGGGCAACCTTGACCAGGTCGACCGTGACTTCAAGAATAAGATCAATGCAGAATTTCAAGGAAAATTGACATTTGATCCCAAGAAATAGAATTTAGGCATAGCCTGAGATAGATAGCATCGTAAACCGAGGATACATAAATCTCTGGTAAATCAATGCCTATTTTAAAAGAGCTTCATCCCTTTACAAGTCATTCGAAGTTTGGCGAGATCGCCGATTCAATATAAAGATCATTCGAAGTGGAGTTATGTGATGCTCCAGAATTGAAAGAAGACGAATAGTGAGGGACACGAATGAAATTTGGAACCGTAGGGAACGTTCCAAAATTCAAAAGAATCGAGTCAAAAGGAAGAGATTGAAACTCGAATGAGAGTGATTCTGTGTGATATCCCGGAATTTTAGGCAATATCAATTTAATAATCTGTATTAAAAATTAAATTGATTTGATAATTATTCTTAAATAAGAGTTGGATTGATTTAATAATCCAGATTTAATAAATATTTAATTTGTAGATTTCATCTTTTAAAAACTAATTAAATTGTTTTCTATTTATACTGTATATATAATTGTATATGTTGTTAATAGAAAAGCTTTGGATTAAATTTAACAAATAAAACATAATTTTCAATTTCTAATATATTTTGGTAATTTGGGAATTATAATTAAATTTAAAATAAAGATTTTCAAAGATTAATCAAATAATTAACTATATAGTTTTAAAATACTTAAGGAAAATGTATAATGGTTTAAATTATGTTATAACTTAAGTTTAAATAATAAATAAGATTTACAAAAGGATTTGTTTTATTTCTTTTTAAATATAGCTTGATAAAGAGATAATTTCTTTTATAAATTAGTTAAAATTGACAAACGTGTTATTTCCAATAATATTAACATTCTATTGTTTTTACAAATGGATTTTTTTAATATAAATAGAATTGTTATTTCAAATTGAATTTTGTATATATAACTTGATTTTAACATTTGATTTTAAAATTTGATTTGGATTTGAATTTAAAGTTTTGAAATTCAGAAAGATAGATATTTAAATTGTTTTGGATTTTAAAATATTGGTATAAACTTTTATTTATAAATATAATTGGGTTATTTATTTTATAATTTATCTACATATAAATAAGTACATATTAACTAATTAATTAAGCCTAAGGTTATACTAATCTTATATTAACATTTAATCACAAATCATAATTACTTTAAGTGACATGTGTTAATTTATAAGCATGCCAATATGACAAATGTCAAGTTTTTAATTTTAATTTCTTTTATTTTTATTAAACCATTTTTCAGCCTATTTATAAACCTATGCTCCTCATCTTCATTTTTTTCTTCTATCCTCTCAAATTCAAAAACTAAGAAACCTTCACCCTGTAAAATTTCCCAAAATTAAAATCTGAAATCAACATTCACAAACCAGATTTCGGTAATTCATTTTTCAACTTCAAAAGCAATCCCTATAACCATTATCAAGATCAAAATCAAAGCTTGTAGACTATTTTCTTCAAACCTGAGAATAACAATGTCTGCAAGCATTTTCTTCAACTTAAATCAAAACAGTCTCATCTCTTCATCAAGTCTCAATAACAAGAATTCAAGTTTTCAAATCAAAAAGCCTGCATTCTTTTTCAAGTCAGTAGCTGTCTGCATTCTTCTCAAACCTGGAAACCAGCATGCATGTAATTCAAAGCAAAGTAAAGCTTCAATAACTCAAGTTTTTAAATCAAATAAAGGCATTCAGATTTTAGAGTTTCAAAAGCTAAGGAATTCAAGTTTCCAGTTTCAAGATTTTCAAAATATAAGGCTCTGTCTCTGTTTTGCCTGGTGAGTAAACAATTTAATTTAAAAACAGTTTTAAATTTGTGATACTTAAATGCTTGTGATGGATTCTGTAGAAATATAGCTTGTGTATGTTTATGAATGTGAATGCATGTGTGTATATATGATGTGTCTGTGTATATAGATATGTAAATGTATGTGTGTATGTCTGAAACAGGATATACCCTCTGTTGTTTTAACAGGTCTAAAACTTTGCTAATATCTCTGTATATAATCAAAATTTGGACAAGATCATTGAAGAACAAATGATCATATGAATGTAATATAAATTTTAAAAATAATAACAAGAATTTAAGTACAGTGATGATTTCAAAACTTGGAACTTTACAGAGAAAAGCAAGTCGGGTCAAAAATGAATAATCTGGATATCATGTTAGAGTTATATAACCAGAATTGTATTGTAAAATAATGAATTTAGGAAGTAAAATCACAATTTTTAGATTTGTAAATGGTGAGATATTCTAGTATGAACGGAAATTGTGTTTCGATCGAATTCTGGTGATCGGCGGTGACTGGGAGGTTGGAGTTTGGACTGGAGGTGGTCAGGATGTCGATGCACTCGGTAAAATTAGTATGGTGTTTTATCGATGGTCGCGGTGGTCGGAATTGGGCGAAGTAGGGTTTTACTGTCTTTTTGATTGGCAGTTGTTTTGAGGGGTTTGAGTCGCCATGGGAAGGCCGGACCGGATCGCAAGGTGAGGGATAGGTGCTGGAGGCCGAGGCGAGTCGTGGTGAGGTCGGCAGGGTTCATCAATGTGGGGTTCGTCGACAATGGGAGGAATTCCGATGGTGGTATTTCCAGGCTTTTGAGTGTTGGGTTCGATTTATCGTTCGTCAATGGATGAAGCGATTTGAGTTCGCGTGAGGGTTAGCGTGGGTATGGATGGTTTGTCGAGCGCCGCAGCGGTGATCACCGATGGTTGGAGTGATGGTGTACGTGCACCACATGCACGTTATATCAGGAACGAATGGAGTTTGGGGAAGAAGCTTTGTGCTCGGGTCGGTCTCGAGTGGTTTTGTGAGTTGACTCGAGGAAGAAGGGTTCGCGAGGAATAGATGAGTTTGGCTAGAAGTTTTGTTCGGGAATTTGAAGCTTGGGCTCGGATCGATTTTTGTTTCCAGATTTCAAGTTTTATAAGGAAATCAAGTATAGTTTTTATAAAAAAATGCAAAAGCAAGTTTAATTAATCAAGTTTCCAAATACATGTTAGCTAAGTTTAAAAGAGTGTTTTAAATGAATATGTTTATAAAGTAAATTATTTAACAAGTTTTAAATAAATTTTCAAAGAAATGTAAACCATGTTTTCCCAAAGTAAAATTATCAAACAAGCTTGTAAATTTATTAAAGTGATTAAGTTTACAAGGATTTAAATGTTTTAATTGTTTTGTTTAAGATAAATTATATATTTTGAATTATGGAATTGACCCCTGAATATTTTCTAATGAAGTTTAGTAAGTAATTAAGTTATATATCAAGATAAAGAATTTATCTTTAATTAAAGATGTGTGAGTAATTAAGTGGGATTAATTAATATTTCATCACTTAATGAGATTAATAAAGGTTAATTAATTAATGTTGTTAATCTAAGAATAATTACTTAGTATAAGTAATTAATGGATAATTAATGAATGTAATTAAATAAAGGATAATTACTTAATGAATGTAATTAAAGGTTAATGAATGAAAGTAATAAAAGTTTAATTACTTAATGGAAGTAATTAAGGAATTAATTACTCAATGTAATTAATTAAGTTTAATGTGATTAGTTTAAGTCAATTAATTAAGTTTAATTAATTCAAGATAATTACTAGATGATTTGTTAAGTATAATTACTTAATGTAATTAATAAGTGTAATTACTTAGGGAAGTAATTTAAGGTAATTACTGGATGTAATTAATTAAAGGAGATTTATTAATGGAAGTAATTTGGATTAAATTATTTTTTTTTGTAATTAATCAAGGGATTAATTAAATATAATAAATTAAGGAGTAATTAATTAATTAATGAAGTAATTAAGGGAAGTTAATTACTGGATGAGATTAATCAAAGGTGATTAATAAATATGGTTTAATTAAAGATTAATTACTTAATGTAATTAATTTAAATAGGATAATTAATTAAGAGTAATTAGGGATCATTAATTAAATATAGTTAATGATGTAATTAAGGGTTGATTAATTAAGATTAATTAATCAATAATAAGTGATTATAGAGTAATTAATTAATGTAATTAATTAAGGATAATTACTTAAATGTAATTAAAGGATAAATAATCAAGGTGATTAATTAAAGTGGATAATTAGAGAATGATTAATTAATTTATTAATTAATGATTATATAAGTAAGATTTATAATGATGAAGTAATTAATTTAATTTATTTTAAATTAATTAGAAATGAAGTAATTAATTTAATTCACTTTAAATTAATTAGAGATGATATAAATCATTACTTATGAATGGGTGATAGTATTGAATACTTGGCATTGATTGATATCTCTGATGAGATATATGTTGTATGATATGGATGTTAGTTGAATTGTATGGATTATCTGATAATGTTGATTATCTGTTGTGAATTATCTTTCTTTGTGTATAAAGATAATGAATTGAATTTGTTTTAACCTTTAAAACAACTTGGCCTTAAAAGATACGCTTTGGATTTCGATGAGACCGGGATCGGGTTTCCGTATACCGGATTTCCAGGTCTGGAGACCCGAATACCACATCGATCCAAATTAACGATAGGTCGTGAATCAAGTGAAGATGAAGATTCAGAGTGCAAGGGTTATTGTCGTTAACTCTGAGGGTGATTCCAAAACGAGTGTAACGAGATAATGCCTTCGGTTTCGTTCGAACCCGGAACGAACTTGTATGGATTGAATGCTTTCAGAACATCGTCAGGTGGACGATGAGCATTCTAAGTGATGTGTTCTTTTCTAAGGTAATCGTGACCTCAAGCCTCACAAACCGGGAATGGCTAAAACAGGGGAGGTGCAGCAAGGTTAGTGGGTAGCACCCAAGTAGGACAAGATTACCTCTGTCTAGAAGTCCCTTCTTATTTCGGCTTAGTGTGTGCGGTTGCTGATCCCAACCGTGAGGTATCTTGTGCGGGAATTATCCAGTAAGGGATGTTCCGGCCTTGTATTGCAGGGGATTGGGAGTGATCCTCGGTACGGTGATCTAGGCCACGTACTGTGATGGGCGGTACCCCGGTAGCCCTGCCATTGTATGGAATCCAAAATCCAATAAGTGCCGTACGTATTAGTTGTGCCCAACTATGTTGGAATGTGAGATGTAAGCATTTCAGCTATTTCTGTATTTTACTTGAAAACCCTAGACCCTATTATAATATAACTGGATTTCCTATCAAATGTTTTGGTTAGCGTAAGGTAAAAACTTTTCCATGTTTATGTGTGGGAAGTCTTATGTGATACCTTTGTTTTCAAAAGGTTTTGAAGTTAAACAATTTTAACCCGTTTACTCACACCAGACCCATGTCTGACCCAAGTGTTTATTTTCTGTTTTATTAAACTCTTGGGTACTCAAATTTTTACGAGTAGCCAAGGGATTCAGGTTTAGTTTTGACGAATATTCTGGAGGAGCAATGGAGCAGGAGGCTTCGGCGTTCGTAGATATAGTATTCCGCTGTGTTGATATCTGTGATAGTGTCTTGTCTTGTATTGAGTTGTAATGTCTAGACAGATGTTTATAACTGTCTAGTAAGTGATGTATAAGTTGTGTACTCTGATTATGTAAAGACTATGTATTAGTTATGTGATATATTATAATTTGTTCCGTTTCCGCTGTGAGATTCTGATGTGTTGTTTCTTTCTTTCTCTTCTTTTCTATTTTCTACCCCTTTCTTTCTTCATAATGATGCGACTTTCTGGGCATAGAAAGTCGGGTCGTTACATATGGTATCAGAGCATTAGGTTGAGCAAATACCTAAGCTCTGGAGTGGTGTCTATCTTGAGAGCGCGTAATTGTTAGTTATACAAAAATGGTTTTATATTGTGTTAATTGATCGGTTGAGTGGTATATGGATTCTGGTCAATACGAGTAGCTAACGTTATTGATAGGGATCTCTAAACACTTGAACCAGGCCAACGGACACAATATTGTTTTAAAGAGGTAAATGAAATAATTTTACCCAGAAATAATTTCTATATAAAAAGTATCATTTTAAATATATATATATTTCTACCTATTTGTTGGGTTACCTGTTCGGGTTTTCCAATATAAGTTATAAAGGTAGATGGGGTAGTGGTGTGTGAAACACGACTACCAATGGTTGGAGTTTAAATGTTGAGGTTGGAAGTGTATTTGTCGAGACTGTAGACCCAATACCGTCTCGAGTAAGCTTTGCTGTGGTGAAGGATTTCATCGATCTCCGAAGGAAACTGTAATGGTTCGGAGTTTATCTCTGAAGTTTGGATGAGTAGAGTTGGATCTGCCGATGAGGCAGAAGCGAGTGATGGTACCTTGATACCTCAGGTAATAGTAGCTGTATGATGTGATACAGTGACGATGGATGTTCCCGAAAATGTTTTCTTTGGAACAAGATTAAGGAAGTGTGAATGTTTCGGTGTTGTGGCTGAGTTCAGCACGGTGTTTCTGTTTTGGTTTGGAGTTCGAGTTTCTCGAAGAGCTTTGGATAGGAGCATCAGTGTCAGCAGTGCTACTCGGAGTGTTCTGTGATGGCAAGAAGTTTTCTAGCTGAGTAGTTTTTCTGGAAGTGAAGTTCAGAAGCAGCAGAGTGGGTCCATTTCTTCGATAAATGGGATAAATAAGTGTAAGCTGTTCTGATTGGTAAAGAGAGAACAGTCTGTTTGGAATTAGGCTGGGTTGATCGCAAAAGTGACTTGCGATTGTCTGAGTGTTCTCTTGAGTTGTCAGAGTTTTTCTGGATGTCTTCAGAGAAGTCAGAAGTTTGTCCGCATCTGAAGGTTGAGTTTTCTTATCGACTGGATTCCAGGAGTGATACCGATGGTTCAGTCTAGTGGAAGGATGTTTCCTAGAGATGGATTTGGTGAAGCAGCTCAAGTTTTGCTGGAGTAACTGAGTTTTATTTATGGATCAGTGAACCTTATTTCTAGAGGTGAGTTGTCCAGTCTGTGCTTGTGTCCTACCTCATATCAGAGTTGAGCAGCGAAAGCAGTTTGGAGTGTATCTCTGGATGAGAGAAGTAAGTTTGGAATCTACTGATGTTGTGAAGTAGAGTTATGTTTGGATCTCGTCTGTGTTCTGATTTGGATAAGTAATTGGTCTACTTGGTTGAATTGTCAGTTTGGATAACTGGAATTCATTGAGTTTTACGTATCTCTAAGGGAATACGTATTTGATCTATCTCTGGTTTTAGAATCAGCAGTTCTGGAAGTTTGGTAGTTGAGTCAGACTCGTCTGTAGTCTGATATTCTGTTTAGTTCTGTAAATCTAGATGTGTAGGAGATCTATAGCTTAATAGTTTAGATTGTTTGTAGAGCGAGTATCCCGGATATATATATATACTTGGGGAAACTCGAGGAATTTTATCTAGAATTTGGTCTAGATAGTTAGAATTGTTTGATTGGATGAATTGGTTGCTATGGTTGTTAGCATATGGATGATAGTATATGCTTGTGTTTTGAATTTAAAATCTTTAATAAGATTATTAAATTACCTTTGTTTAAATTTCGGGGACGAAATTCTTTTAAGGGGGGAGGAATGTGATATCCCGGAATTTTAGGCAATATCAATTTAATAATCTGTATTAAAAATTAAATTGATTTGATAATTATTGTTAAATAAGAGTTGGATTGATTTAATAATCCAGATTTAATAAATATTTAATTTGTAGATTTCATCTTTTAAAAACTAATTAAATTGTTTTCTATTTATAATGTATATATAATTGTATATGTTGTTAATAGAAAAGCTTTGGATTAAATTTAACAAATAAAACATAATTTTCAATTTCTAATATATTTTGGTAATTTGGGAATTATAATTAAATTTAAAATAAAGATTTTCAAAGATTAATCAAATAATTAACTATATAGTTTTAAAATACTTAAGGAAAATGTATAATGGTTTAAATTATGTTATAACTTAAGTTTAAATAATAAATAAGATTTACAAAAGGATTTGTTTTATTTCTTTTTAAATATAGCTTGATAAAGAGATAATTTCTTTTATAAATTAGTTAAAATTGACAAACGTGTTATTTCCAATAATATTAACATTCTATTGTTTTTACAAATGGATTTTTTTAATATAAATAGAATTGTTATTTCAAATTGAATTTTGTATATATAACTTGATTTTAAAATTTGATTTTAAAATTTGATTTGGATTTGAATTTAAAGTTTTGAAATTCAGAAAGATAGATATTTAAATTGTTTTGGATTTTAAAATATTGGTATAAACTTTTATTTATAAATATAATTGGGTTATTTATTTTATAATTTATCTACATATAAATAAGTACATATTAACTAATTAATTAAGCCTAAGGTTATACTAATCTTATATTAACATTTAATCACAAATCATAATTACTTTAAGTGACATGTGTTAATTTATAAGCATGCCAATATGACAAATGTCAAGTTTTTAATTTTAATTTCTTTTATTTTTATTAAACCATTTTTCAGCCTATTTATAAACTTATGCTCCTCATCTTCATTTTTTTCTTCTATCCTCTCAAATTCAAAAACTAAGAAACCTTCACCCTGTAAAATTTCCCAAAATTAAAATCTGAAATCAACATTCACAAACCAGATTTCGGTAATTCATTTTTCAACTTCAAAAGCAATCCCTATAACCATTATCAAGATCAAAATCAAAGCTTGTAGACTATTTTCTTCAAACCTGAGAATAACAATGTCTGCAAGCATTTTCTTCAACTTAAATCAAAACAGTCTCATCTCTTCATCAAGTCTCAATAACAAGAATTCAAGTTTTCAAATCAAAAAGCCTGCATTCTTTTTCAAGTCAGTAGCTGTCTGCATTCTTCTCAAACCTGGAAACCAGCATGCATGTAATTCAAAGCAAAGTAAAGCTTCAATAACTCAAGTTTTTAAATCAAATAAAGGCATTCAGATTTTAGAGTTTCAAAAGCTAAGGAATTCAAGTTTCCAGTTTCAAGATTTTCAAAATATAAGGCTCTGTCTCTGTTTTGCCTGGTGAGTAAACAATTTAATTTAAAAACAGTTTTAAATTTGTGATACTTAAATGCTTGTGATGGATTCTGTAGAAATATAGCTTGTGTATGTTTATGAATGTGAATGCATGTGTGTATATATGATGTGTCTGTGTATATAGATATGTAAATGTATGTGTGTATGTCTGAAACAGGATATACCCTCTGTTGTTTTAACAGGTCTAAAACTTTGCTAATATCTCTGTATATAATCAAAATTTGGACAAGATCATTGAAGAACAAATGATCATATGAATGTAATATAAATTTTAAAAATAATAACAAGAATTTAAGTACAGTGATGATTTCAAAACTTGGAACTTTACAGAGAAAAGCAAGTCGGGTCAAAAATGAATAATCTGGATATCATGTTAGAGTTATATAACCAGAATTGTATTGTAAAATAATGAATTTAGGAAGTAAAATCACAATTTTTAGATTTGTAAATGGTGAGATATTCTAGTATGAACGGAAATTGTGTTTCGATCGAATTCTGGTGATCGGCGGTGACTGGGAGGTTGGAGTTTGGACTGGAGGTGGTCAGGATGTCGATGCACTCGGTAAAATTAGTATGGTGTTTTATCGATGGTCGCGGTGGTCGGAATTGGGCGAAGTAGGGTTTTACTGTCTTTTTGATTGGCAGTTGTTTTGAGGGGTTTGAGTCGCCATGGGAAGGCCGGACCGGATCGCAAGGTGAGGGATAGGTGCTGGAGGCCGAGGCGAGTCGTGGTGAGGTCGGCAGGGTTCATCAATGTGGGGTTCGTCGACAATGGGAGGAATTCCGATGGTGGTATTTCCAGGCTTTTGAGTGTTGGGTTCGATTTATCGTTCGTCAATGGATGAAGCGATTTGAGTTCGCGTGAGGGTTAGCGTGGGTATGGATGGTTTGTCGAGCGCCGCAGCGGTGATCACCGATGGTTGGAGTGATGGTGTACGTGCACCACATGCACGTTATATCAGGAACGAATGGAGTTTGGGGAAGAAGCTTTGTGCTCGGGTCGGTCTCGAGTGGTTTTGTGAGTTGACTCGAGGAAGAAGGGTTCGCGAGGAATAGATGAGTTTGGCTAGAAGTTTTGTTCGGGAATTTGAAGCTTGGGCTCGGATCGATTTTTGTTTCCAGATTTCAAGTTTTATAAGGAAATCAAGTACAGTTTTTATAAAAAAATGCAAAAGCAAGTTTAATTAATCAAGTTTCCAAATACATGTTAGCTAAGTTTAAAAGAGTGTTTTAAATGAATATGTTTATAAAGTAAATTATTTAACAAGTTTTAAATAAATTTTCAAAGAAATGTAAACCATGTTTTCCCAAAGTAAAATTATCAAACAAGCTTGTAAATTTATTAAAGTGATTAAGTTTACAAGGATTTAAATGTTTTAATTGTTTTGTTTAAGATAAATTATATATTTTGAATTATGGAATTGACCCCTGAATATTTTCTAATGAAGTTTAGTAAGTAATTAAGTTATATATCAAGATAAAGAATTTATCTTTAATTAAAGATGTGTGAGTAATTAAGTGGGATTAATTAATATTTCATCACTTAATGAGATTAATAAAGGTTAATTAATTAATGTTGTTAATCTAAGAATAATTACTTAGTATAAGTAATTAATGGATAATTAATGAATGTAATTAAATAAAGGATAATTACTTAATGAATGTAATTAAAGGTTAATGAATGAAAGTAATAAAAGTTTAATTACTTAATGGAAGTAATTAAGGAATTAATTACTCAATGTAATTAATTAAGTTTAATGTGATTAGTTTAAGTCAATTAATTAAGTTTAATTAATTCAAGATAATTACTAGATGATTTGTTAAGTATAATTACTTAATGTAATTAATAAGTGTAATTACTTAGGGAAGTAATTTAAGGTAATTACTGGATGTAATTAATTAAAGGAGATTTATTAATGGAAGTAATTTGGATTAAATTATTTTTTTTTGTAATTAATCAAGGGATTAATTAAATATAATAAATTAAGGAGTAATTAATTAATTAATGAAGTAATTAAGGGAAGTTAATTACTGGATGAGATTAATCAAAGGTGATTAATAAATATGGTTTAATTAAAGATTAATTACTTAATGTAATTAATTTAAATAGGATAATTAATTAAGAGTAATTAGGGATCATTAATTAAATATAGTTAATGATGTAATTAAGGGTTGATTAATTAAGATTAATTAATCAATAATAAGTGATTATAGAGTAATTAATTAATGTAATTAATTAAGGATAATTACTTAAATGTAATTAAAGGATAAATAATCAAGGTGATTAATTAAAGTGGATAATTAGAGAATGATTAATTAATTTATTAATTAATGATTATATAAGTAAGATTTATAATGATGAAGTAATTAATTTAATTTATTTTAAATTAATTAGAAATGAAGTAATTAATTTAATTCACTTTAAATTAATTAGAGATGATATAAATCATTACTTATGAATGGGTGATAGTATTGAATACTTGGCATTGATTGATATCTCTGATGAGATATATGCTGTATGATATGGATGTTAGTTGAATTGTATGGATTATCTGATAATGTTGATTATCTGTTGTGAATTATCTTTCTTTGTGTATAAAGATAATGAATTGAATTTGTTTTAACCTTTAAAACAACTTGGCCTTAAAAGATACGCTTTGGATTTCGATGAGACCGGGATCGGGTTTCCGTATACCGGATTTCCAGGTCTGGAGACCCGAATACCACATCGATCCAAATTAACGATAGGTCGTGAATCAAGTGAAGATGAAGATTCAGAGTGCAAGGGTTATTGTCGTTAACTCTGAGGGTGATTCCAAAACGAGTGTAACGAGATAATGCCTTCGGTTTCGTTCGAACCCGGAACGAACTTGTATGGATTGAATGCTTTCAGAACATCGTCAGGTGGACGATGAGCATTCTAAGTGATGTGTTCTTTTCTAAGGTAATCGTGACCTCAAGCCTCACAAACCGGGAATGGCTAAAACAGGGGAGGTGCAGCAAGGTTAGTGGGTAGCACCCAAGTAGGACAAGATTACCTCTGCCTAGAAGTCCCTTCTTATTTCGGCTTAGTGTGTGCGGTTGCTGATCCCAACCGTGAGGTATCTTGTGCGGGAATTATCCAGTAAGGGATGTTCCGGCCTTGTGTTGCAGGGGATTGGGAGTGATCCTCGGTACGGTGATCTAGGCCACGTACTGTGACGGGCGGTACCCCGGTAGCCCTGCCATTGTATGGAATCCAAAATCCAATAAGTGTCGTACGTATTAGTTGTGCCCAACTATGTTGGAATGTGAGATGTAAGCATTTCAGCTATTTCTGTATTTTACTTGAAAACCCTAGACCCTATTATAATATAACTGGATTTCCTATCAAATGTTTTGGTTAGCGTAAGGTAAAAACTTTTCCATGTTTATGTGTGGGAAGTCTTACGTGATACCTTTGTTTTCAAAAGGTTTTGAAGTTAAACAATTTTAACCCGTTTACTCACACCAGACCCATGTCTGACCCAAGTGTTTATTTTCTGTTTTATTAAACTCTTGGGTACTCAAATTTTTACGAGTAGCCAAGGGATTCAGGTTTAGTTTTGACGAATATTCTGGAGGAGCAATGGAGCAGGAGGCTTCGGCGTTCGTAGATATAGTATTCCGCTGTGTTGATATCTGTGATAGTGTCTTGTCTTGTATTGAGTTGTAATGTCTAGACAGATGTTTATAACTGTCTAGTAAGTGATGTATAAGTTGTGTACTCTGATTATGTAAAGACTATGTATTAGTTATGTGATATATTATAATTTGTTCCGTTTCCGCTGTGAGATTCTGATGTGTTGTTTCTTTCTCTTCTTTTCTATTTTCTACCCCTTTCTTTCTTCATAATGATGCGACTTTCTGGGCATAGAAAGTCGGGTCGTTACATTCTGTAAATACATATACCCTATATGCTAAGTTTTGCCTAGAGCTACCAAAGCTCTAATACCAACTGTAACGACCGGCTATTTTGGACCATTCGCATCCATTATAAGTGTATAGGTAGACACTCATGCCAGAATTGAATTGCTCAAAATACCGCGTTGTTAATTTAAATTTGGCAAAACTGAACATATACAGTAAATAAATAATCACAAATCACAGACACAGAGTAATAAATGCAGCGGAAATAAAAGAGATAGTAGTTCATGAAGCTACTATATAATATATATAAGTTACATCAGAGTTAAACCAGATACAACGGAAGAGTAACATGATACATCAGATACAAATCAGAATACATCACTGGAATCATCGAATACGGAAAGCAGAATAGATGGCTGGATCTTCAAGCAAAGCTCCAACTCCAAAGGTGAGTCTCGAATACTGGTACACTCAGTTTGACCCGAGCGTAAAGCAAAACACAAAACACTCGAGTCAGGATTAACATTCTTATATCAATAAATCCAACTCAAGTGAAATAGCAATTGAAATACAAGTAACTCAAATGATGTTTGGAATAACCATCCTCTAAGGATCCGTTAAACTATCTACTATGTAGTAGTGTACGGTAAATAGATAATGACTATCAGTAATATAAAGTATCAAAATAGTGTTAAGGCGTTACCATTATCCCCCTTAACACATTTTTTATAAGCGTTATAGTCTATACAGCACTGTAAACTCCACCGTAAACTAGTGGGATATCAGGGAGTACTCCATAGGTATAAAACAAAACAAATCGTAGTGGTCGCGTATATAGGGATACAAGTATGACAAGGCACATGAGGCAATACCCAAGGTAGTGAAACTAACGTTTGCCTGATCCGGACTGGTGAGAACGCATCGCCGCAGCGACCGCAACACCGCGAAACAACACTCCCAAAATCAAGGGTGCACCAATCGACAACAAGTAATGAGTAGTTTTCGAAGAAGTGTGTTCGCTCGAGGTAGCTAGCCCCCATTTGACCCGGCACGGCTCCTATTTTAGTCATTTCCAATTTGACACAAGTGTCAAGGCTATCCATTATCGTTCACTTTCTTTAGTCATCACGTACATCATTCCAACCACTTCATTCTGGATCACACTCCGCGTATAGTTATTAAAGTGGTTTTTGGTTTAGACAGTGAGTATGTCCCTAACCGATTCCGGTCTCTTTAATAACTTTCGTGATTATTACACCGATTGGTCGTTTATTTATTTCAAAACCAACTCAATTTCAATTTCAATTAGGATTTTTAAATCAACATTTCATTTGTCTTTCTACAATTTCCATAATTTACGTTTCAAAATTTTCAAATTCCCATTTCAAAATCTTATAATTCAATTTCAAATTTTATTCAAAACAATTCAAATATTGATTCAAGTTCATATATAAATTTCATTCCGAAATCATTTAAATTAATTTAATTTAACATTCAAATCAATTTAAATTCATTGATTGATTTTATTCAATATTCATTAAGTAAATTTGTCATTCAAAACAATTTTTATTTAATTTCCAATTCATTAAGTCAATTACTTAAGTTCAACTCCATTGTATCAAAACTTACAAATTGCATTAAATTTAATTCATCAAATCAATTCTTTAAATTACAAGTCTTACATTGATTCGATAAATCCTATTTTTATTTCTTGTTAAAGAAAATTCAATTTCACTTATTTAAAGAATTCAATTTTATTTAATTATTAAATAATTCAATCTTATTTAATTTTTTAATAATTTCAAAACTTAATTATCAAATAATTTCAAACTTAATTATTTAATATTTCCAAACTTAATTCAATCGTTTCTCAAATTAAACAACGTTCTTTCATCAATTACATTGTTAATATTTTGTTTCATATTATTAAATGTTAACATTTTCCTTTCATAAAAATTCAAATTCCAACTTCATTTCAAAACCTTATCATTTATTCAAATAAAATCTTTATTTTATTTTTAAAACAAATCATTGACCAATCAGGTTTTATTTAATTTTCTATCCTAAGTCAAAGTTTTATTTGGGTATATATCATTTCAACCCGATTCCAATCCAATTCAAAATCAAAGCATAGCAAAGGGAACTTGCAGTGTGATAACTGGGATGGTGTCAAAGTAAATAAACAAGCAATAACAACAATCAATATCAATCCAATAATCAATTCAAATAATCCTGAAATAATCGTATTAATTCGCATTGTTGTTTGTGCAAATTAATATAATTATTTCTAGAATCTACACTATCATTTCATGTAGATTAAAGATTATCACACTATTATTTGATGTGGTTCTACACTTGACATTTCTTATTCGACTTCATACCATAAATTCAAAGGGTTCAAGGGTAATTAACCATTTCTACGTGTCAAATAATTAAACATTTAAGGGGTCATATTTTACAAATTTAACTAATCAAATCCAACACATATATCAATTCAAACTTTAACTATCCTACGTCAAATTCAGTTGCATGTTATTTATCACTTATACATTTACAATTTAACGACCAATGCAAACATCAACAATTAATTAATTAACAACCAAACTGTATTATCATCACATAAATAATTAACAGATAATGGTGTCAGATGTCACAGGTAAACTGATACAGGTAATAACATAAATAACAGTATAAATAACTAACAGCAGCAATATTTCAATTGTCGTTTCAATTGAAATCAAATTTAATAAATAAAAGAACATTAATCGTGAGTGATTGCTCACCTTTCGAGGCTAGAGAGATTTGACAAAGAAATGAGCTACGAATTCCAAAGCAATGCTAGCTAGATGGACACGATTCGATGGAGAAAACAGGAACAACAGACGAAGCTGATAACAGAAATCGATAACGAATCAGAACCAGATTTGCGAAGACAGATGGTATAAGTGAACTCATAACTATAACCAACATTTATATGCAGACTTGCTTATATCATATATACTTTATATTTAATATAAACAATGTTATATCTAAGTTGCAAATACAATATTTATATAAAACGGTATTATACTATGCTTAATATAAAGTAACGTATCTAAATATGTAGACTATCAACATGTATATGCAGACAAAGAATGCAAACAATAATTACGAAACAAATGCAGACCACGCTTCATAACCAAATAGGTATTAAATATATATATGCCTACCTTCAAACAACTTATGCAGACAATGATATGTACATGCAGATCCTAAACAAAACAAAACATCTATATTATGTACATTCGCTTAAAACTTTTTTTTTTGAAACATATACAAAAATAAAATCTACGCATAAATTTCAAATCAACGCCTTTTCAAAACAACACCATACCCAAAATCATATATATGTTATTATTATCTTCAAACTATATATATTGCAGTAGGAATGCAAACCTTTCAAATGCAACAAGATAAAAATCTGGCCAACATGTGTGTAGACCAACCCATATATGTATACGAACGACAGTAAGTATGTAATTTATATAAAATATATACAAACCTTATATAACATACTACTATATAAATATAAACTGTTGTAACTATATGCTTATACTAACATAACTTGTACAAGACTTCATTATTAAAATTTTATATACTGTTCAACATGTAAGTCTAGGTTTTATATAAAATAGTATATATAGCATTAGTATAACATAGCCTTTAAACAAACAGAGAAAGTAATCACTTGTATAACAGACTATTGATAAACTATATAACTTTATTACTTATAACTATATATACATATTGCTGACATATCATTAGAACAAGCATATATATAAAGCCTTGGATATAGTATAACCTATATAGATGATAACTAATACATAAAAAAATATGTAACTTTTACTATAACATATAGGGTTGATATATATGAATAAGAATATATATATACACACATTACACAGTTTCACAGCAAAACCAAGTTATAATAAAATCTATATACAGTCAATATATATATTACAGTGACATATAAAAGATTAATATAGATAGTATAACCTGATGTAAGCAATATTTGAACATATATCTATTATAAATACCAGATATCCTATGCGTTTTATATAATATTCAATTAAATGAGATATATAAATATACCATTTGAACTTCTCGTACATATGCAGACACATTTATTCAAACAAAAATTATTTGTAATCAACATATTGCGGCAAAACTAATTTATACAAACACATGACAACCATTTTATATATGTATATAATATAAAATAGATACTAATATAACTGTTATGTAAATACATCTTAAAAGGTTTTGTTTACCATAAAAGAAAATAGGGGAGACGTACACGACGCTAGGACGCAAGACAGGCTGCGAGGCACCGATGTATGGAGGAGGTAGGTGGAGCCGGCTGCAGAACTGGTCGAGGCTGCTTGAGTGGCCAAGACAGAGGGGGATCCGATGGGATGATGGGAGAAGTGGCTGCAAAACCTGCGTGGAGGCTGTGATGGAGGAAAAACAAGGCCGCGAGGGTTCTTCATATGGAGGAGGTGGAGTCGGAGGGTGACCGCATGGTGATGGCGGGAGGCCGTACACGACTGAGGCGGGCGGAAGGTGATTGTCATCTTGGTGAGGATGTGAAGGGGAGCGAACGGAGCGGCGGAGGGAAGCGATGAGCACTAGTGGGAAGTCGGCGGTGGCGGTGGTGTGGAGTGCGGAGGTGTTTGTGGCTTGCATGTATCTAGGAAAAGGGAGGGGAGAAAGAATATGAGGAGAAGAAAATGACAGAGGGAAGGAGGAATATGAGGAAGGAAGATGAGAGAGGGGGTGAGGTTGGAAATAGTGGACGCGAGCAGGCATGCAGAGCAAAAATATGGCAACCGAAGATTTTAATGAATAGGCAATGAAATAAATAGAATAAAATGAAACGGTGTCATTTTAAAAACCAAAAGCTGAATTAATAAATGTTAGACTCCAAAGGTTAACACACAATGAGAATTGAAAAGGTCACGGTAATCAAAAGATTTTTAAAACACTTACCGATACGGTAGGCGGTGTTTCGCAGATTTTTCCACACTCAAGATTTCGAAATTGACAATTGAATATACAATGAAGATCAGCGCGACGAGATGATCAAAACGGTATACAGATATCAGTGGTACGATCGAATTATAAAAATTCGAATTTTCTACTACGGAAAATGCAACAAAAACGCAGGAAAATAAGATCGACGGAGCTAAAGGTGTTCTAATTTTGACAAACGAAAAATAACGTTTTCTCAGAAGATGGTTTAGAATTTTTCTATGTAAAAATATTTAGGTTCCGAAAATATTTTATTTTCATCGCTTTTTAACTGATTAAATTGAAGTAAATTTACGCGTGAAATAAACTTTCATATTTTCGGACGAAAATTTACCAGTTGCTATGTTTAATTAGACGCATTCCAAATATCAAATTTATATTTCAAAATTTTATCGTTTAAAATTTCGCAAAATTTCAATCAAATACGTTACTAAAACCGGTTAAATTGACGGGTCGTTACACTCTCCCCCACTCAAAACTTTTCGTCCTCAAAAAGGAACGAGGTTGGAGAATAGAAACAAGCAGAAATAAAACAGATTTGAAATACAAAATAACAATTAATTTAAACCATATAAAATCAAATTTAAATTAATTGATATTCAATAATTGATTTAATCCATTTGATTTCACTAAAATCAATCTCAACTATTTCTAAATTTATTATCTTATTATCCCATTATCTTCAATTTACAATTTTGAAACCATAAATTTGAATAGTCTTTTATTATAATCATATTTTTTTCCAGCAATTTAAATTCTTTTTTATTCCAAATTATTGTTAAATTTATTCTACTTAATATATCTTATCCCATATATCTAACCCATATAAATTAATTTAAACCATAAAAGTTTCGATTTAAATTAATTTATATTCACTAATTGCTTTTAAATTCAAGGTATTTTCATAAGTTGATCAAATTTCAATTTATTATTTCTTTCAAAACAAATTTATTAATTCTTTCAAAACAAATTTATTTCATTATTAACCGAGTTATACTTATTAACCTATCTAACTCTATTAACATCTTTATAATCAAAATTTAGTGTATAACCTTTATTATAAACACTCAAATTTTATTTATAAATTCAATTTATATTATATATTATCCAATTACATATTCAACTTCTGAATGATTTAGGTAAGTTGTATTAGAATGTAGTTGAACAATATACAAATAAAATTTTCCCAATTCAATTATTCAAGTTTAAATATTTATTCCAAATTTTGGTTTTATTTATAATTAAAATCATCCTTTAACAAAATTTAAGAATTAGATTTCTGATTAACTTTAAACAATTTAGAGATATATATAATATATTTATATCAAATCAAATTAACTTTTAAAATAAGATACCTATATATATGTAAATCAAAATATACTTGAAGAAATTCAAATCAAAATATTTTTCAAAACAAAACCGTAGCAAAGCTACAGAATAGTACCTTCACTTCGAAACTCGAAAATGAATGTCGATGATCCGGCCGCCATCACCGAAATTATTTTCCAGCGACAAAGAGAAGAGCACTGGTTTCAATATTTTAAAATTCTTTGAAAACGATTTATATTCGAAAATATTTTAAATACTATACACTTTAAAACTTTCAAATCAAAGTTTGAAATCACCAGAAATTAAATTCTAAAATTCTTTATTTAAATTCCTTTCAAATCCCAAATCAAATTATAACCAAGTTTCATAAATTCACTTATTTATATTATGCAATAATCAATGGTTTACAAAACAATAAATGAAAATCAAATATTATTATTTCTGACAACAAATTCATTAACAATTTAATTTCAGAAAACTTATATTTATATAAAATATAATCATACAAAACTTTTATTTTATTTACCAAATTTGAGAACGATATTGTGTCAGTTTGCTCTGCTCAAGTGTTTTGGAAATCCTATCGATAGCGTTGATCAGACGAATCGATCGAAAACCCAAATCAACATCAACAACTCAAACAACACAATGTATATTAAAAAATTTTAAAATATAAATTTACAAATACACTTCTTTGCTCGCCGATACAGGGATGAATGTTCAAAATAAGGATAGGGTTTCAAATTTGATGGACTCAAATCAAAGATAATTTTGATTCAAAGATAAGTTCGAAACAAAGATATGATGATCAAATAACAAAGTAGGAAGATTGATAAGTTTATATAAATCGCGGGCAACCTTGACCAGGTCGACTGTGACTTCAAGAATAAGATCAATGCAGAATTTCAAGGCAAATCGGCATTTGATCCCAAGAAATAGAATTTAGGCATAGCCTGAGATAGATAGCATCGTAAACCGAGGATACATAAATCTCCGGTAAATCAATGCCTATTTTAAAAGAGTTTCATCCCTTTACAAGTCATTCGAAGTTTGGCGAGATCGCCGATTCAATATAAAGATCATTCGAAGTGGAGTTATGTGATGCTCCAGAATTGAAAGAAGACGAATAGTGAGGGACACGAATGAAATTTGGAAACGTAGGGAACGTTCCAAAATTCAAAAGAATCGAGTCAAAAGGAAGAGATTGAAACTCGAATGAGAGTGATTCTGTAAATACATTTACCCTATATGCTAAGTTTTGCCTAGAGCTACCAAAGCTCTGATACCAACTGTAACGACCGGCTATTTTGGACCATTCGCATCCATTATAAGTGTATAGGTAGACACTTATGCCAGAATTGAATTGCTCAAAATACCGCGTTGTTAATTTAAATTTGGCAAAACTGAACATATACAGTAAATAAATAATCACAAATCACAGACACAGAGTAATAAATGCAGCGGAAATAAAAGAGATAGTAGTTCATGAAGCTACTATATAATATATATAAGTTACATCAGAGTTAAACCAGATACAACGGAAGAGTAACACGATACATCAGATACAAATCAGAATACATCACTGGAATCATCGAATGCGGAAAGCAGAATAGATGGCTGGATCTTCAAGCAAAGCTCCAACTCCAAAGGTGAGTCTCAAATACTGGTACACTCAGTCTGACCGGAGCGTAAAGAAAAACACAAAACACTCGAGTCAGGATTAACATTCTTATATCAATAAATCCAATTCAAGTGAAATAGCAATTGAAATACAAGTAACTCAAAGGATGTTTGGAATAACCATCCTCTAAGGATCCGTTAAACTATCTACTATGTAGTAGTATACGATAAATAGATAATGCTTATCAGTAATATAAAGTATCAAAATAGTGTTAAGGCGTTACCATTATCCCCCTTAACACATTTTTTATAAGCGTTATAGTCTATACAGCACTGTAAACTCCACCGTAAACTAGTGGGATATCAGGGAGTACTCCATAGGTTTAACACAAAACAAATCGTAGTGGTCGTGTATATAGGGATACAAGTATGACAAGGCACATGAGGCAATACCCAAGGTAGTGAAACTACCATTTGCCTGATCCGGACTGGTGAGAACGCATCGCCGCAGCGACCGCAACACCACGAAACAACACTCCCAAAATTAAGGGTGCACCAATCGACAACATGTAATGAGTAGTTTTCGAAGAAGTGTGTTCGCTCAAGGTAGCTAGCCCCCATTTGGCCCGGCACGGCTCCTGTTTTAGTCATTTCGAATTTGACACAAGTGTCAAGGCTATCCATTATCGTTCACTTTCTTCAGTCATCACGTACATCATTCTAACCACTTCATTCTGGATCACACTCCGCGTATAGTTATTAAAGTGGTTTTCGGTTTAGACAGTGAGTATGTCCCTAACCGATTCCGGTCTCTTTAATAACTTTTGTGATTATTACACCGATTGGTCGTTTATTTATTTCAAAACCAACTCGATTTCAATTTCAATTAGGATTTTTAAATCAACATTTCATTTGTCTTTCTACAATTTCCATAATTAACGTTTCAAAATTTTCAAATTCCCATTTCAAAATCTTATAATTCAATTTCAAATTTTATTCAAAACAATTCAAATATTGATTCAAGTTCATATATAAATTTCATTCCAAAATCATTTAAATTAATTTAATTTAACATTCAAATCAATTTAAATTCATTGATCGATTTTATTCAATATTCATTAAGTAAATTTGTCATTCAAAACAATTTTTATTTAATTTCTAATTCATTAAGTCAATTACTTAAGTTCAACTCCATTGTATCAAAACTTACAAATTGCATTAAATTTAATTCATCAAATCAATTCTTTAAATTACAAGTCTTACATTGATTCAATAAATCCCATTTTTATTTCTTGTTAAAGAAAATTCAATTTCACTTATTTAAAGTGTAACATCCCGCTATTTTGGACCATTCAAATCGACAATAAATCCACACATGTCTAACTTGAATAATTCAAAATATCAGATTGTTAATTTAAATTTGGCAAAACTCAGCATATGCAGTAAATAAATCAATCACAGAATCACAGACACAGAGTAATACAATAATACGCAGCGGAATAGATAAAATAGTAGTTCATGAAGCTACTATATAAACATCAGAGTTAGAAATAAAATACAGCAGAATATCTCAAATGCAGTGAAGTCTCCAGTACAACAGATGACTTCTCTAAACAAATCAACTAGAAGAGCTGAAAGCTGAGGCGATAGTTGGATCTCCAAAGGAAGCTCCAAACTCCAAGGGTGAGTCTCAAATGCTGTATCGCTCGGTCTGACCCGAGCGTAAAGGAAAACACAAAACACTCGAGTCAGAACTAAAATTCTTATGCAAACTAAATCAAAATTTGATGTAATAAGGTATGCAAATAACTACATTTTTGAAGGTTCAAATTTCTGGAAATGTTATTGTTTCCATATTCAAAATACAATAGATTTCACAATAGATCCATTCTAGTAACTTACAAATTTACAGAACAATTCCCAATTAAATTTCATAGTTCAAGAGATTTGATTTATAAAAATGTTTCAAAGTTTCAACATTCAATTTTATGGAAACTTCCCAATGTTTCAAAATTTAATTTTGGAAACTTTCAAATAAGGTAACGACAGTTTATTTCCCAAAATCATTTTTATGGTTCAAATGGTAAGTCTAAACATACTAGTTTTTTTCCTCTCATGTAAATACATGAAATTCATCTGTTTTATATCTTTATTCAGTGCTCAAATAATCAATATGAAAATTTATATGATTACAATAAACTATAGGATGATAACAAGGATATATCAAAATAAATGAACAAATATACATTCAATCACAATAGCATCCATCACATCCTACAATCAACATTCAAATCAATCAATTCAACAAATCAACCAATTCAATAACATGTCATAGTAATTATTAGTCATCACATATTGGAATTTAGCTATTCAAACTAAATACCAATAAAAATTCCAAACCAACAATCAAAACTTTATCACTATATGACCTAGTTTAACTTGCAATAAAATTTTAGTATTTCGTGAGTGGGTTTAAACACTCACCTTATGGATTTCCGTTTCTTAATCGGGTTTGGATCCGCTACTACTTCCTCCTATTGATTTATTTCCTTGCTATTTTAATCTTCTTCTTTTTTTTTACAGAATTTTTTTGGAAGAGACAGAGAAGTTTGTATAGGTCTGAATTTGAAGAAAAGGATTTGGAAAAAGAAGAATGTTTGGAAAAGAAGAAAAAAAATATTCAAGGAAGATGAAGAATTGAAAAAGAAAACGAAGCTAAAAAAAAGAAGCTTTAAAAGAAGAAGAAGATTTGAAGAATTAGAATAAGAAAAAGCTTTGAAAGAGAAAAAAAAGAGAAGAAGGAGATTTGAAGAAGAAGAAAAAAATGAAGAAGGAAGAAAATGAAGAGAGGAAAAAAAATGAGATGGAAGTTTGTTTGGAGAAATGAAGCTACAAAAGATGAGATTTGAAAAATGAAATGAGGCTACAGAAATGACGATAGAAACAAATGAAAAGCTAATAGAGTATATATAAACAAACTAGGAATTGAAATAAAGTAAAAATATGAATAGTCTTAAAATGGTAGCATTGAAAGAGGTGAAGTAAAGGAATAAATATATCAATAAAGATAAAAATAAATCTTCCGTTTTAAATATGAAGTTTCAGGAGAAAGAATTGCCAATGAAAGGAAGCTACAAGAACTAATGATGCATAAGTAAAATAAACTTCAGAAACGGAGAATAGTAAATGCTAATTAGATGGCATGAATATTAATTTGATGTTCACATTAAAAACGGAAAAATAGAAAAGAAAAGAAAAACTTCAGGTAAATCATTTGAAAAGAGCAAACGAATAAAGGAGAAACAAATGAAAAGAATAAGGCAATTATTAATTAGAAATAAATCAAATGAGGTTATTACTAATTAATAAGAAACGAATGAGTAGGCTAATAATTAAATGGATGCACAAGTGGAGACTACGTTAAGAACTTGAAAACGGAAGAGAGAGAATGGAGATGATAATAATGTAAAGCAAATGAAGAGACCACATATAACCTATAAACAAACCTTTGGGGTCCAAATTCCAAAACTCACTCCAATTAATTCATATCAATAAACCCAAATATACACATATTTACATAATTTAATTTCATATTAAAACATTCGTTTTATGTCAATATATTTGCATACTACATTAACACAATCAATCAATTAACAATCAATCAATTAATCAACAAATCAATCTATATATTTATTTACGTTACTCAAACCAATTTCATTATTTAATGAATATATATCTATCTGTGCACTATAAAAATGATTTACTTTACTTTTCTAATGACTATAACGGTCACATTGATGCAACCAATTTACAAGTTTTAACCATATATAAAAAAATGTAAAAAAATATATATATGAACTTATGTAATTAATGTACAACTGTTAATAAAAGGTAATTTCTAATTGATTCCACAATATTTACAAAACCATGAATCCTCTGATATACTTAAAAGTTTGAATATTAATGTGTGTGTGTGTCTGTATTATTCTAAAATTCAAATTTTTTTTCCAATATCATTATTGCTTAAAATGAAAGTTTATTTTTATACGTCTCAAAACATGCAACAATTAATAACAAAAGAAATGAATGGACCATGTACATTGCACAACCTTTTTGAAATTCAATTTGTGAAACGTAACCAAATTAACTTCATTAACTCAAATAATATTCAAATTTGTATGCATTTAGTTTTTTTTTATCTATGCATAATAAATAAAATTACTTACTATAAAAATGAAAACGTTCAAATTGGTTTTCCCAAAATGATCTTTTATTTCCATTAAAACATCAATCCTGTTTAACACAAAAGGTGCGTTTCTTTTATTAAATCTATTAATTGCAATCAACGTTTTCTTCCCTTCTAATTGAAATATTTCAATTACATTAATTACAATTACTTATAAAGTTAAATTTCAAAACAGTCAACTAAAATGGATGAAAAATAGAATAATTGTTTCCTTTAGTCATTTAAACACGTTTATAAATTTGTTGTTTATACAGCAGAGCTATAAATAACTTACTTAAATAAATTATTTTTCTACTCTTGTAATCCATCTATATGCTAAAACATAGTTCAAATACACATATTTACTTCCTTTAAATCAATCATCCTATTCTTTATTTTAATGAAATTAAACCTACATTCACAAATGAAACATCCATTTTATTTTTTATAAATGTTCTTTTCATTAAACCGACTTTCCTTATATTTTCACAAAACATAAGCTACGTTTAATTACACCTATTAATTTACAGTTTGGTGTCCTCTCTATCATTAATTGAAATTATTCAATTACATTATTTTCAATTGTTTACAAGGGTGAATTTCAAAATGGAAAAAAATAAAGGTGATGAGAAATAAAACAATTATTTCCTATCAAATAGTGATTGAAACATATTTATGCACTATTGGATACAAACAGAAATTATACATTTCTTACCAAATAATAGTTTCTCATCTCTGCAATCAATCTTTCAGCTATCAAACATTTCAAATAAATAAACTTATGATTCTTTTTTTAATAAAGAACCATTTATTATTTCTTATTAACATTTATTATTCCAATCAATTGGAAATTTACATTCAGACAATTACAAATATCATTCAAACCAATATTATTAAAATACACACTAACATTTTTTATCATCCTTATATTGTTGCAAACATATGACATTAATAGAAATTTTAATTAAGCTCATAATCTGTATTAAAATCAAATTTGTATAAATAAAATCTTAATAATTTTTTTTTTATTCCTAACAGTTTTATTCAAAAAATCTTATTTAATTTACTACTTTTAAATGTTTAAAAATACCGGTCGTTACAATCTCCCCCACTCAAAACTTTTCGTCCCCGAAAAGAAATAAGAAGGAATCCAAAATTTTGTTATATTTTATTGAAACAGTCAATTTATAAACAATTAAACCTACATATTTAAGTTTAATAAAAATTAAAAAAAATAACTCCAATTCAACAAAAAAAAAAAATCTAAGTCTTAAATTTTGAAAAATTTCGGTAGAGTCTCCTTTGTATAGAGAGGTCCGGAAAAACAATAATATCAATAATTACAATATATGTATCGTATTTCAAAAATAAAACACCCTATAAGCCAAAACAACCAATAATTTCGACATATTATTTACGTTTATTCAATTGATTTCTTTTCACATCATTATTTACCTTTTTATTTATTTTCATTCATTCATACAATGTCTTTTTCTTTCTTTCTTGTACTTACATAAATTATTTCACAATATTAACTTACGTTTATAACATTTCTTGTACATCAAAATTTTTATTTTGAAATAATTCCATTGAACACTTCCATTACTTAAGTTTTACCTGTATAATTCCACTACATATTCCTTTGTAACATTTTCAACTTTAACATTTTGGTAAGTTATATGTATGTTTTATAGAATGAATTTGAATGTTACACAAGTTTATCTTATTCACTTCAGTTAACAAAATGTTTAATAATTATATCTTCTAAATTTTTCATATTTACAAGTTATTTTCAATTTCTTATATATTTCATTAATCACTTGAAAAACAATTTCAAAATCCCATAACTTGAGTTCTCAAATTTCCAATTAAATTCATTTTATTTATAAATACTATTTTGCAATCAATATTTATAAAATTCCACTTCCTATGAAACAAATATATCACATACAACTATTAGTACTTTGTAATCAAGTAAATATTCCAGAACATGACTTCCAAATAGCAATTCCAATTTATTTTTCAAGCATATTACTAAAATAAATTTCCCAAATCATTTAATATCCTTAAAATTATACATTCAAAGAAACACATATAACTTTACTTAAAATATTTATTTGAATCTTCATTTGCAAATCAATCATCTTTAACACTTTACAAAGATTCATCAATGAAATTTCTTGCTTCCTTTATAAATACCATTTAAAAGTCTTTGAAAACCTTAAATCCATTATTTATAATTTTATTAGTTTTAAATCTCAAAATACTCCTCAAACATCTTTAATAAATCAATAATCAAAAAAAGATATAGTCAACAAGGAAAAGAAGGAGGATTTGGAAAAATAGAATATAAGTGAATAAATAAAGCTGAGCAGATAAGGTAGATTCAAAAGAATAGTATCGGGCACGAATAATTAATTCAAACCATAAGAATTTCAACTTCAAATATTAATCAAAATTTCTTTGTTGGAAATACTTTTAAAATAAAATACTGTTATAATAAAATACTTTTATAACTCGATGTTTCAACAAGTTTATCCTCGTTCCTGCAGACTCTGGTAGTGCGTTGATCAGGCGCAAAACTAGAATTCTCCAGGTACTTAGTAAACTTGTTTCAACACCCAGTGAAAATACTGGAAAACTTTTAAAAACAGATATGGAAAGTACAATCCAAACAAAAACAAACAAACAAATCATGGATCGCAGATACACAATGGTTACGCCTGGGTCCCCCAAGAAACATCCGTACCTTTTAAGCATTCACTGCCTTGCGAATTTCGCCATGATAACAAAATGGTGGACCGCAGGATACATAAAAATGGTTACGCCTGGATCCCCCAGGAAACATCCATACCCCTTAAGCAATCTCTGCCTTGCGGATTACGCCACTAACACAACCATAGATCGCAGATACACAATGGTTACGCCTGGATCCCCCAGGAAACATCCGTACCTTTTAAGCAATCACTGCCTTGTGAATTACACTATGCAGCCGAGTTCGTAAGACCATGGGTAATGCCATGGAATTCGAAGGACACTCGAGTATCATATCCGGAAAACCAAAATTCAGAGAGAATAATATCGATAGAATGAATCCAAGATGTGGCCACAAATCGGATATCAAGCAGAAGGCACTTTCCATATCTTTACTTCGAAAATATGTATCATATAGTACCCTTTCAAATCACTATCAAATATCGTACTTATATAAAATCCATTATATATAAGATTTAAATTTCAAATCAAATACTTTTCCAAAATCAAAAGTATATCAAATCATACTTATATAGACTTTAATTATATAAGATTTCACTTTTCAAATTGAGTACCTTTTCAAATCCATAGTTTTCGAATCAATTTCATACTCATACAAATCAATTTTATATAAGTTCGACAACTCCCAAATCAAGTATTTAGTAACACAAGGTTCTCAAATTTCAATTTGTTTCAATATCAGTTCAATTTCAAAATCATGTACAATTTCACCAAATTATTTCTTCTCAAATTAAATATCTTTAGTTTCAAAGTTTCCAAAATAATATATTTAGAAAATAAATCCAAATTTCCAAATCAATATAATTTAAGTCAACCAATTCATTTCCAAAATCAAATGTTTTCAAAATCATCTTATACTTACATAAGGTCCATCTTATATAAGGATCAAATCTTTACAAAATAAATTTCGCTGTATGAAGAGCCATATGGGATTGGATATCTTTGCTTTTATGGGTTATATATCTTTGTAATTTAAATTTAAAGTTTTCTTTTAGTAAGCAAAGATATTCTAACCCGACGGCTTTCAATTTTTGCGTCAAAATATATCAATGATATTAGAATATACGATGTACATACGTCATCATTTCGCAAAATCACATTTGATCGCTCGCTCGATCACACAAGTTCGCTTTCGAACTAGTATTGTCCATTCGACTTCCCTAATGCGGACTTCGATATGGTTTCTCAACTAGAAGCCATTAGTCTCCTTGCATAGCCATATACTATGATAGAGAATTCTAGAATTTAGCCCAAAATCCATATCAAATATTCGCCATCAAGAATCGAATGAAAAATCCTAACACGAAATGGTGTAATTCACCTCGAACTTGTGTACTCAAACTTGGATCAAATTAATTATGCGAATAAAACAGCATACGTACAACTTATATATTTATTCCAACTTGTTAAATATATAGTTCCATAAAGATGTTACTAAGTTAAAACATTTAAACTAAATTTTATTCAAAATATTTTGAAGACCAAATTATTTTCAAAACATTTCAAATCTAAATTTCATATTAGAAAAATTTAAAATTGCCTTATTCATTTTCTTAACAAATAGTTTCAACTTATTTAAATCATATTACTACGTACTTTAACATACCTACCAAACTTATATACTTTATACTTTTCAAAATTTTCTTAGCTTGAAAAGTTAACCTTGATTTGGAAGTGCTCGAACCTTCAAAATAGTTGGAGAAATCATTTTCAAATTCAAGAGTTGGTAACCGACAACAAAACAGTAAATCAATTTCAAAAGATAGGTTTCAAATCCGAAACTCAAGGACTGAACACCGGCTTACTTCAAATCATTTCAAATATATATATACATCTACCTTTCGAATATCAAATCTTACTTCGGAATTTGAAATCAAAAATGGTTTCACAAAATCACTCGCGTAGCAATGCTACTAAAGTGGCCTTTCCCTCACTCTGAAACTCGAAAATCAATGTCGATGATGCGTGCACTCATCACCGAAATTATTTTCCAACGACATAAGTGACTTCTGGACTTCTATTTTCTCAAACTTCTTTTGAAATTTCTTCGAAATCATTCGAAACTCATTAAAATCATTTGAAACATTTCTTATTCGGAAAAATACTTTTAAATCATATTATTTTTATATATTTGAAAATCTTAAAACCAATTTCAAAATACCGAAGTTCAATTCTCGAATTTCAAAATTTTAAAATCCTTCAGTCATAAATAATTTTTAGATAAATCAAATTTCTTATATAATTTTTCAAAATTACAAATCCTTTCGAAATTTCAAATTCTTGTTTTTAAAAGGTATATAATCCTTATCGAAAACATTTCAATTTTATATATAGAATAAAATCATACTTATCAAAATAATAATTTCGGTTTAGAAAACAATTTCTAGAATACAAAACCCGATTTTCAAAGGATGATTTGAGAATGGATTTCAACAAAGATAGAGATTCAAATTAGAGGAACTCTAATCAAATAAAATTTATGATTCGAAGATAGGCTTGAACGAAGATGAGACAATTAACTTACAAAATAGGAGATGGATATACTTATACAAGTCGCGGGCGACCTTAACCGGGTCAACCGTGACTTCAGGAACAAGATCGATGCAGAATTCCAAGAAAAACCAACATTCGATCGCAAGAGATAGCGGTATCTAAACCAAAGATATATAAATCTCCGGTGAATCAATGCCAATTGTAAAGGAGTTCCACCCCTTTACAAATCATCCAAAGATTGGCGGGATCGCATATTCTTATAGAGATCATTCGAAGTGGAGTTATGGGATACTCCATAATCAAAAGAATACAAATAGGGAGAGACAAGAATGAATTTTGGAACTGCAAGGAACGTTCCAAAGTTCAAAGGAAATCGAGTGAAAAGGAAGAAATTCAAACTCGAACGAAAGTGATTCTGTAAATAAATTTACTATATATGCTAGGTTTTGCCTAGAGCCAAAGCTCTGATACCAACTGTAACATCCCGCTATTTTGGACCATTCAAATCGACAATAAATCCACACATGTCTAACTTGAATAATTCAAAATATCATATTGTTAATTTAAATTTGGCAAAACTCAGCATATGCAGTAAATAAATCAATTACAGAATCACAGACACAGAGTAATACAATAATACGCAGCGGAATAGATAAAATAGTAGTTCATGAAGCTACTATATAAACATCAGAGTTAGAAATAAAATACAGCAGAATATCTCAAATGCAGTGAAGTCTCCAGTACAACAGATGACTTCTCTGAACAAATCAACTAGAAGAGCTGAAAGCTGAGGCGATAGTTGGATCTCCAAAGGAAGCTCCAAACTCCAAGGGTGAGTCTCAAATGCTGTATCGCTCGGTCTGACCCGAGCGTAAAGGAAAACACAAAACACTCGAGTCAGAACTAAAATTCTTATGCAAACTAAATCAAAATTTGATGTAATAAGGTATGCAAATAACTACATTTTTGAAGGTTCAAATTTCTGGAAATGTTATTGTTTCCATATTCAAAATACAATAGATTTCACAATAGATCCATTCTAGTAACTTACAAATTTACAGAACAATTCCCAATTAAATTTCATAGTTCAAGAGATTTGATTTATAAAAATGTTTCAAAGTTTCAACATTCAATTTTATGGAAACTTCCCAATGTTTCAAAATTTAATTTTGGAAACTTTCAAATAAGGTAACGACAGTTTATTTCCCAAAATCATTTTTATGGTTCAAATGGTAAGTCTAAACATACTAGTTTTTTTCCTCTCATGTAAATACATGAAATTCATCCATTTTATATCTTTATTCAGTGCTCAAATAATCAATATGAAAATTTATATGATTACAATAAACTATAGGGTGATAACAAGGATATATCAAAATAAATGAACAAATACACATTCAATCACAATAGCATCCATCACATCCTACAATCAACATTCAAATCAATCAATTCAACAAATCAACCAATTCAATAACATGTCATAGTAATTATTAGTCATCACATATTGGAATTTAGCTATTCAAACTAAATACCAATAAAAATTCCAAACCAACAATCAAAACTTTATCACTATATGACCTGGTTTAACTTGCAATAAAATTTTAGTATTTCGTGAGTGGGTTTAAATAATCACCTTATGGATTTCCGTTTCTTAGTCGGGTTTGGATCCGCTACTACTTCCTCCTATTGATTTATTTCCTTGCTATTTTAATCTTCTTCTTTTTTTTATAGAATTTTTTTGGAAGAGACAGAGAAGTTTGTATAGGTCTGAATTTGAAGAAAAGGATTTGGAAAAAGAAGAATGTTTGGAAAAGAAGAAAAAAAAATTCAAGGAAGATGAAGAATTGAAAAAGAAAACGAAGCTAAAAAAAAGAAGCTTTAAAAGAAGAAGAAGATTTGAAGAATAAGAATAAGAAAAAGCTTTGAAAGAGAAAAAAAAAGAGAAGAAGGAGATTTGAAGAAGAAGAAAAAAATGAAGAAGGAAGAAAATGAAGAGAGGAAAAAAAAATGAGATGGAAGTTTGTTTGGAGAAATGAAGCTACAAAAGATGAGATTTGATAAATGAAACGAGGCTACAGAAATGACGATAGAAACAAATGAAAAGCTAGTAGAGTATATATAAACAAACTAGGAATTGAAATAAAGTAACAATATGAATAGTCTTAAAATGGTAGTATTGAAAGAGGTGAAGTAAAGGAATAAATATATCAATAAAGATAAAAATAAATCTTCCGTTTTAAATATGAAGTTTCAGGAGAAAGAATTGCCAATAAAAGGAAGCTACAAGAACTAATGATGCATAAGTAAAATAAACTTCAGAAACGGAGAATAGTAAATGCTAATTAGATGGCATGAATATTAATTTGATGTTCACATTAAAAACGGAAAAATAGAAAAGAAAAGAAAAACTTCAGGTAAAGCATTTGAAAAGAGCAAACGAATAAAGGAGAAACAAATGAAAAGAATGAGGCAATTATTAATTAGAAATAAATCAAATGAGGTTATTACTAATTAATAAGAAACGAATGAGTAGGCTAATAATTAAATGGATGCACAAGTGGAGACTACGTTAAGAACTTGAAAACGGAAGAGAGAGAATGGAGGTGATAATAATGTAAAGCAAATGAAGAGACCACATATAACCTATAAACAAACCTTTGGGGTCCAAATTCCAAAACTCACTCCAATTAATTCATATCAATAAACCCAAATATACACATATTTACATAATTTAATTTCATATTAAAACATTCGTTTTATGTCAATATATTTGCATACTACATTAACACAATCAATCAATTAACAATCAATCAATCAATTAATCAACCAATCAATCTATATATTTATTTACGTTACTCAAACCAATTTCATTATTTAATGAATATATATCTATCTGTGCACTATAAAAATGATTTACTTTACTTTTCTAATGACTATAACGGTCACATTGATGCAACCAATTTACAAGTTTTAACCATATATAAAAAAATGTAAAAAAATATATATATGAACTTATGTAATTAATGTACAACTGTTAATAAAAGGTAATTTCTAATTGATTCCACAATATTTACAAAACCATGAATCCTCTGATATACTTAAAAGTTTGAATATTAATGTGTGTGTGTGTCTGTATTATTCTAAAATTCAAATTTTTTTTCCAATATCATTATTGCTTAAAATGAAAGTTTATTTTTATACGTCTCAAAACATGCAACAATTAATAACAAAAGAAATGAATGGACCATGTACATTGCACAACCTTTTTGAAATTCAATTTGTGAAACGTAACCAAATTAACTTCATTAACTCAAATAATATTCAAATTTGTATGCATTTAGTTTTTTTTATCTATGCATAATAAATAAAATTACTTACTATAAAAATGAAAACGTTCAATTTGGTTTTCCCAAAATGATCTTTTATTTACATTAAAACATCAATCCTGTTTAACACAAAAGGTGCGTTTCTTTTATTAAATCTATTAATTGCAATCAACGTTTTCTTCCCTTCTAATTGAAATATTTCAATTACATTAATTACAATTACTTATAAAGTTAAATTTCAAAACAGTCAACTAAAATGGATGAAAAATAGAATAATTGTTTCCTTTAGTCATTTAAACACGTTTATAAATTTGTTGTTTATACAGCAGAGCTATAAATAACTTACTTAAATAAATTATTTTTCTACTCTTGTAATCCATCTATATGCTAAAACACAGTTCAAATACACATATTTACTTCCTTTAAATCAATCATCCTATTCTTTATTTTAATGAAATTAAACCTACATTCACAAATGAAACATCCATTTTATTTGTTATAAATGTTCTTTTCATTAAACCGACTTTCCTTATATTTTCACAAAACATAAGCTACGTTTAATTACACCTATTAATTTACAGTTTGGTGTCCTCTCTATCATTAATTGAAATTATTCAATTACATTATTTTCAATTGTTTACAAGGGTGAATTTCAAAATGGAAAAAAATAAAGGTAATGAGAAATAAAACAATTATTTCCTATCAAACAGTGATTGAAACATATTTATGCACTATTGGATACAAACAGAAATTATACATTTCTTACCAAATAATAGTTTCTCATCTCTGCAATCAATTTTTCAGGTACCAAACATTTCAAATAAATAAACTTATGATTCTTTTTTTTAATAAAGAACCATTTATTATTTCTTATTAACATTTATTATTCCAATCAATTGGAAATTTACATTCAGACAATTACAAATATCATTCAAACCAATATTATTAAAATACACACTAACATTTTTTATCATCCTTATATTGTTGCAAACATATGACATTAATAGAAATTTTAATTAAGCTCATAATTTGTATTAAAATCAAATTTGTATAAATAAAATCTTAATAAAAAATTTTTTATTCCTAACAATTTTATTCAAAAAATCTTATTTAATTTACTACTTTTAAATGTTTAAAAATACGGGTCGTTACATAAAGAATTCAATTTTATTTAATTATTAAATAATTCAATCTTATTTAATTTTTAATTAATTTCAAAACTTAATTATCAAATAATTTCAAACTTAATTATTTAATATTTCCAAACTTAATTCAATCGTTTCTCAAATTAAACAACGTTCTTTCATCAATTACATTGTTAATATTTTGTTTCATATTATTAAATGTTAACATTTTCCTTTCATAAAAATTCAAATTCCAACTTCATTTCAAAACCTTATCATTTATTCAAATAAAATCTTTATTTTATTTTTAAAACAAATCATTGACCAATCGGGTTTTATTTAATTTTCTATCCTAAGTCAAAGTTTTATTTGGGTATATATCATTTCAACCCGATTCCAATCCAATTTAAAATCAAAGCATAGCAAAGGGAACTTGCAGTGTGATAACTGGGATGGTGTCAAAGTAAATAAACAAGCAATAACAACAATCAATATCAATCCAATAATCAATTCAAATAATCCCGAAATAATCGTATTAATTCGCATTGTTGTTTGTGCAAATTAATATAATTATTTCTAGAATCTACACTATCATTTCATGTAGATTAAAGATTATTACACTATTATTTGATGCGGTTCTACACTTGACATTTCTTATTCGACTTCATACCATAAATTCAAAGGGTTCAAGGGTAATTAACCATTTCTACGTGTCAAATAATTAAACATTTAAGGGGTCATATTTTACAAATTTAACCAATCAAATCCAACACATATATCAATTCAAACTTTAACTATCCTACGTCAAATTCAGTTGCATGTTATTTATCACTTATACATTTACAATTTAACGACCAATGCAAACATCAACAATTAATCAATTAATAGCCAAACTGTATTATCATCGCATAAATAATTAACAGATAATGGTGTCAAATGTCACAGGTGAACTGATACAGGTAATAACATAAATAACAGTATAAATAACTAACAGCAGCAATATTTCAATTGTCGTTTCAATTGAAATCAAATTTAATAAATAAAAGAACATTAATCGTGAGTGATTGCTCACCTTTCGAGGCTAGAGAGATTTGACAAAGAAATGAGCTACGAATTCCAAAGCATTGCTAGCTAGATGGACACGATTCGATGGAGAAAACAGGAACAACGGACGAAGTTGATAACAGAAATCGATAACGAATCAGAACCAGATTTGCGAAGATAGATGGTATAAGTGAACTCATAACTATAACCAACATTTATATGCAGACTTGCTTATATCATATATACTTTATATTTAATATAAATAATGTTATATCTAAGTTGCAAATACAATATTTATATAAAACGGTATTATACTATGCTTAATATAAAGTAACGTATCTAAATATGTAGACTATCAACATGTATATGCAGACAAAGAATGCAAACAATAATTACGAAACAAATGCAGACCACACTTCATAACCAAATAGGTATTAAATATATATATGCCTACCTTCAAACAACTTATGCAGACAATGATATGTACATGCAGATCCTAAACAAAACAAAACATCTATATTATGTACATACGCTTAAAACTATTTTTTTTTTAACATATACAAAAATAAAATCTACGCATAAATTTCAAATCAACGCCTTTTCAAAACAACACCATACCCAAAATCATATATATGTTATTATTATCTTCAAACCATATATATTGCAGTAGGAATGCAAACCTTTCAAATGCAACAAGATAAAAATCTGGCCAACATGTGTGTAGACCAACCCATATATGTATACGAACGACAGTAAGTATGTAATTTATATAAAATATATATAAACCTTATATAACATACTACTATATAAATATAAACTGTTGTAACTATATGCTTATACTAACATAACTTGTACAAGACTTCATTATTAAAATTTTATATACCGTTCAACATGTAAGTCTAGGTTTTATATAAAATAGTATATATAGCATTAGTATAACATAGCCTTTAAACAAACAGAGAAAGAAATCACTTGTATAACATACTATTGATAAACTATATAACTTTATTGCTTATAACTATATATACATATTGCTGACATATCATTAGAACAAGCATATATATAAAGCCTTGGATATAGTATAACCTATATATATGATAACTAATACATAAAAAAATATGTAACTTTTACTATAACATATAGGGTTGATATATACGAATAAGAATATATATATACACACACATTACACAGTTTCACAACAAAACCAAGATATAATAAAATCTATATACAGTCAATATATATATTACAGTGACATATAAGATTAATATTGATAGTATAACCTGATGTAAGCAATATTTGAACATATATCTATTATAAATACCAGATATCCTATGCGTTTTATATAATATTCAATTAAATGAGATATATAAATATACCATTTGAACTTCTCGTACATATGCAGACACATTTATTCAAACAAAAATTATTTGTAATCAACATATTGCGGCAATACTAATTTATACAAACACATGACAACCATTTTATATATGTATATAATATAAAATAGATATTAATATAACTGTTATGTAAATACATCTTAAAAGGTTGTGACGCCCCACCTCTATACCCACGCTAACCAAGAACACTACGGTGTAGTGCTGTCAATTAGCACGGAGAATAAGGCTGTTGAGGAGCGACCATCCATGTAACTTCTTTGTGCGAGCACCGATATGTCAGATAGAATAGGATGCATATCGTTTAAGGAGGAAATCCGACATACCGATACAAACACAAAGCTATCACACGGTGGCTATATATAATCTTCGGAAACAAATATAGAAATAAACGTAACATAAATCAGTCATAGACAATTCATATCACAAAGGCGGAAATAGATATGAATATAACACATGAAAGTGTACATCAGAGTAGTGGACAAATAAGATCCACAATAACACAAATGAATAGATACAAGTGCAAGATAATAGAATATGTATACATCAAGGAGTCTAATCTCAAATGTATACAAACAAAAACTACTAAACTAAAGTAGTTAGCCAAAAGTCAGATGATGGCTCCAGATAGGAAGTCATGAGGAAGCACCTGTAAAATCTCAGTCTGACCCGAGTATTATTTAAGAAGAAAATAATAAACGGATCAGTCTAGCTATAATTATCAGATAAAATGAGATAGAATATGAGATATGATAATAGAACGTATGATAACAAAAAGGTGTCATACTATGATAAGTATACATTAGAAATCCCACAAAAGTCATACAATATCTCAATAATCACAAAACAGAGAAAAGAATGTCATATTCTTAATTTAATTCACCAAGCCACAATAAAATGACATACTCATCAATGTCATCGGTAAAAGCTGGTGAAACATAAAATTCCAGAAATCAATAATTAGAAATCCAGAAATCACAATAAAAGAGGATGGCCAATCCTATAAAAATGAGCCGGAGCTCCTCCTGACTGGGTATAGTCCCCCATTGCGGACTTTGAGCCGAAGCTCCTCCTGACAGGGTATAGTCCCCCATTGCGGACTTTGAGCCGAAGCTCCTCCTGATGAGCCGAAGCTCCTCCTGACAGGGTATAGTCCCCCATTGCGGACTTTGAGCCGAAGCTCCTCCTGATGAGCCGAAGCTCCTCCTGACAGGGTATAGTCCCCCATTGCGGACTTTGAGCCGAAGCTCCTCCTGATGAGCCGAAGCTCAATAAAATGAAGTACAGTCCTTCACATGGACAAAGAGACATCGCTCAATCGCTAGTCTAAATCACAAGAATGATCATCATGATCATAAGGAAGTGTCGATTACATTAAGCTAGTAAATATAAGAGTTTAGCTTCATGTCCCATAACCACTTGCTTAACTCAAATATTTACGAACAAATTGTAGATCTGCACTAGAAAATTGTCACAAAAAGGGTTCAATCGAACAAGTCCATAAATTAACCGACGAAGTAAACGCAAGCGTTTCATACCACTTGTTTTGCTAAGCCGTTTAATTATATTTTCTCATACGAATGAGGTAAAGGTTTGTATATACTAGTAGATTGGAAAACCGGTTTGAGGAAACGAACTTTTGATATTGAAAATAGAGTTGAAATCCTTTTGATGAAAGAGTTTTGATATTTACTACTAGTATTGAAACCTTTATATTTTTAAAGTGACAAGTCATAGAAGTGATTGTAGAAACAATCAATTATAAAAGTTCACATTCGAAGACGTGAGTAAAATCCAAAGAAATCAGTTCCCAAAACCATCAAAGTAAGAAGTTCGGTTGAATGGTTTTCGGATAAGATTGCCTACGCAGAGTTATACGGGGTTCGACCTGACCGGTCAGGTCGCGGGGGTCCAGGGGGCAGCGCCCACGGCGGGGTGCGGGGCAGCGCCCCGTCAAAACGGTACGACTTAGTGAAGACAAGCGACCTAAGTGTTAAAAGGCGGGCGACTTAACAAAGTGGCCGAAAATAAATGATAACACAAAAAGGGAATCAACCCGACTTGATTAGAGTTGGATATTCAAGCACAATAGGGAAATAGGCAAAAGACTGCAGATTCAGACGTCTGGAATAATTGGTTCAGACGTCTGAATCTGGAAAATTAAATATTTTCCAGAACACAGATTCAGACGTCTGAACGAAATATTTCAGACGTCTGAAATAGGCAATTTAAGCCTATTTTCTTTCTGTTTGAAATCGAGCCAATTCAGACGTCTGGGGCAAAGATTCAGACGTCTGAATCTGGGAATAAAAATCTTCCCAATAAAGTATTCAGACGTCTGAATCTTACGTTCAGACGTCTGAAACTGGGGTTCAGGGCATTCCCTGAACCTAGACCAAATATGGCCAATTGAATACCGGAAGCGATCGATCGAGCGACAACGACTAAGGATTTACGCCAAGCGACAACCCAGCCTTAACGGCTCTTCGACACGCCTCAAATACCAATGTCCAAATATCCATAAAAGGA
Organism: Allium fistulosum; assembly: GCA_030737815.1. Classification (NCBI taxonomy): domain Eukaryota; kingdom Viridiplantae; phylum Streptophyta; class Magnoliopsida; order Asparagales; family Amaryllidaceae; genus Allium; species Allium fistulosum. Next base: position 791,688,615 of record CM060902.1, on the reverse strand, counting down.
TTTTCATAGATTTTGATTTCAAAACACCAAAAATTGGAATATACACCAAATCAATCCAAACCAAAATCAATTGCACAAGAATAAGTGTTAGGAATTCATACCTAACAATCGAAGATAATTAAAGACTTAGATGTGAGATAAAAATCTCACCTTTGAACCCAAACAAATGAAGAAGAAGCTTTGAAGCGATGGCAAGGGCAATCACTCTTCAATTCCAACTTAACAAGCTTGAATCTAAGCTAAAAGAGAAACATTTCCCGAATTTAGGTTTAGGAAATTTCTGAGATTGAAAGGAGAATGTGTTGGAGAAGAAGGAGATGAAGCTTACCAATGGGTTCTCTTTGAATTTGGAGCTAGAACAAGAGTTTGCAAATGGAACTAGGGTTTTGTAATTTCTAATTCCTCTTCCTCTCCACCATTTTCAGTTTGCTTGAGGAAATGAAATGAAATGGGAGTGAATGGATGAAGAGTTAGAGAGGTAGGAGGTTAAGTGGGGTTATTGGGCTGAAACCCAACCCAAAGCCCTAAGTGAAAAGTGGCAAAATTCTCCTAACTCCAAACATATCGAAGCTTACACTCAAAAAGATCGCAAACGACATTTTGGACTCAATGGGGGTGGTCTCGAGTCCCAATTCGACTGTTTGCAAAAAGTAGCTTTTCGGACCAAAATCCGACGAACGATGAAATATTTAAATAAAATATTTAAATATAAAATCGATAAATATGCGGGTTGTTACAAAGGTTTTGTTTACCATAAAAGAAAATAGGGGAGAGGTACACGACGCTAGGACGCAAGACAGGCTGCGAGGCACCGATGTATGGAGGAGGTAGGTGGAGCCGGCTGCAGATCTGGTCGAGGCTGCTTGAGTGGCCAAGACAGAGGTGGATCCGATGGGATGATGGGAGAAGTGGCTGCAAAACCCGCATGGAGGCTGTGATGGAGGAAAAACAAGGCCGCGAGGGTTCTTCATGTGGAGGAGGTGGAGTTGGAGGGTGACCGCATGGTGATGGCGGGAGGCCGTACACGACTGAGGCGGGCGGAAGGTGATTGTCATCTTGGTGAGGATGCGAAGGGGAGCGAACGGAGTGGCGGAGGGAAGCGATGAGCACTGGTGGGAAGTCGGCGGTGGCGGTGGTGTGGAGTGCGGAGGTGTTTGTGGCTTGCATGCATCCAGGAAAAGGGAGGGGAGAAAGAATATGAGGAGAAGAAAATGACAGAGGGAAGGAGGAATATGAGGAAGGAAGATGAGAGAGGGGGTGAGGTCGGAAATAGTGGACGCGAGCAGGCATGCAGAGCAAAAATATGGCAACCGAAGATTTTAATGAATAGGCAATGAAATAAACAGAAGAAAATGAAACGGTGTCATTTTAAAAACCAAAAGCTGAATTAATAAATGTTAGACTCCAAAAGTTAACACACAATGAGAATTGAAAAGGTCACGGTAATCAAAAGATTTTTAAAACACTTACCGATACGGTAGGCAGTGTTTCGCATATTCCTCCACACTCAAGATTTCGAAATTGACAATTGAATATACCATGAAGATCAGCGCGACGAGGCGATCAAAACGGTATACAGATATCAGTGGTACGATCAAATTATAAAAATTCGAATTTTCTACTAGCGGAAAATGCAACAAAAACGCAGGAAAATAAGATCGACGGAGCTAAAGGTGTCCGAATTTTGACGAATGAAAAATAGCGTTTGCTCAGAAGATGTTTTAGAATTTTTCTATGTAAAAATATTTAGGTTCCGAAAATATTTTATTTTCATCGCTTTTTAACTGATTAAATTGAAGTAAATTTACGCGTGAAATAAACTTTCATATTTTCGGACGAAAATTTACCAGTTGCTATGTTTAATTAGACGCATTCCAAATATCAAATTTATATTTCAAATTTTATCGTTTAAAATTTCGCAAATTTTCAATTAAATACGTTACTAAAACCGGTTAAATCGACGGGTCGTTACATCAAGTTTCGTAGCGATCAGACTTACTGTTTGGCCATGCGAGCTTGAAACGCGTAGAAATTAAATTTAGAATTTAATTAAAATTAATTGATTTTGAAAGGCTATCTTCACCATACGATCGAATTAGGCCTCAAGGCTAGTTCCATTACGTTCGGAATGGGGGTAAAACATTATGAACGCCAGGTGGCATGCTTCGTTTGGAGTTTGGAATTTCAAGCGTTTAAAAGCGAGATATTTTCTAATTATAAAAATATATATATCCATTCAAAGTCAACACTTAACATCAGCTGCCTGCTTTCTGTCTCCCTCGTACCCCTCCTTTCCCCTTTATCTCAATTTAAATCGTTTCAGAACGAAAAAAATACAGAACGAGAAAAAAAACGCGATCGAAGAAAAATAAAAGAAGGCAACCTCGAAGTCGAGGCTGTTGGGAGGATTTTTCGGCGATCTCGTTTATTGGCGTGCGAGTGGGTGGTGCTGTAGGCGGCGAACTAGAAGGCAACGTGAGGTGGAGGCATGCTTGGAGGTGTGGTTGCAGGGGCGGAGCGGCGGCGTCTCTGGATGGGGTGTGGGATGCTCGATGGTGGTTCTGGTGGTCGTGTGATGCACGCGCAGTTGAGAACGATCGCGTTCGTGGGTCGCATGTGGGATTCTAGTGCAGTCTAGGGTACGAGTGGGAAAGAGGGTGTGCTGTAGTTAGGTATTGTTAACCATTTTATTAATTTTATTAAATAAGTTAATTAAGTTTTTATTAATCGTTATGCTGATTATCATATAACTTCTCCGTACAAGGTCTGTTTCGAACGAAACGAGTGGCGTCGGATTCGTGTCGACAAAGGCTGCGTCATGGATTTGAGCTGGAATTTATTTGAAGCTGAAATATTTTTCAGTTTCAAAGGTGAGTGTTTTATAACGCTCACGAAGTACTAAATTATTTTTATGTTAGTTAAATTGAAATCCTGAAGTGATTTAAATTTATTGGTTGTTGTTTGGTAAACTTTAACTGACATGAAAATCGATTTAGAAATTTATATGTTAAAATTTTTGAATTAACAGTTAAATTGAAACTAGAACTAAACTGATAGTTAAATTCCCAATTATTAATAATTGGTTAATTGTTTTGATATATTGACTGTTTTGGGAATGTTGATTATGATGGATGCTATTGATTGATATTTTGGATGATTTGGATGTTTATTTATTTTATATATCATTTATTATCCTGTATATTATTTTACAGTATATAAAACTGTAAATCGAATTATTTCAGATAAATCGAGAAATAGGTTGAAATGATATATACATATGACATTTTTTTTGGGTTGAAATGATATATATCCATCCCTGAATTAAATTGAAATAATTAATTCACTTAGCCATAGGATAGAAAATTATATACGGACACCGGATTGGTTAAATTAAATGATTTTAGAATTTTGACTTGAAATTATTTAAATGATTTTGATTTAAAGAAATAAAATTCAAATTAATGAAAATTGAATTATTTTCGAACTTGAGCTCGAAATGTTGAAATTTAAATTTGGTAACAGTAATTGGTTAAATAATCGAAGTTGATAATTTAAAGTTATAATCGAAATATGATTTGAATTTCGGAAATTGATTTGTTTTAAAAGACTGGACTTTTATTCAAACTTTGAATATTCCTAAGTGAAAGTGTAGCGACCCGACTTCCTACGCCCAGAAAGTCGTATCGATTTTAAGAAAAGAAAGAGGCGAGAAAGTAGGAAAGATAGAGAAGAAAGAAGAAAACACACCAGAATCTCAACAGCGGAACGAATGAAATATAATATATCACATAAGAGATTACATAATATCATATATATCGGAGTTACACAGATAATACAACACATACTAGACAGTTATAAACACCTGTCTAGTTAATACAACTCGATACATCTCAATACAATACAGAGATACAACACAGCGGAATACAAATAAATACTAACACAGCGGAATCACTATATATCTATACGCTGAAGCCTCCTGCTCCATTGCTCCTCCAGAATACGTCAAAGCTAACCTGAATCCCTTGGCTACCCGTAAAAATTTGGGTACCCGAGAGTTTAGGAAAAACAGAAAAATAAACTCCGGGTCAGACATGGGTCTGGTATGAGTAACAGGTTAAAGTTGTTTAACTTGAAAAACCTTTGAAAACAAAAGGTATCACGTAAGACATCCCACACATAAACATGGAAATGTTTTTACCTTACGCTAACCAAACATTTGATAGGAAATCCAGTTATATTATAATAGCGTCTAGGGTTTTCAAGTAAATAGAAAATAGCTGAAATTGTTACATGATTAAATTCCAGCATACTAGCCACAACGTGGGTAATACAATCAAAACCGTAAAGTCTCGTAGGGAAAATGGGTTTCCAACAATGGCAGGGCTACTGGGGTACCGCCCGTCACAGTACGTGGCCTAGATCACCGTACCGAGGACCCACCCTAAGTCCCCTGCAACACAAGACCGGAACCATCCCTTACTGGACAGTTCCAAACAAGACAACCCCGACGGTTGTAGCTACTAAACCGCCCACACAGCCGAATAAAAAGGGACTCTAGACAGGGGTATATCTCGCTCTCAAGTGGGTGCTACCCACGAAGCCTTGCTGCACCTCCCCTGTTTTAGCCATTCCCGGTTGATGAGGCTTGAGGTCACGATTACCTTTAGAGAACACATCTCTTAGAATGCTCACCGCCCGCCTGACGATGTTCTGAAAGCATTCGATCCATATAAGTTCGTTCCGGGTTCGAACGAAACCGAAGGCATTATCTCGTTACACTCATTTTGGAATCACCCTCAGAGTTAACGACAATAACCCTTGCAATTTGAACCACCATCTCGAATCTATAAGTACTATCTCCGTCAAACTCATTACGGAATCACCCACAGAGTTATACTGACGAATAGTTCTTATACCTCGAGTCTTCACTTGCTCCATTTGGATTTCACGACCTAACGTTATTTTGGATCGATGGGGTATTCGGGTCTCCAGACCTAGAATCCCGGTATACGGAAACCCGATCCCGGTCTCATCGAAATCCAAACCGTATCTTTTAAGGCCAAGTTGTTTTAAAGTTAAAACAATTCAATTTATTATCTATATCAACACAGATAGATAAAACACAATATAACAATGGAGAATAACATCATCATCATAAACAGATAATCCATATTATCTACTCAAACAGATAATCAATATCATCATACTTAACCAAGCATCCATAACACAATAGATATATATCTGAGATCACAATCAATCATGGAAATCAATATCATCCATCATATATAAACAAAGATTAATAATCACCTCATTTTATAATTAATTTAAAATGAATTAAACTAATTACAAATCTTTAATTAATTTAATGTAAATTAAATTAATTACTCCACCATTATTAAACTTGCTTATACTACTATTAATTAATTATCAATCAATTAATTAATCATCATCCAATTATTCATTTTAATTAATCGTCCTTGATTAATTATCTTTAATTACATTTAAAGTAAATTATCCTTTAGTTATTTTTACAAATTAATTATCTTTAACCAAATATAGGAAATAACCTTTACCTTACTTCATTTATTAATTAACCTAAATTAATTACATTACTTAATTTATTTTATTAATAAATCTCTTCCTTTATTAATTAATTCCAAATAAATTCATTCTAAGATTTCAGCATTTATAATAAATGATCTCTAATTACATTTACTATTTAATTCTATTACATCAAGTAATTAACTTTTAATTAGTTATTTTATTTCTTAATTTTTATTAAGAAAACTAATTTCCAAATCACATATATTAATCTCCTTGATTAATAACATACAGTAATTAATTATCCTTAATTAATTACTCCCAATAAACAGACTTAAATTAATCCCTTGATTAATTTCAAGTAATTTTTATTTAAATTACTTCTAATAACAAATCATTATCCAATAAATTACATCCTGTAATTATTCATAAATTACTTTCCCTAAGTAATCATATCTCCAAATCATCAAGTGATTAATCCCCATTAATTTAACTTAATTAATTAACTCAAATTAATCAATTACCCAATTAACTAAAGTGAGTAATTAATTTCTTACTTAAATTCCATTAAGTAATTACACTTAAACATTTACAAATGTTGATTATCAAATTAATTAATCTAATTAACTATTTAAAAATCAATTATATTAATTAATCATAAAATGATCTAGTTAATGACATTCATTATTATTTATTAATTACTTTTATCTTAAATAATAACTTACAATTTCCTTATTATTAATTATAAGTTCCATTAACCCTTCATTAATTAATTAAAGTCAAATCTATGATTCTTAATTACATATTAATTACTTAACTCCTTATTTTACTTTAATTAATACATTTCAACTTATAATTACTAATTAAATCAATACCGTTTTATCGATTATCATTCTAATTATTTCAATGGACAATGCATTTAAATCTTTAATCTTTATTTACTTAAAGAAAACTCCTTTTTCAATATTGATTAAATTTCATTTATATATGTTCGAAACATATATTCCATTTTTCCCTTTTGAACTTTCATTTTAAACTCCAAGTTTAAACTATCACTAATTTAACTTAAATCACTTTAAACTAACTTTAAAAAAACTTTAAATTATAACTTAAAGCAATACCTTAGTTATGAAAGAATTTTAAATCTAATTCCCTCAAATTCAAAATATTTAAACTTATTTAAATTATTTTAAATTTTAAACTTCTTTCATTTCAAAACTGGAATTTAAACATTCCTTTGGACTCAGTTAAACTTTGACTTAAAATTTAAAACCCATACTTTAAAAACTGGGAACAAGCTACAGGTTACAACCCTGTAAACCAAACTACCCGAGTTCACCCAAAATACTTCGAGAAAAACATGATTCCTCCCGAGCCAAACAAAAATTTACTCGAGTAAAACTTCGAGTTTCCCCAACCAAAGACAACAGCTCCAGATTATCTGAAACTGCCCCGTGCACGTGCACGCCTTCATTCGTCACTGCCGATCGACCACGACCAACTCCTCTTTACGGTGATCGCTTCCACATCCTTTCCCAAATCCCAAATCGACCACCCAAACTCGAGATCGAATTCGAGTTGCTAAATCAAAGCCTGGAGCATGAAAACGATATCGCCTCGAAACCTGGCAACACCCCGCGCTCCACGCTCCGACCACCAGAGGCCACCCAACTCCGGCCATAGCCTCAACCACCTCTCCTCTACCACAATCCAAAGTCGCGCTACACTCGGTCCTCCCATGAGTTCGAACGAGACGAAAAACAAAAGACTCGCAAAACTAGGTTACCAGATTTTACAAGCTTCCCGCCGCCACCACGTTCATCTGCCGACCACCACTGCATTTTTCCTGTAACCACCCTAGGCTCCTCTATCTCCAGACCAGAACTCAACCTCTCCAGACGACGAGATCGTCCACGGCAACCCAAAACACTTAAAACAGTCGAGCCAAAACTGCTCTTCACCCCTTGCCTTAAAAATTTTAAATCTTGTTTTAAAAATTCTATTTTTGTATGTAGAATCGATTTATACTCCTGAATCCTTAAAATCAGAGTTTTGATTTAAACATATATAAAGTAGTATTTTGCTTTCTTGGTTCCCAGGGTAAATTATAGGTTGATTCATCTTAACTAGATTTTTAACAACTAGATTATAGCCAAACAAACAACTTTTGTTTACTTCCTACATTCAAACAATTTGTAGATCAAGTGGTGAGGGATTTGTTTACTAATCTACTCAAAGAGATATCATCAGATAACAGAGTATCAAAGGTAACAGATATACATAGATTTGCACAAACATATATACCAAAATTCACATTATCACAGAGAAACAAACACTACATTAACTTAAGTTATATTTTTAAACAAAATGTTACTCACCAGGCTTGATAAAAGAACAGAGCACTGTGTTGAAATCTGTTTTGAACTGGAAAAATGTCTTCATTTATATCTTCTGCCAATAATCTTGTTGTAGTTGTAGTTGCTTGATCGTTGATGTTTAAATGAAATCTTGTTTAAGTTTTAATGGAGTTTTCATTTTAGTTTTGCTTAGCTCGAACTGAAAATGGAAAGTGACAAGAGAAAGTTGCTTTCAGGCTATGTATAAAACAGGATTACAGGGTTTATATTTTCTTTGGGCAAAACAGTGTACACTTTGTACAATTTCCAGAGATTTTTCTATGCTTATGGCCGAGATTACATGTCTTGTACTTAGAAAAGATATTTGCTTTACTCTCATTAAATGTTATGTCCTTTATGTTTTAGTTTATACTTATCTATATATTTTTTTATACTTGCCCAAGTCTTATTTTACAAGCCACAAACATATATTATCACTTTACTTTAAATCTTGTTGTTCTTAAGTTTGCATACATACTATCTTTACTTACCAGCCTATATATCTACCTATACTTAGTTATACTCAAGACTGCATATCTATATATTATTCGAGCCATTTGTCTCATATCTCTTATGCTTACTTTTATAACTTTTGACTATGCAGATTTATTTTTCAAGCTTACTTAACTATGCAGGTTTCACTTAGGGCTTGCAAATCATCTTAAGTATTATACTCCTGTTTTACATTTGAAATGTGATTGAAGATTATTTCTCATTATTCACATGCCTATGCAGATTTAATTTGAAGGCTGGGAAATCATTCTTATGTATTTTCTTGCCTGGTTTACATTTTGAAATGTATTTGAAATATTATTTCCTACGGTTCACTTGCTTATGCAGCTTTCTAGTTTGAATGCTAATGAAATGTAAGTGGGTGTTATTCTAACATGTTGTTTGATTTATTTAATGTATTTGTTTTATTATTTACAAAACTATGAAATTTACTTATGTATATTTGTTTCACTCTATGTCCAACTTACCACTAAAATCTTGTATTTCAACATGTATATTTACATTTATTAATATTATAAAACTCATTTATCAAATTTAAAAATAATTAAACAAAAGAAATTATTTTTTTTACTATCAACTACTTATCCTATAATATATATACCAAAGTATTATTTGACACATTGAATTTAAAACTTATATACATTTTTAAACTATATTTTTAACAAGCTAAACTTAAAAAGAAAATAGAACAAATCTCTTTGTGAATTAAATATTAAATTTAAACTAAAGTTAGAATAAGTTTTAAAACTATTTAAACATTTATCTTCAGTATTTAACCCATATATTCATTTATTTAATAGCTTTGAAAAGCTAAATATCAATTAAATCAAAATTCCCAAATTACCAAAAGAAATTTGAAAACATAATTTATTAGTTAAATTTAAAACAAAGCTTTCCTATCTACAATATATATAAATATATATTATAAATAGAAAATAATTTATTAGTTTTAAAAGATAAAACTTACCAATACGATAATTAATTAAAGAAAAGTATTCATTTAAGTCTCATAAATCCAAGATATATCAAAACAATTTAATATTTAATATAAATTATTAAATTGTTATTGCTCGAAATTCCGGGTCGTCACAGAAAGTAATTAAATCGATATTTCAAAAGTTGAGCTCGGAATCGAATTATTTTAAAGATTCGGACATTGAATTGAACATCGAAGTTAATTTTGATTTAAATGATTTAAATCAATACTATGAAAATCGAGCTCGAAATTGATATGATTTGAAATGGTTTAAAATGGAGAATTGAGTTGAAATTGAAATCGTAATTGAATTAATTTGAAATTGAAATCGATTTGAATTAAAATTGGGATCGAAGTTAATTTGAATTGAAATCAAAATGGAATCGATTAAATTGAAATGGAAATTGAATTGTTTGAACTGGAAGGTTTGGAATTGGATTAGTTTGACTTTGAAACTATTTTCAAAATAAATTATATTATTATATAAATTGTTTAAAATCTATCTTCTTAAATAATTAAATTATTTTGACTATCCAAATTATTTTATTATATAAACCATTTTCAATACTCAAACCATTTTATATTAAACTATTTTAACTTTTAAACTATTTAAAAAAATTCAGACTATTTTCCAAAAATTCAAACTGGTCAGAGTGGGAATCGTTTATATTTAAATCATGGATTTAAATACGAATTGGGTTAAAATGAAGTTATAACCTAAATTGAAATTCGAAACAATTTTGGAAGCGAAATCGAGATATTAAGGCGAAAATGATTTTGAAGTGAAATAGTATATTTGAGTAAATATGATGATTTTGAAATGAGATTATATTTTAAAGCGAATATGATATTTTGATATCAAATACGAATTGTTTTCGAAATATAAAAGTACCAACCGGTGTGTAAAATGACATTTGGTTGTTAAAGAGACCGAGTGTAACGACCCTAGATTTTAATTTATTTAAATTTATAATTAAATAAATTTTTGAGTAAAAGTTTGTGAAATTTATTATAAAGTGATGCGAGTTTCCCCAAGTTCGAATGAATTCTGTATAAATCATTTGATATTTAAAATATTTAAAATACAATGTAAATACAAGATGATAAGTATTTAAGTTGAAAGTTTATATGTAAGTTAAACTAATTATTGAAAATTTGAAATAAATAAAACTAATAAACAAAAGCATAGCAAATAAAATACATTCACATATAAACAACAAACCAGACCACACTTATAAACATATACATACAAAACAAATGTATTCAAACAAGACTTAAGCAATTGATGCAGCCACCATGTAAAAGGAAGGATAATCAATGCAAATATCTATGTACCAACTAACATCATCTCAGCCGAAAGTAAAGGACTAAGGGAATAAATGCAACATACTTCCAGCATTTAATACAAAGCATCTTCAGCCATACCCTATTGTATAAACAAACATCACTTTGTACAAAATAATAGCATACCTATCATCTTTGTTTTTTCTTTATACATATCAGTCTCGTTCATTTTCGAGCTGAGTAAAACCAGAGAAAAACATCATTTCATATTGAAAACAACAATACAACTTGAACAACAATCAACAACAAACAGAGATTAAGGCAAGAAGGAGTTGCAGAAAATTCAAAACTGTTTGCAACAAGCAAGCTCTGTTCAGCCTCAAAACATGTGAGTAAACATAATTTTTAAAAAAAGAGTTTAAGTCATTTAAAAACAGTTCAAACTTCATCTATAAACTGTTTTGTATATGCTTCAGTTAGCATAAGGTTTTAATAAGCTGTGTTCTCTGAAAATTTGTTACAGATTTCATTTTCTTGTTCAAACACTCAAACTATTCTTGTTTAAATCATTTTGTAAGCTTTTATTCTCCACAAACAAGTTGTTAAACAAAAAAATAAGATTTTTAAAGGTTGATTTAAACCATGGTCCAAAAAGTTTAGTTTGAAAATAAATGAATCTGAACCTGTAAACTCCATGTTTATAGCAAAAAAGGAATTTTATGATAAAGTCAAGCATTTTTATTTGACGATTTGATTACATATCTCGAATGAACATACAAAGACATGATTTTTAAAAGCAATATGATGATTTTTAACTGAGTATTCAAAGAGCAGTTCGAATTTAAACAAAATTCGCATTTTTCCAAATTTCTAGCGATCGATCCAATAATAAATGTTGAAAATTGGGTTGAAGCTTGTATGAACTTCGGTGATGTCGAGAAAATTACTGAATAAATTTTCAAATTCATGAATCGAAGGGACGAAGCCAAACTAGGGCTTGTGACCGCGTTTTGAACAGGGTCAGTAGCAAGATGATTTCATCTTCTTGGAGCGATCGAGTTGCACACTGTCCTGTGAGTTGATAGTATGGAGGGTGTCGAGGTCGTGGCCGAAATTTCGTATTTTCTGGTGGTCGATGTTGGGCGAACGACAACGTTCCAGGTTTGGATGACTTCAGTGATGAAGTTCCAGGTCGTGGATTTTAGCTCGAATTTGATTTTGAGGGGGTGAGTGGATTCTGGCGATTGGGGATGGATACTCGAAGCATCGTCGACTTGCTCGACGTTGCGGCGTCGCCTGGAGGCGATTAATGGCAGCGTGCACGTGCACGTTGATGATTCGCGTATCAGTAAAATTAGGTTGGGTGAAGAACTCGAAGAAACGTTCGAGTAGATGATGGGGATACTCGGGTTCTCCTGTACTCGAGTAGTGTTGTTTGAAATAATTTTTGTAGTTTAAAATTTAAAACTGAGAAGTACGGGGGAGGAAGAAGATTGGCTCGGGGAAATCACGAGCGTGACTCGGTGAAAAAAAAAACTAGGTTTTACTCGGGTTATTTTAAATATGGGTTTGGCCCAAATAAAATTTAAGTTTTCTATTAACAGATTTTAGATTTGTAAAGGAAATAATATTAACTATATTGAATTAAAAACTGATTACCATTTTCAATGAATCAAGTGGATACTCAATAATCTAATTTATACTTTAAATAATTGAATTTAAAGATATGAATTGAAGTTAAATTTACCTTAAATTTTAATGTAACAATAATGTAACAACCCTGTATTTTACAATTATTTTTAAATTGATTTCCAGATTTAAAAGCTTTATTTATGAAAAGAATAAATTTTGTTATTGTAAGTATAAAAAAAAAACTTTGATTTTGTATGTGGATTAGAATTCCAAATATGACTAAATTTAATATTTCCAGAAAATGTGAATTTTGGTCAAATAGTCAAACTTTGACTTTTAACTTAAAAATTTAAAAGTTTGAAATTTTAAATTTTATCTTTTATTATGAAAATAGATTTAATTCCATGGATACAGCTTTTCGTTTCGTTGGAAACAGAGTTAAATTGTGAAAGTTATGTATATTTCAATATTGTGTGTAAACTGATGTATTTAGCAATATTGTCTATTTTAAATTATATTTTATTTGTCATATTTTGTTCTAATATGTGTTAGTATTTTATTTTATGTATAATTTTGTCTTTTAAATAATTTAAAGTGATTATATAATTTTTCCAAAGCGTATTGAATTTATTTTCTATTTTTAAAGGCTAGTTTCTATTTTTCTGCTATTTTCTTCAATTAAATTATATTCAATTAAAATTTATTTATTCATTTTGTGAATGCATTTTTATTTTATGTTATTATCTTTGTTTATAAATGTTTTACAAGTCCATAAACTTTTTCCAAAGTCCATTGCATTTATTTTTCATATTTTCAAGACTAGTTGCAATTTTTGCTGTTTTACTTAATTAAATTTTATATAATTAATAATTAATTTATTTTTGTTTATTTACTAAATTTTCGTATTTTATCTGAGTTTATATATATATTTCAGTTATATAAAACTTAAAAAGAAATTAGAGGAAATATGAAAAGTTTTAAACTATTGAAATTCCTATGGCTTTTCACCTCCCGACCTTTCACTTTCTCAACTCCTCTCTTCAATGTTTTTGGCCATGCATACCCTATTCTTTTCAGCGGACTTCTTTTCATTTTTTTCACGCAAACACTTCTCTTTCTCCTCCAAAAAAATCACGGCCATGGCTTCAAAATTTTGGGTAAAAATTCCTTCTTTCTTCCTTGTTTTCTATGTTTTTCTATTGAAACTGCATATGCTCTCTACCTTCATAGTTTGGTTCCACCTCCTCCAGGCTTTGGCCGACCACCACGACCCCCTTCCTCTGACCATCACCCATCCTAGAAACCCTCCTCCTTAGGCCTAACCAATCCAAGTCCAAGATCTACACAAAATCCACCAAAAACCATCACAAACTATCACTTATGACCTAGAATTGTCATCTCCTCCTTCTACCACCTTTTACCACCACTACCTCCACCACCACCACCTCTGACCTGACCTTCCACCACCTCTGGCCCACACTCCAGCCACCACCTGACCACCACATACCATGGCCAAGCCACATCAGCAAGGGGCCGAACCCTATGGTGCAACAAAAGCCACACTTTGCCTTGAAACCCTTTGGTATTCCATTGCCTTCAACACCTTGTAACTTCCACTCACCTTCATCACCTTGTAGCCGCACCTTTTCCAGACCATACCTGATCCAAACCATGCCTTTAGCCGTGCCATTTCAGATCTGGAGCTGAAGCATAGGTGGTAGGAAGCAAGTGCAAACACTTTGACTTTGTTTATGCATCCATTTCTAGCATTGTTTATTGAATTTTTGGGTTGAAATCTTATGTTGTTTGTAATTGTTTGGTTTGAATGTGACAAGGCAATTAGCTTTGGCTCTCCCACACTCAAATAATTATCGTGCTCTCGTGCCTCTGGAAATCTTTGTTGTGCGTTTGTGGTTGTCATCTCCAGCTTGAACAAGTGAGTAATTCTCACCAGACAATGTGTACTTATATAACTAGTAAACTGACACCATTTGAATCTGTAAAATTATATCATCCTGTTGTAACTGTTATATTATGATCATATAATGTTTACCCCTGTTATTACATATGTTATATCATCTATTACTGTTATCTCATGCTATTCTGTTTATTTATATCAGTTTATCACACTGCAAGTTCCCTGTAGATTAGAATCACTATGGGTTGAAATGATACATACCCGAACGGACTTTAGAATAAGGAAAAATCGTTATGGGCTGAAATGATAGGCCTGAACGGTTTTTATTTATTTATTTATATTACTTGGGATTGCGGGTTTGAAATGATAAAACCCGGTTTTTCTTTGTAAACTGCGGATTGAAATGATACATATCCGTATCACTTGACCTAGGCTAGAAAATTATATACAGACCCGTGGTTTATATATTTTTCTGAAATTTTTAAAATACTTTTTTTAATGTAAATATTATGGTATTTTGATTTAAATTTCATTAAAATGATTTCTATAAAGTATTTGTGATTTTCTACCAATTAAATAAGTGAATTAAGTAAATGGTGAAGTAGAATTTGAAATATAAGTTAATTTTGGAATTTATGATTTTGTTTATAAATGGAATTTTTGTAAAGTAAGAAAATATGACAAATTTGATTTAAAGATGAATTTAATGATTTTTATTAAGTAATAATAATGTTTTAAAGGTGTTAATGATTTTGTATAAATTAAAATATGGAATAAATGAACATTTAAGCTGAATTTGGAAATATAACTTAAATTGAATTTTGTGAAATTTGTTTAAAAGTGAAATTTTAATTAAGTAAAATAAATGGAAATAAGCTATATTTTTGGAAATTTAACTTAGTTGTTAAGTTAATAATTTAATTAAAGAAATGAAAATTTAATTGTTATTAAATTTGATTTTTGTATGGAAATTTGACTTTATAAAATCATAGAAATAAAGGTATTTAAATGATTGTGTTAAATGTGAAATATATGATTTTATAAGTTAAAATGATTTATATTAAAAGTTAATTATTTGTGGAATTGTAAATAAAACTCTGAATATGATTTAACAACATTTTGAAATGTAATGTAAAGGATATGACAGCATTTTGTAAATGTTGTAGTGTTTTAAATGAACTAAAAGGTTAATTTGAAATAAAGGCTATTATAGCACTTTGTAAGTGCTATAGTGGTTAAACTTAACATGTAAGTTAATTGAAACTTAAAAGAAATCTATTACAGCATTTAACGCTGTCTTTTGTTAATTAACTGTTTTAAACTATAACTTTACGTAGCATTTTATAAGTGCTACGAAAACTATATTTTGTTGTTTTAAATTAATTTTAATGAAAAATAATCTCTGGAAAATGATATAATTTTGGGAAATTAAATGTTAAATTTCTAAAGATAATGAAGAGATATTTAAGTGGAAGAATTTGATTTCTAATGTGAGTTTGAAATGGTATTTAAATTTAATAAAATGAATGGATTTAAATGGTATTTAAATGAATAAAAATGAATGGTGTTTTGAATAATATTTTGATATTGTGAAATGAGTTTGAAATGATACTTGATTTCTGACTTATTTAATTTATTTGATAAATGAATATTTGAAGTATATATTAATTGAGTTTACTTAAATGATATTGGATTTATGAAATGTGGGAGATTTAAAGTTTTGAAATATACTAAAGATTGAATATTGTATTTTGTGGATTAAATCTATATTGGAAATTGATAAGATTTGAAACGGTTTGTTGGTAAACTGTAATTGAATTGAAATTTGATGGTTTGAATTTAATAAGTTTGTAAATGTATAGAATTTAAAGATGATTTTAAATATATGATTTCGAAATGCTGTGATTTTCAAAGTATAATAATTTCAAATGTTTTGTTTCAAAAGAGTTATAACTTTGAAAGTATAAACTATTTTGAAAGGTGAATATATGTTTGAAATGGAAATGATATTGTTTTGAAATGAATATAGTTTTGAAATAAAAATGATTTTTGTTTCGAAGTATAACTATCAAAGGTATGATATTTTGATATATAAAAATGATTTGAAATAAAGTTTGAAAAGATATGATATTTTGATGTATTAAAATGATTTGAAAAGAAGTTTGAAAGGATACGATATTTTGGAATATTGCAATGATTTGGAAATGATAAATCTTTATTTTGATAAAGACATGATTTTGAAATGATATCTTATTTTGAAGTAAAGTATTGTTTTTAAAAGTTATAACCACGGGTTATAATAACGATTGGTTGGCAAAGAGACCGGGATCGGATATGGACATACTCTCTGTCGATACCGAAAACCACTTTGACAACCGTGTACGCAGTGGAGATTCCAGAATGAAGTAGGATGGTGGCGACGTTCTTAAGGTATGTTACGTGGACCCAACTCCCGTGAGTTGGCATAAGGTGGCTAAAACAGGAGCGATTGAAGTACCAAGGAGGTAGCACCTCTTATCGGACACACTTCTTCGATACCATTCTATTACTTGTGATTGATTTGGTGGCCACCCTTGATTGGGAGTGTTGTTCGAGGTGGGCGGTAGTGGCTGCTATGCGTCACCACTAGTCCGGATGCGTAATTGGTATATCTACCCTGGCATTGCCTAGTTGTGCCGTGTCACCTACCATATCGAGCTTTACTACGATTATGATTTTAAGATCCGATCGCGTTAAGGTTCTCCATCCCCTTAACGCTATTTTCTATATGATTATACTTTACTGATTAGACATTATTATAATAGCGAATATTACTACATAGTAGATAGTTTAACGGATCCTTAAAGAATGGGCGGTCCCAAGCATTCTTTAAGTTACTTGTACCTTATTACAGTTCACTTGAGTTGGTTTATATTATATAAGTATATATTGTCCTGACTCGAGTGTTTTGTGTTTTGCTTTACGCTCGGGTCAGCCTGAGTTATTCACAGATTTGGATTTCCACTCTCTTGGAGATTTGAATCGCTGGAGATTATCTGCTTGTCTTGTCCTATCTACTTCAGTTCCGTTGTCCTACTCAGCTTGTACTTGGTTATTTTATTGAGACTTCTGTTGTTCTCTATTTCTTTTGGTATATCTTATGTAACTCTGACATATTTATATAGTAGCTTCATGAACTACTATTTCTTTTACTTCCGCTGCATTATATTACTCTGTGTCTGTGATCTGTGATTATATTTATTTACTGTATATTCTGAGATTTGCCAAATTTTATTTACAACGCGGTATTTTGAGCAATTCAACTCCGGCATGAGTGTCTGCCTATACACTTATAATGGATGCGAATGGTTGAAAATATCGGGTCGTTACAGTTGGTATCAGAGCTTTGGCTTTGAGGCAAAACTCAGCATATAGAGTAGATTTATTTACAGAATCACTTTCGTTGAGTTTGAATCTTTTCCTCTTGATTCGAATTTCCTTTTAATTTTTGGAACGTTCCCTGCGGTTCCAAAATTCATTCTTGTCCCTCACTATTCATCTTCTTTTGATTCTGGAGTATCCCATAACTCCGCTTCGAATGAGCTTTATAGTAAATTGGTGGTCTCGCCAATATTCTAATGACTTGAAAAAGGGGGAAAACTCCTTTACAAATTTGCATCGATTCACTAGAGATTTATATTTATCCTTGGTTTAGATGCTAATATCTTTTGTTATTCCAAACTCTATCTCTTGAGATCGGATGTAGATTTACCCCAGGAAAATCCACATTTGCCCTTATTCATTAAGTCACGGTTGACCCGGTTAAGGTTGCCCGCGATTTATCTAAGCTTATCCATCTTCATATTTTGTTAATTAATCATCTTGTCTTTGTTTCTAAACTATCTCCAACATTTTTAATTGTACTTTTAAATCTATATTTTATTATATATTGTGTTGTTTGAGTTGTTGATGTCGATTTGGATTTCCGATCGATTCGTCTGATCAACGCTATCGATAGGATTTCTAAAACACTTTGACAGAACAAACCGATACAATATTATTTTAAAATTTGGTTAATTAAATAAATTTTAATATATAAGTAAATTTATGGAACTTAATAAATTGGTTTAAATTGATTATTTAAAATGATAATACTTGATTTATCATTTATTGTTCTACAAAGGAATTTATAAATAGTTGTTTATAAATTTATTTGGGAACTGAAATGAATTTTAAACAAGAAATTTAAAGAGTTTAATTTCCGATGGATTTCAAACCTTGTGTTTAAAATTTTTAAAAGGATATTATTTAAAGTATTTTTGAATAAATTTCTTTTTTTGTCTCTAAAGGATTTTAAAGTTTAAAAATTAAGTGCTCTTCTCTTTGTCGCTGAAAAATAATTTCGGTGATGACTGCAGCATCATCGACGTTCATTTTCGAGTTTCGAAGTGAAGAAACCATTCTGTAGTCTTGCTACAGCTTTGTTTTGGGAAACTTGATTGATATAAATTTCTAAAATATGATTGATTTATAAAATATATAGATATATGATTTAAATTTGATTTGACAAATTATGTACATACATTTATCTATCTCTAAATGGTTTGAAAGAAATCGGAGATTTTATTCTTAAATTCTATCTTAAATAATAACTTCAAGTATAAAAAGAAAATCAAAATTTTTGAATAGATGATTCAAGCTTGAAATGATTGAATTAGGATGTTTATAGTGTATATTAATTTTAGAAAGTTTTATTTGTATAATTCTCAATTGCATTCCAATATAACTTACCTTAATTTTTAGAAGTTAACAATGTAATTGGATAATATACAATATAAAAAGATTTTTATAAATAAAATTTGAGTGGTTATAATAAATATTATACACTTAAATTTTAGTTATAAAAAGATTAACACAGGTAAATAGACTAAAAGGTTAATTGAATAATTTACAATACAAATGATGTTAAGGGAATTAGGAATAAATTAAAACAGTTATAATAAGTGTAAGCATATTTAACATATGTGATAAAATATTTGAGAGGGATAAATTTAATTATAATTAGGAATAAAGAAGAATTAAATTTATTGAATGTTATACACTTAATTTTAATCAAATCATGATTTTAGAGATTGTTTGTTTAAGAAAATTTGATGATAAGATAATGAAATTAGAGATAGTTAAGATTTATTTAACTTGTGTAAAATTAATTATCAGTTAAGCTGAAACCATAGAAATTTCAAACCCATTATCTTATTTTGTTTTTCAAACTTATTACCAAATTTTGTCTTCAAACTATCTTTTGGTTGTTCTTATTTTTTCTTATCTTGAAACAGACTGGTATAGGCATCTATTTATAATCTTTCTGTTTAGAAATCTTTCTGTAATCTTTGATAATCTTGGATACTCATTTTTGAATCGGAACACTATTTTTCCATTCATAGACCGTCGGTCAAGTGAAAGGGGTGATTCAAACTCTAGAGGATCTTTTTCGTGTTTGTGTTCTTGATTTGATCACCTTCATCTTGTTAAACTTACCTATAACAATAGTTATCAGGTGTAATTCCAATCTTCTTACCATCTTGTCTTAATTCTATTCATTCTATCTTCTATGTGCTTTCCCATACCTCCTTCCTTTTCGAGGACGAAAAGTTTTGAGTGAGGGAGAGTGTAACAACCCTGTATTTTACAATTATTTTTAAATTGATTTCCAGATTTAAAAGCTTTATTTATGAAAAGAATAAATTTTGTTATTGTAAGTATAAAAAAAAACTTTGATTTTGTATGTGGATTAGAATTCCAAATATGACTAAATTTAATATTTCCAGAAAATGTGAATTTTGGTCAAATAGTCAAACTTTGACTTTTAACTTAAAAATTTAAAAGTTTGAAATTTTAAATTTTATCTTTTATTATGAAAATAGATTTAATTCCATGGATACAGCTTTTCGTTTCGTTGGAAACGGAGTTAAATTGTGAAAGTTATGTATATTTCAATATTGTGTGTAAACTGATGTATTTAGCAATATTGTCTATTTTAAATTATATTTTATTTGTCATATTTTGTTCTAATATGTGTTAGTATTTTATTTTATGTATAATTTTGTCTTTTAAATAATTTAAAGTGATTATATAATTTTTCCAAAGCGTATTGAATTTATTTTCTATTTTTAAAGGCTAGTTTCTATTTTTCTGCTATTTTCTTCAATTAAATTATATTCAATTAAAATTTATTTATTCATTTTGTGAATGCATTTTTATTTTATGTTATTATCTTTGTTTATAAATGTTTTACAAGTCCATAAACTTTTTCCAAAGTCCATTGCATTTATTTTTCATATTTTCAAGACTAGTTGCAATTTTTGCTGTTTTACTTAATTAAATTTTATATAATTAATAATTAATTTATTTTTGTTTATTTACTAAATTTTCGTATTTTATCTGAGTTTATATATATATTTCAGTTATATAAAACTTAAAAAGAAATTAGAGGAAATATGAAAAGTTTTAAACTATTGAAATTCCTATGGCTTTTCACCTCCCGACCTTTCACTTTCTCAACTCCTCTCTTCAATGTTTTTGGCCATGCATACCCTATTCTTTTCAGCGGACTTCTTTTCATTTTTTTCACGCAAACACTTCTCTTTCTCCTCCAAAAAAATCACGGCCATGGCTTCAAAATTTTGGGTAAAAATTCCTTCTTTCTTCCTTGTTTTCTATGTTTTTCTATTGAAACTGCATATGCTCTCTACCTTCATAGTTTGGTTCCACCTCCTCCAGGCTTTGGCCGACCACCACGACCCCCTTCCTCTGACCATCACCCATCCTAGCAACCCTCCTCCTTAGGCCTAACCAATCCAAGTCCAAGATCTACACAAAATCCACCAAAAACCATCACAAACTATCACTTATGACCTAGAATTGTCATCTCCTCCTTCTACCACCTTTTACCACCACTACCTCCACCACCACCACCTCTGACCTGACCTTCCACCACCTCTGGCCCACACTCCAGCCACCACCTGACCACCACATACCATGGCCAAGCCACATCAGCAAGGGGCCGAACCCTATGGTGCAACAAAAGCCACACTTTGCCTTGAAACCCTTTGGTATTCCATTGCCTTCAACACCTTGTAACTTCCACTCACCTTCATCACCTTGTAGCCGCACCTTTTCCAGACCATACCTGATCCAAACCATGCCTTTAGCCGTGCCATTTCAGATCTGGAGCTGAAGCATAGGTGGTAGGAAGCAAGTGCAAACACTTTGACTTTGTTTATGCATCCATTTCTAGCATTGTTTATTGAATTTTTGGGTTGAAATCTTATGTTGTTTGTAATTGTTTGGTTTGAATGTGACAAGGCAATTAGCTTTGGCTCTCCCACACTCAAATAATTATCGTGCTCTCGTGCCTCTGGAAATCTTTGTTGTGCGTTTGTGGTTGTCATCTCCAGCTTGAACAAGTGAGTAATTCTCACCAGACAATGTGTACTTATATAACTAGTAAACTGACACCATTTGAATCTGTAAAATTATATCATCCTGTTGTAACTGTTATATTATGATCATATAATGTTTACCCCTGTTATTACATATGTTATATCATCTATTACTGTTATCTCATGCTATTCTGTTTATTTATATCAGTTTATCACACTGCAAGTTTCCTGTAGATTAGAATCACTATGGGTTGAAATGATACATACCCGAACGGACTTTAGAATAAGGAAAAATCGTTATGGGCTGAAATGATAGGCCTGAACGGTTTTTATTTATTTATTTATATTACTTGGGATTGCGGGTTTGAAATGATAAAACCCGGTTTTTCTTTGTAAACTGCGGATTGAAATGATACATATCCGTATCACTTGACCTAGGCTAGAAAATTATATACAGACCCGTGGTTTATATATTTTTCTGAAATTTTTAAAATACTTTTTTTAATGTAAATATTATGGTATTTTGATTTAAATTTCATTAAAATGATTTCTATAAAGTATTTGTGATTTTCTACCAATTAAATAAGTGAATTAAGTAAATGGTGAAGTAGAATTTGAAATATAAGTTAATTTTGGAATTTATGATTTTGTTTATAAATGGAATTTTTGTAAAGTAAGAAAATATGACAAATTTGATTTAAAGATGAATTTAATGATTTTTATTAAGTAATAATAATGTTTTAAAGGTGTTAATGATTTTGTATAAATTAAAATATGGAATAAATGAACATTTAAGCTGAATTTGGAAATATAACTTAAATTGAATTTTGTGAAATTTGTTTAAAAGTGAAATTTTAATTAAGTAAAATAAATGGAAATAAGCTATATTTTTGGAAATTTAAACTTAGTTGTTAAGTTAATAATTTAATTAAAGAAATGAAAATTTAATTGTTATTAAATTTGATTTTTGTATGGAAATTTGACTTTATAAAATCATAGAAATAAAGGTATTTAAATGATTGTGTTAAATGTGAAATATATGATTTTATAAGTTAAAATGATTTATATTAAAAGTTAATTATTTGTGGAATTGTAAATAAAACTCTGAATATGATTTAACAACATTTTGAAATGTAATGTAAAGGATATGACAGCATTTTGTAAATGTTGTAGTGTTTTAAATGAACTAAAAGGTTAATTTGAAATAAAGGCTATTATAGCACTTTGTAAGTGCTATAGTGGTTAAACTTAACATGTAAGTTAATTGAAACTTAAAAGAAATCTATTACAGCATTTAACGCTGTCTTTTGTTAATTAACTGTTTTAAACTATAACTTTACGTAGCATTTCATAAGTGCTACGGAAACTATATTTTGTTGTTTTAAATTAATTTTAATGAAAAATAATCTCTGGAAAATGATATAATTTTGGGAAATTAAATGTTAAATTTCTAAAGATAATGAAGAGATATTTAAGTGGAAGAATTTGATTTCTAATGTGAGTTTGAAATGGTATTTAAATTTAATAAAATGAATGGATTTAAATGGTATTTAAATGAATAAAAATGAATGGTGTTTTGAATAATATTTTGATATTGTGAAATGAGTTTGAAATGATACTTGATTTCTGACTTATTTAATTTATTTGATAAATGAATATTTGAAGTATATATTAATTGAGTTTACTTAAATGATATTGGATTTATGAAATGTGGGAGATTTAAAGTTTTGAAATATACTAAAGATTGAATATTGTATTTTGTGGATTAAATCTATATTGGAAATTGATAAGATTTGAAACGGTTTGTTGGTAAACTGTAATTGAATTGAAATTTGATGGTTTGAATTTAATAAGTTTGTAAATGTATAGAATTTAAAGATGATTTTAAATATATGATTTCGAAATGCTGTGATTTTCAAAGTATAATAATTTCAAATGTTTTGTTTCAAAAGAGTTATAACTTTGAAAGTATAAACTATTTTGAAAGGTGAATATATGTTTGAAATGGAAATGATATTGTTTTGAAATGAATATAGTTTTGAAATAAAAATGATTTTTGTTTCGAAGTATAACTATCAAAGGTATGATATTTTGATATATAAAAATGATTTGAAATAAAGTTTGAAAAGATATGATATTTTGATGTATTAAAATGATTTGAAAAGAAGTTTGAAAGGATACGATATTTTGGAATATTGCAATGATTTGGAAATGATAAATCTTTATTTTGATAAAGACATGATTTTGAAATGATATCTTATTTTGAAGTAAAGTATTGTTTTTAAAAGTTATAACCACGGGTTATAATAACGATTGGTTGGCAAAGAGACCGGGATCGGATATGGACATACTCTCTGTCGATACCGAAAACCACTTTGACAACCGTGTACGCAGTGGAGATTCCAGAATGAAGTAGGATGGTGGCGACGTTCTTAAGGTATGTTACGTGGACCCAACTCCCGTGAGTTGGCATAAGGTGGCTAAAACAGGAGCGATTGACGGACCAAGGAGGTAGCACCTCTTATCGGACACACTTCTTCGATACCATTCTATTACTTGTGATTGATTTGGTGGCCACCCTTGATTGGGAGTGTTGTTTGAGGTGGGCGGTAGTGGCTGCTATGCGTCACCACTAGTCCGGATGCGTAATTGGTATATCTACCCTGGCATTGCCTAGTTGTGCCGTGTCACCTACCATATCGAGCTTTACTACGATTATGATTTTAAGATCCGATCGCGTTAAGGTTCTCCATCCCCTTAACGCTATTTTCTATATGATTATACTTTACTGATTAGACATTATTATAATAGCGAATATTACTACATAATAGATAGTTTAACGGATCCTTAAAGAATGGGCGGTCCCAAGCATTCTTTAAGTTACTTGTACCTTATTACAGTTCACTTGAGTTGGTTTATATTATATAAGTATATATTGTCCTGACTCGAGTGTTTTGTGTTTTGCTTTACGCTCGGGTCAGCCTGAGTTATTCATAGATTTGGATTTCCACTCTCTTGGAGATTTGAATCGCTGGAGATTATCTGCTTGTCTTGTCCTATCTACTTCAGTTCCGTTGTCCTACTCAGCTTGTACTTAATTATTTTATTGAGACTTCTGTTGTTCTCTATTTCTTTTGGTATATCTTATGTAACTCTGACATATTTATATAGTAGCTTCATGAACTACTATTTCTTTTACTTCCGCTGCATTATATTACTCTGTGTCTGTGATCTGTGATTATATTTATTTACTGTATATTCTGAGATTTGCCAAATTTTATTTACAACGCGGTATTTTGAGCAATTCAACTCCGGCATGAGTGTCTGCCTATACACTTATAATGGATGCGAATGGTTGAAAATATCGGGTCGTTACAAATAAATTGATTTTTGGTGCAAAGTAAATTCTTAACTGATAATTAAGGTAAATAACTTTCATAAATTAACGAATTTGAAAAGAAATTAAGAATGATTTATAATTTAATTGATTAATAAACAAATAAGTATTCAAATTTATTTGTAAATTGAGCAATTGTTATTCAAAAAGATTTAAAAATCGACAGATCAAATTTAGTCATTAATTAAAAATAATAATTATGAAAACAATTAATTTAAGTTAAGTATAAAGTTAATTTACACTTAAGTTTGTAGTTAATAGAAAATTCATTTAAAATAAATCATTCGATAAAATGAAATTATTTGTTTAACTGAAAATCTTAGTCAAATTAAGATTTTAAAATGGCAGATTTAATTATTCGGTTTATTTCGAATATTAACCGATTGTATTAAATTGTCTATACAAGGTCAAATAAAGTCGAGAAAACAAACTGGAATGGAAATTGGATTGCAAATAAAAGCTAAGGTGAGATTTTTCTCACCCAAATAAATTTTGTATTGCAGTTATTTATTGACTGATTGATTACTATTGGAAGTGATATTAGATATAGTAGGATATATCTATATATATAGCAATATATACATATTGGCATATGTATATATTGGATTGATTGATTTCCCGCCTCGTATAGCGGATGAGACCCTATTGCGCAGTTAGTAAGCGGTTATTTTTATAAAAACCCATATACCGCGATATTCCACCTCGAAGTGGAATTGGTATTGTGCTAACGTCTGTGGATGCAGGGAAACAGGTTGGAGGGATCCAACTGGATTCCTCACCAGTATTTATTTATTTACAGATATTGATGTATATTCTGTTATCATATGTTGATATATGATGTTTGTTGTTGTGATTGACTAATTGGTGTTGTTGCATCATCGGATTCAGTTTTGAAGTTTAAAAATAACGACTTTTACTTTAAAATGATTTTAAAGTGATTTTTGAAAATATACGTTTTATGGAATTTTTGAATTGATTTATAAACGTTAAGATTTTAAAGTTATAAAAGTTAAGATTTGTGAATTATAACCAAAAGGTAATTTTTTTTGGAATAAATAGTTAAGAAATTTATAAAATGGTTTTAATTGGAATTTTTGAATTATTAAAAACGATGTATGTAAAAGATGTACAAAAATTGATATTTATAACTTTAAAGTGTTGGTATTATAAAACGAGTTTTTATAAGCGTTAAAATGAATTTTTAAGAATTTATAAATAATGAAATTTATAAATTGTGAACTTGCAAATGGAAATGATTTTTGTAAAATAAAGGAATTATAAGTATTTAACTTATAATTATGGATTGTTGGAATAAGATTTGAGTCATGAATCGAATTGTTAATAAAGGAGATTTATTAAATTGAAATTGTTAGAAAATAGAAATAGAATTTATAAATGTTGTTTTATAAATTCGAAATCAATCGAATTTGATGAATTCAATATAGAAGTTATTAAGGGAATTTTATCCACAATTTTGGATAGTAGATAACTATTGAAATAAAATGTGTAGAAAATAGTGAAATGTGATTAGTGAATTATATTCACGATTTTGGACAGTGAATATATTGTTTAGTAAAATGGATTTATTTTTGAAGAAGTGATATTAAAAATGAAGTTAAACATTTTAAAAATGTTTTAAAATGTATTATGAATCGAAAGCATAGATTTCAACACTTGTTATTGAAATAGACGTTTTCGAGAAATTAAGGAAATGGTGGACTATAACACTGTTGTTATAGTAAATGATTTCCAAAAGGAAATGTTTTATGTAGTATTGGGATTTATACATCTATCTAAAATTTCGAATCCCTATACTAGTGATTTTGAGTCGTCGTAACGATGTTTTACGTAACATTCGTTTTGACTCAAATAAAGGTGTTAAAAGAATGTTTTCCTTAAAAGAATGAAATATGTACTTAATATTGATTTAAGTATATCGAATATTTTCAAGTGTTGAAAATAAAATAGATTTGTGAATTACTTATTATAAAATAAGTATGGAAATGCTTTTCCAATATGAAACGAAGGGTTTGAAACTTTATCTTTTAAAGATAAATTGAAAAGTGAATATTTGAAATTTGTTTTCAAACGGTTAAGTGTGGAAATTATATATCTAGTAAAGATATTTTTGAAGATGAAATGATTTGGAAAATTATTTGGAATCTGATGATGTTGCGCATCTTTATTGATAGTTAAATAACCGACTATCAATAATTACCTTTAGATAGGTATTTGTTGTGAATTGGATGAATTTGAATGCCACACTTATTTTTGAATAAGCGCTCACTATTCGGGTTAGCCGGGAAAGGACCATGGGGTCGTATAACCCATTCCGAATATGTGCTACGTCGTTATGAATTGCATTCGAAGACCGGTGTTGAAGACCGGATATTTTTGAAAACGGAAGGATTACCGTCGAGTTACTCTACATCGGCTGATCTCCGGTTTAGAGGTTTTATCACCCTTAGTGACGGGAAGTCCGGACGTGATTAGAAAATTATCCGGATGTGCAAGGGCTTCGTGAGAAGTGCCTTCGATTCTGTTCGATCTCGGAACAGACTTGTATGGATTGTGTGTCTGACGTTACAGATTGAGATATAAAGCTGATTTCTTTCAAATACATTTCTGTTGGTGGCGGAGAATT
This sequence comes from Allium fistulosum, assembly GCA_030737815.1. NCBI lineage: Eukaryota > Viridiplantae > Streptophyta > Magnoliopsida > Asparagales > Amaryllidaceae > Allium > Allium fistulosum. The sequence goes on along the minus strand of CM060902.1, from coordinate 791,660,893 downwards.
TATTCTCTTAGCTTAACACCCTTCTCTGAGACGTACGAGCTCAGAGGTTATGTAGTTGAAATTTATCAGCGATATATCCCAATTTGGTAACGTGGCATACTGATTGTTGCTGTGAAATGATCAGTGTTTGATCATTTGCGATATGATCATTTGTTTGATCTTATATCTTTGTGATCATAGGTTGATCATTTTGTTTGACCCGGAGCATGGCTTTGTAGAAAGCGTAGCTTTGTGGACGAGACTTCGTCGAGCCTCACACCCCGGAAATGGTCAAAACAGGAAGGATGCGGCAAGGTTCTAGGGAGTAGCGCCCCTTAGTGTATGTCATTCCTTCTGGATAAAGGTGGTATCATGGTATGGAGCCCAGATACTTAACCTCTATGGTTACTGCATTATTATTATTATGTGGTTTGTTGCGAATCGGGGATCCTCGGGAAGATCGGTGACGATCGGGGGATGACATACGCGTGTCAGTAGTTACCTACTTTTGCAGAGGTAACCCGGCCTTGTGTTGGCAGAGATCTAACCGTAATGTTAGGTTATTTCTCGGGTCGTCTATTCCAGGGACGTACCCATCGTGGATAGGAAGTTCCTTAGCCTGACCATTTGTTGGAAATCCAAAGAAACAATACGAGCCTTGTACGGTTTTAGTTGTAGAACATGCCATTTAATATGGTAGCTATAGCAAGCATACTATAATGGTACCTATGCTGGCTAAGATTTATATTCTACTTTCGAAATGATTTCTGCATTATGCACTAATAATAATATCAAAAAGAATTTGATTTTTGCGTAGTAAGCATCTTTGACTATCATAAGAAGAAATCTCCTCCAAGTCTGCGTTTGCATTGTGTGTGTGGCGGGAGGTCTTATGGTAGTTTCATTTTCCAAAAGCATTTCGAATTGACTTTAAAATTATTTTGTTGTTATAAAGAATAAACTGTTTTACGATCTCTCACCAGTCACCATGACTGACTCGGAGTTTATTGTTCCCTTCTAAACTCTGGGTGCCCACCAATTTCCACACGGGCAGCCTAGAGTTATGTTATCAGGATATTATGGATATTCTGGAGCTTTGGAAGCAAGCTGGATGGCGAAGCGTATCACTTATATTTTTGTATTATTCCGTTGTGTATTCTGTATGAGGACAAGTTATATAACTGTCCATTGTTGTATATGACTCTGATTGACGTATGTATAAACTGATATAGTTCTTTGTTTTAAAAGACTAGTGTTATCTATTATATATTGTTCCGCTGCGATGTGTAAGATTCTGAAATTGTTTTATGTATCTGATGTTGTTCTGTTGTTCTTCTCTTCTTTCTTCTTCTGCTTTCTTTTTCTTCTACCTCTTCTTTCTAAAACCATCACTATTGGAGTTTCCGGCACTCGATTGCTCGACAGTCGATAAAGTGAGTATCGATGTCGAATTTTCGAAAGTCGAAAATTTCGGTACGTGACAGCGTGGTATCAGAGCATATGGTTAAGCGACAACCCTGCTCTGTTGGGTGTTACTCATTAGAGATAGAGTCAGTAGTACTCTAGAATGAGTTGAGTGTAATAATAGATATGAGCGCGTATTTGTTATTTGAATATGAAATTGTTTTGTATTGTGTTGACTTATCGGTTGATTGTTTATGGATTCTGGTCGGTGCAGTCTAGCTAACTGGAATCGATAGGGGTTTCTAAACTCTTAAACAAGATAAACCGACACAGTATTGATTTTAAAATAGGGTGAATGAAATAATTTTACCCAAAACTATTTTCGTATATAAAGGAAATAATTTTCTGTGGATCATTATGATATGTGGATGCATGGTTGTTAGGAAATAATAACATTGAAATGTTATCATTATTATATGAAATTGAATAAGAAATTCAAATCATAACTCCAAAGTTAAGAAATAAATTCACATATAAATGAAATTTGAGAATATAAATTATAAATGTGACTTATAATTGGAAAACGGAATTCCAGAGAAGTATTTGGAAATGTTTTGAAAAGAATTTGAAAATTTTGGAGATTTGGAAAGTTTAAATCTTTTTGATTTGAAAATGAATTTCAAAGGTTTGGAAAGTATTTTAGAGAGATGAAAGCTCTAAACTCTTTTCGGTTGCTGGAAAATAACTTCGATGATGACCGCGGCATCATTGGTGTTCATTTTCGGGTTTCTGGAAAAGGAATTACTGCCAAATTGTTTTAAATAGAAGTTGTTTGAAAAATTTGGATTTTGTTTTGGAAAATTCAAAAGATAAATTTGAATTGTTTTCAAAAATGGTTTTGAAAAGGTTGAAAAGACTCTGGAATTGAGTATTGAATTATGAAAATAAAATTCTTATCATAAGTTTGAGGAATTATAGGAGATCGAATATGTCTATCTATGTGTTTTCATGCCTGCGAATTTCGAGGACGAAATTCTTTTAAGCGGGGAAGTTTGTAACGACCCTAGATTTTAATTTATTTAAATTTATAATTAAATAAATTTTTGAGTAAAAGTTTGTGAAATTTATTATAAAGTGATGCGAGTTTCCCCAAGTTCGAATGAATTCTGTATAAATCATTTGATATTTAAAATATTTAAAATACAATGTAAATACAAGATGATAAGTATTTAAGTTGAAAGTTTATATGTAAGTTAAACTAATTATTGAAAATTTGAAATAAATAAAACTAATAAACAAAAGCACAGCAAATAAAATACATTCACATATAAACAACAAACCAGACCACACTTATAAACATATACATACAAAACAAATGTATTCAAACAAGACTTAAGCAATTGATGCAGCCACCATGTAAAAGGAAGGATAATCAATGCAAATATCTATGTACCAACTAACATCATCTCAGCCGAAAGTAAAGGACTAAGGGAATAAATGCAACATACTTCCAGCATTTAATACAAAGCATCTTCAGCCATACCCTATTGTATAAACAAACATCACTTTGTACAAAATAATAGCATACCTATCATCTTTTTTTTTTCTTTATACATATCAGTCTCGTTCATTTTCGAGCTGAGTAAAACCAGAGAAAAACATCATTTCATATTGAAAACAACAATACAACTTGAACAACAATCAACAACAAACAGAGATTAAGGCAAGAAGGAGTTGCAGAAAATTCAAAACTGTTTGCAACAAGCAAGCTCTGTTCAGCCTCAAAACATGTGAGTAAACATAATTTTTAAAAAAAGAGTTTAAGTCATTTAAAAACAGTTCAAACTTCATCTATAAACTGTTTTGTATATGCTTCAGTTAGCATAAGGTTTTAATAAGCTGTGTTCTCTGAAAATTTGTTACAGATTTCATTTTCTTGTTCAAACACTCAAACTATTCTTGTTTAAATCATTTTGTAAGCTTTTATTCTCCACAAACAAGTTGTTAAACAAAAAAATAAGATTTTTAAAGGTTGATTTAAACCATGGTCCAAAAAGTTTATGTAACGACCCGACTTCCTATGCCCAGAAAGTCGCATCATTATGAAGAAAGAAAGGGGTAGAAAATAGAAAAGAAGAGAAGAAAGAAAGAAACAACAACAACGATCTCACAGCGGAACGAATAAATTATATTAATAACATAAACTATTACATAGTATACAACACTTATCAGAGTTTACACAACTATACAACACATACTAGACAGTTATAAAACATCTGTCTAGATATTACAACTCAAATACAATACAAGACTCTAACACAGATATCAACACAGCGGAATACTATATCTACGAACGCCGAAGCCTCCTGCTCCATTGCTCCTCCACAATTCGTCAAAGCTAAACCTGAATCCCTTGGCTACTCGTAAAAATTTGAGTACCCAAGAGATTATAAAACAGAAATAAACACTTGGGTCAGACATGGGTCTGGTGTGAGTAAACGGGTTAAAATTGTTTAACTTCAAAACCTTTTGAAAACAAAGGTATCACGTAAGACTTCCCACACATAAACATGGAAAAGTTTTTACCTTACGCTAACCAAAACATTTGATAGGAAATCTGATTGTATTATAATAGGGTCTAGGGTTTTCAAGTAAAATACAGAAATAGCTGAAATGCTTACATCTCACATTCCAACATAGTTGGGCACAACTAATACGTACGGCTCTTATTGGAATTTGGATTCCATACAATGGCAGGGCTACTGGGGTACCGCCCGTCACAGTACGTGGCCTAGATCACCGTACCGAGGAGTACGCCCGCTCCCCTGCAACACAAAGCCGGAACCATCCCTTACTGGATAATCCCGAACAAGATAATCCCGTAGTTGGCGCGACCAACCACACACTAAGCCGAATAAAAGAAAAGGGACCTCTAGACAGGGATCTATCTTGCTCTCAGTGGGTGCTACCCACGAAGCCTTGCTGCACCTCCCCTGTTTTAGCCATTCCCGGTTGATGAGGCTTGAGGTTACGATTACCTTTAATCAGAACATATCACTTAGAATGCTCATCGTCTGCCTGACGATGTGCTGAAAGCATTCAATCCATATAAGTTCGTTCCGGGTTCGAACGAAACCGAAGGCATTATCTCGTTACACTCGTTTTGGAATCACCCTCAGAGTTAACGACAATAACCCTTGCACTCTGAATCTTCACCTTCACTTGAGATTCATGACCTATCGTTAATTTGGATCGATGTGGTATTCGGGTCTCCAGACCTGGAATACCGGTATACGGAAACCCGATCCCGGTCTCATCGAAATCCAAAACGTATCTTTTAAGGCCAAGTTGTTTAAAGGTTTAAACAGTTAAACTTATTCAGGATGATATAAACAGATAGATAAATCATATTATCACAATTGATAATTCATATCAACATTCATCTCACAAAGCAGCATATATCATATATATATCAAAGATATTTAAATCATCCAATATCAACCAATCACCCAATATCAAACATCCAGTATTAATCAATTATCTAAACAGAATTGATTAACTCTAATCAATTTAATTAACCTTTAATTAAATTAATTACTATTCTTTAATTACTTGGATTATCATAATCCTGCTCACTATCATTAATTAATTACAACTTAATTAATTAAACATCTTAATGATCTTCCTTAATTAATCTTCCCTGATTAATTATACTTTAATTACATCAAGTAATTATCCTTAACCATATACAGTAATTAACTTTAAATTACTATTATTAATTACAATAATTAATGATCCTTCATTTGCTTTTTTTTTTAATTAATTAATTAACTAAAATTAATTACACTCGATCCTCAATTAATTACAATTAATTAATCATACTTTAATTAATTACTTTCATTAATCAACCTTGATTAATTTTATTTTATATTAATTAATAATCCTCTAATTACTTCATTAATTAATTACCTTAATTAATTATATTAACCCTTAATTAATTAATTACTCATTTAATTATTTACCTTAGCAAATAATTAATCACATTATTAATTAACCTTAACTCTCTAATTAATTAATTACTCTTAATTAATTAATTAACTCTTTAATTAATAAAACCTTTAATTAATAACATTAAGTGATTAACCCTTAATCACTTCCATTTAATTTACTTCCATTAGAAATTATCCACTAATTACTTCCATAAGTAATTCTTCTTAATTTAATTACATTTAGTAATTATTCATTAATTACTTCACTAAATAATTACACTTAATAAGTAATTATCTTTAATTAATTAGACTAATTAATTAACCTAAAATTAATTACATTAATTAATTACTTAATTAATTAATCACTCAATCTCTAATTCATTTATTTCTTAATTACATTCATTTCCACTAATTACTTCATTTAGTAATTATCCTTAATTACAAATAGTAATTAACCTTTAATTTAATTTATTGATTAATTATCCTTAATTAATCTCAACATAACTAATTAAGAATAAACTAGTATTTATATTAAATACTTACTCAAATCATTTACTTTATTAAAACCAAATTCAGAAATCAATTTTGAAATATAATTTATTTTAAACAAAATAGCTTAAACATTTAATTTTAATATACTTAAAATCTTTGAAAACCATTTCAAACATGTTTAATCAAATTAAACAATTATTTATTTAAAACTTGTTTTAAATACTTAAAAACTTGTCCATGCTTTAAATTTTAAATCTAAGATATGATTTGCTTTAAAATTTCAAAACCAGGTTACTTAAATAAAACAAACCGAGCCCACTTCATTTCTTCCCCGAGTCACTCGCGAGGAAACTCACGTACATCTCTACTTCGAGTCGACTAGCAAACATCACGAGACTTCCCCGAGTTGCTCCCTTCTTCCCCAAACACAAAAACTCCATATGCACAGATCAATCACCGTGTACGTGCACGATCATCCAACGCTACTCCGATCAACGTCGCTCCCTCCAGCACATCATCGGCTACCAGTCCAACACCCCTGACCACCCAGCTTCGACAATTTAACAACAGATCGAAATCGAGACATTCGACACCAAGGAACCCAAACCTATCGATGAAAACTTACTTCGCCGCCGACGATCAAGACGACTGGAACCACGACACTCAACCCAAAGCACCACCACATCGCCACGCTGCTATCTCCTGCCTCGCGATCCACTCCGATCTTCCCCAGCCTATGCCATTTCCTCGACAGCAACCACGATCGAAAACACACCAAAAACCCTACTTCAATCGAATTCGAACAATTCGTCCATAAGAAAAATTCAATTGTATTTTTCCCATGATCACAATCAATCAACCCTCCTCCATACCAAAAATCGTTCAACTCCAACATGCGGATCACCACTAATCGCCGATCAACCCAAATTCGAACAAACCCAAATTACGTTCGAATTTCCAAACTAAAATTTTTGATATGCATGCCTAAATTCATGATTTCCCAGTACGATTTCATATATATAATTCAACTTAGAATTTAGAGCAATTGATTTTTAACTTATATTTTAATTTCACTGTATTTTCTTCAATTCGAGGGAAATTTCAAATTATAAAATCCTAGAATTATTTTTAGATGATAATTTACATGATTACAAACAACCTTCATTTACAAATCAAAGTCCAGTTCGTATTCAAAATCAAGATATTGAAATTTTTCTCAGATTTGAAAACTGTTTATAAACACAGTAACAATCCTTTACTCTACAGGAAATTCAAAGCATTCAATTCAACATGCATTCAATTTAAAACAAATATTGCATATAACATTGTTATATCATCACAAAATCACGAAGAAATCTAAGATCAACTGTTTTTTAAAATAATTTACTCACCTTTTAATAAAAAGCAGAGAACAGAGGCATTTCTTATTTCCTGGAATTTGCATTTGATTTTGTTTCTGGTACTTGATATTTGAATTTGAAACTGAAACTTGCATTTGCTTTACTGAAGAAACAGAATCCTTGCATGCTTGTTAATAGTTGAAATCTGGAACCTTGTTTAGTTGAACTGAAACTGTTTGAGTTGTTGGTTGTAGCTTGATTCCTTTTGAATTGCAGAAGATTTGAATTGCAATCGAACTACATTTTAGTTGCAGGTTTTGAAAAAGAATTTCTGATTTGTTCTTGGATTTTAATCTCAGATTTGAAAGGGGTTTACAATTTTGCCATTAATTCTTTTTAATTCATGGAGGAAGAAAATAATTTAAGAAGAAGAAAGAAGAAAAATATGTTTAAATTCAAAAATGAAAGCCACATGTCTTCAAATTGAACAAATGTCATTCAATTTGTTTAATTGCTATACAAGTGTTATTAAGATGTTTAAATATGGTGACACATATTTTTTTTATGTATTTTTAATAAATTTTCATTTAATCTAAATGTAAATATAACTTACATCTTTAATTTACTTTATTAAGGAAATATTCTAAAGCTAGTTATAATATAAACAAACATCTTATACATGTATTTAAAATCTAAAACTTTTATACATATACATTTATAACCATTTTAAATTTAAACACTTTTAAAAGAAAACAAAACAAAAGATATTTCCATTCACAATATATATCAAATATATATATTATAAATAGAATAAGATTTTATTAGCTTTAACAAACAAATCTTATTAATATTGCCAAATTAAGTATTTATTATTTACCTTTAAAAGATTAAATTAACCAATTTAAATTTAATTACATAGGATAATTATCAATCCAATTAAATTATCAATACAGATTATTAAATTTATATTACCCAAAAACCCGGGATATCACAGTTTAGTTTGAAAATAAATGAATCTGAACCTGTAAACTCCATGTTTATAGCAAAAAAGGAATTTTATGATAAAGTCAAGCATTTTTATTTGACGATTTGATTACATATCTCGAATGAACATACAAAGACATGATTTTTAAAAGCAATATGATGATTTTTAACTGAGTATTCAAAGATCAGTTCGAATTTAAACAAAATTCGCATTTTTCCAAATTTCTAGCGATCGATCCAATAATAAATGTTGAAAATTGGGTTGAAGCTTGTATGAACTTCGGTGATGTCGAGAAAATTACTGAATAAATTTTCAAATTCATGAATCGAAGGGACGAAGCCAAACTAGGGCTTGTGACCGCGTTTTGAACAGGGTCAGTAGCAAGATGATTTCATCTTCTTGGAGCGATCGAGTTGCACACTGTCCTGTGAGTTGATAGTATGGAGGGTGTCGAGGTCATGGCCGAAATTTTGTATTTTCTGGTGGTCGATGTTGGGCGAACGACAACGTTCCAGGTTTGGATGACTTCAGTGATGAAGTTCCAGGTCGTGGATTTTAGCTCGAATTTGATTTTGAGGGGGTGAGTGGATTCTGGCGATTGGGGATGGATACTCGAAGCATCGTCGACTTGCTCGACGTTGCGGCGTCGCCTGGAGGCGATTAATGGCAGCGTGCACGTGCACGTTGATGATTCGCGTATCAGTAAAATTGGGTTGGGTGAAGAACTCGAAGAAACGTTCGAGTAGATGATGGGGATACTCGGGTTCTCCTGTACTCGAGTAGTGTTGTTTGAAATAATTTTTGTAGTTTAAAATTTAAAACTGAGAAGTACGGGGGAGAAAGAAGATTGGCTCGGGGAAATCACGAGCGTGACTCGGTGAAAAAAAAAACTAGGTTTTACTCGGGTTATTTTAAATATGGGTTTGGCCCAAATAAAATTTAAGTTTTCTATTAACAGATTTTAGATTTGTGAAGGAAATAATATTAACTATATTGAATTAAAAACTGATTACCATTTTCAATGAATCAAGTGGATACTCAATAATCTAATTTATACTTTAAATAATTGAATTTAAAGATATGAATTGAAGTTAAATTTACCTTAAATTTTAATGTAACAATAAATTGATTTTTGGTGCAAAGTAAATTCTTAACTGATAATTAAGGTAAATAACTTTCATAAATTAACGAATTTGAAAAGAAATTAAGAATGATTTATAATTTAATTGATTAATAAACAAATAAGTATTCAAATTTATTTGTAAATTGAGCAATTGTTATTCAAAAAGATTTAAAAATCGACAGATCAAATTTAGTCATTAATTAAAAATAATAATTATGAAAACAATTAATTTAAGTTAAGTATAAAGTTAATTTACACTTAAGTTTGTAGTTAATAGAAAATTCATTTAAAATAAATAATTCGATAAAATGAAATTATTTGTTTAACTGAAAATCTTAGTTAAATTAAGATTTTAAAATGGCAGATTTAATTATTCGGTTTATTTCGAATATTAACCGATTGTATTAAATTGTCTATACAAGGTCAAATAAAGTCGAGAAAACAAACTGGAATGGAAATTGGATTGCAAATAAAAGCTAAGGTGAGATTTTTCTCACTCAAATAAATTTTGTATTGCAGTTATTTATTGACTGATTGATTGCTATTGGAAGTGATATTAGATATAGTAGGATATATCTATATATATATAGCAATATATACATATTGGCATATGTATATATTGGATTGATTGATTTCCCGCCTCGTATAGCGGATGAGACCCTATTGCGCCGTTAGTAAGCGGATATTTTTATAAAAACCCATATACCGCGATATTCCACCTCGAAGTGGAATTGGTATTGTGCTAACGTCTGTGGATGCAGGGAAACAGGTTGGAGGGATCCAACTGGATTCCTCATCAGTATTTATTTATTTACAGATATTGATGTATATTCTGTTATCATATGTTGATATATGATGTTTGTTGTTGTGATTGACTAATTGGTGCTGTTGCATCATCGGATTTAGTTTTGAAGTTTAAAAATAACGACTTTTACTTTAAAATGATTTTAAAGTGATTTTTGAAAATATACGTTTTATGGAATTTTTGAATTGATTTATAAACATTAAGATTTTAAAGTTATAAAAGTTAAGATTTGTGAATTATAACCAAAAGGTAATTTCTTTTGGAATAAATAGTTAAGAAATTTATAAAATGGTTTTAATTGGAATTTTTGAATTATTAAAAACGATGTATGTAAAAGATGTACAAAAATTGATATTTATAACTTTAAAGTGTTGGTATTATAAAACGAGTTTTTATAAGCGTTAAAATGAATTTTTAAGAATTTATAAATAAATGAAATTTATAAATTGTGAACTTGCAAATGGAAATGATTTTTGTAAAATAAAGGAATTATAAGTATTTAACTTATAATTATGGATTGTTGGTATAAGATTTGAGTCATGAATCGAATTGTTAATAAAGGAGATTTATTAAATTGAAATTGTTAGAAAATAGAAATAGAATTTATAAACGTTGTTTTATAAATTCGAAATCAATCAAATTTGATGAATTCAATATAGAAGTTATTAAGGGAATTTTATCCACAATTTTGGATAGTGGATAACTATTGAAATAAAATGTGTAGAAAATAGTGAAATGTGATTAGTGAATTATATTCATGATTTTGGATAGTGAATATATTGTTTAGTAAAATGGATTTATTTTTGAAGAAGTGATATTAAAAATGAAGTTAAACATTTTAAAAATGTTTTAAAATGTATTATGAATCGAAAGCATAGATTTCAACACTTGTTATTGAAATAGACGTTTTCGAGAAATTAAGGAAATGGTGGACTATAACACTGTTGTTATAGTAAATGATTTCCAAAAGGAAATGTTTTATGTAGTATTGGGATTTATACATCTATCTAAAATTTCGAATCCCTATACTAGTGATTTTGAGTCGTCGTAACGATGTTTTACGTAACATTCGTTTTGACTCAAATAAAGGTGTTAAAAGAATGTTTTCCTTAAAAGAATGAAATATGTACTTAATATTGATTTAAGTATATCGAATATTTTCAAGTGTTGAAAATAAAATAGATTTGTGAATTACTTATTATAAAATAAGTATGGAAATGCTTTTCCAATATGAAACGAAGGGTTTGAAACTTTATCTTTTAAAGATAAATTGAAAAGTGAATATTTGAAATTTGTTTTCAAACGGTTAAGTGTGGAAATTATATATCTAGTAAAGATATTTTTGAAGATGAAATAATTTGGAAAATTATTTGGAATTTGATGATGTTGCGCATCTTTATTGATAGTTAAATAACCGACTATCAATAATTACCTTTAGATAGGTATTTGTTGTGAATTGGATGAATTTGAATGCCACACTTATTTTTGAATAAGCGCTCACTATTCGGGTTAGCCGGGAAAGGACCATGGGGTCGTATAACCCATTCCGAATATGTGCTACGTCGTTATGAATTGCATTCGAAGACCGGTGTTGAAGACCGGATATTTTTGAAAACGGAAGGATTACCGTCGAGTTACTCTACATCGGCTGATCTCCGGTTTAGAGGTTTTATCACCCTTAGTGACGGGAAGTCCGGACGTGATTAGAAAATTATCCGGATGTGCAAGGGCTTCGTGAGAAGTGCCTTCGGTTCTGTTCGATCCCGGAACAGACTTGTATGGATTGTGTGTCTGACGTTACAGATTGAGATATAAAGCTGATTTCTTTCAAATACATTTCTGTTGGTGGCGGAGAATTTATTCTCTTAGCTTAACACCCTTCTCTGAGACGTACGAGCTCAGAGGTTATGTAGTTGAAATTTATCAGCGATATATCCCAATTTGGTAACGTGGCATACTGAGTGTTGCTGTGAAATGATCAGTGTTTGATCATTTGCGATATGATCATTTGTTTGATCTTATATCTTTGTGATCATAGGTTGATCATTTTGTTTGACCCGAAGCATGGCTTTGTAGAAAGCGTAGCTTTGTGGACGAGACTTCGTCGAGCCTCACACCCCGGAAATGGTCAAAACAGGAAGGATGCAGCAAGGTTCTAGGGAGTAGCGCCCCTTAGTGTATGTCATTCCTTCTGGATAAAGGTGGTATCATGGTATGGGGCCCAGATACTTAACCTCTGTGGTTACTGCATTATTATTATTATGTGGTTTGTTGCGAATCGGGGATCCTCGGGAAGATCGGTGACGATCGGGGGATGACATACGCGTGTCAATAGTTACCTACTTTTGCAGAGGTAACCCGGCCTTGTGTTGGCAGAGATCTAACCGTAATGTTAGGTTATTTCTCGGGTCGTCTATTCCAGGGACGTACCCATCGTTGATAGGAAGTTCCTTAGCCTGACCATTTGTTGGAAATCCAAAGAAACAATACGAGCCTTGTACGGTTTTAGTTGTAGAACCTGCCATTTAATATGGTAGCTATAGCAAGCATACTATAATGGTACCTATGCTGGCTAAGATTTATATTCTACTTTCGAAATGATTTCTGCACTATGCACTAATAATAATATCAAAAAGAATTTGATTTTTGCATAGTAAGCATCTTTGACTATCATAAGAAGAAATCTCCTCCAAGTCTGCGTTTGCATTGTGTGTGTGGCGGGAGGTCTTATGGTAGTTTCATTTTCCAAAAGCATTTCGAATTGACTTTAAAATTATTTTGTTGTTATAAAGAATAAACTATTTTACGATCTCACACCAGTCACCATGACTGACTCGGAGTTTATTGTTCCCTTCTAAACTCTGGGTGCCCACCAATTTCCACACGGGCAGCATAGAGTATGTTATCAGGATATTATGGATATTATGGAGCTTTGGAAGCAAGCTGGATGGCGAAGCGTATCACCTATATTTTTGTATTATTCCGTTGTGTATTCTGTATGAGGACAAGTTATATAACTGTCCATTGTTGTATATGACTCTGATTGATGTATGTATAAACAGATATAGTTCTTTGTTTTAAAAGACTAGTGTTATCTATTATATATTGTTCCGCTGCGATGTGTAAGATTCTAAAATTGTTTTATGTATCTGATGTTGTTATGTTGTTCTTCTCTTCTTTCTTCTTCTGCTTTCTTTTTCTTCTACCTCTTCTTTCTAAAACCATCACTATTGGAGTTTCCGGCACTCGATTGCTCGACAGTCGATAAAGTGAGTATCGATGTCGAATTTTCGAAAGTCGAAAATTTCGGTACGTGACACCGAGGCCTCTTATTGGCATACTCTCTGTCAATATTGGAACCACTTTAAAAACTGTGTATGCGGAGGAAACTCCAGAACGAAGTGGTTGGATTTGGTGTTGTTTGCTGGATTTGAAGAAAGAGAACAATGATGGATAGACCTCGGCACTTGTGCCAATTTGAAATGACTAAAATAGGACAGCTTGACAAGGCTAAGTGGGCTAATTACCCCTAGCGGACATCCGTTCTTCGAATTTCTTAGACTCGGTCCATATTATTACTCTTGTTGTTGGTTTCGACTGGTGCACCTTGATTGTGGGATAGCTTCCCTTGATTCGATATGGGATGGATGGACGCGGTGGGTGGTCATGGCTACGATGCGTTACCACCAGCCCTGCGACTCTAACTGGTAGTATCCTACCTTGGGTATTGCCTCATGTGCCTTGTTATACTTTTATCCCTATACGAGACCCCTACAATTTTGGTTTAGTGTTGTCGTATCACGGCGCATCCCTATCCCCTGACGTGCTACTGGGGCGTTATATGCAAACTATATGCCAATGCTTAAAAACACGTTAAGAGAGATTAATGTAAAGCCTTAACGCTAAGAAAAATATTTATTTTACTGATTAGACATTATATATGTAGCGTATTCTACTGCATATAAATATTTTGATGGATCCTTAAGAGATGAAAAATCCCATAACATCTCTTGAGTTATTGCACGCACGTTATACACTGGATATGAGATGTGAAACCCCGTAAACATCTCTGACGCCACGACACTCATGTTATATGCGATATCGATTTGACTCACATAAGAATATTTTAGTCCTGACTTGAGTGTTTTGTTTTCATTATGCTTGGTTCAGTCCTGAGTTTTTCAGCGTATTGAAGATTATTCTCTGGAGGACGAAGATAAAGATTTGGTATATTATTACTATAAATATTCCCTACATCATGTTGTTCTACTGCATTTTATTTTGTTTCTATTGTATATATAAATCTGATAAATGTTGTATAAATTATAATCAAATGTATAGTAAACAGCTTCATGAACTATTTATTTGATTATTATATTTTATCATTCCGCTGCGAGCTTCTATGTTTGTTTTCTTCTTCTTTTCTTATTTTTCTTAATTATCCTCATTGATTATCTATATTCTAGATTGTTTAAATTGGACATGGGTGGATTATTGTTGATTTAAAATCCTCTTTCTATTTCTCTCCATCCACACGCTTTTCGGCTTCGACTTCAACTAGGAAGATGGAGAGCTCAACGAGCTCTACATGATTAACAGCTGGATTATAATATCGTCAATGATGGTTGACGAAAAACGGCCATGTTCTCGTGCTGTAGCATTCGTGATTTTTGGGTTCGATCTCACGCGTTTCGCACGTGCATATGGCATAGAGGAGGACGAGGCATGCGAGGGTGCCACGGTCGTGGGTGCGGTGGTGGGTCATGGGCGGGCTTCGATTGCAAAAAAATATATATGAAGGAGCGCATGCCTAGAGATGTGAATGGGAGGGAGATGGAGGAAGGTTTAATTATTTAAAACTTTAACTAACTTAAGTTAATTATAAAATTAATTATCTCAAAGTTCGTTAATCCATATTTAATTCATACGAGGTCGATTTAGAGCGTGACAAGCTGCGTTATGTTCGTATTAGCGAGCATTATACTATGGGGTTGGATTGGACGGATTTGGAGCTAATAAGAATTTTGAGTTACATTGAACGTCCGTTTAATTTAATTCAAAACGGAACGTTTGGCGACTATTAAAAATCAAAGTGAGTTAATCTCACCTTTTGGTCAACCAGAAATATTTTAGTCGATAAAAATTATCTAGTGGATGTTTGGATATTTATTATTAATAGTTATTGACTGTTTGGATGATTTACTAATTATTATTAGTTGGATTGGATATATTCCCGCCTATTGGAGCGGAAAAGATCCTATTACGGTCGTGTGTAAGAGTGTATGACCCTTTGTACACGAATTCCGTCTTGAAGCGGTCGATTTTTATATTATTGATTATATACTGTCTGTAATGCTAGGAGATAGGTGGAGGGATCCAACAAGATTCCTCACACTGTTGATTTTATTTTCATATATATGGTGATATATGATTTGTTGAATGTCATATTGATGACATGGATATGATTTTTCTTAATTAGTGCTTTAGTAGCACCGGGCCTCATTTTTGATATTTTAAATACTATAAGATAGTGATTTGATTTAAAAAGGGATTTCAAAGAGATTTTGAAAACTATATATGTTTTAAACAATTAGTCCTGAATTATTTGAAGGAATAAAAGATAAGATTTTTGGATATTATAATTTTATAGTATTATGAAATATTTGAAAAAAGAGATTTTTAACCATGAATAACAATTTTTAAAATCTTGGAGAATATGTCAGTCATTTATAATAAAGAGATATGGTTTTAAAAGGGAAATAGAAATATTTTGATATAATATTTGTTAATCATCTTTTATAAAGTGATATATATATATATATAGGTACATATATTATGATTTATTCATAAATGTGAAATTTATAAGAGCGATATTTTTGCCAAGGAAGTTAAGGTCTGTAAAATCGTATATTGTTAACAAAAGTATGAATTTATAAACTGAGTTTATAAATTAAAGGAAACTATTATCGTTTAATAAATGGGAGAAATAAGTCAAATAGTGGATTTATTATAAGATACAGACTGATATTCTAGAAATAATTGACTCTATTTTTGAAGTCGAGTGTAATATCCCTAATTTTTTATAACATTATTCAGGAAATTTAATTAGATAAATTAAATAGAAAAATGATGATAAGTGGATTGAGATTTTAATAAATTATATATAGGGTCGTGCTTATTAATAAAGTAAATGGGCTTTAATTGGGTTATTAAACTAATTAAATTACACAAGGGCATATTATTAAAATAACCTCCTTATCACACACAGCTGTACACCACTTACTCTTATCCATTCACGTTTCATTTTTCACTTTCACAAATGCAAATCAAAAAACTAAAATAGAGCTGGCTATTAATAAGGAGGAAAAGAGGAAAATTCAATCTAAAGCTAAGGATCAAAGCTAGGAAGGATTAATCAACAACAAATCTCAAATTCTGTATCATATCTAAGGTGAATAATAACTTCCTACCATCTCTATTTTATTCGATGATTATATGTTTTTGGATTTATGATTAAATTTGTTTTATGAAGATATGGATGATGATATGCTTGAACTATATTATGTTTGATTTATTGTAATTCATTCACAATGAATTTGCACGGTTTTGATGTAAAACCAAAAGTTTATGATTTTGGAATGTCATGGGAAATTTTTATGTTAAGTAAAACATGATTTTGGAGATGGTTTTAAATTTTAATAATTTTCCGAGCTATAGAAATTTATTATGAATTTCTAAAGGAAAATATGATAGAATTGGGTTCAAAATATATTTTGAGTATTTCAGGAAGAAATTGGGTCTGAAATTTTAATATGTTTGATTTCATGATAAAACTGAATTTCTATGATTTTGGGGGTTTTCCTAATTGATTTACTGGAGAAAATAAATTGTTCTAAAAGAAGGACTTTTTTGCAAATGTTGGTTTGGCTATATGGAAGGGCTTAAAGGTTATATTCTTTAATTCGGATCTGCTTAAATGCGGTAGTTTTAATTTTAAAAGTATTTGAAAAGTTATAAAGCAACCAATCAAAGGTTTACAAATAGGCAAGAAGTTATAAAGTAATTACCAAAGGTTGCAACATTTCAGCCTTCAATTCAGAAAAAGGTGTTCCGCCTCAAACAGTAGCGCTTTTCGACTCTATTGATTCCGTCCCAACTCGGTCAAAACACACTCAGTCGAAACCTACATAGTCAAAACCAATACACAAGGTATCACTTAGATGGTACGCAGTGGATTGGAAGGAAGGCCGAAGCCTTGGTGTCGAAAGGTAACCTTCCGATGGGGTCGAAACCCTGCTTTGTTTTCAAAAGTTAAGTTCTTGCCTTGTTTTACTTAAAGTTTTTGACACATTCGAAACATATACTTTTGAAAGGGTTTTAAATAGCTTTCTGAGAAGGCCGCCATATTATGTTTAAGTATTAGCTTTCGAAGGTGTACCTTTTTCTTTAATAAGAGCTTTTGAAGGGATTTGTTCCGACCTAGTTGAAACCCAGCTGCCATTTTCCTTCCGAAGTATTGAAGTCATCAATACCTTCAAAAGGTTATCTCGGTTTTTACCTAAGCTATGCCACTTTCTAAATGCTTTTGAAGGGGTTGAGGGTTTTGAAGGTAATGGAGTCGAAAGGGGGTTTCGACTCTGTCCTTCGAAGTTTTAATTTTAAAGGTTGCTGCTTTTGACTAGATGGTTTCGACAACATCAATTTTTCCCTAAAAACTGTTTTATAAGGGTTTCGAAAGAGATACTTTCATATATAACCATTTTGACCCAAATGATGTTTTTAAAAGAATAAACCCAATGCTTTCGAAAGTGGCACTTTCATTTGTTTCGAAGCTATATTTTTAAAAGATGTATTGGTACCATCGAAAGGTATAATTGGTTTCAAAAGATAATATTTTTCAAGGGCTTCGAAAGGTATGTTTAGTATGTTTTGAAAAGAATTTTTTGCTTTCGACAGAAGTCATCCAGAGCTTTTGGAAGAGATTTTTTTAAGATTTCAAAACATAAACCCAATCTCAATTTAAAGGAATAGCCATGGCATAAATAAACAAAGGGTTTTGAAATGAAGAAGCTTTCCTTGATTAAAAAGGTTAAAGGGTTTAACTAGGATATATATATATATATATATATATATATAAAGAGGATTTCAATGATAATAAACCATAGGTGTTGGTGTTATTTTATTGTTATGTTTACTACTTCATATACTTATTCACATTGTTACTAACCCATAACTGTATTTTAGGGGAAGGGCTGAATAACCAGTTAGGTTGACCCAGTAGTGAATATAAATTAAGAAATGTTAAAGTCTTAATTAAATATATTGGCAGGGGCCAATAGGTTTGCAGTAAGCCCATGAAAACGGTGTATGACAAATGATATTGGCAGGGGCCAATAGGTTCATAGTCAGCCTATGAAAACGATGATTTGATACTAGCAAGGGCCAGTAGGTTTATAGTTAGCTCATGAAAACTATATCTGGATTAAGATATTGACAGAACGCTAATAGGTTCCTAGTTAGCCCATGAAAACTAGGATATGAAAAATAGTATTGGAGTTACCAATAGGTTCTTAGTAAGCCCATGAAAACTATGAAATCAGACAGATAGTCCATAAGCATTTAACAGGTAAATAGTACCCTTAAAACTATAATTGAGACAAATAGTCAGAATGAATGGGGATGGGTAATCTAAATTTGATTTACTTGTTTTGCATATCATCATAATATTTTGAAATATAATGTTTCTAACCATTGTGGATGCAAGAGCACAGTAAATGGTTTCATAAATGTTTTAGGATACTTGTGAGGGGAAAACCTGTTTCGCTAAGCGGCGTGGTCTCACTAGATATCCAAATGAGATGGTAGATTATTATTCATACTAGGCTTTATGTCTGACTCGAAGGTTTTGTTTTCCCCTTAAACTCTCGGGTACTCAATTGACTTTGAGTAGGTTGAGAGTTAAGGTTTCCGGGTGTTCTTTTAGAGGAATAAAGCTTCCGAAGACATGCAGGAGGCAAGCTTGTTATTTGAGTTCTTTTATTTCCGCTGTGTGTTTGATTATAAGGGTAAATTGTTTAGTGCCTTATTATATATACTCTGATCAACCAAGGGGGCATCTTCATATGTCGCTCTTGATGTATTTTGTAATAATTATATGTTTCAGAACGTGGTTTACGAACTAAGATTATGTAATCAATTTAGAATATTTTGAAATGGAATATGGAATTTGTGTACTGTTTAAAATTTTCCATATTGTTGTGTTTTTGTATATCAATGAATCTAATATCGTTGTATTTGGTCGTCGAGGATTAATAACAATGGATGACTGCAGCATCTGTAGCCGTTAGTTTTAGGCCTCCAAGTAGGGGATATTACATAGAAGGCGAGGGTAAATTGGAATGTTAAAAGATATTTTATAAATAGAAAGGGATTTATAAAAGGAATTTATCCTTATGGAAGTAACATTAAAATGGATGGTGATTGACATTTTAAGTGAGATTTATGAATAAGTGAGATTCATAAAGAAAATAAAATTATAAATGGAATTCATAAATAAATGGGTTTTATGAAAGGAAATTTTTATAAAATGGAAAGAGATTCTTAAATGTAGTTTAGTAAACATGGAAATGACTAGGTTGAAGATAAAAGAATGGATATTTATGAAGGAAATATATTATGTTCTAAAGTTGGTTATTCATGTTAATATTTCTTAAAGTTGTTTATAAATTTTTGAATAATTTAAAAGTTAATTATTTAAATTATTAATATAGTTTGACATTATTAATAATGATTATTAATAATATTTTGGTAACTTATCATTATTATTCGTATGGTAAAGATTAACGATTGTTATATTGATAATGTTTTGAATTGCTAATTATTATTTTTAAGAAGTTAAAAAATAATAATAATAATTCTTTATGATGGTTTCAAGATTCATAAATAGAGTTTCGTAAACGAACTTGGATTTTATAAGAGGAGCTTATAAAATGGTTTGAAGATTTTAAAGGAAGATCATTTACAAGGTAAAGAGGTTTATAAATAGATGGATATATATAAACGAATTTTAGAAACGGGTTTACAGATTTATAAAAAGAATTTATAAATAATTGCATTGTTTTATAAAGGGTTTATAAATGACTTGAGAAATAATTTATAAATGGTTAATAAATGGTTTTAGAAATTTGTGATGGAGTTTATAAATGATTTTAGAATTTTTTTTAAAAGGAGATCTTCCTCGGTGTTGGTAAATATACATATACTATTGAGATAAGTATGGATATTTTCTAAGTACTGAAAATAGAAGGGCTTGTGAATATATCTTTGTAAAAGTATTTTGATACAAGCATTTACAACATGGTTTTAATTAATGAAAGATTAATTAAGGAGGCTTAGTGTTGCTTGGGGCTTAACCAAATGTTGGTTTTTCCTATGGAATTAAATCTCTGATTGAATGTTTGTTTATTCGATGGTTAAATAACCGATTATCGAATTTGGATCCAAATGTAACTTTGGAAATGTCTAGGAGAAACACGTGAGTTATATGCACAGTCATCTCCGATGATACTACAATGTGCGTGTAAATCTCCTTTTGTTCTTCTAGGACAATGATAAGTAAATCCGTCCACTAACGGTTAGGAGGTGATCTCTGATCTTATCTGTAACTATTTATTTCCTAAAGAACCAAGTTTGAGTTTACAGGAAAAATGTCGAATGTTGTTTTGAAGAGACCAGGGTCGGATATGTTATCCGAAAACCACTTCAATCCAACTCAAGCGTTCGAAGTAAAGACATCTTCAAGATGATGAAATTGGAGACGGAGTTCTCAAGCATTTCGTTCAGTCCTAGAACGAACTTGTATGTGAATGCTAGTCCTACATTGGTCACCTGGAGGGCAGTATTAGCATTCCAAGATAATTTGCTAGGAGGAAATGGTAAAACGTGGCCTCTTCTAGCCTCGCACTCGGAAAATGAATAAAGCAGGGACATGCGACAGGGCTAAGTGGGTCGCACCCAAGTAGGGTATGATAATCCCAAATCTAGAGTGATATTCATTTACACTTCGAGATCCCATTGTGTGGTTGTTGATTGCAACCATGGGATGAACATATTTAGTGCTATTCGAGAAGGGGGTAGTGCCGGTCCTGAGTAGCAGAGGTGCAACGTGTTGTAGCCTCCCGTACATTTGATCTAGAGGTGTACGGATTTGGTGGGTAGACCATTACCCTTTCATAGTTGGAATCCATCATCCAATACGAGCCTTCAATTTTGGCTGTAGAACCTAATATGCTAGAATTTAATTAATGTAACAATTTCGGCTATGATTAATAAGTACTTGTATACTAGACACAAGTATAATATCAGGTGATTTCATATGAATTGTTTTGGTTATCGTATGGTAAAAACTCATCCGTTTTTATGTGCGGCATGGTCTTACGAGATACTTTTGATTTTAGAAAGTTTTCTTTAACTTTAAAAGTCCAAATTGGGTGTGTTTTCTCATGCTGGTTTTCCTGACTGACTCGGGTGTTATTTTATTATAATGCTCGGGCAGACCGAGCATATTTACAGATCTCTTTGGATGCATTGGAGCTTAGGAGACAAGTTGGAGGTCTTCAAGGCGTATACATGTATATGTTTATTTTTTGCTACTTTGTTGTTGAAATTATTAGCAATTTTGAGGATAGGATGTTATAACTGTCCAAGCTGATAATTGTGATTGTTATTGTACTCTGATGGATGTATGCATATAACAATTTCTCTTTTGTAAAAATCGTTGATATTGTAACAACCCGGATTTTTCGATGATTAATTTGGAATATTTAAATGGTCTTAAATATTGGATTTTGAATTATAATTTAGTTAGTAAGATTTTAAAACTGAAAATTCAAGCGGTTTCGTAAATTTTTGAAGCGTCAGTTTAATCGACACGTTAAATTAGCAATCCGGGGCATAGTCTCGGAATTCAATGAAACTAGTTCCATTAGATCTGTAATAGTGTATAATTATAGGATTTCAAATTTTGTAGCGTTTGGAGTTATCGTTTGGTCGTACGGGATATAAACGCGTTGAAATTTATATCGAAAATTCAATATAATAATTGGGTTCAAAAATCTATCTTCTTCATACGATCGAATTGGGACTTGAGACTTGTTCCATTGCGTTCGGAATAGGGGTATAACATTAGGAATGCCAGAAGGCACGTCTCAATCATGGTTCAGAATCTAATAGCCTGATAATTTGAAATTAAATAATATATATTCATATCGATTTCAACATAAGCCCACATTCTTTCAAATTGTAGCCATCCTACACCTGTCAAATGCCACCCTACCTATCGTCCTTCTTCGATTTAAAATGTTATCCCTCTCTCTTTTCTATAGTTCGAAATCAAAAAAACGAACGACAGTTTTAAAAAAGAGAAAAAAACAACGACAAACGCGATTAAATTCACGTGGCCCTATTCGTCATCGCATCAGGGGAGAAGCACGCGCGCGATTGGTTAAGAGGAGGATGATGGAGGTTGTTTGCGCCAAAATTGGTCACAAACCTCAAGTATTGTGAAAGCACCAGCGTATGAATATAAATCAGCAATATTCAAACACGAATCTCAGATCTAAGCAAGCAACAAACAGCAATCCAGAAATAATGAACAGTGACACACAATTTATAGTGGTTCGACTATCTCCGGCCTACATCCACTACAAAGGTTTTTATTTATTGATGTTATTCGCTGATTACAGTTGATTACAACGGATTACAATGGATTATAGCTCTGTTCTTTGAGTACAACGGTAGTAGTGAAGTGCAAAGTAGAGTCTGGTAGAGTCTGGGCGCTTTAGAATCCTGATCCCTTTTCCTGAATGACCTGGGACTCTATTTATAGGTGTAGGAGGCTGATATTTCGCCTAAATTTAGGAAGACCACTTCTGGCACATGAGTGGGCCCACATGCCCACGTCCAAGAAATCTGGGACCGTTCCGGGATCGATACGAAGCAATTTCGTATCGATCAAGAAATGATCCAATCGGGCTAAAATTTGGTGAGAACATTCTTCAACATGTACGTAAGCTCCTGTGAAAATTTCATAGTATTTGGATCAATGGTTCGTGAGATATGATCGATGCAAGATCGTGATCTTCGTATGCTGCTTAGTTCGAATCCATGGCTTCGTATCCATCATTTCGAATCGACCTGGACACGTGAGCGTGCAGTGACGTGGCGCGAGATTCGTGGATCGCCCCACCTTTTGTGCCGCGTTGATCGATTCGTTCCGAAGCTTTCGCCACGTTTACATCGACACGTTCGCATCAATATCTGGGAATATCGATGATGCTGTTTGCATCGATGGTCTGAGTGATGTTTCGTATCGATCGGAGTGGGGTTCGATGCGAACCAGATCGATTCGAACAGTGTGGGTGGAGTGCGAATAGTACCGATGCAAACATGGCCAATGTGATGACTTCGGATCGATTCGAACATGTGGATACGAACAACTAAGCATGTGTGAACCCGATCGATACGAAATATGATGGATTCGAATACAACCGAGGTGAGTCCTTTCTGATCGATTCGAAACCGATCGATTCGATCATGCCAAAATCATGATTTCCTGATGGATACGAACAACATGTTCCTTAACCTTGTATTGATCATATCTCCTCCATTTGAACTCCGATTAACCTGAAACTTGAAACGCTGGCTTTTATGGCTTTGCTTGTCATGTCTTGTCAGTTGTAGCCCGATCCGGACTCGGAAAAAATTCATCGATATCCATGGTTATCCGGCAATGCATAGTTGATAGTCGTGGCTAGTTATTATTGATTTTCAGTCAGTTTTGGGTATCTCGGCTTTGCTAAAAGTTGGGATAACACTTTGCCCCCCAAAACATGACTTTTGGTAAAAGGTGTGTTTTGATCAATCTCAAATCGAATGCAGTGAGTTCATGTTTTATTCAAATCTTATGGTATTTTCAATCGAGTTCATGGCTGTTCGAAGCCAAATCATTATCCACTTCTTCCTGTGGAAGTTAAGAATGAAACTCCGTAGTCTCTCCGGACAATCAACGGTTACTCCGAACCCTTGCTAAGCCCATCCCAGACTTGGCGATTGAATAGAAAGATCCTATTGCACTCCGGCGTTGCTTTCTACCCCTTGCACTCTGGCCCCAGCTAGGGCGTAAAGCGATGTCTTGGTCGTTCTGGACCGATCGTAGCCTCTTCGGGCTCCTGCTGGATCCCATCCCGTCACTCTTCGGTGAAGGGGAAACGGCGTTAAGTGAGTCGATCCTGTCGCTCTCCGGCGAAGCGACTCACTTCTTGCACTCCGGTTCAGTATATCTGAACATTAAGCGATATCATGGCCTAAATCGTGGGCCGATCATAGCCTCTCCGGGCTCTTATCGAATCCCGATCCAATCACTCTCCGGTGAATGGGAAACGACGTTAAGTGAGTCGATCCTGTCGCTCTCCAGCGAAGCAACCCACTTCTTGCACTCCAGACCCCGTCTCTCCGGGTAGGGTCATAAAGCGATCATTTTTATATTGGTATTTAATACTCACCCTTTAACTCTCCGGTCAAAGGTCTATTTCAAGAAATTCAAGTTTATTTATTAAATTCAGGTCTTAGATGTTCAATCTCAAACATCAGGAAAAAACTAAACATTGCCTCTCCGGGCAGATCGGTCTATATCCATCTCAGAGCATGCCTAGAGATCTCTCTGGTTCCGTACATGAGTAAGTGGAGTAGCCGTTTATTCTGAAAACAAAACTAATGAAATTATTTGATCGAAGTTCAAACCCTGAACTTGGCCCTTGCCATCTTAATCAGTTGATGACGAGTCATGATCCCGATCCACGATCATTTCTGTTAGGTGGAGGCGGTAGTTGTTCAGGTCTTACCGCCGCTGCCTGTTCTCTGACATATTGTGGCAATCTACCACTCCTGGCATGTTCTTCCAACTCATCCTTTAGGTGGCGGCATTCGTCGGTTGTGTGCCCATCCAGCTCATGGAATAGGCAATATTTCCCGGTTCTACGCTCCCGCTCTGTGGGATCTCTCCTGGGTGGTTTTCGATAGGGGAGTTGCCCCCGAGTTTCAGTGTAAATTCGTTCCAGGCTTGCCGCCAAATCTGTGTATTGCCTGAATCTGGGCTCTCGGAATTTCTTCCGTTTATCAGGACCATCATGTGCGTTATCCTGCTTTCTCTTTCCTTTTTCCACCCTGGGCTGTTCCCTGGCGGTTCCTTCGCTTTGTACAGTGTTTATTTCCTGCCTCTCGGCTCGTGATTCTTCTAATCGAATGAATCTTTAAGCTTCATGGTAAAACTCAACAAGACCTTGCGGTGGGTCTCTCGCCAAAGAATCTTTGAATTCGGTGCCTTCCCCAACTCCTGCCACTACCGCCATCAAAATCATCGATGGATCCGGGCGATCTACAGAAGCCACCGTTGCATTAAATTGTAGCAGAAAATCTTTTATGGACTCTCCGGTCCTTTGTTTTATCGATGCCAAAGTCATCACACACTTGGGCCATGTCACGTGGACCTTAAACTGTCTCATGAAGCAATCTACAAGCTCCCCCCATGTTCTGATCGATCCGGTTTCTAATTGCCTGAACCAAAGTGCAGCCAAATCTGACAAGTATAGAGGGAAGCATCGAGCCATCACTTCCTCGGATGCCCCCAACACTTCCATGTGCCTGATGTATCGAGTAATATGCATCGTTGGGTCTGACTTCCCGTCATAAGGATCCAGCATAAGCAGTTTGAACTTTGGAGGGTTCCTTGCATTCCTGATATTCGGAGTGAACGGACTCCGACTAACTTCCTCTAGTCCTCCATTGGACAATCCTCCTCTCATCAGTCGTCGGACTAATCCAGCCATCTTTTCATCTCCATCCTGGGGTTGCCCTCTTAGTCTTGAAGGGTATTCTGGTACGTACTCTTCGTGTGGCCCGTTAGCATCAGCGTTGGCTCCAGCTTGTTGAGCTCCATCTGTAGGCCTTCCAGCATCAGATCCTGAGGGTCTGCCCCCAAGTCCTCGTTGATTGCCTTGTAGATCTGCATTCTGACCTTGAACTTGACCTTCATTGGTTTCCGCAATCCCGACTCCTTGTCCCGCACTTGCAGCTGCTGTGGTTGGTCCAACGTTTTGCACATTTGTTGCCCTCATCTGCTCGAAGAAATTCTGCAGCATCTCTTGCTGAGTCTTCATCATCCTCTCTTGCAATGAATTCTCTATAGCTTCCATTTCATCTCTGGTGATGTAAATTGAAGCTTGTCCTTCTCCAGCACCAAAGGATGCCTCTTGACTTCCTCCCTGTTGGCTTCTCTCAGCTCTTTGTCTTGTTTGCCAAGTCATTGTCGAGTCAATCTGAATCCTTCAAACTTTCAAATCTAAACTTTGAATCTGGTGTAGCGGGTGCTAGTTCTTCTCAGTGAAAGCACCAAAGTGTTTGCGCCAAAATTGATCACAAACCCCAAGTATTGTGAAAGCACCAGTGTATGAATATAAACTAGCAATATTCAAACACGAATCTCAGATCTAAGCAAGCAACAAACAGTAATCCAGAAATAATGAACAGTGACACACAATTTATAGTGGTTCGGCTATCTCCGGCCTACATCCACTTCAAAGGTTTTTTTATTGATGTTCTTCGCTGATTATAGTTGATTACAAAGGATTACAATGGATTATAGCTCTATTCTTTGAGTACAACGGTAGTAGTGAAGTGCAAAGTAGAGTTTGGTAGAGTCTGGGCGCTTCAGAATCCCGATCCCTTTTCCTGAATGACATGGGGCTCTATTTATAGGTGTAGGAGGCTGATATTTCGCCTAAATTTAGGAAGACCACTTCTGGCACGTGAGTGAGCCCACATGCCCGCATCCAAGAAATCTTGGCCCGTTCCGGGATCGATACGAAGCAATTTCGTATCGATCAAGAAATGATCCAATCGGGCTGAAATTTGGTGAGAACATTCTTCAACATGTACGTAAGCTCTTGTGAAAATTTCATAGTATTTGGATCAATGGTTCGTGAGATATGATCGATGCAAGATCGTGATCTTCGTATGCTGCTTAGTTCGAATCCATGGCTTCGTATCCATCATTTCGAATCGACCTGGACACGTGAGCGTGCAGTGACGTGGCGCGAGATTCGTGGATTGCCCCACCTTTTGTGCCGCATTGATTGATTCGTTCCGAAGCTTTCGCCATGTTTACATCGACACGTTCGCATCAATATCTGGGAATATCGATGACGCTATTTGCATCGATGGTCTGAGTGCTATTTCGTATCGATCGGAGTGGGGATCGATGCGAACCAGATCGATTCGAACAGTGTGGGTAGAGTGCGAATGGTACCGATGCAAACATGGCCAATGTGATGACTTCGGATCGATTCGAACATGCTATCAAAGTAGCCACTCATGAGGACTAGTTTACCTGGGATTAGTTTGAGGCTCGCTTTTAGGAGAAGTTCTTTCCAGCTACATAGAAATCCATTATATTTAAGAAAGTTTGTTGATCTGAGATGTCTATTTCTGAGTATGTGCCTAAGTTCGACTCTTTATTGAAATATGGTACATCATTCATCGACACTCTTATAAAGAAGAATAAAATGTTCATTATCGGCTTGAATGTTTATCTTAGACAAGGACTTATAAGACAGAGTGATGAGTCCTTCAAAAAGATAGTAAGAAGGCTATGATGCATGAGAGCTTGTAACCAAGGTCGAAGACTGCTTTTGTTCCTAAGAAAGAAGCCAAAGCACAAGTAGGCAAGGGTGGAAAGAGGAAGAAACCATGGAACATCAAGGGAAAGAAGCAGTTCCAGAATAAATTAGGTTAGAAGAAAGACAAATTGGAATCAACTTGCTTTAAATATGGAGAGAAAGACCAACCATCAAGGACTGCAAGAGTAGGTAAAGAAAGTGCTTCAATTATAACAAACCTGAGCATATTAAGAAGGATTGGCTTAACTACTAAAGGATAAGCAGGTTATAAAAGCCTATGCATTGAATGTTACTCACAACTCGTCAAGTGCTCCATCGGCAAAGGAGAATGGGAAGGGCATCACGGTCCAAGGTATGCTTTCTATTTATGATATACACATTCATTTTTTGTTTGATATCGGGGAATCTAATCCATTTATATCTAGTGACCTAATAGAAAGGTTAGACTTGAGACCTGACCTAGTAGATAGACCCTAAGTAGTATTGAATCCTATGGGAGTACGACAAATTTGAGTATGCTTTTTCGTGACGTGACTTTATTGCGACATGGGTGTACGTTTTCTTGTATTTTTATACTTGGTTTTTTTGAGTTTGGTATTATTTTCGTAATGAACTAGCTTTAGATATGTGAAGTAGTGGTCGATTGTGAGAAGTATATGATGATGAGTTGTCATCAGTGCCTATAGCAAGACAGTATCCAAATTTATTTGAGGAGGACATAGGATTACCACCATATAGAGAGATTGGGCTCCATAGTGATATATCAAATGATGCTAGACCAGTTGTTATCCCTTTGAGATAGATGGCACCCAAATAGCAATGAGAACTAGAGGGTGCAAGTGAACAATCTACTAAGGAAGGAATTTATTCCAAAGAATACTTCTTATTGGGAAGTAGCTGTAGTAGTCTCCATTATGGTAGATGGTTCTTTGAGACTTTGTGTAGATTATCGTGACCTGTAAAGTTATAAGGAAGAACAAGTATCCAATTCTATATATAGATGACTTATTTAATCAGCTTAATGGTGCAAAGGTATTTTCCTAGTTGGATTTGGCAATGGGTTTTCTCTAAATGAAAGTAACGAGGGATAGTATGTCGATTACCACGTTTTGTACACCATAGGGATTTTATCAATGATTAGTTATGTCGTCTAGGCAAACCAATGCACCGATAAACTTTATTAATCTTTGCATCAAGTTTCTAGAGATTAGCTAAATAAGCTTATGCTTGTGTTTATCGACGATAGTCTTATCTATTCATGGACAGAAGAGGAATCCAATACGCACTTGAGAATGGTGCTTGAGACGTTCAGATGGCATCAGATAAAAGATAAGTTTTCAAAGTGTCACTTCTAGAGGAGAGAAGAAAGGTTTGTAGGCCATGTTGTCTCGAAGCAAGGCATTGTTGTTGATCCTACCAAAGTGGTAGTCTAAGACAGGGAAAGACCTAAGAATGTGACAGATATGAGAAGTTTTCTTTGATTAGCGGGTTATTATAGAAGATTTCTAAATACTTATCTAAATTAGTCACGTTGTTGACTCGTTTGACGAAGTAGAATCAAACTTTTGTTTGGGATGTGAGGTCTGAGCACATTTCGTTAGATTGAAGGAGAGGTTGATGAGTACACTAGTATTAGTCATTCTGAATGGGAATGAGGAGTTGACAGTATACATAGATACATGTGATATTGATGTAAAGAGGTAAGGTTATTGCTTATGTGGATATGCAATTGAAACCTTATGAGAAGAGATATCTAACCCACGATTTGAAATTAGCCACTATAATGTTTGGCGCGGAGGCATTTATTGCTAAAGGAAAGGTTATATGCTATTCACTGATCATAAATCATTGAAATATATTTTCTCATAGAACCTTAAACTTCGACAACGGTGATGGTTAGAGTTTATAGCCTCCTATGAATTTGGCATTTCCTATATGCTCGACAATGGAAATGTATTCATAGATCGATTGAGTAGGAGACATTTTAGCTTAGGGGGGCCATGTTCGTAGAGTAGTAAGAGAATATAAATGGGCATGATTTCTGACCTAGATGTGAGCTAGAGCCATATATGTCAGTAAGCTTGACGATTAGACATACCCTTATAAAGTGGATTGATACTAGTCAGATGCGTAATGCTAGATCGATATAGATTATTACTAAGCTTAAGGAAGGAGTAGAGTTTAAAGATTTGAAACAGAATGATTCGACCGAGAGGTCTTGCTCTATAAAGATGGAAGATTATATGTTCATAATGTAGATGGACTTAGAGATGAAGTGCTACGAGAGTACCATCATTCAAAGTCGACTATCCATCCCAGAGCAAATAAAATATATAGAGATATGAAGCAGGCATTTTAGGATGGAATGGAAAAGGATATTAGGACATTTACTCAAAATGTATGCATTATTAGCTAGTAAAAGCTTAGTATATGTAACTAAGTTGCTTACTGCAACCGTTTAAAGTTCTATAGCAGAAGAGGGAGCATATATCGATGGACTTCGTCGATGGATTGCCAAAGATTAGATGAGGGAACAATAGTTTTTTTGGTTATAATCAATGGATCGATTGTAACGACCCGCAAAAATTTAATGGTTTTAAAGTATATTTAACTGGAAATTTGTGAAATTTTAAACAAGAAAATTTGAAATTAAAAATTTATTATTTAGAATACGTCTATTTTAATATAGTAACTGGTAAATTTTCATCTGATAATATTAAAGTTTATTTTCCTGTGAAATTTTATTTCAAATCAAACCGGTTAATAACAGTGAATTTAAAAGTTTTCCGAAACCAAAATATGTCAACAGGAGAAAATTTATTCAGATCATTCTGAATCAGACTGCGAAATTCGTTTTTCCAAATTTGGACTTCTATTGCTCCGTTTATCTTAATTCTTGTAAAATAGTAGCATTGTCTGGTACCGGTTATCGACTTTTGATCGGATGATCGTACCACTGATATCTGTATACCGTTTTGATCGTCTTATCGCGCTGATCACAATGGTATATTTATTTTTGTATTTTGAAATTCGATACGCGATGGAAACAATAAAATGTTCGTTGTATCGGTATCATAAATTGCAACCGTTAGCTTTCTTGTTTTCCAAACTTTGAACCATGCAGCCCAAGCAATGTAATAAATTGCTTTAATTTCTTTTCAGCTAAATCAAGACTTTGACCGTTGTTATCTCTTTATTTCCATCTGACTGTTCATTTTTTTTGAACGGTTCAAATGTGCTTTAATATTTGCATTTATGAATTTTTCCATTTCATTTCTTTCTTTTGAGCGTATCTTCCTCCATTTTCCTTTTCCTTCGGCTACCTCTTCATTTTCTTCTCCAGCAATTAACTCCCCTCATCTTCACGTTCTCCACTTCCACCACCAACCTGGCAGCTCGCCCACAACTCAGCACGCATCCATCTCCCCAATTTCCCTAGCCTTCACCGCCGAGAGATCCACATGCTTCCCCCTCTTCGCCATCTCCCAGCCCTTCCACGGCCATGCAGTCAACAGCCCTCCCCTTCCGTCGCACCCAATCCTCCACTTCGCAAATGACAACACCCAAAAGCCAGGCCAGCAATCGCCTCCTCCACAGCCCAAACCCACCGTTCTCCCTGACTTCGGCCTCAGCAGCCTCTGCCTCCTCCCTGTAACCGAGAGCAACCCCGCAATCAACTCCACTCGCCATCAACTCGAGCTCGCCTATACCTCCAATCCTGCTCTTCTTTTGTTCGGCCGAGCTTCCCTCTATATACTTTAAGGTATTTTATATATGTTTATAGGTAATAATTATATATTATATTATATTATGTTGTTAGTACATATAGATTTAGCTGGGCATGTGTTTGTTTATATATGTGCAAGTTTACAGTAATTTATACGTATAATATAACAAAGTAAGTTTACACTAAATTTTAATATCCCATGCGTATAAGTATATTTGTGTTCATTGTAAAAGTAGTGTCTGGTCTTGTTTTATAGATGTACTTTGGTTTCTGAAAATATTGGTCTTGCTCTGTTCGATTTTGTCCCAGCTTGATTTGCATGTATTGGTTTATTAGTGTATAATATATATATATATATATGTTAGTAAGTACATGTCAGTTTGCCTATGCATAAGTTTGTTTTGATTTTCCTGTTTTATATATTTTTTTTTTGAAAGTTTATACAAGTTACATGTTATAAGTCAGTGATTTTATATGTCTAGTTTTAGGTTTATATATATAGAAATGTTTAAATGAACCTATCACATGTGTAAGTAATTTGCATCCTTTTAAGTACATATTGGCTTGCATAGTACATTAGTGTATTCACAGATGGTGTCTGTGAATTTATATAAATCTGCATAGTGCATTAAGTTGTTATTAGATGTATTGGGTCTGCATATACATGTTAGTTTGCAGAGCAATATATTTTTCAATATATATATGATAGTTTGCAAAGCAATATATTTTTCAATATATGTTTTGATTTTTTTTGTGAGTATTGATTTTAAAAAAAAAATTTAAAAATTTATAATACAATAATTATAAACTGATTTGATTCACTCTCATCGATTTTCGATTTATCAGCTTGTACGTCGAACCCATTCCCATCGTGCTTTACTTCGAAACTCGTGCTTGGATTCGTAACTCTTCTCATTCTCGTTCATCTCTAGCCTCGAAAGGTGAGCAATCACTCACGATTAACGTTCTTTTATTATTTAAATTTGATTTCAATTGAAATAGCAATTGAAATATGCTGCTGTAGTTATTTACATTGTTATATATGCTATTATCTATAACTGTTCACCTGTGACATCTGACACCAGTATCTAGTATTATATGCCTGTTATTACTATTATTTGTATCTGTGACATCTGACACCAGTATCTATTATTTGTATCTGTTCACCTGTGACATCTGACTCCCGTATCTGTTATTTATACTGATGATATATGCCTGTTGTTATATAATTTTTTTTAGTATCTGTTATCACTCTGCAAGTTTCCTGTTAGTATAGAATTCACTATGGGTTGAAATGATACATACCCGAACGGACTTTAGAATAGGAGAATTTCGTTATGGGTTGAAATGATAAACCCAAGCGATTTTCATTTGAACTGAAATTGGGATTACGGGTCGAAATGATATCTACCCGTATATATTTAAAAATTTCGGATTGAAATGATAAATATCTGTATCACTTAACCCTATGATAAATATATATACAGACACCGTTGGTCCATATATATAAATATTTTGAAAATAAATTCTATGGTTTTGGAAAGAAATATATGGTTTTATTTAACGTTGAGCCTAAAATTATTATATATAAATGGAAATGATTTATATGGATTTAATAATGATATTTAATTTAATTAAGATTGATTAAATACATATAATATGGTCGAGTATTTAAATTTATGTTCCAAAATAGATTTTTAGTAAAAATTTGAATAAGTTAAGGTTAGGAAGATAATTTGAATTTAGAAAAGAATTTTATTTAATTAAACCAATTTAAAACTTATTGAATTTGAAATGTAAGATATGATTCCTAACTTGGGTCTGATTTATAAGTAAGTTAATGAATATTTCTTGTTTAAAATAAATTTAAGAAATTTTTTTTGTAAATTTAAGGCTGGTTAAATGATATTGAATTCATTAAGTGAATATTCCCTGATTAAATAATAAATGAAGTTAAACCAAGAGTTATATGAAACTGTTAAATTTAACTTTGAAATTGTTGAATAATAAAGCTTTGAAATATATTGGAAATTTAAATGGTTTATTTTGTGATTTAGATTTGTATTTGAAATCAATATAATTTAAATTTGTTATTTAGAAACTGAATTAAATTGATGAATTGAGCTTTGAATAAATTTGAATCTGGAATTTGAAGTTGATTTGAATCGATTTGCGAGACTTGAGAAAATTATAAATGCTTTACTTTATAAATTATTTAATGTATATACACTATTTTGGGTAAATAGTTATATTTGAAATGAAATGATATTTGGGTTTTGAAGTATAAATTTAATTGAAATGACCACGGTGTTATAATGTATATTTCCACCTTGTAGATAGTTCTGAAGATCCTTAGAGGATGGTTATCCCAAACATCCTTTAAGTTACTTGTATTTCAGTTGATATTTCACTTGAGTTGGATTTATTAATACAAGAATGTTAATCCTGACTCGAGTGTTTTGTGTTTTGCTTTACGCTCGGGTCAGACCGAGTGAAACAGCATTTGAGACTCACCCTTGGAGTTCGGAGCTTCCTTTGGAGATCCATCTATCGCCTCAGCTTTCAGCTCTTCTAGTTGATTTTTTCAGAGACTTCACTGCATTTGAGATATTCTGTTGTATTTTATTTCTAACTCTGATGTTTATATAGTAGCTTCATGAACTACTATTTTATCTATTCCGCTGCGTATTATTGTATTACTCTGTGTCTGTGATTCTGTGATTGATTTATTTACTACATATGCTGAGTTTTGCCAAATTTAAATTAACAACGCGGTATTTTGAATTATTCAAGTCCGGCATGTGTGGATTTATTGTCGATTTGAATGGTCCAAAATATCGGGTCGTTACAGTTGGTATCAGAGCTTTGGCTCTAGGCGAAACTTAGCATATATTGTAAATTTATTTACAGAATCACTTTCGTTTGAGTTTACTCTCTTCTTTTTGACTCGATTTCCTTTGAACTTTGGAACGCTCCCTACGGTTCCAAAATTCATTCTTGTCTCTCTCTATTGGTATTCTTTTGATTCTGGAGTATCCCATAACTCCACTTCGAATGATCTCTATAAGAATAGGATCCCACAGATCTTTGAATGATTTGTAAAGGGGTGGAACTCCTTTACAATTGGCATTGATTCACCAGAGATTTATATATCCCTGGGTTTTGATGTTGCCATCTCTTGTTATGCCGAATTCTATCTCTGGCGATCGAATGTCGATTTGCCTTAGATTTCCGCATCGATTATATTCTTGAAGTCACAGTTGACCCGGTTAAGGTCGCCCGCGATTTATATAAGTGTATCCGACTACTATTTTGTAATTAATTATCTCATTTTCGTTCGAACTTATCTTCGAATCAGAATCCTATTTGATTAGAGTCCCTCTAAGTTGAATTTCTATCTTTGTTTTGAAATCCATTCTTGAACCATCCTTTGAAAAATCAGGCTTGTTTATATTTTAGAAATTGTTTTATATATCGAAATTATTATATTCTATATATAAAAGTGTAATGTTTTCGATAAAGATTATAAACCCTTTTAAAATAAGAATTTGAGGTTTCGGAAGGATTTGTAATTTTGGAAAACTATATAAGAAATTGATTTATCTAAAAATGATTTATAACTGAAGGATTTTAAAATTTGAAATTCGAGAATTGAACTCCGGTATTTTGAAATTGGTTTTAGGATTTTGAAATATATAATAATAATATGATTTAAAGGTATTTTTCCGAATAAGAAATGTTTCAAATGATTTTATTGAGTTTCGAATGATTTCGAAGAAATTTCAAAAGAAGTTTGAGAAAATAGAAGT
Organism: Allium fistulosum; assembly: GCA_030737815.1. Taxonomy (NCBI): domain Eukaryota; kingdom Viridiplantae; phylum Streptophyta; class Magnoliopsida; order Asparagales; family Amaryllidaceae; genus Allium; species Allium fistulosum. Next base: position 791,625,508 of record CM060902.1, on the reverse strand, counting down.
CCAGAACTCACTTATGTCGCTGGAAAATAATTTCGGTGATGAGTGCACGCATCATCGACATTGATTTTCGAGTTTCAGAGTGAGGGAGAGGCCACTCTATTAGCATTGCTATGCGAGTGATTTTGCGAAACCAATTTTGATTTCAAATTCCGAAGAAAGATTTGATATTCGAAAGATATATGTATATATATATTTGAAATGATTTGAAATAAGCCGGTGTTCAGTCCTCGTGTTCCGAATTTGATATAAACCTATCTATTAAAATTTATTTACTGATTTATTGATGATTTCCAACTCTTGAATTTGAAAATGATTTCTTCGACTATTTTGGAGTTCGAGTACTTCCAAATCAAGGTTAACTTTTCAAAGCTAAGAAATTTGAAAAGTATTTTGATAAAGTATATAGGTTTGTTTTGAATGTTTAAGTATGAAGTAATATGATTTAAATAAGTTGAAACTGTTTTGTTAAGTAAATGAATAAGGCTATTTTGAATTTGTCTAAATATGGAATTTAGATTTGAAATGTTTTGAAAGAATTGGGTTTCAATATATTTTGAATAAAATATAGTTGAATGTTTTAATTTAGTAACATCTTTATGAAACTATATATTTAACAAGTTGGAATAAATATATAATTTGTACGTATGCTGTTTTATTCGCATAATTAATTTGATCCAGGTTTGAGTACACAAGTTCGAGGTGGATTACACCATTTCGTGTTAGGATTTTTCATTCGATTCTTGACGACGAATATTTGATATGGATTTTGGACTTGATTCTAGAATTCTCTATCATAGTATATGGCTATGCAAGGAGACTGATGTCTTCTAGTTGAGAAACCATATCGAAATCCGCATTAGGGAAGTCGAATGGACAATACTAGTTCGAAAGCGAACTGGTGTGATCGAGCGAGCGATCAAATGTGATTCTGCGAAATGATGACGTATGTACATCTTATATTCTAATATCATTGATATATTTTGATGCTGAAATTGAAAGCTGTCGAGTTAGAATATCTTTGCTTACTAAAAGAAAATTTCCAATTTAAATTACAAAGATATATAACCCATAAAAGCAAAGATATTCAATCCCATATGGCTCTTCATACAGCGAAATTATTTTGAAAATTTGATCCTTATATAAGATAGACCTTACGTGAGTATAAGATGATTTTGAAAACATTTGATTTTGGAAATGAATTGGTTGACTTAAAAATTTTGATTTGGAAATTTGGATTTATTCTCTAAGTCTATTATTTTGGAAACTTTGAAACTAAAGATAATTAATTTGAGAAGAAATAATTTGGTGAAATTGTATATGATTTTGAAATTGAACTGATATTGAAACAAATTGAAATTTGAGAACCTTATGTTACTAAACACTTGATTTGTGAGTTGTCGAACTTATATAAAATTGATTTGTATGAGTATGAAATTGATTCGAAAACTATGGATTTGAAAAGGGTACTCAATTTGAAAAGTGAAATCTTATATAATTAAAAGTCTATATAAGTGTGATTTGATACACTTTTGATTATGGAAAAGTATTTGATTTGAAAATTTAATCTTATATATAATGGATTTTATATAAGTGCGATATTTGAAAGTGATTTGAAAGGTACTATATGATACATATTTTCGAAGTAAAGATATGGAAAGTGCCTTCTGCTTGATATCCGATTTGTGGCCACATCTTGGATTCATTCTATCGATATTATTCTCTCTGATTTTTTTTGGTTTTCCGGATATGATACTCGAGTGTCCTTCGAATTCCATGGCGTTACCCATGGTCTTATTTTTTTTTCTCTCGTGACTGCATAGCGCAACTGCCTGGCTGAGTCTTGCCTGGGGGTACGGATTGTTTCCTGGGGGATCCAGGTGTAACCATTGTGTATCCTGCAATCTGTGTAGGTCGCGAATAGTAGCGCAAATGCTTGGCTGAGTCTTGCCTAGGGGTACGGATTGTTTCCTGGGGGATCCAGGCGTAACCATTGTGTATCCTGCATTCTACTAGTCATCATGGCGTAACTCGCAGGGCTGAGAAAGCTTACGGATATGCATTGTTTCCTGGGGGATCCAGGCGTAATCATTGTGTATCTGCGAACCATGGTTAGACAAAGGTTTGTTTGTGTTTTTGATTGGATTGTACTTTCCATATCTGTTTTAAAAAGTTTTTCCAGTATTTTCACTGGGTGTTGAAACAGGTCTACTAAGTACCTGGAGAATTCTAGTTTTGCGCCTAATCAACGCACTACCAGAGTCTACAGGAACAAGGATAAACTTGTTGAAACATCGAGTTATAAAAGTATTTTCGAAAGAAAATTTGTTTCGTTATAAAGGTATTTTATAATAAAAGTATTTCCAACAAAGAAAATTTTGTATCAATATTTGGAATCAAAACCCGTATGGTTCTAAATTAACTATTCATGCCCGATACTATTCCTTGAATCTACCTTATCTGCTCAGCTTTATTTATTCACCTATATTCGGTTTTTCCAAGTCCTCCTTCTTTTCCTTATTGACTATATCCTTTTAAACATGGTTTAATAGAAATTTTAGTGTTATAAATATTTTAGAAGTTATTAATTAAATAAAATAGATTTAAAGAAATGATTATTGATTTATTAATAATATTTGAAAAGTATTTTAGATAGAATTAATAAATTTATGAATTGTGGATTTAATAGCTTCTTTGTAAATATAAGTAATAATGTAAATAATTGTTTTCAAATGGTTTTCATACATCTATAAAGGTGTCATTTAAACATAAATGGTAGTATAAAGGAAGCAAGAAATTTTACAAATGGATCTTTGAAAGGTTTTAAAGTATATAAGATAATTGAATTGCAAATGAAGTTTTCAAATTTTAAGAAAAATTAATATAGTTCAAATTAATTGTTTAATCTTGACTTTAAATCTATCTTTTATGTCTGGCTGTTTCTATTCTTCTACCTCCTTCCTTTTCGGGGACGAAAAGTTTTGAGTGGGGGAGAGTGTAACGACCCGCAAAAATTTAATGGTTTTAAAGTATATTTAACTGGAAATTTGTGAAATTTTAAACAAGAAAATTTGAAATTAAAAATTTATTATTTAGAATACGTCTATTTTAATATAGCAACTGGTAAATTTTCATCTGATAATATTAAAGTTTATTTTCCTGTGAAATTTTATTTCAAATCAAACCGGTTAATAACAGTGAATTTAAAAGTTTTCCGAAACCAAAATATGTCAACAGGAGAAAATTTATTCAGATCATTCTGAATCAGACTGCGAAATTCGTTTTTCCAAACTTGGACTTCTATTGCTCCGTTTATCTTAATTCTTGTAAAATAGCAGCATTGTCTGGTACCGGTTATCGACTTTTGATCGGATGATCGTACCATTGATATCTGTATACCGTTTTGATCGTCTCATCGCGCTGATCACAACGGTATATTTATTTTTGTATTTTGAAATTCGATACGCGATGGAAACAATAAAATGTTCGTTGTGTCGGTATCATAAATTGCAACCGTTAGCTTTCTTGTTTTCCAAACTTTGAACCGTGCAACCCAAGCAATGTAATAAATTGCTTTAATTTCTTTTCAGCTAAATCAAGACTTTGACCGTTGTTATCTCTTTATTTCCATCTGACTGTTCATTTTTTTTTGAACGGTTCAAATGTGCTTTAATATTTGCATTTATGAATTTTTCCATTTCGTTTCTTTCTTTTGAGCGTATCTTCCTCCATTTTCCTTTTCCTTCGGCTACCTCTTCATTTTCTTCTCCAGCAATTAACTCCCCTCATCTTCACGTTCTCCACTTCCACCACCAACCTGGCAGCTCGCCCACAACTCAGCACGCATCCATCTCCCCAATTTCCCTAGCCTTCACCGCCGAGAGATCCACATGCTTCCCCCTCTTCGCCATCTCCCAGCCCTTCCACGGCCATGCAGTCAACAACCCTCCCCTTCCGTCGCACCCAATCCTCCACTTCGCAAATGACAACACCCAAAAGCCAGGCCAGCAATCGCCTCCTCCACAGCCCAAACCCACCGTTCTCCCTGACTTCGGCCTCAGCAGCCTCTGCCTCCTCCCTGTAACCGAGAGCAACCCCGCAATCAACTCCACTCACCATCAACTCGAGCCCGCCTATACCTCCAATCCTGCTCTTCTTCTGTTCGGTCGAGCTTCCCTCTATATACTTTAAGGTATTTTATATATGTTTATAGGTAATAAATATATATTATATTATATTATGTTGTTAGTACATATAGATTTAGCTGGGCATGTGTTTGTTTATATATGTGCAAGTTTACAGTAATTTATACGTATAATATAACAAAGTAAGTTTACACTAAATTTTAATATCCCATGCGTATAAGTATATTTGTGTTCATTGTAAAAGTAGTGTCTGGTCTTGTTTTATAGATGTACTTTGGTTTCTGAAAATATTGGTCTTGCTCTGTTCGATTTTGTCCCAGCTTGATTTGCATGTATTGGTTTATTAGTGTATAATATATATATATATATATATGTTAGTAAGTACAGGTCAGTTTGCCTATGCATAAGTTTGTTTTGATTTTCCTATTTTATATATTTTTTTTTTGAAAGTTTATACAAGTTACATGTTATAAGTCGGTGATTTTATATGTCTAGTTTTAGGTTTATATATATAGAAACGTTTAAATGAACCTATCACATGTGTAAGTAATTTGCATCCTTTTAAGTACATATTGGCTTGCATAGTACATTAGTGTATTCACAGATGGTGTCTGTGAATTTATATAAATCTGCATAGTGCATTAAGTTGTTATTAGATGTATTGGGTCTGCATATACATGTTAGTTTGCAGAGCAATATATTTTTCAATATATATATGATAGTTTGCAAAGCAATATATTTTTCAATATATGTTTTGATTTTTTTTTTGTGAGTATTGATTTTAAAAAAAAAATTAAAAATTTATAATACAATAATTATAAACTGATTTGATTCACTCTCATCGATTTTCGATTTATCAGCTTGTACGTCGAACCCATGCCCATCGTGCTTTACTTCAAAACTCGTGCTTGGATTCGTAACTCTTCTCATTCTCGTTCATCTCTAGCCTCGAAAGGTGAGCAATCACTCACGATTAACGTTCTTTTATTATTTAAATTTGATTTCAATTGAAATAGCAATTGAAATATGCTGCTGTAGTTATTTACATTGTTATATATGCTATTATCTATAATTGTTCACCTGTGACATCTGACACCAGTATCTAGTATTATATGCCTGTTATTACTATTATTTGTATCTGTTCACCTGTGACATCTGACACCCGTATCTGTTATTTATACTGATGATATATGCCTGTTGTTATATAATTTTTTTTAGTATCTGTTATCACTCTGCAAGTTTCCTGTTAGTATAGAATTCACTATGGGTTGAAATGATACATACCCGAACGGACTTTAGAATAGGAGAATTTCGTTATGGGTTGAAATGATAAACCCAAGCGATTTTCATTTGAACTGAAATTGGGATTACGGGTCGAAATGATATCTACCCGTATATATTTAAAAATTTCGAATTGAAATGATAAATATCCGTATCACTTAACCCTATGATAAATATATATACAGACACCGTTGGTCCATATATATAAATATTTTGAAAATAAATTCTATGGTTTTGGAAAGAAATATATGGTTTTATTTAACGTTGAGCCTAAAATTATTATATATAAATGGAAATGATTTATATGGATTTAATAATGATATTTAATTTAATTAAGATTGATTAAATACATATAATATGGTCGAGTATTTAAATTTATGTTCCAAAATAGATTTTTAGTAAAAATTTGAATAAGTTAAGGTTGGGAAGATAATTTGAATTTAGAAAAGAATTTTATTTAATTAAACCAATTTAAAACTTATTGAATTTGAAATGTAAGATATGATTCCTAACTTGGGTCTGATTTATAAGTAAGTTAATGAATATTTCTTGTTCAAAATAAATTTAATAAATTTTTTTTGTAAATTTAAGGCTGGTTAAATGATATTGAATTCATTAAGTGAATATTCCCTGATTAAATAATAAATGAAGTTAAACCAAGAGTTATATGAAACTGTTAAATTTAACTTTGAAATTGTTGAATAATAAAGCTTTGAAATATATTGGAAATTTAAATGGTTTATTTTGTGATTTAGATTTGTATTTGAAATCAATATAATTTAAATTTGTTATTTAGAAACTGAATTAAATTGATGAATTGAGCTTTGAATAAATTTGAATCTGGAATTTGAAGTTGATTTGCGAGACTTGAGAAAATTATAAATGCTTTACTTTATAAATTATTTAATGTATATACACTATTTTGGGTAAATAGTTATATTTGAAATGAAATGATATTTGGGTTTTGAAGTATAAATTTAATTGAAATGACCACGGTGTTATAATGTATATTTCCACCTTGTAGATAGTTCTGAAGATCCTTAGAGGATGGTTATCCCAAACATCCTTTAAGTTACTTGTATTTCAGTTGATATTTCACTTGAGTTGGATTTATTAATATAAGAATGTTAATCCTGACTCGAGTGTTTTGTGTTTTGCTTTACGCTCGGGTCAGACCGAGTGAAACAGCATTTGAGACTCACCCTTGGAGTTTGGAGCTTCCTTTGGAGATCCATCTATCGCCTCAGCTTTCAGCTCTTCTAGTTGATTTGTTCAGAGACTTCACTGCATTTGAGATATTCTGTTGTATTTTATTTCTAACTCTGATGTTTATATAGTAGCTTCATGAACTACTATTTTATCTATTCCGCTGCGTATTATTGTATTACTCTGTGTCTATGATTCTGTGATTGATTTATTTACTGCATATGCTGAGTTTTGCCAAATTTAAATTAACAACGCGGTATTTTGAATTATTCAAGTCCGACATGTGTGGATTTATTGTCGATTTGAATGGTCCAAAATATCGGGTCGTTACATCGATAAAGAGTGCCCAATATATACCTTTAAAATCTAATAGAATGGCAGCAAAACAAGTTAAGTTTTATATGCATTAGATAGTATGATTCCATGGAGTATGAAAGACATTGTGAGCGATAGAGACCCATTATTCACTAATGGATTTCAGAATAGCTTGAAAGAGGCATTGGAGATGGAGCTACATTTAAGTATAGCTTATCACGCAAGACTGACGATCAGGTCGAGAGTGTGAACCATAGATAGACAATTTTTTATGGTCTCTCATACTTGACTTTGGAGACTCATAGGAGGATAATTTGCATTTGGTATAGCTCATGTACAATAATAATTATCATTCAAGCATTGGTATGGCACTGTTAGAAGCTTTATACGGTCGACCATGAAATACCCTTTTTGTTGGTGGGAATGTGGGAAAGGCTGATACATAGGCTAGATATGATTAGAGAGACTTTGGAAAAGATTGAGATCATTTGCAATGAATGAAAGCTGCACAGGCAAACAAAAGAGCACCGAAGATAAGAGAAGACATGATATAGAATTCTTTGTTGGCGATATGGTGTTTATCAAGATTTTTCCATTAAAAAATGTATTTCGACTCGGTAATAAGGGGAAGTTAGCATAGAGGTTTGTAGGACTTTTTCTGAAACTCAAAGGATGGGGAACCTTTCATATAACATCGACTTAACTCAGAAGATGTCAGGTGTGCACGGTGTATTCCACGTTTTGCATCTTTGGAAATTCGTGCATGACTTAGGCATGATAGTTGCACCAATCAACTAGATTATTTTAAGGTTAAACCGAAAGTGTTGACACCCTGTAGGTCGATTGATATAGTCATGTAGAGTACAAAGAAGCTTAGGAGGAAGATCGTAAAGCTTGTAAGGGTTAATAGAGTGTGAGCGAAAGCAATAACACTAAGGAGTCCGAGGAGAACATAAGGATTGCTTTTCTGAAACTCTTTACTTGGGTAAAGTTTTATTTATCACATTTGCTACTACATTTGATAATTTATTTAGTTTTAATATATTATGCATGATAGGATGGTAGTATAGGTTTGATGTTATGATTATGTGACATGCATGCTTGATTCTTAAAGGATGGAAGAATGTAACGAATCACCTTTTAACATATAGACGAATTATAAACAAATTATTTTCATAATCAAATAAACTTGAAATGGGATAAAAGTATGGGGAACGTGGTAATTTGACATTTTTGACCCTTCGAATAAGTTGAGGACATTTTAAGCCCAAAAAACTTGTAACGGTTTTGACTTTTGATAGTTGAATTTGGGTCGGAAACTTGTTCTAAGTGAAAAATATGATGGTTTGTCTTTTCGGAATGTGGTAATATGTAACGACCCGGTATTTTCAACCATTCGCATCCATTTTAAGTGTATAGGTAGGCACTCATGCCGGAATTGAATTGCTCAAAATACGGCGTTGTAGATAAAAATTTGGCAAATCTCAGAATATACAGTAAATAAATATAATCACAAACACAGAGTAAAATAATGCAGCGGAAGTAAAAGGAATAGTAGGTCATGAAGCTACTATCTAAATATGTCAGAGTTACATGAGGTACAACAGAAGAAATAGAGTACAACAAAAGTCTCAATAAAATAACCAAGTACAAGCTGAGTAGAACAACGGAACTAAAATAGATAGGACCAGACAAGTAGATAATCTCCAGCGATTCAAATCTCCAAGAGAGTGGAAATCCAAATCTGTGAATAACTCAGGCTGACCCGAGCGTAAAGCAAACCACAAAACACTCGAGTCAGGACAATATATACTTATATAATGTAAACCAACTCAAGTGAACTGTAATAAAGGTACAAGTAACTTAAAGAATGCTTGGGATCGCCCATTCTTTAAGGATCCGTTAAACTATTTACTATGTAGTAATATCCGCTATATACAGTAGTGTCTAAATAAGTAAAGTATAATCATATCGGAAAATAGCATTAAGGGGATGGAGAACCTTAACGCGGTCGGATCTTAAAATCATAATCGTAGTAAAGCTCGATATGGTAGGTGACACGACACAACTAGGCAATGCCAGGGTAGATATACCAATTACGCACACGGACTGATGGAGCGCATAGCAGCCACTATCGTCCACCTCGAACAACATTCCCAAATCGGAGGATGGCCATCTAGTAAAATCACAAGTAAGAGTATAATATCGAAGAAATGTGTCCGAGAAGAGGTGCTACCTCACTGGTCCGAGATCGCTCCTGTTTTAGCCACCTTATGCCAACTCACGGGAGTTGGGTCCACGTAACATACCTTAAGAACGTCGCCACCATCCTACTTCATTCTGGAATCTCCACTGCGTACACAGTTGCCAAAGTGGTTTTCGGTAAGACAGAGAGTATGTCCATATCCGATCCCGGTCTCTTTAACAACCCAACGTTATTATAACCCGTGGTTATAAGTTTAAAAACAGTTTATACTTCAAAATAGAATATCATTTCAAATCCAAATCTTTATCAAATAAAGATTAAATCAATTCCAAACTATTTCCATATTTTTTAAAATATCATATCATTTCAAAACTTCATTTCAAATCATTTTAATATTCCAAATATCATTTGAGTTCAAATCTAAATATTCAACTTTAAACACCTTTTAAATTTAAAGGTATACTTCATTTATTATCATTTCAAGTCACCTTTTAAATAGTTTATATTCCAATCAAATAATTCATTTAAACCTTTTAAAAGTGTAATTATTATATTTTCAAATCAAGTATTCAATTTTCAAAGTTTCAAACCATTCTGAGTTCGTTTACTAAGTCAAAAACCCTAATTATTAAAATTTCAGCATTTCACAGCATTTAAAAACAACTGATATAGGTTATATTTGAAAACATTTTTAATTCAGCAAAGACAGCACTTAAAACTGCTGTTAAAACTCAGTTTTAGTTGAATTATAGTTCAAAACCAGAAAAGACAGCATTTCAGAAGTGCTGCGGTAGTTCAGATTTCAAAACAAGGGTTAAATTTGGTTTCAGCAAAGACTGCAGACCATTATAGCATTTCCAGGGAATGCTATAATATGCCTGAGTTCAATATTAGCCTATAAGTTCAATTACAGCAACTACAGCATTTCAGAAATGCTGTAATAGCTCTTTTACACAATTTTAGTTCAAAACAGAATCTATAGCATTTCTGAATGCTATTAAAAGTAGATTTCAGGTGTTAGTGTATTTCCAGCAATTAAATAACTTTAATTTAAAACACGTAAACATTTTAAAAATCATATTTTAACATTTAAAATGTTCATTTACACATCATTTAACATATATCCTTTTCACAATAAATTTCTTATAATTAAATCCAATTTTCAACAATTTACTTAATAAGTTTAAATGTAAAGGTTCCAATTCTTCACATTTCAACAAATAGACTTAACACTTCAAATTTAAATTACCATTTCACAATTTAACAAAATTTCCAATTTTATTTAATTAACTTAAATCTTTAATTAAAACCAAATTTCACATTTCCTAGTCAAGTTATATTTTAAAAGATCACTTTTAAACATTCCTTTATTTAACCACTTAAATTCATAGAAAAATCAATAATACTTTAATAAATCACTTAAATTCAAATTTAATCAAATTATCATATTTACCATTTCCAAATAAAATTTAATATCCATTTTATTTATATAACTTAAATATCATTTTTAACCAAAATTCCAAATTTCCAACTTAAGTTATATTTCAAAAATCCAGTTAAACCATTCATTAATTACATTTTTAACACATAGAGAAATCATAATTTCTTTATTTAAAAATATTTCAAAATCTATTTAAATCAAATTTCATAAATTTATATTTTAAAAATACTTAAAAATATTCAAAGCACTTTATAAAATAACCACGGGCCTGTATATAGTTTTCTAGCCTAGGTCAAGTGATACGGATATGTATCATTTCAATCCGCAGTTTAAAAAGAAAAATCCGGGTTCTATCATTTCAAACCCGCAATCCCAAGTTAAAATAAATTAAATAAAAACCATTCAGGCCTATCATTTCAGCCCATAACGATTTTTCCCTATTCTAAAGTCCATTCGGGTATGTATCATTTCAACCCATAGTGATTCTAGTCTACAGGGAACTTGCAATGGTGATAACTGATATAAATAACAGAATAACATTAAATAACAGTAACATATGATATAACAGGTGTATAAACATCATATGATCATAACATAGTCAAGTATAACATGATAATATATTTCTACAGATTCACAGGGTGTCAATTTACTAGTTATATAGGTACATATTGTCTGGTGAGAATAACTCACCTGTTAAAGCTGGAGATTAGCGATCAAACACACAGAATAGATTCCAGAAAGCACGATATAGCATGACCTTTGATTTGAATGAAGAGAAATATCCAAGATATCATCTTGTAAACAACCCCAAAACAAGACAATATAACTTATGAATATTCAACCCAAAATATTTTGAAATAAATTGAAATTGGAAGGCAACAAAAACAAGATAACTTGACCTTGCTACAACCATTCAAAAGCTCGACCAAGGGGGTTCATTTTCTCAGCCATGATGATGATATGAGTGTGGGAGAGACAAGGCTAATAGCCTTGCAACATTCAAACAAAACAAACAAATAACATAAGTTTTCAAACCCAAATTCAATAAAACAATGTTAGAATTAAATGCATAAAACAAAGCCAAAGTTTTTGCACTTGCTTTCTACCGCCTTTGTTTCAGCTATAGATCTGAAATACATGTCTAAGGAGTGGGTTAGGATCAGGTCTTGGGCTCATATGGGTCGGCCATAGCTTGGAAGTAATGGTGCAAAGGTGGATATGCATGAAAATTACAAGACAAGGCAACAAACAAGGTTTCAATGCAACACATGCTCACGGCCAAGGCAAGCATGGTCATGGCCAGGCCTGGTGGGGTCAGGAGGTGGTGTGGCAGGTGGTCTCAGGTCAGGTAGTGGCTGGTGTTGATGATGTATGTGGCGGCCAAGGTGGTTTGGTGAAGTGGTGATAGCATATGTGTTAGGCAATATGTTATTCAAGAGTATATGTAATCTTTGGTGGAGTTTGCCTACAAGTGGTGCACGGCTAGGCTTGGGCAGAGGGATGGAGGTGATGGTGGCCTGATGTGGTGGTGGTGGAGGCGGCCAGGGAGGAGGAGGAAGGAGGAGCCGATCCTAGAAGAGGAGAAAGCAAGAGCAAAAATCATATAAACAAAAGGAAAAACAATGAAAAAAATAAGGAATTTTACCAAACTTTTGCCTAAGGAATGGAGGCCATGATTTTTGTGAGAAGTTTCTCAGTTGTTTTCACGTGAAAATATGAGAAAGAAGTGGCGGCTACACTAGGGTTTTGGATGGCTAGGGCAAAATTTGAGGAGTTAAAGAAAATGAAGGGTTTGGACCAAAAAGGGCTTAAGTTCCAAAGTGTTTTACAACCTTTCATATTTCTTTTCTTTTTAATCTTTATATAAACAAAAATATTCAGAAAAATACTTTAAAAACCGAAATCAATTATAAATATGAGAAAACAAATAATAAATTTTGGAAAAATATAAAAAGAATGAAGAAAATTACTTAAAAATACCAAACAGTGTTCAAAAATTATAAATAAATCACTGTTAGTCTTGAAAAACTATACACTTTATTATAAAAATATTATGAAGTGAAAATTTGAATTAAACTAATTTATTTATCATTTTCAAAATAAAATAGATAATTAAATTGGAGAAAATAGAAAAAGGATTAAAGAAAATGTTTAAAATTTACAAACAGGGCATGGAAATTTGCAAGAAATATACTACTAACTCTGGAAAAACTCCTACCTTACTTTAAAAATATTTAAAAGCCAAAATATATATTATATAACATAAATATACAAATTAGAATAAAATATATCAAATAAAATGTCATTTATAAAATTTTAAAATAAAGAATATTGCTGAATAACCCAATATACACACAATATTGAAAACAGTATAACTTTTGCAATTTAAATCCGTTTTCAACGAAACGAAAAGCAGTATTCAAGTTATTAAATCTATTTTTATAATAAAAGATAAAATTCATAAATTTCAAACTATTTAAAATTTAAACTTAAAAGTCAAAGTTTGACTATTGACCAAAATTTACATTTTCTGGAAATATTAAATTTAGTCATATTTGGAATTCTAATCCACATACAAAATCAAAGTTTTTATATTTACAATAACAAAATTTATTCTTTTCATAAATAAAGCTTTTAAATCTGGAAATCAATTTAAAAATAATTGTAAAATACAGGGTTGTTACACTCTCCCCCACTCAAAACTTTTCGTCCCCGAAAAGGAACGAGGTACGGGAAAGCATAGAAAAGATAGAGTGAAATAAGATTAAGACAAGATGATAAGAAGATTGGAATTACACCTGATAACTATTGTTATAGGTAAGTTTGACAAAATGGAGGTGATCAAATCAAGAACATAAACACGAAAAAGATTCTCTAGAGTCTGAATCACCCTTTTCACTTGAGCGACGGTCCATGGATGGAAAACAGTGTTCAGATTCCAAAATGAGTAACAAAGATTTCAAAGATTATAAAAAGATTTCTAAACAGACTGGTATAAGCAATATCCTTCCCATTCTGTAACAAGATAAGAGAAATAAGGACAACCAAAAGATAGTTTGAAAAAAAACAAAATAAGATAATAAATTTGAAACAATAATGCTTTGAAATCATAACAATTTAGGGATGTTTATCATTTGGAAATCATACTACTAAAAATCATAACACTTTGGAAATGTTATTCTAAAAAAAGAACATAATACTTTGAAAATCATAACACCTTTTAAAATAATCTTCATTTAAACCATTTTAATCCAAGATCAAACAATATTCATTTTAAAGTTGTAACATTTCTAAGTTCATTCAATTTTAAAAATTTCCAAAACATTGTATTTTCAAAACAGCATCACTTATAAAATGCTACAGTAGGTATAATAGTATTTCAAATCAGTTCAATTTCAGAAATATTCATTTGGATATCATTTAACTTATGACTTATTAAAACAAACTTTTATGAATGGAATATCCAAATTAAACTATACTTCGTTTATTAATTCAAAAGCTCACTATTTTACTTAACTCTTAATTTAACACATAACCTAACACTTTATTTAAAATACCCATTTCATAAATAGATATTCCTTTAATAAGTTACACTTAAAATTTCCATTTGAAAACCAAATTCTCAATTATCAAATTTAGTGATGTTAAAATACATTTTAACTATCATAATTATTCATTTTTCAAGACATATCAATTTCATAAATAAAATATTTATCATAGCAAATATAACACTCAAATTTCTTTACACATTTATTCATTTAGACATTAATTAAACTATGAATTCAAGTTAAATAAACTTTATTACAAAATGTCTAATTCAAATATTTTTTTTTTTCTATTCAAAGATACATTATTTATTATACAACATATTCATTTCGGGAAATAACCATTATTAAAATTCCTAGGTTAGACTTAAGGTTCCATATTAAATCAAATTTTATTATTAAGTTATTTAAATAAAATCTCTTTAAATTCCTTTTTCACTATTTACCTCTGTTAATCTTTTATAACTAAAATTTAAGTGTTTAAAATTTATTATAACCACTCAAATTTTATTTATAAAATCCTTTTTATATTGTATATTATCCAATTACATTGTTAACTTCTAAAAAAATTTAAGGTAAGTTATATTTGAATGAAATTGTATTATACAAATAAAACTTTCCAATTCAATTATCTCAAGTTTGAATCATTTATTCAAAAAAATTTTTTTAATTTTTTCTTTTCTTTTTATAACTGAAATTATTCTTTAAGATGAAATTTAAGAATTAATTTTCCGGTTTCCTTCAAACCAGTTAGAGATAAATAATTATACATACATAATATGTCAAATCAAATTAAATCATATATCTATATATATTATAAATCAAATCATATTTAGAAATTCAAATAACTTAAATCTTTCAAAACAAAGCTGTAGTAAGATTACAGAACGGTCTCTTCACTTTGAAACTCGAAAATGAACGTCGATGATGCTGCAGTCATCACCGAAATTATTTTCCAGCGACAAAGAGAAGAGCACTAAATTTTTAAACTTTAAAATCCTTTGAAAACAAAATTTCTATTCGAAATACTTTAAATAATATATCCTTTTAAAACTTGAAAACACAAGGTTTGAAACCATCAGAAATTAAATTCTCAAATTCTTGATTTAAATTCATTTCAGTTTCCAAAATCAATTTATAAACATCTATTTATAAATTCATTTATAGAATGATAAATCAAGTATTTTCATTTCAAATAATCAATTTAAATCAATTTATTAAGTTCCATAAATTTACTTATATATCAAAATTTTATTTCATTAACCAAATTTAAAATAACATTGTGTCAGTTTGTTATGTCAAAGTGTTTTAGAAATCCTATCGATAGCGTTGATCAGACGAATCGATTGGAAATCCAAATCAACATCAACAACTCAAACAACACCATATATAAAACAAAACATAGATTTACAAGTACAATTCAAAATGTTTGAAGATAGTTTAGAAACAAAAGACAAGATGGTTAAACAGAGTAGAGAGATGGGTAAGCTTAGATAAATCGAGGACAACCTTAACCGGGTCAACCGTGACTTAGAGAATAAGATCGAGGTGGATTTTTCTGGGATAAATCTACGTTCGATCTCAAGAGATAGAGTTTGGAGTAATAAAAGATATTAGCTTCTAAACCAAGGATAGATATAAATCTCTGGTGAATCGATGCTAATTTGTAAAGGAGTTTCCCCCTTTACCAGAAAAATAGAATATTGGCGAGACAGCCAATTCACTATAAAGATCATTCGAAGTGGAGTTATGTAATACTCCAAAATCAAAAGAAGATGAATAGTGAGGGACAAGAATGAATTTTGGAACCGTAGGGAACGTTCCAAAAATTCAAAGGAAATTCGAATCAAGAGGAAAAGATTCAAACTCGAACGAAAGTGATTCTGTAAATAAATCTACTCCATATGCTGAGTTTTGCCTCAAAGCCAAAGCTCTGATACCAACTGTAACAACCCGGTATTTTCAACCATTCGCATCCATTTTAAGTGTATAGGTAGACACTCATGCCGGAATTGAATTGCTTAAAATACCGCATTGTAGATAAAAATTTGGCAAATCTCAGAATATACAGTAAATAAATATAATCACAGATCACAGACATAGAGTAAAATAATGCAGCGGAAGTAAAAGGAATAGTAGTTCATGAAGCTACTATCTAAATATGTCAGAGTTACATGAGGTACAACAGAAGAAATAGAGTACAACAAAAGTCTCAATAAAATAACCAAGTACAAGCTGAGTAGAACAACGGAACTGAAATAGATAGGACCAGACAAGCGGATAATCTCCAGCGATTCAAATCTCCAAGAGAGTGGAAATCCAAATCTGTGAATAACTCAGGCTGACCCGAGCGTAAAGAAAAACACAAAACACTCGAGTCAGGACAATATATACTTATATAATATAAACCAACTCAAGTGAACTGTAATAAAGGTACAAGTAACTTAAAGAATGCTTGGGATCGCCCATTCTTTAAGGATCCGTTAAACTATTTACTATGTAGTAATATCCGCTATATACAGTAGTGTCTAAATAAGTAAAGTATAATCATATCGGAAAATAGCGTTAAGGGGATGGAGAACTTTAACGCGGTCGGATCTTAAAATCATAATCGTAGTAAAGCTCGATATGGTAGGTGACACGGCACAACTAGGCAATGCCAGGGTAGATATACCAATTACGCACACGGACTGATGGAGCGCATAGCAGCCACTATCGTCCACCTCGAACAACATTCCCAAATCGGAGGATGGCCATCTAGTAAAATCACAAGTAAGAGTATAATATCGAAGAAATGTGTCCGAGAAGAGGTGCTACCTCACTGGTCCGAGATCGCTCCTGTTTTAGCCACCTTATGCCAACTCACGGGAGTTGGGTCCACGTAACATACCTTAAGAACGTCGCCACCATCCTACTTCATTCTGGAATCTCCACCGCGTACACAGTTGCCAAAGTGGTTTTCGGTAAGACAGAGAGTATGTCCATATCCGATCCCGGTCTCTTTAACAACCCAACGTTATTATAACCCGTGGTTATAAGTTTAAAAACAGTTTATACTTCAAAATAGAATATCATTTCAAATCCAAATCTTTATCAAATAAAGATTAAATCAATTCCAAACTATTTCCATATTTTTTAAAATATCATATCATTTCAAAACTTCATTTCAAATCATTTTAATATTCCAAATATCATTTGAGTTCAAATCTAAATATTCAACTTTAAACACCTTTTAAATTTAAAGGTATACTTCATTTATTATCATTTCAAGTCACCTTTTAAATAGTTTATATTCCAATCAAATAATTCATTTAAACCTTTTAAAAGTGTAATTATTATATTTTCAAATCAAGTAATCAATTTTCAAAGTTTCAAACCATTCTGAGTTCGTTTACTAAGTCAAAAACCCTAATTATTAAAATTTCAGCATTTCACAGCATTTAAAAACAACTGATATAGGTTATATTTGAAAACATTTTTAATTCAGCAAAGACAGCACTTAACACTGCTGTTAAAACTCAGTTTTAGTTGAATTATAGTTCAAAACCAGAAAAGATAGCATTTCAGAAGTGCTGCGGTAGTTCAGATTTCAAAACAAGGGTTAAATTTGGTTTCAGCAAAGACTGCAGACCATTATAGCATTTCCAGGGAATGCTATAATATGCCTGAGTTCAATATTAGCCTATAAGTTCAATTACAGCAACTACAGCATTTCAGAAATGCTGTAATAGCTCTTTTACACAATTTTAGTTCAAAACAGAATCTATAGCATTTCTGAATGCTATTAAAAGTAGATTTCAGGTGTTAGTGTATTTCCAGCAATTAAATAACTTTAATTTAAAACACATAAACATTTTAAAAATCATATTTTAACATTTAAAATGTTCATTTACACATCATTTAACATATATCTTTTTCACAATAAATTTCTTATAATTAAATCCAATTTTCAACAATTTACTTAATAAGTTTAAGTGTAAAGGTTCCAATTCTTCACATTTCAACAAATAGACTTAACACTTCAAATTTAAATTACCATTTCACAATTTAACAAAATTTCCAATTTTATTTAATTAACTTAAATCTTTAATTAAAACCAAATTTTACATTTCCTAGTCAAGTTATATTTTAAAAGATCACTTTTAAACATTCCTTTATTTAACCACTTAAATTCATAGAAAAATCAATAATACTTTAATAAATCACTTAAATTCAAATTTAATCAAATTATCATATTTACCATTTTCAAATAAAATTTAATATCCATTTTATTTATATAACTTAAATATCATTTTTAACCAAAATTCCAAATTTACAACTTAAGTTATATTTCAAAAATCCAGTTAAACCATTCATTAATTACATTTTTAACACATAGAGAAATCATAATTTCTTTATTTAAAAATATTTCAAAATCTATTTAAATCAAATTTCATAAATTTATATTTTAAAAATAGTTAAAAATATTCAAAGCACTTTATAAAATAACCACGGGCCTGTATATAGTTTTCTAGCCTAGGTCAAGTGATACGGATATGTATCGTTTCAATCCGCAGTTTAAAAAGAAAAATCCGGGTTCTATCATTTCAAAACCGCAATCCCAAGTTAAAATAAATTAAATAAAAACCATTCAGGCCTATCATTCCAACCCATAACGATTTTTCCCTATTCTAAAGTCCATTCGGGTATGTATCATTTCAACCCATAGTGATTCTAGTCTACAGGGAACTTGCAATGGTGATAACTGATATAAATAATAGAATAACATTAAATAACAGTAACATATGATATAACAGGTGTATAAACATCATATGATCATAACATAGTCAAGTATAACATCATAATATATTTCTACAGATTCACAGGGTGTCAATTTACTAGTTATATAGGTACATATTGTCTGGTGAGAATAACTCACCTGTTAAAGCTGGAGATTAGCGATCAAACACACAGAATAGATTCCAGAAAGCACGATATAGCATGACCTTTGATTTGAATGAAGAGAAATATCCAAGATATCATCTTGTAAACAACCCCAAAACAAGACAATATAACTTATGAATATTCAACCCAAAATATTTTGAAATAAATTGAAATTGGAAGGCAACAAAAACAAGATAACTTGACCTTGCTACAACCATTCAAAAGCTCGACCAAGGGGGTTCATTTTCTCAGCCATGATGATGATATGAGTGTGGGAGAGACAAGGCTAATAGCCTTGCAACATTCAAACAAAACAAACAAATAACATAAGTTTTCAAACCCAAATTCAATAAAACAATGTTAGAATTAAATGCATAAAACAAAGCCAAAGTTTTTGCACTTGCTTTCTACCGCCTATGTTTCAGCTATAGATCTGAAATACATGTCTAAGGAGTGGGTTAGGATCAGGTCTTGGGCTCATATGGGTTGGCCATAGCTTGGAAGTAATGGTGCAAAGGTGGATATGCATGAAAATTACAAGACAAGGCAACAAACAAGGTTTCAATGCAACACATGCTCACGGCCAAGGCAAGCATGGTCATGGCCAGGCCTGGTGGGGTCAGGAGGTGGTGTGGCAGGTGGTCTCAGGTCAGGTAGTGGCTGGTGTTGATGATGTATGTGGCGGCCAAGGTGGTTTGGTGAAGTGGTGATAGCATAGGTGTTAGGCAATATGTTATTCAAGAGTATATGTAATCTTTGGTGGAGTTTTCCTACAAGTGGTGCACGGCTAGGATTGGGCAGAGGGCTGGAGGTGATGGTGGCCTGATGTGGTGGTGGTGGAGGCGGCCAGGGAGGAGGAGGAAGGAGGAGCCGATCCTAGAAGAGGAGAAAGCAAGAGCAAAAATCAAATAAACAAAAGGAAAAACAATGGAAAAAATAAGGAATTTTACCAAACTTTTGCCTAAGGAATGGAGGCCATGATTTTTGTGAGAAGTTTCTCAGTTGTTTTCACGTGAAAAGATGAGAAAGAAGTGGCGGCTACACTAGGGTTTTGGATGGCTAGGGCAAAATTTGAGGAGTTAAAGAAAATGAAGGGTTTGGACCAAAAATGGCTTAAGTTCCAAAGTGGTTTACAACCTTTCATATTTCTTTTCTTTTTAATCTTTATATAAACAAAAATATTCAGAAAAATACTTTACAAACCGAAATCAATTATAAATATGAGAAAACAAATAATAAATTTTGGAAAAATATAAAAAGAATGAAGAAAATTACTTTAAAATACCAAATAGTGTTCAAAAATTATAAATAAATCACTGTTAGTCTTGAAAAACTATACACTTTATTATAAAAATATTATGAAGTGAAAATTTGAATTAAACTAATTTATTTATCATTTTCAAAATAAAATAGATAATTAAATTAGAGAAAATAGAAAAAGGATTAAAGAAAATGTTTAAAATTTACAAACAGGGCATGGAAATTTGCAAGAAATATACTACTAACTCTGGAAAAATTCCTACCTTACTTTAAAAATATTTAAAAGCCAAAATATATATTATATAACATAAATATACAAATTAGAATAAAATATATCAAATAAAATGCCATTTATAAAATTTTAAAATAAAGAATATTGCTGAATAACCCAATATACACACAATATTGAAAACAGTATAACTTTTGCAATTTAAATCCGTTTTCAACGAAACGAAAAGCAGTATTCAAGTTATTAAATCTATTTTTATAATAAAAGATAAAATTCATAAATTTCAAACTATTTAAAATTTAAACTTAAAAGTCAAAGTTTGACTATTGACCAAAATTTACATTTTCTGGAAATATTAAATTTAGTCATATTTGGAATTCTAATCCACATACAAAATCAAAGTTTTTATATTTACAATAACAAAATTTATTCTTTTCATAAATAAAGCTTTTAAATCTGGAAATCAATTTAAAAATAATTGTAAAATACAGGGTTGTTACATAATAATAGTAATTAAACCAAGCAATTTAGGAGGTATCGCAGTCTTAAGTTTGACAGTTTTTAGGTAAAGTTAGAGATGAATAGGCATAAGCCCATAATTATGCCCAACTAAGGATTTTAGAAATTGTGCTAATTACAGCAATGAGTAACCCCAAATCATTTCCTCTTCTTCCTAAAATAGATCTAAACCTCCATTAACTATTTATTCTCCTAAATCCACCATTAAATCATTTTATTTATAGTTAAAACTTGAGATTAAAGTGTAATTAAGCAAGAGATCCATAATAGTTTAATGAATCATCATATTAGGACGGGAAATTTCGTGTGTTTGACTGTTCATCTTGGATTTGGCCTGATTTCATCGATTTTACGTCAATTGGTGAGTGATCTCTGATCCCTTACTTATTATATATGCTTAAACCTTCTTTGGATCCATTTTCCACATCAAAATACTATTTCATATCTGATTTGATTTTTAAAATGAGATAAAATAAATATTTAAATGATTTTAGAGTATTTAGATCATGTGTTTTCATGCTGGAAATATGTATATTGACATTAGACTAAAATATGATGGTTTATACATTTGAACTGCCATGATATAAGGCTTGTATTATTTTTTTGCATGTTTGATGGATGAAACTCTCATACAAAGCAAATTTGCGATTAAGTTGTTTTATGGGCAAGGAACTTTGAGTGTATATGGAAGCTATATGAGAAGCTCTCCAATTCAATTACACGAAGGATGAACGATCCATAGTCATAAAAGGAACTTCGATGGGTCCACTCTAGAGAGTTTGGAGTTAGATTGCTATAGTGAGAGATGAACACAAATCAAAGAAACCAAGAGAGGTTGTCACACTTAGCACAACATCATATTATATTATATTATATTATATTAGCTACCACTCTTAATGTGTCTAGGCACTGTCAGAGGACCAGGAGCCCACTATCCTTGTAATGGCCCACTATTTTGGACCATTCAAATCGACAATAATCCACACATGTCTGACTTAAATAATTCAAAATAACATATTGTAATAAAATTTGGAGCAAATCAAATCAAATACAGAATCACAGACACAGAATATCAGAATAACTCGCAACGGAAATAAAATACCATAGTAGTTCATGAAGCTACTATATACAACTCTCAAAACATATATAAAATCTCATAGTCAAAATAGATACAATAGAAGTCGGGATACATAAGTCAATAATACAGAGACAATACTGAATAGGAAATAACTGGAATAGAAGTCGATGAACTGATAGACAAATAAGCTCCAACAAAACTCTAGCTCCAGAAGGTGAATCCAAAGCTGTGATTCTCAGACTGACCCGAGCGTAAAGTAAAACACAAAACACTCGAGTCAGGACATATATACTTATACAATGTAAACCAACTCAAGTGAACTGTAATAGCAATGCATAATAACTTAAAGGATGCTTGGGATCGCCCATCCTTTAAGGATCCATAAAACCATCAATTAAACAGTAATAACAATCTCACAGAAATGTCCATATCGAAGTAAACAATGCAACTAGCAGTGTTAAAGTGCATTATAGCCATCATCATGAAATCAAATGACATACAGAGAAGTATACCCGTGGTTATAATATTTCAGAACAATATTTTATACTTCAAAATTAAATATCATTTCAAATCCAAATCTTTATCAAAATAAAGATTAAATCATTTCCAAACCATTTCAATTTATCAAAATATCATATCTTTTCAAAACTTCCTTTCAATCATTATTTGAATTCAAATCCCATTTATCAAATAAAATACCTTTTAAAATTCCAAAATATCATTCATTTATTTTTCTATCAAATCACCCTTTAAATAGTTTACCATTTAAACCATTTAAAAGTGAAATTACTATTCTTTCAAGTCATGTATTCAATTTTCAAAGTTTCAAATCATTCTGAGTTCATTTACTAGGTCAAAATTCATAAACATTGAAATTTCAGCCTTTCACAGCATTTAGAAAAAGCTGTTATAAGTTATATTTGAAAACATTTTATTTCAGCAAAGACAGCACTTTAAAACTGTTGTTATATCTCATTTTAGTTGAAATTTAGTTTAAAACAGCAAAGACAGCATTTCCAGAAATGTTGTAATAGCTCAGGTTCAAATACAAGGGTTTTACTTAATTTCAGCAAAGACAGCAGGCAGCTACAACAGTTTACAGAACTGCTGTAATAGCCGTTTATTAAGTTCTTTAGCCTTTACATTTACTACAGCAACTACAACATTTCAGAAATGCCGTAATAGCCTCTTTTTACTAAGTTTTAGTTCAATTCTGAAATCATAGCATTTCTGAATGCTATTAAAAGTATTTTCCAGATTTTAGTGTATTTCCAGCCAATAAAAAAATTCATTTTTAAACCCCTTTATCATTATAAAAATTATGTTTTTAACATTCAAAAATGTTTATATAATATATCATTTAACACATGATTTTTATTAAACAAATCCGTTATAGTTAAATCAAATTTCAATGAATTATTTATCAAATTCAATTGTAAATTTCTTTTCTTCAAATTTTTAATAAATAAACTTCACACTTAAATTTTATTTCCATTCTCTAATAAATTTCAAATTTCCATTTTTATTTATCTAACTTATTTTCTCATTTTAACCGAAATTCCAAAATTTTCTAACTTAAGTTATATTTTCAAAATTTCCATTTCTATTCATTTTCAACATTTTTAACTTATAGAAAATTCCTAATTTCACTATTTAAACTTATAAAAATTCAATTTAAATCAAATTTTCATATTTTTACACTTTTAAAAATTATTTAAACATTTTTCAAAACCTTAAAAATAACCACGGGCCTGTATATAGTTTTCTAACCTAGGTCAAGTCATACGGATATATATCATTTCAATCCGCAGTTTAAAAAGCAAAAATCCGGGTTCTATCATTTCAAACCCGCAATCCAAAGTTAAAATAAATAAATAAAAACCGTTCAAGCCTATCATTTCAGCCCATAATGATTTTTCACTATTCTAAAGTCCGTTCGGGTATGTATCATTTCAACCCAAAGTGAATCTAATCTACATGGAACTTGTAGTGTGATAAACATGTATAAATGAACAGTTTAACAATAAATAACAGTAACAGATAATATGACAGGTAAAATAACAGGTTTAACATCATATAATTAATAATCATAGGCAGTTATAACATTATATATAATATTCTACACATTCAATTGTTGTCAATTCACATTTGCATAAGTATAAATGTCAGGTGAGATTTACTCACCTCTTTTGCTGGAGATGCAAGTTCAAATGACACAACACAAACCAGAACACAATGACAAAGCTATGAACTTGAGTGGAGAGCGAGATCCAAGTTATAGAACTTGTGTTACAACCCAAAAACAAAACCAAAACAATAGTTAAAAATCAATACGATTGAATTTGAATAACTTTGAAACAAAATGCAATTTGAATACGAAACTTTTTGCCTTGCTTTCTACATTTGCTTGCACAGCCTATGTGACGGCCCACCTTCCTATGCCCAGGAAGACGCATCGACAATTAGAAAGAAAGGGATAGAAAAGAGAAAAGAAGAGAAGAGAGAAAGAAACAACATCAGAATCTCAACAGCGGAACGAATAAATTATATTAATAACATAAGCTATTACATAGTATACAACACTTATCAGAGTTACACAACATATACATCACATACTAGACAGTTATAAACATCTGTCTTGACATTACAACTCAAATACAATACAAGACACTATCACAGAGATCAACACAGCGGAATACTATATCTACGAACGCTGAAGCCTCCTGCTCCATTGCTCCTCCACAATTCGTCAAAGCTAACCTGAATCCCTTTGCTACTCGTAAAAATTTGAGTACCCAAGAGTTTATATAAAACAGAAATAAACACTTGGGTCAGACATGGGTCTGGTGTGAGTAACAGGTTAAACTTGCTTAGCTTTGAAAAACCTTTTGAAAACAAAAGTATCACGTAAGACTCCCCACAAATAAACATGGGTAAGTTTTTACCTTACGCTAACCAAAACATTTGATAGGAAATCCAGTTATATTATAATAGGGTCTAGGGTTTTCAAGTAAAATACAGAAATAGCTGGAATGCTTACATCTCACGTTCCAACATAGTTGGGCACAACTAATTCGTACGGCACTTATTGGAAATTGGATTCCATACAATGGCAGAGCTACCGGGGTACCGCTCATCACAGTATGGGGCCTAGATCACCGTACCGAGGATTACTTCCAATCCCCTGCAACACAAAGCCGGAACCATCCCTTACTGGATAATTCCGAATAAAAATCACCCCACAGATGGCCGTCGCCAACTGCACCACTAAGCCGAAATAAAGGAACTCTCTAGACAGGGATGGCCTTACTCTCAGTGGGTGCTACCCACAAAGCCTTGCTGCACCTCCCCTGTTTTAGCCATTCCCGGTTAATGAGGCTTGAGGTTACGATTACCTTTAATCAGAACACATCACTTAGAATGCTCATCGTCCACCTGACGATGTTTTGAAAGCATTCAATCCATACAAGTTCGTTCCGGGTTCGAACGAAACCGAAGGCAATATCTCGTTACACTCGTGTTGGAATCACCCTCAGAGTTAACGACAATAACCCTTGCACTCTGAATCTTCATCTTCATTTGAGATTCACGACCTAACGTTAATTTGGATCGATGTGGTATTCGGATATCCAAATTTGGAAACCCGATCCCGGTCTCATCGAAATCCAAAACGTATCTTTTAAGGCCAAGTTGTTTTAAAGTTAAAACAATTCAATTCTATATCTATATACACAGATAGATAACTCATAATAGATAATCTACATTATCATCACCACAGATAATTCACATTATCATTCCAATTCAACCAAACATCTATATCATAGATCAGCACATCTCATTAGATATCAAACAATGCAAAGCATTCAATATCATTCATCCATCCCTAAGTAATGATTTATATCATCTCTAATTAATTTAAAGTGAATTAAATTAATTACTTCATTCTATAAATCCTGCTTACTTAATCATTAATTAAACCAATTAATTAATCAAACTCTAAGTATCCATCATAATTAATCATTCCTGATTAATAATCCTTTAATTACTTTAAGTAATTAACTCTTAATTAATTTCACAAATTAACTATCTTAAACCATTACAGTAATTAATCTTTAATTACTTCATTAATTAATTAACTATACTAAATTACATTAATCCTTAATTAATTATAATTAATTAATTACTTTAATCACTTATTAATTATTAATTATTCTTAATTAATCAATCCTTAATTACATTATTCATTAATTAATTAATAATCCTTAATTACTCTTTAATTAATTATTCTATTTAAATTAATTACATTTAATAATTAATCTTTAATTAACCACATTTATTAATCACCTTTGATTAATCTCATTTAGTAATTAACTACCCTTAATTACTTTTTCCATAAATTAATTACTCCTTAATTAATTTTCTTTTAATTAATCCCTTGATTAATTATACAAAGTAATTAACTCAAATTACTTCAATTATTAAATCTCCTTTAATTAATTACATCCAGTAATTATTTTTAATTACTTTCCTAAGTAATTTCACTTCACTAATTACATTTAGGTAATTATACTTATCAAATCACCAAGTGATTATCTTAAATTAATTTAACTCATTAATTTAAACTTATCAAATTTATTTAATTAATTACCTTAAGTAATTAATTACTTTAATTACTTCCATTAAATAAATTATACTTAACCAATTTATAAATGATTATCATTAATTAATTAATCTAATTGATTATCAAAATTAATCACATTAATTAATTATTTAATTATCCCTAATTAATGATCTCCCATTAATTATTAATAATTCTTTAATTACTTTCCTTAAGTAATTAAACCTAAATCAACTATTACTAATTACAAATTAATTAATTCTTAATTACCAATTAATTAATTCCTAATTACTAAATTAATTTCTTAATTAATCTTTAATCACTTGATTAATAAATTTCTAATCATTTATTAAAAATCTATACTTATCTAATTAAATGATTCTTAATCCCAAATTAATTAACCCTTAATTAATTATCTTATAATCTTAATTATTTAATTAATTAACACTAAACCATTAATTAATTAAATTATTAAATTATTCTTTAACCCATTAATTTAATGACTCCTATATCATTAAACCTTAATTACTTTCTAAATTAAAGTATTAACCTTTAACTACTTTAATTATTATTAACAAAGACTTTAAAACATTTTACTTTAAAATCTTCTTTTAATTCATTTTAAATTAAAGATTTAAAATAAATTACAAATTTAACTTTAACCAAATTTAAATCAAATTTACAAAATCTTCTTAAATTCAAATGTTAAGAAACACTTAACATTTATAAAAGAATTTTATAAGATTTTTAAACCAATTTATTTATTCAAACCTTTTTAAATTATACTTTAAACATTTTAAAGATGTTTAAACATTTTAATACAAATTTATTTATTTCACATCTGGAATTCAAATTAAATTGAATCCAAAACTTTATTTAAAATCCTACTCTACACATTTAAACTTATTTTAAATTTTTAAAACACTGTCAGGCTTTACTTCTGTTATCATCAAATCTACCCGAGCCTCAACCCTAACATCTTCGAGCCAAACTCACAAATCTTCGAGCCACTCACGCAATTTCTTCGAGTCGAACAGAGACTTCATCTTCCCAAACCAAGAAAACAACCCAGGCTCCAAAGTATCTCGTGCACGTGCACAGGCGAGTCGATCGCCTCCGACCACCGATGCCAACGCCGACATGTCGTCTACGACCACTACTCGCGATCCCAATCACCAGAACCACGAACAAGCATCACCATCGAATTCGAGCAATCTCGATCAAATCCTGGAAACAGTCCCAACCTGGAAACTTCCTCGAACTTACTCCTCCGATCATCAGATCGTCTAATCTTCCAGTCAAAGCTTCGTCAACGTCCCCACTTCAATTTCCCACAGTCTGGTGGAGCTCGATCCACCAGAGCAGTCGCAAAGACCAAAATTCCGACCAACCTATAAACTAGGGTTAAAAACAAAATCAATCTCCTACCATCGCCACAGTGAATTATACGGCCATCCACTATTTTTCTCACAATCCCCTATCACTCCTCTATCACCAGAGAAGATCACGACTTCTCCGGTCAACAAGATCATCAGAAAATCCCAATGTTTCATTTCCAGTTCATACAAGAACTGTACACCCATTCCCACACTAAAAACTATGATTCTTATTTTAAAAATCATGTTTCAGTTAAAGTGTTTAATTTATAACCCTGAATTTATAAATTAAAAAGTTTGAGTTTTACTTTATTTGAACATGCACTGATGATTTTAATTTTTCAGAGACACTCAGGTTTAAATTTTGACTCAATTAAATTTTTAAATAATAGTTTATGATAAAACAAACAACTTTTGTTTGTAAACTAAGCCCTAACAAAAACTAGGTCAAGTGGTAAGGGATTTAAAATGAAACCTTGATCCTGGGAAAACAAAATAAGAACAGAGCACACAATCACATATGCACATCAATTCATCCATATAATTATACAGAGATATACTTATAAATGCATTCACAAACATATTTGTACCCATTCATATAAATTCAAATTAAGAACTCCAATACAAGCCAATATCATCACATGCAAGCATATATCATATACTTAAGTTTAAAAATGAAAGTTACTCACCAATTTTAAAAGAAAACAGAGCCTCTTTGAAACTGCTTTTGAAATTTTTTTGAATACTTTTAAACTGAGATGCCCTTTGATCTTTAAAACCTTTTAAACTTGAAAACTGGAATGCTAGCATTAGTTTGAAAAGGTTGCAGTTGCATGCAGAGGTGCCTTGATTGAACATGCTTCCAGATTTTGAAGAAATGCATTACAGGGTTGGTGATCTTTTGAAAATGATGCAAGCCTTTGAATTGATTCCAGATTAAAGAAAATGCAGGCTACAGACTTTGATTTGGAAATGTTTTACAGATCTTATTTTGAGATTGAGGAAAGGTTTACATTTGCAGGCTGAAGATTTGATTACAGATTATTGTTTTGAGGATTTTGGTTTAAGAGGAATGTTGATTACTGAAGTGGTTTGAGAGGAGAATTTATTTGAGCTTCAGATTTTGTTTTTGAGTATATTTTGTCTCAAGCTGAATTTACTTAAGTTTTTGAAAAGAATAGAAAGATCATGAAGATGAGAGTATATGCTTATATAAGTGAAAATGTAGTGTATTAAAAATAAAATAAAACCAAAATTTTAAAAATTTGACATTTGTCATTCTCATACCTTAATTTCTTAACACATGTTATTACATAGCCTTAGAGATTTACACTTGTCTTTTTAATTAATCTTTATTTATTGTAAATGTAAATAAAAGTCTTTACTTAATTTATAAATGCTTTTTTTAATTTATATATATATAAATAACTTTTAAAAGAAATATACCAATTATACATATATATATATAAAAGCTTATACATATATTTATAAAATCCAAAACTATTTAAAATCTTACCTCTTTTGAATTTCAAATTTAATTTAAATTCAAATGCAAATTATATTTTAAAATCCAATTTAAAGTAAATTTAAAACAACACATTCAATTTGAAATAACAATACTATTTCTTTAAAATCTATTCATATCTATTTATAAAACAATATATTAATAATATTGTTTGAAATAACAAATTTATCAATTTTAAAATAATTTATAAAAGAGATTATTAATTTCTACTATTACTAAATGAATTAACATATCATATTTAAATTGTATTTTAAAATTATATATATATACTCTTTAATCATATTTATTAAGCAATATTTAAAAAGAAAATAAATTAAACCTTATTATTAATCCTATTTAAAACCATATAGTTATTTTGTTTAAATAGCTTTGACAAGCTTAATATTAAATAAATCATAATTTGCAAACTATCAAAATATATATATTAGAAATTTAAAACAAGATTTTATTTATTTATTAAATTTCAAACCAAAGCTTATCTAATTACAATATATACACACACATATATATATATATATATAAATTATAAATAGAAATCATTTTATTAAATTTTAAAAGATAAAATTCATTAATTAAATATTCATTTAATTAGATTATTAAATCAATTCAAACATTTTTAATAAAGATTATCAAATCAATTTAATTATTTAAATAGATTATTAAATTGATATTGTCCAAAAAAAACCGGGATATCACAGCCTAGGGGATGTTTTGGCTCAAGTTTGCCATGACTTTGGCTCAGGTTTGAAGATAGGAAAGTATGGCATAAAGGCTAGAACAAGTGGAGGAAGTTACAACATAGGAAGGTGAAGTGGTTTTAGGCAACAAAGAGGAGTTTTGGTTCAACAAAGAGGCTCCGCCATGGGGTGTTTGGGGTCGTACAGTGGAGTGTGGGTCAGGTCAGAGGCTAGAGGGGTGTGTGGTGGTCTGGTCAGAGGTGGTGGTGGCGGCCAAAGGTGATGGTGGTGGTGGAAAATGAAGTGGTGATGCAAATAGTGGTCACAACATTGTTTTTAAGGCCTAGGTTGCATTTTTGAGGGGTTTGGTCACCATGGTTGGTTCGTCCATGGTCATTACCTGGAGTATAGTTGCTGATGATGGCAGGGAAGAGGTGTAGGAGGTGGTGGCCATGGCTATGAAGTGGAGGAAGTACAAAAGAATCCAAGAAAACAAGGCAAAAAGCATGAAAATGAGAAGAAAAGAAGGAAAAAGTAGCCATTACCAAATTTTTTTGCAAGCCATGAATAGAACGAGGAACAAATGTTTTTTTGTAGGAATGAGCACTGGAATACAAGGCCAAACAAAGTAATACACAGCCAAAAGAAGTAAATGAGGAGTTGTGGCAATTGAAAGGACATAGGAGATGAAAAGACTTCAGTTTCTAAAGCATTTTAAACTCTTTCATATTTCCTTTTTCTTTAATTCAAATAAATCAAAATAAAATCAGTAATTTGACTTCAGAACTGAAACAAAGTAATATAAAATAAAAATAAATAATTAATTTTAAAGAAAATGGATAAAGAATATAAGAAATTGCTTAAAAATTGAAAACAGGGTTCAAAAATTACAATTAAATCATCATTGGCTTTGGAAAAATATCTACTTCATTTTAAAAATATTCTAAAGCAAAACTTTGAAATCAATAATTCATTTATCATTTCTAAAGTGAAATAACTAATTAAATTTAGAGAAAATAGAAAAAGAATAAAGAAATTGTTTTGAAAATTCAAAACAGGACTTAAAAATTGCAAATAGAATATCACTAGTTTTTAGAAAAATTATAACTTTACTTCTAAACCAATAAAAGTCAAGTAAAATAAAATAAATGATGAACAAAATGAAGTGTAAATGAAAATAAAATAAAGTCTTAAGGAAATAGAAAATAAACAAAGAATTTCTTTAATTAAATGAAACTGGAAATTAGAAATTATAAACAGAATACAACTAACATTGGAAAATGTCAATTACACTTTGAAAAATGTTTTAAAACCAAAATACATACATAACATGTTATTTTACCCATATAAATATAAATTAGAACATTACATGACCAAATAAAATAATATTTTTTATAATTTAAAATAAACAATTTTGTTAAATACAACAAATTTCACACAATAGTTAAAAAGGCATAACTTTCACAATATTAATCAGATTTTAACGAAACGAAAAGCATTGTTCTTAAAGTTTTATTTACTTTCATAATAAAATGTAAAATTCAAATTTTCAACCTTTCAAATTTTTAAATTTAAAAGTCAAAGTTTGATCATATTGACCAAAAATTCACTTTTTTGGAAAAATATTCTATTTAGTCATGTTTGGAATTCTAATTCATATCAAAATCAAAATTTATATTTAAAATAACAAAATTTATCCATTTTAATAAATAAAATAAAGTTTTCAAATCAGGAAATTCAATTTAAAATAATTAAAATATACAATTAAAATAATCACAAAAATATAGGGTTGTTACACTCTCCCCCGCTCAAATCTTTTCATCCTCGAAAAGAAGTGAGGTACGGAAAACACAGAAAAAGATAGAATGGAATAGGATTAAGACAAGATGATAAGAAGATTAAAATTATACCTGATAACTGTTGTTATAGGTAAGTTTAACAAGGTGGAGAATAGGAATAGCTAGAAGGGAAAATGGATTGAAAGACAAGGATGAGCCATTAATTAAAATTGTTGGTTAAAGAGGTAAAAATATTTAAAACACTTTAAAATCCTTTAGAAAGGAAATAACTGATCAAAGTATCCTTTATATAATATTTTATCAAAATACTTTTATAACTCGATGTCTTAACAAGTTTATCCTCGTTCCTGTAGACTCTGGCAGTGCGTTGATCAGGCGCAATGCTAGAATTCCCTAGGTACTTAGTAGACTTGTTTCAACACCCAGTGAAAATACTGGAAAAACTTTTAAAAATAGATATGGAAAGTACAATCCAAAAAAAACATGTTGATCATGGATCGCGGATACACAATGGCTACGTCTGGATCTCCCAGGAAACATTCGTACCCGTAGGCCGCCCCCCAACCTTGCGATTACGCCATGAAGTCGAGCTCGTAAGACCATGGAGATTGCCATGGAATTCGATGGAAACTCGAGTATCATATCCGAAAAACCAAAAATCAGAGAAATATCGATAGAATGAATCCACTATGTGGCCACAAAGCGGATATCAAGCAGACGACACTTTCCATATCTTTACTTCGAAAATATGTATCATATAGTACCTTTTCAAATCACTTTCAAATATCATACTTATATAAAGTCCATTATATATAAGATTTCATTTTCAAATCAAATACTTTCCAAAATCAATAGTATATCAAATCATACTTATATAGACTTCAATTATATAAGATTTCACTTTTCAAATTGAGTACCTTTTCAAATCCATAGTTTTCGAATCAACATCATACTTACACAAACCAATTTTTATATAAGTTCGATAACTCCCAAATCAAGTATTTAGTCAAATACAAGGTTCTCAAATTTTAATTTGTTTCAATATCAATATAATTTTCAAAATCATATACGCTTTCACCAAATTATTCTTCCAAATCAAATATCTTCAATTTCAAAGTTTCCAAAATCATAAGTTTAGAAAATAATCCAAATTTCTAAATCAACAGAATTTAAGTCAACCAATTCATTTCCAAAATCAATGGTTTTCAAAATCATCTTATATTTACATAAGGTCCATCTTATATCAGAAATCAAAATTTTAAAAATAAATTCTGCTGCATGAAGAGTCATATGGGATTGAACATCTTTGCTTACTAAAAGATTTTTTTAGTTTATTTATTTATTTTTAAATTAGAATAGTTTTGTATATAAAATAGTTTGTATGTAAAATAGAATAAAACAGTTTGTTTAAGAAGAATAAAAGAAAAATAGTTTTGAAAAATGGTTTTAAATTGATAGTAGTTTTTCATAAAAGAAAAATTCCAATTAAATTACAAAGATATCCAACCCAACAACTTCCAATTTCAGCGGCAAGTATATCAATGATATTAGAATATAAGATGTACATATGTCATCATTTTGTAAAATCACATTCGATCGCTCGCTCGATCACACAAGTTCGCTTTCGAACTAGTATTGTCCATTCGACTTCCCTAATGCGGATTTCGATATGATTTCTCGACAAGAAACCATCAGTCTCCTTGCATAGCCATATACTATGATAGAGAATTCTAGAATCAAGCCTAAAATCCATATCAAATATTCGCCATCAAGAATCAAATGAAAAATCCTAACATGAAATGGTGTAATTCACCTCGAACTTGTGTACTCAAACTTGGATCAATTTAATTATGCGAATAAAATAGCATACATAAAACTTATGTATCTATTCCAACTTGTTAAATATATAGTTTTATAAAGATGTTACTAAGTCAAAACATTTAAACTAAATTTTATTCAAAATATTTTGAAGACCAAATTCTTTTCAAAACGTTTCAAATCTAAATTTCATATTGGAAAAATTCAAAAGAGCCTTATTCATTTACTTAACAAAGCAGTTTCAACTTATTTATATCATATTACTACATACTTAAACATACATACCAAACTTATATACTTTATACTTTTCAAAATTACTTAGCTTTGAAAAGTTAACCATGATTTGGAAGTGCTCGAACCTTCAAAATAGTCGAAGAAATCATATTACAATCCAAGAGTTGGAAATCACCAACAAATCAGTAAATCAATTCCAAAAGATAGGGTTATATCAAATCAAATCCAAAACTCAAGAACTGAACACCGTCTCATTTCAAATTGTTCAAATATATATACATATATTTTTCGAATATTACATCACACTTCGGAATTTGAAATCAAATTTGGTTTCACAAATCAATCGCATAGCAAAGCTACCGAAGTGGCCTCTCCCCCACTCAGAAACTCGAAAATCAATGTCGATGATGCATGCATTCATCACCGAAATTATTTTCCAGCGACATAAGTGGGTTCTGGACTTCTATTTTCTCAAACTTCTTTTGAAATTTCTTTAAAATCATTTCAAAACTCATTAAAATCATTTAAAACATTTCATATTCGGAAAATACTTTCAATCATATTATTTATTATTTCAAAATCTTAAAACCAGTTTCAAAATGTCGGAGTTCAATCACTTAAATTCAGATTCAAAACCTTCAGTTATAAATTATTTTATATGAAACCATTTCTTATAAAATTTTCAAAATTTCAAATCCTTTCAAAACTTCAAATTCTCATTTAAAGGTATATAGATCTTTATAGAAAACATTTCACCTTTATATATAAAATATGGTCATCCTTATCAAAATAATAACTTTGATTAATACACAATTTTCAAAAGACAATCAACCACAAATTTTTCAAGGGATGATTCAAGGATGGATTTCAAAACAAACAGAGATTCAAATTTAGAGGAACTCTAAATCAAATAGAATTCTGATTCGAAGATAAGCTCAACGAAGATGAGACAATTAAATTACCAAATAGAAGATAGCCTATATAAATTGCGGGCGACCTTAATAGGGTCAACCGTGATTTCAGGAATATAATCAATGCGGAAAATCTAAGGCAAATCGACCTTCGATCGCCAGAGATAGCATTAAATATAGCAGAAGATAAATAGCATCATAAACCGAGGATACAGAAATCTCCGGTGAACCAATGCCAATTATAAGGGAGTTTCACCCCTTTACAAATCATTCAAAGATTTGCGGGATCGCCAATCTTTCTAGAGGTCATTCAAAGTGAGGTTATTCAATGCTCCAAAATCAAAAGAATACAGATAGGGAAGACAGGAAAGGATTTCAGAACAAGTGGGAGCATTCCAAAATTCAAAGGAATCATAATCGAAAAAATCCTAACTAAGATAGAAGTTCAGAATTTTAAGGAAATCCTAATCAAAGAAATTACTAACAAGGTGGATACGAAAGGAATAAAGTCCAGAAAATTTTCTTTCAAAACAAGGAAATTTTATATCAAAATAATCTTTAAAAATCCTTTAAAAATCAATTGAAAATCATTCTATACTTCGAAAATACGTTCTCTCACAAAGGAATGATTCTAAGATTGATTTCACTCATTCTAGGGTATTTCTACCCTATCTCTTATGAGTTTTTGCTCCGCAGGCTAAGGTTTTGCCTAAAACCAAAGCTCTGATACCAAATGTAACGACCCACTATTTTGGACCATTCAAATCGACAATAATCCACACATGTCTAACTTGAATAATTCAAAATAACATATTGTAATAAAATTTGGAGCAAATAAAATCAAATACAGAATCACAGACACAGAATATCAGAATAACTCGCAGTGGAAATAAAATACCATAGTAGTTCATGAAGCTACTATATACAACTCTCAAAACATATATAAAATCTCATAGTCAAAATAGATACAATAGAAGTCGGGATACATAAGTCAATAATACAGAGACAATACTGAATAGGAAATAACTGGAATAGAAGTCGATGAACCGATAAACAGATAAGCTCCAATAAAACTCTAGCTCCAGAAGGTGAATCCAAAGCTGTGATTCTCAGGCTGACCCGAGCATAAAGTAAAACACAAAACACTCGAGTCAGGACATATATACTTAATTATACAATGTAAACCAACTCAAGTGAACTGTAATAGCAATGCATAATAACTTAAAGGATGCTTGGGATCGCCCATCCTTTAAGGATCCATAAAACCATCAATTAAACAGTAATAACAATCTCACAGAAATGTCCATATCGAAGTAAACAATGCAACTAACAGTGTTAAAGTGCATTATAGCCATCATCAGGAAATCAAATGACATACAGAGAAGTATACCCGTGGTTATAATATTTCAGAACAATATTTTATACATCAAAATTAAATATCATTTCAAATCCAAATCTTTATCAAAATAAAGATTAAATCATTTCCAAACCATTTCAATTTATCAAAATATCATACCTTTTCAAAACTTCCTTTGAATCATTATTTGAATTCAAATCCCATTTATCAAATAAAATACCTTTTAAAATTCCAAAATATCATTCATTTATTTTTCTATCAAATCACCCTTTAAATAGTTTACCATTTAAACCATTTAAAAGTGAAATTATTATTCTTTCAAGTCATGTATTCAATTTTCAAAGTTTCAAATCATTCTGAGTTCATTTACTAGGTCAAAATTCATAAACATTGAAATTTCAGCCTTTCACAGCATTTAGAAAAAGCTGTTATAAGTTATATTTGAAAACATTTTATTTCAGCAAAGACAGCACTTTAAAACTGCTGTTATATCTCATTTTAGTTGAAATTTAGTTTAAAACAGCAAAGACAGCATATCCAGAAATGTTGTAATAGCTCAGGTTCAAAAACAAGGGTTTTACTTAATTTCAGCAAAGACAGCAGGCAGCTACAACAGTTTACAGAACTGCTGTAATAGCCCTTTATTAAGTTTTTTAGCCTTTACATTTACTACAGCAACTACAACATTTCAGAAATGCCGTAATAGCCTCTTTTTACTAAGTTTTAGTTCAATTCTGAAAAGCATTTCTGAATGCTATTAAAAGTATTTTCCAGATTTTAGTGTATTTCCAGCCAATAAAAAAATTCATTTTTAAACCCATTTATCATTATAAAAATCATGTTTTTAACATTCAAAAATGTTTATATAATATATCATTTAACACATGATTTTTATTAAACAAATCCGTTATAGTTAAATCAAATTTCAATGAATTATTTAACAAATTCAAGTGTAAATTTCTTTTCTTCAAATTTTTAATAAATAAACTTCACACTTAAATTTTATTTCCATTCTCCAATAAATTTCAAATTTCCATTTTTATTTATCTAACTTATTTTCTCATTTTAACCGAAATTCCAAAATTTTCTAACTTAAGTTATATTTTCAAAATTTCCATTTCTATTCATTTTCAACATTTTTAACTTATAGAAAATTCCTAATTTCACTATTTAAACTTATAAAAATTCAATTCAAATCAAATTTTCATATTTTTACACTTTTAAAAATTATTTAAACATTTTTCAAAACCTTAAAAATAACCACGGGCCTGTATATAGTTTTCTAACCTAGGTCAAGTCATACGGATATATATCATTTCAATCCGCAGTTTAAAAAGCAAAAATCCG
Organism: Allium fistulosum; assembly: GCA_030737815.1. NCBI lineage: Eukaryota > Viridiplantae > Streptophyta > Magnoliopsida > Asparagales > Amaryllidaceae > Allium > Allium fistulosum. The sequence goes on along the minus strand of CM060902.1, from coordinate 791,587,701 downwards.
GGTTCTATCATTTCAAACCCGCAATCCCAAGTTAAAATAAATAAATAAAAACCGTTCAAGCCTATCATTTCAGCCCATAATGATTTTTCCCTATTCTAAAGTCCGTTCGGGTATGTATCATTTCAACCCAGAGTGAATCTAATCTACAGGGAACTTGTAGTGTGATAAACATGTATAAATGAACAGTTTAACAATAAATAACAGTAACAGATAATATGACAGGTAAAATAACAGGTTTAACATCATATAATTAATAATCATAGGCAGTTATAACATCATATATAATATTCTACACATTCAATTGTTATCAATTCACATATGCATAAGTATAAATGTCAGGTGAGATTTACTCACCTCTTTTGCTGGAGATGCAAGTTCAAATGACACAACACAAACCAGAACACAATGAAAAAGCTATGAACTTGAGTGGAGAGCGAGATCCAAGTTATAGAACTTGTGTTACAACCCAAAAACAAAACCAAAACAATAGTTAAAAATCAATACGATTGAATTTGAATAACTTTGAAACAAAATGCAATTTGAATACGAAACTTTTTGCCTTGCTTTCTACATTTGCTTGCACGGCCTAGGGGATGTTTTGGCTCAGGTTTGGCATGACTTTGGCTCAGGTTTGAACATAGGAAAGTATGGCATAAAGGCTAGAACAAGTGGAGGAAGTTACAACATAGGAAGGTGAAGAGGTTTTAGGCAACAAAGAGGAGTTTTGGTTCAACAAAGAGGCTCCGCCATAGGGTGTTTGGGGTCGTACAGTGGAATGTGGGTCAGGTCAGAGGCTAGAGGGGTGTGTAGTGGTCTGGTCAGAGGTGGTGGTGGCGGCCAAAGGTGATGGTGGTGGTGGAAAATGAAGTGGTGATGCAAATAGTGGTCATAACTTCTGTTATCATCAAATCTACCCGAGCCTCAACCCTAACATCTTCGAGCGAAACTCACAAATCTTCGAGCCACTCACGCAATTTCTTCGAGTCGAACAGAGACTTCATCTTCCCAAACCAAGAAAACAACCCAGGCTCCAAAGTATCTCGTGCACGTGCACAGGCGAGTCGATCGCCTCCGACCACCGATGCCAACGCCGACATGTCGTCTACGACCACTACTCGCGATCCCAATCACTAGAACCACGAACAAGCATCACCATCGAATTCGAGCAATCTCGATCAAATCCTGGAAACAGTCCCAACCTGGAAACTTCCTCGAACTTACTCCTCAGATCATCAGATCGTCTGATCTTCCAGTCAAAGCTTCATCAACGTCCCCACTTCAATTTCCCACAGTCTGGTGGAGCTCGATCCACCAGAGCAGTCGCGAAGACCAAAATTCCGACCAACCTATAAACTAGGGTTAAAAACAAAATCAATCTCCTACCATCGCCACAGTGAATTATACGGCCATCCACTATTTTTCTCACAATCCCCTATCACTCCTCTATCACCAGAGAAGATCACGACTTCTCCGGTCAACAAGATCATCAGAAAATCCCAATGTTTCATTTCCAGTTCATACAAGAACTGTACACCCATTCCCACACTAAAAACTATGATTCTTATTTTAAAAATCATGTTTTAGTTAAAGTGTTTAATTTATAACCCTGAATTTATAAATTAAAAAGTTTGAGTTTTACTTTATTTGAACATGCACTGATGATTTTAATTTTTCAGAGACACTCAGGTTTAAATTTTGACTCAATTAAATTTTTAAATAATAGTCTATGATAAAACAAACAACTTTTGTTTGTAAACTAAGCCCTAACAAAAACTAGGTCAAGTGGTAAGGGATTTAAAATGAAACCTTGATCCTGGGAAAACAAAATAAGAACAGAGCACACAATCACATATGCACATCAATTCATCCATATAATTATACAGAGATATACTTATAAATGCATTCACAAACATATTTGTACCCATTCATATAAATTCAAATTAAGAACTTCAATACAAGCCAATATCATCACATGCAAGCATATATCATATACTTAAGTTTAAAAATGAAAGTTACTCACCAATTTTAAAAGAAAACAGAGCCTCTTTGAAACTGCTTTTGAAAAACTTTTGAATACTTTTAAACTGAGATGCCCTTTGATCTTTAAAACCTTTTAAACTTGAAAACTGGAATGCTAGCATTAGTTTAAAAAGGTTGCAGTTGCATGCAGAGGTGCCTTGATTGAACATGCTTCCAGATTTTGAAGAAATGCATTACAGGGTTGGTGATCTTTTGAAAATGATGCAAGCCTTTGAATTGATTCCAGATTAAAGAAAATACAGGCTACAGACTTTGATTTGGAAATGTTTTACAGATCTTATTTTGTGATTGAGGAAAGGTTTACATTTGCAGGCTGAAGATTTGATTACAGATTATTGTTTTGAGGATTTTGGTTTAAGAGGAATGTTGATTACTGAAGTGGTTTGAGAGGAGAATTTATTTGAGCTTCAGATTTTGTTTTTGAGTATATTTTGTCTCAGGCTGAATTTACTTAAGTTTTTGAAAAGAATAGAAAGATCATGAAGATGAGAGTATATGCTTATATAAGTGAAAATGTAGTGTATTAAAAATAAAAGAAAACCAAAATTTTAAAAATTTGACATTTGTCATTCTCATACCTTAATTTCTTAACACATGTTATTACATAGCCTTAGAGATTTACACTTGTCTTTTTAATTAATCTTTATTTATTGTAAATGTAAATAAAAGTCTTTACTTAATTTATAAATGCTTTTTTAAATTTATATATATATATATAAATAGCTTTTAAAAGAAATATACCAATTATACATATATATATAAAAGCATATACATATATTTATAAAATCCAAAACTATTTAAAATCTTACCTCTTTTGAATTTCAAATTTAATTTAAATTCAAATGCAAATTATATTTTAAAATCCAATTTAAAGTAAATTTAAAACAACACATTCAATTTGAAATAACAATACTATTTCTGTAAAATTTATTCATATCTATTTATAAAACAATATATTAATAATATTGTTTGAAATAACAAATTTATCAATTTTAAAATAATTTATAAAAGAGATTATTAATTTCTACTATTACTAAATGAATTAACATATCATATTTAAATTGTATTTTAAACTTATATATATATATACTCTTTAATCATATTTATTAAGCAATATTTAAAAAGAAAATAAATTGAACCTTATTATTAATCCTATTTAAAACCATATAGTTATTTTGTTTAAATAGCTTTGACAAGCTTAATATTAAATAAATCATAATTTCCAAACTATCAAAATATATATATTAGAAATTTAAAACAAGATTTTATTTATTTATTAAATTTCAAACCAAAGCTTATCTAATTACAATATATACACACACATATATATATATATAAATTATAAATAGAAATCATTTTATTAAATTTTAAAAGATAAAATTCATTAATTAAATATTCATTTAATTAGATTATTAAATCAATTCAAACATTTTTAATAAAGATTATCAAATCAATTTAATTATTTAAACAGATTATTAAATTGATATTGTCCAAAAAAACCGGGATATCACAGCCTAGGGGATGTTTTGGCTCAAGTTTGCCATGACTTTGGCTCAGGTTTGAAGATAGGAAAGTATGGCATAAAGGCTAGAACAAGTGGAGGAAGTTACAACATAGGAAGGTGAAGAGGTTTTAGGCAACAAAGAGGAGTTTTGGTTCAACAAAGAGGCTCCGCCATGGGGTGTTTGGGGTCGTACAGTGGAGTGTGGGTCAGGTCAGAGGCTAGAGGGGTGTGTGGTGGTCTGGTCAGAGGTGGTGGTGGCGGCCAAAGGTGATGGTGGTGGTGGAAAATGAAGTGGTGATGCAAATAGTGGTCACAACATTGTTTTTAAGGCCTAGGTTGCATTTTTGAGGGTTTTGGTCACCATGGTGGGTTCGGCCATGGTCATGACCTGGAGTATAGTTGCTGATGATGGCAGGGAAGAGGTGTAGGAGGTGGTGGCCGTGGCTATGAAGTGGAGGAAGTACAAAAGAATCCAAGAAAACAAGGCAAAAAGCATGAAAATGAGAAGAAAAGAAGGAAAAAGTAGCCATTACCAAATTTTTTTGCAAGCCATGAATAGAATGAGGAACAAATGTTTTTTTGTAGGAATGAGCACTGGAATACACGGCCAAACAAAGTAATACACAGCCAAAAGAAGTAAATGAGGAGTTGTGGCAATTGAAAGGACATAGGAGATGAAAAGACTTCAGTTTCTAAAGCATTTTAAACTCTTTCATATTTCCTTTTTCTTTAATTCAAATAAATTAAAATAAAATCAGTAATTTGACTTCAGAACTGAAACAAAGTAATATAAAATAAAAATAATTAATTAATTTTAAAGAAAATGGATAAAGAATATAAGAAATTGCTTAAAAATTGAAAACAGGGTTCAAAAATTACAATTAAATCATCATTGGCTTTGGAAAAATATCTACTTCATTTTAAAAATATTCTAAAGCAAAACTTTGAAATAAATAATTCATTTATCATTTCTAAAGTGAAATAAATAATTAAATTCAGAGAAAATAGAAAAAGAATAAAGAAATTGTTTTAAAAATTCAAAACAGGACTTAAAAATTGCAAATAGAATATCACTAGTTTTTAGAAAAATTATAACTTTACTTCTAAACCAATAAAAGTCAAGTAAAATAAAATAAATGCTGAACAAAATGAAGTGTAAATGAAAATAAAATAAAGTCTTAAGAAAATAGAAAATAAACAAAGAATTTCTTTAATTAAATGAAATTGGAAATTAGAAATTATAAACAAAATACAACTGACATTGGAAAATGTCAATTACACTTTGAAAAATGTTTTAAAACCAAAATATATACATAAAATGTTATTGTACCCATATAAATATAAATTAGAACATTACATTACCAAATAAAATAATATTTTTTATAATTTAAAATAAACAATTTTGTTAAATACAGCAAATTTCACACAATAGTTAAAAAGGCATAACTTTCACAATATTAATCAGATTTTAACGAAACGAAAAGCATTGTTCTTAAAGTTTTATTTACTTTCATAATAAAAGATAAAATTCAAATTTTCAAACTTTCAAATTTTTAAATTTAAAAGTCAAAGTTTGATCATATTGACCAAAAATTCACTTTTTTGGAAAAATATTCTATTTAGTCATGTTTGGAATTCTAATTCATATCAAAATCAAAATTTATATTTAAAATGACAAAATTTATCCATTTTAATAAATAAAATAAAGTTTTCAAATCAGGAAATTCAATTTAAAATAATTAAAATATACAATTAAAATAATCACAAAAATACAGGGTTGTTACAATCCTAGAGTACACTAATGTTGACATTATATTTTAGAAGTTTGATAGTTTGTCATGTACTGAGTAGAACTATAGTAGAATCGTGCTAACTTATCATATGTAGGAAAAGATTCTTGTTGAGGTATGGTTTCATTATCTCTTATAGATGTCACTTATTATGTTAGTCATGAAGTACTTGCACATTAATTATCATGTAGTTTAGAGTTACTTTTCACTCACCAAGCTTTATGCATGTCCCACTCTATGCTTTCTCTTTTGTTATCTATTTCTTGAGTATGTTGATTAGAGGAGGCATATTTTGCTAATTGGAGCAAGTCTCGGAGTCATTATTATTACTATGATTATCTATCCAATGTTTAGTAAAAATTTCAAAATAGAAACTCATTTTATAACATATTTATAAAAGTCGATAATTGTTCAAAAAATAGAGTTCAAAATGCTTATTTGGATAAATGTATAACTAACCACCCTAATCGTCTTCTTGATTCCTTAGCAGTACTCATCATGTCTTTAGTCGCCAAAAGCCTCTAGTCACTATTCTCATCTTTAAGGAACATCATTAAATCTCTTAATCATTCTGAATATCCAATATACCCAGTCTTCCTCAGCTTAGGAAACTATGATATCCCATTATAACTAAACCAAAATGTCCCTTAAACTTCCATTGGTCTCTCCAACATACATCCTACTAAAAGTTATCATCGAATAACTACATTATCCTAAATTTATTATCCATAGCTAGCAATATAACCTAGCATACAATGATCATAGCAAGGCAGATAGACAAGCAATCAAACAAACAAGCAATTATAAAAAGCAAACAAACAAATAATTGAAACCAACCATGGAAAATCAGGAAATAAACATAATACAAACAAAATAAATTAATTCAAACAAGAATGGTATAAATTAACTAAACAAATAGTCAAACACTACAATACACATAAGGAATCAAAGATAACCTAACAAGGAATAAACCAATCCAGACAATTTAACCAAAACGAACAGATATAATAAAACGGTTACTATCTCAAACACTAAAATGGGCGGTCTATACATCATATCCCAACCCTCTCTATGGAAGGGGATAATTAGATATTCCTATAATGCCTTAGGTAAAGTCATACAGAACAGTCATAAAGGTAAAATCGTCATAATAGGTGTTAGGTAAACTCAAAACTCATCCTACCTCGTTGTCTTACACTCCATGTTACAAAGTCCAGCTTTACAGTCCTTAAAAAAAGTTCTAAACAAAAACATCTATTTAATAAAGTATTTGTAACAATTTGGTATTTTCGACCCTTGAAAATCCACATTAATACATCCATTATATTGCGTGTCGAGCAACCGAATGCCGGAAAGCCCGATCGTTAAGGATGAAAGGAAGAAGGGAGAAGAAGGGAGAAAGAAGAGAAAGAGAAAACTAAACAAAAAACAGAATCTCACAGTGGAACGAATAATCTATAATATACAACAAAAATTTACACAAAGATAAATGTAATATACATACACCAATCAGAGTATACTAATCTATTTTAGCCTGAACAGTTATAACAGCCTGTCCTTACAAAAACTGATAAATACAAACAACAGACAATATAGCGGAAAATAAAGAAATTCTAGATACATCTTGGAATTCTGTCTCATCTTCTGAAGCTCCAAAGCATCCAAACTAAATCTATAATATGTGGTCTGACCCGTGCATTACAAAAAATAACACCCGAGCCAGTCTGATAAACTAGCATGAGAAAACTCTTATCAAATCAACCAATTTCCATATTTAGGAAAATCCCTTTTTAAAACAAAAGGTATCTTGTAAGACCACGCCGCACATAAACACGGATGGGTTTTTACCTTATGATAACCAAAGCATTTTTTGTAGAAAATCTCTTTGATATTATAATAATGTCCAAGGGTCAAAGTAAATTATGAATATAGCTGAAATGCTTGCATCTCACATTTCAACATAGTTGGGCACAACTAAGTCCGTACGATACTTGTTAGAGAATGGATTCCATACAATGACTGGGCTATTGGGGTATCGCCCATCACAGTGCATCTCAAGATAAAATAATACTAATGTTAAACCTCTCGACCCCTGCCAACATAGAATCGGCCTACACCTTACTAGATAGTACCAAATATGATCACCCTTTAGTTAATGGGCCCCGAAGCATACAAATGAGTGATAATATCGACTCTAGATAGGGATGATCATACCCTAATAGGAGTGACCCACCTAGCCCTGCTGCATCTCCCTTAATTTAGTCATTCCTAGTTGATGAGGCTTGAGGCTACGTTTTACCTTTCATATAGCACCTTCCACTTAACACTGCCCTCCAAACAACAATGCAATGCCAACATTCATCCGTACAAGTTGTTAAGGACATGAACAAACCGAAGGCACTACTTCTACTACATCCATTTTGGAATCATCCTCGGGATTAGTAGCAAGAAGCAGTTGCAACTCAAAGAGCTCTGTCTTTAATTCCATTATCCTCAAGATGTCTTCATTTCAAAATGCTTAAGTTGGATTAAAGTGGTTTTCAGATAACATATCCATTCTCGATCTCTTCGAAATAACATTTGATAATTTTCGATAAACTCAACCCCGATTTTTTAGGAAATAAACATTCAAAGCTAAGAGCGGAGGTCACCCCCTAACCATTAGTGAACAGATTTCCTTATCATTTATCCTAGGAGAACGAAATAAGATTTATACGCACAGTACAACATCATTGGAGATGACTGTGCTATATAACTCACATGTTTCTTCTAAATATTGCCAAAGTTACGTTTTGGGTCCATATTTGATAGTCGTTTATTTAACTATCCACAAACACACATCCAAATCTGGGATTTAATTCCATAGGGAAAACCAACATTGGTTAAGTACATAAGCAACTACTAACCTCTTTAATTAACATTTTCATTAATTAAAATCACTTTGTAAATATTTGTATCAAAATACTTTTACAAAGATATATTTACAAACCCTTATGTTTTCAATATTTACAAAATATCCATATACTTCTCTTAATGACATAAGTATATTCACAAAAAAGGAGGAAGATTTCCTTTTTACACCATTCTAAAACCATTTATAAATTCATTTATAAATTTCTAAAAGCCAACAATAAACCATTTTATAAATATCTGAAACCATTTCTAAAAGCATTTATAAATCCATAAAAAATATTTATAAAATTGTTTTATAAATCTATAAACCATTTTCTAAGATTCTTTTATAAATATCTAAAATCATTTATAAAACTCTTTTTATCTTATAAATAATCCCCCTTTTAAATCTCCAAATCATTCTATAAAACTCCTCTTATACAACCCAAAACTATTTATAAAACTCTATTCATAGATCTCGAAAACATTTATAAATAAATTCTAATCATTTATTTATAAACACTATTATATAGTAATAACTATTAATAACAAACATTATAAATAAATAATTATTATTAACTTTAAAACATCTTAGAAATAAATTTTTATAATTTCAAAACATTATTAATAGAATAGTAATAAATAAATCTTCAATGTTATTATAATTAATTTCCAATGAATCATTTTTATTAATTTCAAACCGTATTAATTTTTTAAATAATTAGCTTTTCAAAATATTAAAATATTGATAAATAAATTTAAAACAATATTAAATATAAATAAATAACTTGGAAAAGGCAGATAAAAAGGTTGGAGCAAAATAGAAGTTAAATCTTATAAAAAAAATATTTCAAAAACCCAAATTCGGATTTTAAAATCATTTCATGTCTCAAAAACCAATTCCAACTCAAATGGCAATTTATAGTATTTCTAAAATACGAATTTGAGGCTAATAGCTACCCAATGTTTAACCAATATCTATATTGATTTTCTGTCACTACAAGGTTTAAGTTTTGAACATATAACAATGTCATAAACAATAAAGCCAACAACAAGGTTTAATATCCAATAATTCATATGACAGGTATAATATTGAAATTAAAATAAAAAATGACGAGGAATCCTGTTGGATCGCTCCAACCCATCCCCCTGCATCATAGCTCATATATAACCATATAATATGGGTCATCCACTACCATGTGGGTATATATAAAAGGTCATCCGCTCCAGGGACGGGAATAAAACCAAACCAATAGATAAAACAGTAAATCAGCCGAACATCCAATCAATAATTTTTATCAACTATATAACAAACTAGTTAACCAAAAAGGTGAGTTTAACTCACCGAAATTCCTATTGCCGATGAGGTTTTCCAATTTCGACCGAATTCGAACACGTTCAAATTCAGCGTAAAATTCAACAAAGCCTGATTCATCGCCAAACCAATTCCATTTCGTAGTATTCGCCGATACGATCGTAAGACAAAAATCCATGCCTCGATTGGACTTCATATGAGAAAGTTATTGACATAATAAGATACATGAATTAAATAATTATATTATTAACTAATTACAATTCATTAACTACAATTACCATCGTTTAAGCTAAACCCGCATAATTCCATTCTCAAATCGCATCGCTTCCAGGCCGCCTTCAATCTTCGCGCACTACTACCGCTAGGCACCACACCGTGCCACAACCGGCCTGACGTAGAACCCTCTCACCACCACGAGCCCGCAGCCACCTCCTTCGTCACCACGAACGTCGCCTCCGCCCCTAATTTTGCCTAAACATCGAATGACGTTTCCCCCTTCTCGCTGCCATTGGTGGCCACAAGAGCCCACCGCACTCCTCCAATATCACCACCCTAACGCCGCCGACCTTCATATGCCATCAGAGCCCTCCACCTTGCTACCTTTGCCACTAACAAGCTCAAAAGCTCACTTCCTGTTCAACTGCGCTTCACCGCTACCATGGGCCGTCGTGCCTCATCTCCACCGTCCAATGTACTCCACTTGATAGTGCCCCAGAATGCTATTTTCACACAATTGAAAAAAATTATTATTAAAACCAAATAAATCACTTTTAAATCTAAATTTGAAAAGTTTATTATTACATTCTTATTTATTTTGAATTTTAATAAGATTTCAAAACCATTTTTTTATTCATATAAAATCTAAGATTATATTATATAAATATCCCAATCATTGAAATTCACTATTCAAATAAATCCTTATATTAGAAATTCAGGTTGCTCGTCTTATAAATTAATATTTCAACATTTAAAATTAATTTATATATTTTAAAATCAAATGATTAAAATTCTGGGTCGTTACAGTATTTTTTTAACAAACACCTCCAAAGTTTGTTATTCAATCAAATACCCTATTTTTCCAACCTTTACTTTCAAATCAAATCACCCTCGTCTTAGTAATACTCAAAGTATTCTAAAACTAGATAATATACATCTTTTCTTCAAAATATATTTCCATATATATATATTCTCAATAAAATAATTTAATATTAAATCTTTTTCAACCAAAACACTTTACCCAAAAAATATTCTTTTCAAATCATTATTTATCAAAGAGTACCCTTTAAGTGAAAATCCTTACAACCAAAATCAATTTTCAAATAAAAAAAGTCTAAAACCAAAGATGCTCTTCGGATAAGACATTTCTCTCAAATAAATGTTTTCTTGCATTCTTTATCCAAAAAGATGCTTCTCAAATAAAAATACTTCCATCAAACGATTTCAAATATTCTCATCACTAAAATAATTTATCAATAAGAATATTTTCATCATATTATTTTCAAATACTTCTATCAAGAAAAATATTCTTCAGAATAAAATGTCTTTTTTTAGATACAAACTTTCTATAAAGTATCTTTGAAATAAACCTTATCCAAATCAAAATCTATTTATTATAAAGAACTCTCCATCAAAATATTTTTTAAATAAATACCCAATGAATCTTACTTATTTTAAAATATTCTTTACAAAAATATCTCTAAACAAACTATTTTTACAAGGTATTCTGAATCATGATTTCAAAATACCTTTCAACATATCTCTTTTTCAAAGGATGTTAAACAATATTAACTAAGATATCCTAATTGGAACATTCCTATCAAAATAAAATATTTAAGCTGAACATCCTTTCATAATGATATTTTAAAATAAAATATTTATCAATAAAAACATTTTTCTTACCTTATATAAGAAATTTCCACTTTTAATAAAGCACTCTATATCATAATACAATTATAGAAAATACAATCCAAATGATGTTTTAAAAACAAAGACATTTCTCACACTAAATTATGCCTCCAAAGATTGAGTTAAACTTCCAATATTTGATTAAAACGCCTTTTTACTAAAAATACTTCTAAATAAAATATTTTTATAATACTCAATTTTCCTTACGAAAATATTTCGTTTCCCAAATTAAATATTTTATTCTTATCAAAAATTTCAAAAAATCACTTTTTGCCTAAAATAAACATTTTTTCCTTTTTAGTAAAATACCTTTAAAATCAAAAATGTATATTTTATAAATTTTCAAACAAATATTATTCACCAAAAACATAAAAAGTAATTCCATCTTATTAAGGTCATATTTCAATTATATAACATCATGTGTGTCACTTAGGTTATGGCGACCAATTAACCCCTCTTATAAGTGTTCATCCTACTCTACTCCTATTTTATTTAATTCCCAAACAAAGGTCAACATAAATAAACATCATTTTAAGGCGAGGTAATGATGGTTAAACAAACAACCCATATGCACAAAGCATACAATTTCAATACATAAGATAATATACATATTTCAAAACATTATCCATTAGAAAAACAACCATGTAACTATAATGCAAGAGATATACTAAATCATTTTATGGACATGAGCTAAAACTGACTCTTGTTCCCTCTTTCGTTTAACTAAGAAACTAAAAAACACACTTATTTACATATAATAAAAGAAAAAATAATCAACTATGTTTGGACTGTGCCAATTACTATACACTCCGACCATAAAGAAACCGAGAGTTATTGCATAGATAAAGACTACCTACATACTCTTTTGGAGTCAAGCCTATATAGTTTTGCTTCCTGGTCATTTCTTACATTAAATACATGTTAGCACATAACAACTATAACATCCACACAATCAACTATAACAACCCGACGATTTTAAGGGTAATTAATAATAAATATTCAATGAATCAAAAATGGATTTTTGAAATTAAAAATTAAGCAACTTAAGAATATTTTAGAATATTATAATTTTATAATAAGGTAATTGGTGATGAAATTAAATGTTTTTGAGAATAATTATATGTTTAAAAGATTATGAAATTAATTAATTAATTAATGGATTTAAAATATAAACTTTTGGGTATTTAAATTTAAATGAACTAAACATCATAAATAAATTTTTGACATTTTATAGTGATGAGTAAATAATCAAGTGTTGCAAATATAAATTTTGTTGGAATTTTATTATAATTTGTTTTAAAATATGAAATAGTTTATAAAAAGAAATTAAATAATAAAATATATATTTTAACCTAACCCTAATATCTTAAAGCCCAAAAGCATATCACTATTCCTGATGTTTCTAAGCTCTAGACATTTCTATTTCAAGACTTATCGTCCTTCATCATCCCATATTTTTCATCTTTCTCAAGAAATTAACCTGACCCTCTTACCTTTGAAAATAAAAGTCAAATCAAATAAATTGTTTTAAAATCTAAAATTTGGATATATGTATCTCGATTCTCCTGCGCAGTTATGGCCGAAGAGAAATTAAGTTTTTGCTTATTATGTTGGGTTCGTGTGCGTGTGTTCAAAGAGGAAGAAGAGGAAGAGGAACAAGAGAAGCAATTGAGTATACGCACTCACCAATCTAGGTCTATATCCTTTATATCTTTGCATATGATGTATAGTGCTAACAAGAGTGTCAAGCGGAGGGGAACTGAATGATCGACGCCACCTAAAATGGTGTACACGAATTGGAACATCTCTGTTCCAGGCTGTGGATCGGTCAACCAGCCCAAGAGGACCGGTTGGGAACCTGAAACGGAGATGGTCTAGGCCGAGTGTGCTGCATTTTAATACACACACACACACACATATGTATATATGTATGTATGTATGTATGTATGTATGTATGTTTTTGAAAATTTAATAGAAATATAATTTTGAAAGTAAAAAGTTGATGTATTTAAAAAAGGAAATTAGTTTTGTGAAATTATTTTATTAAATTTTGATTATTAATTATTTTATTAAATATTTTGGTTTATTAAGGAAAATCAGTATTTGATTTTTTAGTAAATCTTTGAAAGCCCTATAAAATTCTAAAATAATATAAAAGGGTTTCTAATTGTTATTTTATGATTTCCAAATTATATTTCATGAACTTTGAATATAATTTAAAGTTTTCAATGTATATTTTATGGATTTGGAATTAAAAAATAAATTGATTTGGATATTATAAATTTATTTAAAAATAGTATTTAGTTATAGAATATTATGAAATAATTCTTATGTGTAATATTTAGTTTTACAAATTATTTTTGGGTAATCAAACGAAAGAAAGGAATTTTCTAATGTTATTAGTGAATATTAAACTATTATTTAAATTTATAAAAAGTTGAGGAATTGGTAATTTATTTAAAAGAAAGTTCTATATTTAGTTTTAATTGGTTATTAATTTTAGTATTTTAGAATATATTTATAATCCATTTCAAAAGTTCAGAATTTCACCATATTAAAGTTATATCTTATGATCAATTTATTATTGATTATTGATTTGTTAGCCATATATGTATATGTATATGTGTGTGTGTGTGTTTGATTAATCTATTTTATCATACTTTTCTTATTTCTGCTTCCTTTTATATCAAATTGGATTATATGAATGATTCACCGTTGATATAGATTTGATTAGTATTTTGATGTGATATGGTGATGACATTCTTTTGTTTAGATTTATGATACTGCTATATTTGTAATATTTTGGCTATGATGAATTTTATTTTATGTGACGAGGAATTTGAATAAACGGAGTTATAGTACCATTTAGGATTGGGCATTCAGTAATATTTCTCCAGTTATTCTTTGGACTCATTATATAGAAATTGTGGAGAATGAGTGTAGTTTATAAGCAGTGAATAAAAATTTGATTATCATGTAGTTGTATGGGACACTGTTGTGATATTTATTCGATTATTCATTATAAGTATATGACACTTATTTGTTAGGAATAGTATTATGAGATTGTACTTATGTGGGGTGATGCTCATAGGTTTCAGTTGGGTAGGTTCCCTTATATTTATTGATATTGTGTGCCACTATCATGACGTACTCTTTTTATTGGCATTAAAGAGAACCAGATGGCTAAAATCCATAGTAGCAGCCTGATCTTGGGGTCAAGCCCCAGCTCCTTGACACCATTTTACTGAGATTATATTTGATGTGCTTCACATGATTTGGGTTAGGTGACCCATTGGGTAGGTGCCTAATATTATGAGATTCAGGTTAGGTATAGGTGCCCTATAGCCCCTTTTATGTCGCGTAGGCCAGCAGTTTGTTACTATTGAGGCAAAGCAGGGTATTAACCATGGCTACGTGTAGACAAGCCATTGTGGGATATGTATCATGATGTCCATCAAGATAACTAAAGACTATAGGAATAGATCCGGTTATATGACCCTGGGCTCCTAAAGCGAGCAAACAGCCATCAGTATGCCTTCTGGTTCTAACGAAGTGGTAGATTGGCATATTCTATTGATACATCTCACTTAAGTATAGATATGGGATGGGCAACCCAGGGTTAGGTGACTCACATATTGATGTGTATATGACTCTACTAGTGATTTCATGTCTACCGTATGGTCATTCGCCCGTCACGATTTATTCTAATTTAATCATATACGAGGAGATGGGATTACCTCTAATTTATTATATCTTATTAATGGGTAGGTGCCTTATATTTTACAGTTAGACGGTCTATTTTATTGTTTGATGATATTATATTGTTATTTGAGATTGATAGATATACTTTGACAATATTGTGTGCTAGCCTGACTATACTTAGTGATATCTCATTCATTAATGATTTTTGGGTTTCCAAGATGATTTCTAGATATGGATGACTCACCCATTTGATGTTGATTTAGTGATTTCTAATTTGCTATACTTCTATATACGGGTGATGACATCTTTATGCATGGTTTTGTTGATAATTGTGATATGTGATATTTTGATGACTATCTATGTTATTAGAATTATATACCATGCAGATGTTTCTATGTGTGTGTGTGTATTATGACATCGTAATCATTTTCTTGAGTTACTCTGATAGTGTTATCGTATTATTGTTCCTAGTATATATTATATTTGTTCTTGATATATATATGTATGTATGTATGTATGTATGTGTATGTATGTGTATATATATATATATATATATATATTATGTCACATGTATTTATAGATCTTTGATTTAGAATAGGCTGACCCTTGTGTTATATATATAATACTCGGGTCAATTCGACACATTTCAGGTACAAGGGCAGTGATACAGATTTTGTATTTGGCTTAGAGGAGGCTAGTAATTTAGCATAGTAGTCTACATTTTGTATTATATTGTCTCTTGTGTATACTCATGTGATGCATGTTGGAAATACCGTGTATATTTAGTATATATAATCGATGCGATTCTGACTCTCTTTACTCTGATATTTGCCGTATATTGTGTATTGTTCTATCCTGAAAGCACACGTGTTTATTGCTTTATGCCTATATAGTGTACGTTTTGTGGTGAGTTATATTTGATGTTTAATTATATACTAGTTTTAACCCAAGAGAATATTCAATGTGTACCCTATATAGCCTCATTCTCTATATTATCTGATAATATTACTCGGTAATACTCTTGGATACTATGGGAATAAAGGCGGGGTATTTACATTTGGTATCAAAGCAGGTTCAGAATAATACATTGTACATAAGAGACATGAGTGAAGATCTTAGAGGAGACTTAGAGTCCTTATCCCTTTGGTATGTGTTGGCTTGTTACCCTATAATTAGGGATAGTAGAAGTATATAATGATTACTGAGGTAATCATCTAGGGACGTATTTGTTATTTTCTATATATACAAGATATTTGGATTTTTGATATTTTGTATGAAAATATAAAATGATTGACCATGGGTGGCTTAATATTGAGTTGTCATGTTTTCATTTGATTTTTATCAAAGTGCATAGCAGAAAACTAATAAATCGATTTCCCCACAGAGTGCATTAGTTATTGTTGCTTATATTTGTTTAGATAATGATAATTGTTTGTGTTGAAGTAATTTTTAATATTGATGATTGAACATCTGTATGTTTTCATTAAAGTTCTAAAATGGATTTAATTTTTATTTGTGTTTGCAATTAATAAATGTGAAAGGTGTTAGTTTGATATCATATAGTACTAAACTGTTATTTTATTTAATATAGATATTCAAAGAGTGTTTGAAGAATATTTGGATATTATTAATAAAGACTTTTGATATACGTGTATAGATACATACATACATACATACATACATACATATATGAATATGGTTTGTTATTAAATGTTTTGAAAACTAAGATTTTGATTAGGAATTTCTTGAGAATATATATTAAGTATGATGAATACTTTTTGAGATTTGAAGTTTAGAGTAAATAAAAGTAAATTATCATTTGACATGTATTTAGAGAATGTATATCAGTATTTTATGATCGATAAAAGTTTATTATAGAAAATATTTTGATTTATATGTGTGTACTTTGAATTGGAATATTATGATGAAATATGGAATTTGATTAAGTACGGTATAAGCTTATAATTATTTTATTAAGAAAACAATGTGAAGGATTTGTATAAATAATGTTATAGATATTTTTTTTAAATTAATTGCGTTAATTTGTCTGTTGAGAGCTTTAAATATTCTGGTCGATACGGGCGTATACGTATTTGATAGAGATTCATAAACATTGAAATGATACACTTAGACATAGTGTTTTGTAATGATATAATTATTTTGAGAAAACTAAAGAATATTGGGAAGGATGAGTATTTTAAGTAAACTTAGTAATTTTAAAAAGTAATATTTTAAATCAATATTTGAAATGGTTTTGGAAAACGAATGATACATTTATTATTTTTAAGAAAAATATGTTGAATAAGACATTTATAAGTTTATTATATATTTTAAGTGATGTATGCAACCACTGGGTATTAGTGAATGGTTGAAGTCACTGGTGGGGTTGTATTGATTATACGATCAATATTACAGCCAATTGATATCACTGACAGTAACATCCCTAATTTTTTATAACATTATTCAAGAAATTTAGTTAGATAAATTAAATAGAATAATAATGATAAGGGAGTTGAGATTTGAATAAACCATATAGGATCGTGCTTAGAATTAATCAAATGGGCTTAAAAGAGTTTATAAGCTAATTAATTCACATAAGGCCTTATTAGTAAAAATAGCCGCACACTATTCACGGCTATACACTTCTCACTCTTGCCCATTTACGTATACTTTTCATTTTCTCAAACGTAATAAAAAAACATAAAATAGAGCTGGCCGTTAACAAGGAGAAAAAGAAAGAAAATTTAATCAAAGTTAAGGATTAAAGCTAGAGAAATCAATTTTTCAACAAATCTCAAATTCCTTATCATATCCAAGGAGAATAATAATTCACTCCACCTCTATTTCATTTTTATAATCATATATTTTCGAATTTAAGATTAAACCCATTTTTATGATGCTATGGATGATGATATGCTTGAGCTATATTATGTTTGATTTAAATTAGTTCATTTACATACGAATTTGCACAGTTTTAGGGAAAAACTGATAGTTTATGATGTTAGAATACCATGGAAAAATTATATGTTAGGTAAAACATGATTTTGGAAATGGGTTTCAATTTTCATAATTTTCCAAGTTATGGAAAATTTATTATGAATTTCTAAAGGAAAATATGGTATATTTGGGTTAAAAATCCATTTCGATTATTTTAAGAAAAAATTGGATCTGAAATTATAATATGTTTGATAACATGATATAAGAGAATTTCTGTGATTTTTGGGGATTTTATCTAATTAATTTTCTATGGAAAACAAATTATTTTAAAGGAAGGATTTATGTGTAATATTGGTTTTGCTTAATGGAGGGCTTACATGTTAATTTTCTTTAAATTATATCTGATAAATGCGGCAGTTTTATTTGTAAGGTATTTGAAAAGTTTTAAGGCAACCAATCAAAGGATTACAAATAGTGTTTGCACAAAAAATAGGCAAACACCTCCAAGTCGTATGATTTAGTTGATTTTATGTTGTTTTTAGTGATCTGGGTGATTTATGCAAATATATAAAAAGCAGGGACTAAACTGTAAAAGACACACAGATTTATAGTGGTTCGACCAGAATGTGCCTACGTCCACTTTATATGTTATTCTTCTTTTTTGTTCAGATTACAAGTACAAGGCTTTGATACAAGTATATGAAAGTCGTTTGAAAGTTCTATCCGTGCTTAAGCTCTCAAACTTATCTGCCATTGTTGTACCCCTACCCCTCTATTTATAGAGTGAGGCTGGGGGTAGGGGTCTTGGAAGTGTATAGCTGCTGGTGGGCCTGGGCTGACGTGATCTGGCCTGGCAATGTTTGTTCGGTAATGCCCTCTTCCTTTTGGTTCGGTGGACTTGGTCCGGTGGTGAGGTGAGTTGGGATTTGGCTCGGTGGGACTTGGTCCGGTGGTGAGTGAAGTTGGGATTTGGCTCGGTGGTGGTAGTATCTATCCTGGTTCGGTGGTGCTTGTGGGTTGGTTCGGTAGTGGTAGTATCTATCCTGGTTCGGTAGTGCTTGTGGGTTGGTTCGGTAATGGTAGTATCTATCTTGGTTCGGTAGTGCTTGTGGGTTGGTTCGGTAATACCCCGATCCGGTGACAGGTGGAATTGAGACTTTGGTTCGGCTAGGCCTTCTTCTCTTTGGTTTGATGGTGGAAACGCATCCAACATTTGCCCCCCAAAGTGGGGCATATGCCAGCATATGCCGTGCTTTGCTTTAGGTCACTCAGCTTGGAAATTATCATTTGGTCCCAAGTACCGAACCAATCGGTCCGCTCATCTGTGTTGGTCTATAAGTAGGAGCTTCACGCCTCTGTTATTCTGTACTAGCCGAACCAAACTCTTGCCTTTGCCGAACCAGACCTCAACTGCCGGACCAGGTGAGGCCCTCTTCTGCCGGATGAGCTTTCGCTTTGACTTACCGAATGGACTCGGGGATTCCGAGTGCCGAACGAATCTTTAGCCTTGACTTACCGAATGGACTTGAGGTTTTCCGAGTGCCGAATGAATTTTTAGCCTTGACTTACCGAATGGACTCGAGGATTCTGAGTGCCGAACGAATCTTTAGCCTTGACTTAACGAATGAATTCGGGAGTTTGAGTGCCGAATGACCTTTCGGCCTTGAACTACCGAATGCACTTCTATGTTTTGAATTATGAGTGAAATTCCAAACTGCATACACTTGCTTGTTTATATCTCTACATCCCTTGTTCTAACAATGTGTTTTCTCGTGTTGCAGATAATGTCTCATAAAGTAGAAACTCGTTCTGACAAAAAGAAGTCTAAGGACCAAGGAGAGTCCTCCATAGTGCCCCCAGTTCAGGCAGCACCTGAACGACATGGACCAACCCCGAGATCGCTAGTAGACGGGTACGGTCCTCAAGAGCTCCTGAACTCACCGCCTGATTGCTTTCCTAGCTCCCTCAAAGATGAGAAGCTTGATGTTATTTCTCGCTCTTTTAGGATTGACAGAGCGCATATGTTGTTGCCGGGGGAAGGAATGATGCCGTATAACCCCCCTGAAGGATATTTTGCTTATAGTAGGTATCACTGCATGTGTGGTGCCATCCCACCTATCAATGCTTGGATAGTCAGCTTCATCACATACTTGAAGGTGGCTCCTTTCCAGCTTCAGCCCAACTCCTATGCCATCTTGGTGAGCCTATTCGTTATATTCCAGAGGAGATACGGGCGTCCTCCTTCCAACCGGGAAATCCGGTATCTGTACAACTTAAGAGGCTACAAGAAGGGGTCTCCGTATATTAGCTTGGAGTCGGCCGTGTCCTTCAAGCCAGTCCTGGATTTATACTCGAAGTTCAGCATGTTCAAGAAGGAATGGTTTTTTGTCAAAGATGACTCCGTTTCTTTCCACCGCTTCACCTCTGGCTGTAAGTTGAATCTCATTTATAATTTCTTTGTTCAGACTGTAATACTCCTCCTTACGTGCTTTATTTCTTGCTAGCGATAGTTGGCTTTGCGGTTGTAGAGAACGATCGTTTGGTTCGGATGGCTGAGGAGATAGAAGCCATTCCGGAAGGGGAAAGGGCGGCTTCTTATTTGATCAGAAACGCTACTCTTCTGGGGCTCAACCTGATTCTGCCACGTCAGTCTGTGGTCAAACAGAGAGACACAGCTGAGGAGAGAGCCGCCAAAGCTAAAGGAGGGTCTACGGCGAAGAGCAGTAAAAGGAAACCCTTCTCAAAGCATCCAACTGCCGGGGGAAGAAACTTAAGAAATCTGACGGACCCTCCCCCAGCACATGCCCAGACGTTCCGGAGGAGGAAGATGAGGAGGAGGAAAGAGGCGAGGGTGAAGGAGGTGAGGCGGAGAGTGGAAGTGGTGGAGAAGGTGATGGACAGAGTGGTGATGGTGCTGGGGCTTTGTCTTCTAAGCAAGCGGGTGTGATTCAGGAGTGGACGGATGATGCTTTCCGCCTAGCTTTTGAAGGGCTGGAGGAAGAAACGGCTCTGGTAGAGGAGCCTAAGGAAGCTGACAAGGCCGGATCCGGCGCTGACTCATCCTCCAAAAGTGTTTTAGCTGAGGCAGCCCCCGCGACTCAAGGTGAATTTTTGACTTCTGCCGACTCCATTTATGATAAGGACTTAGAAATATTTCATGGTCAACTCCCGTCCTGGAACGAGATCCAGGACTTATTGCAGTATCCCACTCCTCCCTGGGGTTTGTATAACAAATGCGTCTTTTTTTTACTCTTCTTGACTTGATGTATTTCTTGAATTATAGCTCAATGTATGCTCGTAACACTTGAATTTTATTACAGGAGCGGGTAAAGTGGCCAAGGTGTCAGATGTTCGGCACCGTCTTGAACAGTACAAACTCCTCAAGGCTTCTACTAAACCAAAGCCTCCGACTAACCGTCCTGGAGATGTAGTCGGCTACCGTCCCTTTCTTGGAGTTATCGAAGAGGATATTCAAAGGAAAAAGACGAGTCGCTCCTTGTTTGAATCTTCACCTGGTCCTCAGCCTCCGACTCAGCCTCTTCAGGATACCACGGAGGAGAACACTGAATTTATTCCTTCCCCGCTCCCGTCTGAAAATCCTACCGTTATCCCGATAGACCATCCTAGCTTGGCTCGTAATCCGTTTGCGGGTCATCCGGATCTGGATCCGGATTCTCACGATATTTCTTTTGATGAGGCTACTGGTGAGCACCTTCTCCCTCGTAATCCCATGGTAAGGGTGCTTGACGAGGCCAAGTCCCTGGACCTTGATTCGCTTACCACTCGGGTTGTAACCTTGGGGGACGAAGCTAAGGCAAACATTGACCGGGTTGCTGAGGAAACCAGGAAGCTGATGGGGCATCATGCTCGACTGGTCAAGGCTGGAGAAGAAATCGGCAGTGCTAACATTCGACTACGTTTAATGGTTCCCGACCAGGCCAAACAACTCGCTGATCAAGCCATCCAGATCTCTCAACATGAGTTTGCATCTAGGCAATTAAAGAAGACCATGGAAAAGGTTAGCAGGGCAGAGATGCGGAAAATGGAGGCCGTTTGTAAGGAACGGATTGATATGGCTATTGCGACGGTGGATGAGGTTCGGAAAGCGGATCTCGAGCGGGTACAGGAGTTGTCCGGGAAACTTGAGGCTGCGGAGCTTGCCCAAACCAAGCTGAAGGAGGAGATGGAGGCGATGAGAAAATCCTTTCAGGCTGACTGCTCGCGATACCGATCGGAGAGGGATGCTACCGTTGCAAAGCTGTTGGCTTCCGAGGACCGAATAAGGGAGTTCGAGGAGAATGAGGGGATAATGGATGAGATGCTTCATGATATATACTTTCGCACTTGGAAATAGGGCAACTTATCTTGGATGGATGATTACCCCCGAGTCATGGCCAGGATTTATCTCAGGGCCTTAGAGGAGGCTAAGTCTGATGCAGATAAGGAGGGTGGTGTGGCCTTTAGAATGGATGTGGTTACGGCTCAATTCACCAAGGAGGAGAAGGTGGCGGTGAAAGAGGGTATGCGGCTGCTTGCTGCTAAGGAGGTTGGTGTGCAGTTGGAGGATGATGATCAAGGAGCAGAGGCTGGTAAGTCTTCCCTTTTAGCTTTTTGTAACCTGACCGCTTATCGCTTATCTAATGGATTCCTCTTCTGGATTGGACAGGTGAGACCTCCAAGGTACCGACTGCCTCCGGCCAGCATGCTGAGAGTTCCGATCCCGTGGCTAAGTAGATCTTGGAGGACTGGCAGGATAGGGATGAAGTTCCGATGCAGCTAACTTCCTGACTTGACCTGGATGTCTTTTTGGCTTGTTCGACATTGCTGTCTATGCTAGCTTTAAAACATTAATGTAGCTTTTAGGCTGTAATCATGTTATTGGTAACAAACGACTTTATTCTTAGCCTGTAATTTTTAACTTAAGCCGATTCTGTCATATTTGACTGCCTTTGTTATTTTGATGTGTCGCATAAGAAATACAGCTGTGCACATCCCTGTGATTCCATTGTGTTTGATGCCAGTTTCTTGCTTAAGATATAATTTCATACCTTGCAAAGTTAATGTGATATGCGAATAAATTATAGCTATGTATTTATTTACAAGAGAAGAAAGTACCGCCCTTCATGTTTTAGTTGTAGATGGTAGCTTTGAATGTCTTATATGACTGAGCATGGAATGTAGTTGATTGACCTGTCATCCCATTGTGAGTTCTTATCCTCATTGGTGAGCGTCTCCTACTTTGTGCCCTGTACTTTAGGGATTGTTATGGAGGATAGGAGGAAAGTTTTTAAATAAGATAGAAATATAAGAAATAGTAAAACTTCCAATCACGGAAGGCGTGCGATGTGCTTAAGTTCGAGGCAAACGGGTTTTGTAGTCACTTTCCCTAGCTGTGGGTCTTGGAGACATTTGTCACCCATCTCACGCCTCCGCGGGGAGTTTATCTTTTTTACCACAGCCATACTTAAGACACTCGGAGCTGAGATCGCGTACAGTAACTACCCGGGCCATTATGGCCCATAATCGTGGGTATTATTCGATTTACGTGGCCGGCTAGCGTGGGTGCCGATCGTCAACCGTGAACTACCCCTGGCTGGCCACACCTTATGTTGGGGCTTAAAGTAGGTTCACAGTTGCCGGTGAGCCGAACGCCGTAATGAGCTGCCTAGGCTATAGTCGGCCTACTCGGTGGCTTATAATCGGCTCATTACAGTTGGCTTTAAGGGCCGATCGCGAGCAATGAGTTAACCCGCAGCAGAGGGATGCTGGAGCAAAAGTGTCTCATTGGCGAGGGCATAGATTCGCATAGTACCTGTTAGGTCTTGTCCAGGTGAGGTTGCACCATGATGTGTCTTGAATGGAAATGCCATTACACAGGATTTTGTTCAACAGAAAAGGATAAAGTTAACAAGCAGCCAAGATATAAAGGAACAAGTTAAAAAGAGACAAGATTTTAAAGTGGTTCGGCATGAAAATGCCTACATCCACTGATTCTCTTTGTTAATTCACTTTATATGGGCAGTACAAGTTAAGAAAAGTATCGACGAAGGTGTTGGATGTTCCATGCCCTCTGGAACACCTCCTCGTCCACTGTTGACAAAATATAAGCTCCATTGTGGAGATCTTTATGAATTACATATGGTCCGTCCCAGATTGGATCTAGCGCTCCGGGGCGTGGGAAGATTCGCTTGAGGACAAGATCTCCTTTTTGTAAGCTACGATGCTTGACTTTGGAGTTGTATTGCGTTGCCACTTTTTGCTTGTGAGCTGCTGCTTTGAGGGCTGCATCATTTCTTCTTTCCTAAATTAGGTCCAAAGACATGTGAAGGAGTTCTTCGTTCTCTTCTGGGTTATAGTGGATCCTACGGTGGGAAGGCACTATAGTTTCAACTGGGAGCATAGCCTCTGATCCGTATGCCAAAGAGAAAGGAGTATGCCCCGTTGATGTTCTGAAAGATGTGTGATAGGCCCAAAGTGCCGTAGGAAGTTCATCCACCCAAGCGCCTTTTGACTTTTCAAGTTTCTTTTTTATTAGAGTTTTGAGAATTTTGTTGACAGCTTCGACTTGTCCGTTTGCTTGGGGATAAGCTACAGATGAGAAGCTTTTGTGAATTCCGTGCTCTTGGCACCAGTTGGCGAACTCCTCGCTATCAAACTGAAGTCCATTGTCCGATATGATTTTAAGTGGGACTCCGTACCTGCATATAACATTTTTGATCAAGAAGTTAATAACTTTTGATGAAGATACTTTATTCAGGGGTTCTGCTTCCACCCATTTGGTGAAATAGTCGACTACCACTATAGCATATTTGCTTCCGCCTCGGCCCATTGGCAGTTCGCCAATCAAGTCAATTCCCCATACTACAAAGGGCCATGGGCTGGTCATTTGAGTAATCTCAGTTGTTGGTAGCCGCAGAATTTTAGCAAATTTCTGACATCTGTCACATTTTTTGACGAAATCTAAGGCGTCTTTGCTTAAGGTGGGCCAGAAATATCCATATCGGAGTATTTTCTTTGATAGAGTCTGCCCTTCAGTGTGATCTCCGCAGCTTCCTTGATGGATGTTGGATAAGATTTCTTTTGCTTCCCTTCCAGTGACACACCTCAATAAGGGGTTAGAGAAGCCTCGCCGATAAAGGGTGCCTTCTTGCATTGTGTAGCGAGAAGCTTTCCTCAAGATTCTCTTGACTTCGTTACGCTTGTCAGGCAGTGTGTCGTCTTGTAAGTATTTTTGGATGGGAGTCATCCAAGTTTCTTCTTCAATTGCAGCTATCAGATTCACCTACTCGAAACTCGAGGTCAGTTGCTTTGAGATGGCCACTGCTCTGGAAATAGTACCGTCTCTCATGCTAGCTTGCTTTGCCAATTCGTCAGCCTCTTGGTTCTCTTCCCGAGGGATGTGTTTGATTAAATAGTGATCCAATTGATTGAGAAGCAGCTTGGTCTTCTTTAGATATGCTGTGAGTCGTTCTTCTCGAGTCTAAAATTCTCCTAGTATTTGATTTACAACAAGTTGAGAATCACTATGAAGACATAAAGAATTGGCTCCGATCTCCAAGGCAAGTTCTAATCCAGCTATCACAGCTTCATACTCTGCATCGTTGTTGGTGGCAGCGAATTCCAACCTTAGAGCGTAGTGTAGCCTATTTCCCTTGGGAGTGATTATTACCACACCTGCCCCCAAGCCTTGTTCGTTTGATGCTCCATCCACAAAGAGATTCCACTTGATGTCTTCTGCTATTTCCGATTGCTCCTTACTTTCGTTGGTAGTGAATTCGGCAATGAAATCGGCCATGGCTTGTCCCTTGATGGCGGTGCGAGGATGGTAGGTGATATCATATTGGCTTAGTTCAATGCACCATTTAAGTAGTCGCCCAGAAGTATCGGGACGATGGAGTACCTGCCTTAGTGGTTGATCGGTCAGAACTCTGATGGAATGAGATTGGAAATAGTGACGCAGTTTCCGCGATGTGATTAGTAAACAGTATGCTAGTTTCTCAAGTTTAGGATATCTAGCTTCCGCCCCTGTAAACCTCTTGCTTACAAAGTATACTGGCCGCTGCGTGCGTTTGTCTTCTCTCACCAAGGCGGTGCTTAGAGCATGAGATGACACAGCAAGGTATAGGTATAGCTCTTCGCCTTTGTTCGGAGTTGAGAGTACTGGTGGTCTCTGGAGGTGTTCGATTAAGTTAAGGAAAGCTGTTAAGCATTCGCCAGTCCATTCGAACTTTCCTTTGTCTTTCTTTAGCGCTTCGAAGAAGGGGATGCATTTGTCAGTCGCTTTAGAGATGAATCTGCTCAGGGCGGCCACCTTCCCATTTAGGCTTTGCATTTCTTTTCGGGTAGAAGGTATCCTGATATCTTTCAGAGCTCGGACTTGTTCAGGGTTTGCTTCAATTCCTCTGGCATGGACAATGAATCCTAGGAACTTTCCTGATGATACTCCGAAGGAGCACTTTAGAGGATTCAGCTTCATTCCATATTGGCGAAGTGCTTGAAACATTTCATCCAGGTGGCTTACGTGATCGTCGGCTTTCCTTGACTTTACCAGCATGCCATCCACATAAACTTCCATAGTTTGTCCTATTATCCCCGCAAACATCTTGTTGACGAGGCGTTGATAGGTGGCTCCTGCGTTTTTAAGTTCGAAAGGCATTACCTTGTAGCAGTAAAATCCCCGGTCAGTGATGAAACTAGTGTGGTCTTGATCGGGAGCATGCATAGGAATTTGGTTATATCCTGAGTATGCGTCCATAAAAAATAAGAGTTTGTGCCCGGCTGTGCTGTCCACAAGCTGATCGATTCGGGGAAGTGGGAAGCAATCCTTCGGGCAGGCGTAATTTAAGTTGGAGAAGTCAATGCATGTTTGCCACTTCCCATTAGCCTTCTTTACTAGCACCGGGTTGGCGATCCACTCTGGGTAGATGGCTTCTCGTATGAAGTCATTGGCAAGTAGGTTCTTTACTTCTTCATCGAGGGCTGCTGATCATTCTGCCCCTATACTTCTCTTTTTCTGTTTTACTGGCGCCTTGGTAGGATCAATGTTTAGTACGTGGCATGCTATGTCAGGGGAGATTCCAGTCATGTCAGCGTGTGACCATGCAAATACATCCAAGTTGTGGCGGAGAAAATCAATGAGTTGTTCCTTCAACTCTGCTTTTAGTTGGGACCCGACTTTCAATAGTCTACTCGAGTCATGTTTGTCCATAGATAAAAATTCCATAGCCTCTGCAGGCTCGGCGGTGGCCTCCTCCTCTTTGTCCCTGGGGTCTAATTCATTGAAAGGGTCGCTGGTATATCGAAGAGGAGGGGCTTTCTTTAGTTGCTATGCTTCCAAACTTTTTGTGCAGAGGGCAATCTCTGCACTCTTCCCTTTATCCTTCCTGTGGTTATTGCGAAGTTCAATTACATAGCAATCTCGAGCAATGTCCTGGTCTCCCTCTACTTCCCCTATTCCATTGTCCGTTGGAAATTTCATCTTCAGGCACCATGGGGCCAGGACAATTTGGAAGTCAGACAAGGCTGGCCTTCCTAAGAAGGCGTTGTAGGCCGAGTGGTTTTCTATCAGCACAAATGTTTGTTTCCGCACAACGGAGCGGGGATGACTTCCAATTTCAACAAAGAGGTCCAGTCGCCCAAGGGGCATCTTTGCATTTCCTATGAAACCGTGTAGTGGTTTATTGTAGGGAAGAACATCCTTTAATGAAAGCTTTATTTTGTCAAAGGCATGCTTGAATAGGATATTTACTGAGCTTCCAGTGTCTACTAGAATTCGGAAAACCTCGGCTGGACCGAGCCGGGCAGAGATAACCATGGGATCCGTGTGAGGGTACTGCCTTCCCTCCAGGTCACGCCTACTGAATGTGACGTCACCATTCTCTATCCACTTCGGGTGGCGTTCTTCTATAATAGAATTGATGCATTCTTCATTGTTTCTAAGTGACTTTCCGTACCTTTCCATCTCTGCCCAGCTTCCGTCGGCGATGTGTGGCCCTCCCGAGATGGTATGGACCACTATCTTCTCTTGACTGGAGCCGCTGGTGTTGCGATTTCCGCTGCCTATTTCTGGGGAGGGTAGCCTTGGGTTCTCATTGGCAGGAACTGGAGTCCTGTTCTGACCTTTTACATAGCGTTCTAGTCTCCTTCTTTTGATGTATTCTTCAATCAAGTCCCAGAGATGATGGCATTCATTGGTATCATGCCCATGGGATTCGTGGAAGCGGCAGAATTTTCCAGACTTAATTGCGTTATCTGATTCCTTCTTGTGCGGGGGGCGTTTGTATTTAACTTCGTCTTAAGTGGCCAGGAAGATGTTTTCGGTCGTTTCATTCAAAGGGGTGTAAGCGTCGAATCTCGATCCTGGCCGATATAGACGCTTTTCTCCCTTCTTGCCCCCAGCATTGTCTCTAGAATCATTTCTTCGAACGTCCTTTGTTACAGCGGGCGTGTTTCTGTGAGCTGCCTTATTTTGTTGCCCTATCTGCCTCTTAGTGGCAGCATCTTCAAGTCTCATATATTTCCCAGCTTCATGGAAGAAATCGGGTAGAATAGCTGGTTTTTCTTTGGTCAATCTTCTAGAAAATTTAGTATCCGGATGCACACCACTACAGAGGGCCATTAAGATAAGCTTCTCATCGGCATCTTGGACTGCGGCCGCTGCGGCATTGAATCGGGTTAGATATTGCTGCACTTTCTCTCCAGGTTTCTGTTTGATATTGGATAAGGAATAAGCATCCTTGGGTTGCTCCACATGAATGTGGAATTGGCTGATGAATTTTTCTTTCAACATTTCCCATGAGCTGATGGATCCTTGGGGTAGATGGCAGAACCAGGAGGTAGCTAGATCTGCTAAGAATAGCAGAAAGCATTTGCACAGTACTCCTTCTGTTGCTCCACTCGTGAGCATATGTTGTGTGTATCTTTGTAAGTGTACAACGGGGTCAGAGGTTCCTTTGTAAGGTTCCATTGTTGGCATCTTCCATTCTCGGGGGGTGATGGCAATTTCGATATTGCGGGCGAAAGGGCTGGTTACCCTAGCGCCTATCCCTCGATCTCTTTGATCCCGTTGGACGCACTCTCTGAACAAGCGTGCCATCCTTTCATCAGAATTTGGAGCAGACATAAATGAGTTCGGTTCTGCCCCGTGGGATTGATTCCGTCCAGATGATCTGTAGGGATGGTATCGTCTATCCTTCCTAACATTTTATAGAGGCCGTCTTTGGTCTTCTGGGAGCATGCTAGGGTCAGCCATAGCTGGCCCTTGCCTTGATCTTCCCCTGCTGGGTTCTAATCTAAGCACTTCCTCGGGTCCAACTTCGGGCTGGACTCTAGCTCGGCCCCGTTCACTGCCGTTTCCGTGGTTAGGCAGCATGACAGGCTCAGCTACAGTTGGCCTTCGCCTGGTACCTCCCCCGTTGGGTTCGGTTCCAAGCGTTTCCTTGGGTCGGTGTTCGGACTGAGTTCGGTCTCGGATCCTACCATGGTCGCTTCTATCGTTAGCTTCTTCGAAGAAGGAAGATCTTTGTTGTCTCCGAGATCCTCCAGACTGGGACTCACCCCATGATTCAGTGTTGCGGTTGGACTCTTCAGCATCCCTTAAGCGTGACATGAGTTGGTCCACCAAGGCTTCCTGTTGGGATGTGAAGCGGTTAGTCACTTCAGCCACAACCCTGTCTAGATCTGCCCTAGTAATTGCTACCAGCTGTCCCATGGCAGGGGTTGTCGGATTTGCCTGACCTTCATTTGGTACTGCTGTTGGAATGGGATGATTTACTTGATCTGTGACCACTGGATCTGGAATACTGCTGGTTGCGATGTTTTTTCCTTTATTAACATCTTTCTTCTGCTTGGGAGGCATGTCTTCCAAGCAACGAGCGATGCTGTTAGGAAGAAGGTTAAGTGGGAGAAGCTGAAGTCTTGAGTTCAGATTCTCAGTGAAAGCACCAAAAATGTTTGCACAAAAAATGGGCAAACACCTCCAAGTCGTATGATTTAGTTGATTTTATGTTGTTTTTAGTGATCTGGGTGATTTATGCAAATATATAAAAAGTAGGGACTAAACTATAAAAGACACACAGATTTATAGTGGTTCGGCTAGAATGTGCATACGTCCACTTTATATGTTATTCTTCTTTTTTGTTCAGATTACAAGTACAAGGCTTTGATACAAGTATATGAAAGTCGTTTGAAAGTTCTATCCGTGCTTGAGCACTCAAACTTGTCTGCCATTGTTGTACCCCTACCCCTCTATTTATAGAGTGAGGCTGGGGATAGGGGTCTTGGAAGTGTATAGCTGCTGGTGGGCCTGGGCTGACGTGATCTGGCCTGGCAATGTTGGTTCGGTAACGCCCTCTTCCTTTTGGTTCGGTGGACTTGGTCCGGTGGTGAGGTGAGTTGGGATTTGGCTCGGTGGGACTTGGTCCGGTGGTGAGTGAAGTTGGGATTTGGCTCGGTGGTGGTAGTATCTATCCTGGTTCGGTGGTGCTTGTGGGTTGGTTCGATAGTGGTAGTATCTATCTTGGTTCGGTAGTGCTTGTGGGTTGGTTCGGTAATGGTAGTATCTATCCTGGTTCGGTAGTGCTTGTGGGTTGGTTCAGTAATACCCCGATCCGGTGGCAGGTGGAATTGAGACTTTGGTTCGGCTAGGCCTTCTTCTCTTTGGTTTGGTGGTGGAAACGCACCCAACAAATAGGCAAGTAGTTATAAAGCAATTACTAAAAGTAACATAGCCTTTATTCAGAAAAGTTGGTTCTGCCTTCTATAGTAGTGCCTTTCGACTCTAATGACATCCACTCCAACTCAGTCGAAACCATCCCAGCCGAAACCCACCGTTGTCGAAACTAATACACAAGGTATCACATATATGGTATGTAGTGGATTGGAGGAAAGGCAGGAGGCATTGGTGTCAAAAGCAATGCTTCCAACGGGGTCGAAACCTTAGTCTTGTTTTGAAATATTAAGTACTGCTTTGTTTTACCTAGAGCTTTCGACATAGTAGAAACATATGCTTATGAAAGGGGTTTTATAAATAGCTTTCGACATAGTCGAAACATATGCATTCGAAAGGGGTTTTATAAATAGCTTTCGAAGAACGTTTCCATATTATGTTTAAAGTATGAGCTTTCGAATGGATACCTTTTGCTTTTAAATAAGTGCTTACAAAAGTAATGGTTCCGACTTAGTCGAAACCCAGCTGCTATTCTTTACCTTTCGAGTGTACTGAAGTCATCAATACTTTCGAAGGGTTGTCTTTATTTTAACCTAAGCTAAGCCACTTCCTAAAAGCTTTCGAAAGGGGTTGGGGGTTCCGAAGGCAATGAGGTCGAAAGGGGGTTTGACGCTACCCTTCGAAGTTTTAACTCAAAGGTTTTGAGCCTTCGAATAGATGGTTCCGACACCATCAAATTTTCCCCAAACAATTTTTATTAAGGGTTTTGAAAGAGATACTTTCTTATATAACCACTTTGACCCAAATGATGTTTTAAAAGTAGAACCCAATATTTTCAAAAGAGGTACATTCATTGGTTTTGAAGCTATGTTTTAATGAATGTTTTGATATCATCGAAAGACATATTTGGTTTCGAAAGAGATTATTTAACATAGGCTTCGAATGGTATATTCATTGTGTCCTGAAAAGAAGTTCTCTTTGCTTTCGAAGGAGGTTATCCAGAGGTTTCGAAAGAGATATTTTAAGATTTTAAAAATATATAACCCAACCTCGATTTAAAGGAAAAACCATGACATAGATAAATAAAGAGTTTTGAAATGAAGTTTTTAAAGAAGTTTTCCCTGATTAACAGGTTAAAGGTTTTAACCAAGATTTATATAAAATGATTTCAAGGATATCAAACCATAGGTGTACTTTTGGGAAGGGCAAAATAACCAGCTAGGTTGACCCAGCAATCAATATAACTTAAGTAATATTAAAATCTTATTAAAGATATTGGCAAGGGCCAATAGGTTCACAATAAGCCCATGAAAACTGTGTATAGCAAAAGATATTGGTAGGGGCCAATAGTTTTGTAGGCGACCTATGAAAACTATGATTGATATTGGCAAGGGCCAATAGGTTTATAGTTAGCCCATGAAAACTATATTCGAATTAAGATATTGACAAATAGTCAATAGGTTCCTAGTCAGTCCAAGAAAACTAGGATAAACATGAAGATATCGGGGAAACCAATAGGTTCTTAGTGACCCTATGAAAACTATTAAATCGAACAAGGATTCCATAAACATTTAATAGGTTGTTAGTGAGTCCTTGAAAACTAATATGTAAATAGTAACCCTAGAAACTATAGTTGAGACAGACAGTCAAAATGAATGGGGATGGGTAATCCAGATTTGATTTACTTGTTTTACATATCATCATAATAATTTGAAATGTTATGTTTTTAACCATTGTGGATGCAGGAGCACTGTATGTGGTTTTATAAATGTTTTAGGATACTAGTAAAAGGAAAACCCGTTCCGCTAAGTGGCGTGGTCTCACTAGATATCTATATGGTTTGAGATGGTAGATTATTATTCATACCAGGCTTTATGTCTGATTCGAAGTTTTTGTTTTCCCCTTAAACTCTCGGGTACTCAATTGATTTTGAGTGGGCTGAGAGTTAAGGTTTCCCGATGTTCTTTTAGACGAATAAAGCTTCCGAAGATGTGCAGGAGGCAAGCTTGTTAATTGAGTTCTTTTATTTCCGCTGTGTGTATTAATTATAAAGAAAATTTGCTTTATTGCCTCATTATATACTTTGATCAACCAAGCGGGCATCTTCATATGTCGCTCTTGGCGTATTTTGTGTTAATTATATGTTATCTGAATGTGATCTGCATACTGGGATTATGTAACCAATTTGGAATATTTAGAAATGGAATGTGGAATTTGTTAGTTGTTTAAATTTTTTCATATTCTTGTGTTTCTCTGTATCGATGTAACTAACATTGTCGTATTTGGTTACCGAGGATTAATAACTATGGATGGCCACAGCATTCGTAGCCATTAGTTTTAGGCCTCCAAGTAAGGGGATGTTACAAGTTGGTATCAAAGCATAGGTTTATGAAACTTTAAAAAAACTTAAACCTAAAAGATTTTACAAACATAATCCAAGGAATCAGATAATAAGATCGGGGTTTGGGTTAATGCTATAGTAACGTACTTGTATTTGATATATAATTATATATACATATAAGTACGTATTTCCCGCTCTCTTAGACCTTCTTCTGTATCTTACTAAGACTCGTTTGCAAATTTACGAGAAAGGAGATATGGAAGCAGGAAACGAAAGAGGAAATCTCAGTGGAGGAAGTGCCACAGCTAATTGAAATGCTCGACCCACTACCAGGAGGTACCCAGATCGACCGGCTAATGCTAATAATCAAAATGCTGATGCCAATGTAGGTGTTGGAAATCCACTGGTAGATATGGAGGCAATGTACCAGTTCTTTGTCGGTTTTATGCAAGCAGGAGCTGCTACTAGTGTTGCTGGAAATGTAGGAGGAGCTAATCTTGTGGCTCCAGTTGGGAATATTTATGCCTTGCTGAGTAGAGACTACACCAGTTTGGGTGGGAAGCCATTTTTAGGGATGGAGAGTGCCATAGAGGTTAAGAATTTGTTGTTGCATTTGTGAGCGTATATTTGTTGATTTGGGTCATAATGATGGGCAAAAGAGAAGGTTGGCCTCTATGCAGTTTCAAGGGTTAGAACTTCAATGGTGGAACAGTATTACTGCCGGAGTTTCGGAAGAGCAGTTGACTTGGGCTGATTTTAAAAGGAGATTTGAGCAGAAGTTTGTGTTTGAGTTTGCTAAGTCGGAGCTGATGAGGAAGTTTATGGATCTAGAGCAGGGAGAGATGTCAGTTGTTGAATATGCCACTAAATTTAAAGAGTTGTCCCATTATAGACATAATACTATAGACACCGTCATCAGGAGAAATAAGAAGTTCATTAGGGGACTGAGGCCCGAGATTGCTAGGGCAACCCTGCCACATCTCCGGGATCCTATTAATTTAGTTGTGGAGATGGCCATTCTCCATGAGAAGTTACTTACTAATTGTGCTAAAGAGAAGCATTTGGAAATTCCGAGTTCTCAAGGGAAGAAGAGAAAGTTTTTAAGAAGAAGGGAGCCTAGAAGAGAGATACTGCCAAGAAGTCTAAGGCTGAGTTAGTTTGCTATAAGTGTGACAAGAAGGGTCACTAGGCGAATGAGTGCCGGTCAGGAAATGGGAAGAAAGCTGCAAATAAGAAGAATGTGAAGTGCTTCAACTGTGATCAAGTTGGGCATTACAAGAATCAGTGTCCAGAGCCAGTCAGGGCGGACAAAGGAAAAGTTTTTACTATTGGACCAGTTAGGCCTACTACAGCGGATAAAGGAAACATTATGATGGAAGGTACACTTTTGATTCAAAGTATTCCAGTTAGATTACTTTTTGATACTATTGCATCGCATTCGTTTATATCTCAGTGTTTGGTTGATAAATTATGCTTAGAACCCACCCACCTTGTTACTTCCTTAAGGGTTGCGAATCCAATAGGAAGGTATGCAACTCTAGGTTCGAGATGTGACCAGTTAGAACTTGATTTGTTAGGTTATAAGTTTGCATGCGGTTTGTATATTATTGATTTCACAGATTTCGGGATCATCTTGGGTATGGATTGGTTGGGTAGGTATGAGGCTAGAATATTTTTCCATGATAGGGAAATATCACCGAGACACCCTGATATTCATAACTGTGATAACCCGGATTTTCGAGCACCAGATAATTGGATAAGTTATTTGATTTAACTCTTGAAAATACTAATTGATAAATTGAACGAATAAATGTAATAATCTCCTTTAATAAATTTATTTAATTAGCAAAATTATTATATTCAAACAATAATAAAAAAAAATATTGTATATATATATAGGTATGTGAATATAGATTTTTAAGTAGAATATTTATTTCAAATTGAAATTTGTGGATGTTTCCAAATTAATTTTTAAGATTGATTTTTAAAATTTTATTTAAAATTTGGTTTGAACTTATATTTGGATTTCAAAGAGATGATATATATATCTTAATGTATATTTTGGATTTAAAAGTATGTATAAATAATTTTTGTATAAATATAGTTTGTCTTATTTTATTACTTTAAAAAGATTTTCATTTTTGTTTAAATATGCATTTAGTTATTAGAAAATAAACTATAAAAGCTTTATTTAATAAATAAAAAATTAATTATGCATGAGAGATATATGTGTTAACATATGAACACCTTTAAATAACATGTGTTAAGTTATTAAATAAGTTTAGTGACAAGTGTCACATTTTTATTTTATTTCCTTAATTCTAATAAATCAAAATTTAAATCTATATAACACTACCTCTTATTCTTCATTCAATTTTTCTATCTCATTTTCTCAAAATTTAAGCTGCAGCCACGTTTTAAATCAGAAAAAAAAATATACCAAACCAGAAACCAAAAGCAAATGAAAACTGAATTCATCTTCAATCAAGCAACTAAATCAAACAACAACTTCAACCTACAACTCAACTAAGCAAGAAGATCAACATCAAATAACAGATTAAAGACAAGTTCCAAAGCAAAACAAAGATTTACTCAGTTTCAAATTTTAGAGGGGTAGCAGCTAAATCAACCTGAAGCAATTTTTCAAATCCAGGCTTCTCTGTTCTGATATAAAGGTGAGTATACTAAACTTGTTATATATTGAGGCATGAGATTTATACCTGAGGTTGTGTGAGATGTTCCATGAATATATGAATATACTTTGCATGAATAGGTATAGAGTTATATGTGCATGTATGGGTTTGAATGTATATGTTTGTGTTCAAAAGCATTGTCTCTGTTCTTGTTATTCAAGCTTCAAAACTTGAAGAAAATTTAAGATCTTCTTCTCTGAATTTTTAGGCTTAAATATATAAAATAAAAGTTGTTTGTTATATCAAATATAAAATTTTAAAAATGTTTTAAAATTAAAAATCTGAAGCCAGTTTAAATAAACGAAAGAAGAACAGTAGGAATTTCATTATCTCAAAAATTCGACTCGAATGGTTTCCAGAATCAAGTATCTAATCGATTTTGTTTATAAAAACTAGGATTTTTAAATGAAATTTCTCGATTTTTAAGTGAGTAAATTGTGAGAATTTGAAGGTTGATTAGATTATGGGTTTTGGGGTTTTCTGGTGATCGGAGCAAGGAGGGAGGTCGTGATCATGGCTGGAGGTAGTGTGGAGGTTAACGATCGTGGGAAAAATAGTGGTAGAATTTTAAGATGGTCGTGGTGATCGTACGACAATGATTTAGGGTTTAGTGATGGGTTTGTTCGTCATTGTTGACGAGGTGATTGTGGCAACAGTGGTGCATCGGGACAGTTCGCATGGAGGGGGAATCAAGGACTGGAGGTCGAGACAAACTTTGGTGAAGTCAGTATGGGTTCGCAGGGACGAGTTCGTCAGTGATCGATAGATTCCGATGGGATTCGTTCCAGACTTTTGGAATGATGGGTTCGATTTTGTTTTGCTCGCGTATTCGCCAATCTGGGTGGTCGTTCAGATCGAGATGATTGCCGGCGACATGTCGAAGGCCTCGGTGATGGTCGGAGGGCGTTGGATCGTGGGTGCACGTGCACGAGTATCTTCATGTATCTGGTTGGTTTGTAGTTTGAGAAAGAAGCATTCTTCACGGGTCAGGCTCGAGGATGTCAGCATGTATGACTCGAAGTAACGTGAGTTCGCGTGAGTGGCTCGGGAGTGACTCGGGGATTTTGTGTTTTTACTCGGGTTTTAGTGTATATGTTACCAGGTTTTAAATTTTAAAAGAATCCTGTCCAGTTTTTAAAATGAAGTATAAATTTGTTACTGGAAGCAAAGGTAGATTTTAAACCAAGTTTTTCAAAAAGGAATTTTGAAGTAATATACTGACCAGTTTTAAATGTATATGAAATGCTCGAGTTTAGAGCAAAATGATTAAACAGGTTTAAGTTGTAAAAGTATATTAAATGAAAAGGTAACCAAGTTTTCAAAGTTTAAATTTTGTTTTAAAATTGTTTGGTTTTTATAATCATACATTAGATTAATTATGTAATTAGTTCCTAAATGTTTTCAAATAAAATTATTTGATTTAAGTTGTTCAAAGAATCTTAATGATTCAATTTTGTTTAAGATGAATGTGTTAATTATTAATTCCGAAGGTTAAATTATTAAGATTTCAATGACAATTAAGTGATTTATTAAGTAAATGATTTACCCTTAACTAAAGGATGATAAATTAATTAAAGGTTAATTAATTAATGGAAGTGATTAAGGCATGATTTATTAATCAAGGGATTATTTAATTATGTAATTAATTAAAGATAATTAATTAAAGGCTAATTATTTAATGATTAAGGTTGATTGATTTATTAATTAAAGTTGATTAATCAATAATTAAGGATAATTAATAAGTGATTAAAGGTTAATTAATTCAAATGGTTAGTTGAGATTAATTAAGCAGGATTTAAAAGTAATTAATTTACTTCGAATTGGTAATCTATAATTCTTTATAGAGTAATTTATAAATCAAATAGACTGGATTAAGGTAATCCAGTGATTTAAGGTTAGTAATTAATTTAATTAGAGATTTATTAAATTAATTAAGAATGAATCAACTTGTTATGGATGGTTGAATAATATTGGATGACTTGGATTGATATTATCTCTGAGGGCGATTGAGATATGCTGTGATATGAATGGGTTAAGCTGTGATAATGTAGGTTACCTATCTAAGTTGAATTGTTGTATGATATCCTGGATATGATTTGTATTGTTTAAAACTTAACAACTTGGATTAGAGATAACATTGAATTCGAAGAGAC
This sequence comes from Allium fistulosum, assembly GCA_030737815.1. NCBI lineage: Eukaryota > Viridiplantae > Streptophyta > Magnoliopsida > Asparagales > Amaryllidaceae > Allium > Allium fistulosum. The sequence continues at coordinate 791,549,762 of CM060902.1, read as the reverse complement.
CGGAGTCGGGTATTGGTAATTACCCGAAACCACTTCGAATCTTTATAGATTGATATGTGGAATCAATAGGTTGAGACGGAATGATTTAAGTGAATTGAACCATTTAATCTAAGTTCTAGTACTTAGAAATTGATGTGTGTTGTAAGTGATGTCTATAACGACTTGTGAAGTTGTAAATTGATATAAGTTACCCGGGTTTTAAATAGATGTATGCATTGGTATTTCTTGTTAGATGGGTTTACTCACGCTGGTTTCCAGCCTGACCCGGGTGTTACTTTGATGTAATGCTCGGGTCAGACCGAGTATTACAGATTTCCAGGTAAGGACGTTTTGGAGCTCAGGAGGCGAGCTGGATGGCAGGAACGTATGGAGTGTATTCCGCTGTGATATATTATAGTTGTCCGAGGCATGTTAATTCTAACTGTCTAGTATATTTGTGATGTTGTAACTCTGATGTATAAAAATGTAATTAACAAATACAGTTTTCTTTGTATAACTGATATTATTATTTGATATTGTATTTTGATCCGCTGCGAATGTGAGAATCTGTGTCTTGTTCTGTTTCTTTCTTCTATCTCTTTTCTTTTTCTTTTAACTATCTGGAATTTTCGGGTTCGAAAATTCCGGGTCATTACAGTTGGTATCAGAGCGAAGGTTAAGCGAGAACCTTGGCTCTGTTGGGATTACTCGTTAAGGATAGGGTCAATGGTACCCTAGAACGAGTTGAGTGTATATATATATATGAGAGCGTAATTGTTATTTTCTTATATAAGAATTTTAAATGATTTTATATAAGAATATATTTTGATGTATAAAATGGTCTTTCTTTCTAATAAATATTAAGGTAATTGGTTGTTAAAAATATTGGAATTAAATTAAGTGGTAATAGTAATACAACCAAATTGAAATTGAATAAAGATAAGTTTGAAATAGGTTCAAACTGAAAATAAAATCCTGAATTAGTCAAAGTGATTTTAGAATAAGATAGTAATGAAATATTTTAGGGAATAAATTTTTAGGTAAGTATGACTTATAAATTGGAATTGAAGGTAATTTAAAATTGTGAAATTTTAAATCTAAATCCAGAAAACTTGAAATTGTTTTAAAGAAATTTGTTTTGAATTAAAACAAAAGGTGGTTTAAAAATTTAAGGTATAACTTTGTGTGTAAAGAAAATGTATATATATACATAATATTAAAGATGATTTGAAATAACTCTTAGTGTTGAGTTTTAAATTGGGATGTGATTTGAAAACCAAAGTGATAAGTTTTTGAATTTAAGCGAGAAGATTATTATTATAAGATTTAAAAATTTGAATGGGAATTCAAATTAAATTGAATTTAACTTAAGGGAAGTTAAATGAGTTTAGAATGAACAACTTGAATTGGAAATTTCAAGATGAAATTTAAAATTTAACTTGGGTAGTTAAATGGTTAATTTAAATGGGAGTTATGAGTGATCTCAAAATGGGTTTGAGATCTGGAAATTGAAAATGTATAATAAATTAGAATCTGAAGATTAAATTATTTTTGAATTCTTATTTGAACTTCGTAATAAGTTAAGTAAAGATAATTTTAAAATGGAATTGTGGAATTTGGATTCAGAATTAAATAGTTTAAAAATTTAAGTTGTTAAATTAAAAATAAAAGTTGATTTAATTTAAAAAGTAAAGGGTGATTTGATTTAAAGGATTAAATCAACATTTTAAAATATTTAACTCGAATTTATATAATTCGAGATGGTTCTAAGTTGAGATTTGAATAAAATTTGTTCAAATTGAAATTGATTTGAAATAATTTGGAATTGTGATTAAAGTTAAATAAGTTTAAAAATCAAATGGAATTTGATTTAAATTGAAAAAGAATTAAGGTTAATTCAACTTGAATTGGGATTAAATCAATTTCAATGAAAATTGAAGTTATTTAAATTGGAATTGAGTCAATTTAAATGGAAGTGGAATTTAAATTGAATTGATGGGAAATTAATTGGAAATGGAGATTGAGAAATTAAACAGTTTGGCTCTGGATTATTTTCAAAATAAATTGTTTTAATACAAATATATATTTCCAAACTATTTACTATACAATCTTTCTTCTTAAACCCCAAACTATCTTATACTTATTTTACAATTATTTTGGAACTATTTAACTATTTTGAAAATGTCTTATAAACTAATTACTATTTTTCAGTTACTTATATCTAATCACTAATTTAAAAATTATTTTGCAATTATCTAACTATTTTATACCTACTAAACTATTTTACAACTATTTTACAAACTAATAACTATTTTTCAACTACTTATCTATTTTAAACTTTTTCAAGCTATTTTTAAATTTAAATAGGTCAGAGTTCAAACTGTTTATAATTGAAGTAATAACTCAATTGGTAATGAAGCAATTGAGAATAAGTGAATGGAATTAAAGGAAATGTGAATAGAAAAGAGAATTGATTTGGCCAATAACCAATAAAGATAAATACGTAGGATGTACGTATATTATTCTATTCGCATAGTGATTTGATCCAGATTCGAACACAGAATTTCGAGATAGTATTATCGATCCGAGTTGGGATTTTTCGCTCGATTTTCGACGGCGAACCTGGATATGGATTTTTGATTGGTTCTGGATATTCTCTATCATAGTTGTGACTATGCAAGGAGAATGTCGGTTTCTGATCAAGGAATCAGATCTGAGTCCGCACTAGAAAGTCGGGTGGACAATACTAGTTCGGAAGTGAAATCGTGTGATCGAGTGAGCGATCAAATTGATATTATGTACGGATGATATGTGTACATCGTACGAGTTTGAATGAAATTGATATTGAAGTTTGTGGATAAGGATTGTAAAATGATCTTTGAAATGAAAAGTATATTTGTGAAATATAATGGAATTGGATATTTCTTTGGTTGAAATTTACTTTATGGAGATAAGTAAATGGTAAATAAGTTTATAAAAAAAAAAAAAAAAAAAAAATCAAACTTGAATATTTGATTTGGCAATAGATAGTTATATTTTGTAATATGAGTAACTTCCCTTATTGAATCTAGCCAGAATAAAAAGGGTTTTGAAATATTTGAAGTATAAAAGAGATTTATACAAATTTGAAATGATCCAAAGATTTTTAAAGTTATATATATCTATATCTATATATATAAAGGATCTTATGAGAATGATTTTGGAAAAGGTTTTGGGAACCTATATAATTTGGAAAAGGCTTTTGATTTTTGGGAAAATCAATTTTGGGAATTTGGAAAGCCTAATTTGGGAATTATCGATTTTGGTAATCGATTTTGTGTAAAGGAGATTTAGATAAATCATAAAGGGTATGATTTGAAGATACTATAAATGTATAGTATAAAATGTTTTGAGTATAGCTCTGGGGAAAAAGGCGCTTCCTTGAAATGAACTTCTCAGGAGTGCCACTGGGTGGTACTGCCTTGAACCCCAAGGGGGGATTCTAAAGTTGATCCTGTGAGGAGTCCGGACAAAACTAGTTCCTGAGGATTATTTGTGTAGCGAAAGTCGAGGGGCTGGTGCCCACAGAGGCATTTGAGTTATGTTGTGACAACAATTTAACTCAATGTCACTGCGATCTACTGCAGACCATAGCGAAAGTCATGTGTGTCGCTGAGAGCCAACTGTCTACGTTTGATTTTATATCGGTAGACTGTGACACTATGGTAACATAGCGAAAGTCGTTTGTGCCGCTGAGAGCCAACTGTCTACGTTTGATTTTATATCGGTAGACTGCGACCTATGTGGGAGAAGTTTCATTTTGACAGCGAAATCGTGTGTGCCGCTGAGAGCCAACAGTTACATGGACTTTTGCTGCGACGGCAACGTAACCCTGGATGTAACTGCGATCTGTTGTGGGTTCCATGGTGTAATCAGTTACATGGACTTTTGCTGCGATGGCAACGTAACCCGTGATGTAACTGTGACCTTGGATGGGGGTGATGATTTCCAGAGCATTCTCACCAAAGATATTTTCTCTATTTTCAAAACTGTTTTCTATATTTTCAATAAATTATTTTCCAAATATTTTCACTGGGTGTTGAAACCGGGTCTGCTAAGTACTTATATATTTTCAGTCATACGCCTGATCAACGTAGGACCGAATTTCTATGAGAATGAGGATGGACTGGTTAAGACATCGAGTTATAAAAGTATTTTTAATTTAGTAATATTATAAAGATTTTTAAGGTGTTTTAAAAATGGTTCAAAGAGAAAATTTAACAGATATTAAGAATTTTAAATAAATTCCGGCTTCGTTCCTTTTCGAGGACGAAAAGATTTTAAGAGGGGAGGAATGTGATAACCCGGATTTTCGAGCACCAGATAATTGGATAAGTTATTTGATTTAACTCTTGAAAATACTAATTGATAAATTGAACGAATAAATGTAATAATCTCCTTTAATAAATTTATTTAATTAGCAAAATTATTATATTCAAACAATAATAAAAAAAAAATATTGTATATATATATATATAGGTATGTGAATATAGATTTTTAAGTAGAATATTTATTTCAAATTGAAATTTGTGGATGTTTCCAAATTAATTTTTAAGATTGATTTTTAAAATTTTATTTAAAATTTGGTTTGAACTTATATTTGGATTTCAAAGAGATGATATATATATCTTAATGTATATTTTGGATTTAAAAGTATGTATAAATAATTTTTGTATAAATATAGTTTGTCTTATTTTATTACTTTAAAAAGATTTTCATTTTTGTTTAAATATGCATTTAGTTATTAGAAAATAAACTATAAAAGCTTTATTTAATAAATAAAAAATTAATTATGCATGAGAGATATATGTGTTAACATATGAACACCTTTAAATAACATGTGTTAAGTTATTAAATAAGTTTAGTGACAAGTGTCACATTTTTATTTTATTTCCTTAATTCTAATAAATCAAAATTTAAATCTATATAACACTACCTCTTATTCTTCATTCAATTTTTCTATCTCATTTTCTCAAAATTTAAGCTGCAGCCACGTTTTAAATCAGAAAAAAAAATATACCAAACCAGAAACCAAAAGCAAATGAAAACTGAATTCATCTTCAATCAAGCAACTAAATCAAACAACAACTTCAACCTACAACTCAACTAAGCAAGAAGATCAACATCAAATAACAGATTAAAGACAAGTTCCAAAGAAAAACAAAGATTTACTCAGTTTCAAATTTTAGAGGGGTAGCAGCTAAATCAACCTGAAGCAATTTTTCAAATCCAGGCTTCTCTGTTCTGATATAAAGGTGAGTATACTAAACTTGTTATATATTGAGGCATGAGATTTATACCTGAGGTTGTGTGAGATGTTCCATGAATATATGAATATACTTTGCATGAATAGGTATAGAGTTATATGTGCATGTATGGGTTTGAATGTATATGTTTGTGTTCAAAAGCATTGTCTCTGTTCTTGTTATTCAAGCTTCAAAACTTGAAGAAAATTTAAGATCTTCTTCTCTGAATTTTTAGGCTTAAATATATAAAATAAAAGTTGTTTGTTATATCAAATATAAAATTTTAAAAATGTTTTAAAATTAAAAATCTGAAGCCAGTTTAAATAAACGAAAGAAGAACAGTAGGAATTTCATTATCTCAAAAATTCGACTCGAATGGTTTCCAGAATCAAGTATCTAATCGATTTTGTTTATAAAAACTAGGATTTTTAAATGAAATTTCTCGATTTTTAAGTGAGTAAATTGTGAGAATTTGAAGGTTGATTAGATTATGGGTTTTGGGGTTTTCTGGTGATCGGAGCAAGGAGGGAGGTCGTGATCATGGCTGGAGGTAGTGTGGAGGTTAACGATCGTGGGAAAAATAGTGGTAGAATTTTAAGATGGTCGTGGTGATCGTACGACAATGATTTAGGGTTTAGTGATGGGTTTGTTCGTCATTGTTGACGAGGTGATTGTGGCAACAGTGGTGCATCGGGACAGTTCGCATGGAGGGGGAATCAAGGACTGGAGGTCGAGACAAACTTTGGTGAAGTCAGTATGGGTTCGCAGGGACGAGTTCGTCAGTGATCGATAGATTCCGATGGGATTCGTTCCAGACTTTTGGAATGATGGGTTCGATTTTGTTTTGCTCGCGTATTCGCCAATCTGGGTGGTCGTTCAGATCGAGATGATTGCCGGCGACATGTCGAAGGCCTCGGTGATGGTCGGAGGGCGTTGGATCGTGGGTGCACGTGCACGAGTATCTTCATGTATCTGGTTGGTTTGTAGTTTGAGAAAGAAGCATTCTTCACGGGTCAGGCTCGAGGATGTCAGCATGTATGACTCGAAGTAACGTGAGTTCGCGTGAGTGGCTCGGGAGTGACTCGGGGATTTTGTGTTTTTACTCGGGTTTTAGTGTATATGTTACCAGGTTTTAAATTTTAAAAGAATCCTGTCCAGTTTTTAAAATGAAGTATAAATTTGTTACTGGAAGCAAAGGTAGATTTTAAACCAAGTTTTTCAAAAAGGAATTTTGAAGTAATATACTGACCAGTTTTAAATGTATATGAAATGCTCGAGTTTAGAGCAAAATGATTAAACAGGTTTAAGTTGTAAAAGTATATTAAATGAAAAGGTAACCAAGTTTTCAAAGTTTAAATTTTGTTTTAAAATTGTTTGGTTTTTATAATCATACATTAGATTAATTATGTAATTAGTTCCTAAATGTTTTCAAATAAAATTATTTGATTTAAGTTGTTCAAAGAATCTTAATGATTCAATTTTGTTTAAGATGAATGTGTTAATTATTAATTCCGAAGGTTAAATTATTAAGATTTCAATGACAATTAAGTGATTTATTAAGTAAATGATTTACCCTTAACTAAAGGATGATAAATTAATTAAAGGTTAATTAATTAATGGAAGTGATTAAGGCATGATTTATTAATCAAGGGATTATTTAATTATGTAATTAATTAAAGATAATTAATTAAAGGCTAATTATTTAATGATTAAGGTTGATTGATTTATTAATTAAAGTTGATTAATCAATAATTAAGGATAATTAATAAGTGATTAAAGGTTAATTAATTCAAATGGTTAGTTGAGATTAATTAAGCAGGATTTAAAAGTAATTAATTTACTTCGAATTGGTAATCTATAATTCTTTATAGAGTAATTTATAAATCAAATAGACTGGATTAAGGTAATCCAGTGATTTAAGGTTAGTAATTAATTTAATTAGAGATTTATTAAATTAATTAAGAATGAATCAACTTGTTATGGATGGTTGAATAATATTGGATGACTTGGATTGATATTATCTCTGAGGGCGATTGAGATATGCTGTGATATGAATGGGTTAAGCTGTGATAATGTAGGTTACCTATCTAAGTTGAATTGTTGTATGATATCCTGGATATGATTTGTATTGTTTAAAACTTAACAACTTGGATTAGAGATAACATTGAATTCGAAGAGACCGGAGTCGGGTATTGGTAATTACCCGAAACCACTTCGAATCTTTATAGATTGATATGTGGAATCAATAGGTTGAGACGGAATGATTTAAGTGAATTGAACCATTTAATCTAAGTTCTAGTACTTAGAAATTGATGTGTGTTGTAAGTGATGTCTATAACGACTTGTGAAGTTGTAAATTGATATAAGTTACCCGGGTTTTAAATAGATGTATGCATTGGTATTTCTTGTTAGATGGGTTTACTCACGCTGGTTTCCAGCCTGACCCGGGTGTTACTTTGATGTAATGCTCGGGTCAGACCGAGTATTACAGATTTCCAGGTAAGGACGTTTTGGAGCTCAGGAGGCGAGCTGGATGGCAGGAACGTATGGAGTGTATTCCGCTGTGATATATTATAGTTGTCCGAGGCATGTTAATTCTAACTGTCTAGTATATTTGTGATGTTGTAACTCTGATGTATAAAAATGTAATTAACAAATACAGTTTTCTTTGTATAACTGATATTATTATTTGATATTGTATTTTGATCCGCTGCGAATGTGAGAATCTGTGTCTTGTTCTGTTTCTTTCTTCTATCTCTTTTCTTTTTCTTTTAACTATCTGGAATTTTCGGGTTCGAAAATTCCGGGTCATTACAATAACCAAGTGATATTCTCAGTGGAGAATTCTAATCGGAGTGTTAGTGCTTTGCTTAGTGCTATGGAGATAGGAGATGAGTTAAGTCAGGTTCCTGTAGCAAGAGAGTTTGCAAATGTCTTTGAGCCAGTCACTAGACTACCACCTAAACGAGCTGTTGAGTTTAGAATAGATCTTGTGCTCGGAGCCGAACCTGTGAGTAGACCACCTAGTAGAATGACACCAACTGAGATGAAGGAATTGAAGGTGTAGCTCGTGGATCTTGAAGGAAGGAATTTTATTAGGCCAAGCAGTTCACCTTGGGGAGCGGCTGTAGTGTTCGTAAAGAAACCAAATAGGTCATTGCGGATGTGTATCGACTATTATATGTTGAACGAAAGGACGATTAAGAATAAGTATCCTTTGCCGAGAATAGACGATCTGTTCGATCAGTTGAATGGAGCCAGAGTGTTTTCCCAGTTGGATTCAGCGACAAGTTTCTATCAGTTAAGAGTGGCAGAGGACAGTATTCCTTTGACAGCATTTCGGACTAGGTATGGTTCATATGAGTTGTTAGTGATGTCATTTGGATTAATGAATGCTTCTGCTTACTTTGTGAATTTGATGAACCGAGTTTTCTGAGAGTACCTAGATAGGTTTGTGTTGGTGTTCATAGATGACATTCTAGTATACTCTAAGGATGAAAGAGAGCATGAAGTTCATTTTAGAGTTGTGCTTGAGACGCGAGGCAGAATCAGCTGAAGGCAAAGTTTACCAAGTGTCATTTTTGGAAGAAAGAGGTTAAGTTTCTTAGTCACATGGTTTCAAAGAAAGTCTTGTCAGTTGATCCATATAAGATTAAAGCTATGAATAATTGGAAGATACTGGAGACGATGACTGAGATTAGGAGTTTTCTTGGACTTGCTGGCTACTACAAGGGATTCATTAAGGATTTCTCGCGGATAGCAGCACCTTTGACTAAGTTAACCAGAATGGACGTAAGGTTTGTCTGGTCCGAAAAATGTGAGGAAGCGTTCCTTAAGATAAAGCATTTGTTGACCAATGCACCCGTGTTAATAGTTCCAGACAGAAACCAAGGGTTGGTGGTGTATACTAATGCATGCGGAACTGGATTAGGAACAGTGTTAATGCAGAAGGGTAAAGTTATTGCCTATGCTTCATGACAGCTTAGACCGCGTGAAGTGAGATATCCTAATCATGATTTGGAGTTAGCGACAGTGATCTTCACATTGAATATTTGGAGACATTATCTCTTAGGGGAGAGATTTGAGCTTTATAACGATCATAAGTCTTTAAAGTATGTATTCTCTCAAAAGGAGTTGAATATAAGACAGCAGAGGTGGCTGGAGTTTTTAGCTGCTTGTGATTTTGGTATAGATTAACATCTAGGAAAGGTACTAAGGTAGCGGATGCTCTTAGCAGAAAACATCAAAATGGGGTGTTAGCCATGTTGGTGAAGTGGAAGGATTTAGAATCTTTAGCTAGTTGTGGTGTGCAGTTAAGATCCACTGCTATTTCTAGTCAGAGTATTGCCTTGTTGTCTTGTTTATAAGTCCAACGAGTGTTGATCGAAAGTATTGCTTCTAAGTAGAAGGAGGATCCAGTGTTAGCCGAGAAGATTGAAAGGCTTGAGGTTGGAACTGAGATCGATTATCTAAAGGATTTTAGCCTTGACCAAAGAGGATGGTTGAGAAAGAGGGGACGGTTGTGTGTTTCGAATGTAATGGACTTGAGGAAAGAAGTTCTTAGAGAATGTCATCGGTCCAAGTTTACGATTCATCCTGGAGGGACCAAGATGTATCAGGATATGAAGAGAAGATTCTACTAGGAAGGTATGAAGAGGGATGTTGGCTTGTGGGTTAGGCAGTGCGCAAACTGTTAACAAGTGAAAGCTGAACATCAAAAGCCGAGTGGGTTACTTCAGCCTTTGGAGATTCCAGCTTGGAAGTGGGATTCGATGTCCATAGATTTTATAGAAGGGTTGCCAAGGTCAAATAAGGGAAATGAAAGTATATGGATCATAGTGGACAGACTGACCAAGAGTGCCCATTTCATTTCAGTTAAGTCAACCAGGATGACATGTGTTTTAGCTAAGTTGTTCATGAAGAACATAGTTAGACTACATGGAGTTCCTAGTAGTATAGTCAGTGACATCGAAGCTTTGTTCACTAGTGAATTCTGGAAGAGTCTACAAGAAGTGATGGGTACCAAGCTTAATATGAGTACTTCATATCACCCTCAGACAGATGGGCAGACAGAGAGAGTCAATAAGGTATTCAAGGGTTTGTTGAGAGCTTGTATATTGGACTTTGGTGGATCTTGGGAAGATCACCTATATTTATTTGAGTTTTCCTACAATAATAGTTATCAGACTAGTATAGGAATGACACCTTTTGAAGCTTTGTATGGAAGGCCATGCAAATCACCAACATGTTGGTTGAAAACTGGAGACAAATTATTCTTAGGTCCAGATTTGGTTAGAGAGGCGTCAGAGAAGATTGAATTATCAATCCGAGGAAGGTGAGGGAAGCTCAGTCCAGACAGAAGAGTTACGCAGATAAGAGGCGTAAAGACCTTAAATTCTCAGTTGGAGATAAGGTTTTCATTAAGGTATCTCCAATGAAGGATGTGGTGCGATTTGGAAAATCAGGGAAACTAGCACCGAGATATATAGGTCCATTCCAGATTATAGAGAGGATTGGAAAGCTCGTATACATAGTAGAGTTGCCAAGCAGTATGGTAGGTGTCCATAATGTATTTCATGTATCTCATCTTCGTAAGTATGTGCTTGATCAAGAGACTACTATTTCTCCGACATAGTTGGAAGACTTGGTGGAAGAGCCTAATTTGGTTTTTGTTAGACAATCTGTTCGGGTTGTAGCAAGAGATGAGAATAGATTGAGGAATAAGACAATCAAGTTGGTGAAAGTTCAGTGGAGCGACAATGAGAAGGACTGTACTTGGGAGATGAAAGGAAGGATTAGATATACTTATCCTGGTCTGCTTTGAGGGTGTATCTATATTAGATTTATATAGATAGTTGCTAGTCAGATAGGATAGTATGGTTGTTAGGAGTTGTTATAAATGATTGCTATGTTTAGTATTTAGTCCTTACTGAATTTCGAGGACGAAATTCTTTAGGGGGGAGCCTGTAACATCCCTAATTTTTTATAATATTATTCAGGAAATTTAATTAGATAAATTAAATAGAATAATGATGGTTAGGGGATTGAGATTTGAATAAACCGTATAGGGCCTTGCTTAGATTTAATTAAATGGGCTTAAAAGAGTTTATAAGCTAATTAATTTACATAAGGCCTTATTAGTAAAACTAGTCGCACACTATTCATGGCTATACACTTATCACTCTTGCCCATTCACGTATGCTTTTCATTTTCTCAAACGCAATAAAAAACATAAAATAGAGCCGGCCATTAACAAGGAGAAAGAGGAAGAAAATTTAATCAAAGCCAAGGATTAAAGCTAGAGAAATCAATTTTTCAATAAATCTCAAATTCCTTATCATATCCAAGGTGAATAATAATTCATTTTATCTCTATTTTTTTATAATCATATATTTTTGAATTTAAGATTAAACCTGTTTTTATGATTCTATGGATGATGATATGCTTGAGCTATATTATGTTTGATTTAAATTAATTCATTTACATATGAATTCGCACGGTTTTAGGGCAAAACCGATAGTTTATAATGTTAGAATGCTATGGAAAAATTATATGTTAGGTAAAACATGATTTTGGAGATGGATTTCAATTTCATAATTTTCCAAGTTATGGAAGATTTATTATGAATTTCTAAAGGAAAATACGGTATATTTGTGTTTAAAATCCATTTCGATTATTTTAGGAAGAAATTGGGTCTGAAATTTTAATATGTTTGATAACATGATAGAAGTGAATTTCTATGATTTTTGGGGATTTTTCATAATTAATTTGCTATGGAAAACAAATTATTTTAAAGGAAGGACTTATGTGTAATATTGGCTTTGCTTAATGGAAGGGCTTAAATGTTAATTTACTTTAAATTAGATCTGATAAATGCGATAGTTTTATTTGTAAGATATTTAAAAAGTTTTAAGGTAACCAATCAAATGATTACAAATAGGCAAGTAGTTATAAAGCAATTACTAAAAGTAGCATAGTTTCAGTCTTTTGACTCCAATAACTTCCGCTCCAACTCAGTCGAAACCATCCCAGCTGAAACCCACCTAGTCGAAACCAATACACAAGGTATCACATAGATGGTACGTAGTGGATTGGAGGAAAGGCGGGAGGCAATGGTGTTAAAATTGTTTTACTTAGAACTTTCGACATTGTCGAAACATGTGCTTTAGAAAGGGATTTTATAAATAGCCTTTGACATAGTCGAAACATATGCTTTCGAAAGGGGCTTTATGTGACGACCCACATTTCGGAAGGTTTAAATTGACAATAATCCACACATGTCCAACTTAAACAATCCGGAACATAGATAATCAATGGGATTTGATTAAGAAAATAAAAGGAAAGAATGAAAAAGAAAATACAGAATCTCACAGTGGAATGATAAAATATAATAATCAAATAAACAATTCATGAAGCTTTTTTACAAATAATATTTGATTGCACTTTTACAACACAATCAGAGTTATACATACAGCATGTATAATAGGATAATGCAGCGGAACAACATGATGCAGTCGAATAAATATAATAACTAGTATACCAATCTCCATCTTCATCCTCCAAAAATAAAATGGTCTTCAATACGCTGAAAAGCTCAGACTGACCCGAGCATAATGAAAAGACAAAACACTCGGATCATAACTAAAATATTCTTATGTAAGTCAAATCAATATCACGTGGAAAATGCGTATAATGGCGTAAGAGATGTTATGGGATTTTCATCTCCTATCCGGTATATAACGTCAGTACAATAACTTAAGAGATGTTACGGGATTTTTCCATCTCTTAAGGATCTGTCAAACTATTTATATGTAGTAGTATACGCTATATATGTAATGTCTATCAATAAAGTATAGTATTGAAAATAGCATTAAGGTGTTACCCATATCTCCCTTAACACATTTTATATAAGCATCGTAGTCTATATAGTACTGTAAACTCCACCGTAAACTGGTGGGCTATCAGGGAGCACTCCATAGGTACGACACAAACCAAAATTGTAATGGGCTCGAAAAGGCGTATGACAAGGCACGCGAGGCAATGCCCAGGGTAGAATTCTACCGTTTTGCACTCCTGGACTAGTGGTAACGTATAGCAGCTACTACCGCCCACCTCGAGACACACTCCCATAATCAAATCGAGGGTGGCCACCAATCAATCATAAAGTAACAGATATGGTATCGAAGAAGCGTGTTCGATAGGGGAGCTACCCCCACTTGGCCCGGTATAGCTCCTGTTTTAGTCATATCAAGCGGACCCGAAGGTCAGGGCTGCGTTCTTACCTCATACTAGTAGCGTTCGCCAAACCATCCTACTACGTTCTGGATTCCCCACTATGTGTACAGTTGTTAAAGTGATTTCGGAAATGGCAGAGAGTATAACAATATCCGACCCCAGTTTCTTTAACAACCAAATGCTTATTTCACGCTATGGCCATTTTATAAAACATTTTTAATAATAAATCCGGAAAATAGTTTATACCTTCATATCTATATATCCATATACTTATTCCAAAAGTATAAATATATTCATAAGTACCGAGGAAGATTTCTTTTAATCAATTTCGAAAATAATTTATAAATCTCTCTTAAACCATTTATAAACTATTTATATGCTTTAGAACCATTTATAAAGCTATTTATAAATTCCAAAACAGTTTACAACTCTTTCCCTTTTCATAAAACTTTACGCAAATTCCTTAAAAACGCTTCCAAATCCCTTTATACAAGTTCTTTTACAAAACCCTTTATAAAATCCTTTAAAACCCTTATAAAAATCCTTTATAAAACCATTATAAAAATCCTTTATAAAAATCTTTTATAAAATCCCTTACAAAAATTTTATAAATTCCTTACAAAACCCTTTACGAAATTCTAAAATCTTTTACAAAAATCTTTTGTCTATTAATGTTATTATAAAAGTCTATATTTATTATCTTAAATTAAATTTTAAATAAATCTTTAAAACTATATTAAATATTTTATTAAATTAAATTTTTAAAGTGTTTTTATTATATTACATTATTTAAATTATATATTTTAAACTAAATAACATTATAAGTTAAAATCTTCAAATTCAGATTTTTAAAACCTATATTAAATAAAATGTAAATTTTAAATAAATTTTTTTACATTAAATTTTTAAATCAAATTTATTAAATCAAACCATACTTTACAATTTTAGAAAATAATTTAAAATCGACCAATGGTGTCTATATATAATTTTCTATCCTATGGCCAAGTGATCGGTTAAATTTAATTTGAATTTGAATTTTAATTTTAATTTCAGGGATGGATATATATCATTTCAATCCAAATCAGGTGTCATAGGTATATATCATTTCAACCTATTTCTTAATTTATTTAATTTCAGATTTATATGATGCTCGTAACATCCAGGGTGAATAACAGGAATAAATCAGCATAAAACATCTAGGGTGAATAACAGGAATATATCAGCATAAACAAACATTCAAACATCTAACATATCAATCATTAGGCATCCATCATAATCAACATCCAAAACATCACATATCATAACAGATTAGTAGTTATAAATTCTCGAGTGTTTAACTATCAAATTAAATTCCAATTTCAATTTAAATGTCAATTTCAATTTCAATTTAACTGTCAAATTAAATTACACTATCGATGCAATTCAAAATAAATGTCAATTTTAAAGCATCAAACAACAATCAATAAATTTAAATCACTTCATGATTACAATTAAACGAACATCAAAATATTTTAGTATTTTGTGAGTGGTTTGAACACTCACCTTTGATTTTTAGTTGAATTAAAATCCAAAAGAACGCCCAAATTCTAACATTCTCCAAATGCAGCCAAACCAGTTTCATATCGTCCAGAATTTCGATACGAATGGAACGGAAGAAACTGCGCGTTAATCGGAGCTCGTTTGCAAAAGTTATTATAGTTAGAAGATTTGAAAATTAAATTTTAAATAAAATAAAATAAGGGGCAAATTAGTATATATACTATCTCAGGCACCCTAACGCACGTACGAAGCTCGAACGAACCCATCTGCCGCCCTCTTCCAGGTCCTCTATGCCACCGCTATGGCCAGGCGCGGCCAAGCCAACCGCTTCCAAAAGGGCCACCTCCACTTGCTCTTCCTTCCTCAACCACTGAAGTGCCCAAAACGCCACCTAACGACGCCGAGACCCAGCCACCGCTGCCTAAAACTAAACCCTAATTGAATTTTTGCCGTCGATTTGACCATCGTTATACCAAACTAACTACCCAGATGAGCTCCCCATGTCAATCTCCACATGATAGTACCCTTGGATTGAGGCATCACCGCCGTTCATCAACCACCAAAACGGATGGCCAAGAATGTTTCACTGATTCCTAGACGAACGGAGCCTCCAACAAGAAAACGAATTACAGAGATAGATTACGTTCGTCGAGAGCTTCGCGATGATATATAATTCGATAGGGTTTGAGGAGTTTGAATTTTCGATTTTGATTTGGAATTGGGGATTAGGGTTTGAGATGACAGCCATTTGAGAAGGAACTGATGAGAAAGAAATGTACATACAGAAAGTGAAATTAGAAAGTTGCTAGGGTTAGAGGAAAAAATCTATTTATATAGACAGAAATGGATAAGAATGGATGGACAGATCGATTTGGGTTGAAACGATAACAACGACCCGAAAAGCCCATTTCGTTCCCAAAATGAAAATAGGTCATCCAATATATTGAAATATAGGTTTTCAATATTTTTAAACTTAATGAAACTAGTTTCAAACCCCAATTCAATTGTATATAGAAGTTAGCTTTTAAAATTGAATAATATTCATTCAAATTCCATTAGTTTATTTCTACACTTTTCGAGCTCGCACGATCAAATGATAAGTCCGATCGCTACGAAACTTGAAATCCTATAATAATTCACTGTTACGGATCCGATGAAACTGGTTTCGTCAAAATTCGAGAAGTGCCCAAAAAGGCTAATTTTACACGTCAATTAAATGAATTATAAATTAAAAATCAATTTAATCACTTCAAATTCTAAACTAAAAGTTAACAATTTCCATCATTCTTGATTAACAGTAATTGATAATCTTTTACAATACAGTTATCCATGTTAAATCCAATATTTAAATATTACATTAATTTCAGCGTTCGATTACAACCGTAATAAATCCATTCATTATAATTTAAACTTCAACAAATTTTACTATTTTGATTTACATTCTTGTTATTTAATCATCAATTCCTTATGTAATTTATTTATTAACATAAGTTTCCATTTTATTTCACTCAACTCTACAGTTAACATCTTTTACCATAACAATTGCAATATTTCCATTACATTAATTTTATTAGTTTCCAAATTAATTTCAACTGATTTAATAAGTTAGATGATAATAAATAAATTGTTACAACCTAATAATTCAAACCTATTAATTTATTGGTCATGGACAAGGATTATAAATTAATTACCAATTTCTGATTTCATATTCTATATTAGAACCAATTTTAATTAATAACATATGATTTCTCAGTTTAATACAACATTTAATTTTATTCCTAATTAACTTTCATTATTACCATTAATTGAAATTACATTAATAGTTGTCAATTACATCTAATCAACAATATTAAATCATATTCTAATGATTTTTTTCATTTAAAAATCATAAACTTTAATTTCTGACAATATTAAATTCCAAAATCTTATTTAATTTAATATCTTTAATTATCAAAAATATGGGTCGTTACAATCTCCCCCACTCAAAACTTTTTGTCTCCGAAAAGAAACAAGAAGGAATCAAGAAATTTAATATATTTTATTCAAAATAATCAATTTATAAACAATTTAACTTACATATTTAAGTTAAAATAAAAATTTGAAAATGACACAACTTCTATGAAAAAAATTCTAAGTCCTAAATTTACGAAAAATTTCGGCAGAGTATCCTTTGCGCGGATAGGTCTAGAAAAATAATAATATCATTTCAATATATATATCATATTTCAATAATAAAACATCCCAAACCATGGGAAAAAACAATAAAATATCGTTCCAAAAATCGTAATCCGAAAATGTACCTATTTGTCGGCCAAACAAACTTTATTTATGAAACCAAAAGTAACTGTCATTGCTTCCATAAACCTGTATTTCACTTACATAATCCAAAAGAGTTAAAATTATGTAAAAGGTTAATATTTATTAGTTGTTTCTAATCAATAGCACAAGCAACATACAATATATCATAATAAAAAACAGTACAACCATTATATGCAACAAAAGAATCCATCAACCATTTATAGCAACCAAACTAATGGTTTGTCCAGGTTTAGAAACTTTTCATCATATAAGGGTGATAAATAAACTACCAAGTGTACAGTACGCTCAACGGCCTTAGATAATTACTTAATAGATTATTCATACATCCTTAAATAGTTTGAATTAACGTTTCCAAACTTCCCATTAGCCAAAACAATGAAGAAATTAAATATTATTCTGTTGGTTTCTTTAACACATCATTTACTTAAACAGTGTTCACTTTTTACTATTTAATTACTAGCATTTCAAAATATTAACTTATGTTTATAACATTTCTTATACATCTTGAATTTTCATTTATAAATATGTGTCCATTTGAAGCACTTTTGTTATTAAGCTTTTATTTGTATAATATTCTATTACATATTCATATTAACATTTCAACTTTTAAACATTTCTGGTGAGTTTTATATATATTTTAGAATGTAATTGAGTGTTATACAAATTATCTTATTCATTTTAGTTAACAAAAATGTTCAATAGTTTATATCTACTTAATTTTCATTATGTTTTAATTTACAAGTGACAAATCTCTAATTTCTTTACAGTTTCATTAAACACTTAGCTTCTTTATTTCTCATTTTAGAAGTTTCCAACTAACAAAATAGTCAAGATTCCATTTCATTACAATAATTAAAAATCATTTATTAAAAGAAATTTAAGAACTAAATACCGGATTTCATTTCAAATCATCTTGAAATAATATATAATTATATCTTTTAATATATCAAATCATTCATAGGAAATTTAAAATAATTTTTTTTTATCAAAACAAATGTGTAGTAAATCTACTACAGCAGTCTTCCCACTTTGAAACTCAAAAATGAACGTCGATGATGCTGCACGGTCATTACCGAAATTATTTTCTAACGATAGAAGAGGGGAGTACAGAATTTGTTTCCTTTCAAAAATTCTTTGAAAACACTTCTTTCAAGTGCATTTTGAAAACATTTTGAAGACATTTCTATTTGCAAATACTTCCAAATAATATTAATATTATTTTTTCTCAAATCTTTGAAAACCAAATTCAATACATCGGAATTTAAATTCTCAAATTTCAATTATTTATAAATCTTAATTAATACCATATTTATAAATTACACTTCTTATAACATACAGTAGTCAATAGTTTTAAGAACTTTGACAAAGCAAACAACAAATGATAGTAATCAAACATTATCATTTTCTAACAAACAACACACCAAAATAACAATATCAATTTATGAAAAGTTATATATATTTTTTTATATATACAAAATATAATACTAGGTAAAATTATTTCATTTACCTATATTTCAAGACAATATTGTGTTGGTCTGCCATATTAAGTGTTTAGAAATCCCTATCGATGCCATGGCATCTAATGTTCCGACTAGAATTTATAAATACTCAACAGAACAAATTAACACAAAATAAAACATTTTTATAACACTAACAAATACGCTCTCTCATATACACTCAAACTAATTCTAGGGTATTACTAACCCTATCTCTAATGAGTTAAACCCCAACTGGCTAAGGTATCTGTAAACCAAAGCTTTGATACCAACTGTGACGACCCACATTTCGAAAGGTTTAAATTGACAATAATCCACACATATCCAACTTAAACAATCTGTAACATAGACAATCAATGGGATTTGATTAAGAAAATAAAAGGAAAGAATGAAAAAGAAAATACAGAATCTCACGGCGGAATGACAAAATATAATAATCAAATAAACGGTTCATGAAGCTGTTTTACAAATAACATTTGGTTACACTTTTACAATACAATCAGAGTTTTACATACAGCAGGTATAATAGGATAATGCAGTGGAACAACATGATGCAGTCGAATAAATATAATAAATAGTATACCAATCTCCGTCTTCATCCTCCAAAAATAAAATGGTCTTCAATACGCTGAAAAGCTCAGACTAACCCGAGCATAATGAAAAGAAAAACCATTCGGATCAGAACTAAAATATTCTCATGTAAGTCAAATCAATATCACATGGAAAATGCGTGTAATGGAGTTAGAGATGTTACGGGATTTTCATCTCCTATCCGGTGTATAACGTGAGTACAATAACTTAAGAGATGTTATGGGATTTTTCCATCTCTTAAGGATCCGTCAAACTATCTATATGTAGTAGTATACGCTATACATGTAGTGTCTATCGGTAAAGTATAATATTGAAAATAGCGTTAAAGCATTACCCATATCCCTCTTAACACATTTTATATAAGCATCGTAGTCTATACAGTACTGTAAACTCCACCGTAAACTGGTGGGCTATCAGGGAGCACTCTATATGTACGACACAAACCAAAATCGTAGTGGGCTCGATAAGGCATATGACAAGGCACGCGAGGCAATGCCCAAGGTAGGATTCTACTGTTTTGCACTCCCGGACTGGTGGTAACACATAGCAGCTACTACCGCCTACCTCGAGACACACTCCCATAATCAAATCAAGGGTGGCCACTAATCAATCACAAAGTAACGGATATGGTATCGAAAAAGCGTGTTTGATAGGGGGAGCGACCCCACTTGGCCCGGTATAACTCCTATTTTAGTCATATCAAGCTGACCCGAAGGTCAGGGTTGCGTTCTTACCTCATACCAGTAGTGTTCACCAAACTATCCTACTTCGTTCTGGATTCCCCACCATGTGTACAGTTGTTAAAGTGGTTTCGAAAATGGCAGAGAGTATGACAATATCCGACCCCGGTCTCTTTAACAACCAAACGCTTATTTTACACCGTGGTCATTTTATAAAACATTTTTAATAATAAATCCAGAAAACAGTTTATACCTACATATCAAGATATCCATATACTTATTCTAAAAGTATAAATATATTCATAAATATCGAGGAAGATTTATTTCAATCAATTTCGAAAATAATTTATAAATCTCTCTTAAACCATTTATCTATTTATATGTTTTAGAACCATTTATAAAGCTATTTATAAATTCCAAAACAGTTTACAACTCTTCCCCTTTTCATAAACTTTTACGCAAATTCCTTTAAAACTCTTCCAAATCCCTTTATACAAGTTCTTCTATAAAACCCTTTATAAAATCCTTTAAAACCCTTAAAAACTCCTTTATAAAACCATTATAAAAATCCTTTATAAAAATCTTTTATAAAATCCCTTACAAAACTTTTATAAATTCCTTACAAAACCCTTCACAAAATTCTAAAATCTTTTATCTATTAAAGTTGTTATAAAAGTCTATATTTATTATCTTAAATTAAATTTTAAATAAATCTTTAAAACTGTATTAAATATTTTATTAAATAAATTTTTAAAGTGTTTTTATAATATTATATTATTTAAATTATATATATTAAACGAAATAAAACTATAAGTTAAAATCTTAAAATTTTGATTTTTAAAACTTATGTTAAATTAAATATTTTAAATTAAATTTTAAAATCAAATTTATTAAATCAAACCATACTTTACAATTTTAGAAAATAATTTAAAATCAACCAATGGTGTCCGTATATAATTTTCTATCCTATGGCCAAGTGATCAGTTAATTTTAATTTTAATTTTAATTTCAGGGATGGATATATATCATTTCAATCCAAATCAGGTGTCATAGGTATATATCATTTTAATATATTTCTTAATTTATTTAATTTCAGATTTATTTGATGCCTATAACATCCAGGGTGAATAACAGGAATAAATCAGCATAAAACATCTAGGGTGAATAATAGGAATAGATCAGCATAAACAAACATCTAACATATCAATCATTAGGCATCCATCACAATCAACATCATATCCCTGTGATATTTCTTTTATATATATCAAACATCTTCACCTCATTTCGTTCATAAAAGCTGAGAAAAGATCTGAGTAAACAACATCTTAAAAACCATAAACAAATTCAACTTCAATTAAAACAAAACAACTCAAACAAGGGACCAAGAAGAAGATCTTCAGCTAGCAAAATTCAAAGTCAGTTTCAAATAACAGGCTCTGTTCATTCTAAAAACTGTGAGTAACACTCTTTTAAAAAAAATCTCAAGCATGATTCTGGTTGCAAGTTAAGTTCTGGAATGAATGTGTTTTTGTGTGAATATATATGAATGTATGATGTGTGCATGTTTGCTAATGCCTGGAACATCTCTGTCCCTGTTTTAAGCTTAGTTTTAATTTAAATCCTCCATCTCTTGATCTAGTCATTGATATGATTTAAGCTACAAACAAAACTTGTTTGTTTAACCATAGAGTAAGTTTTAAAATTTTATTTAAGTTAAAATAATTTGAAATTTCTCTGGAAACCAAAAAGAACAGGCAAGCTTGAGTTTTGTCTAAATTTCAAACATCCTAATTTATTAATTCAAGTATATAAACTGAATCCTTAATCAAAAACTTGATTTTTAGAAGTGAAATCACATATTTTAGTATTGGGATGAGGGAGCAGTTCGAGTTGATCAAAAATGGGTGTTTTGGGTAGTCTCTGGCAATCTAGTTGCTTTGGGAAGTCGAGTTTCCTCCTGGAGGTGGAGGAGTGATCAGTGATCATGGGAAAAATGGTGAGATGGTCGGTAGTTGAACGTGGAGACGGCGGCGTACATTTGAAATTTTTAAACCTACTTTTCATATGCTCTGGAAATTTTGATCACGCGATACCTCTGGTTGATCGAGTTCAACCAAACTCGAGGGGATGGAAGCATAGACGTTGACGAAGTGATGCCCAGAGTTTCGTGATCTCTGGTGGTCGAGGTGGCGAGGACGAGGCGTTGACAAGGTTGATGGTGGAACCTGATGGTTGTTCCAGGTTCTCGAGTTCGAACTCGATTTCGAATTTGAGATGAAGGCTGGGTTCTGGTGGTCGGGGAGCAGAGTGTGGAAGGTCGTCGACTTGCTCGACGATGTGAGGTCGCTTGAAGTCGACCATCGGCGTCATGCACGTGTACGTGCACAAATTCTAGAAGCCTAGGAAAATTTGGGTTGGTTGAGATGAAGCAGGGTTTGTTCGTGTGTTTTCTCGAGTGTTTACTCGAGATATTGAGGGGTAGGACTCGGAGAAGGAATAGGGTTGGCTCGAGTGGTTTGATATGTTCCAGTTTTAAACCTGTAACACTTTAAATTTTAAATCTGGGTTGAAATTTGTAAAGAAGGGATTTAAATAAGTTTAAATCCAAGTTTAAAATTGGTTCAAGTTATTTTTGAACCTCGGTTTAAAAATAAATAAAGTTTTTATTTAAATTGTTTTAACTACTTTAAAAATGTTTAAGTAGCTTGAATTTTAAAAATGAAGTTTAAAATGTAGAGAAGTTTTAAATTTAAGTTAAATCTGAAATCAAGATTTGTTGTATTCCAGTTTTGTAATAAAAGAAGTTTTAAACTGGAATTGTTTTAAATAACTTTGAATGTTTAAATTGGTTTTTTTAAATTGATTTGAATTTTAAAAATGAATTGGGTTTTTAAATTCTTTTAAACTTCTTTATAAAATGAATGTTTCTTTAACATGTGAAATTAAAGGTTTTTGAATTGTTCATAAACTTTGTAAAGTTAAATTTGGTTTCATTTTAAAATCTTAAATTAAAAATGAAATTTAAAGGAAATTTGAAGCAAATTATTTTAAATACTTTGATTAAGTAAGAAATGTTTCATTTTAAAGATAAATAATTTAATGATTTGTATTCATTAAATTATTAAGATAATCAAAATGGTTACTTTATTTATTCAATCAATTAATGATTTGGATTAATTAAATAAGTAATTAAAGGTTTAAATTACTTAATTAAGGTTTAAAGATTAATTAAGTTAATTTATTTGTAAATCAAGAATCATAAATTGGATAAAATTAGATAAGTTAAGATAATTGATTAATGATTATAAATAAATTAATCAAGTAATGAAGAATTAATTAAGTTACAGTTAACCTTTAATAAATTAAATAATTAGGATTAATTAATGAGTTCTTATTGGTTAATCAATTTATAATCAATGATGATTAATATAGGTAAATTTCTTGGGCAAAGTAATTAAAGAAATTCTAATTGTTAATGAAGATCATTAACTAAGATTGATTAATTTAATAATAATACTTTGTGAAGTGTAATTTCTTAATGAAAATAATTAAGGAATTAATTATTCAGTGTAATTAATTAAGTGTAATTAATCGATTATTAATTTACCATAACTAGTAAATTTATTCATAGAAATAAATCTGATTTAAATTAATCAGTCGATTAATAAAAATTCACTTGTGAATGTTTGGACCTGATTGAATGATTGAATTGTTGATATTCCTTGATATGTGATGTTGTGTGATATATTCTGATTTGTGTGTGATCTGTACTGTAGTTTATTTATCTGGGATGAATGCAATATATTATTTGTAATTTATATATTTGTGATCTGTGAATAAAAGATAAGCGTTATAGTCATACCGCTTATCAACTATATTTCTGTATTCTGATCTATGATGATTGAATGATGTTGCACTACTATGTAAAACCCTGGACCTCACTCTTACACACACAAATATGGATTTCACATGGAAATCGGTTAAGTCACAGATGATTTAAATTTAATATTTTTGAAATTGAAATTTTAGTTTCAATTCATTTTGGAAATGAATTTGGATTGAATGTTAAAGCTTTTGGAAAGGAGTTTTAAGATAAAAATTATTTTGAATAACTTGGTAAAGTTTCCAATTTAAATAATTTAATTTGAATTTAAAATTTGGAATTGAATTCCATAGTTGGAAATTATGGTTAAAAATATTATAAATGTGTTTATATGAATTTAAACCATTTTAAAAGTATGGTTTAGAGAATTTGAATTTAACCCAAAAACTTTAACTCGTATTAATGAATCAGATTTTCCAAAATGAAAACTAATTGTTTCAAATAATAGAAGCTTTCATATAAGGAATGAATTTCCAATTTGTGTCAAAGGAATTTCAAATTGAAATGAAAATGGTTTTCCGAGTTATGAATAGATCTTTGTGAAACTGGGTGAACTTTGTGAATTGAATCATTTTATGTAAAAGATTAAAATGGTAATATGTTTAAACCATTCGAAAGAAAATTTTGGGTAATAAGTTGGGACTTAACTGAAATCCCAATATCCATATGTTTTAAATATTGCGCTCACTATTCGGTTTATCCGGGAGAGAACTTTGTGTCATATAGCTCATTCCGAATAAGTGATACGTCGTATATGGATAGCATTTGAAGACCGGTGTTGAAGACCGGGTATTTGCGAGAACGATAGGATAACCTATCGATTGTCTCTGCACTGGGTAGCTCCCGGTATAGAGATTCCCTAAGTGATGGGAAGTTCGATCGGGATTGTGAATACCCGGATTGCAAGGGCTTCTTAGGAAGTGCCTTCGGTTCTGTTCGAACCCGGAACAGACTTGTATGGTTGTATGTCTGACACTACACTTTGAGATATAAAGCTGATTTCTTTCAAATACATTTCTGTTTGGTGGCGGAGAATTTATTCTCTTAGTTTAACACCCTTCTCTGAGACGTACGAGCTCAGAGGTTATGTAGTTGAAGGTTATCAGTGATATACTCCCAACTTGGTAGTGTGGCATGCTGAATGCTGCTGTGTGTTGATGATCATTTGTTGATCAAAGCATGGATTTGTAAAAAAGCGTAGCTTTGTGGATGAGACCTCATCGGACCTAACAGACCGGAAATGGTCGAAACAGGAATGATGCGGCAAGGTTTCAGGGGTAGCTCCACTAGGGTATGACCATTCCTTCTGGAAAATGGTGGTATCATGGTATGGAGCCCAGATATTTACCTGTGTGGTTGCTCCAATCTCATTTTCTGTGTGATTGTTGCTGTGTGATCGAGGCGACTCGGATAAAGGTCCCAAAGGACCGGGGGTGGCATATCTCAGGTTTACTACCCGGGAAGGGGGTAACCGGCCTTGTGTTGGCAGAGAGCCAGGTGGTTCTTGGGGCGTCCCTCCAAAGGCGTTCCCATGTGGCATAGGAAGTTCCTTAGCCTAACCATTTGTTGGAAAAATCCAAAGAAACAATACGAACCTTGTACGGTTTTAGTTGTATAACCTGCTATGGAATGTGGCGGTAACCTGCTATTGAACATAGTAGCTATAGTAGGCATAAGTGCGAAATGCCTATGCTGGCAAGATTAATATTATACTTTCGAAATGTTTTCCACTATGCACTAATAATAATCCAATGATTTTGTGTAGTAAGCATGTTTGACTATCATAAGGAGAAATCTCCTCCAATTCTACATTTGCATTGTGTGTGTGGCGGGAGGCCTTATGGTAGTTTCATTTTCCAAAAAGCATTGCGGATTTCAATGTTTAAAATTCCTTTGTTGTTTGTTTAAAGATAAACTGTTTTTGTTACTCACACCAGTCTCATAACTGACTCAGAGTTTATTGTTCCCTTCCTAAACTCTAGGTGCCCACAATTTTCCACACGGGCAGTCTAGAGTTGGGTTTCTCAAATATTCAGGTTTAGTAGATTATCTGGAGCTAGTTCACTTCATCGGAGTTGATGACTGCACCTGCTTATCTTGGTGCATCGTGTTGGTGTTTCGAGCTTGATGATGGAGTTGTTGGACTCATTCTCTTTTAAAGGTTGTTTGGATTTATCAGTTCTGTTGTTTCCACTGTAGCATTATTTGTCTCTGATATTCTTGTACCATATTGATATCATTGTTGTATATCATTTTGGATATTGTATTTATTGGAGTTGTATATGATATCATCTATTTCTTCTTTCCGTTGTGTTGTTATACTTACTGTGTTATAAGCTCCGGGGAGCCAGATTCGGCGTTTGGATCTACGGCATTTGAGTACAAGTGAAGTACGGGTGCCAATTTTCGAAGGCCGAGTCCGGGATCTTTACAAGTGGTATCAGAGCTAAGGTTGAACTTTAGCTCAAGAGTATAACACATTAAGTAGCTCATTAGAGATAGGGTGAAGTATACCCTAGAATGAGTAATCCCTAAGATATCTGTCTGTATACCTCAGTAAATTCTCTTACTATTCACTGATAGTAAGTATGAGTGCAAGAAGAGGATGAGATAGGGGACAGGGGAATACGACTATAAATGGTCAATACCCTGTAACAACAAGGAAACAACCTTTTCTCTATCAATCTCTTTTGTTCAACATCTTTTCTCAATTCTTCGATGGTTCCTGGTAGATCTAGGAAGAAGATTTGATATATATTTGTATGGGACATAAACTCCAAATAGGTCAGAATTGTTTGTTTGGATGAATTGGTTGCATTAGTTGCTATGGTTGATAGATATACTTTAGTTTTTAAACTGAAACGTTTTGAAATTGTATCCATATATCTATACAATTTGGTTTCCAATATATTCTACGAATGGTTAGTTATCTCTTCGAACTAACCAATGCCACTGTATATTTCATAGATCTGGATAATCCGAGTATCTTGTGAAGTGTTAAATAGATTCGTTCTCATATCTATTATTGATATTCTGATTTGGTAAGCCAAATGCAGAATAGATATTCAGTTTGATTTGATGAAACAATTTTCATCTATCTTTGTGTCTTCCTGGCAAATTTCGGGGATGAAATTTCTTAAGGAGGGAAGTCTGTAACGATCTCGAATTTTATTAAGTTAGATTGATAATTAAATTAAATTTTTGAATAAAAATTGTGAAACTAATTGGTAATTAATATAAAATAGTTGTTAAATTAAGGATTAATTGAAATTAATCTATATATTTGAACTTATGTTTATAAAATTGATTGAAAGATTGAATTGGGATTTAAATTTAAATATCTTAGAAAATAAATTTGTATTTGGATTTTGGATATGATTAAATTTGATGTTAGATAATTAAACTTTAAAAGGAATTAAAATGAGTATTGATGTTAAACAAATTTTTTAAATGAATTTATAGTTATATAAAATATGAAATGAACATATAAAAAATTCACAAAATTCCCTATTAATCTATGCCTGGATATTTTATATATTTATCTCCCTTTGTCATCAATTAAAATTTGACCAAAAACTTCCCTTATCTAGAGTACTATATAATATGTTGTAAGATATTTATATATTGATAATTAAGAAGTGATAATACAAACAAATTTTATTAATCAATCCAATTCAATATATACAATCAAACCAATCCAAAGTCAATATAGTTCAATTCAATCAGAAGTCAAACAAATCAATCCAAACAAATTGTAATCCTAAATAAATTCGTACAAACCCATCCATTCATCTTATTCTATGCAAACTTAAATCAAATCTTATATATTATTCAAACACTAACCAATCAACTTAAACTTCTCTAGGAACTTCTACCCATCCATCAGAACCAAGAATTGGATCTTCTTTGATGGCATTGCAATCTTCATTGTCTTTGTTGATGGCACTATCCAGATTGTTCGTTGGTTCATCTTTGATAAGGGAAGAAATCATCCATCAAATAGCATCAAAATGCTTTTCTTGTTCTTTTATAATCTGCATTTGACTCAATTCTAATATCTTTGATTTCTATGGATAATAGTAAATATATTTTTGAACGATTGGAGGGTTCGTTCAAGATACTCACATAATTTTTGGTGTGGAGAAGTCATTTTTGAAAAGTTAAGTTTATTACTGAAAAGTGAGAAAAATGAGAGTAGAAATGGTGTTTTTTGAGTGAATAGGTTCATATTGGGGTGAAAAGTCATTCAGATAAGTTGAATAGTTTGTAGTTTTTTTTTGTTTTGAATTCTAATTTTTTTTTTAAACTGCCTGTTATATGTCGACATACATGGTGCACATATGCATCAAATTTTGCAATACTTACTTATTTGCTATATTTTTGTTATTAGCCTAAACTATTGAACTTTTATGACTTTGCATAGACTAATAACAGCAAAATATAGTAAGGAATAAGATTTTGTTGATAACCAATAATGAGTATATGAAATTTAAAGATAAAATTAAAAAAGTACATGGATTAAAACTAGAACAATCCAAACTAAAAGCTAGAAAATCATAGGAAATACAACTAGGAAGAAGTAGACGAAGATGAGGATTTTCCACTAATCTTGCAAATAATCTTTCCAAAGTACTTTGTTAAAAAGAGAAGTGAATGATTTCTTAAGATTCTTTTAGTTATTAAGAAGCTTCTCTTGATTATTGAGAATTTCTTTGGTGGATGGATGAGTTGACTTTTTGAAACGCTCCAAAGAAGTGTCTTCCTCCTCTTCTTGTTCTTCCTCCTCCTCCACTTCTATTTCTCCTTCTTTTTCCTCCTCTTCTCTAATTTCACACTCCTCCTCCCAAGCCAATCTTGCTTCCTTCTTCGTAAAAGTTTCATAAGGCTCAATGATGGGTGAAATGTGCATGAGAGAGATATTGGCATTGTCGAAGATTTTTTGAGGAATGGTTTCCTCTCCTCTTAGGTCAACAGCAAAATATGTGAATATTCTAGTGAGGTACACACCATGAAAGAGTATGTTCTTGTACCTAGAGATATTCTTAGGAAAGAGTTCATCCAAAGTGACTTGTGCCTAATTTATGTTGTAATGACCATAAATCGCAAAAAGTGCTTTGAAAACCTTTTGAATTAAGTTATTATACCCGTCCTCAGAGTTATGCTTTATTGCAAAATAAGACTCATAATTCTTACTTTAGGATGTAAATTCTTGTTTTTAAACTCAAAATCACCATCACTTTCAAAAAGATCATGAATAACTTCACGATATTGGTTTTGAGTTTTAAAAGAAGAAAGGTACATTTCACTAGATTTGCATCAGAGAATGTGACCTAAAAGTTCAAAATTCAGAACAAATTGAGTGTCTTTGACACTACTCCATACTTCATCATCATTCCCTTCATAGAACTTTTCTTTTAAATTAGCATAAAATATTTTCACTAAGTTTAACGAACAAAAAAAATCATTTTGAGAAGCATCAACTAAACCAAGAAATCCATTTTGAGTACAAAGATCATAAAGAACATACGAATGAAAATCATCAAGTTTTGCAAATCTTTCAGGAAAGACTTTTCAAAAGAAGCATATTCCATATAGGCTTCAGTGGCCTCTTTTTCATGGAAAAT
Source organism: Allium fistulosum (assembly GCA_030737815.1). NCBI lineage: Eukaryota > Viridiplantae > Streptophyta > Magnoliopsida > Asparagales > Amaryllidaceae > Allium > Allium fistulosum. The sequence continues at coordinate 791,520,131 of CM060902.1, read as the reverse complement.
ATAGCCTTTGGTTTTCTTCTAAGCCTTATGGTTTTTGGAGTGTTGTTTGAGGAAGCCATTGATGAATTATTTGAAGAGAAAAGAGAGAGAATGGATTTTTGAATTTTGAAAATGAGAGTGAAATAAATGGATGGAGATAGAGTAATTGTAACGACCCATATTTTTAACTACTTTAAATTATTAAATTTAGTGCAATTGATGAATAAAAAAAGGTTAAAAATAAAGATTTTAATGATTTATTAATATGGCTATTGAATATGAACTTGAACAAGAGTTTAAAATAAACAAATTTCGAAGATTTAAGTAATAATGAGTATTGAAAGGTAATGCTATGTATTGAATGTGTTTACAATCAATAGTTGGATTAAATAATAAATGTTTAATTCATTAGATGTAAATAAAGTAATTGATTGATAACTGAAATTCATTTAAAATCTAATATTGAAGTTTGTTGAATATTGAACAATTAAATTGTTTAAATTTAATAGTGAAAATTATTTGAATAATTGAATTCTGAATTTAATATGATCGAAAATGATATCGGAAGTTGATGTAAATTTTATTTAAACAACAATGAAGATTGTTAACATTTAAAATTGGATTTAAAAGCGAATAAATTAGAAATTGGAAATTTTATAATAAAATCGAGACGTTAAAATAGTAATCCGAGGAACAGCCTCGGATTTCGATGAAACCAGTTCCATTGGAACCGTAATAGTGTATTATTATCGGATTTCAAATTTCGTAGCGTTTGGAGTTATCGTTTGGTCGTACGGGATAGAAACACATTGAAATTAATATTGAAAATTTAATATTTTAATTCGATTCAAAAAGCTATCTTCCACATATGATCGAATTAGGCCCCGAAACATATTCCATTGTATTCGAAATAGGGGTAAAACATTATAAACGCCTGGCGGCACGCTTCGTTTGGAATTCGGAAAATTTTTCGCTTGAATAGTGTTTTAGGACCTTGCCTATAAATATAGGACCATACCCTTCAAAACCCTAACCCTATTTCTTTGAGCCGCCACCACCATTAACGTACGCCCTGAAATTCGTCCATTTCTCCCTCCAATAACTCTCGATCCATCAACTATCACCAAAAACTTTCAACTACAAAAATCTAGAGCTCGTCGAGAGCTTCAAATCCAACGGCTATGATCGGAAACTATGCGGCAGATCGGCGACAATTCTTCCTCAAAGGGCTGCCGTTCATGGAGGATTTTGAGGCAAGATAGGCAGCCGAGTTCGACGTGGTCATGGTCATTGGTGGATCTCTCAAGAGGCGTTCAAATGGTGGTCTTCGATCAAGCTCTAGGCGAGCATACGTGGGCGCGGCAAGCAATTGAGAGCGTCGACGTTGGGTTCGATTTCCCATTTCTCATGCACGTGCGTGAGAAGAAGGAACACGCGGCCCGAATTCCCTTCCTTTTCGATTGAATGGTGCAGATTAGATCTAGGTTAATTAGAAAATTTTAATTTGTTAATTAATTTAATTATAAAATCGTGTAACTTATAAATGCTATATCTCTTTCATACGAGGTCGAAATCGAACGAAATGAATTGCGTTGCGTTTGTCTTCGCGAACACTACACGATGGAGCTAGTTTGGAGATGTTTGGAGCTAGCTAAAATTTTAGGTTAACTTGAACGTTGTTCGATTTGATTTAAAATTGAAAACTCAAGGTGAGTGTTTTATAATGCTTACACGTACTAGAATATTTGTATGATAGTTAAATTTGAAATTATGAAGTGATATGAATTTATTGGTCGTTGTTGATAAATTTAATTGTAATTGAATTAACTGTTAAAAATTAAAATTCACAGTTAAATTTGAAATTGGAATTAATTTCCAGTAAAATACCCGATATTAATAATTATGAAATTTTTGTGAATTATATTGACTGTTTAGATGATTGATTACGATGATGCTATTGGTTGATATTTTGGATGATTTGGATGTTTATTTATTCTGATATATCTTATTATCACCCTGCAAATTATTTACAGTATATAAACGGTAAATTGGATTATTTCGAATGAATTAAGAAATAGGTTGAAATGATATATACCTATGGCATTTATTTGGATTGAAATTATATATATCCATCCCTGAAATTAAATTGAAATAACTAATCACTTGGCCATAGGATAGAAAATTATATACGGACACCGGATTGGTTATATTAAATAATTTTTTAAAAGTCTTGGTTTTGAAATTATTTAATGATTTTGAATTTAAAGAAATGAAAATCGAATTTATGAAATTTGAATTAATCACGAATTCGAGATTGAAATGTCGAAATTAATTTTGGTTAAAAGAAATTGTTAAAATATTTGAAATTGAGATTTTGAAGTTATAATCGAAATATGATTGAATTTCATAAATTGATTTGTTTTTAAAAGATTGGATTTATATTCGAACTTTGAATGTTGCTAAGTAAAAGTGATATAATACGATATTTCAAAATTGAGCTCGAAATTGAATTTTAATTGAAGATTGGGATTTTAAATTGAATATGGAAAGTTAATTTGATCTAAGTGTTTTAAATCGATATTTTAAAAACTGAACTTGGAATTTATATAGATCGAAATGGTTTAAATTGAGAATTGAATTGAATTAATTGGAATTGAGGTCGAAATTGATTTAATTTAGAATCGAAATTGGATTTGAGTTGAATATAAACTGGGATCGAAGTTAATTCGAATTGAAATCGAAATTGAATCAATATAAATGGTAATGGAAATATAATTGATTTGAATTGGGAAGTTGGAATTGAATCGGTTTGACTTTGAAACTAATTTCAAATGAATTATTTTTTTATAAACTGTTTTAAATCTATATCCTTTAAATATACAAATTATTTTGGTTTTCCAAATTATTTTAATATATAAACCATTTAATATTTAATCTATTTTATATTAAACTATTTTAACCATTTAAACTATTTTTAACTATTTTAACCATTTAAACTATTTTTAACTATTTTAATTATTTAAACTATTTTAAAACTATTCAAACTATTTTCCAAAATTCAAACCAGTCAAGGGGTGAAATGTTTATAATTAAATCATGGATTTAAATATGAATTGGGTCGAATGAAGTTATAACCCAAATGTAAATTTGAAACAATTTTGGAATCAAAATTTCGATATTGAGGCGAAAATGATTTTTGAAATGAAATGGTATATTTTGAGTAAATGTGATGATTTTGAAATGGATTTGATTTTGAAGCAAATATGATATTTTGATATCAAGTATGAACTGTTTTCGAAATGTAAAAGTACCAATCGGTGTGTAAGACGACGTTTGGTTGTTAAAGAGACCTGAGCCGGATATTGGCATACTCTCTGTCGATACCGGAACCACTTTAACACCTGTGTACACGGAGGAGACTCCAGAACGAAGTGGTTGGATTTGGCATCGTTTGCTAGATTTGAAGAAAGAGAACGATGATGGATTAGCCTGGCACTTGTGCCAATTTGAAGTGACTAAAACAGGAGCCGTTCCGGCCAAGTGGGCTAGCTACCCCTAGCGGACGCACTTCTTCGTTATACCATCATTTACATTGTGATTGATTGGTGTGCACCCTCTGATTTTATGGGAGTGTTGGACGCGGTGGGCGATCATGGCTATGATGCATTACCACCGGTCGGGAAGGGTGAACTGGTAGTATCCTACCTTTGGCATTGCCTCACGTGCCTTGTCATACTTTTATCCCTATACGAGACCCATACGATTTTGGTTTAGTGTTGTCGTATCACGGCGCATCCTTGACTACCAACATTCTACTGGTGGTGTCAAATGCAAATTGTACGACAATGCTTAAAAACGCATTAAGGTGGATTAATGTAAAGCCTTAAAGCTAAGAAAAATATTTAATTTACTAACAAGACATTTTATATATAGCGTATTCTACTACATATAAATATTTTGACCGGTCCTTAAGAGATGGAAAATCCCGTAACATCTCTTTAGTTATTGCATGCACGTTATACACTGGATAGGAGATGTGAAAACCCATAAACATCTCTGATGCCATTACACTCATGTTTATGCGATATCAATTTGAATTACATAAGGATATTTTAGTCCTAACTCGAGTATTTTGTCTTTTCATTACGCTCGAGTCAGCCTTGAGTTTTTCAGCTTCTTGAAGATTTATTCTGGAGGACGAAGACGAAGATTTGGTATATTACTACTATTATTATCCCTGCATCATGTTGTCTGCTGCATAATTTATTTATCCCTGATGTATATATACAACTCTGATAAATGTTGTATTGAATATAATCAAATGTATAATAGAAACAACTTCATGAACTGTTTACTTGATTATTATATTTTATCGTTCCGCTGCAAGATTCTATGTTTGTTTCTTCTTCTTTTCTTATTTTTCTTGATTAACCCCTAAATATTCGTATTTCCGTTCAATTTGAGTTGGACACGTGTGATTTATTGTCTACTCAAAGGGAACGAAGATATGGGCCTTTACAGTAATTAAATAGAAAGTAAATGGACATGTTTTCTGGTCAATAAATAGCTAGGGGTTGGTGAAAAGGTGGAGGGAAATTCAAATTTTGAATTTAAAATGAAAATTCAAATTTCTGAATTCATGTGCATATGTTGATATATGGGTAGAGGGTATGTCGACATATAACCCATGAATTTCTAAATGAGGAATTGAATAAATTATTTCTATTTACTTATATATGTATATGTCTAATTATCCTATAATTATTACTAAATTATATACTTAGTAAATAATTTAAAATTAATTTAAAAATATACATATATTTTATATTGTTTTTATTCAATATAATATTCTTATTAAAATAATTTTACAAAATTTTCTTTATATATATATATGTGTGTGTGTGTGTGCGCGCGCGCGTGTGTGTGTGTGTATCTAATATTGTTAACAATCTAATCCTATCTAAAGCAGCCAAAAATCCAATCAAAAATTTTAAATTTTAAATGCCTACCTATTTTTGCTCCATTTCTTCGAACTTTTATGAATTTAATTTATTAATGTTGTGAAGAAAATATTGATATCTTATGTATCTGGTTCATTATCACTTGAGAAAGTATCTAAATCATCCAATATTGTAGTACAAGCCCTTCTTTATTTTCTAGATGAATCAGTTTTTGGTGTGATTTTCAGTTTCCCCATTTGTAGACAGTCTCTCTACGTAAGGCCAAATTCATTGCAATTAAAACATCTTAAAGCATTTCCACTTCTTGGATTTTTGTTATCATTTCTCCTGAGATTATTCACTTTTTTCTATATTTCAGAAATTTATGGCCATGAAAGCAATTTCCTAATCATCGTCGTTGTCTGAATCCAAATCATTTGTTATTGTATTGAAAGCGATGGATTTCTTTTCTATTTTGTTTCCTCTCCTGCCCTGCATTCGTGCATCATATGACATTAAATTGCCAATTAACTCTTCAATTTTCATAATTTCATTACCTCTCCAATTACAAGAGTCTTTTGGTCCTATTTAGGAGTAAGTGAATTGAGGATTTTTCAAACTTGATCTACTTTAGAAAAACTTTTACCCAATGCAATTAGTGAATGTACTATATCTTGAAATCTATTGTACATATCAGAAATGGACTCATTTGGACTCATTTTAAATAATTGAAACTACTTGTTAACATAAAATTTTGGTAAGTTTGACTTTACTACAGTCCTCATGTGTAACTTGCAGTGTTCTCCATATTTCATATGCAGACTTACAAATAAACACTCTATTGAATTCATTCTTATCTAATGAACAAAACAAAATATTTATGGCTTTAGAGTTACTTTGTGCGAGTGCTTTTTGGTCAACAGTCCATTGTGAAAAGTTGGTCTGGGGCTTAGTGTACTCATTCTGTGTGACATTCCAAATATCTACACCATTTGATTGTAAACAGATTTTCATTCTACTTAACAAATAGGTGTAATTACTGTCATTAAAATGTAAGGGTCTAGCAGTAGATTGTCCGTCGACTAAGGTGTTACTAACAAGTGAACAAACAGTGTTACTAACGGTATTGTTAGTCATTTAAACCTATGTAACAACTCATAATAATTAATTCGTTAATTAAGTAAATAATAAAATAACTTTGTGAAATTATCAGAATTGAGCCACGGGAGTTGCACCATTATGTCCGTGGTAATTTTTTGGTCAATTTCCATATTAGAACGTCAAAATCCGAGTTAATATGAGCAAAGAAACGAAAAAAAAATAAGGCCAGGTCGGCCGGCCAGTCGACTTGAGCAAAAGGGTGGTGACCGCCCTGTCGATTTTAACGAACGAACGAGCGTTCGTTCATTCGAAAGTGAACACGTAATTTGCATTGTTTAAACTGATCTGGTCCTTTAATTCTTGCATCTGATGGCTCCTATTCAGCCTATGATGTGGTTGCATCCTATTCAATCCTCAAATTCAACGGTCCGAGATCCACTTCTATACCTATAAATAGAACCCTAGGCCTAACACTTTTTCTCATTCTAGATTTTCTCCGCTTGGGTTCACCTTTACAGGAAGAACCCTAAAAGGAATAATTTTCCAAGGAGAGAATCTTTTAATAAAAATATTTTAATATCCTCAAGTGGATCCATGAATGCCTAAAGGGAAGAGCTAAGGACCAGAGGTGGGTGATTGTAATTATTTTAAATTTCTTTAAGTAATTTAGAATAATAGGGTTTCCAATAGTTGTAGTTTAACTACGATTTTTGGAGTAACCTTTTTAGTAAGTTATCTACAGTTTTTAGAATTATTTTCAGTCTATTCCTTCTAGCTACTTTTCAGTTAATTTTAGTTTATTTCTGGTAATTATAGCTTTTCCCATTTAATTACAGTTTATTTATAGTATTTTAATTTATTTACTGTTGTTTATGCGTTATTTACATCTTCTTCCTATGCCTTGGACTTCCTTCTATTTTCAGTTTTCTTTTATTTTTCCTTCTTCTTCTTCGCGTATGGATTAGAATAGAATTAACGCAAAATTGGATTAAACTATAAGAAATCTGAAATAATGCAATATGAGATGTAAATCACAAAGATTGTAATATAATTGGAATAGGACTAAAATTATGCCTAATTATGATATTAATTGAACTAAATTAAGAAAATTGGCCTTGTTATAACTTAGAATTATAACTAAAAAGAATAAAAGAAGAAAGAAACTTATTTTCACACTTAGACCTTGGGTTAAGTAATAAGCATGATTATAACATAAGTTATAAATTGGTAAACTATGGAAACTATGGCGCTTATTTTAATACTTAGGATAAATTAATAAGCAATAATAGTAATTGATAAAAATAAAGGCTTATTTAAATAATTTATCTAAGTTAATAAGCAAAGATTAGAGTAGGACCTGTACCAAATAGCATTTCCCTAATATTTCTATGGTTACGGTGTTTCACATAATCCTGAAGTATTACGAGGTGCTTCATAGAATACTGAAGTGAGGCGAGGGGTACACTTATGCTTATAATGGTAGTAAACGGTCAATCTATGGTAGTTCAAATCAAGGGGATTTGAACAAGGGGCGCTGGTAGATTTTTGTTTGATAGGGACCAGTACCGGCAGCATTTCCCTTATTTTTCTATAGACACGGTGTTTCACATAACCCTGAAGTGAGACGAGGTGCTTCACATAATCCTGAAGTGAGGCGAGGGGCACGCTTATGCTGACTAGGGTAAATAAAAGTCAAAAGAGGGAGCAATAGGTAGCATGGGCATGGTGGCAGTTACGCATGCGACTTCCATTCCGGTGCTCAGTAATCGCTATGAGTTCCAAGCGCTTAGTAAGTGTGTCTTTCGTAGACACCAAAGTCTACTGTGTATTGAAACGTCCAATCTACAGTAGATTGTATGGAGTAGCAGGCCGATCAAAGGGTAGAATTAGGAATTCAGCCTAATCAAAGCAGCTACCAAGGAAAAGTGCAAACAATAAAAGTTAACCTATCTTACTAATTGAACAATAGTTTATTCATATTTATTTCCAATTTCTCTCTTTTCTATTTCCTTGTTTCCCTTTTATACTAGAACTGTTGTAAAGTCTATTGCTTTTACTTTGCTTAAAGATTCTAGCAGTTACTATCATTCACCAGACTTTTAGTCTAACCCACTCCTCTATTTTCCCTTTTTCCCCCCATATGCAATTAAGGGAGAGGACAGTAGATCGTGGTTACTTGGAGGTTTCTTGGAGAAGATTTCTACCGTATATTTCTTTTATTCTAGCATTAGCTCTTTTTATGTATTGGCTTATTATGAGGGATATTATGTACTCTGATTTTTGAGACTATGAGTTTTTTTGAGACATCTTGGGTTTTGAGACATGTATGTGTATATGGTATTTGGCTTATTTGATTTATGAAACAATTATGAAGTCTTGTTTTAAATAATTTATTATTTTAGTTTCCATTATTTTTACCTATTTTTGTCTTGTGAATCTTAGTCTTTGTTAGTTTCAATTATACCTACAACGCACCACACCTTTTAATATGTCCTTTTGGGTATATTAAGGGGTGTGGGGTGTTTCACTTGGTATCAGAGCCTAAGGTTACAGGATCCCTAAAAGTTTATTTTAAAAGTAAAGTATTTTCTGAAATAACTTGTTTTAAAAGTATTTTTCAGAAAAGAACTCTTAAAAATGTTTTTAAGTATAAAAGAGTTTTTATTAAAATCCCCTCATCTGTCCAATTCAATCTCCCTTTGACTCTTTGCTAAACTATCTTTTTCTTTTCATAGAATGGTTGATGCCCCGAACCTTCCCGAGGGCATTCCAGTCCCAGCCTGGTTTCGTAGGTACTTACAAGCCACGACTCCATAGTTGCACGGGCTAACGCCCAATCCTGCACCAGCGGATGGGAACCTCGTCAACCCACCTCCCGCCATAAATTTCTCTAAGCTTTGTAACGATTTTGCGAGTTTGGGCGGAAAGACTTTTTCTGGCAAGGAGACTTTGGTGGAGGCGAGAGCTTGGCTTAAGGACACCGAGAGGATATTTTCTTTATTGGGATTGGAGGACCAGCAGCAAGTTCAGCTAGCCTCTTAGCAGCTGAAAAAGGAGGCTTCTTATTGTGGGAGGTTGTTGAGTTGGAAGGAAGAGAAGTCGGTTGGAATGGATTTAGGCAGAGGTTTGAGAGGAAGTTTCTGTCTCAAGCGGAAGAAAGTGTTCAGTTGGAGAGGTTTATCAATTTGGAGCAAGGGAGTTTGTCTGCTAAGGAATACATCAATCAGTTTAATGAATTATCATGATTTGGTATGGAGTTGGTGAATATGCCGCACAAGAAAGCTATGAAGTTTGTGAAGGGATTGAATCAACCCCTTTAGGGATTATTGTTGACTCACGTACCGATGGGGGCTACTTATGAGTCTTTGGTTAAGATGGTGCTTATGTCAGATGCAGTCAAGGAAGGAGAGTCTAAAGAAGTGGTTAAGTCTGAAGGTTCATAGAAGAAGTGGTGGAAAAACAATAAGGAGAAGAAGAAAGGTGATGGCCCTCGGAAGCAGATTAAGAAAGGTTTGAAGTGCGATAACTGTGGGATTGTTGGACATGTCGCCAAGGATTACAGTAGGGATAAGATAAAGGGAAAGTGCTTCAATTGCTAACAACCCGGTCACTTGGGTAGGAATTGTCCCAAGAGAGCAGGAAAGGGGACTAGTGCACCAATCGTGCAGATCCAGGCATTAGACGCAGCACCTTTCAGCAACATTCTGGATAGAGGTAGGAAAGTCATCATTGAAGGTTTGATTTCTATAACTGATTTTCCCATTCGGACTTTATTCGATTCTAGAGAATCACACTCTTTTATCTCTAGTTCTCTTGTGGATTGTTTGCACTTAGACATTTCTTTAGTGGTAGACCCCATTGTTGTTTCCAACCCCATAGGTGGATCGGCACACTTGTTTATGGTTTGTAGGGGTTTGAAAATTTATATCCTAGGCGTAGAATTTGACTGCAACGCCTATGTTTTGGGATTCTCGGGGTATGAGATGATCTTGGGTATGGATTGGCTATCCACATATGGAGCTATATTAGACTGCGAGAAAAGTGTCGATAGATTAGAGACATGCAGTGGTAGGACTCTCGAGGCATCTTGCGACCCGCAAGGGTCAGTCATGTTGAGTTTTCTCTATTCCCTCGATTCATCTTCAGCGGAGCTTGATTCAGTTCCTATCGTCGAAGATTTTTTGGACGTCTTTGAGGAGATTAGAGGACTATCCCCTAAGAGAGAGATTGACTTCAGGATTTATTTGGCCGAGAATGCTAAGCCAGTGGCTATATCAGTGAGGCACATGGCACCTAGGGAGAGGAAGGAAATGAACAAGCAAATTCATGAGCTTTTGGAGAAGGGATTCATAAGAAGGAGCATATCAGAATGGGGAGCACCAGTCGTCTTCGCTACTAAGGCGGATCGTTCTCTTCAACTTTGCATTGATTATAGAGAATTAAATAAGCTCACAAGGAAGAACCGATATCCACTTACTAGGATTGATGATCTTTTTGACTAGTTAGTTGGCTCTTCGGTTTTCTCTCAGCTTGATTTAGCCACGGGATTCCATCAGCTTAGGGTTGCCGATGACAGCATAGATAAGACTGCGTTTAGGACTCCAGACAGACTTTATGGGTGGTTGGTTATTCCTTTTGGGCTAACCAATGCCCCAGCCTACTTTGTTGACTTAATGAGCCGTGTCTTTAGAGAAGTCCTAAATAAATTCGTAGCGGTATTCATGGATGACATCTTGGTATTTTCCAAGAATATGGAGGAGCATGTTGTTCATTTAGAGGAGGTTCTTCGCACACTTCGTAGTCATCATTTGAGAGCTAAGTTTTCAAAGTGTCACTTTTGGAGAGAGGAGGTACGTTTCTTAGGGCACGTGGTCTCGAAGGAAGGTTTGGCTATTGACCCTGCCAAGGTTATTGCAGTGCAAGATTGGAAGGTCCCCAAGAACGTCACCGAGGTTAGGAGCTTCCTAGGATTGGCTGGCTATTATAGGAATTTCATTAGAAACTTTGCTAAGATTTCGGCACCACTCACGCGCCTTACTAAGAAGAATAAAGCTTTCGTGTGGGACGTGGATTGTGAGGATTCCTTCATAAAGCTAAAGAGAGCCCTTACTACTACACCAGTGTTAGTACTACCCAATGGAGCTAAGTCTTTTACCGTATACACTGATGCATGTGGGACGGGCCTAAGAGCGGTGTTGATGCAAGAAGGGAGGGTGGTATGTTATGGTAGTAGGCAGTTGAGGACGCATGAGAAGAACTACCCTACCCACGATTTGGAGTTGGCTGCCATAGTTTTTGCACTCAAGTCTTGAAGGCACTATTTGCTTGGAGAGAGGTTTGAGCTTTTCACCGACCACACGTCACTGAAGTACCTATTCTCGCAGAAGGACTTGAACTTGAGGCAACAAAGATGGATGGAGTTTTTAGCCTCGTATGATTTTGAGATAGCTTATACCCCTGGCAAGGGTAATGTGGTTTTGGATGCATTGAGTAGAAAGAAAGCAACCCTTAGTCCTTTGTTCGTAGAGTGGAGAAGCTTGGATTTCATTTCTACTTTTGATTTTAAACCCTCTACGGACATTACTCCCGAATTATTAGCGGCATTAGAGGTGAGCCCTACCCTTATGGATCAGATTGGCTCGAGGCAGCAAGGAGATTCGGAACTCATGGACATTATGGATAGGATTAACAGAGGAGAGGTCTCTAGACATCTCCAACGTTATTCCATTGATAGCAAAGGGTGGCTTAAGAGAGATGGGAGGCTTTGTGTTCCCCGCGCCAGTAATTTGTTGAGAGCGGTTTTGGAGGAGGCACACCATTCACGTATGACTATTCATCCGGGTGGTGACAAAATGTATCGGGATATGAAGAGGATGTTCTATTGGAATGGCATGAAGAAGGATGTGGCGGAGTTCGTAGCTAAATGCCTCATTTGCTAAAGGGTAAAAGCAGAGCAGCAGAAGCCCGACAGGTTACTTCAGCCCTTAGATGTGCCAAGATGGAAGTGGGACAGTATTTCTATGGATTTTGTAGATGGTTTATCCCATTCTAGGAAGGGGAATACTAGCATTGGGGTGATTATTGATCAGTTGACCAAGAGTGTCCACTTCATCCCATTTAAAAGTAAGCGCACGACATCAGATTTGGCATCCCTTTATATTCGAGAGATAGTCCGACTTCATGGAGTCCATTCTAGCGTGGTGAGTGATAGAGATCCTATTTTCACTAGTGAGCTTTGGAGAAGCTTACAGGAGGCGTTAGGGATGCAACTTAGATTGAATACGGCCTATTACCCACAGACGGATGGCCAAACGGAGAGAGTGAATAGAGTGCTTGAGGATTTGCTACGGATGTGCATTTTGGACTTTGGAGGAACTTGGGAGGAGCGCATCTTCCATTGGTTGAGTTTTCATATAATAACATTTACCAAACGAGCATAGGAATGGCACCATTTGAGGCTTTATATGGGAGACCTTGCAAGTCACCCTTCATGTTAGGTGGAGTCTACGAAGAAGTTGCTACTTAGGCCTGACATGGTGAGGGAGACATCGGAGAGAGTGGATTTAATTCAACGAAGGATGAAGACAGCCCAAGATAGGCAGAAGTCTTATGCGGATAAGCGGAGGAGAGACATTGATTTTGAGGTTGGAGACTTAGTTTTTATCAAAGTATCCCCGCTTAGGAAGGTGGTAAGGTTTGGATCGAATGGAAAGTTAGCCCCTAGATTTGTTGGACCATTTCCTATCATAGAGAGAGTTGGAAAGATGGCTTACCGAGTGAAGTTACCAAATAGGCTCGTAGGATTGCATGACATTTTCCATGTTTCACACTTGCGAAAGTGCTTACATGACTCGGCGGAGGTTGTAGAGCCTAGTCAGTTAGAGGAGGTGGAGGCAGAAAGGGAAGCATCTATTCGGCGTATCCCCACGAAGATTGTTGGAAGAGACATCAAGCGACTAAGGAATAAGGAGGTTCCTCTAGTGAAGGTGCAATGAGGAGATGATGTTGCAGACGCCACTTGGGAAGCAGAAGAGAAGATTCTTATTTCTTATCCTCATCTTTTCGATAGTAAGTTTTTAGAATTTCTTATTTCCAGCTTTCGTTTTGAATAGGTTCTTTCCTTTATTATCCTTTGGGAGAGTAGGACTTAGAATTTAACCTATGGATGGTAGGATTTGATGTAAACATGTTATTAGAACATGTTATGAATGAAGTATGCTAGTGGTTACAAGTGTTTGCTAGTGGATGCTATTGGATGCATATAGGTACACTAGGCACTATTATTTTTTAGGGATCGGCCTAACTAGGACACTAGAGCATATGCATATGGATGTGTGCGCATTTTTATTCTATTTTTCCATGGTTGCTATAAATGGATGATTATCATATGATTGTTGCATTTGAATGATGTTTGTATTCTTGAAGCCACTGAAATTTGCTCAATTAACAAACAAAAAACACACAGTTCCTTTCATGCACTGATATAGAAGAATTGCAAAGAATGCAGCCTGTAAAGATTACCATTATTTTTTGGGTTGCACCATTCATTAATTTGAGATCAGCTGGTTTCATCTCGATATATTTTCCTAGCCCGTATATCATTATTTTTGTGTTAACAACAACCACCAACAAGAAGGCAATGTTCATATTTAACTTTTTCATTCAGTAGGTGTGCACTGAAATATAGATCGCAAAACTGAATGAATTTAAAAAATAAATAAATATGCCATTAAGTCCCAAATGTAAAGTACATAAATTAGTTCTTGCTTGCATACATCATGCAAGATATATACACACACGTACCTCGTATATATGCATAATGTTTATATGCGCATGAATATGCAAGACATTATTCGTGGTTAGGACAGATAAAATGGAGAGTAGCAACCATGTCAGTAGCCGTAGAAGTAAATACGAAAGAGCGAGCAGTCAAGTTTCATTCAGATAACTCAAAAAACATATAGTTAACTATAAAGTATAGACTGCACAGCTTTTATAACAAAAATTAAAAAGCTAAGACATATATCCTAAAACATATTCAAGGCGTGAAAGAAACAAAGATCACCATGTTTTATAGCAGTGCACGTAAGAATTCATTTGAAGTAAGAATTAAGTTCTATCAGGTAAAAACATGTTAATATGCAGACACAATAAAGAAACAGTTTACAATATCTTATAATAAACTAATTAAACCAGGAATATGCCATTCATGATGCATTGATGCCCCTCAAAAATAGCATGGAAAAAGCTTCAAATAACACTCATTCATTAATACGATAACATACCACTATGAAAACTTAATAAAACTACCACCGAATAATACTAGTAATTATATTTATACTAAATTATTTGAATTATCCAAGATTAGCTGGTAGCCTGTATCCACCTATATGCACACGCTTCAAGGAATAAAGCTGAAAGATGAACAGAGGCTGATTCAATCATCATGTGTATAAATGGAGAACTTACAAGTAGGAGCAGATGGAAGGTATTGCCAGATATGGTAGGTGCACTGGCTGAGATATTGTAATATAGGATAAGTTACATTAAATTTAAAGCATTGCCATATCTGAAAATCAAACTTTGTCATATCTTGATTCAAATATATTCTAATTTAAGCAGATTTAGTAACTAAATCAAAAGCCGGAGTCTTTAGCAACCAACAAAAGGAACTAAGGTATGCAAGCTAAAATATAGATCTGTAGTTCAGTTGGTGCTAAAAGGAACCAATATATTTGTTGGCGAAAATCATCGAATTCATTTACATGGGTACAACTTTTGCATTCTTGTTGAGGGATTTGGTAAGTTCAATGCGAAAAAGGACATAAGTATTAGCTGTGTACTCAAAACAGAATTTTGGCTAGAACTTCTGGTTACAGTTAACTTATCACTTCATATTTAATGAAATATTTGAAGCCACTTGTGTACAGAAATATAATCTTTCAAAGCTCTTTTCGCCGGAGTACATGCATCATATACTTCGTTTAATGATTGCAGGACGGTGGCAATTTTAAGATGGACGGTGAAAAGCAAAGAAACCCATGAAATGCATATGAAATTGTCCAAGGGCCAAATTGGAAATATATTTAGCAAATTTATTAACTGATTAAATTCGTCGGTCTACGTATTTCATCCGCAAAATATATATTTGGCATTAAAATCATAGTCGAAAAAAAGCATTAGAGATATAAAAAAATGACTCAAAAAATAATATACTTTTGCATAGTTGATGTTATCGATATCCCACTCCCATCTCAATTCTCTCTCAATTAGTGATGCAGATTATAGTTGAATGATGTTTGTAGCACGCATATAGAACTATCAGTTGTCATTAGGAAATTTTTGCATTCATTTGGATACATGGCACGGACATGATTGCATAAAAGGAGGTCAACTGAATCAGTGGACAGCCTAATCTTTTTCATTAGATAGGGACATTTACACTACAATAATTGCATAAGTATCATAAATTTCATTAGAAAAACATAAGGATAATGGATGAATCGTCGATGATTGAGTAGTTGGTGGTAGAGTTGGATAAAAACATTTAGTAAATTCTTTTATCCTTAGAGATTTCGGGGACGAAATCCCTTAAGGATGGGAGAATGTAACAACCTGAAATTTAACCCGTAATAATTAATTCGTTAAATAATTAAATAAAAAAATGACTTTGTGCAATTATCATATTTAAGCCACGGGAGTTGCACCATTGTGTCCGTGGTAATTTTCTGGTCAATTTCCATATATAGAACGTCAGAATCCGAGTTAATATGAGCAAAGAAACGAAAAAAAATAAGGCCAAGTCGACCCGCCTGTCTAACGAACGAGCGTTCGTTCGTTCGAAAGTGAACACGTAATTTGCATTGTTTAAACTGATCTGGTCCTTCTATTCTTGCATCTGATGGCTCTTATTCAGCCTATGACGTAGTTGCATCCTATTCAATCATCAAATCCAACGGTCTGAGATCCACTTCTACACCTATAAATAGAACCCTAGGCCTAACACTTTTTCTCATTCTAGATTTTCTCTGCTTGGGTTCACCTTTACAGAAAGGACCCTAAAAGGAATAATTTTCCAAGGAGAGAATCTTTTAATAAAAATATTTTTAATACCCTCAAGTGGATCCGTGAAGGCCTAAAGGGAAGAGCTAAGGACCAGAGGTGGGTGATTGTAATTATTTTAAATTTCTTTAAGTAATTTAGAATAATAGGGTTTCCAATAGTTGTAGTTTAACTATGATTTTTGGAGTAACCTTTTTAGTAAGTTATTTACAGTTTTTAGAATTATTTTCAGTCTATTCCTTCTAGCTACTTTTCAGTTAATTTTAGTTTATTTCTGTTAATTATAGCTTTTCCCATTTAATTATAGTTTATTTACAGTATTTTAATTTATTTACTTTTGTTTATGCGTTATTTACATCTCCTTCCTACGCCTTGGATTTCCTTTTATTTTCAGTCTTCTTTTATTTCTCCTTCTTCTTCTTCGAATATGGATTAGAATAAAATTAACGCGAAATTGGATTAAATTACGAGAAATCTAAAATAATGGAATATAAGATGTAAATCACAAAGACTGTAATATAATTGGAATAGGACTGAAATTATGCCTAATTATGATATTAATTGGACTAAATTAAGAAAATTGGCCTAGTTATAACTTAGAATTATAACTAAAAAGAATAAAAGAAGAAAAAGCTTATTTTCACACTTAAACCTTAGGTTAAGTAATAAGCATGATTATAACGTAAGTTATAAATTGATAAACTATGGAAACTATGGTAAACTATGGAAACTATGGCGCTTAATTTAAGACTTAGGATAAATTAATAAGCAATAATAGTAATTGATAAAAATAAAGGCTTATTTAAATAATTTATCTAAGTTAATAAGCAGAGATTAAAGTAGGACCTGTACCAAATAGCATTCCCCTAATATTTCTATGGTTACGGTGTTTCACATAATCCTGAAGTGAGACGAGGTGCTTCACATAATCCTGAAGTGAGGCAAGGGGTACACTTATGCCTATAATGGTAGTAAATGGTCAATCTATGGTAGTTCAAATCAAGGGGATTTAAACAAGGGGCGCAACTAGATTTTTGTTTGATATGGACCAGTACCGGTAGCATTTCCCCTATTTTTCTATGGACACGGTGTTTTACATAACCCTGAAGTGAGACGAGGTGATTCACATAATCCTGAAGTGAGGCGAGGGGCACGCTTATGCTGACTAGGGTAAATAAAAGTTCAAAAGAGGGAGCAACAGGTAGCATGGGCATGGTGGCAGTTACGTGTACAACTTCCATTTCGGCGCTCAGTAATCGCTATGAGTTCCAAGCGCTTAGTAAGTGTGTCTTTCGTAGACACAAAAGTCTACTGTGTAGGGAAACGTCCAGTCCACAGTAGATTCTATGGAGTAGCAGGCCGATCAAAGGGTAGAATTAGGAATTCAGCCTAAGCAGCTATCAAGGACAAGTGCAAACAATAAAAGTTAACCTATCTTACTAATTGAACAATAGTTTATTCGTATTTATTTCCAGTTTCCCTCTTTTCTATTCCTTGTTTCCTTTTTATACTAGAACTGTTGTAAAGTCTATTACTTTTACTTTGCTTAAAGATTCTAGTAGTTACTATCATTCACTAGACTTTTAGTCTGACCCACTCCTCTATTTTCCCCTTTTCCCCCATAGGTAATCAAGGTAGAGGACAATAGATCGTGGTTACTTGAAGATTTCTTGGAGAAGATTTCTACCGTGTATTTCTTTTATTCTAGCATTAGCTCTTTTTGTGTACTGGCTTATTATGAGGGATATTATGTACTCTGATTTTTGAGACTATGATTTTAATGAGACATCTTGGGTTTTGAGACATGTATGTGTATTTGGTATTTGGCTTATTTGATTTATGAAACAATTATGAAGTCTTGTTTTAAATAAGTTATTATTTTAGTTTCCGCTGTTTTTACCTATTTTTGTCTTGTGAATCTTAGTCTCTGTTAGTTTCAGTTATAACTACAATGCACCACGCTTTTTAATGTGTCCTTTTGGGTATATTAAGGGGTGTGGGGTGTTTCAACTTCTCAAAAATAAAAATTATGAATACTTTGAAAACCAATGCTCTGGTACCAAATGTTAGTTTGCCGAAGAAGGATCTTAAGGCTAATTTAACACTATAGGGGAGTGAATAGTGATTACTAACTTTTATAAACCCTTTTGAATTCTTTTAAGATTGTAGTTTAAATAATGCAAATTGATAATCACAAATGAAAATATAAATAGATATAAATGCAGTAAAAGTAAAAAAAGTAAAGAGTTGGAGAGATCACACCAGATTTTTTATACCATTCGGAGTCACCCTACATCCAGTCCCGCACAATTTCTTATATAGATTTCTTTTCAAATATCAAATTCTTTACAATCTCGATTTCAAGGCTACAAGACACACCTTCTAGATATTTCGAGCTCTGGGTACACTCATTAGATTTGGATGGGACACCAGCACATCCACTTGGATTCAAATGGGATACCAAGCACACCCACTTGGTTCAACAAGACAGAAGCACGTCCAGTTGGATTTCAGGGAGACCAAGCACACCAAGTGTATTTGAGTATGATTTGATAGAGTTTACAAAATTAATTTCATGATCTTGAATACAAAAAATCCTATAGCCTCTTGAATAGTAATTTGATCGTGATTTGAGTAAGAGAGATGAGATGATAGAGTTAGGGGTATGCCCTAAGGGCAATTATGTAATTTGTTTCATATATCTAACTCGTTGACCAATCTTGTTCGAAATAAAGGTATTTTCTTTCTATTATATACTTGATATAATGTGGTTATATTAATTAATCAATTTAATTAAAAGTATATTTAATGGGAAATCCATAAATGGCATATTTTGTGATAGTAGTTACAAAGAGTTGTAACCATGAGTAATTTATCACAATAAAACAAATATACCATTTTAATTTTTCCTAGTCAAGATGCATCAAGACTGGATATCGATGTATCCGTTAAGACTAGAGTACGTAACGCTCTCCAATGTTGGGCAGTGTATTACTCATGACTGTTAGGGCCCTTAGGGATTACGTACTGATAGTTATTGGATAACTATGGAATGACTCACTCAATTGTTTTCTGTTGGTTAATATAACTAAGGTCAAATAGAAAATATCGATGTGACTGATTTACATGGTACTCTCGACTTGAGAATACTATGGATCTTCAATATGAAAGCTCCGCTTTGATTATAGTCAAATCATGGCATGTCGTTCCATCGAGTGACTATAGTTGGATCGAGTGGAAGTGAAGCACTATTCAAGAGAGGATTCGTCTCCTCGGTTATATGGGGTTAGTATCATGTTCAACTCAAGTCAACTCAAAGTCAAAGTCTCTGGCCAGAACATTTTGGTTAATAATAATTGTTGTTATTGAACCAAGGGCTTTATGTTTGGACTATAAAATTGAATATGGATTATATTGGAATGTTGACCATTACGAAATTCCATAAATCCAAAGTGATATAGTTTTGACGAAGAGAATTAGTGTAAATAATTGTCACTATTAGGTACCGCTTATAATAAGTAAAATTGGATTTTACCAAAAGATGTGTAAGCAATGAATTTAGCCAAAATGTCACACCACCTGCTAAGTGACATGTGAACGTTAATATTTGAATTGTTCAATATTAATTGCTGACTGAATTTACATCTCTGAGTTGCACAACCGTAATATGAATTCTCCAAAAACCACATGATTTAATTAATTTATAAAAAGTTATAAATTAATTAGTATTTGAGAAATATTAATTAATATTTATTTTATTTGATGTTAGTGAGTTATTTGTAATTATCTGAATGCATTTATAGAAGTTACGTTTGCACGCATTGATATATGATATCATTGTAATTAAATAAAAGATAATTACATGTGTTTTATGGAATCTTATGTCATTTGATGGCACATAATTTTCAGCCATACTATGTAAAGAAATAGGAGTGAAAAGAGAAAGTTAATCAAGAGAATTAATTAGAAAATTTTTACTTAAAGAATGGTAAAGGTTTCCTTCTTTCAAATAAAACATATTCTCTAATTCATTCTGTACGTACAATTGAGTTTCTCAATTTTCATTCTTCTTTCTATAACTTTTCTAGTTCTCTCCTTCTCTAATGGCTGAAAATATGAGATCTTTCATGGCTTCAATTATTCCTAAAATCAAATACAAATAAAATCAATTATGAAAAGTGGTTTATTCCTCTCGATCCTTACAACATCTGGAGGCTGATTTCTGAATCTAAGAGATTTGTTCCATCATTCAAGGTACGATTCATTGGCTACATCTAGAGGAAAAATTCAATGTTTCAAGGTGTAATTCAAGGCTTTGGAACTAAGGTACGATCTTTTTATTCTAATAATTTTGATATAATGTTTTAAAGAACAAAATTGAATATCTAAATTTATGTAACGACCCGTATTTTTACGGATCGAAAGATTGTAAAACAGTTGTCATTAGGTCGTAATGTTGTTAAGTCGTTCAGAATTTAGGTCGTTCGGAGCTTAGGTCGTGTAGTAGTTAGGTTGGTTGAGCGACTTAAGGTAGTTGGCGACCTAAGGAGTTTGGTCGTGTTGGGACTTAGGTCGTGAAGAAGGTTAGGTCGTGGAGCGACTTAAGGAAGTTGACGACCTAAGGAGTAGACGACTTAAGGGTTTAGACAACCTAAGGGGTTAGGTCGTGTTATAGTTTAGGTCGGTCGAGCGACCTAAGGAAGTTAGTGGTAGTAGTTGGCGACATAAGGGGTTTGGCGACCTAGGGGTTGAGTGAGTTAACGACCTAAGGAAGTTAGGTCGTGGACGAGTTAAGTGTTATGTCGTTGAGTCACTATGTCGTGATAATTAGGTCGTAGACGACCTATGTTAGTGCTGGATGTAGTTAGGTCGTCCAGACGACTTAATTGTTAGGTCGTTAAGACCCTGTGTATAGTGTTAGGTCGTTGAGTCGCTATGATGTGTTTAGTTAGGTCGTAGATGACCTATGCTAGTATGCTACGTGTAATTAGGTCGTTAGACGACCTAAAGGTGTTAAGTCGTGGGTTGTTAGGTCGCGTGTGTGTTAGGTCGTGACTTTTGTTAAGTCGTTGGGTCGGCATTGTTGTTAAGTCGCATCTTTGTTAGGTCGCGCGTATATGTTAAGTCGCGCAAGTGTTAGGTCGGGGATCTGCTAGGTCGTAGGTCGTGAGGACTGTTAGGTCGTAGGTTGAGAGAGTTAAGTCGTGGACGACCTAAGGGGGCGGACGACTTAAGGATTCCAGCCTATAAATAGGGGGTTTTTCTTCACTTTTTGGGATCCGGATTTTGAAGCGACGAAGTCCTGCCATTTTGAGAGCTCGAGTGCTGCACTTCTTCACTTCCTTTCTCCACTCTAATCTTGTGATTCCTTCCATCCAAATCGAAGATCAGATCGAAGACCCAAGAGCTTAGATTGAAGATCTTCAACCATCGAAGAGAGGTTTCATCGTTTGAAGCGGAATTTTGGTTGATCGAGTTAGATCCTTCGCTGTCCAGATCTGAAGTGTGTTGCTTTTGAAGTGTTTGGGTGATTCGGTGAGTGGTGATTATCTCTCACACGGACCCAAAGGAGTATATTGGATCGGTGGCTTGATTATGTGTTAAAGATAGTGATTTCATGCATTTTTGTAAACCTAAGTATAGATCTATTGTTCATAATGATTTGACATCCATTTTACTACATGTTAACCTATGCAAGTTCATTCATCAAGTTGTAGAGATATTGCTCATGATTCATGCTTGTTAGATTTGGACTCTTTATTTACAAGATTGCCATTATTATTATAATTGTTTATTAGATCATGTTTGAATGCTTGATTACTTGGATTGATGATTGACTTGATTGATTGTTATAAATTAGTTGATTGATAATTTGATTTAGACAAGATGGTCGAAGATGATTCAAAAGCAAAGGGAAAGGCTCTTGAATTGGGAAAAGCTGCTCGTGGAATATGTGGCGGTTGATGAAGCTCATATGGATAGATTTGATGATGATGTTGAGATGAGTCTTTGCTATGATGAGATGAAGCGAGGCATGATGTGAGATAGCCTTGGTTTAGTCCAGACGGGATCATTCCAAGCATGTTGGTAACTCGGTGAAAGGGTTCGAGTTTGAGAATAATGGTTGGCTCGAGAGGCGTTTGAGCTAGTATGAGCATAGTCATCGAGGAGGATGATTAGGAGGCTAAGATTTCATCGTTGTTGAAGGTTCTAGCAGGCTCAAAGCAAGAGTACGCTGGGCAGATTCGATAGTCCCAAAAGACTACAGTCGGTGGTCGAGTACTCTGGGCAGATTCGATGCTCCTAGGCACGGGCTGCGACGACGTGCGGAGTTCTGTCTAGAACTGGGGTTACCATTAGCCCTTGACGGATGCCTGAAAGAATGTGCCGGTCATTCAATTAACGGTGGTATCGAAGCAATGATAACAGTGATAGCCAGAGTCATGGATGTTTGGTTGTATCGTCGTTCGGTCTCAAGAGCAATATTTTCTGGGTGCTTATTTGATCTTGGTTTAGGCCTTGGGGGTTTGTACTTGGAAAACATTGACCTTGACTCGAGTGATAATTGCTTTACTTTAAATGTCTGCTTTGTTATGTTTACTTCTGCTTAGTGTGTCTGGGGGCTATCACTGTAGAAAGAGGTGGAGTGGGAGGGTTGGATTCCTATTCCTTTTACCTTTATGCTCTTTTGGTATGTTGTTAGTTAATTTACCGCTCACTAAGACTGTTGTCTGACTCAAGGTTTTATGTTCAACTCTTATTACCTTGGGCTGTTCATCCATTTTGGGATGGGCAGACTAGGTAGCAGGTGACAGGTGCTGTTCTTAGTGACCGATGATGCTGATGACGAAGACGAGCTGGAGGCTTGCGTATTAGTTTCTTACTATATGTACTGGATGTTCCGCTGCTTGTATAATTCTCTGAGTGATATGTAGTGAGGCTTGATGTATTGACTATTCAGATGTTTGTATTCAACTATTATGAAGCTTAATTGATGAGATTCTATTTTGTGAAGCTTCACTATATATATTCTCTATTGTATTTTTATCCATGCGTTGTGAGTAATACGATAGATTCTGCTGTTTTAAATTACCTTGGCGATCGTCCATGGCTGCCTGGCACACCTTTCAGCGCACAATTTTCCTTGTTCAGTGCAGGGGTCATGGGCGGTCGTCACATTTGGTATCAGAGCATTGGTTAATCGATTTTACCCAACGCTCGCTGACGTAACTACGTATGAGAGACGTAATTGTATTTTAATGGATGATTACTATATATAATATAGTATCTTAGAAGAATTTGAGTTCTTTATGCAGTTGTATCTCATGGTGTGATGATCATTTCTTTTATAGATCTTAAGAATGAGTCGAAGAGGGAGACCAGCTACTAGGGAAGGCCGTGCTACTGAGGGGGCTGCTGATTATGCTGCTATGTTCGAGGCTATGATGACTTCGATCATGAGAAGGATGTCAGCTCCGGGGCCATCAGTAGATGTTGGAGTTCAAGTTCAAACTCCAAAACCGGTAGATTTTGCTAAGCTGTGTAAAGACTATACTGGTCTTGGAGGAAAGGTTTTCTTGGGAACAGAGTCAACCATTGAAGTCTAGAGATGGATAGATGCTTGTAGAAGAATCTTTGGTGACTTGGGAATCGAGGATGCAACCAAAAGGAAGCTCGCATCAAGACAGCTTCAAGGAAGAGCTTCTGATTGGTGGAACTCTATCACCATTGATACTCCGGAGGAAGAAATTACATGGGTGCAATTCCAAGCCAGATTTGAAGCTAAGTTCATTTCTACAGCTCAGAAATCTGTTCTGTTCAAGAAGTTTGTGGAGCTCAAGCAAGGTGGAAGACCAGTTCTTGAGTATGTTTTTGAGTTTGAAGCTTTGTCCAAGTATGCCCGGTCGTATATTGAATCTCCTTATCAGAAGAACGAGAAGTTTGTGACAGGCTTGGATAGTTATCTTGGGAGGCAGTTGGTGGATCATTTGGACGATCCATTTGAGAAGCTTGTAGAGAAGGCTCTCAGGCACGAGAATCTGTTTCCTAAAGAAGGATCTGTTGTTGCTGTGACCAAGGAGGAGTCTAAACCACAGCAGGGTGGAAACAAGAAGAGGAAGCAGCAACATCAAAAGGGTAAGGATGGTCAGAAGAAGCCGAAGGGCGAAGTGACTTGCTACAATTGTCAACAGAAGGGCCATTTCTCCAGAGATTGCAAGAATCCAAAGGTGCCGGTGAAGTGCCACAACTGTGACAAGCCGGGGCATATTAAGAAGAATTTTCCAGAACCGCGGAAGGACAAGCAGATTGTGCAAGCTTATGCTTTGGGGGCTGTTCCATCATCTTCAAAAGCTCCTACCGCTGAAGAGAAAGGAAAGAGTATGGTGGTTCAAGGTACTCTTTCCATATGTGGTGTTCCAGTTAGAGTGTTATTCGATACTGGGGCGTCGCATTCTTTTGTTTGTAATGAACTTGTAGGCCGATTGGGTTTAGAACCGGATATCGTTGAAAGGCCATTGGTTGTGACTAATCCAGTTGGGGGTTCGTCTTGTCTGTGTATGTTATGTCGTGGTCTGATTGTATCAAGTCATGATTGCTCTTTTGTTTGTGATTGTTTTATTCTGAACTTTGCGGGGTTCGGAATTATTTTGGGTATGGACTGGCTTAGGAAGTATGCGGCAAAGGTTGATTGTGAAAGGTTGGAGGTGACAGTCGAGAATGTGGAAGGGCGAAAGGTTGTGATACGATGTAAGCATGAGGAAGGCGTCTTCATGAGCTTCATGTATTCGCTGGTTGTTCCACGGGATGGACTATCATCGGTGCCAATCGCTAATGGATTTGAGGATGTCTTTGATGAGGTCAAAGGGTTACCGCCGCATAGAGAGATCGAGTTTCGTATCGATTTAGTTGAAGGAGCCAGACCTGTTGTGATGCCTCTTAGGCGGATGGCGCCTAGGGAACAGCAAGAGTTGAGGGTGCAAGTTGATGATCTTTTACAGAAAGGATTCATTCGGCGTAGTGCGTCCGAATGGGGTGCACCAGTTGTGTTTGTAACCAAAGCGGATGGATCGTTGAGGTTGTGTGTGGATTATCGTGAGCTGAATAAAGTGACTAAGAAGAACGAGTATCCATTGCATAGAATAGATGACTTGTTTGATCAGCTTCACGAAGCTAAGGTGTTTTCTCAGATGGATTTGGCAACGGGATTTCACCAGTTAAGAGTGGCTAAGGATAGTGTGCCGAAGACTGCTTTCAGGACACCATCCGGTTTCTTTGAGTGGCTGGTAATGTCGTTTGGATTGACCAATGCACCAGCATATTTTGTGGATCTTATGAATAGAGTGTTCAGAGATCAGTTGAACAAGTTCGTACTAGTGTTCGTGGATGATATTTTGATTTATTCCAGAACTGAAGAAGAGCACAAGACGCACTTGCGTATTGTTTTGGAAATCTTACGGAAACATCAGCTGAAGGCTAAGTTTTCGAAGTGTCACTTCTGGAAGAGCGAAGTGAGGTTCTTAGGCCATATTATCTCTGGAAGCGGAATAGCAGTTGATCCCGCCAAGATAGCAGCAATCCAGGATTGGGGTAGACCTAAGAATGCATCTGATGTGAGAAGTTTTCTTGGATTAGCAGGATACTATCGTCGATTTATCAAAGACTTTTCCAAGGTGGCTGCACCATTAACAGGATTAACGAAAAAGAATCAAGTATTCAGATGGGATGCTAAGTGTGAGCAAGCTTTCGGAATCCTGAAAGAGCTACTGACAAGTGCTCCTGTTTTGACTATTCCAAGTGGAAATGATGAGATGGTGGTTTACACCGATGCATGTGGTACTGGACTTGGAGCAATGCTAATGCAGAAGGGTAGAGTTGTTGCGTATGCAAGTCGACAACTGAATCCGCATGAAAGGAATTATCCGACTCATGATTTGGAGTTGGCAGCGATTGTATTTGCTCTGAAGATGTGGAAACATTACCTATTGGGAGTTCGATTCGAGTTGTTTACAGATCATAAGTCATTGAAGTATCTTTTCTCACAAAAGGATTTGAATCGTCGGCAGCAACGATGGCTAGAGTTTTTGGCATCATATGATTTTAGTATAGCCTATACTCCGGGTAAGGGTAACGCAGTGGCGGATGCGTTAAGTCGAATACATGCAGGATTGGGAGCCATGTTTTCAGAATGGAAGAGTCTCGAGTATTTGGCTGGATTTGACTTCAGGCCCAGATGTGAATTGGAACCTGAGATGTTGGCAAACTTATCGATAAGACCGACTCTTGTGGAAATAATTGGCGAGAGCCAAAAGCGAGACGATAAGCTTGTCAAGATTATCCGTGATTTGGAATCTGGATTGGACCCAGAGAAGGATAAAGAATTCGAGGTCGATCGAGAGGGTTGGCTTCGGAAGCAAGGACGACTAGTTGTTCCCGATATAGATGAATTGAGAAATGAAGTTCTGAAGGAAAGTCATCACTCGAAGCTGACAATTCATCCAGGTGGAAATAAGATGTATCGGGATATGAAAAGAACCTATTACTGGGAAGGTATGAAGAAGGATGTTGGAAATTTTATTTCCAAGTGCTTGAACTGCCAGTTGGTAAAAGCTAAGCAAAAGAAGCCCAGTGGATTGCTTCAGCCATTAGAAGTTCCTACATGGAAGTGGGAGCAAATATCGATGGATTTTATTGATGGGATACCTAGAAAAAGAACGGGAAATGAAGGGATTTGGGTCATCGTAGATCGTCTGACTAAGAGTGCAAGATTCATTCCTGTTCGATCGACCAGGACTGCATCAAAGTTGGCTGAGCTGTATGTTAAGTGGATAGTTCGATTCCATGGTATTCCGAAGAGTATAGTGAGTGATCGAGACCCATTGTTCACTAGTAGGTTTTGGAAGAGCTTCCAGGAAATTTTGGGAACCGAGTTGTGTTTGAGTACAGCTTATCACCCCCAAACAGATGGTCAGACCGAGAGAGTCAATCGAGTTTTGGAAGATCTCCTTAGAGCTTGTGTTTTAGATTTCGGAGGATCATGGGAAGATCACCTTCATTTGGTGAAATTTTCGTATAATAACAGTTACCAGTCAAGCATTGGTATGGCACTGTATGAGGCATTGTATGGAAGACCGTGTAACTCTCTGACATGTTGGTTAGAAATAGGAGAAAAGCTGATACTTGTGCCAGAAATGATTCGACAGACTTCAAATTTCATAGAGATCATTCGGCAACGAATGAAAGCAGCCCAAGACCGACAGAAGAGTTATGCCGATAAGCGTCGTAAGGATTTGGAATTCGACGTAGATGATATGGTTTTTGTGAAGATTTCTCCACTGAAGAATGTCATTCGATTCAGGAAGAAAGGAAAATTGACTCCGAGATTTGTTGGACCATTCCCGATCATCGAGCGAATTAGAAAGCTCGCCTATAAATTGGAGTTACCAGAAAAGATGTCAGGTGTGCACAATGTTTTTCATGTATCGTATCTACGGAAGTATGTGCACGACTCGAAAATAGTAGTTTCAGCAGATAGCTGTGAAGATTTTGAGATTGATCCAGTTAATAAGAGACCTCGTAAGCCACTTCGTGTTGTGGAAACCGACACGAAACAGCTTAGGAGGAAGGTAGTTAGGTTGCTCAAGATACAATGGAGTGATGATGTTAACGACTGTACATGGGAGGTGGAAGAGAGGATGAAGGCAGCTCATCCTAAACTCTTCGAGGTATGGCCATAAGGTGTCGTGTCATCTCACGACATTGTAACTTGTTCTAGTTTTAGAATTCTGCATGCTAGGCTAGAATTGGATGCATGGTTTGTTGATTGCTATGGATGGTAGGCATGCGGAATAGTTTTTGATTGCTCTTGTTTATTTGGAATTTTGGGGGAGAAATTCCTAAGGGGAAGAGAATGTAACGACCCGTATTTTTACGGATCGAAAGATTGTAAAACAGTTGTCATTAGGTCGTAATGTTGTTAAGTCGTTCAGAATTTAGGTCGTTCGGAGCTTAGGTCGTGTAGTAGTTAGGTTGGTTGAGCGACTTAAGGTAGTTGGCGACCTAAGGAGTTTGGTCGTGTTGGGACTTAGGTCGTGAAGAAGGTTAGGTCGTGGAGCGACTTAAGGAAGTTGACGACCTAAGGAGTAGACGACTTAAGGGTTTAGACGACCTAAGGGGTTAGGTCGTGTTATAGTTTAGGTCGGTCGAGCGACCTAAGGGAGTTAGTGGTAGTAGTTGGCGACATAAGGGGTTTGGCGACCTAGGGGTTGAGTGAGTTAACGACCTAAGGAAGTTAGGTCGTGGACGAGTTAAGTGTTATGTCGTTGAGTCGCTATGTCGTGATAATTAGGTCGTAGACGACCTATGTTAGTGCTGGATGTAGTTAGGTCGTCCAGACGACTTAATTGTTAGGTCGTTAAGACCCTGTGTATAGTGTTAGGTCGTTGAGTCGCTATGATGTGTTTAGTTAGGTCGTAGACGACCTATGCTAGTATGCTACGTGTAATTAGGTCATTAGACGACCTAAAGGTGTTAAGTCGTGGGTTGTTAGGTCGCGTGTGTGTTAGGTCGTGACTTTTGTTAAGTCGTTGGGTCGGCATTGTTGTTAAGTCGCATCTTTGTTAGGTCGCGCGTATATGTTAAGTCGCGCAAGTGTTAGGTCGGGGATCTGCTAGGTCGTAGGTCGTGAGGACTGTTAGGTCGTAGGTTGAGAGAGTTAAGTCGTGGACGACCTAAGGGGGCGGACGACTTAAGGATTCCAGCCTATAAATAGGGGGTTTTTCTTCACTTTTTGGGATCCGGATTTTGAAGCGACGAAGTCCTGCCATTTTGAGAGCTCGAGTGCTGCACTTCTTCACTTCCTTTCTCCACTCTAATCTTGTGATTCCTTTCATCCAAATCGAAGATCAGATCGAAGACCCAAGAGCTTAGATTGAAGATCTTCAACCATCGAAGAGAGGTTTCATCGTTTGAAGTGGAATTTTGGTTGATCGAGTTAGATCCTTCGCTGTCCAGATCTGAAGTGTGTTGCTTTTGAAGTGTTTGGGTGATTCGGTGAGTGGTGATTATCTCTCACACGGACCCAAAGGAGTATATTGGATCGGTGGCTTGATTATGTGTTAAAGATAGTGATTTCATGCATTTTTGTAAACCTAAGTATAGATCTATTGTTCATAATGATTTGACATCCATTTTACTACATGTTAACCTATGCAAGTTCATTCATCAAGTTGTAGAGATATTGCTCATGATTCATGCTTGTTAGATTTGGACTCTTTATTTACAAGATTACCATTATTATTATAATTGTTTATTAGATCATGTTTGAATGCTTGATTACTTGGATTGATGATTGACTTGATTGATTGTTATAAATTAGTTGATTGATGATTTGATTTAGACAAGATGGTCGAAGATGATTCAAAAGCTAAGGGAAAGGCTCTTGAATTGGGAAAAGCTGCTCGTGGAATATGTGGCGGTTGATGAAGCCCATATGGATAGATTTGATGATGATGTTGAGATGAGTCTTTGCTATGATGAGATGAAACGAGGCATGATGTGAGATAGCCTTGGTTTAGTCCAGACGGGATCATTCCAAGCATGTTGGTAACTCGGTGAAAGGGTTCGAGTTTGAGAATAATGGTTGGCTCGAGAGGCGTTTGAGCTAGTATGAGCATAGTCATCGAGGAGGATGACTAGGAGGCTAAGATTTCATCGTTGTTGAAGGTTCTAGCAGGCTCAAAGCAAGAGTACGCTGGGCAGATTCGATAGTCCCAAAAGACTACAGTCGGTGGTCGAGTACTCTGGGCAGATTCGATGCTCCTAGGCACGGGCTGCGACGACGTGCGGAGTTCTGTCTAGAACTGGGGTTACCATTAGCCCTTGACGGATGCCTGAAAGAATGTGCCGGTCATTCAATTAACGGTGGTATCGAAGCAATGATAACAGTGATAGCCAGAGTCATGGATGTTTGGTTGTATCGTCGTTCGGTCTCAAGAGCAATATTTTCTGGGTGCTTATCTGATCTTGGTTTAGGCCTTGGGGGTTTGTACTTGGAAAACATTGACCTTGACTCGAGTGATAATTGCTTTACTTTAAATGTCTGCTTTGTTATGTTTACTTCTGCTTAGTGTGTCTGGGGGCTATCACTGTAGAAAGAGGTAGAGTGGGAGGGTTGGATTCCTATTCCTTTTACCTTTATGCTCTTTTGGTATGTTGTTAGTTAATTTACCGCTCACTAAGACTGTTGTCTGACTCAAGGTTTTATGTTCAACTCTTATTACCTTGGGCTGTTCATCCATTTTGGGATGGGCAGACTAGGTAGCAGGTGACAGGTGCTGTTCTTAGTGACCGACGATGCTGATGACGAAGACGAGCTGGAGGCTTGCGTATTAGTTTCTTACTATATGTACTGGATGTTCCGCTGCTTGTATAATTCTCTGAGTGATATGTAGTGAGGCTTGATGTATTGACTATTCAGATGTTTGTATTCAACTATTATGAAGCTTAATTGATGAGATTCTATTTTGTGAAGCTTCACTATATATATTCTCTATTGTATTTTTATCCATGCGCTGTGAGTAATACGATAGATTCTGCTGTTTTAAATTACCTTGGCGATCGTCCATGGCTGCCTGGCACACCTTTCAGCGCACAATTTTCCTTGTTCAGTGCATGGGTCATGGGCGGTCGTCACAATTTATATGTGTATAATATTGTCTCATTTGATTTGAAAATGG
This sequence comes from Allium fistulosum, assembly GCA_030737815.1. Taxonomy (NCBI): domain Eukaryota; kingdom Viridiplantae; phylum Streptophyta; class Magnoliopsida; order Asparagales; family Amaryllidaceae; genus Allium; species Allium fistulosum. Next base: position 791,489,314 of record CM060902.1, on the reverse strand, counting down.
TTTATGTATTTTAGATTGTTTATTATATGAATTGATTGTTTTTTTTTAATTTAGATAAATCAAAACTGAAACTTGTATATAATTAGACAATATTTTAATTTTAGATCTATGTTTAAATATTCAAATCAAAACATAATTTTTTTTTGATTTGAATGTTTACATGTTCTTATTGTTTGCATTTTCACTGTAATAGAAACTTACATATGATTAAATGATGTTTTGATAATAAATTGATTATAATTAGTTTCTAAATTTGTTACCCTATTTGACATCACAATTATCTTTCTTTAACTATTCAAAGGATTTTAACATATTGCTTAGTTCAATATGTATCGCCTTTTGTTTTATAATTATTTATTATAGGTTGAATCTCCTTAGACTTGAAAGTTTATTTGTTCCTATTATATGCATCTTATTGTAATTGAAATCCACACATGATTAAATGATGTTTGGATAATAAATTGATTACAATAAATCTATAATTTGTTACCCTATTTGACGAGACTAATATCTTACTAGAAGTATTCAAAGGATTGTTAATATATTGCTCAGTTTAGTGTGTTTCACTTTTGTTTAAAAACAAAATTTTATTCAAATAGGTTGAATCTCTTTAGATTTGAAAGTTTATTTGTTCTTATTACCTGCATTTTATTGTAATTGAAACCCGCACATGATTAAAGGATGTTTTAGTAATAAATTGATTACAATAAACTTATAAATTTGTTACCCTATTTGATATGACTAATACTTTTTAAGTATTCAAAGGATTGTTAATATATTGCTCAGTTTAGTATGTTTCACTTTTGGAAAAAAAATTTATAGGTTGAATCTCTTGATTTTATTATATACATATATATTTTGTTAACTAATTTAAGTTTATATAAGTTCATAAATACATCAGAAAATTTAAATGTTATATGGTTTATTTTGAATTAATTAAAAAAAATTGGGTCAGTCCTTATATAGAAATAATTATATATATGTACATATAAAACTTAATGATTATATTTCAAATTTTATAGTTTAAATGCTTTATTAATATCAAACAATTTTAAACGAGGCAGTAGTTTATGCGTATGAATTATTGTTGGTTATTCCTAATCTTATGTCATAATGATTCATTGATTGCTAATTGAATGCTGCATAAATCAAGTTTGTCAAAAGGGGAAGATGAATCATTCATCTTTGTCATCTTTTATTTCTTTCCTTTTTGTCCTTTATGTGATTATCTTTAAACTTATTCTTATTTATTCATATACATCATGTTATCAATTGATCATACTTGCCTTATGTTTAACTATTCCATCACACAATTATGGAATGAATATATTTGATATATTCAAACCTTAATTTTATATCTCATTCTTTGTTGTTTTAGAATAAAATTAATAAAACAAAATATGGTATTAAATAAAATACTGATTTTATTTAAAAGAAATTTAAATAAGATCTAAATACATTTAGACTTCATAGGCCCATTAAAGATCCAAAATGGCTAAATTTTTTGAAATTCACTCATTTCTTCCGCAGCGAGCTGGCTCAGTTCTAACAATGGTATCAGAGCCTAATAGTCTATGCGGTATAAATTAGTCATGTTAGGGCTAACTAATTAAGCTTGCCCACTAAGTACGGTGTCTAGAAAGGTAATGTCTAGGATTGTAATTAGGTAATCAAGTGCCATGTCATACCTGGTTACCAGCCTGGCCTAAAAGGTGGAGTAAGCCCAAAGGTTACCCCTAATAGAAAAGGCCCAATTTAATTGGGCTTTGGACTAATTTTCAAAATAGTTTTGAAAATTAAGACAAGATTTTAAATTTAAAAGTTAAATTTAATAAAAAACATGTTTATTATAAAAGGTTATAATATAACATAAATTTTAAAAATGTTTGAAAAGATAATGAAAATTTCAAAATATTTGAAATTGTTTAAATATTAATTTCAAAATTTAAACTTTATTAATAAGATTTATAAAATAAATTAATTAAATGAGTTAATTAATTAATACTTATCTACATGTATTATATATGTTGATATATGTTATGTTATTTTAAGTGTTAAGATAACATAAGTATACATGTATGTAAGATAAATTTTGAAATTGACATAATTTAATTAAAACTATTTAATTAAATAAATTAATTAAATGTTAATTAATTAAATAAAAAATACGCATATATAAGATATATGTGTTATACTATAAAGGTTATAATATACACTATAAAGGTTATAATAGATATGTCAAGTTGTATTGAAATACTAATTTAAAATTAAATAAAGAGTTAATTAATTAAAAAAGATTTAATTAACAAAATGTTATACATAAGAATATTGTATAAGTTAATTAAAATATAAAAGTTATATAATAATGAAACTTATATAATATGAGTGTATAAACTAAAGGGGGAACATTAAAGAAACCCAAATAGACTTAAGGAATAAATACATACGTAAATGTACGTATACCATGATTTTTGATGTGTCTGACACTTAAATCATGAGGGTATTTCATCAAAATTACATTATTCCATAAGTCGATATCACTCAATATAATATATTGAAGATTATAAATCTTCAATATAATGTTGTCCTCTACCATATATATTAATAATTGCATGCTCCTTAGTTGTCGAGCAAACTCAAGCTGGGGATGTTATGTGTAGTATTATTAATATATTGAACAGATGAGGTAAGATAACTATATGTATATGTTGAGCAAACTCAAGGTACATATACTATACTTAGGCCATCACGATATGGTAGGTACGAGTGAATAATCCCTTTCGATTTGTTAAGCAAACTCAAGGTTGAAATGAGATTAGGACAAGGAAAAATAGGTTAGGAGTTGTATGTGATACAACCGATAAGAAGTTATCCATTATTTGTGGGGTTATGATTTGTTGAGCAAACTCAAGGTCGGAATACCAAGACAGACGAGTCCTAACACCCACTAGTGAATTCGAAAGACTTCTATGTTTCATCTTAGGGTTTGGAGAAATATAAAAGACTAGTGGGAGCCTTATTAAAAAAATGAAATGGTAATATTTAACCTTTCTAATATTGTAAGAACATATGCTAAATAATGATATAATTATCTACAATGAAAAATTTGTGCATTTAATATGATTGATAAAATGTTTATCAATTAACATAAACAAACGAACTGAATTGAAAGTTGACAAATGGAAATAAAATATAAATTCCTATTGCATGTTAACGTTTCAACACCCATGCATGTGCTTGATTTTACAACTACTATATACATTCGTGGTTTGGTCACTAATGCATTTATTTGGTTAAGGCCATATATTACATTCTATTATTTTTTAACTCTAAAAGCAATATAAGACTACAGATATTTTATCCATATACAATTGCATATAAATGTTATATGGTAAATGGTCAAAGTTTGCAATGTACAATATTTTGATGAAATTAGTTCATCCGAAAAACAAAATAAACCTTAGTGCGAGGTCGAGTATTCAGTCTGATTGATTACAAAAGGAATCATATTGTGTTGATGTAACACAAGACTAAAAACTACAAGATAGATATAAGAACTCGATTGCTGAAATGTCATTTTGATCGGTTTACTTAAAGTGCAACATATTTGATATCCTTAAATGTTAAGGATAATCAAATGCGATTTTATAAAGAGTTTGTTATGATATTGTAGTATGGTTTTCTTTTGAATAGTTTGACCATTTAAAAGGTAAACAAATGTATAAGAATATATGTAATTTAAGGTACATTTAGGATAAAGAGAATGAATAGTCACTTCTACTTCATAGAGAAACATTGAAAATGGGAATTGTAATAATAATTGATACTTAATATTGGAATAAGAAATATGATTTCTATTCCGAAATGTATTTTCATATAGAAAATTGTTTTCTATGAGATTTATTTCTTTAAGCTCAAGATATTTGATCAAAGAACTCTCCACTATAAATAGTTACAGTATATGGAATAAACAAATTGTATTAAGTGAATTATAAACCTTTGAATTTAGTACGCTATTATAGTAATGATGGAAATAGTGGGAGCATGCCATATAGCACTTATTAATTGCATCATAGTACGAAAATTGTTTCTGTAAAACTTACCATACATTATTTATGAAATAATGATTATTTTTGGGTATCGACTGAAAAAAATAGACATAGGTATATTTCAATATGAATATTATGAATATTCTTTGTGAAATAAAACTATAATGTGGTAATTCTTTTTATAACAAAAGTGATGCATTTGAAAATACAAAAGTATCTAATATTATTTATGGTTGTTTTAGAATTATAGACTAAGTTGTAGTTTTGATAAATAATTTTATTGTATAATTTTGAATCATGTGATATTTGTTAATTATATCTCAAACAATAAAGGGCTATGCACCCATTTAGTAAGAGTATCATAAGAGTTGATGAACTCTTAGGATTGATACATATAGATGTATGCAGTAATAATTCTATAAATACCAAAACGGTTCTGTGTACTTTGTCATATTCACCGATGAGTTATCGTCAACATAGACATGTTTATTTGATACACATTTAGTATGCCTATGTTAAACTTATAGAATATAAAATAGAAGTAAATAAAATAACATGCGATAGAAATGATTTGATTTGATCGAATGAGTGAGTATATTGAAAAATGTTCCGAACGTATCTAAAATGAATAAAGATTCAATCTCCAAATTACTCCTCCATATGATACATAATAATGCATCGATATTGAGTAATCGAACTTTGTTAGACAATGTAAGATTAATTGTGAGTGAAGTTGAGTTAGTTTCACTACAAGAAAAGAGATTATTTATAGCACTAAAAAACATCAACAAATAGCGTTTGAACGGTGTGTGCTATATTCGTCGCACCAAACAATAAAAATGAAATAAAATAAATATATAAAATGCTATACATTGGTAAGGACTAAGGAACAAATAAAAGGCGGGCTAAAATTCATTTTGGCCGCCTTATCACTTTATTATTTCATTCCCAACTCATCATTTCCTTGCCTCTTTGCCCAAAAATCAACAATGGAAACCCTAAATAAATTTTTCCTCTTTTGTTTACCGCTCTACTATCCATGAGCTCTGCCTTCACTTTTGCCTCTTTCTTTCCCTTTATAATCACCTCCGCATGAATCTACCTTTTGAGTATTTTTTGGAAAAATGATAGCTTTGACTCTGACGATAAGATGTTGGTTGGGGACATCATGTAATATTGAGTTCAGAGTTTGCACTAGGAATAACTAAAACGAAACGAAGCTGAAGCAACTAGAAGGACTTTTAGGAGAGCTCGAGCAATTTTCAAATCCAAACGGTTCTTTTCCCTTTTTCACTTGTTATGTTCTTGAAATTTATTCCTTACCTTTTTGTTTTTACAATTTTGTCGAGAAATAAATATTGTAATTCATAGATTGGTTTAGTTTTGAATTAATATACCCGTAGATTGAGCTTGAGCAGTATCCTACAAGACCACACATAGCATCCTGAGTAATCTATACTGCACTTATCTATTCCTTTTTTTTATTTTTTATTTTTAAATGTTCTATTTTTGGGATATGATAGTCATTTTTATGGATGTAGCATGTTTTAGACCTCCTAATTTAGTAGTTAAAACTTCTTATAAGTAGACTATTTACGTTTGAATGTTTGTAAACTATTGAGGATGCATTTGTTAAGTACACAAAGCACTTGAGCGGAGTTAGAAATGTAGGTACAAGTGGAAATGGTGTTAGTGAAGCAACGTGTTTTTGGGTATTTGAGCAAAATAAAAGTTTAATGAGGCAAATGTTTAACTTTGTTTGATTGTGCTAACTATTTATTTAACGTATTAAAATTAAATTTTTTATATTAATAGCTAAATAATTAATAAAAACACATTGGCGACTCACTGATGTTGAAAACAGTACAGAAACTGTCATTAAGAAGTACTATAGATGCCCATATGGCGATAATCATGGTTATCACTTACCAACAACACAATAACTATGTAACTGGTACATACGGCACCAAATGTCTTAATTGTTGGAATAATATGTGTACTGAGACGATGTTTGTGGGTTTCACTTCGGTGACTAATACTGTAGGCCCTATATATGTGAAAGGAGCAGTGATGTATATGGTTATCGATGATTTGTCCATTATGTATATTTCCACTGTATCCAGTATTTCTCTGCTGAATAAATTTGAGGTTATGGACATTGGTTCACTCATGGAGAAACATGTGGATCTAGACATTAAGAAGGGATTGAAGTTGATGAAGTCCTAGTCAAAAATAGTTGTTATAAATATCTTTCTTAGTAACAAGTATAATTAGCATGCACTCAATGTTGACATTAAGTTGCTCTTGTTGTTCTTTTAGTTTTGTGTTTGAGAATGCAATATCCTGGAAATAAAGAAATGAACGAGTGTGGATGCAGCACACAGTAGTGTTATATATGGTTTCTTTATAACACCTTTTGATGGATAGCCACTATAATTTGATAACATTTTTAAATTCAATGCATATTATAATGTTGCTTAGTTCTGTTTAATATTAAACTTCTGAAGGTTCTTTAGTGATTAAGGCACCATAAGAGGTGCTGTTTTGCAACTATATAACAAGTAAAATTTGTTGTTCCAGTTTTATGATAAAATCATTAGAGCATCAAGAATGATAACAACATTGAAAACTGGTACTAAATAAACAAAACGCCAAATTAATTTTAAGTCGGTATGTTGTTAAGCATAGAGGAGTACTTGTATGGTGTATGATAAATTCCTATGGTGTTTGCTTACCACTCAAGAATTTTTTTTACTGTTTCAGGTAAATCGCAAGCTAGTTTTGACAGTGCTCGACCTTTCATTTCCTCTTGCTTCTTCTGATCTTGGTGCTGATAATCTTGAAAATCAGTTTATCATGATAAATTTGCAACTCTCAGAGGTACACCGGTCTATACTTTAATATGGCACATAAAAGTATTTTATTATTATGTTGAAGCAAACTATTTTAATTTTTGTAAAATGTTAAGGCTCACAATAAAATTGAAGAAATGGCAACTAGCGGGATTGATACTACTTCACTCGAGGATGAGGCCTTTGATACTGAAGCTGCTATGGACAGATGCATATTAAAGCTTATTGCTAGTTACTGCAACTGTGAGTAATGAAAATGAAATCAGTCTTTAAGTTAGTCTTGCATTACTTACTATTCTAAAGCATAAAAGTAATTTATTATTTCAGGTGATAAACTTGCAAGAGCCACAGAGCTTGTTAGATTGCTTACTCTGGAAAAGTCCCTTAAGGGCGCAATAAAGCTTGCAACTGCTCTAAAACTTCCAGCATTAGCAGAACATTTCAATGGGATATTAGAGGTATAGTTTCATATCCCTCCCGAGCATTTAATCTTTTTTTTCAGTGGCGAATCTATTGCTTAAACAAGAAAACAGGACTAAACATTGCCGATGTTGACAATTAGCCTGCAAACATTTTGAATTAATGCAACCCTGTTAAAAATCCTTTTTTATTTTGTTTCTCAGACACCGCCTTAAAACTTTGTTATCCATGTTTTATTGCCCTAAATCAAAACCAATGCACAACTGCTCCTCCAATTTTATTTTCCATGCCCTAAAATATTAAATCTGATTTCAATGTTCCGGCAACCTTACATCCTGTAACCATTGTTCCATCTTTCATCATTCGCGAGAGAGTACCTGGTGTATGTTTGTATTATTATTTTTTGTTCTACCCATTTTTTATTTTGGGATGTTTTGATGTTTTAAAATTTTTGGTTGTTGAGATTACAATATCCTACCAACAGAGTCAGACTATTAGGAATTAGGTCTACTCCGTCAACAGGATTAGGTCTACTCCGTCAATAGAATCTCCAGACCATCTATGTTGAGGGTAACTGAATTCAACGATGGTACTAGGTTTTCTGTTACAATTGGTAATTTGGGACAGAACTTGTGAAAAGGGTGGTTATATAATTGTAAACAAATTTGGTTTTAATTTTTTTCGTAAATTAGTAATTCATGATCAATTTTTATGAAAAACTACCATTACCAATGCTTTGTTACTGTAATTTAACTTATTGTATCATCTTTTGAGTCATGGTAGGGAGGTGGGTGGGTTTCAGTGTGAACCTTGCTGGTTGTCCATAGCTTCAGGATTAAGATCAGAAAGGGACAGCATGGTAATTTTACTGTCTATTATCAGTTGAAAATCAGTTTCATTTTACAAATTTATCTGGTTGTCTGATTTTTGTAACACCAAATTGTACAATGTTAGAAAAAATCATTTCTGTCAACATACTTTTTTGTTGGTCAAATGCTTCAGTTGATTTCACGCTGCTTTAGACATTACCCGTGTGCTATTCATTTCCGTCCATTAGATACTTTACTTCAATATACCTCTAAACCTAATCCCCAAATTCCATTTATGCATTGCCGCCCGCATCTGTTGCTCCATAAAATTCCACTACCACCTAAATTTCGATGTGTCCCCGTCCCCCTATTCAGACTCCATCAAATTAGTGCCGCCTATCAAATCACCAAATCGCCACTATGCATGCTCTTAGACTCCAACTTTAACTCCGACTCCAAATGCACCACCTCCGCTTGCTATTTAGTCGGTAATTTTTTAACCTTATCGTAGTATTTGAATCATCGCTGCTTGCCTTTAAGCATAAATAAATTAATTCAAATTATATTTGGTTATGAGGCATTTGAAAATTCGTAGGGTATCCGTTGAACTGAACCAAAGGCAGCCTAATTTTTTTCTTTTTGTCTCCTATGGAAGTGGTGCAAATATTAGCTAGGAATTGGTGCGTCAAACAATTCCATGTCTTTCTTTCATCGTCCGTAAGAAAGACATGGTGGCTTCTCTAGCACAAGTTCTGAAATGACAGGGTTGCAATTTTACAAAACTCCTCAAAAATCCGTTGCTATGGTAATTTATATGTTCTTGACCTAAATACTAAAGAGTTTTATCACAAAAATACAGTAAACTATTTGCAGTAAATACCCATTTTGTTTACATGTGTAGATTTATTCTTACTTTGAAAACTTTGTTTACATGTTATTTCTTATTGAATTATCCTTGTTAAACATTATTGTATGTATCTTCATTTGGTCCACTACGTAGTTTCTGACCTAGATAGGAAAAGAATATGCAGTGGCAGTAGGAATGGACTTCTTTGGCTATGGGAAGCCACTGTCAACATATAATCTTTTTTTTATAACTACACTGAAGTGGTTGGTTTCTGTCATGCATTACGCTCATGCCAACAAGCGTGTTTATAGGAACACATTAGAAAGTGCATTAAATTCACAAGTTTGAAATGTAAGTGATTTAGTGTGAAGAGATAATATAAAGGTTTTAGATCTCTAAGATCTTTAAATATTAATATTGTGCAATTTTGACAACATCTATATATCTGGCATCTAAAATCTTTAAATCTCTACCTTTTTTCGCTTACCTTCTCAATTCCTTAATTGAAAGTGATTTAAACTATATATTTGATCTTATACCCTACCTAAGCATGAGTATCCTATCTATTGATTTTTAAAGAAACCCATGAGTTTAGTTAGTTCAATTCGTTTTCTCCATATTTGCATTGTGCAATGTTTCGCTACAATACTGGTTGACTGTGCCAATCTTAAGTGATGTACATACATATATTGTGTTGATATGTCTGCTAATATTTTACAATTTCAGGCTAATGTTGCTAGATGATTATTCAATACATGCATGCGTTGTGTTGCATAAATCTTATACAATCAATCAGTGACAAACGATTGATTAGGTTATAGGCATGGTTATTCAATATTGGTAATATTTCATACTGATTGATTTGGTTTATTTGTAGATGTGTGCACTATATTTATATCGTTAAATGTGTGTACTATATTTTCATACTTGTTAATACAACCTATGTATCTGTAAATGTGTTCGCTATGTTTATATATGTAAATGTGTTCACTATGTTTTCATACTTGTTAATATATGTAAATGCATAGATTTATCATAATTTCAAGTTACAACAGATAATATCTACTTACGTATTTTTTTGGCATGCAGGAATCGTCTAAGTTTGTTGATAGCTGGTAATGGGATTGAGCGAGGAGGGAAATATCACATAGCTATAGTGTATCATTTTGATATGTGAGTTGTTATGATGCATCATTTGCTAGGAAATAAATATAAAACCATTTTAGGAAGTTGTTGTAAATATGTAATAAAAATGAAATATATCAACATTGAATAATATGTATGAAATATCATGTGTTTAATTTATATATTTTGTTTTTGTATGATATTATGCATGTGAAATCTATTATATTTATATTCAACGAAGAAACGGTATTATATAAGTGAAATCTATAATATTTGTATATTCTATAATTAATTGATTCTTTTGAAAGCTAAAACAATAGTAAATAAAACTTGTAAAAATGATATTACATTTTATAGCGTTTTAAAAATGCTATAGAAAAGTAACTGCTATCGTAAAATACCAAACGCTATGGAAACAAGACATTCTATAGTGTTTTGCTTTTGCTAATACAAGTCGATGGTCAAATATAGCGTTACTTTTAATATCCTTTTACAAACGCTATGGAAACATGATTTTATATAGCGTTTTGTTTTTGCTATTACAGTTCGATGATCTACTATAGCATGCCGTTCCAGAGCGTTCTCTGAAACGCTATGGTAAACTATAATAGCGTTTTTCAAACGCTATAGAAACCCCAGTTTGTTGTAGTGTTTCTTTCTATAAGGTAATGTACTTAAGGGTTTTACACAAGGTTAATATTATTTCATCTGAATAACAGTTTATAAAAATTTACAAGATAAGGGTTTATAAGAAACTCCAACATATCCTAGTCCAAGGAATTGGAAGGTTTTGCAAGTCAAAAGATTGCATGTAATAATTGTTCATGAGGGATCATGTATGAATCTCCCCAACAGGATTTTGAAAAGCTATCGTTGGATGACATATTTATGTTTCGAAAATAATTTTTGTAAACTAAAACCAATTCAGTTTTATAAATAAAGAAATTCATAAAATGTTTATGAATACCTATTCTATTGCACTAAGAAACAATTTTTGTTTCAAGATATACCAACTTCATTGTGAAGAAATTTCTTTGAGGAATTATTGGTAGTAAAATGGAATTGGATACGATCCATGGATAGAACTGATTATATGAGATGAAATGAAATTAACTAACCTAAACGAACACATAACATTAGAATGTCTAATAATTATTCTCGCATATCAAAAATAAAATATGAGTTTCTTATTAATGTCGAAAATATATAATCCTAGATTGTTTAATTAAACCATTGAAAGTGTTGACTCTATATGGCATTATGCGCAAATCCGAAAGAATTCTAAGTATGCTATCAAAATATATATTTTGGTGGTCGTAACTAAAGGGATATGATCCATCGACCTTGACTGTATCTTTATGAGTAAGACTAATGCAGTTGGAATTAAATGAGAAATGTTGATAAGAATAATATCGCAAATTTCAATCGTTGAAATTAGCGTAATAGATTCGATATTCAATATGTTCAATCAATTCGGCTTTACTCAAAAAATATCGCTTGATAAGTCCTATTATTTTGGTACATATGTATTGAAACTATAAATTCTAAATAACGATTTAGAGTAGGCTGTTTACACATATTAACCAAAAAAGTCTCAAAATCGGTGGGAGCAATATTGAGTTTGTGAGTCTTTGGATATGATCTAAGAAATGATACGAAAGTATCATTTTATAAGCATCAAGATTGAATAAGTATTTTGATAGAAATATCAAATAGTTTGATTTTCATCAAAGTGCAGAGGAAGCGTGTGTTCATAAGAACGAACGTTAAAAGGTACAATGATATTTCTAAACTATAAGTAAACAATACATTGTTGATTTTAACAATGTACTTTAGTTAAAATCAGCCTTAATTGTTTTAATACTCAACATAGGATTAATAAATGTTGACTTTTATAGTAAGTACAAAAGATGTCAGAAATGTCCCAAATGATATGCAAGGACACCTTATTAAAATGTTTAATACGAAACATATAAGATTGATTCCTTTGCATTGGCAAAAGGAATTATCATACATGCTTTGTTGCCTACGATATCATGATTTGCTTATGTATTTGATACATGGAGAAATTATCAAATCCAAATTGATATCACTAAATGGTTGTTTGAAATATTCTCGTGTATTTATAAAATACTAGATAATTGTTTACAGAAACAAAAACTTTTATGAAGGAGTGTTCGAACTCAAACTTCATAAGTCATATTGAGTGCAGTATGACAATAATAAATTACAGTTAAGAATCTTTAAGTTGGAAATGTTCCAAATGAAAGATAATAGCTAATTCAATGAAAAAGGGTAAGTACATCGCCTAGAATAGCGCTATAATAAAGACAGTGAATATAAAAATATAAATGCACAAATTTATAAATAAGCCGATTTCAAATGTTGAGAATCTCATAACATTTCTATATGATATAGTTTGTAACAAAACTTATAGCTCACTAGATATCGAGAGACATACGCTGAATTGTTCTACATGATAAAGCAGTTTATCACCGTCGAAGAGAGTTGATTGACAGAGTAGATAATTAAAATATAATAGCATACCCGTTCACAAAGGGACCGACCTTATTGGTTTTGAGAAAACCGATTGGAGAAGTTGGATAAGATTCCATAATTGACCCCAAGTGCAAGTGGGAGATTGATAGAGTTAGGGGTATGCCCTAGGGGCAATTATGTAATTTGTTACGTGTTTGTGCCAAAATTGGTCACAAACCCCGAATGTTGTGAAAACACCAGTGTATGAATATAAATCAACAATATTCACACACAAATCTCAAATCTAAGCAAACAGAGTATCACAATTCAGAAATAATGAACATAAACACGAGATTTATAGTGGTTCGGCGATCTTGCCTACGTCCACTCTGAAGTTGATGATTTTATTGATGTTCACTTGATGATTACAATTTCTTCTGATGTAGTACAACTGATTATATGATTACAATCTGAATCTAAGGAAGCAGTGGTGATTCTGAGTAAATCTGGCAGAGTGTGGGTGCTCTTTAGCTCCTAGAATTATCCGACCCCTTTTCTAAATGACCAGGGGCTCTATTTATAGGTGTAGGAGGCTGATATTTCGCCTAAATTGAAGGGAGACCAGTTCTGGTACGTGAGGGGGCCCACATGGCCGAAATCTGGAGATCCGGGCCCACTTTGGGATCGATTCGACCCTTGGTTCGAATCGATCAAGAAAGAGTCCAATCGAGCTAAAATTTGGGGTGGACATTCTTCATCATGTGCTTAAGCTTCTGTGAAAATTCCATAGCATTTGGACTTGTGGATCTCGAGTTATGATCGATTCGAATTGATGTTTCTCGGCAGGTTGGTTCGTTCGAATCGATACGATCGAATCGATTACTTCGAATCGATGGTGGCTCATGGCTTCGTGGTGACGTGGAGCGAAACTTTAGCTTTGATCCACTTTATTCGCCTACTTGATCGAGTCGTCTCGGAGATTTCGCTGCTTTGACTCGATGGATTCGAAGGCTTCAGTAATCCCTGGATTCGAAGTATACTTTGCTCGTATCGATAGTGATATGGTTCAATCGATACGAAGTCAACATAGCTGGATGGATTCGATGCAAGGCATCCCGATGGATCGATTCGAAGCAGAGCATCTGGTTGGGTACGAAACAGGATATCTCGAGGATTCGAATATGGATTCGGGGGATGGATACGGAATGGTGTGACTTCATGGATTCGGAGGACTCCATCGTGAGGGATACGAACCACCGAGCCCAGTTGGATACGAAGTGGGGCAACTTGATCGATTCGAAGTACTCCAAGCTGATGGATGCGAAGTGGAATGACTCCATGGATTCGAAGCACTTTAACTCGATGGATACGGAGTGGCTTCAGCCGGATGGATTCGAACTTAGGGTCATTACCTCCAACTTGCATCGATGATATCTTGAACGTACGAACTCGGATTGACTTGAAATTTGGAACGTTGGCTTTCATGAATTTGCTTGACGTGTCTTATCAATTGTAGCCCGATCCGAACTCGGACAAAATTCATCGATATCCATGGTGAAACAATGTATAACGAACTTTTACGACGAACTGTCTTTAGTTTTCTAATCAACTTTTTGGTGTCACGGCCTTGCCAAAAGGCGGGATAACATTTGCCCCCCAAAACATGCCTTGCGATAGGATGGTGTGTTTTGTAATGCCATAAGCTGGATGTTCATATCCTGCTGATGACCTGCAAAGAAATTGATAGTCTTTCCTGACCACGAATGTCGATCGTTCGCGACCGTATGTCATTTGAGGTAATATGGGACCTTTCGAGGTCGGATGTCGTTCACGGCAAAATGTGATCGTTCGCGATCGCATACCATACTGGGTGAATTATGACCGTTCGTGGTCGGGTGCCGTTCGAGGCGAATTGTGACCGTTCGTGGTCGGGTGCCGTTCGAGGCGAATTGTGACCGTTCGTGGTCGGGTGACGTGGAAAGAGGAATGTGACCGTTCGCGATCGTGTGCCGTACGAGGCAAAAATGTGATCGTTCGCGATCGAATGTCATATTAGGTGAATTGTGACCGTTCGTGGTCGGGTGTCGTACGAGGCAAATGGTGACCGTTCGAGGTCGGGTGGCGTTCGTAGCGATTTGTGACCGTTCGTGGTCGGGTGCCGTTCGTGGCGAGTTGTGATCGATTCGTGGTCGGGTGCCATTCGTGGTGATTTGAGTGTGCCCGGGGAGGGACTTAGTATCATCGATACCAGGTTTCACGTTCGAGTGAATTCCCGGATTGTTTGTTGCAACGGTTTATCGCCATCTCAGAGCATGCCTAGAGACCGTTCGCGATCCCGTACATGTGTAAGTGGCTTAGCCGTTATGAGATTACAAGTAGCATTTTCTCATTGAAAATAAGTCTTTAGCAGAAATGTTAAACAGAATTAAGTTCAAATGTTCAAATCAAGACGAAACAAAAGCAAAGCAAGGATGTCAAAGTGTAAATTCCCACAACGATAGGGTTAGTAGTCATTCAGCGCATGCTTATGGACCGTTCGTGATCTCGCACATGTGCAAATGATTTACCCGTGTTGGTGAGAGGTTTACGACTTGTTCATCGTTATTTTAATTAATTAATAATCATACGGTGTCCTGGTTCAGGATCACCCCTAGCCGATGTAGACGGTGGTTGCTCTGGTTCCACCATTGGAGCTCGCCTCCTCACATACTGAAGTAGCCTACCGTTCCTGATATGCCCTTCTACTTCATCCTTTAGGTGTCTGCAATCATTTGTGCTATGTCCATTCAGCTCGTGGAATAAGCAATATTTGTCTGATTTTCTCTCGTTGGTAGTTGGATTCCGTCGTATTGGTCTACGATAGGCAACTTGCTCTCGGGTGTCTTGGTAGATTCGCTCCAAACCCTCGTTGAGTTCTGAATAGGTGGTAAATCGCGGCTCCCTTCGTTGCCGCTTTGACCTGTCATCATTTTCTTCAGCCTTTTGTTTTCTTTTATCCTGGTCTGAATCCTTTTCAAGGGGCTTTTTGTGTTTAAGTGCATAAACTTCTATTCCCTCCCCTTCTACTCTTTCAGCATTAGCGTCTTCCAATCGTAAAAACTTTTCTGCCTCGTGATAGAATTCTCCTAGATCCATAGGCGGATCCTTAGTTAATGAATTTTTGAATTCCGTGCCGTCAGCTACTCCGGACACAGCTGCCATCATAACCATGGATGGATCTGGCCGATACACCGATGTTGCTGCCGCATTGAACCGCGTCAAGAAATTCCTCAAAGACTCCCCAGCTTTCTGCTTTAGCATTGCCAAACTCATCACATTCTTGGGTCTTGAAATATGAACCCTGAATTGCCTCATAAATTTCTCAATCAAATCGGTCCATGTCCCAATGGAGCCGCTCTCCAGCTGTCTGAACCATAAAGCTGCTATGTCTGTCAAATACAATAGGAAGCACCGGGCCATGACTTCCTGTGGTGCCCCCAGCACTTCCATGTGCCTTATATACCTCGTTAGATGGACCGCAGTGTAACGACCCGTATTTTACGGATCGAAAAGTTTGTCAAAATCTGGGATTTTCAGCATTTTCTAGTTGTTTCAGGTTTTGGTTGAAATTGCCTAAGTCCTAGGTCGTACGCGACCTAAATGTTGTTGGCAACTTAGGAGATAAGTCGTGAGCGACTTAGAGAAGATCTGCGACCTAAGGGGATAGGCAAGTTAAGGGGTAAGTCTGGGTCGAGTTGCCGACTTAAGGTAGTGACCGACCTAAGTGATGAGTCGTGACCGACTTAAGAGGAGTAGGCGACCTAAGTATTTTGGGGTAGAGTTAGGTCGGCAACGACCTAAGGAAATGTTGTGAGCGACCTAAGTGTTTGGGTGAGTTAAGTGTTAAGTCGGCAGTTCGAGTTAGCGACCTATGGGATTGACCGACCTAAGGAATATGTTAGTTAAACGACTTAATAGTTAAGTCGTAGATGACTTAGTAGTTAGGTCGTATCCCAGTTCGTTCGCGACTTAAGTTAGGTCGCGTGGGTGCTAAGTTGTTAGGTCGCAGGGTTTTGTAAGTCTTAGGTCGTAGCTTAGTAAGTTGTTAGGTCGCAGGTTGGCTCAGGTGTTAGGTCGCGTGAGTCTAAGGTATTAAGTCGTAACCCCGTTATGTCGTAGGTCGCGCGAGATTGTTAAGTCGCGTAAGTTTTAGGTCGCGTGACCAGCGTGTTGAGTTACTAAGGCACTAAGTCGTAAGTCGCTAAGTCGCGCATAGGCTAAGTCGTAGGTCGCTGGGTGTTTGGATGCGCAGAAGGGTTAGGTCGGCAGAGACTTAGGTCGTAAGTCGGAGACGACTTAAGGAGATAGCCAAATTTCGACTTAAGGAATTTTCTGCTATAAATAGGAGGGGTTGTTCTCACTTTTTGGGATCCGGATTTTTGAAGCGACGAAGTGCTGCCATTTTGAGAGCTCGACTTCTACACTTCTTCACTTCTTTTCTCCACTCTAATCTAGTGCTTACATCCATCCAAGTTGAAGATCAAGATTGAAGATTCAAGAGCTAAAGTTGAAGATCTTCATCTTTTCAAGAGAGATTTCTTCGTTTGAAATGAGATCTTGTCGGATCTAGCTCAGTTCTTCGCTGTCCAGATCTGAAGTTGATATCTTTTGAGGTTGTTTAGGTGATTTGGTGAGTGGTGATTATCTCTCACACGGATCCAAAGAAGTATATCGGATTGTTGGCCCGATTTGGTGTTAAAATAGTGATTTCCATGCATTTTCTTCATCCTATGTGTAGATCCATATAGATCCATTGTTCATGATGATGTTACATCCATTTTATCATATGTTAACTTATGCAAGTTTATTCATCAAGTTTGTAGAGATATAATCTATGTTTTCATGCTTATTGGACTTTCAACTCTTTAATTACGAAAATGCCATTATTGTTATAATTGCCTACTTAGATCATTTTTGAATGCTTGATTGCTTGGATTGATGTTTGATTTGATTGATTGTTATGAACTAGATGATTGATGATTAGATTTAGATCGAAGGTGATTCAAAAGCTAAGGGAAAGGCTCTTGAATTGGAAAAAAAAAGCTGCTCGTGGCATATGTAGCGGGATGATGAAGCTCTTATGCATAGATTTGATGATGTGATGTTGAGATGAGGCTTTGCGAGGATGTGATGAAGCGAGGCAATCATATGATGAAGACTTGGTCTAATCCAGACGGGATCATTCCAAGCATGTTGATAACTCGGTGATATGATTCGAGTTGAGGATAATGAATGGATATGGGAATAGTCGTCGAGGAGGATGACTAGGAGGCTTGGATAGCATCGTTGTTGAAGGTTCTAGCATGCTCCAAGAAAGAGTACGTTTGGGCAGATTCGATAGTCCCAACGGCCAACTGTTGATGGTCGAGTACTCTGGGCAGATTCGATAGTCCTAGGCACGGGCTGCGACGACGTGCGGGAGTTATGTCTAGAACCGGGGTTTCCATTAGCCCTTGACGGACGGCTGAAAGAATGTGCCGGTCATTCAATTAACGGTGATATCGAAGCAATGATAACAGTGATAGCTAGAGTCATGGATGTTTGGTTGTATCGTCATTCGGACTCAAGAGCGGTATTTTCTGGGTGCTTATCTGATTTAGGCCTTGGTACTTGGAAGACATCGCCCTTGACTCGAGTGATAGTAGCTTTACTTTAAATTGTATGCTCTGCTATGTTTGCTTCTGCTTAGTGTGTGTCTGGGGGCTATCACTGTAGGATGAGGTTGGAGTGGGAGGGTTGTATTCCTATTCCTTTTCCTTTATGCTCTTTTGGTATGTTGTTAGTTAATTTACTGCCCACTAAGACTGTTGTCTGACTCAAGGCTTTATGTTTTAATTCTTATTGCCTTGGGCTGTTCGTCCATTTTGGGACGGGCAGACTAGGTAGCAGGTGACAGGTGCTGTTCTCTTCTCACGATGCTGATATCGAAGACGAGCTAGAGGGTTGCATATTATCTTCTTATATGTACTGGATGTTCCGCTGTTTTGTATTTCTCTGAGAGATATGTAGTGAGGCTTGATGTATTGACTATTTGGATGTTTGTATTCAACTATTATAGAGTTTTATATGATGGCATTTTATTCTGTAAAGCTTCACTATACATATGTTCTATTGTATTTTGTCCATGCGCTGTGAGTAATACGATAGGTTCTGTTGTTTTAAATTACCCTGACAATCGTCCATGGTCGCCGGGCACACTTTACAGCGCATTTTCTCTAGATTCGGTGCAGGGGTCATGGGCGGTCGTCACATTTGGTATCGGAGCCAGGTTAATCAATTTTACCCAACGCTCGCTGTCGTAACTACGTATGAGAGACATAATTGTATTTTGATGGATGATTACTATATATAATATAGTAGTTTAGCAGTAAGTTAGTCCTTTATGCAGTTGTTTCTCTAGATGTTCTAATCATTCCTTTTTATAGATATTGAGAATGAGTCGAAGAGGGAGACCAGCTGCTAGGGAAGGCCGTGCTACTGAAGAGACTGCTGATTATGCAGCCATGTTCGAAGCTATGATGACTTCGATCATGAGAAGGATACCTGTTCCGGGAGCGGCAGTTGATGTTGGAGTTCAAGTTCAAACTCCAAAACCAGTGGATTTTGCTAAGTTGTGCAAGGATTATACTGCTCTTGGAGGGAAGATTTTCTTGGGAACAGAATCAACTATCGAAGTCCAGAGATGGATAGATGCTTGTAGAAGGATCTTTGGTGATTTGGGAATTGATGATGCAACTAAGAGGAAGTTGGCATCGAGGCAGCTTCAAGGGAGAGCTTCTGATTGGTGGAACTCTATTACCATCACTACTCCGGAAGAAGAGATTACTTGGGAGCAATTCCAGGTCAGATTTGAAGCTAAGTTCATCTCTACAGCTCAGAAGTCTGTTCTGTTCAAGAAGTTTGTAGAACTCAAGCAGGGTGGAAGATCTGTTCTTGAGTATGTTTCTGAGTTTGAAGCTTTGTCCAAGTATGCCCGGTCATATATTGAATCTGCTTATCAGAAGAATGAGAAGTTTGTAACCGGCTTGGATAGTTATCTTGGGAGGCAGTTGGTGGATCATTTGGACGATTCATTTGAGAAGCTTGTGGAGAAATCTCTTAGGCATGAGAGTCTGTTTCCTAAGGAAGGACCTGTTGTTGCTGTTACCAAGGGAGAATCTAAACCACAGCAGGGTGGAAACCAGAAGAGGAAGCAGCAGCAGCAGAAGGGTAAGGATGGCCAGAAGAAGCCGAAAGGCGAGGTGACTTGCTACAATTGTCAGCAGAAGGGCCATTTCTCTAAGGATTGTAAGAATCCTAAGGTGCCGATGAAGTGTCATAACTGTGACAAGCCGGGGCATTTCAGGAAGAATTGTCCAGAACCGAGGAAGGACAGGCAGATTGTGCAAGCCTATGCTTTAGGAGCTGTTCCGTCGTCTTCGAAAGCTCCTACTGCTGAAGAGAAGGGAAAGAGTGTGGTTGTTCAAGGTACTCTCTTCCTATGTGGTGTTCCAGTTAGAGTTCTGTTTGATACTGGAGCGTCGCATTCGTTTGTTTGTAATGAACTCGTAGACCGGTTAGGTTTGGAACCGGATATTGTTGATAGGCCATTGGTTGTGACTAATCCAGTTGGGGGTTCGTCTTGTTTGTGTATGTTATGCCGTGGTCTAGTTGTGTCGAGTCGTGGTTGCTCTTTTGTTTGTGATTGTTTTGTTCTGAACTTTGCGGGGTTCGGAATTATCTTGGGTATGGACTGGCTTAGGAAGTATGCGGCTAAGGTTGATTGTGAGAGGCTGGAGGTGACAGTCGAGAATATGGAAGGGCGAAAGATTGTGATACGATGTAAGCATGAAGAAGGCGTCTTCATGAGCTTCATGTATTCGCTAGTTGTTCCACGGGATGGACTGTCATCAGTGCCGATCGCTAATGGATTCGAGGATGTCTTTGACGAAGTCAAAGGGTTGCCGCCGCATAGAGAGATCGAGTTTCGTATAGATCTAGTTGAAGGAGCCAGACCTGTTGTGATGCCTCTTAGGCGAATGGCGCCCAGGGAACAACAGGAGTTGAGGGTGTAAGTTGATGATCTTTTGAAGAAAGGATTCATTCGGCGTAGTGTGTCCGAGTGGGGTGCACCAGTTGTGTTTGCAACCAAGGCAGATGGGTCGTTGAGATTGTGCGTCGATTATCGTGAGCTGAACAAGGTGACAAAGAAGAACAAGTATCCATTGCCGAGAATAGATGACTTGTTTGATCAGCTTCACGAAGCTAAGGTGTTTTCTCAGATGGATTTGGCAACGGGATTTCACCAGTTGAGAGTGGCTAAGGATAGTGTGCCGAAGACTGCTTTTCGGACACCATCTGGTTTCTTTGAGTGGCTGGTAATGCCGTTTGGATTGACCAACGCACCAGCATATTTTGTGGACCTCATGAATAGAGTGTTCAGAGATCAGTTGAACAAGTTCGTACTTGTGTTCGTGGATGATATTCTGATTTATTCCAGAACGGAGGAAGAGCACAAGATGCACTTGCGTATTGTTTTGGAAATCTTGCGGAAACATCAGCTGAGGGCTAAGTTTCCGAAGTGTCACTTCTGGAAGAGTGAAGTGAGGTTCTTAGGCCATGTGATTTCTGGAAGTGGAATAGCGGTTGATCCCGCTAAGGTGGCAGCAATCCAGGATTGGGTTAGACCTAAGAATGCATCTGATGTGAGAAGTTTTCTTGGATTAGCAGGATATTATCGACGGTTTATCAAAGACTTCTCCAAGGTAGCTGCACCATTAACAGGATTGACGAAGAAGAACCAAGTGTTCAGTTGGGATGCTAAGTGTGAGCAAGCTTTCGGAATCCTGAAAGAGAGATTGACGAGTGCTCCTGTTTTGACTATTCCTAGTGGGAATGATGAGATGGTGGTTTACACCGACGCATGTGGTACTGGACTTGGAGAAGTGCTGATGCAGAAGGATAAAGTTGTTGCGTATGCCAGTCGACAACTAAAGCCGCATGAAAGGAATTACCCTACTCATGATTTGGAGTTAGCGGCGATTGTATTTGCTCTGAAGATGTGGAGGCATTATTTGTTGGGAGTTCGATTCGAGTTGTTCACGGATCACAAGTCATTGAAGTATCTTTTCTCCCAAAAGGATTTGAATCTTCGGCAGCAACGTTGGCTAGAGTTTTTAGCATCATATGATTTTGGTATAGCTTATACTCCGGGAAAAGGTAACGCAGTGGCAGATGCGTTAAGTCGAAGACATGCAGGATTGGGAGCCATGTTTTCAGAATGGAAAAGTCTCGAGTATTTAGCTGGATTTGACTTCAGGCCTAGATGTGAATTGGAACCTGAGATGTTGGCAAACTTATCAATAAGACCCACTCTTGTGGAAAGGATTGGCGAGAGCCAAAAGCGAGATGATAAACTTGTCAAGATTATCCATGAATTGGAATCTGGATTGGATCCAGAAAAGGATAAAGGATTCGAGATCGATCGAGAGGGTTGGCTTCGGAAGCAAGGACGACTAGTTGTTCCCGATATAGATGAATTGAGGAGTGAAGTTCTGAAGGAAAGTCATCACTCGAAGCTGACAATTCATCCAGGTGGAAATAAGATGTATCGGGATATGAAGAGAACCTACTACTGGGAAGGTATGAAGAAGGATGTTGGAAATTTTATTTCCAAATGTATGAACTGCCAGTTGGTAAAAGCCGAACAGAAGAAGCCAAGTGGATTTCTTCAGCCCTTAGAAGTTCCTACATGGAAGTGGGAGCAAGTGTCGATGGATTGCCTAGAACCAGAACGGGAAATGAAGGGATTTGGGTCATTGTGGATCGTTTGACCAAGAGTGCAAGGTTCATTCCTGTTCGATCGACTAGGACTGCATCAAAGTTGGCGGAGTTGTATGTTAAGTGGATAGTTCGATTCCATGGTATTCCGAAGAGTATAGTGAGTGATCGAGATCCATTGTTCACTAGTGGATTTTGGAAGAGCTTCCAGGAAGTTTTGGAAACCGAGTTGTGTTTGAGTACAGCTTATCACCCTCAAACAGATGGTCAGACCGAGAGAGTCAACCGAGTTTTGGAAGATCTTCTTAGAGCTTGTGTTTTGGACTTCGGAGGATCATGGGAAGATCACCTTCATTTGGTGGAGTTTGCGTACAACAACAGTTACCAGTCTAGTATTGGTATGGCACCGTATGAGGCATTGTATGGAAGACCGTGTAACTCTCCGACGTGTTGGTTGGAAACTGGAGAAAAGCTGATGCTTGGGCCAGAGATGATTCGACAGACTTCGGATTGCATAGAGATCATTCGGCAACGAATGAAGGCAGCCCAAGACCGTCAGAAGAGTTATGCCGATAAGCGTCGAAAGGATTTGGAATTCGATGTAGGAGATATGGTTTTTGTGAAGATTTCTCCACTGAAGAATGTTATTCGATTCGGGAAGAAAGGAAAATTGACTCCGAGATTTGTTGGACCATTTCCGATTATCGAGCGAATTGGAAAGCTCGCTTACAGATTGGAGTTACCGGAAAAGATGTCGAGTGTGCACAATGTTTTTCATGTATCATATCTACGGAAGTATGTGCACGACTCGAGTACGGTGGTTTCTGCTGATAGCTGTGAAGACTTAGAAGTTGATCCAGTCGATAGAAGACCTCGTAAGCCGCTTCGTGTTGTTGAAACCGACACGAAACAGCTTAGGAGGAAGGTAGTTAAGTTGCTCAAGATACAATGGAGTGATGATGATAACGACGGTACGTGGGAGGTGGAAGAGAGGATGAAGGCAGCTCATCCTGAACTCTTCAAGGTATGGCCCTAAGGTGTCGTCTCATCTCACGATATTGTAGCTTGTTCTAAGTCTTAGAATTCTGTACGCTAAGCTAGAATTGGATGCATGGTTTGTTGATTGCTATGGATGGTAGGCGTACAGAATAGTCTTTGATTGCTATGATTGCTTGGAATTTCGGGGGCGAAATTCCTAAGGGAGAGAGAATGTAACGACCCGTATTTTACGGATCGAAAAGTTTGTCAAAATCTGGGATTTTCAGCATTTTCTAGTTGTTTCAGGTTTTGGTTGAAATTGCCTAAGTCCTAGGTCGTACGCGACCTAAATGTTGTTGGCAACTTAGGAGATAAGTCGTGAGCGACTTAGAGAAGATCTGCGACCTAAGGGGATAGGCAAGTTAAGGGGTAAGTCTGGGTCGAGTTGCCGACTTAAGGTAGTGACCGACCTAAGTGATGAGTCGTGACCGACTTAAGAGGAGTAGGCGACCTAAGTATTTTGGGGTAGAGTTAGGTCGGCAACGACCTAAGGAAATGTTGTGAGCGACCTAAGTGTTTGGGTGAGTTAAGTGTTAAGTCGGCAGTTCGAGTTAGCGACCTATGGGATTGACCGACCTAAGGAATATGTTAGTTAAACGACTTAATAGTTAAGTCGTAGATGACTTAGTAGTTAGGTCGTATCCCAGTTCGTTCGCGACTTAAGTTAGGTCGCGTGGGTGCTAAGTTGTTAGGTCGCAGGGTTTTGTAAGTCTTAGGTCGTAGCTTAGTAAGTTGTTAGGTCGCAGGTTGGCTCAGGTGTTAGGTCGCGTGAGTCTAAGGTATTAAGTCGTAACCCCGTTATGTCGTAGGTCGCGCGAGATTGTTAAGTCGCGTAAGTTTTAGGTCACGTGACCAGCGTGTTGAGTTACTAAGGCACTAAGTCGTAAGTCGCTAAGTCGCGCATAGGCTAAGTCGTAGGTCGCTGGGTGTTTGGATGCGCAGAAGGGTTAGGTCGGCAGAGACTTAGGTCGTAAGTCGGAGACGACTTAAGGAGATAGCCAAATTTCGACTTAAGGAATTTTCTGCTATAAATAGGAGGGGTTGTTCTCACTTTTTGGGATCCGGATTTTTGAAGCGACGAAGTGCTGCCATTTTGAGAGCTCGACTTCTACACTTCTTCACTTCTTTTCTCCACTCTAATCTAGTGCTTACATCCATCCAAGTTGAAGATCAAGATTGAAGATTCAAGAGCTAAAGTTGAAGATCTTCATCTTTTCAAGAGAGATTTCTTCGTTTGAAATGAGATCTTGTCGGATCTAGCTCAGTTCTTCGCTGTCCAGATCTGAAGTTGATATCTTTTGAGGTTGTTTAGGTGATTTGGTGAGTGGTGATTATCTCTCACACGGATCCAAAGAAGTATATCGGATTGTTGGCCCGATTTGGTGTTAAAATAGTGATTTCCATGCATTTTCTTCATCCTATGTGTAGATCCATATAGATCCATTGTTCATGATGATGTTACATCCATTTTATCATATGTTAACTTATGCAAGTTTATTCATCAAGTTTGTAGAGATATAATCTATGTTTTCATGCTTATTGGACTTTCAACTCTTTAATTACGAAAATGCCATTATTGTTATAATTGCCTACTTAGATCATTTTTGAATGCTTGATTGCTTGGATTGATGTTTGATTTGATTGATTGTTATGAACTAGATGATTGATGATTAGATTTAGATCGAAGGTGATTCAAAAGCTAAGGGAAAGGCTCTTGAATTGGAAAAAAAAAAGCTGCTCGTGGCATATGTAGCGGGATGATGAAGCTCTTATGCATAGATTTGATGATGTGATGTTGAGATGAGGCTTTGCGAGGATGTGATGAAGCGAGGCAATCATATGATGAAGACTTGGTCTAATCCAGACGGGATCATTCCAAGCATGTTGATAACTCGGTGATATGATTCGAGTTGAGGATAATGAATGGATATGGGAATAGTCGTCGAGGAGGATGACTAGGAGGCTTGGATAGCATCGTTGTTGAAGGTTCTAGCATGCTCCAAGCAAGAGTACGTTTGGGCAGATTCGATAGTCCCAACGGCCAACTGTTGATGGTCGAGTACTCTGGGCAGATTCGATAGTCCTAGGCATGGGCTGCGACGACGTGCGGGAGTTATGTCTAGAACTGGGGTTTCCATTAGCCCTTGACGGACGGCTGAAAGAATGTGCCGGTCATTCAATTAACGGTGATATCGAAGCAATGATAACAGTGATAGCTAGAGTCATGGATGTTTGGTTGTATCGTCATTCGGACTCAAGAGCGGTATTTTCTGGGTGCTTATCTGATTTAGGCCTTGGTACTTGGAAGACATCGCCCTTGACTCGAGTGATAGTAGCTTTACTTTAAATTGTATGCTCTGCTATGTTTGCTTCTGCTTAGTGTGTGTCTGGGGGCTATCACTGTAGGATGAGGTTGGAGTGGGAGGGTTGTATTCCTATTCCTTTTCCTTTATGCTCTTTTGGTATGTTGTTAGTTAATTTACTGCCCACTAAGACTGTTGTCTGACTCAAGGCTTTATGTTTTAATTCTTATTGCCTTGGGCTGTTCGTCCATTTTGGGACGGGCAGACTAGGTAGCAGGTGACAGGTGCTGTTCTCTTCTCACGATGCTGATATCGAAGACGAGCTAGAGGGTTGCATATTATCTTCTTATATGTACTGGATGTTCCGCTGTTTTGTATTTCTCTGAGAGATATGTAGTGAGGCTTGATGTATTGACTATTTGGATGTTTGTATTCAACTATTATAGAGTTTTATATGATGGCATTTTATTCTGTAAAGCTTCACTATACATATGTTCTATTGTATTTTGTCCATGCGCTGTGAGTAATACGATAGGTTCTGTTGTTTTAAATTACCCTGACAATCGTCCATGGTCGCCGGGCACACTTTACAGCGCATTTTCTCTAGATTCGGTGCAGGGGTCATGGGCGGTCGTCACACGCAGGGTCCGTCCTCCCATCATACCTTTCTACTGTTGGCAGTTTGAATTCTGGTGGGTTCCTAGCCAACCTAATCGCAGGAGAAAAGGGACTCTTGTTCACGTCTTCAAGATCTCTGTTTACTAATCCGCCCCTCATGGCTCGCCTGACCATCTCCGCCAATCTATCATTGTCTCCAAGCTGTAGTCCGCATTCACTATCTTCGATCCGCCCCCCGAGTCCGTGTGAGCTTTCGGGTGTCTGCCGCCCTGGCTGAGCATTCATCCCTCTATCGACGCCAGGTTGCTCGGATGTCCTTGTCTCTCTTCCTAGGTTCGGATCAACATGTCCTAAGTGTATGCCCCCCAGCTCCGGCACTGCGCCAGATGGTCCTGCTCCGTTCTGGATTCTGGTTGTTCCTTGATTTTGCGCTCCAAGTTGTCCAATTTGTTGAAGCAAATTCTGGATCATCTCCTCCTGTCTCTTCATCATTGTCTCCATCTCATCCCTGATGATGAAGATCGATGCTTGGTTTGCTCCTGAGGAAGCCTCTTGATTCCCTTCGTGCTGACTTTGTTCTGGCCTTGGCCTTCTGCTCGATTGTCTCGTCATAGCTTTTCAAATCTGAACTTTTAAACCTTCGAATTCAACTTCAAAGCGGTAGAATCCCTGAGTTCAGTTCTCGGTGAAAGCACCAAAGTGTTTGTGCCAAAATTGGTCACAAACCCCGAATGTTGTGAAAGCACCAGTGTATGAATATAAATCAACAATATTCACACACAAATCTCAAATCTAAGCAAACAGAGTATCACAATTTAGAAATAATGAACATAAACACGAGATTTATAGTGGTTCGGCGATCTTGCCTACGTCCACTCTGAAGTTGATGATTTTATTGATGTTCACTTGATGATTACAATTTCTTCTGATGTAGTACAACTGATTATATGATTACAATCTGAATCTAAGGAAGCAGTGGTGATTCTGAGTAAATCTGGCAGAGTGTGGGTGCTCTTTAGCTCCTAGAATTATCCGACCCCTTTTCTGAATGACCAGGGGCTCTATTTATAGGTGTAGGAGGCTGATATTTCGCCTAAATTGAAGGGAGACCAGTTCTGGTACGTGAGGGGGCCCACATGGCCGAAATCTGGAGATCCGGGCCCACTTTGGGATCGATTCGACCCTTGGTTCGAATCGATCAAGAAAGAGTCCAATCGAGCTGAAATTTGGGGTGGACATTCTTCATCATGTGCTTAAGCTTCTGTGAAAATTCCATAGCATTTGGACTTGTGGATCTCGAGTTATGATCGATTCGAATTGATGTTTCTCGGCAGGTTGGTTCGTTCGAATCGATACGATCGAATCGATTACTTCGAATCGATGGTGGCTCATGGCTTCGTGATGACATGGTGCGAAACTTTAGCTTTGATCCACTTTATTCGCCTACTTGATCGAGTCGTCTCGGAGATTTCGCTGCTTTGACTCGATGGATTCGAAGGCTTTAGTAATCCCTGGATTCGAAGTATACTTTGCTCGTATCGATAGTGATATGGTTCAATCGATACGAAGTCAACATAGCTGGATGGATTCGATGCAAGGCATCCCAATGGATCGATTCGAAGTAGAGCATCTGGTTGGGTACGAAACAGGATATCTCGAGGATTCGAATATGGATTCGGGGGATGGATACGGAATGGTGTGACTTCATGGATTCAGAGGACTCCATCGTGAGGGATACGAACCACCGAGCCCAGTTGGATACGAAGTGGGGCAACTTGATCGATTCGAAGTACTCCAAGCTGATGGATGCGAAGTGGAATGACTCCATGGATTCGAAGCACTTTAACTCGATGGATACGGAGTGGCTTCAGCCGGATGGATTCATGAATTCTTAAGCGTTGGTCATGGGTCATTACCTCCAACTTGCATCGATGATATCTTAAGCGTACGAACTCGGATTGACTTGAAATTTGGAACGTTGGCTTTCATGAATTTGCTTGACGTGTCTTATCAATTGTAGCCCGATCCGGACTCGGACAAAATTCATCGATATCCATGGTGAAACAATGTATAACGAACTTTTACGACGAACTGTCTTTAGTTTTCTAATCAACTTTTTGGTGTCACGGCCTTGCCAAAAGGCGGGATAACATTACGTATGTCTAACTCGTTGACCAATCTTATTCAAAATAAATGTATTTCTTTCTATTATATACTTGATATAATGTGGTTATATTAATTAATCGATTTAATTTAAAGTATATTTAATATAAAATCCATAAATGACATATTTTGTGATAGTAGTTACAAGGTGTTGTAACCATGAGTAATTTATCACAATAAAAAAATATACCATTTTAAATGTTCCTAGTCAAGATGCATCGAGACTTGCATCGATGTATCCATTGAGACTAGAGTATGTAACGCTCTCCAATGTTGGGCGGTGTATTACTCATGACTGCTGGAGGCACCTAGGGGCTACGTACTGATGGTTATTGGATAACTATGGAACGACTCACTTGATAGTTTTCTGTTGGTTAATATAACTAAGGTCAAACAGAAAATATCGATGTGGCTGATTTACATAGTTCTCTCGACTTGAGAATACTATGGATCTTAATTGTAACATCCCTAATTTTTGATAACATTATTCAGAAGATTTAATTAGATAAATTAAATAGAATATTGATGATAAGGGGATTGAAATTTGAATAAATTACACAATGGGTCGTGCTTGATAATAAAATTTTAATAGGCTTTAAATTGGTTTATAAGATGATTAAATTACACATGGGCATATTAGTAAATTAGCCAATCTATTATACACGGCTATACATTCACACTATTGCCCATTCACGTTCCATTTTTCATCTTTTCACAAATGCAAATCAAAACAAGATGAAGCCGGCCATTAACAAGAAGGAAAAAAGGAAAAAATTTAATCTATAGCTAAAGATCAAAGCTAAGAAGGATTAATCAACAACAAATCTCAAATTCCTTATCAAGTTTAAGGTGAATAATAATTCATTCCATCTCTTTTTGTTTCTATAATCCTATGACTTCAGATTTAAGTGTTTATTCGCTTCTATGATATTTAGGAATGATGATATGCTAAAGTTGTGGACTGTTTGATTTAAACAATTTATTTATATGAAAAATTCGAATGGATTTAGGGATAAAATCGTGGTTTGTTGATTTTAAAATGCCGTGGAAAATTTTTATGTTAAGTAAAACATGATTTTGGAGACGGTTCTTAATTTTTAGATTTTTCCAAGCTATGGAAATTTTATTATGAATTTTTGATGATATAATGATGTAATTGGGTTTAAAAATTTATTTTGAATATTTCAGGAAGAATTTGGATCTAAATTTTTAATACGTTTGATTACATGATGAAGTTGATTTTCTATGATTTTTGGGGATTTTTCCTAGTTGATTTATTTGGGAAAATAAATTATTGTTAAAGAAGGACTTTTCTGCAAATATTGATTTTGTCATATGGAAGGGTTTAACGTTATAAAGCATTGATTTAGATCAAACTAATGCGGCAGTTTTTACCTGTGAAATATTTGAAAATTTTTAAACTAGCCAATCAAGGGATTATGGTAGGTTAGTTATAATGCAATTTCCATGTTTAACCATAAATCAGCATTTCAGGAAAAAGGTGGTTCCGCCTATTTCGAAGGCACCATTCAACTCCTTTACCTCAGCACCATCTCAGTCGAAACCATCTCTGTCGAAACCCACATAGTCAAAACTAAGGCACATGGTATCAATAGAATTGGTACGAAGTGAATTGGTAAGTAGCAAAAGGTAGGGTGTCGAAAGCTATGCTTTCGTTAGAGTCGAAACCAAGGTTCAGTTTTAAAAAGATAAACGCCTACCTAGTTTTTGAAGGGCTTTCGACTGAATCGATACGCTATAAAGTCGAAACCCTAGTTTGTTTTCTGAAGTTATATTCCTGCCTTGTTTTACTTAAAGTTTTCAACATAGTCGAAAGCCATGCTTTCGAAAGGGACTTTATAAATAGCTTTTGAAGGAGAACTTTTTCTTTAAATAAGAAACATTTGAAAAGGTAGGTTCCGACCTAGTCGAAACCTAGCCGCTATTTTCCTTCCGAAGTATTAAAGTCATCAATACCTTCGAAAGTTCATCCTTGTTTTTACCTAGGTTAAGCCGCTTCTATTGCTTTCGAAAGGGCTTGGGGGTTCGAAGGTGATGGAGTCGAAAGGGGGTTTTGACTATGTCCTCAGAAGTTTTAATTTTAAAGGTCTTTGCTTTCGAACTAGATGGTTCCGACACCATCAACTTTTCCCCAAATTAATTTTTGTTGGTTTCAAAAGAGATACTTTCGTATATTTTTAAGAGTAAACCCAATGCTTTCGAAAGGGTACTTTATTTGTTTCAAAGCTATGTTTTAACGAATGTGTTTTTGATACCATCGAAAGGTATCATTGTTTTCGAAAGGTATATACTTAGAGTTTTGAAAAGAGGTTTTATATATTTTCGAAGGAGGTCATCCAGGGGTTTCGAAAGTGATATTTTAAGGTTTCAAAACAAATAACCCATTCTCATTTTTAAGGTAAACCATAGCATAAATAAAGATTTTGGAAATGTTATTCATATTGTTATTAACCCATAACTATATTTTAGGGAAAGGGCGGAATAACCAGTTAGGTTGACCCAGTAGTGAATATAACTTAACAGATGTTAGAATCTTAATTAAAGATATTAGCAGGGGCCAATAGGTTTACAATAAGCCCAAGAAAACTGTATGATGTTGGCATGGGCCAATAGGTTCATAGTCAGCCCATGAAAACTATGATTTTATATTGGCAGGGGCCAGTAGGTTTGTAGTTAGCCCATGAAAACTATATTTGGATTAAGATATTGACAGTCAGTCAATAGGTTACTAGTTATCCCATGAAAACTAGGATAAGAAATAAAATATTGGAGTTACCAATAGGTTCTTGGTGATCCCATGAAAACTAAGTAATTGGACAGATAGTCCATAAAAATTTAAAGGTTAATAGTAACCCTAGAAACTATGATTGAGGCAGATAGTCAGAATGAATGGGGATAGGTAATCCAGGATTGATTTATTTGTTTTGCATATCATCATAATATTTTGAAATACTATGTTTTAACCATTGTGGATGCAGGAGCATAGTATATGGTTTTATAAATGTTTTAGGATACTAGTGAGGGGAAAACCGTTTCGCTAAGCGGCGTGGTCTCACTAGATATCTAAATGGTTTGAGATGGTAAATTATTATTTATACCAGACTTTATTAGGGCTGTTATGGTAACGGTTACCGTTACCGATATACAAATACCGCTACCATACCATTTTCTTCGGTAAATAAAAAACGCTTACCGTTACCGTTACCAATACGTCGGTAACCGTTTTGTCGGTATACCGATATGTCGGTAACCATTTTGTCGGTAACGGTAAATTACCGTTTTCTGAAAATAGTAAATATTATACTTCTGTAGCTGTACCAGATCATGTACCAAAGGTCTAAATATGTACCAAATCATGCAGAATAAATCAAAAAACACATTAAATAGTAAATACATCACATACATGCTATGTCATATCAGTTTTAAATCTCACTGATAGAAAACAACAAAGTGATTTAGGCTTACAGTTTTAAACATCACATACAAGCACATATATGGTACATAAATAATAAAATTAGGATTACAGTTTTAAATAGAGTTAATGAAGCCAAATAGCCAATAAACTAAAACCACCATGGATGTCCCAGTTTTCTCATCTGCAGTAGATCATATGATGTATCTCCCAACTCCCAACAGTGTAGTCAACTAGGTGAATTGGAGGAAGATGGTCGATCTGAAGGTGGAGCTTTATCATTCAAGCCTGTGAAGGTAAAAATATGAGAAACATTTTATGGATTCCACAAATGATTTCAAACTGTTCAAATTTTATTCTTGCATTTCCAGATATTACAAGGCTTCTACAATGCAGAATATCTAATTGAAAGAGCTGAAAGAGCTGTGTTGCTGTCTGTACATAACTCTAAACCATATAAGAGCTGAAAGCAATGCTAATATGTACTGTAAATTCAAATTGAGATATGAACAGTGTTATCAAGGAGAACGTTAAATATGAACTGTAAATATGTACTGTGCATAGCCTGATCTATTCTATATCTATATTTATAAAAGCTAAATCATGTCTCTTGTGCTTTCTTTTTTCTACAAGGAGAACGTTCGAATACTTAGAACAAAGGTAATTGTATTAGACGGTGGATATAATACAAATGAGTACTGCATAAATAGTCAAATGTTCAAATATATCAATATAAAAAACCTGTTGTCAATAGTTGCATTCAAACAGCTAGACTATGAACTTGAATGACCATAATGCAGGAATTCGGGACATATACATAGGGCAGAGCAAAAAATAATGAACTATGAATATTGAATGTAGAAGAGTAAGTGAACGTCTTTGACTAGGTGGGCATAAAAAAAAAGGAAAAACCTATACTATGAACGTATTCGTAGCAAGCTCAAATATACTAAGTGAGCATCAATGAACAAGTGATCTTTAAAAATAAAACAAATAATAAATGAACAAACAAGCGATCTTTAAAAATAAAACAAATAATAAATGAAAAAATAAGCACTGAACATATTCAAACAGGTTTTTTTATAAATCAAGATATCTTTTCAGTTAAAACCACCTTGATTTTTATTAGATAATAGATGTTGTGCCATATTTTTTTGATAAAATTTAACAAACGCTTACTTGTTTCAAATTCTTCAAGTTCCTTGTAGAAAGAGACATCATCTTCGCTCGGCTCCTTGTAGAAATTGAATTCATCTCCCCTAAGCCAATCATTTGTACAAACCAATGCCTCAACCATCTTTGGAGTTAATGAAGCTCTAAAAGGGTCGACAATTCTCCTTCCCAAACTAAAAGCATTCTCACTAGCCACGGTTGAACTTGGAATTGAAAATAAATCTTTGGCAACTAACGAAAGAATTGGATACCACGCTTGATTCACCTTCCACCAATTCAAAAGATCAAAAGATTCACCATCGAGTTTCTCACAAGGATCCGAAAAGTATTTGTCTACTTCATTATTAATTTCTCTAATTTCCATTTGTTCTCTCTTTCTCTTGAGTCGCATCTCAACATGATAAAGTCCACTTGATTGAGAACTAATATTTACATGGTCCTTAGAGGTAGTTTCCTTTGTGATAGATATTCGTGCTTGTTCATTAACCCCTTTATATTCATTATATAACTTTAGAACACATTCTTTTATTTCATGGACAATGTTTTTGATTGCATGACTATCTTTTCCCATATCTTCAAAGGAAATTTGTAGCAATTCAAGTTTATATCTTGGATTGAGAACATGAGCTACATAAATCATCTTGTTCACACTCTCAAAATTTCCCCAATATTTATCCCACTTAACTTTCATAGATTTTCCAACATTTTGCAAAATCGGATTACCATCATCATTAATTTTCATTTCAATGTCAATAAGTAGGTCGGACACAACCACAAACATTAAAGGAGATGTGCAAGATTTAGTTGCACTTAATGATAAAGTGGCATCATAAAAATTTTTTAAAAAGTGAACAAAGGCCTTAGACTTCTCCCAATCATTATCGTTTGGTGGTCCAACTCTTTTTAACCCATCTTTATCTTTTTCATTGAAATAACTTACAAAAGGAGCACTTTCGTCGGCCATTCTATCAAACACCTTCTTATATTTTCCGGAACATTCAAGCATTTTATAAGTTGAATTCCATCTAGTTGGAACGTCCATGGGTATGTTTGACATTTGATCCATTTTGAACATAATAGCATATACCCTAAACTTGTCCAATCTTGCGGGGGATGAATGAATAAACTTAACACAATTCCTTATACATTCAATTGAGCTATATAGATCTTTCAAACCATCCTTAACAATCAAGTTAATTATGTGACATGCACACCTCATATGTAAGTATTCACCATTAAATAATAACGTATTCATATCACCCAATCTTTTTTTCATGTATCCAATAGCCCCATCATTAGCGGATGCATTATCGACCGTAATACTAAAGATTTTTTCAATTCCCCAACTTCTCAAGCACATCTCCAAACATCTTCCTATATCATCACCTTTATGACTCGTTATTTTTGTAAAATTAATTATTCTTTTATGTAACTTCCATTCACTATCCATGAAATGAGCGGTAACAACCATATAATTTATGTTTTGAACAGATGTCCAAGTATCGGTAGTGATGCTCACTCTTCTTTCCCCTATCACACTCATTATCATACCCTTCTCCAAAGTATACATTTCCCATACTAAACTCGCAATTTTTTGTCTCGTAGGTATGAAAAAACGAGGACATAACTCCTTTAATAATTCTCTAAACCCCTTACCCTCGACCACCCTAAAAGGCATTTCATCCATGATAATATACCTAATTAACTTCTCTTCACATTTTTTTTGATTAAAAGTATGCGGGACTAAAGTCCCCACCGCGCTGCTATCTAATAAAAGAGTAGGCTGACCTTTTGTACTTGCATTACGTCCAAAAGCAGGACATTTTGAGCATTGTTTTGACAAATGATTAGCAAGTCCGGTAGTTCCATATGCCTTGCTGTCCGCTTTCACTTCTTTTTTGCATGTTCTACAAACGCCGACATGGTATTCTTTACCATTTGCATCTTTTCTTATTTCTTTGTCAGCATATTTCCATACCCAGGAAGTTTTTTTCTTACCTAAGTTAAATAAATAATGAAAACTTTGAAAGTGAGAAAGTGAACATTCCATAATCTATTTTAAAGTGAGTAAGTGTGCGTGTGTATATACAATTTTCACAAAATTAGTTATTACTGATATAGCACATATGTGCCTAAAACTGACATAGGTGCCGAAATTACCTGTTGCACTAACGATGGAGCGGGATGGTTTAGCTTGATTTGTAGGTATAGAATCTGATGTATGTTCCTCCACGCCCTCAACATTATCACCTAGGCTTGACTGTGTTGATGTCATATCTTTTACTGCTAAGTGGCTAACTATAAAAAAAATGGTCACCCATTGAAAATAGGTAACATCAAAATACAAATAAATATATTTTTGATACAATGTCATTGTAAAACATTCAAAAAATGACTACTTCTATTATACATGAAATGCAATAGTTCAGACTTTTTGAATATGAATATAATCATGATGAGTAAATGATTTACAAAATAAACTACGTCAACTTTGAACAACCATCAAAATGTTCTAAAAATACATAACCTAAATGAAATAATCATGACTAAAAGCTTATTTTACACCTTATTTTTTGTTGCTGCTATTTTATGGATGATATATCTCTACTGTTAAGTTATAATAGTGTCATCTATGCTATAGTTAACAATATCAAGAAACCTATAAATAGAAGTAGACAAAACACTATATTTCAAGTCTTGTGTGACAAAATATGCACACACGTCTCCAATAATTACACCAAACTTCTGTTCTAAAGAAAAATGAGTATCACTATGCCAACAAAAAGAAATGAAGCCATAAACCTTTTCGCTAATACACAATTGAACTGCATCACAACATAGAAATGGATCCGCAAAATCTTACTGCTCCTTATACAAATCAACAGCCCTAACTAAGTACCCTTCACTCATGTCAACAATGGAGCAGTCACTGACCATATCTTGAACAACCTCATCACTAATATCAACATCAAACATAGATAGAGCCTCAACACAATTGGACAAGGCTGTCACCTGTTTCTTCGCCATAAAACTATTT
Source organism: Allium fistulosum (assembly GCA_030737815.1). NCBI lineage: Eukaryota > Viridiplantae > Streptophyta > Magnoliopsida > Asparagales > Amaryllidaceae > Allium > Allium fistulosum. The sequence goes on along the minus strand of CM060902.1, from coordinate 791,453,171 downwards.
TTTGACATTTAAACACTCAGCCTCAAGAACACCAACATTTACCGATTCCAGTAAAAAAAGTCGAACAAGATGCCTGAATATTCTTTTCTAAAATTGACACCTTATTTTTTGTTGCTGCTATTTTATGGATGATATGTCTCTACTGTTAATACTTAAGTTATAATAGTGTCATCTATGCTATAGTATTATTAAGGTAAAATCATTTGACAAAAATATTAGTGCTTAATTGTATCTATCTTGGTGTTCTGTTGCGTTTAATAGAGGATGACATTGACAGAAAAAACTGGCTATTGATACGCATTGAAAAATTGAAAATGGAAAGTGAATTAAAAAAACAGTTAGGGTACTAAGTTGATACAACCAAAATTAGTAAAACTAATATGAAAAACATAACTGATTGAAAAACGTACCAATTTAATTAATTCGGTTGATTCAAAACTCAAAAACCTCTAATCGGCAACTGGAAGAAGGAGAAAGGAGAGGACTGAGCTGCGACAGCCAAGGTAAATCGATAATTGTCTAATCGGCGGCAGACGAGGACGAGGTCATGAGAAATGAAAATTGAAAAGAACGAAGAAGATAAAAAAGGTAAAAGAGAAGAGAGAGCGGCTGTGTTATTTTTCTTCTATGAAAGTTTGAAACCCTAGCATTTAGCAGCGACGGATGTAAAAGTTTCATAATCCTACGGTCCAAAATAGAAGAAAGTTTGAGACAAATCAATTTATCGGTAAATTACCGATACCGACGGTTCACAATTTTTTTTACCAATAATTTACCGTTTGTAACGGTAAAATTACCGTTACCGTACCGAATGTATTGGTATACCGTTTTATTTTGTAATCGGTAACCAATTTATCGGTAACGGTATGGTAACGGTAAATTTACCGTTACCATAACAGCCCTAGACTTTATGTCTGACTCGAAGTTTTTGTTTTCCCCTTAAACTCTCGGGTACTTAATTGATTTTAAGTAGTTTGAGAGTTAAGGTTTCCAAATGTTCTTTTAGACAAATAAAGCTTCTGAGGACATGCATGAGGCAAGCTTATTATTGGAGTTCTTTTATTTTCGCTATGTGTTTTGTCTGTAAAGGCAAATTGTTTTCTTGCTTATCTATATACTCTGATCTACCAAGGGGGCATCTTCATATGTCGCTCTTGGCGTAATTTGTAATAATTGTATGTTATCTGAATGTGGTCTGCGAATTGGGATTATGTAATCAATTTGGAATATTTTGAAATGGAATGTGGAATTTGTTTGTTGTTTAAATTTTTACCATATTCTTGTGTTTCTATGTATCAATGTATCTAATGTCGCCGTATTTGGTCGTCGCGGATTAATAACTATGGATGACTACAGCATCCATAGCCATTAGTTTAGGGCCTCCAAGTAGGGGGATGTTACAAGTTGGTATCAGAGCATAGGTTTATGAAATTTTAAAAGAAACTTAATCCTAAAAGATTTTCCAATCATAATCCAATGAATTAGGTAATAAGATTGGGGTTTGGGTTAACGTTATAGTAAAGTACTTGTACTTGCTATTTATAGTTATATATATAAGTACATATTCCCCACTCTCTTAGACCGTTCTTCTGTATCTTACTAATGCTCGTATGCATATTTACTAGAAAGGAGATATGGAAGCAGGAAACGAAAGAGGAAATCTCGGTGGAGGAAGCAGCACGACTAATGGAAATGCTCGACCCACTACCAAGAGGAATCCGGGTCGACAGGCTAATGCTTGTAATCAAAATTCTGATGCCAATGTGAGTGCTGGAAATCCACCAATAGATATGGGGGCGACGTATCAGCTCTTTACTGGTTTGATGCAAGCTGGAGCTGCTGCTGGAGTTGCTGGAAATGTAGGAGGAGCTAGTCCTGTGGCTCCAGTTGGGAATATTACTTTGCTGAGTAGAGATTACACCAGTTTGGGTGGGAAGCCATTTTTGGGAACGGAAAGTGTCTTGGAAGTTCAGAATCGGCTGCTGCATTGTGAGCGTATATTTTCTGATTTAGGCCCGAATGATGGACAAAAGAGGAGGTTAGCCTCTAGACAGTTGCAAGGGTCAGCACTACATTGGTGGAATAGTGTCACTGTCGGAGTACCGGAAGAGCAGTTAACTTGGACTGATTTTAAAATGAGATTTAAGTAGAAGTTTATATCTGAGATTGCCAAGTCTGAGCTGATGAGGAGTTTATGTATTTAGTGCAAGGAGAGATGTCAGTAGTCGAGTATACTACTAAGTTTGACAAGCTGTCTCGATATGGATATGCTATTATAGATACTGACATCAAAAGGAATGAGAAGTTCATTCAGTGATTGAGGTCCAAGCTTGCTAGAATGACCATGACACATGTCCATGATCCTTGTAATATAGTGGTGGAGATGGCCATTCGCCATGAGGAGTTACTTGCTGATTTAGCTAAAGAGAAGTTAGTGGAAACTCAGGGTTCTCGGGAGAAGAAGAGGAAGTTATTTAAGAAGAAAGGAACCCAGAAGGGAGATACTACTAAGAAGTCAAAGGCTGAGGTAGTTTCTATACATGTGACAAGAAGGGTCACTTTGCTAATGAATGTCGGTCAAGAAATAAGAAGAAAGCTGCAAATAAGAAGAATGTGAAATGCTTCAACTGTGATCAAGTTGGACATTACAAGAATCAGTGCCCAGAGCCAGTTAGCGGGAACAAAGGAAAAGTTTTTGCTATAGGACCAACTAGGCCTACCGCAGCTGATAAAGGAAAGACTGTGATGGAAGGTATGCTTTCGATTTGGAGCATTCTAGTTAGAGTACTTTTTGATACCGGTGCATCACATTCATTTATATCTCAGTGTTTGGTTGATAGATTATGCTTAGAACCCACTTATCTTGTTACTTCCTTAAGGGTTGTGAATCCAATAGGAGGGTATGCAACTCTAGGGTTAAGATGTGACCAGTTAGAACTTGACTTGTTAGGTCATAAGTTTGCATGCAGTTTGCATGTTATTGATTTCGTAGATTTCGAAATCATTTTGGGTATGGATTGGTTGAGTAGGTATGAGGTTAGAATATTTTGCCAAGATAAGGAAATATCACTAAGACATCCTAACAGTCCTAACCGAGTGATATTCTCAGTAGAGAATACTGATCGGAGTGTTAGTGCTATGCTTAATGCTATGGAGGTAGGAAATAAGTTAAGCCACGTTCGGGTAGCAAGAGAGTTTGTAGATGTCTTTGAGCCAGTCACTGTACTACCCCTGAAAAGAGCCGTTGATTTTAGAATAGATCTTGTGCCAGGAGATGATCCTGTAAGTAGACCAACTAGCAGGATGACACTAACTGAGATAAAGAAATTGAAGATGTAGCTAATGGATCTAGAAGGAAGGAGTTTTATTAGGCCAAGCAGTTCGCCTTGGGGAGTGGTCGCGGTTTTTGTAAAGAAACCGGATGGGTCGTTAAGGATGTGCATTAACTATCGCAAGTTAAACGAAAGGACAATTAAGAGTAAGTACTCTTTGCCAAGAATAGATGATCTGTTTGATCAGTTGAGTGGAGCCAGAGTGTTTTCCCAGTTGGACTTGGCGATAGGTTTCCATCAGTTAAGAGTGGTGGAGGATAGTATTCCTTGGATGGCATTTCGAACTAGATATGGTTCATATAAGTGGTTGGTGATGCCATTTGGATTGACGAATGCACATGCTTTCTTCGTACATTTGACGAACCGAGTTTTCTGAGAGTACTTGGATAGGTTTGTACTAGTGTTTATAAATGACATTCTATTCTACTCTAAGGATGAGAGAGAGCATGAAGTTCATCTTAGAGTGGTGCTTGAGACGCTGAGGAAAAATCAGCTAAATGCGAAGTTTACCAAGTGTCATTTCTGGAAGAAAGAGGTAAATTTCTTGGTCACATGGTTTCAGAGAAAGGAACGTCTGTCAATCCAGATAAGATCGAAGCCGTGAATAATTGGAAGAGACCAGAGACCGTGACTGAGATTAGAAGTTTTCTTTGACTTGCTAGCTACTACCGGAGATTCATTAAGGATATCTCACGGATAGCAGCACTCTTAACTAAGCTAACCAGGAAGGAAGTGAGATTTGTTTAGTTCGACAAATGTGAGGAGGCATTCCTTAAGTTAAAGCATTTGTTGACCGATGCACCCATGTTAGTAGTTCCAAACGAAAACCAAGGATTGGTGATGTATACTGATGCATGTGGAACTGGATTAGGAGTGGTGTTGATGTAGAGTGGTAAAGTCATTGCCTACACATCTAGGCAGCTTGCACCGCATGAAGTTAGATATCCTACTCATGATTTGGAGTTGGCAGTTGTGATCTTCGCATTGAAAATTTGGAGACATTATCTCTTAGAGGAGAGATTTGATTTATATACCAATCATAAGTCTTTACGGTATTTATTCTCTTAGAAAGAGTTGAATATGAGGCACAGAGGTGGCTGGATTTTTTGGTTGCATATGATTTTGATATAGAATATACACTAGGAAAAGGTAACAAAGTGGCTGATGCTCTTGGCAAGAAACATCAGAATGTGGTGTTAGCTATGTTGGCGGAGTGTAAGGATTTAGAAGCTTTAGTCGGTTGCGATGTGTAGTTAAGATCGACTACTGGTTCTAGTCAGAGTTCCACTAGGTTGTCTTACTTGGAAGTTCGACCAGTATTGACTGAGAAAATTACTTCTAAGCAGAAGGAGGATTCAGCGTTAGTTGAAAGGATCAGAGGACTGGAGGTTGGAACAGAGATTGATGGTTTAAAAGATTTTAACTTTGACCAGAAAGGATGGCTAAGAAAGAAGGGACGGTTGTGTGTTCCGAATATGGAGGACTTAAGGAAAGAAGTTCTTAAAGAATGTCATCGATCCAAGTTTACGATTCATCCTGGAGGGACCAAGATGTATCAGGATATGAAAAGGAGCTTCTATTGTGAAGGCATGAAGAGGGATGTTGGCTTGTGGGTTAGGCAGTGTGCAAACTGTCAACAAGTGAAAGCTGAACATCAGAAACCGAGTGGGTATCTTTAGCCTTTAGAGATTCTAGTTTGGAAATGGGATTCGATATCTATGGATTTTATAGACAGGTTGCCAAGGTCAAATAGAGGTAATGAAAGTATATGGGTTATAGTGGATAGATTGACCAATAGTGCCCATTTCATTCTAGTTAAGTCAACCAGAATGATACCTGTTTTAGCTAAGTTATTCCTGAAGAACATAGTTAGACTGCATGGAGTTCCTAGTAGTATAGTCAGTGACAGAGATGCTTTGTTCACTGGTGAATTCTGGAAGAGTCTACAGGAAGTGATGGGTACCAATCTTAATATGAGTACTGTGTATCACCCTCAGACGGATGGGCAGACAGAGAGAGTCAACAAAGTACTCGAGGACCTACTGAGAGCTTGTGTATTAGATTTTGATGGAGTTTGGGAGGATCACCTACATTTGGTTGAGTTTTCCTATAATAATAGTTATCAGACTATTATAGGAATGGCGCCATTTGAAGCTTTGTATGGAAAACCAAGTAAATCACCAGCATGTTGTTTGGAAACTGGAGACAAATTAGTCTTAGGTCCAGATTTGGTTAGAGACGCGTCAGAGAAGATTGAGTTAATCCGAGGAAGGATGAAGGAAGCTCAGTTCAAGACAGAAGAGTTGCGCAGATAAGAGGTGTAAGGACTTAGAATTCTAGGTTAGAGATAAGGTTTTCATTAAGGTATCACCAATGAAGGGTGTGATACGATTTGGAAAGTCAAGGAAATTAGCCTCAAGATATGTAGGTCCATTCCATATTATAAAGAGGATTGGAAAGTTCACGTACAGAATAGAGTTGCCAAGCAGTTTGGCAGGTGTCCATAATGTATTTCATGTGTCTCATCTTCGCAACTACGTGCATGATCCAGAGACTACTATTCCTCCGACAGGGTTGGATGACTTAGTGGTAGAGCCTAATTTGACTTTTGATAGACAACCAGTTCAAGTTGTAGCTAGAGATGAGAAAAGATTAAGGAACAAGACAGTCAGGTTGGTGAAAGTTCAATGGAGCGGCAACGAGAAGGACTATACTTGGGAGACAGAGGATGGATTTAGATATACTTATCCTGATCTTCTTTGAGGGTATGTCTATATTAGATTTATATAGATAGTTGCTAGTCAGTTAGACTAGTATGGTTATTAGGAGTTGTTACAGATGATAGCTATGTTTAGTATTTAGTCCTTACTGAATTTCAAGGATAAAATTCTTTAAAGGGAAAGCCTGTAACATCCCTAATTTTTGATAACATTATTCAGAAGATTTAATTAGATAAATTAAATAGAATAATGATGATAAGGGGATTGAGATTTGAATAAATTACGCAATAGGCCATTGTAACGACTTGACTTTTCGACGCTCAAAAATCGACATTAATACATTCACTGTATCAACTGCCGAGCAATCGAATGCCAGAAAACCGAATTGTTATGGAGAAAAAGAAGAGCTAGAAGAAGACAGAAGAAAAAGAAAGAAGAACAACAGAAATAGAAACAATATCAGAATCTCAAATTCGCAGCAGAACAACATATAATAGATAAATGAATAATCTTTAAATCAAAGAACTATATCATTTTATACATTACATCATCATTAGAGTTTACAACAACAATATAAAACACAACTGGACAGTTATATAAACTTGTCCTTATACAGAATACACAGCGGAAAAATAATATCATATACAAATGATACGTCTCGCCATCCAGCTCGCCAATGAGCTCCACAGCTCGCCAATGATACGTCTCGCCATCCAGCTCGCCATCCAGCTCGCCAATGACCTGATAACCTGACTCTAGACTGCCCGTGTGGAAATTGGTGGGCACCCAGAGTTTAGGAAGGAAATAATAAACTCCAGGTCAGTCATGGTGACTGGTGTGAGAACTTAAAACAATTATTTATCTCAAAGGAAATAAAACATTTTTGCAATGCTTTTGGAAAATGAAACAACCATAAACCTCCCGCCACACACATAATGCAAACGCAGAATTGGAGGAGATTTCTTCTTATGATAGTCAAAAATGCTTACTACGCAAAATCATTCGATATTATTATCATTAGTGCATAGTGTCGAAAACCATTTCAAAAATATAATATTAATCTTAGCCAGCATACAACCATTATTGTATGCCTACTATAGCTACTACGTTCAATAGTAGGTTACCGCCACATTCCATAGCAGGTAATACAACTAAAACCGTACAGGGTTCGTATTGTTTCTTTGGATTTCCAACAAATGGTCAGGCTAAGGAACTTCCTTACACCGAATGGAAAATGCCTCTGGAAAGACGCCCCGGATCCAAACCGGATCTCTGCAAACACAAGGCCGACGCTACCTCATGCTCTAACCGAGCTGTAACTAGGTAACTAACACACGAGCTATGTCATCCCCCGGTCGTCACCGACCTTTATTCGAGGATCCTCAATCACAAAGCAACAATCACAAAGTATAATCAACATAGGTAAAATATCTGGGCTCCATACCATGATATCACCTTTTATCCAGAAGAAAATGACATACCCTAGGGGCGCTACCCCTACAAACCTTTGCTGCAACAATCCTGTTTCGACCATTACCGGGTTGTGAGGCTCGACGAAGTCTCGTCCACAAAGCTACGCTTTTTCACAAAGCCACGCTTTTTCACAAAGCCACGCTTTTTCACAAAGCCCCGCTTTTTCACAAAGCCACGCTTTTTCACAAAGCCACGCTTTTTCACAAAGCAACGCTTTGACCAACAAATGATCAACAGCACTTCGTGTGCCACATTACCAAATTGGGAATGTATCACTAGTAACCACCAACTACATAACCTCTGAGCTCGTACGTCTCAGAGAAGGGTGTTAAGCTAAGAGAATAAATTCTCCGCCACCAACAGAAATGTATTTGATAGAAACCAGCTTTACATCTCAAAGTGTAACGTTAGACACACATCCATACAAGTCCGTTCCGGGATCGAACGGAACCGAAGGCACTTCCAAAGAAGCCTTTGTAATCCGGATATTCACTAATCACGTCCGGACTTCCCATCACAAAAAGAGTGATATAAATCTCTATACCGGAGCAACTCGGTGCAGAGATATTCGACAGGTTGTCCTTTCATTTTCAAAAATATCCGGTCTTCAACACCGGTCTTCAATACGATCCATATTGTCGTATCACTAATTCGGAATGAGTTATATGACACAAAGGTCTTTTCCCGGCTAACCCGAATAGTGAGCGTTTGTTTTAAAAACAAATCAAGTGCCATTTCAAAGGCAAATATTGATAGTTGGTTATTTAACTATCAAACAACATCCACAACAAACATCCAATTTAAATAATTTTTCCCAAATTATTAAATTTCAAATCTCTTCGCGAGATACGGTTTACACTTCAACCATTTGAAAACAATTTCAAATCACATTCATTTAAACCAATTATATAAATCCTTATCGATTTATTTCAAATTTACATCCCAAATCTGTAAATTTATTTCCACACTTCATCACTTTGAAAACTAATTTCAAATCATAATTAAATAAATCCTTATTGATTTATTTCAAATTTACATCCCAGATCTGTAAATTTATTTCCACACTTCATCACTTTGAAAACCAATTTCAAATCATAATTAAATAAATCCTTATTGATTTATTTCAAATTTACATCCCAAATTTGTAAATTTATTTCCACACTTCATCACTTTGAAAACCAATTTCAAATCATATTTTCCACACTTTAAAAATAAATCAATGTTTATTTATAAAACAAATTTCCCCTTTCCTTTACAAATTTCATTGTGAAATTAAATTTCCAAATATCCATTTTTAACTCCAAATCAACTTTCAAATTGATTTCCAAATTTGTTTCAAAACCCAAATTGATTTTTCCAAACATTTATTTCAAACACCGAATCAATTACAAATTGATTTCAAAATTCATTTCAACACAAATCAATTTTCTCAAGCAACATCAAATAATTTTCATATTGATTTCCCAAAGATTTATTTTCAAATACCAAATCAATTATAAATTGATTTCTAGAAATTTATCACCTTTAAAAATAAATTCATTTATCTCTTCCAAACCATTTAAAATTCCATTTTAAATAAATTCTTCAGCTTTCAAATAATACTATTCAAAATCTATTTATAAAAACCTTTTCCCATATTTTAGAAATAATTCGATAAGGTTTCAAAAATCAACTTTATACTTTGAAATCATTTCTTTTAAATTCAACCAATTCTTTCAAAAGAATTTATTTAAAATTTCGTACTTTAATTTCAAAAATCCAATTTCATTCATTTCTGGTATCCAACGATACCAAAAATACATTCGGCTAAATTATAGCCTTCAACAAATTCAATCACAGATATAATCCTTCATAGATTATAAATAAATAATCACACGGCGATTATAAATAAATCAACACACAATATTGAAATAAATTCAAATGTTTGAGGAATCCAGTTGGATCCTCCAACCTGTTTCCCTGCATCCACAGATGTTAGCACAATACCAATTTCACTTCAATGTGAAATTATCGTGGTATATGGGATTTATAAATATCAATCCGCTATTATGCGGCGCAATAGGGTCTCATTCGCTATACAATGCGGGAAACCAACAACTCCTATATATACATATTCCAATATATATATATATATATGTATATATATATTTCTATATACATATATAATACCAATTCCACTTCAATGTGAAATTATCGTGGTATATGTTTTTAATAAATAACCTCTGCTTAATATATACGGCGTATAGGGTCTATTTAACACAATAGATAACAATTTATCATTCAATCATCACAATCATCACTATCAACAATTTTAAATCTAACTATTTAAAATTTAAATCGAAACAAACATTCGATTGAGTGAGAAGTTCTCACCTTTGTTGTAGTTGTCGCGATAGCGATTTATTTCGATTAAAATTAAACAAACGTTTAATTTTACTCAAAATTTTCACTAGCTCAAAACAATTCCAATTCAACTCCATCGCGTAGTGCTTGTCCATACGATTCCAACGCAACTTGTTTCGTCCAAAACGGACCTCGTATGAAAGAGTTATGCAATTTTAAAGATACACGAATTATAATACAAATCAATTTTTTTTTCTTATATTACAAACCCTAACCAGATTAAATCTCGGCCATCAACTTCAAAATGAACAGATCTGGACTGCACGCTTCTCCTTCCCCTTCACGTTCAAACTTCACGTATACAAACCCATAGCCGCCTACCTTCCACGAATTTTCACGACCACTACACTCAACTTGAATACGATCGGCCACCTCCATCGCGAAGCTTGTCACGAGCACTACACTCGGCCAGAGCACGGTCAACCTCGGTCAACCCCATCACCTCGATTTTTGTGAAAAACACAGCGACTTCCATCTCGATTTGCCGTCAATCTGTGGCTTTGTTTCCGATCTCCACCGTTGGATAGCTAGATCTTGATGCCCTCTACAACTTTGTAGTAGATGACTTTTGCTAATTGTTTGTAGATTTGGAGATAATAGAGGAGGAAGTTTCGAAATTCTCAACCATTAAAATCTAGGGCCGGCTACTGTTGAAACCCTAGCCTTTGTTTGCAAATTGTGAAATGGAGGTGCTTTTATAGAAAATTCTCCAAAACACTATTCATCGAAAATTTTCCAAACTCCAAACGAAGCGTGCCGGCTGGCGTTTCTAAGGTTTACCCCGCGTTCCGAACACAATGGAACGTGTTTCGGGAGCTAATTCGATTGTATGTGAGAGTTAAGGAAATAAACGATCAATTTTAAATCAAATCGATTTAAACCGATTTCGATGCGTTTTGGCTTGCCCCGAACAAACCGTACATCCGATTGACACAAAATTTGAAATCTTATAATAACATCATATTACGGATCCGATGAAACTAGTTACGTCAAAATCTGAGACCGTTTGAAAAATGGTCATTTTTACTCGTCAATTAAATATTAAAATATTCAATTTTCACACATTAACTTTTAATTTAATTTTAAAAGTTCACAAACATCATTCTAACTCCAATATGATTTATTATAACTTTATAAATCATTTTTAATCACATTTGATCCAATTTCCAATTCTTTCTGGAATTTCAAAATTTAAATTGTCGTTTTAATTAAATAATTAAATCACTATACTCGAAATTAAATTAATTCGACTTCTAAATCTTACTTATTAATATTTAAAATCAATTAAATATTCGAATTTCAAATGACGGAAATTCTAGGTCTTTACAAACTTCCCCCCTTAAAAGAATTTCGTCCTCGAAATTGCAAAGTAAGAAAAATGCCCCAAATTCATTAACTTTTCAAAAATCCACTTAGTGAAAATTTAATATTCACCTTTTCCAAAACCTTTAACTTCAACCAAAACAATTGTTTCCAATTTCTAGTTCAATTCCTATATTTTCATTTCAATTTGGAATTTGACTTTTCATTAACAAAAATTTTCTAAAAATTTTCAAAATTTTCAGAAAAATTCGCCAGCGTCTCCTTTGCGTGGTTCGATCGTAGTAGGATCACAATAGACATAAATATATATACGTCGACCCACCCGGTCGGAAAAGCAGAAAAACAGTTCATATTTCCTATTTTTATTGCGTAGGCGTACCTTTTTAGCATTTTTTAAGCAAAGCAGTTATTTATTTAGCATTTTAGCGCAACCCAATCAACCGAACGGCAGCCACGACACCTGTACTTACTCAATTTAAACACGTAAGTAACGTATACATAAAGTTATTAACAATTTACTCTTTTAAACAACTACAATACTTGCATATCAAAAGAAATGCATACTAACAAGGTTTATAAGCAACTTATAAAATTTCAACATCACTTGTAATTGTTTACAACCAATTCATATACAATGACATTCAATTATTCATCTTCAATTAGTTTACATTCACTAATTTAAATTCAAGTTGGTTCACTTTCAATTCAAGTTAAATCCAATTACAATGCTTTCAATTTTTATCAATTAAATTTCATTAATACTTAATGAATTATACTATATACAATCAACCAACAATCATCTAACAACCACATCATAATCATCATAACCAAATTCATTCAATTTACTTTACTTCACATTCAATTTGGTTCAACACTTTTTAATTTCAATTGGTTGATATTAAATTGACTTCCATTCAATTATTCAACTTTCAATTACATTAGCTTTTAATGAACTAATACTTACATTCATTATTCCATATCAATTTATTCACATTAGATTGATTAACATTCAATCCATTTATTAATTCAATTGCTAATTCATTTTACAACTAAAGTTGAATTTTCATTACATAACTCAAGTTCACATTCTTAATGACTTCATTTCATTAATTCACTTATTAATTTACTTCGATATCAAAATCAACTTCATTTAACATCACTTAAGTTATATTCCAATTAAACATCATTTGTTTAACTTAACTTAAATTTCCACTTCAGATTCCAATTCTAAAGTAAATTCTATTTAACTTTTACCGAAGTCAAATTTCATATTTCATATTATAAGTCTAAAACTCGTTTCACTTATATTCATCAATTACAATTTGGATTTTTAATTTAAATTTTTTTTATCACAACAAAACTTCAATTTTCAATTTATTATGGTAGCAAACCCATCACTGTTTTATCAGATTCCAGAGTTTTTCCATCATTTCAAAACCATTTTTTTGAAATCAATTCAAATTATCTTTTGAATTTCCAAAACCAACCCAGTTTTCAACAACTTCCATTTAAAACAATTTGGCAGCAATTTCTCTTTTGGAAACCCGAAAATGAACACCGGTGATGTCGCGATCATCATCGGAATTATTTTCCAGCGACCTAAAAGAGTTTAGATCTTTCATCCCTTCAAAACACTTTTCTAAAACCTTTGAAATTCATTTCCAAACTCAAAAGGAATTTGATGCAGCTAAACCCAGAGATGAAGTCCTGAGTCGTCCACGAGATAAAACTAACACGGCAGATATAAGTCGTCTACGACTTAAGGGCAATGTGATGAGTCGTCCACGACTCATAGAGACAGGCATGAGTCGTCTACGACTTAAGGAAGCGGTGATGAGTCGTCCACGACTCATAGAGACAGGCATGAGTCGTCTACGACTTAAGGAGGCGGTGATGAGTCGTCCACGACTCATCTGGAAGACCAAAAGGAAAGATGGGACGAGTTTACAACTTAATGAAGCAACTATAACTCGTCTACAACTTAACAGGGAGATGAGTCGCTCACGACTCAAGGGGAAGAATACACAAGTGATAAGTCGTCTACGACTCAAGGAAGGTGAGGAGATAAGCCATCCACGACTCAAGGGCGAGGCTGGTATAAGTCGTCCACGACTTATCAAAACTGGGTTAAGTCGTAGAGGCCTGGAGCTGTATAGTCTGATGCCGCTTTAATCCATGCCGTAGATTATCCTGACGAGTTAATCTGAACCGATTGTTTCTAAGTCGCATCTGTTATAAATCATAAGTCGTAGTGTGTTGTAATTTGATAAATCGTAAACGACTTAAGATGAGTCGTCTGATTATGAGTCGTTTACTTTTGAGTCGTGTTGTATGTTGATAAGTCGTTGAAGATTAGTATTGTAACGTTTTGTATAAGTCGTAAGTCATGTTGTAATGTGATGAGTCGTATACGACTTATGATGAGTCGTAGAGCGTAGCTATGAGTCGGAAACGACTTAGGAGTTAGAGAAATTTCTGTTGTAAAATTGTTCGCCTATAAATAGGCCGTGAGTCTCATTTGTAAATGGTTGTTGATTTTTGAATAAAATTCTCTTTTTATTGCTTTGTGCTTTCATTCTAAATTGGTAGTTGAGTGTAATCTCCTATCTCCTCTTTCGGATAATCGAGTGCGCTCGATTCAACGATTGTAGAAGCCGATTCGTGGAATCTAGTGCGCTAGATCAACGCTCGAAGAATTAAAGATCTTTGAACCCGGTATCGTGCGCGATCAACGAGTTCGAGATAGCTAGAGTTCGGTATCTTCGGATCAACGAATTCGGGCATTTCAGTATCTTCCAATCCACCGATTACTACAATCAACGATCTACATTGTTTTTGATTAATCCGCTGCGTCAGTTTTTGGTATCAGAGCTTGTTCTAACCAATCATAGTTAGATCGAGACTTGGAGCCTAATCATTTTGAAGAGTTTTGAAGTTTGAAGTTGTTTGGCCGAGAAGTTTGAAGTTGAGCCATGAGCAAGTGAAGTTGTTCGCATTTTTTTGAAGATTGAAGTTCGAATTTGAATTGGAGGCCGAAGCTTTGTCCATCGTGTTCATCGCGATTTGCTACAAAGTGGAAGTTTTTGATCCGTTTCATTTTGGATCAAAATCCGGAAAGTGTTTGAATTTGAAGTGTTGAAGAATTTGTGAAGTTTTCAAGTATGCCGCCAAGAAGAGCTAATCGTCACCAAAACGTAGAAGCTTTGTATCGAAGAGAAGAAGCTGATGAGATGGAGCAAAGAATCAATGAGAATTTTAGTGAAAAGCTTAACGAAGGAATTGGCCGGTTAGAGAAGCTTATGACGGAGATGAATCAAAATCAAAGAAGGGTTTCACCAGAATCTAACCATGGGGGTAGTAGAGTCTCGCCACATTCCAATCGAGACAGAAGTGTTGAAAATGATCAAGGGCGTGGGAGGAACGTGAATGATCGTGAACGGAGGAATGGAGGTAGAAGGGATGGTGGTAGACGTGAAGGGAGTAGAGATGTTGGTGGTCAGAATCGACATCGTTATGCATCTGATTTTGAAGAGGAGTATGATGGTGGTAGTATTCAAGGAAGAGGTCAAGGAAGAAATTACTCTGAGTATGATCACAAATGGGAGTCGGGGATGAAGACAGAAATTCCTGAATTCAAGGGTGGTATGCAAGCGGAGGAGTTTCTAGATTGGGTGGCTAATGTTGAGGAGATTTTTGACTTCAAAGAAGTTCCAGAACAACGTAGAGTGAAGTTGGTTGCTACAAGGCTAAGGGGTAGAGCTTTGGCATGGTGGCAGCAGACCAAACTTACACGTGATCGGATGGGAAAGTCAAAAGTTGAATCTTGGGAGAAGATGAAGAAATTGATGAAAGCAACGTTCTTACCATACAATTATCAATCTTTGATGTATCAACGTTTGCAGAATTTGAGACAGGGCACTAAAACAGTTAATGATTACGCAGATGAGTTTTACCAGCTTATTGCCAGGAATGATATTATGGAGACGGAAGAGCAGTTGACATCTAGATTCATTGGGGGATTGAGAATGCAGATTCAGGATATGGTTAATATGTTCGAGCCAAGAACTGTGGCAGAAGCACATCAGAAAGCATTGGCTTGGGAAAAACAAGGGAGACGAGGAAGTGGTGTGTTTACTAATTCTAGCAATCAAGCAAAGAGTGTTGGAGGAAGTTCTAATGTTTCCAAACCTATCAGTAGACCAGTGTTGAAGGAGGTTGAGAAGGCAAAGGTTAACAATGGTTTCAAATGTTACAATTGTCAGGAATTGGGTCATAAAAGCAGTGAGTGTCCAAAGCCAAAGAAGAGAACCATGATTGCAGAAGTTGACGATGAGGATGTTGATGGAAATTGTTCTAATCCAGCTGAGGAGGATGAACAGGATATTGCATCAGGAGACGAAGGTTGTAATCTAATGCTGAGGAGATCGTGTTTAACACCGAAGAAGGAGGAAGCTAGCTGGTTGAGAAGTAATATTTTTCAGTCAACATGTACTATTCTGGGGAAGGTGTGTAAGTTTGTGATTGACGCAGGAAGCTGTGATAATATTATTTCGACCGAGGCTGTGACAAAGTTGAAATTGAAGACAGAGAAACATCTGAATCCATACAAGTTAGCATGGTTGAGAAAAGGAGGAGAAGTGAAAGTGGATAGACGAGTTCGTGTACCATTCTCTATTGGGAAGAAATACAAAGATGAAATATGGTGTGATGTAGTAGAGATGGATGTTTGCCACTTATTATTGGGAAGACCATGGCAGTATGATCGAGCAGTACAACATGACGGTCGGACCAATAGCTACAGTTTTATGTTTGAAGGCACGAAGATTATCCTAGTTCCAAAGAAGAGACCACAAGGAGAAAGTAAGACAGAAGAAATTGAAGAGCTGAAAATTTTATTATCCTTGAAGGAGTTTGTTAAGGAGGTTGAGGAAGAGCCTGAAGTATTCTTGTTGATTGGACGAGAGAGTAGTGAAGAGGTTGAAATTCCAGAAGAAGTTAAACCAGTCTTGAAAGAATTTGACGATGTATTTCCAGAAGAGTTGCCAACGGAGTTGCCACCATTGAGGGATATACAACATCAGATAGATCTTGTTCCGGGAGCAGTTTTGCCACACAGACCACATTATCGAATGAGTCCGAAGGAACATGAAGAGTTGCGGAGGCAGGTAGAAGAATTGCTTGAACAGGGGCGTGTGCAGGAGAGTTTAAGTCCTTGTGCTGTACCAGCTTTATTGGTACCCAAGAAGGATGGAACGTGGAGGATGTGCACCGACAGTAGAGCATTGAATAAGATCACAGTCAGATACAGATTTCCGATGCCGAGGCTTGATGACTTATTGGATCAAATCAGTGGGTCCGTAATCTTTTCTAAAATTGACTTGAAGAGCGGTTATCATCAGATTCGCATTAGACCAGGGGACGAATGGAAGACATCATTCAAGACGAGGGAAGGCTTGTATGAATGGCTGGTAATGCCGTTTGGTCTATCGAATGCACCAAGTACATTCATGAGGGTGATGAACCAAATTTTCAGACCGTACATTGGGAAATTTGTGGTGGTTTACTTTGATGATATTCTAATCTACAGTGCTAGTCAAGAAGAGCATGTTCAGCATTTGAAGAAAGTGTTAATTATACTTCGTGAAGAACAATTCTATGCTGCTACAAAGAAGTGTGTTTTTATGGCAAGGAGTGTTCTATTTTTGGGATATGTTGTTTCAGAGAAAGGGATACAGGTTGACCAAAGTAAAGTTGAAGCGATTAGAGATTGGCCGCAACCCAAGACGATAACGGAAGTACGTAGTTTCCATGGGTTGGCTTCATTTTATCGAAGGTTTATTCCACACTTTAGTAGTGTGATGGCGCCTGTTACAGATTGTATGAAAGGCAAACAGTTTTCATGGTCAGAAGAAGCAGGGGTTGCTTTTGGAAAGATCAAGGAATTGCTGACGACTGCACCAATTCTAGTATTACCAGATTTTCAGTTGGTGTTTGAACTACACACTGATGCATCCAAGGTTGGGATTGGAGGGGTGTTGAGTCAGAAGGGACGCCCAATTGCCTATTTCAGTGAGAAGTTGTCAGGAGCAAAGATGCGATACAGTACATATGATGTGGAGTTTTATGCTGTTGTGCAATCTATTAAACACTGGAGACATTATCTATTTCAGAAAGAGTTTGTTCTGTATACTGATCATGAAGCATTGAAGCATTTGCAAGGGCAAGATAAGATTTCAGCGAGACATGCATCGTGGATCGCATATCTGCAACAGTTTACTTTTGTTGTTAAACACAAGTCAGGGGTGACAAATCGTGTGGCTGATGCTTTGAGTAGGAGGAGTCATTTGTTGACTACACTAAAGGTTGAAGTGACGGGGTTTGAAAAGTTGCCAGACTTATTTACTAATGATCCTTACTTTGCAAAATTTGTTGATAAAGTCAAGGAGGGAGAGACGGATGATTTCGTGATGGTAAATGGTTTTCTGTTCAAAGGGAATCAATTGTGCATACCGGAGGGTAGTTTGAGAATGAAATTATCAAGGAATTACATGAAGAAGGGCATGTTGGAAGAGACCGTACCTTACAGTTAATTTCACAATCCTACTTTTGGCCATCGATGAGGAAAGAAGTGGAGAGGTTTGTTGAGAGATGCCATATCTGTCAAGTTTCGAAAGGAACTGCGACTAATGCGGGTTTATATATACTGTTACCGGTACCAACTAAACCATGGGTTGATGTGAGTATGGACTTTGTGTTGGGGTTGCCGAGAACGCAGCGTGGTAATGATTCCATTTATGTGGTGGTTGATCGATTTTCGAAAATGGCACATTTTATTGCTTGTAAGAAGACGGCGGATGCTGTTCATGTTGCTCAGTTGTTTTTCAGAGAGGTCTATCGACTTCATGGATTGCCAGAATCGATTATGTCGGACAGGGATACTCGTTTTCTGAGTCATTTTTGGCTAAGTTTGTGGAAAATGGTGGGAACAAAGCTGAAGTTTAGTAGTGCTTATCACCCACAAACGGATGGACAGACTGAGGTGGTTAACAGATCATTGGGAAACTTATTGAGATGTCTTGTTCAAGATAATCTGAAGAGTTGGGATGTGAAGTTATGCCAGGCAGAATTTGCTCATAATCATGCTATGAATCGAAGTACTGGGTTCAGTCCATTTCAGATAGTATATTCGAGCTTACCGAAGGGACCGTTGGACTTAACGGTAGTGCCACAATCAAAGAAGACAATTAAGAAAGCTGCTGATTTTGTTAAAGGGCTGACGGAGTGTCATAAAATCGTTCAAGAACGATTAGAGAAAGCAAATGAGAAGTATAAACAATCTGCAGATTTGAAACGAAGGAATGTTGAATTTCATGAAGGTGATATGGTTTATGCAGTATTAATAAAAGATCGTTTTACAGTGGGCGCATACAACAAGTTGAAAGCCAGGAAAATCGGTCCGGTGGAAGTTGTGAAACGAATCAATGAAAATGCTTATAAACTAAGGCTGCCAGATGATGTGTATACATCTGACGTATTCAATGTTAAGCATCTCGTACCATATCATGGGGATGAGTTTGTTGGGAATGAAGAGTGTGCAAATTCGAGGTCGAATTTCTCTCAACCTGGGGAGGATGATGCAGCTAAACCCAGAGATGAAGTCCTGAGTCGTCCACGAGATAAAACTAACACGGCAGATATAAGTCGTCTACGACTTAAGGGCAATGTGATGAGTCGTCCACGACTCATAGAGACAGGCATGAGTCGTCTACGACTTAAGGAAGCGGTGATGAGTCGTCCACGACTCATAGAGACAGGCATGAGTCGTCTACGACTTAAGGAGGCGGTGATGAGTCGTCCACGACTCATCTGGAAGACCAAAAGGAAAGATGGGATGAGTTTACAACTTAATGAAGCAACTATAACTCGTCTACGACTTAACAGGGAGATGAGTCGCTCACGACTCAAGGGGAAGAATACACAAGTGATAAGTCGTCTACGACTCAAGGAAGGTGAGGAGATAAGCCATCCACGACTCAAGGGCGAGGCTGGTATAAGTCGTCCACGACTTATCAAAACTGGGTTAAGTCGTAGAGGCCTGGAGCTGTATAGTCTGATGCCGCTTTAATCCATGCCGTAGATTATCCTGACGAGTTAATCTGAACCGATTGTTTCTAAGTCGCATCTGTTATAAATCATAAGTCGTAGTGTGTTGTAATTTGATAAATCGTAAACGACTTAAGATGAGTCGTCTGATTATGAGTCGTTTACTTTTGAGTCGTGTTGTATGTTGATAAGTCGTTGAAGATTAGTATTGTAACGTTTTGTATAAGTCGTAAGTCATGTTGTAATGTGATGAGTCGTATACGACTTATGATGAGTCGTAGAGCGTAGCTATGAGTCGGAAACGACTTAGGAGTTAGAGAAATTTCTGTTGTAAAATTGTTCGCCTATAAATAGGCCGTGAGTCTCATTTGTAAATGGTTTTTGATTTTTGAATAAAATTCTCTTTTGATTGCTTTGTGCTTTCATTCTAAATTGGTAGTTGAGTGTAATCTCCTATCTCCTCTTTCGGATAATCGAGTGCGCTCGATTCAACGATTGTAGAAGCCGATTCGCGGAATCTAGTGCGCTAGATCAACGCTCGAAGAATTGAAGATCTTTGAACCCGGTATCGTGCGCGATCAACGAGTTCGAGATAGCTAGAGTTCTGTATCTTCGGATCAACGAATTCGGGCATTTCAGTATCTTCCAATCCACCGATTACTACAATCAACGATCTACATTGTTTTTGATTAATCCGCTGCGTCAGAATTTAAACTTTTCCAAATCTCCAAAATTTCTAAATTCTTTTCAAAACATTTCTCTGAAATTTCATTTCAAATTACAAATCACATTTATAATTTATATTCTCAAATTCCAATTGTATGTGAATTTATTTCTTAACTTTGGAGTTACGATTTCAATTTCCCTTTCAACTTTAATGATAATAATTTAATGTTATCACCTCCAAACAACCAAGTAGTTAATTTTATATACACTTTAATAATTTCTGAAAAATTATTTCCTTTATATACAAAATATAATACCAAGGTAAAATTATTTCATTTACCCAATTTAAAATGATACTATGTCGACTTGCCTCGTTTAAGAGTTTAGAAACACCTATCGATAATATGGCGTCCCACATACCGACCAGAATTCACAAACAGCTCAACGGATAAGCAAACACAATATAAAACATTTTTATATTCACTAACAAATACACGCTCATATCTATTATTACACTCACACTCATTCTAGAGTACTACTGACTCTATCTCTAATGAGTAACACCCAACAGAGCCATGGTTGTCGCTTAACCAAATGCTCTTATACCAAATGTAACGACTTGACTTTTCGACGCTCGAAAATCGACATTAATACATTCATTGTATCAACTGCCAAGCAATCGAATGCTAGAAAACTGAATTGTTATGGAGAAAAAGAAGAGGTAGAAGAAGACAGAAGAAAAAGAAAGAAGAACAACAGAAACAGAAACAATATCAGAATCTCACATTCGCAGCGGAACAACATATAATAGATAAATGAATAATCTTTAAATCAAATAACTATATCATTTTATACATTACATCATCATCAGAGTTTACAACAACAATATACAACACAACTGGACATTTATATAAACTTGTCCTCATACAGAATACACAGCGGAAAAATAATATCATATACAAATGCTACGTCTCACCACCCAGCTCGCCAATGAGCTCCACAGCGTCTCCTGAATCCAGAATGACCTGATAACCTGACTCTAGACTGCCCATGTGGAAATTAGTGGGCACCCAGAGTTTAGGAAGGAAACAATAAACTCCAGATCAGTCATGGTGACTGGTGTGAGAACTTAAAACAGTTATTTATCTAAAAGGAAATAAAACATTTTCGCAATGCTTTTGGAAAATGAAACTACCATAAGACCTCCCGCCAAACACACAATGCAAACGCAGAATTGGAGGAGATTTCTTCTTATGATAGTCAAAAATGCTTACTACGCAAAATCATTCGATATTATTATCGTTAGTGCATAGTGTCGAAAACCATTTCGAAAATATAATATTAATCTTAGCCAGCATACAACCATTATTGTATGCCTACTATAGCTACTACGTTCAATAGCAGGTTACCGCCACATTCCATAGCAGGTAATACAACTAAAACCGTACAAGGTTCGTATTGTTTCTTTGGATTTCCAACAAATGGTCAGGCTAAGGAACTTCCTTACACCGAATGGAAAACGCCTCTGGAAAGACGCCCCGGATCCTAACTGGATCTCTGCAAACACAAGGCCAACGCTACCTCACGCTCTAATCGAGCTGTAACTAGGTAACTAACACACGAGCTATGTCATCCCCCGGTCGTCACCGACCTTTATTTGAGGATCCTCAATCACAAAGCAACAATCACAAAGTATAATCAACATAGGTAAAATATCTCGGCTCCATACCATGATATCACCTTTTATCCAGAAGGAAATGACATACCCTAGGGGCGCTACCCCTACAAACCTTTGCCGCAACAATCCTGTTTCGACCATTACCGGGTTGTGAGGCTCGACGAAGTCTCGTCCACAAAGCTACGCTTTTTCACAAAGCCACGCTTTTTCACAAAGCCACGCTTTTTCACAAAGCCACGCTTTTTCACAAAGCCACGCTTTTTCACAAAGCCACGCTTTTTCACAAAGCAACGCTTTGACCAACAAATGATCAACAGCACTTCGTGTGCCACATTACCAAATTGGGAATGTATCACTAGTAACCACCAACTACATAACCTCTGAGCTTGTACGTCTCAGAGAAGGGTGTTAAGCTAAGAGAATAAATTCTCCGCCACCAACAGAAATGTATTTGATAGAAACCAGCTTTACATCTCAAAGTGTAACGTCAGACACACATCCATACAAGTCCGTTCCGGGATCGAACAGAACCGAAGGCACTTCCAAAGAAGCCCTTGAAATCCGAATATTCACTAATCACGTCCGGACTTCCCATCACAAAAAGAGTGATATAAATCTCTATACCGGAGCAACTCGGTGCAGAGACATTCGACAGGTTGTCCATTCATTTTCGAAAATATCCGATCTTCAACACCGGTCTTCAATACGATCCATATCGTCATATCACTAATTCAGAATGGGTTATATGACACAAAGGTCTTTTCCCGGCTAACCCGAATAGTGAGCGTTTGTTATAAAAACAAATCAAGTGCCATTTCAATGGCAAATATTGATAGTTGGTTATTTAACTATCAAACAACATCCACAACAAACATCCAATTTAAATAATTTTTCCCAAATTATTAAATTTCAAATCTCTTCGTGAGATACGGTTTACACTTCAACCATTTGAAAACAATTTCAAATCACATTCATTTAAACCAATTATATAAATCCTTATCGATTTATTTCAAATTTACATCCCAAATCTATAAATTTATTTCCACACTTCATCACTTTGAAAACCAATTTCAAATCATAATTAAATAAATCCTTATTGATTTATTTCAAATTTACATCCCAAATCTGTAAATTTATTTCCACACTTCATCACTTTGAAAACCAATTTCAAATCATAATTAAATAAATCCTTATTGATTTATTTCAAATTTACATCCCAAATCTGAAAATTTATTTCCACACTTCATCACTTTGAAAACCAATTTCAAATCATATTTTCCACACTTTAAAAATAAATCAATGTTTATTTCTAAAACAAATTTCCCCTTTCCTTTACAAATTTCATTGTGAAATTAAATTTCCAAATATCCATTTTTAACTCCAAATCAACTTTCAAATTGATTTCCAAATTTGTTTCAAAACCCAAATTGATTTTTCCAAACATTTATTTCAAATACCGAATCAATTACAAATTGATTTCAAAATTCATTTCAACACAAATCAATTTTCTCAAGCAACATCAAATAATTTTCATATTGATTTCCCAAAGATTTATTTTCAAATACCAAATCAATTATAAATTGATTTCTAGAAATTTATCACCTTTAAAAATAAATTCATTTATCTCTTCCAAACCATTTAAAATTCCATTTTAAATAAATTCTTCAGCTTTCAAATAATACTATTCAAAATCTATTTATAAAAACCTTTTCCCATATTTTAGAAATAATTCGATAAGGTTTCAAAAATCAACTTTATACTTTAAAATCCTTTCTTTTAAATTCAACCAATTCTTTCAAAAGAATTTATTTAAAATTTCGTACTTTAATTTCAAAAATCCAATTTCATTCATTTCTGGTACCCAACGATACCAAAAATACATTCGGCTAAATTATAGCCTTCAACAAATTCAATCACAAATATAATCCTTCACAGATTATAAATAAATAATCACACGGCGATTATAAATAAATCAACACACAATATTGAAATAAATTCAAATGTTTGAGGAATCCAGTTGGATCCCTCCAACCTGTTTCCCTACATCCACAGATGTTAGCACAATACCAATTTCACTTTAATATGAAATTATCGTGGTATATGGGATTTATAAATATCAATCCGCTATTATGCGGCGCAATATGGTCTCATCCGCTATACAATGCGGGAAATCAACAACTCCTATATATACATATTCCAATATATACATATTGCTATATACATATATAATACCAATTCCACTTCAATGTGAAATTATCGCGGTATATGTTTTTAATAAATAGCCTCCGCTTAATATACGGCGTATAGGGTCTATTTAACACAATAGATAACAATTTATCATTCAATCATCACAATCATCACTATCAACAATTTTAAATCTAACTATTTAAAATTTAAATCAAAACAAACATTCGATTGAGTGAGAAGTTCTCACCTTTGCTGTAGTTGTCGCGATAGCGATTTATTTCGATTAAAATTAAACGAACGTTTAATTTTACTCAAAATTTTCACTAGCTCAAAACAATTCCAATCCAACTCCATCGCGTAGTGCTTGTCCATATGATTCCAACGCAACTTATTTCGTCCAAAACGGACCTCATATGAAAGAGTTATGCAATTTTAAAGATACACGAATTATAATACAAATCAATTTTTTTTTCTTATATTACAAACCCTAACCAGATTAAATCTCGGCCATCAACTTCAAAATGAACAGATCTGGACCGCACGCTTCTCCTTCCCCTTCACGTTCAATCTTCACGTATACAAACCCATAGCCGCCTACCTTCCACGAATTTTCACGACCACTACACTCAACTTGAATACGATCGGCCACCTCCATCGCGAAGCTTGTCACGAGCACTACACTCGGCCAGAGCATGGTCAACCTCGGTCAACCCCATCACCTCGATTTTCGTGAAAAACGCAGCGACTTCCTTCTCGATTTGCCGTCAATCCGTGGCTTTGTTTCCGATCTCCACCGTTGGATAGCTAGATCTTGATGCCCTCTACAACTTTGTAGTTGACGACTTTTGCTAATTGTTTGTAGATTTGGAGATAATAGAGGAGGAAGTTTCGAAATTCTCAACCATTAAAATCTAGGGCCGACTACTGTTGAAACCCTAGCCTTTGTTTGCAAATTGTGAAATGGAGGTGCTTTTATAGAAAATTCTCCAAAACACTATTCATCGAAAATTTTCCGAACTCCAAACGAAGCGTGCCGGCTGGCGTTTCTAAGGTTTACCCCGCGTTCTAAACACAATGGAACGTGTTTCGGGAGCTAATTCGATCGTATGTGAGAGTTATGGAAATAAACGATCAATTTTAAATCAAATCGATTTAAACCGATTTCGATGCGTTTTGGCTTGGCCCGGACAAACCGTACGTCCGATTGACACGAAATTTGAAATCTTACAATAACATCATATTACGGATCCGATGAAACTAGTTTCGTCGAAATCTGAGACCGTTTGAAAAATAGTCATTTTTACTCATCAATTAAATATTAAAATATTCAATTTTCACACATTAACTTTTAATTTAATTTTAAAAGTTCACAAACATCATTCTAACTCCAATATGATTTATTATAACTTTATAAATCATATTTAATCACATTTGATCCAATTTCCAATTCTTTCTGGAATTTCAAAATTTAAATTGTTGTTTTAATTAAACAATTAAATCACTATACTCGAAATTAAATTAATTCGACTTCTAAATCTTACTTATTAATATTTAAAATCAATTAAATATTCGAATTTCAAATGACGGAAATTCTGGGTCGTTACAGCCATGCTTAATAATAAAGGTTTAAGGGGCTTTAAATTGGTTTATAAGATGATTAAATTAGTAAATTAGCCTATCTATTATACACGGCTATACATTCTCGCTATTGCCCATTCATTTTCCATTTTTCATATTTTCACAAACGCAAATCAAAACAAGATAAAGCCGACCATTAACAAGAAGGAAAAAAGGAGAAATTTTAATCTAAAGCTAAGGATAAAAGCTAGAAAGGATTAATCAACAACAAATCTCAAATTCCTTATAAAGTTTAAAGTGAATAATAATTCATTTCATCTCTTTTTGTTTCTATAATCCTATTCTTTTGGATTTAAATGTTTATTTCACTTCTATGATATTTTGGAATGATGATATGCTAAAGTTGTGGATTGTTTGATTTAAATAATTTATTTATATGCAAAATTCGAACAGTTTTAGGGATAAAATCGTGGGTTATTGATTTTAAAATGCCATGAAATTTTTTTATGTTAAGTAAAACATGATTTTGGAGATGGGTATTAATTTTCAGAATTTTCCAAGCTATGAAAATTTTATTATGAATTTTTGATAATAAAATGATGTAATTGGGTTTAAAAATAATTTTGAATATTTTAGGAAGAATTTGGGTCTAAATTTTAATATGTTTGATTACGTGATGTAATTGATTTTCTGTGATTTTTGAGGATTTTTCCTCGTTGATTTATTTGGGAAAATAAATTATTGTTAAAGAAGATCTTTTCTGCAAATATTGGTTTTGTCATATAGAAGGGTTTAACATTATAAAGCATGATTTAGATCAAACTAATGCAGCAGTTTTTACCTCTAAAGTATTTGAAAAGTTTTAAAGTAGCCAATCAAGAGATTACAACTGGCAGGTTAGTTATAAAGCAATTTCCATGTTTAGCCATAAATCAACATTTCAGGAAAAAGGTGGTTCCGCCTATTTCGGAGGCACCTTTCAACTCCTTTACCTCTGCACCATCTCAGTCGAAACCATCTCTGTCGAAACCCACATAGTCGGAACCAAAGACACATGGTATCAATAGAATTGGTACGAAGTGATTTGGTAAGTAGCAAAAGGTAGGGTGTCGAAATCTATGCTTTCGTCAGAGTCGAAACCAAGGTTCAGTTCTAAAATGATAAATGCCTGCCTAGTTTTTGAAGGGCTTCCGAATGAATCGATACCCTATAAAGTCGAAACCTTAGTTTGTTTTCTAACGTTAAATTCCTTGTTTTTACGTAGGTTAAGCCGCTTCCTTATTGCTTTCGAAAGGTGTTGGGGGTTTCGAAGGTGATGGAGTCGAAAGGGGGTTTCGACTCTGTCCTCCGAATTTTAATTTTAAAGGTCTTTGCTTTCAAACTAGATGGTTCCGACACCATCAAATTTTCCCCAAATTATTTTTTGTTGGTTTCGAAAAAGATACTTTCGTATATAACCATTTTGACCCAAATGATGTTTTTAAGAGTAAACCCAATGCTTTCGAAAGGGTACTTCATTTGTTTCGAAGCTGTGTTTTAACGAATGTGTTTTTGATACCATCGAAAGGTATCATTGGTTCTGAAAGGTATATACTTAGAGGTTTGAAAAGAGGTTTTCTTTGCTTTCGAAGGAGGTCATCCAGGGGTTTCGAAAGTGATGTTTTAAGTTTTCAAAACAAATAACCCATTCTCATTTTTAAGGAAAAACCATGGCATAAATAAAGATTTTGGAAATGTTATTCACATTGCCATTAACCCATAATTATATTTTGGGGGAAGGACAGAATAACCAGTTAGGTTGACCCAGTAGTGAATATAACTTAACAGATGTTAAAATCTTAATTAAAGATATTGGAAGGGGCCAATAGGTTTACAGTAAGCCCATGAAAAATATATGATATTGGCAGGGGCCAATAGGTTTACAGTAAGCCCATGAAAAAAGTATGATATTGGCAGGGGCCAATAGGTTCATAGTCAGCCATGAAAACTATGATTTGATACTGGCAGGGACCAGTAGGTTTGTAGTTAGCGCAGGGGCCGGTAGGTTTGTGGTTAGCCCATGAAAACTAAATTCGGATTAAGATATTGACAGTCAGTGAATAGGTTCCTAGTTAGCCCATGAAAACTAGGATAAGAAATAAGATATTAAGTTACCAATAGGTTCTTAGTAATCCCATGAAAACTAAGTAATTGAACAGATAGTATATAAACATTTAACAGGTTAATAGTAACCCTAGAAACTATAATTGAGACGGATGGTCAGAATGAATGGGGATTGGTAATCCAGAATTGATTTATTTGTTTTGCATATCATCAAAGTGTTTTAAAATACTATGTTTTAACCATTGTGGAAGTAGAAACACAATATATGGTTTTATAAATGTTTTAGGATACTAGTGAGGGGAAAACCCGTTCCGCTAAGCGGCGTGGTCTCACTAGATATCTTAATGGTTTGAGATGGTAAATTATTATTCATACCAGGCTTTATGTCTGACTCGGAGCTTTTTTTTTTCCCTTAAACTCTCGGGTACTCAATTGATTTTGAGAAGGTTGAGGGTTAAGGTTCCAGGTGTTCTTTTAGACGAATAAAGCTTCGGAGGACGTGTAGGAGGCAAGCTTGTTATTAGAGTTCTTTTATTTCTGCCGTGTGTTTTGTTTGTAAAGGCAAATTGTTTTCTTGCCTATCTATATACTCTGGTCTACCAAGGGGGCATCTTTATATGTTGCTCTTGGCGTAATTTGTAATAATTATACGGTATCTGAACGTGATCAGTGAATTGGGATTATATAATCAATTTGGAATATTTTGAAATAGAATGTGGAATTTGTTTGCTGTTTAATTTTTTTCATATTCTTGTATTTATGTGTATCAATGTATCTAATGTCACCGTATTTGGTCACCGCGGATTAATAACTATGGATCACTGCAGCATCCGTGGCCATTAGTTTTGGGCCTCCAAGTAAGGGGATGTTACATTCAATATGAAAGCTCCGCTTTGATTATAGTCTAATCATGACATGGCATTCCATCGAGTGACTATAGTTGGGTCCAGTGGAAGTATTGAAAGTGAAACACTATTCAAGAGAGGATCCATCTTCTCAGTTATATGGGGTTAGTATCATGGTCAACTCAAGTCAACTCAAAGTCAAAGTTTCTAGCCAGAGCATTTTGGTCAATAATAATTATTGTTATTGAACCAAGGACTTTGTGTTTGGACTATAAAGTTGAATGTGGATGATATTGGAATTTTGACCATTACCGAATTCCATAAATCCAAGGTGATATAGTTTTGACGAAGAGAATTAGTGTAAATAATTGTCACTATTAGGTACCGCTTATAATAAGTAAAATTGGATTTTACCAAAAGATGTGTAAGCGATGAATTCAGCCAAAATGTCACACCACCTGCTAAGTGACATGTGAACGTTAATATTTGAATTGTTCAATATTAATCACTGACTGAATTTACAGCTTTGAGTCGCACAAGCGTAATGATGAATTCTCTGAAAAACCGCATGATTTAATTAATTTGAAAAAAGTTGTAAATTAATTAGTATTTGAGAAATATTAATTAATATTTATTTTATTTGATGTTAGTGAGTTATTTGTAATTATCTAAATGCATTTATAGAAGTTATATTTGCGCGTATTGATATATGATATCATTGTAATTAAATAAAAGATAATTACATGTGTTTTATGGAATCTTATGTCATTTGACGGCATATAATTTTCAGCCATACTATGTAAAGAAATAAGAGTGAAAAGAGAAAGTTAATCAAGAGAATTAATTAGGAAATTTTTACTTAAAGAATGGTAAAGGTTTCTTTCTTTCAAATAAAACATATTCTCTAATTCATTCTGTACGTACAATTGTGTTTCTCAATTTTCATTCTTCTTTCTATAACTTTTCTGGTTCTCTCCTTCTCTAATGGCTGAAAATATGAGATCTTCCATGGCTTCAATTTTTCCTAAAATCAGACACAAATAAAATCAATTATGAAAAGTGGTTTATTCCTCTCGATCCTTGCAACATCTGGTGGCTGATTTCTGAACCTAGATGATTTGATTTATCATTCAAGGTACGATCCATTGGCCACATCTAGAGGAAAAATTCAATGTTTCAAGGTGTACTTCAAGGCTTTGGAATTAAGGTATGATCTTTTTATTCTAATAATTTTGATATAATGTTTTAATGAACAAAAGAATATCTTAATTTATATGTGTATAATATTGTCTCATTTGATTTGAAAATGGTTTATGTATTTCGGATTGTTTATTATATGAATTGATTGTTTTTTTATTTAGATAAATCTAAACTGAAACTTGTATATGATTAGACAATATTTTAATTTTAGATCCATGTTTAAATATTCAAATCAAAACGTATTTTTTTTTATTTGAATGTTTACATGTTCTTATTGTTTGCATTTTTACTGTAATAGAAACTTACATATGATTAAACGATGTATTGATAATAAATTGATTGCAATTAATTTCTAAATTTGTTACCCTATTTGACATCACAACTATCTTTCTTTAACTATTCAAAGGATTTTAACATATTGCTTAGTATAGTATGTATCACCTTTTGTTTTATAATTATTTATTCATATCTGTTGAATCTCCTTAGATTTGAAGGTTTATTTGTTCTTATTATCTGCATCTTATTGTAATTGAAACCCACACATGTTTAAAGGATGTTTGAATAATAAATTGGTTATAACAAATTTATAAATTTATTTGACATGACTAATATATTACTTTAAGTATCAAAGGATTGCTAATATATTGCTCAGTTTATTGTGTTTCACTTTTGTGTTAAAAAAATTATTCAGATTAGTTGAATCTCTTTAGATTTGAAAGTTTACTTGTTCTTATTATCTGCATTTTATTGTAATTGAAACCCACGCATGATTAAAGGATGTTTTAATAATAAATTGATTACAATAAACTTATACATTTGTTACCATATTTGACACGACTAATACTTTTAAGTATTCAAAGGATTGTTAATATATCGCTCAATTTAGCATGTTTCACTTTTGAAAAAAAAAATTATATAAGTTGAATCTCTTGATTTAATTGTATACATATATATTTTGTTAGCTAATTTAAGTTTATATAAGTTCATAAATACATCCGAAAATTTAAATGTTATATGGTTTATTTTGAATTAATTAAAAAGTTTTGGGTTAATCTTTATATAGAAATAATTATAAATATTTACATATAAAACTTAATGTTTATATTTCAAATTGTATAGTTTAAATGCTTTATTAATATCAAACAATTTTTAAACGAGGCAGTAGTTTATGCATATGAATTATTATTGGCTATTCTTAATCTTGTGTCATAATGATTCATTGATTGCTAATTGAATGCTGCATAAATCAAGTTTATCAAAAGGGGAAGATGAATCATTCATCTTTGTCCTTGTTTATTTCTTTCCTTTTTGTCCCTTATGTGATTGCCTTTAAACTTATTCTTATTTATTCATATACATCATGTTATCAATTGATCATACTTGACTTATGTTTAACTATTCTGTCACAAAATTAAGGAATGTATATATTTGATATATTCAAACCTTATTTTTATATCCCATTCTTTATTGTTTTAAAATCAAATTAATAAAACAAAATATGGTATTAAATAAAATACTGATTTTATTTAAAAGAAATTTAGATAAGATCTAAATACATTTAGACTTCATAGGCCTATTAAAGATCCAAAATGGCTAATTTTTTTGAAATTCACCATTTTCTTCCGCTGCGGGCTGGCCCAGTTCTAACACGAGAGAGATCAAGGAGTATTCAATAAAGAATCAAATCAATAGAGTTTGAATTTGATTCTAATTGAATTTGAGAATATCTTGAGTAGAACTTCTTTTAGAAATCAAAAGACTGAAAGAGGAGAGAAAATATAAAAAAGTAGTTATATAAAATTCGTTGAGAGAACCCTTATTTATAGAGAAACAATGGTCATGTCCATTGGTGAAGAGATACGACGAAAAGAGACTTCCATTCAAATTTGAATTTGGAAAATCTCAGCCTAAATATCGACATACATAATGAGGATATGTCAACATATCCTTTTGTATTTTGAAAAATTATTTTATAAAAATGTTTTGAAAATATTAATCTTTGTGAAATATTTTGATACTTTGTAAAATCATTTAAGCATAGTTTATACACATTTTAATCATAACAAAAGTTAAGAAAACTTTGTAAAATTATTTTGAATATTTTAATATATAAATGATTTATATATAAATTTCTTTTAAAAAATAAATTAATATACAAAGTAAAAGTGAATATATATATATATATATCAAAGTATTAATGAATGTCAAAATATACATTTAAATATTATAAACATTTAGAAGACCAAAAACTATATCTAAATATAATAAAATAAATTAAAAGTATATATTAAAATATAAAATACTTGAAAACTTAATATAATAATCTTGCAAATAAATAATTAAAAGGATAGGAATCATTTGAAAGCTATTTTGAAAAGATGTTTGAAAAATATTTTTGAAAACGAGGATTCTTAAAAATTATTTTCTTGAAAACCATGATATTTGAAAATCATTTAAATTAGAGAATATATTTTAAAAACCCTTTTGAAAAAAAATGAAGAGAGTTCAAACAAATGTTATCGGGGCTTTAACAAAATAATTTATGACCATATTACTTATCTTGATATCTTGAATCTTCAAACTCATAAGTCTTCAATATCTAACTCTTGAATTTCTATATGAGCCCCTTGAGTTGCTCTTGATATTGTACAGTCTTCTAAAACACATGTCTAATATCTTGCACTATATACTATATATAACTTGATAAAACATTAGTATCTATGTTTTATATGGTTTCATATGGTTGTTGTCATTAAGACTAATACTTAAGGTACTAATAATTCCTTCTCGCTATTTTATAAAATATCACACTTTTATAAAATATCGCTTTTATATTATTTTATAAAAGTCTCATTCAATTATCATTTATGCTATTTTATAAAATCTTCTTCCATTTTATAAAATATATCTTTA
The DNA here is from genome assembly GCA_030737815.1 of Allium fistulosum. NCBI lineage: Eukaryota > Viridiplantae > Streptophyta > Magnoliopsida > Asparagales > Amaryllidaceae > Allium > Allium fistulosum. Next base: position 791,420,647 of record CM060902.1, on the reverse strand, counting down.
TTACTATTCTATAAAATCTCATTCTATTTTATAAAATATATCTTTATTTCTATTTTATAAAATCTCATACTTTGATGAAATATATCTTTATTAGTATTTTATAAAATCTCATTTTATTTTGTAAAATATATCTTTACTTCTATTTAATAAGATCTCATTCTATTTTACGAAATATATATTTATTTCTATTTTATAAAATCTCAATCTATTTTATAAAATATATCTTTCACTTACAAAATTAGTTTTTTACTTAAATAATATTTATAAGTAATAATTAAGCTTCATTAAGCCTCTAATAACTTTAATAATAAGTGTATAGATCATAACTCACTTAATTAGCTTACTAATTTCATTTTATAAAATATTCCATTATTTTATGAAATCATTCCTTCATTTAAATAATATTATTATTTGTAAATACTAATTAAACTTCATTAGGCCTTTATAATCTATAACAATAAGTGTAGAGCTCCTAACTCACTTTTCTAAAATCAATTCAAATTGTTTAACTAATGCTTTCTAATGGTATGCACATCATTATATCACTTAATTAATCACAAATCAAACCATAACATCATACATAATCATCTAATTAAGCCCATACCCATTCCATAGCTTACTAGCGTTCTCAACCTTAGTTAATAAGGTTTCTAATTAACAATGAAATGATATAATCATGTTTATAACATGAATACAAGCCTAAACCATAACATAGAATTCTCTAAATCATCCTATATCACTTCATAATCACAAATAAAAAAATCTATGAATTACAAGTAAATTAAGTAAAAGAATCATCCTACTAACCTTTTCTTTCACCAAAACAAGCTTTAATCACCAAAAATCCATTTCATGCTCTCTTTAAAGTTGAGATACCATGCATAACTTAGTGGATGTTTTAAGGAAGTGAATGAGAAAAATTATGGTTATTTTATTAAGACTTATAGAATTTTATGTTAGTTAGTGATTTAGGATTATGAGATTGAGGGGTAATTAGAGAAATAATAAGAGAAGAGAAAGAGGAGTGTTATGTGAATGAGAAGTGAAATGAAAAAAAAATGAAGAGGGTTAGCAACTTATAGACAAGTCAATGGGCCTAAGCCCAACATTCAATTTTCAGTCATTTTTAGAAATCACTATTCACTCTATAAACTAATCGACTCCACACATAGCCAAATTTATACTCAATTTTCTCGTATCGAAGAAGCGGTCTCAACTATATATGGGTGTCTAATGACCGAATTCATCCATCTCCAAAAGAAATATAATGATCATTACGTTAATTAATGATTAAATATTTAAATTAATCATTTAAATATTTGGTCTTTAAAGTTGCGGAGTGTTACATTTTCCCCTCCTTGAAAGAATTTTGTCCCTCAAATTCCAATGAGTATGAGAAAGAAATAGGATTAACCAAAACTCCCGAGTCTAAACCTCCGAAAATTTTGACAATACTTCCCTTATACAACAAATATTGCGAAACTTCTAGATTAAAATGCATCTCGCACCTTAGGAAATATGCGAAAACTTATATTATCCCATATTTCCCTTAGTACAAATCCTCTTTTTAAGAAAATTTCTAACTATTTAAAATGAAAATCTACAAAAATAAGCATATAAATTTCAACTCTAAAATACCTAATTGTATTGTACAAAGAGGATTATGCACACATAAAACAACAACACAACATTTAAACATGTATAATTTTAGCATAGCAACCAATAATAACACAATCATACATGAATACATATCGGAGAGTAAGCTAAAATAAGTTAGGTTTCCAAGCATACCACATACTTTGAGTCACACCAAAATGCAATCGACTCATATAGATATCATCTCGACCCTTAAATGGCCATGAATGACATGTGATCTACCCTAAATAGATATTGCTATTTCTCGCTAAACATGTTATAATAGGTAATTATAACTAGCATACAAATAATCGTACACATAAAATAAGCAACAACAATCAATAAAAATCAATCAACGGTTAATTAAAAAGCAAAATAAGCAACAAAATCAACAACCAACCAATCAGTCAACAACAAATGGGAACAATCAATCGTCAAGCAACAACAATCAATAGAAACCAATCAACAATCAATCAAAACAACGGAAGCGACAATAATCAACAATAATTAATCCATCAACCAAACAACAATAAGAAATCAGCAAGCAAAGATAAGCAATGGAAAATAATAGTAAACAACAACAATCAACAAAAAGAAATAATAAGCGACAACAAGCAACAACATATAACAACAATCAACAATAAGCAGTAACAAACATCAACAAATAATACAAGAAAAAATAACTAGCGTGCAAAAAGAATCTATATCAACACGCACGATAACCAACAATGGTCTAAGCAGCATGTTAAACCATAAACTCTGATGAGCCTGTTCGACTTCCAAGATAGAAAAAAATGCTTAAGTGGTGTAACTCCTTTTATGAATATAATACATGAAAGACCATTACACCTCTTGCTATGAAAAGTAAAAATTATATGATATGTTGGATCACCGATCCTCAAAACTCTCGAATAAACCCAACAACCTAAGTCTCAATTTTTTTTTCCTGTGCAATAGAACTCATTCTCCAAAGGATAAATTTTTAATAATTAAATCATCATTAAATGATAATCTACAAATGCTTGCGTTCAATATGATTCAAACTCACCTCGACCACACAATGCTAATAAGAATAATAAACTAAGTGTACTACGACGCTCGCTTGGGCAAGTATCCTATCAGAAACTATCTGAGTTGTCATAAAAGTAGTCAAAAGTTCTTCCCTGAACTATTATAAGCTGCTTTAACCATACCATACTATAATTTTATATGAGTAAAGATCATCCAAAATAATATATGATGCCCATTCTAATCCTTTGTTCACCTGCACGATTTTTTTATTAAACCAGGGTCGGCCGCCTGACTCTTCTAATGCGAACTTCGATTCGGTTCCTTGGTCGGACCACTGAAATTCTCTCGCAAGACTAGAGTCATGCTTTGGAAATCTCTTGGTCAACTTAAGAATCCGACTCAAGTGCTCGCCTTTAATAATTGAGTGAAAAACTCTAGCCTAACTGATGCAAATCACCTAGAAGCCTTGTGCTCGAACTGGTTATCAAAAATGGTATGTGAATGGCTGATCCCTTGAAAATATCCCCTCAGCACATGGAATTAACTCCATCGCCAAAGGTTTAATAACATAAGGAAAAACAAATTATAACGCGAATGACTCCATGCAAATCACATATAAGTAATCCGCTCAATCTTGACTCGTTGTTAGGCATCCACTGAATCATACTTGGTCGCAAATCAAAGTTGCACTTCATCGATTAACCCTACCCAACTTGAAAACTTATGCATCGAGTTCGAGTGGCGATACTCACGGTAGCTACACCACTCTTAATACCTACCGCGGTTGTATCCCATTCTGCTTATATTGATAGCATGAACGAAGATACCTTAGCAACTAGCGATAGAAATGAATTAGAGTTCAGAAGACAAGTGGCGTAAGCAATATTATATAGTAGATGTAACAACCCGTATTTCTAACTATTTTAAATTATTAAATTTAATATAAGTATTGAATTAAAATGTTTACAAATAAAATTTAATGTTTTATTTATGTAAGTTATTGAATATGAACTTGAATAAAATTTTGAAATAACCAATTTCGAAAATTTTTGCAATAACAGGTATTGAAATGAAATTCTATGAATTGATTGTGTTTATAATCAATAACTGGAGTTGAATAATAAATGTGAATTATTTAGATAGAAATAAAATAATTGATAACTAAAATTTATTTGAAATTTAATGATTTATTAATATCGATTTATTGGATAATCAAATTGTTTAAAATTTAATATTGGAAATTATTTAAATAATTGAATCCTGAATTAAATATGAATGAAATGGTATCAAAAGTTGATTTAAATTTTAGTTGAACAAGAATAAAGTTTATTAACTTTTAAAATTGAACTTAAAATGAATAATTTAATTTTGGGAATTTCTTGTTTAAATTAACAGGTAAAAATAGCCATTTTGGTCACTCTCTCGGATTTCGACGAAACCAATTTCATCGGATCCGTAATGGTGAATTATTATAGTAATTTAAGTTTCGTTGCGATCGGACTTGTCGTTTAGCCGTGCGAGCTTGAAATGCGTAGAAATTAATTTAAGGAATTTAATTAAAAAAATTGATTTGGAAAAGCTATCTTCTGAATACGATCGAATTAGGCCTCGAGATTAGTTCCATTGTGTTCGGAATGAGGGTAAAACATATAGAATGCTAGGCGGCACGCGTCGTTTGGAGTTCGGAATTTTCATAGGCAAATTGGGTCGGATATTTATATAATAGGTCGTATCATTAATTTTCATTCGTCAAAACCCTAACCTAAATAACACGGCTGCTCCCTCTAAAGCGTTAATGGCCGAAAATGGCTGTCATTCTTTCCTCGTTTCCTCTTAATCCACACATTGGAATCAACAACTTCCAAAGGAAAAGTTGTAGCTCTTGTCCTCCTCTACGTTACATGCGGTTGGATCGAGGCATGGCATCACAGAATCGCCAAGATCTGGCTTTGAATGTTGCATGTTTTATGGGTTTTTCATGGTGAACGAAGGTGGCGCATGAGGCGGCGTTCGGGGCGGAGGAGGAGCAGGCCGAGGGGCATCTCGTAGGGTGCTTGGATAGACGTCCGGCCATCTCGAGTGGCGTGTGCCAAGATGAAATCGAACGTCTGTGGGTTCGGGTTGTTGGGTTTCGCGTGTCTGATTTTTAGAACGAAGAGGGTGGGGTTTATATTATTTTAATTATATTTTAATATGTTACACTACACCACAATAGCTAATTAGGCAGTGCTTAGGGCCGTATCAAAAGTAATTAGGCACGGCCATAAACCGTATCAAAAATAAGCGTGTTTAATATTTAGATACGGCCCAAGACCGTATCTTTTTCTCCAATTAGATACGGCCTAAGGCCGTATCTACTTATCGAAATAGGTACGGTCCATGGCCGTATCTAATTAATCGTTAATGCTAATTAAATCATAACTTCTCTGTATGAGGTCCGATTCGAGCGAAACGAGTCTCAAAGGATTCGTATCGACGAAGGCTACGGCATGGAGTCAAATTGGAATTTATTTGGAGCTAAAATATTTTCAGTTCAAAATAAAAGGTGAGTGTTTTAAATGCTCACGAATGACTAAATTATTTTTATTTTAGTTAAATTGAAATCCTGAAGTGATTAAATTTATTGATTGTTTTTTGGTAAATTTAATTGACATGGAAATCGATATAAAAATTTATATGTTAGAAATTTTGAATTAACAGTTAAGTTGAAATTAGAATTAACTGCTAGTAAAATTCCCGATTATTGATAATTGGTTAATTGTTGTGATTATTGACTGTTTGGATATTGATTGTGATGGCTGCTATTGGTTGGTAGTTTGGATGATTTGGATGCTTATTTATCTTTTATATATCTTATATCACCCTGTAAATTATTTGACAATACATAAAACTATTATTTGAATTATTTCGAATAAGTTAAGAAATAGTTGAAATGATATATACCTATGACACTTTGATTTGGATTGAAATGATATATATCCATCTCTGAAATTAAAATCGAAATAACTGATCACTTGGCCATAGGATGAAAAATTTTATATGGACACTGGATTGGTTAAATTAAATGATTTTAAAATTTTTGATTTGAAATTATTTAAATGATTTTGATTTAAAAAAATAAAAATCGAATTTATGGAAATTGAATTATTTTCGAACTTGAGCTCAAAATGTTGAAATTAAAATTTGTTAAAAATTGTTTAAAATGAAATTTGAGATTTTAAAGTTATAATTGAAATATGATTTGAATTTCGGAAATTGGTTTGTTTTTAAAAGATTTGAACTTTTATTCGAACTTTGAAATATTGCTAAGTAAAAGTAATTTAAATGGATATTTCAAATTTCGGCTCGGAGTTGAATTATTTTGAAGATTTGACCCTTAAATTGAACGTCGAAGTTAAATTTGATTTAAATGATTTAAATCAATATTCTGAAATTGACTCGAATTCATATAAATTGAAATGGTTTAAATTGAGAATTGAATTGAAATTAATCCAAACTGTAATCGAAATTGAAATTAACTGGAATTGAAATTGGAATTGGATTAATTTGAAATCGAAATCGAAATTGATTTGAACTAAAATTGGAATCGAAGTTAATTCGAATTGAAATCGAAATTGAATCGATTTAAATTGAAATGGAAATTGAAATTGATGTGAATTGGAAGGTTTGGAGTTGAATCAGTTTGAATTTGAAACTATTTTCGAATAAATTATTTTAATATAAATTATTTTGATTTTACAAACTAAAACAATTTTTATTTCTTTGAAATATATAAACCATTTTATATCAAACTATATTAAATTTTTAATCTATTTAGAACTATTCAAACTATTTTCTAACAATTCAAATTGGTCAAGGTTGGAACGTTTATATTTAAATCGTTGATTTAAATACAAACTGGGTTAAAATGAAGTTATAACCAAAATTGAAATTCGAAACAATTTTGAAAGCGAAACCGAGATATTGAGACGAAAATGATTTTGAAGTGAAATAGTATATTTTGATTAAATATGATGATTTCGAAATGAAATTGATTTTTGAACAGAATATGATATTTTGATATCAAGTATGAATTGTTTTCGAAATATAAAAGTACCAACCGATGTGTAAAAATAACGTTTGGTTGTTAAAGGGACCGGGACCTCTTATTGGCATACTCTCTGTCAATATTGGAACCACTTTAATAACTGTTGATGTAGAGGAGACTCCAAAACAAAGTGGTTTGGCATCGTTTGCTGGATTTGAAGAAAGAGAACGATGATGGATAGACCCGGCACTTGTGCCAGTTTGAATTGACTAAAACAGGACGGCTTGACAGGGCCAAGCGGGCTAGCTACCCCTAGCGGACATCCGTTCTTCGATTTTCTTGGACTTGGTCCATATTATTACTCTTGTTGTTGGCTTCGATTGGTGCACCCTAATTTTGGGATAACCTCCCTTTGACTCGATATGGGATGGATGTATGCGGTGGGCGATCGTGGCTACGATGCATTACCGCCAGCCCTACAACCCGAACTGGTAGTATCCTACCTTGGACATTGCCTCACGTGTCTTGTCATACTTTTATCCTTATATGAGACCACAACGATTTTGGTTTAGTGTTGTCATATCATGGCGCATCCCTATCCCCTGACGTGTTGTTGGGGCGTTATATGCAAACTGTACGACAATGCTTAAAAATGTGTTAAGGGGGATTAATGTAAAGCCTTAACGCTAAAAAAAATATTTATTTTACTGACTAGACATTGTATATATAGCATATTCTACTATATATAATATTTTGATGGATCCTTAAGAGATGGAAAATCCTATAATACCTCTTGAGTTATTGCACGCACGTTATACACTAAATAGGAGATGTGAAACCCCGTAAACATCTCTGACGCCATTACACTCATGTTATATTCGATATCTATTTGACTCACATAAGGATATTTTAGTCCTGACTCGAGTGTTTTGTATTTTAATTACGCTCGGGTCAGCCCTGAGTTTTCAGCATATTAAAGACTATTCTCCGGAGGACGAAGACGAAGATTGGTATATTATTATTACTATTATTATTCTCTGCATCATGTTGTTCTGCTGCATTATATTTTGTTTCTGTTGTATATATAACTCTGATAAGTGTTGTAAATTTATAATCCAATATATAATATAAACAGCTTCATGAACTATTTATTTGATTATTATATTTTGTCATTCCGCTGTGAGATTTTGTGTTTGTTTTCTTCTTCTTTTCTTATTTTTCTTAATTAACTCGATTGATTATCTATGTTTCGGATTGTTTGAGTTGGACATGTGTGGATTATTGTCAGTTTAAACCTTTCAAAATGTGGGTCATCATAGTTGGTATCAGAGCTTTGGTTTAGCGATAACCTTAGTTTTGGAGGGTTTGACTCATTAGAGATAGGATAGTAATACCCTAGAATGAGTTATTTGAGTGTGTGTGTGTGTGTATGAGACCGCGTACTTAGTAGTGTTATAAAATGTTTTATATTGTGTTTACTTATCTGTTGAGTTGTTTATGAATTTTGGTCAGTGCATGGGATGTCATGTTATTGATAGGGGTTTCTAAACACTTAAACGAGGCAAGTCGGCATAATATTGTTTTAAAAGAGGGTAAACAAAATAATTTTACTTAAACTATATTATACATCTCTACTATTAATAAAGAGAATTCAATAAATAGAATTTCCACGGTGTCCTTTTGAAATTCCAAAAATACCCTCTTCTATCAATGGAATCTCATTATCGGTGAACTATCTCTACCACCGTCATCTTCGTGGCCACCCATCAATGGATTTCACTATCAATTTGCAACCAACACCACCAACAACTATTTGAAATAAAAGTGTTGTGACCATCAAAGATTTTGCACTTATATCACATATCCATCCATTAATTTTTTTTAAATAAAAACCAAATATCTTTAGCTATTAGATGCACGTATCATGCAATTTATACTAGTATATATAATGATAATTTTTATGGATGTTAGTTGTTAGGAGATGATAATATTTATTTATCATCGATTATTGATTGAATTAAACTAAAAACGAATACTTTGTGAACTCTATTTCACGAAGTGTTCGATCATTAAATTGAATTGAAATCTAATTACAATAAGAATTGTTTACCATAACAAAGATGTAAATTAACAAAATGTTTTCATAATAAGGTAATGAGATTATATAAGTATATTTATAACATGGCTTATAAATAGAAAGGATTTCAAAGAAGAGAAATTTTGAATTTAAATCATGTTGCTTTTAAAAAAATTTCAAAGCCTTCAAACTTAATAATAATATTATTTGAAATTGTTTTGACTAGATATATATTTTGAAAAGATTTTTGAAAGAAATAAAAGCATTGAACTTGCTTTAGTCGGTGGGAAATAATTCTAGGGATGACTGCAGCATCGCTAGTATTCATTTTCGAGTTTCTAAGTGAGAATTGCTACCAAAAGAAATTTATTTCCGATTAAAACAAGTTTTGATTGTGGAAAATATTCTAAGCGTGATTTGATAAATATATGAAAATAGTTTTGAATTTATAAATTGAAATTGGTATAAAGAAAAAAAAAGTTTACACCTTATGAATTTGAACAGGAAAATAAAACCGAATTTTAAAATAGTTGAACATTTTGGTTAAGCAAACAAAAGAAATTTGAATTTGAGATATAAAATAAAATAATTAACCTAAGAAATGTTAAATAAATTAAGTTATTAAATGATGAAAATAAAATGAAGTTTAACTCAAGAAAGCTCAAATAAAGGTGAATTTTATTTGAAATGAATTAGATAAAAATAATGAAATGAAATTTAAGTAAATAAGTTTGAATAATTTATAGATTTAAGAATATTAAGCTAAAAACAAATTTTAAATTTGTTGAATATGAATGATAAGGAATGAAAAAAAGGTTTAACTTAAATAAAGTTGAATAAATTGAGAAATGGATTAAATGAAATCAAATTTAACTTAATAAAGATTAAGTGAATTGAATTGGATTTGAATTAAACTAGATGAATTAGTAAAGTGAATTAATTCCACTTAAGCTATAAAATGAATTAATAGAATGAATACGAACTTGAATTATAAAATGAAATGCAATTTGGGTGCGAAAAAAAAATTGAATGAGAATAAATGGATATAAGAAAAAAATTATATGAGTAATAAAATTTGACTCTAATTGGATGTAAATAAATAAAATGCAAATAAAATGAGTTTTAATAAATTGAATGGTAACTGATTGAATATGAAATAATTTAATGAGAAATGAATTGTAAGATGAAAATTAACTTATGAAAGGTTGAATAAAAAAATTGATTGTGATAAAAAGGAAAATTATCAATATGAAAATTTGAGCTATAAAATAAAATTTGCTTAAATTAATAATAGACTAATCAAGCGAATTATTTTAAAATAAAATTTACATAAGTAAAATTATTAATATGAATTTGAATTAATGAAATGAACTAATGAAGTGAATAAATGGATTAATATGAATTTAAGTTATGAATTAATAATAAACAAGAGTTGCATTTTATAAAATTGTTATAATAAACTTAAATGGTTTTATGAAATGATTTATAATTGATATTAGTATTAAAAGGAAAATATACTAAATGGTAATGAAATAAAATTTAACTTAAATATGGTTAAATGGAATAATTTTATAAAATTGTTCATAAATGAAATTATATGGAATATGTTAAACAAAAAGTGAAACAATTGGAATTTAACAAATTGGATTGAATAAATTGAATGTGAATGAAATAGGTGTGAATAAATTTGAAGCAAACTGATTAAATTTTAATAAAAATTGGATGTTAATAAGAAATGAAGTGTATAAATCAAATATTGACATTGGATAATGTGAATTCACATAGTTATGAATTAATTGGATTAGTTGGATGAATATTGATAGTTGAATGGTTTCTTTTGTTGCAAACCATTGTTATTACTGTTTTGATTGCATATGATTATTGTATGTTGTGTATTTGTGTTTGTGCTTATGATTTGGATTCAAAATCATGCTATGTGGTTCTATTTAACTCATACATGTTTTATATCTTATTATAAGTGACCAATATTCTAATTTGAGTTGAGATAGGTACATACGAAGACCGTTTAGATGTATACGTGTACATACAAAGAGCTTTTGCTTGCTTAATATGAGCGAACTCGCTCGTGTTAATAATAATAAGGTGCGTATCTCGGATTACATACCGCACTTTTATATTTTTTACTATGGGATGCCTCATCGTTGAGATGAGATGTATATTTGATATATTTGGTATATATTTGTGTTATATATTATATTGTAAAAAATTTCCGATCGAGCCGCGCAAAGGAGACGCTGCCGAAATTTTCCGTAAATCCGGGTGTTAGAAAAATTTTGAGGTTTTGAAAATTTTATAACTTGTTTTATATATAAGTTGTTATTTCCGTAAACTGATATCAGAGTGACTAGTGAAAGCGTAATAATGGTTTTTAATAAGATTTAATGTTTATAAGTTAATTATTTTTAATAAAATATATTAAATGATTAATTTTTACTTAACCCCTTTTCGAGGATGAAAAATTTTGAGTGGGGGAGAGCGTAACGACCCGTATTTTTAACTATTTTAAATTATTAAATTTAATATAATTATTGAATTAAAATGGTTAGAAACAAATTTTAATGTTTTATTTATGTAAGTTATTGAATATGAACTTGAATAAAATTTTGAAATAACCAATTTCGAAGATTTTGGCAATAACAGGTATTAAAATAAAATTCTATGAATTGACTGTGTTTATAATCAATAACAAGAGTTGAATAATAAATGTGAATTATTTAGATAGAAATAAATTAATTGTTGATAACTAAAATTTATTTGAAATTTAATGATTTATTAATATCGATTTATTAGATAATCAAATTTTTTAAAATTTAACATTGGAACTTATTTTAATAATTAAATCCTGGATTAAATATGAATGAAATGGTTTCAAAAGTTGATTTTAATTTTAATTGAACAAGAATAAAGTTTATTAACTTTTAAAATTGAATTTAAAATGAATGATTTAATTTTGTAAATTTCTTGTTTAAATTAACGGGTAAAAGTAGTCATTTTGGTCACTGTCTCGGATTTCAACGAAACTAGTTTCATCGGATTCGTAATAGTGAATTATTGTAGGATTTCCAGTTTCGTAGCGATCAGACTTGTCGTTTAGCCGTGCGAGCTTGAAATGCATAGAAATTAATTTAAGGAATTTTGTGACGCCCCACCCCGAGACCCACATTAACAAAGAGTATTACTGGATAATATTGTCTGCTAATGTAGAGAATAGGGTCGGATAGGAGCGACCATCTATAGCATTTTCTTAAATATCTATTGAATGTGTCGACAATGCCATATTTTTTCTTTTTTTCTCAAGTGGATCGACATATCCAATAAATACTTAATACAAAGCCATAGGTGGCTATAGGATCTATCAGAACAAAATACAACAACCTGAATGCAAAACACTTCACAGAACAGTAGATCACCACACCCACATACACACACAAACACACATACTGATACATCACAGAGTATACAAAATGATACATGTCAAGTGGTATAGCAACCACAATATACAAGCGAGTCAAAAGAATATACATACTAGAGTAGCAAACCAAAAGGAACTACACAAAAAGCTATAACAAAAAGAGCTATTAGAATAGAGTCCATGCGGAAGCATAATAGGCTAAGTCCAAATGTACCTAACCTGAAACACCTCGGTCTGACCTGAGTATAAAATACACGGGTCAATCTAGCTAAACAAATCAGTTAACCAAGATAAGTGATAATATGAGCATAAGGATAATGTGATAATATTCTCAAATGAGAAGGGACAACTAAAGTGTATGATTACATCAAGTGATAATATGGTATCACTATAATCTCAAAAGAGATAAAATAACCCATAAAACGCTAAAATTAGCGAGCCTCGTATCATTGGCATTCATAAAACATCAAATATGGTTTAGGGGAAAACCTAAACCCGCCATCTTGGCAAACCCAAAACATGCATAAAGAGGTCCCATCTCAAACACGCCATAAGGAAAATATATCTCCAAAGAGGAGAATAAAATCTCAAGTAAATGCCAAAAGGCAAATCTCATATAACGCCAGTGTAGGCAATTCAAATCTCAAAAATAGAACTTCCAAGAATTCAAATTCCCAAAAGGTAATCGTCACAAATATATATCGAATGGTTCAAAGGATCAATTCCGGAAAAGGGCGATACACTAGGGAAATCACAAACATCAATGAAATCATCTCAAAGATATAGCACGTGCTTATGGCTGAAGCCCGCCAAGTACTGCTCTCTCAAAATAAGGTGCCAAATCTCTTAGACAAACGTCTCGAAGTACAATAAATACGTCTCTTAGACAAACATCCCGAAGAACAACATCCTGAAGGACAAATACGTCGTAATGGACAAATATGTCTCTTAGACAAACGTCCTGAAGGACAAATGACCAGAAGGTCCAGTACTGGCAAATACATCTCTTAGACAAATGTGTCACAAACTTTCGGATAGGAACCCGAACAGTGTTAACGTATGTCACATACCACACGTTCGCACTAAACGGTTTACTAACTACTAGTAAATTTCACACTCAAAGCAGTAAAAAGTTTACCTCATCTCATCGGTAAACTCGACCCGTAGGTCAAAACGATCAAATGGACAAGTCGAGAATTAACCGATAAGATAAATGCACGTGTCCCATATCACGTGTTCTACCAAACTGTTTAATTCTCCTTCTCATTCACTCGAATAGTGCAAAAACGTGTATCTTATATATAAAATAATTTACATGAGAAAACAAGCTTTTAATACCAATTTTGAAAGCCATATTTGAAAATTCCCTTATTATCGAGAATAAATAGATTCTATATTTGAAAATACTTTAAAAATATCATATAATAATAATTTAAAATCCCCATTTATTTTAAAAATTATTTCAAAAAGGTTTGGAAAAATCCGTGCTCGAAAACGAATCAAAACCCAAGAAATCACTCAAATCGATTTTCGAATTCAATTCAAATTAAATTCAAATTTAATCCAAAATTTGGCTAGTGTACCGATAGACATCATGGCCTCAAAACATTTCAAAAATATCATAAAAACATGAAGTAAAAGTCAAAAGTCGGACGAAAAAAGAACATAAAAATGCATCAGCAACACAATACCCAGGTCTAAAATTTTCTTTGGGTTCAACTTTCGGACATGAAACAGATGGCCAAATGACCTTTGATTGAACTAAAAATTGGTGTGCACAAAGTAGAAAACTTTGGCTTTCAAACAATAAAAGAAACGATGAATTCCGACAGGAAATGAAGAAGTTACGCTGTCTCAAATATGGACTCAGGCCATGTTTGCAATAGTTCAAAAAACAAAAATATGCCAGGCCTGAAAACAATCTTGGGTCCAACTTACAAGCCTGAAACAGAGGACCAAAATACCTCATATTGAGCTAAAAATTGGTATGCACATAGTAGAAAACTTCATCTTCTAAACAAAAAAAATCAATGAATTTCGACTGGAAACGAAAAAGTTGCACTGTCTCAAACATGGAGTCAGGCCATGTTTGCAACAGTTCAAAAACCAAAAAAATGAACAGGCCTGAAAAACCATCTAGGGTTCAAATTCCAGGCATGAAACAGAGGACCAATGTAACGACCCCACCGCTATGCCAAGTTTAGCAAAGAACATTACAAGTAATGTTGTCTGCTAATCCGGAGAATACGGCTTGTTAAGGGCGATCGAATGTGAATATATCTTTATACTAACACTGACACGTCATTTATACCTTCTAATTAATATCTGAATTTAAATTTGACGTGTGCAGTATTAATACAATGTAATAAACACACTGATTTAATAGAATTCAGAACAGAATAAAATATGAAACAAATATCAGAGATACACAGATCAAAGCGGAACAATAATTTTCATAACTTATACAAATTTCGAGTCTACAACATAGAATACTAGACTCAAATAATATATCGGTGACAATTCTATAATCTCAACTATGCAAAGTCCAAATGGCTAAATGAAATAAACTAGAAGTCCAAATAATATATCTCCCCAGCTAACCCAATCATCCAAAAGTCTACCTATAACCTGAAAAGTCTCGACCTGACCCGAGCAAAATAACACTCGGGTCAGACTATCTCTAAATATCAAAAGGGTGAGATACTGATAACAAGAATATATGACTTAACCATATAAAAATAAGTCATATCAATTAAGTATGCTCAAACAATATATATGCATGTTAACAAAATTTATGATTTAATCATAAGTCATATCAAATAAACATGCCCAAGCACCATATATATGCCAAATTCAATTTAAAAATAATAAGGCATATAAATCAATATGTACAAGAATCAAAATATGACTTAACGATCCAAATATAAGTCATAACAAAAATATGCCCAAACAAATAATCATCGAAACAAAGGCATATGAAACAAATCACCATTTCACAAATTCATATTAAGTCTCCAATGGACTATCCTCTAAAATATGGTGATAACAAACTCAAAATTCCTCAGACCCAAAACAAAAGGATACTAAATATCCGTGCCAAAATCTTTGAAGAAATAATCATCAATAATGAAATGATAATGGTAGTCAACTATCAGTATAAACAGTGCGACACGGGATCTAATCAGTCCCAAACTGTAGAAAAATAAACCTCGCCACGTACCTAACCACAGAAATAGGATACAGTCTAACCAAAGAAATAGACTGGCTATGTGAATTTACCTAACCACAGAAATAGGTAAACATTGTCCACTGGTGAGAAAAACTGATAGGGCTGCAATATAATACGTGTCCAAAACAGAAAGGGCAGCTGTATTATAGCAGAACAGACCTAACCACAGAAATAGATCTGCCTACCCAATAATCTAAGTTAGATCGCCTCTCAGGTCGTTGGAAAAATAAGTTGTCGTCTCTTAGGAATCTATCGGCATACTAAAAATCCGAACACCCCAAGATATACAACTCGAAAGTGTTGATTACTGTCACTATGGTAATTACAATAATTTAGCTAACTATCTCATACCAGAAAGTAAATTCAAGTATTTACTAAAAGCTAATAATTTCCACTAAAACTCTATTTAACAAATTATAGTAATAAACGAAGGAATTGTACAAAATGTCTCATACCATTACGACAGTTCAATCGTTTATTAAAATTCTTTGTCGCATAGAAAAGCACTAAATTCCATAAGAATATGAATGAAAGCATAAATTGCTCAAAAGTAATAGTTCCAAAAACCATCAAAGAAATACCGGAATGGTATATAAGTAGCCGAAGGCTAAACATAATAGAATTCAATAAGGGTTCATAGTTTGGAAGTAAATAATATTAATTTACCATATAGGAATTGGTTTCTAAATTATTTTTATACATATACATACATATATATATATATACACACTTTCAAACTTCTTATTTTAAAACCTATAAATTCATCTATTATTCAACTATATATTTTTATTCATCATTTGATGAATATACCATAATTCGAATAAGTATAAAATACTTATATATATATATATATTAAGTAATTATTTTATAAAAGATTTATAAAACTTAATTTGATATAAACCTCTAAATCAAAGTATTAAGGTTTAGAAATTTAGAATCCAAATAGAAGTCAAAATCCATCATAATCGATCAACCAAATATAGATCAAATAATCCCAACAATAAGGGACAAAATTTATTCCAACAAAATACGCACTTTGAAAAAAATCATATAAATTCGAAATTTAATCATTTTAGCTCAAACTTTTTACAGTAGCTTTGAATATTAGTCTAGTTTATATGTACATAATTTTAAAGTTAAATTCCTAACCAATTGTTACAGATTTGTTATTCTTTAACAATCATTTTCAGCTCAGGTTTGTAAATCTCAATTTACAAATATCCATTTTGCAAAAATCGTATAAATTTGAAATTTAATCATTTTAACTCAAAATTTTTACAGTAACTTTGAATATCTGCTAGTTTATGTGTACAAAATTTCAAAGTTAAATTCCTAACCAATTGTTACAGATTTTTTATTCTTTAGCAATCATTTTCAACGCAGGTTTGTAAATCTCAATTTACATATATCCACTTTGCAAAAATCATATAAATTCGAAATTTAATCATTTTAACTCAAAATTTTACAGTAACTTTGAATATCTGTCTAGTTTACCTGTACAAAATTTAAAAGTTAAATTCCTAACCAATTGATACATATTTCATATTCTTTAACAACCATTTTCTGCTTAGATTTGATGAACCTAAATTGACATTAAATTTAGCAACCAAATCAACCAATTTACAAACATTCATGAACAGCAAACAATGATTCAACCAAATCATATTTATCTCTAATTCAAATCAAATTAAACATTCAAATATGCATTCCTATTTAGAGATAGTTGGTGAAGATAACTCACCTCTAGCCTTGCTAACACCTTAATTCACTTTCCTCCTTTAGTTAGAACCATTTTCTCCAAAATTAACCTAAAACTAAGAAATACAAAAGAAAGCATAACTTTAAACCTAATAATCCAAACACCACGAAATTTGGAGAGAAGGTGTAGAATAGGTTAAGAGACTTACACAAATTTTCCTGGAATTTATTACAATTTATTCCTATTTGAAAGTCGCAAATTTTGCTTCAGCCCTAGTTTTGAATTTGAGAGTTTTCTAAGAGGTTTTAAGTTTCTGTTCTTTGTGAAATGAGAAGTATGTACACTTCTCCTCAGATTTGACTAAGAAGAGAAAACCCCTCCTAATTGGTAATGGGCTGAAATGAAGGTGTGAGCCCAAAACCACTTTTTAATTCAATATGCTCTTTATTTACACACACAAACCATGTTTTAGTCTAACTTTAAAAAAATGATAACTACTAAACCAAGGCTCATAAAAATACAATCTTATACTCTAAAACTATGTTTGGAACTTGATCTTTCTAATGAACCTAAAATTACTAATTTCCGAGGTCGTTTGACCCTTCAAATGATTTATTGAAAATTGACCTTTTCATGTTTTTACTAAATTGCAAAACATGTCAAAAATGGATTTTAATCCTCCAAATTATAATTTCTTCAAAATAAAAATCATGCATCACTTTTAAAACATAAATAAGATTTACATAAGTTCTCTTTGGAAGTTTGCACAAAAAAAACCCCTCATTATCAATTATTTTCACTAAGACTCAATATTAAGGAAAATACACATTTTATTATATTAAATCATTCTCTAACTTATTTAACCTTTACAAATAAGTTAAAACACTTCAAAATTTTCCACATTAATCTTTAAAAAGATCACAGTGTCAAATTTACACAAATATTCATTATTAACCTTATTTCTCAATTTAAACTCAATTTAAATCCAGTTTACTTAATTAATAATCGCTAATTAAGGTGGTTAAAAATCGGGTTGTTACAGAACTCCCCACCTAATAAAATTGCGTCCTCGAAATTTGACTCAAAAGAAATTCCCTAATAGGTTATTACTTAGCTCTATTGTTAACAAATTTTAGTAACAACCATACACCCAAACAACAAATAAACCCAAAAGACGGATTTATCTAACTCATGTGTTACAAGAAAATATACTTGGAGTTCTATTTTCTCTCAAAAACTTATTTCTAATCAAGGTTTTTCTACTAAATTTTCAATTTGCACTTACTACTAATTGTTTCTAATTAGTATTTCCAATCTATTATCAATTATGATATTCATTCACCGTGCCACCAAAAAGTTATATCGTGCCAAACAATGGCAATTATTTTAAATACGGTGAATACTAATTTCATAACCACACAAAACTAATACGAAGACTAACAAAATGGAACCATATCATGAAAATCATCAAATCATACGATTGCATAAAAGAAAGTTACTAAGAAATTGCACAAAGGCAAGTCAAATACAAAGAATAGATTTTATAGTTTCTTCTACTAAACAAATATTCTTAGAGTTTTCACTCAAAATCCATTATCTTTCATAAACAATTTCATTACTTGAAAATTTTCAAAGTTTCTTACTTAAATTTTCAATTCAATCCCATTTTACTTTTTATTTAAAGTAAATCAAATTAAAGTTGTTTCATACTCTAATTCTATAATAAATATACTATACTTTGTAATATATTTTTCTATACAAATAATCGATCTCAAAACAATTCCATACTAAACTCGAAAAGCACAACTATTAGATCCTTCATCGATGGCTAAACAATTTTATAATTATCTTCAATGCCCATTATCTACTAGTATGGACTTTGAGTCTTTTACAACTCATTTAGAAAATATTGTATTCACACAAAACTCAATTGTCTAAATTTTCAAAATTATTACTCGAAATTTTTCTAAGTGTCAAAAATTTTCGAAAAAATCAGCAGTGTTTCCTTTGTATGGAGAGACATTTACAATTTCATAAATATGATATAATATACATCAACCATAAGGTCAGAAACACAATATATATCAATATTTATCATTTCTAAATTTAATTTGAAAACATACCTTTATTGTTAGCATTTTTAAGCGAGTTCGCTTAACTTTTTACATGCTTACGTGCAAAATATAGTCAAATTATTCTCATACACCTATACTTAACTCAAGTGAACCATATTAGATTGCATTTATGAATATATGAAACATTACATTTAACTATAAAGGATGACAGCTTTCTAACAAATCACTTTATTCAATCTCAGACCTGCGGCAAAGAACATGTTTTGTCATAGTAAACTTCAAAATATGTTAACACCTATAAAATTAAAGTTGTTCTATTAAGTCTAAGATTTCCAGCAATATAAAGATTATCAAAATCGGATTTATTTTTTGAAAGTTATGCTCAATTTACTTTCAGCTTCAATCTTAGAAATTTTTAATAGGACAAAGATGTTCATTCATTTTCAAACCCACTTTAGACTGAACAAAATGCAAAATTTTCCAAAGTAGTAAAAATAAAACTTATAGCTTACTAAAAGCACTTTCATTTAAAAAAAGACTGAACTCATTTGGAGTTAAAAATCTCAAGTTATCGCTGTTTTAGTACAGCACTTTTCCAACTAAATTTTCGGCACTAAAATCAATTTAAAGTTACCACTCTCAAACCATTTCTAAATCCAAACTATATATTTTCTAGACAAATCTTTATACTAATTTATTTATTGCATAATCCACTTTTTGGAAAGCTAAAGACTTCAAAATTTACAACTTACTTCATGCAATCAACTTCCACAAATCAAGTTATTCAATAAAACATTTTCACAAAGTACACAAACAAGTTTTTAATGAAAACTCATTTTTAATTGAGATAGTTAATCTCTTCTACTAACAAGTAACAATTATTAATTCAAAATAACTTTGGAAATACACATTGATTTTTAAATTGTTCTCCCAATTTAAATAATATTATCTCATTGCCTTATGCATTTATTATTTCTTGCACTTATCAATCAAATAACTATTTGTCCAAACTAAGTTTTCATAATCCTCAATTATAACTTTTTACTAAAATATCCTTTTTGATCAATATTTTAGATTTCTAAACAATGCATTTTTTTATTTTAAATACATCATTTTATTAATCAATGCATCACATGATTTTATTTTTTTCAATTAAAGTATCACCTTAACTAGAATTATTTGCTCTACTTACCAAAATTACCATATGATATCATTATTTAGATTCCTATAAGTTATACTTATATAACCAATTAAAAGCATAACCATATTCAATTTCACAAATATCAAATAATACAATGGCATTGCCTTGCCATTTATTTATAGTGAATGACTTCATCAATTGGCTACAGAGTTGACTAAATGATCAAAACAGCCTCACCACTGATCTCAACAATCACTAAGGTTCGATGGCTGAATTTGTCATCTAAAATAAAATTAATATTCAATCTCATATAATTTACTTCCAACTTTTATTTATTATAACTCAATTTACTATGTAACTATCTCGTTTTAGTGTTTAGGAATTTCTTATCAATAACGTTGATCAGGCGCATCGATCAGAATTCTTAAAGCACTCAACGGGCAATTTAACACAAAAATAAATTCCCATATGATATACATATGTCTTTTAGTACTTTACACTTTTATCAATTTATTGCTTGCTTAAAATAAACATAATCAATTATTATTCATATGTATATCTTTTATCACAATTTTAATCTAAATATATGCTTACCTTTTTATAATCCTTTATATCTATCTCAAAAATCTAAATAAAATAATTTTGAATAGATAACGATTCCATAATACATCTTAACATTTGATTAGTGGCACTAATAGTTTAATATTCTATTTTATACAAAACAAAGTTTTCAATTTCCTTTGCGGTAGCTACACTAAGGAAGATATTGCAAAGTCTTATAATAAATATAGAGTAGGTTACAAATCTTTCAAGTAATGATTCTTACTCAATATTAATTCCAATAATTAAATTCAATTTCAAAATAAGCAAGCATCCATCAACCAATCAAACATATTTATTTATAATTGTTTAAGATGTTCAGCGGAAACAGTCCATTAGCTCCCGTTGTGCAACTTTGATCAATATTTAGATCAAGATATCACAATTTAACTTTTAAGCCATTTGAGGTATAATTTTTATACTATACTATAAATATCACTTCTTAACAAAAGTGACATTCAAAATACTTATCAATTAAAATTAAATAGTCGTCATCAACGGAACAATTTAATTTCTAAATTTCCGCTGCGCAACTCTGATTATTCCTAAACCAATTAGGTTTTCAAACTCATTTATTTAATTTTTCCAAAATTTCAAAATAAATCTCCAAATTCTAAATTAAAACCAACTCCAAATATTATATAATAATATTTTCATACTTAAGAAATCTTAAAGTACGCCCAATTGATTACCCAGTAATCAATTTATATTCCTATCCTTAATGGTTAGTAGAAATTACTAACTACTACACACCCAAAGGACAGGATTACTAGGTCATCTAGGTCAAGATCTGAACTCTGAATCAATTTATATTCTATAACGTTCTAAACACAACTCTGATACCAACTGTAACGACCCCACCGCTATTCCAAGTTTAGCAAAGAACATTACAAGTAATGTTGTCTCCTAATCATGTGAATACGGCTTGTTAAGGGCGATCGAATGTGAATATATCTTTATACTAACACTGACACATCATTTATACCTTCTAATTAATATCTGAATTTAAATTTGACGTCTACAGTATTAATACAAAGTAATAAACACACTGATTTAATAGTATTCAGAACAGAATAAAATATGAAACAAATATCAGAGATACACAGATCACAGCGGAACAATAATTTTCATAACTTATACAAATTTCGAGTCTACAACATAGAATACTAGACTCAAATAATATATCGGTGACAATTCTATAATCTCAACTATGCAAAGTCCAAATGGCTAAATGAAATAAACTAGAAATCCAAATAGTATATCTCCCCAACTAGCCCAATCATCCAAAAGTCTACCTATAACCTGAAAAGTCTTGGTCTGACCCGAGCAAAATAACACTCGGGTCAGACTATCTCTAAATATCAAAAGGGTGAGATACTGATAACAAGAATATATGACTTAACCATATAAAAATAAGTTATATCAATTAAGTATGCTCAAACAATATATATGCATGTTAACAAAATTTATGATTTAATCATAAGTCATATCAAATAAACATGCCCAAGCACCATATATATGCCAAATTCAATTTAAAAATAATAAGGCATATAAATCAATATGTACAAGAATCAAAATATGACTTAACGATCCAAATAAGTCATAACAAAAATATGCCCAAACAAATAATCATCGAAATAAGGCATATGAAACAAATCACCATTTCACAAATTCATATTAAGTCTCCAATGGACTATCCTCTAAAATATAGTGATAACAAACTCAAAATTCCTCAGACCCAAAACAAAAGGATACTAAATATCCATGCCAAAATCTTTGAAGAAATAATCATCAATAATGAAATAATAATGGTAGTCAACTATCAGTATAAACAGTGCGACACGGGATCTAATCAGTCCCAAACTGTAGAAAAATAAACCCCGCCACGTACCTAACCACAGAAATAGGATACAGTCTAACCAAATAAATAGACTGGCTATGTGAATTTACCTAACCACAGAAATAGGTAAACATTGTCCACTGGTGAGAAAAACTGATAGGGCTGCAATATAATACCTATCCAAAACAGAAAGGGCAGCTGTATTATAGCAGAACAGACCTAACCATAGAAATAGATCTGCCTACCCAATAATCTAAGTTAGATCGACTCTCAGGTTGTTGGAAAAATAAAATGTCGTCTTAGGAATCTATCGGCATACTAAAAATCCGAACACCCCAAGATATACAACTCTAAAGTGTTGATTACTGTCACTATGGTAATTACAATAATTTAGCTAACTGTCCTATACCAGAAAGTAAATTCAAATATTTACTAAAAGCTAGTAATTTCCACTAAAACTCTATTTAACAAATTATAGTAATAAACGAAGGAATTGTACAAAATGTCCCATACCATTACGACAGTTCAATCGTTTATTAAAATTCTTTGTCGCATAGAAAAGCACGAAATTCCATAAGAATATAAATGAAAGCATAAATTGCTCAAAAGTAATAGTTCCAAAAACCATCAAAGAAATACCGGAATGGTATATAAGTAGCCGAAGGCTAAACACAATAGAAT
Organism: Allium fistulosum; assembly: GCA_030737815.1. Taxonomy (NCBI): domain Eukaryota; kingdom Viridiplantae; phylum Streptophyta; class Magnoliopsida; order Asparagales; family Amaryllidaceae; genus Allium; species Allium fistulosum. Next base: position 791,397,199 of record CM060902.1, on the reverse strand, counting down.
TCAATAAGGGTTCATAGTTTGGAAGTAAATAATATTAATTTACCATATAGGAATTGGTTTCTAAATTATTTGTATACATACACATACATACATACGTACATATATATATATACATACACACACACTTTCAAACTTCTTATTTTAAAACTATAAATTCATTTATTATTCAACTATATATTTTTATTCATCATTTGATGAATATACCATAATTCGAATAAGTATAAAATACTTATATATATATATATATATATTAAGTAATTATTTTATAAAACATTTATAAAACTCAATTTGATATAAACCTCTAAATCAAAGTATTATGGTTTAGAAATTTAGAACCCAAATAGAAGTCAAAATCCATCATAATCGATCAACCAAATATAGATCAAATAATCTCAACAACAAGGGACAAAATTTATACCAACAAAATAAGCACTTTGAAAAAAATCATATAAATTCGAAATTTAATCATTTTAGCTCAAACTTTTTACAGTAGCTTTTAATATCAGTCTAGATTATATGTACAAAATTTTAAAGTTAAATTCCTAACCAATTGTTACAGATTTGTTATTCTTTAACAATCATTTTCAGCTCAGGTTTGTAAATCTCAATTTACATATATCCACTTTGCAAAAATCATATAAATTCGAAATTTAATCATTTTATCTCAAAAATTTTACAGTAACTTTGAATATCTGTCTAGTTTACGTGTACAAAATTTCAAAGTTAAATTCCTAACCAATTATTACAAATTTATTATTCTTTAGCAATCATTTTCAGCTCAGGTTTGTAAATCTCAATTTACATATATCCACTTTGCAAAAATCATATAAATTCGAAATTTAATCATTTTAACTCAAAAATTTTACAGTAATTTTGAATATCTGTCTAGTTTACCTGTACAAAATTTCAAAGTTAAATTCCTAACCAATTGGTACATATTCCATATTCTTTAACAACCATTTTCTGCTTAGATTTGATGAACCTAAATTGACATTAAATTTAGCAACCAGATCAACCAATTTACAAACATTCATGAACAGCAAACAATGATTCAACCAAATCATATTTATCTCTAATTCAAATCAAATTAAACATTCAAATATGCATTCCTATTTAGAGATAGTTGGTGAAGATAACTCACCTCTAGTCTTGCTAACACCTTAATTCACCTTCCTCCTTTAGTTAGAACCATTTTCTCCAAAATTAACCTAAAACTAAGAAATATAAAAGAAAGCATAACTTTAAACCTAATAATCCAAACACCACGAAATTTGGAGAGAAGGTGTAGAATATGTTAAGAGACTTACACAAATTTTCCTGGAATTTATTGCAATTTATTCCTATTTTAAAGTCGCAAATTTTGCTTCAGCCCTAGTTTTGAATTTGAGAGTTTTCTGAGAGGTTTTAAGTTTCTGTTCTTTGTGAAATGAGAAGTACGTACATTTCTCCTCAGATTTGGCTAAGAAGAGAAAACCCCTCCTAATTGGTAATGGGCTGAAATGAAGGTGTGAGCCCAAAACCACTTTTTAATTCAATATGCTCTTTATTTACACACACAAACCATGTTTTAGTCTAACTTTAAAAAAATGATAACTACTAAACCAAGGCTCATAAAAATACAATCTTATACTCTAAAACTATATTTGAAACTTGATCTTTCTACTGAACCTAAAATTACTAATTTCCGAGGTCGTTTGACCCTTCAAATGATTTATTCAAAATTGACCTTTTCATGTTTTTACTAAATTGCAAAACATGTCAAAAATGGATTTTAATCCTCCAAATTATAATTTCTTCAAAATAAAAATCATGCATCACTTTTAAAACATAAATAAGATTTTTACATAAGTTCTCTTTGGAAGTTTTCACAAAAAAAACCCCTCATTATCAATTATTTTCACTAAGACCCAATATTAAGGAAAATACACATTTTATTATATCAAATCATTCTCTAACTTATTTAACCTTTACAAATAAGTTAAAACACTTCAAAATTTTCCACATTAATCTTTAAAAAGATCACAGTGTCAAATTTACACAAATATTCATTATTAACTTTATTTCTCAATTTAAACTCAATTTAAATCCAGTTTACTTAATTAATAATCGCTAATCAAGGTGGTTAAAAATCGGGTTGTTACAACCAAATTACCTCGGATTGAGCTGAAAATTGGTATGCATATAATAGAAAACTTCAGCTTTCAAACAAAATAAGAATCGATGAATTCCAGTAAAAAATGAAAGAGTTATGCTGTCTCAAACATGGACTCAGGCCATGTTTGCAGCAACTCGGAAAACAAAATTTCTACAGGCAAAAATCTGTGTTTGAGTTGATTTTCTACCACTGTTTTGAACATCCAAATGACAATATTTTTCAACTAAAATTTGCAGAGATGAAGTTCAACATGCAAGCTACCAAATACAAGAAATCCGGCAGCATTTCGCTACCGGAATCAAAAGATATTAGCATGCAAAGTACCAACCAGAGAAGGTTTTGACACAAATAAAATTGAAAGTAAAAATAAATTACAAAGTAAATTTTTATCGATTTTGAGCTTGGCTCGGCTATTTTTTGTGAGTTTTGTAACTCACCTTGCTGTATGAATGCAAAAGCTTGGATTTTGACTGCAAGTTGAGAGCTTTGGGCAAAATTGGCTTCAAAAACCTGTAAATGAGCAAAAGAGAAACATGCAAAGAAGAAAACTATAGTTAACAAAGAACCCAACTTCTCAAATTGATTTTTGATGAAAAGATTCAGTTTTGGATTAGATTACATGTTGAACTTTCTTTTATTTTGATTAAACACAACAATTAATTGAAGGGAAAATGAGATTTTGGCTTTAGATTGAGAAAATGGTAAAGTTTGTTTTCTTTTTCTTATTCTCAGGTTGAGGAAGAAGAAGGTAATTGTTTTGAACGTACTGTAAACTTTGTTTTCTTCTTTCTCAGTATCAGGTAAGTACTAATGGGCTTTGGACCCATCAATTAAAAGAAAATAAATTGTATTAGGCTAATTTAATTAACACCAAGCCAAATGTACTCATATTTACACTATATAAAAGATAAATTTATATTTTTTAAACATTTTTATTATTAAAATCCTCTATTTTACATAAATGCATTATTTTCACAAATAAATGCCAAAGTCTACATTTTTAACTTCTAAAATTCAACAAAAATATTTTTCTTGCTTAGAAAAATATAAATAACCATTCTAAACTCAAATTTATAATTAAAACTCATTTTTACACCAAATTCCATCTTTTTATTTAAATAAACCACCTACAAAAATTACATACTTCTTTTAAAAATTATTAAAAGAAGTAAATGGACAATAATTAATATAATTATTGCATTTTCTCTAAAATTAGGTCATTTTCCATTTATTATCAACCCAAACAAAATAAAATAAAGTTTGGAATTTTATTTTCTCATTTTAAATTCCAAAATTCGTATTAAATTTTATAGACTCTCCTCCTTAAGAAAATTGCGTCCTCGCAATTTCTAGAGAAGAATTTTCCATTTTAAATCTAGTAAAATCAAGGTATGTTGCTCAATCCATATTACATCTTCCCTCCAATTCATTTATGTTAATTCTCCATCGATTTTGAGTTGTGCAATTTTGTGTTAATGAAGTTCTAGGTTTTGAAATGGGAAATTTGAGTTGTAGCTTGAAGATGAAAGCAAATTAGAGTAATAGCAAGGCTTTAAGGTGAGTTCACCTCACACTATGTCTATATGTTGTTGTTTAAAGCTCAAAACTTGATGCTACAACTGAGAATAACTTGCATATTCTATGAATTGAGAAATTAGTTGTAGGAATTACTTGCATGTTGTTGATTTCACGATATAGAATTAGTAAAATAGAAATCTGAGTTGAAAAACGCGGGTCATTAATAAATTCATAACTAATTCTAGAAAAATCGAAAAATTCCGAAATTAGGATATGTTATTCCCAACCCATATACCTACCAACTGTAAAAATTTCATAGGAAAATATTGCGTTTTGATATGCCAATTCCTCTCTACACTAAAGGTTAAAACGCAGGAATTTTTTGTGTGGTTGGTTGCAAGTTTAAGATGAGTTTTTCATACTCACAAATCTATATCTAAAGTAATTAGGATTGTATTGCTACTTTAATTCAAGTACCATAAGTACGAATTGAATCGTTGAATTGAATTTCTATGATTTCATATTGGTTAAAAGTATTGCATCTTAGAAACAAAGAGGATAGCTAAAATAATTTAAATAATTTGTTTAGAGAGTGTGCTGTAGTAAAACAATAATAACTTGCACTTCTCAAATCCTTTTGGGGTCAATCTTTTTGTGTTAAAAATATAGATTCAATGACAAACAATTTTCTTTTTGATCACTTTTTGATATTTTCCAAGTTAAATGATCTCAAACGGGTATGAACACAGAATCATAGTTCTGTCTTTAAAAGAATTTTCTGAGTTTATACCTGAAATTGAAATGGGCATAACTTATTCGTTTCTTATTGGAATTGATCATTCTTGAAGTTTTGGAAAGCTTAGACTCTATGCTACAACTTTCATGTTTTATATTTTATCAAATTCTAGGTTCTAAATGGTCTAACTGGCTTTTTAAGCCGCAGCCCTGTTGTTATGTTAATTGTTCAGAGTTTTGTAATTTTAGACCTGAGAATTGAAATTGCCATAACTTTTGACTCATAAGTCCGAATTAGGTGATTCTTTTTCTGACTTCGAGCTATGGCAATCATTTTCAACTTTTATGTTTTCTATTTTATCAGATTTTGGGTTTTAAAAGGGGAAAATTGGCTAAATAAGTTGCAGTCCTTAGTTCTATTGCTAAGTTTTGCGCGATTTTAATTGATGTTTCTTGGCCATTTCTTTATGAATTTAGAAATTAAGTATTATTTAATTTATAGATTTTCATGAGTATTTGGTGTAAGTGTTTTAGATTGAATTTCTCTTGAATTCAATGTTTTCGTGCACTTAATTTGGAAACAATTTTCTTAAGTAAATTTTTGATTAAAAGCTAGTTTTGAATTAATATTTTCTTAAATCGATTTCTATTAGAAATAATATCTTTCTAAAGCATATTTTATGTATTTATAAACATAGATTTCACAATAATAAAGAGATTTTGAAGAAAAGAATTTTTATAATGTTTCAAAAAATAGTTTTAAAAACTAGTTTTCTCAAAGCAAAGTATTTTCTATATAAAATACACATTTTTGCACTCTTCGAGTGTATGAAAAAGAGAATTAAATGATTTAGTAAAACATGTGGTATGGGACACATGTGTTTACTTTTTCAGTTAATTCCAAACTTGTTCGTTCGAAGCTACACATTCATTGACCTTCGGGTTGTATATGCCGATGAATGAGGCAATTATTGTGATTTAAATGAATTTTTTTTCTAGTGTGGCATTGACTAACAGTTAGTAAACCGTTAAGTAAGAACGTATGGTATGGGACGCACTATTGTCACTTTTTGGGTTACTATATGGAAGTTGGTGACACATTCCGATGGTGGTGATGCGGTACTAGGCTGGTGGGCCATACATTGATTGGTGGGTCAAACATTCGACTAGTGGGTCAAATATCGACTTGTGGGCCGATTAAAAGTCTAGTGGGACTTTATTTAGACTGGTGGGTCTATTATAGTACTCGGTGGGCTTCATCCATTTGTTAAAAAGCATGCGACGGTGATATGGATCCATTTTTATTATATATTTTAGTGTTTTTTAAATGTTTTCACCTTCTATTTGGTGTTGGTGTTATACATAGCCTTAATGCTATACGGTGATTTTATATACAAGGTGATTACATTTATGGTGTTTTGGACTCTTAACTGAGTTCCATGAGTTATGAGATTTCTGTGGTTTTCTTCTGAGATTTTATATGATTTTATCAGAATTTATATTACGAGTAACCTTCTAAGAAGGAAACATCAGTATTGAGCAGGTGTCATTCATGGGTTAATCCTTGTGATAATTCAGTGTTTTCCATCACTTAGAATCTGAGTAAATCTGAGTTTATACCATTCCTTATGATTAAAGGAATGTTTCCTTATGAGAAATTATATCTCATTTATCATCTACTAATCAGTTTATTTAAGCTAGACTGACCCGTGTATTTTTACATACTCGGGTTAGACCGAGTTATTTCAGGTTAATCATCTGCTGTTGATTACTGCTTAGCTACTTCCGCATTGGATTATCTACTAGTGGTCTTATATTTAGTTTTGTGGTCTTTCTGTAAACTATGATTTGTACTTATTCATTTTGACTCGATGTATTTTATTGTGGTTTATGTACCACTTCTGTTGTATCACTATGTAGTGTACTATGATGTATCTGTGTATATGTATATATATATGTTTGACTGTTGTTCTATGGTCTGTTATATTTATTGTTGTTATATTTTGTTCTGATAGATCCGTTAACCACCATAGTTTTGTATTAAACATTTATTGGGTATGTCGATCCACTTGAGAAAGATAAAAAGCTTACGGATGGTCGCTCCTAAACAGCCCTATTCTCTACACTAGTAGACAGTATTATCCAGTAATACTCTTTATTAGTGTGGGTCTCGGGGTGGGGCGTCACAGCTTGGTATCATTAAAATAAATTGATTTTGAAAAGTTACCTTTTGAATACGATCGAATTAGGCCTCGAGACAAGTTCCATTGTGTTTGGAATGGGGGAAAACATACAGAACGTCAGGCGGTACGCATTGTTTGGAGTTTGGAATTTTCATGGGCAAATTGGGTCGGATATTTATATAATAGGTTGTATCATTTATTTTCATTGGTCAAAACCCTAACCTAAATAACACGGCCGCTCCCTCTAAAACGTTAATGGTCGAAAATGCTGTCATTCTTTCCTCATTTCCTTTCAATCTACTCATCGGAATCAAAAACTTCCAAAAGGAAAGTTGTAGCTCTCGTCCTCCACTACGTTACGTGCGGTTGGATCGAGGGAAGGCATCACGGAATCTCCAAGGTTTGGAGTTGAATGTCGCACATTTTATGGGTTTTTCATGGCGGACGGAGGAGGCGCATGAGGCGGTGTTCGAGGAGAAGGCCGAGGCGCATCTCGTAGGGTGCTTGGATGGACATCCGGTCGTCTCGAGTGGCGTGCGCTCGAATGAAATCGAACGCATGTGGGTTTGGGTTGTTGGGTTTTGTGTGTTTGATGTTTAGAACGAAAAGGGTAAGGGTTTATGTTATTTTAATTATATTATTAATGTGTTAATTAAACTTTTAATTAATCATTAATGCTAATTAAATCATAACTTCTCCGTACAAGGTCCGATTTGAGCAAAACGAGTCACAATGGATTCGTATCGACAAAGGCTATGGCGTGGAGTCAAATTGGAATTTATTTGAAGCTGAAATATTTTCAGTTTCAAATAAAAGATGAGTATTTTAAACACTCACGAATGACTAAATTATTTTTATGTTAGTTAAATTGAAATCCTAAAGTGATTTAAATTTATTGATTGTTGTTTAGTAAATTTAACTGACATGGAAATCGATATAGAAATTTATATGTTAGAAATTTTGAATTAACAGTTAAGTTAAAAATAGAATTAACTGCTAGTAAAATTCATGATTGTTGATAATTGGTTAATTTTTGTGATTATTGATTGTTTGGATATTGATTGTGATGGCAGCTATTAGTTGATAGTTTGGATGATTTGGATGTTTATTTATTATATATATCATATATCACCCTGTAAAGTATTTGACATTATATAAAACTATTATTTTAATTATTTCGAATAAATTAAGAAATAGGTTGATATATACCTATGACACTTTGATTTGGATTGAAATGATATATATCCATCTCTGAAATTAAAATCGAAATAACTGATCACTTTGCCATAGGATAGAAAATTTTATACGGACACCGAATTGGTTAAATTAAATGATTTTAAAATTATTGATTTGAAATTATTTAAATGATTTTGATTTAAAGAAATAAAAACTAAATTTATGGAAATCGAATTATTTTCGAACTTGAGCTCAAAATGTTGAAATTAAAATCTGTTAAAAAATGTTTAAAATGAAATTTGAGATTTTGAAGTTATAATTGAAATACGATTCGAATTTCGGAAATTGGTTTGTTTTTAAAAGATTTGAACTTTTATTCGAACTTTGAAATATTGCTAAGTAAAAGTAAATTAAATGGATATTTCAAAGTTGGGCTCGGAGTTGAATTATTTTGAAGTTTTGAACCTTAAATTGAACGTTGAAGTTAAATTTGATTTAAATGATTTAAATCAATATTCTAAAATCGACTCGAATTCATATAAATTGAAATGGTTTAAAACTGAGAATTGAATTAAAATTGATCCATAGTGGAATCGAAATTAACTGGAATTGAAATCGAAATTGAATTAAGTTAAAATCGAAATCAAAATTGATTTAAATTGAAATTGGAATCGAAGTTAATTCGAATTAAAATTGGAATTGAATCAATTTAAATTGAAATGGAAATTGAAATTGATGTGAATTGGATGGTTTGGAATTGAATCGGTTTGACTTTGAAACTATTTTCGAATAAATTATTTTAATATAAACCTTTTAAAACCTATCTTTTTAAATATTCAAATTATTTTGATTTTCCAAACTATTTCCTATACAAACCATTTTTAATATATAAACCATTTTATTAAACTATTTTATATCAAACTATATTAACTTTTTAACCTATTTAAAACTGTTCAAACTATTTTCTAACAATTCAAACTGGTCAAGGCTAGAATGTTTATATTTAAATCGTTGATTTAAATACAAACTAGGCTAAAATGAAGTTATAACCTAAATTGAAATTCGAAACAATTTTGGAAGTGAAATCGAGATAGTGAGGTAAAAATGATTTTGAAGTGAAATAGTATATTTTGAGTAAATATGGTGATTTCATAATGAAATTGATTTTTGAAGAGAATATGATATTTTGATATCAAGTATGAATTGTTTTTTAAATATAAAAGTACCAACCAGTGTGTAAAACGACGTTTTGTTGTTATAGAGACCGAGGCCTCTTATTGGCATATTCTTTGTTAATATTGGAACCACTTTAAGAACTGTGTACGCGGAGGAGACTCCAGAATGAAGTGGTTGGATTTGGCGTCGTTTGCTGGATTTGAAGAAAGAGAGCGATGATGGATAGACCCCGGCACTTGTGCCAATTTGAAATGACTAAAACAGGACGGCTTGGCAGGGCTAAGCAGGCTAGCTATCCCTAGCGGACATCCGTTCTTCGATTTTCTTGGACTTGGTCCATGTTATTACTCTTGTTGTTGGCTTCGATTGGTGCACCTTGATTTTGGGATAACCTCCCTTTGACTCGATATGGGATGGATGTACGCGGTGGGAGATCATGGCTACGATGCGTTACCACTAACCCTGCGACCCGAACTGGTAGTATCCTACCTTAGGCATTGCCTTACGTGCCTTGTCATACTTTTATCCTTATACGAGACCATTACGATTTTGGTTCAGTGTTGTCGTATCACGGCGCATCACTATCCCCTGACATGCTACTGGGGCGTTATATGCAAACTGTACAACAATGCTTAAAAACGCGTTAAGGGGGATTGATGTAAAGCCTTAATGCTAAGAAAAATATTTATTTTACTGACTAGACATTATATATATAGCGTATTCTAGTATATATAGTATTTTGATGGATCCTTAAGAGATGGAAAATCTTGTAACATCACTTGTGTTATTGCACGCACGTTATACACTGGATATGAGATGTGAAACCCTGTAAACATCTCTAACGCCATTACACTCATGTTATATGCGATATCGATTTGACTTACATAAGGATATTTTAGTCTTGACTCGAGTGTTTTGTCTTTTCATTACGCTCGGGTCAGCCCTGAGTTTTCAGCATATTGAAGACTATTCTTCGGAGGACGAAGATGACGATTAGTATATTATTATTACTATTATTCTTCCCTACATCATGTTGTTCTGCTGCAATATATTTTGTTTCTTTTGTATATATAACTCTGATAAATGTTGTAAATTTATAATCCAATGTATAGTATAAATAACTTCATGAACTGTTTATTTGATTATTATGTTTTATCATTCCGCTGCGAGATTCTGTGTTTGTTTTCTTCTTATTTTCTTACTTTTCTTAATTAACCCCATTGATTATCTGTGTTCCTGATTGTTTAAGTTGGACATGTATGGATTATTGTCAGTTTAAACCTTCCAAAATGTGGGTCATCACAGTAGAAAAATATAAGTACGCTCTCTCAACGTATCTCCTTATGCTAGATTGTTTAACTCAAACTAGTCTACTTGGTCCTAATTGTTGAACCTAGGCTCTTATACCAAACGTAACGAATAGCCCTTTCATAATAACCAAAAATTAGCACCTCATATCAACATATGACTTTCGATTAGCACAAAAAATAGATTGTCGGGATTAAAGTAGAAACAAACACAATACCAAGGCATAACGATATAATATTACAGTGGAATGATAATATATAATGTACTGTATATACATAAACCAAAAAGGATGAATAATATATAAGAGAATGCACTAGCGTAAGTAACTAATAAGTAAATATCAATACGGAAAGTCAAAATAGAATATCCGATAAATGTCTCATACACAAATAACATTTGTCATGTACTACTAAAATATCATGTGTGTGTGTGTCCAAGGTACATCTTCGCCTCCAAAGCTCCAACTGTGTTGCTCTAATAGTGTATCCCAAAAGCATCTGGCTCCTAAACTACTCAATCAAGTACCTAAGAGTTTTCATGACATAATTAGATAAAGACAAAATGTGGGTCAAACATAAATCTTATTATGAGGGGAACTACTATATATCAAAACTATACACATATAGAACAAAAACTACAAAGTTATAACCTATCCTCTCCACAAACATGGCTTAGGGATAATCCAAGATGCCCATAAACAAGTAAATTAAAACCATTAGAAAAGTAAGGGAACATACCATAACATGCTCTTCTCCTGTAATCAACGAATCAGCATAACTAATATAATGAGACTGATACTTAATAGTATACCATGATAAGGTAGCCCAATATACAAATGCAGAGACAACTAAATATCACAAAGCATATCCTAGATTATACAATATTATCCACCAACTAATATAACACACCAATATAACTATAGGTGTAAGATAGAAAACATAAGTTGATATTCATCTTGCTGATGAGTGGAGTCCACGTTAGACTCATGCCCAAGAAAAATAGAGTCAGTACCTGAATGTACCATAGACCCAGGAGTGATGAGTCTCGTGCAGATCTCATCATACCCCTTAATGAGATTTGGTGATATATAACCTAATCTATTTACATGAAACCCGAGTTTGCATTAGACATTGATCTATAATTCAAATTATCGTGATCCAATGATTTCCATTGAGGGTCCAAAATAAATAGAGTCGGTACCTGAATATACCATATATCCTAAGCCACATCCTCGAAGATGGGTCTTATGTAGATTTCACTGTACCCTTATAATGAGCTTTGGTGATATATGACCTACTATATTCACTTGAAACCTATGTGAATCTCACTATACCCCTATATGAGCTTTGGTGATATTTGATCCACTCATTGATAATCGCCGTCGTCTCCCTCTTATCCTTCATTGATCCTTTGCCAAATTCGCATAACGTCTCTACAACAGATAATGATGAGCATAACTCGTATAATATGCACCCGGGAGCACAAAGGAACACCGATGCTGCAAAGATATATATATATATATATCAAGTATAACGTCACGTAATCAAGTACGCCTAGCACAAACGAAGACCGATATCTCATCGTCATCATCTATCAATACGGATGGCCCCAACTATAAGACCAATAATATGCATGGCCACTAACGTAAGCCCAACACGATGTATGGTCACTAATATAATACCAATATAGTTCATCGAACTATGCATACCTCACGGTCAAAGTCCGAAGGTTTGGATTTACTCTATTCGATCGCACACACTCATCGATCGTGTGACCAATCACCATATCGATTCCATTCCTGATCGGTATAAAACCCATATGAACCACTTAGCATTATAACCTGAATCCAAGCTTTGCTTGCACTTTGCCTCCATAAGTGGCCCATAGTCTTCCTTGAAGTTCACCAAAGCTCCACACAAACCCGCATCCAAAACTGGGGAAGAATCCAAGTTTGGATGCACACTACCTGGGCTTTACTACCCAGGCTAGTGCACAACCAGTGCACTGGTGATAAGCCACCAGTAGACCGATGGTAGCCTATCCTAGGCAGCAAAGTCAGGTCCAGGTGCAAACCATTCCACAAAACGCTGATTCAAGCTCCATCTTCTCCATTGCTTCACCCATTAAGTCGCCTAGCTCCTATTGCCTGCCTTCGCCGCATTAAACCTCTTTTGATGTCATTAGTTGATTTTTTAGAAGTGTTTTCTTAGGTATTCGAAAAATGATTTTGATATGAAAACCCACTCTTTTACATATAGAGTTCAACAGGACGATTCTAACGACTCAGACTCCTTTAACACGCCAAAATGGACCCAACCGACCTTCTTGCTTCACATGACTCTCACCCATGTGTCTGTTCACCTACCTGTGCACACATATGCACACACATATACGTAGACATGTAAATACTTCATAAATCATGTTTCATTGGAGCGATTACTCGACCTAGTATTCCTTGATGCAACATAGCGCACCCTATGGTCATATGGCTATGTAAGATTACTAGTAACGTTTTATACACACATATAGTTATTCTCACAAATAAACAATTATTATCAACAATCCAAAGTGTTACGGCCTAATTTTCCATAGTCTTAGAACATACTAAAGCGATCAAATCAGATGAGTAAACAACAAAAAAATAACCCAAGACTTGGGAAACATCATAAAAAGGCAAGAAAAAGGAGATATAAAAGACGAGTGGAAAAAATTTAAGATTTGAATGTTCAAGTTTTGGAAGAACTGACTTGGAGAAAACCAACAAAATCCTCGAGTCCGACTCAAAGCATAATGGCCTTGGGAAAACTCCAAGCAAGACCCAAAGAAACCCATGCAAAACCCTAAGCGCAATTGATCTGTACCGAACCATGAGCCATAGATCGGTACTGATCCATGAAACTCGGATTGGACATACAAAAATCTCAGGTTAGACTCGAAGCAAGCAAAGGGAAACTCGAAGCTCAGCAACCTTAGGATAATCCAAGTCATGACTCGAAGCAAACACACAAAACTCTCGGGTTTGACCCTAAGTTAGTTTGGTACCAATCCATAAGCCATGGATCAGTACCAATCCATGAAGTCTTGGATCGACTGACCTCTAAATTTTTATGGAAGAATGCGCATGACATGGTGGACATATGGAGCAATTTTTGAAGATTATCTTGGTGATTTTTCCTATAAATTGAGGTGGAGTGCACTTGAAAATGGACTTCTTTTTTCTCTTCTTTTCTTTTCTAAATCTATAGACTTTGCCATAAAACTTTGTTGGATCTCCACTGATCCATAAAATCATAGTTTGTAAAAGTTATAGAAATCGAATAATAAATTTTAAGTGGACGTAGACTGAAATATTTGATGAACCACTATAAAAATTGTGCGTTCATTTATATTTCTTGATTTTTCTTGATAATTTTCATATTTATTACTTTATTGGGTATGTGCGCCATTTTCGGCGCAAACAATGTGTGTGTGTGTGTATTTGTCGAACCACTATAAAAATCGTGTGTTCTTCTTTTCTATTTATTGATTTACTTGATAATTTCCATATTTATTACTTTATTGGGTGTTTGTGCTATTTTTGTTGCAAGCACTATATATAATTTTGGTAGCCAAATTTTTTAAAATTGTTTTAGGTCAATATATATGTTGGTACGAATTAATTAAATAGGTTTAGTTAATTATGTGATATAAGATCTCATTTATAATATACCATACCTTGAATTAACCATCTAGGTAAGATATTGATATAGTTCACTAGCATTGTTACAAATTAACCTAGATGCCTTCGTTCTCAGTCCCTCAAAATTATTTTCTCTTCATAAAAAGTAAATTATATATTAATAGTGGACTTTGTAGCTCCACCATTAAGTTAAAAATAGGGTCTCTTGAAGGCTAAATTGACGGTTCAAGGCGGGTTCAACAGGCAGGAATGCCGAGGAAAACAAAATCAAAATTTTAAAATCATTTTGAACAAGTTGCCATTTAAAATCAATTAGTTTTATGATTTATTTAGAAAAGGTCATTTTTTATTGTGCATGCACCAATCTTTAGTACATGCCATCATTATTGTGCCATCAACATCATAAAACCCGAGCATTGGTCCATCTACACTTCGTTGGAATAGAAGATACGAGATCATAAGGGTCTCTTCGAAAATGAATTATTAATCACCGAGATCAACTTCTAGAATAGAGCAATGGCATCAACAAGAACATTAGGGTTTCACCTGAAACCCTAGCCAGTAGCCATGGTGATCAAAGTTGATGGAAGGTGGTTTATATGGCTCATCTCGTAGAAATGTAAAGAGCGTTGGCAGTGGCATAGTGATAATAAGTGCATATGGGCATAGACATTCATGGAGATTTCCTAGTAGATATCGCATGAGGTTGGTGAGGAAGAAGAAGCAAGGAAGCATTCTTATATATAGCCCCTCGTATGTTCAATAATTACTGTTATGGAAATTTTTTGAATAGTCTTGAAACAGACTCAAACCAGTTGGAAAATATTCCTAAGGTCAGGAGATGCACCATGGTCAAAACCGCATCTCGAACGGAGCTTCAAATTAAAAGATACGGTCTTCCTAAAATCGGTCCATTGCCTAACCAATTTTGACCCCGCTTTGGAGAGCTGCTATCTATTTCATCTGAACTAGGCATCCAAGGAATGGGAGTATTCTATTCGATAATACAAAGCTACTAGCTTTAGTTTCACTAAATTCAGACAGAAAATACAGAAATTTGTGAGCAAAGAAGATCAGTTTAGAATAGAACATCAAGAACGGATTGGTTAGGAATTAATACTGATAAGGAAAAAACCATCTAATAGCGTGTTACCAAACCAACTCCAATATAACCGAACCAACTCCAATCAAACCGAACCAACTTCTACCAAACCGAGCAAACTCCTACCGAACCCAACCAACTAGGTCATGTATTTTCATTCACATTCTCATACCTATAAATGCCTCATGAATGAACAATAACGTTGGATTAGTTTGGAGCTAAAAAAATTACTTAACTGAATTATGAGGCACTTTTGGGCAAGGAATCATCTCAGTCTTATCTAATCACCTCTAGTCATCTAGTCCACCATCCAACATCGAGTTGTGGCGGACCAACCTCAACATCTACGATATTAGAGACTTTCCAATCACAGGTCTAACAACCTATAATCATTGCAACCGATCCAGGAAAAGCTAATAAATGTTGTAACGGTTATAAAATGGAGAATCATAATAAAATATATAAAGTGAATGTAGGCCAAAAATTTCCTAACTACTATAAAAATTTTGTGTTTATTTACTTTTTCTACATTTATTACTTACATTCTAATATATCTTCATGTGATTTTTGATCTGAATTAGAGTAAGTACTTAACATATTTGATGACCAGAGATCTCATTTCCTAAATACTAGCACTAGGATCGGTTGGATCTGGGCTAGGCGGATGGGGGTTAAATAAACAGATTTTAAAAAAAATCCTGCTTTTGTGTAACATCCCCCACTTGGAGGCCCAAAATTAACGGCTACGGATGTTGCAGTCATCCATAGTTATTAATCATTGGCGACCAAATACGGTAATGTTAGATACATTGATACATAAAAACACATGAATATGTAAAAAATTTAAGATCAACAATCAACTTTCACATTCCAATTCAAAACATTTCATGTTCATTACATAATCCCATAATTGTTAACCATGTTCAGATAAAATATAATCATTACAACATATGCCAAGAGCGACATATGAAGATGCCCCCTTGGTTGATTAGAGTATAATATAGGCAAGTAAACAACTTTGCTATTACATCCATGACACAGTGGAGTAAAAGAACTCTTATTAACTAGCTTGCCTCATGCACGTCTTCGGAAGCTTATTCATCTAAAAGAGAACCTGAATACCTTAACCCTCAAAATACTCAAAATCGATTAAGCACCTGAGAGTTTAAGAGGAAAACAAAAACTTCGAGTCAGACATAAAGTCTGGTATGATATTACCATCTCAAATCATTTAGATATTTAATGAGACCACGCCGATTAGTGGAACGGGTTTTCCCATCACTAGTATCCCAAAACTTTATAAAACCATATACTGTGCTCCTACATCCACAATGGTTAAAAACAATTCAAAATAATATGATGATATGCATACAAGTAAATCGATTTCTGGATTTCCCATCCCCATTCATTCTGACCATCTGTCTTAATTATAGTTTTTAGGGTCACTATTAACCTAATAGTTTTCATGGGCTGACTAATAACTTGTTCAATACTTATGGACTCCCTGTCCAGTTTTATAGTATTCATGGGATCACTAAGAACCTATTGGCCCTTGCTAATAACTTTACTATTTCATGGGTTCTCGCTGAACCTGTTGGTAACTCCAATAACTTCCCTCTTATCCTAGTTTTTATAGGTTGACTAGGAACCTATTAAATTCTGTCAATAACTTAATCCAGATATAGTTTTCATGGGTTCACTACAAACCTATTGGCCTCTGCCAATTACTTCTTCTAATCATAATTTTCATGGGTTTACTATGAAACTACTAGCCCCTGCCAATAACTTCTTCTAAACATAGTTTTCATGGGTTTACTATGTAACTGTCTCCCTGACAACTTCTTTAATCAATATTTTAGCATCCTATATTCTAGTCTTCATGACCTCCTGGATGTAATTCTACTCATTCAGGAGTTAACTTAATTTATATTCACTACTTGGTCAACCTAGCTGGTTATTCTACTCTTCCATAAAATACAGTGATGGGTCCATTACAATGTGAATATATATATATATATATACATATATATATATATATATGAAGAAGCAAACATAATAACATAACAATACCAACACCTATGGTTTAATATCCTTGAAACCATTTTATATAAAACTAGGTTAATTCCTTTAACCTATCAATCAAGGAAAACTTCTTCGAAAACTCCATACTCAAAATCATTTCAAAACTCTTTATTTATGCCATGGATTTTTCCTTTTAAATGAGATTGGGTTATTTGTTTTGAAAACTAAGGCTTTCGAAATCTTAAAGCATTACTTTCGAAACCCCTGGATAACCTCCTTCGAAAGCACTGAAAACTTCTTTTCAAAATACTAAATATATACCTTTCGAAGCTCTTTAAATCATCTCTTTCAAAACCAAAATGTACCTTTCGAAAGTACTAAAGTATTACTTATTAATCCTTAGAAACATAGCTTCGAAACCAATAGAAGTACCTCTTTCGAAACCACTGGGTTTACTTAAAAACATCTTTTGGGTCGAAGTGAATATATATGACATTATCTCTTTTGAAACCATAAATATTCATATAAAATTGTTTGGGGAAGAATTTGATGGCGTCGAAACCATCCATTCAAAAGCTTCAAAACACTTAAGTAAAATATTGAAGGTTAGCATCGAAATCCCCTCTTGAAACCATTGCCTTCGAAGCCCTTGAACCCTTTCGAAAGCTTTGGGGAAGTGGCCTAGTATAAGATGAAAACAAAGACTACCTTTCGAAAGCATTGATGTCTTCAATACATTCGAAAGGTAAAAGAACGGCAGTAGGGTTTCGACTAGGTCTGAACCACCATTTTTGAAAGCATTGTTTTATAAACAAAGGACTCATTTGAAAGCTCATACTTAAAAATGAAAGATGACAACCCTCTTCGAAAGTAAGGTAGAAAACCCTTTCGAAAGCATATGTTTTGACTCCTTCGAAAGCTTTAAGTAAAACAAAGCAGGCGCTTAACATTTAAAAGCAAAGTAAAGGTTTCGACCCCATCGGAAGCAATGCTTTCGACACCATGCCTTCCGCCTTTCTCCAATCCACTTCGTACCAATCTCATTGATACCATGTGTATAGGTTTCCGCTTTAGTAGGTTTCGACTAGGATGGTTTCGACTGAGTCGAAGCGGAGGTATAGAAGTCGAAAGGCACATCTGAAAGAGGTGGAACCAAATTTCTAGGTAAAGTCTGATTTAATACCATTTAAAGCAATTACTATATAACTAACCAGCCTATTTTTAAACATTTAATTGGTTGCCTTAACTTTTAAAATTCTTTCCCAAATAACTGCTGCATAATTTCAGATCTAAATCAATGTTTAATTTAACAATTAAGCCTTCCATTAAGCAAAACAAAAAATGCAAATAAGTCCTTCCAAAATAATTTAATTTTCATAGTAAATCACTTAGGAAAAATCCCCAAAAATCATAGAAATTCACTTTCAATATGTTATCTAACATACAA
Source organism: Allium fistulosum (assembly GCA_030737815.1). Lineage (NCBI taxonomy): Eukaryota > Viridiplantae > Streptophyta > Magnoliopsida > Asparagales > Amaryllidaceae > Allium > Allium fistulosum. The sequence goes on along the minus strand of CM060902.1, from coordinate 791,378,698 downwards.
AAATTCCAAACCCAAATTCTTCTTGAAATAATCGAAATAAAATTTTAAACCCAATTTTACATATTTTCCTTTGAAAATTCATATTAAATTTTCCATAGCTTGGAACAATAAAAAAATTGAAACCCATCTCCAAAATCATATTTACATAACATATAATTTTTCATGGCATTCAAAAATCATTTCACTCGGTTTTACTTTTAAACCGTATAAAACCATATTATACAAGTTGGTTTAAATCAAACATATTATAAATCCAAGCATATCATCGTCCAAATAATCATTAAAATGGAGTTAATCTTAAATCCAAAAAACAATTATCTTAAAACAAAATAGAGATGTTATAGATTATTATTCATCTTGCTTATGATAAGGGCCTTAAGATTTGATTGAAATTAATTCCCTTACTTTTATTCCTTCGCTTTGATTAAAATTTTCCCTTTTTCCCTTTTTATAATGGCTGGCTTTGCTCCTTAAGATTTACGTTTTATGTTTTGTGAAAATAAAGAATGAACGTGAAAATGAAAGGATACGTAATACACAAGAGTTATGGTGTGCAATTACCCTAAATGCCCTTGGTTTAGTTAATTAACTTATGAGCTATCTTTGAGCCCATTTATATTATTTTAAGCACGGTCTCCAATTGTTTTCAAATCCCAATCCCCTTATCACTCTAGTTCTTACATTATCCTATTTAATTTTTCTAATTAAACCTCCTGAATAATGTTATTAAAATTAGGGGTGTTACAAGCTCCCCTCCTTAAAGAATTTCATCCTCGAAATTCAGTAAGGACTAAATACTAAACATAGCAATCATCTATAACTACTCCTAACAACCATACTAGCCTACTTGACTAGCAACTATCTATATAAATCTAATATAGACATACCCTCAAAGCAGATCAGGATAAGTATCTCTAATCCTGTCTTTTGTCTCCCAAGTATAGTCCTTCTCGTTGTTGCTTCATTGAACTTTCGCCAACCTGACTGTCTTGTTCCTTAATCTTTTCTCATCTCTCGCTACAACCCGAACTGGTTGTCTAACAAAAGACAAATTATGCTCTACTGTCAAATCTTCCAACCCTATCGAAGGAATAGCAGTCTCTGGACCATGCACATACTTACGAAGATGAGACACATGAAATACATTATGGACACTTGCCATACTGCTTGGCAAATCTACTCTAATTGCGAGCTTTCCAATCCTCTTTGTAATCTGGAATGGACTAACATATCTCGGTGCCAGCTTCCCTGACTTTCCAAATCGTACAACACCCTTCATCAGTGATACTTTAAAGAAAACCTTATCTCCAACTGAGAATTCTAGGTCTTTACGCCTCTTATCTGCATAACTTTTCTACCTGGACTGAGCTTCCTTCATCCTTTCTCGGATCAACTCAATCTTCTTGGACGCCTCTCTAACCAAATCTGGACTTAAGACTAGTCGGTCTTCAGTCTCCAACCAACATGCTAGTGATTTTCATGGCCTTCCATACAAAGCTTCAAAAGGAGCCATTCCTATACTGGTCTGATAAATATTATTATAGGTACACTCAACTAAATGCATGTGATCTTCCCAAGATCCACTAAAGTCCAATACATAAGCTCTCAGTAAATCCTCGAGTACCTTATTGACTCTCTCTGTATGCCCACCCGTCTGAGGGTGATATGCAGTACTCATATTAAGCTTGGACCCTTGGTACCTAATACATCCTGTAGACTCTTCTAGAATTCACTAGTGAACAAATCATCTCTATCACTGACTATACAACTAGGAACTCCATGTAGTGTAACTATGTTCTTCACGAACAACTTAGCTAAAACAAGTGTCATCCTGGTAGACTTAACTGGAATAAAATGGCCACTCTTGGTCAACCTGTCCACTGTGACCCATATACACTCATTTCCTCTGTTTGACCTTGGCAACATGTCTATAAAACCAATAAATATCGAATCCCATTTCCAAACTGGAATCTCTAAAGGCTGAAGCAACCCACTTGGCTTCTGATGTTCAGCTTTCACTTGTTGACGGTCTGCATACTGCCTAACCCACAAGCCAACATCCATATTCATACCTTCCCAATAGAAGCTCCTCTTCATATCTTAATACATCTTGGTCTCTCCAGGATGAATCGTAAACTTGGACCGATGACGTTCTCCTAGAATTTCTTTCCTTAAGTCCTCCACATTCGGAACACACAACCATCCCTTCTTTCTCAACCATCCTCTCCGGTCAAGGCTAAAATCCTTTAGTTCATCGATCTTAATTCCAACCTCAAGCCTTCTAATCATCTCGGCTAATACTGAATCCTCTTTCTGCTTAGAAGCAATCCTTTTGATCAGCACTGGTCAAACTTCTATACATGACAACGTGGCAGTACTCTGATTAGAACTAGCAGTCGATCTTAACTGCACACCACAACTGGCCAAAGCTTCTAGATCCTTCCACTCTGCCAACATAGCTAACACCATATTCTGATGTCTTTTGCTAAGAGCATCCGCTACCTTATTTCCTTTCCCAGGTGTATACTCTATACCAAAATTATAAGCAGCCAAAAACTACAGCTACCTCTGCTGTCTCGTATTCAACTCCTTTTGAGAGGATAAATACCTTAAAGACTTATGATTTGTGTATAGCTCAAGTCTCTCCCCTAAGAGATAATGTCTCGAAATCTTCAACGCGAAGATCACCGCTGCCAACTCCAAATCATGAGTAGGATATGTTACTTCATGCGGTCCAAACCGTCATGAAGTGTAAGCAATAACTTTACCCTTCTGCATCAACACAGCTCCTAATCCAATTCTACATGCATCGGTATATACCTCCAACCCTTGGTTTCCATCTGGAACTACTAAAATGGGTGCATTGGTCAACAACTGCTTTAACTTAAGAAATGCTTCCTCACATTTGTCGGACTAGACAAACTTTACCTCCTTTCAAGTTAACTTAGTCAAGGGTGCTGCTATCCATGAGAAATCCTTGATGAATCTCCGATAATAGCCAGCAAGTCCAAGAAAACTTCTAATCTCAGTCATCGTCTTTGGTCTCTTCCGATTATTAACAGCTTCGATCTTATCTGGATCGATTGACAAGCCTTTCTGTGAAACTACATGACCAAGAAACTTAACCTCTTTCTTCTAAAAACGACACTTGGTAAACTTCGCCTTCAGCTGATGCTGTCTCAGCGTCTCAAGCACCACTCTAAGATGATCATCATGCTCTCTTTCATCCTTAGAGTATACTAAAATGTCATCTATAAATACCAACACGAACCTATCTAAGTACTCTCGAAAAACTCGATTCATCAAATCCACGAAGAAAGCAGGTGCATTTGTTAATCCAAATGGCATCATTAACCACTCATACGAACCATACCTAGTTCGAAATACTGTCAATGGAATACTATCCTCTACCACTCTTAACTGATGGAAACTTGTCGCCAAATCCAACTGGGAAAACACTTTGGCTCCACACAGCGGATCAAATAGATCGTCTATTCTTGGCAAAGGATACTTATTCTTAACGTCCTCTCGTTCAACTTATGATAGTCAATACACATCCTTAATGACCCATCTGGTTTCTTCACGAACACCGCGGCCGCTCCCCAAGGCGAACTGGTTGGCTTAATAAAATTCCTTCCTTCAAGATCCACTAGCTGCACCTTCAATTCCTTCATCTCGGTCGGTGTCTTCCTGCTAGGTGGTCTACTGATAGGTTCAGCTCCTGGCACAAGATCTATCCAAAACTCAACAGCTCATTTCGGTGGTAGTCCTGTGACCGGCTCAAAGACATTTGTAAACTTTCTTGCTACTTGAACCTGACTTAACTCTTCTCCCATTTCCTTAGCACTTAGCAAAGCACAAACACTTCGATCAAAATTCTCCACTAGGAATATCACTTGGTTATGACTATCGGGTGTCTCGGTAATATCTCCCTATCTTGGCAAAATATCTACTTACCCAATCAATCCATACCCAAAATGATCCTGAAATCTACGAAATCAAAAACATACAAACTGCATGAAAACTTTTGACCTAGCAATCAAGTTCAAATTGGTCACATCTCAACCCTAGAGTTGCATGCCCTCCTATTGGATTCGCAACCCTTAAGGAAGTAACAAGGTGGGTGGGTTCTAAGAATAATCTATCAACCAAACACTGAGATATAAATGAATGTGATGCATCGGTATCAAATAGTATCCTAACTGGTCTACTCTAAATCAAAAGCGTACATTCCATCACAGTCTTCCCTTTATCAACTGCAGTTGGCCTAGCTGATGATGGTCCAATAGCAAAGACCGTCCCCTTGTTTGCCCTAACTGGCTCTGGACCTTGATTCTTATAATGCCCAACTTGATCGCAATTGAAGCACTTCACACTCTTCTTATCTATAGCCTTCTTCCCCTTGCCTGACCGGCACTCATGCGCATAATGACCCTTCTTGTCACACTTGAAGCAAACTAAATCAGCCATTGCCTTCTTGGCAGCATCTCCCTTCTGGGCTCCCTTCTTCTTAAAGAACTTTCTTTTCTTTCCCTGAGATCCCTAGATTTCAACTAGCATCTCTCAAGCACAAATAGCAAGCATCTCCTCATGGCGGATTGCTATCTCCACCACTACATTACTAGGATCACGGAGATGTGGCAGGGTCGCCCTAGCAATCTCAGGCCTCAGCCCCTAATGAACCTCTCATTCCTCCTGATGATGGTGTCCATAGTATTATATCCATAATGGGACAACTCATCAAACTTAGTGGCATACTCAACAATCGACATCTCTCCCTACTCCAGATCCAAAAACTTCCTCAGCGGTGCTGATTTAGCAACCTCAGATATAAATCTTTGCTCATATCTCCTTCAAAAATCAACCAAGTCAACTCCTCCTTTGGAACTCTAGTAGTAACACTGTTTCACAAATGAAGTGCTGACCCTTGCAGCTGCCTAGAGGCCAGTCTCCTCTTCTGTTCATCATCTAATCCCAAATCAGCATATATTCTCTCATAATGCAACATCCAATTCTCAACTTCTATGGCATCCTCTGTTCGCATAAATGGTTTCCCACCAAGAATGGTGTAATCTCTACTCAGCTTAGCATAATTATTCCCAACTAGCCAACGGGATTAACTCCTCCTACATTCCCAGCAACACCAACAGCAGCTCCTACTTGCATCAGATTGACGAAGAACTATTACATCATCCCTATATCTACTGGTGGATTTCCAGCATCTACATTGCCATTGGCATTTTAGTTAGCATTAGCTGGTCGATCCGAGTTCTTCCTAGTGGGTCAAGCATTTTCGTTGGTTGTGGTGCTTCCTCTATCAAGATTTCCTCTTATGTTTTTTGCTTCCATGTCTCCTTCCCCGTAAATCTGCATACGAGCCTTAGTAAGATACAAAAGAACGGTCTAAGAGAGTGAGGAATACGTACTTATATATATATATATATATATATATGTATCTATATATCAAATACAAGTATGTTACTATAGCGTTAACCCAAACCTCGATCTTATTTTCTGATTCATTGGATTATGTTTTGAAAAATCTTTCAGGTTTAGATTTCTTTTAAGTTTTCATAAACCTATGCTCTGATGCTAACTTGTAATATCCCCCACTTGGAGGTCCAAAACTAACGGCTATGAACGCTGCAATCATCCATAGTTATTATTCCTTGGTGACCAAATACGGTAATGTTAGATACATTGATACACAAAAACACATGAATATGTAAAGAAATTAAAATCAACAATCAACTTTCACATTCCAATTCAAATCATTTCATGTTCATTTTATAATCCCATGATCGTTAACCACGTTCAGATAAAATATAATCATTACAACATATGCCAAGAGTGACATATGAAGATGTCCCATTGGTTGATCAGAGTATAATATAGGCAAGTAAACAACTTTGCCATTACATCCAAAAACACGGCAGAATAAAAGAACTCTTATTAACTAGCTTGCCTCCTACACGTCTACGGAAGTTTATTCGTCTAAAAGAGAACCTGAAAACTTTAACCCTCAAACTACTCAAAATCAATTGAGCACCCAAGAGTTTAAGGGAAAAACAAAAACTTCGAGTCAGACATAAAGCCTGGTATGAATAATAATCTACCCTCTCAAATCATTTAGATATTTAGTGAGACCGCGCCGCTTAGCGGAACGGGTTTTCCCCTTACTAGTTTCTCAAAACTTTATAAAACCATATATTGTGCTTCTACATCCACAATGGTTAAAAACAATTCAAAATAATATGATGATATGCATACAAGTAAATCAATATCCAGATTTCCCATCCCCATTCATTCTGACCATCTGTCTTAGTTATAGTTTTTAGGCTCGCTATTAACCTAATAGTTTTCATGGGCTGGCTAATAACATGTTTAATACTTATGGACTCCCTATCTAGTTTCATAGTTTTCATGGGATCACTAAGTACCTATTGGCCCCTACCAATAACTTTACTCTTTCATGGGTTCTCCCTAAACCTATTGGTAACTCTAATAACTTCCCTTTTATCCTAGCTTTCATGGGTTGACTAGGAACCTATTGACTTCTATCAATAACTTCATCCGGATACAGTTTTCATGGGTTCACTACAAACCTATTAGCCCCTGCCAATAACTTCTACTAATCATAGTTTTCATAGGTTTACTATGAGCCTATTGGCCCCTGCCAATAACTTCTTCCAAACATAGTTTTCATGGGTTTACTAAGAACATGTCTCCCTGACAAATTCTTTAATTAATATTTTAGCATCCTATATTCTGCTCTTCCTGACCTCCTAGATGCAATTCTACTCATTCGGGAGTTAACATAATTTATATTCACTACTGGGTCAACCTAGGTGGTTATTCTGCCCATTCTCGAAACACAATTATGGGTCCATTACATGTGAATATATATATATATATGTCTGTATGTATGTATGTATAAAGAAGCAAACATAATAACATAATTATACCAACACCTATGGTTTAATATCCTTGAAATCATCTTATATAAAACTTGGTTAATCCCTTTAACCTGTTAATCAAGGAAAACTTCTTCAAAAACTCCATACTTAAGATCATTTCAAAACTCTTTATTTATGCCATAGTTTTTTCCTTTTAAATGAGATCGGGTTATTTGTTTTGAAAACTAAGGCTTTCGAAACCTTAAAACATTACTTTTGAAACCCTTCGAAACCCCTAGATAATCTCTTTCGAAAGCATTGAAAACTTCTTTACAAAACACTACATATATATACCTTTCGAAGCTCTTTAAATCATCTCTTTCGAAACCAAAATGTACCTTTCTAAAGTACTAAAGTATTACTTATTAATCCTTAGAAACAGTACTTCGAAACCAATGAAAGTACCCCTTTTGAAACCATTGGGTTTACTTAAAAACATATTTTGGGTCAAAGTGAATATATACGAAAGTATCTCTTTCGAAACCTTAAATATTCATATAAAATTGTTTGGAGAAGAATTTGATGGCGTCAAAACCATCCCTTCGAAAGCTTCAAAACACTTACTTAAAACATTGAAGGTTAGCATCGAAACTCCCTTTCGAAGCCCATTGCCTTCGAAACTCTTGAACACTTTCTAAAGCTTTAGGGAAGTAGCTTAGTATAAGTTGAAAACAAAGACTACCCTTCGAAAGCATTGATGTCTTCAATACATTCAAAAGATAAAGAACAGCAGTAGGGTTTTGACTAGGTCAAAACCACCATTTTCGAAAGCATTGTTTTATAAACAAAGGACTCATTCGAAAGCTATATTTAAAAATGAAAGATGGCAACCCTCTTTGAAAGCTAGTAAGAAAACCCCTTTCAAAAGCATATGTTTCGACTCCTTCGAAAGATTTTAGTAAAACAAAGCAGGCGCTTAACATTTGAAAGCAAAGTATAGGTTTCAACCCATCGGAAGCAATGCTTTGGACACCATGCCTTCTGTCTTTCTCCAATCCACTTCGTACCAATCTCATTGATACCATGTGTATTGGTTTCGGCTTTAATATGTTTCGACTAGGTTGGTTTCGACTGAGTCAAAGCGGAGGCATAGGAGTCGAAAGGCACTTCTGAAAGAGGCGGAACCAACTTTTCTAGGCAAAGTCTTATTTAATACCATTTAAAGCAATTACTTTATAACTAACCTGCCTATTTGTAAACATTTAATTGGTTGCCTTAACTTTTCACATTCTTTCCCAAATAACTGCCGCATAATGTCAGATCTAAATTAAAGTTTAATTTAATAATTAAGCCCTTCCATTAAGCAAAACAAAAAATGCAAATAAATCTTCTTTTAAAATAATTTAATTTCCATAGTAAATCACTTAGAAAAAATCCTCAAAAATCACAGAAATTCACTTTCAATATGTTATCTAACATACAAAAGTTTTAGACCTAAATTCTTCCTGAAATAATCGAAATAAAATTTTAAACCCAATTTTAAATATTTTCCTTTGAAAATTCATATTAAATTTTCCATAGCTTGGAAAATTACAAAAATTGAAACCCATCTCTAAAATCATATTTTACATAACATATAATTTTTCCATGGCATTTGAAAATCATTTCACTCGGTTTTACTCTTAAAACCGTATAAAACCATATTTATACAAGTTGGTTTAAATCAAACATATTATAAATCCAAGCATATCATCATCCAAATCATCATTAAAATGGATTTAATCTTAAATCCAAAAAAAATATGATCATAAAACAAAATAGAGATGATATAGATTATTATTCACCTTGATTATGATAAGGACCTTGAGATTTGATTGAAATTAATTCCCTTGCTTTAATTCCTTAACTTTGATTAAATTTTCCCCTTTTCCCTTTTGTTTATGGTCGGCTTTGCTCCTTATGCTTTGCGTTTTATGTTTTGTGAAAATGAAGAATGAACGTGAAAATGAAAGGATACGTAATATATAACGGTTATGGTGCGTAGTTACCCTAAATGCCCTTGGTTTAATTAATTAACTATGAGCTATCTTTGAGCCCATTTATATTATTTTAAGCACGGCCTCAAATTATTTTCGAATCTCAATCCCCTTTTCACTATAATTCTTACATTATTCTATTTAATTTTTCTAATTAAACTTCCTGAATAATGTTATCAAAATTAGAGGTGTTACATTTTGGATCTATTTGGCCTATGAAGTCTAAATGTAGAATTAGATCCAATCTAATTACTTTAAATAAAATAATATATCTATTTAATATCTATGATTTATTTAATTAATGAATTTAATTAAAAGGGCTTTGTATACTTTATAAGCATATCAATATATATACTTATTTGTGTATAATACGTACGTGCAACATAGCGTAAGGTGTACATGGTCAAGTTTTTATATATATATATATATATATGTATGTATGTATATGTATGTATGTATGTATATGAATTATCAGCAGATACTGCAGTCTGGAATTAATATACAAGCAAAGGCATATATGTATATCCATGATAGCTGCATTTAGTTACCATATTCTAGTAATCAGGATATTAAAATGCCATGGTATAATTTCCATGGTGTTCACTACCCTCTGGCTGATAGAGATGGAGTTGAATGGATGGGCAAAGCTACTGGTTTCAACATTGGTGATGTATACAAGTCTTTAACCAATCATGTTTCTGACTCTGCTTTTAGTTGGAATAAGAGAGTGTGGTTGAAGAATAATAATGAGAAGGAGAACTCGATGATATGGGAGTTATGAGAAATGCCTTTTACACTAAAGCTAAGCTTCGTGATAGGGGCTTGAATATTGACAGTCGGTGCTTCTTCTACAATGCTAAAGTAGAGGCTATTTTGCGTTTGGTTTTCAGGTGCTACTTTGTTTTAAAACTCTAGCATTTCTTGATGTTAAAAATGGGCAGAAACATTGTCGCAAGGGACAGTGCAATCGAATGGTCATTGATATAAAAGCTACTAGATTGAGACGAATGAAGACATATACACTGCTTTTTGTTTTGAAATTTTTTTTGAAGTGATGTGGAGTGAGAGAACTGCTATTCTCTTTCAAGGTCAAAGGAAATTTGTTATTCAGCTTCAACATTATATTTTGCATAGAATAAGGATGGGGTTGACCCAGCCTTTCATTGAATTTGAGCTTGTGATTATGGCTACTTTTAACAGATTCTGTCCCTTATGTTTGTTTCTTTTATTTCTTGTTCTTTTTTCCTTAGTGTGTTGTTATGTCATGTTCCTTTGTTCTAGTTTTTTCTTTTTTGTTTCCTTTCCAAAGCATGTTTTGGATAGGTCTTTTTTGTAATTCTCTAGCATATCAATAAACTGGTAGAGGCCCAGTTAAACCCACCGGCTTTACCATACACACACACACGGATATATATATATATATGCATATATAATTATATATTTAGATATATAAGTAAAAGAATATATAAATATATGTATGTGTGTATGAGAGTATATGTTTCAACAAAATTAAAAATAATATTTTTTTATAAGCTGAAAGTAAAAATATACATATACATATTTATTATTCGGTGGCATCAACATGAATATTAGGGTTTCGCCTGAAACCCTAGCTAGTGGCCATGGTGATCAGAGTTGATGGGGGTGGTTCATATGGCTCATCTCGGAGCTATGTGAAGAGCATTGGCGGTAGCACAGTGATAGTAAGTCTATATGAGCATAGACATTAACAGAGATTTCCAAGTAGATATCACACGAGGTTGGTGAGGAAGAAGAAGCAAGGAAGCATTCTTATGTATAGCCCCTTGTATATTCAATAATTACTATTATGGAAAATTTTGGAATGGTCTTGAAACAGACCCAAACCTGTCAAAAAATATGCCTAAGGTCGGGAGATGCTTCAAACTCACACACTATGTCTATAATGATGTTTTAATTTTTAGAATTGTGCTTATATGTTGTGATGTTGAATTTTGATCGAATGGAGTTGGTTTCGATTGGAGAAGGAGTTAATGAAGGAGAGAACGATCTGATTCCGCTCAGGATTTCATAACACCGGTCTAAGTGAATTTTTTTAAAAAAGGAAAAAATAATATAATAATAACAATATATATAATAAAATATAATATAAATGAATGAAAGTTAGATAAAAAGTAGATAAATGTTGTATTAACTTTAATTTATGATACAATTTAAATATGATATTGATTAATATGTGAACTAAAATAAAGTATCAATGATTATAAGGTGAATGTTTCTTATGGAATAACTATTTTATAATTCACAAAGATGAATATATTTCTTAATCTAAATATATAGTAAAGAAATTTATTTTACTAAATATAAATTATGAAACCATTATGAAAACCAATGTTATCTATGTTATGGGTATTCTATTATGATTGATTAGTGTTATTATTATGTGTGACGATAAATTAGAACAAATGGGGTTATAATACTGTTTGGGATGGGACATTTGATAATATTTCTTCAGTTAGTCTTTTTACTTGTTATATAGAATAGGATGATATACGTGTGTGATTTATTAACATTAAGCAAACGAATGAACATTTCTGGGTGGTATGGGACGCCTTCATCAATATTTATATGATTGCTTTATGTGAGTAGATGTCACTAGAATGGGGTTATTAATGAGGGTTAGGTATATACTTGTATATGATTATGCAAACCAAGGGTAAGCAGGCCGAGGGCCAAAGAGTGTGTCTATCTATATATTGAGGTTACTCGTATTGCACGGTGTGGAGTAAAACCAGATTAGTCTAGTATCCATCCTAGCAGTCCGATTGAGAGGTCGCTCACCGAATCCTTGACACATCCATTGTTATGTATGGCTAAGAGCCACTGCCACAGTTACACATAGGCCAATAGTCTATTACTAAAGGGGCACTTAAGGGTTGTGACCATTGCATGGCGTTGACTTACATCTGATGGATGTTGAGTCACGATGACTGTCGAGGTAACTTAAGACTGTAGGAGTAGCGCTGAGAGCGCATGAGGAAGGCCCCTGGAGCAGACTGAGAGCTATCGGTCTCCTATTTGGTTACTGTTGTTGTATAGTAGACATACACTCTTATGATATTTGTAGAATGCATTTGAGAGTTGATGTGATTATTCCTAAGACTAAGAGTTCATGAGATAATCAACCCGTGTATATGTTGATTATGATATCATTGGGAGGATGTTCTTTAACACAACTGAGAGTGGTGTGTTATGTAATTGTACCCCGTGCCTATCTCATCGATGCATGCTTAGCTGAGAGCTAAGTTAGGCATAACAGAGTGCTTACTATATTCTTATGTTATATGGATGTGTGATGGATGTTTTTGGATGTTTGATTATTTACTATGCTTTATCGTTTCATGTATATACTGATCATAGTAGGATTTATAACTTTGACCGTGTCATATATCGATTTACTTACTACTTCTGTTATATTATATTACCACCACCTATTGACACCTGACTTTTGACATAGTCTGACCCATGTGTTATTTAAAAATACTTGGGTCAGTCCAAGGTGGTTCAGGTTCAGGTACTCAGTAGCTAGCTTGACTATGGACTACTTTTGGAAAGCTAAAGTATACATTATATGATGATATATATCGTATGATTTGTGTAGCCTCACTTATGTATTATGACATACTATTGTGATGATCTTATGTATGTTAAATATAGTGATCACTGGACTATCATTTTGCTACTCACTATGGACATGTATACTTGATGTATTATATTTTATCATTGCGTCTTGACTCTGTGATCTCTTCATATTTTATTTATGTCATGTATTGCTCAGTCCTGGAAACCACACGTGTTAATTGTTGTGTGCCAATACCGAGTACATGTGTTATTTATTATGTGAATTTAAGAAATGTACCGGTGGTAGCCCAATGGAATATACACATGTGTAAGCGCAATATCATCTCATTCTCCGTATCATCTAACATTATACTATGTATTACTTTTGGATAGTATGGAAATAGAGATGGGGTGTTACAATTGGTATCGGAACATGTTTGAACAATACATAACATAAAGAGACACAAGTCATTAACCTTATATGGACTTAGGATTCCATGTCCCTTGGGTGTTGGGTATACACCTTAAGTGTATGCTAAGAGTACACGGTGATTATTGGGGTAGTCACCTAGGGGCGTACTTGCTATTTATATGTTCTTATATATGAAAGTATACTTATTTTGTTATCCTAAATTTTGAATCCCACTTTAATGTAGAAGTAAGAGATGGTTGGTGGTCGAGTTCTCAAAGGTGAAGCCGGACAGTCCAATGGTTCCTGTATTAGGGAAGTATTTATGACCGCCAATCTGTTGATGGAGCTTGTGAGGAGAATTCAGGCCTCCAGTGCTTCCACAACTCCAAACCCTCCTACTCCTAGATTTGACTTTGTACGAATGTGTGACAATTATGCTAGCTTTGGAGGGAAGACCTTCAAGGGCACCGAGGGAGTCATGGGAGTTCAGGCATGGCTCAAGACATGCGAGTGCGTCTTTACTCGCATGGAAGTCATGGATCGATAGAAGGTTCAAATAGTTGCAGGAGTGGGCTTTGGATTGTTACGAGTTGTTACTGGCAGAGGTTGATGAGGTTGAGTTGACATAGGATCAGTTTGAGCTTCATTTTAAGTGGAAGTTTCTTCCAGATGCAGAGAAGGCTTCCATGGCTAGGAAGTTTATTAATTTGAAGCAACGCTAGGTGTCAGTAGTAGAGTATGTGGCGGCTTTCGAGGCTTACTCAAAGTATGGTACCGATCGCATTAATACTACTCTTAAGAAGAACCAGAAATGTGTTTACAGTGTGACTAAGGCTTTAAGGAAAGCCTTACTTCCACGGCTTGATGTTCCTTTTGAGAAGTTAGTCGATACGACGTTGAGGTTGGAAGAGGAAGATAGAGATAGTAATGATGAGGTTCAGAAGAGTAAGAGCAGTTTTGGTTAGAAGTAGAAGTTCCCATTCCAAATGAAGAAGGTTGGCTTTCATATGAAGCAAGTTCATGGAAAGACTCCACAGTTCAAGTGGCAAGTCAAGGAGATAGTAAAGTGTTTCAATTATGAGGAGCGCGGTCATTATTCTAGAGAGTGCACCAAACCACATCCTCCCACCTCTTAACTGAAGTGCATAATCTGTAAGAAGTCAGGGCATCTCATTTATTCTTGTCCGGAGAAAGCTGGAAGTTTGAATGCTTTAGAGGCAGCTAATGGACCACCTCAGACCAAAGGAAAACCTCTATCCGTTCTAGAAGGTATTATCTTATTCTGGGATACTCTTATTAGAGTTCTTTTCGACACAGATGCGCCTCATTCATTTGTGTCGATGGAGCTAGTTGACACATTTAATTTTGATGTTGTATGCTTGGTTACATACTTAAGGATTGCTAATTCTATTGGAGGTTATGCAATCCTTGGGATGCTATGTAGATATGTTGTCCTAGTTTTATGTGGTTTCTCTTTCTTTTATGATTTGCATGTATTTGAGTTTCCAAAATTTGGCATTATTCTTGGTATGGATTGTTGGACCATTATATAGCTCATTTATATTGTCCTGAATGAGTTATTTCTCTTAGTCATCCATATTCCAAAGAGCTTATAAATATTAGCTAAAGCTTGAGCGGTTCTCTATTTACTCTTGAGTCTCAAGAAGATGATGAAATTTCCAGAATCCCTATTGTCAAAGATTATCTTTATATGTTGAGCCTATTATTGATTTGCCTCTAAGGTAGATCCTATTCCTAGAGCTCAGTGGGTTAGTCGTCCTACCACGAAGATGTTTGCCAAAGAGAATAAGGAATTGAATAAACGGATATCGAAACTTGAGGCAAAGCATTACATTCAATCTAATAGTTCACCTTGGGGTGGTATAGCAGTGTTTGTGAAGAAAGTGGATGGTTCCCTTAGGTGTACATTGATTGTCGGAAGCTGAACGAGCTCACTATAAAGAATAAATATCCTTTGCCACAGATAGATGATATGTTTGATTAGTTTAGCAGTGCTAAGGTCTTTTCTCAGCTTGATCTTGCCACCGATTTCCATCAGCTCTATATTGCAGAGGATAGTATTCCACTTAAAGCTTTCCGGACTCATTATGGTTCTTATGAATGGCTTGTGGTGCCGTTCGGATTGACAAATGCTCCTTCATATTTCAGCGATCTGATGAATATGATTTTCAAAGACTATCTTGATAAGTTTGTTTTGGTATTTATTAATGGCATCTTAGTTTATTCCCAATCAGAGGTAAAGCATGAGCAGCATCTTAGAGTTGTTTTGGAGGCACTTAGGTAGAATCAGTTGAAGGCCAAGTTCTTCAAGTGCCACTTTTGGTAGAAGCATGTGAAGTTCTTAGGCCATGTAGTATCAGAGGCTGGCATTTCTGTAGAGCCAGCTAAGACCGAAGCCATTCAAAGTTGGAAAAGGCCCGAGATAGTAATCGAGATCCATATTTTTCTAGGCTTAACTAGTTATTATTAGTGTTTCATAAAGGATTTCTCGAAGATTGCTACCTCTCACTAATCTTACTAAAAAGGGAGTGAATTTTCCATGTCAGATAGATGCGAGATAACTTTTTAGAGGCTGAAAGAGTTTCTTACCCATGCACCTATTCTTATTATGCTAGAGGGAGACCAAGATATTGAGGTTTATACAGATGCACGAGGTTCTGGGTTGGGAGCTGTTATTATGCAGAGAGGTAGGGTTGCCGCTTATGCTTCTAGGTAGCTATGGCCAAATAAAGTTCGGTATACTACTCATGACTTAGAGCTTGCTGTACTCTTTGCATTGAAGATGCGGCATCATTATTTGCTCGGAGAGAGATTTTCTCTTTATACTGATCACAAATCATGAAGCATTTGTTTACGTAGAGGGATCTCAATATGAGGCAACAACGTTGGTTTGAGTTTCTTGCAGTCTATGACTTTGAGATTCAATATACTCCTGGTAAGGGAAACCATGTTGCTGATGCATTGAGTAGGAAGCATCAGGCGGTTGTTTCTATGATGATTATGGAGCAGAAAGATTTAGAGCTACTATCGATGTGTGATATTCGGGATAGAGATTTTGTAGTGGGTTCAGGAGTGTTGTTGGCTGGTCTTATCGCCCGACCATCTTTGATTGATCAGACCGTCAAGGCCCAAAAAAGGATCCAATAGTTATTCTATTATTCAGAGGTTGGAGTCTGGAGAGGATGTTGAAGATCTTATTGGTTATTCTATTAATGCTCATGGTTTCTTGCGGAGAAGGGGTAGGCTTGTTGTACCCGATTTGGATGATCTACGTAAGGAGGTAATGGATGATTGTTCAGAGTTCACACTATACTATCCATCCCAGAGGAAGCAAAATGTATGTGGATATGAAGCGTATATATTATTGGGAAGGGATGAATCGTGATATCAGGAAGTATGTGAAGAGTTGTATGACTTGTCAGCTTGTTAAAGTTGAGCACCGGAGGCCTAGCGGTCTTCTTCAGCCATTGGAGATTCCGCAACAGAAGTGGGACCGGGTATAAGTGAATTTTACTTCTACAATAGATTTGCTTATGCAAGTTCCAATAGGCTATCTAGTAACGATTTATCTAATGATTATAATCTTATTAGGTGTCGATGGATTTTGTTGATGGTCTTCCTTGATCCAGGAATGACCATGATAGCATTTGGGTAGCGGTTGATCGCTTGGCTAAACACACTTCATACCGGTGAAGTCAAGTGGAACTACTTCGTATTTAGCCAAACTATATGTAAAGGAGATTGTGCGGCTTCATGGTATTCCTAATGCCATTATGTGTGACTATGATTCATTATTCACCAATGGCTTCTGGAAGAGTCTTTAGACAACCTTGGGGACGAAGCTAAACTTCAGTATTGCATATCATCCACAGACGAATGGTCGGACGAAGCAGGTTAATTAAGTGTTAGAGGATTTTCTTTGTTCGTGTGTTCTTGATTTCGGTGGTAGCTAGAAGGAACATATTTTTTCAGTGGAGTTTTCCTACAACAACAACTACCAATCCAGTATCAACATGGCAGCATTTGAGGCTTTATACGGTAGACCATGTCATTCACCCTCATATTGGCTTGAGACATGAGATAAGTTTATGCCAGGTCTAGATTCTGCCAAAGAGGCTTCCGAGATGATAGAGTTTATTAGGCAGAGGATGAAGGAAGCCCAGGATTGGTAGAAGTCTTATGCTAATCGTAGGAGGAAAGAGATAGAGTTCGAGGTTGGTGATCTTGTGTTCGTGAAAATATCTCCTTTGAAAGGTGTTATGAGGTTCAGTAAGTCGGGGAAGCTTGCACCTCACTTTGTTGGTCCATTCTCGATTACTTAGCATATTAACCGAGTTGCATATCGAGTTGCTCTTCCTGATTAGTTCTATGGTATTCACGACGTCTTCCATGTTTCCCACTTAAGGAAATGCTTGAGGAGTACTGAGACAGTATTTGATCTGAGTCATCTTGAGGAGCTCGATATCACACCTAACTTGACTTATGTACAACATCCAATCCATATAATTGACTCAAAGGTCCGTCGGCTTAGGAGTAAGAAAGTCCCATTGATGAAGGTGCAATGGTCCGATAGCCCATTGGATTGTACTATGAAGACCGAGGAGTAGATGATATGGACCTATTCTGAGCTATTCCTAGATGCATACAAGTCGAGTATGTTCTATTTTCCTTGCTTATTGTTTACTTTAATAATAGATAGTGGTGTAGATGAGCTATAAGACATTGGCTCAGTTATAGGTTTTTCCTAAGGAGAATCGTAAGGACGCAATTTTCTTAAGGGGAAGTCTGTAACAACCCAATGTTGAGAAGGTAATATAATAAAGATTAATTTAATTAAAAAAGAGGTTTTAATATTATCAATATAGAAATACAGAGAAATTAAAAGGGGGGAAAATAATTGTAAAATGGTAGAATTTATATAGGGGATTTTTTTATTTTTAAAATGAAGTATGGATATTTTAAGATTAAAATGATTATTGAAATATAAACAAAAATAGTTAAATAATTCTTGCAAACATAAGATGATTATTGAAAACATTTTCTATCGCATATTGTTTTTTATCAGTGGAGAAAATAGAGAACTACTTTTAAACTCTATCAAATTTAAAATATCTATACAATCCAAAAAAATTTCCGGAAGTTATTGTGACGGATAAAGAAGCCGCTATAATAAATGCTTTGTACCAAGTTTTCCCGGATGCATCGTGGATAATGTATGAATGGCATATGTTTCAAAAAATATTATGGCTAATTATACTAGTCATTTAAGAAAATTGATATTGTGCATTTATTTGTAAACAATTGGATGTACGTCGTTCGTTCGTCATCGAAGAAAGAGTTTGAAGAAAATTAAAATACATTTCAACTTTTTTGGAAAGACTATCCACAAGCTCTTGCTTGTATTAATTCTACGTGGATAGTTGAGAAAGAACATTTAGTATACGCTTGGACCAATAGAGTAAAACATATGGGAAATTGCACTATAAATAGAGTCGAAACATCACACGCTTCTTTGAAAAGATATCTTGGATCAAAGCAAGGCGCTTTCGCAGAGGTATTGAACCAGATGGATAATTTGTTACTAATTCAACATACACATATTAAAGCAAGTTTTGACAAAAGTACTGGGTCTGTAAGGCAAGATTATCAAATACCACTTTTCAAGGAGTTAAGATTCAAAATGTCATATTTGCATTGGATATATCATTGTATGAGATTGAGAAGATGAAAAAAGTAGTCATATTACATGCGACCATGTTGTATATATGGTGTGTGGTTTACCTTGCTTTCATGAGTTATTTTCTTATCGTAAGAAAGGTCGTCCAATACCTATAGACAAGGTGATGCACATTGGAGACAACTTGATTACTATGCAAAATGTAACAACCCGTATTTTTCCGATAATTAAAAATATTAAATTTAATAAGATTTTGAAATTTAATATTGGGAGAAATTAAAATTTTATGATTTATTAATGAGAAATTAATTAGAATATAATTTAATAATGTTGTTTGAATGTTATTGATAACTATTTTAATGTAATTTCAATCAATTGAAATAATTGTAAAGTTAATTTGGTTATAATTGTTAATTAGGAATAAAATAATTGTCAGAATTAATGTAATCTAATATTACAGTTAATTTGAAATAAGATGATAACTGAAGAATGTGAATATAATAAAATGTAAACTAATGTTAATTATATTCACAAGGTAATAGTGATTTAATAATAAGAGTGAAAATCCAGATAAAAGAATTTGATTGAAATTTAATTATAATTAACTGGGTTTTTCTTTCAGTTGTAATTGAACGCTATAATTAGTGCAATATTTAAATATTGAATCTAACATGGAAAATTTATTTTAAAAGATTGTAAATTTATATGTAATCAAGAATGATAAATTTTTTAACTTTTAAATCTGAATTTAAAAGTGATTAAACCAATTTAATAATGATTTAATTAATTAACGTGTAAAAATAGCTATTTTGGCCACTATCTCGGATTTCGATGAAACTAGTTTCATCGGATCCGTAACAGTGAATTATTGTAGGATTTCAAGTTTCGTAACGATCAAACTTGTTGTCTGATCGTGCGGGCTCAAAACGCGTAGAAATCAATTAAATGAATTCAATTAAAATAATCTGATTTTAAAAGCTAACTTCTGTATACAATAGAATTAGGGTTTAAAACTAGTTCAATTGAGTTTAAAAATATTGAAAACATATATTTTGATATATTGGATGACCCGTTTTCGTTTCGGAAGCGGAACGGGCTTTTTGGGTCGTGTTATCGTTTCGACCAATTCAATCTATACCATTCGTTCTTATCCATCTATCTATATAAATAGATTGTGTTTCTCTAACCCTAGCAACCTTTTCCTCATTTATGCACGTACTTATTCTTATCTCCTCTCTCCAATGGCAGAAACCAAATTTCCAAATTCCAAACCGTAATTTCAATTTCAAAATTAAATTTCGAAATTCAGACTCCTCAAACCATAGCAAATTATATACCGTTGGAAAGCTCTCAACGAGCGCAATCTACTACAACAATTCGTTTTTCGATTCGAGTCACGATCTGGCTAGAAACTGACGATCTTTCTCAGCCGTCCATTTCTAGGGTTTTCTATCCAACGGTGGATCGTCGATTGTTTGACGATCGGGAAGCGGCGTTTGGAAGAGGATGGAGAGCAGTCGAGATCGGTGGTGTTTGTTGTTGTCTAAGTGGTCGAATATCGCTAGAATCGGGGATAATAGCCAGCGGCGGTGCGAGTGTATGGGGGTTGCCGGAGTTGGCCGCGTGGCCAGGGGGTGGGCGGCATAGTAAGGCAATCTCATTGGCGTCGTATGATCAAGTCATAGTTGAACTGAGCGACGGTGGCAACGTGATGAAGAGTGGTGGCTGCCACTGTGATGGTCGATCGCGATCTGTACGCGTGCAAGCTAGGGTTTCAGGGTAATCAAATTTACCAATCTACCCTCCTATTTTATTTTATTTAAAATTTAAATTTCAATCGTTCTAATTATCATATCTTTTGCATACGAGCTCGGGTTCACACGCAGTTTTCTCTATTGCAATCGTATCGAAATTCCGGACATTATGGAACTAGTTTGGTTGGATTATGAGACTGTTAGACTTTTGGGCTTAATTTGGATTTTAAATCGACGAAAAATCAAAGGTGGGTGTTTTAACCCACTCACGAATGCTAAACTATCTTATGTTAGTTAAATTAAATTTATGATGTGAGTAGAAATTTATTGATTGATGTTTGGTATATTTAATTATCATTCAAGTTTACTTTGAGCTTATATTGAATTTAATTGCTATTTGAATTAATATTGGAATTGAATTGCAGTTAAATAACTAGTTAATTGTTGTGATTATTAGTTGATTTGAATGATGGTTGTGATGAATGCTTAATTGTTGATATTTTTAGATGACTGGATGTATGTTTACTTATATGTTATTATCATACTGCAAGTTCTCTTAGTTTACTGTTAGGAAAAATCACT
This sequence comes from Allium fistulosum, assembly GCA_030737815.1. Classification (NCBI taxonomy): domain Eukaryota; kingdom Viridiplantae; phylum Streptophyta; class Magnoliopsida; order Asparagales; family Amaryllidaceae; genus Allium; species Allium fistulosum. Next base: position 791,357,720 of record CM060902.1, on the reverse strand, counting down.
ATGGGTTGAAATGATACATACCCGGACGATCTTATAGATTATGGAACAATCGTTATGGGTTGAAATGATAAACCCGAGCGATTTTATGGATTTTGAATTTTACTCGGGATTGTGGGTTGAAATGATATATACCCGTAAATTTAAATTTATTGTGGGTTGAAATGATATATATCTGTATCACTTGACCATATGATAGAAAATTATATACGGACACCGGATTGGTTGAATTAAATGATTTTAAATCCTTAGTTTTGAATCCAGTTAAATGATATTGTGAAATAAAATTAGATTTATATGAACTGAATTATTTTCAAAAAGCCAAGCTTTTAAAATATTGAAATTGAAATTGGTAAATGAATTGTTTAAAGAATTTAAATTGAAACCTTAAAGTTGAATATTTAAACTTTGAAACCTATTGAATTTGAAGTGGTTTAAATTTGTATTTCAAACATGGATTTGAAATCGATATGAATTGGAATGGTTTTAATGAGAATTTGAATTTAAACCTTTAGCCTTTTGAATTGAAATCGGAGATTGATTTAAATTGAATTTTGGAACTAAAGTTGATTTGAATTGATTTGTGAAATTGGGAGAAACAATTCTAGTTGAAATTATTTTCGATATAAACTCTTTTAATATACAAACTCTTTTAACATATAAACTATTTTCCCATATAAACTATTTTAATATATAAACAATTTTAATCTATAACCTATTTTTTTATATATAAACTATTTTAATATATATATATATTATCTTAAATTTATAAACAACTTTTAATATATATTTTAATATATAAACTATTTTTAATGTATAACTATTTCGATATATAAACTAAATTCAATATTCAAACTATTTAAAGTTGAAACTATTATAATTTAGATTCACTTGATTTAAATGCGAATATTTTGATATGATGGTTTAACCTATCTTGGTGGTTATGGTTTTGAAACGAATATGATTTGAAGTAAATAATGATTTCGAAGGGAATATGATTTTGAAATGATTTGGAAGTAAATATGATTTTGTAGTAAATAATGATTTCGAAAGTGATATGATTTTGAAGCGAATATGATATTTTGATATGAAGTATGAACTGTTTGAAATGTAAAAGAACCATCTGATGTGAAATAAGCGTTTGGTTGTTAAAGAGACCGGGATTAGATATTGTCATGCTCTTTGTTAATACCGCAAACCACTTTAACAACCGTGCACGTGGTGGAGAATCTAGAACGAAGTAGGATGGTTTGGCGAACGCTACTGTATGAGGTATGAATGCAGCTTTGACCCCCTCGGGTCAGCTTGATATGACTAAAACAGGAGCCACGCCGGGCCAAGTGAGGTTGCTCCTCCGATCGGACATGCTTCTTCGATACCATATCTGTTACTTTGTGATTGATTTAGTGGCCACATTCGATTTGATTATGGGAGCGTGTTCCGAGGTGGGCTGTAGTAGCTGCTGTGCATTACCACCAGTTCGGATCCACAAAATGGTAGTATCCTACCCTGGGCATTGCCCCGCGTGCCTTATCATATGCCTTATCGAGCCCACTACGATTTTGGTTTGTGTCGTACCTATGGAGTGCTCCCTGATAGCCCACTAGTTTACGGTGGAGTTTACAGTACCGTATAGACTACGACATTTATAAAAATATGTTAAGGGGGATATGGGTAACGCCTTAACGCTATTTAATACTTTACTTTACTGTAGATATATAATAATAGTGTATTGTACTATGTATGTAAATAGTTTAACGGATCCTTAGGAGATGAAATTCTGAATATCTTTTAAGTTATTGCACGCACGTTAGGCACTGGATAGGAGATGTAAAATTCCGTAAACATCTCTGAGGCCGTTAAACTCATATTTACTTATTTTGATTTAACTTATAAAAGATCTTTTAGTTCTAACTTGAGTGTTTTGTCTTTTCATTACGCTCGGATCAGCCTGAGCATTTCAGTGTTGAAGACTTTATTTCTAGAGGACGAAGACAGAGATTTGTATACTATTTATTTTATATATATTCCACTGCATCATGTTGTTCCGCTGCATTATTTAGTTATTCCTACTGTATGTATAACTCTGTTGTATTGTAAAGTGTAATTAAATTTTATTTGTAAAACAGCTTCATGAACTGTTTATTTGATTATTGTATTTTATCATTCCGTTGTGAGATTCTGTGTTTTGCTTTTCTTTCTTTTCTCTTATTTTCTTATTTACCCCATTAACTATCCCCCCTTTTGAATGGTTTGAGTTGACATGTGTAGTTTATTGTCGATATAAACCGTCTAAAAAGGTGGGTCATTGCACAAAAGTTGAACAATCATGCGAAGTATTAACACAAAGCAATTTAAAATTTTCAACACTAGATATGAAAATGCCACACTAGATGAGAAGTTCCATATGTTGAATAAGTTGAATGAAATTGGGTTACCTTCTACTATACGTGTATTAGAACCAAATCCTATTCTTCGAAAAGGTAGACCATGGAAAACATAGGGATTTAAGACAATTGATGCTAAAAGTCGGAAATCAACAAAATGCAATCTTTTAGCGTTCGAACATGTATTAAATGAGAAGATTGTTGAAGAAAGATTGTCATAATCTAGTGTTGCAAAAAAACTTGCTTCGAAAAGAAATAATAACATAAGTATAAATTCGATGACATCAAGTTTTACACCAACCAGAAATTTTCAAATTCACCTTGAGCATATTCCAAAATTCTTGCAATCGTTCGTGTTGAAAGTTGAAGATGTTATTAGAGATGGTGCTTGTGGATTTCGTTGTGTTGCCGAACAAGCGGAGGAGTTGAATGGTAGTTGGGTTGAAGTGAAAAAAACTATGTTACAGGACCTGCATAATCATTGGGAATTGTATATTAGATGGTTGAATGTTGAAATGTTCATGGACATGAGAACAATTTTGGAAAAGCATTGCGCTTCTCCGTCGCCTCAATATTGGATGTCACTGCTTGAAATGAGATATGTGATAGCAAACCCATTTCATAGTGATATTATTTTCATATCACATATACAAAGTTTAACTTTTATGCCTCATCAAAAAGGACCGAAAAAAGAAAAGGAATCAAGAATTATTTCTTTTGTGCATACCAACGGTGTCCATTTCATGAAGGTGGAGTTTATATTTACTGCACCTATACCACCAATTGCAAGTCTTTGAAGTTAATTTGTCATGGCTGAAGCAAAAGAGTGGGGTACATTGTTTGTTGATAGACATCAAGAGTTTGATAGATTGAAATCTAGTTCTATGGCGCAATTGAAGTTTCTATAGATCTTACTTCATCATAATTTTGAGTTTAATGTAAAGTTCGATTCAATTTCAATTGAAGATTGTTGTAATTCTATATTGTTCGTTTCTGTTTTAACTGAATTCAGTTTAATCCTGTAACGGTTTTTTATTTCAAATTCTATATTATCAAAATAACTGATTATGAAAATTTGTTGCATATTAGATACAAATTTGTTGCATAAGCAAAATGCATTCCATTAGCATGCTCAAAATACGACACTGCACTTGCTTCTTCTTCTTTTGGGCCATCTTTTTAACTCTTCTTTTCGGCGCAACAACTGACGGGTTTTCATTTCATTTCTTTATCCTCGTCTCCTCCCTTCTTTTAATGTGTGAACTACATCAACAATCAATCAAACTTTTTACTAACAATAATTTTGCTTTAACTAATATGCCTTTAAGAATACTTGGATCGTTTTCTTTAGAATCAATCAAAACTTGAATTCATTATATCAATTGCGTTCCCCGCAGCTTCAGCCTATGGAAATTGAAATAGTTGTTATAAACAAAGTGACTAAACGCTATAGTATTTATTTTTTAAAAAACCAAAATTTATTACATAAAATACGAACTAATTTCTTTCTTCCTGATCTTGCTTCTCTTCAACTCTGGATTTTGAACAATTGGGTGGGATTTTTCCACATACCAAATCAAGTAATCATCACTACAATCCCATGGCTTCACCACCGCGTTTGATCTCAACTCAACGTTAAGGACGTGATTTTGCCAATTCTGTCCATACCAATGACCATTGTCGTACTCAAGCTTGTATTGACTTGGGCTTGCACCCTTACGATACGATTTAGGCCTCATTGGATCTTTTGAAATATACTAAATAATACTAAGTTGACGCAACACATGATCGATGCAATAAGGTTCCGTCACATCAAAGAAAATAATAATCCCACTGTAAAAAGCATACTCATGTAAAGGATAATTAATTATATCATCCTTATAAGGATCAAATATAACCTTTTATATATTTTTTCATTAAGAGAGCTCGAAACATAACAATTAAACCTCAAAGTTAGGTAAGATAAAAAAACCTTACATCATAATTAGTTATATCATCCAACATCTCCCTCGACACAATTATAGAATTGCTATCTTTAACTCCTCGTTGTGTAGTTTGCCATCTGCACATTCTTGGTTGAGAATTAACATACTTCAAAATCGGAATACCTGTAGATACAATGTTCGACAAGTGATCAAAATCCATATATGCAATAAGAGACATATTAATTATGTTTCATATAATTTAATGGTAACTTCTATTGATAATTTATTTAAAATATTAAAAAAATACCAGTAAGAGAGTCAAGCAGCTAGTCTTTGTTTAGCTTTCTTCCTAGACGTTAATCCAAGTTGTCGATACAAATATGCAAGAATTGCCATCCCTCAACCTACTTCATTCAACTTATTGACATCTTCAAGAGCATTTAAACAGTGTACAAAAACCTTAATGCTAGATTTATTCATCACTAACAAACAACCAAGAAGATGTAGCAAATAAACACGTGCAACATTTTTGAACATAAGATCATTGGCATTTTCCTCTATTAACTTTCCATGAAATTTGGTTATTAACCAATCTAATTTAAAGGAGTGCTTACTGTTAAGCTTCTCTTTAACTTCACTTTCCGCAAGAGTTAGTCCAACCAACAATTTAACTGCATCATCTAATTGTTGAAAGTCTATGTGGATCGTATATGTATATAATATATGACAAATATGTGTATGATTGTATGAATTGCACGGAGTAATAATGCAGGTAAAATTAAAAGTAATCATAGAGTAATAATGCAGGTAAAATTAAAAGTAATCACACCAGAGTTTTTATACTGGTTCGGACCTTCCGTCCTACATCCAGTCCCAAAGCTCCCCTTTGGAAATACACTAACCAATTGTCCTCGCTTCGCCCGGAGGAATAAGCTTTTACACAAGAGTATTTATTTGACAAATGTGTGTTCTATGCAACACTGATTTTGACTACAAGTACAACTTCTTCCTATAATCTTCTTGTGTAGTATGTAGTTTAAGCTTTGATATAAGGAAGAGATAAAAGTGTATTTTTGAGTGCTTTTGGAAATCACAGAAATATTAGAAAATAAAGAAAGAAAGTTCAGAATAGCAAGTTAAGTTGTAACTCTCAATTTCATGTTTATTTATAGACGGTGAAGAGTTTGTTTGAGGAGTAATGACTTTTGGTTCACTCTATTTCAGTTCAAGAGTTACAATGTTTGAGAAGAAAGAGTTATGACCAAAACAGGAGGATGCAACTCTTTGATCGAAGAAGATGACTTTTGGAGAAAAATGGTCGTTACCCAAGTCAGATGTCTGGCCATTTGTGCCAGATGTCTAGTTTGTTTAAAAATTTAAAACTAGAACATGTTGCCTGACGTCTGAGCACATACGCCAGACATCTGACACATGTATATTCTGTTATCTTCCTTTTTAAGTAATTTGTATGTGCAAATGCTTGTAAAGATTACTCAAGGAGATTGTACATATCATCTATTTACGACATTAACAGAACGTACTAATATTTCTCAGTATAGTAATCCTTATGTCGGTCTTCAAGTCTTGGACGCGAAAGTGTACCTGCATATGGATGATATATATACCTATGTATATTGACTGCAAGTGCTTGTATAGTTGTTGTCATCGAAATCGAGGTTGTAACAATTGTATGCCTTTGCCACCATCAGCTTTGTATATACAATTTCTCACCATTGGAACATAAAGTATATGACATACATCATCGAGAATTATCATCATTTCACCAAAAGGCATGTGAAATGAGTTTGTTTATGGGTGCCAACGCTCTACAAAAGTGGATATAGCCACATACTTTATCCATCTAAAGTGACATTTCGCTCTATCATAAAAGCTAGCTTTCTTAACTATATCCACTACTTCACTTGCTTCTTTCCAACGTTTCATTTTGCGTAAATGAGATATACACCTTAAAACAGGTCGCTCATGTATAATTAAAGAACATAACATCATAAGGTGATGAACAAAAATATATAATGTGATAGTTAATACCCATTTACTACATAACATTGCATATGAGTTTCACCTTGTGAGTGATATATCCGTTACAATATAATAGTTTATTACCCACAGTCATAATATTTTAAAATGGGGCATTTCACCAGAAGGACAAACTTTGTAGTCCAATTAGTTTCTAGGACACACATTCAAAGAAATTACTTTCAAGGTCAAAGTCAGTAGAATAATTACTTTCAAGGACAAAGTCAGCAGTCCAATTACTTTCAAGGACATAATTTCATAGGTTTTTAAGCCCTATAAACTAATTATTATGCTTTTTGTCCTTGAAAGTAATTATTTCAGTTGTGTGTCCTAGAAACTAATTACACTTGCTAAAGAGGTCATTGTGGCTAATTTCCACTTTTAAAAATATAACATTTTAAAACATTATCCTTTTACAATGTTAAAAACATTGGAAAGTGCACAACGTTTTAGTTAATTACCTATTTTTATAACATTTGTAGTTTATTTAGCGCATAATGGTACCTTATATGATGGTACTTTGTATACTTTAACTTAAGGTATATATAACACTTTAAAAAGAAGACTAAAAAATCACAAGTTATGCCATTTTGTTCAACCAAATGGAACTAGGAACATGATTGCTAAAATTTTCAAAAGCGACTTATTTGACGGTCCACCAACACTAGGAGCACAAAGATCATCGATCTGAACTTGTTGCCTTTCAATATCAGCAGCAACTTCATCCGCATCTTCATCCGGTTCGTATTTTGGCTCTGTAGATGAACTATGAGAATCACGTTGTTCGATAACTTGCTTTCCTGTTTTCTTCTTGAGCCGAGAATCATTTCTTAGCTCCTTTTCAACCAGTGCTTTCAGTTATCGTTCATGTCTCATTAAGGTGGTCATTGGTTATTTATCTGAAAAATAAATAAAAGTTTATCAATCAATGTAATCTTATTTTTAAAACAAATGTAAACATCAGTGCTTATCAGTTAAAAAAAGCCTGAATTGCTTTTTGCTATATTAGTCCATAATGCATAGTTGGATACCTATTCAATTTACTTTTTATTTTTACCAACATCATCAACTTAATGTTGATTTATGTTGATATGCACTAAATTGTTCCTTGTAAGTACGAAGTAAGAAATTATAAGCTAATTTGAGCTTGTTTTTTCCTCCACGTTCCAAGCTCATGATCATCCTATTATTTGTTGAAGGTATTCCTTTAGCATCAATTTAAAACGGGAGGATCTTCGAAGTGATATTAGGAATTGTACAAGGTAATGGTTATCCCTTTGAATGACTGCAAAATAATGTGTAATTTTCTACTGATAGCACTTAGCATGTCTGATAATTTGAAGAAAAAAAAACAATTTTTTAATCAACCATCCTATAAGCAATGTAATAATATGTTTATACTGTAAAAAAAATTTAAACTCACACAAAAACTGCAGTAGACTACAGTTCATAAGACTGGCAAAACAGATGTATAAAACTATCAATATCAATTTATAGTCATGTTGCTATAACTGTTTCTGTACTTTGAAATGATTTCCCCACATTCGGTTTTTCGCAGTAGACAGTTATACCCTATATATGGTTGTTCAAAACCGTATAACTACAAATCTATACACAATTCAGTTACTAAACGTGAATGACTTTCAACATCCGACCTCAACATCGCACTATCGTAACTTGACAATTGTCAACCTAAAAATTAATCTCCACTTCGTACAATCTAAATAATTCAAAACCCTAAAATCAATTCGGCACTTAAACAACAGACTGAATTCGATATTTACCTTTGGAAGATTGCATTGTGTGAATCGACGATTGATTTCAAGAATAAGCACGACCAATGTGGTAATTATTATTATTATTATTATTATTATTATTATTATTATTATTTTGGTTTGCATTTTTCTTTTGCTGAAAGAGGGTAAGATGTAATTGCGGTGTATGCTTTGGTATTATTGAAAGTACATTCGAAATTGCGTGGTATTATCATGAAAAGGAAAAAAACGATGTAGTATATGGTGTATGTAATAGCTCTATACTCTAAGGTGGTTTTCGGTAGGGATAGTCGAATCTGAGTTTGCGTGCCTCGTATTTTTTTTTCCAATGGGGCTACGGAATATTTTGACCCTTCTATTTGGAGACTTTTGTTGTATCATTGCTTATGATTAATTTTAGAAAACCAAATACAGAGAACCCTAAACCCTAATTCCCTGACCTCAATCCAAAGAAAATGGTGGCCATCGACGGCGGCGAGTCGTCGCTCAAAACCCTAATGCAGACCTCACCTCCCTCTTACCTCACCCCTTCTCCCCGTCTTTCTCGCCATGCCCGCATTGCTTGCCGTCATCTATACTCCTCTCTCTTCACGTCCTGTCCTGACCCTAAACCTCCATTAGACGATCTCCTAATCGACGACACATTCGATGCGGAGCAGATTTGGTGCCAGATTGATCTCTTTTCTCGTCCTCTTATTAGGTTGCTCAAGAAAGAAACTAGGAAAATCGAGCGGGACCTACCGGAACTCGGTGGTTTAAAGAAAAAGAAAACAGAGCTGGAAGACGAAGATATCGAAGAAGCGGAAGAAGAAGAAGATGAAGAAGAAGAAGAGGAAGAAGGAGGGGATGAGGGGGAAAGTGAAGATGAAGAAGAGAAGGAAGATGCCGAAGAAGATACAATAGACGAGGATGGAAATAATGAAATCGAGGATGAGTTTTTAAAAGTGAACGAGTTGGAGAAGTTTTTGGTGAAAGACGAGGAGAGGGAGTTTGGGAATGTTAATGGCAGCAGTGATAAAAAGGACGACGAGGACGAGGATGATGATGATGGAAACCCTCTCGATTTACTGGTATGCTGGACTCACTACGTTTATTCGTGAATATTAACACATTTTATTGATTTTATTGCTTACAAGTTATTAGCAGTACGTTTTTATGTGATTATTTAAGATTAAAGATGACTTATTTTGAACTTCGGTCAACTTCTGTTCAATTGTATTTAACTGTTATGTATGTCTTAATTAGGAATATCTTCTAAACTAATCAAACACTCCTAGTAAGTTGATAGCAAAGTTACTTTTTTTTCAGAACTATATTAAACGATTTTAAAGATAGACAGATCATCCTTTCATTTTGTTTTACTTGTAAATCTGTAATATCACTTCATTGTTGATGCAATAGTCATCTAGGGAAATCTGAAAGTTAAGCGGACTTTTATGGCTAGCTCTATTTGCACCCTGAAAATTGCCTTACACACCCAGTTTATTTGAAGAAAAATTGCACACCCCACTATTTTCTTTTAACCCTCCGTTTTATTCCTTAAATAACCCTACATTTGAAAATATCTGATGTCTGTTTTTATAATAAAAATCATGTTCATGTTGAACTTTGTTTTATATAAAACCTTGCTTGGACCAAGCGAGAATTTGTATGAAACCTCGTTCAGATCAAACTAGATTTTGAAAGAAACCACGTTCACAATATTACTAGTGGAAAATCTATGTTAACCACGCTTCAAGTGAGCGTTGTTTGATCCGTTACCTCACCCATTCCAAGTTTGATTTGTTAGGTTTCCTCACTCGTTCCATGCTTGGTTTTTTGTGTTTCTTAGCTCACTTGGAGCTTGGTTTCTTATATTTCCTCACTTGCTACGAACTTTGTTTTTTATAGATCCACCTTTAACATGTTTATAATATACTGCTATAGGGTTGAGGGCAATTTTGTCTAAATAAATTTTTTAAGTTTACCGGGGGTGAAAAGCAAAAACATGGGTGTTAATAGACCCTCCCGGCTTTTATTTCATTGTAAAAGGTTGCGTTATTGTTTGTTGATTGTGAAAATAAAATTTATATTATCTATATTTACATACGTACTTGTGAGTTTATGCTTTTGCTTATTAACTTCTATAATAAATGTAGTATGGAGATTTGGATGATGGATCGGATGAAGACCATGATGAAAATGCAAGGTTAGCCTATCATATTGATGCTTTATGTTATTTAGACTCTTAGAGTTAAAGTCCACAATGATCTCAAAGTATCCTTATTCATGCTTAAGTTTCCTGGCATATGCTGCATGAGCATTTCCATTTTTTCTTTTGGATCATATTGGTTTAAAGTTTTCAGTCTAGGGTTGTCAATGGATATCCGAAAAATTCGAAATCCGTCCGCGTCCGCATCTGAAAAGCGGATAAATATCCGATATCTTGAAAACAGATGCGGATGCGGATACGAAGATATCCGCATCCGAAAATTATCCGTCCGGTTTTTGTTACAATTATAATTTAAATTATGTATATTTTAGTGCAGTGAAATATATTCGTTTATTTATTATTTTATTAAATTAGTAGTTTATATTATATGCGCTTAATGCTTATTAACTGCTTGAAACTATTTATTATCATCATATTTGTTAATTTTTAATACTTTTATAATCAATGAGATTGAAAGACATTCATGTTAAACTAAAATTTTCCTTTTACAATTCTTGATTTATTGGTGGTTAGCGGATAGGATAATTATCCGATATGGGTCCGTATCCGCAGATGCGGATATCCGATATCCGAAAATGATTTCGGATGCGGATGCGGATATGGCACTATCCGCATCCGAAAGCATCCGTTGACCGATCTATTTCAGCCAACCAACTAATATACAATAATTCCGATAAAATAGCGGTGAAAATGTATAATACAAAATTATGCTAACTACAAGTTCTTCAGTACCTTCATTCCACCTTCAGTCTGGTGCTTTTTTTTGGGCTCTTTTATACATTTAGTATAATCAATGCTTCAAACATGATAAATATACAACATATTCTGCTAATGTATTCTATATGAATTCCTTCTCTGCTACTGCAAACATTTTTTAAGTTGGTCGTTTTATCTGGAACATTTTGGTTAAATTTAGGTGAGAACTGAAAAATACAGTTCTGACCAACAACAATTCCCCTCCATTTTTCCATGCATGTTCTTTTCTATTGTTTTTGGCAAATATTTATTGGAATTCGGTGAACCACTAGGATTTCATACTTGTACTCATGTTGTTTGAAAATCGAAAAAGTACAATGCTAATGTATGTGTTTATGTTCAATCTGTGCATAAGAGGGTTGTTTTCTGAACTACTGACATAAAAATATTTCAGATATGAAGACTTTTGGGGAGATAATAGGAAAAAAGGTGGTGAAAAAAAGAATAATATCAGAAACGAAAAAAGTTTTTCAAAGAATATCGAGTCCAATGATGAACCAGAAGAGGATTCAGATGATGAACCAAAGGAGCACTCTTCTGATGATGGTGAGAGCGATGATAACAGTGATGCTGATGTTCAGGTGACCTTATTTGCTCAGCGTGAATAATGAATGAAAGTCATACAATTTATATTACCGTGTTGATGTCATTTCTGTAATAAAATCAGGAAAACACGACACTTTCGACACATGAGAAAGAACAATTGAAGATACAGACTGAAATAGAAAAGAGGGAGAAGGCAAACTTGGATCCAAAGGCCTGGACAATGCAGGGTGAGGTAAATATTATGACTTGTGACGAACTACCAAGTTACAGTACCGTATTGCAGATTAAAGATCAGTCAATAATTTATTCTTTTGGGTCATTTATTTGACAGGTTACTGCTGCTAAAAGGCCTAAGAATAGTGCACTGGAAGTGGATCTTGATTTTGAACACAACATGAAACCTCCTCCAGTAATAACTGAAGAGTTCACTGCTTCAATCGAAGATTTAATAAAACAAAGGATTATAGAGGTGCTCTCAATTTTACTAGCATTCACTGATTTGTTACCTTGGATTTCTCAACTAATTCCCAAGGAACATGCAATCAACTCTTACATCCTTGCTTGCTTACCAACCTACAATGACGAGGACTGTTGTATAATTTAAAATTGTAATCAGAAGTAGGAACTTAAATGCTAGTTAATTATCCTGATTCTGTGAAAAGGATCTGGAAAATGATCGTCTATTTGGTCTCCAGTTGCTTGTACTTGTCTTTCATTTGTTTGTTCATCTCCTTCTCTTGACTTACCACTATGGAAAATAAGAGAACAACATATAAATTGTTAGCTATAGAAGCACATAAAAATCGTTTGGTACATAATTCTTTGTATTTTTTTTAGTCAAGAGTAGACGTATACACAGGCAATCTGTCAGATGAGAGCATTTTAGAATTATTTAAAACCATGAATACTGGGCAAATACCTCATCATTAGGTTTTAATGTTTTATACACTCTCAACATGAGATGTTTGGCATTAAAGACACGCAAAATGACGGGGTTCATAGATGCCTGGTTAGGAAAGAGATTACTTCAAATTGCATGATTCCATTTTGACTACGATTCAAATCTTTTGGACTTTTCACACTCAGGAGACCCTACCCAAATAAACCTAGACTAGGAACCAATTTTGTCATTAATAGTCCTAAACATACCTAACTCAACTTATGATCATGGTTCACTCTTGCAGCGTCAAATGTTATCTTTTGTAGAATCAGCTTCCTTAAGGACCATGTTGCAATGAACGAACATTTTACTCTAGTACTTGCATTCTGTTAGCTATGCACTGAAATTTGTAAAAGGATTTTGAAAGAAAGCAATGATCATTAATTCAGTAAGGTGATCTTTTGCGTCATCAATTCCTAATTTTGTAAACTACTTCCTCGTTGATGTTTATTATACCAATTCAAGTCATGCTGAAACCCCATTCTGCATAATAAAATCTATTATATTCTGAATAGCACGAGTATGGCACTTCAACCTTTTCCCTTTTCTGTTATATTTAGGGAAAATTTGATGATGTTCAAAAGGCAACTGCTTTGCCATCCAAAGCACCAAAAGAGCTGAAAGAACTGGTATGAGTTGCTTATTTCAGATTTTGATCGAGCGATATTATATTTTATTTCTTCATGGAGCTCATTATTGTTTTATACTCTCACAGGATGAAAATAAAAGTAAAAAAGGACTAGCTGAACTGTATGAGGTATGCATACTTTGTTATCACTATTAGATGGCTTACTTATAGGGCCCTGGTTACTAAGATGCATGTAAATAAGAAAATCATCTAAATTAAATAGCTTTTAGATTAACATTTTTGTTATTTATACAGGAAGAATATGCTCAACAGACTGGTCTTGCTGCTGCCCCCCTTTCCTCTTTGGACGTAGATAAGAATGAAGTAATATGTTACATATGCCTGTCTCCACATTATCAGCTTGCTTTACTTAACATTGTTTGTTGGCTCACATTATTCCCAATTTGCTATTTCTTCATTTTTGCTATTGTTGCACTCGAAGCACACTATTTCATAGCAGTATTTTAACACAAGGGCACCTGCATTTAAAAACAATAATATTAGATTAATATTTATATTAAAATGAAATAATAAAGTCTATTGTTTTATGATTGCTTTTTTTAAAGCTTACCTGTGTTGAAAGATTAAAGATGTTAGTTTGAAACAAGGGTCTATGGTCCGTCCGTGACCCCTGAATGCTGAAGGTATCCTTGGGGGGTCTCGTAGTTCCTACGGGGTGGAGGGGTTGGTCCATGGATTTCCTTTTCTTTTGGCACATTCCGCTCAAAGAAAAGGTTGAAAGGAGATAGTGTGCATCAAGCTATTAATTAAAATATCCCGCCTCGATACTCACCTCGAGGAGCACCTCAAGGAAATGATAGATAAAACGCCTTATAGCTTTCCCTAAAATATTTTTTACCTCTAAAGCTTACGCCTTAACAACTTGGGGCATACAAAGCGCACACCTTGCACGCCTCAAACTGCCGAGGTATTCGACTCAAGAATCTTTTTACCCTTAGTTGCAAATATTGAAACCAACATAAGTTATTAAACTTTAAATATTGACACTGACTTCCATTTTATTTGACAAAATGGAAGTTAATTCAATTTCAGGATCGACATGACTAAGCAAGATTGTTTCTAAAACAACGATCAAGAGCCATGTAATGGATTTTTTCATTGCTATTTAAAGAAAATTTCATAATAGGCTTCATTGAATCTCCAAATAGATTTTGAATTGGTAGAAGGAATCAAAACTTGATTTTTGCGGAATTTCCAAATAAATTTTGCGGAAGCGATATGGGAATCATATGGATTCTAGCTATTTACTTTTAGTCTTTAAAAAAAGGAGATGCACATCTGTTCAGAGTGAAATCTGAATGATTTGTGTTTCATTTTTTCATAGGTTAATTTAAAATGTCAAATTTCATTTTATGTTTTGAGTTTTATTTTTACGTGAAAAGCTTACGCCTCAACGTTTTGAGGCTTACATCTCGTCTCACAGACCTGAAAATACCTCATGTATGCTTTCGCATTTTAAAAAAATGCTATTTGCAAGGGCCAACTTGATCCTTTTCCTCGGGGATCCGAGATGATGGAACCCTAGGAGTGCTACCGACTCCAACATTCGTCCACATACAATCCTTACTAGATCCAACCAACTTCCCAACCTATCTTCTCAACATTCTTGATAGCTCATTTTTTTCACTTAAAATTTTAATCAACAACAAGTTATGAATTGATTAAAAAAAACTCAAAACAAATATTTTAAAGAGAAAAATGTTTAAACGAGTTGACAATTCACACTTTAAACAAAATTATATAAAATATAAATAAGGAAACAAATAACCTTTTTTTTGAATAATTATATATACAAATTTAGAAAATGGCGTCCTTTATGAAATCAATTAAAATTAATTTTGATGGGTAATATTGAATTAGATGGTTGAGAGTTTTTAGATCTAAAGTATATGGAAATAGGAGGAAAATTTCGTGCATATTTTACGTTCAAACTTTTTTGTATTGAACAAAAGGTTATTTTTGGGTGTTTGACATCTTATGTGCTATACCAACTCTTGGAACACCAAAATTTGAAGCATTCTTAACAAAGGCAATATTTTGGCACATGTATCCTACATTTATCTAAAAAGATAATTCAAAAGTTATGCTTTTTAAATGAGAAATTTAAATGTATCAAATAAATATATATACATGACAATTCTATATTATTAATATGGTTTATAATTTCATATGACACTTGCTAAATAAAAAATTATTTGAACACAAGTAACATAGCGTGTCAGTTAGGTAAATCTAAGAACATAATTTTGAAAATACATGCATATAAATAGAGCATCGTGCAAAATTCTAGCAATTTTCATCAGGTTTATTTTGCTACTAGTGCTGCTAAGGCTACCATACTTTCCACATTCCAATACCAACTAAAATTTGATTGAATTTTACCTATTTTACACCAACTTATTTTACCTTGATGAAATCCAATCGCAATTTCATGAACAAGAAATATAAAAGTAACATAAATAACATTTTGCATGGAAGGGACATTGAATACCATTTGAATTGATGTTTTTGAACACTCATTAATTAATTTTCAATAGTTAATAGCCAGATTTTTTTTAGAATAAAAATGGCCTTTTATTCAAAGAAAACATTCATTTTGATGTTTTAGGTTTCAACAAACCCAAGATCTCTAGAATCACAGTCTAAAGACCTTACCATAGACCTTACCGTCCGAGCTAGTGGTCGTCTACTTAACAACGAGATTTTGTTCCACTAAAGCCACTAAATAATGTAAAGGGTATGGTACAAGTGGTAATTCCATGAAGCACTCTTTTGAAACTCTCCATTAACCATTATTCTGGTTTTCTATTTGGATTGTGTATTCCAAATACTTTTTTTTCCTTCCAAATTACCGCAACATTGCGTGCTTCAGTGTGAGGGTTGTGTGATTAAGGATGGGCCTTTTAACGAACTAAGGATTGTAATGTGATGAATTTAGGGTTGCAACTTGCAATTTGGATACAATTTAATAATTTAGGTTTCAGAAAGAAATAGAAGAAGATGAATACAATTGCTTACTATTATTAGAATAAGAAATATTTGATGGAGCCCAATGTCTAAAAGCATAACATGGGATATCAATAATATACAAAGATATGATAAAGAGTAAAACTAGATGCCTTTTGCAATATATTTGTTGTATTCTACGTTATTACATTGAATTTTTATGTGTAAAGTACTTTCTTTTATCATTTGATTTTTTATTTTAAAACATTTGTTAAATCATATTTGTATTATTAATTTTTCACAAATGGTTTTGTAACTTATTACATGAATATAAACTTGTTAAAGGAAATTTTAATTGTAACTTTTATATAATATTTTTCATTACAAATTTCAGTTCAAGGGCGATAACTGAAATTATTTAAAAGATCACTCATTTAGCTCGGTAAAATAAATGCGTGCTAAACTTTTATCAAATTACTTTCTTAAAGTAGACAAACTGTCATTTTTTAGACTAGGTAAAATCAAATTTCATTTGCAAGCGTATGTGCATGCTCCATGACCATGGTTATGAAAGGGAACAGTGAAGCATGCCATGGCGCAAGGCAGGGCATGTCGCAAAGCATGGCATGTCACGACAACTTTGCCTTGGCTCCATGGTGCGTAGCACATGAGAAAGCACTTATGGCTTAAAGAGACACATGGTGCACAACACAAAAAGACACATCTTTTGGAATGTCACTATTTTTAGTAATGAAATTGTTTTTTTTTCACCACTCAAAAATACGAAAAATTAGCTTTCATTGTATGATTGTGCTTACAGATTCATTTTTTTTAGCTGTTAAAAGATGCACTTTTTATTTTATCTTTTTGGTTGAAGACAAACTTGTGTAGTTATGGATATGAAATATCTAATCTTTCTATGTAGTATTCTTAAAGTCGTAATATATAATTGATCATGTATGACATGAAAGTCTACAGGGTGGATCATGTAGTGTATATGCAAGTATATGTGACAAAATATATAATGCAACTAAAACAATAATAATCTAGGTAACTATAGAATAAGCACACCAGGATTTTATACTGGTTCAGACCTTCCGTCCTACGTACAGTCCCGAAGCTCTCTTTCGGAATTCGACTATCAAACACCCTCACTTCGCCCAGAGGAATAGGTTTGATTATAATAGCTTGTTCTTGTCAAATATGTGTTCTATAACACGGATATTGACTAATAAGTACAAATGCTTCCACTATATATCTAGTGAATATTGTCTGTGAAGAACTGAATATATGGAAGAGTGAAATACAAGTATAGATTGCTAGAGATCAAAAATATAATAGAGTATGTAAGTAGAGAGCGTAAGTAAGGTGGGTGTTCTTTTGATTCTTGATGATATATATAGTTGTAGAGAGGTTTCTTGAGCATCCATTAACAAGTGCTCTACAATTGCTTCTGTTGATGATGAAGAGTTGCAGCAAAGAGAAGCGAAGATGTCTATTCAAATCTGACAGTTGAAGTTTAAATTTAAATCCCGAGTTTGAAATCATACGTCTGGTATTTGTATCAGACGTTTGGTATTTGTATCAGACGTCTGGTATTTGTATCAGACGTCTGATACTACATATTTTTTGAACATAGTAGATTTTTAGACGTCTGAGTGCTATTACCAGACGTCTGATTTAGCCTGGTTGTTATTCCAGAGGACTTTTCTAGACGTCTGGCTTGTGCACCCAGACATTTGATACTTGTGCATGTCTGTTTTGTGCATCTTCTATTTTGCTTTTTTGTGCCTATCGACTTGTAGTCTCTTATAGTGTCCTTTGAGTCTCGTTCTTGTCTTTCTAGTGATGATGTTCTAGCAAGATCCTGTATATATAAATATATATGTACATTTGATTTACATTGTATAGTTGTCGTCATTAAAACCACGGATTTGATTTCCTAACATGACAAACTATATTGATGTTTTTATGTATCGCATATTCATTCACAAGATGGTAGGATAAATTGACGTAAGGTTGATGTGATCAAAATATACTTAATAAACGTTAAAAATGATACAAAGTGAAATTGCTCTTAAAATAAACATATAAGAGTAACATGAAACAAAATAAACATACTAAAATAGCACTACAAACAAAGTATAATGAAATATCCCATCTTTTATGATTTTTCACACTTAAACATACAAAATAAGCTTTAACTTCATATGAATTTAATTGCTAAATGATAGCTATGAGTTTTTGAGTTGAAGTTCAACTTTTAAACAATTGATTAAACATTTCACAATGACAATGTAACATAATCAAATGATATTATATACTCATGACATTATTTAATGATATTTTTGGAAATGAATAGAAATTTTATTTTTATATCAATTGGTAAAAAACATAGTAAATTATATTAGTTTTATTTAATCATTTATAATGTATAATGTATAATATTTCTGGTACATGTGCAGTAAATCAGAAAGGCATGTGCCGTTTATTGCGTTATTCGGCAAGGCTCTAGGAATGTTTTGCATCTTTTTGCATCATGCGCCGTTGATAGCAATATCCATGACTTAGTAGTAAATATCATGATCAGTTGCATAAGTTGAGTACCGCTATGCGATATCTGAGAAATTGGGATAAATGTCAAACATGTTATAGTAATAATATCAGAAACATATTCAGTTAGATATCAAAATGCAACATTAAAGGATATTAAAATAATAACGGTCAGATACATATTTTTAATTCTAATACATCGTATATTGTAATTATAGGTCCACATGAATATATAAATCTAAATATAAAACGATTGTTTTTAGCCTGAGACGTACTGCTGTAGTGAAACATTCGAAGGTACTTGTTGTAAGATGACCAACTCTTTAATTTAGTATAAAAGAAGAAGATTTAGTTTAGTTAGTTATATGGAAATCAAAATTTAAAAATATAGGAAAAAAGGAAAACCTGTTGAGATAAGAGGATTACGCTAGATCAAAAGTATTTATTATTTGTACCAAAAAAAGCAGGTTTACACAAAATACTAGTCATGGAAGAGAATTTGAGAGAAACACTGCATGCTAATTAGATCTTGTTAATGGATATAATAAAAAAAGTGTATATTTAATAAAAGATATTTTATGGCGGGTCATTCATTATTTACAACATTGAAACACGAAGAGTTTAATTTGTCAATGCTTATAGTTTTCATCGTTTACATACGTTGTAATAACTAGTATTTTACTATTTTATCCAAAAGTGAAGCAAGATTTCGAATCAAAATACAGGCAATTTTCGTTCGATATTTCTCTCCCAATATTTCAATTGAATATTTAAAATAGAACACTGAATGTTCGATATCTGAAATTTTGTGGAAATTTCTTGAGATTAACTGCATATGCCCCTAAAATGCATTGGATACATCATGTGAGGGATGAAACTTGAAAGGCTTCAATTCCATGCTATGATGTTTAGAAGTAAAATTGACATGTCCTTGTACTTAAATCTAAAACTGTTTTGTGTTCAACTAAAGTTTATGGTACAGCCCGACCTTGCCATGGAATAGCAAGCGGTTGTTTTGACCCTTTGAATCTTACAAACCGTTGAATTTAATAAGCTTCTGTGCAAACTTGACTATAAAGGAATACCTTTTTTTTTGGGGTCACAACTCAGAAGAACAAAAATAATGATGTTTAGTGGATTATTATTTATATATACATGAAATGATAATTTGTATATAGTGGGGAGAAGAAGAAGAATATGTATAACACAGTCATTTAGAATGTAACTTGGTTAATAAATGTCTAATATTAGGTCCTAAAACTGTAGAATGAGCTCTTTAAATACTATCTTTTATTCAATATATAGACTCTTTACCATCTTTACTATATTTAGATACTACAGCTACAAGAAAATTAACCTGTTTTTACTAGCAAGTTTTTTTTTGACACATTATCTTTTGATTTGTTAAAAAAATGAAGAAATTGTAGTTTTATTCTAATGAGCTTTGTTTGAATATTGATTTTTTTACTTCTCGTACCAGCGTTGCTAATATTAGTAGTATATTTCCAAAATATATTGTGAACTTCACAAATATTATCTTATCATATATTGCGTATATAATATGTATGTTATTTTTGATAATAATAAATATCGTTATTTGAAAATTGGGAATATCGTTTAGATGCCCACACGGATTTTAGCAAATTCATATACCTTTTTACCTTTTTTGAACCTGGAAGAAATTGCCGCTCTTGGTTTATGATCTTTATAACTATAATATTTGATGTCTGTTGAAAAAACAAATAATTCTAATATTTTATAGAAGAGGGGGGAAGTCCACTCGTTCGTATACATTGAAAACCTATAAATCATATAAATATCGGATAATATATACCCAAGTCAAGCATTAATTGTATCAGAACCTTAATCAGTCATCTATAAACATATTATATGCCATCAAACCTGTTAAGCGTATAACCTAGCATTAAGTCTATCATTGAAACATTGTTCTAATTGTATTTGCAAAGCATACCAGAAGTCAAAACTAGGGATTTATGCTATAAATTAGCAACTAATTAATCATGCCCATCAGTCCATTTCAGGATTAGAGACTTAGTTAGGGTTATTGCAGCCGCCTAAAACAATTCATTTTTCTAATCATTTCTAAACCACCATAAACCTATCGTCACAAAATCAAAACAAAAACTTTTTGATACAAATTGGCGATCTAAACACCAAAGATTAAGGAGATCAATTAGAGATTGACACATCAATCAAATTTGAGTATCTGAGATCATGTCTAAAAGAGAGGAGAGATTCTTCGTTGCCCAATATAAATTTTGGGTAAAAATCATCTTTTATGTGAGTAGTTTTATACCTTTTACTTAGATTTGTGCTATTTTTGTATAATATGTTTTTAACTGATTTTAGTACTAAAAACCCTATTTTTGACTTCTGTCCTAATCTGAAAATATAGTTAACAAACGGTTTAATGATAAAATTTGATGTTTGGTTATACACTAGATGAATAAAATGTCTATAGTCTATACTATGCTTACACATGTCTAATTGAGGGTTTGATACGATCTATCCTTGATTTTGGTAATTATTGTTGGTGTTGATATGATCCATATGTTTTAGATGTATGTGAGTTGATCTTATATTGAAATCAGATTATTCTTTGCTGTCCCAAATTAATAGTATGATTAGTGATATTGGGATGTTAAATTATTGATTAGACATAATATTTAATCAGTTAGATTCTTATACTATGATGTTAGGTAGTTAGATTTATTATTTGGATTGATATTGGATGTTTATTGTTTGATATGTTTGATCTTTGTTTTGGTTGTTGTATGTTAGAAATGATTGTTTGGGGATGAAACGAATATGTAAACGATAGAGAAATCCTAGTTTGCATATGAAGATTCAATATTGGAGTTTGAGAATTCGTGCATGGAGAAGTATTGCATAGAAGAAAAGTTGGAAAATTGGCCAAGTGTTGAGGGAAATCCAAGTTGATGGATAAGGAAGCGAACCAAAATTGGAGGGGATTTTGCTAAGTTTAATCGGTAAACCAACTCGAAAGATAACAAGAATTAACATGGGTGCGCACAAGGAAATAAAAAAGCTAGTGTTGTAGAATTGGGGTCGACTCGGCTAAAATTTGTCGAGTTCGAGTCAACCTTGGCTAGATCTGAAACGTGCTTCGGGTCAGGTAAAGGTGAGCAAGTTTCGCGTGTCCCAAGCACTGACCTTGGTCATGACCTGGATCAGCAATAGGACCGACCAGAAGCATGCTTTGGGTCGAGCAAGGGAAATCGTACTTAGCTAATTTTTTGTCTAAGTACTCGAAACCGAGACCCCTAGTCAACTTAGTGGATTGGTCAAGTTTAAAATCTTTTCCATATTTTTATTTTTTAAGTTTGTGATTTTGTTATTTCTTTTACTGATTATTAATTTAGGGTATTTTTCGAAATTTGCTTTTGCACGAGAAACTTGTGATGTCAGTGACAACAATATGCCAAAGATATTTCCTATTTGGTTCAATGCCTAACTTATTTGCACGTGTTCTGTATTTTGCTATCGTTTGTGTAGATGACACCTCTCATCTTGTTTGTGCATGATATTTTGAGTGCAAACACATCATGAGTTTACTAGCATTTATTTACATACACAGTAACACATATCTATCAGCTTACCTTGCATTGATTTACACACATGATCAAATTTTCGGATATTAGAGAGCATTTTCTTTAAGTTGAGCTCAAGAGCATGGTCCTTTCTCTTGATCATTAATGGTGTATTATGCTCTGAATTGATTGATTCTATTCCAACCATATAATGTGAATTTCTTTGCATTTTGTTATCAATGCTGGTTCTGAAGGTATACCATAAATTACTTGTCATTATGCTGTCAGAGTCTGTGCTAGTGTCATCCTTTGCTAACCTCTTTTATTGGTAGTCTCACTTGACAAAAACTTCAGTACTTAGTGCCCCGATTTCCATAACAGCCTAACTTTGTGCTTTACTATATGAACTGCCTTTATATGACTGCATCTATTTTTTTCGTCACTCCAAGCATGTGGCCATACAAAGACCAGTCTATAGTTACCTTCAAAACCCGTAGTGGGTTACACATGCTTTTTCCACTAACATGATATATCTGATTCTTATTTGGTCATTTTTAGGCAACTATGTTATTCAAGAAGCTTTGTCTGAAGCTGGATGCATTGTCTCATTTCAACTTTGCACCAAAGCCGGTACAAAAAAATTTATGCTCACCCACAAAAACTAAATATAATGGCAACTTCTATTCATACACCACAAGTTTCATTACATACACCATAAGTCTTTTTGATAATACTTTGGACAAAAATGCCATTAGTTAAAAAATAAGAACTAATATTAAATAATCAAAAGTTCACAGTATAGTCAACATAATTTCTTTCGTTAACTAAAATTTATGTACACCATTGATTGAATTAAATTTAAATTCCTTTCCGTTATTAAATTCTATTCATATAGTTTCAAGTTGTAATCATGGGTAGTCAATTTTACATTTTTCACTTAAGTTAGACATAAAATTAAATTTTGAATCTTTTTATACCAAAATTAATATAATTCATAGAATGCTAAATTATTCTCTATCTTCTAATTAAATTAAATCAATTGTTTGACATCAAATTTAAATGGTTTAACATTCTAATAATAAAAAATTAAATTTAAATTGCTATATATAAATAATTAAATAAATTAAAATTCCATATAAAGTATTTGAATTTGAAATTTAAAATTTGCAAAAGTGAATTTGGGTTCTTTGGAAACCTTAGTTTGATTAATACATGAGGGAGAGAGTTAGTGAAATGAGATAAATGCTTTGTTATTTCAAAATAAGGGTGATTTTGTAATAGTACGGTGTGTGTTAAGCAAAAAATGGTGTATTTGATTTTAGCAAAAATTTCGGTGTATATTAAATAATTTACGGTGTATGAATAGAATTTTGCCAAATATAATTTATATTTTCTCACATTTCCTGAAACAACTTTTCAACTTTCATAGGTTATCGAGGAGATGTCTATACAATCAAATGTTCCTGCTCTTGCAATGGAAGAGGTAGAATATATCATATATTAGACTATGCTATTTTTCCTGCAACAACAAATGAACATTGACTGTTGCTTGTAGATTGCACCTGTAGCTGTCTCGGATGCTGCAATGCTTGCTCCTGAAGAGATATTTAAAGGAAAAGGCGATGTCAAAGAAGAGGCAGAATTAACCCAGGAAGAGCGTAAAAGGAGAAGAGCAAGCAAGAAAAGGAAGTTTAAAGGTGTGCTCTTGCTTTCGCATTTGAAAATCGAGAACTGAAACCACTTTAATACAAATTCTCATTCCCTTTGATCAATTATAATTTAGCTCATTGCATCTTCTAGTTGAGATATGCTCATGAATTATCAAAAACTTAAAACAACTTTGTTATGAAGAAATGCATTAAAGTAATACGATATCATGTGTGAATCATAACTTCAGAGTCCAGTACCATCAAATTTCATAATATTGACATAGAATATGCTTCTATTAACTGTAATGTATTATTCTGTATATTTTCTAATTATGATACACTTGATCAGAGTCTAAATTATAACATGTTCTGCAATTTTCCAGCCAGGAAAGCTAAATCGGAGGCCAGCAAAAAAACACGTCTATATGCAGCTACGAGTCAGCTAAATGGTAACTGATGCAAACTACGCCCCTTGCTTTGCTTCAAATATTAATTTAATTAATTGAATCATCCTGATTATTACATGCATGGTTGTGAAATTAAAGATATAGGTGCTGAGGAATCATGATCACTGGTAAATCTGCTCAAAAGTTTCAGAGTTTTCATTTATTCATTCTATGACGATATGAAGAGCTATCTAGGACATGGGCTAAGGCATGAAAAACTATGTGCCGTGGAACCCTATGGAAGAAGCCGAAGAGATAGAACCGGTTATATATTCATATTTTTATCTATTATGTGTTATTTTTCATATACAGGGAAATAATTAGTGTTATTCTTTACCGACTATTAAGAACAGAATATTTGTGTACTTCTTCTGCTTTTTCTTGTTGTTGTTGGTCCTCCTCTTCTTCCTCTTTCTCTTTCTAACGAATATCACTTATACTTATCCCCTTAAAGTCTTTCTTCATCTTTTTATGCAGAAATATTCCTGGTCAAAATAAATATTTTTAGTTAATTATGACCACTAATTGTAGGTGGTGTTGTTTTTCCTCTTCTACATTTTCTTCTGTTTTGCAATAAAGCCCTTGTCAAAAATGAATATCCCTTTAAAATCTCTCTTCATTTTTTTATGCAAAAATATTCTTGGTCAAAATAAATATTTGTAGGTATTGTGTCCAATAACAAGGTCATCAATAAAAAAATTTGAATTTATTTTGAAGCTTCTAACCCGTCTAAAATTACATTCTTGGATGGTTAAAATAAGTATTTTCAACCATTCTCATTAGCTTGCAATTTTAGAAGGGGTAAAAGCATCAAAATAGTTTTAAATTTTGCGTAAATGATCTTGCCAGTGACCATAAATACATATACAAAAACTAACTTCAATATGAGAGTATTTTGCAAAATAATAATAATAATAATAAATAAAAAAGAGTTAAAGAGGGGATAGTAGGGAAATTTGTAATGTGGGGTTCCTGATCCCCCACTCTCACACTTACATATACATATTTTGTATACACATGTACATATGTATGTATGTACATTTGAAGTTTACGCTTCCCTATATAAATACCCTCTTATGAGACGTGAGATAGAAAATCGAAATATTTAGTTGCATGCTCTCTCGAAAAATTATCAATAAAATAAAAAATCTTTTGAACAAGATCAAATCTCAACAAATTGTAAAAACTTGTATTTTTCAACCTTTGGATTTAACGTTCGAACCGACATTCAAATCTCGAGAAGTGTCACGTCCCGGCTCCAATGATCGAATTATCGAAAGAGTTTATCGTCTGATAGCTTGGATCAAATGGCACAGAAGGAGCGATTTCTTATATACGCTACTTTAGGTCAACACAGATATGTTACAATACTTGAATACATCTAAAATAATATGTACCTCGTCTCGACACAAAACAACATATACGAGTTGCCTAAGCTGAATAATACAGTATTAGAAACAATAGAAATTTCCCAATTAACAAAATCAGAGTGAATAAAAATAATGAATTTCGTATCATACTTAAAATCTAATACAGTTTTTCATATGTATAACTCATCATACAAATACATCACATCGACAAATACGATGAAATCTTAATATAAGTATAAGCAAGTAAATACTGGTCATTGTCGTCTGCTCCATCTTTATATCATAGCCCACAAAGCACATATTAGTATAACATCAAACCTGTATAACAACCTCAGTCTGATCCGAGGTTGTTAAGTACATAACAAACCCCGAGTTAGGCTAGAAATCTAGTTGTGAATATAACAAAATTACAAACAATAAATGTGCAGTGTCGGATTTTAAACGTGATATTTTCAAAAACATAAATGTCACTCATACCATACCAAATTCGGCCTGCAGCTTATTTTCACAGATCCACAATAATACACATGTCATGGCTCTATTCATCGTGATCCATAACTACAACTCTAGTTAATTGGAAATCACAATCTATCCGCATTATATGACTTGTTTTTGTTGTTTAATTTCAAATCATTATTCAAATTATTCATTTTACAAGGTCAACATTTTCTACCTTTTCTTATGAGAGGGCTATATCATCCTCTCTACTGTGAATCTCAGCAGGATTTCACGTTAGTATATCTCTACGATGGATTTACCCTCTAATAGACTATCTGCCTCGACAAGTCTATACGGTCTTTTTCACACACTGCTTTCTCACAAGATCCCTTGGTTACACCTGCCTTCCTGGCATTTGAAAGCATGATATATCTTATCTGTGCTATAGACCATTTCTAGTTTCCATCTATGGTGTTATTTCTCTTCATTTGCATCACGCTTTCAAAAATCTTCAACGAATGTTTGTGTAATATATGGCGGCGAGGGACAAGATTGATATGATTTATGTTGCGACTCTCGAATCAGTCCCTCGCAGTCATAACTCCTATGTCGTTCTCGTCAAATGTTAGTTTATTATTTTTCAAAACATTTGACTTTTCTAATGTCCATTTTTCCCAAATGACGTTATATCTCATTTTCATCAAATAAATGTCATGTACATGCATTTCAGCACATCATATTATAATGCATCATAATTGTACAACTATAAACATGACAAAACATGACAGTTTAAGCATTCACTTCAATCAACATATGGGACATAAATAATCATAAGTGTAGTTGTTATCGTGGGTGAAACACAGTAATTCAATCACTCATATCAGAATCAACAAATAACTCTAATTACTCAAAAATATATTCATACATCACCATTCATTTATTATAATCATGTATTCAATTCAATAGTAATCAAATTTCATCACCTACCATATATCAATAGCCAACATTTTCGTATAATTCAAATGTAGTGAATGGCATATTATCGTGCACGTGCACCCACATTTTTCGTAAAGGAAAGGAGTGAAATTAGTTTTCTTTTAAAATCCTTTATTTCTTTATTTAAAACCAATTCAAATTCAACTTAAATTCCCTTAGTTCAATTCAAAATAATTAAAATTTATTTAATAAAATTTCTCTAATTTATAAATTTGCATAAAAAATATTTGATTTAAAATTTTCTAGTTACAAAATCTATTTAATAAAATTCAATTTCAAACTCAGAATTCAATTTATAGAGGCATTCAAACATCCAAAGGCTCATTCAAACGTCCGAGTTAACATTTAGACGTCTGTTTAAGAATTCAGTAAATTAATTCTTATATAATTCAATTCGCCCTTCCTTTCAAAATCAAGCTTCATGCCAACCAAAACATTATGTCTTCATTTCTAAACCAAATATCATACCAACGTAGCATTTCGATGCCAAGCTTTAATCTTCAAACTATTTACATCTTTCTTTTCTTATTATTGCAAACTGTTTGAAATATTATTAAATCATTTTTTAAAATAAGATTTAAATTATCATTTATATACTTCATAGATACTTAAATAAGTATTATTTTTCTTTTCTTGTTATATTAAAAACTTTTGAAATAATATTAAATCACTTTCACACAAGATTTAAGTCATAATCTTTACTACTAATAAAGAGAATACATGAATAGATTTACTCGGTGTTTTTTTGAAATTCCAAATATACCCTTTTACATCTCATAGAGAAATAGTATTCAAATATGGGGATATAGCCTGTTATTTTATAAGTACAACTATTAGTCACCATGAAGAACTACAATGTGCGTTCACAGGATGAAATATCCGAGTGTACCATATTATCCGTAATTTATGTGGGAGTTCATCAGTCGAAGTTTCGTCCGATTCCGAATTAGTATGAAGAAGTTATTGCAGTTTGAACAAAAAAATAGCGGCTTCTGCCTAGGCGAAGTTCAAATACAGGGATCTAGCTTGTTATTTTCTAAGTACAACCGTTAGTCACCATGGAGAACTACAGTATGCGTTCACAAGATGAAGTATCAGAATGTACCATATTGTCCGTAATTTAGGTGGGAGTTCATCGGTTGAAGTTTCGTTTGATTTCGAGTTAGTATGAAGAAGTTATTGTAGTATGAACAAAAAAATAACGGCTTCTGCCTAGGCGGAGTTCAAGTACGAAGATGTAGCATGTTATTTTCTAAGTACAACTGTTAGTCACCATGGAGAACTACAGTGTGCGTTTACAAAATGAAGTATCTGAATGTACCATATTGTCCGTAATTTAGGTGGGAGTTCATCGGTCGAAGTTTCGTCCGATTCCGAGTTAGTATGAAGAAGTTATTGCAGTATGAACAAAAAAAATAGCGGCTTCTGCCTAGGCGGAGTTCAAATACGGGGATGTAGCATGTTATTTTCTAAGTACAACTGTTAGACACCATGAATAACTACAGTGTGTGTTCACAAGATGAAGTATCCGAGCGTACCATATTGTCCGTAATTTAGGTGGGAGTTCATCGGTCGAAGTTTTGCCTGATTCCGAGTTGGTATGAAGAAGTTATTGCAGTCTAAAGAAAAAAATAGCGGCTTCTGCCTAAGCGGAGTTCAAATATGAGGATGTAGTCTGTCATTTTCTAAGTACAAGTATTAGCCACCATGAAGAACTGTAGTGAGCGTTGAAGTGGGGATACAGCATGTTATTTTCTAAGTACAACTGTTAATCACCATGGAGAACTACGATATACGTTCATAAGCTGAAGTATTTGAGTGTTCTATATTGTCTGTAATTTAGGTGGGAGTTCATTGGTCGTAGTTTCGTCCGATTCCGAGTTAGTATGAAGAAGTTATTGCAGTCTAAAGAAAAAAATAGCGGCTTCTGCCTAGATGGAGTTCAAATATGAGGATGTAGCATGTTATTTTCTAAGTACAACTATTAGTCACCATGGAGAACTACAGTGAGCGTTGAAGTGGGGATATAGCCTGTTATTTTTTAAGTGCAACTGTTAATCATAATAGAGAACTACGGTATACGTTCATAAGCTGAAGTATCCGAGTGTTCTATATTGTCCGTAATTTAGGTGGGAGTTCATCGATCGTAGTTTCGCCCGATTTCGAGTTAGTATGAATAAGTTATTGCAGTATGAACAAAAAAAATAGCGGCTTCTACCTAGGCGGAGTTCAAATACAAAGATGTAACCTGTTATTTTCAAGTACAACTATTAGTCACCATGGAGAACTACGGTATATGTTCACTAGATGAAGTATCCGAGTTTTTCTTATTGTCTGTAATTTAGATGGGAGTTCATCGGTCAAAGTCTCGCCTGATTCCGAGTTAGTATGAAGAAGTTATTGCAGTCTGAACAAAAAAAGAGCGGCTTCTTCCTAGGGGGAGTTCAAATATGAGGATGTAGCCTGTTATTTTCCAAGTAACACTATTAATCACCATGGAGAACCGTGGTATACGTTCATTAGCTGACGTATCCGAGCATTCCATACTGTCCGTAATTTACGTGGGAATTCATCGGTCGAAGTCTCGCTCGATTCTGAGTTAGTATGAAGAAGTTATTGCAGTATGAATAAAAAAAATAGCGGCTTCTGCCTAGGCGGAGTTCAAAAACGGGGATGTAGCCTGTTTTTTTCTAAGTAAAACTGTTAATCACTTTGGCAAACTACGGTATACGTTCATAAGCTGAAGTATCGAGGGTTCCATATTGTCCATAATTTAGGTGAGAGTTAATTGATCGAATTCTCGCTTGATTCCGAGTTAGTATGAAGAAGTTATTGCAGTCTGAACAAAAAAAGAGCGGCTTCTGCCTAGACGGTGTTCAAATATGGGGATGTAGCCTGTTATTTTCTGAGTACAACCGTTAGTCTCCATGGAAAACTACAATATGCATTCACAAGATGAAATATCCGAGTATTCCATATTGTCCGTAATTTAGGTGAGAGTTCATCGGCCGAAGTCTCGTCCGATTTCGAGTTAGTATGAAGAGGTTATTGCAGTATGAACAAAAAAATAGCGGCTTCTGCTTAGACGGAGTTCAAATATGGGAATGCAGCATGTTATTTTTTAAGTAAAATTGTTAATCACCATTGGGAACTACGGTATAGGTTCATAAGCTGAAGTATCCGAGTGTTCCATATTGTCTGTAATCTAGGTGGGAGTTCATCGGTCGAAGTTTCGCCTGATTTTGAGTTAAAACGAAAAAGTTATTGCAGTCTGAAGGAAAAAAATAGCGCCTTCTACCTAGGTGGAGTTCAAATACGAGGATGTAGCGTATTATTTTCTAAAACTGTTAATCACCATGGAGAACCGTGATATACGTTCATAAGCTGAAGTATCCGAGTGTTCCATACTGTCCGTAATTTACGTAAGAATTCATCGGTCGAAGTCTTGCTCGATTCCAAGTTAGTATGAAGAAGTTATTGCAGTATGAACAAAAAAATAGCAGCTTCTGCCTAGGCGGAGTTCAAATACGGGGATGTAGCATGTTATTTTCTAAGTAAAACTGTTAGTCTCCATGGAGAACTACAGTATGCGTTCACAAGATGAAGTATCCGAGTGTTTCATATTGTCCGTAATTTAGGTGAGAGTTTATCGATCGAAGTCTCGCCCGATTCCGAGTTAGTATGAAGAGGTTATTACACTATGAACAAAAAAAATAGCGGCTTCTGCCTAGGCGGTGTTCAAATAGAGGGCGTAGCCTGTTATTTTCTAAGTACAACTGTTAGTCTCCATGGAGAACTAAAGTATGCGTTCACAGGATGAAGTATCCGAGTGTTCCACATTGTCCGTAATTTAGCTGAGAGTTCATCAGTCGTAGTTTCTTCCGATCCCGAGTTAATATGAAGAAGTTATTGCAGTATGAACAAAAAAAATAGCGGCTTCTGCCTAGTCGGAGTTCAAATACGAGGATGTAGTCTGTTATTTTCTAAGTACAACTGTTAGTCACCATGAAGAACTACGATATACATGCACTAGATGAAGTATATGAGTGTTCCTTATTGTCTGTAGTTTAGATGGGAGTTCATCGGTCGAAGTCTCGCCTGATTCCGAGTTAGTATGAAGAAGTTATTGCAGTCTAAACAAAAAAGAGCGGCTTCTGCCTAAGGGAGTTCAAATACAAGGATGTAGCATGTTATTTTCTAAGTAAAACTGTTAATCATCATGGAGAATTGTGTTGTTATACGTTCATAAGCTGAAGTATCCGAGTGTTTCATACTGTCCGTAATTTACGTGGGAATTCATCGGTCGAAGTCTCGCCTGATTCCGAGTTAGTATGAAGAAGTTATTGCAGTATGAACAAAAAAATAGCGGCTTCTGCCTAAGTGAAGTTCAAATACGGAGATGTAACCTGTTATTTTCTATATAAAACTGTTAATCACTATGGTGAACTACGATATACGTTCATAAGCTGAAGTATCCGAGTATTTCATATTGTCCGTAATTTAGGTGGGAGTTAATTGGTCGAAGTCTCGCCTGATTCCGAGTTAATATGAAGAAGTTATTGAAGTCTAAACAAAAAAAGTGCGGCTTCTGCCTAGGCGGAGTTCAAATATGGGGATGTAGCCTGTTATTTTTTAAGTACAACTGTTAGCCACCATGAAGAACTACAGTGTGCGTTCAAGAGAAGAAGTATTCAAGAGTTCCATATTGTCCGTAATTTAGGTGGGAGTTCATCGGTCGAAGTCTCGTCCGATTTCGAGTTAGTATGAAGAAGTTGTTGCAGTATGAACAAAAAAAATAGCGGCATGCTTGGGCGGAGTTCAAATATGAAGGTGTAACCTGTTATTTTCCAAGTAAAACTTTTAATTACCATGAAGAACTACGGTATACGTTCATATGCTAAAGTATCCGAGTGTTCTATATTGTCTGTAATTAGATGGGAGTTTATCGGTCGAAGTTTCGCCTGATCCGAGATAGCGTGAAGAATTTATTGCAGTCTAAACAAAAAAATAGCGGCTTCTGCCTAGGCGGAGTTCAAATATGTGGATGCTACTATCAAATCTACTTCCATGGGCACAACAAAAAAAGCATGCACGTTGTGATTAAATGCATGCCCACCTGGACGTGCATATGTACTCGTTTTGATAATTCAAAATTATCACATATGCTTTTAGGGACGTACAACTATATTATGATGTCAAATAAATCAAGATAATTATCTAAATCCAATTTGCAATACTTAACATCATAAATAATCCATTGTAAGATTATTACATCAATTAGAAACTTAGGATTTCATAACTAAAATCAAAACAAAGCTTCCAAAGCATAATATGGTCATTACCAGTTTTCAAACCAATTGTTCCACCCTCTAGCAACCCAAAACTAATAAAGTTAGGTGTATGCCCTAGGGGCAATTATATAATTGTTACATATATCTAACTCGATAACCAATCTTGTTCTATTATATACTTGATATAATGTGTTGTATTAATTAATTAATTTAATTAAAAGTATGTTTAATAGAAAATCCATAAATAATATGTTTTGTGCCAGTTTTAGCAATATGTCGTAATCATGTGATTTATCAGAATAAAATAAACATATCATTTTAAATATTCTCAGTCAATATGTATTGAGACTGGATATCAATACGTCTGTCGAGACTAGAGTTTGCAACGCTCTTCAAATATTGCGCTGTGTACTACTAATGGCTGTTGGAGGGCACCAATGGCTTATATACTAATAGTTATTGGATAAATATGGAATGACCCACTCGATGGTTTTATGTTGGTTAATATAACTAAGTTCAAATAGAAAATGTCGACGTGATAGTATTACACAATTCCCTCAAATTGAGAATACTATTGAGCTTCAATGTGGAAACTCCGCTTTGATTATAGATAAATCGTGGCACTATGACCATCTAATGACTATAGTTGGGTCAAGTGACATCATTGGAAGTGAGACACTATTTAAGAGAGAATTCATCTTCTTGGTTATATGAGGTTAGTATCATGATCAACCAAAGTTTACTCAAAGTCAAATTCTCTAGGCATAGGAGTTCGGTTGATAATAATTGTTATTATTGAAACATGGACTTTATGTTTGGACTATAAAGTTGAATTTGGACGATATTAGAATTTTGACCACTACAAAATTTTATATGTCCTAATGTGATATAGTTTTGACGAAGAGAGTTAGTGTAAATAACTATCACTATCGAGTAACGCTTAAATTAGTAAAATTGGATTTTACCGAATCTATGTAAGTGGTAAATTTGTCCACAATGTTGCACCACTTGCTAAGCGACATGTGAATGTTAATATTCAAAATGTTCGATATTAATCGCTGATCGAATTTACACTCAAGAGTCACACAACAGAAACGTAAAATACTCATGTTACCACCTGATTTAATTAATTATAATTTTTATAAATTAATTAATATTTGTGAAAAATTAATTATAAAATATTGAATTAGTGTGTATATAATAGTTATGAACACACGTATCGATATACGATATTAATATGCATTTGAATTAGATTTAAATGCAATTTTTATTGATTGGGTTTAAAGTAATTTTTTGACACCTATTAAGGGGCCTAGTGTAGGAGGCTGTGGAGAGGAGCCGGCCATATGACAGATATGTAGGGTGGAATTTTGAATCAAAAGATGTGAAATTGCAAAAGAGAAAGGTGGATCTAGATCCTCATTTTTCTCTTTAGAATCTCTCTTATTTAATCACCTCTAAACCTCATATTTGGAACCCTCTTTTTCTCTCCTCTGGACCTAAAAGCCCGACCATATACTCCCCTCTCCTCTAATTTTGCAAGCCCTAAAACACTAAATTAAATTAAAATCAAAGATCGATGGTTGCAGTTTTCAATCTGGTAGCTCGTTCTCAAGGTTCGAATATCAATTCAAGAACCCATTGGATTCAACGTTTCAAGGTGTTTCATATAAGCCATGGATAAGGTAAATTTTTATTTACATACATACATACATATAGATATGTGTGTGTGTTCATATATAATTGTTTATATAATAATATTCATATATAATTGTTTATATAATATTAAATGATTAGATAGAACTTCAATATCATGGATCTATATATGTTGGTGTTATCTTCATTAGATGAAATTATATATATGTGCATAATAAAAAAAATCATGTATATTTACAAACAAAATGCTCACGTCCTTGAAATTTTTTCCAAATATAATTATATTAAAATGATTTTAAAATAAAATTGATTTTGGTACAAATACTATTATATGATGTATATTTTATATTTATTAACATATGTATATATATATATATATGTTTATTGTTTTCGTCAATAAATAAAATTATATATATATATATATATTTTAAAATCCAAATATAACATAACATATATATATTATTCAGTTTAAATATTGTATCAATTATATAAATCATATATATATATATAAACGCTATATAATATATGTATATACATGTTTAATATAATGTGTAATTTCAGAATTTTTTTTAGAAATAAAAAAAGGATTTTTTATTATTTCCGTATGGAAATTAACATTAAAAAAAGAGTATTTTTTGAAACAACTTTAAAACCGAAAGTAAAAAATTATGGCTGATATGTATGTGTGTATATATTTATATATTTAATAATTTACATCAAAACATATGTGTATATATATAATATATAATATATTATATATATATATATATAATTTTAATATTAAGCTAAAATACAGTTTATACGTATAAGTTTTTTAAAAAATATTAATTTTGGAATATATACATATGTTGTACATACTATATTTACTTAAAATTAATATAATAATTTGAATTTGAAGTTACTAGATATTTATTTTATAAA
Source organism: Allium fistulosum (assembly GCA_030737815.1). Taxonomy (NCBI): domain Eukaryota; kingdom Viridiplantae; phylum Streptophyta; class Magnoliopsida; order Asparagales; family Amaryllidaceae; genus Allium; species Allium fistulosum. Next base: position 791,322,658 of record CM060902.1, on the reverse strand, counting down.
TCTTGATCTTAATATGAAATTTGAATTTTATGTTTCATTTTGACTTTCTTGTTATTTATATAACATAGTTACAATTATGTTACATTACAATACTTATATTTATAAACACTATTTTGCAATTATATATATATATATATATGCACATACATATTTCATAGCGCGCGCACGTGCGCACACACACACAGATATATATATATATATATATATATATATATATATAAAGAGGCTAATATGCCCGTTGCGATGTAAATATCAACATCTATACATGGTCATGTTAAACCATGTACACCATTTATGCTGCACATGCATGTACATACATATGTGTATATGATACACATATTATATTATAAATTATAAATATAACATTAATATGAAACTTTATATTGTAATTGAAATAAAATATTGATTTAATTGTAAAAAAACTAGATAAGATCTAAACAATTTAGTCTTCATAGGCTTAATAAGATCCAAATGGATTTTTTTTTGATTTTTGCGTTTAAAACATTTTAAAAATCATAAACCTTGTAAAATAAAAATAAAAATAAAAACAAATATTATTTTCGAAAGTTTACTGTATAATAAATGCTATACAGTTTTTTTTCAAAATATATTATTTATAATGTGTGTGTATATATTATTTATAATATATATATATAATTTAAAATATGTACATATAAACATTTTAAGTTACATAATCAATTTTAAGTTAAATAAATAAATATATATATTTATTCAAAATAAAAAAAACTTTTTTTCTTGCTGCTAAATGTATATTTTATATAAATAAATTTTATAAAATTTAAAACATGTAGTATATGATTTATAATCTTTAAAATAATTACTAATTTACCGAAATCAATTATGATAATATTTTATTATATAATTATTTTTTTTTCTAGCCATGAGCACCAAGTATAATAAACATTCTCAAAATATTTTTTATATATTTATTTATGTAGATGCAACAGTATACATAACTAACCAATTTATGACAGCATTTCGATACACAAGATTCGTAATATAATCTAACATCCTATCACATAAATAACGTAGCTTATAAATGTAATATAAAAAGATAAAACAGGGCTTTTCCTTTCACCAAAGTTCTTGTGTACACATTGAAATGTTGAATTGATCCCTTTGAATCCGTTCATAAATTAGAAGTTGCTATCCACCGAACTGCCTTACCATCGATGATCGAATCGAAGAGTTTTGATATAATTTTGCACTTGGATTTTTGGGGCTAAGAGAGGATGGTTGCTGGCTGAAATATCAGAGAGGAAGTAGTGCAAAAGTGTAAAAAGAAATGGTGTAAAAGGTGGCATATAAATATGAAGTTATGGGAGAGAAAAGTGGATCACATCCTAATATCTCTCTTACCAATTTCATTCTTTTAACCATCCAGATCCTCTCCAATTGCCATCATATAGCCGTCCAAACCATGCATCCTATAACCGATAATATCCTGCTCATATAGGCCTCAAATCTGGTCTAAGTCCGTACAATATTCAATGCAATTTTAAATCATATTTAACTGCATATCGATATCGTATATTGTATATCGATCAATATATTTATATATATTATAAACACACTTTTTAATATTGTTCAAAATACATCAAATAAAATTTTATAAATAATATTTCATAAATATTAGTTAATTTAATTAATTAATAATTATTTATAAATTTTAAATCAGATGTAAATGGATTATTCAACATTTCGGTTGTGTGACTCTTAGGTGTAAATTTGATCAGCGATTAATATTGAACATTTTAAATATTGATGTTCACACGTCACTTAGTAGATGGTGTGACATTTTGGCCAAATTTATTAATTACTTGGTTTCGGTAAAAGCCAATTTTACTTTATTAACCGCACCTGTTAGTGATAATTATTTACACTAATTCTCTTCGTCAAAACTATATCACTTTGGACTTATGGAATTTGATAATGGTCAAAATTCAATATCGTCCATATTCAATTCTATAGTCCAAATACAAATTCCTTAGTTTAATAATAACAATTAATATTAACCGAAACGCTCTGGCCGGATAATTTGATTTTAAGTCGACTTCAATTGACCGTGATACTAACCTCTTATAACTATGAAGACGAATCATTCCTTGAATAGTGTTTCACTTCCAATGCTTCCACTCGACTCAACATAGTCTTTCGATGGACGTCGTGTTAACTATAATCAAAGCAGAGCTTTCACATTGAAGATCAATATTATTCTCAAGTCAAGAAAACTATGTAATTTTTTCATATCGATATTTTCTGTTTATCCTTAGTTATATTAACCAAAAGAAATCCATCGAGTGAGTCATTCCATAGTTATCCATAACTATTAGTATGTAGGCCCCAGGTGTAACATTCCCCCTTCTGACCGCCTCCAGTCGGTAATTAAACCAACTCGAAACGTTCAAAAAGATGAATTGTTATTTAGTTTATAAGGTTTAAACAGAAACAGCCACAGAAACACAGAATAATAACAATGAATTAAAACAAATGAATCTTTATTTCATTACTATAAATCTTTTTGGATACATCAGAGTTTATACAATTTAATACTGATACAGCGGAATATCTTAAAATACAATTTTTTTTCCTGAAACTAAAAATGATTCTTTACTCTCTCTCCTGCTCGAAAATCTTCAAGCTGTAAAAATACTCGGTCTGACCCGAGTATTACATTCAAAAGAAAATAATACACAGGTCAGTCTAATTCAAACTCAGTTATTAGTGCATATAAGCAGTAATAATCAAATAGACGACAGTCATAATAATTCCTGTCTATCCGATTCTTTAAACAAAGAAATCGGATAACAGTAAATATAACACTTAACAGTGTTAAACAAAAATCAGCAGATTTAAATCATCAACAGAGATAAATAAACAATTTATCAAATCAACTAAATCAATTTAAAAACAATCGAAATTGTCACTTTAAAAACCATCAAAAATATTGATTGGCTGCCGTACACGCACGCGTGTACGGCCTCGCCAATACACCATACGAAATATGAAATGAATCAATGAATCAAAACAAAAGAAACATCGATTTAAAATTTATAATGAGTGGCTGCAGTACACGCTAACGTGCACGGCCTCGCCACATTAAAATGTGTGGCTGCAGTACACGCTAACGTGTACTGCCTCGCCAACTCAGTACACAAGGTCAAATCAAAATTTTATTCAACACAAGTGAATTTGAAAGACAATACAAATGTAACCCAGTGGTCAAGACAGCTTATTCATACGCAAACTGCCTCAACACAACTGAAAAGCAACTCAATGTACAAAACAATGTACAAATCTCAATACCCCAATGTCCAGACCAAATACTATCAATATGGTCGAACAAAGACTCCAAAATCAGTGCATCAATGCAATGCAACCCAACAAAGACACCAGCTCAACAAAAAGCACTGCAGCCACCACATAGAAACAAGGGTAGGACTGCAACAAAAAAAAAGAAAAATGCAGCCACCACATGAATTCAAGGGCACGGCGACTATACAAACTGCAACTACAACAAGTGACATTGCTAGTTCATGTCAATAATACAGTGATATAACAAAGCTACAAGACCAACTCGCAGCGACAGGCCGGACAGTGAAACAAAGCAAGGTGTAAACAAGGTCACAGTCGAAGACACATGAACTAGTCATGTGCTCCTACAAAGAGCAACGAAAATCAACTCAAGAGCAGTGTAACCACAAGTATTCAAGGGCAACTGCAACAACAAAAAAAAACTACGCAACAATATAAGAATGAATAAACTCAAATCCAGATGCACAATGGCAACAGACTGAAGAAACTCAAGTTGATACAGTGAAGAAATACAAGACTATGTTCAAGTGCAGACATAAATCTACAATGGAAATCAACATGGTACACTACAAGTGTAACAGGTATGTGGAGATGCAGTGAACTAATTTGGCAAACAATGAATGCACAGTGAATACATGAGCCAGAATGGTAAGGCTCTAGCATAAACTGATACATGTAAAATGAGTTGTTTCCAAAACAAAGTCAAGGCCAAAATGAAATCACAAACTAAAGGAGTAACATGAAACAAAACACAACTAGTATGCACTATAAACTGGATAGTGCAACTATCATACACAAGACCAAAGGCCATAGTACAACTCAATTCAACTACAGGTAAATTAGTGAAACAACCATGGACTAACAGCAGCAGTTCGAACCAAGACAATGTCGTGGCCGAATAACATAGATCAACAGAAAAACAGCATCATCAAAATGATGCAATAGTCAAGCAAAATGACTCAACACCAGGTCAAGATAAATGCCAAAGTCAGCCACTAACTCGTAATGAACTACATGATGGAGATGTGGTGATGGAAGTATAGTGGTGGATCCAAAAATCTAAGTTTATATGAAATTAAATAGTGCAGTAAAAACATGCACACTTATATAAATGTATGCAAGAAACAATACATATGTACTCAGGTGGGCTGCAAACCTAAAAGGGTCGAAATAGCAAGCTTCCCGAAAATCAAATTTATCAAGCCTAAGCTCAAAACAAAATATCAAAATTTCCAGATGAATAAAACCATCAAACTTCAAAAATTCTCATACGAACGAAATCACAGTGAAGTCAACAAGGAACCACACGAAATTTTTTTCTTTTTCAGAAATCAAAATCATGAGTATCAGTTTATAAACCACGAAAATCACAACTCGAACAATATCAAGAGCCGAAACCACGGTAAAGTCGAAGTCCACATAAAATCACTTTCCAGAGATTCGAAACAAAAGAAACCCAATTTTCGTTCGCAAAGCAACCAGAGGCCGAAGTACATAGATCAACAACCACCAGATAAAAGAATACCAACATGACGAAGTCAGTGCCAACAAAAATGACAGCGACTCGATCATCTCAAATCACCAAGGCCAAAATCAAAACAATGCCGAAGTCGACATAAAGGCAATCGCCAGAACAAAAATCAAAGCGACCGAAGTCACAGTCGAACAGTTCAAACCAGGGTAAAAGAACAAGGTCGAAACACTACAGAGATAAACAGTGTTCACCAAGTGCCAAGATCATTAGAAAATAAACGTAAACTTCTCATCTCAAAATAGATTTCATAAATCAAGTTAGCAGTCGAAGACAACTGCAGGACGCATTAAAACAGAAGTCCACAGCGTCAAGTCAACACTGGGGCAACTAAGGCTACGATCGAGCAAGTTCACGTTTTTACCAAAGCAATTTGCCCAAAGTCAAAGAGAAAAGAACGAAACTATTATCAAAGCAACAATTTCAAACCGTGACCAAGAAATCAAACTCAGAAATCAAAACCAAGAGTATCAATCATTCAAACAACGAAAATCACAGATTTGAACAAACTAAAAATTATTAAAAACTGAATTAGATGTGAGTGACGATTTAAAATCACTCACCTTTAAGGAGCCGAGCACGAGATCATCGATCGACCAAGAAATTGAGGTCGGCACCCATGAATTGAATGAAGAATCGAGAAATCGCCAAAGCCCTAATTTCCGTTTGCCACCATTTTTTGTTCTCGTTTGATTTAATTTAGGGCACGAATGAGAAATGAAAGAGGGGGGTCGGGTTCGTGTTTTATGCCGAGGCAAGGGGGAGAGATCGTGTTTAACCCGAGGAGAACGTGGTGGGTATGGGCTAGGGTATGGTTGGGGTATAGGTTAGGGTATGGGTTATTATTTTATTTTGTAGATATTTTATTTACTTTGTTTTTGTTTAATTATGTTGCTAAAATTTTTCTATGTGTATCTATTTATTCATTTGGTATTAACAAAATTTTATTTCATTTCATTTAAGTTAAAGACATAAAAATAGAAATGTTATTAAAGCTAACCATCCATTTATTAATTACATAAGTAATAATTCTTATATCAAACTATTTTTTTCCAAGTCATTATTTTGAATTTTAAATACAGAGTTAATATTCAATTTCAAACTCCTGACTCAAATTTTAAATTCAAATATATTCCTCGTATTTTAAACTTGATCAATTCGAACAATTTCACAAATTTAAATCAAAATTTAAATTCAATTATCAATTTAAAATAGTCTAAAATTTTGGGATCGTTACAAACTTCCCTCCTTAAAACTTTTCGTCCACGAAAAGGAAAGGTTGTTAGAATTTCATAAATATTTATACCCTACTCAATTTTTTCTAAGCTTGAAACTTAATACAAATAAATGAATATAGGATTCATTCCATTTGTTTAATCTCACTAGTTTTATTCATTGGTTTCTACAACCAAGACACAAAAGACTTTTACCAAATTTTCGACTTACAAACTCAGATTCAAACTTAAAATCCGTCATGCTAGAGATTTATATAATATATCTCTTCCAAAGCTGTGGACTTTCAAAACATTTCAAAGATCCTCTTCCTTAGTTCATTAGGTAGGAATTTTGAAATTTTACTTTCAAATTATTGATTTGCTATTTACAGTTTGAAAATACTTGCTAACTCGAAATTTAACAAGTCCATCTTCGTTCTCACAGACATTAGGCATACGCTGGCCAGGCGCAGGTCTAAAAATCTCCAAGTACTAAACATACTTGCTTCAATTCCCAGTGAAAATTCTTTTAAAAATTCTTTTAAAAATGGATATGGAAAGCATGTTCCCCCATGGATTACATCTTACCCGGCGGTTGCACTACTATCCCAGTAGAGTCGCTCGTAATCTGTAGGTTTCTCACCTCTTAAATTTCACCATGGTTGTCTCCATAGATCGCAGTACACACGGCGGTTACGCTACTATCCCAGTAGAATCGCTCGTGACTGTAGGCATCTTGCCCCTCAAATTTCGCTTGGCATTAGATTGCAGTTTACCCGGCGGTTACGCCATTATCCCAATGGAATCGCTTGTAACTGTGGGCATCTCGCCCCTCAAATTACGCTAATCATCAATCTAATCCCATCGACATGATCCATCTCGAGGGATTTCCGATTCAAATAGTCACTCTGACTAAATGGAAATTCTACGTAGCTACGAATTTCAAATGGACACTCTTCATGAGTTCCAATACCTTCTCAAATAATAAATGGAAGGTACTTTTCCATATCCTCAGTTTAGAAAACATAATATCATATATGTAGTACTTCATTTCACATTTCGTACATATCATATCTATGTAAACATACATAAGATTTCCATAACAATGTCTTTCTAAACTAACGGTTTCAAATTTACCGCATTCATATATATAAGTTCTGGAAACTTACATATTCCATATTCATAACAAAATAGAGGATTTCAAATTTTTCCTCTAAGTCGATTTGGAAATTTAAGGTTATCTCAAACCTAATTCATATTCATAACTCCATTTATTATCGACTTTCACATTCGATTTGAATTTCACGTTACATCGTCAATTCTCAACACAGAATTGATGTCTATCGATATATAACCTCTAAGCTCGTACGTCTCAGAGAAGGATGTTAAGCTAAGAGAATAAATCCTCCGCCACCAACAGATATATATTTAATAGAGATCAATTGCTATGTCATCAATTCACAATTTTGACATACAATCCAAACCATCATCTGAAATTCAAAGCTCAACTTATATTGTCTTTGATGTCGAAGTTAAACTCAATTTTAACTCAACGATTCAATCTTTTGAAAAATTTCAAATTGAACAAATTGTTTAAATTTCTCATTTAACTTTTCAACTTCGACTTCAAAAATGAATTTCAAATCATTTATTCCTTTCGGAATATATTCACAACATTTCATTTTTGGAAAAACATTTCCATACTTATTTAAAAATAAGTAATTCACAAATCCTTTTATTTTCAACATTTGAAAATATTCAATATACTTTAATCAAAATTAAGTATATATTTCATCTTTTAAGGAAATCATTCTCTTTCATACATTTGTTTGAGTTAAAACGAATGTTACGTAAAACATCGTTACGACAACTCAAAATCACTAGTATAGGGATTCGAAATTTAGATAGATGTATAAATCCCAATACTATACAAAATATTTCCTTTCGGAAATCATTTACTATAACAACAATGTTATAGTCCACCATTTCCTTATATTCGAAAATGTCTATTTCAACAATGAATGTTGAAATCTATGGTTTCGATATTCAATGCCTTTGAAAACATCTTTTAAAACAATTAACTTCGTTTTAAAATATCACATTTCCAAAACATGTCCATTTTATTCAATAATATATTCATTGTCAAAAATTGTTAATATACTACTTTTAGCAACTATAAGAATTTACTTATCAAAATAAGTCAGTTTTGGATTTATAAACAACGTTTATAAATTCCATTCCTATTCATAAAAATCTTACTTTATTAACCATTCCTTTATAACTCAGTTTTATATCAAAAATTTAATTTATAAGTAAATTACTTATAAATCCTTTTATTTCGCAACTTCGATTCATTTTATAACTTCACTTATGAAATACATTTATATTTCATTTTTAACACTTATAAAAACTCATTTTATAATTCCAATTATAACATCAATTCTTTCAAATCTTCTATATACACCGTTTATAATAATTCAAAAATTCCAATTTAAAATTATTATACAAACTTATCAATTTTCCATTTCCAAGATAATCAACTAGTTCTTTAGTAAATCCTTCATTTAATTGATTTCCAATTTAATCACATTTGATTCTTTCACATTGGATTTTACTAACCTTCATTCATATTCAATTAGTTCACTTTCACTAATTTATATTCAAGTTCGTTTGCTTTCAATTCAAATCAAATTTGATTCCATTTAGATTTACTTATCTTTAAATTAGAATTCAATTTACATAACTTTCAATTTCCATTAATTCAATTTCATTAATACTTAATGAATTTCCATTCAATCAACTCTTAATAACATTTCTATTTTATGTTTTATTCACTAATTCACTTTAACAATTAAAGTTGAATTTCCTTTCTATAACTCAAATTCATATTCATTAACTTCACTTTATTAATTCATTTTGATATCAAATTCAATTTGATTCAATATTACCAATTTATTTTGCTTATTCTCAATTCGGTTTATATTCTAATTCCTTCGTTTATTTTATTTAACTTAACTTAGATTTTATTTCTAAAATCATTTTATTTAACTTTCGCTAAAGTCAAATTCATATCACTATTCAGAATTCAGATTTTGTTTTACTTAACAAAACTGTTTAACCATTTTAACAACTGGTTTTATTTAAATTTCCTCATTTTATAAGTTATACAACTTATTAATTTAAACTTTCCAATTCATATTATACAATCACTTATCTTTCAAGTTTAAATTTCCATCTCAATAATTTATCAAATCAAGTTCAATTTATTTAACCTCCTTTAGTTAAATTTATTTAACTTTCCTTTAGTTAAATTTCAAATCCATTCAAACAATTTTTGTACTTCTTTAGATTTGAAAGACGTTTTCTTTTTAAAGTGTTTCTAGTAACTATTCATATTAAACATCATAAACTAAGCTTTGTGTAAACCAAAGCTCTGATACCACTCTGTAACATTCCCCCTTCTGACCGCCTCCAGTCGGTAATTAAACCAACTCGAAACGTTCAAAAAGATGAATTGTTATTTAGTTTATAAGGTTTAAACAGAAACAGCCACAGAAACACAGAATAATAACAATGAATTAAAACAAATGAATCTTTATTTCATTACTATAAATCTTTTTGGATACATCAGAGTTTATACAATTTAATACTGATACAGCGGAATATCTTAAAATATAATTTTTTTTCCTGAAACTAAAAATGATTCTTTACTCTCTCTCCTGCTCGAAAATCTTCAAGCTGTAAAAATACTCGGTCTGACCCGAGTATTACATTCAAAAGAAAATAATACACAGGCCAGTCTAATTCAAACTCAGTTATTAGTGCATATAAGCAGTAATAATCAAATAGACGACAGTCATAATAATTCCTGTCTATCCGATTCTTTAAACAAAGAAATCGGATAACAGTAAATATAACACTTAACAGTGTTAAACAAAAATCAGCAGATTTAAATCATCAACAGAGATAAATAAACAATTTATCAAATCAACTAAATCAATTTAAAAACAATCGAAATTGTCACTTTAAAAACCATCAAAAATATTGATTGGCTGCCGTACACGCACGCGTGTACGGCCTCGCCAATACACCATACGAAATATGAAATGAATCAATGAATCAAAACAAAAGAAACATCGATTTAAAATTTATAATGAGTGGCTGCAGTACACGCTAACGTGCACGGCCTCGCCACATTAAAATGTGTGGCTGCAGTACACGCTAACGTGTACTGCCTCGCCAACTCAGTACACAAGGTCAAATCAAAATTTTATTCAACACAAGTGAATTTGAAAGACAATACAAATGTAACCCAGTGGTCAAGACAGCTTATTCATATGCAAACTGCCTCAACACAACTGAAAAGCAACTCAATGTACAAAACAATGTACAAATCTCAATACCCCAATGTCCAGACCAAATACTATCAATATGGTCGAACAAAGACTCCAAAATCAGTGCATCAATGCAATGCAACCCAACAAAGACACCAGCTCAACAAAAAGCACTGCAGCCACCACATAGAAACAAGGGTAGGACTGCAACAAAAAAAAAGAAAAATGCAGCCACCACATGAATTCAAGGGCACGGCGACTATACAAACTGCAACTACAACAAGTGACATTGCTAGTTCATGTCAATAATACAGTGATATAACAAAGCTACAAGACCAACTCGCAGCGACAGGCCGGACAGTGAAACAAAGCAAGGTGTAAACAAGGTCACAGTCGAAGACACATGAACTAGTCATGTGCTCCTACAAAGAGCAACGAAAATCAACTCAAGAGCAGTGTAACCACAAGTATTCAAGGGCAACTGCAACAACAAAAAAAAACTACGCAACAATATAAGAATGAATAAACTCAAATCCAGATGCACAATGGCAACAGACTGAAGAAACTCAAGTTGATACAGTGAAGAAATACAAGACTATGTTCAAGTGCAGACATAAATCTACAATGGAAATCAACATGGTACACTACAAGTGTAACAGGTATGTGGAGATGCAGTGAACTAATTTGGCAAACAATGAATGCACAGTGAATACATGAGCCAGAATGGTAAGGCTCTAGCATAAACTGATACATGTAAAATGAGTTGTTTCCAAAACAAAGTCAAGGCCAAAATGAAATCACAAACTAAAGGAGTAACATGAAACAAAACACAACTAGTATGCACTATAAAATGGATAGTGCAACTATCATACACAAGACCAAAGGCCATAGTACAACTCAATTCAACTACAGGTAAATTAGTGAAACAACCATGGACTAACAGCAGCAGTTCGAACCAAGACAATGTCGTGGCCGAATAACATAGATCAACAGAAAAACAGCATCATCAAAATGATGCAATAGTCAAGCAAAATGACTCAACACCAGGTCAAGATAAATGCCAAAGTCAGCCACTAACTCGTAATGAACTACATGATGGAGATGTGGTGATGGAAGTATAGTGGTGGATCCAAAAATCTAAGTTTATATGAAATTAAATAGTGCAGTAAAAACATGCACACTTATATAAATGTATGCAAGAAACAATACATATGTACTCAGGTGGGCTGCAAACCTAAAAGGGTCGAAATAGCAAGCTTCCCGAAAATCAAATTTATCAAGCCTAAGCTCAAAACAAAATATCAAAATTTCCAGATGAATAAAACCTTCAAACTTCAAAAATTCTCATACGAACGAAATCACAGTGAAGTCAACAAGGAACCACACGAAATTTTTTTCTTTTTCAGAAATCAAAATCATGAGTATCAGTTTATAAACCACGAAAATCACAACTCGAACAATATCAAGAGCCGAAACCATGGTAAAGTCGAAGTCCACATAAAATCACTTTCCAGAGATTCGAAACAAAAGAAACCCAATTTTCGTTCGCAAAGCAACCAGAGGCCGAAGTACATAGATCAACAACCACCAGATAAAAGAATACCAACATGACGAAGTCAGTGCCAACAAAAATGACAGCGACTCGATCATCTCAAATCACCAAGGCCAAAATCAAAACAATGCCGAAGTCGACATAAAGGCAATCGCCAGAACAAAAATCAAAGCGACCGAAGTCACAGTCGAACAGTTCAAACCAGGGTAAAAGAACAAGGTCGAAACACTACAGAGATAAACAGTGTTCACCAAGTGCCAAGATCATTAGAAAATAAACGTAAACTTCTCATCTCAAAATAGCTTTCATAAATCAAGTTAGCAGTCGAAGACAACTGCAGGACGCATTAAAACAGAAGTCCACAGCGTCAAGTCAACACTGAGGCAACTAAGGCTACGATCGAGCAAGTTCACGTTTTTACCAAAGCAATTTGCCCAAAGTCAAAGAGAAAAGAACGAAACTATTATCAAAGCAACAATTTCAAACCGTGACCAAGAAATCAAACTCAGAAATCAAAACCAAGAGTATCAATCATTCAAACAACGAAAATCACAGATTTGAACAAACTAAAAATTATTAAAAACTGAATTAGATGTGAGTGACGATTTAAAATCACTCACCTTTAAGGAGCCGAGCACGAGATCATCGATCGACCAAGAAATTGAGGTCGGCACCCATGAATTGAACGAAGAATCGAGAAATCGCCGAAGCCCTAATTTCCGTTCGCCACCATTTTTTGTTCTCGTTTGATTTAATTTAGGGCACGAATGAGAAATGAAAGAGGGGGGTCGGGTTCGTGTTTTATGCCGAGGCAAGGGGGAGAGATCGTGTTTAACCCGAGGAGAACGTGGTGGGTATGGGCTAGGGTATGGTTGGGGTATAGGTTAGGGTATGGGTTATTATTTTATTTTGTAGATATTTTCTTTACTTTGTTTTTGTTTAATTATGTTGCTAAAATTTTTCTATGTGTATCTATTTATTCATTTGGTATTAACAAAATTTTATTTCATTTCATTTAAGTTAAAGACATAAAAATAGAAATGTTATTAAAGCTAACCATCCATTTATTAATTACATAAGTAATAATTCTTATATCAAACTATTTTTTCCAAGTCATTATTTTGAATTTTAAATACAGAGTTAATATTCAATTTCAAACTCCTGACTCAAATTTTAAATTCAAATATATTCCTCGTATTTTAAACTTGATCAATTCGAACAATTTCACAAATTTAAATCAAAATTTAAATTCAATTATCAATTTAAAATAGTCTAAAATTTTGGGATCGTTACACCAGGTGCCCCCAGTAGCCATGAGTAATACACTACCCAACATTTGGAGAGCGTTATGTACTCTAGTCTCAACGGATGTATCAGTATCCAGTCTTGATACATCTTGACTAGAAATATTTAAAATGGTATGTTTATTTTCATTGTAATAAATTACTCATGGTTACAACACTTTATAACTACTATCACAAAACATACCATTTGTGAATTTTCTATTAAATATACTACTAATTAATTTCATTAATCAATATAACTTGCGCTTGGGCTAATTATGGAATCTCTATTCCATCCCTTCAATCAGTATGATGAGAACTGATCGAGTTATACCCTTCGTGAATGTATATGCTATGTTTTTTAATCATCTACTCTATCAATCAACTCTCTCCGATGTTGATAAGCTACCTTTATCATGCAGAACTAATCAGAGTATGTTTCTTGAGTTCTAGTGAGATCTTATCATTGCATCGTTATCATATAACAATGATGTAGTATGCTTAATACTTGGAACTATCCCTAGCTCAGTTGTAAACTTGTGCATTTATATTAATATACATTGCTTTTATTTTGGCGCTATTCAAGGCGATGTACTCAGTTTTTCATTGAATCAGCCACAACTGTTTGGAACATTTCCAACTTAAAACTTCTTATTTAAGTTTTGAACATGAATTTAATATTGACATATTATACTCAATAACACCTATGAAGTTCGAGTCCGAACACTCCTTCACAAGGAGTTCATTGTTTCTATGTACAATTCTCTAGTATTTCGTAAATATTCGAGAACACTCTAAACTACCATTTAGTGATAGAATTTGATATTTTCTTCATGCATCAAATACACAAGAAAAATATGATATTGTAGACAATACAACATGTATGATAATTCCTACTGTTAATGCATAAGGAATCCATCTTACATGTTCCATATTAAACATTTTACTAAGGTGTTTTTGCATATCGTTTTAGGACATTCCCAACATCCTTTATACTTAATATAAAAGATATAATCAACAAATCCAATATCGAGTATTAGATAACCAAACTATTACTGATTTTAATATAAGTACATCATTAATAATCAGCAGTATGTTGTTTTCTTATAATCTAGAAATATCTATGTACCTTTTAGTAGTTCTTTCTTATAGATACTATTTCTCTGCATTTTGACTGAAAACCAAACTAATTGATATTTCTATAGAAGTACTTATTCAATTCTAATGCTTATAGAATGATACGTTCATATCATTTCTTGGATTATGTTCGAAAAATCCACAAACTCAATAATACTTCTACTGACTTTAAGACACTTTTGGTTGTTATGTGCAAACAGTCTATTATAAATCATTATGTAGAGTTTTCCATTACAACACATATGTACCAAAACATGAAGTCACACCAAGCGATAATTTTGTGACTAGATCCGAAACAATTTGAGCATGTTGAATAACGAATCTATTATGCTAATTTCAATGATTGAAATTTACGATGTTATTCTTATTAATGTTGCTCATCATGTTCCAATTACATTGGTTATGCTCTTGAAGACTCATTTAAGGCTGATGGATCATATCCCTCCGAGTGCAAATATCAAAATCATATATTTTGATAATGCACTTGGAATCTATTTTGGATCTGCACATAATACCTATTGTAGTATCAATAGCCTTAATGTTTTGATTGATAACCAAGGATTATCTTTTTCTGATACTGATGAGAAACTCACAGTTTCTCATTAAGTGCAAGAATACTTATCAGACACTTTAATGCATTGTGTTTATTTAGTTTAGGTTAGTTTTATTTCGTCCCACGTAATTAGTTTCATCTTTGGATAGTATTCAAATCCATTTCACTACCAATAATTTCTAAAATAAATTCCTTTTCTAGGAAGTTGTTATTTCTTGAGACAACAGTTGTTTCTCAGTGTAATGGAACATGTATTCACAATTTTTTTATAAATTGCATTATATATAAAACTGATTTGGTTTGAGTTTACAATATTTATGTTCAAAATATAAATTGGTCATCCAATGATAGTCATTCCCAAACTACTTTTAGGGCGATTCGTATAAGATCCCTTATGGACAAGTATTACGTGCAGTCTTTTGATTCGTACAACCTGCCAACTCCTTGGCCTAGGATATGTTAGAGTTTCTTATAAACTCTTATCTTATATGATTTTATAAACCATTCTTTAGATGAAATTAATTTTAACCTTGTGTATTGCTTTTAAGTACACGATCTTACAGAAAGAGATTAAATCAACTTCAGTCACAAGTAATTGTATTTCATTCAACAAAGTTCGATTACTCCTTATTGATATATTATTATGTATCACAGGGTTGGGACTGAATCTTTACTCATTTTTGGTACGTTCGGATCTCTTTCCAATATACTCACTTATTCGATCAAATCAAGTTATTTTATTTTCTATTTCACGTTATGTTATTTACTTCCGATTTATATTCTATGAGCTTACCATATACATTCTACATGTATATCAAATACACATGATCATGTCTGTGATAACTCATTGGTGAATATAACGAAGTATATGGAAATATTTTGGTATCACTAGACTTACGACTGCATGCATTTATATGTATCAATCCAAATAGTTCATCAACTCTTATGTTGCTCCCACTGAATTGGTGCTTTGCCCTTTGTTATTGAGATATAATTCACTAGTACCATGCGATTCATACTTATATGGTCAAAAAATTATTTCTCCAAACCGTGTCTTGGTCCATAATTCCAAAATGATTGCATATAAATTTAGACACTTCTATATTTTTTAATGTATCACAAATACCACTTTATTGTTTTACTTTATAGTGAATATTTATAATATTCATACTAAAATAAAACTATGTCTGTTTTTTAGTCAACACTGAAAAAAATATTATTTCATAAATAATGTTTGGTATTTTTTCAAAAACAGTTTTCGTAACTTGATGTAGGTAATAAGTGTTATATAGTATGCTCATACTATTTCCTCCATTACTATAATAGCATATGGAGTACAAAGCTTCATTCAACCATTTAATATAGGATATTTATTTCACTTACCGAAACTGGTTTACAATCAAGAATTTTCTGATCAAACATCTTAAATTCAAAGAAATAAATATCAATGAAAACGGTTGTCTATATGAAAATACTTTTGGAATAGAAATCATATTTCTTATTTCAATTTTAAGTATCTATCATTATTTTACAATTCTTATATCTGAATTTTTTTATGAACCAGAAACGATCTTTCACTTTCTTTATCCCAACCGTGCTTTAAGTTATATTCACTCTTATATATTCCATTTTCTTCTAACCAATCAAACCATTCAAAGGAGATCCTTACTACAATATCCTAACAAACTCTTTATAAAAGTGCATTTGGTCATCCTTAACTTTTAAGGATATCAAATAAATTGCATTTTACGTAAAATGATCAAACTGACATTTCAGTGATCGAATTCTTAGATCTATCTTGTTGCCTTTGGTCTAATGTTACATTCAATACAACAAGACCATTATTGCAATCAATAATATTGAATACACGGTCTCACATTGAATACACGATCTTACACTGTAGTTTACTAGCTTATTTTTATAAACTAATTTCATCGAAGTTTCGTACATTACGAATTGTGATTGTTCACCATATAACATTTATATGTGATTGTAAATGGATCAAATATCCATATTCTTGTATTGCTTTTAGAGTTTGAAACTTATGAAGACAATATATAGTCTCGGGCAAGTAAACTATAAATAATCAAGTTATGAATGTATTTAGTGAGTGTCTAATTAGACGCTTGCTGTTGGAACTGGGCCAGCTTACTGTGGAAGTTATGAGTGAATTTTAATTTTTTTACCCTATCGGATCTTTATTGGGCCTATGAAGTCTAATTTATTTAGAAAATTTCTAAATTTAATTTAAATAAAATCATCTATTTCATTTAGATTCATAAATTGTTGATAGAAATTTATTTAATTTTCAATTTATTGCATATGTATCATATACATATGTACGTGTATGTGTTTGTGTAACATTCCGTGCAAGGTATAACATGCCCGTATATAGATGTTGAGATTTACATCGCAACAGACATGTTAGCTCATCCTATATGTATTGTTTGTTGTCAAATATATGTACATATTCATATTAATTATATATAAAAAGTCAAGTGTAAATATATATATATATATATCGTGATAAAATATTATAGATATATATATATATATACACGTAAAATATTATAGTGTTAAGTATTAAATAAACACACACACACATATGCAAGACATAATTTTTTTATTTTTATTAAATATATATATATATGTATGTATTAAAGTAAAATAATTACATATATATATATAATAATTAATGTAAATATGAGTTAGTATAGTTTATATAAATTACAAAATTAATAAATTACAAAATTAAATTTTTTGTTTTTCTAAAACATTCTAGATCAAATACACAACAGATCCAAATTTAATTATAAGTTTATTATATTATTATATATATATATTATGAATTAATTAGTTAAAAAACAATAAGTAAATGATAGAAAATATTTATATATTAAAATTTTGAATTTTAAAAAATCAAGAACGATATTTTATAGCTTATAAAAAATTTTCTAAGTCAAATATTTATTTTTTTATTAATTAAATACTTTCGATTGAATTTTAAATGATTTTTTTAAAATATAAATTTTTTTAAAAAATTCAAAATTTTGACCGAGATCTTCTATGATGACAATCTAATTTTAAAAAATTTAAAATTTAATTTTTGAAACATAATTAATTTTATATCAATTTATTAATTCATACAATGATTAATGGTAATAAAAAATATTAAATAATTACCAAAAAATTATTTTCGGTCACTAAGAATCATAATCGATGTAAAGATACATTTGCAAAATATTAATTCAAATATTTATGTGATATATAGTTTAATACAAATCATATAAATAAATTAGTTAACATATTGCTATATGTATATATTAATAAATAAAATATAATGATTTCGGCTATGTGTATTAGATCCTTAATGAAAAATTTGTTTTTTTATTTGATAAACATATACACTTAACAAATCAATATGTGACAACATCAATACCTATAGGAATCACACCTAACTAACTGTTAACCCGCCTTTTGGCAAGGCCGTGATATCACAGATTTGGCAAAACAGATTTCGTGATCATTAAGGCAGGAAGCCCAAAAAGAAGATTATCAGGATCGGAGATCAGTTATAAGTAAGGTTATGAATGATAGTCAAGCGGATTCAAATGAATGACATCTCAGAATTAGTTAAGTATGGATTGGCAATTCCGCTAAGCAGGGGATTGGATCGATTACTTTCCCTAGGCAGGGGATCGGATCAGATCGGATCACTATGGATATAGACACTCAACTCGGCAGCTCAACTCAACAAAAATCGACCAATATCACCAAATTTCACCAAAGAAACTATACAAATAACTATTGAAACACGAAGGGGACATCATGGGGGACCACCACTAGGGATCGCCGACCCCAATCAACATATATAGGGATCGGTGCCAATCCCCTAGGATGGCCTAGATGTGCTCCAATTTTGGTGAGCGGGTTCGTCTGGTCCTTGGTCTTCTGCACGTGGATTTTTCAGCCAGATATTTTTTAGTTTTCCTCTATAAATACAGCGGGCATGGAACTCATTTTGGATCTTTCTTCTGGCTCTCTTCTTCCTCCATTATTATTCTAAGGCTATTATTCGGACTGTAATCCACGGTATAAATAAAAGGAAAATATTTGAGTGGATGTAGGTGGGAGTACGTTGAAGCACTATAAAACATTCGGTGTTTATTTCTTTCTATTTTAATTTCCTTTTCTTCATATTTTGTTTTCTACTTCATTCTGTTTGGACTTGGTTATTGGATTAGTGGTGCTTTCATGCTATTTGGGTGTTGACGGCCATTTTTTACGCTAACATTTTGGTGCTTTTACTGAGAAGGCTTGCACCCCCGGATCTTAGATTTGGATGCTTGGATACTTGGTCTAGGAAGCAATGGCTAGGCAATACGCAAGGGGACCATTGGCAGATAAGAGTCACCATGGAGGGAGTCAGGAGGCATCCTCGGAAGCTAGAGCTAATCAACCCTCCATCTACATCACTAGGAACGGGATAGAGACTATGACGGAGGCAATGCACAAGAGGGTGATGAAGAGATAAGAGGAGACGATGCAGAATTTCCTCAAGCAAATCGGACTGGCTGGAGTATGAGCTACTGGCAACCTGGATTAAGGAGTTAGAGCAGTGGGAGCTGCAGAAAATTAGAATCAGGAACATGGAAACAGAGCTAACATGTAGCAGAACGGAACGGAGCAGCCGGGGGCGAACCCTAGGCAAGCAGGAGGGATTGGCACCGATCCCTTTAGGAGGATCGACACCGATTCCCTAGGCTTGGGGGGCATACCCTTGGGTCAGGCTGGATCGGATGTTGGTAGGCCAATGGTCAGTGCTGTGCAGTTTGATGCGGATCGAGATGCACGTTCGGAGGGGTATGTTCCGGAATATTCTCATGGAGTCGAGGGGCATGCTGGTAATATGGATTGAAAATCACCTATGGATAAGAACAAAAGGATGGCCGAGCTGATATGATGGATAATGAAAGGCGGATTGCCCAGCAGGAATTTGGAAGATGTCAATCGGAGTCCGTTCACTCCGAACATCAGGCAAGCTAGGAACCCACCAGAGTTCAAACTACCAAGACTGGAGGTGTATGACGGGAAGTCGGATCCTACAGTGCACTTCACGAGGTATATCCGACACATGGAAGTGCTGAGAGCATCATAGGAGGTCATGGCAAGGTGTTTTCCACTATATTTGATGGAGTTAGCTGCGCTCTGTTTAGGCAGCTGGAGAATGGTTCAATCAGGACATGGAACGAGTTGGTAGTTCGGTTCATGAGGCAGTTTAGGGTCCACGTTTCTAGACCCAAGAGCGTAATAATGTTGGCAACACTAAAGCAAAGAACATGAGAGTCCCTGAGGAGTTTCTTGACATGGTTTAATGCGGCAGTTGCTTCGGTGGTTTGGCTGTATCTATGATGGTCTTAATGGTGGCGGTATCCGGGATTGCCGATGATACTGATTTTAAGATTTTATTGGGGCGGGATCCATCAATGGATCTCGGAGAATTTTTCCACAATGTTGAGAGGTTCCTGAGGTAGGAGGACGCACAAATCGACAAACGGGAAGTAAATACTATGTGAGGTGAAGGACCATTTGAGAAGGGTCCCAGAAGGATAAGAGAAAAAGGAAGCTGGACGATGGTTATGATAAATCAAAAAGGCAAAGGAAGGAATGGGAATCGAAGGTCTCTGCTTATTCGGATTTGATGGAAAGCTTGGAACGGATTTATCTAGACATAAGGGGCAACTCCCCTATAAAAAACCGCAAAGGAGGGGTCCTACGGAGCGGGAACATATGTTTGGAAAGTATTGCCTATTCCACGAATTAGATGGGTATACCATGCAGGTACTTATGAGGTATGGTTGAGGAACACGTCAGAGGTGGCAGGCTGCTACAATATGTGAGGATTCAGGCAGTGGCGGTGGAATAGGAGCGGCCACCGTTCGCATCAAATGGAAAAGGCCTTGGATCGAGGTCATAGATCGTCATCTCTTAATTGGGATGGCATGAACTGAAAAAATAATAAAATCCACCAAAAAATGGCTAAGTCACTTACACATGTATGGGAATGAGGTTGGTCCCTAGGCATGCTCTGAGATGATGATAAACCATCTTGCCCGAAGAGGCAATATTTGATTTTTCTTGTTTTCTGGCTCTGGCTGTAAGAACTTAAATTTAACAACTTAATAAATGGATTCGTAAGTCATGGATTAAGCCCTTAACTAGAGAGTTGAGGCCATGGAAAGGAAGTCAGTATGGAATGATCGCGTTATGTCTCTGACCGGAGAGTCGGGGGCCAGAGTGAAAGAAGTGAGTCGCTTCGTTGGAGAGCGACAAGATCAACTTACTTATTGTTGTGCTCCCTTTCGATCGAGAGTGACTAGATGGGGTCCAGCAAGGGTCCAAAGAGACCATGATTGGCCCAAAAAGGCCAGGGCACCGCGTTATGTTCAGGGACACTGAACCGTAATGCAAGAAGTGATGCTGCTTTGTCGCAGAGTGATAGAATCGGCTTATTTGTCGTCGTTCCCCCTTCATTGGAGAGTGATAGAATAGGGTCCAACAAGAGCTCGGAGAGGCTATGATCGGTCTAGGAGGATCAAGACATCACTATATGCCCTAAAGGGGTTAAAGTGTAGGGAGTGAGTTGCTTCACCGGAGAGCGACAGGATCGACTCACTCGTCGTTAAGTCCCCTCGTCGGAGAGCAAGTGGATTGGGCTTAGTAAGGGTCCAGAGAGACCATGAACTTGGATAACAATCCAAATAGATCGTGGATTGGCTTACTGACTTCCAGGATTTCAAACGGTTATGGATTTGGATATTGACCCAGAGAGGTCGTGGATTTGGATAACGATCCGGAGAGATCGAGGATTTGGATAACGATCCGAAGAGATTGTGGATTTGGATAATGATCCGGTGAGATCGAGGCTTCGGATTTTGCAAATGATCTAATGAGATCATGGATTCGGTTACTAGCTTTGGATGGATATGGATTCGGCTAAGGGTTGGAATAGTTATGGAATTGGCTATCGACTCGGAACAGTCATGGATTTCACTAACAAACCAGAGAGATTGAGGATTCGACATGCTAATACCAACTCCTAGGCGAACACGGGATGCTCACGGCGACTCGGTTTGGCAAAGGAAAGGATTCTAGATCGGAATATTCAATTGTCGATGGATTTCGGACTTCCGACCTATGGCAATTCAAAACACACCTTCCTATTGTAAGGCATCTTTTGGAGGGGCAAATGTGATCCCGCCTTTTGGCAAGGCTGTGATACTATGGATTTGGCAAAACGGATTTTGTGACCATCAAGGCATGAAGCCCGAAGTGTTGATTATCAGGATCGGAGATCAGTTATAAGCAAGTTATGGATGATAGTCAAGCAGATTCAAACGAATGGCATCTCAGAATTAGTTTAAGTATGGATTGGCACTTCCCTTAGGTGGGGGATCGAATTAGATTACTTCTCCTAGGTAGGGGATCTGATGGATCACCGTGGATATGGACACTCGACTCAGCAGCTCAACTCAACGGAAATCGACCAATATCACCAAATTTCACCAAGGCAACTATACAAACAACTATCGAAACATGAAGGGGACATCATAAGGGACAACCACCAGGGATTGCCAACCCCCAATCAACATCTATAGGGATCAGTGTCGATCCCCTGGGATAGCCCAGATGGGCTCCATTTTTTGTGAGCGGGTTTGTCTGGTCGTTGGTCTTCTGCACGTGGATTTTTAGCTGGATATTTATCCTTCTTCCTCTATAAATACAATGGGCATGGAACCCATTTAGGATCCTCTTTCTGGCTATCTTCTTCCTCCTTTATTATTCTATGGCTATTATCCGGACTGTAATTGTAATCTCCAGTATAAATAAAAGGAAAATCTTTGGAGTGGACGTAGGTGGGAGTACGTCGAACCACTATAAAACATCCGGTGTTCATTTCTTTCTGTTTAAATTTGCTTTTCTTCATATTATATTCTCTACTTCATTCTGTTTGGACTTGGTTATTGGATTAGTGGTGCTTTCATACTATTTGGGTGTTGGCGGCCATTTTTGACGCTAACACTAATAATACAATAATCATAGTGTATATATATATAAATGTAAACAAACAATATACAGTTACACAAAGGTTATGCATCATATATAAGACTAAACACTTACCTAAAAGTCATGCCCTTAAGTCCACCTTATAATGATGAGTTCTCCTCTTTTTGAAACCTTCTCGATTCGATAGATTGCTAGTCCTTGAACGGTAGACCCTTTGCTATCAAATTACTGTTAATTTGCATTGATTCAATTTGAGTTTTATTGGAGCTTTAGAAGGTGTAGTTTGGCCAAAATGATGGAGATAGGAGGTAAGAAAAGCCCTTCCAAATTTAGGTTTAGGGTTCCTTTTATAATGGTTGAATCAGAGAGAAAAGTGGATCACATCACTTACCTTTTCTCACCAAATCTTAACCATCCATCACACACCCGTTTACCTTATTTATGGCCACCCCCTACACCATATGTTTGTAGCCGAAATATACCTCTAAAATCATGGGCTATAGCCCATTAAGCCCAAGAAAATATATTAATTAATCGATATATTTATAACTATTATAAATATATGCAACAATATGTATTCCTTAAGTCATATTTAAATTTTATAATTAATATTTTATAAATATTAATTAATTTAATTAATTTATAATAACTATAAACTAATTAATCTTTCGGTTTAAAGACAATTTGTCATTTCGGTTGTGTGACTCGTAGGTGTAAATTCGATCAGCAATGAACATCGAACTATTCAAATGTTTACGTTCACACGCCACTTAGCAGGTGGTGTGACATTTTGGCCAAATTTATCGCTTACTTAGTTTCGGTAAAATCCAATTTCACTTAATTAAGCGTTACCCGATTATGACATTTATTTAATCTAATTCTCTTCGTTAAAACTATATCACTTTGGACTTATGGAATTTTATAATGGTCAAAATTCCAATATCATCCATATTAAACTCTATAGTCCAAACACAAAGTCCTTAGTTCAATAATAACAATTATTATTAATCGTAATGCTCTGGTCAAAGACATTGACTTTAAGTTGACTTGAGTTGACTGTGATACTAACCCTATATGACCGAGGAGACGAATCCTCTCTTGAATAGCGCTTCACTTTCAATACTTCCACTCGACCCAACTATAGTCACTCGATGGATGCCATGCCATGATTTAACTATAATCAAAGCAGATCTTTCATATTGAAGATCTATAGTATTTTCAAGTCAAAAGAACTATGTAAATCAGTCACATTGATATTTTTTGTTTGACTTTAGTTATATTAACCAATAAAAAACTATCGAGTGAGTTATTCCATAGTTATCCATAACTATTAGTACGTAACCTCCAGGTTCCCTAGCAGTCATGAGTAATACACTGCTAAATATTTGGAGAGCGTTACATACTCTAGTCTCAACGGATACATCAATATCCGGTCTCAATGCATCTTGACTTGGAACATTTAAAATGGAATATGTATTTTCATTCTGATAAATTTAGGGTTGTTAATGAGTAACCAAAAAATCTGAAATCCGTCCGTATCCATATCCGAAATATGAAAAGTTATCCAATATCCGAAAAGCAGATACAAATACAGATACAAATATGACCATATCTGTATCTGATAATTATCCTTTCGGTTTTTATCAAGATTATAGCTTTTTTTAATGTATTTTAGTACGTAAACTGATTGTCGTTTACTGTTTTATCCGGGTAAATATGTATATAAAAAAATCAATTTTTACCTCTTAAAATTATTATGTTTAGTTTATTTATTATTATTTTTTATTTAGTACAAAAATGGAATATAATAAATCTAAATTTTCTATTTATTTAGATTTATTGGTTATGGACTGGTCGAAGAATATCTGATATCCATTCGCATCCACAGATATAAATACCCGATATCCGAAAATGATTTAAGACACGGATACGAATATTGTACTATCCGTATCTGAAAGTATCTGTTTACAGACCTAGATAAATTACTCACGGTTACAATACTTTGTAACTACTATCACAAAACATACCATTTATGGATTTTTTATATTAAATATACTTTTAATTAAATTGATTAATTAGTATAATACATTATATCAAGTACATAATAGGAAGAAAACACCTTTTATTTTGACAAGATTGGTTATCGAGTTAGGTATATGTGACAAATTATATAATTTCCCCCAAGGCATACCTCTAACTCTATCCATCTCTCACTTGCACCTGGAGTCAATTATGGAATCTTATTCCAACTTCTCTAATCGGTTTTCTCTAAATCAATTGGGTCAGTCCCTCAGTGAACGAGTATGCTATTATGTTTTAATTATTTTCTCCCTCAATCAACTCTCTCCGACGCTGATAAACTACATTTATCATGTGGAATAATTTGGGGTTGGTCTCTCAACTTCCAGTTAGCTCTAAGTTCTATTATAAACCACATCATGACAATGTTATCATATAACAATGTTATGGGATTCTCAATGTTTGGAATTACCCTCAGCTCATTTATAAATTTGTGTACTTATTATATATACATTGTTTTTGTTGTGGCGCTATTCAAGTCATTGAATCAGGCACAATCTCTTCTATCTGGAACATTTCCAACTTAAAAATTTTTAACTTGAATTTATTATTGATATATTATACTTAATATCACTTATGATGTTTGAGTCCGAATACTCCTTCATAAGGAGTTCGTTGTTTCTATAAACAATTCTCTAGTATTTCGTAAATACATGAGAACACTCCAAACTATCATTAGTAATATCAGTTTGGATTTGATATTTGCTTCATGTATCAAATACATAAACAAATCACAATATTGTTGATAATAAACATGCATGATAATTCCTATTGCCAATGCATAAGGAATCCATCTTACATATTTCGTATTAAGCATTTTCAAAAGGTGTCCTTGTATATCATTTTGGGACATTTCCAATATCTTTTACACTTACTATAAAAGACTTCATTTACAAATCTGACATAGAGTATTAAAACAACTAAGGTTGATTTTAGTGCAAGTACATCGTAATAAGTCAGCAATGTGTTGTTTACTTGTAGTTTTAGAAATATCAATGTACATTTTAATGTTCTTTTTGATGAACACATGCTTCCTCTACAATTTGATTGATAATCAAACTATTTGATATTTCTATCAAAATATTTATTCAATTCCGATGCTTAAAAAATGATAGTTTTTATCATTTCTTAGATCATATCCAAAGACTCACAAGCTCAATATCGCTTCCACTCACTTCAAGACATTTTGGTTATTATATGTAAATAACTTACTCTAAATCATTATT
Organism: Allium fistulosum; assembly: GCA_030737815.1. Taxonomy (NCBI): domain Eukaryota; kingdom Viridiplantae; phylum Streptophyta; class Magnoliopsida; order Asparagales; family Amaryllidaceae; genus Allium; species Allium fistulosum. Next base: position 791,296,346 of record CM060902.1, on the reverse strand, counting down.
TAGAATTTTCTATTTCAATACATATGTACCAAACATAAAGTCATATCAACAATTAATTTTGTAAGTAAATCCGAATTAACTTGAGCACGTTGAATATCGAACCTATTACACTAACTTCAATAATTGAAATTTGCAATGTTATTCTTATCAATGTTGCTCATTATATTCCAACTGCATTAGCCTTGCTCTCAAAGAAACATTCGTTGCTGATGGATCATATCCCCCACAGGTAAATCTACCAAAATCATATTTTGATAATGTACTTGGAATCCATTTCAGATCTGCGCATTATACCATATCATAGAGTCAATACTCTTAATGGTTTAATTAAACAACCAAGGATTATATATTTCTGACATTGATAGGAAACTCATATTTTCTCTTCAATATGCGAGAATACTTATTAGACACTCTAATGCGATGTGTTCGTTCATATTAGTTAACTTCATTTCATCTTGTGTAATCAGTTTTATCTTTGGTTCGTATCCAATTCCATTTTACTACCAATCATTTCTCAAAGAAATTCCTTCACTATGAAGTTGGTACTTCTTGAAATAACAATTGTTTCTCAGAGCGACGGAATAGGCATTCGTAAACATTTTATGAATTTCCTTATTTATAAATCTGATTTGGTTTTAGTTTACAAAATTTATGTTCTAAACATAAATACATCATCCAATGACAGTCTTTCCCAAACTCTTTTTAGGGAGATTCATACATGGTCCCTCGCAAATAATTATTATGTGCAGACTTTCGACTCGCACAACCTGCCAACTCCTTGGCCTAGGATATGTTAGGGTTTCTTATAAACCCTTATCTTATATGATTTTGTAAACTATTATTCAGTTGAAATAATATTAACCTTATGTACTACTCTTAAGTACACGACCTTATAGAAAGAAATTAACTCAACTTCACTCATAATTAATCATACTTTGTCCAACAAAGTTCGATTACCCCTTATCGATATATCATTATGTATGACAGGGAGGAGTGACTTTTGAGATTGAATTTTTATTCATTTTTAGGTACATTTAGAACCTTTTCCAATATACTCACCCATTCGATCAAATCGAATCATTCCTATCGCATGTTACATTATTGACTTCCGTTGTATATTATATTTGTTTACATAGACATACTACATATGTATTACACATGTCCAAGTCGATGATAACTCATCAGTGAATATGAGAAGTATGCTGAACCGTTTTGATATTAATAGACTTACGAATGCATACATCTATATATATGAATCCAAAGAGTTCACAAACTCTTATGATGCTCCCACTAAATAAGTGCATAGCCCTTTATTTTTTGAGATATAATTAACCAATATCATATGATTCATATAATAGAATTATTTCTCAAAACTACATCTTAGTCTATAATTCCAAAATAAATGTAAATAATATTAGATACTTCTGTATTTTCTAATGCATCACTTTTTCTGTTAAAAACAATACCACATTATGGTTTTATTTCATAACGAATATTCGTTATATTCACATTGAAATATAACTGTGTCTATTTTTCAGTCGACATCGAAAATTAGTCATTATTTCATAAATAATGTTCAGTACGTTTTACAAAAACAATTTTCGTAATTTGATGCAATCAATAAGTATTACATGGAATGCTCCCACTATTTCCGCCATTACTGTAATAGCGTACTAAATTTGGAGGTCATTATTCACTTAGTATATGTTATTTATTTCATATACTACAACCAGTTTGCAGCGGTGAGTTCTTTGATCAAATATCTTGAACTCAGAGAAATAAATCTCATAGAAAACAATTTTCTATATACAAATACATTTTGGAATAGAAACCGTAATCCTCATTCTAATGTTAAGTATCAATTTTACGATTACGATTTTTATTGCCGATGTTTTGTTATGAAGCAGAAGTGACTATTCACTCTCTTCATCCTAATAGCACCATAAATCACATCTACTCTTGTACACTCATTTTTCTTTCTAAATTGTCGATCCATTCAAAAGAAAATCCTCACCGCTGCATCTTAACGAACTCTTTACAAAGATGCATTTGATTATCCTTAACATTTAAGGACATCAAATATGATGCACCTTATGTAAACTAATCAAACTGACATTTTAGCGGTCGAATTCTTTGATTTTTCTTGTGGTCTTGTGTTACATTTAATATAATAAGATCCTTATGTAATCAACCCAATTGAATACTCGATCTCACAATACTGTTTATTGGCTTATTTTAAATGAACTAACTTCAATGAAGTATCGTACATTAGGAAGTGTGATTGTTCCCCATATAACACTTATATGCGATAGTATATAGATTAAATATTCATGGTCTTATATTACTTTTAGAGTTTGAAACTCATAGAATGCAATACACGGCCTCGACCAAATAAACACATAAGTGACCAAACTACGAATGTGTTTAATAGTTGCAAAATTAGGCACTTGCATGGGTGCTGAAACACTAACATGCAATATGTATTTATTAGTATGTATATTTTATGTTTCTATTTGTTAATTTTCAATTCTGTTAATTTGTATATCTTAATTGATAAACGTTTTACCAATCATTTTAAATGTACAAATTTATCATTGTAGATTATTATAACATTATATAACATATGTTCTTACAATATTAGAAATGTTAAATGTTATTATTTTATTTTTCAAATAAGGCTCCCACTAGTCTTTTATGTTTCACTAAACCCTAAGCAAAACATAGAAGTCTTTTGACTTCACTAGTGGGTGTTAGGACTTGTTTGTCTTGGGATTCTGACCTTGAGTCTGCTCAACAAATCATAACACCACAAATGATGGATAACGCCTTATCGGTTGTATCACATACAACTCCTAACCCATTGGTACCTTGTCCTAATTCCGCTTTGATCTTGAGTTTTCTCAACAAATCAAAATGAAATTATTCACTTGTGCCTATCATATCACGATGGCCAAAGTATAGTATATGTATCCTGTGTCTGCTCAACAAATACATATAGTTATCTTACCTCGTCTATTCAATATATTAATAATACTACACATAAGATCCATAACTTAAGTCCGCTCAACAACTAAGAAGTATGCAAGTAATTTATACATATACATATATATATATGTACATATATATATATATACATATACATATACATATATATTATAGAGGACATCATTATATTAAAGATTCATAATCTTTAATATATTACATTGAGTGATATCGATTTATGGAATAATGTATTTCTTATGAAATACCCTCGTGATTCAAGTGTTGGACACATTGGAAATCATGGTATACATACATTTACGTATTTATTCATTCTTTAAGTCTATTTATGGTTTCTTAATGTTCCACCTTTAATTAAACATTCATATTATATAAGTTTATTATTATATAACTTTTATATTTTATATTACTTAAATAATAATCTTATGTATAACATTATATTAATTAAATCTTATTTAATTAATTTTTAATTAACTAATGTTTTAATAAACTTTATATTATTTTAATATAACATTTATATTAAATATTTATTACATACTATAACCTTTATAGTATTACATATATATGTATATTCATTTTTTTTATTTAATTAACCTTTAATTAATTTATTTAATATATTAAACAATTTTTATTAAATTATATTAATTTCAAAATTCAAGTTGTTATCCAACCTTTTGACAAGGCAATATGCGGATAGAATAGTGATGTGCACGTAAATGTGCATATTTTTACCACCATATTTAATCTATTTAAATTAAATAAATGATCATATCGGGCATTTTAACTTGTTTAAATCAAAATTCATATTATTTTCAAATCGTCACATATTCATCTTCATCCAAGGGCAAAATGGTCATTTTTGTGCATATATTAATTTGAGAAAAATTAATTGGAAATTTATATATATTTGTGTAGGAATTTGATCTCAAATAGGAGTGGTTTCATGAAGACACATGCATGCACAAGAGTGAAGAGAACAAATGAAGATGGAAATAATTCAAAGTGAAGATAATGGAGGACCCCACCTACCCACCTACCTTAATGTACAAATTAGAGGCTAATGAACATGCTTATGGAATTAATGGCTTCATGTACACTTAAAATGAGGATTATTTGAAGCTAATGATTACTTGGCCTCCACACTTCCTAAGAGGGTATTTTGGGCATTCCCCAAAAATATGAATTAGGGTTTAACACTTGTATATATACCCCTTATGTTTCATGTAACCCTCTCCTCTCTCTTAGTCTCCCCTCCCTTAGTCTCTCTTTAGATTAGTTTAGGCTCAAAATAAAAGAAAGCTTCTCTTTTCTTTTCATGGCTACTTAGCCATTTCTCTTTATGTACTTTTTTTATGCAACTTCAATACATGTTCTTTTCCTTTTCATGCTTATTTACTTTCATGTTAGTAGTGTAGATTTATTTTTCATGCAAGTAGAATAGTTTTTCTTTACTTTGCTTTCTTTTTCCTTTTCTTTTTCTTTGATGTTGTTAGCTACATTTGTTAATCAAATAACAAATATGAGAGGCTAAACCCCTTCAATTTAGGGGTAATGAAGCTCTCTAATTATGTAGCTTCAACTATTTGTTAATTCATGCTCTCTTTTTGTGCTTAATGATGATGATTGAAGTGGTTTAATTGTTGTTTTTGCCTTGAATTTGATAGCCTATATTGTTGACATCAAATAGGCTATGCTTAAACAATCACTAACACTAATTGCCTCTTCATGAAAATATGATTATGGCAAAAGAAAGTGATTTGAAATTAAAATTTGATGGTCTATATTTCTAATCAATAGTTTATAGGCCATACTTAAAATAGATTTCATTTTCATTGTCAAATTTCATAAAAGTTAGTAAGTGGTTTAAGGGGTGTGTTATAGTTTGATGGCTTATGTTGGCTAATTAATAGCACAAATATGCCATACTTATGATAAGCACATCAATTAAAGCACTAATGACCATAAAAGAGAGATTATGATTTCATATGTGTTGAACTACATGATCTAGAGAGTGGATTTATTCTCTAAATTGTCATTTAACTCTTATATTTGCATTTCTTTTAGTTAGTTAGTTAATTCTCTAATTCTCTAGCTCAACTTTCACTCGACTTTGGTTTAATTTGATTGAATAGATTTTTAAAATCATCAATTCCCTGCGGATCGACCCGTATTCGCCACGTACTACAAGTGTACGCCGTGCGCTTGCGGTTATTTTTATTTCTAAATTCGTTCGACGGTTTTCTAAACCGATAGACATTCCGTCGACGAACAAGTTTTTGGCGCCGTTGCCGGGGAATTTGTTTTGATTTTAATTTTCTATTCTTCGAATTATTTTTCGTTTGATTTTCGTTGTGTGTTTGTTGTTGTGTTAATTTGTAGTTTAAAAAAATCATTTTGGTTGTGTGTATGTGATTTGTGCTTGTATTTTTTGTTTTGCATTGCATTTACAAAAAAAAACATCACAATTTTATTCAAAAAGAAAAAAAATATTTTATTCCTTTTTCCATTTTACATTATTTTTTTACATTGCTTTTACAATTTTTAGTTAAAAAAAAGATTACAAAAACATTGTTTCATTGCATTTTCTGTTCACTGTCACTGCTCTTCCCCTGCATTCCCTGCTACTTCAACCACAAACCACAAATTCTCAACTGTCAAGTTCAACACTATCAAGTTCTCCACTCTGCACATATACACCAACCTCTACAAGCTACACTGACCAATCCACTACCATACTGCTACTTGATCACAACTACAAACCACCTACTTCAACTGTTCAAACTAACACACAAATTTTCATCAAAACATCTTTAACCCTCTCTATATCAAATTGTCCATCTCTACTCCCACTACAACAGTGCATCTGCATTATCACAGACTTATACCAGTTCACTGTGCATACTATCGACATCACTCACAGACCATCATTTGTTTCTCGAGTCTGTTTCTCCTCCTTTGCCTCGGGACCGCGACGCCAATCAACACCACCACCACACTGTCTACCATCAGACCAACATCTTACATAGATACCACCTGTTCAACAGTCCACTTCCATCTCCTACAAAGTACAGTACAACCACCACCCTATTGATCAACATTCCACTGCTTTTCCCCTGCATTCCCTAACCACAGTTGCATCAGTAAACACTTCCACACTGACCTACCTTGCTGCTCAACCACATCCTCACTGCCATTCTCCTACCACCCTCACAAACCATTACTGACTTCTACTATTTCAACATAACACCCACTGCCAAACTCGAACATCAGTAATCAACTGCCCTCTCCTCTACAACCAACACTGACTGCAAGTTCAACTTGCCTTGCCGAATCACCCAAGCTTCCTCAAACTCAAACTTCAACTCAAACTGCAATACATCCTCATCCACCACATCATCATACAACAACCACCTTCATAATCATTTCTTTTCACTAACTAGCAATTACTCTGCCCATACAAACTTCTCCACGATCCTCTGTCCTTCAACAAACTTCATCGTATCAACACGTACTTCCTGCATCACTTACTTTCTGCATATCTTCATCGCTACCAATTGCAAGCTTCCATACATCAGCCTCTTGCCGCTTCTTCTCAAAACACCCTTGCAAACTCCTTCCTACTGCCTAGTTCACCACAGTGCCTTCACAACAAACCATTCAACAACCAGAAACCATCACATCATTCCTTACTTCTTCCTGCAGAGACTCCACAACCTCCACGACTTCGACTGCGACTGCACACAATCGAACAATCCCACTCCAAACCACACCACACAACTTCACTGCTCACCAGAATCAAAGTCGCCACAACCTCCCTTTGCCAACCAGAGCCTCCTGCAACTTCATCACCGAACTCTGTCACTGCTGCTAGGACCAGTTATCACCGACAGCATATCACCTTCCCAGACTTCAACTTCCCTCTGTCGAACTACATTAACAACAACCAGAGCCTCCTGCAACTTCATCGTGATTCGCCCCTGAACAACTCGCAACAGCCACTCAATCAAACTCGACTACAATCGAACATCCATAGAAAAAAAAACCCAATCGCGAGCATTCACCAACCACTTTGATCATCGAACGACCTCCCGAGTCGAATTTTGATTGTGAATTGGGATTAGAGAACTGCGTTTAAGTGAAGATCGAATTTTTTTTAGTTTGTGGTATCAATGAAATTGAGATTGAATTTTATTTTTAGTCTACGTTCTAGTGCTTTGAGAATTCTTTTTGGGTATCGGGGACAATTGCGGGTTTGGGCTGTATTTGATTTGTGGGCTTTGGTTTGATTTTGAGTTTTTTTTATAAGAGTAAATTGATTTGTCTTTGTTGCTTTTGAAAAAGGTTAAAATTTTTTTTTTTTTAAGTAAAATAGTACTTTTACGTTTCCTTTCCAAAAAAAAAGAGTCTCTTCTAGAAAAAACGAGGGTTGTTTTGAATTTGTTTTGTTCTTCATTTATTTTAGTTTCTTCTTCGATATAAAAATAAAACTGTGTATATATCTTGTATTTATTTTCAGGTTGCAAAAGCAGAAAAGGAAAGGGAGCTGCTTGCTAAAAATAATTGCTTCGCTTTGCTTGCCAAAAAAAAACTGCTTGGTTGCTATATATATATTGTTTTTATTTGCCTTGCATTGTTGTTTGCTTTCATTTTATAAAAGAAAATTTCAAAAAAAAAAAAATTCATTCGTAGTTGCATTGTTAATACACGTTTAATTTCTGCTTTGCATTTCATCCTAGATTTTGATTAATAACGGTTAGACATCTATAACGCTTAATTGTATATTAACAAATTGTCTTCTTTGAACAATTTAATTTCTCGGTGTCTAGGCTACGGCAAAGAAATAACCATTTATAAATATTACGGTGATTTGTAAATATTATAGTGGTTGTTCCTCTGAAGGTACTTAAACCTTCGGCTGCATTGCTACGGTGATTCGTGGTGCACCGATAACTCCTGCCCGTTACCTGGTTGAGAACTATCTTGTTGATTTAAGATAATTTGTAATTATACAATTTTGGGTTAACTTAGGATAAATCATTTGTAATTAAACCTTGCATTCATTTAGTTGCATTAGTTCATGCATATTTTAAAAAAAAAGCAAAAAAAAATTCAAAAATCCAAAACTAAAAAAAATTGTAAATATTCCTTTTCCCTTGATATTTTTTATTCCTTTTCCTTTGAAATTTCAAAAATCCAAAAAAAAAATTTTAGAAAAAACCAAAATCCAAAAAAAAACATTTTCATCAAACACAAAAAAAATTTGAAAAACCAAAAAAACAAAACAAAAATCAATTTCCCTTTTAATTTTTTTTTATTTGTAGATATTTTTCCTTTATAAAAAAAAGCCAAAAACATTCTTGAAATGTCCGAATTTCCATATTCACTTGAATTTTACAATAGTTGTGAAAATCAATATATTCCATATGATTTCACTCCAAATTCGTATGGATATTTTAATAACAACTATTGCTTAAATGATTCAAATTTTGAACCACAAAATTTTCAAAATGATGATCAACCCTCAAGTCTTGAAAAGAGCATTTCGTCTTTACTTGAAATCTCTACACAACAAAATCAAATGATAAATGATTTGTGTAATTCATATTTGGGCTATGATTCAAATTAAAGTTTTCAAAATTATCAAAATTTAAATTCACTTCAAAATTCAAACGATTTCGAGCATAACCCATGCCAATTCAATTTTGCACTCCAAAATGAATTTCAAAATCAAATCGAAAATGTGATCCACTTTTCAAATAATTTTGGCAATGGGAATAATCTCGACTATGATGCAAGTGAAAATTTTTGTTCTCAACAAATCCAAATTGAAAATCCTCAAGCTAATAATTATAAATTGGATTTTATTGAGCAAATGGACGAGATTTACAATGAACACACGGATTCGTTGTTTGAAACGTATATGAAACAACGTGAACAACAAAACCAAATCCCAACGTGTGACGAGGTAAGTAATAATCCATCTTTTACCCAAATCGACGATTTTCAAATAACAACTTTTGAAATTGAAAATAATAATATTAATTAAGTTGTTGAAAACACGGTAATTGAGTTGGATTTCAATTCTTTTGAGGGTGTGGAACCAAATTTAAAATTCGATCTTACTTTTCTCGATTTCGAATGTTTGAATACAACAACTTTGGATTTTGGACTTGAGATACACAATGAAGTTGTTGATAATCCAACAAAGGAAGACGAATTTAATGAACATGAACTTTTTGGACTTTTGGATAACGAGTTGTTAAATTCCGACGGGGAAGATTTAAATCACCACTTTGATTTTGAAATCAATAATTTTGAAGAAGTTTTCAATGATAAGCTTGAATTTCAAATTGGTGAAAATGAACGTGAATTTCAATCAATTGTTTTATCGACCCCAAAAATCATCGAAAAGGAAACAACTCGTACGATTTTTAATAAAACAACATTCGTTTTTCCGAATCAACACTCAACTTTGAAATCTTTTATGGTTTGGTTTTTCGATCTTAAACGGTGTCTCGTATACTTGACGAGACAAATGAATCGGTTTTTGGAAGACTGTTTCATTTACTTTTGACAATATACTTTTTGATCTCGTTTAAATACCGTTAATTTTCATTTAAATAAAGGTCATGTTTTTAGTTTTATTTTTCTCCTTCCACTTGGGTTGACTGTGGGGACACAGTCAAAATCAAGTGTGGGGGGAGACTCACCATCATTTTGAATTTTTCCAAAATTAAAAAAAAATTCTCAAAAACAAAAAAAAACAAACAATTTTTTTTAAAGCATTTTAATTTAATTTTAAAGAAACACTATAAGATAAATATATGGTTTTGGTTTATTAAATTGAAATTTTTGAAATTTAATTTGTCTTAACAAAAATAAAAATGAAGTTTGATTACAAATAACAAAGGTTTAACTCGTATATAGGAAGATTCATACGTGTTAATTATGAAATACATCCTAATTGAAAATCTTTGTTTTAAAAGTGGTTGATTTAAAGTAAAGGATATAACATTTTTTTGTCTTCTAAGTTAAGTGGTGCTAAGACGATTTTGCAAAACTCTCTCTTTCCAAAAAAAAAGTTGAAAAAAAAACATATAAAAAAAACAAAACATTTGTATATATGTAAATATTTTCTATTAACACCTACGGTCGACAGGTGTTCACACTTGTGTGTTCACTCGCCATGCTCTGTACCCTTCTCATATAAGCCCGAAAGGCGGTGCATGATCGGTATATCTGGCCTCAGTTTATCTGAGCTAGGTGTGTATATATATAAATTCTTTTTAATAATGCCTACAGTCAATAGGTGTTCACACTCGTGTGTTCACTCGCCACGCTCTGTATTCCCCTCACATCAGTCCGCAAGGCAGTGCATGGGTAATATATCTGGCCTCAGTTTATGTGAGTTAGGCATATGTAAATATTGTAAATATCAATAAAATTTTCAAAAAAAAATGGAGAGAGTAAGCAAATGAAATCCAAGCACTATTTTAACTTATTTGATTTGATTTGTTATTGAAATGAAATGAAATACCACTTTAATAAACTTTGATAATCAACTAAGGACCTATTTCATGGTTACACTTTGTTATCAACTGAAACAACGAGTTAAACTATTGTCTATTTGTTATGATAACTTAATTTTTGTTGGAAATTTTGACGAGTAAATGACTTAAATTTCAAGATAATGACCAGACCTATATTTAACTTGTTTGTGTTAATTTAAAAGTAAATCCTTTATTCGTAAGTATTTGCAAAAACTTGCATTCACATCTTTGTAAATAAATCTTGAATTTTGTAAATATTTTCATCCTGCACTTGGATTTTGTGGGTAGTATTCGATGAAAGCCCTCACGAGACAACACTCGTCCTACTGGGGACACCCAGAGGTTTAACGGCTTGTTGCATACGCTCAACGCAATCGTGCTCCCTACGAAAACGGATTTATCTTAGTTTTCCTTTATTCGAGGATGAATAAAAAGAAAAGTGTGGGGGTATTTGATGTGCACGTAAATGTGCATATTTTTACCACCATATTTAATCTATTTAAATTAAATAAATGATCATATCGGGCATTTTAACTTGTTTAAACCAAAATTCATATTATTTTCAAATCGTCACATATTCATCTTCATACAAGGGAAAAATGGTCATTTTTGTGCATATATTAATTTGAGAAAAATTAATTGGAAATTTATATATATTTGTGTAGGAATTTGATCTCAAATAGGAGTGGTTTCATGAAGACACATGCATGCACAAGAGTGAAGAGAACAAATGAAAATGGAAATAATTCAAAGTGAAGATAATGGAGGACCCCACCTACCCACTTACCTTAATGTACAAATTAGAGGCTAATGCACATGCTTATGGAATTAATGGCTTCATGTACACTTAAAATGAGGATTATTTGAAGCTAATGGTTACTTGGCCTTCACACTTCCTAAGAGGGTATTTTGGGCATTCCCCAAAAATATGAATTAGGGTTTAACACTTGTATATATACCCCTTATGTTTCATGTAACCCTCTCCTCTCTCTTAGTCTCCCCTCCCTTAGTCTCTCTTTAGATTAGTTTAGGCTCAAAATAAAAGAAAGCTTCTCTTTTCTTTTCATGGATACTTAGCCATTTCTCTTTATGTACTTTTTTTATGCAACTTCAATACATGTTCTTTTCCTTTTCATGCTTATTTACTTTCATGTTAGTAGTGTAGATTTATTTTTCATGCAAGTAGAATAGTTTTTCTTTACTTTGCTTTCTTTTTCCTTTTCTTTTTCTTTGATGTTGTTAGCTACATTTGTTAATCAAATAACAAATATGAGAGGCTAAACCCCTTCAATTTAGGGGTAATGAAGCTCTCTAATTATGTAGCTTCAACTATTTGTTAATTCATGCTCTCTTTTTGTGCTTAATGATGATGATTGAAGTGGTTTAATTGTTGTTTTTGCCTTGAATTTGATAGCCTATATTGTTGACATCAAATAGGCTATGCTTAAACAATCACTAACACTAATTGCCTCTTCATGAAAATATGATTATGGCAAAAGAAAGTGATTTGAAATTAAAATTTGATGGTCTATATTTCTAATCAATAGTTAATAGGCCATACTTAAAATAGATTTCATTTTCATTGTCAAATTTCATAAAAGTTAGTAAGTGGTTTAAGGGGTGTGTTATAGTTTGATGGCTTATGTTGGCTAATTAATAGCACAAATATGCCATACTTATGATAAGCACATCAATTAAAGCACTAATGACCATAAAAGAGAGATTATGATTTCATATGTGTTGAACTACATGATCTAGAGAGTGGATTTATTCTCTAAATTGTCATTTAACTCTTATATTTGCATTTCTTTTAGTTAGTTAGTTAATTCTCTAATTCTCTAGCTCAACTTTCACTCGACTTTGGTTTAATTTGATTGAATAGATTTTTAAAATCATCAATTCCCTACGGATCGACCCGTATTCGCCACGTACTACAAGTGTACGCCGTGCGCTTGCGGTTATTTTTATTTCTAAATTCGTTCGACGGTTTTCTAAACCGATAGACATTCCGTCGACGAACAAGTTTTTGGCGCCGTTGCCGGGGAATTTGTTTTGATTTTAATTTTCTATTCTTCGAATTATTTTTCATTTGATTTTCGTTGTGTGTTTGTTGTTGTGTTAATTTGTAGTTTAAAAAAATCATTTTGGTTGTGTGTATGTGATTCGTGCTTGTATTTTTCGTTTTGCATTGCATTTACAAAAAAAACATCACAATTTTATTCAAAAAGAAAAAAAAATATTTTATTCCTTTTTCCATTTTACATTATTTTTTTTACATTGCTTTTGCAATTTTTAGTTAAAAAAAAAGATTACAAAAACATTGTTTCATTGCATTTTCTGTTCACTGTCACTGCTCTTCCCCTGCATTCCCTGCTACTTCAACCACAAACCACAAATTCTCAACTGTCAAGTTCAACACTATCAAGTTCTCCACTCTGCACATATACACCAACCTCTACAAGCTACACTGACCAATCCACTACCATACTGCTACTTGATCACAACTACAAACCACCTACTTCAACTGTTCAAACTAACACACAAATTTTCATCAAAACATCTTTAACCCTCTCTATATCAAATTGTCCATCTCTACTCCCACTACAATAGTGCATCTGCATTATCACAGACTTATACCAGTTCACTGTGCGTACTATCGACATCACTCACAGACCATCATTTGTTTCTCGAGTCTGTTTCTCCTCCTTTGCCTCGGGACCGCGACGCCAATCAACACCACCACCACACTGTCTACCATCAGACCAACATCTTACATAGATACCACCTGTTCAACAGTCCACTTCCATCTCCTACAAAGTACAGTATAACCACCACCCTATTGATCAACATTCCACTGCTTTTCCCCTGCATTCCCTAACCACAGTTGCATCAGTAAACACTTCCACACTGACCTACCTGGCTGCTCAACCACATCCTCACTGCCATTCTCCTACCACCCTCACAAACCATTACTGACTTCTACTATTTCAACATAACACCCACTGCCAAACTCGAACATCAGTAATCAACTGCCCTCTCCTCTACAACCAACACTGACTGCAAGTTCAACTTGCCTTGCCGAATCACCCAAGCTTCCTCAAACTCAAACTTCAACTCAAACTGCAATACATCCTCATCCACTACATCATCATACAACAACCACCTTCATAATCATTTCTTTTCACTAACTAGCAATTACTTTGCCCATACAAACTTCTCCACGATTCTCTGTCCTTCAAAAAACTTCATCGTATCAACACTTACTTCCTGCATCACTTACTTTCTGCATATCTTCATCGCTACCAATTGCAAGCTTCCATACATCAGCCTCTTGCCGCTTCTTCTCAAAACACCCTTGCAAACTCCTTCCTACTGCCTAGTTCACCACAGTACCTTCACAAAAAACCATTCAACAACCAGAAACCATCACATCATTCCTTACTTCTTCCTGTAGAGACTCCACAACCTCCACGACTTCGACTGCGACTGCACACAATCGAACAATCCCACTCCAAACCACACCACACAACTTCACTGCTCACCAGAATCAAAGTCTCCACAACCTCCCTTTGCCAACCAGAGCCTCCTGCAACTTCATCACCGAACTCTGTCACTGCTGCTAGGACCAGTTATCACCGACAGCATATCACCTTCCCAGACTTCAACTTCCCTCTGTCGAACTACATTAACAACAACCAGAGCCTCCTGCAACTTCATCGTGATTCGCCCCTGAACAACTCGCAACAGCCACTCAATCGAACTCGACTACAATCGAACATCCATAGAAAAAAAAACCCAATCGCGAGCATTCACCAACCACTTTGATCATCGAACGACCTCCCGAGTCGAATTTTGATTGTGAATTGGGATTAGAGAACTGCGTTTAAGTGAAGATCGAATTTTTTTTAGTTTGTGGTATCAATGAAATTGAGATTGAATTTTATTTTTAGTCTGCGTTCTAGTGCTTTGAGAATTCTTTTTGGGTATCGGGGACAATTGCGGGTTTGGGCTGTATTTGATTTGTGGGCTTTGGTTTGATTTTGAGTTTTTTTTATAAGAGTAAATTGATTTGTCTTTGTTGCTTTTGAAAAAGGTTAAAAAAAGATTTTTTTTAAGTAAAATAGTACTTTTACGTTTCCTTTCCAAAAAAAAAGAGTCTCTTCTAGAAAAAACGAGGGTTGTTTTGAATTTGTTTTGTTCTTCATTTATTTTAGTTTCTTCTTCGATATAAAAATAAAACTGTGTATATATCTTGTATTTATTTTCAGGTTGCAAAAGCCGAAAAGGAAAAGGAGCTGCTTGCTAAAAATAATTGCTTCGCTTTGCTTGCCAAAAAAAACTGCTTGGTTGCTATATATATATTGTTTTTATTTGCCTTGCATTGTTGTTTGCTTTCATTTTATAAAAGAAAATTTCAAAAAAAAAATTCATTCGTAGTTGCATTGTTAATACACGTTTAATTTCTGCTTTGCATTTCATCCTAGATTTTGATTAATAACGGTTAGACATCTATAACGCTTAATTGTATATTAACAAATTGTCTTCTTTGAACAATTTAATTTCTCGGTGTCTAGGCTACGGCAAAGAAATAACCATTTATAAATATTACGGTGATTTGTAAATATTATAGTGGTTGTTCCTCTGAAGGTACTTAAACCTTCGGCTGCATTGCTACGGTGATTCGTGGTGCACCGATAACTCCTGCCCGTTACCTGGCTGAGAACTATCTTGTTGATTTAAGATAATTTGTAATTATACAATTTTGGGTTAACTTAGGATAAATCATTTGTAATTAAACCTTGCATTCATTTAGTTGCATTAGTTCATGCATATTTAAAAAAAAAGCAAAAAAAATTCAAAAATCCAAAACTAAAAAAAATTGTAAATATTCCTTTTCCCTTGATATTTTTTAATCCTTTTCCTTTGAAATTTCAAAAATCCAAAAAAAAAAATTTAGAAAAAACCAAAATCCAAAAAAAAAACATTTTCATCAAACACAAAAAAAAATTTGAAAAACCAAAAAAACAAAACAAAAATCAATTTCCCTTTTAATTTTTTTTTATTTGTAGATATTTTTCCTTTATAAAAAAAAAGCCAAAAACATTCTTGAAATGTCCGAATTTCCATATTCACTTGAATTTTACAATAGTTGTGAAAATCAATATATTCCATATGATTTCACTCCAAATTCGTATGGATATTTTAATAACAACTATTGCTTAAATGATTCAAATTTTGAACCACAAAATTTTCAAAATGATGATCAACCCTCAAGTCTTGAAAAGAGCATTTCGTCTTTACTTGAAATCTCTACACAACAAAATCAAATGATAAATGATTTGTGTAATTCATATTTGGGCTATGATTCAAGTTAAAGTTTTCAAAATTATCAAAATTTGAATTCACTTCAAAATTCAAACGATTTCGAGCATAACCCATGCCAATTCAATTTTGCACTCCAAAATGAATTTCAAAATCAAATCGAAAATGTGATCCACTTTTCAAATAATTTTGGCAATGGGAATAATCTCGACTATGATGCAAGTGAAAATTTTTGTTCTCAACAAATCCAAATTGAAAATCCTCAAGCTAATAATTATAAATTGGATTTTATTGAGCAAATGGACGAGATTTACGATGAACACACGGATTCATTGTTTGAAACTTATATGAAACAACGTGAACAACAAAACCAAATCCCAACGTGTGACGAGGTAAGTAATAATCCATCTTTTACCCAAATCGACGATTTTTAAATAACAACTTTTGAAATTGAAAATAATAATATTAATTAAGTTGTTGAAACACGGTAATTGAGTTGGTTTTCAATTCTTTTGAGGGTGTGGAACCAAATTTAAAATTCGATCTTACTTTTATCGATTTCGAAAGTTTGAATACAACAACTTTGGATTTTGGACTTGAGATACACAATGAAGTTGTTGATAATCCAACAAAGGAAGACGAATTTAATGAACATGAACTTTTTGGACTTTTGGATAACGAGTTGTTAAATTCCGACGGGGAAGATTTAAATCACCACTTTGATTTTGAAATCAATAATTTTGAAGAAGTTTTCAATGATAAGCTTGAATTTCAAATTGGTGAAAATGAACGTGAATTTCAATCAATTGTTTTATCGACCCCAAAAATCATCGAAAAGGAAACAACTCGTACGATTTTTAATAAAACAACATTCGTTTTTCCGAATCAACACTCAACTTTGAAATCTTTTATGGTTTGGTTTTTCGATCTTAAACGGTGTCTCGTATACTTGACGAGACAAATGAATCGGTTTTTGGAAGACTGTTTCATTTACTTTTTGACAATATACTTTTTGATCTCGTTTAAATACCGTTAATTTTCATTTAAATAAAGGTCATGTTTTTATTTTTATTTTTCTCCTTCCACTTGGGTTGACTGTGGGGACACAGTCAAAATCAAGTGTGGGGGGGAAACTCACCATCATTTTGAATTTTTCCAAAATTAAAAAAAAATTCTCAAAAACAAAACAAAACAAACAAATTTTTTTTAAAGCATTTTAATTTATTTTTAAAGAAACACTATAAGATAAATATATGGTTTTGGTTTATTAAATTGAAATTTTTGAAATTTAATTTGTCTTAACAAAAATAAAAATGAAGTTTGATTACAAATAACAAAGGTTTAACTCGTATATAGGAAGATTCATACGTGTTAATTATGAAATACATCCTAATTGAAAATCTTTGTTTTAAAAGTGGTTGATTTAAAGTAAAGGATATAACATTTTTTTGTCTTCTAAGTTAAGTGGTGCTAAGACGATTTTGCAAAACTCTCTCTTTCCAAAAAAAAGTTGAAAAAAAAACATATAAAAAAAACAAAACATTTGTATATATGTAAATATTTTCTATTAACACCTACGGTCGACAGGTGTTCACACTTGTGTGTTCACTCGCCATGCTCTGTACCCTTCTCATATAAGCCCGAAAGGCGGTGCATGATCGGTATATCTGGCCTCAGTTTATCTGAGCTAGGTGTGTATATATATAAATTCTTTTTAATAATGCCTACAGTCAATAGGTGTTCACACTCGTGTGTTCACTCGCCACGCTCTGTATTCCCCTCACATCAGTCCGCAAGGCAGTGCATGGGTAATATATCTGGCCTCAGTTTATGTGAGTTAGGCATATGTAAATATTGTAAATATCAATGAAATTTTAAAAAAAAAATGGAGAGAGTAAGCAAATGAAATCCAAGCACTATTTTAACTTATTTGATTTGATTTGTTATTGAAATGAAATGAAATACCACTTTAATAAACTTTGATAATCAACTAAGGACCTATTTCATGGTTACACTTTGTTATCAACTGAAACAACGAGTTAAACTATTGTCTATTTGTTATGATAACTTAATTTTTGTTGGAAATTTTGACGAGTAAATGACTTAAATTTCAAGATAATGACCAGACCTATATTTAACTTGTTTGTGTTAATTTAAAAGTAAATCCTTTATTCGTAAGTATTTGCAAAAACTTGCATTCACATCTTTGTAAATAAATCTTGAATTTTGTAAATATTTTCATCCTGCACTTGGATTTTGTGGGTAGTATCCGCTGAAAACCCTCACGAGACAACATCGTCCTACTGGGGACACCCAGAGGTTTAACGGCTTGTTGCATACGCTCAACGCAATCGTGCTCCCTACGAAAACGGATTTATCTTAGTTTTCCTTTATTCGAGGATGAATAAAAAGAAAAGTGTGGGGGTATTTGATGTGCACGTAAATGTGCATATTTTTACCACCATATTTAATCTATTTAAATTAAATAAATGATCATATCGGGCATTTTAACTTGTTTAAACCAAAATTCATATTATTTTCAAATCGTCACATATTCATCTTCATCCAAGGGAAAAATGGTCATTTTTGTGCATATATTAATTTGAGAAAAATTAATTGGAAATTTATATATATTTGTGTAGGAATTTGATCTCAAATAGGAGTGGTTTCATGAAGACACATGCATGCACAAGAGTGAAGAGAACAAATGAAGATGGAAATAATTCAAAGTGAAGATAATGGAGGACCCCACCTACCCACCTACCTTAATGTACAAATTAGAGGCTAATGAACATGCTTATGGAATTAATGGCTTCATGTACACTTAAAATGAGGATTATTTGAAGCTAATGATTACTTGGCCTCCACACTTCCTAAGAGGGTATTTTGGGCATTCCCCAAAAATATGAATTAGGGTTTAACACTTGTATATATACCCCTTATGTTTCATGTAACCCTCTCCTCTCTCTTAGTCTCCCCTCCCTTAGTCTCTCTTTAGATTAGTTTAGGCTCAAAATAAAAGAAAGCTTCTCTTTTCTTTTCATGGCTACTTAGCCATTTCTCTTTATGTACTTTTTTTATGCAACTTCAATACATGTTCTTTTCCTTTTCATGCTTATTTACTTTCATGTTAGTAGTGTAGATTTATTTTTCATGCAAGTAGAATAGTTTTTCTTTACTTTGCTTTCTTTTTCCTTTTCTTTTTCTTTGATGTTGTTAGCTACATTTGTTAATCAAATAACAAATATGAGAGGCTAAACCCCTTCAATTTAGGGGTAATGAAGCTCTCTAATTATGTAGCTTCAACTATTTGTTAATTCATGCTCTCTTTTTGTGCTTAATGATGATGATTGAAGTGGTTTAATTGTTGTTTTTGCCTTGAATTTGATAGCCTATATTATTGACATCAAATAGGCTATGCTTAAACAATCACTAACACTAATTGCCTCTTCATGAAAATATGATTATGGCAAAAGAAAGTGATTTGAAATTAAAATTTGATGGTCTATATTTCTAATCAATAGTTAATAGGCCATACTTAAAATAGATTTCATTTTCATTTTCATTGTCAAATTTCATAAAAGTTAGTAAGTGGTTTAAGGGGTGTGTTATAGTTTGATGGCTTATGTTGGCTAATTAATAGCACAAATATGCCATACTTATGATAAGCACATCAATTAAAGCACTAATGACCATAAAAGAGAGATTATGATTTCATATGTGTTGAACTACATGATCTAGAGAGTGGATTTATTCTCTAAATTGTCATTTAACTCTTATATTTGCATTTCTGTTCTTTTAGTTAGTTAGTTAATTCTCTAATTCTCTAGCTTAACTTTTACTCGACTTTGGTTTAATTTGATTGAATAGATTTTTAAAATCATCAATTCCCTACGGATCGACCCGTATTCGCCACGTACTACAAGTGTACGCCGTGCGCTTGTGGTTATTTTTATTTCTAAATTCGTTCGACGGTTTTCTAAACCGATAGACATTTCGGCAACGAACAAATAGAGATGATGAACTTAGGACTTATCAAGGTAGACAGCCCGAAGAGATAGCCCCAGAGTCTAGAAACCAAGTACAGTTGAGAATCACAAGGCGTACTTTGAGAGGTAAGTGTTACGACTGAATTTTCTGTAGTCTTTGAACGAATTTAAACGATCAAATCAGATGAGCGAAAGAAGGAGAAATGACCCAAGGACTTTGAGAATATCATAAAAAGGCAAGAAAAAAGAAATAAAAAAAAATTTAGCGAAAAAAGTTCAAAATTTGGAAGATAAAGTTTTTGGAGGAGCCGACTCAAAGCAAACCCACAAAATCCTCACGACTTGAAGCAGGATGCCTTAGAAAAACTCCAAGCTCGACCCGAAGTAATCCATGTAGAAACCCCAAGTGCAACCTGAAGTTTGTTCAGTACCGACCCAAGTGGTAGGGTCGGTACCTACCCATGAAAACTCGGGCCAGACATAAACAAATCTCGAGTCTGACTCCAAGCAAGCGAACTCGGGTCGAACATATAGATATTTCGGGTTTGACTCCAAGCAAACAAAGGAAAACTCAGAGCACAAAAATTTCAGAAAATCTTCAGGTCGAGCCCCAAGCAAACACTCAAATTTCTCAGTTCGAACTCCAGGTCAACAAAGATAGAGGTAAGTATGTGTCCACTCCAAAAATCAAAGATCCCAAAACGCACAAGTGTTGAATCGGTACCGACCTAACACCATGGGTTCTTACTAATATAGGAAATCTCCACCCGTGGATTCTATGTTCTGCCTACACAACCTACTCGACACTAGAAGCCTATTCCAAGTGTTGTTTTATTGATACAATGCAATTCTCTATCGATCTCCACGAACTCTTGAATCAGCAACTCTATTCTTCCACGACTCTGTTATTTGGACTCCGAAACAAGCTAATGTTGGTGCAAACGACTATGTAATCATGAAGCTAAGCACAAGATGAGTCAAATTGAAGAGTTCAAGATGACCAAATTGGCAATCTTATGGAGTTGTACCGACCCATGCCCCGAGAGTCGTATCGACCCGTACAAATTGATGAGGTGGCATCCTACTTTTTTGAAAAATCAATCTACGGCGTGGAAAATGAGGTGGAGATCTTCTGGGTGAGATTTTAGACTTATACCTCTATAAATAGGAGGGTATGTCTCATTTTTCAGGATCTTTTGGATCTTGTACTTCTTACTCTTATTTCTTATAATCACAGCTGGAGTTGTACCGATTCATAACAAAGTTGTACCGACACGTAAGAACTTCTTCCTCCAAGTCAGAATATAAGCAACAAAATCACTAAGTGGACATAGGCCTTGATTTTCCGAACCACTATAAATTGTTATGTGCTCTTTCTTACTCGTTTTTCATTTATTTCTTCACTTGTTTTCTCTACTCAATCTATTGGGTGTTTGTGCCATTTTTAGTTCAAACATTTTGATGCTTACATGGAGAGTTGAACTTAGGCTACTTGGATCCATCATCTACTATTGGATTTCTTAATTCCAAGATATAGATCCAATTTTCCTACCTTATTTTCTACTATTTGGATTTCCCATAATATAAGGGAAGCTATCTGCAATGGCCCCATCAAAAAGAGACCGTTCCACCCGTTCTAGAGCTACTACTGAAGTTGAAAACCAGAATACTCAGCATGTGGATGATGCTGCTCAACTAGAGCAACCGGAGATCTAGAATCCAACTGAAGTCGTGACCAGAATGGAGATGGATAGAATGATGAAGCAAATGGAAGATAGAATCTAGGCCAATCATAATGAGATGAATCAAAAGATGCTGCAAAGCTTGAGACTGCTGAATGAACTAACTCAGAACAACCATAGGAGGAGCAGGAGAGATGCCAGTTCAGAGTCAGAAAGTTCCTCATCATCCGAGCAAAGACGGAGAGATAGGAAGCAGAAAATGACTCAAAACGCTGCTGGAGCATCTCATCAAGGAATAAGGCAAGCCCATGGCTCGGCTTTCTACATTATTACCGACCCAAGTGGACGGTCGGTACCGACCCAACAAATGGTAGGCCCAGCACCGACCCATTGGGTGGCGACATGGATCTGACTTCTGGTTGTGCCTTGGATGATCAAAATCTAGAAAATGGTGCTGCTGCTAATGATACAACCATAGGAATCAAATATGGGGGACTACTAGATGAGTGGATCTCCCAAAGGTTGGGGAACCTAGGTATTGAGAGCCAAACCAAGAGCGTTCGTCGAGCCGAACACTTTGGGCAGATCTCGATCACCGTCGTTCAGCCGAACCTATGGACCCGGAATACTTAGAAGATATGGTCGGGAGACTTGTAAGTGAAACCGCTTTAGAAGTAATGATGAGTGTGGTAACTCTCCAAGTTGGAATCTGTTTACTGAAAACATTCTGCATGAGAGATATCCCCGAAGGTTTGCACTACCAACTATGCCATTGTATAGAGGAACAACGGATCCTTGGCAGCATTTGATGAGATTTGAATGGCATATGGATTTCGCCAGAGCTTCCGATGCCATAAAATACCACCGTTTTCTGATTTTTCTAGAAGGAGTAGCTACGACGTGGTTCATTCGACTTCCCCAAAGCTCCATATTGTCTTTCGCTAAGTTGTCGAAGAAGTTTATAGAACAACTCAATTTACATATTGCACGTCCAAAACATGTAATGTCCTTATCAAACATCTTCCAGAATGATGGAGAGCCACTGAAGGAATTCTTAAATCGGTTTCACATGGCAATGACAGAAGTTACGTATCTCAATGATGACATGGTGCTGATGGCGTTGATTAGAAGGAGTCATCCTGATATGGATTTCGGGGAATGGTTGGAAAGGAAGCCCTCATCAACAATGAATGCTTTTTATAAAACAAGCCAATGAGTACTTACGCATGGAGGAAACACAAAAATATCCATAGAGAACTAGTTCTAGGAACTCAGATGAAGTGATACAAAATAATGTCGCTGTGAAGCAGGCCGGAGGAAACTCTATGAATGCAGCGGTTAACGCCATGAATTCTAATAATCAAAGGAAAAGGAATCAAGCTCCAGGTGGACAACGCAACGATAACAATCAGCATCCGAGGAACTTGAGACCAGAGGAATATACACCTCTAAACGATACGTTGGAAAACATCTACCTTACCACGCAAGGGATAGAGCAGTACTGTGACAACCCGGGATTTTTGGTAGTGTTAATTTAATAAACATTTATTTTAATTAACTAAAATATAAACCTATTATTTTAAAAACAAATAAATATGAGTATTTAGAAGAAAATTATGATTTGGAATGTAAATTTAAGAGTTTTTAAATATTTTAAAAATGAAATCTATTTTGTTCACAACAAAACAAATTAAGCTCTACTTATTGATATTTGATTTCAAATATATTTATGATATAATCTAAATAATAGTTGTTAAATAAAATAAATCTTATTAATACTGAATCTAAGTATAAAGCACATATATTGTCTAAAATTTATAGCCTTAAGAGATTTTGATATTGACACAAGTATAAAAATAAATAATTTTGTTAAAACATACAACATAAACTGAAGATTTAAAGCACAAATGTATAAAATAAAATAAGCACAAAGTATAAAATGAAACAAGACAAAGTATAAAATAAACCTGACACCCACATCTGTGTGTAAATCATTCAAACTAGAAGTTAATAAATACAAACATATGCTTTACATTTGAAAGCTAGTAGTTGATAAAACGAATCTTCTTTCTCAAGCCATATATCTAATTACAAAGTGTACTTTTATATATAAATATCTTTTTACGGCCGAACATAATTATGGTATGCCAACATATTATGAAGCAAGACATTTAATTTCTATCATCTCAGCACAATATTTTGTCAGTTCATAATATTTATAAAAATCTGATCAATCTAAGAAGAAGCTGACCAGTTAAAGCCTCCCTTAAGCATCCTATTCTTTTATTTATATGTGTGTCCATCTACTACTTCAAGTTCGTTCAGAAAAAAAAGAAGAAAAAGAAAAGGAAAACCAGGGAAAAACTAAAACAAGAAAAAGAAACAATGCTCAAATTTTTATTCAAACAAAAACAGTTTTAAAGCTACAGGTTTTCAAAGGGGGAAACAAGAATTATTCTTTGTTCAGCAACTTTGCAGGTGACTAATCTACTACTCTTGTTAAATGTTTAAATCTGTTTAAAATTTATGCTTGTGAGTAACTTTTAAACCAAAATCTTCTTATAATCTATGAGTATGCTTTTAAACAAAAAAATATAGAATGACGGTAGTTAGTAAGTTGCTTAAATCAAACTGGATGTATATGTGTATCTGTATGGATAAATATAAAAGCCTGTATAAAATTCTACCTCTGTTCTATTCTTTCTTGTCATGCCTAAACGTTCAAAAGTCTATATCTCTTCATCTAATTAGTTCTGGGTTGTGATGTCTGAAGGAATTATGGTTGAATTCGAGTATACTTTGTTTTAAAAATAACTTCGTAAGCTGTTATCAGATGAGAACATTGGAAAGTAAGAGTTACATTGGGTAGTTAAATATTGCCAGGAATTCAAACATCCTAATTTACGTTTTCACTAAGATGAATGGATTCGGCAGGAAAATAAAGAATTTTAATATTGTTTTCATGAATTTTAAATTTGTAAATTATGAGATATTATGTGTAGATCGGAATTTTGGTTTTAATCATTCTCTGATGATCTCGATGGTCGGACGTGTCGGGGCTGAGGCTAGGGATTGTTGGTTGATCGTTGATTGTGGGAAAAATACTGGAGGAATTTCTTGAATGTTGTGGTGGTTGAGAATCGGTGGAATAGGGTTTAAGGGCCTGTTGAGTTCGATGTTGGAATTGTAAGCATCGCGACGGCGAAGGAAGACCGGACTTGGCCGGAGTGGGTGAGTTAGGCATGCCTGTCTATGGCGTAGGTATGGGCGGAATATAGTGGCCTCTGGCTACCTGAAGCGGTGATGCGGAGGAGTGTTCGATGGGTAGGTTTAGTTGTGGGTTGTGTCGTTATGCTCGATTTCGTATTGATGGTGGTTTCAGGTATCTGGGTAGTCGAGGACCTCGACGAAGCTATCGCCGACTTGTCTGAGATTGATTTGGCGATCAGAGTAGTGTGTGGTAACGTGCACGTGTACAGCGTGTACGAGAAGTTGATGGATCAGGGTGGTTCGGCAGGGAAGTTCGCATTCGAGCTGAGTGTGTTAGGTTCGCTCGTATCGATGTTGTTGGGAGACGTCGAGCTGGTCGAAGCTGATCTCTCTGGCTCGGGCTTCCTCTCGAAGCTTTGGTGATTTCCTGAAAGTAGTGTTGGAGAGGAAGAAGTAGTCTTTTTGTTTGGGTTATTATTAACTGTGTTTGGGCTCGGCCCATTGCTGTGAAATGAGTGAATTTTAAAAAGCACGGTTGCTTTGGTTTTGTTTAGTCTTGGGCTTTTGGTCTGGCCTGTTGAGTTGCTCATTTTAACAGAATTTGGTTTGTTTTCACGAGAAGATTGTTTAAAAATATAAATCCATAACCAATGTGAGCATAAAATCAAGCTTGATTTATTAAAAGTAATTTTTTTTATAAAAAAAAACGAAGTTCTTTAATGTAAATGCTTATTTAAAGTTTTACATGGACAAAGAAATGTTAAAAGATTTAAAATTTTTTATGCTTTAAGTCTATTTAATTTAGGCAAATTTAAATGAGAAAATTTATTATAAATTCACCAAGCTTTTGGAAAATAAGTTTATTGTTAATCCTTGGGTTCATTTAAATAAATTAGGGTACATTTAGAATGATTAAATTAACAACTAAGAATAAAGGGTTATTTACTTAATTAAATTAATAAGATTAATTTAAGTTAATGAACTAGGATAAATTAATCATTTGATGATTAGTTAAATATAATTACTTAATGTAATTAATAAAATGTAACTACTTAGTGAAGTAATTAATGGGTTAATACTAATTGGGATTAATTGAAGAAGAGCAAGAGTAATAAATGTGAAGGGTGAAGAATAAATAAATTTATGTATGAAATAAGGCTTAATTTAATTAAAGAATAATTAATCAATGATGATTGATTAAGATGAAAAAATAAACGATTAATTAACTGGTTGGTAATATGTTAAGGTCGGGTAACCTAGGCAATGAAGGATTAGATTTGATCTAATCTGAGACAAATTAAAATAAAATTTTGGAAATGAAGAATTTTGCATTTGAATGATTTAATGATGTTGAATGCCTTAAATGGGCTGATATACCTGGTATGAAATGTTGCATGGCACGATATGTTTAGGTGTACAGCGATATTATGGTTATTTATCGATGATGAATTGCCATGTAAAAATGACATCTTGTATTATTAAATTGAATTTCACTTGAGAATTTGGGTTAAGGTGTATTGAATTCGAAGAGATCGGAGTTGGGTATTAGTAAATACCCAAAACCTCGTCGATTCCTATAGATTGATATGTGAATTCAATAGGCTGGAATGAAATGATTTAAGTGAATTGGACTATTAAATCTAAATTCTGGTACTGGGAAAAATTGATGAGTGAAATAAGTGATGTCTTTAACATATTGGGAAATTTGTAAATTGGAAACGAGTTACCCCGGGTTTTATTTAAGTTGTATGTTTTGTATTCCATGTTAGATGGGTTTACTCACGCTGGTTTCCAGCCTGCCCGGGTGTTACTTTGATGTAATGCTTGGGTCAGACAAAGTATTACAGATTTTCAGGTAAGGACATTCTGGAGCTCAGGAGATGAGCTGGATGGCAGGATCGTATGGAGTGTTTCCGCTGTGATATTTCTATTTATCTAGGATATGTTGATTTGTATATGTCCAGTGATTATGTATATGTATAACTCTGATCTATAAAATGTAAATGTATTGATACAGTTCTTCTTTGTAAAACTGTTATTTTACTTGATATTATATTTTGATCTGCTGCGAATGTGAGAATCTGTGTTGTGTTTCTGTTTCTTCTTCTTCTTTCTTAACTATCTAGAATTTTCGTGATTGAAAACTCCGGGTCGTTACACTTGGTATCAGAGCGAAGGTTAAGCGAGAAATTTGGCTCTGGTGGGTATACTCATAAGGATAGGGTCAATAGTACCCTAAAATGAGTTGAGTATTTATATATATATGAGAGCGTACTTGTTATTTTCATATATAAAGATTTTAAATGATTTTATAGAAGAATATATTTTGATATATATAAAGCAATATTTCTTACTAATAAATGTTAAAGTAATTGGTTGTTAAAAATTATTGGAATTAAATAAAATAATGAGAATTAAGTGGTAATAGTAATACAACCAAATTGAAATTGAATGAAGATAAATTTAAAATGAATCTAAACTGAAATTAAAATCCTGAATTTGTAGAAATGTTTTCAGAATAAAGATAATAATAAATTGGTTTCCAGATATGATAATCTTGGTTATTATCATAAATGGTTGTTGTGTTTAATAATGAGATGTTGTTAATGAGTAAGCAAGATGAAATGTTTTAGGGAAGTAAAACATTTAGGCAAGTATGACTTATAAATTGGAACTGAAGTTGATATAAATTGTGAAGCTTTAAATCTGAACCCAGAATTTGAGAATTGTTTCAAAGTGATAAAGAGATCATAAATAATATTATTTGAATGAAAGGGCTTGATTCAAACAGGAGTTGTTTGAAAATTTAAAGGAATTTGTTTGAATTAAAAACCCAAGGTGGTTTAAATTTTAAGGATAACTTAGTGGGTAAAAGAAATAATATGTATATATGGGGAATATACATAATATCAAAAATAGTTTGAAACAAACTTTAAATGTTGAGTTTAAAAATTTGGAATGAGATGTGATACCCAAGGTGATAAGTTTTTGAACTTATAAGATTATTAATGTGAAGTTTAAAATTTGAAGTGGGAATTCAAATTTGAGTAAGTTTGACGGGATTAAATTGAATTTAACCTGGAAGAAGTTAAATAAGTTTGAATGAACCACCTGATTTGGAAATTCCAAAATGAAATTGAGGTTTAACTTGGGAAGTTAAATGGTTAATTTGAATTGGGAGTTTGTGTGATCTCAAAATGGGTTTGAGATCTGGAAATTGAGTATTAATGGATGATTTAGAATAAATTGGATGATGTCATCCTATTGTTATTAATAATCTTTGAATTGTGAATTAGATTTGTTTAAATAAATGAAGAAATGGATTGTGGTGATATATGCATTATTGAGATAATAGGGAAATTAAACCTTAATTTGAAATTAAGGACATGGGATTACTTTGAACTGAACTATTTGAATAGCTGAATTTGTAAATTAAAATTGTTTTTGAATTCTTATTTGAACTTTGTAATAAATTAAGTATAGATAATATGAATTGGAATTTTGAAATTTGAACTCAGAATTAAATGGTTAGGTTGTTAAATTAAAAGTAAAGGTAAATTTGATTTATGGGATTAAATCAACCTTTGAAATAATAACTCGAATTTGTATAATTCAAGATGGTTTAAAGTGAAATGAAATTGAAAGTTAATTGGAAATTTAGCAATTGATTGGAAATGGAGATTGGGAAGTTGAACAGTTTGACTCTGGACTATTTTCAAAATAAATTGTTTAATATAAACCTATTTTTCCAAACTATTTACTATACAACTTTTCTTTTTAAACCCAAACCATCTTCTACTTATTTTACAAATATTTTTGTAACCATTTAACAATTTTTCAAATGTTTTATAAACTAATTATTGCTTTTCAACTACTTAATAATTAGTTATTATTTTACGAATATTTAGCAATTATTTTACTATTTCCCCACTATCTTACAATTACTTAACCTTCTACAGCTATTTTACAAACTAATAATTATTTTTCAACCACTTATCTATTCTTCAAATTTTTCAAGCTATTTTCAAAATATAAACTGGTCAGAGTTCAAACTGTTATTGATTGAATACCCAACTCCGATAAGAATTGAAGTGATAATCCAAATAGGGATTAAGGCAAATGTGAATAAGTGAATAAAATCAAAGTGAATGTGAATAGAAAGGAAATTGATTTAACTGATAATCAATGAAGATAGATACGTAGGATGTACATATATTATTCTATTCGCATAGTGATTTGATCCAGATTTGAGCACAGAATTTCGAGATAGTATTATCGATCCGAGTTGGGATTTTTTCGCTCGATTTTCGACGGTGAACCTGGATATGGATTTTTGATTGGTTCTGGATAATATCTATCATAGTTGTGACTATGCAAGGAGAATACCGGTTTCTGATCGAGAAACCAGATCTGAGTCCGCACTAGGAAGTCGGATGGACAATACTAGTTCGGAAGTGAAATTGTGTGATCGAGTGAGCGATCAAATTGATATGGTGTACGAATGATATGTGTACATCGTACGAGTTGGAATGAAATTGATATTGAAAATTGGTGGATAAGAAATGTAAAATGATTTTTGAAGTGAAAAGTCTATTTGTGAAATATAATGGAATTGGATATTTCTTTGGTTGAAATTCACTTTATGGAGGTAAGTAATATGGTAAATAACTTTATAAAAGAGTAATCAAATTTGAATATTTGATTTGGAATAAACAAATTTATATATCATTGTTATATATGGAAAACTTCCCTAATTGAATCTATTGCCAGAAGGAAATGATTTTTGAAAGTGTTTGAAAAAAAAGAATTTTTACAAGTATGAATTAAACCAAAGATTTTCCAAGATTATTATATATATGTATATATAAAAAGGATTTGTGAAAATGATTTTGAGGAAAGGTTTTTGGAACCTTTGAATTTTGGAAAGGCTTTTGATTTTTGGGTAAAATCAATATTGGAATTTGGAAAAGCCTGATTTGTGAATTATCGATTTTGGGAATCGATTTTGTGTAAAGGCATTTATATGAGATTCATACTAGGTATATGATTTGGAAAATACTATATGTGTATAGTATAAAGTATTTTGAGATTTGCTCTGGGGAAAAAGGCGCTCCCTTGAAATGAACTTCTCAGGAGTGCCACAGGGTGGCACTGCCTTAAGCCTCTAAAGGGGAGGTTCTAAAGTTGATCCTGTGAGGAGTCCGGACAAAACTAGTTCCTGAGGATTATTTGTGTAGCGAAAGTCGAGGGGCTGGTGCCTACAGGGGCATTTGGGTTATGCTGTGACGACAGTGTAACTCAATGTCACTGCAATCTACTACAGACCATAGCGAAAGTCGTGTGTGCCGCTGAGAGCCAACAGTCTACGTTTGATTTTATATCGGTAGACTACGACACTATGGTAATATAGCGAAAGTCGTGTGTGCCGCTGAGAGCCAACAGTCTATGTTTGATTTTACATCGGTAGGCTGCGACCTATGTTAGAGTGGAGAAGTTTCATTTTGACAGCGAAAATCGTGTGTGCCGCTGAGAGCCAACAGTTACATGGACTTTTGCTGCGATGGCAACGTAACCCTGGAATGTAACTGCGATCTGTTGTGGGTTCCATGGCGTAATCGAGGGGCGCGAAGACCTACAGTTACATGGACTTTTGCTGCGATGGCAACATAACCCAGGATGTAACTGCGACCATGGATGGGGGTGATGATTTCCAAAGCATTCTCACCAAAGATATTTTCTCTATTTTCGAAACTATTTTCTATATTTTCAATAAAATTATTTTCAAAAGTACTTTTACTAGGTGTTGAAAACGGGTTTACCAAGTACTTATAGATTTTCAGTCCTACGCCTGATCAACGTATGACCGAATCTCTATGGGAACGAGGAAGGACTTGTTGAAACATCGAGTTACAAAAGTATTTTTATAAAAACGACTTTGGAATAATATTATGTAGGTATTTAAAAGTGTTTTAAAAATGATCACAGATTATTTATCTGATTTTAAGCATTTACATAAATCCGGGCTTCTTTCCTTTTCGAGGACGAAAAGTTCTAAAGAGGGGAGGAATGTGACAACCCGGGATTTTTGGTAGTGTTAATTTAATAAACATTTATTTTAATTAACTAAAATATAAACCTATTATTTTAAAAACAAATAAATATGAGTATTTAGAAGAAAATTATGATTTGGAATGTAAATTTAAGAGTTTTTAAATATTTTAAAAATGAAATCTATTTTGTTCACAGTAAAACAAATTAAGCTCTACTTATTGATATTTGATTTCAAATATATTTATGATATAATCTAAATAATAGTTGTTAAATAAAATAAATCTTATTAATACTGAATCTAAGTATGAAGCACATATATTGTTTAAAATTTACAGCCTTAAGAGATTTTGATATTGACACAAGTATAAAAATAAATAATTTTGTTAAAACATACAACATAAACTGAAGATTTAAAGCACAAATGTATAAAATAAAATAAGCACAAAGTATAAAATGAAACAAGACCAAAGTATAAAATAAACCTGACACCCACATCTGTGTGTAAATCATTCAAACTAGAAGTTAATAAATACAAACATATGCTGTACATTTGAAAGCTAGTAGTTGATAAAACGAATCTTCTTTCTCAAGCCATATATCTAATTACAAAGTGTACTTTTATATACAAATATCTTTTTACAGCCGAACATAATTATGGTATGCCAACATATTATGAAGAAAGACATTTAATTTCTATTATCTCAGCACAATATTTTGTCAGTTCATAATATTTATAAAAATCTGATCAATCTAAGAAGAAGTTGACCAGTTAAAGCCACCCTTAAGCATCCTGTTCTTTTATTTATATGTGTGTCCATCTACTACTTCAAGTTCGTTCAGAAAAAAAGAAGAAGAAAAAGAAAAGGAAAACCAGGGAAAAACTAAAACAAGAAAAAGAAACAAAGCTCAAATTTTTATTCAAACAAAAACAGTTTTAAAGCTATAGGTTTTCAAAGGGGGAAACAGGAATTATTCTTCGTTCAGCAACTTTGCAGGTAAGTAATCTACTACTCTTGTTAAATGTTTAAATCTGTATAAAATTTATGCTTGTGAGTAACTTTTAAACCAAAATCTTCTTATAATCTATGAGTATACTTTTAAACAAAAAAATATAGAATGACAGTAGTTAGTAAGTTGCTTAAATCAAACTGGATGTATATGTGTATCTGTATGGATAAATATAAAAGCCTGTATAAAATTCTACCTTTGTTCTGTTCTTTCTCGTCACGCCTAAACGTTCAAAAGTCTATATCTCTTCATCTAATTGGTTCTGGGTTGTGATGTCTAAAGGAATTATGGTTGAATTCGAGTATACTTTGTTTTAAAAATAACTTCGTAAGCTGTTATCAGATGAGAACATTGGAAAGTAAGAGTTACAGTGGGTAGTTAAATATTGCCAGGAATTCAAACATCCTAATTTACGTTTTCACTAAGATGAATGGATTCGGTAGGAAAATAAAGAATTTTAATATTGTTTTCATGAATTTTAAATTTGTAAATTATGAGATATTATGTGTAGATCGGAATTTTGGTTTTAATCATTCTCTGATGATCTCGATGGTCGGACGTGTCGGGGCTGAGGCCAGGGATTGTTGGTTGATCGTTGATTGTGGGAAAAATACTGGAGGAAATTCTTGAATGTTGTGGTGGTTGAGAAACGGTGGAATAGGGTTTAAGGGCCTGTTGAGTTCGATGTTGGAATTGTAAGCATCGCGACGGCGAAGGAAGACCGGACTTGGCCGGAGTGGGTGAGTTAGGCGTGCCTGTCTACGGCGTAGGCATGGGCGGAATATAGTGGCCTCTGGCTACCTGAAGCGGTGATGCGTAGGAGTGTTCGATGGGTAGGTTTGGTTGTGGGTTGTGTCGTTATGCTCGATTTCGTATTGATGGTGGTTTCAGGTATCTGGGTAGTCGAGGACCTCGACGAAGCTATCACCGACTTGTTTGAGATTGATTTGGCGATCAGAGCAGTGTGTGGTAACGTGCACGTGCACAGCGTGTACAAGAAGTTGATGGATCAGGGTGGTTCGGCAGGGAAGTTTGCATTCGAGCTGAGTGTGTTAGGTTCGCTCGTATCGATGTTGTTGGGAGACGTCGAGCTGGTCGGAGCTGATCTCTCCGGCTCGGGCTTCCTCTCGAAGCTTTGGTGATTTCCTGAAAGTAGTGTTGGAGAGGAAGAAGTATTCTTTTTGTTTGGGTTATTATTAATTGTGTTTGGGCTCGGCCCATTGCTGTGAAATGAGTGAATTTTAAAAAGCACGGTTGCTTTGGTTTTGGTTAGTCTTGGGCTTTTGGTCTGGCCTGCTGAGTTGCTCATTTTAACAGAATTTGGTTTGTTTTCACGAGAGGATTGTTTAAAAATTTAAATCCATAACCAATGTGAGCATAAAATCAAGCTTGATTTATTAAAAGTAAATTAAAAAAAAAACCGAAGTTCTTTAATGTAAATGCTTATTTAAAGTTTTACATGGACAAAGAAATTTTAAAAGATTTAAAATTTGTTATGCTTTAATTCCATTTAATTTAGGCAAATTTAAATGAGAAAATTTATTATAAATTCGCCAAGCTTTTGGAAAATAAGTTTATTGTTAATCCTTGGGTTCATTTAAATAAATTAGGGTATATTTAGAATGATTAAATTAACAACTAAGAAGAAAGGGTTATTTACTTAATTAAATTAATAAGATTAATTTAAGTTAATGAACTAGGATAAATTAATCATTTGATGATTAGTTAAATATAATTACTTAATTTAATTAATAAAATGTAACTACTTAGTGAAGTAATTAATGGGTTAATACTAATTGGGATTAATTGAAGAAGAGCAAGAGTAAAAAATGTGAAGGGTGAAGAATAAATAAATTTATGTATGAAATAAGGCTTAATTTATTTAAAGAATAATTAATCAATGATGATTGATTAAGATGAAAAAAAATAAACGATTAATTAACTGGTTGGTAATATGTTAAGGTCGGGTAACCTAGGCAATGAAGGATTAGATTTGATCTAATCTGAGACAAATTAAAATAAAATTTTGGAAATGAAGAATTTCACATTTGAATGATTTAATGATGTTGAATGCCTTAAATGGGCTGATATACCTGGTATGAAATGTTGCATGGCACGATATGTTTAGGTGTACAGCGATATTATGGTTATTTATCGATGATGAATTGCCATGTAAAAATGACATCTTGTATTATTAAATTGAATTTCACTTGAGAATTTGGGTTAAGGTGTATTGAATTCGAAGAGACCGGAGTTGGGTATTAGTAAATACCCAAAACCCCGTCGATTCCTATAGATTGATATGTGAATTCAATAGGATGGAATGAAATGATTTAAGTGAATTGGACTATTAAATCTAAATTCTGGTACTGGGAAAAATTGATGAGTGAAATAAGTGATGTCTTTAACATATTGGGAAATTTGTAAATTGGATACGAGTTACCCCGGGTTTTATTTAAGTTGTATGTTTTGTATTCCATGTTAGATGGGTTTACTCACGCTGGTTTCCAGCCTGACCCAGGTGTTACTTTGATGTAATGCTCGGGTAAGGACGTTCTGGAGCTCAGGAGACGAGCTGGATGGCAGGATCGTATGGAGTGTTTCCGCTGTGATATTTCTGTTTATCTGGGATATGTTGATTTGTATATGTCCAGTGATTATGTATATGTATAACTCTGATCTATAAAATGTAAATGTATTGATACAGTTCTTCTTTGTAAAACTGTTATTTTACTTGATATTATATTTTGATCCGCTGCGAATGTGAGAATCTGTGTTGTGTTTCTGTTTCTTCTTCTTCTATCTCTTTCTTCTTTCCTACCTATCTGGAATTTTCGGGATCGAAAACTCCGGGTCGTTACAAGTACAAGAAGCTACCTTGGAGAGAGGCAACTGATGAACAAAAGTGCTTAGGGAAATACTGTCGTTTCTATGAAACTCAAGGACATAACACTAATGAGTGTTGCAATATGAAACGTCTGATCAAGGAGATGATAAGGAATAACAAGCTCTAGCGATACGTTAAGGAACCGCCAAATGGTGGGGAAACTGCAAGACCCTAGGGCCTACTTACTTTAGGAGAACTGCTCGAATCCAGCGGTCAGGGGCTAAGATGAGCAGATGAAAGACTGGTCATCAACTAACCGGTCACCTACGGATGAAGCAACAACCAATGACAATGCTGCCCCATTCTTCATTATTTAATTTCCTTTTGCAAATAAGCTTCCTAGTAACACAAGGGGCACTGTAAATAGGCAAGCCTTGCCATTTCTTCTGCTCATTAATAAAATTTGCTTCTTGAGCTGATGGAACCATGCTCCTACAAATAACTTTCGTATGCCATATAGTAAGCCACATGACACTTCTTGAACCGACAGTACCGTCGGGTCGACGGTAACATTCGACCACTAACTGTCTAAGAACCAGTGTTGCTCCAACAACATCAGGAAGGTCCAAAATGTTGGATCGATGATTACATTTGATCCCTAACCTTCTGAGAACCGATATTGCTCCGGAAACATCAAGAAGGTCCGAACCACTGGGTCGACGGTTACATTCGATCCCTAACCTTCTAAGAACCAGTGTTGCTCTGGCAACATCGAGAAGGTCCGAATCGTTTGGTTGACGGTCACATTCGATCCCTAACCTTCTGAGAACTGGTGTTGCTCCGACAATGTTAGCAAGGTCCAAACCGTCTATTCGATGGTAACATTCGATTCCTAACCTTCTGAGAACCAGTGTTGCTCCGGCAACATCAGGAAGGCCTGAACCATTGGGTTTATGGTCACATTTGATCCCTCATCTTATGAGAACCGATATTGCTCCGGTAACATCGGGAAGGTTCGAACCACAGGGTCGACGGTCACATTCGATCTCCAACCTTCTGAGAACTGGCGTTGCTCCAGCAATGTTAGGAAGGTCCAAGAAAGAACCTATCATTTCCCATCTTTTATAGAACAAAACGGCTTTTTGAGTTAGAGACTTTGTTTTTCCATTACTTAAAAGTGGTGACTTGATCGACTCGAATGAATCTACATGTGTATAGTGCAGGCATGCAGGTACTCGGAGATAGTGCCAACCAAATTTCTGTAGTCCATGATCGAACCCCTGAAGTTCTTCTCGGTATCCAGAGATTGATACCATCCAACTCTTGTCTTCGGATTAGGAGCTGGAGTATAAACAAAAGATGGACGTGACACGACTGTCCATCAGCCAACTCTAGTCTTTGGATTAAGGCAGGAGTATAAACTAAAGATGGACGTGACAAGACCGTCCATCAACCAACTCTTACCCTTGATGTGGAGGCATGAGTATAAACCCTTAAGCGTATGTGACCTGGCCATCCATATACTAATCTCGTCCTTGATGTGGGGGCAGGATCACAAACCAAAACGAATGTGATACGACCGTTTACTCTCTCAAATCTTGTCCTTGGATTGAGGGCGGTAAGCCAAAATAGACATGATAATACCATCCACTCCTTGACATTTTTCCCGGAGTAGGCATAACGAAAGATCCATACCCAGCGTAAGGTGGAACCTTACCCATGAACTTTGAACCGACACTCAGAGTTAGGTGCAGTTGGAAATAAACATTCTGGCTGAGGATGTATGAATTACATTCTTAAGTAGTTAACTTAAACTAGCACCCAATCTTGGTGCAATCAAAAATTGCTATCCTGGAAAGAGGTACCTAAACTGCTATCCTAAGTGGTTAATCTTAATTGATGCCCAAAGGCAGGCACGATCAAACTTAGAATCGCATAGAGGAAAATGAAAAGGCTGATTCACCAGCTAAGTAAGCCAGTTCTGAAGATGCGCAACTCATGGGCTTGGTTTCAATGGAAGTATTATTAGCTCCGAGTGTCGACCAGATGGACGCCGATTGGATCTCGAAGGCTAAACCAGAAAAGAAGTCATGGATGACTCTAATAAAAGACTACTTGCAAAGAGGAATCCTTTCAGACAGAAGGAACGAGCGATGAAAGCTCCTTCTCCAAGTTTCAAGGTATATCCTTTAGCAAGGAGAACTTTATTGGAAGGGATTCTCGATCCTAATGCTACGGTGTGCTGTCAACGACAAGGACAAATGAGTCCTGAGTGAAGTTCATAAAAGTGCATATGGCGACCACAACGAGGGGCAAACCCTAGCGAAGAAGATTCTCCGCTACAGATACATCTAGCCAACTGCCAACCGAGACGCAGCTGGTTACATCCAAAAGTGTGACAAGTGCTAGAGATTTGCTAAAATTCTAAGAGCCCCACCAATAGAGATTATTCAAAAGGTCAGTCCCATGCCATTTGCAGTTTAAGGAATTGATATCGTCGGTGTGTTGCTGATATCTAAAGGCGACGCGAAGTATGCCATTGTCGCATTTGACTACTTACCAAATGGGCCGAGGAAAATCCATTTGCCATGATCACCACAAAGAAAGTAATTAACTTTGTTGTTTGGAATATCATCTGTCATTTTGGAGTTCCATAGGCAATCATTACCAATAATTGGACCCAATTCGCCGGTACATAATTCAAAGATTTCTATTGTCGACATCGCATAGAGAAAAGATTTGCTACGATGGCACACCACAAGGCGAATGGACAAGTTAAAGTTGTAAAAAAGATTTAGCACTTTTGGCTATAAAAAAGATTTGTTGCGGTGGCACACCCCTAGGCGAATAGAGAGAGATTTGTTGCGGTGGCTTAGAGAAGAGATTAGCACTTTTGGCTTATCGGATGACCCACAAGTCAGCGACTCACTACAATCCCAGGACAAATGAGCAACTCCTTCTAGAGTCCTTGTATGATTGATGAGAAGCGCGTGAAGTTGACTTGAAAGCAGCTGCGTACTGAAGCCGGGGCGCCCAATACTCAACACAAAGGTTAGGAATCAAACCTTTGAAATTGGCGGCTTGGTCCTCAAATGAATCTTCCCAGGCCCTCGGAACTTGGGTTCGAGTTGGGAAAGTCCATACATAATAGAGTAAAAGCTTGGAGACGGAACTTTCAGGCTTACGACGATTGACGGGATTTCACTCCCGAGGGCATGGAATAGCGAAAACTTGCGACGCTATTTCACTTAGAAATAAATTTATGCACAATTGATTAAAGCCATTGTAGGTGTGTAGGTACCCAGAGTTAGGTGCAGACCAAACTTCTACGATCCATTATTGGACTCTTAAAGTTCAACCTTCCTTGGCATCCGAAGGTAAATGCCAGTCAACTCTTTTAGCCATCGACATGAGAGCAAATCAAAGTGGATGTGACATGATCGTCCACTCATTTGCTTGTGCTTGGAGTTCGGTAGGGCGTTAATGTATTTCTTAGAGGATGGCAAGGTCGAAGATTCTTGCTTGGAGTAGGCGAGGCAAAAGATCCGCACTCGATGAAAGGCGGGATATTACTTATAAACTTCGATCGATGCCCCAAGTCTGGCATGATCGAATGTTACTACCCTAGAAAAGGACACCTAAACCTTGATCTTAAGTGGTTAGCCCTGACCAATGCCTGAAGTTTGGCATGGTCGAAACACGCATCCCGGAGAAGGATATCCGACTTGCCATTCAAGGAAATTTACTTCAATCGACGCCGAGAGGAAGGCACGATCACATTTAAATTTCCTCCAAAAGAAATGCTTGAATCACCTTTTCAAGTGATCGAAATTCGACCGGGTTCCAAAAGTAGATACGGTTACAGCTATATGCCCAAAGATAGGCGCTTCAACGATTGCTTTACGTCGAAAGGCCAGAAAAGCACGAAATGGGCTAATGACTTAGTCCGACAATAATCCTAATAAGAAATGGATCGCAAGTATATTGAATGGAAAGTGCATCTCTCAAATACTTAGACAAATTCACACAAGGATTGGACGAAACAAAAGTCTTTTTTATTCACATTTGAAATAGAACTTTGAAAGAAAAGTACGGTTTTTATTTGCACCTAAGTTGAAAACATAAGCGGGGGTTGAACCCGCACAACGCCGACTGTTAACTCAAAAAATCGATCAACACCCTAGATTGAGTGTGAAAGCACCAGCCCTGTTCTTACAGAGCAATAATATAGAAAATAAATGTAAAAAGAGCAGAAATAGTAAAAAGACAAGAAGATTTTTATAGTGGTTCGGCTGTTAATGAAGCGTACGTCCACTTTATAAGATTCACCATCGACTGACTGCTATTACAAGTTGAATTGGATTACAAGTTGATGAGATTAGAATAAGTCACAAGTGCAAGAGTTCACTGGAGAATCACAATGAACTCCTAGATAACTGTTGTGTGGGAGAAGAAGAGTGAAGAATAATCTCTATAGAGTTCCAACAGCCAGTCCAAAAGATCCTTTTTATGTTGCAGGTAGGATTGTATTTATAGGGGTAGGAGAACAGTTGGGCCATGATTGACTTGTCAGAAGCCTTTACTCGGTGCTAGGAAAAAGTCGAGAAAAACTCAAGGCAACCCGAGCTAACATGATGGATCACTAGCGATCCATGCCTTTAAACTATTTTTGAGTATACATTTTGGGTTGCCTTCCTTTCATCTATTTGGATGTCTTGTCCAAATATCAAGTTGTTTGGAGTTCGTTTGATCATCCATCTTCATGGGTCATATAGTCTAGAAGAATCATCCATAACTCGCTCAAAATTGAACAAAATCAGACAAAACCTTGTAGGTACACTCTAGAGGGTGTCTGGGACCTACCTAAAAAAATTCAAGTGGTGTGGCCCATTCTACGTGGATCACTAGCGATCCATCTAGTTAGGTTGTTAGCGATCCATTTAGGTTATCCAATCAAGCCCATTTTTGGTGAGTGCCTTCTTTTAAGTCTTCTAAGTATTCTCCTAAAATTTCAAGTCAATTCGACTCTGTATGACTTCTCTAGGTCTGTTTTAAGTTAGCTACTTTGGTCAAAAATGGGTAAACACCGGTCTAAAACAAAAACAGACTCCTACAACTACAAACCAAAAGCGAGTCTAGCTACAAAATACAAACAACAATGTCAATAAAGATGATGACTTACATATGCCTGCATGATATGTGCATATAATCGGGAGCTTCTATAAAGGAGTGCACGTGTATACTTGTATGTAATAATATTCGACATCCAATGACTAGAGTCAAAGAAAAGCAAACTCATACATGGAAAATCCATAAGAGAAACCAATTCAGAATTACTAAGCTTGGAACAATAGATCGAGAGTGCTCTTCAAATTTATAACACTGGACATTGTTCAAGCGTTGCGATGAATAGCTATGGACATAAATCTTCACAGAAGCAATCAACAAGAAGGATAACGACCATTCCAAGCAAATTGTGGAATCCTTTATAGCAATCCTGACTTGTCTCGATTCAAAACACATCATGTTTGAAACAAGATGCACTTTGGGGGGGCAAATGTTATCTAGCATTTTGACCATGCAATATGCAGATAGAATGGATAGGATGAACTTGGGAGTTATCAAGGAAGACATATCGAAGAGATAGCCCGAACTGTAGAAACCAAGTACCGCCGAGAATTCACAAGGCGTACTTTAAAGGGAAAGTGTTATGACCGAATTTGCCATAGTCTTCGAGCAGACTTAAATGATCAAATCGAATGAATGAACAATAGAGAAATGAAATCACTTTGGGAATATCATAAAAAGGCAAGAAAAAGGAATATAAAAAAATGATCGAAAAAGTTGAAAATTTTGGAAGTTCAATTTTTTGGAGGAGCTGGCTCTATGCAAACCCACAAAATCCTCAGGTCTGACTTAAAGCAGAATAGCCTTGGAAAAACTCCAAGCATGACTTGAAGCAATCCATGTAGAACCCCAAGTGCGACCCGAAATTGGTTTGATACCAACCCAAGTGGTAGGGTCGGTATCGACCCATTAAAACATGGGTCGGAGACACAAAAATACCGGGTTGGACTCTAAGTAAGCGAACTCAGGTCCGACATGCAGAAGTGTCGGGTCGGATACACAAAATTCTTGGCTCTAACTCCAAGCAAACGAAGGAAAACTCAGAGAACGAAAGTCTCAGAAAATCTTCAGGTCGAGCCCTAAGAAAACACTTAAAATTTTCAGGTTGGACTCCAAGTCAACAAAGATAGAGGCAAGTATGTGTCCACTCCAAAAATCCAAGATCCTAAAATGCACAAGTGTTGGATCGCTAGCGACCCAATGCCATGGATCGGTACCGATCCAAGAAATATCCACTGGTGGGTACCATCTTCTACCGACACAACCTACTCGACACTAGAAGCCTATTCCAAGTGTTGGATTGCTGATCCAATGCAATTCTCTATCGATCTCCATGAACTCTTGAATTAGCAACTCAGTTCTTCCATGACTTCGTCATTTGGACTCCGAATCTAGCTAATATTCGTGCAAACAACCATCAAATTACGAAGCTAACCACAAGATGAGTCAAAGCAAAGAGTTCAAGATGACCAGATTGGCAATCTTACGGATTCGTACCGACTCATGCCCTTGGAGTCGTACCGACCCGCACAAGTTGATGAGGTGGTGTCCTACTTTTTTGGAGAATCAGTCTACGGTGGGGAAAACGAGGTGGAGACCTTATGGG
The DNA here is from genome assembly GCA_030737815.1 of Allium fistulosum. Classification (NCBI taxonomy): domain Eukaryota; kingdom Viridiplantae; phylum Streptophyta; class Magnoliopsida; order Asparagales; family Amaryllidaceae; genus Allium; species Allium fistulosum. Next base: position 791,254,974 of record CM060902.1, on the reverse strand, counting down.
CGATATTTTAGGCTCCTACCTCTATAAATAGGAGGGTATGACTCATTTTTCAGGAACTTTTGGCTCTTGTACTTCTTACTCTTATTTCTTGTAATCACAGCCGGAGTTATACCTACCCCTAATGAAGTTGTACCGACCCATAAGAACTTTTGCCTCCAAGTCTATATAAGCAATAAAATCATTAATTTGACGTAGGCCTTGATTTGCCAAACCACTATAAATTGTTGTGTGCTCTTTCTTACTCGTTTTTCATTTATTTCTTCATCTTTTATTCTCTACTCAATCTATTGTGTGTTTCTGCCATTTTTCGTTCAAACACAACTCATATACATACATGTATGCTTATGTTATTTTAAACATTTTAAAACAACATAACATATATCATAATATATAACAGATGCATACATTCATTTTCAAACAATTTTGAAATTTAGCCCAAGGCCCAATTCAAATTGGGCCTTTTCTATCAGGGACAACTTTTGGGCTGTGAGCTTAATAGTTAAACCTAACATGACTAATTTAGACCGCATAGGCTATTGAGCTCTGATACCATTGTTGGAACTGGGACAACCCATAGGGGAAGTTACGGGTGAATTTCAATTTTTTTTACTCTATTGGATCTTTATTAGGCCTATGAAATCTAATTTATTTAGAACATTTCTAAATTTAATTTAATTAAAATAATATATTTCACTTAAATTCATAAACTGTTTATAGAAATTTGTTTAATTTATTTAATTTATTTGTAAGTATACATATGTGCATGTGTGTGCATGTGTAACATTATATTCCATGCAAGGTATAACATGCCCGTATATAGATGTTGAGATTTGCATCACAACGAACTTATTAGCTCATCCTATATGTATTGTATGTTGTTCAAATATGTGTATATATTTATACTAATCATATATAAAAGCCCAACTCTGTGTGTGTATTATGAGAAAATATTATAGGTATATTTATGTGTAAAGTATTATAGTGTTAAATAAACATACACACACACATGCAAAATATAAGTTTGTTTTTTTTATTATATGTATGTATGTATGTATTAAAGTAACATAATTACATATATATAACAATATGCACATATAAATATAAATATAATAATTAATGTAAATATGAGTTAGTATAGTTTATATAAATTACCAGATTAATTTTTTTCTATTTTTTTTAAAACATTCCAGCTCGAATACACAACATATCCAAATTTAGTTATAATTTTATTATATATATATATTGCAAAACTAATTAATTATATATATATAAGCTTTCTCCTATTGCCTTCTCTAGGGTAACTATGCCTTAGAAGCTAGGTGGTGTCGGCCTTTTTAACTTGCACAGATGGAACTTAGCTACTTTTAAAAAGCACTTGGATAATTTGATTAATAAAAAGGATAATATTTGGGTTTGATGGACCTACAAACACAATATTGGTAAAAGACACTTTTGGATTGTGCAAGTTCCTCAGAACTGCAGTTGGTTATGGAGAGCCATTCTGAACCTAAGACCTTCTATCCTTCCTCATGTGCTCTCCCTTGTATCTGCTAATGGCAAGGTCAGCTTTTGGAATGATCCTTAGTGTAAGCAGGGTTTCATACTTAAGAAATTCTTCACCTATGAGTAGTTTACTCAGTCTGGCATCAATCTTGATGCTTTTGCCAGAGACTTCATACACAATGGTGCTGCTACCCTTCCATACTCTAGTAATTAGTGCATCGGGAGAGTGTGGGAGGTGATTCAACAAACTCAGCTGCAACTATAAATACTAACAAGGTGGTTTGGTCTGCTAAGGGGAAGGATCACTCTATCTACACTGTCTACAGATACCTATCTAACCATGTTGTGCTGCCTACGTTTACCTGGAACAAGAGGATATGGAAAACACTTACTATAGAGAGAGTGATAATTTTTTACTCTAGAAAGTTATGAGAAATGCCTTGCACACTAAGAGAGGATTTTTTGCTTAAGCGTATGAATGTCTATCCTTCATGCCTTTTCTGTAATGACGAGGTAAAGGACAATTTACATCTATTCTTCAACTGCCCTGTGATTTTTTCTCATTGGAACAGCCTCATAATTAAGGTAGGCCGTTGTAGTGCTAGTAGGAATAGTGAGATTGAGTGGAACTTGATTTATAAAGCCACTAGATGGAGGAGTAGTGAGACCTTTGTGTTGCTGCTGGTCCTTAAGAAATTCATCCATGTGATATGGTTTGAGAGAAATTATAAGTTTTCACTGGGAAGTTCAAATCCGATATGCAAATTAAAGTTGAGACATTACTTGCTATTAAGAATGGTATTCTTGCTAGCACATATGGGTTTAACCAGACCCATTTTGATTGCTGGTCTTAGTTGTATTTCATGCTTCTTTTTCTTTTTTTTGTCTTGATCATAACTTGTTATGATTCAATTTATTGTTTTGCAATAAACTGGTAGGGGCCCAATCAACCCCGCTTAGCTTTGCTAAAAAAATGTAGTTAAACAACAATAAATAAATGATAGAAAATATTTATATATTAAATAGTTTGAATTTTAAAATTTCAAAAAATTGAGAATGATATTTTATAGCTTACGAAAAATTTTCAAATTTTTCTAGGTCAAATTTTTATTTTTTATAAATTAAATACTTTTGGTCGAATTTAAAATGATTTTTTTTAAATATAAAAAGTGGTTTAAAAAATCTGATTTTTTAACTGAGAGCTTCTATGGTGAAAATTTGATTTTAGAAAATTTAAAATTGGATTTTTGAAACATAATTTATTTTATATCAATTTATTAATTCGTATAATGATTAAATGGTAATAAAAAATATTAAATAATTACCAAAAAAAATTTCGGTCACTAAAAATCATAAATGATGTAAATATACATTTGAAAAATATTATTTAAATATTTATGTGATATAGTTATATATTTTGATACAAATCATATAAATAAATTAGTTAACATATTACTATATGTATATATTGATTAATAAAATATTAATAAATAAAATATAATGGTTTTGATTGTGTGTATCAGACCCTTAATGAAAAATTGTTTTTTTATTTGATATACATATACACAGAACCAATCAATATGTGACAACATCGATACTTATAGGAATCTCACCTAACTAACAATATAATAATCACAATGTGTGTGTGTGTAAACAATATACAGTTATACAGAGGTTATGCATCATATATAAAACTAAACACTTACCAAAAAGTCATGCCCTTAAGTCAAAATCTTGTAATGATGAGTGCTCCTCTCTTTGAAACCTTCTCGATTCGAAAGATTGCTAGTCCTTGAACCGCAGATCCTTTGCTATCAAATAGTTGTTAATTCACATTGATTTGATTTGAGTTTTGTTAGAGCTTTATAAGGTGAGCTTGGCCAAAATGATGGAGATAGGAGGCAGCAAAAGCCTTTCCAAAGTAATCTTTAGGGTTCTTTTTATAATGGTTAAATCAGAGAGAAAAGTGGATCACATCACTTACCTTTGCTCACCAAATCTTAACCATCCATCACACACCCCTTTGCCCTATTTTTAGCCGCCTCTACACCATATGTTTGCTGCCGAAATATGCCTCTAACATCATGAGCTAATATCCCATTAAGCCCAAGTAAATATATTTAATTAAATCCTATTTAATTCCTTATTGATATCTCATATCGATCGATATATTTATAATTACTATAAATATATACAACAATATTTATTCCTTAAATTATATTCAAATTTTATAATTAATACTTCATAAATATTTATTAATTTAATTAATTTATAATAATTATAAACTAATTAAATCGTTTGGTTTAAAGAGAATTCATCATTTTAGTTGTGTGACTCGCGGGTGTAAATTCGGTCAGTATTGAACATAGAATGAACATCGAACTATTCGAATGTTAACGTTCATATGTCAATTAGCAGGTTGTAACGACCCTGAATTTTGAACAATTTAAAATGAAAATATTTAATTAATTTTAAATATTTGAATGATGATTTGACTTGAATTTCAAATTATCAGAATAAATTGACGATTAAATTATAAAATTTAATCTATTGTAAGTTGAACGAAAATTTGAATATTCAATTTTAAGCTGAAGAAAAATATTTCAAAAGCTTTTAAAATTTATATCGATAACACTGAAGATAATAGAAACTTTCAGAATTGAATTTGAAACTGTTCTGTTCAATTTTGAATTTTATTGTTCGAATCGAATTTAAAAATAGCCGTCCGAGGAACAGTCTCGGAATTCGACAAAACCAGTTCCATTAGGTCTGTAATATTGAATTATTACCGGATTTCCAATTTCGTATTTTTCGAAGTTGATATGTGACCGTACGGTGAGTAAACGTGTTGGATTTTAAATCGAATTCGATTTAAAATTTAAATTTTAAATTGTTGCCGACATACACACGTTATCTTCCATTAAAACACGCCGAGTATCACGGGAAGAAATCGTGGAGAACATGCCGTCTTTAATTTTAAATATCCCTCCTCAGATTCAAAATCGAACAGAAGAAGAAGAAGAAAAAGAAGAGGTAAACGAAATCTCTTCGTTCGAAATGTAAAATCAATGGCCGACAAATTCTTTTCTTCTCCCAGTTCGAAACTGCCTTTCCCCCAATTTCATCTTCCATTCCACGTCGCGCTCGAATCGATTAGAGAACACCTTCGGAAAATCCAACGATTCGAACAGCCGCAACTTCCCTTCTCCTCTGTCAGAATTAGTTGAGCGTGAAGATGTATGCTTGGACTCAATCGAATCGATCTAATCAAGGAGGCGACAACTGTTTTATGGAGCTGTGGCTGGGGTTTATTCGCGTGGGTATGGGGTGGCGTGAAGTTCTCCATCGACTAGGGCTCGCGGTGGTTCACTCGAGAGCTTGCAGGCGAGGTTGGTTCGAGAGTAGAGAAGATAGAGGCGACTTCGCGTGGATCTGGAGCTAAGTCGTGATGGTGGAGTCATGTTCTCGTATGCGTCTGGGAGGCGTGGCCTGTGTCGCAGCAAAAGCGTGGTGGTCAAACGATCTCGTTCTGGTATTGGTCGTTTCTGGAAGAAGGCCGATCGAGTGGAGGAGCAGCACTCGTCGATTCGCAGTAAGGTATAAACCTGGTTTAATTCGATTTAATACAAATGTTGGAAAATTCTAAATATTTACGAAATGTATATTTACAGTAAGAAGAAATTTTGTTTTTAAAATCTGAAAAATTATTTTGTATGTACACATATATAGTCCAATAAGAAATAAATATACATTTACATATTTTCAAATTGCTAATTTATCTTTAAATTGATGGTTAGGTAATTAATTTATTTATTAAACTATTTAGTTTTTTTTAAGCGGAAATAAATTTATTAAAAGGGATTTAGCTTTAAATTTAATTTTTAGTTAAATCAATCTATTAAAAAGAAATTGGTTTAAAATTTAAATCTTGGTTGGATAGATTTATTTAAAAGAAATTTTTTTTATCATTAGTTAGATAAATTTATTAAACAGAATTGGTTAATTTAAATTTTAAAAGAGGATTAGTTTTGAATTTAATTTATTGTTAGAAATGATTAAAGAAGAAAATTTAATTTTAAACTAAAAACCTTAGTTAAATATTTTGTTAAAAGAGAAATTAGTTTTAAATTAAATTTCTAGTTAAGCAAATTTATTTAAAGTAATTGGTTTAAAATAACATCATTGAATAAATAGAATTACAAAACGAAAATTTTGCTATTCGATTATTTTGAATATTGATAAATTGTATGAAATGTTTATACAAGGTTAATACAATGGAAAAATCGAGTCAAGAATGAAAATGGATTGCAAATTAAAGCAAAGGTGAGATTTTTCTCACTCATTTATAAATTGGAATTTACAGTTATTGATTTGATGATTGCTATTTGGATGTGATATTAGATATAGTAGGATATATCTATATATATAGCAATATATACATATTGGCATATGTATATATTGGATTGATTGATTTCCCGCACTGTATAGCGGATGAGACCATATTGCGCCGTTATTAAGCGGATTGATATTTTTATAAATCCCATATACCGCGATATTTCACCTCGAAGTGGAATTGGTATTGTGCTAACGTCTTTGGATGCAGGGAAACAGGTTGGAGGGATCCAACTGGATTCCTCACCAGTATTTAATTATTTGCAGATATTTGTTGTATATGCTGTTATCATATTGATATATGATATTGAATGTTGTGATGGACTAATTGGTGCGTTGGATCATTGGATCCATTTTTGAAGTTTGAAAATAACGATTTTTAATTAAAGGAATTTTAAAGTGATTTTTGAAATAAATAGATGATTGATTTATAAAATGGTTTAAATTGAGATTTTTGAATTATTTCAAACGGTTTATATAAAAGATGTACAAAATTGATATTTTATAAATTAAGAAAACTGGAATCATAAAACGAGTTTTTATAAGTGTTATAATGGAAAAATGGATTTCATAAGTGAACGAAATTTATGGATTTATAAATTGTGAAGTTATTAAACGAATAGATTTTATTTGTAAAGTAAAAGATTTATAAGCAATTGTCTTATAAATCGGATTTTGGCATTTAAATGAGATATGAATGGAATTTGTTAATAATGGGATTTATAAGTTGAAGTTTTTATAAATAGAAATGGGATTTATAAACATTGTTTTATAAATCCGAAACCAATTGAATTTGATAAATTAAACATAGAAGTTTAATAAAGGAGATATATTCGTGATTTTGGACAGCGAATTATCCTTTAAGTTAAATGTTGTAATAATAAGAGTTTGTTGGGAATTTTATCCATGATTTTGGACAGTGGATAATTCTTTAAGTAAAATGTGTAGAAACGTTAACTTTGTTAACGAATTTTATTCACGATTTTGGACCGTGAATATATTATTGAATAAAACAGATATGTTTTTTTGGGAAAATGATGTCCTAAAACAAAGTTAACTGTTTTAAAAAGACATTTTTAAAATGTATAAAATATCGAATACATAGATTTCAACATTCATTGTTGAAATAGACGTTTTCGAAAAATAAGGAAATGGTAAACTATAACACTGTTGTTATAGTAAATGATTTTCGAAAGAAAATATTTTTTTTTGTAGTATTGGGATTTATATATATCTATCTAAATTTCGAATCCTTATACTGGTGATTTTGAGTCGTCGTAACGATGTTTTACGTAACATTCGTTTTGACTCAAATAGATGTGGTTATAGTAAATGTTTTCCTTAAAGAATGAATTTATACTTAATTCTGATTTAAGTATATCGAATATTTTCAAATGTTGAAGATAAATCCAATTTGTGAATTACTTATTATTTAATAAGTATGGAAATGTTTTCCAAAATGAAATGAAACGTTTTTGAGATTTTATCTTCTTAAGGATAAAATCGAAAGTGAATATTGAAATCGATTTGAAAATCGTATATCAGTAGATATTTTGAAATATAAATTCACTATTGAATTTATAAAAGAAATGGGAATTCGTTTTAAAAATAAACGTTGATTTATTTTTGAAGTGTGGAAATTTTATATCTAGTAAAGATATTTTGGAAATTAAATAATTTGGAAAATTATTTGGAATCTGATGATGTTGCGCATCTTTATTGATAGTTAAATAACCGACTATCAATAATTACCTTGAATGGGTATTTGTTGTGATTGGATGAATTTGAATGCCACACTTATTTTTGAATAAGCGCTCACTATTCGGGTTAGCCGGAAAAGGACCATGGGGTCGTATAACCCATTCCGAATATGTGATACGTCGCAATGAATTGCATTTGATGACCGGTGTTGAAGACCGGATATTTTTGAAAACAGAAGGATTACCGTCGAGTTACTCTACATCGGCTGATCTCCGATTTAGAGGTTTTATCACCCTTAGTGACGGGAAGTCCGGACGTGATTGAAAATTATCCGGAATTGCAAGGGCTTCGTGAGAAGTGCCTTCGGTTCTGTTCGATCCCGGAACAGACTTGTATGGTTGTGTGTCCGACGTTACAAATTGAGATGTAAAGCTGATTCCTTTCAAATACATTTCTGTTGGTGGCGGAGAATTTATTCTCTTAGCTTAACACCCTTCTCTGAGACGTACGAGCTCAGAGGTTATGTAGTTGAAATTTATCAGCAATATATTCCCAATTTGGTAACGTGACATACTGAGTGTTGCTGTGAAATGATCATTGTTTGATCATTTGTGATTGGATCGTTTGTTTGATCATTTATCTTTGTGATCATTACTTTGATCATTTGTTTGACCCGAAGCATGGCTTTGGTGACAAAGCGTAGCTTTGTGGACGAGACTTCGTCGGACCTCACACCCCGAAAAGGTCAAAACAGGAAAGATGCAGCAAGGTTATTAGGGGGTAGCGCCCCTTTAGTGTATGTCATTCCTTCTGGATAGAGGTGGTATCATGGTATGGAGCCCAGATACTTAACCTATGTGGTTGCTGCAAATTTATTACTTTGTGGTTGTTGGAAATCGAGGATCCTCGGATATAGATCGGTTACGATCGGGGGATGACATATTCGTGTCAGTAGTTACCCAGTTAGGGGTAACCCGGCCTTGTGTTGGCAGAGATCTAACCGTAATGTTAGGTTATTTCTCAGGGACGTCATTCCAGAGGCGTTTCCATGTGGCAATGGGAAGTTCCTTGGCCTGATCATTTGTTGGAAATCCAAAGAAACAATACGATCTTGTACGGTTTTAGTTGTAGAACCTATCATTCACTTATGGTGGCGCCCCACTGTTTGGATGGTAGCTATAGTAGGCATAAGTGCGAAATGCCTATGCTGGCTAAGATTTATATTATACTTTCGAAATGTTTTCTACACTATGCACTAATAATAATATCAAAAATGATTTGATTTTGGATATCAAGCATCTTTGACTATCATAAGGAGAAATCTCCTCCGATTCTGCGTTTGCATTGTGTGTGTGTGTGCGGGAGGCCTTATGGTAGTCTCATTTTCCAAAAGCATTGCGAAATTGACTTTAAAATCTCCCTGTTGTTTGTTTTAAAGATTAACTATTTTACGATCTCACACCAGTCACCATGACTGACTCGGAGTTTATTGTTTCCCTTCTAAACTCTGGGTGCCCACCAATTTCCACACGGGCAGTCTAGAGTTAGGTTATCAGGATATTCTGGATATTCTGGAGCTTTGGAAGCAAGCTGGATGGCGAGATGTAGTATTTGTATCTGATATTATTTATTCCACTGTGTATTCTGTATGAGGACAAGTTATATAACTGTCCATTGATGTGATGTGTTGTATTGAGTCGTATATTGACTCTGATTGATGTATGTATAAAACTGATAAAATTCTTTGTTTAAAAGATTACTGATTATCTATTATATTTTTGTTCCGCTGCGAATGTGAGATTCTGATATTGTTTCTGTTTTCTGATGTTGTTCTGTTGTTCTTCTTTCTTTTTCTTCTATCTTTTCTTCTACCTCTTCTTTTAAACCCTAAGAATTCGGTTTTCCGGCATTCGGTTGCTCGGCAGTCGATACAGTGGACGTATCGATATCGATTTTCGGAAGTCGAAGAATCGGGTCCTTACAACGTGGTATCAGAGCATATGGTTAAGCGACAACCCTGCTCTGTTGGGTGTTACTCATTAGAGATAGAGTCAGTAGTACTCTAGAATGAGTTGAGAGTAATAATAGATACGAGCACGTATTTGTTAGTGAATATAAAATTATTTTATATTGTGATGATTGGTTTATTGAGTGGCATATGAACCTTCGTCGGCACAGTCTGCAAAACTGTATCAAAGGGGTTTCTAAACACTTGAATAGAACAATTTGGCACAATATTGTTTAAATTGGGTAAATGAAATAATTTTACCTCGATTATATTTTTGTATATAAAAGAAATGATTTTCTGTAAATTATTACAGTATATGGTTGCATGGTTGTTAGAAGTGATAATATTAAATTATTATCATTGAAATTAAATAAGAAATTGAAATCATAACTCCAAAGTTAAGAAATAAATTCATTTGACAAATGAAATTTAAAAATGTAAATTATAAATGTGACTTATAATTCAAAATAGAATTCCAGAGAAGTTTTTGGGAAATGTAATTGAAAAGAATTTGAAAATTTTGGAGATTTGGAAAGTTTAAATCTTTTTTTGAGTTGAAATTGAATTTCAAAGGTTTTGGGAAGTATTTTGGAGATATGAAAGCTCTAAACTCTTTTCGGTCGCTGGAAAATAACTTCGATAATGACTGCAGCATCACCGGTGTTCATTTTCGGGTTTCCAAAAGAGGGATTGCTGCCAAATTGTTTTGAATGAAAGTTGTTTGGAAAATTTGGATTTTGTTTTGGAAATTCAAAGGATAATTTGAATTGTTTTCAAAATGGCTTTGAAATGTTGGTAAGACTCTGGAATACTATATAAAAATATTTACGAAATATTACGAAGTTGATAACTTGTAAAGTTTAAAGTTTAAATAAAAATCTAGCTTAATGAAATAAAATCCATATACAAATAGAATTTGTGAATATGAAATATTAATGTGATTTTTAATCTGAAAATAGAGTTTCAGAAGAATATTTGCAACAAAATTCAATAATGAAATGTGAACAAGTTGATAACCTATAACATATTTGAAATCTGATTGGAATTAAGTTAAATGAAATTAAATTGTGTTTGTAAATGAACAAATGAGATAACATTTGTAAATAAATAAATTGAAACTTGAATTGTGAACTAAATAAAAGAATGGTTCGAAATTGCAAGTAAATGGAATTAAAAGCTGAATGTTAAACTTTATTTTAAATTTGTTAGTAAACGAAATTCGAGATGAATTGAATATGGAAATTGAAATTTAAAATGAATAAGTGAATGTACTAATTGAATTAAATTGAATGGAATCAATTGCAAATGAAGTGAACTAAAGATAATTGATAAATTCAATATTCAAAAGTAAATAGAATCCAAATTTAATTGAAAGTGTAAATTGAATTCAGATGAATTTGAAATATGAAATTGAATGACAATGAATATATGACTTCAATAGTGAGCTTAAAGATGATATAAGAAGTATATATTGAAAATTTTGTAATAAAAATGTGCAAAATGATGTTTGAATATTGTAACTAGATATTATGGCTAGTAGGATATACAGGTGTGTTAAAGGAAATAGAATTGAAATTTTGATTTTGAAGATGAATTTGAATTGCTCGAAAAAGGTATGTATTTTAAATTTCTATATGAGATTTGCTGATTTTCTTGTCTAGCCGCTTGGCTTTTTATTTTCTTTTTGAAATCTGAGAGTCCGTAGGGACGTTTTGTAGTCGTGCCGTATTAGCCACGCAAAGGAGACGCTGGCAAAAAATTTCAAAAATTTCGAGTGTTAGAAAATTTTTGAAAGTTAAATTTGAATTGCGAAGTAAAACAATGTTGTTTGAAATTGATAATTGAAGTTGGAAAAGCTAGTTGAATAATAACGAATCTTTAGTAGAAAGATTTGTTTTGAAAATTTGATAAAACTATTGGATTGTGAAAAATAGTAGACGAGTTAAGGACCATTTTTCCTAACTTGTAATTTCGGGACGAAATTCTTTTAAGGGGGGAAGATTGTAACGACCTTGAATTTTGAACAATTTAAAATGAAAATATTTAATTAATTTTAAATATTTGAATGATGATTTGACTTGAATTTCAAATTATCAGAATAAATTGACGATTAAATTATAAAATTTAATCTATTGTAAGTTGAACGAAAATTTGAATATTCAATTTTAAGCTGAAGAAAAATATTTCAAAAGCTTTTAAAATTTATATTGATAACACTGAAGATAATAGAAACTTTCAGAATTGAATTTGAAACTGTTCTGTTCAATTTTGAATTTTATTGTTCGAATCGAATTTAAAAATAGCCGTCCGAGGCACAGTCTCGGAATTCGACGAAACCAGTTCCATTAGGTCCGTAATATTGAATTATTACCGGATTTCCAATTTCGTATTTTTCGGAGTTGATATGTTACCGTACGGTGAGTAAACGTGTTGGATTTTAAATCGAATTTGATTTAAAATTTAAATTTTAAATTGTTGCCGACATACACACGTTATCTTCCATTAAAACATGCCGAGCATCACGGGAAGAAATCGTGGAGAACATGCCGTCTTCAATTTTAAATATCCCTCCTCAGATTCAAAATCGAACAGAAGAAGAAGAAAAAAAAGAAGAGGTAAACGAAATCTCTTCGTTCGAAATGTAAAATCAATGGCCGACAAATTCTTTTCTTCTCCCAGTTCGAAACTGCCTTTCCCCCAATTTCATCTTCCATTCCACGTCGCGCTCGAATCGATTCGAGAACGCCTTCGGAAAATCCAACGATTCGAACAGCCGCAACTTCCCTTCTCCTCTGTCAGAATTAGTTGAGCACGAAGATGTATGCTTGGACTCGATCGAATCGATCTAATCAAGGAGGCGGCAACTGTTTTATGGGGCTGTGGCTGGGGTTTGTTCGCGTGGGTATGGGGTGGCGTGAAGTTCTCCATCGACTAGGGCTCGCGGTGGTTCACTCGAGAGCTTGCAGGCGAGGTTGGTTCGAGAGTAGAGAAGATAGAGGCGACTTCGCGTGGATCTGGAGCTAAGTCGTGATGGTGGAGTCATGTTCTCGTATGCGTCTGGGAGGCGTGGCCTGTGTCGCAGCAGAAGCGTGGTGGTCGAACGATCTCGTTCTGGTATTGGTCGTTTCTGGAATAAGGCCGATCGAGTGGAGGAGCAGCACTCGTCGATTCACAGTAAGGTATAAACCTGGTTTAATTCGATTTAATACAAATGTTGGAAAATTCTAAATATTTACGAAATGTATATTTACAGTAAGAAGAAATTTTGTTTTTAAAATCTGAAAAATTATTTTGTATGTACACATATATAGTCCAATAAAGAAATAAATATACATTTACATATTTTCAAATTGCTAATTTATCTTTAAATTGATGGTTAGGTAATTAATTTATTTATTAAACTATTTAGTTTTTTTAAGCGGAAATAAATTTATTAAAAGGGATTTAGCTTTAAATTTAATTTTTAGTTAAATTAATCTATTAAAAAGAAATTGGTTTAAAATTTAAATCTTGGTTGGATAGATTTATTTAAAAGAAAAAAAAATTTATCATTAGTTAGATAAATTTATTAAACAGAATTGGTTAATTTAAATTTTAAAAGAGGATTAGTTTTGAATTTAATTTATTGTTAGAAATGATTAAAGAAGAAAATTTAATTTTAAACTAAAAACCTTAGTTAAATATTTTGTTAAAAGAGAAATTAGTTTTAAATTAAATTTCTAGTTAAGCAAATTTATTTAAAGTAATTGGTTTAAAATAACATCATTGAATAAATAGAATTACAAAACGAAAATTTTGCTATTCGATTATTTATAATATTGATAAATTGTATGAAATGTTTATACAAGGTTAATACAATGGAAAAATCGAGTCAAGAATGAAAATGGATTGCAAATTAAAACAAAGGTGAGATTTTTCTCACTCATTTATAAATTGGAATTTACAGTTATTGATTTGATGATTGCTATTTGGATGTGATATTAGATATAGTAGGATATATCTATATATATAGCAATATATACATATTGGCATATGTATATATTGGATTGATTGATTTCCCGCACTGTATAGCGGATGAGACCCTATTGCGTCGTGATGCAGCGCAAACCATATCTGTCAAAGGCATAAGTCGTGACCGACTTAACATGATGGAAGATTTAAGTCATGACCGACTTAACGGAAGTAAAGGCATAAGTCGTGACCGACTTAACAGAAGTAAAGGCATAAGTCGTGACCGACTTAACAGAGTGGAAGATTTAAGTCGTGACCGACTTAACGGAAGTAAAGGCATAAGTCGTGACCGACTTAACAGTGTGGAAGACCTAACTCGTGAAGATGTGCGAGTTATCGAATTTCTTAAGTCACCAGGACGACCTACCGAGTTACTCAGTGAGAAAGCAGAGAAAACTGATGAAGTGTTAGGTCGTGAACGACTTAACGAGTCAAGTGGTAAGTCGGTATCGAGTTACGACTTAGTTAAGTCGTACCATCTTAAGTCGCTAAAACCGGAAGCCGTGGATTTCCCCTGCCGCTTTAATTTGGGCCGTTGATTCTGCAAGCATCGCATCTGTTAAGTCGTCTGTTTTAGGTCGCGTACGACCTAAGTTGGGTCGCATGGAGTTGTTAAGTCGGCAACGACTTAAGTGATGTATTTTCTGTTTGTATTTTTCTGTTTTTAAGTCGTTTGTACATATGACTTGAGTCGTAAGTCGTTGACACTGTGTTGTAATGTCACTGTTTGTGTTAGGTCGTTACTTTTAAGTCGTAAGTCGCGTGACTTATGTTGAGTCGTAAGTCGTGCGTCAGTTATAAGTCGTAAGTCGGAGGTTGTTAGGTCGGAGCCGACTTATGTGTTGTACAAATTTGTGTCATGAGGAGTTGTTCGCCTATAAATAGGCTGTGTGTCTCATTTGTAAAGGTGGTTGATTTTTGAATAAAATTCTTGTTTGATTGCTTTGTGCTTTCATCTAAATTGGTAGTTGAGTGTAATCTCCTATCTCCTCTTTCGGTTAATCGAGTGCGCTCGATTCAACGACTGCAGAAGCCGATTCACGGAATCTAGTGCGCTAGATCAACGTGCGAAGAATCGCAGATCTTTGAACCCGGTATCGTGCGCGATCAACGAGTTCGGGATAGCTAGAATTCGGTATCTTCAGATCAACGAATTTGGGCATTTCGGTATCTTCCAATCCATCGATCGCTACTTTCATCGATCTATATTGTTTTGATTAATCCGCTGCGTAAGTTTGGTATCAGAGCTTGTTCTAGCCAATCATAGCTAGATCGAGACTTGGAGCCTAATCATTTTGGAGTTTTGAAGAAATCAAGTTGAGCCGAGCATCTCCAATCAAGTCGGCCGAGTAAGTAGAGCTTGTTCGAAGTTGTTTTGATCGGATTTGTGTTGGAGGCCGAGAATGTGTTCATCGTGATTTGCAACAAGTGTGGAGATTTCGATCCATTTCATTTTGGATCTAAGTTCGAATTGTGTTTGAATTTTGAAGTGTTGAAGAGTTTGTAGAAGATTCAAAACATGCTGCCGAGAAGAGCTAACCGTCATCAAAATGTTGAAGATTTGTATAAGCGGGAAGATGCTGAGCAGATGGAGCAACATATAAGTGACAAATTCAATGACAAGTTGGATGAAGGCATTGGGAGATTAGAGAAGCTTATGACAGAGATGAATCAAAACCGAAGAAGGGTTTCACCCGAATCTAACCACGAGAGAAGTAGAGTTTCACCACATTCCAATCAAGGGAGAAGTAATGATAATGATCATAGAAGTGTGAGCCGAGACAGTTATAGAAATGTTGATGACCGAGATCGTGTTCGGAGGAATGTAGATAGAAGGGATGGTGGTAGACGTGAAGGGAGTAGAGATGTTGGTGGTCAGAATCGACATCGATATGCATCTGATTTTGAAGAGGAGTATGATGGTGGTAGTATTCAAGGACGAGGTCAAGGAAGAAATTATTCAGAGTATGATCATAAGTGGGAATCGGGAATGAAAACTAAAATTCCTGAATTCAAGGGTGGTATGCAAGCTGAAGAGTTTCTGGATTGGGTGGCTAATGTTGAAGAAATTTTTGATTTCAAAGAAGTTCCAGAACATCGTAGAGTGAATTTGGTTGCTACAAGGTTGAGGGGTAGAGCTTTGGCATCGTGGCAGCAAACTAAACTTACATGTGAATGAATGGGGAAGTCAAAAGTTGAATCTTGGGAGAAGATGAAGAAATTGATGAAAGCAACGTTCTTACCATACAATTATCAATCTCTGATGTATCAACGTTTGCAGAATTTGAGGCAGGGCACGAAGACTGTTAATGATTATGCGGATGAGTTTTATCAGCTTATTGCGAGAAATGATATTATGGAAACGGAAGAGCAGCTGACATCTCGATTCATTGGGGGATTGAGAATGCAGATTCAGGATATGGTTAATATGTTCGATCCAAGATCTGTGGCAGAAGCACATCAAAAGGCGTTGGCTTGGGAGAAATAGGGACGACGAGGAGGTGGTGTGTTTACTAATTCCAACAATCAAGTGAAGGGTGTAAGTGGGAGTTCTAATGTTTCTAAACCTATCAGTAGACCAGTGGTGAAGGAGGCTGAGAAGGTGAAGGTTAACAATGGTTTCAAATGTTACAATTGTCAGGAATTGGGTCATAAAAGCAATGAGTGTCCAAAGCCAAAGAAGAGAACCATGATTGCAGAAGTTGAAGATGAGGATGTTGATGGAAATTATTCTAGTCCAGTTGAGGAGGATGAACAGGATATTGCGTCAGGAGATGAAGGTTGTAATCTAATGCTGAGGAGATCGTGTTTGACACCGAAGCAGGACGAAGCTAGTTGGTTGAGGAGTAATATCTTTCAGTCGACATGCACTATACTGGGGAAGGTGTGTAAATTTGTGATTGACGCGGGAAGCTGTGACAACATCGTTTCAACCGAGGCTGTGACAAAATTGAAGTTGAAGACAGAGAAGCATCCGAATCCATACAAGTTAGCATGGTTGAGAAAAGGAGGAGAAGTGAAAGTGGATAGACGAGTTCGTGTTCCATTCTCTATTGGGAAGAAATACAAAGACGAGATCTGGTGTGATGTAGTAGAGATGGATGTTTGTCATTTACTTTTGGGAAGACCATGGCAGTATGATCGAGAAGTACAGCATGACGGTCGGACCAATAGCTACAGCTTTATGTTTGAAGGCACGAAGATTATCTTAGTTCCAAAGAAAAGACAACAAGGAGAGAGTAAATCGGAAGAGATTGAAGAGCTGAAAACTTTATTATCTCTGAAGGAGTTTGTTAAGGAGGTTGAGGAAGAGCCAGAAGTATTCTTGTTGATTGGGCGTGAGAGCAGTGAAGAGGTTGAAATTCCAGAAGAAGTGAAACCAGTATTGAAAGAATTTGAAGATGTATTCCCAGAAGAGTTACCGAAGGAGTTACCGCCACTAAGAGACATTCAACATCAAATCGATCTTGTTCCGGGAGCAGTGTTGCCACATAGAACACATTATCGAATGAGTCCGAAGGAACATGAAGAGTTGCAGAGGCAGGTAGAAGAATTGCTTGAACAGGGGTGTGTGCAGGAGAGTTTAAGTCCTTGTGTTGTACCAGCTTTATTGGTACCCAAAAAGGATGGGACGTGGAGGATGTGCACAGATAGTAGAGCATTGAATAAGATCACAGTTAGATACAGATTTCCGATGCCGAGGCTTGATGATTTGTTGGATCAGTTGAGCGGGGCTACTATCTTTTCGAAGATTGATTTGAAGAGCGGATATCATCAAATTCGAATCAGGCCAGGTGATGAGTGGAAGACTGCTTTTAAAACCAGGGAGGGTCTATACGAATGGTTGGTAATGCCATTCGGCTTATCAAATGCGCCAAGTACATTTATACGGGTGATGAATCAGATTTTTAGACCATTCATTGGGAAATTTGTGGTGGTGTATTTTGATGATATTTTGATATACAGTGGAAGCGTAGAGGAACACTTGCAACATCTAAGAGAAGTATTGTTGGTATTGCGACAGGAATAGTTTTATGCTGCAACAAAGAAATGCGTGTTCATGACGCATAGTGTTTTATTTCTGGGGTATGTTGTGTCGGAAGAAGGAATGCAAGTTGACCAAAGTAAAGTCGAAGCTATCAGAGATTGGCCGCAGCCCAAGACGATAACGGAAGTTCGTAGTTTTCACGGGTTGGCTTCGTTCTATCGAAGATTCATTCCACACTTTAGTAGTGTGATGGCACCTGTTACAGATTGTATGAAGGGTAAACAGTTTTCATGGTCGGAGGAAGCAGGGGATGCTTTTGGGAAGATCAAGGAGTTGCTGACGTCTGCACCAATTCTAGTATTACCAGATTTTCAGTTGTTGTTTGAGCTACACACTGATGCGTCAAAGGTTGGGATTGGAGGGGTGTTGAGTCAGAGGGGGCATCCTATTGCATATTTCAGTGAGAAGTTGTCAGGAGCGAAGATGAGATACAGTACATATGATGTGGAATTTTATGTTGCTGTGCAAGCTATTAAACACTGGAGACATTATCTATTTCAGAAAGAGTTTGTTCTTTACACTGATCATGAAGCATTGAAACATTTACAAGGTCAAGACAAGATTTCAGCGAGACATGCATCGTGGATTGCATATCTGCAACAGTTTACTTTTGTTGTTAAACACAAGTCAGGAGTGACGAATCGTGTGGCTGATGCTTTGAGTAGAAGGAATCATTTGCTAACAACAATGAAGGTTGAAGTGATGGGGTTTGTTATGTTGCCAGAATTATTTGTCGATGATCCTTACTTTGCAAAGTTCGTTGATAAAGTCAAGGAGGGAGAGACGGATGAGTTTTTGATGGTGGACGGTTTTCTGTTCAAAGGAAATCGATTGTGCATACCTGATTGTAGTTTGAGAATGAAGATTGTAAAGGAGCTACATGAAGAAGGACATGTTGGGAGAGACCGTACATTACAGTTGATTTCACAGTCTTACTTTTGGCCATCGATGAGGAAAGAGGTGGAGAGGTTTGTGGAGCGTTGTCATATCTGTCAGGTTTCGAAAGGAACTGCGACTAATGCTGGTTTATATATGCCGTTACCTGTACCAACTAAACCATGGGTTGATGTGAGTATGGACTTTGTGTTGGGGTTGCCAAGAACACAGTGTGGAAACGATTCCATTTACGTGGTGGTTGATCGATTTTCGAAAATGGCACATTTTATTGCGTGTAAGAAGACGGCGGATGCTGTTCATGTTGCTCAGTTGTTTTTCAAAGAGGTATATCGACTTCATGGATTGCCAGAATCTATTGTGTCGGATAGGGATACTCGTTTTCTGAGTCATTTTTGGCTAAGTTTGTGGAAGATGGTGGGAACGAAGTTGAACTTTAGCAGCGCTTATCATCCGCAAATGGATAGACAAACCGAGGTTGTGAACAGATCGTTGGGAAATTTGTTGAGGTGTCTTGTGCAGGATAATCTGAAGAGTTGGGATATAAAACTATGTCAAGCAGAGTTTGCTCATAATCATGCAGTGAACCGTAGTACAGGTTTTAGTCCATTTCAGATAGTATATTCAAGCTTACCGAAGGGACCGTTGGATTTAACGGTAGTACCACAATCAAAGAAGACAGTTAAGAAAGCTGTTGATTTTGTTGATGGATTGGCGGAATGTCATAAAATCGTTCAGGAACGATTAGAGAAAGCAAATGAGAAGTATAAACGATCTGCAGACTTGAAGCGAAGGAATGTTGAGTTTAATGAAGGAGATATGGTATATGCTGTGTTAACAAAGAATCGTTTTCCAGTGGGTGCGTATAACAAGTTGAAAGCCAGAAAAATTGGTCCTGTAGAAGTCGTGAAACGAATTAATGAAAATGCTTATAAGTTGAAGCTGCCAGAGGATGTGTACACGTCTGATGTATTCAATGTTAAGCATCTCATACCGTATCATGAAGATGATTGTGTCGCGGAGGAGGAAAGTGCAAATTCGAGGACGAATTTCTCTCAACCAGGGGAGGATGATGCAGCGCAAACCATATCTATCAAAGGCATAAGTCGTGACCGACTTAACATGATGGAAGATTTAAGTCATGACCGACTTAACGGAAGTAAAGGCATAAGTCGTGACCGACTTAACAGAAGTAAAGGCATAAGTCGTGACCGACTTAACAAAGTGGAAGATTTAAGTCGTGACCGACTTAACGGAAGTAAAGGCATAAGTCGTGACCGACTTAACAGTGTGGAAGACCTAACTCGTGAAGATGTGCGAGTTATCGAATTTCTTAAGTCACCAGGACGACCTACCGAGTTACTCAGTGAGAAAGCAGAGAAAACTGATGAAGTGTTAGGTCGTGAACGACTTAACGAGTCAAGTGGTAAGTCGGTATCGAGTTACGACTTAGTTAAGTCGTACCATCTTAAGTCGCTGAAACCGAAAGCCGTGGATTTCCCCTGCCGCTTTAATCTGGGCCATTGATTCTGCAAGCATCGCATCTGTTAAGTCGTCTGTTTTAGGTCGCGTACGACCTAAGTTGGGTCGCGTGGAGTTGTTAAGTCAGCAACGACTTAAGTGATGTATTTTCTGTTTGTATTTTTCTGTTTTTAAGTCGTTTGTACATATGACTTGAGTCGTAAGTCGTTGACACTGTGTTGTAATGTCACTATTTGTGTTAGGTCGTTACTTTTAAGTCGTAAGTCGTGTGACTTATGTTGAGTCGTAAGTCGTGCGTCAGTTATAAGTCATAAGTCGGAGGTTGTTAGGTCGGAGCCGACTTATGTGTTGTACAAAATTGTGTCATGAGGAGTTGTTCGCCTATAAATAGGCCGTGTGTCTCATTTGTAAAGGTGGTTGATTTTTGAATAAAATTCTTGTTTGATTGCTTTGTGCTTTCATCTAAATTGGTAGTTGAGTGTAATCTCCTATCTCCTCTTTCGGTTAATCGAGTGCGCTCGATTCAACGACTGCAGAAGCCGATTCACGGAATCTAGTGTGCTAGATCAACGTGCGAAGAATCGCAGATCTTTGAACCCGGTATCGTGCGCGATCAACGAGTTCGGGATAGCTAGAATTCGGTATCTTCGGATCAACGAATTTGGGCATTTCTGTATCTTCTAATCCATCAATCGCTACTTTCATCGATCTACATTGTTTTGATTAATCCGCTGCGTCACGTCGTTATTAAGCGGATTGATATTTTTATAAATCCCATATACCGCGATATTTCATCTCGAAGTGGAATTGGTATTGTGCTAACGTCTTTGGATGCAGGGAAACAGGTTGGAAGGATCCAACTGGATTCCTCACAAGTATTTAATTATTTGCAGATATTTGTTGTATATGTTGTTATCATATTGATATATGATATTGAATGTTGTGATGGACTAATTGGTGTGTTGCATCATTGGATCCATTTTTGAAGTTTGAAAATAACGATTTTTAATTAAAGGAATTTTAAAGTGAATTTTGAAATAAATAGATGATTGATTTATAAAATGGTTTAAATTGAGATTTTTGAATTATTTCAAACGGTTTATATAAAAGATGTACAAAATTGATATTTTATAAATTAAGAAAACTAGAATCATAAAACGAGTTTTTATAAGTGTTATAATGGAAAAATGGATTTCATAAGTGAACGAAATTTATGGATTTATAAATTGTGAAGTTATTAAACGAATAGATTTTATTTGTAAAATAAAAGATTTATAAGCAATTATCTTATAAATCGGATTTTGGCATTTAAATGAGATATGAATGGAATTTGTTAATAATGGGATTTATAAGTTGAAGTTTTTATAAATAGAAATGGGATTTATAAACATTGATTTATAAATCCGAAACCAATTGAATTTGATAAATTAAACATAGAAGTTTAATAAAGGAGATATATTCGTGATTTTGGACAGCGAATTATCCTTTAAGTTAAATGTTGTAATAATAAGAGTTTGTTGGGAATTTTATCCACGATTTTGGACAGTGGATAATTCTTTAAGTAAAATGTGTAGAAATGTTAACTTTGTTAACGAATTTTATTCACGATTTTGGACCGTGAATATATTATTGAATAAAACAGATATGTTTTTTTGGGAAAATGATGTTCTAAAACAAAGTTAACTGTTTTAAAAAGACATTTTTAAAATGTATAAAATATCGAATACATAGATTTCAACATTCATTGTTGAAATAGACGTTTTCGAAAAATAAGGAAATGGTAAACTATAACACTGTTGTTATAGTAAATGATTTTCGAAAGAAAATATTTTTTTTTTGTAGTATTGGGATTTATATATATCTATCTAAATTTTGAATCCCTATACTGGTGATTTTGAGTCGTCGTAACGATGTTTTACGTAACATTCGTTTTGACTCAAATAGATGTGGTTATAGTAAATGTTTTCCTTAAAGAATGAATTTATACTTAATTCTGATTTAAGTATATCGAATATTTTCAAATGTTGAAAATAAATCCGATTTGTGAATTACTTATTATTTAATAAGTATGGAAATGTTTTCCAAAATGAAATGAAACGTTTTTGAGATTTTATCTTCTTAAGGATAAAATCGAAAGTGAATATTGAAATCGATTTGAAAATCGTATATCAGTAGATATTTTGAAATATAAATTCACTATTGAATTTATAAAAGAAATGGGAATTCGTTTTAAAAATAAACGTTGATTTATTTTTGAAGTGTGGAAATTTTATATCTAGTAAAGATATTTTGGAAATTAAATAATTTGGAAAATTATTTGGAATCTGATGATGTTGCGCATCTTTATTGATAGTTAAATAACCGACTATCAATAATTACCTTGAATGGGTATTTGTTGTGATTGGATGAATTTGAATGCCACACTTATTTTTGAATAAGCGCTCACTATTCGGGTTAGCCGGGAAAGGACCATGGGGTCGTATAACCCATTCCGAATATGTGATACGTCGCAATGAATTGCATTTGATGACCGGTGTTGAAGACTGGATATTTTTGAAAATAGAAGGATTACCGTCGAGTTACTCTACATCGGCTGATCTCCGATTTAGAGGTTTTATCACCCTTAGTGACGGGAAGTCCAGACGTGATTGAAAATTATCCGGAATTGCAAGGGCTTCGTGAGAAGTGCCTTCGGTTCTGTTCGATCCCGGAACAGACTTGTATGGTTGTGTGTCCGACGTTACAAATTGAGATGTAAAGCTGATTCCTTTCAAATACATTTCTGTTGGTGGCGGAGAATTTATTCTCTTAGCTTAACACCCTTCTCTGAGACGTACGAGCTCAGAGGTTATGTAGTTGAAATTTATCAGCAATATATTCCCAATTTGGTAATGTGACATACTGAGTGTTGCTGTGAAATGATCATTGTTTGATCATTTGTGATAGGATCGTTTGTTTGATCATTTATCTTTGTGATCATTACTTTGATCATTTGTTTGACCCGAAGCATGGCTTTGGTGACAAAGCGTAGCTTTGTGGACGAGACTTCGTCGGACCTCACACCCCGAAATGGTCAAAACAGGAAAGATGCAGCAAGGTTATTAGGGGGTAGCGCCCCTTTAGTGTATGTCATTCCTTCTGGATAGAGGTGGTATCATGGTATGGAGCCCAGATACTTAACCTATGTGGTTGCTGCAAATTTATTACTTTGTGGTTGTTGGAAATCGAGGATCCTCGGATATAGATCGGTTACGATCGGGGGATGACATATTCATGTCAGTAGTTACCCAGTTAGGGGTAACCCGGCCTTGTGTTGGCAGAGATCTAACCGTAATGTTAGGTTATTTCTCAGGACGTCATTCCAAAGGCGTTTCCATGTGGCAATGGGAAGTTCCTTGGCCTGACCATTTGTTGGAAATCCAAAGAAACAATACGATCTTGTACGGTTTTAGTTGTAGAACCTATCATTCACTTATGGTGGCGCCCCACTATTTGGATGGTAGCTATAGTAGGCATAAGTACGAAATGCCTATGCTGGCTAAGATTTATATTATACTTTCGAAATGTTTTCTACACTATGCACTAATAATAATAATATCAAAAATGATTTGATTTTGCGTATCAAGCATCTTTGACTATCATAAGGAGAAATCTCCTCCGATTCTGCGTTTGCATTGTGTGTGTGTGCGGGAGGCCTTATGGTAGTCTCATTTTCCAAAAGCATTGCGAAATTGACTTTAAAATCTCCCTGTTGTTTGTTTTAAAGATAAACTGTTTTACGATCTCACACTAGTCACCATGACTGACTCGGAGTTTATTGTTTCCCTTCTAAACTCTGGGTGCCCACCAATTTCCACACGGGCAGCCTAGAGTTAGGTTATCAGGATATTCTGGATATTCTGGAGCTTTGGAAGCAAACTGGATGGCGAGACGTAGTATTTGTATCTGATATTATTTATTCCACTGTGTATTCTGTATGAGGACAAGTTATATAACTGTCCATTGATGTGATGTGTTGTATTGAGTCGTATATTGACTCTGATTGATGTATGTATAAAACTGATAAAATTCTTTGTTTAAAAGATTACTGATTATCTATTATATTTTTGTTCCGCTGCGAATGTGAGATTCTGATATTGTTTCTGTTTTCTGATGTTGTTCTGTTGTTCTTCTTTCTTTTTCTTCTATCTTTTCTTCTACCTCTTCTTTTAAACCCTAAGAATTCGATTTTCCGGCATTCGGTTGCTCGGCAGTCGATACAGTGGACGTATCGATGTCGATTTTCGGAAGTCGAAGAATCGCAGGTGGTGTGACAGTTTGGCCAAATTTATCGCTTACTTGGTTTCGGTAAAATCCAATTTCATTTTATTAAGCGTTACCCGGTTGTGACATTTATTTACTCTAATTCTCTTCGTTAAAACTATATCACTTTGGACTTATGGAATTTAGTAATGGTCAAAATTCCAATATCATCCATATTCAACTCTATAGTCCAAACACAAAGTCCTTAGTTCAATAATAACAATTATTATTAATCGAAATGCTCTAGCCAGAGACTTTGACTTTAAGTTGACTTGAGTTGATCGTGATACTAATGCCATATCACTGAGGAGACGATTCCACTCTTGAATGCTACTTCACTTTCAATACTTCCACTCGACCGAACTATAGTCGCTCGATGGACATCATGCCATGATTTGACTATAATCAAAGAATAGCTTTCACATTGAAGATCCATAGTATTCTCAAGTCAAGAGAGCTGTGTAAATCAGCCACATCGATATTTTTTGTTTGACCTTAGTTATATTAACCAATAGAAAACTATCGAGTGAGTCGTTCCATAGTTATCCAATAAAAGTACGTAACCTTTAGGTGCACCCAATAGTCTTGAGTAATATATTTCCCAATATTTGGAGAGCGTTACCTCCTCTAGTCTCAATGGATACATTCATATCCAGTCTTGATGCATCTTGACTAGGAACGTTTAAAATGATATATTTGTTTTCATTGTGATAAATTACTCACGATTACAACACTTTGTAACTACTATCACAAAGCATAACATTTATGGACTTTATACTAAATATACTTTTAATTAAATTAATTAATTAATATAACACATTATATCAAGTATATAATAGAGAGAAAATGCCTTTTATTTCGAACAAGATTGGTTATTGAGTTAGATATATATGACAAATTACATAATTGCTCCTAGAGCATACTCCTAACTCTTTCACTTGCATGGGTCAACGTGCAAAAATTTATTGAAAAGTATATTTTATATTTCTATTTATCAATATTTATTCAGTTCATTTGTATATTTTAATTGATAAACATTTTATCCATTATATTAATTGCACAAATTTATCAATGTAAATTATTATAATTTGTATATAACAGATGTTCTTGCAATATTAGAAAGATTAAATATTACCATTTCATTTTTCTAATAAGGCTCGCACTAGTCTTTTATAATCTTTTATGTGTCTCCAAACCCTAGGATGAAACATAGAAGTCTTTTGACCTCACTACTGGATGTTAGGACTCATATGCCATAAGATTCTGACCTTGCGGAAAGCTCAACAAATCATAGGATCATAGGTCCATATACGATGGATAACTCCTTACCGATTGTATCACATACAACTCCTAACACTACAAGGAAAAACACTTTTGACAGCAGCTATTCTCAGCGTTTCTCCCTTAAATGCGGTCGACCAAAATCTGGAGGGAATTTTTTTACGTGTGAACGCTGAGAAAACCTAAATAATATAACTTTGCCGCCTCATTTTTCACTTCGCCTAATTACTTTTCTCAGCCTTTCATCTTGTTAACACCTCCATCACCTAAAAAAGAATTAAACCACTCTTCCAGTCACTGAAATTCGTCTTCGTCACTGCCGCTTCATCGTTCAAACATCTCCATTCACCATCCTTTCGATTTTGAATCCAAATCATCGCCACTAACTTCTCTTTCTAAAGGTACTTATTTCAACTATTCGTCGATTTTATTTAGGTTTAAAACGGGTTCTTCAATTAGTTTAATCATTCATCAATTTCGATTTTGTTATTTCAGTACTGTTTCTTCGATTGCTAAATCAAAATTTGTTGGATCGATTTTGTTAGTAAATTGATGTTAATGGGTTTATTAAGATTGTTGTATGTTAATAAGTATACTAAGATTGTTGCATGCTTCTGCCTAATTTTCATTTTTGTGCATATGCATGATTTAGTGTTTACACTTAATTTATCCTTCTGTGTTGTTTTCATTTTATATTTTCTTCTAATTTCTATTAGGAGACTGAGAATAACTGCAGTTGTTCAAATTCAAACAAGTTAAAATATTGTAATTTTAAGGCTGATTTTTCATTTTCAATATTTGAAAGTATGCATTTAGAAAGAAAATGAGTATCATATTTGATTAGTATCAGTCAAGCTTAATTTAAACTAAGGTCACATTAACATTTATCTCCATTTTGATTTATCAAAACACTAATATATATAACATATTTCTTAACAGATTTAAAGCGATTAGATAAAGTTCCAACCAATGGGCAAAGCAACAAGATGGTTAAAAAGCCTCCTTCCTAGCAAAAAAGAAGAGGGAGAATCCCCTAAATGCACTGAAAAGAAGAGATGGAGTTTTAAATCAACCGGAAATTCGACTGAGAAAGGCAGTATTGTAAATGCGAGCAATGCAGCATGGAATGAATCTTCTGAAAGCGATAATGAACAGAGAAAACATGCTATTGCAGTTGCAGTAGCAACTGCAGCAGCTGCAGATGCTGCTGTTACAGTTGCTCAGGCTACTGCTGTTGTTCTTAGATTGACCAGCCATGGTAGATCTTCTTCTTACAGCAAGGCGAGCCTGAGTCATTTCGCTGCTCTCAAAATTCAGACTGCTTTTCGAGCTTTTCTGGTAAGCCTATCTTCTAATAGCTGTTATTTTGCTCATTTGTAAAATCAGACCATGGCAATGGTTCAATATTTGCAATTTCAATTGGAAGATCATGTATGTTTGTGTTCATATCACATATGTTTCATTTTTAGTGTACTGTGCATAATGCATACACCCAATTAGTCAGGCATTAATCATACTGTTGTAGAAAATGATACTTATACAAGAATGGGAAATAAATGGTGCTGGCACCATTTGTACATGTAAAGATCACTGTAGGATTTGCTGCCTTTGATATATTAATGTTCAAATTGTTTGTATTTTCTTTTGTCTCGTCATATGCATTTATTACTCACATATGCAGTCAGGTACAATCATTGTACTAGTATACTAGTATTCTAGAACTGTAATTTTTTGCTGGACAAAATATATGTATTTTTTCTAACATCTTTTTTCCTTGATTCTTTTTTATTTCTTTTTTGTCCTTTTTTTGTTGTTCATGGATGTCTAAATATTATAAAAGCACTTTGTGAAATGAATTGAAATGTACCAGGACCACATTATTTCAAATTGAGAATCAGTATGGATATTTTTAGGAAATACTTGAGACCATGGTTTCAAAGACCTGCTTATTTTGATTGCACTGTAGAACATTTTTAGGAAATCTTGCAGAAGCATACTCTTTTTAATTTTTAGTTTTATAAGATGCGTACGGTAGAAATGATACTGATTGTTTTGAACTAGTCATAAAGTAGAGTTCTAATCGCAGGAATGTTTTGCCAAACATTTTTTGCCACAGGAAAAGCTGATGCCAATATTTGGTGTTTATATTACCAATTACTGTAATAAGTAATTTTTTTTTTGTAAAATATTCAGTATCTGTTATAAATTAAGAAAGAAATTGATAATAAAGTTTACTGAAAAAATTAATAACTAAGGGTTGTTTTTAGCTTTATCCAAACTGACTTGAAACCAAAGTATAATGATACTTCAAATTGATAATGAAATCCAAGGAGATCATGTACCGTAGTTAGGACCGAAGATGAATTGCATTAGCTTTTGGTATGGGGGAATTATTTTACATATAAAAAAGATTAGATAAGATAATTTCAACACAAAAAAGATCAAACCAGAAATAAAAGCTGATGGTTTAAGCTGAAAATCAAGAAATTAAAATGGCAGTAACAATCTACAATGAATCCTAAAATTATTTCTCTAACCTGCAATATTATTCAATTCTAAGTTACTCAGCCAAAATTGGAAACCTACATTAGTGCCATTATTCTTTTCTGAACCAATATGAACTTTACGGATCCATTTTTCTTGAATTTTTGTATTATTAGACAAGATAGTGTTTTCTAAAAAAAATGAGTCAAAATAGTTAAATTACTTATCTATATGCCATAAATTATACATGTACATGTTACTGTTAAATGAGGGATGCAAGTATCCACATTATATTGCTTATAATATGCAACTATAACATCATAATTGAATCAACATGCAGTCTGATTTAATTGGTCCTGGAGTCGATATATTGGCAACATGGTCACCTGCGGCACCTCTTTCAACATGGTCAAAATGCTCTCATTTACAGGTTGGTTTTATAAAATTCTGCAATACCACTAAAGTATTGGAATATTATGTTTTACTGTGTTTCTTTCGTGTTAATTAACTTCTGTCTTTTTCTTAATGAGATTGGTAACAAATTCTTATCTCCGATGAAATAATTCATGCAAGTCTAAATCATAACATTCATAGAAATATATTGATTGGGATTTTGTTAAAAGCCTATAGCCTTACCATGCAATCAGCTAATAGTGACATGTCAACACTATCAAAAATGTATCCTCCATTACACTTTATCACTTGCAAGCTAGTTTTGATTTTTGTAGACCCAAGTCGTACATTCTCGGGCATTCAGATAATTTGATCAAATTTCCTCTAGTAATATAATTATACATATGACCAGTTGCAGTCTCGTCAGCCTTAAAAGATTTTTATCATATAAGTTAATGGTTAATACTTTTTATTTTTGCTATTGAAGGAAAGAACCTTTTATTACTATAGACAATCGTTGGTTAAAGCAAAATAGAAACATTTAATTTTGTATAACAGTCATATAGCCGGATGTAAGTAAATATGATAATAGATACAAACTTTGTGTATTCGGTTATATAGAGTATAGATGAAGAAAATAAAAAGACAAAACTGAGTTTTTCTTTAGTGAAGATTTAAGCTTTAATTGACATCAGATGTTTTGTACTTGGATGCACTAAAACATTAAACAAGTTTATAAAAATTAACTACGTTTTATAAAATTTTAACTAAGTTAAATTTAATAAAATATAATTAAGTTTATAAAAATTAATATAATTTTATAAAAATTTAACTAAGTCGACTACGTTTGTAAAGTAACTATACGGACCATGTAAACATCTCACATCTTTGTGCTATTATCTTTTACTGTCCTTTTTTACGCTTGTGTTTGAGTATGCACTCAAAGTGTCTGTTAAAGTGTTTTTGTGTTTTCCATTTTATGGTCATTATTCCATTCCACCTTCCATGTTTAATTTATGTAATTCATCTGTAAAATGTATTATTAATAATAAGACATATACACTAGCCTTCCAAAGGGGACAATAAAATGAAATTAGAGGTGTAATATTACCAAGTCTCTGTCAAAATAGTCCTTGATAAAAAGGCCAAGGATCTCCCCTATAGCCATTTAAAGATGCACAAAGTATCCAGTTGATTGTCTGTAACAAAGATCATCCTATATGTTGGTGGTAATTTTGTTAGAGAAGTCCCTCTAACTAAGAAAATACTTGTCGGTTGACGACTAGTAACTGTGTATATTAATTAAATTTTGTGTGTTTTCATATTTACTTAGTTTTGTTTTATATCTTGAATTACTCAATGATTTTGTTCTTTTGTACAAATAGGTGCAATTGGGATTACTGTTGCAAACCCAACTGATTTAGTTGAAGTATGACTTCAAGCTGAAGGGAAGCTTCCTCTGGTGTTCGAAAACGTTATTCAGGATCACTTAATGCTTACTTTACCATAATCAAATAGGTTCTACTTTAAAGTCAACTAGTTGTTACCACTTTGCAATTTTGAATTTATTCTGAACATACTATCTACTACATAGGAAGGAGTACGTGCTTGTGGTTGTTTATTTTTATTTTGCATTTACATTTCTATAAAAAAAAAAGAAAAAAAAGTATACACGATTTCAACAACCAAAATATTTTTTTATTGCAATTTTTTTCTTTTCTTTTTTACATTCACAATTTTCTACCACATTACAACCATCACCCTACAAACTGCTCTTCCCCTTCCAGTTCACTTTCTAGCCTTACCACTCTGCACAAACATCCCAAACCACAACTACATCACCACCACTACTAATTTATTACACATTTCTAGCTATGTTAGTATTATTATTTTTAATAACATTTGGTGGGTGAAATCAAGTTTAAAATTTGACAAATGATTATTGAAAATTTAACAATGTTGATTTGCTTTGTATTGAATTGGTTGTCACATGATAAAATGTTGAATGCAGTAAGACTATAGAAATAAGACTTTTATTAGATGACTATAATTTTTTTCTTTGATAGAGCAAAACCAATAGCACAGAAAACAAATGCAAGTTGTTCGATTGGGGTGGAACTGAAGTATTGGTTGCCGAAGGACGTGTGCACTCGAGTGATTCAAATCAGATTATTAATGGTGTTCCTCTTGGACCAGAAGCCGCAATAGTTTGGGTGGACAATCCGATAAAAGAAGATGCCTTTTTGTGGAGGCCCATAGCAGGTGTGACATGTATCGGAGAAGCCGTCGGTAAGACAATAGCATGGCCATCATCAAAATTGGTTTTTGAAAACACAATACCATCCACTCCTATGAGCAACGTTCCAACATCTCGTACGGTAATATATTATATTGCTAATATTTATATATACGATTTGTTGATAATGTATCAATACTTTTTTTAATATCATAGAGTGCAATACGCGATGTATCAGTAGAGTGCGGTGGTGATGAAGTGGTTTTTTATTCCCAACTGGATATTTTCCTTTTTCAATGCCATCCTGCATCATCAATTTTTTTTATTCTGACCATACTTGTAATTCTTTATAATTTAATAAATGACTATAATTCCTCTCTGTGTGCAGAGGAAGCTTTATTAGATAATATGGTATCATATGCAAATTTGTTGGCTAGAAGGCAATTGGCCATGTTATGTCTTCATTCCCATTTCAGATTTTAAAATATATACTACTAACTGTTCAGTTTAATGTAAATTTCTTACTTTAGCATCCGAGACTTTTTTGGAACGAATTATATGCAGGTAGGTTGTATTTTGCCACTTTTTCAATCCTAACTTTAATACAGCCTATCATTATTGTACTTATCTCATTATGGATCATGTCCTATTTTATGATATTTTTTTTTGGATTTACAGCCGAAGCTATGGTGGTTAAACACAGTTTGGCGCTAGCTGGCTAACAACTTGAAAAGATCTGCTCGATTGGCTTGGTTTGATTCGTTCACTAGCTCGATAAGCCGGTTTGTTTTCTTCCCTATCGTTTAATAGTAAACCATTTATTCCTATGGTTGTTCTCCATTCATTCAACACTTGGTATAGTCATTAGTATGTGAACCATGAAATGCTGCGTAGGGTCTGCTCATGTCATACCGATTCCCAATTTTAACTCTAACCACCCATGTCATACTTTTAAAAAAAACCATGTTTGCAATGCACTACTTACGTCATCCAAGTTTTATATGAGAAAGCATACATGCATTCGACAATAGTTATTCATTTACGTCAGCCGGCAGCCATATTGACAATTGCTGTAAGCAGATAACAATCTTCAAACAGTAGAAACTGCTATCATAGCTGATGATTATGACCTCTGAGTACATTTATGCGCACTTATTATCTATAACTATATACACATGTGCAGTTCAGCTGAACAGTTCAGATTTAGACAAATCGTCCACTGACATCTAAATTTACATGCCAAGTACGGTCTTTGTTTATTTTGATTGAGTTTCATATCAATGAAACGTCATCTAATCAGCTATGTCCATGATCAAAGAAGCTACACGGTACACATATACTTCATTTCTGTTAATCAATGCATTTGTATTATATTTACATTTGGCTTCAATCTAATTATTATACCTACACACACTTTATTTGCTTACTAAAAAAGAGACAAATACTTATTTTCATATTTAGGTTTCTCTAACACATTTTTTTTCAACTGGAAATTGTACTCTTTATATTTAACTAACAGTTATACGTCTAAAGCTTACTGTAATTACTACTCACAGGATGTTGACAAAGCCATGGTTATTGATAGCTCAACAACAAAAAGTCAAGAAAAAAAGACGGAAGGAGGAATCTTGCCGAGTTCAGACTGCCCTGATGGCAACAATTCAGTAAACCAATGTCTAACTATCTTCATACTGCCACTTTTCATTTTCAGCCTGTATTTGAACTACTTTTATGCACGTTTTGTCGATAATATTAGATGCAAACTTGCTTTCTAGATATTGTGCATTTGTCTAATTTTGTATGCAGTTGGTTTATAAATTTTATCTCTCTTTACGGGTTTATGTAAACTTTGTTCATGGATATTGTGTTCAACTTATTTTATGGAAGTGATTAATAGTTATGCTTTTATTTTACAATTTTTAGTTTGATTTGTTTATGTTATGTACATTAACTGATTAAAATATAATTAAATGTAGTTTATATTAATGATATGTGTGAATAATGCAATGGCACAACATTGCTGTCAATTCTTTGGAAAAAAATGCATATCCCTACGACAACGTTTATACATTGCTGTCAATTCATTGGAAAAAAATGCATATCCCTACGACAGCGTTTATACATTGCTGTCAATTCATTGGGAAAAAAATGCATATCCCTACGACAGCGTTTATACCTTGCAGTAGAAAACTATTAACAGCGTTTATACCTTGCAGTAGAAAAATTATTAACAGCGTTTAAAAACGCTGTAGAAAGTGGGTTTTTGACAGCGTTTATATTTTGCAGTTAAAAATTTAGGGTCAACGACCGCATGTCGTTATACAGCGTTTTTAAAAACGCTGTGAAAACTTTTAACAGCGTTTTTCAAACGCTGTGAAAAGTCTTTTTTGTTGTAGTGTAACCTTGTGATCCTTGTCTTAATCTCCTCTTTACCTTGAGGAAAACTCAACGAATAAAGAGAAATTATTCACTTATACCTACCATTTCATGACAACCGAAGTATAATGCACATATCTTGAGGAAAGCTCAACAAATATGTGTAGTTATCTTACGTCATCTAATCTATATTTTAATAGTACTACACATAACATCCCTAGCTTTCGGAATGCTCAACAACTAAGGAATATTCAAGTAATATATTAATATATAAGTGGTAAAGGACAATTTTATATTAAAGATTCATAATCTTTAATATATTTAATCGAGTGATATTGACTTATGGAATAATGTATTTCTTATGAAATACCCTCTTGATTCAAGTGTCGAACACATCTGAAATCACGGTATGTATACTATACGTATGTATTCCTTAAGTCTATTTATGGTTTCTTTAATGTTCTACCTTTAGTTTATATATTTATAGTATATAAATTTATTATTATATAACTTTTGTACTTTATTTATCTTATATAATATTTTATACATGACATTATATTAATTAAATCTTATTTAGTAATTTAATTTATTAACACGTTAATTAATTACTATATTATTCAATTATAACATATTATATTGAATATATAACTATAACCTTTATAGTAATACACATATATCTTATGTGTATGTATTTTAATGTACTAATTAACTTATTTAATTAAATAAGATTAATTAAATTTTATTAATTATGAAAATTCTTTTATACACACATGTATACTCTTATTGTCATAAACAATTCAAGACAACATAACATATATCATTATATATATATATATATATATATATTATTCACGTATATATATTTATTTAATTAAAGTATTTAATTAATAATTTATTTTATTAATCTTATTAATAAATAATATTTTCAAAATTAATTTTATAACATTTTCAATATTTTGAAAAATTATATTATAACTTTTATAGTATGTATTTTATTTTAAATTTAACTTTTAAATTTAAAACTTTTACTTCAATTTTCAGAACAATTTGAAAATCTATATTATAATATTTATAATATATTTCTTATTTTAAATTTAGCTTTTAAATTTAAAACTTTTATTTTTAGTTTCAAAACTATTTTGAATCAGCCCAAGGCCTAATTTAATTAGGCCTTTTCTATCAGGGGCAACCTTTGGGTTCACATAATTGTTCGGGCTAGGTCGTTAGTCAAGCGGGATAAGTTACTTACCCAACAATCCAGCCTAGACGCTACCTTTCTTAGACACCCTACTCACTAGGTTATAAGCTTAATTAATTAGCTCTAATATAACTAATTTAGACTACATAGGTTATTTGGCTTTGATACCATTTTTGAAACTGGGCCAACCCACAACTGAGTAAAGGGATGAATTTTAAATAAATTCTACCCTTTGGATCTTGTTGGGCCTATGTAGTCTAAATTTATTTAGAACTTTTCTTAATTTTTTATTAATTAAAATAAATATTTTATTAAATTTTATAAATAAATTTTATTTTATATAGTTTGTAAAATATTATTCAAATATTTATCATATATACATATTTGTGTATGTGCACATGCAACAGAGTAATGTGTACATGGTTTGACATGCCCGTGTACAAATGCTAGGATTTAAACCGTAATGGACGTGTTAGTCCCTCTTATATTCAATTTTCTATCTAAATGCATATATATTTGCATCATAATAATATATATAAGTAAATACACACACATACACATTAAATGTTAGTTATAAGCCATTTATAAATAAAACATTAATAAATTTTACACACACACATATATGTATGTATGTATGTTGATATATGTTACAAAATAATTAAATCACTAAATCAATTAAATATTAGTTTATAAACTAATTTTAACACACATACACGCACATACATATATATTTATAATATAACATAAGAGCCGTGACTAATTTAATAAAATAATTTTTTATTTTATTTTAAATTGATTTATACAATACATGTAAATATATATAATTAGGCGTATATATTCATATAAATAATAAAATTAATTTTTTTTAAATATATTTTTGCAAATTTTGCTCTCGGCTAAATATATACAATATTTTTAAAATTCTTTCGGTTTTTGCATTTTTAAACATTAATAAATAAAAAATCGTGTAAAATAAAATTAAAAATTACTTTTGAAAGTTTAATATGTAATAAACATTATACAAATTTATTGTAATATATATTATTTAATATATATATATATATATAAATTTTAAATTACATAATCAATTTTAGGTTAAATAAATAATTAAATATATATATTCAGAATAAAAACTTTTTTTTATTCTTTCTGCCGAATATATATTTTATATAAATAAATTTTATAAAATTTAAAAAATGTAATATATGATCATAATCTTTAGAAATAATTACTAGTTTACCAAAATCAATTGTAATAATATTTTATTATATAAATAAATTTTTCTGGCCGTGAGCACTAAGTATAATAAATATTTGCAAAATATATTTTATATACTTATTTATGTAGTTGTAACAATATACACAACCAACCAATTTGTGACAGCATTTCGATATACAAGATTTGTAATATAATATAACATCTTATCACATAAATACTGTAGCATATAAATGTGACATAACGAAGATAAACTAGAGATTTTTCTTTCACCAAAGCCCTTGTTGAATTGGTCCCTTTGAATCCAATCACAAATTAGAAGTTGCTTGCTCCCGAACTGCTTTACCTCTGATAATCGAATCGAAGAGTTTTGATGTAATTTTGCATTTCGATTTTTGAGGCTAAGATAGGATGGTTGCTAGCCAAAAATATCATAGAGGAAGGAGAGCAAAAGTGTAAAATAAAATGGTGTAAATGGTGGCAAATAAATAGGAAGTTAAGGGAGAGAAAAGTTGATCGTATCCTAATATCTCTCTCTTACCAATTCCACTCTTTTAACCATTCAAATCCTCTCCAATTTCCGTCATATGGCCAACCAAACCATGCATCCTATAGCTGAAAAAATCTTTCCTATATGGGCTATAAATCTGGTTTGAATAATTTTCAGTGCAATTTTAAATCATATTTAACCGCATGCTGATATCATATATCGATCAATATATTATTATAATCACACCGTTTAATATTGTTCAACATACATTAGTAAACTTTTATAATTAATATTTCATAAATATTAATTAATTAAATTAATTAAATTAGATGGTAAAAGGATTATTCAACATTTCTGTTGTATGACTCTTAGGTGTAAATTTTTTCAGCGATTAATATTTGAACATTAAAATATTAACGTTCCTACATCGCTTAGCAGATGGTGTGACATTATGACCAAATTCATCGCTTGCTTGGTGTCATTAAAAATCCAATTTTACTTTATTAAGCATTACCCATTAGTGATAATTTTTTATACCGATTATCTTCATCAAAACTATACCACTTTGGATTTATGGAATTTGGTAATGGTCAAAATTCCAATATCGTCCAACTCTATAGTCCAAACACAAAGTCCTTGGTTCAATGGTAACAATTAATATTAACCAAAATGCTCTGACTAAAGACTTTGACTTTGAGTTGACTCATTTGACAGTGATACTAACCTCATGTAACCAAGGAGACAAATCCTCTCTTGAATAGTGTTTCACTTCCATGCTTCCACTCGACCTAACTATAGTCATTCGATGGACATCGTGCAACGATTTAACTATAATCAAAGCAGAGCTTCCACATTGAAGATCAACAGTATTCTCAAGTTAAGAGAACTATGTAATTTTGTCATATCTATATTTTCTGTGTAACCTTAATTATATTAACCAACATAAAACTATCGAACGAGTCATTCTATAGTTATCCAATAGTGAATATTAGGCTTAGGTCCTAATAAGTTTCAAAATACACAAAAACCCAGTAAAAAAAGTATGTAAATTAGGTCCCTAGAATTAAGTTATTAAATAATTGCATACAGTTATGCAATTATTCAGTGAATAATTGCAGACATTGATGCAATTATATCCAAAAGTTGCATAAATTTATGCAATTTTTTTGGTGAATAATTGCGGAAATTTCCGCAATTTTTTTGGTGAATAATTGCATAAATTTCCGCAGTTTTTTTGAAAAAATTGCGAAAATTACCGCAATTTTTCAGTGAATAATTGCAGAAATGTCTGTAATTTTTTGATATAATTGCATAAATGTATGAAATTATTTACTGAATAATTGCATAAGTATATGTTATTATTCAGTAAGTTAATTCTAGGAACCTAATTTACAAACCATTTTTTACTGGGGTTTTTGTGTATTTTGAAACTTATTAGGGACCTGTGCCAAACTGTCCCTATCCAATAACTATCAGAATGTAACCCCTTGGTGCCCCCAGCAGCCATAAATAGGGATGTTAATGAGTACCCGAAAAATCCAAAATTCGTCCGTATCCGTATCTGAAATATAAAAAATTATCCGATATCCAAAAAATGGAAACAGATACGGATATGGCAATATCCATATTCGATAATCATCCGTCCGGTTTTTGTCAAGATCATAGTTATTTTTTTATGTATTTTAGTACATAAAATGATTGTCGTTTACTATTTTATCTAGGTAAAAAAAATTAATACGTATATAAAAATCAATTTTTACCGCTTAAAATTATTTTTCTTAGCGCATTTATTATTTTATATATATTTAGTATAAAAATATGTTTATAATAATTCAAAGTTTTCTATTTATTTGTTTAGATTTATTGATTGTGAACTGGTCGAAGAATATCCAATAAATATCCGATATCCGTCCACATCCACGGATACAGATATCCGATATCTGAAAATGATTTTGGATAGGATACGGATATGGCACTATCTATATGCGAAAGTATCCGTTTACAGGCCTAGTAATAAGTAATATATGCCCAACATTTGGATAGTGTTATGTACTCTAGTCTCAGCGGATGTATCGATATACAGTCGCGATACGTCTTGAATAAGAATATTTAAAATGGTATGTTTATTTTCATTGTAATAAAATACTCATAGTTATCATACTTTGTAACTACTATCACAAAATATACAATTTATGGATTTTCTATTAAATATACTATTAATTAAATTAATTAATTAATATAACACATTATATCAAGTATATAATGGAAAGAAAACAGCTTTTATTTCGAACAAGATTAGTTATCGAGTTAGATATATGTAACAAATTACGTAATTGACCCTAGACCATTTTTCTAACTCTATCAATAAGGTGGAATAGTAAGAAACCCAAAATAGACTTAAGGAATAAATATATATGTATAGTACGTATACTCTCTACATAAACCGCCATCTCCCACTCTACCCGCTACCGAACAGCTATCCATACCACTATCCATTCAGCTGACCTTAAGCAAACCATCAGCCATACCCATTTTGCTAACTTCTTCATTACTATGCACTAATGCCACCCTGCCTATCTTTTTAACATGTACAGCAATATCCTCTGAAGCTGCTGCCAGCATTAGGGGATAAGCATACACACACATATCTGTGTGTGTGTGTGTGTGTTTGTATGTGTATATGTGTGAGTGTATGTGTACATTCATATAAATCAGTTATTAAAAATAGAATCTATCTTATCGAGACCTTGTAGATTACCGACACCTAGGTGGCTAATGCTTTCCTTCTTCGAACTTCTAGTCCTTTCTCCTTAACCATGAGATGCAACCCCATCTATTAGTCATCACCAACATTTCAATAGTGGAGGCTAAGATTAGGGGTCATTTCTCTATGTAAAGACTATGAAAGAGTTTGCTATTTGTAACCATCTTGATCACAAATATATAACAACCTTCCCTTCAGATCTAAAGACAAAGCATCACCCCTCCTCTCTAATGCTATGCCCCTCTAGGTCTTGGCTTCCAAACTTAAGGCTAATTTATTTAACAATTAAATCGATTGTTTAAGTAATTAATTTAAGCTCATTCCTTAAATAAATCGTTTAAGATACAACTCACAAGTACTATACGATTCACAATCATGTTATTAAAGAACTATTTTTTAAAGAAATGGCTTAGTCTATGATTCCAAAAATAATTGTAAAATATTTTTGCTACTTTTGTATTTTATATAGCCAATGCATCACTATTGTTATTAAAATAAATACCATCATCAATATGCCAAAAATAGATTATTTTATAATGAATATTCATAATACTCATAGTATAATAAATCTGCATCTATTTTTGATCAATATCAAAAACAGTTTTATTTTTAAATAATATTTGTACATGAAAGCAACTTTTCAAAACCTGATGCATCCATTTACAATTGTTATATAGTATGCTCCTACTATTTCTACTGTAAAAATAACAACATTTGTAATACGAAACTCAATAAATATATCTTATAACTATGAGTACCTAAAACTCAATA
Organism: Allium fistulosum; assembly: GCA_030737815.1. NCBI lineage: Eukaryota > Viridiplantae > Streptophyta > Magnoliopsida > Asparagales > Amaryllidaceae > Allium > Allium fistulosum. The sequence goes on along the minus strand of CM060902.1, from coordinate 791,215,425 downwards.
AATATATCTTATAGAGAACAAATTTCTATAAAAAAATACTTTTGAATAGAAATCATATTTCTTATTCTTTGTTAAGCGTCTACAAATATTTTACACAATTCCTTTTCCAATGTCTCTTCATTAAAAAGAGGTAATCACTCACCCTCTCCTCATCCTAAACGTGCATATGTTTTATTCACTCTAAGACTTTCACTTTCTTTTTTAATTGGTCATACCATTCAAACGAGAAACTTTTTACCACATGACTGCGTAGGTTACTTTACAAAAAATGCATTTGGTCATCCTTAACATGTTAAGGAGGTCGAATAAGTTGCACTCAAGCAAAAAGACAAAAATGGCATTTCAATAATCAAATTATTATGTCTACCTATAGCCCTTTGTCTAGTATTGTTTCCAACACAACAAAATCCTTATTGTATTCATCGTATTAAATGCATGAACTTACACTATAGTTTACTTGCTTATTTCGAATGAAAGAATTTCATCGAAATTCTGTATATTTCGAACATGACTGTTCATGATACAACTTTTGTATATGATCGAATATGGTCAAATATCCATACTCTTGTATTGTTTTGGAGTTCAAAACTCGTAGAAGACAATACGTGATCTGGAGTAAATTCACATTTAAGTTACCAAAACTCGAAAGTTGTAATGTTTGTATTATTTAGCTCTTACAGGGGTATTGGAGTGACAATATGTCAAAAGATAAATTTATTGCTAAGTAAATTATTATATTTCTTCATCAATTTTTAGTTTATTTTAATCGATAAGCTATTTTTCCAAATGCATTTTTATGAAAATTTATTAAAGAAAATTATTATAATATTACATTAGATTAACAATATTCTCAAGTCAAGAGAACTGTGTGATTCTGCCACTCTATCAATAGTGCATATTTCTAACTCTATCAATAAGGTGTAAAAGTAAGAAACCTAAAATAGACTTAAGGAATAAATACATACGTATAGTACGTATACTCCCCACATAAACCATCATCTACCACTCTACCCACTACCAAACAGCTGTCCATACCACTATACATGTAGCTGATCTTAAGCAAACCATCAGTCGTACCCATTTTGGCAACTTCCCCATTACCGTGCACTATACCCTATCTACTTTTTAACATGTACATCAATATCCTCTGAAGCTACTGCTAGCCCTATAGGAAAAGCGCGCACACACACACATTTATGTGTGTAGGTTCATATAAATCAGTTATTAAGAATAGAATCTACCTTATCGAGATCTCATTGATTACCAACACCTAGGTTGTTAATGATTTCCTTCTCCGAACTTCTAGTCCTTTCTCCTTGACCATGAGATGCAACCCCATCTATTAGTTGTCACCAATGTTCCAACAGTGCTGGCTAAGGTTATGGTTTATTTCTTTAGGTAAAGACTATAAAAGAGTTTGCTATTTGTAACCATCTTGATCACAAATATCTAACACCCTTCTCTCGAGATCTAAAGACAAAGTCTCACCCCTGCTCTCTAATGCTATGTCCCCCTAGATCTTGGCTTCCAAACTTAAGACAAATTTATTTAACAATTTAATTAATTGATTAATTAATTAGTTTAAGCTCATTCCTTAAATAAATCATTTGAGATACAACTCACAAGTACCACATGGTTCACAATTATGTGATTAAAGAACTATTTTTAAAGATATGGCTTAGTCTATGTTTCCAAAAACAATTGTAAAATATTTTTGGTACTTTTGTATTTTCTATAGTCAATGCATCACTATTGTTATTAAAATAAATACCATCATCGATATGCCAAAAATCGATTATTTTATAATGAATATTCATAATACTCATTAAAATAAATCTACATCTATTTTTGATTAATATAAAAAATGATTATTATTTTTAAATAATATTTGTACATGAAAGCAACTTTTCAAAACCTGATGCATCCATTTTCAATTGTTATATGGTATGTCCCATTATTTCTACTATGACAATAACAACATTTGCAATACGAAGCTCTATTTAATAAATTACTAAATGCTAGTTATTTCTTATACCGTAAATAATTTACAGTCAAGAATTTTGAATCAAGTATCAAAAACTCAGGAAGTATACCTTATAGAGAATTAATTTATATAAGAAAAATACTATTGAATAGAAATCATATTTCTATTCTTTGTAAAGCTTCTACAAATAGTTTACACAATTCCGTTTCCAATTTCTCTTCTCGAAAAAGAAGTTATCACTCACCCCCTCCTCATCCTAACCGCACATATGTTTTATTCACTCTAAGACTTTTACTTTCTCTTTTAATTGGTCATACCGTTCAAAAGAGAAACCCTTTACCACATGACTGTATAGATTTCTTTACAAAAAATGTATTTTGTCATCCTTAACACGTTAAGAAGGTCGAATAAGTTGCATTTAAGAAAAAAGGAAAAAATGACATTTCAATGATTGAATTCTTATGTCTACCTATAGCCTTAGTTCTAGTGTTGTTTCCAGCACAACAAGATCCTCATTGTATTCATCGTATTAAGCGCATGACCTTACACTATAGCTTGCTCATTTCGAATGAAAGAATTTCATTGAAATTCTATATATTCCAAACATGACTGTTCACGATACAACTTTTGTATTGACGCCAAAAATGGATTAACACCCAAGATTGAGTTATAAGGAACCCATGTGACCTAGATCTAGCAGATAATACTGAAAATAAAAGAAAATAGAATAGAGAGACATAAGATTTTTATAGTGGTTTAGCAATCTCTGCACTACGTCCACTTTATAGCTTTATTGATTATGTATCTGAGATAGTTTGTATGAGATTACAAGGAATTTGAGTCACAAGTACAAGAGTTTGACATGTTCTAAGGCCTAGAACTACCAAGAGTTGTTGCCTTGGTGACTACTGTGAGGAGGGAAGATGGTGAAAGTGATGGAGTCCTAGATCCAGAGTGAAGAGGAAAGAGCGGGGAGAAATTCTTTTTTTGGTTGCACTATGGCTTGTATTTATAGGAAAACAAGTGTGTTAGGTTGCAAATCCACTTGCACCAGAGTCAAGACACCGGCCCAAGCTCACACAAGAAAACTCGGAGGCAACCAAGTTAAATAAATAACTTGGTATCGGGGTCATTTAACTCGGTGCCGAGTTATTTCCTTGAGTGAAAATTGCATCAACACCTTTGCTCTACCTTACTATCTTCAAGTTGATGTGTTCCATGTTGTTTTCATCGATTGTTGGTTGATTCCAGTGATCGTTCCTTCATCACTTGAGTTATCCAGCTATGTCAATTGTCATCTCTTCAATGCTTGAAGTTTATTGTCCAAAACTCTAGAAAAACACTTAGTCACGAATGGAAAAGGTAGATAATAGGTCACATGAAGTTAGAGAGGCGTTTTGGAGGGATGAAATGACTCAGCATCGAGTTAAATAACTCGGTGTTGAGTTATTTACTTAGCTTATTTTTGTTTGAAATTTTCCTAAGTTGTCTCTATGCTTCATCTAAGTGTGCCTTCAAGATTTCAAGTCGTTTCGTGTTTGTCTTGATGTTCTAACTTCCATTGACTTCTACTTGGTTAAAAACTCGAAAAGGTCGAGGAAGTATTATCGCTTCCACGATACTCATGGGCATAGCACAAATGAATGTCGGCATCTAAAGGATTTAATTGAAGAATTGATAAGAAACAGTAGGCTCTAGCAGTATGTGAAGAAATCGCAAAAGCTGAACAACCTATTGGGCCCTAATAGCCGAATAATCAAAAAAATCAACCTTGACCCGACGGAGAAGGGCCCAAGCGAATAGATGGAAGATGGTTGTAAACACCATTATCGGAGGACCTCACCCAACGTAGAAGAGTTGGGACGAGATAGAATGATATGCTTGTTCTTTGAAGCATGCACCACAGGAGAGTTGCTACGCCATCGAAGATGGAGCTTCGATCGAGCAATAAAGGATGATTACAAATGACATTATGTTCAGGAATCGAGACACTTAAGATGTAGAAGCACCAACTCTTGACCCTATAGCAATAACGGTCGGGATCAGGCCAATAGTTGTGCATCGAATATTGGTTGACAATGGAAGTTTAGTCAACATCCTATTTCGAAAGACGTTTGACCAAATGAAAGTTAGCATGAAGGATGTGATCGTGTAACAACCCTGAGATTGCAATTACCGAATAATAAATTAAAATTATGATTTTAAGTTGAAAAGGAGCTAAACAAAAATTTTGGGAATTTAAATTTGCAATTGGTTTGCAAATTAAAGTATTTTGGATTTCAAATGGGAAAATTAATATTTTCGGAATTTAATATTTAAAAGGGGAATTTTTAAATGTGATAATGGGTTTAATTGGCTAATGAGACAATTATATGGTTTTGATTAAAACTAGGTTACTACTTAGGATTTTTGTTCAAATGATAACATTAGAAAATTTTCTAATGTTATCATTTGAACAAAAATCCTAAGTAGTAACCTAGTTTTAATCAAAACCATATAATTGTCTCATTAGCCAATTAAACCCATTATCACATTTAAAAATTCCCCTTTTAAATATTAAATTCCGAAAATATTAATTTTCCCATTTGAAATCCAAAATACTTTAATTTGCAAACCAATTGCAAATTTAAATTCCCAAAATTTTTGTTTAGCTCCTTTTCAACTTAAAATCATAATTTTAATTTATTATTCGGTAATTGCAATCTCAGGGTTGTTACAGACTCCCCCCCTTAAGAAAATTGCGTCCCCGCAATTCCTTAAATATAGAAATCGTCTATAATATCTAATCCACAACGTGCAGATTCGCACGGAAAGAAAATCCACAAAGATCAATATTTCTATTCTCACAGAGCAAGCTAAGGGTCGTGGATCCACCAATGGGATTCACAATCCTTAGTGAAGAAAACATACAAGTAACATCCAAAGATAAAGTATCAACTAGTTCCTTTGATACGAATGAGCGAGAGACACCCGTATCAAAAAAAACTCTAAAAGATTGATCGTGAAATAAAATAGAACCTTCGAGAACGGAAGGATGCGTACCTCGAGGCTGAGATGAAGATGCGAGTTAAGCACGATTCAAAGATAGATAATTCAAATGGAATACTACGGAATATAAATGTATTCCTAAACATATTCCTAACTTATCTATCCAATGTCATGAGGAAAGGGCTTTGTAATATTCGAATCATACTAGGATGTATTGTACTAAGTGTTACTGTTCTGTGTTTATTATGCTTATTCCTGAATCCTGGCTTTGATACCAAGCTGTAACGCCCCACTCCGAGACCCACTGTAACAAAGAGTATTACGGGAGTAATACTGTCTGTTAAAGCGGAGAATAGAGTATAGTGGAAGCGACCATCTATAATCAAGCTATAACTATCTACCGAATACGTCGAAAGATGGAATCTATTTAAATTTTTCTCAATCAAGTGGTTCGACATATTCGGTAAATACTTATAACGAAATTACAAATGGCTAAAGATCTATCAGGACAAAGCATAATAATAAATGATAAAAACATCACAGAACAGAATCACATAACAGATATAAAATCCCAGAACAATACATCATCAATACAGATCCAAATATCATAAGTGGGTACAAAGCCACTGCTCACACATGTGAGTCAAAAGTATGTACATATCAGAGTCTGAATAATATCATAAGCGGACACTAAGATAAGCTATCTCAAAAGCATAGCAGATAAGTCCAAAGCGGAAGCACAGAGCAGCTAAGTCCAGAGACCAAACCTGAAACAACTCGGTCTGACCCGAGCGAAAACACTCGGGTCAGGCTAGCTAAACAATCAGTAATAACTGAGATATATAATAATGCGTTACATGAATAAAATAGTACTTATCCAAAGAGAAGTATATTATGAACCACATGAATATAATGACGATCCCAAATCATCAATAAACAATAAAAATCTCCAAAGAGAAATCAACACCAAAGTGTAGAATAAATAAAATCGCCTCATATCATCGGCGTAGCCAAAGCTATAAAAAGATGCCCATAGGCAATAATCCCAAGAGTGACCAGAGTCCGTAATCAATGCCCAAGCAAAGATCGATGCTCCAAAGAGCAATGGGGATATACTAAAAAGTCAATGAAATCAAAACACTGAAAAGCAGTGTCCAGAGACATTGTGAATCCACAAGGCAATCGCACTTACATCGTATGGTTCCATAGAACCAACACTGAATGGCGGTACTCGAATGGATATAAAAATCATCAGATAATACAAGTTTTTCACGTGCACCGACCAGAGTCGTTGTTGCCAAGTACTGTAGAGTTGTGATCGATCACTCGCACCGATGCGAAACGCGCGAGACGGCGAGATCCTTCCCAGAAGGATAAAGGCCCAGAGGCACACGCCGAAAAATAAACTGCTCCATAGAGCAGGTGTCCAGAGACGGTTGCCCAGAGGCGTGGTGACCCAGAGGTCCAGTACTGGCCGCCCAGAGGCTAATGTGTCACTAACTTCTTGGAGAGGAACCCGCAAAGTGTTAACAATGAGTCCCATACCCCACGTTCGCACTAAACGGTTTCCTAACCAATAGCAAGCTCACACTCCAAACAATAAAAAGTCTACCTCATATCATCGGTAAACTAGACCCAAAGGTCAAAACGATCAATCGAATAGGTCGGGGATTAACCGGAAAGAAAATACACACGGTTTCCATAGGCCGGAGATTTCCTAACCGTTTAAGCACCTTTCCACTTCGCTCGACGTGCCAAAAGTGAGTGTGAGATTTTTATTATAGAAAATATTGGTGTAAAACGGATTTATAATTGATTTTGAAATCATTTTTAAAACGGTCTTTTGAAAGGTCTCCTATTATGGAGTAATTAATTTAATAATTAAAATAATATTATATAATAATTTTCAAAAGCCATTTTGGAGTGAAAAATCCTTTTAAACCTTTTTATAAAGCCCGTGTACGAAATCCAGAGACAAATCTCAAAGAAATCGACGAAAACCAGAAAATCATCAAAAATATTCTAAGTGTTTGTAACCATTCAAAAACAGCTGTGAACTCAAGTTCGATAATTTATTTGGACCAGAAAACTGTGTCCAAATGTCATGAAAATTTGCAGGCATGTAGTTCAACATCCCTACTTTAAGATGCAAAAAGAATTTCTGGATTCCGAGTTGAGACGAAGCGGCAGCGACGTCTCAAAGTTGGACCCAGAACAAGATTAACACTGTTTACAAACAGCGACCAGAGTTCAACTTCGACACGAAATTCGAAGTACCAAACGAACTCCAATGTTGTCCAAATTTTCCTGAGATGGTGTTCGGAACTCCACCTTCCTAAAGAGACCAACAACGTCAAATTCCGACTTCCGATGCGAACGTGGCGGCATCGCGGAGTGGCGCTCAAAAGCTAGAAACAGAAGGGATATTTGATTTTCATTCTAAGTGTTTGACCATTCAAAAACTGCTGCGAACCTAAGTTCGGCAATTTATTTGGACCAGCAAACTGAATCCAAATGACATGAAAACTGGTAGGAATATAGTCCAACATCCCTACTATAAGATGCAAAAAGAATTTCTGGAATCCGAGTTGAGACGAAGTAGCAGCGACGTCTCAAAGTTGGACCCAGAACAAGATTCATACTGTTTACAAACAGCGACAAGAGTTCAACTTCGACACGAAATTCGAAGTACCAAAAGAATGCCGATGATGCCTAAATTTTACAGATATGAAGTTCAAAACTCCATCTTTCCAACGAGACCAAAAACGTCGAATTCCGACTTCGGATGCGATCGTGGCGGCATCGCGAAGTGGAGAAAAAAATCTGGAACAGGGTTTAAAAAAAAATTATTTATTATTTTTTTTTCTTTTTTTTTCTCGGGACAGTGGTAAGAATGTACAATTTTGACCAAAATAACTTCGAAATTTCATGAAACTCAAAACATGAAAGTTTTAGCTCTAAATCTAAGCTTTCCAGAACATCCAAAATTATTAGATTTGGATAAGAAACGAGAGAGATACATGCAAAACAATATCAGATTGAAACTCAAGATAACTTGTTAAAGACAGAATTGGTCTTCTGTCTTTGAACGCATTTCAGGTCATCTAAATGGAAATATTACAGAAAACTCACTGAACAAAAATTGTAGCATATGTTTTAAGCTTTCCGGAACATCCAAAATTATCTAATTCGGATCAAAAACGAGTAACTTATGGCTAAATCAATTTCAGGGTTTTATTTTATCAACCTTGTAGTTTGTTGTCAGGTCAGCGACAAACAAACGTGATTTCGACCATTGAAACCACAAAATTAGGCAAAGCTCAAAACATGAAAGTTATAGGCTACAGAATAAGCTTTCCAGAAATTCAAGAAAATCTTAATTTCGATTTAAGATGAATGAGATATGCCTAATTTACTAACAGCAATAAACTAATTATAATTTCAGCTAGCATATATTACTAATAAATAGTGATTATCAATACTACAACTAGCATTAATTACTAATCAATAGTAATTACCTCTATTAATCAAGCAAATAAGCAAACACTTCAAGTGCAACTTTCCAAAGCAAAGAGGATGTGGATTAGAGAGCTTCAAAATTAAAAAGAGAACAAAACCAAGGATTACAAAGAGATTTCAAAGATTAAAATAAAGATTAGAAGGTGATTAGGCCTAGGATTGCATTACCTTGCTAGGATTAAACAAGTCTAATTATGAAAAGATGGAGATGGAGCTTCTAAATGGAGGCCATTAATTTTGCTTAGGTTTAGGTTTAGGAATTTATGAAGAGGATGAGGGTTAGGGTTATGAAATGGGTTTAAGATATTATATAGAGTGGGTAGGCTAATGGGTTTGTTATGAGGGTTTTACAACCCAATAAGGCTTAGTTCAATTACTTAAGTGCATATGTAAATTTAAAAGAAATTTTTCTAATGTTATCATTTGAACAAAAATCCTAAGTAGTAACCTAGTTTTAATCAAAACCATATAATTGTCTCATTAGCCAATTAAACCCATTATCACATTTAAAAATTCCCCTTTTAAATATTAAATTCCGAAAATATTAATTTTCCCATTTGAAATCCAAAATACTTTAATTTGCAAACCAATTGCAAATTTAAATTCCCAAAATTTTTGTTTAGCTCCTTTTCAACTTAAAATCATAATTTTAATTTATTATTCGGTAATTGCAATCTCAGGGTTGTTACAGATCGCTTATAAAACAAAGATCCAGGGATTTACAAGTGAACCTAAATAGCCGATTAGGATGATCGACCTACCTATAGAACTCGAAGAAGGAGAATAGAGGGTGGTTTTTATCCAGACCTTCATGATTGTTGATGAGTATTCTACTTATAATGCTTTCTTGGGTCGACTGACCCTTGCCGGCTTCAGAATCACTTTGGCTCCATGGCGTCTCTTGATGAAATTGTCAATGGAGAATGAGGTAGGAGTAGTAAAAAGAGACCAAAGTGTTATAAGGGAATGATATGTTGCTAAATTACGTGAAGCTAAACGCCGTGAAAAGTGAAAGAATCTGAGGAAGACTCTCCATATTCAAGAATCGCAAGCATAGCAATTGCAGAACTGCCCCTAGCTCAGGGACCATAGTCGCTTCGACAAGGATATAGACCATAGGAAGAAGAGTTCATGGAAATGCAGGCAGAACCGGTGGAGATTACGATGGCTGTCCCTATTGATATAGATAACCCAAATCGGGTCTTGAAAGTAGGTTTGCAGCTTGGAATCAAGATGCGAAAGGAATTAATAAACTTTCTTCATGCCAATTTGGACGTGTTCGCTTGGACACATTTTGATATGTGCGTGATGTCGCCAAAGGTAGTGTTTCATGCACTCAACATTGATCCTAAGTTTACGCCACTAAAGCAGAAGAGACGTAGCCTGGGTCTGAAGCAATTCGCTGCACAAAAGGAAGAAGTGGATAAGCTATTGGCCAACGGCTTCATCCATGACACAACATATCCTAAGTGGGTGTCGAACCCCATGTTGGTTTGAAAATTGAGCGAGAAGTGGTGAACTTATATGAATACTTAGATTAAAAAAAGCCTACATGAGGGATAGGTTTCTGTTACCTAGGATCGACTAGCTTATTGATGGAACCGTTGGGCATGAAATGCTCTCATTTATGGATGCGTGCTCAGGGTATAATCAAATTATGATGAATGAACCAGATCAGATGAACACCAGCTTCATCATAGACTTGGGGATATATTGCTATCGCATAATGCCATTTTGTCTGAAGAATGCCAGAGCTACTTACCAGAGATCGGTGAATACAATGTTCAAGGACCATCAGAGGAACGATGAAGTTTACATAGATGACATGTTAATGAAGTCACGGGTGTCTCGAAACCATTTGGATGATCTCTTGGAGATGTTTGAGATCCTTTGGAAGTGCAAAATGAAATTAAACCCGCTCAAGTGTTCATTTGGAGTTGCTTCTGGAAAATTCCTCGGTTTTGTTGTGAATGCAAAGGGCATTGAGGCCAATCCGGAGTAGATTGACGCCTTACAAAATGTTAGAGACCCAACAATAAAGAAGAAGTTACAAGGCCCGAATAGAAAGATTGCTGCATTGAGTCGATTTATCTCCAGAGCAACGTGAATAAGTGTATACTGTCCTTTGATGGATTAAAGAAGGGCAAGAAGAACTTTAAATGGAATCGAGATGGTTAGACAGCTTTCAAAGAATTACTACGACATATGGAAAATATCTTGATATTTTGTAATATATATATGTATGTATGTATGTATGTATGTATGTATGTATGTATAAGTATATTTGTATGTGTATATATGTTTATGTGTTCATGTATATGTACACGTATGTGTGCATATGTATATCTCAAATGTTGCACAACTATTCTATGTTGAATCGTTATGAATTCCGATTTCGATTTCCGATCATATTTTCACTTCTTATTTAACACACACACACACACACACATATATATATATATATACGTGTGTTAAACAAACTTTGATAATAATATTTCTATGATTATATAATAATTAAAGGGCATATTTAATAATTAAAATAATTAATAAATCATTTAAACTCAATTTAAATTCAAAAATCATTATTCTAAAATAGAGACATCATTGATGATGTCATAAAGAGATTTAAATTTAAAAATAAAATAAATAATTTTATTACATATTCTCACTCATATATATAAATGAGTGATGTATCCAGCTCTGTGCACGATGTCGGATGGTCAAAGAGCAGTTTATTGATAAAACGGTTTTCGGTCATTTTATCGATATATCTTCCAAAGTATATATTTTTATAAATACTTATTCAAAATAAGAGTACCAATATTATTTATTGTTTAAAACATTATCATTTATGTTAAAAATCTTATATTTTAATATTTTAATTTTTTTCTGAAGTAATGAATTTGAGGGTCATTATAGATCACAACATAGGTAGAACCGGCGTTGCTTTGGCAACGACGGGAAGGTCTAAACCACCGAGTCTATGTGGAAAATTGACTCAAACCGTCGGATCAATGAGAAAAATCGATCCTAACCTTTTGAGAATCGGCGTTGCTCCGGCAATGTCGAGAAGGTCTAGACCGCCGAATCGATGTAGGAAATTGGCTCAAACCGTCGGATCGATGGGGAAATCGATCCCTGCCTTCTGAGAACCAGCAAGGTCGGGAAGGCCCAAAACCGTCCGGTCGACGGTCAAATTGACTCCTACATCCTAAGAATAGGCATTGCCTCGGCAACATCAGGAAGGGCCGAACTGCCATGTCAACAAGGAAATGGACTCAAGCCTCTTTGAACTTGAGATTGCCCAGAGATAGGAGAAAACAAAAGGAATTACCTGGAGCCTGAAGATAGGCGATGTCAAGAAAAATTCACGGAGTTGAGTCGTTCGTGTATAAGTTTCGGAGATAGAAACTGGTGCACGATCGAGATATCAACACTGAAGTTGGAAGAATTTATTATGATGAGAGATGATGATGCTGCATCTTTATGATACATATATCCAAAATGACATTGGCTGATGATGTCAACTTGAAAGAATTCATAATGCTTAGAATCAAGTAGCAAAAGTCATTAGTTCCCGAAGATAGGAACTATCGTGCAAACTAGACTAGGGGCATTTGAACAAGGTCCTTGGTACATCTAGTCTCTCATTGATGCCCAAAATCTAACATACAACTCTATAGGCAAGGGCATATCCACCGACACTTGGTCGAAAAGAAATCGACTGAGTTCGAAGGGGAATATCCATAAATTTGGCTAAAATTGCAACGCCTGTTATGCCAAACATAGTATTTTGCTAGATAAAAAAGAGCTAAGTAATGAATATACTAAAGCAATTGCAGGAATATTGTTTACATGCACAGAGTTGCAGTAAATAAATATATTGCATAGAAAGAGAAGTATACAACACATGAAACTGCAGCATAAGCAATCATGTAATATACACAAGCAGTCAAGTATAAACGTACATAGTACATATAACGCGGAAAAATACACAAAAGAGAGATTACAAAGGAAAAGCTAATCTTTCACTACTTATAACCTTTTATGTATAGACAAATAGCAAGGGTCCTACCCACACAATCTCAGCTTGTTTAAAGCAAAAGGACAAAAATACAAACTTGATCACAACAACAACACAAAAAACAAAATAACTCTGTTGTCCTATCCAGCTAAACCTTCTACTTCTTATCACCTCAGCTGTCTTTGTCAGTCTTACCCGGATGGGTCTTGAGTTTTTTCCTCCCTTTGGGTTCCCCACCAGGGGAGTACTACCTTCCGAGTGAGTGGACTCTTTACCAACAGTAGAACCGGCCTCCTCGGATTTGACGATAGGGTCATCAGTGTGCTTCGATGGCCTGATCTTGAAAGTGTGAACTTTCTGATGGGAGCTTGTCAGTTTTGAAGATGCAGGCTTGGTGATCCCAGGCTCTTTCTTCACTTGAATTTTCTCTATATCCTTCTTCAACCTCTCAGCCATAATTTCATGCTTGGTCGGGCCAAAAGCGCCTGTGATAAAGACATCCTCCTCTTGAGTGACATAAATGTTCTCCATGCTCTCTAAAGCGGCGATCTTCTCGGAATCGGGAACCGAGCTAGAACTGGAAATAGAAACGGATAAAGAAAACCCCATGGGGACAGTTGTTGACATAGTAAAGACCACTTTGGTCCATGAACCACGCGTAACTGGAGGCAGAGGAGGCAACTGAGATTGACCTACAATTTGGAAAACAGAGTGATAAAGTTTAAGGATGGATTCTTGCGATAATTGAAGCTTCTCGAAGACAAGAGAAACCTGAGATATACCTATAGTAGGATCCCATTGGGATATGACGAATTCACCTTCTTCAGTCCTAAGCTCCCTCGGCTGGACCACGACGGGAGGAATGTATTATTCGTGGGGAGTACCCGTTAATGAAGCCAAAAGAACGCGAGTAGGTGCGGAGCTAACTCTTGTAGAAGCAGGAATGATTGATGCCGGCACTTGAGATTTTGAAGCGGATGTTTCACCATGACACGAAGAGCTCGGGCTAACATCGACATCAATAGCATCGACACCATCTTTAGCTAGAATAGCCTTCCCAATGGAAAGAGCTTCGATATCTTCAGCATTGAGATAAGATGCCATCAGTTCTTCTTCGGAGAGATTATCTCTGGCTTGTGCAGTTCTGCGTAACACTTCTTCCCAAGCACCAGCAAGCGCCTCAGGATAGTCATTGTCCAACCATCTTAGATCCTGTAACGACCCGACTTCCTTCGCCCAGGAAATCGTATCGTTTTGAAGAAAAGAAAGAGGTGAGAAAGTAGAAAAGAAAGAGAAGAAGAAGAAACAAAATAGAATCTCAACAGCGGAACGAATAAAATATAATATATCACATAGATATTACATAATATCATATACATCAGAGTACACAGACAATACAACAGATACTAGACAGTTATAAACACCTGTCTAGTTAATACAACTCACACATCACAGAGATACAACACAGCGGAAAATACAGAATAAACTCTAATCACAGCTGAATCACTATATATCTACACACTGAAGCCTCCTGCTCCATTGCTCCTCCAGACTTCGTCATTGCTAAACCTGAATCCCTTGACTACCCGTAAAAATTTGGGTACCCGAGAGTTTATGAAAAACAGAGATAAACTTCGGGTCAGACATGGGTCTGGTATGAGTAACAGGTTAAAGTTGCTTAACTTTGAAAATCCTTTGCAAACAAAGGTATCACGTAAGACTCCCCACAAATAAACATGGGTAAGTTTTTACCTTACGCTAACCAAAACATTTGATAGGAAATCCAGTGATATTATAATAGTGTCTAGGGTTTTCAAGTAAATATGAAATAGCTGAAATGCTTACATCTCACATTTCAACATAGTTGGGCACAATCAAAACGTACGGCGCTTATTGGAGATTGGATTCCATACAATGGCTGGGCTACTGGGGTACCGCCCGTCACAGTACGTGGCCTAGATCACCGTACCGAGGAGTACGCCCGCTCCCCTGCAACACAAGGCCGGACCCATCCCTTACTGGACAGTTCCAAATAAGATCACCCCACAGTTGGCGCGACCAACCGTACACTAAACCGAAATAAATAGGGACATCTAGACAGGGGTAAACCTTACTCTCAAGTGGGGGCTACCCACGAAGCCTTGCTGCACCTCCCCTGTTTTAGCCATTCCCGGTTGATGAGGCTTGAGGTCACGATTACCTTTATAGAATTCATCCCTTAGAATGCTCATCGCCCACCTGACGATGTTCTGAAAGCATTCGATCCATACAAGTTCGTTCCGGGTTCGAACGAAACCGAAGGCATTATCTCGTTACACTCGTATTGGAATCACCCTCAGAGTTAACGACAATAACCCTTGCATTCTGAATCACCATCTCGAATCTATAAGTACTATCTCCGTCAAACTCATTACGGAATCACCCACAGAGTTATACTGACGTATAGTTCTTATACCTCGAGTCTTCACTTGCTCCATTTGAAATTCACGACCTAACGTTATTTTGGATCGATGTGGTATTCGGGTCTCCAAACCTGGAATCCCGGTATACGGAAACCCGATCCCGGTCTCATCGAAATCCAAAACGTGTCTTTTAAGGCCAAGTTGTTTTAAAGGTTTAAAACAAATCAATTCAATTATCTATATATCAACACAGATAGATAAATCACAATATCACAGATAGATGATCACATATCAGCATAAATGGATAATCTATATCATCACACTTCAAACAAAGCATCCATATCACAACAATATTACTCATCTCATATCTGAGATCATAATCAATCAATGGGATATCAATATCAATCATCATACATAAGCAAGGATTAATAATCACATCATTGATAATTAATTTAAAATGAATTAAACTAATTACAAATCTCTAATTAATTTAATGTAAATTAAATTAATTACTCCACCATTATTAAACTTGCTTATACTTCTATTAATTAATCAATCAATTAATTAATCATCATCCAATTATTCATTTTAATTAATCATCCTTGATTAATTATCTTTAATTACATTTAAAGTAAATTATCCTTTAGTTATTTTTACAAATTAAATATCTTTAACCAAATATAGGAAATAACCTTTACCTTACTTCATTTATTAATTAACTAATCATTAATTACATTACTTAATTAATCACATTAATAAATCTAGTCATTTATTAATTATTTCCAAATAAAACCATTTTAAGTTCCAACATTTATAATAAATGATCTCTAATTACATTTACTATTTAATTCTATTACATCAAGTAATTAACTTTTAATTAGTTGTTTTATTTCTTAATTTTTATTAAGAAAACTAATTTCCAAATCACATATATTAATCACCTTGATTAATAACATACAGTAATTAATTATCCTTAATTAATTACTCCCAATAAACAGATTTAATTAATCCCTTGATTAATTTCAAGTAATTATATCCAAATTACTTCTATTAACGAATCATTTTCCATAAATTACATCCTGTAATTATTCATCAATTACTTTTCTGAGTAATTATATCTCCCAATTTTCAATTGATTAATCCAAATTAATTAAACTAAATTAATTAACTCAGATAAATCAAATTACCCAATTAACTAAAGTGAGTAATAAATTCCTTACTTAATTTCCATTACGTAATTTAAACATTTACAATGTTGATTATCAAATTAATTAATCTAATTAACTATTTAAAAATCAATTATATTAATTAATCTTAAAATAATCTAGTTAATAATCTTCATTAACATTTATTAATTACTTTATCTTAAATAATACTTACAATTTCTTCATTTTTAATTATAAGTTCAATTAACTATTTATTAATCAAATTAAAGTCAATTCTATAATTCTTAATTTCATATTAATTTCTTAACTCATTATTTACTTTAAATAATACATTTCAACTTATAATTACTAATTAAATCAATACAATTGATCAATTATCATTCTAGTTATTTTAATGGTTAATGAATTTAAATCTTTAATCTTTATTACTTAAAGAAAACCCATTTTCCATTTATTGATTAAATTTCACTTAAATATGTTTAAACATTTATTTCAAATTTCCTTTTTAAATTTCATTTTAAACCCCAAGTTCAAATGATCACTAATTTAACTTTAAATCACTTTATCTAACTTTTACATAAAAACATTAAATCCTAAGTTAAAACAAATCTTAGTTATGAAGAGATTTTAAATCAAATTTACCTTAAGCTCAAAATATTTAAATTTATTAAAAGATTTAAATTTTAAACTTACTCTTCATTTCAAGAAATGGAATTAACATTTATTTATCCTCAGTTAAACTTTGATTTAAACTTTTAAACCCAACATTTTAAAACTGAAAACAAGTTACAGGTTAAAAACTGGCAATCAAACCTACCCGAGTTCTCAAATTTTACTTCGAGTAAAATATAAATTTACTCGAGCCAAACAAGCACTAACTCGAGTAAATCTCGAGTCTTTCCCCCAGCCTAAATTCGACACCACCATAAACAGCCTCACCAGAAACACCCACCGTGCACGTGCACGGCGTCGATCGCCACTTCCAGTCGACCACGACTATCTCCACATATCGACGACCACTTCCAGATCCTATCCCAAGCCTCCGTTCAACCATTCAAGCACGCGATCGAAACGAGATGCTCAAAACAAAGCCTGGAAACACGAAACGACATCGCCACGACAACCTGGCAACACCCCGCGCTCCCCGCTCCGACCACCAGAGGCCACCCAACTCCGGCCATAGCCTCGTCCACCTCTCCTCTACCAAAACCCAAACGCACGTGACACTCGATCCATCAATGACTTCGAACGAGACGAAATACCCAACGCCTCCAAAACTAGGTTAAAATAAAACAAAACCCCACCGCCGCTTCCACGTCGAACTGGAGCAACTCCAGCTATTTTTCCCAACACCACCGGAGGCTCCTTTACCCTCACGCGAAAACCTGGCTCCTAACGCTCCACCCATCACCGGATTTTGATAAAAATCCATTTTTGGTTCATATTCAAACTGCTCTAAAAATACTTGAATATAAATCATCATTTCTATCTTAAAAATCCTATTTTCTAATAGCGATTCAAGTTATATAAATGTATTTATAATTCATGACATTCGAATCTTTCATAGATTTAAATTCTCTCTGTAAAATCAAATTCCTAGAGGTATTTACAAGTTGTTTCTACTTTGATAAAATTTTAATACTTAAATCATAACCAAACAAACATCTTTTGTTTACATCTTACAATCAAACAATCAATAGATCAAGTGGTGAGGGTTTATTTACCAATCTACTCAAAAGAAATAACAACAATAACAGAGTATCAAAGAGAACAGGTACACATAGATGTGCACAATCATATATATACAAAATATATCATCACAGAGAAAAGCATGGTCCAAATTATCTTAAGTTATATTTTAAAGAAAAATGTTACTCACCAGGTTGATAAAAGAACAGAACTCGTTTGCAAACAGTTTTGGAATTCTTTGAGGAAACTGGAAACTGACAAGTGTTTCTACCCTTGATCTTCAACTGTCTTGCTTTTTGAATTAGTTGTAGTTGCTTGATGGTAGAATGTTGTTTAGGTTTTTAAAATGGAAGCTTCATTTTGTATTTGCTTAACTCGAACTGGACAGGGAAAAGTGATAGAAGCAGAGTTGTTTTCCAGGCTATTTACAAAACAGTCTACAGGGTTCTACATTTTTTTTTTATTTAAAATGGTCAGAGATATTTTGTAAAATGGAGGCTGAAAGAAACTTATACAATTCGAAATGACTTGGCTGGGTGCTAGGGAATGGAACATTTAATGCCATTTGTACTATGATGTTTTCATTTGTATACTTATCTCATTTCCTTAGGCTTGGCTGGCTTAACTTACAAGCTACAAATAAATATTATACTTTGCATTTGAATCTTTCCTTTGTTCTCAGGCCTGCATGTTCGAACACTTATTTATGTTTGCTTCCTTCTAAATGTTTGACTGTGCAGATTTTATAAAGGTTGAGGAGTGGCAATCATTCTTATGTTATTATGTATTTTGCTTTGCATTTTGACTTTGTTGCCTTAAGCTTTGCAGCATATTCATATTCGAACATTGTTTGATTAGTTAGTGTGTTTGTTTTTATAATTTATAATTTATAAAATTTTACTTATGTATTTTTGTACTTGTATTGTTGTATTGTTACTTTGCCATAGTTTGCTTTTTGGTATTTATTTTGTTATTCGTTTTGTTGTTATTCTAACATATTGTTTGATTATGAAATGTAAGTGGTTGTTATTTTAACACGTTGTTTGATGATGTAGTGTAAATGTGGTTCTAGTATATATTTATTTATTTATTTAATAGCTTTTAAAAGTTTTATTTCAAATAAATTATAATTCCCAAATCACTAAAATATATATAAGAAATTTGAAAACAAAATTTATCAATTAAATTTAAAACAGAACTTCCCTATCTACAATATATACCAATATATATATAAAATAAATAGAAAATAATTTACTAGTTTTAAAAGATATAATTTACAATACGATATTTATTAAAAGAAAAATATCAATTTAGATCTTATAATTCAAAAATATATCAAATCAATTTAATATTTATCACAGATTATTAAATTGATATTGCCAAAATTTCCGGGATGTCACATTCTTGAACATAACTACATTGGTATAAAAGTACAGCATGTTGGCATCAAGCTCGATCAAGATCTTTTTCTTCTCATCTTGAAGCTCTTTGAGCTCCTGCTTGGAAGTTGCAAGTTTAAGACCGAAGACATCTTTATTGGTGGACAACTACTCCTTTTCATTAGCAAGTTTTTAAACTTTCTCAGGAAACTTAGTAAGTTCAGCAGCTTACTCCGATATAGTTTGGTCCCGTGCCCCGATAACTTCATCTTTTTGAGTAAGCACTTGCGCCTTCTCCTCAACTTGTTTTTAGAACTCTAAAATTTTAGCATGATCAGCTTTCAATTCATTCCTTGTCACGATTTCGACGTGGTTGTGGACAAACTTTAACTCATCCATCAGCTTATTTGTGCTCTTCTTCTGCTTTAGAGTGAGGTCCCTCTCTGTGGTAACCTTAATCAGATCATCCTCCCTCTCTTTCATCATCCGCTCGAAAGCAGCTCTTTTAGATTTGAAGGATTGAATATTGGTGTAGTTGATTTTTTTACTTCGGAAAGAGTGGTGCAAATTTTCTTCCACTTATACCCTTCATCAACGCCTTGCTCGACAGTCTTTAGATTTTGCATTACCACCTCTTTTGGCGTATCAGAGACGTCCTGGTCGAATTTGATGCCATGCTGAAGAGGTGTGGGAATGCGGCTTGTAAGTGTGGAGGACCAGATGAAGAGTGAATGAATGGGCGGAGACTCCTTTGAAAGTAGGCGGGACTGCTGAGATCATAGCTTGAGAGGCCGGAATTTATTGAGTTGAAGAAGTCTGAGCCTGTGTATGAGCGGAACATTGGTAGAAATAAGCCCATGGGGCTTCGAGGAATCTCTTAAGCGCTTAGAAGGATCGTGAGATAGCTTGACGTAGGCTTCCCTCTACCTTCTCTCCTTCTCCCTCTCCCTCTTTATCTCCCTGTTAGTCTTGTGAGCTTCGTCGTACTTGCTGTCTTTCCTCCTTTGCCTCTCTTCCTAGGACTCGTAGCAGCGAGGCAGATAAGGATCGGGAGTTTTTCATCTGTGCACAACAGTGTGGCAGGAAAACTTCTCATAATAACCGCAGCCCATAGAACTTGAGACAAGGAAGAAAACACTATTAATATTGGAATTTCGAAAAAAATTCAATGCAAGAATGAGTGTCCATGATCATAGTGAAGTGTGTGGTACCAATGACCTTTTAAATACTCTACCAACTGTATTGGCAAGGAATTATAGTGGTGGTCTCTCCACCTTCCCTTACAAAGCCTATTGGAGAAAGAGAGAATTCTGAACCGAGACCCCCCAGAATGCCGCTGACAGTGAAGTTGATCTCACCAATGTCACTTAAGTCAATGAAAATGTCGCCAATGGGGCGGTATCGGGGTGAAATCTCTACTAATGGCAATGCGGATTGATCATCGACCATTTTGGAAGTTTCTATAGTAATTTTTTCCTGACAAGGCGAGCTAGGAAGATCGGGACTCATCTCGGGCGATTCATCAAATGATACGTCCCCTTCTTCCCTAACGCGATAGTCGTTATCGCTATCATCGACATCCTCTTCTTCCTCGACCACTTCTTTTCCTTCTCTCCTAATGAACCCCTCGTATTCTTTTGGGATTAGAGACATCCTTACGCCTTCATCTCGGCTGCTTGGAATGTCGGCTACGATAGGCCCTACAAGCTCTCTCATCATAGACTCCTCTACATGAACTGCACCTGAAGAACCCGCAACTTCCCCTTGAACGTTCTCGTTAAAGCTACGAGTGGGGGCAGAAGAACGGGTATGAGCCCTATAGCTGCTTTGTGCTGGAAACTCAACAACGGAAAATCTATCACGGTGGAGCAAGCCACACCATCATAGGTTGTCATTCATTAGAAGGAACGCAATGATGCATTGATTGAATCTAACTGCCTAAAGAGCATTGAATGTTCTCTCGTGCTCCTCTCTATCATCACGAGGCAAGATGCTTACTAGGAAACACACTTCAAGTTAGAAACTTAGGGATTTTGTCATGAAAGAGGCAAGGTACGTAAAAGAAGCATACATTCTGCTAACCAAAACTGGTTGAAACCGTGCGGACATCGCACGAAGAAATATTCGTTCTTGAAGGCAGAATGCTTATTGTGAAGCTTTTCAATCACTTTATATCCCTTCTAGGCCTCTATTAACAGATAGGATAGGGAATCACTACACCAGAAAAGGCCTTTTGTAGCTGAAAAAACACTATCAAAACTTTTAGTGGCGTTTCGATAAACGCTGCGATATGACATGCAACTAAAAGTCTGAAACTTTTTGTAGCGTTGTAGAAAACGCTACCAAAACTTGACCTATTATAGGGTTTTGGAAACGCTACAAAATGTTTCAGACTTTTAGTAGCATGTCGTATCGTAGTGTTTACTAAAACGCTACTAAAAGTTTTGGTAACGTTTTTTCAACACTTCAAAAGTCGTAGCGCATCTATTTACATTTATTTTACTAGCGTTTTTAAAACGCTACTAAAAGTTATTAACTATTTTATAGCATACTGTACATGCTACCATTTCATGTTAATGGCTTGTACCATTTCCAACCATCGCTCACATAATAGTCGTATTACAACCAGCAATCAATCACATAATCGTCGTATTCAAACAATCAATCAGTCGATCACATAATCATCGTATTCAAACAATCAAAAAATACGTTAATCACATAATCAAATATAATATCCATAACCATTTCGATAATAGTTTTTCGACAAACCGAGCAAATTCACATAAAATCCATAACCATTCATAAACAAGTTTACACAACAAGTACTAACAAAATTTTATAGTATATATAACAATTAAAGACATGTTCATTACTTGATTACCCACAATTCTTTGCTGCAGCTGGTCTTTACTCCTAAAAAGCTAATTACCTGTAGACAAGTTTAACAATCAACAAATGATTATGAAACTGTTTCATATTTAAAGTATATCAAACATCCTTAGTTGAACTTTTCTTAAATTTAAATAATTTACTTAGTTAAAGTTTTATAAAACTTGGTTAATTTTATAATAAACTTATTTAATTTTTAAAAACTTATTTACGTAGTTAAATTCTAATAAAACTTAATTAATTTGTATAAATTTATTTAATTTTTATAAAACGTAGTTAAATTATATAGCTCTTAGTCAATTTTTAAAATTTTGGTTAATTTTTATAAAAATTAGTTAAATTTTTATAAAGCTCGGTTAACTTATTTGTAAATTTATTTATATTAACTCAATCTTATAAATTATCTCAATTAGTAAAACTTAAATGTCATGACTTATATTTTAATTAACTTAAACTTATGAATTATCTCAAACTTAAATTTTATTAACTTGGTTAACTTTTATAAATTATCTCAAACTTATAAATATTTTATAAACTTAGTTAATTATTATTATTATTATTATTACTATTATTATAAACTTGTTAATTTTATAATACTTAGTTAATTTTTATATAAAACTTAGTTGATTTATTCAAATCATTATTTATTATTATTATTAAACTTATAAATTATCTCAGTTGCTCAAACTTAAAATATCATAACTTATATTTTAATTAACTTAAACTTAAACATAAGGAGGGAGACAGTGTGCAATGATCAACTTTTACCGTGACATTAAGAATGAAAATCACTTTATCACCTTCCTTAAAACTAGTTACTCTAGAACCAACACCAATTACTTCTTAGATCACATCTATGATTGTAAAGCAAAAAATAGTCATAGTGGATACTCAACATCTCAGTTTCGAAGAAGATCGTGTTGGTTGTAAACATAAACGATAAACTATTCTTTTATGATATAAAGCATGAACTTACAAGTGGATATCCTATGATTTGTTAAAAGATAAACTAAAAAAGACAATATTAGTAACTTAGTTACAAGAATAGATTGCATAGATATGAAAACTAGCATAAGCGATAGATATATGTCTTTAGATATAGAAAGATAGAGAAACGGACCTGGTATGTATGGAAATTTTGGAGTCATAAAAGGGATTAGCATGCTGGAAGACATAACTCAAACAAACAGCTTGCTTTATACTTTTATACACAACAGGCAAGTAACCTGAAGCTAACATTGGTATTCCACCCACTCCCTATGAAAAATAGATGTTTTAAACAAACATGAAGAAATAAAATTAGCAAATTCAATACAAACCAGAAATTAGAATTACTATACCTACATAGCTTCGGCATCCCTATCGGTTATAGTAACAATATATACCCAATTCCGATGTCGCATCTCTATTGGGTCACGGCTACTCGAAGTTTGTATGGATATGTATATCAGTACTTGTAGTGTTCGTATGGATCGGTCACATGTAAGCATAGCTTTTATGGTATAACATTCAGTTATCAAAAATAAATTTGGATCAATTCTTAAACTAAAAGAAATGGGTATGAATTGAACTGCGGAATTGAATAGAAAACAAGTCAGTTAATAAACCTATATAGCTCTGTAAAATAGGTAGAAAGATTTATGAGGGAAGTTAAATTATGGTTTACATCTTTTTCAAAAGTGCATATTATGAATTCAACTTTATTTGAGGAAAAGAAAAAGAATCTTCTTTTACATACTTTTAGGATAATACTCCAGGTATACATGCAGTTCCTTAAAACTAATTGATTCTTGTTTAATGTCCAATAATTTGCAGTAACTAATTAATGAGCAGATCATACAATTTCTATAACAGGAGAATTCAACTGTAAATCAAAGATGCGAGAGTCTAATTTCACGAAACATGCAACTTCATAAAAAAATCATGTTGAGTTCTGCGTTGAAACGACAAAATAAGACCTGACAACACTACTTAAATTAACAAGGGTTAGAGACGAATATTAATTCAACAAGACCGTTGACCTACCTATCAACAATTATGAGCATTTATTTCCCAAGATATTTGAAAATGATAGACAATAAACTTCAATGTATAACCAGAATAAACAACAATGTTAGGCCAATCTTAATATCAGTAGTAAAGCAATTCTAGGATAAGGATAATCTTACCGCTTTAGTGGTAATGGTTGACTTGGGCTTGTTGTTGCTATGGTCGTTGGTGCTAGGGGTTTTAGCTTTGCTCTTTCCATTCACTACTTCAAATATAGTAGGTAAGTCATTCATTATCCCAAAAGGATGCTTTCTGCATAATATATTGAAGTTTGTACATGGAGAAGAATAAGTGAAATTTGAACAGGAGTAGAAATGATATATGCATGTATTGACCTACTGAAAGAGTACTAAAATGACATGCCATATATTTACATTAAAATTAGGTATGGAAAATATTAATTATTTTACATTTATCAGGATTTAGTGAGTATCGATCATACCTTATTATATTAATTAATATAATAACACTCAATTTGATCCCAATCACTAATTTGAGGCGCTTTCCCACTATATTCTCCTTTTTCTGCAATTTTTAACCTTGAGTTGTTTTATAGTGTACTACAAGTTCACTATTCTCATTAGAGTCATTTACGAATTGAGACAAATAAAATGAATTGAACCTTAAACAACAATCCACTAATGGTTTATTAATCGTTGATCCAAGGGCATTATTTTAAATTGGATATGCATTGCAACATAACCCAAAAATTTTTATATTTTAACTAGCTCAAAATGAACCAAATTTTCACATTTAGTAATGCTTACTTTAAATGTTAAGCTAAATTGCCTATTACACTACTTTTTTACGCTTATTTGACTCTTTCAACATATATATATGCTATATGTTGGTTATGGTCCTATTCACTCTACATTAATAACATGCACCATCTTAATATATTTGAGTACTATGCTTAAATGTCATGTGCACAGTTTGCATTGCACCACAGTGTCCATCGAAACCAAATTTAAGATCTTCTAAATTTTTACAGACATTTCGGCTTCAATCAACATTAGAGCGATTTTTTTACTGTCAATGTACAGTTACTAAGCTACATGCATAATGGAAACTTAAGCTTTTTATGTCAATGTACAGTTACTGTCAATGTACAGTTACCAAATACTATCAAAAAATTTTAATTTCCTTAAGAAATTGTAATCAAATCAATAGTGCCTTTC
Source organism: Allium fistulosum (assembly GCA_030737815.1). Lineage (NCBI taxonomy): Eukaryota > Viridiplantae > Streptophyta > Magnoliopsida > Asparagales > Amaryllidaceae > Allium > Allium fistulosum. The sequence goes on along the minus strand of CM060902.1, from coordinate 791,190,158 downwards.
ATATGTAATTTATTGAATGCTAAACCAGAAATATAACCTATGAATAACCTAAATTGTATAGTGAAGCAAGAACATTAAAATATGGACAGTGCATCAATTCAATGAAATTGAAACACGGTTATCTAAAACGAAGCAAAATACTACCATCATTATAAATTATCTCAAACTTTTAATTTTTTCATAAACTTAGTTAACTTATTGTTATTATTGTAAACTTAGTTAATTTATTATTATTATTTTAAAGTTAGTTAATTTTTACAAACTTAGTTTTTGTTATTCTTATTATTAATCATAAAACTTACTTGACTTAGTTAATTTATTATTATTATTATTATTATTATTATAAACTTAGTTAATTTTATCAAACAATAGTTTATTATTATTATTATAAACTTAGTTAATTTTTTATCAAAATTAGTTTGTTATTATTATTATTATAAACTTGTTAATTTTTCTAATACTTAGTTGACTGCAGCATAACCGTCATTGATTACAGTAGAAGAAAATGTTGAGTTTTATCTAATATAAAAAGCAAACTGAAACCAACTTTCTAATAGACACAAATCTCATACCTTTTTGACAAACTTGATTAAATAGGGATAAGTAGATCAACATCTTAATTTGGCTTCCTTATCTTAGTTTCCATGTCCTCCTAACACCGCTCTACTTTAAATGCAGCCAAGTAGGAACCATAAGTGCATGTAACTTTATTTTACATACCTAAACAAACTTTATATTATACAAATTCAACCAAAAATAGTTAGTAACAGAAAGACATAAAAGAAATAGTATTTAAAATTTTACAAAAGCTGATAAGCACCAACCCTTAAACACAAAATTCAGGACGTAATATGTAAAGATTGATGCCCATTACCCTCATTATAGTGTTGACGATAGCAACTCCTTCACATCCAGATTCCAAAGACACCCTTGCTAACTGAGAATGAATAAAAACAGTTTCAGTAATGGCTCCTAAGTCCTAGATATCTTGTTGCTACATGACTCAAGCCCTGAAAGTCCAAACAAATATTGTCCCTAATATTAACTGAACATCAATATAATCCTTGCAAGAAATTTACCTATACCGCCGTCAACAAACAGCTCTACGTTCTAAAAGTTTATACTGGCTATTTACCTATCCTGAAAAAAATTCTTAAACGTTGTTTAAATCTGTAAATCCATCTGCTTATCCTAAAAACTACCCTTAAATGTTCCAAATTATAGATATGTTTACTTCACTGCAACATTACAAGGCATAATCATGAAAATTAACACACCAATTATCTATTTAATTTTTTGCAACAAATTTTTATACAATGTTGTACTACTAAATTAATTATATAGTCAGGGTACAAAAGTAGGCAGCTATATCTCTACTATGTATCTAGCTATAGTATTTGCATGGATCTATCATAACCTCATGATTTAATTGGCAAGCACGGTCAGGGCTTGTTAAAAGCTTAGTTGTCATTCCCTATTCACAATTGTATGTAATTGCTGTATACATTTAAATATGTTCTTATTTCTTCGTATATGTTGTCTGTGTGGACTTAACTGCAATCTCCAAAAGGGAAAAAATAAAATGAAATGCAAAGAGTAACTACAAATAGAAGTATGTGCTATCTTTATCGCAAATTTGTGAAATGATATGCCCATCACCTAGCCTTCCTATTATACTACATAGCAGAACTCTCTTTTGTCTATTGATTTCTTTCCCCTTGATTTGTCTTCGGGTCTACAGCAGAGTCAAAAATACAAAAAAAAAATAAAGTGGCTATATATACATATATCTCTCAGTTTATTATGGGAGTGGCAAGGTGAATTACTGGATGACACTTTTAGCAAAGAGGAATTGTTGAAGTCTACTATCAGAAGAAATTAAAACATACTCAGCACAAATTCTTAAATAGAAGACAAATAAGCAATAAGTGATGAATCATATTGTTAGCAACGAAGTAGAAAGCTTCTAGGAAATAAAACATATCACTAACTTTTGATTCTAATTAGTTATGAGTTAAGGTATAACAGATTTTTCAACTAAAAACAACAAAATGACAAAAATTTGGTGAGAATGACACTTAACTCCAATAGGCAATAAATTAACAATAAACATTTCATGTAAGTTGAAGTTTGGACGATGGAGAAGGCATCCAGCCACTTCAGTGAAGGCACGATAGATTGATAGTGGAGGTGTCAACTTAACTAAATTTAATATTGAATTTTCAATGCAAATTCTAGAACTATATGTTTATCTACCCATGGCCACTGTGGAAAGCCACAACATGCTTTCACATGCAGCTTAGAAGAATCTCCATCCTCCTCGACTGTATGCTGACCTTCATGATTCAAAGCCATTTCCATTACGTGTTCACTTTGTTTATGCATTTGTTGAGGCTCAACTGTGCCCGTAACCTTGAAAATGTGTTCTTCCACTTCAATGAACCTACTAACTGAAAGCGAAACCTCTGTCTACCTACACTAAATTAAAAGGTATCCAAATATTTCATCCTCCTACAGTGACCTATACTAGAACTGTAGCCACCGCACCAAGCATACGATTGTTAAAACACTGATTGCATCTTAGTCTAGTGATGTTCATTGCATAACAGTAATATTTAAAAATAACCAAAAGTCATTACCAACATAAAAGTTTACCAAAACTGTCCAACTACGTTAACATACCATATCTTCCAAACTTGTTTATTTGCAATGGTCAATTGGTTAAATAGTACTACACATCATGGAAAATGAAGCCAACAATTTATCACGCAACAGGACATGAAATGTATTTATCAATTTATTTGAATATAATAAAACTTTTCAACATTTTTGTGAATCATGTAGCCAACTATATAATTGGTAGAAAGATGATTCACTATCTCTCACCTCATTGTGATAATCACCGTTTTCCTCTCTGTTGTATGCATGCTTTAGAACTATTGTATTTCATGGCTTCATTTTGGTCTAAATAGCAGCTCTAATTCAACACGCGGTCTGCATTCATGCAATATTTGCGTTAGAGGATATGTATAAAGATGATATTGACTGAATTAAAGATGATTTGTCATATCGTATTTTTTAATCATGTCTAATATTATGTGGGAGCTAGATGAGCATAATTTTGGCCCAGAGACAAGCACCAAATGTAATGTCAACATCTGCTACGTATAGATGTCTTATATGACAACTTGCAGCCACTTAACAAAAAGAAAATAAATAATTAAGTACACGAGAGAAATGAATTATGAATGCAACTTTGTTCATTAGATGCTTTAATTGTTCATTATGGAAACACTTTCCAATTTAATATTCTCAGAGAAATAATAAAATACGCCATAGAGTTTATTTTAAGCTTTCATTGTCATTTAGTACCTCTGTTTTCAATGCAGTTTAAATATTACAACTAAATCATAGGCGATACACATACAACACAATTTAATATTACTAGACAACCAATTTAATAACACAATGTATGAAGTAATCTCTTTATATTTATTCATATGCACTCTTGGATATTTCTCAACAAATACCACCTTGCATAACTACATTTCTCAGTCTATATCTGCGAGAAATAAATAAATTTGAACTACGATTTACATCAACCCCCCCATATAGGAATTTATTTTTTTGTAATTTTGGCACATGTACGGTAAATAGATTTCCTTGTTTATCAGAAGATATTATTTTAACATGATATTTTCAAAATTCCATTCAAGAAAAAGTAGAGGAATATATAGAAGGTAGCAACAAGAGCTTACTTTATTCAGCTAATGATTGCCTTGCTAAGGTATGCAAGAAGCGAAGGAGTGGCTTATTCACTTTAGTCAATTTGGAATCGTTTACCGAAGCACTTTCTTCGTTCATCAACCCTTCCTGTACTAATTGGACTCGCCTAACAAGTTTCCGCGGTTCCTGTTGATAAAATTAGGCAGAGAATAAAACCTTTGTGAATGTCAACAAAGTACAAAGAGGTTTAGTGAACTAAATTTGGCATCTTAATAGTCAACATAAAGGTATGATAACATTACACAGGTAATATACATGCCTCAGATACTGATGGGAATTTTGCATAAACTACACTATAACACAATACATCTGAGGCTTCAATGAGAAGCTCTTTCATTGGAAAAACAACTTTCTATTACTATTTCTCTTTCTTTTTTTCAATTTTCTACAAGTTAATCTCTAACCAACATGAGAAACGCATATATCCCAAACATGAGAAGTTTTGTGACACTATTCAAAAGGTCAGAAATTTTTCATAAATGAGCACAAAGTTTTAATATAAGATTTGTAATCATATGCAGAAAACATGCATGATCCATTTGTTGTATACATCTCAATCGAATTTCACAAATTTATATTCAGACTTTTAAGATCATAGCACAGATCTTTGCCAAATTTTGGTAACAATGATATGATGAAGAAGAAAAAAAAATCAATTCTCTACTTGTCGGCAAACTACTACAGACTCTTAAAGCTTTTATAGGGTTAAACAATGATTACTGACAACAGAATGCTCAAACTATCAAAGTACTCACTTTTGAAGTTAAACATACTTGTTGAGATATTTTCTTTCGCTATTGCATATAAAACTTTGAGAAACTATCAATCTCTATATTCTAAACCTTAAGTATTTGGTCTATATAGCATCCAAGAGATTTAATTTCAGCCTGAAACCATTTGTTTCAATCACTTACCTAGCAAATCAGAGCACCTTGAACCAAATATGGTTCAAACAAGTCCATGTCTTAAAAATCCAAAAATGTAAACCCATAATTAACATGAATGAGCACGCATATTTCAGTGAAGAAATTGATTTCCTTGAGTGAGTGAGAACCCAGTGCACCAAACGGCTGAACCATGTCTGCTTAATCTTAATAATTTATTGAATTACATCACAATGCTTTTACAGGTTAATTTTTTATTATGTGAAAATTAGCCCACTCATAAAACATTCAAAAATTACCCCAAGCCTTCATTTGGGTTTCTTTTTTACACTTCGTTTCCTAAGTTTATTTTGTTAGGTGAACATATTTGTATGACATATCTCAATAGTTGTTAGGTCATAACAAGCAAAATTGTAATGCAACAAAGCAACATTTGACTTTGAAAGAAATTCACTAAAACACTTGCAAGAAAATAATATAGTAAAAAGAGTTATTAAAAATACCTCCAAAACATTGAATTTGTCAACAGAGCAAAGTTTACCACCACGTTTGCGAGCAACCTCAAATGCAACACGTGAAATCCGGTCAATCTAACAAGTATCTAAATTAGCTAGTAATTAGAAGAAGAAAAAATGCAGTAAACCGGTAAAAGTATGATTAATCCTGTAATAAACAAGGTAATATAAATCAAGATCAATGAAGAAAACATGGTAATATTTATAACCAAAAAAAAACATATGGCTAAACATGTAATGAATCATTCAGAATTGTGTATTCTTGATCCATTTGAATCTTTTGTTTCAATGACAAACCGAAGCATTGCTTACCACCGAACAATTAATATACAGTAAAGGATGGTGCCATTATTGCTTAAAGATCGCCTTTGTGTTAGTACAAAAGAATACGTGCAAGAAATTAAACTTAACCAAATAGACCGTGCCTTTATGAAATACTACTGGAATTGGCAGACTTATTTTATGGTGCAATAAGATAACTTGTTGAATATTCATACGACGAAACATCAGTCTAGTATCGTTCAATTTTACAACCTTATTAAGTTGTTTACCCTTGAAAAAATAATGTAGAAAATTATATGCCAAAACAGCCTTCATCCCTGAGTTTTTAGTTGAAGCCTGTAGTGATTTTCCAGGCATTCACAGGACTGTTGATAACTGACATTGAAAATTGATGACGCAAGCAAACCATTGAAAATAAAAGCGTCCGCAGACCAATGTTTTCAAAATGGGATTCAAATCGTAAATCGTATGGTAATATTCAAACTTTAAATCAAAATTAAATATAAATCATAAATCACAGATTAACGGGATTCATATTTTCTAATATGTATACATATTTGTACACCACAAATTTTGCTCTATATGGATTATTTAATGAAATTTGATCATGTAAAGCACTAACTTTCCTTTCCGTAGTGATTGTTCATATTTCTGAAATTGATTTTGATGTTTGAGCTTCTACATCTAGAACCAAAACTGATTATCTCCCTTGTTTTGTCTTTTTATTTACATATTCTATTAAGTTTGATACTTTCAACTGAGGGTGAAAACATTCCCTTTCGTTATGCATTGGAAAGTGGAAGGAATAATAGTAATAAAGCCACCTTTATTATGCATTGTGTAACGACCCGTAAATTTCAACTGTTTTAATAACGTAATTAGTTGAAATTTTGTGAAAATTTAAACGATAAAATTTTGAAATAAAAATTTAATATTTGGAATACGTCTAGTTAAACATAGCAACTGGTAAATTTTCGTCCGAAAATATGAAAGTTTATTTCGCGCGTAAATTCACTTCAATTTAATCAGTTAAAAAAGCGTTGAAAATAAAATGTTTTCGAAACCTAAATATTTTTACATAGAAAAATTCTAAACCATCTTCTGAGCAAATTATCAGTTCGTCATTTTTCCAAATTCGAACATCTATTGCTCCGTCGTTCTTATTTTCTGCAAAATGCAGCATTCTGGTACCGATATCGATTTTTATCGGATGATCGTACCACTGATTTCTATATACCGTTTTGATCGTCTCGTCGTGCCGATCTCTACGATATATTCGATCGTCAAATTCGGAGTTCCGAAGTACGTTGCACTTTGTGAAACACCTTCCGTATCGGTACCAGTTCCGTTTCTTTTTATTCTTGTAATCTTTCAATATTCCACTGTATAAACGAATGGTCATTAGCATTTTTTTTTTCACTGAATTCAACCCTTTATTTTATTTCCGAGAAAATTAAATTTTTAAACGTATGAAACCATTCGCTCTTCATTTTGAACAAAGAATTGTTCATCTTCCACCCACCCAGATCCGCACTTTTCACTTTCATATTTCTTCTTCCCTCAAGCCAACCTCTCACGCAACTCAATTTCTCCCATACGTAAATGGCAGCCGCACCTCCGCCTTAACCTCCAACCCACGCACCTACCCCTTTGCCACAACCACCTAAACGCTGCTCCTCTCCGCGCGTGCCAGCCACCTTCGCCTGGCCATGCCACCGCACCACCATAAGCCCTCACAACCGGCCTCACCACAACCGCAGTACGCCGCCCCGCCTTCCTCTCACCGTTGGCCCGCCGCCTTCGACCTGCCACCCTCTTCAACGTGAACACATCACCAACCGCCTCTGTCTTCTCATTTCATTTGTCTATAAATAAAAAAAATTGTTGCATTCATTTTCTGGGATCATGCGTCCTGTCCACTGAAGCAGTCCATGCTTCCCAACATCAAAGCCTTGCCTACAACAACTCTTCTCATTTTGGTGTATATATATGAAGGTATAGATATATTATTACATGTTGCAGTTTATAATGAGGTTATTGCATTTAAATATAGTTATATGTTGCTTCTCTTATTCTACTTTATATAAAGTTTGTACATATATTTTTCGAATTCTGGAAGTTTGCAGTAAAGTATTATATATATATTATATTATGAATCTGGGACCACTTTATCAATTTACCTTTTACATATATATTGTATATAGGTATAGTCTGTGATGTCTTAATCAATATATATTACCCGTATATATTACAATTTATATATTGGATTTCATACATATGTATTTCGCATATTAATTTAGTTCAAGTACTTTGTTTATGCTTTTAGTATGTGAGTATATTCTATACTAGTGTACAAAATTATTAAGTATAATGGCTCTTTCTTTTAAGGCATATATATATATATATGTATATGTATATACCTGTAAGTATACATATTTACTGTTTTGGTTGTATCGGTTTTATGACGTACGGATATATTGATTTATATACATAGGTCTTATTCAATGTTGATATTTAAAGTATATCCTGTAGATACGCACGTTTTATGTGTTGAATTGGATGTCAGTTTATTTGATATATTAAGTTTTAGTACGTCTATCTTATTATATACTTGGGTCTGGGTTTCCAATCCCATATATGGAGATATATTTTCATACGAGAATTGAAACTTACTTTAGAGAAACTATGTATATATATAATGAGTTAATATTTGTGTTTTAATTTAAAACAATAGTTTGGAAATGCATAACTATTTAATTTAACATGTATTTGAAATTTTGCATATAAATTTTATATAAATAGTTATATATAGTTTATATATAAGTTTACTTATACTATTTATCATCATCGATCGGTTCTAATTTGATTTCGTCAATTCCTTATCTATCAGTTTTTCCGTCGAATTCGTGCAACTCTTATCTTGCTTTGGAAGTTGTGCTCGGATTCGTAGCTCATCTCTTCGTCTATACTCTCTAGCCTCGGAAGGTGAGCAATCACTCACGATTAACGTTCTTTTATTTATTAAATTTGATTTCAATTGAAACGACAATTGAAATATGCTGCTGTTAGTAAATTACACTGTTATATATGCTATTGCCTGTATCAGTTCACCTGTGACATCTGACACCATTATCTGTTAATTATTTATACGTTGATAATACAGTTTGGCTGATAATTGATTGATTGTTGATGTTTATATTGAACGTTAAATTGTTAATGATGTAAGTGATAAATAATTTGAAATTGAAATTGACGTAGGATAGTTAGATTGGATATATGTGTTAAAATTTGATTAAATGGCACTTGTATAATATGACCCCTTCTAATTGTTAAATTAATTGACATGTAGAATAGTGATAATTACACTTTGAAACATTGAACGTATTTGATTAATTGTTGTAGTGTAAAAAATTGTAAATAGATGACAAGTGAAAAACCGTAATGTAACAATCTTTAATCTACATGAAATGATAGTGTAGATTCTAGAAATAATTATGTTAATTCGCACAAACAACAATGTGAATTAATACGGTTATTTCGGGATTATTTGAATTGATTATTGGATTGATATTGATTGTTGTTATTGCTTGTTTATTTATTTTGACACCATCCCAGTTATCACACTGCAAGTTCCCTTTGATATGTTTTGATTTTGAATTGAATTGGAATCGGGTTGAAATGATAAATACCCAAATTGAATTTTTACCTAGGATAGAAAATTAAATAAAACCCGATTGGTCAATAATTTGATTTGAAAATAAATGAAGATTTTATTTGAATAAAATATACGGTTTTGAAATGAAGTTGAAATTTGAATTTTAACGAAAGGAAAATGTTAATATTTAAAAATATGAAATAAAATATTTAGCAGTGTAATTGATGAAAGAATGTGTTTAATTTGAGAAATGTTTGAAATTATTAAACTTTGAAATGATTTAAAAATTAAGTTTGAAATTATAATTAAGTTGAAATTATTAAACTGTGAGATTATTTAATAATTAAGTTTGAATCATTTAATACTTAAATAAGATTAAATTATTTAATGATTAAATTGAATTGAAATTCTTTAATAAGAAAAATTGAACTTTTGAATAAGTGGATTTTACTTCGTAAATAATTGAAATTGAGTTTCATTTATTAAGTAAGTTTTGGAAAATTATTTAAGAAAGTAAATAAGTGAAATGGAAATTCTTTAACAAGAAATGAAAATGTGATATTTTTGGAAGTAATGTAAGACTTGTAATTGAAAAGAATTGATATGACGAATTTAATTTATTTCAAAATTGTAGGTTTTGAAATAAGGAAGTTGAATTTAAACAATGGATTTAATGAATTGGAAATTTAATAGAAATTGTTTTGAATGATAAAGTAACTTAACGAATATTGAATGAAATCGATAAATGAATTTGGAATTGATTTGAAGGTTAAATTAAATTAAATGTAAATGATTTCGAAACAAAACTTATATACGAACTTGAATCAATATTTGAATTGTTTTAAGAGAAATTGAAATTGAATTATAAGATTTTGAAATTGTGAATTTGGAAGTTTGAAACGTAAATTTATGGAAATGGTTTTGAAAGACAAATGAAATGTTGATTTACGAATTGAAATTGAAACTGAAATTGATTTGGTTTCGAAATATATTAAACGACCAATCGGTGTAATAATTACGAAAGTTATTAAAGAGACCGGAATTCGGTTATGGGTATACTCTCTATCTAAACCGAAAACCACTTTAATAACTATGCGCGGAGTGATGATCCAGAATGAAGTGGTTGGAATGATGTACGTGCTGACTGAAGAAAGAGAACGATAATGGATAGCCTTGACACTTGTGTCAAATTGGAAATGACTAAAACAGGAGCTGTGCCGGGCCAATGGAGGATTGATACCTCAAGTGGACACACTTCTTCGAACTATTTATACTTGTTGTCGATTGGTGCACCCTTGATTTTTGGGAGTGTTGTTTCACGGTGTTGCGGGCGCTGCGGCGTTGCGTTCTCACCAGCCCGGATCAGGCGAACGGTAGTATCACTACCTTGGGTATAGCCTCATGTGCCTTGTCATACTTGTATTCCATTTATGCGCGACCACTACGAATTTGTTTTGTACCTTGAGTATATGGATTGCCCTCTGGTGACTTCCGGTTTTGGGGAAACTACGGTCTTGTATATGCTTGTGGGAATAAAAATGTGTTAAGGGTGGAATGAGCCATGACTTAACGCTATTTTGATATCTTTATATTACTGATAGACATTATCTACTTATCGTACACTACTACATAGTAGATAGTTTAACGGATCCTTAAAGGATGGTTATTCCAAACATCCTTTGAGTTACTTGTATTCCAATTGCTATTTCACTTGAGTTGGATTTATTAATATAAGAATGTTAATCCTGACTCGAGTGTCTTGTGTTTTTGCTTTACGCTCGGGTCAGACTGAGTGGTTCAGCTTTCGAGACTCACCTTTGGAGTTGGAGCTTCGCTTGGAGATCCAGCTATCTATCCGGCTTTCAGTATTCGATGATTCCAGTGATGCATTCTGATTTGTATCTGATGTATCGTGTTACTCTTCCGTTGTATCTGGTTTAACTCTGATGTATTGTATTATTCTTCTGTTGTAAACTCTGATGTATTTTATATATTCATATAGTAGCTTCATGAACTACTATCTCTTTTATTTCCGCTGCACTTATTACTCTGTGTCTGTGTTCTGTGATTATTTATTTACTGTATATGTTCAGTTTTGCCAAATTTAAATTAACAACGCGGTATTTTGAGCAATTCAACTCCGGCATGAGTGTCTACCTATACACTTATAATGGACGCGATTGGTCCAAAATGGCGGGTCGTTACAGTTGGTATCAGAGCTTTGGTAGCTCTAGGCAAAACTCAACATATAGGGTAAATGTATTTACAGAATCACTCTCATTCGAGTTTCAATCTCTTCCTTTCGACTCGATTCCTTTGAATTTTGGAACGTTCCCTCGGTTCCGAAATTTCATTCGTGTCCCTCACTATTCGTCTTCTTTCTATTCTGGAGCAGCACATAACTCCACTTCAAATGATGTCTATAATAGATCGGCAGTCTCGCCAATCTTCGAATGATTCTAAAGATGTGAAACTCCTTTACAATAGGCATTGATTTACCGGAGATTTCTGTATCCTCGGTTTACGTGGCTATTTATTCCCTGCTATACCTGAATTCCATCTCTTGAGATCGAGTGTTGATTTACCTCGGAATTCAGCAATCGATCTTACTCTTGAAGTTACGGACGACCCGGTTAAGGTTGCCCGTGAATTAAATAAACTTATCCATCCTCCTATTTCGTTATTTAATCATCTTATCCTTGTTTCGAACCTATCTTCGAATCAAAATTCTCTTTGATTTGAGTCCGTCAAATTTGAATCCATACCCTTGCTTTGAAATCCACTCTTGTATCATCAAGCGAAGAAATGTATTTGTAAATTTATATAAAAATGTTTTATATATTGTGTTGTTTGAGTTGTTGATGTTGATTTGGGTTTTCGATCGATTCGTCTGATCAACGCTATCGATAGGATTTCCAAAACACTTGAACAGAGTAGACTGACACAATATTATTTTCAAATTTGGAAGATGAAATAAATTTGTTGATTATATTGTAAAAATATAAGTTAAATTTTCTGGAATTTAATAAGTTAATCAAATTGGTTGTTTGAAATGATAATATTTGATTATCATTTATTGTTCTAAATGAATTTATAAATATGGTTTATAAATTGATTTGGAATTTGAAATAAATTTAATTCAGAAATTTGAGAATTTAGTTTCCGGTGATTTCGAACTTTGATTTTTAATTTTAAAGTATATATTATTGGAAGTATTTTTCGAATAGAAATCGTTTTCAAAGAATTTTTTTTTTAATGTTGAAATCAGTGCTCTTCTCTTTGTCGCTGGAAAATAATTTCGGTGATGGCGGCCGCATCATCGACATTCATTTTCGAGTTTCGAAGTGGAGAAACCATTCTGTAGCTTTGCTACGGTTTTGTTTAAAAAAAAAAAATATATAGATTTTGATTTGAATTTCTTTCGTATAATTTGATTTATATATATATAGGTATCTTATTTTAAAATTTAATTTGATTTGATATAAATATATTATATATATCTAAATTGTTTAAAGTAAATCGGAAATCTAATTCTTAAATTTTGTTAAAGGATGATTTTAATTATAAATAAAACCAAAATTTGGAATAAATATTTAACTTGAATAATTGAATTGGGAAAATTTCATTTGTATATTGTTCAACTACATTCTAATACAACTTACCTAAATCATTCAGAAGTTGAATATGTAATTTGATAATATATAAGATAAATTGAATTTATAAATAAAATTTGAGTGTTTATAATAAATGGTATACACTAAATTGTGATTATAAAGATGTTAATAGAGTTAGATAGGATAATTAGTAAACTCAGTTAATAATGAAATAAATTTGTTTTGAAAAAATTAATAAATTGAAATTTGATCAACATATGAAAATACATTGAATTTAAAAGAAATTAATGAATATAAATTAATTTAAATCGAAACTTTTATGGTTTAAATTTATTTATATGGGTTAAATATATGTGATTAGATATATTAGTAGATTAAATTTAACAATAATTTGGAATTAAAAGAATTTAAATTGCTGAAAAAAAATATGATTATAATAAAAGATTATTCAAATTTATGGTTTTAGAAATTGTAAATTTAGGATAATTGGATAGTAAGATAATGAATTTAGAAATAGTTGAGATTGATTTTAGTGAAATCAAATGGATTAAATCAATTATTGAATATCAATTAATTTAAATTTGAATTTACAGGGTTTAAATTAATTGTTATTAGTTTTTCAAATCTGTTTTTCTTTCTGGTTGTTCTATTCTCCTACCTCGTTCCTTTTCGGGGACGAAAAGTTTTGAGTGGGGGAGAATGTAACGACCCGTAAATTTCAACTGTTTTAATAACGTAATTAGTTGAAATTTTGTGAAAATTTAAACGATAAAATTTTGAAATAAAAATTTAATATTTGGAATACGTCTAGTTAAACATAGCAACTGGTAAATTTTCGTCCGAAAATATGAAAGTTTATTTCGCGCGTAAATTCACTTCAATTTAATCAGTTAAAAAAGCGTTGAAAATAAAATGTTTTCGAAACCTAAATATTTTTACATAGAAAAATTCTAAACCATCTTCTGAGCAAATTATCAGTTCGTCATTTTTCCAAATTCGAACATCTATTGCTCCGTCGTTCTTATTTTCTGCAAAATGCAGCATTCTGGTACCGATATCGATTTTTATCGGATGATCGTACCACTGATTTCTATATACCGTTTTGATCGTCTCGTCGTGCCGATCTCTACGATATATTCGATCGTCAAATTCGGAGTTCCGGAGTACGTTGCACTTTGTGAAACACCTTCCGTATCGGTACCAGTTCCGTTTCTTTTTATTCTTGTAATCTTTCAATATTCCACTGTATAAACGAATGGTCATTAGCATTTTTTTTTTCACTGAATTCAACCCTTTATTTTATTTCCGAGAAAATTAAATTTTTAAACGTATGAAACCATTCGCTCTTCATTTTGAACAAAGAATTGTTCATCTTCCACCCACCCAGATCCGCACTTTTCACTTTCATATTTCTTCTTCCCTCAAGCCAACCTCTCACGCAACTCAATTTCTCCCATACGTAAATGGCAGCCGCACCTCCGCCTTAACCTCCAACCCACGCACCTACCCCTTTGCCACAACCACCTAAACGCTGCTCCTCTCCGCGCATGCCAGCCACCTTCGCCTGGCCATGCCACCGCACCACCATAAGCCCTCACAACCGGCCTCACCACAACCGCAGCACGCCGCCCCGCCTTCCTCTCACCGTTGGCCCGCCGCCTTCGACCTGCCACCCTCTTCAACGTGAACACATCACCAACCGCCTCTGTCTTCTCATTTCATTTGTCTATAAAAAAAAAAATTGTTGCATTCATTTTCTGGGATCATGCGTCCTGTCCACTGAAGCAGTCCATGCTTCCCAACATCAAAGCCTTGCCTACAACAACTCTTCTCATTTTGGTGTATATATATGAAGGTATAGATATATTATTACATGTTGCAGTTTATAATGAGGTTATTGCATTTAAATATAGTTATATGTTGCTTCTCTTATTCTACTTTATATAAAGTTTGTACATATATTTTTCGAATTCTGGAAGTTTGCAGTAAAGTATTATATATATATTATATTATGAATCTGGGACCACTTTATCAATTTACCTTTTACATATATATTGTATATAGGTATAGTCTGTGATGTCTTAATCAATATATATTACCCGTATATATTACAATTTATATATTGGATTTCATACATATGTATTTCGCATATTAATTTAGTTCAAGTACTGTGTTTATGCTTTTAGTATGTGAGTATATTCTATACTAGTGTACAAAATTATTAAGTATAATGGCTCTTTCTTTTAAGGCATATATATATATATATATATGTATATACCTGTAAGTATACATATTTACTGTTTTGGTTGTATCGGTTTTATGACGTACGGATATATTGATTTATATACATAGGTCTTATTCAATGTTGATATTTAAAGTATATCCTGTAGATACGCACGTTTTATGTGTTGAATTGGATGTCAGTTTATTTGATATATTAAGTTTTAGTACGTCTATCTTATTATATACTTGGGTCTGGGTTTCCAATCCCATATATGGAGATATATTTTCATACGAGAATTGAAACTTACTTTAGAGAAACTATGTATATATATAATGAGTTAATATTTGTGTTTTAATTTAAAACAATAGTTTGGAAATGCATAACTATTTAATTTAACATGTATTTGAAATTTTGCATATAAATTTTATATAAATAGTTATATATAGTTTATATATAAGTTTACTTATACTATTTATCATCATCGATCGGTTCTAATTTGATTTCGTCAATTCCTTATCTATCAGTTTTTCCGTCGAATTCGTGCAACTCTTATCTTGCTTTGGAAGTTGTGCTCGGATTCGTAGCTCATCTCTTCGTCTATACTCTCTAGCCTCGGAAGGTGAGCAATCACTCACGATTAACGTTCTTTTATTTATTAAATTTGATTTCAATTGAAACGACAATTGAAATATGCTGCTGTTAGTAAATTACACTGTTATATATACTATTGCCTGTATCAGTTCACCTGTGACATCTGACACCATTATCTGTTAATTATTTATACGTTGATAATACAGTTTGGCTGATAATTGATTGATTGTTGATGTTTATATTGGACGTTAAATTGTTAATGATGTAAGTGATAAATAATTTGAAATTGAAATTGACGTAGGATAGTTAGATTGGATATATGTGTTAAAATTTGATTAAATGGCACTTGTATAATATGACCCCTTCTAATTGTTAAATTAATTGACATGTAGAATAGTGATAATTACACTTTGAAACATTGAACGTATTTGATTAATTGTTGTAGTGTAAAAAATTGTAAATAGATGACAAGTGAAAAACCGTAATGTAACAATCTTTAATCTACATGAAATGATAGTGTAGATTCTAGAAATAATTATGTTAATTCGCACAAACAACAATGTGAATTAATACGGTTATTTCGGGATTATTTGAATTGATTATTGGATTGATATTGATTGTTGTTATTGCTTGTTTATTTATTTTGACACCATCCCAGTTATCACACTGCAAGTTCCCTTTGATATGTTTTGATTTTGAATTGAATTGGAATCGGGTTGAAATGATAAATACCCAAATTGAATTTTTACCTAGGATAGAAAATTAAATAAAACCCGATTGGTCAAATGTGACGACCCGAAATTTTGGGTATTTGAAATGTGAATATTTAATTGATTTTAAATATTCGAATGTGAATTTTTAACTTAAAATTCAAATATCTCTATTTATTGGATGATTAAATATTAAATTTAATAAATTGGAAATTGGGTAAATTATTGAACCTGGGATTTTAAACCAGTTAAAAATAATTTAAGGGCTCAGAAAATTTATATTGTTAATACTGAAGGTGATGAAACTTTTAAAATTGAATTTCAAAGCGTCTTGTTCAGTTTTGAAATTTTATCGTTTAAATCAATATTTAAAAAATAGCCTTCTGAGGCACAGTCTCGGAATTCGACGAAACCAGTTCCGGTGGGTCCGTAATATTGTATTATTATCGGATTTCAAATTTCGTAGTAATGGGAGTTGTTGTGTGAGCGTACGATAGATAAACGCGTCGAAAATCTATATCGAATTCAGTATAAATAAATTATATGTATAATTAATTGACAAAGCTTTTAGTCCTCTTTCAAAATACTGTATACCCATCCACACACGTTACCTTCCTTCCAGTCTTTTCTGTCCCCTTTTCTTTCTAAACGAAACAGTACTATATTATAAAAGAATAAAATGATTTATCTAAAAACAGCTTACCACTACAGACTAAGGGATAGCTTCCCTTAAAAGTTTCAAGGCCAGTACACTTCTTTTTTTCTCGTTCTATATCTCAACACGCAACCATCATCCCCCTAAAATAAAAATCAATAATGGCCGAACTCAAATAGGAGAAAAATAAATTTCGCGATCCCTTCTTCTCCTCAGAATCGAAATCATCTCGTATAACAAACCCTTTTTCCTTCGTCAATGAATCGAAACCTCCCTGGAAAAAAAAGAAGTATCGAACAGCTTAAAAAAGAAAAAAAAAGGGGATCCAAACGAAATTCGTTCGAACGTCAGCTCGTCTCACGCTTCCCACTTCTAATTCGAGACGAGGCTGGGTAGCCCGAGTAGCCTTCAACCGAGGATCAAGGTGATTCGAACGAGCTTCTGGGATGAGATGCAAGTGATGGTGTAGTAGGATGCGGCAGGCCTCGCGATGGACTTCGCGAGCTCAGGTGTCGAGGGTTGGGTGGAGTTCACTTGCGACGACTGGGAGAGCATGGTCGGTCGAGTGTTCGAGTTGGAGAAGAAGCTCGTGTTTCTCTGGAGCCGGGTTGTGGTTAGTCTGCGGTGATTAGGGTTGTCGCGAGGTTTGGGTCTGGGTTCGCCTGTAAGGTATTCGAATTCATTTTTCCGATTTAGCTTGTTTTGATAAAAATCTTATATATATATATATAGTGTATATATATATATATATATAACCCGGTGATTGAAATCTACAGTAAGAAATTAAACAGCCTGAAAATGGTAAATAGAATAGATACATATACCTGTTTTCCAGTACTAGTTTAATTTAAAAAGGAAAGGAAAAAAAAATCTGCTTTATGAAATTAAATTATCTAATGAACTTGTTTAAATTTTTAGTCACTAAAAATATTTATAAAGGGAAAATTAGTTTAAAAATTTAATAATTTGTGTAGAATGATTTATTGGTCAATTCAAATTTTAAAATGGAAAATAATTAAGCGGTAATGAATTGTTTGGTAAGTCCAAATAATAATAAAATTGTGAATTGTTTATTCAAGGTCAAAATCTGAAGTGAACAAGTCGAGATGGGATCGGATTTCATATTAAAAATCAAAGGTGAGTTAATCTCACTCAGCTGAATTTTTAATTTAAATTTAAATGGTTAAATTTAATTGATTGGATGATTGCATTGATTGATATGGTATATAGTAGTATGTAGCAATATATACATATTGGCATATGTATATATTTGAGTTGTTGATATTCCCGCATTTATATAGCGGATGAGACCCTATGCGCCGCATAATAGCGGATGATATTTAAATCCCATATACCGCGATATTCCACCTCGAAGTGGAATTGGTATTGTGCTAACGTCTGTGGATGCAGGGAAACAGGTTGGAGGGATCCAACTGGATTCCTCAAAAATTTATTTTATTATCCTGTGATCTGAATATTGATATCCTGTGATGATTTGATATTGGATGTTGTGGTTGATTGAATTCCCAGTATAATAAATTTTGAAATCTATGGGATTGAATTTTTGAAGAAAATAAAGAATAAAAAAATTTTAAGTAAATTGGAGTAAATTTAAAGGTGAATTGGAAATAAGATAAAATGAAGTGAATTGGAATTTTAGTAAATATGGGAAAAAGAAATTTAAAGTTTACTGAGGAGTAATAAAATTTAAAACTCAAGTGATATTGTTTTTAAAGAAATAGAGAAATTTCTTTTGAATTTAATGATTTAATATAATTTAAATTAAAAGCGTAAATAAGGAATGTTGGGAATTTAAAATAGGTATTTTCAGAAAAAGGGGGTTTTAAATTCACAAATGAGAAATAAAATTTAAAAGGGTATGGTATTTGAAATAAATAAAGTAAACAAGGAATTTTATTCCAAAGTAAAGCAAATTTGAAATCAATTGTAGAATTGATGTAAATGTTTGGAATTTGAAATTTAAAGAGAAATGAGATTTTGGAAATTTATAAACTGGGTTTATAAAGTGAAATAAATGTCGGTGGGCATTTTAAATATAAATTCAGGATGGGAATTTATAAAGGAAGGAGAATTGGTTTAAGAATAAATAATGATTTATTTTTAAAAGAAGTGGAAGAGAAGTATTTTCTGGATAGCCAAGTACATTTGGTTTTAAAAGCAATTTTAAATATTTGCTAAAGATTTATTGTTATTTTAAAAATCAGGTTTAGGAAATCTATTATTTCAAATGTAAATTTTCAAAAGTAAGTATTTTTCAAAACTATTATTGTAATAGATATAAAAGTGATTTGATAATACATTTTAAAAGGAAATTTGTTTATATTTTTAAAAGTGGCTTTATTTTAAATGTTTTTAAATATATATTTGGACTTAAGTTTTAAAGTAGTGTTCAAAGGTGTTTTATAAAGTATATTTATAATAAAGTTCTTTACAATTATTTTAAAATCTAAAATGGTTTGTACTTGGTGTTCCAGTGAAAATAAATATTTGGAAAATGATTCCTTGAAGGGAATATAGCTTGAAATTGTTCCAATGGGGATTGGAAAGGGAAATAATATGTGGTGAAGATATTTGGGCAAATAAAATAATAATGTGGGAAATTATTTATTGTGTGATGGTTGCTTGTGGATGTTAATTGATAGTTAAATAACCGACTATCAATATTGGCCAAATGCGCTGATCGTTTCGAAGAGACCGGGACCGAGTTTCCGTATACCGGGATTCTAGGTCTGGAGACTCGAAAACCACTTCGATCCGGTTTGTACGTTTCGTGGGAAAACGAGGGTAATATTGATAAGGGGATAGTGTTATCAGTTCTGTTCGGACCTGGAACGGACTTGTATGGATGAATGCTTTCGGACATCGTCAGGGGACGATGGGCATTCTAAGTGAAACGTTCTAAAGGTATCGTTTAGCCTCAAGCCTCATCAACCGGGAATGACTGAAAATCAGGGGTTATGCAGCAAGGCTTCGTGGGTAGCCCCCACTTGAGAGTAAAGTCATCCCTGTCTAGATGTCCCTTTTATTTCGGCTTAGTGTTGCGGTTGCTGATCCCAACCGTGGGGTGATTTTACTTGGAATTATCCAGTAAGGGATGATTCCGGCCTTGTGTTGCAGGGGAGCGGGCGTACTCCTCGGTACTGTGATCTAGGCCACGTACTGTGACAGGTGGTACCCCAGTGCCTAGTCATTCGTTGGAAATCCATTCTCCCTACGTGCCTTGTACGAGTTTTGTTTGTATTACCCACGTTGTGGCTAGTATGCCGGAATTTAATAGATGTAACAATTTCGGCTATTTTAATAAGTATTTGTAAATAGACACTATTATAATATCAGAGGATTTTTATAAAAAGTGTTTTAGCTATCGTAAGGTAAAAACCCGACATGTTTATTTGTGGCGTGGTCTTACGAGATGCTTTTGTTTTCAAATGATTTTGAAACTTTAATAATCAATTTGAGTGTGATTTTCTCACGCTGGTATTCCAGACTGACTCGGGTATTGTTTTATATAATGCTCGGGTCAGACCGAGATAAACAGGTTCAGATTGTAGCTGTGGAGCTCAGGAGACGAGCTGGATGGCGATACGTACTTCCGTATTTGTTTATTGTTCCGCTGTGTATATTGGATGTATATCATTGATGTGATGAACTCTGATGTTGGATTCTGTAATATATTGTATAAACAGATATATTTTCCTGTTTGAGTAAAGATCTGTTTTGTATATATTATATTTTATTCCGCTGCGATGTGAGATTCTGTTGTGATTTTCTGTTTCTTCTTCTTCTACCTCTTCTTCTTTAACACTAATGGTCCGATTTTTCGGGACTGGAAAGTCGGGTCGTTACAGTGGTATCAGAGCAAAGGTTGGCGATAACCTTGGCTCTGGTGGGAATTTTGAGTGTATTAATAGATATGAGCGCGTATTTGTTAGTGAATATAAATTGGTTTTATATTGTGTTGGTTGATTTATTGAGTGGTATATGAACCTTCGTCGGCACAGTCTGCGCAACTGTATCGAAGGGGTTTCTAAACACTCGAATAGAACAATTCGACACAATATTGTTTTGAAACGGGTAGATGAAATAATTTTACCCGAAAAACGTATTTTGATATAAAAGAAATATTTCTTTAAATTATTATATATTTGGATGTTTGGATGAAAATATTCTGACAAATTAAAATTGAAAAAAATATGGTAAGATTGTAAAATCAGAATGATTTACTTAACCAATGGATATTTGTATAAATATGAATTGTACAGATGAATTGTAACTAAAAATTTGATTTAATCAAATTGGTAAATTTAAACCCGGATATCTTGGAAGTGTTTCAAAATGTTTTGAAGATAAACACTAGCATTATTATTTTGGAAAGTATGTTTGGAAGGGAAATTGTTTCAAATAAATTTTCGAAAGGGATATAGCAATAAATTCATTTCAGTTGCTGGAAATAATTCGGAGGATGACGGCCGCATCTTCAGAATTTATTTTCGAACTCCTGAGTGACGGATTGCTGCCAAATTGATTTATTCAGAAAGGCTAGTTTTTTAAATTTCCAAAGGAAATTTGTTGGAATTAAAAATCAGGATTGGTTTAAAATTTTGAGAAATGTGATTTGGAGATGTTGGAGACTCCAAAATGATTTGAAATTAAAAACCGGGTGATTTTGAAATGTTGGGAAATTGTTTAAAAACCTGGAATCTGAATTAAAGGCTATGGGATAATAAAATATACTGGACCAAATAAATGTAACAAGATAAGTATTGAATTGGAATAAGTAAGTTTTGACAGTTTATAATAAAATTGAAACAGTATTAGAATAAAATATATACTTAACTAAATAAAAATGTATAAACGGAGTTAAGAGGTAAATTGTGAATAAAATTTATTTTTAATAGAAGGAAGTGTGAATATAAAAGAAGGTGACTTATAAAATTTGAAGTAAAATAAATAACCCAAATAGAATTGTTTGTAATAAAAGTAGAATGAGATTTTAATTGAGTCAAGTTGAATTGGTAAAATGAAAAGTGAATTGTGTGTTGAATAAGAGATGTGAAGTTTGGAATAGAAATCCGAGTTAAGATAAATTTAGCTTGGATAAGGGTAAATAAATTAAATTTATTGGAAAATTTAATTAATTGAGACTCAAATGGGAAGTTATAGCTAAGTAGATAAATTTGTTTAGAAATTGAAAATTGAATGAAATCCAGGACTTGAGTTATAAACCCGAGGAGATTAACTGAAGTGATTTTGTGCATAAAAATCAAACATTGTACTGGTTAAAATGGGAGAACACTAATTTGGAATAAATTAGTAAATTAAGTAAATGGAATTTGGATTTGATAATAAAAGCTGAAAGTGTGAATGATCATTGGAATTGGAGTATATGGGAGATAACTTGAAGTGTAAATAAAATTCAAGTAAGTAGGAATGATGTGAAATGGATTGATATCTATCAAATTCAAGTTAGAGATAAATTATTGAATATGAGTTGGAATTAATATTGGATTCAGTAAGTATACCAGCTAAATTTTAAAAATGGTATGGTGTTAAAAATAAATTGGAAATTTCCTTGTTAAAGATTAAATAAATTCACGGTGAATTGAATACGGAAATTGAAATTTAGAATGAATAAATAGAATGGAACAAAATGTATTGCAAAACATTGAATTGAATAGAAATGGTATGTGAATTGGTTGTAGACGATTGAAATTGTATTGAAACCATATAAATTGCTTATGGGAATTATTTTAAGTGCATGGCTTTTGAAAACTACTTGTTTGCTATTGAGATTAATTGAAATGCTATAAAATTTTGTATATCGTCACTTATCTGTTTAAATTGAGTCAGTACAGGTTCAGGGAAGCCGTTTGACTGATTTCGACTGCGTAAAATGCTAAAATGAATCGCCGCTTGCCTTAAAAATGCTAAATAAAGGTACGCCTACGCAAAGAATTCTAAATAGGAGATATGAACTGTTTTTTCTTTGTTTTCCGGCCTGAGGCCGATGTATATACATTTTTGTGCATCCTGCGATATCGCAGAAGTCCCTCCGTACAAGGGAGGTTCTGCCAAAAATTTTCGTAAATTTCAGGAGTTAGAAAATTTTTAGAATTTTTGAAAATTTCCATTAACAATAAATGATTTAAATTTGTTAAGCAAATGAAATTGAAACTAGATATTGAAATCTAATTCAAATGTGAATGTAAGGTGAAGTGAAATCGAAGGAACTAAAGAAGTGAAGTTTGCGAATAAACTGTTAATTGAAATTTAAATTAATTAGTAAGTGCAACTAATTAAATATTCGGGTGAAAGCCAAATTGAAATTAAATGGAATTGTAAAGACAAGAGTAAATAGAAATGGATATGAACTTCAATAATGAAGTGAAAATAAGTATAAGCAGTATGTAGAATATTTATTTTGAACTTAAGGAATATGGTGAATTCTTAAGTAAATTCGGTATTGAGAAAATTATTCCTAGTGAATAATTGAATAGAAAATTTAACTGTAAATTGTGAAATGAGATAGTTGTGAATAAGTGAATAACAATCAAAATGAATGTGAATAAAAGAGAATTGATATAGTTCATAATCAATTGGGCTAATTACGTAAGGTGTACGTATATATATTGTTCGCATAGCTATTTGATCCAGATTCGAACACAGAATTCCGAGATAGTTTTATCGATCCGAATTAGGATTTTTTCACTCGATTTTCGACGGCGAACCTGGATATGGATTGTTGGTTGATTCTGGTAATTCTCTATCGTAGTTATGACTATGCAAGGAGAATGACGGTTTCTGATCAAGAAACCAGATCTGAGTCCGCACTAGGAAGTCGGGTGGACGATACTAGTTCGGAAGTGAAATTGTGTGATCGATTGAACGATCGAATGTGATATTGCGTACGGATGATATATGTGCATCGTACGGGCTTAAGTAAAACAAATATTGAAAATTTGTAAAAGAAAAGTATAAAATGACTTTGGAATTGTGATGGAATATTATTGCTTAGTAGGATATACAGGTGTATAAAAGCAATGGATAATTGGGATTTTGATTTTTGAAGATAAAATTTAATGGCCCGACAAAAGGTATGTATTTGAATTTCTATATGAAATTTGATTGGGTTTTGGATCCAGCCACTTGGCTTTTTGTTTTCTTTTTGAGATTGGGAGGCCGTAGAGCCATTTTGTAGTAGTACCGAGCTAGCCGCGCAAAGGAGACGCTGGCGAAATTTTTCGAAAATTTAGGGAGTTAGAAAAATTTTGGAAAATTTTGATAATTCAAAATTTGATTCAAATTTAAATTTGAATTGATAAGTAGGTGGTATGGGTTGAACTTATGAATAAGTTTGGGAAGTTAAAAGATGATTAGAGTATCAGTAATAAAAGATTGTTTGGGTATTGTTAAAACTATTTGAATTTGGGAAATAGTTAACGGGGATTGAATCATTCTTCCTAACTAGAAATTTCGGGGACGAAATTCTTTTAAGGGGGGAGGAATGTGACGACCCGAAATTTTGGGTATTTGAAATGTGAATATTTAATTGATTTTAAATATTCGAATGTGAATTTTTAACTTAAAATTCAAATATCTCTATTTATTGGATGATTAAATATTAAATTTAATAAATTGGAAATTGGGTAAATTATTGAACCTGGGATTTTAAACCAGTTAAAAATAATTTAAGGGCTCAGAAAATTTATATTGTTAATACTGAAGGTGATGAAACTTTTAAAATTGAATTTCAAAGCGTCTTGTTCAGTTTTGAAATTTTATCGTTTAAATCAATATTTAAAAAATAGCCTTCTGAGGCACAGTCTCGGAATTCGACGAAACCAGTTCCGGTGGGTCCGTAATATTGTATTATTATCGGATTTCAAATTTCGTAGTAATGGGAGTTGTTGTGTGAGCGTACGATAGATAAACGCGTCGAAAATCTATATCGAATTCAGTATAAATAAATTATATGTATAATTAATTGACAAAGCTTTTAGTCCTCTTTCAAAATACTGTATACCCATCCACACACGTTACCTTCCTTCCAGTCTTTTCTGTCCCCTTTTCTTTCTAAACGAAACAGTACTATATTATAAAAGAATAAAATGATTTATCTAAAAACAGCTTACCACTACAGACTAAGGGATAGCTTCCCTTAAAAGTTTCAAGGCCAGTACACTTCTTTTTTTCTCGTTCTATATCTCAACACGCAACCATCATCCCCCTAAAATAAAAATCAATAATGGCCGAACTCAAATAGGAGAAAAATAAATTTCGCGATCCCTTCTTCTCCTCAGAATCGAAATCATCTCGTATAACAAACCCTTTTTCCTTCGTCAATGAATCGAAACCTCCCTGGAAAAAAAAGAAGTATCGAACAGCTTAAAAAAAGAAAAAAAAAGGGGATCCAAACGAAATTCGTTCGAACGTCAGCTCGTCTCACGCTTCCCACTTCTAATTCGAGACGAGGCTGGGTAGCCCGAGTAGCCTTCAACCGAGGATCAAGGTGATTCGAACGAGCTTCTGGGATGAGATGCAAGTGATGGTGTAGTAGGATGCGGCAGGCCTCGCGATGGACTTCGCGAGCTCAGGTGTCGAGGGTTGGGTGGAGTTCACTTGCGACGACTGGGAGAGCATGGTCGGTCGAGTGTTCGAGTTGGAGAAGAAGCTCGTGTTTCTCTGGAGCCGGGTTGTGGTTAGTCTGCGGTGATTAGGGTTGTCGCGAGGTTTGGGTCTGGGTTCGCCTGTAAGGTATTCGAATTCATTTTTCCGATTTAGCTTGTTTTGATAAAAATCTTATATATATATATATAGAGTGTATATATATATATATATAACCCGGTGATTGAAATCTACAGTAAGAAATTAAACAGCCTGAAAATGGTAAATAGAATAGATACATATACCTGTTTTCCAGTACTAGTTTAATTTAAAAAGGAAAGGAAAAAAAAAATCTGCTTTATGAAATTAAATTATCTAATGAACTTGTTTAAATTTTTAGTCACTAAAAATATTTATAAAGGGAAAATTAGTTTAAAAATTTAATAATTTGTGTAGAATGATTTATTGGTCAATTCAAATTTTAAAATGGAAAATAATTAAGCGGTAATGAATTGTTTGGTAAGTCCAAATAATAATAAAATTGTGAATTGTTTATTCAAGGTCAAAATCTGAAGTGAACAAGTCGAGATGGGATCGGATTTCATATTAAAAATCAAAGGTGAGTTAATCTCACTCAGCTGAATTTTTAATTTAAATTTAAATGGTTAAATTTAATTGATTGGATGATTGCATTGATTGATATGGTATATAGTAGTATGTAGCAATATATACATATTGGCATATGTATATATTTGAGTTGTTGATATTCCCGCATTTATATAGCGGATGAGACCCTATGCGCCGCATAATAGCGGATGATATTTAAATCCCATATACCGCGATATTCCACCTCGAAGTGGAATTGGTATTGTGCTAACGTCTGTGGATGCAGGGAAACAGGTTGGAGGGATCCAACTGGATTCCTCAAAAATTTATTTTATTATCCTGTGATCTGAATATTGATATCCTGTGATGATTTGATATTGGATGTTGTGGTTGATTGAATTCCCAGTATAATAAATTTTGAAATCTATGGGATTGAATTTTTGAAGAAAATAAAGAATAAAAAAAATTTAAGTAAATTGGAGTAAATTTAAAGGTGAATTGGAAATAAGATAAAATGAAGTGAATTGGAATTTTAGTAAATATGGGAAAAAGAAATTTAAAGTTTACTGAGGAGTAATAAAATTTAAAACTCAAGTGATATTGTTTTTAAAGAAATAGAGAAATTTCTTTTGAATTTAATGATTTAATATAATTTAAATTAAAAGCGTAAATAAGGAATGTTGGGAATTTAAAATAGGTATTTTCAGAAAAAGGGGGTTTTAAATTCACAAATGAGAAATAAAATTTAAAAGGGTATGGTATTTGAAATAAATAAAGTAAACAAGGAATTTTATTCCAAAGTAAAGCAAATTTGAAATCAATTGTAGAATTGATGTAAATGTTTGGAATTTGAAATTTAAAGAGAAATGAGATTTTGGAAATTTATAAACTGGGTTTATAAAGTGAAATAAATGTCGGTGGGCATTTTAAATATAAATTCAGGATGGGAATTTATAAAGGAAGGAGAATTGGTTTAAGAATAAATAATGATTTATTTTTAAAAGAAGTGGAAGAGAAGTATTTTCTGGATAGCCAAGTACATTTGGTTTTAAAAGCAATTTTAAATATTTGCTAAAGATTTATTGTTATTTTAAAAATCAGGTTTAGGAAATCTATTATTTCAAATGTAAATTTTCAAAAGTAAGTATTTTTCAAAACTATTATTGTAATAGATATAAAAGTGATTTGATAATACATTTTAAAAGGAAATTTGTTTATATTTTTAAAAGTGGCTTTATTTTAAATGTTTTTAAATATATATTTGGACTTAAGTTTTAAAGTAGTGTTCAAAGGTGTTTTATAAAGTATATTTATAATAAAGTGCTTTACAATTATTTTAAAATCTAAAATGGTTTGTACTTGGTGTTCCAGTGAAAATAAATATTTGGAAAATGATTCCTTGAAGGGAATATAGCTTGAAATTGTTCCAATGGGGATTGGAAAGGGAAATAATATGTGGTGAAGATATTTGGGCAAATAAAATAATAATGTGGGAAATTATTTATTGTGTGATGGTTGCTTGTGGATGTTAATTGATAGTTAAATAACCGACTATCAATATTGGCCAAATGCGCTGATCGTTTCGAAGAGACCGGGACCGAGTTTCCGTATACCGGGATTCTAGGTCTGGAGACTCGAAAACCACTTCGATCCGGTTTGTACGTTTCGTGGGAAAACGAGGGTAATATTGATAAGGGGATAGTGTTATCAGTTCTGTTCGGACCTGGAACGGACTTGTATGGATGAATGCTTTCGGACATCGTCAGGGGACGATGGGCATTCTAAGTGAAACGTTCTAAAGGTATCGTTTAGCCTCAAGCCTCATCAACCGGGAATGACTGAAAATCAGGGGTTATGCAGCAAGGCTTCGTGGGTAGCCCCCACTTGAGAGTAAAGTCATCCCTGTCTAGATGTCCCTTTTATTTCGGCTTAGTGTTGCGGTTGCTGATCCCAACCGTGGGGTGATTTTACTTGGAATTATCCAGTAAGGGATGATTCCGGCCTTGTGTTGCAGGGGAGCGGGCGTACTCCTCGGTACTGTGATCTAGGCCACGTACTGTGACAGGTGGTACCCCAGTGCCTAGTCATTCGTTGGAAATCCATTCTCCCTACGTGCCTTGTACGAGTTTTGTTTGTATTACCCACGTTGTGGCTAGTATGCCGGAATTTAATAGATGTAACAATTTCGGCTATTTTAATAAGTATTTGTAAATAGACACTATTATAATATCAGAGGATTTTTATAAAAAGTGTTTTAGCTATCGTAAGGTAAAAACCCGACATGTTTATTTGTGGCGTGGTCTTACGAGATGCTTTTGTTTTCAAATGATTTTGAAACTTTAATAATCAATTTGAGTGTGATTTTCTCACGCTGGTATTCCAGACTGACTCGGGTATTGTTTTATATAATGCTCGGGTCAGACCGAGATAAACAGGTTCAGATTGTAGCTGTGGAGCTCAGGAGACGAGCTGGATGGCGATACGTACTTCCGTATTTGTTTATTGTTCCGCTGTGTATATTGGATGTATATCATTGATGTGATGAACTCTGATGTTGGATTCTGTAATATATTGTATAAACAGATATATTTTCCTGTTTGAGTAAAGATCTGTTTTGTATATATTATATTTTATTCCGCTGCGATGTGAGATTCTGTTGTGATTTTCTGTTTCTTCTTCTTCTACCTCTTCTTCTTTAACACTAATGGTCCGATTTTTCGGGACTGGAAAGTCGGGTCGTTACATCAATAATTTGATTTGAAAATAAATGAAGATTTTATTTGAATAAAATATACGGTTTTGAAATGAAGTTGAAATTTGAATTTTAACGAAAGGAAAATGTTAATATTTAAAAATATGAAATAAAATATTTAGCAGTGTAATTGATGAAAGAATGTGTTTAATTTGAGAAATGTTTGAAATTATTAAACTTTGAAATGATTTAAAAATTAAGTTTGAAATTATAATTAAGTTGAAATTATTAAACTGTGAGATTATTTAATAATTAAGTTTGAATCATTTAATACTTAAATAAGATTAAATTATTTAATGATTAAATTGAATTGAAATTCTTTAATAAGAAAAATTGAACTTTTGAATAAGTGGATTTTACTTCGTAAATAATTGAAATTGAGTTTCATTTATTAAGTAAGTTTTGGAAAATTATTTAAGAAAGTAAATAAGTGAAATGGAAATTCTTTAACAAGAAATGAAAATGTGATATTTTTGGAAGTAATGTAAGACTTGTAATTGAAAAGAATTGATATGACGAATTTAATTTATTTCAAAATTGTAGGTTTTGAAATAAGGAAGTTGAATTTAAACAATGGATTTAATGAATTGGAAATTTAATAGAAATTGTTTTGAATGATAAAGTAACTTAACGAATATTGAATGAAATCGATAAATGAATTTGGAATTGATTTGAAGGTTAAATTAAATTAAATGTAAATGATTTCGAAACAAAACTTATATACGAACTTGAATCAATATTTGAATTGTTTTAAGAGAAATTGAAATTGAATTATAAGATTTTGAAATTGTGAATTTGGAAGTTTGAAACGTAAATTTATGGAAATGGTTTTGAAAGACAAATGAAATGTTGATTTACGAATTGAAATTGAAACTGAAATTGATTTGGTTTCGAAATATATTAAACGACCAATCGGTGTAATAATTACAAAAGTTATTAAAGAGACCGGAATTCGGTTATGGGTATACTCTCTATCTAAACCGAAAACCACTTTAATAACTATGCGCGGAGTGATGATCCAGAATGAAGTGGTTGGAATGATGTACGTGCTGACTGAAGAAAGAGAACGATAATGGATAGCCTTGACACTTGTGTCAAATTGGAAATGACTAAAACAGGAGCTGTGCCGGGCCAATGGAGGATTGATACCTCAAGTGGAAACACTTCTTCGAACTATTTATACTTGTTGTCGATTGGTGCACCCTTGATTTTTGGGAGTGTTGTTTCACGGTGTTGCGGGCGCTGCGGCGTTGCGTTCTCACCAGCCCGGATCAGGCGAACGGTAGTATCACTACCTTGGGTATAGCCTCATGTGCCTTGTCATACTTGTATTCCATTTATGCGCGACCACTACGAATTTGTTTTGTACCTTGAGTATATGGATTGCCCTCTGGTGACTTCCGGTTTTGGGGAAACTACGGTCTTGTATATGCTTGTGGGAATAAAAATGTGTTAAGGGTGGAATGGGCCATGACTTAACGCTATTTTGATATCTTTATATTACTGATAGACATTATCTACTTATCGTACACTACTACATAGTAGATAGTTTAACGGATCCTTAAAGGATGGTTATTCCAAACATCCTTTGAGTTACTTGTATTCCAATTGCTATTTCACTTGAGTTGGATTTATTAATATAAGAATGTTAATCCTGACTCGAGTGTCTTGTGTTTTTGCTTTACGCTCGGGTCAGACTGAGTGGTTCAGCTTTCGAGACTCACCTTTGGAGTTGGAGCTTCGCTTGGAGATCCAGCTATCTATCCGGCTTTCAGTATTCGATGATTCCAGTGATGCATTCTGATTTGTATCTGATGTATCGTGTTACTCTTCCGTTGTATCTGGTTTAACTCTGATGTATTGTATTATTCTTCTGTTGTAAACTCTGATGTATTTTATATATTCATATAGTAGCTTCATGAACTACTATCTCTTTTATTTCCGCTGCACTTATTACTCTGTGTCTGTGTTCTGTGATTATTTATTTACTGTATATGTTCAGTTTTGCCAAATTTAAATTAACAACGCGGTATTTTGAGCAATTCAACTCCGGCATGAGTGTCTACCTATACACTTATAATGGACGCGATTGGTCCAAAATGGCGGGTCGTTACACATTGGAAAGTGGAAGGAATAATAATGGAAAAAAAGGAGAGAAATGTCGTTAATAAGAGAAGTATGACACATGAATAAGAGGATAGATAGCTACATTCAATTTCAATTATATAGTAAAAGATACAGGAGAGAGACTCATTACAAACTCTTCGTTCATGCATATTTAGTTTTATCTATTAAAGTAGATTACATGAATATATAGGAATAAATATTTCACTTAACAATGAATAAATCATTTACAAAAAAAGGGTTGTTTAACCATGTATATCCCTTCTAGCTGAGGGAAGCCATACTAATTAGTAACCTAATACATTTTCAATAGTTTACATTGTAAAGGAAGAAATGCTTGCAAATTAATGTACACGGTAATGACCAAATTATAAAGAATTCCAAATCAAATGAAATGACATAATATATATAGCAATATTCATGCATATTTTATACTCGTATTTCTAAACCATATTTTATACTTACCTCTTATCATGCATACAAGCCAGACATAAGCTGTCGGTAACAGATGAGCATAGTTTATTTTACCAGTTTAATATACTCCAGTATCTCGAAAGGTATGCCAAACAATAAATCTTAAGCATACACCTACTTGTAACCAAGAAATCAAATGTTATTAGAACGATAACATAAATACATATACAAGTTTGACAATAGAACTAGGATTTTTGTTATGTTACTTCAACTTCACAACCAGATTAAAAGACTATATCATCATAGACTTATTACTCTTAAATCAACATGCATCCACCATATTATAAAAAAGTAACTTAATGCTACAAGCATTCATTTAAACCCATAAAAACAACAACAATATTAAAATGATACTTACCCATAATAAATTCTAACTCTGGTGTTAATTTCCCACTTGAAAAATCCACTAATAGTATCTCCAATAACTAAAAACAGTTCCAGGAAATGAATTCAGAATTTCAAATCCAACCGTTGATCATTAAACAAATGAATTTCAGTTCTTTTCAGCTCATAATAAATGCTAGTTTGCAGAAGCTCCCCTATATCTATACTCTCTAGCCTTTCAACCCGGATTTATTAAGTATTAGTACCAATTTTCACTGTTTAACAACAGTATATACATGTAGTATATCTACTACAAGAATATTTTTTACTACAATAAACATAGAAATGTTACAATCTTGATTGTAACTTGATGAAAGGTCTATGCAAATAAACATAGGTTTATAGGCTTAGATTAGGTGTTCATAATTCAAAAGCCAATTATTTGTCTATTTTATTTAGCTAAGCTACTATCTATCTTTAAGCACTTATCCTTTTTATTTTTAATATTAATCTTTGTTAGTACTATGTTGTGTTTTTCTCCTTTTGATGGAACCAAAGACCTTGACATGTTATTGATTATACTATTTGTTTTAAAGCATGCTACATTGTATGAATGTCGATAAAGTGTGCATCATAAGTCATTTATATATCAATAATACTAAATGATCTATGTAATGTTGACTTTTGTGAATGATAACCCTTAAAATTTATTACTGTAACACATATGAAAATTATACATATGCAGCCTTCATGCATATAAAATTTGATCAAAATAAAAACACATGGAATTAATTTTCCTTGTTCTACCAGATAGTAACAATACACATTGTTGCTTCAACAATAGCATTACTTGAAGTAACCGTTATTACAAGTAAATAGAAACAATAAATCTCATTAGCTTTAAAAAGTTGTCATTTATACAAACACCAACGACGAAACCAAAAACAATTACAACCCAACATAAGATTAATATGCTATGTTTACTATTGTCCCAAGAGTTTCAATTCAGCTAATATAGATTTCATTAATTAGTGTCCTAATAATACATTTCATTAATTATTGTACCAAATATATTTCATTTATTGCCATCCAAAAAGTGCACCTAATATGGATTGTCATTTTTTTATTTCATTGAAACTCTAACATAAAACACAAAGGGAAATAATTAGCACTAAGCACAAACAAATCTAACGCTGAAGAATACATGCCTATTTAAAAGCAGGCTTATCAAGGATTTTGACACATGCACGTATGTGTAAACTAAACAGGGATGGATATAAAAGCTTTTCAGATGACTATTTGCAGTAGCATCCCTGCATTGTTAGATTAAATAATATGAACAACAGTTGTTAATAATGTTTGTTGTAGAATCTATAGTAGTGTAGCATCGTTTAATAATCAATTAATTTTTTAAAGCTCGATTAAGTATACAATCAATTTTGAAACTTATAATATTTACTTCAAGACTTATACATGATACTCTGGCTTGTATATCAAGGGTGATTAAACTTTTAATATGCCAAAATCAAATCTCAAACGATTTCAACTTCATTGTCAAGAATATTAGAAACAAAATTTCCATTTAAAGCTATATATTTATCATCAATGCTAAATAAATAGATTAAAAATTAAAATAAAAGGCAGTTAGCTCATATGAAGAAATTCATATTTACTAATTCACTTAAATATGATCATTAATCAATTATTATGAATATTAAACTGACATTCTTTTGATAACTATCGTTCATTATAGGATGCGATTATTATCACGTCACAACAAGCGAAAAGTTATAACAGAGAGAATAGGAAAATCGAAATTCAATTTTCCTATTCTCCGAGAAAAGGAAAATCTCTGAATTAAAGTATCTTAAACAATGAAACATTAAAAATTAATGAACTTAATGAAAAAATTAGTTGAACAAATTTATATCATACCTTAAAAGTTGGACCGGATTAAACTCAATTAAGGTTGATCACGAACTGAATTTGGGAATTAGGGCTTCTATGCGGAACGACTTTGACTGGGAATAGGGGTCAACTTTAACTTAGTAGTGAATCGCGGCCAACTAGAGGAACGATTTAGGGTTTGTGCAGAAATAGTGATCGCATCGAGTTATGGTTTAGAAGGAGGGGTAATCAATGAAGTGGAGATAGGTAGTTCGACGCTGAAGGAAACGTAACAAAGAAGTGAAGATATACTATGGTTTGGGAGATTGACAGATGTTTTAGAAGATGAGAGGAAAAAAAAGGATTTGGGAATAAGTTTCTTTAATCGTTTATTTGGAAAAAAACAAGGCGGGTGCGGCAAAATTTAGCGAAAACAGACCAAGCTTAGTGTTTACAGTAGCATTTACATTTCAAACGCTGGCCATAGATGTTACTAAAAACAATTTTTTTGTAGTGAATCCTACCTTTTCTTGAATTTCAAAAGAGAAGTTAGCTCATCAAATCTCGATGGCCGGTTGAGTCTATTCATAAAGAGGATGTATATCGAATATAGAAGAGAATAGCCATTTGGGTGGACTTAGAATAGAGCTAGTCCAAGTTCTTGCAGCACCGTCATTAGAAAAGGATTGAATGGCGAGATGGCACTGCCTAGGCATTTATATCGATTGCCTGTTGTGAAGTCCGATGGGGGATTGTGAGCGAATTCAACCCTTGTCGGCAGACGGACATCATCCTCAAGGATGCCGTGTTGGAGACATATGTTTCGGAGCGACCTGGTGGGTAGGATTGAAGGCACCTGCTCCAGTGGGCTGTTTAAGATTCTCAATCCTGGAGGCAGCTGACCAACTATCGGCTCAACTAGAACTATTTTACTTTGGGATTTAGGAGTTTCAGTATGGCTTGCCCCGACGGGAATAGATAGCGAAATATGGGATGTAGAAGATCAAGCTTTAGGAGGAGTGGATGTTCCCTCACCAGACTTAAACAGGGTGACCAACGAGTCGTTTTAAATAAAACTTAGTGTCAACATAGTCAAGTATGTTTTATTTTAATAGTAAGCCCATGTGACCAAATACCGAAATCCAAAGGATATTGACGTGTGTTGACCGATCGAAATCTAAGCATTGATCGGGGCAAGTGCAGTGTATTAATCTATGTAGTGTGAGTCTAGTGTCTCATACACCACAAACGGACCATCCTATGTAGATAGCTTGCTTGTGCTAGAAAAACGAGCCACATCATACTTTGAAATTATATTTTGAAACTTACCAATTATTGATGAGTAATCAATAACGGAGCATTGTCCGGAGCGATACAGAAATTTTTTCTTTTCAGGATCACTAAAAGTGTAGAAACAGGAAAATCAATGCAATAGGATCATCCAGTACATCCGATTCTGAAATAAATTGTCGCACTGGAATTCAAACGACGATATAGACTCAGCCAAATTCTCGAAGAGACAATTGAATTCGGAGAGTAAGAATTGTCTATGGAACCATGTGCATTTGACTGAGGCAAATTTTAGCTTCACCATCGATTAGACACGATCCAAAATTCAACCCTTTGAATTTCTGTGAACCAAATCTAATCGCTATCACCATCGTCGCTATGACAAGATCAACCGTCGCCAACCTCAAAATTCAAGTCGACTTAAAGCTAGGGTTTTAATCAGGTCCGAGTAAACTAGGTACGAGATCAATCGACGGCGGGTGATTTTAGGTGGCAGCGACAAATAGGCAATGACGACTACAGGTCAATGGAGGCGACAATAGAGCTAGAAGTTGGTCGACGACGTGGATTTGGATCAGATTGAAGGCAAATGGATCAGTTGGAAGCCAAATATCTTAGGTGGAAGACTTAAACGACTCAGCAACAAAATCAAGAACAAATGAGAAGTAAACTTAAAAATTTTCTAAGTGTGGAAATATATAGGTTAGGGGGAAACCTAAATAACTCAGTTCAGAGTTAAACAACTTGGCTCCGAGTTATTTTTCTCCCCCAATTTTGTCCTGAAACCATTGCAGAGAATAGATGTGCCAACCTAAAGCACATAGTAGTCTCCGGAGTGCAGATTACGTTGCTAACGCAAAGAAATGGAAATCCAACTACAACTAAGCCAAACAGTTAAAAGTAAATCAACCAAGTGAAGCAACGTCTCGAGACGACATTCAAATGATTAACCGGAATCCACAGGATAGCAGTCTAGGACTTATCTCGATCCACAACAGACTTTGTTTTTAATGAAAGCATACTCTGGGGGGCAAGTGTTAACCGGGTTTTTAACCAGGCAGAAGTCAACAAAAGTTGGAACATCAAGACGAACCCGAAACAACTTGAAATCTTAAAGGCACACTTAGATGAAGAATATAGACGACTTGGGAAAATTTCAACCAAAAATAAGCTAAGTAAACAACTCGGCACCCAGTTAAATAACTTGGTGCCGAGTCATTTCATCCCTCCAAAACGCCTCTCTAACTTCATGCGACCTATTATCAACCTTTTCCATTCGTGACCAAGTGTTTTTAAGAGTTTCGGACGACCAACTTCAAGCATCGAAGAGATGACAACTACATAGTAGGATAACTCAAGTGATGAGAACGATCACTGGAATCAACCAACAATCGATGAAAACAACATGTAACACATAAATTCGAAGAATGGAAGGCGAAGGAAAGGAGTTGATGCAATTTTCACTTAAGGAAATAATTCGGCATCGAGTTAAATGACTCGGTACCAAGTTATTTACTTAACTAGGTTGCCTCCGAGTTTTCTTATGTGAGCTTGGGCCGATGTTTGACTCTGCTGCAAGTGGATTTCTAACCCAACACACCCATTTCCCTATAAATACAAGCCATAGTGCGACCAAAACAGGAATTTCTCCCTGCTCTTTCCTCTTTACTCTAGATCTAGGACTCCATTGCTCTTCACCATCTTCCCTCCTCACAATAGTCACCAAGGGAGCTACTCTTGGCAGTTCTAAGCCTTAGAACCTGTCAAACTCTTGTATTTTTGAGTCAAATTCCTTATAGTCTCATACAAACTATCTCAGATCCATAATCAATAAAGCTATAAAGTGGACATAAGCTAGAGATTGGCGAACCACTATAAAAATCATGTGCCTCACTGTTCTATTTTATTTTACTTTCAATACTATCTGCTAGATCTAGGTCACATAAGTTCCCTACAACTCAATATTGGGTGTTGATCCATTTTTGGCGTCAACATTTTTGTATGTGATTGAATATGGTCAAATATCCATATTCTTGTATTGTTTTGGAGTTCAAAACTCATATAAGACAATACACGATCTCAGGTAAATTCACATTTAAGTTACCAAAATCTGAAAGTTGTAATGTTTGTATTATTTATCTCTTACATGGGTATTGGAGTGACAACATTTCAAAAATAAATTTATGGCTAAGTAAATTATTATATTTCTTCATCAATTTTAGTTTATTTCATTTAGTATACTTTAATCCATAAGATATTTTACCAAATGCATTTCTATGAAAATTTATTAAAGCAAATTGTTATAATATTACTTAAGATCAACAATATTATCAAGTCAAGAGAACTATGTAATTCTATCACATTAATATTTTCTATTTGATCTTAGTTATAGTAATCAACAGAAAACTATCGAGTGGGTCATCCCATGATTATCCAATAACTATCAATATGTAACCCATTGGTGTCCCCAACAGTCGTGAGTAATACATTGCCCAATACTTAGAGAGCATTACGTACTCTAGTCTTAATGGATGCATTGATATCTAATCTTGATACATCTTGAATAGGAATATTTAAAATGACATGTTTAATTTTATTATGATAAACTACTCATGGTTATAATACTTTGTAACTACTATTTATGGATTTTCTATTAGATGTACTTTTAATTAAATTATTTAATTAATATAACACATTATATCAAGTATATAATAGAAAGAAAACACTCTTTATTTCGAACAAGACTGGTTATCGAGTTATATATATGTAACAAATTACATAATTTCCCATAGGACATACTCCTAACTATATCATTATTAACATATTGTATATATATATGATAGTCGTAAAGAAAAATATTATTTTTCTAATTTTATATCCGAGAACAAACAATGAATGTTTTTCTTAAATGTAAAATGTCGAAAACAAATTATGTAGTGTGTTTGTGCATATGCGTGTGTGCGTGTGTGTATAGAGCACACACACTTAGCTACATGAAAATAACTGTTTTTATGCCAAACATACACATATATATTTAGATTCACACATACTTATATCTATACATGCATGTATACAAATATCATACACAAAAACACATACACAAATATATATTAGTTTGAAGTATAATTTTATAAAAATAAATGTGTACTTTGTTTTGATCCCGTCAGTTGCCGACACTTGGTTGTTAGCAATATCCTCTTTGAACTCCTAATTCTCTATCCTTGATTGTAAGTTGCAAATCTATCTTATAGGCATCACATATTTGTAACAATGAAGGCTAGGATTTTTACTCTCTTCTTTTGCTTCTGAATAAGAGAAAGAGATGTATTTATAGCCTCTTTTGGACTAGGAAAAAAAAAATCTATTTTCATCTTTTCTTCCAATCAACCAATATACGATTAGAGCACGTGTGGAAACCAAAATCGTCTCCTTCCTCTCCATGTTTGGCCGACCACCTCTTAAAGGGTTTATGGGCTTTGGACCAAATTAATTTAACATTTAAATTAATTATTTAATTAATTCATCTAAGCCTATGTTTTAATTAAATTAATATATAACAATTATACTTCGTTTTAATTAAATTTAAGGCTTCAAATAAATAATTAAAATTTCATAAAATTCAATATAATATTTGTATTAATTTTATTATTAATGTATAATATTTATAAATTAATTTTAAATTGGTCGAACTTAGAAATTAACTGACAACATGGTTGTATTGATTTCTTGATGTGACATAGATCCTTAGTTAATATTCAATTAAAATATTTAAGCTTGTACGGGCTTTGCTGAAGTACAGCATCAAACACAAGTCTAGTTCCTTATAGACCATTTATGCGAAATCCAATTTCTAATCTTAATTATGCTACACCTTGATATTTTGTGCATTTTTGCTTTTTGTCATCACTAATCACTTAAGTATTTAGAGTTTGGTCGATGGTCAAAATCTTTAATAATATCTGAAGTTAATTGCGTACACTACATTAAAGTCCTTGGGTTAATCCGATAACGTTTATTAATTGACCGAATTAAAGTCCTTGGGTCAATCCGATAACGTTTATTAATTAACCGATTTACTTTGAACATAGATTTTGACTTTAATTAGACTATCAATTTCGATGATACTAATCTTCTACAACGAAGAATGCGAATTCTTTCTTAGGCAGTGTTTCACTTCAAGTAGTTCGACGTATAACTAACTATGGTCGTAACAGGACTGTTATGTCATGTGATTGACCATAATAAAAGTATAACAAAGTACTTAAGATCCATAATACCTTCAAGTTCGAAGGCTACTGTACGTTGTTACATGAGATCCTCTATTTCGACTTAGTTGCATTAACCTATAGAAGACTCTCATTGAGTCGTTCTATGACTGTTCCAAACATACACAAGTACGCAACCCTTTAATTGCCCAACAGTCTTAATAATTCACCGTCCATCGCAATGAGAGCATTACGTAAACTAGTCCCAATGGGTGTATGGATATTCCTTTCTCGACGCATCTTGGCTAGGAACATTTAACGAATAAGTATCCACATGTTGATTCAAAACTCATGTTTATGAACACATTCGCAACTGAAATCGATAAAATACTTTTCTAAAGATTTTCTACATATATATGTTTAATGTATATAAAACAAGATTCTCTTGTATCTCTACATAACAACGTATATAAAATAAAATAAAATGAAAACATATTTTATTTCAAACAAGATACTCTTACAAGCGTTAAGTTACGTAAAAAATTGCATATAAAACACTCTTAGCTTTATTAAAAATCCATGTTGTTATTCATATGGTAAATTAGGTCCTTGAAATTAGCAATGATAGAACCACACACAAATTTACTGTAATAAAGAATTGATAATTTACACCATAAATTCAAACTCAAAATCTTGAAATCAAATTCAACAATAAATTCATGTTGCTTGCACTTATAAAATGCAATGTTCAATGAAGCAAAACAATTGCTATGCTCATGTCAATTAGATGCATGAAATCAACAATAATTTCAGTTTGCTTGCACTTATAAAATGCAAAGTTCAATGAAGCAAAGGAATTGATATGTTCATATCAATTAGATGCATGAAATATTTATGTTAAGTTGTATTTTAATAATGCAACGATCCAAACAGTAATAGATTGGTTGTGATGCAGAAAATATAATGATGCATTATATAAATACTCCAGAAAAATCAATAATGGGTATTTGTGTTACATTTCTATAAAATTGCAGGGTATCCTTTTATTTTCAAAAGTTTCCAACAGTGTGCACTTATAAAGTCTTGAGATTAAAGATCTTCCATATTTTTGTAAGGGACAGTTTGACACATGTCTCTAATAAGTTTCAAAATACACAAAAACCCCTGTAAAAAAAATTATGTAAATTAGGTCTCTAGAATTAAGTTACTGAATAACGACATACATTTATGCAATTATTCAGTGAATAGTTGCAGACATTTATACAATTATATCCAAAATTTGCAGACATTTCTGCAATTATTCACTGAAAAATTGTGGAAATTTCCGCATTTATTCATAAAAAAATTGCGGAAAATTCCGCAATTATTCATAAAAAAAATTGCGGAAATTTATGCAATTTTTTGATATAATTGCATAAACGTCTAAAATTATTCACTGAATAATTGCATAACTATATGCAATTACTTAGTAATTTAATTCTAGGAATCTAATTTACATGCTTTTTTTTTAGCTTTTTGTATATTTCGAAACTTATTAGAAATCCGAGCCTAATATTCACTTTTTACCGAGCCTAAGGGCCTAAATATAATTTCTAGCCCTCTTGTGCACAGCAATTACGGTAGGGTATTTGTGGTATGGGATTGGGTTTCTCCAGTAATGAAACCGTCGCAGTTAAACAAAGCTTTCTGTACCTTTCAGACGAACTAGTCTTCTCTCACAACTTTGACTGAAATTCTTGAACTGATAATACAGACAAACCATGGAGGTCACCACAAACGCGGGATCATACCAAGAATCTTCATATTTAACCCTATTCGTCTTCTCCCAAGCCATACATTTCAAATTTTATGGATTCACTCTCGCCGGCAGTATTGGAATCTGCGGCAGCTGCTGTAAAGGCGGTGGGATGTGGATACGACCTCGCTCGAGATCTGCGGCTGTCGGATTCCAAATCTAGGGATTTTGGCAAAAGATTGATCGACATCGATGATATTTTAGTGCATGATCTTGTGTTGCCTGGAGGTGGTGTTATCAACGATGTTCCAAAATCGATCAAGTGCGATAAAGGAGAGCGGACTCGGTTTCGATCTGATATTTTGAATTTTCAGCAGGTAATAGTATTCATTTCAGTCTGATACTGTGAGTTGGTCTGTATTTTTTATTCTTAAATTCTTATTTCCAGATGTCCGAGCAATTTAATCAAAACATATCTCTGTCTGGAAAAATTCCCTCTGGTTTCTTTAATTCCATGTTCGATTTTCATGGCTGCTGGCAGAAGGATTTGTCAACTACAAAAACCCTTGCGTTCGATGGTTGGTTTGTAACATTGTATAGCATTGAGCTTGCAAGGTCGCAGATTGTATTGCATGACAAAGTAAAAGAAGATGTTCCCTCCTCATGGAACCCTGCAGCTCTAGCACAGTATGTTCTATTTTCCAGTATCTTTTCATGCTTTTTGTATGCCCATTTTAAGACCAATTTGTGGTACCTATAGTTAAGTCAATTATATTACTACGTATTCAGTATGATGTGGTTGTACTTTCAGTAAGCTATCTGGTCGAAAAAAACCTGTAGTTCTCCTTATAATTTTATTCGTCATAGTTCAATTTAGACATAACTGTCGAGGAAGCCAAGCAATTTTGTATTAGGTTTGAGAACACCCCCATATTCACTAGCTGTTTACTCTTAATTTCAGGTTTATT
The DNA here is from genome assembly GCA_030737815.1 of Allium fistulosum. NCBI lineage: Eukaryota > Viridiplantae > Streptophyta > Magnoliopsida > Asparagales > Amaryllidaceae > Allium > Allium fistulosum. The sequence goes on along the minus strand of CM060902.1, from coordinate 791,148,252 downwards.
GAAAAATATGGTACTCACGTCATTGTTGGTGTTAAGATGGGCGGTAAGGACGTTACGTATATTAAGCAGTTGCAGGATTCTTCACTCCAGCCCACTGAAGTACAGAACGTTTTAAAGGATTTAGCTGATGATAGCTTTTCTAAAGATTTCAATCCCAACTTTCTCTTTAAACATGTTTTTTCCAGAAAAATGAAGGTGAGTTATGGATATATTGATGCCACTCAACTTTTGACATTTTTGTAGGTTTTAATGCCAATCAAATCATCCATTATTAACAATCATAAGCAGGATAAGTGAAAGGTTAGTTTGAAATTTTGTACCAATGTATTATAGCATATCATTTTCTCCGTAGTTTTCAGCTGGGTAAATTGCTAACTTTTGCCTATACTAACATTTTCTAAACATTGTTATGACATATCAATAGATAATTATGCACCGACAAATTTTCTCATTTATAACCGTACTTCTAGTTTTCTATCACTTCATTTGATATTTTATCTTTTATAGTAACTTCAACCACCCCCTTAACATTCTCCTGTCTCCTACATTTATCTTATTTTCTTGTTTCATTAAGCATGAACATTTTGTATCATATATTTTATTTGGCCTAGTTACCGTTCAACAAAATTTTATTATCGGTTTGTTATTTTCTTTTCTCATTAAATGACACTAGTTTATCTGTACAAATTCGGCTAGTTATGTTATGTTCTAGCTCACCATTTCCTTATGTTACTTATCTTGGGTATTTAAAAGTATTTTTTGACAAATCATTTAATTTTGTAGGTTTATTGTACCACAATATCTATTTTCTTTACTAAATTTGCATGATACACACTTAGTTTTACTTCAGTCCCTTGATTTTAGTGCATTTCTTCAATTTTCTTATTTCGTTCAAATTTTTCTCTTGACATGTATGTTAACATAATATTATATGCAAACCTCTACATCATAGTATATCATCTTGAATTTCCCTTGAGATGTCTATTAAAAAAGCATATGATTAGCTATCTTATCTTAGAGTTTTTATGCATATCTTGGATAAGTTTTATAATGTGCGGCGAAAACTTTTTTTTTATATAACTAAAGCCCATCATATGCTTTTTTAAGCAAATATTACAATTTACTTAAAACAATGGATCTTACTATTTAATAGATGGATAAAATAGCCTAAAACATAAATCCATATGAGAAAATGTATTTAATATCAAAAAAATATTATTAACATTTAAAACCAATGATCCAAATTAACATATAAATTCAGTTAACTTTGAAGTAAACATAAAACGTTTTTAGATCTGACTATTAGTTTTGAGTCACAGTAACTAATGTGAAATTTTGAAATGCTTTTAGCAATTAACTTATTCATGATTAAAATTCAATCTTTTAAAATAATAGTTTTTTTAGCATCATATAGAAGAGAAGAAAAAAATTCAGTTTAAAAATTAAAAATCTTCAAAATGTCTTTTTTATTTAAAAATTGAAGTATAAAATTAAAATATTAGATGAAATTCCAGAATTCCTTTTTTCCCCAAATGTATATTTTGAGAACTCATTAGAAAATATTCAGAAGATATTTTTTATTAAAATTTGTCATTTTTTCCTTTACTTATTATGATTAAAATTTGTCATCTTAGTTAGACTAAAGTTAATTATCAACGATTGGGAAAATCAATATTTTTTTTGTAAAAGATCAAGGTTTTAAAATTCATAATTTGATGCATTAAGTTTAAATATAGTTGATAAAGATAAACGTTATTTTTTTTAGATGTAAAGCACAACACACTTACTTAGAAATGCTTTGATTTTTTTCTTCAATGGTTCATGTATTTCATACAACCTCTAGTGTTTCAAAAAATGAAATACTTTTAAAATATAAAATACTAATGTTTAATCCATGCGTTGTGCACCATGAAATTGTAAAAACAATGTGTGCACATCTTGGATATACCGATAAAAATAGAGTTTGTTATGCAGTATATCGTGAATTTATTTAATCCACTCATTAAAATTTTATTTTTTTAAGCATATAATTTTTGTTGCATAATTTATGTATATTTATATTTTTCTTAAATAAGAAATGGATTTTGTCATTTTTGTTAATATATTAAGGTATTTATTGAAATGATAATTTTTTAAGGCATTTATTTTTGTTGAGTGAAAAATGAATTAACTAATTTCGTATATTTATTTATATTTAGATTCAAGCTTCAGTATTTTTTTAATAGAATTTGAATATGATAGCTGATGTTTAGGACACATGATTGAATAACCGACGTATAGACCGAATATTAGTTTTTTAGAGAGCGATTCATCATCATCGTCCTTACGTTATTCCCAAATGATGGGTGTCAAACACAAGAATTCTCAATTTTCATAGTTTTTTTAATCTTGAATCATATTATTAGTTAAATTTGACTTTTTAAAATTATTTTCAATACTATATTCCCATGTTAATTTAGGTATTCCTTTTTATTTTTTAATGTAAATGTTATCTTCTCTCCTTATTAGCATATTATCTTGTCTTCTCAGTTTGTTTTCATACCATTTAAGTCTACTTTTTCTAATTTTTTCATTTATACATGTCACTTCTAGTTCCTCTTCCACTCTCTTATTTTTGACTTATCTTTCCTTGTAATTTTAACCATTCCTCTGAGCATTCTTATTTCACATACGTTTAACTTATTTTCTTGTTTCTTTTTTAAAGACCACCATTCTGCTCCGTACAGTACCACAGTCTAGTCCATGTTCGATAAAAAATTCCTTTCAGTTTATATGGAACTCTCCTATCGCATAGAATGATACTAGTTTGTCTCCATTTTATCCACCTCATGCTAATTCAGTTTGTTATACCTTTTCTATCTCTTCATCATCTTGTATTATTAAAGCTAGGTATTTAAACATATCCTTTTTGCTACTCGTTTAATCTTGTATTTTTTTATTGTATTTTTAGAGAGAGATTAGCATATCTAAAAATAAAAGAGTAATAACAATAAATCGATATGTTTTTATGAAATCCATTTTGTGTGCAAAAATTATCAAAATACTCATCTAAAATAATCACATTATATATTATCAAGGTTGAACAATATATGTAATTATAGATTGAAAAAAATGGAAAGTGAAGATAAGAGTTGGATGGTGAGAAATCATATAGTTATTTTACTTATGTTGAAAAATATTTCGATTCATTACTCACAATTTCATACTTCAATAATTTTCCTTTGTTTTAAAAAAACAGTTAAATATTTTCAAAATAAGAGATACCAAGTATAAATCTATTGTTAATAATTTTATTTGACAAATATAAATTAAAAAATGAAAAGAAATGAAAAATATATAAGTATAATACCCTTTTTCGATGATTCACTCTAAAAAAAGTGACTTGATAAGTACAAAATTCAACGAATTTCAATATTAACGTAGAGAAAGTACCTTGTATGATAATTTTAAATGGCGGGAGACATTAATGTTAAATTACTCGAGATAATAAAGGAGAGCAAAGCACAAACTTCTACTTTAATAATATTATAGCAGATATATTTGTTTGTAATGCAATACTAATTTTTGAAAGGAAAAAATTATATGGACTTGAAAGTAAAATAGTGGAAGAGAATTTAGAAAAATCTAGTGGATATATTTTAGAAATTATAAACTATAACGACTTCAATGTAAAATGGTGAGGAAATTAAGGAGAGCATTGTAAATAATTGTAAAAAATTATAAATTACATTGACTTGAATGTAAAATGGTAGAATTAAAGTGAGGTGTGGAAATTCTTAAAATTAATGAGTTTTATAAATTATTTTGCTTTACTATTGCTTAATTATTTGAAAAGTAACTTTGAAATATTAAAAATAGTATAATTTTAAAATTCGACAATAATAATAATAATAATCCAATGTTCAAAATTTATTCAGATCATATTATTTCTCTCATTTTCTCAATATATTTACCGTAAAAAGTATTTCAACAAATATAACCCAGTCTAAAACAATTCAAAAAATTTGGTCTTAATTCCTTTTTCTTTCAAAATAGTCGTATAATGAAAATTTTATCTTTTGCTTCCATAAGTGTTTTTTTGATAGTGGTTCATGATTGTATACTTAACTCTTGCACGATTGCAAGTATTTACATTTTTAAAATTTTATTTTATACGGTAAGGTGTGGATTTCAACTGTTGCATAATAGTACTATTAAGTGATATAATATTATTAACTTAGTGCAATGCCTCTCCTATTTATCCACTATGCATCAATTTGCGTAGTATTCAAACCATCAACTAACATAATATATTAATACGCTGTGATGTATTATACTTTATTAATATATGTTTGTCTATACTTTTAGGACATAAGGGCTGCTAAATTGAGAAACAATGGAACAATTTTGAAGTCTACAAGTTCATCTGTTGTTACCCATTGGAAAAAGGATGTAAAATTCTACATCTCATATTTTGAACTTTTTGTCCACCAATGTTTTTAACTCCAATCTTTATATTAATTTCTGTTATGCAGAATCTTGTTAGCAATCACGTGAGGGTAGGAGGTATTAATGCCAATCAAAGTCATGATCAGTGGCTTCCAACTGTTTCTCAAGCTCCAAATGTAATTTCAATGTCTTTCGTGCCTATAACTACTCTATTGACTGGTTTACATGGTAGAGGTTTCGTTAGTCATGCAATGAATTTATATCTCCGTTGTGAGTATATTTCTTAACCCTCCTAGCATATTAGTGTAATTCATCACAGTGACAAAGTATATATTTTGTATTTAACCACTCCACCACATGGATCAGTTCAAAGTGTGCTCTTTTATTTCGACATTGTTTAACAACAAAGGATAACTTTTTGTACCCTGCATAATATTCAGCATGACAACCTTTGACTTATTCTCTGGAATTTTACTAATTTGTTTTTTCATTTATCACACCACATGAACATGGCTTCATACTTATTTAATAGTAATCCTCATACATATTCTACAATAATCCATCTCATTGGACACTTAAGTTATTATCTTTTTTAGGCGGTGTATTCGTGTTTGTACCCATATGCTGGCTACCAACATGAAGTATATAATATCTCATTAACCAGAGTGTACTTCACATATTTGATGCACATGCACAACACATTTAAACCTCGCTCTTGTCTGGGAAAAAACTGTAATGCCATTTATAAAAAACAAAAAAACATTTGCAGTAACACGATTATCGTACTAACCATAAAAATCATATTCAGTTGATCAAACTCATGTATGATCATTTATAAATATACAATCTTACATGTCACATTTATAAATATAATCTTGGGTCCAAGTTTTAATCAAGGGATGGTGACTTCTTCACATATACCACTTAAAACATACATATATGTAAGTTTTGATGTCTCTTTATATATCGATGAACTTGCAATTAGAATATATTAGAAAGAGCAAGATTTTCAAAATGAGATTCAAATTGTAAACTGTAAAGTTCAAAATAAAACTGGATTTAAATTGTGGATTGTTCAAGAAATTGTTATTTTACAATACATGCACACGCATATTCGTATGCTGGAAATTTGCTCTACGTAGATTATAAATGACATTTAAGTATATAAAAACACATTTGGCTTTCAATAGTTTTAATGAGAGATCATTCACCCCACCTGGGCTCTTGACCCCATCAGTCTGAGTTGTGATTTGCTAATCTTTCATACTATGCCTAATTACGTCAAATCTCTGAGATGAGAAGAAACTGATGTAATAAAAATGGTCCAACTGTCACACTTTGTAAGAGTACAGAAAAACCAATAATCTTGTTGTTCCCTGACACTTGTGATTTAGGGTGAAAGATGTTGCATCCTCACTCGATGTATAAATATTCCTTGCCCTCCGTGACATTGGTTCCCGTGGGTTGACTAGTAGCTTCGTGCCCCCACTCATTTTATTAAACCTCCCGATTAAGCCACCTAAGCTATGGGTTGAAGGGAGATGGTGCATCAAGCTATTTGCAAGGGTCAACTTGGTCCTCTTCCCCAGGATCCCTGATGAAGGAATCTAGGAGAGCTGTTGACTCCAACAATCGTTCATATACGATCCATATAAATTGTTACCAACTTCTCATCCTACATCCTCTACGTTCTTGACAACCCATTTTGAGATAAAATCACTCAACCTTTGACGAAAAAAGTCGAATATCATTACTTATTTTGAGATTAATTGTTAATTGAATATTTTAAGTTAAATTATCTTGTTCAGATTTCATAAATGTTGATAATTTGATCATAATATCATGATTCATAATTTTAGTTAAAATGTTTTTTTTAAATAGCAAAAGTGATACTTAATTTAAGCAGAGCGTTCATTTTGATGTCTCGGGGGATCGAAACTAAAACTTCTAGACCCACAATCTAGAGATCTTAGTACTTCAGCTAGTGATCATTGACTAATTATAATGATTTTTGTGCTCCCTTTTTTGTGTTTTATCCACATGTGCTAGCTTTTATTTTGACAACGACAACAAAGTCATTATTCCCAAACAAATTGGGGTCGGCTAGAGATGAAACCCAAAATTAAATGACAAAGTCAATTTAAAAGTTATAATAATAACAATAACATTAATGAAATAAAATCAAATAAGTAAATTAATAATAATAATAACCAAGTAATACACACACACATATATAAAGAAAAAAATGATAATAATAATGTTAATAGCAATAATGGTACTAATAGTAATATTGGTCGAAGACCAAACACTACGTCTTAGACTCATGTTTCCTAGTCCTATAATATAAAACTTATAAAACTCACAGCTCATGGTTCTGGTACGTGGATCGCTAACTTCCACGCGCTTCTGTCCGTCACCAGCTCTTCGGATATATTTCAATCCTTCACGTCCCTTTTTACTACTTTCTTCCATGTCAACCTTGGTCGATCTCTACCTCTCTTTAAGCATTCGACGCGGTCTATAATTCCAACGCATACAGTTGCCTCGGGAGGCTTCCGTTGGAGATGTCCAAACCATCTTAAACGATGTTGGATTAGCTTCTCAATTAGTGCTACTCCAAATTTATCACGTATATCATCATTTCTAATTCGGTCTCTTCTTGTATGACCGCAACTCTATCGCATCATACGCATCTCTGCTACACCTATCTTCTGGACGTGTTGGCTTTTAGCAGGCCAACATTCTGTACCATACGACATCGCATACCTGATTGCCATTCTGTAGAACTTTCCGTTAAGCTTCTGTGAGACTTTCCTGTCACAAAGAATGCCAGACGTTTGTCGCCATTTTACCCATCCCGCTTGAATTCTAAAACTAACATTTTCATCAATCTCACCATCATACTGCAACATTAATCCTAAATATCGAAAGAATTCCTTCTTAGGAATTATTTGTCCGGCCAGAATGACATCTCCATCCTCCGATCTGACACCGCTGAACTCGCACTTCTTATACTCTATTTAAGTTCTGCTAAGCATAAATCCCTTTGATTCTAAAGTCTGTCTCCACAGCTCCAGTTGTCTTTCAAACATAATCCTATTTTCATCAATTAGCACAACATCATCAGCAAAGAGCATACATCAAGGAATCTCACATTGTATACTTTTTGTAACCTCATCCATCACTAAAGACAAAAATGTAGGGGCTCAAAGCTGACTCTTGATGTAATCCTATGTTAAAGGGAAAGTCGCTGGTTTCACCATTCGCATGCTCGACACTAGTCACAACATCATCATGCATATCCTTGATAATGGTAATGTATTTTGTTGGGACTTTTTTTCCAGAGCCCATTACATAACCTTTCGCGGTACTTTGTCATAAGCTTTTTCCAACTCGATAAATACCATATGTAGATCCTTCTTTTGCTCCTTAAACCTCTTCATACGTTGTCTTATCAAGAAAATCGCCTCTGTGGTCGACCTTTCAGGCATGAAACCAAATTGATTTTTTGAAATGCTTGTCATTTTTACGTATCAATTTTTTTGTTAGCCCAGGTAAATGTGAAATCCTAACTCCGTCGCTGTAAAAGAATGCATTGCTTCAACATAAACAGGTATATCACAGCCATAATCGAGGCTGATATATAAATCACCCATGAGTCCCCTAGCCATTGTAGAAACAAGTATGCAATGGAAGAACACATAAACAACGAAATCATTGTAAATTTCACCAATAGCTAGTGGATCACTGCTTGGATCGAAGAGCACATTGTGGCAAAGGAAAATACAAAAAACATCGTGTATGGAGACTAGAAGTTAACTTTTGTACATGTGCCTGTGGTTTCACCATTTGGAATCTTAAAACGGGCCACTCCGACTAAATAGCCCCAGCTCCCCATGTTGCCTCAATGCTCCAGTGGGCTCAGACCCCCGTCCTCTCCATTGAATGAGCAAGACATATGCTTTAGTTTTCCCAAAACCAAGACCCCCTCGGCCTCATCTTTGAATGAAAACTCCTCTAAAACGACTATTCTTATATGAATTAGGTTTCCTATTTAAAAGTTTATAGTGGTGGGAGAGGTATGATAGACTGTTTGCAAATGCAAATGGGTCCGTTGAGAATATATATCCACAGCTATGAAGGCACATGGTGTAAACATAAAGAGATAGGGGAGAGGTGGGCAGTGATGGACCAAAATTCCCTCTAGTGCCATTAAGGATGATGACCTTCCGGCCGGATTAATCACATACCAGAATATGTGTGTGTGTGTGTGTTTGTCCGTCCTCCGTTAGCCGTTATAGATATGGTTTTGCACAGCATTCACTAATTTTTGATGCAATTTAGATTTCAATCATAATGATCCAGTCTACTAAAAATTAATATCCATTGTGATGGATGCACCTTTATTCCCCATTGTAACAAACTGATCTAACATTGGTAGCTAATTTTTTTGAAGCTACCGTGGGATTTATTTTTCTTGAATTCTTCACCAGTTGTGTAATAATTTTGAGTAAATTGAATAGAAATTTTTATCTCTTTTTTCGTTTTTGCTAAAAAAAAACACCAAAGAAGGTTAATTCTTTAATAAATTTTACGGCGAAAACAGAGGGTTTTTTCTTTCCGTATTTTAGATTATTGTATCTTGATATTTTGTTTTATCTTTGTAAAATAGGTATGACATTTTATAGGAGATCTACCAAAAAAAAAAAAGGTGAGTGATGACTGGTTATTTTGTAATTGATTTGGTGGCAAAAGTAGAGGCGTTTTTGTTATGTAGAAGTTTTGGGGTGGAAACAAATAAAATTCGAGGTTTGAAGTAAACAATATAAAATTTTCAATGTGTTGGTCTACAAAATTGTACATGAACTATAGACTACCATCATAACTATCCCGGAAACAATCTTTTCCTATGTAGTAAAATACCAAACTAATTTAAAAATCTATCTGAATTCTGTAACTACATAAATACCAACTGCACACCATCTGCTTCGTCAATCCTTTTTACTTTAAAATCTTGCTAAAAGCCTAATACAGTCTCTTTTTTTACCAACAATCCAGATAAACCACCTATTGAGGAACTTCATCACTTTCTGGAGTTACAGTTGCCTCGTCAGTGGGCCCCATTATTTGGTGAGATCCCTATTGGTCCACAACACATAAAGCGTCGTAAATTTCCCACCCTCCAGTTTACACTTCTGGGTCCCAAGCTTCATGTCAATACAACCCAGGTAAGTATGGCCATGCAATAAAAACGAAGAGTGATTTCTTTTAAAAAGTGAATAATGCTAGTAAACGAGAATCAGCTTTCTTGTTGCAAAAGTTTCTTCTAATTATAGTAAATGAGAGCAATTTCTTTTTCCAGGTGAATAATTCTGGCAGTTACTTTTAAATATATCTTCAATATAACATTTGATATCCATATGATGGGAAGGATAATTTTACTAGAATTGGATATATATACTTCAAAACTGGATTGTTTATTACACAATAAACCCTTAGTTGCCTTATCAGAAGACCTTAGTGTTGTATGCTCAGTTCTATATGGAATCAATGCATGATGAGATGTCACACTACATTATATTTGACACACTTACTTCAATAGGAACTCGAAGAGGAAAAACTTGTTATATGTGCGTGCGTGTGGGGGGTGGGGGTGTGGGGGTGTGTGTATACATGTATACGTATGTACATGCACATGTATACGTATGTATGTACACACACGCACACGTATACGTACACACACGCACATGTAAACGTACGTACACACTCACATCTGTACATGTGCGTGCACGTGCTCTCTTACCATCTAATTAGATGGGACAAAATGACAGGTGGAGTCGAAGAACAGACCAGTGACAGGACTCCGTCTATTTCTGGAAGGCAGCCGCAGCAACTGCCTAGCCATCCATCTGCAGCACCTCTCAACAAGCCCTGACGCCTTCCACTTCTCAGAAGAACACGTCTCCTCTACCACTGACAGCCCCCCTTCGGAGGACCCACGTCCCTTCTTCGTGCCCATAAAGTGGGCCCTACTCTCCCACGTCTGCACTGCCCCGGTCCAGCAAACCTCATCCTCCATAGACTCACCCTCCGCCTCTGTAGTAACCAAAGCCTGGCTCGAGGTCCAAAACGTAGGCGTGAGACGCGTCCTCTTCCTAAGGCTCGGCTTCTCCAGTCTCATCGGTATGAGGACCCGCCTGTCCCAATGGGATGGGCCCACCAACCTGACCCAGAACTCCGGTCCATTATCCACGATGATCAACTACAGGTTCAGTATGGGGATGGTGCCGGCGGAGCAGAAGAGGAAAGCGGAGGTCAACTCGGCTGTTTTTCCGAACGGGCCACCTGTGCCGGTTAGGGGCAGGAAGATGTCGAGGTTTGTGGATATGACGGAGCTGTGTAGGGGTCCTGATGATCTGCCGGGGTATTGGTTGGTTACTGGCGCCAAGCTCTGCGTTGATAACGGTGTTATTTGTCTCAAGGCCAAGTTCTCTTTGTTGGTTAACAAGGCCGACGACGAGTTTTAGGTTTTATGCACATAAAAAAACTGTAATTATATTGATGTTCTTTTATTATTGTACATGTGTAGTGTCTCTCTTCTCCTTCAATGAAGGATTGGTACCGTAAGATGCTATTGTTTTTGTTTGCAATGGCTCTTCTAATGTGGCCTTGTTTGGTGATGGAGTTCAACTGTACAAGTGATGTTGTTTGCCCCTTGTTTTAGGGGGTTCTTTAAAAGTTGCTTTTGCCTGGTTTGCATGTTCTTATGCTGTCATTTTCAATCACTGTGAAACAATTTGAAAGTTTTATTGGACCGAATGTTTGCTTGCACAGATAAAATTAGCTGCCTTCTGTTAATTGAATGCCTTTTCAATTATGTTTATTCTACATGATTTGCTAGTTTAAATTATTAAATTGCATTTTTTTATTCCCTAAATACATTATAGAAAACCATGTGTGCTTGTTTGTCAAAATCCTTGATCATTGTTATTACCATTGTCGTATTAGGTGATAACCCTAACGGTTAAGTGGTTGATGGTACAATGTTACTTTTTTACTTCATCAAGCCTACATTAGATATTAACGAGTTAGAAATATAGCTATGAACAAGTTTTTGTTTACACCAACAGAAGGGAAGGTCTGTGTACAAATTCACATAAAGAATTACTAAAACAACAAAGCAAATAGAATGATGTGCACAGTTACATACCATAAAATTTTGACGATATATATAAATTTTTTAAAAAAGAAGTTCATTACCGGTAGAAGGTAGAATTAAGGGTGTGTTTAAGTGCAGTTATGTAATTTGATCATGTAATTTCTATAACGAACCGTGTTCGAAATAAGATAAGTTTTTGATTTTATTTTCTGTTATATAATGTTATATAAGTAACGTTTTAAACACATTAAATATAAACAAGCAGAAAATCTTTAAAAATATGTATTTAATCGATTGATTGTATTTTCAAATGTGTTTATAAACATGAGCATTAAATCATCTTAATAAATACATGTCCTTAATAGTTACTAGTTAAAAGATGTCGAGAACGAGCTATTGGTACATCTGTTGAGGTCAGTCTACGTAACGCTATCAGTGTAATTACAGAACGATTCACAAGAGTCTTCTTCTATAGGTTAATTAAAAAGTCAGATAGAAGATATCATGTGATGATGTGTAGTGCTATTTTAACTTGAGAATATTATAAATCTTAAGTGTCTAAATTATACTTTGACTATGGCAAATCACATGACAACTACGATCATGTTAAAGTCACAGTTGGGTATAAGTTGAACCACTTGAACTGAAATACTATTCAAGAGAGGATCGTCTCATTCGAGTAGAAGGTTAGTATCACAATAATTGATAGTCAACTTAAAGTAAAAGTCTTTGTCCAAAATTAGTCGATTAATTGGAAAATATTATCGGTGATAGAGTTAAGGGTGTGTTCTATGGGCATTTATGTAAATAGTTATGTAACTTAACTATTGTAAAAAAATTTGTTCGAAATAAAATACGCTTTTGATTTCATTTTCTTTTATATGCGTTGTTCTATTGTGGTATAATTAATGATAATAATATATTAAACATATATAAGTAAAAAAATTCTTAGAAAAAATATTTTATCGATTGCAGTTACAATTGTCTTCGTAACCATGAGTTTTGAATTGATATTTAAATAATTATCCTTAAATGTTCCTAGTTAAGATATATTGAGAAAAGAATATCGATACGTTCGTTGAGACTAGTATACATAATGCTCTTCATACGATGGACGATGAAGTACTCATGACCGTTGATGACATCAAAGGTTTACGTACCTGTGGTTGTTTAGATTAATCACAAGATAAATCAACGAGAGTCTTCTATAGATTGTTATAACAAAGTCAAAATAGATCTCATGCAATGACGTGTCATCGCCTTTGGACTTAAGAGTACTGTAGATCTTATGTAACTAGACTATACTCTTATTATGGTCAATCACATGCATGTTACGATCATAGTTTGGTATATATTGAATCACTTGAAGTGAAACACTAAAGCGAGAATTCGTCTTCTTTATTATAGAAGGTTAGTTTACTGTAACTGGGGATCAACTTAAAGTCAAAATCTCTGATCAAAGTAAAAATGGATAATCGATCAATGTTATCGGACTAAAAACAAAAACTTTAAAGTGGTCTATGCAACTAACTACAGGTATTATTGAAGTTTTGACCATTAACTAAATTCTAAACATCTCAATGATACAGTGATGAAAAAAGGAAACGCATACAAAATATTGTTACAAGGTGCAGCTTAATAAAGATTGGAAATTGGATTTTGCATAAATGGTCTATAAGCAACCGAACTTGGTCCGATATTGTACTTCAGCAAAGTTCGTACAGACTTCAGTATTTAAATTGTTTAAATATTGACTGAGGACCAAGTTCACACCAGGAAGTCAATACAACTAATTTTCTAATTTCGAGTTCAACCAATTCGAAATTAATTTATAATTGGTATAAATTAATTTATAATTGCAAGGATACCAAGGGTCCTGGTACAATTATACACCAATGAACTAACCATGGATTGAAGGAGTTCATGGGTACCTATCTCCTGGTACCTAGACATATGTGTTTTTCAAAACCCAGAATGTCTGATTTTGCTACTGATAGCGCAACACAAAGCCATACTTTAAGAATATGGTTCTATTTACAATGAAAGAATGTCAATCTGCCTTATTACATCAAATCCTAATCAACAGGATGTTTTATTGGCAAAAAAGGAAATCAAGTGAACTAGCGTCGTAGGTGCTTGCTATTCCGCGCTCGTGGAATTTGGGTCCCATCAACAGTTGATAGCTTGAAAGTTCTATCTCCAAGCTTCTATGCAATCACGTAGGGACCTTCTCGATTCGTATAAAGTGCCCCAATACTAGGAAAGACCCGCTTCAAAATGAGGTCACCTATCCCAAAGGCATGGTTTATGACCGTGACAATAAATGCTTCGCAACTCTTATCTGGTGAGCAACTACTCTCATATTGGCCTTTTCTTGTTCTTCTTCAACCAAGTCAAGGGACTCAAGCAAGAGTTCCTCGTTCACCTTAGGAATAAAGTGCAATCTTATATAAGAAGGGACTTCAGACTTAGTATCATGGCTTTCGCTTCATAGGCCAAAGCGAATGGAGTATGGTCAGCCGCACACTTACGGGTTGTCCCATAAGCCCATAACGCTAGTGTTAGCTCATCGACTCAATTGCCCTTGGCTATTTTTAATCACTTCTTGATGATGCATTTGATGATCTTGTTCATTGTCTCCACCTATCGATTTGCTTATGGGTGTGCCAGTGCCAAGAAACTCTTCTCAATTCGGTACCGAGCATAGAATTCTTTGAACCCGGCATTCTCGAATTGAGTCCTGTTATCAGTGATTATCTTTTGTTGAACTCCATATCTACACAAAATTTTCTTTACTATAAATTTGATCACTTTCTTTGAAGTAAACGTTGATGGTGGTTCCGCTTCAGCCTATTTTAAGAAGTAATTCATAACCACTATAACATATTTCGCTCTGCTTTTCAACATCGGTAGCACACCGATGATATCAATTCCCCACACCGCAAATGGCCACGGGCTAACCATTTGCGTAAGCTTAGTGGATGGGGCCCTTAGTATCCATGCAAACCTCTGGCACATATCGCATTTTCTATAATAGTTAGCCGCATCCCGATTGACCGTTGGCCAGAAATATACATAACAAAGAACCTTCTTCGCTATTGTCTGCCTTTCATGTGACTGTAATAGCTTTCTTCATGCACATATGTGAGGATTTTCCTAGCTTCATTTTTGGCGACACACCTCAGCAAGGGCATCGAGAATCCTCTCATATACAACACTCTTCTTGCACAACGGATTGGGGTACTCTACGAAAGAGTTTTCGTCATTCGGTTGTTCCATTCAGGAGAGTACCCTTTAGTAAATATTCCTTTATCAGAGTTATCCATGACTCCTTCTCTTCCTCGGCTTCCAAGATCCAATAAATATTCATCTCATCGATGCTTGGAGTTGACAAAATTCCACTAAAATGATTCCCTAAAGCTGTGCATCCCAGAACAGGCCAGTTTGGCTAGTGAATCAGCTTTCATATTTTCTTCCCTAGGGATATGCATTATAGTGTAATGTTTGAAATCATTTTGCAATTACAATACTTTCATCAAATAAAGGGAAAGTCTTGCTCCTTAGCCTGGAATTCCTTCTGCACTTGGTAGACTACCTACTAAGAGTCGTTGAATATATACAGCATCTTGACTCTTGGTTCCATTGCTATCTTGAGTCCTGCAATCAATGTTTCGTATCCGGCTTTATTGTTTGTTGTCGAGAACTTTAATACAAAAGCGTAACATATCCTCCACCCTTCCAAGGTCATTAGAACTACTCCTGCCTTAGAATCATACTCATTGGAGGCTCCATCTACATACAATTTCCATTGAGAAGGTTGAGATTATTCCTCTTCATCATCCCAGACAGTGAATTCAGCAATATAATCTACTAATACCTATCCTCAAATCACCTTCCTAGGATGATACATTACATTATACTGGCTCCACTTGATATTTCACTTTATTTGTCTCCCAAAATTCCCAGGTAGATGCAACACTTTTCTTAGTGGCTGATCAGTTAACATCTTATCGGATGAGCCTGGAAGTACGATCTCAACTTCCTCGCAGCAATCAATAAATAGTACACCGGTTTTTTAGCTTCGGGTAATTTTTTCTGCTCTAAAATTTTTTTTGTTGATATAGTACATAGGCCTTTAGATTCTGCCGTCCTCACTCACCAAGGCTGCACTTAGTGCATGAGTAGACACAGCTGAGCAGACACAGCTAAGTAAATAAACAAATCTTATCCTTCCAAAGGCTTTAATAACACTGGTGGTCTATCCATATGATCCAATAGATTTTGGAAAGCATTCTAACGCTCCTTCATTCAAACAAACTTCCCTTCTCTTTCTCGAGGTATCGAAGAATGGTATACACTTACCGGTCGACTTCGAGTTGAACCTACTCAATGTCGTGACCTTCCCGTTCAAGCTCTGCATTTCCCTCCTCGTCTTCAGAGCAATAACCTCTCTTACCGCTTTAATCTATTCTTGGTCAGCTTTAATACCCTTTGAATTTACAATAAAACCCAAAAACTCGCCCGATGTGACTTCAAAAGCATACTTTAGTGGATTGAGCTTTCCATACTTCCAATGTACATCGAACATCTCTGACAGATTGCCTATGTGATTCATCGAATGCTGTTAATTCACAAGCATATTGTCCGTATAGACCTCCATAGTTCGCACGATATGATCTTTGAACATCCTTTTCACCAATCGCTGGAAAGGAGCTCCAGCATTCTTCTACCGAACGACATAACTCGATAAATAAATAACCCCAAATCAATGATGAAGCTTGTATGCTCTTGATTAGGGATGTGCAGTGCAGTGCTATCTGATTGTTGCTGGGTATGCTTCCACATAGCAGTTCATGCCCAATTGTTTCATCTACAAGTTGATCAATCCGCAGTAAGGGGAAGCAGACCTTCGATCATGCTTTATTCAAGTCGGAATAATCAACATATGTCTATCATTTCCTGTTCGCCTTTTTGGCCAACATAAGATTTGATACCCACTCTGGATACAGCTTATCTACTTCTTCATTCAACGCAACATAATGCTCTGGCTCCATATTGTGCCTCTTTTGCTTCACGAGAGGGTATCTTAGGTTCACATTCAATGCGTGGCACACTATCTCTGGTGAAATTCCACACATGTTAGAGTGCGTCCAAGCAAACATATCCGTGTTTTCCCAGAGAAACCTACCAACTCCTTCCTTATCTTTAGGCTAAGATAAGACCCGATCTTGAGAACTTTCATGGTATCGTCATCATCAACTGGAATGTCGATCGTCAATTCTACCGATGCCGCCCTTGCATCCTCTAACTCTTTTTGGGGGTCAATAGGTTTATGAAACCTGTCGTTGGACCCCAGCCAGGGATTAGTTGGTAGTTGCTATGCGTCAGAAGACATAATGCAAAGCGGTTTTTCTGCATCCTTCTCTTTCTCATATCGCTTTGTCTCTTTGAGCTCAACAACATAACACTCTCGACCTGTGCTCTGGTTACCTTGGACCACCCCTACTCCATTAATAGTTGAAATTTTTATCATCAGGCAGTAAGGAGCAATTACGTTTTGAAAACTAGCAAGGGCCCGTCGGCCCAGAAAAATGTCGTAAGCTGAAAAACCATCCATCACAACAAATGTATGCACCCACACAACCTTGCGGTCACCTTGTCTGTAACATTTCGATCTTTCGACGCCCGAAAGTCGACATCAATACAACCACTGTATCAACTGCCAAACTATCGAATGCCGGAAAACTGAATTGTTAGGGTTGAAAAGAAGAGGTAGAAGATAACAGATAGAAGAATAAAGAAGAAGAAACAAAAACAACAACAGAATCTCACATTCGCAGCGGAACAATATATAATAGATGAATGAATAATTTTTATAACAAAGAACTATATCAGTTTATACAATACATCATTAGAGTTTACAACAACAACACACATCACTGGACAGTTATATAAACTTGTCATAACATAATACACAATGGAATAATACTAGTATAAGTGATATGTCTCGCCATCCAGCTCTCCTCCAGATCTCCACAGCAACTTCTGAATTCCAGAATGACCTGATAACCTGACTCTAGGTAGCCCGTGTGGAAAATTTTGGGCACCCAGAGTTTAGAAAGGGAATAATAAACTCCAGGTCAGTCGTGGGACTGGTGTGAGATCTTAAAAACAGTTATTTTCACAAAGAAAATAAAAGGAATTCGCAATGCTTTTGGAAAATGAAACTACCATAAGGCTTCCCGCCACACACACACAATGCAAACGCAGAATTGGAGGAGATTTCTCCTTATGATAGTCAAACATGCTTGATACGCAAAATCTTTTTAATATTATCATTAGTGCATAGTGTCGAAACCATTTCGAAACTATAATATTAATCTTAACCAGCATACAACCATTATTGTATGCCTACTATAGCTACTATATTCAATAGCAGGTTACCGCCACATTCCTATACAACTAAAACCGTACAAGGTTCGTATTGTTTCTTTGGATTTTTCCAACAAATGGTCAGGCTAAGGAACTTCCTATGCCACATGGGTACGCATTTGGAGGGACGTCTCGAGAACTAACTAGCTCTCTGCCAACACAAGGCTGGGTTACCTCTTACTAGGTAACTACTACACGAGTATGCCACCCCCCGGTCGTTTGCGACCTTTATCCGAGGGCCCTCGATCACAAAGCAACAATCACACAGTAAATGAGATTAGAGCAACCACACAGGTAAATATCTGGGCTCCATACCATGATATCACCTTTTTCCAGAAGGAAATGACATACCCTAAAGGGAGCACCCTCATAACCTTGTCGCATCTTTCCTGTTTTGACCATTTCCGGAGTGTGAGGTTCGATGAGGTCTCATCCATAAAGCTACGCTTTACACGAAAGCCATGCTTTGGTCACGAATGATCAACAAATGATCATCAACACACAACAGCACTTAGCATGCCACACTACCAAATTGGGAGTATATCACCGATAACCTTTAACTACATAACCTCTGAGCTCGTACGTCTCAGAGAAGGGTGTTAAGCTAAGAGAATAAATTCTCCGCCACCAACAGATATGTATTTGAAAGAAATCTACTTTATATCTCAAAGTGTAGTGTTAGACATACGACCATAAAAGTCTGTTCCGGGTTCGAAAAGAATCGAAGGCACTTCCAAAGAAACCCTTGCAATCCGGGTATCCACAATCCCGATCGGACTCCCCATCATATGTGGAGATCTCTATACCGGAGCAACTCAGTGCAGAGACATTCGATAGGTTATCCTATCGTTTTCGAAGACACCTGGTCTTCATCACCGTCTTCAATTGCTATCCATAACGTCGTATCATTATTCGGAATGGGTTATATGACACAAAGTCCTCTCCCGGCTTAACCGAATAATGAGCGCTTGTTTTAAAAACAAATTCAAGTGCCATTTCAAAGGCAATTATTGATAGTCGGTTATTTAACTATCAAACAACATTCACAACAATCAAGCCTCAAAAATTTCCCCAAATTGTTTATACTGGTAGTTGGATATTTTACTATCACACAATATTCACAAAAATCATCCAATCTAAATAATTTTTTCCAAATTATTAAATTTCAAAATATCTTTGCAAGATATATATTTTCCACACTTCATTACTTTGAAAATCAATTTCAAATCACTTTTCACTCGCGGAATAAAATTCTCGATATTATTTATTTCCCTTTTTCTTTATAAATTCCATTGTGAATTTAAATTTTCAAATATTCACTTTAAAACACCAAATCAATTTCCAAATTGATTCTTCCATTTATTTCAAATACCAAATCAATTTTACAAATTGATTCCCAAGTCTATTTTCAATAGAACAGAACATTTGCAAATTGATTTCTAAGTTTATTTCCAAATAACAATTCATTTGCAAATTTATTTCAACACAAAATCCATTTTCATTCAACGCCAAATAAATTTTCATATCGATTTCCCAAAGATTTATTTTCAAATATCAAATCAATTATCAATTTGAATTCTAGAAATTTATCATCTTTTAAATAAATCCCTTTATTCTTTCCAAACTATTTAAAATTCCATTTTCAATGAATCCTTCAACTTTTAAACAATATTATTCAAAACCCATTTATTAATATCTTTTCCCATATTTTGGAAATAATTCGATAAGATTTCAAAAAAATCAACTTTATGCTTTTAAATTCCTTCTTTTAAATTCACCCAATTCTTTTAAATGGGATTTACTTAAAATTTCCTACTTTAATTTCAAAAATCCAAATTTATTTATTTCTAGTATCCAACGATACCAAAAATACATTCGGCTAAATTATAGCCTTTAACAAATTCAATCATCAATATAATCATTCACAGATTATTAATAATTCATCACACAACATATGAAACAAATTCATACAATTTGAGGAATCCAGTTGGATCCCTCCAACCTGTTTCCATGCATCCACAAATGTTAGCACAATAATTAAATACCAATTCCACTTCGAGGTGGAATATCGCGGTATATGGGATTTATAAAATACCATCCGCTATTATGCGGTGCATAGGGTCTCATCCGCTATATAATGCGAGAAATCAACAACTCCAAATATATATATATATATATATACTACTATCATATGTACTATCACATCCAAACAAACAATCAATAACTGCAATTCCAATTTTAATTTGAGTGAGAAGGTCTCACCTTTGCTTTTGTTTTGCAATCCATTTCCATTCCGGCTTGTTTGCTTTATTGCAGTAGACCTTGTATAAACAATTTTATACAATTTATTAATATTCGAAAGAATCGAACAATTAATTTCATTTTATAATTTGACTTATCTAATAATTAGTTTAAACTAATAATTTGATTTTAATAAATTTTCCCTTTAAAACCCTTTTTAGTAACTAAAATAATTTAGATAGGTTAATTAAACAATTTATCACCTTAATAAAATTATTTTTAACATAACTGAATAAATCAAAATATATACATGCATATTTATTTCTTTACGAACTACATATATAAATGTAAAATTTCAGTAAATAGCAAAATAACTTTTCCTTTACTGTTCCTGTACATTTTCAAATTTTAATTAAATTGAAACAATTTGTAAATACCTTACTGTCGAACTGTTCACGAGCTCCTCCTCCTTGCCTCGGCGAAACCCTGGCCTAGCGGTAATCGATACACCCTCGACCAGAACTGCCACGCCATGAATCGACTACCAGACCCTCCACAGTACCAAGCTTCACACGCGATTCGAAAGCACGATTCCCCCCCAAAATCAAGATGCCGGAAACCCCTAAAATGATGCCGCCGACGAGATCGCCACAACCCTAAATCGAAGCTATTGGCTTCGCGATTTTGAATTGGCAGAACCATTGAAGAAATGATCGGCCATGGATTTAAACTTCGTATTTTTGATGCAAAAAAAATTTATTTTCGAACTCGATGGGGGAGGGAAGGAATTTCTCGGCCATTGATTTATGAAAGGAACGAATTCGATTTCTAATTTTCCCTCTGACTTCGTGAGTTTGTAAATTATATAGAAGAGGGGAGCGGCTTCGTTTTTAACTAGAGATTGAATAAATTTTCATACGGGATGGATCCATTTTTCAGGAGAAGAAGATGATCGCGATTTATAAAAGAACCGATCAGTATAATGTCACGATCGTTATTAATGAGGTACGGGTATCAGTGTTGTCTTTTCTATTTAATTCTGAGTTGATTTCATACTCATCCAGAAATATAATATAATAACCAAAATATCTTGTGGTTCATAATTCTAAACCCCAAACTCTAATTAAATGCAACGACCGGCGTTCCTAACGTTATATCGTATGCTCACACAACTTCAAACACTACGAAAATTGAAATCTGATAATAATACAATATTACAGATCCAATGGAACTGGTTTCGTCGAATTCCGAGACTGTGCCTCGGAAGGCTATTTTTAAATTCAATTTAAACGATAAAATTTCAAAACTGAACAAAACACTTTCAAATTCAATTCTGAAAGTTCCATTACCTTCAGTATCATAAATATGAATTTTCTAAGCCTTGAAAATATTTTTAACATACTTAAAATTGAAGATTCAATAATTTACCCAACTTTCAATAAATTAAATTCAATAATTAAATTGCCAATTCATGCTGATATTTGAATTTCAAATTAAACTAACTTCCAGATATTTAAAAATAAATTAAATATTCTGATTTTCCAATGTCAAAAATTCAGGGTCGTCACATTGTCCTAACTCAACCGACAAATCTATGCACCCCACGGACTCCTTAGCCTCTCTCGGTAAATCCTTGAATGCAGAATTTACAAGGCTTCAGATCCTTCTCATCAAGGTGCATCTTGTTAAAGGTTTGTTTGAATAAGATGTTCACTGAGCTCTCACAGTCAATAAGGCCTGGATGCACTGTAGATGGTCCTATCACAGTCGTTATCACCATTGGGTCAACCGTCGGCACTTCGAACATATCGCGTCTCCGTTTCAAAACACAATATCATCAGCCATAGTTCTCTATTGCTTCGCTGGATTCCCATCCTCTATGAAAAAACATGTTTCTTAAGGCACATGTCTCAATGAGCTATCATAGCACTCCATTCATTCTAGCTTTGGTCTGCTGGATGCAGGCCCCCAAAAAGGTATTAATCAAAATTCCTCTTGTTTTCTATCTTGATCCCTCTCCATTGGACTTAGCCTGTTTCCCTTGGGTACACTGCCCTTGGGACTGATTATTGTTTTTTCCACCGGCCTGCTGGTTCCTAATGTATTTTTGTAGTTTATTCTTATGAATTAAATCTTCATTAACATCCCTTAAATGTCTACACTCGTTCGTATTGTGGCCATAGGTCTCATGGAAGCGAAAATAATTTCCCAAATGTCTTTCTTCCTAAATTGCCTCCCTCGGAGGCGGTTTCTTATAGCACTCAGTACCTTGCATAGCAAGGTAAATGTTCTTAACTGTATCTTTTAAGGTAGTATAATCTCCCGATCTGATGTACCTCGAGTGCTTCTTGGTGTCCTGCCTTTTGCCACTAGTGCCTAGCTTCATTCTCTTAGATTATTATTATTATTTCCAACATTTACTACAATGTTTCCGCACTATCCCCAGTTTGTTTGATAGCAACATTTCTTTGTGTTGTATTAATCTGTCCCTCTTGACCATCAATGACAAAATAGACAACCAAATCTGCCTTTTTCAAGCGTAGAAATTGGGATGCCTTTCGATAAAACTCTTACATGTTAGATGGTTGTTTACTCTTAAGCCACCATCAAAATCCTTCCTCACGTGAACCTCATCGATGAACGCTATTAATAGAATATCCTCTTTGGGGTTGCTCACTTCAGTAACTGCAGCATTAAACCTCTTTAAAAAGTTGTTCAAAGTCTCTTTGAAATTCTGATGCGATAGAGTTAGGGGTATGCCCTAGGTACAATTGTGTAATTTGTTCCATATATCTAACTCCATAACCAATCTTGTTCGAAATAAAAGGTGTTTTCTTTCTATTATATATTTGATATAATGTGCTATATTAATTAATTACACCATTCTTATTTGAAATAAAAGGTCAAACAGAAAATATTAATATGATAAAATTACAAAATTCAATTAACTTGAGAATATTGTTGATCTTCAATATGAAGCTTCGCTTTGATTATAGTTAAATCATGCATGCCATCCATTAAACGGCTATAGTTAGGTCGAGTGGAAGCATTGGAAGTGAAACACTATTCAAGAGAGGATTCTTCTCCTATAAGGTTGGTATCACGGTCAACTAAAGTAACTCAAAGTCAAAATCTCCGGCCAAAGCATTTTGGTTCATAATTATTATTGTTATTGAACCAAGGACTTTGTGTTTGGCTATAGAGTTGAATAGGAATGATATTGGAATTTTGACCATTACCAAATTTCATAAGTCTAAAGTGATATAGTTTTGACGAAGAGAATTGGTGTAAACAATAGTCACACCGGTAATGCTTAACGAAGTAAAATTGGATTTTACCGAAACCAAGTAAGCAATAAATTTGACCAAAATGTCACATCACCTGCTATGTGACATGTAAGCGTTAATATTCGAATAGTTCGACATTAATCGCTGACCAAATTTATACCCGACGAGTCACACAACCGAAACAATGAGTATTCCTTTGACCGAAACGATTTAATTAATTTTTAATTATTATAAATTAATTAAAATAATTAATATTTATGAAATATTAATTATAAAATATGATTTTGATTTGATAAACAAATATTATTAAATGTATAGGTAATAATTATAATAATATAAATCGATATACGATATCGATATCCGTTTAAATTGCATTTAAATGCAAAATATTTGTTCAAGCTTTAAATGGGTTTAAAGCCCATGAAGGGTGCTGGTTAGTTCAGCTCTGATATAAGGTCATAGGCCGATAAAAGATGGGATAGAAAGGCATTGAGATGGAGGGCTAAGATGAAAGAGAATTGGTAAGAGATGATGTGGGATGTTGATCATAAAACATCTCTAAATTCTCCTTTATATAAGCATCTCTATCCTCATTTTTTTGAAGACTTTTAGAAGCCTCCATATCCTCCCAATTTGTGGTCGATTTTTACACTTCATCCTTCTTTCATATCAAGTTCAAATTAAATTAGATTCAGTGCTAATCGATAACTGGTAGTCAACGGTTCAGAGACTAACAATTTGCTGAATTGGAATTAGTTCGAGGATCTGATTTCGTTGTTTCAAGGTGTGCTTATGGGCTTTGGCTATAAGGTATATTCCTAACATGTTAATAAATATTAATCAACATTTATAATTTTTATTTTATATTATATGGTTAGTTAGGTGATGATTCCAACATGTAAACATATTATTACAATTTTAATTGGTTGTATATGGGTGTGTGTGTATATGTGTTTAATTTTTTTAATGATAATACATCTAGTGCAAAATGGCTCAATATTTTAAAAAACATTTTTTATTTAAATAATTATATATATAAATATATCTATTTATACAGTTTATAATTTAAATACTACATTATACTTATGTTAAACATGAAAATTTAATTTTATGCATAATATTTAATAAGCGTAATATTTTCAAAAAGAAAAAAATAATGTTATATATCTATATATTATTTAAATAATATTTAAATCAACTAATCATATAAATAATTATATAAATTCATAAACGTATTATAAAATATGTTTTGTATTTTATAAATTTATATTAATACATATTGTACTCTCGGTTGAAATTAAAAAAATACTCTTAAATATTTAAATATAAAACGAAAAAATAGAAAATAGATTTTAAATTGTTTTTAAATTACAAAATTATATAATAAATTTTCAAATTATAATAATTTCGTCTAAAATTTTACTAGAAAGTTAAAATTCAAGTTTAATTTCAAAAAAAATATTTTATTAATTTTTAAATAATTTTTCATATTGTTTTATTAATATTATATATATATATATTATAATTTTACATTAAAAAATACCTTGAGCCAAGCGCAAGACCGGATGGTTATATATTTAAATATAAATTATTTTTTGATTTTTATTTATATTAATATATATAAGTATTTAGTATATATACATATATATATATATATATATTTATAAAAAAATTATATTTATACATGTACTATTTTCGGCATTACAACAAAAAACATATTTTATATATTTTATAAGTGATTTAAACATATTTATATAGTTATAAGTATATACATATTATTAATATTTTATATTTTTGTTTATATATATATATATTATATTTATACAAAATCATATATGAATAAAATTTTAGTTTATACATACATACATACATACATATATATTGTAATGTTTTATTTATAAAAGAAAATGTATACAAATAAACTTACATTTGGATATTATATTTGCATATTCGATGAGTTAATGTGTCCATTGCGACGTAAATCTAACATCTTCACACGGGCATGTTATACCTTATGCGGATTGATATGTTACACATGCACACACTTATATATGTGTATATGATACATGTATATATCTAATATGTAATATAAATTAAATAATACAATATCATTTTATAAATTGAAATAAAATAAAAGATTCTATTTAAATAAAATTCAGGAATGATCTAAATAAATTAGACTTCATAGGCCCAATAAAGATCCAATATGGTATAAAAATTTGAAATTCACCAATAACTTCCGCTGTTGGCTGGCCCAGTTCCAACATGATGAAAGTTTGATAATGACATCACGTCCTTCGGTTGCCCAGTGTGGATCTAAAATTACTTTATAAACCTCTTAGGCAACTGGTCGAACGATGGTATAGTCCTCGGCGCGAGCCGAGTGAACCACGTTATTGCAACTCCATCTAGGGATATCGGGAAACATCTACATCTAACAACATCCGTGGCACAAGCAATGTCCATATGCTATCCATACTTCAAAAAATGTTGTCTTGGGTCAGTCGTCCCATCATAGGATGACATAGTCGACATCATGAATTTCTTCAGATACTTCTCTTCAAGAATGGTTTCATTAAATGGGTCCGACTCAGTAATGAACCTCACTCATCATTATTTTTGTTTTTATTTGCGCTCAACAATCTCTTAACCATATCAACAATATACTCCTCGCTGCTTTGGGTGGCTAGATAGCAATCATTAGGAACAACCCTGAGTGTTTGAATCTGCAAACGCTCTCAGTTCGTTGCATGACGTCTAGACTCCCCAGTCTCTGGGGAAGTAATTCTCCCAACCCTCTTTGTCGATGCCTCATTGGTTCTGTAGCATTCGTTTGAACACCACCAATTTAAGACTAGTAACTAGTCCTTCATCGTCGCCGACATTATGAAAATCCTCTTTACTATCAAACAAATTCAACGCCTCCCTGAACCTATTGGTACCGACATGATTATTTTTCTCGGCATTGAGTTGATTTCTCTTGGTACCGACATAATTTGTATTTTCCTGATTTGCTCTATTTTTTGCAGTTTGCTTTCTGATTCCCAGCATCCTTCCTCTTCATTTTCAGCCCGCCATTCCTCTTATTCAGATCCGATGAAGACAAACTTTCTTCCTCGAAATTCGAAGATGGTGAATCCCTATGGCTTCTTCTATGCCTTTTAGGAAGCTGAGACTTCATAGAAAATTCTTCACCATCCTTTCCATGATGGCATTTTTACTCTACAACATCGTTTTGTTCATCCCACCATCAACATATTCAAATCAACCTTTGTCACCATCTTCTACTGAGATGAAGGTCCTGACAAAGCATTCAAGGGTTGAGTTGTTTCTTCTTTATAACATGAGCCTTCATGATTTCTTTCAACAACAACTCCAAACTTACAGCCTTCCTTGGAGCCATTTCTTATTAGATCTTCAATAAAATCTCTAGATCCACCTTTTAGATCCTTCAAAACCAAAGTTAAAGCACATAACGACACCTGCAATTCTTCTTTCCAAATGAAAGCACCAAAAACGTTGTGCCAAAAAATTGACATAACACCCCAGATCAAACAAAAATGAGGCGATTTAGGTAAAAACAAAATGAAAATAAGGAAAGACATAATTTTTAGAGTGGTTCGACCTTAAATCGATTACCTAAATACACTATTAGTTTATTTCAAATAATGCTTACAATTACAACCACTTTTTAGACAACAAGCATAGTTCTAACACTAATTGACAACAAAATGTGATAGAACTTCATTGCAAGAATCAAAGAGGTGAGAAAGTCCTCCTTTTATTGCTAAAGAATGGATATTTATAGTCGAATCCACCCCTTAACATCGCTAGCTCGAGGAAGAATGGGTAAAAAGTCAGATCCACACTTTTAGGCACAAAGAACAAGTAAAACTCGTAAGTCAAAACAACTCAGCACCAACATGATCATGTTGGTACCAACATGTTTTTCATCTTATTTCTTCAATATTTCTTCATACTTGTTCAAGTTTTCAAGTCTCGAATCTTTGTTGATGAAATTGCTCCACAAAATCATGTCGATACCGACATGATTTGTCTTATATAAATCTTTGTCTTTTTCTTCAAAGTACAAGGCAGCTTCATCTATAGTTCAATATAGGTCCCACTTATAAAAAAACTATATACCGATATGATTTTCTTTATGCAAATCTTCACCAAACTTCTTGTACTTTTTCTTTTCATCATTCTTGACATCTCTTGAGCTTCTTGATTCATTTTTTCATCATCTTGAAGTTCAGATTCATTGAAATGTAGCTTGGTTCAGATGTTGAATAACGATCGGTCTCTTAGATTCTAAGTCAGCACCATTATTGCAGGTAGTCGATGCTTCACCACATGATCTAGTTGTACTTTAGTTTATTGGACGTGATGGAGTTAAAAACGGAGGTGGGGCCTGATGGGATCTGTGGCCATGAATTAGAATAGAGGAGCCAAAATGTAGAAAAACAAAGTGGAGGCTGAAAGTCGCTATGGATCGAGTAATATGAAGTATTCTACTAAATTAAGACATGTATACCAATAGATTAAATAAATTCTATATAACTAATCATTAGTAGATAAGCAACGGAATAAATAAAGTAAAGAATGTAAAAACGATCACACCGGAGATTTTTATACTGGTTTGAACTTCCCGTTCTACGTCCAGTCCCAAACTCCTACCAGATTTGAACAACACCCTCACTTAATCCGGATGAATATGTTTATTACAAACCGCCCGAGCTGTTGAGCGGGACTTCATGCTTGAAGATCTCCAATAGGACTTCGACTACAAATGGTAGTGAAAAATATTTGACTTTGTGTGTTGTTAAATAACACGAATTAGTTAATAAAGTACATCCTTCGTATAATCCTTGAGATAATGATTTGAATGTGATGATTTAGGAAGTTGAAAGTTGAATGTTTTGTAATTCACATGATTATCGAATATAAAAATCAAGGCAGAATTCGTAGTAAAACATATAGATTTCAACTCTATTTATAGTGGTGAAAAGTTCTAGTTGAATGGCTACAGCCATTAGAAGGATTGTAATCTTTAGGGAAGAATGCAACTCTCCATATTTTGAATTTCTATGAAGAGACACTTATTTTCATACAGGTCAACCGGCTGATTTTAAAATTCAAATGACTACAATTTGAAAGTGTAAAACAGAAACAAAACAGTTGAATAATAAGTTAATTCAGATGGCTAATTTTAAAATTCAAATGGCTGAAAATTAAAAATCAGATGGCTGAAAATATACAGAAAAAGACAGAAACAAAGTAGTTCAAAAATAGCTATTTCAGACGGTAGAAATTGTATTTCGGACGTGTTGAAATTCAATTTTAGATGGCTGAAATACACTTTTTAAGTGTGTTTGTTTTCTACCTTTTTAATTTTAAATTGCTTTTGAAAATCTTAATTTCTTGTATATGGGAAAATTTTAAAATATTACTTTTGTTAAAACAAATTTTCAAAGCAATATTTTTGTGTGTGCATGTGAAATCATCATATAAGAGATTGTACATTATAACTAAATCAACCATAATATATAACAAACTCTATTTTTGTCTTCAATATTTGAGCTTGATTTTTAATGTTGATCGTCATATTTGATACTCATGTACCTGTAAGTTAGCTTAGAGGTCCTTTTGCATAATTGTATAATTGTTCATTAAAATCCAACAAGAGAGGTTCTAACATTCTCCCTCTTTTTGATGATGACAACTATACAATTTTGAAATATTTGTTCTAATGATATTATAATATAATTAAAGTTCTCCCTAAGAATAATATCTCCCCTTATCAATATGCATATGTATTTCTCTCCCTTTGTCATTATCAAAAAGAATGAGGGAATATAAAAGTATTGCCTTCTAGGTAATAATAAGTCCAAAATATTAAGTATTTATTTTTCCAAAAAGTAGCATAGTATTCCTCAAAAATAAAAGATTAACCCTATATTAATTATGGGGAAAATAATTTAGATTTTATCAAATTTGCTGAAGTCCTTTTTCATTGTAAGCACATAATTCCATCAAATGCATGGAACATCTATAAATTTCAAGTCTATCATTTTCCTTTCATTTCTCCAAGTACATATAATAAATAATAATCGTTTTTGGTACTCACTTACTACGTTAGGATCCAGGGGTTAATATAGGGTGAAAACCTTACCAAAATAGGTGTGGATGTACCCTCTATATAAAATCAAATTAATGAAACAATTTATCAAATACTAATTACTTTACAGTAATTTTGATAGAATTAAAACAGTCGTATTTTAATAGAGAATCCTATTTTTTATAGCATTTCGCAGTAAACTGCTATGTTTTAGTGCTATAAGTAGGACTGCCAATCATTAATAAATAACTACTGCCTATAAACCAAGGTATCAAAGAAAAAATTAACATTTAAAGCATGCGATAACTATGGTTCTTATAGTTTCCTAATTTTTAGGAAACCATACCCATTTTGATATGGTTGAACCTTTATAAATATAGTTTTCATTACAAATCACATTCTTATAATAGTTGCTAATATAAAATTGTTTATCACGATCAATCGTATTAGCAGAAATCCATATTATAATACTATTAGTCATTAGCTTGGTACTTGAAAAATAGTTTTTATCATTTCTAAACAAAGTACTACTATGACTGTAAGTGGTTTTAGGACTATCTTGGTTATTGGTACTAGCACTAAAATTAGTATACATGAATGTATAACTAGTACTAGTTTTACTTTTAGCTTGTTTATAGCATAAACTGCTTTTATTATTGTGAGCTTTCGAATTTGTAACCAAGGAAGATAAGATATCTTTACCTTTGTTAAAATTTATGAGTTTTTATTTAATCTTTCAAAATTTGCTTTAGAATCACAAACTCCTTTTTGCAAAATATTACTATTATCTTTTAAAATCTCACATTATTTAGGTAATTCTAAAATTTTTATAATTAAAGCTTCATTCCCTTTTTCAAAACTAAAGAGCTATAATTATTTAAACAATTTTCCAAAAATATATTTTTATTTTGCAAAACATCGATTTCCTTCATAAGATCATTAATTTTAACTTCTAATTGCTCATTTTCTTTTTGTAGGAAATCTTTTTGTAAAGTATGTTCTTCTACTGTATTTTCAAAAAATTTAGTTTGATTTACCAAAAATTTATTCTCCTCTTTTAAAGTGGAAATTTCTTGCTCACAATCTTTTAACTTAGCTAATGTAATTATATTAACTTTATTTAAAGTTTTACAATCTTTTAATAACTCATCGTGTGCTAAAAGATCTTTACATAAAGAATCTAAGCATACCGATTGTGATCTAAGTTTAGCCATGAAGCAATTATTTGTTTACTCCTTTGATTCTTCTGCATTGCTTTTCCTCTTTCTATTGCCTTGATTAGATCTCTTTATGTCCATTTATTCTAAGATGTTGTTAAAATCTCTAGAATCCCATGCTCTGATACCAAATGAAAGTTGCTATGGATTGAGTAATCTGAAGTATTGTACTAAATTAAGACTTATATACCAATAGCTTAAATAAAGTCTATCTAACTAATCACTAGTAGATAAGCAACGGAATAAATAAAATAAAGAAAGTAAAAACGATCACACTAGGGATTTTTATACTAGTTCGAACATCCCGTTCTATGTCCAGTCCCAGACTCCTTTTGGATTTAAAACAACACTCTCACTCAACCTAGAGGAACATGTATATTATAAACCGCTCGAGTTGCCAAAGAGGACTTCGACTACAAATGGTACTGAAAAATGTTTGACTTTGTGTGTTCTTAAATAATACGAATTAGTCAATAAAGTATATCCTTATAATCCTTGAGATGATGATTTGTGATGATTTGGGAAGTTGAAAGTCGAATGTTTTGTAAGTCACATAAATATTGAAAGTAGAAAAGCAATTTAGAATTCATAGTAAAAAAAGATAGATTTCAACTCTATTCATAGTGGTGAATAGTTCTAGTTGAAAGGTAACAACCATTAGAAGGATTGCATCCTTTGGGGAAGAACGCAAATCCTGATTTTGAATATTTACGAAGAGACACTTCTTTTCGTACATGTTAGCTAGATGATTTTAAAATTCAAATAGCTGAAATTTGATAGTGTAAAACAAAAACAAAACAGTTGAAAATAAGTTAATTCAGATGGTTGAATTTTAAAATTCAGACGGCTAAAAATTAAAATTCAGATGGCTGAAACTATACAGAAAAAGACAGAAACAAACTAGTTCAAAAATGGCTATTTCAGACGGCTGAAATACACTTTTTAAGTGTATTTGTTTTCCTCTTTTCTAATTTTTAAATTTCTTTTGAAAATCTTAATTTCTTGTTTATAGGAAAAATATAAAATATAATTTTTTGGAAAACAAATTGTCAAAGCAATATTTGAGTGTGTATGAAATCATCATATGGGAGATTGTGCATTATAACTAAATCAACTATAACATATGACAAACTCTATTTTTGTCTTCAATATTTGATCTCGATTTCAATGTTGATTGTCATGTTTGATACTCATGTACCTGGAAGTTAGCTTAGAGGTTCTTTTGCATAATTGTATAGTTGTTATCGTTAAAATCCAATAAGAGAGGTTCTAACAGAGGCTATGGCTTGAATTTATAGTGTGAGTTAGAGATAAATATCTGCATGTTTCTCTTTTACAAATTCAAACACCAAGACCCCCTCTTCCTCCCATAATAGACCACCCATATACCCACTCTATATGCAATCGATATACGATATCAATAAAGATTTAATTCTAATTTAAATCCTTATTGATATCATACATAGATACACACATATGTAACTTTTATATATACATCCAATAAATTGCTGATAGCACCCTGAAAAATTATAAAGGAAACTCCATTTTACTAAACCCATCCCATATAATAAATACAATAATAATTAATATTTCACAATTGTTAATTAATATATAGCTACTATAAATAAATCAAATCAAGCGGGTTTTAAGGAGACTGATTAGATTTGATTGTGCAAATCGTAGGTGTAAATTCATTCAACGATTGTTATCGAACTATACGAATATTGACGTTCATTCGTGACCTTAGCTAGTGGAGTAACAGATTGGAAAATTTATCACTTGCACATCTTTATTGGTAAAATCAAAATTTACAATTTAAGCGCTACTTTTAGTAATGATTATTTATACTAATTCTTATCGTCAACACTATACCACTTTAGGACTTATGGAATTTAGTTTTGTTAAAAATCCAATATCATCCATGATAGAGTTAGGGGTATACCCTATAGGCAATTATTTAATTTGTTACATATATCTAACTCGATAACCAATCTCGTTTGAAATAAAAGGATTTTCTTTCTATTGTATACTTGATATAATGTGCTATATTAATTAATTAATTTAATTAAAAGTAAATTTAATAGAAAATCCATAAATGGTATGTTTTGTGATAGTAGTTACAAAGTGTTGTAACCGTGAGTTATTTATCACAATGAAAATAAA
The DNA here is from genome assembly GCA_030737815.1 of Allium fistulosum. Classification (NCBI taxonomy): domain Eukaryota; kingdom Viridiplantae; phylum Streptophyta; class Magnoliopsida; order Asparagales; family Amaryllidaceae; genus Allium; species Allium fistulosum. The sequence continues at coordinate 791,115,204 of CM060902.1, read as the reverse complement.
TAAACCAAAATATTCTTAGTCAAGATGTATTGAGACTGGATGTCGGTACATATATTGAGACTAGTGTACGTAAAGCTCTCCAAATGTTGGGTACTGTATTACTCATGACTGCTGGGAGCACTAAGGGGTTACGTACTGATAGTTATTGGATAACTATGGTGACTCACTTGATACTTTTGTTTACGCCAAAATTGGTCACAAACACCCAATAGCCGTTGAAAGCACCAGTTCGCAATCACAGATCACAAATATCAAATATGTAGAGAAATAAGTATGCAAATCATTTAGGAAACTCAATAAAAATAGTAAATGGCACAGGATTTATAGTGGTTCGGCGATCTTGCCTACGTCCACTCTGAAGTTGATGACTTTATTGCTTGATACTTGAAGATCACAATTTCTTATAATGTGGTACAACAGATTTTATGATCTAAGTCTGAATCTAAGGCAGTAGTGGTGATTTGGAGTAAATCTAGCAGAGTTTGGGCGCTCTTTAGCTCCTAAAATTGTCTGACCCCTTTTCTGAATGACCAGGGGCTCTATTTATAGGTGTAGGAGGCTGATATTTCGCCTAAAATTAGGGAGACTACTTCTGGCACGTGTGGGGGCCCATGCGCCCGCATCCAGAAAATCTGGGCTCGCTTCGGGATCGATTCGAACTCCATTCGAATCGATCAAGAATTCATCTGATGGAGCTGAAATTTGGTGAGAACATTCTTCAACATGCATGTAAGCTTCAGTGAAAATTTCATATCATTTGGATTTGGGGATCATGAGATATGGTCGATACGAATTCGCTTTTCCGGTTGCAACGCTCTGTTCGAATCGACGACTTCGAATCCATTGCTTCGAATCGATCCAAGTACGTGCTAGCAGGTTGACGTGGCGCGCGTTCTTCTCATCGATCTACCTTTTTCACCGAGTTGATAGAGTCGTCCCTTGAATTTTTCCGCTTTGACTCAGTCGGTTCGAAGGCTTTACTCATGCATGGATTCGAACTGAGACTCGTTCGCATCGATCATATCTCACTCCAACTGATCGATACGAAACGATGGCACTGGTTGGATTCGATGAGAGGTATCTTCATGGATTCGAAGGTCCTCCAAGCTTGATGGATACGAAGGAAACATCGTTGATGGATTCGAACCATATGGTTGTGGTGCTATCGTGATGGATTCGAACTATGGGTCCGCGATGGATACGAAAATAGGGTGTTCTCTTCCAACTTGCATCGATCATAACTTGAGCATACGAACTTGGATTGACTTGAAATTTGGAGTGCTGGCTTTCATGACTCTGCTTGTCGTGTCCTATCAATTGTAGCCTGATCTGGGCTCGGACAAAATTCATTGATATCCATGGTGAAACAGTGTATAACGAACTTTTACGACGAACTATCTTTAGTTTTCCAGTCAACTTTTTGGTGTCACGGCCTTGCCAAAAGGCGGGATAACAACTTTTATGTTGGTTAATTTAATTAAGGTCAAACAGAGAATATTGATGTGATAAAATTACACAGTTCTCTTGACTTGAGAATACTGTTGATCTTCAATGTGGAATCTCCATTTTGATTATAGTTAAATCGTGGCATGAAATCCATTGAATGACTGTAGTTGGGTCAAGTGGAAGTATTGGAAGTGAAGCACTATTCAAGAGAGGATTCGTCTCCTTAGTTATACAAGGTTAGTATCACGGTCAACTCAAAGTCAACTCAAAGTCAAAGTCCCTGGACAGAGCATTACGGTTAATAATAATTATTATTATTGAACCAAGGACTTTGTCTTTGGACTGTAAAGTTGAATATGGACAATATTGGAATTTTGACCGTTACCATATTCCATAAGTCCAAAGTGATATAGTTTTGGTGAAGAGAATTAGTGTAAATAAATGTCACATCTGGGTAACACTTAATAAAGTAAAATTGGATTTTACTGAAACCAAGTAAGCAATAAATTTATCCAAAATATCATGCCACCTACTAAGTGACATGTGAACGTTAATATTCATATACTTCGATATTAATCGCTGACCAAATTTGCACCTAACGAGTCACACAACCGAAACGATGAATTCTCCTTTGACCAATCGATTTAATTAATTTGTAATTGTTATAAATTTATTTTTTATCAAAGCTACCCAGCATTTATAGTGGATCATCCACATGTATAAATGAATTTGAAATAGGTGTTCAGGTATAAGCACCAAAACAACTAAATAAAAAAAATAAAGCACATGAATTTAGTGAAAGTGCTAAACCACTAACCAACAAACAAATTGAAACTGGTCTCCCTCCGAGGAGGAAGATCCACTCCCTCATCCGAAGTTTCAGGCCTAATAACATGATAATACCCAGAGAAAAGAGAAGCTAACATAGGAACAAAATCATAGAATCAGCACCGTAAAGATATTTCCTATCCCATGAGGTATCCGAGAGAACTGAATGATTCAGATCACCCAACTGACCTATAATCGAGAGCATAAGGCCATCATCCTCAACATAATAATATAGCCGCCTTTCTTCATCATCTCCACTAATATACCTACAGAACCTACCACCCTTAGGGTCAAATCTCATTTCACAAGGCTCACAAATCTAAGCCTGCTCAATGAACCCCAAAAGAAGTTATCCAAGGAGGGATCCAAATCCAGAATTCTCGTAGAGATGACCTTTACATCAATAGAGCGAACATCAATGATAGGAGACACGATGACAAAAGGCGAAGGACAACAACATCAACATAACGATCATCTAAAACATCAACAGAGGGAACAATAACGGTCGAAGGTACAATAACATGAGAAAAACCAGAATCAACCATAGTGCAAGCATCATCAGTAGCTATAGACACTAGAGGATCAAAGACCTTAGGCTTAGGAACCCACTTCGTAATTGGAGGACGAGGAAGAGGGATCTTCATTGGAACATGCATAGGGGAATCATCAAGAACATGCTTACATGAATTAGTAATGAGAGTGAAAAATCGAGCAAATATCGTGTTTCCAACTGTAGCTAACATCAACAAATACATCCTGCCCTTTAATGATACAGATCCTAAGCCTAGAAGGCAAAGGCTTAACTAGGGTAATCTCAATCAATGTCTTAGCGTAAACTAACTTCTTTCTAGCCATAGTATTAGAATCAAAGCATTTATGAAATATTAATCATAAGTCTAGTTTTGATTTGATGAATAAATATTATTAAATATATTTATAATAGTTATAAATATATCAATCGATATACGATATTGATAAGCAATAAATTGGATTTAATTGCAAAATATTTATTTGGGCCTTAAATGGGTTTAAACCCCATGATAGGGGCTGATTATTTCGGCTGAAAAAAGAGGCTATGGACGGTTAGAATATGGACTACATGGGCTTAATGATGGACGGCTAAGATCAAAGGAGATTGAGTAAAAGATAAGATCCTTAATTCTCTCATTTCCTTCCTCTATTTAAGCATCTCTTCATACATTTGATATGAATCTTTTAGAGCCTCCACCCCTTGTCATTACTGGCCAATCTTCCCCTATCATCTCTTCAAATTCCCAAGGTCAAATCAATTCAATTCAACTGCTATTCGATAGCTGGTGGTTAACGGTTTGAGGACTACCACTCTTTTGGATCAGAATGAATTTCAAGGAATTTACATCATCGTTGTGCTTATGAGCTTGGGCTACAAGTTTCATTCTAAATATGATTTCAAATATTAATTTATGTTCATAATGTTCATTTTGTATATAATATTTTTAGTTATGTGATGATTCCAACATGTAAATACATTGCCACAATATTGGTTGATTGTATTTATTTGTGTATATATGTTTAATTTTTTTACGATAACACAACCTTGTACAGTATGGCTCAGTATTAATTAAAAAATTATTATTTAAATAATTTAATATCTATAATATATATACATATTTACGTAGTTTATAATTTAAATATAGTATCATATTTGTGTAAAATATGGAAATATAATTTTATATACAATATTTTATAAACATAATATTTTTGGTCAAAAGAAAATATTTTTAAGTATTTCATATATTATTTCAAATAATATTTAAATCAATTTATCATATATATAATTATATAAATTTATATATGTTTTATAAAATATTTTTTATGTTTTACAAAATTAAATTAATACGTTTTGAACTCTCGGCTAAAATAAATTTATTATTATTAAGTTTAAATGTTTAAATATAAATCGAAAATTAGAAAATAGATTTTTATGTTGTTTAAATTATAAAATATATGCAATAAATTCTAAAATTATTAAACCTTCTTTTTAAACTTTAGTGGAAGTTCGATATTCGAATTATATTTAAAAGAAAATGTTTTTATCATTTTTAAATAATTTTGTACGGTTTAATAATATATATATATATATATATATTAAATTTTAAAATATATATTTAGAAATTCCTATGCCATGAGCAAGTCTAGGTGTTTTTATTTTAAACATAAATTATTTTTATAATTTTTAATTTTATTAATGTATATTTAGTATATACATAATTATAACACATACACATACACAGATATATATATATATTTATAAAACTATATATTTATACATATACCATTTTCAGCATTACAAAAATAATATAATATATTAATTTATTTAATATATATATTATAAATGATTCAAACATATTTTATATTTATCAACATGTACACATAGTTAATTTTATACTTATATTCATGTATATATATATATTTATACAAATTATATATATATAAATAAAATTTTAGTTTATATATGTATTTAATATTTTATTTATTAAACAAAATTATATTTATATACAGTCATAAATTTGGATAATATATTTGCATTATGGATAAGCTAACATGTCCATTACGATGTAAATCACAGCATCTATACAAGGACATGTTATACCTTGCATGGATTGACATGTTACACATTCACACACTTATATATGTGTATATGATACACATATGTATTTAAATAATATAAATTAAATAATACTTTATCAATTTATAAATTTAAATAATGTAATTTTTTTATATAAATGAAATTTAGAAATGTTCTAAATAAATTAGACTTCATAGCCCAATAAAGATCCAATGGGGTAAAAACAATTTGAAATTCACCCATAACTACCACTATAAGCTGGTCCAGTTCCAATAATGGTATCAAAACCAAATAGCCTATGCGGTCTAAATTAGTCATTTCAGGGCTAACTTATTAAAGCCTACCCATATAATAGGATGTCCTGAAAAGTAGTGTTTAAGGTTGGGTTTGGGTAATCAAGTTGTAACGCCCCAGATTTTCGCGTTCGAAAATCGACATCCATACTTTACATCGTACTCGAATGCCGTAGATTCGACCGTTCAAATCCGAGTCGCCGGAGCTTATAACAACAGTTAAGTAAATAACACAACGGAAGAAAAAGAATAATACATTGATATACAATATCTGATACAATATCTGATACAACAGAGTGATACAATGAATATCAATATACATCAGAGATATGATACAACAAATAGCAGCGGAAAAGAAAACGATAACATCAGCAGCGGATAATTTCCATCTTCAAAGCACCAATCCAGAAAATAGCATGAACTCCCTATAACGATGCACAAAGATAAGCAAGTGCAGTCCGATCCAAAGACTGAACTAGCTTAAGATAATCTACTAAATCTGAATATCTGAAAAACCCAACTCTAGACTGCTCGTGTAGGAAAATTTTGAGCATCCAGAGTTTAGGAAAGAAACAATAAACTCCGGATCAGTCATGGGACTGGTGTGAGCAACAAAAACAGTTTATCTTTAAAACAAATAGCAGAGAATTTTAAAGTCAATTCGCAATGCTTTTGGAAAATGAAACTACCATAAGACCTCCCACCACACACACAATGCAAACGCAGAATTGGAGGAGATTTCTTCTTATGATAGTCAAAGATGCTTACTACGCAAAACAAATCATTTTTGATATTATTATTAGTGCATAGTGTGGAAAATATTTCGAAAGTATAATATTAATCTTAGCCAACATATGACCAGTATCGTATGCCTACTATAGCTACCATCTAAACAGTGGTGACTACCGTACGTAAATGACAGGTTCTACAACTAATACCGTACAAAGTTCGTATTTGGAAGTTGGATTTCCAACAAATGGTCAGGCTAAGGAACTTCCTATTCCACGAAAGAAACGCCTCTGGCGGGACGCTCCGAGTACCAAACCGTTCTCTGCCAAACAAGGCCGGCTACCCCTTTTCCCAAGGGAGTATACAAAACCTGAGATATGCCACCCCCGGTCCTTTGGGACCTTTATCCGAGGCGCCTCGAAACCAACATCACACATCATAAATAAAGTGCATCCACATGAGTAAGTATCTGGGCTCCATACCATGATACTACCCTTTTCCAAAAGGAATGGTCATACCCTAGGGGAGCTACCCCTGAAAACCTTGCTGCACAATTCCTGTTTCGACCATTACCGGGTTGTGAGGCTCGACGAAGTCTCGTCCACAAAGCTACGCTTTTTCAAAAAGCCACGCTTTGGGTCAACAGATGATCAAAGCAATGATCACAAAGATAAATGATCAAACAAATGATCATATCATAAATGATCAACCAATGATCATCACACAGCAACACTCAGCATGTCACATTACCAAATTGGGAATATATCGCTGATAACTTCAACTACATAACCTCTGAGCTCGTACGTCTCAGAGAAGGGTGTTAAGCTAAGAGAATAAATTCTCCGCCACCAACAGAAATGTATTTGAAAGAAATCGGCTTTATATCTCAAAGTGTAATGTCAGACATGTAACCATACAAGTCTGTTCCGGGTTCGAACAGAACCGAAGGCACTTCTTACGAAGCCCTTGCAAATCCGGGTATTCACAATCCCGATCGGATTTCCCATCACTTAGGGGATCTCTATACCAGGAGCGACTCAGTGCAGAGACAACCAACGAGTTATCCTTTCGTTCTCGTGAATATCCGGTCTTCATCACCGGTCTTCAAATGCTATCCATATACGACGTATCACTATTCAGAATGAGTTATATGACACAATTGTCTTTTCCCGGCTAACCCGAATAGTGAGCGCAATATTTAAAAACAAATGGATAATGGGATTTCAATTAAGTCACAACTTATTACCCAAACTTCTCTTTTCAAATGGTTTAACAAATTACCATTTTCAAATCTTTAAACAAAAAGATTCATTTTAACAACCTACAACAGTTTAAACAATTTCCACATTTTTATCTTTTAAACAAAAGATTCATTCGCAGATTTTCCAAATCAATTTCCATTTCAGTTTAAATCGTTAAATCTTTAAATCAAAGATTTAACTTATAGCTTTCAAACAATTTCATTTCGACTGGGTTAAACAAAGCATCAATTTAAATCTATTAAAAATAAACAGATTTAATTCATAGCTTTCAAAAAGATTCATTCATAACTTGGAAAACCATTTTTTAATTCGTACTTGAAATTCCTTTAGATTGGAATTTCACTTTATATATATATGAAAGCTTTTATCATTCGAAAACAACCAGTTTTATTTCAGAAAATCTGATTCGTTCATACGAGTTGAAATCCTTGGGTTAAATTCAAATTCCCAAAATTTTACTTTTAAAATGGTTTAAATTCATATAACTTGTACATCATCTTAAATCCCTAGTTTCGAATCATAGAATTCAATTCAAACTTGAATTCAAATTTAAATCTAATTATTTAAATTTTCAAAACTCGATTAAGTTATTTAAAATAACTTTTATCTTACAAACTCCTTTTCGAAAGTTTTAACATTCAATCCAAATCTATTTCCAAAATCAATTTGAAATCAAAATTTCAATTTCAAAATATTAAATTTAAATCATCTGTGACTTAACCGATTTCCACATGAAATCCATATCTGTGTGTGTAACAGTGTGGTCCAGGGGTTTTAACACAATAGTGCAACACGATGAATCATCACAGATCAAAATACAGGATATAGTTGATAAGCGATATAAATTATAACGCTCATCTTCATTCACAGATCACAGATATATATCACAGATAAGTAAATTATAGATCATAACATAAATCAGGAGGTATCACAAAGCATCATATATCAGGGATATCAAACAATTCACAATCTATATAATCCAAACATTCATAAGTAAGGTCAGTTAATTGTCTAATTAATTCAAATCAGATCAATTTCATATGAATTTTTAATCCTGGTTAATTAACTATTAATTAATTACAAAACATTAATTTATTACCCTTTAATCATTAAATAATTAATCTTTAATTATTTAATTATCCTTTAAAATAATTACCCTTAATTAATTAATTAATTTACCCTTAATCAATTTCCATTAAATTAATTATCCTTAATTAATTACAATAAGTGATTATCCTTAATCACTTATATAAATAAATCATAATTTAATTATCTTGAGTAATTATTCTTAATTACTTGATTAATCGATCATTAATCATAAATTAATTATCCTTAATTATTTTAATTAATCACCTTTTAATTACATTAAGTAATTATCCTTTATTTAATAACCCTTGAAAAGAAATTATCATTAACATATAAATCAACTTAATACCTTTAAGTTAATTACTAATCAAATCATTATTTAAGATAAACTATTTATCTTTTGAATCAGCTTCCTAATTAAACTATTAAATTTTATTTCAAAATAAACTTAAGAAAACAAAACTCAATTAATTTTAAGTAAAAATAAACTATAGAACTTTTATTAACCAAAAATTAAATAAACTTTTATTATATAGAAGAAATTGTTTTAAGAATAAAATTCTAAAACTGTTTCATTTTATATTTTCAAAACTGTTATACTGTGAACCCGAGACCACCACTCAATTCCCCCGAGCCCAACTTCGAGTTCCACCCCTCATTTCCTGCTTCGAGTTTTTTCGTAAATCCCTTCGAGTTTTCCCCCGAGTTTCCACCTCATCTTCGTCTTCCCCAGTACTTCACTCAGATACGCATTTGCATGTACATGTGCACAGATCGTCAACGTTGATCCTACCTCCGGCGACCCCACGAACAAGTCACCGACCACCTCACCATAACTTCCGACCACCCAGATCAACAAACGACATCGAAACTCCAAATCGAGCCATCCACCACCAACCTGGAACGAACTCAACACAAAAAAACATCTCGTCCCATCGACCATGATCACCAGAAATCGCGCAAACGCACCTGAAGATACTCCGATCCACCACGAACCCATCGCCACAGATGCGATCATCTGAATCGCCGTGGCTACGAGGCGATTCACTCACGACTTCGACCAAATACACACAAAGCTTAAACCCTACTTCCAATCGAATCTCCATCTATGATGCATAAAAAAATTACTTTGCATTTTTCCCTCGATCATCGATCATCCCAGCTCCTCCCCACCAAATTTCGACCCACGAAAATAATTCGATCGCCTGAATTTCGCCAAAACCCATCTCACGTTCATCTAAAAAATGCCATCCCAATTTGAAACTAAAAATTTTGATTCTTGTTTTAAAAATCATTATTTTCGATGTAGGTTTAGATGATGTAATCCAAGTTTGATTTCATGCAAATCGAAAATTGGTGAAAGTTTGAATTTCCACTGTATCTCTTCATTTAGACAAAACTATTTCATGATATATCAAAATTTTATTTTTAACATTATATTCTGATGATTTTGATCATTTCCTATTTTCACATTATCGGTTAAAAATGATCATAACAATTGGAATTGGATTTTTTTTCTATTACTCTTCCTTTTCTTCAAACAGGTTTTGAAAATCTGTAACAAAAGACAGAGGCTTACACCCCAATATTTTCATGTCTACATAGATATTTTTTTTTTCATTCATGCCAACATATCTATCGCATTACCCTAATCATTCACCACATCCCACAGAAATATAAACATATAAAGGTTTAAAGGGTGATGTTTTCTCACCTTTGAAAGAAGAACAGAGGAGAACTTGAAATGATGTTGAACTGTTGTTTAAATTTGGGTTGTTGTTGTAGTTGAGACTTGAAACAGCAGCTTGAATTCACTTGCATGTTTGATTTACCTTTATACTAAGTTGAATCTTGTATATTGAGTTGAAACTTTGCTTGAGTTTTAGTTTTATTTGCTTCAGTTTTATAATAAATGATGGATGAAATTGAAAGGAAGGAGTCTGATGTATATATAAAAGAGTTTACATTTTGTACAGGGTGATAAACTATTTTGCTCGTACAAAACTAGGCATGCTGAAGTGATCTTTGCCATGCTGAAAGGTAGATAGCATTTAATGCTTAAGTCTTTTGATCTTTTGCCATACTTTATGCAGGCCAATATATACGAATTACTTCGGCTGAGATGATGTTGTTATGGTGGTGGAAATGATGTTTTGGGGCTGGCATGATATGGTACAGGGTGTTGTATTTTATGCTTTTGTATTGTTGGTCTCGGCTGTATAATTTTGTGGCAAGCTTCACTCATATGTATATATTTTTGTTTTACTTTGTTTTGTAATATAATTTGCTTTGATTATTTTGTTTCATTTCTTTTTTCCTGGTTTGTTTGCCTAGATGCTTGTCTTCATTCTATATACATAGATTTATATTTTATAAATATACTTTGTTTGTAGTTCATTTTACATATATATATTAAATTCTAATTTAACTTAAACATTTATTTCCATTTATAACTCAATTCTTAAATTTACTTAAATATTTATTGTCCTATATTTAATTTATAATTTCAAATTATTATTAACCATCCATTCTAATATTTATTATTATCATTTATTATTAAATAATTTATTTACAATTTAAATTCAAGTCAAATATATATATCTATATATTTATTATTTTCAAATTCACTCGTATATGCCCAACTACATATATATTCACTTAAATACAATTTTTAAAATCAAAAATGATTTATACAGAATATATTTGACTTCGGGGAAACTCGCATTACTTTATTTTCCAATTTTTATTCAAAAATTAATTTAATTATCCATTTAAATTAAATTAAAATCTAGGGTCATTACAAACTTCCCCCCTTAAAAGAATTTCGTCCTCGAAATTCGCAGGCACGAAAACAACACAGATATAGACAGATTCGATCTCCTATAACTCCTCAAACACACGATATCCAAATTCAAGTCGGAATATCTCAGAACACATACCAATTTGTCCCTCTTCGGACTTTGGTATTCACAAGAAATTTCAATAAAATTTCAAAATTGGGTTTCAAACGAAATCGTTTTATCGATACTATTCAAATTTAGCTTCATATTTTTTTAGTCAATTTAACTCAATTTAAAATTTCCAATTTATTTTAAATTTCTAATTTCAAATTTCAAATTCATATTCATTAGAATTTAAATCAAAAACTGATAAGAAGTCGATGAAGATACGAAGTAAGATCTTCTACAATGATTCGTAGGGCCATCACCGTACCGAAACTTCTTTCTGGAGCTGTCACGAAGCGATCTAAAGAATTTGGAAACGAATCAAAGAAGATTGATAGAGAAAATTATTTCCACTGTTGCAGGGTATTGATCATTTATAGTCGTATTCCCTCGTCCCCTATCTCGTCCTCTTCTTGCACTCATACTCACTATCAGTGGATAGTAAGAGAATTTACTGAGACATTCAGACGGATATCTTAGGGATACTCATTCCAGGGATACTTCACCCTATCTCTAATGAGCTACTTAACGTGTTATACTCCTGAGCTAAAGTTCAACCTTAGCTCTGATACCAAATGTAACGCCCCAGATTTTCGCGTTCGAAAATCGACATCCATACTTTACATCGTACTCGAATGCCGTAGATTCGACCGTTCAAATCCGAGTCGCCGGAGCTTATAACAACAGTTAAGTAAATAGCACAACGGAAGAAAAAGAATAATACATTGATATACAATATCTGATACAACAGAGTGATACAATGAATATCAATATACATCAGAGATATGATACAACAAATAGCAGCGGAAAAGAAAACGATAACATCAGCAGCGGATAATTTCCATCTTCAAAGCACCAATCCAGAAAATAGCATGAACTCCCAATAACGGTGCACAAAGATAAGCAAGTGCAGTCCGATCCAAAGACTGAACTAGCTTCAGATAATCTACTAAATCTGAATATCTGAAAAACCCAACTCTAGACTGCTCGTGTAGGAAAATTTTGAGCATCCAGAGTTTAGGAAAGAAACAATAAACTCCGGATCAGTCATGGGACTGGTGTGAGCAATAAAAACAGTTTATCTTTAAAACAAATAGCAGAGAATTTTAAAGTCATTCGCAATGCTTTTGGAAAATGAAACTACCATAAGACCTCCCACCACACACACAATGCAAACGCAGAATTGGAGGAGATTTCTTCTTATGATAGTCAAAGATGCTTACTACGCAAAACAAATCATTTTTGATATTATTATTAGTGCATAGTGTGGAAAACATTTCGAAAGTATAATATTAATCTTAGCCAACATACGACCAGTATTGTATGCCTACTATAGCTACCATCTAAACAGTGGTGACCACTGTACGTAAATGGCAGGTTCTACAACTAATACCGTACAAAGTTCGTATTTGGAAGTTGGATTTCCAACAAATGGTCAGGCTAAGGAACTTCTTATTCCACGAAAGAAACGTCTCTGGCGGGATGCTCCGAGTACCAAACCGTTCTCTGCCAAACAAGGCCGGCTACCCCTTTTCCCAAGGGAGTATACAAAACCTGAGATATGCCACCCCCGGTCCTTTGGGACCTTTATCCGAGGCGCCTCGAAACCAACATCACACATCATAAATAAAGTGTATCCACATGAGTAAGTATCTGGGCTCCATACCATGATACTACCCTTTTCCAGAAGGAATGGTCATACCCTAGGGGAGCTACCCCTGAAAACCTTGCCGCACAATTCCTGTTTCGACCATTACCGGGTTATGAGGCTCGACGAAGTCTCATCCACAAAGCTACGCTTTTTCAAAAAGCCACGCTTTGGGTCAACAGATGATCAAAGCAATGATCACAAAGATAAATGATCAAACAAATGATCATATCACAAATGATCAACCAATGATCATCACACAGCAACACTCAGCATGTCACATTACCAAATTGGGAATATATCGCAGATAACTTCAACTACATAACCTCTGAGCTCGTACGTCTCAGAGAAGGGTGTTAAGCTAAGAGAATAAATTCTCCGCCACCAACAGAAATGTATTTGAAAGAAATCGGCTTTATATCTCAAAGTGTAATGTCAGACATGTAACCATACAAGTCTGTTCCGGGTTCGAACAGAACCGAAGGCACTTCTTACGAAGCCCTTGCAAATTCGGGTATTCACAATCCCGATCGGATTTCCCATCACTTAGGGGATCTCTATACCAGGAGCGACCCAGTGCAGAGACAATCAACGAGTTATCCTTTCATTCTCGTGAATATCCGGTCTTCATCATCGGTCTTCAAATGCTATCCATATACGATGTATCACTATTCAGAATGGGTTATATGACATAATTGTCTTTTCCCGGCTAACCCGAATAGTGAGCACAATATTTAAAAACAAATGGATAATGGGATTTCAATTAAGTCACAACTTATTACCCAAACTTCTCTTTTCAAATGGTTTAACAAATTACCATTTTCAAATCTTTAAACAAAAAGATTCATTTTAACAACCTACAATGGTTTAAACAATTTCCACATTTTTATCTTTTAAATAAAAGATTCATTCACAGATTTTCCAAATCAATTTCCATTTTTGTTTAACTCGTTAAATCTTTAAATCAAAGATTTAACTTATAGCTTTCAAACAATTTCATTTCGAATGGGTTAAACAAAACATCAATTTAAATCTGTTAAAAATAAACGGATTTAATTCATAGCTTTCAAAAAGATTCATTCATAACTTGGAAAACCATTTTTCAATTTGTACTTGAAATTCCTTTAAATTGGAATTTCACTTTATATATATATGAAATCTTTTATCATTCGAAAACAACCAGTTTTATTTCAGAAAATCTGATTCGTTCATACGAGTTGAAATCCTTGGGTTAAATTCAAATTCCCAAAATTTTACTCTTAAAATGGTTTAAATTCATATAACTTGTATAGCATCTTAAATCCCTAGTTTCGAATCATAGAATTCAATTTCAAACTTGAATTCAAATTTAAATCTAATTATTTAAATTTTCAAAACTCGATTAAGTTATTTAAAATAACTTTTATCTTACAAACTCCTTTTCGAAAGTTTTAACATTTAACCCAAATCTATTTCCAAAATCAATTTGAAATCAAAATTTCAATTTCAAAATATTAAATTTAAATCATCTTTGACTTAACCGATTTCCATGTGAAATCCATATCTGTGTGTGTAACAGTGTGGTCCAGGGGTTTTAACACAATAGTGCAACACGATGAATCATCACAGATCAAAATACAGGATATAGTTGATAAGCGATATAAATCATAACGCTCATCTTCATTCACAGATCACAGATATATATCACAGATAAGTAAATTACAGATCATAACATAAATCAGGAGGTATCACAAAACATCATATATCAGGGATATCAAACAATTCACAATCTATATAATCCAAACATTCACAAGTAAGGTCAGTTAATTGTCTAATTAATTCAAATCAGATCAATTTCATATGAATTTTTAATCCTGGTTAATTAACTATTAATTAATTACAAAACATTAATTTATTACCCTTTAATCATTAAATAATTAATCTTTAATTATTTAATTATCCTTTAAAATAATTACCCTTAATTAATTAATTAATTTATCCTTAATCAATTTCCATTAAATTAATTATCCTTAATTAATTACAATAAGTGATTATCCTTAATCACTTATATAAATAAATCACAATTTAATTATCTTGAGTAATTATTCTTAATTACTTGATTAATCGATCATTAATCATAAATTAATTATCCTTAATTACTTTAATTAATCACCTTTTAATTACATTAAGTAATTATCCTTTATTTAATAACCCTTGAAAAGAAATTATCATTAACATATAAATCAACTTAATACCTTTAAGTTAATTACTAATCAAATCATTATTTAAGATAAACTATTTATCTTTTGAATCAGCTTCCTAATTAAACTATTAAATTTTATTTCAAAATAAACTTAAGAAAACAAAACTCAATTAATTTTAAGTAAAAATAAACTATAGAACTTTTATTAACCAAAAATTAAATAAACTTTTATTATATAGAAGAAATTGTTTTAAGAATAAAATTCTAAAACTGTTTCATTTTATATTTTCAAAACTGTTATACTGTGAACCCGAGACCACCACTCAATTCCCCCGAGCCCAACTTCGAGTTCCACCCCTCATTTCCTGCTTCGAGTTTTTTCGTAAATCCCTTCGAGTTTTCCCCCGAGTTTCCACCTCGTCTTCGTCTTTCCCAGTACTTCACTCAGATACGCATTTGCACGTACATGTGCACAGATCGTCAACGTCGATCCTACCTCCGGCGACCCCACGAACAAGTCACCGACCACCTCACCATAACTTCCGACCACCCAGATCAACAAACGACATCGAAACTCCAAATCGAGCCATCCACCACCAACCTGGAACGAACTCAACACAAAAAAACGTCTCGTCCCATCGACCATGATCACCAAAAATCACGCAAACGCACCTGAAGATACTCCGATCCACCACGAACCCATCGCCACAGATGCGATCGTCTGAATCGCCGTGGCTACGAGGCGATTCACTCACGACTTCGACCAAATACACACAAAGCTTAAACCCTACTTCCTATCGAATCTCCATCTATGATGCATAAAAAAATTACTCTGCATTTTTCCCTCGATCATCGATCATTCCAGCTCCTCCCCACCAAATTTCGACCCACGAAAATAATTCGATCGCCTGAATTTCGCCAAAACCCATCTCACGTTCATCAAACAAATGCCATCCCAATTTGAAACTAAAAATTTTGATTCTTGTTTTAAAAATCATTATTTTCGACGTAGGTTTAGATGATGTAATCCAAGTTTGATTTCATGCAAATCGAAAATTGGTGAAAGTTTGAATTTCCACTGTATCTCTTCATTCAGACAAAACTATTTCATGTTATATCAAAATTTTATTTTTAACATTATATTCTGATGATTTTGATCATTTCCTATTTTCACATTATCGGTTAAAAATGATCATAACAATTGGAATTGGATTTTTTTTCTATTACTCTTCCTTTTCTTTAAACAGGTTTTGAAAATCTGTAACAAAAGATAGAGGCTTACACCCCAATATTTTCATGTCTACATAGATATTTTTTTTTCATTCATGCCAACATATCTATCACATTACCCTAATCATTCACCACATCCTACAGAAATATAAACATATAAAGGTTTAAAGGGTGATGTTTGCTCACCTTTGAAAGAAGAACAAAGGAGAACTTGAAATGATGTTGAACTGTTGTTTAAATTTGGGTTGTTGTTGTAGTTGAGACTTGAAACAGCAGCTTGAATTCACTTGCATGTTTGATTTACCTATATACTAAGTTGAATCTTGTATATTGAGTTGAAACTTTGCTTGAGTTTTAGTTTTATTTGCTTCAGTTTTATAATAAATGATGGATGAAACTGAAAGGAAGGAGTCTGATGTATATATAAAAGAGTTTACATTTTGTACATGGTGATAAACTGTTTTGCTAGTACAAAACTAGGCATGCTGAAGTGATCTTTGCCATGCTGAAAGGTAGATAGCATTTAATGCTTAAGTCTTTTGATCTTTTGCCATACTTTATGCAGGCCAATATATACGAATTACTTCGGCTGAGATGATGTTGTTATGGTGGTGGAAATGATGTTTTGGGGCTGGCATGATATGGTATAGGGTGTTGTATTTTATGCTTTTGTATTGTTGGTCTCGGCTGTACAATTTTGTGGCAAGCTTCACTCATATGTGTATATTTTTGTTTTACTTTGTTTTGTAATATAATTTGCTTTGATTATTTTGTTTCATTTCTTTTTTCCTGGTTTGTTTGCCTAGATGCTTGTCTTCATTCTATATACATAGATTTATATTTTATAAATATACTTTGTTTGTAGTTCATTTTACATATATATATTAAATTCTAATTTAACTTAAACATTTATTTCCATTTATAACTCAATTCTTAAATTTACTTAAATATTTATTGTCCTATATTTAATTTATAATTTCAAATTATTATTAACCATCCATTCTAATATTTATTATTATCATTATTTATTTACAATTTAAATTCAAGTCAAATATATATATCTATATATTTATTATTTTCAAATTCACTCGTATATGCCCAACTACATATATATTCACTTAAATACAATTTTTAAAATCAAAAATGATTTATACAGAATATATTTGACTTCGGGGAAACTCGCATTACTTTATTTTCCAATTTTTATTCAAAAATTAATTTAATTATCCATTTAAATTAAATTAAAATCTAGGGTCGTTACACAAGTACTCTGCCTTACCTGGCTACTAGGCCAGCCTAAAATGATGAGGTAAGCCTTAAAGGTTATCCCGAATAGAAAAAAGGCTCATATAACATCCCGCCTTTTTGTACGTTTTAAGCAGGCACACGTGCCGACTCAAACCATACAGAAGGGCGGATTGTTATTGGGGTGAATAAGAAAAATAGAGAAAGAAAAAAACAAAATAGAATCTCGCAGCGGAATGATAAAATATAATAATCAAATAACAGTTCATGAAGTTGTATACAAAACATTTGATTATACTTATACAATACAAAATCAAAGTTACACATATCAGAGATAAACAAATAATGCAGTGGAACAGTATGAATGCAGTGGAATAAATATAGTAAATAATAGTAGTACAAATCTTCGTCTTCGTCCTCCAGAAATAAGGTCTTCAAATCCTAAAATGCTGAGGCTGACCTGAGCGAATTGAAAAGACAAAACACTCGAGTCAGAACTAAAAGATCTTAAGTGAGTTAAATCAATGGTAAATAACTATGAGTGGAGTGGCGCCAGAGATGTTTACGGGGTTTGACATCTCCTATCCAGTGTCTAACGTGAGTGCGGTAACTTAAGAGATATTCGAGACTCACATCTCCTAAGGATCCGTTAAACTATCTACTATGTAGTACAATACGCTATTATAATATGTCTACAGTAAGATAAACTATTAAAATAGTGTTAAGGCGTTACCCATTTCCCCCTTAACACATTTTTATATATTCCCATAATCCATACACTACCATAATCCCGTCCGTACTGGACATCGTCAGAGGGCACTCCATAGGTATGGTACAAAACAAACTCGTAGTGGTCCCAATAGGGTAGGTGACACGGCACAACTAGGCAATGTCAGGTTAGATATACCAATTACACTTTCGGACTGGTGGTAACGCATAGCAGCTACTACCGCCCACCTCGGAACATACTCCCAAATCAAAAATCGAGGGTGGCCACCAAATCAGTCGCAAAGTCAGAATATAGTATCGAAGGAGTGTGCCCGATCGGAGGAATGACCTCCCTTGGCCTGTCAATTGCTCCTGTTTTAGCCACCTTAAGCTAACTCATGGGAGTCAGGTCCACGTATATACCTCATATAGGATCGTCGCCAACCATCCTACTTCATTTTGGAATCTTCACCACGTACATAGTTGTCAAAGTGGTTTTCGGTATTAGCAGAGAGTATGACAATATCCGATCTCGGTTTCTTTAACAACTAATCGCTTATTACACATCGGATGGTTCTTTTACATTTTCAAAATCATTTCATAATTGATATCAAAATATCATATTCAATTCAAATTATATCACTTTCTAAATCATTACTTACTTCCGAAATCATATTCACTTTTGAAATCATATCACATTTGAAATCATATCACATTTGAAATCATAGTTTGAAATTATATTTCCTTTCAAAAGTCATATTTCCAAAATAGGCTAAACTCTCATTTCAAAATATCATATTAAACCAAATATGTTATTTAATTCCCAACTTAGGTTATAACATCATTAACCATATTCACTTAAAAAAGTCGAGAATTTGAATATAAACCCACCCATTTTACTTAGTTTGGAATTTAGAAGAAAATAGTTATAAATAGTTAATATAGATTTAAAACAGATTAAATATAATTAAAATAGATTAAATAGATTTAAAATAGATTAATTAGATTTAAAATAAGTTAAAACATGTTAATTAGTTTAAATAAATTAAATGGTTTAAAATAGGTTAAAATGATTTAATATAAATAATACAGGTTAAAATAGTTTAATACTTTGAAATCTTAATAATTAGAAATTTTGAAATAATCACTACGCCATAGATTGCATACTGCAACACCAAAGAAGTGATGCAGGAAGTGCCAAAAAATGTTGCTGTAGGCTAAAAAAGGGCAAAGGCAACACTTTCTCGGTGATGCATTTTGCCGCGTTGCCGCAGACCTCAAAGGCAACATTTCGACTATCTAAGGCAACATAAGAAATATTGTTGCAATAGAACCATATTTGGGTCTATAGCAACATCCATAGGTGTCTGTACCAACATTCCAAAATGTTGCTATAGATATTAACTTTTTGAATTTGTGGGGCCCACAATGTAGAGCATATTTGATTTTTTTAATAGAAATAAATATTTATTTAATAAAATGCTTTTGCACAGAATCTGATATTCAAACAGTAATTTATTTAAATAAATATTTTATTTCAACATTTGAAATAGTACAAATTCCCGACTCCACTATTTTACAATTCAATGATATATCACTGATATTTACATATACAGATATTCCTCACTACATCACTCAGTTCACTCATTACATATGCAGTTTCAATTTATACAAACACCGACACTGACAAATATATGACAAGCCGAGCCGAAGGCGAGCCGAGAAGCGGGTCCGGGCGCAGCGCCGGCGGGGGTCCGGGGCACCGCAGTCCCGGCGAATTTGAACACCTCCTCGATGATTGACTTTTGCAACTCTTTCATGGCTTCTTCTGAATCATCCGACCTTTTTCCAGCCATCATTCTTAGCAAATTGTTCAGTGAAAACTGAAATAACCTTGCTTTTAGCTCTGCCTTGGTAAAAGACCTGAAACCATGATAAATAAAAATTGACATTTCATCGAACATGTTGCGTGTTAATAAGTAATACATTACCCTTCATCGAACATGTTACCTAATCACCTAATCACAATCGCTGGCATAACCACCCATTCCTTCCTTCCACAAAACAATAACAACAACCTACCATTCCACCACCAACTTCCTTTCACCAATCCAAACTGCCTTAACCCAAACTCCTCCCTGTTACATTTCAAGCAACAACCTTCTATCGATTTCATACCAACAAGCCTCTACAACAAACATCAAAACCCCTCTGCACATTCATTACTCCATTCAACCACTGCATACTTCATTATCGAAACCCCTACCAGCAAACTGCATTTTCTTCCAAACTACCATCTCACAACCAAAACATCCCAAACGTGGAACAACAAACAAAGCTCTAACCTATCACTTCATATACTTCAACCTCCATCACACCTTCATATTCAACTTCTACAAACTGCGACAACCAGATTCACCATCCAACTACAATCAGCCACAAACTCCTGCCCCTATCACCTAACGAACTCGAACCATTTCTGCACATAGCACAACAAATCCCTTCCTCTACAATCTGTCACAACCAATTCGCATCTCCTCACTAACCCTATGCCTTCACCATCACAACAACCACCTACCTGCCTTCTCCGACAACCCGAACTACCCCTACACCCTAACTTACTCACCAATCAAACTGAAAACGGGATTATGGAATTAGCGCTTTGGGATTAGAGCTTTGCGATTATTGCTTTGCAATTGAACTTGCGAATGAACTTGCGATCGAACCTGCAGGAACTCAAAAATCGTTTCGCTCAAGGAAGATGTAATTTTTATCGCTTGCTACTTCTCCGCATTAGATCTGAATGCTGCCACATCAAATTTCAAGCGCCGCCTTGCCTGTTGTCGATTTGTTGTCACGTGTGATTGCGAGGCTTAGATTAGGAGACGTCAGAAACTGAAATCAGTGCTTGGAGTTGTTCGTCACACAGCCGTGATTTTTTGCATGGGTTATCGATTTCCTGATAGGATTGCGAATGATGAGTAACGATGAAGCCGAGATTAGATGATGTTGGGATGAGATGTTTGATCTGGAGTTACGAGTACTACGCCGTTTAATGTAAAACACGAGTCTGGATCTTTGATGTTTGGAGGTGGAGACAGTGGAAAAAGGGGGAAACTGATTTAGTTTAGGGGAAAAACTCCTCCAAATCGCGAACCCACCAGCGCCTCCCATATCAAATTCACCAACCGCAATTTCAGCAACCCATCAACTAGAACTAGGGTTTGGAAATTAGGGATTTTGTTTTTGGAAGGACGAGATTTTGTTTTTGGAAGAAAAAAAAAGAAACGAAAATATGATTTGGAAATTAGGGATTTGGAAATTGGGGTGAGAACGAAAATGATATGAAAATCAAAGCGGGAAAACGAAAATTTTGAGCAAATTGTAGCGGTGATCCAGTTTAACAATCGGATTAAATATAGACCATTGGATCGTATTCACGCGGATTGCTAATTTTATTAATTTTTTAATTTGAATACATCTATAGCTACTGCAACATCTTGTTGATACCTATGCTAACACCTTGAAGCGAGTGTTGTAATAGACAAAAATCAGCATACCTATCGTTACATTATAGCTAGCAACACCATGTAATTTCGTTGCAGTAGGCCATCTATGGCGTAGTGAATATATTTTTAAAACAGATTATATTAAAACATGAATTTGGAATTTATATCAAATTAAACTATTCATTTCATTTCAACGCATTTGGACCATTTTCAATTTCCAAGTCAACAAACCAAATTCCAAACATTTCAATTTAACATTTCAATAAACCATTGAATTTCATTTCTTTTCAATCCATGTTCAAATATCAATTCGAATTGCTCCAATTTCAAAATATTTCAAAGTATTTTCAAACAACTTCAATAACTTAATTTCGATAGAATTTCATTTATACTTAAAATTTTACTTTAAACTTCCAATTTAATTTCTTAAAGCAATTCCTTTTAAACCATTTCACATTTCATCATAAACTTGATTTTCCAATAATACTTCAATTTACATAAATCAAATTTTATTTCAAAATATCATTTAATTAAATTCGAAAATTAAGGATTTTAAAATCATTTAATTTAACCAATCCGGTGTCCGTATATAATTCTCTACCCTAGGGTCAAGTGATACAGATATTTATCATTTCAATCCGCAATTTAAAATGTTACTGTTATATATCATTTCAAACCACAATCCCGAATTAATAATAAAATCCATAAAATCGCTCGAGTCTATCATTTCAACCCATAACGATTTTTCCCTAATCTATAGATCATTCGAGTATGTATCATTTACCCATAGTGAACTTGCAGTTTTTAATGATATAAAATAAAACATCCATTCATCCAATATCAATAATCAACATCCATCACAATCATCATCCAAATCAATCAATAAATATCAATATAAAACTGATAATCAATAACACGTATTTAACTGGCAATTTATATTCAATAATAAATTAAATAACGATTTAATTCAAATAAATTCAAATTAAATGAGATGATGATTCAAAATATACCAAACAGTCATAAATAAATTTCCAATCACATCACAAATCTAATTTAACAAACATAAGAAATTTTAGAAGTTGCGAGTGGGTTAAAACACTCACCTTTGAATTTAAATAGAATTTAAATTCAATTTAAGCCTAAAATTTGAACAGTCTCAGAATTCATCCAAACCAGTGTCAAAAAGTCTGGAATTTTGATACGATCCCAGCGGATCAAACCGCGCATGAATCAAAGTTTGTATGTAAAAGTTATTACAGTTAGAAGATATACTAGTTAAAAAATATAAAAGAATAAAATAATATGGAAAAACACGTCACCTTCGTTCATCACGCAGACCGCACGCGACACAGTCCCACGAAACCCTAGAGCCGCCGCTGCCTAGGCAATTTTAGCCTCGCCCACGTCCATATCCATCCCGATCAGGCACCACCGCCGTCTTCCCCTATCTCTACCGCCCCCATAGGACGAGCGCGGCCAACCACGACACTCCCAAACTTCACCGTCGCCGCCGCCGTACTACGCCAATATCTGGCGATTCTTCGACCAACTATGATAGGCAAACCATATGGATCGACTCCATATGTCATGCTCTACGCCCCAGCAGTCTCAGATCACCCTAACGACAAAGATCCACCGTTGAACGAGAAGCTATCCAATGAACGGCTGAAACTACAACATCAATTTCTGGCCACACTGAAACCCAAATCAAAAAACGAATCACATATTTGACTTGCGCTCGTCGAGAGCTTCAAATCGATATAATTCGATATAGTTTGGAGGAGTTTGAAATTTTGATTCGGTTTTGATTTTGAATTTGCAATTGGGAATTAGGGTTTGTCTGCCATTGGAAAGAGAGGAACAAATGAAATTGTATGTACAGACAAACTGAGTTGAGAAACTCTAGGGTTTATAACATGATATTTATAGATAGGTCAGAATTAGAATTGAATGGAAAAGATTGGTTTGAAGGTTAAGCGATAAACGACCCGAAAAGCCCGTTCTACCTCCGGAACGAAAATAGGTCATCCCATATATCAAAATAAATGTTTTCCATATATCTAAAATCAATGGAACAGGTTTCAAGTCCAAATTCCATCGTATGAAGAAGTTATGTTAAAATCAGCTTATTTCAAATTGATTTCAATTGATTTTAATTAAATTGAATTCTAGGCGTTTCGAGTCCGTATGATCAAACGACAAGTCCGATCGCTACGAAACTTGAAATCTTACAAAAATTCACTATTACGGATCCGATAAAACCGGTTTCATCGAAATCCGAGACAATTGCCAAAATGGCTATATTTCAAGTTGATTAAATAAATTAATATTAAATTAAGCAATCACCTTTTAATTCAATATTTATAGACTAGGAGATTCTTATCACTTTTGATTGCAAAGACATTTATAATAAATTAAAATAAGTTTACATATAAATTCAGTGTTAATTATTTCAATAATTACAGTGTTTAATTTCAACTACCATTAATCATATTAATTATAATTTAATTCCAATAAATTGTTTTAATTTAATTTCAGACTTTATATTAAATCAATTATTACTCAAATAGCATAGTTAATGTTTGTTTTACATTCATTACATCAATATACTACAATTTCCATCTTCTATTTGTATTAACTACTATATTTCAATTTTATTAAATTTTGTCAATTTCACACATTAATACAAATTTAAAATCTCAATTAATTATTTTATCTTGGTCTCATTCTTTTTATTACATCAATTATCATATTATGAGTAGAATTTACATTGGTTACATCTTATTGAATTAACATTCTTCACTTACCAATTTAATCCACATTAACTGCAATAAGTAAGTGAATTAATTGCAATTGATTTCAAATTAAACTTAACAAACTAACAAAATAGGTAACGTACAATAATTGTTGCCATTAACTCTTAATCACCCTTTTAAATTCATTATTTACAAACAAATGTTACAATACTTACATAACACAGATTTTTATTCAATTACCATTTATTATATACTATTTCATTAATGAATTGAATATTTACATTTGTTTTCCTATATTCACTGTATAAACAAGTATAACCTTTACATTATTTCAATTGATTGGAATTCCATTCAAGTTGTTAATAATTTACTTTAATTAACATTGTTACCTTTCATTTTAGTTGTTTCATTATTAAATTACAAATTTTTATTTCTTTCAATATTAATCACAGAATCTTATTAAATTAACCATTTTAATTACCGAAAATTTATGGGTCGTTACACTCTCCCCCACTCAAAACTTTTCATCCCCGAAAAGGAGAAAGAAGGGAAAAAGGAATTTAGTAATCAATATATCTTATTTAAAATATTAAATTTATAAACAAATAAATTTACAAAATTAATTAATTTAAATAAAATATATCCATTTATAACAATTAGATCCTTTTATACTCAAACTAATAAAATTTGGAAAACATTTCTCAAAATTTCTAAGTCCAAAATTCACTGAAAATTTCGGCGGAGTCTCCTTTGTACGGAGAGGTCTGGGAGAAATAATAATATCAAAATAATCAATATATATCATATATTTCAAAATAATATGACCCAACAACGGAAAAATAACATAACGTCCCTATAAAACCGTAATCCGAGAACGTACCTATTTGTCGGGCAATTTACGCTGATTCTATGAAACCAAAAGCAGTAGCAATTGCTTCCATAACCTGTATTTCACTTATATAATCCAAAAGAGTTAATAATTATATAAAATGAAATATTTAAAGTTATTTCAACCACTATCAAACAAATCAATATAAACAACAATCACTGGCAACCACATCATACAATCATCATATGAAATCAATAAAATCAACTATCCATCCATAGCAAACAAACAAATGGTTTGTTCGGGTTCAAAATTTTTTAACCGCCTAGAATGACAAATAAACTACCGAGTGCACCATTTACTTAACAGCCTTAGATGAACTCAATAAATTATTCATACATCTTAAACAATTAGAAGTATCCTATCCCAAACAACCCATAAACCAAAACAAACAATAATTTACAATGTACTTGAGTTATTCTTATTAAATTTCTTTCACAACATCTACAGTTTTTTGTTTTTCTTTTCATTCATACAAGGATTATTTCTTTAACTTACATTTATCTCTTACAAAATTTTATTCCATTCATTCATTCAGTGTTTATTTCATTTATTTTTCCTTTATTACTTACAAAAATTCATTTTCATTTATTCATATCATGTCAATTTCTTTTATTGCATCACATTCATTTTATTATTTACTTTAATTATATATAGTTTCAATTTTAACTTAAGTTCAAAATTCTTTACTTACAGTACTCATTTTCTATTTCATTTAATTAGTAGTATTACAATTTTAACTCAAGTTTATAACTATTTTCATATCAAATTTCTTATCTATAAAAGTAAATTTCATTAAACACTTCCATTACATAACTTTTACTTGTAAAAATTTCCATTACATATTATTTTAACATTTCAACTTTTTATAATTGGTAAGTTATATATACATGTCTTTAAGAATGCAATTGAAAGTTACACAAGTTTGACTTACTTATTTTAATTAACTTAAGGTTCAATAATTATCATTTCTTATTTTTTTATATTCTTTTTATTTATAGGTTATCAGTTTAAAATTTCTCATATGTTTCATTCATAACATTAGCATTTAATTTCTTATTTTCATTTAGAAGTTCCAATTATTAAATGGTTAAAATTTTATTTCATTACAATAATTGAAATCTCTAATTTATAAAAATTTAAGAACTAAATGCCGGGTTCCTTTTCAAATCTTTTAAAATAATATATATATATATATATATAATCATATCTTTATATACATCAAATCATACTTGGAATTAAAAATTTAAGATTAATTTATCAAAACAATTGTGTAGAAAAATTACTACACGGCCTTCCCACTTTGAAACTCGAAAATGGACATCGATGATGCGTGCACTCATCACGGAAATTATTTTCCAACGATAGAGAGGTGAGTACAGAACTCTTTTCCTTCCAAAATTTCTTTAAAATAATTCTTTCAAATCATATTGAAATATTAATATCAGAAAATACTTCTAAATAATATTATTATCGTTTTTCAAAGTCATTCGAAAGAAATTTTCAAAACCCCCGGAACTTAAGTTATAAATTTCCAATTTACATTTATTTTATTTACAAATCTTATTTCCACCCAATCTTTATAAGTTTCACTACTTAACAACCAACCAATTACATCCAATTATATTGTATCAATCCTGACTCGGCCTTCGTAAATCGGCACCTGTACTTCACTTGTACTCGAATGCCGCAGATTCAAACACCGAATCTGGCTCGCCGGAGCTTATAACACAGTAAGTATAACAACACAGCGGAATAAAGAAATGGATAATTTCATATACAACTCCAATGAATACAATATCCATAATGATATACAACAATGATATCTATATGATACAAGAATATCAGAGACAAATAATAATGTTACAGCGGAAACAATAGAAATGATAACTCCAAATGATCCGTAAAAGAGAATGAATCAAACAACTCAAACATCAAGCTCGAACCACCATCACGTTGCACCAAGATAAGCAAGGTCAGTCATGAACTCCAAAAAATGAACTAGCTCCCGATAATCTACTAAACCTGACTATCTGAAAAACCCAACTCTAGACTGCCCGTGTGGAAAAATTGTGGGCACCCAGAGTTTAGGAAGGGAACAATAAACTCCGAGCTAGTCATGGGACTAATGTGAGTAACAAAAACAGTTTATCTTTAAAACAAACAACAAAAGATTTTTAAACATTAAAATCCGCAATGCTTTTTGGAAAATGAAACTACCATAAGGCCTCCCGTCACACACACAATGCAATCGCACACATGAGGGAGATTTCTCCTTATGATAGTCAAACATGCTTACTACGAGAAAACTCTTTGATATTATCACTAGTGCATAGTGTGAAAGCATTTTGAAAGTATAATATTAATCTTAGCCAGCATATGTACCATTATACTATGCCTACTATAACTACCATTTTAAATGGCAGGTTTTACAACTAAAACCGTACAAGGTTCGTATTGTTTCTTTGGATTTTCCAACAAATGGTCAGGATAAGGAACTTTCTATGCCACATGGGAACGCCTCTAGAGGGACGCCCCGAGAACCACCTGGCTCTCTGCCAACACAAGGCCGGTTACCCCCTTCCTGGGTATTAAACCTGAGATATGCCACCCTCGGTCGTTTTCGACCTTTATTCGAGGCGCCTCGATCACACAGAACAATCACACAGTAAATGAGATTGGAGCAACCACACAGGTAAATATCTGGGCTCCATAACATGATACCACCTTTTTCCAGAATGAATGGACATACTCTAGGGGAGCTACCCCTGAAACCTTGCCGCATCTTTCCTGTTTCGACCATTTTCGGGGTGTGAGGTCCGATGACGTCCACAAAGCTACGCTTCTTCACAAAGCCATACTTTGATCAACAAATGATCAGCAACACACAACAACACTTAGCATGCCACACTACCAAATTGGGAGTATATCACTGATAACCTTAAACTATATAACCTCTGAGCTCGTACGTCTCAGAGAAGGGTGTTAAGCTAAGAGAATAAATCTCCGCCACCAAACATAAATGTATTTGATAGAAACCAGCTTTACATCTCAAAGTGTAACGTCAGACACACATCCATACAAGTATGTTCTGGGTTCGAACACTTCCAAAGAAGCCCTTGCAATCCGGATAATCCCTAATCACGTTCGGACTTCCCACCACATATGGAGTCTCTATATCGAGGACCAGTCGATGCAGTGACATTCGACGAGTTATCCTTTCATTTTCGAAAATATCCGGTCTTCACCTCCGGTCTCCAAATGCAATCCATATACGACGTATCATTATTCGAAATGGGTTATATTACACAAAGTCCTCTCCCGGCTAAACCGAATAATGAGCGTAATATTTAAAAACATATGGATATTGGGATTTCAATTAAGTCACAACTTATTATCCAAATTTCCTCTTTAAATGGTTTAAACAAATTACCATTTTAATCTTTTACACAAAAAGATTCATCTCACAAAGTTCACCCAGTTTCACAAAGATCTATTCATAGATTTTCAAATCGATTTCCATTTCAATCTTTTAAACAAAAAGATTCATTTCACTAAGTTCACCCAGTTTCACAAAGATCTATTCATAGTTCTCAAAACTATTTCAATTTCCAAATCTTTTATACAAAAGATACACTTTTCCAATTTCAAAACAAAATTTAACGATCTTCCACAAAGGTTCAATTTATAGCTTTTCAAACCAATTCAATTTCAAATTGAATTAACCCATTCAAGCTTCAAACCAAAGATTTAATTGATAGCTTTCAAATTAATTCCCAATTCAAATCTTTTATAATATAAAAGATACACCATGTTAAATCTTTTTTTCCAGTTTTCAAAACAAAATTTAATCAACGTCACAAAGGTTAATTCATAGTTTTCTCAAACTATTTACAATTTCATTTCAACTTGAAATGTTTCGATACAATTGGAAACCCTTTCCTTTATGAAAGCTGTTATTACTTGAAACAACTAGTTTTCGTTTTGGAAAAACTGATTATAATTACATAGGTTAAAGCCATCCAAGTATAAAACTTGGATTTAAATTTAGATTTCCAAAACCACACTTTTAAATGGTTAAAAACCCATATAAACACCTTTTATAACTTGTACAATCTTTTAGACCCAAAATCCCAGGTTATTGAATTCAATTTCCAATATTGAATTCAAATTTAAATCCAATTTTTTTTTTTGAATTTCAAATTCTATTAAGTTATTTGAAACTCATTTTCAAAAGCTTTCAATTCCAATTCCAAAACTATTTTGGATTCAAGAATTCAATCTTTATAATTGTCAAAAATCTACGACTTAACCGATTTCCTCGTGAAATCCATATTTGTGTGTGTATGGTGTAGTCCAGGGGTTTCACATAGTGGTGCAACATCAATAAATCATCACAGATCAAAATACAGAAATATAGTTTATAAGCGGTATAACTATAACGCTTATCTTTTATTCACAGATCACAGATATATAAATTACAGATAATATATTACATTCATCCCAGATAAATAAACTATAGTATAGGTTACACACTAATCAGGATATATCACAAAGCATCACATATCAGAAATATCAACAATTCAACATCTAATACAATCCAAACATCCATAGATAGGATCAATTTAATTATCTGATTAATTTAAATCAGATTAATTATTTTGAATAAATTTGCTAGTCATGGTAAATTAATAATCAATTAATTACAAACATTTAATAAATTGTCCTTTAATTAATCATTAATTAACCCTTAATTAATTATTAATTCTTAATTAATTATTCTTAATTACACTTACACAATTTCACTTACACAATTTCAATCCTGACTCGGCCTTCGTAAATCGGCACCTGTACTTCACTTGTACTCGAATGCCGCAGATTCAAACGCCGAATCTGGCTCGCCGGAGCTTATAATACAGTAAGTATAACAACACAGCAGAATAAAGAAATGGATAATTTCATATACAACTCCAATGAATACAATATCCATAATGATATACAACAATGATATCTATATGATACAAGAATATCAGAGACAAATAATAATGTTACAGCGGAAACAACAGAAATGATAACTCCAAATGATCCGTAAAAGAGAATGAATCAAACAACTCAAACATCAAGCTCGAACCACCATCACGTTGCACCAAGATAAGCAAGGTCAGTCATGAACTCCAAAAACTGAACTAGCTCCCGATAATCTACTAAACCTGACTATCTGAAAAACCCAACTCTAGACTGCCCGTGTGGAAAAATTGTGGGCACCCAGAGTTTAGGAAGGGAACAATAAACTCCGAGTTAGTCATGGGACTAGTGTGAGTAACAAAAACAGTTTATCTTTAAAACAAACAACAAAAGATTTTTAAACATTGAAATCCACAATGCTTTTTGGAAAATGAAACTACCATAAGGCCTCCCGTCACACACACAATGCAATCGCACACATGAGGGAGATTTCTCCTTATGATAGTCAAACATGCTTACTACGAGAAAACTCTTTGATATTATCACTAGTGCATAGTGTGAAAGCATTTTGAAAGTATAATATTAATCTTAGCCAGCATAGGTACCATTATACCATGCCTACTATAACTACCATTTTAAATGGCAGGTTTTACAACTAAAACCGTACAAGGTTCGTATTGTTTCTTTGGATTTTCCAACAAATGGTCAGGCTAAGGAACTTCCTATGCCACATGGAAACGCCTCTGGAGGGACGCCCCGAGAACCACCTGGCTCTCTGCCAACACAAGGCCGGTTACCCCCTTCCTGGGTAGTAAACCTGAGATATGCCACCCTTGGTCGTTTACGACCTTTATCCGAGGCGCCTCGATCACACAACAACAATCACACAGTAAATGAGATTGGAGCAACCACATAGGCAAATATCTGGGCTCCATAACATGATACCACCTTTTTCCAGAATGAATGGACATACTCTAGGGGAGCTACCCCTGAAACCTTGCCGCATCTTTCCTGTTTCGACCATTTTCGGGGTGTGAGGTCCGATGACGTCCACAAAGCTACGCTTCTTCACAAAGCCATACTTTGATCAACAAATGATCAGCAACACACAGCAACACTTAGCATGCCACACTACCAAATTGGGAGTATATCACTGATAACCTTCAACTACATAACCTCTGAGCTCGTACGTCTCAGAGAAGGGTGTTAAGCTAAGAGAATAAATCTCCGCCACCAAACAGAAATGTATTTGATAGAAACCAGCTTTACATCTCAAAGTGTAACGTCAGACACACATCCATACAAGTATGTTCCGGGTTCGAACACTTCCAAAGAAGCCCTTGCAATCCGGATAATCCCTAATCATGTCCGGACTTCCCACCACATATGGAGTCTCTATATCGAGGACCAGTCGATGCAGTGACATTCGACGAGTTGTCCTTTCGTTTTCGAAAATATCCGGTCTTCACCTCCGGTCTCCAAATGCAATCCATATACGACGTATCATTATTCGGAATGGGTTATATTACACAAAGTCCTCTCCCGGCTAAACCGAATAATGAGCGTAATATTTAAAAACATATGGATATTGGGATTTCAATTAAGTCACAACTTATTATCCAAATTTTCTCTTTAAATGGTTTAAACAAATTACCATTTTAATCTTTTACACAAAAAGATTCATCTCACAAAGTTCACCCAGTTTCACAAAGATCTATTCATAGATTTTCAAATCGATTTCCATTTCAATCTTTTAAACAAAAAGATTCATTTCACTAAGTTCACCCAGTTTCACAAAGATCTATTCATAGTTCTCAAAACTATTTCAATTTCCAAATCTTTTATAAAAAAGATATACTTTTCCAATTTCAAAACAAAATTTAACGACCTTCCACAAAGGTTCAATTTATAGCTTTTCAAACCAATTCAATTTCAAATTGAATTGACCCATTCAATTATCAAACCAAAGATTTAATTGATAGCTTTCAAAATAATTCCCAATTCAAATCTTTTATAATATAAAAGATACACCATGTTAAATCTTTTTTTTCGGTTTTCAAAACACAATTTAATCATCGTCACAAAGGTTAATTCATAGTTTTCTCAAACAATTTACAATTTCATTTCAACTTGAAATGTTTCGATACAATTTGGAAACCCTTTCCTTTATGAAAGCTGTTATTACTTGAAACAACTAGTTTTTGTTTTTGAAAAATTGATTATAATTACATAGGTTAAAGCCATCCAAGTATAAAACTTGGATTTAAATTTAGATTTCCAAAACCACACATTTAAATGGTTAAAAACCCATATAAACACCTTTTATAACTTGTACAATCGTTTAAACCCAAAATCTCAAGTTATTGAATTCAATTTCCAATATTGAATTCAAATTTAAATCCAATTTTTTTTTAATTTAAAATTCTATTAAGTTATTTGAAACTCATTTTCAAAAGCTTTCAATTCCAATTCCAAAACTATTTTGGATTCAAGAATTCAATCTTTACAATTGTCAAAAATCTGTGACTTAACCGATTTCCTCGTGAAATCCATATTTGTGTGTGTATGGTGTAGTCCAGGGGTTTCACATAGTGGTGCAACATCAATAAATCTTCACAGATCAAAATACAGAAATATAGTTGATAAGCGGTATAACTATAACGCTTATCTTTTATTCACAGATCACAGATATATAAATTACAAATAATATATTACATTCATCCCAGATAAATAAACTACAGTACAGGTCACACACAAATCAGGATATATCACAAAGCATCACATATCAGAAATATCAACAATTCAACATCTAATACAATCCAAACATCCATAAAAAGGATCAATTTAATTATCTGATTAATTTAAATCAGATTAACTATTATGAATAAATTTGCTAGTCATGGTAAATTAATAATCAATTAATTACAAACATTTAATAAATTGTCCTTTAATTAATCATTAATTAACCCTTAATTAATTATTAATCCTTAATTAATTATTCTTAATTAATTTCAATGAACAATTAATTTCTTAATTACTTCAACAAAGTAATTACACTTACACAATTTCATAAATGATTATCATTAATTAATTTAATCCAATTGATTGTTACAATTAATCACATTAATTAATTATTTAGATAATCTTAGTTAATGACCTTCATTAACAATTAAAATTTCTTTAATCACTTTTCTAAAGAAATTTCTTATATTAATCATTATTGATTATAATTTGATTAACAATTAAGAACTCATTAATTCAAATTATTTAATTTATTAAATGTTAATTGTAAATTAATTAGTTCTTGATTACAAATTAATTAATTTCCAATCATTTATTAACTTAAACCTTAATTAATAAATTTAAAACTTATAATCACTAATTAACTTGATATAAATCATTAATTATCATGATTAATTAACTTAATAAATAAATGAATTATAATTCATTAAATCTTCATTTACTTAAGATAAACTCATCTTTTTATTTATGACTTAATTATCACTATAAATATGGTTGAAACCATTCATTTCAAATTTTCATTTTAAAATCTGGAATTCAATTCAAGATATAATTAAGTTTAGGTTTTAAAAACTTTATTTAAATTCTCCTTTTTAATTCAAAATACAATTTGAATTCAAATCTTTATTTTCACTTAATTGCTTAAACACCTTTAAGTTTTAAACAATTTAAATTTTTAAAACTTAAATTCCCAGACTAAATTTCAAACTGGACTTGAAGTTACATTTAACTTTATTTCTAAAATCTCAGTTCAAACCTTGCTTAAAAAAACTTAAAGATTTAAATTCGGAAATTCCAAAACAGGTCCAGGTTTTAAAACATGTAAATATTTCCTACTCGAGCCAGTGATATATCTACTTCGAGTAAATCAACATCTTCCCCGAGATCGACTTCGAGCACACACCCGAGCTTTCTTCTTCTTCCACAACTCAAAACAACCCAGATACATAATGACACGCGTACACGTGTACACGCGATCGGAGCAACCCTGATCATCGTCGCCGACACCTACCAGTCATCGATGATCCACTCGTCTCGTCCGAGCTCCCAGATCCTTCAATTTCGCCGTCGATCAAAATCGAGTAACTCGAATGAATACTAGAACCCATCACCGACTACAAAATCCTTCATCGCCGTTGATCTCGACCACCGGCATCCACGCCATTCCACCTAGACCTTCGTCGACATCCCCTCTACCATCTCCCAGATCCTCGTCACACTCGATCAACTATAGACGGTGAATAAACCAAAACACTCAGCCTCGACAAAACTAGGGCTACAGACTTCAATTGCTCGCCGCCACCACCATGATCAACTTCACATCACTGCTCTATTTTTTCCATAACCCCCGATCGCTCCTCTACCATCCCAAAGAGCTACGACCTCCCTCTACACCGAGATCACCAGAATTTGGTCGAAAAACGATTTCCGTTCAACCAAGAATTGCTCTCGACCCCCGCATCTAAAAAATCGTGATTTTTGCTTTAAAAATCAAGTTAAAGTATGAGAATTCAGTCTGCATACCTGAATTCATGATTTAAGATGTTCGAAATTTTACTAAAATTAACTTTGCTCAGTTCTTTGATTTTTTAGAGATATTTATATGTTGTTTTAACTTAAATTGATTTTTTAGAACTTAGTTTAGGATCAAACAAACATCTTTTGTTTTAATCCTAAGTCCTAACATTGAGTAGATTTTGAAGAAATGATTTTTGAACAAAAATTTGGACTGAGAATTTTAAGAACAGAGGTTATGAGAAACAATAGACTAAATACAACACTTCCAGTTTCAAACATTCAGAGAATCCATAGATATAGACAACCTATTCACAAATATAAAAATAAACAACAAATTTATATTTTTAAATTTAAGAAAATAAGTTACTCACAGTAATTTCCAGAGGAAAGAAAGTAGAGCTTTTCTTTTATGCTTGAAACAGGTTGTAATTTGCAAGCTGGAATCCTTCTTTTTTGATCTTTAGTTAATATGAATTTGTGTTGTTGTTTAGGTTGAATTATTGTTTAAGTTTGGGTAGTATTACTTCAGATTTTTCTTAGCTTGATGGACGAAAATGAGATGAGAAAGATGATATGTATAAAATGAGTTACAGGGTTATTATTTTGTTTGTACAAAATAGGCAGAGATTTTTCTTTTTGGTGGCTGATAATGTAACGACCCAGAATTTTGAACAAATTAAAGTAAGAATATTTAATTTATTTTAAATATTTGAACGATGATTTAATTTGAACCCCCGATATAACTTTGAAATTGGTGATTAAATTATAAAATTTAATCTATTGAATGTTGAACGAAAATTTGAATCTTCGATTTTAAGCTGAAGAAAAATATTTCAAAAGCTTTTAAAATTCATATTGATAATACTGAAGATAATAGAAGCTTCAAAATCAAATTTGGGAGTGAATTGTTCAGTTTGAAATTTTATTGTTCGAATCGATATTTAAAAATAGCCTTCCGAGGCACAGTCTCGGAATTCGACGAAACCAGTACCATTGGGTCCGTAATATTGAATTTTTACCGGATTTCCAAATTTCGTATTTTTCGGGATTGTTATATGAGCGTACGACACAGAAACGCGTGGAATTAAATCAAATTTAATTTAAATTTAAAATTTAGGTCAACAACAGCACATTTTCTTTCCTTGAATCACGCCTAAAAACACGCCCCTTTGTTTCAGCCGAGCATCACAGAAAAATCGTGCTGGGCATGTTCGTTCGTTTTTAAATATCTCGTTCTTCCCACTTTCAATCAGTTCCAAGAAATCAAAACGAAAACAAAAATGGCCGCCTCTCTCTCTCTCGTTCAAAGTAGGAAATAAATGGCAAACGAAATCATGGCCGAAGCCAGAAAGAAGAATAAAAGGGAATCGCGCCCCTCTTTTCGACATTTAATTTCGTTCCTCTTCTAAAATTAAATTCAAATGGCAGCATTCCCTCTTTTCTCCGATTCGAAGAAAAATAAAATCGCGCCCAAATCTCCTGCAAAAAAAAAATTGAAGGAATCTCGTTCGAATTTGAAGCCGTGTTTAAATAATTGAGACTGGGGGAGAGCCTCATCGCGTCTGGAGGTTGAAGGCGAGAGCGAGCATGGGTCGCGACTGCTAGGGCTCGCAGTGGCAAAGTCGAGATGGATCGAGATTTGGTCGCGTTCGTGCGACGCTGTAAGGATGTAGGCATCGCGTGTTGAAGTGTGAAGAGGTGGAGCTCGCGAGCGTGATGGGTATTGGCGTCGACGACAGCGTTCAGGCGAACATCTCAATGGCTCGCAACTTGAGGATCGTCGAAATCGATGGTGGTTAGAGTGACGTTGTCGGTGTCTGTAATAAGGTATTCGATTTTGATTTATTTGTTAATCTATTCATTTCTTTTATTTAAACTGAAAAAAAAATATACGTATAGATTGAAGAATAGTTGTAAAGTAAAATAAGAAGCTTTTTGTTCAATCAGTGAAATATGTACGTATATGGAAATATTAAATATCGAAAAGTTTATATAAAGATTGTCCAACACATATATATCCTGATTTATATATATAAACAGACAGTAAAATACAGAGATTTATATAGATAACGTCTGGTAAAACGTATAAGGATTTTGTATGTTGAAGTTTATATAACAATAGAATTCTAAATCTATGTAAATAAGGTGTATAAGTAGATAAATAGTCTCAAAAGAAATAAATATACATTAACACATTTTGAATGTACTGATATAACTTTTAAGTGATATATTTGTTCAGTTAACCTATTTAAATTTTATTTTAATTATTAAAGTATTTTTTTAAGGGAAATTAGTTTGAAATTTAAATTATTCATTTAATTCATCAGCTAGCTTAAAGTAAATAAATTGTAAAATGGAAATTAACTGTTCAATAAGTACAGATATTAATAAGATCATATAAATTGTTTATACAAGGTCAAATGAAGTCGAGAAAACAGCCGAAAATGGAAAATGGGATGGCAAATTAAAAGCTAAGGTGAGATTTGCTCACTCAAAAATTGATGTTTGCAGTTATTGATTGTTTGACTGTTTGGATGTGATATAGTATATATAGTATTATATATAGCAATATATACATATTGGCATATGTATATATTAGATTGATTGATTTCCCGCATTATATAGCGGATGAGACCCTATTGCGCCGTTATTAAGCGGATTGATATTTTTATAAAACCCATATACCGCGATATTCCACCTCGAAGTGGAATTGGTATTGTGCTAACATCTGTGGATGCAGGGAAACAGGTTGGAGGGATCCAACTGGATTCCTCAACTGTATTTATTTATTTACAGATATTTGTTGTATATTCTGTTGTCATATTGATATATGATATTGGATGTCGTGACCGACAAATTTGTGCGTTGCATCATCGGATTCATTTTTGAAATTTAAAAATGATGATGTCGATTTTAAAAGAGATTTTTAAAGTGATTTTGAATTTGAAAGTATACGTTTTATTTAATCGTTGAATTGATTTATTTTAAATAATAACGTTCAAATTTTAAAGTTATAGAAGTTAAGATTTTTGTGAAATATAACTGAAAGGTGATTTTTGAAATAAATAGTTAAGTAATTTATAAAATAGTTTAAATTTGGTTTTTTGAATTATTAAAAACGATGTATATAAAAGATGTACAAAATTTATATTTATCAATTAAAATTATTGGAATTTTAAAACGAGTTTTTATAAGTGTAAAAAATGAAATTTATATAATTATAAATCGTGAAGATGGGAAATTTATATAATTATGAATTATGAAGATATGAAGTTTATAGATTTATAAAGTATGAAGTTATAAAATGAATGAAATTGTAGAATAAAAGATTTATAAGAAATTTACTTATAAATTGGATTTTTGCCTTTAAATGGAATATTGATCGAATTGTTAATAAAGAAGATTTATAAATCAAAGTTGTTACAAAATGGAAATAGAATTTATAAACGTCTTTTTATAAATTCGAAATCAATTAAATTTGATAAATTAAATATAGAAGGTGATTAAAGAAGATATATTCGCGATTTTGAATAGCGAATCTTTATTGAAATAAAATGTGTAGAGATGATTGAAATTTGATCAAGTGGATTATATTCACGATTTTAGACCATGAATAATCTTTTAATAAATGTGTAGAAACATTGATTTGGGTAAATGAAGTATATTCACGATTTTAGACCATGAATAATATTTTAATAAATGTGTAGAAACATTGATTTGGGTAAATGAAGTATATTCACGATTTTGGACAGTGAATATATTATTAAATAAAAGGGAGATGTTTTGGGAAAGTGATATTTTAAATAAAAATGAAGTTATTTGTTTTAACGATGTTTTAGAATACATTGAATATCGAAACCATAGATTTCAACATTCATTGTTGAAATAGACGTTTTCGAGAAATAAGGAAACGGTAGACTATAACACTGTTGTTATAGTAAATGATTTCCGAATGGAAATGTTTTATATAGTATTGAGATTTACCTATCTATCTAAATTCTGAATCCTTATACTAGTGATTTTGGGTCGTCGTAACGATGCTTTACGTAACATTCGTTTGACTCAAATAAAATTTGTGAAAAAGAATGATTTCCTTAAAGAACAAAATATATACTTAATTTTGATTTAAGTATATCGAATATTTTCAAATGTTGAAAATAAATAGATTTGTGAAATACTTATTATTAAATAAGTATGGAAATGCTTTTCCAATACGAAATGAAACGTTTGGAGAATTTATCTTCTTAAAGATAAATTAAAAGTGAATATTTGAAATCGATCTGAAAATCGTATATCTGTAGATATTTGAAAATATAAATTCACTATGGAATTTATAAAAGAAATGGAAATGCGTTTTGAAAATAAATATTGATTTCTTTTTAAAGTGTGGAAAATTTTATATCTTGTAAAGATATTTTTGAAGAATAAATAATTTGGGAAAATTATTTGGAACCCGATGATGTTGCGCATCTTTATTGATAGTTAAATAACCGACTATCAATATTTACCTTTGAATGGGTATTTGTTGTGATTTGTTTGAATTTGAATGCCACACTTATTTTTGAATAAGCGCTCACTATTCGGGTTAGCCGGGAAAGGACCATGGGGTCGTATAACCCATTCCGAATATGTGATACGTCGTAATGAATTGCATTTGATGACCGGTGTTGAAGACCGGATATTTTTGAAAACGGAAGAATTACCGTCGAGTTACTCTACATCGGCTGATCTCTGATTTAGAGGTTTTATCACCCTTAGTGACGGGAAGTCCGAACGTGATTGAAAATTATCCGGAATTGCAAGGGCTTCGTGAGAAGTGCCTTCGGTTCTGTTCGATCCCGGAACAGACTTGTATGGATTGTGTGTTTGACGTTACAGATTGAGATATAAAGCTGATTTCTTTCAAATACATATTTGTTGGTGGCGGAGAATTTATTCTCTTAGCTTAACACCCTTCTCTGAGACGTACGAGCTCAGAGGTTATGTAGTTGAAATTTATCAGCGATATATTCCCAATTTGGTAATGTGACATGCTGAGTGTTGCTGTGAAATGATCAGTGTTTGATCATTTGTGATATGATCATTTGTTTGATCATTTATCTTTGTGATCATAGGTTGATCATTTGTTGACCCAAGGCATGACTTTGTGAACAAAGCGTAGCTTTGTGGACGAGACTTCGTCGGACCTCACACCCCGGAAATGGTCAAAACAGGAAGGATGCGGCAAGGTTCTAGGGAGTAGCGCCCCTTAGTGTATGTCATTCCTTCTGGATAAAGGTGGTATCATGGTATGGAGCCCAGATACTTAACCTATGTAGATGCTGCGAGTTTATTACTTTGTGGTAGTTGGAAATCGAGGATCCTCGGGAAGATCGGTTACGATCGGGGGATGGCATACGCGTGTCAGTAGTTACCTATTTTTGCAGAGGTAACCCGGCCTTGTGTTGGCAGAGATCCGGTTAGGTTCTCGGAACGTCATTCCAGAGGCGTTCCTTCGTGGCATAGGAAGTTCCTTGGCCTGACCATTTGTTGGAAATCCAAAGAAACAATACGTGACGTGTACGGTTTTAGTTGTATTACCTGCTATGGAATGTGGCGGTAACCTGCTATTAAACATGGTAGCTATAGTAGGCATAAGTGCGGAATGCCTATGCTGGCTAAGATTTATATTATACTTTCGAAAGTTTTCTACACTATGCACTAATAATAATATCCAAAAATGATTTGATTTTGCGTATCAAGCATCTTTGACTATCATAAGGAGAAATCTCCTCCGATTCTGCGTTTGCATTGTATGTGTGTGCGAGAGGCCTTATGGTAGTCTCATTTTTCAAAAGCATTTTGAATTGACTTTAAAATTATTCTGTTGTTGTTTTAAAGAATAACTGTTTTACGATCTCACACCAGTCACCATGACTGACTCAGAGTTTATTGTTTCCCTTCTAAAATTGGGTGCCCACCAATTTCCACACGGGCAGTCTAGAGTTATGTTATCAGGATATTCTGGAGCTTTGGAAGCAAGCTGGATGGCGAGACGTAGTATTTGTATCTGAATTATTTATTCCGCTGTGTATTCTGTATGAGGACAAGTTTATAAAACTGTCCATTGTTGTATTGAGTTGTATATTGACTCTGATTGATGTATGTATAAACTGATATAGTTCTTTGTTTAAAAGACTAGTGATTATCTATTATATTTTTGTTCCGCTGCGATATGTGAGATTCTGATATTGTTCTGTTTCT
Organism: Allium fistulosum; assembly: GCA_030737815.1. Classification (NCBI taxonomy): domain Eukaryota; kingdom Viridiplantae; phylum Streptophyta; class Magnoliopsida; order Asparagales; family Amaryllidaceae; genus Allium; species Allium fistulosum. Next base: position 791,074,096 of record CM060902.1, on the reverse strand, counting down.
AATGTTTGTTATGTTGTTCTTCTTTCTTTTTCTTCAATCTTTTCTTCTACTTCTTCTTTTAAAAACCCTAAGAATTCGGTTTTCCGGCATTCGTTTGCTCGGCAGTTGATACAGTGGACGTATCGATGTCGATTTTCGGAAGTCGAAGAATCGGGTCCTTACAAAGTGGTATCGGAGCATATGGTTAAGCGACAACCCTGCTCTGTTGGGTGTTACTCATTAGAGATAGAGTCAGTAGTATTCTAGAATGAGTTGAGTGTAATAATAGATATGAGCGCGTATTTGTTATTGAATAAAAAGATTGTTTTGTATTGTGTTGACTTATCGGTTGATTGTTTATAGATTCTGGTCGGTGCAGGGTGGCCAACTGTAATCGATAGGAATTTCTAAACTCTTAAACAAGATAAACTGACATAATATTGTTTTAAAATAGGGTGAATGAAATAATTTTACCCAAAACTATTTTTGTATAGAAAAGAAATAGTTTTCTATGAATTATCATAGTATATGGATGCTTGGTTGTTATGAAGTAATAACATTGAAATATTATCATTGTTATATTGAAATTGAATAAGAAATAAAGTAATAATCAAAGATTTGGAGATAAATCCATTTGACAAATGGAAATTATAAATATGAATTGAAAGATAAGGAAATGAATTCATATACGAATAGAAATTGTTAAAGTATGAATTGTAAGTGTGAATGTATAAATAATTTTATAAATCGAAATGTAAATAAGTTGATAACTTATAAAATATTTGAAATCTGATTGGATTGAGATTCAAATTGAAAATGAAAGAGTTTATGAATGAATAAATAAATTTGCAATTGCAAGTGAAAGAAAATGAAATTGAATGTTAAAATTCATTTTGAATTTGAAAATAAATAAAATGGGAATTGAATTTGATTTAAGAAGTATTAAACCAAAACTAGTAGTGAAGCTAATTGAATATTGACCAAATGAATAAGGTTTGAACGAATTAAATTCAATAATTATAAAAGAAAGGTAAATTGAATTCGAATTGGAAATCCAGTTTAAATGTAAGTAGGTTTAACCAAAATGGTCAATTGAAAATAAATATAATGTGTATATGGAATATTTATATTGAACCTAAGAAATGAAGAGTGAAATTCTTAAGTAAAATTTGATATTGAAATTATTTTAAGTTGATGATTGAACAAAAAGAATAAAACTGGAATTAAAACTGAATGTTGAAAACAAATTTGAATAAAGTGAATTGGAATTTGTAACGAATTAGTAATTGGAACTAATTTAAAATAGTGCAGTTGAATGAAAGATAATTGATAAATTCAATATTCGGAAGTTAAACTGAATTCAAATAAAATTGAAATTGTGAATTAAATTCAAATGTAATTTGAAATTTAAAATTGAATGAAAATAATATATAACTTCAATAGTGAATTAGAGATGATATAAGAAGTATATATTGAAAATTTTGTAATTGAATTTGCAAAATGGATTGAATAATGTAACTAGATATTATGGCTAGTAGGATATACAGGTGTATTAAAGGAACTGGGATTTTATTTTCAAAGATAAATTTGAATTGCTCGACAAAAGGTATGTATTTTAAATTTCTATATGAGATTTGCTGATTTCTTCTCTAGCCGCTTGGCTTTTTCTTTTTTCTTTTTGAAATTTGAGAGTCCGTAGGGACGTTTTGTAGTCGTGCCGTATTAGCCGCGCAAAGGAGACGCTGGCGAAATTTTTCAAAAATTTCGAGTGTTAGAAAATTTTTGAGAAAATTTTGAAAGTTTAAATTTGAATTTAAATTTAAAATTTGAATTGAGTAGTAAAACAGTGTTGTTTGAAACTTATAATTGTAGTTGGAAAGTTAGTTGAAATATTAACGAATCTTTAGTAGAAAGATTTGTTTTGAAAATTTGATAAAACTATTGGGTGTTGAAAAATAGTAGACGAGTTAAGGGCATTTTTCCTGACTTGTAATTTCGGGACGAAATTCTTTTAAGGAGGGAAGTTTGTAACGACCCAGAATTTTGAAAAAATTAAAGTAAGAATATTTAATTTATTTTAAATATTTGAACGTTGATTTAATTTGAACCCCCGATATAACTTTGAAATTGGTGATTAAATTATAAAATTTAATCTATTGAATGTTGAACGAAAATTTTAATCTTCGATTTTAAGCTGAAGAAAAATATTTCAAAAGCTTTTAAAATTCATATTGATAATACTGAAGATAATAGAAGCTTCAGAATCGAATTTGGGAGTGAATTGTTCAGTTTGAAATTTTATTGTTCGAATCGATATTTAAAAATAGCCTTCCGAGGCACAGTCTCGGAATTCGACGAAACCAGTACCATTGGGTCCGTAATATTGAATTTTTACCGGATTTCCAAATTTCGTATTTTTCGGGATTGTTATATGAGCGTACGACATAGAAACGCGTGGAATTAAATCAAATTTAATTTAAATTTAAAATTTAAAATTTTGGTCAACAACAGCACATTTTCTTTCCTTGAATCACGCCTAAAAACACGCCCCTTTGTTTCAGCCGAGCATCACAGAAAAATCATGCTGGGCATGTTCATTCGTTTTTAAATATCTCGTTCTTCCCTCTTTCAATCAGTTCCAAGAAATCAAAACGAAAACAAAAATGGCCGCCTCTCTCTCGTTCAAAGTAGGAAATAAATGGCAAACGAAATCATGGCCGAAGCCAGAAAGAAGAATAAAAGGGAATCGCGCCCCTCTTTTCGACATTTAATTTCGTTCCTCTTCTAAAATTAAATTCAAATGGCAGCATTCCCTCTTTTCTCCGATTCAAAGAAAAATAAAATCGCGCCCAAATCTCTTGCAAAAAAAAAATAAAAAAAATCGAAGGAATCTCGTTCGAATTTGAAGCCGTGTTTAAATAATTGAGACTGGGGGAGAGCCTCATCGCGTCTGGAGGTTGAAGGCGAGAGCGAGCGTGGGTCGCGACTGCTAGGGCTCGCAGTGGCAAAGTCGAGATGGATCGAGATTTGGTCGCGTTCGTGCGACGCTGTAAGGATGTAGGCATCGCGTGTTGAAGTGTGAAGAGGTGGAGCTCGCGAGCGTGATGGGTATTGGCGTCGACGACAGCGTTCAGGCGAACATCTCGATGGCTCGCAACTTGAGGATCGTCGAAATCGATGGTGGTTAGAGTGACGTTGTCGGTGTCTGTAATAAGGTATTCGATTTTGATTTATTTGTTAATCTATTCATTTCTTTTATTTAAACTGAAAAAAAAGAAAAAAAAATATACGTATAGATTGAAGAATAGTTGTAAAGTAAAATAAGAAGCTTTTTGTTCAGTTAGTGAAATATGTACGTATATGGAAATATTAAATATCGAAAAGTTTATATAAAGATTGTCCAACACATATATATCCTGATTTATATATATAAACAGACAGTAAAATACAGAGATTTATATAGATAACGTCTGGTAAAACGTATAAGGATTTTGTATGTTGAAGTTTATATAACAATAGAATTCTAAATCTATGTAAATAAGGTGTATAAGTAGATAAATAGTCTCAAAAGAAATAAATATACATCTACACATTTTGAATGTACTGATATAACTTTTAAGTGATATATTTGTTCAGTTAACCTATTTAAATTTTATTTTAATTATTAAAGTATTTATTTTTAAAGGGAAATTAGTTTGAAATTTAAATTATTCATTTAATTCATCAGCTAGCTTAAAGTAAATAAATTGTAAAATGGAAATTAACTGTTCAATCAGTATAGATATTAATAAGATCATATAAATTGTTTATACAAGGTCAAATGAAGTCGAGAAAACAGCCGAAAAGGGAAAATGGGATGGCAAATTAAAAGCTAAGGTGAGATTTTTCTCACTCAAAAATTGATGTTTGCAGTTATTGATTGTTTGAATAGTATATATAGTATTATATATATCAATATATACATATTGGCATATGTATATATTGGATTGATTGATTTCCCGCATTATATAGCGGATGAGACCCTATTGCGCCGTTATTAAGCGGATTGATATTTTTATAAAACCCATATACCGCGATATTCCACCTCGAAGTGGAATTGGTATTGTGCTAACATCTGTGGATGTAGGGAAACAGGTTGGAGGGATCCAACTGGATTCCTCAACTGTATTTATTTATTTACAGATATTTTTTGTATATTCTATTGTCATATTGATATATGATATTGGATGTCGTGACCGACAAATTTGTGCGTTGCATCATCGGATTCATTTTTGAAATTTAAAAATGATGATGTCGATTTTAAAAGAGATTTTTAAAGTGATTTTGAATTTGAAAGTATACGTTTTATTTAATCGTTGAATTGATTTATTTTAAATAATAACGTTCAAATTTTAAAGTTATAGAAGTTAAGATTTTTGTGAAATATAACTGAAAGGTGATTTTTGAAATAAATAGTTAAGTAATTTATAAAATAGTTTAAATTTGGATTTTTGAATTATTAAAAACGATGTATATAAAAGATGTACAAAATTTATATTTATCAATTAAAATTATTGGAATTTTAAAACGAGTTTTTATAAGTGTAAAAAATGAAATTTATATAATTATAAATCGTGAAGATGGGAAATTTATATAATTATGAATTGTGAAGATATGAAGTTTATAGATTTATAAAGTATGAAGTTATAAAATGAATGAAATTGTAGAATAAAAGATTTATAAGAAATTTACTTATAAATTGGATTTTTGCCTTTAAATGGAATATTGATCGAATTGTTAATAAAGAAGATTTATAAATCAAAGTTGTTTCAAAATGGAAATAGAATTTATAAATGTCGTTTTATAAATTCGAAATCAATTAAATTTGACAAATTAAATATAGAAGGTGATTAAAGAAGATATATTCGCGATTTTGAATAGCGAATCTTTATTGAAATAAAATGTGTAGAGATGATTGAAATTTGATCAAGTGGATTATATTCACGATTTTAGACCATGAATAATCTTTTAATAAATGTGTAGAAACATTGATTTGGGTAAATGAAGTATATTCACGATTTTAGACCATGAATAATCTTTTAATAAATGTGTAGAAACATTGATTTTGGTAAATGAAGTATATTCACGATTTTGGACAGTGAATATATTATTAAATAAAACGGAGATGTTTTGGGAAAGTGATATTTTAAATAAAAATGAAGTTATTTGTTTTAACGATGTTTTAGAATACATTGAATATCGAAACCATAGATTTCAACATTCATTGTTGAAATAGACGTTTTCGAGAAATAAGGAAACGGTAGACTATAACACTGTTGTTATAGTAAATGATTTCCGAATGGAAATGTTTTATATAGTATTGGGATTTACCTATCTATCTAAATTCCGAATCCCTATACTAGTGATTTTGGGTCGTCGTAACGATGTTTTACGTAACATTCGTCTGACTCAAATAAAATTTGTGAAAAAGAATGATTTCCTTAAAGAACAAAATATATACTTAATTTTGATTTAAGTATATCGAATATTTTCAAATGTTGAAAATAAATAGATTTGTGAAATACTTATTATTAAATAAGTATGGAAATGCTTTTCCAATACGAAATGAAACGTTTGGAGAATTTATCTTCTTAAAGATAAATTAAAAGTGAATATTTGAAATCGATCTGAAAATCGTATATCTGTAGATATTTGAAAATATAAATTCACTATGGAATTTATAAAAGAAATGGAAATGCGTTTTGAAAATAAATATTGATTTCTTTTCAAAGTGTGGAAAATTTTATATCTTGTAAGGATATTTTTGAAGAATAAATAATTTAGGAAAATTATTTGGAACCTGATGATGTTGCGCATCTTTATTGATCGTTAAATAACCGACTATCAATATTTACCTTTGAATGGGTATTTGTTGTGATTTGTTTGAATTTGAATGCCACACTTATTTTTGAATAAGCGCTCACTATTCGGGTTAGCCGGGAAAGGACCATGGGGTCATATAACCCATTCCGAATATGTGATACGTCGTAATGAATTGCATTTGATGACCGGTGTTGAAGACCGGATATTTTTGAAAATGGAAGGATTACCGTCGAGTTACTCTACATCGGCTGATCTCTGATTTAGAGGTTTTATCACCCTTAGTGACGGGAAGTCCGAACGTGATTGAAAATTATCCGGAATTGCAAGGGCTTCGTGAGAAGTGCCTTCGGTTCTGTTCGATCCCGGAACAGACTTGTATGGATTGTGTGTCTGACGTTACAGATTGAGATATAAAGCTGATTTCTTTCAAATACATATCTGTTGGTGGCGGAGAATTTATTCTCTTAGCTTAACACCCTTCTCCGAGACATACGAGCTCAGAGGTTATGTAGTTGAAATTTATCAGCGATATATTCCCAATTTGGTAATGTGACATGCTGAGTGTTGCTGTGAAATGATCAGTGTTTGATCATTTGTGATATGATCATTTGTTTGATCATTTATCTTTGTGATCATAGGTTGATCATTTGTTGACCCAAGGCATGACTTTGTGAACAAAGCGTAGCTTTGTGGACGAGACTTCGTCGGACCTCACACCCCGGAAATGGTCAAAACAGGAAGGATGCGGCAAGGTTCTAGGGAGTAGCGCCCCTTAGTGTATGTCATTCCTTCTGGATAAAGGTGGTATCATGGTATGGAGCCCAGATACTTAACCTATGTAGATGCTGCGAGTTTATTACTTTGTGGTAGTTGGAAATCGAGGATCCTCGGGAAGATCGGTTACGATCGGGGGATGGCATACGCGTGTCAGTAGTTACCTATTTTTGCAGAGGTAACCCGGCCTTGTGTTGGCAGAGATCCGGTTAGGTTCTCGGAACGTCATTCCAGAGGCGTTCCTTCGTGGCATAGGAATTTCCTTGGCCTGACCATTTGTTGGAAATCCAAAGAAACAATACGTGACGTGTACGGTTTTAGTTGTATTACCTGCTATGGAATGTGGCGGTAACCTGCTATTGAACATAGTAGCTATAGTAGGCATAAGTGCGGAATGCCTATGCTGGCTAAGATTTATATTATACTTTCGAAAGTTTTCTACACTATGCACTAATAATAATATCCAAAAATGATTTGATTTTGCGTATCAAGCATCTTTGACTATCATAAGGAGAAATCTCCTCCGATTCTGCGTTTGCATTGTATGTGTGTGCGGGAGGCCTTATGGTAGTCTCATTTTTCAAAAGCATTTTGAATTGACTTTAAAATTATTCTGTTGTTGTTTTAAAGAATAACTGTTTTACGATCTCACACCAGTCACCATGACTGACTCGGAGTTTATTGTTTCCCTTCTAAAATTGGGTGCCCACCAATTTCCACACGGGCAGTCTAGAGTTATGTTATCAGGATATTCTGGATATTCTGGAGCTTTGGAAGCAAGCTGGATGGCGAGACGTAGTATTTGTATCTGAATTATTTATTCCGCTGTGTATTCTGTATGAGGACAAGTTTATAAAACTGTCCATTGTTGTATTGAGTTGTATATTGACTCTGATTGATGTATGTATAAACTGATATAGTTCTTTGTTTAAAAGACTAGTGATTATCTATTATATTTTTGTTTCGCTGCGATATGTGAGATTCTGATATTGTTCTGTTTCTGATGTTTGTTCTGTTGTTCTTCTTTCTTTTTCTTCTATCTTTTCTCTACTTCTTCTTTTAAAAACCCTAAGAATTCGGTTTTCCGGCATTTGTTTGCTCGGCAGTTGATACAGTGGACGTATCGATGTCGATTTTCGGAAGTCGAAGAATCGGGTCCTTACAGATAAGATATAGGGTAGTGTACTAGAGACATTTGCATTAATTATCATGTACTAATATACTTATCCTTTTACAAGGCAAACATTTTTTTTCTTGAATATACTTCTTTCTTCTTTTGCAAGCCTTCATGTATATAAAATTTTCTCTTTTACAAGTGTACATATATATTTTTCATATTTGAGTGTATTTCCTTCTCTTCTTTTTCTTTTGTTTGTTTTATCATTTTGTAATATAAGTGAGCTCCTATTTTATTTTAATTTTCTTTTATTATTTTTGTTTGTTTCATTCTATTTGTATTATGATATTAAGATATATATATATATATATTTATTTTATATTATATAAAACTATATATATTTTATTTGGTAATGAATTTCTAGATTTTAATTTGTTGTTAAATTTTTTAGCAAATGTTCTACTTTCTATTTTTATTACAATTTATCTTATATTTATTTCTAACCCATTTATTTAAGATTTAAATTCAAATTCAATGTATGTATATATATAAATTCAAATTTACTCAAATATGCCCATATACAAATATATTCACATATATACATATATATACAATATTTAAATTTTAAATGATTTAACATAGAATTTATTTTAACTTGGGGAAACTCGCATCAATTTATCGATTAATTTCACAATTTTATTCAAAAATTAAATAAATTATCAATTTATAAAATCCGGGGTTGTTACATATATCATTTATAAAATCTATTAGTTTATATACAGAAAATATAATAGGCAAAATTATTTCATTTACCTATATTTCAAAACAAATATTGTGTCGGCCTGTTCTACTAAGTGTTTAGAAATCCCTACCGATGTCATAGCGTCCTATGCACCAACCAGAATTTATAAATACAAAATAGAACAAATTAACACAATATAAAAAACCTTTTATAACACTAACAAATACACTCTCCCGTATATATACTCTCAGCGACTCATTACAGGGTATTACTACCCTATGTAATATGAGTCGGACCCCACAAAGCTAAGGTTATCGCTAAACCTGGCTCTGATACAAACTGTAACATCCCGCCTTTTTGTACGTTTTAAGCAGGCACACGTGCCGACTCAAACCATATAGAAGGGCGGATTGTTATTAGGGTGAATAAGAAAAACAGAGAAAGAAAAAACCAACATAGAATCTCGCAGTGGAATGAAAAAATATAATAATCAAATAACAGTTCATGAAGCTGTATACAAAACATTTGATTATACTTATACAATACAAAATCAGAGTTACACATATCAGAGATAAACAATAATGCAGCAGAACAGTTTGAATGTAGTGGAATAAATATAGTAAATAATAGTAGTACAAATCTTCGTCTTCGTCCTCCAGAAATAAGGTCTTCAAATCCTGAAATGCTCAGGCTGACCCGAGCGAATTAAAAAGACAAAACACTCGAGTCAGAACTAAAAGATCTTATGTGAGTTAAATCAATGGTAAATAACTATGAGTGGAATGGCGACAGAGATGTTTATGGGGTTTGACATGTCCTATCCAGTGTCTAACGTGAGTGCAGTAACTTAAGAGATGTTCGGGATTCACATCTCTTAAGGATCCGTTAAACTATCTACTATGTAGTACAATACGCTATTATAATATGTCTACAGTAAGATAAACTATTAAAATAGCGGCTTTACCCATTTCCCCCTTAACACATTTTTATATATTCCCATAGTCTATACACTACCGTAATCCCGTCCGTACTGGATGTCGTCAGAGGGCACTCCATAGGTATGGTACAAAACAAACTCATAGTGGTCTCAATAGGGTAGGTGACACGACACAACTAGGCAATGCCAGGGTAGATATACCAATTACACTTCCGGACTGGTGGTAACGCATAGCAGCTACTAACACCCACCTTGGAACACACTCCCAAATCAAAAATCAAGGGTGGCCACCAAATCAGTCGCAAAGTCAGAATATAGTATCGAAGGAGTGTGCCCAATCGGAGGAATGACCTCCCTTGGCCCGTCAATTGCTCCTGTTTTAGCCACCTTAAGCTAACTCATGGGAGTCAGGTCCACGTATATACCTCATATAGGATCGTCGCCAACCATCCTACTTTATTCTGGAATCTCCACCACGTACACAGTTGTCAAAGTGGTTTTCGATATTGGTAGAGAGTATGACAATATCTGATTCCGGTCTCTTTAACAACCAATCACTTATTACACACCAGATGGCTCTTTTACATTTTCAAAATCATTTCATAATTGATATCAAAATATCATATTCAATTCAAATCATATCACTTTCTACTCATTACTTACTTCCGAAATCATATTCACTTTTGAAATCATATCACATTTGAAATCATAGTTCGAAATTATATTTCCTTTCAAAAGTCATATTTCCAAAATAGGCTAAACTCTCATTTCAAAATATCATATTAAACCAAATATGTTATTTAATTCCCAACTTAGGTTATAACATCATTAACCATGTTCACTTAAAAAATCGAGAATTTGAATATAAACCCAACCATTTTACTTAGTTTGGAATTTAGAAGAAAACAGTTTTAAATAGTTATAAATAGTTAATATAGATATAAAATAGATTAAATATAACTAAAATGGATTAAATAGCTTTAAAATAGATTAATTAGATTTAAAATAGTGAATATTAGGCTCAGGTCCCTAATAAGTTTCAAAATACACAAAAACCCCAGTAAAAAGAAGTATGTAAATTAGGTCCCTAAAATTAAGTTACTAAGTAATTGCATATAGTTATGCAATTATTCACCGAATAATTGCAGACATTTATGCAATTTTTTCGGTGAATAATTGTGGAAATTTCCGCAATTTTTTTGGTGAATAATTGTGGAATTTTCCGCAAATTTTTGAAAAAATCGCAGAAATTTCCGTAATTTTTCAGTGAATAATTGTGGAAATGTCTGCAATTTTTTGATATAATTGCATAAATGTCTGCAATTATTCACTAAATAATTGCATAAGTGTATGTCATTATTCGGTTACTTAATTCTAAGGACCTAATTTACAAACTTTTTTTACAGGGTTTTTTGTGTATTTTGAAACTTATGAGGGACCTGTGCCAAACTGCCCCTTTAAAATAAGTTAAAACAGGTTAATTAGTTTAAATAAATTAAATGGTTTAAAATAGGTTAAAATGATTTAATATAATTAATACAGGTTAAAATAGTTTAGTACTTTGAAATCTTAATAATTAGAAATTTTGAAATAATATATTTTTAAAACAGTTTATATTAAAACATGAATTTGGAATTTATATCAAATTAAACTATTCATTTCATTTCAACGCATTTGGACCATTTTCAATTTCCAAGTCAACAAACCAAATTCTAAACCTTTCAATTTAACATTTCAATAAACCATTGAATTTCATATCGTTTCAATCCATGTTCAAATATCAATTCAAATTGCTCCAATTTCAAAATATTTCAAAGTATTTTCAAACAACTTCAATAACTTAATTTCGATACAATTTCATTTATACTTAAAATTTTATTTTAAACTTCCAATTTAATTTCTTAAAGCAATTCCTTTTAAACCATTTCACGTTTCATCATAAACTTGATTCTCCAATAATACTTCAAATTACATAAATCAATTTTTATTTCAAAATATCATTTAATTAAATTCGAAAATTAAGGATTTTAAAATCATTTAATTTAACCAATCCGGTGTCCGTATATAATTCTCTACCCTAGGGTCAAGTGATACAGATATTTATCATTTCAATCCGCAATTTAAAATGTTACGGTTATATATCATTTCAAACCGCAATCCCGAATTAATAATAAAATCCATAAAATCGCTCGAGTCTATCATTTCAACCCATAACGATTTTTCCCTAATATATAGATCATCCGGGTATGTATTATTTCAACCCATAGTGAACTTGTAGTTTATAACGATATAAAATAAAACATCCATTCATCCAATATCCACAATCAACATCCATCACAATCATCATCCAAATCAATCAATAAATATCAATATAGAACTGATAATCAATAACAGGTATTTAACTAGCAATTTATATTCGATAATAAATTAAATAACGATTTAATTCAAATAAATTCAAATTAACTGAGATGATGATTCAAAATATACCAAACAGTCATAAATAAATTTCCAATCACATCACCAATCTAATTTAACAAACATAAGAAATTTTAGAAGTTGCGAGTGGGTTAAAACACTCACCTTTGAATTTAAATCGAATTTAAATTCAATATAAGCCCAAAATTTGAATAGTCTTAGAATTCATCCAAACCAGCGACAAAAAGTTCGAAATTTCGATACGATCCCAACGGATCGAATCACGCGTGAATCAGAGTTCGTATGTAAAAGTTATTACAGTTAGAAGATATACGAGTTTAAAAATATAAAAATAAAATAATATGGAAAAAAATGTCACCTACGTTCATCACGCAGACCACACACGACACAGCCCCACAAAACCCTAGAGCCGCCGCTGCCTAGGCAATTTTAGCCTCGCCCAAGTCCATCTCTAGCTCGATCAGGCACCACCACCGTCTTCCCCTATCTCTGCCGCCCCACAGGCCGAGCGCGGCCAACCACGGCACTCCCAAACGTCATCGTCGCCGCCGCTGTACTATGCCAATATTTGGCGATTCTTCGACCAACTACGACAGGCGAACCGTATGGATCCGATTCTAGGCATTTCGAGTCCGTACGATCAAACGACAAGTCCGATCGCTACGAAATTTGAAATCTTACAAAAACTCGCTGTTACAGATCCGATGAAACTAGTTTCGTCGAAATCCTAGACAGTTGCCAAAATGGCTATATTTCAAGTTGATTAAATAAATTAAGATTAAATTAATTAATAACCTTTTAATTCAATATTTACAGACTAGGAGATTCTTATCAATTTTGATTGCAAAGACATTTATAATAAATTAAAATAATTTTACATATAAATTCAGTGTTAATTATTTCAATAATTACAGTATTTAATTTCAACTTCCATTAATCATATTAATTATAATTTAATTCCAATAAATTGTTTTAATTTAATTTCAGACTATATTAAATCAATTATTACTCAAATAGAATAGTTAATATTTCTTTTACATTCACTACATTAATATACTCCAAATTCCATCTTCTATTTGTATTAACTACTATATTTCAATTTTATTGAATTTTGTCAATTTCACACATTAATAAAAATTTAAAATCTCAATTAATTATTTTATCTTAGTCTCATTCTTTTTATTACATCAATTATCATATTATGAGTAGATTTTACATTGGTTACATCTTATTGAATTAACATTCTTCACTTACCAATTTAATCCACATTAACTGCAATAATTAAGTGAATTAATTGTAATTGATTTCAAATTAAACTTAACAAACTAACAAAATAGGTAACGTACAATAATTGTTGCCATTAACTCTTAATCACACTTTTAAATTCATTATTTACAAACAAATGTTACAATTACTTACATAACACAGATTTTTATTTAGTTACCATTTATTATATACTATTTCATTAATGAATTGAATATTTACATTTGTTTCCCTATATTCACTGTATAACCAAGTATAACCTTTACATTATTTCAATTGATTGGAATTCCATTCAAGTTGTTAATAATTTACTTTAATTAACATTGTTACCTTTCATTTTAGTTGTTTCTTTTTTAAATTTATTTCTTACAATATTTAATCATAGAATCTTATTAAATTAACCATTTTAATTACCGAAAATTTACGGGTCGTTACACTCTCCCCCACTCAAAACTTTTCGTCCCCGAAAAGGAGAAAGAAGGGAAAAAGGAATTTAGTAATCAATATATCTTATTCAAAATATTAAATTTATAAACAAATAAATTTACAAAATTAATTAATTTAAATAAAATATATCCATTTTATAACCATTAGATCCTTTTATACTCAAACTAATAAAATTTGGAAAACATTTCTCAAAATTTCTAAGTCCAAAATTCACTGAAAATTTCGGCAGAGTCTCCTTTGTACAGAGAGGTCTGGGAGAAATAATAATATCAAAATAATCAATATATATCATATATTTCAAAATAATATGACCCAACAACGGAAAATAACATAACGTCGCTATAAAACCGTAATCCGAGAACGTACCTATTTGTCGAGCAATTAACGCTTATTCTATGAAACCAAAAGCAGTAGCACTTGCTTCCATAACCTGTATTTCACTTATATAATCCAAAAGAGTTAATAATTATATAAAATGAAATATTTAAAGTTGTTTCAACCACTAACAAACAAATCAATATAAACAACAATCACTAGCAACCACACGATACAATCATCATATGAAATCAATAAAATCAACTATCCATCCATAGCAAACAAACAAATGGTTTGTTCGGGTTCTGAAATTTTTAACCGCCTAGAATGACAAATAAACTACCGAGTGCACCATTTACTCAACAGTCTTAGATGAACTCAATAGATTATTCATACATCTTAAACAATTAGAAGTATCCTATCCCAAACAACCCATAAACCAAAACAAACAATAATTTACAATGTACTTGAGTTATTCTTATTAAATTTCTTTCACAACATTCACAGTTTTTTGTTTTTCTTTTCATTCATACAAGGATTATTTCTTTAACTTACATTTATCTCTTACAAAATTTTATTCCCATTCATTCATTCAGTGTTTATTTCATTTATTTTTCCTTTATGACTTATAAAAATTCATTTTCATTTATTCATATCATGTCAATTTCTTTTACTGCATTACATTCATTTTATTATTTACTTTAATTATAAATAGTTTCAATATTAACTTAAGTTCAAAATCCTTTACTTACAATACTCATTTTCTATTTCATTTAATTAGTAGTATTACAATTTTAACTCAAGTTTATAACTATTTTCCTATCAAATTTCTTATTTATAAAAGTAAATTTCATTGAACACTTCCATTACATAAGTTTTACTTGTAAAAATTTCCATTACATATTCTTTTAACATTTCAACTTTTTCTAATTGGTAAGATATATATATATATATATATGTCTTTAAGAATGCAATTGAAAGTTACACAAGTTTGACTTACTTATTTTAATTAACTTAAGGTTCAATAATTATCATTTCTTATTTTTTATATTCTATTTATTTACAGGTTATCGGTTTCAAATTTCTCATATGTTTCATTCATAACATTAGCATTTAATTTCTTATTTTCATTTAGAAGTTCCAATTATTAAATGGTTAAAATTTTATTTCATTACAATAATTGAAATCTCTAATTTATAAAAATTTAAGAACTAAATGCCGGGTTCCTTTTCAAATCTTTTAAAATAATATATATATATATATATAGTCATATCTTTATATACATCAAATCATACTTGGAATTAAAAATTTAAGATTAATTTATCAAAACAATTGTGTAGAAAAATTACTACATGGCCTTCCCACTTTGAAACTGGAAAATGGACATCGATGATGCATGCACTCATCACGGAAATTATTTTCCAACGACAGAGAGGGGAGTACAGAACTCTTTTCCTTCCAAAATTTCTTTAAAACAATTCTTTCAAATCATATTGAAATATTAATATCAGAAAATACTTCTAAATAATATTATTATTGTATTCCAAAGTCATTCAAAAGAAATTTTCAAAACCCCCGAAACTTAAGTTCTAAATTTCCAATTTATATTTATTTTATTTACAAATCTTATTTCCACCCAATCTTTATAAGTTTCACTACTTAACAACCAACCAATTACATCCAACTATATCATTTATAAAATCTATTATTTTATATACAGAAAATATAATATGCAAAATTATTTCATTTTCCTATATTTCAAAAGAAATATTGTGTCGGCCTGTCCTATTAACTGTTTAGAAATCCCTATCGATGTCATAGTGTCCTATGCACCAACCAGAATTTATAAATACAAAACAGAACAAATTAACACAATATAAAAAACCTTTTATAACACTAACAAATACGCTCTCCCATATATATACTCTCAACGACTCATCATAGGGTATTACTACCCTATTTAATATGAGTCGGACCCCACAAAGCTAAGGTTATCGCTAAACCTGGCTCCGATACCAACTATAACATCCCGCCTTTTTGTACGTTTTAAGCAGGCACACGTGCTGACTCAAACCATACAGAAGGGCGGATTGTTATTAGGGTGAATCAGAAAAACAGAGAAAGAAAAAACCAAAACAGAATCTCGCAGCGGAATAACAAAATATAATAATCAAATAACAGTTCATGAAGCCGTATACAAAACATTTGATTATACTTATACAATACAAATCAGAGTTACACATATCAAAATTAAACAAATAATGCAGCGGAACAGTATGAATGTAGTGGAATAAATATAGTAAATAATAGTAGTACAAATCTTCGTCTTCGTCCTCCAGAAATAAGGTCTTCAAATCCTAAAATGCTCAGGCTGACCCGAGCGAATTGAGAAGACAAAACACTCGAGTCAGAACTAAAAGATCTTATGTGAGTTAAATCAACGGTAAATAACTATGAGTGGAACGGCGTCAGAGATGTTTACGGGGTTTGACATTTCCTATCCAGTGTCTAACTTGAGTGCAGTAACTTAAGAGATGTTCGGGATTCATATCTCATAAGGATCTGTTAACTATCTACTATGCAGTACAATACACTATTATAATATGTCTATAGTAAGATAAACTATTAAAATAGCATTAAGGCGTTACCCATTTCCCCCATAACACATTTTTATATATTCCCATAGTCTACACACTACCGTAATCCCGTCCGTACTGGACGTAGTCAGAGGGCACTCCATAGGTATGGTACAAAACAAACTCATAGTGGTCTCAATAGGGTAGGTGACACGGCACAACTAGGCCATGCCAGGGTAGATATACCAGTTACACTTCCGGACTGGTGGTAACGCATAGCAGCTACTACCGCCTACCTCGGAACACACTCCCAAATCAAAAATCGAGGGTGGCCACCAAATCAGTCGCAAAGTCAGAATATAGTATCGAAGGAGTGTGCCCGATCGGAGGAATGATCTCACTTGGCCCGTCAATTGCTCCTATTTTAGCCACCTTAAGCTAACTCATGGGAGTCAGGTCCACGTATATACCTCATATAGGATCGTCGCCAACCATCCTACTTTATTCTGGAATCTCCACCGCGTACACAGTTGTCAAAGTGGTTTTCGGTATTGGCAGAGAGTATGACAATATCCGATCCCGGTCTCTTTAACAACCAATCACTTATTACACACCGGATGGTTCTTTTACATTTTCAAAATCATTTCATAATTGATATCAAAATATCATATTCAATTCAAATCATATCACTTTCTAAATCATTACTTACTTCCGAAATCATATTCACTTTTGAAATCATATCACATTTGAAATCATAGTTCGAAATTATATTTCCTTTCAAAAGTCATATTTCCAAAATAGGCTAAACTCTCATTTCAAAATATCATATTAAACCAAATATGTTATTTATTTCCCAACTTAGGTTATTACATCATTAACCATATTCACTTAAAAAATCGAGAATTTGAATATAAAATCCATAAAATCGCTCGAGTCTATCATTTCAACCCATAACGATTTTTCCCTAATCTATAGATCATCCGAGTATGTATTATTTCAACCCATAGTGAACTTGCAGTTTATAATGATATAAAACAAAACATCCATTCATCCAATATCAACAATCAACATCCATCACAATCATCATCTAGAACAATCAATAAATATCAATATAGAACTGATAATCAATAATAGGTATTTAACTGGTAATTTATATTTAATAATAAATTAAATAACAATTTAATTCAAATAAATTCAAATTAACTAAAATGATGATTCAAAATATACCAAAGAGTCATAAATAAATTTCCAATCACATCACAAATCTAATTTAACAAACATAAGAAATTTTAGAAGTTGCGAGTGGGTTAAAATACTCACCTTTGAATTTAAATTGAATTTAAATTCAATTTAAGCCCAAAATTTGAACAGTCTTAGAATTCGTCCAAACCATCGTCAAAAAGTTTGGAATTTTGATACGATCCCAGTGGATCAAACCGCGCGTGAATCAGAGTTCGTATGTAAAAGTTATTACAGTTAGAAGATATACGAGTTTAAATATATAAAAGAATAAAATAATATGGAAAAACACGTCACCTTCGTTCATCACGCAGACCGCACGCGACATAGTCCCACGAAACCCTAGAGCCGCCGCCGCATAGGCAATTTTAGCCTCGCCCACATCCATCTCTAGCCCGATCAGGCACCACCGCTGTCTTCCCCTATCTCTGCCGCCCCCATAGGACGAGCGCGGCCAACCACGGCACTCCCAAACTTCACCGTCGCCGCCGCCGTACTACGCCAATATCTAGCGATTCTTTGACCAACTATGATAGGCGAACCGTATGGATCGACTCCATATGTCGTGCTCTACGCCTCAGCAGCCTCAGATCACCCTAACGACGACGATCCACCGTTGAACGAGAAGCTATCCAATAAACGGCCGAAACTACAACATCAATTTCTGGCCACCTTAAAACCCAAATCGAAAAACAAATCACATATTTGACTTGCGCTCGTCCAGAGCTTCAAATCGATAATATAATTCGATATAGTTTGGAGGAGTTTGAAATTTTGATTTGGTTTTGGTTTTGATTTTGAATTTGCAATTGGGAATTAGGGTTTGTTTGCCATTGGAAAGAGAGGAACAAATGAAATTGTACGTACATACAAATTGAGTTAAGAAACACTAGGGTTTATAACAGGATATTTATAGATAGGTCAGAATTAGAAATGAATGGACAAGATTGGTTTGAAGGTTAAGCGATAAACGACCCAAAAAGCCTGTTCTACCTCCGGAACGAAAATGGGTCATCCCATATATCAAAATAGATGTTTTCTGTATATTTAAAATCAATGGAATAGGTTTCAAGTCCAAATTCCATCGTATGAAGAAGTTATGTTAAAATCAGCTTATTTCAAATTAATTTCAATTGATTTTAATTAAATTGATTTCTAGGCGTTTCGAGTCCGTACGATCAAACGACAAGTCCGATCGCTAAGAAACTTGAAATCTTACAAAAATTCACTGTTACGGATCCGATGAAACTGGTTTTGTCGAAATCCAAGACAGTTTCCAAAATGGCTATATTTCAAGTTGATTAAATAAATTAATATTAAATTAATTAATCACCTTTTAATTCAATATTTATAGACTAGGAGATTCTTATCAATTTTGATTGCAAAGACATTTATAATAAATTAAAATAAGTTTACATATAAATTCAGTGTTAATTATTTCAATAATTACAGTGTTTAATTTCAACTAGCATTAATCATATTAATTATAATTTAATTCCAATAATTTGTTTTAATTTAATTTCAGACTATATTAAATCAATTATTACTCAAATAACATAGTTAATGTTTGTTTTACATTTATTACATTAATATACTCCAATTTCCATCTTCTATTTGTATTAACTACTATATTTCAATTTCATTGAATTTTGTCAATTTCACACATTAATAAAAATTTAAAATCTCAATTAATTATTTTATCTTGGTCTCATTCTTTTTATTACATCAATTATCATATTATGAGTAGAATTTACATTGGTTACATCTTATTGAATTAACATTCTTCACTTACCAATTTAATCCACATTAACTGCAATAATTAAGTGAATTAATTGCAATTGATTTCAAATTAAACTTAACAAACTAAGAAAATAGGTAACGTATAATAATTGTTGTCATTAACTCTTAATCACACTTTTAAATTCATTATTTACAAACAAATGTTACAATTACTTACATAACACAGATTTTTATTCAATTACCATTTATTATATACTATTTCATTAATGAATTGAATATTTACATTTGTTTTCCTATATTCACTGTATAACCAAGTATAACCTTTACATTATTTCAATTGATTGGAATTCCATTCAAGCTGTTAATAATTTACTTTAATTAACATTGTTACCTTTCATTTTAGTTGTTTCATTATTAAATTACAAATTTTTATTTCTTTCAATATTTAATCACAGAATCTTATTAAATTAACCATTTTAATTACCAAAAATTTATGGGTCGTTACAACCCAATTTGAATTGGGCTTTGGGATAATTTCAAATTTATTTTGAAATTAAAGTAAAATTTTTAAATTTAAAATTTAAATTTAAATATAATACATATTATAAAAGTTATAATATGAATTTTCAAAATATTTGAAAATGTTACAAAATTAATTTCGAAAATATTATTTATTAATAATATTAATAAAATAAGTTAATTAATTAAATATATATACATGTATAATCTATATATAATACGAAAACTTCATTTTGAAGCTTTTGAAATTACTAGAATGTCCACTTGAACTTACAATATACGGTAAGGATGTTTTGGTCATTTTATCTATCAGGTTCTTATGCACAACTCCAACCACAATATACGCTTTTCCTCTCCTTACCTTCCTGCCGCCTTTCATTTTTATTTTATGAAAATCATCTCTTCTTCAAAAGAAGGAACTCCTACTAAAAATTATACGCTGAAACACTATAAATGTTCACAAAAAATGTAGCAAAGCGTCCCAATCATTTCAAACAAACTAACTTTATCAAGCGTCTTTGAAGAAATTGAGGTTTCCATTTGGTAAGTTAGATCATATATTCTATTTCTATTTGATTGGAAATGATCCAAGTCTTAAGCACAAAAATCAAATAATGATAAGACGGCCATGGGAGTGATGAGCAATTCAGATTCCTAAATGTGGTTGCCAAGGTTGTGGAGCCAACAAGTATTTTTTTGATTTGATCTAAACAGGCTTTTTCTATGTCAGTTTCCACTATTTTTTTTCCAATGGGATGATATTAATATGACTATTGTTGACCTCTCTTTTTATTTCATAATCAAAATAGCAGTATATTTAAAATGGCCAAGTAATTTGTGTAGGGACCATTTAGGAATATGCTATGTTTTGTAGTTAAAGTTGATCATTTTTTGGTTCTCTTTAGGTTTCACTATAGGACATTGAAGTAATTCTACTTTCAGAAATTATTAAAGATAAAGAAGAGCATGATCTATGATGGAAGAAAATGGTTTTAGGGAACCATTTGGTTTTGTTTTATTTGGAGACCACGTTTGGTATATGAATACTAAACCTTAGTTAGCCTAAAATTGTTAATTCATCATTGTCCAAAAGTTTAATATGTAACGGATTAATCTTTTTATAAGTGAGTTCACTAAATTTACAATAACAATTATTTATGGCTGCAAGTATGGTCTTATGCATACTTGAATCAATGTTATTTGTCCATTTTGTATGTTTAACATTAACCCAAGATGCTATAATAAATATAAAACATCTTACTTATATTTTCAATTGTTAACTTGATTATTACTTTTTTTTTCCTTTTACACCCTCTGAGCGTGATAAGAAACTAAGTACTAAATAAGAAGATTTAGTATACTATATTTATATTGATCATGGATATAATAGTAAAATTTGCGAGATATTTAAATTATAGTTTCGATCATATAGGAACATACATACAAAGTGTTGCTACTTTTATTTAAGTAAGTATGCATACTCTTACTCTAAAATTATCTTAATATATAATAATAAGTAGGTATTTACTGATACATTTTATGAAGGCCGTTTCTATTATCCTGAAGAAGACTAGAGGTATCCGCCAATGTTTTCAAGGGTGTGCTCCCAGTCAAAATTTTGGTCTACTCCTGCCTGAAACATTCAATGTAAAAGACTCTAACCATTATTTTCAATATTTTCACTTCATTCTTTTCCCTTATTCGGGTAACACAATTGGTTATGCCACGTACCCTGACTTATTGGATTATATGAATTTTATTACATGAAATAACTTAGTCGTACTTTCATATATAACTTTTGTTTTATGTAATCCATAAAATTTGAAATAAGTTAGATAATTTTGGTTGATACTTTTATTTCAAATTCATGACTATAAATCTGCATAGCATATTTTTCTCATTCAGCATTTACACAAAAACCCAGTTAATAATCAAAAATGTATTAATGAGTTTATTTGTGTATTTTTCATACCATTTTACACTAAAAAGAAGTTAACTTAAGTATTATCTACGAATATAACCATTGTTTCACAAAAAATAAATTTACTTCCATTTTTGCACACGTCCAACGGACATTCCTAATGTATTGGTATATATAATGATATATGTTATGTTGTCTTGAATTGTTTAAGGCAATATAAGTATACATGTGTGTATAAAAGTGTTTTCGAAATTAATAGATTTTAATTAAAATTGTTTAATTAAATAAATTGATTAAAGGTTAATTAATTAAATAAAGTAAAGGTTAATTAAATAAATAAATTAATTAAAGGTTAATTAATTAAATAAATAAATTAAAAGGTATAACTAAATAATATACACATATATATGATATATGTGATATACTATAAAGGTTATAATATATATTAAATATAAATGTTATATTAATATAAAATTAATTAAATAAGATTTAATTAATATTATATTACACATAAGACTATTATATATGTAATATAAAATTTAAAAGATATATAATAACAAAACTTGTATAATATGAATGTATAAACTAAAGGCGGAACATCAAAGAAACCCAAATAGACTTAAAGGGATAAATACATACGTATTGTACGTATACCATGTTTCAAATGTGTTTGACACTTGAATCACAAGGGTATGTCATAAGAAATACATTATTCCATAAGTCGATATCTATCAATATAATATATTAAAGATTATGAATCGTCGATATAATGTTGTCCTCTACCATATATATTAATAAACTACTTGCATACTCCTTAGTTGTTGAGTAAACTCAAGTTAGGGATGTTATGTCTAGTATTATTAATATATTGAATAGACGAGGTAAGATAACTATATGTATTTGTTGAGCAAACTCAAGGTATATATACTATACTTAGGCCATCGCGATATGGTAGGTACGAGTGAATAATTTTCGTTTCGATTTTTGAGCAAACTCAAAGTCGAAGTGAAATTAGGCAATGTACCATGGGTTAGGAGTTGTATATGATACAACCGATAAGGATTTATCCATCATTCATGAAGCCATGACTTGTTAAGAAAACTCAAGAATCAAATTCCAAGATGGATGAGTCTAACACGCACTAGTGAAGTCAAAGGACTTCTATGTTTTGACTTAGGGTTTGGTAAAACATAAAAGACAAATGGGAGCCTTATTAGGAAAACGAAATGATAACATTTAACCCTTCTAATACTGTAAGAACATATGCTATATAATGTCATAATAATCTATATTGATAAATTTGTGCATTTAATATGATTGATAAAGCATTATCAATTAAGATATACAAATGAATTGAATTGAAGATTGACAAATAGAAATATAATATATACTTACTAATAAATGCTTCTTGCATACTAATGTTTCTATACCCATGCAAGTGCCTAATTTTACAACTACTTAATATGTTCGTAAATTTGGTCACTCATGTGTTTTGTTTGATAAGACCGTGCATTGCCTTCAATGAGTTCCAAACTCAAACACAATACAATACTATGGATATTTTATCCATATACTATCACATATAAATGTTATATGGTGAACGGTTATAGTTCGTAATGTACGATACTTCAATGAAATTAGTTCATTTGAAGCAAACAAATAAATCATACCGTGAGATCGAGTATTCGATTTGATTGATTACAATAAAGATCTTATTGTGTTAAATGTGGCACTAGACCAAAACTACAGGATAGATCTAAGAACTTGATCGTTGAAATGTCGGTTTGATCAGTTTACGCAAAGTGCAACATATTAGACGTTCTCAAATGTTAAGGATGATCGAGTGTGCTTTTGTAAAGAGTTCATTATAATGTTGTAGCAAAGGTATTCTTTTAAATGGTTCGACCATTTAGAAAGAAAGACGAGTGTGCAAGAGTAGACATGATTTAAGGTACAGTTGGGATGAAGAGAGTGAATAGTCACTTATGCTTCATAAAGAAACATCGGAAATGCGAATGGTAATAATAATAATTGATACTTAATATTGGAATGAGAAATATGATCTCTATTCCAAAATGTATTTTCATATAGAAAATTGTTTTCTATAAGGTTTATTTCGATGAGTTCAAGATATTTGATCAAAGAACTCTCCACTGTATACTAGTTGCATTATATGAAATAAATAATCTATAAGCGAATGATGGACCTCCGAATTCCGTACACTATTATAGTAATGTTGGAAATAGTGAGAGCATGCCATATAGCACCTATTGATTGCATCAAGTTATGAAAATCATTTTTGTAAAACATACCGAACATTATATGTGAAATAATGACTATTTTTCAGCGTCGACCGGAAAATAGACGTAGTTCTATTTCAGTGTGAATATTATGAATATTCGTTATGAAATGAAACAATAATGCGGTACTTGTTTTCATAACAAAAGTGATGCAATTGAAAATACTAAAGTATCTAAAATTGTTTACAATTATTTTGGAATTATAGACTAAGCTGTAGTTTTGAGAAATAATTTATATTATATGATTAAGAATCATCTGATACTGGTTAATTATATGTCAAACAATTAAGGGCTATGCATCTATTTAGTGGGAGCATTATAAGAGTTGATGAACTCTTTAGATTGATACATATAGATATATGCTATTAGTCTGTTAATACCAAAATAGTTCCACGTACTTTTACAGATTCATCGATGATTTATCACAAACATGAACATGTGTATTTAATACCCATGTATAAGTCGATGATAAGCTTATAGAATATAAAACAAAAGAAAATAATTCAATATGCAATATAAATGATTCGATTTGATTGAATGAGTGAGTATATTGGAAAGAGTTCTGTATGTATCTAAAGGTCACTCCTCCCTATAATACATAATGATGTATTGATAAGGAGTAATCAAACTTTGTTGGACAAAGCACGATTAATGATAAGTGAAGTTGAGTTAAACACTTTCTATAAGGTGTTTACTTAAGAGTAGTTCACATGGTTGAAATTAATATCATCCAAAGAATAGTTTACAAAACCAAATGAGATAAGGATTTATAAGAAATCCTTACACATCATAGGCCAAAGAGTTGGCAGGTTGTGTGAGTTGAAAGACTGCATGTAATAATTGTACATAAGGGATCTTGTATGAGTCATCCCAAAAGAATTTTAGGATTAACAGTTAGTAGATGACTAATTATATGTTATGAACTAATGCAAAATCAGTTTTAATATAAGGTAATTCTTAAAACGTTTATGAATGCCTATTCCATTGCACTGAGAAATAACTGTTAGTTCCAGAAATACCAACTTCCTTGCGAAGGAATTTCTGTAAGAAATTATTTGTATAAAATGAATTTTGATATGATCCCATGATGAAATGAAATTGACTGAACCTAAATGAACACAAATACATTAGAATGTCTAATCAGTATTCTTGTACATTAAAGAGAAACTATGAGTTTCTTGTCAATGTCAAGAATAAATAATCCTCAGTTGTTTGATTAAATCATTGAGAGTATTGACTCTATAAATGGTATGATGCGCAAATCCAAAATAAATTCCAACTATATTATCAAAATATGATTTTGGTAGTTGTATTTGAAAGGATATGATCCATTGACCGTAAATGTGTCTTTAAGAGAAATATAAATAAAGTTGGAATATAGTGAGCCACATTGATAAGACTAACACTATCGATTTCAATTGTTGAAATTAACATAATAGATTCACCATTCAATGTATTCAAGTTGGTTCTGATTTTACTCACAAAATTATCACCTAGTATGACTTTATGTTTTGGTATATGTGTTGAAATCGAAGGTTCTGAATATAGATTTAACTAGTTTGTTTGCACATAACAACCAAAGTGTCTCGAAGTCAATGGGTGCGATATTGAGTTGGTGGGTTTTTGGGATCCAAGAACAGATATGAAAGTGTCATTCGACATGCAACAAAGTTGAAAAAATATTTTGTCATTAAATTGTTTGATTGTCAATCAAAATGTAAAGGAAGCGTGTACTCATAAGAAAAGAAAGTTAAAAGGTACATAAATATTTCTAAACCATAAGTAAACAACACATTGTTGATAGCTAACGATGTGTTTGTGTTAAAATCGACTTCTATTACTTTAATACTCAACGTTGGATTTGTAAATGATATCTTTTATAGTAAGTATAAAAGATATTGGGAATGTTCCAAACGGTTTGCAAGGACACCTTATTAACATATCCAATACGAAACATGTAAAATTGATTTCTTATGCATTGCCAGTAGGAATTATCATACATGTTATGTTGTTAACGATATCGTAACACTACATCAGAAAAGCCATTTCGCCACAGCTCTGAGCTATGGCAAAATGGACAGTGACTAATATTTAGCCATGACTCAAAGCCGTAACTAAATATAAATTAGCCACGGCTTAGAGCGGCTAATTATCTATAGCCACGGCTTAGAGCCATGGCAAATTTATATTTCGCCACGGCTTTGAGCCATGGGTAATTTTCCTTTTTTTATTTTCAAAAAAGAGTTTTTTTCCTTCTACAATAACACTATGTATCTTGAAATGAATAAATACATAACACCCAAGTATCAACTAACTGGCAGTATAAATGAACAAAGAGTTTGAATTGAAATAGACAATTGTTTGCAGTATCCAGTCTTATTTCCAAAAAAACAAAACAAAATGTCATGGCACCACCAAACCATCTACCTATGTTCATGATATAACTATTAGAGAGTCATTTCTATACCAATCCTTTACACCCTAATTGAAATAAATAAGCTTTTACATGCATTCACTATCTGCACTATCTTCACTGCAGCCTCCCCATATTTGATTGGAAATGTAAACTACTTGTGTGACCATCAAAGAAAAACTGACACTAAAACCTCCTGTAACTTGAGAAGAATCGATATCAGGGTTCCAAGTCATGTCACTATTCATTGACTTGGGTGTTTTTATAATGTCCCCTTGTTGAGATGATTTAGATTCTAGAAGCTCCCCAATAAATATATGGTTTTCTGATCATAGACAGTCCAAATCAAACTATGTAGTGAATATTAAATTCAAAAAGACAAGACAAATCATGATAAGTATCTTACTAAGTACGTGAATGGCAAAATAAGCACCGAGCTAAGAAGTTTACTAGTTGTTATCTGTGTTGCTTCCATGGGTGTCAATGCTGGTGGAACCAGGCTAACAATCAACTATAATCCTGGATAAGAAGGCTTGCTTTTAACTTTTTATCTGAGAGCTAAAAGATTCTACAATAATCCTTTTGCATTGAGTAATTCAGAACTAGATGACTTTACCCCTTGATCAATGTATGACCATGATGAACTCCTAGTTGAATACGCCTTTATCTTAGAAATGATTATGTCATGTATGGTAGATCCCAGTCGTTGGCTATTCAATAAAATAAAAACTATGATGAAGGCATTTAAGCGCATAAAATTGTAATCATACTAATTGTATGCATTGTTATTACATATCATAATAATCGAATAAAAACATCTTTTACATGAGAACTAATATTAACAATACAATCAAAACAAATAACTATTTTCATTTGAAAATTGAGATATTTTCCCAAGATGAGAAATGGGTTAATTCAATACACATCCGTAGGGAATTTGTCAATTTGTTCATGTTGGTGTTAAAATGTTCAGCCAAACCCAAACTAACTTGTTGTAGTTAGGCCATGAAATATTATCTTGCTTAAATATTCTAGTGATATTAGAAGAGCCAAGAATAATATCAATAAAGAAAGAAAATTTAATATATTGATAACTAAAAGACAAAATATAATGAATCGTAAATAAATCTCTCATGATAGTTTTACCAACTATTAATATCTATGTATAAGCAAGTATATATATTTCATATAATGAGTCGCAGAAGTTATAATTTCTCTCACCCAAAAAATTGAGCCGAATATGGAGATGGTCGAATATCGTATTTGCTTAGGAGAGTTTGTGGATAGGGAAAGAGTGAGAGTGATGCCCAATTGTGAGCATGGTTTTCATGTTGAGTGCATTGGGAAGTGGCTTGTGGGTGCTGTAGCGACCCACTGTTCCGTACCCTTTGAGTTGATAATAATTCTCTCTTGTTCAACCTAAATTGTACGGAAGAGCGAATAACTAGGGTAAAGAAGAAAAAAGAGATAGAAGAAAATAGAACAAACACAGAATCTCACCAAACGCAGCGGAACAAAACATAATACATAGCATCAATCTGGACAGTTATAATAACTTGTCCTCATACAGCGGAAATATAAATCAAGTATGGAAATACGTCTCTGTCATCCAGCAAGTCTCCTGAGCTCCATAGCATCCTATCATGAATCTGTAATACTCAGTCTGACTCGAGCATTATAATAAAATAACACCCGATTCAGTCTGGAAAACCAGCGTGAGAAAACACACTCAATTTGAATTATTAAAGTTATAAAAATCCTTTGAAAAATAAAGGTATCTCGTAAGACCATGTCACACATAAACACGACGGGTTTTTCCCTTACAATAACCAAATTTTTTTAATCAAAATCGTCTAATATTATAATAGTGTCTAAACAAAGTAAATAGAAAATAGCTAAAATGCTTGCATCTCACGTTTCAGCATAGTTGGGCACAATCAAAACCGTACGGCGCTTATTGGAGAATGGATTCCATACAATGACTAGGCACTGGGGTACTACCTATCATGGTACACCTCTAGAAAAATGTACCGAGGACCTCGCCGGGATCCCCTACAACACAAGACCGGCCCTATCCCTAATCTGGATAGAATCGAATATGTATCACCCCGGGTGTAACGACCCGACTTTCCAGACCCGGAAAATCGAACCATTTTTGTTAAGAAGAAGAGGTAGAAGAAGAAAAATAGAAAACAACATCAGAATCTAACCATCGCAGCGGAATAAAATAAAATATATATTAACAGATCTTTACACAAATCAAAACTATATCAGTTTTATATAATATAGCATCAGAGTATACACCAGAGAACACATAACATACAACTGGACAATAACCATATCATGTCCTCAATACAACAGAGTACAACAATCAACACAGCGGAATATATATATATAAACAAGTACGGGAGATACGTCTCGCCATCCAGCTCATCTCCTGAGCTCCACAGCATCATATCCTGTAACCTATAATACTCGGTCTGACCCGAGCATCATATAAAACAATATCCGAGTCAGTCTGGAAAACCAGCGTGAGAAAATCACACTCAATTGATTATTAAAGTTTCAAAAATCCTTTTGAAAATAAAAGCATCTCGTAAGACCACGCCACAAATAAACATGTCGGGTTTTTACCTTACGATAGCTAAAACACTTTATATCAAAATCCTCTGATATTATAATAGTGTCTACAGAAAGTAAAATAGAATCTAGCTGAAATGCTTGCATCTCACATTTCAACAATAGTTGGGCATAATCAAAACCGTACAGGCACGTAGGGAGAATGGATTTCCAACGAATGACTAGGCACTGGGGTACCACCTGTCACAGTACGTGGCCTAGATCACAGTACCGAGGAGTACGCCCGCTCCCCTGCAACACAAGGCCGGAATCATCCCTTACTGGATAATTCCAAGTAAAATCACCCCACGGTTGGGATCAGCAACCGCAACACTAAGCCGAAATAAAAGGGACATCTAGACAGGGATGACCTTACTCTCAAGTGGGGGCTACCCACGAAGCCTTGCTGCATAACCCCTGATTTTCAGTCATTCCCGGTTGATGAGGTTCGAGGCTAAACGATACCTTTATAGCACATATCCCTTAGAATGCCCATCGTCCACCTGACGATGTCACGAAAGCATTCGTCCATACAAGTCCGTCCCGGGTTCGAACGGAACCGAAGGCACTATTCCTACTACATCCATTTTGGAAATATCCTCAGGATTAGTAGCGACTAGCCCTTGCACTTCACAGCTCCATCTTCGACTCTGAAATCGTTTTCACGAAACGTACAAACCGAATCGAAGTGGTATTCGAGTCTCCAGACCTAGAATCCCGGTATACGGAAACTCGATCCCGGTCTCTTCGAAACGATCAGCGCATTTGGCCAATATTGATAGTCGGTTATTTAACTATCAATTAACATCCACAAGCAACCATCACACAATAAATAATTTCCCACATTATTTATTTGCCCAAATATCTTTCCAAGATATATTTCCAAATTTTCAAAGCTCATTTGAAAACAATTCCAAACAGTTTCCGCTTACGGAATACATTTCCAAATATTTATTTCCTCTGAAACACCAAGTACAAAACACTTTTAGATTTTAAAATAATTTAAAACACTTTATTTTAAATATATCTTATAACATTGAAATCAAACTACTTTAATACTTTATTAAAAATATATACTTTAAAATAAACCACTTTATAATATAAACTAAATTTCTCCTTTTAAAACATAATAGCAAATCACTTTTATATAATTACTACAATAATAGATTTTTGAAAATACTTACTTAGGAAATTAACATTTAGAAATAATCAATTTTCTAAAACATGCTTTTAAAAACACAATTAGAACTTTTAACTTATATTAAAAATTGCTTTGAAAACGTACTTGGCTATCCAGAGAAATACACTTCTCATTCCCATCTTTTAAAAATAAATCAACATTTATTTTTAAACCAATTCATATTCCTTTATAAATTCCCACCTTGAATTTATATCTCAAATATCCACTGATATTCCCTTTCACTTTATAAACCCAGTTTATATCTTCAAAATCTCATTTCTCTTTAAAATTCCAATTTTAAACAACCAAATCAATTTCCAATTGATTTTCCCATTTACTTTACTTACTTTGAAATAAATTTCCTTTGCTATTTCATTTATTCCAAAATACATTAACTTTTAGATTTTATTTCTCATTATGATTTAACATCTTTAAACTGAAACACAAGTTTCAGATTTCCCAAATTCCTTCTTTCTTTTTAATTACATTTAAATATTGAATTAAAATAAATTATTTATTCTTTTAAATAATATCACATAAGTTTTCTTTAAATTCAATATTTCTCTGTTTATTCAAAATTCCTCTTTCCCATATTTATTAGAATTTTGGAAATCACTTTTATTCTTAATCAGATTTATTCTCAAATTTATTCCAAACTCTTTATAATTATTTTACTTAAAAATTTACTCTTTTATTTCTTTTCAAAAATTCCATTCTAGAGATTTTGATAACTCAGCATATCCAAATCGGTCCAACCAAACCATAACATCCAATTATCCATATAAGTCATCACAGGATATCAAAATCATATCATAGAATATTTAAACAAAATTAAATATTTTGAGGAATCCAGTTGGATCCCTCCAACCTGTTTCCCTGCATCCACAGATGTTAGCACAATACCAATTTCACTTCAAAGTGGAATATCGCGGTATATGGGTTTTATAAAATATCATCCGCTATTATGCGGCGCATAGGGTCTCATCCACTATATAATGTGGGAATATCAACAACTCCAATATATACATATGGCAATATATATATATTGGTATACTACTATATATATCACATCAATCAATGCAATCATCCAATCAATTATTTAAATTTAACCATTTAAATTTAAATCTAACTGAGTGAGATTAACTCACCTTTAACCATCAATTTGGAATCCATTTCCATATCGATTTGTTTTCTTCATGATTTTGACCTAGTATAAACAATTATATGATTTTATTAACATCTGAACTAATCGAAAATCAATTACCTTCTAAATACATTTAATTAACTGACTTTAATTGATAGTTAAACCACCTAGCTTATATATTAAATAGAAAATGGTTTATACTAACTGAAATCAATTATTTTTCTGCTTATCTGTATACATATTTCCGTAATATATTTTTCTCTGATCTACGAATATGTTTAAATAAAATCTAATTGAATACCTGCAGTAAATATTTACATATATTTTCCTGTTTCTACTGATACTAAAATTTAATCTGCATAATACACTAGATTTCTTTACTGTAGATATATCTTCCTAATCTACAGATTAATTGGAGAAATGGATAAACCTCACCTTATTGTCGAGTGACATCGTTGCACTACCCAACCCACGACTGCGCGACTTCGGCCAAAATCGCGAGTTTCAGCTCGCGCTCACATCCTCATGACTCGCCCTCGACGAAGGATCCTTCCTCCAGTGCTCGAGAAGATCACGACCATCACGAGCTCGATCTGGTCGTACCCAAGTATCGCGACCCATAAACGAGAGCTGCCTCCCTCGTCGACCGAAAATCAGCAGCCACGCATCGCCGCCTTCACCTCGCTGGACTTTCGCCTCCTTCCACGCGTTCGAACTCCGCGTTCGACACTCCAAAACCCCAAATCGATCGAGACTGTAGCAGGACCTCAAATCAGCAGTAGAAAATATCGCGTAGGAGCAAGGACGAGCCAACGATGGCTGATGGAATAGCCAAGTTCGCAGCGATGATTAACTCGAAGGCGTTGATTTGCGAAACCCTAGTTTTCTCTTTTTTCGAATAAAGGAGGGTGGAGGGAAATTCAATTCGAACTGGAAGAGGAATCGAAATATGAAGGAGAAAATGGAATGCAGGGGAATTCAGAGAGGTGAACAATTGAATGAGAACTGGGTTCTTAACGAACGATTTTGATTTCATTCAGTCTTATCATTTTCTTTGTGTGGATTTAGAGGGGTAAAGGAAAGATATTTTGCGTCATGGCGTATGGAAGAAGGAAGTAAAATAGTGACCAAAATAAAACGATATTAACTTAAAATTTACGATATAAGCTGCGATGCGTTTATCCATCGTATGATCACACGACAAATCCAAACACCCCAAAATTTGAGATCCGGTAATAATACAATATTACGGATCCAATGGGACCGGTTTCGTCGAATTCCGAGACTGTGCCCCGGACGACTATTTTTAAATTTAATTTAAACGATATATTTTAAAACTGAACAAAACACAGTTAAATTTGATTCTATCACTTTTATTATCTTCGGTATTATCAATATAAATTTACAAGCCTTCAAATATATTTTAACCAGCTCAAAATTTCAGATTCAATAATTTATCCAATCCCGATAATTAAATTTAACAATTAATTATCCAACAAATATTGATATTTGAAATTAAAGTTAATAATTATCTTTTTAATATTTAAAATTAATTAAATATTCCTATTTCAATTGCTCAAAAATTCTGGGTCGTCACATTGTTCCCACCCTTAAAATCAAGCGCTCACTTTTTCCATGCACAACCATATCCATAATTTATAATATATCAGAGGGTATCTAGAAAGGTGATAACATACTCCTAATTGGGTGCGACCCACTTAGCCTTGCTGCATATCCCCTGATTTTCAGTCATTCCGATTGATGTGGCTTGACGCTACGATTACCTTTCAAGAACAATTTCACTTAGAATGCTCATCGTCCTCCAATGACGATGTTCTGATAGCATTCGTCCATACAAGTTGTCCTGGGTCTGGACAAACCAAATCACCGCCTTCACTATCTTCACGATATTCATTCGTAACGCTCAAATTGGATCAAAGTGGTTTTCGGATAATTAAATCTGATCTCGGTCTCTTCGAAACGATCAACGAAATTGGCCAATATTTGATCGTCGGTTATTTAACTATCAATATAACACACATACGCAGTCATTAGGCCTTATTTTATAAATATTCAAACATTTATTTCAAATATCTTTACAAAGATATATATTCATCTCTTTCAATATTTCAATATTCGAAAACAATTTCAAATATTTATACCCATAACAGGATAATTTCAAACCGTCTCAATACTTAGAAATATTTTCTTCCAATTCAATTTATAATTCAACACTTTGAAATTATTTCTATAACAAAAATCTCGCAGTTAAAATATTTCAAATCCTTCCCGCTCAATACTTAGGAAATATCTTTAAGTATAACTTTCCAAAATCATTTATTTTCCTATACTTAGGAAATATTTCATTTATTCCCTATTCCTCAAATCCTTTACAATTCACTTGTAAATTCCTTATCTCACTTTTAACAAATTCTATAAGTGCTAGAATCCATTAATTAATTTCCTTCAAAATTTCCAAAATCGATTACACTAGTCTATAATTCCAACCACCCATTTCTAACTTCCTTTAGGAATTCTAATTCATTTTTCGAAGTTCTCTTTTCCAACGATTCAGAAATTTCCTTAAATTTTCCAAAATTCCACTATAAGATTTCTCTTTTAAAAATCATTACCATTTAACACACTTCGTTTATGAATCTCGAGAGCATTTATAAATCAATTCCAATCACTTCCCAAACCTCAATATATATAAAATAAATATTAAATAATAATAATTTATTTCAAAACATGTTTAAGTATTTATTTAAAAATCATAACATTTTAAATAAAACATAAAAACTCATTTCCAACTCATTTTAATATAAACTAATCGGTTTACAAAATTGATTATAAAATTTTGAATTTTATTTCAATGAATATTCGATATTTGAAAAATGCACTTCTGGAATATTCCAATAATAACTAGCTTTTAATTATATAGTTTAATAAATAAAATTTCCTTTTAAAACAAAACTTAATTTCTTAACAAGAATATATATTTTCTTCAAAAATCCCAATAACCAATTTAACTTATAAATCCCTCACGATTTACAACACATCAACCCCATTCCGATTTCTAACCATTTTCACTTTTCAAAATAGAGTCCACTATTTTTTTCCAAACCCCATTTCCATATCTCGATATAAATTTACACTGTGGAATTTTATTCCAATTTATCAATTGGTATTCTTTTCCTTATTTATAAATATCGTTTATAAATTTATAAACCCATTTGAGTTTTCACTTATTTATAAAACTAATCCCATTTATAAAATCTCATTTTATAAATCCATTTTCTTAATAGATTCCATTTATTTCGCAAATCCATTTAAAATATCAATTTCAACTTTTTTTCCTATTTACCATAAATATCATTTAAAAATCCATCGTTTAAAAATCCTATATAAATTATTTTAAAGTCCCTATTTTAAACATTTTTACGAATAGATAAGTACAACCCCAATATCAAATCATTTATTTATCCAAATCATCTTTCTTTAAAATAACCCAAATTTCGATATAAATATTTTTATATTCAAAATCTTCTTTTAAATTCCTTCAAATTCCAAAATAATATTTATGGTATTAAAATACCAAAATTCAGGCCAGTGCAACTATAGCATCCAATAATTTACATCATAACAATAATCTATAACAGATTATTCTAACACATCATATATTACTGTATATGGAAAACAATCAATATAAATTTGAGAAATCCAGTTAGATCCCTCCAACCTGTTTCCCTGCATCGACATATGTTAATACAACATAAAAATACCAATCCCACTTCAAGGGGGATATTGCGGTATATAGGGTCATCCGCTATTATGTGGGCGCATAGGATCTCATCTGCTCCAACATGCGGGAAATATATCCAACTACTAATATATATACTACTATATATAATATCACATTCAACTGACAATTATATATGAATTCATCCTATCAACCAATCAATAAATTTTAATTCTTATAAATTTAAACCAGTAACCAAATCGAGTGAGATTTACTCACCTTGATTTTTAAATTCACCAAACCAAATCTGTAGCGTCGGTTTCACAGCTACGAATCCAACTCGACTCATTCCATGATTTTGGATCTCGTATGCAAATTTTTATTAATTTCATTAGCTAACCCAAGTTAAATTCTTAATTAAAAAATCAACTATGAAATTTAATTTTAAATACAGTGTATACCTCACCACTACACGCGCTCATGACGGAGGACTCGACTTCCACGCTGCCTCACCCCGACTGTAGCCATTGCCTCCACCAGATCGAGCGCCTCCCTCAGGCGAACTCCACGCGCCAGCACCCTACCACCCACACGCCTTCCAACCGAACGCACCACCTCGACCACGCCCTAGCCATGCCGCACGCGACCCATCACCTCGAATCGACTATGGGTCGCCGCCCTTCCTTCGAACGCTGCAGCAGTCACTCGTGCGTTTCCCCAAATTAATCGCAGTCAAAACCTTGCCACACGCCCACAGTACAGCCAATCATCTCGAGACATGCGCGATCGCGAGCCCAACTCGATCGACTTCGACAAAAGAACGCAACTTCCACCCTCTTAATCGTAGCATCCACTCAGTCGCCACCACACTCGCCTCGCGCTCGTGTTGCCTGGAAGCTCTCACACAAATCCCCATCGCTTCGCCTCGACCTCCACCCTTCGCCGTCAATCTCGACTGTGCCGCCACCTTTGCGAGACCCTCCACCAATCGCCGTGTTTCCCCCTCACGCACGTGTAGGCGCTGCCTCGCGATGTTCTGATTATTTTATTTTCGTTCGATTCGATCTCGGTGGGAGATAATGAAGACAAAGAGGATGGGCTCGCGATTTCATTTGTAAGCAAAGGAGAGAGTTACGCGATTTTACAGAAGATAGTTTTTTTTTTATTCGGCATGAATTCGAACTTTGAAGGAGAAGAGGGATTTTCCATTTTATCTGGAGAGGGGAAATGTTTTTTAAAAAAAGAAGATAAGTATGAGTTTTAAACAAAGAACGGTGGATACAAATAAAGATTAGGGTGGCTGATGGTATAGGGTAGCTGATGTGAAATGTTAGGGTGGCTTTGAAATGAAATAAATTGACCTTGATTTGAAATTTAAAATTTTATTTCCAAAATATCCCGCTTAGCCTATCTTGAAATCCCGGATCCCTATTAAGGCGTGCCGCCTGGCGTTTATAATGTTATACTGCTATTCCGAACCCAATGGAACAAGTTTCGAGTCCTAATTCGATCGTATATGGAAGATATCTTTTTAAATCGACTATTTAAATTAAATTAAATTAAATTATCTCCATTTGTTTTTAGATCGTACGACCAAACGGTGAATCCAAACGCTATGAAATTTGAAATCCAATAATAACACATTATTACGGATTCAATGGAACTAGTTTCATCGAATTCCGAGACTATGCCCCGGATCGCTATTTTAACACGTCGACTAAATCGACGATTCCAAAATTTGCGGAATCACTTGAAATTTAAATTTTAAAAACTTACTAACTAAATTAAAATTTCGAATCCAATATTTAAACCATTTAATATTTAAAATCAAACGACGAAAAATCTGGATCGTTACAGGTGCTAGGGATTGCTGCTCTACTTGTAAGACTTCTTGTACACCACTCATCACTCAAGTGTGCAAGTTTGATTGACTTTTCCATTGAATTGTAAACTAGGTAATGGAAAATATGCCTGAAATTTCATTGCTTTAGTTTATATGTTAGTGGACACTTTTGTTAGTTTTGTTTTGAATCGCAAGTTTATATGTTAGTGGTTTTTTTATGTTTTACCTTCTTACCGTCCTTTTATTTTCATCATACACCTGATCCAACTTTTTCCTTTGGATAACTCTCTCATTTTATACTTTACCTTGTAAGCAATCTGTTGAAAAGTGGGTTGAAATAGTAAAGGAAATTAAATACTGAAGAATAAAGGTGAGACTTAAAGTGAAATTATACTGATCAGTTGAGAACTTTTTGAAATAACTAGTGGAAAATGATATGCACAATAATATAGTGTAAGTGGACACTCTACTAAATGAAGGTTGAAGTGCAAAATAATATTATATTTTTTAAGAACATGTTACTTTTCATTTGTAAACAAATATATAGATAGATGCGTGCTAATATCTACTTACCAACTCTAAGCTTACGCATCAAAAAAATTGTTCGAAGAATCTATTTATCAAAAGCAAAAGTAGTTTTTTGAGTGAATAAACCAAACCGCTAACGGAAGCCATTGACTTTAGGTTAAAAAAAGATACTTATCAGCAGCACAAAAATTAAAATTGAATATAAGAAATCATTATTGACACCATAATGGAAGTTTATCTTATAAATATCAATGAATAAAAAGATTACACAATAAACGCGAGCGTAACAACCTTAACTCATATTTTGAAACCATTTAAGATAGATTATGTATAAAACATCCAATACAGCTCACATATTAACATTGAAACATAATCTGCATATTGCTCTGGATGCAGGAGCAATTATGTTAGTAGAAATTGTTAGCCACAAGAAACGAGGTAATAGATATATTCAAGTACTAGCAATTATTGCATATAATTCTTATTCAAGAAAACCATACATATACATGTTTGAAACCCAAGTATATTTGTTTCACTAACCATTGAAGTCTGTGTGCACAAGATATGAGATGCAAAACTAGAATCTTATACGTCCAATTTGCTAGATAAGTCGAAATATAAGAGGGAAAAAAGCAGTAACATCTTTAATGGCTTATTTATTAATTCACACCTTCCCTTCTTTAGTAACATCTTCATCAAGAATATGCCTACATTCGTACCTATGAGATCTAATTTTGACAATCAATCTAAATTGGGTGAAGTTAATCAGATGCACCAATGTGATATCAAAAATGAAATGAATTTACCATAAAACACACAATGATCCTTGCCATTACAAATTATAATTCATGAAAAAGTTCTCTATTCTTGGATATTAAAATCAGATTAATGTATACTCATATTAACTTGTTAATGTATGTGAACTTCAATACCTACTTCTAAAACCATGTTAAAATTCATACTGATTAATAAATTTTTCTAAACACCCACCTAATACAGCATGAAAAAAGAAATATTGCCAAAAATATGAGTTAAGCTCTAATATACTACATGCTAACTCAGGCATACCACATTCTTTTTCAAACAAATTAAGAAGCCATAAACATGCATGTTAAAAACATATTACGGAATATTGTGTAATTATGGAACACAATACAAAAACTAACTCAAGTCACTACAATCTTTTTCAGGCAAACTAAATCCATAAACGTGAATGCTAGTGGAAATATTATGTAATTGCGAAAGCAGGAAAATTGCTCTATGTTAGCATTGGCCATCTGTTTGATTTTATTATAATATATCTAATGATTGTAAAATAATAAGATACGAGAGCACCAATAATATAGAAACTACTTCCATTTTGTTTGTTTGCTCCTATCATCATTTAATGGGAGAGCTTTGAGGATTACCATTAGTTGTATACAGAGGAGCAGTAAATTTTTTTAACATGATTCTATTATTGCTAGTTCAACAATATGGTCAAAAATAACAATAAAAGAAATTCTACTTCTAGTATAGTAGAATATGGATGACTGTTTTTTTTAGTAATTTCTAATTTCATAAAGGAGAAATATATTAAAAGAACTAGAAACAAAACAAAAAAAGGGTATGTGCTTTTTAAAAACTAAATACAGCACATAGTTAGTATATGTTACGAAAAGTGTGTTTAAGCGATGCTTAAGCATCTCTTAAGCATTAAATGCATGTGCAACACTTAATTTTTGAAAAAATAAAAGAATTAAGCAATGAGAGAAGCGCGCTTAATTAGCGCTTATCCATGCTTACTTGGCGCTTATCCGTGCTTTGCTTAAATTTAATATGACGATTAAGCATTGCTAAGCAAAAATTAAAAGTAAATAGTATTATTAAAATAAGAAGGAAAGTGGGCAACTGGTATGCATGGATTG
The DNA here is from genome assembly GCA_030737815.1 of Allium fistulosum. Classification (NCBI taxonomy): domain Eukaryota; kingdom Viridiplantae; phylum Streptophyta; class Magnoliopsida; order Asparagales; family Amaryllidaceae; genus Allium; species Allium fistulosum. The sequence goes on along the minus strand of CM060902.1, from coordinate 791,034,556 downwards.
TACGCAGCTTGAGTATGCTTATTTTTATTGAATTGATAAAGTAAAACCCATCTTTTCCCCTCTATGAATATACAAGTTAACTTCAAAGTTAAATTTCAAGTCTTGTGATCAATTTGTGCATGCACAGAAGATTCACTTTAGCTAATATGTTTATCATAAATTTATATAAATACCAATAATGTACGACAGGAAATTAAGCAGCTCTTAGGCGATGCTTAAACTTCATTTAGGCAAGGAGAGACTTCTATTGCGTCGCCTTACTAAGCGTTTAATATAACAGAGTATTAAAAAAACAATCATGCTAATAAACCAAAGTATTCAATATCATTTAATCATTAAATTACAGGCTTAGCCAGTTTATCAAAGTTTGCATGAAAAAAATACAATCACCCCGTCTAATCTTCTAATGCAACTCACACACATCCAACTATGGAAAAGGAGGATAACTGAATGAAAGGTTGTCTGTTGTGATAGACTTTACATTAAGGTAAAAATACCCATACATAAACTAAACCAGATGTGGAAAAGTAAAACTGCATGAATAAACTACATATAATATGATAATAATTTCTGTCTCCCCCGTGTCGCTCTTCCTTTCCGTCATTACCCTGATCTATCCCAGCAGTTAGTTGAGTCGGGGGTATCAGTTTCTGTTATCCCCCCCACCTCTTTCTTCCGCTTTTTACCAGCTACTATCTGCCCCGCTTCTGATCGATTTATGTGGCAGTGTGCAGTTCGCCTGATTCGCCTTCCCTTTTGCTTACGATTTTCTTATGCTATTTCTGCTCCTTCTGTTCCTTCGAGTCCATCTTCAGCGTTCTGCTCAGCAGAGTGCTCCCTCCCCTCTTCTTCATGCTCTCTGTCCATTACCATCCCGATGATGAGTAAGGCAGAAATTGCGCTACTGAATGAGCGTCTTGACTGTCTGTCCAGGAACTCTTTTACGGAGGTTGCTGGGGCTACTTGGTCAGCCTCGACCGATAGTGAGGAGTCCTCTGTGGCTTCTTTTGAGCCCGCGGTTTCTTCTGGTCGTCCGTCCCGTCGCAGATTGCGTAGAGTTCCATCTACTCCTCGCACCATCCGTACACGCTCTATAGCGGCGTCCGAGCAGGTCGACAGATCTACTCGATACTCACTGTATCTTGTCTGAGCTCGCTCGGTCATCCTGCTTGTTGTGGTCTGCTTATTCCTTTTTCTGCTTTTTTCGTCATGTCGAACTTTCTCTTCTGGAATGTTCGCGGTATTGGCAACGATGCATCATTGGCTAGGCTAAAACGCATTGTCCGGAAACATTCGGTGGGTTTGCTTGCTATTCTGGAACCTCTTCTAGATCCGGTAGGCATAAACAGTACCGTTTTATCTTTAGGTTTTGGCGGAGGGTCTGCCAACGTCTCGGGTAAGATTTGGATTTTATGGTCCAAATCCTATTCGGTCCACTCTATTTTTGACTCTTCTCAACTCCTCTCAGTAGCCTGCACTTCTTCTTATTTTGCTTCACCTTTTCTGTTTTCGGCTGTGTATGCCAAATGTGTTCGTTCGGAGAGGCTAACTTTTTGGACCGACATTTTAGGTCTCGGTTCTTTGGGCTTTTCTTCCTCCGTGATTGGCGGCGATTTCAATATCGTCGCATGCCAGGCAGAGAAACGGGGTGGAGCAGCCATCAACCGTCTTGCGATGACGGATTTTAACTCGTTCATTGTCGAATCTGGTCTCTCAGAGCTCCCGTTCGTGGGATCGACGTTCACCTGGTCTAATAACCAAGTGGGCCCTAGTCGTATTCTTTCCAGACTAGACCGGGTTTTCGGCACGGAGGATTGGTTTAGCTTACCTTTCTCCTTCTCGATTGTTCATCTTCATCGGACCTTCTCTGACCATTCCCCTCTATTAGTTCGATGCTCTCCTTTCTCGCTGTCAGGGCCCTCTTCTTTTCGCTTCCAAAGTATGTGGAGATCTCACCATACTTTTCATCAAGTGGTAGCTGATTCTTGGTCTGTTCCCATCGTTGGTCCTCCCTGTTCTGTTTTCAGTCGCAAGTTGAAGCGTCTCAAGTGCTGTCTTAAGGCTTGGAATACGAACGTTTTTAAGAACATATTCGATCGTGTTCGGTCTGCCGAAGAATCTCTTATCGTTGCTGAATCTTTGGTAGATGAGTCTCCGACATTATCCAACAAGGAGGCGTGGGCTTCTGCTCAATCCTTCTTTGCTTCGGAACTTCGTATTGAGAATGACTTCCTTCGCCAAAAGGCGAGGGTCAAGTGGGTGGTCGACGGCGACACGAACTCCAAGTTCTTCCACTCTTTTATTCGGAAGAAAAACAACCTTCTTTCCATTCGGGAGATCTTGCGCCCCGATCTATCTTTAGCATCCTCGCCTGAGGAAGTCAAAGATACAAATGTGACTCACTTCCAATCCTTCCTAGGATCGCCATCGGTTGCCGAAACCGACCCTTCTCTTTTAGCTTTCATTTCCAGGTTGGTTCTCTCGCCAGAAAGTGATATCCTTGCGGAATTCCCATCGCCTGAGGAAATCCGAGCTAGTGTTTTCGCTCTTAGTAAGGATAGTGCTAGCGGCCCCGACGGGTTCAACGGAACCTTTTACCGTTGCTGTTGGCCAATTATTCAGGCTGACTTCTGTCTTGCTGTCCAGTCTTTTTTCATCGGTAGTTTCCTCCCCTCTAGCTGGTCTTCCACCAACCTTTTTCTCATCCCTAAGTGCGACCTGCCGCGTGCCTGTGGCGACTTTCGGCCCATCAGCCTTTGCAACTTTTCAAATAAGGTTATTTTCAAGATTTTGGCTAGCCATTTGGCCCCTTTCCTTGAGCGTATTATCTCTTCGTCTCAAGCGGGTTTTGTTAAAGGGCGCTTAATTTCCAACAATGTGCTGTTGGCTCAGGAACTTATTTCCCAGATTGACAGGAAAGTGCGGGGCTCTAATGTTGTTTTCAAACTGGACATGGCTAAGGCTTACGATCGTATGTCGTGGTTTTTCGTCATAAAGGTTTTGAGAACTTTCGGTTTCCTGGAAACCTTCATTGACCTTGTTTGGAGACTTATCTCCAACTGCTGGTTCTCTGTGCACATTAATGGTTCGGCTAATGGGTATTTCAAGGCTGGGAGAGGTCTGCGCCAAGAAGACCCGCTCTCGCCTTCGCTTTTTGTGATCGCGGCTGAGGCTTTCATTCGCGGCCTACATACCTTAACGATATATGGTCAGATTCAGTGTTTCGGGATTCCTAGGGGCTGTCCTCTCATTTCGTCTCTGTCGTTTGCTGATGACATTGTTATATTCTCTAACGGTAGTCGCTCCTCTATTCGGAGGCTCCTTAGTTTCATTCATCTTTACGAGAGATCTTCTGGTCAGCTCGTTAACGCTTCTAAAAGTTGTTTCGTTCGTGCGAAGGATTGCTCCACTTCTCGATCTTCCTGGATTGAGACAATTTCAGGTTTCAACGAAACCTCGCTTCCATTACCCTACCTGGGTATAGTTCTGTACCGAGGTAGGAAGCTTAACGCTTATTTTGACCCTTTAGCTGACAAGGTGAGGGGTAAGGTCATTCGTTGGAATGCGGCTCTTCTCTCCCAGGCTGGCAGACTTGTTCTCATAAAGTCTGTGCTAGATTCGATGGGAACTCATGTCTTTGCGACTATGACCCCTACCTCCTCTTTCTTTCGGACGTATCGTTCTTTGGCCTCTTCCTTATTCTGGGGCAACAAGGAAGACGATCGCCGCCATCACTGGATCTCGTGGGACACGGTTTGTCGCCCCAAGAACGAGGGCGGTTTGGGGCTGCGCAACCCCAAGGATATTTGCTCTGCTTTCGCTTGCAAACTGTGGTATATATTTGGTACTAACGACTCTTTATGGTCCTCGTTCCTTCACGCTAAGTACCATAGGCTAGCGGGCTCTAATTATACAGGTTCTCCGTCCTATGCTAGCGAGACTTGGAAGCACATGCAGTCAGTGAAATCTTTATCTGATTCCCATGGAGGTCTTTTAGGCTGGGACGGTGCTTCGTTTTCCATCCTTAGAGCTTGGACTTCGATTAGAATTCCTTCCCCCATCCGCCCTTTGTTTTCCTTCATCTGGGATTCTCGATCTCCTCCAAAAGTTTCGACCCTAATGTGGCGTATCCTCCATGATGGCCTACCATTAGACGAGAATCTCCAGCGAATAGGCATCCCATTAGTTTCCCGTTGCAGTTGCTGCGACAGCGGGGAATCAGAATCCTTGAACCATTTATTCTTCGCTGGTTCCACAGCCAGATCTTGCTGGAATTTCTTCGGAAATTTGGTAGGTGTCCGAGAAATTACCAGATCTGTTAACGATCTACCATCATCCTGGTGGTCTGGGAACTCCAGGAAATCTCTTCGTTCGATCATTCATCGCTTGATTCCTTGTCTCCTTTGCTGGCACATTTGGTGTGCTCGGAACAAGGCTATCTTCGACAGTTCTCCTATGGATCCCGTGGCCATTATTCGGCGAGTCAGGAATGACGTATTCCTTGCTTTTCGAGGTTGACCTTTCAGGGGACGCATGAGCCCATGTATCCATCATCTTGTGGGTCTTCTGTCTATTACTTGTGCGTTGAGTTCCGCTAGAACTGGCGTTGGTTGAGTGATCCACTCGGGGCGTTGGTATTCAGCCGACGGTCTTGACTCTCTCATCCCCCCCCCGCTTTTTTTGTTTTGATGTGGTTGCTAGTTTTTCAGGTTCAGGATATGTAGGGAGTTTTCGGCTTTATCTTTGCCTGGGATTGTTTCCATTGGTTGCACTTCAGTTTTCCGTTCTTCTTTTCGGCTGTTGGAATTCGGAGCTCATATAGTCTTGCTGTTTGGCTGGTTGAGTTTGTTTGAGGCCGCATGTTATGGATCTCTAGGATTAGCATGTTTTGGCTTGCGGATCTCTATGGGTATTATCTCCCTCTGTTGGTGGGTGGTTTTCTTTATGGTGGACTGGCCTACACCTTTTTGGTGTAGCGAGGTTGATGGTTGAGCGGTTGTTTATTATTTTTTGAGCTTTGTCTTATGGTGCTGCTGTCAGCTTAACTTTTTCCTTTCTTTGGTTTTTTTACTGTATCTTTTTGTATCGGGTTTGTGGGAGGCATATTTTGTATGTCTTGCCGTGTTCTGTGAGCTGTTGGAGAAAGGCTTGTTTCTCCTTTTTATAAAATTCTGGTTTTTTTTTTTAAAAAATAGACTAGATAATATTTATTGGTTTTCAAACTTTACATAATTCATCTGTAAAAATAAAAGCTAAGGTGGGGTTAGGCGAAGTGTTACTTTTAATGTATATAAAATTAAGAAGAAAGCATGTATATTCCTATACTTACTTTAGACATTACGTTACATTACCGTTTTAATCTTTCCTATATATAGGTGTTAATTTTATATGAGTGTCCATTGTGCGGCTTAGTTCGAATTCAAAGTTTACCGTCCGTATTCGTCCGCTTTTCATTTAGGATACGAATTAGAACAAAAAAATTTGTATGATATTCTGTTCGTACGAATTGTCCGATGAATTTTCTATTGTCCGTACATCCTCCGTCCATTGTCTGGCTCGTACGAAGAGTCTCCGAGCCAATGCCTCGTCCGCTCCATGTCCCTCTGAAACTCTTATAGGACAGGCCACGAACACCGCCTATATCTAGTCTGGTCCGCCCAATTAAGACCCCTATTCCTATATAACAACAACAAAAATGTTAGTATTATTAGTATCAAAACTTTCGTCCCAGCTACATATTAATGACCATAGTGAAACAACTCTTACTGTTGCTTATTTACTATAAATGATGCAAGGTCGTATTTGTTACATGTATAATTTACATATTCGAACACTTCTTAGGCATCTACATAGCACCTACTTTATAATTGATAGCAATCATGTTCAGGAAGTAAATATAAGATTAACTTTGAAATTTGTTTTCCATATTTATTATGTAAATTTTGATGTTACGTTTTCTCAGTGTAATCTCTTGATGTTCGTTGATTTATAGATTCAAATATAGGCATACAACATTACAGTTATAAATTACATAGCACCAAACTTAAGGGAAGATCGCAGAATGTAATCAATAAATTAGCACCAACCATAACTAGCCACTTCTCACCCTCATCCAATAGCCAATGAATCATCTCATATGCAATCATTATCTCTCCTAAAGAATCATCAACCATTGTCTGTCCAGAGTCTTGAGACGATACCCTACAGAATAAGCAATGCCACGAAATTAATTTAAGTTAGTATGAACATATTTCAAGACATAATGAATGAAATAAACTGGTTACATCAAAGCTACAAAAGAAGTAACTAATCAGGGTCGTGTGGTATAAGCATTACTGAACATAAAAAGATACAACTATCAAGCAAAAAGAAAGGAAAAGTTTTCTTAAATAATATATGAAGAGTACAGTCCTTACTCACAAATAAGATCTTGATGTCCTATTATGTACTTTAAAGGATTCGCAGAAACTATCGTCTTTGTTGGAAACTACTCTTTGCCCATGTCTTTTGCGCCTTTCTAGCACTGTGCTCTTTAACCTGGTAAAGTGCAAATATGATATGCGAAATTTGGGTTTCTAGAATATAAACATAAGAAATTAACTTCTAAATAAGTAAATCAAGCTTACCTCCTCAGGGGTTAATGCAAATATCCAAAATATTTCATAGTAGTAGGCTCATAACATTGAACTTTATTAGTTTGAGCCAATTTCTCGTTTCTACGAATCTACACACAAATAGAATATCATTTTAATCCCGTCAATTTATAGAAATTAAAACACAAACTCAGAGTCAAACATTACTCACACAAATGTGGTCGTTTTCTTTAGTTTTTCTATTGTCCTCCAAAACTTATCATTTTCAAGCAAAAAAATCGCATAAAACAAATCTATACACATAAAAATAGTCAGAAGGTGAAAATTTTACCATTTGAAGAGTCTACTTTGATTGAAGGAACATTGGAAGGAATGAGTATTAGAAGTAATCTACAATCAGGAACGCAAATGCGACTGTGATCGACGGCTATAGAATTGCCATTGTTGAGCTCGATGAGGGGGGAAGAGTGCCAAAAATAGGGATTTGAGATGCTCGAGAGGTGGAGGAGTCATGCAGGTCTGAGATGCTTGAGATTGGGGGGGGGGGTGGGAGGAGGAAGATGGCGGAGCTATAGAGAGAGGGGATGCGTGAAATTAGGGTTTGAGAATGGGTGGTTTCCATGTAATGTCTTTTATGGAACGTGGGCGTATTATATTTGGAAGCATAGTGTACAGAAGGGGTAAAAAAACATGGCTACTTTGCTACGATTAAGAGCTGTTGCAAAATTTCCATGGTCTTAAACCGTTGCCATATACTTTGCAATGGATTAAAGCTGTGGCAAAATTAACACAGCTCAAGATCGTGGTAAATTTTCTGCATTGAGGTGTGGCAAAATGGACAATATGGTGTGGTGTGATTTGTTTATGTATTTGATGCATGAAGCAAATATCAAATCCAAACAGATATCACTAAATAGTTGTTTGAGGTATTCTCGTGTATTTCATAAATACAAGAGAGTTATTTACAGCAACAAACACCAGATGAAGGAGTGTTCGGATTCAAACTTTCATAAGCGATTTTGAGTATAATATGTCAATAATAAATTCAAGTTAAGAATCTTTAAGTTGGAACTGTTCCAAATGAAAGACTATGGATGATTCAATAAAAAAGGCTAAGTACATCGCCTTAAATAGCACTGCAATAAAAGAAATGTATATAAATATAAATGCAAAAATTTATAATAGAGCCGATGGTGATTCCAAATGTCGAGAATCCCATAACATTGTTATATGATAACAATTTCAAGATATAATTCGTAACAGAATTTAAAGCTCACTAGAAATCAAGAGACATACTCTTAATTGTTCCATATGATAAAACAGTTTATCAACGTCCGAGAGAGTTGATTGACATAGTAGATAATAAATGCATAATAGTATACTCGTTCACTGAGGGACTGACCCAATTGGTTTTTTAATTAGAGAAATTGGAATGAGGTTCCATAATTGACCCTAAGTGCAAGTGGGAGATTGATAGAGTTAGAAGTATGCCCCAGGGACAATTTTGTAATTTGTTACATATATCAAACTCGATAATGAATCTTGTTCGAAATAAAAGATGTTTTCTTTCTGTTATATACTTGGTATAATGTGTTATTTTAATTAATTAATTTAAAGATATATTTAATAGAAAATCCACAAATGGTATGTTTTGTGATAGTTACAAAGTGTGGTAATCGTGAATAATTTATCACAATGAAAATAAATATACCACTTTAAATATCCCTAGTCAAGATGTATCGAGACTGAATATTAATACATTCATTGAGACTAGAGTACGTAATGCTCTCCAAATGTTGAGCAGTGTATTACTCATGACTTCTGGGGGTACCAAAGGATTACAAACTGGTAATTATTGGATAACTACGGAATGACTTACTTGATAACTTTCGGTTCATTAATATAACTAAGGTCAAATAGAAAATAACGATGTGATAAAATTACACAGTTCTCTTGACTTGAGAATACTATTGATTTTCAATGTGGAAGCTCCGCTTTGATTATAGTTAAATCATGGCACAGTGTTCATTGAATGACTATAGTTGGGTCGAGCGGAAGTATTGGAAGTGAAGCATTATTCAAGGGAGAATTCGTCTCCTTAATTATATGGGGTTAGTATCACGGTAAACTCAAGTCAACTCAAAGTCAAAGTATTTGGCCAGAGCATCGCGGTTAATAATAATTGTTGTTATCGAACCAAGGACTTTGTATTTGGACTATAGAGCTGAATATGGACGATATTAGAATTTTGACCATTACCAAATTTCATAAGTCCAAAGTGATATAACTTTGACGAAGAGAATTGGTTTAAATAAAAGTCACAACCGGGTAACACTTAACAAATTAAAATTGGATTTTACCAAAACAAAGTAAGCGATAAACTTGGCCAAAATATCACACCACCTGCTAAGTGACGTGTGAACGTAAATATTTGATTAGTTTGATATTAATCGCTGACCAAATTTACACCTAATGAGTCACATAATTGAAACGATGAATTCTCCTTTGATCAATCGATTTAATTAATTTATAATTGTTCTAAATTAATAAAATTAATTAATATTTGTGAAATATTAATTATAAATTTGATATGATTTGATGAATAAATATTACTAAATATACTTATAATAGTTATAAATATATCAATTGATATATGATACAATAAGCGTTAGATTAGATTTAATTGCAAAATACTTATCCGGGCCTTAAATGGGTTTAATGCCTATTATAGGGGCTGATTATTTCGGCTGAAACAAAGGGCTATAGGTGGCTTGAATATCAACTAGAGGGGCTTCGTGATGGATGGCAAAGATTAAAGGAGATTGAGTAAAAGATAAGATTCCTTAATTCTCTCCTTTCCTTCCTCCATTTAAGACACTCTTCCTATATTTGATATGAATCTTTTAGAGCCTCCATCCCTTATCATTACCGGCTGAACTTACCCTTATTATCTCTCCAAATTCCCAAGCTCAAATAAATTCAATTCAACTGCTATTCGATAGCTGGTGGTCAACAATTCAAGGACTAGCACACTTTTGGATCGGAAATTATTTCAAGAAATTAATTCATCGTTTCAAGGTATGCTTAAGGGCTTTGGCAACCAGGTGTGGGTTGCGTAATAATGGATCTTAAGTCTAAATAAACATTAGAGGGGGGTGAATAGTGATTTCTAATTTTTATGAATCTTTTTAAATTTCTTTCAAGATTATTATTAATCATAGCAGAATGAACAATAACAAATGCAAACACAGATAAGTATAATTGCTCTTGAGTAAAAATTAGAGAATCAGAGAGATCACACTATGGATTTTTATACTGGTTTGGAGTTACCCTACATCCAGTCCCATACAATTGCTTGTACATATTTCTTTTCAAATGCCAATCTTTTAACGGGCAGAAGGAAAACCCAATACAATCTCGATTTCAAAGCCACAATATATACCCACCAGATTTTCCAAGCTTTGGGTTCACTCAGTTGATTTGGACGGGACACAAGCACATCCAATTGATTTGAACGAGCTATACTCACACCGCGCAAATACAACTAGAGTTTGATGGTTTTCTAAAGACAATTTCTTGATTATTGTTTATAATTGATCCTATAGCCTCTTGGACAACACTTTGATCTTTGATTGAGAGAGAGATGATTGAAATCAGAGAGTAAATAGTAGAGAATTAATATGATGAAGATTGAATTTATTCAGCTTTCAATTTGATAAGATTTGAATAAATTTTCACTACAAATTTTGGTAGAATAAGAGGAGAGAAGATAATAAGAAAGTAGTTGTTAAAAAATTCATTTGAGACCCTCTATATATAGAGAATAAACTGACATATCCATTCACGAAGTTACGACGAATAGACACTTCATTTCGAAATTTGAATTTCAAATTAGCGGCATGTATGTTGACATATCATCTGCATATATGTCTACATAAGCTAGTGTATTTTGAAACTTATTTATTTTAAAATGTTTTGAAAATCTTATACTTTGTAAAATATTTTGATACTTTGTAAAATAATTTAAACACGATTTACAAACATTTTAAACTTTGAAAAACTTTTCTAAAATACTTTAAAAATATACTTTTAAAAAAAAATGATGAATAAGAAAATGAGAAGATAGAGGTCAAAGATTGCTACCAGGGACCTTAACAATATTTTATGACTCTATATACTATACCATAGCCTTGAGATCTTCATATCTTGATCTTTATACTCATGAGTCTTCATGTCCATTTCTTGAGTCTCTATACTATACAGTCTTCTAATAAATACTTGTATAATATTATGCACTGTATTCTATATAACTTGACAAAAACATTAGTATCCATATTTTATATGAATGTATTATTGTTACTAAGGTTGTTATCATCAAAATCAATAACTGAGGTATTAACAATCTCCCTATTTTTGATGATGGCCACTATTAATATCTTATATATATAAAATATGATATAACTCCCCTTGAGTTAGATAACTCCCCCTTAATATGTGCATATGTATATTTTATATTTTTCTCTCCCTTTATCATTAACAAAAATGGGTAAAAATTAAGAAAAACTCCCCCTAACTAAAATATACGATGATGTATGATACAAAATTAATAATCTAAGTTTAAAAAATGATATACATGATGCATATGATGAATGATACTATTCAATACTAAACATTTTGATAAATGTAAAGTAAATTTTATTAATGTAATTTCAAACTATACAATTTCAATACATTCAAGTCAATCAAACCGAATCATTCATACAAACAATCAAAACCAATCAAATTCAATCCAAATACACACCAAGCCATTCAAACTAAATCCTAAGAATATTTACATATATATATATATATATATACACATGTTAAATCTAAACCTAATAACTAGACATTTGGAGGAACTTCAACCCAACCATCAGCCCTAAAGATTGGATCTGCTTTAATAGCATTCAAATCTTCATTATCCATATTAATAGTGCATTTAGGGTTATTGGATGGTTCATCTTTGATTAGGGAAGATATCATCCATTGAATAACATTAAAATTCTTTTCTTGTTCCTTTATCACATGCATTTGACTCAATTCTAAGTACCTTTGATTTCTTAGAATAAAAGAGAGAATATTTTTGAAGGATTGGAGAGTTTGTTCAAGATTTTCACATAATTTTGATGTGGAGAAGACATATTTGTAAAAATATGTTTGAAAATGAAAATAGAGTGTAGAGTAAAATGACAAATAAGTTTTCTGAAAGAAATAGGCTTATATAAGAGTAGATGTCGTCTGAAATGAATTGATGGATGGTAGTTATTTTTATTTTGAAATTTGAAATTTTTACTTTCTGGCCGTTATATGTCGACATACCATATGTATGTATGTATGTATGTCGACATACATACATTTTCAAAATTAAAGTATTTTTTACAATATTTGTTTTTATTCTATACTATTATACATTTATGACTTCCAGAGACTAATAAACAATGTAGAAAAATATAGATAATTTTCATTATTAGAATTTGATGGATACATGGATTTCAACGATAAATGACGGAAACTACATAGAAATAATTACAAAGCTAGATAACATAACTAAACAACTTAGACAAGCTTAGAAGGATGTAGATGAAGATGATGAAGAGCCATCAAGCTTGCGAACGACCTTTTGTAACAACCCGCATATTTTACGATGGTATATTTAAATGTTTAATTCAAGTATAGCATCGTTACGGATTTTAGTCCGAGAAAGTCACTATTCGTATAAGAACAGTCGAAATAGTAAAAAGTCTTTGTGGATCGAGATTCGGAGGTGTCTATTTGAAAAAAATAGATAAAAACTGTCAATAGGGATTCAGACGTCTGAAATAAAGCATTCAGACGTCTGAAATTGTTCGAATCAAACTAGAAAGGAAATAGGCAAAAAATTGCCATTTTTAGACGTCTGAAATGGACGATTCAGACGTCTGAATATTGTTCTGGACAACTCATATTTTTCCAGATTCAGACGTTTGAATTGTTCATTTCAGACGTCTGAATGGAGTTTGAAAACTCATATTTTTCCAGATTCGGACGTCTGGTTTGGAAATTTCAGACGTCTGAATCAGGAAGGAAGTTGAGAATCAACAATTTGGACTCGAGACCATTTCCATTGAGTTCAAAATGTTGTTTGCGACTTTTTTGAGTATAAGCATCGATATGTTTGGAGTTGAGTGAATTTTGCTATTTTTTCACTAGGGCTTTAGGCTTGGGTTTTGTAACGACCTGCTATTTTGGACCATTCGCATCCGCACATGTCGGACTTGAATAATTCAAAATACCGCGTTGTTAATTTAAATTTGGCAAAACTGAACATATACAGTAAATAAATAATCACAAATCACAGACACAGAGTAATAAATGCAGCGGAAATAAAAGAGATAGTAGTTCATGAAGCTACTATATAAATATAAAAGTTACATCAGAGTTTAACCAGATACAACGGAAGAGTAACACGATACATCAGATACAAATCAGAATACATCACTGGAATCATCGAATACTGAAAGCAGAATAGATGGCTGGATCTTCAAGCAAAGCTCCAACTCCAAAGGTGAGTCTCGAATACTGGTACACTCAGTCTGACCCGAGCGTAAAGCAAAACACAAAACACTCGAGTCAGTATTAACATTCTTATATCAATAAATCCAACTCAAGTGAAATAACAACCAAAATACAAGTAACTCAAAGGATGTTTAGAATAACCATCCTTTAAGGATCCGTTAAACTATCTACTAGGTAGTAATATACGCTAAGTAGATAATGTCTATCAGTAATATAAGGTATCAAAATAGTGTTAAGGCGTTACCATTATCCCCCTTAACACATTTTATATAAGCGTTATAGTCTATACAGCACTGTAAACTCCACCGTAAACTAGTGGGATATCAGGGAGTACTCCATAGGTATAACACAAAACAAATCGTAGTGGTCGCGTATATAGGGATACAAGTATGACAAGGCACATGAGGCAATAACCAAGGTAGGGAAACTACCGTTTGCCTGATCCGGACTGGTGAGAACGCATCGCCGCAGCGATCGCAACACCGTGAAACAACACTCCCAAAATCAAGGGTGCACCAATCGACAACAAGTAATGAGTAGTTTCGAAGAAGTGTGTTCGCTCGAGGTAGCTAGCCCCCATTTGGCCCGGCACGGCTCCTGTTTTAGTCATTTCCAATTTGACACAAGTGTCAAGGCTATCCATTATCGTTCTCTTTCTTCAGTCATCACATACATCATTCCAACCACTTCATTCTGGATCACACTCCGCGTATAGTTATTAAAGTGGTTTTCCGTTTAGACAGTGAGTATGTCCCTAACCGATTCCGGTCTCTTTAATAACTTTCGTAATTATTACACCGATTGGTCGTTTAATAAATTTCAAAACCAAATTAAATTCCATTTCAAATAGAATTTGTAAACCAACATTTCATTTCTCTTTCTAAATCAATTTCCATAATTTACGTTTCAAACTTCCACATTCATAATTTCAAAATCCTATAATTCAATTTCAATTTCTATTTAAAACAATTCAAATATTGATTCAAGTTCGTATATAAGTTTCATTCCGAAAACATTTAAATTAATTTAATTTAACATTCAAATTAATTTAAATTCATTGATCGATTTTATTCAATATTCATTAAGTAAATTTGTCCTTTGAAAACAATTTCTATTAAATTTCCAATTCATTAAATCCATTATTTAAATTCAACTTCACTATATCAAAACTTACAAATTGAATTAAATTAAATTCATCAAACCAAATTCTTTAAATTTCAAGTCTTACATTAATTTCAATAAATCACATTTTATTTCTTGTTAAAGAAATTCAATTTCACTTATTTACTTACTTAAATAATTTTCCAAAACTTAATTAATAAAGAACTCAATTTCAATTATTTACGAAGTAAAATTCACTTATTCAAAAGTTCAATTTCACTTATTAAGAATTCAATTCAATCAAATCATTAAATAATTCAATCTTATTTAGTTATTAAATAATTCGAAACTTAATTATTAAATAATTTCAAAGTTTAATAATTTCAAACTTAATTATTAAATCATTTCAAACTTAATTCAATCATTTCTCAAATTAAACAACGTTCTTCATCAATTACATTGTTAATATTTTGTTTCAGATTATTAAATACTAACATTTTACTTTCATTAAAATTCAAATTTTAAATTCATTTCAAAACCATATTATTTATTCAATTAAAATCTTCGTTTTATTTTTAGATCAAATTATTGACCAATCGGGTTTTATTTAATTCTCTATCCTAAGTCAAAGTTTAATTTGGGTATTTATCATTTCAACCCCATTCCAATTCAATTCCAAATCAAAGCATAGCAAAGGGAACTTGCAGTGTGATAACTGGGATGGTGTCAAAGTAAATAAACAAGCAATAACAACAATCAATAACAATCCAATAGTTAATTCAAATAATCCTGAAATAATCGTATTAATTCACATTGTTGTTTGTGCAAATTAATATAATTATCTCTAGAATCTACACTATCATTTCACGTAGATTAAAGATTATTACACTAATATTAATATGGTTTTTCACTTGTCATTCGATTTCAATTTTAACACTACAACAAATTATCCAATATACGTTCAATGGTTCAAAGTGTAATTATCATTATTCTACATGTCAATTAATTTAACAATTAAAAAGGTCATATTCAACTAATCAAATTTAACATATAAATCAGTTTTAAAATCGTTAACTATCCTATACCCATTTCAATTTTTTGCATACTATTTATCATTTAACACTAACAATTTAACGTCCAATATAAACATCAACAATCAATCAATTATCAGCCAAACTGTATTATCATCGAATAAATAATTAACAGATAATGGTGTCAGATGTCACAGGTGAACTGATACAGGCAATAGCATATATAACAGTGTAATTAACTAACAGCAGCACATTTCAATTGTCGTTTCAAATGAAATCAAATTTAATAAATAAAAGAACATTAATCGTGAGTGATTGCTCACCTTTCGAGGCTAGAGAGATTCGACGACGAAATGAGTTACGAATCCAAGCACGAATTCCAAAGCGAAGCAAAATTGAATGCGAATTGGACGAACAAGACTGATAAATAAGAAATTGGCGAAATCAAATCAGAACTGGATCGATGCAGATAAATGATATAAGTGAGCTATATATAATAATATATATATAAAGTCATATTCCAAATTTAAACACATTTTAAATATATACGTATTTCAAAATCATTGTTTTAAATAAAACACATATAATCAAATAAACATAATAAGATTTGAAATAATTACATATATATACTTTCCAAACTATTAATATTAATGTAAGTATAACATTATTTTATAAATATACATATTTCAAAAAAAAAATACTAATATAACCTATATATATATCTATATATATGACAAACAATTTTTTTTTAATAACTTTAAACATACATAACCTGTCATATTATAACTCATAGATGCAAATAAACAGAACATATATAACCTACACAAATATCTAGAAATCAAACGTACATATAATTTACCTTTTCAAACTAATATATCTACCTGTATGCTTTAACGTGTAACTATATATATATATATATGTGAACTCAGTTTATATAACATATGACCTATATAACTAACAACTTACCTTATATACAACATATTATAAAATATAAAAAAAATCCTATACAAACTTTTCATATAAAACGAATATAAATATAAAAAGTACAAATCTGGATATACAAACTTCTATTGTGAACATACTGTGAACAGATTATATATATAATCAAAATATTATATTACCTGTATATATAGTAAAAGTAGGCTACACTTGGTTGGCCGATACAGGGAGGACGAGCAGCTCAGGGATGGGCTCGGCTGTTCGTGTGGTCGGCGGAGTAAGACGAATGTCGGGGCTGCACTGAGGAAGGAGGCGGATGAAGACACGGGAAGGCGGGCCAGGCTGTTGGAAGAGTGAGAGTTACGGCTGCCAACTAAAAAAGAAGAAGATTTTTGAGGATTGGTGGATGGTGAGGCTGCTGTGCCAGCGAGAGGGAGGGGAGACCGAACTGAGGTGGTTGGTCGGAGCCCGCGTGGCAGGGGTACAAGGCCGAAGGGAAGGTCAGACGGATTGTGGGATGTTTTGTGGCTGCAGCCTGCAGCTATGGTCTCGGTTGTGTTGAGAGGGTCGGCGAGGTGGTCGCGTGCGGTTAGGGGTAGGGAAGGTGGCGGAGATCAGGTGATGGACGTGGGCGAATGGGTGGTCGGTGACTAGGCAAGTGGGCGCTGGCCGTGCTTTGGTGGGAGGAAGGAGCTAGTGGGGCTGGAGAGCACGGTGGTGGGTGTTACGGCCATGGAGATGTGGCAGAAGGTAGGGGGAGGAAGGGCGCGTGGCTGCTTGGTGCGTGAGGTTGTAGGCTTCAGCGGAGAAATGGGTTGGCTTCAAAGAAGGTGGAGGTGGTTGCCGACGTTGCTCGGTGTCATAAAGTGGGAGCTTAAGTTGAAGGCCCTGCGTGCATGAAGGTAGAGAGGGTGGAGAATGGTTGAGGAGATTTTGGAGAACGAGAACATGTTGAACAGAAGGGAGGTTTGAGAAGAATGAATGCAAGTTGCAAACGAACAGAGGTAGACGAAATGAATCGGCACAATATTGGAACCAGTGAAAAATAAAAGTCACAGCTGTTGAATTCAAGAATATTAATGGCTAGTAGTTGACAGCTTTCACGATGGGAAATGAATAGACAAAGGAAACAAAAGGACTCAAAACGGGTACCGATACGAATAACCGTTTCACGGTTTCGACGCATACCGGATCTCGAAATACACATATGAATACACTGTTGGGATCAGCACAACGAGACGATCAAAACAGAATAAAGATATTAGTGGTATGATTGAATTATAAAAATTCGAACTTTCTAATAGCGGAAAATGCAAGAAAAACGCTGAAAAATAAGATCGACGGAGCCAAAGATGTCCGAATTTGGAAAAACTACAAACTGACATCTTGCTCAGAAGATGTTTTAGAATTTTTCTATGTAAAAATATTTAGGTTTCGGAAACATTTTATTTTCATCGCTTTTAACCGATTAAATTGAAGTAAATTTACGCGCGAAATAAATTTTCATATTTTCGGACGAAAATTTACCAGTTGCTATGTTTAATTAGACGCATTTCAAATATCAAATTTATATTTCAAAATTTTATCGTTTAAAATTTCACAAAAATTTAAGTAATTATGTTATTAAAACAATTAAAATTTATGGGTCGTTACATTCTCCCCCACTCAAAACTTTTCGTCCCCGAAAAGGAACGAGGTAGGAGAATAGAAACAACCAGAAAGAAAAACAGATTTGAAATACAAATAACAATTAATTTAAACCATATAAATTCAAATTTAAATTAATTGGTATTCAATAATTGATTTAATCCATTTGATTTCACTAAAATCAATCTCAACTATTTCTAAATTCATTATCTTATTATCCAATTATCTTCAATTTACAATTTCTAAAACCATAAATTTGAATAGTCTTTTATTATAATCATATTTTTTCAGCAATTTAAATTCTTCTTTTATTCCAAATTATTGTTAAATTTATTATACTTAATATATCTACTCACATATATTTAACCCATATAAATTAATTTAAACCATAAAAGTTTCGATTTAAATTAATTTATATTTACTAATTGCTTATAAATTCAAGGTATTTTCATAAGTTGATCAAGTTTCAATTTATTAATTCTTTCAAAACAAATTTATTTCGTTATTAACTGAGTTTTACTTATTATCCTATCTAACTCTATTAACATCTTTATAATCAAAATTTAGTGTATAACATTTATTATAAACCTCAAATTTTATTTATAAAGACATTTTTTTATTGTACATTATCCAATTACCTTTTAACTTCTGAATAATTTAGGTAAGTTATATTGAAATGCAATTTAGTACTATACAAATAATATTTTCAAATTCAATTATTTCAAGTTTAAATATTTATCCAAAATTTAGTTTTTATTTATAATTGAAAACATCCTTTAACATAATTTTAAGAATTAAACTTCCGTTTAATTTCAAACTCTTTAGTGATAATTATGTATATACTATATATATTAAATCAAATTAAATTTAAAATAATATACCCTTGTATATATATAAATCAAGTCATACTTAAGAAATTCAAATTAAAATATTTTTTCCAAACAAAACCGTAGCAAAGCTACATAATGGTTTCTCCACTTCGAAACTCGAAAATGAATGTCGATGATGCGGCCGCCATCACCGAAATTATTTTCCAGCGACAAAGAGAAGAGCACTGATTTTAATATTTTAAATCCTTTGAAATGATTTCTATTTGAAAAAATATATTTTAAATACTATACACTTTAAAACTTTCAAATCAAAGTTTGAAATCACCAGAAATTTAAATTATCAATTTCTTGATTTAAATTCATTACAATTTTCAAATAAATTATAAACCATGTTTTTATTTCAATTATTTATATATGAGACAAAAGCCAATGGTTTAGGTGACATATTTAAAATCCAATATTATTTATTAACAAACAATTCAATTAACTATCAAAATTCAGAAAATCATACTTATATATATAATATAATTATTTAAAATTTATTTCATTTACCAAATTTAAAATATATTGTGTCAGTTTGCTCTGTTCAAGCGTTTTGGAAATCCTATCGATAGCGTTGATCAGACGAATCGATCGAAAATCCAAATCAACATCAACAACTCGAACAACACAGCATATATTAAAACATTTTTAATATTAGTTTACAAATACATTTCTTTGCTCGACGATACAGGAATGAATTTTCAAAATAAGGATAGGGTTTCAAATTTGATGGATTCAAATCAAAGAGAATTTTGATTTGAAGATAAGTTCGAAACAAAGATATGATGATTAAATAACAAAATAGGTCGATGGATAAGTTTATATAAATCGCGGGCAACCATAACCGGGTCGACCGTGAATTCAAGAATAAGATCGATGTGGAATTCCGAGGTAAATCGACATTCGATCTCAAGAAATAGAATTCAGGTATAGCAGGAGATAGATAGCATCATAAACCGAGGATACATAAATCTTCGGTAAGTCAATGCCTATTGAAAAGGAGTTTCACCCCCTTTACAAATCATTCGAAGTTTGGCGAGACCGCCGATTCATTATAAGGGTCATTCGAAGTGGAGTTATGTGATGGTCCAGAATTGAAAGAAGATGAATAGTGAGGGACACGAATGAATTTTGGAACCGCAGGGAACGTTCCAAAATTCAAAGGAATTGAGTCAAAAGGAAGAGATTGAAACTCGAATGAGAGTGATTCTGTAAATACATTTTACCCTATATGCTAAGTTTGCCTAGAGCTACCAAAGCTCTGATACCACTTGTAACGACCCGCTATTTTGGACCATTCGCATCCGCACATGTCGGACTTGAATAATTCAAAATACCGCGTTGTTAATTTAAATTTGGCAAAACTGAACATATACAGTAAATAAATAATCACAGATCACAGACACAGAGTAATAAATGCAGCGGAAATAAAAGAGATAGTAGTTCATGAAGCTACTATATAAATATATAAGTTACATCAGAGTTTAACCAGATACAACGGAAGAGTAACACGATACATCAGATACAAATCAGAATACATCACTGGAATCATCGAATACTGAAAGCAGAATAGATGTCTAGATCTTCAAGCAAAGCTCCAACTCTAAAGGTGAGTCTCGAATACTAGTACACTCAGTCTGACCCGAGCGTAAAGCAAAACACAAAACACTCGAGTCAGGATTAACATTCTTATATCAATAAATCCAACTCAAGTGAAATAAAAACCGAAATACAAGTAACTCAAAGGATGTTTAGAATAACCATCCTTTAAGGATCCGTTAAACTATCTACTAGGTAGTAATATACGCTAAGTAGATAATGTCTATCAGTAATATAAGGTATCAAAAAAGTGTTAAGGCGTTACCATTATCCCCCTTAACACATTTTATATAAGCGTTATAGTCTATACAGCACTGTAAACTCCACCATAAACTAATGGGATATCAGGGAGTACTCCATAGGTATAACACAAAACAAATCGTAGTGGTCGCGTATATAGGGATACAAGTATGACAAGGCACATGAGGCAATACCCAAGGTAGTGAAACTACCGTTTGCCTGATCCGGACTGGTGAGAACGCATCGCCGCAGCGATCGCAACACCGCGAAACAACACTCCCAAAATCAAGGGTGCACCAATCGACAACAAGTAATGAGTAGTTTCGAAGAAGTGTGTTCGCTCGAGGTAGCTAGCCCCCATTTGGCCCGGCACGGCTCCTGTTTTAGTCATTTCCAATTTGACACAAGTTTCAAGGCTATCCATTATCGTTCTCTTTCTTCAGTCATCACGTACATCATTCCAACCACTTTATTCTGGATCACACTCCGCGTATAGTTATTAAAGTGGTTTTCCGTTTAGACAGTAAGTATGTCCCTAACCGATTCCGGTCTCTTTAATAACTTTCGTAATTATTACACCGATTGGTCGTTTAATAAATTTCAAAACCAAATCAAATTCCATTTCAAATAGAATTTGTAAACCAACATTTCATTTCTCTTTCTAAATCAATTTCCATAATTTACGTTTCAAACTTCCACATTCATAATTTCAAAATCCTATAATTCAATTTCAATTTCTATTTAAAACAATTCAAATATTGATTCAAGTTCGTATATAAGTTTCATTCCGAAAACATTTAAATTAATTTAATTTAACATTCAAATTAATTTAAATTCATTGATCGATTTTATTCAATATTCATTAAGTAAATTTGTCCTTTGAAAACAATTTCTATTAAATTTCCAATTCATTAAATCCATTATTTAAATTCAACTTCACTATATCAAAACTTACAAATTGAATTAAATTAAATTCATCAAACCAAATTCTTTAAATTTCAAGTCTTACATTAATTTCAATAAATCACATTTTATTTCTTAAAGAAATTCAATTTCACTTATTTACTTACTTAAATAATTTTCCAAAACTTAATTAATAAAGAACTCAATTTCAATTATTTACGAAGTAAAATTCACTTATTCAAAAGTTCAATTTCACTTATTAAGAATTCAATTCAATCAAATCATTAAATAATTCAATCTTATTTAATTATTAAATAATTCAAAACTTAATTATTAAATAATTTCAAAGTTTAATAATTTCAAACTTAATTATAATTTCAAACTTAATTATTAAATCATTTCAAACTTAATTCAATCATTTCTCAAATTAAACAACGTTCTTCATCAATTACATTGTTAATATTTTGTTTCAGATTATTAAATATTAACATTTTACTTTCATTAAAATTCAAATTTCAACTTCATTTCAAAACCATATTATTTATTCAATTAAAATCTTCGTTTTATTTTTAGATCAAATTATTGACTAATCGGGTTTTATTTAATTCTCTATCCTAGGTCAAAGTTTAATTTGGGTATTTATCATTTCAACCCCTTTCCAATTCAATTCCAAATCAAAGCATAGCAAAGGGAACTTGCAGTGTGATAACTGGGATGGTGTTTGTTGGGTGAATTCTCACCACCGGTCCAAAGCTAGACAAACCAAATCAACTCTGCCGAACTAACTCATCTCCAACCTCTGCCGAACCAACCAGCCTCCAAGCTTCACCGGACCACTCATCTCCTACCACCGAACCAAGCTTCACCGGACCACTCATCTCCTACCACCGAACCAAGCTTCACCGGACCACTCATCTCCTACCACCGAACCAAGCTTCACCGGACCACTCATCTCCTACCACCGAACCAAGCTTCACCGAACCACTCATCTCCTACCCCCGGACCAGATCCACCAGGCCAGATTACGTCAGCCCAGGCCCGCCAGCTGCTATATACCTCCAAGACCCCTACCCCCAGCCTCACTCTATAAATAGAGGGGCAGGGGTACAACAATGGGGGACAAGTTTGAGAGCTCAAGCACGGAGAGAACTTTCAAACAACTTTCTTTTACTTGTATCAAAGCTTTGTACTTGTAATCTAAACAAGAGAAGAGAAATAACATATAAAGTGGACGCAGGCACATTCTGGCTGAACCACTATAAATCTGCGTGTCTCTTTACAGTTTAGCCCCTGCTTTTCCTATATTTGCATAAATCACCCAAATCACTAAGAACAACATAAGATCTACTAAATCATACGACTTTGAGGTGTTTGTTCATTTTTTGTGCAAACATCTTTGGTGCTTTCACTGAGAACTAGAAGCTCGAAGCTTCAGCTTCATCCACTTAACATTTTTCCTAACAGCATCGTTCGCCACTTGGAAAACATGCCTCCCAAACCGAGAAAAGATGTTAACAAAGGAAAAAACATCGCATCCAGCAGTCTTCCAGATCCAACTGTCACGAATCAAGTAAATCGTCCTCCTCCAGCAGCAATTACTAGGGTAGATTTAGACAGGGTTGTGGTTGAAGTAACTAACCGCTTCACGTCCCAGCAGGAAGCCTTGATGGACCATCTCATGTCACGCTTAAGGGATGCTGAAGAGTCCAACCGCAACACTGAATCATGGGGCGAGTCTCAGTCTGGAGGATCTCAGAGACAACAAAGGTCTTCCTTCTTCGAAGGAGCTAACGACAGAAGTAGCCATGGTAGGAGCCGAGATCGAGCATAGCCCGAAGTTAGGCCTGAGGAAACGTTTGGTACCGAACCCAACGGGGGAGGTACCGGACAAAGGTCAACTGTAGCTGAGCCTGTCATACTGCCTAACCACGGAAACACTAGTGAACGGGGCCGAGCTAGAGTCCAGCCCGAAGTTGGATCCGAGGAAGTGCTTAGATCAGAACCCAGCAGGGGAAGATCAAGGCAAGGGCCAACTGTAGCTGACCCTAGCATGCTCCCAGAAGATCAAAGGCAGCCACTGGAAAATATGAGGAATGATAGACGATACCATCCCTACAGGTCATCTGGACGGAATCAATCCCACAGAACAGAACCAACCTCATTTCTATCTGCTCCAAATTCTGATGAAAGGATGGCACGCTTATTCAGAGAGTGCGTCCAACGGGAGCAAAGAGATCGAGGGATAGGCGCTAGGGTAACCAGCCCTTTTGCCCGCAATATCGAAATTGCTATCACCCCCCGAGAATGGAAAATGCCAACAATGGAACCTTACAAAGGAACCTCCGACCCCGTTGTACACTTACAAAGATACACACAACATATGCTTATGAGTGGAGCGACAGAGGGAGTACTGTGCAAATGCTTTCCACTCTTCTTAGCAGATCTCGCTACCTCCTGGTTCTGTCATCTACCCCAGGGATCCATCAGCTCGTGGGAAATATTGAAAGAAAAGTTTATCAGTCAGTTCCGCATTCATGTGGAACAACCTAAGGACCCTTATTCCTTATCCAGCGTCAAACAGAAACCTGGAGAGAAACTGCAGCAATACCTAACCCGATTCAATGCCACAGCAGCCACAGTCCAAGATGCCGATGAGAAGCTTATCCTAATGGCCCTCTGTAGTGGTGTGCATCCGGACACTAAATTTGCTAGAAGGTTGACAAAAGAAAAACCAGCTACTTTACCCGATTTCTTCCACGAAGCCGGGAAATATATGAGGCTTGAGGATGCTGCCGTTGAGGGGCAGTCAGGACAGTAAAATAAGGCAACTCACAGCAACGCCCCTGCTGTGTCAAGGGACGTTCGAAGAAATGATTCTAGAGACAATGCTGGGAGCAAGAAGGGAGAAAAGCGCCTATATCGGCCAGGACCGAGATTCGACACTTACACTCCTTTGAACGAGACCGTCGAAAATATCTTCCTTGCCACCCAAGGCGAAGTTAGATACAAACGCCCACCATACAAGAAGGAATCAGATAACGCGCAGAAGTCTGGAAAGTTCTATCGTTTCCACGAATCTCATGGGCACGATACCAATGAATGCCATCATCTCCGGGACTTGATTGAGGAACACATCAGAAGGAAGAAACTGGAACGCTATGTAAAAGGTCAGGACAGGACTCCAGCTCCTGCCAATGAGAACCCAAGGCTACCCTCATCGGAGATCGGCAGAGGAAACCGCAAC
Source organism: Allium fistulosum (assembly GCA_030737815.1). Lineage (NCBI taxonomy): Eukaryota > Viridiplantae > Streptophyta > Magnoliopsida > Asparagales > Amaryllidaceae > Allium > Allium fistulosum. Next base: position 791,009,793 of record CM060902.1, on the reverse strand, counting down.
ACTAGCGGCTCTAGTCAAGAGAAGATAGTGGTCCATACCATCTCGGGAGGACCACACATCGCAGACAGGAGCTGGAAAGAGATGGAAAGATATGGAAAGTCGCTCAGAGACAATAAAGACTGTGTCAATTCGGTTATAGAAGAGCGCCACCCGAAGCGGAAAGAAAGTGATGACATCACATTCGGTAAGCGTGACCTAGAAGGAAGGCAATACCCTCACATGGATCCCATGGTTATCTCTGCCCGGCTCGGCCCCGCCGAAGTTTACCGAATCCTAGTAGACACTGGAAGCTCAGTAAACATCCTATTCAAACATGCATTCGACAAAATGAAGCTATCAATGAAGGATGTATCTCCCTGCGATAAACCGCTACACGGTTTCACTGGGGATGCAAAGATGCCCCTCGGGCAACTGGACCTTTTTGTTGAGATTGGAAACCATCACCGCTCCGTTGTATGGAAACAGACGTTTGTGATAATAGAAAACCATTCGGCCTACAACGCCTTCTTAGGAAGGCCATCCTTGTCTGACTTCCAAATTGTTTTAGCCCCATGGTGCCTAAAGATGAAATTTCCAACGGACAATGGAGTAGGGGAAGTAGAAGGAGACCAGGACGTTGCTCGAGACTGCTATGTGACTGAACTTCGCAACAACCACAGGAAGGATAAAGGGAAGGGTGTAGAGGTTGCCCTCTGCATGAAAAGTCTAGAAGCGTAGCAACTAAAGAAAGCCCCTCCTCTTCGATATACCAGCGACCCTTTCAATGAATTAGACCCTAGGGACAAAGAGGAGGAGGCCACCGCCGAGCCTGTAGAGGCTATGGAATTTGTATATGTAGACAAGCACGACTCAAGTAGACTATTGAAAATTGGGTCCCAACTAAAAGCAGAGTTGAAGGAGCAACTCATTGACTTTCTCCTCCATAATTTGGATGTATTCGCATGGTCACACGCTGATATGACCGGAATCTCCCCCGACGTAGCATGCCATGTGCTAAACATTGATCCTACCAAGGCGCCTGTAAAACAAAGAAAAAGAAGTATGGGGGCAGAGCGATCGGCAGCCCTCGATGAAGAAGTAAAGAATCTACTCGCCAATGACTTCATACGAGAAGCCATCTACCCGGAATGGATCGCTAACCCGGTACTGGTGAGGAAGGCTAATGGGAAGTGGCGAACATGCATTGACTTCTCCAACCTAAACGACGCCTGCCCAAAGGATTGCTTCCTACTTCCCCGAATCGACCAACTTGTAGACAGCACAGCCGGGCACGAGCTCTTATCTTTTATGGACGCATACTCAAGGTATAACCAAATTCCTATGCATGCTCCCGACCAAGACCACACTAGTTTCATCACCGACCGGGGTTTATACTGCTATAAGGTAATGCCTTTCGGACTTAAAAATGCAGGATCCACCTACCAGCGCCTCGTCAACAAGATGTTTGCAGGGCTAATAGGGAAAACTATGGAAGTATACGTGGATGACATGCTGGTAAAGTCAAGGAAAGCCGACGATCACGTAAGCCACCTAGGCAAGATGTTTCAAGTACTTCGCCAGTATGGAATGAAGTTGAATCCTCTAAAATGCTCCTTTGGAGTGTCATCAGGAAAGTTCTTAGGATTCATCGTCCATGCCAGAGGGATTGAAGCAAATCCTGAACAAGTCCGAGCACTAAGGGATATCAAGATACCTTCCAATCGAAAGGAAATGCAAAGCTTGAATGGAAAAGTGGCCGCCCTAAGCCGATTCATCTCCAAAGCAACGGACAAGTGTGTCCCCTTTTTCGAAGCTCTAAAGAAAGACAAAGGAAAGTTCGAATGGATCGACGAATGCTTGACCGCTTTCCTTAACTTAATCGAACACCTCCAAAAGCCACCGGTACTCTCGACTCCAAGTGAAGGCGAAGAATTATACCTATACCTTGCTGTGTCATCTCACGCCCTAAGCGCTGCCTTGGTAAGGGAAGACAACCGCACGCAGCGGCCAGTTTACTTCGTCAATAAGAGGTTTACGGGGGCAGAAGTCAGATATCCTAAACTTGAGAAGCTAGCATACTGTTTACTAATCACATCACGGAAACTGCATCACTACTTCCAGTCCCATTCCATCAAAGTTCTGACCGATCAACCACTGAGGCAGGTACTCCATCGTCCCAACACTTCTGGGCGACTACTTAAATGGTGCATTGAACTAAGTCAGTATGATATCACCTATCACCCTCGCACCGCCATCAAGGGACAAGCCATGGCTGATTTCATTGCAGAATTCACTACCAACGAAGATAAGGAGCAATTGGAAATAGCAGAAGATATCAAGTGGAACCTCTTTGTGGATGGTGCATCAAACGAATAAGGCTCGGGAGCAGGTGTGGTAATAATCACTCCTAGGGGAAATAAGCTGCACTATGCTATAAGGTTGGAGTTCGCTGCCACCAACAACGATGCATAATATGAAGCAGTGATAGCTGGATTAGAACTTGCCATAGAAATCAGAGCCAATTCTTTGTGTCTTCATAGCGATTCTCAACTTATTGTTAATCAAATACTAGGAGAATTCCAAGCTCGAGAAGAACGACTCATAGCATATTTAAAGAAGACCAAGTTACTTCTCAGCCGATTGGACCATTACTTAGTCAAACACATCCCTCGGGAAGAGAACCAAGAGGCCGACGAATTGGCAAAGCAAGCAAGTGTGAGAGACATTGCCATCTTCGGGGCAGTAACCATCTCAAAGCAACTGGCCCCAAGTTTTGAGCAAGTGAATCTGATAGCTGCAACCGAAGAAGCAACTTGGATGACTCCCATCCAAGACTACCTACAAAGTGGCACGCTACCCAACGGGCGCAACGAAGCTAAGAAAATCTTGAGGAAAGCATCCCGCTACACAATACAAGAAGACATCCTCTATCGGCGTGGATTCTCTAACCCGTTATTAAGGTGTGTCGCTGGGAGGGAAGCCAAGGAAATCTTATTCAACATTCATCAGGGAAGCTGTGGAGATCACACCGGAGGGCAAACATTAGCGAAAAAGATACTCCGATATGGATATTTCTGGCCCACCTTAAGCAAGGACGCCTTAGATTTCGTCAAAAAGTGCGACAGATGCCAGAAGTTTGCTAAGATTCCGCGGCTACCAACAACTGAGATTACTCAAATGACCAGCCCTTGGCCCTTCGCAATATGGGGAATTGACTTAATCGGCGAGCTACCAATGGGCCGAGGCGGGGCCAAATATGCTATAGTGGCAGTCGACTATTTCACCAAATGGGTGGAAGCGGAACCTTTGAATATAGTATCTTCAACAAAAGTTATTAACTTCTTGATCAAAAATGTTCTGTGCAGGTACGGAGTCCCACTCAAAATCATATTAGACAATGGGCTTAAGTTTGACAGCGAGGAATTTGCCAACTGGTGCCGAGAGCACGGAATTCACAAAAGCTTCTCATCCGTGGCGTATCCCCAAGCAAACGGACAAGTCGAAGCCGTCAACAAAATTCTGAAAACCCTAATAAAAAAGAAACTCGAAAAGTCAAAGGGTGCTTGGGTGGATGAACTCCCCACGGCACTGTGGGCCTATCGCACATCCTTCATAACATCAACGGGGCACACTCCTTTCTCTTTGGCATACGGATCGGAGGCTATGCTCCCAGTTGAAACTATTGTGCCTTCCCACCGTAGGATCCACTATAACCCAGAAGAGAACGAAGAACTCCTTCACATGTCTTTGGATCTAGTTTAGGAGAGAAGAAACGATGCAATCCTTAAAGCAGCAGCCCACAAGCAAAAAGTGGCAGCACAATACAACTCCAAAGTCAAGCATCGTACCTTACAAGAAGGAGATCTTGTCCTCAAGCGAATCTTCCCTCGCCCCGGAGCACTAGACCCAATCTGGGATGGACCATATGTAATTCATAAAGATCTCCACAATGGAGCTTATATTTTGTCAATAGTGGACGGAGAGGTGTTCCAGAGGGCATGGAACATCCAACACCTCCGTCGATACTTTTCTTAACTTGTACTGCCCATATGAAGTGAATTAACAAAGAGGATCAATGGACGTAGGCCTTTTCGTGCCGAACCACTTTAAAAAACCTTGTCTCTTTTTTAACTTGTTCCTTTATATCTTGGCTGCTTGTTAACTTTATCCTTTTCTGTTGGACAAAATCCTATGCGTATAGTGTTTCCACCCAAAGCACTCCACAACGCAACTTCACTTGGACAAGACCTAACAGGTACTATGCGAATCTATGCCCTCGCCAATGAGACACTTTCGCTCCATCATCCCTCTGTTGTGGGTTAACTCATTGCTCGCGACGGCCCTTTAAGCCAACTGTAATGAGCCGATTATAAGCCACCGAGAAGGCCGACTATAGCCGAGGCGGCTCATTACGGCGTTCGGCTCGCCGGCAACTGTGAACCGACTATAAGCCCCAACATAAGGTGTGGCCAGCCAGGGGCAGTTCACGGTTGACGATCGGCACCCACGCTAGCCGGCCACAGTAAATCGAATAATACCCACGATTACGGGCTATAATGGCCCGGGTAGTTACTGTGCGCGATCTTGGCTCCGATGTGTCTTAAGTGCGGCTGTGGTAAAAAAGAATTAACTCCCCGCGGAGGCGTAAGATGGGTGACAAATGTCTCCAAGACCCACAGATAGGGAAAGTGACAACAAAGCCCGTTTGCCACGAACTTAAGCACATCGAAGGCCTTCCGTGATTGGAAGTTTTACTATTTCACATATTTCAATTTTATTTAAGAAATTTTTCTCCTATCCTTTGTAACAATCCCTGAAGTATAGGACACAGAACAGGATACATTCACTAATGGAAGCGGATGCTCACAGCAAGATACTGGACCGCATCCCATACTCGCTCACACAGGATATTCAAAACTGCCATCTACAAGCAAGATATAAAGGGCGGTATTTCCTTCTTTCATGTGTAAACACGTGACTATAATTTATTCACACTTCACGCTAACATTGCAAGTCATGAAATTGTGTTTTAAACGAGAACCTGACATCAAACACAATTTGATTACAAGAATATGCATAGCTATATTTCTTATACAACACGTCAAAATAGCAAAAAACATTCAAAAGACGACAAAATCAGCTTAAGTTAAAGAATTACACGTCAAGAATAGAGCTATTTATTACAAGTGGCAAAAATTACAACCTAAGAGTTACTCTACTGTTTTAAGACTAACATATACAGCCATGTCAAGTCCACAAAAAGAATTTTCCATGTCTAATCAAGGAGCCGGTTGCGTCGGAGTCTTGTCCTTGTCCTGTTGCCCACCTGTCCGGTCAGAAAAAGAGTTCGTTAGTAATAAGCAACCAAGTTAACGGAAAGACTAGAAAGGAAAACTTACCAACATCTGCTCCTTGATCAACTTGATCATCATCCTCCGCTTGCACACCTGTCTCCTCAGCTGCAAGCAACCGCATGCCCTCCTTCACCGCCACCTTCTCCTCCTTGGTAAACTGGGCGGTAACAGTATCCATCCTAAAGGCCATGCCACCCTCCTTATCTGCCTCATCCTGGGCCTCCTCTAGAGCCCTAAGATAGATCCTAGCCATAACCCGAGGATAATCATCCATCCAGGACAAGTTACCCTGCCTCCAAGTGCGGAAGTACATATCCTGGAGCATCCCCTCCATCTGCCCCTCGTTCTCTTCAAACTCCCTCGCCCGGGCCTCGGAATCCGACAACCTTACGACGGCGGCATCTCTCTCCAATTGGTATCTCGAGCAGTCAGCTTGAAGGGATTTCCGCATCGCCTCCATCTCCTCCCTCAACTTGGCTTGAGCAAGCTCTACAGCCTCAAGCTTCCCAGATAACTCCTCTATCTGCTCAAGATCCGCTTTCCGGACCTCGTCCACCGTGGCGATGGCCATATCGATCCGTTCCTTGCAAGTAGCCTCCATTTTCCGCAGTTCGGCCCGGCTGGCCTCTTCCATGGTTATCTTTAGACGTCTAGAGGCGGCCTCGTGCTGAGAGATCTGGATGGCCTGATCAGCGAGTTGCTTGGCCTGGTCGGAAACCACTAACCGCAATCTTATGTTGGCACTCCCAATTTCCTCCCCGGCCTTGACCAGTCGGGCATGATGCCCCATCAACTTCCTAGTTTCCTCAACGACCCGGTCGATGTTTGCCTTAGCTTCGTCCCCCATAATGACAATCCGAGTAGTAAGCAAATCGAGGTCCAGGGACTTGGCCTCATCTAGCACCTTTACCATAGGGTTGCGAGGAAGAAGGTGCTCACCGGTAACCTCGTCGAAGAAAATATCATGAGAACTGGGATCCAGATCAGGATGGCCCGCAAATGGATTACGGGCCAAGCCAGGACGATCAATCTGAGTAACGGTAGGATTTTCAGACAGGTGCGGAGAGGGTGTGAACTCAGTATCCTCCTCCGTGATATCATGAAGAGGCTGAATTGGGGGCTGAGGACCAAGTGAAGGTTCGGATGGGGAGCGACTCCTCTTTCTCTTTTGAATACCCTCTTCAATAACCCCGAGAAGAGGACGGTAGCCGACTACATCCCCGGAACGGTGAGCCGGAGGCTTCGGCTTGGCGGAAGCTTTGGAGAGCTTGTATTGTTCAAGCCTGTGCCGAAGATCTGAGGTCTTGGCCATTTTACCTGCTCCTGATATGAAAACCAAGAGTTACCAACATGTATTGGGCCATCACTCAAGAATTAAAAGAGTAAAGTGAAATTCACCTTGAACCGCCGAAGTTGTTTCAGTAGAGGCGCTCCCGGAAGACAGATCGACACCGGTCCCAACGTTATCGGCTATCTTGGGCTTCTTCGTCCCCTCCAAACCCTCGAAGGCTTGGCGGAAAGCGTCATCCGTCCACTCTTGCATCTCGCCTACTTGCCCAGAAGACAAAGCCCCGACACCATCGCCACCTCCAGCGCCTTCTCCTCCATCTTCGCCTTGCTCCTCCTCCACGTCTCCCTCCTTCGGGATATCTGGACATGAGCTGGGAGAGGGGCCGTCAGACTTTTTGAGCTTCTTCCCCCCGGCAACCGAGTGTTTCGTAAAGGGCCTCCTTTTGCTGCTCTTCAACTCAACCCCTTCTTTAGCTTGGGCAGCCTTCTCTTCAGCCGTGTCCCTCTGCTTGACCACGGACTACTGTGGAAGGATCAAGTTGTACTCCAAGAGTGTAGCGTTCCTGATCAGGTAGGCAGCCGACCTATCTCTCCCAGTAATAGATTCTATTTCTTCTGCTGTCTGAACCAGGCGGTCATTCTCCACGATCGCAAAACCACCTGTCGCTAGCAAAAAAATAAAAGCACATAAGAAAGGGTATTGCGACCAGAACGGGAATTAAAAATAAAGCTTTGACTTACAACCGGAGGTGAAACGACGAATGGAAACAGAGCCATCCCTGACGAAGAACCATTCTTTCTTAAACATACTGAACTTCGAGTATAAGTCCAGGACGGGCTTAAAGGATACGGCAGATTCCAAGCTGATATAGGGAGACCCCTTCTTGTAGCCTCTCAAGTTGTACAAATACCGGATCTCCCGGTTGGAAGGAGGACGCCCATATCTCCTCTGAAAGATGACGAAGAGACTCACCAGAATGGCATAAGAGTTGGGCTGAAGCTAGAATGGAGCCACCTTTAGATATGTAAGAAAGCTGACTACCCAGGCGTTGAGAGGCGGGATGGCACCACAAATACAATGGTATCTGCTGTAGGCAAAATATCCTTCGGGAGGATCATACGGCATCGCTCCCGCAGCCGACAATAACATGCACGCTCGGTCGATCCCGAAAGAGCGAGATATAACATCAAGTTGCTCGCCCTTGAGTGAGCTAGGGAAGCAATCAGGAGGCAAGTTAAGAAGCTCCGGAGGACCGTACCCGTAACCTACCAATCTCGGAGTGGGCCCACGTCGTTCTGGATTCAGCTAGGCTGGGGATACGGCGGAGGACCCTCCTTCGCCTTTGGATTTCTTTTTGTCTGATCGAGTTTCTGCTTTGCGAGACATTATCTACAACACCGGAAAAACATATTGTTAGAACAGAGGATGTAAACAAGTAAGTGTATAATATGAAATTTCACTCATAAAATCAAAATGCTCAAACTCCCATTGTCATTCGGTAAAGTGAATATAAAATTTCATTCGGTATTCGGAGTCTCGAAGTTCATTCGGCATTCCCCGTATAGGGTTCATTCGGTGATCCAAATGAAAATGCTCGTTCGGTACTCAGGATCCACGAACTCATCCGGTAATCCAAGAACAACAGTTCATTCGGCGCTCGAAATACCCGAATTCATTCGGTTGTCTAAAAAGGCCATTCGGCGAGAGAAAGCTATATCACCTGATTCGATTCGGTATGAATGTCTGGTTCGGTTGTCTTGGATTGGTAAGGAATAACGAAAGTATCAACCCCTACTTATAGGAAAATATAGGATGCCGGACCAGTTGGATCGGCACTCAGCGATCGGATGAAAGGAAACAAAGTAGGCCATATGCCAGCATATACCCCACTTTGGGGGGCAAATGTTGGGTGAATTCTCACCACCGGTCCAAAGCTAGACAAACCAAATCAACTCTGCCGAACCAACTCATCTCCAACCTCTGCCGAACCAACCAACCTCCAAGCTTCACCGGACCACTCATCTCCTACCACCGAACCAAGCTTCACTGGACCATTCATCTCCTACCACCGAACCAAGCTTCACCGGACCACTCATCTCCTACCACCGAACCAAGCTTCACCGAACCACTCATCTCCTACCCCCGAACCAAAGAAAACCGGACCAGATCCACCAGGCCAGATTACGTCAGCCCAGGCCCGCCAGCTGCTATATACCTCCAAGACCCCTACCCCCAGCCTCACTCTATAAATAGAGGGCAGGGGTACAACAATGGGGGACAAGTTTGAGAGCTCAAGCACGGAGAGAACTTTCAAACAACTTTCTTTTACTTGTATCAAAGCTTTGTATTTGTAATCTAAACAAGAGAAGAGAAATAACATATAAAGTGGACGTAGGCACATTCTGGCTGAACCACTATAAATCTGCGTGTCTCTTTACAGTTTAGCCCCTGCTTTTCCTATATTTGCATAAATCACCCAAATCACTAAGAACAACATAAGATCTACTAAATCATACGACTTTGAGGTGTTTGTCCATTTTTTATGCAAACAGTGTCAAAGTAAATAAACAAGCAATAACAACAATCAATAACAATCCAATAGTTAATTCAAATAATCCCGAAATAATCGTATTAATTCACATTGTTGTTTGTGCAAATTAATATAATTATCTCTAGAATCTACACTATCATTTCACGTAGATTAAAGATTATTACACTAATATTAATACGGTTTTTCACTTGTCATTCGATTTCAATTTTAACACTACAACAAATTATCCAATATACGTTCAATGGTTCAAAGTGTAATTATCACTATTCTACATGTCAATTAATTTAACAATTAAAAAGGGTCATATTCATCTAATCAAATTTAACATATAAATCAGTTTTAAAATCGTTAACTATCCTATACCCATTTCAATTTTTTGCATACTATTTATCATTTAACACTAACAATTTAACGTCCAATATAAACATCAACAATCAATCAATTATCAGCCAAACTGTATTATCATCGCATAAATAATTAACAAATAATGGTGTCAGATGTCACAGGTGAACTGATATAGGCAATAGCATATATAACAGTGTAATTAACTAACAGCAGCACATTTCAATTGTCGTTTCAATTGAAATCAAATTTAATAAATAAAAGAACATTAATCGTGAGTGATTGCTCACCTTTCGAGGCTAGAGAGATTCGACGACGAAATGAGTTACGAATCCAAGCACGAATTCCAAAGCGAAGCAAAATTGAACGCGAATTGGACGAACAAGACTGATAAATAAGAAATTGGCGAAATCAAATCAGAACTGGATCGATGCAGATAAATGATATAAGTGAGCTATATATAATAATATATATAAAGTCATATTCCAAATTTAAACACATTTTAAATATATACGTATTTCAAAATCATTGTTTTAAATAAAACACATATAATCAAATAAACATAATAAGATTTGAAATAATTACATATATATACTTTCCAAACTATTAATATTAATGTAAGTATAACATTATTTTATAAATATACATATTTCAAAAAAAAATACTAATATAACCTATATATATATATATATATCTATATATATGACAAATGATTTTTTTTACATAACTTTAAACATACATAACTTGTCATATTATAACTCATAGATGCAAATAAACAGAACATATATAACCTACACAAATATCTAGAAATCAAACGTACATATAATTTACCTTTTCAAACTAATATATCTACCTGTATGCTTTAACGTGTAACTATATATATATGTGAACTCAGTTTATATAACATATGACCTATATAACTAACAACTTACCTTATATACAACATATTATAAAATATTAAAAAAATCCTATACAAACTTTTCATATAAAACGAATATAAATATAAAAAGTACAAATCTGGATATACAAACTTCTATTGTGAACATACTGTGAACACATTATATATATAATCAAACTATTATATTACCTGTATATATAGTAAAAGTAGGCTACACTTGGTTGGCCGATACAGGGAGGACGAGCAGCTCAGGGATGGGCTCGGCTGTTCGTGTGGTCGGCGGAGTAAGATGAATGTCGGGGCTGCACTGAGGAAGGAGGCGGACGAAGACACGAGAAGGCGGGCCAGGCTGTTGGAAGGTGGAGAGTTATGGCTGCCAACTAAAAAAAAGAAGATTTTTGAGGCTTGGTGGATGGTGAGGCTGCTGTGCCAGCGAGAGGGAGGGGAGACCGAACTCAGGTGGTTGGTCGGAGCCCGCGTGGCAGGGGTACAAGGCCGAAGGGAAGGTCAGACGGATTGTGGGATGTTTTGTGGCTGCAGCCTGCAGCTATGGTCTCGGTTGTGTTGAGAGGGTCGGCGAGGTGGTCGCGTGCGGTTAGGGGTAGGGAAGGTGGCGGAGATCAGGTGATGGACGTGGGCGAATGGGTGGTCGGTGACTAAGCAAGTGGGCGCTGGCCGTGCTTTGGTGGGAGGAAGGAGCTAGTGGGGATGGAGAGCACGGTGGTGGGTGTTACGGCCATGGAGATGTGGCAGAAGGTAGGGGGAGGAAGGGCGCGTGGCTGCTTGGTGCGTGAGGTTGTAGGCTTCAGCGGAGAAATGGGTCGGCTTCAAAGAAGGTGGAGGTGGTTGCCGACGTTGCTCGGTGTCATGAAGTGGGAGCTTAAGTTGAAGGCCTTGCGTGCATGAAGGTAGAGAGGGTGGAGAATGGTTGAGGAGATTTTGGAGAACGAGAACATGTTGAACAGAAGGGAGGTTTGAGAAGAATGAATGCAAGTTGCAAACGAACAGAGGTAGACGAAATGAACCGGCACAATATTGGAACCAGTGAAAAATAAAAGTCACAGCTGTTGAATTCAAGAATATTAATGGCTAGTAGTTGACAGCTTTCACGATGGGAAATGAATAGACAAAGGAAACAAAAGGACTCAAAACGGGTACCGATACGAATAACCGTTTCACGGTTTCGACGCGTACCGGATCTCGAAATACACATATGAATACACTGTTGGGATCAGCACAACGAGACGATAAAAAAGGTATAAAGATATTAGTGGTATGATTGAATTATAAAAATTTGAATTTTCTAATAGCGGAAAATGCAAGAAAAAAGCTGAAAAATAAGATCGACGGAGCCAAAGATGTCCGAATTTGGAAAAACTACAAACTGACATCTTGCTCAGAAGATGGTTTAGAATTTTTTTATGTAAAAATATTTAGGTTTCGGAAACATTTTATTTTCATCGCTTTTAACTGATTAAATTGAAGTAAATTTACGCGCGAAATAAAATTTCATATTTTCGGACGAAAATTTACCAGTTGCTATGTTTAATTAGACGCATTCCAAATATCAAATTTATATTTCAAAATTTTATCGTTTAAAATTTCACAAAAATTTAACTAATTACGTTATTAAAACAGTTAAAATTTACGGGTCGTTACAGGTTTGGGTTTCACCCAACTCATACTATACCCTAACCCAGCCCCTCTCCTCTCCATTCACTCATTTCATTTCCTAAACACTTAAGATTTAGCAAAAATGGGGGAAAGAATGGGAAATGGAAATTCCTAAGCCCTAGATTCATTTGCAAACTCAAATTCAAGTCCAAAATCCAAGAGAAGCTTAGGTAAGCATCCTCTTCTCCTTCTCCATCTCAATTCCTCTTCGATTTCTGAAATTTCCTAAACCCTAACTTAGGAAATATTTGTTCTTGAGCTTAGATTGAAGCTCCTTGGGTTATAATTGAGGAGTGATTGTTCTTGCCTTGCTCTATAGCTTCTCTCTTGAGTTTTTGGGTTAAAAGGGGAGTTTTTGAACTCACATCTACGTCTATATCTTTGATAGTGTTAGGTAGCAATTCCTAACATATATTCCTTGTCCATTTGCTTTTGAATTGAATTAGTTTAATGAATATTCCAATTTTTGGCATTTGAAGTCAAAATCTATGAAATATCCTTATATGGATGTTTGGGCATGTTGGTCGGAGTGTATTGGTGAGTCTTTAAGGTTGGGTAGTCGTTTGCCGTAAACCCTTAGCCATCGTCACTCATCCGATTGCTTACGATATGATTTGGCCATCATTGGCCTAGGCAAAGTATTGCCTGAGCTCCAGTTTCAAACGTTTGGAATATACAATTCAGACGTGTGAATCTGCTTGCCTCAGCCCAACTTGCTTACTTTGTGTAGGATTCCAATTTTTGATCGATTCTTCTTTCTCTAATTAGTTGTTTCACTTTAGTTGACTTTGATGATTCTTTTTTTAGATTGAGTACACAGGTTTTTATAAAATGATCTTTTTAAATTGTATTAAAAGCTCGTTTCTCCAATTTATAATTTCTGTATAAAACACACGATTTTGCACTTCGAGCGAAGAGGGAGGAGAATTAAATGATTAAATAAAACGCGTGCTATGAACACGTGTGTTTATCTTTTCAGTTAATTCCTAATCTATTTGTTTGACCGTTTTGACCTTTGGGTCTGGTTTACCAATGACATGAGGTGAACTTTGTACTGCTTTGAGTGTGAAATTGGCTAACGGTTAGTAAATCGTTTAGTGCGAACGTGTGGTATGGGACTCACGTTAACATTTTTCGGGTTCCTTTCTGAGAGTTGTGACACATTCCGCCAGTTAGTGGTGTCCAGTACCGGGCCTCCGGACCTTCGCCACTACGGTTTGTTGCCTTCGGGTTTGAGCCTTCGGGGTTTGTTGCCTTCGGATATGTTTCCTTCGGGTTTGTACCTTCGGGTTTGTGCCTTCGGGTTTGTTGCCCTATAGTATCGCTTTTGGAGTTGGTCATTCGTCACCGCTCGAGAGATATTTGGGTTTGTTTCCTTCGGGCTTGTGGATCCTTGTTATACATACTGAGCTCGAGCATCTTTTGTTTCTTTGACAATTATATTTCCCTAGTGTATCGCCTTTCGGTGTAGGTTCTTTGAACCACACGATATATAGCGATTACCTTTTGGAAACTTGTGTTACCTTTATTGGTATTTGTTATTTTCCTTTTTGGCTTGTTTTGGGGATATGATATCCTTTGTTTATTTGAGTTGTCGATGATATGAGGCTTGTTATGATTCATCTTTTGTTAGATGATTTGGTTATCTCTTTTGGAGACATTGGTGGTACTTTATGATCTTGTATGTTCATTATCATTTAGTTTGTCTAACTGATTTGTTTAGCTAGACTGACCTGTGTATTTTATACTCGGGTCAGACCGAGATGTTTCAGGTTAGGTACTTTGGACTTAGCCTATTTTGCTTCCGCATGGACTATTCTTCTAGTTCCTTTTTGTTATAGCTTTTTGTATAGTCCTTCTTGGCTGTAACTATGATATGTATTCTTTTGACTCGTCTGTATATTGTGGTTTGCTTACCACTTGACATGTATCATTTTGTATACTCTGTAATGTATCTGTATATGTGTAAATGTATGTGATGATCTACTGTTCTGTGATGTGTATTACATTTGAGTTGTTATCTTTTGTTCTGATAGATCCTTCAGCCACCTATGGCTTTGTATTAAGTATTTATTGGAGATGTCGATCCACTTGAGAAAGAAGTGGCAATTGTCGACGTATTTAATAGATAATTAAGACAAGGCTATAGATGGTGGCTCCTATCCAACTCTATTAACCGCATTAGCAGACGGTGTTACCTTGTAATACTCTTTGCTAATGTGGGTCTCGGGGTGGGGCGTCACAGCTTGGTATCGGAGATGAGTTCAGAACAAAATATGATAAACATAGAATAGAGACGCATATTACGGTACATCAAAGGGTAGTACGAATGTTACGAATCTTTGAATCATCGTGCCTTTATTCTTTCCGGGCCTTTGGGGTAGATAGAATTTTGGGAATACGTCTAGGAATGTATTTTATTCCGTAGTATTCCATATTTGAATTAGTGGTATCTACCTTGTGAATAATCTTTATCTTATCTTATCTTTCAGCTAATGGCCGGTAGAGGCAGAGGACGACGCTTGGATTCTGGGCAATCCAGCGGCTCGCATCCGGACGGCGTTTATATGTCTGCCGATCAGTTTTTGGAGTTATTTAGGAGCACTCAGCCTCCAGCCCCTATTCGAGCATCTCCTCCACGCAAATCTGCCTTTGCATGCCTGTGCAGTGATTTTTCTCATCTTGGAGGAAAGCCATTCAAAGGCTTTGAGTCTGTTCTTGAGGTCCAAGCTTGGATTCGCACATGTGAGCGTATCTTCTCTCGCATGGATCTTTCTGACCACGATCGAGTTCTTGTAATTTCTAGCTTATTGCAAGAGCGTGCCCTTGATTGGTACGAGCTTCTTATAGCCGAACTTGATGAGTCTGTTCTATCTTGGACTCAGTTCCGGGAGTGATTCGAACTCAAATTCGTTCCTGAATCTGAGAAGGTTTTATTGGCCCGTCGCTTTCTTGAGTTGAAGCAAGGGAAGTCCTCCATTTCTGAATATGTTGCATCATTCGAGGCCTTATCTAAGTATGGTCTTGAATTCATTAGCACTTCTTATAAGAAGAATATGAAGTTTGTCTCTGGTCTTAAGAAATATCTTAAGAAGTCTTTAATGCTCCAGCTTAAGCTTTCTTTTGAGGAGTTGGTTGATTCGGACTTCATCTCGAGGCCATCGAGAAGGAGTGTGACAGTGGTGATGATATTGAGGTTCGTAAGAACCCCAATAAGAAGAAGTTTCCATTTCATAAGTGGGAATTTCTCCCTTCCAAGAAGAAAAAGCCCGTTGAATCTGGTTCTAACTCTCAATCTGCCGGAACACCTTCCATTCGGAAGTGTTTCAATTGTGTTTCTCCTAATCATATGATTCGAGCTTGTACTAAGCCTCTCTTCTGCCGTTATTGCAAGAAGGAAGGTCATCATGTTTCCTCCTGCCCTATTGTTCCTAGTGCCAAGTCTGGCAAGCTTTATGTTGCTAAGACTTCTGGAGGTTCTTCTCAGCCCAGAGGTATATCTCCATCTATTTTGGAAGGTTCTATTTTATTTCATGACCGTAGTATTCGAGTTCTTTTCGATACGGGTGCTTCGCATTCTTTCGTACAGAAAAAGCTCGTCGATGATTTGTCTTTGGATGTTTCTTGTATGATTACTTCGTTAAGGATTGCGAATCCTATTGGGGGATCCGCAACACTTAGCATGCTTTGTGATGATGTTGAGATTGTTTTATGTGGCTTTTCTTTTCGTGCGAATCTGCACGTTATTTCTTATTTGGGATTTGATATGATTTTGGGTATGGACTGGCTAGTGAGATACGATGCCAGGATTATTTGTTCTGAAAGAATTTTATATCTTTGACTTCCAGATTCATCTACTCAGCTATCACTTGTTCTTCGGAATGTGGATAATTCCGAAATGGTTTTATATTCTTTTTACTCACGAGATGAGGATGATATATCTCGTATTCCTATTGTTTGTGACTTCTCTTATGTTTTTGAGATGGTTTCGGGTTTGCCACCCAAGCGGGCGATCGAGTTCCGCATTGATCTCATTCCAGGCGCGCAACCAGTTGGCCGTCCTCCCACGAGGATGTCTACAAAAGAAAATGAGGAACTCAAGAAGCAGCTTTTAGAGCTTGAGTCCAAGCAGTTGATTCAATCCAGTTTTTCACCATGGGGTACCACGGTCGTCTTGGTGAAGAAGTCCGATGGAACTCTTAGGCTCTGCATCGACTATCGCAAGCTTAACGAGTTGACCATCAGGAATAGGTATCCTTTGCCGAGGATCGATGATATGTTCGATCTATTGAGTGGCGCTAAGGTCTTCTCTCAGCTCGACCTTGCCACTGGTTTTCCTGAGCTCCGAGTCGCGGAAGATAGCATACCTCTTACAGCTTTTCGCACTCGATATGGTTCTTTCGAGTGGCTCGTTATGCCATTCGGTTTGACGAACGCCCCGGTTTTCTTTGTTGATCTTATGAATCGAGTATTCCGAGAGTATCTCGATAAGTTCGTCCTTGTATTCATTGACGACATTCTTGTTTATTCTAAGTCTGAAGCCGAGCATGCTAATCACTCGAGAATTGTCTTGAGTACTCTTCGTCACCATCAGCTTAAAGCCAAATTCTCCAAGTGCCATTTTTAGGAGAATAAGGTTAAGTTCTTAGGCCATGTTGTATCTTTCGACGACATTTCTGTCGATCCCTCAAAGATCGAAGCTATCCAGAATTGGAAGAGGTCTGAGAATGTTCATGAGATTCATAGTTTCCTTGGATTGGCGGGTTATTACCGTCGGTTCATTAAGGAATTTTCCCGTGGTGTGCTTCCTCTCACCAGCCTTACTCGGAAAGGCATTCGTTATATTTGGTCCGATAGGTGTGAAGCTTCCTTTCAGACATTAAAGGAACTTCTCACTAATGCTCCTATTCTTATGGTTCCCGAGGGGAATCATGATCTTGTTGTCTACACCGATTCTTGTGGTAGTGGTCTCGGTGCCGTGCTTATGCAGAAGGATCGGGTAGTTGCTTATGCTTCTAGGCAACTGCGTCCGAATGAGGTTCTCTATGCCACTCATGATCTTGAGTTAGCCGCCATTGTCTTCGCCTTGAAGATTTGGCGACACTATTTATTGGGTGAGCGCTTCATTCTCTATACCGATCATAAATCCTTGAAGTATTTATTCACTCAGAAGGAACTCAATATGAGGCAACAGCGTTGGCTCGAGTTTCTTGCCTCCTATGACTTTGATATCCTGTATACCCCTGGTAAGGGTAATCGTGTTGCTGATGCGCTTAGTCGCAGGCATTCGGCTGTCGTTTCTATGATGCTTGCCGAATGGGATATTCTTGAGACTCTATCTTTTTGTGATATTCATGATTGAGCTCCATCCTTTGATTCTCCGATAGTATTATTCAGTTTGGAAGCTCGACCCTCTCTATTGGATAGTATTATTCAGCGGCGTGATCCTGATCTTGTGCATCTTATTCAGCTTTGTGAGACTGAATCCCGTGATGAGGCGTTGCGGGACTTCAGCATTGATTTTCATGGGTGTCTTCGCAAGAAGAACCGTCTTGTTGTGCCTTCTGATTCTGCACTTAGGCATGACATTCTTGATGACTGTCATCGGTCTAAGTATACTATTCATCCTGGCTATAGTAAGATGTATGCCGATATGCATCGCCTTTATTATTGGGAAAGCATGAAGCGCGATGTGGCGAGTTATGTGAGTAACTGCATGACTTGTCAGCGTATTAAAGCCGAACATCAGCGCCCTTCTGGTCTCCTTCAGCCTCTAGAGATTCCATTGTGGAAATGGGATCAGATTTCGATGGATTTCATTAATGGCCTACCTCGTACGAGATCGGGCCATTCTAGCATCTGGGTTATTGTTGATCGCCTCACCAAATCAGCTCATTTTATTCCTATTAAATCTAATAGGACTGTTTCTCTTTTGGCTAAGTTATATATCAAGAAAATCGTGAGACTTCACGGTGTTCCTAGTCGATTGTGAGTGACCATGATCCTTTATTTACCAGTCATTTCTGGTAGAGTCTTCAGCAAGCTTTGGGAACAAAGCTTAATTTCAGCACAGCTTATTATCCACAGTCCGATGGACAGACTGAACGGGTGAATCGTATCTTAGAGTATCTTCTCAGTGTTTGTATTCTTGATTTCGGAGGTAGTTGGGAGGATCATATACCCCTTGTAGAGTTCTCCTACAACAATAGTTTTCAGTCCAGTATCGGTATGGCTCCTTTCGAAGCCTTATACGGAAGGCCATGTCGATCACCTTCTTGTTGGTTGGAATCTGGGGAGAAGCTTATTCTTGGCCCAGATTTTGTTCATGATACTTCTGAGAAGATTGATCTTATTCGTCAGAGAATGAAAGAGGCACAAAGCCGCCAGAAATCCTACACGGATAACCGTAGGAAGCCTCTCGAGTTCTCGGTTGGTGATCTTGTCTTTATTCGTGTTTCTCCTTTGAAAGGAGTTATGCGCTTCAGTATGACAGGGAAATTGGCTCCTCGCTTTGTAGGACCATTTCCTATTACTGAACGTATTGGCCCTGTGGCTTATAGAGTTTCACTTCCAGCTCATCTATCCGGTGTTCACAACGTGTTTCACATCTCTTAGCTTTGGAAGTGTCTTCGAGAATCGGATTCTGTTATCGACTCTCCTGATTTGCAAGGGCTTGAGATCTCACCAGATTTATCTATTGTACAGCAGCCTATTCGCGTACTTGCCTCGGAGGTGAGACACCTTCGAAACAAGGACGTGCCGCTTATTAAAGTTCAATGGTCCGCTAACCCTAATGACTGTACTTGGGAAACTAGAGAGTTTATCGAGCGATCCTATCCGGGTTTTCTAGCTTTGCTTAGCAATGGTGAGAATATCTTTTTATCTCAAGCTTATTTTCTTTCCTTTTTGGGTGTAAGTATGTAGTTGTTACAAATTCTTCTCTAGGAATTGCGCGGACGCAATTTTGTCAAGGAGGGGATATCTGTAACAACCCGCATATTTTACGATGGTATATTTAAATGTTTAATTCAAGTATAGCATCGTTAGTCGGATTTTAGTCCGGGAAAGTCACTATTCATATAAGAACAGTCGAAATAGTGAAAAGTCTTTGTGGATCGAGATTCGGAGGTGTCTATTTGAAAAAAAATAGATAAAAACTGTCAAACAGAGATTCAAACGTCTGAAATGAAGCATTAAGACGTCTGAAATTATTCGAATCAAACCAGAAAGGAAATAGGCAAAAATTGCCATTTTCAAACGTCTGAAATGGACGATTCAGACGTCTGAATATTGTTCCGGACAACTCATATTTTTCCAGATTCAGACGTCTGAATTGTTCATTTCAGACGTCTGAATTGTTCATTTCAGACGTCTGAATTGTTCATTTCAGACGTCTGAATTGTTCATTTCAGACGTCTGAATGGAGTTTGAAAACTCATATTTTTCCAGATTCAGACGTCTGGTTTGGAAATTTCAGACATCTGAATCAGGAAGGAAGTTGAGAATCAACAATTTGGACTCGAGACCATTTCCATTGAGTTCAAAATGTTGTTTGCGACTTTTTTGAGTATAAGCATCGATATGTTTGGAGTTGAGTGAATTTTGCTATTTTTTCACTAGGGCTTTAGGCTTGGGTTTGGGTTTCACCCAACTCATACTATACCCTAACTCAGCCCCTCTCCTCTCCATTCACTCATTTCATTTCCTAAACACTCAAGCTTTAGCAAAAATGGGGGAAAGAATGGGAAATGGAAATTCCTAAGCCCTAGATTCATTTGCAAACTCAAATTCAAGTCCAAAATCCAAGAGAAGCTTAGGTAAGCATCCTCTTCTCCTTCTCCATCTCAATTCCTCTTCGATTTCTGAAATTTCCTAAACCCTAACTTAGGAAATATTTGTTCTTGAGCTTAGATTGAAGCTCCTTGGGTTATAATTGAGGAGTGATTGTTCTTGCCTTGCTCTATAGCTTCTCTCTTGAGTTTTTGGGTTAAAAGGTGAGTTTATGAACTCACATCTACGTCTATATCTTTGATAGTGTTAGGTAGCAATTCCTAACATATATTCCTTGTCCATTTGCTTTTGAATTGAATTGGTTTAATGAATATTCCAATTTTTGGCATTTGAAGTCAAAATCTATGAAAAATCCTTATATGGATGTTTGGGCATGTTGGTCGGAGTGTATTGGTGAGTCTTTAAGGTTGGGTAATCATTTGGCGTAAACCCCTAGCCATCGTCACTCATCCGATTGCTTCCGATATGATTTGGCCATCATTGGCCTAGGCAAAGAATTGCCTGAGCTCCAGTTCCAAACGTTTGAAATATACAATTCAGACGTTTGAATCTGCTTGTCTCAGCCCAACTTGCCTACTTTGTGTAGAATTCCAATTTTTGATCGATTCTTCTTTCTCCAATTAGTTGTTTCACTTTAGTTGACTTTGATGATTCTTTTTTTTAGATTGAGTACACGGGTTTTTATAAAATAATCTTTTTAAATTGTATTAAAAGCTTGTTTCTCCAATTTATAATTTCTGTATAAAACACACGATTTGCACTTCGAGCGAAGAGGGAGGAGAATTAAATGATTAAATAAAACGCGTGCTATGAACATGTGTGTTTATCTTTTCAGTTAATTCCTAATCTATTCGTTTGACCATTTTGACCTTTGGGTCTGGTTTACCAATGATATGAGGTGAACTTTGTACTGCTTTGAGTGTGAAATTGACTAACGGTTAGTAAACCATTTAGTGCGAACGTGTGGTATGGGACGCACGTTAACATTTTTCGGGTTCCTTTCTAAGAGTTGTGACACATTCCGCCAGTTAGTGGTGTCCAGTACTGGGCCTCCGGACCTTCGCCACTACGGTTTGTTGCCTTCGGGGTTTGTTGCCTTCGGGTTTGAGCCTTCGGGGTTTGTTGCTTTCGGGTATGTTGCCTTCGGGTTTGTACCTTCGGGTTTGCGCCTTTGGGTTTGTTGCCCTATAGTATCGCTTTTGGAGTTGGTCATTCGTCACCGCTCAAGAGATATTTGGGTTTGTTGCCTTCGGGCTTGTGGATCCTTGTTATACAGTACTGAGCTCAAGCATCTTTTGTTTCTTTGATAATTATATTTCCCTAGTGTATCGCCTTTCGGTGTAGGTTCTTTGAACCACTCGATATATAGCGATTACCTTGTGGAAACTTGTGTTACCTTTATTGGTATTTGTTATTTGCCTTTTTGGCTTGTTTTGGAGATATGATATCCTTTGTTTATTTGAGTTGTCGATGATATGAGGCTTATTATGATTCATCTTTTGTTAGATGATTTGATTATCTCTTTTGGAGATATTGGTGGTACTTTACGATCTTGTATGTTCATTATCATTTAGTTTGTCTAACTGATTTGTTTAGCTAGACTGACCCGTGTATTTTATACTCGGGTCAGACCGAGATGTTTCAGGTTAGGTACTTTGGACTTAGCCTATTTTGCTTCCGCATGGACTATTATGCTAGTTCCTTTTTGTTATAGCTTTTTGTGTAGTCCTTCTTGGCTGTAACTCCGATATGTATTCTTTTGACTCGTCTGTATATTGTGGTTTGCTTACCACTTGACATGTATCATTTTGTATACTCTGTAATGTATCTGTATATGTGTAAATGTATGTGATGATCTACTATTCTATGATGTGTATTACATTTGAGTTGTTATCTTTTGTTCTGATAGATCCTTCAGCCACCTATGGCTTTGTATTAAGTATTTATTGGAGATGTCGATCCACTTGAGAAAGAAGTGGCAATTGTCGGCGTATTCAATAGATAATTAAGACAAGGCTATAGATGGTCGCTCCTATCCAGCTCTATTCTCCGCATTAGCAGACGGTGTTACCTTGTAATACTCTTTGCTAATGTGGGTCTCGGGGTGGGGCTTCACACCTTTTCAAAGAATTATATTCATTTTGTTGGAAAGGGAAGTGAACGTTTTCCTAAAAGAACACTTAAGCTTCTTTTGGTTTTTAAGAAGCTTCTCTTGGTTCCTCAGTATTTCTTTGTTGGTAGGGTTGGATGGTTTTTCAAAACTTTCCAAAGAAGAATCATTTTCTTCCTCCTTCTTCTCATTGTCTTCTTCTTTCATTTCCATTTCATCCCCTTTTTCCTCCTCTTCTTATTGAATTTCCTGTTCTCTTCTTCCCATGCCAACCTTTGCTCCTTTTCGGGAAGAGTTTCATAAGGTTCGAAAAATGGTGGAATATATATAAGTGAGGAATTGTCTTCGTTGAAATACTTTCGAGGAATGGATTTTTATCCTCTCAAATCCGCAACAAAATATAAGAAAATTCTAGTAAGATACATACCAGAAAAAGCGTGTTCTCATGTCTAGAAATTGTAACGACCCGTATTTTTCGAAAAAGAAGAAAATTCAAATTTTAGAATTTAATACGGTAAGAAATTAAAAATTTATGATTTTCAAATAAAATTTACTTTGAATTATAACATCTGATTTTGATTTAATAAAGTGACAACTATTTTATGTGATTTCAAACGTATGGTTTAATAAAAGTTTAATTAGATAGATTTGATATTGTGTAAAGCATGAAATAAAATTTATGATTAACTGGAATTGGGTTTTAATTGTAAATTAACTTTTAATCTATTTGTAAACAATAAATATATAATTATGTATTCAAACTTATTTAAATTTTAGTCTTGGTTTTGCTCATCTTACATATCAACCTATTGAAATTAATTTGTTAATAAAATTTAGTATAATTGGATTTTACATAAAAGGAAAGAAATATAAATTTTAATTTAATAAGAATTAATTAGTTAAACGATTCATAAATTGAGAAAATTGAGAATTTAGTACTGCATTAGTTAATATTAGTATTTTTTTAGGAACTTGAAATTATAAACCAATGAATATTCAATTATATTAATTTGAAATATAGTTTATTTTGAAATTAAATAAAGGTGAATTTTATTGAATATAATAAACTGAAATCTACCATTTAAAACAAACAATAGAATTTTATGATGGAAATTTGATATTTGCTATGCGTCCATCTAGACATAGCAAATGGAAAATTTTCGTCGAATAATATAGATGTTCTATCAGTCGCTAGAAATTCAGTTTAATACAGTTAATAACAGTTGAATTTAAAAGTGTTCCGAAACCTAAATATGTCAACATGAGAAAATTTATTTAGAACACTCTGAATAAGACTGCGTAATCCATTTCGCAAAATTCGGACGTTTCTAGCTCCGTTTGGATTTTTCGTATGGGATAGCAACGTATATCGGTGTTAGTGTATCAACCCGATAATTTTAATAGTTTTATAACGTAATTAAATGAAAATTTGATATTTGGAATGCGTCTTCTTAAACATAGCAACTGGTAAATTTTCATCAAATAATTTGAAAGTTTATGTTCTTGTGTAATTTTATTTCAATTTAAATTGGTTAATATTTGATGATAATAAAATGTTTTCCAAACCTGAATATTTTTATACTAAGAATTTGTAAATCATCTTCTGAGTGAGACGTCATATTTCGTTTCTCAAAATTTGGACTGTTATTACTCCGTCGATCTTATTTTCGACGAAATAGCAGCATTTTCGTACCGATATCGACTTTTGATCAGATGATCGTACCACTAATATCTGTATACCGTTTTGATCGTTGCGTCGTGCTGATCTCCATGGTATATTCATTGCTTGTTTCGGCGTCCGATGTACAACGGAATCTGTGAAACGGTTCACCGTCTCGGTACGTTTCGAGCCTTTTGATAGTTGTGTCCATTCAAATTTCAAACTGCAGTCTCTAGCTTTTATTTTAACATTTATTTCACCAATTTTAGCCGTTTCCATCCTATAGCCGTTTCCAAAATCGTATAAATGTGTATACGTTTGCATTTATTATTTTGAACGGTTCTTAATTTTTTTAGCCTTTATAACCGCATCTATTTTTCTTTTCTTCTTCTTTTTCGTTCGCTCCTTTTTTAATGCCAATTCACCTTCTCTCCCCTTAACAGTTCATCCATTCCCGAAACCAAATGTCGCCCACTCAGTAACTTGACCACCAAGGCTTCGTACAGCAGCATCTTCCCTACCTCCCACTTACGCGCCCGCCCCTCCTTCTCTTTTCCCTGGCCTTCCCCCGATTATCAGAAAACCCATCCACCTCCTTCCTGAAACCAAGAACCCACACCATCTATCCATGCTCCACCTCCCCACTCTCCACTTCAATCATAAATGGAGCTCGGCCATGATCCCCACCCTTCAGAAACCTCCTGCTCTCCCTCTCTCCTCTGCCCGCTCTTTCCTCCTCCACCCTGCTCGCGGACACGCGTCACCGCGGCAACATCCTTCCCTTCTTGTTCAAGTCGTGTCTCTCCTACCTCTTTTATTAGATAGGTATGGATATATATATTTTGCATTGATTTTTATATTATATATATGTATAAATATGTTGTATTTTATTATATTCAACTATGGTATGTTGTATTATATATACAAGTTTGTCCCTCCTATATAGATAAGAGTTTATATATATATCAGAGTCGTATATTAGCTTCGTAGTGGTATGTTTGTTTTCCGTTTGTATGACTAAAAGTAAAGGTGTCTATATTAGTTATATATATATATATAGTTATATATATATATATATATGTTTATAAGTAGTATATGTTGTAGTAAGTAATATGTTTGTATTTTATATGTTGTATATATTTGGATTTTATAATAAACATTGATCTTACAGTAATATATATATATGTAAGGTATATGTTATATAATATGTTTAACAAGGGTTGTATATGTAGTTGTCATCATATAGGAGATGATAGTGTTATATTACATGAGTCTATATATGCAGAAGTATATAGGTATTATATACAAACTTCAACAGTATGTAAATATTAGATTAGTCTATATAAATCTTATATACATATATAGTGTATAGTATTGTGTATGTAAGTTTTATGTAAGATTCCAAAAATGTTGGTATATATAGGTATGAAAGTTTATATGGTTTATGATTTATAAAGTATGCAAGTATAGAAGTTTATGTGTGGTAGTTTATATATATTTTTACATGTAAATTATATGTTTATGTACATATTTTTTTTAGGTAAGCTGCTTATAAATTGAAAACTGTTAGTTGCATATATTTGTCAGATTCAAGTAAGTTACTGTATAAATGTTGCAATATATTATACCATTCCAGAAATTTTTATAGTATTCACGTCCGTGTATATATATTTTATTATAAAAAGCTTAGTCTATTACATGTTGTTGCATATACTATTTTGGAATTACTGTACAAGTTTAATAGCTATATATATAAATATGTTTATACAGTAGCTTAGAAAAGTTATAATATGTACTTTTACAATGTATGGGTTATGACCTTTGTTTTGAAAGGATTGTATATAGTGTTGTTGTGAATATAGTATGTGAGTATATGTGTTTGAATAAATTTTATAACCTGTTAGTTATAAAGGTTTTCCAGAAGCTTTAATTTTTCAAAGTCGTTTACAGTATATTTATGAAAAGAAAAAAAAGTGTATGTATTTAAATAGAATATATGTAGATATGTCATCTTAAAATATGTATTTAAAATTGAATATTTGTTTAAGGAAATTATTATTAATAAAAATAGTATATATTTCTGTTTCTATCAAACTGATTTTTCTCGTCGGTTCCTATTTATCAGCTCTATCGAATGCGTGCCAATCTTGCCCTGCTTTGGAATTCGTGCTTGAATTCGTAGTTTGTTCTGTGTCAAACTCCTCTAGCCTCGAAAGGTGAGCAATCACTCACGATTAATGTCCTTATATTTATTAAATTTGATTTCAAATTGAAACGATAATTGAAATATGGTGCTGTTAGTTATTTACATTGCTATATATATGTTATTATCTGTATCTGTTCACATATGACATTTGACACTATTATCTGTTATTTATATTGATGATATATGCATGTTATATTATTATCATATCTATTATCACTCTGCAAGTTCCCTGTTAGTATAGAATTCTCTATGGGTTGAAATGATACATACCCGAATGATCTGTAGAATAGGAGAAAATCGTTATGGGTTGAAATGATAAACCCAAGCAATTTTCATTGCATTGAATTTGGGATTACGGGTTGAAATGATATATACCCATGTACAAATTAAATTACGGATTGAAATGATAAATATCCGTATCACTTGACCATAGGATAGAAAATTTTATACAGACACCGTTGGTCTATATATATAAATATTTTGAAAATGATTTCTATGGATTTGGAAAGAAATATACGGTTTAATAAATATTGATTTTGGTTTAAAGTGATTAGTGAATATTTCAAGTTTTAAATAAATCGAAGGAAATATTTAGTTTAATGTAATTTAAGGTTATTTAAATGATAATGGGGTTATCAAGTGAATATTTCAAAACTAAATAATAATGAGGTTAAAATAAGATATATATGAAACTATCAATTTAGTTTTGAAAGTGCTATAATTTGGAAATATGTATATTTGAAATGGAAATGATATTTTGGGTTTGAAGTATAAATTATTTTGAAATGACCACGGTGTTATAATGACGTTTGGATGTTAATAGCATATTTCTACATAGTAGATAGTTCCACGGATCCTTAGAGGATGGTTATCCCAAACGTCCTTTAAGTTACTTGTATTTCAGTTGATATTTCACTTGAGTTGGATTTATTAATATAAGAATGTTAATCCTGACTCGAGTGTTTTGTGTTTTTCTTTACGCTCGAGTTAGACCGAGTGATACAGCATTTGAGACTCACCTTTGAAGTTTGGAGCTTCGCGTGGAGATCCAACTATCGATTCAGCTTTTAGCTTTTCCAGTTGATTTGTTCAGAGATGTCATCAGTCTGTATTTGAGATATTCCGTTGTATTTTATTTCAAACCCTATTGTTTATATAGTAGCTTCATGAACTACTATTTATTAATTTATTCCGCTGCATTCTGTTATAATACTCTGTGTCTGTGATTCAGTGATTATTTTATTTACTGTATATGCTGAGTTTTGCCAAATATAAATTAACAATCTGATATTTTGAGCAATTCTAGTTCGACATGTGCGGATGCGAATGGCTGAAAATATCTGGGTCGTTACAGAAATGTTCTTTCAAACAAAGTCATCTAAAATGACTTGTGTCCATTTTATGTCGCAGTGACTATAAATAGCGAAAAGAGCTTTGAAAACTTTTTGAGTAGGGTTATTATAATTACCTATCCTCGGAGTTATACTTTGTTGTAAAATGAGACTCATAAGTCTCGATTTTAGACAATGATTTTTGTATTTAAATTCAAAATCATCATCATTTTCGAAAATATCGTGAAATTCTTTATGGTTTTGAACATCAATTTGAAAAGATAAGAGGTCAATTCCACTAGACTTACGACTAAGAATATGACCCAAAGCTTCACGATTTAAAACTATTTGGGTGCCATTAACACTACTCTAAATTTGACATTCATCTCCCTGATAAAATTTTCTGATTAAATTAGCATAAATTTTTTTGATCAAATCGGGGTAACGAACGAAATTATTTTGAGAAGATTCAATCAAATTAAGAATACTATTATCAAAATAGAGATTGTGTAAACTATAAGAATAAAAATCTTTGAATTTAGAAAACCTTTTGGGAGAAACTTTTTTGAAAGTAGTATATTCCATATAGGCTTCAATTGCATCTTTCTCATTTAAGAGAGAGCTTTTTTTCTTAGAAAGCCTAATGGGTTTCAGATTTTGACTAGAGGAAGCCATGATTGAAAGTTTAAGGAGATAAGAGAGTGAAATGATATTTGAATTTAAAATAATGAGAATGAAATGATAAGATAGTGATTGACTAAATAGGTAGAGAATCAAAGGACATTCTGGTCAAAAGGCATTTTTCAGAACATAGGAGTAAGTGAAAAGTGGAGGGAAGTTCAAAAGTTTGAATTTGAAATGAAATTTCAAATTTCAGTTTCAGGTGCGTATGTTGGACATATAGGAGGGGGCATATGTCGATGTATAGCCCTTAAATTTCAAAACTAAACTTTGAGTATATTATTCCTATATAATTATATAGCTATATATTTCTGATTATCCTAATATTATTATTAATTTATAAGCTATTCCTATCAATCAAAAGCAACCAAAAATTAAAATTAAAATGTAAAGCGTATTAATTTTGCCGCTTTTTATTGATCGGTGTTGATTTCTCTGTTGTTGCTGTGAAACACATATTCCCATATTCAGTATCAGGTTCATTGTCGTCAAAGGAAGTGTCTGAATCATCCAATGTTGCTGTATAAGCTCTTTTTCTTTTTCTAGATAAATCTTTTGTTGGTGAGATCTTTGATTTATTCAGATGCGGATAGTCTCTCTAAAAATGACTAAGTTCATCACAATTAAAGCATCTAATCGTAGTTCCGATTCCATTTGTCTTGTTTTTAGGTTTTTGAAAGTTGTTTATTTTTCTATATTTCAGGAATTTTCTAAAATTTCTGCCCATGGAAGCAATTTCTTCATCATCGTCATCGTCAGAATTATGATCGTCATTTATTGCATTGAAAGTGATAGATTTATTTTTTGTTGCCTTGCATTTCCTTCTACCGTGCATTTATGCTTCATAGGACATTAAATTGCCTATTAACTCTTCAATTTTAAGAGTATTAATATCATTAGCCTCTTCAATTGCAAGTGTCTTTTGATCCCACTCTGAAGAGAATAAATTGAGGATTCTTTTTAACTTGATCCTCTTCAGAATTTTTTTCCTTAATGCAACTAATGAATGAACTATATCTTAGAATCTACAGTATGTGTCAGAAATGGACTCATTTGATTCATTTTAAACCGCTGAAACTGATTAGTTAACATGGAAATTTTGGTCTGTTTAATTTTACTAGTGCCCTCATGTGTAACTTACAGTGTTTTCCAGATTTCATATGCAGACTTACAAATAGACACTCAATTAAATTCATTCTTATCTGGTGAACAAAATAGAATATTCATGGCTTTAGATATATTCTATGCACTACCTTTTGATCAACGGTCCATTGTGCAAAATTTGTTTGTGGTTCAATGTACTCATTTTGTGTAACATTCTAACTATCTTGACTATTTGATTGTAAAAAGGTCTTCATCCTACATGACCAATAAGTGTAATTACCGCCATTAAAAAGTGGGGGTCTAGCAGAAGATTGTCCTGCGATAGAAAATGTACTAACAGTGTTGTTAGCCATTAAATATTTTTCAAAAATCAAATTACGAGATTTTGAAAACCTAGTGCTTCGATACCAAGTATGGGTTGCGGAATTATGGATCTTAAGGCTAAATAAACACCAGATGGGGTGAATAGTGTTTTCTAACTTTTATGAATTTTTTTAAAAATTCTTTCAAGATTATTATTTATCAACATAGAATCACAAATGCAAACAAAGATAAGTATAAATGCAGTAAAGTAAAAAGTAGAGAATTAGAGAGAACACACCAGGGATTTTTATACTGGTTTGGAGTTAGCCTACATCCAGTCCCATATAGTTGCTTATACTGATTTCTTTTCAAATACCAATCTTTTAACGGGCAAAAGGCAAACCCAATACAATCTTGATTTCAAGGATATGAGACACACCCTCCAGATTTTCCGAGCTCTGGGTACTCTCACTTTATTTGGATGGGACACAAGCATACCCACTTGGATTTTTAGGACACCAAGCACACCCAATTGATTTGAACGTGCTACAATTACACCCATGCAAATACAACTAGAGTTTGATGGTTTTTCCAAAGATAATTTCTTGATCTTTGGTTACAATTGATCCTATAGTCTTTTGGATAGCACTTTGATCTTTGATTGAGAGAGGGATGATTGAAATTAGAGAGTAAATAGTATAGAATCAATATAATGGGGATTGAATTGATTCTGGTTTGAATTTAAGAAGATTTGAATAAATTTTCACTAGAAATTTTGGCAGAGTAAGAGGAGAGAAGATAACAAGAAAGTAGTTGTTAAAAAATACGTTTGAAACTCCATATATATATATATATATATCGAGAAAACATACATGTCCATCTGTAAAGAGTTACGACTGACAGATAGTTCATTTCAAAATTTGAATTTCAAATTAGCGGCATGTATGCCGATATATTATTTGCCTATACATCAACATAGGCTAGTGCTTTTTGAAAACTTGTTTATTTTAAAATGTTTTGAAAACTTATGCTTTATGAAATATTTTAATACTTTGTAAAATAATTTAAGCATAGTTTATAAACATTTTAAACTTTAAAAAACTTTTATAGAATATTTTTAAATATATTTTTAAAGTATACTTTGTTTTAAAAATAAAGAATAAGAAAATGAGAAGCTAGAGATCAAAGATTGCTACCAGGGACTTTAAAAATGTTATATGACTCTATATACTATACCATAGTCTTGAGATCTTCATATCTTGATCTTTATACTCATGAGTCTTCATGTCCATTTTTTGAGTCTCTATACCGTACAATCTTCGAATTAATACCTGTATAATATCATGCACTATATTCTAAATAACTTGACAAAAACATTAGTATCCATATTTAATATGAATGTATTATTGTTATTAAGGTTTTTATCATCAAAATCAATAATCGAGGTATTAACACAAGGTACATTCCAAATATGATTACAAATATTAATCTATGTTTATAGTGTTCATTTTATATATCATATGATTAGTTAGGTGATGATTGGTTGTATGTATTTGTAAATATATGTTAATTTTTTTATTATAACACAATCTTGTATAGTACGGCTTTGTATTAATAATTTTTTATTGTTATTTAGATAATTTAATATCTAACATATATATATATATGTATTTACATAGTTTATAATTTAAATATAGTATCATACTTGTATAAAATACGAAGGTATAATTATATATATAAATTTTACAAACATAATATTTTCGATAGAAACAAAATATTTTTATATATTTATATGTTCTTTTAAATAATATCTAAATCAATTTATCATATAGATAATTAGATAAATTCATGTATTATAATATATGGTTCATATTTTATAGAATTAAATAAATACATTTTAAACTCTCAAATAAAATAAAAAAACATTTTTTTATTATATTTAAATATAAAATGAAAATTAGAATATAGATTTTGAAATTATTTTAAATTATAAAATATATATAATAAATTTCTTAAGTTATAAAATTTTCATTTTAAACATTACTAGAAGTTCGATATTGGAAAACGTTTTTTAATTTTTTTTAACTTTGTGCTGTTTTAATAATATTTATATATATACTGTAACGAACGGGATTTTCGACTCTCGAAAATCGACATCAATACGTCCACTATATAGAATGCCGAGCAATCGAGTGCTGGAAACACCAGTTCATTAGGGGTGAAGAAGAAAAGATAGGAGAAAAATAGAAACAATAACACAGAATCTCACAAACGCAGCGGAACAAAATATAATATATAATGACAGATTTTTATACAAAAGAATCTGTATCAATTAATATACATACAATCGTCAAAGTACAACAATCATCAATAAATTTGGACAGTTATAATAACTTGTCCTAATATACATAACTCACACAGCGGAAATAACCAAGTACGTGATATACGCCTGAAATCATCCAGCTCGTCTCCTGAGCTCCATAGCATCCTATTCTAAATCTGTAATACTTGGTCTGACCTGAGTATTATAACAAAATAACATCCGAGTCGGTCTGGAAAACCAGCATGAGAAAACACACTCAATTTGAATTATTAACTTTTATCAAAATCCTTTGAAAATAAAGGTATCTCGTAAGACCACGTCACATATAAACACGACGGGTTTTTACCCTACGATAACCAAAACAATTTTAACCAAAATCATCTGATATTATAATAGTGTCTATAGAAAGTAAATAGAAAATAGCTGAAATGCTTGCATATCACGTTTCAGCATAGTTGAGCACAATCAAAACCGTACGGCGCTTATTGGAGAATGGATTCCATACAATGACTAGGCACTGGGATACCACCTATCACAGTACACTTCTAGAAATTGTACCGAGGACCTCGCCGGGATCCCCTACAACACAAGACTGGCCCTATCCCTAACCTGGATAGAACCGAATATGTTATCACCCCGGATGTTCCCACCCATATCGAGAGCTCTTTTGCATGCACCACCGTATCCATAATTTATAATATATCCAAGGGTATCTAGAAAGGTGATAACATACCCTAATTGGGTGCGACCCACTTAGCTTTGCTGCATATCCCTTGATATTCAGTCATTCCGGTTGATGAGGCTTGAGGCTACGATTACCTTTCAAGAACAATTTCACTTAGAATGCTCATCGTCCTCCAATGCCGATGTTCTGATAGCATTCGTCCATATAAGTTGTCCTGGGTTTGGACAAACTGAACCACCGTCTTTACTATCTTTACGATATCCATTCGTAATGCTCAAATTGGATCGAAGTGGTTTTCGGATAATTACATCCAATCTCGGTCTCTTCGAAACGATCAGCGGATTTGGCCAAAATTGATAGGTCGGTTATTTAACTATCAATAAACATCCATAAGGCCTTATTTTAAATTTCCCAAAATTTATTTTCAAAATATCTTTATAAGATATGTATTTAAACTACTTTCAGTATTCCAACATTTGAAACCATTTCAAATCCTTATATATTCAACGGAATATTTCCAACCATTCCAATACTTAGAATATTTTTCCAATTCCATTATATGTTCAACACTTAGGAAGTATTCCATTTATTTCCTATTTCCTATTTTCTCAAAATCATTTACAATTTATTTGTAAATTCCTTAACTCGTTTATAACGAATTCTACAAGCTCCGGAATTCCTTAATTAATTCCCTTAAGTCAAATATACTTGCTTATAATTTCAATTTCCTTTTCTACTTCTTTTATGAATTTTATTTCATTTTTCGAACTTCACTTTTATTTAAATACTTCGGAAATTTTCTTACTTTTTCCTAATTCCATTTTGAGAATTCTCTTATAAATCCCATATACTGAATAACCCCGTTTCCAGATTTTCGAGAAGATTTATAAATAAATTTAAAACATTACAAAACTCTCTCTCTATATATAATAAGTATTTAAAAGAATAATAATAATTTATTTTTAAGACATGTTCAAGTAATTATCTAAAATATTGAAACACTTTTTATAACATCACTTTTCAAAGCTAGTTTTAAAATTTAGGATTTATTAAAATAAATATCAAGTATTTGAAAAATTCACTTTTTGATGTATTTCAATTCTACTAGTTCAAAATTGCATAGTTTGGTAAATAAAACTTCCCTTTTTAAAAACAACTTAATTTCTTAGTAATAAAATATATTTTTAAAATCTCAATAACCAAATAATTTATAGATTCCTCTCGATTCACAACCCATCGATTCCATTCTGATTCTCCTAACTATTTCCACTTTTCAAAAATAGTATCCACTATTTTCCTCACCCCTGTTTCCATATTCTAATATAAATTCACACTATGAATTTTACATTCCATTTTATAAGTCCACTTCTTTATAAATTCTATTTTTTTTCAAATCTATTTTTAATATCGATTTCAAAGCCTTTCCATATTTTTTAGGCTATCATTTTTAAAAATCCATTGTTTAAAATCTTCTATATGAATTATTTTAAAATCTTTATAATTTTTTATTTCCGAATTGTTAAGTACGATCAAAATAAATTATTGCTTATCCAAAACATTTTCTTTTAAATAGTCCAAATTCCGATATAAATATTTTCATATTAAAAATCTCCTTTGATTTCCTAAAAATTCAAAATAATATTTATGGTATTTAAAATACCAAAATTAAGGCCAGCGCTACTATAGCATCCAATGATTCATATCACAACAATAATATATGACAGATTATTCTAACACATCATATATTATTATATACGAAAAACAATCAATATAATTTTGAGGAATCCAATTGGATCCCTCTAACCTGTTTCTCTACATCCACAGATGTTAATACAACATAAAAATACCAATCCCACTTCGAGCGGGATATTGCGGTATACAAGGTCAACCGCTATTATGCGGAGCGCATAGAGTCTCATCCGCTCCAATCGGCGGGAATAATATCCAACTACTAATATATATACTACTATATATAATATAACATCCAACAGATAATAATTTATAATTTCAATCAAGCATCCAATCAATAAATTTTAATTATTTTAAATTACTCTAGCTATCCAAAAAGAGTGAGATTTACTCACCTTGATTTTCGAATTTGTCGATCGTTCCAACATTAATTCCATTGTGTAAATTCCACAGTTACAAATCCTACACGATTGATTCCGTGATTCATACCTCGTATGAATAAATTATAAAATTTATTAACATTCGAATTTATATAACATAATCAATTAATTTTAATTATCATTTATTTCTTAATTAACTTAAAAAACTGTCGTTACCTTTATCATAAAATCGCGCTCGTTCCCAGAAATCAAACTCCCCTCGAATGCTTCCCCTCGTCGCCGTACGCCGCCTTTGTCTAGCCCTACAACCGTCTACTGCGTTCCTCTCTAAATCAGCAATCAACATACAACCCAACCATGTTTCGCCTGAACGTCACTCCATCTCCCGCCACAGCGAAGCACGCGTTCTCCTCCACCTATCTCAGTAGCAAAGAACAGTTCACCTCCCTCGACATCACCTGACACTAACACGACACACATCCCCTCCAGCAATCGCGCACGCCTTCACCACTGTCCTGAACTGCCACGCGCGAGCATCGCCGATCACCATGCTCGAGTTTCGCGCCTCCTACCTCACCTCGCATCTCTCGCCTAAAACCACCTTGTGCACCGCACACGACCATAGCACGAACTACGGCCAAAACCTAGCTCGCGATCAACACTAAGCCAAAAGCTCGAATTGCCCACGTGCGCAATTAACTCTTCCATGGCCGCGAGCTTCGTTCGCGATTTATCGCATGTGAAATATATTTTTTTGACTTTGATTTTGTCTAAAGGGAGAAAGGGAATTCACTAATTTAAAAATAAAGGCGAAGTTCAGGTGCGATTTATATTGGAGAAGGCGGCTCCTAGAATTAACTGAAAAGAAAGGGGGAAGACGTCGTGATTTATGAACTAAGAGAATGAAGGGTTGCATGTTTGAATGGAGAAGGGTGGCGTGTTTGAAAAGGAACAGTAGTTGACTGGTCAATATATATATATATATATATATATTTTAAAATATCTCGATTTACACAACTCAAAATTTCGAACCCTTATCGAGGCATGCCGCTAGGCGTTCACAATGTTATACCCCTATTCCGAATGCAATGAAAAAAGTTTCGAGACCTAATTCGATCGTATGAAGAAGATAGTTTTTTGGACCCAATTATTATGTTGAATTTTCGATATTACATTCAATACGTTTATATCTCGTACGACCAAACGGTAAATCCAAACATTATGAAATTTAAAATTCGATAATAATACACTATTACAGATCCAATGGAACTGGATTCGTCGAATTTCGAGACTGTGAAAGCTATTTTAACGCGTCGATCAAATCGACGATTTCAAAAGTTTGCGAAATCACTTAAAATTTTAGTTTTAAAATCTTACTAACTAAATTATAATTCCAAATCCAATATTTAAAACCATTTAAATATTCCAAATAAACACCAAAAAATCCGGGTCGTTAAATTTCTCCCCTCTTAAAAGAATTTCGTTCCCGAAATTGCTAAGCTAGGAAAATGCTCCAAACCCATTAACTCAACAAAACCCACTTAGTTAAAACTTAGACATTCACTTTTCTAAGCCCTTTAGTTCCTACCAAACATTAGTTTCCACTCCTAATTCAAAAACTTTTTATTTCAGTTGCAATTCAAAAATCAACTTTTTAGTTAACAAAAATTTTCTGACACCTTAAATTTCCGAATTTTTTTGGCGGAGTCTCCCTTGTACGGAGCCTTTTGCAATATGAAAAGAGAGATAAAAATGTATACATCGACCCACACGGTCAAAAAATAAAATATATATCAATATTTTATATTTTGTTGTATTTAATCCGAAAACGTACCTTATATTAGCATTTTTAAGCACGCGGCTTATTTTATATGAGATTTCGCAAACCAACTCTAGCCCAATAGCCTCCGGCTACCTGTACTTACTCAATTTAACCACGTAAGTACCAAAATATGAAATTCACTAACATTTCATTCATTTAACCAGTTAAACATGCAATTTTCATGAACCAAACATGTTCTCCATGCATTTATAAGCAATTACAAGGTTCTAGCAGGAAATTATCCACTTTCAATCGATTTATATTCCATTTATTTGATTTCTAATAATCCGCAAGTAATTTATTTGCATTCAATACATATTTGCACACATTTATTCATATCCATTTCAAATTGATCTTAAATCAATTTATTCACTTTTCATTGATTCACAAAATTTGTTTACTTCTGTTACGTCAAACGAAAAATTTTGGATAAAAATTCGGTGATATTCAATTAATAAAATAGCCATTCCAGTTTATAGCTATTTTAAATTGATTCCAAATTAATTTGCCAACTTTTATTAATCCACATTCAAAATTTTTTATATCAAACTTATCGCAAATTTCAAAAAGCATGTTTATAAGTATAACATCCCCTGATACATCTGCAGGAAGATATGATTGCCAGAAACATATCAACATTTCATGAGGAGATCATTGAACTAGATAGTGTAATTAGACTTGTACATGAAGACATTAATCTAGCATCCAAAGTTCAGCCATATTTTGGACCAATGTATAGAGTATTTACAAAACCTAACATTGCCACCATTGTAACTAGGAGATCCAGAACATTAGCACGGTAGTTTCATGATGTAGTTGCCCAACATCATGTATGCTCTAAGATTAAGAGGGTTCATGTAGACATTTATCTTAGGCGTTTTACATGATAATCATTTCATAGCACTCATTGTATTTCTTAAATTGTGCATCATTATCAGCACACATTTCCATAGATTCATCATTCAAGTCATTTCTCACAGCATACATGCATACTACACTTTAAACGCATATATACATGCATATTGGCTATCATATAATCTGTCAGTATCATCAAAGGTTCAACCTATGGCATTATATCTATTTATCTTGCACTTCTTAGGTTTAATTGACTCTATTTTTTTTGGCTCCTCTATTGGAGTACACCTATTAGTGTACACATATTTTTATGTTTTATGCTATAAGTCGCAATTTTTCTAATTTACAGGTGCTAAAAAAATGGCTCAATGAGACAACAACTTTTATGGTAGAAAAAAATGTTTATTGTAGTAATAAACACATTATGGTTCAAATGAAAACGATCAAAGGATTTTGCATGCATTTTAGCTAATTTCTAAGTTCATTGTCCCTACTTGTCGGAAAGTCTAGGTTCAGTCAATGTATATCACAGTCTATTTACGGTGACTTAGTTCATCCTAAATTCTCAATGTGAACAATTAATTCATCATGAAATCTTAATGTAAACTTACACTTTTAGAAAACCTCCTAAAAAAATATTAAGATTTATTACAACCTTTTATACAACGCTTGAATTTATTTCCACTTCAAAACTTAAGTTCGTACTCAAATTTTATTTATAATTCAAATTCCATATTCACTCACCATTACACTATAGTTCAAATCCAATTTGATTTATCCATTTCATTTTTATTTGAGTTCTAGTATGACATCTTATACCATCACTTCTGATTTTCATCCATTCTATACTTGAGTTGATTTCATTCAAAATTATAACTTATAGTTTTATAGTCACTTTACAATTCAAGTTTTATATACAATTCTATTCAATATCATTTCTAATCTAATCCAATTTTATTTAACTTTGCTTAAGTTAAATTTCAATTCATATAATTCATTTTAACTTACACAAGTTAAAATTCAATTCCAAATTCAATTTTTTTCGCACTTCCTTTCCTTATTAACATCATTCTCAATTTATAAGTTCAAAGCTTATTACCCTCTGGTTTCACAAAGCATATAGTTGAGAAATTTTAGATTTCAAACACCCGGATTCATTTTAAATCAATTTTAAATCAATATACATATACATACATACATACATACATACATACATACATATATATATATAGCTCTTTTGGTTTAACAAACCATTTCTTGTTAATTTTCGAAATCAACTTGGTTTTATCAAACACAAATTTCCTTTGGGATTTTTTCAAAACAACACTTGTTTTTCAACAAAAATCTCCATATCAAATTATTACGGTAGTAATCCGTCACTTAGAAACTCGAAAATGAATACTAATGATGCTGCAGTCATCACCAGGATTATTTTCCAACGACCGAAGTGAGTTCAGTGCTTTATCACATCCAAAATCTATATGAAACAATTTCCATTCAGAAGTAATCCAAATAATATTACTATTATTTATTTCAAAACACTTTGGAAAACATTTCCAAAAATCTCCGGAATTCAATTTCCAACCTTTGATTTGAATCAAATTTTAATTCTAACTCACATGTATAACCCATTCTTATGCGGGTTCAATTTGGTTATATAAACCATTTCAAATTTTATAATCTTGTTTTGATTATAATAATAACATCCAAACACATCAATATACTAAAATTATTTCTTTTATATCAAAATATAATTTGGGTAAAATTATTTTAGTTACCCACTTTTTAAACAATATTGTGTCGGTTTGCCTAGTTTAAGAGTTTAGAAATCCCTATCAATACAGTTTTCCAGACTGTACCGATCAGAATTTATAAACACTCAACCGATAAGTCAACACAATATAAAACAATTTATATTCACTAACAAATACACACTCATATCTATTAATACACCCAGACTCATTCTAGGGTACTACTGACTCTATCTCTAATGAGTAATCCCCACAAAAGTCAGTGTTCTCACTTAAACTTCAGCTCTGATACCAAGTGCAACGAACGAAATTTTCGACTCTCGAAAATCGACATCAATATGTCCACTGTATAGAATGCCGAGCAATCGAATGTCGGAAATACCAGTTCATTAGGGGTGAAGAAGAAAAGATAGGAGAAAAACAAAAACAATAACACAGAATCTCACAAACGCAGCGGAACAAAATATAATATATAATGACAGATTTTTATACAAAAGAATCTGTATCAGTTAATATACATATAATCATCAGAGTACAACAATCATCAATAAATCTGGACATTTACAATAACTAGTCCTGATATACATAACTCATATAGCAGAAATAACCAAGTACGTGATATATGCGTGAAATCCTCCAGCTCGTCTCCTGAGCTCCATA
Organism: Allium fistulosum; assembly: GCA_030737815.1. Classification (NCBI taxonomy): domain Eukaryota; kingdom Viridiplantae; phylum Streptophyta; class Magnoliopsida; order Asparagales; family Amaryllidaceae; genus Allium; species Allium fistulosum. The sequence goes on along the minus strand of CM060902.1, from coordinate 790,970,353 downwards.
GCATCCTATCCTGAATCTGTAATACTTGGTCTGACCCGAGTGTTATAATAAAATAACACCCAAGTCAGTCTGGAAAACCAGCGTGAGAAAACACACTCAATTTGAATTATTAACTTTTATCAAAATCCTTTGAAAATAAAGGTATCTCGTAAGACCACGTCACACATAAACACGACGGGTTTTTACCTTATGATAACCAAAACAATTTTTATCAAAATCATCTGATATTATAATAATGTCTATAGAAAGTAAATAGAAAATAGCTGAAATGCTTGCATCTCAAGTTTCAGCATAGTTGGGCACAATCAAAACCGTACGGTGCTTATTGGAGAATGAATTCCATACAATGACTAGGCACTGGGGTACCACCTATCACAGTACACTTCTAGAAAATTGTACCGAGGACCTTGCCGGGATCCCCTACAACACAAGACTAGCCCTATACCTAACCTAGATAGAAGTGAATATGTTATCACCCCGGGTGTTCCCACCCTTACCGAGAGCTCTTTTGCATGCACCACCGTATCCATAATTTATAATATATCCGAGGGTATCTAGAATGGTGATAACATACCCTAATTGGGTGCGACCCACTTAGCCTTGCTGCATATCCCCTGATTTTCAGTCATTCCGGTTGATGAAGCTTGAGGCTACGATTACCTTTCAAGAACAATTTCACTTAGAATACTTATCGTCCTCCAATGGCGGGAATAATATCCAACTACTAATATATATACTACTATATATAATATAACATCCAACAGATAATAATTTATAATCTCAATCAAGCATCCAATAAATAAATTTTAATTATTTTAAATTATTCTAGCTATCTAAAAAGAGTGAGATTTACTTACCTTGATTTTTGAATTTGCTTATCGTTCCAATTTAATTGCATTGCGTAAATTCCGCAGCTACGAATCCTACACGATTGATTCCGTGATTTAGACCTCGTATGAATAAATTATAAAATTTATTAACATTCGAATTTATATAACATAATCAATTAATTTTAATTATCATTTATTTATTAATTAACTTAAAAAAACTGTCGTTACCATTATCACAAAATCGCGCTCGTTCCCAGAAATCGACCTTCCCTCGTCGCCGTACGCCACCCTTGTCTAGCCCTACAATCGTCTACTGCGTTCCTTTCTAAATCAACAATCAACATACAACCCAGCCATGTTCTGCTTGAATGTCACTCCATCTCCCACCACAGTGAAGCACACGTTCTCCTCCACTTATCTCAATAACAAAGAACTGTTTACCTCCCTCGACATCACCTGACATGAACACGACACACATCCCCTCCAACAATCGCGCACGCCTTCAGCACTGTCCTGAACTGCCGTGCGCGAGCATCGCCGATCACCATGCTCGAGTTTCGCGCCTCCTACCTCGCCTCGCATCCCTCGCCCGAAACCACCCTGTGCACCGCACGCGACCAGAGCACGAACTGCAGCCAAAATCTAGCTCGCGACCAACCCTAAGCCAAAAGCTCGAATCGCCCACACACGCGATTAACTCTTCCATGGTCACGAGCTCCATTCGCAATTTATCACGTGTGAATTTTTATTTATTTTGAAATAGATTTCATCTGAAGGGAGAAAGGTAATTCGCTAATTTAAAAATAAAGGCAAAGTGCAGGCGTGGTTTAAATTGGAGAAGGCGGCTCATAGATTTAACTGAAAAGAAAGGGGGAAGACGTCGTGATTTTTGAACTGAGAGAATGAAGGGTTGCGTGTTTGAATGTAGAAGGGTGGCGTGTTTGAAAAGGAATAGTAGTTGACTGGTCAATATATATATTCAAGATATCTCGATTTACGCAACACAAAATTTCGAACCCCAATCGAGGCGTGCCGCTAGGTGTTCATAATGTTATACCCCTATTCTAAATGCAATGGAAAAGGTTTTTAGTCCAAATTCGATCGTATGGAGAAGATAGCTTTTGGGACCCAATTATTATATTGAATTTTCGATATTAAATTCAACGCGTTTATATCCCATACGACCAAACGATAAATCCAAACATTACGAAATTTGAAATCCGATAATAATACACTATTACGGATCTAATGGAACTAGTTTCGTCGAATTCCGAGACTGTGCCCCGGAAAGCTATTTTAACGCGTCGATCAAATCGACAATTTCAAAAATTTGCGAAATCGCTTAAAATTTCAGTTTTAAAATCTTACTAACTAAATTATAATTCCAAATTCAATATTTAAAACCATTTAAATATTCCAAATTAAACACCGAAAAATCCGGGTCATTACATATATTTTTTAAAATTTAAAATATATATATAAAATATTCTGAGCCGTGCGCAAGTCCAAGTGTTTGTATTTTTAATATAAATTATTTTTATAATTTTTAATTTTATTAATATATATTATTATTGTACATATAAATATAATTTTTAACATATATATTAAAAAACTATATATATATATATTTATACATATATTATTTTCGGCACTATAAAAAATTTATTAATATATATTTTATAAATGATTCAAACATTTTTATATTTACCAACATATATACATAGTTAATTTTATAGTTATATTCATATATAAATATTTTTATATATTTATACAAAATTATATATATATATATAATTTTAGTATATATATATATATAATTTTAGTATATATATATATATTTAATATTTTAATTATGAAATAAAATTATATATATACACAGACGTACATTTGGATAATATATTTGCATATTGAATGTACTAACGTATTCGTTGTGATGTAAATCACAACATCTATACATGGACATGTTATACCTTGCCTGGATTGATATATTACACATGCACACACTTATATATTTGTATATAATGCACATACGTATTTAATAAATTATAAATTAAATAATACTATATTAATTGATAAATTTAAATAAAACAAAAAGATTTTATTTAATTGGAATTTAGAAATGTTATTAATAAATTAGACTTCATAGACCAAATAAAGATCTGATGGGATAAAAAATTTGAAATTTGCCTATAATATCCGATGCAGGCTGGCCTAGTTCAAATAGTTCACATTCTACTCCGTTGACCCTTAAACAAAGTCATTGATTCAATAATAATAATATTTACTATTAACCATACTATTCTGGTCAAAGACTTTGACTTTGAGTTGAATACAGTTGATCATGACATTAACCTCATATAACCGAGGAGTCAAATTCTCTATTGTATTATGTTTCACTTACAATGTTTCAACTTAAACACAACTGTAGTCGTTCGATGAGCGCCATGCCACAATTTAACTATAATCAAAATGAAGTATCCACAATGAAGCTCAACAATATTCTCAAGTCAAGAGAACTGCGTAATATCGTCACTTCGAGATTTCCTTTTCAACCTTAGTTAATATTAACCAACAGAAAACTCTCGAGCGAGTCATTCTGTAATGCCCCACCTCTATATCCATACTACCAAAGAGAATTACTATGTAATCCTGTTTGGTTATATGAAGAACGAGGCTTGTTAAGAGCGTCCACATGTGAATATTCCATTGGGCTAACACTAGTACGTATTGAAAATCTCAAATAACACGTCCATACATATCCAGTATCGGTACAAAGCAATACACACATATATTTACCAGGATAGAACAATATACAACATATATATAAATGAACACATTCACACATCGCAGCAGAAAAATATAATATATACAAACGGATACCAGTCTGTCTTAATATGACAAAAATACAAATCAATTTCACTATACACAATTCTTAGCCATCTCATTAAAATAAATACAAGGAGTTACTCAAATAGAACATATAAATAGTCATCATCTCAAAATATGATGTAATAAATATATATTTTTACCTCTAAAGTATAATCATCCAAAATGGCTAATGTCCCTGTACCTAAAAAGTCTCAGACTGACCTGAGTATTATATAAATAATAAACGGGTCAGACTATATCTAAATCCAATATAGATACACAATAATAAGCTTGGTAATAATAGAAAAAGTATGAATACGACACAATGTACATCCATCACAAACATCACAATAATATACCATGCAACATATTCCCAAATATCACCCAATGAATACATACAAACAAATAATAATCACAACATCTATAAATCGGATGGTAACAATTAAATCCATCTAAATCTCAAAATACTATGGATAAGAAAATAACGTATCCATAAATCCACAATAAAAGAATAAATCCCAAATTAAACCGAATCATAGGGTCAACAACCCAAAATGTCTTGACTTGTAGTCTTGATGGAAGTATAGACTTCCGACTGTCAAGCACTAAAAATATAAATCAAGAAGGCATAATCACAAACAAACAATCAAAGTATCGAATCTCGAGTTCCAGCCCTAATGGAAGTAATGGCTTCCGACTGCTAAGCCATAAAAGATAAATGGGGAACTATAAAACTCAAATAGAGTGAAATCCAAATCAAATATAGAAATCAATATCCAAGAATACTTTCACGGCTTACAGTCCTGATGGAAGTCAAAGCTTCCAACCGTTAGTCCTAGGAGATAGGAAGAAGTACCAATCCTAAATAAAAGCTCAACTCATGCAAAATGTCGAAAGCAATACCCAAATAATTATCTCGACTTATAGTCCTAATGGAAGTGATAACTTCCAACAGTTAGGCCCTTGGAGATATCAAGAAATGTAAATTCAAATCAATATCAAACCCAATAAAAACTCAATACACAAAATCATAAATCTCGACCCTCAGTCCTTAGAGAGGCAAAACTCTCGACTGACCTAGGAGATAGAAACAACAAATCAAACAAAAAGAAGATCTCTCAGCCATATGCTCTTATGGGAGAATGACAGACAAACTCACATCATCTCTCTAATGTCATATATAGACAACATGCAGCTGCTTGTGTTAGAGCATCTTAAATGACAGACGGGCACGCAACCAGTCTCTAATGTCAAACAATCATCATCTTTAATAAGGTGATAATATCAAGTATCTCAAATATAATGGATCTACCTAAGTCATTCAGATGGGAAACTAATGTACCATAGCACTGCTCAAGAAACGCTAATGACTGCTTCCTGTTTCCTACAGTCCCTAAGTTACTCCCAGAATCGTAACACTTGTATCCATCACATGTCATAAATACGCTGCCAGACTATGCCGAGCATTGGCCACAATTCCTACCTGCCATTGGTAACAGACTGATGGTTCTTAAGTGACGTCGGGGCGATGGCTCTAATGAGAGAAATAACTCAGCCTACAACTCAACAAGGTGACATCACGGATCCGGGACGCGACCTCACGTTTAGGACTGCTAGGATGGATAACTAGCCTATCTGGTGGGTCTAATTCACGCGCTCTCCATAGTGGCGCAAATCCTATGACTTAGATTCCCAATAAATACTCTCGACTATATAAGTCCCAATGAGAGTGATAACTAGTACTCTTGACTCTAAGAGTCCCGATGAGAGTGACAACTGCTGCTCTCGACTATATAAGTCCCACTGAAAGCATATCAACATAACAAATCCTCGACTACTAGCCTTAAGAGTATATAATGATACTCGACTAGTTATCCCTTAAGGATATAATAAAATACTCTCGACAAGATGAGTCCTACCGAGAGTAATAATAATAAGTACTCTCGACTTTATACATCATAATGAGAGCGTATTGCAAAACAATTCCTTGACTACTAACCCTAAGAGTAAATAATAATATAACTCGGCTAGTTAGTCCTAAGAGGATAAATCTACAAATACCAACACATCTCTAGCTTGTAGCCCTTAGAGAATAATATAACCGTCGACCACTAAAGCTTTAAGGAGTCACCTCTAGACGATATCATAAATTCCTAACCCATCTCCAAAATATGAGTGACATCTACTCACTAATAGTAATTGAATAAGTATTACTTGAGCGTCCCATACCACTCAGTATTACTCGAACCTTTACTATAAGCTAGTAAACTACACCATCAAACAACAGTTATTCTATAATACGAGTCAACAGAATAACCAAAAAATAATACCGAATGCCCAACCCCAAATGGTATTACTAATTTGTTTATTCAACACCTCATTATATAGAATTAAATCACTACAAAAATCAATATAAATCATATCAAATCAAATCATAAACGAAAGGAGATTATAACTCAAAACTTTCAACTCCATTTATATATTTCACAATTTGATCTATCATTAAAATAGATTGTATATTTTAAAAATTCCCGTCCAAAATATATCTTAAATCCTTTATATCAAATCAAATTAAATTTACTTATCATATATAATTACTCATAATATTAAATAAATCAATTTTAAACTATGAAAATATGAATGCAAAAAGGGATTTATATTTTTATACTCTTCAAATAATTCGAAAATAATTCACAACTGATTTACCTTCAAAATAGGCTTAAATACTCAAATCCCTTTTCGAAATATCTTTGAATTCCACTTATTAAACACACACCTAACAAAATAAGCATCATTTTTAAAATACTATTAAAAACCTTTCAATTATACTAAATCATCAAATAAACTAATTCCGAACTAGTAAATATATAAAAAGGGAAATATACTTTAAACCTCTTAAAAATAGTTTTTTATAATAAAAAATCCTCCTTTAAAATTTCAATTTAATTCTTTATATTTAAATATATACGCTTTTCTAGAAAATTACCGTTTTGAAAATATTATTAAAAACACTTCATTTATACTTATAAAAATTGCATACATTCAATTTCTCTTGAAAATCTTTATTTTCATTTTTAAAATAACTTTTATTTCTAAAACAATTTCCAATAAGTTATTTTATTTCTCTACCACTTTTATTTATCTATTAATATACTTTAAATAAATTTTAAAACACCAAAAATAATTTCTCGAAACTTTCAATAATATTTTAAATCGGGAAAATCAATAAATTTCTAAAATATATATTATGGAGCAAAATACTCCAAAATCAACAATGAACGAGCAATATAAATTTTATCGTTCGACCCGCATCGAATTCCGACCATCCATAAATACACACGCAACAAATAAAACTTCATAATCCATTTTGACCAACAATTCTAATGATAGAACCTCTACGTGCGCTAGTAGCTCCGCCCCAAATCTCTACCGGAACTGACGTAGAACTTCAAAAACGGTCATCGCTCCTTCCACTGATCGCATCAACTACCTCCTCTGCCAGCCCTCAATGTCACATCAACACGTGATCGCAAATTTCCCAAGCCTCAACGAATCATGTCACGAATTCTCCTCCCTCATTGAATCGTCGAAACGCAGCCAGTACACCAAATACTGAGATTTGCAACTAACCATCTGCGCATTTGGCAACGGTTATTAACCGTTGCCATTTAGAAACGGTTAATCACCGTCTTGGTTCAGTTAGCAACGGTTTTTTATCGTTGCTAATTGGGAACGGTTATTAACCGTAGCTTCTTTGGAGACAAATGATGGCGGTGAATTTCATCCTTTCGCGCCATAATTTTTGGCGCGCTTCGTTCCAACTAGCAACAGTTTTCAACCGTGGCTAATTAGCAACAGTTTGTAACCGTCGTAAATGTTGTGGCATATAATGGCGCTAATTTTGTGCCAAATATTCGCTGGGAGCCAAAAAGAATTGGCCCGTCACTTTTCCTTCCCTCGTTTCCTTTGATATTCGTTTCGTCCTCTTTCAACGAAAAGAAAACCTAAATAAAAAAAACCCCAATTCCACCAATTCGATTTGCTTCAACCCGCTCATCTTTCCATCTAATCGTGAAATAATCTTCCATCCAACCGCGAACCCATCTTTCCACCTAATCGTGTCCAACTGCGAACTCATCTTTCTTCCAGCCGCACCAGTTCTTCCTTCATTCAACGCCAATCAGTGGCCCTCTCAGATCTGTGTTCGGAGAAGTATTACAACGTGAATTTATCGAATACCTACTCCAGGTTGGGTACTCATTTTTAATTATTTGATTTCTATTTTAAATTTGATTTTGTTTCATACTTGTATTATAAAATCTAATTTGAAATCTTAATTATCTCAGATCTGTGTATCTTTGATATTTGGTTCCTCGAGTTTCATTGGCATAATCGAAGAGAGCGCATAACTGCCTGGTAAGCTTTGTTTTGTAATAATACTTGTTGTCAATTGAAATGGAAACTCTGTGTACATGTATTTGCGGTGCATTGTTATATCACAGTACTTATGTGTAGAATTAAAAGAACCTTTAACTTCATACGTTGCTCGGCTAAGTCTTGAAGAACCTGGTTCAAATTTAACGTGAATATCTTCATGGTGATAAGATGAACTTTTAACTATGTACCAAGGATTTTCTGATTCTTCTCGGCCAAAAATTTGCCACCTTTTGCTTGTTCCATGTCGCTGAAAAGAGATTTAGGACGAATGTTACAGTCACCTTGAAAATTGACTTATCACAACTTAGTTAAAAGATTGTCAAATGCAATGATAACAAATTAATCTGTAATCCACACATGATTAATAGAAATCAGTAAATTATTTGGAAAACAAGCATGTGTGTTTCTACTCAGTGCTTTATATGTATTATCGATGACTGGCTGTTTGTACACGGTGAATCCATTCGTTTCTATGGTTGAATAATAGGAAAAGATTACATGCTTATATTTGTAGTTTAGAATAATAAAGAAAGGGATGCAACACAAGTTAAGGAACAGTTTATTCCCTATAATGCTTGCTTATGGGTTTGTTTAGTGTTACCATATAAGCTGTTATTTGAGTTCCATCATTATCTTCATCTTTTAGGATTGATGTTTCATTAAGTTTTTGGGGATTGATTATAGTCAATATCTACTACTCTTTAACAGTTTGATGCACCTTCTAATCTGAACCATCAGAATACATATTTGATGTTTTAAGTGTACAGTGTTAGAGAACCAAGAAACAATTGGTTATGCAAAGGATGATCTTTTTACATTTATATATGATTTGTTTTACAAATTGTACAATGTGAGATAATCTAACACGTCCCCGTACGTGTGGTGTATCATCAACCAAACATTGCAACATGGAAGAGAAGTAGTGTTGTAGTGTGCATTCTCATATTTACTAAAGCCTAAATGTTGTACTGTACTGCATGCTAGTTAGACATAGCTGCTTATAGTGACTGCTAGGGTATAAGTTGATGCAATGAATTTTGTTTTACTAAATATGAGACCATATTTAGTAAGTGGATAAAATTGTTGTTAATGGCGCAAGCCAAGTATCAGGAGAGGGGTAATGCATAGACATTACTCTGGTGCTACAAAATGGCGCCGTTGTAATGGCAAATTTTTTGGAAATAGTTTGATGCTAATGTTAAATTTCAAGTGAAATCAGAAGAATATACATCTGTTTAGTTAATATCAGAGTTGAACTTGGTGGAAAGCCATAAGATATTGTTACCCATGATTTCTTATTAGCTCTTGTTATTTTCTTTCAGTATGTCTTTTAGTATAGACAAACAATGGATGAATCAATCTAATCGAAGAAATACAGAATATGTGGAAGGTGTGAGAAATTTCGTTAAATTTGTTGCTGAAAACGGTGGCAATAAGGAAAAGTATTCGTGCCCTTGCACGCGGTGCAAAAATGAAGATACATTCAAATTAAATGACATTCATTTTCATTTGCTTAGATATAGTATTGTTCAATCATATACCGTGTGGTGTTTTCACGGGGAAAGAATACCGGAGAAGCCAAAACAACAACCGGTTAGTCATGCCACAAATACTGATGAGTCCGAACATATTAGGATGGAGGATTTGATCAATGATGCAGATAGATTCCATCATTTTCAACCTACAAGTCAGTTGCATGATAATGCTAATATTGGTGAGCAGTTTACGGATAAATCATTTTTTGATAGTGCAACTGCAACAGAGCCATTGTATCCTTCTTGTCCAAAAGAGATTACAAAGTTGTATGCCATTGTGAAACTGAATAGCTTGAAGACCCAATACGGCTTTTCAGACAATGGTGTGACTGCGCTATTCGAATATATAAAGGAGTTACTCCCCGAAGGTAACACGCTACCGTCAAAGTACCCCGACGTGAAGAAGATCATTAAGCAAGTTGGGATGAATTACATAACTTATGATGCATGCATTAATGACTGCATCTTGTACTGGAAAGATAATGCGAACAAAGTTTCATGTACAAATTGCAACGCACCAAGATATAAGACATCATTCGACGAAGAGAGAAAAGCTACCACAGTACCTCAAAAGACCTTAAGACATTTTCCTTTAATTTCTAGATTGAGAAGACTGTATACTGTACCATGGATAGCAGAAGCGATGACCTGGCATGGTCGTGCCAAGTCCGGTACAACCGTAATGCGTCATCCGCGTGATACTTCTCAATGGAAAACTACAGATTCTTTTGATTCTTTGTTTGCTGCTGAACCACGAAATATCATGCTTGGAATAGCAATAGATGGTTTCTGTCCGAATGCTTCTTTAACTAACCCTTATAGATGTTGGCCAGTAATTGTAGTACCATATAACCTTCCTTCGTCTTTGTGCATGAAAAGAGAGTTCTCAATGTTAACATTGTTGATTTCTGGGCCAAAACAACCGGGGAAGGATATTGATGTTTATTTAGAACCTTTGGTAGACGAGTTAAAGTAGTTATGGGAAGGAGTCGTTACATTTGATTCATTTAAGAAATCTGAGTTCATAATGAGAGCTAGAGTGTTGTGGGCAATCCATGATCATCCCGCTCTTGGGACTTTATCGGGATGTACAACTCATGGCTACTTTGCATGTCCTATTTGTGGAGAAGAAACTACATCTGTTTATCTCCCTGAAAGTAAGAAGATTTGTTACATGGGACATCGTAGATTTCTTCCGTCCGGACACAAGTTTCGATACGATAAGACAAATTTCAACAACGAGCAAGAACTTAAGCGTCCTCCAAAACCACTGACTGGTTATCAAGTTGAAAAAAAGGTAGCGAATATAAAAATGAAAGTTGGTAAAAACATACCGGAAATTGGTCGAAAACGGAAAAAGACAATCGATGAAGAAGTTCCTGCATGGTATAGGAGGTCGAAGTTCTTTGATTTGCCATATTGGAAAACAAATTTGACCCGACATAATATTGATGTTATGCATACGGAGATGAATGTCACGAAACATTTGATCAACACAATTATGAACCATAAAGACATGTCAAAAGATGGGAACAATGCACGGAAGGATTTGAAAATCATGGGTATAAAAAAAAAGTTGTGGGTGATAGAAGATCCTGAAACAAGTAAAGTAACCATACCAAATGCGACTTTCACTTTGAGCAAAGAAGAAAAGATACGGTTTTGCACCGTTTTGAAAAATTTGAAATTGCCAATTAAATTCTCTTCGAACTTCCATAACAATGTGAGCATCAACCCTCCTGAACTAAAAAATATGAAGTCACATGATTACCACATCATAATGCAACATTTACTTCCGGTATTGCTTCAACATTGTTTTCCGCAACATAAGGATCTACGGAATGCTATTCACCGCATTAGTCTCTTTTATAACATTTTGTGCTCAAAGGTGATCAGCAGGGAACATCTTCTAAAAGCAAAGGCTAGTTTGGTAGAAGCAATGTGTGTTATTGAAAAACATTTTTCGCCTGCATTTTTTGATATCAGTATTCACCTTATGGTTCATTTAGCCGATGAAGCATTGATTTCTAGTCCTGTTAGATATAGGTGGATGTACCCATTTGAACGGTAAATTACTAATTTTAGTTATGTACATAATTATTCGATTTAAATAGCTATTGATGTCTACATTTTACAATTATTCATCTTCATAGGTTGATGAAAACATATAAAGGATATGTGCGCAACAAAAGATATATTGAAGGGTGTATTGCAGAAGGATATATTGTACAAGAAGCTAGTCTTTACTGCATGGAGTATATGCCAAAAGGAGGTGCTGGCACTCATAAACATACCCGTGAAGCGTTTTTAGACGAGGATGATGAGTTTGCTGATGAAATAGCACTAGATAATGGTAAAGATATAACGTTAACTCAAGTGCAATTTCAACAAGTGCGTAAATGGGTCCTTGATAAGTACGACGGATTGGATGAATGGAAGAAGTAAATTCATGAATTTGTTCTGAATTCTTATTATTGTAAATCAATTCATATATATAGTATTTATTGTGTGTTTTTCGTAGGAGGTATAACTCCTATGTTCAAAGCACCAAATCTCAAACTCGAGGCGGGGGTACATCTGGGGAAGCTATTAAAAATTTCACTTTTTGGTTACGTGAGGAGGTATATGTATTAAATATTTAACGTATTTTCAAGTTGACCATACACCTCCTTGACAATGTTTTTTTACTTATTGTGTTTGTTGTAGTCGTTGAAGACCGTCGATGTTGACTCAACTCTTTGGCGGTTAGTTAACGGGCCGAAGTTTGATGCCCGTAGTTATATGAAGTACCAAGTGAATGGGTTTTTATTTTCTCCGAAGAGTTATGAAGAGCGAAAGCTAACACAGGATAGTGGTGTATGCATGAGGGCAATTACACAATTTAGAGCGAGTGGGAAGGATAAAAATTTTAAGGAAGCAGAAACAACTTATTACGGAGTCATTCAACATATAATTGAGTTGGATTACATTGACTTCAAACAAACAGTTTTTTATTGTGATTGGGTAAAGGTCGAAGATAAGATCAATGGTTGTAAAATAGATTCTGTTTCAAGCTTGATCACAGTTAACTTGGGAAAATTGAAGAATAAAGATAGCGTGAATGATGAGCCATTTATTCTTGCATCGGAAGCGAGTCAAGTGTTCTACTCAAAAGATTTAAAAAATAACGGATGGTTTGTGGTTTTGCATACACCAAAATGGTTGACCATAAATGTGGATGACACTGAGTTTCCCACCGTTTATCAATCAGCTTTTGAAGACAATGAAAAATTAGAAGATCTTATCAAATGCATATGTTAACTTTGTATTTCAGAGCAGTTATTATACCTTAACAAAATATTTATTTAAAATGGTGTAAAATGTAAAATGTAAAATGTAAAATGGTGTGTTATATGATAGTAATAGATGCATTATATTTTTTATTAGTGCCATTATAATATCCTGATGGATCCATAAGGATGGATATATTGCAAGAGTTCATTTTGTGTTTGTAGTTGTAGGTACTTACATATGATCACATACATACACACATGTACACATACATACATATGATCAGCTTGACTATTCTTTCTTTCTTTGTGTTTGTAGGTAGACGGGCAGTTCAAGATATTGTATTTGCACCCTTTAGTTCAGCAGTGCTAAGGTAATATATTTTTGTATTTGCATCCTTTATTTCAGTCAGTATTTTAGATATTGTTTTGAATCCGCTTAAGTTTAAAATTCTGGTGATGCAGGAAGACTTTATCACTGCCGCATAAAAGTGAATGTTCCCCTTCCCACCCATCCCTGTGATGCCCGATTGCTGTTAGCCAAATTATTGCACGGATTCCCCTCCATAACAAGATCAAACGCATTATATGACTTAATAAAATTGCTCCAAGCGATTACTAGTAAGCTGCTATACATCTGATATAGTAAACAACGTCCCCTTCTGATTTGTCTGATCCCACCAGTTTCTCATCACATTACGATTATGGTGAGAAACTGGTGGGATCAGACAAATTAGAAGGGGATGTTGTTTACTATATCAGATGTACAACAACAATAAGGGGACGTTATGGAGGGGACTCCGTGCAATAATTTGGCCGACAGCAATCGGGCATCACAGGGATGGGCTGGAAGGAGAAGAAATGTACGTTATAATGTTGTTGGGATTATTTTAGGATTTTAGACTTTGCAGGACATAATGTCACAAGATGCCACACCACCGTCAAATGATACAACTTCACAATCATCCACTTTAAAACGGGAGAAAATTGATATAGACAACTACAGTTCTCCAGTCGGAAAAAATGGTTCAAAGGACGCTACGAAGATTGGTAAACTAGTAAGAAATCATGTGCCAATCTCATATCCAAGTTGGAAAAAAGTTCCGCCAAATTACAAGGAAGACGTGTGGAATCAATTGGAGGTAAGTTCTCCAATCTCATAACCATTTTTATGTACTGTTTCTGTTTGTAAAATATAGTCGTCTGATTGTAATATGCACCCTTTTTATGTACTGTTTCTGTTTCTGTATTGTATCTGTTTCTGATTGTAAAATAGGCCTGAATGAGCGAGGGTTCATATGAGACCATATTTATGTATTGTTTCTGTTTCAAGATATATTCTTTTATGATATTTATAGGATATTTAGATTGATCACTTTATTCATAGAGACTGATGAAACTATATACGTTGAAATGTAAAAATCCATATACTTTGAAATGTAAACTGTGTACATGAACTTAGATGGTTTAAATTCATTTATAATGCTTTCAATACATAAATAAAAAATGGTTTACATGCATTTTTTGTTATGCAGAAATATTATGAGCTCGATCCTCTATCAAAGGACCTTATTATGAAAAAAATGTCCGAGGCTTTTAGGAGACACAAGAATGATTTGTGCAAGAATCATTATGACCATTTCATCACTGACGAAGAAAGAATGAGAAATTGTCCACCGAAAATTGCTCAAGATGATTGGGATGAGTTCATAAGAAACGAATCAAAACCCGAGGCGAAAGAAAAAAGGAAGCGAGGCAAACAAAATAGATCAATGCTCGAATATGGTCATCATTCGGGACGTAAGAGTCACGCTATGATTACTCAAGAAATGGTATGTGTCATTGAATTGGTGCATCATATTGTATATACCATTAGTTCCAAATATAATTTTAGGTCATTGTATGCAGGTCGATTCAGTAGTCCGGGAACAGAAGTATCACGTCTTCAAGTATGGGAGAAAACGCATAAGAAAAAAGATGGCAGCACGTCAGATACGACACCTTCCTACTTTGTAAGTTAAACAAATAATAACGCCTCTAAATTAAATTTTCATTATTCATATATATGTATTTACTTTTTAGGACAAAATTGAAAAAGAAAAGGAAACGACGAGTGGTGGTAATGAAGTCGTCTTTATATCAGTGTTTGGTAAAGATGTAAAGGGCAGGAGCCGAAGTATTGGGACCAATATAGCTCCTAGCCAAGTTAAGAGTGCTGCCATTCCATGCAAACGGCTCAAACAGGCCCAAGGAGTTTATGAGCAGCGACTGCAAAATGTGGAGCAAAAATTGATGAAGCTGGATAATATGGATGATAAATTGGAGCGTCTTCTCAGCATAGCCCAAGATAATCGTCAAGTAGGCAATGAAATCGCATCTTCTCAGTTTGCCACTCCGAACAATCAGTTAATCGACCAAAGATGTGAAATCCTGAACTTCGAGGACGAAGTAATTGCAACAGGTACTATTTTAATCGACCAATCAATCTTTTTGTGCTTCAACCGAGTTTACTGCTCTCTGTTATTGTGCATATAAACAAATTAATGAGTATTAGTGCATGTGTATTTATAGATTCCAAATTATCTTTTGTTATAGGAAAAGAGGTTAGGCAACAAAGGTTCACGTTTGACATGTACGTCATAATTAGGTTCACAAGAGGTATATATGACATTTTCAAATCCAAATTAACATAATCATAAGATATAAGAGAATATTTAGCAATATTTATAATGCTATAACCATAGGATAGAGCAAATTAAGCAGTTTTAAGTAGTTTTAGCAAATCAATAACAATGATCACATGGATAAGTTCTGGTGGGCACAACCTTCACTAAATTCTTGCTTGGCTAAAAGTACAGTGTTATTTAAAAAAAGGTTGTGTTCATGATTAGATTTGAGAAACAGTGAGAGATAGCAAGAAATGATGAAGAATCATGTAAAAGTTCAAAATGCTATTGCAGAGCTGGAGTTTGAGACAGCGAATGAATGACAGAGATGAGAAGGAATTCATTGTCAATAGCGATCTAGTTTGTATACTTGTACTCATCGTAGTCTTGATCTTATATCTGTTTTGGTTTCAATTTTCATTGACACTCACAATAGCCATTATGTCCAAAAATAAACCAGTAAACTCCAAAACAAAAAAGGATATAGAAAGATCATAAAAGTTTACACCTTCCATTCCAATCTTGCATGATTTTAAAGATCGAATATCGCATACACAATGGGTCTAGGACTTGTGTAGCTCTGCACAATGGTCTTAAATGTTTGGGAGCTTGTTAGTTCTATAAATGTGATTCCATATATTCACTCCAGAAATGCTTATATAACGGTTACTATATGCCGAGATTCCACAGCATTAGTAATTCATGAAAAACCAGTACCACCCACATATGAAAAAGTGTTGTTGGACAAAATTTTATTGCCAGATGAGCTAACCGCCAAAATATGTCGACAATTTACCGAGACCTTTGGGGATGTTGGAGCCGGAGGTTATGTGAGCCATCAAAAGGGTTTGATACGATATCTTTAGTCGGAGGTATTGATATTTCTGACTTGTTCTTTGCATATATTGCTGATTTTATTTTGTTTGTTGTATATGAAATTTGCATATGCAAATGCATGTGTATTTTGTCTTGGTCTGTCTTGTTTACAAGATAATCGACAATTTATCAAATACTAGGAAGTAAAGTCAAAATTCAAGGACAAAATCAAAAAACAAAAAACATGATCAATGTGCCTGAACGATGAATGGAGGTCTAATAAACTAAAAATTGATTAGCTAAAAAAATTTATGTGTGTATCGTACTAATTGGGTTTAATGGGTGGTAAAATAATTTGGTTATGATGTAGGGGAGGGGACTGAAATGGTAGGGGACTGGAATGTTTGGTAGGGAACTGGAGTGGTTACTAGAGTGTTTACTGGTGGTTGGAGTGGTTAATACTGGTGGTTTGTGGTAGAGTTGGTGAATAGGAAGTGGGAGGCAGTTTGTAATGCTGGAGTTCATTGCAGAATGTGGAGTTAGAGAGGTTGGTCGGGATAGTTGAATTATGCTGACAGTGTTATGGTTGTGATTTGGTTTGAAGAGGAAATGAAATGTGTAGTGATTGGTTTGAATAGGAAATATGGAAATGTTGTTGGAGTGCAGGCAGGTTTGTAGTTTGTGTTTGATGGCTTACTGGTACCAAGGGAACCAGGTTGGAAGTGTAAATGGTGGATGAAAGGGAAGTTGAAGGTTGCGGAGCAGTCAGAAGAAGACTGTTACAGTTTTTATGATGTGATGTGAATGTGCAGTTGACAGGGGATTGGTTTTGAAGCAGACAATAAAAGGAATTACAGTTGTTAGAATGCATATAATTGATTTAAAAGTTATAATAGTTAGAATGCATATAATTAACTCGTTTAATCAATGTTGGATTACCAGCAGAAACACTCGCCGCATTCGCAGACATCTCTTTTGCCTGAGTACTGAGTAGAACCAAACCTGTACTTGGCTTATTTATGATAACGAGGCTATGTGCAATATCCTTTTGTTTTCATATATTCTAGGTGAAATCAATCATAGATTAAGCATACATAATGTACACCTACCGATGAGGTAATAACTTAAAGGTATACTGCAATATAGCTTTTGTTGGATATTAATGGTGCAAAATTGGTACATACTATTAACATCAAGCAATATTTATTGAAAAAACCATTATAAAATGTTTGGATTTAACTTGATAGGTGTGTGCACGTACAAACTTTAAAGATTATGGATTTAACAATACCCGAATGAGATAATTAAGAAAAATAGTAGAATCAAATGCATTCGGAGGAGGTGGACATTTAAGGTTAGATATGTCCGAGCAACTTGTTCATATTACTTGATTTCTGGCTCAGTACAAACGGTGCAACATTGGACAAAACCCCAAAAATAGTGTAGTACTTAAGTGTAGTACTTGACCAAGCTAATGGTGTATGTTGTTGACAGGCAATAGGCAGTAGGGGGTGTGATGTAGTACTTAAGTGTGGATGAGATGAAAACAGAGAAAATGAAGAAGTGCTGTAGTGTGTAGGAGTGTGGTTGTGAGTGGAAGTGTATAGCAGAGGGGATGGGATGAAGTTGAAAGGCAGTTTTTTTTGTTAGTGTTGTTATAGTTGTTTAAATGTTTGCTACCACTTTTACTTGTGCATTATTATTGCTTACACAGGAATTCCGTTGCTCTATTAACTGAACTTGACCAAGCTAAAATTCACTGTATGATTTGAGTTTAAAACCTGTTTTTACTTTTGCGCAGGAATTGGATAGAATACTGTATGCACCACATCATGAGCCAAAGAAATATCAGCTTCGGCTAACCTGCTCAGCATCCTTTTAATGTGTTTATTATATGTAGACTTCACTGCTTGCAAAACAATGTAGTGTAATTAATGAAATCTTTGTAGTGTAGTGTAATAAACAATGCAGTGTAATAAGTATGATATTCCGGCATGGTAGCATTTTGTTTGCAAAACAATAGTGTAATTATAAGTTTGATAATTTTATATGTATGGTATATGTGCGATATGTTTATAGTGCTTGTGTACCAATATTTTGATATTCTAGCATATTTTGATATATATTGATATTCTGGTATTTATACTGAGATATGCGTGTAACGCAGTAGTGAGTTACAGATGTGATTTTGTAGGAGCAGGAGCAAACACTATGTGCAATGGGTGTTAACCATTGCTTTATGTGTGACTTTGGGCATAAAGCAACGGTTTTTAACCGTTTTTTACTGGACATAAAGCAACGTTTTTTGGCCATAAAGCAACGCTTGCACCCGTTGCTTTTTGGACAGAAAGCAACGGTTTATATCCGTTGATTTTTTGCCCATTAAGCAACGGTTCGTAACCGTTGCCTTTTGTACATTAAGCAACGGTTTATACCCGTTGCCTATTGTCCATAAAGCAACGGTTTATACCCGTTGCCTTTGGCCCAATTTGCAACGGTTTATACCCGTTGCCTTTGGCCCAATTTGCAACGGTTAATACCCGTTGTCTTTGGCCCAGTTTGCAACGGTTTATACCCGTTGCCTTTGTCCCAATTTGCAACGGTTTATACCCGTTGCCTTTTGGACATAAAGCAACGGTTTTCTCCCGTCGCTAAATTCAACCACTCCTGTGTTGAAGACGGTTTTTACCCGTTGCTTTTGGACTTAACAATGGTTTTTACCCGTTGTTAATAGCTTATAATGGTGTAGTGAGTCCCAACCATTGTCACCTGCCTTGTCGCATGGCTCCTAGGCAGTCGCCTGCCTCATGTGGCTTCGAGTCACGTGCCATTGCCAGGATGGTACGTGATTCTATGCATTTTTTATTTTTATTAATTTCTTGAGTTGATTTAGTTTTTATCATTTAAGGTTAGGGAAAAACTGGTGCACTACATTTGTAGTCGGGCAGGGAAACTTGGAGAATGGGTTTTCTTTTGGGAATAGTTTGAAAGGGTAGCTTCAAAATGGGCTTAAGCTTGAGTTTTGGGCTTTGTTTAAGCTAATTGATTTTTTCCTAGTTATTTTTCTTTTCCTTTTCATTTAACAACTCATTCAATTAATTTGTAAATTTATTACAATCCAGTTTTTATTTGATTTATACTTCATTTTGTAACTCAACAATTTCATTCAATTTGATGCTCGCTTATTTCTATTTAAATATTCATTGTATTATTACCAAATAAATTCATTTTTCAACCATTTTAATTATATAAGAATTATTTACACCTTAAAAATATTTTATATTAATTCAAGCATTTTAATCAATTTAAATATATAATGTAAAAGGAATTTATTAAGTTAATTAAATTTATTAAATAGATTTCACCTAAATAAATAATAACTTTTTAAAATATTAATCATTAAATATCGCATTCACACCATTTTATTTTAATTATATTTATTTAATTTATGACGTAGATAGCAAGGTTGTTACAGACTTTGTGATAACCCTGATTTTGTGAGCAATTTCAAGATTTAAATTAGTATATGTTGGTTTAAAAATTGCATTGAGAAAGATAGGAATGGAAATTGATTGCAAATGTATGGCTAAAACATGTACATGTGCACAAGACAGTGCACACAAATGCACATAGTTTTTCTGTATAATAAAATAGGCAGAAATCAATATATAAATTAGAATAAATAATTTAGAAATACATATGTATGAAAATAGGATCTGGAACAAAGAAAAATAAATGTTAGGCAGAAATAAACTTAAAATTATTTAAAGAAAGAAAATAAGGACTTAGGCAAAATAGGCATACATATATTATATATGTGCACAAGCAAACACTTGCTGGGAGAAAACAGAAATTGCATGGAAATGGCATGAACCCTTAAGCGAACACTTTATCCATTTCCAGTAATTTCTTTAATTTGGAAAATGAGAGTCATGCATATAACATGACCGGGGGAAAAGAGATAAGGATTATTTCTGAAAATAATAACAAGGACCACATACCCTTCTTCTCTTGAATCAAATGAGAGGCAGACCATGTTTTGTATAGGGTAAAAATGACATTGGGTAATTTTGTTAAACCCTAGTAGCAGCCAGGGATTTTGTATAAGGAGGCTTAGTGTAGTGAGACCTTATAGAATTTGTTCTTCATCATTTAAAGAAAAATAAAACATAAGCCAGAGAAAAATAGAAGAAGGAAGAAGACTAAAAGGGTTCCTAAAGCTTAGGAAAAAAAGAAGGATTAAAGTGAGTAACCTCACTGGAAACTTTGGCAATAAGTCCTGAATATTGAGGCAGCCTAATTAAATTTATATTTCACTTTTGCAAGCTATGTTCATTTTATGACTTGATAACTTTGGCTTGTCAACGATCTGATCATGTGTAAAACCCCTTTACAGTGACATTATCCAGTATAAAAGAGTCATGGATTTCATGTTTGAATATGGTTATCTGTGCTATGATTTAACTTTGAGATGAAGTAGATTTTTTATGGGTTTTCTTTATACATTTATTTACTTAAAAACCCAGGATTGATGTTGTAGATATATGGTCTAAAAATGAAAGGAAATGTGGGGCTGCAACATTGTGTTGTTGCTTATGTCTCACATCAACTAAAATAAAGATAAATGTAGAGGTGAAATGTTATACATGTGTTAAGCTTCTATGTATTATGAACTCTCCAAATCAAAGCATATACTTGTGGTTTAGCCAGATCTTAAAGATTAACAAGAGTCTGATTGAACCAGAGGTAAAAGGAGACAACCAGAAAACTATCTATGACCATATGTTTGTAACTTGATCCATTGAAACCAATAGACAAAATAATATGCTTAGATAGATGTTTATGCTGAATTATGTTAAGTTATTTTGTTTAAATTTTCTTAGAAAACTAATGTATTGTTAGAACTTCTATTTTGCAAGTGTTGAACTCATATGTGTATCAGTTGATGTTTTGTTTTGCAAAATGTTTTGCCAAGAAATGGAATTTTAAGCTTTAAAAACAATTAGTTTATAATGATAGAAAACCTAAGATTAAAAGGATTTATGAATTGAATGTATGTCCAAGTATTTAACATAAGAGAATCCATGTTTAAGTTAATATAAAATCTGACAGAAAAGGTTTTGAGTTTCTTGGGAAAGAAAACAGATTGACATGTATTTTTGCCTAAGAATAAGTGCAAGTGAATATGGCTAACATGACCACTTCATAGAGCCTGGGTTAAGCCAGCATTAAAAAGTTTTAAGCTAAATTTTCAGTAAAGCTTTACAACCCAAATATAGGGTAGACTCGGTCACTTTTGATAACAAGAAGAAGTAGAAATTAAACACTTAAAGCTTCCTCTCACACACACATGCACTGGAACATGCACACATATGCACAAGCAAGAGCACAGTTCATACAGTAACAAAATTATGGAAATACATGCAAAATGCTAAGTCTTGAGACATGAAACCAACAGATATGCAATGATCTAAGCATACTTGGAAAATCTGGTTTTTAGGAACACCATTGCTATGTAGGGATTGTTTCTTTTAAATAACTCCCAAACAGATTTTACTTCCAAACTTTTATACTCTGATTCAAGTAGAAAGTAGCTTATATATCTCATATATGTAAGTTTAAGATGATCTAAGAAAACCAATATTCTTATTGGCATAAAGATATTGGATAGAATAAAATATTAGAGTGTAATATTTTCTTGATTAAATAGCCACTGTATATAAAAAAATTTAGGAAATAAAAAGCTGGTTCATTTCATTTGGTATCAGAGCTATGTTGTTAAATAACATAGCAAAATTTTGTATGAACTTATTTGCATTGGATGTATGGATGTTGACTGCCTTGGATGCTTTGTTTTGTTAGTGCTTATACTACTAATATCTCTTATAACTGAATAGGGATAGATTGAAATGAATTAATCTATAGAGTATCTGGCAAAATGGACTAACCTAAGTGTTATATCCAAAGAGCTATGGTAGGACCCAGACATCAAAATGTAGGAACAAGTGAACCACCCATGGTGAATGTGCAAGAATTCATGAGAGCCATAAGGGATGGAGTAGGCAATAGGCAGGAAAATCCACATGAGGAGCTTTCCAAACTACTCAAGACTTTTACCAACCTTGGAGGCAAAACTTTGGATGGCACAGAAGGAGTTATGGGAGTTCAAAATTGGCTCAGGATTTTGGAAAGGATCTTTGCAGACATGCAAGTTGAAAACCAAAGGAAGAGGCAAATTGCATCCAGGCAATTAAGAGGAGCAGCTTTGGATTGGTGGGAGGTTATCATAACTGGAAGACCTGAAGGAGAAGTGACATGGGATCAATTTAAAGCAATGCTGGAAGGTAGGTTTGTCCCTGCATCAGCCAAGGAGTCTTTGCTAGAGGAATTCATCAAATTAAGGCAAGGGACTATGAGTGTCACTTAGTACACTCAGAGGTTTGAATCATTGGCAAAGTATGGTGCAGTACTCATCACCACTGAGGAGGCTAAGAATGGCAGATATATTCAAGGGCTAAACCCTAGCCTTAGTAGAGCCATGCTACCATACAAGGACAGGAATTTTGATCAAGTTTTGGACTTGACTTTGAGCATTGAACAACATGATAAGGCTAGAGAGAATTTCAGGACATTCAAGAATGGCCAAAACAAGAAAGGAAAGGGAAAATTTCACCCTTATGATAAGAAGAAAGTAGACACAGCTTCCACCAAGAAACCAGAAGAAGCCAGTGCTGCTAAAATTAAGAAGAAGATTACTTGTTATAACTGTGGCCAAGAGGGGCATATGAAAAACAGGTGCACAAGCCAGCATCCTTCAAATGTCACCATTGTGGGAAGGAAGGTCACATAAAGAGGAATTGTCCAGATTTTAAGCAAGGAAAATTAGGGGCTTTGGAAGGAAAAGGCAAGGCAACTGAGGGATCAAATGTTGAGAAACATGGCCAAGTTGAAGGTACTTTGTTTATTCACTCAATACCTTTTGCAGTAGTGTATGATACTGGGGCTACACACTCATTGATCTCCCATGACATTGCACAACAATTAAAATTGAATTGTATGATTGTTGATAAGCCACTGTTTATTAGAAGCCCTATAGGTAGCTCATGTGTTCTGGGCATGATGTGTATGCAACTGGGGTTAGGTTTAGGGGGACATGTGTTTAACTCAGACCTATATGTGTTGCAATATCCGGGCATAGGGGTTATTCTAGGAGTTGATTGGTTAAGTAAATATAAGGCTATCATAAATATGGAAACATCCACCACATCATTGAGAATTTCTGATGGACAAAGGGTAGTTGTTCTTTGTGAGGCAGACAAGAATAGAAATGTAGCCAACCTTTTTGCATTGTCTAGTGAAAAACCCATGCCTGCATTAGAAGAAATCCCCATAGTGAATCAATATATTGATGTGTTTGGTGAAGTTAGGGGAGTTCCAAACCACAGACCGGTTGAGTTTTCAATCAGAATAATTCCAGGAGCTAGCCCAGTGGTTAAAAGACCAACCAGAATGGGGTCTAAGGAGTTGATAGAATTGAAAAAGCAATTGGTTGAATTAGAAGAAAGAGGCTTTATTAGACCCAGTAGCTCATCATGGGGAGCACCAGTAGTCTTTGTTAAGAAACAAGATGGATCCCTTAGGTTATGTATTGACTATAGGGAATTAAATAAAGTCACAATAAAAAATAAATATCCTTTACCAAGAATTGATGATCTCTTTGATCAATTGAGTGGTGCAAAAATATTTTCTAGGCTTGACTTAGCTTCAGGCTTTCATCAGATGAAAGTAGAAGAGGAAAGCATTAAGTATACAGCCTTTAACACAAGATATGGACTTTATGAATTTTTAGTAATGCCATTTGGCTTGACAAATGCTTCTTCCTATTTTGTTGATTTGATGAATAGGATTTTTAGAGAATACTTGGATAAATTTGTATTGATATTTAGTGATGACATACTAATTTATTCTAAGTCAATTAAAGAGCATGAAAATCATTTGCATATGGTATTTGAGAAATTGAGACAGGAATACTTGAAAGCAAAGTTTTCAAAATGCACTTTTTGGCAAAATGAAGTGAATTTTCTAGGCCACATTGTATCAGAAAAAGGAATATTTGTGGATCCCAATAAGGTCATTGCAATGCAAGCTTGGAAAAGGCCCACCAATGTCACTGAGGTCAGATCATTCATGGGAATGGCTGGTTACTATAGAAGGTTTATAAAAGATTTTGCAAAAATTTCAATCCCATTAACCGGATTGACTAGGAAAAATCAAGTGTTTACTTGGACTGAAGAGTGTGAGAAAGCCTTTGGGAAATTAAAGGAAGCACTAGTGCAAGCTCCAATCCTCAAAGTACCTGAAGGGAATGAAAACTTGGTGGTATATATTGATGCAAGTGGACAAGGGCTTGGGGCAGTATTGATGCAACAACATCAAGTGATAGCTTATGCTTCTAGGCAATTGAAACCAAGTGAGGTAAGATATGCTACTCATGACCTTGAATTAGCTGCTACAGTGTATGCTCTTAAGCTATGGAAACACTACTTGTTAGGGGCAAAATTTGAAGTTTACACAGACCATAAGTCACTTAAATATTTATTTTCACAAAGAGAATTGAATATGAGGCAACAAAGGTGGATTGAACTCCTAGCCTCATATGACTTTGAAATATTATATACCCCAGGTAAGGCTAATAAAGTAGCAGATGCCCTAAGTAGACAACATGCTAAAGTAGCTAGATTAATGATAGTAGAGTTTAACACTTTATCATTGTTAACTGATTTAGAGATAGAAAGTGATAATGTAGAAAACATGAGCCTATGCAGTGAGCATGTAGAAAGGGGAAAGTTAAGCTTTATCACTCTGGAGTCAGAATTGAAAAACAAAGTTGTAAAGTTACAAGGCCAAGATCCATTTTTATTTGAAAAGAAAACTCAGATATTACATGGTGAAGCAGTGGAAGGTTTTCAGTTGAATGATCAAGGCCATTTGAAGAAAGGAAAAAGAATATGTGTTCCAGCAATTGATGAGTTGAAGCAAGAAATCTTGGATGCATACCACAAAAGCAAATACACTATACACCCAGGAAGTACAAGGATGTATCACAACCTCAAGAGGGATTATTGGTGGAGTGGTATGAAGAGTGCAGTGGCAACCTATGTATCTAAATGTATGGTTTGCCAACAAGTGAAGGCTGAGTATCAAAAACCCTCAGGAATGCTTCAACCTTTGCAAATACCACAGTGAAAATGGGAGTATATATCAATGGATTTCATTAATGGTTTGCCTAGAACTAGGAGGGGAAATGATAGCATTTGGGTAGTGGTTGATAGGTTAACCAAGTCAGCCCACTTTATACCAGTAAAGTCAGAGAGAAATGCATGTACACTAGCTCAGTTGTTTATCAAGGAGGTGGTTAGACTACATGGTATACCAAAGACCATAGTAAGTGATAGAGATACCATCTTCACTTCAAAATTTTGGCAGAGTTTTCACAAGGCAATGGGGACTGATTTATGCTTAAGCACATCATACCATCCTCAATCTGATGGTCAAACAGAAATTGTGAACAAATTTCTTGAAGACATGTTGAGAACTTGTGTGCTGGATTGGGGAGGGAGTTGATATCTTTTTAGCTGAATTTGCATACAACAATAGCCATCATAGTAGCATAGGCATGACACCCTTTGAAGCTCTCTATGGGAGACCATGTTTATCACCCTCAAGTTGGCTTGAATCTGGGGAAAAAGTGGTCTTAGGGCCAGAGAGTGTGAAGGAAACTTCAGAGAAAATAGCTTTGATCAGAAAAAGAATTGCTTCTGCCCAGGATAGGCAAAAGAAATATGCAGATCAAAGAAGGAAGACAGTACAATATGGTGTTGGGGATTATGTATTTATCAAAATATCACCCATGAAGAAGGTTCTAAGGTTTGGGAAACAAGGAAAGTTGATTCCTGGGTACATCGGGCCATATAAAATTCTAGAGAAAATAGGAACTGTAGCCTATAAGCTGGAATTGCCAGAATAAATGAGAGCAATGCATGATGTTTTTCATATGTCTCAACTAAGAAGGTGGGTTCATGATAAGGAGGCAATCCTAGAATCCCCTAAGGATGTGCAGATTGACCCCAGGATGATCTATGAAAAGGAGCCAGTAGGCATAGTTGCTAGAGAGATCAAGAAATTAAGAAACAAAGAAATTAAATTAGTAAAAGTGCAATGGAGTCTTGACCCAAATGATTGCACATGGGAAGTGGGGGATAAAATCAGAAATGATTATCCACAACTGTTTGATTGAATAAAAGGTAAATTTATATATACTGATGAATGTTTTTATTGAATATACATTGTGATTTTTGTTTTAATATGCATAGAGTTTAATCAAGTAATTGGCTTGAGAATGTTTTGAGATCAGAAAAGTTGATTTTCTGAATTGATGATACTTAAGTTAAGTATGAGAGAATTGTGGGACACAATTCCTAAAAGGAGGGGTATATGTGATAACCTTGATTTTGTGAGCAATTTCAAAATTTAAATTAGTATATGTTGGTTTAAAAATTGCATTGAGAAAGATAGGAATGGAAACTGATTGCAAATGTATGGCTAAAACATGTACATGTGCACAAGACAGTGCACACACATGCACACAGTTTTTCTGTATAATAAAATAGGAAGAAATCAATATATAAATTAGAATAAATAATTTAGAAATACATATGTATGAAAATAGGATCTGGCACAAAGAAAAATAAATGTTAGGCAGAAATAAACTTAAAATTATTTAAAGAAAGAAAATAAGGACTTAGGCAAAATAGGCATACATATATTATATATGTGCACAAGCAAACACTTGCTGGGAGAAAACAGAAATTGCATGGAAATGGCATGAACCCTTAAGCGAACACTTTATCCATTTCCAGTAATTTCTTTAATTTGGAAAATGAGAGTCATGCATATAACATGACCGGGGGAAAAGGGATAAGGATTATTTCTGAAAATAAAAACAAGGACCACATACCCTTCTTCTCTTGAATCAAATGAGAGGCAGACCATGTTTTGTATAGGGTAAAAATGACATTGGGCAATTTTGTTAAATCCCTAGTAGCAGCCAGGGATTTTGTATAAGGAGGCTTAGTGTAGTGAGACCTTATAGAACTTGTTCTTCATCATTTAAAGAAAAATAAAACATAAGCCAGAGAAAAATAGAAGAAGGCAGAAGACTAAAAGGGTTCCTAAAGCTTAGGAAAAAAAGAAGGATTGAAGTGAGTAACCTCACTGGAAACTTTAGCAATAAGTCCTGAATATTGAGGCAGCCTAATTAAATTTATATTTCACTTTTGCAAGCTATGTTCATTTTATGACTTGTTAACTTTGGCTTGTCAATGATCTGCTCATGTGTAAAACCCCTTTACAGTGACATTATCCAATATAAAAGAGTCATGGATTTCATGTTTGAATATGGTTATCTGTGCTATGATTTAACTTTGAGATGAAGTAGATTTTTTATGGGTTTTCTTTATACATTTATTTACTTAAAAACCCAGGATTGATGTTGTAGATATATGGTCTAAAAATGAAAGGAAATGTGGGGCTGCAACATTGTGTTGTTGCTTATGTCTCACATCAACTAAAATAAAAATAAATGTAGAGGTGCAATGTTATACATGTGCTGAGCTTCTATGTTTTATGAACTCTCCAAATCAAAGCATATACTTGTGGTTTAGCCAGATCTTAAAGATTAACAAGAGTCTGATTGAACCAGAGGTAAAAGGAGACAACCAGAAAACTATCTATGACCATATGTTTGTAACTTGATCCATTGAAACCCATAGACAAAATAATATGCTTAGAAATCACATCTGATTGCATGTTTAAATGCTTGCTTATGAGATATGACTTACAAATCTCTGGATGAATACATGTTGGTTGGATGTTTATTTCTCTGATTGAAATATGATACGCAGAAGGGATTAGCATAGGAATGAGAAAAGGAAAATAACACTTAGTAATTTAACTAAGGACTTTTGGATCTTAGGGCTACAAAATATGGCTTGGCAAGGTGAACATTGCAAGCTCACACATGGTATGCTTATACCCAGGGGCCTGAGTGTGCTGGGTTAATAGTGATATGTCCCAGGCAGTGTGTGATTTAACAAGAGAAAGTAGCTAAAGACCATCACATACTTGATAGTGAACAATAGAAATAGGTTCATGAGAGGGCTTGGGTAAAATCCCTAATGGCCAGTAATCTGGTAGAAAAGACTTGATGATTGAATTGATGAATATGTTGATTGGTTTATAATGTTTTATGGATGAATCCTATGATTGTTATCACTGAACTAAACCATTGAATCACATATAATTTGTTGTGCACTGATGTATATACACATGTATCACAGAAACATGCACAAGAGTGGTATTGAATTCCTTTATCCATTTTGAAGTTATTTGAATATGAATAAGTGTCATATAAATCATGTTTTCAGTTAGATTACTCATACCAGACTTTAGTCTGAACCTTGTGTGTTTTATGCACCATTGGGTGTCTCATATTCATATGGGGCAGTTCATGGTGATTTTGCAGGAAAGTAGGAATTTCTTTGATCAAGCTTTGGATGTTTAACCGCTTAAAGAATTGGATGCTATATTCAATGATTTGCTGAAGTTAAAATAGATGTTTATGCTGAATTATGTTAAGTTATTTTGTTTAAATTTGCTTAGAAAACTGATGTATTGTTAGAACTTCTGTTTTGCAAGTGTTGAACTCATATGTGTATCAGTTGAAACTTATGTGTTTTGTTTTGCAAAATGTTTTGCCAAGAAATGGAATTTTAAGCTTTAAGAACAATTAGTTTATAATGATAGAAAACCTGAGATTAAAAGGATTTATGGATTGAATGTATGTCCAAGTATTTAACATAAGAGAATCCATGTTTAAGTTAATATAAAATCTGACAGAAAAGGTTTTGAGTTGCTTGGGAAAGAAAATAGATTGACATGTATTTTTGCATAAGAATAAGTGCAAGTGAATATGGCTAACATGACCACTTCATAGAGCCTGGGTTAAGCCAGCATTAAAAAGTTTTAAGCTAAATTTTCAGCAAAGCTTTACAACCCAAATATAGGGTAGACTCAGTCACTTTTGATAACAAGAAGAAGTAGAAATTAAACACTTAAAGCTTCCTCTCACACACACATGCACAGGAACATGCACACATATGCACAAGCAAGAGCACAGTTCATACAGTAACAAAATTATGGAAATACATGCAAAATGCTAAGTCTTGAGACATGAAACAAACAGATATGCAATGATCTAAGCATACTTGGAAAATCTGGTTTTTAGGAACACCATTGCTATGTAGGGATTGTTTCTTTTAAATAATTCCCAAACAGATTTTACTTCCAAACTTTTATACTCTGATTCAAGTAGAAAGTAGCTTATATATCTTCATATATGTAAGTTTAAGATGATCTAAGCAAACCAATATTCTTATTGGCATAAAGATCCTGGATAGTAGAAAATATTAGAGTGTAATATTTTCTTGATTAAATGGCCACTGTATATAAAAAAATTAGGAAATAAAAAGTTGGGTCATTTCAGACTTCCCTTTAAGAAAATTGCGTCATTGCAATTTCTTATAGGGAAACATTATACAAACCCATACCTTGACTTTCTGCATATTCTACAAACTTTCAAAAGGTTACACAATCCTCTATGTGGCTCTTTCACAAACATCTCTAATTGTATGATATAGATTTATTCAATAACTTTATATATTTCACACATGATAGTTTGTGAAAATTTTCTAAGTGTTGGATTTTTTAAATTTTTTGGCAGAGTCTCCTTTGTAGAGAGAGCGTTCCAAAAAATTAAAATATAATATAACACAATAATATGTACATCCTAATCAATGGGGCATCCCAAAACACGGGAAAACAATATAATATCATGTAATATATCAATATACTATAAAAACGTATCTTTTTATTAGCATTTAAGCGAGTTATTTAGCTTTTATGCAAGCAAAAGCGAGCCAACATCTCCAAATAGTAATCCAAATAAGCTTCTTGAGTACCTGTCTCAACTCAACATTAACCATTAATTGCATATAAAGAAGTGTGGTAAGTATGCATACATGTAATGTAATGCAACATGACATTCATATTTAGGTTGTTTTATGACAAAGATTATGTAATGACAAAGTTTTTAAACCAGTCAATTTTTCTTTCATTTCATGGCAACTGGCCTTTTCCTCTCTTGCTTCAAATCTTCCGCTTCTTCCTACTCCACCGTACCCACTATACATCCCTTCCCGCCTTATCCGGCATCGACTACTCCCCCGCTTCTTGATCCTCCTCCTACTCCTTTGCCTATCCCTTTGTTTTCAAGCTCTCAACCATCTCCCCTGTTGTCTTCTTCTTCAGCCATCCCCTATCCTCTTCCACCGGCGCAACCCTCTTCTTCTTCCCTCCCTTCTTCTCTCTTACCATGGAATTCTCTTTTTAAACTGAAGTCCAGAAATGCTGGCAAATATGTCCCCATTGAAATTCCTCTTGTTTTTTTGGGGAGGCCTTGGTTCCTCCCAATGCAGTGGTTCAGGCAGGAAATGATATATAGGGTAGCTATCTGGTTGGCGTTTTCCTTGACAAGCCTCTCCTCTACATGACAATGCTCAGTCATTTAAAAAAGGTATGGAAATTAAAAGGAGGCATTGAAGTAAAATATGACGGAAACTTGCCATTAATTGGTAATAGTATCAGCACTATAAAATCTGTCCCTGTTTGGTTGAAGCTGTCAAACATTCCCTTGTATTCTTGGTCTCACATAGGAATCAATTGGCTAGCATCAAGGTTGGGAAGTTTTCTATGCATGGATGAGTCCACTGAAAAGCTTGAAAGGATTGGTTATGCAAAATGTATGGTAGAAGTTACTCCCGAGCATGAACTGCCTGATGAGTTTACAGTCAAGCTCTTAGATGGGTCTGAGCAAATGGTAAGGGTAGAGTACCTACGGAAGCCATAAATTTGTGTTGCATTCAATGAATTTGGACATGTTAGGTCTGATTGCAAATTAGATAACAAAAACAAGGAGGAAGGAGAAGGAAAGTTGAAGGATGGTATTGTGCCTCTTTTTTCAGATAAAAATGTAGCATCAAATAATACTGGTAGGGATCAAGTTGCTAAGCAACAAAGCAAAGTTGTTGCATAGAAAAAGATTCCTGGTAAAAAGGTTAAATATGGTAATAATGCTGGAAAAGTGGACCTCAGTCCAATTACAAGAAAAAACAACAAAAAGGTTCAGCAGATTAAGTATGTTAACAGAGAAGGAATAAAGATAAATAAAGAAACAAAGCCATGTGGTGCAATGGAAATTATACAGCAAAATGCTTTTGCTGCATTACAAGAATTTGGGAATGGGGATGAGTGTGATGGTGTGCAGGGTAATGATTTAGAGGAAGGGGAAGTTGATCCGGTGGCAACTGAAGTGCATGTGCCTCAAATCCTTGTGGATGCATTGGAAAATGACAATATGGAAAATAATGTAGAGGAAATGTCTTATGTCCATGGTGGAGAACTGGGTTGTGACATAATGAATAATGCATCTATACATGAACACCTTTTTTCTCAACCACCATACAACATAATTAATGAAAACCATGCACACAAAAAACATGACAAAGATGACCATATTGACACTTCCTTTTGCAATGATCCGCAAAAGCAAATCTCTCTCTTAGTTCATTCTATGCATAATCAAGTTTCTTTCTCTCATCACATCTCCTCAAATCCAATTTCTCAATCACCAGTTCTACCCTCTTCTTCCCCTTACACTTTCAATGGAAGTTTGCTAGCTTGGACATCTCCCCAACATAACCCAGTCCTTGAAACTCCCATTTCAAAAAAAAATCTAAAAGAGGAACCAGTTTATCATAAAAAATTAACTCTTCTAGAAGCAAACCTCCTTCAACAAGGAGTATGACAAGTGTGGACCATCAGTCTCTTCAGTCATCATAATGACACACCAAATTACATCATGGAATATCAGGGGTGCCCATAACCCCATCAAACTTGATCATGTCAAGGAACTTATTAATTCTAATTGTATATCTATATTTTCCATTCTTGAAACTAAGCTTTGTCTTCCTCTAACCCTCAAAGCTGCTAAATACATTTATCCTGCTTGGTTGCTTTTCCATAACTTGGATGAGGCACCATACGGTAGGATTTTAGTTGTGCATGATCCTATCACCTACTCCCTCAACCCCATCCATAAAACTCTTCAGTTGTTACATTTTCATGCAATCCATCTTCAATCAAACTTTTCCTTTTATCTCACCTTTATTTATGCCCATAATGACCTTGCTTCCAGGCAGCTCCTTCTTAATCTCCTTCCTACATTGAGACAAGATTCTCATCCTTGGCTGGTCCTTGGTGATTTCAACTGTTGTTTTAGTATCACTGATAAGTAGGGTGGTCTCCCTTTAATTCCAAGAGATATTACCCCCCTTAAACATTGCCATTTATGATTCCTCTTTAATTCCTATTGTCAGCTCTGGTGCCCCTTTTCTTGGAATAATAGGAGTCGTTCTGGTGTTAGAACCCTCACAAAAATGATCACTCATTTTGCAATTCTAAAGCTTTGACAACCTGGCCTTCCTTATCTTCTTTCCTGCCTCATCCCATCCTTTCTAACCATTCCCCCATCATAACCTGCCCTGGTCATTTGCCTTATAAAGGGAAGAGAGCTTTTAAATTTTATAATTCTTGGTAGTGGAAAATGATTATCAAAATATTGTTCAAAAAGTATGGTCCACTAATTTTTTTGGAAATCCAATGTATGTGTTATGCAGGAAGTTGAAGGAAGTTAAGGTTGCTCTTAAGGATTGGGCCAAATCTAGATTTGGTGAAGGTTCTCTTCAATATACCATTCTTAAAGCTCATTTGAAGGATGCTCAGGACTTTATGATGACAAATCCAAATGACTAGATTGCTGCCTTGAAGGAGAGTGGTCTCTTTTCTCAGCTTAATGATGCACTGGATAAGGAAGCAAGTATGAGGAGACAACAATTTCATCAGAGATGGACATGTGAGGGGGATAACAACACTGCTTTATTCCATGCCTCCATTAAAGACAAGAAAGCTAAGGAATAGATTAGGTCCTTGTATGTGGGGTTCCCTTCAAACTCAACCTCAACAGGTGGATACAATTTTACTTGACTACTGTAGAGATCTTCTTGGTAATGCTTCTGATTTTGAGCCTACCCTGGACTTATTTGTTAATCTTCCTTTGCCCCTTCTCCCCAGTAACCAGCTTTCTTTCCTTACTGATCAAGTTTCTGACTCTGAAATTAAAAATGCCCTTTTTTCTATGAACAAAATGTCTTGTGGTGGTCTGGATGGTTTTAGTGTTGTGTTTTTTTACTTCTTCTTGGAATATTGTTGGTGATGTCTTCACTAAAGCCATTCACAACTTTTTTCTAAAGTTTAAGATGTTGAAGGAGGTTAATGCAACAAATCTCACTCTTATTCCAAAATCATCCCCTTCCATGCATGCTTCTTCTTTTAGACCAATATCTTGTTGCAATGTTATATACAAATGTATTTCAAAGATCCTTGCTACAAGATTAGTTAAAGTGCTTAAACTAGACTGCTTTTATGCCTTACAGGAATACCTTAGACAATATCATGCTTTCTCATGAGCTCATCAAGGGTTATGGTTGAAGCCAGGCTGTTCCCAGTGCAATGTTGAAGCTTGATCTTAGTAAGGCCTATGATAGTATCCAATGGTCAACAATTGTCAGGATCATGGCTGTTATGGGGTTCCCAAAGATCTTTGTTGCCTGGGTATATATTTTTATCTCCACTCTAACTTACTCTCTTATTTACAATGGTGTAGCTCATGGATATTTTGAAGGTAGGCAAGAAATAAGGCAAGGTGACCCTTTATCTTCCTACATTTTTATTATTGTGATGGAGGCTCTAACTAGTATGATCAACAAAAACTTTCTTCAATCTAAAATCCATTACCATCCCAAATGCAAGGCTTTGAACATTTCTTCCCTTCTTTTTGCCGATGATATCCTTATCTTCTCTAAGCCAAATGAACAGTCTATTTCTACCATCCTTGAAACCTTGGGTGCTTTCTATTTATCTATTGGCCTCAAGTTAAACTCACATAAATCCCACATTCTCATATCTGGAGTGTCCCCTATTATCAAGGAGGAGCTTGAAGTTTTTTCTGGTCTTCAGCCAATGTTTGGTGATATGAAATACCTGGGTCTTCCTCTGTGTTTTTCTAGAGTTACTATGGCCGATTGCCTTCCTCTCTATGATAATATTACAATCATCATGAACTGTTGGACTACAAGGCTGCTTTCTCAAGTTGGTAGACTTGTTCTCATCAAATATGTTAGCTTCTCTATGAGGGTATATTGGGTGAGAACTTTCATCTTTCTAGCTAAACTTTCGAGGATGGTTAGGGGCGCTATGATTAAATTTTTCCGGTCTGGATCCATTCACACAAGAAAGTTAGTTCCTATCTCCTTCACTAAGATTGAGCTCCCTAAAACTAAGGGTGGTCTTGGGGTTTTAAATATGAAAAAATGGAACAAGGCAGCTGTCAGTGTTCATTTTGATAATTTATTGAGCAGGAAGGAAATTCTTTGGGCAGATTGGATTTGGATGTTTAATATTAGTAGGAAGGAATTCTGGGCTATGGATGTGCCTCAAAGCTGTAGTTGGATATGAAGGAAGATTCTTGGATTGCGGGGTACTCTTCTTCCCTTCATCAGGTTCTCCCTGTCACTTGGTAGTCCTATAAGCTTCTGGAAGGGTCCTTGGATAGATGATGGGATTATCTCGGCAAGGTTGTTATCCTCTCAGGAGATGCTTCAAACTTCTATAAGTTTAAATGCTAAAGCTGTTGATTTCATCCATCATGGTAAGTTACCGATTCCTGGTACTAGCAACCAAGTTGTCAGAGTATTTTGGCAAGGTGTAGGTCATCTTTGCTTCCCATTGGGTCACAGTGATACACTGCTTTGGAAAGGTAAAAGTCATAGTATTGAAGTTGTTTATTCTCTCCTCTTTGGGCATGATGTTGTGCCTGATTGCCTGTGGTATAATGTGATTTGGTACCCCCATTCTCCTAGCAAAGATAATCTAATGTTATGGAAAACAATTAATAATGCTCTGATGACCAAAGATAAGCTGGTGAAGTATGGTATGCAAATTGATACAATGTGCCTTCTCTGTCTTTCCAGCAGTGAGAGTATGACGCACTTGTTTTTTGCATGTCCTTTTGTGAAATTTTTTTGGATCTCTATTATGTACAAGGCTGTCTTTCATGGTTTTACTATGGTTTCTGCTACTGACTGAGATATCATCTCTAAGGCAACAAGGTGGAGAAAGGAGGAAAAGGCAATGTTATACTTTGTTTTGAAGAAACACTTAAATATGTTGTGGGAGGAAAGAAATAGCATATGTTTCCAAGGCAAAAGCATGTCTGCCTTACAACTGTGGAATGCAATGTTGAGGGATATTGCATATGGTTTGAAATTGAGCAAGTTTTTCTGTGCTTTCCACCTTGATGCCTGGAAGTAATTTCCTCTTTCTTTTATCGTCTTGTTATTTTTTTGTTTTTTTCCCTGCTCTTTCGCTCTTTGTTCCTTCCTTTTCTTTTCTTTTCTGTAACATTGTAGTATAGGCAATCGGCCTATCTCCTGTTCCTTGAATGTTTTTATTACGTTTGTTGTAATAAAAAGTGGATGGTCCACTTTAAAAACCGGCTGGCTTTGCCAAAAAAAAGGTTATGTAACGACCCGCCAATCTGTACAATTCAAGTTGACAATAAACCACACATGTCTAACTCAAATTGAACGGAAAGACAGATAGTTATGGGGAATGAAAGAGAGAAGAAGAAGAGAAGAGAAGAAGAAGAGAAAAAAAGAAATTAAAAACAACACAGAATCTCACAATCGCAGCGGAACAATATATATATACATATACATAATATATCAATGATCTTTACAAAACAGAAACTGTTATATACATACATCCATCAGAGTACAATAACAAATCATAATAATCAGCCTGTACAGTCATAACAACATGTCCTCATAATTGCAGATAATTTCAATAAAGTAGCGGAAATAAACATATACGTAAATACGACATGAAGACCTCCAACTCGTCTCCTGAGCTCCAATGCATCCAAAGCAAAATCCATAAATATGCTTAGTCTAACTCGAGCATTATAATAAAATAACACCCGAGTCAGTCTGGAAAACTAGCGTGAGAAAAACACACCCAACTAGATTTTAAAGTAATAGAAAACCTTTGAAAATCAAAAGTATCTCGTCAGACCGCACCGCACATAATCAGGGACGGGTTTTTACCTTACGATAACCAAAACATTTCATATAGAAAATCAATATATATTATAATAATGTCTAGGGGTTAAACTAAAATACGAATATAGCTGAAATTCTTGCATCTCACGTTTCAGCATAGTTGGGCACAACTAAGTTCGTACAACACTTATTGGAGAATGAATTCCATACAATGACTGGCCTACTAAGTCTCGAGACCTAATTCGATTGTATACAAAAGATAGATTTTTAAACCCAATTATTATATAAACTCCTTTAATTAATTTCTATGCGTTTCGATCCCGAATGCCCAAATGATACGTCTAATCACCATGAAATTCGACGACATACTATAATAAACTAATACATATCCAATGGCACTGGTTTCGTCGAAATCCGAGATAGTCCCCCAAAAGGCTATTTTTATATGTTAATTAAAACGAATTATTATAAAACCAAATTAATCACTTTTAAATCTCAATTAAAAGTTTACTATCTTCATTTTTATTTAAATTGAATTTAAATCAACTTTCGAAATCATTTATATGCCCATTAAATTCAATTTTCAATTATTCTAAATATTCCCAAATATTAAATTTTACAATTTAATTATCAAGTAAATCGCTATATTTGAAACTCAAGTTATTTAACTTATAAAATTGACTTTTCAATATTTAATAATCGATTAAATATTCCAAATTCAAATGACTAAATTTCTGGGTCGTTACATTCTTCCCCCTTAAAAGAATGTTATCCCCGAAATTACAAAGTAAGAAAAATGCCCAACCCCATTACTTTTCAAAACCAATTACTTGAAATAGATTGTAAAATTTCTAAGTCTTTAAAATCCATTCACAAATTCCAACTAATACCATCCATTCATTCATTCCAAGTTATAACTCAAAATCAAATTCTTAGTTATCAAAAATTTTCCAACATTCTCAAAAAATTTCTAACGCCTTAAATTTACGAAAAATTTCGCCGGCGTCTCTTTGCACGGCTCAATCGGAAAAATTTACAATATATATATATATATATAATCACAAGCATACATCTCATCTTCGAGGATGAGGCATCCTATAGGGAAAAATATAAAAATACAATATGTAATCCGAGATCTGTACCTTATTTTAGTATTAACAAGCATATACAATGAATAAAATGCGAAAGCGGACCCCAATTGTGAAGCTTACGCCATCCACACCTGCTAATCACTCAACAACCAATGAGAACATGTATAGGGAAGGTAATATCAATATATGGCATAGACTATACAATAACCACATGCAATTTTAGCAAATGTAACAAGAGAAACTAGTTAACAAATAATATTCATCCAATTAAATCACCAGCATATCAACTTGCATTTCAAACGCAACATTATATTTATACACTTTTATTTCTGTGGAAATTAGGGAGGCATCCCTATCATACTTTCATATTATAAAGCGGGTCCCTGTCAAAGTTTCATTGTAAAGCGGGTCCCTGTTTTCTGGAAACGAAAAAAAATTATTGCTGAAATGTCAGCAACTTTTATAAATAAGTGCTGATATTTCAGCAACTATCTGTGTCAAAGTTTTATTTTAAAAACAAAGAAAAATTATTACTGAAATGTCAGCAACTTTTATAAATAAGTGCTGATATTTTAGCAACTTTCATAAACTGTGTTCACAGTGTACATAATTGTTGCTGAAATATCAGCAACTTTTATAAATAAGTGTTGATATTTCAGCAACTTTCATACACTATGTTCAGAGTGTACAGAAATGTTGCGGAATGTCAGCAACTTTTATGAAATGTTGCATCATGCTCTGCAATAATCGTGTATAAAAAACAGGGACCTAATTTACACTGAAATTTAGTGAAGGACTTTTCGTGAATTTTGAAACTTAATAAGGACCTGTGCCAAAAGTACCCTTTATTTCTTATTAACATTCAATTGATCCGTTTCAAGTTATTTACATTTTATTCATTTACATCCAGTTTATTCTCATACAATTTGTTTATATTCACTTTGAATTCAATTTATGTTTAACAACATTTCATACTATACTCAAAATCATATACATTCCATTATCCATTTCATTAGTTCACTTAATTCATTTATCTATTTCATTTTGAATCCAACTCTATTTTATTTAACCTTTTTTAAGTTGAACTTCATTTCATCCATTTCTCCAACTCGATTTATCTAACCTTTCTTAAGTTAAATTTTAATTTCAAATCCCAATTCCAAATTTTCTTTTCTTATCTATACCATTTTCAAGTTATAAGTTTAACAACTTATTTTCATATATTTATCGAATCGTACTTTGGATTTTAAAATCAAACTTGCAAAAAAAAACTCCAATGGAAAATCACTAAGATTGCAATTCATCACTTAGAAACTCGAAAATGAATATTGATGATGCAGCCGTCATCACCAGAATTATTTTCCAGTGACTGGAGCGAGTTCATTGCTTTCTATTTCTTTTAAGTTCCATTTTAAAATATTTCTAACTAAAACATTTTCAATAATACTATTATTATCTTTCCAAAACTTTTTGAAAAACAATTTTCAAAATCAATGGGATTTAAATTCTCAAATTTCTTGTTTTAAATCCATTTTAATTTACAAATCATATTTATAAATATACTTATACAAATTTCCATTACCTTTCCATTTATAATCACATTTATAAATCATATTTATATAATCTCACTCATATTATAATTGTTAATCTTCGTTTATATTATAACAATAACAAGCTTTATTAGAACAACAACAACATTAAATGATAATAATCAAATAGTATCATTCTCAATAACCAAACACACCATATATAGCTATAATAATTTCTGAAAAATTATTCCTTTATGTATAAAATATATTTTTTGGTAAAATTATTTCATTTAACAATTCTCAAAACAATATTATGTCGGTTTGCCTTGTTTAAGCGTTTAGAAACCCCTATCGATATCATGGCATCCCACGTACCGACCAGAATTCATAAGCCACTCAATAGACAAATTAACACAATATAAAACATTTTTATAATCACTAACAAATACGCGCTCATATATATACACTCAAAACTCATAATAATGCATTCCATTACCTTATCTCTTAATGAGTTGCCCCACCAAAGCCAAGGTTCTCGCTTAACCTTGCGCCCTGATACCAAGCTGTAACGACCCGCCAATCCGGATAATTCAAGTTGACAATAAACCACACATGTCTAACCCAAATCGAATGGAAGACAAATAGTTATGGGGAAAGAAAGATGGAAGAAGAAGAGAAGAGGAAGAGGAAAAAAGAAATTAAAAACAACACAGAATCTCACAATCGTAGTGGAATAATATATATATATATATACACACATATATATATATATAATATCAAAGATGTTTACAAAAGAGAAACTATTATATACATACATCCATCAGAGTACAATGACAAATCACAATCATCAGCCTGGACAGTCATAACAACCTATCTTCACAATTGCAGATAATTTCAACAAAGCAGCAGAAATAAACATATACGTAAATACGACATGAAGACCTTCAACTCGTCTCCTAAGCTCCAATCCACCCAAAGAAAAATCTGTAATATGCTCGGTCTGACTCGAGCATTATAATAAAATAACATCCGAGCCACTTTGGAAAACCGGTGTGAGAAAAAGAAAAACTAGGGGTGTTACGGTTGTGGCAACCATCATTATTATCACCAACCGTAACCGTAATCGTTGTTGACAGTTATAAATTCTTATAACCGTTACCGCAACTGTCCATAATGGTTAACCGTTATATTTTCAATTTTGAAGCATGTTGTACATATATTTTCACTTATATGCATTATTGATGATAAATTCTTACAGCTCTAACTGTTTTTTGCAAATTTATTTATAAAATGTCCAATATGCATGCATGTGTTATTATCTCATGAAGGCGCATATTATTAATGTACAAGTTATTCTCTACCTTAAATTACTAATTTTTATATCTTAATGTTAAATATTATACAAAACAATCATGTGTGGTTGGATGGTTAACCGCGGTTATCTGATTCTTCAACCGTTACCGTAACCGTTACCTTTATAGATGGTAACCGCATGAACGGTTGGTATGGTTGAGCGGTTGATGGTTCAACCGTAACAGCCCTAAGAAAAACACACCCAATTGGATTTTAAAGTTATAGAAAACCTTTGAAAATCAGAAGTATCTCGTAAGACCACGCCCAACATAAACACGGACGGGTTTTTACCTTATGATAACCAAAACATTTCATATAGAAAATCCATTTATATTATAATAATGTTTGAGGGCCAAAGTAAAAAATGAATATAGCTGGAATGCTTGCATCTCACATTTCAGCATAGTTAGGTACAATTATGTCTGTACGGAGCTTATTTGAGAATGGATTCCATATTCTGACTGGGCTACTGGGGTACTGCCCATCATGGTGCATCTCTAGATAAAATAACACCGAGGACCTCACCTGGATCCCCTGCCAACACGAACTGGCCTACCCCTTACTGGATAGTACCGAATATGATCACCCCTCAGTTAATGGGTCCCGAAGCATACAAATGAGAGATAATATCAACTCTAAATAGGGTTGATCATACCCTACTTGGGAGCGACCCACTTAGCCCTACTGCATCTCCCATGTTTTAGTCATTCCCGGTTGATGAGGCTTGAGGCTACATTTTACCTTTTATATAACACTCCCCATTTGGAATGATAACACTGCCCTCCAAGAAATAATGCAATGCCTGCATTCATCCATACAAGTTCGTTCTTGGAATGAACGAAACACTTGAGAGCTCTGTCTTCAATTTCCATCATCCTCATGATGTCTTCACTTCACAATGCTTAAGTTGGATCGAAGTGGTTTTCGGATAACATATCTGACCCGGTCTCTTCGAAATAACTTCCGATAATTTCTGGTAAACTCAACCTCAGTTCTTTAGGAAATAAACATTCAAAGATAAGAGCAGAGATCACCTCCTAACCATTAGTGGATGGATTTCCTTATCATTGACCTAAGAGAATGAAATGAGGATTTATACGCACAGTACAACATCATCGAAGATGACTGTGCCATATGACTTATATGTTTCTTCTAGATATTTCCAAAGTTACGTTTTCAGTCCAATTTTGATAGTCAGTTATTTAACTATCAAATAACAAACACACATCCAAATCAAGGATTTATTCAATAGGGAAAACCAACATTGGTTAAGCACATAAGCAACCACTAGCCTCTTTAATCAATCTTTTATTAATTAAATCCACTTTGTAAATATTTGTCCCAAAATCCTTTTACAAAGGTGCATATATATATATATATATATATATATATATATATATATATATATCCACAAATTCCTATATTTTAATACTTGAAAAAATATTCATATACTTATCTCAAAGGTATAAGTATATCCATCTAACACTGAGGAAGATTCCCTTTTTATACAATTCTAAAATCTTTTATAAACCCCATTATAATTTCTAAAACCATTTATAAAACTCCTTTTATAAATCTATAAATCCATTTCAAAAATCCTTTTGCAAATATCTAACCATTTATATAAAAAATTACCTTGTAAAACCGTCTTTTAAGCCCTTAAACCATTTTATAAAAACTTACCTTATAAAACCCAAGTCCGTTATAAACTCTATTTATAAATCTTAAACATTTATAAATAAATTCTAATCATTTATTTTGAAACACTATTATATAATAAATAGTAATTAAAACATTTTAAAGATAATAATTAATAATTTCAAAATATTCTTAATGAAACAATAATACATTATCTTAAAGATTACTATAACTAATAATAATTGATTTCCAAAACTTTATTATAAATATAATTAATTTCAAACCATATTAATATTTAAAATAATTAACTTTTCAAAATATTTAAAATATTGATAAACAACTTTTAAAACAATCACTACAAGAAAACTGATTTTTTGTAGCGCCCAAAAACCGCCACTACGTATTTTTAGTGGCGTTCCGATAATCGTTACGAGAAAACATGCCACTAAAAATCCTCGAGTATTAGTTGCACTTTTTTAAACGCCACCAAATTTTTTTTTTTGATAGCGTTTTTATAACGCCATAGAATTCCTTTTTTGTAGCGCCTATTTACCGCCACCGAAAAGGTTTTCTCCTTCATGATACTTTTTTATGGCGTTATCTAAATTTTTTGTAGCGCCTGTTTAACGCCACCGAAAGGGTTTTCTCCTCCACGTTACCTTTTCATGGCGTTATATACATTTTTTGTAGCGCTTAATAAACGCCAGCATAAGTGTACTTGAGTTTTTAATCACTCTTTTGTAGCAACATTTTAACGCTACCAAAATAAATAATATCTAGTAGTGTTTGTTTCCCTCCACCTGCTACTCCAGATTTACCCCTGATCTAGCATCCAATTATATAATAACAGAATACGCAAGCACATACACTTTTGAACACAATATATTAAACAACTACAAAATACGTATACGCATTGAAGATCCACAAGATACATAGACATTCATACATCCACATACATAGGTGTCGACAAAAAGCTACCCGTACACATACACAACCAAACTACCATAAGTGTTATAACCAAACTACCATAAGTGTCATAACCGTACATATACATCTGAAATAAACGTCTGAAATAACCAAAGTACCGAGCAAAACCTGAACCACCATAAAAACCTGAACTACCCGTCATTGCTGATGTCTTCAAAACTTGAACTACCTGTCAACAAAGAACAGAACAAAAGAGTGAGAAAACAAAACCTGAACTTAAAACTGCTTAAATAAGCAATGTAGTGAAACAAAACATATGGACGACAATCGACCACTTCTCTGCACTGCCACAACAATCAACTACCTTGCCACTTCTTCCTACACTATCATTGTACTGCCTTAGCCTGAACTTCATCACCAAACAAAGCACCTACACCGCCCCACCTTCTAATACACTCCTTCCTGAAACAAAATCCACCTCCACAAACGACCAGCTTGCTTGAAACAAAATCCACCTGAAAACATCCAACCACACAAACACGCTCACCCAAACTCTCATC
The DNA here is from genome assembly GCA_030737815.1 of Allium fistulosum. Classification (NCBI taxonomy): domain Eukaryota; kingdom Viridiplantae; phylum Streptophyta; class Magnoliopsida; order Asparagales; family Amaryllidaceae; genus Allium; species Allium fistulosum. Next base: position 790,926,480 of record CM060902.1, on the reverse strand, counting down.
AATCCCATATTGCATCTCCTACAAATTGCATCACTAACATTCCACCACAATCCATACATAACTCCTCACCATCAATTATTTTCCCTCCCATGAACCTAAACCACCAATCACAATCATTCAATCACAATTCGAATATAACACCCCTACTTATGTACTTTATCATTTTACCAAAAATCTATCTGCACTTTAGCTGCTAGCATTCCTAATGTATATATATAAAAAAATTATATACCTTTCATTTTGACTTAATAATGATTTTTTCCATTGGCCAAGCTATGGGAACGCCAAAGCAATCATCCATGCACGTCAGACCCGATGTTGGTCTCCATATCTCTGCATCTGGAACTATCACCAGTTCAATCCAAACTTTTACAGCATTACGTCCCAATGGACGACAATGGACCATCGTTATCGGATCAGTTGATGCAATACTTCCTTCAGCCACTACGTCTGCTCCACCCAAATCGATCAACTGGCATTTGGCATCCTTTTGCATGGTTGCAATCGGCTGAAAGAAAAGAGATTATTATGCACAATGTATACATGCACATTAAATAAACTTTCATACACAGTTAACTTCTTCAAATTTGAAAATTAATACTTACATTTTGCGATTTATTCATGACCATATGTGCGGATTTCATGGGAGAATTCACAACATTTTCAGTATCATCACGACTCTCATCTAGTTTTTCTGGACCAGCTTCTACTTTTGATCTTGGCCATGCTACTTTCCTACCAACTGCATCTCCAATGCACGACATATCAGATGTGGGTCGCCACAAATAAGCATCTTTATTTACTACTTTGTCCACCCAAATCACAACAGCAGACGGACCGAGTGGAATACCATTAACAGTATATTTGGATCAGTGGCGTGGATTCTTCCTTCGGCAACTACACTTTCACCCTCAGTCCAACCGTAAATCTTGCAAGTGTCTTCGATGATGCTGGTACTCTAAAAATGAGAAGTGAAATTCAAGACTTTAGTATGCTATACAAAAACAATGAATATGTGTTAAATTTTTATTCAGATGGGGGGTGTGCTTGCTGCATTTTAGACATCAATAAGCTCGCAGCATATTACACTAATGTACTTAACGTGAAAAAAATTACCGTACTGGCTGCACTACAGTTCAACCGTGTTCGCAGCGGGACCTTGATGCAAACTGATGGCCAAGCAACTACCTTATTCTTAGCGTCTGCTAAGACTGTCATTTCAGGTGTAGGCCTCCATAAATAAGTATCTGCTTTATCCACTGAATCTATAACAACGCTCCCAGCATTTGGTCCAAGACGAATGCCATTGACAACGTCATCTGGGTCCATGGACAACAGCCTCCCATGGGCAACAACTCTAGAGGTTCCATCCCAATTCAACAGCAAACATACTTCGTCGTCGCTCTACAATTAATCAACCGAAAATTAAATCAATTACTGGATTAAAAAATTAAAATATAAATTTCATTTATTGAGTAATATAAATATTATTTTTACCGAATCAGGTGAGTTCCTTCTCGAACTTTCTTTACCCTGCAGCGAAGCACGAATATAAATTAATATTTTACGAATATAAATTAATTTCCAAAAATTTACCTTCTGGTCCATCAGAGTCTGTATCATTCCCTTCAATTCTGTTATTTCCTCTCGACACCGAGACACTTGTTTATCTTTGGACTGGGCCAAAGCTAGCTTGGTTAAAGTGCAACCCCTACCCAATGCCCTTAACCGTCCCGGTTTATCTTGTCCCAGTACATGTACAAGAGCATCTTTTCCAATATCAGTCTGTGTCGAGCCGGATTGGGATAGGCTACCATATTTTTTGATCTCCTCCTATATAAATAAATACACATAGATAATGTACAATGGTAAAAATATCATAGTTTCAAAAAAAAATATACCAATAAAATTAAAAACAATTTTACAATAATATTCGCAGCTTCCATGTTCACTGGTTCACCATTTTTTTTAATGTGAGATCTAATCCACACATCAGCTCTACTTATGGACGATGGATCTACACTTTCTTTTTTCTAAAAATAGAATAACATTAAATTAATAAACTGACAGGTATAAAATAATGTTAAATAATGCTATAGTTAATTAACTTACCATGTCTTCGGTCTTTCTAGCCATTCCCTTACGACCGGTTGTATGCAGAAGTTGTGTGTACCTAAGGGCTGAATATTTCTCACTTTTTGCTGAAAATATTGAAAGATGCTAGAATTTAACAACCAAAATCATAAAAAGAAAAACTATCTAATATTTATAATGCAGGGTAAATATGTGGTGAGGATTGCAATTTATTTGAAAATCAATTCATCATGGTCATATACTTATTTGGTATTATTAATGCTGGATAACTCAGTGACATATACAGCATTCCATATCTACTAATAATATTTATAGATTGAACTAACTTGCAAAGTGTTTTTTTTACTTCATTTAAAATGTTCCTATGCTTGTCATAATGCATTTGTATTTTGTACTGTCATAGGTTCCTGCAGCTAATACCTAAACAGGAACCCTTAGCATCCACCAACACTTGGACTTCACTCCTAAAGAAATTTATCGGTTGCTAACTATGTAGATGGATTTGCAGAAACATGCCAGACGAGTTCAGTAGGAATGATTTACCTTAAACTCCGGACTTGTTTTCTCCTTCACAAACTTCCTCCAATCGGTTATGCTTTTTATGTTCGTAGGTTTCAGTTTAAGTCTTTCCTCATCGTTCTCCGCTTTTTGCAAATTTCGAACCAAATTGCTTTTTGACGATCTCCAAAGTACTCCCATTTGTTGAAATATAGCTTTTCTTTGCCATTCCTCTTCCAATTTAAATCTAATCTGCAACAATACATCAAAACATGATATTAGTAAAAATTTATTTAATTTAAATACGACAGATTTAATTAAATCTGAAAGGTTTTCTGAAGTTATTAGAGGGCAATTTCAATTTATAATTGGCAAGAACTATTTTTCAATTTATCCAGAAGTTATTAGATGGCAATTTCAATTTATAATTGGCAAGACCATGCAATATTAGAAGTCATTTTCAAAACATATTAGAGTCAGAATGTTAAATAATAGATGCCTGCTTCATACCAGAACCGACTGCCACAAAACTTCTTTTAAGTCATCACTAATATTCCTCCAATCATCAATGGTGTATGGAACCTGCTCCCGCACAAGCGGTCAAAGAAAAGAGGATAAATATACCGACCCTTGCCCTACTGGTATACCTAGATCATTGAACTCAACTTCAATTCGATCCTGACTGCATGACGGGAGTCTTTTTGCTTTTGCTGGACCTCTACCGCCTCTTTTTCGAGATGTACTTCCGATTTTAGCTTCACTTTGTTTCCCAATTTCCAGCTCAGCATCAGCAGTTTGTTCAGGACGGGTTTCATTTTTTGAGCGGAGTCCTTCATTTGGGTCAGAGGGGATATCATCTAGTGGTTGTTCGTCTTCTTCATTGTGAACAGTGGCTTGCTTCTTAGCATTGTCTGGTTGTTCTTCTATTTCATTTATACTAGCTGGAACTTTACGTTTTCGCTTTGACTGTTTGTTCTTAGCTTTGACTGTTTGTTCTTCAGCCTTTCTCTGCAAGCGGGTACGTACAGATGTTGTAGACATATTTTTCTGCAAGTGACAGAAAACACAGTATAAACCAATAAGCACATGTAAACAATAAGCAATGATAAATATTAACAAACAACACTTAAATATCATCAACATGTAGCTGAAAAGAGATGTGGCAGTTTGCAAACCAAACAAGCAGGCCTAAAAGCCTTGAGATGATGAACAAATTTGTAATTTTATGAGAAAATGTACATGTAATGCAAACAGAATTGATAAGAACACTACTCATTATCAAGCAATATATGCAAACAGAATTGATAAGAACATATAATGCTTTGTCTATGGAAGTATACAAAGATCAAAACACAAAGAACAAAAATTGAATGGTACATGCATTTGCAATGGATTAGAAAATTAAATGGTGCAAACTAACAGCCATTCGCAACATTAAAAAAAACAAAGCATTAGTGCAGCAAATGAACAACAATCACTAAAGAAAATCAATACAAGTTCAATGAAATTTCCAAATAGCCCGGATTTAATATATAAGTTCAACCATCACTAAAGCAAATGAACAACTATGCTCAAGTAGAACATATAATCTACTCAATTATGCCCTCGCAATCTTCTCTAACATAGCAAACATCTTCATCATTCGCTTCAGTTATTTCATCTTCCACCACTTGAATATCTTCCTCGATGCAATCGTGCTCCTCTATATCATTAAAACTTCTTGATGGTGCTTTCATTACAACGTACCAATTAGAAACATTGTTCTCTCTTGAATAAAATACTTGTTTTGCTTGAGATGCAAGTATATATGGGTCTCGTGAAAATGATGCTTGATGTAAATTAACAAGAGTGAACCCATCATCATCAACTTTTACTCCATTTCCTTTATACGTCCAACGACACTTGAAAACTGGAATATAAAACAAATGATAATCTAATAAAATTATATCTGTCAATATTCCATAATAAGTGACCACATCAACCACTTGGGACATATCTTTAGCACTTGCTCTACACATAGTAGTTGCATCAAAAGTCACACCACAATTCTTAGTTTCTCTCCCTAAATCTTTTACATGAAAACGTTGCTCGTTGATGATATATCCTTTGAAAGACATGGCATCATCCTTCTGACCATAAGCAATCCATTTTAACATGATTCTTTATCATAGACATGCTTTCTCTTCTTACTTTTCTCCTCTATTCCTTTTCCAAAATCATTTGGATAATCCTTCAATAATGCATAGATGTTTCTCCCAGAAAGCATTCTAGGAGCACCATCTGTCTCTATGGTATTATCAAACAATGCCTTTTGTTTCCTCTGTGAATCTGAAGGAGGTAGAAATCTTCTATGACCCATGTAGGCGAACTTTCGACTATGTTTCAACCAACGAGAATGGGTATTGACACCACATAATGGGCAAGCTTTTTGCCCTTTCACACGACATCCAGCAAGATTTCCATAAGCCGGAAAATCATTAATCGTCCATAACAAAATTGCATTTAGTTTAAATAAAGTTTTACTAAATGCATCATAAGCAGTAACTCCATTAGACCACAAGTGATGCAAGTCTTCCACCAAAGGCGCCAAATATACATCAATATCATTCTCGGGTTGCTTCAGGCTTGGAATAAGTAAAGTTAACATAATATTTTCTTTCTTCATACACAACATAGGCGAGAGATTGTATGTCACAAGCATTACCGGCCAACAACTATATTTCGAACTCAACATGGAAAATGGATTGAATCCATTTGTGGCAAGACCAAGCCTAAGATTGCGTGGATCAGATGAAAAAGATTTATACTTTTCATCCACCATTTTCCATGTCATAGAATCCACGGGATGACGCATTTTTCCATCGTTACTTTTATTATTAAAATGCCATCTTAATTCTTCAGCCATCTTTTGAGATCTATACATTCGTCTAAACCTCGGAATGATTGGGAAATATCTCAATACTTTAACTGGAACACCTTGTATAACCTCTTCAGTATCTTGATTTTTCTTCCATCTCGAGGAACCACATTTTGGACAACTTTCTAAATTTTTGTATTCTTTTCTGAAAAGGCAACAACCAATCTCACAAGCATGTATCTTTTCAAAACCCATGTCGAATGCTTTAAGAAATTTCTTGACTTCATATAAGGTTTTGGGAAGCACGTTATCCTTCGGTAGAAATAGATGTTGCATAGCTAAAAGCTTATCAAAACCACTATCGGACAAGCCAGTCTCGCATTTAAGATTATACAAGACGGTGATGGCAGATAATTTTGTGTGATCTGTGCAACCAGGATATAATGGAGTTTCTGCATCTTCCAAGTTCTTGACTAACTCATCCTCTTTTCTTCGAGAATCAACATCGTCTTTATCATCATCAAAAAAGTCTTGATTCAAAAAATCTTCATCTTCATAGTGAATCATCTTGAATAGTTCATATACGTCAAACGTATTTGTTTTATTCTCTACATTTATCTCTTCACCATGGTTAAACCATACACCATCAATGTATTTAGGATCCATTCCTTTTATAATTAAATGTTCAACGATGATTTGGTCATCATGACGACTAAGATTCCGACAATCCTTGCAAGGGCATAAAATTTTTTCTACACTTCTTACATTCCTCTTTGCAGCATGCACGAAATTCATTGCTCCTTGTCGGTATTCTATACTAGTTCTATGAAAAAAGTAAAAAAAAAGTGAGCTTTAGTATTAGATTATATGTTCTAATTCTCAAAATACATATTAAGTTAATCATGGTTTTATCACCTGTTTAAAAAAACCCAGCCTTTTTCCATTATCGACATTTGAAGGCAAATAAGTTTCCAATCTTTGACGTATAAATTGGTTATCTGTTGTAATAAAAAAAATAACTAGACGTTGAAGTACAAATACTTGTAGCACTACTGCATATAACCATGGTGGTTTAGTAGACAAAGGCAAAGAATACTTTTCCAAAAATATAAATTTTACACTTATATTTTGCATTTAACCTCAGATTTACATGTATTTATAATTAATCCATGCATGAATTCAAAGCCTAAGTCTAGCAAATTATAGAATTACTGCATATAAATTCAAAGCCTCAGAATGTACAAACCAACAGTTTCCTCTTACCAAACCAACAGTTTCCTCTTACCAAACCAACAGTCAACTTCACCGCCTCCTCTTCACTACCTCACATCCACACAACTGACATATTTCCAGTGCCTGCCACTCCACAAAAGACTATTTATGCTCCAACATTTACCACTCTCAACCATCGAGCCAGCCAATACCCAATCGCAAACAAACCCACGACCTCCATCAATGCTACTTGAACCCACCAAATTCCCGAAACACGCAACCTCAACCTCCTCTCAGCAAGCAACCATTGATTCACTGAACCACTTCAACAGAACATTCATATACTCAAAGAAATCAAAGCAAATATCCCAACAGATCATTGCAATTAGGGTTAAATCAACCATTTCAGTAATTGTTTAGGAAAAAATACGAAAATAAGATGCATTCAAATTCATATAAAATCCAAATAGAATCACAAAGTCGATTTAAAAGATTCATACCTAAATATACCTAATCGATCATACCTAAATATACCTAGATCTGTTGGCTGTCGCGACTCGATGTTGAGTAAGGGGGAAACGACGGAGTTGACGATGATACTTGAGTGCGATGAAAATTTAACACGATTAAAAGGGGAAATTTTTTTTCTGAAGAAGAAAGCAAATTAGGGACGAGAATTTTGATAAGTACGAGAGTAAAATGATAGGTTACGTTTATTTAGTTCGCGCGGACTCTTTTTTTTAGAAGCGGGAAACGTGAATTATTTTTTGCCACGTTTATATTATTTGGCAATCTATTTTTTGTTGCATTTACAATAAAACGCCACCGATTTTTGCAACTATAAATGGTTTTTCTTGTAGTGAATATTAATATTAATAATATACTTTTAAGAACATAAATATATTTCCTTTATACAATTCTACATTTAAATTTCAACATAAACCTTTCCACATCTGTAAAACTATGTTTATAAATTTCTTTCTATTTTATAAAATTTCTTTTTTGTAAAATCTCTCTATTTATAAAACCCATATGTAACTCCATCTCTTTATGAATCTCGCCTATTTATAAAGATTCCATTTAAACCCCAATTACAATCCGTTTCCATGTTGCTTTCATATGTATAAATTCCTTTTCTATTTATAAAATATAATTTAACGTTTCCCAATTTATCCTCACTTTAATTTCCAAAATAGAATCAATTATTTTCTAAAACAACATTCCACATCGTATAATAAATCCACCGTTTGATTTATTTCTCCCAGTCTATCCAATAATAATAGTTTCCTTCCATTTGTAAACGTTGTTTATAAATCCATAATTTTACTAACAAAAATACGATTTTACAAATCTTTACTTCATTCTTAAAATATCACTTTTATAATTTATCACATTTATAAATTTCACATTTGTAAATAAATTTTAATATATCACTTTTATATAAAACGGTTAATAAATATTTATATCGAAATATTTCTATTTCCTTTTTTTTAAAACCATATCCCTTTATTATAAAAGATAGACTTATTTTAAGATTTTTAAAAATCTTTATCCTTAATTCAAAAATCTCTATTTAAAATATTTCATAAACGATTAATTTATAATATCTAAAAATCATACTTTCTATTTTAAAGTAAATCTCTTCTTTAAACAAATTAAATAAAAATAGTTAAACATATATATTTTTCAAAATCACTTTGAAATACCCTTTTTAAATCAAATCATTATTTTATAGTATTTTAAAATACCAAAAATAAGGTCCAGTGCTACTAAGCACTAAATAAGCAAATCCATATCCATGTCATCAACTATGGCATCCAACACATCATATATCAAATTATATGAAAAATAAAATCAACAATGTGATGAATCCTGTTGGATTCCTCCAACCTGTCCCCCTGCATCACATATAGTATGTAATCAAATAATATAAAAATCAACAGCTTCAAGGCGGGATCCATATACAAAAGGTCATCTGCTCTTACACGGGAACGTAATATAGGGTCTCATCCGCTCCAGGGCGAGAATATATCCAAACCAATAATAAACTAGTAAATTATCCAAATAATCAATAACAGTCAACAATAAATCATCCACACATCTCATCAATAATTTTATCGACTATATAATATTTCTGGTTAACCAAAAAGGTGAGATTAACTCACATTGATTTCAAAAGTCGCCAAACATTCCATTTTGAATTAAAATAGAAGGACGTTCAATTTTAACCCAAATTTCTATGATCTCCAAATCTATCTAATCCAACTCCATAGCGTAGAAGTCGTCGATACGATTGCAATGTAACTTGTTGCGCTCAAAACCGACCTCGTATGAAAAAGTTACGAATTTATTAACTTTTGAAATAATTAAATGCTAATCAACTTAAAAATAAATAAAAGTTTTAAAATTAAATTACCCTCCTCCCAACTTCGTTTGCTTCCTAGGTTAAAAAAACTTCAATCACCCTTCACCGATGTTCGCTACCGCCGCCGTCCACCTTACGCCACTACGACCTCACCACGAGTATCCCCGACCTCCTTGACTCCAAAAACCCCAGCCTCATCTCTTACCCTTTCGTCGTTGTCGAGAATGAGGCATTTAAACCCGGCGTCGTCGAACTCATTTTCTGGCCAACTTTGGCTACGTCGCGCCAATCTCATTGATCAACAAGTCCAATACATCAAGGCGAACGTCTTTCATATTGAGGCCCTAGCTAGAAATCACCTCTAGAGGCTCCGATCATCGAGGGCCGTTGGATGAGGACGATTTAAATTGAAAAAAACGAGAACGTATTTTTGATTGGGTGCGTGTTTAAATAGAAAGGGTATGTATGGTTCTAATAGTGAAAGCATAAGGAAAAAGTATGGCTGAAAGTATGGGTAGGTATGGTTATAAAATATTATATATATTATTTAAATTAGAAAATATTTAGCTTTTAAACGTCCAAAATTCTTGAACTCCAAACGAGGCGTGCCGCCTGGCATTATATATGTAGCACCCTTATTCCGAACACAGTGGAACTAGTCTCGAGACCTAATTTGATGATATACAGAAGATAGCTTTTCAAACCTAATTATTTTATAAACTTCTTTAATTAATTTCTACGCGTTTCGATCCCGCACGCCCAAACGATGCATCTAATCACCACGAAATTCGACGATATACTATAATACACTATTATAGATCCATTGGCACTGGTTTTGTCGAAATCTAAGATAGTACCCCGAAGGCTATTTTTATATGTTAATTAAAATGAATTATTATAAAACCTAATTAATCACTTTTAAATCTAAATTAAAAGTTTTCTATCTTCCTTTTTATTTAAAGAGAAATTAAATTAACTTTCGAAACCATTTATATTCCCATAAAATTCGATTTTCAATTATTTTAAACACTCCTAAATATTAAATTTTACATAGTTCAATAGTTGATGGGCATAGGAAATATAACGAACCAGATTTTCGACCCTCGAAAATCGACACTAATACGTCCACTGTATTACATGCCGAGAAATCGAATGTCGGGAAAACCCGATTGTTACGGAAAAAGAAAGAAGGAAGAAGATAGGAAGAAAACTAAACAACACATAATCTCACAGCAGAACGAATAATATATAATATACCACAAATATTTACACAAAAGCAAAACGGTAACATGTGTATATACAAACATTAATCAGAGTATACTAACCTATTTCAGCCTGGACAGTTATAACAGCATGTCCTCACAATTGCTGATAATACACAATGAATACAGCGGAAAATAATCATCCACGTGAATACGTCTCTGGGCCTCCAACTCGTCTCTGAAGCTCCAAAGCATCCAAACCAATCTGTAATATGCTCAGTCTGACCCGAGCATTATAATAAAATAACACCCGAGTCAGTCTGGAAAACCAACATGAGAAAAACACACCCAACTGGATTTTTAAGTTATATAAAAGTCTTTGAAATCAAAGGTATCTCATAAGACCACGTCGCACATAGACAGGCTTTTACCTTACGATAACAAAAACATTTTCTATAGAAAACCATTTATATTATAATAATGTCTTGGGGTCAAAGTAAAATATGAATATAGTTGAAATGCTTGCATCTCACGTTTCAGCATAGTTAGGCACAACTAAGTTTGTACGGCGCTTATTGGAGAACGGATTCCATACAATGACTGGGCTACTCGGGTATCACCCGTCACGGTTCATCTCTAGATAAAATAACACCGAGGTCCTTGCCTAGATCCCCTGCCAACACAAGACCGGCCTACCCTTTGCTGGATAGTACCGAATATGATCACCCCTCCATTAATGGCCCTGAAGCATACAATTGAGAGATAATAGCGAAGGGATGATCATACCCTACTTGGGAGCTACCCGCTTAGCCCTGCTGCATCTCTCATGTTTTAGTCATTCCCGATTGATGCTGCTTGAGGCTACGATTACCTTTCAAGAACATTTACACTTAGAATGCTCATTGCCCTCCAATGACAATGTGCTGATAGCATTCATCCACACAAGTCCGCTCTGAGTCTGAAAGAACCGAAGGCACTATTCCTACTACATCCATTTTGGAATCACCCTTGAGATTAGTAGCGATTAGCCCTTGCACTTCACATCTCTTTCTTCGATTCCATTCTCTTCACGATGTCTTCATTCTGAAATGCATTAGTTGGATCAAAGTGGTTTTCGGATAACATATCCGATCCCGGTTCCTTCGAAACAACATTCGATAATTTCCGGTAAACTCAACCCCGGTTCTTTAGGAAATAAGCAGTCAAAGATAAGATCGGAGATCACCTCCTAACCGTTAGTAGATGGATTTCCTTATCATTGTCCTAGAAGAACGAAATGAGATTTATACACACAGTACCGCATCATCGGAGATGACTGTGTTATATAACTCACATGTTTCTCCTAGATATTTCCAAAGTTACGTTTGGGTTCAATTTCGATAGTTGGTTATTTAACTATCGACAACATACATTCAATCGGGTATTTATTCCATAGGGAAAAATCAACATTGGTTCAGCATATAAACAACCAATAGCCTCCTTTTATCAATCCTTTTAAATAAAAACCCACTTTGTAAATTACTTGTATAAGAATTACTTTTACAAAGATATGTCCACCAATTCCTATATTTCTAATACTTAGAAAATATCTATATACTTATCTCAACGTTATAAATATATATATACACAATTGAGAAAGGTTCTCTTTTCATTCGATTCTCAAATCATTTATAATTTCCTTATAATTCTCCAAAACTATTTATAACCATTTTATAAACTTTCGAAAACCATTTATAACCCCTTTATAAAAATTCAATCCCTTATAAGCTTCTTATATGTTTCAAAAATCACTTATAAACCCTTTATGAATCCATAAACCATTTATAAATAATTAAAATCATTTACTTCAAAACATCATTATATAATAATAATTATTAACAATGAACATTATAAATAAATGGAAAGTATTAACTCTAAGAAATCTCAAAATAATAATAAATCATTCCAAAATATTGTTTAAGAAATTATAATAATTAATCTTTACCATTTTATAAATAATAATAATTCATTTCAAAGCCTTATTACTTAATTCTTATTATTAATTCCAAACCATAGTTATTCTTAAATAATTAATCTTTCAATATATTAACTTGTTATAAATTCTTAAAACATATTAACTATAAACAAATAACTTTTAAATAATATCAAAATAATTTAATAACTTTAAAATAATATTAATATGATTATATAACTTTAAAACAATTTTAATATGATTAAATAACTTTAAATGAATACTATTATAATTAAATAACCTTAAATTAATATTATTATTATAATTAAATAACTTAAAAACAATATTAATATAATTAATTAACTTATAAACAATGTTAATATAATTAATTAACTTAAAAACAATGTTAATATATTTAATTAGATAATCCTTAAAAATATTTTTCGAAAACCCAATTTCGAATTTTAAAATCGTTTCTTGTCTCAAATCAATTTTGACTTAAACGACAATTTATAGTATTTTTAAAATACTAATTTGAGGCCAATAGTCACCCAACACTTAACCAACATCAATATCGATGTTCTATCATTACTGTGTTTTAGTTTCAACATAAAACAATGTTATAACCAAAATGTTCACAATCAGGTTTATTTTCAATAATCCATATAAAAATATACTATTGAAACAATTCAACACTATCGAGAATCCTGTTGGATCCCTCCAACCTGTTTCCCCCTTGCATAACAAATGTTATATAATCATAAAATATAATCAACCACTTCAAGGCGGGATTCGTATACAAAGGGTCATCCGCTCTTACACGGGAACGTAATAGGGTCTCATCCGCTCCAATGGCCGGGAATATATCCAAACCAACTAATAAATATAATAATTCATCCAAACAATCATCCAATATTTTTTATCAGCTATATATCATACTAGTTAACCAAAAAGATGAGTTGAATTCACCGAAATTTTCTGTCGTCGCCGAGGCGTTCCGGTTTGGAACTAAAATCGAACGACGTCCGATTTTAGCCCAAATTTCGACAGTCTCCAAATTCATCCAAACCAGTTCCATTGTGAAGCTTTCGTCGTTACGAGCACACCACAAAAATCTGCGCCTCGATTAGACCTTGTATGAGAGAGTTATCAATTTTTTAAGTTATCGATACATTTTTAAATTAAATTAAAATAAAATAATACAACTTCAAATTAATTACACTTATACCCCTACCCTTTTGTAACATCCCTAATTTTTGAAAACATTATTCAGGAAATTTAATTAGATAAATTAAATAGAATAATAATGATAAGGAGATTTAGATTTGAATAAATGTGTAACAACCCGCATATTTTACGATTGTATATTTAAATGTTTTATTTAAATATAGCATCGTTAATCGGATTAAAGTCCAAAATGTTACTTTTGTAAATAGTAGAATTGGGACTCAAGACCACTTCCATTGAGTCCAAAATGGCATTTACAACTTTTTTGAGTATAAGCATCGATATGTTTGGAGTTGAGTAGAATTTTGCTATTTTTCTATTTTGGGCTTTGGGTTTGGGTTTCAGCCCACCAACCCATCTAATACCCTAACACTCCACTCAACTCCTCTTCATTCACTCATTCCTTTTCCTAACACTCTATCTCAAGAGAAATGGGGGAAAAGGATTGGAAATAGAAATTCCAAACCCTAGTTTGATTTGGAAACTCGAGTTCTTGCTCCAAAATCAAAGAGAAGCTTAGCTTAGATTGGAGCTTCTTGAGTTGAGATTGAAGAGGAATTGGTCTTTCCTTTGTTTTCAAGCTTCTCACTTGTGTTTTGAGTTTAAAAGGTGAGTTCTTTAACTCACATCTACGTCTATAGCTATCATTGTTGTTAGGTATGAATTCCTAACATTTGTGCATATTCATTTGCTTTTGATTTGAATTGATTTGGTGAATTTTCCAAATTTTGGTGTTTTGGTCCAATTTTATGAAAATACTTCTATGGATATTTGGACATTGATATTCGGGGTGTATCGAAGAGCCTTTAAGGCTGGGTTGTCGCTTGGCGTAAATCCTTAGTCGTCGTTGCTCGTCCGATCGCTCCCGATACGTTTTGGCCACTTTGGCCTAGGCAAATTGTTGCCCAGACCAGGTGACCAGACGTCTGGTGACCAAGTCCGGACGTCTGGTTTGGAACTGGAGCAAAAATATATGCACGCAGAATAAAAAAAAGTCAGAGACTAATTCCAGACGTCTAAAATCTAAGATCAGACGTCAGGATGGGTCTCAAACGTCTGACTTGAAGTTTCAGACATCTGGGGGTTCTCTGGATTATTTCCAGAGAACAAATCCAAGCATCTGGATTCTAAACCAGACATCTGGCTAGTTCTCAGACGCCTGGATTGAACCTCCAGACGTCTGAAATTGAGCAGTTTTCCTATTTGCTTATGTTTTTGAGTGGATTTCCTATTTTTAATTGATTGTTGTTGATCTGGATAGTTGTCATCACTTATTACCGACTTTGATGACTTCTTTCTTTGGATTTTTGGGAATATCTATTTGATGGATTTGATATCGATTTCTATGGTTTTGATTCACGTCTTCGAATGTGAATCTTTGGTGATTGATTGTTTTTACAATCATTTTTGTGATTTGTCACTTTCAAATACAAAGGTTTCTATACTAGTAGTAAATATTCAAACTCTTTCACAAAGATGTTTTCAACTCTATTTTAATACAAATCTCATTTATAAAATCGTTTTCCAATCTATTAGTATATACAAACCTTTACCTCATTCGTATGAGAAATCTAATTAAACGGCTTAGTAAAACAAGTGGTATGAAACGCTTGCGTTTACTTCGTCGGTTAATTCTTGGACTTGTTCGATTGAACTCTTGTGACAATTTTCGAGTGGAAATCTACAATTTGTTCGTAAATATTTAAGTTAAGCTAGTGGTTATGGGACATGAAGCTAAACTCATTTATTTACTAGCTTAGTGTAATTAACACTTCTTGTTGATCAATGATGATCCTTTGGTGATTTAGACTAGCAATGTGCGATGTCTTTTTGTCCGTGTGGGGGACTGTACCCCGTTTGGAGGAGCTTCGGCTCATAGTCCGCAATGAGGGACTAAACCCTGTTTGGAGGAGCTTCGGCTCATTTGGAGGAGTTTCGACTCATAGTCCGCAATGGAGGACTATACCCTATTTGGAGGAGCTTCGGCTCATTTGGAGGAGCTTCGGCTCATAGTCCGCAATGGGGGACTATACCCTGTTTGGAGGAGCTTCGGCTCATTTGGAGGAGTTTCAACTCATAGTCCGCAATGGGGGACTATACGCTGTTTGGAGGAGCTTCGGCTCATTTGGAGGAGTTTCGACTCATAGTCCGCAATGGGGGACTATACCCTGTTTGGAGGAGCTTCGGCTCATTTGGAGGAGCTTCGGCTCATAGTCCGCAATGGGGGACTATACCCTGTTTGGAGGAGCTTCGGCTCATTTGGAGGAGCTTTGGCTCATAGTCCGCAATGGGGGACTATACCGTGTTTGGAGGAGCTTTGGCTCATAGTCCGCAATGGGGGACTATACCCTGTTTGGAGGAGCTCCGACTCATTTGTGATACACGTGTTGGGGAGTTTTCATGCTCCCGTTTGTGATAGGCCTTCCCCTTTTGTGATTTCTGGATTTCTGGTTGTGATTTCTAGAATTTGTGTTTCACCAATTTTCGTGGTTTGCATTGATAAATTCTATCAATATTTGTGTTTTGGTGAATAATTTAAAGAATGTGATTCTTTTTGGTGTTTTGAGATGATTTGAGATATTGTATGATTTTTGTTGTTATTTGATGTATACTTGACACAGTATGGCATTTTTGTTATCATATGTTTTTGGTCATATCTCTTATCCTATCTCATTTTACCTGATATTTATAGCTAGACTAATCCATTTATTATTTTCTTCTTAAATAATACTCGGGTCAGACCGAGGTATTTCAGGTGCTTCTGCTTGACTTCTTATCAGGGTCCGTCACCTGACTTTTGGCTAACTACTTTAGCTTAGTAGTTTTTGTTGTTATACATTCGAGATAGAGACTCCTTGATGTATACTTATTATTTTGTCTAGCACTTGTATCTATTCTTTTGTGATGTAGTGGATCTAGTATGACCACTATTTTGAAGTACACTTTTATGTGTTATATTCATATCTGTTTCCGCCTTTGTGATATGAATATCTGTGACTGATTTGTGTTATGTTTATTTCTATATTTGTTTCTGAAGTCTACATAGCCACTGTGTGGTAGCTTTGAATTTGTATTTGATATGTCGAATTTCCTCTTGAAATGAAATGTAAGTTATATTATCTGACATATCGGTACTCGCACAAAGCAATTACACAGATGGTCGCTCCTCAACAGCCTTATTCTTCATGCTAGTCAACGGCATTACCCCGTAGTGTCCTTGGCTAGCGTGAGTATAGAGGTGGGGCATCAAAAAATGCATATATAGGGTCATGCTTATTAACAAGATAATTGGGCTTTAAAAATTGGTTTATTGGTTAATTAAGCTACACGTGGGCATATTAGAAAATTAGCCAACTTATTATACACGGCTATATCTTTTTGGAAATTGCCCATTTACATTTCATTTCCACTTTCACAAACGAAAATTCTAAAACCTAAACCAAAGTTGGCCATTACCAAGGAAGAAAGGAAGAAATTTATGAAAAGCTAAGGATCAAAAGCCAGGGAGGATTAATCAACAACAAATCTCAAATTCCTTATCAAGTTTAAGATGAATAATAATCTTCTACCATCCCTATTTTTATTCTATGATTGTATGGTTTCGGATTTATGATTTAAATTCATTTTTGTGATAAAATGAATGATGATATGCTTGAGTTATATTATGATGATTTATTTCAATTCATACGCATATGAATTTGCATGGTTTTGATGAAAAACCGAGAACATGTGATTTCAAATTGCCAAGGAAATTTTTTATGAACAGTAAAACATGACTTTGGACATGGGTTTTAATTTTCAGAATTTCCAAGATATGGAAATTTTATTATGAATTTTTATTGAAAAATATGATATAATTGGGTTTAAAATTTATTTCGAGAATTTCAGGAAGAAATTGGGTCTAAAATTTTAGTATGTTTGATTACATGATGAAGTTGAATTTCTGTGATTTTTGAGGATTTTCCCTAATTGATTTACTAGGGAAAATAAATTATTTTAAAGGAAGGACTTTTCTGAAATCATTGGTTTTAATATATGGAAGGGCTTAAACCTTACTTTTTATGGATTTAATTTGATATAAATGCAGCAGTTATAAAGGTAAAGTATTTGTAAAGTTTTTATGACATCCAATCAATGTTTTACAAATAAGCAAGTTGTTAGAAAGTAATTAATAAAAGTTGCTATAATTCAGCCTTTAATTCAGAAAAAAGGCGTTCCGCCCCTATTATTAAGAACCTTTCAACTTTATTGACCCTGCCTCATCCTAGTTGAAACCAACATAGTCGAAACCCATGTAGTCGAAACCAATACACAAGATATCACTTAGATGGTATGTAGCGGATTGGAAGGAAGGCGGATGCCTTGGTGTCGAAAGGTTAGCTTCCGATGGAGTCAAAACCCTGCATTGTTTTCAAAAGTTAAAGTCTTGCCTTGTTTTACTTAAAGCTTTCGACACAGTCGAAACATGTGCTTTCAAAAAAGTTTTTAATTAGCTTTCGAAGAAGGTTGTCATATTATGTTAAAGTATTAGCTTTCGAAGGGATACCTTTTTCCTTAATAAGAAGCTTTCAATAGGACTGGTTTCGACCGAGTCGAAACCAAGAAACTAATTCCTCATTCGACTGCATTGAAGTGATCTATGTTGTCGAAGGGTTTACTTCTATTTTAACCTAAGCCTTTTTACTTAATGCTTTTGAAGGGGTTGAGGGTTTCGAAGGTGATGGGGTCGAAAGGGGGTTTTGACTCTGTCCTTCGAAGTTTTAATTCTTAAAGTCTTTTGCTTTCGACTAAGATGGTTCCGACACCATCTAATTTTCCCCAAATCAAATTTTTGTTGGTTTCGAGAGAGATACTTTCGTATATAACCATTTTGACCCAAATGATGTTTTTAAAGAGTAAACCAATGCTTTTGAAAGGGGTACCTTCATTTGTTTCGAAGCTCTATATTTTAAAAAGATGATTTGATACCATCGAAAGGTATAATAGGTTTTGAAAGAGAATGTTTTCTAAGGGCTTCAAAAGGTATGCATACAATGTTTTGAAAAGAGGTCTTTGCTTTCAAAGGAGGCTATCTATAGGTTTAGAAAGAGATGTTTTTATGGTTTCAAAACATAAACCCAATCTCAATTCAAAGTAATAACAATGGCATAAATAAAGATTTTGAAATGTTATTCACATTGTTATTGACCCATAACTGTATTTTGGGGAAAGGACAGAATAACCAGTTGAGTTGACCCAGTAGTGAATATAACTTAACAGATGTTAGAATTTTTAATTAAAGATATTGGCAGGGGCCAATAGGTTTACAATAAGCCCATGAAAACTGTATGATATTGGCAGGTGCCAATAGGTTCATATTCAGCCCATGAAAACTATGATTTGATGTTGGCGGGGGCTAGTAGGTTTGTAGTTAGCCCATGAAAGCTATATCCGGATTAAGGTATTGGTAGTCAGCCAATTGGTTCCTCGTTAGCCCATGAAAACTAGGATAAGAAATAAGATATTGGAGTTACCAATAGGTTCTTAGTGATCCCATGAAAACTAAGTAATTGAACAGAAAGTCCTTAACATTTAACGGGTTCATAGTAGCCCTAAAAACTATAACTGAGACAGATAGTCAGAATGAATGGGGATGGGTAATCTAGAATTGATTTATTCGTTTTGCATATCATTATAATGTTTTGAAATATTATGTTTTAACCATTGCGGATGCATGAGCACAGTATATGGTTTTATAAATGTTTTAGGATACTAGTTAAGGGAAAACCCGTTCCGCTAAGCGGCATGGTCTCACTAGATATCCAAATGGTTTGAGATGGTAAATTATTATTCATACCAGGCTTTATGTCTGACTCAAATTTTTTGTTTTCCCCTTAAACTCTCGGGTACTCAATTGATTTTGAGTAGGTTGGGAGTTAAGGTTTCCAGGTGTTCTTTTAGACGAATAAAAGCTTTCGAGGACGTGCATGAGGAAAGATTGTTATTAGAGTTCTTTTATTTCCGCTGTTTTTTTTGTTTGTAAAGGCAAATTGTTTTCTTGCCTATCTATATACTCTGATCAACCAAGGGGGCATCTTCATATGTCGCTCTTGGCATATTTTGTAATAATTATATGTTATCTGAACGTGGTCTATGAATTGAGATTATGTAATCAATTTGGAATATTTTGAAATGGAATGTGGAATTTGTTTGTTGTTTAATTTTTTTTTCATATTCTTGTATTTATGTGTATCAATGTAACTAATATCGCTGTATTTGGTCACCGAGGATTAATAACTATGAATGACTACAGCATCCATAGCCATTAATTTCGGGCCTCCAAGTAGGGGGATGTTACAAGTTGGTATCAGAGCATAGGTTTATGAAACTTTAAAAGAAACTTAAACCTAAAAGATTTTCCGAACATAATCCAACGAATCAAACAATAAGATTGGGGTTTGGATTAACGCTATAGTAATGTACTTGTATTTGCTATATATAGTTATATATATATATATATATATGTAAGTACGCATCCCTCGCTCTCTTAGACCGTTCCTCTGTATCTTACTAAGGCTCGTATGTAGATTTACGAGAAAGGAGATATGGAAGTAGGAAACAGAAGAGGAAATCTCGGTGGAGGAAGCACCATAACTAATGGAAATGCTCAACCCACTACCAGGAGAAACCCGGGTCGTCCAACTAATGCTAGTAACCGTAATGCTGAAGCCAATGTTGGTGCTGGAAACCTACCAGTAGATATGGGGGCGATGTATCAGTTCTTTGCCGGTTTGATGCAGGCTAGAGCTGTTGCTAGAGTTGGTGGAAATGTAGAAGGAGCTAATCTTGTGGCTCCAGTTGGGAATATTGCTTTGTTGAGTAGAGATTACACCAGTTTGGGTGGGAAGCCATTCTTGGGAATGGAGAGTGCCGTAGAGGTTCAGAAATGGTTGTTGCATTGTGAGCGTATATTTACTTATTTCAATCTGAATGATGGGCAAAAGAAGAGGTTGGCCTCTAGGCAGTTGTAGGGGTCAGCACTGCATTGGTGGAATAGTGTCACTGTCGGAGTTCCGGAAGAGCGGTTAACTTGGGCTAATTTAAAACAAGATTTGAGCAGAAGTTTGTACCTGAGTTTGCTAAGTCTGAGCCGATGAGGAAATTTATGGATTTAGTTCAGGGAGAGATGTCAAAAGTCGAGTATGCTACTAAGTTTGGAGAGCTGTCTAGATATGGATATGCTATTATAGATACTAACATCAAAAGGAATGAGAAGTTCATTCAAGGATAGAGGCCCGAGCTTGCTAGAATGACCACGACACATGTCCGAGATCCTTGTAATATAGTTGTGGAGATGGCAATTCGCCATGAGGAGTTACTTGCTGATTTAGTTAAAGAGAAGTCGATGGAAACTCGGGGTTCTCAGGGGAAGAAGAAGAAGTTCTTTAAGAAGAAGGGAACCCAGAAGGGAGATACTACCAAGAAGTCAAAGGCTGAAGTAGTTTGATATAAGTGTGACAAGAAGGGTCACTTTGTTAATGAATGCTGGTCAGGAAATGGGAAGAAAGCTGTAGTTAAGAAGAATGTGAAATGCTTCAACTGTGATCAAGTTGGGCATTACAAGAATCAGTGTCCAAAGCCGGTTAGGGAGGACAAAGGAAAAGTTTTTGCTATAGGATCAGCTAGGCCTAATGCAGTAGATAAGGGAAAGACTATGATGGAAGGTACGCTTTTGATTTAGAGTATTTCAGTTAGAGTACTTTGATACCGGTGCATCACATTCATTTATATCTCAGTGTTTGGTTGATAGATTATGTCTAGAACCCACCTACCTTGTTACTTCCTTAAGGGTTGCGAATCCAATAGGAGGGTATGCAACTTAGGGTTAAGATGTGACCAGTTAGAACTTGACTTGTTAGGTCATAAGTTTGCATGAAGTTTGTAAGTTATTGATTTCATAGATTTCGGGATCATTTTAGGAATGGATTGGTTGGGTAGGTATGAGGCTAGAATATTTTGCAAGGATAGAGAAATATCACTGAGACACCCTGAAAGTCATAACCGAGTGATATTCTCAGTAGAGAATACTGACCGGAGTGCTAGTGCTATGCTTAATGCTATGGACCTAGGAAATGAGTTAAGTCAGGTTCAGGTAGCAAGAGAATTTGCATATGTTTTTGAGCCTGTCACTGGACTACCCCTGAAAAGAGCTGTTGAGTTTAGAATAGATCTTGTGCCCGGAGCTGAACCTGTAAGTAGACCACCTAGCAGGATGACACCAACTGAGATGAAGGAATTGAAGGTGCAACTAGTGGATCTAGAAGGAAGGAATTTTATTAGACCAAGCAGTTCGCCTTGGGGAGCGACCGCGGTGTTCGTGAAGAAACCAGATGGGTCGTTAAGGATGTGCATTGACTATCGTAAGTTAAACGAAAGGACGATTAAGAATAAGCATCTCTACCAAGAATAGATGATCGGTTTGATCAGTTAAGTGGAGCCAGAGTGTTTTCCCAATTGGATTTGGCGATAGGTTTTCATCAGTTAAGAGTGGCGAAGGACAGTATTCCTTTGACATCATTTCAGACTAGATGACTCATATGAGTGGTTGGTGATGCCATTTGGATTGACAAATGCACATGCTTTCTTCGTAGATTTGATGAACCGAGTTTTCCGAGAGTACTTGGATAGGTTTGTACTAGTATTTATAGATGACATTCTAGTATACTCTATGGATGAGAGAGAGCATGAAGTTCATCTTAGAGTGGTGCTTGAGACACTGAGGCAGAATCAGCTAATGGCAAAGTTTACCAAGTGTCATTTCTGGAAGAAAGAGGTAAAGTTTCTTGGTCACATGGTTTCAGAGAAAGGATTGTCAGTCGATCCGTATAAGATCGAAGCTATGAATAATTAGAAGAGACCAGAGGCGGTGACTGAGATCAGGAGTTTTCTTAGACTTGTTGGCTAATACTGGAGATTCATTAAGGATTTTTCGCGGATAGCATCACCCTTAACTAAGCTAACCAGGAAAGAGGTGAGATTTGTTTGGTCCGACAAATGTGAGGATGCATTCCTTAAGTTAAAGCATTTGTTGACCAATGCACTAGTATTAGTAGTTCCAGACGGAAACCAAGGATTGGTGGTGTATACTGATGCATGTGGAACTAGATTAGGAACAGTGTTGATGTAGAGTGGTAAAGTCATTGCCTACGCATCTATGCAGCTTAGACCACATGAAGTTAGATATTCTACTCATGATTTGGAGTTGGTAGCGATGATCTTTGCATTGAAGATTTGGAGACATTATCTCTTAGAGGAGATATTTGAGTTGTATACCGATCATAAGTCTTTACGGTATTTATTCTTTCAGAAGGAGTTGAATATGAGATAGCAGATGTGTAATGACCCGTATTTTTAACGCTTTAAAAATACTAAACTAAGTAAAATTTTAATTAAAAATCCGATAGAAATAAAATTTTACGATTTATTAAATGGAAATCTCTTTGTTTATAAGTTACAAATCCAAAACAAAATTCGTAGACAACCAATGTCGATAAGACCGATAATGTAATACATATTAAAAACGTAATGTAATAATATGAAATAGTGTAACCAATAATAGAATCCAAAATAATAATTTTAACGCGAGAAACGTGCGTTTTGCGTTAAATGGAATTTTCGTTAAATAAAAATAAACAATAAAATTTCGCAACGAAAATTTAATATTTGGAATGCGTCTAGTTAAACATAGCAAGTGGTAAATTTTTGTCCGAAAATATGAAAATTTATTTCGCGCGTAAATTTACTTCAATTTAATCAGTTAAAAAGCGATGAAAATAAAATATTTCGGAACCTAAATATTTTTACATAGAAAAATTCTAAACCATCTTCTGAGCAAGACGTCATTTTTCGTTTTTCAAAATTCGGACTTCTTTAGCTCCGTCGATCTTATTTTCCTGCGTTTTTGTTGCATTTTTCGCTATTAGAAAATTCGAATTTTTATAATTCAATCGTACCACTAATACGTGTATACCGTTTTGACCGTTTCGTCGTGCTGATTTCCACGGTATATTCAATAGTGTATTTCGGAGTCCGCTACGTAGTGAAATCCATGAAAACGGTTAACCGTATCGGCGTCTATTTTCGAGCTTTTGATATTTGTGTCTATTCAAATTTCTAACGACTGAATTAATGAGGCAAATAGCATTTATTTATTCTCAGCCCTTTCCCAAAATTTACTCTAATTAACGCTGCCTTCCCTGTTTCCAAAATATTGGTTGCTATTCCAATCTTTATTCATTTGCTTTCACTTTTATTATTATTATTTTCTTGCCCGAGTGTTTCCTCTTCCACTCTTTCTCCCATATTTCCCTTCCTTCTACTTTGTTCCTGTCTCATCAAACAGCTAACGCAACCCAGCAGCCTTCACCCAAACCCACTCACCTTCCCACTTCACCTTTCTTCCTCCGTCCACGAGATCGGCCACCTCCAACACCTTGCCTTCAAGCCGGGCCGCCATTCCATCTTCATCCCAAACACCCGCACTTCTCCTCCCCTTTCCCTTGTAACTCGGCCACCTCATCGTCTTCTCCACCCCTTAGCCGCAGCAGCTCACTCCGCCTCAAGTCCTCACCTGCTCGTGCCTTCCCCTACCTCCGAGCGAACCTACAACCAAACTTTCCCAACCTCCAACCGATCATCCATCGTCACCTGACAACCCGACCCAGTGACCTCCTCCCCTGATTCTTCCACGTCCCTGGCTCCACCAACCGAGCCCGGTTGTGCCTTCCCCTCACCGTCCAATAGCCTGCCCCTTGCTCCTCCTTGCCTCGACAGCCTTCGATCCACCGTATATATATATATATATATACATGCAGCTCGGGTAATATGATTGTTTGTTAAAAAATTTCTTTTAACTGTATATATATAATATATATAGTTGTTTATATTATTTATGTTTTTACTAGTTTATTTATACACACATATATATAAATCTGATATGAGTTTAATGTATAAGTTATGTATATATATATAACCAGTTTGCATGCATATGTATATAAGTATTTAAGTTATGAGCAATCTGCAAATGTGCTCATGTGAGTACATATATTTCTATAAGTTATAAGGATCTGTTGGTATGTTACAATAAAGTTGTTTATAATATATAAATAATGTTTATTTTAATAATGCTTATAAAGTACATATATATATATGAATATATACAGTCGTTTACAGGATATACATATAGATGCCTGATTATATACGATCTATGTTAAGGGGGATAATGGTAACGCCTTAACACTATTTTGATATTTTATATTACTGATAGGCATTATCTACTTAACGTACACTACTACATAGTAGATAGTTTAACGGATCCTTAAAGGATGGTTATCCCAAACATCCTTTGAGTTACTTGTATTTCAATTGCTATTTCACTTGAGTTGGATTTATTGATATAAGAATGTTAATCCTGACTCGAGTGTTTTGTGTTTTGCTTTACGCTCGGGTCAGACTGAGTGTACCAGTATTCAAGACTCACATTTGGAGTTGGAGCTTCGCTTGGAGATCCAGCTATCTATCCAGCTTTCAGATATCCAGTTGATTCCAGTGATGTATTCTGATATTGTATTTGACTATTGTATTCGAGACATCTGTTGTACCTTATTTAACTCTGATATGTATATAGTAGCTTCATGAACTACTATCTTTTGCTTCCGCTGCATTTATTACTCTGTGTCTGTGATCTGTGATTATTTATTTACTGTATATGTTCAGTTTTGCCAAATTTAAATTAACAATTCGGTATTTTGAATTATTCAAGTCCGACATGTGCGGATGCGAATGGTCCAAAATAGCGGGTCGTTACAGTTGGTATCAGAGCTTTGGTAGCTCTAGGCAAAACTCAGCATATAGGGTAAATGTATCTATAGAATCACTCTCATTCGAGTTTCAATCTCTTTCTTCTGATTCGATTCCTTTGAATTTTGGAACGTTCCCTGTGGTTCCAAATATCATTCGTGTCCCTCACTATTCGTCTTCTTTCAATTCTGGAGAATTCCATAACTCCACTTTGAATGATCTTTATAATGGATCGGCGATCTTGCCAAACTTCGAATGATTTCAAAGGGGGTGAAACTCCTTTAAAATAGGCATTGATTTACCGGAGATTTCTGCATCCTCAGTTTACGATGCTATCTATCTCCTACTATACCTAAATTCTATTTCTTGAGATCAAATGTAGATTTGCCTCGAAATTCTGCATCGATCTTATTCTTGAAGTCATGGTCGACCCGGTTAAGGTTGCCCACGATTTATATAAACTTATCCATCTTCTTATTTCGTTATTTAATCATCCTTTCTTCTGTTCGAGCTTATCTTCGAATCAGAATTCTCCTTGATTTGAGTCCATCAAATTTGAAACCCTATCCTTATTTTGAAAATTCATTCATGTATCGTCGAGCAAAGAAATGTATTTGTAAACTAATATGTATAAATGTTTTAATATATGCTGTGTTGTTTGAGTTGTTGATGTTGATTTGGGTTTCCGATCGATTCGTCTGATCAACGCTATCGATAGGATTTCCAAAACACTTGAGCAGAGCAAACTGACACAATAATGTTTTCAAATTTGGTAAATGAAATAATTTTGTATGATTATATTATAAATATATAAGTAAAATTTTCTAAAAAAAAAGAAGAAGAGGTTAATAAATTCTTTGTTTGAAATGATAATATTGATTATCATCTATTGTTCGATAAATGAATTTAGAAACTTGGTTTATAAATTGATTTAGAATTTGAAATGAAATTAAATTAAGAATTTGAGAATTTAATTTCCAATGATTTCGAACTAAGGTTTTAAAGGTTTGAAATGCACATTATTTAAAGGTATTTTGACTACAATTGGTTTCCAAAGAATTTTAATGTATATTATTTAAAAGTATTTTCAAATAGGAACCGTTTTCAAAGAATTTTAAAATGTTGAAATCAGTGCTCTTCTCTTTGTCGCTGGAAAATAATTTCGGTGATGGCGGCCGCATCATCGACATTCATTTTCGAGTTTCAAAGTGGAGAAATCATTCTGTAGCTTTGCTACGGTTTTGTTTGGAAAAGTATTTTAATTTGAATTTCTTAAGTATGATTTGATTTATATATATATATATATATGGGTATATTATTTTAAATTTAATTTGATTTAATATATACAATATATACATAATTATTTCTAAGGGTTTGAAATTAAACGGAAATTTAATTCTTAAAAATCATGTTAAAGGATGTTTTCAATTATAAATAAAGCTAAATTTTGAATAAGTATTTAAACTTGAAATAATTGAATTTGAAAATTTTATTTGTATAGTACTAAATTGCATTTCAATATAACTTACCTAAATTATTCATAAGTTAAAATGTAATTGGATAATATACAATATAATACAATTTTATAAATAAAATTTGAGTGTTTATAATAAATGTTATGCACTTAGATTTTAAATATAAAATGCTAATAAAGATGATAGAATAATAAGTTAATTGAATGAGGTAAATAAAGTAAATTTTGTTCTGAATGAATTAACAAATTGAATTGAATCAGCTTAATGAAATACCTTGAATTAAGATCAATTATTGAATATTAATTGATTTAAAATGAAATTTATATGATTAGAATTTACAGTTGAACTAACAAATTTAAATCGAATGACTATTTATGGATTTAATATAAATGGATTTAACCAAATTGGAAAAAAAAATTATTTAAATTGAAATTTATATGGTTTAAATTAATTTATATGGATTAAATATGTGTAAGAAGATATATTAAGTGAAATAAACTTAATAAATATTTGGAATAAAGAAAAATTAAATTTGATGAATAAATATGATCTTATTAAATGACTATTCTGATTTATGATTTTAGAAATGTGTCAATTAAACATAATTGGATAATAAGATAATAAATTTAGAAATAATTAAGATTGATTTCACTGAAGTGAAATCAAATGGATTAAATCAAATTATTGAATATCAATTAATTTAAATATGGTTTAAATTAATTGTTATTTTGTTTCTCAATCTATTTTCTTCTGGTTGTTTCTATTATCCTACATCCTTCATTTTCGGGGATGAAAAGTTTTGAGTGGGGGAGATTGTAATGACCCGTATTTTTAACGCTTTAAAAATACTAAACTAAGTAAAATTTTAATTAAAAATCCGATAGAAATAAAATTTTACGATTCATTAAATGAAAATCTCTTTGTATATAAGTTACAAATCCAAAACAAAATTCATAGACAACCAATGTCGATAAGACTGATAATGTAATACATATTAAAAACGTAATGTAATAATATGAAATAGTGTAACCAATAATAGAATCCAAAATAATAATTTTAACGCGAGAAACGTGCATTTTGCGTTAAATGGAATTTTCGTTAAATAAAAATAAACAATAAAATTTCGCAATGAAAATTTGATATTTGGAATGCGTTTAGTTAAACATAGCAACTGGTAAATTTTTGTCCGAAAATATGAAAATTTATTTCGCGCGTAAATTTACTTCAATTTAATCAGTTAAAAAGCAATGAAAATAACATGTTTCGGAACCTAAATATTTTTACATAGAAAAATTCTAAACCATCTTCTGAGCAAGACGTCATTTTTTGTGTTTTTCAAAATTCAGACTTCTTTAGCTCCGTCGATCTTATTTTCCTGCGTTTTTTTGCATTTTTCGCTATTAGAAAATTCGAATTTTTATAATTCAATCGTACCACTAATACGTGTATACCGTTTTGACTGTTTCATCGTGCTGATTTCCACGGTATATTCAATAGTGTATTTCGGAGTCCGCTACCTAGTGAAATCCATGAAAACGGTTAACCGTATCGGCGTCTATTTTTGAGCTTTTGATGTTTGTGTCTATTCAAATTTCTAACGACTGAATTAATGAGGCAAATAGCATTTATTTATTCTCAGCCCTTTCCCAAAATTTACTCTAATTAACGCTGCCTTCCCTGTTTCCAAAATATTGGTTGCTATTACAATCTTTATTCATTTGCTTTCACTTTTATTATTATTATTTTCTTGCCTGAGTGTTTCCTCTTCCACTCTTTCTCCCATATTTCCCTTCCTTCTACTTTGTTCCTGTCTCATCAAACAGCTAACGCAACCCAGCAGCCTTCACCCAAACCCACTCACCTTCCCACTTCACCTTTCTTCCTCCGTCCACGAGATCGGCCACCTCCAACACCTTGCCTTCAAGCCGAGCCGCCATTCCATCTTCATCCCAAACACCCGCACTTCTCCTCCCCTTTCCCTTGTAACTCGGCCACCTCATCGTCTTCTCCACCCCTTAGAGGCAGCAGCTCACTCCGCCTCAAGTCCTCACCTGCTCATGCCTTCCCCTACCTCCGAGCGAACATACAACCAAACTTTCCCAACCTCCAACCGATCATCCATCATCACCTGACAACCCGACCCAGTGACATCCTCCCCTGATTCTTCCACGTCCCTGGCTCCACCAACCGAGCCCGGTTGTGCCTTCCCCTCACCGTCCAATAGCCTGCCCCTTGCTCCTCCTTGCCTCGACAGCCTTCGATCCACCGTATATATATATATATACACATGCAGCTCGGGTAATATGATTGTTTGTTAAAAATTTTCTTTTAACTATATATATATATATATAATATATATAGTTGTTTATATTATTTATGTTTTTACTAGTTCATTTATACACGCATATATATAAATCTGATATGAGTTTAATGTATAAGTTATGTATATATATATAACCAGTTTGCATGCATATGTATATAAGTATTTAAGTTATGAACAATCTGCAAATGTGCTCATGTGAGTACATATATTTCTATAAGTTATAAGGATCTGTTGGTATGTTACAATAAAGTTGTTTATAATATATAAATAATGTTTATTTTAATAATGCTTATAAAGTACATATATATATGAATATATACAGTTGTTTACCGGATATACATATAGATGCCGATTATATACGATCTGTGTTTGGTTCTCTTTATTTTTGCTCTGCATATTAAACTCGAGGCACACACATATATATGTATATTAGCTATTAGTTATATGTGATGTCAATTATTATATATATTAAACATGAATATATAGTGCGACTCTTTGTTATATGCAATATATGCATATATATTCGATTGTGTGGATGTGGGCTATATATAAGTATAGGTTATGACAGTTAATTGTTTACAGTTTATTGCTTCAGAGTTTTGTTTTGTTATAGTACGAAAATATGCTTGGTTTCGAAGTAGGTACATATATAGATTCTCAAATAAAATCATAGTAAATATAGTATAATATACAATTTATATTGCCATTGCCTGTCTTGTTTTACTGGCATCTTTCCAGCTTAGCTTGGTAGGTGTGTGTGTGTGTATATATATATATGTTTATTTCAAAATATATATTGTATATATATGTTTGATTTTTACATGTGTGTTTTAATTTAAAACAACGATTTTTGAAATACATATATATTTAATTTAATATGTGTTCGAAATTTAGAATATGGTTTTATATAAATAGTTATGTACATATATATATATACATGTTCACTTATACCATTATTTTATCGATCTAGTTCCGATTTGATTTCGTTTATTCCTATTTATCAGCTTTGTCCGTCAAACTTGTTTCCATCGTGCTTTACTTCAAAATCCATGCTTGGATCCCTAACTCAATTTCATTGTCTATCCTCTCTAGCCTCGAAAGGTGAGCAATCACTCACGATTATTGTTCTTTTATTTATTAAATCTGATTTCAATTGAAACGACAATTGAAATATGCAACTGTTAGTTATTTACACTGTTATATCTGTTATTACCTGAATCAGTTCACCTGTGATATCTGACACCATTATCTGCTATTTATACAATGATAATCCAGTTTAGTTGATAAATGATTGATTGTTGATGTTTATATTGGACATTAAATTGTTAATGTTAAAGTGATAAATAATATGCAATTGAATTGATATATGATAGTTAACGATTTAAATTGGATCTATATGTTGAATTTGATTAGTTAAAAATTCGTATAATGTGACCCCTTTAATGTTAAATTAATTGACACGTAGGATTTGGTTAATTACACCTTGAACCGTTGAATGTAGGTTGTTTAAATTGATGATGGATGAAATTGTAATAGATGACAAGTGAAAAACCGTAATGTAATAATCTTTAATCTACATGAAATGATAGTGTAGATTCTAGAAATAATTATATTAATTTGCACAAATAACAATGTGAATTAATACGATTATTTCGGGATTATTTGAATAAATTATTGGATTGTTATTAATGTCTGCTATTGCTTGTTTATTTACTTTGACACCATCCCAGTTATCACACTGCAAGTTCCCTTTGTTATGTTTTGATTTTGAATTGAATTGGAATCGGGTTGAAATGATAGATACCCAAATTGAACTTTGACTTAGGATAGAGAATTAAATAAAACCCGATTGGTCAATGATTTGATTTTAAAATAAAATGAAGATTTTATTTGAATAAATAATATGTTTTGTAACGAAGTTGGAATTTGAATTTTAATGAAAGGAAATGTTAATATTTAATAATCTGAATCAAAATATTAACATAGTAGTTGATGAAAGAACGTTGTTTTTAAATTTGAAATTATTTAATAATTAAGTTTTGAGATTATTTAATAATTAAATAAGATTGAATTATTTAATAATTAAATAAATTGAATTCTGAAATAAGTGGAATTGAACTTCTTGAATAAGTGTTAGTTCTTTATTAATTGAGTTTTGAAATGTGTAACTAAGTAAATGAATAAGTGAAATTGAATTTCTTTAACAAGAAATGAAAATGTGATATTTTTGAAATTAATGTAAGACTTGTAATTTAAAGAACTTGATTTGACGAATTTAATTTAATTTGTAAGATTGATATAATGGAGTTGAACTTAATTAATTGATTTAATGAATTGGAAATCAAATAGAAATTATTTTGAATGATAAATTTAACTTAACGAATATTGAATGAAATCGATCAATGAATTTAAATTGATTTGAATGTTAAATTAAATTAATTTAAATGATTATGGAATGAAATTTATACATGAACTTGAATCAATATTTGAATTGTTTTAAATCAAATATTTAATTGAATTATGAGACTTTGAAATGGTAATTTGGAAGTTTTGAAACGTAAATTATGGAAACTGGTTTAAAAAGACAAATGAAATGTTGATTTAAAAATTCTAATTGAAATTGAATTTGATTTGGTTTTGAAATATATAAACGACCAATCGGTGTAATAATTACGAAAGTTATTAAAGAGATCGGAATCGGTTAGGGACATACTCTCTGTCTAAACCGAAACCACTTTGATAACTATACGCGAAGTGTGATCCAGAATGAAGTGGTTGGAATGATGTACGTGATGACTGAAGAAAGAGAACAATAATGGATAGCCTTGACACTTGTGTCAAATTGGAAATGACTAAAACAGGAGCCGTGCCGGGCCAAATGGAGGTTAGCTTCCTCGAGCGAACACACTTCTTCGAAAACTACTCATTACTTGTTGTCGATTGGTGCACCCTTGATTTGAGAGTGTTGTTTCGCGGTGTTGCGATCGCTGCGGCGATGCGTTCTCACCAGTCCGGATCAAGCAAACGGTAGTTTCACTACCTTGGGTATTGCCTCATGTGCCTTGTCATACTTGGATCCCTATATACGCGACCACTACGATTTGTTTTGTGTTATACCTATGGAGTACTCCCTGATATCCCACTAGTTTACGGTGGAGTTTACAGTGCTGTATAGACTATAACGCTTATATAAAATGTGTTAAGGGGGATAATGGTAACGCCTTAACACTATTTTGATATTTTATATTACTGATAGGCATTATCTACTTAACGTACACTACTACATAGTAGATAGTTTAACGGATCCTTAAAGGATGGTTATCCCAAACATCCTTTGAGTTACTTGTATTTCAATTGCTATTACACTTGAGTTGGATTTATTGATATAAGAATGTTAATCCTGACTCGAGTGTTTTGTGTTTTGCTTTACGCTCGGGTCAGACTGAGTGTACCAGTATTCAAGACTCACATTTGGAGTTGGAGCTTCGCTTGGAGATCCACCTATCTATCCAGCTTTCAGATATCCAGTTGATTCTAGTGATGTATTCTGATATTGTATTTGACTATTGTATTCGAGACATCTGCTGTACCTTATTTAACTCTGATATGTATATAGTAGCTTCATGAACTACTATCTTTTGCTTCCGCTGCATTTATTACTTTGTGTATGTGATCTGTGATTATTTATTTACTGTATATGTTTAGTTTTGCCAAATTTAAATTAACAATTCGGTATTTTGAATTATTCAAGTCCGACATGTGTGGATGCGAATGGTCCAAAATAGCGGGTCGTTACAGTTGGTATCAGAGCTTTGGTAGCTCTAGGCAAAACTCAGCATATAGGGTAAATGTATCTACAGAATCACTCTCATTCGAGTTTCAATCTCTTTCTTCTGATTCGATTCCTTTGAATTTTGGAACGTTCCCTGTGGTTCCAAATATCATTCGTGTCCCTCACTATTCGTCTTCTTTCAATTCTGGAGAATTCCATAACTCCACTTTGAATGATCTTTATAATGGATTGGCGATCTCGCCAAACTTTGAATGATTTGAAAGGGGGTGAAACTCCTTTAAAATAGGCATTGATTTACCGGAGATTTCTGCATCCTCGGTTTACGATGCTATCTATCTCCTGCTATACCTAAATTCTATTTCTTGAGATCAAATGTAGATTTGCCTCAAAATTCTGCATCGATCTTATTCTTGAAGTCACGGTCGACCCGGTTAAGGTTGCCCACGATTTATATAAACTTATCCATCTTCTTATTTCGTTATTTAATCATCCTTTCTTCTGTTCGAGCTTATCTTCGAATTAGAATTCTCCTTGATTTGAGTCCATCAAATTTGAGACCCTATCCTTATTTTGAAAATTCATTCCTGTATCGTCGAACAAAGAAATCTATTTGTAAACTAATATGTATAAATGTTTTAATATATGCTGTGTTGTTTGAGTTGTTGATGTTGATTTGGGTTTCCGATCGATTCGTCTGATCAACGCTATCGATAGGATTTCCAAAACACTTGAGCAGAGCAAACTGACACAATATTGTTTTCAAATTTGGTAAATGAAATAATTTTGTATGATTATATTATAAATATATAAGTAAAATTTTCTAAAAAAAAGAAGAAGAGGTTAATTAATTCTTTGTTTGAAATGATAATATTGATTATCATCTATTGTTCGATAAATGAATTTAGAAACTTGGTTTATAAAGTGATTTAGAATTTGAAATGAAATTAAATTAAGAATTTGAGAATTTAATTTCCAATGATTTCGAACTAAGGTTTTAAAGGTTTGAAATGCACATTATTTAAAGGTATTTTGACTACAATTGGTTTCCAAAGAATTTTAATGTATATTATTTAAAAGTATTTTCAAATAGGAACCATTTTCAAAGAATTTAAAGCCAGTGACATTTATAATGGTTAATAACAAGGTCTAACTGACATACAAGGCCAAGCCTACCCTTTTGCATTAAAACATGGCCGAATCATGGAATGAACACTATTCCGTATACAATTTGAGAACTCATTTTTGCTATCAGCACACACTTTAGAAAATCCTTGGTTCATTGGGTGATCATGTTACCATGGTAATCAATAGAGGATACAACAATCAATAGTCAAACAAGCACTAACAACAACAATAACCAACTATCCATACTTTTACACACACACACATATCATTATAAGCACATCCAATCATTCGGTTCAATCAAGTTGGGAAATCACATCAAAATTTGTCTAAACATCACCTAGAGAACCATGGAAAAACCCCAAAATAATCCCTGCTTTACTTTACAACTAACCCTATTGGGTCTAGGTTTACTAGGCTCAATAGAATAACATCAGTCGATCGGTGGTTACACCCCTTGTAACACCCTGAAAATTTAAGCGGAAAATTTAACAAAAGAATTAAACTAAATAAAACAAGGGAGAAAATAGAATTTTCATAAATATCCAAATTTAGCAATGAAACTTGCACCATTGTGTTTGTTGCGATTTTTTTGACAGTTTTCATATATAACACTGTGTAATCGGAGTTAGTATGGAGAAGTTACGAGCATTTTAAAATATGAAAATGAAATAAATTGAAATATAAAACTTTCCTAAATAAAACAATTGAAAAGGTCAATCCCTAGGGTCCACCGGTCGATCGGTAGTGGTCGACGTAGATGATTATAGATCTGGAGCGACAACCGTACTAGCATGTAGATCGGATCAATGCTTCGTATCGGGGAAAATCACACCTAAACTAAACTAAACTATCGGGGAGAATCAATGCTTTGTATTAACCTAAATTCCCTATAAATACACACCTAAACTAAACTAAAAATTCACTAAGAAAATTGTCTGTACCACCAAACTCTACCTAATTTCGCCCACTCCTCTAAAACTGAAATTTCTTCAAAAACAAATTAAAAATAAAATAAAGAGAATACATGTAGATCGGATACACGAGAGGGCAAGCTATCAGATGCTGATTTTCGAACGAAGGATAAAGTTAGAGCTTGGATCCGAGGTGAGTGAGAGCATTTTAATAAGTTGATTAGATGTAGTTAATTTTAATCCACAGTATTTGATCTAAGTTGTTAGAAATTGAACTCTATATTTTTTAAATTAAATCGTTAGTGTATGAATATGATTCCTCTTCCCTAACCTAATCAGTAAACCTGTAACGACCCGTATTTTTAACTATTTTAAATTATTGAATTTAATATAATTATTGAACAAAAATGGTTAGAAATAAAAATTTATTGATTAACTAATGTAATTTATTGGATATGAATTTAGATAAAAAATTTAAATAGCAAAATTTAAAAAACAATGACTATGATTATAATTTTATAAAGAGTGTAGTAGTTGTTTATTATTTGAATTCATTTTAAAAGTTAAATAGCCTATATTTCAAATATAGCGATTTATTTGATAATTTAAATGTTAAATTTAATATTGGAAATTATTTAAATAATTGAATCCTGAATTTAATATGAATGAAAATGATGTCAAAAGTTGATTTAAATTTTATTTAAACAAGAATGAAAATTTTTAACTTTTAAAATTGAATTTAAAAGTGAATAAATTTATTTTGGAAATTACTTGTTTTAATTAACACGTAAAAATAGTCTTTTTGGTCATTGTCTCAGATTTCGACGAAACTAGTTTCATCAGATCCGTAATAGTGAATTATTATAGGATTTCAAGTTTCGAAGCGATCAGACTTATCGTTTGGTCGTGCGAGCTTGAAATGCGTAGAATTTAATTAAAATAATTTGATTTGAAAAACTTTCTTCTGAATATGATGGAATTGGCTCCCGATATATGTTCCATTGTGTTCGGAATAGGAGCCAGGTGGCATGCTTCGTTTGGAGTTTGAAAATTTCATGGATGAATAGTGCAGCGGAAATTTTCTATAAATAGCCTTAACTTTCCTTCATTTGGCTAAACCTAACCCTATCACTTTAGCCGCCTCCATTTAACGTTTTAATGGCTGAAAATTTCCCATCTTCTCCCATTGATATCTTCCAATACAATCAACGAAATCGAAATGATTCCAAAAGAAAAGAGGGATAGCACGACAAGCTCTACATGATGTATGGTCGGATCATCAAATTTCAGTGCGTGGTGGCCGAAATTGACCTCCGTTCGGGCAGCATTTTTTTGGGGTTCGCGATTTTGTCGAGTGACGAGCACGCGACGGCATGTGGAGGCTAGGCGTAGAGGAGAGGCGGTCGACGTGGCAAGGTTGGATAGGACTCCGGTCCCCCGTGGTGGCACGCGCATAGGGGAGTTGGTCGCGTTCTAGGTTAGTGCGTGGCTAAGCGCGCACGCACGAGGCGGTAGCGCTGGGGGAGGGGGATCGAGGCGCGGCGGTGGCACGCGCGTGGGTCTGGGCGGCGGCGTTCTGGCACGATCGTCGTATATATAAAAAAAGCAAATCAAGTTGCTTGGAAGCTTTGAGCTAAGGGAGGGAAGAGGGTAATGTTTAAAATAATTAGTTTAGTTAATTTAATTTTAATTAAAATCGTTATGTTAATTATTGAATTGTGAGGTCTGTTTCGAATGAAACAAGTCACGTTGGATTTGTATCAAAGTCATCTATGACATGGAGTTGGATTGGAATTTATTTGAAGTAGAAAAAATTTCGATTTCAAATAAATGTGAGTGATTAAACCTGCTCATGAATAATAAAATATTCTGATGCTAGTTAAATTGAAATTATGAAGTGATTTAATTTTATTGATTGTTGTTTGATAATTAAATTGACATTTAAATTGCCATATGAATTGAACTATTAGGAATTTTAAATCGATAGTTAAATTTGAAATTGAAATTAAATTGCTGGTTAAACACCCAATATTGATAACTAGTCAATTGTTGTGATTTATTGGCTGATTTGGATATTGATTGAAATTGAATGCTATTGGTTGATATATTGGATGATTGGAAGTTTATTTATTTTATATATCCCTATTATCATCCTGTATATGATTGATAATATATAAAATTGTAAGTTGAATTATTTCGAATAAATTAAGAAATAGGTTGAAATGATATATACCTATGACATTTTGATGTGGATTGAATTATATATATCCATCCCTGCAATTAAAAATTGAAATAACTATTCACTTGTCCATGGGATAGAAAATTATATACGGACACCGAATTGGTTAAATTAAATGGTTTTAAAATTCTTGGTTTTGAAATTATTTAAATGATACCGGTTTAAAAAATAAAGGAATCGAATTTATATGAATTGAATTATTTCTAATTCGAGCTTTGAAATGTTGAAATCGAAATTGGTTAAAAGAAATTGTTTTAATGAATAAAATTTGAAATGTGAAGTTACAATTGACACATGACTTTAATTTTTGAAATTTAATTATTTTGAAGATTTGAAACTTAAATTGAACAATGAAGTTTAATTTGATTTAAGTGATTTAAATCGGTAAATTGAATTTGGACTGGAAATTTATATAAATTGAAATGGTTTAAAATAAGAATTGAATTGAAATTTAAATCATTGAATTGAATCATTGAATCTAATTTGAAGTTAAAAATGAACGTTTTGAAATTGAAGTTAATTCGAATTGAAATCAAAATTAAGTTGATTTGAAATTAAATCGAAATTGCGTTGACTGAATTAAAAGATTTGAAATTGAATCCGTTTGATTTAAAATTTGGACTGAGTCCAGATTTATTGGAAATGAAAAGAAACGGTTTAAATTTGAAACTATTTTCACTATAAACTATTTTACTATAAACTATTTTAAAATTTATCTTTTTAAATTTTCAAATTGTTTAAATTTTCAAATCATTTAATATCTAAACTATTTTAACTATTCACACTATTTTCAAAAATTCAAGCCGTTTAAGGTTGGGAACTGTTTATATTTAAATCATGGATTTAAATACGAATGTGGTTAAAAATGAAGTTATAACCTAAATCAAAATTTGAAATGATTTTGAAATGAAACTGATTTCGAAGTGAATATGATAATATTGAAATGAAGGATATTTTGAAGTGAATATGATATCATGATATCAAGTATGAGTTGTTTTCCAAATGTAAAAGAACCAACTGGTGTGTGAAATGCGTTTGGTTGTTAAAGAGACCAGGGCCTCTTATTAGCATACTCTCTGTCAATATTGGAACCACTTTAACAACTGTGTATGCAGAGGAGACTCCAGAATGAAGCGGTTGGATTTGGTGTACGTTGCTAGATTTGAAGAAAGAGAACGATGATGGATAACCCCGACACTTGTGTCAATTTGAAATGACTAAAAAAGACGGCTTGGCAGCACCAATGAGGGTAGCTACCTCTAGCGGACATTTGTTCTTCGACTTTCTTTTTGGACCCAGTCCATACTATTACCTTTGATGTTGGTTTCGATTGGTGCACCTTGATTTGGAATTACCTCCCTTTGACTCGATATGGGATGGATGGACGCGGTGGGTGGTCGTGGCTACGATGCGTTACCACCAGTCCTACGACCCGAACTGGTAGTATCATACCTTGGGCATTGCCTCATGTGCCTTGTCATACTTTTATCCTTATACGAGACCACTACGAGTTTGGTTTAGTGTTGTCGTATCATGGTATCCCTATCCTCCAACGTGCTACAGGGGTGTTGTATGCAAACTGTATGCCAATGCTTAAAAACGCGTTAAGGGGGATTAATGTAAAGCCTTAATGCTAGGAAAAATATTTATTTTATTGATTATACATTACATATATAGCGTATTCTACTATATATAGATATTTTGACGGTTCCATAAGAGATGGAAAATCTAGCAACATCTCTTGAGTTATTGCACGCACGTTATACACTGGATAGGAGATGTAAAACCCCGTAAACATCTCTGATGCTATTACACTCATGTTATATGTAATATTGATTTGACTTACATAAGAATGTTTTAGTTCTGACTTGAGTGTATTGTTTTACATTATGCTCAGGTCAGCCCTGAGTTTCCAGTGCATTGAAGATCATATTATTTCGGAGGACGAAGACGAAGATTTGGTATATTATTACTAGTATTATTTCCCTGCATCATTTTTTCCGCTGCATTATTATATAGTTCTGTTGTATGTATAACTCTGATAGATGTTGTAAAATTTTAATCAAATATATAGTATAAACAGCTTCATGAACTGTTTATTTGATTATTATATTTTTTCATTCCGCTGCGAGATTCTATGTTTGTTTTCTTCTTTTCTTATTTTTCTTAATTAAACCCATTGATTATCTGTGTTCCAGATTGTTTTGAGTTGTACATGTGTGGTTTATTGTCGACTTAAACCTTTCGAAATGCGGGTCATCACAGTTGGTATCAGAGCCTTGGTTTAGCAATAACCTTAGCTTTTATGGGGATTGACTCATTAGAGATAGGGTAGTCTACCCTAGAATGAGTTTGTTTGTGTGTGTGTATATGAGAGCGCGTACTTGTTAGTGTTATAAAATGTTTTATATTGTGTTTACTTATCTGTTGAGTTGTTTATGAATTCTGGTCGGTACATAAGGCGCCATGTTATAGGGGTTTCTAAACACTTAAACAAGGCAAGTCGACATAATATTGTTTTAGAATCGGGTAAATGAAATAATTTTACCTAAATTATATTTATATATAAAAAAGAATAATTTTCCATAAATAACCATTCAGGTTTATGAAAATACGAATTTATTTATGGATGTTTGTTGTTAGGAGATGATAATATCTAGTTATCATCGATTATTGGATGAATTAAACTAAAAAAACGAATACTTTGTGAACTCTACTTCACAGTGCGTTCGATAATTTGATTGAATTGAAATCTAATTGCAATAAGAATTGTTTGCAAAAACAAAGATGTATAATGAAATGATTTCATAATGAAATTCTATAAGTCTATTTGTAATATGGCTTATAAATAGAAAGGACTCAAAAGCTGAGAATTTTAGAATTTAAATCCCGTTGGTTTTCAAAATTGTTTTCAAAGTTTTCAGAAGCAATAATAATATTATTTTGAAAGTGTTTTGACTAGAATTATATTTTGAAAAGATTTTGAAAGAATTTAAAGCATTGAACTCACGTTAGTCGCTAGGAAATAATTCTGAGGATGACTACAGCATCGTCAGTATTCATTTTCGAGTTTCTGAGTGAGAAGTGCTACCAAAAGAAATTTATTCTGGGTTAAAATAAGTTTTGATTGTGAAAAAATTCCAAGTATGATTTGATAAATATATGAAAATAGTTTTTGAACTTATAAATTGAAAATAGTATAGATAAGAAATAAGTTTATAACTTATGAATTTGAACAGGAAAGTAAAACTGAATTTTAAAATGGTTGAACATTTTGGTTAAGTAAACAAGAGAAAATTTGAATTTGAGATATGAAATAAAAGAATTAACTTAGGTAAAGTTAAATAAATTTAGTTAATGAAATGAAGTTTAAAAGTAAAATTGGTAATAGAACTAAGAAATGAAAATGACTTAAGTTATAAATTGTAATTCAACTTGAGTTGTAGATAGAAAATTGAATATATTTTAGAATGTTGTTTATAGAAACAAATACGAACTTAAGTGTAAAGTTAAATAAACATAAGAAGTGTTGTATAAAATGTTTATAAACTTAAATAAATTATTTTATGGATTGGGTGTCAAGGGTTGTTAGTAGTAAAGGAAGATATACTAAATAAATTGAATATGAAGTGAATAGGTTATGAAACCAAATTTGAAAATATTAACTTAACTAATTTGTGTTTATGGATATTTATGAACTTAAGTAATGAACTTAAGAAAAATCTAATTTTAGTTTAAGTTAAAAATGAATTTAAACTGAGAATTTGAGAGCTTAAATCTTGATGCTTTTGAAATTGTTTTCTACGATTTTGAAAATAATATTAGTATTATTTAAGAATATTTACGAATGGAAGTTGTTTCAAAAGGGATTTTAAAACGGAAGTAAGTCATGTACTCCTCTCTTTTGTCGCTGGAAAATAATTTCATTGATGACGGCTGCATCCTCGACGTTCATTTTTGAGTCTTAAAGTGGGGGAGGCCACTTAGTAGCTTTGGTACGTTTTTGGTTCGATAAACAGATTTTTGATTTAAATTTCTAAACATGATTTGATATATATAAAAAATATGAGTATATATATTATTTCAAAATGATTTGGAAAGAAACTGGTGTTTAGTTCTTACATTCTCTGTAAATTAATACTTTTCACTTATTGAAATAAATGAATTAAAAAAACGATTTTATAAAATGGTCCATGAATGAACTGATATGAAATGTGTTAACATAAAGTGAAATAATTGAATTTGAATAAATTGAACTTGAATGAAATAAGAGGTGAATAAATTGAAAGTAATCAATTGGATGAATATTAATTATTGAATGGTTTCTTTTGTTGCAAATCATTGTTATAACTGTTTTGGTTACATATGATTGTTATGTTGTGTATTAGTGCTTATGCTTATGGTTTGGATTTAGAATTCATGTTATATAGTTCTATTAAACTCATACATGCTTTCTATATCCGTTTATATGCAACTAATATTCTAATTTGAGTTGAGATAGGTACATATGAAGCCGTTTGGACGTATACGCGGTTTGATTCGCTTTTGCTCACTTTAATATGAGCGAACTCGGTCGTATTAATAATAATAAGGTACATATCTCAGTTACATACTGTACGTTTATATTTTTTCCTACGGGATGCCTAATCACTGAGATGAGATGTATATTTGATATATATGTGTGTATCGTAAATTTTTACGACGAGCTGTGCAAAGGAGACGCTGCCGAATTTTCCATAAATTCGGATATTAGAAAATTTTTGAGACTTTAAAATTTAATAACTTGTTTACAATAAACCGATATCGGTGTGGCATAGTAGAAGCGTAGTATAAGTTTTGCAAATAAGATTTTAATGTTTTATAAGTTATTTTGAGTAAAACATATCGTACGATATATTCTCTACTTAGTTCCTTTTCGAGGATGAAAAGTTTTGAGTGGGGGAGATTGTAACGACCCATATTTTAACTATTTTAAATTATTGAACAAAAATGGTTAGAAATAAAAATTTAATGATTTTTTAATGTAATTTATTGGATATGAATTTAGATAAAAAATTTAAATAACAAAACTTAAAGATAAAAGATGATGACTATGATTATAATTTTGTAAATAGTGTAGTAGTTATTTGTTATTTGAATTCGTTTTAAAAGTTAAATTTTATAAGTTAAATAACTTATATTTCAAATATAGCTATTTATTTGATAATTTAAATGTTAAATTTAATATTAAAATTATTTAAATAATTGAATCCTGAATTTAATATGAATGAAAATGATGTCAAAAGTTGATTTAAATTTTATTTAAACAAGAATGAAAATTTTTAACTTTTAAACTTGAATTTAAAAGTAAATAAATTTATTTTGAAAATTACTTGTTTTAATTAACGCGTAAAAATAGT
This sequence comes from Allium fistulosum, assembly GCA_030737815.1. Classification (NCBI taxonomy): domain Eukaryota; kingdom Viridiplantae; phylum Streptophyta; class Magnoliopsida; order Asparagales; family Amaryllidaceae; genus Allium; species Allium fistulosum. The sequence continues at coordinate 790,883,971 of CM060902.1, read as the reverse complement.
CTTTTTAGTCACTATATCAGATTTCGACGAATCCAGTTTCATCAGATCCGTAATAGCGAATTATTATAGGATTTCAAGTTTCGTAGCGATCAGACTTATCATTTGGTCGTGTGAGCTTGAAACGCGTAGAATTTAATTAAAGGAATTTAATTAAAATAATTTGATTTGAAAAACTTTCATGATGGCATTGGCTCCCGATATATGTTCCATTGTGTTCGGAATAGGAGTCGGGTGACATGCTTCGTTTGGGGTTTGAAGATTTCACGGATGAATAGTGCGGTGGAAATCTTCTATAAATAGCCTTAACTTTCCTTCATTTGGCTAAATCTAACCCTATTATTTCAGCCACCTCCTTTTAATGTTTTAATGGCTGAAAATTTCTCATCTTCTCCCCTTGATATCTTCTAATACACTCAACGAAATCGAATGACTCCAAAAGAAACGATGGATAGCACGACGAGCTCTACATGATATACGGTCGGATCATCAAATTTCATTGCGTGGTGGCAGAAATTGACCTCTGTTCGCGCAACATTTTCTTGGGGTTCGCGAATTTGTCATGCGACGCGCACACGGCGGTGCATGGAGGCAAGGCGCAGGCGAGAGGCGGTCGACGTGGCGATGTTGGATGGGACTCCGGTCCCCTATGGTGGCGCACGCATAAGGGAGTTGGTCGCGTTCTGGATTCGTGCGCGGCTGAGCTCGTGCACGTGAGGCGGCGACACTGGGGAAGGGGGATCTAGGCGCGCGGTGGCGTGGAGGTGGCGTGAGTCTGGGCGGTGGCTTTCTGGCTCAATTGTCGTATCTTTAAAAAAAAGCATATCGCGTTGCTTGGAAGCTTTGAGCTGAGGGAGGGAAGAGGGTAATGTTTAAAATAATTAGTTTAGTTAATCTAATTTTAATTAAAATTGTTATGTTAATTATTGAATAACTTTTTCATGCGAGGTTCGTTTCGAACGAAACAAGTCGTGTTGGATTCGTATCGAAGTCTTCTATGCATAGAGTTGGATAGGAATTTATTTGAAGCTGAAAAATTTTCAGTTTCAAATAAAGGTGACTCACGAATACTAAAATATTCCGATGTTAGTTAAATTGAAATTACGAAGTGATTTAATTTTATTGGTTGTGTTTTATAATTTAACTCACATCTAAATTGCCATATGAATTGAACTTTTTGGAATTTTAAATCGATAGTTAAATTTGAAATTGAAATTAAATTACTAGTTAAACGCCCGATATTGATAACTACTCAATTGTTGTGATTTATTGGCTGATTTGGATGTTGATTGAAATTGAATGCTATTGGTTGATATATTGGATGATTGGATGTTTATTTATTTTATATATTCCTGTTATCACCCTGTATATTATTGACAATATATAAAATTGTAAGTTGAATTATTTCGAATAAATTAAGAAATAGGCTGAAACGATATAGACCTGTGACATTGCAATTTGGATTGAAATGATATATATCCATTCCTGCAATTAAAAATTAAAATAACTATTCACTTGGCCATAGGATAGAAAAGTATATACGGATACCGGATTGGTTAAATTAAATGGTTTTAAAATTCTTGGTTTTGAAATTATTTAAGTGATATTTTTTTTAAAGAAATAAAGGAATCAAATTTATATGAATTGAATTATTTCTAATTAGATCTTTGAAATGTTGAAATCGAAATTGGTTAAAACAAATTTTTTTAAAGAATAAAATTTGAAATGTGAAGTTATAATCGACATATGACTTTAATTTTGAAATTGAATTATTTTGACGATTTGAAACTTAAATTGAACAATGAAGTTTAATTTGATTTAAGTGATTTAAATCAGTAATTGAAATTGGACTGGAAATTTATATAAATTGAAATGGTTTAAAATAAGAATTGAATTGAAATTTAAATCATTGAATCGAATCGTTAAATCAAATTTGAAGTTAAAAATGAACGTTTCAAAATTGAAGTTAATTCAAATTGAAATTGAAATTAAGTTGATTTGAAATTAAATCGAAATTGAGTCGTTTGAACTGAAAGATTTGAAATTGAATCCGTTTGATTTGAAATTTGGACCTGAGTCCAGATTTATTGGAAATGGAAAGAAATAGTTTAAATTTGAAACGATTTTCACTATAAACTATTTTACTATAAACTGCTTCGATATTCATCATTTTAAATTTTCAAAATGTTTAAATTTTAAAATCGTTTAATATATAAACTATTTTAATATTTTAACTATTCATACTATTTTCAAAAATTCAAGCTGTTTATGGTTGGGAACTGTTTATATTTAAATCATTGATTTAAATACGAATGTGGTTAAAAATGAAGTTATAACCTAAGTCGAAATTTGTAATGATTTTTTGATTTAAATACGAACGTGGTTAAAAATGAAGTTATAACCTAAGTCGAAATTCATAATGATTTTGAAATGAAATTGATTTCGAAGTGAATATTATAATTTTGAAATGAAGGATATTATGAAAGTGAATATGATATCTTGATATCAAGTATGAACCATTTTCGAAATGTAAAAGAACCAACCGGTGTGTAGAATGATGTTTGGTTGTTAAAGAGACCGGGGCCTCTTATTGGCATACTCTCTGTCAATATTGGAACCACTTTAACAACTGTGTACGCTAAGGAGACTCCAGAATGAAGTGGTTGGATTTGGTGTACATTGCTGGATTTGAAGAAAGACAACAATGATGGATAGCCCCGACACTTGTGTCAATTTGAAATGACTAAAACAGGACGGCTTGGCAGGGCCAATGAGGGCAGCTACCTCTAGCGGACATATGTTCTTTGATTTTCTTTTTGGTCTCGGTTCATACTATTACCTTTGATGTTGGTTTCGATTGGTGCACATTCATTTGGGATGACCTCCCTTTGACTCGATATGTGATGGATGGACGTGGTGGGCGGTCGTGGCTACGATGCGTTACCACCAACCTTGCAACCCGAACTGGTAGTTTCCTACCTTGGGCATTGCCTACGTGCCTTGTCATACTTTTATCCTTATACTAGACCACTACGAGTTTGGTTTAGTGTTGTCGTATCACGGTGTATCCCTATCCCCCGACATTACATTCATGTTATACGTGATATTGATTTGACTTACATAAGAATATTTTAGTTCTGACTCGAGTGTATTGTTTTACTTTATGCTCGGGTCAGCCCTGAGTTCTCAGTGCATTGAAGATCATATTATTTCGTAGGACAAAAACGAAGCTTTGGTATATTATTACTACTATTATTTCCCTGCATCATTTTGTTCCGCTGCATTATTCTATTGTTCTGTTGTATGTATAACTCTGATAGATGTTGTAAAGTTTTAATCAAATGTATAATATAAACAGCTTCATGAACTATTTATTTGATTATTATATTTTGTCATTCCGCTGTGATATTCTGTGTTTGTTTTCTTCTTTTCTTATTTTTCTTAATTAACCCCATTGATTATCTATGTTCCGAATTGTTTTGAGTTGGACATGTGTGGTTTATTGTCGACTTAAACCTTTCAAAATGTGGGTCATCACAAAACCTAATATGTAAACTTATAAATTTTTAAAATAGGTTGAGATGTTAGCAACAACGCTAGGTTAAAGTAAACTTGTGTAATCTATGAATTTAATTAGGACAAGAAGTTTGGATAAATTGCAAAGAATTCGATTAGTGTAAATTGGTGGTTAGGGTTCACTAAAAACAACCCGATAATGAAAAATAACTAATATAATACACCACTAATGATAAACAACCCTAAAATTTACACTACAACCTATCGATCATTCAACCTGACCGATGGACAGCAAGCGGTCGACCGGTAGGGTATCGCGGCTGATTGGTAGGTTCTCTAAAACGCCAATCAAACCTCGGCCTAAGGCCTAGGTTTTAAATATTAGTTAATTATTCATATATTTTTATATGTAAATGAGAGTTAGAAGTAGTAGGAAGCTAGTCTATATGAAACGACGCTAGAAGTTGCGGGGTAGGATAAGTGCTCTTTACCCTATGGGGGTCGATTATTCGGTTGGGGACGATTCTATCGCAAATGGCACTCATAGAGATTCTATGGTGGACGCACATCACTGAGTGATGCTTGATGACATGTGTGGGCCTAGCACAATAGGCGTTCCTTGGTATGCACGGATACTGATGCGAAGTGATACTGTGTTGTTAATGGATCCCGAAAAGAGTGCTATAAGAGGCATAATGTAACGACCCGTAAATTTCAGTGGTTTTATTTATTTAATTAATTGAATTTTTGTGAAATTTTAAATAATAAAATTTGGAAATTAAAATATAATATTTGGAATACGTCTAATTTAACATAGCAAATGGTAAATTTTCATCGGATAATATGGAAGTTCATTTTCTAGTGTAATTTTATTTCAATTTAAATCAGTTAATATTTGATAATAATAACATGTTTTCCAAACTTGAATATTTTTCTATAGAAAATTTGTAAATCATCTTCTGAGTGAGACGTCATATTTCTTTTATCCAAATTTGGACTGCTATTGCTCCGTTTATCTTATTTCTGGCAAATTAGCAGCATTTTTGGTACCGATTATCGACTTTTGATAGGATGATCGTACCACCGACATCTGTATACCGTTTTGATCGTCTCGTCATGCTGATCTCTATGGTATATTCAATTGTCAATTTCGATGTTCAGTGCACAGCGGAATCTGTAAAACGATTTAACCGTACCGGTATCCAATCTCAACCTTTTGGGCTTCTCGTCCTTTCATTTATCTAACAATTGAAACAAACAATCATTAGCTACTGTTATTTTCTGAAATTCAATGTAGTTGGTTTTTGGTATTCTCATTTTATTAATTTTAAGTTGGTTTATTTTTTTTACTGGCAAAAGAATTTGTTCATACTATTGCTCATCTCCTTGCCATACTCTTCCCATCCTCTTTTATTCTTCTTTGTTCCATTAAAATTTATACAACCAAATATTTATCAAAGAGTTGCTTGGCTTCACCTCTTCGTTTCCGCTCTCACGCAACCTATTTTTCCGCCTCGAGCAGCCACCCATTCACGCCGAGACCAAGCAACCACGCACCTCCCGTCCCCCTCCACTTCGGTCGCTCCTCACTCCACAAGCAACGCCAACCGAATCTCCTTCCGTCCCCAGTCACCACGCATCCTTCCCATAGCCGGCCTATCTCCCTCCTCCCTCTACCGGCTCATTTCCTCCGCCGTGCTGCCTCAAGTCCTGGCCGAACCATCATCAACTTTTCCTCCCCTCTTCTCTTCTGTCGTATAGGTAAGTCTTTATATATATTTTTTATTTTGTATAGATTTTGAAAAAATATATATACTAACATATATATATATATAAGTTTATTTAAAAAGTTTGAAAGCTATGTATGTCATAATGTATAAATATATGCGTATGTAAGTAATTTTATACCATGCTCAAAGGGTTATTATATAGGTATGTATATATAGGTCTGTTGATTTTTTTTGAAACTTTTTGTTGTTGTTGTTTACTTTTGCTACTGCATATGATTTATAGTTTAAAAACTTAAGCCTATAAGAAGTTTGGATAGGATTTTATATAGTGTGTTATGTATATAGTATGTGAGTATATGTGTTTGTATAAATTTATAACCTATTAGTTATAAAGGTTTTTCAGAAGTTATATATATATATCAGTTTTATTTTTAAATATATGTTTAGCATATAAGATTATATTATATATTAGTTTTTGTAAGTATTGTTTATTGATATGTATGTATAGTTTTATAACTTGTTGTTTACTAAAAATATATATATAGTTCGCCCCACCCCGAGACCCACCTTAGTAAAGAGAATTAACGAGTAATTCCGTCTACTAAAGCGGAGAATAGGGCTGGTTAAGGGCGACCATCTATAACTTTGTCTTAAACATCTACTGAATACGTCGATAAATGCAATATGATTTTTCTTTTCTATCTCAATGGATCGACATAGACAGTAAATGCTTAATTCAAAACTATAGGTGGCTAACGGATCTATCAGAACAAAATACAATAACTAAATGTAAAGCATATCACAGAACAGTAATCAATATCGTATATATACATATACACTGATACATGTTTAGTACAATACAATATGAATACAATAAATGTGGTACTCGACCACACCATATACATTGAATCAAATATAAATACATCAGAGTAAGCGGAAGAAATCAACTACTCAAGCGATAGATAAGCTAATATCCAACATCAACTTCAAGCTAAGTCCAATAGATGATACCTGAAACAACTCGGTCTAACCCGAGTGAAAAACACACGGGTCAGGCAGGCTAGAACTTATTAGTAGTAAGGATCTCAGTAATAAGCGAAATAGGTGAGAATCACTCCGTTGTTGCCAACGGAACAACATGTTATTCATCATATCATTTATAAGACTGGGGACATCTGGGATTTATCTATCTATTTCAAAGGAATTCAATAAGTAACATGCATATGGTTTCTCTTAAGGACATCTCTAAGTAAAGTGGATAAGGGATGAGAACCATATAATAACTTCATAAAGAAACATCAAATCATCATAATTCATCATAACAATCCCGCCTCATGTCCTCGGCAGGTAAAAATATCATAAGACAATACTTCAAAGCCGATTCACTGTCAGATATAAATACTTAAACACCCATCATCAAACTTATTCAACAATATTTAAAATCAGCGAAATTTGTAGTGAAACAGCTAACGTAAGCGCAAATAGAAGCAAAAGAACAATCTACCAAACAACTTAGGCCCCGTTTGGTTTGCTGTTTTGTGTTTTATGTTTTCGTCTAAACAAAAATGTGCATTTCTTATACATTGTTGGAAAACACGCAATTTTGAAAAATCAAATTAACATAGAAAATAGAAAACAAGTTTATTTGATTTTTCGTGTTTTGAAACATAACAAAAGGACAGAAAATAATTAATCTCCTCCATTTTCCGTCGATCGTCGTAATGGCTAAGAATTGTAAAAATATTTCCCTCGTATTCTTGTATTTTGTATTGTATGTTGAAAACACAAAACGCAAAACTAAAAACGAAACCAAACAGGCCCTTAGTTTTTGGCTAACTTTGGACAGTAATTTGGGGTGCCAAAACAACCTAGATTTCAGCCAAATTTTTCTGTATTATACAATGATATGAGGACTATAACATATCAAAAATTTAGAGCAATTCACTACAAAATGAAAGAGTTATGATTTTTCTAAGTTGATGTATTTTCGGCCAGTAATCAGAGATCGGTTTTTTGGCCATTTTCAAGCATAAATTTTCCAAATCAAAATAACTCCAAATTCATTGAAAATTTCCAGTAACATTGAACAATCCAATTACTACAACATATCAAAAATTCAGGTTTATTTAATGTAAATTGAAGAAGATATAATTTTTCTAAATTTATGTATTTTCGGCCAATACACAGAGATCAGTTTTTGACCAATTTCAAGCATTAATTTTGCAGGTCAAAACAATTGCAAATTCATTGAAAATTTTCAGAAGCAATGAAACATCCAAATATTACAACATATCAAAAATTGAGGTTCATTGACTATAAATTGAGGAAGATATGATTTTTCTAAAATGATGTATTTTCGGCTAAAAATCAGAGATCAGTTTTTGACCAATTTCAAGCATTAATTTTGAAAATCAAAACAACTCAAAATTCATTGAAAATTTACAGTAACATTAAAAAATCCAAGTACTACAACATATCAAAAATTCAGATTCATTGAATATAATTTGAAGAAGATACGAATTTTTGAACATGGGGCTTTTTCAGCTAGCAAAACAGAAAACGAATTCGATAAATTGAGCAATTCTATCAACAAATTGATAGCAAACTTCGATTTTTTTTTCTTTAGCTTGCTGTAAGAAACTCTTACCTTCCAATACCAAATAGTTTTCATCAAAATCTAAGAATTTGAGTTGTGAATTTTCTTTTAATTGCTTATGTTGTTTTGCATGTTTATTTTCTAGCTTCTTCAGGTTTGCTGCAATTCTTGTATATATATATATATATATATATATATATATATATATATATATTGGTCTCGGCCTATTGAAATATATGATAATTTCTTACTCATATTTAAACTTTCCATTGGTTCTGATATAATATATATGGTATAGTTGTATACTATATAATATGTTTAAAGGGGTAGTCATGGCCTGGTTGATAGTGATGCGTGCAACAGTTTGTAAGGGTATATATTCATATATAATCTATTTCGGTTTGAAATAACTACATATATATATATATGGGTTTTGGAAGTTATTTGTTTATTTTAAATTTTAAGTTGTACATGATTTAGCAATAACCTATTTATATATATATATATGTAGTTATTTCAAAGGTATCAAATGTATATATGTTGATTTTAATATGTGTGCTTAATTTAAACAATGATTTTTATTTTATATATATATATATATTATTTTAAATTAAATATTGATTTCAAGGAAATAATAATAATATGCATATATATAATTTCTGTTTCTTTTAAGCTGATTCTAATTATCTTCATCGATTCAGTTCTGATTTGTTCCATAAATTCATGTTCTCAGCTTTGATTGTTGAATTCATGCCGATTTTGCCTTACTTGGATTCAAAATTTAATTTCAGTTTTCGTATCAGTGTGCGTATCCGTGTCATCTTCTGTATTCTCTAGCCTCGAAAGGTGAACAATCACTCATGATTAATGTTTTAATATTTATTAAATTTGATTTCAATTGAAATGACAATTGAAATATGATGCTGCAGTCAGTTATTTACATTGCTATATATATGTTATTATCTATATCTGTTCACCTATGACATCTGACACCTTTATCTTTTTTTATATTGATGATATATGCCTGTTATATTATTATCATATCTGTTATCACTCTGCAAGTTCCCTGTTAGTATAGAATTCACTATGGGTTGAAATGATACATACCCGAACGATCTGTAGAATATGAGAAAATCGTTATGGGTTGAAATGATAAACCCAAGCGATTTTCATTGAATTGAATTTGGGATTACGGGTTGAAAAGATATATACCCGTATATACTTAAATTGCGGATTGAAATGATAAATATCCGTATCACTTGACCATAGGATAGAAAATTATATACAGACACCGTTGGTATATATATATATTGAAAATGATTTCTATGGTTTTGAAAAGAAATATATGGTTTTAATAAATATTGATTTTAAAGATTTATTAAAGTTGATTTAATAAAGTTGATTTGATAAAGTTGATATATAATATATTTAAGTATTTATTTAATATCTATATTTTTTAAATATAGAGTTTATAATGATTCAGGTTGGAAAGATAAATTTGAAATTGATTTGAAATTATATTTATTTAAGAATTTTACTTAAATAGGTTTGATTTGAAATTTATTAAATTTGAAATTTTAAAGATATGTTTTATAACTTGAATTAGATTAAAAGTGACTTAAATGAATATTTCAAACTTATATAAATTTAAATGGGATATTTGTTTATTTAAATTTGTAAATTGAAGTTGTATTTAGATGTTATTGAAATAATTAAGTAAATATTTCAAAACTAAATAATAGTAAAGTGAATTTGATATATATATGAAATTTTCGAATTTAGTTTTGGAAATGTGGAATATTTAAAGCTTTGAAATATATTGAAATTAAATGGTTTATTTTGTGGTTCAAATCTGTATTTGAAACTGATATAATTTGAAATGGTTTATTGAGGAACTAAATTGAGTTGAAATTTATGAATTGAGATTGAATTAAGTTGAATTTGGAAGTCGAGTTGATTTGAATCAATTTATGAAATTTGAGGAAGCTATCTTATTATATAAATTATTTTTTAATTATATTTAAAACTATTTTATATTTTACCTTATAAATTATTTTAATATAAACTATTTTAATAAACTAATTATTTTTTTATAAACTATTTTGACTTATAACTATTTTTATGAAAACTATTTTATTTTATAAACTATTTTATTATATATACTATTATTAATATCTAAACTGTTTAAAGGAAAGTGTTATGAATTTCAAGGTTTCGATTTCCAAAGTGTTTTGATTTTAAAAGACTTATGATTTCGAAAGTGTTATAACTTTGGAAAGTGATATGATTTTTGGAAGTGAATATATTTGAAATGGAAATGATATCGTATTGATTTGGTTTTAAATGGAAATTATATTTTGGTTTTGAAGTATAAACTATTTTGAAATGACCACGGTGTTATAATAACATTTGGTTGTTAAGGAGACCGGGATCGGATATGGGCATACTCTCTGTCGATACCAAAAACCACTTTAACAACTGTGTACGCGTTGGAGATTCCAAAATGAAGTAGGATGGTGGCGACGATCCTATATGAGGTATATACGTGGACCTAACTCCCACGAGTTAGCATAAGGTGGCGAAAACAGGAGCAATTGACGGGCTAATGAGGTAGCTCCTCTTATCGGACACATTCCATCGTATGCCATTCTATTACTTTGTGATTGATTTGGTGCGCACCCTTGATTCGGGAGTGTGGCTTGAGGTGGGCAATTGCTATGGCTCTGCGTTACCACCGGCCCGGAAGTGTAATTGGTATATCTACCCTGGCATTGCCTAGTTGTGCCATGTCACCTACCCTAGCGTGCTTTACTACGAGTTTGATTTGTGTCGTACCTATGGAGTATCCTCTGGTAGCTCTAGTTTACAGGGTATTACGGTACTATATAGACTATTGGCACTATAAAATGTGCTAAGGTGGAAAATGTAAAGCCTTAACACTATTTTTAAATAGTATACTTTACTGTAGACATTATTATAATAGTGTATATTACTACATAGTAGATAGTTTAACGGATCCTTAGAGGATGGTTATCCCAAACATCCTTTGAGTTATTTGTATTTCAGTTGACATTTCACTTGAGTTGAATTTATTTATATAAGAATGTTAATTTTGACTCGAGTGTTTTGTGTTTTGTGTTTTGCTTTACGCTCGGGTCAGACCGAGTGATACCGCATTTGAGACTCACCCTTTAGAGTTGGAGCTTCACTTGGAGATCCAGCTATCTATCCAGCTTTCAGTTATTCAGTTGATTTCCGTGATGTATTCAGATTTTGTATTTGACTATTGTATTGAGACATCTATGTATTCGAGACCTCTGTTGTATCTTATTTAACTCTGTTATATATATATATAGTGGCTTCATGAACTACTATTCTTTTGTTTTCGCTGCTTATTGTTATATTACTCTGTGTCTGTGATTATTTATTTACTATATATGCTGAGTTTTGCCAAATTTAAATTAACAATATGATATTTTGAGCAATTCAAGTCCGACATGTATGGATGCGAATGGTTGAAAATTTCAGGATGTTACACATAAACTACCATTGAGAGGTGGACACGGGTGTAGACTATGAGACACACCGATGAGTTGGCATTAAGGGCTCCCCTCGGTAAATAGTTGGGGTACATGCAATCGTAGTTGTGGGAAATTTATTCCCATATGGAAATAGTAGGGAAACCTATACGAGGTAGTTACGCGTAGTCATAATATGAGATGTAGTCCCATACGAAAAAGTTATTGGATGATCCTATGTTGAGTAGCTCTAGTAGATGTAGTCGATCTTTAGTTATTGACGTTTGATCCGTAGTTTGATTCTTATAGGAGCATGCACTAGTAGTTAGTGTATGTTTGTTTTAAATAAGACCTTTAAGTGAAGGACCCTAGAAATACACTGACACTTGTAGAGAAACCTAGGTCACATATAATAGAATTAAAGTCAATTATACTTGATCATTATATATTAACATGTACTCATTCACCAGGCTTTTGTCCGACCCACCATTTTCCTTTCTTATCCCCGCCACGGGAGGACAGGGTTGTAGGTGATTGAATTGATTTCAGTACATGGAGAAGCGAGCTCATCACGGAAGTTGCTTATCTTTTGTTTGCTCTCCATGTAACTGTCTATCTTATTAGTACTTAATATTTTATCAGACTATGGGTTGTATTCTGTGTACTCTATGTTCGACTACGCACAGTTTTTTTGAGACTGTGTTTGAAGATATTTTCTAAGATGGTTATTTTCTATATTTATATTTTGTTCCTCCCTTGTGAGTTTTGAAAGTGTAGTATATCTTAAGTCATATCTGTTTAACGTTAGTCTCTGTAATGCTATAAAAACCTGATAGTTCGTACTTCTTGGCATCGACATGACTTTGAAAGTCACCCTAGGCTTTAGATTGGCATGTCGAGGGGTGCAGGTTATCATATTTGGTATTAGAGCCTAGGTTCAAAATTCCATAGGGATATGGACGTAACGTACTTGAAATTTTTTTTGAAAAAAATGGTATTTTCAAAATCTTTTTCCAAAAAGTTTGCAGAATGGGCTTTCAAAATGTATATATATGTATGTATAGATAAAAAATTTCCAAAACTTTTATATTAGTGTAATCTCCCTATTATCCTTATTTATGCTATCCGTGGAAATTTTCTAATAGAATTCTTAAAAGTAATAGATTGAAGATGGGTGATCCCACAGGTTCAGGCTCAGGCGACACGTCGAGATTTCAGGAATGAATATTTCGATTTGTTCCCCCGGTATCTGCAATCGAGGGGACAAGCCGAGCTTAATCCTACTATATAAACCACGGGGGGAGCAACAGGTGCAGTTCTTGCCCCTCCATCGATTTTGCTAAGTTATGTAAGGATTTCACGAGCCTTAAAGGAAACCAGTATGTGGGGACTGAGTCATATGTAGATTCGAGGACATGAATTCGTACTTGTGAGAGGATTTTTAGGTTGATGGGTCTTGCTGATGAGGTAAGGAGGCATCTTGCTACTTGGCAATTACGGGGTGAGGCCTTAAGTTGGTGGGAGGTAATTGAGGCAGAGACTGATGGAGGGGAGACCACTTAGAGGAGTTTCGGAGGTAGTTTAAGGTGAAGTTTCTATCTAAAGCTGAAGAGGGAGTACAATTGGAAAAGTTTATTCACCTAAAGCAAGGAGACTTATCCGTAAAAGAGTATGTTAATCAATTCAACGAGTTGGCTAGGTTGGGATAGAGTTGATCAATACCCCATAGAATAAGGCTTTGAAGTTTTCTAAAGGGCTGAACCAACCCCTTTAAGGTTTAGCTCCAAGTCATATTTCCACTGTTGCTACATACAAGGGTTTAGTAGAGATGGAATTGCTGAATATCATATCCAAGGAAGAAGTGAAGTAAGAACCAAAGAAGACTGGAGGAAAAATCAGCAGCAGAATCAGCACAAGGTAGGATTTGGACCTAAGGGAAAGATCAAGAAGCACGATATGCATTGCAGGAAGTGTGGCAAGAAGGGATGTTTTGCGAAGGAGTCTAAGATAGATGGTTCGAAGGTCAAGTGTTACAATTGCAATCAATTTAGGCACATAAAGCGGGAGTGTCCAGCATCTCAGAAGACCTCTATCCAGGTGGTTCTATCTTATGCACTGGACGCAATACTTGGCACGAGTATGCCACCAGTTGTAGATAAAAGGAAGAAGGTTGTCACTGAATGTGTATTAACTTTACCTGGTTTATCCATTAGAACTTTATTTGACATGGGGGCATCACACTCTTGCATTTCTAGTAGAGTGGATGAGTTACACTTAGACACTAGCATAGTTATGGACCATGTAGTTGTGTCAAACCCTGTAGGAGGATTAGCCTATTTGTCTATGATATATAGGTATTTGAAATTATTCATTTCAGGGATCGAGTTCGATTGCGATGCTTTTGTCTTAGGATATTCTGGGTTTGGGTTGATATTGGTCATGGATTGAATGAAAATGTATGATGCTATACTAGATTATGATAGGAAGGCCGTTAGGTCGAGTGCGTGTAATGAATGTAGCTTGGAGGTTTATTATGATCCCCAAGGATCACTTATGTTGAGCTACCTATATTTATTAAAAGTATCACATGATGAGCTAGATTCAGTGCCTGTAGTTAGAGATTACCTAGATGTCTTTTCCAAGGTTACCGGTCTCCCGCCCCAGCAAGATATCGAGCTCGAAATTTATCTTGTGGAGAATGCCAAACCTGTTTCCATACCCTAAAGCCATATGTTGTTAGTTCCTGAGATGATGGTTTTGATGACAACAACCTTAGGATTTATTATAAAATATAAATACTAATATTCTTGTCTAGATATATATATGTGTGTGCAGGTATTGAGAATGAAGACCGTACGATATAGTGATTCAAGACTGATGAATTCAAGATTGAAGAAATCAAGGCTGAAGACTCATGAGTATCAAGAGTTCAAGATATCAAGATAAGTAATAGAGTCTAGATCGATGTTAAAACTTCATAATAGCACTAAAATCTTTATTTGGATTTTAATTGTGGAATGGAATCCACCTTCTCGCTTTAATAGTGGGATGGAACCCACAACCTCTTTAGTGGGATGGAACCCACGACCTTCTCTAGTGGAATGGAATCCACAAAATATTCAAAATAATTTATTTTAACTATTTTTTTCCAAAAACTATCTTTTTAAAAGTCATCTCTATCAATTTAAATATTTTAGCCTTAATTCAAAAACTATTCTTATCATCTTTTTATATTTTGATCTCAAAATCATCTCTTGTTTTTTAAACTATATCTTGATTTTAATATTTTAGCTTTAAATCTAAAAAATATATTTTAAAGAAGTCTATACTTAGTTTTTAATATTACTTTTATATTATAGATTATATATTTTAAGATTACTTTCTAAAACTCTTTTATAAGTTTGAACTATATTTAAAATGGTTTACAAAGTTTAGAAATTGTTTTGACAAGTTTTAGAATAGAAATCATTTTAAATCAAAATCAATTTTCAAAAATAACATAGGCATGTCGACATCCCTATACCCTCCCATGTCGACATGGTAGCCGTAGATTTCAAGTTTCAAATTTTCAAAAGAAGTGTCTATTCATCATAATCTTTCGCGAATGGACATGACCGTTGTTCTCCTATATATACCAGTTGTTTTCAATGAATTTTAAGTTAGCTTTTCTTCACTCCTTCTCCATTTAAATATTCTCTTATATTTCAAATGCTTTAACAAAATTCTGCCAAAATCCTAAGTGAATCAAACTCGATCGTCTCTAGTTTCATTCTCTGGCACTCTCTCTCAAAGATCTCAGTGCTATTCAGAGTTATAGGATCATTTGTAATCAAATATCGAAAGATCAAAGTATATCGAGTTTCTCTCTATCAAAGTGTGATTGGAAACGGTGTGATTGT
The DNA here is from genome assembly GCA_030737815.1 of Allium fistulosum. Taxonomy (NCBI): domain Eukaryota; kingdom Viridiplantae; phylum Streptophyta; class Magnoliopsida; order Asparagales; family Amaryllidaceae; genus Allium; species Allium fistulosum. Next base: position 790,868,715 of record CM060902.1, on the reverse strand, counting down.
GGCCCATAAATCAATTGGGTGTGATTGTAGCCCGTAAATCAATTAGGTGATCTTGTAGCCTAATTAAATCAAGGGAGTTTTCCTTGGACTTGGAGACAGAAGGGTGTATCTCGTGGCCTTGAAATCGAGGTTGTGTTATCGACTTAATATTTGAAAAGAAATCTGCACAAGAAATTGTGTGGGACTGGATGTAGGGTAACTCTGAACCCGTATAAAATTTCGGTGTGTACTTTCCTTTACTGCTTTTGTTTACTGTTTGCATCTGTGTCTGGTTCCGTGATTGTCTCTGTGTTTGTGAATTGCATATGTTTGTGTTTAATTTGAAAAGATTTCAAAATTTCCATAAAATCCATTAAACACTATTCACCCCCCCTCTCTTGTGTTAATCCAGCCTTAAGATCCGTAATCCGCATTTCCAACATTTGGTATCAGAGCATTGGTTTTCAAAGTTTTCAAATGGTTGCCAACACTAGTAATGTCAACACTATCACTAGTTCATTTGTAGAGGGTCAGTCTACTGCCAGACCACCACTTTTTAATGGCAGTAACTATGCATATTGGGCATGTAGGATGAAATCTATTTACAAGCAATAGGATTAGACACTTGGTATATCACACAAACTGAATACATTGAACCCACAACTGATTTTCCACAATGGACTTGTAACAACCCGAGGTTTCACATTAATTAATTTCGTCAGTAAACGATTAATCTGTGGGATAATTGATGTTAAGTGTTTTAATCAGTGTAAATCCTTTTACAATTCATTAAGGGTTTGTGGGCTTTGAATCCTGGCCCAAGTTTTGGGATGCTGTGATAATTTAATAAGGCCGGTACTCATTTTCTTTTCCATCGATTCATTTTTCGCTAACCCTAATTAAATCAAACGAAAGAAAAATAAATGGCGGATGCTTCGCTCCTTTCGTACGCCTCCCCAGAATTAGGGCTTTTGATCTCGAAGGCGCTGACTTTGATTCGCTCCAGCGAAGGTTGGACTCGTTGCTTCTCTCGATCAATTACAGAGGTGAGTAATTATAGTTACTCACATCTAATTCAGTTTTGGTGATTCCTCTGAGTTTGTTGACTTCGTGTAATCTGATGGGCACGGATTTGATTTATTTCGTGAAAATTACGGCTTGTTCGATCTTGACTTTGAACAGTTCATTTTCGTTCTTATTACCTTCGATGTGATATTGTCTTGGTTCATTGTCATATTGCTGGAGTGACTTCGACATTGACTTTTGTAGTAGGTTCCTTACTTTTCAATTGTTTCTTTGAGTTTGAACTGCTACCTTGAATTCTATAACATGTTTTACTTCGGCCTTGCCACTGTTTCGAATTGTGAGTTAATTGATTTTCTGAATTTCGTGGCAGTGGGTTTTGATATTCGTTGTGACAGTGTTTATATTATGGTTTGTAGCCATCCTGTATTGCTTGATTTAAAACTCTGGTAATTTCATTTTGAAATTGGAATTGATAAAAAGTAAATTTGTAAATGTAAAATGGGATTCGACATTGTCGTGTTGGCTTTATTTGAACTACCTGTATCACCGCTTATACTGGTGCTTCTTCATTTTGATTTAGACATGTATGTATATTTATATGTGTGCATACCTGCGTTTTCGATGTTGGTATCGCATGCCTCCTTAACTGTGTTCACAGTGTTGTTCCTTGTACTCGAATTGAACTGTGGTTTCACAGTGTCGAGTTGTACACGTATGTGTATTTTTGTGTTCATTTGTTTCTTGATCATTTTTATACTACAGTTTGGTCGTACTGATCATTCTTGTATACATACTGGAGAAATTTCACTGATTCGAACTATGCCCTGTCTAGTTCAATGGATCTGCATTTTTTATTTTTGACTTTGTCGTTGTTGTGACTTCGGCCTTTATGTCTCTGACATGTTTACTGTCACCTGACTTCGATTGGTTAAACCTGTTGGCTTCTCTATTGTAGGTTTAACCCGATGCTTGAAATGCAGTTTTATCACCATGTTGCCTCGATGCCTTTCACTTCAACTTACTGTTGTACCATGATTTGTGAACTTGCCTTAAGTATATTTTGGAGTTAGTTTACATGAGGATAATTAGTTGTTTTTGTTTGACGCTTCACTGCTGTCTGCATTTGGATAACTCATGGCTTGATTGAGTTGTTGCCATCTATTGGCATCAACTTCTTCATGTCTACATTTTTATAATCTGGTGGTTGTTGACCCAGTGGGCTTCTGCCACACACACTTGGATACTTGGGTTTATCTGAGCAGTGTGCATTTTGTCACTTGTGCTCTGGTCTTTGAATTTGAATATGTTGCATTCACCATAGCTTGACTGTCCAGACCTTTTCATTCGTTCCCTGTCTAGACTCTGACCATCTTTGTTGTCACCTGACTTCGTCTTTTGGGGTGTCACTGCGGTATTATATTATATATGTTGCCATTTTGTACATCCAGGTGCTTGAGGCTTGTTATATTCTTGGTCGAATTCATTTCTGAGTTGGATATAATTTGTCTCTCTGATCTATTTGTTGAGTTTATACACTTTTGTTGTATGGTCAGTGGTGCACTTGGTTACTTCTGACATGTTCATCCCTGTCTGGAGTAGCTTCTGCATTGTTTCATTTGGCATTTCATCTTGAACCACGTCTGCAGCACTGAACTTAGTCTCAGTGGTGTATTTACCTTATGTTCATTATAAGCTCGAGTGGTGTGCTGTAGCCTTGGTCATTGCTGTCCTGACCTGTATACTTGTTGATCTTGAGTCTGGCCCTTAATTCATCTCTGCAGTGGCGAGGCAGTGCATGCGTACGTGTGTACTGCAGCCACCAAGTAATCGACAGTTTTGAATTGATCTTTTATGCTGTATTGGCGAGGCCGTACACGCATGCGTGTACGGCAGCCAATCAAATCTTCGATGATCTTAAAGTGACAATTTCAATTGTTTTAAATTGATTTAGTCGATTTGATAAATTGTTATTTATCTCTGTTGATGATTTAAATCTGCTGATTTATTGTTTAACACTGTTAAGTGTTATATTTTCGTTATCCGATTTCTTTGTTTAAAGAATCGGATAGACGGGAATTATTGTGACTGTCGTCTATTTAAATTATTACTGCCTATATGCACTAATAAACTGGTTTGAATTAGACTGACCTGGGTATTATTTTCTTTTGAATATAATACTCGGGTCAGACCCGAGTTATTTCAGGTTGTAGATTTTCTTCTTTGAGTTGCTGTTCAGGATTTGAAGACTTTTCACATCCTCTGAAGTTGTCAGTGTCATTTTGTAGCAGTCGTGTCAGTGTATAGAACGATATGTATTCATGTATATTAGTTGATAATGTACTTGTATATATAACTTCTAGAGTCGACAGTTGTAGTTGTATCATATGTATTGTGTCAATTATGTATCAACTGACATCAGTTATATATATATGAGACTTTTGTTTTTATCTGTGTTCCGCATTTATATTATCTGTGTTATTGTTATATCTAATGTCCTAAACTATTATGAACTATCGTAGTTTGTTTTATACTGATAATTGGATATGTCGATGGGAGTAAATAAATAATAGATAAAAAAAAGTATATACCACTCCTACCGAGATAACCAATATTAGTGTAAGGCCAATTACGGATGGTCGCTCCTATCCAGCCTTATTCTTCGTAATAATAGACAGTATTTCTTTTAATACTCTTTGTTATTATGAGCATAGAGGTGGGGCGTCACAGTTGGTATCAGAGCTTGGGGTTTATGGACATAATATAAAACATAACTTGGATGGAACATATGTTACAACTATTGGTCGATGTTTTATTTGTGATTTGAGTCAAAATTAAAGTTTTGAAATTTTGATGAAATTTTTAAATATCTTTATTTAAAAATAATAGTGAAACTGTGTTCTGATGATTTGATTGATTTGTGTTCTGTTTATCAGAGTGCGCAGCGGAAACAGTGAAACTGTCTTCGCTGAGTACAACTGATAATCTTTTCGATTTAAAAATCAAAATACGAAAGTGATATGAATTTCATTTGTTGTTTACATAGCTGTAATTATTTTATTTCTTTGAGAATTTCGAATCCGAATTGTGGATTCGAAGAAATTGCAGATATGTGATTTTTGTTGAAATTTCCGCTGGCTTTCTTTTGTACTAATCATCTATTGATTAGTTTTTGCTGTTTTGAATTATCTTCATTGAAGATACATTCGAATGATTTCTTTGTTCATTCCGTAATACGTGCAAAAATTTGAATTGCATGTTACTGCATTTATTTTACGTTGAACCGATGCTTGGTTATGATACGTATTTTGTTGCCGTTATTTTTATAACGGGATTTTTACACCAATGCTGAATTTTTGAGGCACGGTGTTTTGTTGACAATTTTAATGAATGAAGATTCACTGATGTCACATTTTGATGTGAATTCTTTTGATGAGATATTTGTTGTTTTAAAAAAAAAATTCTGTCGCTTTGACTTCAGTAACAACCAAATTTTTAAAGGTGGATTTTCAAGCGGTTATTCCGCAATATTGATTTGTAACCGTTTTTACGGCATTTTGAGAAGTACAATTTCCTTATCGAAATTGTTACTGATTTGCTGTTTTAATCACGTGATTGGAAAATTGTTTTAAAATGAAAATTGTTTTAAAAAAAAAATCGTAACAGTTTGCGTTTTCAAAAGAATGAGAAAGCGACTTAAACGATTCAGCAAAATCGAGGATTATGACCCCTTTCTTTTACTGTTTCGCTTAACTCCGGACTTGTCCAGTTGAGAAGGTGAATTGTTATTTTTACAAAATAAATAAAATTGCTTTCAGAAATTTAACAGTTTACGCTTTCAAAAGAATGAGGAAGTGATTTAAACGTTTCAGCAAAATCGAGGACTATGACCCCTTTCTTTTACTGATTCGCTTAATTCCGGACTTGTCCGTTTGAGAATGTGAAATGTATTTTTACAAAATACACAATTTTGCACTTTCAAGGAAACGATGAAGAGAATCAAACGATTTAGTAAAACACGTGGTATGGGACATGTGCGTTTGCTATTTCGGTTAATTCCGGACTCGTTAATTGAAATATTTGATGATTTTGTGTGCTTTCGAGCCACTATGAGGACCTTCGGGTCATTTGTTGGGCTTTCGGGCCACTCTGCGGACCTTCGGGTCATTTGTTGGGCTTTCGGGCCACTCTGCGGACCTTCGGGTCAAATACCAGTACTAGACCTTCGGGTCACTCTGCGGACCTCCGGGTCAATCTGATGGGCGCCAAAATTATGTTGAGTACTTGGTAGGCTTCGGCCATATGTTGTTGCACGTGCGGCGAATTAAAAACTCGCCATCTAATGGGATCGATCCAAGCTTTTATGTTGATTTTCTAGTCTTCGTAATTGATTTCTAGATATTTGTTGTTTCCAATTATCTGCAGGTAATTGGATATTTGTTGATATGAGTTCTGATTATCGTTTTTGATAATCGGATATTTGTTGTTTCTAATTATCGCTTGTGATAATTAGATATTTGTTGATATGAGTTCTGATTATCGTTTTTGATAATCGGATATTTGTTGATTCTAATTATCGCCTGTGATAATTAGATATTTGTTGATATGAGTTCTGATTATCGTTTTTGATAATCGGATATTTGCTGATTTGAGATTTAATTATCGTCTTTGATAATTAAATATTTGTTGATTTTAGATTTAATTATCGCTGTTAGATAATTAAATATTTGTTGATTCGAGATTTAATTATCGCTTCAGATAATTAAATATTTGTTGATTTAATTATCGTCTTTGATAATTAAATATTTGCTGATTTGAGATTTAATTATCGTCTTTGATAATTAAATATTTGTTGATTTAATTATCGTCTTTGATAATTAAATATTTGTTGATTTTAGATTTAATTATCGCTGTTAGATAATTAAATATTTGATGATTTGAGATTTAATTATCGCTTCAGATAATTAAATATTTGTTGATTTAATTATCGTCTTTGATAATTAAATATTTGCTGATTTGAGATTTAATTATCGTCTTTGATAATTAAATATTTGTTGATTTAATTATCGTCTTTGATAATTAAATATTTGTTGATTTTAGATTTAATTATCGCTGTTAGATAATTAAATATTTGATGATTTGAGATTTAATTATCGTCTTTGATAATTAAATATTTGTTGATTTAATTATCGTCTTTGATAATTAAATATTTGCTGATTTGAGATTTAATTATCGTCTTTGATAATTAAATATTTGTTGATTTTAGATTTAATTATCGCTGTTAGATAATTAAATATTTGATGATTTGAGATTTAATTATCGTCTTTGATAATTAAATATTTGTTGATTTAATTATCGTCTTTGATAATTAAATATTTGCTGATTTGAGATTTAATTATCGTCTTTGATAATTAAATATTTGTTGATTTTAGATTTAATTATCGCTGTTAGATAATTAAATATTTGCTGATTTGAGATTTAATTATCGTCTTTGATAATTAAATATTTGTTGATTTTAGATTTAATTATCGCTGTTAGATAATTAAATATTTGATGATTTGAGATTTAATTATCGTCTTTGATAATTAAATATTTGTTGATTTAATTATCATCTTTGATAATTAAATATTTGCTGATTTGAGATTTAATTATCGTCTTTGATAATTAAATATTTGTTGATTTTAGATTTAATTATCGCTGTTAGATAATTAAATATTTGATGATTTGAGATTTAATTATCGTCTTTGATAATTAAATATTTGTTGATTTAATTATCGTCTTTGATAATTAAATATTTGCTGATTTGAGATTTAATTATCGTCTTTGATAATTAAATAATTGTTGATTTTAGATTTAATTATCGCTGTTAGATAATTAAATATTTGATGATTCGAGATTTAATTATCGCTTCAGATAATTAAATATTTGTCGATTTAATTATCGTCTTTGATAATTAAATATTTGCGACTTTTGAGATTTGAGCTTCGTCTTTTTCTCTGGCGATTCAGGTGAGTAATTTGATTTACTCACATTCAATTCGTGCTCTGTATGGGATTTCTGCTCTGTTTTTCCTTCTCTTTTAGTTGCTGGAACTTGATTGTTCTTGCTTTTGTTAGTCGTCTGATTTTGATCCCTGATTCCCATGAGGTTGATTCTTTTGATTTGAAGCAGTCGAACCTTTCGATTTCTTATCTGATACTTCCCAACTGACACTTGCTTTGCTTATACATTCGACATTGCCATGCTCTTTTGGTTGTTACCTTTTATCCATTTATTCCCTATGATTGCGTGGACGCAATTTTTATAAGGAGGGGAGTCTGTAACAACCCGAGGTTTCACATTAATTAATTTCGTCAGTAAACGATTAATCTGTGGGATAATTGATGTTAAGTGTTTTAATCAGTGTAAATCCTTTTACAATTCATTAAGGGTTTGTGGGCTTTGAATCCTGGCCCAAGTTTTGGGATGCTGTGATAATTTAATAAGGCCAGTACTCGTTTTCTTTTCCATCGATTCATTTTTCGCTAACCCTAATTAAATCAAACGAAAGAAAAATAAATGGCGGATGCTTCGCTCCTTTCGTACGCCTCCCCAGAATTAGGGCTTTTGATCTCGAAGGCGCTGACTTTGATTCGCTCCAGCGAAGGTTGGACTCGTTGCTTCTCTCGATCAATTACAGAGGTGAGTAATTATAGTTACTCACATCTAATTCAGTTTTGGTGATTCCTCTGAGTTTGTTGACTTCGTGTAATCTGATGGGCACGGATTTGATTTATTTCGTGAAAATTACGGCTTGTTCGATCTTGACTTTGAACAGTTCATTTTCGTTCTTATTACCTTCGATGTGATATTGTCTTGGTTCATTGTCATATTGCTGGAGTGACTTCGACATTGACTTTTGTAGTAGGTTCCTTACTTTTCAATTGTTGCTTTGAGTTTGAACTGCTACCTTGAATTCTATAACATGTTTTACTTCGGCCTTGCCACTGTTTCGAATTGTGAGTTAATTGATTTTCTGAATTTCGTGGCGGTGGGTTTTGATATTCGTTGTGACAGTGTTTATATTATGGTTTGTAGCCATCCTGTATTGCTTGATTTAAAACTCTGGTAATTTCATTTTGAAATTGGAATTGATAAAAAGTAAATTTGTAAATGTAAAATGGGATTCGACATTGTCGTGTTGGCTTTATTTGAACTACCTGTATCACCGCTTATACTGGTGCTTCTTCATTTTGATTTAGACATGTATGTATATTTATATGTGTGCATACCTGCGTTTTCGATGTTGGTATCGCATGCCTCCTTAACTGTGTTCACAGTGTTGTTCCTTGTACTCGAATTGAACTGTGGTTTCACAGTGTCGAGTTGTACACATATGTGTATTTTTGTGTTCATTTGTTTCTTGATCATTTTTATACTACAGTTTGGTCGTACTGATCATTCTTGTATACATACTGGAGAAATTTCACTGATTCGAACTATGCCCTGTCTAGTTCAATGGATCTGCATTTTTGATTTTTGACTTTGTCGTTGTTGTGACTTCGGCCTTTATGTCTCTGACATGTTTACTGTCACCTGACTTCGATTGGTTAAACCTGTTGGCTTCTCTATTGTAGGTTTAACCCGATGCTTGAAATGCAGTTTTATCACCATGTTGCCTCGATGCCTTTCACTTCAACTTACTGTTGTACCATGATTTGTGAACTTGCCTTAAGTATATTTTGGAGTTAGTTTACATGAGGATAATTAGTTGTTTTTGTTTGACGCTTCACTGCTGTCTGCATTTGGATAACTCATGGCTTGATTGAGTTGTTGCCATCTGTTGGCATCAACTTCTTCATGTCTACATTTTTATAATCTGGTGGTTGTTGACCCAGTGGGCTTCTGCCACACACACTTGGATACTTGGGTTTATCTGAGCAGTGTGCATTTTGTCACTTGTGCTCTGGTCTTTGAATTTGAATATGTTGCATTCACCATAGCTTGACTGTCCAGACCTTTTCATTCGTTCCCTGTCTAGACTCTGACCATCTTTGTTGTCACCTGACTTCGTCTTTTGGGGTGTCACTGCGGTATTATATTATATATGTTGCCATTTTGTACATCCAGGTGCTTGAGGCTTGTTATATTCTTGGTCGAATTCATTTCTGAGTTGGATATAATTTGTCTCTCTGATCTATTTGTTGAGTTTATACACTTTTGTTGTATGGTCAGTGGTGCACTTGGTTACTTCTGACATGTTCATCCCTGTCTGGAGTAGCTTCTGCATTGTTTCATTTGGCATTTCATCTTGAACCACGTCTGCAGCACTGAACTTAGTCTCAGTGGTGTATTTACCTTATGTTCATTATAAGCTCGAGTGGTGTGCTGTAGCCTTGGTCATTGCTGTCCTGACCTGTATACTTGTTGATCTTGAGTCTGGCCCTTAATTCATCTCTGCAGTGGCGAGGCAGTGCACGCGTACGTGTGTACTGCAGCCACCAAGTAATCGACAGTTTTGAATTGATCTTTTATGCTGTATTGGCGAGGCCGTACACGCGTGCGTGTACGGCAGCCAATCAAATCTTCGATGATCTTAAAGTGACAATTTCAATTGTTTTAAATTGATTTAGTCGATTTGATAAATTGTTATTTATCTCTGTTGATGATTTAAATCTGCTGATTTATTGTTTAACACTGTTAAGTGTTATATTTTCGTTATCCGATTTCTTTGTTTAAAGAATCGGATAGACGGGAATTATTGTGACTGTCGTCTATTTAAATTATTACTGCCTATATGCACTAATAAACTGGTTTGAATTAGACTGACCTGGGTATTATTTTCTTTTGAATATAATACTCGGGTCAGACCTGAGTTATTTCAGGTTGTAGATTTTCTTCTTTGAGTTGCTGTTCAGGATTTGAAGACTTTTCACATCCTCTGAAGTTGTCAGTGTCATTTTGTAGCAGTCGTGTCAGTGTATAGAACGATATGTATTCATGTATATTAGTTGATAATGTACTTGTATATATAACTTCTAGAGTCGACAGTTGTAGTTGTATCATATGTATTGTGTCAATTATGTATCAACTGACATCAGTTATATATATATGAGACTTTTGTTTTTATCTGTGTTCCGCATTTATATTATCTGTGTTATTGTTATATCTAATGTCCTAAACTATTATGAACTATCGTAGTTTGTTTTATACTGATAATTGGATATGTCGATGGGAGTAAATAAATAATAGATAAAAAAAAAGTATATACCACTCCTACCGAGATAACCAATATTAGTGTAAGGCCAATTACGGATGGTCGCTCCTATCCAGCCTTATTCTTCGTAATAATAGACAGTATTTCTTTTAATACTCTTTTTTATTATGAGCATAGAGGTGGGGCGTCACAGTTGGTATCAGAGCTTGGGGTTTATGGACATAATATAAAACATAACTTGGATGGAACATATGTTACAACTATTGGGTGTGATTGTAGCCCGTAAATCAATTAGGTGATCTTGTAGCCTAATTAAATCAAGGGAGTTTTCCTTGGACTTGGAGACAGAAGGGTGTATCTCGTGGCCTTGAAATCGAGGTTGTGTTATCGACTTAATATTTGAAAAGAAATCTGCACAAGAAATTGTGTGGGACTGGATGTAGGGTAACTCTGAACCCGTATAAAATTTCGGTATGTACTTTCCTTTACTGCTTTTGTTTACTGTTTGCATCTGTGTCTGGTTCTGTGATTGTCTCTGTGTTTGTGAATTGCATATGTTTGTGTTTAATTTGAAAAGATTTCAAAATTTCCATAAAATCCATTAAACACTATTCACCCCCCCTCTCTTGTGTTAATCCAGCCTTAAGATCCGTAATCCGCATTTCCAACATTTGGTATCAGAGCATTGGTTTTCAAAGTTTTCAAATGGTTGCCAACACTAGTAATGTCAACACTATCACTAGTTCATTTGTAGAGGGTCAGTCTACTGCCAGACCACCACTTTTTAATGGCAGTAACTATGCATATTGGGCATGTAGGATGAAATCTATTTACAAGCAATAGGATTAGACACTTGGAATATCACACAAACTGAATACATTGAACCCACAACTGATTTTCCACAATGGACTGCTGAGCAAAAGACTGTTGCACAAAACAATTCCAAAGCCATGAATATTATATTCTGTTCACTTGATAGGAATTAGTTTAATAGAGTATCTCTCTGTAAGTCTGCATATGAGATCTGGAAAACCTTGCAAGTTACTCATGAAGGAACAAGCAAAGTTAAACAGACCAAAATATCTATCTTGACCAATCGGTTTCAATTGTTCAAGGTGAATCCAAATAAGTCTATTTCAGACATGTACAGTAGGTTTCAAGACATTGTGTACTTAGTAATTGCATTAGGAAAGAACTTTTCCGAAGAAGATCAAGTTAGAAAAATTCTGAAGTCACTCACTCCGAAATGGGATCAGAAGACTCTAGCAATTGAAGAGGCTAATGATATTAGCACTCTGAAAATTGAAGAATTAATTGGGAATTTGACGTCGTTTGAAGTACAAATGCAAGGGAGAATAGAAAGCAAGGCCTTAGAAAAGAAGTTAATAGCGTTCAATGTAATAACGTATGGTTCGGACTCAAACTGTGATGACGATGAAGAAATTGCCTTGATGATAAGGAATTTTAGAAAGTTTCTGAAGTACAGAAAGATGAACAATTACAGGAGAAATGATCACAAGAATTCTGGAAATACTAATGAGACTCAAAACAATGTCAGATGCTACAATTGTGATGAGCCAGGCCACTTAAAAAGAGATTGTCCGCATCCGTATAAACAGAAATTTTCTCCAAGTAATGATTCATCAAGGAAAAGAAAGAGAGCATATACTGCTACACTAGACGATTCAGACTCATCCTCTAGTGATGAAGATCAAGAGACGGAAAATTCAAACATGTGCTTTACAACTATTCACGAGTCTGATGATCTCGGAAATATGGATCTAAAAATAGGTGCACATTTAAATTATATTGATCGAAATTGCTTGTTTGAATGTTTGGTTGTTTGCATGTTTTGAAATTGCCTGCTGTTTGAATTTAAAATTTTGATTTTCAAAATAATATTACTTTAATAATATTTTAATATTAAAATATTAATATTAAAGTGTTATTATATTTAATATTATTTCAGATAACATATAAATTAGATTATATGATATATAGATATAGATATTAAATAAAGTAGGAAAAATAAGTCACATGATTTAGGGGACCCATGTCGACATGACCCTACCCCCCATGTCGACATCCCTGCCAGAAATTTGAAGTTCAAATTTGAATTCAAAACTTTGAATTTCTCTCCACCTTTTCACCAACTCCAAAGCTCTAAAAAGGTATCTCTTGACCAGAGAACATGGCTCTTAGATATCTATTTATCTCCTTAACTTTATCCTATCTTTTCACTTTCATTTCAAAATTCAAACTCTCTTTCAAACTCTCAAGCTCTCTACTTTCTTCAAAAATGGCTTCCTCAAGCACTCCATCCACCATAAGACTGTCCAAGGCCACCAAAGAGTTCCTCTACAATGATCTGTAAGCTATCAAAGCTTACATTAGCTATGTAAACTTTGGAAAGGTCCATACGGGAAAATTTGCTATCTTTTGTGATTTTCCTTTATATGAGGTCAATGTTATTTTCGAAGAGAATCAAATTCTTAGCTTCATTGATGATTCTCAAAATGATTTTGTTTGTTATTCGAATCTTGTCAAAATGTTTTATGCAAATTTGAATCGTGGTTTTTATGAAGGAAATGAAGGGGAAGTGTGGAGTAGCGTTAAAGGAACGCGTATTTTTTTAAATAGTGTGATTTTGGGTAACATTCTTGGTTGTAAGAGTACGGGAATGGATCTTTTGGATTTTAAAATTGATGAACATGATCGTGAGACATTTCGTTACATTTTTGAAGGGGATGATAACTTTGAGTTTATAAACCGAAATTTCTGACCTAATGCTAGAATTGTAAACCTTCTTTTACAACATACCATAACTCCAAGATCGGGAAATTTCAATCACCCGACCTTAAAAGTTTGTAAGGCTCTTTTTGCTATTTTTTGGCACTATGACATTAATTGGGCGCAAGTGATTTTGGATGAACTTCATCTCAAAAATTTTACTTTAGGTGAAAACACTTTATACCAGGGAATTTACCTCACTCGGATTTTAAACTAGTTTGGTGTTGATTATAAGAGAAAGGAGTTCATTTCTAGAAAAGTGTTTAACCATGCTAACATCTCTCTCATGAGAATTCCGCCTGTGTTTCAACCATATGAAAAACTTGCCGAAAAGGATGAGAGATTGGCTCATGAAGAGAGGGAAGAAGAAGATAAGGAGGAGGAGGAGGAAGAAGGGGAGGAGATGGAAATTGAAGAAGAAGGACAGGAGGAGGAAGAGACTTCTTTGGAAAGCATTGAATACGCTATCACTCCTACCAATCCATCCAACCAAACACTTCTCAAGAACCAAAAGATTATCGTGGAAAACCAACGGATTCTCAAAAGATCTGTTAGTAAAAAGTTAGACAAGATTTCCACCAAAATGAACAAGTTCTTTGGGAAAGTGAGTCGCAAGCTTAGATTATCATCATCTTCATCATCCTCTAACTAATACTTGTTTCATTTCACGTTGTATTAGTTTGTAGCTCTCTTTAGTTAATGTTATGTAACGTTTTAGTAACATTAACTAAAATTATCTCAATGAAAATCCTTTATTTCTGTTTATTAGCTCTAAAATATCTCTGGAATGCTTATTATATAGGTTTATATATATAGACTTGTACATAATATAAAGAAACAAAGCAAATTGCCAAAATTAACAAGGGCATGTCGACATCCCCCTACCCTCCATGTCGACATGTAACGGCCAAAATCTGTTTTTTGTTTTGAAATTGGAACTGTAACATCCCGCCTTTTTGTACGCTTCAAGCAGACACGCATGCCGACTCAAACCATACAGAAGGGCGGATTGTTATTGGGGTGAATAAGAAAAAATAGAGAAAGAAAAAAAATAGAATCTCGCAGCGGAATGAAAAAATATAATAATCAAATAACAGTTCATGAAGCTGTATACAAAATATTTGATTATACTTATACAATACAAAATCAGAGTTACACATATCAAAGATAAATAAATGATAATGCAGCGGAATAGTATGATGCAGTGGAGTAAATATAGTAACTAATAGTAGTACAAATCTTCGTCTTCGTCCTCCAGAAATAAGGTCTTCAAATCCTGAAATGCTCAGGCTGACCCGAGCGAATTGAAAAGACAAAACACTCGAGTCAGAACTAAAAGATCTTATGTAAGTCAAATCAACGGTAAATAAATATGAGTGTAAATGGCGTCGGAGATGTTTACGGGGGTTTACATCTCTTATCCAGTGTCTAACGTGACTGCAGTAACCTAAGAGATGTTCGGGATTCACATCTCCTAAGGATCCGTTAAACTATCTACTATGTAGTACAATACGTTATTATAATATGTCTACAGTAATATAAACCATTATAATAGCATTAAGGCGTTACATTTTCCCCCTTAACACATTTTATTTCCCATAGTCTATACAGTACCGTAATCCCACCCGTACTGGGTGCCATCAGAGGGCACTCCATAGGTATGGTACAAACCAAACTCGTGAAGGCGCGCTAGGGTAGGTGACACGGCACAACTAGGAATTCCAGGGTAGATATACCAATTACACTTCCGGACCGGTGGTAACGCATAGCAGCTACTACCGCCCACCTCGGAACACTCCCGAATCAAAAAAAATCGAGGGGTGGCCACCAAATAAATCGCAAAGTCAGAATATAGTATCGATGGAATGTGCCCAATCGGAGGAATGACCTCACTCAGCCCGTCAATTGCTCCTGTTTTAGCCACCTTAAGCTAACTCATGGGAGTCAGGTCCATGTATATACCTTTAGGATCGTCGCCACCATCCTACTTCATTCTGGAATCTCCACCGCGTACACAGTTGTCAAAGTGGTTTTCGGTATTGGCAGAGAGTATGACAATATCCGATCCCGATCTCTTTAACAACCAGTTGCTTATTACACACCGGATGGTTCTTTTACATTTCCAAAATCATTTCATAATCGATATCAAAATATCATATTCAATTCAAATCATATCACTTTTAAAATCATTACTTACTTCCGAAATTATATCACATTGAAATCATAGTTCGAAATTATATTTCCTTTCAAAAGTCATGTTTCCAAAATAGGTTAAACTCTCATTTCAAAATTATCATATTAACCCAAATATGCCATTTAAATCCCAACTTAGGTTATAATGTCGCTTAACCACATTCACTTTAAAAATCAAGGATTTGAATATAAACCCATCCATTTTACTTAGTTTGGAATTTAGAAGAAAATAGTTTTAAATAGTTATAAATAGTTAATATAGATTTAAAATAGATTAAATATAATTAAAATAGATTAAATAGCTTTAAAATAGATTAATTAGATTTAAAATAAGTCAAATGGTTTAATTAGTTTAAAATTTTGAAAATCTTAATAATTAAAGCCTTTTAAAATAATATATTTAAAACGGTTTATATGAAAAATATGAATTTGAAATTTATATCCATTTAAAATATTTATTTCATTCCAACCGATTTTGACCATTTCGATGTCCCAAAACCCAATTTAAAATTTTCTGATTCAGAATTCTAAATAAATATTAAATTCAATATCGCTTAAATCCATGTTGAAACATCGATTTAATTACTCAAATTTCAATATATTTCAAAGTTATACTTCAACGATTTTATTAACTCAATTTCGATAAACTTCTCTTGTATTTCAAATTCACTATAAAATTTTAATTTTATTCCTTCAACAAATCTTTCAAAACAATTCGATTTTAATATAAAACTCGAAGTTCGATAAAAATTCGATTTATATAACCCAATTTTTATTTCAAAATATCATTTAACTCAATGCAAAACTTAAGGATTCAAAATCATTTAAATTTAACCAATCCGATGTCCATATATAATTCTCTACGCTAGGGTCAAGTGATATAGATATTTATCATTTCAATCCACAATTTACAATGTTACGGTTATATATCATTTCAAACCGCAATCCCGAATTTAATAACAAAATCCATAAAATCGCTCGAGTCTATCATTTCGACTCATAACGATTTTTCCTTAATCTATTGATCATTCTGGTATGTATCATTTCAACCCATAGTGAACTTGTAGTTTATAACGATATAAAATAAAACATCCATTCAAATATCAACAATCAACATCCATTTCAAACATCATCCAAATCAATCAATAAATATCAATATAGAACTGATAATCAATAACAGCTATTTAACTGGCAATTTATATTCAATAATAAATTAAATAACGATTTAATTCAAATAAATTCAAATTAATTGAGATGATGATTTAAAATATACCAAACAGTCATAAATTTCTAATCACATCATAAATTTAATTTAACAAACATAAGAAATTTTAGAAGTTGTGTGTGGGTTAAAACACTCACCTTTGAATTTAAATCGAATTTGAATTCCATTTAAGCCCAAAATTTGAACGGTCTCAGAATCCGTACAAACTAGCGTCAAAATGTCCAGAATTCCGATACGACCCTAACAAAAGAAACCGCGCGTGGATTGGAGTTCGTATGGAAAAGATATACGCGTTAGAACATTCAAAATTTAAAATTTTAAATAAAAAACAAAAATAACTAATTAAGGAATTACCCAATCACATTCGAACACACGTACTCATCCCTAAACTCTCGTTCGAACAGTACACGACCATTCAACTCAGGCCGCCACTTTCAATCGTCCACGAGCGCCACCAAGGAGCACCGCGACCCTGCCAGATTTCGTCGGCGACTCCACTCCGCCGCCACAAGGTACTCTGACCACCCACGCTCCCACGACATGCCTAGAAAACGCAGCCGCCGCCACATCATTTGAACCCTAATCGAAATTCTGACACCGATCCAACCGCCCATTCGACAAACTACCAGCACCGATGAGCTGCATGCGACGGTCTCCACAGCCCAGTAACCTTAATTCGACGATCAGTCGATGTCGATCGTACCACCATGAACGGTCGAGAATTCCTCCTTGAATTCCAGTCATACAGAAATCCAAATCGAAAAACAAACCGCAGTTTTGACCTACGCTCGATGAGAGCTTCAAAACGATATATAATTCGATATAGTTTGAGGAGATTTGATTTTGAAGTTGAAATTTGATTTGAAATTGAATTGGATAATTTAGGGTTTGTCTGCCATTAGAAAGAGAGGAACAAATGAAATTGTACGTATAGGAAAACTAAGTTGAGAAACACTAGACTTTATAACGATATATATATATATATATAGGCAAAACAAAATAGAAATGAATGGGCTCGATTAGTTTGGAAAGTTGAACAATAAACGACCCGAAAAACCCGTTCTGTCTCCGGAACAAAAATGGGTCATCCCATATATCAAAATAGATGCTTTTGATGATTTCAAATTCAATGGAAGAGGTTTCAAGTCCTAATTCTATCGTATGAAGAAGTTATGGTAAAATCAATTTATTTCAAATTGATTTCAATTAAATTGGTTTCTAGGCGTTTTGAGTCCGTTCGATCAAACGACAAGTCCGATCGCTACGAAACTTGAAATCCTATAATAATTCACCGTTACGGATCCGATGAAACTAGTTTCGTCAAAATCCGAGTCAGTGGCCAAAATGGCTATATTTCAGTTGATTAAATAAATTAATAAATAAATTAATTAAATCACTTTTTCCGTTTAAATTTTAATAATTTACAACTTCTATCATTTTTGATTTCTCAATCACTTACAATAATTTTAACAAATTTATATGTCAATTTAAAGTTGATTAATCCATCAATTCCAGTGTTAAATTTCACATTAAATTCAGAAATTATAAATTAAATTTACAATAATTCCATTTAATTGACCTTTCATCCAATTATTCAATCCATTATTATCAATTGGATGAAATTAACATTGGTTCAGGATCTATTACATTAATATTCTCAAATTTCATCTAAATTTCCATTAACGTAATATTTAAATATTTAATTTCATTTATTTGCAATCATTCCCAATTATTATAATTTAAATTTCAATAAATTGATAAATCTTGATATCCATTCTTTTTATTCAACTAATTGTCATATTATGAATAGAATTAACATTATTTCCAATTATTACCTTAATTTGCACTAACATAACATTGAATTTAGATTCATTGCAATTGATTACCAATTTTGATTTAATGGACTAAATAAATGGGTAACTTATAATAATTGTCACCATTAGCCTTTAATTACTTCTATAAGTTACTACTTCCAAACAAAAGTTATAAATACTTACATAACACCAATTTTATTCAATTACCATTAATTATATATTGATCCATCAATTGATTCAATATTTCCAGTTGGTTTCCTCATATTCAATTTATAGCCAAGTATAACTTATATATATTATTTCAATTAATTGGAATTCATTCAATTTATTAATTATTAACTTTAAATTGACATTTTTGCCATTCATTCTAGATATTGTTTCATTCATAACTCACAAATTTTTATTTATTTCAACATTAAATTGCAAAACTTAACTAAATTAACAATTTTTTAATTATCGAAAATTACGGGTCGTTACAGAAATTGGCATAACTACCTTGTGTCTTTTCATTTCAAACGATTTTCTAACTCTTTAAATACCTGTTTCTTCCAGAAAAATGCATACTTTCAATTCTCTTTAATTTCCATTGAATCTCTTCATATTTTATCAAAAAAATGGCCTCTCTTATTCATAATCTAAGTGAGAATCTTGAGAAACTCTAAATTCCTTCAAGAACATACTTACTTTTATCCTTCGCAATCAACGAAACTTAGAATTAAGCCAAATGCAGATGATAAAGGAACAAGAAAGGCACTTTGATGCCATTCGATGGATGATCTCTGCCCTCAACAAAGAAGAACTTGAAGCAAATCCAGAAGGAACTCTGAACAAAGATAATGAAGAATGGGATGCTATAAAGGAAGATCCTATCTTCGGTAAAGAAGGATGGGTTCAAGTTCCAAGAAATGTTTGATTTGACATATGTGGTTTGATTTACTTTGATTTGGTTTGAATTGTTTGGTTTGATTTGATTTGGTTTAGATTTGGTTGGATTTGGTTGGATTGATTTGACTATGGTGTGTCAAATATGATTGAACATGATGTGGTTTGATAAGAACATGATGTATATATTGATTGATTATGTTTAATATTTTCATATCTCTCACATTTACCTTACTATATTTTACTCATATTATTATCTGTCTCATTTACATTCTACTATAATGTGTTATTATCATATACGGTGCTATAGTATAAAGTTTAAGGGAATAGGATTAGTTTTTGTTGATGACAAAGGGGGAGAATTATAAAATAAGTTAGATATGCTTAGATTAAGGGGGAGTCGGAGTAGAATCGAAATTTGTTGGAGTAGATTTTATAAACAAAGGTTATCATCATCAAAAAGAGGGATTGTTAGTTCCTGAGATCGATGGATTTGATGACAACAACCTTAAGACTTGTTATAAAATATAAATACTAATATTCTTGTCTAGATATATATGTATATGCAGGGTATATATGCAAGTACTAAGAATGAAAACTGTATAGTATAGAGATTCAAGAATGATGAATTCAAGATTGAAGAAATCAAGGCCGAAGACTCATGAGTATCAAGAGTTCAAGATATCAAGATAAGTACTAGAGTCTAGATTTATGTTAAAACTTCATAATAGCACTAAAATCTTTATTCGGATTTTAATTGTGGAATGGAATCCACCTTCTCGCTTTAATAGTGGGATGGAACCCACGACCTCTTTAGTGGGATG
Source organism: Allium fistulosum (assembly GCA_030737815.1). NCBI lineage: Eukaryota > Viridiplantae > Streptophyta > Magnoliopsida > Asparagales > Amaryllidaceae > Allium > Allium fistulosum. The sequence continues at coordinate 790,848,789 of CM060902.1, read as the reverse complement.
GAATCCACGAAATATTCAAAATAATTTATTTTAACTATTTTTTTCCAAAAACTATCTTTTTAAGAGTCATCTCTATCAATTTAAATATTTTAGCCTTAATTCTAAAACTATTCTTATCATCTTTTAATATTTTGATCTCAAAATCATCTCTTGTTTTTTAAACTATCTCTTGATTTTAATATTTTAGCTTTAAATCTAACAAATATATTTTAAAGAAGTCTATAGTTAGTTTTTAATATTACTTTTATATTATAGATTATATATTTTAAGATTACTTTCTAAACTCTTTTATAAGTTTAAACTATATTCAAAATGGTTTACAAAGTTTAGAAATTGTTTTGACAAGTTTTAGAATAGAAATCATTTTAAAGAAAAATCAATTTTCAAAAGCATGTCGACATCCCTATACCCCCCCCCCCATGTCGATATGGTAGCCGTAGATTTCAAATTTCAAAAGAAGTGTCTATTCATCATAATCTTTCGCGAATGGACATGACCGTTGTTCTCCTATATATACCAGTTGTTTTCAACAAATTTTAAGTTAGTTTTTCTTCATTTATTCACTCCTTCTTCTCCGCTCAAATATTCTCTTACATTTCAAACGCTTTAACAAAATTCTGTCGAATTCCTAAGTGAATCAAACTCGATCGTCTCTAGTTTGATTCTCTGCCACTCTCTCTCAAAGATCTCAGTGCTATTCAGAGTTATAGGATCATTTGTAATCAAAGATCGAAAGATCGAAGTGTAGTGAGTCTCTTTCTATTAAAGTGTGATTGGAAACGGTGTGATTGTGACCCATAAATCAATTGGGTGTGATTGTAGCCCGTAAATCAATTAGGTGATCTTGTAGCCTAGTTAAATCAAGAAAGTTTGCCCTGGACTTGGAGACGGGATGGTGTATCTCATGGCCTTGAAATCGAGGTTGTAATATCGAGATTATATTTGAAAAGAAATCTGCACAAGAAATTGTGAGGGACCGGATGTAGGGTAACTCCGAACCAGTATAAAATTCCGGTGTGTTCTTTCCTTTACTAGTTTTATTTACTATTTGCATTTGTGTTTGGTTCTGTGATTGTCTATGTGTTTGTGAATTGCTTCTGTTTATGTTTAATTTGAAAAGATTTCAAAAATTCCATAAAATCCATTAAACACTTTCACCCCCCTCTAGTGTTAATCCAGCCTTAAGATCTGTAATCCGCATTTACAACATATGACTCTAAAAGAGAGATGTGAGTAGAAAAAGAAGGTGAATGAGTTGTCAAAGAAGGGCTTCATTAGGAGAAGCATTTCAGAATGCAGAGCACCTGTCATGTTCGCCAACAAGGCAGATGATTCTTTGAGATTTTGTGTCGATTATAGGGAGCTGAATAAACTGACAAAGAAGAATCCATATCCACCGCCTCGTATAGACGATCTCTTTGATCATTTGGTTAGATCAAAGGTATTCTCACAGCTTGATTTGGTTACCAGATTCCACTAGTTTCATGTAGCTGGGGATAATATCCAGAAGACTGCTTTTCGTACACCTGACGGACTTTATGAGTGGTTAGTCATGCCTTTTAGACTAACCAATGCATTTGCCTATTTTTTTGGATCTCATGAGCCAAGTTTTCAGACAGTTGTTAAACAAGTTCATTGTGGTATTTGTGGATGACATTTTAGTCTATTCGAAGAGCAACGAGGAGCACGCATTGTGATTAGTGGAATTGCTCAATACACTACGTGTAAGCTAAAGGCAAAGTTTTCAAAGTGCCAATTTTGGCCAGAGAAAGTACGCTTTTTGGGACACATTGCCTTGGAAAGTGTGATGGCGGTTGATCACATTAAAGTTGCTGCAGTTCAAGATTGCCAAGTGCCGAAGAATGCCATGAACGTGAGGAGTTTCCTTAGTTTGGCGGGCTACTATAGGAAGTTCATTATGGACTTTGTGAAGATCTCTGCCCCTTTGATTTGCCTCACCAAGAAGATTTTATTTTTCCTATGGGATGAGAAGTATGAGGATACTTTTATTAAGCCGAAGGAGGCGTTGACTAGTGCACCTGTTTTGGTATTACCCAATAGTACAAAAGGATTCATAGTATATACCGACGCTTGTTGCACAGGGTTGGAAGTGGTCTTGATGCAAGAAGGAAGAGTGGTGAGTTACGTTAGTTGACAATTGAAGGTCCGTGAGACACTACACCAAAACAGGTGATTCCCAATGAGTATAACTGTCGCAAACAGTTTCAGCAACGCTTATTAGCGTCGCTGTAGGGGCGTCGCAATTTATTGTCAACGCTTATAAGCATTGGCGAGTTTAGTTTCCCAACGCTTATAAGCGTTGGAAGACTGTATTCGCCAACGCTTATAAACGTTGGTGTATATTATTTAACAATGCTTATAAACGTTGGCAAATTAACCATCCAACATTGTTTAATTTTCTATGCTGACGCTTATAAGCGTTGGTAAATTTTAATTGCCAACGCTTATAACGCTGAAATATTTTCATTCTCAATATAATCAATTATTTTAACATTAATAAACAATTAATAACTAACATGATATGCATTATTATACTACATTCAATGGGAACCCAAAATTTACAATATTCATGATCAAATAACAACATATATTTCATAGTCAACTACTTCATAACATAAGGAAGAAAAAAAAAAGTTATTCATTTTCCATGTGATTAAAGCACATGATCAACCCTTATTGCATTCTCACTTGAGCATCTAAACCAAGGTACAATATTGAACACGAATCAAAAATGTAATAATAATACATACTAACAATGACCAAAACATTACAAGGTAGACTGCCTATTTCTCTAACATCAGTGTATAACATTAATAAGTATGCAGCAAATCTAGTAGTACTCCAGAAGAAAAGGCTCGTCGAGTCGAACTTCTTAATAGTATTCCAAAACTATCTGATGCGGCTACATCCAGACCTAGTGCAAGAGAGTGCTGCCTGCAAGTTACAAGGACCGATTTAAAGGCTACACAGAACATACATGCAGCAAAAGCATCATGCTATTTACATGCACAGCATCACAAACATTATGCTATTTGAATGAATATTGTTGCCTAGGATTCCAGTATGCTTCTAGAAAATGATTAGTTGTTGCTTGCTTTTAGCTGTTATACATGTGTGGGACCATCCATGCTTTTGATATAAGAAAGTTGTTAAAATGAATAAAAGAGCAAGGTATTGACAAATTTCTTTCTCCTTATCACAAACATGGCGCAGCAGATTTCGATGGTAGTGGCAGTGACTCTCAATTTCCAAACTTCGCTCTTACCCACTATCATCAATATACTATGTCAAATAGTTTCCGCCAAGGTTTTATGGTTTTAATGGAAGAAGATCCTGTCATCACTTACAAAGCAAGTCTCAACTCCAAAATGTTACATGTTTATCCACTTTCTTTGTTCAAACATATATATGTTGTAGTTAATCTATGTAAATGAATATGAATTTGTATAACTTCTCCACGTAATTACAGTTAAGGCAGTAGGTTCATTTTTCATATCTAGGTAACTGCCCAGTACTTAGAGGAATGGAGATGAAGTGGAAAACTACAAACAAAAAGTAGTGAACAGGAATGACATAATATAGGAAGTGATATAAATTCAGTACTAAACCTGAAATCATCCCTCTTCTTCTAAATGGTTACCAATGAAAGATCAATCTGAGCTCCAGATAGCACTAGCAACTCAAACAACATCCTGCATATTTATCACTTAGTCAAAAATAAAAGAAATGACTAATGCTTTAAGATTTGAATATTCAAAAATATGTAGAGAAATCATATATTTCTAAATCATATAAGCTGATTGATATCACCCCGGACAAAGAGCTACCCGAATACATAAATGTTGGAGAAGGTGACTGCCATAAAGTGTACACTGAATACTCTTGGAAACTACTTGTTTGCACACATTGTAACTCCTTTGGACATGCTTCTAATACCTGTGACATGCACACTTCAACTAATATTTCTGATACTCCTCAAGTGCAAGCCTCTATCCTAAGTTCTGATGCCCAAAGAAAAATCTCCTATGCCAATAACCTTGAAGCCAACCATGATACAAACTCCAACCCAGCAACTTATCCCATCCCCAAGGTTTTGTAAATAGAAATTGTCATGGGCTAAATTTGTACTTATGGATCCGTTATCAAATTTTAATATTAAAAAAAAGTAAATATAAAAAAAGCTTTCCAGAAAACAATACTGCTCGTTGTAGTCTGATTGTCATTTGTTTCCGATTTGCATGTTGTAAAAACGTCGAACGTCATAAGCTATTTCTCAGATACTGCATAAGGCTATTTCTACATCATTTGGTACAGTGCTATCATTTCTTACAGGATACATGGACTGCATTTTTTATTTATTTATAAAATCTGTTAATTAAATATCAGACAGACACCTTAATCAAGATATGGAAGCTCATACTCGTTTGTGTTTTGGACTCATTTAACCAACAGTGTATCACAAGACAATATAAACTAGTAATGTAAGTTAAAATTTGTGAATATTACAGCTCAATTTTTATAATTGGCTAGAAGAGTCGAACAGAAACCCGCAAGTAATCGCCTAAAGCCTGTAAAGTTACCATTAATAATATTATCTTTGACTTGTCAGGTACAAAAGGAAAAAAACATGCAGCTTTTCCTCACACGAATCAATTAGTTTTTCAATTACAAAATCAATAATAAAGTACACAGTTGGTTACCCATCTTAAATGCTCTTCTTCGGTGCAACGTTCTTCGAATAATCCGCCATTTACTTGTGTTACGTACGCTCGCGCCCCAAACGTTTTCAGTCTCATGGACCATTTATTAACGGTCGCATTTACTCCATGGCAATTATATAACACATAATATAATAACAATAATAATAAATGCGATGTTCGACGGTTTACCAAAAGAAAGCTGCGTATATATCTCAACGGGAACATCACTATGCCTACCTGCACAGGCTGATAATAGCATTTGAACTGTTCAGTCTGTACCACCAATGTCGAATTTACTTGAAACAAACAAGCACAGTAGCAGTACAACGCCATTTACTGTGATTTGTACTTGTGATCATTGATCCCTGTTGCCTTTATTGCTGTTGTTTCAGTTGCATCTGCTTTCCATGCTATGTACTCGAGCTTGCAAACTGACTTGTATCATTCTCTTGAGTCTTTATTTGCAATCTGGTTTCCATAGCTTGACTTGTGTACATGCTTGCATCCATGTAGATGTTGCTTCTGTGTGTACTGCTATCTTTTTGGCTTTGTATGCTGATGTATTTTGATTTTTGTCGACGCCATTTGCACTTGAGTTGAATCTTCCTTTGATTTGACCTTGTGCACTCGAGTTAGCGAGGCAGTGCACACGTGCATACGTGTGTACTGCAGCCACTCGTTATAAGTCTAAGCACTCTTTTGTGCCAGAAGTAAAATTATTAAATATTTTCTATAGCCTTTATTATTACTATTTCCTTTTTGTGTCTTTGTTGCATAAATTCCTTACAAGATTATGTAGTTATTATAGCTAGTATAGGTAACTAGTTTTTAAAATTAGTAAAACATTATCCTAATAGCAAACTCATAGCATTCTCGCTTGTGTTATGTTCTTATGGAAATATTATAAGGATATTGTAACTAAATATACTAGTATTTCAGCATGTATGATGCATGTTCGTGCAAAAATAAACATACATCAGTTACAAATTAAATTACAATAAATAATAATAGAATTTGGACTTAAATAATAATAATTTTTACACCATGGTTTTTTATCAAGAAGGTGCTTTTTTAAAAAGAGTGTAATATATCTAAGAAAATATTTTTTTTTTAAATTGACTTGTTTTTTGTAGAAGTAGTTCCAATTTTCATAAAATATAAAATACATTAATTTTTAATGTTTCACAAATTGTAAATTGGTTGAATTGTTAAAAATGGATATGAGGCTATGAGCATGTCGCACTGTTAGGTGATAAGAGTTTGGAAGTATCTAACTATGAAAACTAAGTTTCTTTTTATGAATCAAAAGTTTAAAAACAAATTTGTTTGTCATGTTTTTATGTTTTTTGTATTTATCAGGATAAAGTAACAAATTCAAATTTATTAATTTGATATGGTTATTTAGAGGGTATTTACGAAAATTAACATTTACATCAAAAAATTGAAACCAAGCGTATCACAATTATACATGAAGATTTCCGTTCCAAGAATAGTCATGTTCACAATATAAATTTTATTTTTTCTATGAGTAGTAATAGTTTTATAAAATATAAAATTAAATAACTAAATAGATTTTAAAGTTTCAAAAATGGTAAATTGGTCAAATTGTTAAAAATGGGTATGAGCATGTAGCATGTGCATTGTTAGGTTGGAAAAGATAGAAATGTGGATTTATCTAATTATGAAGATACCGTATTTCTTTCGATAAACTAAAAGTTTGAAAAAAGATTTGTTTTGTTATGATTTTTATGTTTGCTGAATTTATTAGGATAAAGTAACAAATTTAAGTTACATTAATTTGCTATGGTCATTTGAGGGTATTTTGAAAATTAGCATTTACATCAAAAATATGTGACACCATTCTAAGAATATTCATATTCACTTAAAAGATAACATATGTCATTTTGTTACAACTAAAATGCAGAATTTTACAACACAGTAAAGCACACATCTTTTTAATTACAACTATATTATATATGTAAACAAATGAAGACAAAAGTTATGAATTGACATGCAATTCATGTGCAAATTACTAGTTTATACTATTTTGAAACGTACCAATCCTCTCAACTATTTCATCAGTTTCTCTAATGCCAGCTGTATCCAAGAGAGTTACCAGTATGCCCTCAATAGTAACATTCGCTTCTACAACATCTCGGGTGGTACCAGCAATTTCAGTAACTATAGCTCTATCACTCTGCATACTAGTCAAATGCACAATTTTATATATGATGGCATTCTTTAAGAACCATTTTTGTATTAATTATATATAGTATAAGACATAAATTTAACTGTAACAGCCAATAATGAAGATAGTTAGGGGCATACTTTGCACCATGCATTGAGAAGGCTTGACTTCCCTACATTTGGCCTACCGATTATGGCTATCTGCATAAATTCAATATCACTGAAAAGCCAGTTCATTTTAAAATTGTAATTTTATATTTTAATATTATGTACACGATAACATAAACAAGGACGATCGGCAATTCCTGACTACAATGTCACAGTAAATAAAAGCTTACCTACAAAAGCAATCTTAAAACTACAATAAAGTTCATCTACAAAAGCAATCCTAAAATTACAATATAACAGACTGCAATGCATGCCTGGTGTAAATACCTGTAGACCAGATTGAAGAAGTTTATCATAGTTAGCCGTATCCAATGCATGTTGAACTTCATTGGACATGCCATTTATCTTATCAACCAACATATTGATGTCTAGTGGCGGTAATTCATCATCAAAATCTAAACGGGCTTCAATTTCTACAAGTAAATCTATACACTGTGTTCTTAGCGACTTTACCAAGGAAGAAAAACCACCCTGTTAAATCCATTATCACAAACTCTGACATTAAATACGTTACTAAGAAGGTGGGAGTTAAGGAAATATAACAACATGCAAAATTTCATGCCTGAATTCCAGCTAATGCCGAGTCAGCAGCAGCCACGGATTTAGCGGATATAAGTCTTCCAATGTTTTCAGCTTGTGATAGGTCCAATCGCCCATTTAAGAAAGCTCGAAGAGTGAACTCGCCTGAAAGAGATTTATATACTTCATCAGAGGATATAAAGTAATACACTTGGAACAAGACAGAGGTGATATTGAAGCTTGTGCTTAAAAGGGAATGTAACAGCTGATCTAGCTATATTTGATTTATGATCTAGCTTTCACTAGTTGAGATGTAAAAGTTAACAAGAAAATAAATAAATAAATAAATATAAATATAATCTAATAATAAACAAGCAAATGATGAAAATTCCCAAATAAACCAAATGTTACTGGTTACTAATGGCTACATTAATGACTTCAACTGCAATGCAGTCCCGATTTTGTTTCCCACTTGCATGTCCAGAAGTGTGTCTTCAAGTACATGTAGTGAATCAAATTCAATTATCACCTACTGCTAAACTTTTCCTATACATGATAATGCAGTAACTATCGTACATGACACATTCTTAAATTCCCTCCACTTTTGATCACATCTTAACCTTGAGTAAACAGACTAATAGTCAAGATAAAAGGATAAAACTGACCAGGTTCAGCAAGTCTAGCACCAGCCTCTAAGCATGCTCTTAAGACACGTCTAAGGCACACATCGTTTCCATGACACTGCAACTCAATCACATCTTCTCGTGTGTACGATCTTGGACCCAACATAGGGACTGCTAAAACCTAAAATTTGGTGCCATTGCACCAAGATGGTTAAGAAATAGACAATAGCTCATCATCCAACGTTACTAAAATAACATTGGTGTCCATGTGTTATTAGAAATGTGATAGTAGAAATCTTTAGTACAGATAATAAACAGACGCAGAAAGAAGATCTTACTGTAAAAAATTGGCACATAAAATTAAAGGATAGTCACGTGTACTTGTTATTAGACTAAGCACAAAATTAAAGGATAGCCACTCGTTATTAGTCTAAGATCGTTATTAGTCTGTACCACTCGTTATTAGTCTAAGCACTCGTTATTAGACTAATAATGAAAGCTATACGCATCCATAATTTCTAAAATTCCGAGTTTTTATAACAGGTTCCAGAAGTAAGCATAGAAGATCTAAGCACTCTTTTGTAGGTGTAGCGATGTTCATTATATATGAGAGGTACCTATAAAAATATGGCACATAAATTTCGTATATGGTTTCAACTTTCAAGTATAACTTGATATCTACGAATCAAAGCCTGAAAATCCATTTTTTTTAACTATGTAAACAAAAAATTTGATATAAACACTGAGGTTTACCTGATCTTTGCATAAGATTCCGATATACATTAGTAGTCAGCAAACTCATCCAATAACCACTTCCACATTGCATGCATATGTAAATTTTTTGGATGGAAATTTTGGGCTCTCATTGCTGCTTCTAATACTAGATCATTGTTTCTACAACTGGACCACTCTTTGATGAATTAATGTTCTCAGAACTGCCTGATATATTGATGCAAAGTTGAATTTTGCCTACGCATTCATAATCCTCCCCATGAAATGGCCACCATTTAGTCAGTTCCCCCTTAAAATTTATACGACTTAAATGCTAAAGAACTTCACAAAAATAAATTAAAAAAATAATGAAGATATTTGAATTGTCACTTGTCCTTTGCTGCAATTCTTACTGTCTAAAATTTCTACAACAAGTACATCTGCTTGATTCTCTGGAAAACTGTTACAACAAGTTTTGAATTTGAATTCACAATTTCAGTTAAATTACGACAACTGTGTGCAGTTATATACTCTGTTTTAAACTTATAATACATGAGAATACCCGCTTCCCGGTTTTAAGCAGATAGGTGATTCCGAATCTTTAACTTCACTGGAACTTTGCAATTGTAGCAAGCAAGACATAGCATCATCTATAGCAATAAACATATGTAAAGAAGACAACAAAAACAAATGTATTGAAGATATTACAAAATGTGAAGGCAACCCTTTATTTAGTTTCTTGACTAAATTTAAAGCAATTAAAACCAGTTTAAAAGAATGCAACAAAATAAAAAGAGTATCAAGCAGTTAAGTGATAACATCAGGGAGAACAATTATTTATACTTGCAACTTATCAATAACACATATAATGAAGCTTTGGTTTGAAAGTACAAGCACGGTCTGATGTAACTAAAAGCATTTCTACACTTTGAAGCTGTAGAAAATCATCAGAAGGCTATGGTCAAATGGTTAACACAAGGCCTATGAAAAAATTCAAACAATCAAAAACACCAAGTTAGAAAGCAAAAAGGACAAAGAAATGAATGCCTACTGTTTCGCCTATTTTGACTAAAGCGGATCCGTCGGCATTAGTAACAGGGCCGATTGCAACTGTGGTGGATCTAGATTGAGCGACAGAGTGGGCGTCGGGTCAAATCGACTCGAGAAAGATGGGGCTCGTAAAATGGAACTGGTAAGAGACGGCGGTAGGCGGCGAGCTGCATCTCCGAGAGAGTGAAGAAGCTGGAGTGCGAGAGATGCAGATTGAGACATGGGTCCATATTGTCCTCGGCCTTCTATTGGATCTGACAAATTCGTCGTCGCGTCCGCTGCTGACGCTGCCGTCGCTGCAGTTGAGGTCGCTGGAATGCGAATCGGTGTGAGATGTCAATTGATGATTTAGGGGGCTGGCGATGGAGGACGATTGAGGATGAGAAAAAGGGGCAGTGTTAAGCGTGAAAGGGGATAGGAGAGAGTGATGAAAGGGGAGAGAGTGCGTGGCTAGGGTTAAGCGTAAAAATGTTATTCAATTACAATTTTGCCCAGGATATTTTAATTAACTCCAATTAAACCAAGGCCTACAACGAAAATAAGTGTCGCCGTATTTAAAAGTGTAAATTTTTATTTTCAGTAACACTTATATTGGATAGCGACACTTATTAGCGAGACTAAAATGCAACCTATATAAGTGTCGCCAAATGAAAAAAAAAAGTGTTCCCAATTATTATAATTTAAATTTCAATAAATTGATAAATCTTGATATCCATTCTTTTTATTCAACTAATTGTCATATTATGAATAGAATTAACATTATTTCCAATTATTACCTTAATTTGCACTAACATAACATTGAATTTAGATTCATTGCAATTGATTACCAATTTTGATTTAATGGACTAAATAAATGGGTAACTTATAATAATTGTCACCATTAGCCTTTAATTACTTCTATAAGTTACTACTTCCAAACAAAAGTTATAAATACTTACATAACACCAATTTTATTCAATTACCATTAATTATATATTGATCCATCAATTGATTCAATATTTCCAGTTGGTTTCCTCATATTCAATTTATAGCCAAGTATAACTTATATATATTATTTCAATTAATTGGAATTCATTCAATTTATTAATTATTAACTTTAAATTGACATTTTTGCCATTCATTCTAGATATTGTTTCATTCATAACTCACAAATTTTTATTTATTTCAACATTAAATTGCAAAACTTAACTAAATTAACAATTTTTTAATTATCGAAAATTACGGGTCGTTACAGAAATTGGCATAACTACCTTGTGTCTTTTCATTTCAAACGATTTTCTAACTCTTTAAATACATGTTTCTTCCAGAAAAATGCATACTTTCAATTCTCTATAATTTCCATTGAATTTCTTCATATTTTATCAAAAAAATGGCCTCTCTTATTCATAATCTAAGTGAGAATCTTGAGAAACTCTAAATTCCTTCAAGAACATACTTACTTTTATCCTTCGCAATCAACGAAACTTAGAATTAAGCCAAATGCAGATGATAAAGGAACAAGAAAGGCACTTTGATGCCATTCGATGGATGATCTCTGCCCTCAACAAAGAAGAACTTGAAGCAAATCCAGAAGGAACTCTGAACAAAGATAATGAAGAATGGGATGCTATAAAGGAAGATCCTATCTTCGGTAAAGAAGGATGGGTTCAAGTTCCAAGAAATGTTTGATTTGACATATGTGGTTTGATTTACTTTGATTTGGTTTGAATTGTTTGGTTTGATTTGATTTGGTTTAGATTTGGTTGGATTTGGTTGGATTGATTTGACTATGGTGTGTCAAATATGATTGAACATGATGTGGTTTGATAAGAACATGATGTATATATTGATTGATTATGTTTAATATTTTCATATCTCTCACATTTACCTTACTATATTTTACTCATATTATTATCTGTCTCATTTACATTCTACTATAATGTGTTATTATCATATACGGTGCTATAGTATAAAGTTTAAGGGAATAGGATTAGTTTTTGTTGATGACAAAGGGGGAGAATTATAAAATAAGTTAGATATGCTTAGATTAAGGGGGAGTCGGAGTAGAATCGAAATTTGTTGGAGTAGATTTTATAAACAAAGGTTATCATCATCAAAAAGAGGGATTGTTAGTTCCTGAGATCGATGGATTTGATGACAACAACCTTAAGACTTGTTATAAAATATAAATACTAATATTCTTGTCTAGATATATATGTATATGCAGGGTATATATATGCAAGTACTAAGAATGAAAACTGTATAGTATAGAGATTCAAGAATGATGAATTCAAGATTGAAGAAATCAAGGCCGAAGACTCATGAGTATCAAGAGTTCAAGATATCAAGATAAGTACTAGAGTCTAGATTTATGTTAAAACTTCATAATAGCACTAAAATCTTTATTCGGATTTTAATTGTGGAATGGAATCCACCTTCTCGCTTTAATAGTGGGATGGAACCCACGACCTCTTTAGTGGGATGGAATCCACGAAATATTCAAAATAATTTATTTTAACTATTTTTTTCCAAAAACTATCTTTTTAAGAGTCATCTCTATCAATTTAAATATTTTAGCCTTAATTCTAAAACTATTCTTATCATCTTTTAATATTTTGATCTCAAAATCATCTCTTGTTTTTTAAACTATCTCTTGATTTTAATATTTTAGCTTTAAATCTAACAAATATATTTTAAAGAAGTCTATAGTTAGTTTTTAATATTACTTTTATATTATAGATTATATATTTTAAGATTACTTTCTAAACTCTTTTATAAGTTTAAACTATATTCAAAATGGTTTACAAAGTTTAGAAATTGTTTTGACAAGTTTTAGAATAGAAATCATTTTAAAGAAAAATCAATTTTCAAAAGCATGTCGACATCCCTATACCCCCCCCCCCCATGTCGATATGGTAGCCGTAGATTTCAAATTTCAAAAGAAGTGTCTATTCATCATAATCTTTCGCGAATGGACATGACCGTTGTTCTCCTATATATACCAGTTGTTTTCAACAAATTTTAAGTTAGTTTTTCTTCATTTCTTCACTCCTTCTTCTCCGCTCAAATATTCTCTTACATTTCAAACGCTTTAACAAAATTCTGTCGAATTCCTAAGTGAATCAAACTCGATCGTCTCTAGTTTGATTCTCTGCCACTCTCTCTCAAAGATCTCAGTGCTATTCAGAGTTATAGGATCATTTGTAATCAAAGATCGAAAGATCGAAGTGTAGTGAGTCTCTTTCTATTAAAGTGTGATTGGAAACGGTGTGATTGTGACCCATAAATCAATTGGGTGTGATTGTAGCCCGTAAATCAATTAGGTGATCTTGTAGCCTAGTTAAATCAAGAAAGTTTGCCCTGGACTTGGAGACGGGATGGTGTATCTCATGGCCTTGAAATCGAGGTTGTAATATCGAGATTATATTTGAAAAGAAATCTGCACAAGAAATTGTGAGGGACCGGATGTAGGGTAACTCCGAACCAGTATAAAATTCCGGTGTGTTCTTTCCTTTACTAGTTTTATTTACTATTTGCATTTGTGTTTGGTTCTGTGATTGTCTATGTGTTTGTGAATTGCTTCTGTTTATGTTTAATTTGAAAAGATTTCAAAAATTCCATAAAATCCATTAAACACTTTCACCCCCCTCTAGTGTTAATCCAGCCTTAAGATCTGTAATCCGCATTTACAACATATGACTCTAAAAGAGAGATGTGAGTAGAAAAAGAAGGTGAATGAGTTGTCAAAGAAGGGCTTCATTAGGAGAAGCATTTCAGAATGCAGAGCACCTGTCATGTTCGCCAACAAGGTAGATGATTCTTTGAGATTTTGTGTCGATTATAGGGAGCTGAATAAACTGACAAAGAAGAATCCATATCCACCGCCTCGTATAGACGATCTCTTTGATCATTTGGCTAGATCAAAGGTATTCTCACAGCTTGATTTGGTTACCAGATTCCACTAGTTTCATGTAGCTGGGGATAATATCCAGAAGACTGCTTTTCGTACACCTGACGGACTTTATGAGTGGTTAGTCATGCCTTTTAGACTAACCAATGCATTTGCCTATTTTTTTGGATCTCATGAGCCAAGTTTTCAGATAGTTGTTAAACAAGTTCATTGTGGTATTTGTGGATGACATTTTAGTCTATTTGAAGAGCAACGAGGAGCACGCATTGTGATTAGTGGAATTGCTCAATACACTACGTGTAAGCTAAAGGCAAAGTTTTCAAAGTGCCAATTTTGGCCAGAGAAAGTACGCTTTTTGGGACACATTGCCTTGGAAAGTGTGCTGGCGGTTGATCACATTAAAGTTGCTGCAGTTCAAGATTGCCAAGTGCCGAAGAATGCCATGAACGTGAGGAGTTTCCTTAGTTTGGCGGGCTACTATAGGAAGTTCATTATGGACTTTGTGAAGATCTCTGCCCCTTTGATTTGCCTCACCAAGAAGATTTTATTTTTCCTATGGGATGAGAAGTATGAGGATACTTTTATTAAGCCGAAGGAGGCGTTGACTAGTGCACCTGTTTTGGTATTACCCAATAGTACAAAAGGATTCATAGTATATACCGACGCTTGTTGCACAGGGTTGGAAGTGGTCTTGATGCAAGAAGGAAGAGTGGTGAGTTACGTTAGTTGACAATTGAAGGTCCGTAAGAGAAAATACCATACACGATCTTGAGTTAGCAGCCATTGTATTTGCGCCCAAGTCATGGTGGCAATATCCTTTAGGATAATGGTTTGAGCTATATACGGATCACAAGTCTCCAAAATATTTGTTCTTCCAAAAGGACTTGAATTTAAGGTAGCAAAAGTGGATGAATTTTTTGGCCTCATACGATTTCGATATCTCATATACTTCAGGCAAGGGCAATGTGGTGGCTCATGCCTTGAGTAGACAGCATGTAGTATTGAGTCCATTGTTTTTAGGGTGGAAGCATTTGGAGTTCATTTCTACATTTGATTTTCGACCATCGTCAGACATTACCCTGGGATTGCTAGCAGCTATAGATGTGTAGTCTACACTTACGGAATGTATTAGATCCAGTTAGAAGCAAGATAAAGAGCTAGTAGACATCTTTGAGAAGCTTGGTAGAGGGGAGCAGTCGAGTCATTTGAGGTGTTATGCCATTGACTCGAAGGGATGGTTATAGAGAGATGGTAGATTATGTGTTCCTCTCATTATGGAGTTGATTGATATGGTACTTGCTAAGTCTCATCGTTCAAAGATGACCATTCATCGATAGAGACAAAATGTACTATGACATGAAGAGAGTCTTCTATTGGCCCGGAATGAAGAAGTGTAACACCCTACCTCTATACCCATATCACTCAAGTGCATTACTAAGTAATACCATTGAGTAAAATGGAAAATGAGGCGATATGGGTGTTTCTAAGACAAAACAATGCCAAAATAACAACATCAGATATAAATAAATCTCATCGTGCTCTAACAGAAGCAAATAATGTATATTACACATTTTAATATTTCATACAATATCCAAATTTATTTTATATATTACAAACCATTTAATTTAAATATACAACTATATTAATTTTTAATACACATGTACACATAAATACGTTTACCCTGTCCATCCATCACCTCATACCCATGAATATATTATCTAAAACCTGCAACTAATCCTTGGTCGACCTGAGAATTGTCGAATAAAAACAAATCCATAAGTCAGGTTATTTCTAGCTGTGAGTTCATAGACCACAATAAAATTTTATAATATTCACCACAACACAAGTAGCCGTAAAATAAACCAAAAACCGTATTTTGGAGATTAAATAAACTTAATCATGGGTAAAGAGCAAGACTATTCAACTTGAAAACTAATTATAGTCATTTAACCTTTGTAAACAGTTTGTAGTAAGAACTTTCCACCTCTGTAAATCACTATTAAGACATCAAGATATATAATATTTTAAAATAATTTTTTACAAATTGTTGAAAATTGAGTTAGGAAAACATATCCACATTTTAAAATTTACGAAATTTTGTACAATTTATTATGAATTTCAAACCAATAGGCGTTTTCTACCCAAATTTTCCAGAAAAGCTGGCGGAAATGACCATATTTAAGCCATCAAAACTCAATGAAAATTAATGAAAATTAATGAAATTTATAACATAGTTGGTGCTACATGTTAGAAACAACATATTAGAAATTGGGAATTTTAAACTTCATATGAATTAAATATGAATTTTATAGTGAAGAGGGTTCAAAATCATAGAACTTCCCAAGACACAAGCACATCAACAAATATCATCACCAATCAAGTTTGTACTGATATAAATATAAGATATTCATATTAAACCTAATTTAAAGCCTATAGAACTCACTTGGAAATTTTTAAGCCAAAATAATTTGATTTGATACTCAAAATCAAACTTGGAACATTCTTCTTCTTCATTATTTATAGACCAGAAAATATCCGAACTCTAACAATTCTTTAACCATCCAACTTAATAAAAATTGTACTTTGACAACTTGAAGTGGTGTATGTAGGCGTTGAGAAGCTATAGTTAAAGTTTCATGATTATTGGATATTTATTTGATTTTATTTTGATTTTAGAATTGAGGAGGGTTTGAAGAAATTATTTTTTTCATGAAGTAAAAAGCATCAAGTGGAGATGGAAACGAACATGAAGGGAGACGGAAATTTCTAGACTCTGGAGAAGTCTAGATACTTAAGTTTATGTTTGGGTTTTGCAACATGGGCTTGGGTTTCATGAAAACCTTTTACAACAAATAATTCTCAACTTCTCTTCTTCATAATACTATTTTATTCGTAACTCAAATTATTATCAGATTAAAAAATAAAATTACATTTATATCACTTAAATGATTATACAGCATTATGAAATTCTATAGAAATTGTACTCTATAAATTCTTTTATTAACTCAATTCCATTTTAATTAATTAAATCTCAATTATAAACTTTAATTAATTGCTTCTCAAAATCCATGGTTGTTACAAGGAGCACGTAATGGAGTATGTAGCTCTATGTATAACTTATCAAAGGGTAAAAGTGGAGGAGAAGAAGCCGGGAGGAAGTTGCAGCCCTGGGATATTCCTCAATGGAAGTGGAAGAGCATTTCTATGGACTTCGTCAATGGTTTACCGAGGAGCGGGAGAGAGAATGAGAGTATTTGGGTTATAGTCGATCAACTGACCAAATGCGCTCATTTTATTCCGGTTTGGAGTACGAGGACGGCAACATCTTTGGCAACTCTATATGTAAGGGTGGTCGTCAGGTTACACGGAGTTCTTACTAGCATCGTTTGTGACCGAGATTTTCTTTTCACCAACGAGGTTTGGAGTAGTCTACGGAATGCTTTGGGCATCGATTTGAGCTTGAGTACCTCGTACCAGCTGCAGACGGATGGACAGATAGAAAGAGTGAATCAAGTTTTAGAGGACTTGCTTTGGATGTGTATCTTAGACTTTGGAGGCTCTTGGGAGGATCATTTACCATTAGTAGAGTCTACCTATAGTAACAGTTATTAGGCGAGCATTTGGATGGCACCATTTGAGGCGCTATACCCTATAGATCACCGTTGTGTTGGTGGGACACTGAGGATAGGATTATTCTTGGGCCGGACATGGTGAGGGAGATATCGAAGAAAGTAGACTTGATCCACTAGAAGAATGAAAATCACACAAGGTAGGCAGAAATCTTATGCTGACAGGAGATGTACGGAGTTAGATTTCGCAGTAGGTGACATAGTGTTTATGAAGGTTTTATCGCTTAGGCATATTATGAGATTTGGTAGTTTGGAGAAGCTAGCACCGAGGTTTGTAAGACCGTTTCTGATTACTGGTAGGAAAGAGAAGTTGGCATATAGAGTGGAGCTTCCTGAGAAGCTAGCGGGAGTGCATGATGTTTTCCATATGTCGCACTTGCAAAAATGCTAGAATGATTCAGCTACTATAGTCATGCCGAGTCATCTAGAGGAGGTGGAAATAAAGACGGAGTCATATTTTCGTCGTGCACCAGCTTGTATTCTTCAGCATGGTACAAAGCAACTCCACAACAAAGAAATCAAACTTGTTAAGATTCAATAAGGAGATGATCCAGTGAAGAGTACATGGGAGCCTGAGGAGAAGATCTGAGCTACCCACCCACAACTATTTTCTGGTACGATTTTGATTTAAATTTAACAAGTATAGATTACTCATGCATTAGGACTCAGCTTGGTATACCCCTTTAGGTAGAGACCATTGGATGGTAGGAATGGTTGCAAATATGTCATTAGGACATGTTATGTATGGTGGATGCTAGTGGATATATTATTTGGATTGTTTCTTTGACACAATTAGGAAAATATACTCTCTAGATAGCACACAGGCTCATATCATCTCTTATTTATTTTCTTTATCTTATTGAGTATTATGCATATGGATGATGCACATGGATTGAGTGGTTGCACATACATATAGAATTGAAAGTATATTTATTTAGGATGTTGCATACATCTTAAATATATGGAATGACCACTTGCATGATAGGAGGCCGACTAGATCAACAGATCGCCTACTCTTTGCATTAGTATAGGTTCATGTGCATTTCACGCTTGCATATAAATATATTGCATTAGAAATTTACATAGGACAATGAGTGCACTTAGATGATGGATGAATAGATGGTTGTAGCTATTAATTGTTGCACATACAAGATATATTTTTTTCGCCCTTTGAGATTTCGAGGATGAAATCCTTTTAAAGGGGGAGAATGTAACACCCCGAATTTAAGTGAAAATTTTAATAAAAGAAATAAACTAAATAAAAAAAGGCGTAAATAGAAGTTTTGTAAATGTTCGAATTTGGCTACGAAACTTGCACTATTATGTTCGTAGCGATTTTCTGAACAATTTCATTTATAACTCTTTGTAATCGGAGTTATTATGGAGAAGTTACGAGCGTTTTAAAATTTGAAAATGAAATAAATTAAAATATAAAACTTTCCTAAATAAAACAACCGAAGTAGTCGAACCCTAAGGTACATCGATCGACCGATAGTGGTCGACCGGTTCCTATAAGTAGTTGATCGGTCGAAGTTGAAGATCGCAGATCTGTAGTAACGAATGGACGAATGTGATTGAACAAATGATTTTACTTGCGTGCAAAGTAAATGATGAGCATCCGAGATGAAAGAAAATATTCTACTAGGGAAAATCAACGTTTCGTATCAACCTGCATCTCCTATAAATACACACCTAAACTAAACTAAAAATTCACTCAAGAATTGGTCGATACCCCTAAACTCTACCCAATTTCTCTCTCCTCTAAAACTAAAATTTCTTCAAAAAAAAATTAAAAATAAAATAAAGAGAGTACAAGTAGATCGGATCAAGGAGGGGACAAGCTATCGGGTATTGATTTTCGAATAAAGGATAGAGTTAGAGCTTGGATCCGAGTTGAGTGGGAATATTTTAATAAGTTAATTAGTTGTAGTTAATTTTAATCCATGCTATTTGATCTAGGTTGTTAAAAATTGAACTATAAGCATTTTCAAATTAAATTGTTAGTATGTGAGCATGATTCCTTTTCCCTAACCTAATTCATAAACCTTATCTATAAACCAACCTGTAAACTTATAAACTAACATGAGATGTTAGAAATGACCCTAAGATAAACTATCTATTGTATACTTGTGTAAATCTATGAATTTAACTAGGATAAGAAGTTGGATAAATTACAGAGAACTCGATCAGTGTAAATTGGTAGTTATGATTCACTGTAAATAATCTAATAATAAAAAATAATTAATATAATACACCACTAATGATAAATTAAATAACCTTAAAATTTACATTGCAACCAGTCGACCGTTCACCTTGAGCGGTCGACAGCAAGCGATCGACCGATAGGGTATAGCAGTCGACCGGTGTGCGCTCTGAAATGCAAATCAAACCTCGACCTTAAGGCCCAAATTTTTAAATGTTGGTTAATTGTTTATATATTTTATATATAAAAGAGAGTTAGAAGTAGTAGGGAGGCTAGTTCCTATGAGACGATGCTAGAACGTTGCGGGGTTAGGTAAATTCTCTTTACCCAATGGGGTTCGATTATTTGACTGGGGGCGATTCTCTCGCAAATGGCACTTACAAGAGGTTCTATGGTGGACATGCAACACTAATTGATGCCTGATGAAGTGTGTGGGCCCGATATAATGAGAGTTCCTTGGTATACAAAGATACTGATGCGATGTGATACTATGTTGTTGATGGATCCCGGCGCATGCAATAAGAGGCATAAACTACCATTGAGAGGTGGATACAGATGTAGACGAGACATACCGATGAGTCGGCATTGCATGCAATAAGGTACACGTAGTCGTAATATGAGATGTAGTCCCACACGGTAAAGTTGTAGGATGACCTTATGTTGAGTAGCTCTGGTAGTTTTAGCCGATCATTAGTTATTGAGGTTCGATCCGTGGTTCGATCCCTGTAGGAGCCTACACCAATAATTAGTGCATGTGTGTATTAAATAAGAACTCTTAAGTGAAGGACCTTACGGACAGTTATAAAGCGCCCTAGGTCAAATAGAGTAGAATCAAACTCGACTGTACTTGATCACCATATATTAACATGTAGTCATTCACCAGACTTTTGTCTGACCCACCCTTTTCCTTTCTTTTCCCCACACAGGAGGATATGGCAGTAGGATATTGGCGTGATTTCAGTACGCGGAGAGATGAGCTCATCATAGGAGTTTCTTATCCTTTTAGTTACTCTCTATGTAACTTTTATCTTATTGGTACTTAGTATTTTATAAACTATGAGTCGTAATTCTATGTACTCTGTACTTGACCGTGTACTGTTTTTCTGAGACTATGTTTGAAGATATTTTCTAAGATGGTTATTTTCTATATTCATATTTTTTCCTTCTACTATGAGTTCTAAAAGTGTATATATCTTAGATCATATCTGTTTATTCTTAGTCTCTATGATGTTATAAAAACCCGGTAGCTCATACTTCTTAGCACCGACGCGAGCCTGAAGTCACCCTAGGCTTTGGATCGGTATGTCGAGGAGTGCGGGTTGTCTCACCCCTGATCGACCGGTTGTATGTCAGGTTGTGAACAGGAGCATTGCCCTTGTCTATTTCCTGCACTTAAATTTTTTTATAGATTTGGTTTTGCTTATTTCTCACTCTATTTTGATCCAATTCTCGATTCATTTTCTTTCAAATATTGGTATATTCCTCTATTATCTTTCTATTTTAATTTCCTCAATAAGACTGCATCAAAATCATTTCAAATTTCTCTTAAAATCAGTGTTTACAAAACTAGTTTTTAGAAAATAAAAATATAACTTTTCACCATATATACTTAAAAAACCTTCAAAATCATTAAATGTTAAATGATCCGAGTACCTAACCTGAAACATCGCGGTCTGACCCGAGTATAAAATACACGGGTCAGTCTAGCTAAACAAATCAGTTAGATAAAGCTAGATGATGATAATGCAGTACAAGATGATATAATACTCCTCTAAAGAGAAGTGCAACAATAACCACATTACTAACATAGTGAAAACGTAGTCGCTTAGCAAAAAAATAAATCCTCCAAAGAGGAATCGACATCACATAATGTCGAATAATAAGCCTCATCTCATCGGCAATCCCAATAAACAAAGGATATCATATCCCAAAACAAGCCAAAAGGCAATTGACAAATACCAATAAAGGTAACACAAGTTTCCACAAGGTAATCGCTATATATCGTGTGGTTCAAAGAACCTACCCCGAAAGGCGATACACTAGGGAAATATAATTGTCAAAGAAACAAAAGATGCTCGAGCTCAGTATAAGGATCCATACGCCCGAAGGCAGCGCCCGAAGGCAACGCCCGAAGACAACAAACCATAGTGGCGGTACTGGACACCACTATCCGGCGGAATGTGTCACAACTCTCAGAAAGGAACCCGAAAAATGTTAACGTGAGTCCCATACCACACATTCGCACTAAACGGTTTACTAACCGTTAGCCAATTTCACACTCAAAGCAGTACAAAGTTCACCTCATCTCATCGGTAAACCAGACCCAAAGGTCAAAACGGTCAAACGAATAGATTAGGAATTAACTGAAAAGATAAACGCACACGTTCATAGCACGTGTTTTATTTAATCATTTAATTCTCTTCCCTCTTCGCTCGAAGTGCAAAATTATGTGTGTGTTTTAAATAGAAATTATAAATTGGAGAAACGAGCTTTTGATATAATTATGAAGATCATTTTATAAAAACTCGTGTACGAAATCAAAAAGGAATTATCAAAGTCAAAAATGTGATAACAACTAATTGGAATCGACACGAATCGATTGAAATCGGAAACCAAGGAAAATAGCTAAAAATAGGCAAAAACAAGCAGGTCAGTCGACTGACTGCAGAGGCCAGTCGATTGATCCAGAAACTCGAAAATTCCATTTCCTGCAGTTAGTCGACTGACTGCAGAGGCCAGTCGACTGACTATAGGAAACAGAGACTCCCTGTTTCTACAGACAGCCCTTGGAACATTTATTTGCTACAGCCAGTCGACTGACTGTAGGGGGCCAGTCGACTAACTGGCACTGGGGCTGTTTTTCAACCTATTCAAAAAATTCGCAAACGCCATTTTGGACTCAATGGAAGTGGTCCCGAGTCCTAATTCGGCTGTTTGCAAAAAGTAGCTTTTCGGACTTTAATCCGACTAACGACGTTATATTTAAATAAAATATTTAAATATAAAATCGTAAAATATGTGGGTTGTTGCAGATCTCCCCTCCTTAACAAAATTGTGTCCACGCAATTCGTAGAGAAGAATTTGCAACAACTACATACTTACATCCAAGAAGGCAAGAAAGATAAGCTTGAGATAAAAAGATATTCTCACCATTGCTAAGCAAAGATAGAAAACCCGGATAGGATCGCTCGATAAACTCTCTGGTTTCCCAAGTATAGTCATTGGGATTAGCGGACCATTGAACTTTAATGAGCGGCACATCCTTGTTTCGAAGGTGTCTCACCTCTGTGGCAAGTACGCGAATAGGCTGTTGTACAATAGATAAGTCTGGTGAGATCTCAAGCCCTTGCAAATCAGGAGAGTCGATAACAGAATCCGATTCTCGAAGACATTTCCGAAGCTAAGAGACGTGAAACACGTTGTGAACTCTGGATAGATGAGCTGGAAGTGAAACTCTATAAGCCACAGGGCCAATACGTTCAGTAATAGGAAATGGTCCTACAAAGCGAGGAGCCAATTTCCCTGTCATACTGAAGCGCATAACCACTTTCAAAGGAGAAACACGAATAAAGACAAGATCACCAACCGAGAACTCGAGAGGCTTCCTACGGTTATCCGCGTAGGATTTCTGGCGGCTCTGTGCCTCTTTCATTCTCTGACGAATAAGATCAATCTTCGCAGAAGAATCATGAACAAAATCTGGGCCAAGAATAAGCTTCTCCCCAGATTCCAACCAACAAGTAGGTGATCGACATGGCCTTCCGTATAAGGCTTCGAAAGGAGCCATACCGATACTGGACTGAAAACTATTGTTGTAGGAGAACTCTACAAGGGGTAGATGATCCTCCCAACTACCTCCAAAATCAAGAATACAAATACGGAGAAGATCTTCCAAGATACGATTCACCCGTTCAGTCTGTCCATCCGACTGTGGATGATAAGCTTTGCTGAAATTAAGCTTTGTTCCCAAAGCTTGCTGAAGACTCTGGCAGAAATGACTGGTGAATAAAGGATCACGGTCACTCACAATCGAACTAGGAACACCGTGAAGTCTCACAATTTCCTTGATAAATAACTTAGCCAAAAGAGAAGCAGTCCAATTAGATTTAATAGGAATAAAATGAGCTGACTTGGTGAGGCGATCCACAATAACCCAGATGCTAGAATGGCCCGATCTCGTACAAGGTAGGCCATTAATGAAATCCATCGAAATCTGATCCCATTTCCACAATGGAATCTCAAGAGGCTGAAGGAGACCAGAGGGGCGCTGATGTTCGGCTTTAATACGTTGACAAGTCATGCAATTACTCACATAACTTGCCACATCGCACTTCATGCCTTCCCAATAATAAAGGCGATGCATATCGGCATACATCTTACTGCTGCCAGGATGAATAGTATACTTAGACCGATGACAGTCATCAAGAATGTCATGCCTAAGTGCAGAATCAGAAGGCACAACCAGACGGTTCTTCTTACGAAGACACCCATGAAAATGAATGCCGAAGTCCCGCAACGCCTCATCACGGGATTCAGTCTCACAAAGCCGAGTAAGATGCACAAGATCAAGATCACGCCACTGAGCTTCGGCAATACGATCCAATAGAGAGGATCGAGCATCCAAACTGAATAATACTATCGGAGAATCAGAGGATGGAGCTCGATCACGAATATCACAAAAAGATAGAGTCTCAAGAATATCCCATTCGGCAAGCATCATAGAAACAACAGCCGAATGTCTACGACTAAGCGCATCAGCAACACGATTACCCTTACCAAGGGTATACAGGATATCAAAGTCATAGGAGGCAAGAAACTCGATCCAACGCTGTTGCCTTATATTGAGTTCCTTCTGAGTGAACAAATACTTCAAGGATTTATGATCGATATAGAGAATGAAGCGCTCGCCTAATAAATAGTGTCGCCAAATCTTCAAGGCGAAGACAATGGCGGCTAACTCAAGATCATGAGTGGCATAGCGAACTTCATTCGGATGCAGTTGCCTAGAAGCATAAGCAACTACCCGATCCTTCTGCATAAGCACGGCACCGAGACCACTACTACAAGCATCGGTGTAGACAACAAGATCATGATTCCCTTCGGGAACCACAAGAATAGGAGCATTAGTGAGAAGTTCCTTTAATGTCTGAAAGGAAGCTTCACACTTGTCGGACCAAATATAACGAATGCCTTTCCGAGTAAGGCTGGTGAGAGGAAGCACAACACGGGAAAAATCCTTAATGAACCGACGGTAATAACCCGCCAATCCAAGGAAACTACGAATCTCATGGACATTCTCAGGCCTCTTCCAATTCTGGATAGCTTCGATTTTTGAGGGGTCGACAGAAATGCCGTCAGAAGATACAACATGGCCTAAGAACTTAACCTTATTCTCTCAAAAATGGCACTTGGAGAATTTGGCTTTAAGCTGATGGTGACGAAGAGTACTCAAGACAATTCTCAAGTGATTAGCATGCTCGGCTTCAGACTTAGAATAAAAAATAATGTCATCAATGAACACAAGGGCGAACTTATCGAGATGTTCCCGGAATACTCGATTCATAAGATCAACAAAGAAAGCATGAGCGTTCGTCAAACCGAACGGCATAACAAGCCACTCGAAAGAACCATATCGAGTGCGGAAAGCTATAAAAGGTGACTCGGAGCTGATGAAAACCAGTGGCAAGGTCGAGCTGAGAGAAGACCTTAGCGTCACTCAATAGATCGAACATATCATCGATCCTCGACAAAGGATACCTATTCTTGATGGTCAACTCGTTAAGCTTGTAATAGTTGACGCAAAGCCTAAGAGTCCCATCGGACTTCTTCACGAAGACGACCGCGGTACCCCATGGTGAAAAACTGGACTGAATCAACTGCTTGGACTCAAGCTCTAAAAGCTGCTTCTTGAGTTCCTCATTTTCTTTTGTAGACATCCTCGTGGGAGGACGGCCAACTGGCTGCACGCCTGGAATGAGATCAATGCGGAACTCGATCGCCCGCTTGGGTGGCAAACCCGAAACCGGTTCAAAAACATCAGAGAAGTCACAAACAATAGGAATACGAGATATATCATCATCATCTCGTGAGTTAAGAGAATATAAGGCCATTTCGGAATTATCCACATTCCGAAGAACTAGTTATAACTGAGTAGACGAATCTGGATGTCGAAGATATAAAATTCTTTCCGAACAAATAATCCTGGCGGCATATCTCACTAGCCAGTCCATACCCAAAATCATATCAACATCCAAATAAGAAATAACGTGCAGATTCGCACAAAAAGAAAAGCCACATAAAACAATCTCAACATCCTCACAAAGCATGCTAAGGGTTGCGGACCCCCCAATAGGACTCGCAATCCTCAACAAAGTAACATAACAAGAAACATCCAAAGACAAATCATCGTCGAGCTTTTTCTGTACGAAAAAATGCGAAGCTCCCGTATCAAAAAGAACTCGAATACTACGATCATGAAATAAAATAGAACCTTCCAAAATAGATGGAGATATAGCTCCGGGCTGAGAAGAACCTCCAGAAGCCTTAGCAACATAAAGCTTGCCAGACTTAACACTAGCAGGAGCAGTAGGGCAAGTGGAAACACGGTGACCTTCCTTCTTGCAATAATGGCAAAAGAGAGGCTTAGGACAAGCTCGAATCATGTGATTAGGAGAACCACAATTGAAACACTTCCGAATGGAAGGTGCTCCAGTAGATTGAGAGTTAGAACCAGATTCAATAGGCTTCTTCTTCTTAGAAGGAAGAAATCCCTGCTTATGAAATGGAAATTTCTTCTTATTAGGGTTCTAGCGAACCTCAACATCATCACCACTATCACACTCCTTCTCGATGGCTTCGAGATGAAGTGCCGAATCAACCAACTCCTCAAAAGAAAGCTTAAGCTGGAGCATTAAAGACTTCTTAAGATATTTCTTAAGACCAAAGACAAACTTCATATTCTTCTTATAAGAAGTGCTAATGAATTCAAGACCATACACTACACCAAATCAATCAGTTTGCAAAACTTATTTCGCTAGAATTTGTAACGGGTATAACCGTTACAAATTACTAACAGTTATATTCGTTGTTTCCCTTTATCACATTTATAACCGTTAGGATATTTGGTACTTGGGTAAATAAGGTGATCTAAAAAGGGCAAGCTAGTAATTTTTCTTCAGACCGTAGTTATGTTGTTTCTACGCATTAGCAAACCTCTTTCTCTCTTTGTATGAATCTAGGGTTTGTTTTTTATTTCGCCTCCTTTAATCAAATTTTCCCAATCGAATCTGTTCATCTATTGCAATCTGGGGTATGTATTCTTCTGAATCTTAGGTATCCTTTTCTTGTGCGAATCTCTGCCGCCAGAATCTCTGCCGCCAGAATCTCAGGTACTTTTGCCGTATTGCGTAACTTTTATTTTACTTCGTAATTATGGTATAACTTGAGATTCTTTTTTGGATTGTCTAAACCATTTTTGTTTTGATGACTTGAAATGTTATTTTACAATAATCTGTAGAAAAAAGTGGTCGCAATTGCAAAAGAAGCAGCAGAAGAGGGCCACCGAAGATGAATTAGAGAAGAGGTGTTATTATCATAACACAATAGTTTCTTTGTCAGCGAGTTTGTTTATAGCAGCAAATATAAATAACTGTCCTTTTTTAGGTAGAGAAACTCGAAGCTAAAATACATATCTTGACAAGGAATGACCAAATATCGGGGAAAAGGGCTGGTGAGGTTGAGAAGAAAGTGCAGGGGTTTAACAAACAGTTGGGTAGGGTGAGTATATGATTTTGAACTAAATTGGTTGCAAGGTTATTTGTTTAACATTATCTTTACGATCACAGGAACTTCTATGGTGCAATGGTTCAATGCAATGTTTTGAAAACCGAACCGTAAGTCGGACCGTTGTATCTCAAGGTTCAAGGTTTTGATGGTCGGACCGGTCAAACCGCTGAAACCTTGCATTTTTATTTTTTTAACGATTTGTACATTCCAAATTGAAAAATATAAACTCATGTTGTTTAATACATGATATTGACTCATGTCATAAAAATACCAAACACATATTATTACTCAAACACAAGCACAACATATCTCATATAACATGATCTTAAACATACAGACCGATAATAATTCACATATAATAGTTGAAAACATCGTATAAATACCACAATAACATAAACTTGAACATTTCATCATGGTTTTAACCTCAATCACACATTAAAGTTAACATGTATATAATAGTTGACACCTACATATTAATAATAAAATAACATGAACTTGCAACATGGTTTTATGCATAGTGCTATTAGAGGAGTTTGCAGCAGCAAAGAGCCAAATGATGGAATTTGTAGTTTAGATTTTAGTACCATTATGATTTTTGAAATATAGAGTTACTTGTTTTTTTCAAAGCAATACAAAAGATGAAAATGAGAGAGAATTATAGGATGAGAAAATAGGAAAAATTAAAAGAACCACGGTTCAACCGGATAAAATTAATGGTTGGACCGCCGGTTTGAAGGTTCGACCGGGGTTCACGCATGACTAAGGTCTGATTGAGTTCCGAACCGTGATGATCCAAGGTTCAGGGTTATTCGAGGTCGAACCGAGGCTGGGTCGGGTTTTCAAAACACTGGTTCAATGACACACTTCTGGACAAGTATAGCAGGAAATGAAATACTCCTGTAAGTGAAATAATCTAGTTTTGCTCATTGAAATTCTTTTTTTTTTGAATGATGCTTCTAACTTGTTATAAACAACAATTTTCTCTTCAAATATTTGTTCCTCATCCTCAATTTTATTTTTTGAGGTATCTATTAGATCGTCATCTGGGATATAATTAGGTTCATTGGCTTCGCTTTCTTCGATATTGGTTTTGATAACACTCTCAACAGGAGATGTTATGATACCATTTAAGTTCAAATTTTGAGCCGACCTTACTTTAACCTGCATTAGTTAATAGCAGTTAATAGTAGGACACAAATGGATATGCATGGACGTTTCCAGTACTTCAATCAAGTCTATATTAATTTTAGAAGAATGGAAACCTATGAAAATGAAACTGAGTTTCTAACAACACAAAAGAATGAAATAAGTATTTTAACTTATGGCCAACTGACAATGTATGAAAGGTTTTAAACATGCATTCAGACTATTATAATAATATTTAATACTTTTCTATCATATGTAACCAAAACAAAACCAAGCCAAGCTTTTAATTTTTTGTCAATGCCTATACTTTCAGTAGAATCTTGATTGTATAAGTAGAAATCTTAACAAATGAATACGTAAACAAGCTTATAATTTTGGGGCCAGCTTGATATGCATGAAAGATTTCAAACTTGCAATAAGGCTATTTTAACTATTCATGTATATATAAAAATATTATTAGAATCAAAGTGAAAAAAATAAAGTAAAAATAAAACATCTTTCATATATGTCATTTCCAATTTAAAGCATAAATAACTCATTGATTTGTTTGTTTAATTTCTCTCCTACTCTACAATTTTCCAGCAAGCCAAACGACTTTTGATCTATTTTACATTGTTTATTATCTCTCACTTTTGAATCCATTGGAACACTAACTGATGCAGTATCTGTTATAAGATAGATTTTTCATCCTTAATTTACATTTTTGTTTCTTCCTACTGATCAAGACGATATAATTTACTGTGAGGTAACTATGGTTGTGGGTCATCCTACAATGGTGAAATGGACGTGGGAGATGTAAGATCTATGATAATACTGTGAGGAAAGCATGACTATAATTATGGTTTTCAAACTTTCACCTAACAAGAATCATTCAACAATTTTGAGATGATTGCCAAATGTGAATATGATTGCTAATTTGGGTTGCCTGTGACCACATGCCTTCAAATGAACTTGATTTAACAACATGGAGTGTGATGAAATATGAGTTTTTTTATTATTGTTACGTGCTCTTTGATGTTTATGTTCTAATAACAGTTGGTGACATACAATGTATAATTAGCCTTGATTAAATTGTTTATAAAATAAGGTAGACGAGAGCTTACAAACTTTGATAATAAGCAATTATTTGCTGTGCTTAAGGTTAGTTATTATTCAAGGAATGTGCGTGGTCTAGATGCACTTCCCTACTGTTTACATGTCAAGATGACGCAATTCCACCCATTTGACACAGGATTAAAATACTATTGATTGAAAAAATGTAAATTTTAAGATTGCAATGTTGTCATAAAATAGTTTTCTAGCACGTCTAATCAGCATGGGTCTTCTACACTCATTGGCCTAAAGGTTTAACTTTTGTAGTTAATACTATGATATATATGTTCCATGAATTTAAAGTGATAGAGGAATGTGTGTATTACTTTCAACATAGGTGATCTATTATTTGCAGTGAGCTATTTTGTTTGGAGTTGGAAAAACAATGAAGACCTCTCCGTAAATGTAAATTTTCATGTTACTGTGTGAAATATGCATCGTCTAAATTTAATAATGTGAATTTAGTTGAGTAATTGACTTGGAGGTTAAAAACTGATATTTTGATATGATGGTGTTGTTATTTTCTAACGATACTCAATGCATTTAAGAAAATAAATGAGAAATCTATGGTTCAAACAACTATACATGCATCTGCAAATAACTGACACATCTATATGTGATAAATGATAAACCACGTGATAATGAATTCACATCTACGTTGAAAATGTTTGTGTGATTTGGAATTGCAGATTAATCTAATTTTATCATATTTAAACTTCACAGCACTAATTATCACTTTCCAAATAAAGTCCTATTCATTTTTTTGTTTTCAAATAAATTTCAGTTACGTTGCAATAAATGATAATGTTTTTCTGAGGTATAATGTTGCATGCATTTATAGTTTTTGCTAGTAATCTATTCTGAGGTATTCATTGTCAGAGCTTTTGATATCCTCTAAAAACTTGTGTTAACTTCTAGCATTTGGGATGTGTAACACCTAATGATAAAGTAGCTGCAATAAATGATAATGTTTTTCATATATTTGTTTGTTTATTCATTTTTTATGTATCGCTGCTGTCTGGTAATGTTTAAATGAAAATTTCTAGGAATGAGGTTTCTGGTGATGCAATATGAAGTTGTGGTCTCTTTTTTATCTTCGTTTTTTTCTTTTTCTAGAGGTGAAACCAGTTTGATTTTGGAAACTTATGCAAAATATTTGCTTAAATTGTGTACCTAACTAATGTATTTCAAAACTTTTGCTTCATGTGATAATTGTGGTTGTTCATTTATGATAAGACTGGGCTCTTATGCAGGTCGGTGAAAACATTCATTCCCATGGTTGGAGCTTTGGAAAGGCTCGAATCCCTCTTAGATCTCAGTTATTGATATTGGTAATAACCACCCCTTTAGCTATTTCATTTATTACCCATTTCATGCATTTATAACCGCTAGTTAATAATTCTCTAATTCAGTAATGGGTCTCAACCTCACACTGCTATCATTAACCTTTTCATAGCATTTATAATTTTTGGTTTTATTTCTCTATTATCAGCAATATGTTATTATTACTTTATAAGTTTATTTACCTATATTCTAAAAGAATTATAATATGACATTCCTATGTGCTTTTGTTGTTGTGGAACTATGTATTCTACCCAATTTCATCGACTTAAAAGCTAAAGCATATTGCTTTCATATTTATGAATTATTCTATTATAATTTCAATCTGTTGGCTTTTATTAAAAAAATATGTGAATCTTAGATTACGTGGTCCAAAAATATAGTCATCAATCTATTAAATAATACTAAAACATAATAATTTAAAGCTCTTTCATTAATTTTAGAAGATATCTATATCCTCCTTAATTCTCTTCAACTCTAGATACTTAATTTTCAAAATCTTATAATTTACCATTTTTACAATTATTCTACTAAACTTCTCGCACTATTTTACATTTAAATACCTAATTTTTTTGAAAATATACAATTGTTTACAAAGCTTAGTCGAGTCACTCCCAAAATATTACATTAAAATCTACATGTGCATCAACAAATTGGTAAAAAAAATCATTTTGATGCAAGTATATATAAATAACATAACATAAAATCTATCCAGTACGATATGGTAAACCCAATAGCCCAAGATTATTTATTAAATAAACATAGCAAATATTAGATAGTTATGTTAATTTTGTGAATAATGCGGCAGTATAACTAAGCTTACGAGTATATATGTGATACCATTTTATGTATTCATTTATAACTTCTCCTAGCCCTTATTGATTGATATTGTACCAGATGCTTTTTTTGATAAGATTATCACTTAAGTCTCCAAAGCTTAACCGAATATATAACCATGCAGACACTATTTAACATATGCAACACTTCAGCGTTATGTACAAACTTCAACCAACACAAATACGTTGAAGGATATCATGAATTATCTGCAAAAACAAAAATATTCTGTTCCACTACAATGGCCAAGTGGGATGCTGACTTTTATGTCAAGGTTAATAATGATGTTCATGTCAACTTAGGTAAGGGCCAGTTAGTTTTTCATTTAAAAAATGTATAAAGTAGATCCCATATTGCAACAAATATGTCATAACCATTTATGGTTATAAGGGATTAGAATCTTTTTATTTTTATTTTTAAGGAAGTTCTTAATGCTGGTTACATTGTAAAGGCACTGAATAAGTCTTAAACAGACACTAAAAACTGAACAACATTCAATAACTAGATTTCATATTCTAAATGAATGCAATCTAAGTTAACCAATGGGAATTAATAATACAGCACTGGATTTTAGATTCTATAACTTAATTTTGGAAAAAGATCGAGGAAATTTATGAAAATCTCTGCTAATGCCATTACAGGTATGCTAGCTGCAACTCTTGCTAGACACAGATCAAAGCCTAGAGTCTATATTGGGTGCATGAAATCTGGTCCAGTTCTTTTTAATAGTAATTACAATTATACTGTATTTTAACTGATCAAGTACCCCCAAATTTTTTACTTCATAAAATAAATATGCATGTTCACTTGTATTATTAGGAATGTGAGATACCATGAACCAGAATGCTGGAAATTTGGTGAGGAAGGGAATATTGTACCAAATTTTTGGTGCTAACAGAGTAAATGAGCCACCTTTTGATGCACCTCAAAATGGTCATTATAGATTGTCCGAGTTGGTTGATGGTGGTTTTGTAGTTTGGTCGGAGTGTTGTATTCGTTGTTTGTAAGCTTCTAGATATGTTGCAGTAGTGAAATTTGAAGTTGTCACAATGAACTTTGTAGAATTTGATATGTACTATTTCGTACGTTTGATGCTTTTTAACAATTTGATGATATGTTAGTTTTGAATTTTAGTTTCATGTTTTCTATTGTTATATATTCGTATAGATATAGTTGAATGAAATACTATTAGATGTTGAATAAGATGGTTCTGCTATACCAAATTTGTAACACTTATAAGTGTTGGTAATTTTGCTATTTACTTATACAAGGAATTCCTAACGCTTATAACCGTTGGAAATTGAAAAATTCCCAACGGTTATAACCGTTGGGAATGTGAAGTAATTCCCAACGGTTTTAACCGTTGGGAATGTGAAGTAATTACCAACGGTTTTAACCGTTGGGAATGACCAAAATTTGTAACGGTTATAACCGTTGGAAATGACCAAAATTCCCAACGGTTATAACCGTTGGGAATGACCAAAATTCCCAACGGTTATAACTGTTACAAAATATGTAAAAAAATTGTAACGTACCTGCTACCAACAGTTATAACCGTTGGGAATTAGATTACCAACGGTTATAACCGTTACAAAATGACAGTTCTGGTGTTGTGATACTTAGATAAGGCCTCGAAAGATGCAACATATTCAGAAACGGAAGACTTCCTTTGCTTCAACTCAAGGAAGCGACAGGCTAATAAAACTTTCTCAGATTCAGGAACGAATTTGAGTTCGAATCGCTCCCGGAACTGAGTCCAAGAAAGGACAGACTCATCAAGTTCGGCTATAAGAAGCTCGTACCAATCAAGGGCATGCTCTTGCAATAAGCTAGAAGTTACAAGAACTCGATCATGGTCCGAAAGATCCATGCGAGAGAAGATAAGTTCGCATGTGAGAATCCAAGCTTGGACCTCAAGAACGGACTCCGAGCCTTTGAATGGCTTTCTACCAAGATGAGAAAAATCACTGCACAGGCGTGCAAAGGCAGACTTGCGTGGAGGAGATGCACGAATAGGAGCTGGAGGCTGAGTGCTCCTAAATAACTCCAAAAACTGATCGGTAGACATATAAACGCCGTCCGGATGCGAGCCGCGGGATTGCCCAGCATCCGAGCGTCGTCCTCTGCCTCTTCCGGCCATTAGCTGAAAGTTAAGATAAGAAAACGATTACTCACAAGGTAGATATCATTAATTCAAATATGGAATACTACGGAATAAAAATGCATTCCTAGACGTATTCCCAAAATTCTATCTACCCCAAAGGCACGAAAAGAAATAAGGCACGATGATTCAAAAATTCGTAACATTCGTACAACACTTTAATATACCGTAATATGTGTCGATGTTCTATGTTTATCATATTTTGTTCTGAACTCAGCTCTGATACCAAGCTATAACGCCCCACTCTGTAACGCCCCACTCCAAGACCCTCATTAGCAAAGAGAATCACGGAGGTGATTCCGTCTGCTAATGCGGAGAATAGAGTATAATAGGAGCGACCAAATGTAACTATGCTATAACTATCTACCGAATACGTCGAAAGGTGGAATCTATTTAAAAAAAAAATTCTTTCAATCAGGTGGTTCGACATATTCGATAAATACTTATAACGAAATTACAAATGGCTAAAGATCTATCAGAACAAAGCATAATAACATAATGAAATAGCATCACAGAACAGTATCACATAACGGCAAAGAGTCTCAGAACAATACATCGTCAATACAGATCCAAATATATCATAAGGTGGGTACAAAGCCACCACTCACACAAGTGAGTCAAAAATATGTACATAAGAGACTGAATAATCAGAGTATCAAAATAGTGGACAAATATAAAGGGCTATCGATCAGCAAAGCAGATAATGTCCAAGCGGAAGCACAGAAAGCTAAGTCCAGAGACCTAACCTGAAACAACTCGGTCTGACCCGAGTGAAAAACACTCGGGTCAGGCTAACTAAACAATCAATTAATAAACTGAGATAAACATGATAGATAATGAGGCGACATATAACATAGTACTATAGACCACAAACTCTCACATAGAGAAGAAATAAATATCTAAGTAGAGATGTATAGCAAGCCTTGTATCATGGGCATAACATAGTCACAAATGTCAAAACAAAACATCTAAGTAGAGATGTATAATAAGCCTCATATCATCGGCATAACGTAAGCACAAATGCCAAAAACATCTAAGTAGAGATGTATAATAAGCCTCATATCATCGGCATAACGTAAGCACAAATGCCAAAACAAAAACATCTAAGTAGAGATGTCAAAAACGATACATCTAAGTAGAGATGTATAACAGGCCATCTAAGTAGAGATGCCAAAAACGATACATCTATGTAGAGATGTATAACGGCCATCTAAGTAGAGATGCCAAAAATGATACATCTATGTAGAGATGTATAACAGCCATCTAAGTAGAGATGCTAAAATGATACCTCTAAGGGAGACAGTCCGAAGACACTATCCCAAAGGTAATACAAGGAGTGTGTCACGAACTTTTAGCAAGGAACCCATAAAGTGTTAACGTGAGTCCCATACCCCACGTTCGCACTAAACGATTTACTAACCAATCGTAAGCTTCCACACTGAAAACAGTACAAAGTTCACCTCATGTCATCGGTAAACTAGGCCGAAAGGCCAAAACGATCAATCGAATAGGTCGGGGATTAACCGGAAAAGAAATACACAAAGTTTCATATGCCGGAGTTTTTCCCAACCGTTTAAGCACCTTTCCATTTCGCTCGAAGTGCTAAAGTATGAGTGTGGGATTTTATTATAGAAAATAATTGCGGAAAATGGATTTATAATTGGTTTGAAATCACTTTAAAACGGCCTTTGAAAACTCTCCTATTATGGAGTGATTAATTTAATAATTAAAAATAATATTATATAATAATTTCGAAAGCCATTTCGGAGCGAAAAATCCTTTTAAAACCTTTTTATAAGGCCCATGTATGAAATCCAGAGACAAATCTCAAAGAAATCGATAAAACTAGAAAATCACTGAAAATATTCAAGTGTTGGAAAATAGTCCAAAACTGACGCGAACCCAAGTTCGGAAAATTAGTCGGACCAGCAGACTGAATCCGAATGGCATGAAAATTGGTAGGAATGTAGTCCGACATTCCTACTTCAGAATGCAAAAAGAATTACTCGATTCAGACTTGAAACGAAGTCGCAGCGACGCTCATAAGTCAGACTCGAAAACAGTGAATACACTGTTTCAGGCTGAGATCCGGGTCCCTCTTCAGCAATTTCGAAGAGTCAAATGAACTAGAATACTAATCAAACTTTTTAGAGATGGATTTCGGAACTCCAGCTTTCCAACGAGTCCAAAAACATTGGATTCCGACCACGGATGTGACCGTGGCAGTGTCACAAAGTTTCAGTTTCAAAACTGGAAACAGGGAGTAAGAAATCGATAAAACCAGAAAATCACTGAAAATATTTCAAGTGTTGGAAAATAATCCAAAACTGACGCGAACCCAAGTTCGGAAAATTATTCGGACCAGCAGATTGAATCCAAATGGCATGAAAATTGGTATGAACGTAGTCCGACATTTCTACTTCAGAACGCAAAAAGAATTACTCGATTCCGACTTGAAACGAAGTTGCAGCGACGCTCCAAAGTCGGACCCGGAAACAGTGAATACACTGTTTCAGGCTGAGATCCGGGTCCCTCTTCGACAGCAATTTCGAAGAGTCAAATGAACTCGGATACTAATCAAACTTTCTAGAGATGGAGTTCGGAACTCCAGCTTTCCAATGAGTCCGAGAACGTTGGATTCCGACCACGGATGTGACCGTAGCAGTGTCACAAAGTTTCAGTTTCAAAACTGGAAACAGGGAGTATCGTATGCAAATGCTCAGAAACCAGCAGTAAAAACTACATTCAGGTCCGTTTTTGAGCCCGGATTTCACCATTCAAATGATCACCGAATGCTACGAAATTTGGAGGGGTTATAGATGGCAATACTAGCTATCACTAGGAAGTGATTTGGCATGTTTTTCATCAGATATTGAAAGAGATATTCATGGTCAAAGTTGCAGCAGAATCAGTTTTAGAATTTTGCAAAACATAGAGAAATGAGCTAATTAATTCAATTTTTCTTGCTCAAATGATTTAGTAATGACCATTAACAATTATCTAATCATACCATAAATATATATCTAGCCATAGCATGAAAGTGATGAGGATATAGCTAGCATTACCTCACAAACAATATAGCAAGCAACTTGTGTGCAATGTCCAAATGGAAGAAATGATAATCAACAAGCTTTGATATTCATGCAACACAACAAATCAAGTGTTACTAGGCTAATTCCAGAAATTAAAGAGAGTTAGAAACGGATTACAAGAGGGTTTTTGCATTACCTTCCCTTACTTTAACTAGCTTAAGCCAATATAAGAGAGGATGGAGCTTTCCTAAGCATATAGGTCATTTTTAGGTTTAGGGTTTTAGGAATTTGATTTGGGTTGGAATGAATGAGGGTTAGGAGTTTGAGATGATTTATAGAATGGTAAGTGGGTTTGGGTTAGGCTAATGGACCCCTTAAAAGAGAGTGGCTCTAAATATGTATAAAAATTGTTTAAGTGTTAACATAGCCATGAAAACCCATACTTAACCAAATCCCCTTCTTAAATTTCCCATTAACTTTTAATTGTTCCAAAATAATACTTCGCCTCATTTCATTTTTTTTCGGTAATGCAAATCCCGGGTTGTTACAGACTCCCCCCCTTAAGAAAATTGCGTCCCCGCAATTCCTTAAGATGGACGTCGTCTATAACATCTAATCCATAAAAGATATGATAGAAGATCAAATAGAGATTCTCACCCGTACTAGAAGATGGAAGAAAGCCAGGATAAGAACGCTCGATAAATTCTCTGGTCTCCCAAGTGCAGTCCTTAGGATTCGGTGACCATTGAATTTTCACAAGCTGAACCTCTTTGTTGCGAAGGCGTCTGACCTCCGAATTAAGAACACGAAGAGGTTGCTGCTCCAATGATAAATCAGGTGAGATCTCTAAATCAGGCACGATATGTGGCTCAATAATAGAATCAGGATCGCGCACACACTTGCGAAGCTGAGACATATGGAATACATCATGCATTCCAGAAAAGTGAGCAGGTAGAGCCACACGATAAGCAACGGGGCCGATGCGTTCCATGATAGGAAATGGTCCAACATAGCGAGGAGCCAATTTCCCTGTAGAGCTGAAACGCACAACCCCCTTCATGGGAGAAATCCGAATAAAGACAAAATCACCAATGGAGAACTCAAGAGGCTTCCTACGGTTGTCCGCGTAGGATTTCTGGCGGTCCTGTGCCTCTCTCATTCTCTGACGGATAAGAACAATCTTCTCAGAAGATTCCCGAACTGAATCTGGACCAAGAATGAGCTTCTCGCCAGATTCTACCAACAAGCAGGAGAGCGACATGGCCTTCCGTATAGAGCCTTGAAAGGTGCCATGCCAATACTAGACTGATAGCTGTTGTTGTAGGAGAACTCTACGATAGGTAAGTGATCCTCTCAACTACCCCCGAAATCCAGAATACAACAGCGCAAAAGATCCTCCAAAACACAATTCACCCTCTCAGTCTGACCGTCAGTCTGAGGGTGATAAGCAGTAGAGAGATTCAGCTTTGTGCCCAAAGCTGACTGTAGGCACTTCCAGAAGTGACTAGTGAAAATAGTTTCTCGATCACACACGATAGAGATAGGAATGCCATGAAGTCGTACGACTTCCTTCACATAGAGCTTGGCCAACCGAGGTGCTGTCTGAGTGGACTTAATCGGAATGAAATGAGCCGATTTGGTCAAGCGATCAACAATAACCCAGATAGAAGTATGGCCTGACCTCGATCGAGGAAGACCGTCAATGAAATCCATGGATATCTGATCCCATTTCCATAATGGAATCTCTAAAGGCTGAAGAAAACCAGATGGACGCTGATGCTCGGCCTTGATCTGTTGACAAGTCATGCAACCGCTCACATAACTTGCAACATCTCTCTTCAAACCCTCCCAATAATATAGCCGACACATATCGGCATACATCTTACTCGAACCGGGATGTATAGTGTACTTAGTGCGATGGCACTCGTCCAAGACGTCACGCCTAAGTGATAAATCAGATGGTACAACAATACGGTTCCTCCTACGAAGACACCGATGAAAATCAAGAGAATAATCCAGCAATGTCTCATCACTGGATCCCGACTCGAGAAGATGAATAAGATGCAATAAGTCTGGATCTTGCCGCTGAGCATGGGCAATGCGATCCAATAAGATAGGACGAGCTTCCAAGCTGAATAATAAGACCGGAGAATCAGAAGATGGAGCTCGATCTCTAATATCACACAAAGATATGGTCTCAAGAATATCCCACTCGGCAATCATCATAGAAACTACCGCCGAGTGCTTGCGACTGAGCGCATCTGCAACACGATTACCCTTGCCAGGGGTATACTGAATATCTAAATCATATGATGCGAGAAACTCAAGTCATCGCTGCTGCCTCATATTGAGATCCCTCTAACTGAATAGATACTTCAGCGACTTCTGATCGGTTTACAGAATGAAGCGTTCGCCTAATAGAAAGTGACGCCAAGTCTTCAAGGCAAAGACGATAGCTGCTAACTCAAGATCATGAGTAGGATACTGAACCTCATTCGGACGCAGTTGCCTGGAAGCATACGCGACTACCCGATCCTTCTGCATAAGCACAGCACCTAGCCCGCTACCACAAGCATCGGTGTAAACAACAAGATCATGGTTACTCTTTGGAACCACTAGAATAGGAGCATGAGTGAGAAGTTCCTTCAATCGCTGAAAGGAAGCTTCACACTTATCAGACCAAATAAAGCGAACACCCTTACGAGTCAGCATCGTAAGGGGAAGTGCAACTCGAGAGAAATCCTTGATAAACCGACGGTAATAACCCGCCAGACCAAGGAAGCTGCGAATATCATGAACGTTCTCGGGCTGCTTCCAATTCTGAATAGCTTCGATCTTGGCAGGATCGAAAGAAATCCCCTCAGATGATACAATATGGCCCAAGAACTTGACCTTGCTCTCCCAAAAATGGCACTTGGAGAGCTTGGCCTTAAGCTGATGCTGACGAAGAGTATCCAAGACGATCCGCAAATGATGAGCATGCTCTGCCTCGGATCTAGAATAAATAAGAATATCGTCGATGAAAACCAGAATGAATCTATCGATGTATTCCCGGAATACTCGATTCATAAGATCGGCAAAGAAAGCCGGTGCGTTCGTCAAGCCGAATGGCATGACCAACCACTCAAAAGAACCATAACGAGTGCGGAAAGCGGTAAGAGGAATGCTATCTTCCGCAACTCGGAGCTGATGAAATCCGGTGGCAAGGTCGAGTTGGGAAAAGACCTTCGCACCGCTCAACTGATCAAACATATCGTCTATCCGTGGCAATGGATAACGATTTCTGATGGTCAACTCATTAAGCTTGCGATAGTCAATGCAAAGCCTAAGAGAGCCATCGGGCTTCTTAACGAAGACCACAACAGCACCACATGGCAAAGAACTGGACCGAATGAACTGCTTCGCCTCAAGCTCTACTAACTGCTTCCTGAGTTCCTCATTCTCTTTAGTAGACATCCTCGTGGGAGGACGCCCAACTGGGTGGGAGCCTGGAATGAGATCGATGCGGAACTCAATGCCCCGCTTTGGCAGCAGGCCTGATATTGGCTCGAATATATCGGGGAAATCCCGAACAACAGGAATACGGGATATGTCCACATTCTCA
Organism: Allium fistulosum; assembly: GCA_030737815.1. Taxonomy (NCBI): domain Eukaryota; kingdom Viridiplantae; phylum Streptophyta; class Magnoliopsida; order Asparagales; family Amaryllidaceae; genus Allium; species Allium fistulosum. Next base: position 790,808,094 of record CM060902.1, on the reverse strand, counting down.
TCTCGTGAATCAAGAGAAAATAAAGTAATATCAGAAATCCCAACATCCTGAAGAGCAATAGCTAACAGAGCGGACGAGTCAGGATGACGAAGAAATAATATCCACTCCGAACAAATGATTTTGGCGTCGTACTGAGCGAGCCAATCCATGCCAAGAATCATGTCAAAGCCCAAATACTCCATAACGTGCAGATTCACACGGAAAGAAAATCCACAAAGATCGATATCTATATCCTCACAAAGCAAGCTAAGGGTCATGGATCCACCGATGGGATTCACAATCCTTAGTGAAGAAACCAAACAAGTAACATCCAAAGATAAAGTATCAACTAGTTCCTTTGATACGAATGAGTGAGAGGCACCCGTATCAAAGAGAACTCTACAAGATCTACCATGAAATAAAATAGAACCTTCGAGAATGGAAGGATGCGTACCTCGAGGCTGAGCTAAAGACGTAGGAGCCTTGGCAGCATTAAGCTTGCCAGATCTAGGAGGTGCAGTGGGACAAGTGGAATTAAGATGACCCTCCTTCTTACAATAGCGGCAGAAAAGAGGCTTGGGACACACTTTAACCATATGATCGGTAGATCCACAGTTGAAACACTTCTGAATGGAAGGTGTTCCACTAAGCTGAGCAATAGACTGAGGCTGAGTCTGAGAAGTAGAACTGCCTGTCTTCTTCTTCTTATGCCAAGATTTGGACTTCTGAAATGGGCCCCGCTTCTGATTGGGATTTTTGGAGCCCTCACCATCCCCATCACTGTCTCTCTCACGCTCAACCGCTTCAAGGTGAAGCGCTGCGTCAACTAGCTCATCAAAAGGGAGCTTAAGCTGGAGCATAAGCTGTTTCTTCAAATATTTCTTCAGGCCTTCTACAAACTTGAGATTCTTCTTATAAGGAGAGCTAATGAACTCGAGGCCATACTTGGACAGGGCCTCGAAAGATGATGAATAGTATGCAACAGAGGCCTTCCCTTGCTTAAGGTCAATAAAGCGGCGTGCAAGGGTTATCTTCTCGGACTCGGGGACAAACTTGAGCAAGAAGTGCTCTCGGAACTGGTCCCAAGTGAGTGAGGCCTCATCGGTCTCGGATACAAGCAGCTCGTACCAATCCAAGGCACGACCCTCAAGATGGCTAGAAGCAACAAGAACTCGGCCGTGGTCGGGGATAGCCATGCGAGTAAAGTTACGCTCGCAAACTCTGATCCAAGCCTGGACCTCCAGAATAGTCTCGGAGCCACTGAACGGCTTCCCTTCGAGATGAATAAAGTCGCTGCATAGACGCGCAAAAGCAGACTTGCGCGGTGCATCAGAAACTGGTGCAGGAGACTAAGAGTGCGACTGAGAGTTACGAACCAGCTCCATGATCTGGTCTGTGGTCATGTATACGCCCTCTGGGTGAGGGTTGCTGGACTGTCCAACATCAGCAGAACTGAGGTTCCTACCTCTCCCAACCATACTGAAAGATAAGGTAAGATTTAGTTAAGCATGATTCAAAGATAGATAATTCATTAAGGAATATTACGGAATATAATAGATTCCTACACATATTCCTAACTTATTTATCTAAAGGTGGATATGTTCAATTTGGATCGTATTATAACATATTGTACTACGTGTCTGTTCTGTGTTTGTTATGCTTAATTCTGAATCTGGCTCCGATACCAAGATGTAATGCCCCACTCCAAGACCCTCATTAGCAAAGAGAATCACGGAGGTGATTCCGTCTGCTAATGCGGAGAATAGAGTATAATAGGAGCGACCAAATGTAACTATGCTATAACTATCTACCGAATACGTCGAAAGGTGGAATCTATTTAAAAAAAAATTCAATCAGGTGGTTCGACATATTCGATAAATACTTATAACGAAATTACAAATGGCTAAAGATCTATCAGAACAAAGCATAATAACATAATGAAATAGCATCACAGAACAGTATCACATAACAGCACAGAGTCTCAGAACAATACATCGTCAATACAGATCCAAATATATCATAAGGTGGGTACAAAGCCACCACTCACACAAGTGAGTCAAAAATATGTACATAAGAGACTGAATAATCAGAGTATCAAAATAGTGGACAAATATAAAGGGCTATCTATCAGCAAAGCAGATAATGTCCAAGCGGAAGCACAGAAAGCTAAGTCCAGAGACCTAACCTGAAACAACTCGGTCTGACCCGAGCGAAAAACACTCGGGTCAGGCTAACTAAACAATCAGTTAATAAACTGAGATAAACATGATAGATAATGAGGCGATATATAACATAGCACTATAGACCACAAACTCTCACATAGAGAAGAAATAAATATCTAAGTAGAGATGTATAGCAAGCCTTGTATCATGGGCATAACATAGTCACAAATGTCAAAACAAAACATCTAAGTAGAGATGTATAATAAGCCTCATATCATCGGCATAACGTAAGCACAAATGCCAAAAACAAAAACATCTAAGTAGAGATGTATAATAAGCCTCATATCATCGGCATAACGTAAGCACAAATGCCAAAACAAAAACATCTAAGTAGAGATGTCAAAAACGATACATCTAAGTAGAGATGTATAACAGGCCATCTAAGTAGAGATGCCAAAAACGATACATCTATGTAGAGATGTATAACGGCCATCTAAGTAGAGATGCCAAAAACGATACATCTATGTAGAGATGTATAACGGCCATTTAAGTAGAGATGCCAAAACGATACCTCTAAGGGAGACAGTCCGAAGACACTATCCCAAAGGTAATACAAGGAGTGTGTCACGAACTTTTAACAAGGAACCCGTAAAGTGTTAACGTGAGTCCCATACCCCACATTCGCACTAAATGGTTTACTAACCAATCGTAAGCTTCCACACTGAAAACAGTACAAAGTTCGCCTCATGTCATCGGTAAACTAGGCCGAAAGGCCAAAACGATCAATCGAATAGGTCGGGGATTAACCGAAAAAGAAATACACACGGTTTCATAGGCCGGAGTTTTTCCCAACCGTTTAAGCACCTTTCCACATCGCTCGAAGTGCTAAAGTATGAGTGTGGGATTTTATTATAGAAAATAATTACGGAAAACGGATTTATAATTGGTTTGAAATCACTTTAAAACGGCCTTTGAAAAATCTCCTATTATGGAGTGATTAATTTAATAATTAAAAATAATATTATATAATAATTTCGAAAGCCATTTCGGAGCGAAAAATCCTTTTAAAACCTTTTTATAAGGCCCGTGTACGAAATCCAGAGACAAATCTCAAAGAAATCGATAAAACTAGAAAATCACTGAAAATATTCAAGTGTTGGAAAATAGTCCAAAACTGACGCGAACCCAAGTTCGGAAAATTATTCGGACCAGCAGACTGAATTCGAATGGCATGAAAATTGGTAGGAATGTAGTCCGACATTCCTACTTCAGAACGCAAAAAGAAATACTCGATTCCGACTTGAAACGAAGTCGCAGCGACGCTCCAAAGTCGGACCCGGAAACAGTGAATACACTGTTTCAGGCTGAGATCCGGGTCCCTCTTCAGCAATTTCGAAGAGTCAAATGAACTCGGATACTAATCAAACTTTCTAGAGATGGAGTTCAGAACTCCAGGTTTCCAATGAGTCCAAAAACATTGGATTCCGACCACGGATATGACCGTGGCAGTGTCACAAAGTTTCAGTTTCAAAACTGGAAACAGGGAGTAAGAAATCGATAAAACCAGAAAATCACTGAAAATATTCAAGTGTTGGAAAATAGTCCAAAACTGATGCGAACCCAAGTTTGAAAAATTATTCGGACCAGCAGACTGAATCCGAATGGCATGAAAATTGGTAGGAACGTAGTCCGACATTCCTACTTCAGAACGCAAAAAGAATTACTCGATTCCGACTTGAAACGAAGTCGCAGCGACGCTCCAAATTCGGACCCGGAAACAGTGAATACACTGTTTCAGGCTGAGATCCGGGTCCCTCTTCGACAGCAATTTCGAAGAGTCAAATGAACTCGGATACTAATCAAACTTTCTAGAGATGGAGTTCGAAACTCCAGCTTTCCAACGAGTCCAAAAACGTTGGATTCCGACCACGGATGTGACCGTGGCAGTGTCACAAAGTTTCAGTTTCAAAACTGGAAACAGAGAGTATCGTATGCAAATGCTCAGAAACCAGCAGTAAAAACTGCATTCAGGTCCATTTTTGAGCCTGGATTTCACCATTCAAATGATCACCGAATGCTACGAAATTTGGAGGGGTTATAGATGGCAATACTAGCTATCACTAGGAAGTGATTTGGCTTGTTTTTCATCAGATATTGAAAGAGATATTCATGGTCAAAGTTGCAGCAGAATCAGTTTTAGAATTTTGCAAAACATAGAGAAATGAGCTAATTAATTCAATTTTCCTTGCTCAAATGATTTAGTAATGACCATTAACAATTATCTAATCATACCATAAATATATATATCTAGCCATAGCATGAAAGTGATGAGGATATAGCTAGCATTACCTCACAAACAATATAACAAGCAACTTGTGTGCAATGTCCAAATGGAAGAAATGATAATCAACAAGCTTTGATATTCATGCAACACAACAAATCAAGTGTTACTAGGCTAATTCCAGAAATTAAAGAGAGTTAGAAACGGATTACAAGAGGGTTTCTGCATTACCTTCCCTTACTTTAACTAGCTTAAGCCAATATAAGAGAGGATGGAGCTTTCCTAAGCATGGAGGTCATTTTTAGGTTTAGGGTTTTAGGAATTTGATTTGGGTTGGAATGAATGAGGGTTAGGAGTTTGAGATGATTTATAGAATGGTAAGTGGGTTTGGGTTAGGCTAATGGACCCCTTAAGAGAGAGTGGCTCTAAATATGTACAAAAATTGTTTAAGTGTTAACATAGCCATGAAAACCCATACTTAACCAAATCCCCTTCTTAAATTTCCCATTAACTTTTAATTGTTCCAAAATAATACTTCGACTCATTTCATTTTTTTTTCGGTAATGCAAATCCCGGGTTGTTACACACTCCGAGACCCACATTAGAAAAGAGTATTACTAAGTAACACCGTCTGCTAATACAGAGAATAGAGCTGGATAGGAGCGACCATCTATAGCCTTGTCTTAATTATCTATTGAATACGCCGACAACGCCACTTCTTACTTAAATGGATTGACATCTCCAATAATTACTTAATACAAAGCCATAGATGGCTGAAGGATCTATCAGAATAAAATATAACAACTCAAATGTAATACACATCATAGAACAGAAGATCATCACATGCATTTACACATATACAGATACATTACAGAGTTTACAAAATAAGACATGTCAAGTGGTAAAGCAAACCACAATATACAGACGAGTCAATAGAGTACATATCAGAGTTACAAACAAAAAGGACTACGCAAAAAGCTATAACAAGAAGGAGCTGGCGGAATAGTCCATTCGGAAGAAAAATAGGCTAAGTCCAATGTACCTAACCTAAAACATCTCGGTCTGACCCGAGTATAAAATACATGGGTCAGTCTAGCTAAACAAATCAGTTAGATAAAGCTAGATGATAATAATGCAGTACAAGATGATATAATACTCCTTCAAAGAGAAGTGCAACAATAACCACATTACTAACATAGTGAAAACGTAGTCGCTTAGCAAATAAATAAATCCTCCAAAGTGGAATCGACATCACATAATGTCGAATAATAAGCCTCATCTCATCGGCAATCCCAATAAACAAAGGATATCATATCCCAAAACAAGCAAAAAGGCAATTGACAAATAGCAATAATGGTAACACAAGTTTCCACAAGGTAATCGCTATATATCGTGTGGTTCAAAGAACCTACCCCGAAAGGCGATACAATAGGGAAATATAATTGTCAAAGAAACAAAAGATGCTCGAGCTCAGTACAAGGATCCATACGCCCGAAGCCAACGTCCGAAGGCAACGCCCGAAGGCAACGCTCGAAGGCAACAAACCGTAGTGGTGGTACTGGACACCACTGTCCGGTGGAATGTGTCACAACTCTCAGAAAGGAACCCGAAAAATGTTAACGTGAGTCCCATACCACACGTTCGCACTAAACGGTTTACTAACCGTTAGCCAATTTCACACTCAAAGTAGTACAAAGTTCACCTCATCTCATCGGTAAACCAGACCCAAAGGTCAAAGCGGTCAAACGAATAGATTAGGAATTAACTGAAAAGATAAACGCACACGTTCATAGCACGTGTTTTATTTAATCATTTAATTCTCCTCCCTCTTCGCTCGAAGTGCAAAATTGTGTGTGTGTTTTAAATTGAAATTATAAATTGGAGAAACGAGCTTTTGATATAATTATGAAGATCATTTTATAAAAACCCGTGTACGAAATCAAAAGGGAATTATCAAAGTCAAAAATGTGATAACAACTAATTAGAATCGACACAAATCGATTGAAATTGGAAACCAAGCAAAATAGGCAAAAATAGGTAAAAACAAGCAGGTCAGTCGACTGACTGCAGAGGCCAGTCGACTGATCCAGAAACTCGAAAATTCCATTTCCTGTAGTCAGTCGACTGACTGCAGAGGCCAGTCGACTGACTGTAGGAAACAGAGACTCCTTGTTTCTGCAGACGGCCCCAGGAACATTTATTTGCTACAGCCAGTCGACTGACTGCAGGGGCCAGTCGACTGACTAGCACTGGGGCTGTTTTTCAACCTATTCAAATGAAGAGCAAACCCTTCCAACTTTCAATCGGACGAGCAATGGGCACTAGGGGTTTATGCCAATCGACAACCCAGCCCTATTGGCTCTTCAATACACCTCCAAAAACATGACCAAACATCAAAGCTATGATTTTTAGAGTTTTTGACTTCAAAACACAAAAAATTGAAATGTTCACCAAATCAATTCCAACCAAAAGCAAATGAACATGAACAAGTGTTAGGAATTCATACCTAACATCAATGATATCAAGAGAAGTAGATGTGAGTTCAAAACTCACCTTATTAACTCAAAAACAAAGATGAGAAGCACAACACAAGGAAAAGTTCAACCACTCTTCACTTCAACTCCAAAAGCTTCAATCTAAGATCAAAACAAGTATTTCCTAAATTAGGGTTTAGGAATTTTCTGAAATTGAAGAGGAAGTGAGATGGAGAAGGAGAAGAGGATGCTTCCCTTAGCTTCTCCTTGAATTTGGAGCAAGAATTTGTATTTGCAAGAGGAACTAGGGCTTGGCAATTTCTAATTCATTTTCTTTTCCCCCATTTTCAACTGAACTAAAGTGTTTGGAGAGTGAATGGATGAAGAGTTAAAGAGTTAGAGTATATGATGAGTTGGTGAAACCCAAACCCAAAAGCCCAACAGAAAATAGCAAAATTCAACTCACTCCAAACATATCGAAGGTTATACTCAAAAAAATCGCAAACACCATTTTGGACTCAATGGAAGTGGTCCTGAGTCCTAATTTGGCCGTTTGCAAAAAGTAGCTTTTCGGACTTTAATCCGACTAACAACGTTATATTTAAATAAAATATTTAAATATAAAATCGTAAAATATGTGGGTACTTTCGAAAGTGATGTTCTAATGGTTTCGAAAGAGATGTTTTAAAGTATTTTGAAAGGCGTATTCTTAGTGTTTTGAAAAGAAGATTTGAATGCTTTCGAAAGATATGTTCTAATGGTTTCGAAAGTAAAGGTCTAAGGTTTCTGAGGCCTTAGTTTTCAAAACAAAGGACCCAATCTCATTTTTAAATGGAAAACCCATAGCAATATAAAGGAACTTTGAAATGGCTTTTAATTATGGAGTTCTTTTAAGAAGCTTGCCTTGATAAAAAAAATAATGGGTTAAAGGGATTAACCAAATTTCATATGAAAATGATTTCAAGGATATTAAACCATAAATGTTGGTATTGTTTTTGTATATGCTTCTTCTATTAAATATATTAACTATGTGATCGACCCATAACTGTATTTTGTGGAGTAAGGGAAAATAACCAGCTAGGTTGACCCAGTAGTGAATATAAATTAAGTTAACTCCTGAATGAATAGAGTTGCATCCAGGAGGTCAGGTAGACCAGAACATATGATGCCCAAAGACTGATTGTCAGTTTAGACATGTTTATAGTAAACCCATGAAAACTATGTTTGAAGAGAGTTATTTGTTAGTCCTTGAGATGATGGTTTTGAAGACAACAACCTTAGGACTTGTTATAAAATATAAATACTAATGTTATGGTTTAGATATATATGTATATGCAGAATATAAATATGCAGGTACCAAGAATGAAGATTGTACAGTATAGAGATACAAGAATGATGAATTCAAAGATTGAAGATATCAAGATTGAAGACTCATGAGTATCAAGAAATCAAGTTATCAAGAGTTCAAGATTTCAAACAGTACAAGATAATGTAGTTAGTCTAGAATTATGTTAGAACTTCTTGAAAGCACTTACATCTTTATTCGAAATTTATTTGTGGAATGGAATCCACTTCGAGCCTGTTAAAGGGATGGAATCCACGACAATATCTAGTGGAACATATAGTGGTCCTATTTTGATATCCACTAATTTTATAAAAATGTTTTTCAAAAATATATCTCTTGTTTTTTAAAAATGTTTTCAAAACTTTCTTTTCGAAAAGACATCTCTCTTGTTTGAAATATTTTAGCCTCAAAACTATTTTATCATTTTTAATATTTTGATTTCAAATTGTCCTCGTTTTTAAACCATCTCTTGTTTTAAATATTTAGCTTTAAAATATTTATATACTCAGATTTTAAATCACTTTATAGATTAAGATTATATATATTAAAAATTATTTTCTAAACTCTTTTATATGTTTACACTATATTCAAATATATTTACAAAGTTTAGAAATTGTTTTTACAAATTATAGAAACCAATTTTAATAAGAAAATCAAAACATCAATTTTGCCTTAAGCATGTCGACATCCCTCAACCCCCCATGTCGACATGGTGTCCGTTATTTTCAAATTTTAATTTTCAAAAGAACTGTCTATTCGTCGTATCCTTTCACGAATAGATATGGTTGTTGCTCTACTATAAATACCAGTAAGTTCTAAACGAATTTTTATCTGATTTCATTTATTTTCTCTCCTCTTCATCTTCCACATTTATTCTAAAGAATCCTAAACTATACTCTGCCGAAATACCAAGTGAATCAAACTTGATTATCTCTTGTTTGATTCTCTGCCACTCTCTCCATAAGATCTCAGTGCTATTCAGAGTTATAGAATCTTTTGTAAATCAAACTGTTGAGTAAAAGGTGCGGTTGAGCCTTGAAATCAATTGGGTGTGATTGTAGCCCCGAAAATCAATTAGTTGATCTTGTAGCCTAGTTAAATCAAGAGAGTTTGCCCTGGACTCGAATACAGGAGGGTGTACCTCGTAGCCTTGAAACCGAGGGTGTAATCTGGGAGATTATTTTGATAGGAAATCCGTATGATTGTACGGGGCTGGATGTAGGGTAACTCCGAACCAGTATAAAATCCTGGTGTGTTCTTTCCTTTACTGCTTTTATTTAGTATTTGCATCTGTGTCTGATTCTCTGATTATATCTGTGTTTGTGAATTGCATTTGTTGGTGTTTAAATTGAATAAAATTCAAAAAGATTTAAAAAATCCATAAAACACTATTCACCTCCCTCTAGTGTTATTCCAGCCTTAAGATCCGTAATCCGCATTTCTCACATTTGGTATCAGAGCGTTGGTTTTCAAAGTTTTCATAATCTGAATTTTGAAAAGTTTTAAAAATGGCTACCAACACTGGTTCTGTTAACACTATCACTAGTTCATTTGTAAAGAGTCAGTCTACTGCCAGACCACCACTTTTTAATGGCAGTAACTATGCATATTGGGCATGTAGAATGAAAATATATTTACAGTCAATAGGATTAGACACTTGGAATATCACACAAACTAAATATTCTGAACCCATAACTAGTTTTGCACAGTGGACTGTTGAGCAAAAGACTATTGCACAAAATAATTCCAAAGCCATGAATATTTTATTTTGTTCACTTGATAGGAATGAATTCAATAGAGTATTTGTTTGTAAGTCTGCATATGATATCTGGAAAACTTTGCAAGTTACTCATGAAGGAACAAGCAAAGTCAAACAGACCAAAATATCCATACTCACAAATCAGTTTCAATTATTCAAAATGAATTCTAATGAGTCCATTTCGGATATGTATAAATTTTAGGAGATTGTGCATTCTCTAATATCATTGGGGAAAAAATTTCTGAAGAAGATCAAGTCAGAAAAATTATAAATTCTCTTACTCCGGAATGGGATCAGAAAACTCTTGCAATCGAAGAAGCAAATGATGTCAGTACTTTAAAGATTGAAGAATTGATTGGAAATCTAATGTCGTTCGAAGTACAAATGCAAGGAAGAAGTGATAGCAAGGCATTCGAAAAGAAGTCAATTGCATTCAATACATTAATAGATGGATCGGACTCGGGAAGTGATGATGATGAAGAAATAGCTTCCATGACAAAGAATTTTCGGAAGTTTCTGAAATACAGAAAGATGAACAACTTCAAAAAGAATGATCACAGGAATTCTGGAAATCACAATGAAGTACCAAACCACGTCAAATGTTTCAACTATGACAAACCAGGCCATCTCAAAAGAGACTGTCCGCATCCTGATAAGCAAAAGTTTCCTACAAGCAATGATTATACAAAGAAAAGGAAAAGAGAGTATACCGCTACAATAGACGATTCAGACTCAGACTCATCCTTAAGCGATGATGATCAGAAGACAGAAAATTCAAATATGTGCTTTACGGCTATTCATGATTCCGATGATCTCGAAGATATGAATCTAGAAAAAGGTACACGTTTACAATATATTGGTTGGAATTGTTTGCTTAAAATTGTTTGATTATTTGATTGTTTTTGAAATTATGTGTTGTTTGAATTTTAAATTTTTTATTATTATGTTTATTTTTATTTTTAATATTATAATATTTTTTATTAAAAGAGTATTATTATATTTAATATTACTCCAGAAAATATATAGACATTAAAAATAATATATGTATATAGATATTAAAGTATATAGGAAAATATAAGTCACATGAATTCTCTGACCCATGTCGACATGGCCCTACCCATGATGTCGACAGCCCTGTCAGAAATTTGAAATTCAAATTTGAATTCAAATCCTTGAATTTCCCTCCACCTTTTCACCAAATCCAATGTTCTGGAAAGGTACCTCTTGACCAGAGAACATGTCTATTGAATATCTATTTATTTCCATTAGCTTATCATACCTTTTCACTTTCATTTTAAAATTCAAACTCTCTTTCACTCTTTCAAACTTTCTACTCTCTTCAAAAATGGCTTCTTCATGCACTCTATCCACAATGAGGCTGTCTAAAACCATTAAAGAGTATCTTTATAATGATCCGGAAGCGATCAAGGCATATATAAGCTATGCTAATTTCGGAAAAGTTCATATGGAAAAGTTTGCTATCTTTAGCGATTTCTCTACATATGAAATCAATACTCTTCTTGAAGAGAATCATATCCTTAGTCTTTTTGACAATTCTCAAAATGATTTTGTTTGTTACCCAAATCTTGTTAAAATGTTTTATGCGAATTTGAATCGCGGTTTTATGAAGGAAATGAAGATGAAATTTGGAGTAGTGTTAAAGGCACTAAAATTATTTTAAATTGTGAAATTTTGGGCAACATTCTCAATTGCAAGAATTTGGGAATAGATCTTACTACTTTTAATATTGATGAACATGATCGTAAGGCATTTCATCACATTTTCGAAGGAGATGACAACTTTGAATTTAAAAATTGTAACTTTCGTCTGAAAGCACGTATTATCAATCTTCTTTTGCAACATACTATCACTCCTAGATCGGGAAATTTCAATAACCCGACTTTAAAAGTTCGTAAAGATCTTTTTGCTATCTTTGGTCATTATGACATTAATTGGGCGCAAGTGATTATGGATGAACTTCGTCCTAAGAATTTGGAAATGGGTGAGAATACCTTGTATCATGGAATCTATCTCACTCGGATTTTTAATTATTTTGGCATTGATTACAAAAGGGAAGAATTTGTTTCAAGAAAAGTGTTTAATCATGCCAACATTTATCTCATGAAAATTCCTTTCATATTTCAACAATAAGAATCTCTTGCCGAAAAGGATGAAAGATTGGCACATGAAGATATGGAGGAAGAAGATGAAGAAGAAGAAGAGGAGGAGGAGGAAATAGAAATTGAAGAAGATAATGAAGAAACCTCCTTGGAAAGTATTGAATATTCTACCAATACTAACAATCCTTCCAACAAAACTCTCCTCAAAAATCAAAAGATTATAGTGGAAAATCAACGAATTCTCAAAAGATCCGTTAGTAAGAAATTGGATAAAAGGTCCACTAATATGAACAAATTATTTGCTAAAGTTGGTCGGAAACTTGGCTTATCATCATCCTCCTCATCCTCTAGCACAATCTAAGAACTAGGTTGTGATGTATTAGTTTGTTTTGTGTAGTATCTTATGTATCATCTATTTATAAAAATCATCTATCTTATGTTTTCCTACCTTATCGTGTCTCTGGAATAAATGTTAGTATAGTATATAAGTTTATATATATAAATACTTATTCACAAAATAAATAAGACACGTAAATTAACAAACCCATGTCGACATGCCTCTACCCCACTCCCCCCTATGTCGACATATAACTGTCAGATTTGGTTATTTTTAAAATTTTGAAATTAAAATAACTAACTCGTACCTATTCATTTTAAACGAATTTCTGCTTATTTAAACACCTGTTTCTTCCATAAATTTGTAATCTTTTCATTTCTATTTGCATCTCTTCACTACTTATCAAAAATGGCTTCCTCTTCTAAACTCTAAGTGATAATCTTGAAGAAACTCTCAATTCATTCAAGAATATACTTACTTTTATTCTCCGCAATCAAAGGCACTTAGAACTAAGTCAAATGTAGATGATAAAAGAACAAGAGAAGCATTTTGATGCCCTCCGTTGGATGATTTCTGCCCTCAACAAAGATGATCTCGATGCAAATCCTGTAGGAACTTTGATTCAAGATAATGAAGATTGGGAAGTTATTAAAAAGGATCCTATCTTTGGAGAAGAAGGATGGGTTGAAGTTCCTAGAAATATTTGATCTCCTTATGGTTTGAATTGCTTGTTTTTGAATTGTGTGATTTGATTTGATTTGATTTAATTTGCTTTGATTTGATTAGAATTGATTTGGTTTGAATTGATTGTATAACATTATATGAAACATAGTATATATTTATTGGGTTTAAACTTTCATATTTGTCGTGTCTTTATTATTAACTCATGTTATTATATATATATATATATACACACACACACACACACACTCCATCATAATTTGTCATAGGTACTCCAGTATAAGACTAATGGGGAGTTATATAAGTTTAGAATTAGTTTTTTATTGGTGACAAAGGGGGAGAAGTATAAAATAGAGTAATTAGGCTTAGATTAAGGGGGAGTTATTAGTTTTAGGGGGAGTTATAGTGAAGGTGAAGTATATTTTATAAACATAGGCTGTCATTATCAAAAAGGGGGAGATTGTTAGTCCTTGAGATGATGATTTTGATGACAACAACCTTAGGACTTGTTATAAAATATAAATACTAACGTTATGTTTTAGATATATATGTATATGCAGAATATAAACATGCAGGTACCAAGAATGAAGACTGTACAGTATAGAGATACAAGACTGATGAATTTAAAGATCGAAGATATCAAGATTGAAGACTCATGAGTATCAAGAAATCAAGTTATCAAGAGTTCAAGATTTCAAACAGTACAAGATAATGTAGTTAGTCTAGAATTATGTTAAAACTTCTTGAAAGCACTAACATCTTTATTCGAAATTTATTCGTGGAATGGAATCCACTTCGAGCCTGTTAAAGGGATGGAACCCTAGTGGGATGGAACCCACGACAATATCTAGTGGAACATATAGTGGTCCTATTTTGATATCCACTAATTTTATAAAAATGTTTTTCAAAAATATATCTCTTGTTTTTTAAAAATGTTTTCAAAACTTTCTTTTCGAAAAGACATCTCTCTTGCTTGAAATATTTTAGCCTCAAAACTATTTTTATCATTTTTAATATTTTTATTTCAAAATTGTCCTTGTTTTTAAACCATCTCTTGTTTTAAATATTTAGCATTAAAATATTCATATACTCATATTTTAAATCACTTTATAGATTAAGATTATATATATTAAAAATTATTTTCTAAACTCTTTTATACGTTTAAACTATATTCAAATATATTTACAAAGTTTAGAAATTGTTTTGACAAATTATAGAAACCAATTTTAATAAGAAAATCAAAACATCAATTTTGCCTTAAGCATGTCGACATCCCTCAACCCCCCATGTCGACATGGTGTCCGTTATTTTCAAATTTCAATTTTCAAAAGAAGTATCTATTCGTCGTATCCTTTCATGAATAGATATGGCTGTTGCTCTACTATAAATACCAGTAAGTTCTAAACGAATTTTTATCAGATTTCATTTATTTCTCTCCTCTTCATCTTCCACATTTATTCTAAAGAATCCTAAACTATACTCTGTTGAAATACCAAGTGAATCAAACTTGATTATCTCTTGTTTGATTCTCTGCCACTCTCTCCATAAGATCTCAGTGCTATTCAGAGTTATAGAATCTTTTGTAAATTAACTGTTGAGTAAAAGGTGCGGTTGAGCCTTGAAATCAATTGGGTGTGATTATAGCCCCAGAAATCAATTAGGTGATCTTATAGCTTGGTTAAATCTAGAGAGTTTGCCCTGGACTCGAATATAGGAGGGTGTACCTCGTAGCCTTGAAATCAAGAGTGTAATCTGAAAGATTATTTTGATAAGAAATCTGTATGATTGTATGGGACTGGATGTAGGGTAACTCCGAACCAGTATAAAATCCTGGTATGTTCTTTCCTTTACTGCTTTTATTTAGTACTTGCATCTGTGACTGATTCTGTGATTATATCTGTGTTTGTGAATTGCATTTGTTGGTGTTTAAATTGAATAAAATTCAAAAAGATTTAAAAAATCCATAAAACACTATGCACCCCCTCCCCTCTAGTGTTATTCCAGCCTTAAGATCCGTAATCCGCATTTCTCACATTATTGGCAGGGGCCAATAGGTTCGTAGTGATCCCATGAAAACTATATCCGGATAAAGTTATTGACAAAAGCCAATAGGTTCATAGTCAACCCATGAAAACTATGATATAAGAGAACCTATTGGAGATACCAGTAGGTTCAAGGAGAACCCATGAAATAATTGGATGAATTTATTGGCAGGGGCAAATAGGTTCTTAGAGATCCCATGAAAACTCTGAAACCGGACAGATAGTCCATAAACTTTAAACAGGTTATTAGTCAGCCCATGAAAACAAATAGGTTAATAGTGGTCCTAGAAACTATAACTGTGACAGATAGTCAAATGAACGGGGATGAGAAATCTAGGATTTTTCTTGTTTGCATATCATCATGATATTTTAAATTGCTATGTTTTAAACCATTGTGGATGTCGGACCACAGTATATGGTTACTATAAATTTTTGGGTAAGATACTAGTGAGGGGAAAACCCGTTTTGCTAAGCGGCGTGGTCTAATAGATATCTAAATGGTTCAAGATGGTAAGTTATTATTCATACCAGGCTTTTTGTCTAATTCGAAGTTTGTGTTTACCCCTTAAACGTGCTCAATTAATTTTGAGTAGTTTTAGAATTGAGGATTTTCAGGTACTCCTTAGACGAATAAGCTTCCAGAGACGTGCATGAGGCAAGCTAGCTATTAGGAATTCTTTTCTTTTATTCCATTGTGTTTTGATGTAAAGGAAAAGTTGTTTAATTGCCTATGTTTAGACTCTGATCATCCAAGGTGGCATCTTCATATGCCGCTCTTCGCGTAGTTCGTAATAATTATATTTTCTCTAAATATGGTTCTCGAATTTGAGATTATGTAATGAGTTTGAAATGTGATTGAAATGGAATGAGAAATTTGTTTAATGGTTATAAAAAAATTTCATATCCATGTGTTTCTGTTGTATCAATCTATCTAACATTACCGCATTTGGTCACCGAAATTAATAACTATGGATACATCTGTAGCCATTAGTTTTAGGCCTCCAAGTGGGGATGTTACAAGTTGGTATCAAAGCATAGGTTTATGGAAACTTAAAATGATTTTCGAAACATAATCCAATGAATCAGAGAATAAGACCGGCATTTGGGTTAACACTATAGTAACGTACTTGTATATATATAAGTACGTATTCCCCTCTCTCTTAGACCGTTCTTTTGTATCTTACTAAGATCATATGCAGATTTACGAGAAAGGAAGATATGGAGGCAGGAAACGGAAGAGGAAATCTCGGTGGAGGAAGCTCCATAACAAATGGAAATGCTCGACCCAACAGGAGAAATCAGGGTCGACAGGCAAATGCTAATCCAAATGTAAATGCCAATGTAGGTGCTGGGAATTCACCAGTAGATATGGGGATAACATATCAGTTCTTTGTCAATCTGGTGCAAGTTGGTGCGG
Organism: Allium fistulosum; assembly: GCA_030737815.1. Lineage (NCBI taxonomy): Eukaryota > Viridiplantae > Streptophyta > Magnoliopsida > Asparagales > Amaryllidaceae > Allium > Allium fistulosum. The sequence continues at coordinate 790,791,497 of CM060902.1, read as the reverse complement.
CTGATTGAGCAGCTGGGAATGTTAGAGGAGCTAATCCTGTGGCTCCAATTAGAAACAACTATGCTAAGTTGAGTAGAGATTATACCAGTCTTGGTGGGAAGCCGGTTTTGGGAACAGAGGATGCTATAGAAGTTGAGAATTGGCTTTTGCATTGTGAGGGAATCTTCACTGACTTGGGGTTGAATGATGAGCAGAAGAGGAGACTAGCCTCTAGGCAGTTGCAGGAAACAGCGCTTCATTGGTGGAATAGTGTTACTACCGGAGATTCCGAGGAAGAGTTGACTTGGGGGGAATTTCGAAGGAGATTCGAAGAAAGGTTTTAGTCTGAAGTTGCTAGGTCGGCATTGTTAAGGAAGTTCATGGACTTGGAGCAAGGAGAGATGTCAGTAATTGAGTATGCCACGAAGTTTAATGAATTATCTAAATATGGATATGCTACCATTGACACCGTCATCAAGAGGAATGAGAAGTTTATTCGGGGATTGAGACCCGAGATTGCTATTGCGACTTTACCACATCTATGTGATCCTTGTAATTGTTGTGGAAATGGCAATCCGACATGAGGAGATGCTTTCTACTTATGGAAAGAAGAAGCAGGTTGAAACCCAGAGTTCTCTTGGCAAGAAGAGGAAGTTCTTCAAGAAGAAGGAAACCCAGAAGGTAGAAGCGGCCAAGAAGGTAAAGGCTAATTTTGTTTGCTTTAAGTGCGATAAGAAGGGTCATTATGCTCATGAATGTCGAGCTGGCAAGGGGAAGAAGGCCGCAGACAAGACGGATGTGACGTGCTTTAACTGCGACTAGGTTGGGCATTATAAGAATCAGTGTCCAGAACCAGTCAGGGCGGACAAGGGAAAAGTCTTTGCTGTTGGACCATCGTTTGCTAGGCCAACTGCTGCTGAGAAAGGAAAAAATATGATGGAAGGTACGCTTTTGATTCAAAGTATACCAGTTAGGGTACTATTTGCTACCGGTGCATCGCATTCATTTATATCTCAATGTTTAGTTAATAGGTTATGTTTAGAACCCATATACCTTGTTACTTCCTTAAGGGTTACAAATCCGATTGGAGGGTATGCAACTCTGAGAATGAGATGTGACCAGTTATAACTTGATTTGTTAGGTCATAAGTTCGCATTCAATCTGTATGTTTTTTATTTCATAGATTTCGGGATCATTTTGGGTATGGATTGGTTGGGTAGATATGAGGCTAGGATATTTTGCCAAGATAGGGAAATATCGCTAAGACACCCTGATAGTCATAACCGAATTATATTCTCAGTCGAGGATTCTGACCACAGTGCTTGTACTCTGTTGAGTGCTATGGAAGTAGAAGAAGAGTTAAGTCAGGTTCAAGTAGCAAGAGAATTTTGCAGATGTTTTTGAGCCAGTCACAGGATTACCACCGAAACGATCCATTGAATTTCGGATAGATCTTGTGCCATGAGCAGAACCTATAAGTAGACCACCTAGTAGGATGACACCGACCGAGAAAAAGGAATTGAAGGTGTAGCTAGTGGATTTATAAGTAAAGAATTTTATTAGGCCAAGAGTTCGCCTTGGGGTGCTGCCGCGGTGTTCGTGAAGAAACCGGATGGGTCGTTGAGGTTGTGCATCGACTATCGTAATTTGAACAAGAAGACAATCAAGAATAAGTATCCTTTGCCAGGAATCGAAGATTTATTTGATCAGTGGTGTGGAGCCAGAGTATTTTCCCAATTGGATTTAGTGACAGGTTTCCATTAGTTAAGAGTGGTAGAGGACAGTATTCCGTTGACAGAATTTCGGACTAGGTATGGTTCGTATAAGTGGTTAGTAATGCCATTGGAGTTAACGAAAGCAGCATCTTTCTTCGTGGATTTGATGAACCAAGTTTTCCAAGAATATTTGGATAGGTTTGTATTGGTATTTATAGACGACATTTTAGTATACTCTAAAGATGAAAGGGAGCATGAAGATCATCTAAGAGTAGTGCTTGAGACGCTGAGGCAACATTATCTAAAAGCAAAGTTTTCCAAGTGTCATTTCTAGAAGAAAGAGGTTTAATTTCTTGGTCACGTGGTTTCAGAGAAGGATTTGTCAGTCGATCCACATAAGATAAAGCTGTTAATAACTGGAAGAGACCAAAGACGGTGATTGAGATTAGAAGTTTTCTTGGACTTGCTGGCTATTACCGGAGATTCACTAAGGATTTCTCGCGGATAGCAGCTCCTTTGACTAAGTTAACCAGGAAGGATGTGAAGTTTATTTGGTCTGACAAATGTGAGGAAGCATTCCTTAAGTAAATGCATTTGTTGATCAATGTGCCTGTGTTAGTGGTTCCATATGGAAACCAAGGATTGGTAGTGTATACCGATGCATGTAGAACTGGATTTGGAACCGTGTTGATGTAGAAGGGTAAAGTCATTGCCTACGCTTCACGACAGCTCAGACCGCATGAGGTGAGATATCTTACTCATGATTTGGAGTTGGCTGCGGTGGTCTTTGCATTGAAGATATGGAGACATTATCTCATGGGGGAAAGATTTGAGCTATACACAGATCATAAGTCCTTAAGATATTTATTCTCTCGGAAGGAGTTAAATATGAGACAACAAAGACGGTTGGAGTTTTTAGCAGCTTATGATTTTGGTATAGAGTATACACCTGGGAAAGGAAATAAAGTAGCGGATGCTCTTAGCAGAAAACATACGAATGTGGTGTTAGCTATGTTGATAGAATGGAAAGATTTAGAAGCTTTGACTACTTGCAGTGTGTAGTTAAGATCGACTACTAGTTCTAGTCTGAGCACCGCCATGTGGTCCTGTTTGGAAGTCGACCAGTATTGATCGAAAGGATTGCTTCAAGCAGAAATAGGACCTATTATTAGCCGAGAAGGTTAGAAGGCTTGAGGTTGGATCGGAAAACGATGATCTAAAGGATTATAATCTTGACCAGAAGGGATGGTTGAGAAAGAAGGGATGGTTGTGTGTCCCGAATGTTGAGAACTTAAGGAAAGAAGTTCTTAGGGAATGTCATCAATCCAAATTCATGATTCATCTTGGAAGAACTAAGATGATTCAAGATATGAAGAGGAGCTTCTACTTGGAAGGTATGAAGAAGGATGATGGCTTGTAGGATAGGCAATGTGCGAACTATCAACAAGTGAAGGTCGAACATTAGAAGCCGAGTGGATTGCTTCAACCTTTGGAGATACCAATTTGAAAGTGGGATTCGATATTCATGGATTTTATAGACGGGTTGCCAAGGTTGAATGGAGGAAATGAAAGTATATGGGTTATAATGGACAGGTTGACCAAAAGTGCCCATTTCATTCCAGTTAAGTCAACTAGGATGACACTTGTTTTAGTTAAGTTGTCAATGAAGAACATAGTTAGACTGCGCGGAACTCCTAGTAGTATAGTCAGTGACCGAGATGCTTTGTTTACTAGTGTGTTCTGGAAAAGTCTATAGGAGGTGTTAGGTACCAATCTCAAGATGAGTACTGCATATCACCCTCAGATAGATGGGCAAACAGAGAGAGTCAATAAAGTACTCGAGGATTTGTTAAGAGCTCGTGTATTGGACTTTGGTGGATCTTGGGAAGATTACCTACACTTAGTCGAGTTTTCCTATAATAACAGTTACCAGACTAGTATATGAATGGCACCTTTTGAAGCTTTGTATGGAAGGTCATGAAAATCACCAGCATGTTGGTTGGAGACTGGAGACAGATTAGTCTTGGGTCCAGATCTGGTTAGAGAGGCGATAGAGAAGATTGAGTTGATCTGAGAAAGGATGAAGGAAGCTCAGTCTAGACAGAAGAGTTACGCAGATAAGAGGCGCAAAGATCTAGAATTCTCGGTGGGAGATAGAGTCTTCATTAAAGTATCACCAATTAAGGGCGTGGTACGATTCAAAAAGTCAGGGAAACTGGCACTGAGGTACGTTGGCCCATTCCAAGTTATAGAGAGGATCGAAAAGCTCGCGTACAGAGTAGAGCTGCCGAGCAATATGGCAGGTATCCATAATGTGTTTCATGTATCTCATCTTTGTAAGAATGTGCATGATCTGGAAACAACTATTCCTCTGAAGAGTTGGAAGATTTGATAGTAGAACCGAATTAGACTTTTGTTAGACAATTAGTTCGGGTTGTGGCGAGAGATGAAAATAGGTTAAGGAACAGACAGTCAAGTTGGAGAAAGTTTAGTGGAGCAACAATGAGAAGGACAATACTTGGGAGACAGAAGACAGGATTAGAGATACTTATCTTGATCTGCTGTGAGGGTATGTTCTATATTTGCTTTATATAGACTATTGATAGTTAGGAAGGCTAGTATGGTAGTTAGGAGTTGTTACAGATGATTTCTATGCTTAGTATTTAGTCCTTACTGAATTTCAAGGATGAAATTCTTTAAGGAGGGGAGCCTGAAACACCCCTAATTTTAAATAACATTATTCAGGAGATTTAATTAGATAAATTAAAGAGAATAATGTAAAGAATAGAGTGATAAGGGATTAAGGTTTGAAAATTTATTAGAGGTCGTGCTTAACTAAATACAAATTTAAAATAATGAGTTTATGGAAATAGTTTTATAAGTTAACTAATAAGAGAATAAGGCAAGGGTATTATGGGGAATAGTCGTCCACCATAACCCTTAACCCCTTAACCCTTATTCCTATTTTCATTTCATAAGTTCAAAATTCTAAAACATAAAACCAAAGATCTCATGCCGGCATAACCTAGATGAAAAGAGGAGAAAACCCAATTAAAAGCTAAGGAATCAAGCAAGGAGAATTAAGCAAGATCAAATCTCAAGTTCCGTATCCAAGGAAAGGTGAATAATTATCAAAACCATCTCATTCTCGTTTTTAAATAACATTTGATATCGGGTTTTAAGTTTAAAACCTTTATGATGATTTTAATGCTGATATGCTTGGATTACATGATAGTTTGATTCAAACATGTATGTTTGATTCAAACATGTATGTTTGATAAATGTTTTATTCGATTTTGAGGTTAAAATCATATATATTGGGTTTTGAATGCCATGAGGATTTAATATGTTATGAAAAACATTATTTTGGAGATGGATTAAAATTTTCGTAATTATCCAAGCCATGGATAATTTATTATGAATTTTTAAAGGAAGAAATGAATAATGGATTTAAAAATTTATTTTGGCAATTATGTAAAGGATTTTGGGTCTGAAATTTATATATGTTAGTTAACATATTAAAAGTGAATATTGATGATTTTTGGGGATTTTTCCTAAGTAATTTACCATGGAAATTAAATTAATTAAGTTGAAGGACTTAAATGTTTTAATTGTTTTGTTATAGGGAAGGGCTTCTTTGTTAATTATTTTAATTAATTCTCAATGAATTCAGCAGTCTTTTGGAAGAGATTTTTGGTGAAGGTTATGGCAACCAATTATATTTTTACACATAGGCAAGTTGGTTGAAAAGCATTTACTTAAAAAGGCAACAAAACAGTTTTGTAAAGATTTATTATTTCACCACTTCCAGTAGCAACCTTTCGACCCCATACTTCCACCCTTAACTAAGTCGAAACCAATAAACAAGGTATCAATGCTTTGGTACGTAGTGGATTAGAGAAAGGCGGCAGGTATAGAGTCGAAACAATGCTTTCGAAAGGGTCGAGGCCATTTTAAATAGCTTTCAAAGACCTTTGTTTTGCTTTCAAAAGATATGTCGCTTGCCTTGCTATTAATAGATGCTTTCGAAAGGGTTGGATACTTTTATATAGCTTTCGAAGGGGTTGCCATATATTAAGTTTTAAAGAGAAGCTTTCAAAAGGGTAATTTTGAACTAAGTCGAAACCATGCTACCGTCTTCATACTTTTCGAATAGGTTGAAGTTTTCAATGTATTTGAAAGGCAAGCCTTTGTTTTATAAATATAATAAGCCGCTTCCCAATGCTTTCGAAAGGGCTCCGGTAGCCACTTATATTAAAGGTTTCGAAGGCAATGGCTTCGAAAGGTGTTCCGAAGCTATCCTTCTTATTGTTTTACTTAAAGATTAATGCTTTCGAAAGAATGGTTCCGAAGCCATCTGTTTTCCCTAAACTCTTTTTTGAAGGTTAATGGTTTCGAAAGGTTACGTTCGCTTATGTTCACTTCGACCCAAAATGTTATTTTTAAAGGTAAACCCAATGGTTCCGGAAGAGGTACTTTCAAATGGTTTCGAAGCCATGCTTCTATAAGTTGGAAAGTGATGCTTTGATACTTTCGAAAGTGATGTTATAATGGTTTCTAAAGAGATATTTTAAAGTGTTTTGAAAGGCATATGCCTAGTGTTTTGAAAAGAAGATTTGAATGCTTTCGAAAGAGATGTTTTACTGGTTTCGAAAGTAAAGGTCTAAGGTTTCGAAGGCCTTAGTTTTCAAAACAAAGGACCCAATCTCTTTTTTAAAAGGAAAACCCATGGCAATATAAAGGAACTTTGAAATGGCTTTTAATTATGGAGTTTTTGAAGAAGCTTGCCTTGATAAAAAATAATGGGTTAAAGGGATTAACCAAATTTCATGTGAAAATGATTTCAGGGATATTAAACCATAAATGTTGGTATTGTTTTTGTATATGCTTCTTCTATAAATATATTCACTATGTAATGGACACATAACTGTATTTTGGGGAGTAAGGGTAGAATAACCAACTAGGTTGACCCAGTAGTGAATATAAATTAAGTTAACTCCTGAATGAATAGAGTTTCATCCAGGAGGTCAGGTAGACCAGAACATAGGATGCTCAAAGACAGATCAAGAAGTTGTTAGTTTAGACAGGTTCATAGTAAACCCAGGTAAACTATGTTTGGAGAGAGTTATTGGCAGGGGCCAATAGGTTCATAGTGATCCCATGAAAACTATATCGGGATAAAGTTATTAATCAATAGGTTCATAGTCAACCCATGAAAACTATGATATAAGATAAGTTATTGGAGATACCAATAGGTTCAGGGAGAACCCATGAAATAATTGAATGAAGTTATTGGCAGTGGCCAATAGGTTCTTAGAGATCCTATGAAAATTCTAAAACCAAACAGATAGTTCACAAACTTTAAACAGGTTATTAGTCAGCCCATGAAAACTAATAGATTAATAGTGATCCTAGAAACTATAACCGTGAAAGATAGTCAAATGAATGGCGATGGGAAATTCAGGATTTTTCCTGTTTGCATATCATCATGATATTTTAAATTGCTATGTTTTTAACCATTGTAGATGCAGGAGCACAGTGTATGGTTATTATAATTTTTGGGTAAGATACTAGTGAGGGGAAAACCCGTTCCGTTAAGCGGCGTGGTCTCACTAGATATCTAAATGGTTCGAGATGGTAGGTTATTATTCATACCAGGCTTTTTGTTTGACTCGAAGTTTATGTTTTCCCCTTAAACTCTTGGGTGCTCAATATATTTTGAGTAGTTTGAGAGTTGAGGATTTTCAGATACTCCTTAGATGAATAAGCTTCCGGAGGTATGCAGGAGGCAAGCTAGCTATTAGGAGTTCTTTTCTTTTATTCTGCTGTGTTTTGATGTAAAGGCAAAGTTGTTTAATTGCCTATGTTTAGACTCTGATCATCCAAGGGGGCATCTTCATATGTCGCACTTGGCGTAGTTTATACTCTCGAAATTGGGATTTTTTAATGAGTTTGAAATGTGATTGAAATGGAATGAGAAATTTGTTTAATGGTTTTAAAAAAAAAATCATATCCATGTGTTTCTGTTTTATCAATGTGTCTAACATTACGACATTTGGTCACCGAGAATTAAGAACTATAGATGATTGCAGCATCCGTAGCCATTAGTTTTGGGCCTCCAAATGGGGGATGTTACATAGATATGCAAAACATATATCATGTTAACCAATTTCTTAGTCCAATTATTGAATGTTTAAATGATCCCAATGATAATTTATATAGTTCAATAATTTACATGGTGATAACAGAAATATCCAAAATTAATAATATCATCCAATTAACATATATCACAAAATTATTAATTATCAATATCGGGGTGTTCAACTAGCAGTGGTATTCAGTTTTAATGTCAATTTAATTTCTTAAACAGCAATCAAAATAACTTATCGCATCATAATTTTTAATTTAACTTGCAAAAGAAATTTTAGCATTGTGTGAGTGGGTTTAATCACTCACCTTTGATATAGCGCACTAGAGTACCAAACAAGAGCAAGTCGGATTATTCATCAAATCTAGTCACTGCAACTCCAGAGATTTGGAACAAATCTAGTTTTCTCTACCTAAGATTAAAGTAAGTATGAACCCATTTAATCCAAAACATGAAATTCACATTTTCATCATCATTATTATTTTATATAAAAGAAGTTGAGGAGGTGGCTAGGGATTTTCTGTGTACGGATGTTGGTAAATATGAAATGGTAATATAAATCAAAAATATGAATGGTAAAACAAGAGAGAATGAAGATGAGGGGATATGGTAATAAATATGAAATGGTGATGAAGAGAGGTGGGTGGCTGCTAAGCATTGAAATGGTGAAAAGGTGAAAAGGAGAAGACATAAATATATCTCAAGTTTTGAAGAAAATAATAAAATAAGGCTTCAGGGAATATAGCATGAATAAAAATAAAATGAAAGGGAAAGAGAAGCTATAGGAATCTGAGATGAAGAAAATGAAACCAAAGACGAGGTTCCAAAGTAACAGGTAATTATATAACAAAGGAATGAAGGTGAAGAGACTAAAATGAATGTCACATTTCCAAAATGAAGGCTTCAGGAAATATAGGCAACCAAAATAAAAACAAAAAGATAAGGTTGTGGAAGGAGGCTATAGGAAAACAAAATGAAAAGAAATGAAGTGGCTATAGCAATATGAAATGAGGTGGAGAAAACAATGAACTCACAATTTTTTTAGTTTTAGAAATTAGAGGCAGGACATGGTGGAAAGAGGTGAAGAAAGGTTAAAAAAATATGTAAATATATATAAAATGAAACTCACATTTGAGAAGATGTGGCTTTAGGGAAAAGATGAAGGAAACAAACGAAAATGAAGAAACAAACGAAAATGAAGAAACAAACGAAAATGGGGAAAGAAATGTGGCATGTATTAAATAATGAAGGAATGCATGGACCAGCTGTACACTACCAACAAACCTTTGGAATTTAAATTTCAAACTTATGTCTCTACTTTATTACTTTCCTTAACCCCTATAAACTCACAATTATACTCATTTATTTTACATTAACACACAATAAATGAAAATAAATTCTCCACACGAATTTGTGTAATTAATTAAGTGAATATACAGCATTAAGAAACTTTCATCTCTCTCTTTCTGATTAGATTGGGAATTTAAACAAACATGTTAATATTTTGATTGAATGTTTTACTAGGAATGCATTAACATACATTAAAAATATGATTGCATAAATGATGTAATATAAACAGGTGTGTAGATATATATATATGTAGATCCTTATCGCTACTTATAGTTTACATTCATAAATAAAAGGTATGAAAATAATCCATATAAGGAGGCAATGAAAGTAAGAGTAAATTAGAAGAGCGAAGATGGAAAGGTAAATTATGTTGCAATTAAAATCTAATCAAGTCTAAGTGAAAAGGAAATAGTTAAGTGTAAATCTATTTTACCCATTTTACAATCACCTATTAAACAATTAATTTAAATACCGTATGAGATTTCAAACATAATCAACCCATTTTTTTAATGATATAATTGGATCTAAAACATAAGTTTTATTTAGATATTAACATATATGCAGTAAACTAAAATTAAATTTTGAAACATTAACTGAATTAATTGGAAATAAATCACCCAATTTAAATTTATTTCAATATATGTTTACAATTTTAAAGTATGAAGAATACTTTATTAATTTATGTGTATATATACATCTATGTATACACAAAATCTTATAATTCAGCCTATTAAAATTGGCAAATTCTATTTCAACACAGATAATTACTTAGTAGCCCCCCTAAAATAAATAAATTTTAAACACTAAAATACCCTTAGAAAGCTGCGTACTTTCTTTCTTCTCAATTCCATTATCTTCTTACGTTAGTTTCTTACTGTCTAAACCAGCGCTTCTTCAAAACCCTAGTTTTTATTGCTCGTAGTCTCCCACTTGAAACCCTAAAGCTAAACTGTTCAGTGGTACACTTCACTAAAGTGCTCATCTTCTCACTATATCTTCAAATCCATCAACCCAAATGCAGGATTAGCAGGATCTATTTTGAGCTCACTACCTGCTAAAAATAAGGAGAGCAATCAGGCTTAGGTTCTTTCAAATGGGCTCAGATGTATTGAGCAATGACCCATAGACCATAGAGAAAAATCTTACCTCCTTTAGATGACCTTGGGGCATCACTGTAAATTTAGATGTGAGATGGAGGAGGAGATGTTCATAAAGGCTGGCTCTTGGCAGGTTGAAGCAACCCTCCCATACTTGCCATTTTATTTGAATTACTCAATTCAGTTTATGCTAAATTCAGGGTTACTTACTTTCAAGACCAACTATTTTCTTTCTTTTATTAGATTTTTTTTATTATTTATTTCCCAAGATCCAATTTGATCAATATAGAAATATTGATATACTTCTTTGTAAAAACTATTTGTATGTACATATAAACATACAAATCATTTTAATTCTAATATCAGAGGTTTTTTTTTTTGAATAAAGTATAACTCAGTTTATTTTAAACTAAAAATACCTATGTTTTAGCCACAGTAAAAAGAATTGGGGAAGACCCTCTCCCATTTGAATCTTTGTGCAAATTTACTAACCAATTCCTGTTTGTTTATTTGTGTTTGACAATTGTATATTTAATAGAACATGAGGGTTACCTCATAACATTCAAACTTTTGCAAAATTGCTTTTCAAATAGCCAAACAGGGGTTGTGCATGCTTCTGTGCATCTGTGTGCACATAAACATGTACAACTGCTATTACTACACCTGAGTTTTAGGTTGATCAACTTGATTAGGTTAGATCCCTATACTGTCTTGTTATAATTTACTAGCTTGCTCATACCTTTAAGCATTAAAATTATACAAATCTGGGTTCCTACTTTTCTATGTCTTCAGATTTCCTGTCTATATGTTTATTCTCATTTTATAGTATTTACATTTAATTTGTAAATGAGTTCTAATCTCTGAAGTAGACTAGTACATATGTGTATATTACTAGCTCCCATATGCCTCAGTTCTACTACTAATTTTATTATTCAATTCTTGAAAATTGCATGTTTACATATTATGATATAAGCTAAATACTTTTATCTTTTTCTACTGACAATAGTTCCATCACATTGTAATCTTTTTAAACCATTCATTACATCACAATCAAAGTTTAGCACACTGCAAATATCATTACATAGAAGTCTTTCAGCTAAAATAAAACATAAGAGCCATTCTCCTACAAAAGTCATAGTTGAGTTAATTAGCAATTTCTCCTTAGCAACATACTTCTGCTCCTTATTACTTAGCTTCCTCCTTTCCTGCAGACATCACATGAACTGCTCCACAATGCATATGAAGCACCCATTTGATGCAAGCAACAAACAGGTCAGACTTATGTCTGGTGTAAGTAAAATCATTTAGTAATGCATAAAGACTAATGAGATAGGTTCCATTATTCCCTTTTATTTTTCAGAGGTTATGTGTTTTACTTTAAATTAATCAAATTACTTTCTCATGCTCAAATTACTAAGTATTATAACAGTGGAGTGAATGTACTGCTAAATACATGTATATATGCTTAGATTAATTTTTCATCAGACATTCTAGTTTAAGAAATCATGACAGTCATCATACAAATCACATAGGTTGATGTTAGCACCCAGATTTTGCACAACATACACATTCAGTTTTCATGGAACTGAGCTAAAGTATCAATCCTGAGTCTACATGTTAGGACTCCCACATACTTCTAGCCTACTTACCCTTGCATGTATGATCACTTCATGTCATTTTTAAGGATCCAGTACTACATTCATGGTTGCACTGGTGCACACTGCCTGGAACTACTACCTAATTCCCAGTACACTACAAGCTATTTGGGCATAACCATGCCATGTGCAAACTCACACCCCAACCTTGATGCAAGCCAACCACTATGTCATACCCACTTCCCTCATACCCAACCTGATAGAGGTGACCCAGTTCCTTAGTTTAATTACTAAGTTTTTTTTCTTATGACTCAATATGGTCTATGCAGTGTCATACCCAAGACTGTTGTATACTTGACCAATATATGCTAACAGATTTCATACATTCATCAATCCTTCATCCATTCATACATTCAACAACTAGTCAATTATACTTGTATATCACTTCAAGTCAGTTTTACATAGAGATATATCCTTGGTTAAAGCATAGATTAAAGCACTTTCAGAGAGTGAAATGCTACTGTGATTTCCAGCAATATGGTTCTCACAATCAATCCACACATTAAAGTGTGTTTTCTTGTTACTCAACCCTATTTCCATAGAATACTTACTGATGGATTAAGACTCAGCACATGGAAATTCCATTGCACCCTGACCATCTTTTCAGTTGCAAGACATAAGCCAGAGAACCCCTTCCTCTTACTGCCTTGCACCCTACTTTTCTTATTAATTCATGCTTTAACTAAAAAAATATTTCTCAAGTTCATAAACATATAAATAAATCAGTTGTTATTCCTTCATTAAATTATCATATATAAACAAGCATAGGTTAAGTGACAACAAAGCAATGAAAGTCACAAAATCTCAGAAGCAACAGAAAATTGCTAAACTAAAAATGCAAGCAAAGCATCAAACAGAAGTTAAAATAAACTAAAGGTTAAATGGCTGCCTTTCATAGGTCTTAATGCCTTGCCAAGTGAGGGTTTACTCACCAAAGTTCTCCTTCCCAAATCTTGGTTCAGGTCTGCCATTGATTTTTTTTTTAAACTGCTGCCTATTTTTTCTATATTTTGTTTTCTGGTTCTAACATGTAACCGTAGGAGATAATGATGTATATAAGGGAGTTACTAGGGTTTTAAGGTTAGTTAAGTAATTTATTTTCATCAGAAATCCCATCACCATTTCTGGTTTCACCCATAGTTCACCCTCTCCACTTTCCTTTTCCCACCATTTCTCCCTTTTCCCTTGTCTTAACCATTTTTGGCAATCCCTCCACACATTATATGCATGACTTTGGCTCAGGCATTGTTTGTCTTTTCTGGTTTTAATCATGCATATAAGCTTATTTGTATAACCAGCTATGTGTGTATCAATCAAATATTTTGCACATCTTATATATATTCATGCATTTCCTACCTACACAAGCAATTATGCTCCTATTTAGTCTATGGAAATTAAGACTAAAAACTGCCTAAGTTATTTATGTATTGTAACTAGGCTAATGTGTACACACTAACAAGTCATGTACTCATTTATTATTATTATTATTTTTTGTATTTATTTACAAGGCCTTTACTCACTAAAGTGCCTTGCTCATGTAGTATGCTGGAACAGTGTGCACATGCACAAGGGCATGCACACTCATTCTCACACAAATCTTTCCAGAGAATTGTATTTGTTTTTTTTAACTAAATGTCTTTCTTTTATAAAATATTTAAATTTTTATATATTTGCTTAAACTATGGGCTGTCACACAGGTGGGTCTGAAAAAACATGGAAAACAGTTAGTAAACATCTTACATGAGAGCTTAAACATTCGATTTCGAGATCTGACCTTGCAGCGCTATTCCAGAGGTCGAGCCATTCTTCTTCCCTTTCTATGCTTCTTCCTTCCAAGCCTTCTCGGTTTTAGCTAATTTAATATAGACTTGGCGGACGACTTCCATTTTGTCCATAGAGAAGTGAGCATCAATGGCCTCACAGTTGAAAGGCGGGTCTCCTTGCGCACTAGCAGCTTTTGTTTCTCTTATTAGCCGCTTATGGATAGAAACCATGACTTTCTAGTAATCATCCATCCATGCCAGAATCTTCTACGTGAACATTCTATAGTAGATTTCATCAAGGAGCCCACTCACCTAATCCAGTTGACTATTTAGTTCATCGCACTCAGCTTGTAGTTTGTCGGCCCCGGAAGTTTTAGTAGCCTTTCCCACGGTTAAAGCCTTGACCTCTTCTTGGGGAGAAACTCCGACAGATCTCCACTCTACCACTTTCTTTTTTAGGTCATTAAGGATGTGCTCCACCTTTTCAGCTACTTTTTGAATCTCCTCTAATTTCTTAATTATCTTGGCTTTGAAATTTTTGAAGTCATCAAAGAACTGAGTGTCCTTCTCATTATATTCCTTCTTGGCATTTTTAATGTTGGTAGTGCAATCTTGTTTCAACTTCTCTAGCTCTTCGGCATGAGCGGCTTTAAGCTTTTGATCTCCTCGGCATGCCTATAGGACTCATCGGTTTGAGATCGCTCTAGTGCTTCCACCACTCTTTTGTGGTTCAAGCCCTCCTCATACAGCTGCTTCCTTAAGACAAAAATTCTTAGGTTATGCTCGACGTTCTTTTTACTAATCTCTTCTCCTGCTTTGACAACTATGGCATGATACTCCAACAAGGCCTTAACGTCGCCCAAACCGTCCGTAAGGAGATATATTGATCGCATAAAAGAAAAAGGAGGTGCATCAGTGAGTAGGCGGGCCAGGGATCTCTTAACTAGTAAGGCTGTTGGAACTCATTAAAATTTAGGTCCGTCGTGTCGGTAATGATGGCGGATCCTTCCTTCCCTTTCCCCATATCCTTATCCCTAAAATCAAGGATAATCGCTCCTTTTTTGTCCCCCTTCTCTTGTTGCCTCGAGGCCTCTGAGTCAGATAAAGGGAAAGGCGATAGTAAAGGAGATTTCAAAGGGCGAACAGGGGTCTGGGGTTTCGACTTTGAGCGAGGAGAGTGATGCCTTTTGTACGAACCATCCATGGGATCCTGGTCTCCCATGTCCTCGGCTGGGCGGTAGTGAACAGTTTCCTCTATTTTCAGCTCCGTTGGTAGTTGCTCAATATTTACACTTGGCCCAAACAGAGATGCTGCCTCTTTCACATCCTTAGGAGGCACTTTTGGCCCTATCTACTTCATCTTAGAGAGCAAATTTTCCCTTCTCGAGCTCATGCTACCTGCAACGACAAAGCACCACAAGGTAGAACAAGAATAGACACTTGGAAAATACATGATTATGGCATGAACGTGCTATGGTGCATATGTGAAATATGAGAGTGCGTGGCAACTACACGAACTGTTAGGGTCCTCATGGGTGTCCAACTGATGTTGGATTTCTGCTATAGACTAAGAATCCCCATAATCGATCCCAAGTTCTAGATCTTGGAGGTAGTCAGAAACGGAGATATTCCCATGAATGAAGACTTCCTCCTCCCCGGGACCAAAAACATGGCGCAAGGCCTCAGCTACCTCTGAATTTGGTGGGGAAGCTAAACCAGTATTTCCAAAGGAATGCACTTCATCATGGTCGTAAACAGTACAGACGCTGTCATGGGAGCCTGCCTCTCCTGCTATCTTCGTATGGATGTTTCCATTCTCCCACTCCCTAAAATTCTTAAGCCAAACACTTTTATGAGGTTTAACTCTGAAGGGATCTAATCCGGCTCCTTTGAACCCGTAAGGATAGTAGGAGCAGCACCATATGGGTCTGTAGTCAAGAGGGCACCATAAATAGAAGGCTGATAGGAAGGCATATCACTTGTTTCACCAGTAGCTAAATCCTTTTCTTTCTTTTTCTTTGTAGGCTTCTTCATAGAAATTTGTTTGCTTCTCCTAATTGAGCGGTTGACTGCGAGCATTCCAAGCTACCTTAAATTGTCATCGGTGACAAGCCGGGGAACCTCTTAGAGCTCCTTTGGGGTTCACTGTTGTCTATGCAACATCTCTTCCTGGTCGTCTCTAGCTGTCGCTCTAGCTACAACTGAAAGGAAATCCAAAAAAAGAAAGTTAGCTAACAATATGAGATTCTTTCGAAATAATAGAGAAAGGCAAATAGGTGGAAGAAACTTACATCTCGAGTGCCATTGATGGAAACGTGGGGAGTTGTCTCGGACGAAGAGGTACTCCCGCTTGAACACACTATACTTGGGGTACAGATTCTCAACTAGTTTGAATTTTTTCTCCGCCTTAAAATAAATAAAGGAGGATACCTCCATCATACTTTTTGTAACACAAAAACCTAATCTGGCGATGAGTAAGGGACCTGGAACTCCTTCATGAAGATAGAGTACAAGCTAACATGGATAGAATATCCATTGGAATGCAGTTGAAAAGGGGCGATTTTCAAGTATACGAGAAACCCAGCCATCCACTAAGGAAGTGGAGGTGGAGCACCGGCTGCGCAATGATAGTGAGAGTAAGACATATACCCTTCGAGCGGGGCGTGAGCTCGTTGTTCTAAAGTAGGCAGCAAGAGGTCCTCCTTTGGGATACCATGGTGGGCAATAGTGAGGTCTAGTTGTTTGGCAATCAAGCTCTAAGCTTTTGAGTCGATGGGGTTTACTAACAGTTCAGACGGTCTGTATCAGTGCATGAGAGAATGAGCAAAGCTGGATTGATTAGAGCAACGCCTCGACTACACAAAACTCGAAGGTGCAGAAGAAGAAGGAGCATGATCTCCAGAAGAAGTAAGGAAGCAGGTCTGGCGACGGTCCGACATATCTATCTGACGGGATAGATTGTCTCACGCATTATCGCAAAAGATGGAAGTGTTCACATGTGTGCATGTGCATATGCATGTCCACTACATATAAAAAAGAGCAACAAAAAACTCTCTAACACTTCTGTTCGGCTACCCACTTCTGTTCGGTAACCGAATGAACCACTCTAACCATAACCTAAGTGCCGAATTAGACAAGAAGCCTAACATGGTCAAGCTACATGAATTATGGCTTATGAATTGATGATATGAATGCTAAGGTAAAGAGCAGATGCTCACTAGATAGCTAGGTAGTTTTGAATTGAAGCTGTAATTGGATCATAGGCATGGAGGGAGAGCACAACAATGGCGGTTCAGGGAGACGAAGGGTCATGAAAAATTTTAGGGCTTAGAAAAGTGAACGCATATGTTTGATGGAGGGAGGTACTAGGGCTTATATAGGGGTGGAGGCGCAGCTAATTCCGGACTAGTCTCGTATCAAACCAATGACAACCAAGACCAACCTAGTGCTGAACCACATGATTTCGAACCAAAAATAACCCCAAACAAGTAATACTCTGAACCACCTTTGTCATCAAATCATGAGCATGTCATTCCAAGCTAGAAGAAGAGATAGAAACTTGCTTTTATTGATGGATTTATGAAATGGTTCAACAAAGTCCATCTCGCGATCCACAAGCTAGGCTTTAGGGGGCAAATGTTGTTGGCAATTTTGCCCACATGATTAGAATTCAGTTGAAGTCAAGGGAAGGCAAGGCAAAGAAGAGAGCACAAAAGAATAAGGAATAATTAAGCTCCCCTTCCCTTGCTCGGTGGCCCAAGTATTGAACAGAGTCTTCTGTTCGGTACCTAGGGTATCGAACAGGAAATCCTGTTCGATACTCTAAGCACCAAACTGGATCTTCATTCGGTGCTTGGAAGCCCACTAAGCCAAGCAGCAATGGATCCCGTCAAACCAAAAGGAGAGTGCACATATCGAACAAAGCCCTTGCGAGACCTACCAATCCATGTACCTACAGAGCCACGTGCTATGATGACATACTGGTCCAAGTCTAAAGAAAGCCAACTGAACAAAGGGTGGCCGAGAAAAATTGGAAAGCATATGAACTTGGCCAATAATGTGTCCACATACGCTAGCATCGAACCGACCTACCACGGATAGAGCTCCTAGCCGAACCAAGCAAGCTATATATGGAATGAAATCTGCTTATATCGAGAAACTATCAATTACATTTAGCATATTCAAGAATATTCCTTTTGGATAAGATATACATGGAAATATCATAATTTTCTCGATTAATGACACTGGTTCTCCATCTCTATAAATATCCAAGCATCTGGCATTCTAAGAACAACTTTTTGGGATATACGAGATTCCGAGCAATGGAATTAATTGCGCGGAGCATCCGGATGACCATTTTCTATTATAAATCATTGTACTCTCTATCAATTACTTGTGATATCAAAAGTATAAGAGAAAGGAATAAAAACAAACAACGGACGTAGGCACATTATGGCTGAACTACTATAAACCCTGGTGTACTTTATTTTTTCTACTCTTTGTTCCTTATTTAGTCTACTATGAAAAATCGATTGGAGGTGTTTGCCCATTTTTTTATGCAAACACATCCTATGAATAGTTTGTCAAGACTTAGCCTTATTAAGTCATGGATGTTTGTTTGTAGTGATTGCTTTGTTTTGGGTTTCATTGGGTTTGGTATTATTTTGGGAATGGACTGGCTAAAGAGGTACAGAATGGTGGTGGACTGTGAGAGGCCGTTGGTAACGATAGGGACTGACGATAAGCGGAAGGTAGTGTTAAGCTACCAACCAGATGATGAGGTAACAGTTACCTTTCTATATTCACTCAATATCCATATGACTAGTTGTCATTTATGGTTATGGTTAGACAGTATCCAGTCATAGTCAATGAGGTGATAGGATTACCACCACATAAGGAGATAGAGTTCTATATCGATTTGGCCTGAGATGTTAAACTGGTATTTATGACTTTGAGGCATATGACAGCTAAAGAGCAAAGGGAACTAGAGGTACGAACGGATGACCTATTAAGGCGAGGGTTCATTTGTCACGTACCGAAATTTTCGACTTTCGAAAATTCGACATCGATACTCACTTTATCGACTGCCGAGAAATCGAGTGCCGGAAACTCCAATAGTGAGGGTTTTAAATAGAAGAAAAAGGTAGAAGAAGAAGAAAGGAGGAAAGAAGAACAACAGAACAACATCAGAACAGAAAACAATATCAGAATCTCACATATCGCAGCGGAACAATATATAATAGATAATCACTAGTCTTGTAAAACAAAGAACTATATCAGTTTATACATACATCAATCATCAGAGTCAATATACAACTCAATACAACAATGGACAGTCATATCAACTTGTCCTCATACAGAATACACAGCGGAATAAATAATTTCAGATACAAATACTACGTCTTGCCATCCATACTTGCTTCCAAAGCTCCAGAATATCCAGAATATCCTGATAACATAACTCTAGACTGCCCGTGTGGAAATTGGTGGGCACCCAGAGTTTAGAAGGGAAACAATAAACTCCGAGTCAGTCATGGTGACTGGTGTGAGATCGTAAAACAGTTTATCTTTAAAATAAACAACAGAAAAATTTTAAAGTCAATTCGCAATGCTTTTGGAAAATGAAACTACCATAAGACCTCCCGCCACACACACAATGCAAACGCAGACTTGGAGGAGATTTCTTCTTATGATAGTCAAAGATGCTTACTACGCAAAAAATCAAATTCTTTTTGATATTATTATTAGTGCATAGTGTAGAAAACATTTCGAAAGTAGAATATAAATCTTAGCCAGCATAGGTACCATTATAGTATGCTTGCTATAGCTGCCATATTAGATGGTAGGTTCTACAACTAAAACCGTAAAAGTCGCGTATTGTTTTGTTTGGATTTCCAACAAATGGTCAGGCTAAGGAACTTCCTTTTCCACGATGGGTACGTCCCTGGAATAGACGACCCGAGAACCTAACGTTACGGTTAGATCTCTGCCAACACAAGGCCGGGTTACCTCTGCAAAAATAGGTAACTACTGACACGCGTATGCCATCCCCCGATCGTCACCGATTTTCCCGAGGATCCCCGATTCGCAACAACCACAAAGTAATAAATTTGCAGCAACCACAGAGGTTAAGTATCTGGGCTCCATACCATGATACCACCTTTATCCAGAAGGAATGACATACACTAAGGGGCGCTACTCCCTAGAACCTTGCTGCATCCTTCCTGTTTCGACCATTTCCGGGGTGTGAGGCTCGACGAAGTCTCGTCCACAAAGCTACGCTTTCTACAAAGCCATGCTTCGGGTCAAACAAAATGATCAACCTATGATCACAAAGACATAAGATCAAACAAATGATCATATCCCAAATGATCAAACACTGATCATTTCACATCAACACTTAGTATGCCACGTTACCAAATTGGGAGTATATCGCTGATAAATTTCAACTACATAACCTCTGAGCTCGTACGTCTCAGAGAAGGGTGTTAAGCTAAGAGAATAAATTCTCCGCCACCAACAGAAATGTATTTGAAAGAAATCAGCTTTATATCTCAAATTGTAACGTCAGACACACAATCCATACAAGTCTGTTCCGGGATCGAACAGAACCGAAGGCACTTCTCACGAAGCCCTTGCAATTCCGGATAATTTTCAATCACGTCAGGACTTCCCGTCACTAAGGGTGATAAAAACCTCTAAACCGGAGATCAGCCGATGTAGAGTAACTCGACGGTAATCCTTCCGTTTTCAAAAATATCCGGTCTTCAACACCGGTCTTCAAATGCAATTCATAATGACGTATCACATATTCGGAATGGGTTATACGACCCCATGGTCCTTTCCCGGTTAACCCGAATAGTGAGCGCTTATTCAAAAATAAGTGTGGCATTCAAATTCATCCAATTCACAACAAATACCATATTCAAGGTAATTATTGATAGTCGGTTATTTAACTATCAATAAAGATGCTCAACATCATCAGATTCCAAATAATTTTCCAAACTATTTTTCTTCAAAAATATCTTTACTAGATATAAAATTTCCACACTTAACCGTTTGAAAACAAATTTCAAATATTCACTTTTCAATTTATCTTCAAAAGATAAAATTTCAAACCCTTCGTTTCATATTGGAAAAGCAATTCCATACTTATTTAATAATAAGTAATTCACAAATCTATTTATTTTCAACATTTGAAAATATTCGATATACTTAAATCAATATTAAGTATAAATTTCATTCTTTAAGGAAACCACTTACTATAACCACATTTATTTGAGTCAAAACGAATGTTACGTAAAACATCGTTACGACGACTCAAAATCACTAGTATAGGGATTCGAAAATTAAGATAGATATATAAATCCCAATACTATATAAAACATTTCCTTTCGGAAATCGTTTACTATAACAACAGTGTGTTATAGTCCACCATTTCCTTAAATTTCTCGAAAACGTCTATTTCAATAACAAGTGTTGAAATCTATGCTTTCGATTCATAATACATTTTAAAACATTTTTAAAATGTTTAACTTCATTCTTAATATCACTTCTTCAAAAATAAATCCATTTTACTAAACAATATATTCACTGTCCAAAATCGTGAATATAATTCACTTAACCCAATTTCAATCATTTCTACACATTTTATTTCAATAATAATTCGATATCCAAAAATCGCGAATATATCTTCTTTAAAAATCTTCTATATTTAATTTATCAAATTCAATCTATTTCGAATTTATAAACACGTTTATAAATTCTATTTCTCTTTTAATAACAACTTCGATTTATAAATTCCTTTTATTAACAAATTCAATTTATACTCGATATAAATATCACAAGTCCATATTTTAAGTTAATAACTTATCATTCATTTATTTTAAAAGAAATCGTTCTTTTAAACTTTACACAATTAAAACTTTCAGATTTCATTAACTTATGAAATTCCATTTTTACTTCATTTTACACTTATAGAAACTTGTCTTACAATCCCAATATTTTGAATTTATAAATATCCATTTTTGTACATCTTTTATTACATTGTTTTTAATACCTCAAAAATTCCAATTAACCATTTTATAAATTTCTTAACTCTTTATTTCAAAAGAAATTACTTTTTGGTTACAATTCACAAAATCTTAACTTTTATAACTCTAAAGTTTTAAACGTTTATTTGTTTAAAATAAGTCACTTCAAAAATTGAATAAAACGTCTACTTTCAAAAATCACTTTAAAATCCTTTTAAATTAAAAGTCGTTATTTTTAAAACTTGAATCCGATGATGCAACAGCACCAATTAGTCAATCACAACATCAAACATCATATATCAACATATGATAACAGAATATACATCAATATCTGTAAATAAATAAATACTGGTGAGGAATCCGGTTGGATCCCTCCAACCTGTTTCCCTGCATCCAAAGACGTTAGCACAATACCAATTCCACTTCGAGGTGGAATATCGCGGTATATGGGTTTTATAAAAATTATCCGCTTACTAACGGCGCAATAGGGTCTCATCCGCTATACGAGGCGGGAAATCAATCAATCCAATATATACATATGCCAATATGTATATATTGCTATATATATAGATATATCCTACTATATCTAATATCAACAATCCAAACAGTCAATCAATCAAATCAATAACTGTAGAAATCCACTTTGAGTGAGAAGATCTCACCTTAGCTTTTATTTTGCCATCCATTTTCCCATTTTGATCGATTCTTCATTTTAGACCTTGTATATCAATTTTAGACAATTTATTAATATTCGAAATAATTCGAACGATTAAATTTTCGTTTGGTAATTTAATTATCCAATGATTAAATTTTTCAAACCAATTTCTAAAATAATTACATAAGTTAGTTAAACAAACTCATCTCCAAAAATACATTATTTTAAAATTTAAACTAGTGGATTTAAAAATATGTATATATTTATTTATGCTATGTTAGCATATATATTAAAACGGAAACAGAAATGGTTTTTATATTACCCTGTTATGTATAATTTTCTTCAAAACCTATCTGTATAAAATATTTTTATCTGTAAAGTTTCTCATTTTCATATTTGTATAAACTGTTTGAAGCTATATGTATATATCATTAAATCAAATTCAAATCGAAATAAAATTCAACTTTGATTCATATAACTAAAAATTGAAAGTAATTAAGTTGATATACCTCACTAAACTGCTCAACTTAACCCACTGATAACTCGACTGCACCCAAAGACAACTCGCCCTAACCCCACGTCTTCGCCTGACCTCCTCTCGCGTTCGGCCACGCTCGAGCCACCATCAAGGCTCAGATTCGCGACCACCCAGTCCCTAGCGCTGCCGCGCTTAGTGTCACTGCCACCGCCGCCTGACACTCTCGAGACCCCCACAACCTCGCTACCCAAACGCCCAATCGCGACGCCACCTACCAGTCGAATTCCAGATCGCCCCAGAACACTGCTTGCGAACGCGACAGCCCCCTCGTCGCCGCGCCTCGCGATGCCCCTACGCCTGCTCCAGATTGCCGCGACGACAAACTCCCAACCATCGAGCTCCGCCCCGGCGCGATACCTCGCGATCCCCATCTCGTCGCCACTCCACTTGCGATGCACGCGCGATTCTTGCCTCCCTCCATTCGATTTCGCTTGCTCCTCCCAGAGTCGCTCGCAAGGCAAAAATCATGTTTTGAAATCGCTTACCCCCTTTTCTTTATTTGAATGAATACGTAGAAGAGAAGAAGAGTGAACGAGATGTTTTAAAAATGAAAGAGGTATGGGTTGCGTGGTTTTTCTTCGTGATTCTCGGCGTAGACACTGGGGCGTGCTTTACGGAATGAAAACGTGGTGATGTGTGACAAATTTAAATTTAAATTTAAATTCGAATTCGAATAAATTTCGATGCGTTTACACGTCGTGTGCTCACAGATTAACTCCAAAAAATACGAAATTGGAAATCCGACAATAATACAATATTACGGACCCAATGGAACTGGTTTCGTCGAATTCCGAGACTATTTGAAAAATGACTATTTTTAAATATCGGTTCAAACAATTAAATTTCAAAACCGAACAAAACAGTTTAAATTTCAATACTGAAGCTGCTGTTATCTTCAGTGTTATCAATATAAATTTTAAAAGCTTTTGAAATATTTTTCTTTAGCTTTAAATTGAAGATTCAACTTTTTATTCAACTTCATTCGATTAAATTTTAAAGTTTAATCGCAGATTTCAAAATTATATCCGGAATACAAATTAAATCATCTTTTATATATTTAAAATTAATTAAATATTCTCAATTTAATTTGTTCAAAATTCTGGGTCATTACATCATTGGTAGGAGGATATCTGAGTGGAGCGCACCTGTAGTGTTTGCCACTAAAGTGGATGAACTGAATAAGGTGAGGAAGAAGAAAACGTATCCACTCCTGCATATGGATAACTTGTTCAATCAGCTCTATAGCGCTAGAGTGTTCTCCCATTTGGACCTTGCGATGAAGGTTCACCGACTATAAGTAGGTAGAGAATGTGCCGATTTCTACGTTTTGTATGCCATTTAGATTTTTGAGTGGTTGATCATGCCATTTGGACTGACCAATGCGCCAACATACTTTGTGGATCTCATGAACTGTGTTTTCAAAGATCAACTAAATAAATTCATGCTTGCGTTCGTTGATGATATTCTTTTCTTCTCACGAATGGAAGAGGAACACAAGACACACTTGAGGATTTTGTTGATGGTGTTGAGAAAACACCGATTGATGGTGAAGTTTTCGAAGTGTCACTTCTAGAAAAGGGAAATGGGATTTTTGGGTCACATTATTTCAAAGAAGGATATTGCTATAGATCCTATGAAGGTTACGACAGTCCAGGATTGGGATAGACCTAAGGCTGCTATAGATGAGAAGTCTCCTTGGATTGGCGAGATATTATAGACATTTTATCAAGGACTTCTCCAAAGTAGCAACATCATTGACTAATTTGATGAAGAAGAATCATACTTTTATTTGGGATGCGAGGTGTGAGCATGCATTTATGGGTCTGAAAGAGAGGTTGACGAGTGCACCAGTGTTAGTCATTCTGAGTGGAACTGAAGAGTTGATAGTATACACATATGCCTGTGTTATTGGACTAGGTGCTGTATTAAAGTAGAAGGGTAAGGTTGTCGCATATGCTGGTGGATAGCTGAAACCTCATGAGAGGAAGTATCTGACTCATAATTTGGAGTTAACAGCGATTGTGTTCGCACTAAAGATTTGGCGGCATGATCTTTTAGGAGAGATGTTTGAGCCATTCATCTACCATAAATTATTGAAGTACCTCTTTTCACAAAAGGATCTTAATCTTCGCTTGCGGCGATGGTTAGAGTTCCTAGCCTCCTACAACTTTGATATTGCATATACACTAGGGAAAGGGAATGCATTTGCTGATGCATTGAATAAGAGACATGCCAGCTTGGGAGCTAAGTTCCTAGATTGGACGCAGTTAGAGTACATTGCTAGGTTATGATTTTCGATCGAGATTTGAGCTAGAGCCAGAGATCTTGGCAAGCTTGACTATCGGTCCTACTCTGATTGAGCGAATCAATACTAGTCAGAGACATAATGCCAGGCTAGCTGAGATTATTGCTTAAATTGAAGAGATGAGGTAGTACCGACTCGACCAAGATGATTGGCTCTATAAAGATAGGAGATTGTTTGACTTACCGTCTATGGATTGAGGGATGAGGTGCTATAAGGGTGCCTTCATTCGAGATTGACTATATATCTCCGCGGTAATAAGAAGTACTATGATATGAAACAGGCCTATTATTAGGAAGGGATGAAGAAAGATGCCGGGACATTCATCTTGAAGTGCATGAACTTCCAGTTAGTAAAGGCAGAGCAGAAGAAACCTAGTTGTTTGATGCAACTGGTAGAAGTTTCTGAGTAGAAGTGGAAACAAGTATCAATGGATTTCATCGATGGATTGCGGAGAAATAGAAAGGGTACGATAGCATTTGGGCCATAGTCGATCAATTGACCAAGAGCACCAAATTTATACCCATCAAGTCAAGTGAAACGGTAGATAAACTAGCCGAATTGTATGTGAGCTGGATAGCGTGGTTCTCGAGACCCATTGTTCACTAGTGGGTTTTGAAAGAACTAATGGAAGACGTTGGGGATAGAGCTGCATCAGAGTACAGCTTATTAGCCTCAAACTGACGACAATACCAAGAGAGTGAATCGTATCTTAGAAGATCTCTTATGGGCTTGCATACTCAGCTTTGGAGGCTTGTGGGATGATCACTTACATCTTGTTGAATTCACATACAACAACAACTATTAGTCCAGCATCTGTGTGGCACCATTCGAGGCATTGTATGGTCGATCGTGCAACACTCCTTCGTGTTGGTAGGAAGCGAGCGAAAAATTTATACTTGGGCTAAATATGATTGGAGAAACTTTGAAGAAGCTCAAAATCAGTCGACAATGGATGAAAGCCGCTCAAGATAGACAGAAGAGCTACATGGATAAGAGACATAGAGATCTAGAGTTCTCTGTTGGCGATATGGTGTTTGTCAAGATCTCTTCATTAAATAATATAATTTAGTTCGGTAGTAAAGGGAAGTTGACACTGAGATTTGTAGGTCATTTTCTGATACTAAAGAGGATTGGGAACATTGCTTATAGGGTCGACTTACCTCAAATAATGAGGGGAGTGCACAATGTGTTCCATGTTTCTCACTTGCAAAAGTTTATGCACGACTCAGGCATAACTACTGCACCGGATCAACTAGAATGATATCGAGATTGAACCAAAAGTTTTAAGACCTCGTAGGCTCATTCGTATCATAGGATGTGATACGAAATAGCTTAGAAGAAAATTGGAGAAGTAATGAAGGTTCACTAGAGTGAAAGCAAAGGCGATTGTACATGGTAACTGAGGAAAGCGTGAGGACCACTTGTCCAGAGCTCTTTACTTGGTAAGATTTCCATTTTGTCATTAACTTTCATATTTGATATCATATTTGATGCTTTATATTAGAAAGTTTAGTATCCTACATGCTAGGATATGCATGGATGTTGCTTCTTGATGTTTGATATTGTGCATATTTGATGTTAGATGGTTGATGTTTGATACGATTACTTATGCTTATTATGGTTGTTAAGCTAGTGGGATAGCTATGTTTGATCTTAACCTGTTCGATTTGGGGATTTCTGCTGCGAAATTCCAAAAGTGAAGAAGAGTGTAACGACCCATATTTTACGTATCGAAGGATCGTAAAATATTATTTTTAAATTCAAATTGGGTCGTATGACGCTATAAGCTTATGCAATGTTGAGTATGACATTTTTGACCCTTAGTAATTTCATTGAACGATTTGACCCAATATGTATTTTTTGGCGTTTTCGATAGTTATACATATTACACTAATATACGTGCATCGATGTACCGGAGAATTTGGACGAATGGAAAACATCCTTGGGTTAAGAAAAAGTGTATGAGTTACGCAGTTGAAGAATTTTCGAGATCGGGCGTTTTGGCAGACTATACGGCTTAAAAAGCCCTAAAAAGCCTCTTAGGGAAAAGTCTTGGATTTTGAACGTAACTGTGCCATTGGAACAAAAAATATAAGACAAGTCACATTGTCGAAGAATTGTCACAATCTGATATTCCTAGAAGCCATATGGCAACAAAATATGCGTTGGAATTTCGAAAATAAGAGAAAAGAGGATACATTCAAAATTTACCCTACCCACTACCTTAAAGATATCTCCTTCCTCTTTAGCCGCACATTTCGTCTTCTCCGTCACGTATTCCTCCTTCTTTCTAAAACCAATTCCCAAACCACTTTTTCTCCTCTCCTTCCTCAAGCAAGCAAACACTTTTGGATGAAATGAAAGTCGGGTCTCTTTATTTTTCTAAGAGCTATGCAACGATGGCCTTGGTTCAACCCAACTCCAACCGTGATGGCCGAAAATAGTGAATTCGACAAAGGTGTGACTTTTGGAGGAGATCCAAATGGAAAATCATTTTTATGGGTATTTTCGTATTGGCAAGGGGAGGTTGAAGATGTAGGTCACATGAGCCATAGGGTACCATGGTAGAGGTAGCGGGGTTGAAAACTTTGGAAATTAAATGGGTCATCCGAGTCTTTCCGTGGCTAAGGGATGGAGTCGCGGTTTGGGAAGGCTATAGAGTGGTGCAGCGTCGTCTGAGGTGCAAGTGATGGTCGTTGGTGGAGAATGGAGGTTCGGTGGTAGTGTGGCAAAGAAGTGAATGAAAGGAAAAGAGAAAAGGAAATGGGCAGCGTAGGCGGGGTCTAGTAGCAGTGTATATGGGGTTGGGCGTTACGGCGTTGGAGGAGAGGCTTGCGGTGACCTTTGGTATCAAGCGATGGCAGCAGTGATAATGTGAAAAAAAGCAAGAGGTTGCGGTTGTTATGGGTAACCAGACTAGTGGCCAGTGGTGCAGGCTAGCAGTGGTGTAGGGTGGTGGGCTAGCATTGTCAATGGTGATGTGAGGTGGTGGTGCATGGTTGGGTGCATTATGAGTTGAAAGGATAAAGGCGTGCATGCATGAATATATGCGGAGGAGTTGGGCTCTGGTACAGGAAATAAGGGGCCAATTCCTCTATACCCAAAATTCATTTGCCACATGTCCCTTATGAAGTTCAACCATTCATTTTGATTGTGGTCCTTTCTATTTAATTTTTTACACAACTAATCAATGGTTGTGATTAACTTGGCACATGTAGACGTCCAATTTGAGGATAGAGAAATTGAACTCATAACGAAATGGGAAGAATTAGTTACGTAGCAAGGAAATTATGAAAATTTTGGTTAGGATAATTAAGTAATAATTAAGCTAATCGGGGATTAGTTAAATTTACTTATTTATTTATATATGGGTCAATTTCTTATATCTTCAATATCTTTTGCAAACGAGGTCTGATTTGAACGTGGTTTCTTACGTTGCACTCATATTGGAGTCCGCTATGACTTAACATAGGATTTGGTAGCTTTTATTGAGGTGAGTGATATTGTCTATCACCATGCTATGATTGGTAGTATAGTGTAAAATTGATGTTTTGAAATGATTTTCAACTTTAAAACTTGAATTTTAATATATTTAAACCCATACCTAATTTTATAAAAGAATTTAAAGTGTTTTAAAATGTTATAAATCAGATATAATTCTTATGGACGTACTATTTTCTAAAAATAGTTAGATTTATGCTATTTTTTATATGAATCCCATATTGTTGATATAAACGTATTATATTCCTTGTATGTACGCTATTATAAATGTATGTATGATTATTGGTTGCATGTATGCTTATTTGTTTATTTGATTGAAAATGCTGATTGGTAGGTGATACAGTATTAGGAATATCCCATAAGGTAGAGTTTTGTGCATATCGATCAAACACACAAATGATGGATACTCAGATAATAAGATAGAGTTTCGTGCATATCAATGGAATGCACAAATGTGAACTAGAATGGAGGGGATAAGTATGTAGAGGAGTACTGGGATGTGTACTGACTTATCTGGAGATGAAAGACGATGGACTTGGATATGTGCTTCAGGCTTCATGATGCATGCCAGACATTTTCACTTAGTTTGTACTTAGTCATCTTTGGCTATGGATAAAACCAAAGTGGTCGGCTCCGACCACTCTGTAGTGATCGGTACTTAGCATTATTGATGATGGTCAATTTGGCAAATTTTTAACATGGAGGATGAAGAGGCTTTGGGGAAGCTTGATGCGATGGTTCGTTCAATGTTCGATGTTATGACTCTTCGACAAGTTGTTTTGGCGGTGAAGCGATGATGATACGCTTCGATGGGATAACCTTAGGATTTGGTGATGATGATTCTATGACTCATGATGGATGTTTAAAGAAAGCTTGGGACAACATGACCGTACTCTATGACTAATAATGAATGTCTAGAGCTGTTCTGGGCTTAACGACTCAATAATGGGAGTTGCGTGATGATCTAAAGGACAAGTTCTAGGACATAGACTTATGAAGTAAAGCAGGGGTATGTGAGGACGCACGTAGGTTATGATGTGTGCCTCGAATCTCATGTTGTTTTGATCTATCTTACCCTAAATTGTTATGGAGTGTATAGTTTAGTTCCTAGCCTACTTAGTGGCATGGATTCGAGTACTAAGAATATACGATGTTAAATAGTCGCTGACTATATGGGGAGGTCATACTAGTTATCATATATCCAACACACTAAGTGAGTGATGTGAGTACGGGTGATGGATGTTGTGTTTGCTTTGTCTGCTAGCGATGTCACATGACGTAGGTATCATTAATGTAGATATTTAGACACCCCATAGGTACTTTGACGTATAATACACCCATAACGATTATGATGTAGAGTAGCATATATCATATGTTATATGCTAATACTTTGGATGCAGGGATAGGTCAGGCATGGTCCTCTATACTCGATGTCCCATATAGTGTATTAACTTTTGTAGTATTTTGGTTATCGCTCACGCCATATTGTTGTTTAACTCAAGGTTTTATGCTTTGCTTCTTATTATCCCGAGTATTCTTAAATGAGTAGACTAGATTGCAGGTGCAGATGGCAAACAGATTTGTGCAAATGGACTAGAAGGAGGCAACGTATCTCAAATTTATATTTTTGGGCTTATTACTGCTTATTCCGTTGTACGACACTGTGGAGCCTGGACAACATCTAGTTATTAGAGATAGTTTATCATTTGAGTTTATTTGCCAGTTGTATAGATTCTATTATTGTTTTTTATAACAATATGAAAATGTGCACTCTGATTATGTGGTACATTTAGTTATTACCGTCTCACCTATTTTATATCTGTAATAATTATTATATTATTTGATACGTTGTGAGATAAATGATAAGTTCTATGATTGTTTAGTTACTTTACAACCCTTGGCTATCGTCTCGTATCGATCGAGCACCGTTGTAGTGCGTCATACAGTTATATTGAGTGCCGAAGGTGTAGGGCAGTTGTACTTACATATACAAACATATATTAGTGTATTTCATATTATAGTAATATTAAGTAAAAACAGATAACAAATATGTATATGAAGAGGCTAACGTGTTCATTGCGATGTAAATCCCAACACATAGATACAGACATGTTAAACCATTTACAGATTATATATTGCACATTCATGTACACATACATGTGTATTTGATACACATGTACACTTACATGTCATCTGTATAAACAAATAAAATCCTTTTATCAATCAATTAAATAAAATAATGATTTTATTTAAAATTTATTTAGATTAGATATAAGTTAATTTAGGCTTCATAGGCCCAATAAGGTCCAAAATGGTGAAAAAAATTGAAATTCAACTATTTAACCCATTGCATGCCGCTCCAAATCCAACATTGTCCTTATTCAATTTGGGAAATCAGCCCTGGGCACCTACACTAGAGCTTCCCCGCCAATAGCAGCAGCTAGAGCAGCCCCTTAGCAAGTTTTTCATTATATTGGTGAACGTGGTCTGCATCTCGGGGTTAGCAACCCCCAAGCCTAGATTTCTTGTTCATCATAGCATTTCTTGTTTGTCGGCTCATTCTTACAATTTGTAATAAGAATGACTAGTCTCTAAAAAAGAACGAAAGCTACATAAGTGGTACTCGTGTATGCAGCTGTGCAATTAAATAGTTTAGTTGTTTTATAGTAGTGGAGGCATAGAAAGCTACAACGGGGTTAAAGTGGGGATACGTAGAAAATGGCGGAGGTCTATAACTCTTTATTAGAGATAAAATCAAATTTTCAAAGTTGATTTATTTTTATTCACACGTCATTTGTGTAGAAAAAAGAAACATTATTCACTTCTATATAACAAATTCAATAATATCATAATCCATGCAGTTCAGACTTGGTGAATATGATAAAGTTCTATTTATGTTGGGAGCTTAGGACATAAACTTAGACCAATACCATAAATTTATTAATTTATTTTATAAAGGAATTGATCAAATTAACCTTTATATTAAAATTCGAAAAGTGGATGTTAAAAACCCATGATTTAGCTGGCATAGTGAAAAATAACGGGACTTTGAGTGAATCTACTATTTAATAGCATTAATTGAAAAAGCGTAGCGGTCGTTGCATGCTAAATGCTTTAGCTGGGCAGTAGCGAGGCTTTATCGGGGCTTTAACTGCATTGGTATATAGTGCAACTTATACTATATATTCTACTATATTGTTTTGAAAACCAAAATACATAACAAGTACACACTCTCATATAGCACTCGATCCATTCTAAGTTGATAACTCCTTCTTATCTCTAATAGACCCCGTATGAACTTAGGTCATATCTCAACCTAAGCTCTAATACCAAATGTGACGATTGCCCTAAACCTTTGGTACCCAGCAGTGATGTAGAATGCACTATGATGGTACCCAATCGATGTAAGATGATTATAAAGAGTGAAATAGACAAAAATTTAAAGCAAACTTGTTGTATATCTCACAGTGCATAGAAAAACATATAATAATCACATAGATACAAAACTAGCGAGATAGTAGTATGATGAAGATAAACTACAAAATCAAAGCATAGTAGGTTCATCACAATTATGCAACACAGATAATAGAGTTTATACATCAAATAATGAACTCTAAAGAAACTGTCTCTAGATAATAATAGCATAGCACTAATAAAAGCTCTATAGTGCTACACAGTAGAATAATGATAACCTCTAAATTATAAGTATAGTCAAGTGCTAGCTTCCTTCTACTCCTGTGAATAGCTCCATGTGCTTATCTTAAACATATTATCTAGTCTACTCATTTAAGAGTACCCGAGATAACAAGAAGCAAAGTGTTGCGCCAAGAAGTGGTACAATAACCCAATTTAGATGAAAACAAGATAAATCAATCAAAAATGACATGGAAAACGAGGAAAGACATGCTTTTTAAAGTGGTTCGGCCTTGATTCAATTACCTATGTCCACTATCAACTTCATTTCGATATGATCTTACAAATTTAACCAATTACATAATGTTTTCCTAGAAGAAATGATTGAAATTGAAGATGTCAGAGCTTTGTTGCTTAAATTTGAAATAAAAATCCAAAAGTTCTTCTTTCATTATTGAATCATGTGTATTTATAATTGAATTCTTCCTTCAAAGTCGCTAGCTCGCATAGGAACAAGTAAAAATATAGATCCAAACATCCAAGCATAAACAACGTGCGGAAATTTTCAATCAAATCCTCTCGGTACCGACAAGATCATGTCGGTACCGACATGTTTTTACCATCTTGTTGCTTTGATTCTTCTTCATTTTTGCTCTAGTCTTCGAGCTTTGGACCTCATTTGGCACAATTTCCCCTTCGAATCATGTCGGTATCGATATATGATTTGTTCTATTTGATTCTTTATCTTTTTCTTCAATGTATAAGGCAACTTTATCTACAATTCAAAGTGGGTCCCCATCTTCAAATAACTCGGTACCGACATTATTTGCATTGTGCAATCTTAGCCAAACTTCTTATGCTCTATTTATCCATCATTCCTGGTACCTCCTAAGTTTCTTGATCCATTTCTTCATCATCAGGAAATCCAAATCCATCGAGATGTTGCTTGATTCAAATAATGGATAACACAAAGCATAAATCCTCGAGTCGGATAATAGTTTGACATGAGCATTAAATGATCTCATGATACTATTAAAGCAAATACAGTAAAGAGGAATACAAGGTATAGAGAATTGTACATGCCATGTCCCTGCATCCAATAAATTAGCATATAACATAGTATATGTTATACTATCATCATATAGGTATACAACACTAAGTACAACATGAATGTCAGGGTATCTGATGCAGTAATGCCAACATCATAAGGCATCCATCTCAATCGTACATCAACCAAAGAAAACATAGCAATCATAGCACACATGGAAATCAAGCAATCATAGCGACCATCACTAAGGTCATGCATCACCACTAAGATGCATGCAGATGTATGATAACTTGTACGACCATCATGAAGGTCGATGACATACTAATTTGCAATCAAATTTGGTGCTCGCTCACATACCATCACATAGGTACTGCCCTCACTAAGGTAGGGTAGACCATCACTAAGGTCTAAGGTACATAAGTGAGCATCCTCACATATGCTTTCCCCATGAAACACACATCACATCTAGATTAATCAACAATCCCTTCAGCACTCGACTCAATAGTAGTACACACTATGTTATACTCCATCGCTTCACATCATTGAGCATACATTCTCGGATCGTCACTAAGTCCTATGAACACATCTCACCTGAAGTACTTCACTTAAACACATCGTCGATTCGTCGAAGTTCGAAATACCGCACAAGGTTTTCTAAATTCCCTAGGGTGAATCCCAAAGCAACCGCCCAATTTTGCTAAGTTTGGCTTGAAGCAACTCATAAGCCACATCCATCATCTCTTGATCGTTAACCCTCCATATCTCAGGATTCGACCATTGGATCATCCCTAAACATTTCACGTAGCCTCACCATGACATGCTCTTCCGTCCCTAAAAGTTTTGTGACAATCTAATTAAGTAGAAATCAAAGACTGTGATTGGGTTTGGGGATCAATAGGTGCCGACCAACCCCATGCCTTAACCAATTTTCATCGAGTCAAGGCCTAAAGTTCTTCTTAGGATTTTCTCATACTAACTCGAAGCATCATGCTACTCACCCTAAAATTCCTCTACCAAAATCTCAAGGTGTCATTGGCCAGTGTCGAACCATTTTGGTTGGGAATTGGCCAATTTTGGCTAAGTCCACTACTCTTACTTCATGCCGCTTCTTTTAAGTTATGTCCTAGGGTCTTCCTTTCTATTTCCCGAAGTCCCACCTGAAACCTCAAAGCTAAAACTGCTTAGTGTTACTTCATCAAACCACTTGTCTTATCACCATATCTTCAAGTCCGTCAACCCAAATACAATGCGATCAATTATATGGCCATTCTACACTATGCTACACTTCCACCATCGGTCGCACCATCAGTGATGCAACTTTGGATGGTCAATGATGACCAATCAAGATCATTCGGCATCGAACGAGTCACTTAGTCAATTTTCATGCATTTTTGAGCTGATTTATCCACTCTAAATGCTTTGTCTTCTATGCAGTTTGTTTATGTCGATCCAATCCTAAACACCCTAGAACTAATTGATACTCCAAAAATGCATATCGATACACCATATCCTAGCCTAAGTAATCAAACATAAAAGCTACCAAACAAGCATCATTACATAATCAATACAATCACTATATCATTCAAAAATGTCAAAACACAAAATGGCATATCCATATGGACTTATATGCAATATTTAGATCTAATCTATTTTTAATAATAAAAATTTGTTTTCAAAACATAGTTAAGTTTAGATCTAGTCAAAATCATATTTTAAGACTTGAAAACATTTTGAAACCGTCAGCTTTAACTATATGACCATGTATAGTATAGTGAGAAACATAATACCACTCACCTAAGACCCAAAATGCAAAAAACTAAGGTGAACAAATCTAACCAGCCAAGACGCAAAATCCAAGATGCTCCTTCCTAATATCTATGTTAATCACCCTTTAATCGCTAGATTTGGCTAATTAAAGTAAAGATTTAAGTTGATTTTTGTCTAAGAAACTAATTAATGGAGGTTAGAATAGTTTTAAGAAGTGTTGAAATGACTCGGGGTTGTCCCATCAGGTTAATTGGGCACTAATTTTGAAATTCACTATTGGACCTAACTTTGGGCTTGCCTAACTACCCACTAATCTATGCAAAAACTATACAACTTCAAATGGTGATATCACCTAAACGGTAAAGCCAAAAATCTATTATGACCAATCCATGGAAAGAGAAACCATAATATATGTTGGTGGGAAGTAGTTTCAGACCCTAATTCGACTTCTATCAAAAGTTATATGTATTAAAAAATTTCAAGGTCAAAACCATCCAATAAATTTTCTAAGGGTGAAAATATCAATAGTCAATGTTCTCCAAAGTTATAGATTCATACGACCCAATATTGATTTTTAAAATAATATTTTACGATCTTTCGATACGTAAAATACGAGTCGTAACAAATGTTTAATAAGAAATCTAACACACCAAAAAGAAACTATGAGTTTCTTAGCAATGTCAAGTAAATGGTTTGTCGATAAGCCATGAAGAGTATAGACACTGCCACATAGCATGATGCTTTAAATTCGAAATGGATTCCAGGTACATTAACAAAAATAGATTTTGGAAATTGTCCCAAAAGGATATAATCCATTGACCACCAGTGTGTCCTCAAGAAGAAGATCAATACAGTTGGAACTGTATAAAGCAAAGTTTATGGAAAATGACCACATCAATTTTAAATGTTGAAATTATTAAAACCAAGGATATTGAATCGTATAAAATAAAACTTGTCCTTAAATGTTCATAGTCATGATGTGTCAAGGACGAGATATTGATATATCAGTTAAGACCAATGTACGTAACAATCTCGATATGGTGGATGGTGAACTACTCAATACCATTAAAGAAACCAAGGGGTTACATACGAGTAGTTGTTTAGAACAATTACAAAATGACTCATTGAGAGTCTTCTATAGGTTAAAAGTCAAGTAAAAGATCTCATGTGACAATGTGCAGTAGTATTTTAACTTGAGAATATTGTGAATCTTAAGTGCCTAAACTATATTTTGACTATGGTTAATCATACAATAACACATGATCGTGTTAAGGCCATAGTTAGGTATAACTTGAACCACTTGAAGTAAAACACTATTAAAGAGAGGATTTGTCTCCTTCAAGTTGAACGTTAGTATCATCGTAATTGGTAGTCAATGTAATGTCAAAGTCTTTGGCCAAAGTAAATTGGTTAATCGATAATTGTTATCAGATTAACCATGGTCTTTAATGTTGGATTTAGCAATTAAATACAGATATTAATAGAGTTTTGACCACTGACCGAGCCATAGGTATCTAAATGATATAGTGGTGACGAAGAGAAAATGTGCATAATATATCATTGTTTGAGGGTTGTCGCTTGAAAAGATAAGAAATTGATTCTTCTAGATAATATGTGGGGAATTGAACCCATATCCACTACTGTATTTCGGCAAAGTCCGTACAGGATTTCCTTTTAAATTGTTTAAGTAATACTAAGGACTAAGATCATATCTGGGAGTCACACAACTGCAAGTATAACTTTTTGATGAAAAATATTTTATTATAAAATAATTTATAAAAGCTATAAATTATTATTATAGAGAAATTAATATAATGGTTATATTAATTAATATATGATTATTGTTAATTTTATTACTGAGATGAAAATTTCACCTCAAATCTCTTCTTAAAATCAGTTCAGAAAATTCCGTTTTCATTAACTTCTTCCAAAACAACATCCTACCAATTTATCGCTTCATCTTGTAGATGCCAAGGAGCAAGCTTCCTTTTCATCTCATCAATCAAATTCCATATACTGAAAATCCTATCACATGTATGCAACCAAGCTCACATCCCCACAAAAGCCTCCATACCCTTATATGGTTTATCGCCCATATTTAAAAAATCCTTACAAAGTTTCAAAAAAATTGGCCCTGGTATACTAACAAAATTTCCATCTCATACCCCATTTATAGGTGCCCCTTTCTTATTGGGGGCCTGGTTTCTAGCTTGAAGATAACGGCAAAACCAAAGTGGAATGTTCATGCTTGGTACTTCCACAGCTTCATTTCAAGTGCCAGTTCTAGTTTAAGTCGGGTTACTCATCTCTACCGTCCGTAAAATATGATTCAATATTAGATTCCCCTAGAGTAGTAAATAAATATGACAAACATAAACCCAAATTAAAAATCATACGCCCATTTACTTTAACCAGTATACGTTTATACGTTTAAGTTATGTAAAATATACAAGTACACTCTCTTTATACGTTCTAACATAGAGCTTTGATACCAAATGCAAAAACTTGGCTTTTCGTGGCCATAAAATCGCCGTAAAATGAAAAGCCAAATCGTTTAAAACACAATAGTAAACAAAGAGCCGGACTAACTTACTATATCTTTCAAAACTCACAATGGAATGGATCAAACTATAATATAGATAAAATAAACAAATCCCATCGACAAACATCATAAGTTACACATAGCTTTCATACATACACATAATGTCACACCATATATAAAATATATAAAAATTAATGGATAACATATGTAAACATCTCCATAGCCTCCATCTTCAAACACCACACCATCATTATTACATCATTCATATAGTGTATGAGGAGGAGGTTAGATAAACATGTTTGGTGAAGAAAAAATACCAAGTATATACTGCTAACATGATTTCATAAACATCATATGAAAATTAATGCTTTCTTTACCTCAACTTATTTACCTACATCTATAGAGTTAGTTCTTCATAATAAACATAATATGATGATTGCTATTATATACTTATTAACATTTAACAATGATAGAGTTAGATAAATGTAAACTAACTCGTCTACACACAAGACAGAAAATGAGAGAAGGGTGTAGCACCTTCACCTCTATACTCATACTATCCAAGAGTACTACAAGGTAACACTATCGAATAGTATGGAAAATATGGCTATATGGGTACATACGTGAATATTCCCTTAGGTTAACATGGTACGTATTAAAATATCGAATAAATAACTCACCTATACGTACGCATTAGCAGCACAAAGCAATAAGCACGGGTGCCTCTAGGATAGAACAATACGAAATATATAATAGATAACAGAGATCACATAGACAATCGCAGCGATAATATATAATATTGATTGTACAAAATATATCACATCATATATACATCATATGAATACACATACAAAAGGCAATACAATACCATACAAGATAATAACCACTATACTATATATACTAGCCTCTCTAAGCCCAAAAAGCAAGCTGGTCATATTGTCCAGGTACCTGAAATGTCTCAGACTGACCCGAGTATTATATAAATAATAAACGGGTCAGACTATATCTAAATCCAAGGTCAATAAACATATTGAACTATGTATATACTGGGTATAAATATAATTATATCATCTCAAATAGTCCTAATATCATATAATGTAGAACACCGCAAAACCCAGTATAAAAATGTCATCACCCGTAAAAGAACACATCTAATCAAAAATCATAAAACAACATCTAATGGGTGAATCATCCATATTCAGAAATCATTATCAAATCTAGAAATCATCAATAATGAGATATCCCCAAGTAACGTCAGGCAATGATGAAACAATGCCTATAATCTCTCTCAATCTCATATTATAAATACCAATATCAAAACACTAAAATCAATAAGAAAGATTTGAGCTAGCTCATAACAATGCTCAAATATAATCGATAAATAGTAGGTCGTCTGCCTAAGAAGGATACGGGGTTAACCATACTCTAGACACTGGCACACGTATAATCACATCTAACATCATATATGTCTATCTACCACCAACATACATACACATACAACAGGATCGGATGGGAGATTGACAGCACGTCTGCTTGCTCCAGGAGTCACACATGGTCCATATGACATAACTCCTACAGTCATCAGTTACCATTACCTCTCCCCGCTCAGTATCATGACAATGATCCACCATAGGCTCGACAATGCGTAGCCTCTTCCGCCACAACAACCGACTTGTGCCCCTATGGTAACTGATTGTTGGCCAATCTAGTTCACTCTCGAAACATAAAGGGAGGTGGACAAAAGGTAGACAGACACATAGTATATATATAATTTAAGGATATGTCTAGCCTCCACATATGCTCACCGCAGCCAGTCACACACAACATATTCCATATGAGTGTCATCCACAAGCAAAGAATAACCAAATAAATAATACAACGACATCCCATACCATCGTGTGTTACTAATATGTTTATTTAGTGCTCACACATCACACTCGCTCCTTCAATATTCTATAAAACGAGTCCAAAGAATAACTGGAGAAGTATTATCGAATGTTACATTCCAAATTGTATTACTAATCTGTTTATTATAATTTCTCATCACATAGAATAAAGATCATCACAAAATCACATAGAAGGATGTCATTATCGTATCACATCAAATTCCTAATCAAATCTATATTACCAGTGAATCATTCACGATATCAAAATCGGTATGGGAAAATGAGAAATCAAAAGACATAGAAATCACACGTAAAATCCCAATTTAATTTTAAAATGTAATAATAGTAATAAATTTCAACAAAATCTTTCTTTTAAATAATTAGTTCGAATATTCAAAAATATATAGCATATTTCAATAATGCACAAGTTATCATATTATTAGTGGAATACTCTTTAAAATATTTAAATTTAATAACTAGAAAATATTTCTTATTTTTCAAAAATTATATAAACTACTTAATTAACCATTTAAAATCAATTATAACTTACTTTTCAATGAATTAATAATATTAAGATAAGCTTTTCTTCAATCCTTTATATATATAATTCAAATCCATCATTTTAAATTAAAAATATTTATAACTCAATCCATTAAATAATTTCAAAACATTTAAATATGCTTGGGAAAATGTCTTTAAAATATTATTATTTCTTTCAAAATATAATTTATAAAATAGCAATATATTTTATTTTGCCTTTATAACAACTCTAAACTTATAATACTTTATAATATTGATTTTAATAAGAGTGTTATAACTAAAAGAAAGCTATTTTTATATTTATAGTTTGAATTATATTTTTAAGTATAAAAATATTTGATTGAATAAAATTTATAAATTATTTATAAAATACTTTTAATAAAATTTCAAAACTCTTAAATAATTTTTTCTATACTTTTTGAAGCATCTTAAAATAAGAATAATAAATAAATATATAAATTGTCGAGTAAAATTACTCCATGAACATGTCAACCAAACATCACTATAAATATACATATACATATACATATACATATATATATATATATATCAGGATAAATATATGAAGATATATATATTGTTTCAATTCACAAATGGATAGAGTTCCATTTGTAAACTGACAATTCCAACTAACACAAATTATTACTATTATAACATCATCCAATAATCCAAACAACAACAATCACACACAATCAACCAAATCAATCAATTCAAACAAACAATTCATAGGATAAACGGGATAATAAATTTATGTGTGTGTGTATAGCAGCAATGAATTTAAATATAGTTGTGAGTTAGAAACTCACCGAATTACCGAGTAATGTCCTATACGCCATTATCATTGTTGCTCCACCTTCAGCTGCTGCCTTCAGTTTGTCATCGATCCCACATCACGACAGCCCATTGCCTAAATCTTTAGTGCTTTGTTGCCATCCCCAATCCAGTCACCCAGCTGCAACGCAAACAAACCCTGGTCAATATCAAATCTAAGCCATGCCATTCCACTCGCCATCTTTACTTCCAACCTCGACTAGCACGCTCCCCAACGTTGACGTCGGCTCCATCGACCTCCTCTAGCGTGTTTGCACTAATCGAGACTGGACGAACCACTCGACCTTCCAAAATGATTCTCGCGATGTCTACCTTTTCGCCTATTGTGTAGTCGCTCACCATGCCAGGCTTGAGTACCTTTGGATCACGAGCGACGATCGATCATTATATATATATATATATATATATATATATATATATATGTAGGATCGATTTCACCAAAGAGGGGGGTGAATATGGTGATACTAATAATAATAAAAATTAATGCGGAAATAAATATAATAATTGCAGCACAGATAATAGCAGAATAATAAAAGCAGAAATAGAACAACACTGATTTACCCAGCTTCGGCAAAACCCTGCCTACGTGCTGCCCCAAGGTTTCTACTAGAAATTAAGTAGTCGGACGCTTACACATGTAAACTTGCGACACCCGCTAATGACTAACTTAACTCTACGTTCAAAACCCTGCCACTCAGCCACTGAGTTGCGAATTCTCGAACTACACCACCGTAGTTCGTAACCTAGTCACACGACTAGAAAGTTACACAAGTTTAAAGAAAATTACAAACTAAACAAAACAAAATCAAAACCCTATTTAATATTTTAAGCCCACTATAAAATATATAAAGGCCGGCCCAATAAAAATATAAAGACGTCTCCCTTTATTCTCTTTTATTTGCTTTGTAATGTTTGCTTCGTTCCTCTTTAAAAAATTTAGGGCTTTGTGATGAAGCCGCCGCTTTGTTCGAATTGATTGCTGATATGGTTTCGTTCTTCAATTTGCTTCGAGTGCTTCTTCAATTGAATCTTTGGCTTTAATAAGCTTGCGGCTGCTCCAATTGTCAAGTATGATTCGTGCTTTGAATTGGTACGTGTTTTCCCTTTTTCGATTTATACTTACACTCGACTTGATTCGAGTTCTGAATGATGCTTGCTTTCTGATTTATTTGAACTCGAATACATCACTGTCGATGATGATTTTGGGTTATATAGGGAACGAATCCCTTAATTTTCATTCGTATTTTCGATTTGAATTCTACAACTAATTTTGTTTGGCCGTTCGATTTTGCTTGAATACTTGTGATTGTACTGACTTGTTCAAGTCATACTTGGTTGGATTTGTTTCCATTCTTTTTTGGCATTTGAATTTGTGTCTCGTTCATTTCTTCTATGACTTCGGCACTTTGAATTCTTGAGTTAATTCAATTTTCGATTTTCTTCTTTTATATGTTTTGACCGGTTCATCGTGTGACCCTCTATGACTTTATTTGAACTGCTCCCTTGTTTTGTTACTTCAACTGTATATATCTCGAATTTATTTCCCTGGTTGACAAGTTTAAAACTGCTACACATTTCGATTCTTCTTGTTGCATGTTCATTTAAGACTTGCACTTGGTTGTTGTGTAGTTGGTACATTGAACTGTTTTCTGCATTACTTGATATTTCTGGTTTGAGTTGATGCTTCATGTGTACCGAATGTGCTGGCCTCTGTTCCATGCTCTTGTTCATGCCTGAAATGATTCATGTGTGTCACCTTGTATATACATACATACATATGTATGTGTGTATATATGTATTGTGATGCCTTGTTCTGCTCATTGCTGTTGCATATGAATATACATGCTGCTCCACTATTTTTGAAACATTTAAACTGTTTGTTTGTGCACTTCTTCTTGCTTGAACTGAACTATTCTGGTTGTCACTGCATGTATATATGTATACATGTGTGTTCACACATGTATATATGTATGTTAGCTTGTTGTATATGGTTCCATTATGCTTTGCACACCTGTACATATGCACTGAATTATGGGCTCATGTCTTTGTACATTTGAGATGTTGTTTAGTTCCACTTGAAGTCTAGTCCATTGTATTCATGAGCATTGCATCCTGTTTTGATCTTGTTTTCATGTTCATTGAAGGTCTGGTGCACATATTCATGTATATACATGCAAACATATGTGAGATGCATGTATATATGTATGTTATATGGTTCCTGCTGTGTGTTACTGATCTAGTTGCACTTGCTGTTGGTCCGGTCCGGAGCTTGTTGTTATTTTGGTACCTTTGTTGTTTGGTTGAGTTCAAGTGTCATTGACCTTCTGCCTTGTTGCCTATCACTGTTCATTGATCTAGGTTGGTAGTCTTGGTCATGCAGCCCTTGTGTGTTGCTTGATTGCTTTCATATTGAGTCTGTGCATATGAACTTGTACATGTCTGGTTTGTAATTCATTTTGAGGCTGACATGTGTATGTATATATGCATATATATATATATATGTATACATGTGTATCTACATGTATGTTTACTGTTGCATTGTAACTTGCATTCTCTGGCTTCTGTTTCATGTGTACATGTGTGTATTTGCACCTGTGCTGAATCCAGCCTCGGCTCGGGTTTGACCTTGAGCTCACCTGTCGCTGCAATTTTATCAAGTGTACATCGGTGTGCATGACCTTGTGGCATGTACAGTGATACACTGTGCATGTCACAAGTTGTTCGTGTAGATGAATTCAAAATAAATGATGATGAACAACCCAAAT
Organism: Allium fistulosum; assembly: GCA_030737815.1. NCBI lineage: Eukaryota > Viridiplantae > Streptophyta > Magnoliopsida > Asparagales > Amaryllidaceae > Allium > Allium fistulosum. Next base: position 790,747,746 of record CM060902.1, on the reverse strand, counting down.
AACTGAGGCAAATAACTTCAAAAACACACACTTCATTTTGAACTGTAAAATATTTCTTTTTCAATTTTACCGCGTTAGTGTTTATTTTGCAGATAGTTCAGATGCTGGATACAAACTAGAATAGAGTTGAAGAACAAATATGAGTGAATGAGTGATATGTAGTGAGATGATAAATTGTAAAATGAAATTTGTGATGTAATCGAAATTGTAATGTAATTGAAAAATGTATATATGTAGTGAGAGCACAGATTTGTACTATTTGGGTTTGTAATAAAATATTTGTTTGAATAAAATATTTGTTTGAATATGAATTCTATGTTATTTATTTTATTCATCAAATATTTATTTAATTATGTGAAAATAAAATAGTACAATAACAAATACATTTAAATGAATATATATATATATTTATTATCATCAAACAAAAATCATATACTAGCATATTCAACAATATATATATATCACGATTTTCTATTTGGGGTTAAGGTTGAATTTTTTTAAGAGGATTCGGGTCTGGGTTTGTGTATAGAGAAAAGGAGAATTATCCAGTTTGAAAGCAAGAATAAGAATGGGTTTGGGCTATGATTTGTTTTGGGCTTTAACTTTTGCTTACTTTAGCTTTAATTGGTTTTCTTCACATTTGTTTATAAAAATATTCCAATCTAGTTTAAATTGATTTATGCTTCGTTTTACGCAATATGTATTTCGATAACCACGCAATTTGTTTCGATTCAATACTTGTTTATTATTTTATTTGTTTATTTAACTGCTCATTGAATTAACATAAAATAAAATTATTTTCAACTATTTCAACCATTTAAAAATTATTTACACTTTAAAATATTTATAATTAATTAAAACGTTATGTTCGATTCAAATATATTATCCAAAAGGATCCATTAATTTAATTCAATTTATTAAAACAAAATCTTTTATTAAATAGACTTCAAATAAATAAAAATTTATTTCCAAAATAATAATTATCAAATATTGAACTCGAACAATTTTATTTTAATTAAATTTTTTTTACTTATATTATGACGTAGAAAGCTGGGTTGTTATAGAGAGGGGGAGAGAGAGAGTTAGTTAGACATATACTAATCCAACGATACACACAAAATTTAGTTAAACAGAGACTAACTCCGGGATATAGTTAAATAGACTATTCCTGTAAACGTAAACACGGACGTAAGTTAGGTAAACATAGACTAACTTACATATACACAAAGGTATAGTAGACATAGCCTAACTCAATAACGTATGATTCGATGACCAACGTCATACTATACTCAAATCAACCATATAAATTTCTGGACGTTAAACATTTCTAGTCGTCGCAGAGAAACACACACGTCGTTTATTATCTATTTCGTATAGGCCCGACTGAAGTAGCAATGCTTTAGCCCTGGTCAAGATTCAACCTAGCCAATTCAAACGTGCATCGGTTGCCTATAGTAGGCCGGTGGTTTTGATGAGTTTTAGAAAAACTTTCCAGATTTCAATCCTTTCTTCCTTAATTCATTTTCACTTCATCATTTACTATTTTTAGTGTTCCATGCTTCTTTTAGACATCATATTTCACATTCTAACATTTTAATTATCACATATCATCAATATATTCATAAGCAATCCTTATTTACCATAATTTTAACCATTCAATGTCAATTTACAATAATATTCAGTCTAATCCAAATTTATCCTTAAATAAAATGTTATTAACTCTAATTAATTCCCTAGTCATATCTACAGTGAACCCCAAATTATAATTTCATTCAGTTCCTACATTTAATCATCCTAGTTAGCAATAATAGAACGTATAATACTCTTATGTAAACAATATGTCTTTAGTAATGATTCCCACTCACTAAATTGCGTTGCCAAGCCCTAGAATTTGTAATGATTTTCCTTTAAACCTTTATTGTCCCAAATTGCAGTCCACTCAAGTTTCCCGAATCTGAAAATAATTGGAATCTTCATGTAGTCCTCTTCGTGCTCTTCGATTTGACATATAAATTTCTAAGTTTTCGTTTAAATTTTGAAGAGGAAGAGTGAATCACAGAGATTAAGGAAGAAGGGGAAGAGAAACTGAAGAGTACGTCAAAATGGGAGATGGGAATTTAAATTCTACGCGGCCTTATATAAACTTCCCAACCGTCGCTTCAGCCTAATGGGCTTAGGCCCATTTAAACAAATTAAAACCCACTTACTAAAAATCCATGAATCTCCTTCATACGAACTCCGATTCGAACATGCTAATATACCAATTTAACCAAAAAAATGAGATTTACGCAATGGTATAAGTTCCTTCATCAAATTCTAATATTTGTAAAATTACTATTTTGCCTCTACTATTAAAATATACATCTAAACCCCCTGGTTTATTACACTAATAGCTAAATGGTTTGTTATTTAATTGGGTTATTGAACCATATTGGAAAGAAAGTCTGGTCTAGTGAAAATACACTAAAAATATGTTTTAGCATTTAATGCTATGAATAAATTCATATGGCCTCCATTTATAGACATAGAATTTTATTATATCTCTCCAAATAATTATATCTTAATTGGGTACTTTACGATCAACCATTGAGTTAGTGAAGAGCTCTTATATGCTTATATATATATATATATATATTATTTTCATTATCATTTCTATATATATATATATGATTTTAAGTCTTTTGAGTTCAAAAATAATTTACAAATATATATATACATATGTATATAATTAATTTGTTTTTCTATTTTTTAAATTGATTAAAATAAATAATTTATTTTGTATGCACGTGCACAGAATATGCATTAAAGATGGGTTATGGATCTCTACCATTGTCGAAGGCAAGAGAGTGGATGTCATTATTGTCAACCAGATAAGGCGAGGTTTTTGCAATCACTAGAAGCGACTCCGATGACTCTAGGCAGTGGCATTCTCAATGTCGACGTTGTCATAAAAATTAGGCTTTTAGTATATGGAGCTGAACACAGATCTATATACATGATTGGAACCGTCTAGGGAAGGGGATCTTACTGGTGGTAGTAGTGGCATCGAGCAACGAGAAAAGTTGGTCGAAAATTACTATGGAGGTAACTAGGATTTTCCATAGAAAAATGGTTACATTATTTATAAACCCGTAAGTTTATATAATCCATACTATATTATTAAAACCGAGTACCTCTATGAACTCTCTCATTGATTCGTTCCTTTTCCACTTCTCATTAATTAATAACAAGATATTCAATCTCTTTATGATTATATTTTTTACTTTTAATAAGTAGTATTGTTTTCAACTTAGCTATTTGGATGAGAATGCTTAAAGTATTATATTTTTGGGCTTTTTTTTGCTGCATCACTTTTGCTGAATTAGCACCATCAATTAATTTGATTTAAATATTTTAATAAACTTCTTTATTAAAATAATTTTTATAACCAAATCATTTTATTTATATTTTTCATCCTTGTATGAAGTTAATAAAGGGAAGAATGTTAACTTCGGGTCCCTATTTGTTGTTTTAAATGTAAAGAAGGTCTTTTATTGCAAATTTGGTCCCTAATGCATTAATGTCACACCTGAACCAAAATCAACATCCGCCAACTTATTTAATTCCAATCTTTAAAATATGATAAATTTTTGTACATTAATCAGATTTAAGAATGTTTTCACCATTAAACCACAAATTTAATACGTTTTCCAATAATATCTATTGTTGATAGCTAAAAATAATTTTTCAAATGATGCAATTATAGTTGCATTTTGAATGATACAATTATAAATATGTTATTTATATGAAAAAGCTACAATTTTTCAGAAAAAATACAATGATTAGATATTTACATAAACATAACACATAACATTTAAAAGATTGTAAATTTTTAATTTAATAGTGAAAATAGTTTGTCAATCTGATGTTTCTAGAAAATATTATTGCATTTTGAATATTTGAAATCTATATAGGTGTGATTAAAATGGGTGTAAGAATAGTGGTTACTAATGAGGGATGTCAATGGACATGGACCTGATTTACATAAATTATCAAATAAGGGTATTTTATTTATTTACATAGATTATATAGTCGTGATTTTAGTTTGTAATGCATCATTCTTTTATTTATGTAATTTTTTTATTTTTACATTTATGACTTTCTAAAATATTTGTATGCAATAATTGCTACTCACAATTTCAGTCCCAAACAATTTTGTTCCACCGAAATCTTTAATAATTAGGTTAAAAAATGGTTGAGAATATTTAACATAGAATAAATGAGTGTAGTATGTGTAAAAATGCATTTTTTCTCTTAAACAGGTCGAAGATTGGTAATGTACTAGGACATTTTCATTCTATTATCAATGTATGTTTGTTAGGATCACTAGGTTTTTTGATAGACATATGAAATTACTTCACGATTATCTTGATAAGACTATTAACTATTGAGGGTTTTCTTCTCTTAATTTTGTATGTCAGAATTAAAAGTATAATATGATTTTGGTATGTACACTACTACAAACCTATATTTTTCTAATTGGCTTTGGCATCATTGTGGAATTGCTAATTTAATTAGCAAAATCAAAAGCTCCTACGAAAAAATAATCGTTACTAAAAAGTTAGCGATTCCATTATGATGCTAATTTAGTGATGCATAGTGATACAGGTAATTATTTTGATATTATATAGATGTTGACATTCTAATGAATTGGAACCTATGCTTACATTGATGTTTAAGCTTTCGAAGAAATTATACAAGCTTATGAGTTTAAAATTTAGGAAGATGTTTTAAATTCCAACGTACATGTCTGCCGTATAAAAGTATATATAAGAAACCACCATAGGATAAGGTATTCATCATTTTGCTCTCCATGTTTAATTGTTCACATTCTGAAATAATAACTTTGAAATAATTCATTCAGATTTGGGACTTCACATTCTTGAAGGATCCAACATGTGCAAATTAAAGCTCTCTGATAAAGGAAATTGTAGATCAAGAAAGAAAGTAATTCACAAATCATTATCGAGCTAAACATTGATTCTTATCAAAACCGGTTAAAACTTTTCTCACTTCAAAATTCATGACTCAACACACCGCATATTTGAGTAGAAATCAACGATTCACCAATACTTGACATGTACTCAATTCTAATACATTAACAAACATAATATCATTCCATAAAATAAGATATCTTCATTAACAAGATAATAAACGATTGCATGTATGAAGTATTTAACTTCCAGTTTTAGTTCAATTGCTTTTCAAAAATAATCTTAGCTCGCATATTCAATTTTAAGTTAGGATATATTTGTGTAAATCCTTATCAAACTACCAATTTTTCTAATGAAATGACATGATAACATATATTTTTTATTGTTATTAAAACTTATAGTTTTAGTTATACCAACTTAATAGATTGCACAAAGAAGTAGATATGGGTAAATCCGATCGACCAATGTCCTTCTAACAGATAAGTAGAAATGTCATTCACATGAAGAATAAACTTGCGCAGGTACTACATTAATAATGCTTTAGTGAGCTGTAATGCTAGAATCTAAATTCAAAGGTGGGTTCTATGATTTTTGTTCATTCATCATTGCCTTCATAGGGATAAGGTTACTTAACATTTAATTTTTTATGTAAAATGTTGTACTCAGTTGAGCTTACAATGATTTTATTTGTTGTTTTCTAATATGATGCGCTTGTTTTAAACTAGCAAACTTGCACTATTATTATTGTTCTATCTCTCTTTCCCCAACTGTCTAAAAGTTTAAGCTCATACCCAACAAATACACTTTTCTACCTCTAGCTTTACATCTTCAAAATAGTTGCCCCGATTTTCTAATATTTGTTAAATAAGAATTAATGAGATTATGAATATTATCATGGACTAAAAATGTATTTTTTCACAGAATTAAAGAGCTTTCCATTATTTCCTGCAATTTTATATAGATTTATTGTAAGTAGCCACCTTTTGTTTTGTTTGATTTACATTGTGGATCAATCTTTCTACTAATAACTATGTTCGAAGCACGGGTTCACACTAGTTTATATTTTACACCCAGATTTTTAAAACTAAATCTCTTACATACAAACTTCATTTTGCCCACACCTTGCATTGTTGAGTTCGAAATTAAATTTTGGACATATTTGGTATTATCTGATATTAAATTTATACTTTTATTTTGATATAGTAAATTAGCTACTGTAATATTAATATTAACGTTAAACATTTAAATTTTAACACTATTTGCATATCATTATTAATCTAATTTAAATATTTTATGTTTGAATTAGGACAAACTATAATCACTTAAATTTATAACATCAAATTTGAACCAGTGTTATTTGAATTTTCAAAAAAAAATTATTTATTGATTATTATAATTCATATATTAATTGTTTAAAATTAAAATTATATAAATATATAAATTTATTAGGTATGAAAATTATTCTATTATTATGTTTATCATTGATTAAATGTTATTTAATTTGATAATAAATTATCTCATTAAATATTTGAAAAATAATAACATTATAAACCAAATTAGTATTTTTAATATAATGATAAAACAACATAACATAAAATTCAAATCATATTTATCCAATAAAACTTTAAATATGATTTAAAGTTAACAACATCATTCATGTAACACTATAAAAGATCTAGTACATAATGAATATAAAAGGAACCATTTTACCCAACTGTTTGATGCACCTAATCCAACAATCTGGACATGACACCAAAAATTGTCGTGCACTGACCATTGAGGAGGCACAAAACACAACAATACCTCAGCAATCATCTCCATAAGTGGAATCTTTACTTTAGCCTCAACCTTAACAAAACCTTGCAAACCACATGTACCTTGGGGAACAACACTATTGTTTCACCCCAACTATACATATTCCTTAAAGCAACAAAAAAATACTTTTTAGTCAATAAAACCAAGACGTCTTAAAATTTTGTTTCCAGTCATAAAAGTCATTCAGTTTTTAGGGTTTGGTGTAGCTATGTAATAAGTTTATTCAACTCATGATAGATAAAAAGATGTATAAAAGTGGGATAACACAATTATCAAATATCAAAATTTAGATCAACAATAAAAAAATTATAACATCAAAATAAATGATATTATTTACATATCATTTTCAAATGATAATTATTTTTTATATGTAACTTAGCTATGTAAAATTATAGCCCATCAACAATAAAAAATTCACTATGGTCAATGAGAGTATCTATTAAAGAATCGAGCAAGAATAGGATAACACTATGATTGTTATGTTGTGGGATCGAAACCTTAATTTATCTATTTTAATGCTTACATTTTAAGCACCTAGAAACCGAATAAAGATTTTAAAATATTTTCAAAGAAAACGGTTTCTTCTTGATCAAATTCTAAGACCCTAAGGACTATTCTAAAGTATTGAAAAATGGACCTTACTTCATTGATGGTTGACTCATCATCATATGGAGATGGTTTCCATCTATTAAACTAGATAGAGATCTTCTTGCTTCTTTACTGATTTGGTTGAGATTGCAAAATGTCAGTTTAAATCTTTGGGATAAAGAAGCATTTAGTGTTATGGAAAGTGTAATAGGAAAACCTCTAAAACTGGATGCGGCCAATGTTATGAAAACAAAATATTTGAGTCATGCTCAAGTTATAATCGAGATGTTGTAGATTCAAGCTTTCCAAAAGAAATAAATGTATCATTTTAAAATGCATAAATAATAAAGCAAAATGTAGAATGTGAATTATTTCATCCAAAATGCGATTCATGCATTTGTTTTGGGCACATAACAGACCAGTGTGCAACTAAAATAGTTTAGATTTCGAAAATTGCAATACGGCCAATGATCTGTGAAAAACCACAATTGCGAATGATAATAGAAGGAATGCAACTGTGGGAGAATATTATGAGCACCAGTCTATATCAGATATGGTTGTTCAAATCCCAAATGAAGGCAATTAGGAAAACAATGCAAATCACCAAGAAAGGCAAACGCAATCTAGCACTGCAAGTGCTAAAGATTGCAACACAATAAACAAAGAGGCAATTGAGGTCGTGACTATCGGTGAAAAACATGAAAGTTATAAGGAAAACAACATTCGGCTAAATGATCAGTCAAATAATCTCACAGTTGAAGTTTCTGAAGAATAGTATCAAATAAGGCAAAAGCACCACAATAAGATTAAGAAGCAAACATGAGGGAAATAAATATACAAGTCTTTAAAGTTGTAGCGCTAGTCTAGAACCACATATTTAATTGCAAACAAAATTAATCAAGATACAATTATTCGTTTTGGAAATCTTAACAACTATATTTTATCAATCCTTGATGAAGGAGTAACTAGTTCAGGCAATGATGTAGTCTTGAGGATAACGACACTTCTACAATCATCAACTCAAGCATGCCTCTCACGTCTGGCAAATCAAAGCCAATCTCACCACATGCTACAGGCAAAAAGGTAGACATAAACCACATGAATATTATACGCAAAGAATTCAAGCGTGAGTATGTCTCTAGCAACCTGAAGTGGGACGATTTAACTCAAAATCTAAAAGTAAAGACTATTGCAACAAAACGGAGAAATAAATCATCCAAAGGGACATGTATGATTACCAGATCTGTATCATCTTCTTCATAATGTCAACGATATCATGGAATATTATAGGGTTAAACTCCACCTCAAAACTACTTGATGTTATACATGTGCTAAACTATTACAAAACTACAATTTATGCTATATAACAAAATAAGTTAGACAATTTGAGTTTTAAAAATTTGTGTCATTTACACTCTATGGAAGGAAAGGCATTGACAAAAATTACCAAGGAAGTAAGAGTAGAGTGATTACTATGGAATTCGAATATTTGGAAATTATTACCATTAATTATAATTGCAGTTTATAAACTGTATATTTAAAAATACTGGTGGTTTAATAATTCAAATTCCTACAGTGTATGAAAGTATTTGAAAATGACAAGGATATTCTATAGTCTGAATTAATTAAAATCAATAATAATTGTAATACACCCTGGACTATAACATAAGATTTCAACATTGTCTTACATACATATGAAAAAATGGTGGTATAGCCATCCCTTGTAGAAAATTAGACAAAGTAAATAATTTCATATTAAAAACATGTCTAATCAATCCTAGTTTTAGTGGCAAAAAATAAACATGGAGGTCTTATAAATTCAAAATAACAATGTAAACTGGACATAGTTATCTCTACTACTAGTAAAGAGAATTCATTAAATAGATTTACTCGGTGTCCTTTTGAAATTCCAAAATACCCTTTTACATCTCATAGAGAAATAGTATTCAAATTTGGGGATATAGCCTGTTATTTTATAAGTGCAACTGTTAGTCACCATGGAGAACTACAGTGTGCGTTTACAAGATGAAGTATCCGAGTGTACAATATTTTCCGTAATTTAGGTGGGAGTTTATTGGTCAAAGTTTTGCCTGATTTCGAGTTAGTATGAAGAAGTTATTGCAGTCCGAAGAAGAAAAATACCGGCTTCTGCCTAGGCGGAGTTCAAATATGAGGATGTAGCTTGTTATTTTCTAAGTATAACTATTAGTCACCATGGAGAACTACAGTGAGCGTTGAAGTGGAGATATAGCCTACTATTTTCTAAGTATAACTGTTAATCACCATGGAGAACTACGGTATACGTTCATAAGCTGAAGTATCCGAGTGTTTTATATTGTCCGTAATTAAGGTGGGAGTTCATCGGTCGTAGTTTCGCCCGATTCCGAGTTAGTATGAAGAAGTTATTGCAGTATGAACAAAAAAATAGCGGCTTTTGCCTAGGTGGAGTTCAAATACGGGGATGTAGCCTGTTATTTTGTAAGTACAACTGTTAGTCGCCATGGAGAACTATGGTATATGTTCACTAGATGAAGTATCCGAGTGTTCCTTATTGTCTGTAATTTAGATAGGAGTTCATCGGTCGAAGTCTCGCCTGTTTCCGAGATTGTATGAAGAAGTTACCGCAGTCCGAACAAGAAAAATAGTGGCTTCTGCCTAGGCGGAGTTCAAATATGAGGATGTAGCCTATTATTTTCTATGTACAACTATTAGTCATCATGGAGAACTATAGTGAGCGTTGAAGTGGGGATATAGACTGTTATTTTCTAAGTACAACTGTTAATCACCATAGAGAACTACGGATACGTTCATAAGCTGAAGATCTGAGTGTTCTATATTGTACGTAATTTAGGTGGGAGTTTATCTATCGTATTTTCGCCCAATTACGAGTTAGTATGAAGAAGTTATTGCAGTATGAACAAAAAAAATAGCTGCTTCTGCCTAGGCGGAGTTCAAATACGGGGATGTAGCCTATTATTTTCTAAGTACAACTGTTAGTCATCATGGAGAACTATGGTATACATTCACTAGATGAAGTATCCGAGTGTTCCTCATTGTCTGTAATTTAGATAGGAGTTCATCGGTCGTAGTCTCGCCTGTTTCCGAGATTGTATGAAGAAGTTACCGCAGTCCGAACAAGAAAAATAGTGGCTTCTGCCTAGGCGGAGTTCAAATATGGGGATCCTACTATCAAATCTACTTCCATGGATACAACTAAAAATGCATGCACGTTGTGATTAAATGCAGGCCCACCTGGGCGTGCATATGTACTCGTAGTTAATAAAAAACTTATAGACAAGACAAAATACTGGTGATCATATTCTTATAATAGTTAATCTAACCACTGGTCATAATAAAACTAATCAATATTCTTTTTAGATTTAAATACGGTTGGACAATGAAAAATAGTTATAATGATGCTTTGGAAATGTAAAATATTTTCATGGAATGGAACTATACAATTTCAATTCAATATGTTTCTCAAAAATATTAAACATCATTTAAAAGAATGTAATAAATGTAAAACTAAGAAAACTTGTATATTAATAACTCAGAACGGTAATAAAGGAGAAGAATTACAAAACAAAATGGATAGTGATCCAACTAATAATGAAATGGTAGTTTTTGAAAATTAATTCACCATTTCTATAAAATTACAAATACAAGCTAAGAACTGAAAATAAAAGGCATAAGTGGAATGGTTACCTAAAGGGGATCAATCAAATTTTTCCATGCTAAAATGTCTTGTAGAAGCATATCAATAACATAGGAAATGTTTTCAATAAAAATGGAGAAATAATTAATGGTTTTGGAAAAATTGCTAATAATGCCTTCAAGTATTTTGAAGAACATTATAACTTAGATGTCGTAATAGAATTTTATTTCCAGAAATCACATGTAAAATATTTTTAATACTAATGCTAGTGAAAATTTATTAGCTCTTGTATGAATTGAAGAAATTAAAAATATTATTTTTAACTTTAGGGATTATAAAAGCGCAGACCCGGGGTTTCAATGCAAAATTTTATGAAAAAACATTAGGAAAACATTAAAGAACAACTATTGATTGTAGGTGAAGAGTTTATAAGATTATGAAATTGCTCAAAAATAATAATCATACTTTCATAACCTTAATACCGAAAAATAAAAACCCAACTATGATGAGTGATTATGAACCATTCTCATGTTGCAACTATATATAAAATAATAATAACAATTATACTAAGCAACATAATGAAAATATATTTTCCTTATTTAATATCTAAAAATTAAACTTCATATATACCTGGTAGGTTGATTCAGCAGAATTCTTTACTTTCATATGAAATGGTTAGGAATTTTAATACATTAAAAAATCATCTATGTATGAAAATAGATATTTAGAAAGCATATGATAAAGTCAATAGAAAATTCATTATAAAAGTGATGATGAATGCCATGGATTTTAAACAAAAATTATGAACTTATACATGTGTATTATTCTCCATACTTATGCAAGGAAAATCAATAGGGTTCATACATAGCAAGAGAGGTATTTGACAAGGGTATCCCCTCTCCTCTTATCTTTATATAGTTGCAATAGAATAATTTTTTCAATGCAAATGGAAATTGTCTTTTTAAAGAAAAATATCTCACCAACAAATAAAGTAAAACCAAGTATTACTCACCTCATATACGTGGATGATTTAATGGTTTTTACTAATGCAAATGCTTTAAAAAACATTTTAAGGAAAGATAAATAAGAATGTTGGATTAAAATTAATGAGTGTAAAATTAAAACTTATATTAATAAACAATGCTTAATGAAAGTGAAGTACTAGAAAACATACAAATGAATGAAGATTTATTACCAACTAAACAGTTAGGAATATATTTATCTTCAAACCAAATTAAAGATGATGAATGTGCCACTCTAATTGACAGAATACAAGATAAACTAAACTCATGATCTTTTAAACTACTATCAATAGCAGAAAGGGTTGAACGAATTCTGAATGTAGTATATGTAATGATTTCATATTGGATGCGAAAACAACAAATTCCACTACATCTGTTAAAAAACTGTAACACCCGGAAAATTTAACAGAAATCTAATAAGAAAATTAAATTTAAATAAAACAAAGACTAAAACGAAATTTTCATAGACGTTCGAATTTGGCTTTAAAACTTTGTATCATTGTGTTCGTAGCGATTTTCTAAACAATTTTAATACATAACACTTTGAAATCAAAGTTAATACAGAGAAGTTACAGATGTTTGAAAAATCGAAAACAAAATAGAAAAAATTAAAAAATAAATATAATTTATAAAGAGTAAGGTTCAACCCTTGAAGTTGAATGGTCGACCCGTGGAATCGAATGGTCGACCAGTATAGGTCGACCCATGGACATGAGTAGTCGACCTATGGAATTGAGTGGTCGACCATTCACATTAGAAAATCGTTCTGCACCTTGTTTGAATGGCTGAGATGAATTGTTTTGTGGTCAAGTTTTGATGAGCGCTCTTGATGTTATTAAAATATTCTCCAGGCAAAGTCAACGCCCTAAATTCGTTCCTAATCTCTATAAATTCAAGCCTAACCTAACCCTAAAATCAACATAATAGCTTGCTCTAACAAAACTCTGCCCAAATCTAACCTCTCCACTAACTCTAAAATTTCTTGAAAATCAGTTAAAAATCAAAGTAAAAGGATTGCAACTAATTGGATCTATGAGGAGCTAATGAAGAGCAAATGAATGGAGGGCGATTCTCAAGCAAAGCAAGTTGGAAGAGCTTAGGCATAAGGTGAGTGGGAACAAATTTTATTACATGATTATTTGCAGTTAAATTCGATCTATTCTGATTGATTTAGGTTGTTAGTAGTTTAAAATAGAAACTATAAAACCCTAAAATTGAAATCTATGATCTAAGGTATAAATTAAAATCATTGTGAATTGTTAAACCTGATATTAGAACACCCCTATATTAATAAATTGTAAACCCTAGATTTAAACAAGTGAAATTGAAATACTTCAAACCTGGGAGATTTAGAAATATTGATTGTCATTGTAACTAGTTGTTTAGTGTAATCATTGAAATAAACGAACACTGTAAAAATCAATGAATCAATCTAGAATTAATAATCGACATGAGAAAAGAGTAGAAACTCTAATTTTAGCCTATGACCGGTCGACCTCCACCCCGAGCGGTCGACCGCAAGCGGTCAACTAGTTAGGGTTAGCGGTTGACCGGTAGAACTGTAAATTGCAAAATATAAACCTCGGCCTATGGCCTTAATTTAATAATAAAAATTAACATAAACGATGATTGTTTGTGCACTTATTTAAAGGAATTTGGAAGTATGTTAGGAGTACTGTGGAAGCTAGTTCTTTATTGAGGACGCTAGATCATTGCGGTGTTGGTAGATGTTCTTTACCCAATTTGAGATCGAGCAATTGATTGGAGGCAAGGTATTTTCACAGATGGCACTCATAGGAGGTTCCACGGTGGATGTGCATCACTGATAAGGATGCCTGACGGAGTGGGTTTGGCATAATAGGAATCCTAGTATGCACGATTTCTGATGGGACATGATATAGTAAAGATGGAGGATCCCCGCACATGCAAAAAGAGGCCAATACTACGATCGAAAGGTTGAAGCAGATGCAGACGATGAGACACACCGACGGGTCAGAATTTTGGGTTCTTCCTCTTCAAGCGTAGTGAGAAATGGGTAATCGTAGTTAGGGGAAAATCGGTTCCTTAGTAGCCTAGTGGCAGTGATAGTAGTGGGAACACATCCCATATTAGCCTAGGGGCGGTGTTAGTTAGTAGCCAAGAGGGTGGTGTTATGCATATTGAGTAGCTCTCGGAGTGGTGGCCGATCATTAGGGGTGAGATTTGATCTGTAGTTCGACCCTTATGGTAGCGTAACCCCCATTCCGAGGCCCGAAACTAGCTGCTAAGGTGCTACAGTCATCCATAGCCATTAATTCTCGATGGCAAAATGCGGCTAAGTTAATCATATTGATAGTGCTAAAAAAATATGAATATGAAAATTTTTAAATGTAGTTTAATAACTAACTTTCACATTTCATTTCACAAATTGTATTTCATATTCATTACATAATCACATACGCAAACCCACGATCGGAGAAAATACAATTATTACCACATACTCTAAGAGCGACATATGAAGATGCCCCTCGGCTGATCAGAGTCAAATATTTGGCAATTATGCAACTTTGCCATTACATTCAAAACAACAGTGCAGATAAATAAATACTCTTAAATAGCTAGACTACCTCCTGCATGCCTCCAGAAGCTTATTTGTCCAACTGAAACCTGAAAACCCTTACTCCCAACCTGCTCAAATGAGTACCCGAGAGTTTAAGAGGAAAAACAAAAACTTCGGTCAAATAGAAAGTCTAGTGTGAATAATAACATACCATCTTGAACCAAATAGATATCAAGTGAGCCATGCCGATGAGTGGAACGGGTATTCACCACACAACTATCTTAATCAAAATACATTAACCATATATTGTGCTCCAACATTCATAATGGTTAAAACACAATAATATATGATGATATGCAACATGCAATAAACCCTGGATTATCCATCCTAAATTTATCTGATAATCTGTCTCAATTTATAATTTTCCTAGGGTCACTATTAACCTATTAGTTTTCATGGGCTGACTAATAACATATCTCAAACCTTAGGGATAATCTATCCAACTTCATAGTTTTCATTGGATCACTAAGAACCTATTGGTTTCTACCAACAACAATTTCTAATCATAGTTTTTATGGGCTCACTATGAACCTATTTATTCTCCAATAACATCTCTCTATTCATAGTTTTTATGGGATCACTAAGAACCTATTGGATATCCTCCAATAACATTACTCATGACATAGTTTTCATGGGATGACTATAAACCTATTGGACCCTTCCAATTACCGGTTTAAATCAATAACCCTTTTGTTTAGTTCTTGACATCCTACACTTTTGATCTACTTGATCTCCTTGATGCAACTCTACTCACTCAGGAGTTAGCTCTATTTATACTTACTACTGGATCAACTTAGCTGGTTATTATGCCCCTAATACCCCCAAAATACAGTTATGGGTCATAAATGATGTTAGTGTGATAATAACAACTATGCATAATAACTGATCAAATAAACACAAGAACATATAGCATCCATTATTCTGATATGTTCACTTCTAATCTTTTATGTCTTATAATTACTTAATCTTAAGTGATATTCTCTTTGGTGATTTTTCTCAAAACTAGGGCCAAACCATTTTTAAATTCCTTGAAACTAATTTCGTATTGATATATGATTAATCCCTTTAATTCATATTTAGTTCAAGGAAACATATAGCTCTTTATATTACCAAAGTCTTATGCCATTTTATAAATCACCTTTTGCATTGCCATGTTTATGTTTGAAAGTAATATGTGGTTACCACCTTAAAATAGGTTAATATCGATCAGTGTCGACGTCAATACAATGTCGACAAAGAGGCTTAAGGATATACGCGCTTAATAAGATACTCATAAAATACACGGTGTCAAAACCCTCATCAACCTCTATCCAAGGTCGAAGACCAAAATCTTAAATCATTTTTAACTATTAAAAATTCTTATCGAAAATGATGTTGTCAACTTTCGAACTCTATAAGTTATCCGCCTTTTTAAAACAAATGCGGCAAGGACCACACATAAAAAGGATGACATGCGACAAGGATTACTTCGATTACAACATTATCAAAGCAATAGAAATGAACCTCACCGACCTTAATGAATAGCAGCATCATTTAAGATATAGGTAAAGAGGCGCAGCGTCATTGGTGGCGGCATTTATAATAGAAGGCAGCCTCAATGATCATGGGACTAACTCATTAAACATCTTGATGAATCGCGATAAGGCCATATCGCCTATGATGGGTTTGCCGCCTTGGTCTACGTCGATGAGGTTGGAAACACTCCACAACTACATAAGTATTTATCATGTGTTTCCCTTCTCATCATTGTCGACACTCATGGATGCGGTGTTACATTAGGCACGACGACGTAATGGTAGTATGGCATCATTGAAATTATCCAGAAAACTAATTTATTACCACTAAAAGTAACTACTTTTCCCTAATCCAAAACTATGTTCAATTTATATTGGATAATACAATACTTTACAAAATTTTCTTTTGAAAATCTGCCATATCCAGTTTTCAAGTCCTAAAACCAATTGAGAACATCATTAATTGACACCTTTAATTAATTATAAATTTAAATGCTATCTAGCAAAATAAAATCACTATAATTCGAAATTGCTTGGAGAAAATCCCCAAAAATCATAGAAATTCTTAAATACCATTTTCTTTGCCATATAAAAATTTCGGTGCTAAAATCCATATTTTATTATTTTAAATTATTAAAACCCGAAATAACTAAGTTTCTTCCTTAGGAAATTCATAAAATATTTAGTATAGCTTGGAAAATTATGAAATAAAAAACCCATCCCCAATTTTAGGTTTTATATATCATATCCAAAAATCAAGTCATTTGGAGATCATTAACAAAGATTTTTATTCTTAAAACTATTATATGAGTTTCGAAAATCCATATAATGCATCATTAGTTCAAAACATGGCATTATCAACATGGCATATCATTCAAACATCATACACCAATTAAAATCATCAAAGTTCGAAATTAACAATAATAACATGAGATGGATTTTATTATTATTCACCTTGATTGGATAAATTTACTTGAGGTTTGATGGTTGATTAAGGTTTCCTCTTGAATCTCTAAGCTTTTTCCTCCTCTTCTCTTGTTTAATGGTCGGCCTTGTATTCTTAGATTGTTTTTAAGTTATGAAAAGTGAGAATAACATGAAGGGAGAGGATTTAAGAGATAACAAGATGGATCTTCCTATATTACCCTTCTCATGTATTCTCTTTTATCTTAAGTTATAAAACAATCTTATTGTCTAATTAGTTAATTAATTATGGCCCGACCTAGTAAATTTTCAAATCTTAATTCCCTTATCACACTACACATCACATTATACTATTTAATTTATCTAACTAAATCTCCAGAATAATGTTACTAAAATTAAGGGTATTATAGGCTTCCCTCCTTAAAAAATTTCATCCTCAAAATTCAGTAAGGACTGTATAATAAGCATATCAAACATGCAAACATCTGTAACATCACATAATACTAATGCTAGCTTAACTGACTAGTAACCAGTCTACATACACAAATATAGAACATACCCTCAAAACATGCAAACTGGACTTTCACTAACTTGATTGCCACAACACAACTGGTTGTCTTACAAAAGGTCAGATCATGTTCTACTACTAAACCTTCCAATGCAGTCGGGGCAATAGTAGTATGTGGATCATGCACATACTTTCTAAGATGAGAAACATGAAACACATTATGGACTTCTGCCAAACTACTCGGTAGCTCAACTAGGTACGCGAGTTTCCCAATCCTCTCTATAATAGGGAATGGTCCAACATATCTCGGCGCTAACTTTCCTATCTTTCCGAATCGTACCACACCTTTAATCAGCGATACTTTGACGAAAACCTTATTTCCAATTGAGAACTTGGGATCCTTAT
Source organism: Allium fistulosum (assembly GCA_030737815.1). Lineage (NCBI taxonomy): Eukaryota > Viridiplantae > Streptophyta > Magnoliopsida > Asparagales > Amaryllidaceae > Allium > Allium fistulosum. The sequence continues at coordinate 790,729,743 of CM060902.1, read as the reverse complement.
GCCTCCCATCTGCATAACTCTTCTGTCTAGATTGAGCCTCTTTCATCCTACCCCAGATTAACTCAATCTTCTCTTTGGCTTCTCTCACCATATCTGGACCAAGGACCAATTTGTCTCTGATCTCCAAACAACATGCTGGTGATTTGCATGACCTTTCATATAAACCTTCGAAAGGCGTCATCCCCATACTAGTCTGGTAGCTATTATTATAGAAAAACTCAACCAAGTGCAAATGATCTTCCCACGACCCGTAAAAATTTGGTACACAAGCCCTCAACAAATCCTCAAGTACCTTATTGACTCTCTCTACCTGCCCGTCTGCCTATGGGTGATAAGCGGTACTCATCTTAAGCTTGGTATCTAACACTTCCTGTAGACTCTTCCAGAATTCACTAGTGAACAAGACGTCTCTGTTGCCGACTGTACTACTAGAAATCCCATGCAGTCTAAAAATATTCTTCATAAATAACTTAGCCAAAACAGGTGTCGTCCTGGTTGACTTAACGAGAATGAAATGGACACTTTTGGTTAGTTTATCCACTATGACCCATATACTTTCATTTCTTTTGTTTGACCTTAGCAACCCATCAATAAAGTTTATGGATATCAAATCCTATTTCCAAACTGGTATATATAAAGGCTGAAGCAATCCACTTGGCTTCTAATGTTCAACTTTTACTTATTGGCAATTCGCACACTGCTTTACCCATAAGCCAACATCACTTTTCATACCTTCTCGGAAGAAACTTTTCTTCATGTCTTAATAAATCTTGGTTCCTCCAGAATGAATCATAATCTTCGATCGATGACATTCCCTAAGAACTTCGGTCCTTAGGTTACCGACATCGGGAACACATACTCATCCCTTCTTTCTTAATCATTCTCTCTGGTCAAGACTGACTAAGATCTTTTAGATCATCGATCTCGGTTCCTTCTTCTAACCTTCTAAGCTTTTTGGTTACCAACATATCATCTCTCTACTTAGAAGCAATCCTTTCAATCAATACCGGTCGAACTTTCAAGCGGGATAACATGGCGATACTCTAACTGGAACTAGTAGTCGATCTTAACTGCACACTACAAGTAGTCAATGCTTATAGATCCTTACACTCTGCCAACATAGCTAACACTACATTATGATGTTTTCTGCTATGGGCATCCGCAACTTTATTTCCTTTCCCCGGTGTATACTTAATACTGAAATCATAAGCTGCTAAAAACTTCAGCCACCTCTGCTACCTCATATTCAACTCTTTCTGAGAGAATAAGTATCTTAAAGACTTATGATCCGTGTACAATTCAAATTTTTCTCCCAAAAGATAGTGTCTCCACACTTTCAATGCAAAAGTCACCGCTGCCAACTCCAAATCATGAGTCGATTATATAACTCCATGTGATATGAGCTATCGAGAAGCTCAGGCAATCACTTTACCTCTTTGCATCAATAAAGCTCCTGACCTTGTTCCACATGCATCCGTATACACTACTAAATCTTGATTCCCATTTGGAACAACTAACACGGGCGCATTGGTCAACAGATGCTTTAACTTAAGAAATGCTTCCCCATATTTATCGGACCAAATAAACTTCACGTCCTTTCTAGTTAGTTTAGTCAAGGGTGCTGCTATCCGTGAGAAATTCTTAATAAATCTCCGGTAATAGCCAGCTAATCCGAGAAAAATTCTTATCTCGGTCACCGTCTCAGGTCTCTTCCAACTATTAACCGCTTCTATTTTAGTTGGATCAATTGATAACCCTTCTTCCGAGAATATATGGCCAAAAAAATTCACTTCCCTTCTCCAAAAACAACACTTCGAAAACTTCGCTTTCGACTGATGCTGCCTCGGTGTCTCTAGCACTATTTTGAGATGAATTTCATGGTCACTTTCATCCTTAGAATATATTAAGATGTCGTTTATGAACACCAATACAAACCTATCCAAGCGCTCTCGAAAAATCCGATTCATCAAGTCTACGAAGAAAGCTGGCGTATTAGTTAACCCGAAAGGCATTACTAACCATTCATACGAACCATACCTCATTTGAAACACCGTCAAAGGAATATTGTCCTCTGCCACCCTTAGTTGATGGAACACTATTGCCAAATCCAACTGGGAAGACACTTTGGCTCCACTTAACTGATCAAACAAATCATCGATTCTCGACAAAGGATACCTATTCTTTATCATCTTCTCATTCATCTTTCGATAATCAATACATAATTTCAACGATCCATCCGGCTTCTTCACAAACACCACGGCCGCACCTCAAGACGAAGTACTTAGTCTAATAAAACTCTTTCCTTCTGGTTACACTAGCTGCACCTTTAATTCCTCCATCACACACAACACCAGAATTGCAATTTCCCAACGCTTATAAGTGTTGTAAATGAAATTGGTAACAGTGATAACTGTTACTAATAGGTGCATGGTATTTTCTATAACAGATTTCCTAACGGTTATAACCATTAGAAAAATTCATATTTCTAACGGTTATAACCGTTAAAAATTCGTTATTTCCCAACGGTTATAACCGTTGCTATTCAAAATAATAGTAACGGTTATTACCGTGACTGACTAAAAAATTGTAACAGTTATTACCATGACTAATTAGAGAATTGTAACGGTAATAAATGTTACTAATTGCTAGATTCTTACCAAAAGCGTTAGGAATTTCCAGCACTCAAATTTCACATAAAAGTTTCAGCTTGATTTCATATAAATTTATATAATCAATTTTAATAACATATACAAATATAATATTAGATTCCACAGATATCATACAAAGCTGCTTCATCACACACCATATACAATAAACAACAGAATATCACAATTCAACATACAACCATTCACCATACAAAACATCAAAATATCAAATAACTTCAAAGTGCCACAACCTACAAATTATGTCAAGAAGCTTACATATAACAGGTCAAGAAGAGTATACATAACGCAAGCGATAATCCGACCAAATTACAAACCCAACACCAACTAGATTGACTAGTATGTACGTACCATTTTGCGATGATTCAAAAATTGATTCTCCTTTTGTGCTCTTCTGTTCTTTTCTCTCTTTCCTTTTCTCCCTCTCTTATTTTCTTTTTCTTCCTCTTTGTCGTTCTCTTTCTTTGCCTGCACGTGAAAAACTGAAATTGTTAAAAACCACCGCATATAAGCCTGTTTTATATTAATAAACAGTATGACGTCCAATGCGTATATTTAAAATTCAAGGAAGCTTTCTTATATCTTATATATAAATCAAATACTTGATGAAGTGAAGCCTTTTCCAAAGTACCCACGATGCCATTGCTCTGTTACCGGCAAGAAATGATCAGTGCTGCAAATAGTGGATACTTTTTCATTTGTTAACTCCACTTACCATGTTCTCATCTATGTACTTCCTCTACCCATGATAGACATCTCTGCACATTTTCTTATTCACAATTCATTTACTTCTTGAGACCCAGACTTTCTTTTTTGGGTATAAAAAAATACTATGAAATTCATGGTTTCCTATTGAAAAATTTTATTGATCGATTATACTTTATGTTTTATGAAATTCCAAAGGTTACCTTCTTACAGATCTGTATTTATAGCATCGAACTGATTGAGATGACAGATAAGAATACGAGATTTATAGTTTGTCGCCATGGAAACTTCGATGATGCGATGATAGGAAACGACTACTTTGCCGCTGCTAAGACTTTTGACTTTTGACGATGGAATAACGTAATCAAACATTGAGATATAGGGTTGGAAGTTTAATTCTGTAAGCATAAGGTTTACTGCTTACATCTCTAATTATGTAACCTTTCATTTTCCATTAAAATAATTATTATCGGTAGGGACCACCTAATTAGTAATACTTAACCTTTTTGAAATTAGTACACAATTAATTAATGAGTAATCGGTTAACAGCTAAAACAAATGTAAACGCAGATGAAATGAAATTTATATTGAAAAAACTATTATCCAGCTTGAGCTAATTCAAATTTATTACATAATATTATATCCTTTTCCAATCAATTGATATGCTTGAGTGGTTTATGTGAAAAACACACGATGCATGCTAGAACTCTCTAGAGCACTGCAATTTACAGTATATACAAGGAATTTGTTGTGCATAGAAATGTAGTTTAATGTTTTAGCGTTCAATTGATAGCGATAATTTCAAGTTTTATTACATTTATTGTTGGGCCTGATTATGATAGAGGAATTGATACCAAAACAATAAACGTAAATGCAGCCAATGCAATATTAAAATGTTAATTTCATAAACATAAACACGAACATTAAACGTTGTACGAAAATTTTCCAATTTTCAAAATAATAAAAATTAGTTTCATATCAATCATGGAAGAGTTAAGAGGAACTGGTACCAGAACATCAAAGAGGATGCTTAACTTTAAGAAAATAGTATTAAGAAGTTAACTCTAATGCATTAGAGAGTTAAAGAGGAATCAATACCAAGACATTAAAGAGGAATTTATTTTTTAAGTAGCTTATATTTTAGCTTCATCTGTTTTATTATGTATGAGAATCCATGTTTTACAATTAATACCTATACTTAAAATGTGAAAGTATACATCCATATTCATCTTTAGTTTTACAATAGGTACATATTTTGTTTAATACTTACTTCCTTTGCTAATAAGTTTTGTCAGCAATGATTAAATTTTGGTATGTTGAGGGACACTACTGATGGTTGTCTAATTAATTTTTCTTATCAAACTTTTGATTCTCCATTAAACCATTAGTTTAAGAACCGCATATGTACCGTGTTTTTGTAATCTTAGAAGGGTATTAAAATGTGTATATAATTTGATTATATGCATAACAATTGCTAGGTAATTCTTTTCTATTGTTTTGTGCTCTCTTTGTAGCATTTTGAGTTTAGTTTGATGTGATTTTTTTACTATATGAAAAAAATAAAAACATAGATTAAGCACTGCTTTCTTACTCTAATTGTGCTGAAAGCTATATTGAATACACTCATCAAAATTGATACTTATGATAAATTACATTTGCTTAGAAATTGATGCGTGTCCATTTGGTTGATAAACTTTCCACATTTATAATAAAGAATAAAATTAAATGTTATTGATTTCATTTTAAATAACATTTTGTTGTTTTGAACTTCACATGAAGACAAGTTTTGCAGTAGAGTGCTCTTTGGATCTCACATAATCTTTCACTACCTGGAACTTTTGCGCTGCACTCAAATCTAATTGAAATTTTTGTTTGATGTTCTCATATTATTGGTCAACCACTCGTTTAATTATGCTAAAAGAAAGTAATATAATGAAATAAACAAATATAAACATGTTCTTTGAAATTATATTACTGATTATTTATTTTCAACTTTGCCAACTGTTTTAATTTTCATTTGTTAAGTGTAAGTTGGATTTCATATGAATTTTTCTTATCTAAAATGTTCTATTATTCTTTTGTTAGTTCATAAAAGACATCGATGTTTATTTATTTTATTCCATAGTATGTGATGCAGTGCAGAAAGCTAAGGGTCTAGGTCGCTCACGACCTAAGGAGTGTGTAGGTCGCTCACGACCTAAGGAGTTAAAGGGGGGAGTGAGTGATACCGAGAAGAAAGTCCAATTCGGTGAAGTGTTAGGTCGCATACGACCTAACAAAGCTTTTAAGTTGGAGGAACGACCTAACATGTTCTTAGGTCGCGTACGACCTAAGTGTGCAGTACAACATGGTGAACGACCTAACATAACACCAAGTACAGAGCTACGACCTAACGGGTTAGTGGATGGCGAGCTAAAACAAGGAGATAGGTCGCTGGAACGACCTAACATACCTTTAGGTCGCATACGACCTAACAAGATAGGGAAGAAGGTGCTGGAACGAGCTAGCGGGGTGCTCCGACCTAACAGTCTGAAGGGAAAGGTGATTCGACCTAACGAGTTGCGAGCTAAGTTAGGTCGCAAAGGCTTAAGGTCGCAAAGTCTTAGGTCGCGAAGGCTAAGGTCGCAAAGTCTTAGGTCGCAAAGGCTTAGGTCGCAAAGGCCTAGGTCGCGAAGGCTTAGGTCGCAAACAATTTCTGAAGCCGCTTCTGTTAGGTCGCAAACGAAGGGATGCCGTTCATTCTTAGGTCGCAAAGCTCTGGAGGCCATTGATTTCCCTAACTCGCCGTTCTGGAATGCTGTGTGATCTTAAGTCGCGGAAGATTGTAGCCGTAGATTGTTATGCCGCTTATCAGATGCCGTTCATTTGTTAAGTCGTGGAATAATGTAATTAGGTCGTTACCGACCTAAGTGAGTTGTTTGTCTTTTAACATGTTTGTTAGGACGCGTCTGTACTAGGTCGCAACATTCAAGGTCGAAGGTCGTTTTCGACCTAAGTACTTGTAATATTTTGAAACTTTTTCTGCTGTGTTGAGTTGTAGCCTATAAATAGGCGTGTAAGGTCATTTTGTAATGGTTGTTGATTTTTGAATAAAATTCTCTTTTGATTGCTTTGTGCTTTCATTCAAATTGGTAGTTGAGTGTAATCTCCTATCTCCTCTTTCGGATAATCGAGTGCGCTCGATTCAACGATTGTAGAAGCCGATTCGCGGAATCAAGTGCGCTTGATCAACGCTTGAAGAATTGAAGATCTTTGAACCCGGTATCGTGCGCGATCAACGAGTTCGAGATAGCTAGAGTTCGGTATCTTCGGATCAACGAATTCGGGCAATTCAGCATCCATCAATCCATCGACTGCTACTTTCACCGATCTACATTTGTTTTGAATTATCCGCTGCGTCAGTTTTTTGGTATCAGAGCTTGTTCTAGCCAATCATAGCTAGATCGAGACTTGGAGCCTAATCATTTGAAGACTTTTGAAGTTTGAAGAGAAGCCGAGTGCTTGAAGTGTAAAGCCGTGGCCGAGAGGAAGAAGAGTTCATCTTGTTCGAAGTTGTTTGATCAAAATTTGCATTGGAGGCCGAAACTTTGTCCATCGTGTTCATCGCGATTTGCTACAAAGTGGAAGTTTTCGATCCGTTTCATTTTGGATCAAAATCCGGAAAGTGTTTGAATTTGAAGTGTTGAAGAATTTGAGAAGTTCAAGTATGCCGCCAAGAAGAGCTAATCGCCACCAGAACGTAGAAGCTTTATATCGAAGAGAAGAGGCTGATGAGATGGAGCAAAGAATCAATGAGAATTTTAGTGAAAAGCTTAACGAAGGAATTGGCCGGTTAGAGAGGCTTATGACGGAGATGAATCAAAATCGGAGAAGGGTTTCACCAGAATCTAACCATGGAGGTAGTAGAGTCTCACCACATTCCAATCGAGACCGAAGTGTTGAAAATGACCAAGGGCGTGGGAGGAACGTGAATGGTCGAGAACGGAGGAATGTCGATAGAAGGGATGAAGGTGGAAGGCGTAATGCTAGTAGAGATGTTGGTGGTCAGAATCGACATCGTTATGCATCTGATTTTGAAGAGGAGTATGATGGTGGTAGTGTTCAAGGAAGAGGTCAAGGAAGAAATTACTCTGAGTATGATCACAAGTGGGAGTCGGGGATGAAGACTGAAATTCCTGAATTCAAAGGTGGTATGCAAGCAGAGGAGTTTCTAGATTGGGTGGCTAATGTAGAGGAGATTTTTGATTTCAAAGAAGTACCAGAACATCGTAGAGTGAAGTTGGTTGCTACGAGGCTGAGGGGTAGAGCTTTGGCATGGTGGCAGCAAACCAAGCTTACACGTGAACGAATGGGGAAGTCAAAGATTGAATCTTGGGAGAAGATGAAGAAATTGATGAAAGCAACGTTCTTACCATACAATTATCAATCTTTGATGTATCAACGTTTGCAGAACTTGAGGCAGGGCACGAAGACAGTTAATGAATATGCTGATGAATTTTATCAACTCATTGCAAGGAACGATATTATGGAAACAGAAGAGCAGCTGACATCTAGGTTCATTGGAGGATTGAGAATGCAGATTCAGGATATGGTGAATATGTTCGATCCAAGATCTGTAGCAGAAGCACATCAGAAAGCGTTGGCTTGGGAAAAACAAGGGAGACGAGGAAGTGGTGTGTTTTCTAATTCTAACAATCAAGCGAAGGGTGTTGGAGGAAGTTCTAATGTTTCTAAAACTATCAGTAGACCAGTGGTGAAAGAGGCTGAGAAGGCGAAAGTTAACAATGGTTTCAAATGTTACAATTGTCAAGAAATGGGTCATAAAAGCAGTGAGTGTCCAAAGCCAAAGAAGAGAACCATGATTGCAGAAGTTGACGAAGAGGATGTTGATGGAGATTGTTCTAATCCAGCTGAGGAGGATGAGCAGGATATTGCGTCAGGGGACGAAGGTTGTAACCTAATGCTGAGGAGATCGTGTTTAACACCAAAGCAGGAGGAAGCTAGTTGGTTGAGGAGTAATATCTTTCAGTCAACATGTACTATTCTGGGGAAGGTGTGTAAGTTTGTGATCGACGCAGGAAGCTGTGATAATATTATTTCAACCGAAGCTGTGACGAAGCTGAAATTGAAGACAGAGAAACATCCGAGTCCATACAAGTTAGCATGGTTGAGAAAAGGAGGAGAAGTGAAAGTGGATAGACGAGTTCGTGTACCATTCTCTATTGGGAAGAAATACAAAGATGAAATATGGTGTGATGTAGTAGAGATGGATGTTTGTCATTTATTATTGGGAAGACCATGGCAGTATGATCGAGCAGTACAACATGACGGTCGGACCAATAGCTACAGTTTTATGTTTAAAGGCACGAAGATTATCTTAGTTCCAAAGAAGAGATCACAAGAAGAAAGTAAGTCCGAAGAAATCGAAGAGCTGAAAACTTTATTATCTTTGAAGGAATTTGTGAAGGAAGTAGAGGAGGAGCCTGAAGTATTCTTGTTGATTGGACGTGAGAGCAGTGAAGAAGTTGAAATTCCAGAAGAAGTTAAACCAGTTTTGAAAGAATTTGACGATGTATTTCCAGAGGAATTACCAACGGAGTTGCCACCGTTGAGGGATATACAACATCAGATAGATCTTGTTCCAGGTGCTGTATTGCCACACAGACCACATTATCGAATGAGCCCGAAGGAACATGAAGAGTTGCGGAGGCAGGTAGAGGAATTGCTTGAGCAAGGACGTGTGCAGGAGAGTCTGAGTCCTTGTGCTGTACCAGCTTTATTGGTACCCAAGAAGGATGGGACATGGAGAATGTGCACTGACAGTCGAGCATTGAATAAAATTACCGTGAGATATAGATTTCCAATGCCAAGGTTGGATGACTTGTTGGATCAGATAAGCGGAGCTACTATCTTTTCTAAGATTGATTTGAAGAGCGGATATCATCAAATTCGTATCAGACCAGGAGATGAGTGGAAGACTGCTTTTAAAACCAGGGAGGGTCTATACGAATGGTTAGTTATGCCATTTGGTTTATCCAATGCACCAAGTACGTTCATGAGGGTGATGAATCAGATTTTTCGACCGTTCATTGGGAAATTCGTGGTGGTGTATTTCGATGATATTCTTATTTACAGTGGGAGTCCAGAGGAACATTTGAATCATCTTAGAGAAGTGCTGATGGTACTAAGACAAGAACAATTTTATGCTGCTACAAAGAAGTGCGTGTTCATGACGCACAGTGTGTTATTTTTGGGGTATGTTGTTTCAGAGAAAGGAATACAAGTTGACCAAAGTAAAGTTGAGGCGATCAGAAATTGGCCGCAGCCCAAGACAATAACGGAAGTTCGTAGTTTTCATGGGTTGGCTTCATTTTATCGGAGGTTTATTCCACACTTTAGTAGTGTGATGGCGCCTGTTACAGATTGCATGAAAGGTAAACAGTTTGCATGGACAGAGGAAGCAGGGAGTGCTTTTGGGAAGATCAAAGAATTGCTGACGTCTGCACCAATTCTAGTATTACCTGATTTTCAGTTGGTGTTTGAACTACATACTGATGCATCCAAGGTTGGGATTGGAGGGGTGTTGAGTCAGAAGGGGCGTCCAATTGCATATTTCAGTGAGAAGTTGTCAGGAGCGAAGATGCGATACAGTACGTATGATGTGGAGTTCTATGCTGTTGTACAATCTATTAAGCACTGGAGACACTATCTGTTTCAGAAAGAGTTTGTTCTGTATACTGATCATGAAGCATTGAAGCATTTGCAAGGGCAAGACAAGATTTCAGCGAGACATGCATCGTGGATTGCATATCTGCAACAGTTTACTTTTGTTGTGAAACACAAGTCAGGGGTGACAAATCGAGTGGCTGATGCTTTGAGTAGGAGGAGTCATTTGTTGACTACACTGAAAGTTGAAGTGATGGGGTTTGAAATGTTGCCGGAATTATTTGTTGAAGATCCTTACTTCATGAAGTTTGTTGATAAAGTTAAGGAGGGAAAGACGGATGAGTTCTTGATGGTAGATGGTTTTCTTTTTAAAGGAAGTCGATTGTGCATACCGGAGGGTAGTCTGAGAATGAAGATTATCAAGGAGTTACACGAAGAAGGGCATGTTGGAAGAGACCGTACCTTACAGTTAATTTCACAATCCTACTTTTGGCCATCGATGAGGAAAGAAGTGGAGAGGTTTGTGGAGCGTTGTCATATTTGTCAAGTTTCGAAAGGAACTGCGACTAATGCTGGTTTATATATGCCATTACCTGTACCAACTAAACCATGGGTTGATGTGAGTATGGACTTCGTGTTGGGATTACCAAGGACACAGCGTGGTAACGATTCCATATATGTGGTGGTTGACAGATTTTCAAAAATGGCACATTTCATTGCTTGCAAGAAGACGGCAGATGCGGTTCATGTTGCTCAGTTGTTTTTCAGAGAGATCTATAGACTTCATGGATTGCCAGAATCTATTGTGTCGGATAGAGATACTCGATTTCTGAGTCATTTTTGGTTGAGTTTGTGGAAAATGGTGGGAACGAAGCTGAAGTTCAGTAGTGCTTATCATCCGCAAACGGATGGACAGACTGAGGTGGTTAACAGATCATTGGGAAACTTGTTGAGGTGTCTTGTTCAAGATAATCTGAAGAGTTGGGATGTGAAGTTATGCCAGGCAGAATTTGCTCATAATCATGCTGTGAATCGAAGTACTGGGTTCAGTCCATTCCAGATTGTCTATTCGAGCTTACCGAAAGGACCGTTGGATTTAACTGTGATACCACACTCAAAGGGGACAGTTAAGAAAGCTACTGACTTTGTTGAAGGGTTGACAGAGTGTCATAAAATCGTTCAAGAACGATTAGAGAAAGCAAATGAGAAGTATAAACAGTCTGCAGATTTGAAACGACGAAATGTTGAGTTTAATGAAGGAGATTTGGTTTATGCAATATTGACGAAAGATCGATTTCCGGTGGGAACGTATAATAAATTGAAAGCCCGAAAGATTGGCCCAGTTGAAATTTTAAAGAAAATCAATGAAAATGCTTATAAACTGAAGCTGCCAGATGATGTGTACACGTCAGACGTATTCAATGTTAAACATCTCGTACCATATCATGGGGATGAGTTTGTTGTGGTGGATGCAGAAAGTGCAAATTCGAGGTCGAATTTTTCTCAACATGGGGAGGATGATGCAGTGCAGAAAGCTAAGGGTCTAGGTCGCTCACGACCTAAGGAGTGTGTAGGTCGCTCACGACCTAAGGAGTTAAAGGGGGGAGTGAGTGATACCGAGAAGAAAGTCCAATTCGGTGAAGTGTTAGGTCGCATACGACCTAACAAAGCTTTTAAGTTGGAGGAACGACCTAACATGTTCTTAGGTCGCGTACGACCTAAGTGTGCAGTACAACATGGTGAACGACCTAACATAACACCAAGTACAGAGCTACGACCTAACGGGTTAGTGGATGGCGAGCTAAAACAAGGAGATAGGTCGCTGGAACGACCTAACATACCTTTAGGTCGCATACGACCTAACAAGATAGGGAAGAAGGTGCTGGAACGAGCTAGCGGGGTGCTCCGACCTAACAGTCTGAAGGGAAAGGTGATTCGACCTAACGAGTTGCGAGCTAAGTTAGGTCGCAAAGGCTTAAGGTCGCAAAGTCTTAGGTCGCGAAGGCTAAGGTCGCAAAGTCTTAGGTCGCAAAGGCTTAGGTCGCAAAGGCCTAGGTCGCGAAGGCTTAGGTCGCAAACAATTTCTGAAGCCGCTTCTGTTAGGTCGCAAACGAAGGGATGCCGTTCATTCTTAGGTCGCAAAGCTCTGGAGGCCATTGATTTCCCTAACTCGCCGTTCTGGAATGCTGTGTGATCTTAAGTCGCGGAAGATTGTAGCCGTAGATTGTTATGCCGCTTATCAGATGCCGTTCATTTGTTAAGTCGTGGAATAATGTAATTAGGTCGTTACCGACCTAAGTGAGTTGTTTGTCTTTTAACATGTTTGTTAGGACGCGTCTGTACTAGGTCGCAACATTCAAGGTCGAAGGTCGTTTTCGACCTAAGTACTTGTAATATTTTGAAACTTTTTCTGCTGTGTTGAGTTGTAGCCTATAAATAGGCGTGTAAGGTCATTTTGTAATGGTTGTTGATTTTTGAATAAAATTCTCTTTTGATTGCTTTGTGCTTTCATTCAAATTGGTAGTTGAGTGTAATCTCCTATCTCCTCTTTCGGATAATCGAGTGCGCTCGATTCAACGATTGTAGAAGCCGATTCGCGGAATCAAGTGCGCTTGATCAACGCTTGAAGAATTGAAGATCTTTGAACCCGGTATCGTGCGCGATCAACGAGTTCGAGATAGCTAGAGTTCGGTATCTTCGGATCAACGAATTCGGGCAATTCAGCATCCATCAATCCATCGACTGCTACTTTCACCGATCTACATTTGTTTTGAATTATCCGCTGCGTCAGTATGCTTGTTGAAATATTTGTATATGCATGGTAAGTCCAGTTTTCAGTTAAGGACATAAATTTTTCGAAACTTGTACCATCTTTAGGTTATGAACTTGTTTTTCAGCTGAATTGTTTGAGAGTTAGAAACTTATTATTTTTAATTTGGTAAGTTTAGTAAAATTTAGAATTTTTAATAGTACAACATATTCAAGTTCTAGTAAATTGAAAGATCTACAAAAAAACACTTCATTTCATACGTCTACACACATATGTCATTGTATAAAGTATAGTTTTTCAATCAAAATAAAAATTCGATTTCAGTTTTGTTGTGTAGGTATTTGTTCCACATTTATGGAAAAATTAGCAAAATTTCATGAAGATTCCTATAAGTCAGGGTAATCAAAAGATTATAACATGAAATATTGTCAATAACGAACTTTAAATTTCACAATACCTATATTTTATAATGTTGTCTGTATTGAGAAAATACAATTAAATTAGACAACTGAACATTTTTCTGTCTTACCTTCCATGTAACTTAGAAGTCAGAAGCATTGTATACAATGTTTAAATTAACTTTATTTTTTCTTGAGTTGTTTAATACTGTATAATGCAATTGGTTATATAACAAAATGCTCTTTGATTGACTCTTGCAAAAATGAAGGCGGCACTTTCCATAAAAGGGAAGTGACTTACATCAAAGTATGAATAGCAGAATGAATTGTGCTAAATCCATTCACTTTCAAACTCAAATTCTAATTTGTTGACAAATCTTTCTAAGATACAGTTTGAACTTGCAACTTTCATTAAGTTACTAAGATCATTCTCTACAAGATTGCAACCATACGAGAATGCATAAAACCACAATGCATGTCTTGATGTATATGAAAAATAATATTATGGGTTTATTTCAGCATTTGTCTATTTTGCGGTCCGAACCAAGTTTAGTGAATGTTCACAATGGCAATGCTGGGTGCTGCTAGTATTATAAGTTTGCATGATTTAAATCATTCAGTTGCTGAAATGCTAAGTATTGCTGAAATGTTATTTTTTTAATTTGAAAAAAAAAGTAAAAAATAAATCAATTATGTATATAAGCTGGTTCTTTTAGTGTGTATTGTTCTGTGGTTTCTATGTGAATGTAAAATACCCTTTTATATGTTAACTACATAATAAGTTGAGAAATATATTGTCAAAATTTCAATTACTTATATTTGCATGATCGCTTGTAACATATTTAATTTGGTATTATTGTGAGTTAAAATTACAATTTAATTTAAGTTGAGAACAATAATTTCAATCTGGTGCAAAAATTAATTATATTTGTGCATCACAATGCAAATTACTGCAAATTGCAATACAGTATATGGTATCTTTGACTGACTTCTCAGCAATTTGTTCTTTGATTATATCAGATTTATGATTTTTAAATCACATGAATCATCATTTTCCACAAAGTAAAATTAAATAAGGATATTGAATCAAATAATAACACTCTTAAAATATTAAGAAACCACTACAACATAAGTCGATGGTTTCACTCTGCAAATTGTCCATCAAATTATCAAATTATTTTATTTTCTAAACTCAAGGGTAACTGCGTAACTCAGTTTCTACTGTAATTGAGTAGCTCGGTTGCACACTGCAACTAACTCGGTTGCACACTCCAACTGAGTGTGCAACTTAGTTTTCTAATATTTTTGAGATGGCCTTAATTATGAAAATGTGTGTTATACCTGTAATTTTCCTCCAAAGCTTGGATGTTTCTCACCAGCTCAGCAATGTATTGAAGTTTCCAAACACGCAGCGCAAAATGCCTAAAATGATAAAATATAGGAAAAATTAGAAATTTGTTGAGAATAAAGTCAAAATCATATATTGTATCGTCCGAGTAGGTAAGTACTACAACTAGAAAGTCCAACTATCAAAGAAGCAAAATAGAATATGCAACTGAGTGGGCAAGCATTGCATATGTTTATGCATATATAGGCAAATGCATGTGCAGGCATTGCATATGCTAATGCATATACAGGCAAATGCATATGCCTTGCATTGCATATGCCAAGCATTGCATTGCCAAGAAGATGCTATTGCATGTGCGTTGCATAGCATATGCAGGCAAATGCATATGCCTTGCATTGCATATGCAGGCATATGCTACTGCATTGCATATGCTAACGCATATGCAAGCATATGCCTTGCATTGCATAGCAAATGCAAGCATTACAATATGCTATTGCATTGCATATGCATATGTTGATGCCTGCATATGCATTTGGTAATGCATTGCAAATGCATGCATATGTTAATGCCCGCATATGCATTTGTAGGCTGTTGCATATGCAGGACTGTATATGCAATGCAGCAGCCAAGTTTTTGGTTACATTAGCTTGTAGTCAAGTTTAAAAGGCAAATGCAAATATGTCTTCTTGTTTTGTTTTTTTGGGTAAAATGTAACCAAGAAAAAAGCAATTTCAATTTTGGTTTTTATTTCTCTTTTGGATAAAAATTCAATGCAAAAATAAAATCTATATTGTTTGATTCCATTTTGTTTTCTATGGATGTCCAAATAAACAAAGATTCCAAAACAAATTGGATGAAAAAGAAAAAGAGAACTACTCACCATATTTATCAAAATAGTTTTGCACTTAAGCTCTTATTAATTTTTGGGAACTTCAAGATGACATTATTAGATGATCTCATAGATGTTCCTTTCTGTGCTTTTTTTTGCATGGTCTCGACCATCTTTGCCTCGGGCTTTGAAACTAGCAAGCTTTGTTTCGGTGAATCGCCCGTTCCAATCTCACCACCCATTTTGGTGATACTTTTAGGATGATGTACAAAATCATTACCTGAAAATGGAGATGAAATACATTAATATGTTGAAGAAAACATCTAATATTTCGACAAGCACCATTGTCAAAGTGGTTAAGTGATTCAGCTTTGGTGCGAGAGGTCACAAGTTCGAAACTTCCGTAGCGTGATTCAAATGTTTATTGACATGTGATATGTTGTCCCAGTGACATGTTGTATATAAAGTACCATTTAAAAAAACATCTAATATTTCATAAGAAAATTGAAAAGTATATATACACATTCATTAGATTCACACCAAAGCTACATATATAAAACGTCCTTGCATATGCTAATGCATATGCAAGCAAATGCATATGTCAGGCATATGCAGGCAAATGCCTATGCCTTGCATTGCAATGCAAGCATTGCATATGCAGGCAAATGCATATGCCTTGCATTGCATATGCAGGGATATGAATATGCTAATGCATTGAAAATGTAGGCATATGCTAATGCCTGCATATGCATTTGCAGGTTGTTGCATATGCAGGACTGCATATGCAATGCAACAACCAAGTTTTTAGTTACATTAGCTTGTAACCAAGTTTAAAAAGCAAACAGAAATATGTTTTCTTGTTTTGTTTTTTTGGTAAATGTAACCAAGTTTTTGGTTACATTTGCAGGTTGTTTTGTTTTTTTGGTAAAATGTCAAAAATTACGCTTTCATCTTGAATATTAAATAATTACTGTCATATTTCACTTAATGCTATGAATTCCTTTTATATATAATAAAAGATTGATCTGAATTTGTTCTTCTTTTTTTCATGTTTGATTGACTTCATACCTACATCAATTTTACTAGGAACTTTCTTCTTTTGAAAATAAATAAATAAAAATGCTTTTATATTGTTGTTATTTAAATTTCGATGATCTACAATTTTTGAGTTTTTCTACACAATCTGTTTTTACTTTAGATGTTTAAATGAGCAGATCGTAGAAGTAAGACATGAGTAATAATTCTTTTTTTTATAAATGTTACTTATTTTATTCACTTGAATATAATGGTAGGATCCATAGATATTTATGTACGTCTAACTTTGGTTGCTTCATTAGGGCTGACAAGATATATGACACGTATTTAGCCAACATAATCTAACCAATAGGATATTTTCATTTTATGCCAGTTCATATTCATAGCACTTATGGAGCTATTCAGTTGAAACTAATGAAACATTCATACAATTTGTTTAGTTGTCCTAATTAACAAAATTAGAGACTTCTACTGTCAATTCTCTAACATATTTTTTTATCATTTCCTTATTGACAGAAATGGACTAGAATGTCGGTACTGAACGCTGCTAGTTCCTTCAGATTTACAAGCGACCGCATAATTAATGAATAGATGGCCAAAGATATATGGAATTCGGTTCAGTTTAGAAGGAAAAATACATTAGAAATTTCCGTTTTGTTTTAGTGATAATATACAACGTGATAGGGCTGGTTAAGATTTTACTCCTGCTAGTACCTTATGCTTTCACGTTTTGATGACATCTAAAAAAAATAGTGGTGTTACCTTTAATCAAAAAATAATAATCCGACTCATGATTCCAGATGCTAAAATTACAAATAACATTGGTCTAATCCTTTTATCAAAATCAGTAAAACAAAAAACATTTACTTTCAAACAAATCAAAAAATAACTCATATTTCCTTTCAGAAATAAAAAAAATTAACTCCAAATATATTATGTAAAATCAGCCTGCTTGGCTTATAAGCTACTTAATACATTGCAATCCAGGTTTAAACATACCATTATAGTACATGGGAAACATCTATGATTTTAACCACTTTTCATTAACTTTGAACTTTGAAAGAATGGGCTTTCACAGTATAAATTTAAGTACCTGTTTGTGACAAAGGAGCTTCATCATGTGAATACCACCATAGTAAAGCCTGATTACTGGCATAACCTTCCCATTTATCATCTGTATCTTCAGCACATATGATTTCGTTGGACATCCGTGATCTTCTAAAATTCCGAAATTATATATGAAAAAACAAGTATTGTTAGCACATATATAAAGCTTTTATTTTATACCTAAAGCTCTACGGACAATCAGCAAACAGAACCAAACCAAGAAGAAGCTGGAGTACTCACCCAAATAGAGCAAATAAAGATGTTTTCTTGGTGAGTACAAATGTGAAATCGAACCCTAATTTGCACATCTTCTCCACCAACTATGGTCGTGGTGTTTCCAGAAATCAATGTGCCAACTTCATCAGAGATAATATGGCTCTTACCGTAAACAACTCTAGATTGACTGACAATTCCGCGAAAGGGTTATAGAGTGTATTTAAGCAAATCAAGAACTCTCTGATGATTTCATGGGATTGTAAGTCAACTTGTAGTCATTCTATAGGGTTATAGAGATGGCAGCTACTCCAGTACAATACCCGATGAAACCCTAGAAAACAATGATTTCTCCAAATCAGACAGCGTCGATCTTGAAGGCCAAGTCGATGAAGAAGAGCAAGATTACAAAAGGTGATTCCATCTGAATTCGAAAAAGAAAATTAAATTGATTTTGATATTCGCAAGAGAGGCGACTAGATGGAGAATACCTAGATCTGTACGCACTAAAATGCGTTAGAAGCGTATAGAGACAGAAATTACTAATATATCCCCGTGGTTCACCATATTTACATCGTCTATGGGTATCCTAACGGTGATAATCGTAATTAAAGTAAGCTAACACAAATAATCATCGGATTTTATAACGATTATAACCATTATAAATTATAAAAGGATAAGTGTTGAAAATTGGCTGATTTGGGGTAGTGTCAGTAAGTGTCATCCTGTTAGGTAGTCTATTCATGGATTCAGCTCCAGGTATAAGATCTATATGAAACTCAATAGCTCGTTTCGGTGATAGTCCTGTAACTGGCACAAATGCATTGGCAAATTTTCTTACAACTAAAACTTGATTTGTTTCATCTTCTACTTCCATTTGATCCAACAAAGCGCGGCCATCCAAACTCGAATTCTCCACTGAGTATATGATTCAATCGCTGCTATTTGGGTGTCTTAATGATATTTCCCTATCCTAGCCAAATATCCTTGCGTCGTATTTTCCTAACCAATCCATACCCAATACGATTCCAAAGCCCACAAAATCAAATATGTACAAATTGCAAGCAAACATATGACCTAACAAATCAAGCTCTAACTGGTCACATCTCATCCTCAGAGTTGCATACTCTTCTATCGGATTCGTAACCCGCATGATGGCTCTAAACATAACTTATCTACTAAACACTGAGAGATAAAAGAATGTGATGCACCGGTATTAAATAATACTCTAATTGGTATGTTATGAATCAAAAGCGTACATTCCATCACGGACTTTCCTTTCTCAGCAGCAGTCGGTCTAGAAGATGATGGTTCTAAAGCAAAAACTTTTCCTTTATAAACTTTGACCGGCTCTGGACATTGATTCTTGTAGTGCCCTACCTGGTCGCAGTTGAAACACTTCACACCCTTCTTCTCCATCACCTTCTTCCCCTTGCCGGTTCGGCACTCATGAGAAAAATGCCTCTTCATGTCACACTTGAAGCAGACAAGATCAACTTTACCTTTCTTGGCGGCTCCATCCTTTTGAGCTCCATTCTTCTTAAAGAATTCTCTTCTTATTCCGAGAATTACGGTTCTCCACTAACTTCTCCTTCCCAAAAGTTGAAAGCATTTCATCATTTTTGATAGCCATCTCTACCACTACATTCGATGGATCTTGGAGATGTGGCATAGTTGCCCTAACAATCTTCGGCATTAAACCCCTGATAAACTTTTCATTTTTCTTGATAACGGTGTCAATAATGGCATAGCCATACCTAGACAGCTCATCGAACTTAGTGGCATATTCAATCGCCGACATTTCTCCCTACTCTAGTTCCATAAACTTCCTAAGAAAGGCCGATTTGGAAACTTCAAACAAAAATCTTTCTTCAAATCTCCTTCAAAATTCCACCTAAGTCAATTCCTCCTCAGGCACACCCACCGTTACTCCATTCCACCAATATAATGTCGCCCCTTGCTACTGTCTCGAAGCCAACCTTCTTTTCTGCTCATCGTTCAAATACAGATCAGCAAAAGTCTCTCATAGTGCAATAACCAGTTCTCCACTTCAATTGCATCCTCAGTTCGAAGAAAAGGCTTTCTACCTAGACTGGTGTAATCTCGCGGCGTAGTTATTGCTAATATGCGCCACAGTATTAACTCCTCCCGCATTAGCCGCATTTCCTCCATCTACTCCAGCAACTGCTCTAGTTTGCATCATGTTAACGAAGAACTGGTACATAGCCCCATATCTATTAGCAGGTTTCCAACACCTATATTGGCATTTGTGTTTTGATTAGCATTTGCGTGTCAACTAGGATTCCTTCTAGTAGTGGGTCGAGTATTTTCATTGGTTGTGGTGTTTCCTCCATCTAGATTCACTCTTCTATTTCCTGCCTTTGTATCTTTCTTTCTCGTAAATCTTCATACGAGCCTTAGTAAGATACAGAAGAATGATTTAAGAGAGATGGGAGAAAATATACTTATATATAGTAAATACAAGTACATTACTATAGCGTTAACCCAAACCCTAATTTTATTCTCTGATTCATTTGGATTATGTTTTCAAAAACTCTTTAATATTTTTAAGTTTTATCATAAACCTATGCTCTAATACCAACTTGTATTCTGAGGCCCGAAACTAACTACTATAGATGTTGTAGTCATCCATAGTTATTAATTTCCGAGGACAAAATGTGGCTATGTTAATCATATTGATAGTACCATAAATATATTAGTATGAAAAAATTTAAATGCAGTTTAATAACTAACTTTCATATTTCATTTCATAAATGGTATTTCATATTCATTGCATAATCCCATACGCAAACCTACGATCAGATAAAATATAATTATTACAACATACTCTAAGTGCGACATTTGAAGATGCCCCCTCGGTTGATCAGAGTCAAATATTTGGCAATTATACAACTTTGCCAATACATCCAAAACAACGCAGCGAATAAATATATACTCCTAAATAGTTAGATTGCCTCATGCACGTCTCCGAAAGCTTATTCGTCTAACTGGACACTGAAAGCCTTTACTCCCGACCTACTCAAATGAGTACCCGAGAGTTTAAGGGGAAAAACAAAAACTTCAATTTAGACAAAAAGCCTGGTGTGTATAATAACCTACCATCTCAAGCCAAATAGATATCTAGTGAGACCACACCGCTGAGTGGAATGGGTATTCCACTCATTAGTATCTTAACCAAAATACATTAACCATATACCATGCTATGCATCTACAATGGTTAAAACACAATAATATATGATGATATGCAACATGCAATAAACCCTGGATTATCCATCCTAAATTTATCTGACAATCTGTCTCAACTTATAGTTTTCCTAGGGTCACTATTAACTTATTAGTTTTCATGGGCTGACTATTAACTTTTCTCAAACCTTCGGGACAATTTGTCCAACTTCATAGTTTTCATAAGATCACTAAGAACCTATTGGTTTCTACCAATAACAATTTCTAATCATGATTTTCATGGGCTCACTATGAACCTATCAGATTCTCCAATAACATCTCTTTATTCATAGTTTTTATGGGATCACAAAGAACCTATTGGATATCCTCCAGTAACATTACTTATTACATAGTTTTCATGGGATGCTTATGAACCTATTTGACCCTTCCAATAACCGGTTTAAATCAATAACCCTTTTGATCAGTTCTAGGCATCCTACACATTTGATCTACCTGATCTCCTGGATACAAGTCTACTCTAGAGTTAACTTTGTTTATACTCACTACTGGGTCAACCTAGCTGGTTATTCTACCCCTAATACCCCTAAAATAAGTTATGGGTCATAAATGATGCAAGTGTGATAATAACAACTATGCATAATAACTGATCAAATAACCACGAGAACATATAGCATCCATTATTCTGATATGTTCACTTCTGATCTTTTATGTCTCATAATTACTTAATCTTAAGTAATATTCTCTTTGGTAATTTTTCTAAAAACTTGGGCCAAACCATTTTTTAAATTCCTCAAAACTTAATATGTATTCTCTTTTATCTTAAGTTATAAAACAATCTTATTGTCCAATTAGTTAATTAATTATGGCCCGGCCTAGTAAATTTTCAAATCTCAATTCCCTTATCACCCTACACACCACATTATTCTATTTAATTTATTTAATTAAATATCCTGAATAATTATACTAAAATTAGAGGTATTATAGTAGCCTACACAAACTGTAGTGCAGGTATGTATTAAACAAGAACCTCTTAGGTAATGGACCTTAGGGAATTCGCAGACACTTGTATCACACCCTATGGCATCTAGAGTTGCATTAAAGTTAACCACACATGATCATCACATATAAAACTTGTACTCATTCACCATATTTTTGTCTGACCCATCCCCCTTCTCTTTATTTTCCCCACCACATGATGACAGGTTAACAGTTGATTGTGCATAATATATGGAGAAATGAGCTTCATGTTGGAGTTCTCATATTCTTTGTTGTCCATTATGTAGTTACTTACCATATTAAAGGTCTATAAAACATATATTGTACTTTGAAACAGTGTATATAGCAAATAAAGTATTTTCGAGACTATTTTTCTATAATGTCTATTTTTCAGTACTTACATTTTAGTTTCTTCCGCTGTGAGATCTGAAAGTGTAGAGTGTTTTAGAATTTACCCTTAATATGCTCTGTAATGTTTTAATAACCTAACAACTTGTATGTCTTGGCATGATGCACACACTAGGATTTGGATAGGTGTGTTTGGAAGTGCAAGTTGTCATATTTGATATCGGAGTTTAGGTATAAGATTCTCTAGGATTTAGGTGGGTACTGAGAGAACGTACTTGAATTTTTTGGAAAAAACAATTCCAAAAAGCTTTTCAAAAGGTTTTTCAAAATGGACTTTTGAAAGGTGTGTGTATGTATATGTATGTATAAATAAAAGGTTTCACATGTAAATAAATATAACAAGAAGAATGATATCAAGTATTCTTGCCAAGTACTATCTTTAGGAAGTTGAAAATAATTCCCAATCACTGATAGTGAGAATGAATACAAATTTAGAGAAATGGCTCTAAAAAGGCAGCTAAGATTCTAAGCGTGAACATCCCTATATAGTTCCATCGGTATCTAAAGCGAGGAGACAAGATGAGCCTACCCCGACTAAGGGAGTGTAATTATAATTTTATGATATGTTTATTAATACACAACAACCTCTATATTTTGACTCATAATGTAACGGTAGGCTTATCCCTTATGGAAGCGGATAATTATGGATCAGAATAAGTATTAAGGTTATAATAGTTGAGATGATAAATAAACTTTTCATGTTTATTGGAGTTTACCCCCATAAAGAAAGGCTAGCAAAGGTTTTATATACCAACTAGTAGTAGCAAGTAAATTATGAACCTAGAGATGAGTGAAGAAAATTAGTACCATGAGATCAGTATAATAGAAATATGATGTTGACAATATAAGGGGGACTTTACAAATTAAAGGCAGATTTCTCGATTAAAGTAGAAACCATGTTCTCATATTGGTAGTAGTCGCAAGCACTCCTATTTATTTAAAGGTATGACTAGAGTATTTATGTATTAAAGTTATATACTGAATTTAAAATTAAACTTGAGTTAACCATCTTTGAAAAGAAGGATAGAAACCTTACGCACCTAAAGCAATATTAGGTATAAGTGGGCTTGGGTAATTAGGTTGTTATTGTCTATTTCAATTTAAGTAATAAACTAATGAAGATGTTTTTTAAAAGTTAGAAACAACAGATGTTTAATATTTTAAATAAAAAAAGTGGGTTATGATTTCATATAAAATAATCAGAAAAACTTTATGCAGTTTGTTTGAAAAGGAAAAATTAGAGAATATGATAAAAAATGATTTATCAATAACTATTTTAAAGCTTTTGTTTTGTCTTTTAGGCACATTGTTACATTTATCCTCAACGTGCACTTTGCTTTTAATAATAGAACTTTTGAAAGAAAATGATTGAGAAGTATGTAAGATCTAACTTTTGAAATCCGTTTATAAATAAGAAATTGTTAATATTTGAAAATGTCTTTTATCAATGTCTTTGTCAAACTCTAAAATAATAACAATAATAATAATAAGCTAAAAATACCATCTTGTCTTTAAAAATACGCTTTTGTTAAAATTCCTTATTTATAAAAGAATCTTTTTGGAAAAGTGTGTTTTATGTACATTTTGCTAGATTTATCTTGACTATTTTAATAATTTAATTAAAGAAAATGTCATGATCTTAGCAATATGAAATGTTTTTAAAAAGAAAAGGCAAATGATGTAGAGTTTTACAATCTCAAAACTTACTAGTTTTATGGAAATAAAGTTATAAATCGAAGGTTTTGATTCAAAAAGGGAAAATTGAAAATATTATGACTATCACTTAAACTAAAATGGGGAGAAATAGATTAGGGTTAGACAAATAGGATTAAAAAACCTACTAAAATAGAATTGACTATGAAATTTGGAAGTCTTGAAATGGTTGGGATAGAGATAAAAAGAAAACATGGGAATTTAATGACCTTTTCAATCAACGGTTGAATTGGAAGGACGGCGTGTTAGGTCAAACTTCCTGTAGTAGTGTAGGATGAGCACCACCTTGTATCTTTTTACCCAAGTATGGTTAGGGAAAAACATATTCCAGAAAAAGGAAAGGGTAAGCCAAGATGGTTATTATGAAGGGATGTTATATATGTAAGGAGTTTTATTCAGTTTGAAGTGTAAAAAGGGCCAAGTAGGTTCTACTTCAATTCTAATATAGTGAGTTGTGATAAAAGGGCAATTCCTTGATTTCATCAGGCAATCTAAATTGGGATGGTAAGTTCGATGCTATAGCAACAAGGTCGGTACCATATATGTGAGAACAGGATACCAGTAGACTACAGGCAGACCCACGTGGACATGTGTAGGAAGTCGAATTAGTGGGAATACAGCTCCAACGTTAGCATTATGCAATGATATTAGTGGAAATTGGTTTCCACAGTAGCCTACGAGCAGTGTTATCTTATTAGGTTCTATCATTGTAGATGTGTTTCGAGTATGCCTATATAAATCTTGTAGTTGTAGGGTTAGAAATTTGCACATATTCGAATCTGAAAAATATTAGGAATTAGTAGTCCCTGAATTTAGTATTGGATAGTAGTAGTCTTTGGAACTTATAGATCATGTGATAGTTCTAGATTTGTGGATGCGAATGGCGTGTGCAAGTAAAATATAAATTAAGTTATTAAGTAAATTATTGGGATTTAAGTGATCCTAGATTTTTGTTGGGTAGTTGATATGGGTTTGTAAACATAACTAAAAGCAGTGACAAATTGGAAATGGGATTTTGGTAGTATTTCAATTCATTGGAATATAGAGGGTTGCAATGTAAATTCCTATGGATTATCAAGTTCAAATTTATAAATAAAATTGTATCGTTTGAAATGACAAGGAATACACCCAAAAAAGAAAGAGATGTATAAAATGTGGACATTTACTGTATTTTGTACTATCTATTTAAATAACTATGAAAAAGATAGTTCCTTGTAATTCCAAACATAATCCAAATTCTTATTTTGGATAAGGCATAGAAATTTACACTGTCAACCTTTCGAGAAGTAGTTCCAATGCATTAAAATATAGAACTCCCCAAGTATAAACCAAAGTATTGGTCATCATGTTTATTGGATTAAAATAGTAAGGCAACGTTCCATATTTATGTTTGGTAAAAAGGTCTCATTTTAAGAAATGGTAAATTTTTGGAAGCTTAAGCTACAAAAGGTATCCTAGATAAAGTTGTAGTAAAGATCTTGCAATGGATGATTAATTCAAGGATTTGGGTCTCAGTCAAGAAAAAGATATTGTTATTGGCACGCATTAGAATGCGAAGGCGATTTTCATGGAAAATTAGATCAGGAAATATTTTGATAAGATTTGGAGGAAAGGATAAAAAGGATTCTTCTCAATTATCCCTTGGATTGGAAGGAGACTATTTACTTAAGGAAATTCGTGAAAGACTAGCTTAGAATATACAGTTGTGCGCATGGCAGTCGCACGTGAACAAAGTACCAACTAAGATGATTATTATCAATGCTAGTCATAATTGAATGGGGAGATAGACTAAACTTTCACTAGTAAAACTTGGGATAGATCCTTGTAGACCATAAACATGATACCTAGGTACCATGATTTTTGAAAGATTAAGAAACAGTTCGCAAGTAAAGAGAGATGACTTGAGTTGAGCTGAATTGGAAAAGAAGTTATGCTATTTTTTTAACATTTGGTAAATCACTAGTTTGGATATCCATGAGAAAAATGAAGATATAGCAAAGAGCTAAGTAAGAAGTACCATAGAAGGAGACATCATCCACATTTGAGTTGTCCCACTTGGTATCTAAGAGTTAAGGTGGTTAGGCATACCACTAGAAGAGTTAGGAGAGTAGGTTGTGCATTGAGGATTTATAGAGCTACAGTTAGTGGGAGCATACTTTTGCTCTAGTTATTTAGCATGGTGCAAGACGACATCATTTGAGTTAGTAGTAGGGTTGTGGAAGGTTACCGATGCATATATAATTGAATTGAAACTTATGCTAGTTGTGAAAGTTGGTAAGGGTAATCAGGATTCGATTTATAGAAGGGCAAAGACTACACCAGATAGGAAGAAAGAAAGTATTGTCAGGAGCCACATGGGATAGTCTGTGGAGCTAAGTTCATATACAGTTCATGGAGCTGAGTCCATAATAGAGAGCGAACAAGTAGAAAATCCCCAATGTAAGATAGAATATGGCTTAAGTATTGGAAAGCCGTCATTAAGTACTTGTGGAAGTGTCTATGTGGTGCAGCTACCGTAGGCAAGCTGTGTTTGTTAGGAAAATTAAACCGATTATGTTAAATAGGGAGACAATCTAGTTGAGTGTACATTGAAGCCTAAGGAGAAGATCCAAGCAACACATCTAGAACTCATTTCGGTACGTTTCCACTATAGTTAGGAAAGCATAGTTTACCTTTGCATTTATGTCTAGTTTAGGTTGAGACCATTGGATGGTAGGAATGGTTGCAACATTCGGTAAGACATGTTATGGATGATGGATGTTAGTAGATGTATTGTTTAGATTACTTCTTATACATGTTTAGGACAGTATATCCTCAAGATAGTATACACACATTAACATTATCTCGTACTTGTTTATGTTGCTAAATATTATGCATATGGATGCTTGGTTGTTATTTGTTCTATTTGAACATTAAGCATGTGGATGTTCCATATGCATGAAATAGTTGTGCATACATATAGAATTGCAAGTATATTACATAGGATGTTGCATACATTTTGGATGTATGGCATGAGCATTTGCATGACAGGAGATCGTGAACTCTTTGTATTATTTTAGGTTCACGTGCATTTCACGTTGCATATAAATGTACATATTGCACTTGATAATTTCTAAGGACAATGATTGCATGTGGATGATGGATGAGTAGATGGTTGTAGCTATTGGTTGTTGTGTGTGTAAGTTATATTTTTCCATTCTTTGAGATTTTGGGGACAAAGTCCTTACATAGGGGAGAATGTAACACCCCGAAAATTTAATGGAAATTTAATAAGAACTTTAAATTTAAATAAAACAAGGATTAAAATGAAATTTTCACAGACGTCCAAATTTGACTATGAAACTTGCACCATTGTGTTCGTAGCGATTTTCTACAAAAATTTCAAATATAACACTTCAAAATCAGAGTTGGTACGAAGAAGTTATGGACGTTTGAAAATTTTAAAAAATAGAAAAATAATAATAAATATAATTTACAAAGAGTAAGGGTCGACCCATGAAGTTGAATAGTCGACTCGTGGAATTGAATGGCCGACCGGTACAGGTCGGCCCGTGGACATGAGTGGTCGACCCATGGAATTGAGTGGTCGACCATTCACGTTAGAAAATCGATCGTTCCGCACTTTGTTTGAACAGCTGAGATGAATTGCTTCATGGCCAAGTTTTGATTAGCATTCTTGATGTTACCAAAATATTCTCCAGCCCAAATCGTTGCCCTAAATTCATTCCTAACACGTATAAATTCAAGCCTAACCTAACCCTAAAATAAAAATAATAGCTTACTGTAACAAATCTCTGCCCAAATCTAACATCTCCTCTTACTCTAAAAATACTTCAAATCAATTAAAAAGCAAGTAAAAAGATTGCAATCAATTGGATCTAGGAGGAGCAAACGAACGGAGGACGGTTCTCAAGCAAAGCAAGTTGGAAGAGCTTAGGCATAAGGTGAGTGGGAACAAATTTAATTAGGCGATTATTTATAATTAAATTTGATCTATTCTAATTGATCTAGGTTGCTAGTAATTTAAAGTAGAAATGGTAAAACTCTAAAATTGAAAACCTGTGATCTAAGGTATAAATTGAAATCACCGTGAATTGTTAAACCTGGTACTAGAACACCCCTATATTACTGAATTGTAAACCCTAGATTTAAACAAGTGAAATTGAAATTATTCAAACCTGGGAGATTTAGAAATATTGACTGTCATTATAATTAGTTGTTTAATGTAACCACTGAAATGAACAAACATTGTAAAAATCAATGAATCAATTCAGAATTAATAATCGACGTCAAAAAAGAGTAGAAACCCTAATTTTAGTATATGACTGGTTGAACCTCACCCCGAGCAGTCGATCGCAAATGGTCAACCGGTAAGATTGTAAATTACAGGATCTAAACCTCGGCCTAAGACCCAAATTTAATAATAAAAATTAACATAAACGATGATTGTTTGTGGTCCTATTTAAAGGCATTTGAATGTATGTTAGGAGTACTAGGGAAGCTTGTTTCCTATAAGAGGACACTAGGTCATTGCAGTGTTGGGTAAATGCTCTGTAACCAATTTGGGATTAAGTAATTGATTGGAGGCAATGTATTGTCGCAAATGGCACTCATAAGAGGTTCCACGGTGGACGAGCAGCACTTACAAGGATGTCTAATGGAGTGGGCCCAGCATAACAGGAATCCTAGTATACACGGTTTCTAACATGACGTGATACAATAAAGACGTTGAATCCCGACGCGTACAATAAGAGGCTAATGCTACGACAAGAGGTGGAAGCAGGTGCAGATGATGAAACACACCGGCGAATCAGTAGTTTGGTTTCTTCCTCTCCAAGCATAGTGAGAAATGGGTAGTCATAGGGGAAAATCGGTTCTCCAGCGGCCTAGCGGCGGTGATAGTAGTGGGAACGTATCCCGGGTAGTGTTTACATATTCGGTTGCTAAAAGGGTGGTGTATTGAATATTGAGTAGCTATAGGAGCGGTAGGAAATCGTTAGTGGTGAGGTTCAATTCGTAGTTCGATCGTTGCAGTAGACTATACAAATTGTAGTGTTGATATGCATTAAACAAGAACCCTTAGGTAATAGACCTTAGAAATTCACGAGTACTTGTATCGCATCATATGTTATCTAGAGTAGCATTAAAGTTAACTTCACATGATCATCACATTTAAACTTGTACTCATTCACCAGAATTTTGTCTGACCCACCCCCTTCTCTTCATTTTTTTCCCACCACAGAATGACAGATTAGCAGTTAATTGGGCATAGTACGTGGACAAATGAGCTTCACGTTATAGTTCTCATATTCTTTGTTGTCCATCATGTAGTTACTTACCGTATTAAAGTCTGTAAACATACATTGTACTTTGAAATAGTGTATATGGCAAATAAAGTATTTTGGAGACTATTTATCTGAAATGTCTATTTTTTAGTACTTATATTTTAATTCCTTCTACTGTGAGATCCGAAAGTATAGAATGTCTTATAATTTACCCTTAAATATGCTCTGTAATGTTTTAATAACCCAATAGCTCATATATCTTGGCATGACACGAGTCTGAGTCACAATAGGCTTTGGATTGATGTGTCCGAATGTGTGCGAACTTTTTATGGAAAAGAAACTATCATAAAGTAAATTGGCACTGGGCCAAAAAAGGAGGCATGGGGTTAAGAAATTTAAATGATATTAATGCCACATGTCGCATTAAACTATTTTGGAGGTTTTAAAGTGCAAATTATTTATGGGCTAAGTGGATGATAAACAAATACAGTTGAAAAGAAATTTTTTGGAATAAGAAATTGAGTAACCCATTCTCTAATGCATGGAAGAAAATTATCAATGCAAGAGAAATTGGTTAAAAGAAATTATAAAAAGAAATTTTATGGATGGAAAAAACACAAACCTATGGTTTATCAATGGTTGAACAATCGACCTCCATTGAAAATTATGGATGGAACAATCTTGTTATTTTTGGAAATTCAAATGCATGTGTAGTAGAAATAAAAAGTAATGGTGCATGACACCCTAAAGTTCATCGTACTACCTGCATTTATGAACAGAGCATCGAAAGGTTTACAATAAATTAATTGTCTGAAAATGACTGTTGGGAAAAAAATGGAAACTTTCCTTTTTAGAAAGTGTGGAAGAACTTCAGAGGCAATCAACCAGAGGTTGAATGATATAAGTGCATCTGAAGAAAATCAAACAGCCTAAAAATGTCCTATTGCTATTACTATGTAATCGAAGACAGATTACCAACCAAAGGCAAAATCATAGAATGGCCGAAAACAGACAACACTAAATGTGTACTATGCAATTCTAATAATTAAACCAATGAACACTTGTTTTTATTTTCAGTTACTCTAATTGTTTATAGACAAAAGCTAAAGAGAACATAAGAGCACGTAATAGTAATAGTTCAACTATCAGAGCTAAAGTGGTTAAACTTAGCAAACAATTTAGATGTGGACCACTTGAAATAGATTGTTTACTCATACTACTTACAACGACCATCTATCATATATTGAAAGAGCGCAATTTCATATTACACCCTAAAAAAGCACCTAGCAAGCAATATAGATGGGTAATTATGAAAAAGGACAATAACATTTTTTGTCGTAACGTCATAAAGGTGTTACGAAATTGTTATTTTAGTAACGTCGAAAAAGTGTTGCTAAACTGTATACTGAGAGTAGTACGGTAATGTTACAAAAGCGTTGCAAAACTGTTGCAAATATATGCAATACTGGTAAAACAGATTACCGTTGAATTTTGTTCGAGTCCGGTGAAAATGTTTCCTTGAATAGAATTACTCCCTCAATGGCGCTGAAGGGTCGACGGGCAACTGTTTCCCAAGATGAAATGGACCGATCTCTGCAGTGCTGTGCTGGCAAATGCAGAGCAACGACGAACTCAAGAGAGAATTTTAAGAACAAAGTTTTGAGGAGAAAGAAATGCAGAAAATTATTCTATCTATTTCTAATTTTTGTTTTGCCTATATATAGGCACGGGAGGCGCCTATTCGAGGGGGATGTGTCTGTTTGAAAGGTTGCGACTCTTTACTAGGCGGTGCGACCGTTTGAATTTGAACAGACAGAAATAAAAAACTGTTAGGTCTGAACAGCCATGCCAAGCCAACTGCCAACTGCAAAGTGCTAAGTGCCTCTAATACACCTCAAACGCCCATTCATCCACGCGGCGGGTGCGGGTGCGGGTTCGGGCGCTGGCGTGCGGGCGTGAGGGGTGGTGCATTGCACCATCCATCATGGCTTGTGTCTCTCTTTGTCTATATGAATTGTCATAATGTCCACATCTTAGTATATAAACACAAATATTTTATTATATTCTAAGATGTGGGACTATTCAACTTTCAAGGCAAATAATGCCTCCGCATTCCCCAATACAACTCATTCATTTCTAACAATCCCCCACATGAATGAGTATTTGTTCAATTTGTTCTCAAAATTATGCGAAACATTTATCGTATCTGTTAAAGTAGCACGTAGGCCTTGAACTTCCCTAGTAGTTATCCTTTTGACTTACTGGTGAATCAGTAGACTAGGTTGTCATTGAACTGTAAGCCTTTTTGTGTAAATCCAAAATAGACAACATACAATAAGTGTTTCTTATCTTCCTTGGTTCTCTGTTTGTGTTCGTTTTTGCCATGAACACCAGCTTGGTCTCATGAGTGCTTAGAGAATTTGGCCTCACAATTCTCCTTGAAGCGGCGCCTTCACACTCACGTAGGTGATTCTGTAAAGGGTATTCGTAATTCCTTACTTGGTCCTTTAGTATTACCAAGTACATACATCATTAAAAGTATCAAAACTTATCCTATTCTCAAGCGAGTAATGCACTGACTTATCATAGGAATGGTTTTGAGTGTATGCCAGTGCCATTAAGTTTATCTTAAACTTAGTTGTCCCTTTGAACCTAGATTTTGGGATCTCCAGTCAACTAGGTAGGGTTTCCATTTTAGAGAAACTTTTAGTTTATGGGCCTTAACCCCATACCCATCGACAAGGTTTGAACTTTCTCTCTAGGCAAGCCTTTTGTTAGTGGATCGACAATGTTATCTTTTGACCTTACATAGTCTTTAGTGATAACTCCATTAGAGAGAAGTTGACTTACAGTTTTATGTCTACGACGAATATGCCTAGATTTACCATTGTATAGTGTACTATTAGCTCTTCCAATAGCTGATTAACTATCATAATGTATGCATATTGGAGGCACGAGTTTATTCCAATTTGGAATGTCTTCCAAAAAACTTCGAAGCCAGTCTGCTTCTTCTGCGGCTTTATCTAGTGCAATAAATTCTGATTCCACTATTGACCTTGCTTTGCAAGTCTGTTTGGATGATTTTCATGAAATTGCTCCATTTCCTAATGTGAACACATATCCGCTTGTGGATTTTGTGTCATTTGAACTAGTTATCCAATTTGCATCACTGTATCCTTCTACTACTGAAGGATATTTAGTATGGTATAATCCATAGTTCTATGTATACTTTAGATATCCTAGAACTCTAATTATCATTTTCTAATGATTTTTACCAGGATTGCTGGTATACCTACTCAGCTTACTTATAACATATGCGATATCTGGCCTAGTGTAGTTCATGACATACATGATACTTTCTAGTATACGAGAGTATTCAAGCTGATAGATACCATCACCAGTGTTCTTTACCCAATTTTGGTTCATATCTACTGGTGATTTTGCAATAGTTACATTATGTTGTTTGAACCTTTCAAGTATTTTGGCAATGTAATGTGATTGAGATAATGCATATCCTTGTGATGTCTTCAAAATTTTGACACCCAAAATTATATCAGCTATTCCTAGGTCTTTCATGTCGAATATAGAGGATAACATATCCTTTGTTGACTTTATTATGGCCTTATTATTACCTAGGATTAATAAATCATCAACATACAAACAATGACATATCCAATATCTATATGTTTTATATAAACATATTTATCCGATTCATTTATTTTGAATCCATTTGATATCATAGTTTCATCAAATTTCGCGTGCCATTGTTTTGGAGCTTGTTTAAGGCCATAAAGTGATTTTATTAACTTGCACACCCTATTCTCATTCCTGGGCTCAAAAACCCTTCAGGTTGCTTCATTATATTTCTTCTTCTAGTTCACCATTCAAAAATGCAGTTTTTACATCCATTTGATGTATTTCCAAATCAAGTATGGATGTGATTGCAATAAGCATTCTAGTTGATGTTATTCTAGTTACTGGTGAGTATGTGTCAAAATAATCCAGGTCTTCCTTTTGTCTGAATCCTTGGACTACAAGACGAGCTTTATACTTGTCTATTGAACCATCAGGTTTCAAATTCTTCTTAAATATCCATTTATTATCTAAGGTCTTGCATCCTCAAGGTAAATCAACTAACTCTCACGTATGGTTAGCCATAATGGATTCGATCTCAGAGTTAATGGCCTCCTTCCAGTAAGGGGCATCGACGGAGGAATAGCATGTTTGTATGTTAATGGACCGTCTTCTATCATAAATGTGTAGAAGTATGGTCCAAAGGTTCTTGAGGTCCGTGACCTTTTGCTTCTTTTTGGTCCCTCGACTTGTTGATTAGTACTATTTTGCCCAAAATTATCAATATTTTGTTCAGCATCCTCAAGAGAATTAGAGTTTTCAGTTTCCCTTAGTCTCTTTTGAGTATAATTTTCAGTACCCTGTTTTAAAGGATATATGTGTTCGAAAAATCTAACATTTCTCGACTCAATGATGGTATTTACATGAATATCATCAACTTCAGATACTTTTGCAAGACACCCCCACACTTTTAAGTATTTGTAGGATGGTGGTCTATTTTTCCAAAGTTCGTGGGGAGATTTAGATGTTTTCTTTCGTGGTATTTTATTTAAAATATGATTTGCAGAAAGAATAACTTCTCCCCAGAAGTTATTTGGCAAACCAGAAATAATTAGTAAGGCATTCGTCATTTCTTTAAGAGTTCTATTTTTCCGTTCGGCTATACCGTTGGATTGAGGTGAATACGGGGCTGTAGTTTGGTGTATAATACCATGATCAGAGTAGAATCCCTCAAAGGGAAATTCATATTCTCCTCCTCTATCACTTCTTAAAGCTTTTATTTTCTTGTTGAGTTGATTTTCAACTTCTGCTTTATACTGCTTAAACATATCAATGCCTCGTCCTTGCTTCTAAGGAGATACACATAACAATACCTTGTACAATCATCAATGAAAGTGATGAAGTACCTTTTTCCTCCTCTAGTTTGACACATTTTTAAGTCACATACATCTGTGTGTATTAAGTCTAGAGGTTCGGTTTCTCTTTCAACATGATGAAATGAGGTTCTAGTCAATTTTGCTTCAACACAAGTTTCACATTTATAACTTGGATCTATTGAAAACTTAGGTATAAAGTCTAAGTTAACCATTTTTCGTAATGTATCAAAATTAACATGGCCTAATCTGGCATGCCATATATTAGAGGATTCAACGATATAAACAGAAGAATTAACTTTATTATCACAATCCTTTGGTACAACAGTCATTACATTCATTTTAAACAAGCCATCACTCACATATCCTTTCCCAACATAAACTCCGTTCTTTGATAAAACAATGTTATCGGATACAAAGACTAACTTGAAGCCATTTTTGCTGAGTAGTGAACCAGAAACCAAATTCTTTCGAATGTCCGGGACGTGCAAAACTTCATTCAGCGTAAGTTCTTTTCCAGAGATCATCTTTAGCACAATTCTGCCTTTTCCTTCTACCTTTGATGTGGAGGAATTTCCTATAAACGGTTGTTCTTCTTCTGTCATAGGTTTATAGTTGAAGAACCATCCACTTAATGGCGCAGATATGTTTCGTGGCACCAGTTTCCACAAACCAGTCTTTGGAGTTGCCAATTAAGTTGCATTCAGAAATCACCATAGACAAGTTCATTTCAGAAATGTCATCAGAGAGTTTCTCGCATTCAGTGATATTTGCTTGTTCTTTCTTTTTCTTTGAACCTCGGCAATCGTTGGCCTTATGTCCTTTCTTCCCGCAGTTGTGATAGTTTCCTTTGAACTTCTTTGGTTTCTTTGTGTTTGGATTATATTCCCATTTCCGCTTGTTGTTTTTCTCAGTCTCGGCTACATTTTCTTTTGCCACTATTGCATTGGTGGTTTTCTTTTCTGATTTCCTGTTGTCCTCTTCGATTCTAAGTCGAATTACAAGATCTTCCATAGTCATTTCCTTGCGCTTATGTTTTAGATAATTCTTGAAATATTTCCATGACGGGGGTAGCTTTTCGATGGCAGCAGCCACTTGAAATGATTCACTCAAGGACATCCCTTCATCATGAATTTCATGTATTATTACCTGCCACTCCTGGATTTGACTAATAACGGTTTTGGCATCTATCATTTTGAAATTGAGGAACTTTCTGATAATGAACTTTTTCATTCCAGCATCCACCGTTTTGTACTTATTATCCAGGGAAGCCCAGAGTTGTTTCGAAGTCTTCATTGTGCAATACACATTATACAGACTGTTATCCAGTCCATTTAATATGTATTTTTTGCATATGAAGTCCGAACTGTTCCATATGTTAAGTGCTTCAACTTTGGTTGCATCAGTCTCTAGTTCGCCCACTTCTGGAGCATCCTCAGTGAGAAATTGCGCAAGGTTAAGAGTAGTCAAGTAAAATTTTCTGTTGCTAGCAATTGAAATCTACTCCAGCAAATTTTTCTGGCCTCTCACCATGTGAAAAAGCAACAGTGATTGTTGGAACCATTGTTTTGTTCTCGGTGGTGGCCACGGTTGGTTAGACTGCCGATGTATTACTGTCTTGAGCCATTGTCGTTGAAATACAATGACTCCAATCAGTGATAAACAAAATACAAATTTCTATTTCAAGATTGTTAGTCGTAACGTCGGAAAGGTGTTACGAAATTGTTATTTTAGTAACGTCGGAAAAGTGTTACTAAACTATATACAGAGAGTAGTACAGTAATTTTACAAAAGCGTTGCGAAAAGTGTTGCAATTATGTTGATAAAACTATTGCAAATATATGCAATACTGGTAAACAGATTACCGTTGAATTTTGTCCGAGTCCAGTGAAACTGTTTCCTTGAAACAGAATTGCTCCCTCAATGGTGCTGAAGGGTCGACGAGCAACTATTTCCCAAGATGAAACAGACCGATCTCTACAGTGCTGCGCTGGCAATTACAGAGCAACAACAAACTCAAGAGAGGATTTTAAGAACAGAATTTGGAGGAGAAAGAAATGCAGAAAATTATTCTATCTATTTCTGATTTTCGTTTTGCCTATATATAGGCACGGGGAGATGCCTATTCGAGGGGGATGTGTCTGTTTGAACGGTCGTGAATGTTGGAAAGGTTGCGACCCTTTACCAGGCGGTGCGACCGTTTGAATTCGAACAGACAGAAATAAAAAACTGTTCGGTCTGAACAGACATGCCAAGCCAACTATCAACTGCAAAGTTAAGTGTCTCTAATACGCCTCAAACGCCCATTCACCCACGTCGAGGGTGTGGGTGCGGGCGCGTGCGGGGTGGTGCGTTGCACCACCCGTCATGGCTTGTGTCTCTCTTTGTTTATACGAATTGTCATAATGTCCACATCTTGGTATATAAACACAAATATCTTATTATATTCTAAGATGTGAGAATATTCAACTTTCAAGGCAATTAATGCCTTCACATTCCCCAATACAACTCATTCATTTCTAACAAACATAATACTAGCTAAATCAAGAAAGAAACCAAAGAGTATACGGTGTTTAAAAATCCTATATGAGATTTGGGATAGCGTTGATGATAGTGAGGATGTAGAAGCATATCTGCAAAACCAGAAGCATAAGGATTACCAAGCAACAGCCAATACTAGATGCCGCCTTCATGAAAATAGCTGCATTACGTTGAATTCTTCTCGATTGAAGCATGCTACAGATGAAATTAGGGTTGCATCTATTTTGTAATGATTAAAGAACAACAGAAGATCTGAACACTGAATATCTAATGCTCAAATCTACTAATGTAAACTCGTTAAGAGGCGAAATTCTTGGCGAATGAATGCTGAACCGAGGAATTAACATCCACTCATCATAATGAGAGTGTGGATAAAGCAGTGGAACAAAATCATAAGATTGTCATAAGTCAGAAGTAGAAATACTGCCATGCCTGCATTAAAGCAAAAAAGAAGAGATGTAGTTTATCTCAGCTAGGGTTTACTGGCCCCAAGTGTTTCAAATAACAAGTTATCTTGTTGAATCGGGTAAATACGGGCATGTGTAAATCCTTGGGTATCGGGCCATTTTACTCAATTCCAGAAAAGAAAATTTTATGTTCAAGTTTTCAGCCCAATCAAATGCTGAGTCTAGCCCAAACCCATCAAGAGAATTTGCAACCACGTCAGAAAATTCACACATTGCAAAACACCTACACATCAAACCTTTGAAATGTTCACCTATGCACTCTTGGCCAAATTCCCTACGGTTCACAAAAAATGGTACAACAGCTTATGTGCATAATAATAAAATGTTAGCCCATAATATCTTTCAAGCCCATATACCACACTACAAAAGCCTATTCTCAACCGAAGTTATTTATATCTTGTCTAGAGCTATTCTATTAAAAACGCGCAGTCAATATCTATAAATATAGTAAACTCGGTCCGCAACTCTTTTGCAATTACTGCTCTGCTAAATTTTGTTTCCAACAATTACTCGGCCCATAACTCAGTTCCCTTTTTAGCGCGTATATTCCAACCCCAACTCATATTGCAGCAACCCAACCTATCAAAAACAGCCAACGCCATCACAGCAATGATGTAAGGAATAATGAACTAGTGTATAACTCGTGCGTTATACACGGTAGAAAAATAATTATATAAATATTTTAAAGAATTAGATTAATTACGCAGTATATAGTGACTTTGTTAAGATAATTGAGTTATGCAATGAACTTATTGATCTTAGGCATGTAACGTTTATTATGTGAGTTATGTATTTTTATATCTGTACGAAAATTAAATTGCCATTTATGGATAATAATGAGTTAAATACCGATTTATCAATTTTTCGCATTTAATATTCATTAAGAAAATAAATGAAAGTTGTATTTGTAATTAATTTTAAAATTAATATTTTTATTAATTTCAACGTATAAATATACATAGATTTTGAGTTTAATATTTTTCTTTTAGTACATTTGTTTAAAAATTAATGATATACAAATTGCATTTTAAATATTAATCGAGACAATGGCAGAAATACATAAAGTTGAAAGTGTAACGGTAATGATGCAATATGTTTTATGTTAAATTTTGGCGACACTATATGGAGAATTGTAGAGGTCGGAAGTAGCTTTGTAACATAGAAAACGGTTCGCAAATCGGAGTTCGGAGGTGGAAGTTATAAGGGAAAATGTGAAGTGGGCTGAATTGACAGCGACAGACGTCTGAGGAAAAATTCAGACGTCTGACGCTTCAGAAAATTTGCACCAGACATGTTCCAGAGAGTTAAGTCAGACGTCTGAGTCTGTGTAGAATTTCTTCTAGAGGCTTAAGTCGGACGTCTGACCAAATGGTCAGACGTCTGAGCCTGTAGAGAACTTTTTCCAAAGGATATGGACATACGTCTATCCCTTTATGACAGACGTCTGAGGCGACTTCCACCTGTTTTCAGGCAAAGGCTTGGCATGAAGATTTGTGGTATCTGCAGAGGTAATTTCAGAACATCGCCTTGGGTTTCTATTCTCCTATATAAGCTAGCTTCAGGTTATAGATCTACAAGCGACGAAAAGCGACTACAGGAGATTAGCCTCCACTAATTAGGGTTTATCAAAATCTAATTTTCTTTAATTCTCTTCTCCACAAATCAATTTCTAACTAGAATTTTGATCATTGTAATCAATCTCTT
Source organism: Allium fistulosum (assembly GCA_030737815.1). Lineage (NCBI taxonomy): Eukaryota > Viridiplantae > Streptophyta > Magnoliopsida > Asparagales > Amaryllidaceae > Allium > Allium fistulosum. Next base: position 790,690,745 of record CM060902.1, on the reverse strand, counting down.
GTTCTCTTCTCATCAATATTAATAAAAGCTCTCTCTTAAAGTGGATGCGCACTAACACAACGTTAGTGGAACCACTATAAATCGCTGTGTGATTTATTTTTCTTTATCGCTTTGATTTCTGTATTGCTTGTTTGGGATTGTGATTGTTTTTGGATTGATTAAGATTGGAATTGAGTTATTGATTGGTTGTTTTTACACTTCTTACCACGATCTCGTCTTCCGCTGTGCTTTTTGGGGTTTTGAATTGAGTGGTCTCGAGTTGGAATCTCATCCCAACATTATTCATTTAAAGCTCTTTTAGTCAATATAAACATCAGAAATTTATCAAGGTTACAAAAAATATTTATTTAAAGACTTAAAGAGATGTTGATTAAAAACCATTACAAATCATATTGTTATTTCAATTATATAAAAATTATAACTTGGTTTCTTAACTATTGTCTCATATCTCAACAATTTTAATTTATAATAAAAACTTTTCAAACGTTTACCAATAAAATACAAAATAAAAAATTCTAATTAAGCTATTGTATATCTTTATCCATTAATTAACATAAATTACAAAAACACATAGCCAAATTTTAACATTTTTATAAAATATTAACTGAAAGTATTCATTATTTTTCAAATTACAAACTACAATATTCATTATTCCTAGTTAATTTAATGTATTTTTAACAAAAATAAATTTTATTTATGACAAATAATTCAATTGATGTGCCAATTTTAAAAAGAAAAAACTTTGCATATATTTGTATTAATACCTGTTTTAGAATGAAAATATTGTGTACTTGCTTGTTCTTAACGAAATACCAACTTTAGAAAGAAAAATTATGTATATTTTTTGTAATAAAGTACTCATTTTGTAAAGAAATAAATTATGTAAATCTGAAAGTATAATAATGTAAGCTAGTTGAAGATAATTTTGTATATAATTGTGAAAATTTTAAGTTATATGGACTTGAATGAAATATAAGTTTTCACAAATCATTGAATTATTAGTTTTAGAACTTGTTAGACCGTATAATAATTATTAGTTAATAAGATTTAGTTTCTGAGAGTAAGAGTGGTATTTGACTCCAATAGAGCGCCCATTCTGATGTTTGGGTGTTCAAACTCATGACTAGTCTCGATCTAAAGCGTTATATTACTCGTCACTTGAGTTAGTGGTCCTTAATGTAATAAGATTTATTTTAAAACATTAAATTTTAGATCACTTACTTAAGTTAAATATGTGGACTTGAATGTAGAATAATATGATAAAACTTAGAATAATTTTGAAAACCATTGTAGAAAGCTATTAAACTTTGATATTTAAATGTAAAATGATAATGGAGATAATTAATAGAATTTAATAATTATAATAACGATAAATTGTATGAATTTGAAAATAAAATATATACAAAATTAATTAGTGTTACGGCCAAATTATCCACAGTCTTAGAATAGACTCAAACAAATAAAAGAGACTACAAACTGATCAAGGAACGAGTCAATGAATTTGGAAGATGTCAAGATGGAAGACATCAAAGATTTGTCCAAGTTTTGAAAATGCAAATCGGGTTAGTACCGACATGATTTTCACCTACGTAAGTCATACCGACATGATTGGAACTATCAAGAACGATGATATGAAAGAACTCAAAAAGTTTGGAGTAGATTGCACTAAGGAAAAGAGATCGATATCAACATGAAAAGAGGTCGGCACCGATCACTTTTCATGCACATTCAGGGAAATTAGAGTGATGGTCAATGGATGGTTAGCTAAAGTGATCGGCTTGAGGCCCATTTCTAAAGGAGTAGTTGGACAACACCAAGGAAATCCCGAAGGAAAGAAGACAAATACTAAAGATATATCGAAACCTCTCGAAAACAATATGATTTCTAAGAAAAAGTGGTTGAAACTCGATGGATCGAAGATAGAAGACCAAAGAAAGAAAGATGGAACAACTCTCCATCATAAATCAGATCGGTACCAATCACTTCTGATCGGTACCAAGATAATGTTCTTGCTCTGGGGACACTGCCTTCCTCTTTTACACTTTTGGATCTGAAGTTTGACGTGATATATCAAGATTTGGCGATTCCGTTGGACGATTTCCCTATAAATACAAAACTTAAAGCATTTGGAAAAGGACTTTTGGCTTAGCTTCTTCCCTAAAGGACTTTTTTTCTATTTTCTTCTTCCTTAAACCTTCTTAAATATGAGATCTACATATTATGGTTGGATTTGAGTTGTAATCTTTGCATTCTAGAGAGAAAACATAAGATAATAAGATTAAATTGGACGTAGACCGGAGCATTCGGCGAACCACTATAAAAATTGTGTCTTTTTATTGCTTTTGGATTAGATCTGCTATATATTATCTACCTTGGGGTGTTGTGTCAATTTTTGGCGCAACAATTAGAAATGAGGAAATCTCTAGAATTAATTAGAGAGTAGAAAATTCTTTTGCTTTGCTAAGATAGTTGAAAAAATAAGTTTAACAATGAGGATTAAATGAAAAATAACCGTTATCCTTTGGAATCACTAAAGAAAAAACGTATTGGTTGAGGAATATTTTAGATTTCACAACGGTTGGATGCAAATACAGATTATGTCACATCCATACCCGAAACCATTTGCATCGAACATTCATTTATGAGAATAATATATGGATATCATGTACAATTTAGATTTGGCAATGGTAGGATGCAGATACAGATTATGTGACACCTCATAAAAATTAATGATAACCAATAAAGCTGAAAATTGGAATTTAAGCAAACGTTGGAATTTGACTACGAAACTTGCGCCATTGAATTCATGATGATTTTCTGAGCAATTTTCATATTTGGAGTTTTGCGATCGAGGTTCAAACGAAGAAGTTTTTAGCGTTTAAAGTTTTCAGAACGAAATAATTAAAAACGAGAAAAATGAAATAAATAATATTAAAGTCGTGGACCTCACTGGTCGACCCCCTTACTTGGGTCGGTCGACCTATGACAAAGGTGGCGGCTAGGGTTGAACCATGGTCGAATGGTTGTATTTAATTATTTAAATCTAATGGATACGATTGATTATAGGGCCTATAAATACAGGCCTAACCTATCACTTTTTTTCTTATATTTTCTAATAAAAACAGCAAAGCCGTGCCATTTTCCCTTCTCCACTGTTTTTATTAATCATAAAATATTTTATATACATACAAATTGGAGAAGAGCAGAAAATAAAGAGAAAAAGCGAATCAACATTGTGGAAGAAAAAGACAATTTCAATAATTATAAATCTATATCCCTCTTAATCCCAAATCTCTTCTCGAATTTGTAATTTTAATTGTATGTATATACCTTATTGTACATATATTTTTGAATTGGAAAGAAAAAAGAGTCAATTAAGGGATGGATTCAGATTTGAGGGATTTTAAAAGCTTGAAAGGTGAGTGGTGAATTATATGTTTATTTATAATATTGAAATTTATATCGTTGAGTTTTATTTAATTATATGTCCATGCAAGATTTATGAAGTTGTAGGCTTAGGAAGATGAAATATCTTCTACATATTCCGTGAGTTAGGTAATTAGAATATGAATGTTATTTACACCATAATATGGAAATTTGAAAATTGGTCGCTAAACTTGTTAAAGTTGAATATCGATAAATTTGTAAAGTTTATTCTAGATTTATAATTGCATTGTAAAATGTTAGTATTAGTTTAGATTGCCCTAATTTGACTTGGAATGTGAATTTCTATATTTTATTGATTGAGAACGGGATACAATTTAGTCGTATCTATTTTCATGTAATTTTCATAAATTATCGTATTCCACAAATGTATAAAAATGCGTAGTTCGAAATAATAAGTGATACAACCAAAAGGAAAGGATATTCTTCTCCATAGTTTGCACTGTCTATTTCAATAAAAGAAAAGAGATACTTCTTTGTAATTTCAAACGAAACAAAAGTCTCATTTTTGGGTAATTTATGAAAAATTATAACGGCAATCCTTTATGGAAAGGATAACTCTAATAAATTAAAATGTGAAAATTAATATTCTGAAATTCCTAAGCGTAAAAATTAATGTGTTAGGAATAAGAATAGATATATATGTGCGTATATACATAAATACGTATAACCGCACCTACTGATTAAAATATATAAATATATAGCGTAATATACGTTAATATTCGTATTAGTTATAATTAGGACGTCAAGTTATAAATAACATATTATAGGATTAGGAGGTGTAGATAGAAAGAGATAGTAACTTCAAAATTAATAGAAAAATAAATGTGCAGTTAATAGGGAGTTACATGAATTAAATGGGAACATGAACGTGGTTAATGAGACTGGTTAAAGGATTTAATATGACATTTATGGGGAATGAAATAGACATAATAGGATTGAATTAGAACGAGTAAATAAATGTCATTAGAAATTGTCCAATTTTGATACTAATGACCATTTACTACGAACAATTAACATTTATCAAATATAAGAAGGAAACAAGGAATATATGGAATAAATGTACAAAATAGGAATAAGTACAGTGGACAAGTAAGTGTTAATACTATTAAATACACGTAGAAGGCAACATAACTTTTATAGTAGGAAATTATATAGCCTTAATTATATATTTAGAACGAGTATGAATTGGTGGGCCTAGCCCAACACTTAGGCTTAGGATGGTTGGTTTGGTTTAGTGAGTTGGGATGCGAGGTCAGTAGAGTTACACAACAGAAATCTGCCATTCACATAGAGGTTACCAACAGTTATATACTTACTACTATATGACATTTTCAATCGTAGGACCCATGGAGAAGGGATATATGTTTGTGTATAGGTAAGAAAAATATATTAAGGGTTTGCCTTGGATTTAAAGTATTAACACTACTAGAAACATTGTAAATAACGACTCAAAACCGTCGATGTGAAAAAAAGTGTCGGAAATCTCAACGCAACAGCTACGAAATGCCAACAGTTTATATCATTTAAATGCTACCTAATTGAATTGAGAAATACATCGGGAAAACCGTCGGTATCTCGACATTTTTCCCAACGTATTACAAAAGTAGTAAAACTAAATTATAAGCTATTTTTTCCTTGATGAGAATATCTTCTTGTTGAAATAACCATTGGCAAAACTAACCTATATGCCAATTGTTTTAAAATGTTTTAAAGAGATTTTCAATGAGATATACATGTCAAGAATTTTGATGGATTTTTTATGGAATTGCAATGAAACAATTATTTTAGAATAATCAATGTTTATTGTTTAAATAAATAGAATTTTTTTGGAAAAATTAAACAATTTGTTTTGCAATGTTATATCCGATGCAATTCAAAAATAGTGAAAATGAAAAGTAAATTCTTTATCTCCTAAATATAAGTTGCCTTAATAATTAATCATATTTACCAGCCATCGTTAGTGTGAATTTTAAGTTTTCAATTAAATAATATGCTAGTCATTATTTTACAAAAATTTACCGTTCTTATAGAAAAATTTATATAATTATAACAGGGTGTTACCTAATTATCAACCGCATTATATAGTAACGTTGAGTCATTATTTTTCACACCATACGTTATTCAACAACAAACGCACCTTCAGTGTTCCCATTCTTACTCTCAGATTCTTCCTTATTCGACAGCTACCAAAACCCCAGTCATAACTTTCGCTATCCTTCCTCATCGAATTGATCTTTCCTTTTTACGGGCGGATAGTAGCAGTGCACAGAAGAACCTCTCTTTGAGTGAATTTAGGTATGTTACTAAACTTTTTTGTTATTTATTGATTGATTTGGGTTTCTATATATGTGTTTTGATTTCCATTTATTCATTTCAGACCATAGAAAAACATCCCTCTGCGCTGAATTTAGGTATGTTATTAATTTTTTTTCTTTCTTGTTTTTCATCGATTGATTTAGGCTTCTTTATACATATGTATTGATTTTCGTTTATTCGTTTTAGAACATAGAAGGATATCTCTCTGTACCGATTTTAGATATGTTATTAAATTTTATCTTTTCTTGTTTTTGATTGACTTATTTGGATTTCTTTATATGTTTTGATTTCATTTATTTGTTTTAGAACCTTCTTTGCAGTAGCTTTCTTTTTTTTTAACTCGGTCTATTTCAAAGAATCACAACTTTCTGCCTAAAATTGAGATATGTTATTTATGTTTTATTTTCCATATATATTAATTTCAAAAATTGTTCTTGTTGATTCATTTTGGCTTTCTTTATATGCTTTTAATGTTCATTTGTGTGCTTCAGACTGAGGATGTATAACTGGAACTCTACGAAGCAAAAGTTCACTTAATTATAAAAATATGCAGGGAAAATAATAATTAAAATATTCAATTTTCATGTACAGTTTAAGAAAACAAAGAAAAGTTTAGTCTATTAGTCAAAGTATTGGAAAATTATTTATAGTTTTGCATTGATAAATTATTTCCAAGCATGCCCTAATATACGGGATGCATAATGTGGTTTTAAATTATTTAATAAGTGTGTTTGCTTGTCCATTGTTCTTATCTGTTGTGGCATATTTTCTGTTTTATCCACATGAATCTCATTAGTTCATGTAATTATTGGAACCATGTTTGCCTATGGAAGATGTTAAGTTATTTGGTTTATTGTTTACACCATCAGATATATGAGTTTCTGCCAAAATATAACCGAAGCTCTAATTTTTTTTTTTGGAAGTATTGACTTAGAATGCAAGGGTGAACTTATTTGTTTCTCTTTATAGTTTTAGAGTAACTTGTGGTTGAAATCTGCAACCTCGTTGCAATTATAGAGATGCTGGTAATAAATATATTTGTTCAATTATGCTGCATGTTTCAGTTTTATAATGTCCCTCAAACTGTAATAACATTTATGGCACTGAAAAACGATATTGAAATAGGGGCTTTGCACGAAAGGTCCCTATTTCTGATGTTGTTACAAGAAAAGTCCCTGCAGAAATAAGTATATAAATTAGGTTCCCGTTTTTTCTAAATTAGAAAGTGCAAATTAGCTTGCGTTTTTTAAAACTTTCAAAAATTTTAAAATTTTTAGAAAAATTTCAAAATCAGAAAGCGCAAACTAGCTTGCGCTTTCCTGACTTTTCAAAATTTTTAAAAATAAAAAATTCAAAATTAGAAAGCGCAAACTAGGTTGCGCTTTCTTGATAGAAAATGCAAGATAAATTGCGCTTTTCAAAATTTTGAAAATTTCGAAAAAGATTTCAGAAACAGAAAAGTGCAAGTTACCTTGCATTTTCTGTCAGATAAGTGCAAGACACCTTGCGTTTTTTATTTTTCAAAAAATAGGGATCAAATTTACATATTCATTTCTGCAGGGACTTTTTTTATAACAACATCAAAAACAGGGACCCGTGACTCTTTTTTTTATTGAAATAATATAACAGAGAAGGAAAGTTTTTTGAAAATGAAGTCTGCAACCTCATTCCATTTATTGTACTAACAGAGAAGGAAAGGTTTTTTGCCATGATAATGAATACAAATTTATAACATTATAGACACAAACATTATACAGTATAAAGAGTTCATATTTTATTCCTTATTCTAACGAGGTTTTGACATTAAGGTTGGTTAATTTATGGAAAGTTATATTAACTTTGAATAAAAATCCTATTAGTTATAACTTATCTTTTATTGGTTAAAGGCTATTCATTTCGGTCTAAATTTATTGAAAATGAAGTATTGAAAATGAAGTGAAAACTAAAGTATATAATTCTGATTACTGTTGTTGACTTTGAGGTGTGTGTGTGTGTGTATATATATATATAGTAATAAAGTTCATATGACTATGATTACTATATCTGCCTTAAGCTACTTTGTTTATATATTGAGAACCATTGCATAAAAACTTTAATATAATAGTGCACTAAGGTACAATTTTATACAAATAAGTTAATTTCAATTAAAATTCTTTTACTGCAATGATGAATTGAATAGCTTATTGTTTTCTAACTTATGAAATAAGAATCTTACTATTTGGACCTATAAAATCATCTGATCTATATAGTTGAACATTTAATTTCGTACTTAGTAGTAAGAAAAAAGAATATGTAAATGATTGAATATGAAAAAGTACGACAAAATTTTATACAAATGAGTTAATTTCAATTAGAATTCTTTTACTGCAATGATGAATTGGATTATTTATTGTTTTCTAACTTATGAAATAAGAATCTTAATATTTGAACCTATAAAATCATCTTATCTATATAGTTGAACATTTAATTTCATACTTTGTAGTAAGAAAAAAGAATATGTAAATGATTGAATATGAAAAAATACGACAATTTAGAATAATGAAGTAAATACTATTATAGAAATTTGTTGATATCTTCATAAATAATTTACAGAGATTGGTAGTTAGAAGTAACTAAATTGTTGCTTACAATATTTAGAATAGGCTCATAACACACAACTAGCAAATCTCGGTTAACTAAAATTATTGGACCATTCTAAAATTTTATTTTCCATACATTGTAATTTCATTTTGCAAAACAGCTAAGAATGTTAAAGCTTGTGATATCTTTTCTATTTTACCGAGTTTTGTTATGTCCAAAAGAATTTTGGTGATTTTTTTGTTTCAATTTTGTTTTGAAATTTGATGGTGTAGAAATAGAAATATTATAGCACGTTAGGAATTCTTATAACCATATTTAGGGAAAGCAAGATATAATTCATATAATATGCTTTTTGCCACTTTAACAAGTTTTTTTCATTCAAATGGGTTTTGTATTAAAATATAATTGTTTTTTTACTAAAAAGATCATTAAGGTTACATTAACTGGACGTCTTACATTAAGTGGACATTTTCGGTATACAGGTTTCTCAATTGAAACCAATTGTCATGATATGTTTGTTTAGTTTTTTTTGGAATCAATTATGCAGGTTCATATTGAAACGACCACTTTACCGATCTTGTTTCAAGTACCTACAAAAAAGAGTTTCGTTATGCAATTTAAATTGATTGCAAACAATTTTGTGCATTGGTAAATCAATTAATAGGAAAATATAGTTTGTTTAAATTGGATGTCAACAATATAAGACCATTTAACTATAAAACAACGGTTTAGTTTTGAAATATATCTTAGTAAATATCATACTAAAAAGGTCAAATCTAGTTTGGAATATTATTTGAATAACTAAAACAATTACTCGATAGAATAACATATGGATTAAAAACTCATTGTAAAATAATAGTAATAATAATATAAATCAATGAATCAAATGATTGAATGGATGAAATAGTTTTATTTTGTCTAGTAGCTTAATAAACTATCAAACTAAAATGGATACAACTAGTTTTGAGACTATAATAATTTGAATAATAGAAACAATTACAAACTAGAGTCATATAATTAGTAGTTATAATGAAACTCATTGTAAAAGATCAAATAAATCGAGATAAATATGAATTGATAAATAAAAAATAACAAGACAATTACAACTTTATCGTGTTTTTGGAGAACCATACGTCATAAAAAACTAAAAGAAAATTGAGTTTATAATATAAAAAGTAGAGAAAATAATTTGATGCATTAGACCTTAGTAAGATCGTAATTCTATATTTGATGTTTTTTATTAACCGTGACCTCGTTTTACATCGATGCCGTGGAAGAATGCATATTCCTACTTATCTATTATTTTAGATTACAAATGCATCAGTGTTAACATATAACAGTAAAGTTATTAGCAAATCAATTTTTTTATTAATATTCATTATGTTATTTGATTTTTTACCTTAACTTAATGATAACTTCGTGTGTGTGTGTAATTTAGTCAATATGTTTTATTGAAACATAACCCAATATCCACGCTAGTATATAGACTAATAATTAATGATGATCTACATTCCTTAAGTTATCATTACGGTAAGGCAAAAAAATCAAATAACGTAATGAATATTAATAACCTTTTCTTGAATTGCTAATAACCTTACCGTTATATGTTAAAATTGATTTACTCGTAATATAAAATAATAAGTGGGAATTTGCATTCTTCCATATCATCAATATAAAACGAGGCCACCGTTAAGAAAAAAATATCAAACATAAAATTATGATCTTAGTAAGGTCTAGTGGGTCAAATTATTTTCTTAGTTTCTTATGGTTTAAGGTGCTCCAAAAACACGATAAAGTTCTATTGTCTTATTATTTTCTATTTGTTGACTCGTATTTTCCTATGATTTGTTTAATCCTTTACAATGAGTTTCATTGTAACCATTAATTATGTGATTTTAGTTTGTAATTCTTTTTATTATTCAAATTATTATAGTCAAAACTAGCCGTATCCTTTTTAGTTTGATTAGTTTTATTTTTTAAGCTATATGACAACACAAAACTATTGCATCCGTTCAATCATTTGATTCATTGATTATATTATTATTATTTTACAATTAGTTTCATTATAATTAATCAATATGTTATTCTATCGAGTAATTATTTTAGTTATTCAGATGGTATTCGAAACTAGATTTGTCCTTTTTAGTATGATATTTACTAGGAAATATTTCAAAACTAAATAGTTGTTATAGAGTTAAATGGTCTTTTATTATTGATATCTCATTTATTAAAACTATACAAGGAATGACTGCCAACTCTCCAGAATTGAAAGATGATGGAAGAAAAGTCTCTTTCAAAAAAGTTGTGAACATTAGATCCCTATTTTTAGATTTTGTCTGATTTATGCCACTTTTGCTCTTGATTTCAATGCTGAGCCGATTTTCTGAGAGGGGATGGTTTGGTAAAAAATGACAATACGAAGACTTAATTTACATGGATTTATGAGTAGAGACTTTTTGTGCATGTGCTTTGAGAATAGGAACCTTTGGTCCAAAACCCCAAAACTATATTTGCCTATTAATTACTTTACCTGTGTACAAAGTTGTTTGCAATCAAATTACATTGCATAACTTTTTTTTAGGTACCTGAAAACAAGATCTATAATGGAGGTTAGTTTCTTAATGGATATTCCTTAGCACACCCACCATGTCTATATATCACCAGTGTAAAAGTGAGTAATTTAACATATTTAGTCTTTATTATATTAATATTAAAATTATTACATGATCAAATACGAGTGATTAATATTATAGTTGGGATAAAAATATTCCACCTTAAGAAATAGAAGGATGTTAATTTGCCTTTTGTTCATATTAATATTTAAGTATCTAACCGAGATGCTAAAATGTTGTATGCAGGAAATAGGAATTTAGTGACTCCTATTTGGCCTCAAGCACTATTAGATGTTGCTTCAAACGACATATGACAGATTCTGGCCTAGGATGAGCGATATTCCTCCTGACACAATGGATATATTATTTTTAGATTTTAAGATGGGGTTTTGCACGAAAGGTCCCTATTTATGTTGTTGTTATAAGAAAAGTCTTTGTAGAAATGAGTATGTAAATTAGGTCTCTGTTTTTTCTAAATCAAAAAAACGCAAGTTAGCTTGCGCTTTTTAAACATTAATTTTTTTTTGAAAATTTCAAAAAATTTAAAAATATTTCAAAATCAGAAAGCGCAAACTAGCTTGCGCTTTCTATCAAGAAAGCGCAAATTATTTTGCACTTTTCAAAAATTTCAAAATGTTCAAAAATTTCAAAATCAGAAAGCGCAAATTAGCTTGCGCTTTCCTGATAGAAAGTGCAAGTTAACTTGCGCTTTTCAAAATTTTGAAAATTTTGAAAAAAAATTAAAATTTCGAAAAAAATTCCAAAATCAGAAAAGTGCAGGTTACCTTGCATTTTCTGTTAGACAAGTGCACGACACCTTACGTTTTTTTATTTTTCAAAAATAGAGACCAAATTTACATATTCATTTCTGCAGGGACTTTTCCTATAACAACATCAAAAACAATGACCCGAGACTCTTATCTTGTTTTAAGATAATTACTCATAACCTATGATAGTCATTATTAGAATTGTATCGCCGATGCAAATCATTATAAATTATTGTTTTGTTGTTTCCTGAGACAATGGATATCATTATAGATAGTTGTCTTCGTTTCTTTATTCATCATAATTCATACATTTGTAATTAAAACAATCTAACTGTAAATCAAAATGGATTCAAATTTAGGTATTAATTATATAATTAAAACTTTCCATTTGATGAAATATGGAAAGATATCAATTACAAAGTCAATGTCTATTTAATCCTTTCATTCAATTTGGAGAGTAAGTATCATGGGAGAATTAATGCTGTAGTTAACTCTTTCCATATTGATGAAATATGGAAAGTGAATAATCATAAGACTAATTTATAATTTAGTAATCATCATTTATACTCGGCAAGTTATAATCAATCATATTTAGTGCATAGAAATCAAATCAAATTATGGATAACATAAATATAATCAATCATAATTTAATTCCAGTTAATGATAATTCAAACTAATTATCAATTCAATAGTATTTATAATGACTTTAATCATAATAAATAATGTCATAAGAATTGTCATAATATATTCTGCATTCTACTGTCTTTGAGTTGCAAGTCTGTTAAAAGAGTTTTTCCATACATCCGTGTAATCTTGACAATATAAAACCTTTTCAGAAAAGAAAAAAGAAAAAATGCTGAACATACAGTGAGTGATAAACTATACTTTTACAAGCTTGGTATGCCTGATGCATTAATTGTTCTTCAATTTTTTTTTTTTTTGGTGCAAGCAACTGATGTAGTTAGCTATTCATTACTAAAAATAACAATATAAGCTCGTAGTTCTTTTTTGTTGTATTTGCATACGATGTTGTAGGTTTTATAGCCAAATTGTTAGCATATAAAGAACGATTGTGCTAATAGCCAAAATTGCTTTTTAGTAATAAAGCCACTGTGTTTTAATTTCGTGTTCTGTTCTATGTATGTTCAAAACTTTTTGTGGAAGAAATTTCAGGAAACAACAAACACTTTGAATGTATAGTGCGGATCTTCTGACATTGCACTGGCTAATCAACAGAAGATGTTTAAACTTAGTGTTTAATTGCTAACTTCAATATAGTTGGTAAGTGAGTTTAAATTATTCGATGATTTCTTTGTTTTTATTATTTTGAATGCTATGGAACATGGACATGTCATCGGAGCATAGCCAATATATTATAACAACTTCTAACAGTCACCTATTATATTTTTGTCTTTTTTCTTAAAAAGAATTTTTAAAAAAACTCGCTCTCACCAACACCCTGTTCTATTGTAAATGCTATGTATAAGAGTTTAATTACAAGGGCAAATGTTTTAGCGTTTGTTCATCTGAGTAGCCAGATTTGTAACCATACATAGAGAAATATTTTGCAAGCTTTTATGAGTAAATAGTAATTTTAGTTTTCCAGACATCAGTTGTTTCTTCTTTATCTTTTCAGTGCTAAAACCTAATGGAAATAATGTAATGACCATCGAATTCTTTTTCCAACATATTTATGTCAGAAACCCATGTTAGTATCATTTTGAATTTGGATCGGTTGATTCGGTACATTTATTGAATTTATGGTTCCGTATTCAAGTGACAATATAACCTGTAATGGAAGAAGAAATCCCTCAGTTCAGCTCATAAACTTCTGTATTTTCAGCAGGGGACTATTCTCTTAGCTGCACTTTTATTGTTTTGGGACCTATTTTATTTGTCTTTACTTGTTAACTAATTACTCTGGCCATATGTTTTTGAAATATTTTCTCCAAATGAAAATTGCTACTTTAATGTCTTTCCTTGGCTGAAAATTTATTATCACCAAACAATAAACTTGCAAACGAGTAGCTTCTATGTTATTATTTTGTTAAGTTGAAAAAAATCCTACACCTCCCAAATGTCTTTTAAATCACGGTTTGAAGTTCATTTTCTGTATCATGTATATGTACATAAGTATGTATGTATGTACATATATAAATATTAAGCTAAACTTCTGCTCAAATACTTGCATTTCATATTTTTGTGTGTACTGGTTATTATAAAAGCGAAAAATGAGTAAACTCCGCTTTAAATGTTTTTTTTTTGTAAAATACACACGGTAAAACAAACATTCTAGTGAAGGATGTTACAAAGCTTGTACCGTCATTGTGAGCTTTAGCAAAGCTATTCAAATTCATTGTGGTTACATATTGTTCATATCTCAAAATTGGTCAGCATTATAACATATATGTTAAACCATGTCTCAATGTTTATTTAAATATGCAGGGTCAATTTATGTGACTGACTGGAACGGATTTCATAATGGTTAGGCGCACATGGAAGCGTGTGGCGGTACGCTATTATAGAGACTTTGTTTCTACCATGAAAAAAGGCAAGAAACCACATTTTCTTAGTGCAGCGATTTTAAACAAATTCGAGGAATATTGGAAGAAGCCTGAGGTGAAGAAATTGGCGGAGATAAACACTAGAAATCAACATAAAAATGTCACATTACACAAAGGCGGATCAATCATACATGCAACATCGCGAGATTTGGTAAGAGTTTAAATATTTCTGTTTAGAATTAAAAACTTTATATTATTTTCAGATGTGTGAATACTTTTAAAGTTTAATTCTTTTATTTACTGTTTTGTGATTAAGGTTCGGATTTAGACTAGATCTCAGGTAATGCTTTTGGTATGAGATGAGTATCGTTTACTTGTGATGTTGGGTATTAGTTTTTCTCATTTATTTTCTAAGCTGTTAAATTGTCCTTAAAATGTGATTTCTACTCTAAAATTAGCAAATCAGAATTATATAGTCAAGTAAAATCAGTGATCCTGCGTACCATTTGCGAACCTCCAATCACTATGACCTATGTTTCCATTTCAATTTTGTCTTCATTCTTTGAGTTGTATTTTTCAGTTTACTACTGTTCCATTTCCATAAGAGAGGCTGGGGTTTTTACGTTGGCTCGCCAAGCCTATCACAACCCTCCTCATTTATCCTGGCTTGGGACAGGCTGCATAGAAAACTACAAAGGCGGAGTTTTTCAGTTTACTACTGTAATGTACAAAATTATATGATACATCTTCGGCTTTTCTTTCAATGCATAGGGTTCATTCTTTAACTTTTTGTTTATGAACTGATACGATCCAGTTGTGCATGTTGAAATGTCGCTTTGTAGAATTACTCATTTTAGGTTGACGGGGAATGCATTTCTCATTTTCTCCTCTTTCTTCTGTTTTTAACTCTTTTAACATTTCAAGTTATGATGGTATTGCTATAGGATATATATATATATATATATATATCGTTCTCTTATGTCCTATATCACAGGTTTTAGCATTATTTTTTGGCTACTGCCCCAAATTTATTTAATTTCTTAGTGTTTTTTGTAGACATCATAATATTAAGTTTCCCCCCGCATCTTTTATTTACATATTTTCATTTTTGGTATTAAATATTATACTGTTTGCCATCTCGGTGATGTTGCATATATGAATTTTAGTTGTGTGAATAATTTTTTAATTTAAAATTGCTCCAAGAAACTATAAAAAATATCATTTAGCTAATGAGTGTTAATGCTTATAGCCCATGTGTATGAAAGATCTAGTAACAAATATATTATTTATTTAGTAGTAACCACAAGGACAATTTGCACGCTTGCGTGCGTGCACACACTACACATACACATATATACACAGAGAGAGAGGGAGGGAGGGAGGGAGTGAGAGGGAGAGGTTACCAATATTATATGTCTTATAGAATTAATTTATAGTTAGATATGTTGTTTCAAATATTAAAACATGGCTTATACACTGTATTGATGGTAACCAAATGTTGGTAGAGTCAAAAAATAATGAATTAATGTTGTTTTCAGATTGAACGTTAGTTGCTTATGTATTCAATATCATATTGGAACAGCTTATACACACATATATATTACATTTTGGTTTTTATATGCGAATCTATGTGTCGTGTGTATACGTGTGTCTAAAAATAAGTTAATAATCATATTTCCCTTCACTCATTGTTTGCATTTCCCAATGAAGCCTTGTAGCAGTTACATGCATAAAGTTTTATATTTCTCTCTAAGAATGAAAATAAAAACATAAGTAGGAAATGATGTTAATGTTTCAAACCAAGTGTGATTATGAAACGACTATAAAATTGTTTTAAATAATTGATTGATGCATGCACGTTATCTACAAAATTTGTTTTTATTTCAACCTAAAGAGTTAGGAAGAGAACCTACTTATATGGAGGTGTACTTGTGGGTTCATAGGGTCGAGGTAGAGGATGACAATGGAAACGTGACATATGAGTGTGTGGACCAGAGATCTTCAGATTTTTTTGTAAGTACAGCTACTTATTTAATATATAATAATGAGTTTAAGTTAATTTATTATGTATTCTATATGTGTAATATCAACAGGATGATTATGTGAGGATGAAAGAAGAATTCAGAGGTGCTGAAATGACATTAGAGCAAGATGACTCCATATTTCATCAACTTAACAAGATCCGTACTAGAAATTATGGTTTTGGAAATCAACTAGTAAGTGGCGAATCTAGATTATCATAGAATTTATAGTATATATATGCATTTTCATTGTGAATTATATGGATATCATATTGGAACGATCACCGAGATTGCAAATCCCTATAGCTTTCGTCTTACAAGCAAATATTAGTGTTGTCTCCATAGGAATAATGTTTAACTTGTGGTCTTTTAAAGCTTTTTAAAACTATGAAATTATAATTGTTACATAATTTTTTATAGCTAATTTTTGAGACATCTTACTAGCCCTGGTTGCTTACTTCCTTATTAGAGGTTTTCCCCTATCTAATTTTACATGTGCAGCCGTTCCATTCCAAGATATATATGATCCTGCCCAATTATTTCCTTTTAACTATGCTGCCTTATTTTGTTCAGTCACATGCAATTTTATCTGATGTGTTGTTGCAGTTTTTGTCCACTCTTCTATTTTTCTGGAATGTTGTAGTTCTTGGCCCTGTGATTTGTTGCTACATAGTCCATTATGTTGTTCAGTCCAACCATGCTCCTTTCTCTAAATAACCGGCGCAATGTCCTTGTCTTAAGCTTTCCTACTCCACGTATTATTTTTCTATTTGTTCTTATGCCCTCTCCTTTGATCAGTTTTCTGCCAATCCATTTATGGTTATGGAATAATTACATTTCCAGTGGTCACCAACCAACCAGGGTCTAGCTACTAAATATTTTTTATTCCTATATAATATTTTGAGTGTTCTCCTCGAAATTGAGAACCTCTCTTATTCAAATATATATATATACAATTGGTGATTCATATATTATGCAGTGGAAATGTATGGTAAATCTAAAAGAATTACTTATGAACTTTTGTAAAAAAAGAAAGAAGAAGAAGATATTTCTTGTATTTTTATGAATATTTTATTAGCAATTCATATCAAATAAGAAGTTATTAAAGTATTATCAATTATTTAGGCACATTCTCTTGTCTTGTTGAAGCAAATAATATTTTTAGCAAATTTGTTCAGGTACTTTTAACCTCATTTTCTATTATGGTGGATAACGAAGAAGCAACTCGCATGAAAAAAATGTTAGAGCTAAATGAGAAGATTGTCAAAGAGCTATAAGAAGAGAGGAAACGTGAACAAGCTGAAGTTGTTGAGCAACTTAAATCTAGACAGGAGGAGATTGAAAGACTTAGGCATGAGTAGATTGAGAGAGATGAGCGTCTACGAGTCGAGTTTGAGGAGCAATTGCATAAGGAGCGCATGAAGATGAATGAAATGCAAGAGCAAAATCAAGCACAAATTCGTGCTCAATCTACGATGCAATCAGAGATGTCTCGTATGATGACGACATTTGTTGGTAGGCATTCTGGTTCCCATGCAAGTTCGAATTGTACTTGAGTTTGTGTTCATTGTTCTGACCTTTGAATGTTACCGTTACAATTAGGACTATTTTGCGTGCTAAATATGGTGAACTTGGACTGTAAAATATTGCATGGAATTAATGATGTATGTGATATATTTCATCATGTTTTGGCTATTTTTGGCTATCTGTGATTAATATATGTCCAGTGTTTGATATTGTTTTGGTTATCCTATATGTTACACATTTGAAATTTGTAATATGATTCCTTAAGATATACTTATGTATCTTCAATGATGATGATTAATTTGCTGGATAACATTTGCCCTCCGAAGTATGCCTTGTTGGCAATGAGGTATGCTTCGCTCAAGAACTTGTGTTGGTGAAAGCAAATTTGTTGGCACCAAATTCTCATATCTCTGGATGTTTGACAGATGTTAAGTGTCGGACCATTCCTGCACAAGGAGATAGAGTTAATTATTCTTATTCGAGAGCATTCATATTCAAGAGATACTTTAGGGAGCCATTCTCAGGTCACTTCTATAATCTTTGATTGACAGCAAGAAAGGTGCTGTAAAGATTTTTGAAAGGTGTCGCCCTTAGGAACGAATCCGAGTATGGTTGTGGACCGTTCGGGGTTGCTCATCACATGTGTAAGTCGTTCTTCAAGCACTAACCTTTAAAACTGGTTTTATGCAAGAAATCATTTTTTTATGAGGTATCACTCCTGGGAAGGAATCCCGAGCATTGGACCGCTTAAATTCGGGATCGCTTACATGAGTAAATCGCTTTCCAAATGCTAACCTTTAAAGCATTTTTTGATGATGCACAATTCAAATGCAGAAAGGAATCTAAATTCTAGATCTCATTTTTTTAGTTCAGTTCAGTTGATGATAATTTCTATTTGATTAACAGACCCTAGAGTTCGGTACTTATCTGAGTGAGGGGCTTTGCATGCCCACTGTTTATGGTCCTTGCTGGTTGCCCCAGCTATTTGCTTCATGGTAGAAGGAAAGTTTGAATGAGAGGACGCCTCCTGGTTGCCCCCTTGCTGAGTTCCTTCCATAGCACTTTTCCCTGTATGAGGCTTCTTCATCTTCTAAAAGCTAGATCTAGGAACCTGTTTTCTAGATCTAAATTTTTCCTTTCAGACCTAGAGTTGGATTTTCTTCCTAACATAGAATAAGCTTCAGATCTAAAATTCCCTTATTCTTTTCAATGAAAGCACCAAAATATTGCCGACAAAAATGGTCATCAACACCCAAAGTAATGTGAAAGCACCAGCCTTAACGACAATCCAGATAACAGCAACATAGATCACAAAAATAAGCAGATAAAAGAGACATGAAATTTTTATAATGGTTCGGCGAAATCTATGGCCTACATCCACTTTATAATTTATTTATCACTTGTAGTTTCATATTACAAGAGATTTTGAGCAGGAGGGAAGAAGTCATATTTTCTATTTCATTTTCTTCCCATTTTCTTTTGCAATACTAGGTGTATTTATAGCTGTAACCCTTGATCCAGTAATGGTATGGAATTGTAGTGACGCTGACTAGGCTGATATTAATTGCACCATAATCTTCTTATTTAAGGTAAGGATGAAGGTAATTAAGGAATATTTGATATGGAAATGGTTGGCATCGATTATTAATAAATAAGCAGGTTATCATGGCATTTATTGGGCATTAAATCCGGCTTTGATGGGTAATGAATTGATATTTATGGTGGAGATATGGCTGGTTTTTATTAAGTAATGAATTGATATTTATGGTGGAGATATGACTGCTTTTTATTAATTATTTGAGGTAATAAATGCAAGAAAATCAGGAAGTAAATTTTTAATTTCTTCTTCAAGGATGATGACTAATTTGTTGGATAACAGTATGTATGTATTGCTGAGAACATAAACTAATGGGAAATGCTACCACGATAATTGAGGATGACTGTTTGGTTGAAATTCGTCACTAAATCCATCGGAAAAATAATAATTAAGAATCATATTTCCTGATGAATATACCGACATTTATTACAAAACACTTTTCCTTGTGGCGTCAGTAAATCCATCGTAGAATTTCTGTTGCTGGTAAATTTAAAAAAATACATCGTAAAATCGTTGGTAGGTGTTGACGTTTCCTAGGATAAAACGTTAGGAAATATCACCGTAAAATTTAATGACGCTAAATATAGTGATGTTTTTATTTCGTTAATAAATCTGTCGACGATTGCTTTTTCCGACGAAATACCGATGTTTACAAGCGTCGGGATATACAATTTTCCTTGTAGTGTAAATTGCTCATGTTTTTTAGGGATGTCAAGGGATTTACATTTGGATTGAGGTATTAAATGATCGTTGGGTCTGCCTCCTTCCAATACAGAAGTCTTAAATAACATATGACAGTATCTAATAGGCAAATGGGTTTGTTTCATTTCTAACAAGAGGTATTAGATAATTAGGATGAATATTTTTTCATGACTTACATCTGGTTAGTCTAAACATGATTTCGGTTGTGGGAGGTCGGCGGACTATATTACTGTTGTTGTTGGATCAGTATTTATTAGTAGGGCTGGAATATCGGCTTTGACCACCAGCGGTTCCGCACGGTTGTTGCCAAAGACTCGGTTATGCACTAATGGATTTTGCTTCTCACTAGTGTAGAATCCATATGGGATATGCAAAGACCTTAAAGTTTTATTTAATTGTTTTTTTGGCGAAGGCGGGCTAGTTAACCCTTAGATGAGTCTTTGGGATGCGTTAGTAATATGGTAATTAAATTATAAAGCTGTATCTAGGAGTCATCGGTCTCTATAGCTAGGACTGATTGACTAATATTTATGTTGGAGGGCCCGCTTCGGAGCTGTGGTATTAAATGATCGTTGGGTCTGCCTCCTCCATATCTAAGAAGTATTAAGTGGCTAGAGTTTTTAGGTGGTACAATGTTTAGATATATATATGTGTGTGTGTGTAGGCATGCATATAGTTATACCTCGAAGAAGGTTAGGCATATCATACGCGCACATAGGATTTAACAGATTATCTGTGAATAATAGACATAACATTTAAATGGAAATCAGTCGGCATAAATTGGTGTTATGAGTGAAGTATGTGATTTTTCAATCACTAAAACGTTGTTCTGATCCCCCCTCCCCCCCTTCATTAAAACCCACATGATAGATTTAGAGGGACAAGCTACTGATGTAAGGCAAGAACAGTAGATGGTAAAGTCTTCTCATTCATGCTCGGCGTTGGCAAGGAAAATGGATACTCAAGGAATAATATTGATTACAAGGTAGTAGTCTTAGTTGGTAAGTATGTTCTATTATATTTTTTATTCCGTTAAGAGTTTATATTGATCGCTCTCTGATATACTTATGTTTATTACAGGTTACCAAAACTAAAGATCTATGCCCTAATGGAATTAAGTTTTGATTTAGCCGAAATTCGAGTCCATGAAGGTACAGGTTGTTACAGATTATGTCACATCCACACCCGAAACCATTTTCGAACATTGAACATTCATTTCTACGAATAATATATGGATATCATATATGATTTAATCCACTAACAATTAATATATTTCTATGGCATAAATGAATTTTTTTAGTTCAGTGTAAAACTATTTGAAGTATAAGAAATAAGAATACAATGATAATAAATAGTTTTGAACAACAAATATTCATTTTATACTCGTAAAATAACAAACAGAATATAAATTGCTATATCCATATAAGCTATATGGATAACTCAAATGCAGATACATTTTCTCCAATTTTAGACAATTTTCATTTTTTAGGTTCGTATCCGGATGAATTATGGACTTTTTGGATATTCACTAGTAGGCACGAAAAATGTACAGTAAGAAAGAAGGATTATGAACAAAGAGAGATGCTACATACGAAACATTTGCATTCTTCCTTCTTATTTAAATAATAGATTTTACATCGTCCCAATAACATTCATTTGTCATAAAAATGGATGAAATTTTGTTATTGCAAATATTTTGTAGTTTAAAATAGAAATTACAAATATTTGCAGCTACCTCATTTTACTTGCAACTGAAATAATCATTACAAAATTTGCTTATGTATCACATTTGAAACATTCGATTAAAATTTTATTTTTACCAATACATTAAAACCATATAATATACCTAACAAAATTTATACGTAATATATCAAAGAAATTTTTTTGGGTATATAGCTCGAAATAGAAATTGTGAATATTTGCGATTGTACAATAGTTGCTACTTAATCTTTTCTGAAAAACATAAAATTTATGATTTTACATAGGTAAAATAAAAAATTCATTTGCAAAAGATATTTATGATTTCGTATGTTAAAAATGATGGCGGCGGTCACAACTTGAAATGTTAAAGTAGTCTTAATTTGGAACTTACAGGTAATAGGGACATGAATCTTACTTTTAGGGTGCGTTCACATGAAATGAAAATGATTCGCGAATGGAGAATGTCTTTTTGTACTACAAAAGGGACATTCTAAAATAGGCTTTAATAATTCCGTTAGTACCAATTATATTTTTAATCGTTTTGTATTGTTTTAAAGATGTATTTTGAGAATGTAACTAAATACAAAAATTTAATAATTCAACTATAATAACTGTACAAGTACAGTTAAACTAGTACAACAATTTTGAATTACAAATATAATACCGATACAAGTGCAGTTACAAAATACAAATTACTAACATTGTCAGCAGCAATTAGTTCATTTCGTATGTTTTCTCGAACTTTTGCCATGAAATTTGTTACATTTTTTCAATTGCTTCACGATGGTTGTTCCCAGATGTTCAAATATTATAGTACTTTTATAGAAATTCTTCTGATACTAGCGTCATGTGCCATAAATTCAAGGTCTTCTTCGTTTTATATGTTGGAACTGGGATAGCCCACAACGGAAGTTATCGGTGAATTTTGAAAATTTTTACCCCGTTGGATCTTTATTGGTATTATGAAGTCTAATTTATTTAAAACATTTCTAAATTTAATTTAAATAAAATCATATATTTCATTTAAATTTATAAATTACCGACGACAATTTATTTAATTTATTTTCAATATAAATATATATATAAGTATACATATGTATCATATACATATGTGTATATATGTCCATGTGTAACATGATATTCCATGCAAGGTATAACATGCCCATATATAGATGCTGCGATTTACATTAAAATCGTCATGTTAGCTCATTCTATATATATTGTATGTTGTCCAAATATTTGTATATATTTATATTTGTAATATATATATATATATATATCCAAGTGAAAAATATATCTATATTTATATTTATATTATGAGAAAATATTACGCATACACACATATAATATACTATAGTATTAAATATTAAATAAACATATATATATATATATATCTATATATAAGTCACAAGTTAAATTAATTTTTTATTATTATTTATGTATATGTAGGTATTAAAGTAACATAATTATGTATATATATATGTGTGTGTGTAGGTATATAATTATAAATATGAGTTAGAATGGTTTACATAAATCATAAAACTAAAATAAATATTTATTTATTTATTTTAGAAAAAACTTTCCATTAAAATGGTATATTTATTTTTATCGTGATAAACTACTCACGGTTACACACTTTGTAACTACTATCACAAAACATACCATTTATGGATTTTCTATTAAATATACTTTTAATTAAATTAATTAATTCATATAACCACATTATATCAAGTATATAATAGAAAGAAAATACTTTTGATTTCGAACAAGATTGGTTATCAAGTTAGATATATGTAACAAATTACATAATTGCCTCTAGGGCACACCTCTAATTTTATCAACCTCCCACTTACACTTGGAGTCAATTATAGAATCTTATTCTAACTTCTCCAATTGGTTTTTATTAAAACCAATTAGGTTAGTCCCTTGGTGAACGGGTATGCTGTTTTGCTTTAATCATTTACTCTATCGACTAACTCTCTCCGACTTTGATAAAATACATTTATCATATGGAACAATTCGAAGTATGTCTCTTGACTTCTAGTGAACTCTAAGTTCCATTATGAACTATGTCGTGACATTGTTACCATATAACAATGTTATGAGGTTCTCAACATTTGAAACCACCCTCGACCCAGTTATAAATTTGTGCATTTATATTTATATACATTTCTTTTATTGTGGTACTATTCAAGTTAATGAATTGGCCACAATCTCTTCTATTTGGAACATTTCCAACATGATGATTTTTAATATATTATTGACTTGGTATACTCGATAGCACTTATGAAATTTGAGTCTGAACACTCATTCATAAGGAGTTCGTTGTTTCTGTAAACCTTTCTCTAGTATTTCATAAATATACGAGAATACCTCAAACAACCATTTAGTGAAATCTATTTAGATTTGATATTTGCTTCATGTATCAAATACACAAATAAAACACAATATCGTAGACAACATAACATGTATGATCATTTCTGTTGCCAACACATAAGAAATCCATCTTACATATTCCATATTAAACATTTTAATAAGGTGTCCTTACATATCGTTTAGGAAACTCCAAGTATCTTTTATACTTATTATAAAAGACATTGTTTACAAATCCAACATTGAGTATTAAAACAACTAAAAACTAATTTTAACACATGTACGTCGTTAAAAAATTAGCATTGTGTTGTTTACTTATGGTTTAGAAATATCTATGTACCTTTTAATGTTCTTTCTTATGAATATACACTTCCTCTGCATTTTGATTGATAATCAAACAATTTGATATTAATATCAAAATATTTGTTTAATTCTGATGCTTATAAAATGATACTTTCTATCATTTCTTGGATCATATCCGAAAACTCACAACCTCTATATCGCTTCCACTGACTTTGAGACACATTGGTTGTTATGTGCAAATAGCCTACTCTAAATCATTATTTAGAATTTTCTATTTCAGCACATATATACCAAAACACTAAGTCTTATAAAGCGATAATCTTGTGAAGATCGAAAATAACTTGATTATGTTGAATGATGAATTTATTACGCTAATCTCAACATTTGAAATTTGCGAGATTATTCTTATCAACATTGTTCATTTAATTCTAACTGCGTTAGTATTGCTCATAAAGGCACAAGCGCGGCTGATGGATCACATCCCTTCAGTTACGACTGCCAACATCATATTTTGATAACGTACTTGAAATTCACTTTTAGATCTTTGCATCACACCATATTATAGAGTCAACACTCTTAATGGTTTAATTAAACAACCGAGGATTGTATATTTTCGATATTGACAAAAAATTCATAGTTTCTCTTCAACGTACGAGAATACTTATTAAACATTCTAATGTGATGTGTTTGTGTAGGTTAGTTAATTTTATTTCATCTCATCTAATCGGTTTTATATATGGATCGTATTCAATTCTATTTTACTACCAATAATTTCTCAAAGAAATTCATTCACAATAAAGTTGGTATTTCTTGAAATAACAATTGTTTCTCAGTGCAACGTGTTGGGGTGTCTCGCATTGTGTGGGTAATGGGCGCATATTGAAAAGATGAATAGTCCCACATCATGAAAAATAATGGAGGTGGAGTGGTATATATATGAGTTTGGTCGCATGTAACAACAAGGGATTCCTTTTGTTAAAAGGTGTCGACCAAACTCATATGTTGCCCCAACGTAGGGATGTGCAGACCGGATTTCAACATGGTATCAGAGCCGATGGTAACGCCTGGGACAATGGACAATGCGTAAGAGATCTGTAAATCGTGGTAGCTAGCAGTGTAGGCTTAAGTAGTCGGAATTAAGATGGAGCTAGATCATGGTACGTTGGATCTGGTAGAATGACACAGGAACAAAGTCTAGATATAGTGCAGACATCGTGTTGGCGTATTGGAAGACGCATATAGGGATGCGAGTTAAGGTGGAGATCTGTTGGGGTGTCTCGCATTGTGTGTCAGTAATGGGTGCACATTGGAAAAGAAGAATAGTTTCACATCGTGAAAAATAATGAAAGTGGAGTGGTATATATATGAGTTTGGTCGCATGTACCAATAAGGGATTCCTTTTGTTAAATGGTGTTGACCAAACTCATATGTTGCCCCCACGTAGGGATGTGCGGACCAGATTTCAACATGGTATCAAGCCAATGGTAACGCCTGGAATAATGGACGATGCACAAGACATCTGTAAATCGTGGTGGCTAGCAATGTAGGCTTAAGTAGTCAGACTTAAGGTGGAGCTAGATCATGGTACGTTGGATCTGGTAGAATGACACGGGAAAAAAAGTCTCGTTATGGTGCAGACATCGTGTTGGCGTATTGGAGGACGCATATTTGAATGCGAGCCAAGGTGGAGATCTATTGGTGTGTCTCGCATTGTGTGCGGGTAATGGGCGCACATTGAAAAGAAGAATAGTCCCACATCATGAAAAATAATGGAGCTGGAGTGGTATATATATGAGTTTGGTCGCATGTAACAATAAGGGATTGCTTTTGTTAAAAGGTGTTGGCCAAACTCAATGTTGCCCCCACGTAGAGATGTGCGGACGTGATTTCAACACAACGAAATAGGTACCCATAAACACTTTATGAATTGCCTTTTATATAAACTGATTTAGTTTCTAGTTTACAAAACTTATGTTCAAAACATAAATATGCCATCCAATGATAGACTTTTCTAAAACCCTTTTAGGAAGATTCATACAAGATCCCTCATGAACAATCATTACGTGCAATCTTTCGACTCGCACAACTTACCAACTCTTTGGCCTAGGATATGTTCGGGCTTCTTATAAACTCTTATCTTGTATAATTTTGTAAACTATTGTTTCAATGAAATAATATTAATCTTGTGTACTGCTCTTTTAGAAATGCAAAAATGCGGATATGGTCGAATGGTAAAATTACTCTTTTCCAAGGAGAAGAAGCGAGTTCGATTCTCGCTATCCGCCCATGATGAAGTAATGTCCTATAATTAGAATAATAAAAAAATGAAAAATTCAGTAAATTTCAGTATAGTCTATTATGATACTATTACGATACTTACTATAATGATATTATAGTAATCACTATAGCACATCTATTTATATCTTTTTTCAAGTACATGGGCTTATAGAAAGAAACTAACTCAACTTCACTCATAATTAATCGTACATTGCCAACAAAGTTCGATTACTCCTTATTGATACATCATTATGTATCACATGGAGATGTGACTTTTGAGATTGAATCTTTATTCATTTTCAGGTACGTTCATAACTCTTTCTAATATATTCACTCATTCGATCAAATCGAATCATTTCTATCGCATGTTATATTATTTACTTTCATTTTATACTCTATGAGTCTATCTTAGACATATTATAGATGTATCAAATGTGCATGTCCATGTCAATGATAATTCGTCGGTGAATATGACAAAGTACGTGGAACCGTTTTGATATTAATAGACTTACGATTGCATACATCTATATGTATCGATCCAAAGAGTTCACCAACTCTTATGATACTCCCACTAAATGAGTGCATTGCTTTAATCGTTTGAGATATAATTAACCAGTATCATATGATTCATAATCGTATAATAAAATTATTTTTCAATACTATGGCTTGGTCTATAATTCCAAAATAACTGTAAATAAAATTAGATACTTCTGTATTTTCCAATACATCACTTTTGTTATAAAAACAAATACCACATTATAGTTTTATTTCATAACGAATATTCATATTGAAATATAGCTATGTCTAATTGATACCGAAAAATAGTCATTATTTCACAAATAATGTTCGGTATATTTTACGAAAACAATTTTCATAATTTGATACAATCAATAAGTGCTATATGACATGCTCCCACTATTTCTGCCATTACCGTAATAGCATACTAAATTTGGAGATCCATCTTTCATCTAATATAGTTTATTTATTTCATATACTATAACTATATTACAGCGGAGAGTTTTTTGATCAAATGTCCTGTACTCAAAGAAATAAATCTCATAGAAAACAATGCTATATGAAAATACATTTTGGAATAGAAATAATATTTATTATTCTAATGTTAAGTATCAATTATGATTATTATTACAATTCTCATTTCCGATGTTTCTTTATGAAGCAGAAGTGCCTATTCACTCTTTTCATCCCAACTGTACCTTAAATTATATCTACTCTTGTACATTCATTTTTCTTTCTAAATGGTCGAACCATTCAAAAGAAAACCCTTACAACCACCTTATGCAAACTGATCAAATTGACATTACAGTGATCGAATTCCTAGATTTTTTTGTAGTTTTGGTCTATTGTTACATTTAACACAACACGATCATTTTGTAATCAATCAAATTGAATACTCAATCTTACAGTACTGTTTATTGGCTTATTTCGAATGAACTAACTTCACCGACGTATCATACATTATGAACTATGACCGTTCCCCATATAACATTTATATGCAACATGGATCGAATATCCATAGTCTTATACTGCTTTTAGAGTTCGAAACTCATAAAATGCAATACATGATCTTGACCAAATAAACACATAAGCGACCAAATTACGAACATATTTAGTAGTTGTAAAATCAGGTGCTTGAAAGGGTATTGAAGCGTGAACATGCAAGAAGCATTTATTAGTTAGTATATGTTGAATTTTTATTTGTCAATCTTTGATTCAAATCATTTATATATCTTAATTGATAATGTTTTATCAATCATATCAAATGCACAAATTTATCATTGTAGATTATTATAACATTGTATAGCATATGTTCTTACAATATCAGAAAGGTTAAATGTTATCATTTCATTTTTCTAATAGGGTCCCACTAGTCTTTTATGTTTCACCAAGTCCTAAGCGAAACATAGAAGC
Source organism: Allium fistulosum (assembly GCA_030737815.1). Taxonomy (NCBI): domain Eukaryota; kingdom Viridiplantae; phylum Streptophyta; class Magnoliopsida; order Asparagales; family Amaryllidaceae; genus Allium; species Allium fistulosum. The sequence continues at coordinate 790,662,089 of CM060902.1, read as the reverse complement.
CTTTCGACTTCACTAGTGTGTGTTAGGACACGTATACCTTCCGATTTTGACCTTGAGGAAATCTCAACAAATCATACTCTCATATACGATGGATAACTTGCTATCGGTTGTATCACATACAACTCCTAACCTATGGTTCTTTGTCATAGTCCTGCCTTTACCTTGAGGAAAGCTCAATAAGTAAAGTGGGACTATTCACCCGGACCTATTATTTTGCGACGGCCTAATTATAATGCACATACCTCGAGGAAAGCTCAACAAATATGTGCAGTTATCTTACCTCGTCCATTCAATATATTAATAATACTATACATAACATCCCTAGCTTGAGGAAAGCTCAACAACTAAATAGTGTGCAATTAATTTATTATATGTAAATGATAGAGGACAACTTTATATTAAAGATTCATAGTCTTTAATATATTATATCGAGTGATATTGACTTATGGAATAATGTATTTCTTATGAAATAACCTCGTGAGTCAAGTGTCGGACACATCTGAATCACAGTTATGTACAATATGTATGTATTTATCCCTTAAGTCTGTTTAGGGTTTCTTTAATGTCCCGCATTTAGTTTATACATTCATATTATATAAGTTTTATTATTATATAACTTTTATATTTCATACTACTTATATAATAGTCTTATGTATAATATTATATTAATTAAATCTTATTTAATTAATTAACATTTTAATTAATTTTATATTATTTTAATATAACATTTACATTAAATATTTATTGCATACTATAACCTTTATGGTATTACACATACATCTTATACATGTGTATATTCGTTTAATTAATTAACCTTTAATTTAATTAATTAATTAATTAACCATTAATTAATTTTATTTATTTAATTAACCGTTAAGTAATTTATTTAATTAAACAATTTTAATTAAATTATATTAATTTCAAAATTCAATCCATATACATACATGTATACTTGTGTTATTTTAAACAATTTAAAATATCATAACATATATTATAATATATAATACATGCATATATATTCTTATTAATTAACTTATTTAATTAATTTACTTTATTAATCCAATTAATAAATTTTTTTGAAATTAATATATATATATATATTCAAACATTTTGAAAATTATATTATATTATAATTATTATAATATATTTATATCTTATTTTAAATTTAACTTTTGAATTTAAAATCTTATATTTTAGTTTCAAACAAATTTTGAAAATTTATAATATTTTTCATATTTAAATTTAACTTTTTAAATTTATAACTTTTATTTTTAATTCCGAAACAATTTTAAAATTAGCCCAAGCCCCAATTCAAATTGGGTCTTTTCTAGTAGGAATAACCTTTTAGGCAGTGAGCTTAATAGTTAAACGTAATATGGCTAATATAGACCGAATAGGCTATTGGGCTCCAATACCAATGTTGAAACTGGACCAGCCTACAGCGGAAGTTATGGGTGAATTTTAATTTTTTTACCCAATTAGATCTTTATTGGGTCTATGAAGTCTAATTTATTTCGAACATTTCTAATTTAAATAAAATCATATATTTCGTTTAACTTTATAAATTGTTGACAGAAACATAATATTTCGTGTAAGGTATAACATGCCTGTATATAGATGTTGGGATTTACATCACAATGGACATGTTAGGTCATATTGTATGTATTGTATGTTGTCCAAATATGCATATATATTTATAGTTATAATATATATATATATATCCAAGTAAAAAATATATTTATATTTATATTTATATTTATATTGTGAGAAAATATTTTATATATGTGTGTGTACACATAATCTACTATAGTATTAAATATTAAAAAACATATAATATATAAGTCATAAGTTTAATTAATTTTTTTTATTATTTACATATATGTATGATATTAAAGTAACATAATTATATATATATGTATATAAATAAAAATATAACAATTAAAGTATAAATATGAGTTAAAATGGTTTATATAAATCATAAAATTAAATATTAATTAACTTTTTTTAACTTTCTAGATCATATACACAGCAAATCCGAATATATAATTTTATTATATATATATTATGAATTATTTAGTTAAACAACAATAAGTTAATAATAGAAAATATTTTGAATTCTAAAGTTTATAAAAATCTAGAATACTATTATATAGGTTGCGGAAATTTTTCAGAATTTTCCAAGTTAAAATAATATTTTTTATCAGTTAAATGTTATTCGATCGAATTTTAATTGATTTTTTAAAAATATAAAAATTGGTATAAAAGTTCTGATATTTTTACCGAGAGCATATATGATAACAAATTAATTTTAGAAAATTTGACAATTTTCGAAACGTAATTTATTTTATATGAATTTATTAATTCGTGCAATGATCAAATAATATTAAAATATATTAAATAATTTCCAAAAAATAATTTTCGGTTATTAAAAATCATAATTAATACTAGTATATAACGCATGTACGTGCATCTAATATCCAAAGATGTTTACCTTGAATGGATTTGTGTTTTAAGTGCAAATATTTTTGTAGTCATAACACATTTCAAGTTGTTTTGTTGGTGATATCGATAACAAATTGATAGTAAAATTCTGTTAGTGGTTAGGCGGAAAGGGTGGTGAGATTCCATTAATGAATGGGGTAATTTTGAAATTTCAAAAAAACACCATGTAAATCATGTTGATTTAATTCTCTTTATTAATAGTAAAGATAAAGATAGAGATAAGAATAAGCAGTCTTTCTAATTTGTTAACGATCATAATGTTGATGATTGTTGCCGATCAATATGGAAGATGTACTGATAGATGGGAAGAAGACTGGTAACTAATTTTTCTTTAACCAGTATAACATGCAAGTTTGAGGATACAGTTGTATTTTTTGAATGTCAATCATAAAAACATATGTTATTCAGGATATTGTTTTGGGCCATAAGATTGCTTATCGCTGGCCCAACAGTATGTGACATTTTATAGTTTTGATATTTTTTTTATTTTTGATCATATATTTTTCTTGAATATGTTTCGGTATTATTTTTTTTATAGAATTTCAACCATTCGATCTACAGGATGGCATCAGTTTATGATTGCTCTAAAGCTATCCAATTAACTAAAAATGTGATGTAAGAGTGATAATTTAATCATATGGTGACCGACACATCCTTTCTTCATATAATATCACAATCTTTAGTTTTTTTTAATTATGATATTGATCTTCTTTATCATCATTTTCTAAACTTAATTTCTGGCATGATACCGAACTTTAGAGAAGTTATGTCAAAAGTAATACATATTCTTTAACTTTTTTTTGATTAATTTAGTCTGCATATGGAATTTTCATATTTATTATCTCCAACATATTCTATATGGTCAATAATCACGGAAATCAACAAAAAATCGATGGCTCTGGTGTGTTTAGCAAAGAGTGCAAGGCTGCGATGTCACGGTACGGGAAACAAATTCTTAATATGTTGGTTAAGAAGGTAATAAGCTTTTGATTTACTAATAAATTCTATGACAATCTCTATCAATACAAACATATTATACAATAAGCTTATGTGGCACAACTGATGTTCCCTAATTTCAAAATAAAAGATTCCTATTCCATCATATCCTAATGTTTAGCAAACCAAAAACCGACCGAGTCCCATTATCGCCACCATTATCTCACTAAAATTTATTTTCCCTTTGCTCTAACTACTTACCGAGGTAAATCATTTCCTCTTCGTTCGTCATCAATCAACACCTAATGTTGTAATTTTTAACAACGTCGGTACAGATGGATTTCCATCTCATTTGCTCTAAATACGACCTGTAGGTATTGTCTTTCCAAATTAATCATCGTAATTAAATGAATGTCTAATTTTCAATTTAATTTTAGTTCCGTTCATCAATCACATTAATCGACTCTGATTTTAGCGTCCCATGCACTAAACTATTTCTAGTATCCATTCCATGTGTAGGAAACAACATAGATTTGCTTCGCTTTAATCAGTTTCATTGCTTCGGGGATTTTTATGTTGTTATTAATTTTGAAGACATTTTCTATTTTTGGTTTACGATCACTGAATATCATTACGTTCTTTTCTTTTACTTTGTATTTTGAATTAGGCATTCCAGTTTAGTCCTTCATATCAATTGCCTTTACCTCCTCTTCTTACCTTTGATTACGTTTAATGATTGGGTATGCATTTTACACATCAATAATTTAATCCGTGGTTTTCCATGACCATCATGTTACAACAACTCCTAGAGGTGAAAATATGAATCGGGTACATATGGCTCGATTTTATATTAGATTTGTCTTAAATAAAATGATCTTCATTGCAAATGTTAATCTTGATTTGGTAGTTTGATGACTGGAAATCATAGTCTATCTAACATTCAACTTAGACTGCCTAGAAAAATGGTTATTTGATGTTTGATTTAATGTTTCACCTAGGTTTGTGGCAGCGTCTATGACTATAATCTGACGACAAAATCACTTAAATTTTATAATTTCATTCCAGAAGCTTATGAAGAAAACAGTGATCATTGCCGAGAATATTAACGGCTTATTGCAACTACATGTAATTTGGATTATACATTCCAGGGGTATTTTTGGTATTTTAAAAAGACACGGTTGAATTTCTATTCAAGAAATTCTCATTATTAATAGTAGAGATAAATATATATTTGAAAATTATTAGTTCAATTATTTATTCGATATTGTTATATAGTTTAATACAAGTCATATAAATAAATTGGTTAATATATTAATCTACGTATATATTAATTAATAAAATATAAATAATTAAAATATAATAATTCAGCTGTGTTTATCAGATCCTTGATAAAAAAAATTATTTGATAAATATATGCACATAACCATTCAATATGTGATAATGTTAATACCTACAAAAATCTCACATAACTAACTATATAATAATAACAATATGTATGTATGTATACATGAAAAATAAACAAATATATAGGAATAATGCATCATATATAAGCTAAACACTTACCTAAGCTAATGCCCTCAAGTCCGCTTTGCAATGATGAGTTCTCCTCCATTTGAAACCTTCTCGATTCGACAGATTGCTAGTCTTAGAACCGCATACCCTTTGCTATCAAATAGCAGTTGACTTGAATTGGATTGATTTGAGATTTGATATGGTATATGGAGGAATATTTCGACCACAAGATAGATAGAGGAGGAAGCAAAAAAAATTATTTTTTCAATTAGGGTTGGAGGTATTTAAATAGTGGATGGAAGAGGGAATATAATGGATCGCATCTCATACCAGTTCTCTCTCAATCCGAGCCATTCAAAATCCAACACCTAAACCCTAATTTAAGCCGCTCTATAGCCTCATTATAGTCAAAATTTACAGCCCTATGATGGGCCTTAAAACCATTTTAAGCCTAAATAAATATTATGTAATTAAATCTAATTTAATTGCTTATCAATATCGTATATCGATCGATATATTTATAATCATTATAAATATATTCAATAATATTTATTCTTCAAATCATATTCAAATTTTATAACTAATATTTCATAAATATTAATTAATTTATAACAATTATAAACTAATTAAATCATTTGATCCAAAGAGAATTCATCATTTCGGTTGTTCGACTCTCGAATGTAAATTCAATCAGCGATTAACATCGAATTATTCAAACGTTAATGTTCACAAGTTACTTAGCAGGTAGTGTGACATTTTGGTCAAATTTATCGCTTACTTAGTTTCGATAAAATCCAATTTCACTGTATCAAGCGTTACCGGTTGTGGCATTTATTTACTCCAATTTTCTTTGTTAAAACTACATCACTTTGGACTTATGGAATTTGTTAATGGTCAAAATTCCAATGTCATACATATTCAACTCTATAGTCCAAACCCAAAGTCCTTGGTTCAATAATAACAATTATTCTTAACTGAAAAGCTCTGACCAAAGACTTTGACTTTGAGTTGACCGTGATATTAACCCCATATAACTGAAGTGACGAATCCTCTCTTGAATAGTGTTTCACTTCCAATACTTCCACTCGACCCAACTACAGTCATTCGATGGAATGTCATGCCATGATTTGACTATAATCAAAGCGGAGCTTTTACATTGAAGATCCACATTATTCTCAAGTCGAGAGAATTGTGTAAATCAGTTACATCGATATTTTTTGTTTGATCTTAGTTATATTAACCAACAGAAAACTATCGAGTGAGTCGTTCCATAGTTATCTAATAACTATCAGTACGTAACCTCTAGGTGCCTCCAACGGCCATGAGTAATATAATGCCCAACATTTAGAAAACGTTATGTACTCTAGTCTCAATGGATACATCGGTATCTAATCTCGATGCATCTTAACTAGGAACATTCAAAATGGTATATTTATTTTTATTGTGATAAATTATTCACAACTATAACACTCTGTAACTACTATCACAAAACATACCATTTACGGATTTTTATTAAATATACTTTTAATTAAATTAATTAATTAATTAATATAACCATATTATATCAAGTATATAATAGAAATAAAATACCTTTTATTTCGAACAAGATTGCTTATTGAGTTAGATATATGTAACAAATTACATAATTTCCCCTAGGACATATCCCTAACTCTATCGGTATCTTCATATGAAATTATGAATAGCCATTATAGCAATTGCAACTTTTACTTGAATCTTATAATTGTACGTCTGCATGTCATGTAAGACTGTAAATTTTTTCTAAATTTCGAATGTTCTTTCGATTACCATGTAAAATTTTCATTTTCGGTCTTTGGTTGGTTCTGTGTTTCATTAAAATATGGAATATGGTATCGAACATTGCAGTAAGGAGGTAAGTAGCCATCCATTAGTGGATATCTCGAGTCAACTAAATAATATTGTCCTGCTGATGGATGAGAAAATTCAAATTTCTAGTATTTAGAACTAAATGAATTTTTTTAGCATCGTGTGTAGTTCCTTCCCACCCTGCCCTTACAAACATAAATGATAAATCATACGTGCATACAGTCAAAATATTCTATATAGCAAATCATTCACATCCAACATATCGTTGCATCTCTGCAACATGCACACGTGCAACTACATGTGTATTATCAATAGTCCCAATACAATTTTAAAAGAATGGAAGATATCGGTTTGATGTCCTAATTTGTTCTGGAATGCTATTAAATTTGAGGTCTACCGGCTTAATAATATCCTTAGACATTAACAAAACAAATTTCAAAACTTCGTGAAAATAAACACAAACTGTGTTATTCGATTGTTGAAATCTTTCAACAACCTTTCAGGCAGGAAAAGCCAAAGCAATTATATACAGAAAGATGGCTATCATTTCCCTAATGTAAATATCGGACATTTCCTTCAAATTGCAACATTCCAACCACTCACACAATATTAGAATCTGAGCGATAATCTTCATTGAACGGTTCAACCGTTTAAGTGGAGTTGAAGAAGATGATGAGGCGATGAAATGGAGATGGGTGAACGGGAGAAGTGAAGAGTAATTTATAGCAGGATAAACAAACCGTTTACAAAATTAATGGTTAGCGTCTGACGTGTCTGACACCAACTGTTAATTTACCCTAATCACCCAAATTGACCATTACAGTAGGACCACACATGACGCGTCAGACACGCATGACTCAACGCGAACGTGAACGAGGCTACACATGACGCGTCAGACACGCATGACTCAACGCGAACGTGAACGAGGCTACACATGACGCGTCAGACACGCATGACTCAACGCGAACGTGAACGAGGCTAAAAAAGTCTGCGAACGCACCCTTAATGTTTTCGATATAGGGATCCTATTAAAATTGCAGGCAATAATTTCCTTACTATTAATCGAGTGATATTTGCCCTACCAACGAGAGGTTGCTCAGTCCCACTACTTTACAAACCTCCTTTGAAATTTCCCCGTCAATTTTTTTGTATATATTCCTCGTATTTAACAAATTCTTGTAGAAATAATGTTCTCATCGTGCAAATCAACTTTACAAAATTTTACAACTTGGCATCATTTTGTGTTTTCCGTTTTCAACCTCCATAACAAAATATGAAAATAAAGGAAGAGAAATTTAAAACTTTAGGTCATTACGACGACGATGGAGGAAGGGCGAAGGAAACTAAAGGACGGTGGATGTGATAGATTGTTTTTCATTCTTTTATTATTTCTCAAAACATGAAAAACAAAATAAATTTGTATTATATTTTATATATTAACATGATTTTTCAAATTTGTTTTTTTTTTCAAAAATACATGCGTAGTGTGCACGTTTTTTGGACAAAAACATAAAACTAAAAATGACAAACCAAACGAGGCCGTAGATTATTCAAAATTTATGACATTTCAAGGCTATATTTTAAATCAACGGCTGAAACAAATATTTTCGACGATTGACATTATTAACTTATGGTTTTGAACAAGTTAGAAAACCTCTAAATAATCTACAATTTAGTGAAGATAATCTAACATTGTAACTTTATTTTCTACTATAAAAGGAATGTTTAATTTTAGCCCCTAGTTATTCAGTACACTATTATGTAAAAATGCTTTGATGATACACATTGCTATACTACGGTTTTAGTCCAAAAATCAGTGATAGCACAACAACAATTGAAAATTCTGTGGTGAAAAATGTCATACAAAACATGGGCAACAATAGATGAATTTGTACATTTATTTCAAGCAAACTTGAACTTAAAAGCATTTGAAGAGGGTGCATATATTACAGCAAAATTTTATGTCTCTTTAGTAAAGAAGTTAGAAGCGTAAATTACAGTAGGGTACCATTAAGTTATTAACATTACAGCATTTCATCTTCAGTTGCTTCAGAGTTTAGGACAAAGCTCGGAAACGCTATGGTTATGTCCCTGAAAATCAGGAAGGGAGATTTAAGAAGGCATTTAAGAACTACAGCTTTGCTCCTGGAACAAAATAAGCTTTGCTAGAGAAAGCCTTGCATGAAAAGAATACTTAAGTTTCAATGTAAACTTTGCATATCTCAAAAGCTATGTTCAAAAATTTAGAGCAAGTTAAAGAAGGTTAATTAACCAGAGAGTACATGTCTAATGAACTACCTAAGAGGAAGGCCGCAAATTCTATTTATACACCTGACGTACACCATTCATTCTATTCAAAAATATATCGACAAAATTACTTTGTTCCCCCCTTAGTTAAAGTGCTAACATATTTTTCCATAAAAATAAACAATAGATCTTTTAAGCATTTTAACGAATAAGTTAATTAATTTTTTAATCAAGAAATCATAAGTATCAACTACCACAGATTTCATTCACATCTCACATTTTCGATTTCAGACTAACATCTTTCTGAAGAAAAGAATCATTTTTGTTGAAAATGAATGTTTGACATAAAGACATAAAGATACTACAATTTTATATTGGATTTCGATTTGATTTAATTTTGAAAATTTCCAGATATTTTGTGTGAATGGATCAGAAGTTTGAAGGTGAAGATAATAGAAAGTGAACATAGAGGCAATTGGAGGAGAAGAAAAAAAGATGCAAGTAATTTATGGTACATACTATTTGCCAAAAAAGAATGCAGGTCAAAAAGTGAAAAACAAGCTCACTTTAGGTATGGAAGTGTCATGTTCTTCAGTAGTGCAGGGTTTTTTGATGCAAATTCCTTCCATTCATCTTTATCTATTCTTCCATCGCCATTAGAATCAGCTTGGTTGAACGTCTAGAAACAATCAAAACCATGTCCACAAAAAGAAGTTAATAATATGTCAACATAGATATTAAAAGAGTATAGAATCAAATTCCTCACCTTGTCAACAATTTGTTCAACAACATCGTCTGAAAGATGTAGATCCGACTCGTTTAGAATGGCTATAACCATTTCTTTTAGCTGTTAGATACAAATATTTTGCTCGTTCTATTAGTTACATACACAAACAATTGAATATTGGACAACAGTTTATGCATATGATCTGATATGTAAATGTATACAATACACTAAAAATCAATATCACGCCATAGATCCTCACCTCCTCATGTTCAATAAAGCCAGTGTGCCTCAAGTCATATAAGTTAAATGCAACTGCAAGAGATAAACGAAAAAAAAGAAAGAATTTAAGTTCGGATTCTATTATTTACATTTTACGACTAAGAGAACTTGTGTAAGAATGCTTTCTTACATGAAATCTTTTCTGATTCTGGTGCATCAGGATGGAAAATGCTTAAAGAACGGACAAATTCTCCAAATTCAATAACCCCATTACGTTTCACATCAAACAGATCAAAAATCTGCATAAAAGTGTAAAAGCTCAACTATTTCATATTTCTATGGAGAATATAAATGAAGTTAAGGAAACATGTCTTTAACTTCGTCGACAACAAAGCTATTAAGATGATATCACAAGTTAGCACAGGGAAAAAAATAACAACATGAGAATCAAATGAAAATTATCCCAGAAGACTTAGCTTTCATACGTATAAAGGAGAAATTAAGGCCTTGTTTGGTTTATAGTTTTCAGTTTTGGATTTTCGTAACCAAAATGCATTTGGTTAAGTATTTTTGAAAACTTCTCTGCAAAACAGTTAATTTGGAAAGTGTGATTAACATATAAAATTGAAAATGATTTTTCCTTCTTTTTTGCCTTTTGAGAAATATAAAAATACGTAAAACTATAATCTCCCTTTCTCTTCTCCTTTTTGTTGTAACGGTTAAGATTTTCCAATATCTTACTCCTCTCTCATGCCTTTTGAAATAATATTGAAAAAGTAAAACAGAAAACTTAAAGTTCAAACCAAACGGGCTCAAAAGGTCAAATATCTGCATAAAAGTGTAAAAGCACTACTATTTTAAATTTCTGTGGAGAAGCAAGTTTGCAAAAGAATGAAGGAAGAATCAATGATTATGAAAACAAACCCGGTCCGCGAAAAGATTTCTTTTTTTGCTATTCTTGAAAAGTGCAAGTTGAAATTCCTCCTGCATACAAAGAAGGAAAAGAAATAAGAAAAAGCTTCAGAAGTATGTGCTGGTAATCAAGGATTATTTAACTTCAGATAGATGAATTACCTTATGGATAAGTCCATCTTTTATTATTGAGTGGCTGATTTTTTTAAATAGTTCATACAAAGCTGCTACTTCACTTACAGTAACTGCACTTAGATGCATATAATGTGCAAAAACATAACAATATAAGAAATCCTAGAGTTTAAAATTCTACTATAGAATCAAGTAAATTTAAGTTGACAGAGACCTACATGATGTCTCAGAAGCAAGAATGGCAGGATCTTCGTACCCAGGTGTGTGCTTTGCAGGTTTAGAGAAGACACAGCCCATCAAAATGTCAAGCGACCAAATATAATCCAAGATAAACGGATGCTGGCTAGTAACAAGAATGTAACAAGCAAAATTAGAAGAAAAATTAGCTATTGTTATTTGTAATTTTCTTTGAAAGTTTGTATGATGCATGCTAGAAATAAAGAGTTATATAGCTTTATATAATTGGATTTTTCAAACATTAGCATGTAAGTGTAACATTTGATGTTCTTAATGTTCTCTTCCACATCCTTAATCAATCCACTTTTACAAAAGGGGAAGAATATAGCTAAGTAATCTCCATTAAACAGTTTCTAACTATGATTTTCAGTTGCTTCCATTTAAGACTTTTGAAATATCTATGCTTTTGAGAACAAAAGTAGAAATTTCATTGGACTTTCCTATTGTTTATGAAGTGCATATTCACTGAGAATCTGAGATACCATGTACTTTCCAAAAGCAATGAACAACTTTTGACTTCAAACACAATATTGGCGAAATACCATAAGCACTCATTTATGGATAATACAATATACCCATTAAAAGGAAAATTGAGTTACAGAAGAAGGGACCTGAATTAGAAGAAATCCAGTAGCATATAACAATTAACAGATGTCCTTATCAAATTCATTTTCATTCTAAATTCAACGATTCTCGGGGGAAAAAAAAATCTCATTTTTGCGTAGTGCAACATTGAAGCCAATTAAATTAAAATTTTCATGTCAGTATAAAGTTTTTGATGCCAACATAATTTCTAATCATCAATTTCTATACAAAGAAAGTTTAGTTAAGCTGAAATAAAAGGCAATAATCAAACTACACCATCATACCGAAAAGGGAAAAAAAAGGATCTTTTATTCTTATAAAATTACAAAGAACTCACCAACAAAATCAGAGCGCTTTTGATCTCGATTGCTCCTTGCGACAACTTTGATGCTTAATGGGTACATGTATATATATATAATAGTGATGATACTTATTTCTTAATTGACATTAGGAATAAAATAATAAAATAAAATTATTGAAGGAAGGGACCAATGCAAACAACAAGGGTCATTATGATATCAAATTGCACTACATTTAATGGCATTGATGGAGATTACAGCAGAAAAGAAATTGGATCTTCAGACATAACTTTTTGAAAGGGACTCGTCTAATAACCTAGATCACTAACTAGACACCAAATGATTTGTTGAAATTGTGTATTTTAGATCATTTTAAATTAATATAAAATACATCGTTCTGTTGTATACCGACTTAGGAGTTGTTAATGGAGATAATTGTCGTTATGGACTTAACATGTGCGTAAACCAGGAGTTGAACCTGTTCAATACAGCCAGCAGAATTAAAACACTATTATCAGAGTCCACTTGGTAATCCAAAATCAAAATCTTTGTCAACCAACTATGTGGGAAAGTAAACTGCTCTGTTTCCAAACTGTTACGGTTGATGATGATGGCTTGTAGCGTTCTTGGACAACAAAAGTTTACAGAATGAATTCCACAAAATTCGAAACTGAATTTCAGTAGTAAACAACTACTTTATACATATACATATTCAATAGTAAACAACTACTTTATACATATACAATATGTACATGTATATGTGTGTGTATATGTATGTGTGTATATATATGTATATATATATATATGTATATATATATATGTATATATATATATATATGTATATATATATATATATATATGTATGTATGTATGGAAAAGACTATTTGAACACAATTTGGCAACTCTACCATTGAATTGCCCCCTGAATTTCATCTTTCATATAAAGACAAAAAGATTCAATGGTTCAGGTTTTTTGTGTCACCAATTTATATCCAAATAGCCGACCTCTATATATATACACATACATACATACATACATACATATCATTCTTCAATCAACAACGATCAATTCCTAAACTACTAACCAACTTAGTCAACTTTATTGGCATAAAGTAATCTATAATTAAAGCAATTGATTGGTTTGAGAACTTGAAAGAGAAAGGAAAAAAGATCAATTATTATATGAGTAACTATAAGACCAGAATGGTTTGTGTCCACTTTAAACCACTTTGATATCAAGTAATTGAAGACCATCGAAGCAAGGTGAAAGATCTTAAGGTGGAGCATAGGAAGGAGATCTAAGATCATAAAGCTTAGCAGCTCAATGATTGGGAGAATATTGCGAGACAAAAGCAAAATCTTAAGGAGCATCACGATTGAAATCAATTAGAACAAGAAAGTCGTCGATCTCAAGCGAAAGAGGTTGAACTAGAAAATCATTGAGCTAACCATTGACGATGAACATTTGAAGTTTAGTCAACTTGAATTTACAAGGCTCTATGTAAAGACTCGTCTCTCATAATACATATAACCAATGTCTAAATACGATATCTAGCTAGCTTCCAAATATCGTAAGTGAAAGATCTTCTAGTTAAATAAAAACAAACACTATCCAACATGAACTATGTTATACAACTCAAAACAAAAGGATAACATAAAAGGCGGAAATAGATATGTGTAGAAACACGATAAATATAATATATAAAATAGTATATGGAAAGTCAAATTGATATAATCATATATAAAAGTAATCCCAAACATGCTAACGGGATACTATGTAAAGTAATGATATAGATGCCTTCGAAAGTCCAGTAACCTGGTAGCGATCCCCAAAATACCCGACTCTCATCATACTATTTAGAGTACTTGAAGATGTCATAAAAAAAACCAAGGCAAAATGCGAGTCAGACATACACCTGATGTAAGAGAAGCTATTTCAAAATATAGTACATACGAAACCTATATATACATATATAAAATGAGAAATTCAATAGTTAGAGGCATTAACTACTATCAAACTTCAAATGCGTTTTCTCATGCATCGACGAGTCAACACAATAAACAATCATTTTAAATATGAACAAATACGAGACTAGAATGGTTTGTGCCCATGTTAAACCACTTTGATATCAAGTAATTAAAGACTACCAATGCGAGATGAAAATCTTAAGGTGGAGCAAAAGAAGGTGATCTAAGATCATAAAGCTTGGTAACTAAATGATTGGGAGAGGAACGATATACAAAAGTGAAACCTTAAGGAGCAACACGCGGTTGAAATCAATTTGAGCAAGAAAATCTTCTATCACAAGCTTAAGGTCATCGAGTTGAACGGGAAAATCAACGAGCTAACCATTGACCATGAACATCTTAAGGTTATGTGAAGACCCATCACTCATGATACCTTGAGTCAATGCCTAAATACAACATCTAACTCTCGAATACTATAAGTGAAAATCCCTCTGGTTGAATAAAAACAAAGACTATTTCATGTGAACTATGTGATACAACTTACAACAAAAGGATAACATATAACTCAGAAATAGATATGCCTGAAAACATGATAAATATAATATATAAGATAGTGTATAGAAATTCAAACTGATATAATCGTACATGGAAATAATCAAAATAAAACATCTATGTACTAGCGGGATACTAAAAATACATCAAATAAATTCAAATGTACCATACCGGTCACAGCCTATTCATTTGCTTGGCTGGTTTCGGCATTCCTTGTAACATCGTTCTTTACAATTAATAATTGTACCTTTCCTTATATATACATAGTCTCATAAATAGATGGTAATGTCTATCATTAATAATGCTAAATATTTGATACGTAAAGCAACGATATAAATACCTCTAAAGTCCAATAACCTGCTAGCGGTCCCAAAACACCCGACTCTCATCATACTCTTTAAATTACCCGAGAGATGTCATAAAATGAAACAAACCGAGGCAAAATGCAGGTCATACATACGTCTGATGTGAGGGGAACTATTTCAAAATATGGTACATAAGAAACCTATATAATGAGAAAGATGCCTAGAAGTATTAACTACTATCAAACATCACCTGCCTTTTCTCATGCATCAATGAGTCAACACAGTAAACAGTAGTAAATGTCTATGAAATGCCCCTTCATGTCCAATGCCTACAAATGGATCTCTTGCGCTGCTAAACACTCGACCCATGGAGGTCCATTTTAAAACTTGACTTACAATCCAATAATCCATCGTACACCTCATAATACATAGATAAAATGTAATAGAATGTGTGTGTGTGTGTAACATACATGATAATAATATGATCGAAGTAAAGTACTCTTAAATAAACTCTAGGATATTAAAGTACAGAACCTCCCAAATGACCATGAAGAAAATAAATGAGTTAATGTCTCTTAAATACATAAGTGACTGCATATATATTTGTCTCTAATAGTTTAATTAGCTGTCGACTACTCAAAGCACTACACATCGGAATATATATAATAAAGCTCCAATAGAATGGTTAATATACGCCCTTCTTGCTTGTCTCTACTAATCAACTACCATACATAGTCACACTAACAGTCTCTCAGCCTGCTTGCAAGAGTACCCGAGAGTAATAAGTAAGGGACAACACAAATAACTTTGGGTCAACCAACAGTCTAGTGTAAATGGCCCATCTATCCAAAATAATATATAAACCGATATATATAGATATTATGTATGAGTATAAAGAACCAATATAAAGAACCAATACATATCCCTGTAAGAATGGTCATGAGACATGCCTATTGCACTGTGTTTATACCACTCTTCTGCATGCAAAAGTATTAGCACATAACATGTCTAATCTACCAATAGGTTAAAGGGATTACTACTTTACATTAATAGGTTATATGGTGTTTGGGTATAAGACTTAAAATAATACTACAAATCAAACAAGACATCCAATGAACCTAAAACTGCACTCATCCTCACAATCCCATTGTGATTCATGGATATTTGATAACATTCGTTTCTAACCCCGTCACAAAGTCAGTGAAATCACCAGAAGCTTATTGTAGAAGACAGTTGTGTACAAGAAGAGACCCTATCAAAAATCACATCGTTAATGCTCTCACGGTGAGTGTGACCCTATCACTAGTGCGCTCATGATAAACACCACCACCTCAGGTAACAATCTCCATGTAACAATCCTCATGCCTCGATTACTAATGCTTTCATGGCACACTCATTTTGACAGTGGAATATTCTTTATCTACGCTTTAGTTCCTCATTTGAGTTGACTGCAGATCCTATTTTTCCCTAACAACTGCTAATGTACCTATAATAACTTATTCCATTCTCATTTTACACAAAAGGTACTCATTTTGTCCCCTAGACTCTCGTTCATCATTATGTATGTTCAATAATCAAAGTTCTCAAAATATCATCAAATGTTACAAAGATGTAGTTCTTGAAAATTTTGTCTTAGTGGTCCAAGGTACATAGAATTTGGAATTGGAATGAAGAAGTTATGGCTCTTGGAAGTTCTGCTCAACTTTAGGTCGACCCTATGGTTGAATCAAGGTTTTCCTCGGGTATTTGGAGCTTTAACCCAGGGGTTACTCCGGGCCAGGAACGCACTTAACTACAAGTGAAGACTTGCATATAATGCGGTTCATTCAACTGGGGTAAACTACGAGATTGACACTACCCCGACCCAAAGTATGCTTTTGGTCTGCTCTAAATCATTTATATGGTCCATCAAAGACAGAACTGCATAATTTGGTTCATTAAGTGTTGGAACCATATGCGTTTGGTAGTCAACCGAACCTTTTCCTTAACAAAATTTTTCCAAGGAAACACTCTATTTTGTGACCCTGATCGTACTCTGGATCTTGCATGCCTTTGAGTCGAAGCATGCATCATGTCAATATTTCGAAGCTTGACCAAGAGCTTTCTCCAGCTCTTCCATGCTCCTACCCCAAAGCTTGCTTCCCGACCTACTTTAGCATGCTAAATTTTTGTTGCAAACTTCGTTTTTACTTTGCCTTAGCTTTAAGTGTGCTCCACTTGACCTTTTCCAACATTTTCGAGCTCCAAATCGAGCATCCATAACCCAAGCAAAGTATCTCCAACACTCACAAGTGTGTTCCCAAGTCCCAAACAATTATTCAAGCATATTTATGTAATAAAAACATACAGACAACATATGATTAAATATATGAAGCCATCCAAACCTTTCAGCAAACACCTAAACTACATATACAAGTATATATGATCTTAATACATAGGAGAACATTGGGGAAAATTTGATTCTAGTTTAAAAATGTATTTAAACTAATTTTAAAATATTAAATACACATATACTTGTACAAATTTATAAACCACCACCAAATTTAAGCTTTAATCTTAAAAAAGCCTTGAAATCACCTAGGTATAACTCGCAACCAAAAGGTAATATATAAAATAGAAATAGATATACCTAGAAACATGATAAATATAATATATAAGATAATATATAAAATTCATACTAATGTAAACGTACATGAAAATAATCAAATACACCATCCTCATACTAATTGGATACTAAAAATACATCAAATACTGTATATAGTCCTGTACATAAATGATAATGTCTATCACCCACAAAGCTAAGTATTCAAAATGTAAAGCAATGATGTAAATACCTTTAAAAGTCCAATAACCTACTAGCAACCCTCAAACACCCGACTCTCATCATACTCTTTAGAGTACCCAAGAGATGTCATAGAAAAAATAAACCGAGGAAAAATATAGGTCAGACATATGCTACATGTGAGAGGAACTTATAACACCCTAGATTTTTAATAAAAAGAAATAATTAATTAAAAATAGCATTTTGATAATTTGTCATAAAGCTAAAAAACTGTATTTTTACTAATGAAGAAATTTAGAGGATCTGACATTTCCATTGCATACAGTAAATTTTTCTAGCCCAAATTTATACATAGAATGTCAAAAACTAACATTGGATAAAGGAGATACAGATTATTTACCATAGCACGCTTTTCAAAGCGAAACAGGTCGAGGCCTAAGGGGGCTGAAGGGAATTTTGGGTTTTTTGGCTATAAATTGGAAGGATACGTAATCCAAGCTCATCCTATTCCCAATTCTCTTCATTCGTAGCTACTGCTAAACCTTAATCTAAAAATTATGTTTCATTTCCTTCTTTTTCCTCACTTCTAAATCAAGTCTCCAAATAAATTTAGCAAATCAAATTAAGAAATAGAAGAAATTAAATCAATGCACTAGTAACATAGAAGCACGAAAATCAAATCAAAAGGTGGAATTCGAAGATTGCTATCGAAAAATTATCAAAACAATGTATAGAAATAAGTGAGATTATTTACGAAATGAATATGTTGTTAGATAAGCATTTGAGTTTCACTTATATATTTATTTAAATTCAAACATGATTTATAAGTTAGATTAATGTTTTTAAATTAAGGATTTATGCAAATTGGGTAGTTTGGAAAAACCCGTAATACTATTTTGATAGTAGAAATTCTTGTGGATTGGAGGGAGTATAGTTTGATTGATAATTCACCTTAAAATCATATCGATTTAATTCTATGCAATAGATGTGAATTAACTAAGTAAATAAAAGTGAATTTATATACATAAATGGATCATAAATAGTTTATGTGGTCAACTAGATAAATTATACAAAATGTGGATGTAATAAAAGTTGTAATTACATATAGATAATGGTTTAAAAGTGAGATTATATGAATTCAAAATTTATATTTAAAATTCGGATAGAAGATTTAATGATAAAAGAGTAAAACTAGATAAATAACAGGCTAAAAATGTTGAAAAATCCGTTTTTAGGAAAATGGTTGGATGACCATGTTTGAATGGTTGACTGATTGGTTTTAAGGAAAGATTGGGAAAATACGAGTCAAACCCAAGGAAAAATAGTTCACTTTCTGGGACGAGCAATCAACTAACCATAAGTCATCAGTCGATTAAACTCTTAAGGAGTCGACTAACTGGAATTAAACAGTCAATTGATAACCGGTTGAGGAAAAAAGTGGTTGTAGGTGAATAATCGATTGACTATAAGGCACCAGTCGATTGAACACTTAAGGAGTCCACTGATTATGTTTATCCAGTCGACTATTACGTTGTTAAGAAAAATATATATATTAGGGACCAGTCGACTGACCACGTCTATTCAGTCAACTTATAGCTTATGGGTAGCTTGGTTGAACCTAAACCCAAGCAGGCCAAGTATGATAGCTTGGGGATTCATTTCCCAATTCCTTGACGTTATGGAGTTTATATAGCTTGAGGATGCTATATATATGATACTCAATGGGGCATGCGATTATATCATAATTAATTGCTCTTATTGTTACTGTTAGCGCCCCACTCGAGCATTTTAACATACAGACTACGGGGGAGTAGCGGAGATACCGTGTTAGTAGGGTTTACACTGCTCAGTTTGATATACCTACAGGGGAGTCGAATTGCTATCGGCAATTTCTAGCGGCTAAATGATATAGAGTGCAGGACCCGTTTACCAATGAGGTTTGTTTACTCGATGCTTTGGTAGGCAGTTTGCCATCGAGATTGTATACTCGATGTGTGCATAGGCATTGTGATTGTATATGCTAAGAGGTTTACCATTGGTTACTCAATGTATGGTTAGGTGGTTTAATATCAAGATTGTGTACTTGATACATTATTAGGCTTACCTAATTCTGGATGTCCAACTTTCGGGTGGGATTCTTTGTGGATTATTATCTGATTTTAGGCGTATTATAGGCTATTACCCTACATTTTGTTAATTGTCTAATTTGTTAGATGTAGTACACACATATAAATAAACACCCTTAGGTTGTGTAGATTATAAATGATAATTTAATTGCCTATCAACATTGTACTACTAGTGATATTTACTACTCACCAGACTTTGTCTGATCCCCTCTATTTTATACTTATTATAGGATTACAAGATAGTAGAGTGGTATAATGAGGATAAGAAACGTGGACGAGGTGACCATGCACTTTTGAATTACATTTACTTGTTGTCATTCCATAAGTACTTATTGTACTTTTCAGCTAAACATCTATCATATTTCCTATTAGATATTATAGGAAACTTTATTTAAATGTTTCTAGTATGGATCACTATAGTTTTAAAATAGACATTATTTGATTTACTTTAGTATTATATTTTATTCCATCTGCTATGAGATCTAAATGAATATTATATCAAAAGTTTATATTTATCGTTGTACCATATAACTCATCAAAAACCTAATGATCTGTACTTCATGGTAGGACCCATGTTTGAATTCCGCTTTTGGGCTTTGAATCAGTGTGTTCAGAGTGCAGGTTATTATACCTGATATCTGAACTCAGGTTTAGGACTCCTTAAGGATTTGGAGCATATTGAGAGAGCGTACTTGTATATTTAAAAAAATTATTTATGTGTATATATAAGTATAACATGGATACACATACATAATTCCAGTAATACTTACAATTATCTGATAAAAGTTATAGATAATTCTTATTTACCGATAATAGAAAATCAAGCAATCAAACTAGAAATAGTTTAGGTGTGGTGGCAGCTAAGGTTCCGTTGTGAACATTCCATTATAATTCCACCGGCATCTATAGGCAAGAGGACAGAGTGATGTTAAATTCAAAGAAGGACCACAGCTCAAGCATATGGTGTAGTTTTACCCCTCCGTCGGCATTGGATTTTTCCTATATAGTGTTGGAATTTCAAAAGTTTGGGTGGAAAGTGTTATATGGGGACTGAATTAATTATTGAGAGTCCGGCATAGCTAAAAATAAGTGTGATGTTGATAAGGTATAATGGAGACATGGAGGTAGGACTCCTCAAAGTTAGAGTGAATCCCTCGGTTAAATTAGAAGTTGTATTCATATATAGGAAATAGTTGTAGAAACCCTGTTTGACTTGGTAGAAGAGGTGTTAAAACCCTACGCACTTGAAACATTGACCTTTTCAATGAACGTTTGAGTTGGTGGGGTAGAGTGCCAAACTGAACTTTTTTTCCATAATAATAAAGAGAAAACACCATTTTTGTGTCATTTTAACCAAAGATTGCTTGAGTTGTCAGAGTTTAGCATAAGATGTGATTTGGCTAAAGCTTATTTAATTTTAAAATAAAGTTTCTACAATACAAGATTGGCATGTACCAAAAATGCTACAATTGTAATAATTTTTTTTTTGGTTTGGCTGACTATTACAAGAAGTTTATTGAAGATTTCTACATCGTTGACATGCTTTACGAAGAAAATTTTAGTTTTCTCATGGAATTTGGAGGGTGAGCATACTTTTATTAAGTAAAAGAAATTATTGATTACTACACATGTTTTAGTGCTTTCTGATGGTTTAAAATCGTTTGATGTGTACACCTATGCATGTGGTATACAGATTGGCACTACTTTGATGCAGGTGGGTAGAATTCTTTGTTATGCTAGCCGATATTTTAAAGTACATGGGAATAATTACCCAACTCGTGATCTTGAGTTGGCAGCTATTGATTTTGCTTCCAAATCTTGAAGGCGTTATATTTTAGGGGAACAATTTGAGTTATTTACTGATCATAAGTCCCTTAAGTATTTGTTTTCCTAATAAAATTTTAATTTGAGGCAATAGAGACGGATGGAGTTCTTAGCATCATCGATTTCAATATTTTGTAAACCGTGGGAAAAGGCAATGTTATAGCTAATGCCTTGATTACGACACATGATATTGTACTCTATGTTTTTGGAGTGGAAGAATTTGAAGTTAAAATATGGAAATAAATAATAATTTGCTGGGCTTGTTGATTTATCGCTTTGGCATATGACTATAAAAGAGTGTCGGTGTAACGAACGACCTTTTCGACCCCTAAATGTCGACACTAAATACATCCACGATATCCATGTACTGAAAACCTAAGTGCCAGAAAGACAGAACATTAGGGTAAAAGAAAAAGAAAAAAGAAACAATACAAGGAAGAAGAACACAATATCAGAATTTCACCTGCGGAACGATAATACATAATATCTCAAAAGATCTTTACCAAAAATAAAACTTTAATATACATACAACAATTAGAGTAAACTAACCTATCATCAGCCTGGACAGTTATAACAGCTTGTCCTCATAAATGCCGATAGTTACAAAACAAGTACTGCAGTGGAAATAAAAAACATGAATAGGACTTGGAGGCATCTAGCTCATCTCCTGAATCTCCAAAGGATCCATAGCTAAATTTGAAAATATACGCGGGGCCAACCCGAGTATTATAAGGAAATAACACCTGGATCAGTCTAGTAAACCAGCGTGAGCAACTCAAATCATATGGATTTTTATATTTATAATACCCTTCAAAAAAGGTATCTCGTATGATCACGCCGCAAATAAACATGGATAGGCTTTTACCTTACGATAACCAAACCATTTATATTAGAAAATCCAGTGATATTATAATAATGTCTAGGGTGATAAATATAAATAAGAAATAGTTGTGTTGCATGTGAGTGTACACCACAGCAATAATATGTATACAATAAAAACCTCTAAGGCGAATTCGCTAATTGTGTAGGATTCCACAGAGGTACCATCAGTACTTTGAGAATGGTCCTCCTGCACAAGGATTAGAGATATCCTCTCGAAGCATCGTACATCCTTAACTGATGTACACAGAAAGTACATAGCTAGCTACAACATAAAGCCGATTGCACCACTCACGCATCCATAACTATAGGCATCTCCAGGGTAGAGTCACCTGGACCCTTGAGTTGCTAAACCCCTAGTCTATGCATCCTATCTTTGGTTTTAGTCGTATTCGATGGTGAGGCTACGTCCAACATTCCAACATATGAGTCACAACTTGAATAGCATTCGGAACCACATATGGATTACATATCTCAACAGATCTCAAAATCACACATGTATTCCCATATCTCAACAAATCTCGGAATCTTTCATGGATTCTCACATCCTGAATATATCACGAACAACTATATGTGTTCGAGCATCTCAAACAGATCTCCAATCTCCACATAGATTCTAGCATCTCAAACCAAGCGCGAACCTCTTCCAAAATATAGAACGCGTATATGGTTTTGAAGTGGTTATGGTTTCAAGTTATCTCATATAAGACTTATAAGTACACTCTCCTGCTTACCGGGCGCTCCAAAAACCAATCGATAGATTTTCAATAAACACAACTCCGGTTCTTTTGGAAATAAGCCGACAATACATAAGAGTAGAGTTCGTCTCCTAACGGATGGATTTCCTTATCATTTTTCCTAGAAGAGCAAAACGAGTTTATATGTACAGTATAGCATCACCGAAGATAACTGTATCGTATAATTCTCGTGTTTCTTCTAGATATTTTCAAAGTTATATTTTGGCCAATTTAACAAAAATGAGAATGATCGCATAAGGGAAACTAAGTCCCGTTTACTTTCCATAAGCTAGTAACACACAAAGCATGATCGACACATACAAGCACGATCAAGTCATATAAACGACTTTGAATCCCCTTTTTAATTAATTAATCCTTTATTAATTAAAATTCCCTTTTTCTACTTGTATAAATATATTTCAAATATCTTTATAAGATTATGTACAAGTATTCTACAATTTCCTATTCACTTATACTCTTTCCAATACTTCAAAATAGTATTTATATACTTAACTCAATGGTATAAGTATATTCACCAATCATTAACAAGATTTACATACTTCAAAAATATAATTAAAGAGGTTAAAAACAAATGTTACTTATACATTGTTACTATAAACACCTTCTTTTTTCTACTTTAAAACTTATGCTTTTCTATCTTTCTCTCAAAAGATTTGATACTTGTTATTATCTTCAATATTCCATTATTAAATATCTAAGTATTTCCCAAAAGATTTTAAGAATATTTTACCACTTTAAAATAGTATTCAAGGGTTTTAAAAAAATGTTGCTAAAACATTGTTTACAACAAACCCAAAACATTTCACTTAATCATTATCTTTAAAACTCTCTTTAAAGATTAAATTACATTTATAAGGGTTTAAGACAAGTGTTACTCAACATTGTCATGGCAACCCAAGACTTTCCTTTATAATTATCTCTTAAAATATTCTCTTTTAAAAGATCCAATTATATCTGTAATTTAACAAGCTAATATTTTTACTTAACCTTACAAAATCATTCATTATAACTGAAGTGTTATAATCCAATTCTTCCTTTATCTCTTCATTTAAGACTGAACTTACCTTTCCGAGCTTATATAAACACTTTAGAATACTAAAAACAATTTAAAGGAGATTATTCTAAAATATAAAATACAAAATTCAATTCAAAGGATATTATATTATATAAACTTTAAAAATACTTTAATAGAATATTTAACAAATTTTCTAAAAACTGTATATACTTTAAAACACTTATGATATAGTTTAAAAGTTTTCTTCAAAATACTTGTTTTAAAAACCTTAAAAAGCATGTTTCTGTTGATACCTCAGTTATTGATTTTGATAATAACAACCTTGATAACAATAAGATATTCATTTAAAATATGGATACAAATGTTTTGCTAAGTTATGCAGTATATAGTACATGATATTATACATGTATTTAATCGAAGACTGTATAGTATAAAAGACTCAAAGAATGGAAATGAAGCATCATGAGTATAAAGACCAAGATATGAAGATCTCAAGACTATAGTATAATGTATAGAATCATTGAATATTGTTAAAGTCTATCAATCTTTAATCTTTATTTCCATTTTCCAAATCCTTTATCTTTAAAAAAAAATATTTAAAAATATTTTATAAAAGTTTTTTGAATTTCAAAATGTTTATAACTATGTTTAAACTATTTAAAAAGTATCAAATTATTTTACATGGTATAGGATTTTCAAAAGTATCAAATCATCTCTCTCTCAATCAAAATCAAAGTACTGTCCAAGTGGCTATAGGATCCATTGTATCCAAAGATCAAGAAATTGACTTTGGAAAAACCATCAAACTCTATTTGTATTTGTGTGGGTGTGATTGTAGCCTATTTAAATCAATTGGGTGTGCTTGGTAGCCCAAAAATCCATAGGTATGCTTGTAGCTCGTCCAAATCAAGTGGGTGGACCCTGAGCTTGAAAAAATTAGGAGGGTGTTTCTTGCATCCTCAGAATCAAGATTGTAATTGAATTTTCCTTCTACCTGTTTAAAGATTGGAATTTGAAAAGAAATATGTACAAGCAATTGAACGGATCGGATGTAGGGTAACTCCGAACCAGTTAAAAATTCTTAATGTGATCTCTCTAATTTTTCTATTTTTTACTTTATTGCATTTCTACTTATTTGTGTTTGAATATGTGATTGTTCATTTTGCATTGTTTAATAATAATCTTGGAATTTTTTTAAAAAGATTCACAAAAATTAGAAAACACCATTCACCCCCCTCTAGTGTTTAATTATCCTTAAGATCCATAATTCTGCAACCCACATTTGGTATCGGAGCGTTAGGTTTTCAAAAACTCATAATTTGATTTTTGAGAAGTTTTAATGGCTAGCAACACGGTTGACACATTTGTTAACACTTTTTTCGAAGGATAATCTAATGCTTAGCCCCCACTTTTTAATGGCAGTAATTACACCTACTGGTCATGTAGAATGAAGATCTATTTACAATCTAGTGGTATAGATTTTTGGAATGTTACACAAAATGAGTACACTAAACCACAAACTAATTTTGCATAATGAACTTTTGACCAAAAGGCACTTGCACAGAATAATTCTAATACCGTGAATATTCTATTTTGTTCACTATATAAAAATGAATTTAATAGAGTATCTATTTGTAAATCTGCATATGAAATTTGGAGAACTCTGCAAGTTACACATGAGGTCACTAGTAAAGTGAAACAGACTAAAGTTTCCATGTTAACTAATAAGTTTCAATTGTTCAAAATGAATCCAAATGAGTTTATTTCTAACATGTACTGTAGATTTCAAGATATAGTGCATTCATTGGTTGCATTCGGTAAAATATTTCTAAAGAGGATTGAGTTAGGAAAATTCTCAATTCACTCTCTTCGGAATGGGATCAAAAGACACTTACAATTGAAGAGGCTAATGATATTAGCACTCTGAAAATTAAAGAATTAATAGGCAATTTAATATCCTATGAAGCACAATTGCAGGGCAGAAGAGTAAGGCAATAGAAAAGAAAACCATCGCTTTCAATGCTATTACTGAGGATAAGGATTTAGACGATGACAATGACAAAGAAATTGCTTTCACGGCCAAAAAATTTAGAAAATTTCTGAAATTTAGAAAGATGAACGACTTTCAGAAACCTAAGAATAAGATGTTTGGAATTGGAACTACAACTAGATGCTTCAACTGTGATGAACTCGGTCATTTTCAAAGAGATTGCCCACTTTTGAATAAATCAAAGATCTCTTGGGCAAATGATTCATCTAGAAAAATAAAAAAAGGGCTTATACATTAACTTTGGATGACTTGGATACTTTCTCTAGTGACAATGAACTAGATACTAAGAATGTGAAAATGTGTTTACGACAACAACAGACTAGTTAGAACTGATCAACAAAAAGCAGCAAAAATGGTACCTTTTATTTAATATTTTTTATTTTTTTGGTTGATTTGGTTTTTAGGAATAACATATAGATTAATAGTAATATTGGATGAATATAAGTATATAAGTATATATATATAGGAATATATTAGCATAATTTATTTTTTGGAAATTTCGGGCTATATGTCGACATACCTCCATGTCATATGTCCACATACATACTAGAAAACTAAAATTTGAAATTTCAATTCAAAATCCTTTCAAACTTTCCTCTCTTTTGTACTTACTCCTATGTTCCGAAAAGATACCGTTTTGACCAGCAGAACATGACTCTTCACTCTCTATTAATTAAATCTATCTCTACCCATTCATTCACTCGCTTTATTTCAAAATTCAAATAACTTTTCATTATCTTATCTCCTTAAAAACTCAAAAATGGCTTCCTCTAGTCAAAATCCTAAAACCATAAAACTCTCTAAGAAAACTAAAAGCTTTCTCTTCAACGAGAAAGATGTCATCGAAGTCTATATTGAGTACACTGCTTCCGGAAAAGTTTCTCCCTGAAGATTTGCTAAATTCGAAGATTTTTCCTCCTATGGTTTACATGATCTTTGTTTTGAAAATGAAATCCTTGGTTTAGTCGAATCTTCTCAAAATGATTTTGTTTATTATCTGGATTTGGTCAAAATGTTTTATGCGAATTTAAATGGAAAATTTTATCATGGAGAAGAAGGTAAAGTTTGGAGTAGTGTTAATGGTACTCAAATCATTTTAAATTGTGAACTTTTGGATCATATTCTTGGTTATAAATCGAGTGGAATTGACCTCTACACTTTTTAAATTGATGAACAAAATCATGAAGTTTTTCACAATCTTTTTGAAAATAATGAAGATTTTGAATTTAAACACAAGAATCTTCAACCAAAATCGAGACTTATGAGTCTCATTTTACAATAAAGTATCACTCCGAGTACGGGTAATTATAATAACCCTAATCAAAAAGTTTTTAAAGCACTTTCCGCTATTTATGGTCATCACAACATCAATTGGGCACAAAGTCATTTTAGAATTTTCTATGTAATAGGTTCCCAGTGACCTAATAGTGTTTCTATGTAATCCGACTCAAAGTACGGTCCATAAGTTAAATATTTTTGAATAGTTGACATTCATTTCTTTTCATACCATATCATTGCGGACATGGTCGATGGTGAAGGTAAATAGAGCTTAAATGATTTGTTGTTTTGACATCTTCGGTAAGGTAAACATTTAAACTGGTTCGTTGTCTTGTTTAATTGTATTGGCATACATATGTACATGTAAGTATAAATCTACAGATTTCACTATGTACATGTAAGTATAAATCTACAGATTTCACTATCTAATAATTCTATTTGTTTGAACAAATAAAATTAATTTTTCTTATATATATATATATATATATATATATATATATATCACAGCAACGAATTTAAATATAATTATTAAAACGTTAAAAACTAAGTTAACGTTGTCTTAACTACAAATATAAATGAACAAATAAATATATGTAATTATATACCCAAATTATTTTATTATGTATCAAAAATTAATGTTGTAGCAAAAAAAATTGAAATTGAAATTTATTTTATCTTAAATATAATGTTTATATATACATACATATATATATGTATGTATTAATGTTAATGTAACATGTATTAACTAGTATTATTTATATAAAATTAATATTCTTATTCTATAAAAATATATTTTATTGTTTACAGAAGCAAAAAAATTTATATATATATATATTATTAATTTTGGTCGTAAGGCATTTTATTTAAATATGAAGACTTTAATTGTCTTATTAATTATCTTAATGTATTATTATTAAAAGTAGATACAAAGATCATTTTAAAAAACTATATGATGTAAATATATCTATGGTATTTTTATTTAATTTTATAATATATATGTATATTTATTTATTTAAATTTGTAGATCCAAATCTATTTTCAAACTGTTTAACAAGTTAAATAAATTAGATATTTTGAAAATGTATTTTGAATTTCAAAATTAATAAATTATTCAAAATAAATTATTTTATTTATAATTATGATATTTATATTTAATTTTATAATATATATATATATAATTTAAATCTGTAGATTCATATATTTTTTAAACTGTTTTACTAATTAAACAAATTAGATATTTAAATGAATTTTGAATTTAAAAATTATTGACTTACTCAAAAAAACTTATTTTATTACAAAATAAATATTCAAAATTTTAAATAGTATATGCACGCGTGTGTGTATGTTGTATTTATAATTAAATTTGTTCCGGACAGCAGTGTGCATGTAAAGGGTCAATTTGTCCATTGCAGTGTAATTCCCAACACTTATATATGGGCACATTATACTATGTACAACATTTATATGTTTCATGCACACTTACACAAATGTGAGTATTTGATACACATATACACTTTATATATTACATATTTATACAGAATCAAATCTTTATATAAATTAATTAAATAAAATAAAGATTTTATTAAAAATTATTTAGATTGGATCTCAATCAATTTAGACTTCATTGGCCCAATAAGATCTAAAATGATAAAAAATTTGAAATTCAACCATTTAATCCGTTGCATGCTGATTTAGTTCCAATAATGGTATCGAAGCCAAATAGCCTATGCGATCTAAATTAGCAGTATTAGAGCTAACTTATTAAAGCATTCCCATATAGTAGGGTGTTTAGAAAAGTAGTGTCTAAGGTTGAGTTTGGGTAATCTAGTACTCTACTATACCTAGCTACTATCTTGACCCAAAATGATGAGGTAAGCCCAAAGGTTATCCTCAATATAAAGGCCCAATTTGATTTTAGGCTTGGACCAATTTTCAAAATCTATTTTGAAACAAAAAATAAAATTTTAAATTTAAAAGGTTAAATTTAAAATAAGTATGATTTTATAAGTGTTATAAAATAATTTCCAAAATTATTTTGAAGATAAAATAATTAATTTTGATATTATTAAAAACTAGGTAGATTAATTAAATGAATAATTAATTATTAATTAATTATATTAAATAACATATATATTGATATATGTAACATTATCTTAAAAAGTAAAGGTAATGTATAAATATATATAATTTTTGAAATTAATTATAATTAATTAAAATTGTTTTAATTAAATATTAATTAATAAATAACATAATACATATATAAGAGATACATGTGTATAACTATAATTATTATAGTCCAAATGTTTAAAATGAATAAAATGAAACTAATTAAACTGCTATTTAATTAATAAAATTAACATTAGATTATAGATAAGAGTATCATATAAGTTAAATAAAGTATGAAAGTTATATAATAATAATACTTATATAATATAAATGTATAAACTTAAGGTGAAACATTAAAGAAACCCTAAATAGGCGTGGAATAAATAATATGTAAAAGTACGTACCTGTGATTTCTGATGTGTTCAACTTTTGAATCACATGGGTATTTCATAAGAAATACATTATTCCATAAGTCGGTATCACTCGATTAAATATATCGAAGGTTATGAATCTTTAATATAAGTGTTGTCATCTACCACTTGTATATTAATAAACTACTTGTATACACTCTGGTTGTTGAGAATACTCAAGATAGAGATGTTATGTATAATATTATTAATATATTAACTACATGGGACATGAGGTAAGATAACTATATGTATTTATTGACCAAACTCAATGTGCATATACTATACTAGGCCATCATGAGATTGTAGGTATGAGTGAATAATTTCTTTTTATTTGTTGAGCAAACTTAAGGTTGAAATAAGATTAGAACAAGGAACCATAGGTTAAAAGTTGTACATGATACAATCGATAAAGAGTTATCTATAGTTTGTGGGGCTATGACTTGTTGGGTAAACTCAATGTCAAAATTCCAAGGTAGACGAGTCCTAACACCCACTAAAGAAGTCAAAATATTTCTATGTTTTTTCTTAGGATTTGGAGAAACATAAAATCTAGTAAGAGCCTTATTAGATCAATGAAATGGCAATATTTATCTTATATACTATGTAAGAACATTTACATCTGCATTGATAAATTTGTGAAATTATTTACAATTGGTAAAATGTTTATCAATTAAGAAATACAAATGAATTGAATTAAAGATTGATAAATAGAAATATAAAATATACTTGCTGATAAATATATTTTGCATGTTATTGTTTCAATACCCATGCAAGCTCCTAATTATACAACTACAATACACATTCGTAACTTGGTCACTTACTTATTTACTTGTCTGAAACTGTGTATTATCTTTAATGAATTTCAAACTCTAAAAGCCATACAAGTATATGAATATTTGGTCCATTTCTAACTATATATAAACGTTATAAGGTGAATAGTCACAATTCGTAATGTATGAAACCTCGATGAAATTAGTTCATTTGAAATAAGCAAGTAAACAATAATCTGAGATCTTGTATTCAGTATGATTGATTACAATCATGATCTTATTGTTTTAAATGGAACAATATACAAAAAGCTACATAATAAATCTAAGAGCTCGATCACTAAAATTTTGGTTTGATCAGTTTACGTGGAGTGCAACATATTCGATAACCTTAAATGTTAAGGATGACCAAATGCATTTTTTAACGAGTTTTTACGATATTGTAGTAAGAGTTCTTGTAAATGGTTAGACTATTTAGAAAGGAAAGTGAATATACATTAGTAAATGTAACTTAAGGCATGCTTAGGATGAAGAGAGTGAATGGTCACTTCTACTTCATAAATAGACATTAGAAACGGGAATTGTGAAACAATAATTGATGCTTAACATTGGAATAAAAATATGATTTCTATTCCATAATATATTTTTCTACAGAAAATTGTTTTCAATAAGATATATTCCTATGAGTTCAGTATATTTGATCTGAAAAACTCTCCACTGTAAATTGGTTATAATAGATGGAATAAATATCCTACATTAGGTGGTTGAATGGTGCTCTGTATTTCATATGCCATTATAGTAATGGCAGAAATAGTGGAAGCATGTCATATAGCACTTATTAGTCACATCAAGTTACGAAAATTGTTTTCGTAAAACATACCAAGCATTATTATGAAATAATAACTGTTTTTCAGAGTTGACTGAAAAACAGACATAGTTTTATTTCAATATGAATATTATGAATATTCATTATAAAACTAAAATAAAACAGTGAAATTTGTGATGCATTGGAAAATACAGAGGTATTTTAATTTATTTATAATTATGGACTAAGCCAAAGTTTGTAGAAATAATTCTTTGATTATATAATTATGAATCATATGGTTCTAGTGAATTATGTCTCAAGCAACAAAGGGCAAAGCAATAATTCAGTGGGAGCAACATAAGAGTTGATGAACTCTTTGGATTGGTACATATAGATGTATGCAATCACAAGTCCATTAATGCCAAATGGTTCTATATACTTAATTATATTCAATGTTGAATTATCACAAATATGAACTGGTGTATTTGATACACGTGTAATATGTCTATGATAAGCTTATATAGTGTAAAACAAAAGTAAATAAAATAACGTGCAATAGAAAATAAAATTGATACGATTTGATCAAATAGATGAGTATATTGGAAAGAATTCCAAACATACCTAAAAATGAATAAAGATTCAATCCCAAACGTTCTCCTCCCTTTGATACATAATGATGTATCAATAAGAAATAACAGAACTTTGTTGGACGAAGTATAATTAATAATGAGTGAAGTTGAATTAACTTCTTTCTTTAAGATCGTATACTTAAGATTAGTGCACAAAAATTAATTTCAACTTAAGAATAGTTTACAAAATCATACAAGATAAGGGTTTATAGGAAACCCCAAGATTATCCTAGACTAAGAAATTGGCAGGTTGTGCGAGTTGAAAGACTCCACATAATAATTGTACTTGAGTGATCTTGTATGGATCGCCCCATAAGAATTTTGCGAATGATAGTCATTTAGAAGACCAATTTATGTTTTGAATATAAGTATGGTAAGTTAAAAACCAAAGTAGTTTTATAAGGCAATTCATAAAATATTTATGAATACTCATTCCATTGAACTGATAAACAATTATTGTTTCAAGAAATACCAACTTTATAGCAAAGTAATTTCTTTTAGCAATTATTGGTAGTAAAATAGGTTTTGATATGATCCAAGGATAAAAATAATTATGAGGGATGAAATAAAATTAACCAAACTTAAATCAACACAATGCATTAGAATATCTAATAAATATTCTTGCATATTGAAGAGACACTATGAGTTTATTATCAATGTCAAGAATAGATAACTCTTAGCAGTCAATTAAACCATTACAAGTATTGGCTCTACGATATGGTATGATGAACAAATTCGAAGTGATTCCGAGTACGTTATCAAAACATGATTTTGATAGTTGAACCCAAAGGGATATGCTCCATCGGCTGCAAATGTGACTTTAAGAGAATGACTAATGCGGTTGGAATACAGTAAGCAATTTTAATACGAATAACATCGTAAATTTCAATTGTTGAAATTAGCACAATAGATTCGTCGTTCAACTTGCTTAAGTTAAATATGATTTACTCACAAAATTATCGCTTGGTATGACTTTGTGTTTTCTGGTATGTATATGTTGAAATGGTAAATTTTAATTATGATTTAGAATGGACCTTTTGCATATAACAACCAAAGTGTCTCAAAGTAAGTGGAAGCAATATTGAGTTTGTAGGTTTTTTGCATATGATCCTAGAAATGAAACAAAAGTAGCATTCTATAAGCATCAGAATTGAATAAGTATTTTGATAGAAATATCGAATAGTTTGATTTTCAGTCAAAATGTAGAGGAAGCATGTGTCCATAAGAAAGAACCACTAGTAGGTACATAGATATTTCTAAGTTATAAGTAAACAACATACTAATGATTTTTAATGGTGTACTTGTGTTAAAATCGGTAATAGTTTGGCTGTTTAATACTCATGCTGGATTTGTAAGTTATATCTTTTATAATAAATATAAAGGATGTTGGGAATGTCTCAAACGATATGCTAAAACACCTTATTAAAAAGTTTCATATAAAACATGTAAGACAGATTCCTTATGTATTGACAATAGAAATTATCATACATGTTGTATTGTCTACAATATCATATTTTGTTTTTGTATTTGATGCATGAAGAAAACAACGATTCAAATTGACGTCACTAAATGGTAGTATAGAGTATTCTCGAGTGTTTATGAAATATTAGAGAATAGTTTACAAAAATAACAAACTCCTTATGAAGGAGTGTTCTTACTCAAACTTTATAAGGGATATCCTGTATAACATGTCAATATTAAATTCATGTTCATATCTTAATAAAAAGATTTAAATTGGAAATGTTCCAAATGAAACATTATGACTGATTCAATGATTAGGCTAAGTACATCACCTTAAATGACGCCATGATAAAAGCGATGTATAAATATAAATGCATAAATTTGTAACTGAGCTAGGGGTGGTTCCAAGTATTAAGAATACTACATTATTGTTATATGATAACAATGCAATGATAAGAGTGCACTAGAAGCTGAGAAACATACTCTGACTATTTCCATATGATAAAGGTAGTTTATCAGCATCAGAGAGAGTTGATTGACAAAGTAGATAATTAAAACAACATAGTAGATCCATTAGCGAAGGCTCTAGCTCGATCGTTCTCATCAAACTGATCAATTAGATAGGACAGAGATTCCATAATTGGCTCCATGTGCAAGTGGGAGATTGACAGAGTTAGGGATATGCTATAGAGGAAATTATGTAATTTGTTACATATATCTAACTCAATAACCAATCTTGTTCGAAATAAAAGGTGTTTTCTTTCTATTATATACTTGATGTAGTGTGTTATATTAATTAATTAATTTAATTAAAAGTATATTTAATAGAAAATCCATAAACTGTATGTTTTTTATAGCAGTTAAAATGTGTTGAAATCATGAGTAATTTATCACATTAAAATGAACATACCATCTTAAATATTCTTAGTCAAGGTGTATCGAGACTAGATACCGATACATCCGTTGATACTAGAGTACATAATGCTCTTCAAATGTTGGGCAGTGTATTACTCATGTCTGCTAGGTGCACCAATGGGTTACATACTAATGGTTATTGAATAAATATGGAATAACTCACTCGATATTTACTGTTAGTTAATATAACTAAGGTCAAACAAAAATATCAATGTGACAATATTACACATTTCTCTAGACTTAAGAATATTGTTGATCTTCAATGTGGAAGATCTACTCTGATTATTATAAAATGTGGCACGGTGTCCATTGAACGACTATAGTTAGGTCGAGTGGAAGTATTGAAACTGAAACACTATTCAAGAGAGGACTCATTTCCTCGATTATATGAGGTTAGTATCACGTCAACTGAAGTCAACTCAAAGTCAAAGTCTCTGGCCAGAGTAGTTCCATTAAAAATAATTGTTATTATTGAACCATGAACTTTATGTTTGGATTGTAAAGTTGAATGTGAATGATATTGGAATTTTAACCGTTACCAAATTCCATAAGCCTTAAGTGATATCATGTTGACGAAGAGAAACGGTGTAAATAATTTCACTAATGGGTAGCACTTAAATAGTAAAATTGGATTTTACTGAAAAAATGTACAGTTGTTAACTTTGGCCAAACTGTCACACCATTTGCTAAGGCGACATGTATATGCTAATATTTGAATTGTTCTATATTAATCGCCGACCTAATTTACACCTACGAGTCGCACAACCACATTAGTAGATTCTTTGATATACTACATGATTTAATTGATATATAATTATTATAAATTAATTAAATTAATTAATATTTATGAAACATTAATTATTATTTTATTTAATGTATTAGGTGTCATTCGTATTTTCTGGGTGCCAATAGTAATTAATTAAGTGCATATATAAAAATCTATATGTGTATATTCGATATCGACATGCATTTAAATTGGATTTAAATGTGATCAATTACCAATCTGTTTTTGAATCATTTAAGGCATATTTAGCTTTATCTAGCAGTTATAGGAGGGCAAGAGAGGGGCTAAAGATTCAAAAAGGTTGGATCTATACTTGGTAATAGAGGAGTAAATCAAGGAGAGAATATCTTCTTAATTTACTCTCTCTATAAAAGGCCACAATACCCTTCAATGTTCAAATGACCTTTTGATCTCCCTCTCCTCTATGAGAGCCACCATTTCCTGCCCTTTTAGGTCAAAGATATCAGATCCAAACATCAAGTAAAAAAAATCAAAAGTGGTTCTCCAAGCAGTTGCAAAGCTAGGAGTTCGAATCATGATCGAATCTAGAAAAGTCTCCAATAAAGGTGCAAATCTAAGGCAACATTTTTGAGGTAACATCCTATAATCGATGACTATATGTCATTCCACTAATATGGTTTATATATATATATATATATATATATATATGAATGAATTTATATGCATAATCATTTCTACTTCTTTTTCAAAAGCACTATCTTTTTTCTCCTTAAGAATAAAACTCTTTAATGGCTTTTAAATTTAATTTCCAAGTTTTTAAAAATCAAAATATTTTTAGCTAAATACTCGAATAAACTTAATCCATCACTCGAATGGCGACCGATACTGTTTCTTGCTTTCAATATTCGTCTTCCTTGTTGCAATCCATTTCTTTACTTCAGTGTGCTTTCCACAATCGATCTTATCACAATTGATATTATCGTGATGCTCATCACAATCGATCTTATGCCCAAGTCGTTAGAGATCGTATGCCTTCGTTTCAATCTCAAAAACTGATCTTTCGTGATGCAAATAAAAAAATGGATCAATTCCAAAAAGGGAAAGAAACTTTGTTTTAGATGTGGAGATATTAATCATCTTGCTAATCAATGTTGCGACCCAATTAAGTGCTTTGTGTGTGGATCGTTTGGCATAAAAGAAATGTCTGCTCGAAGAAATTACCCAATGTCGAGGCTAAGTCGAATTCTATTCTCTGTCCATCGTTGGTCAACCATGGATTCCAATTTGTGCTTAAATGTATGTTGTTAAAGGGCATTTTGCTTGATCATTTATGGCAAAAAAGGGACGAAGGTATTAAATTTCTTGAGGATCTATTTTTTCATTTTGAGTTCATTAATTCATCGAATATCGGCAAAGGGTACAAAGATAGATTTGGTGATCCGGAGGAGTATTTTGGTAAAACCGATTCTTCATCAAATGATTATGATTCAAGGGATGAGAATTTTAAGGATTCGAATCAGGTAGTCACTTTTTTCCTTGATACCGATTTTAAAGAAAAAGTTTGTGATTTCGATCCTATTACTTTTGATCCTGCTGTTATTCATTGTAAAGAGGATTCACAATCATCAAAGGCTAGTGTTTTGGTCAATTGTTCTATTGATAATGGAAAGGATAATAATCAGAGTGACTTTTTCAATGGAGTTACTCAATTTAACAGTAAAAGAGTCAAAGCAAAATTTCATGAATTGGACAATTTTGAGATATCAACTATGAATAAATTTGAGTGCCTTGCCTCGTTGTCTATCTTTGATTTTAGTGATGAAATGCCTGGAGCTGATTGTGGATTGGTATATCATTCTTCGGTCATCTGTTCTGATGAAAAACAATATAAGTTAGAGCATGATAATAAAGTTATCTCCGATGTTAGCTTTGGAGTTAGACTTGATGATAGTACCGTCTCAAATGATGTTTTGATGGAATGGTCTGATGATATAGAAATTATGGATTATGATAATTTTGGTCAGAAAATATCGTTCGCTGATAATAACAGTTCTGATGTTAGAAAGGCTTATTGTTTAAGTAGTTTGGATGAGTATACAACTGATATAGAGGCCAATGGTGTGGACAAATGGTTGAATGATTCTGCGGAAGTTAGTCTGTATGTTGTAGATCATACTGAACCGATAGGTGTTTTGGATGACAAGCCTGAAGGTCCTCTGTTGATATATTACTCAGTTTATAAGGAAGATATATGTAATGTCATGCTTGGTGACTTCTACGAATGGGTTGACTGTTCGACTTTGCCTGATACTGAGTTGGATAGCTTGGAGAAGAAGGTTGTTATATGTTTGGATAAGATGATGGATGTAGAGAGTAATGAGTATTTGAACTTGTCTTCTGATGATTCCAGTATTCCACCAAAATGCACAATGATATCAGTGTGCATGGTGCACACTGTCTAAATTTTTTTCAAAGAGTTTATGATAATCAAGCTGTGAGTCCTCTGAATAGGTGGGTGCTCAAAACTTCTGATTCGCAAAATGATAATCTATTTCTGAGTTTTGTTAAGTCTGATAGTAATTACTCTATGTCGGACGGTATCTTAAAAGTTAAGAATGGAGGTCCTTTGAATGTGAAATTCTGCAATTTTACTGGGGAAGTTTTTATTAAAAAGTTTGAAGATAGAGTTTAGTCTTCTATTGATGATGTTAATGACAAACTCGGTATGCATTCTTTTGGGGTTGATAGTAGAAAGGAAGTGGTTCTGATTATTTGGTGAAGACTTTGTCTGTTGATTCAAATAGAGTTCTTGTGAATTGTTTAGATACAATGGCTACGGTGGAGCAATCTTATAGTAGAGAACAATTGCATATGCAGGCGTATGAAGGCATTAGTTCTGTTTTGGGTGAAACTATTGATAATTTGGATTTTAATAATGCAAACAGTGATTTGTTGTTTGAAGGGGGACACTTGTCGTTTAGCTAGCGCAAGTAATAATGGGATCGGCAACAAATCTACTTCTTCTTCCTCGAAGAGAGAGGTAGGCGTAGGAAATCTGTGGCTGTTAGTGGATCGGTTCGTTGTAGTGCTAGGATACGTAGCAGTCAGTCTCATGCTGCGATTGAATTACCTGATTCGAGTGCCATGAGTGGTGCTACGAATTTAGGCTCAAGTATGCATTCCGATTTGGGTAGTTTGTTTTCATCATATGCTTTAGGTAGGTTGTCTGCTTCTAAGTTTAGCTAGTTAGTTAACGATACTGCTTTTATTTTTTTGATGTTGAGATTGATCTAGAGTGCATCAGAGATAGGGAATTTGATAGGGCTAGATCTGTTGGTATATGAGGATGATTAGTTGGAATATCAGAGGTTTAAACGATTTAAATAAATGTTATGGCTTTTTTTAAAGACTATTCTATTGACATTGCATTACTTGAGGAAACTAAAATTGAATGCCCCGATAATCGTTTTTATAGAAGATTAGGTGGGTTTTTTTTTACGAAATGGGCTTTTCTTCCTTCTATAGCAGCTTCTGGGGGTTTACTGATTGGGTGGTGGGATAACTATTTTAAACTGCTTCAATGTATTTCTAAGCAACATTCTTTGCATATTATTCTCATTAATTTCAGTGATAATTCTTTTTTAAATATTTTTAATGTTTATGGGCCTAATTTGAAAATATATCGTCGGACTTTTTGGAATGAATGTCTGGATTTTAGATCTTTAGCTCCGGGTTCTTGGATTTTGGGGGGTGATTTCAACGTTACGCGTTTTATAGGAAAGCGTTCAACTTAAGAAGGTGATTTCTCTACTATGGAGGAATTTGACCAATTTGTTGTTAATTCTAATTTGATTGAAATCCCTCTTTCTAACAGAGAATTTACTTGGAGTAATACTAGGGAAACCCCATCTATGGCTCTTCTTGATAGGTTTTTCGTTAGTGATGAAATTGAGGATAAATTTCCTATCTATAGAGTTTCTGGTTTGTCTTACACGTATTCTGATCATTTTCCTATTATTCTCACATGTGAACATTATAGGGTTATTAATAGATCTTTCAAATTTGAAAAATGTGGTTATTAGAATCTAATTTTTTGAATTTAATTAAAAATAAGTGGATTTCTATGAGTTATTATAATATTAGAAACAGGGATAATTCTGCAAAAAAAATTGTTTTAAAACTTAGGGATATTAGGATTTTTAAAAAAAACTGGAATAAAAATATTTTTGGTAGTATAAAAATTAAAAAAGAAAATATTCTTTCTGAGATGCTTAAATTAAACAAGACAGAAGAAACTAGACAACTAAATTTAGGTGAGCGTAATGTTCTAGCTAATCTAAAAGAGGAACTTAATTCTATTTTAGAAAAGGAGGAGGTTATGTGGAAACAGAGATCCAGAATCCAGTGGATAAATGAAGGTGACAATAATACCAAAAAATTTCATGATATGGCTAATGGTAGAAAACGAAGTAATACGATTAATTCCATTATTGTAAATAATGAAGAGTTATTTGACCAAAGAGACCTTAATAAGGCTTTTTCAGACTATTATAGAGATATTTTTAGTAATAAAAACAAACATAGAATTAATGCTAGATGGAATGATCTTTATCCGTCTGATTCTGACATTGATCTTTCTGAGTTAGATAATCCTTTTACTGAAGAGGAAATTCAGAAAGCTATTAATGACATGCCCGGGGATAAATCCTCAAGGCCGGATGGGTTCCCAATTTTCTTTTATAAAATGTTTTGGGATGTTTTAAAATTAGATTTAAGTAGTATGTTTAATGATTTCTATAATGGACATTTGCAACTAGGAAGATTTAATTTTGCAAATGTTATTTTATTGCACAAAAAAGTAGTGCTAATAACTTAAAAGATTTTAGACCTATTTCTTTGATTAACTGTTCAGATAAAATTATTTCAAAAGTTTTAGCTAATAGACTTAGTATAAGAATGAACGATTTAATTGACTGTTCACAATCTGCTTTCATTAAGGGGAGAAATATCACCGACGGTGTGGCTGTTGTTCAAGAATACATTAATCATTGTTGTAAGAATAATATAACCGGTGCGATTTTAAAATTGGACTTCGCAAAAGTTTTTGATTCGGTAGATTGGGATTTTCTTGTAGATATTTTTCATGCAAGAGGTTTTAGTCATAGATGGATTAGCTGGATCATGAATTTGTTTAGAACCGGTAACTCTAGTATTATGGTTAATGGTATTTTAGGTAATAAAAATCAATCTAAGCGAGGTTTAAGCCAAGGTGATCCTTTATCGCCTCTATTGTTTAACTTAGCCGCAGATGTTTTCGTTAAGATAAATAAAAAAGCGGTTGATAATGGATCTCCGGGGAATGTAGGTAATGATATATCGCGTAACGGTATATCTGTCCTTCAATTTGCTGATGATACCTTGCTTTTTTCTCCCATTTCCCTAAACACATTATTACTCTTAAGTTTATTTTATATAGTTTTGAACTTCTATCGGTTTAAAAATTAATTTTGGTAAAAGTTCTATTTTAGTTTTAAATGATTTTGAAAAGGTTGAAAATTTAATTGTTAATATGCTTAATTGTAAAACTATGAACTTTCCTTTTGACTATCTTGGTTTTGTGATTAGACCTACAAAACTTAAACATGATGACTGGTATATAATCATATATAAAATAAAAAATAGGATTTCTAATTGGAATGGGAGATTTTTTATCAAGAGCGGGTAGATTAGTTCTAAAAAATTCTGTTTTATCTGCTCTCCCGATCTATTGGATATCTATGCATCTTTTTCCAGATTGGGTGATTGATAAAATAGACAAAATTAGAAGGGATTTCTTATGGAGCGGGGAAAACTCTAATAGCTGCATTAAATGTTTAGTATATTGGGAAACTGTTTGTAAATATAAAAAGGATGGTGGTTTAGGAGTCATTACTTTGCGTAATATGAATTTGTCCTTACTAAGTAAATGGTTATGGAAGTTTAAGGATATAAATGATAATGCTAATTAGAAAGAGATCATTTCTAAATATTACTATAATGGTAGTAATAATTTATATCAGATTACTCCTTCGGTCATTCGTAAAGTATCTAATTTTTGGAAATCCATTTTAAAATGTCATGAGATTTTTAACTTAGGTATTAATACAATAGTTCATTCTGGTGATATTACATCTTTCTGGCATGACCGTTGGATTTCCGTTATACCTCTTAGGATTGATTTTAGAGAGCTTTATGAAATCTGTAATTTTTAGTATGCTTTAATTATAAAAGTTTTTCTCTCAAAAATGACCCTCCTTGGAATTTTAGTTTTAACAGAATTTTAGTAGGTTCAACCCTTAGGCAGCTTTCTTTACTTTATGCTAGATTAAATCTTTGTAATATTGATAATGATAATGATAATATTAGTTGGGAATGGGATAAGAGTAAAAAATATACTTCTAATTCTTTTTATAGATTTATTAACTTTTTGGGTGTAACCAATAACTCTTTTAAATTTATTTGAAATCAAATGCTCCTCCTAAATCTAAAATTCACATGTGGTTAATTATGCACGGAAAACTTAATACTATAGAATTTTTAAAAAGAAAAAATATACAAATTGATAATAAATGTTATTTTTGTAATCTGCATTTTGAAGATATTAAACATGTATACTATGATTGCATGGATACTTATTTCATTCTAAATAATACCCATAAAATTTTTAACTTTAATATAATAACTAAAATTTCTGATTGTGAATTCTATTGGAATACTTTTAGATTTTGGTTCAAAAATGATAATAGATTCTTTCTTGACAATTTATTCATTATAACTTGTTGGTATATTTGGTTTGAAAGAAATCAGAGAGTTTTTAATAATAATAACAGTCACTTTAATAAATTGATTTTTATAATTTCTTCATTTTGTTTTAATTGGATCTCTAATCCCAAATATAAATTAGCTAAAAATATCTTATTTAAAGAATATCTTAATAAGGTTAGTAATAATATTAATCTATTTAAACATAATAATAATATTTTTGACATTAACAATTGTAGTATTAATATTTTTTCAAACTTAAATGATGATTTCACTGTGTATCATAATTTACTTTTGATCAAAG
This sequence comes from Allium fistulosum, assembly GCA_030737815.1. Lineage (NCBI taxonomy): Eukaryota > Viridiplantae > Streptophyta > Magnoliopsida > Asparagales > Amaryllidaceae > Allium > Allium fistulosum. Next base: position 790,619,456 of record CM060902.1, on the reverse strand, counting down.
GTCCATAAGGATAATTCTAGATTTGTTTTAGTTATTATATTAGTCATTGTTTGTATTAGTTTATAGATCTTTTAGTTCTTTAAATTATGGATCCTATTAGCTTTTCTTTATTAGTTCTTTTATTTTTTTTAGTCTTTTTTCTAATCTTTACTTTATTTTGTCCTATTGGCCTTACTTTTGTATCTTTACACCTATCTCATTTATACATATATATGTATATAAATTTCAATTATATACATATATGTGTATCATTCTAACTATTTTCTTAGTCATTTTTCAGATACAGGTCTGGGCTAGATATGGTGTTAGTTTCTCTTTGCAGGTACATAGGATTGCTGATTGCAGTGAGAGATTCGTCTCAGTACATCTTTAGCTTCATTATGGCGTTCTATTTTCAAGAGGATTCACTTTTCAGCTAGGCGCTACTTCCAGTTTTACCGAGTCTTCAGAGCGGAGTTTTGCTTTCAGGATCATTAGCAGTTCCACTTCAGATTAGTCACATCCTCGTTCCTTCTGAGTCAGTAGCACGGAGCTTCCTTATTAGATGGTGCTGGCTTCCAGTATCATTGGCTTTGTGATATACTTTAGTATTTTAGGTACTTCTAACACCTTAATATCGGGCGGTGGCCATGTCGAAGCTCGATATTGGGGTGTAATGGGCGGTGGTCTTGCCGGAGCTTATTATAGGGGTACTTGAGTTTTTTTTCCTTTGATACTTGAACTTAGATTTGCTACCTGTCAGGCATGTTGGCAGTGCCTTGCTTTGTGATATATATATATATATATATATATAGTTGCATATGTGCTCTCCTCTATTTCTAGAGGATCACATATTTTTCTCAAAATATTTATATGCATAATCTTTGTCCTGTTTGACTGTATTGTCATATGTATGTATATGAAAGTATAAATCTACAGATTTCACACTATATCAATTCTATTTATATGAACAAATAAAATTAAATAAGTATAAGAATATATATATATATATCATAGTAATAATTTCAAATATAATTTTTAATAATTTTTAAAACATTAAAAACTATTTTAAATTGATTTAATATTGTCTTAACTAAAAATATAAATGAATAAATAAATCTATGTAATTATATACCCTGAAATATTTTATTATGTATCAAAAATTAATGTTATGGAAAAAATTGAAATTTATTTTTATTTTATTTTAAAAATATATATGTATATATTTATTAATGTTAATGTAACTTGTATTAACTAGTATTATAAATATATATTAATATTTCTATTCTATAAAACTATATTTTATTATTTATAAAATATAAAAAACAATTATATATACATATATTATTTTTAATTTTGGCTGTAAGGCATTTTATTTTAATGCATAGACTTTAATTATCTTATTAATTATTTTATTGTATTATTTTTAAAAATATAAAAAAAAAATCATTTTCCAAAATTATATGATATAAATACATTTAAGATATTTTTATTTAATTTTATATACAATATATATTTCCTAATTTAAATCTATAGATCCAAATTTGTTTTTAAACTATTTTACTAGATAAATAAAATAAATATTTTGAAAATGAATTTTGAATTTCAAAATTGTTAACCTATTCGAAATAAATTATTTTATTTATATTTATGATATTTATATTTAATTTTATAATATATATATATCTGGTTTACTAATTAAACAAATGAGATATTTAAAATGAATTATGAATTTCAAAATTATTGACCTATCAAAATAACTTATTTTATTACAAAACAAATATTCAAAAAATTTAGAATTATATATTTTTATATATGTATTTTTATATTTATAATTTAAATTTATTTTGACAGTAGTGCGTGTTATCCATAAAATATTCACAAGAGAAAAAAGTATGAAAGAAGGGGGAGAGCTTTGATAAAGACCAGAAAGTACGCCAGCAATACTTTTCGAGAAGGTCAAAAGGTTGTCTCAACAGCGTCAACAGAGAGCTTTTGACAAGGTCGAAGGCTACCTTTCGAAGGCGGTAGCTAGCTTGTCAACAACATCCAAAGTACTCGAAAAGACACCTCTCGGAAGCAATGGCTAGCAGACACTCTACATTTTGCGCCAAACCATTCGAAACGTCTTGGTTTCGCCTTCATTCACTTCCGCTAGAGACGTATTCAACCAATTCGGCCCTTTCGAAAGCATATGAAGCCTTTCGAAATGGTTAGGGCCACTCTAATTTATGAAAGAAAACCTATAAGACCATTACCATAAAGGCATAAGGTTCCGAGTAAGTCAGGGCAGAAGCTTTCGAAGGAGACCTTCTACAACAAAGCCTATTAGGTGTTTCGACTCATCCGAAGCCAAAAGAAGGCATGTTTCGACAGCGTCGATGGCCAGCGCCCAGGTCGACTCATTTGACACACCAATATTCAAGTTAAAAGTGCAACAATAGACCTTTCGACAAGGTCAAAAGGCAATCAAGCAACTCCTTTCGACAAAGTCGAAAGGAATCAAAGCAAGAGAAAGAAGTCCAGTCTCCCACGGCAGCAGAAGAATGACTAAAAACCCTTTTGACCAGTCAGAAGGTATGGCTCAATAGGCACTCACGAAAGTAGAGGTTGACCTTTCGACCACATCAAAAGCTTAGGGTCGAAAGGTTCCAATCCACATCTATAAATATGACCCCAGGGGTCAGTTGTAGGGGATCCGATTTCTTCCACTTCTCACTTGTATTTTTTCTTAAACATATAAACCCTAATTCTCAAATCAAATTGGGGATTTGGTTAATTTGTATAATTGAGTTCAATAAAAAGAGGATTGAGATAATCTTGCTTACCTAGCAGCCCAGATTTCTTTATTTTCACAAATACGATAACCTGCAGTTGAGTTGATCGAAAGTGGCCCATTCGACCAAGTCAAAACCCTAAGTTTTCTTATTTCCTAGAAGACTTAGCTCAAATCAACTAGATAGTAAGTGTTACCCCTTTCGACCGAGTCGAAACCTTCTCAACTTAGCTATTTCTAGAGTCCATTAGGTCCTTAACACAAGCTCCATTGTCTATGTCGAAAGGTGGTTTCAACAGAGTTCTTAGTCAACCCATTCGAAAGGATTTACCGAAAGAGAGACTACCCTTTTGACTATGTCGAAAGGTACCAAAGATGATTTTTTGATCACTTTTACCTATTTGAAAAGCTTTAGCAATTTCCACTGATTCGAAAGGAGGATTCTAAAGCATTACTCATACTCCAATTCTAAGTTTGAGGTGTTGACAAGTTTTCTTGTCAACATTTTTGGCGCTAGAAAGAGGTCTCGAACTTCTGATCCCTAATCACTTTCACCAAAGATTAATAGAGTACTTTGTTCAAAAAGAAGAAGATGGAAGGAGTCATGAATAATATTGATATCTCAAACGAAGAAGTTAAGCCACAACCAACCTTGGAAAACAATATAGTCCCAAACTTCAACTTGGAGAATATGGAAATTGGGCAACCTTCGACCTTAATGAGGTTGGAAAATAATGAAATTAAAGTCCTGCATCTACAACAACAAATGATAACCATGCAGAAATTTCTTGAAAGAGCATCGTCTCAAGGGTCACTAAAGATTATGGAAGGAGAAGGTTAGGCACAACGTCCAAATAAAGATCAATATGAGGATCAAGGAAGTCGGGCTAAGAGAACCATTGAGAAATCAAGTAGTTTAACCATAGAAAACAGTGAAGGTCACCATGACAACATTCACAACCAAGTCACGGAAAATACAATAAAAAATGTACTTGACGAATTAAGGAAATATGTTATCCTGCAAAAGGCTCCTTTTCCAAAAGAAAATGTGGCAGTTAGCATTCCCCCTCCTATTCAAATTCCCCCACTAAAGTATGATGGAACTACTGATCCAAACGATCACCTCGCGGCTTTTGAAAATTGGATGGACTTATATAATGCTCTTGGACCAATTCGATGCAAACTTTTCCCAGTTGCTTTTCAAGGAGCGACTATCAAATGCCACAAGAATTATCAAGGGAAGACCATCTATTCTTAGGAACAATTCTCTTATGAATTCAAAGCGCAATTTCACATATATAGAGTTCCAGTGATAGATTCTTACATGTTAGCTAATATCAAGCAAAGGCCAGATGGATTTCTTGGTGAATATATCAAAAGATTCAATATGGAAGCATTGAAAGCCGAAAATGTGACTGATCAAGAAAAAATAATGGCAGTTCACTTAGGGTTAATCGAACAAACTCCATTTTGGAAAGAACTTCATATTCATGGGTGTAAGGATCTACAGCATTTCTATCTCCAAGTTGAAAAGTTTATTCAAATGGATGAAATGCATCATGCTATAAAGAAATCTTGGCAAAAACAGTAGATAAAAAATTTAACTTCAAACACATCCCAACAAAAGATCTAAATGGAAAGAAAACAGAAAAGGTAGCCAAATGGTGACATCTAAATCCAGATCAGTTGAATTAAACAAATCCCTCTCCTACATATTTTCCGTAACAAAAAATGATGACAATTTTTCCATTTCCTATAAGACAAGAACTCCTGAGCCTAAAGAAGGAAAGAATTATTGTGCTTATCATAGAGTGAATGGACACGAAACTGACGATTGCAATGTTTTGGCAAAAACAGTTCAGAAGCTAATCAAGTCTGGATTCTTAAAAGAGTTCGTCAAAAAGGATTAAAAGACTTCCTACCTCAAAAGGAATAACTCAATCATTTCAAAGCCCTGCTAGAAAGTTAGAATGATCACTTCTCCTTCAAACACTGATCAGGCTATGAGGACTAGCAGCATTTGTCTATTATAAATCTTCTTTGCATGTAATTTATTTAATTTGAATTGGTCATATGTTAATACAAAATTCGAGTGTCATTACAGGTAAAAAACAAAACCAGTCCATGGCATTCAACATACTCATGGAGCATAACAAATCTCTGGCAACTTAAGAAAGATAACTCTAATGCCTGATATAAAGTGGCTACCAAAGATGGAGCCAACACAGTACAAAGATTTGCCCTCATGAAACTTCATACTACCATCAGTCCTTCACCAATTCCGGAGAAAAACTTACAAATAGACCATTCTGTTGCAGAACAATACTCATAAAGGTATGATAACCTATCTGAATGAGAAATCAACACATTTCAACTCAATCTTTAACAAATTCTTTTATTAAAAAGAAATTTCCCAAACTTATCTTCAAAGAAAAAACTATTTTCGATTACCCCACAACCTGGGGAAAAATAAGTATTTATCCATTCCAAGAACTAATTTGAGCAATTTTCCAAAGATATTATATAGCATTAGTAAATGCACATAAAGGATTTCCAGCCAAGCAATCTCAATATTTCAAAGTTTTCCAAAACTATTGGCAAGGAGAAGCCTATTCATACTTTTTAAAAGAAAAGTTTTAGAAGCTATCAAAAGCTTATTGACAAAAACTCATATTAGAGAACCTTATTCTCGACTAAAAGACTACTGGTTCATGAATCATGACCTTCCAGTCTCCTAATTTGAGATCTGTGTCTCTACTATGAGAATGATTTTAAAAACTTTATAGAGGGTAGCATAAAGAAAAGATTGTCATACATCCAATTTTTATTTCGAAAAGTAATCCCTCGATATATTAGAAGGATTCATTTACAAAATCTCTTTCTCTCGAGAAGAAACCGACATTCAAAAAATGAAAATATTTTCAAAAAGGGTTTCAATTGGCCAAAAATGATTTTCAGGTACAAAATTTTAGCCTACGGCCAATCCGTAGCACCTCTTAAAGGGAGGGGGTCCTGTACCCATCAAAAACCTATGACCATCCATAGCACCTCCTAGAGGGAGGGGGGTCCTGTACCCATTAAAAGAATATGGCCAATCCATAGCACCTCCTAGAGGGAGGGGGGATCATGTACCCATCAAGAGCCTACGACCAATCCGTAGCACCTCCTAGAGGGAGGGATAAGCCTCTAACGTCCATATCACCTCTTAGGGGAAGGGTCAAGATAAGAACCCATCAGCAACCTTTTGGAGGATGGTCAACTTAACATACACTACATCCCATAGAACCAAGAGAAGCCAGGAAGAGGCACCAAACAAAAGAAGAAAGACAAAGATGTCTACAAGTCAAAACCGAAGAGAATAATGGGTTCAAGAAAGAAATCTATCTACTATCTAAGATAAAGTCAAAACCTGAGAGAATAAAGGGTTAAAGAAGGAAATCTATCTACTCAAAACAAAGATGAAACCCAAGAGAGGTAAATGAACAAAGGCAAAAGGGATAAAGATATCCAACGCCAAAATCTGGAACGGACAAAGAGTCCAAAATCATATCCAGAAGAGACAAAATATGGACTAACAAATTTTAGAACATCCCATGCTTAGGAAATAATTTCTACATCAAATGATTAAGAAACCCAAATCCTACAAGAAAAAATGAGACCAGGAAACGGAAAAGGGAATCCATAATGTGGTAGCAAAAATAAAGGTCTATATCAAAGCCAAAAAAATGGAATATACAATAAGTTATCACTAATGATAGTAGAGACTTCACTTGAAGATTAGATTGAGTAAGCCACTCCCGAATCCCAAAAATAAGGTAATCCCTTAGAACAAGAGAAACTCTATAAGTATATAAGGAACCAATATTCCAAATGATTACAAGGTTTTGCAGATATAACCCAACTTCAATATAGTAAAAATACTACTAACTTATAGGTCTAGGAATTTGTTGCTTGAATTCACTAAATTTACTATGACCAGGTGGATTTCTAATTTTGATATTGAATAAATTTATTTGTCAGATGGGATCCTGACAATGTTTAGGTTAAATTCCTGATTTTGTGAACTTTTAATTCCTTTTCATGAAAATTCTACTTTGGATTTTTTCAATCCTAAACTCCTATATTGACTTCTATGATAATTTATTGATTCTCAAATTTCGTCGGTAAATTTCTATAGAGATTTCTTACCGAATTCCTGGTTCCCTGAGTTCTCATTTCCCTCATTGGTTTTTATGATGATTTATGGACTTTACATATGTGAATTTTCATGATGATTTCCCATTAATTGTTTATTTTTATGAATTCATGATTTCTTAACTCATTCATTAAGTTTACATAATAATTTATGGATTTCCCATTGATTTTCTAACTTTAAATTAGAATGGACAGGTTTTTATTTACGTGCTTGAATTCTTGGATTTGTGGGGTTCTCTTTTTATAACAATCTCCTGTTTTAGTGAAATCTAAGTTTCCGTGTTGATTTTTGTGATGATTGATGAATTTCACACTCCTAACTTCCTTATTTGGATATTTGGTTATCTTTTATTGAACTTTCGATTTGATGAATTCTGAAATTACTTGTCGATTTTCATGACAATTTGAGGTGTCTGATAATCCCTTTTGAGATTTCTGATTTAGTGGATTTTAAAAAGTTCCTTGTATAATTTTATGATGATTGGTGAATTTTGTATTCTTAATTTCCTCAATGGATCTATGATGATCCCTTATTTGTTTTCTAGTCTTTCATTGCATTTTCAATATGATGAGTTTTAAAATTTCCTTACTTTATTCATGAGCTTCGTTTTCCCCATTTCTTTGCTGGAATTTTAATGATCCCTTGACGGTTTTCTAATCTAATGAATCCTATACTACCTTATGGATTTTGATGATAATTTGCGATCTTCATATTCCTGATTACCTCATTGGATCTTTGATGATCTCATATATGAACTCTGATTTTGTGAATCGTGAATTTCCCTATTTATTCTCATGATGATTCATGAATTTTATATTCCTAATCTCCATGTTGAAATTTTTGATGATCCCTTATTGAATTCCTGGTCTGGTGAATCCCCAAAGTTCTTTGTGGATTTCTACGATGATTTATGGATTTTGTATGTTTGATTTTCTCATTGGATATTGGATAATCTCATGTTAATTTTTTGATTTCATGGATTTTAAACTCCCTTGATGATTTTAATGGAAGTTTTTGGATTTCATATTTCTAATTTCCATAGGGTCTCTCATCAAATTTTTAGCTTTGAGAATTCTATATTCTACTATTGAATTATGTGGTCATTTGTGAATTTTTCTTTAAGTTTAAAATTTAGTTTCAACGCAAGATCTTCATTTCTCCAAATGGCATCAGTACTAAACTACTTACTACTTTTTCACTAAATGAGAATTACTAACCAATAGTATAAGGATGAAAATAAAGTTATCTTAAAGGGATGAGGCAGGTCACTGAAAGCACAAAATTGATATCTACATGTTGAAGGAGGCTCAACTCAAGGAAGGAATATCTAGAGTACATAGTAGACCTTATTCGAAGGTTCTTCATTCGAGCTAGTGTCTACTAATCAGGTGATATTATTCCATTTTCATAATAAAAGAGGTTTAATCGCATGATATTCAGTTTGTTCAAAAATGCTACTAAATAACACTTGGAACACTGACTCCATAAGTTTAGAAATAATCCATTAAGGTCTCATAATAAGGTACGACTCTTACAAAAAATATTAACTATTTTGCAGGAAGTAAAGATAAAGTGTCATCAAAGTTTTCGTCCAAAAGAACAAAAGCTTCTTTCATACTGGGAGGGGTTAAATGTTATCCATAAAATATTCACAAGAGAAAAAAGTATGAAAGAATGGGGAGAGATTTGATAAAGACCAGAAAGTACGCTAGCAATACCTTTCGAGAAGGTCAAAAGGACGTCTCAACAGTGTCAAAAGAGAGCTTTCGACAAGGTCGAAGGCTACCTTTCAAAGGCGGTAGCTAACATGTCAACAGCATCCAAAGTACTCAAAAAGACACCTCTCGGAGACAATGGCTAGAAGACACTCTACATTTTGTGCCAAACCATTCGAAACGTCTTGGTTTCGTCTTCATTCACTTCCGCCAGAGATGTATTCAACCAATTCGGCCCTTTCGAAAGCATATGAAGCCTTTCGAAACGGTTAGGGTCACTCTTACCTATGAAAGAAAACCTATATGAACATTACCATAAAGGCATAAGGTTCCGAGTTATTCAGGGCAGAAGCTTTCGAAGGAGACCATCTACAAAAAAGCCTGTTAGGTGTTTCGACTCATCCGAAGCCAAAAGAAGGCATGTTTCGATAGTGTCGAAGGCCAGCGCCCAGGTCGACTCATTCGGCATGCCAATATTCAAGTTAAAAGCGCAACAATAGACCTTTCGACAAGGTCAAAAGGCAATCAAGCAACTCCTTTCGACGAAGTCGAAAGGAATTAAAGCAAGAGAAAGAAGCCCAGTCTCCAACGGCGGAAGAAGTATGACTAAAAACCCTTTCGATCGGTCAAAAGGTATGGCTCAATGGACACTCACAAAAGCAGAGGTTGACCTTTCGACCACGTTGAAAGCTTAGGGTCGAAAGGTCCCAACCCACATCTATCAATATGACCCCAGGGGTCAGTTGTAGGGGATCCGATTTCTTCCACTTCTCACTTGTATTTTCTCTTAAACTTATAAACCCTAATTCTCAAATCAAATTGGGGATTTGGTTAATTTTTACAATTATGTTTAATAAAAAGAGGATTGAGATAATCTTGCTTACTTAGCATCCCGGATTTCTTTATTTTCACAAATATGATAACCTGCAGTTGAGTTGATCGAAAGTGGCCCATTCGACCAAGTCGAAACCCTAATTTTCTTATTTCCTAGAAGCCTTAGCTCAAATAAACAGGATTGCAAGTGTTACCCCTTTCGACTAAGTCAAAACCTTCTCAACTTAGCTATTTCCAAAGTCCATTAGGTCCCTAACACAAGCTCCCTTGTCTGTGTCGAAAGGTGGTTTCAACAGAGTTCTCAGTCAACCCATTCGAAAGAATTTATCGAAAGAGAGATAACCCTTTCGACTGTGTCGAAAGGTACCAAAGACGAGTTTTTGATCACTTTTACTTATCTGAAAAGCTTTAGCAATCTCCACTCATTCGAACGGAGGATTCGAAAGCATTACTCATACTCCAATTTGAAGTTTGAGGTGTTGACAAGTTTTCTTGTCAACAGTGCGCATATAAAGGTCATATTTGTCCATTGTGGTGTAAATTCCAACACTTATATACGGGCATATTATACCATGTACACATGTATATGTTGAACATACTTTCAAAAAAATGTATATGTTGCACGCAAACTTACACATATGTGTGTATTTGATACATATATACACTTTATATATTACATATTTATACAAAATCAAATCTTTATATAAATTAATTAAATAAACTAAAGATTTTATTTAAAATTATTTAGATGGGATCTAATAAATTTAGACTTCATTGGTCCAATATGATCTAAAATGTTAAAAAAATGAAACTCACCCATTTAACCCGTTGCATGCTGGCCCAGTTTCAATAGTTAATATGTAAGTCTCTTGCTCGTCTCCATTGATCAACTACCATGCATAGTCACACCAACCTGTCTCTCGGCCTACTCGCAAGAATACCCTAGGGTAATAAGTAGGGGATAACACAAATAACTTTGGGTCAAATAATGGTCTAATGTAAATGACTCATTTACCCAAAATAATATATAAATTTAATATATATAAATATAGATATAATATATTTGTACAAGGACTCATACCTGCCCTATAAGAATAGTCATGAGACATGCCTATGCTAATACCACTCTTCTACACACAAAAGTATTAGCACATAACTTAGCATGTCTAATCTACCAATGGGTAAAAGGATTACTAAATTACATTAATATGATATATGGTGTTTTGGTATAAGACTCAAAATAATACTACAAAACATACGAGACATAATCCAAAACCATACTCATCTTCACAATCCCAGCGTGGCTCATGGATATTTGGTTACATTCGCCAATGACCTCGTCATGAAGTTAATGACATCTCTGGAAGTTTATTGTAGAAGACTAGTCATGTACAAATAGAGACCCCATCAATGGCTCTATTACTAACGGTCTCATAGTGAATGTAACCCCATCTCTGACGCTCTAGTAATGAACATCCCCAACTCCGCTAATAGTCACCTTATAACCATCCTCATGGACTCAATTACTAATGCTCTTATGACACACTAGTCCTGATAGCATAACATTCTAGATCTATGCTTCAGTTCCTCATTTGAGTTGACTTTAGCTCCTATTTTCCTCAAACAGTTGCTAATGTACCAGTGTTAACTTATTCCATTCTAGTTTTCTCAAAAGATACTCATGTTGCACCTCGGACACACGTTCATCATTACGTCGGTCCAGTAATCAAAGTCCTCATAATACCATCAAATACTATAAAGATATTGTGACGACCCGGCTTTCCACTCCCGGAAAATCGCATCGACAGTAAGAAAGAAAGGGGTGAGAAATAGAAAAGAGAAGAAGAGAAAAGAAAACAACAACAGATACTCACAGCGGAAACGAAACGAAATATAATATATCACATAAATATTACATAGTATCATATACATCATCTATCAGAGTTACACAGATTACACATCACATACTAGACAGTTATAAACATCTGTCTAGTTATTACATCTCAACACAATATAGATCAATACAAAGATCAACACAGTGGAAAACTACTATCTATATCTACAACGCCGAAGCCTCCTGCTCCATTGCTCCTCCAGATTACTCGTCAAAGCTAAACCTGAATCCCTTGGCTACTCGTAAAAATTTGAGTACCCAAGAGTTTATAAAACAGAAATAAACAACTTGGGTCAGACATGGGTCTGGTGTGAGTAACAGGTTAAACTTGTTTAACTTCAAAACCTTTTGAAAGAAAAGGTATCACGTAAGACTCCCCACCAATAAATATGGGTAAGTTTTTACCTTATGCTAACCAAACATTTGATAGGAAATCCAGTTATATTATAATAGGGTCTAGGGTTTTCAAGTAAAATACAGAAATAGCTGGAATGCTTACATCTCACGTTCCAACATAGTTGGGCACAACTAATACGTACGGCACTTATTGGAGTTTGGATTCCATCAATGGCAGGGCTACCGGGGTACCGCCCGTCACAGTACGTGGCCTAGATCACCGTACCGAGGATCACTCCCAATCCCCTGCAACACAAGGTCGGAACATCCCTTACTGGATAATTCCCGCACAAGATACCCCACGGTTGTCATGATTCAACCGCACCACTAAGTCGAAAATAGAAAGGGACATCTAGACAGAGGTCATCTTGTCCTACTTGGGTGCTACCCACTAACCTTGCTGCACCTCCCCTGTTTTAGCCATTCCCGGTTTGTGAGGCTTGAGGTCACGCTTACCTTTTAAAAGAACACATCTATCTTAGAATGCTCATCGTCCACCTGACGATGTGCTGAAAGCATTCAATCCATACAAGTTCGTTCCGGGTTCGAACGAAACCGAAGGCATTATCTCGTTACACTCGTATTGGAATCACCCTCAGAGTTAACGACAATAATCCTTGCACTCTAAATCTTTATCTCGAATCTGAAAGTACTATCTCCGTCAACTCATTACGGAATCACCCACAGAGTTATACTGACAAAGAATCGTTCTTACACCTCGAGTCTTCACTTGCTCCATTTGGATTTCACGACCTAACGTAAATTTGGATCGATGTGGTATTCGGGTCTCCAGACCTGGAAATCCGGTATACGGAAACCCGATCCCGGTCTCATCGAAATCCAAAACGTATCTTTTAAGGCCAAGTTGTTTTAAAGGTTAAAACAATTTAATTCAATTATCTTTATACACTTAGAAAGATAATTCACAATAGATAATCAACATTATCAATATCATCAGATAATCCATATTATCACAATTCAATTAAACATCCATATCACCTATCAGTATATATCTCATCAGAGATATCAAACAATGCAAAGCATTCAATATTATTTATCTATCTATAAGTAATGATTTATACTATCTCTAATTAATTTAAAGTGAATTAAATTAATTACTTTTATTTTATAAATCCTTCTTACTTAAACATTAATTAATTACAAATTAACTAATTATCCTCTAATTACCTTTTTTAATTAATCATCTTTGATTAATTATCTTTTAATTACCTTCAAGTAATTTATCTTTAATTAATTACTCAAATTAATTAACCTTAACCACTTATAGTAATTAACCTTTAATTACTTCATTAATTAATTAACTATAATTAATTAAATTAATCACTATAATTAATTATATTAAACCTTAATTAATTACATTAATTAATCACTTCATTTATTAATTATACTTAATTAATCAATCTTAATTACATCATTAATTATATTAATTAATGATCCTTAATTACAAATTAATTATTAATTACTTAAATTAAATTAATTACATTAAGTAATTAAACTTTAATTAAATCACATTTATTAATCACTCTTGATTAATCTCCTTTAGTAATTAACTACTCTTAATTACTTTCATTAACTAAATTAATTACTCCTTAATTAATTTATTAATTAATCCCTTGATTAATTATTCAAAGTAATTAAACTTAAATTACTTTCCTTAATACATAACCATCAATTAATTACTTCAAGTAATTATCTTATTTACTTCTTAAATAATCATACCTTAATAATTACATTAAGTAATTATTATTAAATCATCCATTGATTAATGTAAATTAATTAAACTTAATTAATTAACTTAACTAAATCAAATTAACTCAATTAATTACCAATGATTAATTAATTCCTTAATTACTTTTATTAAGTAATTACATTTAAACCATTTTCACAAATGATTACCTTTAAATCAATTTATCTAATTAATTATCAAAATTAATCACATTAATTAGTTATTTAAATAATCACAAGTTAATGACCTACATTAACTATTAACAACCCTTTAATTATTTTTCTTAAGTAATTAACTTAGATTAATTATTATTAATTTCAAATTAATAAATCTTAATAACCAATTTAATTAATCTAATTTATTTAGTTAATTAAGTGTTAACCATAACTTAATTAATCTTTAATTACTTTATTAATTAATTCTTAATCATTAATTAATACTCTAATTTATAATACATAATTATAAATTAGTTATTCTATTTAATTAACCTTAAACATTAATTAAATTAATTTAAATCCTTAATTACAAATTTATTAATCCAAATCATTAATAAATTTAATTAATTAAACCATTTTAATTACCTTAATAATTTAATCTTTAAGATAAAACATTTTCCCATGGTTACATCTTATTCATAATATATTTGAAAACATCCAATTTCAAATCTATTTTTAAATTTCATTTTAATTTCAACATTTAATATATCTAACAATTTTAAAATATTAAATTTATAAAATTATTTATTTCAAATCTAAGATTCAAAACCAAACTTGACTCCATAATTTAAAACTTGATTTCAATTCTTGTTTCAATATTTCTTTACAAATTTAAATTTAGATTTAAATTTAAACAGACAGGTTAAAAACCTGGCAACACTAAAGGTACTCGAGACCATATCAACTACTTCGAGTCGCATTACTAAAAACTTCGAGACTCACACGAACAAAACTCGAGAAACTCGAGTTGCCTTCTCCTGTAAACCAGACTTCACTCAGATATTCCAATCGTGTGCATGTGCACGATCATCTACGGCGTCTCCGGTCATCGTCGACATCTCCCACCAGTCCACGTTCATCCCTATACCAGAATCCACCCTCTCGATCAACGAAAATAAGTCGAATTCAAAATCGAGCCTAAATCCCCAAAACTTGGAACAAGACAACACTTTCAAAGCCTGTCAACACCCCTTGTCTTCAAAATCTCGACCACCAGAGCTTCGACGACTCCGACCACTACTTCATCAACGACCAAACTTCCCTTCGTAAAAGTCCTGAAGCACTCGATCCACTTGAGAAAACGTGGTGATTGATTTTCTTAACCTAGTTAAAACTAGGTTTAAAAAATTTCAAACCTGAATTATTTCTACCTCACTGCCTTAGTTTAAATTCTAGTAATTTTCCCTTCGTCCTTGATCATTCCACTATTACCAAACATGATATTGGTAAATCAATCCTCTTAGATTAACAGTTCTAACCAAAAATCCATTTTCAGTTAAAATCAGAACTGCTCTTTTAATTCTAAACTAAAAACTATGATATTAATGTTAAAAATCATGTTATAGCTTATATTTTCCCTATATAATCCTGAATCTATAAATTATCGAGTTTGAATTTTTACATTTTATAACATGCACTGTTATTTTAGTTTACAAAGGCACTCAGTGTAAAGTTTTGACTTAATTAAACCTTTAAAACTTTAGTTTATTACAAATCAATCATATTTTGTTTGTAAATTAAGTCATTACAAAAACTAGATACAGAGGTAAGAGATTTTAAAAGAAATTCTTAAGTCTGGGCAACAAACAGAACAGGGTTCAAAGATAACAGATATGCACACATAACTATTCATCCATGTACACATAGAAATTCACATATATAATCATACATCAATATATCTATATGCAGAACTACCTATAATATTCACATGCAACCATCTTCCATTCAATACTTAACATGAATTTCAGAATCAACTTAAGTTTATTTTTAAAAATTGTTACTCACCTGATTTAAACGGAGGCAGTTCTTTAATTTTTGAAGACTTTAGACTTGAAACAGGGAAACTTGAATTCCTCTTTAGATTTGATTCTAAACTTGAGTTGTTGAGCTTTAAACTTGTATACTAGCTAAAGAAACTTGCATGCAGGTTAGATCCCATATTTTATTTGAAAGCTTTAAATCTACATGCATGCTTGTTTTCCAGGTTGAAGAAAATGAAATGCAGACAGGTTGCTTTGAATTGTTTCCAGAGATGAATAGAATGCAGAGCTGATTGTTTGAACTTGATTTCGGATTTTGACTTGAAAAAAATTACAGATTGCAAATGAATGCAAGCAGGCTTTGTTTTGATATTTGAAAATGAGACAGGTATTGTTCTTTGATTTGGAAAAGAATTTCAGGGGTTTGATTTGAAGAGGAATGCTGCAGGTTGATCTTTGATTTTTAGTTTGAGAAGGGTTTGAGAAAATTTTGGTTACTGATCTGATTTTCAGATTTTATTAGAGAAAGAGTTTTTGAGTTTCTTGTTTTGAAAAGAAAAATAGAAAGAATGAAATAAGGGAATGCATATGAATATATGTAAGTGAATTTATGATTTTATAAAAATAAAAGAAAATGAAAAATAAATAAGACACTTGTCATTACATTAGCTAATTAAATTACACATGTTAAAATGAGTCATTAGATAAAGACACATGTCTTTTAAGTAATTATCTTATTTCTATTTATTTTAAAGTAATTAAAAAGCCTTTTTCTTATTTATAAAATACTTATCTATATATATTTTACTTTTTAAAGAAACAAAACAAATTATATTTTAAAATAAAAGTTTATACAAATATTCTAAAATCCAAAACAATTTAAATATTTATTCTCTTGAATTTCAAAACTTAATTTCAAATTCAATTTAAATTAAATCCTAAGATTCAATTTAAAAGTTAAGTTATATATACATATATAACTATTCATTCAATTAAATAACAATTTCATATTCTTTAAAATCCATTCATATTAATAAAAATAATACATTATACTTATTATTTGAAATTAACATATTTGATATTAAATAATTTATATAAGAGATTATATTATCAAGTGATATTTTAAAAAGAAACAAAACAAACCATTTTTGTTAACTCTTATATATTTTTAACTTAAGTAAAAATATCTTAAGCAATTAAAATATTTACCTAAAGTATATTTAAAACTATAAAGTTACTTATTTAAATAACCTTGAAAAGTCATATTAAATTAAATTTAAATTTCCAATTTACCCAAAGCTTCTATTTACAATATATATAAATAAATATATATATTCAAATAGAAAATATCTTATTAACTTTTAAAAGATAAAATCACCAATTAATACTAATTTAATCAGATTATTAAATTAAATTCAAATCTTATTATCAAAGATCATCAATATCAATTTAATTATTTAACAGATTATTAAATTGATATTGTTAAAATTTCCGGGATATTACATTCCTCCCCCCTTAAAATAATTTCGTCCCCGAAATTTAAACAAAGGTAATTTAATAATCTTATTAAAGATTTTAAATTTTAAAACACAAGCATATACTATCATCCATATGCTAACAACCATAGCAACCAATTCATCCAATCAATCAAATCTAACTATCCAGACAAAATTCTAGATAGAATTCCTCGAGTTTCCCCAAGTATATATATACCGGGATACTCGCTCTACAACAATCTAAACTACTAAGCTATAGATCTCCTACTCATCTAGATCTACAGAACTAAACAGAATATCAGACTACAGACGAGTCTGACTCAACAACTAAACCTTCCAGAACTGCTGATTCTAAAACCAAAGATAGATCAAACACGTACTCCCTCAGAGATACGTAAAACATAATGAATTCCAGTCATCCAAACTGACCATTCAATCCTGAAGACCAAATACTTATCCAAATCAGAATACAGAAGAGATCCAAAACACAACTCTACTTCACAATTATCAGTAGATTCCAAACTTACTTCTCCTATCCAGAGATATACTCCAA
Organism: Allium fistulosum; assembly: GCA_030737815.1. Classification (NCBI taxonomy): domain Eukaryota; kingdom Viridiplantae; phylum Streptophyta; class Magnoliopsida; order Asparagales; family Amaryllidaceae; genus Allium; species Allium fistulosum. The sequence goes on along the minus strand of CM060902.1, from coordinate 790,601,896 downwards.
ACTGCTTTCGCTGCTCAATTCTGATCTGAGGTAGATAAGAATGCTGATGAAGAACACAAGCACAAACTGAACAACTCATTCCAGAAATAAGGTTCACCGATCCATAAATAAAACTCAGATACTTCATCAAAACTTGAGTTGCTGCACCAACTCCATCTCTAGGAAACATCCTTCAACTAGACTGAACTACCGGTACTACTCCTGGAATCCAGTCGATAAGAAAACTCAACCTTCAGATGCGGACAACTCCTGACTTCTCTGAAGACACTCAGAAAAACTCTGATAACCCAAGAGAACCCTCAAACTATCGCAAGTCACTTTTGCGATCAACCCAGCCTATTTCCAAAGAAAACTATTCCTCTTAACAAATCAGAACAGCCCATACTTAACTATCCAATCCATCGAAGAAATGGATGCACCCTGCTGCTTCTGAATTTCACCTCCAGAAAAACTACTCAGCCTGACAACTTCCTGCCATCACAGAATACTCCGAGCTGCACTGCTAATACTGATGCCAAGGACTTTCTATCCAAAGATCTTTGAGAAATTCGAACTCCAAACCAAACAGAAATACCATGCTGAACTCAGCCATAACACTGAAACAGACACACTTCCTTAAACTCGTTCCAAAGAAAACATCTTCGGGAACATCCATCGTCACTGCATCTCATCACACAGCTACTATTACCTGAGGTATCAAGATACCATCACTTGCTTCTGTTCAACCGATAGATCCAAACTCTACTCATCCAACTTTACAGATAAACTCCGAACCTTAACAGGTTTCCTTCAGAGATTCGATGAAATCCTTCATCACAGCAAAACTTACTCGAGACAGTATTGGGTCTACAGTCTCGATAAATACACTTCCAACCTTAATTCCAACCATTGGTAGTCGTGTTTCATACACTACTACCCTATCTACCTTTATATCTTATATTGGAGAACCTGTACGGGTAACCCAACAATATAGGTAGAATATATATATATAGTTATATAAAAATTACAAATACGCTCTCTCACGATAGATACCACTCCAGAGCTAGGTATTCACTCAACCAATAGCTCTGATATTCACTTAACCAAAAGCTTAGGCATTCGCTCAACCTAAAGCTCTGATACCACATGTGACGACCCGGCTTTCCACTCCCGGAAAATCGCATCGACAGTAAGAAAGAAAGGGGTGAGAAATAGAAAAGAGAAGAAGAGAAAAGAAAACAACAACAGATACTCACAGCGGAAACGAAACGAAATATAATATATCACATAAATATTACATAGTATCATATACATCATCTATCAGAGTTACACAGATTACACATCACATACTAGACAGTTATAAACATCTATCTAGTTATTACATCTCAACACAATATAGATCAATACAAAGATCAACACAGCGGAAAACTACTATCTATATCTACAACGCCGAAGCCTCCTGCTCCATTGCTCCTCCAGATTACTCGTCAAAGCTAAACCTGAATCCCTTGGCTACTCGTAAAAATTTGAGTACCCAAGAGTTTATAAAACAGAAATAAACAACTTGGGTCAGACATGGGTCTGGTGTGAGTAACAGGTTAAACTTGTTTAACTTCAAAACCTTTTGAAAGAAAAGGTATCACGTAAGACTCCCCACCAATAAATATGGGTAAGTTTTTACCTTATGCTAACCAAACATTTGATAGGAAATCCAGTTATATTATAATAGGGTCTAGGGTTTTCAAGTAAAATACAGAAATAGCTGGAATGCTTACATCTCACGTTCCAACATAGTTGGGCACAACTAATACGTACGGCACTTATTGGAGTTTGGATTCCATCAATGGCAGGGCTACCGGGGTACCGCCCGTCACAGTACGTGGCCTAGATCACCGTACCGAGGATCACTCCCAATCCCCTGCAACACAAGGTCGGAACATCCCTTACTGGATAATTCCCGCACAAGATACCCCACGGTTGTCATGATTCAACCGCACCACTAAGTCGAAAATAGAAAGGGACATCTAGACAGAGGTCATCTTGTCCTACTTGGGTGCTACCCACTAACCTTGCTGCACCTCCCCTGTTTTAGCCATTCCCGGTTTGTGAGGCTTGAGGTCACGCTTACCTTTTAAAAGAACACATCTATCTTAGAATGCTCATCGTCCACCTGACGATGTGCTGAAAGCATTCAATCCATACAAGTTCGTTCCGGGTTCGAACGAAACCGAAGGCATTATCTCGTTACACTCGTATTGGAATCACCCTCAGAGTTAACGACAATAATCCTTGCACTCTAAATCTTTATCTCGAATCTGAAAGTACTATCTCCGTCAACTCATTACGGAATCACCCACAGAGTTATACTGACAAAGAATCGTTCTTACACCTCGAGTCTTCACTTGCTCCATTTGGATTTCACGACCTAACGTAAATTTGGATCGATGTGGTATTCGGGTCTCCAGACCTGGAAATCCGGTATACGGAAACCCGATCCCGGTCTCATCGAAATCCAAAACGTATCTTTTAAGGCCAAGTTGTTTTAAAGGTTAAAACAATTTAATTCAATTATCTTTATACACTTAGAAAGATAATTCACAATAGATAATCAACATTATCAATATCATCAGATAATCCATATTATCACAATTCAATTAAACATCCATATCACCTATCAGTATATATCTCATCAGAGATATCAAACAATGCAAAGCATTCAATATTATTTATCTATCTATAAGTAATGATTTATACTATCTCTAATTAATTTAAAGTGAATTAAATTAATTACTTTTATTTTATAAATCCTTCTTACTTAAACATTAATTAATTACAAATTAACTAATTATCCTCTAATTACCTTTTTTAATTAATCATCTTTGATTAATTATCTTTTAATTACCTTCAAGTAATTTATCTTTAATTAATTACTCAAATTAATTAACCTTAACCACTTATAGTAATTAACCTTTAATTACTTCATTAATTAATTAACTATAATTAATTAAATTAATCACTATAATTAATTATATTAAACCTTAATTAATTACATTAATTAATCACTTCATTTATTAATTATACTTAATTAATCAATCTTAATTACATCATTAATTATATTAATTAATGATCCTTAATTACAAATTAATTATTAATTACTTAAATTAAATTAATTACATTAAGTAATTAAACTTTAATTAAATCACATTTATTAATCACTCTTGATTAATCTCCTTTAGTAATTAACTACTCTTAATTACTTTCATTAACTAAATTAATTACTCCTTAATTAATTTATTAATTAATCCCTTGATTAATTATTCAAAGTAATTAAACTTAAATTACTTTCCTTAATACATAACCATCAATTAATTACTTCAAGTAATTATCTTATTTACTTCTTAAATAATCATACCTTAATAATTACATTAAGTAATTATTATTAAATCATCCATTGATTAATGTAAATTAATTAAACTTAATTAATTAACTTAACTAAATCAAATTAACTCAATTAATTACCAATGATTAATTAATTCCTTAATTACTTTTATTAAGTAATTACATTTAAACCATTTTCACAAATGATTACCTTTAAATCAATTTATCTAATTAATTATCAAAATTTATCACATTAATTAGTTATTTAAATAATCACAAGTTAATGACCTACATTAACTATTAACAACCCTTTAATTATTTTTCTTAAGTAATTAACTTAGATTAATTATTATTAATTTCAAATTAATAAATCTTAATAACCAATTTAATTAATCTAATTTATTTAGTTAATTAAGTGTTAACCATAACTTAATAATCTTTAATTACTTTATTAATTAATTCTTAATCATTAATTAATACTCTAATTTATAATACATAATTATAAATTAGTTATTCTATTTAATTAACCTTAAACATTAATTAAATTAATTTAAATCCTTAATTACAAATTTATTAATCCAAATCATTAATAAATTTAATTAATTAAACCATTTTAATTACCTTAACAATTTAATCTTTAAGATAAAACATTTTCCCATGGTTACATCTTATTCATAATATATTTGAAAACATCCAATTTCAAATCTATTTTTAAATTTCATTTTAATTTCAACATTTAAATATATCTAACAATTTTAAAATATTAAATTTATAAAATTATTTATTTCAAATCTAAGATTCAAAACCAAACTTGACTCCATAATATAAAACTTGATTTCAATTCTTGTTTCAATATTTCTTTACAAATTTAAATTTAGATTTAAATTTAAACAGACAGGTTAAAAACCTGGCAACACTAAAGGTACTCGAGACCATATCAACTACTTCGAGTCGCATTACTAAAAACTTCGAGACTCACACGAACAAAACTCGAGAAACTCGAGTTGCCTTCTCCTGTAAACCAGACTTCACTCAGATATTCCAATCGTGTGCATGTGCACGATCATCTACGGCGTCTCCGGTCATCGTCGACATCTCCCACCAGTCCACGTTCATCCCTATACCAGAATCCACCCTCTCGATCAACGAAAATAAGTCGAATTCAAAATCGAGCCTAAATCCCCAAAACTTGGAACCAGACAACACTTTCAAAGCCTGTCAACACCCCTTGTCTTCAAAATCTCGACCACCAGAGCTTCGACGACTCCGACCACTACTTCATCAACGACCAAACTTCCCTTCGTAAAAGTCCTGAAGCACTCGATCCACTTGAGAAAACGTGGTGATTGATTTTCTTAACCTAGTTAAAACTAGGTTTAAAAAATTTCAAACCTGAATTATTTCTACCTCACTGCCTTAGTTTAAATTCTAGTAATTTTCCCTTCGTCCTTGATCATTCCACTATTACCAAACATGATATTGGTAAATCAATCCTCTTAGATTAACAGTTCTAACCAAAAATCCATTTTCAGTTAAAATCAGAACTGCTCTTTTAATTCTAAACTAAAAACTATGATATTAATGTTAAAAATCATGTTATAGCTTATATTTTCCCTATATAATCCTGAATCTATAAATTATCGAGTTTGAATTTTTACATTTTATAACATGCACTGTTATTTTAGTTTACAAAGGCACTCAGTGTAAAGTTTTGACTTAATTAAACCTTTAAAACTTTAGTTTATTACAAATCAATCATATTTTGTTTGTAAATTAAGTCATTACAAAAACTAGATACAGAGGTAAGAGATTTTAAAAGAAATTCTTAAGTCTGGGCAACAAACAGAACAGGGTTCAAAGATAACAGATATGCACACATAACTATTCATCCATGTACACATAGAAATTCACATATATAATCATACATCAATATATCTATATGCAGAACTACCTATAATATTCACATGCAACCATCTTCCATTCAATACTTAACATGAATTTCAGAATCAACTTAAGTTTATTTTTAAAAATTGTTACTCACCTGATTTAAACGGAGGCAGTTCTTTAATTTTTGAAGACTTTAGACTTGAAACAGGGAAACTTGAATTCCTCTTTAGATTTGATTCTAAACTTGAGTTGTTGAGCTTTAAACTTGTATACTAGCTAAAGAAACTTGCATGCAGGTTAGATCCCATATTTTATTTGAAAGCTTTAAATCTACATGCATGCTTGTTTTCCAGGTTGAAGAAAATGAAATGCAGACAGGTTGCTTTGAATTGTTTCCAGAGATGAATAGAATGCAGAGCTGATTGTTTGAACTTGATTTCGGATTTTGACTTGAAAAAAATTACAGATTGCAAATGAATGCAAGCAGGCTTTGTTTTGATATTTGAAAATGAGACAGGTATTGTTCTTTGATTTGGAAAAGAATTTCAGGGGTTTGATTTGAAGAGGAATGCTGCAGGTTGATCTTTGATTTTTAGTTTGAGAAGGGTTTGAGAAAATTTTGGTTACTGATCTGATTTTCAGATTTTATTAGAGAAAGAGTTTTTGAGTTTCTTGTTTTGAAAAGAAAAATAGAAAGAATGAAATAAGGGAATGCATATGAATATATGTAAGTGAATTTATGATTTTATAAAAATAAAAGAAAATGAAAAATAAATAAGACACTTGTCATTACATTAGCTAATTAAATTACACATGTTAAAATGAGTCATTAGATAAAGACACATGTCTTTTAAGTAATTATCTTATTTCTATTTATTTTAAAGTAATTAAAAAGCCTTTTTCTTATTTATAAAATACTTATCTATATATATTTTACTTTTTAAAGAAACAAAACAAATTATATTTTAAAATAAAAGTTTATACAAATATTCTAAAATCCAAAACAATTTAAATATTTATTCCCTGAATTTCAAAACTTAATTTCAAATTCAATTTAAATTAAATCCTAAGATTCAATTTAAAAGTTAAGTTATATATATACATATATAACTATTCATTCAATTAAATAACAATTTCATATTCTTTAAAATCCATTCATATTAATAAAAATAATACATTATACTTATTATTTGAAATTAACATATTTGATATTAAATAATTTATATAAGAGATTATATTATCAAGTGATATTTTAAAAAGAAACAAAACAAACCATTTTTGTTAACTCTTATATATTTTTAACTTAAGTAAAAATATCTTAAGCAATTAAAATATTTACCTAAAGTATATTTAAAACTATAAAGTTACTTATTTAAATAACCTTGAAAAGTCATATTAAATTAAATTTAAATTTCCAATTTACCCAAAGCTTCTATTTACAATATATATAAATAAATATATATATTCAAATAGAAAATATCTTATTAACTTTTAAAAGATAAAATCACCAATTAATACTAATTTAATCAGATTATTAAATTAAATTCAAATCTTATTATCAAAGATCATCAATATCAATTTAATTATTTAACAGATTATTAAATTGATATTGTTAAAATTTCCGGGATATTACAGATATAGTCCTTGAAAATTCTATTTTAGTGGTCCAAGTTACATAGAATTTGGATTTTGGACGGAGAAGTTATGATCGGAAGTTCTGCTCAACGTTAGGTCAACCTATTTTTGATCGAGATTCACCTCGCCTCCGGTCAGGAATGCACTCAATTCCAAGTGAAGACTTGCATATAATTTGGTTTGTTATACCAGGTAAACTTTGAGATTGACACTACTCCGACCCAAATCATGCTTTTGGCCTGCACCGAACCATTTATATGGTACGCACAAGACCGAATTGCATAATTGATTCGTTTAGAGTTTGAACCACATGCATTTGGTGGTCAACCAAACTATTTCCTTAGCAAAATTTTACAAAGTAAACTCTCTCATTCTTGACCCAAAGTATGCTATGGATCTTGCATGCCTCTGACCTGAAGCATGCTTCGATCAACATTCCAAAGTATGACCAAGAACTTGCTCCAGGTCTTCCCTCCTGCCCCAAAGATTGCTTTCGGACTTGCTCTAGCATGCCATATTTTTGCTCCAAACTTCATTTTTACTTTTCCTTAGCTTTGCACGTGCTCCACCTAACCTTTTCCATCATTTTTAGCTCCAAATCAAACATCTGTAACCTAAGCAAAGTTTCTCCAATACTCACAAGTGTGTTCCCAAGTCCCAAATAATTATTTAGGAATATACATGTAATATAAACATACAGACAACACAAGATCAAATATATCAATCCATTTAAACATTTCAATAAACACCTAAATGATGTATACAAGTATATATGATCTTGGAATATATTCTAATCCATATCGAATCATTAAAACAACATTTTATATGGGTTTTCAAATTAGGAGAACACAAAAAATATATATTTTAGTTTAAAAACTTATTCAAATCAATTTTAAATTATTAACTACACATTTACCGGTATAAATCACCCACCAAACTAAGCTTTAATCCTAAAAACGGTCTTTAAATCGCGTAAAGTAATTCCAACCAGTGAACAACAATCCCAGTCCATTTCAAGTTAATTTATTTGATGATTTCTCTAGGTCTATCTTGTCATCTAGCCTCGATCTACTAATTTATCTTTAAAAGTTGATGCTTTTAATTGATTCGTGGTTGGTCTAATGTTTAGAAAATTTATAACCGACTTTAAGGGCCTGGAAAAGACAATATGGTCTGAAAAGGAAGTGGAGCGTCGGGGGCTGAGACACCGAGACGCGATAGGTGGTAGATCATTTTTTGAAGTCCGAGGAAGAACTAACGAAAAATAAAACAAAAGCTTTCAATGTGTTTGACGATATGCCAAATAGAGCTTCACATGCTTAATTTTCCGACCCCTTATTATTCAATCCCTCAATCAGCGGTTTGGATCAACCGTCGTTGATGTCTCTTTTGCAAGTTTCTAGCAAGGATAAAAAGGTAGGATGTTTTGGACTATTTTGATACAAAAAATAGCTTCGCTCTATTGGAATATATATATATATATAATTTTAAATTCAAATTGGACATATATATATACATACGTATGTATGTATGTATGTCTATATATATATATATATTAGTATAAATGAATTTAATTAATAAAATCAATTTAAAATTAATAATGTCTTTAGAATCTAGAAAATTATTTTACATATTTTTGAACAAATATATGGCCGAAAAAAATTTCATATGTGTGTGTATCACTGTTTTAAAAATCCTTCTAGGCCTCCGCCTAGGCGCTTGGTAAGGCTTACTACCTAACCATCTACCTACGCACACATGCACAAGGCTTACCACCTCATTTAAGAGTCTAAACGTGTATTTAAGCACTGGTTAGACATTATTTGGAGCTTGTCACTTCATATAAGCATCTATATGCTGGTTTTAGGCAGTTTTGTTTCCATGATCTATGTGCTGGTTTTAGGCAGTTTTGTTTCCATGGCTGCTCTTAAGTCTATCTAAAACTCTAAATTTCAATTTGGATCAAATAATATTATAATTTATGCAAAATACATGAGTTATCAAATACGCCTAGCATGGATTAATCTCTGCCTAGACGATTAATCCATAGTTCATACTTACCACCTAGTACCTGCCTAGTGATTTTTACAACCATGGTATATATATAACTTATATTAACTATTAAAATGAATAAATGTATATACTTAATTATTGACTATTAAATTGAATTATAAGTTAACATGGCAATAATATATATGTATATAAAATGGTTCCATATAGCATATAATGATGATGCAAATGTAAATCAGAATATACTTTATGGAGATGCAACCTTAAAATCACACATCAACTTAGAAAGCCTCCTAAATCCCTACCTAAAGTTGAAGGCTATGGAGTATCATCACTTGGATTGTTTTGTATAATGTTTTAATTTGGAAAGTGCTCGGCTATGGGGTGGTTGGCCTATAGATTATGGCAGCCAAAGGAGAAGATAGAGGACCAAAAAGAAGATTTAAAAAGTGGAAGCTTTGAGTTGCTTATATAGAGGATCAAGTGGAAAAGATCTTCCACTATTTCCTATTACCTAGTCTAACCCAAAGATTCCCTCTACAACTCATGTGGAAGGCCTCTTCATTAGTCCTCTAATGGACCAAATGTACTTCAAACCCAATAGAAAATAACTCCATTAAATCAATTTAAATGTATATTGATATCATATATTGATACGCACATATTTAACTTTATATATGCACCCTATTAATTACTAATAGCACACACAACATTTCTAAAGGCTTCCCCATTTACTAAATACACCTCAAACATAAAATACAACATTATTTAATATTTCTTAAATATTTATTAATTTAATTAATTTCTAACTATTATAAACTAATTAAACTGAATGGTATTTTGGATACTGAATGAATTGAGTTATGTGACTCACAAGTATAAATTCAGTTAGCGATTAATATTTGAACAATTTGGATATTAATATTTACACATCATCTTAGCCAGTGGTGAAGTTTGGCCAAACTTATCGCTTATAGATCTCATCAGTAAAATCCAGTTTTACAATTTAAGCAGTACCTTTTAGTAATGATTATTTACACACGTTCTCTCGTCAAAACTATTACTTTAGGATATATCGAATTTGGTATTTGTAAAAATTCCAATATTATCCACATTCAACTCGAATAGTCCGTAAAAAAGTCCTTGGTTTAACAATAACATTTATTATTAACTATTCTACTCTAGTTAAAGATTTTGACTGTGATTTGACTATAATTGACCGTGATATTAACCTCATACAACCGAGGAGACGAATTTTCTTAAAATAGTGCTTCACTTCCAATTTTTTAACTCAGACCCAAATTAAAGTCACTCGATGGTTGTCATGCCATGATTTAACTATAATTAAAGTGGAGTATCCACATTGTAGTCAAGTCAAGATAACTGTGTAACATGCTCACTCTTAGATTTAATGTTTGACCCAGTTGTTATTATCTAACATCAAACTCTCAAACGAGTCATTTCATAGTTATCTAATAAGTATGATTACGTAATAGTTTGGTGCCTCCAACAATCATGAGCAATACACCGACCAACAATTAGAAAGCGTTATGTAGTCTGGTCTCAAGGGATGTATCAATATCCTTTCTTGAAACATCTTGATCACGAATATTTAAAATAATATGTTATGCCATATTGTGATAATTTTCTCATGATTACAACTATTTGTAATTATTATCGCATAATTATTTAAGGATTTTCTAATTAATATACTTTAAACTAATTACTCAATTAATTAAATCATAATATAACAAGTATATATCGAAATCAAACACCTTTATTACAAACGAAATTGATTACAGAGTTAGATAATTTAAAATAAATTACTTAATTTTCCCTAGGACATATCTTAACTCCCTCGGTGTTATTGTCACATGCTATAGTATTGGTTGCATGGTTATGGAAATTTTTATGTCATTAAAACATGATATGGTATGATATTTTATCGTTTGGGTTTTGGTTTATGCTTTGCTGAATTGAGGGGTGCAGTTCTTTGAGGGGGAGAACGTAATGACCCACAAAATTAGCATATTTAATATTAATTAACCATCAATATTTGTTCAAACTAAATTGGTATCAAAAGAAAACTTTGAGAAGTGTTTTATATTTGGGTATTTAGACCGTACCATTGTGTTTATAAATATCAAAAATCTATATTTGATACATAACATGACTTACTTCAATTGTCATTTCGAAAATTGGTGTTTTTCAGACCTTTATGATGGATTCAGCCTAAGATGCCTCTTTTTGTCTATAAATACAATGCTCGTGGAAACCTAGGGAAACCTCCACACTATCTTCAACCATTTTTCTAGTCACCTCTTCAGGTCTTAATTTCTCCAGGCTAATGGAGATTATCTCTTTTAATTTCAGAATACGATGATTTACAAATCAACCCGAAACTAGGCCTTATGATATACCCTTTCATACAACACGACCACACAAACGTAATAGTAGTGCTCATTTGTCATAATTTATTCATGTATGAACTGGATATTCCTTAAAAGTTAAGGAAAAATGGAATATTCTCAGCTGTCCATGAGGATCGACAGTGACACATCGTTGATAAGACCAGTGGATGGCGGCAGGTTGTAAAGAAGGATGATCAAAGTTGATCCATGGTGTTCAATCCTATTGGAGGTGGTCGGATTCGCATGAAAAATTTAATTAGAGTTTAGAGAGGGGGTGGCATCGACTAGCTTTATCCATGGTTGTGGCATGGGGGGGACGTCGGGTTATGGTCGTTGGGGTAGGCGAAGTCTTGAGGAGTGAGCGGTGGTGGATCGAGGCCTAGGGTGGTGGTTGTAGTGGATGAAGGTCGGCGTCTAGGATGAGGTTCGCTATCTATAGATTTGATAAGAGAAGGTAATTTTTCTTTAAACCTCTCATGCATTCCCTAATTACAAATTAGACCCTAGATATTCTAATCATCATATATTTTGCATACGACCTTCATTTCATGCGCAGTTTGTTTTATTGGGTTTGTGGCGAGATTTCAAACATTTTGGAATATGGTTTGTAGGCTTTTGGAGCTATTTGTGAAACCACCTTGGTAGAATTCAGTACTCATAAGTATTTATATTTTAAAATATTAAATAGGTGTTTAAAGATATACACACACTTGTTGTGATATATTATACCCCTTATTGATATCGTTGGAATGTGGTGGTGTTTTTGATAAGATGTATGTTTTTATTTGATTGTTGTCTATTCGATTATTGTATAGTTGGATGCTGAATTTGTTATGGTAATATAGATTTGCGGAAAATAATTAATTAATTGAAAATTAGTATAAAGCGTTGGGATAAATGATATTCTTATACATTCTGGGGTAATATCTATAAATAATTATAATAGATAATTTGTAATGAAGTTGAAGTTTAAATTTTATTTCAGTTATTATTTGTGAAATTCCAGGGAAATTCATCGGTGATATTGAAAACCTATTTAAAGCGATTTTGGAAAAGTATTATCGTTTTTACAATAATAAATAAATATAAGAGAATATGAGGATAAATTGAGATTATTCGATAAAAATAGTAGTATTGAGTTTTCCAGAAATTTAAATGAGTAATATTACTATTTTTGGGTAATTAATAATATTACTACTTTTACGAGTGTTATTAGGAAATGATATTATTATTATTTAATGCAATGAGAGATATATGGGAAAACAATAAAGAGATATTTTAGAAGTATTTTTGAGTCAAATTATTATTATTTTCAAGAAAGATAATAAAATCATATGAGTATTTTAAAAATATATATATATATATATAATTTTAGAAATATCCAAATTGATTATTATTATTATTTTAGGTTGAAAAGAATAAAGTGATTTAAAAAGGATTTTTATACAAAACTATCATTTTTTGAAAAAAACAATAATAATATGCTTTGAAAGGGTTTTATAGCAATTAATATTATTTTGATAAATAGTAATATATAGTTTTTAAAGTATCTCAAGTGAATTGATATCATTATTTGGAGTAATAACTATAAAGTGACCTTCAGATATGTGAAGTAAAATGTTATTATTTTAGAGTCAGCAAATAATAATTTATATATTCGAAGAAAATTGATGGTATGTGGATAAATAATAAATTAATGATTCTACTACACCAGGGATAAAGTATTATTATATATTGTTGTTCGTTTGTTGTGTGAGTTAGTGTTACCATTATAGGACATGTTATTTAGGCATGTATTTACTGTTTTGGGTACACACCTTTTTGTATTTACCATGTGATGAGTCGATTACTCTTTGGATTGGGTAATTGTTATTGGTATTTACTCGATGTTTGTATATATAGAGTTATTAGTAATTACCATTTGTGAGCATGTGTGATTATTGGTTTTCATTGATAGTTGTTATCGTTATTTGATGTGTAGCTAGTGCTATTATTGCTCATGGATTGGTGTATTCACTTTTGTGTTGAGCGTTGGTGTTTATCCGATTCTTTTGATTAGCATTGCTGAAAATAGGGATTGGATTGCTTTTTGCTGTGTCTGTAGGTTGGAGTATTTTTTTCCTATTTCGTATTGTCATGCCATGCTTGATATGATAGATATGCCTGTATTATTACGTGGACGCGCTAACTATAAATGTTATTCCGTGCTAATGTTTGTGACTGTGTGGGAAGAGCTAGTCCGGGTATGAAAATAGAACTATGTGGGCTTGATCTCGAAAGAGTACGTAGGGGGTTTTTATTCTATACAATAGCCATTGAATCCCTTGAGTTAGGCTGGTGTGTATAGATATTTGCACAGCCCTAAAACTAAATGAAAGCTTTTCCTTTTTCTTTTGAATTTTGACTATTATGCATATCTATGTTGTATATGTCTATATATAACTAATCAGGTTTGCAGGTAAAGACAATGGAAATGGAATGAAGTGAGTCTATGACTCATGCTTTCAGTTGTTTATTTTCTTACATTTTTATCGAGCACTTGTCCTTCTATTTTATATTGAAGAACCCATGATTGTAATATGGATGTGGACAAATAGAAGTTGCGTCGTTTGTAATATTGGTACTTGTATTTAACATATATGATAAGTAATATGTTGTTGTTCAATTCTATTGTGTGGTATATTTAAAATTTGTAATTTTTTTAATTTATTTACCCACACGACCCACTATTTTTATCATCTAGGTTAATGTAAAATTATAGAAAGTGTTTGACACTAATTTTAGGTGTTAAGAGTAGTCGGTCGTTTCAATTCTATCATTATCAAAACATTTTTTATCATAAGAGTGATACTTTATTTAAGCAGAGCACTCCATTTGATGTCTGAGGGGTTCAAATCCTTGACCTCTAGAACCTACGTCTAAAGTTCATACCACTAACAGTTGAGCTAGTTGTCCTTGACCTATTGTTATCAAAACTTGTTTATAATCTTTATAAATATCAAATAAACATTAGATCTGAAACTAATAAACTTAGATAAGAAAGGGATGTAATATTAGTCTTAAAGGTAATTAAAATCACCTCTTCTTTTGATAAACAAAAGCTTGTATTTGCTCTTCCCTGGGTAATGGCGGCCAAGCTTAAGTTTTTGTTTATATATAATGAAATAAAAAGAATAGAATTGTTTTAAGAGATATAATAGTTAAAATCATGAGCTTTCTGCTAAAACTTGCCCAATTAATCTATTTCTTAACCTAGTATTACATGTTAATTCTCCTTAGCCTATTAAATAAAAATATATGGCCAAAAGTTAGTTCTTTAGAATTCAATTTTAAAGCATAAAATCTTACCTCATTACACTGTAATTTATTACCCAACATTTAATTTAATTAATCATTCAAATGTCGTTCGCATTATTAATCAAAATTTTAATTGGGTAATTAAATTTTAAATAAAAAAATTGTTTGCCAAGGATTGTGATGCCGCAGTCTTAATAACCAAGTTACCAAAGGTAGTTAACCACTAGATAGTCCGGATAAAATGGGTCAAGTGGAGCTGTCTATATTATCACCATCTTCATAAACATCAACTAATTTTTAAAAGCATCTACTAAAAATTTGATTTCAATTCATATAAACTCAATCACAACCCATTATTACACTCAATCAAGCGTAATAGCATACATATAATCACAGTGAAAAAATTTAACTCAATGTTTAATTCATTGCTTCAGCCACTGTTCCCAGCATCCACTACTCCTTCACACACGCAACCGCCAGCCATCAACTCCATCTCCCACGTCCGCATCTCCTAGTCATGCATTACCACCATTACATTTGCCATTTCCTTTACAATGAGAGTCTAGCATTGCACCCTAATTACCGTTAATGTCAATGTTTCATGCTGACATCATGCTCAAACAACCGTAGTCACATATCTATGCCTACGTGCTAGCCCCTCTTGATATGCACATCACACCTTACCAGGTCTTATGTTTTGCCTATGTCATGCCTCTTCCCCAATCGTGCACACATGCCTACTCCTAGTGCGCGCTGGTCGAGCATCCTCGACCTGATTGCACGCCACTGCTTAAGCTTCATTATTCTCTTTTCATGTTTTGATTTGGGAGTTAAGGATTAGAAGAAGAGAAATGTAGTAAATTAAGACGGGTGAATGGATAAGCGAACTGGTTTGGCACTAAAGCGGTATCAAAATAGATAAGGAACACTTTTATTATATTTCTTTGTTAATTGAATTTTAACTTTGGCCCACTTTAAATGTTTAATTTGCATATAAACCTCTTTCGTTTACATATACAAATAATTCTATCGTTTATTTATAAATATAATTTATATCGTAATATAAATTTTAGATAAATTTTGTATTCAATAAAATCCCTAAAATAACATTTTCAATCTCATTTATCAAATATTCCCACTTTTTTATCCAATTAAAATATTTTTACAACTTGAAACCATTTTAAATCCCAACTTCTCCATATAATCCCAAAAATTCATTTTTATGCACCGAAATCATAATATAAATCCTAGGACATATTTCACTGCATTAATTTTATCTAGCTCCGTACCGGGATGTTACAATGAACACTAGCTTAAGTGTTAAGTGGTAAGGCGCTCTAGACTAAGATTTTAGAGGCCTTGGAGTCGATCCTTTGAGACATCAAAATTGAGTGCTCAGCTAGAATAAAGTACCACTTTTATTCTAAAAAAATACTTATCTAATTAATTTATTTACTATAACATTCACATATTTAGCATAATTCAAAATATAGGATGTTACACTAGTATTATGAAACTACGTTATCTTAGCCATTCAACAGCGACACATGTCACATCAGACTAAGCTTCTAGAAAAATTAGTATGCATTAGCACATAGCACGTCATCAACCTGTGTAAATCAATGGATAACCAGACTGCAACAAGAGTCTCAATTAATGCCCTTCATTCTACCAAGTCACCAATTCACACTACTAAAAATGCATCATCTACTTACGTGGTATTATCGATGCCATTCCAACACCGAAAAATAATATGTCGGCTGTGTGTCAGTAACGCATCAGGAAGTGTCTACCTACGTTAATTTATCGATGCCTTGCCGATGCCTATAAAATGGCGTCCATGCGACGTCGATAAGGTGTCGCCCCTAACCATACATACCTAGCCGACGTTCTCTCCTACAACCACAATTTTAAATAAAAAAAAACCATACCTCATGTCGCCTCCTCCTTCCTCCACACCACCGCAAGCCAAACCACTCCCTAAACCCAATGCTACCTCTTTCTCCAAGCCCAACTCGCTGGAAGCCAAACCCCTCCCAAGCCGTCAACTCCAAGTACAACACCTCATCGACACAAGCCACTGCCTCCCAAGCCCAATGCCTCCTCCAAGTCGATACATCTATAATGCACTTGTAGCATTGTTGAACACATACACTCACAGAACCCATAAGTTAATTAAGTTATACATGAATTTATGAATAAACTAATTAATTCATGAATGGTAGTTTATTTGCAGCAGTAAGAAGTTGATTAAGTTATTATTTTTGGTGGTTATCCCTAAAATAATCAATATATTTATTAACAGTGTATGTTCTAAGTTTAAATTGCTTACTAGTTTTAAACAAATGGATATACATGATATGTTATACATGATTGTAGTACTAGTGATGCATGGACTTTGTTTTCATACTAAAAGTATTTAATTTGAGAAAAGAAGCCGAGATTTACATAGATTATACATGATTTAGCCAAATCTTTTATTAAAAAATAAGTGTAAACACAAAAATCTATTATACTTTCATATGGACAAGTTATAAAAATTAATGGCACTATAAATAATATATTGATTAATATATTGTATTTATATTGACAATAAAACTGATAATGCTACTTGAATTGATAATACCATCATGTGAAAGATAATATAAATTTTGTTTACAAGTATGAATGATTTCATTTCACTTGAAGATTTAGATGGTTCTTCACCATATAATACAATGATACTTTTTTCTGATGATGGGTGTCTCTCCTTTTTTGATGATTCTACTAATAGTTCGATCATATCAATGGATATGATCGAAAGATTGAAAGAATCTGCAAAAAAAAGAGCGACGTCCATTATTAGAAAAAACTATTATTGTATTAGATGGTGAAAAACAAAGTTGGTCTAAAACCACAGTGGTGACGATTGGGCATGCATAGTATTACTGTTATAACTGGGAACGGTGGATTAGGGAAGTGCCAGGGAGATGCTATTAACATTGGAGTCATTGACCATCAGTGGGGGTGATTGTCGCTACAAGTGGCAGCGGTATCGCTGCCAGCACATCCCCATCCGCCACCATCAGTTATAACAGCATAACCACGCATGTCTTCGATCACCACCTCGGTCGCACAGCATGACATCATAATAGTATTAATAGAGGAGGCGTCGAGGCTTGCGTAGTAGTGCTGTTATAAGTAGTGATGGTTAGTTCAGATAGTGTTGGAGGGAAAGTAGTTAACACTAGTGAAAGAGTTAGAGGTATGCCCTATGGGTAATTATGTAATTTGTTACATATACCTAGATCGACAACCAATCTTGTTCGAAATAAAAGGCGTTTTCTTTCTATTATATACTTGATATAATGTATTATATTAATTAATTAATTCAATTAAAAGTATATTTAATAGCAAATCTATAAATGGTATGCTTAATGATAGTAGTTACAATGTGTCATAATCATGAGTGATTTATCACAATAAAATAAACATATCGTTTTAAATATTCCTAGTCAAGATGTATCGAGACTGGATATCGATACATTCATTGAGACTAGAGTACGTAACACTCTCCAAATGTTGGTAGCGTATCACTCATAGCTATTGGGGGTAGTAAGGGATTACGTACCGATAGTTTTTGAATAACCGTGGAATGACCCACTTGATAGTTTTCTGTTTGTTAATATAACTAAAGTCAAATAGAAAATATCAATGTGACAAAATTACACAGTTTCCTTGACTTGAGAATACTATTAATCTTCAATGTAGAAGCTCTGTTTTGATTATAGTTAAATCGTGGCATGACGTCCATCGAATGACTATAGTTGGGTCAAGTGGAAGCGTTGGAAGTGCAACACTAATCAAGAGAGGGTTCGCCTCTTCGGTTATATATGGTTAGTACCATGGTCAACTAAAGTCAACTCAAAGTCAAAGTCTTTAGCTAGAGTAGTTCAGTTAATAATAATAATTATTATTGAATCAAGGATTTTGTATTTGGACTATAGAGTTGAATATGGACGATATTGGAATTTTAACCATTGCCAAATTCCATAAGTCCAAAGTGATATAGTTTTGATGAAGAGAATTGATGTAAAAAAATTATCACAATCGGGTAACGTTTAACAAAGTAAAACTAGATTTTACCTATGCCAAGTAAGCGATAAATTTGTCCAAAATGTCACACCACCTACTAAGTGATGTGTGAACGTTAATATTCGAATTGTTCGATATTAATCGCTGGCCGAATTTACACTAAGAGTCACACAACTAAAACGTTGAATGCTCTTGTTACCACCCAATTTAATTAAATTATAATTGTTATAAATTAATTAAATTAATCAATATTGATGAAATATTAGTTATAAAATTTTATTTGACATTTGTTGATCAATATTTAACGTGTGTATACATAATATTTATAAATATAGTAATTAATATACGATATCAATACGCGTTTAAATTGGATTTAAATGTGTTAATTATGGATCGGGTTTGAAATGGTTATGAGGCCTCTATAAGGCGTGATACATGTGGCTATGATACAGCTAAGGAAGTCGGCTATTAGATGGTTAAAAGGATGTTAGGTTTTGAATTAAAGAGAGGAGGTTAGGTAAGAGAAAAACGAAGATCTAGCTCCTTATTTTATCCATTAGGATCTCCTTTATTTAAAGCGCTCTAACCCTCATTTTTATTTTGGGATATTTTCTCTTCCCTAGTACAACTATGGTTGGCCACTCCTCTCCTTTCCATCCTTATATCTTCAATCTTAAAATATGTAATCAAATAATATACGAGCTTTGATGGTTGATGCATTCAAGAAGGTAGCATCTTCTGCATACAAAAACCATTTCGAGGTGTTTAGATAGTAATCGAATATCATATATATATAAGTGTTATCGACATGGGATGGATTATATATATATAGGGGTTTTTAGGCTCAAGGAAAAAGTTAGAGAAAAATTTAGTTTCAGGGACAAGAAGTTTGCTTTTTAGGCTGAAAGACAATTTTTAGTGTAAATCACAGAATGATAGTTGCAACTATCATTTTCTGTTTACACTATAAAGTGTCCTTCAGACTAAAAAACAAACTTATTGTCCCTAAGACTAATTTTTTTTGCAACTTCTTCTCTGTGCCTATTTTCCTGATATATATATATATCTGTGTGTGTGTGTGTGTTTTAAAATAAAAATAGTTATTTTTTATAACACACACATACTCATAGCTAAAATAAAAAAATCATTTTTTTGAATTTAAACATATTATTAAATTGTTTTAGATGCTAGAAATAAAAATTAATATAATACGTAAACATATAATGTATATACTATATTTTATTAATTTTTTATATGTATAACTAATGTTTAGATTTTTAAAAAATAATTAAATATTTAATTCCAATGTTTAAAATATGTATATATCTCTTTACTCAAATTAAATTAATATATATTTAAAATAAATATATACAAAATTATATAATATGTTTATAATTACTGCAATATAAATAGGTTTTGAAATTTTAAATTTTTAAATTTTTTTAACTTTATTTCCGTATAGAAATATATTTTTAACAAAAATTTGGTGTGGTCGAAAACTATTTTGACATATAAATTTAATTAAAACTTTATCATATATATTTATATGTATTCATTTATGTTATATATAAATATATAAAACATTTTATATTTATAAACATATATATATACATATATATCACTTAACATATTTCGAAATATATTATATAAATATTTAAAATTAATTTACTGTATTAAATTTAGAATTTTTTTAAAATACATATAAATATTAAAATTAATTTATTGTATTAAATAAGGTTAATTTAATACATACATACATGCATGTTATTATATAAAATTGTACATTTTATAATTAATATTTATAACAAATAGTGTGTGTGTATATACATATATAATATACTTTACACACACACACACACACACACACACACACACACACACACACACACATATATATATATATATATATATATCGACATTGCTTATGTATACAAAAGGGCTAGCATGTTTGTTGTGGTGTAAATCTCAACATCTATATATGGACATGTTAAACTATGTACACCTTATTATGTTGCACGTCTACATACACGTATGTGTATGTGATACACATATCATCATATATTTAATACAAACTTAATTATAAATAAAATATTGTTTATAAAATTAAATAAAATATTGATTTTATTTAACACAAATTTGGATATGATCTAAATAAAATTAGACTTCGTAAGCGCATTGAAGATCCAATAGTGGATTTTTTTTTTAAATTTACTCGTTTATCACATTGCACACTGGTCCAATTCTAACAACTGGAGTCGTTAACTGTCAGTGATGGTGGTTGTCGCCATCAGTGTTAACGGTACCGCTACCAGCACTACCCTAACCACCACTACGAGTTATAATAGCAGTAACACATAAGTCTTTTGGTGCCTTATTCTATCAAAATCACGAAGATGTCATGTCTTATAATTAGTGCGGGCGTTTGAGTTTCTTAGGAACGAGAGCTTGAGGAGTGAGTGGGATATAACTTTGAATGGTGATCCTACATAGGGGATGACTTGCATCGCTAAAGGATAGGATTATAAACAATGATGTCTATCTTCTTCACGCCGATGTAAGTGGTTTTCTTGTAAGATCATTTGTGTTTGTATAAATTTGTGTTTGTGTCATTATAAGATCCTTTGTATGATTATTGACATTTGTGTTAGTATGATTTAGTATATTTATGATATTATAATATTAAATAATATGGTTCGGTTTATGAATTTGGTGGCATGTGATATATGAATTTGTGATATTGGTGATTATATATTATATATATTTGAATGTGTGATTGAGGTGAGAAATGCAGCAGAAATGCTACAAATATGTTCCAATAAAAATGTCGATAAGACGTCTGCATGGCGTCGAAAAATCCAATTTTTCCAATTTAAAAAGTAGTCGAGAGGGCATCGGAATGACGTCGGTGGTATGGTGTCGGCAAGGCGTCGACGAATGTTGTATGTATGCCATCGGTAACAACATCATGAGAAGGGTCTTCTAGATGTCGAATAAAATTTCGAACACATTTTTTACCGATGCCCCTTATGTCGTTGGAATGTCATATGCCGATAGCGGATATACCGATGCCCTAACGACGCCCTTTGACGTCGTTAAATAATCTTCTTTTTGTAATGTCATGAAAAAAGTCATCCACCACTAAGTAGTAACAATACTATAAATTAGTGTGAATCTCACCACAAACAGACAAACATTAATTCACATGCAAATACTAAATAGTGCTTTTATAGCTTAGGGAGAAATTTGTAAATACAATGATTTACAGTTTGTCTTCAGCATTTATTACTTCTAAGCTGCTGTAATCTTGGTTTAACTCTAATAACTGAGATTGCTATTTCACAAACAATAGAAGCAAAGCCTTTCTTAGTTATAAATTTCGTTGAGTAAGTTGATAAAATCATTAGATCGTTTTCAAAGTCAAATATCATTTTCGGTTGCGTGTAATGCATGTAGTTCCCACATCAGGCATGTGACTTAACTTGAACTGAAATCGGTAAGATTTTAATGTTAATGCAAGTGCTAGCAAGTACAAATCACCCGTACACAACATATTAGCATGTTTATAAATATTCTTGCACATCGAAGAAAAACCACGAGTTCCTTATCAACGTCGAGAATGGATAATCCTCAGCTACCAACAAAAATTAAAAGTATTGAATCAACGATATGAAATGATTCACAAATCTGAAATGGTTCCAAGTATAGTATCAAATATGATTTTGGTAGTTGTACCCAAAGGGATATGATCCATCGGCCACAAATGTGTCTTTAAGAGAAAGAATAATACGGTTGGAATTTAGTAAGTAACATAAATAAGAATAACATCGTAAATTTTAATTGTTTAAACTAACATAATAGATTCGTCGTTCAATATGCTGAAGTTAATTCGGATTTACTCACAAAATTATCACTTGGTATGACTTTGTGTTTCAGTACATATATATTGAAACAGAAAATTCTAAATAATGATTTAGAATAGACTATTTGCACATAACTACCAAGTGTCTTGATGTTAGTGTGAGTGATATTGAGTTTGTGAGTTCTCGAATATGATCCAAGAAATGATACGAAAGTATCATTATATAAGCATTAAAATTGAATAAGTATTTTAATAGAAATATCGAATAGTTTGATTTTCAGTCAAAATGCAGAGAAAGCATGTGTCCATAAGAAAGAATACATACATACATAGATATTTCTAAAACTATAATTAAACAACATATTGTTGATTATTAACGATGTACTTATGTTAAAATCAGTAATAGTTTAGTTATTTAATACTTGACATTGGACTTGTAAATGTTATCTTTTATAATAAGTATAAAGATATTGGGAATGTCCCAAACGATATGCAAAGACAACTTATTAAAATGTTTAATATGAAACATGTAAGATGGATTCCTTTTGCATTGGCAATAGGAATTATCACATATGTTGTGTTGTCAACAATATCATAATTTTCTTACACATTTGATATATGAAGCAAATATCAAATCCAAATTAAGGTCACTAAATGATAGTTTAGAGTGTTCTGGAATATTTACGAAATATTAGAGAATTGTTTATAGAAACAACGAACTCCTTATGAAGGAGTATTCAAACTTAAAATTCATAAATGGTGTTGAGATCGATATTAGATTCATGTTTAATTTTTAATTAAGGAGCTTCAAGTTGGAAATGTTCCAAACGAAATGTTATGGCAGATTCAAAGAAAAGGCTAATTACATCACCCTTGAATAGTGCCATAATTAAAACAATGTATAAATATAAATGCACAAATTTATAAATGAGCTAGGGGTGACTAAGTGTTCAAAATACTACATCATTGTTATATGATAACAATTTAGTAATAAAAGCACAACAGATGTCGAGAAACATACTCTGAATAGTTCCACAAAGTAAAGTTAGTTTATTAGCACTAGATAGAGTTGATTGACAGAGTAGATAATTAAACCAACATTGAAGATCCATTCACGAAGGGTCTAACTCGATCAGTTCTCATCAAACCGATCGAAGGGATGAGATTGAGATTCCATAACTGGCATCAAGTGCAAGTGAGATTGATAGAGTTAGGGTTATGCTCTGGGGACAATTATGCAATTGTTACATATATCTAACTCGATAACCAATCTTTTTGAAATAAAAAAGTGTTTTCTTTTTATTGTATACTTGATATAATGTGTTATATTAATTAATTAATTTAATTAAAATTAAAATTAATAAAAAAAAAATCAATAAATGGTATGTTTTGTCATAATAGTTGCAAATGTGTTTTAATCATGAGTGATTTATCACAATAAAATAAATATACTATTTTAAATATTCCTAATTAAGATGTATCGAGACTAGATATCGATACATCTGTTGAGACTATAGTACGTAATGCTCTCCAAATATTGGACAATGTATTACTCATGACGGCTGGGGGTACTAAGAGGTTACGTGCTGATAGTTATTGGATAAATATGGAATGATTTACTTGATAGCTTTTTGTTGGTTAATATAACTAAGGTCAAATAAAAAATATTGATGTGACAAAATTACACAGTTCTCTTGACTTGAGAATACTATTGATCTTCAATGTGGAAGCTCCACTTCGATTATAATTAAAACGTGGCACGACATCCATTGAAGGACTGTAGTTGGGTCAATTGGAAGCATTGGAAGTGAAACACAATTCAAGAGAGGATTCTTCTCCTTAGTTATATAAAGTCAGTATCATGGTCAACTAAAATCAACTCAAAGTCAAAGTCTCTGACCAGATCATTATGGTTAATAATCATTGTTACAATTGAACCAAGGACTTTGTGTTTGGACTATAAAGTTGAATTTGGATGATATTAGAACTTTGGCCATTACCAAATTCCATAAGTCCTAATATGAGTAGTTTTAACAAAGAGAATGGTGTAAATAATTATCACTACCGAGTAACGCTTAATAAAGTAAAATTGGATTTTACTGATGCCAAGTAAGCGATAAATTTGGTCATAATATCACACCACCTGCTAAGTGGCTTGTGAATGTTAATATTTGAATTGTTTAATATTAATCGCTGACCAAATTTACGTCTAAGAGTCATATAACCGAAACGTTGAATACTCCTGTTACCACTCGATTTAATTAAATTATAATTGTTATAAATTAATTGATATTTATGATATATTGATTATAAATTTTTTATTTGATATGTATTGATCAATATTAAATTGTGTGTATATAATAGTTATAAATACACTTATCGATATACGATATCGATAAGCATTTAAATTGGATTTAAGTGTGTGAAATATTGACCGAGCTTAAAGTGACTTTGGGGGTCCATTTGGGGCTTGTAATAGCCAACCATACATAGGATAAAGGGGACTTGCCATTAGATGGCTAAAGGGGTTAGGTTTTAAAGTAAAAAAGGGAGAATTGGTAAGAGAAGAATAAGGATCTAGATCATTATTTCCCCTTGTGATCTCCTTTATTTAATGTCCTCTAACTCCACATTTCTTGCTTAACTTTTGCCTCTCCTTTAAACCTGATTAGACCGGCCATATCCCCTTTCCATACCTCAAATTATCAAGCTTTAAAACATCAAATTAAACACAATTTGATTGTCGGTGGTAGTTGTATTGGGGAAGTTAGTAACTTCTGAATACGGGATTTAATTCAAGGGGTTTTGTTCTTCGTTTCAAGGTGTGACAACTAGGCTTTGGTAAAAGGTACAATTCCTTATTCATAACCACACATAAATTTTTATTATATTTTACATATTGTATAGTTAATTAATTAGTTAATCAATTATTATAATGAGTACATATATGTTGGTGTCGTCACATTGGATGAATTATATAAGTGTATAAATAAAGTAAATTTTTATTTATTTATGTATGCTTAGATGGTTACAGTAACGAATAAACAAAATCATTTTTTGAAATTATTTTAATAATAGATGATTTAGCAATTATGTATTGATTTCAAATAATAATAAATAATGTAAGATTACATTTGCAAAATGTTTGTTTGCACTTATAATGTTTTCAGATTCAATAAAAAAATTCATGTATACACACACACACACACATATACATACATATACATACATACATAAATATACATGTCTATGTATGTATATCTGATATATGTTTTTCATACACACATACATACACACACACAGATATGTATGTATGTACATATTTTATGTTTAGTTATGCAATTATAATATATATAAAACATTTGACATGAAATTTTAGTACAAAAGTATATTAATAATTTTGTTTTTTGAAATTTAAGTATACATACATACATACACACACAGATATATATATAAGGACTTTTGTATGGAATTTTAAATTTTTTTATGCTAAATAAACACTAAGCCAAAAAAAGTTAACCTTTCATCGTGAGCATGAAAAGATGCGTGTGTGATTTTGTTTTAATTATTATTTATTTTACATTATAATACATATTTACATGTATATGTATACTTATATATTTTATGTATAACAATTTTAAAGTTATTTAAATATATATACATATATGTTATTTTTTTTTGAAATATATCATTATATTAAAGTTTGTTAAATTAAATTTCAAAATAATTTGATAAATATAATTATACATATTTTTATTTATATAAACGTATTATATGAATTTTATTTATAAACTATATTCCATAATACAAAACTTGTATATATTCATATAATTTGTATGTACACACATATACATTGACGACACACATGTGTAGAGAGGCTAATATGTCCATTGTGGTGTAAATCCCAACATCTATATGCGGCATGTCAAACCATGTATACTTTACTATGTTGCACGTGCACGCACACATATATGTGTATATGATACACATACATATATTATATAATGCAAATTATACAATAAATAAAACCTTATTTATAAAATAAATAAAATATTGATTTTATTTAAAACAAAATTTAAATAAGATCTAAATAAATTTAGACTTCATAGGCTCAATAAGAACCAAAACGAAATAATTTTTTAAAATTTTTACCCTGCTGCGTACTGGCCTAGTTCCAACACCTTCATGCGTAACTTGCAGCGTTCTCCATATTTCATATGCAGACTTTTATTTACAGAACTCTTTTAAATTCATTTTTATCTAGTGAACAGAATGATATATTCATAGCTTTTGAGTTACTAAGTGCTTGTGCCTTTTGCTCATTGTCCACTGAGCATATGTAGTCTCTGGTTTCCAATACTCACTTTGGGTAATATTTCCAAGCTATTTGATTGTAAATAAATTTTCGTTCAACATGACCAATATGCATAATTACTACCATTAAAAAGTGAGGGTCTAATAGTTGATTTTCCTTCCATAAAAGTATTAAAAAGGGTGTTGCTAGTATTAGTAGCCATTAAAATTAACAAAAATCATATTACGAGTATTTGAAAACTGCATACTCCGATACCAATGTGGATGGGATGATGTTATGTGAGATAACATATTCTGTACTACATCAGAATAGATCTTAAGGCTATTTTACACTAGAGATGGGGCGAATAGTGTATTTAAACTTTTTATCAATATACTTGCAAATTTCAAACTTTATCATAGAAACTTTGAACATAGGTAATAATATAATCACATAACAATTAAATGCAGTAAAAGTAAAGGTAAATAAGGCACCAAGAATTTATACCGGTTCGTATTCCTAATCTTACATCCAGTCATGTACTAGGTACAAAATTTCATTAATCATGTCCTGACTTTAAATCAGATGTGAAGAACACCCTTTACACCTCTTGACTTTGACTCAGGTGGCAAGGACATCCATTGGAATTTGACTCGGGTAACCAGCACATCCTTTGGAATTTGAATAAGGTAGCCAAAACACCTATCCTGTCTTTGACTCAGGAGGTAGGACAACTCCATTTAAAATCTTGTTTTAACTTTCCTCGCATGGTTAAGATCACCCTTTTATAAGTAGTAGCAGTGAACTGCAATCAATTGAATCTTTCGATCCGGTTCCAAGTAATTTGTTGACATAATTTCCTGTAGACCTTCAGTAGTGGAATATCTTTGCTTTTGAGTAGAATAAAGTGAAGATCGGAGAGTTAATGGTGTAGAACAGAAGTGAATCTTCTCTCTTTTGTATGAATGTAGAGAAAGGGAATTGATGTAGAAATCGGCAGCACTTCGTTGAAATCTTAAAGAAAATGAGAGAAAAGAGAGAGAGAAAGAAAGTAGTTAGAATTGTTATTAAAAATTCGAAATCATAGGCTTTTAAATAAAAGTTGAAGAGTTGCATCCATTCGCGAAAGAATGACGCCAAAAGTTGCTTCTTTTGAAAATTTAAAGAACACATCAACGGTCTATATTTCGACATACATATTTTTGATATGTCGACATTTGCAAATTTATTTGTATGTTTTAAGAAATATTTTGAATATGTTTTAAAATATATTTCTTTATAAAAATTCTATTAAAAATTATTTTATAGTTAAAATTAAAATATAATTTTTTTTATAAAAACATTTTAATTTTCAAAGTGAAAATAATCAGAGATGTGATACTACTCGGGTCTTTAACATTTAATCTAAGGCTCAATAAAATTCTGACACAAATGTCTTGAACTTATCGTGCTTTTATTCTTGAATTCTTCAAAACTCATGAGTCTTCAAATATATCTCGATCAACTCTTGATTTATACTGATCAGTTCTTCAAGCTTTTATTCAATCATCACTTGATGTGTGTGTCACGTCTTATCAGGTCACGTGTTACTCCTATGTCATGCCTATGCCCCAATCGTGCACGCACATCTGCTCGTAGTATGAGCTGGTTGAGCATCCTACGCTTGATCGCACGATGTTGGTTGCGCTTCATTTTTTTTATTTTTGCGTTTTGATTTGGGAGTTAAGGATAAGAAGAGGGCAAATGTAGAAAATGAGGACGGTTGAAGGGATGAATGAATGGGTTTGATGGTAATGCGATATCAAAATAGATAAGGGAGACCTTTATTGTATTTCTTTGCTAAATGAATTTTCACTTTGGCCCACTTTAAACGTTTAATTTGCATATAGACCTCTTTTCATTTACATATATAAATAACTTTATCATTTATTAATAAATATAATTTGTTTTCTAGATATAAATTTTAAATGGATTTTGTATTCAGTAAAAGTCCTAAAGTAGCATTTTCAATCTCATTCACCAAATATTCCCACCTTTTTATCCATTTAAAGTATTTTCACAACTCAAACCATTTTAAATCTCAACTTCTCCATTTAATCCCAAAAATTCATTTTTATTCACCAAAATTCCAATATAAATCAAATGACTTATTTCATTATATTAATTTTATTTAGCTCCTTACCAGGATGTTACAATCACCACTAGTTAAGAGTTAAGCGATACTATTTAGATTGAGATTTAAAGGTCTTGGATCGATCCTTCGAGACATCAAAATTGAATGCTCGACTATAATAATGTACCATTTTATTCTAAAAAGAAATACTTATTTAATTAATTTATTCACTATAAGATTCACATGTTTGATATACTTCAAAATGTGGGATGTTACAGTAATATTAAAAAACTATCTAATTTTAGTCATTCAACGACGACACGTGTTAACGCTTATTGAAAAATCGGTAGGCATTAGCAAATAACACATCATCAACCCTCGTAAAGACTAATCAGATTTCAACAAATGTTTGTATCAATGCCCTCCAATTTGTCAAGTCACTAATCAGATTTCACCAAGGATCTCACCACAAATGGACAAACAATAATTCAAAAGCTAGGACTAAAAAGCACTCTTCTAGCTTAGTAATAATAAATTTGTAAACACGTTAATTTACTGTTTATTACCTCTAAGCTGTCGTAATCTAGGTTTAAATCTAACTATTGAGACCACTATTTCGCACACGATTCCACTAACAA
The DNA here is from genome assembly GCA_030737815.1 of Allium fistulosum. Lineage (NCBI taxonomy): Eukaryota > Viridiplantae > Streptophyta > Magnoliopsida > Asparagales > Amaryllidaceae > Allium > Allium fistulosum. The sequence goes on along the minus strand of CM060902.1, from coordinate 790,572,321 downwards.
CAGAAGCAAAGCCTTTTTATTTATAAATTTCGCTGTATAAGTTGATAAATTCAGTAGATTGTTTGCAAAATCAAATTCAGAATCTGACTGACGTATCATTTTCGATTGCGTGTAATGCATGCAGTTCCCACATCAGGCATGTGACCCAACTTGAACTAAAATGGCGTTAAGATTTTAATGCTACTAGCCTACTACATAATAATAAGAGTCACAGGTCCTTGTTTTTTATGTTGTTATACAAAAAGTCCCTGCAGAAATGAATTTGTAAATTTGGTCCCTATTTTTCAAAAATAAAAAAAATACAAAGAGTCTTGCACTTTTCTGACAGAAAATGCAAGATAACTTGCACTTTTATATTTTTGAAATATTTTTCGAAATTTTCTAAAATTTGAAAATTTTGAAAAACGCAAGTTAACTTGCACTTTCTATCAGGAAAGTGCAAGCTAGTTTGCGCTTTCTAATTTTGAAAATTTTGAAAAGCTTAAGGTAACTTGCGTTTTCTAATTTTGAAAATTTTAAAAATTTTGAAATTTTTGAAAAGCGCAAGGTAACTTGCGCTTTCTATCAGGAAAACGCAAGCTGGTTTGCGCTTTCTGATTTTGAAAATTTTAAAATTTTAAAAAGCGCAAGCTGACTTGCGTTTTTTGATTAGAAAAACACGGACTAAATTTACATACTTATTTCTAAATGGACTTTTCTTGTAATACCATTAGAAATAGGGACTCTTCGTGCAAAGCCCCTAATATATAACCATTACCAGTAAATATACGTGAAGTGGTTCAAATCATGAATTAAACTCAGTGTCTAATGATTGAAACCAGAAGTTGACATTAACTACACCGCTATATGAAAACCGTCCATACTGAATTGTAAAAACGGTTCGAAAATCTGCACCGGACCGACCCGCATTGATATGTTTCAGTTGTGGTTTGAATGATTAAATTGACCATATTAAATCAGACTGAACCGAATATTTACACTAGTAATCTTATAATAAAAATATAAAAAGTCTTATCTCATTTTATATTCTAACGACGTATATTCTATTTTCAGCTTATACCAATAATAATCGTTGTCATGAAGGAAAAAGTTATAGTTTTAGTATAATGTTTTTCATCTCATTTTTTTGGATAAATGCTAATTATAATCTTAGTCTGATCATTTTACTTAATGAATATGCATTGATTAACGTTGATGATTGGTTAATTTACTAAAAAAATCTCACTTTTATCTATATGTCAAATTGAAATGTTCATACAATTAAGAACCAATCTTTGATTTCAGTATAACATTGTGTGTTTTAACCTTTAAGTGTAAAAGCTTCACACGGTTGTCTTTGTAAATTGATTGTCCATGAAAGTAATTCTCTTATTTCATATATTTAATGTGGGTTTAAACCGGACCGGACCATATTATATGAAACCGAACCGAAACCGAATTGTTCAAAAGGTTAGCATAATGGTTTGCATTTTTGATTAAACGTTTTATGCGGTGTGGAAATGATTTGAGCTTCAACCCACACCAAACCAATCCGCATTTATCCATAGTTGGAACAGTGATGCTGGACAAAGTGTACGTTAATTTGTTCTTATACGTGCATTACGCGACTTATTATGCTGCCTACGGTAGCAGCGTAGAAGTCATGGATGAATGAGATAATGAAATAAAATTTATTGGCTGCTGTCGCTAATTCACCACTGTAATTTGTACATCCAGTTTGATGTTCACATGGTCTTCTCTTTTCTTAGCTGCTATAACTGAAGCATAAATATCTATGCAACCAACATACTATTCAAATATTCATAGTACATTCTGAATAAATTAGAATATCGAAAAGAAATGACGAAATTTGGAACAGAAAAGGACGTTACGCAAAGAAAAAAGAAAAAAAAAAAAGATGATGTCTGAAGAAGAAGAAAAATCTTGAAAAGGTGAATTTGAATAAAATGAAACTATTATTAACGTACTAATCACTGCTGGGATATAGGTTGATTTTAAAAAGGAAGACGTTGAGTTTTGGAATCTATCAATTCACGAATTAAAAAAAATTAAAAAACGAAAGACATGTCGCGAATAATTTAAAGTTGCCGTACATGGTGTCATTTTCACCGACTGTATCATAAACGGTCAGCTTGCTTACAGTCCCCACCTTCTTAAGACGACTTATATTATATATTTATTAACAGTTGTAACTTTTTTGGTGTCACGTTTTTTTGGTATCACGGTGAACTATCAAAATTACTCCTCTATATATTATCAACTCTTAATCATTTAAAAATAGGACCTAATATTAAACACTTTTTACAAATTCAAACGCCCTTAAAAGTAGGATCTACCAACTAAACATTATTTACAAATTCAAAACGCTTCTAAAAATAGGATCTAAAAATAAACTTCCTTAACAAATTCAAAATACTTATTTACAAATATACAAATCTTAATATCACTTAAAAATAAAAAAAATTAAAAAAAAATTTGACTGATTCAAACGTATATACAATTTATATGGAAAACAATTCACGCGCGAAGCGCGTGCCATAACACTCGTATTTATATAGCAGAAAGAATTCGGTGATAAGTAACTCCTCAAACGATAACGTCTTTTTGGGTGTGCTCCGTGTCAAACGTGAATATATTTAGAGTGAGAAACAAATATCTTCAATAATAGCTGTCGTGTTTTTGATGTTGCACTTTTTTAATATTAAACGTGAACTATCAAAAAATAACCCTCTACAAGTATTATTAAATATTAATATCACTTAAAAATATGATCTAACAGATAAACTTTCTCTACAAATAACCTTTGTTTACAAATTCAAAATGCATTTTTATAGAGATTACCAAATCTGAATTTAACTTAAAAATAGCATCTAACAAATAAACTTTCTTTAAAAATCCGTTCTCTATTAGTTAATAGTAAGAATAAAAATTCAAACCAATAAAAAATTAGATGTTGCAAATTAGAAAGAAGAATTCAAATTAACTATACCGGATTTCAACGCAAAAATATGACTAAGTGTTTATGCAAATCATTTTCTTTTGAATGTGTTAAAATATACCATTTGTAAAAAAAAACTAACGTGCGGAGCGCATGTCGTAACGCTCGTATATGAAAATGGTATTTGAAATAGGTAAACTAGTAAAAGCTGAATTGTTTATGGTGTGTTTTAAATTGGTTAGAAATGGTGAAAGTGGATGGATGTACCAAGTTAAGGCACCGTTTGCACTAAATTTTTGGTCCGGCTAAGTTGGTATCATTTCCGACGAGTCAAACGCATTTGAGGTGAGACGCACATATTTGGTCCGTTGAAGCAAACCGTTGAATTTATATTGATGACGTCGGAAGCGCCTAAGACCAATGGTAAATTTCCAAGGTTCCTCCCCTAAAAGGTAAAAAACAATTTTAAAAATTTCGAAAATTTAATCAAAAAATCTGCAAAAGACAATCATGTTTTGAGATAAACTTTGCTATGTTATCTCTATCTCGTTTTCTTCCACGTCGTTTTTTTGGGGTTTTATCTAGTTTTTTTAACTAGAAAATGGCTAAAATTGCTTTGAAAAACTCCCGCAAAAGTCATAGAAATTGGTCTGAACGAGCTACGACTAAACTTTTGTGTTGCACCATTGATATTTACCAAGCTTGTGGAACAACGAATAAAACGCGCATAAGGGAATTATGACGACTATTACGGATGAACTATCGGTAATCGACGATCAAGTTCACCACAAATACGAATGACCCAAGAAGTAGTGGTCATTATGACATAATTTCTGTAATAAAACAAACTCTGGATGGGATCCAATGAAAGAAATGGTTAGCGAAAGCGAGTAATGATGTGTCGATCGTGTGAAAGTAATTTTTGTATCATTTTTTTGATTTTTACTTGCGAATTTCAGTAGTAATTTTTGTTTCCTTTTCCCTTCGTTTTTTCAGGAATTTTGCACTACAATTCCGAAGTATAAAAGAGAATCAATAGCCATATGGAGTCACTACAACAGATTTTCTAGGGTACTATTGCAACTAGAGAGGGTGCTTTCACATCCGATGCCATAGAAGAATAAGTCGAGACTCAACATTGTCCTCGTCCAAAATAAACTACCAATACATTGTTCGATCAAACATGGTGGTATGATGGGTTTTATACTCCCCTTGAAGACCTCAACAAACAATCGTCACAACAGGCTCCACCAACGTAATTCTAGGGTACTTTTATTTCGATAGTGCGGACATAGCATGGCAGAGGTTCTGCTTCCAAAAATCATAGTAGAAGACGTTGAACTGAGACCGATGAGAAGATAAACGAGATTGTAGATATTATATATCAAAAGAATTTGAAGAAATCTTATTCTGAAACAAATAACCCTACCCCTATTTTAAGTCCAAATCCAATGAAAACTAGTGTAAAATCTACTTCAACGTCTATGAACTTCAAGAATATAACTGCTTGCGTGAATAAGTTTGAAGAAATTCAACTTTCTAAAGAAATTTCACTTCTTAATATACAATAGAATAGAGAAATATTCACTTCTTTGGACGATGATGATGCTGGAATTGGTTGCGATTGGAGGTAAAACGTTTGAAACACACAATCAAATACCAACAGTCTATGATCGCCCGTCCACCTACCTGCCTGCCTGGCAGCTTACCCCCAACATTGCCCACTTATTGAATTATGAAACACAATCGGTTTATTCCGATGTATTCCTAGTTTTATTTGTATTTTTATTTCAATATCCAGTGTTTAATGAAAATTATCTTTTTTCAATTTGCAATTTTTCGAGCATTTCATAATTCATTTAACTAATTATTTACAAACAATTAAAATAAAATAAAACGATAACAAAAATACTCACTGATAACAAAATAACTAAAATACCATTTTCAAATGTCCTTTTCGCAACATAAAAACACATTCTCCTTTCATTAAATATTTTCCTTTCGTGCCCCTTTCAAATGCTACTTTCTTGTTCTTCTTTCGTGTGATAAAAGAATGCACCCTAACTATTTTTGACCGAAGAGTAATTTGTCATGTAGCTTGATTTTAAAACTGGTCAGTTTCAAAAGCGTGGAAGTTGAAAATACGAGCATATAAGATTTACAAAAATATTATAATATTAAACAAGTATTAACAGTTAATATTAAATAAAAAAATTATAATATTATTTATTTCATGTTGCTTTACTTTTTATTGATGATAAAAGTGATATTTTTTTATATTCAAGCATATCACACATTTTTAGAGTCAATGACTCGAACCCAAGACCTCTAAAACTGCTGTACAGAGATCTTACCACTTGAGTCGGCGATCCTTGATTGTTACTTTACAATTTTAAAGCCCGATGCACTACAATGCTATGCAATTTCGCCACATACAAACTCTAGCTTGTTGGTTAATTACAAACAAAACAACTAAGAGCAATATGAACAATTAACCATCACAAACAATCAACAATAGAAAATAGGAGAATCAAATACAATGTGTGTATGCCAAATTTATCCATGTCTGTACAACCTTCAATATTTAAATTGTTTAAATATTGACTGAGACCGAGTTCACTATAGAGAGTCAACACAACCGTATTGTTAGTTAACCTTTTAGTTCAACCAAATTTATAAATATTATAATTAAATTGATATAAATGTTGTATTAAACTTTTATGACATTTTAATTATTTATTTAAAGCCTAAAAGTTAATTAAAACGATGTATAATAGTTATCATTAATTTAATTCAGGCATAGTCTTAAATAAAAAAATAAACAATTGATTAATTGTCAAATCAGTTAAACCCAAAGTCTAAAGGCCTAGACCTAGGGGAGGCTATAACATTGGAGATGAGTTTTGGAGACGCCATCTTCTAGATCTAGTAAGAAGTGTGATAGATATTTGTGATCCAGATGGTTATAAATAGCTAACCACTTTATAGTCTCCACACACTTAAAAGAACTTGGCATCCATTATCTGAAATTAGTGACTATGTTACATCCTGTGGTCAGGGAGAAAGGACTAGAAGTTTGGAGAAGGAAATCACTAGCAACTTATGAGTCGGCAATCGACAAGATGTCGATAAGGTAAATTTCATTTTTATTAACTAATTCACATGAATACACACATATATAAATCTGTGTGTGCACACGTGCATATCCCCTAAGTTTTATTCCGCCATAAGTAGTATTAAAAAATTCAAAAATTAAACTAAATTTTAATAATTAAATAATATGAAAACACGTTTAAATATGCTATATATAACTATAAATTAGATTTTACAAAAACATTACACGGGTCTTAATATGTATGTATGTTACTTTTTAATTTATTTAAAATTGTTTTTCTTGGTTTAAAATCTTTAAAGAAAACAATTTTTTATTCACGGTTGCAGAAATGAAAAGGATTTAAAAATATTTATTTGGATTTTATAAATATATACATACATATATAGACACGCACACACACACGCACGATCATAACTTCTATAAAAAAATTCTGGCTCAATGGATTCGGAATTAAAAAACATTTTTTAGGTTTCGAAAAAAATCTAATTGATTTAAAAATTCGAATTTTAAATATATACATAAAATTATATATATACACACACATAAACAAACACTTAAATAATATTATGTTATATATATGTATGTATGTTGTATTTAGAAATGAAAGTAACGGCCGAAAAAGCTATTGTTTGTTTATATCAATGTAGATGTGTGTATGTATGTGTACATATATGTGTTTATATTTATGTGGCAGATGTATGTGAAATAATTACTAACCTGTGACATTGAAATCTATCATTAACCATAAATCCCAATGGTTAATTATATACCTGTGACATATGTTCATCCTGTTTACCCCCGGTTAATCGCTATATTCAATGTAGTTATAATGTTTGTAGTATGAATATGAACATATTATAAATTTAAAATATAAAATTAAATTAAACTAAAAATGATAAAATATATTATAATTAAATCATAATAAATAAAAATAAAAGTTTTAATACTTAAATCAATCAAATTACAGTTAAAACCTCAAACATTTTTATTAATAATTACTAAAAAGATTTAGTATAAAAAATTTATTTGTGTAAACACAAAAACGATCTGGTGCAAATTAATAAAAGGATTTTCTTTTGAAATATCACTTTCTCCACGCTGCTAATGCACCTGATCCAACAATGGTATCAGAGTCTGCATTGTATTCACATAAATAATTAACCGAAGCGTAGGGCAGTCACTTGGAAAAACCAGTTATAAGGGTGTCAAAGGAAAATGTGCTTAAACTAAGAAGAATGTAATTCTAATTAATGAACGTTATTATGGACGGAAAATCTCCCGATCTCTTGGCCACTTTCTGACTTGTCGAAATGGTCTGGTTCAAGGGTATGTCCTAATGGAAGGCTTAGAAGTGTTTTAAGCCTTAAGTTGATTCAATTAAGCTATTTGAATGTTGTAAAATAAATTTAAAACTATTTTAATTTAAATAAAGTATTACAAAATTTAGAAAGAGTTATAGAATGCAAAATTTAGAATTGTTTTAAATTTATATAAATATAAATGTTTTATTTATAATTAATTAAAAATTTTAAATAATAAAAGGATGCATATGAATATATGTATATATGTGTATATATATAACTTAATGAATTACAAAAACTACAATAAACTAAAAAATATTTTATATTATATGTATAAATAAAATGTGAGGTTTAAATAAATTAAAATCCAAATAGACTTAATGGAGTACACAACGGATATATAAAAGCAAACGTAGTCATGAGTTATACTCATTTCCCTTATAATGTCGATAATACTCAATAAATATTAAATAAAATTTCTCTACATCATTTACAGTGTAAATAAGTAAAATACATACCTATGTTGTTGAGCACCTTCAAGTCGTAGAATATTTATAGTGATGTTTATATTGTCACAAGATAGGTAAGAATATTATGAACTTTGTTGAGCACCCTCAATGGTTACAAAATTACCCTTTGGCTATCGTAAACTGATGAGTCTAGGGTATCTAATGTACTTTATGATTTTTTGATCTCCCTCAAGGTCAAAAAGACAATTAGGAGCAGAGTAAAAGTATGATATGGATATTATACGAGATAGCTAGTACTTAGTGTTTATGAGGACTATAACTTGTTGAGCACCCACAAGTTTGTAGTAACATGAAAAACGGGTCCTAACACCCATTGGATGAATTTATGAAATGCATGCATCTCTTTTATAGTTTTCAAGAGCTGTAGAATTCAGTGGAAGCCTTATTAAATAAATATAATAAACCAATCTAATACGAACAAGAACATATGTAACGCTATCTAATTTACTCTAATCACTTTGCGAAGGCCAAATGACAACTATGAAGCTACTTCTAGACAAAAAACACTAACCGACACGAACTATAAAGTCTGGTTAAGGGATGTTAAAATGCACTCACCTATGAGAAACTCTGGCATGTGGTCGATAACGAGCCCATGGCTATACCCGATAAGGATGTCAGGCCTGAAAAAATTAAGGCCTGAGAATCATGGTCACTTGACTGTGAATTTTCACGTGCTATCGACTATGAACATCGAGCTCTAAAGGTAACACGAGAATATGGAGTTCAAGGCACATTCACAACCTACAAAAGTTGTATGGTGAGCAATCTCATACCATAACGTAAGAGATCTCATGAAAATTATTCCATGCGAAGATGAGAAAAGGAACTCCAATCCAAGATAATGTACCCAATATGATTGGGTACATTGAGTGGTTGGCAGAGTTGGGAACAACTCTTGACCCCGAGTTATAGACTGGTTTGATTCTTGGATCACTAACTCCCTAGTTTAATTAGTTTATATTAAGCTTCAATATGAACTCGTTGAAGTGTATTGTCATGGAACCACTGAATATGTTAAGGACAACCGGGAGTACATATACGCCAGAACCAAGTGAGGTGCTTATTATTAAGGGTCCTTCTTCCTTGAATGATTTGAAGAAGATAAAACGTAGGTCAAAGGTGTTGGAACCAGGTCGGTCGGAAGTAGGCGAAGTTGGTAGATTTCCAAAAAAAATCTGTTTTGGATTATATTGGGCCCATGAAGTCTTAATGGTTACGTTAGGTCCATTCTAATTAATGTAAATAAAATCATAGAACTTTCCTGATTTAATTGATTAATAAATTTGATTCAGTATAACTTATATAGTTTATGAGTACATCATTATGTATTCATATGTGTATGACCTGCACGTACAACATAGCATAGGGCATACATAGTTAAATATATACATAGCCAGATGTTGGGATTTATGTTTTCAATGTATATATTGACTTATACATATATTTTAATTGCCTAAATAATTTTTTTTACAATACACGCACACATAGATATATAAATTTGAAAATTAAACTAAAATTAGTTATAAATAAATATAAAAATAATATTTGATTAAATTTTTAATTTCAAATTCAAAATATCTAATTTGACTTAGTAAACAAGATTTAAATTTAAAGGTAGAACTGAAGTTTAAAATTTAAATTTTAAATATATCATTATTTTGACTTTACTACATTTTAAAATTATATATATATATATATTAAAATTTGAAAATAAATATGTTTTAAAATACACACACACTTAAACACACAAATATATGTATATGTATAAATGTTTATATTAATTAAATTGATATTCATACAATGGATATTTAAGATACACACATATATATATAATTATACAAATATGTAAATTTATATATATATAATATTTGTGTATACATGTTTCAGCAATAGAAATTATTTTATTAAAATCGAAATTAAATATTATTATTTATAAAATGCATAATTATCATATTTAAAACTACTAAACTATGTTTTAAATTTAACAAACAATATTATACTTTTTCTTTAGCTACGTCTAAAATAATTTACACATTGTATGCAATAATATTATAATGACAAACATATATTAAACATTGTATACATTAAATTGATATAAATTGACAAGCAATAACATATACGAAAAAAGTGATATATAATAGGTATGATATACAATGGTCATTGTATATAATTGAATAAGTAAATTGAATTATACCCTAGAGATAACGCGGTAGAAACACACGTTGCTCCAAACAAACTCCTTAGATCTCTTTGATTTGTATCCTTCATTACAAGAGACGGAAGTGAAAATAACAGATTAAATTATATTTGATTTAATAGATGTGTTTGAGGTAAGAAAGGGAGGGAGGCTACTTGCGGCCTAGGGAAGAAGAGAGAGAGGCAAAAAGTCTGATTGAAAAATGGAGGGTAAATCTGAATATATAGTGTGGTCTAGAAAGAAATATCTGGCATGATTCTCTCTTACCAATTCAAACACAAAGTCACCATATTTCCTCCTCTTCATGTCACACGAATCAAGGTCTTTAATAGACCAAATTACCGGCTCAACCCATTAACAATTTATTCAATTTGAATCCAATTTAAATCGTTATCAATATTGTATATCGACACAGATGCATACAATATTGTATAAGTTACTAATAGTACCTCGGACATTTCTAGAGGTAACTCTATTTTACTAAACATACCTGATCCAATAAATACAACAATAATTTATATTTCACAAATATTAACTGCTTTAATTAATTTATAACTATTATAAAGTAACAAAATCAAGCGATGGTTCGGAGACTTAATAGATTCAGTTGTACGACTCACATATATGAATTTAGCTAGCGATTGGTATTTAAATTTTTTAAATATTAATGTTTACACATCTCCTTAGCTATTTGGGTGACAATTTGAGTTAATTCATCGCTTATGAATCCCATCGGTAAAATCCAATTTTACAAATTCAAGCGGTATCTTTTAGTATCGATTATTTACACTAATTCTCTTCGTCAACACTATATCATATTATGACTTATGGAATTTGGTATTTACTTTTAAATACCATCCATATTCAACTCGGTTAGCCCATAAAGAAAGTCCTTGGTTCGATAATAATATTTGTTATTAACCATACTAGTCTGGCCAGAGATTTTACTTTGAGTTGACTACAGTTGACCAGGATACTAATCTCGTACAACTGAGGAGACGAATTCTCTACTGAACAGTGTTACACTTCCAGTGATTCAACTCGGACCCAACTATAGTCGTTCAATGAACGTCATGGCATGGTTTAACTATAATCAAAGTGGAGTTTCCACATCGAAGTTCAATAGTATTCTCAAGTTGAAAGGACTATGTAATATTGTCACTTCGAGATTTCCCATTTGTCCTAGTTGTTATTAACCAATAGGAAACTCTTGGATGAGTCATTCCATATTATCCAATAACTATCAGTACATAACTTCTTGGTGCCCCTAACGGTCGTGAGTAACATAATGCCCAACATTTAGAGAGTATCATGTACTATGTTCTCAAGGATGTATCGATATCATTGTTGGAACTGGTCCAACCTACAACGGAAGTTATGAGTGAATTTCAAAAAAATCCTTTATCGGATCTATATTGGATCTATGAAGTCTAATTTATTTATTTAATTTATGTCTTGATACACACACATACACACACGTGTATCATATACACACACGTATATATATATTATATGTGAGTGTGTGCGCGCATATGTAATATATCAACCCATGCATGGTATAACATGCCCGTGTATAGATGTTGGGATTTACATCACAACCGACATGTTAGCTCATCCAATATGCAAGTATATATTGTCCAAATATATGTATGTATATATATACTATTATTTATATAATTATTATATATATATATAAAGTTTTGTTTAAACAATTTTAAATTAGTATATAAATATATTTATATGTATGTTTATATATATATAATTATATGAATAAAATATTAATATTACATACGTATTATTATAATAAATTTATTTAAATATAAATAAATTATTTATAAATATTAAATTAAAAAAAACATATTTAAAAAACCCATGAATAATACATATGTATATATATAAATATATTAATTTTTTTTATTTTTAAATATATATAAACAAATATATGTATAATATATATATATATATTAATAAAACGGTTAAAATAATCTTTTATATTTTAAAATATAAGAGTCCAGGTCTTATGCACTACTACTCAGATAATAATTTATTTATGTTTTTTGATTTTAAAATATATTTAATTAAATATCTATTCAAGAATTAATAATATATTAATTAAAAATTAATTTTGAAACTTTATTTCAAATTTTAAATTTCTAGTAAATCCTAAATGATATTTTGTGATTTGAAATTTTTTCATAATTTTTCGATTTAAAATGATTTTCTTCATTTTGGGCCGAAATTAAATAATTAATTTAAAAATAAAAGCAAGTTTTTTTTACCTTTTTGCCGAGAGCTTCTCTGATATTAATATAACTTTATAGAATATAGATGTAACGATTGCCTTTTCGACCCCCGAATGTCGACACTAATACATCCGCAGTATTCACGTGTCGAACATCCAAGTGCCGGAAAAACAGAACGTTTGGGTAAAAGAAAAAGAAGAAAAAAAAGGAAGTAGAAAGAGGAGAACAAGAACACCAGAATATCATAATAAAATGATAACATATAATACCAGAATGATCTTTACAAAAGAAAAACTATATGTATACAATAATCAGAGTAAACTAACCCATCGTTAGCCTGGACAGTTATAACTACATGTCCTTACAATTGCTGATATATTTAAACAAAGTAATACAACGAAAATAAAAATACAGTAAGTAATCATCTAGCTCCTCTCCAAGAGATCCAATGAACATCAATGAAATATGGAAAATATGTGGGGCTGACCCGAGCATTATAAGAACATAACCCCTGGATCAATCTGGTAAACCAGCATGAGAAACTCAACCATTTGGGTTATTAAATGTTATAAAACCTTTCAAAATCAAGGTATCTCGTAATACCATGTCGCAAATAAAAACGGACGGGTTTTTAGCATACGATAACTTAGAAATATAACTTAGAAATAATAATTTTAAAATAATATATAGAAAAATGTTATGCATGTAACTTAGAAATATAATTTTTTAAATGTATAGCTAATATGGGATGTATATGAATTACACTAGAAAAAATGGATGCAAAAACAACATGAAAAATATGAACACAAATGCAATGCAAAAAAATTAAAATATGAATACAAATGTAGTGAATGCATGAATGCAGCTACTCTCCCCCACACTAGAATTAGGCTATGTCCCATTAGCCAAAATAATTCCCTAGAAGCATAAATTGGATCATGATGATCTCATAATTTTCATTTTCTTCAAATTGTAAAAACGGTTTTAATCGTTGTTCATTTACTTTGAAAATTTCACCGGTTTTTGGATTTTCCATTTCAACGACCCCATAAGGATATATTGTTTTAACTTTCTGACCCATTTCAAAACTTTTACGATGTATATCTCTATCATGGTATAGTTTTGTTCCCTCTTTGTAGGTCTTTGCATTTTTGTAGGCTCCATTTTGAAGTTTCTCTAATTCTGATAATTGTAATTTCCTATATGGGCCTGCTGCATTAATGTCAAAATTGAGGTATTTAACTACCGATAATGCACGATGTTTTAACTCTGCTGGTAGAAGAAATGCTTTACCATAGACAAGACGGTATAGTGACATTCCTAGATTGGTTTCGTATGCAGTGCGGAAAGCCCAAAGTGCATCTATCAATTTTAATGACCAATCTTTTCTATTGGCATTTATAGTCTTTTCAATATTTTGTTTTAGTTGTCTATCTGAAAATTCTACTTTCCCACTTGTTTGTGGATGGTATAAAGTAGCCACTTTATGAGTGATTGAATACTTCTTAAGTAATGATTCGAAAGCACAATTATAAAAATGAGTACCATTATCACTTATTATGCCTCGGGAAATACAAAATCGAGAAAATTTATTTTCTTTAGGGAATTTGAAAACCATCTTACTATCATTTGGTTTGGTAGGGACTACCTCAACCCATTTTGAAATGTAATTAACTGCAATTAAAATGTACAAGTTGCCGAATGAGTAAGAAAATATGCCCATGAAATCAATACCCCAAACAAAAAATATATCTACAACCAAAATTGAATTTAAAGGCATTTCATTTCTTTTAGTGATTCGCCATGTTTGTTGGCATCATGAACATTTATTGCAAAATATGTGTGCATATCGATAGAGAGGGGGCCAATAAAACCGCACTGTAATACTTTAATAGCCGTTTTCCTTGCTCCAAACTATCCACCACAAGCATAACTATGTGAAAGTGATAGAACACTATGGAACTCTTCATCGGGTACACATCGATGAATGATCTGATCGGGATAATACTTGAAAAGATAAGGGTCATCCCAGTAATACTCCTTAACTTTAGAAAAAAATTCCGCTTGTCCTATGCTGACCAGTGTGAATGCACTTTGTTAGTCATAAACTAATTCACTATGTTGGCGTACCATGGTGCATTAGTTATGGATAATAAGTGCTCATTGGGAAAACATTCTTCGATTTGGGCATCATCTATGTTCATTTGTGCAATGCAGGAGAGCTGATTAGCCATACCATTCTTGAAACTTTTCTTATCTTGTATTTCCAAGTCAGATTCTTGAAGAATAAGCTCCCAGCGGATTAGGCAAGCCTTAGTATTTTTCTTTGATAACAAATACCTTATGGCTGGATGATCGGTGTAAACAATGACCTTCGAGCATAAGAGATATGGTCCAAATATTTTAAAAGTAAAGACGATTACAAGAAACACCTTTTCAGTGGTTGAATAATTGAGTTGTGTATCGTTAATAATTTTACTTGCACAACATGTAACTCAATGACGACTATTGATTCTTTGACCTAGAATAGAACCAGTGGTAATGTTCGAAGCGTCACACATTATGTCAAACAGTTGTGTAGCGATTCGAGATTTTCGACTTCCGAAAATCGACATTAATACTTCCACTATATCAACTGCCGAGCAATCGAATGCCGGAAAACCGAATTGTTATGGTTAAAAAGAAGAGGTAGAAGAAGACAGAAGAAAAAGAAAGAAGAAACAACAGAAACAATATCAGAATCTCACATTCGGAGCGGAACAACATATAATAGATAAATGAATAATCTTTAAATCAAAGAACTATATCAGTTTATACATTACATCATCATAGTTTACAACAACAATACAACACTGGACAGTTATATAAACTTGTCCTCATACAGAATACACAGCGGAATAAATAATATCGTATACAAGTGCTACACCTCGCCATCCAGCTCGCCACTGAGCTCCACAGCATCTCTTGAATCCAGAATGACCTGATAACCTGACTCTAGACTGCTCGTGTGGAAATTGGTGGGCACCCAGAGTTTAGGAAGGAAACAATAAACTCCAGGTCAGTCATGGTGACTGGTGTGAGAACTAAAACAGTTATTTGCACAAGAGAATACAACAAAGGAAGTAAAAGACATTCGCAATGCTTTTCGAAAATGAGAATACCATAAGACCTCCCGCCACACACACAATGCAAACGCAGAATTGGAGGAGATTTCTTCTTATGATAGTCAAACATGCTTACTACGCAAAAGAAAACTCTTTTGATATTATTACTAGTGCATAGTGTGGGAAACATTTCGAAAGTAATATTAATCTTAGCCAACATACAACCATTAGTGTATGCCTACTATAGCTACTATGTTCAATAGCAGGTTACCGCCACATTCCATAGCTGGTTATACAACTAAAACCGTACAAGGTTCGTATTGTTTCTTTGGATTTCCAACAAATGGTCAGGCAAAGGAACTTTCTTACACCGAAATGGAACGCCTCTGAAAGGACGTTCCCGAGAACCTAACCGGATCTCTGCAAACACAAGGCCGACGCTACCTCACGCTGTACAGCTGTAACTAGGTAGCTAACACACAAGCTATGCCATCCCCCGGTCGTTACCGACCTTTATCCGAGGATCCTCAACCACAAAGCAACAACCACAAAGTATAATAAATTTGCAGCATCAACATAGGTAAAATATCTGGGCTCCATACCATGATATCACCTTTTATCCAGAAGGAAATGACATACCCTAGGGGCGCGACCCCTAACAACCTTGCCGCAACGTTCCTGTTTCGACCATTACCGGGTTGTGAGGCTCGACGAAGTCTCGTCCACAAAGCCACGCTTTTTCACAAAGCCACGCTTTTTCACAAAACCACGCTTTGATCAACAAATGATCAACAACACTTCGTATGCCACATTACCAAATTGGGAATGTATCACTAGTTACCATCAACTACATAACCTCTGAGCTCGTACGTCTCAGAGAAGGGTGTTAAACTAAGAGAATAAATTCTCCGCCACCAACAGAAATGTATTTGATAGAAACCAGCTTTACATCTCAAAGTGTAATGTCAGACACACATCCATACAAGTCCGTTCCGGGTTCGCACAGAACCGAAGGCACTTCCAAAGAAGCCCTTGCAATCCGGATTCACTAATCACGTCCGGACTTCCCATCACAAGAAGAGTGATATAAATCTCTATACCGGAGCAACTCGGTGCAGATAAATTCGATAGGTTGTCCTTTCATTTTCGAAAATATCCGGTCTTCAACACCGGTCTTCAAATAATGTCCATTCACGACGCATCACTATTTGGAATGGGTTATATGACACAAAGGTCTTTTCCCGGCTAACCCGAATAGTGAGTACAATATTTAAAACATATGGATATAGGGATTTCAAATAAGTCACAACTTATTACCCAAATCCTTTACTTTAAATGGTTTAAACAAATTACCATTTTAAATCTTTAAACAAAAAGATTTACTTCACAAAGTTTACCCAGTTTCACAAAGATTCATTCACAGATTCCCAAATCAATTTCCATTTCAATTGGATTAACCCATTAAATCTTTAAATTAAGATTTAATTTATAGCTTTCAAAACTATTCACAATTCAAGTCTTTTATAATATAAAAGATACACCTTTTAAAATCTTCTTTGATTTCAAGATATAGCTTAATCATCTTCACAAAGGTTAATTTATAGTTTTTCCAAACTATTTACAATTTCATTTCAACTTGAAATGTTTCAATACAAATTGGAAATCTTTTCACTTTATGAAAGCTATTATTATTTGAAAATAAATAGTTTTCGTTTTGGGAGAAACTGGTTACAATTACACAGGTTAAAGCCATCCAAGTACAAATCTGAATATAAATTTAAATTTCCAAAACCATATTTTAAATGGTTAGAAACCCATATAACACCTTTTACACTTGTAAAATCTTTTAAACCAAAATTCCCAAATCATCGAATTCAATTTTAAGTATTGAATTCAAAATTTAAATCAAATGGTTTAAATTCCAATTTTTATTAAGTTATTTAAAATAACTTTTATTTCTGAAACTCATTTTCGAAAACTTTCAATTCCAATTCCAAAACTATTTTGGATTCAAAAATTCAATTTTTCAAAATTGATAAAAAACTGTGACTTAACCGATTTCCACGTGAAATCCAGATTTGTATGTGTATTGTGTAGTCCACAGTTTTAACACAATAGTGCAACAACATTCAACCATCACAGATCAAATATAACAATATAATTGAGAAGCGGTATAATTTATAACGCTTATCTTTCATTCACAGATCACAGATATTCATATCATAGATAAATAAATCACAAATCACAACACAAATCAGAATATATCACAAAGCATCACATATCGGAGATGTCAAACAATTCAACATCCAATATAATCCAAAACATCCATAGATAGGATCAGTTTAATCATCTGATTAATTTAAATCAAATAAATTTCTAAAGTTATTTCCTTTTTAAAATAAATTTCTTTATCCCTTCAAATCTATTTAAAAATCCAAATTTTAAATAAATTCTTCAACTTATAAATAATATTATCGAAATCCATTTATTAAGCCTTTTTCCCAAATTTTGAAATTTAATTCAATATGGTTCAAAAATAAGACTTTTATCTTTTTAAAACTCCTTTTAAATTTATCCAATTCTCAAAAATGAATTTTTCGATAAATTTTCAACTTGAATTTCGAAAATCCAATTTTATTTATTTCTGGTATCTAACGATACCAAAAATATATTCGGCTAAACCGTAGCCTTCAACAATTCCAATCCACAAATATAATCATACGGAGATTATAAATAATCAATACACAACATATGAAACAAATTCAAATGTTTGATGAATCCAGTTGGATCCCTCCAACCTGTTTCCCTGCATCCACAGATGTTAGCACAATACCAATTCCACTTCGAAGTGGAATATCGCGGTATATGAGATTTATAAATATTATCCGCTATTATGCGGCGCAATAGGGTCTCATCCGCTATATAATGCGGAAAATCAACTCCAAATACATATATAATACCAATTCCACTTCACGGTGGAATTATCGCGGTATATGTTTTTAATATATAACCTCCGCTTAATATGCGGCGTGTAGGGTCTATTCAACACAATAGATAACAATTTATCATCCAAACACATAATCAACACAATCAAGCAATTTTAATCTAACCATTTAAAATTTAAATCGAAACACAATATTCGATTGAGTGAGAAGTTCTCACCTTGCTTTCAATAACGGTTGCACTGTTTGTTCCGAATAAAATTAAACGCACGTTTAATTTTACTCAAAATTTTCACTAGCTCCAATTGACTCCAAACCAGCTCCATTGCGTAGAGCTCGTCGAAACGATTCCAACGCAAGTCGTTTCGTCAGTTTTCGACCTCGTATCAAAAAGATATCACGTTTTAAACATTACACAAATTAATATATAATTTAATTTCAATTTTTTTTTTATTTTTTTTCCAAACCCTACATCATAACCGTTCGTTCTATCCCTAGCAGATCACGGCCGCAACTTGATGCTTCTTCCCGTTCGTTCAAACCCGTTCAAGAAAACCCATCAGCCGCCTCTATTCCATCAATTTTCGTGCCACCACCGATCGTTTAGCCAGCAATCAGACAACGCCCCAAGATGCGCCTCGCCTGCCTCTACTTTCGGCCATAATCCGGTCGAGACCGATTCCATCTTGACTTCGAAATGCGCGCGCGAATGTTGGCCGATCAAATCCCATTTGCCGTCGATCCCTTGCGAATTTTTCGATCACAGTCGTTAGATCTAGAATCTCTCCAACCTCTACAACTTTGTAGTTGATAAGTTTTCATTAATGTTTACGGATTGATAGGTCTTGAGGGAAGAAAGTTAGAAGATTTCGGCCATAGAATTTGTAGCCGGCGGCTAACCTAGTTTGTTTAGGGTTTTGCAAAAAAATCAAAGAGATAAGGTCCTTTTATAGAAAAATTCTCCAAACACTATTCATCCGAAATTTTCCGAACTCCAAACGAAGCGTGCCAACAGACGTTCATAAGGTTTTACCCGCGTTCCGGACACAATGGAATATGTTTCGGGAGCTAATTAGGTCATATGTGCGAGTTACGGAATTAAACGATCAAATTTAAAATTAAATCGATTAAAACAATTTCGATGTGTTTCAGCTTGCCCCGGACAAACCGTAAGTCCGATTGACACGAATTTTGAAATCTTACAATAATATAACATTATGGATCCGATGAAAATGGTTTCGTCGAAATCTGAGACTGTTTGAAAAATGACTATTTTTAGTCGTCAATTAAATATTAAAACAATCAATTTTCACAACTTAACTTTTAATTCAATTTTAAAAGTACTATAACATCATTCTAACTCCAATATGATTTAATATAACTTTATAAATCATTTTTAATCACATTAAACCCAATTTCCAATTATTTTTATAATTTCAAATATTAACTTATCGATTTAATTAAACAATTAAATCTCTATATTCGAAATTAAATTCATTCAGCTTACAAATTTCACTTGTTAATATTTAAAATCAATTAAATATACGAATTTCAAATGACAGAAATTCTGGGTCGTTACAATCTTCCTCCTAAAAAGAATTTCGCCTCGAAATTGCAAAGTAAGAAAAATGCCCCAAATTCATTAACTTTTTCAAACAATTCGTTCAAATTAGATTTCAAAATCACTTAAGTGTACAACTTCCCCAAAATCCAATAGTTAAACTTCTTAAAAATCTTTACTAAGTTTTCAAATCCATATCGTTTAACCTTTAACTCCAAATCCAAAATTTAGTTTTCACAAATTTTCCAAATTTTCCTGAAAATTTTCTAACGCCTTAAATTTGCAGAAAAATTCGCCATAGCCTCCTTTGCGCGGTTCGATCGTAGTAGGATCAAAATAGACATAAATATATATACATCGACCCACACGGTCGGAAAAGCAGAAAAACAGTTCATATTTCCTATTTTTATTGCGTAGGCGTACCTTTTAGCATTTTTAAGCAAAGCAGTTATTTATAAAGCATTTTAGCGCGACCCAACCAGCCGAACGGTAGCCACAGCACCTGTACTTACTTAATTTAAACACGTAAGTGACATATATATAAAGTTATTAACTTTTACTCTTTTAAACAACTACAACACATGCATATTAAAAGAAATGCATACTAAACAAGGTTTATAAGCAACTTATATAATTTCGACATCACTTGTAATTGTTTACAACCAATTCATATACAACGACATTCAATTATTCATTTTCAATTAGTTTACATTCACTAATTTAAATTCAAGTTGGTTCACTTTCAATTCAAATTCCATCACATAGCTTTCAATTTCACTAATTCAGTTTCATTAACACTTAATGAATGATATACAATCAACCAACAATCATATTACAACCAATGTATATTCAACACAACCAAATTTATTCACTTTGCTTACCTTCAATTTGGTTTAACACCTTTTTAATTTTCCAACTGGTTTAATATTAAATTGACTTCCATTCAATTATTCAATTTATTAGCTTTAATGAATTAACACTTACATCCATTATTCCATATCAATTTATTCACATTCGATTGATTAACATTCAATCTATTTATTAATTCAATTGCTAATTCATTTTACAAATAAAGTTGAATTCCATTTATATAACTCAAGTTCATATTCTTAATGACTTCATTTCATTAATTCACTTATTAATTTACTTCGATACCAAAATCAACTTCATTCAACATCACTTAAGTTATATTCCAATTAAACATCATTTGTTTAACTTAACTTAAATTTCCACTTATAAATCCAATTCAAATATGATTTATTTTATTTAACTTTACCAAAGCTAAATTTATTGTCTCATGTTATAAGTTCAAAACTCATTTTACTTATATTCATCAATTTCAACTTGGATTTAATTTCAAATTTGGTTATCACAACAAAACTTAAATTTTCAATTTACTATGGTAGAAAATCAATCACACAGAAACTCGAAAATGATACTGATGATGCTACAGTCATCACCCTTATTATTTCCCAGCAATAGTAGTGAACTCAGTGCTTTAAATTCTTTCAAAAATTTCCTTTTATTTATAAATCACATTTATAAATCTTTTTCTCATATAATTTCAGTATTTAACTTTACTTACTTAAGATCATTCCAAATTTATTTATCTTACTTAGATTTATAATAATATAACATCTTTTATTGACTTATATATATTTTCACATTTTCAATAACCAACAATTTCTGGAAAATTATTTCCTTTATATACAAAATAAAATCAAGGCAAAATTATTTCATTTACCCAATTTAAAATGATACTGTGCCGGTTCATCTTGTTTAAGAGTTTAGAAACCCCTATTGATACAGTTAGCTAGACTCCACCGACCAGAATCTATAAACAATCAATCGATAAGTCAACACAATACAAAGCAATTTCATATTCACTAACAAATATGCACTCATATCTATTTTTACACTCACACTCATTCTAGAGTACTACTGATTCTATCTCTAATGAGTAATTCTCAACAGAGCCAAGGTTATCGCTTAACCATATGCTCTGATACCACATGTAACGATTCGAGATTTTCGACTTCCAAAAATCGACATTAATACTTCCACTGTATCAACTGCCGAGCAATCGAATACCGGAATACCGAATTGTTATGGTTAAAAAGAAGAGGTAGAAGAAGACAGAAGAAAAAGAAAGAAGAAACAATATCAGAATCTCACATTCGCAGCGGAACAACATATAATAGATAAATGAATAATCTTTAAATCAAAGAACTATATCAGTTTATACATTACATCATCAGAGTTTACAACAACAATACAACACTGGACAGTTATATAAACTTGTCCTCATACAGAATACACAGCGGAATAAAAAATATCATATACAAGTGCTACGCCTCGCCATCCAGCTTGCCACTGAGCACCACAGCATCTCCTGAATCTAGAATGACCTGATAACCTATCTCTAGACAGCCGTGTGGAAATTAGTGGGCACCCATAGTTTAGGAAGGAAACAATAAACTCCAGGTCAGTCATGGTGACTTGTGTGAGAACTAAAACAGTTATTTGCACAAGAGAATACAACAAAGGAAGTAAAAGACATTCGCAATGCTTTTCGAAAATGAGACTACCATAAGACCTCCCGCCACACACACAATGCAAACGCAGAATTGGAGGAGATTTCTTCTTATGATAGTCAAACATGCTTACTACGCAAAAGAAAACTCTTTTGATATTATTACTAGTGCATAGTGTGGGAAACATTTCGAAAGTAATATTAATCTTAGCCAACATACAACCATTAGTGTATGCCTACTATAGCTACTATGTTCAATAGCAGGTTACCGCCACATTCCATAGCTGGTTATACAACTAAAACCGTACAAGGTTCGTATTGTTTCTTTGGATTTCCAACAAATGGTCAGGCAAAGGAACTTTCTTACACCGAAATGGAACGCCTCTGAAAGGACGTTCCCGAGAACCTAACCGGATCTCTGCAAACACAAGGCCGACGCTACCTCACGCTGTACAGCTGTAACTAGGTAGCTAACACACAAGCTATGCCATCCCCCGGTCGTTACCGACCTTTATCCGAGGATCCTCAACCACAAAGCAACAACCACAAAGTATAATAAATTTGCAGCATCAACATAGGTAAAATATCTGGGCTCCATACCATGATATCACCTTTTATCCAGAAGGAAATGACATACCCTAGGGGCGCGACCCCTAACAACCTTGCCGCAACGTTCCTGTTTCGACCATTACCGGGTTGTGAGGCTCGACGAAGTCTCGTCCACAAAGCCACGCTTTTTCACAAAGCCACGCTTTTTCACAAAACCACGCTTTGATCAACAAATGATCAACAGCACTTCGTATGCCACATTACCAAATTGGGAATGTATCACTAGTTACCATCAACTACATAACCTCTGAGCTCGTACGTCTCAGAGAAGGGTGTTAAACTAAGAGAATAAATTCTCCGCCACCAACAGAAATGTATTTGATAGAAACCAGCTTTACATCTCAAAGTGTAATGTCAGACACACATCCATACAAGTCCGTTTCGGGTTCGCATAGAACCGAAGGCACTTCCAAAGAAGCCCTTGCAATCCTGATTCACTAATCACGTCCGGACTTCCCATCACAAGAAGAGTGATATAAATCTCTATACCGGAGCAACTCGGTGCATAGACATTCGATAGGTTGTCCTTTCATTTTCGAAAATATCCGGTCTTCAACACCGGTCTTCAAATAACGTCCATTCACGACGCATCACTATTCGGAAAGGGTTATATGACACAAAGGTCTTTTCCCGGCTAACCCGAATAGTGAGTACAATATTTAAAACATATGGATATAAGGATTTCAACTAGGTCACAACTTATTACCCAAATCCTTTACTTTAAATGGTTTAAACAAATTACCATTTTAAATCTTTAAACAAAAAGATTTACTTCACAAAGTTTACCCAGTTTCACAAAGATTCATTCACAGATTCCCAAATCAATTTCCATTTCAATTGGATTAACCCATTAAATCTTTAAATTAAGATTTAATTTATAGCTTTCAAAACTATTCACAATTCAGGTCTTTTATAATATAAAAGATACACCTTCTAAAACCTTCTTTGATTTCAAGATAAAGCTTAATCATCTTCACAAAGGTTAATTTATAGTTTTTCCAAACTATTTACAATTTCATTTCAACTTGAAATGTTTCGATACAAATTGGAAATCTTGTCACTTTATGAAAGCTATTATTATTTGAAAACAAATAGTTTTCGTTTTGGGAAAAACTGGTTACAATTACACAGGTTAAAGCCATCCAAGTACAAATCTGAATATAAATTTAAATTTCCAAAACCATATTTTAAATGGTTAGAAACCCATATAACACCTTTTACACTTGTAAAATCTTTTAAACCAAAATTCCCAAATCATCGAATTCAATTTTAAGTATTGAATTCAAAATTTAAATCAAATGATTTAAATTCCAATTTTTATTAAGTTATTTAAAATAACTTTTATTTCTGAAACTCATTTTCGAAAACTTTCAATTCCAATTCCAAAACTATTTTGGATTCAAAAATTCAATTTTTCAAAATTGATAAAAATCTGTGACTTAACCGATTTCCACGTGAAATCCAGATTTGTGTGTGTATTGTGTAGTCCACGGTTTTAACACAATAGTGCAACAACATTCAACCATCACAGATCAAATATAACAATATAATTGATAAGCGGTATAATTTATAACGCTTATCTTTCATTCACAGATCACAGATATTCATATCATAGATAAATAAATCACAAATCACAACACAAATCAGGATATATCACAAAGCATCGCATATCAGAGATGTCAAACAATTCAACATCCAATATAATCCAAAACATCCATAGATAGGATCAATTTAATCATCTGATTAATTTAAATCAAATATATTTCTAAAGTTATTTCCTTTTTAAAATAAATTTCTTTATCCCCTCAAATCTATTTAAAAATCCAAATTTTAAATAAATTCTTCAACTTATAAATAATATTATCGAAATCCATTTATTAAGTCTTTTTCCTAAATTTTGAAATTTAATTCAATATGGTTCAAAAATAAGACTTTTATCCTTTTAAAACTCCTTTTAAATTTATCCAATTCTCAAAAATGAATTTTTCGATAAATTTTCAACTTGAATTTCGAAAATCCAATTTTATTTATTTCTGGTATCTAACGATACCAAAAATATATTTGGCTTCAACAATTCCAATCCACAAATATAATCACACGGAGATTATAAATAATCAACACACAACATATGAAACAAATTCAAATGCTTGAGGAATCCAGTTGGATCCCTCCAACCTGTTTCCCTGCATCCACAGATGTTAGCACAATACCAATTCCACTTCGAAGTGGAATATCGTGGTATATGGGATTTATAAATATTATCCGCTATTATGCGGCGCAATAGGGTCTCATCCGCTATATAATGCGGGAAATCAACTCCAAATACATATATAATACCAATTCCACTTCACGGTGGAATTATCGCGGTATATGTTTTTAATATATAACCTCCGCTTAATATGCGACGTATAGGGTCTATTCAACACAACAGATAACAATTTATCATCCAAACACACAATCAACACAATCAAGCAATTTTAAATCTAACCATTTAAAATTTAAATCGAAACACAATATTTGATTGAGTGAGAAGTTCTCACCTTGCTTTTAATAACGGTTGCAGTGTTTGTTCCGAATAAAATTAAACGCACGTTTAATTTTACTCAAAATTTTCACTAGCTCCAATTGACTCCAAACCAGCTCCATTGCGTAGAGCTCGTCGAAACGATTCCAACGCAAGTCGTTTCGTCAATTTTCGACCTCGTATCAAAAAGATATCACGTTTTAAACATTACACAAATTAATATATAATTTAATTTCCATTTTTTTTATTTTTTTCCAAACCCTACATCATAACCGTTCGTTCTATCCCTAGCAGATCACGGCCGCAACTTGATGCTTCTTCCCGTTCGTTCAAACCCGTTCGTGAAAACCCATCAGCCGCCTATATTCCATCAATTTTCGTGCCACCACCGATCGTCTAGCCGGCTATCAGACAACGCCCCAAGATGCGCCTCGCCTGTCTCTACCTTCGGCCATAATCCGGTCGAGACTGATTCCATCTTGACTTCGAAATGCGCGCGCGAATGTTGGCCGATCAAATCCCATTTGCCATCGATCCCTTGCGAATTTTTCGATCACAGCCGTTAGATCTAGAGATCTCTCCAACCTCTACAACTTTGTAGTTGCTAAGTTTTCGTAAATGTTTACGGATTGATGGATCTTAAGGGAAGAAATTTAGAAGATTTTTGCCATGGAATTTGTAGCCGGCGGCTAACCTAGTTTGTTTAGGGTTTTGCAAAAAAATCAAAGAGATAAGGTCCTTTTATAGAAAAATTCTCCACGTTATTCATCCGAAATTATCCGAACTCCAAACGAAGCGTGCCAACAGACGTTCATAAGGTTTTACCCGCGTTTCGGACACAATGGAACGTGTTTCGGGAGATAATTCGATCATATGTGCGAGTTACGGAATTAAACGATCAAATTTAAAATTAAATCGATTAAAACGATTTCGATGCGTTTCAGCTTGCCCCGGACAAACCATAGGTCCGATTGACACGAATTTTGAAATCCTACAATAATATAACATTACGGATCCGATGAAACTGGTTTCGTCGAAATCCGAGACTGTTTGAAAAATGCTATTTTTAATCGTCAATTAAATATTAAAATAATCAATTTTCACAACTTAACTTTTAATTCAATTTTAAAAGTTCTATAACATCATTTTAACTCCAATATGATTTAATATAACTTTATAAATCATTTTTAATCACATTAAACCCAATTTCCAATTATTTCTATAATTTCAAATATTAACTTATCGATTTAATTAAACAATTAAATCTCTATATTCGAAATTAAATTCATTCAGCTTACAAATTTCACTTGTTAATATTTAAAATCAATTAAATATATGAATTTCAAATGACAGAAATTCTGGGTCATTACAAGTTGTGTCCAATCGGGGGTTGAATTATTGAAGCTGAGGTCAAAATCGACTTTAATTTATCAAAAGCAAGTTTACATTTTTCATTGAATTCAAATATAGTGCCTTTTGTGAGTAAGTTTGAAAGAGGTTTTGCAATTTTTGAGAATATTAACTTCATATAATATTCCGGATGACCTAGAATGAGCGAACGTCCTTGAAGCCTTAGGGGGAGGAAGATTAGCAATCAAGTCCAATTTTGATCTATCGACCTCTAGAGCATCCTTCGAGACTACATGACCTAACACGATACTTCATTTTACCATAAAATGACACTTTTCCCAATTTAACACGAGTGGTTTCTCTTTACATCTTTAAGAGTGCATTCTTACCGAAGGAGACATTGATCAAAGGATGATCCATAAATAGAAAAACCATCAATGAAAATTTCTAAGAAATCCTCCACCATATCGGTAAATATTCTCATCATGCACCTTTTGAATATGGCAAGTGCATTACATAGTCTAAAGATAATTCAACAATAAGTGAAGGTTTTTAAAGTGCATGTGAATGTGGCTTTGTGCTAGTCTTCTAAAGCAATAGGGATTTGGTTATATCCCGAGTATCCTTCAAGAAAATATTAGTTCTCATGTCTCGCTAAACATTCGAGCATTTGATTGATGAATGGTAAGGGGAAGTGGTCTTTTCTTGTTGATGCATTTAATTTCGTATAATTGATGCATACATGCTAGTTGGTGATCGTTTTTGTCTGAACAAGCCCATAATTCTCATTTTTTACCATAGTGATCCCTGATTTCTTTGGTACCACTTGAATCGGACTTAGCCAGGGCAAAAATTGGATAGGTTATGTCATTATCTAAGCACTTGATTATTCCTTCTTCGACCACTACTCTCATATTGGGATTCAACCGCTGTTGGGCATCACATGAGGTTGTAGCCTCATCAATCAAATGTATACGATGTTCATCAATGGATGGGCATATCCCCTTGACATCAACAATTACCTAATCCAATGCTTCTTATTTTATCTTAGCATTTTAAAAACCTTTTCCTCTTGGTCTTCGACCAAGTCCAAGGCTATGTTCATCGGAAAGGTTTGGTTTGCAACTAGGTAAGCATACTTTAGATTATTTGAAAGAAGCTTAAGGTCAAGTTTCGACTTCTCATGAGAGACTACTTCAATAGACATATTCCATTAGACGTTGAAGTGTGTGAGTCAAATATTTTATTCGGATTAGATATATATTCATGCTCATCAATATTTGAATTAAAATGCTCAAGACACATATTCAGTGCATGTGATTTATCGTTGAGAGTTTCTTTCACGAATGCCTCAACTACGTCAATTTCTTCTATCTTGAAGTCCTAGGGTTATTTGTTAAGATTGCAGATGATTAATTCAATAGTGAGGTTACCAAAGAATTGTCTGAGATTTTCGTTTCTATAGTTTATGATAGCATTTGAGGTTTCTAGGAAGGGACGTCCTAAGATAACGGGAGTTTGGGCTTGAGGATTAGAGACAGGATCGGTTTCAAGTACTTTAAAGTCAACAAGGAAATAAAATTGTTCTATTTGTTTTAATACAGCCTCAACTAAGCCTATGGGTTTCTTATTGGATCGATCAGCTAGATGAATAGTGATGTTGGTAGGTTTTAATTCTCCAATTCCTAATTGATAATATACGCGATAAGGAAGTAAGTTGACACTTGCATCAAGGTCAAGTAATGCACGACTAATGAATGTGTTAGCAATTTTACAGCCGATTGTAGGACAATCGAGGTCCTTGAACTTGATATGCATGTGATTAGAAATGATTGAACTGGTATTTGCGGTCAAGAATGTTGTACTATGCACGTTGGTTGCATGCTTTCGAGTACAAAGTTCTTTAAGCCATTTTGCATACTATAGGATCTGCTCAATAGTATCTAAAAGAGGTATGTTAACATGAACTTGTCTAAGAATGTCTAGGATCTTATAAACTTGAGTGATATTTTTCTTATTTTTAAGTCTACTTAGAAAAGGATCGATGTAGACTCACTTATTGGAATTCTTTGTTTCTTTCGAAGAGCATGGTGAATGAATATGTGAATTATCAAGAATCTCATCGCCATGAGTTGGGTCATCATTAGTATTGTCGACAGACTAGGGAATAATGCTAGGAGTGTAATCTTTTGATGATGGTTGGGGAGATGATGAGTCAACATTAGAAGATGCCACATTATTAGTGGGTTGACCAGCAGAAATTAACGTTTGAGTATCGTTGGGGTTGCCGACATGATTATCAACTCTCTTGCGTGATCTTAAGGTGTTGATCGAATACAATGAGTTTAAATTATCGTCCCCACAAAAGTTCACTCCACAAGAATTATTATATTTAGGTTTACTTCTATTTGACTTGGTAATTTTCCCTTCTCGTTATTTATCGATAAGTTCTTCAACATTCATGGTTTGGTCGTGTTTATTTTTTGTTTCCTTTTGCATTTTTTCAAGTTTAGTTTTAGTTTCCTTATGTCATCTCTCGAGTTTATTAAACTCTTGTGGTTGTTGAGAGGTTTTAGGTGAGTCTCTGAGATGTGGACGCCTATAAGGTTGATTAGAAGGATCTTACTTTGAGGAACAATTCGTTGAATGGGCATTTGAGGAGGTTGAGTGTTTTGGCTCGTGGGATAAAATGCAAAGGTTTTGCGAAATTATTTGGCTCGAGAGTCTTCAGTAGAGAAGAGGTAAGGTTCTACTACGTGCACTCCTCTTGGATTTGTACGAGCTGGCCCATGAATCGATTTCCACAGTTGATCTTTTTCAGCATATTCTTTGAAGAAAGCCCAAGCTTCCTCTCTTGTTTTATTCATGAATCCTCCATGACACATAGTTTCCAGTTGTGCTCGAGTGATATAATTAAGCCCTTCTTATGCTACTTGGCATAAAAATTGTTTTGGAATTCCATGATGAGGACAACTTTGAATAATTGATTGAATCGTTCAATGTATTGCGAAAAGTTTCTCCATCATTTTGGGTAAACTGATTAATTTCATTTCTAATTTTAAGAGTTTTATCAAAAGGAAAGAACTTTTTCAAGAATATTGTTTCGAAATCATTCCAACTTTAAGTAGAGGAACGTGGAAGAGAGTCGAACCACCTGCTTGCACTTCCTAGTAGAGAAAATGGTATGAGCTTAAGCTTGATAGACTCATTTGACGGTTGTTGCATTCTTAATGTAGATGTATATAGTTCGAGATCATTTAGAAATTCATATGCGTTTTCAGAGCCCTTAAATTAAAAAATTCCTTGGATGAAGGAATTTTTTAATTCAAAATTATTTTCTTCATTTGGCGGATATTCTATAACTAAGGGTTGTACGGTTCTAACTGGATAACATTATTCTTTTAACAACATGCCTCATTGTGATCGTGGATGTTGAAAATTTTCTTGAACTAGTAAAACTGGTTGTTGAATGTTTTGATTTCGATTATTTGGATTCATTCCGTTATGCCTAGGTAAATGTGGCATAAACCGTAATCGCTCATTGAATGTAATTGTTCAAAAGAAGTTGTGTCGCGTATTTCTAATCGTTTATGATCGTTTTGAAACCAAGCTTGCATAAAAAAATTCTTAATGATAATTTGTTAACATCAATTTAGAATTACTAACGGTCGGCAAAAGAATTAAAATATTAAAATACTCATAGCGGTTGAAGTGTCGATGCAACGTGCTTTAACGGTCGTTTTGCAATCCCAGCTCCACATTTGTTATCGTTGGGATTACCGACATGATTATCAACTCTCTTGCCTGATCTTAAGGTGTTGATCGAATACAATGGGTTTAAATTATCGTCCCCACAAAAGTTCACTCCACGAGAATTATTATATTTAGGTTTACTTCTATTTGACATGGTAATTTTCCCTTCTCGTTATTTATCGATAAGTTCTTCAACATTCATGATTTGGGCGTGTTTATTGTTTGTTTCCTTTTGCATTTTTTCAAGTTTAGTGTTAGTTTCCTTATGTCATCTCTCGAGTTTATTAAACTCTTGTGGTTGTTGAGAGGTTTTAGGTGAGTCTCTGAGATGTGGAGGCCTATAAGGTTGATTAGAAGGATCTTACTTTGAGGAACAATTCGTTGATTGGGCATTTGAGGAGGTTGAGTGTTTTGGCTCGTGGGACAAAATGCAAAGGTTTTGCGAAATTATTTGGCTTGAGAGTCTTCAGTAAAGATGAGGTAAGGTTCTACTACGTGCACTCCTCTTGGATTTGTACGAGCTGGGCCATGAATCGATTTCCACAGTTGATCTTTTTCAACATATTCTTCGAAGAAAGCCCAAGCTTCCTCACTTGTTTTATTCATGAATTCTCCATGACACATAGTTTCCAGTTGTGCTCGAGTGGGATAATTAAGCCCTTCGTATGCTACTTGGCATAAAAATTGTTTTGGAATTCCATGATGAGGACAACTTTGAATAATTGATTGAATCGTTCAATGTATTGCGAAAAAGTTTCTCCGCCATTTTGGGTAAACTGATTAATTTCGTTTTTAATTTTAAGAGTTTTATCAGAAGGAAAGAACTTTTTCAAGAATATTGTTTCGAAATCATTCCAACTTTAAGTAGAGGGACGTAGAAGAGAGTCGAACCACCTTCTTGCACTTCCTAGTAGAGCAAATGGTATCAGCTTAAGCTTGATAGACTCGTTTAAAGGTCGTTAATTCTTAACGTAGATGTATATAGTTCGAGATCATTAAGAAATTCATATGCGCTTTTAGAGCCCTTTAATATAAAAATCCCTTGGATGAAGGAATTTTTTAATTCAAAATTATTTGCTTCATTTGGCGATATTCTATAACTAAGGGTTGTATGGTTCTAACTGGATAACATTATTTTTTTAACAACATGCCTTATTGTGATCGTGGATGTTGAAAATTTTCTTGAACTAGTAAAACTGGTTGTTGAATGTTTTGATTTCGATTATTTGGATTCATTCCGTTATGCCTAGGTAAATGTGGCATAAACCGTAATCGCTCATTGAATGTAATTGTTCAAAAGAAGTTGTGTTGCGTACTTCCAATCGTTTTTGATCGTTTCGAAACCAATTTTGCATAAAAAAAATTTCTTAATAATAATTTGTTAACATCAATTTAGAATTGCTGACGGTCGGCAAAAAAATTAAAATATTAAAATACTCATACTGGTTAAAGTGCCGATGCCACGTGCTTTAACTGTCGTTTTGCAATCCCAGCTCCACATTTGTTGAGATGATTACACTTTGTTAATACCTTTTATATAAATGACCGATTAACTTTTCTTTTCTTTCTATTTCCACAGAAGCTACTGACTTTGTCTACTGGTATGCCTTAAGACCCGCATAATTTCCACTTTTCAGTTTTAACTTCTTTCCTTTTTATAAATCATGATACCCTTTTAAACTTCTATGCTAAAAAATCTCCTTCTCTCCCCTGTGCAATTTTAAATTTTGCGAATTCCACTTTTTTCTTCTTCGTTCCTTCAGTATTCACAAGATGGAGGAATTGAGGGATCTGCGATTTTTGGTAGGGATTCGGGTACGGGTTTGGGAGAGAGGTTGTTGCATAGTTTGGATCTAGATAATGAGGTTGAAATCGGGTGAGGCTGCGATAGAGGAGGAGGCAGGAATGATTCAGGTGGCGGTTTGCAGTTGGTTGTGTGGTTGTGGGCGATGGTTCTAGTCTTCTAGATTGTGCTATTGGGATGAGGGTTTGCGGTTGCGGTTGTAGGTTTAGGTGACGGGGATGGTGAATGGCGATGGATTCCCGAGGTCGGGTGGTAGAAATTTCAAAAGTAGAAGAGGAGAATAGAGAAAAGGAAACAAAAAACTTCTTTTTTTTAGAAAAATATGATTTTGTTTTGTTAGACTATGTAATCTTTTGTATTATTGGAAATATCAAGAAGATATGTAATGAAATGCAAATCTACCAAAACTAGTGCTAAGATTTTTTTTTGAGAAAGGAGTAAAGTAGCTAAAAATAATAATAACTCTTATTTTTAGATGTTGAAAGAAAAACAAGATGAAATTAAATAATGAGAAAAATAAAATGAAACATTTAAATAAAAACTAACATAAATCGAAAATTAAATAAACGCTAAAAATTAATTAAACTCTCCAACAACGGCGTCAAAAACTTGATCTACGACTTTTGTGGTAAAAGAAAACATGATTTAGTTTAGCGCAAGCGCACGATGTTAGTTGTAATATTTGTGTGAAGAGGGAATTAGGCACAAGGACAAACTTTGAAAAAAATTTAGTCTGAAGGACACAAAGTTTCATTTTTGGGCTGAAGGACAAACTTTGAAAGAAAATTAGGCTGAAGGACAATGCTAAATATAGTTAGCATTTTGTACAGTGCAAACATTGTACAAAATGCTAATTATAACTAGCATTATATCCAGTTTTACATTGTACAAAATGCTAGTTGTATTAGCATTGTCCTTCAGCCTAATTATCTTTCAAAGTTTGTCCTTCAGCCTAAAAATGAAACTTGTTGTCCTTCAGCCAAAATTTTTATGAAAATTTGTCCTTGTGCCTATTTTCCACTTGAGTGAATATAGATCGAATCCACAAGAAGTTATTTAATTACAAATGTTTACTTAACTTCTAGGCGAGTTAGACTATTTGAGAAGTTGAAACGGATTATTTTAAATAGGAAATTTCCTAGAAAATAAAAGAAAATGATGTAACACAAATAAGAAACCAAAGAAATAGATAATAAAAATCTTACCTCAGATTAATAGATCGTATAGAGAATTAAAAAGAGGAGATCTATTGATCTCTTGTCAAATCAATAGATCTCAAATAGAATAAAAACCATAACGCAAAACTGAAAGGAAATAAACTAGAACACAGGCTGACTAATTCACCACTCTACGAATTAAAAATAAGAGCAAAGATTAGAAAGAAATAAATAAAATTTTATTTTTTTATTAAATAAATCGAAAAGTTAAAATAGATTACAATAGGTAAAAGCCCTAAATACAAAACTCTAAAAATTAAAACTAAAAGTAATTGCTAAGATGATCTCAAATGTGGCTAGGTGGAGGTATTTATAGAGCTCTCTGCATCTAGATCTTAAAATAAGATTGTTCTAGAACTTTTTGACTCGGTCTTTCTCTAGAAGCTTCTTTATTCTATATGTTCCATAGTGTTCTAGAAACTTTTTTGTCCAACATGCATAAGAAGCTTTTTGATTTAGTGCGTTCTAGAAGGCTGTAGCTCCAACAGATGTAATTAGTTTTAAAAATATGTGTCACGTGGGATTCAAATCAGTGACCTCCTGGTAAATATGCATTTTCAAAACCGTTTGAACTATAGTGGCTTTTGTTCATATATGACAATCGACTTCTCATTAACAGGGCTTTGAGGTTGAGCTCCACCTTCTTATTCAATTTCTCAAAAATTACCACGTTCTTTAAAAATAAAGAATCTGCAATAAATACAATAAAAATACCAAGTCATACGACCTTATGAATATTAAAATGTGTAAATAAGCAGTTTAAAATATACACAATTTGATGTTCAACAATTGACCCAAGGAAGCACCAACTGTGAAACAATAGAAAAAGAGTATGGTCTTGAACGGTCCGCAGCCCTTCCCACTTCCGAGTATTGATTTGCTGGTAGATGAAACAACGGGACATGATCTTTTATCTTTTACGGGCTCATATTGTGAATACAATCAGATCACTATGTATGTCCTAGACTAGGAACACCCTAGTTTTATCACCAACTTGTGACTGCATTGTTATAAAGTCATGCCGTTTGGACTTAAGAATGCATGAGCAACATACCAATTCTTGGTTAATAAAATGTTTGCTAGTTAGATTGGAAGGATGTGGAGGTATATGTTGATGACTTGTTGGTCAAATCAAAAAAGGCCGAAGACCGCATTTCTCACCTAAATAAGATGTCTCAAATTTTATGGGAGTTTGGGATGAAGCTGAATCCGCTATAGTGTTCTTTCAGGGTTTCATTTGGTAAATGCTTGGGGTTTCGTACATGCTTGAGGAATTGATGCTAACTCGAAGCAAGTCCAAGATTTAAAATACATCAAGATTCCTGAAATACGAAGGAAGATGCAGAGTCTAAATGGAAAAGTGGCAGCATTGAGTAGGTTCATATCTAAGGCCATTGATAAGTGTGTTCCGTTCTTTGAAGCATTAAAGAAGGAAAAAGGAAATTTTACCTAACAGATGAGTACTTGGCTGCATTCCTTCACATACTGGAGCACTTATAGAAGCCGATGGTTCTTTCTACGCCATGGAAGGGGAGGATCTATATATATACTTAGCAGTGTCAACACATGCCATGAGTGTAGCATTGGTTTGGAAAGAAGATCGGCTGCAACAACCAGTGTATTGTGTGAGAAAATACTTCACCAGACCGGAATCTAGATATCGTAAGCTAAAAAAGTTGGTGTACTTCTCCCAATAGCATCCCAAAAACTATGGCAGTATTTCCAGTCCCATCCTATTCGAGTGTTGAATGATCAACTGTTGAGGTAGGTTCTGCATTGACCAAATACCTTAGGAAGGCTAATGAAGTGGAGTATTGAGCCGGGCCAATACGAGATTACCTATCATCCTCCGGCAACGATCAATGGGTAGGCTCTTGCGGACTTTATTGCTGAATTTACTATTAAAGATGATGAAGTTAAATTTCAAGAGGAGACATGGATGGAGCTTCAAACGAGCATGACTCTAACGCTGGAGTGGTGTTCTTAAAACTCGAGGGGTGGAAGTAGAGTTAAGTAGCATGGCTGGGGTTTAAGACAAAGAACAATAAGGTCGAATATGAAGCGTTGATAGTAGGATCAGATATAGCTAAAGAATTCGAAATAAGGCCACTTTGCGTGCACAAGGACTCTTAGTTGGTCGTAAACTAGGTGATGGGCGAATTCTAGGCTAAAGGGGAACGTTTGGCATCTTATCTGAGGAAGGTAAAGACATTGAGATGGAGAACTATGTGATAAGACACATTTCATGGGAAGAGAATCAAGATGCGGATGAGTTGGAAAAGTTAGCTTGTTCGGGAGACGGACCATTATTAGGATCGATACCAGCAATGACCCTACTAAGCCCTAGCTTTGAGGAGGTGAATGTGGTTGTGACTATTGATGGGAGGAAACCTAGATGACACCGAATATAAGTATTTGAGCGAGGGGGTCTTACTGGACAATAGAAATGAAGCCAAGAAGGTATTGCGGAAGGCACCGTGTTTCATAATTCAAGATGGCATGTTGTACTGAAGGGGATTCTCTAACCCACTGTCAAGGTGTGTGGCAGGAAGGGAAGCCCAAGAGGTGCTAGATAATATATATCGGGGCAATTGTGGAGACCCCATTGGGGGTAAACTCTGACGAAGAAGGTGTTGCAATATGGATACTTTTGGTTGACATTAAACTGTGAAGCAATGGAGTATGCTAAGAGGTGTGACAAATTCCAGTGGTTTGCGAAGATCCCAAGGTTGCCCCAACCAAGCCAATGTACATGGCTAGCCCTTGGACTTTTATAGTCTAGGGGATAGATCTGATCCGTGAACTTCCAATGGTCATCGGTGGAGCCAAGTATGCCATAGTGGCAGTCGACTACTATACTAAGTGGGTTGAAGCCGAACCACTTACTAAGGCATCATTAGCCATGGTTATAAATTCCTTGATTAGGAATGTGATTTGCAGGTATGAAGTTTCACTTAAGATCATCTTGGACAATGTAACAGTTTGACAGCGAGGAGTTTACCAACTTCTGCTGGCAGCATGGGATAAAGAAGAGTTTATCTTCAGTAGCATACCCGCAGGCTAACAGATAGGTGGAAGTGGTCAAAAAGGTTCTTAAGACCCTCATAAAGAAGCGGCTTGAAAAGGAGAAAAGGAGCATGGGTGGACGAACTCCCTCTGGCACTGTTGGCCTATCGCACTTCTCTCAAGATGGCGACAGGACATAACCTTTTTTCCTTGCCCTATGGGTCATAGGTGATGATACCCAGGGAAACTGCGGTGCCATCCCACATGAGGATTCATTATAACTTGAATGAGAACGAAGAACTGCGGATTATGTCACTAGATTTGATCGATGAAAGGTGTGATGAAGCTGCTTTGAAAGCTACGACACATAAGCAAAGGATAGCTAAATAATATAACTCCAAGGTCAAACATCGCCCTCTGAAGGAAGGGAACTTAGTGCTAAAGCAGATATTCCCTAGACCGCGGGCACTCAACCTGATCTGGGAGGGACCGTATGTCATTCATAAAATCTGAACGATGGAGCTTACATCCTCAGCATAGTAGATGGTATTGTATTCAGAAAAGCT
This sequence comes from Allium fistulosum, assembly GCA_030737815.1. Taxonomy (NCBI): domain Eukaryota; kingdom Viridiplantae; phylum Streptophyta; class Magnoliopsida; order Asparagales; family Amaryllidaceae; genus Allium; species Allium fistulosum. The sequence continues at coordinate 790,535,025 of CM060902.1, read as the reverse complement.
TGGAACGCACAAATCTGTCATCATTATTTTACTTAATCTTTATTTTCTCCCTTATTGTCTATTCAAGTAATCCTATTTTATGATTAAGCCTATTATGAAATTATTATTAATAAAATATGTGTTCCTTAAAACCTTATTGTGTCAGGTGTCTCTTGATTATGCACGGATTATTGTGAACACCTAAGCTAAGTCATAAGTCGCAGCCGGTTGCGTTGGCTAATCCAACACGCATCTACGAATGGTAGGAACAAAGTTAAGCAATGAAAAACACCAAATTTGCATTTGTACCAACTTAACGTTGTAAAAAGCTTTACGATTTGAATTCCATTAAAACTCGAGGACAAGTCGCATCACCATGACATGGCTCTTACCTCCAGCAACAAGCTATGGCCGGCAATGGAGAATCTTACTTACCCGTGGTCAGGATATGACTACCGGCTGGTTAGTTCACCATTGATGATCAGGCCTAAAAAACTTTGGCCTGCAATGGCAAACCTAACTTACCCGTGGTCAGGGCATGACCATAAATTGCGTAGTTCGCCATTCACAATTGGCCCTGAAAAACTCTAGCCGACAATGGCGAAACAGAATTACCAATGGCCAAGACATGACCACAGACTAAGTAGTTCACCATTGACGATCAGCCCTAAAATACTCTGACTGGCAATGGTGAACCGGACTTACACATGGTCAGGCCATGACCACCGACTGGGTATTTCTCTATTGACAATCGATCGTAAAAAACTTTGGTCGACAATGGTGAATTGGACCTACCCGTGGTCAAGACATGACCACCGACTGGGTAGTTAACCATTGACGATCGACCTAAAAAACTCTGGCCAACGATGGCAAACCAGACTTACCTATGGTCATAACATAACCATCGATTGGGCAGTTCACAATTGGCCATCGACTCTAAGAAACTTAGGCCGACAATGGCGAATTGGACTTACTCGTGGTCAGGATGTGACAACCGACATGGTAGTTCGCCATTAACGATCGGCCCTACACTTTAGTCAGCAGCGATGGACTGGATTTATCCATGGTCAGGACATGACCGTTGATTAAATGGGTTAATACTGGCTATCAATCCAGAGATCATAAGGAGTGACTGCAAGCTCATCGTTGTTGGGACAATTTTGTGCAGAATACCCACAGAATGCACACATAGAAATAAACAAACAAAAATAATGAAAAATAGTAGGAAAGGTAGGTTATAAAAAATTGCTACATCCCAATACCGTCAAATAACCAAATATTTATAGTATAGAGTCATAACCAACAGAAATAATATGAACACATCCTAACAATAGTCGTTAAAACTTGATGTGCACAGTCAGAATATTTAAATATATAAAGAATAAGAAATGAACTATTCCAAACAGAACATATTCAACCATACAAGCATCACTTGGACCAAGGCGAATGACCCTTCTTGGATTATTTGGGTCTGATAGGCTCTTTCTCCTTCTTATCTTCCTTCGACTTGGACATAGCAGCCACATCAAGCCCAGTCCGCTTCTTCTTATGACCTAAAGATCCTCTGCTGCCTCCAATTTAACCCAAGAAATCTCCTCTGGGAACTTGGCCATTATATTTGCTCGAAGAATTTTATCCCTGTCGAAGTCCTTAGGTTATTCATTGTAGCATATGATCTTAATGTCAGTATCCTCCTTGAGAGCGACAACCATCTTGTCATGGTTTTTCTCCACTGTGAAGTCTGATGGACCCAATGGCACGACTCTGAAAAAGGGGCTTTAGAAGGGACCATGGCACTAGAAGGATCCGTCATGACCGTGTCACCTGCATGGAAATGAGGGGGACTATTAAGTGTGGCCTTACCCAAACAAACTCGAATGAACTGAATGGTGGCCCTTGGGCTATATAGAAGAATCCTACCTCCTCTAGGAGAAGATGAAGCATCACCCTAGGGCTGGACATCAACCCGGGGCTAGCTTTGGCAGGCATATATACAGAGACGTGGTAAACAGTTAGCGAAATGTCATATATGGGGGCATAAATAACCAATTTCAAAGTCTGACCAAGGGTAGTAGCTCCAAAAGCAGAACTGCCATCTTTCCTTGTCTCCCTATCCACTTGCTCCTTTTGAGCTCTTTCATCAGCTTACAGCTTTATGTAACCCAAGCGAATAACTTCTTTCTTCTCCATAGAAAAGCGAGCCTCAACAGCCTCGAGATTAAAAGGTGGCCCTCCCTACTAGCTGGCTTCCTTAGCTTCCTTGATCAGTCGCCTATGAATAGAGGTCATAACCTCTTGATAGTCATCCATCCATGCCACACTTCCCTCGGTGTACATTTGGAAATAGATCTCATCCATGAGCTCTTTAATTTGATCTAGCTGGTTGTTCATCCCATCGCTCTACTCCCAGAGTGTCTCAACCATCTTCATCTTAGCCTCCTTTTCAGCGGTCACGGCCTCGAGTACGTCCTTAAGAGAGGCTCTCTCACTCTTCCAGTCCTTAGCCATTTTCTTCGATTCCAAAAACCCGAGCTCTACTCGACTAGCTATAGCTTGGATTTCATCTAGTCTCTTTGAATATTTTTTCTTTACGTTCTTATAATCCTTAAATAATCTTTTGGTTTTGGAATTGTAGTCTTCCTTTAGCTCCATGAGATCAAGAGCTTGGCCTTCTTCAACTTTGCTAGTTCATCAAAGTGAGCACTCTTAAGTTTCTCAATCTCCTTAGCTTGGGATCTCTCTAGTGCTTCCAACACTACTCAATGCTCTATGCCTTTTTTATGAAGTTGCTTCCTAAGCTCGGAAATCTCCAAGTTTTGATCCACATTTTTCATGCCAATCTCTTCACCAGCCTTAATACTTTGGTGTGAAACTCCGTGTAACATCCCCCTGCTTGCAGACCCAAAACTAACGACTACGGATGCTGCAATCATCCATAGTTATTAATCCTCGGCGACCAAACACGGCGATATTAGATACATTGATACATAGAAACACACGAATATGGAAAAAAATTAAACAACAAAACAACTCCATATTCCATTTCAAAATATCCCAAATTGATTACATAATCCCAACTCGCAGACCACGTTCAGATAACATATATTTATTACAAAATACACCAAGAGCGACATATGAAGAAGCTCCCTTGGTAGATCAGAGTATATAGATAGGCAAGAAAACAATTTGCCTTTATAAACAAACACATAGCAGAAACAAAAGAACTCTAATAACAATATTGCCTCTTACGCGTCCTCGGAAGCTTTATTCATCTAAAAGAACACCTAAAAACCTTAACTCGCAACCTACTCAAAATCAATTGAGCACCTGAGAGTTTAAGAGGAAAACAAAAACTTCGAGTAAAACAAAAAGCCTGGTATGAATAATAATTTACCATCTCAAACCATTTAGATATCTAGTGAGACCACGCCGCTTAGCGGAACGGGTTTTCCCCTCTCTGGTCAAGGCTAAGATCCTTTAAATCATCGATCTCTGTTCCAACCTCAAGTCTTCTGATCCTCTCAGCTAATACTGGATACTCCTTCTATTTAGAAGCAATTTTCTCAATACTGGTCGAGCTTCTAAACAAGACAACCTGGTGGTACTCTGGGTAGAACCAGCAGTCGATCTTAACTGCATATCACAACTAACTGAAGCTTCTAAATCTCTCCATTCCGCCAACGTAGCTAACACCACATCAGATTCTGATGTTTCCTGCTAAGGGCATCTACCACCTTATTACCTTTTCCTGGTGCATACTCTATACCAAAATCATAGGCAGCCAAAAACTCCAGCCACCTTTGCTGTCTCATATTCAACACCTTCTGAGAAAATAAATACCGTAAAGACTTATGAACGGTATATAACTCAAATCTCTCACCTAAGAGATAATGTCTCCAAATATTTGAGGCAAAGATCACAGCATTTTGGTTGCTTGCATTAGCCGGTCGACCTGGGTTTCTCCTAGTAGTGGATCGAGCATTCCATTAGTTGTGGTGCTTCCTTCACCGAGATTTCCTCTTTCGTTTCCTGCTTCTATATCCCCTTCTCTTAAATTTGCATACGAGCCTTAGTAAGATACAGAAAAACGGTCTAAGAGAGTAGGGGATACGAACTTATATATATATATATATATATATAACTATATATAGCAATTACAAGTATGTTACTATAGCGTTAACCCAAAACCCAATGTTATTATCTGATTTATTGGATTATGTTTGGAAAAATCTTTTAGGTTTAGGTTTCTTTTAAAGTTTCATAAACTTATGCATTGATACCAACTTGTAACATTGAAATGACCCTCCTATTTCCACCCTAATTTCATAAGGATTTTTTTTTTTTTGCTAAGAGATGATATATAGATATATCATTCATTGCAAATATCTTTTCCAAGGTCATTTTCTTTTTCCAATAAACAAAATATATCCAGGATCAAAATAACTTACCAATATAAATATATCAGTGTATATCTAATAACATACACATACATATGAAGATGTATGTGATCTTCTTATCTAAGTTCAGAGTGTATACTTCATTTTTTGTACAAGAACATTCTGTTTGATTTAGATTTTTAGCAATTCAGATAAATTATTGTATTCAGATTTTTGGCCATAATATCCACTAGAAACATGTACTTAAGTCTGTCATTAGGATTAAGAAATGATCAAGTAATAATCAGTGGTAAACAGGCTTTTAATATAGATGATTATGTTAAAGTCTGGATAACATCAAATTCAGTATAAAAGTAAGTGGATCCTAAGTGAACACAAGCAACATCTAGGCGTAATGGAAACGCGCCTAACTTATACATGAAAGGTCACGAGTTCGAGTGCTATGCTGGTCGGTTCAAACACAATTTTTGGTTTTTCTTTTTATTTTTCTCCTGTATGGTTAGAAATCTGATACCTACCTATAATTGTGCATATATATTTGATTTTGCCTATAACCTAACATACAAAACAATTCTTTTTACATAACTATTTTTAAAACCCATTCCTACAACTGTTTTAAGAATTTAAATTTATATTTTTGCCCAATTTATCAACATGTACACAGGTATTTATGTACATGTCATTACCTTTGCCCAGTTTCCAGAAAACTGAGTGAAACAATTGCTAAATGTACTATGCTTTGAAATGCATCTATATTTTCAAGATACAGTCTATCATGATCAACCAATACTTCATTTAGTTGAGGCTGGTTAACTCATGAGTCTTGTATATGCTATACACTAGTTCAAAAACAAGGGAGATACCTTTCATTTCATTCTATCTGAAGCTTTTAGAAAAACATTTTACTTTTCCTAATTCAATTCAGAAATGAATTCAGATTTATTTACAAAGCATTTCAGTAAAAAGAAAATAAAATCCTTTAAGTTTACTTCTTGCTAAATCCAGATTTTAGTTCTAAAACTCAGTGCTCTGTTATGTCTCAAGGTTAACTAATACATAATATAAATTATACAAAACAGTAGCTCAACTACATGTGCATATTTCTCTTCCAAACATTCATATCAATAATTAAAATCATTTCATTGTTTCCCAGTCAGATTTTTCCTTTGAGATTTTAAACCTTAGTGCATAACAATATATTTAACATGATACAACTAGTTCATCTAACCATAATAGAATTCATTACATGACTGGAAGTCTTAGAAACATAATATTTTTCCTGAATACATGCAGATATAATCAATTTAAACTCTTATTGAGACTAGCTAGCATGTTCATTCACTCCTCCATAAAAGCCATAACTTCATTTTTACTTAGTGCCTGGGTTACCTGAAAGAACATAAGTGGCTGCCTCATTTTAAAATGAGACACCCCAGATGCCATGAGCAAACAAGGGTCAGATCTATGATCTGGTATGAATAACATCAATTCATTCATGATATTAAGCAATAGAGAATATAAGGGTACTAACTTGTTATTTAAGCAAATTTCTGCAATCAAATATTTTAACATAGTATAATTAAGTTGATTCAGGTATGATATATTCACTTATCATTCCTTCACTTGCATACATAATCATGCAAACATGATTATCTATTGGCATCAATTTCATTTACTGGAATCATCTTGGTTCCATACCATTCAACCTAAGAAATATCCACATTCCTATTTCTTCATTTACAGGTTGTAATATTCAATTTAAATCCCTGCCTCATCTGCTATTAAGGAATCACTGGGACACATTGCAATGAACTAATTCACATCATTGCACAAAGATCTCAGGGCTTAAACAAACCATGTGCCAACTTGCATACTTCAAATATGACAAGCATTCCAGCAGTCATCTTGGCCTTCCCTTCCCTAGTTTATTTACTAGTGTATTGTCTTAAATCCTAACATCAAATATGCTAAGTGAACATGTCACTGCAAACATGGAAACATCCATAATTTCTTCTAGCATAATTTCCCCTCAGAAATAATCAGACAGTCATTTCCTAAATGGGGTCAATATGTCTTGATCTTAGTAAATATAAGAACATTTTCAACTGTAAAAGAGGCATGGCATGTTATACTGATCTGCAAGCCTTTATGATTGATTCAGATTCAAGATCTGGTTCAATCATAATTTTAGCTTGTGGGTTTTTTTTTTTTGATTAAGGGCTCAGCACTTAGAAAATTTCTATTGCACCCTTAACATTTTTCTTTTCAAGCCTCAGCACTTATACCAAGTATAATGCAGCTCCAATCATTTTTATAAGGTTTCCATGCCATAGATCTATAACAGTTGAGAGTATTCTCTATATAATTTTTAAGATCCTAAACTTTAACATTTATGAGTATAAATAAAACAGTATGATACTCATCCAAAGACAAATGTCTCAACCAATCAAAGATCATCAAAATCATCCATATTAAATCATATCAGATTTAAAATAAAACATCCAAAAAGCATTGATGAAATCATATACATCAAAACCAGAAATACATAAATGGCAATATAAAAAGTGGCTGCCTCAACTCAGGTCTTAATGCCATGAACTCAGTGAGATTACTCACCTAAATGTTTCTTCTTATTAATCCAGAAAATTCTTGTTTGAGTGTTTTCTCCTTCCTTTCAATATTTTCTTCTTCTTTTCTTATTTTTATGCAGCTCGGGGTAAAATAATTCTACTGGCTAAACTGCCTATTTATAAGCATTTTTCCTCTAGGGTTTTATTGAAACAGAATTCCATTTCTATCCTGGCTTAGCATCATGCATTTTTCATTCATATTACCCCGGCCATATTAACCAATTTAAAGGCTGCATTTTCTTTCTTTTACTTTTTCAGAAAATGGCCACTCACTTAGTCATGTCAAAAGTGTGACTATTCTATTTATTTTAATTATTTCTGAAAATCCCCTTTGCTATTTTTGCCTACACAAGCATATTGACTTGTATCACATTTCATGTCATTTTAATGTTATGGTTTCACTTGCTAATATATATATATATATGTACTTTTCAGTATTTAAAAATGTATATTTGTATACATATCTTATCTAGGCTTATTTTAATTCCTCTTTTAAATTCAGAAACATATGCACCTATATGTATACAAGTTTACAAATATATATATATATATATTATTTTCTTTTCTGGGTTTTAAATAAATTTGTTTACTGATCTAAAGTAAAACTTACTTTTCTTATTTTCTAAGATGACCCATAAAATCTCAGAAATCAAATAACCATGTTGCAAAATCATGTTTGTATTGCTCTTTAATTCTTGTTTTAAATCCAGGAAATCTGGAGTTCTTTCTTGTGCCATTTCAGTGTGCACGTGCACACATATACTTGCACACTATTTATTCCAGAAATTTCACCATATTTAAATCTAAATATTTCAAAATTAAATCATTTTACAAAAATGATTTTTCACAAAATTTTGGGGTATTACATTCACCCCTCCTTTTAGGAATTGTGTCCTCACAATTTTTCTAACATTTAGTAAGCATCATTTTTCTTTTCTGAAAACTTATCAAATATATGCATAAGCAAACAAATTCAACCATATCAACCATGCATAACAAATAATTTTTCCAGAAAAAAAAAATTACCTTTTAATTTGCAAAAAGCTTAGGATAATCCATTCTAATCTTATCCTCTAACTCCCATGTGCAGTCATTAGGATCACTACTCCACTGGATCTTAACTAGTTTCAAGGTTTTGCTCCTTAATTTCTTTTCTTCCTTGGCTATAATCCCCACTGGTTCTTTTTCATAAACCAAGTCAGGATTTATTTGAATTTTGGTAGGCTTTTCCAAAATGTCTTCCTTATCATGTACCCATTTTCTAAGTTGGGACACATGAAAAACATTATGCATTGCTTTCATCTCCTCTGGTAGTTCTAATTTGTAAGCCAATGAACCAATTCTTTCCAGAATTTTATAGGGTCCAACATACCTTGGTGTAAGCTTACCTTGCTTGCCAAATCTCATGACTTTCTTCATAGGTGAAATCTTGATGAAAACAAAGTCTCCCACTTCATATTCCACTTGCTTTCTCTTCCTATCTGCAAATTTCTTTTGCCTATCTTGAGCTGCTGCTATTCTTTTTCTTATTAACCCAATTTTCTCTGTGGTTTCTTTAACATATTCAGGTCCAAGAATAGCCCTTTCTCCAGCCTCTACCCAGCATATAGGTGATAAACATGGCTTGCCATATAAGGCTTCAAATGGTGCCATCCCTATGGTGCTTTGGTAACTGTTATTGTAGGTGAATTCAGCTAGATGGAGGTGGTCTTCCCAGTTGCCTCCAAAGTCCAGTGTACATGCTCTCAACAAATCCTCTAAGACTTTGTTCACCACCTCAGTTTGACCATCTGATTGTGGATGGTAGGCAGTGCTTAAGCACAATTCACTCCCCATAGCCTCTTGAAAACTTTTCCAAAATCTTGAGGTGAAGATGGTATCCCTATCACTCACAATGGTTTTGGGTATGCCATGCAACCTTACTACCTCTTTCATGAATATTTGAGCCAATTTTGGAGCATTTCTTTCTGTTTTAACTGGGATAAAATGTGCTACCTTAGTTAGCCTATCCACTATTACCCATATACTTGTGTTTCCCTTCTTAGATCTAGGAAGACCATCTATGAAATCCATAGATATATCCTCCCACTTCCACTGTGGTATACTAAGGGGTTGCTATAGTCCTGATGGCCTTTGTGTCTCTGCCTTGACTTGTTGGCAAGTCATGCACCTTGCAACATATCTGGCCACATCTGACTTCATCCCCTTCCACCAAAGATTTCTTTTCAAATTTTGATACATCTTGGTGCTACCTGGGTGTATGGAGTACTTACTCCTATGGTACTCATTTAATATTTCCTCTTTCAATTCTATATTTTCTGGAACACATATCCTATTTTTATTCCTTAAATAACCATTTTTATCAATTTGATAATTTATTACTTCCTCCCCTTTTGATATGAGCATTTTCTTTTCCATCATGTTTAAGTCTTGTTCCTGCATTTGTCCAATCTTAAGAAGTAAATCTGATTGCAGAGATATCATACTTAATTTTCCTTTACCTTTACCTTCTTCAATAGGCATCATTTGTTCCTCACTGTTTTCCTCAATTTCCAAATCAGTAAGTATAGACAAATCCCTAAACTCTTCCATCATCAACATGGCTATCTTGGCATGTTGTCTACTCAAGGCACCTGCAACTTTATTTGCCTTGCCTGGTGTATACAGTATATCTAGGTCATAGGCAGCTAGGAACTCTACCCATCTATGTTGCCTCATGTTCAAATCTTTTTGTGAGAATAAATATTTCAGTGCCTTATGATCAGTGTACAAAATGAATTTGGCACCTAACAAATAATGTCTCCAAAGTTTCAAAGCATACACAACTGCTGCTAGTTCAAGATCATGGGTTGCATACCTGGTTTCATGTGGCTTTAATTGCCTAGATGCATAGGCTACCACCTGGTCTTGCTGCATCAACACAGCCCCTAACCCAGAGCCACTTGCATCAGTGTACACAACCAAATTTTCATTTCCTTCTGGCACTCTCAATACTGGTGCATCAATCAGGGCTTCTTTTATTTTGATAAAAGCTTGCTCACATTTTTCTGTCCATACAAAGGCTTGGTTCTTTCTAGTTAAATTGGTAAGTGGTGATGATATTTTTGAGAAATCTTTTATGAATCTCCTATAATATCCTGCCATCCCCATAAATGATCTAATCTCACTGATGGTGCTAGGCCTTTTCCATGCTTGGATTGCCACTACTTTGTTAGGGTTTACTGATATTCCTTTGGCAGAGATGACATGCCCAAGGAAATGCACTTCTTCTTTCCAAAATGCACATTTTGAAAATTTTGCCTTTAAATCATTTTCCCTTAGTCTTGACAAAACTAAATGCAAATGATTTTTATGCTCTTCCACTGTCTTAGAATAAATCAAAATGTCATCAATAAAAATCAGTACAAACTTGTCTAGATAATCTCTAAATATTCTATTCATCAAATCAACAAAATATGAAGGAGCATTTGTCAAACCAAATGGCATGACCAAAAATTCATATAAGCCATATCTTGTGTTAAATGCAGTATACTTAACACTTGAGTCTTCAACCTTCATTTGATGGAATCCTGATGCTAAGTCTAGCCTAGAAAATATTTTAGCTTCACTGAGTTGGTCAAAGAGATCATCTATTCTAGGCAATGGGTATTTATTCTTGATGGTTACTTTATTTAGTTCTCTGTAATCTATGCACATTCTCAAGGTACCATCATGTTTTCTTACAAACACTACTGGAGAACCCCAGCAAGAATTGCTTGGCCTTATAAATCCCTTGCCTTCTAATTCTTCCAACTGATTTTTCAATTCTTTCAGTTCACTTGGCCCCATTCTATAAGGTTTCTTGATTATTGGACTTGCTCCTGGAATGAGATTAATTTGGAACTCAACTGGTCTGTGGTGTGGAACACCCTTAACTTCCCCAAACACATCCAAGTATTCATTAACTATGGGAATTTCTTCAATGGTTAGTTCACTCAGATCTTTTTCTAAGTCAACTAAATGATACAATTTCCCTTCCTTAGCTATTTCACATAGAACTGTGATTCTCTGGCCTCTAGAATCTTGCAATGATATGGTGGATGAGTCTAAATTAATTATGGCTTTAAATTGCCTTAACCAATCTACCCCCAATATAACTCCTATATTTGGGTAATTTAAAACATATAAATTGGAAATAAAAATATTTCCTCCTATGTTTAACTCCACATCCACACAATTCATGTTCAAAACACTAGAACTCCCTAGGGGACTTTGTACAAGCAATGGGGTTTCAACCAATTTGCAGTTTAATTTTAACACTTTAACTAATTCATAGGAAATCAAAGAGTGTGTTGCTCCAGTATCATATACTACTGGTATGGGTATGGCACAAATGAGTAATGTACCTTCCACTTGGCCATGATTTTCAGCATCAATTTTCACTCCAGATTTGCCTTTTCCTTCCAAAGTTGCCAATTTCCCTTGCTGTTTATTCTCAGGACAGTTCCTCTTCATATGCCCCTCTTTCCCACATAGGTAGCATTTGAAGGCTCCTCCTTTTAACTCTGGGCACCTTGGTTTGATGTGTCCTTCTTTTCCACAATGATGGCAAACCAATTTCTTCTTAGTATCATTGGCTTTAGTATCTTTACTCTTCCTGTTGTCTGCCTCCTCCTTCTTTTTATCATAAGGGTGATATCTTCCCTTATCCTTCTTGTTGTTGCTCTTAAAATTCCTATATTTCTCTCTTTCTTTGTCATGTTGTTCCAATTTCAAAGCCAGATCAATTACTTGATCAAATGTTCTATCTGCATATGGTAGCATAGCTCTGCTAAGTCCTGGGTTCAGCCCTTTTATATACCTATCATTCTTGGATGCTTCATCTGCCACTAGCATTGCTCCATAATTAGATAGCCCCTCAAACTTTTGAGTGTATTCAGTGACATTCAAAGTTCTCTGCCTAAGTTTGATAAATTCTTCAAGCAAAATGGTCTTGGCTGATGCTGGTACAAATCTTGCCTCCAACATCTCCTTGAACTGATTCCAAGTGATTTCATTTTCATTTCTTCCAGCTATGATCACCTCCCACCAGCTTAAAGCTACCCCTTTCAGTTGTCTAGAAGCTACTTGCCTCTTTCTTTGGTCATCCAACTGCATGTCATTGAAAATCCTATCAAGTGTTCTCAACCATGCTTGAATTTCCATCACACTCTCTGTTCCTTCAAAACTCTTGCCTCCCAAATTGGAATAAGTCTTCAGTAGTTTTGAAAGCTCTTCATGTGGGTTCTCAGGCCTATGCCCAATTCCATCTCTTAAAACCCTCACAAATTCTTGCATATCAAGCATTTGAGGTGCACTGGTTCCTGCATTGTGATGAGATCCTCTTCCTACCATGTTCTGCTAACTAAATTCTGGGTAAATGGTATTAGTATATTATGAGTGCTTCTATAATTTCTAATTTCTTATCTAAATTATTTCATCCAAAACAAACAGACATTATACATTTCTATAATACTTAACAATCAATGCAACCAAGTGCTCTGATACCAACTGAAATGACCCTCCTATTTCCACCCTAATTTCATAAGGATTTTTTTTTTTTTTGCTAAGAGATGATATATAGATATATCATTCATTGCAAATATCTTTTCCAAGGTCATTTTCTTTTTCCAATAAACAAAATATATCCAGGATCAAAATAACTTACCAATATAAATATATCAGTGTATATCTAATAACATACACATACATATGAAGATGTATGTGATCTTCTTATCTAAGTTCAGAGTGTATACTTCATTTTTTGTACAAGAACATTCTGTTTGATTTAGATTTTTAGCAATTCAGATAAATTATTGTATTCAGATTTTTGGCCATAATATCCACTAGAAACATGTACTTAAGTCTGTCATTAGGATTAAGAAATGATCAAGTAATAATCAGTGGTAAACAGGCTTTTAATATAGATGATTATGTTAAAGTCTGGATAACATCAAATTCAGTATAAAAGTAAGTGGATCCTAAGTGAACACAAGCAACATCTAGGCGTAATGGAAACGCGCCTAACTTATACATGAAAGGTCACGAGTTCGAGTGCTATGCTGGTCGGTTCAAACACAATTTTTGGTTTTTCTTTTTATTTTTCTCCTGTATGGTTAGAAATCTGATACCTACCTATAATTGTGCATATATATTTGATTTTGCCTATAACCTAACATACAAAACAATTCTTTTTACATAACTATTTTTAAAACCCATTCCTACAACTGTTTTAAGAATTTAAATTTATATTTTTGCCCAATTTATCAACATGTACACAGGTATTTATGTACATGTCATTACCTTTGCCCAGTTTCCAGAAAACTGAGTGAAACAATTGCTAAATGTACTATGCTTTGAAATGCATCTATATTTTCAAGATACAGTCTATCATGATCAACCAATACTTCATTTAGTTGAGGCTGGTTAACTCATGAGTCTTGTATATGCTATACACTAGTTCAAAAACAAGGGAGATACCTTTCATTTCATTCTATCTGAAGCTTTTAGAAAAACATTTTACTTTTCCTAATTCAATTCAGAAATGAATTCAGATTTATTTACAAAGCATTTCAGTAAAAAGAAAATAAAATCCTTTAAGTTTACTTCTTGCTAAATCCAGATTTTAGTTCTAAAACTCAGTACTCTGTTATGTCTCAAGGTTAACTAATACATAATATAAATTATACAAAACAGTAGCTCAACTACATGTGCATATTTCTCTTCCAAACATTCATATCAATAATTAAAATCATTTCATTGTTTCCCAGTCAGATTTTTCCTTTGAGATTTTAAACCTTAGTGCATAACAATATATTTAACATGATACAACTAGTTCATCTAACCATAATAGAATTCATTACATGACTGGAAGTCTTAGAAACATAATATTTTTCCTGAATACATGCAGATATAATCAATTTAAACTCTTATTGAGACTAGCTAGCATGTTCATTCACTCCTCCATAAAAGCCATAACTTCATTTTTACTTAGTGCCTGGGTTACCTGAAAGAACATAAGTGGCTGCCTCATTTTAAAATGAGACACCCCAGATGCCATGAGCAAACAAGGGTCAGATCTATGATCTGGTATGAATAACATCAATTCATTCATGATATTAAGCAATAGAGAATATAAGGGTACTAACTTGTTATTTAAGCAAATTTCTGCAATCAAATATTTTAACATAGTATAATTAAGTTGATTCAGGTATGATATATTCACTTATCATTCCTTCACTTGCATACATAATCATGCAAACATGATTATCTATTGGCATCAATTTCATTTACTGGAATCATCTTGGTTCCATACCATTCAACCTAAGAAATATCCACATTCCTATTTCTTCATTTACAGGTTGTAATATTCAATTTAAATCCCTGCCTCATCTGCTATTAAGGAATCACTGGGACACATTGCAATGAACTAATTCACATCATTGCACAAAGATCTCAGGGCTTAAACAAACCATGTGCCAACTTGCATACTTCAAATATGACAAGCATTCCAGCAGTCATCTTGGCCTTCCCTTCCCTAGTTTATTTACTAGTGTATTGTCTTAAATCCTAACATCAAATATGCTAAGTGAACATGTCACTGCAAACATGGAAACATCCATAATTTCTTCTAGCATAATTTCCCCTCAGAAATAATCAGACAGTCATTTCCTAAATGGGGTCAATATGTCTTGATCTTAGTAAATATAAGAACATTTTCAACTGTAAAAGAGGCATGGCATGTTATACTGATCTGCAAGCCTTTATGATTGATTCAGATTCAAGATCTGGTTCAATCATAATTTTAGCTTGTGGGTTTTTTTTTTGATTAAGGGCTCAGCACTTAGAAAATTTCTATTGCACCCTTAACATTTTTCTTTTCAAGCCTCAGCACTTATACCAAGTATAATGCAGCTCCAATCATTTTTATAAGGTTTCCATGCCATAGATCTATAACAGTTGAGAGTATTCTCTATATAATTTTTAAGATCCTAAACTTTAACATTTATGAGTATAAATAAAACAGTATGATACTCATCCAAAGACAAATGTCTCAACCAATCAAAGATCATCAAAATCATCCATATTAAATCATATCAGATTTAAAATAAAACATCCAAAAAGCATTGATGAAATCATATACATCAAAACCAGAAATACATAAATGGCAATATAAAAAGTGGCTGCCTCAACTCAGGTCTTAATGCCATGAACTCAGTGAGATTACTCACCTAAATGTTTCTTCTTATTAATCCAGAAAATTCTTGTTTGAGTGTTTTCTCCTTCCTTTCAATATTTTCTTCTTCTTTTCTTATTTTTATGCAGCTCGGGGTAAAATAATTCTACTGGCTAAACTGCCTATTTATAAGCATTTTTCCTCTAGGGTTTTATTGAAACAGAATTCCATTTCTGTCCTGGCTTAGCATCATGCATTTTTCATTCATATTACCCCGGCCATATTAACCAATTTAAAGGCTGCATTTTCTTTCTTTTACTTTTTCAGAAAATGGCCACTCACTTAGTCATGTCAAAAGTGTGACTATTCTATTTATTTTAATTATTTCTGAAAATCCCCTTTGCTATTTTTGCCTACACAAGCATATTGACTTGTATCACATTTCATGTCATTTTAATGTTATGGTTTCACTTGCTAATATATATATATATATGTACTTTTCAGTATTTAAAAATGTATATTTGTATACATATCTTATCTAGGCTTATTTTAATTCCTCTTTTAAATTCAGAAACATATGCACCTATATGTATACAAGTTTACAAATATATATATATATATATTATTTTCTTTTCTGGGTTTTAAATAAATTTGTTTACTGATCTAAAGTAAAACTTACTTTTCTTATTTTCTAAGATGACCCATAAAATCTCAGAAATCAAATAACCATGTTGCAAAATCATGTTTGTATTGCTCTTTAATTCTTGTTTTAAATCCAGGAAATCTGGAGTTCTTTCTTGTGCCATTTCAGTGTGCACGTGCACACATATACTTGCACACTATTTATTCCAGAAATTTCACCATATTTAAATCTAAATATTTCAAAATTAAATCATTTTACAAAAATGATTTTTCACAAAATTTTGGGGTATTACAAACATCCCCCTTCTTGGAGGCCCAAAAATAACGGCTACGGATGCTGTAGTCATCCATAGTTATTAATCCTCGGCGACCAAACACGACGATATTGGATACATTGATACACAGAAGCATAAGAATATGGAAAAAATTTAAACAACAAAACAACTCCACATTCCGTTTCAAAAAATTCCAAATTGATTACATAATCCCAACTCGCAGACCACGTTCAAATAACATATATTTATTACAAAATAGGCCAGGAGCGGCATATGAAGATGCCCCCTTGGTAGATCATAGTATATAGATAGGCAAGAAAACAATTTGCCTTTACAAACAAACACACAGCGGAGACAAAAGAACTCTAATAACAATATTGACACCTGGAAACCTTAACTCTCAACCTACTCAAAATCAATTGAGTACCTGAGAGTTTAACGGGAAAACAAAAACTTCGAGTCAAACAAAAAGCCTGGTATGAATAATAATTTACCATCTCAAACCATTTAGATATCTAGTGAGACCACACCGCTTAGCGGAATAGGTTTTCCCCTCACTAGTATCTTAATACATTTACAAAACCATATACCATGCTTCTGCATCCATAATGGTTAAAACATAGTATTTCAAAAGATTATGCTGATATGCAAAACAAATAAATCAATCTGGATTACCCATCCTCATTCATTTTGACTATCTGTCTCAATTATAGTTTCTAGGGTTACTATTAACCTATCAAAATGTTAAGGACTATCTGTCCAATTACTTAGTTTTCATGGGATCACTAAGAACTTATTGGTAACTCCAATATCTTTTCTCTTATCCTAGTTTCATGGGCTAACTAGGAACCTATTGGCTGACTGCCCATATCTTAATCTAGATATAGTTTTCATGGGCTAACTACAAACCTACTGGCCCCTGCCAGTATCAAATCATAGTTTTCATTGACTGACTATAAACCTATTGACCACTGCCAATATCACACAGTTTTCATGGGCTTACTGCAAACCTATTGGCCCTTGCCAATTTCTTTAATTAATTAAGATTTAACATCTGTTAAGTTATATTCACTACTGGGTCAACCTAACTGATTATTCTGACCTTACCCAAAACACTGTTATGGGTTAATAACAATGTGAATAACGTTTCAAAACCATTATTTATGCCATGGTTATTACTTTAAATTGAGATTGGGTTTATGTCTTGAAACCATAAAAACATATCTTTCGAAACCTCTGGATAGCCTCCTTCGGAAGTAAAGACTTCTTTTCAAAACATTATATACATACCTTTCAAAGCCCTTAGTAAACATTCTCTTTTGAAACCTATTATACCTTTCGATGGTATCAAATCATCTTTATAAAACATAAAGCTTCGAAACAAATGAAAGTACCCCTTTCGAAAACATTGGGTTAAATCTTTAAAAACATCATTTGGGCCACAATGGTTATATACGAAAGTATCTCTTTCGAAAGCGATAAAAATTAGTTTGGGGAAAAATTGATGGTGTCGGAACCATCTTAGTCGAGAGCAAACAACTTTAAAAATAAAAACTTTGAAGGACAGAGTCAAAACCCCCTTTTGACTCCATCACCTTCGAAACGCTCAACCCCTTCGAAAGCATAAAGGAAAAAGGCTTAAGCAAAACAGAAGCAACCCCTTCGACAACATAGATGACTTCAATCCAGTCAAAAGGGAGATTAGTGGCTTGGTTTCAACTTAGGCGAAACCTTCCCTTTTGGAAGCAATTATTTAAAAGAAAAAGGTACTCCTTCTAAAATAAACACTTTAACACAACATGACAACCTTCTTCGAAAGCCAATTATAAAACCTTTTCAAAAGCTTAACTTTCGACTGTGTCGAAAGCTTTTGGTAAAACTAGGCAAGACTTTAACTTTTGAAAACAAAGCAGGGTTTCGACCCCATCGGAAGCTACCCCTTTTGACACCATGGCTTCCTCCTTCCTTCACATCCACTGCATATCATCTAAGTGATATCTTGTGTATTAGTTTCAACTTCATGGGTTTCGACTATGTTGGTTTCAACTGGGATGAGGCAAAATCAAAGGAGTCGAAAAGTACTTACTAATAGCGGCGGAACACCTTTTTTTGGTTTAAAGGCTGAATTATAGCACTTTTAGTAATTACTTTCTAACAACTTACCTATTTGTAAACTTTTGATTGGTTGTCATAAAAACTTTTCAAATACTTTACTTTTAAAACCGCCGCTTTAATCCAATTCCAAATTAAAAGAAATTAACGTTAAAACCTTTCCATATAACCGAAATCGACATTTGCTAAAAAGCCCTTCTTTAAAATAATTTATTACCCCTAGTAAATCAATTAAGAAAAATCCCCAAAACTCACAAAAAATCGATTTCATCATGTAATCAAACATATTAAAATTTTAGATCCAATTTCTTCCTGAAATTCTCGAAATAAATTTTAAACCCAATTATATCATATCCTTCATCAAAAATTCTTAATGAAATTTCCATAGCTTGGAAAATTCTGAAAATTAAAACCCATCTCCAAAATCATGTTTTACTTAACATAAAAACTTCCATGGCAATCTGAAATCATATAATCTCGTTTTTATACTAAAACCGTACAAATTCATGTGCTTATGAATTAAAAAAAAATCATCATAATATAACTCAAGCATATCATCATCCAATTTATCACAAAACGAATTTGAATCATAAATTCAAAACCATGTAATCAAATATAGATGGTAGAATATTATTATTCAACTTAAATTTGATAAGACACTTGAGATTTGTTGTTGATTAATCCTTTCTAGCTTTTAGATCTTTAGCTTTTGATAAATTTCTTACTTTCTTCCTTGATAATGGCAGGCTTTGGTTTTAGGTTTTAGATTTGTGTATGTGATCGTGGGAAATGAAACGTGAATGGACAAAAGGAGAGTAATAGCCATGTATAATAGGGAGGCTATTTTACTAACATGCCCATGTGTAAGTTAATTAACAAATAACCCAAATTAAACCCCTATTTATCTTATGGTTAAGCACGACCCTATATGTTTTATTCAAATCTAAATCTTCTTATCAACATTATTCTGTTTAATTTATCTAATTAAATCTTCTGAATAATGTTATCAAAAATTAGGGATGTTATAGGCTCCACCCCTTAAAGAATTCCGTCCTCGAAATTCAGTAAGGACTAAATACTAAACATAGCAATCATCTGTAACAACTTCTAACAACCATACTAGCCTAACTGACTAGCAGCTATCTATATAATCTAATATAGACATACCCTCAAAGCAAATCAAGATAAGTATCTCTAATCTTGTCCTCTGTCTCCCAAGTACAGTCCTTCTCGTTGTTGCTCCACTTGACTTTCACCAACTTGACTGTCTTGTTTCGTAATCTTTTCTCATCTCTAGCTACAACCCGAACTGGTTGTTTAATAAAAGTCAAATTAGGATCTACTACTAAATCATCTAACCCTGTCGGTAGCAGTCTTTGGATCATGCACATACTTACGAAGATGAGACACATGAAATACATCATGGACACCTGCCAAACTGTTCGGCAATTCTATTCTGTATGCGAGCTTTCCAATCCATTCTAAAATCTGGAATGGACCAACATATCTCGGGGCTAACTTCCCAGACTTTCCAATTCGTACCACACCTTTCGTAGGTGATACTTTAATGAAAACATTATCTCCAACTGAGAATTATAGGTCTCTACGCCTCTTATCTGCGTAACTCTTCTGTCTTGGCTGAGCTTCCTTCATCCTCTCTTAAATTAACTCAATCTTCTCTGACGCCTCTCTGACCAAATCCGAACCTAAGACTAATATGTCTCCAGTTTCCAACCAACATGCTGGTGATTTACATGGTCTTCCATACAAAGCTTGAAACGATGCCATTCCTACCTAGTATGATAACTATTGTTATAGGAAAACTCAACTAAATGTAGGTGACCTTCCCAAGATCCACCAAAGTCCAATACACAAGCTCTCAATAAATCTTCGAGTACCTTATTGACTTTCTCTGTCTGCCCATCTGTCTAAGGGTGATATGCAGTACTCATATTAAGCTTGTTACCCATTACCACATGTAGACTCTTCCAGAATTCACTAGTGAACAATGCATCTCTGTCACTAATTATACTATTAGGAACGCCATGCAGTCTAACTATGTTCTTCAGGAACAACTTTGCAAAAACAGGTGTCGTTCTGGTTGACTTAACTGGAATGAAATGGGAACTCTTAGTCAATCTATCCACTATAACCCATAAACTATCATTACCTCTATTTGACCTTGGCAACCCGTCTATAAAATCCATGGATATGGAATCACATTTACAAACTGGAATCTCTAAAGGCTGTAGTAACCCCCTCGGTTTCTGATGTTCAGCTTTCACTTGTTGACAGTTTCCACAATGTCTAAACCACAAGCCAACATCCCTCTTCATGCCTTCTCAATAGAAGCTCCTCTTCATATCCTGATACATCTTAGTTCCTCCAGGATGAATCGTAAACTTGGATCGATGACATTCTCCAAGAACTTCTTTCCTTAAGTCCTCCATATTCGGAACGCACAACTGTCCCTTCTTTCTTAGCTACCCTCTCCGGTCAAGGATAAAATCCTTTAAATCATCGATCTGTGTTCCAACCTCAAGTCTTATGATCCACTTAGCTAATACTGGATCCTCCTTCTATTTAGAAGCAATTTTCTCAATAATACAGGTCGAGCTTCTAAACAAGACAAACTGGTGGTACTCCGGGTAGAACCAGCAGTCGATCTTAACTTCACATCACAACTAACTAAAGCTTCTAAATCTCTCCATTCCGCCAACGTAGCTAACACCACATCAGATTCTGATGTTTCCTGCTAAGGGCATCTGCCACCTTATTACCTTTTCCTGGTTCATACTCTATACCAAAATCATAGGCAGCCAAAAACTCCAGCCACCTTTGCTGTCTCATATTCAACACCTTCTGATAAAATAAATACCGTAAAGACTTATGATCGGTATATAACTTAAATCTCTCACCTAAGAGATAATGTCTCCAAATCTTCAAGGCAAAGATCACAGCATTTTGGTTGCTTTCATTAGCCGATCAACCTAGGTTTCTCCTAGTAGTGGATCGAGCATTCCATTAGTTGTGGTGCGTCCTTCACCGAGATTTCCTCTTCCGTTTCCTGCTTCTATATCTCCCTTCTCTTAAATTTGCATACGAGCCTTAGTAAGATACAAAAGAACGGTCTAAGAGAGTGGGGGATACGTACTTATATATATATATATATAACTATATATAGCAATTACAAGTATGTTACTATAGCGTTAACCCAAACCCCAATGTTATTATCTGATTTATTGGATTATGTTTGGAAAAATCTTTTAGGTTTAGGTTTCTTTTAAAGTTTCATAAACTTATGCATTGATACCAACTTGTAACATCCCCCTGCTTAGAGGCCCAAAACTAACGGCTACGGATGTTGTAGTCATCCATAGTTATTAATCCTCGGCGACCAAACACGACGATATTGGATACATTGATACACAGAAGCATAAGAATATGGAAAAAATTTAAACAACAAAACAACTCCACATTCCGTTTCAAAAAATTCCAAATTGATTACATAATCCCAACTCGCAGACCACGTTCAAATAACATATATTTATTACAAAATAGGCCAGGAGCGGCATATGAAGATGCCCCCTTGGTAGATCATAGTATATAGATAGGCAAGAAAACAATTTGCCTTTACAAACAAACACACAGCGGAGACAAAAGAACTCTAATAACAATATTGCCTCCTGCGTGTCCTCGAAAGCTTTATTCGTCTAAAAGTACACCTGGAAACCTTAACTCTCAACCTACTCAAAATCAATTAAGTACCCGAGAGTTTAAGGGGAAAACAAAAACTTCGAGTCAGACAAAAAGCCTGGTATGAATAATAATTTACCATCTCAAACCATTTAGATATCTAGTGAGACCACACCGCTTAGCGGAATAGGTTTTCCCCTCACTAGTATCTTAATACATTTACAAAACCATATAACGTGCTTCTGCATCCACAATGGTTAAAACATAGTATTTCAAAACATTACGATGATATGCAAAACAAATAAATCAATCTGGATTACCCATCCCCATTCATTCTGACTATTTGTCTCAATTATAGTTTCTAGGGTTACTATTAACCTGTCAAAATGTTAAGGACTATCTGTCCAATTATTTAGTTTTCATGGGATCATTAAGAACCTATTGGTAACTCCAATATCTTATCCATTATCCTAGTTTTCATGGGCTAACTAGGAACCTATTGGTCGACTGCCAATATCTTAATTCGGATATAGTTTTCATGGACTAACTACAAACCTACTGGCCTATGCCAGTATCAAATCATAGTTTTCATGGGCTGACTATGAACCTATTGGCCCCTGCCGATATCATACAGTTTTCATGGGCTTACTGCAAACCTATTGGCCCCTGCCAATTTCTTTAATTAATTAAGATTTAACATTTTTTAAGTTATATTCACTACTGGCTCAACCTAACTAATTATTCTGCCCTTACCCAAAATACTGTTATTGGTTAATAACAATGTGAATAACGTTTCAAAACCTTTATTTATGCCATGGTTATTACTTTAAATTGAGATTGGATTTATGTTTTGAAACCATAAAAACATCTCTTTCGAAACCTCTGTATAGCCTCCTTCGAAAGTAAAGACTTCTTTTCAAAACATTATATACATACCTTTCGAAGCCCTTAGTAAACATTCTCTTTTGAAACCTATTATACCTTTCGATGGTATCAAATCATCTTTATAAAACATAAAGCTTCGAAACAAATGAAAGTACCCCTTTCGAAAACATTGGGTTTAAATCTTTAAAAATATCATTTGGGTCATAATCGTTATATACGAAAGTATCTCTTTCGAAACCAATAAAAATTAGTTTGGGGAAAAAATGATGGTGTCGGAACCATCTTAGTCGAGAGCAAACGACTTTAAAAATAAAAACTTTGAAGGACAGAGTCAAAACCCCCTTTTGACTCCATCACCTTCGAAACGCTCAACCCCTTCGAAAGCATAAAGGAAAAAGGCTTAAGTAAAACAGAAGCAACCCCTTCGACAACATAGATGACCAAAATGCAGTCGAAAGGGAGATTAGCGGCTTGGTTTCGACTGAGGCGAAACCTTCCCTTTCGGAAGCAATTATTTAAAACAAAAAGGTACTCCTTCTAAAACAAACACTTTAACACAACATGACAACTTCTTCGAAAGGCAATTATAAAACCTTTTCAAAAGCTTAACTTTCGACTGTGCCGAAAGCTTTTGGTAAAACTAGGCAAGACTTTAACTTTTGAAAACAAAGCAGGGTTTCGACCCCATCGGAAGCTACTCCTTTCGACACCATGGCTTCCGCCTTCCTTCCAGTCCACTACATACCATCTAAGTGATATCCTATGTATTGGTTTCGACTTCATGGGTTTCGACTATGTTGGTTAGAACTGGGATGAAGCGGAATCAAAGGAGTCGAAAGGTCCTTACTAATAGCGGCGGAACACCTTTTTCTGGTTTAAAGGCTGAATTATAGCACTTTTAGTAATTACTTTCTAACAACTTGTCTATTTGCAAACTTTTGATTGGTTGTCATAAAAACTTTTCAAATACTTTACTTTTAAATCTACCGCATTAATCCAGGTCCAAATTAAAAGAAATTAACGTTAAAAACCTTTCCATATAACCAAAAATCGACATTTGCTAAAAAGCCCTTCTTTCAAAATAATTTTTATCCCTAGTTAATCAATTAGGAAAAAACACAGAAAATCTATTTCATCATGTAATCAAACATATTAAAATTTTAGACCTAATTTCTTCCTGAAATTCTCAAAATAAATTTTAAACCCAATTATATCATATCTTTCATCAAAAATTCATAATCAAATTTCCATAGCTTGGAAAATTCTGAAAATTAAAACCCATCTCCAAAATCATATTTTACTTAACATAAAAATTTTCCATGGAAATATGAAATCATATAATCTCGATTTTATACTAAAACCGTACAAATTCATGTGCTTATGAATTAAAACAAATCATCATAATATAACTCAAGCCTATCATCATCCAATTCATCATAAAATGAATTTAAATCATAAATTCGAAACCATATAATCATAGAATAAAAATAGAGATGGTAGAAGATTATTATTCACCTTAAATTTGATAAGGAACTTGAGATTTGTTGTTGATTAATCCTTCCTAGCTTTTAGATCTTTAGCTTTTGATAAATTTCTTTCTTTCTTCCTTGATAATGGCCGGCTTTGGTTTTAGGTTTTAGATTTGTGTATGTGATCGTGGAAAATGAAACGTGTATGGACAAAATGAGAAATAATAGCCGTGTATAATAGGGAGGCTATTTTACTAATATGCCCATATGTAAGTTAATTAACTAATAACCCAAATTGAAGCCCTGTTTATCTTATGGTTAAGCACGACCCTATATGTTTTATTCAAATCTCAATCTTCTTATCAACATTATTCTATTTAATTTATCTAATTAAATCTTCTGAATAATGTTATAAAAAATTAGGGATGTTACACTCCGACAGTGCCTTCATGCCTCTTAGTCCATCCTCGAGAAGGTCCATCATGCCAAAAAAAGAAGTAGCGGGGGGTGTCAGTAAGTAAGCGGGCAATGGGATCCCTCGGATGACATGGTTGTTGAAACTTGTTGTAGTTGGGATTGCTGGGATCAGTGATAATGACAGTCCCATCCTTATCCTTCCTCATCTCCTTATCCTTGGGGGAAACTATGATCTCTCCTCATCTATCTGTCCTCTCCTACTACTTGGACGTCTCTGAATCCGAGAGGATAAAATGTGAAGCCTTTGGAGATTTAGATGGATGAGTATGTGTCCTAGATCCCGACTTGCCGTCGGGAGAGAGAGACCTCTTCCGAGAACCATCATGCTAATCCTGACCATCTTTGTCTCTGGTCGTGTGATAAGAAACTGTCTCAACCATCTTAAGTTCTATAGTTGGCTGCCTGATGTTCTTGCTTGGGATGAAAAATAAGGTGGCCTTTTTAACGTCCATTGAAGGGACATCTGGCCTTAGCTATTTGAACTTGGACTGAAGCTTGTTCTCCTCGAGCTCGTACTCCCTACAAAAAATACGTGGACAAAGAGTTAAAATCGTGTTATAGCTAAGAAATCCATCAGTGCAACACAAGAAGAGAGGGTGTGTGTGAAGAGTGCACAACGTTTAAATGAACCCTTAGGGTCCTCGTGCATCTCTGGCTATCAATGAATCTCTACTATCGAGGCAGAGTCCCCATAAGCAATCCCTGGTTCGAGGTCCTGTAAATATTCAGAGATCGTGATTTCCTCTAGGACAAACTCCTCTTGATCCTCTAAGCCAAAAGTTTTATTCAAGGCCTCCTCAACATCAAGGTGGGATAAAGTATCGAGGCCAATCTTCCTAAAAGAATGGACTTCACTTTGATCTGAGGTTGTGGCGTCGCTGTCATGAGAACACAGGCTTGCCCCTGCAATGGCCTTACTACCAACACTGCCATCCTCTCACTCCCTTATGGATTTTAACCGGCCACTTACACGGTGCTCAATCCTAAAAGTGTCTAGCTCTTAACCCAGGGCATTTGTGTGCACAATAGGGTCAGTGCTGGATGGGGCTGACATTAAATCAACGCTAGAAGTAGAGGGTTGAGAAGACCATGCCTCACTTATCTCACGCGCCCTATAAATTTTCACTCTGATTTGATGTAAAATAATAATAATATCATTTTAAAAAGTGATTTGATGAAAATTACTATTTTTGTTTAAAATACGATGTTTTGGGGTATTTGAAAAAATGGAGTAAAATAAAGGAATTTGAAGTTTATTATCGTTTTAGAAGGTTTATTATTGTTTTTGAGATGAATAAATAAAGGTGGATTTATAATAAATTATAATAAAATAATTTGGGAGAATGATGGATGTAAAAATATCATTAAGATGGTTACAAAGTGTGTGATTAATTGTCGATGGATGTTGTGTCACTAATATTGGATGCATTATAATGATTGATAATTAATAATGTATGTAAGTTTTTTTATGTTGTTTTCTTATTTGGTTATTGGGGTTGTCATTGAATATTGTTGATGTTTGATGGCTGTGTACTATTATTGTTGTTATCCTATATGATGATTTGTTATGATTGATAAGTAGGAATACTATTTTTTGCATTTTCTATTTGCATTGATTTCATTGTTTGTATTAGTTATGATGGTTGCAGTGGTTGCATTGATTGCATTTGCTGTGATGGTTGCAATAGTTACATGATACTATGGTTGCATTGCCGTGATGGTTGCAATAGTTACATGATACTATGGTTGCAATGTACTAACAAGTATTTGAATGTAGGAGAAGAGCAGAAAACGGAACTACGTGGGCTTGATCCCCCAAAAGGGATACGTATGCAGTCTTTTCTTGTGTAATAGCAATCGAGTCTATGACCGTGTGTATAGGGTTAGGCACAGTTGAAACCATTTTACTTTTATTTTATTTTATTCGTGTAGTTGTGAAGTTGCAGGTAGAAGCAGAAGGAGAAATGGAAGTGTGGATTGTTAGGCTATATTGTAAATTGCTGATTTGGTATATTCTTTATACAATGTTATATCATTTATGAGTTAATGACAATTGATGTACTGAAATGTAATTTGATAATATTGTAAAATAATTTTATTAGTGAGATAATATTCATTTCTATTGGTGTTTGATTCCGTTGTAAGGTTTTCCCTCTTTATTCATTGTTTTAGAATTTTTAATTTTTTTTATCTACCCATGGTCCACTACTTTTAATATATGAAATTAGTTGTAAGCATATTTTGATGTCGTTAACAATTGAATTTAGATCTTAAAAATAGCGGGTCGTCACATGTGATATCAGAGCTTAGGTTTAGTGAGTCCCTAAGCCTTGGGTAAGTTTGGCCATTAGGTCATAATAATTTACACCTTCGGTTGGGTTAAAATATAGAACAAGAGAGCATTTTGAATGAAAATTGTATGCCTTGTGTGTATGGGTTTTTTGTTAACCATCGTTGCCCCATCCTAAACTGACGTTTATATGTGATGATAAAAGACAAATAAAGTAGGAGTGCGATCTGATGAACACTTCTAAGAGAGGTTAAGTGTTGGTTATAACCAAAGTGACACACCCCCAATGTTAAACTATAATTGAAACCGAACCTTAATAAAATGAAATACTTTTTTTTAAAGTGAAAAATATTTTTTTGGAGAATTTATAAAATATACAACTCTGATTTTAAAGATATTTTATTAAAAGGGGGAAAATGGTTATTTTCAGCCATGAAGGCGTTTATTGAAATTTTTTATGAGAATAAAGTATTTAATTTGAAAATAAAATATATTTATGAAGTAATTTTCAAACGAAGTGAAAATTGTAGAAATATTTTATTTGAAAGTACATTTAGTTAAAAGGTGTTTTAATTAGTTATTGGAATTTAAATTCAGCCTTTGAAGAAACATTTTAGTGTGAGAAAATTTGTTTGCTTTTAAAACATCTTTTGGAATGTATATTTATAATGTTATTATGGTTTGGGAGCATTTTGTTAACAAAGGAAGATTTTTGCTTAAAAGTGTTCCATTTGAAAATATCTTTGTGAAAGGAAGAGTTGAAATACTTTTGAAAATATTTCAGTAACCTCAATATGACTTAGAGAACTCTAAAAAAGTATTCCATTGAGGGGAATTTTGGAAGGAAATACTTTTGTTAAAGGATATTTTAAACAATATACTGAAAGTTTTGAGTAGGAGAAAACTATTTTGGTAATAGTGTAGAATTTAAAATGTTACTATCAAAAGTATCTTGTTGGAGAGTGGTTAGTGAGAACCCTTCACTACACCAAAACAGTCATTTCGTGACACTTAATTTTTTCAATTACCAACACTTATTTGTGTTGTAGATTAATGACAACAATATCCGTTGCTAAGCTAAAAATGTGTCACCAAAAACACATTTACACTTTTTTTTATTGCTAACACATATTTGTGTTGGAAAATCTGGATAAATTGAAATTAAATAAAAGTTGTGGGGGTAATAAAGTAAACAAGCATCCTTTAGTCATCCTTGCCCTAATTCCTTCTAACTAATTCCTCCACAACGCTTTCATTTCAGCCGCTCTAAAAAAACAAAATCGCCAACCTCCACCGCCTCCTCGACATAGTCGCTTGCACCACAGCATTCGGTTCTTCGCCTCAAAAGAATGGCACCAGATCTCCGACCTTCGAGTAGCAACCCATTGACTTCCCACCTCCTCCTTCTCCCCCAAGCGAAGCAGTGTATCCGCAAAGCCCTAATAATTCCAAAGAGGAGCCGGCTATTTACCCGCCGCCTAAGCTCGGACAGTTCTACGATTCCTTTTCCCTCTCTCACCTTAATTCCCCTGTCCAATGTAAGCTTTTGATATACTTATTGAATTCTATTTTTTTCATAATCTCCTCCTTTGATTAGTGGCAAATTCTATTATTGTGAACCTGCATGAGTTCTGTATTTTCTTCTGAAGAAGTAGAAGTGTGAACAGTAAGCAAGTAGCAGTAATAGCACTAGTCAGTAATGGCATCATTTTCCTTGGGGTATTAATATATTATATATTGTAGGACTGCAGATCACTTAGAGTTCTGTTACACATGGCATTGACAATTTGGATTTTGGGATGATCTTTGATTCAGACTATGATTTATTTATTTACGCCTGTCTCGTTTGGCGTGCATGGTATGGTATCATGTTATTAGCTAGATTTCACTGCTTTGATGGTTTATTTATTGTAGGCAACTATAAAAGAAAAGGAGTCCGAGTCTGAGATTATAGCCATATACAAAACTTCTATTCAATTTCAGTCCATATCTGCGATTAGTCTTAAACAGTTTGACTCTGCTCACTAACAGATGGATTTAATTCGACTCACTAACACAAGCAAGCATAACTTGAGCGTAGTTACGAGCTTGATAAATTTGACAAGAGCTGAAATTTAGATAGCACTGACAAGTTCATTATTAGCTAAAGTTATTTTGTCATTTAGTTATAAACAAAATCACATTTTCTTACATACGGTTAGTTTTATTTTGGGAACGATTTGATGCACTTTCCTATTTTTCAAAAAAATATTTTTCCAGTTTAAGTGATCAATAAATATATAATTGATTATATAGTGCATTGACTGACTAAGTTACCCACAAATATATTATAGAGCTCATCTTGTATGTTGTATTCCTAACAAATTTTTCATTATATGTGCGAATGTGTCTTGTGCTATTATCAGTTTGGTATCATTTAGTAAATATATAGCTAAATATTTTCTCATGTACAGATTGAGAAAATGCAGGGAGGTGAGAATAAGTTAATTTTACTGACGTTATAATTACGTTACGCAACTACAAGAAGTTAATATTAACATTTCAGAATGATTATTAGTAGCGCTTTTCTGGACGATTATAACTTACGTTTTTGTTTCTGTCAAATTTTATATTGGACTGCTATGATACATTTTCAAGCATAAGCGGTCCTTGCCAGAACCTTCTGAAGAACAAGGTACTATATTACTTTTTTTTCTTTTCTGGAGGCATATGGGTGAAACTACCGAAATGAGTTACATGTTGGTGGTGTATGACTCTGTGCTATATGCATTTATTGGGTAGATATATATTAAATAAAAATCTCACGCGAAACATGAGAAAAGAATAAATAATTAACTACATCTGAAATCAAGATCAGAGAATTGGGACTAATATTTATATGACAAGATAGGCAATGCCACATGCAACATAACTCCCAGTGATCTGCAATCTTTCGCTATAATACTTTACCATCTTCTTTGAATATATTTCTATACCATCTTCTTCGAATATATTTAAATGATTTCGCTATATTTTTTTCCTAGTATGAGTGTATGTTTTGGTATAGTCACATATATAATGATATTTCTATACCAAGAATTTAATTAAACAAAAATTAATTTTATTCATAAAAGAAACTCATCCTGGTTTGTTGAAAGAGTTTAAGACTGTACCTAGAATATCCGAATTCTAAAATAGTTAAGAAAATGAAGAAAGGTGTATCTGGTCTTGTGTATGCTCACAAAGACACATGGGCATCCGCCTACAGTACAGTTGCTACTGGGGTTGCACTTGTTGCTGGACTTGCTGTCATGGCTTATTTGAAGAGATCTAGTTAACATACATGATATGGTATGATCATTTCGCAAAAAAAATGGAAAAAAAAGGAAAGTAATAAAAATAAACCAAATTGATTGTAAAACGATATGTAGAAAAATAATTGTAACAACCGTTTTAATGGTGCCCACTTTACATTTGTACAAGACTGGTTATTTATGATGCCATATTGCTTAGCCGATAGAATGGTTTGTTATATTTATACAACTTTGCAGATATTTCTGCATATGTTGCAATTCATTCAAACCTGTTTTGTTTGCGTATGTTGCAACTTAAGTCGGTCAAAAAAAAGAGGGGAAAAAAGAAGAAGAAGAATGAAGAAAGAAAATCAATGAGCAGTTCATTATTGCTGCAAGAGCGAAACAGAGGCAAAAGAAATAATAATTAAGATAGCTTAAGCACATGTAATATAAATATAGTTATAATACACGTAAAAAAAATATTATAATGAATAAAATATTAGATACTTAACATACATCGGAATACAAAAATACATAGAAAATATACATATATATGTGGGAAGTAAATATTAAACAATATATAAATAGTATGTAGAAATACTAATAAACAAAATAATAAATAATGAACATGTAGAAATACCTTGAATATACATGCATTTAAAACTAACTTTTTGTTTATTTGCCGGGATTGGTTTTCTATTTTGTTTCCATGGAATTTGAAAATGAATACTCATGCTAACTACATGTCTTCAGTAATAATTTGCACTTTCTGGTGGTTATTTGTTCCGTAAAGAAAATTAAAGAAGATAGTTGATGTTCATGCCACCATTAAACTTACTATCTTTACGTGAATATTGGCATGTTTATGAATATCATAATATCTGTGTGTGTGGTTTTCAGTTTAATGCAGATATGACCAGTTTCAAGAAAAATAAAATTTATACAATTTCTACGTAGCACAAAGAATTTGATTATTCTTATTTATATCGACTTGATCAATCTAATTTTCAGATCCAGGACTGTACTATGCTTCATCACTACAACCTCATGAGACTGAACCGATTCTTCTGCAATACAAGAGACAACTTCTCAACGTTTTGGGGGTTGTATATCCATACAAGAAACTGAAGGTGTTTTCAGATTCTTACCAACTTCTGCAATTTCGTTGTAACAGGCATATGTAATATCTTCTCAGTCGTATAAATTGCCAAAAGAATAGTCAAGTTAGTTAATGATTTTGGAGCAGTAGTCAATAATGATCCTGATGTCCATGAATATTTGAAGGTATGTTATTCTACCTTCAAAGTGTACCACCAGTTATTTCAATTCTATGTAAATTATGATTATTTTGTACTATTTAACATTATGTTCAACGAAATAATCTTTATATGCTTCAATATATGTCGTCATCTTTAGGTTGTCATTATGCCAAATTACAATGTATCGGTTGCTGAAATGCTCATTCCTGGCAGTGAGCTGTCAGAACATATAAGTACTGCTGGGATGGAGGCAAGTGGAACAAGTAACATGAAATTTTCCTTGAATGGATGCATCATAATTGGAACTTAGGATGGTGCCAATGTTGAGATCAAAGAAGAAATAGGGGAAGACAATTTCTTTCTTCTTGATACTGAAGCACACGAGGTTCCAAGGCTTCGAAAAGAAAGAGAAGCTGGACTTGTTATGAAGTCAAGTAGCTAATCAAGTTATGAAGTGGTTGATTATGACAACCTAAAGATAGAAAGGCAAGTAGCTAATCAAGTTAATAATGCCATCAATTCCAATTTGGCATTGTTATGAAGTAGTTGATTATGTATTGAATTAACCAACTTAATTATGTATTGTACTTGTTATGAAGTAGTTGACATTGTTATGAAGTAGTTGACTATGAAATTTATGTTGTTATTTGATCATGAATATTGTAAATTTTGGGTTCCTATTGAATGTAGTATAATAATGCATATCATGTTAGTTATTAATTGTTTATTAATGTTAAAATAATTGACTATATTGAGAATGAAAATATTTCAGCGTTATAAGCGTTGGCAATTAAAATTTACCAACGCTTATAAGCGTCAGCGTAGAAAATTAAACAATGTTGGATGGTTAATTTGCCAACGTTTATAAGCGTTGCTAAATAATATACACCAACGTTTATAAGCGTTGGCGAATACAACCTTCCAACGCTTATTAGCGTTGGGAAACTAAACTCCCCAACGCTTATAAGCGTTGGCAATAAATTACGACGCCTATACAGCAACGCTAATAAGCGTTGCTGAAACTATTTGCGACAGTTATACTCGTTGGGAATCACTTGTTTTGGTGTAGTGCTTATTTTAAAAAGAAAAAAAAATTTGTCGAAAAGTTCTTTACAATAACTATTATATTATTTGGAGAAAATTTATTACAAGAATGTCATTCTCATAAAAAGATATTCCATTCTGAAGGAATTATTTTCTAAAACAAAGTATTTGAAGATAATATGGTAGAGATATTTTTATATGAGAAATTTATAAGTGGAAATATTTCAAAATAGTTTGGAAGTAGTTTTACTTGAGAGATACCATTTTGGGTTAAGAATGCGATAAAGTATTCGTTTGAAAGAAAAAGATTATATTTGATTCAAGAAAACATCTTTGTTTAGGAATTGATTTTGGTTGAAAGGATTTCACCTAATGGATACACTTTGAAAAGCGATGTTTGAAAAAAAATCATTTTTGTTTGGGTAATGAGTTTGGTTGAAATGGACCTAATTTGAAAATTGTTTATTTGAGAATATATTTGGAAATATATTGTTAAAGAAATTATGTAAAATATCCAGCTTTACAATACCTTGAAAAAATATTTTACTGAGAAGATGATTTAATTTGAAAGGTAAATGGTTGAAAAATTACAATATTTAATTGAATAATAAACTTTGGAGGTGTTTGTTAAAAAATATTTTATTAAAAAAGATGTTTTATTTTGGAAATGGTGTAGGGACCACCCATTTCGATGTATGAGATGATGACCTTTTACTTGTGATTGCTTACTTTTGTTGAATTGTTTATATTAACTATGATTAAGAAAATGTCATTGCTTGTTTGTCTATGTTTATATATTACTTTATGACATGCTTGTTTGAATTGATTTCTCTTACTTACATTATGTTGTTGATTTTTTTTCTTACTACGGTTGATTTAATTATTTGTTTGTGGGCTTGTCGTCTGTTTATTTGTTTTTAATCTGTTTGATTGTTTACTTGTTCACTTGGTTGTTGTTGATTGTTTGTTTACTATAATTAATATGTTTATTTGCTTTATGTTTGCTTGTTTTTTTGTTTTCTATGTATGATAATCGTACGATGATGTAGTTAACCAATACCCACTTTTAGTAAGAGGAACATTGGGGGAAACTAGTAAGAGGTTAAGGGACATATTTGACTTAGTCATTGTGGAATGACATAGTTTCCTAAGCTGAGGAAGACTGGGTGATGTAATCGACTAAGAGATGTGAAGATGTTCTTCAAAAATGGATAATAGTGATTGGAAGATTTTGATGGCTAAAGACTTGATGTGTACCACTGATGAATCAAGGATAGACAGGAGGTTCAATATATAGAGTTTTTAAATATGTTTTAAAAACCTATTTTTATGCAAACAATTACTGGCTTTCATAAGTATTTTAAAAACAAAGAGTCTCCATTTTGAGTAAATTTTTACAATTTAATTTATATAAAACAATAATTTCTCAAAATTATTTTGAATTTGTTTAAAGTGGTGGAAAATATTTCTATAAATTGTTTTATAAATTGAATATGGTATTTTTAGAAAGAAAATGATTATTGTTTTAAAAGAAGATCAAAGCTTTGATTTGGAAATGAAAATGTTTTGGTAAATGTTTTGACTTTAAAATATAATTGGAATTCTCTTCTCTTGCAGATTCCTTTTTGGTATTTAGGATGGGTTATTCCAGTCAGCTGATGGAGAAATCACTATTAGAGGATTGGAACAAGATGATTATATGACTTACAAAGGATGTGTAGAGGAGTTCTGATCATGATGACTCAACTATAGGAATTGTGACGATGATCCATAAGGACGAGTTCGGGTAGGAGAGCTTGTGGGTAGAACAAGGATGTGTTCTATTATTGGATGTGTTATGGGATCGAGGATGACCAAAGGCTTTGATGAATGCTTGTAAAGCAAGGGGTATGTGGGGACACCCACCTGGATCATGTGCATTTCAGATCCTTATGTGGATGTATTACCCTGGACCTTACGTGGATGGCTTAGGTTCTAGCTGTTTAAGTGTCAAGGATTCAGACATACATGTAGCTGTGATGCTCTTATGAGGATGAGTATTAACTGACCTTATGTGGGTGGTCATTTGTGTCATAATTCCAAAGCAAAATATCCTTAGGATGGTGGGTATTCATTAACCTTGTGAGGATGATCATTTGGAAGAGACCTTAGGATGCGGGTCTGATGATTGAAGATTAATGTAGTTGCAGCATGAGCAGATGACCATATTATTTGAGAATGTAGTCATGACTAGGTGCATATTATTTTGAAGATGTAGTCATGACTAGGCGCAAATTATTCTGAGAAGGTAGACATGAGTAAGCACATGAATTATTTTCAAAAGTGTAAAAACGGGGTGGTACACCGATTATTTTGAGGAAGAGACCATGAGAAAGTTCATTGAAAACATTGATGATACACATATTTGGATGGATGTGTAGTCATCATTGGGATTAACACACATGCGTTATTTGTTGATAATGTGATGTGGTGATTACCCTTCTGGTGCATGTGCTTTATTTTTTTTAAGGAGCCATGCTGATTGTTGATTTATGTATATTCTTGTTATGCATGCATGTTTGGATGTTTCTAAATTTTATTATGTATTTCCGCTATGGGTGATTGCGTTTGGATTGTTGAAATGCATGTTGTGCCTTTTGTATGGAGTTGAACCATGGTTGGGATTGTTTCACCCTCTTTTCGATTGTTACTTTTACATACTACAGTTTGAATGCATGATTAAGGAATTATAGGTGTTGCTATAATATGTGTTGAATTCATTATTGTGAATACATTATGGCGTGTCATGATGATTGTGTTGTGCAGAGGTCGTGTACTACAATTAAAGATAGTTAATTATGATTAAGATATTTCTCCGTATTTTGTGATTAAACCCATGATGAGACTTTATTGATTTGATTGATCGTTGTATATGGGAAATTGCGAAGGTGCATTTCTTTTAAGGGTGGAAGAATGTAACGACCCACAAAGTTGATGCCGCAAAATATTAAATCAATTAAAAATGAATTTTTAATTTAAGGGTGAATATGGTATTGTGTTTACACCGTTGAGAAGGTCATTCGGAGATAATCTGTTTGATATATGATTTCGATGGGTTTGGGGTTACGGTTTACAAATAAAAGCATTATAACGTTTAAATAGCGTACGTAGCTATTTCAGGCCAAACTGGATACACATCTCATAACCCAGCTTAACAACTATATATGTAAGGCTACGAAACCTAAGTCATCACCAATATCTTCATTTTCTTCCATAATCCTAAAATTTACCTAACCGCTCGCCAATGGTGATTAGCAAATTACTTAAAAGTGATTAAAATTTGTAGTGCCCAAACCTCTTCGTATTTTATTGTGAAGCCCTCGGCGAATGGAACATGTGGCAAGTATTCGTTTTGGATACAAAGAACGAGGTGGCTGGAAATTGAAAAATAAGCCTTGACCGTCTGTTTTAGGGCTTGGTGATCGACGGTGGATCTGCGACGATGCGGCAATCAGATATTAGAGGGTCATAGAGGAAGGCAAGAGGTGTGCATCGGCATGGTTGGATCTTGTTAAGGGTGCACGAATTTGGCCAGAAAATTCGATTAGGGTTCGAATTTGTTGGCCGCGGCTGGTGGTGTTTGTGGCGGCGAGAGACATAAGGTGGCAGTTGATGAAAGGAAGTGGCGGCACGGTCTCGATGGCGGTTTTGGATCAGGCAATGGTGGCCAGTGGTGCTTGCAGCACTGGTACAAGTTCCACGGTGATAGTTTCCTGAAGGAGGGGTGACAGGTTTGGTACAGGTAGGAAGGAAGAGGAGGTAATTACCATTATGCCTCTAAATAAATTAATATTATTTCTATGTATACAACTTCTAACCTTCATATCTTCTGCATACGAACTCTTATTCATGCATGGTTTCTTCCATTGAACTTGTGCGGATTTCGAACGGTATGGCACTACGTTTGCTAAGTTTGGAGACTGTTAGAAAAAGCATTGGTATGAATTATTTAATTTAATTAATTGAAAATTAAATTATAAAATTAATAATTATTGATGAAAATCATATATGTTGATATATATTGTATTCTACGAATGGCTATTTGATTATTATGATAATTTCGATGTGTTATGCCTTGATTGGATAGTTTGCTTTTGACCGTAGTATTTTTGGGGGTGTGATTATGATTAATTGTTGATTTGAATTGGAAAATAATTAATTAAGATAAAACGAGTAACAATGAGAAAATAAATAAATAGATGATAAATAAGATTATTTACAGATTTTTGGCAGTTCCTGTAAATAGCAACGATTAAACAAATTTTACTGAAGATATAACATGAAATTAAATAAGGTTGTTATTTACGAATTTCTGGAGAAATTCATAAATAATAATCAAAATTATATTTTAAATTAATATTTATATTTCGAAAGTTTATTATTTAGAATGAGACTTTAAATAATAATAATACAAATTCTAGTGAAAATAGTATAATTTTCATGCAAATGACAAAAATGGTTGGTTTAACGGTATTTATGGTAGGAAATATTATTATTGTTTGATTTATAAAATAAAAAGGGTATTTTTTATAGATAATAATCAGAATAGTAAAAAGATGTTATTGAAAAACATTTTTGGACAAAGAAATTACTATTTTAGGATAAAAATAAATAAAAAGAAGTTTCGATGATTTAAAAATAAAATGTTGTATTTTTGGGACAAATAGTAATGGACTGGTTTTGGAAAGAATTAAAGAGAATTTAATGTATTCTATTATTTCGATGTAAAATAATAGTAATATTGTTTTAAAAAGCGATTTGATGAAAATTACTATTTTGCTTTAAAATAAGATGTTTTGGGGTATTTGAAAAAATGAAGTAAAATAAAGGAATTTGAAGTACATTACTGTTTCGGAAGATTTATTATTGTTTTTGAGATGAATAAATAAAGGTGGATTTACAATAATTAATAATAAAATGATTTGAAAGAATAATGGATGTAAATATATCATTTAGATGGTTGCAAAGTGTGTGATTAATTGTCCATTGTAAGTATCACATATATTTGATGTTTGATGATGGAATCACATTTGGATGAGTGTGCGATATTTTACCATTATTGCGATTAGATCATCGATAGTAAATTATGGTTATTTAATAATGGATGTTGTGTCACTAATATTGGTTGGATTAGTACAAATTTGATGACATTGATGTTGTGTTACTATTGGAGTATACATTGGATGATTTATACTTACACTGGTGATTTATTATTATACTTGATAATTCATAATGTATGCAAGTATATTTGTGTTATTGTTTTCTTATTTGGTTATTGGGGTTGTCTTTGAATATTGTTGATGTTTGATGGCTGTGTACCATTATTGTTGTTATCTTATATGATGATTGTTATGATTGATAAGTAGGAATAAAATTGTTTTTAAGTTAGAGCATTTTAACATATTTTAATAACCGATTCATAAATTACTATATCAATTAATTTTTGGTCATGCATATATTGATGAAAAAAGAATTGTCACGGTTTTAAAGTTCCAACTGGTTCAACCTTCAAAGCCTTTGACCATGGACTATTATAGTTCCGTCCACGGTTCGATCTTCAAAACCATGCGTATTAATACGTCGATCTCCCTCCAAAACAATAATTAATACTTTCAGACATAATTAATAATAACAAAACAATTAATTCCCTTTTCAAATACACTTTTCATATGTCTTTTTCGCAACACAAACGCATTTTTCTTTCGTTAAATATTCAAAGAACACACCCTTAATGCAATTAGCGGAAATGTTGCACCTTGAAACTCATTAGTTTTATTGTCATCAATAGCATTGCCAAAGCAAGTTGGGAAATGAAGTGAAGAATATATTTAGTGTTTATTGAAGTTAAAAAACCCAACAAAACCATTTATTTTTGGCACTTGTAATGCTTGTGTGTATAAAGAAAACGCTTTATGTTAACCATTAAATTTCAAAGAAATTATATTAAAACACAAGTTGTTGATACAATTAGTGATAAAATGAATCTTAACCATTGGATTGTCATCTGATTTCAATTTAAAATGCAAACATAATAGAGTTCAACAGTTCATAAATTATGTTTTATTTTATATCCAAATAACCAACCCTTACTTTAACACTATGTATCTTTTCATTGAACATAAACCGAAAATTTTAAATAAAAAAATTATGAACTTCTGATTCCAACATGAACAAAACAGACAATGTACAACATTCAAATTCGCAAACCGTATATAGTATGTACATCAAAAAAGGCACAACCATGAGGTAAATTATGTTCAATCAAATGGATGATGTACATGAATAATAGTGTACACTGCTTGCCCAAATTCAAATTTAAATTGGAACAAAACCTTGACAGCAAATACAAGCAACCAAAATGCCAAGAAGAGCTCCAGCAATAACTTGGGAAGGAGTATGCCCAAGAAGTTCCTTCAGTTTTCTCTGGCTTATGGGATGCCCTTGAAATAAATCTTCAATTATCTTATTAAGCACCTGTTACATGCGTCCAATTCAAGTTATTGGTGATTAAACCCACTAAAAATAGCTTAACATGAAGCATACATGTTCATTTCTTTACAAATTTCTACGCACTTAAATTAAATGCAGGACTTAAATTTGTGTCACACAGTGCGTAAGACTTCAGAAAATAACAAGCACTGTTACAACGTAAGCCTGAATTAATTATTTTTAACGTCCTAATCTGGATAAGCATGAAGCTTTAAACTAGGAATTACTTGATTCGTATGCCCAACTATCAAAGTACTTATCCACGAATGGATCACAATTTCTTTACAAAAGTCAAATGTGGAGAGTAATTTTTTAACTTGTTTTGTTTAATATGCGTCATGTTTAGAATAGACAATCAGTTCAGGGCTTATTTTTACCTATTAACAATATTTGATGCATTAGATCACTCCTAGTTTGACATTTCAATGGATCGGGTTTGATCAACATAGCTGAGAAACAAAATCTGATGTGATCATAGCATAAATACGGTGGATATTTTCAAGCATTTTATCCAAACTTGACGCCTTTATCGAATTAAAAACCAAAACATCCAACCTAAAATATTAAGTTAAAATCGTATTTATTAACTCATAAATTTTAAGACAATAGTATACGCTTTTCAAAAATTTGAATGGGATGAAACAAAAACCATAAAAGCAAAATCATAAACAAAAGTAGGGGTGTTATCGTTTCATTAACCATTATTATTACCCTAATCATAACCGTTGATGGTATAAAAAATTTCTAACCGTTACCGTAACCGCTTATGGTTAACAGTAATATTCCTAACTTTAAAACAATTTATACATATCAATTTTTTATACATATATTATCACTTATGTACATTATGGTTGATAAATATTTATAGTTCAATCTTTTTCGAGGAACTATTTTGTTTGTTTATAGAATAACTATGCATGCACACGTTACTAGCGTTTGATAATCACATACAATTAATGTAAAAATTACTTTAACTTATATTTCGAAATTGCGAAGTTTATTGTAAAATAAAATATAAAAAATCATGTATGCTTGATATGTTCTACCACGGTTACCAAAATCTAGAACCGTTGCCGTAACTACTACCATAGTAGATGGTAACTGTATGATGTACGGCTAAGCGGTTGATGGTTCAACCATAACTGCCCTAAATGATCGTACACAAACAAAGATACACAAAGAAAGTACTAGAACTGTTATGGTAATGATGTACATGAGCGTACGCCTCCCTCGTTGTAGGTTAAGAGTTGAGAGGTCGAGTCTTGCCAGCCACATTGAGTCGCTCGAAAGGGCTGACTTAATTTAGCGATTCAGTTACGGCGGACCAGCGCGTACTCCTCCCAGTTGTTACCGGTGAAGCCAGTTTTTCCGAGATTTAAAAAAAAAAGAACTGTTATGGTAATAACCATTACCGATATGTAAAAACCATTACCATACCGATACTACTGGTAGGTCGAAAATGATTACCAATGTTTTACCATTACCGTTGGTAAAATGATCATTGGTATACTGATAAACTGAAAAACCGTTGACTGCTAACGGTAATTTTACCAATACATAAAATATTAAAATTTTATGAATGACAAAAAGGTAAATATTTTGTACCCGATGCCAACTCCATTAATATATGGATTCGATATTTTGATTTATTTTAGTTGGCATTGAAAATTTTCTTAATTCATCATAAATTATTTTCAACAATATGAAATAATATCTTCACTTAAGATGCACTTTAAACCAAATAAAACTAAAAAAGAAACACCATCATAGATAATACTATAGACATCTTTTTAAATATTGATATACATTCAAAAACGTATGTGGTTAGGATTAACTTAAATAGTGAAGAAATAAAATTAATATGACTGGTAAAATTTACCGTTACTACTGGTTTTGACGTTTCTTTATCGCTATATATACCATTATCATACCAATAACATTGTTATACTGGTATAGCTCAGTAATGGTTACCAGTTACTTGGTATTGGTATGGTATTAGTAAATTTGCAATTATCCTAACAGTCCTAGGAAGTACACATGTTTTGTACCGAAAACAATAAATAATCAAATTCGAACCAAAGCAAACGGGAGAAAGATGGAAACAAAACTGTAACGACCCTAGATTTTAATTTAATTTAAATTGATAATTAAATTAATTTTTGAATAAAAATTGTAAAATCAATTTGATAAATTGATTCGAGTTTCCCCAAAACCAAATTCCAATATATTAAATCATTTAAATTTAAATATTTGTATATATGTGAATATATATGTATATATGATATATGAGTAAATTTGAAATTTTATATATAAGTATATATTGATTTGAATTTAAATTTCAAGTAAATGGATTTTAAAATAAATATATAGAGAAATACAATATAATTGGTATTAAAGTAAAAATATTAATAATAGATAATTTAAGTTAGAAATATAAAATAAATATATGAGTTATAAAAATAAATAAAAATTGATGTTAAGTTTAAAAAGACATATATATAACTATAACCATCTTAACTTAAGCATAAAGAAAAGAACCTATTATAAACAAGAAATTATTTAGAACAATATGATAAAAAATGTACAAAAATAAAGTAAGTGGCTGTAAACAAACATGTAGACAAAAGAAAGCAATAACTAAAACAAAACACTTTTATTTTACAAAGTAAACTATAAAATAAAACTAAAACAGCACCTATCAAATGAACCTAACAACATATGCTGTAAACAAGCATGGGAAGCATCACAAAACATGTTTGCATTAAATGCAAACCTCCACAAAGCACGAACACGGCATGCTGTAGATTTACAAAGCAACATACTTGCATTTAATGTTTTCAAACCTACCCATCACCACAAAGTACAAAGCCTGAATAAAGTAATTTTACAAAAGAATGTCTCAGTACTCTACTGCTGCACATCCCCTTCTTAAGTATCTATACATCTCCAAGCCTTTGGTTCGTTCAAACAAAAGAAAAAAATAAGCAAAGCCTGGAAGAAAATAAAAATAAAAAGAGAAACAAACATCACCATTTGTTTACCAATTCGAATTCAGTTTATACAACAAAACAGAAAAGAAGAGAAGAAGATCAACTGCAGATTTTCCAAACAAGTAAAAACAACTCTACTAACAAGATTCAGATCAAACTTAGAGAGATTAAAATCAAGGCTTCCAAAAGAGCAGATCCTTTTCCAGACTTTAAAACTCCAGTTCTCTGTTTTCATCAAAACCTGTGAGCAAAACTCTAACCTTTATTTTGCTTGATATCTGATTTTTGGTGATAATCAATTGAGTAAGGATGTTGCATGAATGTCTTTAAATTGGAAAATGGTTATGTGCATGTCTGTTAGGCATTTCTTTTTTTACTGCTTTGTCAAACAATATGTGAGTAAACAGAAATTTTTAAAAGCTTTAAGTATTAAACAACAGTACATGATTCATTAATAATGTGATCTTTGTATACGCTTTAGTTTTAGATAAAATTTTGTGTTGATCATGGGGTTGCTCTGTATATTATGCCTCTCTGTTATTTATTGTAGGTTGGATATTTTTCCAAAAACACCAAATTATCTTCATCAAATCATTATTAAGCTTTAACTTTTCAACAAAACAAGATGTCTAAACTTAAATTAGGATTTTTACATTTGTTTTGAAAGCATAATGGTGAACTATGCTCTGGAATCAAGTTTTACAGGCAAACAAGAATTATTTTGGATATTCAACTTGAAATTACAGTGAAAACAAAATTCTTTGATGAATTCAACTATTTTAAATCATGGATTTAATCACATAATTTGAATGAGCATATCAAGTTATGATTTTTAAAGGTAATACGATGATTTTTACTTAGGTAAATTAAGAGCAGTTTGAATTTAAATAAAGATTGTAATTTCCCCAATTACTGATGAACGATTCAATTAGAATCTTTGAAATTTGGCTTGAAGCTTGTTTGGGCTTCATTGATGATGAGAAAATTGTCGAAATTTTTTTCGAATGCAAGGATTTCGAGGTTGGAGTAAAAGTAGGGTTTAAGCTTGGTTGCTTTTTAGGGTCTGGAAACGTGGTGGTTTCATCGTCACGAGTTGACCGAGCTTCACGAGAAGATGGGGGAAGGTAGTTTAGGGTGTTGACGTGACGTGGCCGAGGTTACGGCGTCGCTGATGGTCTGAGGTGAGGCGGCGAGACGTTTTTGTCGATCAATGGGTTTCCTGGAGTTTGCTCGATAGCTCAATTTTGATTTTCTGGCGAATTGGTAGATCTGGGCGTTCGTGACGATGAAGGCGGGGTTTGGCGACTTGGTGGTGGTCGGAGCTTGGGTCGGAGCTTGCCGGAGCTCTGGTGCATGTGCACGGTGAGATAGGTGCACAGTTTCGTTTTGATGATGAAGCCTTCTTCGGGTTTGACTCGAGAAAGATGAGAGTTGCTTCGAGTGAGAACCCGAGTGCGTAAGCATGTTTTTACCTGTTATTTTAGTTTAAAACTTTAACTTAACTAAAGGGAAAAGGAGAAGAAGAACACGAGAGAAGCATGGTCCAGTTTTTTAAATTAAAACCAAATCTAAGTTTTAAAAATTTAGCAAAGTGTTTGCAGAAATGGAGGAAACTCGAGTCTGGACTCGAGCTATTCTCGGGTAGGACCCGAAGTAGGTTTTGAAATGCAGACTTTAAAAAGTTTTAAGCAAGTTTTGAAATATGTAATTAAGATGTTAATAAAGATAATGTTTTATCTTAAGGAAAATTAAGGTTTTAATGTTTTGAGATTAATTAAGTTAATTAAGGAATTTTAAATCAATTAATTAATTTAATTAATAAATGATAAGGATTAATTAAGGGATTAATTAACAGAAATTAATTAATTTAGTAAATTGATAATTAAGGATTAATTATCAATTAAGGGC
Organism: Allium fistulosum; assembly: GCA_030737815.1. Lineage (NCBI taxonomy): Eukaryota > Viridiplantae > Streptophyta > Magnoliopsida > Asparagales > Amaryllidaceae > Allium > Allium fistulosum. Next base: position 790,490,975 of record CM060902.1, on the reverse strand, counting down.
TAATTTATTAATGTGATTAATTAAAGAATAGTTTATTCATTAAAGGATAATTAATTAATAAATGAAGGTGATTAAAGAATGATAATTAATTGAGGAATAATTAATTAAAGTAATTAATTAAAGATAATTAATTAAATGGTGAATTAAATAATTAAAGGTTAATTATTTAATAATTAAAGGTTGATGAATTATAATTAAAGGTTAATCAATTTATTATTAATGGTTAATTAATAAATGATTAAAGCATAATTAATCAAAATAATTTGTAATTTATCGATGTTGATTAACCAGGTAGAAATTCATAAGTAATTAATCTAATTTGACTAAATCAGACAATTAACTGATCTTACTTATTGAATATTTGGATTCTATTGGATGATTTGATTTTTTTTATATCCCTGATATATGATGCTTTGTGATACATCTTGATTTATGTCGTGATCTGTAATTTATTATCTGTGATATATATCTGTGATCTGTGCATGAACGATAAACGTTATAGTTTATATCACTTATCAACTATATCCCGTAGTTTGATCTGTGATGATTCATCGTGTTGCACTATTGTGTTAAAGCCCTGGACTACACCTTTACACATACAAATATGGATTTCACGTGGAAATCGGTTAAGTCACAGATAATTTAAATTTGATGTTTTTGAAATTGAAATTTTAATTTCAATTGATTTTGAAATTGGAAATTTGGGTTTAAAGTGAAAAGCTTTTGAAATGGAATTTCAAAGATAAAAGTTATTTTGAATAACTTAATCGAGTTTTGAAAATTTAAATAATTTGATTTAAATTTGAATTCAAGTTTGAAATTGAATCCTATGATTTGAAATTACGGTTAAAGATGATATAAAGGTGTTTGTATGAATTTAAACCATTTTAAAAGTATTGTTTGAGAATTTGGATTTAACCCAAGGATTTTAACTCGTATAAATGAATCAGATTTCCAAAATGAAAACTGTTTGTTTTAAAAGAATAAAAGCTTTCAGATAAGAAACGAAATTCCAGTTTAATTAAAGGAATTTCAAGATTGAATTGAAAAATGGATTTTCTAAGTTATGAATAAATTCTTTTTGAAAGCTATGAATTGAATCTGTTATTTTTTTTTGAGATAATGGGTAACCTTAAGATAATGATATTCATTGATACTCACTTAAGTAAACCCCACGCCGTGTGTCTACCCCGCTTTTATTTAGTCGTCGCACACGGATGCTTAACGTTGAAACTCCCACTGATGGTTTGGCGCTGGGATTCGAACCTGCCCGGACACAGTCCTTTGGTTCCCATCTCCCAGTTCCCAAACCAACCGAGCTACGAACGGCGAGTTGAATCTGTTATTTTTAACAGATTTAAAATAATGATTTGTTTAAACCATTCGAAAATGAAATTGTTTTGAAAGCTATGAGTTAAATATTTGATTTAAAGATTTAACGAGTTAAATTGAAATGGAAATTAATTTGGAAAATCCGTGAATGAATCTTTTGTTTAAAAGATTAAAATGTGGAAATTGTTTTAAACCATTGAAGGTTGTTAAAATGAATCTTTCTGTTTAAAGAATTGAAAATGGTAAATTGTTAAATCATTTGAAAAGAAAGTTTTGGGTAATAAGTGTGACTTAATTGAAATCCCAATATCCATATATTTTTAAATATTTCGCTCACTATTCGGGTTAGCCGGGAAAAGACCTTTGTGTCATATAACTCATTCCGAATTAGTGATACGTCGTATATGGATCGCATTTGAAGACCGGTGGTGAAGACCGGATATTCACGAGAACGAGAGGATAACTCGTCGATTGTCTCTGCACTGGGTAGCTCCTGGTATAGAGATCCCCTAAGTGATGGAAAATCCGATCGGGATTGTGAATATCCGGAATTGCAAGGGCTTCGTAAGAAGTGCCTTCGGTTCTGTTCGAACCCGAAACAGACTTGTATGGTTACATGTCTGACATTACACTTTGAGATATAAAGCCGATTTCTTTCAAATACATTTCTGTTTGGTAGCGGAAAATTTATTCTCTTAGCTTAACACTCTTCTCTGAGACGTACGAGCTCAGAGGTTATGTAGTTGAAATTTATCAGCGATATATCCCATTTTGGTAATGTGACATGCTGAGTGTTGCTGTGTGATGATCAGTGTTTGATCATTTGTGATATGATCATTTGTTTGATCATTTATCTTTGTAATCATAGATTGATCATCTGTTGACCCAAAGCATGGCTTTGTGACAAAGCGTAGCTTTGTGGACGAGACTTCGTCGAGCCTCACAACCCGGTAATGGTCGAAACATGAATTGTGCGGCAAGGTTTCAGGAGTAGCTCCCCTAGAGTATGACCATTCTTTCTGGAAAATGGTAGTATCATGGTATGGAGTCTAGATACTTACTCATGTGGATACACTTTATTTATTATGTGTGATGTTGGGTTCGAGGCGCCTCGGTTAAAGGTCCCAAAGGACCGGGGGTGGTATATCTGAGGTTTTGTATATCCCTTGGGAAAGGGGGTAGCCGGTCTTGTTTGGCAGAGAGCAGTTTGTCTCTCGGAGCGTCCCGCCAGAGGCGTTCTTTCGTGGAATAGGAAGTTCTTTAGCCTGACCATTTGTTGAAAAATCCATTCATCAAATACGAACCTTGTATGATTTTAGTTGTAGAACCTGCCATCTACTTATGGTGGCGCCCCACTGTTTGGATGGTAGCTATAGTAGGCATAGTTCGAAATGTCTATGCTGGCTAAGATTTATATTCTACTTTCGAAAAGTTTTCTACACTATGCACTAATAATAATATCAAAATGATTTGATTTTGCGTAGTAAGCATCTTTGACTATCATAAGAAGAAATCTCCTCCAATTCTGCGTTTGCATTGTATGTGTGGCGGGAGGTCTTATGGTAGTTTCATTTTCTAAAAGCATTGCGAATTGACTTTGAAATTCTCTTGCTATTTGTTTTTAAAGATAAACTGTTTTTGTTGCTCACACCAGTCCCATGACTGATCCGGAGTTTATTGTTTCTTTCATAAACTCTGAATGCTCAAAATTTTTCGACACGAGCAGTCTAGAGTTGGGTTTTTCAGATAGTCAGGATTAGTAGATTTTCTGGAGCTAGTTCGGTCTTTGAATATGGACTGCACTTGCTTATCTGTGTGCATCGTTATTGGGAGTTCGAGCTATATCTGGATTGGTGCTTTGAAGATGGAGATTATCCGCTGCTGATGTTATCGTTTTTTTTTCCGCTGCTATTTCTTGTATCATATCTCTGATGTATATTGATATTCATTGTATCACTCTGTTGTATCAGATATTGTATATCAATGTATTATTCTTTTTCTTCCGCTGTGTTGTTTACTTAATTGTGTTATAAGCTCCGGCGACTCGGATTTGAACGGTCGAATCTACGGCATTCTAGTACGATGTAAAGTATGGATGTTGATTTTCGAACGGGCAAAATCCGCTTCGTTACAAAAACCATAAAGAAAAGCACACTAATGAAGTTTAGAAACAAACAAACAAAATTAACATTAACAACCAGTTCTGAATAAACACTAACTTTATAATGATGAAACCTTGCTGTATCATAATGATATCCGGATCAGATTCTCCCCACGTTCGGATAGTCAACGCAACCACACTTTATATGATAATGATGTACAAAAAATAATTTGGCATATTTATAATTCAAGTTTCTTTTATGTATGATCAAGGCTTCAATGTCCATAAGTATAACAAAAATACCAAATAGGAAGATAGGATAGACGTCGTTTTTTAATAACAGGGCTTGAATTTTAGTTTCATGCATCAACCAGAAAAATAATATACAGAGTCAAAAAAACCAAACATTAAAGATTTTGACAATATAATATCTAATAGGCATGACTACAAACAAGTCTGACTAGGATTTTATTTATTTATTTTTATTTTTATTTTTAAATGAGAAAATGAACCTTAAGAACGTATGTCCTGAGATCATCGTAGTTCTTCCACCATTGAAACTTCTTTATCCATTCCAAGGGCTTCTTATGTGCACAATATAAAAACTTCTCGGCAGTAGAAAATTTATGTTGGGTAAGAGACAGTGATGTAGTTAATAGCTCACTCACTGATGATTCACATAAACTTCATTTAAACTTTAAATATGTTTAGTCAATATTCATCCAAATTTATTAAGTACAAACGCAAACGTATTCAGTTACCACGCCTTACAAAACTCAACTCCCAATGTTTTAATACCATGTTACAGGAAAGACCAGAGAGAGAGAGAAGCTAGGCTTATAAATATTATCTTTGCAAGTGATTACAAAGATGACCGACATGATATTAGCCATCCTCTGTAACCATTCATGGCTAATATTAAACCATGTCATCTTTGTAAACATTCACAGTGAATTTTGTTGCAAGCGTAGCATTGTTCTTTTCAAAATATCTACACCAACTTCAAAATCAAACCCAACACACGTAGATCAGTTCATTCCCAACATATAAGGGTTAAAAATGCACAAAGTTACCTAACCATAACAAGGTCAAATAAATGACAACTGGTCACTGCTAATATGGATCGTAAATCGTGATCAATGATAATGAACAATGTAAAAAAATAATACAAAAAACATAGTTTAACTGGCTTTCACCAAAGCCAGCTACGTTAACCGGTTTTGCTAAACCCAACCAAGTACTCAACATGGAGGGTTGCTTTGGAAGTTGCAAATTATCCACTCTCTCCTGTTTAGGGTACTTGGCTGTAGGGGGGTGTAAATCGATCGGACTGGACCGGACCGGACAGAGGTATATTCAATTTCTATTCTAAAAGGACCGGACACAGATCGGACATGATTTATGATCGTACAAATTTTGTTGGAAGTTTTCTTCAATAGCGAATAGAGTTGATTTTAGAAGAAGATAGATAAAAGAATGGAAAAGAAGAAAAAAAATGATTTTTTTAATAAGAAGAAAAACTTTATTACAAAAGTTCATATTTTTTTACTTACTGCAATTCTTTTCTTTTACTGCTTTCTTACTACATTTCTTTTTTCTTTTCTTTTTCTTACATACAAAATCAGTGAATCCGCCTCTATTTATAGGACTTCACATCTCAGATCAATGGTGGAAATTCAATTAATCTAACGGTTCTCCATAAATATCTCATAAATATTCTCTCGTGTAATTTCAAACATATTATTTCATAAATATCTCATAAATATTCTCTCATGCAATTTCAAATATATTATTCTACATATTTTAGATTGTAGATATTTCATATATGGAAAAATTTAAATTAACAAAATCAAGTTTATTTCTAACACTCCTTAAACTTGATTTTGCAATACCAAGTAATGCTTGAAATCTTTGTATTTCACGTGTTTCGGTAGGAACAGAGATATTATCCAAACTTTCTTCATTGTTGTGACCTTCTTACCAAGCGTCAGAGATCTTCAATGCAAGTTCGCGGATTTTTGTTTTACTTCTTTCATTTTGTTCTTCTTCATCACAATAGAATTTTTCATAAAGCATTCTAACGTCCGTCTTATTTCAGTGCCATAAATTTTGAATGGACCATATATTTTATCTCTGCATTCTTTCATAACTTCGCTCTTGCGGTTTTTGAACAATCCAATTTCTATGTATGTTTTTCAAATTTCACTTCTGCATGCTGTTTCAGAAAACATTACTTGAAAAATAAGTTTGTCCAAGATTATATAAGCTTTGCTCACCACTTTGATTTCATGATCATGAAATTCATCGCTTGCCATGTTGACTTCCTCTGTGATCATTTTTATCTCTATTTCTTTGACATTCTCCATTTTCATTTCTTCATGTTTTTGCTCATATTTCAAATCTCTTCCAAGCTCTTGAATTTCATCTCCTTGATTTATAACTTCTTCATTTTCATCTCGTGTGTTTTCGTACTCTTCATCATTGACGTCATTTTCGCTTACTTTATTTTCTTTACCTTCTTCTTCTTCATCCTCTACACGTTTTCTTTATTCTCTCAATTTTTCCTCCTCAAATTTCAGCATTTTTCTCCTCCTTGCTATACTTCTTTTTCACTTTCTCATCAATCGGGCTGTCTTCTTCTATTATTATTGTGTCATTCTTTCCATATACTTCTTTTAACAAATTCAGCGAATCTTTTGCAGAACTTTCTTCAAACATATGATCATACGCTACTTCATCGACCCTCACTCATGACAACACGAGCACGATGATCATTCTATCGTAATTTCGTAGAAGCTTTGTTGTCTATTTGCAACATGCTCTCCAAATCATTCGGTCATTCATAACCATTTTCGACGATCTTCCATAATCTTTTGGAGACTAACTTCTCTTTCTTTTTCTTATAGGCCAGCGGTAAAGTAACATCTTCTTGACTTTTTTCTTCAATGTAGTTAGCTTTATCTTCAACTTTATTATTGCTAAGAGCTCTACATTCAGAAACATAATGTTCAAAAAAATTCATAACTATAGCATTTAACGCATGACTTGTCATGTCTCGACTTTTAATATCATCTACTACGACCTCTTATTGATCTTTCTCTTCTTTGGTTATTGTTGTCATTGTTGTTGTCGTTATTGGATCTCCAACCTCACCCATGTCCATATCCACGACCTCTCCCTCGTTCTTAACCATAATCTCGTCTTTGTTGGCTTCGATTGCTTTCTTACTTTTTTGAATCAATTTGTGTCTTGAGTACTTGCTCCACAACCTCTTCCTTCTTTTTTTTCTTTTCTTCATAAACTTGCAATGAACCGAGAAGTTCCTCTATTGTCATGGGCTCCAAGTTATTTGTCTTTTCGATGATGGCGACAATATGTACGAACTTTGAATCTAATGATCTAAAAATCTTTTCCATAATTCTTACATCATTTAACTTCTCACCGTTTCTTTTTAGGTTATTAGCAACCATTAAAACTCTTGAGAAGTAATCAGAGACAAGTTCACCTCCTTTCATATGCAAAGTTACAAACTCTCTTAAAGTTTGAAGACGTACTTTTTTGACTTGATCGGCTCTTTTGTAAGATGTTCGAAGCTTTTCCCATACTTCTTTAACTGACTTTGATCCGAAACTTTCTCAAAAGTATCGCCATCCAATGCTTGATAGATTAGACAGAGAGCTTGAGTCTTTCAAACTATTCCTTTGAGTTTGAGTTAGACTATCTTCATTCTCTTGTTCGGTGTAGCCTTTCTCGACTATCTCCCATACGCCATGTGCTCCAAGAAGAGCCATCATCCTTAAACTTCAATTGTCATAATTGGTCTTGGTGAGCATTGGGACTTGTAAGAGAACGCCGCTATTTGCCATCTTTTTAGAAAGATCTTTAAGCTTTGATACCACTTTGTTGGAAGTTTTCTTCAATAGCAAATAGAGTTGATTTTAGAAGAAGATAGATAAGATATTGGAGAAGAAAAAACGATTTTTTTAATAAGAAGAAAAACTTTATTACTAAACTTAATTATAAAAGTTCATATTATTTTACTTGCTACATTTCTTTTCATTTCTTTTTTTCTTACATTCAAGATCAGTGAATCCACCTTTATATATAGGAGTTCACATCTCAGCTAAATGGTGGAGATTCATTTAATCTAACGGTTCTTCATAAATATCTCCTAAATATTCTCTTATACAATTTCAAACATATTATTCCATAAATATCTCCTAAATATTCTCTCATACAATTTCAAACATATTATTCCATAAATATCTCATAAATATTCTCTTATATAATTTCAAATATATTATTATATATATTCTAGATTCTAGATATTTCATATATAGAAAAATCTAGATTAACAAAATCAAGTTTATTTCCAACAAATTTTGTTGTTCTAACTTATGTCCTAAATGAAAACAGACGGACACGGATGAACGTTTTTCGACCACGGACTTGAACAAACATGGATGAACATTGTTATTTACATCAAATTTTATGTTTTTTTAATAGAGTTTCTATCCGCTATATTATTTTTATTAGCATACATATACTGAAGTATAAGCATTTTATAAATCTTTACTCAACCAACCAACCAAACAGTTGTCATAAATATTTTAAAGAACATTGTGTATGTATTGAATTATAAGAAATTCGAACGAATTCGAATGAACACAAACCGAACAAGATTTTTGCTCGTACAAATTTGGTTGTTCTAGTTCATGTCCTAAATGAAAATCGAACGGAATCGAACGAACGTTTTTCGACCATGAACTTGAACAGACATTGGACACTCGTACAAAATTAACAGCCCTACTTGGCTGGGAATGTCCTTGGTATTTTACGTGATAAATCAAGCAGTTCATGAAACAGTTAGCTAGGATGAAAGATCGATTTAAATATTTCTCTACTAACATTAGCATGGTTTATGAACGAAATAACGAAAGGGGTAATTCAATGCCAGGGTAAAGTAATTTAATTCCACCCATTAGGAAGATGAACTTATGAAAACAATTATCTTTCAAGAAATAAAACTGGTTCCTATTGGAAAGCATATAGACTATTGGGTATTGAGCAGCCTTGTGCACTAGGTTTCACCCACTATCTAAAAGAAATGGATCGCATATTCACATTTAGAGTGACCAAAGGCAATAAAGCGCATGTTAGAACTTAAAACAAGAAACACTTGCTTCAGCCCATTACATTTTCATTCTTCGTTCATTTTAGTTCTGATTTATCATCATACTTGATCTTCCTAAAACTAACATCTCAAGTATCAAAAGAAAAATATCAAGGAATCATTTAGACTTGTATACTTCATTAAAATCTCAAATATATCAAAATTTATTCAACTGATACTTCACGGATAGACCATTGTAAATGTCAACGCTGATACATGAGTGTCAATGGAAAAATAGGATCGAACGGTTAGTTTTCATAAACAAAATTAATAAATAGTTGAGGCATATTTGGCCAAACAATAGTAAATCGAAGCACCATTTAAACATTACATTTATCATTTAGTATGTGATATTTGATTTTGTTTGAAACGGTGTTCCAGTTTTCCATCTACTAAGAGAGACCACAAGATGTTAATTAATGCACCTGATAGTGGTTTAATCCTAAACAGGGCCTGTCACTTATGCTGTACCTTCAATTGTTTATCTTGTTATCCAAATTCTAGCCATGTAATAGCAGTTGATACTGTAGTTTAATATTTGCTCACTGCTTACACCTTTTATCATGAGCAACATCAATCTCCATGACAATGTAAGGATATGATAAAAAATTGTGTATCATGGCAAAATCTAGGTGTGTATAGATTCATATTTCAGATCAATCATTCACTAATGCTAGTTTGATGCTGGTATTTACATGACTTCCGACTAGCCATGACAAAATAACCATTAATTCTATACAACAAAAAGAGATAGCAGGGTGAAAAAATACACTAAAAATGCTAACCTCAGCTTGCATTCCAGCGTGCCTCCTAACCCCAATGGCATCATACATAACAATCAAACTAAACCCCAAACAAACCGGGAAAAGAGAATCTCCAATTCCGTGACATAAGGCAACGGATGTTGTCAATGCCATACAAAGCGCTGAATGTGAAGACGGCATGCCACCTGAATTCACAAGCATTCGAAAATCCCACTTTCTCTCCACGCAAAAATTCAGGAAAACCTTCATCGACTGCGCCAGCACCCACGCAAAAAGCCCAGACATAAATGTTGGGTTTTTCGACAAAGTCGTGATAAAAGGGCTGACTTTCGTGGAGAGGGATGAGCTTACGCTGCATAGAGATGAAACAGAGGGTAAAGATTGTAGCTTTTGGAGCGATGGGGGTTTGATAGAGGGTTTAGGGTAGGGGTTAAAGGGGTTCAGAGAGAAGGAAGGGAGAGAAAGTGCGATAATTAGGGGATTTGTATTGATTAGGGTTTTCATTGGCTAGAATTTGAGGAAGAAGACGAGGAGGCAGAGCATTGCTTGTGGAGGGAAGAGGATTGATGCCAATGTTAATATTGGATATGTCAATTATATTCTGGATATGGAATAATATGTCAACAGCTAGTACGAATTCCCCGCTCTTCTAGAGACATATTTAATATACGAGGATAAAAGGACGTTATTTAAGATACGTGCGTAAGAATATATGGAAACTAACCAATGTATTTAACATTAACGAAATCATCGTCTGGGCAAAAAAGGACTTATCGCTTGACCAAGTGGGCTAGCAGCATCAGGCCCAGCCCAAGTATTTTGTGGACTCTGGAGTCTAGACAAATCATTGAATGCGAGAGGGAAAGAAAGAGCACTAAAAGGTCAAAAACAGAAGCATTATCAAATAATTCCTGGTTGGAGGGCACATATCTTTATTAATAGTTGGTTTGGAAGCGCAATCTTTGGTCCGTCCGTGAACTTCCAAAAATACCTTTCACTCGTGTACAATTCAAGTATTATCTTTATCACTCTCTTTACCACCACCTAAAACAAAAAATAATTTATGTTATTTCTAACATATTATTTCTACGCTAGACTGGAACAATTCAAATTGAGTTAAAACTTGAATATTTCAATGAATATATTTCTAGGTTTGCGTGTTCGCTAAAATGAGAATAGATCAAATATGTTCATCAAATAATAAAAGATTCTTCTAGATAATTAATTCAACACATCTTTATTATAGTCGTAATAAGTTTGGTGTCATACATTTTTGGTGTCAACGTAAACTATCAAAAATGCCACTCTATTTTAATATCACTTAAAAATTGGATGTAACTTCTTCTACAAGTTCAAAATTCCCCTCTACAAATATTATAAAATTTTAATATCATTTAAATATAGAATCTTTCAAATAAACCTCTCAAATATTATCAAATTTTAGTATCGCTTGAATATAGGATCTAACAAATAAACTTTGTTTTATAAATTCAAAACTTCTCCTCTACAAATATTATCAAATCTTAATAACACTTTAAAAAATCTAACAAATAAACCTTTTTTTACAAATTATTAGTAACAAAAATTCAAATAACAGCAAATTAGATATTGCAACTAAGAAATAAAAACAAAAACTTACTACGCATGATTTCGACGTAAAACTCTGACTTAACTTTTGTGCAAATCATTTCTCTTAAATATGTTAAACACATCCAATTTATAGAAAAACAATTCACGTGTAAAGCATGTATCATCATCACGCACGAAGCGTGTGCCGTAACGCTCGTTTATTATTAGTTGCCTTGGAAGTGTAAACTTTTGATCCGACAGCGAACTTTCAAAATTGCTCTTAATTATATGAGACATGGAAAAAAAATATTAATGTATAATTAATTTAAACAAATGAATATATCTTAATTTGCATTAAAATGTGAATAAATGATACAAATATCAAAACGGAAATGGTTTTACAATGGAAACGATTTAATTAATTGATTCTGATTAATTAATTTAAACAAATGAATATATATCTTATATATAAAGCGAATACTTGAAGAGGTGAAGCCTTTTTCGGATTGCCTAATATGACCTTTCCTCCGGTTCCCTGTCAAAACCTAATTAAGGCTAATTATGTCATTAGTCTTCCCACGTTAGAACCGTTTCCCATTTTCCCACGATTATCTCACATCTCTCTCGGCTTTCTTCTTAATCCACGTTCCTCAATTTTCTATTTCACTTTCTACTGAGCAACCCTACTCATAAAAACCATTTTCTTCTCATTGGGTTCTTCCCAAACGTCCACTGCCTCAAATTTTTCTTCAAAAAGGTATGATTTTAAATGGTTTTAACTGATATATGTATTCCTCAATTTGTGAATTTATTTCGATTCAATTCCTATTTGAATTTTGTAGGAAATCAAAGTTCCCAAATCGACCCTTCCGCCGTCGCCAAATCGACAAGCCAATAAGAGCTTCCGGCCATAACGATTTCGACTCTTTCGCCCACCGACTGGCTTCCGGCGAAGCTTTGAAGGACGCATGGCGTTGCACCAACGACGGAATTGTTTTGCTTTCATAATTACAAATGTTAGTTTCTTTCATAATTACATCAGCCTCCCTTTAATTCTCAGGTTCGTCAATTGTTTATTTTCTATACTTTTTTGTTCAAATTTAGGATGAACGCCACTGTTTGGTATTGCATTCTATACCAAAGGAATTTACAAATTATTGTAAATGATATAATTGTAAATGATTTTATAGAAATGTATAGAAAATAGACAATTGACGAACCTGATTTTTTTACGATACCAGTGGCGTTTATCCTAAAATGTTTATTTTACAAAGGAATTCATTACCAGTGGATTTTTTATGATATAATTGTTGCTGTCGAATTTGACAGCCATCGTTTGTTGACTCACTGAATTAAGGACTGTTTATCCTCTGTAATTCGACTCACGCAACAATTCGACATCAACGAAAAATCCATTGATATTTTTACAAACAATTCGACAGCCACTGTTTATAAATAATTTATTTGCTGTCGAATTTGAACAATTTGTTGCTGTCAAATTTAGGATAAACACCACTGCTTAGGAAAGCATAGTATTATTCATAACCCATCTGTCAATACCATGATTCTAAATTCCGAAGTGTTAATGTCCTTAAATTTTTGTTATTGGTAGGTATTGGTTGCTTTGAAACTACTAATGGATATTTGGTACATGATCGGCTTCCTTTTTGAGGTCACTCATGCCTAAAGAATATCTTTTGATGGTAAATTCTCCTTATAAATAATTGTGTTTGAAATTAAATTTGGAGATGGATGTTATTATATTTTTAATTTAAGAATATGTATTACTATGGTTGAATAACATACCAAGTGAAGCTGGAGATAAAGGTATCCTTGCTAAACTAAAGTTTAAATTGATTTTCATGACTCTTTTTTCCAATTGAATATAAAAATGCCTTGGTAAGCTATTTTATTATACATGTGAAAACGTTTCCATGTTTTTTTATCTTTTATTTTTGAGTTTCTGTTTGCAGTTAAATATATTAGTTAATGGTGAATAGTAAAAATGAAATCTGTGCTTATATATATGCTGATTTTTTATGGTATAACTGTAAATGAGACTATGCGTTATAAAATGTTTCAATACGGTATTGACAAACTGTTTTGTTAGGAATTTACAAATTATTTTGCCAAAATCATGTTCTAAAGTTGGTACCAAATTTACTTAATTTTATAAGATATAAACCACATTAAATACTCTTTACTCCATATTCAAGACACTTTCATGTAACTATTTCGATAATAACTCAGGTATCATATTTAAATGCACATAATAATATAGTCAAACTTTTTAATTACTTATTTTACCATCCTTCGCATTTTCTCCTAGCATGATTTGTTTAATTATTTTCCATACAAAAGCCCTACATCGTGAGGATTGCAACGTGTCTACTGTAAAATGGATTTCCCTACATCGTGAGGATTGCAACGTGTCTACTGTAAAAATGGATTTTTCGCACTTCCAACAATACTATAGCTTCAGGTGCTGAAGTAAAATTATAGGATAATGCTTGCTGGCATTCAGATTATCATACTATAGTGCGAAATTTACAACCACTAGAAAATTTCATTTTTGCAATATTTACTAAATAGACAACTAAGGAGTGTTAAACTATTTAATGTTGGATAACTGATCTTTTGACTGTACATTTATTTCAGTTGACAGGCCTTAGTTATTTAGTTGAAATATGGTACAATTTAAAGTTACAAGTTTAGACCTTCTTTCATTTTGATAAATTCCCCTATCAACAGTTAAACTTATATATCATATGTTTAAACCAATCAAGTACATATATGTGACTCTTTATTGAATATTTTATAATTTTAACAGGTGAATAACGATATTTTGGTCCACTTTTTCTACTACCAAAAGTTACATACATAAACACTACTTAGCAAGTTTCATTATCATTCACTAAGTACCTACAACAGCAAGAATACTTTAAATTATATGTACCACTTAACTTTTAAACAAGAATATTTGTTGTGGGCTTATGTTTTGTTTGTTATGAAGATGATTTAGCTTGATTGTACCACCATAAACATAGACTGAGACTGTTTTTTCATTTCTATATTTGAAACTCAAAATTGGAACGAAGGGATGAATTACTATTAAATACAGCGAATTATCAATGTTAGCATACTCAAGTATGCCCAAATTTGATAAAAATATTCATGACATACAGGTAAATTTATTAGCTGTTGTATAGGTGGAGTTTATGTCACTTTATTAAAGTTTGCTATTTTGTAACATTAATGGCTTATATTGCATAATACATGAAGTTGTGTATGTTTGAATAGGAGTGCGGGTGTTTGGATTGCGTTTAAATTTATGTAGCCAATCAGTGCATGCATTTTTTAAATTGTTGTATACTAGAATAATAATTAATTGTTGGTGGTGCATTTACATTCTGTCATAACATCATATCCATTTTTGTTTAGATGGCAATCCCAAATAAGTCTTTGATCAATAGCGTATATTGTCATCGTATCTAGCTGCATATTCTGCATTAAAATCATGTTGTGTTTTAGTGACTAAATTAGGGTTCAAGCTCTGTACCACATGTATCATTTTTTAACCAAAATTGGCATTTTCGTCATCATGAGGTCTATTTGATCATAAAAGCCTAGCTGATGGGAGCCTGTATTGATGCAGACTAATCTTCTTTATTTTCTAATCTCAGGTGACATGATTGAAGGCTGAGTTATGCAGGTTGCTAGAGGAGAAAAGATCGGCCATGCTTAGGTGAATGTTGATTTCTATTTTTATTGCACTAATGAGTGAATATTCTGACTCCACAAGGGCTTGCTGTGCCATGCCAATAATTTTGCATAAAGAGTGTAAATCGTATAGTTATGCAGCGTCCTTGAATATATCATAAAGCATTTTTACCACACTAACGAGTGAATGTTCTGACATTTATTTTGCATAATAGCATGTACATGCAACTTCAAAGATTGAACATGCAAAAATATACACTCAAAACTGCCATGTAAATCTTTGTATATAATTGTAGATGCGTACCATTTAAATTTCAGCCGTAATATTCTTTAACCTAATCATCATTAGGTGGAACGTTCCATGGTAGAGGTTATGCTACCTATTAGAACCATTTGCACATAATTATTGGTGCTTCATTTCCTTATTTATGCCCAGTCTGCTCAAAAAATGTCAAAGTTTCAATAAGATGGACAACTCACTAACCTATTCCTTATTGTCACAATGTTGTAGGCTATTCTTTATCCCTCCTGCGCTTTTCTTGAAGGAAGAGAAAATCCATTATGATTGAGAATGATGAATTATTTAATGTAAGTATTCTTATTTTTCTCTCTTTTATTTTATGTATGACAAGGGCGGTTACTTTGAATGAATTGATGATGTTAATAGAAAACATACATTTTAGTTCTGAGCGCGTTATTTTTTCCTATATTTCAATAGCAAATTTTAATTAAAACTACAAGTTTGTCAGACCTTAGAAAGCTTAACATTGTGTATTTTTTATAGTTGCTATATGGTATACATTCTTCATATTTTAAGCTACTTTTGGACTCTTAAATCTATTGTACGATCCAGAAATAGCTACAAAATTTTTATTCTGATATTACTTACCACTAATTTTTATAATTTTTTGATCTAAAGTATATACTTTTGTTCTTTATACTTGGCTAATCTAATGCAACTTTATTTCTGCAATCAATTTAGCAATCGGTTATGGTTTCTACCAAGTTAGTAGTAAGTTGTTAACCTTCATTAGTTGATAATTTTATGATGGAACCTACTACAAGCATTTCACTGGAGGCAGAATGTATAGATTACTATTATTAATGTCACAATAAAGGGAATGCAGAGTGATATATTGCTTCCATAGAGGTAAGCAGTTGTTCTAATTGATGGTATGAAAATTGTCCTTATGAAACATTGTGATTTTTAAAAGAAGGAGCATTTTTGGATTCATTGACTTACATTTTACTTTTTAGAAGGAAAAGCTGAAAGTGCACGTGCAGTACTAAGGATCGTGTAATATGGTATATTAATGCGGAAACTGAGCAGCCGAACAGGAATTTTCCGCCTCAACAGCCGAAGAGGACTTCAACTTAATACAAATAGTTTGTTGACGAATGTGTTCTGAATAACACTGATTGTCTTTTGATAGTACAACTTTCCTATAATCAATCCTCAAGAGTATGTATGTGTGTGAAGATTTAGAAGGAAGATAATCACGTAGAATCGAAGTATATGAATTAATTCAAGGATTCTAGTGATATTGAATGAGAATGAATGCTTTTTATTTGCAGAGAATAATAGAGAATAGATTTCAGAATAAAAACATGAATTTCTTGTTGTAGAAGTGAATTGAACATGTTTATATAGTTGTATAATAGTTACAATCTTTCATGAAGAGTTTCAATCAAAAGTTGTGTCCGTATCTCTTGGATTGAAGGACATTCCTCTTCATGAACAATCGCAACTCTTCAGAAAACTAGCCGTTATGTTCAGGTCGGTTGACCGAGGTTTCTGGTCGGTCAGCTGAGTTTCAAACCCGTACATAGAAAAATGTATATCTGTGCATTTGACACAGAGTCGGTCGACCGAAGTTTCTGGTCGGTCAGCCGACCTGTAGTCAATTGCACAGTACACACTAATTTATGTATATATCAATATAAATCAATTTTTGTGTGTGTGTGACTACTTGAGGAATGATTTTAACAATATTCTAAGACTCAATAAAATAAAATATTCATACTAATCTCTGGATTGTAGTCTTGTCTCCTTTGTAGTGCATAATATACGTTTATTCTCTTTTTGTCGCTTTCGTATAGTATTCTCTTTGTAATTCGTCGTATGATCTCTGAAGCTTGTGTCATGAATCAAAACTCATGAATCAACAAAAGCAAAGTCTTCCATGTGAAGAGGAGAGTAGGGGAGATGGAAAAGCAAGTCTGTGTAGCAGTTAAAGGATGTCAGGTCGGGAATTCAACACAAAGCATAAAGGCTAGCTATATTTGCAGGCAAGTGGGGATGTGAATGTTACTTTTAGGACATACGTATGGATTGAGAAAATTGTTAGGGCATTTTTTATTATTTAAAATTAGGGTATAAGTTAGTTGTTTGGATGCATAGGTTAATTAAAGAATTGCATTACTCTTTTTAGCCTTTCATTAATGGGTTACTAAATACGATATTGGCATTGTATATATTAATTGATAAATTAATTGTTTTGAACTCTGTTGTGGCCCAAGTTTTGATTTATGTATGACTAAAACTGTATTATGTATCATTTGTAAAGAATTATGCTGGATTCAAACAGGAAAGCTTTCTCAGCTAAGCCAAGCATTTATATGCATCTACCTATGATTGATAAAAATAAATAACCTATCGGAAAGTACACATATTTTGCATTTATACATCTTTATTTGCTTAACTAATCGTGTATGGATGCCTGCTCTTGAAGAATTATGTGTTTTTGTTTATACAGGTGGGATGTTAAATGAAAATTTATCTCATGAGAATGAACAAAGGGAATATGAGAATAAAGTGCACATTTCTTCCCTAATTGAAGAAGGTTGTAGAATGTTTGAAGCATGCTTCAATAAATGTCATATCTTATTTTAAGCTAATATTGGCAGTATTATTATTAGTGAATGTTTAATTCAAATATTGGCAATATTGTTATTATAAAATGTAAGTAAATATTAATAATTTAATTACCAGTATTCTTCATCTATCGATGCTCTTATGAACAATATTGAGGATATGTAAAATAATAATACACTCATTTTATCGCTTTCAACAACCCTCACAAGCATTGTTTCTTAACACCAGTTCCTTCTGCGCACGTGCATCGCACGTGCCAAACTACTCGTATATATATATATATATATATATATTTATATATATATCTTGATTTATTGTATACCAATGTTGGAGATTTATGAATTTCAAGGTTATGCATTAAATTGTGAATAAATGGTACAAATATCAAAACGTATGTGTATGAAAAACTTAATCAGTACAAAAATAGATTTAAGGGAATAGGAATAAAATATTGAAAAGTGGAATTAATAAACGTTAATCTGCATTAATTCTGTAATGTCATTATTATATTAATTTACTGCACCATCAAGCAAGTGGCTGATATAACGTTATGCAATTATGAGAATAAACGCATAACAAAATTAAGGGCAGCAACCATATAACGTTATACAATTATGGGCAGCAACCATATAACGTTATACAATTCTGTTTATAAACTGAAAAATATAACATGTAATATGTATTATGTATATCAATGATACCGCTCTATTAACTTTTCAATAAAAAACTTATTGGAGTATTTATGACCATTAGATATCACTCGGTACCATATACCATGTATAACATTACATAATATTTGACCATATCAATCAGTTTAGATTTATTGTAATTTTTCTTTTTCCACCCCAATCCAAAAATTTCTAAATCAATGAATGAGTTAAGATACTGCAAATGAGTTAAAATAGACGTGGCATGCATATCCATAACTCTTAATCGGCCCAACGTAGAAATATTCAAACTTCATAACATAGTATAATATTCTATAAATATCTACCAAATCCTATAAATGTCATTCACTCTATCCATTCATATTCACATATCTTTCTACCTATATTTCTTTTCCACTTCTCTCTCCTGTCACCTCCATTCAGATCTCTCACCACCACTGTTTCTTTTTAGACACGCTTCATTGAGTTGCACGCCATCGTTAACCTCCGATATCACAGCTTCAGGTTGGTGTAATTATACCACTAAAACCATGCTTTACACTATAGTAATCTTATTTTACAGAAAAAAAATCATTTCTGTGGCTGCAACTTCTACACTTCTATTTTATATTAAAAAGGTAATTTGCACTTTTTAGAATTTGTTTGTATTGTTCATTTAAGTGTATTGCTATGTGTATTCTCAAAATAATATCATAATTGCATGTTATTTACGGACATAAAATCAACTGATCGATGAAAATTTATTCTTTTTTAATGTTTTTTTATTTTTAAATATATTTCAATCTTATTCTATAAGAAAAAAAATCATTTTTGCGACTGCAACTTCTGTACTTCTGTTTTTATTAAAATGGTAATTTGCACTTTTTAGAATTTATTTGTATTGTCTTTTAAGTGCATTGCTCTGTGTATTCTCAAAATAATATCATGATACATGTTATTTATGGACATAAAATCAATTGATCGATGAATTTTTTTTCAAGTTATTTTTTATTTTTAAATATGCATAAAGATTATGCTTCTTATAAGAAATGTGCAAAAGTACATGTCAGTCGTCATGTTATTATTACTTTAGTCTATATATTAAAAAATTAATTTCAACATACAACACAATTTATCAGCCAACCAATGGATATTAAACACTCTGATAAGCAAAAGTCGACTCAAAAAGATGATATATCTTCAAAAGCATCTTCAACGGAAGATAGTGTACATGTCCAGAAACCAACAAATGACGATAAAAAATCCCCCCTCAAAAGATGATTATGGTTGGGATGATAAATTTACTTCTGAAGTGGTAAGCAATATATCATTCAAAAAATTTGAAATAATAATATAATTAAATTTTATAACCTTATCGGTTTTCTCTTCCTGTTTTTGCTATCAGCATAAACTTTCACAAACGCATCTCTATAGATATTACCAAATGTTACTATCATTGAAAAATAAGATATAACAGCTATACTTTTTTACAAATTCAATATGTTCTCCTACATATATTATCAAACTTAGTGTCACTTAAATATATGATCTAACAATTAAACTTCCTATATGTTTTCACTCTTTATCAATTGATAACAGAAACAAAAATTCAACCTAACAAAAAATTAAATGTTCCAACTTAGAAGTGAAATTCAAACTGATTACACATGATTCCAGCGCAAAAACATAGCTACATATTTAAGAAAATTATTTCTCTTAAATATGTTAAACACATGCAATTTGTAAAAAAAAATCAATTTACTAGCGAAGCATGTGCTATCATCACGCGTGAAGCGCGTGGCATAACACTCAATTTTATTACTACGTTTTAAGGGGACTTCGGATCGTTAACTCCCTTATCTGTTTTTGGAGTCCCCTTAACAATGCTCGAAAAATATTGCAATGAGTAGGAATTGAACTCACACCTTTGCCTAATTGAATCAAACATACCTACGAACAAAACTAAACTGTCGTAACAATATTTTTTAAAATCAAATGTGATGGGCCCGCTCATTTTAATGGAGCCTTAGATCGTTGTTCAACTGAATCGAACCTAGAACAGGTCCTGTGTTGGCATTGCTTCCATAGCTTAAGAAACTATTCAAACTTGATTGATAAGCAAATGCTCACAAAAACCGAATTCAACTTTATGTGAATATAATTCTTAGTAAACTTAGATATTTAAAATAAAGGGTGTTGCATATAACATCTGTCTTATTATTTACCCATAAAGTGAGATGTTCAACTAAGTAATATGGATTAGCCATCAGGCACTAAGATGGCATAAACAAAAATGATGCATTAAATTGGTTCGATCTTCTTTTCGTACTCTTTCATTCGTCGATACTTGCATTGCACATAGTGTTGATTCTATCATATGGGTGGCCTTAGACAAAAATTTAGATCTTGCTTGTAATTGTTAAAAGTAATAATTTAAGGAGAAAATGAAACTATGTATATATGTGTATGTGTGTGTATGTATGTATATGTGTGTATGTGTGTGTATTCAAACTTCTACTAAAATGTAAAACTATAATTAATAGAACACTCATTACTCCATTAAACCATTATAAAGGCCTAGTGGTTCTCTTATTGAAGGTTTGTCATGTCTTACTATAGAGTCGACTTTGATTTCACGCGCCCACGAAAATATATTTGAGAAAATAATTACGATGAACTTGTTAGACTTTATTATTTATTTTAGTTTTAATTAACATACATTGGAAAATATAAGTATAATTAATGTAAATATTTTGTTAGAACCGGGTTCCAAACTTGTGATCACATTTACATATAGAATGTTTTAATTAAAAGTCACTTTAATTTTTATCATTAAGGAAATTAGAACTCATGACCTCATTTGTAAATAAGTACGTTTATGTTAGACTAAAATATCGCAACTCTATTACATTAAATCTAAAATAAAATCATAACAAATACACACCTATAGAATATATATATAGGTATGTGTGTGTATATGTAGGTGTGTGTGTAAGTATTTGTTGGAATAGGGTTTGCATGTGGTGAAAATAATGAGTGAATTTTAATTTTTTTTTACAATTTTGGATCTTTATTAGGCCCATGAAGTCTAATTTATTTAGAACATTTCTAAATTTCCTTTAAATAAAATCTTTTATTTTATTTAAATTTATAAAATGTTATTGTGTTTTTTAAATTATGTTAAAAAATATGTATATACGTGTATCATATACACATATATATGTGTATTATGTGTAACATGTCCATCCTTGCAAGGTATAACATGTCCGTGTATAGATGTTGGGATTTATATCGCAACAGACACATTAGCTTCTCAATAACATATCCGCGCAAGGTATAACTTGATGTCAATTATGGAATCTCAATCACATCCGCTCAATCAGTTTCTCGAGAACTAACCAAGCTTGTCCCTTAGTGAATTGATCTGCTATATTGTCCTTGGCATCTACCATTTGTATCATGACCTCTTTTTTCTCAATAAATTATCTAATGAGGTGGAACTTCTAAAGAATATGCTATGACTTCTTGTGTACTCTAGGTTCCTTTGCGATCCGAATCGCAGCATTTTTATCACAGAACAACGCCATAGGATTCTCTGCATCAGGAATCACTCCAAGCTCACTCAAAAACTTATGAACCCAGGCCGCCTCTTTAGCTTCTTCATTGTGGACGATGTACTCAACCCATCGTCGAATCGGCTATTGTTTCTTGCTTGGAATTTTTCCAACTAACGGCTTTGCTGTTAAGCATGAAGACATAACTAGATGCCAATCTACTATCATCTATATTACTTTAAAGGCCAGAGTCTGTATACCCCTTCATAAGGAGGTCTAAATTTTCTTAAATGAGGAATAAGTCCTCAGTATTTCTTAAATACTTTTGTATACGTTTTACAGTCGTGCAATGTTTTTCTCTAGGATTAGGCTTGTATCGGCTTATGCATCCAAATGTTTATGTCATACTCAGTCTAGTACATAACATAGCGTACATTATAGATTCTATAGCTGAGGCATAAGAGATCCTCTTCATATGCTCTTTCTTTTCATTGGTATGAGGAGCGTCCTTCTTAGAAAGGACGATTCTAGATTGCGTTGGAACATTTCCACACTTGGAATTCTCCATATTGAACTTTGTTAGTATGGTATCAATGTACAAGGATTGGGACAGTCCCAACATCCTTTTAGATCTATACACACACACACACACCAAGTATATAGGCTACATCTCTCAAATCCCTTATGAAGAAGTTCTTGGAAATCCAAGCTTTCACTGATTGCAACAACAATGTGTCATTGCCAATCAATAATAGATCATCGACATAGAGCACTAGGAATACGATAGTGTTGTCCTATTCCTTTTTATATACGCATGCTTCCTCTGTACTCTGATAAAAATCAAACTGTTTGATTGCTTTATCGAAACACTTACTCCAACTTCTTAAAGTTTGTTTTAAGTCCATAAATGAACTTTAACAACTTACAAGCCTTTCCATCACTCCCACTGACCACAAAACCCTCAGGTTGTGAAATATAAATAGTTTCGTCTAAATCACCATTTAGAAAAGCCATCTTTACATCCATTTTCCATATTTCGTAGTCATAAAAAGCAGAAGTGGCTAGCATAATCCGAATGGACTTAAGCATTGTTACGGACGGAAATGTCTCATCATAATCAACACCTTTAATTTGAAAAAATCCTTTCACAACTATTCTTCCCCTATAAGTCTCTACTTCCCCATCTGCATTTATCTTTCCCTTAAAAAATTATTTACAGTCGATGGGTTTTATCCCTTTGGGTACGTCCGACAAATCCCAAACTTTGTTTTTGTACATGGAATCCATCTCAGATTTCGTTGCTCCAAGCCAGAGTATGGAGTCTTTACTATTCAGTGCTTGTTAGAAAGATAAAGGAGTGTCATCATCTAAGACACGGTCCTCCTTGCCATTCATGAGAAAACCATAGTATCTCTCAAGTGCATGAGATTCCCCAAGACCTTCTAATAGGTTGCATGTTTCATATACAGGTGAACTTGGTTCTCCCACTGGTTCAGCGTCGGTGTTAATTTCTTGGATTGCATCCTAATCTACAACCTCGCTGTTAGTTTCCTAATCCTAAACTACATTTATATACTTAACAAATTTCTCATAGACATCGAGTTTGTTCTTCATAGGATACACATATCCTAATCTCAAGAAATCATCAGTGAAGGTAATAAAGTAAGAACTATTATCTTTGGTAATTGTTAATGAATTTCTTTGCCAACCCCAAAAAGTGTAAGGGAAGAGCAATGTGGTTGTAAGAAGGATCGGTGTCCCTTGTAAACCTTCAACATGTATTGGCAAAAGCGATACTTGGTTGAGAAATGGCTTGGTTAATTAGGCTTAGCTTGTTCAAGTCCGTGATGAGCATGATCATGTCGAATCTATATCAATCTATGGACAGCAATCTTATGCAAGCACAAATCAGGATTATGAGTGCTTTTGGAATTTGAAGCAAGTTATGATTAAAAATCACAAGTGCTTTGGAACTCTAAAATAAGTCATAATTCAAGTCTTCTTTATTCGATATGCTATGTAATTGATGAATATGCAAGGTCCTATGTGTAAAAGTACCATCGGTACTAAAATCCCAAAACCATTTCAGGGTTACAAAGTTTGAAATGAAAGAAGTTGAGAAAAGAATGATCCGCCCCTTTCTTCATGCCCCTAGGTCTGTATTTATGGGGGTGGCATGGTTGCCACGTGTCCATGAAGCATGCTTGACCTCCGGCATTTACCTTATTGATGGTGCACGGTACTATACTTCAACATCCACCTGCACGATGGTGAACTTCGACGCTTTGCATCCATCCCACCTTAATAGCCTTCATTGATGACATTCAATATCAACATTGTATTGAGAATATGCAGCCTCCTTTGAAGGTTGATGAAGTGTGGCATTACTATGACATGACATCAATAAGTAGTAACATTGATAAGTGGTGACATTGATAAGTGGCGATATTGGCAATGATCGACATTGATAACATATGGTATTGATAATAGGCGGCATTGATAGCAAACGACATCAATAACAAGAGGCATTGATAACAGGCGGCATTGATAACATGCCGCATTGATAACAAGCAGCATTGACAGTAAGAGACAACATTAGTGATGAGCGGCATTGATAGGAGATGGCATCGATTGTGAAGCAGCATTGATGAGATGCAACATTACTTTTAAGGGTGACATTAATCTGGAGTGACATTGATTCTTCTGGCACCATGGAAGAAGTGCTTTATTGATGGAATGCGGCATTGTTTCCAATTTCTTTAGCACGACATCATTCATTCAACTTTATAAACGGTATGCGGCATTGATGGCATTTGGTATTGTTGGCTTCGTTGATGACCTGTGACATTTCCTATTATCTTTATTGATGAAGGGCGGCATTTTATGATTTCGACATTGGTATTTCTTTATACTTCCGACATTGCTTTAATGTGAGATCATGGCTATGTCGACATGCTGTATACCTTCGAGATTGATAATCATAGTAACATTTGCCCCTAGTATGAAGGAAGCATTGACTTTTCAAGTCAACACCTTTAGCATTGTCTTTTTACCGCCTATTGGTATTCTTTGTAGATCTAACAGTGCATTTAAAATTGATCCAATAGTAGCTACATGTCTTCTTTTCCATTATAAATAGTTGAATCTTTTCCTTCTTCCTCTTTTACCCGCATTTCAATCTCACGCAAAAGAAATTCTCTTCTCAAAATCACTAAAAATCTCATATTTCAGACATCTAAGCCATTATTAAGGTTCGATTTCTAATTCTACTTGCATCGATTAACTTGAATTTTATATCAAAATCATTATTAGGGTTTCTTTGGGTTTTATCGATTTCAAATTGACACCTAGGTTTAATTGCATGATTTTGATGTTGATATTCATATTATCGTTTAGATTAATAACCAATTGTGCTTTTAAATTGAATTAGCAAAGAATTTCTATGCTGTTTAGATGATTTAGTGGATTAATTAAAGTCGGACGATATTGATTTGGAAACCTAGGCATTTCTAGTTTAATGATGAAATGAATAGTTTATTAGACCTAAAACCCGATATTTCTCTATTTTATTTCGACATTGATGCCTTACGACATTATTATGACGTTTGACATTGATTAATAACATTAATGTCTAGATTCGATATTGGTTTATAGGGTTGTTGTACGACATTGATAATCTCACTGTATGTTATTATTTTTCTTTGGTAATTATTTCCAACATTCTCATTTAGACTTTATACGACATTGTTATTTTATGACATAGTCGTTGTAGTAAGTTCATAGGTCACATATAAAAATATTATAGGCCTATGTCGACATTACTCATCGATGCTGGCTATTTTATCATTTCGGTATTGATCCTAGCTACGACATTACATTGTAATTTACAGTGTAACTAATATGACATTCGAATTTTAATTCATCCATTCGACATAGATCTAGTGATGCAACGTAACACTGTGGTTACTATTATGATAATTCTTCCTTTAAGTTTCTTGTAAACACCCATACGCTTACTTTCTTACCACAAGTCTAACATTTTTTGCACACTCTTAATCGACTTAAAAGTTTAAACTTTCCATAAGTTCGACGTTGACTATACAATGGTCATTGACTTATTGTAAATATCATGTGGGACTATAGACTTTGCACATTTTGATGCCATAGTTTAGGTAATCAATTAGCTATTTTTAGAATATAATATCCCATTTTATATCATGAGCATTCTAATTATCACTTTTCTAATTGGAAAAATATTACCTGGTGGATAAATGGAAGGCAAGAACACAGTCCAGAAAGGAATCAAGAAGACCGGTAAGGGTCCAAAAGCTTCTCTATCTACTAAAAGAGAAGATCGTCTTCTTAATGTGTCATATATTACCACTCAAGAAGAAGTGAATTCCATTCTTAAGCAGTTTGGAATTACAGGTATAGAACCTATTCATGTTGGTCCTTCTAGCAGAATTGACAATCCCCCGGAAGGGTTTTTGTCTTCACCCCAATACATATATGACCCTCGGGATATCTTCCTTTCCTTGACTTTCATTTGAGATTTCTAGAGTACCTAAACATTGCTCCAATTCAATTAGCTCCAAATACCCCTACTTCACCTGCTTGGAAGTTCTATTAGGGAAGCCAAGCTTCCCTATCTTAGTGTTGAAATTCTTCACACCATAGCTAGCCCTGCCAAGATAGGTGAACAGCTGGGTAATCCACTATGTCGCATTCGTCCCTTTTCGAAAAGCTTGAGCATCAATACTGTTAATAAGACTAAGGAATGGGAAAATTATTTTTTCTATGTCAGATGCTACTCTTGGATTAGAGGAACTTTCTCTATTATAGGTAAGTCTCTATTTCTCATTGTTATATTTGTCATTTTCTTATAACGGATGTTTCCCTTTAGGTCCAACTCCTAAGCAATTAAGCTCCTTTGATAGCAAGATTATCAAATCCCTGACTCTGGCATTTAAGAGCATGGGTGATAGGCTCACACTTCCGATGGAAGCGAATCTTCATCATTATTCACTAATTCTATATCAACATATAATAATTAGGGAACCCCCAATGATAAAAGGAAATGTCCAAGGGAAATGTTCACTAGTCTTTTTCTACTTCTTTTCGAGTTCTTGAGCCCATTGGTAAGTTTTTAATATGACTAGTATGGAATTCCAGATGTCACTATTTTATTGACTTATTTTCTTTGTTTTAGGCTCTTTTTCTCTTATTGTCGCTTCTAAAGCGACAGGATTTAAAGATGGTGCTCCCAAAAAGAGAAAAAATAAAGATTGAAATTCATGCCTCATCTCGATTGAGCAAACCTGCTTCCATTGAGGACTCAATTGCTAAAGCAATCGAAGCATTAGAAAAGGAAGTAAACGACGAGGTTCTGCTGATATTCCATATTTTTCCCTAAAAAAAGGCCTAAGCTTGTGGGTGATTTTATTCCTACTTTTGTGGATGAGGAGGAATATGTGACCATTGACTCGAGCCCCAAGGTTGCCAATCAGGAATCTCATAAAGTTCAAGAATCTACTGAGACGGCTCGCTCTCTAGATCCATCCTCAAGATTTCTTTTCCTACTTCTCTGACAGCTCTTAGTTGTTTGTATGCTGACCTTGGGTTGTCTCCTTCCCCAAAAGATCCTCTTCCTTTAAAGGCCCAAGTCCAATCTCCTATGGCCAGTTTTGACGACCTTGTTCGATTGGCTGTCCAATCTCCCTCTATTGCTTCTCTTGGGTCATCGCAACCCTCAACTTATTCTAGGGATCGTCTTTTCATTATTCTTAAGCAGCTTTTATTGGTACGTATTTCCTTTCATTTGGTTAATTTTCAGCTCCATAGATCTTGCCCTAACTTAAACTTGTTATGCATTCCAGTTGGGACAGAACATGTTTCTCCTTAAAGAGTCTTCTCAAGGGCCTTTTAACGAAGCAGTTGAGCTTAAAAGACAGATCTCTTCACTTAACCACAACATAATTAATATTGCGTTGACAAGAGGAAAAGCTATTACTGAGAAAGAAAATCTCATCTCCTTACTTAATGAAGAGAAAAATGCTAAGCAATTACTAGAAAAGGAGGTGAAGGCATTGAAAACAGACCTCGATAAGGTCAATAAGAAGAAAATTGAGCTATTCGAGAAGGAAGTGAAAATGTTAAAAGTGGATCTCGAGAAGGCTAATGAAGAAAAAGCTGAGTATCTAATAAGAACAAATCCTTGGAGGACAGGCTATAGAGAAAACTAACATCTTGGCTTACTCGAATAGTATTATCAGTGCTACTAAAAAGAAGGTCACCTCTTTCCTCAATGATGCCCTTCCTAAGATTACCGAGAAATGTTATGAAGTAGTCTTATTTGTGGCATATGCTAATAACATTCGAAAGTGAAAAGACTTAAATTTTCCATCCCTCCGAGATTAGGATGGAAAATTGAAAAGAAAATTTAGTCTTAAACTGAAGAAAGATAAGAAGGCTCTTTTGGTAGAGTTTCCTGTTGAAGAGAAGTTTAACGTCGAAAAGTGGCTAACCTTTGATGATTCTCCAATCGATGAAGAGGCAGATCCGACAGAGAAGAAGATGATGACGATGATGATGGCGATGACGATGATAATGATGGTGATGGAATGGGTCCTGGAGGAACAAAAGACGGAGGAGCTGGATCATGTGATCCTAACTTAGATTTGTCTGCTCATGATGTAAGCTTCACTGAATTCCTTGATTCTCAAGATACTATAAAGAAAGATACCACTTCAAAAGGTAGCACTCCTCCAACCATCAGTCGGAGGTGAAAACTCATACTCAAGTTCCTAACTCATAGGTATGGAGTTCTTTATTTTAGATGTTTAAGACTATCTGTTTAGCTCTTAATTGATAGGCTTACTATTTTAGTTAAGGAAAAAGGACAAATACTATTATGGGACTCTTTATGAAAAGATTGTGAACAGAGAGAATTGACTGAATAGGGAACTTGAAAAATTAGTTAACGAATACAATATCCTGTTGACAAATACAAACGCCTATTTGGTGATACCGCGTGGTTATTATTTTTAAGGAGAAGCAAGCCGCCCCTCGCTTGAATAGAGCTCATCCATATTGAGAAAGGATTATGAAAGGGAATACTGAATTAATGACTCTCTTTTGGATGCTAAACGATGACAGAATCGCTTTGGTGGAGTTTCTCTATAAAGTCCGTTCTAGAGGTCAATTTGTGGAATTCTCTGGCTTAGGCAAAAATAGTGGGGGTTTGCTTAGACGCCTTTATAAAAGATAGCTAGATGATCACGAAAGCGATCCTCATCCTAGGGCTTGTTGGAACTTACCTAGGGTCGCTAGTGTTCCCTTTCTCCTAGTAGTCTTCCTCCCAAAAAGAATAAATACAATAAGGGGGATTTATTTTTGAATTTTATAAGTGATTGATAATGTATGAACCCGAATAATTGTATAATTGTACTATGTAATTCAAGTAGCTTATAAACTTTATCGCTTTTGTCACTTGAATTTTCGAAAATTATAAGATTAGGGAACTCTCCAATGGTACTATTCCTGTAGAACTTTTGAGTAAGTTTACCAAGTTAAACAGAGATTTTAAGGAGAAGTCTTTACCTATCAGAACATCTCAGTTAGCAAGACATTGTTTTCTAAGAGATCTATAAGAAGTATACACATGATTCCCTCACTTTCATTTTGATTTCTTGGGCGATGAGAAGGACAAACTACATAGTGAAATTCAAACTTATCATGCCAAATTGCTTGTGGTCACACTTTCCCTTCAGCCGGAAAATGGCATCATCAACAATTCCCCCTAGTTAATACCCTAGAAGGGATTAATGCACCTTTTGATTCTACCCTTAACCTATCTATAGGGTCATTTGAAAGGGCCAAAACCGCTATTTCAAAATTTTAAGAGTTATTTGAATGTTCAAGAATGGAATTGCAATGTAATTTGAATTTCCTTATTATTTGTAAACTTTGCTATTATTAATGAAAGAGCTTATTTTTCATGTATTAATTTTCATTTTACTTATTCTACATAGGAAAGCCAGTTAGCACTTGGACCTGGTCCTATAGATGCTCTTTCTCGATTGAACGTTATCAAAGATAAACTAATAGCCGATATCGAGAAGAAGCGGTCTTCTAAAGACGCTTCAGCTTTACGGTTTCTGAATAATCTAGAAGCGCAAGAGTGGCACATGAAATATTATCAATTATGATCGACATTTAGAAACTATAAAGAAATGAACTCTAGCTTAGAGGGTCAAATTAAAGAGAAGGACAAATAACTTCAAGAATTGAAAATGAACATTAACATGGTCCTAAGGTCCGGACCTTCAGTCGATATTGATTTAGAAATGGCTAAATTAGATCAAAGAATAAATTATCTTGAAGTTGATTTAATGAAAATTCAAGTATCCTGTCAATCTTTGGAACTCATTGCGAGCGGAGGCGATTATAGCCTTCCTACTCCTACTCCTACTCCTACTCCTAGGAGGATGACAAGATCACAATCTTTAGTTGGCCAAAAATTTCCCACTTTATTAAACTCACCTCCAAGTCAAAGTAATGAAGTGATCTCCAAGTGGGGTAGGCAAGTCAAATTCGAATGCATGCAATTATTTAATGAGAAATGGAATGAAAAAGTTTCTCAATGCCTTATTGATTATGAAAGTCAGGTCGAAAAGCTTAGGCGTGGGAAGCACACTCTCAGGAAGGAGATTAAAGAATTAAAGAGCATGGTCCAAATCTTAAAAGGAGCCAACAAGACTCTTAAGCGTGCACTGAGGACTCAAATTGATTCAGTTGATGATGTGAAAATCATTCGAAGGAAAGAGAAGAAACTCAAAGAACTTTTGGATGTGGCCATTCGCCACATTATCGATTCTTCATCGGTTGCTAAAGATCTAAACAGGATGGCAAAGAGCTTTGAACTTTAGTATAGAATTGCTTATAGATGTTTAAATAGACCCCTTTTTGTAGTTCAATTTATGTACCTACGAATTTTGTATACATCATATTAGGTAATAAATGAATTTGTATTCAAATGAATGTTACCTCAAATGTACCGTATGTACATTTGAATATGATGAATTATTTGAGACGTATATCTTACTTTCCATTATTTTGAGCTTTTACCTTATAAGCCAATAATCTGGCTGTTAAGAGAATTAGGAACCTTATCGATTAAGTATTCAGCATTTTAGTTGGTATGAAGACCATAAATTTTGATCTAGATGTAAGAGTCTGCCTCTTAGTCTAGGAACAGAGATTCCTATTATTTTAAGAAAGTTGAGTTCCAATCTGAACTTAAAAGATCGAAAGCTGATCAGTTATTTTCCTTGTTTTAGGAAATATTATGATAGTATACCAAATACCTAACTAGCAATAATAAATCCTTTTAAATAGAAGGCTAGAAAACCAATTGTTAACGATTTTATTCATTAACCCCAAAAGTATAAGGAAAGTGGATTTGGCTAAGCTAAAATAATCCTAGGCTAAGTTGCTAGGATGGAGTATGCACCACATTGATTCCATGGAAGTATTATGCATATTCAATATCAAGCTAGAGCTATATTGCATGTCTTATAAGAGTCAATAATTCAAATCATGTAGAGCAATCAAACTTAAGATTATGAGTGCTTTTGGAATTCGAAGCACGTTATGATGTAAGAATCATAAATGCTTTGGAACTCAAAAGCAAGCTATAATTCAAGTAATCTTGTTCTTATTCCAAATAATGTTGAATGTACAACGTCCTATGTGAAATAGTTCAAGTCCTATAATCGGCTTTAAATTCCCAAATGAATTTAGGGTTACAAGATTTAAAATGTAAGAAAAGAGATAAGAATGATCCGTCCCCTCTTCATACCACTTGGTCTGTATTTATAGGAGTTGAGGGATGCGACATGGCTGCCATGTGTCCATGCGGCATGCTTGACCTCCGGTATTATCCATGTTGATGGAGCATGGCATCGTGCTTTGGTGAACTTCGATGCTAGGCATCCATCTTACCTTGATAGTTTTCATCGATGACGTTCAATATCAACATTGTATTGAGGATATGCGGCCTCCTTTGAAAGTTGATGAACTACGGCATTACTATAGCACAACATCAATAAGCAGTGACATTAGCAATGATTGGCATTGATAACAAGCGACATTGATAACAGACGACATTGATAACAAGCGGCATTGATAGCTGACGACATTGGTAACAGGCGGCATTGATGAAAGGCGACATTGACGATAAACGACATTAATGACATGCGGCATTGATAATAGGTGGCATTAATGATAAACGGCGTTAATAAGGGACGACACTGGTGACAAGAGGTATTGATTGTAGACGGCATTAGTTTGAAGGGTGACATTAGAATAAGGCAGCATTAAAGAGATGCGTTATTAATCCAAAGCTGCATCGATTCTCCTGGCTATATGGAAGAACCGCTCCTTTGAAGGAATGCGACATCAATGCTATATCATGCTATTATAACATTGATGACTTTTGACATAGAGCTTTCTAATGTCATCATTCCCTTACTAATATACGACATTGTTTTCAGTTTCTTTGGCACTATATCATTCATCCAACTTTATAAGCGGTATGCGGCATTGATGGCATCCGGTATTGCTGGCTTCATTAATGACTTGCAACATTGCTGATTATTCTTTATTGATGAAGAGTGGCATCGTATCTTTCCGACATTGATTTTCCTTCATACTTTCAACGTTGCCTGTTAATGCAGAATTATGGTAATGTTGTCACACCGCATACCTTTAGAATTAACATTGGTAGTAACATTTGCCCCAAGTATGAAGGAAGAATTGACTTTTCAAGCCAATACCTTCGGCATTAGTTTTTACCTCCTATTGGCCTTCTTGTTTGAATTTGACCATTTATTTGAATCATATCCAATGACCTCTACTTGCTTTTTTCCTCCTATAAATACCGAAGCCCCTCTTTCACTCCTCTTTCACCTATAACTAAAAACTCGAGAAAACAAAATTAAATCCCTCAAATTTTAAAAATCTCCGTCTTCAGGTATTAATGCTGAAATTTAGGTACGAATCTTGTTTTGATAGATTAAATCGGAGAGCTTAATTTAAGTTTTTATTTGATTAACTACTA
This sequence comes from Allium fistulosum, assembly GCA_030737815.1. Classification (NCBI taxonomy): domain Eukaryota; kingdom Viridiplantae; phylum Streptophyta; class Magnoliopsida; order Asparagales; family Amaryllidaceae; genus Allium; species Allium fistulosum. Next base: position 790,458,121 of record CM060902.1, on the reverse strand, counting down.
GGGTTTAATTTTGGGGATTTTGAATTCAAATTGATGCTTAGGTTTGGATATCAGATCAAGGTGGTTAATCTTTATGTTTTCGATTAAATCAATAATTATTTATGCTTATCAATTGAATTAGCAATGAATTTCTTTATTACATAGATGATTTACTTGATTAATCAATATTGGGCGACGTCGATTTGGAAACCTGGGTAATTTTAGCGAGTAAATTATTAGACCCGTTACCTGACATCGCTTTTCTTAGTTTTCAAAATTGGTATTTTATAGCGTTACTTAGTAGTTGGAAATTGTTATAGTGCGAGATACTCATGTCGCTGTAAATATTATATATTATTCATGCCGCATGTTTTATATTGCACTTTATTAATATCGCGTTGTCTTCATAATGCATTGATCCCATAAGATATGTCATATTGACTTTATGTCGCATCTAACCAATGTTGCATTTACTTTATACTGCATTAATTATATGGTGCATTTAATTAACACTGTATAAATTTTCTACCACATGGGTTCTATGTTGTATTTTATTTTGTAACCCGATTATTGTGACAAATTCATGGGTTATTTATACTGTACAAAAATATACTATTTATTTACATAAAATATTTTGACATTGATTTACCAACTATTTCGGCATTACTTTTGAAGTTGGCTAATTCTTATTTCGGTATTGAGTACTATTGCGACAATGTGTTATAGCTTTCAATAGCGTTACTGATATGACGTTCGATATTGATTTATAAATTCATTGATTTTATCAAAACACTTAACATATGTTTAGGATGATTGAATTTTATACCATCATAAATTTACTTTCTTATTATAACTTTAACATTTCATTCGTATACTTTTTGTTTGACAAAAATCTTAAGTACTTTATGAAGTTAACATTGACTATCCAATGGTCATTGACTTGTCGTGAGTATTATGTTGGTTTCTAGTCCTTTATCGTTTTGGTATTATGATTCTAGATATCATATGAATCAATTTATTACCCTATGTTTTAGCATGTAAAAACTTACTATGATTATTTTAACTGTCAACTTTCTGGTTTGGTGTAATATCACTTGGCAGGCAAATGAAAGGAAAGAAACCAATCACAAAAACAGTCAAGATGGTACCTAAGAGCTTGAAAGCTTCTCCTTCTACTAAGAAAGTGGATAATCTTCTTAAACAGTCATTCATCACCTCCCAAGAAGAGGTAGATTCCATCTTTAAGCAATTCAAAACTGTAGGCATAAAAGCTATTCCCATCGGTCCTTTTGGTAGAATCGATAACCCTCCAGAAGGGTTTTTTGCCTTCACTCCAATCCATATATAGCATTCAGCGTATCTTCCTTTTCTCGGTTTTATCTTAAGATTCTTGGAACACCTGAATATTGCTCTAATCCATTTATCTTCGAACTCATACACTTACTTAACTTGCTTGAGGCTTCTTACCAAGGAGGCTAAGCTTCCCTCCTTAAATGCTAAAGTTCTTCATTACATAGCTTGCCCTACTAAACTCAGTGAGCAACTTGGTAACCAATTGTATCACATTCGTCCCTTCCCGAAGAGTTTAATTGCCAATGCTATCACAAAACCAAGGACTGGAGACTCAACTCTTCTACATCAAATGCTACTCTGGGATTAAGTGAACTTTTTATGTTGCAACTAAGTTTCTATGCCCTATTACCTATGTCATATTCATCACTTTTTTACAATAGGTATTTTTTTAGATCCGGCTCCTAAATAGTTAAGCCCCACTGATAGTGAAACTGTTCAGTCCTTGACTGTTGCATTTGAGAGTAGAGGTGATAGATTTACGCTTTTGACAGAAATGTTTTCTCTACCACTTCTCCAATTCAACTCGAGCCTACCAGTAAATTTCAATATATCTAATATTGATTCCTAATGTTATTGTTTTATTCACTTCCATTTTCATTTTAGTCTCGCCTACCCTTGTCGTTTCTTCTAAAGAGGCAAGGTTTAAAGATGATATTCCTAAAAAGAGGAAGAATAAAGACAAAGCTTCTGCTTCGTCTCAGTTAAGCAAACCCATTTCTATTGAGGACTCCGTTGCTAAGGCCATTGAAGCGTTAGAAGAAGAAGAAATGGGCAATGATGTTCTTATCGATATTCCTTCTCCTTCTCAAAGTAAAAGGCCCAAATTGTGGGTAACATCACTCTCGTTACTATAGACAAGGAGGGACATATAAACATCGATTCAAGTCCTGAAGCAGTGAATTTGGGTAAAGCTCCGGAGCAACCAAAGGAGGCTTAGCTCCCAAGCTCCCTTTAAATATTACTTTTCCCTCCTAACCAACAGCCATCAATCGCATGTGCACTGATCATGGTCTATTTTTTGTCTTCAGATGATCCTCTTCCTTCAAAGGCTCAGACTCAGCATCCTGTGATGAATTTTGATGAACTTGTTCAATTAGCCATTCAATCTCCTTCCATGACTTCTCTCAGATCATTGCAGCCTCCAACTTATTCTAATGATCACCTTTTCTTCACTCTTAAACAACTTATATCGGTATGCATTTTTGTTTACCTGGTTAATTTCAACTTTATAGACCCCATTCTGACTTAGGCTAGTTATATATTCTAGGTGGAAAAGCATATATTTATCCTCTGAGAAGCTTCTCAAGGGCCTTCCAATGAAGTGACTGAGCTTAAAAGAAAATTTTCTTTGCTTAACAATAGTATGATTGATGTCAAGCCAGGAAATTGTTGAATAAAGAGGTAAAAAACTCGAAGGCTAACCTTGAAAGGCTAATAAATTCAAAGTAGATTTCGAGAAGGTGATCGAAGAAAGTTCGAGCTAGCTAAGAAGAACAGATCACTAGAAGATAGGTTGCAAATGAAGATCAACATCCTAGCTTATTCAAATAACATTATTAGTGATGCTAAGAAGAAAGTCACTTCCTTTCTCAATAATGCTCTTCTTAAAATCACTAAAAAGTGCTATGAAGATGCTTTGTTTGTGGCATATGCTAATAATATCATGACTTGGACTTCCCATCCCTTTCGAATTAGAACGAGAAGTTTAAAATAAAATTCAGTCTTAAGATAAAGAAGGACAAGAAGACTCTTTAGGAAAAATTCCCTACTAAAAAGGAAATTGATGCTAAAAATTGGGTAACATTTGATGATCCTCCAATTTCTAAAGAAACAAAGTCTGATAGGGAGGAAGAAGATGATAATGATAAAAGTGATAATGATCATGGAGATAACGGTGATGACGATGATAATAACAACAATGACGATAATAGTGGTGGTGATGGGAAGGGTTACCCTGGTCCGTCAGACAAAAAGGATGGATTAGAAGATGTTAACCTGGACTCAATAGTCCAAGACACAGAGGTCGCTGTTATCTTTGATCCTTCATGGAAGGATTCTTCACAGAAGGATAGTGCTCCCCTAAGTTACAAATCCAAAGGGAAGGAGCGGATTTCCTCATCTCAAATTCCACCTTCTTAGGTATGGATTTCTTTATTTAAATGTTTCAAATTATCAAATAGTTATTAGTTAATACATTAATCATTTTAGTCAAGGAAGAAGTAGAAATGTCATTATGAAGTTATGCTTGACAAGAAACAAATGGAAATAGATCGACTGAATGGGTAGTTGGATAGAAAGTTGAAAGAGTATAATGATTTATCCGAGAAATATAAGAGTCTTGCTGCTAGTGCATCAAAATTAATATTTTTTTAAAGAACGGCAAGTTACTCTACGGATGAAGAAAGCACGCCTTCATCAGGAGAGACTTTTGACAAAGAATGCAGAGCTCATGACCCTCTTCTGGATGCTGATTGATGATAGGAATGCCCTGGAGGAGTTTCTCTATAGAGTTTATCCAGAGGTAAATTCGTCAATTTCTCCCATTTAGGCGACAATTGCAGGGTTTTACTTAGGTGCCTTCATCGAAGATACTTAGACGATCATGGGTTTGATCCTCATCTCAGGGCATGTTAGAATCTTCCAAGATTCACTTCTATCCCTCTTTCTTTTCTTTCTCTTCCTTTCAAAAAACTTAAATACAATAGAAAGAGGTTTATTTTCGAACTATATAAGAATTTTGTATCAACCTGAATAATTGTATAGTTGTACTATATAGCTAAAATTGCTTATGAATTTTATTGTTTTTGTTTTTCTATTATTAGTCTAATTCATTATATCGTACATATCAAAGAAACTCAACCAGTCTTGCTTACATGGAACTCTTGAGTAAATTTGTAAAATTAAAGAAGGATTTTAAGGAAAAATCTTTAACTCTCAGAACATCATAGTTTGCGAGACACTGCTTTCTTAGAGATCTATAAAAAGTGTACATGCAATTTCCTCATTTTTGTTTTGATTTCTTAGGTGCTGAGAAGGATAAATTACTGAGTGAAATTCGAACTTATCACACCAAACTGATATGCGATCTCGTCAGCTCTCTAGTCGGAGAATGGGACTACCATCGATTCCCTCTCCTTAACACCCGCGAAGGGACCAAAGCTGCTTTTGATTCTACTCTTACCCTATCCATTGGGTCATTTAAAAAGGCCAAAATTGTTGTTTCAAAACTTTATTGAATGTTCTAAAGCAGAACTGTGATGTAATTTGAATTTCCTTATCGTTTGTAAAATTTTGTTGCAATCAATGAAAGAGAATATTTTTCATGTATTAATGCTTATTTTATTTATTTTGATTAGGAAAACCAACTAGCACTTGCACCTTATTCTATAGATGTTTTCTCATGAGTGATCAAGATTAAAGATAGACTAATAGCTAATATTGAAAAGAGACGGTCTTCCTAAGATGCTTCAGCTTTACGGTTTCTAAATAATCTGGAGGAACGGGAATGATACAGGAAATACTTTCAATTGAGATTGATTTTTAGAGGTTTGAAGGAACAGACTTCTAGCTTGGAAGGGGACATTGAAGAGAAAGACAAAGGAGTCTAACAGTTGAAAGAAAATATTGACCCGGTCTTAGAATCTAGACCTTCAGTTGAGATTGATGCCGAAATGGCTAGATTACATCAACAAATAAATGATCTTGAAGTGGAGCTGATGAAAAGTCAAGCCATTGCCAGTCGTTAGAGCTTATAGCAAGTGAAGGCGAGTTCAGCCTTCCTACTCCTACTCCCATTAGGACAACTAAATCTCAATCTTTGGCTAGTCAAGAATTTACTACTTTGCTAAATCCTTCTTTGGGTCTAAGTAATGATGCGATCACCAAATGGAGCAGACAAGTTAAATTTGAGTGCATACAATATTTTAGTAAGAATGGAATGAAAATTTATCTCAACGTCTCAATGACTACGAAAACCAAGTTGAAAAGCTTGGGCACGAGAAGTACATTCTTAAATAGGAAATTGAAGAACTAAGGAGCATTATTCAAACTCTTAAAGGAGCCAATAAGACTCTGCAGCATGCTTTAAAAATTCAAACTAATTCAGTTGATGATACATATACTATTTGAAGAAAGTAAATGAAAATCAAAGAACTTTTGGACATGCCCATTCGCCGGATTACTGATCCTTAAATTGCTAAAAGTATGTGAAAGTCTATATGAGTGGATCGTATAGATTATATGCAAGTATAAACAGCTAACTATATAATATAACAATATAAACGATAGTATCACAGTAAATGAAAGTAATCACACCGGTATTTTATACTGGTTCGGACCTCCCGTCCTACGTCCAGTCCCGAAGCTCCTCTTCGGAATTTCCTTTCAACTAACCCTCGCTTAACCCGGAGGAACAGGTTTACAATAGCAGAGTTTCTTTGTCAAGAATGTGTTCTGTAACACGGATGTTGACTATTGAGTACAAGAGTGCTTCCAATATATATTTATCTAGAGAATATCTGAATGAGGAGTTCTATATATATGGAAGAGTTGATTATAGGTAGTTGATTGCTTATAGATCAGGAATAAACAGAGTACAAGAGATAAGAGAGTAAGTAAGTCAGGTTGTTATCTTCTCTTGAATTCCTGATGCTATTTATAGTGATGAAGAGTTTTCTTGTATAGTTGCATCTGCTATAATCTCCGTAAAGTCGCTTCTGATGGTGATGAAGAGTTGCAACAAAGAGAAGTGAATGTGTCTTTTCGAATGTGGCAGTTGAGCTTTGAAAATGCACAGTCGAGTCTCGAATCAGACGTCTGGAAAGTAACCTCAAACGTCTGTTCTTCATATCTGTTATAAGCCTGGATACTTTTTAGACGTCTGACGTTGGTAACCAGACGTCTGATTGCTTCTGAATTATGAACCAGAGGAATCATTCAGACGTCTGGATAGTGCTCTCAAACGTCTGAAAGTGTGCATGTTGCTTTATCTTGTGCATGTCCTATTTCTCTTCAATCTCTTCTGATTTGACGTCTTTTGATTCTTCTCTTGAGTGTTGCTTTAGTCTCTTTGGTGACGTTACTCTATCAACTATCTGTAAATATAGATATATATGTACATTCGATTTCCATTGTATAGTTGTTATCATTGAAACCATAGAATTGATTTCCTAACAATCTCCCCCTTTTTGATGATGACAACTATTCAATGTACTTATATATATATATATATATTTCAAATCTCCCCCTGAATATGTGCTTAGTTTTGTTGATAAGATTATATATATATATATTTCTCCCCCTTTGACATTATCAAAAAGAATACATAAAAGTTCAAGTCAAAAGAAATTTTCATTAAAAATAAGGAGTTATATGAGGGAGATGTCAAAGCTTTAGACAAGATCTTGAAGTGAACAAATTCCTAAACTTCATCTGAGTTTTATGAAAGTTTTTTCGTTTAATGGTTTTGTAAATATGTCGGCTACTTGATTTTCGGTACTTACATATTCTAAAGATATAGTTCCTTTTTCAACATGGTCTCGTAAGAAACGATGTCGTATATCTATATGTTTGGTGCGTGAGTGATTTACAGGATTTTTTGACAAATTTATAGCACTTGTGTTGTCATAATATATTGGAGAATTTTTGATGATTTTACCAAAATCCATTAGTGTTTGTTGCATGTATATTACTTGCGCACATGCTAGAGCTGCGGAAATGTATTCAGCTTCACACGTAGATAAAGAAACACAATTTTGCTTTTTACTAAACCACGAAACTAACGATTGTCCGATAAAATGACATGTTCCACTAGTACTCTTACGGTCTGTTCTACAACCACCAAAATCCGCATCGCTATATGAGACAAGTTCAAAAGGTGATCCTTTAGGGTAAAACAAACCATAATCTTTAGTATTAGATAAATAACGTAAAATGCGCTTAACAGATCGTAGATGAGATTCTTTTGGTTTGGCTTGAAATCGGGCACAAAGACATACACTCATCATAATATCTGGTCGACTAGCCGTTAAATATAGTAAAGAACCAATCATACTTCGATATAACTTTTCATCAAAATCTTTTCCATTTTCATCTTTTTCTAAGTGAATAGTGGTACTCATTGGTGTTGGTTTGCTTGAAGTTTTATCCATTTTAAATCGATGTAATAAATCGTTACAATATTTTTCTTGGTGAATAAAAATTCCATTTTCTAGTTGTTTTATTTGTAATCCTAAGAAGAAATTTAATTCTCCCATGTGTGACATTTCAAATTCATTTGTCATAATATTTAAAAAATCATTACATAGCTTTTCGTTGGTTGAACCAAAGATGATATCATCAACATAGATTTGTACAACTAAAATATCATCATTTTCTCTTTTAATGAATAAAGTTGTATCTATTTTTCCTATATGAAAACCAGAAGTTATTAGGTGATTTTTAAGACGTTCGTACCATGCACGAGGTGCTTGTTTTAATCCATATAGTGCTTTATGTAATTTAAAAACATGACCGGGATAATTTTCATGAACAAAAAGTGGTGGTTGTTCAACGTATACATTTTCTTTGATAAAACCATTCAAAAAGGCACTTTTGACATCCATTTGAAATAATTTAAAATTATTATGAGTTGCAAAAGAGAGTAAAGTACGAATGGCTTCTAATCTTGCTACCGGTGCAAAAGTTTCATCGTAATCTATGCCTTCTTCTTGATTGTAGCCCTGAGCCACTAGTCGTGCTTTATTTCTAACAATATTTCCATTTTCATCTGCCTTATTTTTAAATACCCATTTTGTTCCTATTACTGATTGATCTTCAGGTCTTGGTACTAATTCCTATACATTATTACGTTCAAATTGATGTAGTTCCTCTTGCATAGCTATTATACAAAAATTATCATTTGAGGCTTCTTTATAATTCTTTGGTTCAAAGTTTGATACAAACGCTATATGGCTTATTTGATTTAGTTGATTTCTAGTAACTCTTGAATTAAGATCTCCAATAATATTATCTATTGGATGATTCTTAAGAATCCTAGGAGATGATAAAATAGTGTTATTTTGTATATTGGCTTCATTATTACTAGAATTTGTTGAGTTTGTTGGTGGAATAATTTCTTCTTCATCATTAGTCTGTTGTTTGAAAGGGTTTTCATCAAACGAGACATGTAGACTCTCTTCTATAGTATTATTCTTTTTATTAAAAATTCTATATGCCTTGCTACGATCTGAATACCCAACAAAGATACCTTCATCGGCTTTTGGATCAAATTTTCCTAATTTGTCTTTTGTATTTAATATAAAACATTTTGAGCCAAAAGTTTTAAAGTATGATACCTTAGGTTTTTTACCAAAAAATATTTCAAAACAAGTTTGTTTAGTCATTGGGCGAATAGTTACTCGATTCAATACATAACAGGATGTAGCAATAGCTTTGGCCCAAAAGTGTTTTGGTAAACCGCTACTATTTAATAATGTTCATGCGCACTCTTGTAATGTACGATTTTTTCTCTCTACGACACCATTTTGTTGGGGTGTACGAGGAAAGGAAAAATTATGAGTTATTCCCTTTTTATTGCAAAAATTTGAAAAAAGATCGTTTTCGAATTCTCCTCCATGATCACTTCTAATATTTTTAATTTTCAAATTCATTTGAGTTTTAATCCGTTTTGCAAATATTTTAAACATACCAAAAGTATCGCTTTTATGTTTTAGAAATAAAGTCCATGTATATCTTGAGAAATCATCGACTATTACAAAAACATATTTGTTATGATTAATAGATCTTACTTGTGTTGGACCAAATAAATCTAAATGTAATAATTCTAATGGTTGTTTTGTAGAAATATTATTTTTAGATTTAAACGAGCTTTTCTTTAGTTTACCAATTTGACAATCATCGCATAAATTTTCTACTTTGTAACTCATTTTAGGTAACCCTCTTACTAACTCATATTTAGCTAACTTATTAATATTCTTAAAATTAATATGACAAAATCGTTTATGCCATAACCATGGATCATCATGTTTGGCAATTAAGCATAAGCTTGAATCTTTATTAATATTCATGTTTAATATATAAATATTTTTGTTTCTAAAACCTTCAAAAATGAGTTGTTTGTTATTATCTAAAATATTACATCTATCTTTTTCAAAATTTATTTGAAAACCTTTATCACATAATTGACTAATGCTTAATAAGTTGTGTTTTAAATTTTCTACCAGTAAAACATTTGTAATAACAGGAGAGTTAGATATACCAGAGTTGATGACTTCTCCAATGCCTATGACAAATCCCTTTGAATTATCCCCAAATGTTACCGTTCCACCATCGATGTATGTTATATTTGATAACATTTTTGAATTTCCAGTCATATGTTTGGAGCATCCGCTATCTAGTATCCATTTCTCCTTATTTTTTATTTTGGGTACCTGCAAGATAAAAAATATTTTAATTGGTACCCACATATTTGATTAGGGTCCTAATTGTTAGAGGAAGGTAGCCATACCCAAGATGGTTTGGTACCTTTATAAATATAATTTTTATTATAAACTACATTTTCTAAGTAATTATTGATATGCTTTTGTCTAATCAATTTATTATTTGTTTTAGGAACCCAAATTTTCACATTTTTGGTATTCAATTTTTGTTTAGATAAACTTCTAGTTTTTATATAACTAATATTTTTAGCATTATTTTCTCTTTGTTTAGAGCATTTTTTAAATCCTATTCCATTTCTATCACCTGATGGTTTTGATGTTTTGATAAGATTTTCCAAATCTTGTTTTCCTTTGTTGAATTTTCACACATTATTGGTAATTATATCTAATTTTTCTTTTAACTCTCTATTTTCTGTTTTCAATAATTCAATATCCTTTTTAAAATCAATATTTTCTTTTAGCAAATCCTCTTTTTCTAGAGTAATGTTCTCACTGTCTATCACATTATTTCTTAATTTTTCTTGAGATATTTCAAGTTCTTCTTCTAAAATAGTTTTTTCATCTTTCAACATTCCTACTTCAAGTTCTAATCTATTTACTTTTACTATATATTCTTTGTTCAATTTTTTTATTTGTCTAAATTTATCATCTAATTCTATGCTAAGTTCAAGTAATTCTTCATAGCTAAGTTCCGGACATACCTCATCTTTTTGTGTCATAAAACACACATTAGCTTGTTCTCCGTCACTATCGCTATCACTTTCTGAAGATGAAGAATCGGAGTCATCCCACGTTACCTTGAAAGCCTTCTTCCTTTTGAGTTTTTCCAATTTGCTTTTCTTTTTATCGTTGTTAAGTTTTGGGCAATCTTTTTTCATGTGTCCGTATTGATCACATTCATAGCACTTAATTTGAGATAGATTTGTTGAGTTGGTTTTTCCTTCTTTTTGAAACTTGGTCATCTTTCTAAATTTCTTGAACTATTACAGTTTTTGGCAATGAATACTATCTCATTTTCCTCTAAATCTGAGTCATCATTCTTTATTGATGGAAATGCTATGTTCTTCGTCTCTGAATTTAATTCTTTACGTGCCTGCAAATTAGCTTCATAGGACATCAAATTTCCTACCAACTCTTCAACTTTGAGAGTAGAGAGATCATTAGCTTCTTCAATAGCTAATACCTTTCTTTCCCAATCAGGTGTTAAAGATTTGAGTATTCGAGAAACTAAATCAAAATCAGTAAACTTAACTCCTAATGCCATAAGATCATGTTGAATAGTTTGAAATCTAGAATACATGTCTATTATAGTTTCATTTTGTTTCATTTTAAATGATGAAAATTGATTTTGCAAAATTGAAATTTTAGTTTGTTTAACCTTTGTTGTACCTTCATGTGTAATTTGTAAAGTACGCCAAATATCAAATGCAGTTGTACATAACATGACACGTGAAAATTCATTTTTGTCAAGTGAGCAAAACAAAACATTCATAGCTTTAGCATTATTTGATGCTAAGGTCTTTTGTGCATCGGTCCATGTGTTCATAGCAGTAGTTGGAGCTTCATATTTATCTTGAGTGGCTGACCAAATTTCTAAACCATTAGCTTCCATAAAAATTCTCATACGTGTAGACCAATATGAATAATTAGAGCCATTAAAAAGTGGGGGTCGTGCTGTGGATTGTCCTTCTTGAAATATACTTGCCATATTAGAATGATTTAAAAAAAACGTGTTACTGTTCTTTTAAACGAACCTTGCTCTGATACCAATTGAAATTCTATATGAGTGGATCGTATAGATTATATGCAAGTATAAACAGCTAACTATATAATATAACAATATAAACGATAATATCACAGTAAATGAAAGTAATCACACCGGTATTTTATACTGGTTCGGACCTCCCGTCCTACGTCCAGTCCCGAAGCTCCTCTTCGGAATTTCCTTTCAACTAACCCTCGCTTAACCCGGAGGAACAGGTTTACAATAGCAGAGTTTCTTTGTCAAGAATGTGTTCTGTAACACGGATGTTGACTATTGAGTACAAGAGTGCTTCCAATATATATCTATCTAGAGAATATCTGAATGAGGAGTTCTATATATATGGAAGAGTTTATTATAGGTAGTTGATTGCTTATAGATCAGGAATAAACAGAGTACAAGAGATAAGAGAGTAAGTAAGTCAGGTTGTTATCTTCTCTTGAATTCCTGATGCTATTTATAGTGATGAAGAGTTTTCTTGTATAGTTGCATCTGCTGTAATCTCCGTAAAGTCGCTTCTGATGGTGATGAAGAGTTGCGACAAAGAGAAGTGAATGTGTCTTTACGAATGTGGCAGTTGAGCTTTGAAAATGCACAGTCGAGTCTCGAATCAGACGTCTGGAAAGTAACCTCAAACGTCTGGTCTTCATATCTGTTATAAGCCTGGATACTTTTTAGACGTCTGACGTTGGTAACCAGACGTCTGATTGCTTCTGAATTATGAACCAGAGGAATCATTCAGACGTCTGGATAGTGCTCTCAGACGTCTGAAAGTGTGCATGTTGCTTTATCTTGTGCATGTCCTATTTCTCTTCAATCTCTTCTGATTTGACGTCTTTTGATTCTTCTCTTGAGTGTTGCTTTAGTCTCTTTGGTGACGTTACTCTATCAACTATCTGTAAATATAGATATATATGTACATTCGATTTCCATTGTATAGTTGTTATCATTGAAACCATAGAATTGATTTCCTAACAGTATGGTCAGGATAGCATAATGCTTTGTGTTTTAGCAACGAATTGCTTTAAATATACCCTTCTTTTATCTAGGTTTTGTACTTGCAACTTTGCACATAATGTATTAGATTGTAGATAAATCTATATTTGAACATATGTTACCTCAAATGTATCATATGCACTTTTCTCTTTCTGAGATTGTTGAATTATCGGAGATGCATTGTCTGCTTTCAAATATTTTGACTTTTTGTCAATTTGCTTGTTGAAAAGACCATAAGTTTGACTGACTAAGCATTCATAATTTCAGTAGACCATGATTTTTTATCCTGAAGTAAGAGTTTACTTCTTCATTTATAGATGCTCCACAGCTTGTTTAGTAATAGAGATTCCCATTTAATAAGAAAGTTGAATTCCAACCTAAATTTAAAAGACCAAGAGCTAATTTAGGGAAGCTCCACTGTCAGAAAATCCTTCTGATAATGATTTGAATAGAAGTCCAGAGAACCATTCTAGTTATAATGCGAATAGAGGACCAGAAAACCATATGGCAGTAGGAACAGAAGAACGAAAAACCCATATGGCAGTAAAAGATCAGAAAACCCATTTAATAATAATAAAGGAAGACTAGAAAACCCATCTGGCAATTAATACGAAAGACTAGAAAATCCATTTGGCAATTAATACGAAAGACTAGAAAACCCATCTAGAATCTGAATATTACTTTTGCTTTGGAGCATAAACGGCTCATATTTGACTGATCTTCCTCTAGAAGATTATTTTTGATCTATTCTTTAGGATAGAGTTAGGTTTGCTTTTGAATTTGATTGACACCATCTTAGGTGATGATTGTTGTTTAATGCGTTTGGTTTGCTATCTTAAGCAAAACCAAAAACTTACCCAACCTCCCTCTAGGAGGCGCTTTAGCAAGGCCTTGGAGATGGTAATAAAGGCTTGTCTGGTGCATTTAGTTAGCTTTTCTTAAGCAGAACCAAAGACTTACCCGACCTCCCTCTAGGAGGCGCTTCAACGAGACCTTTGATGATGGAATTGAAGGCTGGTTCGGTGCTTCGGTCAGGTACCGAAGGCTTACCATCTTCCCTCTAGGAGGCGCTTTGGCCAGGCCACGTAGGCAAGACCAAGGACTTGCAGAAACCTTGGGCAAGCCGTTTTTAGGTGGCTCCAAATGATTACTCCGACCTCCCTCTAGGAGGTGCTTTAATTAGGCTATAGAGATGGAATTAAGGATTTATGCTTTGGCCAAGCCATGTAGGCGGGACCGAAGGCTTAGTCGGTGCTTTGGCCAGGCCATCTCAGGCAAGACCAAAGGCTTACTCCATCCTCTCTCTAGGAGGTGTTTTGACCAGGCTATCTTGATGGGATCAAAGGCCTTTTCCTTTATTTTAGGAGTTTGCTTTCCTCCTTAACCATGTAGATGCACTTATCTCATGTAGAAAATCTCATTTTATTGATGGCTTGTCTGAAATCTTCTTACAAATTCATCAAGCTTCCCTTGCCCTAGAAAATGGTTACTCAAGCCTTCCAAGCTTCGACATTGGTTCGTGCTATGTCCATTAGAGCAATGATAGTGGTAGTACAATCCTTCGAGGTTTCGTTCATTCTTTGGTTGCTTCTTTTGGGAAGGCCAGTTGTTAAGATTGTCCTTGATCAAGAGGTAGATATTCTCATAGAAAGTAGCAAGGGAGCAACTCTTGGAAAGCCTTTATCTTTTGGAAGACGATTCTTTCTTAGCTTTTTGTTATATGTGATAGACTCCTTAACTTCTATATCAAACTTTCTTTTCAAAGAGCTTTGAGCTTCGTTCAATTTATAGGAATGACTAAGCACATCCTCCCATCTCTTAGTGAATTGATCAAAGTCTTTTGTTATCTCTCTTTCAAAAACTTTCTCCCTTGGTTGGAGTTGGATTTTTTTTCCCATCTTCATGAAAATGCTATCCTTTTCATACTACTTTTCTAAGGTGAAGATTGGTGTTGGCCTCACATGAAATGGATTCAAGCTCCATTTTTTATGAGAATCGTGCGATTAATTAGTGTTAAGAATCAAAGGCAGGTTAGCTTGGAATGAGATATGCTTGGTAGGGGCAAGTCCTTTAATCCATATGTATGCAAGTTAGGGTAGTTCCACTCAGGGTTTTAATGGGGACGGAGACTCGAGCCTTCCTTCTAGTGCTAAAATATTAACGAATTTCTTCGTTAACCCTAAATGTATAAGGAAAGTGGATTTGGCTAAGCTAATGTAATCCTAAGCTAAGTTGCTAGGATGGAGTATACAACACATTGATTCCATGGAAGTCTTATGCATATTCAATATCAAAGCTAGAGCTGTATTGCATGTCGTATAAGAGCCAATAGTTCAAATCATGTAGAGCAATTAAACTTCGGATTATGAGTGCTTTTGGAATTCGAAGCACATTATGATGTAAGAATACCAAATGCTTTGGAACTCGAAAGCAAGCCATAATTCAAGTAATCTTGTTATTATTCCAAATAATGTTGAATGTACAACGTCCTATGTGCAATAGTTCAAGTGCTACAATTGGCTCTAAATTCCCAAATCAATTCAAGGTTACAAGATTTAAAATGTAAGAAAAGAGATAAGAATGATTCGTCCCCTCTTCATACCCCATAGTCCATATTTATAGGAGTTGAGGGATGTGACATGGCTGCCACGTGTCCATGTGGCATCGTTAACCTCCGGCATTATCCATGTTGATGGCGCATAGCATCATGCTTCAACATCCACTCGCTCAATGGTGAACTTTGATGCTAGGCGTCTATCTTGCCTTGATAGTTTTCATTGATGACGTTCAATATCAACATTGTATTTAGGATATGCGATCTCCTTTGAAGGTTGAAGAAGTGCAGCATTACTATGACATGACATCAATAAGCGGCAAAGTTGGCAATGATTAGCATTGATAACAAGCGACATTGATAGCAGACGTCATTTGATAATAAGTGGCATTGGTAGCAGATGGCATTGATAGTAAGCAGCATTGATATTAGGTGGCATTGATGAACGACGACATTGATGATAAGTGGTATTAATAACATGCGGCATTGATAATAGGCGACATTGATGATAAACAACACTAATAAGAGACAACATTGGTGACAAGCGGTATTGATAGTAGATGGCATTACTTTGAAGGGTTACATTAGAATAAGGCGACACTTAAGAGAAGCGGTATTAATCTAGAGCAGCATCTATTCTTTTGACTATATGGAAGAAGTGCTCCACTAATGGAATGCGACATCAATGCTATATCATCCTATTATAACATTAATGGCTTTTGGCATAGAGCTTTCCAATGTCATCATTCCCTTACTAATATGCGGCATTGTTTCCAGTTACTTTGGCACTATATCATTCATCCAACCTTATAAGTGGTATGCGACATTAATGGCATATGGTGTTGCTGGCTTCATTGATGACCTGCGACATTGCCTATTATTCTTCATTGATAAAGGGCAGCATCGTATGCTTTCGACATTGGTTTTCCTTCATACTTTCGACATTTCCTGTTGATGCGAGATTATGGTAATGTTGTCACGCCGCATACCTTTGGAATTAACATTGATGGTAATACTACTTATTCATAATAATATAAATCCAAAAAACCATTTAGCAATAACAATAGAAGACTAGAAAACCTATCAGACCATAATAGAAGATCAGAAAATCCATCTGGCAATTGGAGATTGCTTTCTTTTGTAGAGAAATCCTATTTTCTTTACTTTGAAGCACAACAGCTCATTTTTTTATAGATCTTCCTCTAGAAGATTACTTGATTCTTATTTTGGAGAAAAAATGACTCATTATTGATTGAGTTCTTTTACATTTTCTCTGGTTTTGGACACCTTAGTCCCTTTCTTTGGCCTTGGACATCTTAGTCCCTTTTCTTTGCGCCTCTCTAAGGAATTTGGACGTCTTAGTCCCTTTTCTTTGTCACTATCTTATGTGATGATCTCAACTTGGATTAAACCCCTTATCATCATCTTAGATGATGATTCAAGTCTGTTCCCCGGTGCATTTGGTTAGCTATCTTAAGTAGAACTAAATACTTACCCGACCTCCCTTTAGGAGGCTTTAGTAAAGCCTTAGAGATAGTACTAAAGGTTGGTTCGGTGCTTTGGTTAGGCCTCTTAGACGGGACCAAAGGCTTACTCCATCCTCCATCTAGGAGGCGCTCCGGTCAGGTCACGTAGGCAAGGGTAGAAGGCTAGCAGATGCTTTAGGCAGGCCTTTACAGATGGGACCAAAGGCTTACTCTAACCTCGATCTAGGAGGTGCTTTGACCAGGCCATCTTGGTGGGGAAAAAGGCTTTTCGTCCCTTACTACCATCTTAGGTAGTGGTTTAGGCTTTTCCTTTTGTTTTAGTCGAGTCTTACTCCTTAACTATGTGAATACACTTATTTTACTGGAAAAATCTTTCTTTATTATCAATTTGTTCAATATCTTTGTACAAATTCCTTAAGCTTCCCTTGTCCTAAGAGGTTGTTGATTACTCCCTCTAAGCTTCGGCACTGATTGGTCCCATGACCATTAGAACGAGGGTAATTAAAACATAATCCTCCAAGATTTCTTTCATTCTTCGGTCGCTTCTTTGTGAAGGCAAATAGTTGAGCTTGTCTTTGTTCAAGAGGTAGATATTCTCATAAGAGGTAGCAATAAAGTAGTCCTTAGAAAGTCGTAATCGTTTGGGGAATAACCCTCTTGATTAGCGCTGAACTCTTTTGTTGCTTGTGATAGACTCTTCATCTTCAATGACCAACTTTCTTTTTTGGGAGTTTTGTGCTTCATTTGTTTTGTAAGATCGATCAAGTATGCTCCTCCATTTTCTAGTAAACCGATCAAAATCTCTTTCTATCTCCTTTTCGAAGATAGTTCCTTTAGCTTTAAGTTGGATTTCCTTCCTTATTTTCATGAAGATGCTATCTCTTTTATATTGTCTTCCTAGGGCAAAGATCTGTATCAACCCCATATGGAATGGATTCAGACTTCACTTTTCCGGATTATAAGAAGCCACTTGTCTTCTTTTATCCTCCATGACTTATATTACCATAAGCCTTAATACTTTATCATCATGAAGTCGAGGATCATCAGTGATTTGGTAGGTTGGTCTAGTCATTTGAGTTTCGAAAGACCCTTGCCCAGAGATTTTAACACATTTAGTTGACACGATTAAGCAAAGCTTTAGTTGATGAGATTAAATGGTGTTAAGAATCAAGTATAGGTCAGTTTGGAAGGATTCCTTAATGGGATATGCTTGGTAGGGATAAATCCTCTCAGCCCTACGTATGCAGGTCATGGTAGCACCAAAATGTTAATGAATTTCTTCGTCAACCCCAAAAAATGTAAGGGAAGAGGAATGTGGTTGTAAGAAGGATCAGATGTCCCTTGTAAACCTCAACAAGTGTTGGAAAAAGCGACACTTGGTTGAGAAAGGGCTTGGTTAATTAGGCTTGGCTTGTTAAAGTCCATGATGATGTCACAAGCATGATCATGTCGAAGTTATATAAATCTATGTAGAGCAATCTTATGCGAGCACAAATTAGGATTACAAGTGCTTTTGGAATCCGAAGGAAGTTATGATTAAAAATCACAAGTGCTTTGGAACTCGAAAAAAAGTCATAATTCAAGTCTTCTTTATTCGTATGCTATGTAATTGATGAATGTACAAGGTCCTATATGCAAAGGTACCATTGAACTAAAATCCCCAAATTAATTTAGGGTTAACATGTTTAAAATATAAGAAGTTAAGAAAAGAATGATCCGCCCCTTTCTTCATACCCCTAGGTCCGTATTTATAGGGGTCGAAGGATGCGGCGCGGCTGCCACATGTCCATGCGGCATGCTTAACCTTTGACATTAACCATATTGATGGCACATGGCACTATACTTCAGTATCCACTTGCACAATGGTGAACTTCGACGCTTAGCATCCATCCCGCCTTGATAGCCTTCATTGTTGACATTCGATACCAGCATTGTACTGAGGATATGTGGCCTCATTTGAAGGTTGATGAAGTGCGGAATTACAATGGCATGGCATCAATAAGTGGTGACATTTATAAGTGGCGACATTGATAAGTGGCGATATTGGCAATAATCGGCATTGATAACATACGACATTGATAACAGGTGGCATTGATAGCAAACAACATTGATAACAAGCAGCATTTACAATAAGAGACGACATTGGTGATGAGCGACATTGATAGGAGACGACATCGTTGGTGAAGCGGCATTGATGAGATGCGACATTACTTTGAAGGGTGACATTAGAATAAGGCAACATTAAACTAGATCACCATTGATTCTTCCAACTACATGGAATAAGTGCTTCGTTAATGGAATGCGACATTGTTTCCAATTTCTTTGGCACGACATCATTCATTCAACTTTATAAGCAGTATGCAGCATTGATGGCATTCGTTATTGCTAGCTTCATTGATGAACTGCGACATTGCCTATTATTCTTTATTGATGAGAGGCGGTATTTTATGCTTTCAGCATTTGTTTTTCTTCATACTTCCGATATTGCCTGAATGTCAGATCATGGCTATGTGGATATGCCGTAGACCTTCAGGATTGATAATGATAGCAATAGTAATTATTGATATTGGGCCACATACTTTACTATGTACTAACCCTGAGAGTTTATCAACTCTTTCATCACTCCCACTAAAGGGGTGCTTGGTCATTTTACCTTCGAGACACGACACACATGTGTTAAATGATTCAAAATCAAGTGACAGAAGAAAACCTTTGGTTTTCAGTATATGTAGTCGTTTCTTACTAATATGACCTAGTCTACAATGCCAAAGATAACTACCATTTTATTATTATAAGCATTATTCATAGACCAAACATAATTAGTATTAATCACATAAATGTCATTTTCAGGAGTACTATCGTAGACTTTATTTCCATGCAAATTAATATTCATAACATTATTTGCACAATGAAATATATATCCAGTCTCGGACAATCTAGAAACAGAAATAATCTCAAAAATAAAGTCTTTTACAAAATAGAAATTATTTAATACTAATACTACTCCACTAGGCAAAATTAAATGATAATCTCATACTACCGTTACATCTACAGCAGATCCATCATCAACTTGGAGCCTCATCTGTCCTTTTGCCACACGATGCCAGTTCCTAAGCCTTTATAATGAATTACAAATATAAGTTCCAAATCTAGTATCTAAGACCCAACACATTTTATTGATTACAATACAATTTTGAATCATAAATGTGTCTAATGGAGCCGTAGAACCATTCTTCTTCTTTTCTCTAACAATCTTCAAGTAGTCAGGACAAATCCTTTTCCAGTGACCTTTCTTATGGAAGTGGTGGCATTTACCCTTGTCATCGGTCTTCTTACTTTTCTTGTTTTTCTTACCTTACCATATCTGCTTCTTTGAGCTCTTTGAAGATGATGCACTGCCCTTAACATTAAGTACTTTCCTTTGATCCTTTGATGCAAACTCGACCGACCTTAACATATTGAGGAGCTCCATGAGATTCACATTTAATTGGTTTAAATTGTAATTCAGTATGAATGGTTCTTACTAAGGAATAAGAGAACCAAGGATCAAATTAAATTTCAATTCATTGCTTATTTGTATGTCCAACTATGAAAGCCTATATAGCCCTTCATCATCACCATGTAATCGTCCACTTTCTGCCTTTAGTCATTTTGGTATTGAACAGCTTCATCGTAAGCTTGTACCTTGTGGAACGTGACTGTTCACCAAACAGGGTATTAAGACTATCGAATATCTCATGGGCAGACATATTTTCGTGCTGTCTCTTTAACGGCTTGTCTAGCATAGACAGCACGAAAACTTGGAAGATCTGTAGGTTTGATACTCATTTTTCATAAGCAAGTTTTAGGTCAGGATCTACATCATTTGCGGGTTGTTCTTCGGGTCTACATGTAATATTTGATCATAAGCTCTCATAAGTTAACACTATTTTAATTGCACTCAGTCAGTCTGTATAGTTTGATCCAATAAGCTTGTCATTTTCAAAAAAACAATTTTAGAGTTGTTTTTTTTGCAAGTTTAAGTGGTAAATTATTAGGATAAATCATAGTATATATTCTTATAATATTAGTAAGGTTAAACTTTATGTTTTAGTTTACTAATAAGCTCCCACTGTTATTTTATGTTTTGCCAAACCCTAAGTCGAAACATAGAAGTCTTTCGGCTTTACTGTAGATGTTAGGACTCATCTATCTTGGAATTCTAACCTTCAATTTGCTCAACAAGTCATAGTTCTACGGACGATGGATAACTCCTTATTAGTTGTATCATATACAACTCCTAATGCTTGGTACCTTGTCATAATTTCACTTTGACCTTAGGTTTGCTTAAGAAATCGACACAAAGTTATTCACTTGTACCTACCATATCGTGATGGCTTAAGTATAGTATATGTACTTTGAGTTTGCTCAACAAATACATATAGCTATCTTGCCTCGTCTATTCGATATATTAATAATGCTACACATAACATGCCTAGCTTTATTTTTCTCAACAACTAAAGAGTGCAAGTAATTTATTAATATATATGGCAGAGGATGACATTATATTGAAGATTCATAATCTTCAATATTTTATACTGAGTGATATCGGCTTATGGAATAATGTAATTCTTATGAGTTACTTTCATGATTCAAATGTCAGACACATCAGAAATTATGATATATGTACATTTATGTATGTATTTATTCCTCAGGTTTATTTAAGGTTTCTTAATGTTCCACCTTTACTTAATACATTCATATTATATAAGTTTTATTATTATATAACTTTTATATTTCATATTTCTTATATAATAGTCTCATGCATAATATTACTAATTAAATCTTATTTAATCAATTTTAATTAATTAACATTTAAATTTATTTTATATTTTATTAATATAACATTCATATTGAATATTTATTATATATTATAACCTTTATAATATAATACATATATCATATATATGTGTATATTATTTAACTAGTTAACCTTTTAATTAATTTATTTAATTTAACAATTTTAATTAAATTATATTAATTTCAAAATTCATTTCATATACATACATGTATCCTTATGTTATTTTAAACATTTAAAAGAACATAACATGTATCCTAATAAATAATACATGTATATATTAATTAATTAATTAACTTATTTAATAAATTTATTTTATTAATCTTATTAACAAATTTTTTAAAATTTAAAAATTAATTTATATTATTTTTCAAACATTTTAAAAATCTTATTATATTATAACTTTTATAACATGTGTATGTTTTATTTTAAATTTATCTATTAAATTTGAAATCTTATATTTTAAGTTTTCAAACAATTTTGAAAATTAGCTCAAGACTCAATTCAAATTAGGCCTTTTTTTTATTAGGGGTAATGTTTGAGCTCACGTATTTGTTCGGGACAGGTTGGTGACTAGGTATGGTAGAATACTTGATTACTCAAACCCAATCCTAGACACTACCTTTCTAGACATCATATTATCTGGGTTGTGAGCTTAATGTTAACATGACTAATTTAGACCGCATAAGCTATTGGGCTCTGATACTATTGTTGGAACTAGACTAGCTCGTAGTGGTAGTAATGCATGAATTTTAATACTTTTAACCATTTTGGATCTTGATTGGGCCTTGAAGTCTAATTTATTTAGAACATTTCAAAATTTCTTTTCAATAAAAATATCTTATTTTATTTAAATTTATAAAATGATATTGTATTATTTAACTTATGTTATAATATGTATATACGTGTATCATATACACACATATATGCATATACATATGTAACATATCAATCCGTGTAAGTTATAACATATCTATGCATAGATGTTGGGATTTACATCACAACAAACACGTTGGCTCATCCAATATATAAATATATTATCCAAACAGGAAAATCGGCTGAAGAAAAAACATAACATTGTTTTTAGAAAGAAGGACGCGGGAGTTATTTTTACGTTATGAGGACGCAAGCTTTAAACTCTCACCTGAAGGAAATTCCTTACAAAAAAATTAGGTTGTTCTCAAATCACTAGTATAGGTAGCGGCATCAGAAGAACAGGCGACGTGGCATTACAAGAACAGGCGGCGGCGCAAGCGCAGGAGGCGGCTCAAGCACAGGCGGCGGTGGCTCAAGCGCAAGCGAAGGCGGAGCTCGCTCAGGCAAAGGCGGAGCTCGTTCAGGCAAAGGTGGTGGACTATAGGTGGTGGCGACTACTTTGAAGGTCTATGGTGACTTCAGCAATGACTTTGACGGTCAAGTTTAGATGAGCGGCAGTGGTGTGGAGGTTAAGGTTGCTAGTGGTGCCAAATGTAACGATGGCGATTAAATGTATTGAAATGAACTGAGAAAAAAATGCTATATGAACTTGTCATTATAATTCTATATGTGTAATGCATAATTGAACGTTATATTCTGTATTGTTGTTGTTATAGTTTATGCATTTGTAATAGCATGATTGAATGTTCCTAAATTTCCAGGAGCTAGAGTAAGTTTTGTTTTAAGAATCTGCACAAGATGTGATTTTGATTAGATAAAATTACTCATATGTTTCACAAGATGATAAAATATGCATAAACCATAATGCATCAGTTGCTTGTTTACTTGTTTATTGAGTTTCTTTATTTTAAATATTACAGATATCATAAATAAAATGCTAGTGTACTTCATAACTAAAATGCTATGTTAAACTATGATTTTGAATATTCTAAACATGCTAGTGGACTTTGTAATTAAAATGCTAAACTAAAATTATTTTTTCATATCATAAACATGATAGTGAACTTCATAATTAAAATGTTACATTAAACTATAGTTTTGCATATTATAAACATGATAATGGACTTGGTAATTAAAATGCTATATTAAAATATCATTTTGAATATTTTAAACATCATAGTGAACTTCATAACTAAAATGCTACATTCAACTATTTTAACTATCGTTCGCCACATTCAATACGTTCTAATGCACTTTAAAAATTGAAATGATATTTTTACTTATCATTCGGCACATTTGATACATTATAATGCACTTTAAAAATACAAATGATATTTTTAACTATCATTTGGCACATTCTATTCAATTTGATACATTGTAATGCACTAATTTAAAAATACAAATGATAGATTGGTTCCATATTTACCCGATTAGGATTGGCATCCGGTTAGCTTTTGCATCTAGACATACCTGATTAGGTTTGGCACCCGATTAGCTTTTGCATCCATACATACCCGATTAGGATTGACATCCTATTAGCTTTTCCTTCCATACGTACTCAATTAGACTAGGCATCCAATTAACTTTTGTACTTGATGGTACACCTAGTTAAACAATATATCTCAAGTATAGATTGGTTTCATACGTACTCGATTAGGCTCCGGTTAGCTTTTACATCCATATGTACCCGATTTGGCTTGGTATCCGGTTAGCTTTTACATTCGATGGTACACTCGGTTAAACAATATATCTCTAGTATAGATTGGTTTCATATGTACCCGAATGGGCTTGACATCTGGTTAGCTTTTGCATCCATACGTAGTCGATTAGGCTTGGCATCCAGATAGCTTTTGCATCCATACGTACCCGATTAGGCTTGGCATCCAGTTACCTTTTGCATTCAATGGTACACTCGGTTAAACAATATATCTCCGGTATAGATTGGTTCCATATATACCCGATTAGACTTGACATCCGGTTAGCTTTTGCATCCATACGTATGCTCGGTTAAACAATATATCTCGGGTATAAATTGGTTTCATATGTACCCGATTGGCTTGGCATCCGGTTAGCTTTTGAATCAATATGTACCCGATTAGAGTTGGCATCCGATTAGCTCTTGCATTCGTACATACCTGATTAGGCTTAGCATCCGGTTAGCTTTTTCATCCATACGTACCCGATTAGGCTTGGCATCCGGTTTGCTTTTGCATTCGATAATACGCTCGGTTAAACAATATATCCTAGGTATAAATCGATTCCATATATACTCGATTATGCTTGGTATTCGGATAGCTTTTACATCCATAATACCCGATTAGGTTTGGTATTCGGTTAGCTTTTGCATTCATACGTACACATGATAGTGAACTTCATAACTATAATGCTACATTAAGCTATCATTTTGCATATTCTAAACATGCTTGTGGACTTTGTAATTGAAATGCTACATTAAAATATCATTTTGCATATTATAAACATGATAGTGAACTTCGTAACTCAAATGCTATGTTAAACTATCATTTTGCATACCTTAAATATGCTAGTGTACTTTGTAATTAAAATGATACATTAAATCTCATTTTGCATATTTTAATCATGATATCGGACTTCATAACTATAATGCTATATTAAACTATCATTTTTCATATTGTAAACATGATATTGGACTTCATTAACTAAATGCTATGTTAAGCTATCATTTTGTATAACTTAAATATGCCAATGGACTTTGTGATTAAAATGCTACATTAAATCTCATTTTGCATATTGTAACTTTGGTATTGGACTTCGCAACTAAAATGCTATATCAAACTATCATTTTGCATATTTTAAATATGATAATGGACTTTATAACTCAAATGCTACATTAAACTACCATTTTGCATATCATAGACATGGTAGTAGATTTTGTGATTGAAATGTTACATTAAATCCTATTTTGCATATTGTAATGATGATATTGGACTTCATAACTAAAATGCTATATTAAATTATCATTTTTCGTATTTTAAACATGATAGCGGACTTCATAACTCAAATGCTACATTAAACTATCATTTTGCATATCATAAACATGGTGGTGGACTTTGTGATTAAAATGTTATATTAAAAATACATATGCTATATGCAATTATCATTTTGCATATTCTATTCATGGTAGTTCTCCTTAGGAATACTTATTTAATTTTGTATATTATATTCATGCTAGTTCACTTTAGATATGCTTATCCTAAATTCAAGTATCATTTTGCATATTTTTTCATCCTTGTTCAATTGAAATATACTTATGATATATCTAAATATCATTTTGCATAGTCAGATAATGGCACTATATTTTAAAAGTATAAATTCTATATTAGTCTATCATTTAGCATATTAAACACAGTCGATTGTGTTTCAAATATAGAAATGCTATATCTAAATATCATTCGACTTGTGATTAAAACCTTTTGACTTTCTTCTTCTTCTGTGTTCTACTTCTCCATTTATTTCTTACCTCTAGATTTAGTTGCACTCGACTTCAATTTTCACGAAATTTCTAATTTACGTTTGGATTGGAGTGTCGAAGTAGGTTTTTTTCAATTTCGGAATGGATGGCGGGAGTTTCGACGATGGTGACGACTTGGGCGGTGACGACTACGGCGGGTTAGGGCTAGGGCGGTGGCGGCGATGGTAGGCTTCAAACGATGGCTTCAAACGATGGAGGAAATGGTTGAAGTCGGTTGAATAAAACACGCTACTGTCCTTAGGCCTAAATTTTAAAGTTCCGTCCTAGATTTAAAAATTAGCATAAAGTTTGTCCTTTAAACTAATTACCTCTTATTTTTGTTTAAATAATTTTGTGTGTGTGTGTGTATACACACACACAAACATTAGTATGAAATATTAACATTATATATAAATATATATAACTATATGAATATATTTAAGTCATAAAACATATTAAATATAATAAAAAAAATTATCGTAATGTCGAAAATAGTGCATATATAAATATAATTTTTTTAAATATATATATATATATATATATATTTATAGTAATAAATACAGATTAATACAAATAAAATTCTCAAAATAATTTATATCAAATATGTTTTTACATGGTCTTGTGCACAGCTCAAATTTTTTTAATTTTAAAATATATATATATTATAGTAAATAACCATACAGAAATTATTAAAATTAAATATCAAAAATAATTTTTAGAAACTAAATTTGAATTTTAAATTTCTAGTAATATTTTAAATGATAATTTTATGTATTTTGAAATTTTATTATATAATTTTACAATTTGAAACAATCTAAAATCAGCTTTTAACTTTCAGCTTATATTTAAATATTTTTAAAATACAAAAAATGTTTTTTATTCCTTCCGAGAATATAGTATGTATTAATCTAATTTTATAAATACAAAACACAATTTATAATACATATATGTATTGATATAATTATTTAAATGATTAATTGACTTAAATATTATTTAAAAATAATATACAAATACATAAAAGTATTTTATTCCTGCCAAGAATATTATACCTATTAAACTTTATGTATAAAATCATATTTCCATATCTTAAACAAGTAGGATGTAGTATTTAAATTATAAACTATATATATATATATTAAATTATTTAAAATAATAAAAAATTGTGTTTCTTAATGTTGAGCTGTACTGCATATAGGTGTATATACATGAATTTTTTTTAATATAAAACATACACACACAGATACATATATATATATATATGTATGTATGTATGTATTATATATAAGTATAACCAATCAAAATTGTGGCAATATATTTATATGTTGGAACCGTCACCTAACTAATATAATATATGGAATAAACATTATATATATATTAATGTTTATAAACATGTTTGGAATATACCCTATAACCTAAGCCTGTAAGTACACCTTGAAATGGTGAGATCTGATCCTTGAACTGATTTCTAATCCAGAAGAGTGCTAGTCCCTGAACCGTTGACCATCAATTATCGAATAGACCTTGATTTGGTTTGATTTGAATTTAGAAAATTAAAGATATTAGGGAGGGGGGAGTTCAGCCAGAAGTAGAGGGTATATGGAGGCTCTAAAAGTTCTAAAACAACTATGGGTTGGGATGCATATATAGAGGGGAATTTAGAGATATTTTAGGGTCAATATCTTACATTATCTCTTACAAATTCTCTTATGTCTCAGACCTCATCTCAAACCCTCTCTTGAATCACCATATGGCCGCATTATGCCCTTATCATACCAAATATGATCAACCCCTATATGTGCTTCAAACTCATTTAAAGCTCGAACAAATATTTTGCATTTAAATTCAATTTAAACGTATATCGATATCGTACATCGATTAATATATTTACAACTATTATAAATACATTTAATAATATTTTTTCATCAAAACAAAATAAAATTTTATAACTACTATTTCAAAAATATTAATTAATTTAATTAATTATAACATTTATAAATTAAATTGTTCGGTTAAATGAGCATTCATCGTATTGGTTGTGTGACCCATTAGGTGTAAATTTGGTCAGTGATTATATCAAATCATTCAAATATTAACGTTCACACGTCACCTAGCTAGTGGTGTGACATTTTTGCCAACTTTATTGCTTACTTGGTTTCCATAAAAATCCAATTTTATTCTGTTAAGTGTTACCCGATTGTGACTATTATTTACACCAATTTTCTTCATCAAAACTATATTACTTTGGACTTATGGAATTTGGTAATGGTCAAAATTCCAACATCGTCTATATTCAACACTATAGTCGAAACACAAAGTTCTTGTTTGCACCAAAATTGATCACAGAGATTAAATGAAGGATAAAATTAAAACAGAGTGAAAAAAGTAAATCAAACACAGATTTTTATTGTGGTTTGGCAATCTGGGCTTCCGTCCACTTTATATTTTTATTGATCTTGCACTTGATTATGATTACAAGAATGTTTAGATCAGCTGGGATCCGGTATTACAGGAATAAAGAATAGTAATGACAGAGCCTCGGCAGCAGAAAAGAAGATCCCTCTTATGGAGAATGATCGCTGTATTTATAGGGGAAGATGACTGAATATCTTCCTAAAATTTCACATGTAGAATCTCACGATGTAGATGAGGTCATCCAAAAAGTTTCATGGTCCAACTCCCTAGTATGAGCGATTGGGGTTGATCGGTCAAGATGGACATATAGGGCCATGCGATCGCTTTAGTAGGTCTGTCTTGACGTTGGCTTCGTGTTTTTGAAGTTTGTTTGCATAGTCGCCTACATGTTTTTTTTGGAAATATTGATGAATCTTTGATGAGTTGAACTACTGCGCTGATATGATCTGATCCCCTGCCTAGGGAAGTAATCCGATCCAATCCCCTGCCTAGGGAAGTAATATGATCTGATCCTCTATTTAGGGAAGTAATACGATCCGATCCCCTACTTAGGGAAGGGATAGGTACCGATCCCCTACCTAGGGAAAAGATAGGTACCGATCCCCTACCTAAGGGAGTGATCAGCGCCGATCCCCTACCTAGGAGAGGTACTATTCCATACTTATAACATTCTGTAGAGTCAATCTCTTGGTTTTGCTTGATCGCTGCTTCATACCATCGTCTGTGCTTGATCTCTGAACCCCACACTCATCTCTCTAGGCTATGGGCCTTGATGATAGTCGAGTCTAACTTGTCTAGTTAGTCTGAATACAGCCAGGTCAAAAGGCCGAATAACACTTGCCCCCCAAATTATGTCTTGTTTCGAATATGACGTGCTTTGAATCGAAGAAAGTTAGAGTTGCCTGAAAAGGTTCCATTTAGTTTTCTGAACAGTCGTTATACTTCCATCGAATTATCTTTCCATAGAGTCATATCTATCTCCGTTCGCTGTGATGCTTGGTCATTATCGAACAATAGAAGTTCTGGAGTAGAATCTGTTGGTAATTGTCTGCTCTTGGTTCCATTAAGCTGATTAGTCTAGTTAGGAGGCCTCGATTATTTAAATTGATTTTGGTTCTGAAAATCCCAAGTAGAAACTTAATTTCTGTCGATTCAAGAAATCGAATGTTTAGTACGTACACGTGCATGTGCATGTATACGTTTTTGTCCCTGGCTCCCGAATGCGTTCATACGTACACGTGCATGTGCATGTAGTTCAATTGCAATGATATTGCAAATTTTTTGTCATTTTTCATCATCATTCATTCATAAACTTGTCATTTTAATCATTTGCGTCCATTCATCATTTTTCTTATAAACTTGCTAAATGATCCCTTAATTCTTCTCTCACATTTTTATTTAGTCGCCGATCCCCTATTTCATATTCAGTCAAAAAATTTCACTGACTGCTTCCTTTTCATTCTTTCACTGATCCCTTCTATTTGCACTTATTTATCACTTATCCCCTCTTAATATCATTTACCATTAAAATTGAAGCTTGAGGCTATCACATAATCATTCAAACACATGGCTGATTCAATTCTTTAACTATCCCTGTATCAATCGCAGTCCCCGCTCGATCGAATCCATGGTTCCAACCTTATTGACTCACTCAGATACATTTTGAAACCGCATCCATCACTCATGCTCTAAGTTAATTTGGGTTCTCACCACTTGATAGATGTGCTTTCGAATTTATAGTATGTGGTTTGGAGTAGGAGTTTGTGACGAGATAGTTGAATTATTCACATTGACGGCCGTTGAGGTGTGGTTCTATGTTAGGCTGGAGAAGATAAAGTGAATGAAGCTACAGTTAAGTGTGGGATCGGCTATCGATTGACACGGAGGGTTCGGTGATGATGCTGTGGAGATGAGAAAAATTATGGGAAGCGATCGATAGTTGAAATTTGCTACCTGCTTGCACATGAGTGTCCCCTTGCTTGGGATTGATGCACACGTCTTGAGTTACAATAATCTTACGGTCACGGACATTGAAGAAGATGCTGAAGCAGCAAAGAATTTGCTGTTGCTTTATCATCGAATTTTTTTTTAATTTTTGATAAGGAAGCAGATACAAATTAACTACGTTTGTAACTCCGATATGACATTCAAGTTCAAGTGTCTTCACATCGATCTACACTGTCCAAAGGTAGAAGAAGAAGATATCCGTCATGGTTAAGCAAATGGAGCGAATGGAATGAAGCAATGGAAAGCGACTAGTGAACAAGGGTTCGGTAGCAAGGGATTGGTTGTGGCTTGTCTTTCACATTGGTGGATGCAATCAGTATGCTATGTAGTGGAGAAGAAGTGGAGTGGTGGACATACGATTGGTTGTGTAGGCATGGAGGGATCCGTTGTTGAATGGTATAGGGATCGGTTGTGATATGTATGATACATATGTGATTTTGGTTTCAATCCCTTGTTCAGGCAGGTTCTCAGCTTTGGTATTTAGGCATTCCGGGTTTTGATTGCATTTGGTGGAAACAACATATAGGGGATTGGTTTGGAGAAGATAAATCTATATGAACTTGTTTCTTTGCATATGAGTTTGGATATATATGCGCTTGTACACTTATAAAATTTTGCCCATGTGAATGTTCAAAATGCATATTTTAATATCCTCCTACTTGGAGGCCCAAAACTAACGGCTATGGATGCTGTAGTCATCCATAGTTATTAATCTTCAGCAACCAAATACGGCGGTGCTAGATACATTGATACACAGATCACAAGAATATGGAAAAATCTTGACAATTCAAAAACATATTTCCACATTCAGATTAAAATATTTCATGTTCATTACATAATCCTCAAAATACGTTAACCACGTTCAGCGAAATATAATTATTACATATACGCCAAGAGTGAAATATGAGGATGCCCTCTTGGTTGATAAGAGAATAAATAGTAAGGCTAATAAATCTGCCTTTACAAACAAATACCCAACAGAAAACAAAGATCTAACAAATAACTATCTGCCTCCTGCACGTCTTCGGAAGCTTTATTCGGCAAAAAGAGAACCTGAGAACCTTAACTCTCAAACTACTCAAAATCAATTGAGCACCCGAGAGTTTAAAGGGAAAACAAAAACTTCAAGTTAGACATAAAACCTGGTATGAATAATAATCTAACATCTCAATCCTTTTGGATATCTAGTGAGACCACGCCGCTTAGCGGAACCGGTTTTTCCCGCACAAGTATCCTAACACCTTTTTAAAACCATATTCTATGCTTCCTGCATCCACCATGGTTAAAACATACCTTTTCAAAATATTATGATGATATGCATAATTGAAAACAACTAGGATTTCCCATCCCACATTAGTTTGACTATCCATCTAAGTTTCAACTGACTATCCGTCTTATATTTTCAAGGACTACCCATCCCATTTTAGACTTTATTTTTATCAAAGAGGGACTATCCATCCCATTTTCTTTTTACTTAAGCGGATGTGGACTATCCATCTCACAGCTCATAGTTTTCCTAGGATAACTATAAACCCTTCATTACACACATGGAGACTATCCATCCCCGACATGATGTTGACTATCCATCAAACATCCCATAGTTTTCCTAGGATGACTATGAACCCTTCATTAATCATATGGAGACTATCCAATTCCAACTTGATGTTGACTATCCATCAAACATCCCATAGTTTTCCTTGGATGACTATGAACCCATCCTTTGGCCATTTATCTCATGCTATCCACATGATTCTAATTATCCCATGCTATCCACATGGTTAACCTATTTCCATTAGTATCCCTAATTTAGGTTATATTCATTTGTAATTTACATTGGTATCCCCCAATGGTTATGTCAAAACATAAAAGTGTTGGTATCCCCAACTATTGTGTTGAACTCATTAAACCCACCCCGCACTACGCCATAGATGACCTTCTGCAACATTTTTGCAAGGTGTTGCCAGCTAAAATGTTGCGATAGATATAAAAATTTGGTCCTACTACAACGTTGTATTTATGGTGTTACCTTAGCCATAAAAATGTGTTGCTCTAGCTAAACAAGTGTAACACGATGCAACATTTTTATATAGTGTTGCTATAGATGTATAAAAATTAAAAAATTAATAAAATTAGCAATCCGCGTGAATACGATCCAACGGTCTACATTTAATCCGACTGTTAAAATGGATCACCGCTGCACTTTTTACCAAATTTTCGTTTTCCCGCTTATGTTGGTGTAGATCCCCTTTCAGTTTACCATATTCACGAAATCCCCAAATTCATACTTCCAGCAAATTCACGAAATCCCCAAATCAAAAAGCAAATTCACGAAATCCAGCAAATTCATACTTCCAATTCGCGATTAGAATCAATTCATAATTCTCAAATCAATTCGCGTGGAGATGGAAGATGATTTCAGGCGATTAGAATAAATCAAGTATCAAGTTCCAATTCGCGATTCATCTTATTTAGGGATCCGCAAGTCTGATTGATGAAGTCGCCTGCTGCTTCATGTTGCGTTCAGTGCTTGGAAAGTTTGCTGAAGATTGCCGAGATAGAGGCTTGGATACTACTGAGATTACGATGCCACTGACCGGTGATGCTGTGTTTCAGATCTAGAGTGGCTCGCAGTGCCATCATCCGGTCTAGAAGCAAAATTAACAACAGACAACGAATGTTGTGTTTCAGATCTAGAAGCAAAATCAAGGGCGTCATCTTCAAATTCAGTTTCTCAGACTCAAGCATCTTCACAGCAGCAATCTGTTTTGCATATGAAGGCTTCTGGTTTGTTTTTTTTAATATTATTTATGCTTTTTGATGATTTCTTCTTCAGTTTTTGAAGCTTGGGAATATGTTAGCTTATTAACTTTGGATGTTTTGCAGCTCCTAAGAGAAAAATTCATTTTATAAAATATGTATCCAAATGAGTTTAGATTCTTGATGGATACTAGTTTTGTTGTACAGTCAAATTTGGTATTCACGCTCAACTTATATATTTAGTTTGTTAGATATATATCTAACCTTAAGTTTGTTAACATGAACTGGTGCTCCAAGTCATGCTAACCTTATATATTTGGTCTGGACTGAACTGGTACCATGCTAACCTTGTTCTTTAACATGAACTGATGCTCCAAGTCCTTTGTATATCATATTACTGCCTATGTTTCTCTTGTACATGCCTTATGCATTCACTGTTTTTGCTTGATAGGCTGCCTATGTGTTGATGATGTAATTTGATGAGGCAGTGAGTGGGTGTTTTGTGAAAGAGGTTGGGAGTGTGGTCAGTGTTTGGTAGATGGTCAGTGTTTTAGGCAATTGTGTTTCAGGTAAGTGGTAGATGGGCAGTAGTTCCGATGGGTGATGAAGTTGCTGAGGATGGGGTTTGCTAAGTTCAGTCTTCATTTGTGCATCATTTTACGTCGTTTCAAAGAAGGCTCGATCTTCCGAAATCAGATGAATCGGGCGGTGCCCACTTGTTCGACCCCCGCCGGCGCTGCGTCCGGACCCGCTTCTCGCCCGGACTGCGGTGCCCCGGACCCCCGGCGGCGCTGCGCCCGGGCCCGCTTCTCGCCTCGCCTTCGGCTCGGCACTCGGCTTGCCTTCGGCTCGGCATATATTTGTCAGTGTCGTTGTCTGTATAAATTGAAACTGCATATGTAATGAGTGAACTGAGTGATGTAGTGAGGAATATCTGTATATGTGAATATCAGTGTTATATATCATTGAATTGTAAAATAGTGGAGTCAGGAATTTGTACTATTTCAAATGTTGAAATAAAGTATTTATTTAAATAAATTACTGTTTAAATATCAAATTCTGTGCAATAGCATTTTATTAAATAAATAATTATTTTTATTAAAAAATCAAATATGCTCTACATTGTGGGCCCCACAAATTCAAAAAGTTCATAGCTATAGCAACATTTTGGAATGTTGCTACAGATACCTATGGGTGTTGCCATAGACCCAAATAGGGTTCTATTGCAACAATATTACTTATGTTGCCTTAGATAGTCAAATGTTGCCTTTGAGGTCTAAGGCAACGGCAAAAATTGCATCACCCTAAAAGTGTTGCCATAGACCTATGGCAACATTTTTCGGGCCTGAGCCAACATTTTTTTTTGTGTTGCAGTAGGCCATTTATGGCGTAGTGCCGGTATTCCCCAAGGTTAAACAACAATTATTATATAAGGTTACCCTACCCTACATATCAAAAAAATCAAATGTTATATAAACATACCCTTTTGAAGATACCCCCTTCGAAAGTATAAAGCTTGGTTAAAAGAAAACAATTTTCAAATCCTTCGAAAGTATCCCCTTCGAAAGTTTGGCTTTCAATCCCTTCGAAAGCTTTGCTTTCGACCCCTTCGAAAGCATGAAACATGTATTTTAAAACAGTAGGCTCCGGCCTTTATAATACTTTAAAAAAACTCTTTCGAAAACTTTCGACCATGTTAAAGTATTATTATATGAGAGTAGAAGCATAGCTTCAAAACCACTTGAAAGTATCCCTTTCGAAAGCGTTGAAGGTTACCCTTCGAAACCATTGAAAATCCACACTTTCGAAAGCATTGGGTTTATACTTAAAATATTACTTTGGGTCAAAGTGAAAATAGATGAAAGTATCTCTTTCGAAACCACTCGTTATTTTATAAAATATTGGGGAATTTTGATGGTGTCGAAACCATCCTTTTGAAAGCATTAAAACATCTGGAAAACAATTGAACCTTTCGACAACGTCGAAAGCTCTTGCTCTCGACCCCTTCGAAAGGTTTGGGAAGCGGCTTGCTTTTATAAAAACCATTAAACCATTCGACAATGTCGAAAGCTCCTACTTTCGACCCCTTCGAAAGCTTTAAACAAAAAAATAAAGGCGGCAGCTCTTTTTTTCAAAATCCTCTTTGAAACAACCTTTCGAAAACATAGCTTTTGATTGTGTTGAAAGCTCCTTTAAAAACTATCCTTTCAAAACCATAGCTTTCGACCCTGTCGAAAGCAAGCATAGCTTTCGACCTTGTTGGAAGCTCTTTATAAAACTAACCTTTCGAAATCATAGCTTTCGACCTTGTCGGAAGCAAACATAGCTTTCGACCTTGTCGGAAGCTTTTTAAAACAGGCAAGTGATTTTCTTTTTCAAATCAAAGTAAACTAAGGGTCCATCTCCTTCGAAAGCAACCCTTCGACACCATACCTTCCGACTTGGTCCAATTCACTGCATACCACCTGAATGATATCATGTGCATTGCTTTCGACCTTGTTGGTCATTAAAGTCGAAAGGTCTTGGTCGATAGGTCTAAGTTGAAAGGTTTTCCAAAGAAGGCGAAACCACCTTGTTCTGGGTAAAAGCTGATTTTGCCAAAATAAGTAAACTGTTTGTAACAAACTTGCCTACTTGTAACCATTTGATTTGCTTTCAAAACTTTTAAATATTTGGGATAATATTTGCTGCATTTTCTCAGATCTAAAATCAAATTAACATTTAAAAAATAAGCCCTTCCTCTTATAAAAACAATTAAATCATTTGGGTCCTCCTTTCGAAATAATTTAATTTCCATACTAAATCACTTAGTAAAAATCCCTAAAAATTCCAGAAATTCACTTTAATCATGTTATCTAACATGTCATAATTTCAGACCCAAATTCTTAATATATTTTCCAAAATAAATTTACAAACCCAAATAACCATATTTTCCTTTGAAAATTCATAACTAATTCTCTACGGCTTGGAAAATTATAAAAATTGAAACTCAATTCCAAAATTATGTTTTCCATAACATATAATTTTCCCATGGCATTTAAGAGTCATTTAATCTCAGTTTTACCCTAAAACCGTGTATATCACCTTTATATAACCTTGTTTAAACCATACAATTTATAAATCAAGCATATCATCATTCAATATAATATCATAAAATAGATTTACCCTTAAATTCAAAACCATATAATTATAAAACCAAAATAGAGATGTAGAAATTATTATTCATCTTAGATTGGATAAGGAAATTGAAGTTTGATTGAGATTGATTTCTTCTAGCTTGATCCTAAGCTTTACTATGATTGTCTCTTCTTTTCCTAATGGCCGGCCTTGCTTGCTTCTTACGGTTATAAATTTTGTTTGAGGTAAAATGAACATGTATGACTAAGGAGAATAGTATAAGGGGGAAATATGGGCGGCTATTTACCCTAATGCC
The DNA here is from genome assembly GCA_030737815.1 of Allium fistulosum. Classification (NCBI taxonomy): domain Eukaryota; kingdom Viridiplantae; phylum Streptophyta; class Magnoliopsida; order Asparagales; family Amaryllidaceae; genus Allium; species Allium fistulosum. The sequence goes on along the minus strand of CM060902.1, from coordinate 790,421,740 downwards.
CTTATGTTTAATTACTTAACCATTTATAAGTTCATTTAGTTAAATAAACACAGCCACTAAATTATTAATCAAACTCAATCTCCTTATCTACATTATTCTATTTAATTTATTCTAATTAAATCTCCTAAATAATGTCATTATTAAAATTAGGGGTGTTACACATATGAACTTGAACACTTGACTTCGCATGCATATATAAATGGTCGCATGAGACCGTAGACTCAGGTTCATCCATCTAACAATGTATATCTGTTGTATTGGATAGTTTTGGGTTCTAAACACTTTGTGCAATTGTCTGCAATAGTTGAAGATGAGGCTTATAGGCACATCGAATCAACTGCCGAGTAGAGTTTAGCCTTGTGTCGCGTGCAGTTGCATAGTTGGTTTTTGCTTTAAGTCTGAATCTGCTTGTATACTTGAGTAACGCACTTTCCATTCAATGTACTCACGGTTCAATGATCGTCGTTCGAATTGGAATGATAGTCAGCCTCCTATGAGCCCTCGTGTCGTTGTAGACGCTAAGGATGAGTCACAATATTGAGCTTTTGTAGTCAGCTTTTGGATGATAACACTTCTACCCCAGTCTCATATATACTACATGGACGGTCGAATCTTGTCTTAGTTGTGCTTATACTCCTGCCTAAGCTCCAAAGACTTAGAGTTGATCGTTGAATGGTCGGGTCTCATTCATCTTGATTCTTGCTCATGTGACCCCCAAGTCTGGGGCAAATGTCGATTAGTGGATAGGCAAGTCACGTCTGCTTTAGTTTATACTCTTTCCCATTGAATCGTGGAATCAAGTTAGTCGATGGAAGGCTAAGTCATGCCTATTCTTGATTGTATTCTGGTTTTTCCTTCCTGGGGGAAGACTCCAATGCTCCGTCAGTTTTCAGGCATGAGCTGAGTATTGGACAACCAATCACATTCACTTTTGGTGTAGATGTCAGCATACCCTGGGCAAGGACCAAAGAGTGGATGGTCAAGTCACATCCAATCTATAATTAATGCTCCCCCAATCAAACAAAGGGTAAGGATTGGTATGCAGATGGTCAAGTCCCGTCCATTTCGAATTGCTCTTCTAGTCGGATCATGATCAGAGCTGGCAAATGAACGGTCGTGTTGCATTCATTTTGGATGGTTGGTCACGTTTATTTTAATTTACGTTCTCTCGTCAGATCAAGGGATTGAGTTAGCTCAAGAGCGGCCGAGTCATGCTCATTTGGTTTCATACTCCTTCCAACGGATCAAAGGGTGGTGATGGAGAATGAATGGTCAAGTCACACTCATTCGTGGTTTATTCTCCTATCAACACTCTGGTGACTGGAGTTATTCGATGGACATTCGGGTCTCATCCATTTGTGGTTAGTGTGGATCGATATTGACCGTCGATCCAGTGGTATGATATACAAAGTTTGGATCGATATTGCCTGTCGATCCAGTGGTATGATATAGTCTGTCCCCTCTAACTTCAGACATCATTCTGATTGGTTTTGTATTAAGGCCTCCTTGCAGTTGTTGCCTTAAGTCGTCAAGAATACCAAGCCGAAGCCATAGTGAGCTATCATATTCAGCTTTTAGTACATTATACTCCCGACCTCAGTCTTGGGTTAGCGGAGTTAGCTCGTGGACGGTCGAGTCACGTCCTTTCCAGTTTATACTTCTCCTATCAGGTTCAGGTCGGAGTTAATAAATGAATGGTTGAGTCACATCCATTTATTGTTTATACTCCCATCCATGCTCTAGGGACCAAAGTTTGTTGGTGGACAGTTAATCGCATCCATTTGGTGTTTATACCCCCGCTCGCATTCTTGGTACTAGAGTTATCGATGGACGATCGAACCACATCCATTTTTTGATATAGGCTTCCTCTATCGAACCCAAAACGAGAGTCGAAGAGTGGACGGTCGAACCGCATCCACTTGATGAGTTTATACTCCATCTGTCAAGGTAAAGATTGGAGTTAGCGAATGAACGGTCGAATCACGTTCATTCGCAGTTGGATGGGTAGTCACATCCATTCAGAATTGGACGATTAGTCATGTCCTGTCGAGTCAACGAAGAAATTTATTATTGTATAGTCGGAGCGCATCCGCATGAATATATGCTATGGGTCCCATGACGAGGATAAGAGTGGACGCACAGATGGTCGTGTCGCATTTGCTTTGTACCGGATGGTTGGGTCGCATCCAATTTTGTTGCTTATACTCTGGTCCGTACTTGGGGGACATAGTTCATTGATGGGCAATCGAACCATGCGCATTTGGAGTTTATGTTCCAATCTGCATGGGGGACCAGAGTTAGTCGATGGACGGTCGAACCACGTCCATATCTTGGTTTAGATTTTGGTCTTGCCAATGTCCGGGCAATTCTTGAATGGTTCGCTGTACTTCAGGCGCGAGAAAGGTCATGGATGGACGTATCACATCCTCCTTGGATTGGATGTTCAAATCACGTCCAGTTTAAGCTTGGGCTCTCAAACTGCCCCTACATTCGGGGTAGGAGTCAACGCATGGATGGTCGTACCACATCCACTTTCATTTAGATCCTATTTCTGTCGAGTCTTGGGAGTAAGATGAGTGTTCTGGTGAACTTCGAGCTCGAGCAGAGGAGCATATGGTCAGACTGCATCCACTTTGATTCGTGTCTTTGCCCCTAAGTCATGGGCAAGAATTAGAGAGTGGATGACCAAAATGCATCCATTTTTTTGGTATTTATACTCAGGACTGCGTCGAGGGACCAGAGTTGAACAATGGACGATCGAACCATGTCCGTTTTGGTATTTATATTCCAATCATGCCACGGGACCAGAGTTAATCGATGGACTGTTGAACCACGTCCATCTTTTTCATGTTCATATTTCGGTCCGCGGTAGGGGACCAGAGTTAGTCATTGGGTGGTCAGTCACACCAATTTTTGATTCATACTCCACCCATCAATTTGAGATAAGAGTTGTCGAATGAATGGTCGAGTCACGTTCATCCGTGGATTGAAATTCTGCCCTCTGCATAAAGGACAAAAGTTGGCGAGTGGATGGTCGATTCACTTCCACTTGATGATTGTAGCTCCTCCTATTAAGTCAAGAAAGGAACTAAGCGATGGATGGTCGAACCACATCCATATTTGGGTCGGACGGCCAGGCCACATCCAATTTGCTTCGTACTCCTCCCGACAAATCGAGGGAGAGAAATTTTGGATTGAAGGTCAAGTCACATCCACTTTAGTATTGGGCTCACAAACTACCCCCCATATATAGGGTAGGAGTCGATGTGTGGATGGTTAAGTCAAGTCCACTTCTAGTTGAATCCTATTCTCATTGAGCTTTGGGAGAGGTATAAGTATTTTGGCAAACTTCAAGTATGAGGTGCGAAGTGGATGGTCTGGTCACATCCACTTTAAGTCTTTCTTTGGTCTCCAAGTCAAGTGCGGAGGTTAATAAGGGACAGTTTGTCACATCCACTTTGTATTGGAGTTCGACCTTGCTAGGCTGTGAGCAAGGCATAAATGTTATGTATGAATTGAAGCACAAAATAAGAAGTGGATGGTCAAGTCATACCTACAGTCCATTTTGAGTTCTTGCTCCCAAGTCAGGGGCATAGGGTAACTATTGGGTGGTCGAATTACGCTTATGTTGATGATACTCCAAAGATCCGATCATGGTCCATGGAGGTTGGTTGGCGCCTAACTCTGGGTACTTGGTCACTTGCATCGTTTGCAAGTAGTTTAATTCAAGTTGGTTGAATTTCACAACATAATTGAGATTGAAATAAATCTTATTGATAATTGAAGCAGCATCGTGTGTTTGATATTCCACTTTGCCCCAGTCCTTCTCAGTTGGAAGTCGACTATTGGCAGTTCAATCAAAGGTCTTTATTGACAAGGGTTAGATGTCCCTTGCCCGCCATCCTGTGGGGCTTGCACATATTATTGAAGCTTTCTTTTTCGGATCAGCTCTTTGAGCACATCTTGGAGGTGTCTACAATTGCCGGTGTTATGACCTTATGCCTCATGAAATATGCAATATTTTCTGGATTTCTTCCGAGTTTCGGTTGACTCTCTCGGTGCTGGATTCCTATATTGCTCCGAGTCATGAGTCTCTAGGTGGATGTTTTTGCTCGAATCATTCAATGGAGTGTATGAGTCGAATTTCGGGATCCTGAGTCATCTTCGAGAATCCGAGTCCTCATCTAGGGCATCATCATTGCTCTTGTTTTGAACCCCTTCTTACAACGGCCCTGCACTATTCCTTTTCCAGTCAGCTTCGCTTCCTCCTTGCACAGGTATTGGTTCGCCTTGTAATAGAAATGATCCAAGGTAGTAGGAGGCTTTTCAGCTAACCAGTCACCAAAATCCATCTCGGGGTCGATTTCCCTCATCAATGCCATTAGTATGGTATTCTCGCTAGGATTTCTCACTTCAGTGATAGGGGTGTAGAATTTATTCAAGAAGTCCTTGAGCGGCCCGCCTGGTGCTTTGAATAAGTTGGATAATGAATTTACATCCTTGGGGCGAATCATATGCATTCTGAATCACTCGATGAATTCTTAGCAAGTTGATTGAATGAAGTGATGGACCTAGGCGGTAATTGCGTAAACCACATGATGGCTACTCCATCAAGGAGTGTAGGAAAACATCTACATTTAATGGCATCCGTCGCTCTGGCGAATCCATGTACCACTCATACTTTATGGGATGCCATCGAGGTTCTGTATTTCCAGAATACGCCGGCATGGTAGGCATATCAAATTTCCTTGGATATTCTGCATGCTGAACGGCTTCAGTAAACTGGTTTCATTTAGGGGAGCTGCTCCAATCATTTTCAGTCCAACCCGTTTCAAGTTACATTTGTTTGTAATGCTTTCGAATGATATACGCATGATTGTCCAATGTTTGAATGGTTAGAAACACCGATCAAATGACAAATCAGTTAGGATGGGGTCACGGATCAGTAACGATCCCCAAATTTTTCTAAACTGGGTGAGATCTGTAACAACCTGCTATTTCGAACCATTCAAATCGACAATCATCTACTCATGTTAGACTTGAATTGCTCAAAACAACAGATTGTTAATTTATATTTGGCAAAACTAAGCATATACAGTAAATAAATCAATCACAGAATCACAGACACAGAGTAATATAACAATAAGCAGCGGAATAGATAAATAGTAGTTTATGAAGCAACTATATAAACATTAGAGTCTGAAACAAATACAACAGAAATCCAAATACAAAGGAATTTCTAATACATAAGCAAATGACAAGTCTAAATTGCAACAACTGGAAATAACTAACAGCTTAATAGAAATAAGACAGATCTTCTAGAAAAGCTCCAAGCTCCAAAGGCAAGTCTCAAATATTGTGACACTCAGTCTGACTTGAGCATAAAGCAAAACACAAAACACTCGAGTCAGGATTAACTTATACTAGGAAATCAACTCAAGTGAAATGCCAAGTGAAATACAAATAACTTAAAAGATGTTTGGGATTCCCATCCTTTAAGGATCTGTTAAACTATCTACATACATAGTACAATACGCTACATAGATAATGTCTACAATAAAGTAAAATATCAAAATAGCGTTAAGGCGTTACCCATATCCCCCTTAACACATTTTATATATTCCCGTAGTTTATACAGATACTATAAGCTCCACCAAACCGGTGGTTTACTCAGGGAGCACTCCATAGGTATGATACAAACCAAACTCGTAGTGGGCGCGATAAGGCATGTGACTAGGGATGGCAATGGGGCGGGTCTAGGGTCCAAACCCGGTCGACCCGCCCCTGTTTTGGCCCGTCAAGACCCGCCCCATTGGGTCATTGGGGCGGGTAGACCCGTGACCCGTTCTTGAGTACTCCGGGTCTAGGGTCGGGTCGGGGCTTGGCCGACCCGCCCCAACCCGACCCGCACTACTAACATCTTATGAAACCGCTTTATTACTATAATGATTTATTAATCTTTTTAGATATAAGTGATTCTAGAATGGATATTAAAATGTCCCAGTCAATATCTATAGAAAAAATTAGAGTATTAAGTTGCGTCATTGATAATTATACAATAACATATGTATATATTTTCTGAATTATTATTGTAGACATCATTTTTATTAACTTCCCATAGACACATTATTATTTGTATTTCATTTATATTTGGTGATAACGAGTATAAACAAATAAATATATGCACGTTGCTACATAATTTTGAATCAATGCATAGAGACTCATCGGGTCTTGGGGCGGGTCGGGTGTACCTTGACCCGTACGGGTCTCGGGTACGGGGCAAAATTCCAGACCCGCACCGGGTCTACGGGGCGGGTCTGGGGCAAGGTCTAAAAAATCCGGGTCGGGTATGGGGCACTAAAAACCCGCCCCAACCCGCCCCATTGCCATTCCTACATATGACAAGGCATGCGAGACAATGCCTAGGGTAGGATTCTACCGTTTTGTAGAATCGTGCTGGTGGTAACGCATAGCAGCTACTACCGCCCATCTCGAGACACACTCCCAAAATCAAAGGTGCACCCAATCAAATCACAGAGTAATAGAATGGTATCGAAGAAGCATGCTCGATCGGAGGTGCGACCTCACTTAGCCCAGGTATAGCTCCTGTTTTAGCCACATCAAGCTGACTCGCGGGAGTCAAGGCTGCGTTAATATCTCATATAGACGTCGCCAAACCATCCTACTTTGTTTTGGAATCTCCACCACGTACACAAGTGTTAAAGTGGTTTTCGGTATTGGCAGAGAGTATGACAATATCTGATCTCAGTCTCTATAACAACCAAACGCTTATTTCACACCGTGGTCATTTTCATTTCAAACAGTTTATATTCTTATCAAAATATCATATTCATTTCAAAATCATAACACTTTCGAAATCATATTCACTTAAAATCGTGTTCATTTCCAAAAATCATAACAACGAAATAGGTTAAACCATCATATCCAAGTATTCGCATTTTAAATCCATTAAATCTAAGTCATAACGGTTCCAACTAAAACAGTTTAAATATTGAATATACTATATATATTGAAATAGTAAAAAAAAAGTTTATATTTAAAAATAGGTTATAGATTAAAAATAGTTTATATATTAAGAATAGTTTACATATTAAAAGAGTTTATCGAAATAGTTTCAAATTAGAATTGTTTCTTCCAATTTCACAAATCAATTCAAATTCTCATTAAACCATTTTTAATTTATATCGATTCCAAATCTAGGTTTGAACTTCAAATTTTAAACCATTCCCAATTCAATAGGTTTCAAAGTTTAAATATTCAAATAATTCATAATAACTCAATTTGATACATTCCATTTATATTCCAAAATTCAACTTTTTTTTTAAATTTGAAATTATTCACTTGATCATTTTAAATAACTTTTAAATAAAATCCCAAATTACAAATTTAAATCAAAATTGAATATCTAACTTCAATTATATTTAATTTGAAATTATTCACATAATCACCCTTTTAAAATCAAGATGTTAAGTTATAAAATCATATCTTTAAGAATCTTAAAATCAATAAGTTTTCAAATCAATTTTGTTTAAATTCAATTACAAATCACTCCTTATTTAAATTCAATTATTAACCAATTTAAATGTCGAGTAAACTTTAATTCATCTTTCCAACCTCTATTTATTAAAGTTATTACAAAATCTATCTTAAAAGATTTATATAGATATTAAATAGATATCCTAATATATTACATATATATATTATTAGTTAAATTAAATTATTAATAAAATTTATTATATTAATTATTATTAAATTAAATATTATTATTATTAAATATATTTTAAATCTTATTATATATATATATAAATAATAAAGTTATAAGTAAAATTTTATAATTTACATTTTAAAACTTAACTTATAATTTTAAAATTTCCAAAACATATAGTTTTAAAAATCTAAATTTTACACATATATTAAAATTAAAATCTTTATATTATATTTAAAAATCAATATTTAATAAAACCCATATATTTCAAAAATTTAGAAATCATTTAAAAATAAACCTAACGGTGTCCGTATATAATTTTCTATCCTATGGTCTAGTGATACAGATATTTATCATTTCAATCCATAATTTAAGTTTAATATTTTTATGGGTATATCATTTCAACCCGCAATCCCAAAATTTAAATTCAATATAATCGCTTGGGTTTATCATTTCAACCCATAACGATTTTTTCCTAATCTATAAAATCATTCGGGTATGTATCATTTCAACTCATAGGGAGAACAAATAACAACATAAAATAACATATCATATCAATAGCAAATATGATCAAAATTGTCAAATTAAATATGATATACACATACTAATAGGTTATTGGTGTCAATAATGCCAATTATAATAGGTGAACCAATGCAAATAATATCATATCATATTTAAACGGTTTAATTACTAACAAATTCAATTCTAATAACATATTTCAATCGTCATTTCATGTGATTTACTAAATATACGAATGTTAATCGTGAGTGATCGTTCGCCTTTCGAGGCTAGAGAAACCCGAAAACAAGATGAAAATGGACACGGATAAGCACAGATAACTGACAAAGCTAGAAAACTGATGCTGGAATGCGGATTCGGACAGCGGCAAGCTAGATACCGCTGCGAAAAATTCGACAGGGGGAAATAAATCAAGGGACAGTTTGGCACAGGTCCCTAATAAGTTTCAAAATACACAAAAACCCCAGTAAAATAAAGTTTGTAAATTAGGTCCCTAGAATTAAGTTACTGAATAATGACATACACTTATGCAATTATTCAGTGAATAATTGCAGACATTTATGCAATTATATCAAAAAATTGCGGAAAATTCCGCAATTATTCATCCAAAAAATTGCGGAAAATTCCGCAATTATTCACCCAAAAAATTGCGGAAATTAACGCAATATTTTCAAAAAGTTGCGGAAAATTCCGCAATTATTCACCAAAAAAATTGCATAACTATATGCAATTACTTAGTAACTTAATTCTAGGGACCTAATTTACACACTTTTTTTTACTGGGGTCTTTGTGTATTTTGAAACTTACTAGGGACCTGAGCCTAATATTATGGACAGAATTCCAAAATCAATATTCAATTTAAAACACATATTCAAAATAAAATCTTCATATCATAAAAACCTATATTTAATAAAACACATATATTAAAATCAATATATATATATATATATATATATATATATTAGGACATTCTTTTGTTATGTTCAGTTACAACTCTCGTACATGAAACAAAGTTTGTTAACGTGAATAGCATCATAAATTTAAGTGCCGTAAAAAATAATATTTCCATAGTGCACGAATTTATTATAGTAATAAGAAGACAATAATTTTTTTTTGGACCTGCGTATATGAGGGGAAGAGAGGATTGAATACAAGCTGTTGCTTCAGGTATGAAGGAGGACGAGTTGCTTGGCGTGGCGGCTGCTGTCCAGACGAGGCGGGGTCAGGGATTGGACAACCAGCCGTGTCTCTTGGAAAGGAGCACGGGCTGATCGCGAGGCTGCAGGCTACAAAGGAGTGGAGGGCTGGCAGGCTTACGAGGGGAGAGGTCGAGAGGGTTAGTGATGCGGTGGAGGAGAGCGTTTGTGGTGGAGGGTATGCATGGGGTGAGCACATGGGGAAAAAGGCGACTACTGGTCTAGCCAGGGTGCTGCGGCGTGTACCAGGTGGAGAAGTGGATAGCGTGGAAGCGGGTTGGAGAGGTGGATGCGCAGGTGATGGTGTAAGGCGGCAGATGGTGGACAGGGCAGCGCTCGGCTTACAGTGGGAAGGTTGGAAAAATGGAAGAGTGATTGGCCGAGATGCTCAGTGGGGTCTCATGGATGCTGACATGTTCGAGAGGGAGGCTAGGTTTGTTGGCGTGTATGTAGTCAGGTGACGTGGCTATGGCTAAATGTTGGAGCAGGCGGATCCGATGGTGGGGGACGTAGAGGGACAAGGTGGAACGACCGTTGTGGGGTGGACAGAGATATGGTTCGGAAGAAGGGCGGCAGTAGGGGAGGCTTAGGGAAAGAGATGGTCGGCGTGGGTTTGGAGAAACGTTGTTGGGTGGCACGCAAAACTCCAAAATAATATATGCAGCTACATATATATATCATTTTATAAAACGACAGCATAGAGAAAGGCAGGCTTCAGAAAACCATTGAATAAGCTTTTCGTATATTATTATTAAATTTTTTTCTTCAGAATGTAACCAAAGAAGAAGAGAGAAAGATAATAGAACGAATAGCAACATATATTGAACCAATAGGAATGGGAAAAGTAAATAGTTAAATTTATGGAAATAACAAATATAGTGGCCATTGCTTTCTCATGTGGACAAACGAATGGACATAGGAAACAAAAGACCCAAAACTATAACCGACACGGCTAACCGTTTCGTAGATTTCGGCGCGTAACGGACACCTTAATGTACAAATGAATATACTGCGGAGATCTGCACGACGAGACGAATAAAATGGTACACAGATATCAGCAATACGATCATCTTAGCAAAATTTGACATTTTGCTGCAAAAATGCTGCTAAAACGCCGAAAATAAGATAAATGGAGCTATAGCAGTCCAAATTTGGCGAAACGAAATATGACGTCTCACTCAGAAAATGGTCTACATTTTTATTATAGAAAAATATTCAGATTTCAAAATATTTTATTTTCATCAAATTAACTGATTTTAAATTAAATTAAAAATTACACATCAGAACTAAATTTCATATTTTTCGATGAAAATCTGACACTTGTTACGTTTAAATAGACGTATTTCAAATACCAAATTTTCATTGCAAAATTTTATTGTTTAATTTCATGAAAAATTTAGTTAATTACGTTATTTAAAATCATTAAAATTTACGGGTCGTTACAAGATCGGTATGGGGTGACAAAGAAGGTCCCATAGGGCAACATTCTAAAATTTAAGACATTTGGAGTTTGTATGCTCGAGTTATGGGCAAAAGAAGATGGAGCGGCATTGATGGATCGGTGGTAATTTACTTGGAGTCCAACCCTAGAAAATCTGTTATCTGCTTGAAGTCAGCCCATGGTTCACTCGGAGTCGCGGAATTTGAAGTTCTGGGTCAGTGTTGAATGCTGCTTGGAGTCATTTGCACGTTTGCTTAGGGTTTGGTACTGAACGATGGGTAGCATTCGGTGATGAATGGTACTTGGAGTCAAATTAGTGTTTGCTTAGAGAAAATCTTGGTTTTACCCCAGTCTTACTTTGGACCAGAATTTTCAGGGCTTGCTTCGAGTCAAATGGGCGATTACTCGAATCCGACTTCGGGCCAGAACTTTCAGAATCTTCTACAAGTCAAATAGATGATTACTTCGGGTCTGACTTTGGATCAACCCTGAAATGAGTTTTTCGATGACTATTTCGATGATTTTGATGATTTTTCAAGACGACCACTCATGACTCGATGTTGGGGGTTCTATGATGGAAAGTGATGGCTTTGATGATGGATAGCTAATGTTATTGTGATTGAGGCGGGGCTGACCTTCAGTTGATGGGGTCAGTACCGATCCCAATGGTAGGACCAGTACCGATCCCTTGAGATTGAGTAGGATCGGTCCCCGCCTTCTACACCATGGTCCCAGTGTTATGTACTGCCGTTTTCTACATTTTGTTCCTTCGGTTTTGGTCCGATGATATGGAACCTTCTGCTCTTAATTTGGAGTCGGGTCTCTCCTACACTTCCCATGGCGGGCGTTGTCATCGGGACCCTGTTCTCTTGGATTTGTTTCTCTAGTTCTACACGGGTATTCTAGATCTCTTTTGGCACTTTCTCCATATTCGCCTTAGTGATTATTCAAGAGGAAGCTTGTACATCCATGCTCCCTATGTGCTCCACCTTCTAGAAGAGCGGTTCCATGGTCTCTACTGCTTTATCGACATGTCATGAGGAGGTAGCAATGGCCTTTTCCTTCCTAGGAAGCATTGTAGTTAGTTTCTTGTAGGCTTTTTTCAAGTCTGAATAGAATAGGAAACTTTGTGAAGATGAATCTAGATCTCTTCCTCGGACTTGTGCAATCCAACGGCAGAATAGGGATCCAATGATGTTGAGAATCGCTTTCTCAGTAAAAGCACCAAAATGTTTGCACCAAAATTGGTCACAAACACCCAATAGAGTTCTAGTAGAGATTAAATAAAGGATAAAATTAAAACAGAGCATAAAAAATGTAAATCAGACATAGATTTTTACAGTGGTTCGGCAATCTGGGCATACATCCACTTTATATTTTTATTGATCTTGCACTTGATTATGATTACAAGAATGTTTAGACCAGCTGGGATCCGGCATTACAAAAATAAAGAATAGTAATGGCAGAGCCTTGGCGACAGAAAGAAGGTCCCTCTTATGGAGAATGATTACTGAATTTATAGGGGAAGACGACTGAATATCTTCCTGAAATTTCACAGGTAGAATCTCATGATGTAGAAGAGGTCACCCAAAAAGTTTCGTGGCCCAAATCCCAAGTATGAGTGATGGGGGAAGATCGATCAAGATGGCCATATAAGGCCATGTGATCGCTCCAGTAGGTCGTCTTGATGTTGGCTTCATGTTTCTAAATTTTGTTTGGATAGTCACCTACATGTTTTATGGAGATATTGATGAATCTTTGATGCGTTGAACTGTTGGGCTGATACGATCTGTTCCCCTTTCTAGAAAAGTAATACAATCTGATTCCCTGCCTAGGGAAGTAATACGATCCGATCCCCTATTTAGAGAAGTAATACGATCTGATCAACTACTTAGGGAAGGGATACGTACCGATCCTTTGCTTAGGGAAGGATAGGTACTGATCCCCTGCCTAGGGGAGGGATAGGTACTGATCCCCTGCCTAAGGGAGAGATAGGTACCGATCCCCTACCTAGGGGAGGGATCAGCGCCTATCCCATGCCTAGGGGAGGTACTATTACATACTTAGAATGTTCTGTAGAGTCTATCACTTTGTTTCGCTTGATCGTTGCTTCATACCATCGTCTATGCTTGATCTATGAACCCCAGAGTCATCTCTCTAGGTTACGGGCCTTGATGATAGTCGTGTCTAACTTGTCCAGTCGGTCTAAATATAGCCGGGTCAAAAGGCCAAATAACAGTTCTTAGTTCAATAATAACAATTATTATTAACAGAACTGCTCTGGCCAGAGATTTTATCTTTGAGTTGACTGTGATACTAACCCCATATAACCGAGGAGGCGAATCCTCTCTTGAATATGTTTCGCTTCCAATACTTCCATTCGACCCAATTATAGTCATTCTATGGATGTCATGCCATGATTTTACTACAATCAAAGTGGAGCTTTCATATTGAAGATCAACAATATTCTCAAGTCGTGAGAACTGTGTAAATCAGCCACATTGATATTTTCTATTTGATCTTAGTTATATTAACCAATAGAAAATTATCGAGTGAGTAATTCCATAGCTGTCCAACAACTATCAGTACATAATCCTTTGGTGCCTCCAGCAGTCATGAGCAATACACCACCCAACATTTGGAGAGCTTTACGTACTCCAGTGTTAACGGATACTTCTATATCCAGTCTCGATGTATCTTGATTAAGAATATTTAAATCATGTGTTTATTATAATGTGATACAATACTCATGATTACAACTATTTGTAATTACTATCACAAACACACAATTTATGGATTCTCTATAAAATATATTTTAATTAAATATTTAATTATCTATAACACATTATAATAAATATATAAAAGAAAGAAAAACACCTTTATTACAAACGAGAATTGATTACAGAGTTAATTAATTTACAGTAAATTATAGGATTTCCCCTAGGGCATACCTCAAACTCTACCAGTATTCACCTCATTTACATATCAAAATTTTTAGTAAAAAACAAATGCCAACTTTTGTCATTGTCTAAATTTAAATGGCTGACCACACTTGTATATAAGAATATTTCGAAATGTTTACGATTGGATCAAAATATTTTAACTTTATTTCAGCTGTTAATAAAAATATAACACTAAGGAACAAAGTTTAGGTCTCGTTAATTAAAATGAGATTGAGATGGCCTAAATGATAACAAAAAAAATTCCTTGATGGAAAATCAATCCAGCGAACATAAAATTCCATGATTTATTTTCAAAAGTATAAATAAGTTCAAGATAAACTTGGTTACACTAATCACCAAAGAGATTCCATTCTTAATCTTTTCGCTCTGGTTATCAACATTGAATATGGGGCTTCAAATGCTTTGACTTATCCAAACCCATAATTATTTATGCATATATGCATGTATGGAAAAGTAAAGGAAGCACTCAACCATGGATCATACTATTTATATGAATTGTTGTATATGTAGTCAGTAATAATTTAAGTATAATCCAATCTTTGATGAGTCTATACTCAACATCAATCATGTGGAGGGTATGGTCACACTCTTCAAATGTTGCTTTTATAGAGAATTGATCATATTAAAATTAACATAAAGTTTAATTTACTGCATATCTTCGGTAATATATAATAAGTTCGCATTTTCTAGAACATACTACAAAGAAAATTTTCATTAGATCATAAGTTATACTCTATCATCAATCAAGACTTTTTATGCACCATCAAGGTGATTAACATCTCAAAATTTTATATATTGTCTTTTCTCTAAAACCAACTTGGTCTCCAATAAATTGAAACTGGTTTTGGATTGAGAAAAGTTCCAAATTTCTAAATAACTAGGAATGAACACTTTATCTTGAATATTAAAAAACAACTAAAAGATGAATGCTTCATTTTTTTAATTTGTCCCTAATTACATCCAAAAATCAATTTTAGTAATTTTAAATCACTTTTGAACCCAAAGCAGTCTTAAAGTAGACACTAATACATATTCAAATTCAGTTCTTAGCCTTTTATAATCACTAATTGCACTAATTGAAAACTAAGTATACATCTTAACCTTTAATATCCTAAATCTAATTTGGAAGGTACGATTCTATGTGCCTATTTTCAATACCCATCATGTCCCTTCATTGTCTCAACCACTCATTAATTAAAATATTGAATGATTTTCAAAATTAAATGAATTGGATAAAACTTAGTGAACACATGTACATCTAAGCATTTGGGAACATGTGGGGTGCGTTTGCAAGAAAGTGAAACATGTATCAAAAAGGAGAATACTGAAGAAGTTTGGTAATTAAAGAGAAGGGAAATAAAAATGGATTGAATTATGGATTTCCTAATTTATTATTGTTGATTATAATTTGTTATAGCTATAACATAATAAATGTATCTATCTTCGCTTGGGTGTCGAGGCGACATCATGAATAAAACCCCTAATGTTGTGCTGATGTGCAATGTGAAGATGGAATATAGGCTTTTGAAAAAATTATTGATAGCTTCAAAGTTTCATCTCCAAGCTTTTGCTTTATCACATAAGTTCCTTCCCATTTTTGACCAAGTGCCCTTGAGTTCGGAAAGACTTGTTTCAAAATGAGATTGTCTATCTCAATCTTATAGTTTTGGACATTGGTATTGAACTACTATATCACTCTTTGTTGGTCAGCGGCTACTCTTAAATTTCCTCTTTTTTGCTTTTCCTCTTCCAAGTAGAGGAATGCTAGAAATATCTCATCATTCATCTTGGGGTTGTAATGCATACGTTGATGAGAAGAGATTTCTACCTTAATCAGAATTGTTTCACTCATTCTATATGCCAGTTCAATGGAGTATAACCAATTATAGATTTCTTTTTTGTCCAATAAGCCCATAATGGTATTGGTAACTCATTAATCCAATTTTATTTTGCTCGTTTCAACCATTTCTTGATGAAGGAGTTAATGATCTTGGTCATCGTATCACCCGTCTATTCACTTGTGGATGCGCTACTGCCAAAGAAATCTTTTGAATTTGATACAACGAGCTCTTAAATTGAGCTTCATTGTAGATGGTGACCTTTTAAGGTATTTTGAAGTTGCATATAATATTTTTAGCTACAAAGTAGATCAATTTCTTGAAGTGATAGTGGTGAGTTGATCTAACTCAATCCACTTAGTAAAATAGTCCACCGCAATAATCGCGTATTTTGCTCCTCCTCGTGCCATCGGTAGCACTCCAATCATGTATATTCCTCAATACTGCAAATGACCATGGGTTAACCATTTGTGTAAGCTTGTTGAATGAGGTTGTTGGTATCATCGCAAACCCCTAGCACCAGTCACATCATTTGGAAAATTCCATTGCATCTCGATTGATAATGGACTATTATAATACATATCATTGAACCTAATTTGCTAAAATTTTCCGTGTGATCTCTATACTTAGCAAGGGGTTGAGAATCCTCTTTGAAATAATACGTCATCATACATAATACTGATAGGGTTAAGGGTGTGCCCTAAGGGCAATTATGTAATTGATTACGCAACTTAACTCTGATAGAAGAATCTTGTTTAAAATGATGTATGTGTCCAGTTTATTTTTGTCTTTTATATAAATCTTATTATATAGAGATACAAATAAGGAATTAAATATATTAAACATATATAAGTACAGAATCGTTAGGAGAAGTTTTTACCAATTGCAGTTATGAAAATGTTTGTAATTAACCATGAGTATTGATTTAATAAATAAATATAGATATATAAATAAAAACTTACTTCTTAAACGTTCCTAGTCGAGATGTATCGAGAAAAAAGATCAATTCATCTATTGATACTGGTATATGTAATGCTCTCCATATGATGGATAGTGATTTACTCATGACTGTTGGAAGCACCAAGAGGTTACGTACTTGTTGTTTCGAACAATCGCAAAAAGACTCAACGAGAGTCTTTTATATAGGTTAATATAACTAAGTCAAAATAGAAGATCTTAGGGTAACAATGTATTGTAGTCTTCTGACTTAAGAGTACGGTCAAACTTAAGTATGTAGATTGTACTTTGATTATGGTCAAGCACATGGTATGACGACCGTGTTATGACCTTATTTGGGTACACGTTTAAATTCTTGAAGTGAAACATAACCAAAGAGAGGATTCATCTCCTTTGTTATAGAAGGTCGGTATCACCGTATTGTTGGATCCAATCTGTTATGCAATGGGTAGTTCGGGGTAAATTTTCAAAAAAATATTCCGAAGATGGATCTATATTGGGCTTATATAAATAATTATTTCTCATTAAATCAAATTTAATATATCAAATATTGTTTTATATCATTATATATATAAGGTTTTATCTTATGTTAAATTTGACATGAATGGGAGATATAATATAAAGTAATAGATATATCTACACTAAACATGTGTATAATACACACACTCGCACACACACACATGCATATATAGTTATTGGGATTTATAACCAATGTATATATATATATGCATAAAATATACTATACATATGTATATGAGGTCCTTCATATACATATAAGTTATATATATATTTACATATACATATACACATATACATACATAATATACACATATGTTTATATGCATTAAAATATATGTATATGCTTTGTATACATATATATTTAATACCATATATTTTTTTCTATACACACACACACACATGTTAAATGACTTGTACTTAAAACATTAGGTAAATGTATTTCATTAAACCTGAAATTAGTGTGTGTGTGTGTAAACACATATATGTTTTCAAATATCATTTAAATGTAAAATATCTCTTGTTTACTAAGTCAAATATATATATATATGCACATGTTTCATATATTATTTAAATATAAAATGGCTTCTGTTTAAATAACTTTTACTAAGTCAAATGATTATTATGTTGAATAATATTACCAAGAATAAAATTTAAAATATATACAAATAACATTATGCTAAAAATATTTGCATAAGATATAAATATAATATATCATTACATATCTAATTAATGTTATATAATTTAATAAACACACACACACACACATAAGTATTCATAATATTATATTATAATAAAAAATCTAAAAATAAAATGTAGATACACATAAGTTAAAAGGTGCCTTTTTAATAAAAATAAAAGGCTGAAAATATGTATATATGAGAAATATTTAACATACATGCAAATATGTATTAACGTTATTTAAAAAAATATATGTATGTATATATATATACACATTACTTAAAAACTGAAAATAAAATATATAGTGTATTATGTCATAAAATAATTATTTTAGAATAACATTATTTCAAATAAATTTTCATGTTTAGGTTGTATTGAATTTTGTTTTGAAATTAAAATCAATTTTCGGTTGTGTGTGTGTGTATAGACACACACGCATACATGTGGATTTTTGTGCGTATGTGTGTATAATTTAAAATAATATTAAAATTAATGTTTATATCGATGTAAAGTAAAATGTTTGTAGCCAATAATATATAGATGAGATTTGGAGTCTATAGTGTGAATATAGAAAAAGTTTACCTCTTAAATCTTGGTTGTTCGTTACACATCGATATGAATGTTTCCTATTGGGATCGGTGTCTCCCTTACTTAAGTTTGCAAGGCTCACAACAATACACCGGTGAGAGATAGACTTTGTGTTTGGGAGAGATTAGAAAAAGAGTTTGGCTATGAAGGGAGAAGACAAAGAGAAATGAAGCAGGAAATAATGAGGAAGCTAGGTTTATATAAGAGAGTATAAAGAGATATATTCCCTAAAATATCTCCTTCTTTTAGTCTTTCTCTTAATTCAGACCATGCCACCACACCAATCCACATGCATAACCGACCCCCTTCTCTCTACCTTAAGGTTTTCAGCCTATATATTGTTATATTTAAATCAAAATTTAATTATTACTTCAATATTTAATCTTATTTTATATTGTGCATATATAACTATTATATTCGCCCATTAATAGGAGCATCCTCAAAATTTTAAAAGTAACTCCAAAATTACTAAAGTTACCCTAAATATTAAAATAGTCAAAAGGTAATATTATAATAATATTAGTTATAGTTAATTTATAGTATACCAATTAAATTGGGTGATATTTTAAAGACTACATAGATTCTATTGTGGAACTCACTGGTGTGGTTTCGGTTAGTGATTAATCTTGTACACTTCAAATATTGATGTTCACACATCACCTTAGCTGACAGTGTGACTCATCGCTTTTGGATTTTTAAAGTAAACTCGTGCTTTAAGAAACACCTTTAAACAACTATATATTATATGCACATTCTCTTTGTCACCTGTGTATCACTTTTGATACCTAGAGCTAGGCCTATCAATGGATAATTTCGAATACAAATGGTGCCATTTGTATCCGTATTCGAAATCATTTTCGAATATTGGATATCCACATCAACGGATACAGATGGATATTAGATAACTATCATATACATTAAGGACCGATAAATCAAAAACATAAATGAATTTTTTTAGTTTAACATAAACGTTTTTCAATTTGATTGATTATTAAAGAGTTAAAAACAAAAAAATTATTATAATAAATAATTTTGAGCAATTAATATGCATTAAGTGCGTATAGTTTGAACTTCTAACTTAATACAACAATAAATAAATATCTTTCATTATATTAAAATACCATAATTTAAAATATAATTTTACAAAAAACCAGAAGGATAATTTTCAGATGCGGATGCCTTCATATCCGCATCCACATCCGCATCCACTTTTCTGGATATCAGATATTTATCCGCTTTTTAGATATGGACGGATTTTTCGGGTATCCATTAACAACCCTACTTAGAGTTTGGTCTTTGTCAAAGCTCTATGTACCCAATAAATTTTAATAATAATACAACAATAAATATTTTAATTAAAGGTGATGAATAAATTAACTAAAATAATAGAGGAGAAAAATGGTCATTTTTCCAGCTTTGGTATTTGATGACAGGATTTATTCCATTGTGACTGACTCATTTCTAATTAAGATAGCATATAAGTTTGTCTGGATTGGTGGTTGTATGTAGTAAATACAGGCAAAATAGTAGATAGTGGACTTTGGCTTCAAAACTCGAATTCAAATAAAAAACTAACCGTTTAAAATTCCCTCCGCCTATAAATACCACTCCTATTCATACATTTCTTTTCTTTTCAAATCATTCCACAATTTCACTCTTCCTCTTCTTCCCACTTCTTCATCAAACTTTGATAATTCATAACTTCCCCGCTTCTCAACGAATTTCGACGAAACTAGCAAATCGAAGGGTGAAAAGAATATTATGATCACATATCACTTTGGAGGTAGAAAATAGAAGACCATAGGTGTTGCGAACCCAGATAGAGAAGAACAATGATGAAATCTTGTACACCATTTTACTCCTTCGCTATCAAATTTCAAAATGGCATATCTCTCTCATTCTTAATGATTTCGTCGAAACGGCCATAGTGATGAGAACTATAATCTGACGTAGGAATTTGGGCAAATTATGGAGGTCGCTGAGCCTTAAAAGAATATGAGCGAAGGATTGAAGTTGATCGAAGCAATTTTGTGGTGAGTGATTCCTTCTTTACCCATCGTATAAAGCTTAGATAATGCCAAAATAATGATAAGTAGTCTATATTAAAACTCATTGAAAGATTAACCACTGAATTAAATGAATTATACTTGGTTTTGGGTAGGAATTTGTTTTAAAGTAACAAATTAGGCAAAGTCAAATAATTCCTAAATGTGAAAGAAATAATCTTCAAAACCTAAGATATTTAGCCCCTATGGAGTACATTCGAAGTATAATGTGTTAGGAAAAAAATAGGATTAACCGAAGGTAGATGAAAGATACAAAATGGAAAAACAACAAAGAGATGCACTTAGGAAATCTTTTTGAGTGCATAACCGATCGATGACAGCCAACAATTGGTGTGCAGGTCATAACCGGTCGATCGATTATTTAAACTAGCTGATCGGTTAGCCTCTGATTAGGCCATGTTAAACTTGGACCGAACCGGATAGAATCAAGTTGAATGTAGTTTTGTTTATGGGATTTTGAGAAATGTTTTGGAGCTATTTTAAAGGAGATACAGATACTACGAAGCCAAGGAGGAATACGTTGACATTAAGTGTTATGTGTATGTGGACTGGTATATTTTTTTGTAATAGAATTGTTCGATGTTGATATGATTGTTTACGGACCTGTGGCGCAAGTAGGTGGTCCCAGATGTGATGCTCCTTTGTAGTATATGAGGCGAGTCCAAGAGGAGGGGTGAATGTAAGTGTTCCTATAGTGCATGAGGCAAGTCTATGATGTGAGTCCAATTCTGTGTTCCAAGCGTGGACAATTGGCTATCCTATAGCACATGAGGCGAGCCCAGTTAGTGGGTCCAGCACATAATTGTTTTACAATGCATGACCAAACATATAATATTAGTTAGGAACATGATCATGTTATAGATTTACGCGTTAGACAATGATCATGTTATAGCATTATCTTTATAGTATATGTGGAGTAAGTATTACACACTCATTCAGACTTATGTCTGGCCTACTTCTGTTTTTCCCTTTTATTTATAACACTAGGTTAATAGAGCTTGAAGTCGTGTTGGAGCATGAACCAAGGACCTGGATGTATATATTGTAAATAAACGACTTAACTTAATTTATATGGTATGGATTGGGATTGGATTTGATATGTAAAATCTTACAATGTAACGTAGGTTTACATGGTATGATTACTGAATAAATGATGGTTATTTGATATTATATTTTATTTTCTTCTACTGCGAAATTCAGATAGTTTATAATTATAAATGTGTTATTTTTTTATTATCATATCCTAACGACTCATTCTTTCCGACTTTCGAGGTATTCACGTTAGTTCGGGTGTTAAACCCGAAGGTTAAAAAAGGCAGATTATTACACTCTATCGATATCCATATACAACTGTATATAGTCCATCTCAAAAGTCCTTAGTTCGATTACAACATTTATTATTAATCAATATACTTTGGCCAAAGATTTTGACCTTGAGTTGACCACAGTTGACCGTGATGTCGACCTCTTACAACAAAGTTGACGAATTCTATATTGAATAGTGATTCACTTCAACGCTTCAACTTAAACCCAATTTTAGTCGTATCACGAATGTTATGCCATGATCTAACTCTAATCAAAGTGAAGTTTTCACATCAAAGTTCCAACGTATTGTCATGGCAAAAGAATTGCATAAATCATCACATTGAGATTTCCTATTTGACATATTTGTTATTAACCAATAAAAAACTCTCGATCGAGTCATTTTGTAGTTATCCTATAACTACAAGCACGCAATCCCTTGATGCCCCCAGCATAATACACTGCCTAACATTTGGAGAGCGTTACATATTCTAGTCTCAATAGATGTATCAAAATCCTTATCTCAAAACATCTTGTCCGGGAACATTCAAAACAAAATGTTATTTTAACTATGATTTAATACTCATGATTGTAAACCATTTGCAATTTTTTTAACTGATACTTTATTTACAAAACAAAAAATTTACAAAGTTATAAAGCTGGTGTCTCGAGGTAATAACAACAACAATAAGTCACCTGAATACACCTATACGAGACAGCTAGCAAGGAGTACTACAAAGGGCTACATGTCGTATGAAGTATATTGAAAAAATACACATTATTATACCAAGTATTAACTTTGACCAAAATATAGACAAAGACTTCAATAGGATCACATGAAAACAAATCCCAAATCAAGCTTTTAACTAAAAATGCTGGCATCGAAGATAACTCCAACATGTCATGAAAACAATAGGTAGAATCCAAGTAGAAACATGGCGAAAAAACTCAAAAAGACTTGGCTCTGTTATCAACGAAAGCTAGGGCTGTTAATCTTGTACGAGTGTCCGTTCGAGTCCATAGCCAAAAAAGTCCATCCGAGTCCGTTCGAATTTCATTTTGGACATAAATTAGAACAACGAAATTTGTACGAGTAAAAATCTCGTTCGATCCGTGTTCGTTCGAATTCATCTAAATTTCTTATAATTCAGTATATCCACTAATTTTGACAACAGTTTGGTTGATTGATTAAATAATTCATAAAATGTTTATACTTCAGTACATACTGATAAAAATAATATAGCTGATAGAAACTTATTAAAGAGCATAAAATCTGATGTAAATAATAATGTACGTCCGTGTCCGTTTGAATCTGTGGTCGAAAAACATCTGTCCGTGTCCGTTCGATTTCATTTAGGACATGAATTAGGGCAACAAAATTTACATGAGCATAAATCTTATCCGGTCCGTGTCTAGTCCAATTTCATTTAAGAAAGAAACTAAACACAGCTTTGTCCAATTCGGTTCGATTGATTTACACCCATAGTGGAAGCATAGTCAATGTTATGAAATATAGGAAGTTTGCATTTTTTTTGCACTTGAAGTGAATGAATTAGTCGAATATTCAAAGGCGGATTGACACCTTTAAAAACTCTATCATTGCATTCACACAAAATACTCTAAATGAGTGTTGTAATTACCACTGTTGCAAGTTTCATGTATTATTGTGCCATTCTAGTAGCTCTATTCTTTATCTGATGTAATTCCATTAGTAATTCGAGTAATGACACTAAAAAAAGATGTTCATTAGTTTCAACACCATTCTCACATAAGCTGCATGCATCATTCATAGAAGGATCCCGCTCTTTGTTTTTAGATTTAGTGTTGCGTTTGTTTATTCTAACAAGAAAAGTGAAAATCGACACTTTAGGGACAAATAATTTCCCCCAAACTAATTTACACTATTAATCTATAGAGGGAAAGGTAGTTCCAATTAAATTCAAAGCGATTTGATGTTGAAATGCCCATTAATATCATGTTTGAACTTCCAATAATCTCTTGGCACCAGCATCACTGTTAACCTAAACTATATGGCTATAAACATGTCGAGGAAAACAAGAAGGGTTATATCTTCATTCCCATCAGTAAAAAGAGATGAGACCATCTTGTTGGGGCCTCTAAGCATGCTAAATGCTAGCCATCCCTTAAATCCATAAGAAGATCGCTATGAATCCAAGGCATAAACCATAAATTAGTGGTGCGCCCACTAGCAATTACCTTTATGATTGAGCCTTTGACACTTTGTCTTGTTCTTAAAATACATTTAAAAATATAAGAAGCATTGGGATCTTCTTGCATGATCCTATTATTATATCTTCTTTTAGTCCATTTAGCCCATGGGCAATTTTCATTGATATACCTCTATAGCAACTTTGTAGCATTAGTCTTCATTAATATACCTTTCATTTTTGGCTTACACACATTATCCTATTTAAGCTTGTGCAATTTACTTTGCCGTACAAAATTAGCACAAACAGAATTTAGCACATTAATAACATTAACTGGAAATTGACAAAAATGTAACCAAAAATTTATAATTGGGTAGACAACAGATTTGACATCTCCAATCTTCCACTAATATTTAGTAGTCTAGTACTCCAGTGAGTGATATTATTATCAATTTTATCAATCAGATCACGAAAGTCTCTACACTTCAACTTGCTACTTGATAAGGGAAACCCTAAATATTTGGTAGGCAAATTGCCTTATTGAATAGCTTGAATATCCTTTATCATGTCCTTGTTTCGGCATCCTTACTGAAGAAAATAGTTAACTTATTTTCACTTATAGAAAGACTAATGTGCTATTTAATTTTACATTGATTCTAATAGATTCAACTCCTAAAACATTGGCTTTATAAATAACCAATATATCATCAACATATAATAGATGGGTGACGATAAGCTTAATATTATATATGGGCATGGTTTCTTTATTAAAAAAAATATATCAAATAATATGCTCAGATATTCCATGGTAATGAAAAAGAGATAGGGGAGAGGGGGTCCCCTTATCTCAAGCCATTAGAACTTGAAAAATAACCATGTGGGCCGTTATTTAACAAAACTGTAAATGTAAGGGTAGTGAAGTGGAGTTTTATCAACTGAATGAACTGAACACCATGTTGGGTCCGGTCCCGATTTGGAAGTGGAATAAACAGGTAAATTAAAAAATCTCTATTTTAATCTTAATGTGTCTACATAATCTATTAAGTAGCATTAGATCCATCTTTTCATTAAAATAAAATCATATTTTATTTAAAGATGTCATATTTATTCAATTAATCATATTAATTAAATTTATTTAACATTCATTTTTAATATACCTAACATATTCATGCACCAACATGATAACATAATAATAAATAAGCATATGTATAACTATACATATACATATAGATATTGGGATTTATATATATTGTATATACATGTATATTATACTACATATATATTATACTTATATATATATGATAAATTCACATGCATATCAGGAGTATAAATGCCAATGTATGTACACATGTTTGAATATGTTATAATATATGTATATGGTTTGAATACACATATTAAAAAAACACACACAGATATATATATATAGTTTAGACCTATATATGTATGTAATATATGTATATATATTATCATGTGAATATAAGACAAATTTTATGTAAGATATATAAATAAGTTATTAAGTGAGACAACTCTCATTAATTTCCTTTTAAATGCCAAATCAAATAATCTTCAAATCCCACTTAGATCTATAATAAATCTAATTTGTTTATATTTCGTATACGTATTATATATCAAATTATTCATGTGTGTGTATGTGTGTGTGTATGTGTGTGCGTATTTGTATGTATAAATTTTACATATTTTAAAAATAGCCAAAATAAATATTATTTATACATATAAGGTAATTCAAATTTAGTAAAATAAGTATATATTTTAAATCTTACTTTACATTACAAAATAATACATATATATATATATATATTAAAATGTATACACGACTAAATTAATTATTGTTAAATACATATATTAACAATTTTTGATGTAGAAAATTTACACATTTTAAATCATAGTCCAATTGCATAATTATACACACAGATAAAATTTGACGGTAAATAAATTACAGTTTGTATAACATCATTAACATGATTAAAAGAATTCAACGCAAAACTATAAAAAAAAATATTATTACATATACATACATACATATATATATATATAGTTTTGAATTTCATTTATAAAACCACATTTATAACGATTGTAAATCAGAATAAAATCTATGGAAATAAAATATATTACATAGATCAAGATGGGACATGGGTTACCATATGAACACGTAAAATAATAAAAGAATTATACCTAACTAGATCTAGCCCTTCCTGACACCTCAATTTGAGAATTGACTCCTGGATTGCTTAAATCATAACTCGGTGTTGCAATACTTGAATATTTTATTGGATGTTCTTTGGGTGGAAAATAATTTTCAACTATAGGAGGAAGAAGGGATGAAGATGGCGGTCATGGATGAAGAAAGAAAAAGGGGAAAAGAAATTAAATGAATTAATATAGAAGATTTTCTTAAGGAGGATGAAAACCTTTCCCATTCCTCTTTTTTCCCATTCCTCTTTTTAAAGCCTTTCTTATTAATTCTCATTTAGCTCTAAGTCAATACCTAGACCAATATTTCCCTCCTATGGCTGGACATACATTTCTTATTTAATGGACCAAAGAATCCCAAAGTCCGTTTAGTAATTAAATATATTTAAAGCACTTTTAAATATATATCGATATCATATATCGATACATGTACATTGCATATATGTACATATCCAAATAATTACTAATAGCACCCAGAACGTTTCTAAGAGCTACCCTACTTACTAATAACTCCCCAAAGTTCAATAGTCCACAAATATTAATTAATTTAATTAATTATATCACTTTTGTTTGAACCAAAAATGGCACAAACACCCAATAGAAAGTAGAAGAAAATAAAAGGTGATGAAAACAAATTAAAAACAAGAAGAAAATGAACACAAAAGGTTTATAGTGGTTCGACGTACTCCGGTTTACGTCCACTCCAAAGATTTTGTTTATTTTTACTGTAGATTACAAGTACAATTTGCTTGGATTTGTATAAATCCGTGAATTTATAAAAAAAATGGCAGAGTATAGGTAGGGAAGATGAGAAAGAATATCCCTTGAATGAACCATGCCTTCTTTATTTATAAGGGTAGACGACTAAATATCTCATTGAAACTTCTTTTGCAGAATCTCATCGCAAAGACCAGGTCGCCCAAAAAATCTCAACTTCATATCCTCTTGGGTTGGGGATCGGTACCGACCCTTATACGTGGAGATTGGTATCGATCCTTATATATATGCAGGGACACTTAGAACCTTTTCGTGTTGGCTCACCTTGATGTTGGCTTCATGTTTCCAAGGTTGTTTTGCATAGTCATCTAGGTTTTTTTGCCCTTAATGGATCTACAGAAGGTTGAACTGTTGCTTTAGACCGTATATGGAGATTGCTAATACAATGCAAAGAAACTTTGGAATAGCACTTGAATCAGGCTCCATGTAGCTAGAGAAGAGTGTCATAGAGTTGGAGGCCACTCTGCATGTACCCTTAGAGATTGGTACAGAACCTTTATGTAGGGTGAAGCACTTCGTGAATTCAAGCATGTGGGATTGGTTCTCCCTAGGTGAGGGATCGGTACCTATCCCACACTTAGTCAAATTCAGCATGCGGGATCGGTACCCCCTAGTTGAGGGATGGTACCTATCCTACACTTAGTCAAATTCACCATATGGGACCGATATCTCCAAGGTGAGGGATTGGTACCTATCCCACACTTAGTCAAATCCAGCATGTGAGATTGATACCCCCTAGGTGAGGGATCGGACCTATCCCATAATTAGTTATTTTCTGACTTTGGAATTTTTTGGGATGGTTTGCCTCCATATTGTGGTCTTGATTGTACTTGAGTTTTGAGCTTTGTAGTCATTTCTCCGAGCTTCTTGCCTCGATAACTTTGAAATCTAACTTGTCGGGTTTGTCCATATACTGCCTGGTCAAAAGGCGAGATAACATTTGCTCCTGAAAGCATGCCTCGCGAATGGAAGGTGTGCTTTGCTCAAGAATATATGTAATGCCAAACTTCGCCGGTTGAACTCTCTAGCTACTTCAATCCCGATGAACCATTCAGCTCATTCGGATTCTCTTATCAATCATGGGTCATTCCAAACCCGTTACAGCCTAAGACTCTAAGCTATGTCTAAGTGTAATCTATACATCATCATCATTCCGATTTCATTCGGAGTTATTACATATCAAAATCGTCTCGTATTCATCTGAGAATTTTCAATTTTATTCCATAAGTCGTTCAAATCATTTTTTATCAAAATCAAATTTGTTTTCATTTTCAGGTTCGATCTCTCTGGTCGTTAATTGAATTCGTGACCATTCAGGGTCAACAGTTAAATCTATTGTTGTTCGGCTGGTGTTCAAATTCATGGTCGTTCGGGACTGATAATCAAATCCTTGGTCGTTTGAGACTGATAATCAAATTTGTAGATGTTCGGGGATGATGACCGTTCAAGGTCGGTAATAAGGTTCATGTTCTCTCTGGACTGATATATGGCCTATCCGGGCCCTTGCTAAGCCCAATCCACTCGCCCTCCGGTAGGGGACTTAACGATAAGCAAGCCCATCCAATCATTCTCCGATGAAGTGACCTACTCCCTGCATCGGTCCGACACTCCGGTTGGAACATAACATGATCCTTGCTGAGCCCAATCTGCTCGCTCTCCGACAAGGGGATCCAACGATAAGTAAACCCATCCACTCGCACTCCGATGAGGTGACTTACTCCTTCACTTCGGTTCCGTCTCTCTAGATATAACATAACGCGATCAAATCCATGGTTTGTTCGGACTCTTGCCGAGACCAATCCGCACGCTCTCCGACAAGGGGACTCGACAACAAGTAAACCCATCCGCTCATGCTCCGGTGAGGGGATTTACTTCTTGCACTCCAGTCCCTTCCCTCCAGACGGGACTTTACGAAGGTTAGTATCGCATAAGACCATCCGCTCACACTCTAGCAAGGGGACTTGCACCTTCCACTTTGTGCACTGGTCCCGTTCTTTCGGATGGGACATTAAAGCGATCAATATCACTTATCACATTAAATGTGGATTTCAATAATCAAATTCAAATATCAGAAACAATATAAAGCCTAACATCAAAGTAACTGCCTCGTTGGACATTACAGTCTAGCATCAAGCCCAGAGCATGCCTAAGGACCGTTTGGGTTCCCGTACATGAGTAAGTGTCTAGACTGTATTATTGCATGGTTTATTAAAAAAAGGGAAAATGGACCTTGAGAACCAGACCCAATTTCCTACCCTCCTGATCAAGAGATGAGCATCCTTGGCCTTGATCCAAGGCCATTTCCATTCGCCATGGATGACGGCTGCTACCATTCCGTCATCGTAGTTTGATTTCTTGCTTATTGCTGTAACCGGTTATCTCTGACATGTTTATCTATCAGATCCCGTAGGTGCTTGCAATCATTTGTGTTATTCCCATCCAGTTCATGGAATAGGCAGTACTTTCCATATATGCTTTCACGCTCTATGGCTTCTCACCTTATGGGCTTTCAATAGGGGAGTTGCCCCTAGTATCCAAGTAGATCCATTCCAGGGTCTCATTCAGATCAGTGTAAGAAGATAATTTCGATTCCACCCTCTACCACTTCGAGCCATCATATCCATCATCCATCCTTCGCTTTCCTTTGTCCTTGTTGGATACCTCTCTAGGCGGTCCTTTGCTTTTTACAACATTCACCTTTTCCTTATCGGCTTCAGTGTCCTCCTACCGCAGAAACCTTTCAGCTTCGTGGTAAAACTCCACAAGGTCCATCGGTGGATCCTGTTCTAATGCAACTTTGAAATACGTCTTAACTGCAATTCTAGAAACTACCGCCATCTAAAACACCGATCGATCTGGCCTATCCACTGAGGCAACCATTGCATTGAATCTTGTTAGAAAATTCCTAAGGGTCTACCCGACCCTCTTTTTCACAGTCGAAAAAGTCATCACATTCTTGGGCCATGAGATGTGGACCTAAAACTTTCTCATAAATCTATCAACTAACTCATTCCACATGCTTATGGAACTGTTCTCTAAATGCCTGAACCATAGCACAACCAAATGGGTCCGATATAGAGGGAAACACCATCCCATAACTTCCTCAAATGCTCCCAGCACTTCTATGTGTCAGATGTATCTCACCAAATGAACTATAAGGTCGTACTTTCCATCATATACCTCTAGTGCCGATAGTTCAAATTCCGGTGGATACCTAGCTACTGGATGTTCGGAGCTTTGCAGTTAAAACGCTCGGCAGATTCAATGTGGCGGAGGTGCAAAAAGTCATAGCGGGGATACAGCGAGGATATAACAGGATATAACAAATGACTATAAAATAGCATATAAAACTCGTACTTAATGATTTTACAAATATATAAATGGTAATTAATTAAAAATTTAACATTCAATTGAATTATAATTAATACATAAATAATTTTAAATAAAAACATGTGCGGATATACTGTAAATAAACGTAAAACTGTTATATAACATAATTGAATTTAGTAGAATATTAGAGTATTTTCATTTCTGAAAATATATTTAAATTCATTTAAATAAATTAATTTCATAATTTTTATAATTTATAAATATCATGTGACGCCTCACCTCTATACTCACACTAGCCAAGGACACTATGTGGTAATGTCGTCAACTAGCACGAAGAATAAGGCTGTTGAGGATCGACCATCTGTGTAATTGCTTTTTTCGAGTACCGATATGTCAGATAATATGACAATTTCTTTACAAGAGGAAATCCGACATATCAAATACGAACTCAAAGCTACTACACAGTGGCTATGTGGGCTTTAGAAACAAATATAGAAATAAGCATAACACAAATCAGTCACAAATATTCATATCACAAAGGCGGAAATAGATATGAATATAACACATAGAAGTGTGCATAAAAGTAGTGGTCATACAAGATCCACTACATCACAAAAGAATAGGTATAAGTGCTAGACCAAAGAATAATTATACATCAAGGAGTCTCTATCTCGAATGTATAATAACAAAAACTACTAAGCTAAAGTAGTTAGTCAAAAGTCAGGTGACGGACCCTGATAAGAAGTCAAGCAGAAACACCTGAAATACCTCGGTCTAACCCGAGTATTATTTAAGATGAAAATAATAAACGGATCAGTCTAGCTATAAATATCATATAAAATGAGATAGGATAAGATATATCACAAAAAACGTATGATAACAAAATGCCATACTATGACAAGTATACATCAGATAACAACAAAAATCATACAATATCTCAAATATTCTCAAACACCAAAAAGAATGTCATATTCTTTAAATTATTCACCAAAACACAAATATTGACAAAACATATCAATGCCGATCGCAAAAATCGGTGAAACACAAATTCTAGAAATTATCAACTAGAAATCCAGAAATCACAAAAAGGGGAAGGCCTATCACAAAATGGGAGCATGAAAACTCACCAACACGTGTATCACAAACGGGTCGCTATCCCATGGTTGCTAACCATTGAGCCGGTGCCACGACGTAGTACAGCGAAACCCCCGAGGAACCTGAAACTCAAATAATCTGAAACATCGACGTAGTACAACGTTACGCTCGATGAACCTGAAACTCAAATAATCCGGAACATCGACGTAGTACAGCGTTACGCCCGATGAACCTAAAACTAAAATAATCTGGAACAACGACGTAGTACAGCAAACACCCGATGAACCAAACTCAAATAATCCGGAACAACGACGTAGTACAGCGAACGCCTGATGAACCAAACTCAAATAATCCGGAATAACGATGTAATACAGCGAACGCCCGATGAACCAAACTCCATAAAAACCATAGGTCGCTAGCCTATAAAAATTGAGACGATGCTCCATAAAACGAAGTACTGTCCCCCACGTGGACAAAGAGACATCGCACATCACTAGTCTAAATCATAAAATGATCACCATTGATCAATGAGAAGTGTAGATTACACTAAGCTAGTAAATAAACGAGTTTAGCTTTATGTCCCATAACCACTGGCTTAACTTAAATATTTATGAACAAATTATAGATTTCCACTCGAAAATTGTCACAAGTGTTCGATCGAACAAGTCTAAGAATTAACCGACGAAGTAAATGCAAGCGTTTCATACCACGTATTTTGCTAAGTCGTTTAATTGGATTTCTCATACGACAGAGGTAAAGGTTTGTGTAACAACCTGCATATATTACGATTGTATATTTAAATGTTTTATTTAAATATAGCATCGTTAATCAGATTAAAGTTTGAAATGTTACTTTTTATAAACAGATGAATTGGGACTCGAGACCACTTCCATTGAGTCCAAAATGGCGTTTACAACTTTTTTGAGTATAAACATCGATATGTTTGGAGTTGAGTAGAATTTTGCTATTTTTCTATTTGGGCTTTGGATTTGGGTTTCAGCCCACTAACCCATCATAATGCCCTAACTCCTCTACTCTTCATCCATTCACTCATTCTATTTCCTAACACTCAAGCTAAAGTAAAAATGAGGGAAAGAAAGGGAAATGGAAATTCCTAAACCCTAGTTTTGATTAGGAAACTCAAATTCAAGTCCAAAATCAAGGAGAAGCTTAGGTAAGCATCAT
The DNA here is from genome assembly GCA_030737815.1 of Allium fistulosum. Classification (NCBI taxonomy): domain Eukaryota; kingdom Viridiplantae; phylum Streptophyta; class Magnoliopsida; order Asparagales; family Amaryllidaceae; genus Allium; species Allium fistulosum. Next base: position 790,389,181 of record CM060902.1, on the reverse strand, counting down.
CTTCAACTTCTCCATCTCTATCTCTCTTCAATTTACAGAAATTCCTATAACCTAACTTAGGAAAAAGTTCACCTTTGATAATAGATTGAAGATTCTAAAGGTATATTGAAGAGGAATTGGTCTTGCTTTGTTTTAAAAGCTTCTCATTCGTGTCTTTGAGTTTTAAAGGTGAGTTCTTTAACTCACATCTACGTCTATAACTTTCGTTGCTGTTAGGTATGAATTCCTAACATTTGTACATGTTCATTTGCTTTCGATTTGAATTGATTTGGTGAATTTTCCAAATTTTGGTGTTTTGGTCCAATTTTATGAAAATCTTACTATGGATGTTTTGATATGATATTTAGGGTGTATCGAAGAGCCTATAGGACTAGGTTGTCGCTTGGCATAAATCCCTAGCCTCCGTCGCTCGTCCGATCGCTCCCGAATCGTTTTGGCCATCATGGCCTAGGCAAACAGTTGCCCAGGCCAGGTGACCCGACGTTTAGTAATAGATAGAAAAAAAAAAGACAAACACTCGGACCAGACATCTGGTCCAAACCTACCGGACGTCTGGTTAGTTTCCAGACGTCTGGATTAGGGTTCAGACGTCTAGGAGGTTTTCTGAAAATTTCCAAAAAACAAATCCAGACGTCTGGATTCTAAACTAGACGTCTGGAATTGTTCATTTTGCCTATTTAGGCTGTTTTTAGTGGATTTCCAATTTTAATCGATTTTTGTCGATCCGGTTAGTTGTTATCACTTGTTATCGACTTTGGTGATTTCTTTCTTTGGATTTTTGGGAATATCCATTTGATGGATTTGATATCGATTTTTATGGATTCGATTCACATTCTCGTATGTGAATTTTTGGTGATTGATTGTTTCTACAATCATTTCTGTGGTTTGTCACTTTAAAAATACAAAGGTTTCTATACTAGTAGTAAATACTCAAACTCTTTCGCAAAAATGATTTCAACGTTATTTTTAATACAAAGCTTGCTTTTAAAACCGTCTTCCAATCTATTAGTATATACAAACCTTTACCTCTGTCGTACAAGAAATCCAATTAAACGACTTAGCAAAACAAGTGGTATGAAATGCTTGCGTTTACTTCGTCGGTTAATTCTTAGACTTGTTCAATTGAACTCTTGTGACAATTTTCGAGTGGAAATCTACAATCTATTCGTAAATATTTAAGTTAAGCTAGTGGTTATGGGACATGAAGCTAAACTCATTTATTTACTAGCTTAGTGTAATTTACACTTATCGATCAATGATGATCCTTTGGTGATTTAGACTAGCAATGTGCGATGTCTCTTTGTCTGCGTGGGGGATTGTACCCTGTTTAGAGGAGTTTCGGCTCATAGTTCGCAAAGGGGGACTATACCCTGTTTGAAGGAGTTTCGTCTCATAGTCCGCAAAGGGGGACTATACCCTGTTTGGAGGAGTTTCGGCTCATAGTCCGCAAGGGGGGACTATACCCTGTTTGGAGGAGCTTCGGCTCATAGTCCGCAAAGGGGGACTATACCCTGTTTAGAGGAGCTTCGGCTCATAGTCCGCAAGGGGGGACTATACCCTGTTTGGAGGAGCTCCGGCTCATTTGTGATACACGTGTTGGTGAGTTTCATGCTCCCGTTTGTGATAGGCCTACTTCCCCTTTTTGTGATTTCTGGATTTCTAGTTGATGATTTCTAGAATTTGTGTTTCACCGATTTTTGCGATTGGCATTGATATGTTTTTTCAATATTTGTGTTTTGGTGAATAATTTAAAGAATATGACATTCTTTTTAGTGTTTGAGAATATTTGAGATATTGTATGATTTTTATTGTTACCTTATGTATACTTGTCACAGTATGGCATTATTGTTATCATACGTTTTTGTGATATCTCTTATCCTATCTCATTTTATATGATATTTATAGCTAGACTGATCCGTTTATTATTTTCTTCTTAAATAATACTCGAGTCAGACCGAGGTATTTCAGGTGCTTCTGTTTGACTTCTTATCTGGGTCCATCATCTGATTTTTGGCTAACTACTTTAGCTTAGTAGTTTTTGTTATTATACATTCGAGATAAAGACTCCTTGATGTATAATTATTCTTTTGTTCAGCACTTGTACCTATTCTTTTGTGATGTAGTGGATCTTGTATGACCACTACTTTGATGTACACTTCTATGTTTTATATTCATATCTGTTTCCGCCTTTGTGATATGAATATCTTTGACTAATTTGTGTTATGCTTATTTCTATATTTGTTTTCGAAGCCCACATAGCCACTGTATAGTAGCTTTGAGTTTGTATTTGATTTGTCGGATTTCCTCTTGAAATGAAATGCAAATCATATTATCTGACATATCGGTACTCGAAAAAGGCAATTACACAGATGGTCGCTCCTCAACAGCCTTATTCTTCGTGCTAGTCGACGGCATTACCCCGTAATGTCCTTGGCTAGTGTGAGTATAGAGGTGGGGAGTCACAGCTTGGTATCAGAGCCAATCTTCGGAACATTGTAGAATAATCTAGCAAGGATCATTGTCCTAATCTCTCTTGGGAATCGTTCCTTAGGATTTAATTCGAGTCATAGTACCCGTTCTATCCTATTTTCTTTTATGATGCCTTGTTTTATCAATCAAGTTTGTTTGATATTCATTCTGAGAATAACATTTTTCATCTTCTTTCTTTCTTTCTTAAAGAAGAGAAATGGTTAGACCTAGCAGTCCTAGTGCTGGTCAATCCAGTGGTTCTTCTCTAGATGGCGTATTCATGTCTGCCCAACAACTTTTGGATCTTGTAAAGAATCAAAGGTTTATCTGTGCTTTGAGTAAGAACCCCAAAAAGGTTTTAGCTTTGAAATTTGAAGTGCCTTTCGACCAGTTTGTAGATATCACTCTTCGACTAGAAGAGGCCGATAAAGAAAGTGATGTTGAAATTGTGGATGCCAAACAAAACTTCAACATCAATAAGAAGAGGCGTATTAAGTTCAAAAGCCCTAATCCCTACAAGAGAGGGAGGTAGACAATTTCGGTAGCAAAGACTCCTACCTCCAGTCATGGACAATGCTACAATTGTGGTTCTATGGACCACTATGCGAATGAGTGTCCGAAATCCTTTTCTTGTCGCTATTGCAAAGGTTTGGGTCATCTTTTATCTTCATGTCCCAAACTTCAAAGTAGGAGAGAGGGAAAGCTAAATGTTGTGCAAGTCCCTAGTAACACTTCTCTTGGTCAAGGTATTTTTCATTCTATCCTTGATGGCATTAATTTGTTTCGTGAGTATCCTATTTCGAATTTCTTTTAATTCGGGTGCATCTCACTCTTTTATATCGAAAGAACTTGTTGTTACTTTTTCTTTAAATGTTATGGGCTTGATGACTTCACTGAGAATTGCGAATCCGGTTGATGGATCTGCAACACTCAGTTTACTTTGTGAAAATGTCGGGATTATTTTATGTGATTATGCTTTGCGATCCGATTTGCATGTTATGCGCTACTTAGGCTTTGGAATTGATATTTGGGAAAGGATAGGCTTAATCATTATGAAGCCCATATCCTATGTCCCTAGTGGACTATCCATCTTTGACATTCTCAATCTGTTAAGCAGATTTTTATTGTTCTTAATTATTTTGATTCCAATTAGGTGGCATCATCTTACCTAAACCCACTTGATGAGGAAAATGTTATTTCTCCCATTCAAGTAGTTTGTGAATTTTCCGATATTTTTGAGCTTGTCTTGGGATTACCACCTAAGCGATCTATCGAGTGGTGCTGAGGTCTTTTTAGCTCGACCTTGCCATCTGTTTTCATCAGCTATGAGTTGCGGAGGGTAGCATTCCACTTACCACAGTCCGCACTCATTATGATTCTTATGAGTGGTTCGTTACGTCATTCGGTTTGACGATCCTTCCAGCTTATTTCATCCATCTTATGAATCGAGTATTCTACGAATATCTCGATGAGACCATCCTTGTATTTATTGATTATGGATGAAAAAAACAATTTAAAATTTGCAAATCTTTTTAATAAGATATTTACAAGTAAAATTGGATTTTTTTCTTAAAACGAGCAAAGAATATTCGTAAAATTTCTAAGAGACATGTTTATCATATAGAAGATGATTTTGTGTTGTTTTGCCCATTGAGTGCTTTAAGAATTCTGGTCGATGCGCTTAATCACCGTTATCGATAGGAATCTCCTAAACACTATGATGAGACAGTCAGACACAATAAATTGACTTGTAAAAAGTAAAAATTTTCTAAAAAGATGATTACATAAAGTTCATTATGATTTTGAATATCTTAGCTTTTCGGGAAAGAGGATCATTTAAAAGAACTATTTTCCAATGCTCCTATTCTTGTGATTCCCGAAGGGAACTGTTTGCACCAAAATTGGTCACAAACACCCAATTGTCATTGAAAGCACCAGTTCGCAATCACAGATCACAGATAACAAATACGTAGAAAAAGAAGCATACAAATCACTCAGAAAACTCAATAAAAACGGTAAATGACACAGGATTTATAGTGGTTCGGCGACCTTGCCTACGTCCACTCTAAATCTGATAACTTTATTGATATTCACTTGATGATTACAACTGATTACAGCAGGTTGCAGTGGATTAATGCTTTGAAATTCGAATACAACAGTGGTGATGAAGTATAGGATTGAATCCGGTAGAGTCTGGACGCTGAATGGCCAAAAAAGATCCCCTTTTCTGCAGGCTTCAGGGGGCTATTTATAGGTGTAGGAGGCTCAGATCTCACCCAAACTTCAGGAGACTTCTTCAGGCACGTGAGGGGGCCCACGCGACCGGTCCCACCAAGTTTCGACTCGATCTGTGATCGATACAAATTGATTTCGTATCCATCAAGAATTGATCCAATCGGGCTGAAACTTGGCACGAACATTCTTTACCTTGTGTGGAAGCTACTATGAAAATTTCGTGGCATTTGGATTAGGGATTTGGGAGATATGATCAATACGAGTTCAAATTGCTTGATGGCTGTCTGGTTTGAATCCATTAGTTCGAATCGGTCCCAGTCGAATCGATTGCGCATGTGACAATGTGGTGATGTGGCGTGCCCTTCTCATGCCGATCCTCTTTTCTCTCCGAGTTGGCCGCATCGTATCCATGAGTTTCGCCACGCTTTCCCGGGTTTGAATCAATCAACTACATGCACCTCGTATTGATTTGCAGTATACATGGGCGCAGAGTTGACCGATTCGAAACAGTGGTTGAAGATGGATACGAAACTGATCGATACGAAGCAGTACTTGGGGAAATGATCGGTACGAACGAGGGTATGTAGGGGGATACGAACTTGATGGATTCGAACTATACAAACTGGGTTCGAATGGATTAAGGCGACGCTATTCTGATGGATACGAACCTGATGGTTTCGTATAGTCCACCACCTCAATCCTTCGATGAATGTCTCCATACTAACCGACACGAACCCGATGGATTCGAATAGCACGGCCAAGGTTCGACTCGAACCAGATCGATTCGAAATCCAACCTCCCTCCATGGATACGAACAGTGTACTTTCTATAACTTGCATCGATCATATCTCATTCATACGAACTCCAATTAACCCGAAATTTGGACTGCTGACTTTCATGGCTTTGCTTCTCATGTCCTATCAATTGTGGCCCGATCTGGGCTCGGACAAATTTTATCGGTATCCATGGTGAAATGGTGTATAACGTACTTTACGACGAACTGTCTTTAGTTTTCCAGTCAACTTTTTGGTGTCACGGCCTTGCCAAAAGGCGGGATAACATTTGCCCCCCAAAACATGCCTTGCGATAGGAAGGTGTGTTTTGTAGTTCCATAAGTTGGATGTTCATATCTTGTTGATAACCTGTGGTACAACCTGCGAAGAGTTTGACAGTTTATATGACCTCAAATGACGACCGTTCGCGATCTAGCCATTCGAGGTGAGGGGTGCCGCTCGAGGTGAGTTGTGACCGTTCGTGGTCGAGTGCCGTACGAGGCGAATGGCGACCGTTCGAGATCGAGTGCCGTTCGAGGCGAATGGTGACCGTTCGAGGTCGGGTGCCGTACGAGGCGAATGGTGACCGTTCGAGGTCGGGTGCCGTACGAGGCGAATGGTGACCGTTCGAGGTCGGGTGCCGTACGAGGCGAATGGTTGTGCCCGGAGGGACTTAGTATCATCGATACCAGGTCCACTTTCGAGTGGGTTCCTGGATCGTTTGTCAGGGCGGTTCATCACTATCTCAGAGCATGCCTAGGGACCGTTCGCGATCCCGTACATGCGCAAGTAGTTTAGCCGTTATGGATTCACAAGTAGCATTCTTTTATTGAAAATAAGTTTTTAGCAGAAATGTTAGACAAAATCAAGTTCAAATGTTCAAATCAAGATGAAACAGAAGCAAAACAAGGATGTCAAAGTGTAAACTTCCACACCGATAGGGTTAATAGTCATTCAGAGCATGCCTATGGACCGCTCATGATCTCACACATGTGTAAATGACTTACCCGTGTTGGTGAGAGGTTTACGACTCGTTCATCGTTATTTAAATCAATTGATAACCAAGCGGTGCCCTGGTTCAGGATCACTCCTAGCTAATGTAGACGGTGGTCGCTCTGGCTCCACTGCTGGAGCTCGCCTTCGCACATACTGAAGTAGCATACCGTTCCTGATGTGCCCTTCCACCTCATCCTTTAGATGTCTACAGTCGTTAGTGTTATGACCGTTCAGTTCGTGGAACAAGCAATATCTGTCCGATTTCCTCTCGTCAACAGTGGGGTCCCTTCGTGTTGGCCTACGGTAGGGAACTTGCTCTCGTGTATCTCGGTAGATTCGCTCCAAACTCTCATTCAGCTCTGAGTAGGTGGTGAAACACGGCTCCCTCCGCACTCGCTTTGACCTATCATCATTACCTTCCGCTTTCCGCTTTCTTTTATCCTGGTCTGAATCCTTTTCAAAAGGCTTTTTGTCTTTAAGTGCATACACTTCTATTCCCTCTCCTTCTTCTCTTTCAGCATTAGCATCTTCCAATCGCAAAAACTTTTCTGCCTCGTGATAGAATTCTCCTAGATCCATAGGCGGATCCTTAGTTAATGAATTTTTGAATTCTGTGCCGTCAGCTACTCCGGACACAGCTGCCATCATAACCATGGATGGATCTGGCCGATCCACCGATGTCGCTGCCGCATTGAATCGCGTCAGGAAATTCCTCAAAGACTCCCCAGCTTTCTACTTTAGCGTTGCCAAACTCATCACATTCTTGGGTCTTGAAATGTGAACCCTGAATTGCCTCATAAATTTCTCAATCAAATCGGTCCATGTTCGAATGGAGCCGCTCTCTAGCTGTCTGAACCATAAAGCTGCTATGTCTGTCAAATACAATGGAAAGCACCGGGCCATGACTTCCTGTGATGCCCCCAGCACTTCCATGTGCCTTATATACCTCGTCAGATGGACCGCAGGATCCGTCCTCCCATCATACGTTTCCACTGTTGGCAGTTTGAATTCTGGTGGGTTCCTAGCCAACCTAATCGCAGGAGAAAAGGGACTCCTGTTCACATCTTCAAGATCTCTGTTTACTAATCCGCCTCTCATGGCTCGCCTGACCATCTCTGCCAATCTATCGTTGTCTCCAAGCCGTAGTCCTTGTTCACTACCTTCGATCTGCCCCCCGAGTCCGTGTGAGCTTTCGGGTGTCTGCCCCTCTGGCTGAGCGTTCATCCCTCTATCGCTGCCAGGTTGCTCGGATGTCCTCGTCTCTCTTCCTGGGTTCGGATCAACATGTCCTAAGTGTGTGCCCCCCAGCTCCGGCGCTGCGCCAGATGGTCCTGCTCCGTTCTGGATTCTGGTTGCTCCCTGATTTTGCGCTCCAAGTTGTCCAATCCGTTGAAGCAAATTCTGGATCATTTCCTCCTGTCTCTTCATCATTGTCTCCATCTCATCCCTGGTGATGAAGATCGATGCTTGGTTTGCTCCTGAGGAAGCCTCTTGACTCTTTTCATGCTGACTTCGCTCTGGCCTCTGCCTTCTACTTGTTTGTCTTGTCATGATTCTTCGGATCTCAATCTCTTAGCCTTCTGATTCAACTTTCAAATAATAGAACTCCTGAGTTCAGTCTCTCAATGAAAGCACCTAAATGTTTGCACCAAAATTGGTCACAAACACCCAATTGTCATTGAAAGCACCAGTTCACAATCACAGATCACAGATAACAAATACGTAGAAAAAGAAGCATACAAATCACTCAGGAAACTCAATAAAAACGGTAAATGACACAAGATTTATAGTGGTTCGGTGATCTTGCCTACATCCACTCTGAATCTGATAACTTTATTGATATTCACTTGATGATTACAACTGATTACAGCAGGTTGCAGTGGATTAATGCTTTGAAATTCGAATACAACAGTGGTGATGAAGTATAGGATTGAATCCAGCAGAGTCTGGACGCTGAATGGCCAAAAAAGATCCCCTTTTCTGCAGGCTTCAGGGGGCTATTTATAGGTGTAGGAGGCTCAGATCTCGCCCAAACTTCAGGAGACTTCTTCAGGCACGTGAGGGGGCCCACGCGACCGGTCCCACCAAGTTTCGACTCGATCTGTGATCGATACGAATTGATTTCGTATCCATCAAGAATTGATCCAATCGGGCTGAAACTTGGCACGAACATTCTTTACCTTGTGTGGAAGCTACTGTGAAAATGTCGTGGCATTTGGATTAGGGATTTGGGAGATATGATCGATACGAGTTCAAATTGCTTGATGGCTGTCTGGTTCGAATCCATTAGTTCGAATCGGTCCCAGTCGAATCGATTGCGCATGTGACAATGTGGTGATGTGGGGCGCCCTTCTCGTGCCGATCCTCTTTTCTCTCCGAGTTGGCCGCATCGTATCCATGAGTTTCGCCATGCTTTCCTGGGTTTGAATCAATCAACTACATGCGCCTCGTATTGATTTGCAGTATACATGGGCGCAGAGTTGACCGATTCGAAACAGTGGTTGAAGATGGATACGAAACTGATCGATACGAAGCAGTACTTGGAGAAATGATCGGTACAAACGAGGGTATGTAGGGGGATACGAACTTGATGGATTCGAACAATACAAACTGGGTTTGAATGGATTAAGGCGACGCTATTCCGATGGATACGAACCTGATGGTTTCGTATAGTCCACCACCTCAATCCTTCGATGAATGTCTCCATACTGACCGACACGAACCCGATGGATTCGAATAGCACGACCAAGGTTCGACTCGAAACAGATCGATTCGAAATCCAACCTCCCTCCATGGGTACGAACAGTGTACTTTCTCTAACTTGCATCGATCATATCTCATTCATACGAACTCCAATTAACCCGAAATTTGGACTGCTGACTTTCATGGCTTTGCTTCTCATGTCCTATCAATTGTGGCCCGATCTGGGCTCGGACAAATTTCATCGATATCCATGGTGAAACGATGTATAACGAACTTTACGATGAACTGTCTTTAGTTTTGCAGTCAACTTTTTGGTGTCACGGCCTTGCCAAAAGGCGGGATAACAGGAACCAAGACTTTATTGTTTATACCGATGCTAGTCGTGTTGGTTTGGGAGCCGTTCTCATGCAAAGGGAACGTGTTATTACTTATGCTTCTAGGCAATTAAAGCCTGCCGAGACAAGATATGTCACTCATGATTTAGAGCTCGCAGCTATTGTTTTTGCCCTTAGAATTTGGCGTCATTATCTTTTGGGAGAGAAATTTGTTCTCTACACCGATCATAAATCTTTGAAGTATTTATTTTCTTAAAAGGAACTTAATTTGCGTCAACAACATTGGCTCGAGTTCCTTGCATCTTATGATCTCGATATTCTCTATACTCCCGGAAGGGGAAATCGTGTTGTCGATGCCCTTAGTCGTAAGCAACAAGCGGTTGTTTTCCTGATGATATCCGAATAGAATGATCTCGAGACTTTATCCACTTGTGAGATTCGAGATTGTGAATCCAATTCATGTTCATCTCTTGTTTTATGTAGCCTTAATGCTCATCCTTCTCTTTTAGCACCGCTTATCGTCCTCAATCCGATGGACAAATAGAGCATGTGAATCAAACTCTTGAAGATCTTCTTCATGCATGTGCTCTTGATTTTGGTGGAAGTTGGGACGATCGTATTTCTCTTGTTGAGTTTTCCTATAATAATAGCTTCCAATCTAGTATTGGTATGGCACCTTTCGAGGCACTCTACGGAAGGCCATGACGATCTCCTTCGTGTTGGCTTGAAGCCGGTGAGAAGCTGGTTTTAGGTCCAGATTTTATTCGTGTTTCACCTATAGGGTGTTGTGCGTTTCAGTCGATCGGGAAAGTTAGCACCTCGATATATTGGTCCATTTCCCATCACCGAACGCATTGGTTCCGTGGCTTATCGCCTTTTATTACCGGCTCAATTTTCGGCTATTCATGACGTATTCCACATTTCTCAACTACGGAAATGCCTTAGGGATTCTGATTCTATTCTTGAGCCCAGTGTTATTGAAGAAATTGAGGTTTCACCTAATTTGACTTATGAGTCACATCTTATTCGTATCTTTACTTCGAAGGTTGAATGCCTTCGAAATAAAGATGTTCCGTTTATGAAAGTTCAATGGTCCTCAAATCCTAAGGATTGCTCTTGGGAATCCAGAGAGTTCATCGAGCGAACATATCCGGACTTACTCTCTCGTGCTCCTTTGGGTGAACTTCTCATTTCAAAATTTCTTCTCTTGTGTTGTTATGCCGTAGCATGGTTGTTACTTTTAATTTTCCTCTTAAGTATTGCGAGGACGCAATTTCTTTAAGGAGGGAAGTCTGTAACAACCCGCATATTTTACGATTGTATATTTAAATGTTTTATTTAAATATAGCATCATTAATCGGATTAAAGTCCGAAATGTTACTTTTTGTAAACAGTCGAATTGGGACTCGAGACCACTTCCATTGAGTCCAAAATGGCGTTTACAACTTTTTTAAGTATAAACATTGATATGTTTGGAGTTGAGTAGAATTTTGCTATTTTTCTATTTGGGCTTTGGGTTTGGGTTTCAGCCCACTAACCCATCATAATGCCCTAACTCCTCTACTCTTCATCCATTCACTCATTCTATTTCCTAACACTCAAGCTAAAGTAAAAATGAGGGAAAGAAAGGGAAATGGAAATTCCTAAACCCTAGTTTTGATTAGGAAACTCAAATTCAAGTCCAAAATCAAGGAGAAGCTTAGGTAAACATCATCTTCAACTTCTCCATCTCTATCTCTCTTCAATTTACAGAAATTCCTATAACCTAACTTAGGAAAAAGTTCACCTTTGATAATAGATTGAAGATTCTAAATGTATATTGAAGAGGAATTGGTCTTTCTTTGTTTTAAAAGCTTCTCATTCGTGTCTTTGAGTTTCCAGACGTCTGGTTATAGATAGAAAAGAAAAAAAAAGACAAACACTCTTACCGGATGTCTGGTCAAAACCTACCAGACGTCTGGTTAGTTTCCAGATGTTTGGATTAGGGTTCAGACGTTTGGGAGGTTTTCTGAAAATTTCCAAAAAACAAATCCAGACGTCTGGATTCTAAACTAGACGTTTGGAACTGTTCATTTTGCCTATTTATGCTGTTTTTTTAGTAGATTTCCAATTTTAATCGATTTTTGTCGATCCGGTTAGTTGTTTTAACTTATTATCGACTTTGATGATTTCTTTCTTTGGATTTTTGGGAATATCCATTTGATGGATTTGATATTGAATTTTATGGATTCAATTCACATTATGTGAAATTTTGGTGATTGATTGTTTCTACAATCATTTCAGTGGTTTGTCACTTTAAAAATACAAAGGTTTCTATACTAGTAGTAAATACTCAAACTCTTTCGCAAAAATGATTTCAACGTTATTTTTAATACAAAGCTTGCTTTTAAAACCGACTTCCAATCTATTAGTATTTACAAACCTTTACCTCTGTCGTACGAGAAATCCAATTAAACGACTTAGCAAAACAAGTGGTATGAAACGCTTGCGTTTACTTCGTCGGTTAATTCTTAGACTTGTTCGATTGAACTCTTGTGATAATTTTCGAGTGGAAATCTACAATCTATTCGTAAATATTTAAGTTAAGCTAGTGGTTATGGAACATGAAGCTAAACTCATTTATTTACTAGCTTAGTGTAATTTACAGTTATCGATCAATGATGATCCTTTGGTGATTTAGACTAGCGATGTGCGATGTCACTTTGTCCGCGTGGGGGACTGTACCCAGTTTGGAGGAGTTTCGGCTCATAGTCCGCAAAGGGGGACTATACCCTGTTTTGAGGAGTTTCATCTCATAGTCCGCAAAGGGGGACTATACCCTGTTTGGAGGAGTTTTAGTCCGCAAGGGGGGACTATACCCTGTTTGGAGGAGCTTCGGCTCATAGTCCGCAATGGGGACTATACCCTGTTTGGAGGAGCTTCGGCTCATAGTCTGCAAGGGGGGACTATACCCTGTTTGGAGGAGCTTCTGCTCATAGGAGGAGCATTGGCTCATTGTCCGCAAGGGGGGACTATACCCTGTTCGAAGGAGCTCCGGCTCATTTGTGATACACGTGTTGGTGAGTTTTCATGCTCCCGTTTGTGATAGGCCTACTTCCCTTTTTGTGATTTCTGGATTTCTAGTTGATGATTTCTGGAATTTGTGTTTCACCAATTTTTGCGATTGGCATTGATATGTTTTGTCAATATTTGTGTTTTGGTGAATAATTTAAAGAATATGATATTCTTTTTAGTGTTTGAGAATATTTGAGATATTGTATGATTTTTGTTGTTACCTTATGTATACTTGTCACAGTATGGCATTATTGTTATCATACGTTTTTGTGATATCTCTTATCCTATCTCATTTTATATGATATTTATAGCTAGACTGATCCGTTTATTATTTTCTTCTTAAATAATACTCGGGTCAGACCGAGGTATTTCAGGTGTTTCTGTTTGACTTCTTATTTGGGTCCATCATCTAATTTTTGGTAACTACTTTAGCTTAGTAGTTTATGTTATTATACATTCGAGATAAAGACTCCTTGATGTATAATTATTCTTTTGTCTAGCACTTGTACCTATTCTTTTGTGATGTAGTGGATCTTGTATGACCACTACTTTGATGTATACTTCTATGTGTTATATTCATATCTGTTTCCTCCTTTGTGATATGAATATCTGTGACTAATTTGTGTTATGCTTATTTCTATATTTGTTTCCGAAGCCCACATAGCCACTGTGTAGTAGCTTTGAGTTTGTATTTGATTTGTCGGATTTCCTCTTGAAATGAAATGCATGTCATATTATCTGACATATTAGTACTCGCACAAAGCAATTACACAGATGGTCCTCCTCAACAACCTTATTCTTCATGCTAGTCGACAGCATTACCCCGTAGTGTCCTTGGCTAGTGTGAGTATAGAGGTGGGGCGTCACAGTTTGTATATACTAATAGATTTGGAAATCGGTTTTAAAATCGAGCTTTGTATTTAAAAGTAGTGTTTAAATCGTTTTTGTGAAAGAGTTTGAGTATCTACTACTAGCAAGGTTTTAAATCTCGGATTTCGGTCATGTCTCGTCTCGAAGAATTTAGAGAGCTCATCTCGTATCGGGTGAGATCTCGAACGAGATGAGTGCATCTCGGTCGTCCATCTCGGATTTACATCTCAGTTTCTAAAATTTATTTCGGAGTTATCTCGGAGTATATGTCATGTCGAAAATTAATTTTCATACACCTAAATTTATAATACTATTCACTACCTTAAGGAAAACACTTTGCACTTACCTTGAATATATCACATGCTTATCATTAGTAATTTAGTATGGAAAAATATCACTTGTATCATGTAAAATAAACAAATAACTAGATTTCATGAATAATGTTCAATATAATGTCATATGAGATAAAGTAGACAAGAAACAAGCCGTAATATATGCACATTTACTTTGTTTGATCATTCACTTAACTTTTCTACACAATATAATGTCTCATTTCTACCTTTTATGATTTATAGTGCTGCAAGGGAAATTTTAATTTTATAACTTGAAATACAAATGTGTACAAGTAGAATTAAAATATTCTAGTTTGATTATAGTATTTAATTATTAGCATACAAAATCTCATTAAGCAACTAATAACATAGAAATTTCAAACAAACGTAGAAAATAGCATATATAGTACAAACAATTTTCAAACATTTAGTAATATTATAAGAAAAGCAAAAAAATGATGTACGAATGAACATGTAATCATCAAATGAAATTAATAGCTGAAATAGAATTCCTTTATTACTTAAAAATAAGCCTTGAGGAAAAAAATTATAGCAGCAAAGACTAAATGAAATCAAATTGGGAATCCATTTGGAACATAAAGTTAAATAAGTGAAGCTTAAAAGTTATAGCCACAAACAAATAGGGTTAGGAAAAAAACTCAAGAAAGTGTCGAAAAAAGAACATTGAAATCGGATGTAAATTAATTTGGATCAGAAACCTAAATGAAAACCATAAAGTGAAATACTTACCATAATCAATGTAGATTTTATCATCTTCTTACATTCGTCACTGCCGTAAAATAAGAGACGAATATTAAATGAGATTTATACAAGAAATAAGGGTTAAAAAAAGTACAATTAAGAAGGCTTAAATTAAGGTAAAGGATGAGCCAGCTTAATACGGAAGAAGAGTTGATTTTTGCAAAATTCAACAACTCGGCCGATATCTCGCTATTAAATCTCGTCCGATATATCGAACAAGATACCGAAATATCGTCCGAGATTTGGGTCAGACGAGATTCAAACGAAATAGCCTGTTTCGAATCGCCCAGGCTTGAAAACGAGATCTCGGCCGAGATCTTGGCCGAGATGAGCGAGATTTAAAACCTTGAGTACTAGTATAGAAACCTTTGTATTTTAAAGTGACAAACCACAGAAATGATTGTAGAAACAATCAATCACCAAAAATTCACATACGAGAATGTGAATTAAATCCATAAAAATCGATATCAAATCCATCAAATGGATATTCCCAAAAATCCAAAGAAAGAACTCATCAAAGTCGATAATGAGTGATAACAACTAACCGGATCAACAAAAATCGATTAAAATTGGAAGTTCACTCAAAAAATAGGCAAAACTGAACAGTTCCAGACGTCTGGTTTAGAATCCAGACGTTTGGATTTGTTTTCTGGAAATTTTCAAAAAACCTCCCAAACGTCAGAAATTTCAAGGCAGACGTCTGAGACCTATCCATACGTTTGGATTTATATATCAGATGTTTGGAATTGGTTCCTGCCATTTTGTTTTCTGCGTGCTATTATTTCTTTCTTCAAAGATCATAACCAGACGCCTAGTTTTGACATCCAGACATCTATTTGAGTCTAATCAAAACTAGGGTTTAGGAATTTCCATTTCCCTTTCTTTCCCCCATTTTTACTTTAGCTTGAGTGTTAGGAAATAGAATGAGTGAATGGATGAAGAGTAGAGGAGTTAGGGCATTATGATGGGTTAGTGGGCTGAAACCCAAACCCAAAGCCCAAATAGAAAAATAGCAAAATTCTACTCAACTCCAAACATATCGATGTTTATATTCAATAAAGTTGTAAACACCATTTTGGACTCAATGGAAGTGGTCTCGAGTCCCAATTCATCTGTTTATAAAAAGTAACATTTCAGACTTTAATCCGATTAACGATGCTATATTTAAATAAAACATTTAAATATACAATCGTAAAATATGCAGGTTGTTACAGACTTCCCTCCTTAAAGAAATTGCGTCCTCGCAATACTTAAGAGGAAAATTAAAAGTAACAACCATGCTAAGGCATAACAACACGAAAGAAGAAATTTTGAAATGAGAAGTTCACCCAAAGGAGCACGAGAGAGTAAGTCCGGATGTGTTCGCTCGATGAATTCTCTGGATTCCCAAGAGCAATCCTTAGGATTTGAGGACCATTGAACTTTCAGAAACGGAACATCTTTATTTCGAAGGCGTTCAACCTCCGAAGTAAAGATACGAATAGGATGTGACTCATAAGTCAAATTAGGTGAAACCTCAATTTCTTCAATAACACGGGGCTCAAGAATAAAATCAGAATCCCTAAGGCATTTCCGTAGTTGAGAAACGTGGAATACGTCATGAATAGCCGAAAATTGAGCCGGTAATAAAAGGCGATAAGCCACGGAACCAATGCGTTCGGTGATGGGAAATGGACCAATATATCGAGGTGCTAACTTTCCCGATCGACTGAAACGCACAACACCCTATAGGTGAAATACGAATAAAATCTGGACCTAAAACCAACTTCTCATCGGCTTTAGGCCAACACGAAGGAGATCGGCATGGCCTTCCGTAGAGCGCCTCGAAAGGTGCCATACTAATACTAGATTGGAAGCTATTATTATAGGAAAACTCAACTAGAGAAATATGATCTTCCCAACTTCCACCAAAATCAAGCGCACATGCACGAAGAAGATTTTCAAGAGTTTGATTCACACGCTCTATTTGTCCATCGGATTGAGGACGATAAGCGGTGCTAAAAGAGAAGGATGAGCCTCAAGGCTACATAAAACAGGAGATGAACATGAATTGGATTCACAATCTCGAATCTCACAAGTGGATAAAGTCTCGAGATTATTCCATTCGAATATCATCATGGAAACAACCGCTTGTTGCTTACGACTAAGGGCATCAGCAACTCGATTACCCTTTCCGGGAGTATAGAGAACATCAAGATCATAAGATGCAAGGAATTCGAGCCAACATTGTTGACGCAAATTAAGTTCCTTCTGGGAAAATAATTACTTCAAAGATTTATGATCGGTGCTGAGAACAATTTTCTCTCCCAAAAGACAATGACGCCAAATTCTAAGAGCGAAAACAATGGCCGCGAGCTCTAGAACATGAGTGGCATATCTAGTCTCGGTAGGCTTTAATTGTCAAGAAGCATATGTGATAACACATTCCCTTTTGCAAGAGAATGGCACCCAAATCAATACAACTAGTATCGGTATAAACAATCAATTCTTGGTTCCCTTCGGGAATCGCAAGAATAAAAGCATCGGAAAAGAGTTCTTTTAATTGATCCTCTTTCCCGAAAAGATAAGACATTCAAAATTATAATGAACTTTATGTAATCATCTTTTTAGAAAAATTTACTTTTTACAAGTCAATCTATTGTGTCTGACTGTCTCATCATAGCGTTTAGGAGATTCCTATCGATAATGTTGATCAAGCACATCGATCAGAATTCTTAAAGCACTCAATGGGCAATACAACACAAAATCATCTTCTATTTGATAAACATGTATCTTAAAATTTTATGAATATTCTTTGCTCGTTTTTAGAAAAAAATCCAATCATACTTATAAATATCTTATTAAAAAGATTTGCAAATTCTAAATTGCTGTTTTCATCCATAATCAATGAATACAAGGATAGACTCATTGAGATATTCGTAGAATACTCGATTCGTAAGATGGATGAAATAAGCTAGAAGGTTCTTCAGACCGAATGCCATAACGAACCGCTCATAAGAATCATAACGAGTGTGGAATGCAGTAAGGGGAACACTATCCTCCGCAACTCGTAGCTGACGAAAACCGATGGCAAGGTCGAGCTGAAAAGACCTTAGCACCACTCAATAGATTGCTTAGGTGATAATCCTAAGACAAGCTCAAAAATATCGGAAAATTCACAAACTACTTGAGCAAGGGAAATAACATTTTCCACATCATGTGGGTTTAAAGATGCCACCGAATTGGAAATCGAAATCATTAAGAAAAATTAAAATTCTGCTTAACAGATTGAGAATGTCGAGGATTGATAGTCCTCTTAGGACATAGGATATGGGCTTCATAATTATTAAGCCAATACTTTCCCAAAAATCAATTCCGAAGCCTAAGTAACGCATAACATGCAAATAGGCTCGGAAAGAATAATCACATAAAATAATCTCGACATCTTTACAAAATAAACTGAGTGTTGCGGATCCATCAACCGAATTCGCAATTCTCAATGAAATCATCAAGCCCATAATATTTAAAGAAAAGGTATTAACAAGTTCTTTTGATATAAAAGAAGGAGATGCACCCATATCAAAAGAATTCGAATAAGATAATCACGAAACAAAATAATACTATCAAGGATAGAATGAGAAATACCTTGGCCAAGAGAAGTGTTACTAGGGGCTTGCACAACATTTAACTCTCCCTCTCTCCTACTTTGGAGTATGGGACATGTAGATATAAGATGGCCCGAACTTTTGCAATAACGACAAAAAAAAGGTTTCGGACACTCATTTGCATAGTGGTCCGTAGAACCACAATTGTAGCATCGTCCACGACTAGAGGTAGGAGTTTTTGCTACCGAAGTTTCTTGCTTCCCTTTCTTGCTGGGATTGGCGCCTTTGAACTTAATAGGCCTCTTATTGTTGTTGTTGAAGTTCTGTTTGGCACCCACAACTTCAACATCACTTTCTTTATCGGCCTCTTCGAGTCGAAGAGCGATATCAACAAGCTGATCGAAAGAAACCTCTAGTTTCAGAAGTAGTGGCTTTTTGAGGTTCTTATTCAACCCATAGACAAACCTCTGATTTTTCTTCAATGGGGTATTAATATACTCGACCCCATATTTAGAGAGAGATTCAAAAGATGCGTCATAGTCTGCCACAGAAGATTCACCTTGAACAAGGTCAATAAAGCATCGGGCTAAAGTTACTTTTTCAGCCTCCGGCACAAACATCAATTCGAATCTTTCCTGGAATTGCTCCCAAGTAAGATCTGCTTCAATAATTTCAGAAATCAAAAGCTCATACCAATCTAATGCTCTCTCCTAGAGCATGCTAGAAGCCACTTGGACTCGATGTAGATCAATAAGATTCATGCGGGAAACGATGCGATTGCATGTTCTAAGCCAAGCTTGGATTTCTATAACGCTTTGGAATCCTTGAATGGCCTTCCACCCAAATCGGTATAATCTCTGCACAAGCGTGCAAACCCTGATTTAGGATGAGTAGGCTTTGGAATGGGTCCGACAACTTGAGCATTCTTCACAAGATCTAAAAGTTGTTGAGCAGACATGAATACTCCATCCTGAGGAGTTGCACTGGATTGACCAGCGCTGGGACGGCCTGGTCTAACCATTTCTCTTCTTTAAGAAAGAAAGAAAGAAAGAAGAGGAAATAGGTTATTCTCAGAATGAATATCAAACAAACTTGATTGATAAAACAAGGCATCATAAAAAAAGAAATAGGATAGAACAGTACAAAGACTCGAAATAAATCCTATGGCATGATTCCTAAGAAAGACATAGGACAATGATCCTTGCTAGATTATTCTACATTGTTCCAGTCCCAAGAACGCAGGGGAAACACAGACTTCAACTTGGGTGGAAACGACGCACGTCTAAGAGATAATGCTGAGCATCTGAATGTCAATTGAAATGTCGATGCACGACCAGAGGAACATGTGCCAGAATCCCCTTATGGAAATGGGGAGAAAACTAAAAATGCAAACTTGAAAGTTCATTTGAATGATAATGAAAGACTAGTTGAGATGGTGAGATGAGTGATGAGGGGTAGACTGCCTAACCAAAGCCTGGAGGATGTGAATAGGAGTCTGTTCACTTCGAACATTTGGTATGCCAGGAATCCGCTTGATTTCAAGCTGGCAATGTGGAAACGTATGATGGAAAGGGATTCAACGATTCATTTGATGAGGTGCATCCAACACATAGAGGTGTTGGATGCGTCTGAGAGAAGTGATGGGATGATGTTTTCTTTTATATATGACAGATCTGGCGGCATTATCGTTTTGACAACTAGAAAACGGTTCCATCAGCACATGGGTCGAGTTGGTGCACAAGTTCGAGAAATAGTTCCGGGTGCATACTTCACGACCTAAAAACGTAATGACATTAACGAGCATGAAGTAAATGGCCGGAAAGTCCCTCAGGAGTTTTTTGACAAGTTGAATGCGGCAGCCGCTGCGGTTGATAGATTGGATCAATCAGTGGTTCTGATGGCAGCATTTTTAGGGGTGGCCTGTAAGACAGATTTTAAGGTTGCTTTGGAGTGAGATCCACCGATGAAACTCGCAGAATTTTATCATGAGGCTGAAAGATACCTATGTTAGGATAACGTCCAAAAGAAAAAATTAATGTTGTGGATGGCGAAGGACCATTTGGAGCAGGATCTGGTAAGGATAAAGGAAAATGAAAGATGGATGATGGCTTTGAAGGACCAAAGCAGCAAAGAAGGGAATCAAAGTTCTCTTCTTACACGGATTGAATGAAACCCTGGAGCGATTTACCCTAACACTAGGGGACAGATACCCTATCGAAAGCTGGTGAGGAGAGAGCCCATTGACTAGTCAGGGAAGTATTTCCTGTTCCATGAGCTGGATGGGCATAACACAAATGATTTCAGGCACTTGCAAGATCTAATTGAGGAACATGTCAAAAACAACCAGTAACATCAGATATAAAAATCCCAAGCTATGGTGGAGGAACAACAGCAGCCATCATCTGCGTTGAATGGAATTGGCCTTGGATCAAGGTCAAGGACAGTCATCTCTTGTTTGGGATGGTAGGGAATCAAGTTCAATACTCACACTCTATCTTTACTTTCAATAAACAATGCAATATTACACTTGAGCCACTCACTCCTATATAGGATCCCAATCGGTCCCCAGGCACGCTCTGAGCTGGATGCTATGCTATGTGAGGCAGTTATCATGATGTTTGACTCGATGTTTATTAAAGTTTGAATTCGAATCTAGTAGATGGATCCTTGATATTTGAAATCCACATGAATGTGACGATCAGTATTGATCATGGAAGTCCTGAACGTAGAGATGAGGCGATGACCATATGGTAAAAGTTCCTTTGTCAGAGAGCAAGTGGATGGAATTGTATGATATTAATCACGTTAAGTTCCGCCTAGAGAGTCGAGACCAGATTGCAAAGTGCAAGTTTCCTTGTTAGAGAGTAAGTGGATTGGACTTGTACGAAAGGTAAGTAACTTTCCCGGAGTGCGAGTGGATGGGTTTGCTTGGTCACTAAGTCTCCTCATCGAAGAGCGAGCGGATTGGGCTCAGTAAGGGTTCGAAAAGACAATGGATTTAATTATCGGCCTGGAGTAGCTACAGATTCAATTAACGGTCCGCAGAGACCATGGACTTAATTATCGGCCCGGATCGACCATGAATTTAATTAACGATCCGGTGAGATTGTGGGTTTAACCATCAGCCCGGAGCAGCCATAGATTCAATTGATGGTCTGAAGAGATCATGGATTTAATTATCGTCCCAGAGTGGTCATAAATTTAATTAATGATCCAGAGGTATCGTGGGTTTAACCATCAGCCCGGAACGACGATGAATTCAATTGACGACTGAAGAGATCATGGACTTAACTATCGGCTTAGAACGACCACGGATTCAGTTAACAATCTTGAGAGATTATGGATTTAAATATTAGCCCGAAGAGGCTAAGGATACCATTGACGATCCAAAGAGATCAAGACTCAACTATCGGCCTGGAAATAGCACACGTTGCACTAATGATCTGGAGTATCATGAGTTAAATTAATGATCCGAAGAGATCTAGAATCCTACCAAGGATCCGGAGAAATCAAGCTTTCAACTAATGATTCGGAGTGATTCGGAATTGAATTGGTCATCGAATACATGGCTCGAAGATATCAAAATCCAAATCTTGGCTTTGATCGCTAGTTGACCTTGAAGTGATTCGGTAGCAATTGTCGAACTAAGCCATTGTTTTCAACATGTGTCTTCTAACCCCTTGTGAACACGGGATTATCTTGATTCGTGATGCAATCCATGACTTACCGATTCCGAGATAACATAGAATCATTGTCTATAACTGACACTCGAGCAAGGACTTGATTCCTTTAGCTATTATGGCCTGGAATGACCTTTGATTTTTTAGGATGAATCTAAAGGAAAGGATGATTTTCCATAGCTTGATCGACCGATACCTAAAAAATTTAACTACTAATGTTGCATCGACTTTGATATCTGTCCTTGAGCAAAGCACACCTTCCATTCGCAAGGCATGTTTTAAGGGGCAAGTGTTATCAAGCCTTTTGACCAGGAAGTGTCGGGATGGAGTGGACAAGTCTAACTTGAAAAAAATCAAGGTGGGAAGCCCACAGAGATAGACATAGAAGTCTAGAAACTAAGTTTAATCAAGAACATAAGGGGGAAGCAAGGCCATCTGACAAAATTCCAGGATCGGAACCATAAGTGATGGATCAGTATCGATCCATAGCTATGGATCGATACCGATCCATAAGCTTGTGTCCAATTTATCTCAAACTTTCCATGCTCATCAACCAAGGTGCTAATAACCCTTTCCAGCTTTAGACCATCGATCTCTTTAAGCACCTGGAATCAACAACTTCATTCCACCCTTAAACCATCACTTGACCCAGAAAAAAGCTCCAAGCACTATAAACAAGATGAGAAACACGAAGCAAACAATAAGTTGCTTCATCACAAAGAGTTCGAACATATCCACAAGACAATCCTCTGAATCAGTATTGATCCATGACAAGTGATGATGTGGTCACGTTTGTTAGTGGAGAGTTGCTGCTAGAACATGAGAGGAGTGATGGAGATTATGTGGGACATATCTCGGTGGTCAAAAGATATAAATAGAGGGGTAGAGGCTCATTTTGAGGATCTTTTTGCTTCTTTGCAATTATTACAAATTTCTTTGTAATCACCCATGGAGTGGTACTGATCCACAAGAACTATACTTGTATAAAGCTACCAAATCAGCAACAAAGCTAAGTGGAGGTATGCAACGATTCGCCGAACCACCATAAAACTTTTATGTCTGGTTTTTATATAGTTTCTTCACTCTTTTCTCTACTATACTCATTTGGGTGTTTGTACCATTTTTGGTTTAAACAACAACAAATTATCCAATGGTTTAAAAATATATTTTAATTTGTAAAAATGTTACACAATCAACTTTATTGAAGTTGCTTAATGGACCGACTTAAAGTCGCATAGATTGATCGTGCGAGTTAAATTTTTAGCAACGATAAATATTCGAATTACACGACGATAGATTATCAAAAATACTAATTTAACTGATCACAAGCCATCCTTAGGTTGAATGGCGCTTAAATATCTTTTTTATTTTTTAGGAAATAAATTAGTATTTTTAAACATATTTTCAAACGTAATATGAATAAAAAATTTAAAAATACAAAATTGACATGCCATCACTAGTCATCGATAGCCGATGAGATGTTGACAACACAGGGCAGCTGACTGTGTCAGTTTCTTCATTCCTAATCTTCCCAAAACGAAAAAAAATCTGTAGCCGTCGCTACCCCTCGAAACCTGCCGCTACTCTTTGTCGTTGCCATAGGCCACCACAACCGGTCGGAATCTCCTTCCTCCCCATTTTCATCTCAAATTCGGTAAATTTTTAACCCTAAATTCGGATCAGGGGCTAATTTTGTAAGATTATGGGTTTAAATATTATGACTATTGCATATTAGTTGATGATAATAGTGTATTACTTTATTTGAGGATATCAACTAGTGATGTGACTGTTTAATTTGTAATTATAAATTAAGGTTAATTTAAAATCCGAAAATTAGTATATAATTATTCCGTAATATGTATGTTGATTAGTATATGGGATTGTTTATTATAGTTTAGAATAATTTTCGGGCTAATATGTATAGTTGAATAGTGAATATGTTAAATATAAAGCTTACGGATAAACATAATTTTATGTTAATTAATTAATGTTTGTAAATTGTAAATGTTAGTGGTAATTATAAAATAAATTTATTTTTAGTGATTAATTATTTTTAGTGATTAGTTAATTAGTGCACCTTTGTGCAAACTTTAAATTTTAGTTTACAAAATAGTTAAATAAAGAATTTAAACAATTAAATGAATAATAAAATACATTTTAAAATTTAAATTTAGTTAATAAAATATTTAAATAGTTGAATGAGTTATAAAATATGGTTCAAATTTAATATGTAGTTAGTAAGGTAGTTATTTGTGTGTTTGTCTTTTTGGAAGTAGTTTTAAATAATAAATTGCTTTTGAAACAAATATCCTATTAAAATCGATGTGTATAAATTAAGAAATAAATATAATGTTTATTTGAAAATAAGGAGTTAATATTATTTTAACAAATACAACAACAAATTAAAGCCCTTAGTCTTAAAGGGCTTTAATTTATTTTAGAAAATACAACAACAACACACCCCTTGGATGCAAAGTTACGTGTACACTTCATGATGCAAAGTTATGCATATATATTTTTAAATTAGAAAAAATGTTCAATTATTTTGTCGACTGTAGTTGGGCGTATGAAGAGCGAACTGGTATCAAAGGTTTAGTGAAGGAACATTTCTACAATGGTGTACATGAATTTATTAGATTTGCTAAATCTAATAATGAAAATGATGTAGAAATTTGTTGCCTATGCAAACATTTGGAGCATTGGAAAGCAGACATGGTTATAATATATTTGTGTCAAGTTGGTTTTGTGCCAGATTATTATTTTTGGGATTGTCGTGGAGAACTTACTGCATTTAATCTTGTAGTGTCAGAGGACAAGGTGAATAATGATTATGTTGTGGCGTATCCAATAGAGGATATGGTAGAAGATGCAGCATGATCAACGATCTCTACCGTTCAAGTTGATGATGAAGATGGAAATGTCAAAGAAGAATCGAGTATGAGAGCGAAAAGAATATAAGATTTATTGGATGCTGCGGAGAGGCCATTGTGGGATGGTTGTAAAAGTGAAATCGAATTTTCAATAACTGCCGAATACATTACTGTGAAATCAAAATTCAACATTACAAAAGTTGGACTTACAACAGTTATATAAGTTGCAAAATGACATATATCACTCAATAATCTGATGTGCGATAGTCATTATAAAGTGGAAAAACTTATGTCTGCTTTCGGTCAGCCTTACCAAAAGATAGATACATGTATAAAAGGTTGCAATTGTATTGGAAAGATGACATTAACCTTAGGAAATATAGAATATGTAATGATGAAAGATACAAACCAAGAAAAAAGAAAGGAAAAGAAGCTCCATACAAGAGGATGCATTATTTACGCATCAAACCTAGACTTCAAAGGTTATATGCATCTTTTGCAACCGCATCTCATACGAAATGGCATAGTGTGAGAACACATGAAGAGGGAACTTTGGCACATCAATCTAATGGAGAAGCATGGAAATATTTCGATAAGACTTATCCCGCGTTTTCTCTAGAGAGCTGTAATGTCAGACTTGGTTTATATACGGATGGATTTTCAAATTCTCTCAATTTGAAATATTCATCTTGGTCTATTATCGTTACACCTTATAATTTACCTCCATGAATGTGTATGAAAACTTCATATATGTTTTTCGCTATTGTCATCCTTGGTCTTGATGATCCAATACAAGGAATCGATGTTTATTTGCAGTCATTGATTGAAGAGTTGAAAACCTTATGGCATAAAGGGGTTGACACATACGACGTTTCTAAAAAAAGAATTTTTGTATGTTTGCATCTTTTTTATGGACTATTGTTGATTTTTCGGCTTATTTAATGCTTTCAGGTTTGAGTACGGCTGGTCGTCTACCTTGTCCTTATTGCATGGAAGAAACACAAGCATTTTCATTACCAAATGGAAGGAAAAATTACATAGTTCGATTACCATAAGTGTTTTCTCCATGTTAATCATACTTTTCGAAGAGATAAAAAAACTTTATAGCTAATAAAGCAGAGACTAGACAACCACCAACAATTTGGTCAAGCGCAGAAATAAATGATCTTGTAAAGGAATATCCAAAGACACATGAAACTAGAGTACAGAATGAAATTCCAGGTAAATCGATAATTCATAATTGGTGCAAACAAAGTATATTTTGGGAGTTACCTTATTGGAAAGGTTTCTTACTTTGATATAATATTGACATGATCCACAATGAAAAAAACTTTAATACAATTTTGAATGTTAAGGGAAAAACTAAGGACGATCTGAATTCAAGGCATGATATAGCAGAACGATGTAAATGTCCCGAACTTCATATGAAGCATAATGACAGTGAAAAAACCTAAAGCATGCTATGAGCTAGATAGCAAACAAGTAAAACTTGTGTTAAAGTGGGTGGAAGGACTAAGATGTCTTGATGGGATTTCTTCTAATCTCCATAGATGTGTTGACTTTAAAAGTCTTGATGTGATTTCTTCTAATCTCCATAGATGTGTTGACTTTAAAAACAATCAACTGAGTGTGATGAAAAGTCACGATTGCCATGTCATGATGAAAAATTTATTACCCATGGTTTTCAAAGAACTGTTGCCTGTAAAAGTATGGAGTGTTATAATAGAATTAAGTTTGTTTTATAAAGAGCCTTGTTCGAGTACATTAAAAATCGAGCGTATGCGTAAACTAAAAGAGGATGTCCCTATACTGCTCTGCAAACTTGAGAAAATATTTCCTCCAGGATTCTTTAATGTAATAGAGCATTTACCCATCCATCTTCCATCCGAAGCACTTCTTCAAGGTCCTATGCAATATGGATGGATGTATCCATTTGAGAGGTAATACTGAATATCCATGATATTAATTTTAATTTCAAATTTAAATTGAATTAATTGGTACTTGAATCATCTGAAGAAGAAAAGTTAGACAAAAAGCATAAGTTGAAGTTTCGATTTGCAAATCTTATCTTTAAGAAGAAGTTTCATTCTTTTTCTCTCATTATTTCAATGACCATGTGAACTTATCATTTGTGAGTGTTCATTGTAATGATGAAGTCGTTGAACAAGATTATTCTAAAGCAATGTTATCGGTTATTAGACAACATGGCCGACCTATTGGAAACTATATGGAACTATGGTTAGACGATAGATATTATCATGCAGTACTCATATATGTTCTTCTTAATTGTGCTAAAGTGGCACCATTTGTTAGGAAATATTAAATAATAATTCTCGATATATGAATTTCCAAATTCATATTTATTTCAATTATATTTATAAATTATAATGTAATATATTACATATGTTTGTAGTATTTACAAATAACAACACCCACGTGGCGATCTCAGTAAAGAATTTGCCAATTGGTTTTCGGACCACATTAATGATCCAATAAATTGTGTCGGTGATAAAGGATTGAAACATCTTGTGATAGGACCAAAAAGAAATGTCAAGACTTATCCAATATTCTTCGTTAATGGATTTAAATTCAACACCGAGGAATATGGTGCTTAAAAATTAACCTATAACAGTGGTGTATTTGTCAAAGGTATTGATGATCCAAATGAACATATAAAAGATTTTTATGGTGTTTTATGACAGGTTTTAGAATTAACATATTTTATACTGCCTGCAAAAATTTCTTTTTATTCAAATGTAATTGGTTCAGCAATGTTCCTAGTCTTGGAATCAAGTGCATAAAGATTATATGCTTATTGAAATAAAGCATAACTCGAATTACTATATGTATGGTCCTTTTGCACTAGCCAAACAAGCATTACAAGTTTACTTTACTCTGTATCCATCCCTAAAAATGGATAAAGTAGATTGGTTGATTGTTTTTAAACAAAGGCAAGATTTACATTTGACGAAAATAATATTCTGGACGAAGTAGCTTGTCATGCAGATCTTAAGCCAAGTAATGAAATATTAATAACTGATAATCATACTGATTTAGGGCCTTTGAATGATGAATCAAATGTTTTAATAGAAGCATTTTAGAGTATAAGGAAAACGATATAGTGTACGAGACCAAGTCTGAATTAGAAAACAATGAAGACTGATTGTACGTGATATAATGTAGATATGATGGATATGTATATTGCTTGTTGTATAATTTAAATTTTCAATTTTCGCTATTATTAATGATGATGACAATGTTGTGAGCTATGTATTATTCTGTTTTATAAATCCTATGTATTTAAGAGATCTTATTCCATTTTTGTAGTTTTAATAAAAGTTTTATGTGATTATTAATCAGACATGTTTTCTAATAATAAAATGATATGTCTTTTCATTATATAAAATGATATGTTATGGCAGATATTATATCCTATAGAAGATCTCCTAGGTCTTATTCTTCGGATTCTCCTACTACTGGCGAGGGTGCTAGTGACTTAGCTAATTTAAGCCCTAAGGGCGAGTATGACTCCCAAAACTAGAAGGTAAGTATCAAATTTATTGTGATGTCATTAATATTTAGTGCATGTACGTTATTTATGATTTATTAAATGTCTACATCAAAATTAGTACAGGGGTTTTGAGCTGGAGCCTTCCAATTATATTTTGGCTTTCTCTAGGAAAGCGTACATGAGTCGGATGTTGGGTTGTTGGTCGACATGGGATGAAATCCCGATGTTATATGGGTCGACTTATTGGTAAGTATAAATTTGTAATTCATTTGAAAATGACATATTTGATCTTTGAAATTAATATACTATGTATAATTCATTTTAATTTCAATGTGTAGGCTATGGTTGTTGTAGAGGACAAAGGTCAACAGCTATTTAGGAACCACTGGAATAAGAAAATGAGGAAAAACTGTAGGGACATCCTCTCGGGCGCAAAACACAAAAGTAAAAAACCCGATTGAATGAGTGCTAATGTTGGATGGATTTTCTTGAGAACTGGAAAATTCCCGCCGCGAAAGTAAGTTTTTTAGTTTCATATGTTTATGATAATCTATCTAGATTTGTACAACAATTGCATTAATTTAGTCAATCATATATTTAAGTAGTTATAGACAGTAAATTTAACTTTAATGTTAAATTTATAGGAAGTATTTGTATGGAATTCGGTGAACAGGAATAAAAATCATGTTACACACCATGGTGGATCAAAATCCTTCCAAAAATATCGGAAGGAAATGGTAAATTTATAAATTACGATTATAAAATACTTACAACATTGTTTAATAATATATATACACCGTTTAATCATATATAATTTTAAGCGAAGGAGAAGGGTTGTAACCCTACATATTTGGAGGTTTTCACTTTCATGCATGCCACCAAGCACAATAGTGAAGATGACTCGGTATCGTTTACTTGGAAAGACCGCAAATTACAAGCTATCATGGACCATGGTAAACAAGCTTTAATTTTTTTTCTCTTATTTCACATTACATAGATTTTAAATTGAATATTTATTTTGGCAAAATTCTATCTAATCGCAAGAAAAATTTGAAATGGAGCGAGATTGAGTGCTGAAGACGACTGGCTAAGAGGAGTTGATTGTTGAGGAGGAGAATATGATTTTTGATGCTATGACCGATAGGTGACGCGAACAGACACAATAGTTCTGATAATCAAAAGGTAATGTTTATTAGGTTTAACTACTTCATAACTAATTTATAAATTTTATTTAATATTACGTTTAAATTATAACTAGCTATTACCTAATTTATAGGAAAGCACATCCCAGGTTGATTATAGAAATCACAGGCTGAGAAGGAGATATCACAGTTGAGAGCCGAGATAGCAGAATTGAACGATTAATGGAAGAATAAAGGATTGACTATGCTGCTAAATGAGCAGATTGCAGCATACATGGTAGAGCACGGGACATATCCTTCCCAAGGGACAGGAAAATATGGAAATGATGATTAGTAGGTTGGTTGTCTTTTTTGATGGATGTTCGATTGATTGTGTACTTTAAACTTGGATTATGTTTAATGGTTGTGGATGTTTGATATTTAATTGAATGATTAGTAGGAATGTTGTAGATGTTTGATGGAATGTTGATGTAAATATGGATTTCTGTGATATAAACTTAATTTTTTGTTATAAGTATGATATTATGTGATGTATGCGATGTTTGTACCTGTGAAATTGGGTTTATATGTGTTGTATATGAGATGGAGTGACAGATGAATATGTATGTGTGGTTTGATGAACAAAACAATTGCTATTTTGTAAAACAGTGCTTCCAGGCTAGCAATGGCAAGCGACGGCTCATTGGCAGTAGGATAGCAACGGCCAGCGATGGCTAGCGATTACCCAATAGCAAATTCATGATACATAGAACCTTGACAAGTGTTCTTCAGCTAGGGACGGCTAATGACGGCTGTGTTGTCAATAGCCGTCGAAAAGTTGTCTTCGAGGCTGACGCTAAGGCTGTCACTCTTTCTTGGATCGACGCAATAGTAAGCGATGACTATTTCCATCGGCTAGCGATGGCCGTCGATGGAAGTAACTCGTCGCTCAATAGTGTGTGTCTTGTATATGCAATTAACCCTATCTAATCCATATCAAACTTAGTTTGATTTTCACTACCCATTATAAAATTATTAAAGTTCACAGTCATGAAGTCCTTAATCCAAACTATTATCTTTAAAAATATAAATTTGAAACTTTTTTTTGAATTCAGCAATTGCTTGGTTTCCAAAATGAGCCAGGAAAAACTCTTCATTTTAGCTAACTTTAACTGTAGGTATAATATCTTTTAAAATAATAATTTATGGAGTAAGTTTATTTATTTATTAAGTTCAAAAGTCAATATTAGTAATTTAATTAAAATGATCTTTCTTTTAAACAACACATTATTCCCTTTGTTTCAATTAGTAAGAGTCCGGTTTTTATTGCATGTACAGTCATCAAATCAATTTTCCCTTTAAAGCCTTTCACAATAGAGATTTTACTTTTTAAAAAGTAGGATTTTTAGTTCAAACCATTTATTTAGTTTTGGATTTAAAAACTCAATTGTTATACCAAACTATTTTTGAAAAATGCATTATTATAGTGTTTCTACAACATCTTTTATAGCTTTAAACAATAAAAACTGGAGTAGACAAGGATAACTTTCATTCTATTATTTTCCTATGATATTTCCACTTTCAACCTTAGTGGAGACTTTAATAGCATATAAGGGGGACTTTTAAAAGGTTTGTGCAATAACTGATTCACTGCACATATTTATGGAAACTATCCATCTTTTTTTTTAATTTTCTATATTGTTTCTAATTAGATTACTAACATTATTTTAATATGAATTCCTAAAGTTGGTTCTATTTAATTTTTTTAATGTTGCTACTTTTTAAATTCCTTCTACCTAAATTGCTCCTCCTTGTATAGCACTTTTATTTGATTGTTTTCTAAATTGGATTGTTGTAGTGAGTTTGTCTATTTCTTTAGCTATTTGGGCTTTTCTCAAATAACATGAAACTATTTACTTTTTATGTATAAATATATTTCAGTCATTTTTTCTTCGTATTTTTCTTATACGGGGATATTCTTCATATCTTCAATATGGGGCATTTCTACCCTTCCATTCTCTTTACCCCATTTAAACAAGTATAGTTTCCATTTGTCTTCCCCCTTCAAAAAGAATTTTAAAACTTCGAATTTACACAAATAAGAAAATCATCAAGCCAAAATACACTCTATTTTTCATTTATTTCAAAAAAGGAAAGCCCCCTTTATCAAAAACCTTTCTTGGATTTCTTAGTCTAGACAGTCTTAATTTCACCTAGAAATTTCTTAAATGGCTCTTTTAATTAAAATTTCTATATGTTTTTGTTTTTCAAGAATCTATTTTTAAAGGATATTTTATATGGCGAAAAATTTAGTATTTACTTATTTTCAAAAATAACAATTTTTTAGTGATTGGTCCTTTTATTTTTAAATAAATTCTTTGAAAGTCATTTCATATATATCAAGAAAATTTAAAATGTTTTATTAAATTCTTTCATATGGGGTCGGACTTAGAAATGGATTTTTTTTCTCCTTTCTTTTGGACTTTTCTTCTTTCCTAATTATTCTTATCATCATCATATTAAATTTAATTATCATCTTGCGGGAACTTGCTCGATTCTTTTCATATCTTACCTTTGGATATTTGTAACATATAGGTTTGTACTTCCCATCTATTTGGATGAAATATACGTGCCAATTGGTAGTCTAGCGAAATCCACAATCATACGATAGTCTAGGCCTAGTAAAAGGAGTCAAGTACCATCCAGCTTCAGAGACCCTTCTATATGTCGTATTCACACTCTTCTTAAGTTAATGCCTTATGGTATGGCCTTCACCCTATGGAGTAATCAGGGTAGGTGTATAAATTTAACTTAATTTATTATTCCAACTCATAGTTGCATTATCCATCCTTTTGGAATATGGTGCAACTACTTCTGTAGTCGGAATTTGTAAAGTTTGGCATGTAATATATATATATAAATACAAATTCGTTCCCTAATTCAAATGATAGACTAACCTAAGCTCCGATACAAAATGTAACAACCTGCATCTTAATGGGCCCGATTTTCGACTAAATCGAAAACCCTAGTCCATTAGGGTATAGATCATTGGTGTTAGTAACCTGTAATAAACATAAGTATACCAAAGAGCTATCTATACAAACTCGCAACGGAATAGTAAAATCTAATAAAATATACATATCTATTAAGGCTACTACCTTGGATATCTAGTCGCCTTGTCAGTGCATAGCATGAATTAGAAGACCAGTTCACCTACCGTTCTCGTCTTGTACTAGAATCATGTCCCCATAAACTCACCCTAGGGGTTGTAATGAGGAAGGGGTTAGAACAACGTTCTGGCCCTTCGTAAATTACATACTTTATCCATAACACTAGTCTATGCCAATAGATTTGTGTATAAGCATTATGTCTACTATTTATGGATGTCATTTAATTCCATATGCAAGTGCGATATGTCCAACCTACTATGAGATATAAGTATCTACATGTGTAACCTAATCCGACGTATAAGTATTTATATACGTAACCTACTCCGAGGTATAAGTATATATATACGTAACCTACTCCGAGCGATAAGTATCTATATATCTAACCAACTCCGAGGTATAAGTTTCTATATGCATAACCTACTCCGTGATTATAAAAGCATGTGCATGCAACAATATCATAATGGGTTCAACAACCCTTCTCCCCTCTAATCATATCCTAACGATGCTAAGGAAGGAAGTACCAGGCTACTCAATACCCTTAAATTGGAAAAGAGGCAGTACCTCCAGCCATTTAATACCCAACCCCAGGCGAACCCTTTTTGGTACTCCTTATCTGACATCGTACAATCTCTTCTAGGCTACATACTAATTCTTAAATAAGGAGGAGGCATGAAGGAACTAGGCCAGCTCGCAGCGGAAGAAATGAATGAATTTCTAAAATTTTCCATTTTAGACATTTATTGGGCCTATGTAGTCTAAATTTATTCGAAACTTTTATAAATTTTCCTTTTAAAAATTATTTATATTATTATAACTGTTTAAAATTAGTTTAACTTAATTCAATTATTTGTATATAACTAGTGTAAACCCGTGCTTCGCACACAGAAATGGGAAAATAAAGTTGTATAAGAAAATAATGGTGAAATACGAAAGCATAGAGTAAAACAGTTTAAGAAACATTGCATTAATTAACATTGCATTATCGTTTTAGTGTAATGATAACATGATTAAGGATGGAATCTTTGTATAATATGGTTCCTTCAAAGAGTCATGGAGCTTATAATTATTTTATGAATAATCAGAACCCTGAAATGTATTAGTTAATGTTGTAGTCAAAGCCCCACTTCAAAGACCCTTACGTCATTCTTTTATGTATAAAAGCAGCTTCAACCAACATAACTTTTTGATATGTATATAATCAGTGAAGAAAAACTGGACTACAGTGTGTATTTCGACCATACTACATACATTAGTATGAATAACATATGTATAAAATTGTGGTAATAAGTTTAATTCCACTTGAACTTAAGCTAAAATTCATTTCATGCAAAGGTAAAAAATCTGGCGAGATTATACTATTCAAAGGACAAATGTTAAAGAATTAAGTATAAAAAAATGTGCAAACTTGATATATATACATGATAGCAGACTAAATGCATAAGAATCAGATGTCTTGAATTTACACATGGCATTTTACCAAATGAAAAGTGGAAAAAAAATAGATGAATAAAGACGGTTAAAATGTAAGTTAAAGTTGAAGCTGATCTTCTTTAATAGTGCATGTAATCTATTGATGATGTTGGGCAGTTTGCAATATTCTTCACTTTTTTGGTGACTACAAATCCAAACTGTGTATTCAGCTCCTTGTCCTCGTCTTATTCCTATAAGGGATAGTTGGAAAATATGTTAAAAATGGCACTATAAACTAAATAAGTTGCAGGTCACTAATAGGAACATCACTATGGCCAAAACATGCATGGAGAAGTACTATTGTTAGAACTGTTAGTTTTTTGCCTGGATACTTAGAATTTTTGTTATAGCAAAGTAATAACTAAAACTGGATCAATTTTGTAACAGGATTGAAGCGAAAATAATTTTTCTACATTAGACATGATCAAAGGTTGATATAAGCTAAACGATCATTATAATAATTGATATACATTATTATCCACACTTATGTGGGCAACGTAGAACAGTAATATGCCGAATTTTGGGGAGATAATAATTTTTCAATAGCAAGCAATAATGAAATCAAGACCAATTCATCCAAAACCTAATCTTATTTTGGACGTATATGGAATACATAGATATAAACATCTATATATGATATACCATTTTATGTATTTGACATCATATCATAGTCGAAATATTTACTACCAGCTTAGACCTATGGATGTAGGATCTATTTATACAACCTGATGGACTTTTTACCATCATATGCAAATAAAAAGAAATAAGATTTGATTAGTTACATAAATATTGTTTTCTTATTTCATATTTTGGCATATAGACATAAAACTTTATCCAAAAAGGCCATTTGGTAACCTTCGAATTTACAGTATAAAAGTTAGTTTCTTTTGTATTTTTTTCTGTTGTATTGAACAAAAAAATAGTTAAAAATTTGTGTAGTTGAGTATTATGGATTGAAGGAAAACCGCTTTCATTATATTTTTCAATTTTTTCTATGTCAGCATTTTCCACTTAAAAAACATATAAACAATGACTATGCTCAGAAAAGATTGAAGGGCTTATAGCTTTCTATAAATGGTCAACATAAGTCCATAGATACCATAGGAAATGCAAAACCGTACAAAACATTTTTTCTATAACTAACTATAATAATAAAATCAAACAACTTGTATGTACTGATACATACCTTCAATATGTTTGGATCTCTATAAGTTTCTTTATTGAATATGATGCAATCGCCTTCATTTTAGAATGCATGAGGGTCAAAA
Source organism: Allium fistulosum (assembly GCA_030737815.1). Classification (NCBI taxonomy): domain Eukaryota; kingdom Viridiplantae; phylum Streptophyta; class Magnoliopsida; order Asparagales; family Amaryllidaceae; genus Allium; species Allium fistulosum. The sequence continues at coordinate 790,353,978 of CM060902.1, read as the reverse complement.
AGAATCAGTCCGATAATTGCTGACAGACAAAACGTAGATGCATAGCGAATCAGATTTAAAATGTTTCTACAGCAAGCATTTAAAATTTATAGAAAATCTTATTGCATTATATTTTCTTTATAATCACCTATTTACATATACCCTAAGAGTTAATCTTCGAGAATAGGAACCTCTAATATGTTTGAACCATGACATAACTGTTTAAAAATTTGACCAAATTGTATAACTGCAGATCATCTAGGAATATTGAAACTGTTTATAGCACTACAACATCTCAAAACTATTGTTAGCAATAGTAGAATATGAGTAAGTTGGCATGAGCAAAGTAAAGACTACATTTCGTTCATAAAAAATACATAGATTTGCACAATTCAAATTCTTGATCCAATCATGAAAATAGTATTCATCCTTGGATAGTTATCCCTCTTAAACCTACTTTTTGGAAAAAGAAACCTTAATTCATTCAATAACTTACCAATACTCATCCAACTGTGTAAAAAACGATCGGTTGCAAAAAAAAAATACAATGAGAACATAAGTACATATAATATAGTTGCTATGAGTACATAAATTTTCTATCTGTATGTCGAAACCAGCATTGCTGGTAAGCAAATTTTATACAATACCTAGTCTGGAAAAAGAAAAGTATGCACCTATGATAGTTAAGTATCAGTAAAGTATAAAATACACATAGTTAAATGTTAAAGGAATCCAAGTATTTTTATAAGATATAGGCAGAAAACTAAAATGCTATCCAATCAAAGAATGTGGTTCAAGAATATATCTTATACCGACCAACATTCGTATACCAATTAGTAAGCAAATTAAAAACTTGCAAGTTGACAAACTAATGCAAGGAAAAAAGCAATCCTAAAAATTAGTGCTAGGGACTGATTTTCATATGATATGATGATGAGACCACCTACATGAGGTTATGGATCAAACATGCATTTCTTATTTTTATTCTGAACGAACATGAAAACAAAGCAACAATTGGAAAGAAAATATTGAATAAACAAAGCAGGAGTTCATAGATAAAGATATGAGTCAAATATTCAATACTAAATAACATCGTACAAATTAAATAAAATTTTGAACTTAACTGGACAATGAGATAGGGTAAACTATATATTGAATCAGATACAGCTGAACGACTCTCTATGGGAAAAAAACACTAAAGAAAAAAAGAAACCTCTGTCACATTTTCAAACAACGTTATTTTTATCAATCACATCTTCCATGAACATCAAAGGCTCAATAACTCGATTACCTAAAATCAAACCTTGATCCAATTCTTTAAATATCAACTTACCAAAGCAACTGTTTTTTTGTCAAAGTTACTTGGAATCAGCCTAGTCGCTCAAATTCTAACACACATTTTCACGCACACATTCTCCATAGTTGCTTTCGCTATAATTTTTACGTATTCCATAAAATAAATCTCCCAATTTCTTAGCTTGATCAAATTCAATGAGCTGAAGACCATGTTTTATTACCTGAACTTGTAATGCTAAAATTAAACTCTAAAGCATTGAGTTTAAAGTTTTGAAAATGGTATCACTATAAATGCACATGAATATATGTAAAAACTGAGATGGTGCAAATGTTTATGGGCGTGCCATATGACCATGAAACTGTGCATGCAATACGTAAGATTTAATTTGGAAATTTGACTTCTGATAGTGCTTGAATACTTGGCTTGGCTTTATGGAATTTCCTCTTTTGAGTTGTTAACTATTCTTTATTCATTCATTTTGCACATCCAATTTATATATGCGTTGTGAGAAGTTAAATATGAGAAGAATATAATGATCAAAATCCATTTAGAGTTTGAAACCTTTTATGCACTTAACTTCGCATTGGTACGTATAAGTATATGCTAATAAAGACTATAATCTACTATGAAAGTTTTTTTATTATACTTTCTATCCTTCAACATGAATGACCACCCATGTTATATATAAAAAAGGATTGTAGATATGATGATATTTGACAACATGAATATAGCATGTTGATTGCATTTTCAATCACCAAGGAGCTACTGTTATCTATTGGGTATGTTTATTTCTAAAAAAATTATTTAAGAGCTTAAACGGTCTAAGAAGATTCTATGTAGTTATTCAATTTTAATGTACGGGTTTGACTATAATCAAAATTAAATGGGATTTGTAGCATAGATACCACGATGTAGCCCGTAAAGTTTATAGCACCTGAATTGATTAAAATACATTCAGATATAACAAAAGGCACAAACACTATCAAAGTTTAAGGATACAGAATTTAAGTAAAATAATCTAAATAACAAATTATTATGCAGACAAAATATTTGTATAAATAACCATACAGTAATAAAAATCATGAATTGTTTGCGTAGTTGTCGGAATATTGTCCAAATAATAAATATTTTTTTTATATGGATAATTAATATCCCATGATATAAATTGAGAAAAATAATGACCATATTAAATGGCTAAAATATAGCATTTACAATTTAAAATCACTAAGAACTTATTATTTTGATACAAATTCATCAGTTTAAGCATATTTTATTCCCAAATTGATTCATGTGTTTAACCATTCTTTGAAAAATTGATTTGAATTATATGTTATGAGTATGCGTTAGCTAAAAAGAGGACTAAATAAAATTTCATTATACAGAAGATGCGCTGATTTAGCACACACAGCAAATATCTCTTAAATTTAAGGAAAACATGATAATCCTAACAAAGGCACAGTCACAATTAAAGTTCAAGGAATATAGTACTGAGGTGAAGTTATACAGCTAAAGAATCATGCAAGCTTTGATCATGGCAAACATTAATTAACATATATAATAATAAAATAATGATCGATCATCCTACAAAGTAACTGGGTTGAAGAAATTACCAAGAAGATGCTTTCTAAAAAATTCCTAATATGTAAAATGGCAAATAATTTATCCAATGACGGGGGATGAATTATTAAATGCAGGGTTACTCAAATAGGATTATAGTTACTAAAATGAACCGATATGTTTCGACAAATTTCTCTCACCTTATAGAGCATCCAAAGCATTTGTGACCTGACTACCGTTTTCAAATTAGCAAACCAACACCTAGAACATACCATCTCTTTGTTGATGTCATCCTAATAGAAGAAGGATAAAATGTACACCATACTTTGTATGGAGATTGTTGGTTTTCATCAAAAATGGGGTTATAATGCCCAAGAAGGCAAAAGTGGAGTCCCTGTAGGAGGTAACTGTAATAGCATATTATATGTTTCACATATCAACATGCATGTTAAAAATTGTGCAGCGTCTTAGAGAAAATAATGTTAAGCAATAAGATAAACCAATTATGTATTAAAATCAAACTAAGGCTTAAAACTAAATTTCATTACATCACATATGAGTGTTAAGGTTTTGTCTAAATAGATAATCAAAGATAAATATACCAGGTTTTCACTATTAAGAATACTTCATTAAGGATCACCACATAATATCAAGGATATCAAAGGAAAAAGATTGAAATAGTATCAAGTATACTACATCAAGGAAACTCTAAATATAAAAAATACACTGGCACAATCAAAACATTAGAGCCTACAGTTGTTACATTTTGTTTTTTTGGAAAATCTACACGTTGTTATCTTGCTTTTTTGGGAACTATCTTGTTTTTTTGGGAAACCCTACATGTTGTTACATTTTCTATGATGTTCTTGCTCTTAAATTCCATTTAATTGATGTTTCATGATATTTTAGAATTCAATTTCACTTCAAAATATTCAAATATATTTACATAAATAATGATTAAGTGTGATATTAAAATAATATGCATGATTGCTCCTGAGAATTAGAATCTGTGTATGTTACTTTCTTGCCAATCTTTAGTAAAAAAAAGTGTCCTTAGCTAAATTGGTTCCAAGTTCATGGTTATTTGCATGTTAATTTTGATCCAAATGACAATAATTTTGAATGATGAACTTAAGTTTCTCCTTTTGACATCAATAAACAATTTCTCCACTTAGTGCATTTATTTTGGCTGGATGATTAATAAGAATAATTCTATGCATTTTAATATTTTTGGAATATTCACTTGTGTAGGTTGAACCATAAAGCATGATGAAATATATAGTTTGAAATATACATACCCATAAGTTTCTTCATCTCATAAGTTTGAAATATTCATACCCATAAGTTTGAAATATTCATTGTATGTATTGTTATCAAAAGTTGTTACTTGTTTTTAATGGCATATTACCATTATTTCAATATATAAGCTGAAATATAATTCAAAATTTGAATATAATAACACGAAGGACATAGTCAATCTAAATATATAATGGTATAAGGTAAGTTTCTTAACCAATGCATATATTGTTCAATATAAGAGCTCGCCTTTTACATCCTCCTATTCGAATTCTTTTTCCCGTTTTATTGCTTGACATGTAGCATGAGTTTCTTCATCTCTATATTTCATTGTATGTATTGTTACCAAAAGATGTTACTTGTTTTTAATGGCATATTACCATTATTTCAATGTATAAGCTAAAATATAATTAAAAATCTGAATATAATAACATAAGGACATAGTCAATCTAAATATATAATGGTATAAGGCAAGTTTCTTAACCGATGCATATATTGTTCAATATAAGAGCTCGCCTTTTACATCCTCCTATTCGAATTCTTTTTTCTGTTATTGCTTGACATATAGCATTTGTTTACAGATAATGATTGATCCTAGGATTTTTGTAAAATTATTTATAAGGCAGCAAAAAATGCAAGGTAGTAAAACATGGAGAATATAAGGGTGAAAGAAATGAAAAAATTACCAAGGATTGAAAGAAGGAATAATTAGGTTGAAATGAATCAAGAGATGCCATGACAGCTAAAAACTTTTGTTTTGATTATGCTTTTAGTATAAGATAGAATACGATAAGGTTACCGTTCTACCTATAATTCGAGAAAGCTAAACCCACTGAGTCAAAAACATGGGCAAAACTTGGGTTAAATTTTATTAATAACCTAGAGGTGCAAAAAAATTGACATTACGTACAACAAAAAAAGTACTCAAACCTTATATTGATGAACTAAGAACCCAAATATCAAATACCTTCAAATGTCATGCTATCAAGCAAAGAACTGTAAGGTAAGTGGGTAGCACATCTTCTTACATTTCTTGAACAATTTCACACAGTGAATACATTGGTTATGTGTATCAAATAATATAACAAAGTAAAAAATTGATGCAACCATCCTAGTTAAATAAAAAGATTGATTCAAAACCGTACATAGTAGATTTCTTTGTCTATAGAAGACATAAAAAATGATAGAAAAAATAATAGAATAAAAAAAAGCGAGTCAAAACGCACAATTTTTTACTTGAAATGAATTATTGGATCAAGCAAGGAGTTTTGTTAGTCATAATCATTCATATTTCGCATTAGTTGTAAGCATAAAAATAGTTGTGCTAGAAGGTAGAATTTCTCAAACCCCAGAATTTGGAAAACTATGTAAATTAGATATTATGTTGTTGGAAATCAATAACTAAGAGAAAAGGTGAAAAAAGCAATTTTGTATTAAAAATAGCACAAAATTGACATGAACAATAACGAACAAAACAAAAATGTCCTAAATCAAGGAACTTTACCTTTGAGCGAAATTGTTGGATTACACAATACAATTTGTTTGCGAATCAAACATCCAAGGAGCGATTGGAGATTTAAGATACTATGGTGATGGGTAGAATAATACCCATATCCTAGCTTGAAGAATCAAAGATGTCAGGGGTTGTCTGATAAATTGGAATAATAGTGGTGCTTTAGATTCAGATAAATGAGTGGATAAAAGCATTTGTAGGAGAAATAAGAACACTATTTAAAAAGTATACTCAAATGTTTTTGTACGTGAAGGGAACGGTACCTAAAAGAAAATAAATTCCATAGAAAGTCAACTGGACAATGGAGAAATGGGAAAAAAAGGAAAAAGAAGTGAGCAAAAAATGAATCAAATAGTATAATATAGATATGCAACTTCATGTTAACAGAATTGTGGTTGTTAGGCAGTTACTTGCCACTTTGACTCTATTGGGAAATCTCAAAGGATGTATCCCAACAACTGGAAGTTTCTAATTGTCCAGAAATTTCACCTTATGTTACATATAATATAGATGGATTTGCAGAAGTATTGATTATGTTAAAAAAAATGTAAAACAATTGATAAGAATGTTTGGAAACATACATATATGTGAAATATATTTGAGCATAGATGTATTTTCCTAATACAAATCCTAATTAAAGTAATCAACTGATGTATTGACCATTGAGTAAGAAATCAATAGTTGCCTCATAAACAAAAGTTCAAAATAAAATTTAAACCCAAAAGAAAAGGAAAAAAATCCTGATCTGCTTTCTCCTCCCTAACCACCATAATGGCTGATTTGAAATATACAAATTACTTTGTTTACAGATACATTGGTAATTTTGAAATCAATTACCGTTGGGAATGAAATTACCTATAAAGATTAATTGCATTCAATAAGTCAGAAATGTACCTGATTTTAAGCAAGCTGGCACATAATAATATAACAATGAGCCATTATTTTGATACTTTGCTAGAAATGTGGCAAATTTCATGATCTAGATGTCCATAATATACAACACAGTCAAATTTGTGACAGCCTTTTATATTTATTAGTCTCAATACTATCCATAAATGTTGAGTGATATTTCTCTTGATAGCCTTGATTCTTAAATGTTTAATACCTTACAAAAAACCAAACCAAATATTTAGTATGCTTTTATGAGCAATTAGGGAAAATTTACACTCAATATTTATTAGAGGTTGGGAAAAAAATTACCTTCGATTTCATTTTAAAATTGTTCCTATGCGGAAGGAGTAGATTTCTTCAGTTTCTCTTTAATTGTTGCTACCTTTTGGTCCTCCTAGAAATAGTCATTAATCTGCATTAATCACACAATTTAAAAGAAATTTATTATGATTATACCATAGCAAATAAATGATCAGACATTCAAAATTTGAAAGCCACGGTTGATTTTCTACATGTAGTAGTGTAAGTGAAGCGTAATTAAAAATAATGATGTTTAGTTATAAGTGGTTAACATTTAAAACAACATCATATCAAATCTGCAATTTTACCATGTAAATTAGGCCTTTTAACTAATGCATTCGGATGTGGATAGTGCTATATCTGTATCGTAAATCATCGTAGGATATTGGATATCTACATCCGTGAGTATAGACGGATATCGGATAATTATCCTATCCGCCAACAATCGATAAATCAAGAAATATAAAGTTTTTGTTTAATATAACTTTTTTCGATCCCAATGATTATAACAGTATGCAAAAGAATAAATAGGATGATAATAAATAGTTTTGAGTAGTTAATATGTATTAAATGCTAATGTTATCAACTTTTAACTTAATTAAATAATAAGTACATATCTTCCATTATACTAAAACACTCATAATATAAAATATAATTTTGACATAAGGCAGATGAATAATCTTTGGATGCGGATGCATTCATTGTCGCATCCGTATCCATTTTTTGTGATCGGGTATTTATTTGCTTTTCGGATAAGAACACGGATGGATCTCGGATTTTTCAGATATCCATTGACGGGCTTAATGCAAATTATTCTGCAATTAATTTTCTTTTTTTACCTTTTCTAAACATATAACTCCTTTGGTTTACATCATTTTTTAAAACTTTTTGCACATGTCTTTGAACTAAATTTCGAGCCATATTTTTCCAAGTAAACTGGTAATCAAATAAATTATTCAATAAATTATTTGTTGCACTTGTCAAAGTTTCAGGTCTATTTAATATATCAGCTGCAGCTGAGAAATGCTTAATTGGAAGATTGGAAAAATATTTATATGTTATACATAAAACTTGCAAGGTAATTTTACTTACCAAATAAACACACATTGACCTTTATCTTAAATATCAGGAAAAATAAAAAATTTGGCATCTAGGGTGGACAAAGGAAGCACATCTTGTGTGGTTATTCAATTACCACATATCAGTTTTGAAACTTATCTATATTTAGCTAATGGACGCAAAAAAATTAACTACTAAGGCATGTTGAAATGAGTATAATGTAGCATAGGATTTAGACAGATCTGGATCCAGATGTGTAATGGTTCACTTCACGTAGCATGTACCAAGAATTATTTTTCTTTTCTTTTTCTATTCCTTTTTTTCCAACTTGATTGAAATAATTAGTTATACCTAGAGACATAGGATTTTGTTTTCACAGTATGAAAAGGACCAAGTGTTGTGTAATATCCACTAAAATAACCAAATTTTCTGATATAAACCGAACTTACAATATCATTGCTTTATTTTACAATCTATTAATAACTTAATTGAGCAATCAGATTCATTTACAAATTGATGAAGCGGAATGTTTTTAACTATATCTACAAAATTTGGAAAACGCAGACAACAATCAAGAATGAACAGAATCTCATGAAGCGATTAGATGATGAATAAACAAATTTTAGGAATTAAAGAAAAGATTTGAGTAAATGAGTACCGAAGGAAGAAAGCAACAATTTGAATCTGAGAAGCCCTTGGAAAAAATGAACTCAACCTGGTAGAGACTGCCTCCAATATCAGATCAGTTTCCGTATACATAAGGGGGGAAGTGAATCAGGCGGAGGTTCGGAACTGTAGGGGTCGGGCGGAGTTCCGACGCCGTAGAGAAGTAATGTTTATGAGAGGAAAGGCGGACTTTGATGTATTGGCAAAGGGGGACGTTAATATTTGTTTGGAGGATAATGAATGAAGCGGAGAGATGGGTACGAACATGAAGAAATAAAAAATGAATTCAACCGAGAAATAATATAATAGTATAGATAGATAAAAATTAAGTGACTGTTCAGTTGCCAAATTTCAAGGAGGCTTGTGTGAGCTTGAAACCAAACTCACTAATAATAATATAGTATAGATAACGAGCACATCACATGCACCTATGTGTATAATGTAAGTGCAACGTATGAAAAGTGTACAAAGTTAGTATGAACGTTGTTTAGATGTTGGAATTTACATCGCAACGGACACATTCCCCTTTTATATATGTCTTTATCATCCAAAACATGAAAGTTTTTTTAATATATATGTATGTATGTATGTATGTATGTATATACATATATATATATATATATATTTACATGTATAAGGGTATATGTACATGCAGATAAAATGTTTTGGATAGCAGTTTAAATGAAATAGATTCGTTTATATTACGTGTAGTAAAGCAAAGAATATTAAGATTAATTAAGGTAGTTTGAAAATTTATTACATCTTATTAAAATTCCTTTTGAAACCTTAGGTTAAATATAAATACACACATACACATAATATATATTACATAATTATGAAAACTCAACTACACATAACCAAAATAAATTTGGAACATAACATAAAATAGGTTTGTAAAAATAAATGCTTCTTGCTTAGCAAAGATTTAATACTAAATTGGATGCAACTTTAAAACATGGAATAAACCATTAATTTATGTTTACCGTTTTCTTTTAATTAGCAGAGTTTATTTTAGAATGATTTAAAACATGAAAATTAAATCACCATATTAAGTTGAGGTCAAGATTAATTAATGTAATTATTACTAAGTTTTATTTACATAGTAATTCATGTGTAAACATTCAAATCTAAATCATTGATATGAAAACTGAATTATTAACAAGAAAATTCCCAAGTTCAATTTTATTTTGTTTTGTTTTTTCAACAATAATAAATTCCGATGACATTGGCATATGTAGGTTCATGATAATAAGATCTAGATCTAGATTAAACACACTAGATGAATAAGCATATAAAATAGAGAAAATAAAATTAAGAAGGTCCATATCTAGGTTAAATATACTGAATAAACAATCATACAGAATAAAGAAAATAAAATATTAACAAAATAGCAGTGAACAAATTAAAGGTTCTATGTTTTAACATGATAGGAATAAACAATTGATTCAAGGATGGGATTTGAGATATTCAAATCAAAATGCAAGTTCACATATATGAATAGAAGGAGAGATAGAGAGTTAAGCGGATATAGATAAATTTAAGATGTGTAAATATAGAATTATATATACAAAATTACCTTAGCATGAAGCCTGCAGAAACACCTTGAACGATAGAATAATTCATATATTTGATGATCACTCTTTAGATTTGCAACAATCAAGAGATAACCACCTAATTTTTATTTAATATTGCTTGGTTAAATTTTGGAGTTTTGAAGTCTTTCCACCATTAAAATTTTCTGCCTAGAAGTTTCTCTGGAGAGGAAGAAACAAAATGATGAGAAATCTCATTAAAGGAGGAAATAAATGTGTAATCAATATACGGTCTATTTCTCTCCTTGAATTAAGATTGCCCTTTTATTTTAATTCATTAATTCTACTCTTATTTACATCATAGCCGCCTATCATAGAGGGATGCGGGTCCAAAAGATTTCTAAAGTCCAATTAATATTATTTCCATTTAAATCTAATTTAAATTTTCCATCGATATCGTATACCGATGTGTGCGTTTATAACCGTTTATACGCGCACATTATTAAATACCAATGGAAATCAAACAAATAAAATAAGAAATATTTTTCATTAATTAATATTTCACAAATATTAATTATTTTAATTTATTTAAAGTCCATTCTAGTATTTATCTTGTTTAAATCTAATTTTAACATTCTACCAACATTGTATATCGATAAGTGCATTTATAACTTTTATATATGCACTTTACTAAATACTAACGGCATCTAACAAATTAAATAAAAATTTATAATTAAAATTTATTATATACTAATTAATCAAATTAATTTTCAACAACTAAAATTAACTAAATCGTGTCGTTCATTTGGAATACCATTATTTCGGTTGTGTGACTCAAAGGTGTAAACTCAATTAGCGATTAATATTGAACAATTCAAATATTAACATTCACACGTCACCTTAGCTAGTGAAGTGACATTTTGACTGAATTTATCGCTTATTCATCCTTTAGCAAAAACCAATTTTACTTATTATAAGCGTTACTTATTAGCGACAATTATTTACACCAATTCTCTTTGTCAAAACTATATCACTTTGGACTTACGGAATTTGCTAACAGTCAAAATTTCAACATCTTCCATATTCAGCTCTATAGTCCAAACACAAAGACCATAGTTCGATAATAACAGTTATTATTAACCAAGCTACTCTGGCTAGAGATTTTGACTTTAAGTTGACTTCAGTTGACAGCGATACTAAGCCTAGTCAACTGTGAATTTAGTTGACTTCCATAATAACAGTTATTATTAAATTATGTATTATTTCGGAGAATATACGAATACGGTTGTGTTATTTAAAGCTGTGAATTTAGTTAGTGATTAATATTCAACAATTCAGATAATAACATTCAAGCATCACCTATGGTATGACAGTTTGGTTGAATTCATCACTTATAGATCTTTTTAGTAAAATCATATTTCACACAAATTTAAGTGGCACGAATAGTGACAATAATTTATACACATTCTCTTTTGTCGATACTATATCACTTTAGGATGTATAAAGTTTAGTACCATTCAAAACTCCTATATCCACATTTAATTTTATCAGTCCTTAAACAAAGTCCTTGATTGAATAATAACATTTATTATTAACTGTTCTACTTTGGCTAGATATGACTTTGAGTTGACTATAGTTGACCGTGATACTAACCTCGTACAACTAAGGAGACAATTCTCCGTTGAATAGTACTTAACTTCTAATGCTTCAACTCAAAATTCAAGTATATTCGTCTGATGGATGTCATGTGTAACGACCCAGAATTTTGAACAAATTAAATTGAAAATATTTAATTAATTTTAAATATTTGATCGATGATTTAATTTGAATCCCCGATATAACTTTGAAATTTGCGATTAAACTTTAAAATTTAATCTATTGAATTGAACAAAAATTTGAATCTTCAGTTTTAAGCTGAAGAAAAATATTTCAAAAGCTTTTAAAATTCGTAATGATCATACTGAAGATAATAGAAGCTTCAGAATGTAATTTCAAACTATATTGTTCAGTTTTGAAATTTATATCGTTTGAATCGATATTTAAAAATAGCGTCCCGAGGCACAGTCTCGGAATTCGACGAAACCAGTTCCATTGGGTCCGTAATATTGAATTATTATCGGATTTCAAATTTCATAGTAATTGGAGTGGTTGTGTGAGCGTACGATAAGTATACGCGCCGGAAATTATATCGAAATTTATATATATATATATATTAGCTGATTAAAATATATACTCACATCAGCCACCCTACTTCTGAGCAAGTCGACCTACTCTGCTTAATCATCGTTCTCTTGTTCCCTCTTTTCTTTTTAAATTTCACGCAACCTTTCTCTGCCTCCTCAGTTAAAACATTTCAGAAGAAAATGTATCGTTCAAAATTAACAATGGCCGAGTGTTTTAAAGTAAAATCGCGAGTCCCCTCATTTTTTTAGTTGAAAACAAAACCCCTCTCATTCAAAACTTTAAAATGCCGAGCAAGGATCGAACTTCCCCTTTCTCAAAAATATATATACGAAATCGCTGGAATCTTTCTTTCGTTTGATTGGGGCCGCGTTCGAAATCTCGATAACTCGAGAAATCTGGAGCTCACGATTGGGTGCGGCGGCATTCAAATGGAGGCGTCGTTCGATTTGGGCAAGCGAGGTAGATAGAGGCGAGCGCGATGGCAGCGACAAGGTGGGAGGCGACGTGCGATGATGGTGGCCACGAATTGGAGCGAGGCGCACGTCTACGATGTCGCGTGGGGCATTCACGACGAAGTCGCGATCGATTTTGGCAGCATGGAGTTCGACGTCGCGAAGTTGGTCAGCGAAGGAGTAAATGCTGGGGTTGGAAATCTGCATTCCAGTAGGTATTAGCATTACCTTGATTGAATTTAGTAAAAGTAAACATTTATAGATGAAATTAAATCTACAGTAAAGTGTGTAGAAAAAGAAAAAAATTTATTAATTTATAATTTTAGGTTGAAAAAGAGAATTATCAGATTTAAAGAATTTAATCTATTTCGAAGAAAATGTTTTGTTAACAGTAGAGGGAGATGAGTTTATTTAACTTACTTGTTTGAAATTGTTATTAGGAATGATTTAAAGAAAAATTTAGTTAAACGGATTTATTAATGAAAATCTGATTTGTTTAGGCACTAGAAATAATTTTTTTTAAAGGAAATTTAGTTTTTAATATTTCTAGTTAGATAAATTTGTTAAAGAGAATTAGTTTGAAATTTAATTATTTGGATAATTTAATTTATCTAATAGGAAATTAATTGTTAAATTAGTTCAAATCAAAATTGTTAAACAATTTAATCCATTAAAAAGAAACTGATTGTCGATGATTTCGAATATTAATAAATTGTACAAATGTTTATACAAGGTCTATACATCGAGAAAAAAAACAAACTGGATTGGAAATTGGATGGCAAATAAAAAGCTAAGGTGAGATTTTTTTTCTCACTCGAATGAATTGGGTTTTACAGTTATTGATTGATTTGATTGTTGTTTTGATGTGATATTAGATATAGTAGGATATATCTATATATATATATAGCAATATATATATATATTAGCATATGTATATATTGGATTGATTGATTTCCCGCCTTGTATAGCGGATGAGACCCTATTGCGCCGTTAGTAAGCGGATGATTTTTATAAAACCCATATACCGCGATATTCCACCTCGAAGTGGAATTGGTATTGTGCTAACATCTGTGGATGCAGGGAAACAGGTTGGAGGGATCCAACTGGATTCCTCACCAGTATTTATTTATTTACAGATATTGATGTATATTCTGTTATCATGTTGATATATGATGTTTGTTGTTGTGATTGACTAATTGGTGCTGTTGCATCATCGGATTCAAGTTTTGAAGTTTAAAAATAACGACTTTTACTTTAAAAGGATTTTTAAAGTGATTTTTGAAAATATACGTTTTATGGAATTTTTGAATTGATTTATAAACGTTAAAATTTTAAAGTTAGAAAAGTTATAATTTTTAGTGGAATATAACCAAAGTGTCATTTTTGAAATAAAAGTCGATTTATTTATAAAATGGTTTAAGTTGGGATTTTTGAATAACTATAAACGATTTGTATAAAAAGACGTATACAAATTGATAATAATAAATCAAATATTGGAATTATAAAACGAGTTTTTATAAGTGTAAAAAAAGAAATATTTATGGAATTCGTAAGTAAATGAAAATTATAAATTGTGAAGTTATAAAATGGATGAAACTGTCAAATAAAAGATAAGAAATTTACTTATAAATTAGATTTTTGCACTTAGATGGGATATGAATAGAATTTGCTAATAAAATGATTTTATAAGTGGAAATTGTTATAAAGTATAAATGCGATATTTTGATAAGTAAAATATGGAAGTTAATAAAAAGGAGATTTATAAAATCGAAGTTGTTATAAAATAGAAATATAATTTATAAACGTTGTTTTATAAATTCGAAAATCAATTAAATTTGATGAATTTAATATAGAAGGATATTAAGGGAATTTTATCCACGATTTTGGATAGTGGATAATTCTTGAAATAAAATGTGTAGAGATTATTGAAAATTGGTTAATGAAGTATATTCACGATTTTGGACAGTGAATACATTATTGAATAAAATGGTTATGTTTTGGGAAAGTGACATTAAAAAATGAAGTTAATTATTTTAAAGGATGTTTTAAAATGTATTAACTATCGAAATCATAGATTTCAACATTCATTGTTGAAATAGACGTTTTCGAGGAAGAAGGAAATGGTGGACTATAACACTATTGTTATAGTAAATGATTTCCGAAAAGAAATGTTTTTATATAGTATTGGGATTTACATATCTATCTTAATTTCGAATCCCTATACTAGTGATTTTGAGTCGTCGTAACGATGTTTTACGTAACATTCGTTTTGACTCAAATAGATGTTGTTATAGCAAATGATTTCCTTAAAGAATGAATATATACTTAATTTGATTTAAGTATATCGAATATTTTCAAATGTTGAAAATAAATAGATTTGTGAATTACTTATTATTAAATAAGTATGGAATGTTTTCCAAAATGAAACGAAATGTTTTTGAGAATTTATCTTTGTAAAGATAAATTGAAATTGAATATTTGAAAACGATTTGAAAATCGTATATCAGTAGATATTTGAAAATATAAATTCACTATGGAATTTATGAAATCTGTTTAAAAATAAATATTGATTTATTTTGAAGTGTGGAAATTTTATATCTAGTAAAGATATTTTGGAAAATAAATAATTTGGAAAATTATTTGGAATCTGATGATGTTGAGCATCTTTATTGATAGTTAAATAACCGACTATCAATAATTACCTTTAGATAGGTATTTGTTGTGAATAGGATGAATTTGAATGCCACACTTGTTTTTGAATAAGCGCTCACTATTCGGGTTAGCCGGGAAAGGACCATGGGGTCGTATAACCCATTCCGAATATGTGATACGTCGTTATGAATTGCATTTGATGAACGGTGTTGAAGACCGGATATTTTTGAAAACGGAAGGATTACCGTCGAGTTACTCTACATCGGCTGATCTCCGATTTAGAGGTTTTATCACCCTTAGTGACGGGAAGTCCGGACGTGATTAGAAAATTATCCGGATGTGCAAGGGCTTCATGAGAAGTGCCTTCGGTTCTATTCGATCCCGGAACAGACTTGTATGGATTTTGTGCCTGACGTTACAAATTGAGATATAAAGCTGATTTCTTTCAAATACATTTCTGTTGGTGGCGGAGAATTTATTCTCTTAGCTTAACACCCTTCTCTGAGACGTATGAGCTCAGAGGTTGTGTAGTTGAAATTTATCAGCGATATAATCCCAATTTGGTAACGTGACATACTGAGTGTTGCTGTGAAATGATCAGTGTTTGATCATTTGCGATATGATCATTTGTTTGATCTTATATCTTTGTGATCATAGGTTGATCATTTGTTTGACCCGAAGCATGGCTTTTGAAAAGCGTAGCTTTGTGGACGAGACTTCGTCGAGCCTCACACCCCGGAAATGGTCAAAACAGGAAGG
Source organism: Allium fistulosum (assembly GCA_030737815.1). NCBI lineage: Eukaryota > Viridiplantae > Streptophyta > Magnoliopsida > Asparagales > Amaryllidaceae > Allium > Allium fistulosum. The sequence goes on along the minus strand of CM060902.1, from coordinate 790,337,841 downwards.
ATGCAGCAAGGTTCTAGGGAGTAGCGCCCCTTAGTGTATGTCATTCCTTCTGGATAGAGGTGGTATCATGGTATGGAGCCCAGATACTTAACCTATGTTGATACTGCTTATTATGTGGTTTGTTGCGAATCGGGGATCCTCGGGAAGATCGGTTACGATCGGGGGATGGCATACGCGTGTCAGTAGTTACCTATTTTTGCAGAGGTAACCCGGCCTTGTGTTGGCAGAGATCCGGTTAGGTTCTCGGGACGTCATTCCAGAGGCGTTCCTTCGTGGCATAGGAAGTTCCTTAGCCTGACCATTTGTTGGAAATCCAAAGAAACAATACGAGACTTGTACGGTTTTAGTTGTAGAACCTATCATTCACTTATGGTGGTCACCACTGTTTGGATGATAGCTATAGTAGGCATAAGTGCGGAATGCCTATGCTGGCTAAGATTTATATTATACTTTCGAAATGTTTTCTACACTATGCACTAATAATAATATCAAAAATGATTTGATTTTGCGTATCAAGCATCTTTGACTATCATAAGAAGAAATCTCCTCCAATTCTGCGTTTGCATTGTGTGTGTGGCGGGAGGTCTTATGGTAGTCTCATTTTCCAAAAAGCATTGCGAATCTATTTTAAAATAATTCCTTGTTTGTTTTAAAAATAACTGTTTTACGATCTCACACCAGTCACCATGACTGACTCGGAGTTTATTGTTTCCCTTCTAAACTCTGGGTGCCCACCAATTTCCACACGGGCAGCTTAGAGTTATATTATCAGGATATTCTGGATATTCTGGAGCTTTGGAAGCAAGCTGGATGGCGAGACGTGCATTCGTACTTATTTATTATTTCGCTGTGTACTCTGTATGAGGACAAGTTTATATAACTGTCCATTGTTGTATATCGACTCTGATTGATGTATGAATAAACTGATATAGTTCTTTGTTTTAAAAGACTAGTGATTATCTATTATATATTGTTCCGCTGCGATGTGTAAGATTCTGATATTGTTTTCTGTTCTGATGTTGTTCTGTTGTTCTTCTTTCTTTTCTTCTTCTCCTTTTCTTCTATCTTTTCTTCTACCTCTTCTTTTAAACATTAAAGTTCGCGTTTCCGGCATCCGTTTGCTCTACAGTTGCTACAGTGGACGTAGCGATGTCGGGTTTTCGGAAGACGGATTTGCGTGTCTTTACAGGTGGTATCAAAGCATATGGTTAAGCGTTTTGAAAACGGAAGGATTACCGTCGAGTTACTCTACATCGGCTGATCTCCGATTTAGAGGTTTTATCACCCTTAGTGACGGGAAGTCCGGACGTGATTAGAAAATTATCCGGATGTGCAAGGGCTTCGTGAGAAATGCCTTCGGTTCTGTTCGATCCCGGAACAGACTTGTATGGATGGTGTGTCTGACGTTACAAATTGAGATATAAAGCTGATTTCTTTCAAATACATTTCTGTTGGTGGCGGAGAATTTATTCTCTTAGCTTAACACCCTTCTCTGAGACGTACGAGCTCAGAGGTTGTGTAGTTGAAATTTATCAGCGATATACTCCCAATTTGGTAGCGTGACATACTGAGTGTTGCTGTGAAATGATCAGTGTTTGATCATTTGCGATATGATCATTTGTTTGATCTTATATCTTTGTGATCATAGGTTGATCATTTGTTTGACCCGAAGCATGGCTTTTGAAAAGCGTAGCTTTGTGGACGAGACTTCGTCGAGCCTCACACCCCGGAAATGGTCAAAACAGGAAGGATGCAGCAAGGTTCTAGGGAGTAGCGCCCCTTAGTGTATGTCATTCCTTCTGGATAGAGGTGGTATCATGGTATGGAGCCCAGATACTTAACCTATGTTGATACTGCTTATTATGTGGTTTGTTGCGAATCGGGGATCCTCGGGAAGATCGGTTACGATCGGGGGATGGCATACGCGTGTCAGTAGTTACCTATTTTTACAGAGGTAACGCGGCCTTGTGTTGGCAGAGATCCGGTTAGGTTCTCGGGACGTCATTCCAGAGGCGTTCCTTCGTGGCATAGGAAGTTCCTTAGCCTGACCATTTGTTGGAAATCCAAAGAAACAATACGAGACTTGTACGGTTTTAGTTGTAGAACCTATCATTCACTTATGGTGGTCACCACTGTTTGGATGATAGCTATAGTAGGCATAAGTGCGGAATGCCTATGCTGGCTAAGATTTATATTATACTTTCGAAATGTTTTCTAGACTATGCACTAATAATAATATCAAAAATGATTTGATTTTACGTATCAAGCATCTTTGACTATCATAAGAAGAAATCTCCTCCAATTCTGCGTTTGCATTGTGTGTGTGGCGGGAGGTCTTATGGTAGTCTCATTTTCCAAAAAGCATTGCGAATCTATTTTAAAATAATTCCTTGTTTGTTTTAAAAATAACTGTTTTACGATCTCACACCAGTCACCATGACTGACTCGGAGTTTATTGTTTCCCTTCTAAACTCTGGGTGCCCACCAATTTCCACACGGGCAGCCTAGAGTTATATTATCAGGATATTCTGGATATTCTGGAGCTTTGGAAGCAAGCTGGATGGCGAGACGTACATTCGTACTTATTTATTATTCCGCTGTGTACTCTGTATGAGGACAAGTTTATATAACTGTCCATTGTTGTATATCGACTCTGATTGATGTATGAATAAACTGATATAGTTCTTTGTTTTAAAAGACTAGTGATTATCTATTATATATTGTTCCACTGCAATGTGTAAGATTCTGATATTGTTTTCTGTTCTGATGTTGTTCTGTTGTTCTTCTTTCTTTTCTTCTTCTCTTTTTCTTCTATCTTTTCTTCTACCTCTTCTTTTAAACATTAAAGTTCGCATTTCCGGCATCCGTTTGCTCTACAGTTGCTACAGTGGACGTAGCGATGTCGGGTTTTCGAAAGACGGATTTGCGGGTCTTTACATCATGCCATGATTTAATTGTAATTAAGGTAGAGTATCGATAATGAATTTTAATAATATTCAAAATTCAAGGGGACTGCGTAGTATCATCACACTATGATTTCCTGTTTGGCCTAGTTGTTGTCAACCAGCATGAAACTCTCGGACGAGTCATTGTACAGTTTTCCAACAACTATGAGTATAAACCCCATAGTTCCTCCAACAACCATAAGTAATACACTGCATAAAATTTGGAGAGCATTATGCACTCGAGTCTCAATGGATAAATCGATATCCTTTTCAGAACGTCTTGACGAGGAATATTTAAAATAAAATATTATTTTATGTTGTGATTAATTACTCACAATTGCAACTTATTTGCAACTACAGTCACATAACACTTCATTTAAGGATTTTTTTATAATATGCTTTAAATTGATTGCTTAATTAATTATATCACAATATTACTAGGTATATACAAAAAGAAAACAATTTTATTATGAATATGATTGATTATAGAGTTATGCGTGTATGACCAATTACATAATGTTTAAACCCAAGGTATTGACTTTAATGACAGCAACCTTATAAGTATTATTACTAATGAATTTTCAAGTTGTGTAGACTATAGTGCCTGAAACGAAAGTATATTCAAAAGTATCGCAGGTATATAGGTGAATCAATGAGACCAAGTGGAATTAAGAAGATCAAGAGGAATCAAATAGTTCAAGGAGAACTAAGAAAATCAAGGAGAACTAAGCAAATCAAGGAGACTAAGAAAAATGAAGCAGATGAAGGAGAAAAGGACTTAATGATAATTCTAAGAGGATACAAGAGATTCAAGAAACAAAGAAGAGGACAAGGCATTCAGTTAGTCAATATTATGTGTAGAGAGTTATAAATATTTGTTAAAGATCCCTAGCACATGTTCTGTATAAAAGATCTTTATTTTCATCTCTAGGTACATGTTTTATAGATGTACAATATTGATTTTGATTATTATAAAGTTTAAAACAAATTTTATAAAGTGATTTTCAAAATTAACTATCATATGTCGACATCCCTGAAAATATATTTTGAAATAGTAGCCTCTTACATATTTTTTAAAATCGACACACATATGTCGACATAATTTTTGAATCTATGATGATATACTGGTCGTTGATGCAACCTTTGAAGTAAAATGAATAGACACGTTCTTTCACCCTTTTCTAAAAGAAACTTCTTTGCATCTTCTATATAAAGGCTCTAGAAAATGAATTTTTTGAACAATTCTCATTCTTTTCTCTTACTCTTTCTTCTCTACTACTTTGTGATCAAGTTCTTTTATTACTAAATGCAAGTACTGTGCGAATTCATATTCTTTCACTCTTACTCATCACAAATTCAAAGACTACAAAAGACCAGAGGATTCTTACTTGAATTCTCCATCATTCCATCTCTGATCTAATTCTATTCCTCTCATATTTCAATTACAAATAGCTACTGGAGGTTTATAGGATCATTGTATAGAAGACTAAGATTTTGTATTCGAAAGTTACAATTTTTGAAGAATTACTCTCTGCTACTTGAATTGTAAAGGTATATCTTGCCACCCATAGAAAGTCATGATAGTATAGGTGCTCTTGACCATCCATGGAAAGTCAAGAGGCTAGGTATGTTAACTGGGTTCTTAACCAAGCAGAATTCAACTTAAAGTAGAAGTTCAAGATGAAGACCAAATAACTCAAGAACTTGAAAACTGTGACGACCCGGAATTTTGGATATTTGAAATTGGAATATTTAATTGATTTTAAATATTTAAAAGTTAATTTTTGACTTGAATTTCAAATACCACTATTTATTTGGCAATTAAATTATTGAATTTAATAATTGAAAGTTGGGTAAAATATTGAATCTTCAGTTTTAAGCCTGTTAAAAATAATTTGAAGACTTGGAAAATTTACATTGACAATACTGAAGGTGATAGAACTTTTAAAATTAAATTTAAATGTGTTTTGTTCAGTTTTAAAAATATATTAGTTAAATTGATGTTTAAAAATAGCCTTCCGAGGCACAATCTTGGAATTCGACGAAACCAGTTCCATTGGATCCGTAATATTGTATTATTATCGGATTTCAATTTTCGTAGTACTTGGAGTTATCGTGTGATCGTACGGTAGATAAACGCGCTGAAAAATTTATCGAAATTCAATATTATAATTAGGTTCAAAAAGCTATCTTCTCCATATGATCAAGTTAGGACTCGAAACCTTTTCCATTGCGTTCGGAATAAGGGTATAACATTATAAACGCCTAGTGGCATGCCTCGATAGGAGATCGAGATTTTAGGTTGCGATATCGAGACGATTTAAATTTAAATATATACATCTGATCAAAATCAAATCATAGCCACCTTTTTGCAAGCTGAAACGTACACGTTTCCTGTGTCTTCCCCTACACCCTACCTATCCTCTCACTTCAGATCGAGCAGATTCCATCTACCATTTAATTTTCGAGCTTACGAAAATCTTGAACCAATATATAAAATAATTCCTCTTGTTCGAACAAATTCATTCCTCCTCTTCCCTTCAGATATCAAAAGCCTGTCCTTTCCCTCATCTTTCGAATTCAATTTATTTCAAAAGAAATTGCCGTTTTTCCCCTTAGTCTTAAAATTGAGCACTTCCTCCTCAAGTTTATCGATTCGAACCAATTCTAATTGAAGACAAGTTCGTTCGGGAAATAGGGGGAAATTGACGGTCGCCTCGTTTTTAGACCATGCCACAAATCTCGTGAGGTTGGATGTTCGATAGTGGTTGTCGAATGAGGCTCAAAGGGGGAGGGCAATGCGCACCGCGAGGAAGCTCTGCTGGGTAGTGCGAAGTCGAGTCACTGGCCACAGAGTCGCGTGGGACGTGCGAGGAGGCGCCGTGGAGAATCGAGCCGTGGCAGCAGGAGGCAGTCGCGACTATCTGCAGGATTTCGACGTAGGCACGGTGGCGACGTGGGGTCTGGGTCCATCTGAACAGTGAGGTATATATTAACAAATTATTTCCAAGTATAAATCTAATATATATACGTATATATAAATTAGGAACAGAGGGAAAGTATATGTATACATATATATAGGAACTTTAATCCCAGTTTCTTTTTTTTTCAAATATATATATAAATATTACAGAGCAAAATATATGGAATAGTAAGGTAAACTCTGAGTTTTATTTTACAAAAATATATATGTGGGTGCAGTTTATTTTTTTTATACAGTAAAACAGAAATATATATATATATATATATATATAAGGTTTTAGAAAATATATAGGAGTTTTAAATGTCCACAGTAAAGAAATTTCTACATAAACGCATATTTTATTATATATAGAAACACAGGGAGTGTGTGTGTGTGTGTGTGTGTGTATATATAGATAAAGTTTTGGGAAAAATAACAGGAGTTTGTAAGGTTTGAAGTTATATGAAATTAGATTTTATGAGATCTATGAGTTATTTTATAAGTATATATATGTAGCTTCAAAAATAAAATAAATATCACATAAAAACATGTTAAACTTACTTGTTTATTTTATGAATGGATTAAGGAGATTAATTTGTTTAATTAACTTATTTAATTATTTTTAGTTACAAAAAGATTTTTAAGAGGGAAAATTAGTTAAAAATTTAATTATTGGTTTAAATTAAATCATTAGTTTAAAATTAAACTATTAGATTCAGATAAATTTATTTAAATGGAAATTAATTGTTCGATTAGTTCGAATATTAATAAATCATCTAATGTTTATACAAGGTCGAGAAAAAATCGGGAAACCAAGTCAAGTTTGAAGTGGATTGCAAACAAAATCAAAGGTGAGATTTTCTCACTCATTTGGATGACCTTACTTAAATTTAAATGTTAAATGTAAATCACTGGACATGCTTGGTTGAATGATAATATTTTATCTACTGGATGGTATTATATATAGTAGTATATATATTGGAGTGATTGATATTCCCGCACTATATAGAGGATGAGACCCTATGCGCCGCATAATAGCGGATGATATTATATTAATCCCATATACCACGATATTCCACCTCGAAGTGGAATTGGTATTGTGCTAACGTCTGTGGATGTAGGGAAACAGGTTGGAAGGATCCAACTGGATTCCTCAAAATTTATTTAGAATGTTAATATTCTCTGTTATGAATATTTGATATCCCATGATGAATTATATTGATGATTGGATTATTGGATGCAACGGGTTGATTAAATATATTTGGGTATACTGGGTTACCAAATATATATATATATTGGACTTTTAAAAGTAAATATAAGAGAAGATTTTTAAGTAGAGAATGATAGAGAATTTGAATAAATTCAGGAATGAATTGGAAAGAATAAAAGAGATTTTTAAATTCTAGTAAATAAATGCCGAGTATGGAAAGGGAATTTTGAAATAACCGAGAAATAATGAATTTTAAAACTCAAGCATTATTATTTAAAGAAATAAAGGATTTATTTTGAATTCAAGGTTTGAATTTATTTAAAAGGGATAAGAAAGGTATTTGGGAATCTGAAATTGGTATTCTCAATTAAAAAGGATTTTTAAATCATAATAAGAAATAAAATCTGAGGTTAACGGATTTGAAATAAATGGAGAAAGTAAGGGAATTTATTTCAAAATGAATAAATTGGAAATCAATTTGGAAATTGATTTAAGTGTTTTGAACCCTGGATTTTTAAAAGGGAATTGAGATTTTGAAACTTATAAACTGAGTTTATAAAGGTGAAGTAATATATCAGTGGATATTTGGAAGAATAAATTCACGGTGGGAATTTATTAAAGAAATGGGTAAATGTGATTAAAAATAAATAGTGATTTAATTTTAAAGATGTGAAAGAGAAATATATTTCCCTGGATAGCCAAGTACGTTTTCAAAGCAAATTCTTAAGTATAAGTTAAAGTTTCAAGGTTGTTTTAAAAGTATGTTTTGGAAAATCTATTATTTTTAAATGTTTAAACTTTAAAGTAAGAATTTTTCAAATTTATTTGAGTAGTGATTATATAAAGGTGACTTGGTATTATGTTTTAAAAAGGTTAAAATTTAGTTTTATATTTTATAAAGTAGCTTTATTTTAAATGTTCTTAAAGTGTATACTTTTATAAAATAAAGTATTAAAGTATTTTTAAATCTAAACGTTTAAAAGTATATTCTATAATTAAGTGTTTTAAATTATTTTAAAAATCTAAAGTTTTGTGCTTGGTGTTCCAATGGAAATAAATATTTGGGAATCTATTCCATAAGAGGAGTGTGGTTTGAAAACTGTTTTCAAAAGAGCTGAAATGGAAATATATCTTGCGAAGATATTTGTAAGGTAAATAAATAATTTGGAGAATTATTTATTGTTTGATGGATGTTGGTGAATGTTAATTGATAGTTAAATAACCGACTATCAATATTGGCCAATGCGCTGATCGTTTCGAAGAGACCGGGATTGTGATTTATTTCTCGAAAACCACTTCGATCTGGTTTGTACGTTTTCGTGGAAAAATGAGTTTGGAATCGAAGATGGAGTAGTGAAGTGCAAGGGCTAGTCGCTACTAATCCTGAGGGTGATTCCAAAATGGATGTAGTAGGAGTAGTGCCTTCGGTTCCGTTCGAACCCGGGACAGACTTGTATGGATGAATGCTTTCGGAACATCGTCAGGTGGACGATGGGCATCCTAAGGGATATGTTCTATAAAGGTAACGCTTAGCCTCAAGCCTCATCAACCGGGAATGACTGAAAATCAGGGGTTATGCAGCAAGGCTATGTGGGTAGCGCTGTAACGACCCGTATTTTTACGGATCGAAAAATCGAAGAAAATTTCGTCGAAAAGTTTTCACGTTGATTGGCGAGATTGCTAAGTCCTAAGTCGTTCAAGACTTAGTATAGGTCGTAAGTCGTATACGACTTAGGGAATAGGAGCGACCCAGGGTTATGGCGAGTTAAGGGTTTGGAGATAGGTCGTTTGAACGACTTAGGAGATAGGCAGATTAGCGACCTAAGGAAGTTAGGTCGTTAGACGACTTATGGTAAGGCAGCGACCTACGAGAGTTAACGACCTAGCAGTTAGGTTGTATAGTGATTTTAGGTCGTGTGTTAGTATTAGAGCGACCTATGGAATGTTGCGACCTATAGAATGTCGCGACCTATAGGAGTTAGTGAGCTGTGTAGTTAGGTCGCTAGTAGTAGTCAGTTAGGTCGTATCCTGGCTAAGTGATAGGTCGCGTGTGTGTGTGTTAGGTCGTAGGTTCGTTAGGTCGCATCCCAGTTGTTCGCGACTTATGTTAGGTCGCGTGGTAGCTTAAGGAGTTAGGTCGTTAGACGACCTAAGGAATTAGGTCGTAACCCAACTGAGTTGTAGCAGTTAGGTCGTAAACGACCTAAGTTAGGTCGTGGACTTCTATAGTTGTTAGGTCGCTGGGTGCTTGGATGCGCAGAAGTGTTAGGTCGTAGGACGAAGGAGCGCACATCTGTTAGGTCGTAGGCTTGGTCTGTTAGGTCGGAGTTGTTGGCTAAGGCTTAGGTCGGTGGGAGTCTTAGGTCGTAGGTCGGAGACGACCTAATTCCGAGTTACGACTTAAGGGATTTTCGCCTATAAATAGAAGGGGGTTGGCTTCATTTTTGGGATCCGGATTTCGAAGCGACGAAGTGCTGCCATTTTGAGAGCTCGACTTCTACTCTTCTTCACTTCTTTTCTCCACTCTAATCTAGTGATTCCATCCATCCAAGTTGAAGATCAAATTGAAGATTCAAGAGCTTAGATTGAAGATCTTCATCCATCAAAGAGAGATTTCTTCGTTTGAAGCGGATTCGTGATAGATCGAGCTTGATCCTTCGCTGTCCAGATCTGAAGCGTGTTGATTTGGGGTTGTTTAGGTGATTTGGTGAGTGGTGATTATCTCTCACACGGATCCAAAGGAGTATATCGGATTGTTGGCTCGATTTGGTGTTAAAATAGTGATTTCCATACATTTTCTTCATCCTAAGTGTAGATCCATATAGATCCATTGTTCATGATGATGTTACATCCATTTTACTACATGTTAACCTATGCAAGTTCATTCATCAAGATTTTAGAGATATTGTTCATGTTTTCATGCTTATTAGACTTTCAACTCTTTAATTACGAAATTGCCATTATTGTGATAATTGTCTACTTAGATCATATTTGAATGCTTGATTGCTTGGATTAATGTTTGATTTGGTTGATTGCTATGAATTAGATGATTAATGATTTGATTTAGATCGAGGATGATTCAGAAGCTAAGGGAAAGGCTCTTGAATGGGAAAAGCTGCTTGTGGCATATGTAGCGGATGATGAAGCTCTTATGCATAGATTTGATGATGATGTTGAGATGAGACTTTGCGAGGATGTGATGAAGCGAAGTATGATATGAGATAGTCTTGGTCTAATCCAGACGGGATCATTCTAAGCAAGTCGGGGATAATGGATGCTCGAGAGGCGCTTGGGCTAGTATGGAAATAGTTGTCGAGGAGGACGACTAGAAGGATGAGATCTCATCGTTGTTGAAGGTTCTAGCATGCTCAAAGCAAGAGTACGTTGGGCAGATTCGATAGTCCCTGAAGGCTACTGATTGGGTAGTCAAGTACTCTGGGCAGATTCGATAGTCCTAGGCACGGGTCACGATGACGTGCGGGAGTTATGTCTAGAACCGGGGTTTCCATTAGCCCTTGACGGACGGCTGAAAGAATGTGCCGGTCATTCAATTAACGGTGATATCGAAGCAATGATAACAGTGATAGCCAGAGTCATGGATGTTTGGTTGTATCGTCATCCGGTCTCAAGAGCAGTGTTTTCTAGGTGCTTATCTGATCTTGGTTTAGGCCTTGGGGGTTTGTGCTTGGAAAACATCGCCCTTGACTCGAGTGACAATTTCTTTACTTTACATTGTATGCTCTGCTATGTTTGCTTCTTCTTAGTGTGTGTCTGGGGGCTATCACTGTAGAAAGAGGTTGGAGTGGGAGGGCTGTATTCCTATTCCTTTTCCTTTATGCTCTTTTGGTATGTTGTTAGTTAATTTACTGCTCACTAAGACTGTTGTCTGACTCAAGGCTTTATGTTTTAACTCTTATTGCCTTGGGCTGTTCGTCCATTTTGGGACGGGCAGACTAGGTAGCAGGGAACAGGTGCTGTTCTCTTCTCACGATGCTGATATCGAAGACGAGCTGGAGGGTTGCATATTTTCTTCTTACTTTATGTACTGGATGTTCTGCTGCTTTGTATTCTCTGAGTGATATGTAGTGAGGCTTGTTGTATTGACTATTCAGATGTTTGTATTCAACTATTATGAAGTTTTATTGATGAGATTCTATTCTGTTAAACTTCACTATATATATGTTCTATTGTATTTTGTCCATGCGCTGTGAGTAATACGATAGATTCTGCTGTTTAATTTACCTTGACAATCGTCCATGGCTGCCTGGCACACTTTACAGCGCTCTATCTCTAGATTCAGTGCAGGGGTCATGGGCGGTCGTCACATTTGGTATCAGAGCATTGGTTAATCGATTTTACCCAACGCTCGCTAACGTAACTACGTATGAGAGACGTAATTGTATTTTGATGGATGAATACTATATATAATATAGTAGCTTAGTAAAGTTTGAGTCCTTTAAGCAGTTGTTTCTCTAGATGTTCTGACCATTCCTTTTTATAGATATTGAGAATGAGTCGAAGAGGGAGACCAGCTGCTAGGGAAGGCCGTGCTACTGAAGGAACTGCTGATTATGCAGCTATGTTCGAAGCTATGATGACTTCGATCATGAGAAGGATACCAGTTCCGGGGGCAGCAGTTGATGTTGGAGTTCAAGTCCAAACTCCGAAACCAGTGGATTTTGCTAAGTTGTGCAAGGACTATACTGCTCTTGGAGGGAAGGTTTTCTTGGGAACAGAATCAACTATTGAGGTCCAAAGATGGATAGATGCTTGTAGAAGGATCTTTAGTGATTTGGGAATTGAGGTTGCGACTAAGAGGAAGTTGGCATCGAGACAGCTTCAAGGGAGAGCCTCTGATTGGTGGAACTCTATTACCCTCAATACTCCGAAGGAAGAGATTACTTGGGAGCAATTCCAAGTCAGATTTGAGGCTAAGTTCATTTCTACAGCTCAGAAGTCTGTTCTGTTCAACAAGTTTATGGAGCTCAAGCAAGGTGGAAGACCAGTTCTTGAGTATGTTTCTGAGTTCGAAGCTTTGTCCAAGTATGCCCGGTCATATATTGAATCTGCTTATCAGAAGAATGAGAAGTTTGTGACAGGCTTGGACGGTTATCTTGGGAGGCAGTTGGTGGATCATTTGGACGATTCATTTGAGAAGTTTGTGGAGAAAGCTCTTAGGCATGAGAGTCTGTTTCCTAAGGAAGGATCTGTTGTTGCTGTGACCAGGGAAGAGTCTAAACCCCAGCAGGGGGGAAACAAGAAGAGGAAGCAGCAGCAGCAGAAGGGTAAGGATGGCCAGAAGAAGCCGAAAGGCGAGGTGACTTGCTACAATTGTCAGCAGAAGGGCCATTTCTCGAAGGATTGTAAGAATCCGAAGGCACCGATGAAGTGTCACAACTGTGACAAGCCGGGGCATTTCAGGAAGAATTGTCCAGAACCGAGGAGGGACAAGCAGATTGTGCAAGCTTATGCTTTGGGAGCTGTTCCATCGTCTTCAAAAGCTCCTACCGCTGAAGAGAAGGGAAAGGGTGTGGTGGTTCAAGGTACTCTTTTCCTATGTGGTGTTCCAGTTAGAGTTCTGTTTGATACTGGAGCGTCGCATTCGTTTGTTTGTAGTGAACTCGTAGGCCGGTTAGGTTTGGAACCGGATATTGTTGATAGGCCATTGGTTGTGACTAATCCAGTTGGGGGTTCATCTTGTTTGTGTATGCTATGCCGTGGTCTGATTGTATCAAGTCATGGTTGCTCTTTTGTTTGTGATTGCTTTGTTCTGAACTTTGCGGGGTTCGGAATTATTTTGGGTATGGACTGGCTTAGGAAGTATGCGGCAAAGGTTGATTGTGAGAGGCTGGAAGTGACAGTCGAGAATGTGGAGGGGCGAAAGATTGTGATACGATGTAAGCATGAAGAAGGCGACTTCATGAGTTTCATGTATTCTCTAGTTGTTCCACGGGATGGACTGTCATTAGTGCCAATCGCAAATGGATTCGAGGATGTCTTTGACGAAGTCAAAGGGTTGCCGCCGCATAGAGAGATCGAGTTTCGTATAGATCTAGTTGAAGGAGCCAGACCTGTTGTGATGCCTCTTAGGCGGATGGCGCCTAGGGAACAGCAAGAATTGAGGGTGCAAAGTTGATGACCTTTTGCAGAAAGGATTCATTCGGCGTAGTGTGTCCGAGTGGGGTGCACCAGTTGTGTTTGCAACCAAGGCAGATGGGTCGTTGAGATTGTGTGTGGATTATCGTGAGCTGAATAAGGTGACTAAGAAGAACAAGTATCCATTGCCGAGAATAGATGACTTGTTTGATCAGCTTCACGAAGCTAAGGTGTTTTCTCAGATGGATTTGGCAACGGGATTTCACCAGTTGAGAGTGGCTAAGGATAGTGTGCCGAAGACAGCTTTTAGGACACCATCCGGTTTCTTTGAGTGGCTGGTAATGCCATTTGGATTGACTAACGCGCCGGCATATTTTGTGGATCTTATGAATAGAGTGTTCAGGGATCAGTTGAACAAGTTTGTACTTGTGTTCGTGGATGATATTCTGATTTATTCCAGAACTGAAGAAGAGCACAAGACACACTTGCATATTGTTTTGGAAATCTTACGGAAACATCAGCTGAAGGCTAAGTTTTCGAAGTGTCACTTCTGGAAGAGTGAAGTGAGGTTCTTAGGCCATGTGATTTCTGGAAATGGAATAGCGGTTGATCCCGCGAAGGTGGCAGCAATCCAGGATTGGGTTAGACCTAAGAATGCATCTGATGTGAGAAGTTTTCTTGGATTGGCAGGATATTATCGACGGTTTATTAAAGACTTCTCCAAGATAGCTGCACCGTTAACAGGATTGACGAAGAAGAACCAAGTGTTCAGATGGGAAGCTAAGTGTGAGCAAGCTTTCGGAATCCTGAAAGAGCGATTGACGAGTGCTCCTGTTTTGACTATTCCTAGTGGGAATGATGAGATGGTGGTTTACACCGACGCATGTGGTACTGGATTTGGAGCAGTGCTGATGCAGAAGGATAAAGTTGTTGCGTATGCCAGTCGACAACTGAAGCCGCATGAAAGGAATTACCCGACTCATGATTTTGAGTTAGCGGCGATTATTTTTGCTCTGAAGATGTGGAGACATTATCTACTGGGAGTTCGATTTGAGTTGTTTACAGATCATAAGTCGTTGAAGTATCTTTTCTCCCAAAAGGATTTGAATCTTCGGCAGCAACGTTGGCTAGAGTTTTTGGCATCATATGATTTTGGTATAGCTTATACTCCGGGAAAAGGTAACGCAATGGCAGATGCGTTAAGTAGAAGACATGCGGGATTGGGAGCCATGTTTTCTGAATGGAAGAATCTCGAGTATTTAGCTGGATTTGACTTCAGGCCTAGATGCGAATTGGAACCTGAGATGTTGGCAAACTTATCGATAAGACCGACTCTTGTGGAAAGAATTGGCGAGAGCCAAAAATGAGACGATAAGCTTGTCAAGATTATCCGTGATTTGGAATCTGGATTGGATCCAGAAAAGGATAAAGGATTCGAGGTCGATCGAGAGGGTTGGCTTCGGAAGCAAGGACGACTAGTTGTTCCCGATATAGATGAATTGAGGAGTGAAGTTCTGAAGGAAAGTCATCACTCGAAGTTGACAATTCATCCAGGTGGAAATAAGATGTATCGGGATATGAAGAGAACCTACTACTAGGAAGGCATGAAGAAGGATGTTGGAAATTTTATTTCCATGTGTATGAACTGCCAGTTGGTAAAAGCTGAACAGAAGAAGCCAAGTGGATTGCTTCAGCTATTAGAAGTTCCTACATGGAAGTGGGAGCAGATATCGATGGATTTTATTGATGGATTGCCTAGAACAAGAACGGGAAATGAAGGGATTTGGGTCATTATAGATCGTCTGACCAAGAGTGCAAGATTCATTCCTGTTCGATCGACTAGGACTGCATCAAAGTTGGCTGAGTTGTATGTTAAGTGGATAGTTCGATTCCATGGTATTCCGAAGAGTATAGTGAGCGATGGAGACCCATTGTTCACTAGTGGATTTTGGAAGAGCTTCCAGGAAGTTTTGGGAACCGGGTTGTGTTTGAGTACAGCTTATCACCCTCAAACAGATGGTCAGACCGAGAGAGTCAACCGAGTTTTGGAAGATCTTCTTAGAGCTTGTGTTTTGGATTTCGAAGGATCATGGGAAGATCACCTTCATTTGGTGGAGTTTGCATACAACAACAGTTACCAGTCAAGCATTGGTATGGCACCGTATGAGGCATTGTATGGGAGACCGTGTAACTCACCGACATGTTGGTTAGAAACTGGAGAAAAGTTGATACTTGGGCCAGAGATGATTCGACAGACTTCGGATTGCATAGAGATCATTCGGCAACGAATGAAGGCAGCCCAAGACCGTCAGAAGAGTTATGCCGATAAGCGTCGAAAGGACTTGGAATTCGACGTAGGAGATATGGTTTTTGTGAAGATTTCTCCTCTGAAGAATGTTATTCGATTCGGGAAGAAAGGGAAATTGACTCCGAGATTTGTTGGACCATTCCCGATCATCGAGCGAATTGGAAAGCTCGCCTATAGATTGGAGTTACCTGAGAAGATGTCGAGTGTGCACAATGTTTTTCATGTATCATATCTACGGAAGTATGTGCACGACTCGAATATGGTTGTTTCAGCTGATAGCTGTGAAGACTTCGAAGTTGATCCAGTCGATAGAAGACCTCGTAAGCCGCTTCGTGTTGTTGAAACCGACACGAAATAGCTTAGGAGGAAGGTAGTTAAGTTGCTCAAGATACAATGGAGTGATGATGATAACGACTGTACGTGGGAGGTGGAAGAGAGGATGAAGGTAGCTCATCCTGAACTCTTCAAGGTATGGCCCTAAGGTGTCGTGTCATCTAACGAAATTGTAACTTGTTCTAATGTTAGAATTCTGTACGCTAAGCTAGAATTGGATGCATGGTCTGATGATTGCTATGGATGATAGGCGTGCAGAATAGTTTTGATTGCTTTGTTGTTTGGAATTTCGGGGGCGAAATTCCTAAGGGGGAGAGAATGTAACGACCCATATTTTTACGGATCGAAAAATCAAAGAAAATTTCGTCGAAAAGTTTTCACGTTGATTGGCGAGATTGCTAAGTCCTAAGTCGTTCAAGACTTAGTATAGGTCGTAAGTCGTATACGACTT
Source organism: Allium fistulosum (assembly GCA_030737815.1). Classification (NCBI taxonomy): domain Eukaryota; kingdom Viridiplantae; phylum Streptophyta; class Magnoliopsida; order Asparagales; family Amaryllidaceae; genus Allium; species Allium fistulosum. The sequence goes on along the minus strand of CM060902.1, from coordinate 790,321,536 downwards.
AGGGAATAGGAGCGACCCAGGGTTATGGCGAGTTAAGGGTTTGGAGATAGGTCGTTTGAACGACTTAGGAGATAGGCAGATTAGCGACCTAAGGAAGTTAGGTCGTTAGACGACTTATGGTAAGGCAGCGACCTACGAGAGTTAACGACCTAGCAGTTAGGTTGTATAGTGATTTTAGGTCGTGTGTTAGTATTAGAGCGACCTATGGAATGTTGCGACCTATATAATGTCGCGACCTATAGGAGTTAGTGAGCTGTGTAGTTAGGTCGCTAGGCTAGTAGTCAGTTAGGTCGTATCCTGGCTAAGTGATAGGTCGCGTGTGTGTGTTAGGTCGTAGGTTCGTTAGGTCGCATCCCAATTGTTCGCGACTTATGTTAGGTCGCGTGGTAGCTTAAGGAGTTAGGTCGTTAGACGACCTAAGGAATTAGGTCGTAACCCAACTGAGTTGTAGCAGTTAGGTCGTAAACGACCTGAGTTAGGTCGTGGACTTCTATAGTTGTTAGGTCGCTGGGTGCTTGGATGCGCAGAAGTGTTAGGTCGTAGGACGAAGGAGCGCACATCTGTTAGGTCGTAGGCTTGGTCTGTTAGGTCGGAGTTGTTGGCTAAGGCTTAGGTCGGTGGGAGTCTTAGGTCGTAGGTCGGAGACGACCTAATTCCGAGTTACGACTTAAGGGATTTTCGCCTATAAATAGAAGGGGTTGGCTTCATTTTTGGGATCCGGATTTCGAAGCGACGAAGTGCTGCCATTTTGAGAGCTCGACTTCTACTCTTCTTCACTTCTTTTCTCCACTCTAATCTAGTGATTCCATCCATCCAAGTTGAAGATCAAATTGAAGATTCAAGAGCTTAGATTGAAGATCTTCATCCATCAAAGAGAGATTTCTTCGTTTGAAGCGGATTCGTGATAGATCGAGCTTGATCCTTCGCTGTCCAGATCTGAAGCGTGTTGATTTGGGGTTGTTTAGGTGATTTGGTGAGTGGTGATTATCTCTCACACGGATCCAAAGGAGTATATCGGATTGTTGGCTCGATTTGGTGTTAAAATAGTGATTTCCATACATTTTCTTCATCCTAAGTGTAGATCCATATAGATCCATTGTTCATGATGATGTTACATCCATTTTACTACATGTTAACCTATGCAAGTTCATTCATCAAGATTTTAGAGATATTGTTCATGTTTTCATGCTTATTAGACTTTCAACTCTTTAATTACGAAATTGCCATTATTGTGATAATTGTCTACTTAGATCATATTTGAATGCTTGATTGCTTGGATTAATGTTTGATTTGGTTGATTGCTATGAATTAGATGATTAATGATTTGATTTAGATCGAGGATGATTCAAAAGCTAAGGGAAAGGCTCTTGAATGGGAAAAGCTGCTTGTGGCATATGTAGCGGATGATGAAGCTCTTATGCATAGATTTGATGATGATGTTGAGATGAGACTTTGCGAGGATGTGATAAAGCGAAGTATGATATGAGATAGTCTTGGTCTAATCCAGACGGGATCATTCCAAGCAGGTCGGGGATAATGGATGCTCGAGAGGCGCTTGGGCTAGTATGGAAATAGTTGTCGAGGAGGACGACTAGAAGGCTGAGATCTCATCGTTGTTGAAGGTTCTAGCATGCTCAAAGCAAGAGTACGTTGGGCAGATTCGATAGTCCCTGAAGGCTACTGATTGGGTAGTCAAGTACTCTGGGCAGATTCGATAGTCCTAGGCACAGGTCACAATGACGTGCGGGAGTTATGTCTAGAACCGGGGTTTCCATTAGCCCTTGACGGACGGCTGAAAGAATGTGCCGGTCATTCAATTAACGGTGATATCGAAGCAATGATAACAGTGATAGCCAGAGTCATGGATGTTTGGTTGTATCGTCATCCGGTCTCAAGAGCAGTGTTTTCTGGGTGCTTATCTGATCTTGGTTTAGGCCTTGGGGGTTTGTGCTTGGAAAACATCGCCCTTGACTCGAGTGACAATTTCTTTACTTTACATTGTATGCTCTGCTATGTTTGCTTCTGCTTAGTGTGTGTCTGGGGGCTATCACTGTAGAAAGAGGTTGGAGTGGGAGGGCTGTATTCCTATTCCTTTTCCTTTATGCTCTTTTGGTATGTTGTTAGTTAATTTACTGCTCACTAAGACTGTTGTCTGACTCAAGGCTTTATGTTTTAACTCTTATTGCCTTGGGCTGTTCGCCCATTTTGGGACGGGCAGACTAGGTAGCAGGGGACAGGTGCTGTTCTCTTCTCACGATGCTGATATCGAAGACGAGCTGGAGGGTTGCATATTTTCTTCTTACTTTATGTACTGGATGTTTCGCTGCTTTGTATTCTCTGAGTGATATGTAGTGAGGCTTGTTGTATTGACTATTCAGATGTTTGTATTCAACTATTATGAAGTTTTATTGATGAGATTCTATTCTGTTAAGCTTCACTATATATATGTTCTATTGTATTTTGTCCATGCGCTGTGAGTAATACGATAGATTCTGTTGTTTAATTTACCTTGACAATCGTCCATGGCTGCCTGGAACACTTTACAGCGCACTATCTCTAGATTCGATGCAGGGGTCATGGGCGGTCGTCACAAGCGCCCATTAGGGTGAGATCATCCCTGTCTAGATGTCCCTTTTTATTTCGGCTGTGTGGCGGTTAGTCGCGCCAACCGTGGGGTGATCTTACTCGGAATTACCCTTAGGTGGTTCCGGTCTTGTGTTGTAGGGGATCGGGCATGGTCCTCGGTACGCTGATCTAGACCAGGTACTGTGACAGGTGGTACCTCAGTGCCTAGTCATTAGTTGGAAATCCATTCTCCCTACGTGCCTTTACGGTTTTGTTTGTATACCTATTAGCTGGAATTTAATAGATGTAACAATTTTGGCTATTTGAATAAGTATTTGTATATAGACACTATTATAATATCAGACGGATTTGATAAGAAAGTGTTTTGGCTATCGTAAGGTAAAAACCCGACATGTTTATTCGTGGCGTGGTCTTACGAGATGCTTTTGATTTCAAAGGGTTTTGAAACTTTAATAATCCAATTGAGTGTGTTTTCTCACGCTGGTTTTCCAGATTGACTCGGGTGTTATTTTATTATAATGCTCGGGTCATACCGAGTATTATAGATACAGGATAGGATGCTGTGAAGCTCAAGAGACGAGCTGGATGGTGAGACGTATCACTCGTACTTGATGTATATTCTGCTGTGTTGTGTGTACTGTGTATTCGGTTTTGTGAAGACATGTAGTGATTATTGTACAGATGTGTATTAGATGTTGTTGAACTCTGATGTTGTATTCTAAAGATGTAAAGTATAAAACAGATATAGTTTTCTTTTATGTAAAGATCAGTTATTATCTATTATATTTATTCCGCTGCGTATGTGAGATTCTGATGTTGTGTTGTTTCCTCTTCTTCTACCTCTTTCTTCTTTAACCCAAATGGTTCGTATTTCCGTTCACTTTGAATCGATGTGGGAGAATAGTGTCGATTTTAAGGGGTACGGAACTGCGGGCCGTTTCAGTTGGTATCAGAGCTGAAGGTTAAGCGAGAACTTTGGCTCTGGTGGGGATTACTCATTAGAGATAGAGTCAGTAGTACTCTAGAATGAGTTTGAGCGTATTAATAGATATGAGCACGTATTTGTTAGTGACTATAAAATGGTTTTTTATTGTGTTGATTGATTTATTGAGTGGCATATGAACCTTCGTCGACACAGTCTGGACAACTGTATCAAAGGGATTTCTAAACACTTGAATAGAACAATTTGACCCAATATCGTTTTCGCAAGCGGGTGAATGAAATAATTTTACCCAAAATATATTTTGATATAAAAGAAATAATTTTCTGCAAATTATTATATATAATTGAAGTGTTTGGGTGGTAATACTATAGTCAAATAAGATTATAAAGGTTTAAAATTAGCTTATATAACCAAGGAAAGTATGAGGTTAAATTTTGGGATTAAAATTAAAAGTGAAGTTAAAAATGAGGATTTAACTTGGATTAAGTTGAAAATTAAATTTTTGGAATTTAACTAATGGATTATAGTTAAAATTGGATTTAAATTAAATTTGGAAATTTAAATCCCGGAAATTTTGGAAGTGTTTTCCAAAGTATTTTGAAAGGAGAATAATAATAATAATATTTTTTTTGAGGAATTTCTGAAAGAAATTGTGTAACGACCCGTAAATTTCAACTGTTTTAATAACGTAATTAGTTGAAATTTTGCGAAATTTTAAACGATAAAATTTTGAAATAAAAATTTGATATTTGGAATACGTCTAGTTAAACATAGCGACTGGTAAATTTTCGTCCGAAAATATGAAAATTTATTTCGCACGTAAATTCACTTCAAATTAATCAGTTAAAAAGCGTTGAAAATAAAACGTTTTCAAAACCAAAATATTTTTATATAGAAAAATTCTAAACCATCTTCTGAGCAAGTTGTCAGTTGGTCGTTTTTCCAAATTCGGACATCTTTGGCTCCGTCGATCTTATTTTTCAGTGTTTTTCTTGCATTTTCCGCCAGTAGAAAAATTCGAATTTTTATAATTCAATTATACCACTGATATCTGTATACCGTTTTGATTGTCTCGTTGTGCCGATTTCTGCGGTATATTCAACTCCATATTTTGAAGTCAGGTACGCGAAGGAAACGATTGAGTAGTCCACTGCACCGTTACCGCATTCGTGACTTTTATTTCTCTTTTCCCTTTCAAACTGTAGCCATGATACCCAAGCAACCATCAATTTCTTCAACAATTCAACTTTAACTTTTGCTATTCCCAACAGTTCAAATATAAATGGTTCGTTCTCTACCTTTATTTCTGTCAGTTTGGAAATATAAAATTTTACAACGAATAGTGCATTTTGCATCTTCTTTAATTGCTGAACTATTTATTTATTGTTTTGGAACTTACAAAACGGTTCAAATTGATTTAATATGCCCATTCATTTTAAAATATACGTTCATATTGGGTAATGGTTCATTTTTGGTGAGCTGTACACTTCTCTACCTTCTCATTCCTCTCCCCATTTGCAAATCTTTTCTTCCCTCAGTCCCTCTATCTTACATTACCATCACCTGATGCTCTCCCCTCTCAGACCCAATTGCTTCAGATCACGCGTAGCCAACCCATCTGCCGAAGCATACACTGAAACTCCACCAGCAACCGCTAGTTCACCTACCAAACGCCTCGTCAACCCTCCATCGCCCTTGCAGTCACCCAGCCGAAACTCTCCGCCCAGTCTTTCCTCAAACTGACGAGCCCTCTGCCACCTTCCTGTCATCTCCATGCAGCCCACCCAAGTCTTTCGCACCTCCCATTCTCCACAGCCGAACATTGCTCATCCACTTCCCTCCGCCTTGAACTTCCCACAGCCCTTCAACTTCAACCGGACAACAACCTCTCCACCATCCTTCCGCCTTGCCAAGCCAAGCACGACCACAACAACCGCCACTTCCATCATACCACCACCAAAGGTCAATCGAACCATCCCCTGCATCTCCTCGACCTCCTCCCAGCATTTGCAGTCGTGCCCAAATCCCGCCGTGTGTTTCCCTTCCCTATTATATATTAAGGTATACTTATATTGGCTTATTCAAACATTGTTTTAAGTATAATATGCATACGGGTTTGCATAATAGTATATATTGTACTGTTGATGTCATAGTGCACAATGTGTCGGTCCATATATAAAGTGTTATATAGTACACTGTTTATATCTTTATATAGTGATATATATTATAGTTTATTTTAGCTTAGGGTAGTTTCGGCTGTTAGTATATCTTTTACACTGTCGTATGTTGTTGCTGTTAATATGTATTCTCAAAGCTTATATGAAATTTTAAAGTGAATAAAGTTATAGTTTTATGACAGTCTATATAGATTATAAAATTTGTTAGTATATCAGTTTTTAAAAGTTGTCTGTTATTATATATAATATGTTTTGTTGCTATATTAAAAATGTGGTATAAGTTGATATTTTACAAAATCTTTGTTTTATATTGTGTCATATAAACATCACGAGTGAATGGTATAACAATTATATATGGGTACACATTAGTTTATTATACCGTGAGTTGTTCTGTACATATATATATATATGTAACTTTCGGCTATTCATATAACAGTAGGATTGTATTTGTATGCATACAATATATTAGTTCATATACATTGATCTTGTACATTTGTTAGGTGCGAGCTAGCTGAAAAGTGTACATCTATTTACTATTTTGACATATCATAGTAGACTTCAAATACATGCGTAGATAGGATGGATTTTTGGCTTACGGGCAGCCCGCATGTTTTGTTGAATAACTTACATATATTTACTTATATATTCTACATATGTTATGGATATCTGTTCGCATATATATATAAAGTCAGCATGCATGTTCTACATATATGTTGCATTGGGTCTGCACAATATATGTCTACAGTCTTATGTGTATATTGGGATATCATGTGTGTGTGTATATATATATATATTTGATTTTAGTATATGTGTTCTAATTTGAAATAATGATTTTTAAATACATATATATATTTAAATCTAAATGTGTTTGAACTTGAAATATGAATATATTTTTTTTATGAAAATAGTTACATAGGATTCACTTATACCATTTAGCGTTATCGATCCACTTCTGATTTGATTCGTCATTCTGGTTTATCAGCTTTGTCCGTCAAATTTGTGCCATTCATGCTTTGTTTGGATTCGTGCCTGGATTTCGTAACTCAGCTTCATCGTCTATCCCTCTAACCCCGAAAGGTGAGCACTCACTCACGATTAACGTTCTTTTATTTATTAGATTTGATTTCAATTGAAACGACAATTGAAATATGCTGCTATTAGTTAATTACACTGTTATATATGCTATTGCCTGTATCAGTTCACCTGTGACATCTGACACCATTATCTGTTAATTATTTATGCGTTGATAATACAGTTTGGCTGATAATTGATTGATTGTTGATGTTTATATTGGACGTTAAATTGTTAATGTTAAAATGATAAATAGTATGAAATTGAACTTGATATAGGATAATTAAATGTTAAATTTGATTAACTGACATTTGTATAATATGACCCCTTTAACTGTTAAATCCATTGACACGTATGATTTGCTTAATTACATTTTGAATCACTGAATGTATGTTGTTAAATTGATGATGTATGAAATTGTAAATAGATGACAAGTGAAAAACCGTAATGTAATAATCTTTAATCTACATGAAATGATAGTGTAGATTCTAGAAATAATTATATTAATTCGTACAAATAACAATGCGAATTAATACAGTTATTTCGGGATTATTTGAATTGATTATTGGATTGATATTGGTTGTTGTTATTGCTTGTTTATTTACTTTGACACCATCCCAGTTATCACACTGCAAGTTCCCTTTGATATGTTTTGATTTTGAATTGAATTGGAATCGGGTTGAAATGATAAATACCCAAATTGAACTTTGACCTAGGATAGAAAATTAAATAAAACCCGATTGGTCAACAATTTGATTTAAAAATAAACGAAGATTTTATTTGAATAAATAATATAGTTTTGAAATGAAGTTGAAATTTGAATTTTAATGAAATTTAAATATGAATATTTAATAATATGAAACAAAATGTTAACGATGAAATTGATGGAAGAACGTTGTTTAATTTGAGAAATGATTGAATTAAGTTTGAAATGATTTAATAATTAAGTTTGAAATTAAAATTAAGTTTGAAATTATTAAACTTTGAAATTATTTAATAATTAAATTTTGAAATTATTAATAATTAAGTTTTGAAATTATTTAATAATTAAGTTTTGAATTACTTAATAATTAAATAAGATTGAATTATTTAATGATCAAATTGAATTGAATTTTTGAATAAGTAAATTTTACTTCGTAATAATTGAACTTGAGATTTCTTTATTGATTAAGTTTTGGAAAATTATATAAAGTAAGTAAGTAAATAAGTGAAATTGGATTTCTTTAACAAGAAATGAAAATGTGATATTTTTGGAATTAATGTAAGACCTGAAATTGAAAGAATTGATTTGACGAATTTAATTTAATTCAAAATTGTAAGTTTTGATTTAATGAAGTTGAACTTAAGAAATTGATTTAATGAATTGGAAATTTAATAGAAATTGTTTTGAATGATAAAGTAACTTAACGAATATTGAATGAAATCGATAAATGAATTTGGAATTGATTTGAATGATAAATTAAATTGATTTAAATGATTTCGAAATGAAACTTATATACGAACTTGAACCAATATTTGAATTGTTTTAAAAAGAGATTGAAATTGAATTATAAGATTTTGAAACGGAAAATTGGAAGTTTTGAAACGAAAATTTGGAAATTGTTTTAGAAAGACAAATGAAATGTTGATTTACGAATTCTATTTGAAATTGAAATTGATTTGGTTTTTGAAATATATAAACGACCAATCGGTGTAATAATTACGAAAGTTATTAAAGAGACCGGGATCGGTAATGGATATACTCTCTATCTGAACCGAAACCACTTTAATAACTATACGCGGAGTGTTGATCCAGAACGAAGTGGATGGTTTTGATGAACGCGTTGACTGAAGAAAGAGAATGATTTTGGATGACCCTTGACATGACTAAAACAGGAGCCGCGCCGGGCCATTGAGGATCGCCATCTCTAGCGGACACACTTCTTCGATACCATATCTATTACTTTTGTGATTCGATTTGGGTGCACCCCTTGATTTGGGAGTGTTGTTTCGCGGTGTTGGGATAGTAGCTGCTATGCCCAACATCAGTCCGGATCACGCAACTACTAGTATCCTAGTTGGTATCGCCTCATGTACCTTGTCATACTGATTATCCTATTCGCGACCACTACGATTTTGATTTGTACCTTTAGTATATGGATTGCCCTCTGGTGACTTCCGGTTTTGGGGAAACTACGGTCTTGTATATGCTTTTGGGAATAAAAATGTGTTAAGGGTGGAATGGGCCATGACTTAACGCTATTTTGATATCTTTATATATTACTGATAGACATTATCTACTTAGCGTACACTACTACATAGTAGATAGTTTAACGGATCCTTAAAGGATGGTTATTCCAAACATCCTTTGAGTTACTTGTATTTCAATTGCTATTTCACTTGAGTTGGATTTATTAATATAAGAATGTTAATCCTGACTCGAGTGTTTTGTATTTTGCTTTACGCTCGGGTCAGACTGAGTAGTTCAGCTTTCGAGACTCACCTTTGGAGTTGGAGCTTCGCTTGGAGATCCAGCTATCTATCCAGCTTTCAGATATTCGATGATTCCATTGATGTATTCTGATTTGTATCTGTTACTCTTCCGTTGTATCTAGTTTAACTCTGATGTATCGTATTACTCTTCTGTTGTAAACTCTGATGTATTTTATATATTCATATAGTAGCTTCATGAACTACTATCTCTTTTATTTCCGCTGCACTTATTACTCTGTGTCTGTGATCTGTGATTATATTTATTTACTGTATATGTTCAGTTTTGCCAAATTTAAATTAACAACGCAGTATTTTGAGCAATTCAACTCCGGCATGAGTGTCTACCTATACACTTATAATGGATGCGAATGGTCCAAAATGGCGGGTCGTTACAGTTGGTATCAGAGCTTTGGTAGCTCTAGGCAAAACTTAACATATAGGGTAAATGTATTTACAGAATCACTCTCATTCGAGTTTCAATCTCTCCCTTGACTCAAATTCTTTGAATTTTGGAATGTTCCCTACGGTTCCAAATTTCATTCGTGTCCCTCACTATTCGTCTTCTTTCAATTCTGGAGCACCCATAACTCTATTTTGAATTATATCTATAATAGATCGGCGGTCTCGCCAATCTTCGAATGATTCGTAAAGGAGCAGAACTCCTTTATAATAGGCATCGATTTACCGGAGATTTCTATATCCTCGGTTTACGATGCTATCTATTTCCTGCTATACCTAAATTCCATCTCTTGAGATCGAGTGTTGACTTACCTCGAAATTCAGCATCGACCTTATTCTTGAAGTTACGGACGACCCGGTTAAGGTCGCCTGTGAATTAAATAAACTTACCCATCTCCCGATTCTGTTATTGAATCATCTTATCTTTTCTTTCGAATTTGTCTTCGAATCAGAATTCTCTTTGATTTGAGTCCATCAAATTTGAATCTCTATCCTTGCTTTGAATCCATTCTTGTATCATCAAGCGAGGAAGTGTATTTGTAAATTTATATTAAAAATGTTTTATATATTGTGTTGTTTGAGTTACTGATGTTGATTTGGGTTTTCGATCGATTCGTCTGATCAACGCTATCGATAGGATTTCCAAAACACTGGAGCAGAGCAAACTGACACAATATTGTTTTCAAATTTGTTTGATTATATTGTAAAAATATAAGTAAAATATTCTGGAATGTAGAGGTTAATTAAATTGGTTGTTTGAAATGATAATATTTGATTATCATTTATTATTCTAAATGAATTTATAATTATGGTTTATAAATTGATTGGGAATTTAAAATGAACTTAATTCAAAATTTTGAGAATTTAGTTTCCGGTGATTTCGAACATTGGTTTTTAAAATTTTAAAGTATATATTATTGAAAGTATTTTCGAATAGAAATCGTTTTCAAAGAATTTTTAAAATGTTGAAATCAGTGCTCTTCTTTTTGTCGCTGGAAAATAATATCGGTGATGGCGGCCGCATCATTGACATTCATTTTCGAGTTTCGAAGTGGAGAAACCATTCTGTAGCTTTGCTACGGTTTGTTTTGGAAAAATATTTTTGATTTAAAATTCTTTAGTATAATTTGATTTATATATATATATAGGTATCTTATTTTAAAATTTAATTTGATTTGATATAAATATAATATATATATCTCTAAATTGTTTAAAGTTAATCGGAAATCTAATTCTTAAATTTGGGTAAAGGATGATTCAATTATAAAAAAAAAATTGGAATAAATATTTAAACTTGAATAATTGAATTGAGAAAATTCTATTTTTATATTGTTCAGCTGCATTCTAATACAACTTACCTAAATCGTTCAGAAGTTGAATACGTAATTGGATAATATATAAGATAAATTAATTTTATAAATAAAATTTGAGTGTTTATAATAAATGTTATACACTGAATTTTGATTATAAAGATATTAATAGAATTAGATAAGGTAATAAGTAAACTCAGTTAATAATTAATAAATTTGTTTTGAAAGAATTAATAAATTAAAATTTGATCAACTTATGAAAATACTTTGAATTTAAAAGCAATTATTGAATATAAATTAATTTAAATCGAAACTTTTATGGTTTAATTTAATTTATATGGTTTAAATATAGGTAATAAGATATATTAAGTGGAACAACTTCAACAGTAATTTGGAATAAAGAAGAATTTAAAATTGTTGAAGAAATATTATTATAATAAAAGACTATTCAAATTTATTGTTTTAAAAATTGTAAATTGAAGAAATGAGATAATAAAATAATGAATTTAGTAATAGTTGAGATTGATTTTAGTGAAATCAAATGGATAAAATCAAATTATTGAATATCAATTAATTTAAATTTGAATTTATATGATTTAAATTAATTGTTATTTTGTATTTCAAATCTGTTTTTCTTTCTGGATGTTTCTATTCTCCTACCTCGTTCCTTTTCGGGGACGAAAAGTTTTGAGTGGGGGAGAGTGTAACGACCCGTAAATTTCAACTGTTTTAATAACGTAATTAGTTGAAATTTTGCGAAATTTTAAACGATAAAATTTTGAAATAAAAATTTGATATTTGGAATACGTCTAGTTAAACATAGCGACTGGTAAATTTTCGTCCGAAAATATGAAAATTTATTTCGCACGTAAATTCACTTCAAATTAATCAGTTAAAAAGCGTTGAAAATAAAACGTTTTCAAAACCAAAATATTTTTATATAGAAAAATTCTAAACCATCTTCTGAGCAAGTTGCCAGTTGGTCGTTTTTCCAAATTCGGACATCTTTGGCTCCGTCGATCTTATTTTTCAGTGTTTTTCTTGCATTTTCCGCCAGTAGAAAAATTCGAATTTTTATAATTCAATTATACCACTGATATCTGTATACCGTTTTGATTGTCTCATTGTGCCGATTTCTGCGGTATATTCAACTTCATATTTTGAAGTCAGGTACGCGAAGGAAACGATTGAGTAGTCCACTGCACCGTTACCGCATTCGTGACTTTTATTTCTCTTTTCCCTTTCAAACTGTAGCCATGATACCCAAGCAACCATCAATTTCTTCAACAATTCAACTTTAACTTTTGCTATTCCCAACAGTTCAAATATTAATGGTTCGTTCTCTACCTTTATTTCTGTCAGTTTGGAAATATAAAATTTTACAACGAATAGTGCGTTTTGCATCTTCTTTAATTGCTGAACTATTTATTTATTGTTTTGGAACTTACAAAACGGTTCAAATTGATTTAATATGCCCATTCATTTTAAAATATACGTTCATATTGGGTAACCGTTCATTTTTGGTGAGCTGTACACTTCTCTACCTTCTCATTCCTCTCCCCATTTGCAAATCTTTTCTTCCCTCAGTCCCTCTATCTTACATTACCATCACCTGATGCTCTCCCCTCTCAGACCCAATTGCTTCAGATCACGCGCAACCAACCCATCTGCCGAAGCACACACTGAAACTCCACCAGCAGCCGCTAGTTCACCTACCAAACGCCTCGTCAACCCTCCATCGCCCTTGCAGTCACCTAGCCGAAACTCTCCGCCCAGTCTTTCCTCAAACTGACGTGTAACGACCCGGAATTTTCGAACCCGAAAATTCCAGATAGTTAGGAGAAAAAGAAGAGAGATAGAAGAAAGAAACAGAAAGAAGAACAGAAAACACAACATCTCACATTCGCAGCGGATTAAATATAATAACAAATAATAGTATTTATACAAAGAAAACCTGTATTTGTTAATTACATTTTTATACATCAGAGTTACAACATTCACAAATATACTAGACAGTTAGAATTAACATGTCTCGGACAACTATAATATATCACAGCGGAATATACTCCATACGTTCCTGCCATCCAGCTCGCCTCCTGAGCTCCAGAACGTCCTTACCTGGAAATCTGTAATACTCGGTCTGACCCGAGCATTACATCAAAGTAACACCCGGGTCAGGCTGGAAACCAGCGTGAGTAAACTCATCTAACATGAAATTTCAATCCATAGAACTTATTTAAAACCCGGGGCAACTCGTACTTACTACACGTAAACAACTTATATAGTCATCACTTATTTTCACAAAACAATAACTAAGTATTCAACTTAGTTTAAATGGTCCATATTATCCCAATTCAGCCCATCGATTTCACATATCAATCTATAAAGAATTATAGAACTTATTTCAAATCGAAGTGGTTTCGGGTATTAACTAATACCCGACCCGGTCTCTTCGAATCCAATGTCATCTTAACCCAAGTTATACAAATGAAATGCAATTCACACTTTAAATACAGGGTGTCACTGTTTTAACCAAAACATAATATATCACATAGCATTTCATATCACATACCAGAGATATCAACTAATCTAAGGTATACAATATCATTCAATCATTCATAGCAAGATTAACCAACCATACCATCTCTAATTAATTTTAATTAACCACAATTGAATTAAATTAATTACTTCAATTACTTTTAAACCTTGCTTATTTATTACAACCAATTATTCATCAAAAAAAAAATTTCCAATTTATTTAATCATCCTTGATTAATTATACTTTAATTACATTTTAATTAATTTCACAAATTAATTTGCTTTAACCATTTACAGTAATTATCCTTAATTAATCACTTAAATTAATTATCTTATAATCACTTATATCGATTAATTATCCTTTAATTAATCACACTCATTAATTAACTAACCCTTAATAAGTTTCCTTAATTAATCAAATCTTTAATTACTTACTTTAAGTAATTATCCTTTAATAAATCACATTTAGGAATTTTCTATTAATTACCCACCTTAACTAATAACATTAAGTAATTAACCTTTTATTAATTAACCTTTAATTACTTTCATTAATTAATCTCTTTATTAATTACATTCAGTAATTATACTTAATCAGTTTCTAAAGTGATTATCCTTAATTAATTAAACTAATTAATTATCTTAACTTAATTACATTAATTAATTATTCCCAAATCATTAGTTTAATGATCCTTAAATTAAGTGCTTAACTTTTAATTAATTCCACTAATTAATTATCTTATCTCTTAAAACTTATTTCCTTGCATATATTTAAAACTTGTTTTAAAACACTTTGGAAATACATTCAATTTAAACATACCTTAAAACTTGACTAACACTCTTTGGGAATTTAATTAATTTAACTTGCCTTTGCTTTTTGACAACTCAAACTTGATTTTGTTTTTAATTTGAACCTATTATAAAACACATTCGAATCACTCGGAAACGAACCCAGGCCATCACCAAATTTCCCGAGCTAAAACCCGAGTCTCCCACTCTTCTCTCTTCCCCGAGACAAACCACCATAACTTCGAGTCAATCCCGAGAAACATCTTCTTCCCAAAACACCACAACATCCCAGACTTGAATATGCAAGCGTACACGTGCATGTGCACCAACGATCTGGTCGCCTCCGACCATCGTGGCAATCTCCGGCACGTCGACGAACACGACCTCATCCATCACGAACACCTAGATCATCCAATTCGACAAAGAATCGAAATCGAGCATCTCGACTTCTACTTGGAACAAAACAGAACGACCAAAACGCCTCGCCAACGATAATCCCGATCACCAGTAACCTCGCCGTCACTACCATAGCTACGCCATTGCCCTAGATTCCTTTTCCCCCTAGTGCGATTCATTCCGGTGTCTTGACGTCGTCGCGATGCCTCGACAAAACAATTTACTAAAACTAGCAGTCGAACCCTAGTTCGATGTCGCCGAGCCGCCTCGACCACTTATAAATTCAATCACCATTTTTCCCTTGAACCCTGACTCACGAGCCACCTCCAGGCATAATCACGAGACCCACTTCTCCACCAATCATCGGAATTCAATGATAATAAGAATTCCGTTCAACATACATTATCTCATGATCTATATTCTTAAAATTCATGATTTTATTTTTAAAAATCATCATTTCAGATAACGAATTAGATTATATACTTGAATACATGATTTATTTAAATTGAGATTTCGATATGTTCATACTTTTACTGTAATTCTTCATTTTGTTAAAAACTACCTTTTTATCTTACCTGGAAATATTTTTAGATCAGATATCTTGTTATTACAAACAAAGTGTAACGACCCGCATTTTTGACCGTTCAAGTCGACAATAATCCACACATGTTCAACTCAAACCGTTCAAAAAGGCAGATGGTTATTGGGGTTAAATAAGAAAAGAAAAGAAAGAACAGAAACAAACTCAGAATCTTGCAGCGGAAGGAACAAGATATAATAATAAAATAACAGTTCATGAAGCTGTTAAATAAATAAATTTGATTATTATTATACATCATAAATCAGAGTTACATACATATCAGAGATAATACAATAATGCAGCGGAAAAATAATATGGTAGTAGAATACAAATGATGTAATACCAAACTCCGTCTTCGTCCTCCAAAATAGATCTTCAACCTTATCTGAAATGCTCAGGCTGACCCGAGCGTAATGAAAAGACAAAACACTCGAGTCAGGACTAAAATATCTCATGTAAGTCAAATCGAATAAGAAAATATGAGTGTGACGGCGTCAGAGATGTTTACGGGGTTTGACATCTCCTATCCAGTGTCAACGTGAGTGCAATAACTTAAGAGATGTTACGGGATTTTCCATCTCTCAAGGATCCGTTAAACTATCTACTATGTAGTACAATACGCTATTATAATATGTCTACATTAAAGTA
Source organism: Allium fistulosum (assembly GCA_030737815.1). Classification (NCBI taxonomy): domain Eukaryota; kingdom Viridiplantae; phylum Streptophyta; class Magnoliopsida; order Asparagales; family Amaryllidaceae; genus Allium; species Allium fistulosum. The sequence goes on along the minus strand of CM060902.1, from coordinate 790,305,570 downwards.
AAAGTATTAAAATAGCGTTAAGCCATGGCCCATTCCACCCTTAACACAGTTTATATTCCCAAGAGCATATACAAGACCGTAGTTTCCCCAAAACCGGAAGTCACCAGAGGGCAATCCATATGCTCAAGGTACAAACCTAAACGTAGTGGTCGCGAATAGGATAATCAGTATGACAAGGTACATGAGGCAATACCAACTAGGATACTAGTAGTTGCGTGATCCGGACTGATGTTGGGCATAGCAGCTACTACCCCAACACCGCGAAACAACACTCCCAAATCGCGGGGTGCACCCAAATCGAATCACAAAAGTAATAGACATGGTATCGAAGGAGTGTGTCCGCTAGAGATGGCGATCCTCAATGGCCCGGCGCGGCTCCTGTTTTAGTCATGTCAGGGGTCATCCAAAATCGTTCTCTTTCTTCAAATCAACACGTTCACCAAAACCATCCACTTCGTTCTGGATCAACACTCCACGAATATAGTTATTAAAGTGGTTTTCGGTATCGACAGAGAGTATGTCCATATCCGATCCCGGTCTCTTTAATAACTACGTTATATTTTTCACACCGGTTGGATCTTTTACATTTCAAATCGATTCATAATTGATATCAAAATATCATATTCGCTTCAAAATCAAATCCATTTCAAAATCATCATATCTGCTCAAATATACGATTTCATTTCAAAATCAATTTTCGCCTCAATATCTCATTTCGATTTCAAAATCATTTTTCGCCTCAAAATCTCACAAAACGATTCACATAAACTCGAATTCCAAAATTTAAAATTTTATCAAATTTCAAATCATCAATTTCAACTCGATTCAGCTTCTCAATAAACCATTTCAAATTATCAATTTCAAATACATATTTGAACCACAAAATAAGCCATTTCAGTTTCAATATATTTCGAAACTTTAAATACTTCACATTTCAAAACAGCTCATATATTTATATAAGAATATAAGATTCGCTTTAAAACCCTTTCGTATTCAAATTAGAATATACTTCAAATTAAACATCCGTATTAAGTAGTTTACTTAATTTCTGGAGCAATTCCAATTCAATAAACTTAGATTCACATTCGGATTTCAAGAATTCATTTAAGTATTACATTCCAAATCAATTTCAGTTCAAATCACATTCAAATCAATTTTATCTTCAAATTTAATTCAATAGTTTCAATTTAGTCCAATTCACAAATTTCTTTGAATTTCAATTAAATTCCAAATTAATTAAATCTCAATTTCAAATAAATTTTCAATTCCAAACTCAACTTGAAATATCATTTCATATAAATTTTCTTAGAAATATTCAGAGTTCGATAAAAAGTCCAATCTTTTACAACAAATCAACTTTCGAAAATTTACGCCGTATTTCGATTTTTTTCTTAAAATCTAAACTTCGAATAATTAAACAATTTCATTTACCAAGTTTAAATTCCAACATTTCGAGCTTCAATTCAAAATAATTCAATTTCCATAAATTGGATTTTTATTCTTAAAATCAATTCATTTAAATAATTTCAAAACAACTTTTTTAAAATCATTTAATTTAACCATCCCGGTGTCCGTATATAATTTCCTAATCTATGGCCAAGTGATTATTTATTTCAGTTAAATGTCAGGGATGAATATATATCACATAAACCAATCACAGTGTCATATGTATGTATAACAGGATACATATAAGCAAATAAACATCCAAACATTTAAATAACAACCAATAGCATCCATCAAAATAAATCATCCAATAGACAATACAATTCACGGCAATTTCATAGTTATCAATGTCAGGTAATTTAATCCCAATTCAATTTTAATTTCAATTTGACTGTCAATTTAATTTTCAACGGTGAATTCAAATGACAATCTATATGACAATTAAATTTTTATCAAACAACGACAAATAAAATTCATATCACTTCATAATATCAAATTTAACTAACAAAAATTATTTTAGTCAATTGTGAGCGTATAAACACTCACTTTGATTTTCTGTTGTCGCCGAGACGTTCCTGTTTGGAACTGAAACTGGACGACGCCCAACTTTAGCCCAAATTTCCACCGTCTCCAAATCCATCCAAACCAGTTTCATTTCGAAGCTCTCGTCATTACGATCGCAATGCAAAAAGTTTCGTTCAAATCGGACCTCGTATGAAAAAGTTATGCTATTTTAAAGTTTACACGAATTTAAATAAACAATTTCAGCTTTTAATTTAAATTTCAAACCCTAGATTCGATCCTAGCCCTTGATTCCATCTGCACCAGATCTGGGCCGCACCCTCCCTTTCTTCCTTCTCTCGTTCAAAGCCGTGAGTATGAAACCCATAGCCGCCTCTCTTCTTTGAATTTTCACGACCAAAATACACGACTTGAAGACGATCGGCCACCTCCATTGCGAAGCCCTCGGCGAACTCTACCTACACCGTGAATAGCATGGAACTCGGCTGCCCCTTAGGCCTCGAAAAACGTGAAAAACGCAGCAGCTTCGAGCTCGATTTCTCGTTGATTCGTTGCTCCGTTTTCGATCATCTCCGTATGGATTTGAAGCTCTCGTCGTCCTCTACAACTTTGTAGTTGACGACTTTTGCTAATTGTTGATGGATTGAGAGGAAAATGAGGAAGAAGTTTCGAAATTTTCTGGCCATTGAATTAAAAGTGGCGGCTAAGGGCTGAAACCCTAGGGTTTTTGGAAAATAGAGAAAGTGAGGGGCTTTTATAGAAAAATACGCGACACTATTCATCCCGGATTTTCCGAACTCCAAACGAAGCATGCCGGCTGACGTTTCTAAGGTTTACCCCACGTTCCGAACGCAATGGAACATGTTTCGGAGGCTAATTCGGTCATCTGTGCGAGTTACGGAAATAAACGATCAATTTAAAATTAAATCGGTTAATCAAATTTCTGTGCGTTTGGGCTCGCCCCGGACAAACGGTAAATCTGATTGACACGAAATTTGAAACCTTACAATAATATCACATTACGGATCCGATGAAACTGGTTTCGTCGAAATCCGAGACTTTTTGAAAAATGACTATTTTCTCTCGCCGAATTAATATTAAAAACAATTCGATGCGTTTCGAGCTGCCACGGTCAAATGATAACTCCGATTGCTACGAAAATTGAAATCCGACAATAACAAACTATTACGGATCCAATGGAACTAGTTTCGTTCAATTCTGAGACTGTTAGAAAAATGGCTATTTTTCAGTCGATAATTAAATATTAAAATATTCAATTTTCACAAATTAACTTTAAATTCAATTTTAAAAGTTCTATAACATTACTATAACTCCAATATGATAAGATAAATTTTACAAATTATTTTCAATCATATTCAACTCGATTTCAATTATTTCTGAAATTTAACTTATTAAATCATCGATTTAATTGTCTAATTAAATCCAATATTCGAAAAATAAATTATTCGACTGTTTAAATTCAATATAAAATTCCCAATTTTAAATTATTAACTTTTAAATCAAATTTCAATTGTTCACAAATTTCATTTTTTAATTTCACAGTAATTAACAATCTTTTACAATGCGGTTTTCCATTATAAATCCAATATAAAAGATTATATTAGATTCCACGTTCAATTATATTGTAATTCAAATTCAAGTTATTTAATTCCAAATGAATTCTTTTATTTCGATTTACACTTTCATTATTGAATCAACCTTTTACTTATACATTATTATCAATAGTTTATAATTCATTTACTTCCATTTTCTTCAGCTATCATCTTATTTAAATTCACAGTAATATTAAATTACATTCATTTACGTTGATTTCCATATTATAACTTCATTATTAAATCTACCATTTTATTTATTCTTTGTTTACAATCATAACATATTTGGTTTACAATCAATTTCAATTCATTATTTACATTCACTACAAGTTAACATCCATATTAAATTTACAAATAAGTTATTTCAGAATTCAGTTGTGTATTTTAACTTGTAATTCACATTTAACAACACAAAATTTTATTTCCTTCGGATTTTTATCCAAAATTTTTATTTTAATTCGTATTTTTAAAGTGTTAAAAATACGGGTCGTTACATTCTCCCCCACTTAAAACTTTTCGTCCTCGAAAAGGAACGGAGAAGGGAAAACCATCATTTAGATATAATTCATTCAAAATATTCTACTTATTTGCAAAATTTAGTTATAGGATTTTTTTTTTCTCAAAATTTTCTAACTCCCGGATTTTTGAAAAATTTCGGCAGCACCTCCTTTGCGCGGCTAGGACCGAAAAATTTCACAGTGATAATAATTGCATGATATACATCTCATTACAAGAATGAGGCATCCCAAAACATGGGGAACACAATAATATACCACAACATAAACCGTAATCCGAGAACGTACCTTTTATTAAGCGTTTATTAGCATTTTAACTTACATTTTGCATTAAGCGCAGAAGCGAGCTCCACAAGCGAAGCGCAACCCCTTTGCTACCTACTAAAATGCTCAATAACCAAGTTAGAACCATGCATGTAAAGATAGATCGATATACTTATCATAAACAACACACATATAACATGTTTAGCTTCAAAACTGAAATTCCAATTTCAGGACAGCAAATGAATCTCGGTTTTTGGTCCCCTAAACGATAAAATTTGACAATGGAATCTAAATAAAAGTTGTTGCATTCGTTTCAGGCTTTCCGGAATGTCTAAAATCATTGAATTCAGACCTTCCGTTCAAAAGTTACGATCGTTTTACTAAATAGATACGCCTCAGCCTGGCAATGAATTGCGCAGGTCAGCGACGTTTGGTCACGTTTTTGACCTTCTAAACGACAGCAAAACACCAAATGCTTAAAACAAAAGTTTTAGCTTATGTTCTAAGCTTTCCAGAAAGTGCAAGATCGTCAAAATCCGATACAACAGTAAAAAGTTATGGTGAAAATACTAAGGGTATGTGCTTCAGATTTTTACTTCGCCCAGGCCAGCGACTAATATTGGTGTTTTAAGCCTAGTGGATGAAGGTATTTATCAAAACATTCTAAACAAAAGATGTAGCACAGTTTCTAGGCTTTCCGAAAAGTCTAAGATCGTCTCATTTCGTCTAGTCATTTAAAAGTTATGGTTATTTTCGTTTCAGCCTATATTGGACAATTTTGGATTTTTTCAAAAAAATTGCTTTTGTTATTTCAAAGTACAAACCATCAAACTTCAAATTTTCTAAAGAAACAATCATAAACACAAATTCGTTTATTTTCTTATTTATCCATGAAATAAGTTTACATTCGATTTGTTTCCGATTTATTCAAGTTTGTTTCATTCATAATTTAAATTCAAGTCAATTTGCTTCAATTTAATTTGAATTCAATTATATTTAATTTCCCTATGCTTCAAATTTGAATTTAATTATTTTAAAATTTTATTCCATTTATTCAATTCCATTAACACTAATGAATTCTATTTAATCAATTATCATCCATTTAACAACCAATGCATATCAAACATTAACATCCATCCAAATCTATAATAAATCAATTATACATTTCCAAGTCAAAATTTTAATTTCATACACTTCCAAGTTTATTGACATTTAGTTTTATTCAAATTTAATTAGTTTCCATTTACTAATTCTATATTTAATTAATTTTAAATTTAATTCATTTTACAACTTAAATTTCCTTTATATTTACAACTATCAATAGATCTTTACATTTTATTATTCGCAATCACACTTGTATATTATTCATTTACTTATCCTTATTAGCATTTTAAACTTTTAAGTATTTGGTAAGTTATAGCTATGCAAATAGAATGTATTTAAACAATATACATTTTCTTTCAATTTGAGTGTTATACCTATTAAATAAATTTCCAATTTATTATTTTCCAAATTAAGGGTTACTCCTACAATTTTAATATATATTTTTCCACTTAAATTCAGTTTCACCTTTTCAATTCATAAGTTTCTAACAATTCAAGTTTTACTTTAGTTTAATAATTAAAATCATTCCTTATTAGAGAACTTAAGAATTTCAACTCCGGATTCGATTTAAACCATTTTTTCTAAATATATATATGTATGTATACTAATATCTTTATATCTCAAATCATACTTTTTAGAAGAATTTTAATCAGCATTGAAATATATATATATACTTATTTTCATTACATACTTTAGAAAATTTCAATTCAATTTCTATTTAATCCAAAAGAGTACAGTTTCTAGTTTATTTCAATAGTTTTAAAATCATTAAATATTAAAGAACTTAAGAATTTCAACTCCGGTTTCATTTCAAATCAAGTTTGAAATAATATATACTTATATTAATATATATCAAGTCATACTATAGAGAATATAAAATAAAATTCAATTTTAATCAAAACAGGGTTTAGAAAAACTATTAAGTGATCTCCCCCACTTGGACTCTCGAAAATAAAGTCGATGATGCGTGCACTCATCACCGGAATCATTTTCTAGTGTCAAGAGGGGAGTATAACACTTACTTCATTTGAAAATCCTTTGAAAACAATTTCTAATCGAATATACTATCATATAATACTTATATTATACATTTCAAATTTTTGATAATAAATTTTCAAAACACCAGAATTTAAATTCTCCATCTTAATTTAAATTCATTTTTATTTTATTTTATTTACCATTTATATTCATTGTCAATCATATTTACAAGTTTCATTTCTTAAAATCATTCAATAGTCAATAGTTAGAAATATTGACTAATCAACAATAAACGATGATAATCTAATATTATCATCTCTAACCAATACAATCAACATTTATAAATTTTCAAGATAAGTCTTTTATATATAGAATATAATCCAAAACAATATTATGTCAATCTGTCCTATTCGAGTGTTTAGAAATTCCTATCGATGCCTTGGCGTCCCAAGTACCAACCAGAATTCATAAATACTCAACGGAACAAATTAACACAATATAAAAACATTTTTATATCAAAATTACAAATACGCTCTCTCATATACACTCAACTCATTCATATAGTTTATCTCTATTTCAATGAGTTATTCCCAACTAGAGCCAAGGTTTATCGCTAAACCAAAGCTCTGATACCAAGTGTAACGACCCGCATTTTTGACCGTTCAAGTCGACAATAATCCACACATGTTCAACTCAAACCGTTCAAAAAGGCAGATGGTTATTGGGGTTAAATAAGAAAAGAAAAGAAAGAACAGAAACAAACTCAGAATCTTGCAGCGGAAGGAACAAGATATAATAATAAAATAACAGTTCATGAAGCTGTTAAATAAATAAATTTGATTATTATTATACATCATAAATCAGAGTTACATACATATCAGAGATAATACAATAATGCAGCGGAAAAATAATATGGTAGTAGAATACAAATGATGTAATACCAAACTCCGTCTTCGTCCTCCAAAATAGATCTTCAACCTTATCTGAAATGCTCAGGCTGACCCGAGCGTAATGAAAAGACAAAACACTCGAGTCAGGACTAAAATATCTCATGTAAGTCAAATCGAATAAGAAAATATGAGTGTGACGGCGTCAGAGATGTTTACGGGGTTTGACATCTCCTATCCAGTGTCAACGTGAGTGCAATAACTTAAGAGATGTTACGGGATTTTCCATCTCTCAAGGATCCGTTAAACTATCTACTATGTAGTACAATACGCTATTATAATATGTCTACATTAAAGTAAAAGTATTAAAATAGCGTTAAGCCATGGCCCATTCCACCCTTAACACAGTTTATATTCCCAAGAGCATATACAAGACCGTAGTTTCCCCAAAACCGGAAGTCACCAGAGGGCAATCCATATGCTCAAGGTACAAACCTAAACGTAGTGGTCGCGAATAGGATAATCAGTATGACAAGGTACATGAGGCAATACCAACTAGGATACTAGTAGTTGCGTGATCCGGACTGATGTTGGGCATAGCAGCTACTACCCCAACACCGCGAAACAACACTCCCAAATCGCGGGGTGCACCCAAATCGAATCACAAAAGTAATAGACATGGTATCGAAGGAGTGTGTCCGCTAGAGATGGCGATCCTCAATGGCCCGGCGCGGCTCCTGTTTTAGTCATGTCAGGGGTCATCCAAAATCGTTCTCTTTCTTCAAATCAACACGTTCACCAAAACCATCCACTTCGTTCTGGATCAACACTCCACGAATATAGTTATTAAAGTGGTTTTCGGTATCGACAGAGAGTATGTCCATATCCGATCCCGGTCTCTTTAATAACTACGTTATATTTTTCACACCGGTTGGATCTTTTACATTTCAAATCGATTCATAATTGATATCAAAATATCATATTCGCTTCAAAATCAAATCCATTTCAAAATCATCATATCTGCTCAAATATACGATTTCATTTCAAAATCAATTTTCGCCTCAATATCTCATTTCGATTTCAAAATCATTTTTCGCCTCAAAATCTCACAAAACGATTCACATAAACTCGAATTCCAAAATTTAAAATTTTATCAAATTTCAAATCATCAATTTCAACTCGATTCAGCTTCTCAATAAACCATTTCAAATTATCAATTTCAAATACATATTTGAACCACAAAATAAGCCATTTCAGTTTCAATATATTTCGAAACTTTAAATACTTCACATTTCAAAACAGCTCATATATTTATATAAGAATATAAGATTCGCTTTAAAACCCTTTCGTATTCAAATTAGAATATACTTCAAATTAAACATCCGTATTAAGTAGTTTACTTAATTTCTGGAGCAATTCCAATTCAATAAACTTAGATTCACATTCGGATTTCAAGAATTCATTTAAGTATTACATTCCAAATCAATTTCAGTTCAAATCACATTCAAATCAATTTTATCTTCAAATTTAATTCAATAGTTTCAATTTAGTCCAATTCACAAATTTCTTTGAATTTCAATTAAATTCCAAATTAATTAAATCTCAATTTCAAATAAATTTTCAATTCCAAACTCAACTTGAAATATCATTTCATATAAATTTTCTTAGAAATATTCAGAGTTCGATAAAAAGTCCAATCTTTTACAACAAATCAACTTTCGAAAATTTACGCCGTATTTCGATTTTTTTCTTAAAATCTAAACTTCGAATAATTAAACAATTTCATTTACCAAGTTTAAATTCCAACATTTCGAGCTTCAATTCAAAATAATTCAATTTCCATAAATTGGATTTTTATTCTTAAAATCAATTCATTTAAATAATTTCAAAACAACTTTTTTAAAATCATTTAATTTAACCATCCCGGTGTCCGTATATAATTTCCTAATCTATGGCCAAGTGATTATTTATTTCAGTTAAATGTCAGGGATGAATATATATCACATAAACCAATCACAGTGTCATATGTATGTATAACAGGATACATATAAGCAAATAAACATCCAAACATTTAAATAACAACCAATAGCATCCATCAAAATAAATCATCCAATAGACAATACAATTCACGGCAATTTCATAGTTATCAATGTCAGGTAATTTAATCGCAATTCAATTTTAATTTCAATTTGACTGTCAATTTAATTTTCAACGGTGAATTCAAATGACAATCTATATGACAATTAAATTTTTATCAAACAACGACAAATAAAATTCATATCACTTCATAATATCAAATTTAACTAACAAAAATTATTTTAGTCAATTGTGAGCGTATAAACACTCACTTTGATTTTCTGTTGTCGCCGAGACGTTCCTGTTTGGAACTGAAACTGGACGACGCCCAACTTTAGCCCAAATTTCCACCGTCTCCAAATCCATCCAAACCAGTTTCATTTCGAAGCTCTCGTCATTACGATCGCAATGCAAAAAGTTTCGTTCAAATCGGACCTCGTATGAAAAAGTTATGCTATTTTAAAGTTTACACGAATTTAAATAAACAATTTCAGCTTTTAATTTAAATTTCAAACCCTAGATTCGATCCTAGCCCTTGATTCCATCTGCACCAGATCTGGGCCGCACCCTCCCTTTCTTCCTTCTCTCGTTCAAAGCCGTGAGTATGAAACCCATAGCCGCCTCTCTTCTTTGAATTTTCACGACCAAAATACACGACTTGAAGACGATCGGCCACCTCCATTGCGAAGCCCTCGGCGAACTCTACCTACACCGTGAATAGCATGGAACTCGGCTGCCCCTTAGGCCTCGAAAAACGTGAAAAACGCAGCAGCTTCGAGCTCGATTTCTCGTTGATTCGTTGCTCCGTTTTCGATCATCTCCGTATGGATTTGAAGCTCTCGTCGTCCTCTACAACTTTGTAGTTGACGACTTTTGCTAATTGTTGATGGATTGAGAGGAAAATGAGGAAGAAGTTTCGAAATTTTCTGGCCATTGAATTAAAAGTGGCGGCTAAGGGCTGAAACCCTAGGGTTTTTGGAAAATAGAGAAAGTGAGGGGCTTTTATAGAAAAATACGCGACACTATTCATCCCGGATTTTCCGAACTCCAAACGAAGCATGCCGGCTGACGTTTCTAAGGTTTACCCCACGTTCCGAACGCAATGGAACATGTTTCGGAGGCTAATTCGGTCATCTGTGCGAGTTACGGAAATAAACGATCAATTTAAAATTAAATCGGTTAATCAAATTTCTGTGCGTTTGGGCTCGCCCCGGACAAACGGTAAATCTGATTGACACGAAATTTGAAACCTTACAATAATATCACATTACGGATCCGATGAAACTGGTTTCGTCGAAATCCGAGACTTTTTGAAAAATGACTATTTTCTCTCGCCGAATTAATATTAAAAACAATTCGATGCGTTTCGAGCTGCCACGGTCAAATGATAACTCCGATTGCTACGAAAATTGAAATCCGACAATAACAAACTATTACGGATCCAATGGAACTAGTTTCGTTCAATTCTGAGACTGTTAGAAAAATGGCTATTTTTCAGTCGATAATTAAATATTAAAATATTCAATTTTCACAAATTAACTTTAAATTCAATTTTAAAAGTTCTATAACATTACTATAACTCCAATATGATAAGATAAATTTTACAAATTATTTTCAATCATATTCAACTCGATTTCAATTATTTCTGAAATTTAACTTATTAAATCATCGATTTAATTGTCTAATTAAATCCAATATTCGAAAAATAAATTATTCGACTGTTTAAATTCAATATAAAATTCCCAATTTTAAATTATTAACTTTTAAATCAAATTTCAATTGTTCACAAATTTCATTTTTTAATTTCACAGTAATTAACAATCTTTTACAATGCGGTTTTCCATTATAAATCCAATATAAAAGATTATATTAGATTCCACGTTCAATTATATTGTAATTCAAATTCAAGTTATTTAATTCCAAATGAATTCTTTTATTTCGATTTACACTTTCATTATTGAATCAACCTTTTACTTATACATTATTATCAATAGTTTATAATTCATTTACTTCCATTTTCTTCAGCTATCATCTTATTTAAATTCACAGTAATATTAAATTACATTCATTTACGTTGATTTCCATATTATAACTTCATTATTAAATCTACCATTTTATTTATTCTTTGTTTACAATCATAACATATTTGGTTTACAATCAATTTCAATTCATTATTTACATTCACTACAAGTTAACATCCATATTAAATTTACAAATAAGTTATTTCAGAATTCAGTTGTGTATTTTAACTTGTAATTCACATTTAACAACACAAAATTTTATTTCCTTCGGATTTTTATCCAAAATTTTTATTTTAATTCGTATTTTTAAAGTGTTAAAAATACGGGTCGTTACACAAAGTTTGTTTATATATCTAAGTCTAAAAAGAATCAGAGAGAGAGATTGGATTTTATCAAGTTTTAAATTTTGTAAAGCTAGAACAGGGCAATCATATTGATACTCAGACAATCACATCAGATATACAGACATGCAAGCATAATTTATAATCATTCAAACAATTTAACAACATACTTTAAGCTTTTATCACATGCAATCAAGATTTACAGAGTAAAACTTTAAAATGTTAGTCTACTCACTGTAATAGGATGTTTGAACAGAGAGCTTTGAACAGGTTATGTTGGAAAATGCCTTGATCTTTTAAAAACTTGTAAACTGGAACTGGAAAACTTTGATTAGCTTGAAACCCTGCTTTAAAACTGAGATGGATTTGCTTTGATTCTGCTTAGATCTTAGATTGCTTCAGATTTGAAAACTTGGAGAAGCTGATAATTGTTTGCTTCCTTTAGATTTGTTTACTGGTTTTTTGGTTTTAGATTTTCTTTTTCTTTGTTTTGATATTTAAGATAGAAAAGAAAATGAGAGGAAAAAGTAGAGAGTTTTCCTATAACTCAGTTTTATCATTTAAAAAAAATTATTAAAATTAAGACACTTGTATGAATTAACTTACACTTGTCATTATTGTTTTATAAATAGTTTACATTTGTTAAAATGCATGGTGAATTTGTTTACATTTGTAATTATAATGTACCTAATATGTTTTATGTATTTATTACTTTCTTAAATCTATATAATACCTTTATACATGTATGTTTTAACCTTATATATTTACAAACTACCTTTATTTTAAGTATAGCCTTTAAAGAAATATATATATTTTTATCAAATCTTACTTTAAACTAAAATACTTTTTAAATTAATAAATATATCTTATAGATACTATTTAGTGTTAGAAAAAATATAGAACTAAATTTTTAAATAAATCTTGAAATTCATAAAAAAAAAACATAACTTCCAATTCAATATATATTATATTTTATGATTAGAAAAATCATTTTTATAAATTTTGAGAAGATAAAATTTTGTCTAATTAAATAATTATAAAAGAAGATTATTAGACTAATATTGTCAACTTCAATAATTATGATAGGTGATTATCAAATAAATATCTATCCAAATAAAAATCCAGCATTTATTATAGTTCAGATTCTTCTATATACATATCCAGATTTATATATATCAGAATTTCATTTATTAATCCAAATAAAATCAATATTTTCATTAATTAAACCAGTTAATTTTAATTAACAGATGTTCAAAAATCCGGGTTATCACATTCCTCCCCCCTTAGAATCTTTTCGTCCTCGAAAAGGAACGAAGCCAGAATTTACTTATTTACTTATTATCAGATAAATTTTTCTTTTGAACATATTTTTAAAACACTTTAAAAATCTTTATAATATTACTAAATTAGTTTTTATAAAAATACTTTTATAACTCGATGTTTCAACAAGTCCATTCTCGTTCTCACAGAAATTCGGTCATACGTTGATCAGGCGTAAGACTGAAAATCTATAAGTACTTAGCAGACCCATTTTCAACACCCAGTGAAAATATTTTATTGAAAATATAGAAAACAGTTTTGAAAATAGAGGAAATATCTTTGGTGAGAATGCTCTGGAAATCATCACCCCCATCCATGGTCACAGTTACATCACGGGTTACGTTGCCATCGCAGCAAAAGTCCATGTAACTGATAACAACATGGAACCCACAACAGATCGCAGTTACATTCCAGGGTTACGTTGCCATCGCAGCAAAAGTCCATGTAACTGTTGGCTCTCAGCGGCACACACGATTTCGCTGTCAAATGAAACTTCTCCCACATAGGTCGCAGTCTACCGATATAAAATCAAACGTAGACAATTGGCTCTCAGCGGCACACATGACTTTCGCTATGTTACCATAGTGTCACAGTCTACCGATATAAAATCAAACGTAGACAGTTGGCTCTCAGCGGCACACATGACTTTCGCTATGGTCTGCAGTAGATCGCAGTGACATCGAGTTAAACTGTCGTCACAGCATAACCCAAATGCCTCTGTGGGCACCAGCCCCTCGACTTTCGCTACACAAATAATCCTCAGGAACTAGTTTATTCCGGACTCCTCACAGGATTAACTTTAGAAACCCCCCTTGGGGCTCAAGGCAGTACCACCCAGTGGTACTCCTGAGAAGTTCATTTCAAGGAAGCGCCTTTTTCCCCAGAGCTATTCTCAAAACACTTTATACTATATACTTATAGTATCTTCAAATCATACCCTTTATGATTTATCAAAATCTCCTTTACACAAAATCGATTACCAAAATCGATAATTCTCAAACTAGGCTTTTCAAAATCCAAAATTGATTTTCCAAAAATCAAAAGCCTTTTCCAAATTATATAGGTTCCCAAAACCTTTTCCAAAATCATTCTCATAAGATCCTTTATATATATATAGATATAGATATATATAACTTTTAAAATCTTTGGATCATTTCAACTTTGTATAAAACCTCTTTTATACTTCAAATATTTCAAAACCCTTTTCTTTAAGCAATAGATTCAACAAGGGAAGATTTACCTTATATAACAAGGATATATAACTTTATTTTATTCCAAATCAAATATTCACATTTGATAAATCTTTTATAAAGTTATTAACCATATTTCTTTTCAAAAACCATTTTACAGTTCTTATCCACAAATTTTCAATATCAATTTCATTCAAATCCGTACGATGTACACATATCATCTGTACACAATATCAATCTGATTGCTCAATCGATCACACAATTTCACTTCCGAACTAGTATCGTCCACCCGACTTCCTAGTGCGGACTCAGATCTGGTTTCTTGATTAGAAACCGTCATTCTCCTTGCATAGTCACAACTATGATAGAGAATATCCAGAACCAATCGAAAATCCATATCCAGGTTCGCCGTTGAAAATCGAGCGAAAAATCCCAACTCGGATCGATAATACTATCTCGAAATTCTGTGTTCGAATCTGGATCAAATCACTATGCGAATAGAATAATATACGTACATCCTACGTATTTATCTTTATTGGTTATTAGCCAAATCAATTCTCTTTTCTATTCACATTTCCTTTAATTCCATTCACTTATTCTCAATTGCTTCATTACCAATTGAGTTATTACTTCAATTACAAACAGTTTGAACTCTGACCAATTTAAATTTAAAAATAGCTTGAAAAAGTTTAAAATAGATAAGTAGTTGAAAAATAGTTATTAGTTTGTAAAATAGCTGTAAAATAGTTAAGTATTATAATAGTTAGGTAATTGCAAAATAGTTTTTAAAATAGTGATTAGATATAAGTAACTGAAAAATAATAATTAGTTTATAAGACAGTTTCAAAATAATTGTAAAATAAGTATAAGATAGTTTGGGGTTTAAGAAGAAAGATTGTATAGTTGGAAAAATATACTTGTATTAAAACAATTTGAAAATAATCCAGAGCCAAACTGTTTAATTTCCCAATCTCCATTTCCAATTAATTTCCCATTAATTCAATTTAAATTTCCACTTCCGTTTATATTGACTCAATACTTCAATTTCCATTGTATTTAATTCAATCCCAATTCAAGTTGAATTAATCTTAATTCCTTTCCAAATTCAAATCAAATTCCATTTGATTTTAAACATATTCACTTTAATTACAATTTCAAATTATTCAAACTAATTTCAAATTGAATCCACATAAATTTCAAATCATTTCAATTTCTATATGAATTAATCCCAATTCCCATTTGAATTTTGAACTCATTCAATCTTCAATTTTTATTTCAAATTAATTCAATTCAAATTCCCATTTGAATTTTAAACTTATTCATCTTAAATCACAATTCCCATTTATTTAAATCAATTTCAGTTTGAACTAATTCAATTTAAATCTCAATTTTAAACTATCTCGAATTATATAAATTCGAGTTAAATTTTAAATGTTGATTTAATCCTTTAAATCAAATTAACCTTTACTGTTAAATCAAATCAACTTAATTTTTAATTTAACAACTTAAATCTTTAAACCATTTAATTCTGGATCCAAATTCCAAAATTCCATTTTAAGATTATCTTTACTTAACTTATTATAAAGTTCAAATAAGAATTCAAAAACAATTTAATCTTCATATTCTAATTTATTATCCATTTTCAATTTCCAGATCTCAATCCAATTTGAGATCACTCATAACTCCCATTTAAATTAACCATTTAACTACCCAAGTTAAATTTAAATTTCATCTTGAAATTTCCAATTCAAGTTATTTATTCAAACTTATTTAACTTCCTTCAAGTTAAATTTACTTAATCCGGTCAACTTTCACAATTTGAATTCCCATTCAAATTTTAAACTTCAGATTAATAGTCTTTCCCCTTTTAAGTTTAAAAACTTACTTTACTTTGGGTTTCACATCATATTCCAATTTAAAACTCAACACTAAGTGTTTATTTCAAATCATCATTGGTATTATGTATATTCCTCATATATACATTTTCTTTACACACCAAGTTATACTTTAAATTTTTAAACCACCTTTGGTTTTAATTCAAAACAAACTTCTTTAAAACAATTTCAAGTTTTCTGGATTTAGATTTAAAATTTCATAATTTTAAATTCTCTTCAATTCCAATTTATAAGTTATACTCACTTAAATGTTTACTTCCCTAAAACATTTCTTTTTTCTTAATCATTAACAACATTCATTATTAAACACAACTACCATTTATGATAATAACCAAGGTTATCATATCTGGAAACCAATTTATTATTATCTTTATTTCTACAAATTCAAGATTTAATTTTAGTTTGAATTCATTTCAAACTTATCTTTATTCAATTTTAATTGGGCTTTATTTCTATTACCACTTAATTTAATTCCAATATTTTAACAACCAATTACCTTAATATTTATTAGAAAGAAATATCATTTTATATATCAAAATATATTCTTATATAAAATCATTTAAAATCCTTATATAAGAAAATAACAATTACGCTCTCATATATATATATATATACACTCAACTCGTTCTAGGGTACCATTGATCCTATCCTTAACGAGTAATCCCAACAGAGCCAAGGTTCTCGCTTAACCTTCGCTCTGATACCAACTGTAACGACCTGGAATTTTCGAACCCGAAAATTCCAGATAGTTAGGAGAAAAAGAAGAGAGATAGAAGAAAGAAACAGAAAGAAGAAAGAAGAACAGAAAACACAACATCTCACATTCGCAGCGGATTAAATATAATAACAAATAATAGTATTTATACAAAGAAAACCTGTATTTGTTAATTACATTTTTATACATCAGAGTTACAACATTCACAAATATACTAGACAGTTAGAATTAACATGTCTCGGACAACTATAATATATCACAGCGGAATATACTCCATACGTTCCTGCCATCCAGCTCGCCTCCTGAGCTCCAGAACGTCCTTACCTGGAAATCTGTAATACTCGGTCTGACCCGAGCATTACATCAAAGTAACACCCGGGTCAGGCTGGAAACCAGCGTGAGTAAACTCATCTAACATGAAATTTCAATCCATAGAACTTATTTAAAACCCGGGGCAACTCGTACTTACTACACGTAAACAACTTATATAGTCATCACTTATTTTCACAAAACAATAACTAAGTATTCAACTTAGTTTAAATGGTCCATATTATCCCAATTCAGCCCATCGATTTCACATATCAATCTATAAAGAATTATAGAACTTATTTCAAATCGAAGTGGTTTCGGGTATTAACTAATACCCGACCCGGTCTCTTCGAATCCAATGTCATCTTAACCCAAGTTATACAAATGAAATGCAATTCACACTTTAAATACAGGGTGTCACTGTTTTAACCAAAACATAATATATCACATAGCATTTCATATCACATACCAGAGATATCAACTAATCTAAGGTATACAATATCATTCAATCATTCATAGCAAGATTAACCAACCATACCATCTCTAATTAATTTTAATTAACCACAATTGAATTAAATTAATTACTTCAATTACTTTTAAACCTTGCTTATTTATTACAACCAATTATTCATCAAAAAAAAATTTCCAATTTATTTAATCATCCTTGATTAATTATACTTTAATTACATTTTAATTAATTTCACAAATTAATTTGCTTTAACCATTTACAGTAATTATCCTTAATTAATCACTTAAATTAATTATCTTATAATCACTTATATCGATTAATTATCCTTTAATTAATCACACTCATTAATTAACTAACCCTTAATAAGTTTCCTTAATTAATCAAATCTTTAATTACTTACTTTAAGTAATTATCCTTTAATAAATCACATTTAGGAATTTTCTATTAATTACCCACCTTAACTAATAACATTAAGTAATTAACCTTTTATTAATTAACCTTTAATTACTTTCATTAATTAATCTCTTTATTAATTACATTCAGTAATTATACTTAATCAGTTTCTAAAGTGATTATCCTTAATTAATTAAACTAATTAATTATCTTAACTTAATTACATTAATTAATTATTCCCAAATCATTAGTTTAATGATCCTTAAATTAAGTGCTTAACTTTTAATTAATTCCACTAATTAATTATCTTATCTCTTAAAACTTATTTCCTTGCATATATTTAAAACTTGTTTTAAAACACTTTGGAAATACATTCAATTTAAACATACCTTAAAACTTGACTAACACTCTTTGGGAATTTAATTAATTTAACTTGCCTTTGCTTTTTGACAACTCAAACTTGATTTTGTTTTTAATTTGAACCTATTATAAAACACATTCGAATCACTCGGAAACGAACCCAGGCCATCACCAAATTTCCCGAGCTAAAACCCGAGTCTCCCACTCTTCTCTCTTCCCCGAGACAAACCACCATAACTTCGAGTCAATCCCGAGAAACATCTTCTTCCCAAAACACCACAACATCCCAGACTTGAATATGCAAGCGTACACGTGCATGTGCACCAACGATCTGGTCGCCTCCGACCATCGTGGCAATCTCCGGCACGTCGACGAACACGACCTCATCCATCACGAACACCTAGATCATCCAATTCGACAAAGAATCGAAATCGAGCATCTCGACTTCTACTTGGAACAAAACAGAACGACCAAAACGCCTCGCCAACGATAATCCCGATCACCAGTAACCTCGCCGTCACTACCATAGCTGCGCCATTGCCCCAGATTCCTTTTCCCCCTAGTGCGATTCATTCCGGTGTCTTGACGTCGTCGCGATGCCTCGACAAAACAATTTACTAAAACTAGCAGTCGAACCCTAGTTCGATGTCGCCGAGCCGCCTCGACCACTTATAAATTCAATCACCATTTTTCCCTTGAACCCTGACTCACGAGCCACCTCCAGGCGTAATCACGAGACCCACTTCTCCACCAATCATCGGAATTCAATGATAATAAGAATTCCGTTCAACATACATTATCTCATGATCTATATTCTTAAAATTCATGATTTTATTTTTAAAAATCATCATTTCAGATAACGAATTAGATTATATACTTGAATACATGATTTATTTAAATTGAGATTTCGATATGTTCATACTTTTACTGTAATTCTTCATTTTGTTAAAAACTACCTTTTTATCTTGCCTGGAAATATTTTTAGATCAGATATCTTGTTATTACAAACAAAGTTTGTTTATATATCTAAGTCTAAAAAGAATCAGAGAGAGAGATTGGATTTTATCAAGTTTTAAATTTTGTAAAGCTAGAACAGGGCAATCATATTGATACTCAGACAATCACATCAGATATACAGACATGCAAGCATAATTTATAATCATTCAAACAATTTAACAACATACTTTAAGCTTTTATCACATGCAATCAAGATTTACAGAGTAAAACTTTAAAATGTTAGTCTACTCACTGTAATAGGATGTTTGAACAGAGAGCTTTGAACAGGTTATGTTGGAAAATGCCTTGATCTTTTAAAAACTTGTAAACTGGAACGGGAAAACTTTGATTAGCTTGAAACCCTGCTTTAAAACTGAGATGGATTTGCTTTGATTCTGCTTAGATCTTAGATTGCTTCAGATTTGAAAACTTGGAGAAGCTGATAATTGTTTGCTTCCTTTAGATTTGTTTACTGGTTTTTTGGTTTTAGATTTTCTTTTTCTTTGTTTTGATATTTAAGATAGAAAAGAAAATGAGAGGAAAAAGTAGAGAGTTTTCCTATAACTCAGTTTTATCATTTAAAAAAAATTATTAAAATTAAGACACTTGTATGAATTAACTTACACTTGTCATTATTGTTTTATAAATAGTTTACATTTGTTAAAATGCATGGTGAATTTGTTTACATTTGTAATTATAATGTACCTAATATGTTTTATGTATTTATTACTTTCTTAAATCTATATAATACCTTTATACATGTATGTTTTAACCTTATATATTTACAAACTACCTTTATTTTAAGTATAGCCTTTAAAGAAATATATATATATCTTTTATCAAATCTTACTTTAAACTAAAATACTTTTTAAATTAATAAATATATCTTATAGATACTATTTAGTGTTAGAAAAAATATAGAACTAAATTTTTAAATAAATCTTGAAATTCATAAAAAAAAACATAACTTCCAATTCAATATATATTATATTTTATGATTAGAAAAATCATTTTTATAAATTTTGAGAAGATAAAATTTTGTCTAATTAAATAATTATAAAAGAAGATTATTAGACTAATATTGTCAACTTCAATAATTATGATAGGTGATTATCAAATAAATATCTATCCAAATAAAAATCCAGCATTTATTATAGTTCAGATTCTTCTATATACATATCCAGATTTATATATATCAGAATTTCATTTATTAATCCAAATAAAATCAATATTTTCATTAATTAAACCAGTTAATTTTAATTAACAGATGTTCAAAAATCCGGGTTATCACATGACGAGCCCTCTGCCACCTTCCTGTCATCTCCATGCAGCCCACCCAAGTCTTTCGCACCTCCCATTCTCCACAGCCGAACATTGCTCAGCCACTTCCCTCCGCCTTGAACTTCCCACAGCCCTTCAACTTCAACCGGACAACAACCTCTCCACCATCCTTCCGCCTTGCCAAGCCAAGCACGACCACAACAACCGCCACTTCCATCACACCACCACCAAAGGTCAATCGAACCATCCCCTGCATCTCCTCGACCTCCTCCCAGCATTTGCAGTCGTGCCCAAATCCCGCCGTGTGTTTCCCTTCCCTATTATATATTAAGGTATACTTATATTGGCTTATTCAAACATTGTTTTAAGTATAATATGCATACGGGTTTGCATAATAGTATATATTGTACTGTTGATGTCATAGTGCACAATGTGTCGGTCCATATATAAAGTGTTATATAGTACACTGTTTATATCTTTATATAGTGATATATATTATAGTTTATTTTAGCTTAGGGTAGTTTCGGCTGTTAGTATATCTTTTACACTGTCGTATGTTGTTGCTGTTAATATGTATTCTCAAAGCTTATATGAAATTTTAAAGTGAATAAAGTTATAGTTTTATGACAGTCTATATAGATTATAAAATTTGTTAGTATATCAGTTTTTAAAAGTTGTCTGTTATTATATATAATATGTTTTGTTGCTATATTAAAAATGTGGTATAAGTTGATATTTTACAAAATCTTTGTTTTAT
The DNA here is from genome assembly GCA_030737815.1 of Allium fistulosum. Classification (NCBI taxonomy): domain Eukaryota; kingdom Viridiplantae; phylum Streptophyta; class Magnoliopsida; order Asparagales; family Amaryllidaceae; genus Allium; species Allium fistulosum. The sequence goes on along the minus strand of CM060902.1, from coordinate 790,284,121 downwards.
ATTGTGTCATATAAACATCACGAGTGAATGGTATAACAATTATATATGGGTACACATTAGTTTATTATACCGTGAGTTGTTCTGTACATAAATATATATATATGTAACTTTCGGCTATTCATATAACAGTAGGATTGTATTTGTATGCATACAATATATTAGTTCATATACATTGATCTTGTACATTTGTTAGGTGCGAGCTAGCTGAAAAGTGTACATCTATTTACTATTTTGACATATCATAGTAGACTTCAAATACATGCGTAGATAGGATGGATTTTTGGCTTACGGGCAGCCCGCATGTTTTGTTGAATAACTTACATATATTTACTTATATATTCTACATATGTTATGGATATCTGTTCGCATATATATATAAAGTCAGCATGCATGTTCTACGTATATGTTGCATTGGGTCTGCACAATATATGTCTACAGTCTTATGTGTATATTGGGATATCATGTGTGTGTGTATATATATATATATTTGATTTTAGTATATGTGTTCTAATTTGAAATAATGATTTTTAAATACATATATATATTTAAATCTAAATGTGTTTGAACTTGAAATATGAATATTTTTTTTTATGAAAATAGTTACATAGGATTCACTTATACCATTTAGCGTTATCGATCCACTTCTGATTTGATTCGTCATTCTGGTTTATCAGCTTTGTCCGTCAAATTTGTGCCATTCATGCTTTGTTTGGATTCGTGCCTGGATTTCGTAACTTAGCTTCATCGTCTATCCCTCTAACCCCGAAAGGTGAGCACTCACTCACGATTAACGTTCTTTTATTTATTAGATTTGATTTCAATTGAAACGACAATTGAAATATGCTGCTATTAGTTAATTACACTGTTATATATGCTATTGCCTGTATCAGTTCACCTGTGACATCTGACACCATTATCTGTTAATTATTTATGCGTTGATAATACAGTTTGGCTGATAATTGATTGATTGTTGATGTTTATATTGGACGTTAAATTGTTAATGTTAAAATGATAAATAGTATGAAATTGAACTTGATATAGGATAATTAAATGTTAAATTTGATTAACTGACATTTGTATAATATGACCCCTTTAACTGTTAAATCCATTGACACGTATGATTTGCTTAATTACATTTTGAATCACTGAATGTATGTTGTTAAATTGATGATGTATGAAATTGTAAATAGATGACAAGTGAAAAACCGTAATGTAATAATCTTTAATCTACATGAAATGATAGTGTAGATTCTAGAAATAATTATATTAATTCGTACAAATAACAATGCGAATTAATACGGTTATTTCGGGATTATTTGAATTGATTATTGGATTGATATTGGTTGTTGTTATTGCTTGTTTATTTACTTTGACACCATCCCAGTTATCACACTGCAAGTTCCCTTTGATATGTTTTGATTTTGAATTGAATTGGAATCGGGTTGAAATGATAAATACCCAAATTGAACTTTGACCTAGGATAGAAAATGAAATAAAACCTGATTGGTCAACAATTTGATTTAAAAATAAACGAAGATTTTATTTGAATAAATAATATAGTTTTGAAATGAAGTTGAAATTTGAATTTTAATGAAATTTAAATGTGAATATTTAATAATATGAAACAAAATGTTAACGATGAAATTGATGGAAGAACGTTGTTTAATTTGAGAAATGATTGAATTAAGTTTGAAATGATTTAATAATTAAGTTTGAAATTAAAATTAAGTTTGAAATTATTAAACTTTGAAATTATTTAATAATTAAATTTTGAAATTATTAATAATTAAGTTTTGAAATTATTTAATAATTAAGTTTTGAATTACTTAATAATTAAATAAGATTGAATTATTTAATGATCAAATTGAATTGAATTTTTGAATAAGTAAATTTTACTTCGTAATAATTGAACTTGAGATTTCTTTATTGATTAAGTTTTGGAAAATTATATAAAGTAAGTAAGTAAATAAGTGAAATTGGATTTCTTTAACAAGAAATGAAAATGTGATATTTTTGGAATTAATGTAAGACCTGAAATTGAAAGAATTGATTTGACGAATTTAATTTAATTCAAAATTGTAAGTTTTGATTTAATGAAGTTGAACTTAAGAAATTGATTTAATGAATTGGAAATTTAATAGAAATTGTTTTGAATGATAAAGTAACTTAACGAATATTGAATGAAATCGATAAATGAATTTGGAATTGATTTGAATGATAAATTAAATTGATTTAAATGATTTCGAAATGAAACTTATATACGAACTTGAACCAATATTTGAATTGTTTTAAAAAGAGATTGAAATTGAATTATAAGATTTTGAAACGGAAAATTGGAAGTTTTGAAACGAAAATTTGGAAATTGTTTTAGAAAGACAAATGAAATGTTGATTTACGAATTCTATTTGAAATTGAAATTGATTTGGTTTTTGAAATATATAAACGACCAATCGGTGTAATAATTACGAAAGTTATTAAAGAGATCGGGATCGGTAATGGATATACTCTCTATCTGAACCGAAACCACTTTAATAACTATACGCGGAGTGTTGATCCAGAACGAAGTGGATGGTTTTGATGAACGCGTTGACTGAAGAAAGAGAACGATTTTGGATGACCCTTGACATGACTAAAACAGGAGCCGCGCCGGGCCATTGAGGATCGCCATCTCTAGCGGACACACTTCTTCGATACCATATCTATTACTTTTGTGATTCGATTTGGGTGCACCCCTTGATTTGGGAGTGTTGTTTCGCGGTGTTGGGATAGTAGCTGCTATGCCCAACATCAGTCCGGATCACGCAACTACTAGTATCCTAGTTGGTATCGCCTCATGTACCTTGTCATACTGATTATCCTATTCGCGACCACTACGATTTTGATTTGTACCTTTAGTATATGGATTGCCCTCTGGTGACTTCCGGTTTTGGGGAAACTACGGTCTTGTATATGCTTTTGGGAATAAAAATGTGTTAAGGGTGGAATGGGCCATGACTTAACGCTATTTTGATATCTTTATATATTACTGATAGACATTATCTACTTAGCGTACACTACTACATAGTAGATAGTTTAACGGATCCTTAAAGGATGGTTATTCCAAACATCCTTTGAGTTACTTGTATTTCAATTGCTATTTCACTTGAGTTGGATTTATTAATATAAGAATGTTAATCCTGACTCGAGTGTTTTGTATTTTGCTTTACGCTCGGGTCAGACTGAGTAGTTCAGCTTTCGAGACTCACCTTTGGAGTTGGAGCTTCGCTTGGAGATCCAGCTATCTATCCAGCTTTCAGATATTCGATGATTCCAGTGATGTATTCTGATTTGTATCTGTTACTCTTTCGTTGTATCTAGTTTAACTCTGATGTATCGTATTACTCTTCTGTTGTAAACTCTGATGTATTTTATATATTCATATAGTAGCTTCATGAACTACTATCTCTTTTATTTCCGCTGCACTTATTACTCTGTGTCTGTGATCTGTGATTATATTTATTTACTGTATATGTTCAGTTTTGCCAAATTTAAATTAACAACGCGTTATTTTGAGCAATTCAACTCCGGCATGAGTGTCTACCTATACACTTATAATGGATGCGAATGGTCCAAAATGGCGGGTCATTACAAATTGGGTTTAAATGGATTTTTGGAAGGGATGTAGCACTGAACTCACTTCAGTTGTTGGAAAATAATTCCGATGATGACGGCCGCATCATCGGTATTCATTTTTGAGCTTCTAAGTGACGGAATGCTGCCAAAATTGATTTGTTTAGAAGAACAAGTTCTGTTTTTGAAATTTCAAAGGAAATTTGTTGGGAATAAAACCAGGATTGGTTTAAAAATTTGAAAGGTGTGATTTTGAGATATTAGTGATTTCAAAATGATTTGAAACAAAAGCCAGGTGTTTAAAAATCCTGAAATCCTTATTTAAATAATTTAGAGAGATCATCAGGAGATAAGTTATAAACTTATAATTGGTGAATGATTTCGATTGAAAGGGGAAAGTAAGAATTAAGTTGAGATCGAATTGAAATTAAATGAATTGAGATGTAGATGATATTAAGAGAAAATAAGTCCTTACTTAATTTAAATTCAAGTGAATTGGTAGATTAAAAAGAATAGTATGATTTAATTGAAGTTAAGCTAAATAAAATTGAATTGAAATAAAATTCAGTTGAATTATAGATAATATTGAGTGAAATTAAATTCTTACTTTAATAAGTAAAAGTAAGTTGAATAAGAGTTGTATTGGGATGAATGAATTGAAAATAGCCCATAAAGGTTAAAAGCATTGAAATAAAAGTATATACTTGGCTAAGTAAAAATATATAATCCCAAATTAAAAGTAGAATGTGAATGGGATTGATTGTAAATGGATGGAAGTGTGAATATAAATAAGTGTGTGACTTATAAATTTAAAGAGTGAAAGAAAACCCAAAATAGAATTGTTTGATATTTTGGTGAATGAAAAAAAGATCCAATCTTGAATTATAAAATAGGAATTCAAGTAAAGTAATAAAGTGATTTTTGAAGATAAAAATCAAATATTGAATTGAAAGTGGAAGTGAACTAATTTGGAATAAATTAGTTGATTGAATATGTTAATGAGATTTAAATTGGTTAAATAGAAATTGAATTCTGGGCTAATAGAATTGGAAATTGTATACAAGGAAAAATAAACATGGGCTATGGGGTTGAAATAACTTGAAGAAAATAAATAACTTAAGAAAATAATTGAATGGAAGCTCGACTTAAGTAAAAATGTTAAATGGTTATTTAATGGGGTGTTTTCAAGCTAAATAAAGTGGTTTCGAATGAAACTTATGCAGATATGAAATAAAATACAGTGTATAGTTATGAATAAATTAAAATGGAAACGAACTTAAGTAATAAAGTTGGAATCAATTTAAAATGTATATAACCTTAAGTAATTATTTATTCACCTGAATATCGTCGAATTGCATAGAAATAAATTGTCGTTTAACGAAAATGAGAATGTATAAAATTCCATGAATTAATAGAAGCAAATAAAATTGATTTTGGAATCAATTGAGGTGAATATGAGATGTTTGGACTTAAAAATTAATTAAAGATAAGCAAGTGAGTTGTAAATCACTTAAGTTGAATGCAAATGGTATATGAATCGGTTAAAAGCAATTGAACTAGTTTTGAAACCATATAAATTGCTTATGGAAGTTATTTAGAATGCATTACTTTTAGTATTGATGTGTTGTAGTTGCTTAAGTGAGTGAAATGTTATAAATTTCATAGATATGTTGCTTATAAGTTTTAATTGAGTAAGTACAGGTACCGGGAGGCCGTTTAGCGGGATTGTGGTTGCGCAAATTGCTAAATAAATAAGCCGCTTGCTTAAAAATGCTAAATAGAGGTACGCCTACGCAATAAAAATAAGAAATATGAATTGTTTTTGTTTTCCGACCGTGTGGGTCGATGCATATATATTTATATATCACTTGTCAAACTACAAATGCTCCTTCGTACAAAGGAGACTATGCCAAAAAAATTCGAAAATTTTGGGAGTTAGCAATTTTTTTAAAATTTTCACTAACGACAAATGATTTCAAATTGGAATTTGAGATAAAGGTAAATAAGATTCAATATATGAAATGAAGTAAATTGAATTCATATGGAATTGGAGATCCAGTTTAAAAATAAGTGATATAAAGACTAAAGTGGTAGAGTAATAATGTAAGAGTATATAAAATGCCTATATTAGACTTAAGAAATGAATGGTGGAATTCTTAAGTAAATTTGGTATTGGGAATACACTAAGTGAATTTGGCCATTGTTGTTAAGTAAAGTATACAGGGATTATAAAGGTTATAGGAAAATGGAATTGGATTTTGATTTCGAAGATAAATTTGAATTTGCTCGACAATAAGGTATGTATTTAAAATTTCTATATGAAATTTGATTGGGTTTTTGATCTAGCCACTTGGCGTTTTGTTTTCTTTTGAAATTTGGGAGCCCGTAGAGGCATCTTGTAGTTGTACCGGTATAGCCGCGCAAAGGAGACGCTAGCAAAAATTTTCGAAAATTTAAGGAGTAAGAAAAATTTTGAAAAAAAATTTGATAATTAAAATTGGTTTTGAATTAAAAATTAGAATTGTTAAGTAAGTAACATTGTTGGGACTTGTGGATAAGGTTGAAAGGTTAATAAGAGAAATATTGTGTCTTTGATAAAAAGATTGTTTTGGGAAGTCATTGAAAACTGTTTGGTTTTGGGAAGTGAGTGAACGGGTTATGGACCATTCTTCTTAACCAGTAATTTCGGGGACGAAATTCTTTTAAGGGGGGAGGAATGTGACGACCCAGAATTTTGGATATTTGAAATTGGAATATTTAATTGATTTTAAATATTTAAAAGTTAATTTTTGACTTGAATTTCAAATACCACTATTTATTTGGCAATTAAATTATTGAATTTAATAATTGAAAGTTGGGTAAAATATTGAATCTTCAGTTTTAAGCCTGTTAAAAATAATTTGAAGACTTGGAAAATTTACATTGACAATACTGAAGGTGATAGAACTTTTAAAATTGAATTTAAATGTGTTTTGTTCAGTTTTAAAAATATATTGGTTAAATTGATGTTTAAAAATAGCCTTCCGAGGCGATTCGACGAAACCAGTTCCATTGGATCCGTAATATTGTATTATTATCGGATTTCAATTTTCGTAGTACTTGGAGTTATCGTGTGATCATACGATAGATAAACGCGTTGAAAAATTTATCGAAATTCAATATTATAACTGGGTTCAAAAAGCTATATTCTCCATACGATCGAGTTAGGACTCGAAACCTTTTCCATTGCGTTCGCAATAAGGGTATAACATTATAAATGCATAGCGACATGCCTCGATAGGAGATCGAGATTTTAGGTTGCGATATCGAGACGATTTAAATTTAAATATATACATCTGATCAAAATCAAATCACAGCCACCTTTTTGTAGGCTGAAACGTACACGTTTCCTATGTCTTCCCCTACACGCTACCTATCCTCTCACTTCAGATCGAGCAGATTCCATATCCTATTTAATTTTCGAGCTTATGAAAATCTTGAACCAATATATAAAATAATTCCTCTCGTTCGAACAAATTCATTCCTCCTCTTCCCTTCAGAATTCAAAAGCCCGTCCTTTCCCTCATCTTTCGAATTCAATTTATTTCAAAAGAAATTGCCGTTTTTCCCCTTAGTCTTAAAATCGAGCACTTCCTCCTCAAGTTTATCGATTCAAACCAGTTCTAATCGAAGACAAGTTCGTTCGGGAAAAAGGGGGGAAATTGACGGCCGCCTCATTTTTAGACCATGCCGCAAATCTCGTAAGGTTGAATGTTCGACAGTGATTGTCGAACGAGGCTCAAAGGGGGAGGGAAACTCGCACCACGAGGAAGCTTTGCTGGGTAGTGCGAAGTCGAGTCGCTGGCCACAGAGTCGCTTGGGACGCGCGAGGAGGCGCCGTGGAGTATCGAGTCGTGGCAGCAGGAGGCAGTCGCGACTATCTGGAGGATTTCGACGTAGGCACAGTGGCGACGTGGGGTCTGGGTCCATCTGAACAGTGAGGTATATATTAACAAATTATTTCCAAGTATAAATCTAATATATATACGTATATATAAATTAGGAACAGAGGGAAAGTATATGTATACATATATATGGGAACTTTAAATCCAGTTTCTTTTTTTTTCAAATATATATATATATATATTACAGAGCAAAATATACGGAATAGTAAGGTAAACTCTGAGTTTTATTTTACAAAAATATATATGTGGGTGCAGTTTATTTTTTTTATATAGTAAAATAGAAATATATATATATATATAAGGTTTTGGAAAATATATACGAGTTTAAAATGTCCACAGTAAAGAAATTTCTACACAAGCACATATTTTATTATATATAGAAATACGGGGAGTGTGTGTGTGTGTGTGTGTGTGTGTATAGATAAAGTTTTGGGAAAAATAACAGGAGTTTGTAAGGTTTGAAGTTATATGAAATTAGATTTTATGAGATCTATGAGTTATTTTATAAGTATATATATGTAGCTTCAAAAATAAAATAAATATCACATAAAAACATGTTAAACCTACTTGTTTATTTTAAGAATGGATTAAGGAGATTAATTTGTTTAATTAACTTATTTAATTATTTTTAGTTACAAAAAGATTTTTAAAAGGGAAAATTAGTTAAAAATTTAATTATTGGTTTAAATTAAATCATTAGTTTAAAATTAAACTATTAGATTCAGATAAAAAATTTTAAACGGAAATTAATTGTTCGATTAGTTCGAATATTAATAAATCATCTAATGTTTATACAAGGTCGGGAAAAAATCGGGAAACCAAGTCAAGTTGGAAGTAGATTGCAAACAAAATCAAAGGTGAAATTTTCTCACTCATTTGGATGACCTTACTTAAATTTAAATGTTAAATTTAAATCACTGGACATGCTTGGTTGAATGATAATATTTTATCTACCGGATGATATTATATATAGTAGTATATATATTGGAGTGATTGATATTCCTGCACTATATAGCGGATGAGACCCTATGCGCCGCATAATAGTGGATGATATTATATTAATCCCATATACCGCGATATTCCACCTCGAAGTGGAATTGGTATTGTGCTAACGTCTGTGGATGCAGGGAAACAGGTTGGAGGGATCCAACTGGATTCCTCAAAATTTATTTAGAATGTTAATATTCTCTGTTATGAATATTTGATATCCCATGATGAATTATATTGATGATTGGATTGTTGGATGCAATGGGTTGATTAAATATATTTGGGTATACTGGATTACCAAATATATATATATATATATATATATATCGGACTTTGAAAAGGAAATATAAGAGAAGATTTTTAAGTAGAGAATGATAGAGAATTTGAATAAATTCAAGAATGAATTGGAAAGAATAAAAGAGATTTTTAAATTCTAGTAAATTAATGCCGAGTATGGAAAGGGAATTTTGAAATAACCGAGAAATAATGAATTTTAAAACTCAAGCATTATTATTTAAAGAAATAAAGGATTTATTTTGAATTCAAGGTTTGATTTTATTTAAAAGGGATAAGAAAGGTATTTGGGAATCTGAAATTGGTATTCTTAGTTAAAAGGGACTTTTAAATCATAATAAGAAATAAAATCTGAGGTTAATGGATTTGAAATAAATGGAGAAAGTAAGGGAATTTATTTCAAAATGAATAAATTGGAAATCAATTTGGAAATTGATTTAAGTGTTTTAAACCCTGGATTTTTAAAAGGGAATTGAGATTTTGAAACTTATAAACTAAGTTTATAAAGGTGAAGTAATATATCAGTGGATATTTGGAAGAATAAATTCACGGTGGGAATTTATTAAAGAAATGGGTAAATGTGATTAAAAATAAATAGTGATTTATTTTTAAAGATGTGAAAGAGAAATATATTTCCCTGGATAGCCAAGTACGTTTTCAAAGCAAATTCTTAAGTATAAGTTAAAGTTTCAAGGTTGTTTTAAAAGTATGTTTTGGAAAATCTATTATTTTTAAATGTTTAAACTTTAAAGTAAGAATTTTTCAAATTTATTTGAGTACTGATTATATAATGGTGACTTGGTATTATGTTTTAAAAAGGTAAAAATTTAGGTTTATATTTTATAAAGTAGCTTTATTTTAAATGTTCTTAAAGTGTATACTTTTATAAAATAAAGTATTAAAGTAGTTTTAAATCTAAACGTTTAAAAGTATATTCTATAATTAAGTGTTTTAAATTATTTTAAAAATCTAAAGTTTTGTGCTTGGTGTTCCAGTGGAAATAAATATTTGGAAATCTATTCCATAAGAGGAGTGTGGTTTGAAAACTGTTTTCAAAAGAGCTGAAATGGAAATATATCTTGCGAAGATATTTGTAAGGTAAATAAATAATTTGGAGAATTATTTATTGTTTGATGGATGTTTGTGAATGTTAATTGATAGTTAAATAACCGACTATCAATATTGGCCAATGCGCTGATCGTTTCGAAGAGACCGGGATCGGGATTTATTTCTCGAAAACCACTTCGATCCAGTTTGTACGTTTTCATGGAAAAACGAGTTTGGAATCAAAGATGGAGTAGTGAAGTGTAGGGGCTAGTCGCTAATAATCCTGAGGGTGATTCCAAAATGGATGTAGTAGGAGTAGTGCCTTCGGTTCCGTTCGAACCCGGGATGGACTTGTATGGATGAATGCTTTCGGAACATCGTCAGGTGGACGATGGGCATTCTAAGAGATATGTTCTATAAAGGTAACGCTTAGCCTCAAGCCTCATCAACCGGGAATGAATGAAAATCAGGGGTTATGCAGCAAGGCTATGTGGGTAGCGCCCATTAGGGTGAGAACATCCCTGTCTCGATGTCCCTTTTTATTTCGGCTGTGTGGCGGTTGGTCGTGCCAACCGTGGGGTGATCTTACTCGGAATTACCCTTAGGTAGTTCCGGTCTTTTGTTGCAGGGGATCGGGCGTGGTCCTCGGTACGCTGATCTAGACCAGGTACTGTGACAGGTGGTACCTCAGTGCCTAGTCATTAGTTGGAAATCCATTCTCCCTACATGCCTTTACGGTTTTGTTTGTATACCTATTAGCTGGAATTTAATAGATGTTACAATTTTGGCTATTTGAATAAGTATTTGTATATAGACACTATTATAATATCAGATGGATTTGATAAGAAAGTGTTTTGGCTATCGTAAGGTAAAAACCCGACATGTTTATTTGTGGCATGGTCTTACGAGATGCTTTTGATTTCAAAGGGTTTTGAAACTTTAATAATCCAATTGAGTGTGTTTTCTCATGCTGGTTTTCTAGACTGACTCGGTTGTTATTTTATGATAATGCTTGGGTCAGACCGAGTATTATAGATACAGGATAGGATGCTGTGAAGCTCAGGAGACGAGCTGGATGGCGAGACGTATCACTCGTACTTGATGTATATTCTGCTGTGTTGTGTGTACTGTGTATTCAGTTTTGTGAGGACATGTAGTGATTATTGTACAGATGTGTGTTAGATGTTGTTGAACTCTGATGTTGTATTAAAGATGTAAAGTATAAAACAGATATAGTTTTCTTTTGTGTAAAGATCAGTTATTATCTATTATATTTATTCCGCTGCGTATGTGAGATTCTGATGTTGTGTTGTTTCCTCTTATTCTACCTCTTTCTTCTTTAACCCAAATGGTTTGTATTTCCGTTCACTTTGAATCGATGTGGGAGAATAGTGTCGATTTTAAGGGGTACAGAACTGCGGGCCATTTCAAAAACACAATCGTAAGAATTGAAGAATGGAACACAAGGAGTCCTATATGAATTTTAGACTAAGTCAACCACTCAGTACCGAGAGGTTTCTCTTAGCACTAAGAGGTCCATTTCATCTATTTGGGCCACATTAACTCCATATACTCCACACTCTTCTCCAACCTCTCGTGGTCAAGTGCTTTTCTCAGAGTTTGGACAAGCAACTTCCAAGATCGATGAGAAGAAAGCCAAGAAAGCAGGATAGTTCAAATTTTATCCACAGAATCATCGAAATCAACTCGAAGTCTATATAAAAGAGCTTGAAGCACATTTACTTGGAGATGAGAAAGTAATGCAAGTAAGAAGATTACAATTTCACCAAGTAAAAGCTCTCAATTGCGAGAGGTCTTTTTGGCACGTGGGCCCACATGCTCATATATTCATGGTTAGGCCTTGTCTTAGGCTTTAACTCAAGTGGGCTCCTGAACGTACGCACCCATTTCTCTATAAATATCAACTCTGCTGCAACTAAAGAAGAATCTTGGTCGGTCTTCGCTCTACTTCTTCATCATCTCTTATCTTCCTTATTCAATAGTCACCTAGGAAGCCACTATTGGCAGTTCTAAGCAATAGGACCTGTCAAACCCTTGTACTAGTGACTCTAATTCTCTCACAAATCCATAATCAATAAAGTTATAAAGTGGACATAGGCCAAAGATTGTTAAACCACAATAAAAATCTTGTGATTCTTTACTTTTCCATGCTCTTTTGCATTTTTCTGTTACTTCTACTAGATCCAATCCTACAGCAGGTTATGTTTAGGTATTGTACCACTTTTGGCATCAACATTTTAGTGCTTTCATTGAGAAAACTAAATCCAAACGTAGTTCTAGCTCTCTACTTTAGGTTGGAAAGATCCAGAAGTTAGATACAAAAAACTTGCTTGAAGAACTCGAAGGGTTGCTAACAAAAAGTCATAACACTAAGAAGATCCAATATATCCTTAGGAGTTGTGGCTGGAGGCGATGAAGGGAATGCTCACCAAATTAAAGTTAATAATCAACAGATAATTCTAGAATCCTTTGCTCAACAGGGAGTAGTTACCAGAGGAGAGCTTGATAAAATGTTGCAAGAGCTGAACCAGAAAATGATAGATAGCCAAAAAACTTTAATGGATAAGATGGATGTTTTGCTTATCTTCCAACCAACAAGAACCAGATGAACTAGAAGGGAAACTTCATCTGCGATAGAAACAAGAGAATTCCTCTATTTCTAGCCAAAACAGAAGAGACGGAAAGAAAAAAAAGGTAGGAATCCTTGGAGTTGTTGAAGGACTTGCGAGAGGAAGCAAGAGTGCTCCCTCCATAAGAAAACCAACCGGTACAGAGAAGATTTCTCTCGGCACCAAGAGAAATTTGGGAATGGGTGATACACAGCAAGTTGATGCAATGGTGGTTTCTGATGAGGAAGAGAATTTCAACTTTCGATGATGGTTTCGAGTTGTATACTAATGCTAATGAAGACTGAGTTCAAGCAGCTACTGCTCAACCAACCACACGACCATAAAATATCGAAGGAATGGTTCTCCCAGAGATAGGAGGACCGAGGCGTTAGTTGGAAAACCGAGACCATTTGCAGAGCCAAATGCTCAGTGTAGCCCTTCATAGTCGACCTTTGGATTACCGCGCTAGCGAAGAATTCATAGCTAATATAGTTAAACGATTGGTAGAAGAAAGCAGAGGTTGAGAGAGTGAAGATTGGGGCTCCGCCCCAAGTAGGACTCTGTTTACCAAAAAATACTCTAAGAGAAAAGTACCCTAGAAAGTTTACAATGCCAATAATTCCATCATACAACGGAACAACGGATCCCAGACAACACTTACTCAAGTACGAATGACATATGGATGGAGCTAGAGCCGTAGATGCAGTTTGTTGTAGATGTTTCCCTTTCTTCTAAGAAGGAGTCTCTTCTATGTGGTTCACTAGGCTCGCACCAAGGTCTATATCTACTTTTGACAAATTAGCTAAGTTTTTGGAGTAGTTTAGGCTCCATGCTACCCGACCGAAGGAAGTGATGTCCTTATCTAGCTTGTATCAAGGACCCAAGGAGTCACTGAAGGGCTTCTTGAACCGATTCAACATTGCTGTTATGGAGGTTAGCAATCCGGGGGAAGATCTCGTATTCATGGCATTGGTCCTGGGCATTCACGCAGACATGGGTTTTGGTAGGTGGCTTAAGATGAAACAACCAACTACTATTGAAGAATTCCATCGAAAGGAAAACTAATTTTTGTTGTTAGAAGAAGCAAGCTTTATTGAAGGAAAGGTTAGCGATGGATAATAGAAGAAGGTAATTCAAAGCAACGTGGTGGTTAAACAAGATGAAGAAAACTCTGATGGAGTCTCAGGAAATGCTGGAAATTCTAGGAATCAGAAAATATGGAACCAAAACTGTGGTGGCAAGAATCATGAGAACAAAAAGCGCCCTAGGAATATGCGACCAAAAGATTACATGCCTTTGAATAACAAACTGGAAATATTTATCTTGCTACTCAAGAGTAGCGACCCAAAAATTCGAATACTTCGTCTTCAAATATCGAAACGTTTTGAAATATAATTAAGTGTTATAAAAATGATTTTATAACTTTGTTCAACGTCATTTAATTAATGAATAATGATAAGAATTTTTTTTTGAAAATTGTTTACAAAATTATATTCTTTGAAGAAAAATCAATAATGTGATCGAAAATTGATTTATCGATAAACAGCTTTTCGATCGATATAAGTTGTTCAAACTCTTGTGCACTTGTTTAATGATCAAATAAATACATTAGCAACTAATTAACACACGCACCACATCATAAAGCTTGTAATATTCTAGAAGCTTCTATTACGATAAGGGACGTATCATGTTAAGGGTATAAATGTAATTAGCATATAGTAGAAGTGACATAAAGGAGAAAAGATGGGAGATAAAGCTTCCATGGTATGATGGGGGGTGAGTACAAGCTTAGGAAACATCATTCTTAGCTTATAAAGGAAGGGCACACCCTTTTTTATAATTCACAAGCTAAAGTTATCATAAATTCAATGTCTTCTTCTTCTTCCTCTTCATAATTTCTAAAGAAAAATATTTGCAAATCAAATCTGAATCAACTCAAACACTGAGTGAAGCTTTACCACCACATTCTGACACCTTCTACCTTATTAGATTGCGAAAAAGCAAAGCCAAACTCTCCCTCTCTCAATAGGTCGTGAGCTATAGGGGTGAAAAGGAGGCAAAAGCAATGTGAAACAAGGAAAAGAAGGGAAGGAAAGGAGGGTGCTAGCTTGGGTTTGGACTTGGGTTCTTAGATCTAAGTTCTTTGTTGGATAAAATTTGAGTAACTAACCACTTTAATAAAAAATATATAACTCATATTTGCTTGTGTTGGTTTTGTTAAAGTTGTTTAAATTGACTTGGACATATGTTGAAAACATTGATTTTGATTCTTGCTTTGAAAGCAAGTGGCAAATGTATGGACTTGAATGAACTTGAATAGACTTGTATGACATATAGAAAGATCTTGGAATAAAGAACATAGGTAGTAGTTGAATGTAGTTTTGAATATAACTCGGATTTGAAAGTGCACTTATAGTGATAGTTGCTATAGATTCAGTTGTGAATTCCCTTGTTTTTGTGGATGTATATGGAACTTTATAGAGAGATCCTTAGGGGTTTCTCGCCATATTTACAATGTTTTATATGTATGTTTGTTTCTAATTAAAAGTTTGAATAATAAAAAGCTAAGTAACATCTCGAAAATGACCGAAACTTCAATTGTGCAAAATTGCCCTGTTTAGACTTGATTTTAGGGACTTTAAAGGGTTGAAAATATATTTAAGCTCAAGTATTTTGTTTCATTATTTTTATAACATTTACTAACTACTATTAGAGTATTTTAAAAGTGGTTTGAGGTCTTTATGAATTTTTAAGAATTAATTGTGAATTTTTAAGAAGCGGTTTTTATAATAAACATGTTTTTTTTCCAAGTTTTATTGGTTTAACAAACTTTTTTAAAGTTATATTTTGGATAAATGTTTCTAAACCTATTATATGTATTTTTAAGTATTTTCAGGTATTTTGAAATACATACAAATATTTTCAAAAAGGGATTAAGAATTTCTTAGTGGCTAAATGATTTTATTATGCAAGTACTTGTTGAAAAGTAATTAACTTTGATTAATGCTAAAAGCTGACGAAGTAGGCTTATCTATTTGTGAAAGTTAAGATTGATGTCAAGTAAGGATGGAGCAATAGAACCCTAACCTACCGGTTTCCCTCTTTCCCGAGGAATAGTTAAGTCGAGAATGTCAGAAACGTTTTAATCTTGTTGATTTCTTACTTGTTAATGGAAATCATTTACACTGTATTTAACACTAAAAGCCGACGAGATAGATTTATCGATTTGTAGATTCAAGAATGGTGTGTCTAAGCAAGGATTTGATGCAATCAGTGCTCTAACTTACCTGGCTTCACTCTTGGATGAGGAATAATTAAGTTGGAATGTTCGAAACAAGTTAAGTATACAAATATTGATTTGTATAAGCAATTGTTTTGAGTAGATAATCGATTATCGAATTTGACCTAATATTTACTTAAGAAGTAATTGAAAGGCTTTATGATTTCATACCAACGAGAACCCCTAAGAAGGAGTATTGAAATGAAATATCTCTAGGATTCACTTACTGTTGAAAGAATCAGAATTGAGTTAAATGGGAATTCATCGATTGGTTTTGAAGAGTCCAGGATTGGTATATATTTTACTTACTGAATACCACTTCAAAACTAGTATACAAATTCTAAATTTTGGAAGTGGTTGAAAAAGGGAATCTATATGGATATCCAAGATTTGTTCGAGATGCTCGAATCCATGTAGTGATTCATGATTTGTTGGAGATGTGGGAATCCATTTAGGGATTCGTATTCTGTTCGAGTGATGAAGACTTGTGCAAAAGATGCCGAACATGACCTCGACATCGTAAATGGTTAAAGACAGAGTAGGCTGCAAAATCTGGGCTTTGGCTGACCCACGATAGGATATTATCAACTCCATATCTTGAGTATGCTTATCGATATATTTGTACCGAGGGTTGGTGACATTTGGTACCACGTGGTTCATGTTTATGTTTGGGCATGGGCCTTTGTGTTTTCCTTACAGTATATTTTATCTAGAGGTATATTATGCTTGGAAGGTGACTTCTGATCCTTATGCACGGAGATTGAATTTTGGCTTGACCGAAGGGATCTTCGTGGAAAATCCATTATGGAGGCGAACCTTAGCGGTTTTGATTATAACCTAAATATGTTGTGGTGTGATGAATGTAAGCACCACAGCTATTTGATATGATTTATATTCTATACTCTATACATTATCTATCATATCCCTATATTAAACTAAATGGATGGTTTACGGGAATCTGTATGGTCTCAATAGTTATTGTCACATGTTGCATGTATCTCAGGTTTTCTCACAACAAACTTATGTCCGACGCTTGGTTTTTGTTTCCTAAATTCCTTATGTTCTTTCGAGTAGGCCAAGTATGGCAGGGTTTGCCTCGGACGCTTCACAGTTTAGAAGATGAGCTGGAGGTTTCCATTATCTAATTATTTTAATTTCTATTATTCCTTATAAGCTATGTATATATCAGCGTGGTAAGGACAGGCAGTTATAACTGTCTGCTTCAACCACTCAAGATTCCCAGATGGAAATGGGAGTAGGTTTCTTTGGACTTCGTCGATAAATTTCCTAGGTCAAGAAGGGGTAATGAAGGTGTGTGGGTTATCGTGGATCGATTGACCAAGTACACGCATATCTTACTTAATAAGACTATAAGAATAGTTTCTAGTTTGGCTAAGTTATATGTTAAGGAAATCGTCAGATTGCACGATGTCCCTTGTGATAGCGTGAGTGATAGAGATCCACCAATTTTGGAATGGTTTGCATGAAGCGTGAGTGATAGAGATCCGCGGACTGATAGGCAAACGGAATGGGTAAACCAAGTATTGATGGACTTTCTTAGAGCATGCATTTTAGATTTTGGGGGTTCATGGGAAGAACACTTACCACTTGTTGAGTTTTCATACAACAACAGTTATCATGCCAGTATCGAAATGACACCATTTAAAGTGTTGTACGGAAGGCGTTACAATTCTCCGTCATGTTAGGTAGAACCCGAGGACCGTCTTGTGCTTGGTCGGATATGATTCGAGAGGCATTAGATAAGGTCATAGAGTTTCGAAAGCGAATCAATGAAGCACAAAACCTACACAGGAGCTATGCAGACGAGAGACGTAGAGTCTTGGAGTTCTTAGTTAGAGACTTTGTGTTTGTAAAAGTTTCTCTGATGAGAAGTGTAGTCTAGTTTGGAAGGGCTGGGAAGCTGGCTCCTCATTATATAGGACCATTCCCGATTCTGGATAGGATTAGTACACTCGTGTATAGAGTCGAGTTACCAATTAGGCTATCAAGTGTACACAATGTATTTCATGTGTCGCATTTGCATAAGTTTGCGCATGATCCTTCGATGATAGTGGAAGCATCACAACATGAGGACTTGGTGATTGAGCCAAATTTGACTGTTATGAGACAGCCTGTTCGTATTGTTGATAAGGATACAAAGCGATTGAGGACTAAGGTTGTGAAGTTAGTCAAGATACAATGGAGCGAGGATGCTCGGGATTGTACATGGGAAGAAGAGGATAGTTTGAGGGAGTTATATCCGAATTTGTTTTTAGACTAAAGATTTCTTATCTTAGAATCATACATCTTTTGTAGTGTACTCACCGCTTGAGGTGGAGTCACTTAGTATGCATTTTGGATTGTAGTTTAGTTTTTATATAGATTCATCAGTACTTTACACACACACACACACACACACACATATATATATATATATATATATATATCTTGTTCTTCTATCTTCTTTGATGATCGTTCTTATTTGAATTTTGGGGATGAAATGTTATAAGTAGGGGAGAATGCAACGACTCGAAAATCCGAACACTTTGTCTTTGAATATTGAAATGTTTTGAAATATAATTGTGTTATAAATATGATTTTACAACCTCTTTAAACATCATTTAATTAATGATTGCTTACAAAAATATATTCTTCGAAGAAAAATCGATAATGTGACCGAACATCGGTTTATCGGTAAATAATTTTTCGATCGACATAAGTTGTTAGAATTCTCATGCACTTTTCTAATTTTCAAATGAACACATTAGAAATTAATTAAAACGTACACCTCTTCATAAAGCATGGAATGTTCTAGAATCTTCTATTAAGATAAGTGACATATCATGTTAAGTGTATAAATGTAATTAGCATAAAGGAGAAGTGACATGAAAAAGAAGAGATGGGAGGTGAAGCTTCCATGGCATGGTAGGGGGTGAGTGCAAGCTTAGGCAACACCATTCTTAGCCTATAAAAGGAGGGGCACGCCTTTGTTTGTGATTCACAAATTCACAAGCTAAAGTTATGATAAATTCAATGTCATCTTCTTCTTTCTCTTCGTAATTTCCTAAAGCAAAATATTTGCAAATCAAATCCAAGTCAACTCAAACTTAGAGTGAAGCCTTACCCCACATTACAACACCTTCTATCTTGTTAGATTTTGCAAAATCAATAGCTAAACTCTCCTTCTCTCATTAGGCTGCGAGCTATAGGAGTGAAAAGGAGGCAAAAGCAAAGTGAAACAAGGAAAGGAAGGGAAGGAAAGGAGGGTGCTAGCTTGAGTTTGGACTTGGGTTCTTGGATCTTAGTTGTTTGTTGGATAAAAGGTGAGCTAACTCACTACTCTGATTTGAAAATTTAACTCATATTTGCTTGGTTATGGTTTGGTCAAAGTTGTTTTAAATTAACTTGGACAAACGTTGAAAATGTTGATTTTTATTTTTTCCTTGAAAGCAAGTGGCATATGTATGGACTTGAACAGACTTGAGCGAACTTGTGTGGACAAGTATAACATATAGTAAGGTCTTAGAACAAAACACATAGGTTGTAGTTGAACGTAGGTTTGAATATAAATTGGATTTGAAAGTGCACCTATAGCGATTGTCACTATAGATGTAGTTGTTAATTGCCTTATGTTTGGCGATGTTTATGGAACTTTGTAGAGAGATCCTTGAGGGTTTCTCACCATATTTACAATGTATTATATGTTTTTTTTATTATTAAAATCTTGGATAGTAAAAAGTTAAGTAACATCTCGAAAACAACCAAAACTTCACTTGTGCAAAATTGCCGCGTTAAACTTGATTTTTGGATTTTAAAAGGTTAAAAGGATATTTAAGTTTAAATATTTTGTTTCATTCATTTTATAAGCATTTACTAACTATTATTAGAGTATTTTAAAGGTGGTTTGAGGTCTTTATGAATTTTTAAGGATTAATTGGGAATTTTTAAGAAGTGGTTTTTATAATAAAACATGTTATTTTCCAAGTTTTATAGATCTTACAAGCTTATTATTTTTAAGTTATATTTTGCATAAATGTTTAAAAATCTATTATATGTATTTCAATTATTTTAAAAGTATATATAAATGTATTCGAAAAGGGGTTAACAATTGCTTATTGGCTAAATGGTTTTATTATGCGATTACTTGTTGAAAAGTAATTGACTTTACTTAATGCTAAAAGCCAATGAAGTATGCTTATCTATTTGTGAGAGTTAAGATTGATGTCGAGTAAGGATAGAGCAATAGAGCTCTAACATACAAAATTTCACTCTTGGCCGAGGAATAGTTAAGTCGGGATGTCGGAAACATGTTAATCTTGTTAATTTCTTACTTGTTTATGGAAATCATTTATACTATATTTGTTACTAAAAGCCGACGAGGTAGACTTATCTCTTTGTGAGATTCAAGAATGAAGTGTCTAGGCAAGGCTTTGATGCAAACAGTGCTCTAACTTACATAGCTTCACTCTTGGACAAGGAATAATTAAGTTGGAATATCGAAAACGAGTTAAGTATATGAATATTTATTTGTATAAGCAATTATTTTGACTAGTTAATCGATTAGTCGATTATGGAACTTGACCTAATATTAACTTAAGAAGTAATCGAAAGGCTTCATGATTTCATACCAATGAGAACCCCCAAGGAGGAGTATTAATACGAAATGTTTCTAGCTTTCACTTACTTCTGAACGAACCGGAATTGAGTTAATCAGGAATTCATCGATTGGTTTTGATGAGTCCAGGGTTGGTAAGTGCTTTACTTACCGAATACCACTCCAAAACTTGCATACAAGTTCTATGTTTTGGAAGCAATTGAAAAAGAGAATCTATATGGAGATTCGAGATATGTTCGAGATGCTCAAATCCATGTAATGATCTATGATCTGTTCGAGGTGTGGGAATGCATTTCAGGATTCATATTTTATTTGAGTGACGAATGCTCATGTGAAAGATGGCGAATGTAACCTCGACATCTGAAATGGCTAAAGACAAAGTAGGTTGCACAATCTAGGGTTTGGCTGATCCACGATAGGATATTATTAACTCCATATCTAGAGCATGCTTATCGATATATTGGTATCGGGGGTTGATGATATTTGGTGCCATGTGGTTCATGTTTATGTTCGAGCGTAGGACTTTGTGTTTTCCTTATAGCATATTTTATCTGGAGATAAACAACGCTTGGAAGGTGACTTCTGATCCTTGTCCATGGAGATTAGATTTCAGCTTGACCGAAGAGATGTCCATGGAAAATCCATTATGCGAACGTATCTTAGCAGTTTTGATTGTAACATAAATAGGTTGTGGTGTGATGAATGTAAGCAACGCAGCTATTTGATACGATTTATATTATACACTCTAGACATTATCTATCATATCACTATATTAAACTAAATGAATGGTCAGTTTCTTTTAAGGGGAAAACTGTTATGAGAATCCGTACGGTCTCAATAATTACGGTCACATGTTGCATGTATCTTGGTTTTTATCATACCAGACTTATGTCTAACGCTTGGTTTTTGTTTCCCTAAATTCCTTACATACTCTTTAGAGTAGGCTTAGTATAGCAGGTTTTACATTGGACACTTCAGAGTTTAGAAGACAATTTGGAGGCTTCCATTATCTATCTATTTCTATTTATGTTGTTCGTTATTAGCTATGTATATATTGACGTTGTAAGGATAGGCAGTCATAACTATTCTGGTTGATGATAGTACTTAGGTTTTGTAACTTTGAAATTCTTGTATTCAGAGAAATCACTTGTACTGTTCTTTTGATATTATTCATTCTGCTGTGAGATTCTGATGTTGTGTTCTTCCTTTCTTGTTCTATTCTCTTTTTTATTTTACCCTAACTTTTTGTCTTTTTGGCACTTGGGTGTTCGACACACAAATACCATAGTGTATTAGTGTCGACATTCGAGTGTCAAAATGCCAGGTCGTCATATCAAGGATCTGAGCAATACAGGAAGCTGCCTAAGAGGGAGGCAACAAAGAAAGAGAATGTTCCGGAAAGCTCTGACGTTTTTGCGGAACTTATGGGCATAACACGAATGAATGTCATCACTTGAAGGACTTGATCGAGGAGCTGATATGGAAAGATAGACTCTAGTGGTATGTTAATAAAAAGAACTTTGATCAAGCTGCGAGTCCCCAAGTATCCCCGGCTCAAGGAAATCCCCCTGAAGCCGGTGGTGAAGGGCCATATGTACTAATGGAAGATTGGTTATTAATACTGTAACCGAAGTACCTCTGGAGAGGTATGTGACTTCATTGAAGCAACACCACAGAAGAGTTGTTATATCGCCGAAGACGAAGCTCTAACTAAGCTACAAAAGATGATAACATATAATATTGTATTTGGAAACCAAGATTATGATAGAGTTGATGCACCAACCCTCAATCCCATGGTGATAACAGTCGGAATTGGACCAGCAGTTGTGCATCGAGTTTTAGTGAATAATGCAAGCTCAGTAAACATTCTATTCAGAAGACTTTTGACCAGATGAAAATTAGTATGGAAGATGTGACCGCCTGCAAGATGAAGATTAAGGGATTTACGGGTGAAGCTAAATAACCGATTAGAACGATCTACTTGCCCGTAGAACTTGGTGAAGGAGAATGTGGAGTGGTTCACATTCAGATGTTCATTATTGTCAATGAGGTCATGGCATATAATGCTTTCTTAGGCCGTCCAGCCCAAGCTGACTTCAGGATTTCTTTGGCTCCATGGTGTTTGACAATGAAGTTCCCTATAGAGAATGGGATTAGTGTGGTGCGAGGAGACCAAGCGCGATAAGAGAATGCTATATAGGAGAACCGCAAGAAGCTAAGTGCCGGGAGAAAGGAAAGAATGTAGGGAAGACTCTCTACATTAAAGACTCACAAACATAGCAACCAAAAGCCTGGACCCTAGCTCGAGAACCATAGCAAATTCAATAAAGCTATGGATCCCAGGAAGCAGTCAAGAGAAGGGTGACCACCGCCAGCTGAGCTGATGGTGATTACAATCAACATGGATGACCTTGCTCGGGTCCTAAAGATTGGATCTCACCTCAATTCTCACTTGAGAAAGGAATTGGTGAATTTCCTTCGAGAAAACCTAGATGTGTTCGCCTAGACACATTTAGATATGTGCGGGATATCGCCGGGGCTCTAGCACAAAATACTGACCCAACGTTCACAACAGTAAGTAGAAAAGGTGCAGTCTGGGTCTGAAGCGATCCACTGCATTGAAGGAAGAAGTGAATAAGCTGTTGGCCAACGGCTTCATCCATGGTGCTTTATTCTCCATTGGGTATCCAAGCCCATGTTGGTCAAGATGCCAAACGGAAAATGATGAACATATGTTGACTATTTGGATTTGAATAATGCATGTCCAAAGGAAGCTTTCCTTTGCCCAGAATCAACCAACTGGTGGATGGAACTGCAGGACATTAATTACTTTTGTTTATGGATGCTTATTCGGACTATAACCAGATATCGATGCATATACCAAATCAGGTGAATACAAGCTTTATAATGGACTAAGGGTTATACTCCTATCAAGTGGTGCCATTTAGTTTGAAGAATGCTGGAGCTACATACCATAAACTGGTGAATTCTATGTTCAAGAATGAAATCTAGTGGACAATGGAAGTATATATTGACGACATGCTTGTGAAATCACGAGTGTCATGAGAAACGAGTTCTCCCGGGTATGGGAGAGCTTGGCCTGAACTGGGAAGGACCCTACACAGTTGATCAAAAGCTTGGGGATGGAACATTCAAGCTGGCAATCGTTGATGGAATGCTAATCCCACGTGCATTGAACAACGATTTGCATCGTCACTACTACATTTAGTTTTCCTCTATTTGTTTTCACAAATAAGTCACCCAGGGAAACTAGGAGCACTGTACATAGGTAGGATTTTCCACTCTTTTCATTCGCAAAAAAGCTGGCTTCTTGGACCAATAGACCCATGTTCTTGTAAGCAGAATTCCTGTGTTGCATGATTAGTAGCATAACTTTCTGAGAACTGGCATTGTTCGGAGATATGCAATGCCGGGAAGGTCTAAACCACCGGGTCGACGGTGAAAATCGACCCAACCCTTTTAAGAACTGGCATTGCTCGGAGATAGGCGACGCTGGGCAGGTTCAAACCACTGGGTGGATGGTGAAAATCGACCCTAACCTTCTAAGAACTAGTGTTGTCCGGAGATAGGTGACGATGTGAAGGTCTAAACCCCGGGGTCGATGGTGAAAATCTAACCTAACCTTCCAAGAATTGGCGTTGCCCAGAGATAGGCAACGTTGGAATCTCCTAACCACCAGGTGGACGATGGAAATCGACCCTAACCTTCCGAGAACCGGCATTGCCCAGAGATAGACGATGCCAAGAAGATCTAAACAGCTGGGTCAACAGTTAAAATTGACCCTAACCTTCTGAGAACCTGTGTTACCCAAAGATAGGTGATGCCGAAAAGGTCTAAACAGCCTAGTCGACATTGGAAATCGACCCAAACTTTTTAAGAATCGGCGTTGCCCAACTATAGGCGACGTTGAGAAGGTCCCAAACCACCGGGTCGATAGTGAAAATAGATCCCAACCTTTTGGAAATTTAGCAAGGCTCGGAGTTAGTCGATGACAAGAAAGTTGGACAACTTAGGATTGATCGGATAATTCAATCCCAATGTACATGGTTGCACCATCGCTCGGAGATAGGCGATGCTAAGAAACAATCTTCATATTCAAGCTATTTGTGTGCTAACATCCAAAGATAAAAGCCAGTGCTTGATCAAACTCTCTAACCTTCTGGAATCTACCATTACCTAGAGACAAGTGACGATAGGAAGGTGAAATTGTTCTCAAGTTGATCAGATCATTCGACTCTAACTTGCTAACGTCAAACATTGCCCGGAAATAGGGATTGCCAAGGAAAAGTTGTTGGAATATAACCATTGGTATTCTAGTTTCCAAAGATAGAAACTAGAACATGGCCGAATTCTCAATAATGAACTTGGATGAATTTGTTATGACGGAAGATGACTATGACTCATCTTCACATCACATGCATCTAGAATGACATTGTCAACTCAAAAGAATTTAGTTATAGCCCAGAGATTGGCCGCATTGAGGACATAACACTTGGAATCAAGCGGCGAAGTCACTAGTTCCCAAAGATAGGAACTATGGTGCAAATAGGATTCCTTCGACAATGCTGGCAACTAAGCAGGATGCGCTCAGGCAAAGATAAGCAAGGATAGTCATAGAGAATCAATTGCCGGAATTATTAAACTTACCTAATTCCTGAGTAGGATTGAGAATTGGACTGGGGGCTAGTAGATGGATTGCCCATGATGTTGAATCCCTTGTAAGTGCCCGAACTTTGGCACATAGAATAATTATCTATGTGAATAGGAGCATATACACAAATACTTGGTTTAAAAGAATTCAACTGAGCCTGAATGGGAAAAGCCTTAGAGTCGGCTAAACAACAATTTTGTTATGATAAATGGAGTATTTTGGCAGCTATAAACATGGCTAAGTAACAAGGTGTAACTGAAGCAATAATAGGAATATTATTTATATGCACAGAATTATGGTAAATAAGCATATTGCATAGAAACAGAAAGTATCTAATATAAGAAAAATTGCAGAGTAGGCAGTTATATTATATACACAGGCAGTTGTACAAAAACATGCATAGTATATAAAATAAAGACAAGTAAATCGAGGAGAGATTATAGAACAAAGTTAATCTTTCATTACCAATCATTCTATGTATAATCAAACAATGGGGGTCGTACCCGCACAAGTTGGGCCTGTTTAAAACAAAATGACAAAAAAAATCAGACTCAGGCATGACCAACACAAAAGACAGACTGTCGTCCCTACCGCCCTCAAGCACTTTTCATTTCTTTCCCTTTGTGCCTCCTTTACCACCAGTGGAACGGCTCTAGTGCCTTTTCCTTACATCTTTAAGTACCCTACCAAGGTGAGTCTCACCTTCAGAATGAGTGGACTCTTCACCAGCAATAGAACCAGGCTCCCCAGATTTACCGGCAGGGTCATCAGTATGCTTCAGCGGCTTGATCTTCAATGTGGGAAGCTTGCGCTAGGTACTAATCAATTTTATGGAAGCAAGTTGAGTAACTCTCGGTTCCTTCTTCATTTTGATCTTTTCCAAATTCTTCCTCAGCCTCTCTACCATAGTCTCGTGTGCAGTTGGATCGGAAGCACTTAGAACTATTAGATCCTCCTCCTAGGAGACAAAAACATCCTACAAATTCTCTAGGGCAACAATCTTCTCAAAATTATGTCCTAAGCCAGAGCTGGAGAAGTTACACCTCAGAGACGGTGGGGGACACAATGAAGATAGCTATAGTTCCTAAGCCCTACGTAGTTGGAGGCGGCAGATGCGGTTGACCTACAAGTTGACAGACAGAATAGTAAAGTTTAGAAATGGACTTAGGAGTGAACCGAAGCTTCTGAAACACCAGGGAGATAAGAGAAATAGCTAGGGCTTCTTTCCAGAAATCGATTTGAACTCCACTTCTTCCATAATGTGCTTCTCGGTTTGACCCATGGAAGGTAATATAAGGTTTGATAGATGTAGTTGTTGCCGAAGTTGGAATCACCTGGGTGGTTTCGAAGCTAACCCCCAAGGACGCAGGAATACCCGCCAACGGCTCCTTAGACTTTGGAGTGGATATTTCATGCTGACTCGAAGAGCTCGGGCCAACATAAGCTCTAGCAGTTGCAGCGACAGCAAAATTAGTAGCCTCTTCACCTAGGAGGGCCCTACCAACAGAGAGGAAATCTTCGTCATCGGTATCAAGGTACACAGCCATCAACTCTTCCACAGAACGATTATCTCCGTCTCATGCAGCCTTACACAATACTACTTCCCAAACGTAGCAAGGGTCTGAGGATAATCATCTCCTAGCCATCTCAGATTTTTGTTCATGATTAAGCTGGCATAGAAATGCAACATATTGGCATCGAGCTCGTCGCCAGTTCTGGACCTCTCTTCTTAAAGCTCTTTAAGTTATTGTTGGGAAATTGCAAGTTCATGGTCGTTGTTAAATTTTTCAGTAGACAGTTGCTCCATCTCATCGGCAAGTTTCTTCTTCTCTTCACCAAGCCTTTGATCTCCTCACGGAGCCTACCAAGTTCAGCAGTTTACTCTGAAATAATCAGATCTTGGGCCTAGCTGATCTCATCTCCCTGTGTAAGAGCCTAGGCCTTCTCGTCATCCTGCTTCTTATACTTTGTGCTTTTAGCAATGAAAGCTCTTGGTTGGTTTCTAAAGACGAGCTCGGCGTTGGTTTAGGTGCGCTTCATCTCTTCAATCAATTCATCATCCCAGACTTTCCCTTCAAGGGTCATGTCCCTTTCTCTTGTTACCTTGAATACGTCATCCTCTCGACTCTTAATCATTCTCTCAAAGTTAGCCTTCTCAAACTCGAAGGAGCAAATATTAGTGTATTTGATCGTATTCACTTCAGAGAGGACGACACACAGCTTCTTCCATTTAAACCCTTTGTCGACGTGCTTCTGGACCCTTCGTAAGTCTTGCTCAACCACCTCTTTCGGGGTATGTGAGATGTCCTAGTCGAACCTGACACCGTGTAAGAAGAGGTTAGGAAATGCAGCTTGTACGTATGGTGGACTAGCCGGAAGAGTAAACTTTGTAGCAGAAATGCCCATAAAGTGAAGGGGAACAGTAGCAATAAGGGATTGGGAGGTTGGAACCTCTTGCAGCGAAGAAGTTTGAGCTTGTGTTTATGGTGGAACAAAAGTCAAAGAAGCCCACGACGCTTGGAGTATTCCCTTAGGCGTTTGGTAGCGTTGCGGGACAGCTCAGTCCCAGTCTATCTCTTCTTTATCTCCTTCTCTCTCTCCATGTCCTTTTCACTTTCAGCTTTACGAGTTCATCAACTTTGTTGTACTTGGTTCTTTGCCTCTGCTTATCGATTTGGTAGTGATGGATTAGGATCAGGAGTTTGGCCTTTGTATGCACTAGCATTGTAGGAGAACTTCTCGTAATAGCCACGACCCTTGGAACATGAAAAAAGGAAAGGATAATGTAATAATTTTGACTTCAAAAGGCACAAGTGTATGCGAGAATGTGTGTCTGTGATCCTAGGGAAGTGTATAGCACCATTGACCCCCTAAGCACTCTACGGACGGTGTTTGAATGGGCATAAAGATAGAGTTTCTCCAGCTTCATTCATACTTATTCCCAGAGAGAAGCAGAAGCTAGAGCCTGTCTCATCCAAAATGTCGTGAATAGAAAATTCGATCTCCTCGATGTTACTTAAACCAACAAAGATGTCACCAAAGGGGTGGGATCGAGGAAAAATATCAACTGAGGGAAATATAGTTTGGTCTCTTGCTGTTTTGGATGTTTCTATGGCATTGTGCTCCTGATAGGGTGAGTTAAGAAGATCCAGACTCATTAAGGCATCTCACCCAACGATTCGCCCTCTCCTTCCTCACTAGCATGATAGTCGTTGTTGCTATCACCGGCACCCTCTCCTTCCTCTTCAACCATATGCTCCTTTCCCTCTCTCCTTCGGGCCCCCTTGTCTTCTTCAAGAATCAGGGATATCCTAGCATCTTCATCCCTGTTACTCGGGATCAGCATCAACGTACTATTCAGACTCTCTTTCAGCAGGCTTATCAGAGTGCATCACCCCGGATGGACCTACAACATCCCTTGGAAGACTCTCGCCAGAGCTACGAGTGGGGATGGAAGAGCACGCATGAGCTCTGGAACCTCTAGGAGTAAGTGAATCCACGACAGTGAATCTACCAGGGCTTAGCAAATCACACCGCCGTAAGTTTTCATTCGTTGGAAGGAGTGCGATGGTGCATTGCTGGAACCTAACTTCTTGAAGGCTGTTGAGCGTAGTCTAGTGCTCCTTACATCATCCCAAATCGAAATGCCTATAAGGAAATAAACATTAGGTTGATATCTTAAGTTAAAGAAATCCAAGTATGGAAGGGACAAAGAAAAGGAAAATTACTTCTAGAAAACCAGAATCAGTTGAAGCCGGATGGGCATCATACATAGTAATACTCATCTTGAAGTACGAGCGTTTGTTGTGAAGATATTTGATGAGCATGCACCGATTTTAGCCTTTAACGATCATGAAAGAAGGAAAATCCCACCTCTTCTTGAAGGGGAGCAAGTAAGTAAGTTCGTTGAAGGTTGGAGCTTGATTGAACCGATTCATGAAGAGGACATAGAGAGCTGAGAAGAGCGTATCTATTCAGACAAATTTTGAACGGAGCTAGACTAAGTTTTTATAGAACCGTTTGGAGGAAGAGATTAAAAGTTAGGACAGCACCGCCTAAGCACATATACTGGTTACATATTGTGTATCCCATGGGGTGGTGTGCAAACTCGGCCTTCATGGAGAGAAGAACGTCATCTTCAAGAATTCTGTGTCGTTGATAGATGTTCTGCAGCATTTTGGCCATCAGAATCGTGGGCACTTGTTATGGTGGATCTTTCAGTATTCTTAGACCTAAGAGCTTATTAAGAGGAGGATAATGATTCAATACTGGCACAACTAGAACCATCAAGCCTTCTGATTCTGATACAACAGGACAACCTGGTCTAGCAAGAATTGTAGACAAGGCCTGAGCTATAGAGGATCCAACTTCGGGAGGAGTAGAAGTGCCTTTACCGGACTTGAATCATGGTGATTGGCAAGTCATACTAAAATAGAAATCTTGATGTTCAACACGATCAGGTATGTTTTATTTTAAATAATAAGCCCGTATGACCAATGCTCGAAATCCAAAAGATGTCAACATGTGTTGACTAGTCGGATTATGATTGTTGACAAGGGCAAGTGAGAAATGTTAATCTATGCAGTATGAGTCCTGTGTTCAATATGTAACAAACAGATCTACCAATTTAGATATCTCGCTCATGCTAGAAAAATGAGCCGCGTTATACGACGATATTATATATCGGAACTTACCCATTATTGATGAATAATCGACAATGGAGCCTCTGTCTGGAGAGATGCAAAAGCCTTTTCTTTTAGGAATACATGGAGCGTAACAACAAGAAAAAGTAAAGCGATGGAATCGTCCAGTGAGATTGTCCTTGAAATAAACCATCATGCTAGAACTTAAACAACGATGAGAGCTTAGCAAAGTTTTGGGAAGAAATAACCAAAGTTGGAGAGTCGGACCACTCTATGGAATAGAGTGCACACGACCAAGGCGATTCGTGAATCCATCAAAGGCTAAGCATAATCCAAAACTTCAACCTTCTCCTCCTATCCATAATCAGCCATTCCCCCATCAGCATCAGCATCATCACCAAGTCACTCTTGATCGCCGGCCTTAGATTGTTGGAGCTTTAGATCGGTTCTAACTTCCCCCATCTTGAGGTCCGAAACTAAGCGCTATGGATGGTGCAGTCATCTATAGTATTAATTTCCGTTGGTAAAATGCGGTTATGTTAATGGTATCCACAATATCAGAAGCACAAAAATATGAAATATATTTTTTACATAATTTCAAAGCAAACTCCCATATTTATTTTCAAAGTCATAATTTCATATTCAGTACATAATCCCAAATGTTGCTCAGGTTCAGATAAAATATAATTATTATAAAATACTCCAAGTGCGACATATGTAGATGCCCCCTAGTTGATCAGAGTTACTAAATAGACAGAAACATCTATTGTCAATACATTTATATAACAATTGGCATAACACGGTGGATGATAGTAATAAATAGACTCCTACATAGCTAGCTTTGCCTCCTGCTCGTCTCCAGAAGCTTTATTCGTCAAAACCTACTAAATCTGTAAAGACCCATACTCTTGATCTACCCAAATCAAATTTTAAGCACCCGAGAGTTTAAGAGGAAAAACATAAAATTTGAGTCATACATAAAGCCTGGTGTGAATAATAATATGCCATCTTGGTAAATTAATATCTAGTGAGACCACGCCGCTTAGCGGAATGGGTTTTCCCCTCACCAATTTCTTTTAAATATATATCGTTTGCAAATCTAAAAACCAGCAACCAAACTGGGTGAGATAAACAGTATAGACATAATATGCATGCATGCAACTTGAGTAATCATAACAGTATGTTTAAATCAATGGACTATCCATCCTAACATAATAGTTTTCTTAGGCTAACTATAAACTTATGGCTTACTCGGGCCTACCAGATATATCAAATTATCTAACCTACCTATTAGAAGACAACTGGATAGTCTGTCTGAAACATGCTGCTTCTAGGCCAGCTGATCCTAATGGTTTTGCGGGATCACCAATAACCTATCTCTTTTGTATGTATTCCCTTCTGCATATAAACCTTCTTTTAGTCTTTCCTATGATAAAGCCCTATGCACTGGAAATTTGGACTTATATTAGCTAGTGGCTACTAGCTAAAGTATAGGGCGCGACCCTACACCAATCCCATCTGGTTTTCTAATCCCTGAGTCAATTCATCCGATTACAATTGATCTAAAATGATAAGAAATCTAATGTCTTTAGTAAAATTCTGGGATAAATACCCCCTTTTATTTCCTTGAAAACACTTTCTTTATAAATGATTTAACCCTTGAAATCATACTTTCAAAATAAGGAAAATATAGCCCTTTACTTTATCCTAAATTACTTATGCCATGATATACGATTTTACAAAACTTTATTGATGAAGTTCAAAGTCACTTAGAGGTCGTCGCCTCTCAAAACAATAGGCTATAGAGCCAAAACAATATAAATCTTTATATCGATAAAACATGACAAGGATATAGTCGACGAGGTTCTTCGCTCTTCAAAACATAGGCCATAAGGCCAAGATAATCAAACTCTTTATATTGATAAAACACGACGTCATTATCGCCATTGGAGTCATCGCCCCTCCTAAAATTTTAATATCTTAAAGTCTTTAACTTTTAAAACATAAGGTTAGAAGGTTGATAACACTACGTTATGCTTCATAGGGTGTCGATGTCGTATAATATAAAACATGAGTTGCATAGTGACAAGCCTTAAAAGAATATAATCAACATAAATAAACTTTGGCATTACTACCTTAAGGAAAACAAGCGGCATCAATATGGCCTACGGTAAGAATTAAAGTCGACAATCTTTAGGGTCGAAGTTGTAAAACGTGGTATTTTGTATTGCTGAAGTCAATAGTAGTGGCATAGGCCTATAAAGTCGAAGTCAATGTATTTAAAACATGCGACATCATTATCACTGAAATAAACCACTTTGAAACCATTGGAGTTAACGACGTTGTTGAAAACATGCAGCATAGTTAAAAGTGCGGTATCAATGTATTAAGGAAAGCGACCTAGTCCACTTCGAGACCATGATGTCGACGTTGTTGATGGCTTCCTACTTCGACCAAGCCGATCCATTCCTTACCAACTTAAGTTGATACCCTATGCGTTGCTCTGGATCGAAGTCGAAGACCATATGAGTGGCATGATGAAATGCGACGTCGTAATCTTGACGTGGCAAAGCCGTAATTACTTTAAAAACTGATTTCTTACTAATAAAAGTAATTTCTTTTCACCAACCTCTTGTATTTACAACTTTCTTTATCAAACTCTTTACGAAAAATCTGCACAAGAGCGGGTTTATCAATTTCCAAGTTTACTTGCAAACTTTCTATTTTATATTAATGTTTTATTATAATAATTAAGCTTTTCTATCTCAAATAATTCATAATAAATCAATAACACTTGGGAAAATTCCCCGAAAATCACAATAAATCTAGTTTATTATATTCTTTAACATATCAAAATTTCAGGATCAAAAACATAATTTAATTATTTTTAATAATCAAATCCAAAATAAACCATTTTCCTACCTTAGGAAATTCACCAAATATTCTAGTTAAATCCAAAAATTATGAATTAAAAATCCATTTCCAAAACAATGTTTCTAGCGTCATATCAAAATCTCAAGCCATTTGGGTGTCATATGATAGGTGTTCTTACTTAAAATTATCAAATTATTTCATAAATAAATTAAATAAAATCACCAATAAGCACATAATCATTCAAACTATCATAGTATGGCATAATATAAGCAAAAGATTTGGGTTTGAACTTAAAACCGAAAAAACAATGAAAACTTGAGAAGCATAACTATTATTCACTTTTAATAGATTAAGAAGGTTGAGATTTGTATTTTGATTTGACTCCCCTAGGTTTGATCTTGTTTTCCTAGCTTATCTTCCCTTTGAAACCCTTGTTAATGGCTGGCCTTGGTCTACTTTCATGTTCTTTGAATGAAGTGATAATGAGATAAGATGATGAAGGGGTAAGTATTAGGAAATAAACCCCTTTTCGTATTTTGCCCCTTGCATGCATTCCTCTTTCTTATTAATGTTTTAATTAATCCCATTATTTTATTAGTTGAGGCTTGACCTATTCTTATTGTCAAATATCAATCTTCTTACCAATTTACATTGTTTTATTTGATTTACTTAATTAAATGTCCTAAATAATGTTAATCAAAATTAGGGTTGTTATAGACTCCCACCCTTAAAGAATTTCATCCTTGAAATTACGATATGGTACACACATCAAACATAAAAGCATAAATTTAAAAACATACCATTAAACAAGTCAGGGTAAGCGTCCTTAATCCCGCTCTCTATTTTCCAAGTACAGTCTTTGTCGTTGTCACTCCACTGGACTTTTACTAATCTGACTGTCTTGTTCCTTAGCTTCTTTTCATCCCTAACCATAATATGAACTGGTTGCCTAACAATGGTCATGTCTTGCTCCACTACCAAATCTTCCAATGTAGTTGGAGTAATAATAGTTTTTGGATCTCGAACATAGTTCCTTAGATTAGAAATACGGAAATCATTGTTGACTCCTATTAAACTGCTCGGTAACTCGCGTCGGTAACTCTATCCTGTAGGCGAGTCTCCCGATCCTTTCTATATTTGGAAATGGTCCAACAAACTAAGGTGCCAATTTCCCCGACTTCCCAAATCTAACTACACCTTTCATCGGTGATACTTTGACGAAAATATAGTCTCAAACTGAGAAATCTAAGTTTTTCCGTCTTTTATCTGCATAACTCTTCTATCTAGACCGAGCTTCCTTCATTCTAGCTCAAATTAACTCAATCTTTTCCGTAGTTTCTCTTACTATATCCGGACCAAGAACTAATCTATCTCCGGTCTCTAACCAACATACGGGTGATTTGCATGATCTTCCATACAATGCTTCAAAAAGTGTCATCCCTATACTAGTCTGATAACTATTGTTATACAAGAATTCGACTAAGTAAAAGTGGTCATCCCATGATTCTCCAAAATCTAGCACACAACCTCTTAACAAATCTTCTAAGACTTTGTTAACTCTTTCCGTTTGCTGATGGAGAAGGCAATCAATCTCGCAACTCCCTCCAAAAGAAAAAGAAAAAAAATTCAAAATCCACCTGTCAGATATCACGAACCTCGACTCGAACCACGAACGATATCCAAATACCCACTTTTAATTACCTCCATTAAACCGCGAGCACATCAGTCGCCACCTTCTACACATTGAAACTTGCGACCAACCCCTAGCGACTGCAATCGCCTCAGCCCCTAAATTCTTCGAACCCAAACAATCGCAACTTGACCACCGCGACCAAAATCCCACAATCGAACAAACCACTGACCACCATTCGCATCCCCCTCGACTTCTTGTTTCTCGAATTGATTTTGATTGTGGAATTTAAAAAAAATTCGAATTGGGGTCAGATAATGATTTTCGTTGTTACGAGAATTTGTGTAATTAAGCTTTTGATTTTTGAACAGAATAATGAAGAGTTGAGATAGCAATGATTATTTATTTGGGTTAGAGGATAGTGATACTGGGCCGGTTTACAAGTTTTAAGTCCTGAGTAAAAAAATTCTTTTAATTAGTTTTTAATTGTTTAATTTGCTTTGTTTAAATTGTTTTCAGCCCAATCCAAAAAAAAAGAGTTTGCTTCCTTTGAGTTTAGTTTAGTTTTACCCCTTCAAAGAAAAACAATTTTTTTAAGTAAAACTTCACTTTTAAATTTTCTTTCCTTTTCAAAAAAAAATTGTATATATCTTGTTTTTAATTTTAGGTTGCAGAAGCAGAAATTCAAAGGAGAGGAACTACTGCCAACAATAATTGCTTCGCTTTGCATGCCAAATATATATATATATATATATATATAAACTGCTTGCTTGCTTATTTATTGTTTTCTTAGTCTTGCATTGTTGTTTATTTGCATTTGAAAAAAAAATCAGAAAACCAAAAACAAAAATCATTCGTATTTGCATTGTTAATACACGTTCAATTTCTGCTTTGCATTTCATCCTAGATTTTGATTAATAATAACGATTAGACATCGATGACTTTTAATTGTGTATTGACAAGTTGTCTTCTTTGAACAATTTAATTTCTTGGTGTCTAGGCTACGGCAGATTAATAACCATTTATAAATATTACGGTGATTCATAAATATTATAGTGGTTGTTCCTCTGAAGGTACTTAAACCTTCGGCTGCATTGCTACGGTGATTCGTGGTGCATCGATAACCCCTGTCCGTTACCTGGCTAAGAACTATCTTGTTGATTTAAGACAATTTGTAATTATACAATTTTGGGTTAACATATGATAAATCATTTGTAATTAACCCTTGCATTCATTTAGTTGCATTAGTTCATGCATATTTAAAAAAAATTCAAAATCCAAAACTAAAAATAAATTGTAAATATTCCATTTCCTTTGAAATTTTTAAATCCTTTTTCTTTGAAATTTCAAAAATCCAAAAAAAAAAATCAATTTCCCTTTTGAAAAATAAATTTTATTTGTAAATATTTTTCCATTATAAAAAACCAATAACATTCTTGAAAATGTCTGAATTTCCATATTCACTTGAATTTTACAGTAGTTCTGAAAATCAATATAATCCATATGATTTCACTCCAAATTCGTATGAATATTTTAATGACAACTATTCTTTAAACAATTCAAATTTTGAACAACAAAATTTTCAAAACGATGACCAACCCTCGAATCTCGAAAAGAGCATTTCGTCTTTACTTGAAATCTCTACACAACAAAATCAAATGATAAATGAGTTGTGTAATTCATATTTGTGCGATAACTCGAATCAAAGTTTTCAAAATAATCAAAATTTGAATTCACTTCAAAAGTCAAACGATTTCGAGTATAACCCATGCCAATTCAATTTTGAACTCCAAAATGAATTTCAAAATCAAAACAAAAATAATTTTGGCAATGGGAATAATCTCGAATACGATACGAGTGAAAAATTTTGTTCTCAACAATTTCATATTGAAAATCCTCAAGTTAATAACTATAAATTGGATTTTGTTGAACAAATGAACAAAATATACGATGATCACACAGATTCGTTGTTTGAAACATATATGAAACAACGTGATAAATAAAATCAAATCTCAATGTGTGACGAGTCAAGTGATAATCCATCTTTTACCCAAATCGACAATTTTCAAATAACAACTTTTGAAATTGAAAATGACGATCTTAATGAAGTTGTTGAAAATTTGGTAATTGAGTAGGATTTCAATTCTTTTAAGGGTAAGAAACTCGATTTAAATTTCGATCTTCCTTTTTCTGAAAATTTGAATACAACAACTTTGAATTTTGAACTTGATTTATGCAATTAAGTTGTTGATAATCCAACAAAGGAAGTCGAATTTAACGAACACGAGTTTTTTGAACTTTTGGATGACGAGTTGTTAAATTCCGACGGGGAAGATTTAAATCACCACTTTGATTTTGAAATCAATAATTTTGAAGAATTTTTCAATGACAAACTTGAATTCCAATTTGGTGAAAATAAACTTGAATTTCAATCAATCGTTATATCTACCTCAAAAATTATTGAAACCAAATTATTTTAAAACAATAGTAAATAAAATATATTTGTCACTGACTAGACTACTAGGAACTCCATGTAGTTTAACAATATTCTTCATGAATATCTTAGCTAAAACATGTGTCGTTCTTGTCGACTTAACGGGTATAATGTGTGCACTCTTAGTTAGTCCATCCACTATAACCTATTTACTTTCGTTTTCTCTTTTCGACCTTGGAAACCCGTCAATAAAATCCATGGATATACAATCCCATCATTATACTGGGATATCAAACGGCTGAAGCAATTCACTAGGCTTTTGATGTTCGACATTTACTTGATGACAATTTAAACACTGCTTTACCCATAAGCCAACATCCCTTTTCATACCCTCCCAGAAGAAACTTCTTTTCATATCCTGATACATCTTAATTCCTCCAGGATAAATAGTAAACTTCAATCGATGACACTCCCTAAGAACTTCTTTCCTTAAGTCACCAACATCGGGAAAACACAATTGTCCCTTCTTTCTCAACTATCCATTCCGGCCAAGATAAAAATCCTTCAAATTATTAATCTCAGTTCCACCTTCCAATCTTTTAATTATTTTAGCTAGCAATGGATCATCTCTTTGCTTAGAAGCAATTATGTCGATCGATACTGGTCAAAATTCAAAATAAGATAACATTGCGGTACTCTGACTAGAACTGGCAATCGATCTTAACCGCACATAACAAGTAGTCAATGCTTTCACTTTTCTCCATTCGGCCAACATAACTAACACCACATTCTGATGTTTGCTACTAAGCACATCTGCAACTTTGTTTCCTTTCCCCAATGTGTACTCAATTCCATAATCATAAGCAGCTAAAAACTCTAACCATCTTTGTTGTCTCATATTCAGCCCTTCTAAGAGAGTAAATATCTTATTGACTTGTGATCTGTATACAACTCGAATTCGTTCTCCCAAAAGGTAATGTCCCCACACCTTCAAAGCAAATATTATGACAGCTAACTCTAGTCATGAGTCGGGTATCTAAGTTCATGCGGTTTGAGATGTCGAGAAGCATAGGAAATCACTTTACCCATCTCCATTAACATAGCTCCTAATCCAATCCCATATGCATCTGTATACACCACGAAATCTTGATTCCCATATGGAGCAACTAACACAGGCGCATTGGCCAATTAATGTTTCAACTTCTGGAATGTCTCCTCACATTTATCGATCCAAACATACTTCACGTTCTTCCTTGTTAGGTTAGTCATCGATGCTGATATACGAGAGAAATCCTTAATAAATCTCCTATAGTAGCCGGCTAATCCAAGAGAACTCTTTACCTCAGTCACCATCTCGGGTCTCTTCTAGTTATTTATAGCTTCTATCTTAACTGGATCTACTAATAACCTTTCTTTTTAGACTACATGACAAAGAAACTTTATCTCCTTCTTCCAAAAGTGACACTTTGAAAACTTTGTTTTTAACCGATGCTGCCTCAAAATCTCAAGTACTATTTTAAGATGAATCTCATGATTTATTTCATCCTTAGAATATATCAAAATGTCATCTATAAATACCAATACAAATCTATCCACGGAAAATTCGGTTCATTAAGTCTACGAAGAAAGTAGGTGGATTAGTCAATCTGAATGGCATTACTAACCACTCATAGGAACCATATCCTGTTTTAAACACTGTCAACGGAGTACTGTCTTCTGCCAACATTAGTTGATGAACCCTATCGCAAAATCCAACTGGGAAAATACATTGGCCCCGCTAACCGATCAAATAAATCGTCGATTCTTGACAAAGGTTATCGATTCTTTATCGTCTTTTCATTCGACTTATGATAATCGATGCACAATCTTAACCACCCGTATAGTTTCTTCACAAACATCGCAGCCGCTCCCTAAGGCAAACTACTTGGTCTAATAAAATTATTTTCTTCTAAGTCCACTAGCCGCACCTTTAACTCCTTCATTCCGGTAGGTGTCATCATCCTAGGCGATCTACTTACGGGTTTAGCTCTAGGTACAGGATTTATTCGAAACTCAATAGCTCGTTTCGGCGGTAGTCATATAATAGGCTCAAAAACATCTACAAATTCTCTAACTATGAAACCTGATTCAACTCATCCTCCTCCTCAATTACACCCAATAAAGCACAGACATCAGAACTTTAATTCTCTATTGAGTATATAATTTGGTCGCTACTATTAAGCTAACTTATTGATATTTCCCTATCATGGCTAAATATCCTAGCATCGTATTTACTTAACCAGTCCATATCCAAAATAATCCAAAAGCCCACGAAATCAAATACATGCAAACTGCAGGTAAATATATGACCTAATAATGCAATCTCTAAATGGTCACATCTCATTCCTAGAGTTGCATACCCTCCTATCGGATTTGAAACCCTTAATAGAGAACTAGGTATGAGGGTTCTAGGTTAAGCTCAAACAACGAGATATAAAATAATGTGATGCACTAGTATCAAATTGTACTCTAACAGGTATACCATGAATCAAAAGCGTACTTCCCATCATAGCTTTCCCTTTCTCCTTAACTGTTGGTCTTAAGGTAGCTGGTTCTAATGCAAACACCCTTCCCTTCTTAGCTTTAACCGGTTCCTGGCACTGGTTCTTATAATGACCAATATGATCGCAGTTGAAGCACTTAATATTATTCCTTCCAATAATTATCTTTCCATCTCCTAAACGACACTTGTTCAAAAAATGTCCTTTCTTATTAGACTTGTAACACACAACATATACTTTTCGATCCTTTCTTAGTTGCTCTGCCCTTTTGAGATTCTTTCTCATGAAAGAACTTCCTTTTCTTTCTGCCCACTCTGAGCCTCTACTGCCTTGTTACCACTAAATAAAGCAAGCATCTCTTCATTCCCCAGAGCCATCTCCACTACTACATCACATGGATCCCTGAGATATGACAAAAGTCGCCCTAGCAAGCTCTGGTCTTAACCCGTGGATGAACTTCTCGTTTCTCTTACTCACTGTGTTTATGGTAGCATATCCATATTAGGACAGCTCCTCAAACCTTGTTGCATACTCCAACACAGTCATATCACCTTACACTAATTTGACAAACTTTCTTAGTATAATTGACTTAGCGATTTCAGACATAATCTCTCCTCAATCCTCCTCTTGAACTCTGCCCAGGTCAAAGTTTCCTCATCCACCCCAATAATAACACTATTTCTACCAGTACAATGTAGCTCCTTGTAATTGCCTAGATGCCGACCTTCTCTTCTGTTCATCATTCAATCCCATATCAGGGAATATCCTTTTACAATGAAGCAACCAGTTCTCCACTTCAATTGCATCCTTAGTTCCAATAAATGGCTTCCCTCTAAGTTTTGCACGGTCTCTACTCAAAATAGCATAATGTTAACAGTTGGAACTTCCTGATTAGCTCCTCTAGTGTTTCCTCCAACTAACCCAGCAGTAGCTTCTGCTTGCATCATATTGACAACGAACTAATACATTATTCCCATATCGGCCGGTGGTATCCTGCACCTACATTAGCAGCTGTCCGTCGACTCGGATTTCTCTTAGTGTTGGGCCTGACATTTCCATTAGTAGCGGTGCTTCCTTCACCGAGATTCACTTTTCTGTTTCTTGCCTCCATATCTTATTTCTTTAAATCTACATTCAAACCATAGTAAGATACGAAAGAACGGTCTAAGGGAGAGGGAGAACAGAGATAAAGTGTATACTTATATATAACAAATATAAGTACATCACAATAGAGTTATACCATATCCCAATCTTATTCTTGATTCAGATGGATTATATTTTCAAAACCTTTTTAAAGTTTAAAATTCTTTAGTTTTACATAAAACTATGCATTGACACCAAGTTGTAACATCCCCCATCTTGAGGCCCGAAACTAAGCGCAACAGATAATGTAGTCATCTATAGTATTAACTTTTGGCGACAAAATGCGACCATGTTAATGGTATCCATAATATCCAAAGTACGAGAATATAGAATAATTTTTTTACATAATTTCAAAACAAACTCCCACATTTCATTTCCAAGTCATAATTTCATATTCGGTACATAATCTCAAACGTTGTTCAAGTTCAAATAAAATATAATTATTATAAAATACTTTGAGAGCGACATATGAAGATGCCCCCTTGGTTGATCAGAATTACTAAATAGACAAATACATCTACTGTCAATACATTCATACAACAACAGACATAACACATCGGATAATAGTAATAGATAGACTCCTACATAACTAGCTTTGCCTCATGCACGTCTCTGGAAGCTATATTCGCCAAAACCTACTTAACCTATGAAGACCCTTACTCTCGACCTACTCAAATCAAGTTTTGGGCATCCGAGAGTTTAAGGGGAAAAACATAAACTTCGAGTCAGACATAAAGCCTAGTGTGAACAATATGCCATCTCGATAAATTGATATCTATTGAGACCAAGTCGCTCAGCGAAATGGGTTTTCCCCTCACTAGTATCCTTTAGAAGTATATCTTTTGCAAATCAAAATCTTGCAACCAAACTAGTTAAGATAAACAATATAAACAATAATATGCATGCATGCAACTTGAATAATCATAATAGTCTGTTTAAATCAATGGACTTTCTGTCCTAACATTAAAGTGTTCTTCGACTAACTATAAACCTATAGCTGACTAGGGCCTACCAGATTTATCAAATTATCTAACCTACCTATTAGAAGACAACTGGACGGTCTGTCCGAAACTTAGTATTCTTAAAATCAAACGATCTTAATGGTTTTGTGGGCTCACTACTAACCTATCTCTTCTATGTGTGTTCCCTTCTATGCATAAACCTAATTTTATCCTTTCCCATGACAAAGCCCGACACATTGTAATTTTGGACTTATATTAGCTAGGGGCTACAAGTTAAAGTATAGGGCATGACTCTACACCAGTCCCATCTAGTTTTCTAATCTTTGAGTCAATTCATCCTATAACAATTGATCTAAAGTGATATGAACACTAATCTCTTTAGTATAATTCAGGGCTGAATACCCCTTTCTATTCCCTTGAAAACACTTTTTTATATATGATTTAACCCTTGAAATCATACTTTCAAAACAAGGAAAATATAGCCCTTTACTTTATCCCAAAATAATTATGCCATGATATATGCTTTTACAAAACTTTATTGATGAAGTTCGAAGTCACTTAGAGGTCATCGCCTCTCAGAACAATAAGCTATAGAGCCAAAACAATATAAGTCCTTATATATATGAAATGCGGCAAGGATATAGTCAATGAGGGCCTTCGCCCTTCAAAACATAGGCCATAAGGCCAAGATAATCAAACTCTCTATATTGATAAAGCATGACGTCATTATCGCCATTAGAGCGTGGCCCCTATTAAATATTTAATACGTTAAAGCCTTTAAAACATAAGGTAAGAAGGTTGATAACACTACATTGTACTTCATAGGGTGTTGACGTCGTATAAAATAAAACATGGGTTGCATAGTGACAAGCCTTAAAAGAATATAGTCGACATAGATAAACTTCGGCATTACTACCTTAAGGAAAATAAGCGGCACCAGTAGGGCTGAAGTGATAATAGGCGGTAAGAATTAAAGTCGACAACCATTAGGGTTGAAGTTATAAAATACGACATTTTATATTGCTGAAGTTAATAGTAGCAGCATAGGCCTATAAAGTTGAAGTCAATATATTCAAAACATGCGGCATCATTACCGCCGCTATAAACCACTTCGAAACCATTGAGGTTGGCAACATTGTTGAAAACATGCGGTAGAGTTAAAAGTGCGGTATCAATGTATTAAGAAAAGTAACCTAGTCCAAAGCAGCCAAGTCCACTTCGAATATCATGATGTCGACGTTGTTAATAGCTTCCAACTTCGACCAAGCGGATCCATTCCTTACCAACCTAAGTTGATACCCTATGCATTGCACTTGATCAATGTCGACGACCATATGGGCGACAAGATGAAATGCGGCGTCGCGAGCTTGACGTGGCAAAGCCATAATTACTTTAAAAACTGATTTCTTACTAATAAGAGTAATTTCTTTTCACCAACCCCTTGTATTTGTCAAAATATAATTCGA
This sequence comes from Allium fistulosum, assembly GCA_030737815.1. Classification (NCBI taxonomy): domain Eukaryota; kingdom Viridiplantae; phylum Streptophyta; class Magnoliopsida; order Asparagales; family Amaryllidaceae; genus Allium; species Allium fistulosum. The sequence continues at coordinate 790,241,351 of CM060902.1, read as the reverse complement.
TACAACTTTCTTTATGAAACCCCTTACCAGAAATCTACATTAGAGCATGTATATCAATTTCCCAAAATCAATTGCAAACTTTATATTTTATATTAATATTTATTATAATAATAATGTTTTATAGCTCAATTAATTCATAATAAATCAATAATGCTTAGGAAGATTCCCAAAAAATCAAAATAAATCCTGTTTATTATATTCTTTAACATATCAAAATTTTAGGAAAAAAATCATGATTTAATTATTTTTAATAATTTAAATCCGCAATAAACCATTTTCCCACCTTAGAAAATTCACCAAATATTCTAGTTCAATCAAAAAATTATGAAATTAAAAAATCTACTTTCAAAATAATGTTTCTAACATTGTATCAAAATCTCAAGTCATTTGGGTGTCATATGATAGGTTTTCTAATACAAACCTATCAAATAATTTCATAAATAAATTAAATAAATTCACCAATAAGCACATAATCATCCAAATTACCATAACATGACATAATATAAGCAAATTATTCGGTTTTGAACTTAAAACCGATAATAAAAATGAAAACTTTAGAAGCATAACTATTATTCACCTTGAATGGATTAAGAAGGTTGAGATTTGTATTTTTATTTGATTCCCCTAGCTTTTATCTTGTTTTCCTATCTTATCTTCCCTTTGAAACCCTTGTCAATGGTCGGCCTTGGTCTATTCTCATTTTATTTGAATGAAGTGATGATGAGATAAGAGGATGGAAGGGTGAATATTAGGAAATAAACTCATTTTTCTATTTTCCACCTGCACGCATTCCTCTTTCTTATTAATGTTTTAATTGATCCCATTAGTTCATTAGTTGAGGCCCGACCCATTTTAATTATCAAATCTCAATTTTCTTACCAATTTACATTATTTTATTTTATTTATCTAACTAATTATCCTAAATAATGTTAACCAAAATTAGGGTTGTTACATCGATGCTAGGGTTTGGAGTTGTTGAACCTGAATCCCTTCGGTGGCAATTTGGGTCACGACAGCAATCTAGTAGTAGCAATGAAGCTCTGGTGATCGGTGACTGGCATTGGAAGATGGTCGACGGCGTAGTCTAAAACACAAAAGGTGGAATAATTTGGTAGTTTAAGGTCTCGGAGTAAGGAGGTCGGTGCAAAATAGAAGAAAGTGAAAAGTAGGTATGAAATTTTCCATGTCCCAAAGTATATAAAGAGTTCGGTGGGAAGTCCAAAGGTCTTGGTACCGAGAGGAAGGTCTTGGTACTAAAAGGTTTTTTCTCCCCAAAAAACAAACAATTGCATAGCAGAGAAAGGGAGTGTTCCTATAGAGCATAGATCTGATCTCTAGAGTGTAGATCTAATCCTTAGCATGAAGAACGGAATTACAATTATGCATAGCTGGTGAAGGAAAGTCTACAAAACAAAAACAATGTTTCAAAGCAATACCTGAATGGTTAATCGAAATAACCTGGAATTTAAGAGATAGCAATCCAAAACTTGTCTCGAACCAGAGCACATTTTGTTTTCAATGAGAGCATACTCTTGGGGGCAAGTGTTAATCGGGTTCTTAACTAGGTAGAATTCAATCGAAAGCTGAAGTTTAAGACGAAGATGAAACGACTCGAGAACTTGGAAACACGATCGGAGGGACAGAAGAATAGAACAAATAGAGTTCCACATATGTAACGACCTGCTATTTCGAACCATTCAAATCGACAATCATCCACACATGTCGCACTTGAATTGCTCAAAACAACAGATTGTTAATTTATATTTGACAAAACTTATCATATACAGTAAATAAATCAATCATAGAATCACAGACATAGAGTAATACAACAATAAGCAGCGGAATAGATAAATAGTAGTTCATGAAGCTACTACAGAACATCAGAGTCTAATACAATAGAAATCTAATACATAGATGTCTCAATACAAGCAAATGACAAGTATGAACATAAACTGGAAATAACTGAAATAGCTGAGTTGATAACAATAGATCTTCAAGCAAAGCTCCAAGCTCCAAAGGCAAGTCTCAAATGCTGTGACACTCAGTCTGACCCGTGTGAGAAATGCGGATTACGGATATTAAGGCTATAATTAACACTAGAGGGGGGATGAATAGTGTTTTAAGGAATTACTAATTCTTTTTGAGTTTATCTTAATTTGAACACAAATGTATGCAATATTTAGACACAGATATGATCATAGAATCAAACACAGATGCAAATATAAAGTAAAAGCAATAAAGGAAAGAACACACCGAATTTTATACTGGTTCGGAGTTAACCTACATCCAGTCCCGCAACACAAGTACGGATTTCCTTTCAAAATCAATTCTTAAAATTACATCCTCGATTTCAAGGCCACGAGGTACACCGCTCCAGATTCACAATCCTTTGGGTAGAGATACTTGATTTTACGGGCAACAAGTTCACCCGATTGATTTTCCAGGCTACAATCACACCTTTTCTTCTCGATTGAATACAAAGAAGTCTATAACTCTGAATAGCACCGGGATCTTGTTGAGATAGTGATAGAGAATCAAACCAGAGATGATCTAGTTAGATTCAATGGTGATTTCAGCAGAGTAATGGTAAAAATGTATATAAAGAAATGTGGAAGAAGAAGAGGAGTGAAATCAGAGAAAATATGATTGTAAATTCATTTAAAACAGCCCTATTTATAGTAGAACAACAACCATGTCCATTCGTGAAAGGATATGACGAATAGACACTTCCTTTGAAATTCAAACTTTTCAAATAAACTGTCACCTTGTCGACAAGGGGTCCTTGGGGTTGTCGACAAGCCTAAGTTATTTTTGGTAATTTATTTTTCTTTAAAAATAACTTCTATCTTATATTAAAACTATTTTAAACTTTATAAATATACTTAACTATGGTTAAAATACATAAATAACTATAGAGAATAATATTTTGGTATATATAAAATTTTACTATAATTTTATATTTAAATCTAAGTATAAATATTAAAAGTTAAATATATTATAATTAAAAGATAGTTTAAAACCAAGGATAATTTGATATTGAAAATAAAGATTATTTTGAGGCTAAAAGTATTTTAAAACCAGGATAGATGTTTTTGATTTAAAAAGGAAGATTTTGAAATCATTTTGAAAACAAGATATAATTTTGTAAAACATTTGAATAAAAGTTAGTGGATACAAAACAATGTTCCACTAGATTTTTCATAGGTTCCATCCTACTTAGGGTTCCATCCCTTTAACGGGCTTGAAGTGGATTCCATTCCACGAATAAAATGGATTTTAAGATGTCAGTGCTTTTTTAGGAGTTTTAACAAAATTCCTAACTAAATTACTTGTCTTGAAATCTTGAACTCTTGATAATCTTGATACTCATGAGTCTTGAATCTTGATATCTTCGATCTTGAGTTCATCGGTTCTTGTATCTCTATATTGTACAGTCTTCATTCTTTGGTACCTGTATATATATCCTGTATATACATATATATCTAAACAATAATGTTAGTATTTATATTTTATAATCTTATTCTAAGGTTGTTGTCATCAAACCTACTTCTCAGGGACTAACAATCTGCACATTTTTGATGACGACGACCTTTTTTTATAAAATATTACTTCTATCCTAATAACTCCCCCTAAAACTATTAACTTCCCCTTAATCTATTCCTAACTATCCTATTTTATACTTCTCCCTCTTTGTCATCAACAAAAACTAACTCCAAACTATATAACTCCCCCTTATTCTTGTACTAAAGCACATGCATTAATAAATATATAATGGAGTATATAATAGATAGATTAAGAGATAATTATACTCATAGACATGATAACTAATCAAAGATCATATAAATATCAATGTGTATTTATACATATTATGTTTTGCACACCAATTATCAATCCACACCAAACCAAATCAAATCAAATCAATCCAAGCAATCAATTCAAATCAAACAAAGCAATAAAATCAAACATTACAAGGAAATTCCATCCATCCTTCTTTTCTAAATATAGGGTCTCTTTTAATGACATCCCAAGTTTCATTTTCACTGGTGAGAGAGACTGGAGGATGTGCTTCATTATCATCTTTGTGCAGGGAGGAAATCATCCATCGAATCGCATCAAAATGTTTATCTTGTTCCTTGATCATCTGCATTTGACTCAACTCTAAGTCTCGCTGATTACGGAGAATGAAAGAAAGAATATTCTTGAAAGAATTAAGGGTTTCTTCAAGATTCTCGGTCAAACTATGAATTGGATCGGCCATATTTGAGTTTGTGAGAAGAAATATAGATAGAGTAGATAAGAAATGATTTTGAGTGATGAATTCTGGAAGAAATATGTATTTATAGGTGTAGAAATATGTTTGAAATGAATAGACACAAGGTAGTTATTCAAATTTCAAATTTCAAATGAAAAGTCATTTTTGACCAGTACGTGTCGACAAGGTCTATAGGGGGTTGTCGACAGGGGTCAGTTAATTTTGATGACTCATTTTGATTTTGTGAATAATTGTGTATATATATATATATATTTATATAATATACTAACATTTATTCTGGAGATAAGATAAGCTAGATAACAGAAAAGTAATTCAATTTCATTTCATAATAGAACGATACAATGATTAAACATTAAGAACTACACGAACATTCAAATTAAAACAAACTAAAACCAATACAACATGACATGAAAAGGTAGAACTAGTTAGAGGATGATGAAGATAATCCAAGCTTCTTGCCGACTTTGGAGAAAAACTTGTTCATCTTGAATGACATTTTATCCAATTTCTTACTAACGAACCGTTTAAGAGTCCGTTGATTCTCAACAATGGTCTTTTGATTTTTGAGTAAGGTTTTGTTGGTTGGATTAGAGGGATAGTCAATACTTTCCAAGGATGTTTCACCTTCTTCTTCTTCTTCTTCTATTTCCATTTCATCCCCTTCTTCTTCTTCTTCCTCCTCTTCCATCTCGTCATGAGCCAAACGCTCTTCCTTTTTGGCAAGAGTCTTATATGGTTGAAAAACATATGGAATTTTCATAAGAGAAATGTTTGAGTGATTAAAAACTTTTCTTGAAATTTTTTTTCTCCTTTGAAATCCACTCCAAAATAATTAAAAATCCGAGTGAGATAGATTCCATGATACAAAGTGTTTTCACCCACTTTAAAAATTTTGGGACGAAGTTCATCCAAAATAACTTGCACCCAATTAATATCATAATTTCCAAAAATAGCAAAAGTGCTTTGCAAACTTTTGAATTTGGATTGTTAAAACTCCCCGATCTTGGGGTCAAAGTATGTTGTAAAAGAAGATTAACAATTCTTGCTTTTGGTCGAAAGTTTCGATTTATGAATTCAAAGTTATCATCTCCTTTGAAAATGTGACGAAATGTCTCATGATCATTTTCATCGATATTAAAACTAGAAAGATCCATTCCCGTGCTCTTGCAATTGAGAATGGTACCCAAAACATCACAATTTAAAACGATTCTAGTGCCTTTGACACTACTCCAAATTTCATCATCATTTCAATTATAAAATCCACGGTTGAGATTTGCATAGAAAATTTTAACAAGATTTGGATAACAAACAAAGTCATTTTGTGAAGCATCAACAAGACTAAGAACTTGGTTGTTTGCAAAAAGAGAATCATTTCATAAGTAGAGAAATCTTAAAATAAAGCAAACTTTCCAGGATGGACTTTTCCATAGTTAACATAGTTGATATATGCTTTTATAGCCTCCGGATTATTGAAAAGTTGCTCTTTTATATTTCTAGAAAGTCTCGTTGTGGAAGGGTTGCTTGAAGAAGCCATTAGAGTAGAGAGTAGAGAGCTTGATATTTTGAAATAAGAGTTTGAATTTGAAAATGAAAGTGAAAAGTTGTGATAAGAGATAGTAAATAAATAGATTCTCAAGGGACAGGTTCTCTGGTCAAAAGGTGACTTTTCAGAGACTTGAATAAAGTGAAAAGATGGAGAGAAATTCAAACATTTGAATTCAAATTTGAATTTCAAATTTCTGTACCCTTGTCGACAACGTGGGGGGGCCCTTGTCGACAGGTGTCTCTGAATTTTCATGATTTATTTCTCTTAAGCATTCTAATATATATGTACATGTATATATATATATTATTTTTAATGTCTATATAATATCTAGAATATTACTAGAATTATAGTATATTCCATAAAATATTATGATACTATTTAAAAATAAAAATAAAATAATAGTAAAAATATAATAAAATAATAATAAATTTTTTAAAATTCAAATGACACACCAATTCAAAATCAACCAATCAAACATCCCATCCTAAGCATGCAATTTCAGCTAATGTATTGTAAACGCGTACCTTTTTCTGAGTCTGTTTCTTTGAATTCGTCGGAGTCGTGAACTGCCGTGAAACACATATTTGAATTATCTGTCTTCTGATCATCATCGCTTGAGGACGAGTCTTAGTCATCTAGAGTAGCGGTAAATGCATGTTTTCTTTTCTTTGCGGAATCATTGTTTATAGGAAGATTTTTCTTATCTGGATGCGGACAGTCTCTTTTGATATGGCCTGGTTCATCACAGTTGAAACATTTGATATAGTTTGGCACTACATTCTGATTACCAGAGTTCTTATAGTTGTTTCTCTTGAGATTATTCATCTTTCTGTGTTTCAGGAATTTTCGAAAGTTCTTGGTCATAAAGGCTATCTCTTCATCATTATCGCTGTTTGAGTCTGATCCATCGGTCAATGCATTGAATGCAATTGATTTCTTTTCAGATGCTTTGCTTTCTCTTCTCCCAAGCATTTGGACTTCAAACGACATTAGATTTCCAATTAATTCTTCTACCTTTAAGGTACTGATGTCATTTGCCTCTTCGATCGCAAGTGTCTTTTGATCCCATTTTGGAGTAAGAGAATTTAAGATTTTTCTGACTTGATCTTCTTCCGAAAATACCTTTCCCAAGGATATTAGAGAATGCACAATATCTTGAAATCTACTATACATATCTGGAATAGACTCATTAGGATTCATTTTAAATAATTGAAATTGATTTGTGAGCATGGAAATTTTGGTCTGTTTAACTTTGCTTGTTACTTTGTGAGTAACTTGCAAAGTTTTCCAGATTTCATATGCAGACTTACAAACTGACACTCTATTAAATTCATTCCTATCAAGTGAACAAAACAGAATATTCATAGCTTTAGAGTTATTTTGTGCGACGGCCTTTTGCTCAGCAGTCCACTGTGCAAAACCAGTTGTGGGTTCAAAATATACAGTCTGTGTGATATTCCAAGTGTCTAGCCCTATAGATTGTAAATATATTTTCATCCTACATGCCCAATATGCATAGTTACTACCATTAAAAAGTGGTGGTCTGACAGTAGACTGACCTTCTACAAATGAACTAGTGACAGAGGTAATAGAACCAGTGTTGGTAGTAGTAACAGTACCAGTGTTGGTAGCCATTTTGAAAATTTTTCAAAATTCAGATTATGAAACTTTGAAAACCTTGCTCTGATACCAAATGTGAGAAATGCGGATTACGGATCTTAAGGCTAGAATTAACACTATAGGGGGGTGAATAGTGTTTTAAGGAATTACTAATTCTTTTTGAGTTTATCTTAATTTGAACACAAATGTATGCAATATTCAGACACAGATATGATCGCAGAATCAAACACAGATGCAGATATAAAGTAAAAGCAATAAAGGAAAGAACACACCGGATTTTATACTGGTTCAGAGTTACCCTACATCCAGTCCCGCAACACAAATACGGATTTCCTTTCAAAATCAATTCTTACAATTACACCCTCGATTTCAAGGCCACGAGGTACACCGCTCCAGATTCACAAGGGTAGAGATACTTGATTTTACAGGCAACAAGTTACCCCGATTGATTTTCGAGGCTACAATCACACCTTTTCTCGCTCGATTGAATACAAAGAAGTCTATAACTCTGAATAGCACTGGGATCTTGTTGAGATAGTGATAGAGAATCAAACCAGAGATGATCTAGTTAGATTCAATGGTGATTTCAGCGGAGTAATGGTAAAAATGCATATAAAGAAATGTGGAAGAAGAAGAGGAGTGAAATCAAAGAAAATATGATTGTAAATTCGTTTAAAACAGCCCCTATTTATAGTAGAACAACAGTCATGTCCATTCGTGAAAGGATATGACGAATAGACACTTCCTTTGAAATTCAAACATTTGAAATAAACTGTCACCTTATCGACAAGGGGTCCTTGGGGTTATCGACAAGCCTAAGTTATTTTTGGTAATTTGTTTTTCTTTGAAAATAACTTCTATCTTGTATTAAAACTATTTTAAACTTTATAAATATACTTAACTATAGTTAAAATACATAAATAACTATAGAGAATAATATTTTGGTATATATAAAATTTTACTATAATTTTATATTTAAATCTAAGTATAAATATTAAAAGTTAAATATATTATAATTAATAGATAGTTTAAAACCAAGGATAATTTGATATTGAAAATAAAGATTATTTTGAGGCTAAAAGTATTTTAAAACCAGGATAGATGTTTTTGATTTAAAAAAGGAAGATTTTGAAATTATTTTGAAAACAAGATATAATTTTGTAAAACAGTTGAATAAAAGTTAGTGGATACAAAACAATGTTCCACTAGATTTTTCGTAGGTTCCATCCTACTTAGGGTTCCATCCCTTTAACGGGCTCGAAGTGGATTCCATTCCACGGATAAAATGGATTTTAAGATGTCAGTGCTTTTCTAGGAGTTTTAACAAAATTCCTAACTAAATTACTTATCTTGAAATCTTGAACTATTGATAATCTTAATACTCATGAGTCTTGAATCTTGATATCTTCGATCTTGAGTTCATCAGTTCTTGAATCTCTATACTATACAGTCTTCATTCTTGAAATGACCCTCCTATTTCCACCCTAATTTCATAAGGATTTTTTTTTTTTTTTGCTAAGAGATGATATATAGATATATCATTCATTGCAAATATCTTTTCCAAGGTCATTTTCTTTTTCCAATAAACAAAATATATCCAGGATCAAAATAACTTACCAATATAAATATATCAGTGTATATCTAATAACATACACATACATATGAAGATGTATGTGATCTTCTTATCTAAGTTCAGAGTGTATACTTCATTTTTGTACAAGAACATTCTGTTTGATTTAGATTTTTAGCAATTCAGATAAATTATTGTATTCAGATTTTTGGCCATAATATCCACTAGAAACATGTACTTAAGTCTGTCATTAGGATTAAGAAATGATCAAGTAATAATCAGTGGTAAACAGGCTTTTAATATAGATGATTATGTTAAAGTCTGGATAACATCAAATTCAGTATAAAAGTAAGTGGATCCTAAGTGAACACAAGCAACATCTAGGCGTAATGGAAACGCGCCTAACTTATACATGAAAGGTCACGAGTTCGAGTGCTATGCTGGTCGGTTCAAACACAATTTTTGGTTTTTCTTTTTATTTTTCTCCTGTATGGTTAGAAATCTGATACCTACCTATAATTGTGCATATATATTTGATTTTGCCTATAACCTAACATACAAAACAATTCTTTTTACATAACTATTTTTAAAACCCATTCCTACAACTGTTTTAAGAATTTAAATTTATATTTTTGCCCAATTTATCAACATGTACACAGGTATTTATGTACATGTCATTACCTTTGCCCAGTTTCCAGAAAACTGAGTGAAACAATTGCTAAATGTACTATGCTTTGAAATGCATCTATATTTTCAAGATACAGTCTATCATGATCAACCAATACTTCATTTAGTTGAGGCTGGTTAACTCATGAGTCTTGTATATGCTATACACTAGTTCAAAAACAAGGGAGATACCTTTCATTTCATTCTATCTGAAGCTTTTAGAAAAACATTTTACTTTTCCTAATTCAATTCAGAAATGAATTCAGATTTATTTACAAAGCATTTCAGTAAAAAGAAAATAAAATCCTTTAAGTTTACTTCTTGCTAAATCCAGATTTTAGTTCTAAAACTCAGTGCTCTGTTATGTCTCAAGGTTAACTAATACATAATATAAATTATACAAAACAGTAGCTCAACTACATGTGCATATTTCTCTTCCAAACATTCATATCAATAATTAAAATCATTTCATTGTTTCCCAGTCAGATTTTTCCTTTGAGATTTTAAACCTTAGTGCATAACAATATATTTAACATGATACAACTAGTTCATCTAACCATAATAGAATTCATTACATGACTGGAAGTCTTAGAAACATAATATTTTTCCTGAATACATGCAGATATAATCAATTTAAACTCTTATTGAGACTAGCTAGCATGTTCATTCACTCCTCCATAAAAGCCATAACTTCATTTTTACTTAGTGCCTGGGTTACCTGAAAGAACATAAGTGGCTGCCTCATTTTAAAATGAGACACCCCAGATTCCATGAGCAAACAAGGGTCAGATCTATGATCTGGTATGAATAACATCAATTCATTCATGATATTAAGCAATAGAGAATATAAGGGTACTAACTTGTTATTTAAGCAAATTTCTGCAATCAAATATTTTAACATAGTATAATTAAGTTGATTCAGGTATGATATATTCACTTATCATTCCTTCACTTGCATACATAATCATGCAAACATGATTATCTATTGGCATCAATTTCATTTACTGGAATCATCTTGGTTCCATACCATTCAACCTAAGAAATATCCACATTCCTATTTCTTCATTTACAGGTTGTAATATTCAATTTAAATCCCTGCCTCATCTGCTATTAAGGAATCACTGGGACACATTGCAATGAACTAATTCACATCATTGCACAAAGATCTCAGGGCTTAAACAAACCATGTGCCAACTTGCATACTTCAAATATGACAAGCATTCCAGCAGTCATCTTGGCCTTCCCTTCCCTAGTTTATTTACTAGTGTATTGTCTTAAATCCTAACATCAAATATGCTAAGTGAACATGTCACTGCAAACATGGAAACATCCATAATTTCTTCTAGCATAATTTCCCCTCAGAAATAATCAGACAGTCATTTCCTAAATGGGGTCAATATGTCTTGATCTTAGTAAATATAAGAACATTTTCAACTGTAAAAGAGGCATGGCATGTTATACTGATCTGCAAGCCTTTATGATTGATTCAGATTCAAGATCTGGTTCAATCATAATTTTAGCTTGTGGGTTTTTTTTTTTTTGATTAAGGGCTCAGCACTTAGAAAATTTCTATTGCACCCTTAACATTTTTCTTTTCAAGCCTCAGCACTTATACCAAGTATAATGCAGCTCCAATCATTTTTATAAGGTTTCCATGCCATAGATCTATAACAGTTGAGAGTATTCTCTATATAATTTTTAAGATCCTAAACTTTAACATTTATGAGTATAAATAAAACAGTATGATACTCATCCAAAGACAAATGTCTCAACCAATCAAAGATCATCAAAATCATCCATATTAAATCATATCAGATTTAAAATAAAACATCCAAAAAGCATTGATGAAATCATATACATCAAAACCAGAAATACATAAATGGCAATATAAAAAGTGGCTGCCTCAACTCAGGTCTTAATGCCATGAACTCAGTGAGATTACTCACCTAAATGTTTCTTCTTATTAATCCAGAAAATTCTTGTTTGAGTGTTTTCTCCTTCCTTTCAATATTTTCTTCTTCTTTTCTTATTTTTATGCAGCTCGGGGTAAAATAATTCTACTGGCTAAACTGCCTATTTATAAGCATTTTTCCTCTAGGGTTTTATTGAAACAGAATTCCATTTCTGTCCTGGCTTAGCATCATGCACTTTTCATTCATATTACCCCGGCCATATTAACCAATTTAAAGGCTGCATTTTCTTTCTTTTACTTTTTCAGAAAATGGCCACTCACTTAGTCATGTCAAAAGTGTGACTATTCTATTTATTTTAATTATTTCTGAAAATCCCCTTTGCTATTTTTGCCTACACAAGCATATTGACTTGTATCACATTTCATGTCATTTTAATGTTATGGTTTCACTTGCTAATATATATATATGTACTTTTCAGTATTTAAAAATGTATATTTGTATACATATCTTATCTAGGCTTATTTTAATTCCTCTTTTAAATTCAGAAACATATGCACCTATATGTATACAAGTTTACAAATATATATATATTATTTTCTTTTCTGGGTTTTAAATAAATTTGTTTACTGATCTAAAGTAAAACTTACTTTTCTTATTTTCGAAGATGACCCATAAAATCTCAGAAATCAAATAACCAAGTTGCAAAATCATGTTTGTATTGCTCTTTAATTCTTGTTTTAAATCCAAGAAATCTGGAGTTCTTTCTTGTGCCATTTCAGTGTGCACGTGCACACATATACTTGCACACTATTTATTCCAGAAATTTCACCATATTTAAATCTAAATATTTCAAAATTAAATCATTTTACAAAAATGATTTTTCACAAAATTTTGGGGTATTACATTCACCCCTCCTTTTAGGAATTGTGTCCTCACAATTTTTCTAACATTTAGTAAGCATCATTTTTCTTTTCTGAAAACTTATCAAATATATGCATAAGCAAACAAATTCAACCATATCAACCATGCATAACAAATAATTTTTCCAGAAAAAAAAAATTACCTTTTAATTTGCAAAAAGCTTAGGATAATCCATTCTAATCTTATCCTCTAACTCCCATGTGCAGTCATTAGGATCACTACTCCACTGGATCTTAACTAGTTTCAAGGTTTTGCTCCTTAATTTCTTTTCTTCCTTGGCTATAATCCCCACTGGTTCTTTTTCATAAACCAAGTCAGGATTTATTTGAATTTTGGTAGGCTTTTCCAAAATGTCTTCCTTATCATGTATCCATTTTCTAAGTTGGGACACATGAAAAACATTATGCATTGCTTTCATCTCCTCTGGTAGTTCTAATTTGTAAGCCAATGAACCAATTCTTTCCAGAATTTTATAGGGTCCAACATACCTTGGTGTAAGCTTACCTTGCTTGCCAAATCTCATGACTTTCTTCATAGGTGAAATCTTGATGAAAACAAAGTCTCCCACTTCATATTCCACTTGCTTTCTCTTCCTATCTGCAAATTTCTTTTGCCTATCTTGAGCTGCTGCTATTCTTTTTCTTATTAACCCAATTTTCTCTGTGGTTTCTTTAACATATTCAGGTCCAAGAATAGCCCTTTCTCCAGCCTCTACCCAGCATATAGGTGATAAACATGGCTTGCCATATAAGGCTTCAAATGGTGCCATCCCTATGGTGCTTTGGTAACTGTTATTGTAGGTGAATTCAGCTAGATGGAGGTGGTCTTCCCAGTTGCCTCCAAAGTCCAGTGTACATGCTCTCAACAAATCCTCTAAGACTTTGTTCACCACCTCAGTTTGACCATCTGATTGTGGATGGTAGGCAGTGCTTAAGCACAATTCACTCCCCATAGCCTCTTGAAAACTTTTCCAAAATCTTGAGGTGAAGATGGTATCCCTATCACTCACAATGGTTTTGGGTATGCCATGCAACCTTACTACCTCTTTCATGAATATTTGAGCCAATTTTGGAGCATTTCTTTCTGTTTTAACTGGGATAAAATGTGCTACCTTAGTTAGCCTATCCACTATTACCCATATACTTGTGTTTCCCTTCTTAGATCTAGGAAGACCATCTATGAAATCCATAGATATATCCTCCCACTTCCACTGTGGTATACTAAGGGGTTGCAATAGTCCTGATGGCCTTTGTGTCTCTGCCTTGACTTGTTGGCAAGTCATGCACCTTGCAACATATCTGGCCACATCTGACTTCATCCCCTTCCACCAAAGATTTCTTTTCAAATTTTGATACATCTTGGTGCTACCTGGGTGTATGGAGTACTTACTCCTATGGTACCCATTTAATATTTCCTCTTTCAATTCTATATTTTCTGGAACACATATCCTATTTTTATTCCTTAAATAACCATTTTTATCAATTTGATAATTTATTACTTCCTCCCCTTTTGATATGAGCATTTTCTTTTCCATCATGTTTAAGTCTTGTTCCTGCATTTGTCCAATCTTAAGAAGTAAATCTGATTGCAGAGATATCATACTTAATTTTCCTTTACCTTTACCTTCTTCAATAGGCATCATTTGTTCCTCACTGTTTTCCTCAATTTCCAAATCAGTAAGTATAGACAAATCCCTAAACTCTTCCATCATCAACATGGCTACCTTGGCATGTTGTCTACTCAAGGCATCTGCAACTTTATTTGCCTTGCCTGGTGTATACAGTATATCTAGGTCATAGGCAGCTAGGAACTCTACCCATCTATGTTGCCTCATGTTCAAATCTTTTTGTGAGAATAAATATTTCAGTGCCTTATGATCAGTGTACAAAATGAATTTGGCACCTAACAAATAATGTCTCCAAAGTTTCAAAGCATACACAACTGCTGCTAGTTCAAGATCATGGGTTGCATACCTGGTTTCATGTGGCTTTAATTGCCTAGATGCATAGGCTACCACCTGGTCTTGCTGCATCAACACAGCCCCTAACCCAGAGCCACTTGCATCAGTGTATACAACCAAATTTTCATTTCCTTCTGGCACTCTCAATACTGGTGCATCAATCAGGGCTTCTTTTATTTTGATAAAAGCTTGCTCACATTTTTCTGTCCATACAAAGGCTTGGTTCTTTCTAGTTAAATTGGTAAGTGGTGATGATATTTTTGAGAAATCTTTTATGAATCTCCTATAATATCCTGCCATCCCCATAAATGATCTAATCTCACTGATGGTGCTAGGCCTTTTCCATGCTTGGATTGCCACTACTTTGTTAGGGTTTACTGATATTCCTTTGGCAGAGATGACATGCCCAAGGAAATGCACTTCTTCTTTCCAAAATGCACATTTTGAAAATTTTGCCTTTAAATCATTTTCCCTTAGTCTTGACAAAACTAAATGCAAATGATTTTTATGCTCTTCCACTGTCTTAGAATAAATCAAAATGTCATCAATAAAAATCAGTACAAACTTGTCTAGATAATCTCTAAATATTCTATTCATCAAATCAACAAAATATGAAGGAGCATTTGTCAAACCAAATGGCATGACCAAAAATTCATATAAGCCATATCTTGTGTTAAATGCAGTATACTTAACACTTGAGTCTTCAACCTTCATTTGATGGAATCCTGATGCTAAGTCTAGCCTAGAAAATATTTTAGCTTCACTGAGTTGGTCAAAGAGATCATCTATTCTAGGCAATGGGTATTTATTCTTGATGGTTACTTTATTTAGTTCTCTGTAATCTATGCACATTCTCAAGGTACCATCATGTTTTCTTACAAACACTACTGGAGAACCCCAGCAAGAATTGCTTGGCCTTATAAATCCCTTGCCTTCTAATTCTTCCAACTGATTTTTCAATTCTTACAGTTCACTTGGCCCCATTCTATAAGGTTTCTTGATTATTGGACTTGCTCCTGGAATGAGATTAATTTGGAACTCAACTGGTCTGTGGTGTGGAACACCCTTAACTTCCCCAAACACATCCAAGTATTCATTAACTATGGGAATTTCTTCAATGGTTAGTTCACTCAGATCTTTTTCTAAGTCAACTAAATGATACAATTTCCCTTCCTTAGCTATTTCACATAGAACTGTGATTCTCTGGCCTCTAGAATCTTGCAATGATATTGTGGATGAGTCTAAATTAATTATGGCTTTAAATTGCCTTAACCAATCTACCCCCAATATAACTCCTATATTTGGGTAATTTAAAACATATAAATTGGAAATAAAAATATTTCCTCCTATGTTTAACTCCACATCCACACAATTCATGTTCAAAACACTAGAACTCCCTAGGGGACTTTGTACAAGCAATGGGGTTTCAACCAATTTGCAGTTTAATTTTAACACTTTAACTAATTCATAGGAAATCAAAGAGTGTGTTGCTCCAGTATCATATACTACTGGTATGGGTATGGCACAAATGAGTAATGTACCTTCCACTTGGCCATGATTTTCAGCATCAATTTTCACTGCAGATTTGCCTTTTCCTTCCAAAGTTGCCAATTTCCCTTGCTGTTTATTCTCAGGACAGTTCCTCTTCATATGCCCCTCTTTCCCACATAGGTAGCATTTGAAGGCTCCTCCTTTTAACTCTGGGCACCTTGGTTTGATGTGTCCTTCTTTTCCACAATGATGGCAAACCAATTTCTTCTTAGTATCATTGGCTTTAGTATCTTTACTCTTCCTGTTGTCTGCCTCCTCCTTCTTTTTATCATAAGGGTGATATCTTCCCTTATCCTTCTTGTTGTTGCTCTTAAAATTCCTATATTTCTCTCTTTCTTTGTCATGTTGTTCCAGTTTCAAAGCCAGATCAATTACTTGATCAAATGTTCTATCTGCATATGGTAGCATAGCTCTGCTAAGTCCTGGGTTCATCCCTTTTATATACCTATCATTCTTGGATGCTTCATCTGCCACTAGCATTGCTCCATAATTAGATAGCCCCTCAAACTTTTGAGTGTATTCAGTGACATTCAAAGTTCCCTGCCTAAGTTTGATAAATTCTTCAAGCAAAATGGTCTTGGCTGATGCTGGTACAAATCTTGCCTCCAACATCTCCTTGAACTGATTCCAAGTGATTTCATTTTCATTTCTTCCAGCTATGATCACCTCCCACTAGCTTAAAGCTACCCCTTTCAGTTGTCTAGAAGCTACTTGCCTCTTTCTTTGGTCATCCAACTGCATGTCATTGAAAATCCTATCAAGTGTTCTCAACCATGCTTGAATTTCCATCACACTCTCTGTTCCTTCAAAACTCTTGCCTCCCAAATTGGAATAAGTCTTCAGTAGTTTTGAAAGCTCTTCATGTGGGTTCTCAGGCCTATGCCCAATTCCATCTCTTAAAACCCTCACAAATTCTTGCATATCAAGCATTTGAGGTGCACTGGTTCCTGCATTGTGATGAGATCCTCTTCCTACCATGTTCTGCTAACTAAATTCTGGGTAAATGGTATTAGTATATTATGAGTGCTTCTATAATTTCTAATTTCTTATCTAAATTATTTCATCCAAAACAAACAGACATTATACATTTCTATAATACTTAACAATCAATGCAACCAAGTGCTCTGATACCAACTGAAATGACCCTCCTATTTCCACCCTAATTTCATAAGGATTTTTTTTTTTTTTTTGCTAAGAGATGATATATAGATATATCATTCATTGCAAATATCTTTTCCAAGGTCATTTTCTTTTTCCAATAAACAAAATATATCCAGGATCAAAATAACTTACCAATATAAATATATCAGTGTATATCTAATAACATACACATACATATGAAGATGTATGTGATCTTCTTATCTAAGTTCAGAGTGTATACTTCATTTTTGTACAAGAACATTCTGTTTGATTTAGATTTTTAGCAATTCAGATAAATTATTGTATTCAGATTTTTGGCCATAATATCCACTAGAAACATGTACTTAAGTCTGTCATTAGGATTAAGAAATGATCAAGTAATAATCAGTGGTAAACAGGCTTTTAATATAGATGATTATGTTAAAGTCTGGATAACATCAAATTCAGTATAAAAGTAAGTGGATCCTAAGTGAACACAAGCAACATCTAGGCGTAATGGAAACGCGCCTAACTTATACATGAAAGGTCACGAGTTCGAGTGCTATGCTGGTCGGTTCAAACACAATTTTTGGTTTTTCTTTTTATTTTTCTCCTGTATGGTTAGAAATCTGATACCTACCTATAATTGTGCATATATATTTGATTTTGCCTATAACCTAACATACAAAACAATTCTTTTTACATAACTATTTTTAAAACCCATTCCTACAACTGTTTTAAGAATTTAAATTTATATTTTTGCCCAATTTATCAACATGTACACAGGTATTTATGTACATGTCATTACCTTTGCCCAGTTTCCAGAAAACTGAGTGAAACAATTGCTAAATGTACTATGCTTTGAAATGCATCTATATTTTCAAGATACAGTCTATCATGATCAACCAATACTTCATTTAGTTGAGGCTGGTTAACTCATGAGTCTTGTATATGCTATACACTAGTTCAAAAACAAGGGAGATACCTTTCATTTCATTCTATCTGAAGCTTTTAGAAAAACATTTTACTTTTCCTAATTCAATTCAGAAATGAATTCAGATTTATTTACAAAGCATTTCAGTAAAAAGAAAATAAAATCCTTTAAGTTTACTTCTTGCTAAATCCAGATTTTAGTTCTAAAACTCAGTGCTCTGTTATGTCTCAAGGTTAACTAATACATAATATAAATTATACAAAACAGTAGCTCAACTACATGTGCATATTTCTCTTCCAAACATTCATATCAATAATTAAAATCATTTCATTGTTTCCCAGTCAGATTTTTCCTTTGAGATTTTAAACCTTAGTGCATAACAATATATTTAACATGATACAACTAGTTCATCTAACCATAATAGAATTCATTACATGACTGGAAGTCTTAGAAACATAATATTTTTCCTGAATACATGCAGATATAATCAATTTAAACTCTTATTGAGACTAGCTAGCATGTTCATTCACTCCTCCATAAAAGCCATAACTTCATTTTTACTTAGTGCCTGGGTTACCTGAAAGAACATAAGTGGCTGCCTCATTTTAAAATGAGACACCCCAGATGCCATGAGCAAACAAGGGTCAGATCTATGATCTGGTATGAATAACATCAATTCATTCATGATATTAAGCAATAGAGAATATAAGGGTACTAACTTGTTATTTAAGCAAATTTCTGCAATCAAATATTTTAACATAGTATAATTAAGTTGATTCAGGTATGATATATTCACTTATCATTCCTTCACTTGCATACATAATCATGCAAACATGATTATCTATTGGCATCAATTTCATTTACTGGAATCATCTTGGTTCCATACCATTCAACCTAAGAAATATCCACATTCCTATTTCTTCATTTACAGGTTGTAATATTCAATTTAAATCCCTGCCTCATCTGCTATTAAGGAATCACTGGGACACATTGCAATGAACTAATTCACATCATTGCACAAAGATCTCAGGGCTTAAACAAACCATGTGCCAACTTGCATACTTCAAATATGACAAGCATTCCAGCAGTCATCTTGGCCTTCCCTTCCCTAGTTTATTTACTAGTGTATTGTCTTAAATCCTAACATCAAATATGCTAAGTGAACATGTCACTGCAAACATGGAAACATCCATAATTTCTTCTAGCATAATTTCCCCTCAGAAATAATCAGACAGTCATTTCCTAAATGGGGTCAATATGTCTTGATCTTAGTAAATATAAGAACATTTTCAACTGTAAAAGAGGCATGGCATGTTATACTGATCTGCAAGCCTTTATGATTGATTCAGATTCAAGATCTGGTTCAATCATAATTTTAGCTTGTGGGTTTTTTTTTTTTGATTAAGGGCTCAGCACTTAGAAAATTTCTATTGCACCCTTAACATTTTTCTTTTCAAGCCTCAGCACTTATACCAAGTATAATGCAGCTCCAATCATTTTTATAAGGTTTCCATGCCATAGATCTATAACAGTTGAGAGTATTCTCTATATAATTTTTAAGATCCTAAACTTTAACATTTATGAGTATAAATAAAACAGTATGATACTCATCCAAAGACAAATGTCTCAACCAATCAAAGATCATCAAAATCATCCATATTAAATCATATCAGATTTAAAATAAAACATCCAAAAAGCATTGATGAAATCATATACATCAAAACCAGAAATACATAAATGGCAATATAAAAAGTGGCTGCCTCAACTCAGGTCTTAATGCCATGAACTCAGTGAGATTACTCACCTAAATGTTTCTTCTTATTAATCCAGAAAATTCTTGTTTGAGTGTTTTCTCCTTCCTTTCAATATTTTCTTCTTCTTTTCTTATTTTTATGCAGCTCGGGGTAAAATAATTCTACTGGCTAAACTGCCTATTTATAAGCATTTTTCCTCTAGGGTTTTATTGAAACAGAATTCCATTTCTGTCCTGGCTTAGCATCATGCACTTTTCATTCATATTACCCCGGCCATATTAACCAATTTAAAGGCTGCATTTTCTTTCTTTTACTTTTTCAGAAAATGGCCACTCACTTAGTCATGTCAAAAGTGTGACTATTCTATTTATTTTAATTATTTCTGAAAATCCCCTTTGCTATTTTTGCCTACACAAGCATATTGACTTGTATCACATTTCATGTCATTTTAATGTTATGGTTTCACTTGCTAATATATATATATGTACTTTTCAGTATTTAAAAATGTATATTTGTATACATATCTTATCTAGGCTTATTTTAATTCCTCTTTTAAATTCAGAAACATATGCACCTATATGTATACAAGTTTACAAATATATATATATATTATTTTCTTTTCTGGGTTTTAAATAAATTTGTTTACTGATCTAAAGTAAAACTTACTTTTCTTATTTTCTAAGATGACCCATAAAATCTCAGAAATCAAATAACCAAGTTGCAAAATCATGTTTGTATTGCTCTTTAATTCTTGTTTTAAATCCAAGAAATCTGGAGTTCTTTCTTGTGCCATTTCAGTGTGCACGTGCACACATATACTTGCACACTATTTATTCCAGAAATTTCACCATATTTAAATCTAAATATTTCAAAATTAAATCATTTTACAAAAATGATTTTTCACAAAATTTTGGGGTATTACAATTCTTTGGTACCAGTATATATATCCTGCATATACATATATATCTAAATAATAATGTTATTATTTATATTTTATAATCTTATTCTAAGGTTGTTGTCATCAAAACCAAATTCTCAGAGACTAACAACCCGAGCATAAAGCAAAACACAAAACACTCGAGTCAGGATTAACATTCTTATACCAGTAAATTCAACTCAAGTGCAATGTCAACTGAAATACAAATAACTTAAAGGATGTTTGGGATTCCCGTCCTTTAAGGATCCGTTAAACTATCTACATACATAGTACAATACACTACATAGATAATTTCTATAGTAAAGTAAACTATTAAAATAGCGTTAAGGCGTTACCCATATCCCTCTTAACACATTTTATATAAATTCCGTAGTCTATATAGTACTGTAAACTCCAGAAAATCAGTGGGTTATCAGGGAGCACTCCATAGGTATGACACAAAACAAACTCGTAGAAGGCGTGATAAGGCATGTGGCAAGGCACGCAAGGCAATGCCAGGGTAGGATTCTACCGTTTGCACTCCCGGACTGGTGGTAACGCTGAGCAGCTACTATCGCCCACCTCGAGACACACTCCCAAATCAAAGGTGCACCCAATCAAATCACAAAGTAATAGAATGGTATCGAAGAAGCATGCTCGATCGGAGGTGCGACCTCACTTGGCCCGGTATAGCTCCTATTTTAGCTACATCAAGCTGACTCGCGGGAGTCAGGGCTGCGTTAATACCTCATACAGAATCTTCGCCAAACCATCCTACTTCGTTCTGGAATCTCCACCATATACACATTTTTTAAAGTGGTTTTCGGTATTGGCAGAGAGTATGACAATATCCGATCCCGGTTTCTTAAACAACCAAATCCTTATTTCACACCTTGGTCATTTCATAAAATCACTTTTATAATCATTTCAAATAGTTCATATTTCATATCAAAATATCATATTCATTTCAAAAATCACATCACTTTCGAAATCATATTCACTTTCGAAATCATTATTCACTTTGGAAATCATATTCACTTTTGAAATCATATTTATTTCCAAAATCATAACCACAAAATAGGTTGAACCGTCATATCAAAATATTCGCATTTAAATCCATTAAATCTAAACCATAACAGTTCCAACTTAAACAGTTTAAATATTGAAAATAGTTTATATATATTGAAATAGTTATAAATTAAAAATAGTTTATATATTTAAAAATAGGTTATAGATTAAAATAGTTCATATATTAAAATAGTATATATATATTAAATCATATATATCGAAAATAGTTTCAAGTTAGAATTGTTTCTTCCAATTTCACAAATCAATTCAAATCAACTATAATTCCAAAATTCAATTTAAATCAATCTCAGTTCAACTATTTTAATTAAAAAGGTTAAAGGTTCAATTCAAATTCTCATTAAAACCATTTTTAATTTATATCGATTTCAAATCCAGGTTTGAACTATAAATTTAAACCACTTTAAATTCAATAGGTTTCAAAGTTTAAATATTCAAACATTTATAATAACTCAATTTGATAAATTCATTTATATTTCAAAATTCAACTTTTAATTTTATTTAAATTTGAAATATTCACTTAATACTTTTAATAACATAAATCCCAAATTACAAAATTAAAATCAAATTATTCAATTTAATTTTATTTAAATTTAAAATATCCATTTAATCCTCTTTAATCAAAATTAAGTTATCAAGTTATAAAAATCATATCTTTAAAATATCAAAATCAACAAGTCCAAATCAATTCTTATTTATATTCAATTCTTAACAAATTAAATTACAAGTCAACTTAATTTATCTTTCCAACCTTTATCTTATTAAAGTTATTACAAAAATATATTTTCAAAATAAACATAAATTTTAAATAAATATTTAAACATATTATATATTAGTTAAACTAAATATTATTATATTAATTTTTTTTAAATCTTAATTATATATTTTAAAAATAATAAAGTTATAAGTAAAGTTTTGTAATTTAGAATTTCAAACTTAATTTATAAATTTGAAATTTCCAAAATGTTTAATTTTAAAAATCTAAATTTTAAGCATATATTAAAATTAAAATATCTTTATATTATATTCTAAAAATCAAAATTTAATAAAACCCATATATTTCCTTTCAAAACATTGGAAATCATTTTTCAAAAATAGACCAACGGTGTCCGTATATAATTTTCTATCCTATGGTCAAGTGATACAGATATTTATCATTTCAATCCGCAATAATTTAATATTTACGGGTATATATCATTTCAATCCGCAATCCCAAAATTCAAAATCAATGAAAAATCACTTGGGTTTATCATTTTAACCCATAACGATTTTCCCTAATCTATAATATCGTTTGGGTATGTATCATTTCAACCCATAGGGAATTTCTAAACTAACAACTTGCAGAGTGAGAACAATAAAATAATACTATAAAATGACATACATATCAATAGTAGACATATATCTTCATTAGCAATTTAAATATAATATATATAACATGTTATGGTGTCGTATGTCATAGGTAAACAATTGTAGATAATGACATATCATATTTAACAATTAAATAACTAACAATTCAAATTTAACCACATATTTCAATCGTTATTTCATGTGAATTTAATTTACTAAATATAAGAATGTTAATCGTGAGTGATTGCTCACCTTTCCAGGCTAGAGAAACAATGATGGCGAAGAAGGTGATACAGACACGCATGCGGATACGGACACGAGCAAAGCAAAGCAAAAGCTGCAGAGATTTCCGAATAGCAATGAACACAACAACAAACTAGAGATCGATGAACCAAATCAAGGCTAGCTAGAGGTTAATGGAAACAATATATATACATATTTATATGAAATATATCTATATATATTATATTTTAAAATCAATATTTAATTAAAAACACATATCAAAATAATATCTATCTATCTATATATATATATATTAAAACCAACCCATATTAAAATAAAATCTTTATATATACATATTTTAAAATCAACATTTAATTTTTAACACATAATAAACTAAAATCTCTATATGTTATATATAAACTTTATATTTACTTCTCTGATATGAAACTTAAATCATACACTTTCGAAAAGCAAAATGGAATTGAAAGCGAAAAAATGAGCAGGCAAAAGCTTATACATGTACATACAAAAGCTTGTATATATACATATATAAGAAAAAGGAGTAGTAGGGTGTTGCTAATGCATGAGGTGTTCACGTCAGTGGCTGTCTAGGTTGAGGCCGGGTTAGATGGCAGTTCGACTAGGCTATGGCTCGAGACAGGTGGTGATGGGGCGGTCACTGGATAATTCAGGCATGGTAGGGTTGCTGTGCTGGCGGGTAGCGTGGCGGAGCATGTGCGGTGAGACAAGGTGGTGAGATGGAAGAGGCGCTTGCGTGGAGGGAAGCTGTGGCAGTTGCAACAAGGTGGGGAAACGGGTCGGGGAAGTGGTGTCGGCTGAGCGATGGATCTGTCGA
The DNA here is from genome assembly GCA_030737815.1 of Allium fistulosum. Taxonomy (NCBI): domain Eukaryota; kingdom Viridiplantae; phylum Streptophyta; class Magnoliopsida; order Asparagales; family Amaryllidaceae; genus Allium; species Allium fistulosum. Next base: position 790,217,097 of record CM060902.1, on the reverse strand, counting down.
GTGTGGGGCAGAGGATGGTTACGGTTGCTAGGTTGGTGATGTTTGCATGGATCAGCGTGCAGTGAGAAAGGTTAGAAATGGTGGATGCAGGCTGTCAGTTGTGGGGAAGGTGATGGGTTTTAGGGAATGCAGCGGTGAGAGGATGAGGGAAAGGCCGGTTTGCAAAGGTGATGGTTGGTCTATGGTGGTTGGCGTGGAGGTACGCGCGGTGGTTGCAAGTTGTAGAGCAAGGCTTGAATGGGAAGGGCAGAGTAGAGAGAGGCGAATAGGGACTAGCTGAGCTTTAGCAACATATATATTTTACTTTAATTATTATTTTTCAATAGCAAAGCATAATGAAACGAAGGGAGGAAAATGAAAGGCCAGAAATAAATATCGAAATGGTAGGAAAATAAAGAGTCAGATGTTAAATTTTAGAATTTATTAATAGTTAGTGGTTGTTAACATTTCCTGATGTACAAACGAAAGAACAAAGGAAAGCCAATGGCTCAAAATACGGAACCGGTACAGTAAATCATTTTTCCGAATTTGCCGCTTACCAGACACCGAAATGCACAAATGAATATTCTACGGAGATCAGTACAACGAGATGAACAGAATGGTACACAGATATCAACGATACGATCAACTTATCAAAAGTCGATATTTGCTGCGAAAACTATTGCTAAATCGCCGAAAATAAGATAAACGGAGCTAGAACAGTCCAAAGTTGGCAAAACGAAATACGACGTCTCACTCAGAAAATGATTTACATTTTTATTGTGTAAAAATATTCAGATTTCGAAAACATTTTATTTTTATCAATTTAACCGATTTTTAAATTGAAATTGAAAATTACACAACATAACTTACTTTCATATTGTCAGATGAAAATCTGCCATTTACTACGTTTAAATAGACGTATTCCAAATATCAAATTTTCATTGCAAATTTAATTATTTATTTTCATGAATAATTTAGTTAATTACGTTATATAAATTGTTAAAATTTCCGGGTTATTACACTCTCTCCCATTCAAAACTTTTCGTCCCCGAAAAGGAATGAGATAGGAGAATAGAAAGAACGGAAAGGAAAGATAGATTCGAATACATAGTACCGGATACAACAATCAATTTAAAACCATACAAATTTCATTTTGGACATCTTATTATTTATATTTATATTGTATATTATTCAATTACATGTTCACATTAACATTCAAACTTTTCCCATGTAAGTTTTATTAATGTTTCTGAATGTAATTGAGCATTATACAAATTTACCTTTTATCTACAACATTTCTATTAAGCAAAATTTAGTTTGAACATTTTTATTACTTAAGTTTTCTCTTGTATAACCTTCAATTACATATTCACATTAACATTTTAACTTTTTGAATATTTCAGGTAAGTTATATATATGTTTTAGAATGAAATTGAGTATTATACAAATAAATTTTATCCTAGTTCAAATGTTTCAAGTTATTTCAATTCCATTTCTTATTTTAGACACTCCAATTATTCAAAAAAAATTGCTTCATTTCAATAATTAAAAAACATTACTTAACATAGACTTAAGAGTTAAATTTCCGGTTTAACTTCAAACTATTTTAAATAAATATATACGTATATATATTTTATACATAAAATCATACTCAAGAAATTCAAATCAAATCCATTTTCCAAAATAAACGTGTAGCCAAACTACTAAGTAGTCTCCTTATTTTGAGACTCGAAAATGAATGTCGATGATGCTGCAGTCATCACCGAAATTATTTCCCAGCGACATAAGAGGAGAATACTGACTTACTTCTTTTAAATTTCTTTGGAAACAATTTTCATTCAAAAATAATTTCAAATAATATATATTTCCAAAACTTTGAAAACCAAATTTTGAAAAGCACCGGAAATTTAATTCTCAAATCTTTAATTTTAAATTCATTTCATTTGCAAATCAGATTTATAAACCATGTTTTAAAAATTTCAACACCTTATAAGATACAACAATAGTTAATGGTTTAGTAATGTTGACAAATAATAAATGATAATCTAGTATTATCATTTATAACAACCAATCCATTTAACTATCTAATTTTAATTTCAAAAAATTGTACTCTTTATATATAAATATAATCATAAAATTATTTCATTTACCAATTTTTGAAAACAATATTGTGTCAGTTTGCTCTATTCAAGTGTTTTGGAATTCCTGTTGATAGTGTTAGCCAGACGAATCGATCAAACCCAAAATTCAAACTTAACAACTCAAACAATACAATATAAATTTTTTTATATCAATAACAAATGATAGTATGATTCAATTACAATATAAAACAACTCAAAATTCTCACATAGGATGATTCAAGAATGGATTTTAGAACAAGGATAGAGATTCAAAATTAGAGGGACCCTAATCAAAGAGAATTCTAACTACGAAGATAGGCTCGAGAGGAAGATAAGATAATTAAATTACAAACGAGGAGAGATGGATAGACTTATATTAATCGCGTCGACTTTATCTGGGTCAACCGAGACTTAGAAAAACGAGAATATCATCGACGAAAGTGGGGACAAACTTGCTGAGAACACCGCGGAAACGCGATTCATGAGATCGACGAAGATGACAGGAGCATTGGTTAATCCAAAGGGTATGACTAACCATTCATAGAAACCATTCGTATAAGAGGAAGGACAATTGGTCGAGCTCTAGGAATAAGATAGAGGCGGAATTCAATTTCCCGCATAAGAGGAAGATAAATGACTACACCATAACATCAGGTTAATCCCTGATTATTGGAGTGGAGTCAAGATCACTAGCCTGAGCACCCAGTGGACAAATGAAACTGCCTATAAAAATTCCGAGGCAATCTACATTCGATCACAAGAGAATCACCCTGGTCGTCTACTAGAGAAACGATTTGGGCTTTGCATGAAATAATAGCATCAAAATTGAGGTCATAGAAATCTTCAGTAAATCGATGCCTGTTGTAAAGGAGTTTAACCCCTTTACAAATTATACTAAAGTTGGCGGGACCGCTGATGGTATTAGTCACACACACAAGGACGAAGTTGCCAATTGAGGTAGCAAGATGTGCTCAAATTTATAATAGAGATCAACAGAAATGAAGCTATGGGATGCTCTAGTATCAAGAAAAACACGAACAAGAAATGACAAGAATGGATTTCAGAATAAAGAGGAAAGTTCAAAAATTCAAAAGAAATCCTAATCAAAGAGGATCATAACAAAGAATTTCAAGCTCGAACGAAGATGATTCTGTAATTAATTTTTACTCATTCTAAGGTATTACTACCCTATGTCTAATGAGTTTTACTCCATATGCTAAGTTTTGCCTAAACCAGAGCTCTGATACCAACTGTAACAACCTGCTATTTCGAACCATTCAAATCGACAATCATCCACATATGTCGGACTTGAATTGCTTAAAACAATAGATTGTTAATTTGTATTTGACAAAACTTAGCATATATAGTAAATAAATCAATCACAGAATCAAAGACACAGAGTAATACAACAATAAGCAGCTAAATGGATAAATAGTAGTTCATGAAGCTACTACAGAACATCAGAGTCTAATACAATAGAAATCTAACACATAGAAGTCTCAATACAAGAAAATGACAAGTCTGAACATAAACTGAACAACTGAAATAGCTGAAAATTGAGTAGAAACAATAGATCTTCAAGCAAAGCTCCAAGCTCCAAAGGCAAGTCTCAAATGCTGTGACATTCATTCTGACTTGAGCATAAAGCAAAACACAAAACACTCGAGTCAGGATTAACATTCTTATACCAGTAATTCAACTCAAGTGAAATGTCAACTGAAATACAAAATAATTTAAAGGATGTTTGGGATTCTCGTCCTTTAAGAATCCGTTAAACCATCTACATACATAATACAATATGCTACATAGATAATGTCTATAGTAACATAACTATTAAAATAGCGTTAAGGCGTTACCCATATCCCCCTTAACACATTTTATATAAATGCCCTAGTTTATACAGTACTGTAAACTCCACCAAACCGGTGGGCTATCAGGGAGCACTCCATAGGTAGGACACAAACCAAACTCGTAGAAGGTGCGATAAGGCATGTGGCAAGGCACGCGAGGCAATGCCAGGGTAGGATTCTACCGTTTGCACTCCCGGACTGGTGGTAACACATAACAGCTACTACCTCCCACCTCGAGAGACACTCCCAAATCAAAGGTGCACCCAATCAAAATCACAAAGTAATAAAATGGTATCGAAGAAACATGCTCGATCGGAGGTGCGACCTCACTTGGCCCGGTATAGCTCCTATTTTAGCCACATCAAGCTGACTCGCGGGAGTCAAGGCTGCATTACTACCTCATACAGAATCGTCTGCAAACTATCATACTTCGTTCTGGAATCTCCACCATGTACACAATCGTTAAAGTGGTTTTCGGTATTGGCAGAGAGTATGACAATATCCGATCCCGGTTTCTTAAACAACCAAATCCTTATTTCACACCTTGGTCATTTCATAAAATCACTTTTATAATCATTTCAAATAGTTCATATTTCATATCAAAATATCATATTCATTTCAAAAATCACATCACTTTCGAAATCATATTCACTTTCGAAACCATTATTCACTTTGGAAATCATATTCACTTTTGAAATCATATTTATTTCAAAAATCATAACCACAAAATAGGTTGAACCATCATATCAAAATATTTGCATTTAAATCCATTAAATCTAAATCATAACAGTTCCAACTTAAACAGTTTAAATATTGAAAATAGTTTATTTATATTGAAATAGTTATAAATTAAAAATAGTTTGTATATTTAAAAATCGGTTATAGATTAAAATAGTTCATATATTAAAATAGTATATATATTAAATCATATATATCGAAAATAGTTTCAAGTTAGAATTGTTTCTTCCAATTTCACAAATTAATTCAAATAAAATTTAATTCCAAAATTCAATTTAAATCAATCTCAGTTCAACTATTTTAATTAAAAATGTTAAAGGTTCAATTCAAAATCTCATTAAACCATTTTTAATTTATATCGATTTCAAATCCAGGTTTGAACTACAAATTTAAACCACTTCAAACTCAATAAGTTTCAAAGTTTAAATAATCAAACATTTACAATAACTCAATTTGATAAATTTCATTTATATTTCAAAATTCAACTTTTAATTTTATTTAAATTTGAAATATTCACTTAATCACTTTTAATAGCATAAATCTCAAATTACAAAATTTCAATTAAAATCAAAATATTCAATTCAATTTTATTTAAAATGAAAAATATCCATTTAATCCTCTTTAATCAAGATCAAGTTATCAAGTTATAAAAATCATATCTTTAAAATCTCAAAATCAATAAGTCCAAATCAATTCTTATTTACATTCAATTCTTAACAAATTAAATTACAAGTCAACTTAATTTATCTTTCCAACCTTTATTTTATTAAAGTTATTACAAAAATCTATTTTCAAAATAAATATAAATTTTAAATAAATATTTAAACATATTATATATTGGTTAAAGTAAATATTATTATATTAATTTTTTTAAATCTATTTTAAATCTTAATTATATATTTTAAAAATAATAAAGTTATAAGTAAAGTTTTATAATTTAAATTTTCAAACTTAACTTATAAATTTAAAATTTCCTAAACATATAATTTTAAAAATATAAATTTTACACATATATTAAAATTAAAATATCTTTATATTATATTCTAAAAATCAAAATTTAATAAAGCTCATATATTTCCTTTCAAAACATTGGAAATCAATTTTCAAAAATATACCAACGGTGTCCGTATATAATTTTCTATAATATGGTCAAGTGATACGGATATTTATCATTTCAATCTGCAATAATTTAATATTTACGGGTATATATCATTTCAATCCGCAATTCTAAAATTAAAAATCAATGAAAAATCGTTTGGGATTAACATTTCAATCCATAACGATTTTCCCTAATCAATAATATCGTTCGGGTATGTATCATTTCAACTCATAGGGAATTTCTAAACTAACAGGGAACTTGCAAAGTGAGAACAATAAAATAATATTATAAAATGACATACATATCAATAGCAGGCATATATCATCCTTAGCAATTTAAATATAATATATATAATAGGTTTTGGTGTCATATATCATAGGTAAACAATTGCAGATAATAGCATATCATATTTGTAAATAACTAACAATTCAAATTTAACCACATATTTCAATCGTCATTTCATGTGAATTAAATTTACTAAATATAAGAATGTTAATCGTGAGTGATTGCTCACCTTTCGAGGCTAGAGAAACTACGATGGCAAAGAAGGTGATACAGACACGCACGTGGATACGGACACAAGCAAAACAAAGCAAAAGCTACAGAGATTTCCGAATAGCGACGAACAAAGCAACAAACTAGAGATCGATGAACCAAATCAAGGCTAGCTAGAGATTGATGGAAACAATATGTATACATATTTATATGAAATATATATCTATATATATTATATTTTAAAATCAATATTTAATTAAAAACACATATCAAAATAATATCTATATATAAATTTTAAAACCAACCCATATTAAAATAATATCTTTACATATACATATTTTAAAATCAACATTTAATTTTTAACACATAATAAACTAAAATCTCTATATATATTATATAAACTTTATATTTACTTCTCTGATATACAACTTAAATCATACACTTTCCAAAAGAAAAATGGAATTGAAAGCAAAAAAATGAGCAGGCAAAAGCTTATACATATACATACAAAAGCTTGTATATATACTTATATAAGAAAAAGGAGTAGGGTGTTGCTAATGCATGAGGTGTTCACGTAAGTGGCTGTCTAGGTTGAGGCCGAGTTAGATGGCAGTTCGGCAAGGCTATGGCTCGGGACAGGTGGCGATGGGGCAGTCACTGGATGGTTCAGGCATGGTAGGGTTGCTGTGCTGGCGGGCAGCGTGGCAGAGCACATGCGGTGAGACAAGGTGGTGAGATGGAAGAGGCGCTTGCATGGAGGGAAGCTGTGGCAGTTGCGGCAAGGTGTGGAAACAGGTCAGGGAAGTGGTGTCGGTTGAGCGATGGATCTGTAGCGTGTGGGGCGAAGGATGGCTACAATTACTAGGTTGGTGATGTTTGCATGGATCAGCGTGCGGTGAGAAAGTTTTGAAATGGTGGATGCAGGCTGTCAGATGTGGGGAAGGTGATGGGTTTCAGGGAATGCGGCGGTGAGAGGATGAGGGAAAGGTCGGTTTGCAAAGGAGATGGTTGGTCTGTGGTGACTGGCGTGGAGATACGGGCGGCGGTTGCAAGTTGAAGAGCAAGGCTTGCATGGGAAGGCCAGAGTAGAGAGAGACGAACGGGGACGAGCCGAGCTTCAGCAACATATATATTTTACTTTAAATTTTTTTTCAATAGCAAAGAAAAATGAAACGAAGGGAGAAAAATGAAAGGCCATAAATAAATATCGAAATTGTAGGAAAATAAAGAGTCAGAAGTTGAATTTCATAATTGATTAATAGTTAGTGGCTATTAAAATTTCCCGATGGACAAACGAAGGGACAAAGGAAAGCCAAAGGCTCAAAATACGGAACCGGTACAACAAATCGTTTTGCCGAATTCGCCGCTTACTGGACATCGAAATGCACAAATATATATACTACAGAGATCAGTACGAAGAGATGAACATAATGGTACACAGATATCAGCGATACGATCATCCTAGCAAAAGTCGATATTTGTTGCCAAAACTGTTGCTAAATCGCCGAAAATAAGATAAACGGAGCTAGAGCATTCCAAATTTGGCGAAACAAAATACGACGACTCACTTAGAAAATGATTTACATTTTTATTATGTAAAAATATTCAGATTTCGAAAACATTTTATTTTTATCAATTTAACCGATTTTTAAATTGAAATTGAAAATTACACAACAGAACTAACTTTCATATTTTCAGATGAAAATCTGCATTTTGCTATGTTTAAATAGACATATTCCAAATATCAAATTTTTGTTACAAAATTTAATTATTTATTTTCATGAAAAATTTAGTAAATTACGTTATATAAATCGTTAAAATTTTCGGGTCGTTATAGCATGAATTTAAGGCTAAGTCAACCACTTTGTACTGAGAGGTTTCTCTCGCTATCGAGAGGTCCTATTCATTTATTTAGGCCACACGAACTCAATATACTCCACACTCTACTCCAACCTCTCGTGGTCAAGTGTTTTTCTCAGAGTTTGGACAAGCAGCTTCAAGGATCGATGAGAATAATGATAAGAAAGTAGAATAGTTCAAGTGTTATCGGAAGAATCATCGGAATCAACTTGAAGTCTATGGATAAGAGCTTGAAACACATTTACTTGGAGATAAGAAAGCAATGCAAGTAAAAAGATTACAATTTCACCAAGCAAAAGATGTTGGTACCGACAGGTCTTTTTGCCACATAGGCCCACATGCTCACGTGTGCATGTTTAGGCCTTCTTCTGGGTTTCGACTCAAGTGGGCCTCTGAACTTATGCACAAGTTTCTCTATAAATATCAACTCTACTGCAACTAAAGATGGATCTAGGTTCATCTTTACTCTGCTTCTTCATCATCTCCTATCTTCCTCATTCAATAGTCGCCTAGGAAGCTAGTACTGGTAGTTTTAAACAATAGGGCCTATCAAACCCTTGTACCGGTGACTCTAATTCTCTCACAAATCCATAATTAATAATACTATAAAGTGGACCTAGGCTAGAGATTGCTGGACTACTATAAAAATCATTTGTCTCTTTACTTTTCTACGCTCTTTTGCATTTTTCTATTACTTATATTTAATGGTAATGTTACGCATATTGGTTATGTATAGTGAATGTATATTTATAATCTAATGATTTAGATATATGGAACATCACACAAACTTTGTACACTGAGCCTCGGACTAATTATACACAATGGACCAATGAAGAAATGTCACACGAATTCAATAATTAAAAGACTGAATATTTTATTCCACACCCCACAAAATGAATTCAATAGAGTTTATGTTTGTAAAAGTGCATATGAAATTTGGAGGACAGCAAGTCGCACACAAATGCACTAGTAAAGTAAAACAAACCAAAATTTCTATGTTAACTTATCACTTCTAACTTTTGAGTATGAAACCAAATGAATCTATTTCTAATGTGTTCCAGATTTCAAGGCATATTACTTACACTAGGAAAAAAATTCACTGAAGTGGACCGAGTTCATAAGATTTTAAACTCGCTTTCTAGTGAATGGAATCAAAAGACTTTGGTGATTAAGGAAGCCAATGATGTCACTACAAGGAAAGTAGAAGAGTAAATTGGTAATTTAATGTTATATGAAATACAGTGCGATGAAGGAAAGAAAATGAAGTAGTTGAAAATAAATTTCAAGTTTTTGTGCTATAATAGAGAATCAAGTATCCAATGAAGACGATGACGATGAAATCAAATTCATGGCAAGAATCTTTAGAAAATTACTAAAATATAGGTGATAGAACAAACTCCGAAGGATGAACAATGATGCAATCAATTCAGAAAATGGAAGCCCTATCAAGTGTTGGGAAAGTGACAAATTTGGACAGCTGAAGCGAGATTGCCCGGATCTAAAAAAACAAAGAATTCACCTAACACAATTCAACCAAGAAAAGGAAGTAAGCGTTCATAGCAACATGAGGAGATTCCAACATAACATCAAGCATCACTAATTCAAAAACATGGAACAATGAGGTATGTTTTATGGCTAATATTGAACAAATATCTAATAATAAGAAGGACAAATGGATACTGGATGGAGGATGCTAAATTGAAAATCCAAAACTATTAGCAGATATCACTTACAAAGATGGCAGAATAGTAAACTTTGGAGATGATTAGAAGGGATACTAAATATAAGCCAATTATTTGATATAAAACATAACCTACTAAATATAAGCCAATTATTTGATAAAGGCATTAGAATAAAATTTAAAAATGACACTTGTTACATCTTAGATCAGGTTTCTAAAACCGTACTTTAGGGAATTAGGAAACAAAATATCCATGTTAAGTATGAAAGTTCAATATGATAACGTATTTCTTATGGTTGAATCACATGAACCCTAGATTTTGCATAAACAATTTGGCAACTTAAAATTTAAACATCTATTGCAAATTGCTAGTATGAACTTGTGAGAGGCCTTCCAAATATGAACTTCAAAGTAGAAAATCTTGTGATTCTTGTTAAATAGGAAAACTCCATAAGAAATCATTCAAGCATCAGGATATAATATTTACTGCACTCTTTAGAACTTCTTTATCTTGATCTCTTTAGACCATCTCAACTACATTAATAAACCATAATAAATACATTTTTGTTATTATAGACCACTTTTCAAGATATACATAGAAAATTTCCTTAAAACATAAAAATAAAGCTTTTGAAATGTTTAAAACTATTATAGAAAAATAAAAAACAAATATCCCTTAAAATTAAAACTATAAGGGGTGATTATGGAGGGGAATTCGAAAATGAAAGCTTTGAGAAAAAATTGTTATAAAAAAGTTATAACACAATTTCTCCTTTTTAAGCCCTCAACAAAATGGAATAGCATACATAAAAATAGAACTATTCAAGAATGTGCTAAGACATTATTAAATGATAGTAACTTACCTAAGAATTTTTAGCCTGAAGCTTAGCTATTACAACAGCTTGTTATGTCCAAAATAGAATCTCGATATGACTACCAATAAAGAAAATACTATGCTAATTATTCATTGATAAAAATTCGCTCTTTTTATTTTAAAGAGTTTAGAAGTAAATGTGTTACACTTAATACATAAAATAATTTAGATAAATTTGATTCAAAGCTGATAAAAGGATATTTATTGGATATTCTAAAAGTAGCAAAGTGAACAGAATTTATAATACAAGAACTAGAACTATAGAAGAAATGTTACACATTTTGTTTGATGAGAACTTCAAAACATTTAATATAGAGAACGATGAATAAGATATTGCTAATTCGGTTGAAAATAATGAAAATATTGATAATGAAAATAATATTGTTAAAAATATAGACATGAATAAATTATCTAAAACCAGAATTATAAAAGATCATCGTAAAGAGAATATATAAGGAAATATCGAATCCTTCATAAGAACTAGAATTCAGTTAAACAAAATGAGTAACATGACATTCATCTCGATAATGAACCCAAAAATCTAGAATAAGCATAATCGGTTGATTCATGGGTTCTTGCTATGCAAGAATTGAATCAATTTACAAAGAATGATGTCTAGGAATTAGTTCCACAACCTGAAAATCAATTAGTTATTGGAAATAAATGAGGTTATAAGAATAAATTAAATGAAACCAGAGAGGTTATGAGAAGTAAAGCATGATTAGTAGCACAAGGTTATAATCAAGAAGAAGGTAGACTATGAATAAACTTTTTTTCTAGTAACTCAAGTAGAGGCTATAAGAATATTTCTCGCATTTGCAAACTATAATAACTTTAAACTATATGGACGTAAAAAGTGCTTTCTTAAACTAAGTAGTAAAAGAAGATGTCTATGTTGAGCAACCCCTACATTTTGAAGATGAAAAATTCCTTAACCATGTTTATAAACTAAAAAGAGCTTTATATGGTTTGAAACAACCAACTAGTGCTTGGTATGAAATCATACTTAATTCAATCATGTTTTGAAATAGTAAAAGTATATACAACGGTATTTATAAAAAGAACTAATAATGATATATAATTAATACAGATTTATGTAGATGATAATCTTTGGTTCAACAAATAAACAGTTAAACTTAGAATTTTAGAAACCATGACAAGTGAATTTGAAATGATTTATATGGGAGAACTATCCTTCTTTCTAGGACTTTAAATAAAACAATTAAATAATGGATATTTAAAAGCCAAAAAAATATGCTAAAGAACTTGTAAAATGGTTTGGAATGCCTAATATGAGTGGGAAATATACTCATATGACATCTGGAGTAAACCTAAGTAAAGAAGAAAAATCAAAAGATGTAAATAAAAAACTACGTCATAGTATGATCGATTATCTACTCTACATCACTGTTGGTAAAACTGATATAATGCATAGTGTATGTCTCTATGCAAGATATTAGTCAAACCCAAAGGAATCACACCTTAAAGTTGTTAAAAGAATTCTAAGATACGTAAATAACATTTTATATTTTGGATTGTTTTACCTTAAAGAGGATACTTTAACTTAATATCTTATAGTAACACAATTATGTAGGCTGTGAATCTGACAGAAAAAGTGCAAGTGGGACTTGTCGCTTTTTCGAATATTGACTTGTACCTTAGTTTAGTAAAAAGCATAATTTTGTCTCTCTGTCCACAATAGAACTGCAGCACTGGCATGTTTCAGGTATTATACATGCAACAATTAGTAAAAGATATTTTCCTAAATATTAACCAATCACCAATACACTGTGACAATACTAGCGCAATTAAGTTATCTGGATATCCATTAAATCATAGTAGGACAAAATGTATAGACATAAGGCATCATTTCCTAAGAGATAATGTAAGTAATGAAAATATAATTTTAGAATTTATAAATATTAAAATCAAATAGTTGATATTTCAATAAAATCTCTAATACAAAATACATTCATTAAATTACGACGGGATCCAGCGATATGTCTTTTTCAGAGATATAAAATGTTTGTTTATGTGTAAATTTGAATGATTTTTTATTGTTTTATTCATAAATAGATTGCCTTATTTATCTATGATTACTTTTGATGAAAAATATGTAGTTATTATACAGACTATTTGTAATACACACACCTAAATTAACACCAAATGCTCCTTTTTATACCTATTAAGCTTATACAATTGTCTATTTTGTTTTGTTGATGACAAAGGAGAAGAAAAGGTATAAATAAGTATTATATATATACACACACACACATACATACATACATACATACATACATACATATATATATATATATATATGTCAGTTAAAACCATAAGGGGAGTAACAAATACATTAACTTAAGTGGAGTTAATATATTTAGAGGGGTTAAATTAAAATAAAAGATAATTTTAACATATTTTATATCAAATATATTTAGATGATTATCATCATCAAAAAGTGAGAGATTGTTAGAACTACAAGTACTGATGTTAATGACACGATCATATATACTAATGGATTTTCAAGTGGTGCTGACTATTGTGCAGGAAATGTTGGTAAACTACTCAATGGTATTACAAGGAAATAAATGGATATAGGGGATCAAGAGGAATCCAGCAGATCAAGGAGTATCCAGCAGATCAAGGAGAATTAAGCAGATCAAGGAGGTTAAGAAGAATCAAGCAGATCAAGGAGACAAAAACTCAAGGACAATGCTAGGAGGATATTATAGATTCAAGAAATAAGGAAGAGCACAAGACATTAAGTTAGTCAAAATTTTGTGTAAAGAGTCGTAGAAATATTTGTTAAAGACGCCGTAACATATCTTTGAAATTTCTCTTTAAAAGATCTATATTTTCTTCTCTAGAATCCTTTTTGTAGAAATATAATTTTGATTTTAAATATTATAAAGTTTAAAATAATTTTTATAAAGTGTTTTTCAAAATCAACTAGCATATGTCGATATACCCTGAAAATATGCATCGATATAGTAGCCAGTTACTGTAAGAAATGCAGATTAAGGATCTTAAGGCTAGAATCAACACTAGAGGGGGGTGAATAGTGTTTTAAGAAATTTGTTAGTCTTTTTAAGTTTATCTTACTTTGTTAACAATGTACACACTAATCAGACACAGATATGACCACAGAATCAAACACAGATGCAAATATAAAGTAAAAGCAGTAAAGGAAAGAACACACCGGATTTTATACTGGTTCGGAGTTACCCTACATCCAGTCCCGCACAACTAAGTACGGATTTCCTTTCAAAACCAATTCAACAATTACAACCCTCGGTTTCAAGGCTACGAGGTACACCCTCCAGAATAACAATCCTCTGGGTAGAGATACTTGATTTCCGGGGCAACAAGTTCACCAAATTGATTTCCAGGGCTACAATCACACCTTCTCTCGCTCAATTGATTACAAAAAGCCTATAACTCAGATTAGCACTTGGATCTTTTAGAGATAGTGGAGAGAATCAAAACCAAAAATTATCTAGTTAGATTCGATATTGATTTCGGCAGAGTAATGGTGTAATTTGTAAATAAGAAAGTGGAGAAGAAGAAGAGAAGTTAAATCAGAGAAAAGTGATTAAAAATTCGTTGAAACTGACTCCTATTTATAGAAGAACAACAGCCATGACCATTCATGAAGAGTTATGGCGAATAGACACTTCTTTTGAAATTTGAATTTTGAATCAAACTGACACCATGTCGACATGGTACCTATAGGCATGTCGACATCCCACAGCCTTTTTAGATGTTTTGAATTTCTTTGAAAATAACATTTACCTTATATAAAACTATTTTAAACTTTATAAATATACTTGACTTTAGTTGAAATTCATAAGTAAATATAAAGAACAATATATACATAATTTAACTATAATTTTATATTTAAATCTAAGTATAATTATTTAAAAGTTAAATATATTATTTGACAAGATAGTTTTAAAATCAGGAGAAATTTTGACTCTGAAAATAAAGATGTCTTGAGGCTAAAATATATTGAAAAACCAGGACAGATGATTTTGGTTTTTAAACAGGAATATTTAAAGTCATTTTGAAAAACAAGCTATATATATTTTGAAAATCATTTTGAAATAAAAGTAAGTGGATACAAAAAGATGTTCCACTAGATTTTTCGTAGGTTCCATCCTACTTAGGGTTCCATCCCTTTAACGAGCACGAAGTGGATTCCATTCCACGAATAAAATAGATTTTAAGATGTCAGTGCCTTTCTATGAGTTTTAACAATATTCCTAACTATATAACTTATCTTGGAAACTTGAACTCTTGAAATTCTTGATACTCATGAGTCTTCTATCTCTATATCTTGAATCTCTATACTGTACAGTCTTCATTCTTGATACCTGCATGGTTAGATCCTTCATATACATATATATCTAAACTTGTAATGTTAGTATTTATAATTTATAATCTATTCTAAGGTTGTTGTCATCAAAACCATCATCTCATGGACTAACAATCTCCTCCTTTTTGATGATGACAACCTTTGTTTATAAAATATTCCTTCTATCCTAATACTTCTAATAACTCCCCCTTAATCTATGCCTAACTATCCTATTTTATACTTCTCCCCCTTTGTCATCAACAAAAACTTACTCTAAACTAGATAACTCCAAACTATATAACTCCCCCTAAAACTTATCACTCTATGAGGTGTGATTATAATGATAGTGTTATCATAAATAATTAACACTTAAATCTAATACTAAAATATAATCCTAAACTATTAACTATCCTAACTAAGAATTCACAATAATACTAACACATATAAGAACACGAGTTTATTTATTACGAGTATGGTTGTATTTACATTTGCGTTTGGAAAACATAAAAACACAAACAACAACGGAAAGAAAGAGAAGAAACTACTGTGTGTTTCTGAACATAGGAGATTTATGAGTTGAACGGTTTGGATAGTGGAAACAGAAATTTTCATGTTGTTCGACAAGATTCCCATTTTTGTCGAAACACACTTCTCCAATGCATACTACTTGGTCATCATCCTCCTCGTGTGCTTCTTCCATTGGTTCTTCTTCTTCTTCGTCACTGACCTCATGTTCTTGATTGAGTGAAGAGTCTTCATCGATCAAGATAGGGTTGGCATGGTTATCCATTAGGAATTTTTGTAAATTCCTAAGAATCTTGCCTTGCCTCTCTTGCTCTTTCGCCATACGAAGTTGAGTTACTTGAATTTCAGTCAACATCTAAAGAGTATCCTTCATAGACTCGTCCAATTTAGTTACACGTGCGAGAGTAGTGCATTGGAATGGACCAGAAGTAGGAGAGGGGAATGAGAAAGTTGATTTTATGTTTGATTTAGGGGAAGATGCCATTATTTTATATATTTCAGAATAGAAAATGAAGAGAAAACAGAGAGAATGAATAAGAATTCGAAATAGAGAAGAATATATAACTAAATTTTTGAATTTTGGTGGGAAAATTTAAAAAAATAAAAACGTTACATGTCGACATGTCTTCCTAGGGGATGTCGACATGGTCCTTATATTTTAACTCTATGATTTATTTTAATATTAATTATTAATTATACTTTTTATTTATATTTTATATTTCAGTTATAGAACAAATACCTAATTCTCTTCTTAATTTAGTAAATATAGATTCATTTAATGGTTTTGTTAAGATATCAGCAGTTTGATTCTCAGAGTTTATATATTCGAGAGTAATTACTTCTTTAGTTATATTATATCTAAGAAAATGATGTCGAATATCAATATGTTTAGTTCGAGCATGATGAGTAGAATTTTTAGATAAATCTATAGCACTAGTATTATCACAATAAATTAGCGATTTTGAGATATTTAATCCAAAATCTCTTAAGGTTTGTTGCATATATATTACTTGAGAACAAGCCAAAGCAGCAGAAATAAACTCTGCTTCAGTTGTTGATAGAGAAACTGTATTTTGCTTTTTACTAAACCAGGAAACCAGAGAATGTCCCAAAAAGTGACAAGTTCCACTTGTACTTTTTCGGTCTAATTTACATCCAGCATAGTTAGCATCATAGTATGATATTAAATCAAATGAATCATTTTTAGGATAAAATAAGCCATAATCAGAGGTGTGTTTAATATATCTTATGATACGTTTTACAGCTTTTAAGTGAGTTTCTTTAGGATGAGATTGATATCTTGCACAGAGACATACACTATGCATGATATCAGGTCTACTAGCAGTGATATAGAGCAATGATCTGATCATTCCTCTATACAACTTTTGATCTACATCTTTCGAAAAATCTTCTTTACTTAGATATTCATTGGTTGCCATGGGAGTAGGTTTTCCACTCGTAGTAGTCAAACAAAATTTATTGACTAGTTCTTTAGCATATTTTTCTTGACTAATAAAAATACCATTATCTAACTGTTTTATTTGCAATTCTAGAAAGAAATTTAATTCACCCATATGACTCATCTCAAACTCTTTTGTCATTATTTGAGAAAATTCTTTATTCATTTCGAAGTTAGTTGAACCAAAAATGATATCATCTACGTATACTTGAACTAGTTGAATATCATTTTTATTTCTTTTAATAAAAGAGTATTATCTATTTTACCAATTTCAAATTTTGATTGTAATAAATAAGATCTTAGTCTATCATACCAGGCTCTAGGAGCTTGTTTTAGACCATATAAAGCTTTCTTTAGTTTGTACACATGGTTTGGTAAATTTTCATCTTCAAAAAGTGGTGGTTGTTCAACATATACTTCTTCTTTTACAAATCCATTTAAAAATGCACTTTTAACATCCATTTGAAATAATTTTAAATTATTATGATTTGCGAAAGCAAGTAGAATCCTAATGGCTTCTAATCTTGCTACAGGAGCAAAGGTTTCTTCACAATCTATACCTTCTTCTTGACAATAACCTTGGGCGACTAATCGTGCTTTATTTCTAACGACCTCTCCTTGTTCATTCATTTTATTTTTATAGACCCATTTAGTTCCAATTATAGTTTTATCTTTAGGTCTAGGAACAAGTTCCCAAACTTTATTTCTAGTGAATTGATTTAATTCTTCTTGCATAGCCAAAATCCATGAATCATCAGTTGATGCTTCTTTAGGATTTTTGGGTTCAATAAATGATATAAATGCTACATTACTCATTTTACTTAGTTGATTTCTAGTTGTAACAATAGATTGCATATCTCTTATTATATTTTCAAAAGGATGATCTTTTAAAAGTTTAATCCTTTTATTAGGATGATTAATTTCATTATTAATTTCGGTTGATTCCTGATTTTGAGTAATTAAATCTTCTTCATCATTTGTAATTTCAAAATCTTTTAAATTTTCATCAAACGAAACATGCATTGTTTCTTCGATGGTGTTAGATCTTAAATTAAAATCTCTATAAGCTTTACTTCTATTAGAATATCCGATAAAGATTCCTTTGTCGAATTTAGGATCATATTTATCCAAATTATCTTTTGTATTTAAAATAAAGCATTTACTTCCAAAAATTCTGAAGTATGATACCTTAGGTTTCTTTCCATGAAGAAGTTCATAAGGTGTCTTATCAGTTAAAGGTCTAATTAAAATTCTATTCAAAATATAACAGGCGGTAGCAACAGCTTCTGCCCAAAAGTGTTTTGGTAAATTACTATCTGAAAGCATAGTTCTCGCACACTCTTGTATCGTTCTATTTTTACGTTCAACTACTCCGTTTTGTTGTGGAGTTATTGGAAATGAGAAATTGTGAGTTATTCCCTTCTTATTGCAGAATTCCTTAAACTTTTCATTTTCAAATTCACCACCGTGATCACTACGAATAGTTATAATTTTCAAAGATAATTGATTTTGAATCCTTTTTGTAAAGTTCTTAAAACATTCAAAAGTATCACTTTTATGTTTCAGAAATATTTTCCATGTAAATCTAGAATAATCATCTACAATTACAAAAACATATTTACTATGATTTATTGACTGAATTTGAGATGGACCAAATAAATCAAGATGAAGTAATCAAGGGGTTTTGAAGTTGAAATCATATCTTTTAATTTAAAGGAACTTTTTCTAAGCTTTCCTAATTGACATGCATCACATAAACTATCTACTTTAAAATTCATTTTAGGGAGACCTCTTACTAGATCATGTTTTGACAGTCTAGATAAGAGTTTGAAATTCAAATGTCCAAATCTCTTATGCCAAATCCAAGGGTCACTTGTGTTTGCCAGAAGACATAGGTTATCATTTGAAACTTTCATACTAAGAATATAAATATTCTTTTTCCTAGTTCCCTCAAATATTATGGTTAAGTTATTATCTTCAATATGACATTTATCTTTTTCAAATTTAATTTTATATCCTTTATCACATAGTTGACTTATACTTAGCAGATTGTGTTTCAGATTCTTAACTAGCAAAACATTAGTAATAATAGGAGTTTCAGAGTTACCGACATTGCTGATGCCAATCACGTATCCTTTCAAGTTTTCTCCAAAGTTAACCAGTCCTCCGTCATTGTATATAATATTATTCAACATATCTGGATTACCAGTCATGTGTCTAGAGCAACCACTATCAAGTATCCACTTATTCCTTTTGATCTGCACAGATTGTCCATTGTGGATTGATTCCTTAATACCCATAAAGCATTTTTCCTGCACATTATAAAATTTGGGTAGAAAACTAGAATTTGAATAACATTCATATGCAAACTCATGGAACAATGATGGTTTAAACAATTCTAAACTAGCTTTAACAGATTTTTCAAAAATAGCCATTTTAAAACTTTTCAAAATTCAGATTATGAAACTTTTGAAAACAAACCTCTGATACCAAATGTGAGAAATGCAGATTAAGGATCTTAAGGCTAGAATCAACACTAGAGGGGAGGTGAATAGTGTTATAAGAAATTTGTTAATCTTTTTAAGTTTATCTTACTTTGTTAACAATGTATACACTAATCAGACACAGTTATGAACACAGAATCAAACATAGATGCAAATATAAAGTAAAAGCAGTAAAGGAAAGAACACACCGGATTTTATACTGGTTCGGAGTTACCCTACATCCAGTCTCGTACAACTAAGTACGGATTTCCTTTCAAAACCAATTCAACAATTACAACCCTCGGTTTAAAGGCTACGAGGTACACCCTCCAGAATAACAATCCTCTGGGTAGAGATACTTGATTTCCGGGGCAACAAGTTCACCCAATTGATTTCTGTAACGACCCGTAAATTTTAACCGTTTTAATAACGTAATTAGTTGAAATTTTGTGAAATTTTAAACGATAAAATTTTGAAATAAAAATTTAATATTTGGAATACGTCTAGTTAAACATAGCAACTGGTAAATTTTCGTCCGAAAATATGAAAGTTTATTTCGCGCGTAAATTCACTTCAATTTAATCAGTTAAAAAGCGATGAAAATAAAATGTTTCCGAAACCTAAATATTTTTACATAGAAAAATTCTAAATCATCTTCTGAGCAAGATGTTAGTTTGTCGTTTTTCCAAATTCGGACATCTTTGGCTCCGTCGATCTTATTTTTCAGCGTTTTTCTTGCATTTTCCGCTATTTAAAAATTCGAATTTTATAATTAAATCGTACCACTGATATCTTTATACCATTTTGACCGTCTCATCGTGCTGATCTTCGTGGTATATTCGATTGTCAAAATTCGGAGTCCGGTGTGCGTTGCACCTTGCGAAACGCCTACCGTATCGGTACCGGTTTTGTGGCCGTTGGATCTGTGACCTTTTATGTATTCAATGTACATAAACCTATAGTCATTGCCTTAAAATTTTCAACTGTTGGCATTTATAAGTAGCGACTTCGCGTGCTTAACTTGTGGTTTCCATTGGTCCAATTTTTCTCTGGCCCTTCGTTTCCATTGAACTGTCGTTGGAAATTTATAATTTTGCTGTGCTCATTCATTTTCACCTTGAAACCAACCCGTGCCTTTTTGTTATCTTTCCCCATTCTTTTGTCAGCTCCTTCTTTCTCTTCTTTTAACTAAAGCTAGTTGTCCTTGTCTTATATCAATAAAACTCTACCTTGCCCTCTATTTTATATCAACAATATACATACAGGTTCATGCAGTTTGCATTTTTGTTGCCTGAGAATCCACCTTCAAATCTATTTCGTTCCTTCTTCTCTACATTTATTTTCCTCTTCTCCGAAATTTAGTCGAGCACTACATCAGCCATTACTTCTTCCCTCTCCCTCTGTTCTTTGCTTCTCATCCTCCCCATCAGATCCATGCCGTCCGCCGCTCTCCCATCCTCCTATCACCGAGCGACCCGAGGCAACCACCACCTACCCGCCACCAAGATCTCCACTCACGGACCCGTTCCCCACGTGCTGCTCCTCCTCCTTCCTCTCGCCCAATCGTGGTTCTCCTCTCCCTCCACGGCCGCAGCAGCTCCACTCACCTCAACCGTTCATCTCCTCCACATGGCCTCGGCAACCGAGCATCTCCAATGGCCACTGCACACGCGCTCCTCCATAGCCGTGCCTACATCCTCAAGCACCGACTTTGATCGAGCTTCATGCCCAGCCGAGGCAGTCACCAGCTTCCAACCATCGGCCAGCATCCGCAACCAGCCGCCTTTTTGGCGAACTCCACCACCGCATGCAGCAGCCCACGTTCATCTTCCTCTCCAACCTCACCTTCCTCTTATTATTAAGGTATATATATATGCTAAGTTGTGTTAGTTATATTTATATATATGTTTGTTAAAGGATTTCATATATAGGTATACTTATATTACACTTCTAAATATATTTTATGTCAGGTTTTATAATATGTTTGAATATATATTTGTTTATATATGTGGTCTGTTAGTTTTAGATTTATAAGTATTGAAAAAAAAAGTGGAGTATTTATTATATAGTATTATTGTTGTACTAGACTGCATATGGAAGGTTACATATCTAATAGTGATATGTTGTAAGTTTGCATGCATGCTAGTTAGGCTACAGCCTTCCAACTTATGGCTTGCAAGTTTGCATGCATATTTTTACTTTTTATGACTTGTGGCCATTATTGGAAGTGTGCGCATGCGTTTAGAATAGTGGAAAAAGGTGTGTGTTTTAGGTTGTTGTATGTGTGTCGCAGTCAGGACAAGTATATATTTAAAGTTAGTATAGAAAAAAAAAATTTCGCACGTTTCAATTTTTCACATTTGTTACCATAGTATACATCTATTTCCATATGCATACAGTCTGCATATATGTTCTTGGTAAGGATATTTAAAGAAGTATACTAGTTTATAGTCAATTGATTTTATATTATGTTATATAAAAGGGTATGCAGGTATATAAGGGCTGTATGTGTAATATGTTGTGAGTTATACTATGTAGTAGTTTGAACGCATGCTCTTCAAAGTATATAAGTGCTGGACTATTGACTTCTAATTGTAGTCTATGTATTTTTTTTCCATTCGAATTTGTTATATGTTTTAGTTCAAAAATATTTTAATGAGGACTGTGAATTTGTTATACATATTGCATTAGTATACATATTACATTAGTTATATAGGCTGAGAATTTGCACGCTGTAAGTATCAAACGTAAGTATTATATATATAATTATTAATTAAAAAAAATATTTATTGGATTTAAAATTCATATGGATTTATATATGTTTCAAATTTTATATTGATTTTGAGTAAATTTTAATGTATATTTTTGTTGCCATTTTTTTTACGTCAATTATTGCTGTGTTCTCATCGATTTCCCCATTTATCAGTTTGTCCGTCGTGCCTGTTTGCTTCACTGAATCGTGTCCGTCTAACGTTGTTTGGAATTCGTGTTGGATCCTCAATTCGCTCCCATTTCCGTTCATCTCTAGCCTCGAAAGGTGAGCACTCACTCACGATTAACGTTCTTTTATTTATTAAATTTGATTTCAATTGAAACGACAATTGAAATATGCTGCTGTTAGATATTTACACTGCTATTACCTGTATCAGTTCACCTGTGACATCTGACACCATTATCTGTTAATTATTTATGCGATGATAATACAGTTTGGCTGATAATTGATTGATTGTTGATGTTTATATTGGACGTTAAATTGTGTAACGGCCCGCTATTTTGCACCATTCAAATCGACAATAAATCCACACATGTCGGACTTGAATAATTCAAAATATCAGATTGTTATTTAAATATGGCAAAACTCAGCATATGCAGTAAATAAATCAATCACAGAATCACAGACACAGAGTAATACAATAATACGCAGCGGAATAGATAAAATAGTAGTTCATGAAGCTACTATATACAACATCAGAGTTAAATAAAATACAACAGAATATCTCAAATGCAGTGAAGTCTTCAGTACAACAGATGACTTCTCTGAACAAATCAACTAGAAGAGCTGAAAGCTAAGGCGATAGTTGGACCTCCAAATGAAGCTCCAAACTCCAAAGGTGAGTCTCAAATGCTGTATCACTCGGTCTGACCCGAGCGTAAAGCAAAACACAAAACACTCGAGTCAGGATTAACATTCTTATATAAATAAATCCAACTCAAGTGAAATATCAACTGAAATACAAGTAACTTAAAGGATGTTTGGGATAACCATCCTCTAAGGATCTTCAGAACTATCTACAAGGTGGAAATATACATTATAACACCGTGGTCATTTTAATTTAATTTATACTTCAAAACCCAAATATTATTTCATTTCAAATATAACTATTTTCCAAGATAGTATATATATATTAATTAATTTATAAAGTAAAGCATTTAATTTTCTCAAGTCTTGCAAATTGATTCAAATCAACTTCGAATTCCAAATTCAAATTTATTCAAAGCTCAATTCATCGATTCAATTCAGTTCTAAATATACCATTTAAACTTTCAATATATTCCAAAGCTTTAATATTCAACATTTTTAAAGTTAAATTTAACAGTTTCATATAGCTTTTGATTTAACTTTATTATTATTTAATAAGGGAATATCCACTTAATAGATTTAATATCATTTACTAGCCTTAAATCACATTTTTTACTAAATATTTCCTTAAATTTATTTAAACAAGAAATATTCATTAAATTATTTAAATCAAACTCAAGTTATAAATCATATCTTAAATCCCAATTTCAATAAGCTTTATATAGGTTTAATTAAATAAATTCTTTACTAAATTCAAATTATCTTCCCAACCTTAACTTATTCAAATTTTTACCAAAATCTATTTTGAAATATAAATTTTATACTTAACATATTATATGTATTAAATCCATCTTAATTAAATATCATTATTAAATCTATATATTATTACCATTTATACAAAATTTTAAGAATCAACATTTGTTAAAATCATATATTCCTTTCCAAAACCATAGAATTCATTTTCAAAATATTTATATATATGGACCAACGGTGTTTGTATATATATTTATCATATGGTTAAGTGATACGGATATTTATCATTTCAATCCGTAATTTAAATATATACGGGTAGATATCATTTCAACCCGTAATCCCAATTTCAATTCAAATGAAAATCGCTTGGGTTTATCATTTCAACCCATAACGATTTTCTCCTATTCTAAAGTCCGTTCGGGTATGTATCATTTCAACCCATAGTGAATTCTATATTAACAGGGGACTTACAGAGTGATAACAGATAATATAAAATATAACAACAGGCATATATCATCAATATAAATAACCGATACTGGTGTCAGATGTCATAGGTGAACATATACAGATAATAGTAATAACAGGCATATAAATACTAGATACTGGTGTCAGATGTCACAGGTGAACAGTTATAGATAATAGCATATATAAAAATGTAAATAACTACAGCAGCATATTTCAATTGCTATTTCAAATGAAATCAAACTTAATAAATAAAAGAACGTTAATCGTGAGTGATTGCTCACCTTTCGAGGCTAGAGAAGATAGACAACACAACAAGCTACGAATTTCAAAGCAACGCTAGATTGGCACGAATTCAACAAAGCTGAGAGATAAGAATAGACGAAAGCAAATCAAAACTGGATAGACGAAGGTAGATGGTATAAATGAACATATATATAAATATATATACTATATACAAATCATATACAACTTATAATTTAAAATAAATGCATAACTTCCAAAATCTACATATACACACACATAACTATATAGATTCAATATTTTATTTAAACTTCTATTAAAATAAAGTCCTATACGTATAAATTTTATTCAATTTATATTTTTAAATTTTATATATATATATATAGAATGACCTATATATATCACATGTACACTTATACTTATATCATTTTAAAAATCAATATTTGCAATTATTATATATTAAACAAACAACATTTATAATTTTGTAAACTTATAACAGTATAAATACAATACAACATAATCATAAAGTAACGCATCTAATTGATCTATAGGAATGGATATATGTAACATATATAATTAAACCCACATATAAAGACCGATACTGTCACCTTTATAACTCACAAAACACCCAACATATAATATATCGAAATAGACAAATAAAAATCAAACAGAACAAAGAATGGAATTATGATATAATATATATACTATTTATACTATATTGTTAAAAACCAAATCCTTTACATATCTCATAAACACGAGTTCAAAATTGTAGCTGAAACCCAAATACCATCTCTACTACAACTATACTGCATATAACACGTATAAAATTTACATATTGTTTGTTTTTTTTTTCTCTTTTTTTTTTCCAAAGTCTTAAAGTTACGTACAAACTACTGTAGTCTTAAAGTTACATATAAAATCTACTGTGATGTACTTACTGTAAGCCCATTTCTTATATATGAAAACAAATCAAATATGTACTTTTATATTGTAACATCAGTATTCATAAAAAATGTAACTTCATCTATATAATATATTCTTGAATTTGAGTACATAAAACCTTACACAAACAGACAACATCAATATATATACTTGTATATAAAATCATTAAACACATATATATACATAAACGGGTTTAGACTTATTTTTTTTTTTAAAACACAGATCACCCCCATCTTATAACTCGATATACAGATACTTACATCTATACCTGAAGCGACTATAATACTAGATATACTTTTGCATAGCATATATTTTATAATTTTACAATTTCATAAACAATATAACTGGCCAAGCTTTTATATAAAACTACATATCAGCAACCAAAGTAAAAAAAAAATTGACATAGGCATAGGCAATACATAACAACAATTGTAAAATTTATATATACGTACCAATATATCTACCGCTGTAAGCACATGCAGGCGAACACGGGAGGGGCTGGGGTGGCGTGAGTGGAGAGTGGATCGGGTTGAAGCAAGGAGGAAGAAGAGGCGGAAGTCTGGAAACAGGCGGAGGATGGGGACGCGGCGAGATTGGCTGTGGTTGGCAGTTGCTGGCCAGGGCGGAAGGCGGTTGAAGAAGTGGAGAGGAAGAGACTGTGGTGGCCTAAGATGGAAGCTAGGTCGGCGAGTTTGATGGGCGGTAGGTGGTTGTGGCAGAGGCTCTCGGCATCATGGTGATGGAGAAGGAGCTTGGCTGCACGAGTGGGAAAGATGACAGGCCTGGGGTTTGACGTGTGGTGGGAAAGGTGAAGTCGCTGGCCGTGTGGAAAATGATGGGGCTTGTCTACGGTAAAGGGAAGAGGGAGAGGAAAATGAAGAAGCAGAATGGAAAATATGGCAGTGAATATAAAAGGCAGAGAACAAATGAAAGTTGCAATAACTTTATTATA
Organism: Allium fistulosum; assembly: GCA_030737815.1. Lineage (NCBI taxonomy): Eukaryota > Viridiplantae > Streptophyta > Magnoliopsida > Asparagales > Amaryllidaceae > Allium > Allium fistulosum. The sequence goes on along the minus strand of CM060902.1, from coordinate 790,190,642 downwards.
ATAGAAAGAAAAATGTATGAAACGTACTGAGAAAATAAAGTAGTGGAAAGGCTACAGTCACGAAGATGAATAAGCTGGATTCAGAAAGAAAAGTGAGTTGTCAAGATAAATGCATTACATACGTTACCTATATTTTGGGACAGAACTACAAATGAATAAATGGGAGTGATGGAAAAATAACAGCCGGCCATTGAATCGGCAACAGCTGCTAAAACAATTAATATTTGATTGATTGGACAGCACGTTTCAAATTTTGAAAAGGCACAGGAAGCAACGGTTGACATTTGTGGTACCAATACGACGAACAGTTTATTATATCCATCGCGTACTGGACCTCAAAATACAAAAATTGAATATACCGCGGAGATCAGCACGACGAGACGATCAAAACGATATACAGATATCCGTGGTACGATCATCCGATCAAAAGTCGATAATCGGTACCGAAAATGCTGCTATTTTGAACGGAAAAAACCAAATGGAGCTAGAAACGTCCGAATTTCGCGAAACGAATTTCGCAGTCTGATTCAGAATGCTCTGAATAAATTTTCTCCTGTTGACATATTTTGGTTTCGGAAAACTTTTAAATTCACTGTTATTAACCGGTTTGATTTGAAATGAAATTTCATAGGAAAATAAACTTCAATATTATCATATGAAAATTTACCAGTTGCTATATTAAAATAGACGTATTCCAAATAATAAATTTTTAATTTCAAATTTTATTGTTTAAAATTTCACAAAATTTCAATTAACATATTATTAAAACTATTAAAATTAACGGGTCGTTACACTCTCCCCCACTCAAAACTTTTCGTCCCCGAAAAGAAAGGAGGTAGAAGAATATAAACAACCAGAAAGAAAAATAGATTGAAAGTTAAGATTAAACAATTAATTTAAAACTATATAAATTTACTTAAATTTGAAAACTTCATTTGCAATTCAATCATCTTTAATACTTTAATATCTTTCAAAAACCCATTTGTAAAATTTCTTGCTTCCTTTTATAAATACCATTTATATGTTTAAATGACACCTTTATAATTATATGAAAACTATTTGAAAACAATTATTTACATTATTACTTATATTTCAAAGAAGCTATTTGAAAACATTAAATCCATAATTCATAATTTATTAATTTTTTTATCTCAAGATACTTTTCAAATATTATTAATAATCAATAATAATTTACTTTAAATATGTATTATTAATTAAATAACTTCAAAAGTATTCATAATTTACTATTAAACCATGGAGTATATAAATAAACTATATTTAAAAGGATATAGTCAACAAGGAGAAGAAGAAGGATTTGGAAAAGCAGAACCTAGGTGAATAAAGAGCAGATAAGGTAGATTCAAGGAATAGTATCGGGCATGAACAATTAATTTAGAACCATAAGGGTTTTGATTCCAATATTGATACAAAATTTTCTTTGTTGGAAATACTCTTATTATAAACTACCTTTATAACGAAACAAATTTCTTTCGAAAATACTTTTATAACTCGATGTTTCAACAAGTTTATCCTCGTTCCTATAGACTCTGGCAGTGCGTTGATCAGGCGCAAAGCTAGAATTCTCCAGGTACTTAGTAGACTTGTTTCAACACCGAGTGAAAATACTGGAAAAACTTTTAAAAACAGATATGGAAAGTACAATCCAATCAAATGAACAAAACCTTTGTCTAACCATGGTTCGCAGATACACAATGGTTACGCCTGGATCCCCCAGGAAACATCCGTACCTTTTAAGCATTCACTGCCTTGCGAATTTCGCCATGCAACAAAACGGTGGACCGCAGGATACATAAAAATGGTTACGCCTGGATCCCCCAGGAAACATCCATACCCCGTAAGCAATCTCTGCCTTGCGGATTACGCCACTAACACGACCATAGATCGCAGATACACAATGGTTACGCCTGGATCCCCCAGGAAACATCCGTACCTTTTAAGCAATCACTGCCTTACGAATTACGCTATGCAGTCGAGTTCGTAAGACCATGGGTAACGCCATGGAATTCGAAGGACACTCGAGTATCATATCCGGAAAACCAAAATCAGAGAGAATAATATCGATAGAATGAATCCAAGATGTGGCCACAAATCGGATATCAAGCAGAAGGCACTTTCCATATCTTTACTTCGAAAATATGTATCATATAGTACCTTTTCAAATCACTTTCAAATATCGTACTTATATAAAATCCATTATATATAAGATTTAATTTTCAAATCAAATACTTTCCAAAATCAATAGTATATCAAATCATACTTATATAGACTTCAATTATATAAGATTTCACTTTCAAATTGAGTACCTTTTCAAATCTATAGTTTTCGAACCAATTTCATACTCATACAAATCAATTTTATATAAGTTCGACAACTCCCAAATCAAGTATTTAGTAACACAAGGTTCTCAAATTTCAATTTGTTTCAATATCAGTTCACTTTCAAAATCATATACAATTTCACCAAATTATTTCTTCTCAAATTAAATATCTTTAGTTTCAAAGTTTCCAAAATAATAGATTTATAAAATAAATCCAAATTTCCAAATCAATATAATTTAAGTCAACCAATTCATTTCCAAAATCAATGTTTTCAAAATCATCTTATACTTACGTAAGGTCTATCTTATATAAGGATCAAAATTTTCAAAATAAATTTCGCTGTATGAAGAGCCATATAGGATTGAATATCTTTGCTTTTATGGGTTATATATCTTTGTAATTTAAATTGGAAATTTTCTTTTAGTAATCAAAGATATTCTAACATGATAGCTTTCAATTTCAGCGTCAAAATATATCAATGATATTAGAATATAAGATGTACATACGTCATCATTTCGCAAAATCACATTTGGATCGCTCGCTCGATCACACAAGTTCGCTTTCGAACTAGTATTGTCCATTCGACTTCCCTAATATGGATTTCGATATGGTTTCTCGACTAGAAGCCATCAGTCTCCTTGCATAGCCATATACTACGATAGAGAATTCTAGAATCAAGCCCAAAATCCATATCAAATATTCGCCATCAAGAATCGAATGAAAAATCCTAACAGGAAATGGTGTAATCCACCTCGAACTGGTGTACTCAAACTTGGATCAATTCAATTATGCGAAATAAACAGCATACGTACAACTTATATATTTATTCTAACTTGTTAAATATATAGTTTCATAAAGATGTTACTAAGTCAAAACATTTAAACTAAATTTTATTCAAAAATTTTTTGAAGACCAAATTCTTTTCAAAACATTTCAAATCTAAATTTAATATTAGAAAATTTTAAAATTTTCTTATTCATTTACTTAACCAAACAGTTTCAACTTATTTAAATCCTATTACTTCATACTTAAACATTCAAAACAAACTTATGTACTTTATCAAAATACTTTTCAAAATTTCTTAGCTTTGAAAAGTTAACCTTGATTTGGAAGTACTCGAACTTCAAAATAGTCGAAGAAATCATTTTCAAATTCAAGAGTTGGAAATCAGCAACAAATTAGTAAATCAATATTAATAGATAGGGTTATATCAAATCCGAAACTCAAGGACTGAACACCGGCTTACTTCAAATCATTTCAAGTATATATATACATATATCTTTCGAATATCAAATCATACTTTGGAATTTGAAATCAAAATCGGTTTCGCAAAATCACTCGCGTAGCAATGCTACTAAAGTGGCCTCTCCCCCACTCTGAAACTCGAAAATTAATGTCGATGATGCGTGCACTCATCACCGAAATTGTTTTCCAGCGACATAAGTGAGTTCTGGACTTCTATTTTCTCAAAATTCTTTTGAAATTTCTTCGAAACTCATTAAAATCATTTGAAACGTTTCTTTTTCGGAAAAATACTTTTAAATCATATTATTATTATAATATATTTCAAAATCTTAAAACCAGTTTCAAAATACCGGAGTTCAATTCTCGAATTTCAAAATTTTAAAAATCCTTCAATTATAAATCATTTTTAGATAAATCAAATTTCTTATATAGTTTTTTTTTCAAAATTACAAATCCTTTCGAAACCTCAAATTCTCATTTTAAAAAGGGTACTACATCTTTATCGAAAACATTTCACTTTTATATATAGAATAAAATCATACTTATCGAAATAATAATTTCGGTTTAGAAAACAATTTCTAAAATACCAATAAACCCGATTTTCAAAGGATGATTTAAGAATGGATTTCAAAACAAAGATTGAGATTCAGATTAGGGAGACTCTAATCAAATAAAATTCTGATTCGAAGATAAGTTCGAACGAAAATGAGATAAATAATTTCAAAACAGTAGATGGATACACTTATATAAATCGCGGGCGACCTTAACCGGGTCAACCGTGACTTCAAGAATATAATCGATGCGGAAATCTAAGGCAAATCGACATTCGATCGCAAGAGATAGAATTCGGCATATCAAGAGATAGCAGCATCTAAACCGAGTGATATATAAATCTTCGGTGATTCAATGCCAATTGTAAAGGAGTTTCACCCCTTTACAAAACATTCAAAGATCGATGGGATCGCCTATTCTTATAGAGATCATTCGAAGTGGAGTTATGGGATACTCCAGAATCAAAAGAATACCAATAGAGAGAGACAAGAATGAATTTTGGAACCGTAGGGAACGTTCCAAAGTTCAAAGGAAATCGAGTCAAAAGGAAGAGATTAAACTCGAACGAAAGTGATTCTGTAAATAAATTTACTATATATGCTAAGTTTCGCCTAGAGCCAAAGCTCTGATACCAACTGTAACGGCCCGCTATTTTGCACCATTCAAATCGACAATAAATCCACACATGTCGGACTTGAATAATTCAAAATATCAGATTGTTATTTAAATATGGCAAAACTCAGCATATGCAGTAAATAAATCAATCACAGAATCACAGACACAGAGTAATACAATAATACGCAGCGGAATAGATAAAATAGTAGTTCATGAAGCTACTATATACAACATCAGAGTTAAATAAAATACAACAGAATATCTCAAATGCAGTGAAGTCTTCAGTACAACAGATGACTTCTCTGAACAAATCAACTAGAAGAGCTGAAAGCTGAGGCGATAGTTGGACCTCCAAATGAAGCTCCAAACTCCAAAGGTGAGTCTCAAATGCTGTATCACTCGGTCTGACCCGAGCGTAAAGCAAAACACAAAACACTCGAGTCAGGATTAACATTCTTATATAAATAAATCCAACTCAAGTGAAATATCAACTGAAATACAAGTAACTTAAAGGATGTTTGGGATAACCATCCTCTAAGGATCTTCAGAACTATCTACAAGGTGGAAATATACATTATAACACCGTGGTCATTTTAATTTAATTTATACTTCAAAACCCAAATATTATTTCATTTCAAATATAACTATTTTCCAAGATAGTATATATATATTAATTAATTTATAAAGTAAAGCATTTAATTTTCTCAAGTCTTGCAAATCGATTCAAATCAACTTCGAATTCCAAATTCAAATTTATTCAAAGCTCAATTCATCGATTCAATTCAGTTCTAAATATACCATTTAAACTTTCAATATATTCCAAAGCTTTAATATTCAACATTTTTAAAGTTAAATTTAACAGTTTCATATAGCTTTTGATTTAACTTTATTATTATTTAATCAGGGAATATCCACTTAATAGATTTAATATCATTTACTAGCCTTAAATCACATTTTTTACTAAATATTTCCTTAAATTTATTTAAACAAGAAATATTCATTAAATTATTTAAATCAAACTCAAGTTATAAATCATATCTTAAATCCCAATTTCAATAAGCTTTATATAGGTTTAATTAAATAAATTCTTTACTAAATTCAAATTATCTTCCCAACCTTAACTTATTCAAATTTTTACCAAAATCTATTTTGAAATATAAATTTTATACTTAACATATTATATGTATTAAATCCATCTTAATTAAATATCATTATTAAATCTATATATTATTACCATTTATACAAAATTTTAAGAATCAACATTTGTTAAAATCATATATTCCTTTCCAAAACCATAGAATTCATTTTCAAAATATTTATATATATGGACCAACGGTGTTTGTATATATATTTATCATATGGTTAAGTGATACGGATATTTATCATTTCAATCCGTAATTTAAATATATACGGGTAGATATCATTTCAACCCGTAATCCCAATTTCAATTCAAATGAAAATCGCTTGGGTTTATCATTTCAACCCATAACGATTTTCTCCTATTCTAAAGTCCGTTCGGGTATGTATCATTTCAACCCATAGTGAATTCTATATTAACAGGGGACTTACAGAGTGATAACAGATAATATAAAATATAACAACAGGCATATATCATCAATATAAATAACCGATACTGGTGTCAGATGTCATAGGTGAACATATACAGATAATAGTAATAACAGGCATATAAATACTAGATACTGGTGTCAGATGTCACAGGTGAACAGTTATAGATAATAGCATATATAAAAATGTAAATAACTACAGCAGCATATTTCAATTGCTATTTCAAATGAAATCAAACTTAATAAATAAAAGAACGTTAATCGTGAGTGATTGCTCACCTTTCGAGGCTAGAGAAGATAGACAACACAACAAGCTACGAATTTCAAAGCAACGCTAGATTGGCACGAATTCAACAAAGCTGAGAGATAAGAATAGACGAAAGCAAATCAAAACTGGATAGACGAAGGTAGATGGTATAAATGAACATATATATAAATATATATACTATATACAAATCATATACAACTTATAATTTAAAATAAATGCATAACTTCCAAAATCTACATATACACACACATAACTATATAGATTCAATATTTTATTTAAACTTCTATTAAAATAAAGTCCTATACGTATAAATTTTATTCAATTTATATTTTTAAATTTTATATATATATATATAGAATGACCTATATATATCACATGTACACTTATACTTATATCATTTTAAAAATCAATATTTGCAATTATTATATATTAAACAAACAACATTTATAATTTTGTAAACTTATAACAGTATAAATACAATACAACATAATCATAAAGTAACGCATCTAATTGATCTATAGGAATGGATATATGTAACATATATAATTAAACCCACATATAAAGACCGATACTGTCACCTTTATAACTCACAAAACACCCAACATATAATATATCGAAATAGACAAATAAAAATCAAACAGAACAAAGAATGGAATTATGATATAATATATATACTATTTATACTATATTGTTAAAAACCAAATCCTTTACATATCTCATAAACACGAGTTCAAAATTGTAGCTGAAACCCAAATACCATCTCTACTACAACTATACTGCATATAACACGTATAAAATTTACATATTGTTTGTTTTTTTTTTCTCTTTTTTTTTCCAAAGTCTTAAAGTTACGTACAAACTACTGTAGTCTTAAAGTTACATATAAAATCTACTGTGATGTACTTACTGTAAGCCCATTTCTTATATATGAAAACAAATCAAATATGTACTTTTATATTGTAACATCAGTATTCATAAAAAATGTAACTTCATCTATATAATATATTCTTGAATTTGAGTACATAAAACCTTACACAAACAGACAACATCAATATATATACTTGTATATAAAATCATTAAACACATATATATACATAAACGGGTTTAGACTTATTTTTTTTTTTAAAACACAGATCACCCCCATCTTATAACTCGATATACAGATACTTACATCTATACCTGAAGCGACTATAATACTAGATATACTTTTGCATAGCATATATTTTATAATTTTACAATTTCATAAACAATATAACTGGCCAAGCTTTTATATAAAACTACATATCAGCAACCAAAGTAAAAAAAAAATTGACATAGGCATAGGCAATACATAACAACAATTGTAAAATTTATATATACGTACCAATATATCTACCGCTGTAAGCACATGCAGGCGAACACGGGAGGGGCTGGGGTGGCGTGAGTGGAGAGTGGATCGGGTTGAAGCAAGGAGGAAGAAGAGGCGGAAGTCTGGAAACAGGCGGAGGATGGGGACGCGGCGAGATTGGCTGTGGTTGGCAGTTGCTGGCCAGGGCGGAAGGCGGTTGAAGAAGTGGAGAGGAAGAGACTGTGGTGGCCTAAGATGGAAGCTAGGTCGGCGAGTTTGATGGGCGGTAGGTGGTTGTGGCAGAGGCTCTCGGCATCATGGTGATGGAGAAGGAGCTTGGCTGCACGAGTGGGAAAGATGACAGGCCTGGGGTTTGACGTGTGGTGGGAAAGGTGAAGTCGCTGGCCGTGTGGAAAATGATGGGGCTTGTCTACGGTAAAGGGAAGAGGGAGAGGAAAATGAAGAAGCAGAATGGAAAATATGGCAGTGAATATAAAAGGCAGAGAACAAATGAAAGTTGCAATAACTTTATTATAATAGAAAGAAAAATGTATGAAACGTACTGAGAAAATAAAGTAGTGGAAAGGCTACAGTCACGAAGATGAATAAGCTGGATTCAGAAAGAAAAGTGAGTTGTCAAGATAAATGCATTACATACGTTACCTATATTTTGGGACAGAACTACAAATGAATAAATGGGAGTGATGGAAAAATAACAGCCGGCCATTGAATCGGCAACAGCTGCTAAAACAATTAATATTTGATTGATTGGACAGCACGTTTCAAATTTTGAAAAGGCACAGGAAGCAACGGTTGACATTTGTGGTACCAATACGACGAACAGTTTATTATATCCATCGCGTACTGGACCTCAAAATACAAAAATTGAATATACCGCGGAGATCAGCACGACGAGACGATCAAAACGGTATACAGATATCCGTGGTACGATCATCCGATCAAAAGTCGATAATCGGTACCGAAAATGCTGCTATTTTGAACGGAAAAAACCAAATGGAGCTAGAAACGTCCGAATTTCACGAAACGAATTTCGCAGTCTGATTCAGAATGCTCTGAATAAATTTTCTCCTGTTGACATATTTTGGTTTCGGAAAACTTTTAAATTCACTGTTATTAACCGGTTTGATTTGAAATGAAATTTCACAGGAAAATAAACTTCAATATTATCATATGAAAATTTACCAGTTGCTATATTAAAATAGACGTATTCCAAATAATAAATTTTTAATTTCAAATTTTATTGTTTAAAATTTCACAAAATTTCAATTAACATATTATTAAAACTATTAAAATTTACGGGTCGTTACAAATTGTTAATGTTAAAATGATAAACAATATGAAATTGAACTTGATATAGGATAATTAAATGTTAAATTTGATTAACTGACATTTGTATAATATGACCCGTTTAACTGTTGAATTTATTAACACGTAGGATTTGTTTAATTACACTTTGAACCACTGAATGTATGTTGTTAAATTGATGATGTATAAAATTGTAAATAGATGACAAGTGAAAACCATAATGTAATAATCCTTAATCTACATGAAATGATAGTGTAGATTCTAGAAATAATTATATTAATTCGTACAAATGACAATACGAATTAATACGGTTATTTCGGGATTATTTGAATTGATTATTGGATTGTTATTGTTCGTTGTTATTGCTTGTTTATTTACTTTGACACCATCCCAATTATCACACTGCAAGTTCCCTTTGTTATGCTTTGATTTTTGAATTGAATTGGAATCGGGTTGAAATGATAAATACCCAAATTGAACTTTGACCTAGGATAGGAAATTAAATAAAAAAACCCGATTGGTCAATAATTTGATTTAAAATAAAACGAAGATTTTACTTGAATAAATAATATGGTTTTGAAATGGAGTTGAAATTTGAATTTTTAATGAAAGGAAAATGTAAATTTTTAATAATCTGAAACAAAATATTAACAATGTAATTGATGAAAGAACGATGTTTAATTTGAGAAATGATTGAATTAAGTTTGAAATTATAATTAAGTTTGAAATTATTAAAATTTGAAATGATTTAATAATTAAGTTTGAAATGATTTAATAATTAAGTTTTGAATTAGTTAATAATTAAATAAGATGGAATTATTTAATAATCAAATAAGAATTGAATTCTTTGTTAAGTAAAATTGAACTTTTGAATAAGTGAATTTTTCTTCGTAAATGATTGAAATTGAGTTTCTTTATTAATTAAGTTTTTGGAAAATTATTTAAAGTAAGTAAATAAATAATTGAAATTGAATTTTCTTTAACAAGAAATGAAAATGTGATATTTTGGAATTAATGTAAGACTTGAAATGTAAAGAATTTGATTTGATGAATTCAATTTAATTAAAATTGTAAATTTTGATTTAATGAAGTTGAACTTAAGAATTGATTTAATGAATTGGAAATTTAATAGAAATTGTTTTGAATGATAAAGTAACTTAACGAATATTGAATGAAATCGATAAATGAATTTGGAATTGATTTGAAGGTTAAATTAAATTAAATGTAAATGATTTCGAAACGAAACTTATATACGAACTTGAATCAATACTTGAATTGTTTTGAATAAAATTGAAATTGAATTATAAGATTGTGAAATGATAATTTGGAAGTTTTGAAACGTAAATTATTGGAAATTGGTTTTGAAAGACAAATGAAATGTTGATTTATGAATTCTATTTGAAATTGAAATTGATTTGGTTTTGAAATAAACAAACGACCAATCGGTGTAATAATTACGAAAGTTATTAAAGAGACCGGGATCGGTAATGGATATACTCTCTATCTGAACCGAAACCACTTTAATAACTATGCGCGGAGTGATGATCCAGAATGAAGTGGTTGGAATGATGTACGTGATGACTGAAGAAAGAGAACGATAATGGATAGCCTTGACACTTGTGTCAAATTGGAAATGACTAAAACAGGAGCTGTGCTGGGCCAATGGAGGATTAGCTACCTCAAGTGGACACACTTCTTCGAACTACTTATACTTGTTGTCGATTGGTGCACCCTTGATTTTGGGAGTGTTGTTTCACGGTGTTGCGGGCGCTGCGGCGTTGCGTTCTCACCAGTCCGGATCAGGCGAACGGTAGTATCACTACATTGGGTATTGCCTCATGTGCCTTGTCATACTTGTATTCCATTTATGCGCGACCACTACGATTTTGATTTGTACCTTTAGTATATGGATTGCCCTCTGGTGACTTCCGGTTTTAGGGAAACTACGGTCTTGTATATGCTTTTGGGAATAAAAATGTGTTAAGGGTGGAATGGGCCATGACTTAACGCTATTTTGATATCTTTACATATTACTGATAGACATTATCTACTTAGCGTACATTACTACCTAGTAGATAGTTTGACGGATCCTTAAAGGATGGTTATTCCAAACATCCTTTGAGTTACTTGTATTTCAATTGCTATTTCACTTGAGTTGGATTTATTAATATAAGAATGTTAATCCTGACTCGAGTGTTTTGTATTTTGCTTTACGCTCAGGTCAGACTGAGTGTACCAGTATTCGAGGCTCACCTTTGGAGTTGGAGCTTTGCTTGAAGATCCAGCCATCTATTCTGCTTTCAGTATTCGATGATTCCAGTGATGTATTCTGATTTTATCTGATGTATCGTATTACTCTTCCGTTGTATCTGGTTTAACTCTGATGTATCGTATTACTCTTCCGTTGTATCTGGTTTAACTCTGATGTATCGTATTACTCTTCTGTTGTAAACTCTGATGTATTTTATATATTCATATAGTAGCTTCATGAACTACTATCTCTTTTATTTCCGCTGCACTTATTACTCTGTGTCTGTGTTCTGTGATTATTTATTTACTGTATATGTTCAGTTTTGCCAAATTTAAATTAACAACGCGGTATTTTGAGCAATTCAACTCCGGCATGAGTGTCTACCTATACACTTATAATGGATGCGAATGGTCCAAAATAGCGGGTCGTTACTGTTGGTATCAGAGCTTTGGTAGCTCTAGGCAAAACTTAACATATAGGGTAAATGTATTTACAGAATCACTCTCATTCGAGTTTCAATCTCTTCCCTTGACTCAAATTCCTTTGAATTTTGGAACATTCCCCTCGGTTCCAAAATTCATTCGCGTCCTTCACTATTCGTCTTCTTTCAGATTCTAGAGCATCCCATAACTCCATTTTGAATGATATCTATAATAAATCGGCGGTCTCGCCAATCTTCGAATGATTCATAAGGAGAAACTCCTTTACAATAGGCATTGATTTACCGGAGATTTCTATATCCTCGGTTTACGATGCTATCTATTACCTGCTATACATGAATTCCACCTCATGAGATCGAGTGTTGATTTACCTCGGAATTCAGCATCGATCTTATTCTTGAAGTTACGGACGACCCGGTTAAGGTTGCCCATGAATTAAATAAACTTACCATCTCCCGATTCTGTTATTGAATCATCTTATCTTTTATTTCGAATTTGTCTTCGAATCAGAATTCTCTTTAATTTGAGTCCATCAAAAATTTGAATCTCTATCCTTGCTTTGAATCCATTCTTGTATCGTCGGGTGAGAAAGTGTATTTGTAAATTTATATAAAAATGTTTTATATATTGTGTTGTTTGAGTTGTTGATGTTGATTTGGGTTTTCGATCGATTCGTCTGATCAACGCTATCGATAGGATTTCCAAAACACTTGAGCAGAGCAAACTGACACAATTTTGTTTTCAAATTTGATAAATAAAATAAAAGTTTTGTATGATTATATTATATATAAATATAAGTTTTTTTTGAAATTAAATTGTTAATGAATTTGTTGTCTGAAATAATAATATTTGATTTTTATTTATTGTTTTGTAAACCATTGACTATTGCATAATATAAATAAATGAATTTATAAACTTGGTTATAAATTGATTGGAATTTGAAATGAATTAAATTCAGAAATTTGAGAATTTATTAGTTTCCGGTGATTTTGAACTTTGGTTTTTTTAAAATTTTAAAGTATATATTATTGAAAGTATTTTCGAATGGAAATCGTTTTCAAAGAATTTTTAAGTGTTGACATCAGTGCTCTTCTCTTTGTCGCTGGAAAATAATTTCGGTGATGGCGGCCGCATCATCGACATTAATTTTCGAGTTTCGAAGTGGAGATACTATTATGTAGCTTTGCTACGGTTTTGTTTTGAAAAAAAAATATTTTGATTTGAATTTCTTTAGTATAATTTGATTTATATATATATAGGTATCTTATTTTAAAATTTAATTTGATTTGATATAAATATATTATATATATCTCTAAATTGTTTAAAGTTAATCGGAAATCTAATTCTTAAATTTTGTTAAAGGATGATTTTAATTATAAAATGTTAATAGAGATGAATAGAATAATAAGATAATTGAAAAATAAATTTTGTTTTGAAGGTTAATTAATAAATTGAAATTAGATCAACTTATGAAAACACCTTGAATTTAAAAGCAATTAGTAAATATAAATTAATTTAAACCATAAAAGTTTCGATTTAATATATGTGATTAGATATATTAAGTAGAATAAATTTAACAGTAATTTGGAATAAAGAAGAATTCAAAATTTGTTGAAGAAAATATGATTATAATAAAAGACTATTCAAATTTATGGTTTTAAAAATTGTAAATTTAAGAAAATGGGATAATAAGATAATGAATTTAGAAATAGTTGAGATTGATTTTAGTGAAATCAAATGGATTAAATCAATTATTGAATATCAATTAATTTAAATTTGAATTTATATGGTTTAAATTAATTATTATTTTGTATTTCAAATCTGTTTTCTTTCTGGTTGTTTCTATTCTCCTACCTCGTTCCTTTTCGGGGACGAAAAGTTTTAAGTGGGGGAGAATGTAACGACCCGTAAATTTTAACCGTTTTAATAACGTAATTAGTTGAAATTTTGTGAAATTTTAAACGATAAAATTTTGAAATAAAAATTTAATATTTGGAATACGTCTAGTTAAACATAGCAACTGGTAAATTTTCGTCCGAAAATATGAAAGTTTATTTCGCGCGTAAATTCACTTCAATTTAATCAGTTAAAAAGCGATGAAAATAAAATGTTTCCAAAACCTAAATATATTTACATAGAAAAATTCTAAACCATCTTCTGAGTAAGATGTCAGTTTGTCGTTTTTCCAAATTCGGACATCTTTGGCTCCGTCGATCTTATTTTTCAGCGTTTTTCTTGCATTTTCCGCTATTTAAAAATTCGAATTTTATAATTAAATCGTACCACTGATATCTTTATACCATTTCGACCGTCTCATCGTGCTGATCTTCGCGGTATATTCGATTGTCAAAATTCGGAGTCCGGTGTGCGTTGCACCTTGCGAAACGCCTACCGTATCGGTACCGGTTTTTTGGCCGTTGGATCTGTGACCTTTTATGTATTCAATGTACATAAACCTATAGTCATTGCCTTGAAATTTCCAACTGTTGGCATTTATAAGTAGCAACTTCGCGTGCTTAACTTGTGGTTTCCATTGGTTCAATTTTTCTCTGGCCCTTCGTTTCCAGTGAACTGTCGTTGGAAATTTATAATTTTGCTGTGCTCATTTATTTTCACCTTGAAACCAAACCGTGCCTTTTTGTTATCTTTCCCCATTCTTTTGTCAGCTCCTTCTTTCTCTTCTTTTAACTAAAGCTAGTTGTCCTTGTCTTATATCAATAAAACTCTACCTTGCCCTCTATTTTATATCAACAATATACATACAGGTTCATGCAGTTTGCATTTTTGTTGCCTGAGAATCCATCTTCAAATCTATTTCATTCCTTCTTCTCTACATTTATTTTCCTCTTCTCCGAAATTTAGCCGAGCACTACATCAGCCATTACTTCTTCCCTCTCCCTCTGTTCTTTGCTTCTCATCCTCCCCATCAGATCCATGCCGTCCGCCGCTCACCCATCCTCCTATCACCGAGCGACCCGAGGCAACCACCACCCACCCGCCACCAAGATCTCCACTCACGGACCCATTCCCCACGTGCTGCTCCTCCTCCTTCCTCTCGCCCAATCGTGGTTCTCCTCTCCCTCCACGGCCGCAGCAGCTCCACTCACCTCAACCGTTCATCTCCTCCACATGGCCTCGGCAACCGAGCATCTCCAATGGCCACTGCACACGCGCTCCTCCATAGCCGTGCCTACATCCTCAAGCACCGACTTTGATCGAGCTTCATGCCCAGCCGAGGTAGTCACCAGCTTCCAACCATCGGCCAGCATCCGCAACCAGCCGCCTTTTTGGCGAACTCCACCACCGCATGCAGCAACCCACGTTCATCTTCCTCTCCAACCTCACCTTCCTCTTATTATTAAGGTATATATATATGCTAAGTTGTGTTAGTTATATTTATATATATGTTTGTTAAAGGATTTCATATATAGGTATACTTATATTACACTTCTAAATATATTTTATGTCAGGTTTTATAATATGTTTGAATATATATTTGTTTATATATGTGGTCTGTTGGTTTTAGATTTATAAGTATTGAAAAAAAAAGTGGAGTATTTATTATATAGTATTATTGTTGTACTAGACTGCATATGGAAGGTTACATATCTAATAGTGATATGTTGTAAGTTTGCACGCATGCTAGTTAGGCTACAGCCTTTCAACTTATGGCTTGCAAGTTTGCATGCATATTTTTACTTTTTATGACTTGTGGCCATTATTGGAAGTGTGCGCATGCGTTTAGAATAGTGGAAAAAGGTGTGTGTTTTAGGTTGTTGTATGTGTGTCGCAGTCAGGACAAGTATATATTTAAAGTTAGTATAGAAAAAAAAAATTCGCACGTTTCAATTTTTCACATTTGTTACCATAGTATACATCTATTTCCATATGCATACAGTCTGCATATATGTTCTTGGTAAGGATATTTAAAGAAGTATACTAGTTTATAGTCAGTTGATTTTATATTATGTTATATAAAAGGGTATGCAGGTATATAAGGGCTGTATGTGTAATATGTTGCGAGTTATACTATGTAGTAGTTTGAACGCATGCTCTTCAAAGTATATAAGTGCTGGACTATTGACTTCTAATTGTAGTATATGTATATTTTTTTCCATTCGAATTTGTTATATGTTTCAGTTCAAAAATATTTTAATGAGGACTGTGAATTTGTTATACATATTGCATTAGTATACATATTGCATTAGTTATATAGGCTGAGAATTTGCACGCTGTAAGTATCAAACGTAAGTATTATATATGTTTCAAATTTTATATTGATTTTGAGTAAAATTTAATGTATATTTTTGTTGCCATTTTTTTTACGTCAATTATTGTTGTGTTCTCATCGATTTCCCCATTTATCAGTTTGTCCGTCGTGCCTGTTTGCTTCACTGAATCGTGTCCGTCTAACGTTGTTTGGAATTCGTGTTGGATCCTCAATTCGCTCCCATTTCCGTTCAACTCTAGCCTCGAAAGGTGAGCACTCACTCACGATTAACGTTCTTTTATTTATTAAATTTGATTTTAATTGAAACGACAATTGAAATATGCTGCTGTTAAATATTTACACTGCTATTACCTGTATCAGTTCACCTGTGACATCTGACACCATTATCTGTTAATTATTTATGCGATGATAATACAGTTTGGCTGATAATTGATTGATTGTTGATGTTTATATTGGACGTTAAATTGTTAATGTTAAAATGATAAACAGTATGAAATTGAACTTGATATAGGATAATTAAATGTTAAATTTGATTAACTGACATTTGTATAATATGACCCCTTTAACTGTTGAATTTATTAACACGTAGGATTTGTTTAATTACACTTTGAACCACTGAATGTATGTTGTTAAATTGATGATGTATGAAATTGTAAATAGATGACAAGTGAAAACCATAATGTAATAATCCTTAATCTACATGAAATGATAGTGTAGATTCTAGAAATAATTATATTAATTCGTACAAATGACAATACGAATTAATACGGTTAATTCGGGATTATTTGAATTGATTATTGGATTGTTATTGTTCGTTGTTATTGCTTGTTTATTTACTTTGACACCATCCCAGTTATCACACTGCAAGTTCCCTTTGTTATGCTTTGATTTTTGAATTGAATTGGAATCGGGTTGAAATGATAAATACCCAAATTGAACTTTGACCTAGGATAGGAAATTAAATAAAAAAACCCGATTGGTCAATAATTTGATTTAAAATAAAACGAAGATTTTACTTGAATAAATAATATGGTTTTGAAATGGAGTTGAAATTTGAATTTTTAATGAAAGGAAAATGTAAATTTTTAATAATCTGAAACAAAATATTAACAATGTAATTGATGAAAGAACGATGTTTAATTTGAGAAATGATTGAATTAAGTTTGAAATTATAATTAAGTTTGAAATTATTAAACTTTGAAATGATTTAATAATTAAGTTTGAAATGATTTAATAATTAAGTTTGAAATTATTAAACTTTGAAATTATTTAATAATTAAGTTTTGAATTAGTTAATAATTAAATAAGATGGAATTATTTAATAATCAAATAAGAATTGAATTCTTTGTTAAGTAAAATTGAACTTTTGAATAAGTGAATTTTTCTTCGTAAATGATTGAAATTGAGTTTCTTTATTAATTAAGTTTTTGGAAAATTATTTAAAGTAAGTAAATAAATAATTGAAATTGAATTTTCTTTAACAAGAAATGAAAATGTGATATTTGGGAATTAATGTAAGACTTGAAATGTAAAGAATTTGATTTGATGAATTTAATTTAATTAAAATTGTAAATTTTGATTTAATGAAGTTGAACTTAAGAATTGATTTAATGAATTGGAAATTTAATAGAAATTGTTTTGAATGATAAAGTAACTTAACGAATATTGAATGAAATCGATAAATGAATTTGGAATTGATTTGAAGGTTAAATTAAATTAAATGTAAATGATTTCGAAACGAAACTTATATACGAACTTGAATCAATACTTGAATTGTTTTGAATAAAATTGAAATTGAATTATAAGATTGTGAAATGATAATTTGGAAGTTTTGAAACGTAAATTATTGGAAATTGGTTTTGAAAGACAAATGAAATGTTGATTTACGAATTCTATTTGAAATTGAAATTGATTTGGTTTTGAAATAAACAAACGACCAATCGGTGTAATAATTACGAAAGTTATTAAAGAGACCGGGATCGGTAATGGATATACTCTCTATCTGAACCGAAACCACTTTAATAACTATGCACGGAGTGATGATCCAGAATGAAGTGGTTGGAATGATGTACGTGATGACTGAAGAAAGAGAATGATAATGGATAGCCTTGACACTTGTGTCAAATTGGAAATGACTAAAACAGGAGTTGTGCCGGGCCAATGGAGGATTAGCTACCTCAAGTGGACACACTTCTTCGAACTACTTATAATTGTTGTCGATTGGTGCACCCTTGATTTTGGGAGTGTTGTTTCACGGTGTTGCGGGCGCTGCGGCGTTGCGTTCTCACCAGTCCGGATCAGGCGAACGGTAGTATCACTACCTTGGGTATTGCCTCATGTGCCGTGTCATACTTGTATTCCATTTATGCGCGACCACTACGATTTTGATTTGTACCTTTAGTATATGGATTGCCCTCTGGTGACTTCTGGTTTTGGGGAAACTACGGTCTTGTATATGCTTTTGGGAATAAAAATGTGTTAAGGGTGGAATGGGCCATGACTTAACGCTATTTTGATATCTTTACATATTACTGATAGACATTATCTACTTAGCGTACATTACTACCTAGTAGATAGTTTAACGGATCCTTAAAGGATGGTTATTCCAAACATCCTTTGAGTTACTTGTATTTCAATTGCTATTTCACTTGAGTTGGATTTATTAATATAAGAATGTTAATCCTGACTCGAGTGTTTTGTATTTTGCTTTACGCTCGGGTCAGACTGAGTGTACCAGTATTCGAGGCTCACCTTTGGAGTTGGAGCTTTGCTTGAAGATCCAGCCATCTATTCTGCTTTCAGTATTCGATGATTCCAGTGATGTATTCTGTTTAACTCTGATGTATCGTATTACTCTTCCGTTGTATCTGGTTTAACTCTGATGTATCGTATTACTCTTCTGTTGTAAACTCTGATGTATTTTATATATTCATATAGTAGCTTCATGAACTACTATCTCTTTTATTTCCGCTGTACTTATTACTTTGTGTCTGTGTTCTGTGATTATTTATTTACTGTATATGTTCAGTTTTGCCAAATTTAAATTAACAATGCGGTATTTTGAGCAATTCAACTCCGGCATGAGTGTCTACCTATACACTTATAATGAATGCGAATGGTCCAAAATAGCGGGTCGTTACAATTTCCAGGGCTACAATCACACCTTCTCTCGCTCAATTGATTACAAAAACTCTATAACTCAGATTAACACTTAGATCTTGTAGAGATAGTAGAGAGAATCAAAACCAGAAATTATCTAGTTAGATTCGATATTGATTTCGGCAGAGTAATGGTGTAATTTGCAAATAAGAAAGTGGAGAAGAAGAAGAGAAGTTAAATCAGAGAAAAGTGATTAAAAATTCGTTGAAACTGACCCCTATTTATAGAAGAACAACAGCCATGACCATTCATGAAGAGTTATGGCGAATATACACTTCTTTTGAAATTTGAATTTTGAATCAAACTGACACCATGTCGACATGGTACCTATAGGCATATCGACATCCCACAACCTTTTTTGATGTTTTGAATTTATTTGAAAATAACATTTATCTTATATAAAAACTATTTTAAACTTTATAAATATACTTGACTTTAGTTGAAATTCATAAGTAAATATAAAGAACAATATATACATAATTTAACTATAATTTTATATTTAAATCTAAGTATAAATATTTAAAAGATAAATATATTATTTGAAAAGATAGTTTTAAAACCAGGAGAAATTTTGACTCTGAAAATAAAGATGTTTTGAGGCTAAAATATATTGAAAAACCAGGACAAATGATTTTGGTTTTTAAACAGGAATATTTAAAGTCATTTTGAAAAACAAGCTATATATATTTTGAAAATCATTTTGAAATAAAAGTAAGTGGATACAAAAAGATGTTCCACTAGATTTTTCGTAGGTTCCATCCTACTTAGGGTTCCATCCCTTTAACGAGCATGAAGTGGATTCCATTCCACGAATAAAATAGATTTTAAGATGTCAGTGCCTTTCTATGAGTTTTAACAATATTCCTAACTATATAACTTATCTTGGAAACTTGAACTCTTGAAATTCTTGATACTCATGAGACTTCTAGCTCTATATCTTGAATCTCTATACTGTACAGTCTTCATTCTTGATACCTGCATGGTTAGATCCTGCATATACATATATTTCTAAACTTGTAATGTTAGTATTTATATTTTATAATCTATTCTAAGGTTGTTGTCATCAAAACCATCATCTCATGGACTAATAGTTACATGTTTCTAAAATCGACATAGATATATCGACATACTCTTTGAATATGTGTTGACATACTGGCCGTGATGCAACTTTTGAATTTAAACAAATAGACACATCCTTTCACCCCTTAACCTGTAGACAATTCTCTTCATTTTCTACATAAAGGCTTTGGAGAATGATTTTTTTTTGAACAATGCTCATTCTTTTCTCTCACCCTTTCTTCTCTACTACTTTATGGTCAAATTATCTTGCTACGATATATATATACACACTTTGCGAATTCATATCCTTTCACTCTTATCTTCACGAATTCGCAAATTTGAATTCTTTATCATTCTATCTCTGATCCCATCCTATTCCTCTCATATTTCAATTACAAACTACTACCGAAGGTCTATAGGATCATTGTACTAAAGGCTACAAGATTTTGTATTCAAAAGTTATGATTTCTTGTAAAATTACTATCTACTACTTGAATTACAAAGGTGTATCATACCACACTATAACGACCACCCTATAGCTTCGATACTCAAATACCTAAGATATGGCGTTATCATGGTATTTAACTGATGTTGATTGACAGTCAAGGTAAAATAAAACAATCCAAAATAGAACCTATCGTATATCTCACAGTGTTTATTAGCTGCAGTGTTGTAACACCCCGTAAAAATTAATAAGAGATTAATTAATTAATTATAAGGCTAAAAGTGGAAAAAAAATTATAGTCAGAATTTGGCCACATAAGTTACATCATTGCATCCATGGCAATTTTCCGATCAATTTGCATATAAAAAGTTTTCTAATCGGAACTTAAACATAAAATTTATTGACATTTGAAGTTTTCAAAGCTAATTTTTTTAAATAGAATTCAAATTCAAATTAATAATTAATGCCAAAGTTTGAAATTAATAGTAATTAGAAGCTAGGGGGTTTAAGTAAATGTTAAAATAAACGTTAACGATTAATTGAATTATTATGGAATTAAATAACAAATTATATGGCTAATAAAATCTTCCAAAATACATGCAACCGGTCGACTGCTTGGGAAAGAGCGGTTGAAAGGTATAGTGCTGGAGGCTAGAATTATTTAAGGCCAAGAATGGGCTGGATATTTCTATTTTAAACCGACTTAAATCTAATGGTTCTAGTGACTTCTCACCACTATAAATAAGAGCCTAGCCCCTTCGCTTTTATTTGCAAATTATTTTGGAATGTAGTGAAGCTCTGTCAGTTTCTTTCCTCCTCACGATTCAAAATTTTCTTAAGGCTTTCAGGTAAGGGATTTTAGGTGTTATTATTAAATTTCTAATTCTATTCTCCTCCAACCTCTAAAATTTTGTATCTAATTAATATATGATCCAATTATTGTATATTTAAAAAGGAAGAGTTCTGAAAAGAGATTAAATAATATACATGTTCAAACCCAAAGGAGAAAGCTAGGAATTATCTATGAGTGGAAATCTTAGTTTTTCTTATTTTAATAATTGTATAATATAAGTTGGATTTGATATATGGCTTGGGTAATTTTGGTTCATGAAAACTTCAAATCTAAACCCTCAAACCCCCCAAAGCGAAATGTCAATTCCTATGTTATTGGAATCTCAATTATTCTATATTAAAATGATATATTTTTTATAGCTATTGTAATTTTAATATTTAACATTTTATTCCACTTCTCGTTTTTCTTTTTTGATATGATTGAGGTTCTAAAACCTAGGAATGGTGTGTAAAACATGGATTCTCTTATTCGTATTTTGCACTGCCTATTTCCACAATTTAAATATGAATCCCTTTTCTATTTTACATGTGGAAGTTGAATAGAATGTAAAAGAATTGAATTGTAAACTCTATTGATGATTGATTATACTATTTTAATATAAAATAAGTTCAGTAATTGATTCTATTTTCTTGTATAAGTCTATTGTTGGGATAAGGATATTAGCTAATTTGTATGTTACGTATGAAATTAGACTTGTATAAATCGAAAGTTTTGACATTTAACGATTAGTATAGGGCGTAATCTTCCCATGCCTCAAAATATTTTAGTTGTGTACTTATAAATATATATTAGCGTATAAATAACGTATAATTAATAATGTATAAACCGTGTAATAAATAGTTTAGTTATTATTATTAAAACCCCATAGGATCGAAGATATAGATGATTATGATTAGTGGTGAAATAAACAATATTTCTTTATAGCCCAAGTAGAATGCAGTGAGGAATGTAGTAGTATCATTAAAGGAGTGTAAATTATGACTAAGTTATAGGGATGCGAGGTCAGTAAAAAGCATACGGAAGTCTGTGCTGCTAAAATACCTAACAGTTGTGTGACTTTGGGGCTGATGTAAGACATCTTCTACAATAAGTACCTACGGAGGATGCGAGGTTAGCTCCAATTCTATAGGGTAAGTCTGCTTAGTTAATATGACTATTAGCGCCTATGAATAGTCGGACTAATGTGAGACTTCACACCTGGGTTATGGGTCATAATACGTAAGACCTGCTTTCGATGTCGGTGGTAGTAAGTGGTTGTTGTAGGGCCTGCCTCCTCCCTAATTAGAAAGTATTAAATGGTCGGGAATAATGTTTAGGCATGATAGATGGAAATCTCGGGAAGGGTCCGCTTTGAGTTTGAGGTATTAAGTGGCCATTGTACGGTCTTCCTCATCCAAAAAGAAGTATTGAGTGGCCTGATGATATTCTGTGCGATGAAAGCTAAATAGTAATAGTGAGGGGCCCACCTTGGATTAGATATTAAATTACGGGGACCTATCTAAGATATAGGTATTAAATGGTCAGAGTCTATTTAATTTCCAATAAAAAGGTATTAAGTGACCTGGGTACTTTCTCTCACATTGTTAGGACATGATTGATGGTAGATGCTTTGGACTAGGAATGGCCTAGGGCCTATAGTTGAAGGTAAGTTATAAAGATTAGATAGAAAAGTGTAGATTATAGGATTGGAGTGGGAAAGCTTTCGGGCCGATAGCTAAAGGTATTTATAAGAAATATAGTTAGAATACGTAAGATTTATTCTTATCTAAATTATACTGCCCAAGTACTATTATGGAAAGACTCAAGATTTCATTCACCAAACCTTGTTGTTCTGACTCCCTCCTCATTTGTAACGGACGGGGATTTTCGACCCTCGAAAATCGACATCAATACGTCCACTGTATAAAATGCCGAGCGGTCGAGTGCTGGAAATACCAGTTCATAGGGGTGAAGAAGAAAAAGGTAGAAGAAAAGAAATAGAACAACAACACAGAATCTCACAATCACAGCGGAACAAAATATAATATATAATAACAGATTTTAAATACAAGAACTATACTGTTAATATACATACCACTATCAGAGTACAACAATTCAATACATCAATCTGGACAGTTTAATAACTTGTCCTCACACATCGGAAATAACCAAGTACGTGATATACGTCTGAACTCCTCCAGCCCGTCTCCTGAGCTCCATAGCATTTTACCTGAATCTACAATACTCGGTCTGACTCGAGCATCATAATAAAATAACACCCGAGTCAGTCTGGAAAACCAACGTGAGAAAACACACTCAATTTGAATTATTAACTTTCCAAAATCCTTTGAAAAACAAAAGTATCTCGTAAGACCACGTCACAAATAAACACGATGTGTTTTTCCCTTACGATAACCAAAACACTTTGTAGGAAATCCAATGATATTATAATAGTGTCTAAATACAAATACTTATCCAAATAGCTGAAATTGTTACATTAATTAAATTCTAGAATACTAAGCTCTACAAACAAAACCGTAAGCTCGTATTGGAGAATGCATTCCAACGAATGACTGGGCCACTGGGGTACCGCCCGTCACAGTACACCTCTAGAACCATGTACCGAGGACCACGCTGGGATCCCCTACTACACAAGACCGGCCTACCCCTAACTTGGATAGACCGAATATGTTATCACCACGGGTGTTCCCACCATTACCATTGAGCTCTTCTTCTTTCATGTATACCCATATCTAAGATAAATAGGGTTTCCGAGGACATCTAGAAAGGTGATAACATACCCTACTTGGGTGCGACCCACTTAGCCTTGATGCATCTCCCCTATTTTAGTCATTCCCGATTAATGAGGTTCGAGGCTAAGCGTTACCTTTCAAGAACAATTTTTCTTAGAATGCTCATCGTCCTCCAATGACGATGTTCTGATAGCATTTGTCCATACAAGTTGTCCTGGGTCTGGACAAATCGAATCATCATCTTCATCATCTTCAAAGTATTCATTCGTAACGTTCAAACCAGATCGAAGTGGTTTTCGGATAATTAATTCGATCCCGGTCTCTTCGAAACGATTAATGAAATTAGCTAAAATTGATAGTCGGTTATTTAACTATCAATAGACATCCAAAAGCAATCATCAGGCCTTATTATAAATTTCCCAAAATTTATTTCAAAATACCTTTATAAGATATTACTTTCAGTTCTTCAACATTTGAAAATAGTTTCAAATCCTTATATCTTCAACAGAGTATTTCCACCCTTTTCCAACACTTAGAATATTTTTCCCACTTCATTTTTATATTCAACACTTAGAAAGTACTCCTTTTATTTCCTATTTCTCTTTCTCAAAATCATTTACAATTTTATTTGTAAATTCCTCGACTAGTTTATAACAAATTCTAAAATTCCGAAATTCCCAAATTAATTCCCTTAATATTACCAAAGTCAAATATACTTATTTATAATTCCAATTTCCCTTTCTACTTCTTTCTGAATTCTATTTTATTTTCGAAGCTCACTTTTATCTAACTTCTTCGAAGATTTCCTTACTTTTCCAAATTTTCATTTTGAAAGTTCTCTTATAAGTCCATCTACTCAAAACCATTTTCCAACTCTCAAGAAGGTTTATAAATACATTTAAACCATTTTCAAAAAGTCTTTATATATATACATATGTAGATAAAATAAGTATTTAAAGAAAAATAATAATTATTTATTTTTAAACATGTTCAAATAGTTATCTATTATTGAAAACACTTTTATAACATCACTTTTCAAAGTTGGTTTTAAAATCTAGGATTTATTACAATAAATATTAAGTATTTGAAAATTCACTTCTGAAGTAATTCAGTACTAACTAACTTTAAATTACATAGTTTAATTAATAAAATTTTCCTTTTTAAAATAAAAACTTAGTTTATAAATAAAAATATATTTTTAAATCTTAATAACCCAATTCCAATTTACAATCCCTCTCGATTTCTATCCCGTCACTTCCATTTCGGTCTACTTAACCATTTCTACTTCAAAAATAGTATCCACTATTTTTCTCTCACCCTATTTCCATATTTTAAATATAAATTATTCCTGTAAATTTATATTCCAAATTTATCATCCGATATCACTTCCCTTTATTTATAAACTTCGTTTATAAATTTTTATAACTCCTTTGAGTTCCACTAAAACTAATCTCATTTATAAATTCTATTTTATAAACTCAATTTCTTACGAATTCCATTTATTCTTACCAGTCTATTTTTAATACCGATTTCAACCTCTTTCTATATTTTCCGAATATCATTTTAAAAATCTAGTCTTTAAAAATTCCTTTATATAATTTATTTTAAATTCTCTATTTAAAATATTTTTCTCGCATCATTTAATACGATCAAAAATTCCCCATTTCTTATTGAAACCAATCTCTTTTAAATAATCCAAATTTCGATATACATATTTTTATATTAACAATCTATTTTTAATTCCTTAAAAATATTTATGGTATTTAATATACCCAAAATTAATTTCCATGCCATTATAACATTTAAAAATCTACAACACACAATAATCCACAATTTTATATATATGAAAAATACTAATATATTTGAGGAATCCAGTTGGATCCCTCAAAACCTGTTTTTCCTGCATCCACAGATGTTAGACAACAATAAAAATACCAATCCCACTTCGAGGGGGATATCACGGTATATAGCATCATCCGCTATTATGCGGGGCGCATAGGGTCTCATCCGCTATAAAGTGCGGGAATATCACTCCAATACTAATATATATACTACTATATATATAGTCATCCACAGATAATTATAAATTTATCAATCAATCCAGCATCCAATAATTTAAATTTAAACATTTAAATTTAAATATGGTAATCCAAAAGAGTGAGAAATTCTCACCTTGATTTTTATTTGCAAATCTGTTCCACTTTTAAATTAATAGCTGCCTCCAAAATCTCCAATTAACCCCAGATTATAATTCACGATTTTGTTCCTCGTATAAATTTAAATTTTCACAGTTATAAGATTTCAAGTTAAATAATTTGATAATTAACCTTAAAATTCTTAACTTCTCAAAACAAATTACCTTCATTAAGCTTAATCACGTTTGCTAACCTTCCCTCTCTCGTTTGAACACCCCCAGGCCGTTGCTTCCAGGAACGCGCTCGAAGCCGATGACCTTCTCTCCCTGACCAAACCTGAAATCGAAGACGACACCATCCTCCTTCGACACAAACTTGGATCCATAACACTAACCTCTACCTCCAACCTCCCCTTTACAACCGTTGCCTCGCCATCATCGATTCACCTGCGACCGAAATCTCCTTACCGCAACGACCCTACCCATTGCCTTCCCCATCGCCACCACCGAATACTCCCTCCATGAAACTCGAGCATCGTTCGTCACTACGTGAGCATCATTCTCCTTCCGGCGTAGCCGACACACCAACCGCCTCACCTCAGCAATCGCGTCTTTCCCACAGCCCTGCGCTCGCGAGCGCCTCACTCGTTTGATCGAGAAATTCATTTTTTTTCGACCTGATGTCGATTTCCTCCAATTGGAGGAAGGTAAAGTCGCAATTTTAATTTGAAAGGAAGAATGTTACGCGATTTCTCACTTTTTATTATACAAACAGATTTTTTTTATTTTGATTTTCAAAGAAGGGAGGCAGTCTCCCATTTTTTTAAAAACTCTGGTTTTCAATTTTGAACAAGAAAAGGGGATGAGTATATACGTAATTTAACAGAAAGAATAAAGACGGGACGTCGTCTCAATATAACGTGTAGGAGAAGGTATGCACGATCTGAAAAGACTAGGGGCAACTATGAATGACCTTGATTTGATTTTTACTTTATTAATATTCAAAATTTACCGCTTTGCATAACGTAAAATTTCGAACCCCTACTGAGGCGTGCTGCTAGGCGTTTATAATGTTATACCCCTATTCCGAATGCAATGGAAGAGGTTTCGAGTCCTTATTCGATCGTATGGAGAAGATAGTTTTTTTGGACCCAACCATTATATTGAATTTCGATATAAATTTCAGCGCGTTTAAATTCCGTACGACTAAACGATAACTCCAAAAGCTATGAATTTTAAAACCCGATAATAATACATTATTACGATGGAACTAGTTTCGTCGAATTCCGAGACTATGTCCCGGATGGCTATTTTTAAATGTCAATTTGAAAAAACTATTTTTAAAATTGAACAGATCACCTTTAAATTCAATTTTAAAACCTTTATTATCTTCATTATTATTAATATAAATTTTACAAGCCTTTAAATAATTTTTATCGGCTTAAAACTCAAGATACAATAATTTAATCAATATTCAATTATAAACTTCAATAATTAAATTATCCAATAAATTGCTATTTTTAAGTTCTGAATTTATTTTATAAATAAACCCAAATTTCCATATTCAAAATCAATCAATAATTCAAATTCAATATTTAAAACCATTTAAATATTCAAAATCGAACAACGAAAAATCCGGGTCGTTACATTCCTCCTCCCTTAAAAGAATTTCGTCCCCGAAATTGCTAGGTAGGAAAATGCTCCAAACCCATTAACTTATTAAAATCCACTTAGTGAAACTCGACATTTCACTTTCTAACCTCTTAGTTCTTAATTAAATAATTAGTTCTCAATCCTAAACCAAAATCCTTTATTTCGATTATAGATTTGAAATTGATTTTTCGTTAACAAAATTTTCCAAATTTTTTTCTAACACCCTAAATTCACGAAATTTTTTGGTAGAGTCTCCCTTGTACGGAGAGCCTTTTTCAATTTGACAAGAGAGATAAATATATATACATTGACCCGCACGGTCGAAAAACAAAAATATAACAATATTTATATATTTGCCTTATTTAATCCGAAATTGTACCTTATTTTAGCATTTTTAAGCATTATTAAGAGAGCAAGTTACTTCACATGCAAATACGCAACCAAAATCTAGTCCGACATCCTTTGGTTACCTGTACTTACTTAATTTAAACCACGTAAGTATGAAATTCACTAACATTTCATTTATCTAAATAGTTAAAACACATAACTTCATAAGTCCATCATTCCAAACACATATTATAAACAATTTAAGGTTCCGATACTAGTTTAATTACTTCCAATCAATCCATATATCATTTTATTCAATTCAAATGATTTACCACCAAATTTTCTTACCTTCAATTCATTTTTATATCAAACAAACCCATTTCCATTTCAAATTGATTTAAAAATCAATTTTATTCACTCTATTAATCCATAGAATTTTATTTGCTTCCATTTACGACAAACGACCAATTTTTTCTCTCTATGCGAATTCGGCGATATTCGCTTAATAAAATATCCACTTTAGTTTATAACTATTTTAAATTGATTCCAATCAATTTATATTTAATTCTATTCATTCCAAATTCATTCTCAATCAATTTATTTACATCCCCCTTCCATATCCACATTTATTATATTCAAATCTATTCTATCAAGCTCGATATCATTTCTCGCTATGTACTTATGAATTGTTTTATAAATTCATTCAGACCATTTCTATAAGCTCTCATACAAACTCATTTGTTTATATCTTTCCAAATTGTATACTTGAGTTCTTGAACCATTTTATAATTGAGCTTATAGTTATGTATCCATTGTGCACTTCAAATTTTTATTTCATACTCAAATTCATTCTAGAATTCATTTAAATAATATTCAGGCCATATCCAATTTATTCATACTCACATTTAATTTATTTATAAATCAAGTCATTTATTTCAATCAAATTTCATTTTACCACATTCAACAAATATTTAATCAGCTTATATATAAGTCGAATTTTATTTATTACTCAAGTTCTATATTCAACTTCAGTTTCATCCCACAATCCATATTATTTAATCAAGTTAAATTCCATTCTCATATTCGATTAACTAATTAATCTATCCAATTTGTTCACTTTCATTTTACAATTCAATATCTGATTTTTATTTGAAAAATCACTTCACTTAATTTACTTGGGTTCAAATTTATTTTATAATCCAGTTTTGGATTTTTATTTCCTTGCTAGAACATCACTTCGTTTTATTCTATTTTGTTTTCTATTTCACCTTTCAAATTTTATAAGTTACACAACTTATTTTCTCACATCCTACTAAATTTTATACTCTAGTATATTCACATTTATTTTTACTTAAGATTTACATCACTTAGCAGCTTAAATATATACTTATTCCATAAATTTCAAATTTTATAAGCTATTCAAATTTATTTATCCACAATCCCAAATTTTTCTCAAATTTTATTTCATTCAAGAATTATACCTTATGGTTATATAATATTTCACAACTCAAAATTTATATTTACTTCAATTCAAAATTATTCCAATTCAAATTAATTTCAATTTCAATCTCTTTTAACCAATATTTCCGAACCATATTCGAATTTATTCATGCTCAAATTAATTTCATTCCAAATAAATTTTATTTTCAATTCAATCCAAACACAACTCAATTTTGTTTAACATAGCTTAAGTTAAATTTCAAATCCCTGTAAATTTTCTTTTACCTATTCAATTTATTTAACTTTCACAAGTTAAATTCGATTTATACAATCCATTTTAATTAATTCACTAATTCCTTTTATTATCGCCATCACTTCATTTATTTATCCCATTTAACCTTGCTTAAGTTAAATTTTATCTATTTTAACTTTACTCAAGTTAAAATTTAATTCCGAAATCCAATTTCCATACTTTCCTTATTTAGAACCATTTTCAATTTATAAGTTTATAACTTATTTTCCGATGATCTCTAAATTATTTAAATAAGGATTCCAGAATTCAAACACCTGGTATTTTTTTTCTTATCATTTTGAACTCTCAAATATCCCGAAATCACACTTTTTACATTTTAAACCAATCCTGGTTTTTATCCAAAACAAATTCCCTTTGGAATTTCCAAAACAAAACTGGTTGGCCCAACAAATCTAAACAAATCGGTTTCAGTAGTAATCCGTCACTAAGAAACTCGAAAATGAATTCTGATGATGCTGCGTAGTCATCACCAGGATTATTTTCCAGCAACTGAAGTGAGTTCAGTGCTATTTCTCTTTCAAAATCCATTTTAAAAAAATTTCCTTTCGAAAAAAATAATACTCTTATTATTATTTTCCACACCGCTTTGAAAAAAAAAATTTCAAACTTCCCGGGATTTAAATTTCCAGATTCCGGCTTAAATCCAATTTTAATTATAATCCATTTGTATAATTTATACTTATACAAATTTTCATTTGGTTATATAAATCATTTTCAAATTTTTTATAATCTTATTTGATTATAATATTATCATCCAAACACTCCAAATATATATAATAATTTCATAAAATTACTTCTTTTATATCAAAATATATCTTTGGGAAAAATTATTTCATTTACCCAATTTAAAAAACAATACCGTGTCAAATTGCTCTATTCAAGTGTTTAGAAACCCCTATTGATTCAGTTATATGGACTGTGCCGACCAGAGTTCATAAGCCACTCAATAAATCAACTAACACGGTATAAAATATTTTATATTCACTAACAAATACGCGCTCATATCTATTAATACACTCAAACTCATTCTAGAGTACTATTGACTCTATCTCTAATGAGTAAACCCAACCAGAGCCAAGGTTCTCGCTTAACCTTCAGCTCTGATACCAAATGTAACGGACAGGGATATTTGACCCTTGAAAATCGACATCAATACATCCACTGTATAAATGCCGAGCGGTCGAGTTCTGAAAATACCAGTTCATTAGGGGTGAAGAAGAAAAAGGTAGAAGAAAAGAAATAGAAAAACAACATAGAATCTCACAATCGCAGCGGAACAAAATATAATATACAATAACAGATTTTAAATACAAGAACTATAATGTTAATATACATACCACTGTTAGAGTAAAACAATTCAATACATCAATCTGGACAGTTTAATAACTTGTCCTCACACAGCGGAAATAACCAACGTGAGAAAACACACTCAGTTTGAATTATTAACTTTCCAAAATCCTTTGAAATACAAAGGTATCTCGTAAGACCACATCACAAATAAACACAATGGGTTTTTCCCTTACGATAACCAAAACACTATATAGGAAATCCAGTGATATTATAATAGTGTCTAAATACGAATACTTATCGAAATAGCTGAAATTGTTACATTAATTAAATTCCAGCATACTAGGCTCTACAAACAAAACCGTAAGCTCGTATTGGAGAATGGATTCCGAGGAATGACTAGGCCACTAGAGTATCGCCCGTCACAGTACACCTCTAGAACCATGTACCGAGGACCACGCCGGGATCCCCTGCTACACAAGACCGGCCTACCCCTAACTTGGATAGACCGAAAATGTTATTACCCCGGGTTTTCCCACCCTTACCATCAAGCGCTTCTTCTTTCATGTATACCCATATCTAAGACAAATAGGATTTTAGAGGACATCTAGAAAGGTGATAACATACCCTACTTGAGTGTGACCCACTTAGCCTTGCTACATCTCCCCTGTTTTAGTCATTCCTGGTTGATGAGTGTGACGTCCCACCTCTATACTCACACTAGCCAAGGACAGTACGAGGTAATGCTGTCGACTAGCATGAAGAATAAGGCTGTTGAGGAGCGACCATCTGTGTAATTGCTTTGTGCGAGTACCGATATGTCAGATAATATGACTTGCATTTCATTTCTAGAGGAAATCCGACATATCAAATACAAACTCAAAGCTACTTCACAGTGGCTATGTGGACTTCGGAAACAAATATAGAAATAAGCATAACACAAATCAGTCACAGATATTCATATCACAAAGGCGGAAATAGATATGAATATAACACATAAAAGTGCACATCACAATAGTGGTCAAACTAGATCCACTACATCACAAAAGAATAGATACAAGTGCTAGACAAAAGAATAAGTATACATCAAGGAGTCTTTATTTCGAATGTATAACAACAGAAACTACTAAGCTAAAGTAGTTAGCCAAAAGTCAGGTGACGAACCCTGATAAGAAGTCAAGCAGAAGCACCTGAAATACCTCGGTCTGACCCGAGTATTATTTAATAAGAAAATAATAAACGGATCGGTTTGGCTATAAATATCATATAAAATGAGATAGGATAAGGGATATGATAAAAACGTATGATAACAAAAATGTCATACTGTGACAAGTATACATCAGATAACAACAAAAGTCATACAATATCTCAAATCATCTCAAACATCCAAAAAGAATGTCATATTCTTTAAATTATTCACCAAAACACAAATATTGACAAAACATATCAATGCCAATCGCAAAAATCGGTGAAACACAAATTCTAGAAATCATCAACTAGAAATCCAGAAATCACAAAAAGGGGAAGGCCTATCATAAACGGGAGCATGAAAACTCACCAACACATGCATCACAAACGGAACGCTATTCCATGGTCGCTAACCACCAATTTTGAGCCGAGGCTCCACAAACGCCTCGAAGACCATGGGTCGCTACCCCACCAAATTGAACCGAAGTTCCACAAACGGGGTTTTTAGTCCCCACACAAACAAAGAGACATCGCACATTGCTAGTATAAAACACAAAATGATCATCATTGATCAATAATAAGTGTCAATTACACTAAGCTAGTAAATAAATGAGTTTAGCTTCATGTCCCATAACCACTGGCTTAACTTAAATATTTACGAACAAATTGTAGATTTCCACTCGAAAATTGTCACAAGATTTTCAATCGAACAAGTCCAAAAATTAACCGACGAAGTAATCGCAAGCGTTTCATACCACTTGTTTTGCTAAGCCGTTTAATTAGATTTCTCATACGAATGAGGTAAAGGTTTGTATATACTAATAGGTTGGAAAACGGTTTTATGATCGAGCTCTATATTAAAAATAGAGTTGAAATCATCTTTGTGAAAGAGTTTGAATAGTTACTACTAGTATAGAAACCTTTGTATTTTAAAGTGACAAATCACAAAAATGATTGTATAAACAATCAATCACCAAAGATTCACATTCGAAGACGTGAATCAAAACCATAGAAATCGATATCAAATCCATCAAATGGATATTCCCAAAAATCCAAAGAAAGAAGTCATCAAAGTCGATAAATGATAACAACAAATCAGATCATCAAGAATCGATTAAAAATCGGAAACCCACACAAAACTGCCTAAAATAGGCAAAATGCACATTTCCCAGATTCAGTCGTCTGGACTGTATGGTCAGTCGATTGATACATGCCTAGAAACTCTCAGTTTCTAGGTTTAGTCGACTGACTATACAGTTCAGTCGATTGATATAGGGACAAGAACTTTTTGTTACCAGTTTTAGTCGACTGAACTGTTTATTCAGTCGACTGATTTGATACCCAGAAACATTCTGTTTCAGGTTTAGTCGACTGACTATACAGTTCAGTCGACTGAACTGTAATTTGCAGTAAAATCATTCTAGCCCTACGAAGGGCAAAAATCCTAACCGGAAGCGATCGGACGAGCAACGGAGACTGGGGATTTATGCCAAGTGACAATCCAGCTTTATAGGCTCTTCGATACACCCCTAAAACGTGTTCAAACATCAAAGATTGGATTTTTAAAATTTTTGACTTCAAAACACCAAAAATTGGAATATTCATCAAACCAATTCAATTCAAAGGAAAATGGACAAGCAATAGGTGTTAGGAATTCCTACCTAACAACTATCAAAGGTATAGACATAGATGTGAGTTTAAAAACTCATCTTTAAAACTCAAAAACAACGAACGAGAAGCTCTAAAACAAAGGGAAGGCCAATTCCTCTTCAATACACCTCTAGAATCTTCAATCTATTATCAAAGGTAAAGTTTTTCCTAAGTTAGGGTTAGGAATTTCTTAGAATTGAAGAGAGATAGAGATGGTGAAGATGAAGAGGATGCTTACCTAAGCTTCTCCTTGATTTCTAGCTTGAAGTTGATTTTTCCTAAGAGAATTAGGGCTTAGGAATTTCTAATTTCTTTTCTCCTCCCCCATTTTTACTTTAGCTTGAGAGTATTAGGAAATGAGAATGAATGAAGAGGAGAGTGGTTGGAGTTAGGGTATTATGTTGGGTTAATGGGCTGAAACCCAAACCCAAAGCCCAAATAGAAAAATAACAAAATTCTACTCAACTCCAAACATATCGATGTTTATACTCAAAAAAGTTATAAACGCCATTTTCGACTCAATGGAAGTGGACTCGAGTCCCAATTCGACTGTTTACAAAAAGTAACATTTTGGACTTTAATCCGATTAACGATGCTATATTTAAATAAAACATTTAAATATACAATCGTAAAATATGCGGGTTGTTACAGACTCCCCTCCTTAAAGAAATTGCATCCTTGCAATACTTAAGAAGAAAATGAAAAGTAACAACCATACTAAGGCATAACAACTGATGCAGGCCAGAGAGAAGAAGTCGTAGGTCGTGTACGACCTAACATGATGGTAGGACGAGACCGACCTAAGAATGAAGCTAACGAGTTAAGATTTGGTGAGAAATGGCGGAATATTGAAATTTTAGGTTGCAACCGACCTAACAAAAGCTTTAAGTCGTACCACCGACTTAGTATGACTCGGCAAAGACTTAGTGGATGCTTGCGAGATAACAGGACCAAAGTTATAAGTCGTGACCGAGTTAACCAGATGGGAGACTTAAGTCGTTACCGACTTAACAGGAGTAAAGACATAAGTCGTGACCGACTTAGAAGAGTGGACGACCTAACTTGTACAGAGGTACGGGTTACCGAGTTACTCAAAGAGAAAATAAAGCAAAAAGTTGAAGTAATAGGTCGGAACCGACTTAACGAGTCCAACGATAAGTCGGAACCGAGTTACGACTTGGGTAAGTCGTACCATCTTAAGTTGCAGAAGCATGTGCCGTTGATTCCTCTACCGAGTTAATATCAACCATTGATTTCTTTAAACCACTAATCTGAGATGCGCATGTTTTAAGTCGCCGAAGACTTGTTGCCGTTGATTTCTGCTGCCGAGATAATCTCTGCCGCTGTTTGTTGTTAGGTCGCTGCCGACCTATGCTAAGTCGCGTCCATTCTAGGTCGTAAGGTCGTTGCCGACCTAAGTACTTGTATTTTCTTTGATATTTTTGTCTGTGTTTGTTAAGTCGCTGAAGGCTTGTAAAATTGTAACTGTTGAGTCGGAGTCTTTGTTAAGTCGTAGGTCGTAAGCTGTAACTCGGAACCGACTTAGTACTTGTAATATTTTTAAGTTTCTGAACTGTGTTGTAAATAGTACGACTTAGGTTAAGTCGGAGATATTGATAAGTCGGTTGCCGACTTATGACTTGTACCTTTTCTGTTTTGGTGTGTTGTAGCCTATAAATAGGCAAGTGAAGTCATTTGTAAAGGTTGTTGATTTTTGAATAAAATTCTCTTTGATTGCTTTGTGCTTTCATTCCAAATTGGTAGTTGAGTGTAATCTCCTATCTCCTCTTTCGGTTAATCGAGTGCGCTCGATTCAACGATTGTAGAAGCCGATTCGCGGAATCAAGTGCGCTTGATCAACGCTTGAAGAATTGAAGATCTTTGAACCCGGTATCGTGCGCGATCAACGAGTTCGAGATAGCTAGAGTTCGGTATCTTCGGATCAACGAATTCGGGCAATTCAGCATTCATCAATCCATCGACTGCTACTTTCACCGATCTACATCATATTTGAATTATCCGCTGCGTCAGTTTTGGTATCAGAGCTTGTTCTAGCCAATCATAGCTAGATCGAGACTTGGAGCCTAATCATTTGAAGAGTTTTGAAGTTTGAGGAGAAGCCGAGCTTGAAGTGTTGGGACACGGCCGAGAGGAAGAAGTTGTTCGCATTTGTTTGAAGATTGAAGTTCGGATTTGCATTGGAGGCCGAAACTTTGTCCATCGTGTTCATCGCGATTTGCTACAAAGTGGAAGTTTTCGATCCGTTTCATTTTGGATCAAAATCCGAAAAGTGTTAGAATTTGTGAAGTTTTCAAGTATGCCGCCAAGAAGAGCTAATCGCCACCAAAACGTAGAAGCTTTATATCGATTAGAGAAGCTTATGACAGAGATGAATCAAAATCGGAGAAGGGTTTCACCCGAATCTAACCATGGGGGTAGTAGAATCTCACCACATTCTAATCGAGACCGAAGTGTTGAAAATGATCAAGGGCGTGGGAGGAACGTGAATGATCATGCACGGAGGAACGTAGAAAGAAGGGATGATGGTGGAAGGCACAATGATAGTAGAGATGTTGGTGGTCAGAATCGACATCGTTATGCATCTGATTTTGAAGAGGAGTATGATGGTGGTAGTATTCAAGGAAGAGGTCAAGGAAGAAACTATTCTGAGTATGATCATAAGTGGGAATCGGGGATGAAGACAAAAATTCCTGAATTCAAGGGTGGTATGCAAGCAGAGGAGTTTCTAGATTGGGTGGCTAATGTTGAGGAGATTTTTGACTTCAAAGAAGTACCAGAACATCGTAGAGTGAAGTTGGTTGCTACGAGGCTGAGGGGTAGAGCTTTGGCATGGTGGCAGCAAACCAAGCTTACACGTGAACGTATGGGGAAGTCAAAGATTGAATCTTGGGAAAAGATGAAGAAATTGATGAAAGCGACATTCTTACCTTATAATTATCAATCGCTCATGTATTAGAGGTTGCAGAACTTGAGACAAGGAACGAAGTCTGTGAATGACTATGCTGATGAATTTTATCAACTTATTGCAAGGAACGATATTATGGAAACAGAAGAGCAGCTGACATCTAGGTTCATTGGAGGATTGAGAATGCAGATTCAGGATATGGTCAATATGTTCGATCCAAGATCTGTAGCGGAAGCACATCAGAAAGCGTTGGCTTGGGAAAAACAAGGGAGACGAGGAGGTGGTGTGTTTACTAATTCTAACAATCAAGCGAAGGGTGTTGGAGGAAATTCTAATGTTTCTAAACCTATCAGTAGACCAGTGGTGAAGGAGGCTGAGAAGACAAGGGTTAACAATGGTTTCAAATGTTACAATTGTCAGGAATTGGGTCATAAAAGCAGTGAGTGTCCAAAGCCAAAGAAGAGAACCATGATTGCAGAAGTTGACGATGAGGATGTTGATGAAGATTGTTCTAATCCAGCTGAGGAGGATGAGCAGGATATTGCGTCAGGAGACGAAGGTTGTAACCTAATGCTGAGGAGATCGTGTTTAACACCGAAGCAGGAGGAAGCTAGTTGGTTGAGGAGTAATATCTTTCAGTCAACATGTACTATTCTGGGGAAGGTGTGTAAGTTTGTGATCGACGCAGGAAGCTGTGATAATATTATTTCAACCGAAGCTGTGACGAAGTTGAAATTGAAGACAGAGAAACATCTGAGTCCATACAAGTTAGCATGGTTGAGAAAAGGAGGAGAAGTGAAAGTGGATAGACGAGTTCGTGTACCATTCTCTATTGGGAAGAAATACAAAGATGAAATATGGTGTGAT
The DNA here is from genome assembly GCA_030737815.1 of Allium fistulosum. NCBI lineage: Eukaryota > Viridiplantae > Streptophyta > Magnoliopsida > Asparagales > Amaryllidaceae > Allium > Allium fistulosum. The sequence continues at coordinate 790,152,450 of CM060902.1, read as the reverse complement.
GTCGTAGAGATGGATGTATGCCACTTATTATTGGGAAGACCATGGCAATATGATCGAGCAGTACTACATGACGGTCGGACCAATAGCTACAGTTTTATGTTTAAAGGCACGAAGATTATCTTAGTTCCGAAGAAGAGATCACAAGAAGAAAGTAAGTCAGAAGAAATTGAAGAGCTGAAAACTTTATTGACTTTAAAGGAGTTTGTTAAAGAAGTTGAAGAAGAGCCGGAAGTATTCTTGTTGATTGGGCGTGAGAGCAGTGAAGAAGTTGAAATTCCTGAAGAAGTTAAACCAGTTCTGAAAGAATTTGACGACGTATTTCCAGAGGAGTTACCAACGGAGTTGCCACCGTTGAGGGATATACAACATCAGATAGATCTTGTTCCAGGTGCTGTGTTGCCACACAGACCACATTATCGAATGAGCCCGAAGGAACATGAAGAGTTGCGGAGACAGGTTGAGGAATTGCTTGAGCAAGGGCGTGTGCAGGAGAGTCTGAGTCCTTGTGCTGTACCAGCTTTATTGGTACCCAAGAAGGATGGGACGTGGAGGATGTGCACTGACAGCCGAGCATTGAACAAGATTACTGTGAGATATAGATTTCCGATGCCGAGGTTGGATGACTTGTTAGATCAAATAAGCGGAGCTACTATATTTTCAAAGATAGATTTGAAGAGCGGATATCATCAAATTCGTATCAGACCAGGAGATGAGTGGAAGACTGCTTTTAAAACCAGGGAGGGTCTATACGAGTGGTTGGTCATGCCGTTTGGTTTATCAAATGCACCAAGTACTTTTATGAGAGTGATGAATCAGATTTTTCGACCGTTCATTGGGAAATTTGTGGTGGTGTATTTTGATGATATTCTGATTTACAGTGGGAGTCCAGAGGAACATTTGAACCATCTTAGAGAAGTGCTAATGGTATTGCGACAAGAACAATTCTATGCTGCAACGAAGAAATGCGTGTTCATGACGCATAGCGTTTTATTTCTGGGGTATGTTGTTTCAGAGAAAGGAATACAGGTTGACCAAAGTAAAGTTGAGGCGATCAGAAATTGGCCGCAGCCCAAGACGATAACAGAAGTTCGTAGTTTTCATGGGTTGGCTTCATTTTATCGAAGGTTTATTCCACACTTTAGTAGTGTGATGGCACCTGTTACAGATTGCATGAAAGGTAAACAGTTTACATGGACAGAGGAGGCAGGGAGTGCTTTTGGGAAGATCAAGGAATTGCTGACGTCTGCACCAATTCTAGTGCTACCTGATTTTCAGTTGGTGTTTGAACTACATACTGATGCATCCAAGGTTGGGATTGGAGGGGTGTTGAGTCAGAAGGGACGTCCAATTGCCTATTTCAGTGAGAAGTTGTCAGGAGCGAAGATGCGATACAGTACATATGATGTGGAGTTTTATGCTGTTGTACAATCTATCAAACACTGGAGACACTATCTATTTCAGAAGGAGTTTGTTCTGTATACTGATCATGAAGCATTGAAGCATTTACAAGGTCAAGACAAGATTTCAGCGAGACATGCATCGTGGATTGCATATCTGCAACAGTTTACTTTTGTTGTGAAACACAAGTCAGGGGTGACAAATCGAGTGGCTGATGCTTTGAGTAGGAGGAGTCATTTGTTGACTACGCTAAGAGTTGAAGTGATAGGGTTTGAAATGTTGCCGGAATTATTTGTTGAAGATCCTTACTTCATGAAGTTTGTTGATAAAGTTAAGGAGGGAAAGACGAATGAGTTTTTGATGGTAGATGGTTTTCTTTTTAAAGGAAGTCGATTGTGCATACCGGAGGGTAGTCTGAGAATGAAGATTATCAAAGAGTTACACGAAGAAGGACATGTTGGGAGAGACCGTACCTTACAGTTGATTTCACAATCCTACTTTTGGCCATCAATGAGGAAAGAGGTGGAAAGATTTGTTGAGAGATGCCATATCTGTCAAGTTTCGAAAGGAACTGCGACTAATGCGGGTTTATATATGCCGTTACCGGTACCCACTAAACCATGGGTTGATGTGAGTATGGACTTCGTGTTGGGATTACCGAGGACACAGCGAGGTAACGATTCCATATATGTGGTGGTGGACAGATTCTCGAAAATGGCACACTTTATTGCTTGTAAGAAAACGGCAGATGCTGTTCATGTTGCTCAGTTGTTTTTCAAGGAGATCTATCGACTACATGGATTGCCAGAATCTATCGTGTCAGATAGAGATACTCGATTTCTGAGTCACTTTTGGTTAAGTTTGTGGAAAATGGTGGGAACGAAACTGAAATTTAGTAGTGCTTATCATCCGCAAACTGATGGACAGACTGAGGTGGTTAACAGATCATTGGGAAACTTGTTGAGGTGTCTTGTTCAAGATAATCTGAAGAGTTGGGATATGAAGTTATGCCAGGCGGAGTTCGCCCATAATCATGCTGTGAATCGAAGTACTGGGTTCAGTCCATTCCAGATTGTCTATTCGAGCTTACCGAAGGGACCGTTAGATTTAACGATGATACCACACTCGAAGGGGACAATTAAGAAAGCTGCTGATTTTGTTGAAGGGCTGACGGAGTGTCATAAAATCATTCAAGAACGATTAGAGAAAGCAAATGAGAAATATAAACAAGCTGCAGATTCGAAACGACGAAATGTTGAGTTTAACGAAGGAGATTTGGTTTATGCAGTATTAACAAAAGATCGTTTTCCAGTGGGCGCTTATAATAAGTTGAAAGCCAGAAAAATTGGACCAGTAGAAGTTGTGAAGCGAATTAATGAAAATGCTTACAAATTGAAACTGCCAAATGATGTGCATACGTCTGACGTATTCAATGTCAAACATCTCGTACCGTATCATGGGGATGAATTTGTTGTGGAAGAAGAGAGTGCAAATTCGAGGACGAATTTCTCTCAACCAGGGGAGGATGATGCAGGCCAGAGAGAAGAAGTCGTAGGTCGTGTACGACCTAACATGATGGTAGGACGAGACCGACCTAAGAATGAAGCTAACGAGTTAAGATTTGGTGAGAAATGGCGGAATATTGAAATTTTAGGTTGCAACCGACCTAACAAAAGCTTTAAGTCGTACCACCGACTTAGTATGACTCGGCAAAGACTTAGTGGATGCTTGCGAGATAACAGGACCAAAGTTATAAGTCGTGACCGAGTTAACCAGATGGGAGACTTAAGTCGTTACCGACTTAACAGGAGTAAAGACATAAGTCGTGACCGACTTAGAAGAGTGGACGACCTAACTTGTACAGAGGTACGGGTTACCGAGTTACTCAGAGAGAAAATAAAGCAAAAAGTTGAAGTAATAGGTCGGAACCGACTTAACGAGTCCAACGATAAGTCGGAACCGAGTTACGACTTGGGTAAGTCGTACCATCTTAAGTTGCAGAAGCATGTGCCGTTGATTCCTCTACCGAGTTAATATCAACCATTGATTTCTTTAAACCACTAATCTGAGATGCGCATGTTTTAAGTCGCCGAAGACTTGTTGCCGTTGATTTCTGCTGCCGAGATAATCTCTGCCGCTGTTTGTTGTTAGGTCGCTGCCGACCTATGCTAAGTCGCGTCCATTCTAGGTCATAAGGTCGTTGCCGACCTAAGTACTTGTATTTTCTTTGATATTTTTGTCTGTGTTTGTTAAGTCGCTGAAGGCTTGTAAAATTGTAACTGTTGAGTCGGAGTCTTTGTTAAGTCGTAGGTCGTAAGCTGTAACTCGGAACCGACTTAGTACTTGTAATATTTTTAAGTTTCTGAACTGTGTTGTAAATAGTACAACTTAGGTTAAGTCGGAGATATTGATAAGTCGGTTGCCGACTTATGACTTGTACCTTTTCTGTTTTGGTGTGTTGTAGCCTATAAATAGGCAAGTGAAGTCATTTGTAAAGGTTGTTGATTTTTGAATAAAATTCTCTTTGATTGCTTTGTGCTTTCATTCCAAATTGGTAGTTGAGTGTAATCTCCTATCTCCTCTTTCGGTTAATCGAGTGCGCTCGATTCAACGATTGTAGAAGCCGATTCGCGGAATCAAGTGCGCTTGATCAACGCTTGAAGAATTGAAGATCTTTGAACCCGGTATCGTGCGCGATCAACGAGTTCGAGATAGCTAGAGTTCGGTATCTTCGGATCAACGAATTCGGGCAATTCAGCATTCATCAATCCATCGACTGCTACTTTCACCGATCTACATCATATTTGAATTATCCGCTGCGTCAACAACACAAAAGAAGAAATTTTGAAATGAGAAGTTCACCTTAAGGAGCACGAGAGAGTAAGTCTGGATGTGTTCGCTCGATGAATTCTCTAGATTCCCAAGAGCAATCCTTAGGATTTGAGGACCATTGAACTTTCACAAGCGGGACATCTTTATTACGAAGGCGTTTAATCACCGTAGCAATGACACGAATAGGATGTTGCTCATAGGTCAAATTTGGTTAAACTTCAATTTCTTCAATAATATCGGGCTCAAAAATAGAATCGGAATCTCTAAGGCATTTCCGTAGTTGAGAGACGTGGAATACGTAGCTGATAACAAAAGGCGATAAGCCATGGAACCAATACGATCGGTGATGGGAAAAGGGCCAATATATCGAGGTGCCAATTTTCCCGATCGACTGAAACGCACAACACCTTTCATAGTTGAAACACGAATGAACACCAAATCTCTCACAAAAAACCCTAATTTCCTTCTTTGGGTATCGGCATAGGATTTTTGTCTACTTTGAGCTTCTTTCATCCTATGACGAATAAGGTCAATCTTTTATGTGGCATCACGAATAAAATCTGGACCTAAAATCGGCTTCTCACCGGCTTCAAGCCAACACGAAGGAGATCGGCATGACCTTCTGTATAGCGCCTCGAAAGGTGCCATACCAATACTAGATTGGAAGCTATTATTATAGGAAAACTCAACAAGAGAAATATGATCTTCCCAACTTCCACCAAAATCAAGAACACATGCACGAAGAAGATCTTCAACAGTTTGATTCACACGCTCGGTTTGTCCATCGGACTGAGGATGATAAGCGGTGCTAAAATTAAGCTTTGTTCCCAAATCTTTTTGAAGACCTTTCCAAAATCCACTAGTAAACAATGGATCATGATCGCTAACAATAGAAGTAGGAACTCCATGCAATTTAACAATTTCTTTGACATAGAGTTTAGCCAAAATAGGTACGGTCCGACTGGACCGAACGAGAATAAAATGGGCGCATTTTGTAAGTCTATCTACTATCACCCATAGGCTATCTTGACTTGAATGAGAACGGGGAAGACCGTCAATAAAGTCCATGGAGACTTGATCCCACTTCCAAACGGGAATGTCTAAAGGTTGCAATAACCCACCAGGTCTTTGATGCTCGGCCTTTACGAGTTGGCAAGTCATGCAACGCTGAATAAAGTTAGCAATATCAGATTTCATTCCATCCCAATAATAAAGTCGCTTCATGTCCGCGTACATTTTACTACTACCGGGATGAATGGTAAATTTAGAACGATGAGAATCTTCTAAAATGTCTTTACAAAGATCACAAATATTTGCACGATAAGTCTACCAAATTTTCGAATATCGCCACGAGCATCAATATCAAAGTTTTGCAAACCTTCAATATCAATTTTATCCCTACAACTTTGGCTAAGAAGAACCAAATCAGGATCATGCTTTTGAGCTTCAAGAATGCGGTCTAAAAGAGAAGGATGAGCCTCAAGGCTACATAATACAAGAGATGAACATGAATTGGATTCACAATCTCGAATCTCACAAGTGGACAAAGTCTCAAGATCATTCCATTCGGATATTATCATAGAAACAACCGCTTGTTGCTTACGACTAAGGACATCGGCAACTCGATTTCCCTTTTCGGGAGTATAAAGAATATCAAGATCATAAGATGCAAGGAACTCGAGCCAACGTTGTTGACGCAAATTAAGTTCCTTTTGAGAAAATAAATACTTCAAAGATTTATGATCGGTGTAGAGAACAAATTTCTCTCCCAAAAGATAATGACGCCAAATTCTAAGGGAGAAAACAATAGCCACGAGCTCTAAATCATGAGTGGCATATCTAGTCTCGACAGGCTTTAATTGCCTAGAAGCATAAGCGATAACACGTTCCCTTTGCATGAGAACGGCACCCAAACCAACACGATTAGCATCGGTATTAACAAAAAAGTCTCGGTTCCGATCGGGAATCACAAGAATAGGAGCATCGGAAAGGAGTTCTTTTAATTTATGAAAAGCAGTTTCACATTTGTTTGACCAAATGTACTTAACTCCCTTCTTTGTCAAACTAGTAAGAGGTACGAAAATTTTAGAAAAGTCTTTTATGAAACGATGGTAGTAACCCGCTAATCCGAGAAAGCTACGAATTTCCATCACACTCTCCGGTCTCTTCCAATTTTGAATCGCTTCAATCTTTGAAGGATCCACGGAAATTCCAGATTCAGAAATAATATGTCCAAAGAATTTCGCACGAGATTGCCAAAAGTGGCATTTAGAAAATTTTGCTTTCAATTGGTTGCTCCTAAGAGTTTCCAACACAATCCGAAGATGTTTTTCATGCTCTTCCTCGGTTTTAGAATAAACAAGAATATCATCTATAAAGATAAGAACAAATCGATCGAGGAAGTCTTTGAAAACTCGATTCATGAGGTCAATGAAATAAGCAGGAGCGTTCGTTAAACCAAATGGCATAACAAGCCATTCATAAGATCCATAACGAGTACGAATGATGTCAAAGGAATACTATCCTCTACAATGCGAAGCTGATGAAAACTGGTTTCTATGTCTAACTGTGAAAAGACCCTAGCACCACTAAGTTGATCGAATAGATCATCAATCCGAGGCAAGGGATATTTATTCTTGATGGTGGGATCATTAAGCTTGCGGTAGTCAACGCAAAGCCTAAGTGTACCATCGGATTTCTTCACAAAAATAGCCGAAGCTCCCATTGGAGAGGAACTAGAATGAATAAACTGTTTCCCTTCCAATTTGGATAATTGATTATGCATCTCCTCATTTTCCTTATTGGATATACGATAAGGAGGACGAGTAATAGGTATAGCTCCAGGGATTAGATTAATTCTGAACTCAATTGCTCGCTAAGGTGGTAATCCTAAAACGGGCTCAAATATGTTGGGAAATTCACAAACAATATGAATGAGGGAAATGACATCTTCCTCGTCATCATTATCGTCATCATGAGGATTTAGAGAATACAAGGATGCGCCCGAATTGGAATCTGAATCTTTAAGAACAAGAGAAATCTGCTTAACAGATTGAGGATGTCGAAGATATATAGTCCGCTCAGGACATAGGATATGGGCTTCGTAACGGTTAAGCCAATCCATCCCCAAAATCATTCTGAAACCAAGGTAACGCATAACATGCAAATCGGCTCGGAAAGCATAATCACATAAAATAATTTCAACATCTTTACAAATTAAACTGAGTGTTGTGGATCCACCAACCGGATTTGCAATTCTCAATGAAGTCATCAAGCCAATAACATTCAAAGACAAAGCATCCACAAGTTCTTTTGATATAAAAGAGTGAGGTGCACCCGTATCAAAAAGAACTCGAATAGGAAAATCATGAAATATAATAATGCCATCAAGGATAGAATGAGAAATACCTTGACCAAGGGAAGTGTTAGTAGGGGTTTGCACAACATTTAGCTTGCCTTCCTTCTTGCTTTGAAGTTTGGGACATGAAGATATAGTATGACCCGAACTTTTGCAATAGCGACAAGTAAGAGGCTTCGGACACTTGTTTGCATAATGGTCCTTAGAACCACAATTGTAACATTCTCCATGACTAGAGGTAGGAATCTTTACTATCGAAGTTGCTTGCTTCCCTTTCTTGTTGGGATAAGGCTTGAACTTAAAAGGCCTCTTCTTATTGATGTTTTGTTTGGCACCCACAACTTCAACATCACTTTCTTTATCGGCCTCTTCGAGTCGAAGAGCGATATCAACAAGCTGATCGAAAGAAACTTCTAGTTTCAGAAGTAATGGATTTTTGATGTTCTTATTCAACCCATAGACAAATCACTGATTTTTCTTCAGTGGGGTATTAATATACTCGACCACATATTTAGAGAGAGATTCAAAAGATGCGACGTAATCCATCACAGAAGATTCACCTTGAACAAGGTCAATAAAGCGTCGAGCTAAAGATACTTTTTCAGCTTTCGGCACAAACTTTAACTCTAACCTTTCTTGGAATTTCTCCCAAGTAAGACCCGCTTCAATAATTTCTGAAATCAGAAGCTCATACCAATCTAATGCTCTATCCTGGAGCATACTAGAAGCCACTTGGACTCGATGAGGATCAATAAGATTCATGCGAGAAAAGGTGTGATCGCATGTTCTAAGCCAAGCTTGGACTTCTATAAAGCTTTTGGGACCCTTGAAAGGCCTTCTAACCAAGTTGGTGTAATCAATGCACAAGCGTGCAAACCCAGATTTAGGATGAGTAGGCTCTGGAATGGGTCCGATAGCTTGAACATTTTTCACAAGCTCTAAGAGCTGCTGGGCAGACATAAATACTCCATCCTGAGGAGTAGCACTGGATTGACCAGCGCTGGGACGGCCTGGTCTAACCATTTCTCTTCTTCAAGAAAGCAAGAAGAGGAAAAAGGTTATTCACAGAATGAATATCAAACAAACTTGATTGATAAAACAAGGCATCACAAAAGAAAATAGGATAAAATGGTACGAAGACTCGAATTAAATCCTATGGCACGATTCCTAAGAAAGACTTAGGACAATGATCCTTGCTAGATTATTCTACATTGTTCCGAAGTTTGGCTCCAATACCAAGCTGTGACGCCCCACCTCTATACTCACACTAGCCAAAGACACTACGAGGTAATGCCGTCGACTAGCATGAAGAATAAGGCTGTTGAGGAGCGACCATATGTGTAATTGCTTTGTGCGAGTACCAATATGTCAGATAATATGACTTGCATTTCATTTCTAGAGGAAATCCGACATATCAAATAAAAACTCAAAGCTACTTCACAGTGGCTATGTGGACTTTGGAAACAAATGTAGAAATAAGCATAACACAAATTAGTCATAGATATTTATATCACAAAGGCGGAAACATATATTAATATAACACATAAAAGTGTACATCACAATAGTGGTCAAACTAGATCCACTACATCACAAAAGAATAGATACAAGTGCTAGACAAAATAATATGTATACATCAAGGAGTCTCTATCTCGAATGTATAACAACAAAAACTACTAAGCTAAAGTAGTTAGCCAAAAGTCAGGTGACGAACCCTGATAAGAAGTAAGCAGAAGCACCTGAAATACCTCGGTCTGACCCGAGTATTATTTAAGAAGAAAATAATAAACGGATCAGTCTAGCTATAAATATCATATAAAATGAGATAGGATAAGAGATATGACAAAAACGTATGATAACAAAAATGTCATACTGTGACAAGTATACATCAGATAACAACAAAAATCATACAATATCTCAAATCACCTCAAACATCCAAAAAGAATGTCATATTCTTTAAATTATTCACCAAAACACAAATATTGACAAAACATATCAATGCCAATCGCAAAAATCGGTGAAACACAAATTTAGAAATCATCAACTAGAAATCCAGAAATCACAAAAAAGGGAAGGCCTATCACAAACGGGAGCATGAAAACTCACCAACACGTGCGTCACAAATGGAACGCTATTCCATGGTCGCTAACCATCAATTTTGAGCCGAGGTTCCACAAACGGCCCGAAGACCATGGGTCGCTACCCCACCAAATTGTACCGAAGTTCCACAAACGGGGATTTTAGTCCCTACACAAACAAAGAGACATCGCACATCGCTAGTCTAAAACACAAAATGATCATCGTTGATCAATAAGAAGTGTCAATTACACTAAGCTAGTAAATAAATGAGTTTAGCTTCATGTCCCATAACCACTGGCTTAACTTAAATATTTACGAACAAATTGAAGATTTCCACTCGAAAATTGTCATAAGATTTTCAATTGAACAAGTCCAAAAATTAACCGACGAAGTAAACGCAAGCGTTTCATACCACTTGTTTTGCTAAGCCGTTTAATTAGATTTTTCATACGAATGAGGTAAAGGTTTGTATATACTAATAGGTTGGAAAACGGTTTTATGATCGAGCTTTGTATTAGAAATAGAGTTGAAATCATCTTTGTGAAAGAGTTTGAATAGTTACTACTAGTATAGAAACCTTTGTATTTTAAAGTGACTAATCACAAAAATGATTGTAAAAACAATCAATCACCAAAGACTCACATTTGAAGACGTGAATCAAAACCATAGAAATCGATATCAAATCCGTCAAATGGATATTCCCAAAAATCCAAAGAAGGAAGTCATCAAAGTCGATAAATGATAACAACAAATCGGATCATCAAGAATCGTTTAAAAATTGAAAACCCACACAAAACTGCCTAAAATAGGCAAAATGCACATTTCCTAGATTCAGTCGACTGGACTGTATGGTCAGTCGACTGATACATGCCTAGAAACTCTCGGTTTCTAGGTTCAGCCGACTGACTATACAGTTCAGTCGACTGATACACGGACAAGAAATTTATGTTTCCATTTTTAGTCGACTAAAATGTATATTTAGTCGACTGATCTGATACCCAGAAACATTCTGTTTCCAGGTCCAATCGACTGACTATACAGTTCATTCGACCGAACTGTAATTTGCAGTAAAATCAGTCTAGCCCCACGAAGGGCAAAAATCCTAACCGGAAGCGATCTGACGAGCAACGAAGACTGGGGATTTATGCCACGCAACAACCCAGCCTTATAGGCTCTTCGATACACCCCAAAAACGTGTTCAAACGTCAAAGATAGGATTTTTAAAAAAATTTGACTTCAAAACACCAAAAATTGGAATATTCATCAAACCAATTCAATTCAAAGGCAAATGGACAAGTAATAGGTGTTAGTAATTCCTACCTAACAACTATCAAAGGTATAGACATAGATGTGAGTTCAAAAACTCACCTTTAAAACTCAAAAACAACGAACGAGAAGCTCTAAAACAAAGGGAAGGCCAATTCCTCTTCAATACACCTCTAGAATCTTCAATCTATTATCAAAGGTAAAGTTTTTCCTAAGTTAGGGTTAGGAATTTCTGAGAACTGAAGAGAGCTAGAGATGGAGAAGATGAAGAGGATGCTTACCTAAGCTTCTCCTTGATTTCTAGCTTGAAGTTGATTTTTCCTAAGAGAATTAGGGCTTAGGAATTTCTAATTTCTTTTCTCCTCCCCCATTTTTACTTTAGCTTGAGAGTATTAGGAAATGAGAATGAATGAAGAGGAGAGTGGGTGGAGTTAGGTTATTATGTTGGGTTAATGGGCTGAAACCCAAACCCAAAGCCCAAATAGAGAAATTGCAAAATTCTACTCAACTCCAAACATATCGATGTTTATACTCAAAAAAGTTGTAAACGCCATTTTGGACTCAATGGAAGTGGACTCGAGTCCCAATTCAACTGTTTACAAAAAGTAACATTTCGGACTTTAATCTGATTAACGATGCTATATTTAAATGAAACATTTAAATATACAATCGTAAAATATGCGGGTTGTTACAATGATGTTCGATGCTAAGCGTTACCTTTCAAGAACAATTTTTCTTAGATTGCTCATCGTCCTCCAATAGCGATGTTCTAATAGCATTTGTCCATACAAGTTGTCCTCGGTCTAGACAAACCGAATCACCGTCTTCATCATCTTCACGGTATTCATTCGTTACGTTCAAACCGAATCGAAGTGGTTTACGGATAATTAATCTGATCTCGGTCTCTTCGGAACGATTAGCGAAATTGGCCAAAATTGATAGTCGGTTATTTAACTATCAATAGACATCCAAAAGCAATCATCAGGCCTTATTATAAATTTCCCAAAATTTATTTCAAAATATCTTTATAAGATATTACTTTCAGTTCTTCAACATTTGAAAACAGTTTCAAATCCTTATATCTTCAACAGAATATTTCCACCCTTTTTCCAACACTTAGAATATTTTTCCCACTTCATTTTTATATTCAACACTTAGAAAGTACTCCTTTTTATATTTACTATTTCTCTTTCTCAAAATCATTTACAATTTTATTTGTAAATTCCTCGACTAGTTTACAAAGAATTCTATAAATTGCGGAATTCTCTAATTAATTCCCTTAATATATCCAAAGTCAAATATACTTATTTATAATTCCAATTTCCCTTTCTACTTCTTTATGAATTCTATTTCATTTTTGAAGCTCACTTTTATCTAATTTCTTCGGAGATTTCCTTACTTTTCCCAATTTTCGTTTTGAAAATTCTCTTATAAGTCCATCTTCTAAAAACCATTTTCCAACTCTCGAGAAGGTTTATAAATACATTTAAACCATTTTCAAAAAAACTTTATATATATACATATGTAGATAAAAATAAGTATTTAAAGAAAAATAATTATTATTTAGTTTTAAACATGTTCAAATGGTTATCTATTATTGAAAACTCTTTTATAACATCACTTTTCAAAGCTGGTTCTAAAATCTAGGATTTATTAAAATAAATATTAAGTATTTGAAAATTCACTTCTGAAGTATTTCAGTATTAACTAACTTTAAATTACATAGTTTAATAAATAAAATTTTCCTTTTTAAAATAAAAACTTAGTTTATAAATAAAAATATATTTTTAAATCTCAATAACCAAATTCCAATTTATAATCCCTCTCGATTTCTATCCCATCACTTCCATTTCGGTCTCCTTAACCATTTCTACTTCAAAAATAGTATCCACTATTTTTCTCTCGCCCTATTTCCATATTTTAAATATAAATTCTTCCTGTAAATTTATATTCCAAATTTATCATCCGATATCACTTCCCTTTATTTATAAACTTCGTTTATAAATTTTATAATTCCTTTGAGTTCCACTAAAACTAATCTCATTTATAAATTCTATTTTATAAACTCAATTTCTTACGAATTCCATTTATTCTTACCAGTCTATTTTTAATACCGATTTCAACCTCTTTCTATATTTTTCGAATATCATTTTAAAAATCTAGTCTTTAAAAATTCCTTTATATAATTTATTTTAAATTCTCTATTTAAAATATTTTTCTCGCATCATTTAATACGATCAAAAATTCCCCATTTCTTATTGAAACCAATCTCTTTTAAATAATCCAAATTTCGATATACATATTTTTATATTAACAATCTCTTTTTAATTCCTTAAAAATATTTATGGTATTTAATATACCCAAAATTAATTTCCATGCCATTATAACATTTAAAAATCTACAACACATAATAATCCACAATTTTATATATATGAAAAATACTAATATATTTGAGGAATCCAATTGGATCCCTCCAACCTGTTTTTCCTGCATCCACAGATGTTAGACAACAATAAAAATACCAATCCCACTTCGAGGGGGATATCATGGTATATAGGGTCATCCGCTATTATGCAGGGCGCATAGGGTCTCATCCACTATAAAGTGCAGGAATATAAATCTAATACTAATATATATACTACTATATATATAGTCATCCATAGATAATTATAAATTTATCAATCAATCCAGCATCCAATAATTTAAATTTAAACATTTAAATATGGTAATCCAAAAGAGTGAGAAATTCTCACCTTGATTTTTATTTGCAAATTTATTCCACTTTTAAATTAATAGCTGCCTCCAAAATCTCCAATTAACCCCAGATTATAATTCACGATTTTGTACCTCGTATAAATTTAAATTTTCGTACTTATAAGATTTCAAGCTAAATAATTTGATAATAAACCTTAAATTTTTAACTGCTCAAAACAAATTACCTTCATTAAGCTTAATGACTTTTGCTAACCTTCCCTCTCTTGTTCGAACACCCCTAGGCCATTGCTTCCAGGAACGCGCTCGAAGCCGATGACCTTCTCTCCCTAACCAAACCTGAAATCGAAGACGACACCATCCTCCTTCGACACAAACTCGGATCCATAACCCTAACCTCTACCTCCAACTTCCCCTCTACAACCATTGCCTTGCCATCATCGATTCACCTGCGACCGAAATCTCCTTACCGCAACGACCCTACCCACTGCCTTCTCCATCGCCACCACCGAATACTCCCTCCATGAAACTCGAGCATCGTTTGTCGCTACGCGAGCACCATTCGCCTTCTGGTGTCACCGACACACCCACCGCCTCACCTCAGCAATCACATCTTTCCCACAGCCCTGCGCTCGCGAGCGCCTCACTCGTTCGATTGAGAAATTCATTTTTTATAGATCGACCTGATGTCGATTTCGTTTGATTGGAAGATGGTAAAGTCGCGATTTTAATCTAAAGGGAAGAATGTTACGCGATCGCTCACCTTGTATTATACGAACAAAATTTTTTGATTTCGATTTTTGAAGAAGGGAGGCAGTCTCCCAATTTTTTTTAAAAGCTCTTGTTTTCGATTTTGAACAAGAAAAGGGGATGAGTATATTCGCGATTTAATAGAAAGAATGAAGGTGGGACGTCGTCTCAATATAACGTGTAGGAGAAGGTATGCACGATCTGAAAAGACTAGGGGTGGCTAAGAATGACCTTGATTTGATTTTAACTTTATTAATATTCAAAATTTACTGCTTTGCATAACTCAAAATTTCGAACCCCTATTAAGGCGTGCCGGTAGGCATTTATAATGTTATACCCCTATTCCGAACGCAATGGAAGAGGTTTCGAGTCCTAATTCGATCGTATGGAGATGATAGCTTTTTGGACCCAACCATTATATTGTATTTCAATATAAATTTCAGCGCGTTTAAATTTTGTACGACCAAACGATAACTCCAAAAGCTACGAAATTTAAAATCCGATAATAATACACTATTACGGATCCGGTGGGACTAGTTTTGTTGAATTCCGAGACTATGTCTCGGATGGCTATTTTTAAATGTCAATTTGAATAAACTATTTTTAAAGCTGAACAGATCACTTTTAAATTCAATTTTAAAACCTTT
This sequence comes from Allium fistulosum, assembly GCA_030737815.1. Lineage (NCBI taxonomy): Eukaryota > Viridiplantae > Streptophyta > Magnoliopsida > Asparagales > Amaryllidaceae > Allium > Allium fistulosum. Next base: position 790,137,411 of record CM060902.1, on the reverse strand, counting down.
ATTATCTTCATTATTATTAATATAAATTTTACAAGCCTTTAAATAATTTTTATCAGCTTAAAACTCAAGGTACACTAATTTAACCAATATTCAATTATAAACTTCAATAATTAAATTATCCAACAAATTGCTATTTTTAAGTTCTGGATTTAAATAAACCCAAATTTCCATATTCAAAATCAATCTATAATTCAAATTCAATATTTAAAACCATTTTAATATTCAAAATTGAACAACGAAAAATCCGGGTCGTTACATCATTACAACACCGGTTAAGGAAGACAATGCATATCTAGGATACGAAGACGGAGGCAGAGTCTTATGGCGGTTATCTATCTACTTATGTTTTTATATATACTTTGATGTACCCATTTTAGATATGATATTATTATATTATGAATATTGTTCTAGGGATATTGAGATGTTATGTTTTGATATGAAAATTGAATTTTTATAAAATGGGTACTATTTCTGATAGTATATTTTATCCTTTCCCCTGTAAGATTCTGATAGCATTAGTAGATAGCTCAGTGTATTGTTTTTACTAACTAATAGTTATCTTTGGAATAGGTCTATTTTTTGATGGGCCTTTTCTGCATCGAAAATTTAGCCCGTTTCGAGGTGGGTTATTACAAGTGTCTTCTCATGTTCATTGTTGGCACTCACCCCATTGTGTTGTAATCTTCATCTTCGTTCCACTATGTATCCATTAATGATATTTCTCTTAACTCTTTCCTATTTACCATTTGCACTGCACCTGTTACCTTGGTTGTGTCCATGCAACAAATCACTTGGGCAATAAGTGATGTAGGACCAATTTGTCATGATTCAGGGTATTACCCAATTATGTCCCATAGGCTGGATTCTAGCACTTGGTACTCTTACCTCGTCTCGTTTACTTCATAGATTTAATTCAATTCAAATTCATTTTTATTTAACCTCCCAAAATTCCATTTATTCTCGAAACAATATCATGTCCCATTGTACATCACACATAGATGTCATGTTCATGCATCATAGCTTTAACTTACAGGTTACAACATCATTTATAATAAAACATTTATAAAATACGACATAGAAAATTTTATTATGTGAGTATATGGGACATTTTAAATTATATAACTTGCATTCATTGATGAAATTTAAATTCATACTCATATAAACTAGCATAGCATGATAAATACATGCAAATTTCATCGGATATCAATATCGTTCAAGCCATTATTTATTTGAATTATTTTAAAATATGATTAAAAAATTAAATTTTATTTTTAGTCCTAATGTATTATAAAGTAATTCTAGTTCAATTTATAAACTTATGATTTTATCTCAAAATAATCTAAATATGTTTTTCTAAAATTTTCAAATCATAAAGCTTATATTTTTATCAGTATTTTCTTTAAATTGGAATATATTCTAAATTTAAAACCTTATTTTAAATTTTAATCCATAATCCTTAATTCCATTTAAAATTTTCAAATTAATATTTTTAATATACTATAAAAAAGTCTAAAACTTATTCTTAAAAATTAAAGAAAGTTAAATTTCACATTATTTTAATTTTTAAATAATTAGAATATATATAAATCCTCTATTTAATTCATGGATCTTACTACTCCAAGAAAAAACAAATTGGTTGACCAGTCTGTGCAGGTTGGCCGACCAACCATGTCGATTCTAGAGCAGTAAGCTCCAAAAGTTGACACAACCGATTCGCTGGATCATGGTTGACTTCGATGCACCTCCATTCTTGCATTGCCTGACACCTACTGGCTTTAATTTTCATCAATCCTAGATTTAAAATATTTCATATAGGTGATGGAATCATGGTTTTTTTAATTTAGGTTTGAGTAAACAATAATGTTTCATACACAATGATGAAATCAAACAAAAAGATTAATGAATTGCTATGATGATTCAAGGCTACCAAGCCATCACAGTTCTATTATATCATCAAACTTGAACATATTGAAATCAAAATAGCATAATAAAGATACGGATAGAGGATTCAGCAATGAGTATAATGTCAAAATAAGAACATACATATAGTAATTCAAAACAAAAGGATATGCTCACTTTTCTATCTTAATTTGATGAAGAAATCCGAAACCCTATTTTCTTCTACCTTCTTAAGAAAGAAATATATTTTCGGTCATTTACTTTTCAGCTTTTTGGAAGGAGGGATTTTTTTACAAAAGAGGTAGGCAGTGAGAGGAAGAAGCTTAAGCTATAAGGGTTAGGATATTTTAAAAGAAAATGATGGGTTATTGGAGAAGGAAATAGTGGTCCAACAGAAATTTTTTATTTCTTTAAATAAATCCGTACCCTTTACAACCATTTGGTTAAACTGCTTTTAATCAACATTCTATACCCATTTTAAAAATATCCACTCAAGTCGTTTATCAAAATTTTATTTCATTCGTATAATGATTTTTCATTTATTCAAATATAATTTTTTGATTTCAACAATTTTAAAATAATTGTTTTATTTTCCAAAATAATCCTAAAATTTTACAAGTATTATTTATTTTGCTAAAATAAACCTTTAAACACTTTTGGGTTTTTAAAATGCAAACTTTAAATTGAATTTTAAATTAATAACTTCCTTTATTATTGAATATATTCCAAAATTTACTTTTATTGAATTAAATTCAACGAAAATTCCGAAAATTTTAATATAAATTCAAAAATATTTTGTTATTTACCCAAAATTTTGAATGTTACATCTATGATCCTTTAGGCATACATCCCAACAGTTGAAACCACCATATGTTCTACTTCACAAGTTCACTCTATAACGAACTTGCCTCCTAGAACGACCCCAAAAGCTATGACCACTTTTTACTTGAAGCGTTCGACCAAATACACTCTATCGAGTCATTACGATCTTGAACTTCCCTTGGTTGCTTCATAGAAGTCTTGAAGTCATCGTAAGGATATCCTAAAAAAATCCTAGGTCGAGCCTAAAGTCACTCTCACGTCACCCCCGTGGCTCTGAAGCAGCCATGAAGTCATCGTGAAGCTCGAAAATCCATAGTGCATCCCCTAGGTCCGCTCGGATACCGACCCAAAGTTCTTAGGGTACCAGCTTGAAGCACAACCACCTGATCGTTTTTTGGGTTTGAAATTGACCATTGGACCAATTTTCACGAAAACCAATTTTTCCACCTCTGGACCAAAGTCCGTCTTGCGTTTTTCAAACTCTGGCACGTAGTTCACCCCGAGCAAACCTTGTGTCGAACCAAACTTCGTCGGACCTAAGTTCAACCCGTGTTTTTCAACTCCCGGCCCAAAGTTTTCCCGAGCTTACCTCCAAGTCACCCCGCATTTTCATCCAAGTAGCAATAAACCAAAAGTGTCAAATAATTTTCCGACCATAAAACGCCGAATGAAACTTATGTGCAGAACCAAATACTTAACCAATTTCTACACCTTTTTCTTCATCATTTTCTAAACATTGACATTTTGCCTCAATTCGATATCTGTTTCCAACACTTCAACTTACATGCAACTCCTTTGCAATGATATTACTTTGAACACTCTAAAGTTGAGCCGTCGAAGTTCGTTCTACGACTATGGATCTCTCATCCTTTGTGTAATCAAATAGGAAAGCACATCATAACTACTCCTTCTATAGGAAGAACCTCGCCCATAGAAATGACTGTAACTTCCAGTTTAGTCCAATGATTCAAACTTACAAACTAGCAAACAATAATCATATCATGACAATTTATATCCTAGCCGAACATTCATAAGAACAACCATACATCAAAATAACATGTTTATATCACTTTAAATCATTTTAAATTCATTTTTATTTCAGTTTCTAAACCAAAACAATATTAAATCATTTTTTGAATTTGAAAATGGTTCCAAAACATGTCGAAATCTATAGAAATATATATATATATATAGTAGGTCTAAAGATGATAAATCACTTACTAATCACCCAAAAATTAATGAAAAGCATGCAAATCGAGTCAGATCAAAAGTGGACAGCAAGTATCCAATTAAAAATCATATTTTTAAGTTCAAATACATTTTTAAAACATTTGAACATATATTAGCAATTATAGTGAAATAAGAGAATAAAATCACCCATTTATGGTGTAGAATCAACAAAAATCACCAAACAAAAGTAGATTCACCAGAACAAGAGTAGATCTAATTTAAATAGCAAAAAAAATCTTCCTAAGACATAAATTTTGAAATCTATAGAGCCCCTTGCTAATCCCTTACCTAATCTTCTTTTAATTCGTTAATTTAGGTTAATTTAGTAAAGAAAATGATGGAGTTTTGATAGATCTAAGTCAATGGAGGTTAACAGAAGGTTAGGAGATGTTTAGAGATGAATATATAGTGATTAGTGGCTACCATTGAGGCTACTCTAACCATCTCGGTCGAGTCTGTAATGCTTCATCTCTTTTGACTCTAGTCCTGTCTCGATTTTAGCAATAATATTAACTAGTCAAGTATCACACCTCTAGTTAGTCGCAATCCCCTTTATCAGAATAGGTCTACGCCATCACAACTAACTTCAAATCATGGGTCGGATATTAATTCTCATGTGGTTTTTGCTGCCGACTAGAATAAGCTACAACCTTACCTATTTGTATCAATACTAGGCCCAATTCAGTACCATAAGCATCTGTGTATACTGTTAGCTCCTCATTCCCGGTTGAAATCACTAATAATAGTGCACTAGTCAACCTTTCTTCCAAACCAATGAACGTATGCTCGCACCTCGCGTCCTAAGTAAAGGTCTAATTTTTCTTCATCAAATTGGTTAACGGTGCTACTACCTATAAGAAGTCCTTTATAAAACGTCTATGATATCCCAATATTCCAAGGAAACCCTTTACATCTATATCATTCTTAGGTCTTCCCTGATCATGGACTGCTTGCGATGCCCAACTCCAAAACAACATAACCTATGAATCACACTTCCCTCCTCCAAAAGGTGGAACTTCAAAAACTTCGCCTTCACTTAGCACTTCCTCAATATCTCTAGCAAAATTCTTAAGTTCATCTTGTGATCTCCTTCCTTCCCTGAGTAGATAAGAATATCATCAACGAACAAAAGTGTAAATTTATTTAGTTGATCTTCGAAAATATGGTTCATATGATCAACAAATTATTCCGCTGCACTGGTTAACCTAAACGGCATAACCAACCACTATTCGTGACAGTTTATTTCAAAAGTTTGAATTTCAAAGGAAGTGTCTATTCGTCATATCCTTTCACGAATGGACATGGTTGTTGTTCTACTATAAATAGGGGCTGTTTTAAACGAATTTACAATCATATTTTCTTTGATTTCACTCCTCTTCTTCTTTCACATTTCTTTATATACATTTTTACCATTACTTTGCCGAAATCACCATTGAATCTAACTAGATCATTTCTAGTTTGATTCTCTATCACTATCTCAACAAGATCCCAGTGTTATTCAGAGTTATAGACTTCTTTGTATTCAATCGAGCGAGAAAAGGTGTGGTTGTAGCCTGGAAAATCAATCGGGTGAACTTGTTGCCCATAAAATCAAGTATCTCTACCCAGAGGATTGTGAATCTGGAGCAGTGTACCTCGTGGCCTTGAAATCAAGGATGTAATTGTAAGAATTGATTTTGAAAGGAAATCCGTACTTGTGTTGCGGGACTGGATGTAGGGTAACTACGAACCAGTATAAAATCCGGTGTGTTCTTTCCTTTATGGCTTTTAATTTATATCTGCATCTCTGTTTGATTCTGTGATCATATCTGTGTCTGAATATTGCATACATTTGTGTTCAAATTAATATAAACTCAAAAAGAATTAGTAATTCCTTAAAACACTATTCACCCCCCCCCCTCTAGTGTTAATTCTAGCCTTAAGATCCGTAATTTGCATTTCTCACATTTGGTATCTGAGCAAGGTTTTCAAAGTTTCATAATCTGAATTTTGAAAATTTTCAAAATGGCTACCAACACTGGTACTGTTACTACTACCAACACTGGTTCTATTACCTCTATCACTAGTTCATTTGTAGAAGGTCAGTCTACTGTCAGACCACCACTTTCTAATGGCAGTAACTATGCATATTGGGCATGTAGGATGAAAATATATTTACAATCTGTAGGACTAGACACTTAGAATATCACGCAGACTGAATATTTTGAACCCACAACTGGTTTTGCACAGTGGACTACTGAGCAAAAGACCGTCGCACAAAATAACTCTAAAGCTATGAATATTCTATTTTGTTCACTTGATAGGAATGAATTTAATAGAGCGTCAGTTTGTAAGTCTGCATATGAAATCTGGAAAACTTTGCAAGTTACTCACGAAGGAACAAGCAAAGTTAAACAGACCAAAATTTCCATGCTCACAAATCAGTTTCAATTATTTAAAATGAATCCTAATGAGTCTATTCTAGATATGTTTAGTAGATTTCAGGATATTGTGCATTCTCTAATATCCTTGGGAAAGGTATTTTAGGAAGAAGATCAAGTCAGAAAAATCTTAAATTCTCTTACTCTAGAATGGGATCAAAAGACACTTGCGATCGAAGAGGCAAATGACATCAGTACCTTAAAGATAGAAGAATTAATTGGAAATATAATATCGTTTAAAGTCCAAATGATTGGGAGAAGAGAAAGCAAAGCATCTGAAAAGAAATCAATTGCATTCAATGCATTGACCGATGGATCAGACTCAAACAACGATAATGATGAAGAGATAGCCTTTACGACCAAGAACTTTCGGAAATTCCTGAAATAGAGAAAGATGAATAATCTCAAGAGAAACAACTATAAGAACTCTGGTAATCAGAATGTAGTGCCAAACTATATCAAATGTTTCAACTGTGATGAACCAGGCCATATCAAAAGAGACTGTCCGCATCCAGATAAGCAAAATCTTCCTATAAACAATGATTCCGCAAAGAAACGAAAACGTGCATTTACCGCTACTCTAGATGACTCAGACTCGTCCTCAAGCGATGATGATCAGAAGACGGATAATTCAAATATGTGTTTCACGGCAGTTCACGACTCCGACGAATTCAGAGAAACAGACTCAGAAAAAGGTACACGTTTACAACACATTGGTTGAAATTGCATGCTTAGGATTGGATGTTTGATTGGTTGATTTTGAATTGGTGTGTCGTTTGAATTTTAAAATTTTTATTATTATTTTATTATACTTTTACTATTATTTTATTATTATTTTTAGTTTTAAATAGTATCATAATATTTTATGGAATATATTATAATTCTAGTAATATTCCAGATATTATATAGACATTAAAAATAATATATATATATATATATATATTAGAATACTTAAGAGAAATAAATCATGAAAATTTAGAGACACCTGTCGACAAGCCCCCCACACGTTGTCGACAAGGGTACAGAAATTTGAAATTCAAATGTTTGAATTTCTCTCCATCTTTTCACTTCATTCAAGTCTCTGAAAAGTCACCTTTTGACCAGAGAACCTGTCCCTTGAGAATCTATTTATTTACTATCTCTTATCAAAACTTTTCACTTTCATTTTCAAATTCAAACTCTTATTTCAAAATATCAAGCTCTCTACTCTTTACTCTAATGGCTTCTTCAAGCAACCCTTCCACAATGAGACTTTCCAGAAATATAAAAGAGCAACTTTTCAATAATCCGGAGGTTATAAAAGCATATATCAACTATGTTAACTATGGAAAAGTCCATCCCGTAAAGTTTGCTTTATTTCAAGATTTCTCTACTTATGAAATCGATTCTCTTTTTGCAAACAACCAAGTTCTTAGTCTTGTTGATGCTTCACAAAATGACTTTGTTTGTTATCCAAATCTTGTTAAAATTTTCTATGCAAATCTCAACCGTGGATTTTATAATGGAAATGATGATGAAATTTGGAGTAGTGTCAAAGGCACTAGAATCATTTTAAATTGTGATGTTTTGGGTACCATTCTCAATTGCAAGAGCACGGGAATGAATCTTTCTAGTTTTAATATCGACGAAAATGATCATGAGACATTTCATCACATTTTCAAAGGAGATGATAACTTTGAATTCATAAATCGAAACTTTTGACCAAAAGCAAGAATTGTTAATCTTCTTTTACAACATACTTTGACCCCAAGATCGGGGATTTTTAACAATCCAATTTCAAAAGTTTCCAAAACACTTTTTGCTATTTTTGGAAATTATGATATTAATTGGGAGCAAGTTATTTTGGATGAACTTCGTCCCAAAAATTTTGAAGTGGGTGAAAACACTTAGTATCATGGAATCTATCTCACTCGGATTTTTAATTATTTTGGAGTGGATTTCAAAGGAGAAGAATTTGTTTCAAGAAAAGTTCTTAATCACTCAGACATTTCTCTTATGAAAATTCCATATGTTTTTCAACCATATGAGACTCTTGCCGAAAAGGAAGAGCGTTTGGCTCATGAGGAGATGGAAGAGGAGGAGGAAGAAGAAGAAGAAGAAGAAGGGGATGGAATGGAAATAGAAGAAGAAGAAGAAGGTGAAACATCCTTGGAAAGTATTGACTATCCCTCTAATCCTACCAAGTACTGGTCAGAAATGACTTTTCATTTTAAATTTGAAATTTGAATAACTACCTTGTGTCTATTCATTTCAAACGAATTTCTACACCTATAAATACATATTTCTTCCAGAATTCATCACTCAAAATCATTTCTTATCTACTCTATCTATATTTCTTCTCACAAACTCAAATATGGCCGATCCAATTCATAGTTTGACCAAGAATCTTGAAGAAACCCTTAATTCTTTCAAGAATATTCTTTCTTTCATTCTCCGTAATCAACGACACTTAGAGTTGAGTCAAATGTAGATGATCAAGGAGCAAGAAAAACATTTCGATGCGATTCGATGGATGATTTCCTCCCTGCACAAAGATAATAATGAAGCACATACTCCAGTCTCTCTCACCAATGAAAATGAAAATTGGGATGTCATTAAAGCAGACCCTATATTTGGAGAAGAAGGATGGGTGGAAGTTCCTCGTAATGTTTGATTTATTTTTTTGTTTGATTTGAATTGATTGCTTGGATTGATTTGATTTGATTTGGTTTGGTGTGGATTGATAATTGGTGTGCAAAACATAATATGTATAAATACACATTGATATTTATATGATCTTTGATTAGTTATCATGTCTATCAGTATAATTATCTTTTAATCTATCTATTATATACTCCATTATATATTTTATTAATGCAGGTACTTTAGTACAAGAATAAGGGGGAGTTATATAGTTTGGAGTTAGTTTTTGTTGATGACAAAGGGGGAGAAGTATAAAATAGGATAGTTAGGCATAGATTAAGGGGGAGTTATTAGTTTTAGGGGGAATTATTAGGATAGAAGTAATATTTTATAAACAAAGGTTGCATCATCAAAAAGGGGGAGATTGTTAGTCCCTGAGAAGTTGGTTTTGATGACGACAACCTTAGAATAAGATTGTAAAATATAAATACTAACATTATTGTTTAGATATATATGTATATGCAGGATATATATACAGGTACCAAAGAATGAAGACTGTACGGTATAGAGATTCAAGAACTGATGAACTCAAGATCGAAGATATCAAGATTCAAGACTCATGAGTATCAAGATTATCAAGAGTTCAAGATAAGTAATTTAGTTAGGAATTATGTTAAAACTCCTAGAAAAGCAATGACATCTTAAAATCCATTTTATTCATGGAATGGAATCCACTTCGAGCCCGTTAAAGGGATGGAACCCTAAGTAGGATGGAACCTACGAAAAATCTAGTGGAACATTGTTTTGTATCCACTAACTTTTATTCAAATGTTTTACAAAATTATATCTTGTTTTCAAAATGATTTCAAAATCTTCCTTTTTAAATCAAAAACATCTATCCTGGTTTTAAAATACTTTTAGCCTCCAAATAATCTTTATTTTCAATATCGAATTATCCTTGGTTTTAAACTATCTTTTAATTATAATATATTTAAATTTTAATATTTATACTTAGATTTAAATATAAAATTATAGTAAAATTTTATATATACCAAAATATTATTCTCTATACTTATTTATGTATTTTAACTATAGTTAAGTATATTTATAAAGTTTAAAATAGTTTTAATACAAGATAGAAGTTATTTTCAAAGAAAAACAAATTACCAAAAATAACTTAGGCTTGTCGACAACCCCAAGGACCCCTTGTCGACAAGGCGACAGTTTATTTCAAAGGTTTGAATTTCAAAGGAAGTGTCTATTCGTCATATCCTTTCATGAATGGACATGGCTGTTGTTCTACTATAAATAAGGGCTGTTTTAAACGAATTTACAATCATATTTTCTCTGATTTCACTCCTCTTCTTCTTTCACATTTCTTTATATACATTTTTACCATTACTCTGCCGAAATCACAATTGAATCTAACTAGATCATTTCTGGTTTGATTCTCTATCACTATCTCAACAAGATCCCAGTGCTATTCAGAGTTATAGACTTCTTTGTATTCAATCGAGCGAGAAAAGGTGTGGTTGTAGCCTGGAAAATCAATCGGGTGAATTTGTTGCCCATAAAATCAAGTATCTCTACCCAGAGGATTGTGAATCTGGAGCGGTGTACCTCGTGGCCTTGAAATCGAGGGTGTAATTATAAGAATTGATTTTGAAAGGAAATCCGTACTTGTGTTGCGGGACTGGATGTAGGGTAACTCCGAACCAGTATAAAATCCAGTGTGTTCTTTCCTTTATTGCTTTTACTTTATATCTGCATCTTTGTTTGATTCTGTGATCATATCTGTGTCTTAATATTGCATACATTTGTGTTCAAATTAATATAAACTCAAAAAAGAATTAGTAATTTCTTAAAACACTATTCACCCCCACCCTCTAGTGTTAATTCTAGCCTTAAGATCTGTAATCCGCATTTCTCATACTTGCGTGTCTTAAGGCTTTCTTAAATATCTTTTCAAAGCTTTCATCAATATAGCCTACTAACCTTTCCCCCAAATAGTTGTTCAATCCAATCATGAACTTCTCATTCTTCTTTAATAGAGTGTCAATGAAGCACATCCTATATTTCGAAAATATGTTGACCTTAGATACATATTTTTAAGTGGAAATTAGCCACAAGGGCCTCTTTAGCAAGTGGAATTGGTTTCTAAGACACACAACTGAAATAATTACTTTCAAGGACAAAAATTAAAATAATTAGTTTCTACGGCCTAAAAACCTATGAAATTATGTCCTTGAAAGTAATTGGACTGCTTACTTTGTCCTTGAAAGTAATTATTATGCTGACTTTGGCCTTGAAAATAATTTCTTTGAATGTGTGTCCTAGAAACTAATTGGACTGCAAAGTTTGTCCTTATGGTGAAATGCCCCTATTTTTAAATAGATAAGTCGTCCGATTCAGTTCAACAAATCTTTTAAATAACACCAACTTCTAGCTGCTAGTATAAACTCTCTTCAAGCCTAGCATTAAACTAATCCCAAGTAAACTGCTCCTCGGTAGTAGTAGCTTGAAGGGCATTCCACCATCATATCGCTCTTCCTTGAAGTTATCTTGAAGCCGGCTTCCTCTTATATGCATTCTCCGACTCAAGATCATCATAGATGCGTTCTTACGTATCCATCCAATCTTGGACTTTTATAGTTGATTCCGTCCATTGGAACGGTTTGCCTCCTAGGCTTGCAAAGTCCTTATTTAGCTTAGAGAAATTAGCTTCGTGAGCTTTCACCAGTGTACCACCACCTACCATGGTTGGAGCACCTGCTTGAACGTTCTACATCATGTTCATCATCATATTATTGAATGTCATCTCCATATTGAGGTTCACTATTACCATAATACCCGCTCCTTGCTCTACTCCTGATACGAAGTTCCTTGATGCATTCCTTGTTTGCTGGTAATTCTTAAAAGAAGTAATAAGAATGTTCGGTCTCCCAAAAAGGACAACAAAATAAATTTTGCTCTTATGTGCAATGCAACTTACAGCTATATACATCGTATATACTGTTATATAGTTTTGAAAACCAAAATATGTAATAAACACACTCTCTCATATATCAGTTGATCCATTATAGAGTGATAACTTATTCTATATCTCTTATGGAGCCAAGTATCAACATAAGTCGATCGTTCACCCAAGCTATGAGACCAAATATGATGACCACCCTACACCTTCGATACTCAAATTCAGAAGATAGTGCATTGTCACGGTATCCTGTTAATGTTGAGTGGCAGTTAAGGGTAAAATAACACAATCCAAAATAAAACCTATCATATATCTTACAACACACAGAGTTAAATTGTAACATCCCCCTACTTGGAGGCCCAAAACTAAAGGTTATGGATGCTACCATCATCCATAGTTATTAATCCTCGGCGACCAAATATGGCAATGTTAGATACATTGAAACACAGAAATACAAGAATATAGAAAAAATTTAAAACAGCAAACAAAGTCCACATTCCATTTCAAAATATTTCAAGTTCATTACATAATCCCAGTGCGCAGACCACGTTAAGAAAAAATATACTTATTACAAAATACTCCAAGAGCGACATATTAAGATGCCCCCTTAGATGATCAGAGTATATAATAAGGCAATAAAACAAGTTTGTCTTTACAACCAAACACAGCGGAAAGAAAAGAACTCTAAGTAGCCAGCATGCCTTCTACACATCACCGGAAGCTTTATTCATTTAAAAGAAAACATGAAAACCCTAAACCTCAAACTACTCAAAATCAATTGAGTGCCCGAGAGTTTAAGGGGAAAACAAAAACTTTGAGTCAGACATAAAGCCTGGTATGAATAATAATCTACCATCTCAAACCATTTAGATATCTAGTGAGACCATGCCGCTTAGCGGAATGGGTTTTCCCCTAACTAATATCTTAAAAACTTTATAAAACCATATACTATTCTCCTGCATCCACAATCGTTAAAACAATTTCAAAATAATATGATGATATGCAAACAAGTTAATCGATTCTGGATTTCCCATCCCCATTCATTCTGACTAACTGTCTCAATTTTAGTTTCCAGGATTACTATTAACCTATTAGTTTCATGGGCTCACTAATAACCGGTTAAATGTTTATAGACTACCTGTCCGATTTCATAGTTTTCATGGGATCACTAAGAAAACCTATTGGTAACTCCAATATCTTTTCTCTTATCCTAGTTTTCATTGGCTGACTAGGAACCTATTGACTAACTGCCAATATCTTAATCCGGTTATAGTTTTCATGGGCTAACTATAAACCTATTGGCCCCTGCCAATATCAAATCATAGTTTTCATGGGCTGACTATGAACATATTGGCCCCTGCCAATATCTTTTCCTTTACATAGATTTCATGGGCTTACTGTGAACCAATTGGCCCCTGCCAATATCTTTAATTAAGATTTTTAACACTTCTTAAGTTAGATTCACTACTGGATCAACCTAGCTGGTTATTCTACCCTTCCCCAAAGTACCGTTATGGGTTAATTACAGTGTGAATACATATATGAAGAAGCAATCAACACAATAATACCAACACCTGTGGTTTAATATCCTTGAAATCATTTTATATAAAACTTGGTTAATCCCTTCAACCTGTTATTCAAGGAAAACTTCTTCAAAAACTTTATTTAAAAAATATTTATTTATGCCATGGTTTTCCTTTAAAATGAGATTGGATTGTTTGTTTTGAAACCTTAAAACATCACTTTCGAAACCACCAGATGACCTCCATCGAAATCATAGAAAACCTCTTTTCAAAACTCTAAGTATATACCTTTGAAGCTCTATAAATCAATCCTTTTGAAACCAAATCACACCTTTCAAGTGTGTCAAAACATTGCTTAATAATCTTCAGAAATATAGCTTCGAAACCAATGAAAGTACCCCTTTCGAAAACATTGGGTTTTACTCTGTAAAAACATATTTTGGGTCAAAGTGGTTACACACGAAAGTATCTCTTTCAAAACCTTTAATAAAATTGTTTTGGGGAAAATTTTTAGGGTGTCGGAACCATCTATTCGAAAGCTCAAAACCATTGAGTAAAACTTTGAAGGGTAGAGTCGAAGCCCCCTTTCGACATCATTGCCTTCGAAACCCGTGACCCCTTTCGAAAACATTTAGGAAGTGGTTTAACATAAGTTTAAAACAAAAGCATCCTTTGAAAGTATTGATGACTTCAATATACTCGAAAGGTAAAAGAAAAGCGGCTGGGTTTCGATTGGGTCGGAACCACTACTTTCGAAGGCATTCTTTTATAAATAAAGTAACCCTTTCGAAAGCCTATACCTTTAAAACATAAAATGGAAACCTCCTTTGAAAGCTATTTAGATAAAACCATTTCGAAAACATATACTTCGACTACGTCCAAAGCTTTAAGTAAAACAAAGCAGGCACTTAACATTTGAAAACAAAACTGAGGTTTCGACCCCATCGGAAGCATAACTTTCGACAACATGGCTTCCACCTTTCCTCCAATCCACTACGTACCAACTAAGTGATACCTTATGTGTTGGTTTCGACCAGGTGGGTTTCAGATGGGTTGGTTTTGACTGAGTTGGAGCGGAAGCATTGGAGTTGAAAGGCGCTACTATAGGAGGCAGAACCAACTTTTCTGAATAAAGGCTAAAATTATGCTATTTTTAATAATTGCTTTATAACTACCTGCCTATTTGTAACCCTTTGATTGGTTGCCTTAAAACTTTTCAAATACTTTACAAAATAACTGCCACGTTTATCAGATCTAAATCAAGGGAAAAAGTAACGTTTGAGCCCTTCCATTAAGCAAAACCAATATTGCAATTAAGTCCTTCTTTTAAAATATTTTATTTTCCATAGCAAATCAATTAGGAAAAATCCCCAAAAATCACAGAAATTCAGTTTCATCATGTTATCAAACATATTAAAATTTTAGACCGACTTTCTTCCTGAAATAATCGAAATAAATTTTTAAACCCAAATATATCATATTTTCCTTTAGAAATTCATAATAAATTTTCCATTGCTTGGAAAATTATGAAAATTTAAACCCTTCTCTAAAATCATGTTTTACCTACCTAACATATAATTTTTCCATGGCATTTTAAAATCAATAACAATCAGTTTCTCCCAAAAACCGTGTAAATTCATATGTAAATGAATTGATTTAAATCAAACACATAATAATTCAAGCATATCATTATCCAAAACATCATAAAAAAGAATTTAATCTTACATCTAAGAACATATTATTATAAAAACAAAATAGAGATGGAATGAATTATTATTCACCTTGGATATGATAAGGAATTTGAGATTTGTAGAACATTTATTCCCCTAGTTTTGATCCTTAGCTTTGCTTTAATTTTTATTCCTCTTTTCCCTCGTTAATGGCCGGCTTCTCTTAGGGTTTGATTTGCGTTTTAGGTTTTTTTAGAATGAACGTGAAAAGGAGAAAATGGAACGTGAATGGGTAGAACCATGAATCAAAAAGTGCAGCTATTTACTAATATTCCCATGTTTTTAATTAATAACATATAAGCCATTCTAAGCTCATTTAATTAGTTACTTAAGCATGGCCTTCTTATAGTTTTATTCAAATCTCAATCCCTTTATCATCATTATTTTATTTAATTTATCTAAATAAATCTCCCGAATAATGTTATCAAAAATTAGGGATGTTACATAAATATAATAACCATCGTAGATATGAAAGAGGTGAGACAAAAATATGAAAAAATGACCAAAATAAATCAGAGCGCATTGTTTCATCATCGTTGTACAAAACAGAGTGGAAATAGAATTTGTACGTAGGATAAAATAAACCCTAAATAGAAAGGTCTCTAATAAATAAGTACTCATAATAACTCCATAGTACTACACAATGGAATAACAATAATTGTTCCAAAATATAATATATGAAAGTTCTACCCACCTATTGGTCATCCACATAGCTCCATGTGCTATTCAAGACTTATTATATAATCATTTCTGAGTATTTGAGATAATAAGAATAAAAGTATAACACCTCAAGTCAGACAATAGCCTGGTATGAGCAATCTATAATTTCAAAATACTATAAAAATCGATATATAATTAGGAACACAAGGTATGGAGTATCATACCTGACCTGCCCCAACATCCAACAAGTTAGACATATAGTAGTATATGCTAATCAACAATAATTATCATACGTAGGAATGGGAATGAGGGGATAGAGAAAGTAATTTTTGCCCTAAACCCACCCCATGTTCCAAGTTTAAAATTTCAGAAATTCAAATATGATATTTTAAGGTTAAAATTCCATAATTTTCTGAATCAAAATTAATTTTTTATTAATTATTTTTGGCCGCATATATAAATGATTTTATAAAAAATTAATTTTTAATATCTGGGAATTTGGCCGAGGGATAATATGATGATGATATAATTTTATAAAATTTAAAATATAGTTTTCAAATCATATATTATTTTGTATGAATTATTCAACTTGTATTTTGATTTACATAACATTAAATAATAGTAAATAATTATTAAAAAATACTTTGTTGTTACTTAAAATTATAATTAGTATAAATATGCATATATAAAATAGAAGATCAATTATTAACATGATATGATGACACAATTAAATATAAGTTTTTTAGTTTATGCTATATGACATATTAATATATATAGATACACACACATGCATACATACATACATATTAATTAATAAAAGAATAATAATTAGAATAAATTTATTCGGCTATGTATACATCAGATCTATAAAAAATGTCTTTTTATTAATAATAATGTACATACATATAACCAATATAATATGTGACAACATTGACACTTATAAGAAACTTACCTAACTAACAATATAATAATGATATACAAACAAACAATAGAATATTATACATTAATCAAGTCTATGGTATAGTAAACATGTACCAAAACCAACGCCTAAAAGTACACCTTGTACTGATGAATCTCCCTCGTCAGAATTCTTCCCGATTCGGTTGACTGCTAATTCTTGAATGGTAGACCGTTGACTATCCAATAGTTGTTGCTTTGAAATTTATTCGAGATGAATTTGTTGAAAATCCTACGTAGATAAATTCGACCAGAAATGATGGGAAATGACAGCCAAAAAAGTCAATTTTGCATTAGGGTTATGAGCCTTTTATAGTTGAAGGAATAGAGAGAAAGATGGATCACATCTCATACACATTCTCTTTAAATCTGAGCCATCCATTTAAAATACCCCTAGCCCATTTTTAGCCGCCTCCTACATCCCTATTGCTGCCAAAATATCACCATAATTTCATGGGCCAATAGCTCATTTAGGTCCAAATATATATTACTAATTAAATATGATTTAATTGCTTATCGATATCACATATCGATCGATATATTTATAACTATTATAAATATATTTAATAATATTTATTCCTTAAATCATATTTAAAATTTTATAATTAATATTTCATATTCATTGATTAATTTATAACAATTATAAGCTAAATAAATTGTTTGGTCTAAAAAGAATTCATCATCCTGGTTGTGTGACTCATCAGGTGTAAATTTAGTCAACAATTAACATCGAACTATTCGAATGTTAATGCTCACACATCACTTAGCAAGTGGTGTGACATTTTGGCCAAATTTATCGCTTACTTGGTTTCGGGAAAAACCAATTTCACTTTATTAAGTGTTACACGGTCGTGACATTTAATTATGCTAACTCTCTTTGTCAAAATTATATCACTTTGGAGTTATGGAATTTGGTAATGGTCAAAATTCCAATATCATCCATATTCAACTCTATAGTCCAAACACAAAGTCTTTGGTTTAATAATAACAATTATTATTAATCGAACTACTCTGACCAAAGACTTTGAGTTGACTTGAGTTGACCGTGATACTTACTCCATATAACCGAGGAGATGAATCCGCTCTTGAATAATGCTTCACTTCCAATACTTTCACTTGACCCAACTATAGCCACTCAATGGACGTTGTGCCATGATTTGAGTATAATCAAACTGGAGCTTTCATATTGAAGATGATGCAGTCAATACAGCCAGAACCACACCTGTAACCCAAGTTAATGCATAGTATTCTCAAGTCGAGAGAACTGTGTAAATCAGTCACATCTATATTTTCTATTTGACATTAGTTATATTAACCAACAGAAAACATTCAAGTGATTCATTCCGTAGTTATCTAATAACTATCAATACGTAACCCCTCGATGCCTATGATGGTCATTAGTAATACACTGCCCAACATTTGGAAAGCGTTACATACTCTATTCCTAATGGATACATGATATCTAGTCTCGATGCATCTTGACTAGGAACATTTAAAATGGTATATTTTTTTATTGTGATAAATTACTCACGGTTATAACAATTTGTAAGTACCGCATACCATTTATGGTTTTTCTATTAAATATACTTTTAATTAATTTAATTAATTAATATAACACATTATATCAAGTATACAATAGAAAGAAAACACCTTTATTTTGGACAAGATTAGTCAATGAGTTAGATATATGTAACAAATTACATAACGGCACCTAGGGTATACCCCTAACTCTATCAATTTTCCACTTGCACTTGGACTCAGTTATGGAATCTTATTCCGACTTCTCCAATCAGTTTCCTCAAAACCAATTGGGTCAATCCCTCGATGAATGCGTATGCTGCTATGTTTAAATTATCTACTCAGTCAATCAACTCTTTTCGACGCTAATAAAATACCTTAATTATGTGGAACAATTCGGAGTATGTCTCTCGACTTCCACTAAGCTCTATTATGAACTATATTGCGACGTTGTTATCATATAATAATTTTATGAGATTCTCAACATTTGGAATCACCCTCGGCACAGTTATAAATTTGTGCATTTATATTTATATACATTGTTTTAATGTGGTGCTATCCAAGACGATGTACTTAGCCTTTTCATTGAATCAACCACCTTCTTTCATTTGTAACATTTTCAATTTAAAGATTTTAACTTGAATTATTATTGACATATTATGTTCAATATCACTTATGGAAGTTTGAGTCTGAACATTCCTTTAAAAGAAGTTCGTTGTTTTTGTAAATAATTCTTTTGTGTTTCAAAAATACACGAGAATACCTCAATCAACCATTTAGTTATATCTATTTGGATTTGACATTTGTTTCATGTATCAAATACATAAACAGATTACAATATCATAGACAACATGACATGTATGATAATTCCTATTGCCAATGCATAAGGAATCCATCTTACATGTTCCATATCAAACATTTTAATAACATGCCCTTGCATATCGTTTGAGACATTCCCAATATCTTTTATACTTCCTATAAAAGACATCAACTACAAATCCAATGTCGAGTATTAAATCAACTAAAGCTAATTTTAACATGAGTACATTGTTAACAATTAGTGGTGTATTGTTTACTTATGGTTTAGAAATATATATGTACCTTTTAACGTTGTTTCTTATGAGCACACGCTTCCTCTATATTTTGATTGACATTCAAACTATTTGATATTTCTATTAAAACACGTGTTCAGTTTTGATGCTTGTTGAACGACATTTTCGTATCTGTTCTTGGATCATATCCAAAAACTTACAAACCCAAATATCGCTCTAAATGAATTCGACACACTTTGGTTGTTATGTGCAAATAGTCTATTCTAAATCATTGTTTAGAATTTTCCATTTTAGCATATACGTACCAAACACAAAGTCATACTAACCAATAATTTTATAAGTAAATTTGAATCAACTTGAGCACATCGAATTGTGAATCTATTATGTTAATTTCAGCATTTGAAATTTACCGTATTATTCTTATCAATGTGACTCACTATATTCCAACTGCATTTGTCTTTCTTTTAAAGACATATTTATGGCTAATAAATCAAATCCCTTTGAGTACAAATATCAAAATCATATTTTGAAAATGTACTTGGAATCCATTTTGGATTAGCATATCGTATCATATCATAGAGTCAATACTCTTAATGGTTTAATTAAACAACGGAGGATTATTTATTTTTGACACTTATAAGAAACTCATAGTTTCTCTTTATACAAGAACTCTCATTAGACATTCTAATGTGGTGTGTTTATTTAGGTTAGGTTGATTTTATTTCATCCTGCGTAATCAGTTTCATCTTCCGATCATATCCAAATTCATTCTAATATCAATAATTTCTCAGAGAAATTCCTTCGTTATGAAGTTGGTATTTCTTGAAACAACAATTGTTTCTCGATGCAATGGAACGTGCAATCATAAACATTTTACAAATTGCCTTATATAATACTTATTTTGTAGTAGTTTACAATATATTTATGTTCACAGCATAAATTAGTAATCCAATGACTATTGTCCCTAAACTTCTTTTGACGATTCATACAAGATCCCTCATGAACAATTATTATGTGCATACTTTCGACTTGCAGAACCGGCCAACTCCTTAGCTTAGGATATGTTTTAGTTTCTTATAAACCATTATCTTGTATGATTTTGTAAACTATTATTTAGCTAAAATGACATTACCCTTGTGTACTACTCTTAAATACGTGACCTTATAGAAAGAAGTTAACTCAACTTCACTCATAATTAATTGTACTTTGTCCAACAAAGTTCGACTACACCTTATTAATACATCATTATGTATTATAGAAAGAAGTTAGTATTAAGAATAAATCTTTATTTATTTTAGCTATGTTTTGAAGTCTTTCCAATATACTTACTCACACGATCAAATTGAATCAATTCTTCTACATGTTATATTATTTACTTCCATTTTATATTCTATGAGCTTATCATAGACTTATACATGTGTATCAAATACACATGTTCATGTTTGTGATAACTCATCGATGAATATGACGAAGTATATGGAACCGTTTAATTATCAATACACTTAGGATTGCATACATCTATATGCATCAATCCTAAGAGTTAATTAACTCTTATGATGCTCCCACTAAATGGGAGCACATCCCTTAATTGTTTGTGAAATAATTAACCGGTATTATATGATTCATAATCATATAATAAAAATTATTTCTCAAAACTGTGGTTAATGTCTTTAATTCCAAAATAATTGTAAATAATTTTAGATACTATAGTATTTTCTAGTGCATCACTTTTGTTTGGAAAACAAATACCACATCATAGTTTTTTTTACAATAAATATTCATAACATTCATATTGAAATATAGTTATGTCTATTTTTAAGTCGATATCGAAAAATAGTCATTATCTCATAAATAATGTTCGGAATGTATTACGAAAACAATTTTTGTAATTTGATGCGATTAATAAATGTTATATGGAATGCTCCCATTATTTCCACAATTATTGTAATAGCGTACTAAATTTAAAGGTCCATCATTCACTTAATATAAATTATTTATTTCATATACTTCAACTAGTTTACAACGGAGAGTTCTTTAATCAAATATCTTGAACTCAAAGAAATAAATCTTATAGAAAATAATTTTTCATATGAAAATACATTTTGGAATAGAAATCATATTTCTTATTCCAATATTAAGTATTAATTATTATTTTACAATTCTCGTCTCCGATGTTCTTTATGAAGCAGAAGTGACCATTCACTCTCTTTATCCCAAATATACCTTTAATACATCTACTCTTATACATTCATTTTCTTTCTAAATGGTCGAACCATTCAAAAGAAAATCCTTACTATAACATCATAACGAACTCTTTACCAAAGTGTAATCTAACATCCTTAACATTTAAGGACATCAAATATGTTGCACTTTGCGTAAATTGATCATGCTGACATTTTAGTGATTGAATTCTTAGGTCTTTCTTGTAGTTTTGGTCTAGTGTTACAATTTAACACAATATGATTCTTTTTATGATCAATCAAATTGAATACTCGATCTCAGAGTACTATTTATTGGCTTATTTTGAATGAACTAACTTCATCGAAGTATCGTACATTACAAACTATGATTGTTCCCCTTATAACACTTATATGTGATAGTCTATGGATCAAATATCCATAGTCGTTTATTGTTTTTAAGTTCGGAACTCATTGAATGCAATACATGGTCTCAACTACATAAACATGTAAGCAACCAAATTACCAATGTTTTAAGTAATTGTAAAATTAGGTACTTGCATGGGTATAAAAAACATTAATATGCAAGAAGTATTTAATAGTAAGTATATATATTATATTTCTATTTGTTGATCTTCAATTCAGCTTATTTGTATATCTGAATTGATAAACGTTTTATCAATCATATTAAATGCACATATTTATCAATGTAGGTTATTATAACATTATATAGCATATATTCTTACAATATTAGATAGGTTAAATGTTATCATTTTTTTGAATAAGACTCCCACTATTCTTTTATGTTTCACCAAACCCTAAGCAAAACATAGAAGTCTTTCGACTTCACTAGTAGATGTTAGGACTCATCCGTCTTGGAATTATGTCCTTGAGTTTGCTCAATAAGTCATAGCTCTACGGATGATGGATAACTCATTATCAGTTGTATCATATACAACTCCTAACCCTTTGATACCTTATCCTAATTTCGCTTCGACCTTGAATCTGCTCAACAAATCGAAACGAAATTATTCACTCATACCTACAATATCGCGATGGTTAAGTATAGTATATGTACCTTGAGTCTGCCCAACAAATACATATAGTTATCTTACCTCGTCTATTCAATATATTAATAATACTACACATAACATCCCTTGCTTGAGTTTGCTCAACAACTAAGAAGTATGCAAGTAATTTCTTAATATATATATATATATATATATTTAACATTTTAAATAATTTCATTTAATTAAACAATTTAACTAAATTATATTAATTTCAAATTTTAATTCATAGACATACATGCATACTTATGTTATTTTAAACATTTTAAAACAACATAACATATATCATAATATATAATACATGTATATATTAATTAATTAACTTATTTAATCTATTGATTTTATTAATAAATTTTAAATTTCAAAATATATATTTATTTTCAAACATTTTGAAATTTTTTATTATATTATAACTTTTATAATATTTGTATATCTTATTTTAAATTTAACGTTTAAATTTAAAATCTTATATTTTAATTTTCAAACAATTTTGAAAATTAGCTGAAGGCCCAATTCAAATTTGGGCCTTTTCTATTAGGGATAATTTTTGGGCTGTGAGTTTAATAGTTAACACTAGCATGACTAATTTAGACCGCATGGCTGTTGGGCTTTACTACCATTTTGGGACTTGGGCCAGCCTATAGTGAAAGATATGAGTGAATTTCAAAAAAAAATTCCTTATTGAATTTGTATTGGGCCTATAAAGTTTAATTTATTTAGAACATTTCTAAATTTGATTTAAAAAAATCTCTTATTTCATCTAAATTTATAAATTATAAATTTTTAAGAATAGTAGTTTCAATTTTTAAGAATAAAGGAGAAATTCAAAGTTGCACAAACTACTGAGGAATTGAACTTATGAGTCATACAATGAAGCTTTAGGAGAGAGTCGTTGAACATCGATTAAGAAGGATGACAAGTGTTTCAAAAAACCAATTTAGTTTCATGCCTAGGAGGTCGACCATAGAGGCGATTTTCTTGATAAGGCAAGTTATGGAGAGTTTTAGGGAGCAAAAGAAGGATCTACACATGGTATTTATCGATTTGGAGAAAGAGTATGATGAGAAAGGTTATGTGGTGGGCTTTGGAAAAGAAAAGAGTCCTACCTTTATCAAGGATATGTACGATGATGTTGTGACTGGCGTAAGAGAATGCGAGGGTGAAACCGGTGACTTTTCCATTAACATAGGATTACATCAAGGATCAGCTTTAAGCCCCTATATTTTTGCTCTGGTGATGGATGAAGTTACGAAGGGTATACAAGGTGAGATTCCTTGGTGTATGCTCTTTGCTGATGATGTTGTGCTAATTGATGAAAGAAGGATTGAGGTTGATGGACAATTGGAGCTGTGGAGACAGAATTTTGAATCAAGGGGTTTTAGGCTTAGCAGAACTAAAACAGAGTATATGAAGTGCGAGTTCAGTGTTGTCAGATCAGAGAATGGAGATGTCACTCTGACTGGACAAGTAGTGCTCAAGAAGGAATCTTTTCGATATTTAGGATCAATGTTGCAGTATGATGGTGAGATTGATGAAGGTGTTAGTTTTAGAATTCGAGTGAGATGAGTGAAATGGTGACAAGCGTCCGACATTCTCTGTAACAGAAAAGACCCACAGAAGCTTAAAAAGAAAGTTATACAGAACGAAAATCAGGCCTGCGACGTTGGATGATGCAGAATCTTGGCCTACTAAAAGCTAACATGTACAGAAGATAAGTGTTGCAGAGATGCGTATGTTGCGATGAAGCTGCGGTCATACGAGAAGAGATTGAATTAGAAATGATGATATAAGTGATAAACTTGGAGTAGCACCAATTGAGGATAAGCTAGTCCAACATCGCTTAAGATGGTTTGGACATCTCCAACGGAGGCCTCCGAAGGCACCTGTGCGCGTTGGAATTATAGGCCGCGTCCAATGCTCAAAGAGAGGTAAAGGTTGACCAAGGTTGACATGTGAGGAAGTAATAAAAATGGATTTGAAGAATTAGAATATATCCGAAGAGCTGATGTCGGACATGAGCGCGTGGAAGTTAGCGATCCACGTACTAGAATCATGAGCTAGGAGTTTTTTTTGCTTAACGTTGGCTTAGGAGTAGTGTTATAAGTTTTAGATTATAGGACTAATGAATAGGAGCCTATGACGTAGTGTTTGGTCTTCGGTCAATATTAAAATTAGTACCATTATTACTATTAGTATTATTATCATTATCATCATGATATTTTTTAATATATTTTTATTTTTATCTTACTTAGTTGTTATTATTATTATATTTGTTTACTTATTTGACTTTATTTTAGTATTATTAGCATGGTTATTATTATTGTTGTTGTTGTTATGACTTTTAAATTGATTTTGTCTTTTAGTTTTTGGTTCCATCTCTAGCCAATCCTAACTTATATGGGAATAATAGCTTAGTTGTTGTTGTTGTATAAATAAAATTTTATTTAATTTATATTTAATTAAATATAATTAATAGTGCACATATGTATGTGTGTGTATGTGTAACATAATAATTCGTGCAAGGTATAACATGTCCGTATATAGATGTTGTAATTTGCATCGCAACGAATACGTTAGTCGCTGTTAAAGGACCCAAAAAATTCATTGGAACTCTTTCTTCAATAAAATATAAAAAACAACCACCCTTTGACATGATTTATTATTCTTCTTTTGTATCATACATATTTTAGTATGAATAAAACTCATGAGGAGATTCTTAACAAATCTAAAAAATTTCAAAGAGAACCGTTGAGCCTTTAATTCCTGCATTTTATTATATATGCATCCTACTTTGGAAATAGTCTTAATCATATTTGAAATCCAACTGGTTTTCCATGATTTATTTTGATCAAATTTTCTGAAAATCGTTAACTCAAAAGTAATGTTTTTCAAAATATGTATTGTATAATTTTTGCACTTCTTTGTCGGATTCAGATTTCACATTATCTTGTTCGGATATGGCACCATCCTTTTGATTTTCATCATCAGTTGCCAAGCCAATATTGTAACTGTTTAGTAATAATAAACTGTGGTCTATTTTCTTCATGTTTGATGAAATTTACATGAAATTCATCATTATGTTCTTCCAGTTTCTCATTCTTCTCATTCATCATTCATCATTGCCTCAAAGTATTCCACTGTTAGCCCTTTGATATTCTTCTTCGACTATTTGCTTTTCCATTTCCCTTGTAATTGCATGCTCTTCAATCTTCACTTCTTCCACCACCTTTTCAAAATTCACTTCTTCATTATTCTCATCCATTGCTTTATTAACTTTTAGCAGCTCTTTTGCTGTTTTGTTTATACAATCATTCATCTACAAGCACTACTATCATTATGCAACAACCTTGCAAATGCTGCCTTTCTATTCGCGTTGAACTTTTAAGATCTTCCGGCCTTTGATGACCATTCTCAACCATCTTTCTTTCTGGTGCTCCATTCTTTATAATTCTCTTAAGTGAGAACAAACAATGGACGCTCATTCATTGTTAATTCCTCTGCCTCTGATTCTCTTTGTTAGAAATAATTTTGAAGACGAGAAAGCTCTAACCACTATGTTGGAAAATATCCTAGGAAGAGAAGAACAATAATAATTTTAGGGGAGATGGAAATTTTTTTTTGAATTAAAGGGTACAAGGCCCAAGGCCCAAAGGAAATACAATCGGGTTAATACCCTATTTTTACACAACCTCACTACTAAGGTTACAACCAACACAAAGAAACCCTAATCTCAAACATTGCGAAAGATCTGGAAATGGCAGAAGCATGCGAGCTTCATCCATACTCTTTCGTACCACTTTTCTCCCCTCTTTCCCAAGAAGACATACTTCTCTTCTCCTCTAAACCATTCACAGCTCTTCTGTTGTTCAGATCTTTGAATTGCTCAGTAGATTTGAACTCGTTATGCCCAGCGATTAAAGATCCTTCCAATTATTTGATGCTTGAGCTTTGCGAAGGCGAAAGTTGTCAACTTTATCAGAATTGCTCTAGTGAAGTTCCAGCTCCTTTGCGATGACTTTCAGGTTGTGCAAGTACCACTCCATATGCTTGCTGCCCGCTTCTCAACTTCACTGCTCAGCTAAAAGGGCATAATTGGTTTGATTTTTTAACTTTTTTCTTTGATTTACGAAGCATAATTCTGCTGTCCAACTCTATCAGTAACCACCTTTGCTCTTTAGTAAGTTTTGCTTTGTTGTGATTGCGGTTGTTCCTTTCTTTCCATATATGATGGATAGCAATAGTAAGAAGGATATTTGCAAAGTCTTTCTCTAGAGATTTGCCCTTGAAATTGATGTTGATATGTTGTACTGCATGTTTAAGCTCCATTAGCCCATTGTTCTGGATTCCCAGTGTTGTTTGAATTTGACCCCAGATATAATAGGCATAACTGCATTCAAAAAATATATGATTAATACTCTCATCCTCACTATTGCATAAGGAACAAAGTGTTTTGGTATTTTTATCCCAAAAAAAAGCTAACACTTGATTCCTAATTAATACCAAATGCATATTTGATAAACTTAATGACTATTGTATAACTATCTTTTAATGGGTGAATAAATTATTGTAATAACTTCTACATTAATGTGTGATCATTACTTTTATTTTTAACGGCCACTTTTGATGACTTCTCATATTATAATTATGCATGGTGTTAATGCTTCAATTCTTGCATGACAAGTTCATTTTTCAACAAATAATTATAATGATAATTCTAAATGGTTATTTAGTATAAAATTTGTATCCTACACAATTAAAGGGTATGCTTGTTATGTTTTTACTTGCTAAATAGGCCAATGGCAACTTAACTACAGGGTCAGACCCTTGTATGTGAGGCTCAAGGAAATTTTTTGTGAAATACTCATCACGTGGGCATGAGACCATTGCCAATGGACCTATTCAATTCATACATCTCTCCTCCTTTTGCACTGAACGAACTAGCTCTGCATCTAAAAATGCACAAACTAGCCACTAGACCATTTAAAAAATAGAGGGGAAATAAAACAGTGAAGCTTACGCCATATTAAATAAAACGACAATGTCTTCACCGATTTACTTTTAAATGGCGTAAGCTTCGCTGTTTTATTTCCCCCAAACAAACTAGCCACTCCGTCCTTTTTTTCTTCTTCCTAGTTTGTTTGTTATTCTATGTGAAATTGTTTAGTTTCTTCTTCCTAATTTGTTTGCTATTCTGTATGAAGTTGTTTAGTTTGTTTGCTAAACTTGTGTCAAGTTGTACATGAGTTTATAACACATGTATAACTTTACAAGTAATGGTATATCAAGTTATATACACTACAAGACAAATAGTATATAGCGACAACAACCTTCCGACGACCGCCGACGGGATTTTCCGACAGCTTTCGACAACTTGTCATCTCCATGGCTTTTCGGTAATTAAAATGTAGTTGCCGTCAATAGTCGTCGGTAACCGACAAAACTAGTGTCGTCGATAGCCGTCGGAATTTCGCGAGTATACTGAGATTACAACGGCCCGAAACTTCACTTTCCTCCTTCTTCAATCCAAAACCCATTTTCTTCCCCAATTTGCCCAGCACCACCACCAACTGCTGGCCAACATCCACCACCACCAGAAGCACCTCCGACTTCTCCTCTTCGACCTCCGACGCTTCTATTTTGATAAAAAATGTATTTTTCTCTAATTTTAATTTACCCTAATATGTTAAATTAGTGTTAATTTGCAGTTATATTTGATGATATTAGCCCCTTGATTGTTTGCGATTATATGTTGATTGAAATTGTATGCTAATTATGGTTGTAAATGTGTAAATCCGATAATTACCCTAATTTTAACCTAATTGTATGCTAATTACGGTTGTAAGTGTGTAAATCCGACAATTAAAATATAATTATGATCAACTTATGTTGATTAGTTTATGTGTTAATTGGTGTTATGATTTAGTTTTAATTAATGTGCTAAAATGTTAATTTAATTATTATTATTGAAGATTATCCGTTGATAGTTTATATAACAAATCTAATTTACTTGGATGTGGAATCCGATAAAATAAATAAATGAGAGTATTATGAAGTTTATTTTTTGAAATATAATATTGTATCAATAATTTATTTTAATTGAAAACATAAAAGATTTTATATAAAATGGAAAAATATATATTATATAATTATTAGAATATTACAATGCATAAATGAATTAGCTAATATATGTTATATAAAATTAATATCCCTTAAAGAGTTTTTGGCCCCTTCTGACAAGTATTGTATATGATCGTTATATGGATACCCGTTTTTATTACAAAATAGACATGCACATTCATCTAATACAATATTTGTTGGATTTGTTCCCGTATTGGACAAGTTACAAACACTATAAAGTAATTACATTTCGTAAATCATTTCATTTTAAACGGTTCACAAAATTTCGATAGCACTTCCTTTTTGTTCCTTGTGTACACACATTTGTGTACGATACAGGAAAAAAGGGGGAAGTGCTGCCGAAATTTCGTAAAATTGTTTAAAATGAATTGATTTATGAAATATAATTACTACCGTGTTTGTAATGGGAAGTAGGATGACCGACCATCAAAGCAAAAAATAATATAGAAGCTAAAAATTTAAGATTATATTCATTTCATAGCGCAAAACCAATTCAAGGCGCAAGAAAGCGCAAAAAGACGCAAAACCAATTTCAATGCGCAAAAGGTGCAAGAAGACGCAAAAATGCGCAAATTAGTAAATTCAATAACATTATAAATAAATACTTTTTAATTAAAAAAATAAAATGTCAATCCATAAAATTAAATGATTAATACTAATTTTAATTTCTATCATAGGTTTTAAAGTAAGAAAAATGGTCAAATATTTTACTGATCGGAGTTGGATGTATGAACAACGAAGGGAAATGGGAGGCTCAATAAGTGAACATTTTTGTAATGGGGTACATGTGTTTATTGAATTCGCTTTAAGTAATAATGGAAACGACGAAGAAATTCATTGTCCATGTAGTAGGTGCAAACTGTTGAAGCATTTGATACCGGATATGATTAGAGTTCATTTGCACCAATAAGGTTTCATGTCGAATTATTTGGTATGGGATCGCCATGGAGAAATTGTAGCACCTAATCAAGAACAGTCAGAGGAGGAGGTTGGTGATGAAATTAGTACGACGAATCTCATAGAACATATGGTTGAAGATGTAGCACGATCAATGTTCCCTACCGTTAAAGTTGATAATGACGATGTTAAAATGGAAGAAGAACCAACTATTGGAGCAAAAAATATATATCATTTATTGGATGCTGCTAAGAAACCCTTATGGAATGGCTGTATAAGCGGCACTCAATTATCAGTAACTGTAGAGTACATTGTGATGAAATCAAAATACAACCTCATAGAAGCTGGATTTACAGCTGTTGTACAAGCTGCTAAACGACATATGCCGCCCGATAATTTAACGGAAGAGGAAATTGTTGAAATAACAATAACGGACGATCTCATGGATTTTGGACCTCTAAATGATGAATCAAATGTATTAGTAGAAGCATTTGAAACTATAGAGGAAAACGATATAGATTACGAAACCGAGTCCGAATCAGAAAACGACGAGGATCGATTGCTAATATACAATTTAATATAAGGTAATTTATGAGATTATTCATGTTACATTTTTCTCATCAATTATGATATATTTTCTCATAATTATTACGAATTATATGTTCTAACATAATAAATTGATATGTACATGACATGTATTATGTCTTTTTTTTTGAAGGTGTAGCTCTTCCCACTGCGGTTTCCCCTCTTCTTCTCGAAAAGGGAATACAGTGGCCCTTCAGAGCCAGTAGTACGACCAGTAGTGTATTTATAGTTCAAAGCCGATGGATCGTAAGTATTAAAATTAGTAGCATAGCATTAGAAATATTTTGTGTACGATATATATAATAGTCTAAAGCTATGTTTCAAACTTAACACGGGGGATTTGAGCTAGAGCCATCGGGAGTGGTTCTTAGTATTTCCAAGCAGGCATATATAAGTAGGATGACTGGTTGTTGGCCCTGATGGAGTAAGATCCCTGACCCGATCAGAGAGAGCATCTAGCAGGACTTTATGGTGAGTTTAAATTTACATATTTATAAATTACCGTTTTACAATTTGTTGACTACTTAAAAATGTACAAATTATATTTAATTTTCTCAATGTGCAGGGTTCCGTAGATCTGTAGGAAGCGGACATTTCCCTTGTGCAGCGACACTGGAATTCTAAGATAGTAAAGAATTATCGGGACACGATGTCGGGTCTTACGAGAGCTGGGAAGAAACCAAACTGGATGGGTGCCAGTGTATGAGATGCTTGGGTTGCCTGGTGGAACAATAATGACTTCAAGGTAATTAGTCTATCATATATATCTCATTACTTTGTTTTACAGCTATTAAATATAATGTTCAATTATTTAAATTTGTAGGCGGAGTCAGAGAGGAACTCTACGAATAGAAATAACAACCCAGTAACACATCGTGGTGGTTCCAAGTCATTCCAACATCATCGTGAGGATTTGGTAAATTTATTTATTGCGATTATAAACAGTTATTACATTTATATAGTTTAAGTTATAAGTTATTAATAAACAGTTCATATAAACAGTAATATATATACATTATTTATTGCAGGAAAGAGCGCGTCAACGTTCGGCCTCATACATGGAAGTATTTGCTCATACCCATGCCATAAAGCAAATGGACAAAGCTGGCAACCTTACATATGCATGGGAAGATGAGGATAAGGCGACGGCTGCATATGTGTGCATATTTTGAATTTTAAGTTATTAATATTGATTAGTTTAAGTAATTAGCTTTGAAAAATTAAAATAATGTTGTGTTAATTTGAATTGTAATTTTTTTGGAATTGTAGGAAAAGTTTCAAGGGGCATGGGCATAGATGCTAGAGGGATCAGATCGCGATGAGTTGACCCATAAGGAGGAAGACACTATTTTTAACCCCATCATGGATCCGACGCAATGAAATCAACGTTTTGGTTATGGAAACCAAGCGGTAATTTATAAAAATAAACAATCTTATAAAAGTTACACAATTGTTATAAAAGTCATCGAAAAGTTCTATAACAGCTTTTTCTATTCGCAGGCTAGGGCATCTCAAGAAGTGTACCAAAAAGAGCAGGAAAAAACCGAGATAAAATAGATGAGAGCCATGGTCGACCAACTGCAGGAGCAGGACCGTCTTCGCGCTATATAGATGGACCAGTTGAATCAGCGCTTGGCGGTGTACGTGCAGCAACATGGTTCATTTCCTTCATCGTCTGGTGCTTCCAGAGGCGAGGACGACTCTTGATAGGTACGCTTTTCTATGTTTGTGCTTGGATGTTGTATATGTTGACTTGGAGTTGGTGAGGATGATTTGTTTTGGTATGTTTGATACACTTTGATGAGAGATTGGATGTGTTGTATTGATTTGGTACATTTTGAGGAGTTGTTTGATGTTTGACGTTGATTGACCAGTGTTTTGTTGGATGTTTGAGGATGTTGAATGGTTGATTTTGTATATATTAGAGTTTATGATCTTGACTTTGTGTATATTGGAGTTTATGATTTTGTATATATTGGAGATTATGGTTAATATTGTTATTGGTATAATCTGTGATGATGGTTGTTATATATATATATATATATATATATATATATCTGAATTATCTGTGTGAATTGGAGTTGAGAAGTATATTGATATATATGTAGATTTGGTGGAAGTTGAATAAGCGAATAAATAAATAAAATAAACCCAGATTTCCGATGGCTTATGGGTCACAATCTTCCGACGGCTATCGATGGCTACCGATGGATTATTCTTTACAAGTGGATCCATGTGTACCTTGTTGATCGTCGAAGACCATCGCTATTTTTTGTTAGAAGCCATCGAAAAGACGTCGAAATATTGTCGTCACCGCCGTCGAAAGTTGACAAAAACCGTGTACACTATTCCGACGGTTATACCGTCAGCTTCCGACGGCCGCCGACGGCTATTTGCCGTCGGAATAGCCCTGTGTTCTTGTAGTGATATTTACTTCTTACTAATAGAACAAATTTTGTCAAACAATGATACTTACTTTAAAATAAAAATTATACAATAAAATTGCAAGCTCGATCCAAATACATTGACCATATAATACATAAATGATAAAACAAACACTAAACAACTACAACTTATACTTAATATCCATCCCTAGAAGTGTCACTTCCACTTTCACCTCCTCTATCACTCTTATAAGATTCAAGTTCTTAAGTGACTAGTTCTTGTTGTAGAGGATAAAACTTATTAAAATCACAAGTCATAAGTTTAATACAGTTCTTCTCTCTGATCAAAACTTCCTTTCATGCTTGAAACTGATGCTTAAACTCGCGATCTTGCGTAAGAATTTGTTGAAATTCCATATTTGATTGCATCCATTATTTCGTAAAGCTTTGCCTGCTCTATCTTGTTTCACCATAAATTTTTCTTGAGTCTCTCTAAGAATCTCATAAAATCTGCATTTCGCTGCTCCAATTGAATTGATTTGTTTCTTCCAAATGGATGATCGTCAACGTTTCCAAACAATGGCAATCTTTCTTAAGAATGAGGGTTGCTCCCCAGATTGGAATCTGAGTAGTTCATTCTTCTCTCCTTGTTCTGCTGTGCAAATATGAAGTTATTTGGGTTTCCATTTCGGTAGAGATGCAAGAAGTTCAAAACACTCCTGAAATTTGAACGGATGGTCGTGTTGCTATTGGTAAGCCTTGTGCGCTTCTTCTACCTGTTTAACAAAACAAAAATATGAAAAAACTATACAATATGAAAACTATATATGAAAGTTGCTACCGAACCTACAACATCTTAAGAGGCAGCACCGCTTTGTTGCCTAGATTTAATTCTGGTTAGTATTGCCAAGTAGTTTTGGCATGCAAGGTTCATTACCCGATAACCTCCTCTCAAAGAAGCTCAAGTTCTCTTTTTTGGCTCTAGCGTATTGTAGAAGTCGGTATCCTTTTGCCAAAAATATTCACCTTTTATGTTGTTTCTCGTGATGTTATCTTTTGAAATTCTTATCCAACATTTAGCAAGCAATCATACTAATACAGAGTAAATTTAACTTGCTTCTTTCTTACCTCATTTTTTTCTTTTTCATCTTTAGCGGTTTCAACTTCAATGTCAAATCCAGCTGCAGTTGATTCGCTTCGAAGTCCTCCCAATGTACCGCTTAATGATTTCCACTTCCTTTTCTTTTTGTTGTACTCCGAGCTTTGAGGAACCTGCGTTTCTTCGAAAGCTTCATCATTACCTTCATCATTTTCTCCCTCCATCTCTTGATCTTCTTATTCTTTGGAACTACTAACTTCAATATCAGACAAGAGTGTTATGAGGATACGAAAACTACCTTGCTAGATTCCCATAGTATCTCGGTCATGATATCTAACTGTTGCGCACTAAGATGATATTGTTTTGTTGATCACCTTGCATCGTCGACGACATGTAAGATGAATGATAGTCGTACGCGCCAACTTGATGAGTGTCGAGGAGGTGTTAGTAGTAGGATTAAGGTGAGGTGGAATAATAATAAGGTTGTATATGGTAAAGGATGCTAGGTGGAACATGGGGAGGGTAAGGTTGACTGTAGTGAATATTTTGATATGGCATATAACCATACTCATGTTGCTATAGAAGTATTTGTTGCTGACTAGAAGGACGGACGTTGAAAAAACCGGCATAAGGTTATGGTAGATTGAATGGTTGACTTTAAGGAGCGGTATTGGATATTTTGCATACAGTTTTTTTGCTTGTTCTTTTACTGGAAGAAGACATGGTTGTGTAGTAGAAAAGAAGGAAATGAATACTTTTGGTGTGAGAATGGAAGAAGGGATGGTGGGTTATATATAGGGTTGGTGGAAAGATGGTCGTTGAAAAATAACCGTTTAGGTTTAAATGTTGGAGAAATTAAAACGGCAAAAAGATTGTCGTTTTAAAATTGAAAGGGTGAAGTTTTCGCCATTATTTAAAACAGTAAAATCTTTTCCCTTTTAAATTTTAAATGGCAAATTCTACACCGTTTTAGACCATTACCAACAATGGACTTGTACACTTATCTTCTCTTCCTTACTTTTACATTAAACGAACGAATTTTGCACTCAAAAGAGGAAAAATCAACAACGAAACCAGTTTAAAAAATTCAAAACAAATAAAATGGCAAAGACTTTGCCGTTTTATTTCAAAAAGTAAATAAAATAGCAAAGTCTTTACCGTTTTATTCAATTAGCTTACAAAAGTTGATAAATTGGCAAAGACTTCGCCATTTTAATCAATTTTTGCAATAAAATGGCAATCTCTTCGTCATTTTAACCACTAGTCCCCTATTCATTTCACTAGCTACAAAACAAAGAAAACTAACCACAACCAATTGAACAAGCCATTCCTGATTGTGTGGTGGTTAGTTTAATTCATCTTTTAGGCTGAACAAACCATTGCTGGTTGTGCTTTAAAAAAGTTCCCTTAATAGTCGTGGAATTATCAAAAACTAGTCACGACCAATTGAATAGGTCACATTTGGTTACGTGGTGGCTAATTCAGTTCACTTTTTCTACTGAACAAGCCGTTGCCGGTTGTGCTCTAAGTTTAACAACCGTCTTTTGTTGTATACATTCTACTTAGACCACAACCAACAATGTTTGTTCAGTGAAAAAAGTAAACCAAACTAGCCACAGCGCAGCCAGATATGGCTTGTTCATTGAGTTGTGGCTGGTTTTACTCATTTTGGTAGTTGGTGAACTGAACAGAGAACTAGTTATTAAAACGGCAAAGACATTGCCATTTAAATATAAAATGGCGAAGTCTTTTCCGTTTTAAATAAAACTGAGGTGTTTTTTAGGGGAAAATTTAAAACGTCAAAGTATTTTCCGTTTTAAATTAAAAAGGAAAAAATTAGTCGGTTTGTTGCAAAAACTAGATAAAACGATAAAGAGTTTGTTGTTTTATTACAAAAGTACATTAAAACGACAAAGTTTTTGCTGCTTTAATGCACTTTTGCAATAAAACAAAAAATTCATTGCCATTTTATATACTGGTTTTCTATTCAGTTTATCAGTCATAGAATTAAATTGAACTAGCCACGGATAACGGAACAAATCATACCTAGTTGCATCATGGTTGGTTCAATTCTGTTTTTTAATCGAACAAGTCATTGCTGATCATGCTCCTAGCTAAAGAGATAAAAATTTCAATCCTCTAAAGTACTAAGTAAAATCGGTTATCACATGAATTCTTCTTATTGAATAATTTATGTTTTGTTAATTATGATTTCCAACCAATTCGTTCCTGTACTGGTTAAGTCAATTCTATAAAATATTAATACGATCAATCCATATAGAATTACTTATAAAATATACATGTAGATATATTTGTCAGTGCGACTTTTAATTGAGTTACATAATTAACATTTTGACTAGCTTTTCTACGTCAAAATCTTCGATTTCTAGCACAATTTCTTGGAAAATCCAGTGAAGAACTCAAAAATTATGCAGAATTTGATGGTGTATATGAACATCGCGGTTGAATATTGTGTTATTTTGGTGAGGAATGCTAAGTACACTCTTCCTTAGGGAGGGTAGTCTTAACATTTCTCTTATTTTAAGATTGAAGTCCATACATATTTTGCTGGAGTTTTATTTGTTGCATTATAGGTGAAAGGTGTGTTTTATTACAACCATTGAAAAATAATGAGTGATGGCACTTGCTCTTCTGTAGTAAAAAGACATGAGTTACTACTTCTGTTCTTGTTGTTTATTCTATTGGAAAGATTGGTATATTTTAGTTGTTTAAAAACATGGAAGGCACAAAAAAATGAGGAGAGGAATGCAATAGGTTAAACTATATATAGTAAAATAATTATGATAACATTTCAAGCATTTTCTTATGGTTTGAAGTTCTCGCTGTTGATCGTGGTTCCTATGGTTCAAACGACATATGTTAGTTCTTCGTTGTAAAGATCAAAGACTTACTTTTTCTTAGTCAAAGAGACTTATCTGTCGGGATCTCGAGAAGTGCTGGATCTAGTATGATTTGTGCTTCGATTTGGAAATAACAGAGGAGTTCTGATGTATCTTTCTGAGCGTATTGTTGGTGACTCTCGTTCTTTCTTGTCTCGCCGCCATTACTATTCTTTTAGGTTTCTTTTTTTAGAGATGAGTTTAATGTAATAATGTTGTAGTAGCTGTAATGTGTTTCCTTTTTTACCTTTCAGTTCTGTCTAGATGTTTCTAGTCGTTGCTTTGTTTTGTTGGGCTTTGGGCCGGAGGTATTTGAACATTTATATGGCTGCCTTTGGCCTTGTATTTGTTTTTTTTGTAATTTTTCCCATACTTAATAGAAAAGTTTGAACCCTTATTAAAAAAAAATTTCAAGCATTTTTAAAATGTCACCTGCATAATTTAGGTGGAATATCGTGACCTGGAATGGAGTCATTCAGTGGGACAAAACTGAACGCTTGCACAGTATTGTTGTGTATTTGAGCAGAGTATAAAAGAACGAACATAATTTGATATTTTGATAATTTTTATTTGATTGTATTATGATTGCTTATGTAATTAATAAATGAGAATTCTACGAAACACAGGTAAGTGTCATGTTATCAAACCGACCATTAAGAAAATTTGTCTACTGTGAATTTATAAAACTAAATTGTGTGAATCCAAAATCAAGGAACGTGTTTTTAACATTTCTTCTTAAATCTCTCTAATACTATTTACTCTGTTATCTGCATAAATGTTTCTTTAATCCTCTCAAAAATTAAATTTTTTCTACCATATTATAATTTGAGTTTTAACTAAAATTAATAAAAAAAACTTATATTTTTTTCAAAATTATGTAATTGAACGATCGATCCTCGTCGTTATACGGTTGTACCGGTTATTATTTGTCGTTGTACAAGTCAAATTGATTGTTAGGGAAATTTGTCGCAGAACCAAATAGCACAAAACCAAAAAATAAAGGATATTAAAGATATTGTCTTTCATATATCTTCTTAAAATCTCACCAATGTTATTACCCTTGTTCTTTCAACAAATATCTTGAATCAATTTTCTACTTGATTTAACTTTTAAATGATAATCAGTTTTCTTTCAAAATATCTTCACTTTTTTTAAAATGTTTCAACTCCTCATACTTACCGATTTCGATTTCAAAATTCAAACTTTAAAAGTTAAATTTCCATTTTAAACTTGTAGACTTTTGAATTCAAAATTCAATTACCCATACGCAAAATCAAATTTAAATTTTTACACCTCCATGAAAAAATTCAAAATTCACCTTCAATAGTTTAAAAATCAAAATCAAATTCAAAATTGACGCTTTCAAAATTCATATTTCAAACTTAAAATTTCGAAAGCATGAGCTTTCAAAATTTCAAGTTTTAAAATTTCAAATTCAAATTTCAAATTCAAATTTAAATTTTAAAATTTTTAAATCCGAAAACCAACATTCTCAAATTTCAAATTCCATATAGATTTTTTTTCCTTTTTGAAGAAAGTTGCATTGACATATCTATTTTTTTTAAATCACAAATTTTGAAAAAAAATCAAATTTTCAAATTCATTCTCAAACTCAAATTTTGATTTCTAATTTCAAAATTCAAATCTTTTAATTTTAAATTTTCAAATTCAAGTCTCAAATTTAAAATTTGATTTTCGAATTTTGCAGTTTCAAATTCAAATCTTCAATGTTGTTTTTTTGATTAGAAATTCGAATATAAATTTCAATATTCTAATTTAAAATTTTTAAATATCAAATTCAAATCCTAAATTCTAATTTTTCTTTTAACATATTATTATTTGATGTTTAATTAAAATAAATGAAGAGTTACAACAAATATTCTTTTCGAAATTATGTTCGAATGATCATTTCACCATTGTACAATTGTAGTATTTGATTTTTTATTCAAACCATTTCAATTTAATATTGGCATCATGACAAGAGAAAGCGAGATGCGTGCCCCACTTTCAATATATTCTATCTGTACACCACTAAGGGAAATGCTAGTCTGACCGAACCATATTCGGTCAAATCTTACGAAATAGTACGGTACACTACAACAAAATATCAAATTTAAGACAGATTTTAGGGACCCAAAACATTTTTGTCTCTATGTCAGGTCTAATTAGAGACAAAATATTTGGGTCATTGATAATTAGTAAAATAATTTAAACCATGGTCTTTAATGGGTCTCAACGGGAAAGCTTTCAATTATGCTATAGATCGTTCATTACTCCTTTAATTACTCACCTTACCTCCACGTAATCACCCACTTGCATTTCTTCCAAAAATAAAATACCTAGCCGCCACAGATAAAAGTTTTCTCCCCCAAAATTTTCAGGACTGCAATCCACCTCAAGCAAAACCCTATTCCTCTGTTCGCGAACCAACAGATGCTCCAACCTATCGACATATATACTTGAAGAAAACAGCGGTTCGATTTTCAATTTACTTACTTCTGCTGACTTTTTCTGTGTTGATTTATTTGATTTGAATGTAATCGGTTTAATAAGTCGACCTGCATATAAATTAATAGTAGGTTGCTAAAATTGAACAGAAGCAAAATTTTGTGGATATTATTAGTAGATTGTAAGCATTAATTTCTGATATATAGAATATTTTCGTAGGAACTAGCACATTCTGGGCTATTAGGAGTTCTGTTAGTGCATTTTAGACTGTTAGGAATTGTGTCTTATTGTTGAAATCTGATATCATGTCTAAGAACGGTATATTTTTGCAAGAATAGAAATGTAGTTACCATATATAGAATGCAAAAAAGATTAATCAAGGAAAAGTATTCATATGGAGTTTGAAGTCGAAATGTAGCCATTTTATGCCACTGATCTATAAATAAATGAACCAAAACTCCTTTCTAAAGCAAAGTTCTAAATGTACAAAGCGCTGTAAGCATTAACTACCTCAGAATACCATGAATAATAAAGATGTACTTCTATTCACTATGATATTAATAAAGATTACTGGCTAGGAAAATGGTTTACCTCGTGCTTTACGATATATCTTCAAAACTTTTTCACCAATCCAAATTTCAGGGGGAAGGAATTATGCTTTCTGCTTTTGGATTATTTAGCCATCACAGTTGGTAATCTATACGTACATGAATAACAATGTGTTTACAAATGACATCAATACTCAAAGAAATAATGTTAAGAAAATATAAGAACATATATAACAATATTGATGGTTAATCAGTGCCAAAAAATTCATAAGTATATATGAATTATTTATCGTAATGGTACATATATAGTAATGTACAAATTCAAACATGTCTTTAAGTAAAAAGGAAAAAATAATTCAATTATAACAAAAGCAGAATATACATCGTAACTTTTCTTATTTAACAGACTAATGTAATTCAAGTGAGCAACACAATTAAAGTTATACAAGGTATAAATTCATTAATTACTGTGGTATTGGAATTATTGGCAGTAAGTAACGTGCAGCAAATCTTGAATAGAAAGCCAGTTATCGCAATGTATCATCAACTGCGAGTGGAAAAAAGCGGATGAAAGTGAACAAGACAGTTATCCAAATAGTGCAAGTAACACCACGTTCTACCAATTAGGAAAGTAATATACTGTGTTTTGAACCAATCTTAATGAGTGCATACTATAAACTCTAATTTCTTACATGTATAACAAAGTATTCTACATATATGGTTAACAAATTATCACTTGTTTTTATTTTGACAAATCTTTTTTCCCCTCCTGTTAATAAACCTAAAGCTTTGAAATAAATGAT
The DNA here is from genome assembly GCA_030737815.1 of Allium fistulosum. NCBI lineage: Eukaryota > Viridiplantae > Streptophyta > Magnoliopsida > Asparagales > Amaryllidaceae > Allium > Allium fistulosum. The sequence goes on along the minus strand of CM060902.1, from coordinate 790,096,958 downwards.
CAGTTTCTAGTAGAACTATAGTTGTTATATTACTACAGAAATAATCATGAGTAAAAGTAATACCGTGTCGATCATGGAGAGTGTATAAGCTCTAATTTCATGTACATGTATTATACACCTTGTTCTACATATTATAAATGGAAAAATTATCCCTTAATATCTAACATAAATATCTTTTCTTTTTATCATCATCAACATCATCATTTTAATGTTAATTAGTCGTCTAAAGCATGAGGGACATATCACATATGCAACGCATCTTTGAAAATTTATGGATGCTGTCTAAGTTGTCTGAATATTCAAAATATTCAAAATAAGCTTCTTAATATAATGTACAAAACCAAAAACATCAGATGCATTGTCAAACTAACAGTGTAGGCATAAATTTATTGTGAAAATACTTTTTTTTCACTTTTCTTTTCAGTAATTAGACCGTTGTTTCCTTCTTATATTACCGATGGGCCATTTTACTCTTTTTATTTATGCGTTATTTCTATGAATTATATATTTTGAATCATTATTATTGTTTCACCAAGCTACATGTTTTTTCTTTTAGTATATTCTATTGATTATATGTTGCGAATCATTATTATAGTCTGGAATGTGTAATGTTTGATTCCCATACTTTTCCGTAGGTAAAAGTAGGTATGTATTGTATTATAAGTTTGTTTTATAATAACTTTTACTACTTATTAAATATTAAGTAAGTTTTATTTGATAAGTCTCAAAATGAGTGACCGTTCATGGATGTATAGTAGGCTTAAAGATGGATATATAAATCTAGAATTTGTTAATGGTGTCAACAAATTTATTGATTATGCATTTTTACAAGTAGATTATGGAGGAACCGTTAGGTGTCCATGCTCCATGTGCAAAAACAAAAAATTTCAATTAAAGGAAGAAATTTCTAAGCATTTATTACTAAATGGTTTTGTTCCACTTTATTCTAAATGGATTTTCCATGGAGAGGAAGAAGTTGATGAACCAACAATGTCAGAGTCAGATACAAATAATTCGAATGATGATAATCCATATAGAGATATGGTATTAGATGTGATGGGTGTTGATAATGATGTGGAAGAGCAATCACCAAATGCCAAAGCTCAAAAGTTCTTACACATGTTAAAAGCGGCCGATGAACCACTTTGGGATGGATGCAAAAAAGAGACAAAGTTATCTACATGTGCCAAAATGATGGCTCTTAAATCTCGACGAGGTGTAATAGATGCATGTTTCAAGGATATGAGTGCACTAATTGACAACATGTTACCTGAAGGGCATAAGCTAATTCAAAATTTTTATAAAGCTAAAAAAATATTGAAACCTCTCGGGCTTAGCTATGACAAAATTGATGTTTGTCAGAATTTTTGCATCTTGTATTACAAAGAAAATGATAGGAAGGTTATTTGTGATATTTGTAAAAGTCCTCGTTACAAGTCTGAAGGTATAGGAAATAATTGCAGAAAGATCGCTACAAAACAACTTCGATACTTCCCAATCATTCCGAGATTGAAAAGGTTATTCATGTCACCAAATCATGCTAAAGACATGACATGGCATTATTATAATAAGTCAAATGATGGTTCAATGGCTCATCCGGTTGATGGCGAAGCATAAAAAGAATTTGATCGTCGACATCTGGATTTTGCATCATCTGATCGAAATGTGTGATTGGGTATATGTACCAACGGTTTTAGTACATTTGGAACTTCTGCAAAAGCTTATTCATGTTGGTCGGTGATTTTGACGGTTTACAATTTGCCACCTTGGAAGTGCATGAAACAACCATTTTTATTCCTAATCATGATCAAACCAGGGCCTAAAGGTCCTGGAAAGAATTTAGATATTTTCTTACGACCTTTGATTGATGAACTATTAGAGTTGTGGAAAGGTGTTCTTGTTTATGATGTGCATAGAAAAGATAATTTTTTGCTGAGAGGTGCTTTGATATGGACAATTAGTGATTTTCCTGCGTATGGTATATTGTCCGGTTGGAGTACACATGGAAGATTATCATGTCCTTATTGTATGGAGAAAACAAAGTCCTTTACTCTTGAACATGGAGGAAAGGCTTGTTTTTTTGATTGCCACCGACAATTCTTGCCATTAAATCATCCATTCAGAAGGCAAAAGGACAAGTTCAAAAGGAATGCCATTGAATGTGATATACCACCTCCTCGACGTTCTGGTTTTGAGATGAGAGATATAGTGTCAAGTTTGCCTAATATTGTATTTGGATTTAAATTAGGTAATCAAAAAATAACAGGATTCAGTGAATCACATAATTTGGTACGTAGGAGTATATTTTGGGATCTTCCATATTGGGAATCAAATTTGATTCGTCATAATCTAGATGTGATGCATATTGAAAAAAACTTTTTTGACAATATATTCAACACATTGATGGACACTGATAAAACAAAAGACAATTTGAAGACTAGACTTGATCTTGTAAAAATTTGTAGCAAACAACGGTGGATGAGCTTAATTCAACATTCCAATGGTAATTATTACAAGCCAAAGGCTCCTTTTTGTCTTTCAAAAAAAGATCAGAAAGATGTTTGTCATTGGGTTAAAAGCATACGTTTTCCAGATGGATATGCCTCTAACATTCAAAGATGTGTCAACGAGTATGAAACTAAAATTAGTGGGTTTAAAAGCCATGATTGTCATGTATTTATGCAAAGACTTCTTCCTACCACATTTCGGTCATTCTTACCCAAAAAAATATGGGAAACGTTAGTCGAACTTAGCAATTTTTTTCGTGATATATGTGCGAAAAATATAAATGTTGACTACATGAGTTTGTTGGAAAAAAATATCGTTGAAATAATTTGTAAGCTTGAGAAAATATTTCCTCCTTCCTTTTTTGATTCCATGGAGCATCTGCCTATTCATATTCCATATGAAGCAAAAGTAGGTGGTCCAGTTCAATATCGATGGATGTACCCTTTTGAGAGGTACGCTTATTATTTTCTCGATAATTATGTGGATTATTTTTTAATTTTTATTTATGGTTTAGGTATTTGTATTATTTGAAAAAGAAAGTGGGTAACAAGGCGCATGTTGAAGGGTCCATAGCTGAAGCATATCTTATTGATGAGATTTCAAACTTCACATCATGTTATTTTGGTCCAAATGTAGAAACTATATGGAGTCAAGCTCCGAGAAATGATGATGGAGGAGAGATTATGACTGATGAAAGACTATCCATTTTTTTTCATTCGGGCAGGGTGCTATCAAATGCATTCGTTTTGAGGAGACTGACCCCAATAGAACATCGTGCTATGCATAAATACGTACTTTTCAATTGCCCTGAATTGAAAGATTTGATGATGTAAGTAATATTAAATATCATTATACTTAGATATACCATAATGCATCTTACCAACAAGAATATAATTTTGCGCTTAGAAAATGTAAAGATGAACTACGAGACCAGTATTCGGAAAAGGATAAGGATTTCATTGATATGAAGTTGGAATCAATATTTCATGAATGGTGAAAATCAAATGTAAGTTTTTTAACTGGACGTAAAATTAATATATTACATATAGTTTATGCTGTATAAATTGTTCACTTATCACGTGTATTTTTTTTAATAGATTTCATTCCATCTAGATGGTATTATGCATCAACTATATTTACTTGCACAAGGACCCAGTTATTTGGTGGAGTGTTACAATGGTTACTTTGTGAACGGTTATAAGTTCCATACAATGCGATATGGGAAGAACAGAAAAACAATGAATAGTGGCGTATGTGTGAAAAGAAGTTGTTATGATGATCTAGAAAGTGATTATTATGGGATGATTAAAGAAGTTATTAAGTTGACATATCTTGGAGAGAAGAATGAAATTTTTATGTTCAACTGTGATTGGTTTGACACACTGTCAAGAGATAGGATAAGAGTGCACTATACAAATGGATTGATTGAAGTAAAAAGTAATTCTCGACTTCAAATAGAAGATGTGTTTGTGTTTGCGCACCAGTGTCAACAAGTTTATTTTACATGCCAACCCGGAAGTGCATCAAATGAATGGTTAACTGTGATTAAAACCAGTGCAAGAAGTCAGTTTTCACTTAATGTATTCAACTCAGAGGAGAATACAGATGTGGATCAAGCAGATGGGATATCTAGACCCCCAACTGTTATTTCAGATGATAGTCTTGATCAACCAATAATAATTGAACATTATGATTTCATTGATAATGAAGAACTGAATCTTGAAATGGAAACGACTGATAATAGTAGTGATGATTCAGAAGTGGATATAGAAGTAGATAACGACGAAAATGATGTTGATGAAAGTGACGATGAAGTAGCTATTGAGGATGAATACTCTCCCTAGTAGCATTAAACTATTATTAGATGTTATGGTTGCCGTTTTATAATTTCATAATGTCCATGAATAATTTTGTTATCATCTTTTATTGTTTTGAAACGTGATACATCGTAAGTTGGAAAATGTTTCAAGATTACTTACTATTGTTTCTTCCAATCTTGATTTCATGTGCATGTGAATACTATATGTTACATTTATGATGACTTTTTAGTGCGATATGAAAGAATATTTGATGCAGCCCAATGCTCTATAGGCTACAAATTCGACAAGTACATGGCATAAAAATTAGAAATTTGTTTAATACGTACATGGCATAAAAATTAGAAATTTGTTTAATAAATATATTGGGCATTATTCGATCTTCTAATTTATAATATGGATTTTTTTGTTATACAGGCATACACCATAATGTTATTGACAACACCAATGGAAAAGCTTAAAACTTCATTATAGTGAATACTTCTTCGACGTACTTCGGTGAGAATTTTTATCCACTCCTTTATCACTTTATCTTTCATTGAGAAAGAAGCAACTGTTGGGAATTACACAAAATCTATATATCTATTGAGAAAGAAGTATTATACATCTGCATAACCCAACCAGCTACTGCATTAGTATAGCCATCAAAAAATTAGGAGAAATTACACAAAATCTATATATATTCCCACAAGAGTAGCTACATACCCTTCAACTACATCTTTGGGAATCTGAAGCTGAAACTTTTTATTTATGCCCATGCTTTCATAATTAGTCTAGTCTGGCAGCTTAAAACGGTATAGATAAAAAAAGACACTAAAGGATGACAAATCAAATTTGATGAATTAACCATTACATAATTATTCGCAGTTACAGATGTTAAACATACACCAGATGAATACAAGAAAACAAGGACTTTTTGTTGCTTTAGAGTCCAAGTGTTAAAAGATCATATGACTAAGATTATTTTGAAGTTTGTCATAAAAGTATACTAGCATTACATGTAAACTAATAAAACCACTAGTGATTTCATTACTGATACAAAACTATTTACTAAGGTTCATAAACATATAAAATTACCAAAACTGAAGCCATGTTTCTCCATGAGAGCTTTATTAACCATGATGATTCCAACAGAAGTCACAATATTAAATAACCATGAAGTAGCATCTAATAGTGATTGCTCAGCTTGAAGAATAACACAAATATTCTTGAGAATCAGACTACATTCGCAATAACTTAACGATAGGAGATGACCTGTTTCCAATTTACATACTAAGAAAACTCAGGTTTTCCATGTTTGAGTTCCGAGTGAAAACCTCTCCACAATTAAATGTAAAGATATTCCTGCTAACTTATTGGTTCTAACCACGCATTAAGGGATTACTAACCACTAATATAGCCAAGAACCCTACAACTAATAGTGATTTAAAAGGATGAATATCTTAACCGATTCTTTTGTGAAGTCCTCATATTGGGGTGTCATGCACCATCATCAGGTTATATTATTTTTTTCCAGTTAACATGCTTAATAGCTTTGAACCATTTCAAGTTAGTACTAATCTTGTTGTTTATGTTTGTTTATATTTTAGGCATACGCAACATTGTCTGAATTGCAATAATGTGTATGCATTGGATAATCTTGCTCATTAAACAGTAATTGTTTAATGTAAATATATTTCAGTATTGAGAAAAAGTCATGGAGGTTTATATAAAACTTCTTCTTGTTGGAATATAATCATAACAAGTAATTTTTGTTATGAGGGAACTGATAAATGAATAGATTCCCATAACAAGTAATTTTTATGTTTTAAGTCACCTAATATCTACTGTAGTCTTCTTCTAAAGTTAATTAATCTTTTTGAAACCCATTAAACTCTCCAAAATAAATTATTTACTCAATGAAATGACAATAGAATAACTTGATTTATTAGGATTTAAAATGTCATCGCATAAATGTAAATAGTGTGGTCTTATTGGCAATTGTTGTTTATTTACCTAATTTTCATAAATACAATACTAGCAGTAATAATAAGATTTTTTTACTAATGATATTTTGTGAAGGCTTAATGGCAGGTTCAAAGATTCGAGGCCTCATGAGAAAGGCAACTAGTACAGGATGTAGACAAATCTTTGGAAGATCAGCACGAAATGATAGTTTATCTAACATCGATGAAAACCTATCAAACATATATGAGGATGGAGTGGAACATGTTCTGGGAATTGGAGGGGGGCAATGCGTTGAAAGAGAAGTAATAGCACACTCATCTACCTGCGAGCATAGAGTTGCAAATATTGTGGAAGTTGGAGGGGAGAAAACTTTTGAAGCGGAAGTAGGTGTCCAACAGAGAGACGATGCATTAGAAATTGGAGAACATGAGATGGATGGAGCAGAGACAGAAAATACAGTTGATGAAAGGGAGTATATCCCGATCAGAGGATATAATACTCCAATTGATCCTATTATGCAAAAAAGGCCTCTTGAATGGAAAGGAACTCAGTAAGTTTTACATAATTTTACATTTACATTACGAAATAATATATATTAAATAGTTTATATTTCTTTTGATTTTCATAGATTTAAGAATAAATCTGATGCACGTCTTATTGGATCTATATGGGATATGCGATTTACTGAACCATGGTATGCATTTTCGAAAGTTCCCCAAGAGAAAAGACAACTGTTATTTAATGGTTTTAAGGTATCTCAATATTTCTGACTCTTTATTAAATAAATATTCAATTTGTAATAGTTTTCTACTTTCATTTTGTAAATTACAAACCTCACTATGCGAACTAGTTACCCCTTAATGCAACTCATGACATTCATGTTGTGCGCATCTTTCTACGTCATCATTTTGTTTCTCGATTGCACTTATAGTATCACTTTGTAAAATTTAATTTTGATTACCTTGCTTTTTTGTAGAGGGCATACACTTATGACGCTATTTATGAGCACATGGTTTATGAGATTTGGAAAAAGAAAGCAGCTTCTATCTTGAAAAAAAAAACTAAATCGTGCGCGACAAAGAGCCAAAAGATTAAAACAAACCACAAAAAGATCGACTGTCGACACACACCTCCTGCATGGATACAAGTAGATGTATGGAATAAAATGATTGATATTGAATGGCACAAAAGCACATACGATGACAAATGTAAGAAGATGAGAGCCAATCGTTTGACATCAAAAGAAGGGACACATACATGTCACACTGCTGGTTCTATGTCCATCGTTTCACATGATGCACAAGTGGTATGTATTTAATTAAAAATAACAAAATAACATTTGTCTCATTTATATCTAAAATTTTACCCAGTTAAGCTACAAAAGCTTTCTTTCCTATTGAAAAAATAGGAAAGTAAATAAAGTAACAAACCTTATATTAGTTGATATGTACGAAAATTGAGAGAAAAATTTCCTAAACTTATAATAATCATTGGACCAAATTTTTTAAGTGAATCACAGTAGTTTAACATTTAATTTACCACTTGTTCATGAATGTCATATTCAGCATCATTAGTTGTTTCATATAAAAACAAAAGGGTTTCCTAACATGAATAGATTCAGAATCAAAGTAAGGTTATGACATCCACTGTTGGGAGCAGGGCAAAAAAATCAAAACAAAAATTAATTGAAAATCAACTCATATCTATTCCAACTTGCAATAAAGTTTATTTCAAAAAGTTCAAAAAAATTGGAATAATAACTGCTGCATCAATTGAAAACGGTTCAGCATTAACCATAGAAATCATGCAACATGGTCAGCATTAACTAAATTAATGTATCGTCAGCATGTGCATGTGTAGAAGGTAAAACAGGCACTCAGAGCATTAATAGTATTCATCAAGTTTTTTTACCAAATCTATTTTTTGGTTAATGCAAATGTCATGGAGAAATCTCTAGATCCTTATATATCAATCAACCCCTTACTAACATATCCAACCGTAAAACAGCCAAACAAGTGCTTGCTACATTCTTCAATATTTGTACTGATCTATATATGATCTATTTGTAGGAACTTGAGACAGGTAAACCAATGAGTTTCGAAGAAAATTTTGTGGCTTGGCATACTAAAAGAGAAAAAGCGAAGGAAAAGGGGAAAGCAAAGCGAGCTTCGGTATCAACTTGCGAATTTGTTGACAACAAGTCGCGGAAAGTCTACGTGAGTTATTTTAAACTTTATTAATTTTGTTATGTTCTATTTAGGTTGAAATCTAAACTAGTTTCATTGTTCGTCATTTGAATTAACATGATAGTACAATCCATATTTTCTTACTATGGTAATACAATGTTTTGGCTTTGATGCTTGTGAAGACATTATAAATCTAACGTAGTGCTGCTCAACCTGAAACATTATTCCTAAAAAAATTATACACGTCATGTAATTCTGTAAATTTCATTTAACTCGGTTTGTTTGGAGCCTATTAGCTAAGCTAAAAACTCAGTTAACTCACTTTGTTAATTGAATTTTAACTTAGTTAAAAAAATGAGTTAAAGGAGAGTTTAAACTCAGTTTTTTAATCTCAGTTTAAAAAAAACTGATGTACTTAAGTTTAAACACAGTTAATTAAAAATGCCTATAAATAAATCATATTTATATGGGCAAATTCTCGTTTTATTCATCCAGTGGGTAAGAAGCATAAGTAATATATTGAAATCTCAATTAACTCACTTTTTTAATAGAGTTTAAACTTAGATGAAAAAATGATTTAACCGAGAGTTTAAACTGAGTTTAAACTCAGTTTTAAACTCAGTGTTAAAGTCGGTTTTAAACTCAATTTGAACTGAGTTTTAAACTGATTTTAAAATTAAGTTTTTTAATCTCAGTGAAAAAAAGAAATTGATTTACTTAAGTTTAAACTCAGTTAGTTAAAAATACCGTAGAATAAATCATATTTAAATGGGCAAATTCTCATTTAATTCATCCAATGGGTACGAAGCTTAGGTAACATAATTTTTTGTTTAGAGGAAAAATAAAAGAGTCTTTAATAATCTCTTTTTTGTAGTGTTTCTTACACACCTCAAATACATAAGTGCACATATCACATTAGTAGTGAAACGACTCCCTTCCTTACTGCAGACACGATTAAGTAAACAAAACAATCGAACACTCAATAAACTGATCTTGCACTAAAAGAGTCAGCAAACTTGGTATTAACCTTCTTTATGGAGAACATATCTCCAAGTAAAGGAATTATAGGCTTTTTCTTCTTCTTCTTCGTTTTAACATTCGACCTCCATAAAAAATCGTCTTCAATGTCTCCAATCCTCAAAGCTTCAGCCAGAGTAGGCAGATATTCATACCCAGTTTTTTCATCTCCCCATATTTTGCTTTTGATCTTTTCAGGTTTCTCTTCTATTTCATCTTTTGTAGTCATGTTTTTATCAAACTTTGCATTCAGAGAAGCAACTGCCATTTCAGTCTCTGTTTCTCTCTTTTAACATATTTAGTTCTTTCTTTGTCTCCTCGAGTTCTACCTCCAACTTCTTCACAGAATCAAGGACGTACTTCAACTTCATCCTCGTCTCTATAAGAAAAAAATGACTGAACTGAAGAAGAAGATGAGTTAATATCATATACTGGTTTGTAAGAAAGCGAATGCATTGGTATTTTATGAGAGTATGCATCAGATGCAAGTATGTGTTCCCCAAATATGGCGACTGCTTCTTTTACGGAGCGAAATGGGCGAGTTGTATCAACCTTTGCTCGTGACATTTTTGTTTATTTGTTTACAATGTGTGTGAATCATGAAGAAGAGAATGAGCTATTATGATGGGGTTTCTAACTTTGCTTCTACTTCAAAGATGTATGTAAAAAAATGCTAACTGTAAATACCAGTTTGTGAGTAGAAATTAAGTTTTGATACAGACAAATGACTTTTCACCTAATGTCTTGCATTTTGTTGCCATGTAAAACATTTAGCTTTAACATATATAGTTAGTATTAGGACTAAAACATTGTATGAAAACTTAATTTGGCTTTAACATATATATTTTTTTTGTCTACCAACATGTAGGTACTGAAACATTTACTGAATAAATTTCATTGCTGTTTTTGGATAAATGAAAATTCAAACGTATGCAATGCCTAATTGCTTATCTTCATATAGAAGTAAGCCAGTAACAGAATAGCCATAGAAAAAGAAGTAGTCTGCATGAGGTAGGATGTCTGTTGTGTAATGTTGTCAAAAGATCCACATTCATGATATTAATGTCTTCCTCCACAATTTTATTTTCTTGGATATAGGATGTAACATAAAGAAATAGCTTTGTGTTATGTGCTCTATGTAAGCACAATTGGATAATTACCGTGTTATGTTGTATAGATTTTGTTTCTTCATGTAAAGATTAGGTCACCTGTTACAGACATGAAAAAATGCAGGAGACATGTAATGAAACTCTTGTTACTTAAGTTTAAACATCAGTTTATTTAGTCAAAACTTTATATTTAAGTAACATCCAGTGCTTCATTTGCATCCAGTGATGTAGTTTATTAAAACAGAGTGTTACTTATGTAACATCCAGTGCTTCATTTGCAAAAATGTAACAACATATAAAAACTCTGTGTATGTTCAGAACTCTATTAACAAATCCTTATGTTAAAAAGTCTGAGCTACAAATCCATTTGGTCAGTAACAGAGTTTGCAAATGGAGCACTGGATGTAACAGAGTTTGCAAATGGTTCTTTTAACATAAGGCACTCAATTTATATGATGTTTTAACATTTTCAAGAAACATACATGAAGAAAAAAGCTGAGCTACAAGAAGATGAAAATGTATGGAATCCACGACTTTGGATTGAGTCATCCGGAGGCTTTACAAGAGGAATAGTTTTGGAGCACCTTATGTTGATACAAATACTATATTGCATAAAAGTCTTCAATCCAACTGTTTAGCAGATCGTGCGAATCTTGAACAACCTGTTATGTCCGGTGGCATGTTATTAACATCAGAGATCAAATCGATTATAGAAAGAGAAGTGCAGCTGAAAATAACTAGCTTGCTTGGTTCAGTTAATTCGACTAATCTCCAAAGCACAAACCAACAATCGTGGGCGTTCAACCAACAACCCGGTCAAACACAGTCCTTGGGTTAGTTTTTTGTACAACCACCAAGACAAATATCACAACAACTTACTCAGCCACTTGCATCACCAACTGCTCAATTACCACAACCACCAAATCAAGTGTTGCAGCCTCCTCAACCATTTCTACATCCTTTAAATTTTCTCTCGCGGACATCATGTCAAGTCCCACAACCATGTGATCAACCGTTTCTACAAATGTCTAATCATATCTCCCAGCCATCTATTCAGTCCTCTCAATCACTTTATCAATTGTCACAACCATCGGTTCCTTGTCAACAAACACCCGAACAATATCAAACAATGCATGTGCCTTTTCAATCAACTTTTGGAAACAATTCAGAACAAGTTGGGTCTTTCATGCAACTATTGAGACCTATAACACAAGATCAACCGGATCATAATCAACTTGGAAACAATCAAGCATCAAACCCTCAAGGAAACATTCGGTCGCAAATTGAAGACGACACATGAGTGCCTTTTCAAGTGTGTTCTATTCAAGCATGCTCTGTTAGAACACTTGCCTCTTCTTTTGAACTACTCTAGGTTTTGTTTTTGTTTGTATTTTGTTTCAAGGCTAGTTTGTAGGGTATAAATTAGATATGTTGTTTTTAGTTCTAACATTTGAACTTTGGTTGTACTTTGTTTTTCAGCAACAGACCGTTGTTTCAAGGCTGGTTCTTATGTTTCTTATGTTTCAACTTTGGTTGTACTTTTTTAGTTCTTATGTTTAAAGGCTAGTTTGTAACTGGTTACTGTTTCACATATATGATGAAAATTTATCCTTCAGCTTGCTCATCTGGCTTTATATTTTGTCTACTAATTGATTTGTGATGAAATTGAAATAAAATTATGATTCATTTCTTGTATCTAATTGGTTTATAATAACGACTGTGTTAATGACTGATTTGAAACCCTGACTATGGTCTCTATAGTTATATAAAGAGACCCATAAAATTGTCTCTAACTAGTTTTTAATTTGGGCATTTATTTGAGACCACCAGTGAGGTCATTAATATTTTTGAGACGAATATATGTGGTCTCTGTTTATTTATAGACCTGTTTTTTGAGACAATACTTATTTATCTTAAGTGGGTTACAAGCATGAATTAGAAACATAATTTTTTGTTTAGAGACAAAATAAAAGAGTCTTTAATAATCTCTTTTTTTGTAGTGGTAATAGTCCTAGTGGCACTTAAGCCAGCAACCATGCAGCTGCATGTAGTTGAACCGTATACATGATATTTCACATTCTAATTACTAGAGTAGCATTATGTAACTAGTGTGTTGCTAAAAGCACACATAAACCTTCTTTCTTATACCAAAACTAAAAAAATACCACAACTTAACATCACTTTCACTTCTTAATATCACGCTCCTCTCTATAGGCTACCATTATTGCATCTCATATATTTCATTGCTTAACATCTGTTTGAAAATACAATTCCTAGAAGAACTGTTAATCTTAAATCAAGGGAAGAGAAATTCATTCGAACTTAACCTGAAGAGCACCGACGTCGTGTGCAGTAAAACACATTGCAACCTCTTACATTGCCAACGACTCTATTTCATGTAGTGTTTCTTAATAAAATTATTTATGTTTTAAATTTTTGTTTTGAATTCTACGTTAATTAGTTAATATGGGCATTGAGAAAAAGTTTAGTTGGTATTTAATTAATAATTCATGTTAGGTTTTGATTAGAATTTGAGTTAAATTTGTTTTTACGAACCTGCGTTACTTTAGGGATGAAAAACTGGTGATCAACGATAATTTATGGAGATGGGTATAAGAATGGAGTTGAATGAATTTCGATAATGTGGATATTAGTGAAAAACTTAATGTAGCATTAGGAAGTAAGTAATTTTATTAAAAAAAATTGTGGTATTAAGAAGAGGATGAGTGCTTTTAGCAGCACACTATAACTAATTATCTAAACATATAAAAGGTCATATATAAAAATCATCTCATTAAATACTAAAGAAAAAAACCATTTTAAGACCTATATCTATTGGAAGACAAAGTACCAAGGTTAAAAGTCCATACATCAAATGCCTAAAAACATAGTAACTGTAAATAATTAATAAAAAGTTCAGCAATGTATATACATGCATGACTGAACAGAAAGAGCAAGTACATTTCTATGTACCTTTCACAATTAGAAATAACTAAAATCTGTTAAGACTAAAAGTTTCATAGTAAGAGAAGAGCCATCTACTTTGATTGAAGGTTTTTATCATTTGCATAACTGTATTTTTTTTTCTTCTGCGGTAGACAAAATGGTATACATTCATTCATCTTCAGGACTTGTTCAGGGGTATAAATGGAAATATGTTGAACCATGTTGCAAAACTCTTCCCATGGATCATCACCAAGAAGCATCATATCATCTTCATTGTCAGTGTATGTAACCGTCCATTTTTTGTTGGGAGGAATCAGTTCACCTTCGAGTTCAAATATCTTATCCAATTCAGCCAACAATTCTTCATAGCCATTGAACTTGCTTAGATCGACTGACCTCCCTGGAGCTATTCCATGTTTATGCACCTGTTGTTTTAACTATTTTAGTTTCCATAAACTTAATGATGTAATAAAATCAGTTGATTTCAATTTTATATGTTGTTTTAATAAACATAAATTGAAAATTAGTAATATGATGATAATAAATATTTTTGTTGAATCTGATATTCGAACTCCTCTAACTTATATATATAAGAATTCACTTACAAATATAAATATTATCTTTAATGATTAAGATTCAAACTGTTGAAACCATTTTCAAACAAGAGTGTTTTGTGAAGTGTGGTTAGGTCAAAAAATTTGGAAGAATGTGGTTGGTTATGATAATTAAATGTTAGCTTGTGACCTTAGTTGCATACACAAGGTATTTTGGAAAGCTCATGGTTAAAATCAAAAAGTTGTGAAAATATTAAATATTAATAAAGAAGAAGATAAATAATTTGAAACTGTGTGAAAATGTATAAAAATATTTTTGAACTTGCAACCCTTATAAAATTATTTTTGTTGAGAGCAAGATTCGAACTATTGACCTGTGACATATGTTGACATGCAGTATGTTATCTACTATCTAAGATTTTTGCTACTATCATGTACTGCCATCTAATGAATAATAAGAAAAGGTTTAGGTTTGACCTTGATGCGGCTTCTTGAGGACCTTCTGCTCAGTGAATCTCTAGAATGATGTGGACTACGAAGCCAATGGGAATCACTACTTAAAACTGAAGCAGTATCAAGCTTTGAGCCTTTCAGTAACTCAGGATACATGTTATATGATCCTCCACCTCCCAGCATGCTACTACTTATTATTGCAGTTCCTTCACGGCTGGTATTCATATCAGACTCTCGTGCTTGAATTGTTTGTTGAACATGAAAAGGTTCACCAGGATCACTATTAAGATCAACTCCAAAGAGTTTACAACTCTCCCTTCTCTTCGGTTTTGTCGGTACATTTTGAGATGGCATCGAACACTGAGGTTTCAAAGTCTTATTATGCTGTTGAGTTAACCAAGATGAAGAATTGGGTTCAAACCCAATCTGAGAATGAGCACTGTAACTGTTATTGAAGTTGGAATCTGTTGTGATTGATGGCATTAAAGACAAAGTGCATTCCTTTGAATATGACACATGTAAATTGCTTGGAGCATCTGTTTTCGTAAAATAATCAGGCCTAGCCATCTGCCACCAGTTATCCACTCTGAAGCTTCTATGAAAAGAATTGTTTTTCTTTGCATTATGTAATGTGGACCAAATCATAGGACCCTTGGTATTTTCAGATTCATTTCTCTTACAAAATTTGCTTCTGAAGGTCGAAGTTTCTTGACCTTGCAAGGCCCTTGACGTTCCATAAGTATGAGAAGATTCTCCGACTTTAGAAGAAGAAACTGGTAAAACAAAGAGCAAGTTCTTGTTATAATCTTAAAAAAAATAAAAAAAAAATAAAAATAAAATAAAAACATCTTGATTACAAACATAATGAATCAAATTAGAAGGAAAACTAGACTATAAACTGATATACGCTAAAACCTGGTATAATTACAGGGCAGTTCTGTATAGGATGTGAGTGAGGGTATCACAAAGCAGTACAAGTTAAAGCTGATAAAATGCCAAGCAAATGTCTATATATGAATGAACTTACGTTCTTGGTTAAGAATGGTAGAACCAGGATATGAGGGCATCACAATAGGACGTGGCCTTTTAAGCCTCGAAACAGAGATGGGAGATGAGGGAGGAGTTGATGCTGGTTCTATATTCCATGGAGATACTCTTGTGGGTAGACCAATAGAAGATTTTTCATCCCATTGTACCTAGATTGCAAAAGAAAGAAAAATAAGAAGATATGAAATTGTAAGCAAGCTTAATTCAAATCCAAGAAAGCTTGGAATAACAAATATTTGTTATGACAACTAGATTTAAAAGGTGATATATTACAATTAAGCATCGCCATTCCGATCCAGGCCACCTGTTTGAATCAATATCACCAATACCAACTATAGTTCCAGTAAACCTTGAGTAGAATAAAGTTGTAAAGTTACTACTTACAATATACATGATTGGTTCTGACAAGTTAACCAAGTAATATCCATAAGAAAATAATACTATTGAGTCAACCAGAGAAAATAAGGTAAATATACCTTTTTTCAGAAGATTCATCACCTTTGAAACTCATTTTGAACCTCATACCAATCGAGTACTTGATTTTCGTAGATTCCATATATTGTTTGTAAGGAACAATGAATTCAGACGGGCATGTTCTGTAGTAAGATTGACGGTAAGTAACAAGAATTGTAGATAGAACTGAAGAAATCACCCTACTTTCCTTCATCACTTGTACAAATAATTGTACTAATCAAACAAGGGACTGTATCAAATCCATTGTGACTTTGTGTACAAATATCATCAAAACTAATATCAGTTTTAATGGGTGAAGATCCTCAATGATAATTAGGTAGACACAACAAAAAATTAACTACCAAAAGATCTGAAATAGGAATAGAGAGGTATGAGTAACAGAAACTTAATACTAATGATAAAGTGGTATGCACAACAAAAACTTAACACTAAATGTATACCGTGGATTGTAGATAACTTTAAATTCTATCCCTGTGATGACAGCCTGCCATGCATTTGCAAGAACTCCCAGATGCATGTTTTGACTAGATATGCCGAAAGACGATATATCCGTATGGTGTGTCATTGCACGTCTGACGCCTACACGAAACTCATCATTCTCTCCTCTAAAGAAAAGCAGTTTATTGTTATGTAAAAAGTGGTGTATATATACCAAAATAAGTTCTAAAGTATCTAAACTAAAAGATAACGTACCTTAAAAAGATAAAAGTATCCCCAGCCATAAGTTTCTTTGCACTTGCAAACGGACCCCAACCATGTTGTAGCAGGTGCCTTATAGGATTACCTATATAACATGTACTACACGATAAGGTGATCATAAAATTGGAAATCCTAGGCACAAAAGTTTCAACCAAAAATCATTTGAACAAAACCCACACTTGTCTAGTATTCGGTGTTCCCATATGAACATTATCTTCAAATTTTAGGTATATTCAGTTTCAAAAAGAGGCAATTATGAAGGAGTACTACTGATTCATTTGAGAGATGTTAAGATAACGTTTCTTTAAATACAACACATGTTGTAGAAGGTACATTTTTGTGTGATCCATAAAATAATGAAAATGTTACCTAAACATTCATACAAGAGAAATCAATGAATTTAGACATTTTATATGAAAATCCTGAGGTGTTATCTACACATGTATAAAGTATGCACAGCTGCTGCAAACTTTTCAGTTTATATGAAAACTCAGTAAGAAAGTAAAATCCATATAAACCAGATTATAAGTGAAAGAAATCATTGATACAGCTACTATAATCTAAATATCCCTACAGAACATCCGTTTCCACAATATTATTCTCTTATAATTGTAGTCGGAGTACATCAAATAACAGAAGTTACCTCGTAGTATGTGTTGAAACCTCCACGCTTTTCCATGCAAATCCTTTGCTACTATTTCTTGAGTTGGAGGTTCTAGCCCCATATCCTATAACAATAGAAAAGGCAAGTACAATGTTAACAAATAGTGCTCTGCATGCTTCAATATGTCAATCGTAACAGATAAATATCAAACAAAACAGAAAAGATAATAATCAAGTTTTTTTCCTACTAAGACCCCAACAAACTAAACTATAAACAACACAAATAAGCACGTCAATGAATACCCAAAATCCATGTAAAACAGCATCCAATAAGTGTAAAAATATCAAATAGTTGAAAAATGAATTATGGATACAGTTATCCATTCCATTTTTGTCCACATAATAGTTGATAATACATGCATTTTAGGTTAATGAATGATCGAGATTTACTATTTCACAAATGTAATTTCGTTGACCGTTTATTGTCATGTTTTCCTATTTTATTTTAGGTTATTTCTTTTGTCTTATAAACTATCGGTTTTGATCCGCTTTTGTATTGAATCAAAGCACTCAATTTTTTTTTTAAATCTATCAACTGTCAATTGATATGTAGAAATATGATATACATAAGGATACCCGATATTCAAAAGAGATTGTGAATACAAAACCAAATCCTTTAACAAGACAACAGATGCTTCGAATACAAAACCTAATCCTTTTGTGTTAAAATCTTTTTTGTGTGTGTGTCCATACATACATACATACATACATACATACATACAAGACAACTGAAAAGTAAACAATACTTACCAAAGGGGGCAGACATTCATCAGCGTGCCTCTTTAAAAGAAAAAATGATCCTTTGATGCTTGCATCTGAAGAGGTCAGGGTCTTACAAAAAGAATGAGTGTGCACGTGAGGCAGAGGAGGAGGCAGTGTCTCCATCTCCAGAGCATTCTCATCTTGCTATAGATCCAAATACATATTACCATACTTAGTCACATAATACAACATAATAAAGAATGAGCATCCTGAATACAACCAACATACCGTTTGCTCCAGTTTTAATGTCACTTCAGCAAATACATCATCATTTTTCGGGTTCGCCTAATTAAGCAAAATTAAAATGACTATAAATATTTTAATCTTTAATCAAACTCTAATTCTAATTCCATTAGTTTACCATTAACTCAACATTAATGACCCGGCAAAGAATTTTTGATAACAGGTCAAACTTAGGTAAATGCTGATCAGCAACTTGATTGGTTGATGCCTCAACCTGAAAGCTCCAAAATTTTATCCAAAAAGGAAAAACAAAAAACAACTTAATGCACAATGTGATTACTTATTCATATATAAAATAACTATGTATTTTTAACAGTTTTGCTACTTCACTGATTCTAAATTGGCGAAATCCTTCGAAAACACTCAACATTTAAATAATATGGCACCCTCTGATATCCAACTTCAACTATATATTTGCATAATTTGGCTTCTTAATTCCATATAGTTCTAGCAACCTTCTAATCTTGAAGAGACTTAGTATTTGAATAAGGGAAAGTTTTCGAAGGGACATAATATTAAACAAAAAAATTAAAGTTTTGCCGAAAAATTGCATATTATATTCTTTTATCTAAAAGCATATAAACTTCACCACAATTGTCCAAATAGTATAGAGTGCACTTAACAATGTCCTAATGCTGTTTATGTCTTTGTCGAAATCACACGTGATAATCTTAAGCAAAAAATTCAATCAAAAATGGAAGACATTCATTTATCTAAAAATCACCGCTTGATGCTTTTGTAATCAAACGCACTGAATACGTCTAATAAGCGCCGATCAAAAAAGAAACATTATTTATTCACAAAAGAATTAATGCATAATTCAACTGATTATACTTGTTCTATGTTGCCTTGAGGAAAGTAGAAAACTTTTTCCCCAACCCTTGGAACAGACACTGAAGTCCCAGCGCAGGCATGCCACAGCTCATTATAAAGAGAATCTTCTGATTTAAGATACTTGTTCTGATCTCCATGGCCATTGCTTGGAGTAAATTGGTGTTCTCTCATTGCAAAATCTCCGAACGGCAAACAATTGTCTATGGTTCTCGCTATTACCTCGTATTTCTTCACAGAAATGAATGTAAGAAAATATGATCAAATGGTCGTATAAATAACATGCTAAGGCATACAATTAAGTACAGTTAGCGTTACAATAACGCAGTATTTAATTGTTTTTAATTGGTTCAATTTAAATTGGGGAATGCCACTCGTTATTGATTTTAATTGAAATTAATTAGTTGCAGTTAAATAGGAAATACAATTACAATTCATTATTGACTGCTGTTACTGCGGTAAAAAAAATTTAGACACTAATATTTACGAATTTTTCTTGCATTTGTTTTCGGTAATTATTAAGAACAGAAAATAGGAAGTTAGAAAATAATAATAATAGAATTGCTCATAAGCATAAGGAAAGAGGCTTAGATTTATTTGCACACCATTTTCGGATCGAGTGCTCGACGGTATATCATCCTACCTTTCTTAAAATGACACAACATAAAACACAAAATGTAGTAAAATAGACAATCTTGTTTTGTTCACATTTTGAGTTGAAATTATGGAACTACCCGTTAAGTCCCATTGTGTCATCAACTGCCTCCCATAGAATTTTTCATTCTTAAACACACGAAAATTAGGTTGGAAATTAAGCCAACGTATATCGTGAAAAGATGGTTTTAAAATTGATGCATCTGCTTAATTTCTGCCTAAAACCGTTCATTTATACTACCATAGTTTCATGCTTCATAGAACTGATCGGTATCGATTTTCCGCATGGGATCCATATACATAATCTCCGTGTCGCCCTCTCTTTTCTCTCTTGCATGTAAATTTTCTCAAAATGAAACACCGAAACACATACAACTAAGGTTGGACAACTTATATCATACATCATAAATTACTTTATCCACGTCATAAATTTTTTGATAAAATTTAAAACATAAACACCCATATTTGGCAAAAAAATTAAAAGTCGATATTAAAAAATGAAAAATTCATATTATACAAATTATCTTTTGTGTACATTGTATATAGTAAATATGGTTTCTTTACTTTTTTGATTATAAGAATGGGACGACAATCAAGGAAAGCATTCATTTTGATATCTTGATGTTCAAACTCATGATCTCTACAACAGTAAATAAAATTTCTTTCGTAAGGTAATTAATTTTTTTATATGTCATCAACTAGATTAAATTGAAATTTTTTACAGGTGTCATACTTTTTATTCGCACTGTTTCAAGTTTTATTCACGCATACTCAATTTTAACAGGTTCAAAGTTAATATGATTCATAAAGTACTACATTAATTCTTCTTCATCTTTTTATTAATTAATTTTTCTCAAGTTTATGTTTAACATCATTTAAATAGTTTAACATTTTAATGTTCAAAAGTTAAATTCAATCCGCTATAAATAAATAAATGAATTTAGATTCCATTTAAACTATTTAAATTCAATCCGCTATAAATAAATAAATGTATTCATACTAGTGCTTATTTAACTACATTAAGAAGATGTTTTATAACATCATATTAATGCACTTTACTACATCATTTTAATGCAGTTAAAACTACATAATTATGGTGATGTAGTCGAAACTATGGAAGTCATTATAGGGGTTATACGCTTTAACAAGATGTGGTTATAAACATCATATTAATACATATAGCTGCGTCTTAATAATGTAATTAAAATTGCACTGCACATTTGATATGCAGTTTCAATATCCCATGAAAATGCATTTTCAAAAATATCTATTTAATAATAGTAAAGTAGAAGAATTTTCTGCTCTCTCATTAGATCTAGGAATTCCCTGCTCTCTCCTTACTTCTCTCTAAATATTTTATTATCAAGTCCCAATAAACTTTTACAATTATAATTATTACAAAATTCTATTAACTCTCTATTAACATTTTACATTTAAATATATAATTTTCACAAAAAAACCATAAGTATTATCGTATTATTTTACATTCAAATCCTTGTATTTAAATTAATTAAGTGATATAAAACCTGAACTTTTAAAATAAATCAAATTAACTAACATTTATTATTTGATCTAATCAATCATAAAAAAGACAATTCAATGAAGATGCTTATATAGAAGAAAATTGTAAAACTAATATTTCATTCATGTCCATATAACATAAAATTCCATGCTTATATACAAAATTATCTTTTGTTCTCTTACATTATTCTACACTCAACTTTTACCTTTTTAAAATTATTGCTTTATTACAATGGAAAATATACATAAATTTTCTTTCTAAAGTTGGTGTTTCGTTATAAATGAACATAGACACAATTTTTTCTTTCTAATATAGATATATTATTATACATACACATTTTTTTCATTCTAAATTTGGTACAATAAGTGAATTCTTATCATTAATAAAAAACGGTTAAGAGTGGCCCTAAATTAATGATAAGTGATGAATATCGTAGTTTAGAATTTTGAAAAATAAT
Source organism: Allium fistulosum (assembly GCA_030737815.1). Taxonomy (NCBI): domain Eukaryota; kingdom Viridiplantae; phylum Streptophyta; class Magnoliopsida; order Asparagales; family Amaryllidaceae; genus Allium; species Allium fistulosum. Next base: position 790,075,069 of record CM060902.1, on the reverse strand, counting down.
AATAACTTCATTTAATATGTTTTGTGAACATGTTAAATTTTAATTATGTATATTCATAGTTTACGTCAAAATGGATAAATTTATACAATATTTTGATTAGAAATATTTTTCTTTTTTATTTTTTTGCTGAGGCTAAAATTATCATGGTACGAAATAATGTTTTAAAAGCCAAATTATCGACTTTTACATAATTGAAATAAGCACATGATTTGTCACGTTTCTTTTAATCGACATCCCTTTTAGTCATTAAATAAATGTTTTATTTATCTCTTCGATAATGTAATATAGTATTTTTGATGTTAATATTACTGCAAAACCTTTAAATCATAAAATATACCAATTCATTAGTATTATAGGTATTATTTCATTATTTCAAGCAATATTTGAAATTCAATATATATATCTTTTATCTTTTAGACAAATGTACTAATAACTAGATGTTAAAACTCAAAATCTATATATGCATATAAATATTTATTTCTTTAAATTTGTAAAAATATTAGTTTTAAAATTAATTAAGAATACTAATTTTCATTTATTTTCTTAACGAATATCAAATGCTAAAAAATAACAAATCGGTATTTAACTCATTATATTATAATCTAGAAAATTGACAATTTATTTTTTTCCACAAATATGAAAAAACATAAATCATGTAAAAAAATTACGTACTTAAAAATAATAATTTAATACATAACTCAATTATTTTAACAAATTCACCATATATTGCATAATAAATTAATTTTTTCTTAAATGTGATTACAAAACTATATTTGTAAAACATACCGTGTGCAACGCACGAGTTACACGCTAGTTATATAGTTAAAGCTGCATTTGGGGATGAAATAATTAACTGAGTAACCGGTATACAGTTGATTATATTGGATATTTTGATGTAATTTTAAATAAGATTTGTACTTATGCAATTTAAAGATTCCGTTTTTTGTTTTTACTATTTTTAAAATTTAGAATTACATGTAAAAGGTGCATTAATTAACTACATAACTGTTATGAAGTTAAATATTTTAAAATTTTAATATAGGTTTAGAATATATCTGTTATGTAGTTTGTTTATTTTTTGGTAGTTTATAACAATTTTAAAGTCTTAAGACTACATTTTAGAGATGTAATTTTTGACTGCATTACTATTATGCAGTTAATTTTTTTTTAATTTTGATACATTGTTAAAGTAGATCAATTTTACTGCATTTGAAAGACGCGATTTAGGTATTTAATAACGTTTAAGCTGGATTTGAGCATATTTAAAGCTTCAAACCTACACTAAAAAACATAGTAATTAACTATACAATTGCTGTGCAGTTAACTTCTTTGGATATTCTAAATTATTTTTAAAATATACTTGTCGTGAAAGATGCCGTTTAAGTAGTTTAACATTGTTTTGGTAAATCTTAGTGATTTTAAAGCCTTTGAATTGCATTTGTAAGACGTGGTAATTAATTACAATAGTCGTACGCAGTTGTTATTTTTTGATTTACGAATTACGTTTAAAATATATCTATTTTACTACATTTAAAATATGCCGTTTTAAGTAGTTAATATTATTTTAGTACGTTTTAGCGATTTTACAATGTAATAACTCGATTTTCAAATTTTATTATTTGATTAAAAATGGCTGAATAAAGATAATGAATATATAGAGATCATGTAAAATATCTGAATATCAAATGAACTGTAGGAAGAAATAAATTTACAGTAAAGGTTTTGATTAAAATCAAGTATTAAACAAATTTTTGGGGAAGAAAATTTGATTAAAATAATATTTTAGGAGAAAAATGGGTTTTATTTCAAACTAATTGATTATTTTATTGATTTTAAAGGAAAAATATATTATGAAAATATTTATAATCAATGATTTGGTAAAATTTTAATTTATTTGGTAAAGAGGAATTTAATTGTGAGGAGAAATAATTTATTTTGCTCAATTAGAGAAAGTGTATATATTTAAATAAAGAAAAAGTGAAATTTCTTATTTTATGATAAATAATATTTTATTTGAGTTGGAAATAATATTTTTGGTTGAAAAATAAATAGAATATGGAAAAATATTTTTAATTGATTGATTGTAATGATTAATCAATTTATTAATATGAACGTAGTTCTCCTCAACTAATAAAATAAATTTATTTTTTGAAATATTTTTTCAAATTATATGTCAACTCTTTGATCTAGGACATGTAGGGGTTTCGTGTTAATTCATATCTATATGATTTTGTAAATGGTTCTTTAGATGAAATTAAATTTAACATATGTACTTACTCTTAAGTACATATCCGTATAGAAAAAAGTTAATTCGTCATCACTCATCATCAATCGTACTTTGTCTAACAAAGTCAGATTGCTCTTTATGGATAAATCATTATGTTTCGTAGGGAATAGTGATTTTGAGAATGAGCATTATTTGTTTTTAGGTAATTTTGGAACTCTTTCCAATATACTCATATATTCGATCAAATTAAATTATTATTATTTTTTTGGCATTTTATGTTTTCTACTTCCGTTTTCATTTCAATAAAGTTATCAAAGGTATACAACTTGTGTATCAAATACATATACTCATATCAATGACAATTCATCAGTTATTTAATGAAGTAAATAGATTTGTCTCAGTATATTTTGACCTTCGATTCCATACATCTACATGTATTGATCTAAAGAGTTCACTAACTCTTTTAAGTGCTTAGCAGTAATCTTTGAGGTACAATTCATCAGTATCATGTGATTCATAATTATATGATTTAAAAAAAATTATTCCCCCAAGATACAGCGTTGTGTATAATCCCCAAAAATAATTGTTAAAATTTCAGATACTTCTGTATTATGTGGCTAATGCAACAAATACTCTTAATTTAAATTTACTTCATAACGAACGTTCATAATACTCATAACAATATATATATTCGTTCCAATACTGATTATTCCTTAAATAATATTTGGTATACAAACGAAAACAATCTTCCGTATCTTGATGCATCCATTCATAAGTGACATGTGGTTTGCTCCCACTATTTCCACTATTACTATAATAGTCATGAAATACGAAGCTCTATCGAACTACCTATTATGAGCTATTTTTTTATCATTACTAGTTTCAACCGAGAGTTACCAATCAAATATCTTTAACTCATATAATAACTTTGCAGAAATTTTTTTTATATAATACAATATATTTGGAATAGAATCACATTTCTCATTTCATATTATAGAACTTACTAAATTTTACAATAGTCATTTTTGATGTTCTGTATGAAGAAGAAGTGAGCATTCACTCTCTTCATCACAAGTGTGCATATTTTGCATCCACTTTTGAATATTCGGTTTGTGTTTAAATGGTCAAACAATTCAAAAGTTAACTATACTACAAGATTGCGGAAAATTCTTTACAAAAGTGCATTTAGATATTCATAAGTTTTAAGAATATCAAACAGGTTGCACTTAACTAAACTGATAACCGATGTTTTAGTGATCGAATTCATAGGTTGGTCTTTAGTCCTTGGTATTTTATGTTTTCTACCCAACAAAAATCTCATTGTATTCAATTATTTTGATCACATGATTTTGACTACTATTTGCTTGCCTATATCGAGTAAACAAATTTCATCGAGATTTCGCATATTACAAACACGACCATTCACCATAAAACTTTTGTATGTGATCTAATATGGATCAAATATCCATATCCTTGTATCGCTTTAGAGTTCAAATCTGATAGAACATAAAACACAGAGTCGAGAAAATAAATATTTAAATGACCAAGTTACGACTGCATTAAGCAGTTGTATAAATTTTGGCACTTTCAAAGGTCTTAAAATGACAACATGAAGAAAATTATTTGTGAGTATATTATATTTTTTTTAACAATCTTAATTTTGTTTATTAATATATTCTTATTGATAAACAATTTTGTCAATTTGGTTGCACAAATTTATCTAAGTAGATAATTAGTTTGTGCAGAATGCATTTTTACAATATTAAAAAGGTTAAATTTTGTCATTTCATTTTCTCTAAAAATCTCCCACTATACATTTATATTCCTCAAAACCTTAAGAAAAACATAAAAATCTTTAATTCCTTTAGTGGGCACTAGGACTTGATTACCTTGAGATTCTGATCTTGAGTTTGCTCAAAAAATGCTAGACTTATAAGCGATGAATAACCTTTTATCGATTCTATCTTAAATATATCCTAAACATGGTCTTTGTCTTACCCTTAATCTCGATCCTGAGTTTGCTCAACAAGACGAAAGAGATTATTCGTTCGCACCAACCATTTTGTGATGACCTAAGTATAATGCACATACCTTAAAATACATGCATGTATCTTACCTTGTCTAGCAATATGTTAATATTACTATAGTTAACACCCATAGCTTAAGTTTGCTCAACAACTAAAGAGTATGCAAGTAATCTATTAATAAATAAATGACAGAGGAGAACACTATATTAGAGATTCATAATATTAAATATATTTTGAGTGATATTGACTTAATAAATAATGTATTTCTTATGAAATACCATCATAATTTAAGTGTCGAACACATCTGAAATTACAGTATATGTACCATACGTATGTATTTACTCCAAAAACCTATTTTGGGTTTGTTTAAGTTCAACTTCAATTTCATTATATGTATACATATACAATTATATAAGTTTAATTTATTTATAATTGTTATAATTTAATTTAACTTATATAGTATATACATGTATGTTTATTAATTAAATCATATTTAATTAATATTTATTTTTATCTAATTAACCAATTTAATTAAATTTCATTAACATTTAAGGAATTTATATTATTCATCTTAAACTATTCAAGATATATACATATCAATATATGCATATCAATATAGCATTTATAATTTGTTTATATATACATATCAATATATGCATATATATCAATTAATTAAATTTTAACTAATTTATTTATTTGAAAATTATTTAATTTAATTAAACAATTTAATTAATTTTTTTAATTGAATCAAAAATTTAGTATTATTCATCTTAAATAAATTTAAGATAAATATATGGCTATAACAATTATGTCACAAGCATATATCATTAAATATGTACATGTTTACATTAATTAAAATTAAATTAATTTAAATATAAAAAATGTATTCATTTAATTAAATAATTTTTTATTAAATATTTTAAAAAAATTGTTTATAATTTACATTAAATAATTTTAGTTCAATATATATACACACACATATCGTTATATACGTTTATTTTAATCAATTAATTAATCTAATTAATTAAATATTAGATGGTTTTCAAAAGTATTAAATTTTTTTTCAAAACCATTTTGTAAAATATTTTAAAATTTATAAAATTTAATTTTATTTTTACTTTTAAATTCATAAAATATATAATTTTTAAACAGAATTTTGAAAGTTAGCCCAATGCCCAAATAACTTTGAGTTTTGCATCTTGGCTAACCTTTTGGACTTACTCCACCTATTGGACCATGCCGTCAACAAAGGAGGGGAGAATAATTGATTATTCAACTCCAAGCCTAGATACTACTTTTCTAGAAAACCATCGACTAATAAGTTTAATTAGTTTACCCTAAATGTTGACTAATTAGACTGCATAGACCATTTGGGCTCTAATAACATTAAAGGAATTAGGTCCATTTTGCAACCGGTGAAATAGATTTTTAAAAAAATAATTCACTATTTGGATTATAGTGGGCCTATAAAGTCTAATGAGTTTCACTGGATCTAATTAAATTGTTAAAATAAAATCATATTTTATTTCAAAATTGTTTTCATGGTTGTCTAATTAATCATACTAATAAAATTCATGTAGTATTTAGACGAATCGGGTGTGTGTGCGCACGTGTGTGTTTGTGTGTGTGTATTCATAGCATAACTTGATAACATATGGATATAGACATATGTATAACCATAAGTATATATGTATAGATATTGGGATTTACATCTATTGTATATACATATATATTATACTTACATATGCATATGATAATTTTACATACATATCAGAAATATAAATGCCTAAGTATATATGTTTAAATACTGAAAATATACGTATATGCTTTGTGTACACATTTTAATAGTGTTACACACACGCACACATACACAAATACATTATGTGTGTGTGTGTATTATGTATTGCCATAGAGTTTAGAAAGTAAATCTATGTAATTTACTTAGATAAGTTTTGGTAATTAAATAGGAAATGGAAAAGACTTTCAACCTTCCCGTTTTACAAAATTCTAATTTGATCTAAATTTACTCTCAAAATTGGATTGAAAAATGATTCCATAATTATCTATGATCAAAATGTTTTGCAGTTGATATTAGATTTGAAACATCACATAGATAAATAAACCAAAATTATGTTAAAAAAATATCATAATTAAACATGTTTCAACAATTGTAAATTTCATATGTTCATATTCCAACTCAATATTTTGTCGCATATGTTCCAAACAATAAATAGATTTAAAAAGAGCACAATTAAGTTCAAAAATCAAATATTTTTAATCACACACACACACAAAATATAATAACATTATTGTTCAATTGCAACAAAATAGACCATAGCATGAAATATTAAACATATATGAATAAATATTTGTTAAATATGTATATGTGTATAAATAAATCTATTTTTCCAAAACTAAGCATAATTAAAACTAATTTTAAATCCAAACTTACATAAATTAAACATTGTGTACTAATTTAAACATCAGTACATATATGTGTATATTTTGTACTTATGTAATTGCAATGATTTATAGTTTGAAAACAAATTAGAAACTCATGGTTAAATTTCAATTACTAAATAAAGTTATTTGAAAATGTATTTGGTAATATGAATATACAAAGCCTGGATGGTGATATATGTAAAATAAGATATGAAGAATTACCTACGTATATCTAGTACTTTTGTAACACCTTGATCAGAAAATTCCTCCTCAAATTCCTAAAATCAATACCCAATTTTGTAAGGATTGAATAAACCAATTTTATTGATTTAATTTGATTTAAGTTTGGGTAATAAGAACACAAAATTTCAACCATAAAAGGGGTCAGGGGTGGTGGGGTTAGGGTTGGCGGCCATGGTTTGGAAGAGTAGGAAGAAGAAGAATTAAAATAAGAAAAATGAAAGAGATGATTTGTTTTAAAGAAAGAGTAAGAATCTTTACTCTACTTTTTATTAAGCTTTCCTCCTTTAATTACTTAATTAATTCTCAATTATATCTCATCTAAATTCTTTTCCCTCTCTAACATGGCAGGCCATACATTTCACCATGTAAAGAAAACTATACAAAAGCCCGTTTAAATAATTATCTTTATTTTAAGTCTGTTTGAATGTATACCTATATCATATATCAATATTCACATATATACAATTAATTTACATCCAATAATTACCCAACATCCAAAATATCAAATAAATTAATAATTTCATAAATATTAATTAATTTATAACACTTTATAAACAAATAAAATCATGTGGTTTTTCGGAGAATTCACAAATGTAGTTATGTGATTCAAAGATGTGAATTCAGTCAGCGATTAATATTGGATAAATCAAATATTAATGTCAACACATCACCTTAGCTAGTGGTGTGATAGTTTAACCAAATTCATTGTTTGCAGATTTTTTTAGTAAAATCATATTTTATATTATCTTAAGTGGTACCGATAGCATAAATAATTTACACACTTTCTCCTTGTCAAAATTATATTACATTAGGATGTATAAAACTTGGTATTAGTCAAAACTCCAATATTATCTGCAGTCAATTTGATCAGTCCGTAAAAAAAATCTTTGGTTCAATAATAATATTTATTACTAACCGCTCTACTCTACAAGAGATTTTTACTTTGAGTTGTCTACAGTTAACCGTGATACTGGCCTTATAAACTAAAAAGATGAATTCTCTATAGATAGGGTTTCACTTTCAATGCTTTAACTCAGACCCAACTGCAGTCACTCGATGGATTGTCATGCTTTAATTTAGATATAATCAAAGTGGAGAATTCATATTGAATTTTAACAGTATTCTCATGTCGATGGAACTGTATAACATCGTCACATTAAGATTTCATGTTTGACCTAGCTGTTATCAACCAATAGGAAACTCTTTAATGAGTCATTTCATAGTTGTCCAATAATTACGAGTATGTAACCATTTGGTGCCCTCCAACAGATATGAGTAATACACTACCCAAGATTTGGAGAGCGTTGTGCATTCTGGTCTCAACGAATGTATCGATATCCATTTTAAAACATCTTAAGCAGGAATATTTAAAATAATATGTTACTTTATATTATGATAATTTTCTTACGATTACAGCTCCTTTTAATTATTATCACATAACGTATCACTTAAGGATTTTCTATTTTTGTTTACATGAATTAATTACTTAATAACTATGTCATAATGTATCAAGTATATTATAGAAAGTTAAACATATTTATCTTTATTATGAATAAGTTTGGTTATAAAGCTAGATATATGTAACAAATTACATAATTACCCTTAGGGCATACCCCTAACTCTCATACATTAAATAACTCAAATTCAAATGGAGTTGTTTCAGTCGGTTCGGTGGATAGCAACCTTCTTAATAAGAGGATGCAGAGGATGAACTTAATGGAATGAAAGGTTAAGGAAGAAAGAGAATATATAAATTTGATTAAAGAGGTGAACCTTGCAAGAAGAGTTGAGCGACCAAATATGGAAAGGGATATAATTTGCGATTATTAAGAACAATCAGGTCATTTATTGAAATCCTACTGCAAACTTAAGAGAGACGAGGAAAGATTGAAGGAATTGGAAGAAGAATAAAAGAAACTGAAGGATAATAGCGATGAGTTACATTTTGGTGAGGAATTTGATGATAAAGTCCTATACGTAGGTAAAGGAAAAAACAAAGATTGTATGCTTGATTCAGGTGAAAATTTCTATATATGCAAAAATAAGGAGGCATTCATTGACTATAAAGAACAAAGGAACAAGGTAGAATCAACTAATAGTTAAGATATGAAGAAGGAACATGTTTGGTTAGGCTGAAAATGTATCATGGAAAGGTAGTAAAACTCACGGGAGTTAGGCTTGTTTTAGAAATGAAGCATAATCTTATTTCAATAGAATAGTTGGAAGAAAAAGGTTGCAACTTTTTAACTTGAGGTGGAGTTACAAGGGTGTAGAAGAAAATAGGGAGGTGTTGCATGCAAAATGTGAAAACGATAATTTGTAAAAAATTGCTTGGAAAATGGTGGAGAAGTAGGGAGTTCCCAAATTGGAGTTGGAGAGGTAAATCTATCTGAATCAAGGTGGAGCATGCGACGAAAAGCCGCGAAACATGCATGGTGATCTTTGAGATACTACAGGTAATTCATATTTATTAGTAATGTGCATGTCCAATTGGAAAGCATGTATAATTAGATGGTTTGGAGGTTGGTTAAGGTTTTTGGGATAAGACATTTTTTTCCATGACGATATTGGAGATTGATAGGTCTTACTTATACGAGAGGGTACTTTTAACACTTTATTAGTGGGAGTTGGCCTTATCGGCGTTTGTTGATAAAGTACAATGAGTGATGGCCAAGCCAAAGTTTGTTGTGAAAGTATCCATGATGTCACATTTGAGATTGCTTGGAGTACGAAGTTATAGGTGGAGGTGGATGGTTTGTATGGAAAAATAGTACCAAGGTGGCTATTTTTTTAATCAATCATCCAATATTTCCAAAACATAGTAAAAAGGCATCTTGGAAAAGCGGAAAAAAGCAGCCAAGGAAAAATGAAAAGGCAAAGCAAAGAAGAAAAGGAGCGAGGCCAATTGAAGCATATAGCATTCCAGGCAAAGCCAAATATTTATATTTTACAAACATTATTTTATATTATATATATATACTTTAGACAACACATACGTATATGAAGGGGCTAATGTGTCCCTTGCGGTGTAAATCCTAGCAATTATACATAGACATGTTAAACCATGTAAACTACTCATGTTGCATATGCACGCATATACACATGCGTATATGATATGCATGTTATATATATATATATATTTACAACTTAAATAAAGCATTGATTTTAAATTTAATTCATAGGCCCAATAAGATCCAAAATGGAATAATTTTTTTGAAATTTACCCATTTACCTCATCGGGTGCTACCTAGATCCAACAATGGTATCATAGCCCAATAACATATGCAGTCTAAATTAGTCATGTTAGAACTAACTAGTTAAGCTTACCCATTAGTATGATGTCTTGAAAAGTAGTGTCTAAGGTTGGGTTTGGCTAATCAAGTACTCTACCCTATTTGGCTACCAGCCTAGTTCGAAAGGAGAAGTGAGCCCAAAGATGACCCCTAATAGAAACGGTCCAATTTGAATTGGGCTTTGGGCTGATTTTCCAAATTGTTTTGAAATTAAAATAAAATTTTAATTTAGAAGTTAAATTTAAAATATGAAATATATTATAAATTATAACATAATTTTTAAAAGTGTTATGAAAATACAACAAAATTATTTCAAAAATTTTAATATTAATTAATAAATAAATTATATATATAAATAAGATACATTATGATATATAATTATATTGGCTCGAATTGTTTAAGATAATATAAGTGTGTGTATATAATAAGAATTTTTGAAATTAATAATATTTAATTAAAATTGTTTAATTAAATTAATTTCTGAATAATAAAATACAAATATATATATAAAGATATATGTATATTACTGTAAATGTTAATAAATGTTCAATATAAAATGTTTAATTAAGTAATATAAACTTAATTAAAATGTAATTAAATCAATTAAATAATATTTATTTAATGTAATATTATACATAAAACTATTATATAAGTAGATTAAGTTATGAAAGTTACATAATGATTAAAACTTATATAATTTGAATGCATAAATCAAAGGTGGAACATTAAGAAACCTTAAATAGACTTAAGGGATAAATACATACTTATAGTACGTATACCATGATTTTTGATGTGTCCAACACTTGAATCATGAGGGTATTTCATAAGAAATACATTATTCCATAAGTCGATATCGCTTAATATAATATATTAACGACAATTAATTTTTAATATAAAGTTGTCATCCACCATTTATATATCAATAGATTACTTGCTTACTCCTTAGTTGTTGACCTTTCTTTAAGCTAAGGATGTTATGTGTAGTAAATTAACATATAGAATATACGACATAAGATAATTGTACATATTTATTGAGCTTTCCTCAAGGTATTTGCATTATACTTAGGTCATCATGAAATAGTACGTATGAGTGAATAATATCTCTTTATTTATTGAGTTTTCCTCAAGGTAAGGATGTGATTAGGACAGGAAACCATAGGTTAGGAGTTGTATATGATACAATAATAAGGAGTTATCCATCGTATGTAGGAGTATGATTTGTTGATCTGTCCTCAAGGTCTGAATCCCAAGATATACGAGTCCTAACACCCATTAGTGAAGTCTAAAGACCTTTATATTTCATCTTAGGTTTAGATAAACATAAAAGACTATTGGGAGCTTATTAATAAAATAAAACATAAAGTTTAAACTTACTAATATTATAAGAACATCTACTATGAAATTATCCTAATCTACTAAGTTAAAACTTGAAGAAAAATGTCTACACCAAAGCTATTTTCTAAAAATGACAAAGTCACCAGAACTAACCACGCTGACTAGCTAAGAAGGAAAAGGATAGCATTAACTAAGAGATCGCCCAGGTTTTCATGTTGTCTATATTAGACAAGCCGTTGCAGAGGCAGCGTGAAAAAATGTCCATCCATAATATTTTTGATAGTCTTAAAGCTCTATTTGGTGAACAGTCATGTTCTGTAGGGTATGAACTTATGAAGAAACTGTTCAATACCAAAATGACTAAGGGAAAGAAAGAGAACGATTACATTCTAATGATGAAAGGTTATATTGATTCACAACTAGACATAGCAAGCAACGAGATGCAAGTAGACTTAATCATTGGGTCTCTTACTCCCTAGTACGAGTCATTCATACTAAACTATAACATGAACAGTTAAACATAAGCCTCGTGGAGCTCCTCAATATAATGAGGTCGATTGAGTCTTCATCCAAGGATCAAGCGGCCATATTTGCTGTTAAGGAGAACGTGTCATTTTCGAAAGGTTCGAAGAAGCAGAAAAGGATTAACAAGAAAAATAAGAAGATTGCTATTGCAGTTAAGGGTGAACGCCATCATTGTCACAAGAAGGGTCATTGGAAATGAAATCATTTAGAGTACTTAAAGATTGTTAAAAAGAAGAAGCAAAATGGTTCTACCGCTTCTTCAAGTACATTTAGGATTCAAAATTATTTTGTAATCGATAAATTATTTTGGGTTTTAGATACTGGATCTGGAACTCACATCCTAATTCGTTAAAAGGGCTTAGAAACTGGTATCGCATAGCAAAGGGAGAAATGAGGCTTCAAATTGTTGAGGGGTCTATTGTTGATGCAACAGTAGTTAGAGATTTTCATTTTAGTTTGCCAAGTGGATTTTTTTTTATGTTAAACAATTGCTTTTATGTAAAAGACTTTATTTGTGGAATTATTTCTTTGTCTAGATTATCCGAGCTTAGTTATATTGTTCACGATGGTATTTTAGATATTTGCATTTATATGATCAATAAAAATTACGTCTATTCCGTGAGTAGTTCTTTGAATAATGATATAAATAAAAATTATCTTTGGCATTATATGCTAGGTCATATAAGTGAGAAACAACTACAAAAATTGAAAACCGAAGGTTTTCTACCATTATTTTATTCTGAATCGTTTGAACATGTGATTCGTGTGTCAAAGATAAGATGACCAAGCACCCCTTTAGTGGGAGCAATGAAATATCTGATGAACTCTTGGATCTCGTACATAGTGATGTATATTTCCCAATGCCTATAGTTATTAAAGATAACTATTCTTATTTCATAACCTTTACTAATGATTTTTCAAGACTATGATATGTGTGCCTTGTGAAGAACAAATCTAATGTCTGGAAGAAATTTGTTAAGTATAAGAATAAGGTTGAAAATCAGACGAATCGAAAGACACTTCAATCTGATCGAGGAGGTGGGTATGTTGGACAAGAACTCTAATAGTACTTAAAATATAATGGGATTATCTCTTAAATTACTCCACTGTAAGCTCCATAATATAATAATGTTTCAGACCTAAGAACGGAACCTTGTTAGATAAGGTTCGTTCCATGATTAATAAGGTTGAGTTACCTCTGTCCTATTGGGGATATGCGCTAAAAACTACAGCGCATATGTTGAATTTGTTACCCACTAAATTTGGGCCTAAGACACCATATGAGATATGAAATGGGAAGAAACCCACTTCAATTATTCGAAGGTGTGTGGTTGTCCAACCTACGTTAAGAATGTTGGACCCAATAAGCTTCTGACAAGATCAGCTTTGTATAAGTTTGTAGGATATCCTAAGAATTCTAGGGATATAATTTCTACAACACAGAGGAACAAAAGGTTATTGTTTTCACATATGTTGTCTTTTGGAAAAGGAATTTCTATCTAAAGAAATTAACAGCGAAGTTGTAGACTTGGATGAGGTCCAACAAACTAGCACGTATGTTGAACTAGTGGAGAATCAAGTTCGTCGGTATACGAAAACATGCGACCTATTAGAAGATCTAGTAGGGAATCTCACACACTAGAGAGATACTATAGTTTTCTTGTAGATGTAAAGAAGGAGGACTATGTTTTAGATGACGACACTCCTCTATCTTTCCAATAAGCACTGCAAAGTGAAGATTCTGCACTATGTCTTGGAGCAATGAAATTTGAAATGGATTCCACGTATGAAAATAAAATGTGGTATCGGAATGGATAAAAACCATTGGCTAACAGATTTTTAAGAAAAAGCTAAATGCAGGTGGACAAGTGAAGATTTATAAAGCAAGGCTAGTTGCAAAAGGATTTTATCCATTCAAGGTATTGATTATGATGAGACCTTTTCACCCATAGCCATATGCTGAAGTCCATTTGGATAATGCTGGCTATTGTTGCATTCTATGACTATGAAATATGGCAAATGGATGTAAATATGACATTTCTAAAAGGTGATTTAGAAGAGACCGTTTATATGTCTCAGCCCGAGGGTTCCGAGGTCAATGGGAGTGAAAGCAAAGCTTGCAAGTTGTTAAAGTCCATTTATGGACTTAAACAAGCTTCAAGGAGTTAGAATAAGTGTTTCAATAAAGTAATCAAATAGATTGGTTTTTATCAAAACACAAAGGAAGTGTGCATATATTGAAAGGAACAGAGAAATGCTATCGTATTCTAAGTATTATACGTTGATGATCTATTATCGATGGGTAATGATGTCAATCAGTGAAAGCTTGGCTTTTAAAGGATTTCTCCAAAAAGGATGTGGAAGAAGCAACCTATATACTAGGTATAAAGATCTATAGAGATAGATCTGCTGTTGGGATTGTCCGAATCCTTGAAAATAGATATAATACTAAAAAGGTTCAGTATGTAGAATTCCAAGCATGAAAATGTTCCAACACAATTTGGAATCGTCCTTTCAAAGAAGGACGCTCCTCGGACTGATGAATAGAAAGAACGTATGAAGAGGATACCGTATGCTTCGGTGATCGGTTTCATAAATGTGATGCTATATACTAGGATGGATGTGACATACGCATTAGGATGTGTAAGCCGATACTAATTTAATCTTGGAGAAAACCATTAGACGGCTGTAAAGTGTATACTAAAGTATTTGAGAAATACTAGAGACTTATTCCTGATATATGGGAATGGAGACCTCCTTATAAAGGGGTGTACTAATATTAGCTTTCAAAGTGATATCAACAGTAGTAAGTTAGTGTCAGGTTATGTTTTTACTATCAACGGTGGGGCAGTCAGTTGGAAAAGTTCCAAATAGGAAATAGTAGCTGTTATATCGCCTTTTGGCCAAGGTAGTATATCATGGATTTGGCCAAACAGATTTCGTGATCATCAAGAGAGGAAGCCTGGAGAGATGAATATCAGGCTCAAAGATCGGTTATAAACAAAGTTATGAACGATGGTTGAGCGTATTTGGACGAACGACACTCTAGAATTGGCTAAGTATGGAATTGACACTTCTCCTAGACAAGGGATCGGATCAGAAAACTACATCTAGGAAAGGGATCAAATTGGATTAATATTGTTATGGATCTCTCAGATTGGTAGCATAACTCAATGATGATCACTTAATAACTTAACGAATAATGCATCAACTCGGGAATCAACTTTGGAAACAAGAAGTAGGAAACATGAGGGACCCACGGGAGGGGTCGCACCATGCCATGTGGCATGGAGAAGGGATCGGGGACGATCCCTCTATAGGGGTGCGATCAGTTTGGATTTTTGTGGGTCAGGTCGTCTTGGCTTGGAGATTCCAGATCCGAATTTTGAGCAAGATATTAGCATGTCTTCTCCTATAAATACAACAGGCTTGGCATTCATTGAGGGATCCTTTTGACTGGCTATTCTTCATCACTCTTTTCTCTTCCTTCATTAATTTTCTAAGGGAAGAACAACTGTACTTGTAATCTTACAGTATAAAAAATAAGGTTATTGGAGTGAACGTAGGTCAGATTTTGACGAACCACTATAAATCCGCGTGTGCATTTACTTTTTTACACTGAATCTATGATCTATGAACTTATATTATTCTCTGATTGGTATTTTTATTGGATTTGTGGTGCTTTCACATTACTTGAGTGTTGGTGGCCATTTTTGCCATCAACATTTTGGTGCTTTCGCGGAGAATGCTAGCACCCGCTGATTTAGAGAAGATTTGGAGCTTAGATTTGGATTGATGGTGAGGCTACCAGTAAGGAGACTGTTGGCAGAATAGAGTCATCATAGAGGAAGTTAGGAGGCTTCCTCAGGAGCTAGAGCTAATCAAACCTCCGTCTACATCACCAGGAATGAGATGGAGACTATGACGGGAGCAATGCAGGAACAGATGATGAGGAGGCAAGAGGAGATGATGCATAATTTCCTCAGGCAACTTGGATAAGCTGGAGCACAGAATCAAGAATTTGGAGTAGCCATCAATCTAGATCATGGAGTTGAAGCAGTAGGAACTACTAGATTTTAGAATGGAGGGCAGGGAAATGGAGCAAATAGGCAGGAGAATGGAGTGGAGCAGCTGTGGGCAGTCCTCGGCCAACAGGGAGGGATCAAAGTCGATCCCTCAAGAGGGGCCAGCACCGATGCCCAAGGCCTTGAGGCATGCCCTAGGGTTTGATCGGTCAGGGCATCGGTAGGGCAACGATCGATCCTGTGGAGTTTGGTGCAAATCGGAATTTGGATGCTTGTTTGGAGGAGTACGTTCCAGCGTTGCCTCATGGAGTCGGAGGATAGGTTAGAAATGATGATTGGAGGATACCTTTGGATGGCAATGGTGGTTTGCAGAGATGATCGGCAGGCTATGAGAGGAGGATTGGTGAATAGAGATTTGGAGGATGTGAATAGGAGTCCATTCACTCCTAATATAAGGCGTGTTAGGAATCCACCGGATTTTAAATTACCTACACTAGGGGCATATGATGGAAAAGTGGATCCTACTGTTCATCCGATAAGGTATATGAGGAAAATGGAAGAGCTGGCACATCGAAGGAAGTGATGGCGAGTTGTTTCCCTTTGTACTTAGTGGATATAGCCGCACTTTGGTTTTGGCAATTGGAGAACGGTTCTATTGGCACTTTGATGTAGTTAGTAGAGAAATTCATGAGGCAATTTCGGGTCCACATCACGAGACCCAAGAGCGTGATGACATTAACAACACTGAATCAGAGGACAAGAGAGTCCCTTCAGAATTTCTTAACAAGGTTTAATGCGGCGGTTACTTTAATGGACCGGCCTGATCCATCGATGGTTTTGATGGCAGCGGTATCAGGAATAGTTAGCAACATGGATTTCAAGGTGTCATTGGAATGGTGTCCTCCTAAGGACCTTGGGAAGTTTTATCATGAGGCCAAGAGGTTCCTGTGGTACGAAGATGCTAAGGTCAAAAAAGAAAAGGTTAACATAGTTAGAGACGGAGGACCGTCTGGGGAAGGTTCGGACAAGGACAAAAGAAAAAGAAAAGCGGATGATGGCTTCAATGGATCGAAGCAGCAAAGGAGAGAACCAAAATTCTCTTCTTATTCGGATTTGACTGAATCTCTGGAAAGGATTTATCTTGATACTCGAGGATGCCTTCCGTACCGAAGGCTGGCAAGGAGGGAACCCTCCGAACGGGAGCGAACATCAGGAAAATACTGCCTTTTCCTTGAGCTGGATGAGTATAATACAAACGATTGGCGGCACTTGAAGGATATAATTGGGGAACACGTAAGGATTGATCAGCTACAACAATACGTGAGGACTTAGGCTGTGGCGGTGGAATAGGAGCAGCCACTGTCCGCCTCAATTGAGAATGGCCTTTGATCGAGGCATCGGCTCGTCATCTCTTAATTGGGATGGCATGGAATAAGTAATAAACTCCATAATAAAATGGCTAAGTCACTTACACATGTATGAGATCGAGGTCAGCCCCTGGGCATGCTCTGAGATGATGATAAACCGTAGTGTTCAGATTTATGAAAATTGGTTTTTCTTGTTTTTGGTTTACTGGTTTTCAGATTGTACGAAATCTTAATTTATAATTTAGAAAATGGATTTTGGAATGCATAAATCTGGGTTTAATATAATAAATAATAGGTCGCGGTTGTCCCAACCGGAGTGATGGGGAAATAACTACCAGGTACGAGTCCCTTTGCCAGAGAGCGATAGAATGGACTCGTACATGGATTACGTCCTTGACTAGGGATCGAGGTAGGAGAAGGATACCCCAACCATCGCGCGCTGTCCATGACCGAAGAGATGTGATCAAGAAGCAAAAAGTAGGCCTCTTCACTGGAGAGCGACAAGATCGGCGTACTTACCATTGTGCCCTTCTTGCCGAAGAGTGAGTGGGGTCCAGCAAGGATCCAGAGAGACCATGGTTGGTCCGAAGAAGCTATGATTCATATTTATTGGTCGTTGTTTCCCATTTCTCCGGAGAGCAACTGGATGGGGTCTAGTAAGGGCCCGAAGAAGTCATGATTGGCCTTGGCAGGCCATGACACCGTGTTATGTTCAAGGACACAGAATTGAAGTGCAGGAAGTGATGTCACTTCATCGGAGAGCGATATGATCGAATTACTTGTCGTTGTTCCCCCTTCGCTGTAGAGTGACAAGATGGGGTCCATCAAGAGCTTGCAAAGGTTGTGATCGGTCCAGAGAGACATAAACCAGGCTATTGGTCCGGCGAGACTTTGGAATTGGCTAATAATATGGAGAGATCGAGGTTATGGATCTGGCAAATGATCCGGTGAGATCATGGACTTGGTTATCGGCATTGGATGGACATGGACTTTGTTACAGATTTGGAATGGATTCAGAATTGGCTATCGACTAGAAGCAGTCGTAGGTTTCATTAACAAACTCCCAGGCAGACACGGAACAGTTTATGTAATTTGGCTTGGCAATAGTTCAGATTCTGGATTGGAAAACACGGCTATCAATGGATTTTGGACTTCGGACTTACGGTGATTCAAAACACACCTTCCTACGCAAGGCTTGTTTTGGAGGGAAAATGTTATACCTTTGTCAAGGCTATATATCATGGATTTGGTCAAACGGATTTCATGATTATCAAGGGAGGAAGCCCGGAGAGATGATTATTAGGCTTAGAGATCGGTTATAAACAAGGCTATGGACGATGGTTGAGCAGATTCGGACGAATAACACTCTAGAATTTACTAAGTATGGAATTGACATTTCTCCTAGGGAAGGGATCAGATCAGAATGCTTCCCCTAGCCAAGGGATCAGATCGAATTAATATGGCTGTGGATCACTCGGATTGGCAGCACAACTCAATGATGATCGCTCGATAACTCAACGAACAACGCATCAACCCGGGAATCAACTTTGGAAACAAGAAGTAGGCAACATGGGGGATCCATAGTAGGGGTCGCACGCTACTATATGGCATAGAGAAAGGATCAGTGCTGATCCCTCTATAGGGGTGCGATCAGTCTGGATTTTTGTGGGTCGGGTTGTCTTGGCTTGGAGATTTCAGATCCGAATTTTGAGCGAGATATTCGCCTATCTTCTCGTATAAATACAACAGGCTTGGCATTCATTCGGGGATCCTTTTGGCTGGCTATTCTTTATCACTCTTTTCTCTTCCTTTATTAATTTTATAAGGCAAGAATCAACTATCTTGTAATCTTACAGTATAAATAATAAGATTATTAGAGTGGACGCAGGCCAGAGATTGCCGAATCACTATAAAATCCGCGTGTTCATTTACTTTTCTGCACTAAATCTGTGATCTGCGAACTTATATTATTCTTTGATTGGTATTGTTACTGGATTGGTGGTGCTTTCACATTACTTGGGTGTTGGTGGCCATTTTTCCTGTCAACAGTAGCCGATTCCACGATGGAGGCTGAGTACATCGCCCTTAATGCAGCAACTAAAGAAGCGATCTAGATCCGCAAATTTTTAGGTGAGCTCATAGTGATTCCTGACAGGAAGAATCCAATGGCATTGTTTTGTGATAAAATGCAGCGATGCAAATTACAAAGGAGCTAAGAGAGCATAAGAAATCCTGATATATTCTTTGGAAGTTCCAGCTCATTAGAAAATTTGTTGAGAAAAAAGAGGTTGTGATACCAAGGGTAGATACCAAGGATAATATAGCAGATTCATTCATGACGGGTCTAACTCGGTCGGTTCTCATCAAGCTAATCGAAAGGATGGGATTGTGATTCTACAATTAGCCCAATTGCAAGTGGAAGATTGATAGAATTAGGAGTATGTCCTTAAGACAATTATGTAATTCATTGTAAATTATTAACTCTGTAGTAAAATCTTGTTCGAAATAAAAGATGTTTTTTCTTTTTGTTATATACTTGTTGTAATGGTTTTTAACTAATTAATTAGTTTAAGTATATTTTATAGAAAATCCATAAATGGTGTGTTCGTGATAGTAATACAATTGTTGTAATTATGAGCATTTTATCACAACATAATATTAAACACATCATTTTAAAAGCTCCTAGTCAAGATATATGGAGGCTGGATATCGATGCATCCGTTCAGACAGAGTACATAATTCTCTCTAAATGTTGGGTAGTGTATTACCCATGACTGTTTGGGGGCACTTAGAGGTTATGTACTGATAGTTATTGGATAATCATGGAATGACTCACTCGATAGTTTTTTATTGGTTAATATAAATATTGTCAAACAGAAAATATCGATGTGACGATATTACACAGCTCTCTTGACTTAAGAATACTGTTGTTCAATGTGGAAACTTCGCTTTGATTATAGTTAAATCATGACATCGCAACCTTCAAACGACTATAATTGGGTTGGGTGGTAGCATTGGAAGTGAAACACTATTCAGTAGAGGATTCGTCTCCTTAGTTATACGAGGTTAGTATCATGTTCAAGTAAAGTCAACTTAAAGTCAAAATCTCTAGCCAGAGTAGTTTTGTTAATAATAATTATTATTATTGAACCAAAGACTTTGTGTTTGGACTATAAAATTGAATATGGACAATATCAGAATTTTGACCATTACCAAATCTACAAATCCTAATATAATATAGTCTTGATGAAGAGAATTGATGTAAATAATTGCCAATACCGGATAACGCTTAAATAAGTAAAAGTAGATTTTACCGAAGCTACGTAAGCGATAAATTTGGACATAATTTCACATCACTAGCTAAGGTGATGTGTAAGAAATAGTATTAGAATTGTTCAATATTGATCGCTAACCGAATTTACACCTAAATGTCACACAACTGAAACTTTGAATACTCCTTCTAGCACATGATTTAGATAATTATAATTGTTATAAATGAATTAATTTTTTTTCTCTAAAACTCAACCCAGAGCCCTGATGAAATCGAAGGGACGAGATGAGCTCCTGTCTAGCCTGGTCCGACCATAGATAGGAGGGTTTTCAGCCAGCCCAGCACAGAGATTTGATGCCCCCAACCATGTTATGCGGTTTTATGGGGACCCACCTACGCACCTTGAAATGGGAGTAAGGCAGACGGAAACCGAACCTACGACCTGCTTACCAAGAAGCAAGTATCTTACCACTGCGCCACTACTTGTAAGATATTAATTGTAAAATTTGTGTTGATCAATATTAAATATTGTGTATATAATAGTTATAGACACATGGATCGACATATGATATCGATGTACACTTGAATTAGATTTAATTGCAAATTTATTTGATCAGGCATGAATTAATTAAGAGGTCCAGAAATGAGCATGGCATGGCCGACCACTAAGAGGTTGAGTGGGTGGAATCTTGATTCAATATGAAGTGAAAAGGTAACAGGAAAAGATGGATCCAAATCCTCTTTTTGCTCCTCTAAACCTACACTATTCAAACACTTCAAACTCCACTTTTCCACTCTCTAATTTTTGCACCATCTTGTCCAACCAAGGTCGGCCATACCTTTCCTCCTCTAATTTTTAAGCATTAAAAACATAATTTAAATACAAATAAAAGACCGATGGTTGTTGCTTTCAAATTGGTAGCTCTTTATGAATTCTAGATATCGATTCAAGGTGTTCTTCAATTCGGCGTTTAAAGGTGTTTCATCTAGGCTACAGACAAGGTAAATACATATACATACATATATAC
Source organism: Allium fistulosum (assembly GCA_030737815.1). NCBI lineage: Eukaryota > Viridiplantae > Streptophyta > Magnoliopsida > Asparagales > Amaryllidaceae > Allium > Allium fistulosum. The sequence continues at coordinate 790,053,286 of CM060902.1, read as the reverse complement.
ATATGTATATACATATACATATACATATACATATACATATACATATACATATACATATACATATACATACACATATACATATACATATACATATACATATATATATATATATATTTGCATGTCATCATATGCTTAGATAGTATATGAATTATCACGAATCCACATATGTCTATGCAGTCTACATTGAATGATAATATATGTGCATATATCTATAAATAATTTTTTTATATGCGTATATAATAACATATTGGTCACGATAGAAAATTAAAAAAATTCAAATTTAAATAATATTATAATTATTTTTAAACAAAAATTGATTTTAAAATAAATACATAATTATATAAAATATATGTATATTTATTTTATTAGTTTAATATCATTATAGTTTTGGAAAATAAAAAAATTCATATTAATATATATTTTAAAACCAAATATATTTAATTTAATTTATTTTACATATTATAATTAATTTATATAACGTGTGTATGTATGTGTATATATATATATATATATATTATAGAAGATACATATAAGTATTCAATAAAATTATGGACATATACTAAATATAGTTTTTCAAAAATAATAAAACTTTGTTAAAGATTTCTATATTGTTAAAAAATCTATTTTAAAGCTGAAAGCATTTTATAATTAAAAATATTAGTTTTTATCATTATTATTAAGATCGTATATATGTTAATATATATATATTATTTAATCATATATTCATAATTCATATTAGAACTTATTTATATATAAAATTATTATATATGTATTTTCGAAATACTAATTTAATATATATATAATATATAAAAAAATATTTCTAAAAGGACATAATATATATATATATATTAAAAATATAAGGGGCCGACCATTTGGACATGAAATAAAACACAAATGGTGACACAACAGATCTAGCCATTGGATCTTTTTATCCTTATATAGGAGGTGAAATCTAGAGGGCAATCCAATGGTGGAGATCCATTGTATCACCAATTATGTCACCAAGTTGTGTCGAAATAGATTTTATCAATATATATATATATATTATTTGAAATTGATATATTAATTTGAATTAAAAATATCTAGATATTTTATTACACGGTTCTAGATCTAAAATTTGAAATTTGAAATTGAAAATTGATTTTATATTCAAAATTATTTATAAAAATATATACAATTAATTTATATTATAATTTCAATTATACATATATAAATATAAATATAAGTATATACAAATGTTAAAATTTACAAATTTTATTATATATTATATATATAACTATATATATATTTAATAGCAGATATGTATATGGAGGGGATAATACGTTTGTTGCGGTGTAAATACCAGCACTTATACACGGACATGTTAAACCATGTACACTACTCATATTGCACGTGCACATACACACACATGCGTATATGTTACACATGTTATACTATACAATACAAATATAATGTAAATAAATCTATATCTACAACAGTAGCATTCCCCATTTTAAGGCCCAAAAATAAGCGCTATTGGTGCTGCAATTATCCATAGTATTATTTCCGGGTGATTAAATGAGATCAGTTAATTGTATCTATAACATCAAGAGCACATGAATGTTCAAATTTTCAAAACACATTTCATTAATAACTTTCACATTCATTACATAACCCCATCGATTCTACGTTCGAAGAAAATATAATAATTATAATTATATTCCAAGAGAAATATATGAAGATGTCCCATTGGATGATCAGAGTCTAACTACTCGACAGTTACAAATTCTATCATTACATCCATTCAAACAAAACATAAACCTCAAACAACACAACGAAATAAACTCCTAATATTAGCTTTCCTCCTGCACATCTCTGGAAGCTTATTAGTCTAACCTGAAAACCCTACTCTCGATCTACTCAAATGAGTATTCGAGAGTTTATAGGTAAAAACAAAAACTTCGAGTCAGACAAAACGTCTAGTGTGAATAATAATATACCACCTCGAACCAAAAACAGATATCTAGTGAGACCACGTCACAGAACGGAACGATTTTTCCCCTCACTAGTATCTTATCAAATTTGTCAATCTGAACATAAATCATGCACCTGCAACCACAATAGTTAAAACAAAACATGATATAATCATATGCAAGCAATATGAGTAAATTTGACTAGTCTATCATTAAAGGGCTATGCATTTCCAAGGTTTACACGTCCCACAAAATTGAATGTTAGTCTTAAATCAAAGTTTTTCTAGGGTTACTATGAACCTATCGGTTTTCACAGGCCAACAAATAACCTTTCAGGCTGACTCATGCCAAAACATAACCAGATGTCCTAAAATCTCCAAATATAGTTAGGAGTAAATCTAGTTAAACAATACAGTAAGCATATAGAGCTACGAGTTTCTTTCTGTGCGTGTACATCTTTTAGTCTCACTACCGATAACGCCCTACGCATTGGAATTGCGTACCTTTAGCAACCGGGGGCTAACGGTTGAAGCATAGGGCGCGACCCTACACTAGTTCTACCTTAACTCTTATCTAGTTTTAAATTCATGAGTCATATCTTTTGTTCAGTTCAAGGCATTCTAACAGAATTGATCTATCTGATCTCCTAAATGCAATTCTACTCACTCGGGAGTTTAGTTTGACCATACTCTATTGGAACAACCTAACTAGTAATTTTGTTTCTAAATCCTAAGGTGTACTGTTGGGTAATGAAAATATGAGCATGGCAAATGATAAATATGTAAATTTAATTGATCAAGTGATAACAAGAACATATAACATCATTCATCAAAATATGTTCAATCAATAGTCATATAAATAATAAATTACATAAGTTTAAGTAATATTTTCCTTCGGAAAAATTCATATAAAATTGGGCTAAAACACTATTTCATTTCCTTGAAAACATTTATCTGTAGAATTGATAAACCACTTGAAATCGTTCTTAAAACAAAGAAAACATGGCCTAATACTTGGCTAAAATCTTATGCCAAAGCACTATCATCTTTATATAGCTTCTAAAACACTTGCTATTAAAAAAAAGAGGTCGAGCATCTATGAAACATTGGTTATCGAGCCTATAAAGCATAGCTATTTGGTCTGTAAAATATATGGCCATTGAGCCACTAGAAATATACATCATCTTTATATGGTTTTCAAAAAACTTGATAACAAAATAGGGTTGTCGAGCCTTTAGAAAACAAGGGCTATCGAGCCTCTAAAACAAAGCTATCAAGTTTGTAAAACATACAGCTGTATAGCCGCTAAAATATAGATGCCGAGTATCTAAACTAAGGGTATCGAGTCACTATAATACGTGGGATGTTGGGTTCTTAAAAGCATGAGGTGACGTGCCTCTAAAACATGAGGATGTCGAGCCCTTAAAAATATGAGGTATCGAGCCTCTAAAACACATAAGGTTGTTGAGTTCTTAAAAACATGAGGTACCAAGCCTCTAAAAGCTTGAGGATATCGACTTTTAACAAAAAAGAGTTGTTGGGTCTCTAAACCATGGGGTTGTCGAGCCTCTTCAACACACGAGTTATCGAATCTCTTCAAAACATGAGATATCGATGCTCTACAAACAAAAGGTATCTAACCCCTATGAAGGTGGATACATTACATAGATATCTAGTAGCTACCACATGCATCAACCCTTATAGTCATCGAGTTTTTATCAAATAGGGGTATCGAGCCTCTACGATGGCATTTCTACAAATAGGTTAAAAACCGATTTATTTCCTTTTGAAGTCAAAACTTTCCACTACCTCTTACCTCATGTCAAATTTTCATTTGGATAATAAAATATTTTTCCTAATCTTTACTGAAAATTCTGGTCGGACACGTACTACCTTCTCAAATAACTTTGCAAACCCCTTATAATTAATATTATTAACTCATATTAATTATAAACATTTCAAGAATAACAAATTCATAGAAAATCATAACAATTAGGAAAAAATCCGCAAAAACCACCAAAAATTTGAATTTCTTTCTTACATATAAAAAAATTTGAGACTAAATATTAATTTAATTATATTTAATTAAAAAACCTGAACTATACGCATCTTTCCTCTTAGGAAATTCATAAAATATTCATATAAACTTGAAAAATTATGAAATTAAGATCGCATCTCCAAAACAATGTTTTACACAACATATTCAAATTTCAAATCAATAGGAGATCAAAAACTTAGGTTTTACCTTTAAAACCCATCATAATAATTTCATAAAATTCCAACAAACCATTATTCAATCTAATAATGATATGATCAATCCAAACATGAAATATTTTCACATCCAATTTGAAAATCAATCATAGATCCAAAATAAAACATAAACAAATGAGATGGTAACTATTATTCACCTTAGATTGGATAAGAAAGATTGAGATTTGATGTAGATTAATTGCCCTAAGTTTTCATTAGATTTTCTCTTCCTTTTGTTTTCTAGGTAATGGCCCACCTCTGTTTGATTTTGTTTTGGTTTTTAGAAAGTGAAATGAGAATGAATGAGAGAAGAAGGGTTTAGGGAATGAATTAAGGAACTATTCCAATTATGCCTCTCTCATTAATCCATTTCTATTATATGTTTAAAACAATCTTATTATTAATTAATTAAGGCATGACCCCAAATTGGTTAACAATTCTCGTTCTCCTTATCACCTCACATTATTCTATTTAATTTATCTAATTAAATTCCCTTAATAATGTTAAACAAAAATTAAGGGTGTTACAGGCTCTTCCCCTTAAAAATTTTTGTCCTTGAAATTACGATAAGGAAAACAACAAGCATAACAATAATGCAAACATGTGTGACAAATACATAACAACAATACTAGCATATCCTGGTTAACAAAAAATCTATATGAAATATATAGACCATACCATTAAAACAACTCAGGATAAGTCTCTCTAATCCTGTCTTCTGTCACCTAAGTACAATCTTTCTCACGGTCACTCCACTGGACTTTCACTAACTTGACTATCTTGTTTCTTAATTTATTCTCATCTCTTGCTACAACATAAACTGGTTGTCTAACAAAAGTCATATCCTGTTCTATTACTAAATCTTCCAATTCAGTCGGTGCAATGGTAGTTTCTGGATCATGTACGCACTTTCTAAGATGAGAAACATGAACAAGTTATGAACTCCTGCCAAACTATTCGGTAAATCTATCCGGTACGCGAATCTCCTGATCCTTTCTATGATAAGAAACGGACCAGCAAATCTCAGTGTCAATTTTCATGATATTTCAAATTGCATCACACCTTTTATTGTTGATACTTTAACAGAAACATAGTCTCTAGTTGAGAATTCTAAATCCTTATGCCTCTTATCTACGTAACTTTTCTGCCTAGATTGAGCTTCCTTCATCCTTGCTCGGATAAACTCAATCTTTTTTGTAGCTTCTCTCACCATATGTGGGTCTAGAATCAATCTATCTCCGGTTTCTAGCCAACATGCTGGTGATTTGCACGGCCTTTTATAAAGAGCTTCGAAAGGCACCATTTCTATACTAGTTTGATAACTATTGTTATATGAAAACTCGACTAAGTGCAAATGATCTTGCCATGACCCTCCAAAGTCTAGTACACATGCCCTTAACAAATTTTCAAGAACTTTGTTAACTTTTTCGTTTGTTCATCCATTTGTGGATGGTAAGCGGTACTCATCTTCAGTTTGGTACCTAACATTTCTTACACACTCTTCTAGAATTCACTAGTAAACAAAGTATCTCTGTCACTGATTATACTATTAGGAATCTCATGCAGTCTTACAATATTCTTCATAAATAACTTTGTCAGAGTAGGTGCTGTCCTTATCGACTTAACGGAAATAAAGTGTGCACTCTTGGTCAGTTTATCTACCACGACCCAAATACTTTCATTTCCCTTATTTGACCTTGGTAACCCATCAATGAAATCCATGGATATAGAATCCCATTTTCAAAGTGGCACTTCTAAAAGTTGAAGCAGTCCACTTGGTTTTGGATGCTCGGCCTTTACTTGCTAGCAATTCAAACATTGTTTCACCCATATGCCTACATCTCTTTTCATTCCTTCCCAGAAGAAACTCCTCTTCATATCCTGTTACATTTAGTTCCTCCAGGGTGAAAGTAAACTTTGATCGATGACACTCTCTAAGAACTTCCTTCCTTAGGTTACAAACCTCTGGAACACACAACAGTCCCTTCTTCTTCAACCATCCATTTTGGTCCAGACTAAAATATTTTAAATCGCCAATCTTAGTTCCCTCTTCAAGTCTTCTTATTCGTTCGTCTAATAATGGATCATATCTCTTCTTAGAAGCAATTCTTTCGATCATTATTGGTTGAACTTCCAAGCACGACAACATTGCAATATTTTGACTTGTTCTAGCCGTCAATCTTAACTGACACCCTAAGTAGTCAATGCTCCTAAATCTTTTTATTCTGCTAACATAGCTAACACCACACTCTAATGTTTCCTGCTAAGTGCATCTGCAACTTTTTTCCTTTTTCTGACGTATACTCAATATCAAACTCATACGCTACAAAAACTCTAGCCACCTTTGTTGTCTCATACTCAACTCCTTCCGAGAGAATAAATACTTCAAAGACTTATGATCCATAAATAACTCGAATCGTTCTCCCAAAAGATAGTATCTCAACACTTTGAAAGCAAAGATCACAACTGTCAATTCTAAATCATGAGTCAGATATCTAACTTCATGTGGTCGAAGTCGTCGAGAAGCAAAGGCAATCACTTTACTTTTTTGCATCAACATAGCTCCTAACCCTATCCCACATGCATCAGTATACACCATTAAATATTGATTTCCATCTGGAACAACTAATATGAGCGCATTGGTTAATAAATGTTTTAGCTTTAAGAATCCGTTTTCACAGTTATCGGTCCAAACATAATTTACGTCATTCCTTATTAGTTTAGTCATAAGTACCACTATACGAGAGAAATCTTTGATGAATCTCCGATAATAGTCAGCTAAACCTAAAAAATTCTTATCTCGGTCACAGCCTCGGTCTTTTCCAACCATTAACAGCTTCAATCTTAGCTGAGTCTATTGATAACCCTTTCTCCGAGACTAATGACTAAGAAACTTCACTTATTTCTTCCAAAAATAACATTTTAAAAACTTCGCTTTTAGTTGATGCCGCCTCAACATTTCTAGCGCTATTCTAAGGTGAATATAATGATCTCATTCATTCTTAGAATATATCAGAATGTTATCTATAAACACTAACACGAATCTGTCCAAATGCTCTCGGAAGATTCGGTTCATCAAATCCACAAAGTAAGCTGGCGCATTGGCCAGTCTAATGGTCATGACTAACCATTAATATAAACCGTATCTTGTTTGAAACGTCGTTAATGGAATGATGTCATTCACCACTCTCAATTGATGGAACCCTGTTGCTAAATCCAATTGGGAAAATACCTTGGCTCCACTCAACTGATCAAACAAATAAACTATTCTCAGCAAAGGATACTGATTCTATATCATCTTCTCATTTAACTTACGATAATCAATACACATCCTTAATGACCCATCCAGTTTCTTCACGGATACCACGAATGCTCCGCAAGCGAAACTGCTTGGCCTAATAAAATTATTTCTCTCTAAGTCCACCAGCTGCACCTTTAACTCTTTCATCTCCGTAGGTATCATTCTGCTAGGTGGTCTACTTACGGGTTCCGCTCTAGTATAAGATCAATTCAAAACTCAATAGCTCATCTCAATGGAAGTCCTGTAACTGGCTTAAAAACATCTACATACTCTCTTACAATGAAAACCCAATTTACCTCATCATCCACTTCCTTTGTACCCAATAAAGCACATACATCTAAACTCGAATTTTCTACTGAGTATATAATTTGATCACTACTGTTAGGGTGTCTTAATGATATCTTCCTATCCTAGCAAAATATCCTAGCATTATATCTGCTTAACCAATCCATATCGAGAATAATCCCGAAACCCAAAAAATCAAACACATGAAAATTGCAAGTAAATGCATGACCTAACAACTCAAATTCTAAATGGTCACATATCATCCCAAGAGTTGCATAACCTCCTATCGGATTCGCGATCCATAAGGAAGTCATAAGGTATGATGGTTCTAAATTTAACTTATCTAGCAAATATTGTGAGATAAAAGAATGTGATGCGCCAGTATCAAATAATACTTTAACTGTTATTCCATGAATTAAAAGCATACATCCCATCACAAACTTTTCTTTCTCTTCTATAGTCGGTCTAGAAGCTTATGGTTCGAGAGCAAAAACCTTCCCTTTATCAGCCTTGGTCGGTTCTAGACATTCATTCTTGTAATGCCCCATCTAGTTGCAGTTGTAACACTTCACACCCTTATTTCCCACAATCTTCTTTCCATTACCTGATCGACACTCATTAACAAAGTGTCATTTCTTATCACAGTTATAACAAACAACATTAGCCTTCCCTTTCTTTGTGGCTCCATCCTTCTAAGATCTTTTCTTATTAAAGAACTTCCTTTTCTTTCCTTAAAAACCTTTAGTCTCCACAGGCTTGTCACTTCCAAACGTTGAAAGCATTTCCCCATTCCTCAATGCCATCTCCACCACCACATCACATGGATCTCTGAGATGCGGCATAGTTGCCTTGGTAATTTCTGGCTTCAATCCACGAATGAACTTCTCATTCTTTTTCATTACGGTATCAATAGTATCATATTCATATCTGGCCAACCGATCAAACATAGTTACATACTTCAGCACATATATTTCTCCCTGCTCCAATTTAGCAAACTTCCTGAGCAAAATTGACTAGGCTATCTCAAACAATAACTTGTCCTCAAATCTCCTTTTAAATTCAGCCCAAGTCAAATTCTCCTCTGGTGATCCTACAATCACAACGTTCCACCAATACAAAATAGCTCCTTGCAACTGTCTAGATGCCAACCTCCTATTCTTCTCATCATTCAAGCCTAAGTCAGTAAAGATCCTTTCACAATCCAATAACCAATTCACAACTTCAATAGCACTTTCCATTCCATGAAAAGGCACTCCTCCAAGATTGGTATAATCACAGCTCAAGTTGGCCTAATTGTTGCAAGCAGGTACCTCAGGATTAGCTCCTCCCGCGTTATCAGCATTTCCTTTAGCCAAACCAGCTGCAGCTTCAACTTGCGTCATATTCATGAAGAACTGATACATGGTCCCCATATCTACTGGTGGGGTTCCATCACTCACATTAGCATTTGCATTTGGATTAGCACTTGCTCGTCAACTCGGATTCTCTCTAGTATTGTGTCAAACATTTCCATTAGTTGTGGTGCTTCCTCCACCTAAATTCATCTTCCATTTCCTGCTTTCATATCTTCCTTCCTCATAATCGGCATGCGGGTCTTCATAAGATACATAAGAATGGTCTAAGTGAGAGGGGAGAATAGAGATAGAATATATACTTATATATAGCAAAAAAAAGTATGTCATTATAGCGTTATCCCATACCTCAATCTTATTCTCTGATTTATTTGGATTATATTTTCAAAATCTTTTTTAGTTTTTCAGAAACCTATACTCTGATACCAAGTTGTAACATCCCCCGTTTTAAGGCCTAAAATAAGCGCTATTGATGTTGCAGTCATCTATAGTATCAGTTCCCGATGATAAAATGAGATTAGTTAATTGTATCTATAACATCAAGAGCACATGAATATGAAAATTTTCAAAAAATATTTCAGTAGTAACTTTCACATTCATTACATAACCGCATTGATTCCACGTTCAGAAAAAATATAATAATTATAATTATATTCCAAGAGCAACATACGAAGATGCCCCCTTGGATGATCAGAGTCTAACTACTCAACAATCAGAAATTCTATCGTTGCATCCATTCAAACAAAACATAAACCTCAAACAACACAGCGGAAATAAACTCCTAATATTATCTTGCCTCCTGCACGTCTTTGGAAGCTTATTTGTCTAACCTGAAAACCCTACTCTCGATCTACTCAAATAGGTACCCAAGAGCTTAAGGGGAAAAGCAAAAACTTAGGGTAAGACAAAAAGTCCAACGTGAATAATAATATACTATCTCGAACAAAATATAGATATCTAGTGAAACCACGTCACAAAATGAACAAGTTCCTCCCTCAATAGTATTATATGCAAGCAATATAGGTAAATATGACTAGTCTGTCATTAAAGGGCTATGCATTCCCAAGGTATACCCATCCCATAAAATTGACTATTCGTCTCAATATGAACCTATTAGTTTTTACAAGCTAACTGATAACCTATCAGGCTGACTCGGGCTAAAACATAACCAGATGTTCTAAAATCTCCAAATATGGTTAGGAGTAAATCCAATTAAATAATACAGTGGGCATATAGAGCTATGAGTTCCTTTTTGTACGTACATATCTTTTAGTCTCACTACTGACAAAGCCCTACGCACTGGAATTGTAGATATATACCAACCGAAGGCTAACAGCTGAAGCATAAGGCGCGACCCTACATCATCCCACATAACCTCTTATATGGTTTTAAATCCATAAGTCACATCTTTTTTATTAGTTTAAGGCATCCTAATACAATCGATCTATCTGATGTCTTAGATGCAATTATACTCACTTATGAGTTTAGTCTCACCATACTCACTACTAGAACAACCTAACTGGTAATTATGTTCCTAAATCCCAAGGCGTGGTGTTGGGTAATGAAAATGTGAGCACGAAAAATGTTAAATATGTAAATTTAACTAATCAAGTGATAACAAGAACATATAACATCATTCATCAAAATATGTTCAATCAATAGTTATATACATAACAAAATTACTTAAGTTTAAGTAAAATTTCAGTTGGTAAAATTCATATAAAAGTGGACTAAAAGACTATTTCACTTTCTTAAAACATTTATCTTTAGAATTGATAAACCACTTGAAATCATTCTTCAAACAAAGAAAACATAGTCCAATACTTGGCCAAAATCTTGTGCTAAAGCGCTATCATCTTTACATAGTTTTTAAAACACTTGCTATCAAAACAGGGATGTCGAACATCTATGAAACATTGGTTATCAAGCCTATAAAGCATAGCTATTTGGTTTGTACAACATACGGCTATCGAGCCACTAAAAATATACATCATCTTCATATGGTTTTTAAAACACTTGAGAGCAAAACAGGGTTGTCGAATCTTTAGAAAACAAGGGCTATAGAGCCTCTAAAACATAACTTTCAAGTTTGTAAAACATACGGTTGTATAGCTGCAAAATATAGATGTCGAGTATCTACAATAGGGGTATCGAGTCACTATAGTACATGAGATGTTGGGTTCTTAAAAACATAAGGTGTCGAGCCTTTAAAATCATAGAGATGTCAAATCCTTAAAACATGAGGTGCCGAGCCCCTAAAACACGTAAGGTTGTTGAATTCTTAGAAACATGAGGTATCGAGCTTCTTAAAGCTTAAGGATGTAGAGTATTATCAAAAAGAGTTGTTGGGTCTCTAAACCATGGGGTTGTCGAGCCTCTTTAATACACGAGTTATCGAACCTCTTCAAAACATGGGATATCGATCCTCTACAAACATAAGATATCGAATCCCTATAAAGACGAATACATCATATAGATATCTAGTAACTATCACATGCATCGGCCCCTATAGTTGTCGATTTTTTATGAAATATGGGCATCGAGCCTCTACGATGGCATTTCTGTATATATGTTAAAAAACTGATTTGTTTCCTTTTAAAGTTAAAACTTTCCACTAACTTCTACCTCATGTCAAATTTTCATTGGACAATAAAACATTTTTCCTAAAAATTCTGGTAGGACATGTACTGTCTTCTCAAATAACTTTACAAAACCCTTATAATTAATATTATTAACTCATAATAATCATAAACATTTCTAGAATAACAAATTCATAGAAAATCATGACAATTAGGAAAAATCCCCAGAAATCACCAAAATTATGAATTTCCTTCCCACGTACAAAAATTTCTGGACTAATATATTAATTTAATTATATTTAATAATTAAACATATGAAAGATACACATTTTTCCTTGTAGGAAATTCATAAAATATTCATATAAACTTGGAAAATTATGAAATAAAAAATCCATCTCCAAAGCAATGTTTTACATAACATATTCAAATTTCAAATCAATAGGAGATCAAAACTTTGGTTTTACCTTTAAAACCTATTAGAATAATTCCATAAAATTCCAACAAACCATTGTTCAGTCTAATAATGATATTATCAATCCAAGCATGAAATATTATCGCGTCCCATTCGAAAATCAATCATAAATCCAAAATAAAATATAAACTAATGAGATTGTAACTATTATTCACCATAGATTAGATAAGAGAGATTGAGGTTTGATGTAGATTAATTCCCCTAAACTTTCCTTAGATTTTCTCTTTTTTTTCTTCTCTAGGTAATGGCCGACCACTATTTAATTTTGTTTTGGTTTTTAGAAAATGAAATGAGAATAAATGAGAGAGAAAGGGTTTAAGGAATGAATTAAGAAACTATCCCATTATGCCCCTCTCATTAATCCCTTTCTATTCAACGTTTAAAACAACCTTATTAATTGGTTAATTAAGGCCTGACCCCAAATTAGTTAAAAAATCTCATTCTCATTATCACATCATATTATTCTATTTAATTTATCTAATCAAATTCCCTGAATAATGTTAAACAAAAATTAGGGGTGTTACAACAACTTAAATAAAATATTGATTTTATTTAAAATAAATTTAGACTTCATTGGCCTAATACAATCCAAAATGGAATTTGTTTTTTGAAATTTATGCATTTACCCCACTGCGTATTGGTCCATATTCGACAAAATGAAGACATTTAACAATTATGTAAGGAACTATGCACCATCTGAAGGGTGCATTACAGAATCATATCTTGCTTAAGAATCAATGAGATTTTTTAAAGAATTTATAAAAAAAATCATTACAAATAGAGGAGAAAGAAGGTCGAAATAAAGTTTATGAAACTTATGCAATACTTGAAGGACGTCCATTATCAACATCCATGAAAATTACATTGACATATAATGAAAAGGAAATTTATCATTTGGTTATGCTGATGAATATGAGTGTAATTTAACCATTTTTAAAGTAAGTACATCTTTTACTCTGATTTTATTCTTTTAACATGTGTAACTGCAAATACAACTTAGCATCATTTGTTTTATGATAGTATACATTTGAAGGAGTTACAAAATTTAGACAACCGCATGGAAAGAAATGCGACATTGCTATTGAAAATTCATACAAAAACCTTCGTCGATTGCATTAAAAAGATGGTTAACTAAAATTTTGATTTCAATTTCATTAGCTTGAAAATATTGTTTTCAAAATCTAGATTGAATGGATGGATTTTTTTTTCAAATATCTATCAACTCAGTTGATCACGATGAGTTGTTAAAATAGATTATTTATGGTCCGAGTAGTAATGCCTTGTCCTACAACACTAAGTCCCAGTCCTTTCAACTTTTAAAAAAATTATCGATGATCCTCCACCTCAGTTATCAAAAGATTTTCATTATCGTCACTTACATTTTAAAACGTATTCATCGATAATTCATTTGTTGCATGCATACATTGTTTTATTTTAGACTTGGCGACTTCTCATTTTCCTAGCACTTGAATTTAACCAACCATATTGCCTGTACATGTCCAAATAAAAGCATTTAAACTACATGATTTCTAGTGGACTATGACTGCTGTATTGGTTTTGTTCTCTTCAGTTGTACATACATTTATAAGAAGTGAAACTGTATAAATAATAAAATAGAGTATAGTATACGAATTTGCCACATATTAAGATTACAATGATTGGGCTTATATAAGTTCAGCTGAGCATTACAAACAACATCAAAACTAGTTATTTGTAATGGTTATAACTGTTACAAATTGCTTTCCCTACGGAAATACCCGTGTACAGAAGAAGGATGACGAATTTTATAACCATTTGCAATTCAAAATTTACCAATGGTTATAACTATTAGTATTTTTTTTCTAATGGTTATAACCATTGTTGATCCAACTTCAACAATACCAACACAATTCTATTTTCCTTATTCTTGCTACAACTTTGTTCACTCCTAATTACAACCACATGTTTTGATTTAAATAACATATTGGGATAACAAGGGGAAAAAGGTATAATTATTTGAATCGGAACATGTAGTTGAAATCGAAAGGACTTGAGGAGCAGTCAAAATGAAATGTATGTGTGTGTGTGTATCGCTTTCCACAAAGCTAAAAATATCAGAACTTCACAATAAATAACTTGAACATAGATAACTTCTTCGATGTAGATAATAAAAATCAAAATATCACAAATTGAAAATGAACCTTGAACCTTTTAAAGAACACAAGTGTTAGTTCAAATATCAAAGGCGATGCCAACTAAAAGCATATAGACATAGTATACAAGTATTTGCAGACAATGTAACTAAATGTATGCATTTGTTTTTTCTCAAATACTTACACAGTGTATCATCCTCATGTTAGGCTCTCCCGAACAAATTAACATTGACAATATGGATTTAATAAACAGTCACATCAGCTCATAGTGAATATCTTTATCTTTACTACTAATAAAGAGAATTCATTGAATAGATTTACTCGGTGTCCTTTTGAAATTCCAAATATACCCTTTTACATCTCATAGAGAAATAGTATTCAAATATGGGGATATATTATGTTATTTTCAAAGTACAACTGCTAGTCACCATGGAGAACTACAGTGTGTGTTCACAAGATGAAGTATCTGAGTGTACCATATTGTCTGTAATTTAGGTGGGATTTCATCGGTCGAAGTTTTGCATGATTCCGAGTTAGTATGAAGAAGTTATTATAGTCTGAACAAAAAAATGGCTTCTACACTAGGCGGAGTTCAAATATAGGGATGTGGTAGCCTGTTATTTTCTAAGTACAACATCCCTAGGCGGAGTTCAAATATGAGGTGGGAGTTCATCGGTCGAAGTTATTGAAGTCTGAAGAAAATAAATAGCGGCTTCTGCAGTAGGCGGAATTCAAATATGAGGATCTAGTAGTATGTTATTGTCTAAGTAAACTGTCAGTCCCCATGGAGAACTACAGCGTGCATTCATAAGATGAAGTATCCGAGTGTACCATATTTTCAGTAATTTAGGTGGGAGTTCATCGGTCGAAGTTTTGCCTAATTCCGAGTTAGTATGAAGAAGTTATGCAGTCTGAAGAAAAAAAATAGCGGCTTCTACCTAGGCGAAGTTCAAATATGAGGATATAGCCTGTTATTTTCTAAGAACAACTATTAGTCACCATGGAAAACTACAGTGAGCGTTGAAGTGGGGATATAGCCTGTTATTTTCTAAGTACAACTGTTAGTCACCATGGAGAACTATAGTGTGCGTTCACAAGATGAAGTATCCGAGTGTACCATATTGTCCGTAATTTAGGTGGGAGTTCATCGGTCGAAGTATTGCCTGATTTCAAGTTAGTATGAAGAAGTTATTGCAGTTTGGACAAAAAAATAGCGGCTTCTGCACTAAACGGAGTTCAAATATGGGGATGTGGTAGCATGTTAGTTTTTATGTACAACTGTCAGTCCACATGGAGAACTACAATGTGTGTTCACAAGAAGAATTATCTCAGTGTTCCATTTTGTCCGTAATTTAAGTGGGAGTTAATCGGTCGAAGTCTCACCAGATTCCAAATTAGTATGAAGAAGTTATTGCAGTCTGAACAAAAAAAATAGCGGCTTATGCACTAGGCAGAGTTCAAATATGAGGATGTGGTAGCATGTTATTTTTTAAGTAAACTGTCAGTCCCCATGGAGAACTACAGTGTGCATTCATAAGATGAAGTATCCAAGTGTACCATATTGTCTGTAATTTAGGTGGGAGTTCATCGGTCGAAGTTTTGCCTAATTTCGAGTTAGTATGAAGAAGTTATTCTAATCTGAAGAAAAAAAATAGCGGCTTCTGCCTAGTTGGAGTTCAAATATGAGGATATAGCCTGTTATTTTCTAGTACAACTATTAGTCACCATAGAGAACTACAGTGAGTGTTGAAGTGGGGATATAGCCTGTTATTTTCTAAGTACAACTGTTAGTCACCAAGGAGAACTACAGTGTGCGTTCACAAGATGAAGTATCCGAGTGTACCATATATTCTGTAATTTAGGTGGGAGTTCATTGGTCGAAGTATCGCATAATTTCGAGTTAGTATGAAGAAGTTATTGCAGTCTGAACAAAAGAATAGCGGCTTCTACACTAGGTGGACTTCAAATATGGGGATGTGGTAGCCTGTTATTTTCTAAGTACAACTGTCAGTCCCCATGGAGAACTACAGTGTGCGTTCACAAGATGACGTATTAGAGTGTTCCATATTGTCCGTAATTTAGGTCGGAGTTAATCGGTCGAAATCTCACCGGATTTCAAATTAGTATGAAGAAGTTATTGCAGTCCGAACAAAAAAAATAGCAACTTCTGCACTAGGCGGAGTTCAAATATGGGGATGTGGTAGCATGTCATTTGATAAGTAAGTTGTCAGTCCCTATGGAGAACTATAGTGTGCGTTCACAAGATGAAGTATCCAAGTGTACCATATTTTCTGTAATTTAGGTGAGAGTTCATCAGTCAAAGTTTTGCCTGATTCTGAGTTAGTATGAAGAAGTTATTGCAGTTTGAAGAAAAAAATAACAGCTTCTGCCTAGGCGGAGTTCAAATTTGAGGATGTAGCCTGTTATTTTCTAAGTACAACTATTAGTCACCATGGAGAACTACAGTGAGCGTTGAAGTGGGGATATAGCCTGTTATTTCTTCGTACAACTGTTAGTCACCATGGAGAACTATAGCGTGCATTCACAAGAAGAAGTATTTGAGTGTACCATATTGTCTGTAATTTAGATGGGAGTTCATCGGTCGAAGTTTCGTCCGATTCCGAGTTAGTATGAAAAAGTTATTGTAGCATGAAAAAAAAATAGTGGCTTCTGCCTAGGCGAAGTTCAAATACGGGGATGTAGCCTGTTATTTTCAAGTACAAATGTTAGTCACCATGGAGAACTACAGTGTGCGTTCACAAGATGAGTATCCGAGTGTACCACATTGTTTGTAATTTAGGTAGGAGTTCATCGGTCGAAGTTTTGCCTGATTTCGATTTAGTATGAAGAAGTTACTGCAGTCTGAGAAAAAAAAATAGCGACTTCTGTCTAGGCGGAGTTCAAATATGAGGATGTCCTGTTATTTTCTAAGTACAATTATTTGTCACCATGGAGAACTACAATGAGCATTGAAGTGGGGATAATACCTGTTATTTTTTAAGTACAACTGTTAGTCACCATGAAGAACTACAGTGTGCGTTCACAAGATGAGGTATCCAAGTGTACCATATTGTCCGTAATTTAGGTAGGAGTTCATCGATCGAAGTTTCGTCCGGTTTTGAGTTAGTATGAAGAAGTTATTGCAGTATGAACAAAAAAATAGCGGCTTTTTCCTAAGCGGAGTTTAAATACGGGGATGTGGCCTATTCTTTTCTAAGTACAATTGTTAGTCACATTAGAAAACTACAGTGTGCGTCCACAAGATGAGGTATCCGAGTGTACCATATTGTCCGTAATAGGTGGGAGTTCATCGGTCGAAGTTTTGCCTGATTCAGAGTTCGTATGAAGAAGTTATTGCAGTCTGAAGAAAAAAATAGCAGCTTCTGCCTAGGCGGAGTTCAAATATGAGGATGTAGCCTGTTGATTTCTAAGTACAACTATTAGTCACCATAGAGAAGTACAGTGAGCGTTGAAGTGGAAATATAGCCTGTTATTTTCTAAGTACATCCGTTAATCACCATGGAGAACTACGGTATACGTTCATAAACTGAAGTATCCGAGCGTTCTATATTTTCCGTAATTTAGGTGGGAGTTCATCGGTCGTAGTTTCGCCCGATTCCAAGTTAGTATGAAGAAGTTATTGCAGTATGAACAAAAAAATAGCGGCTTCTACCTAGCTGGAGTTCAAATACAGGGATGTAGCTTGTTATTTTCTAAGTACAACTGTTAGTCACCATGGAGAACTATGGTATACGTTCACTAGATGAAGTATCCGAGCGTACCCTATTGTCCGTTATTTAGGTGGGAGTTCATCGATTGAAGTTTTTCCTAATTCCGAGTTAGTATGAAAAAGTTATTGCATTCTGAAGAAAAAAAATAGCGGCTTCTGCCTATGCGGAGTTCAAATATGAGGATGTAGCCTGTTATTTTCTAAGTACAACTATTAGTCACCATGGAAAAGTACAGCGAGCGTTGAAGTGAGGATATAGCCTATTATTGTCTAAATACAACTGTTAGTCACCATGGAGAACTACGGTATACGTTCATAAGTTGAAGTATCCGAGTGTTATATATTATCCGTAATTTAGGTGGGAGTTCATCGGTCGTAGTTTCGCCCGATTTCGAGTTAGTATGAAGAAGTTATTGCAGTATGAACCCAAAAAATAGCGGCTTATGCCTAGGCGGAGTTCAAATATGGGGATGTAGCCTGTTATTTTCTAAGTACAACTGTTAGTCACCATGGAGAACTACGGTATATGTTCACTAGATGAAGTATCCGAGTGTTCCTTATTGTCTATAATTTTGATGGAAGTTCAAAGGTCGAAGTCTCACCTGATTCCGAGTTAGTATGAAGAGGTTATTGCAGTCTGAATAAAAAAATAGCGGCTTCTGCCTAGGCGGAGTTCAAATATGGGGATGGTACTATCAAATCAACTTTCACATGTACAACTAAAAATGCATGCAGGTTGTGATTAAATGCAGGCCCACCTGGGCGTGCATATGCACTTGTACTAAATGTGAGAACCACTAGTCATATCCTACAAAATCAACTCTTTAATTTATAAAATATTATTTGAGGAATTCTTAATCGATCAAATTATCATATAATACAGAATAATAAGGAAAGCATTTTCTAAATTATGGGTGAAAGGTTATGTGGTGCATCTCGTAATGACATAAATTTAGTGATTGCTATCATTTATAGCTACGCTTTCTATACTAAATTTTATTCCTTTATATCTTTTAGGAAAACTAATCTTAACATTGTTCTATATTCAAACAACATATAATGACATAAATTATAGAAGAAAACAACTACAAACTTTTGCATTAAATCAACAAAATAAATTGTATAGAATGTTGATACTGATTTAATATAAGCAGTATAAAATTTCATTAATTAGCACATTCACTATGATATGTGCATTAACTAGTATTTTCGGTAAATTTGTAAATAAAATAAATTTGTAAATGAACTAATAATTTTCATCAATATAAATAACACCAGATGATAAATGATAAAATTCTATGCTTTCTTAATCAATGATTTGCTGAATAACATAACTTTTATATGTAGGGCTGCAAAATAAATTTTGTAATGACTTTAGTTGGTTAGGCTGTATCGAAGTACCCAAATGAAATAATATCGTTGGAAGAAATTTTGATCATAGCCATAGAATTATATCATTATATTATGTCGATATAAAAATTATATCTTAGTTATATCCGAATTAGTATAAAAATTATATCAATGAGTTCATCGGTCGAAGTCTCGCCGGATTCTGAATTAGTATGAAGAAGTTATTGCAATCTAAACAAAAAAATAGCAGCTTCTGCCTAGGCGGAGTTCAAATATGATGATGTAGCTTGTTATTTTCTAAGTACAATTGTTAGTCACCGTGGAGAACTACGGTATACGTTCACTAGGTGAAGTATCCGAGTGTACCATATTGTCTGTAATTTAGGTGGGAGTTCATTGGTTAAAGTTTTGCCTGATTCCAAGTTAGTATGAAGAAGTTATTGCAATCTGAAGAAAAAATATAGCGGCTTCTGCCTAGGCGGAGTTCAAATATGAGAATGTAGCCTGTTATTTTCTAAGTACAACTATTAGTCACCATGGAGAACTACAGTGAGCGTTGAAGTGGGGATATAGCCTGTTATTTTCTAAGTACAACTATTAGTTACCATGGAGAACTACAGTGTGCATTCACAAGATGAAGTATCCGAGTGTACCATATTGTCTGTAATTTAGGTGGGAGTTCATCGGTCGTAGTTTCATCCGATTCTGAGTTAGTATAAAGAAGTTGTTGCAGTATGAACAAAAAAATAGCGGCTTCTGCCTGGGCGGAGTTCAAATACGGGGATGTAACCTGATATTTTCTAAGTACAGCTGTTAGTCACAATTGAGAACTACAGTGTGCGTTCACAAGATGAAGTATCCGAGTGTACTATATTGTACGTAAATTGGGTGGGAGTTCATCGGTCGAAGTTTTACCTGATTCCGAGTTCGTATGAAGAAGTTATTGCAGTCTGAAGAAAAAAATAGCGGCTTCTGCCTAGGCGGAGTTCAAATATGAGGATGTAGCCTGTTATTTTCTAAGTATAACTATTAGTCACCATGGAGAACTACAGTAAGCGTTGAAGTGGAGATATAGCCTGTTATTTCTATGTACAACTGTTAATCACCATGAAGAACTACGGTATACGTTCATAAGCTGAAGTATTCGAGTGTTCTATATTATCCGTAATTTAGGTGGGAGTTTATCGTTCGTAGTTTCGCCCGATTTCGAGTTAGTATGAAGAAGTTATTGTAGTATGAACAAAAAAATAGCGGCTTCTGCCTAGGCGGAGTTCAAATACGGGGATATAGCCTATTATTTTCTAAGTACAATTGTTAGTCACCATGGTGAACCATGGTATACATTCACCAGATGAAGTATCCGAGATTTCCATATTGTCCGTAATTTAGATGGGAGTTAATCGGTTGAAATCTCGCCAGATTCCGAGTTAGTATGAACAAGTTATTGCGGTCTGAAGAAAAAAATAGCGGTTTTTGCCTAGGCGGAGTTCAAAAATGATGATGTAGCCTGTTATTTTCTAAGTACAACTGTTAGTCACCGTGGAGAACTACGGTATACGTTCACTAGGTGAAATATCCGATTGTTCACTATTGTCTGTAATTTAGATGAGAGTTCATTAGTCGAAGTCTCGCTTGATTCCGAGTTAGTATGAAGAACTTATTGTAGCCTGAACAAAAAAATAGCGGCTTCTGCCTAAGCGGATTTCAAATACGAGGATGCTACTATCAAATCTACTTCCATAGGTACAACTAAAAATGCATGCACGTTGTGATTAAATGCAGGCCCACCTAGGCGTGCTTATGTACTCGTGACCATAATAAACAACAAACTGGCAAAACAATGGTAAACGTAGCATAAAACAAGGACCACGATGTCAACGAAGTGAAGTTAATGTAACATAAGAACATAAGTTTACCTTGCAGTATTGTTTGAACGTTTTCTATTGGAAGTTGTCGGCTGCGATTAATAATTCGTGCTGTCATTCGACTGTACGTAAACAGCTGCAATAAAAGAAAATGCCAAGTTAAAATGCATCAGCCATGCAAACGTCTTATGTTATTCAGAAACCATTATATTATAGAGGAGGATATTGTTAATGGGACTCCTTATTTGGGATGGTGGGTTCGGCAAATTATAAGGGGAGTCCACTTATAAAAAAAAGTTACGAGGATTCCACCCAAATACGACGGTTTACAATTTTACTTCTCACATAAACCCAAATTCGGCAACTATCCATCGAAAAATGAGAAAAAAAATCAGTGGTGATTCATCGAAACCATTTACACATGAATATTGTCGAAAAAAAGGTAAAAGAATGATGACTAATCACCAAAAACTGAGGGTAGTTGCGGGTTTATTTTTTTGTTAAGGAAGGACATATTTTATAGTTATACCACCGGGAGATTTTTCGAAAAATGAAAAAAGAAGAATTGATGTTTTGTACATCCATGTTTGATATAAGATCTTGTACAAAGGAAGAGAGAGGGTGTATTTTCCATGCAAGAAGTTGTTGTTATACCTCAATCTAAATCTATATTGTCTTTGTGGCTAGTCGCAGACTTGGTCGCTTTCTTTAACACATTTCGCTGCTGTGCCGGAAATGTGCAAGGCAGTCTCTGATGCAGCGCCACCTCCAGGATAAAAAAGCCCTAAATATCAGTATCAACAGTCACTTGCACAAAGATTGCTAATTCTATAACACCTAAAAATATTGCTTGGAGCTAAAGTTGTGGTTGAAGGTAGAAGAAGAAGAGAACTCGGTTTTGAAACTTATAATATTTCTTACGTCAGTTGCTTGATTTATATAGAGAGTAAAAACGAGACTGAGTCCAAGGTCGGCCCGGGTCCGGTCGAGTCGGGTCGGTCGATCGATGCGCGCGCACGTGTCTGATGGTCAGCATGGTCTCCATCATCAACACAATAGAAAACATTGGATGCCCAAAGAGCCCATCCTTTCCATTGTGAATCCTATATTTAAATAGGAACACTTTATAGTTCCCCACAATGTGGGATTATTCACTAAGAGGGGCATTTTATACTCTTCTCGATATTTTTAATAATTCACTTTTAAAACCAAATTTTTCAACAATCCCTCACTTGAATTTTAAAAAATATTTTTCTCGAGCAATTTCTAATTTTATAAGATTGTGCATAAATCTTTCGATTTGAACCTTCGCATAGTGAGTAAGATCCAGATTATACTAGAGTGACTCGTAGTCTTGAACTCTATCTCTGACATTAAACCACAAACAACCTTTCTAGGGTGCAGTCTATAGCCCATGCTTTAAAGGCTATGCACGACTATTCCAGTTTAGTGAATGCTCTAGGAATTTTATCCAAAATTTCATAGGAAACAACCACATTTCCATATTCACATAGGTGAATCTACCAAGAGTACTTCTGTAGCTAGGTACTCCACTCCACATAGAGTATAGATTTCATTAAGAGTTTAACTCATCTTTCTATCGCTTCAGGACTACATGCTTCTATCTAATGAAATTAGCATGTTCAATCAATGCCACTTCACAACTTGTTATTACCTATTGAACTTAGTTCTTGGGATCTCCAGTCATTAGGTTGGGTTACTATTATGAGTAACTACTCATTCTCTGAGTTCTTATTTTATGAGAAATAGTCTTATTCTTTTAGATGTGGAAAGGACGTTCTCTCTGGTCAATTCTTTCATCAAAGGATCGCCAGATTTTCACCAGTGCGTAAATGATCGACTCTTACGGATCCTAAAGAAATATACTCTCTTACAGTATTGTGCTTACGATGAATTTGTCGTCTCTTATTGTTGTAATAACGGTTCTCAACTTTTGCAATAGCCGCGGTAATATCGCAATAGATCAACACTGCTAGTATCGGTTTTTCCTATAAGAGGATCTTAGCTAGTAGATTTCTTAAGCAATCTTCTTCTTCACTGGTAGTAGCTAGCGCTATCATTTCTGACTCCATAGAGGATTGAGCCAAAATAGTATGTTTCTTAGATTTTCAAGAAACAACTCCTCTTGCAATACTGAAAATATATCCACTAGTGGCTTTGGAATCGTATGATAACGTATTCCAATCTGCATCGCTATATCCTTCAAGGATAGCGGAAAACTTCTGATAGTATAATACAAGGTTCATAGTTCGTTTAAGATATCTCATGACCCTTTCAATAGCGTGTCAATGCTTAACACTATGTTTGCTAGTAAACCTGCACAATAATCCTATAACGTAGGCAATGTCGGGTACAATCAGTGGCATACCGAAGGCTGCCAATGATGCTGGAATATTCAGACTGTTTTACACCTTCACTGGTGTTCTTAATTAGTTTTACATTTGGATCATATGATGTACTAGTAGGTTTACATTCAAAGTAATTATATTTCTCTAACACCTTCTCAATATAATGAGATTGATCCAAAGAAATACCCTTTATAAACTTAGTAATCTTAAAACCAAGAATTACACTCACTTCATCAAGATCTTTCATATCAAAATTGGCACATAGTGTGGACTTAACATGATTCGCAGCATGAATATTTGAACCAAATATAAGTAAATCATCCACAGATAAATGTAAGATAGTGAAAATGTTATTCTTGGATTTATAATAAATACACTTGTCACTTTCATTTAATTTAAAACCATGTGAATAAATAGATTGTGAAATTTTTCATGCCAATGTTAAGGTGCATGTTTAAGACCACGTAGATATTTATTTAATTTACAAACTTTATGCTCTTGACCAGGTATAACAAAACCTTCAGGTTGGTCCATATAAATCTCTTCTTCTAATTCACCATTCAAAAAAGCAATTTTTACATCCATTTGGTGAAGTAGTAGATCAAAAAGTGGAGAAAGAGAAATTAATACTCGAATTGATGTTATTCTTGTAACAGCTGAAAAGGTATCAAAAAAGTCAATGTTTTCTCTTCGTCTAAATCCTTTAGCTACAAGGCGAGCCTTATATTTATCAATTGTACCATTAGGTTTAAACTTCTTTTTAAGTACCCACTTAAAACCTATAGTTTTACAACCTGGGTTTAAGTCAACAAGATGCCAAGTTTTATTAGATTCAAGAGATTTCATTTCATTATTTATAGCTTCTTACCAGAGGTCTGAATCTAAAGAAGACAGAGCGTCTTTTAGATTAGCAAGGTCCTCTTCTAGTGCATAAGCATAATATTCTGGACCAAACTCTTTAGCTATCCTAGCTCTTTTAATTCTTCTAGGTTCAAATTCAATTTCCGCATTATGTTCATTATTTTTGATCATTTGATTAGTAGAAGTAGATGTGCCCCCACTATTCCTAAGTTTAAACGGAAATTAATTTTCGAAGAAATCAACACCATTTGACTCAATAATAACTTGAGCATTACCAAATAAAAAAATCTATATGATTTACTGTTAATGAATAACTAATGAAAACACATTCATATGCTCAACTTGCTAATTTAATTCTTTTAGGGTCAGGAATATGAACATATGCTAAGCAACCCCAAGTTTTAGAATAAGACAAGTTGACTTTATGATTTTTAAAAATCTCAACAGGTGAAATTTGCTTTTAAATTTAGGAATTATATTTAAAACATAACAAATGGTTAACAAATTCCCCCTCCACCAATGTGATGTTGCACCCGATTTAATGAAATAGCTACAACTAATGTAACGACCAGCAAATTTATCAGTTTGATAAATTTGATTTAATTTTAAAATATTCAAATAAATGGTTAATAATACAAATAATATTATTTTGAGTAATAATAAATAATAATGATCTTGTTTTGAACAGTGAATAATAATGGTAATCTTGTTTTGAATGGATATTTACAAAGATATCTTCCTCTGGATTTAAATCGATAAAATAGCCAAAAATCAATTTATCGATAAACAGCTCTATAATTATCCAAAGCCACAAATGGGATTGGATACATACATGCTATATTTAAACAAGAATATGAAATAAAATAATTTATTTTGAAAATAAAATGTATTTATAACATCATCAGTAATGTCATTATAATTAATATTAATTAATGATTTGAAATTGAGATTAAATGATTTAATAATTATTATAATTATCCAGATAATTGTTTTAAAATAATAATAATTCATTTGTAATAGTAATAAAGTGATAATAAATCATTTGTAATAGTTTCATAAAGATATATATTTGAATTGAAAATATAAGAAAATGAGTATCGCTTTATCGATATAATAACACTTTTTGAAAACAATTGTTTAATATTGATTTATATGGTTTTATAATTCAAATGAGATCATTTTGATTTATTAATAATGATAAGAAATTAGTTTTTAAATTTTGTTTACAATTATATGTACTTTAATTGATAAGTGAAAATGTGACCGGGAAGCGGTTTCCCAATTTTCAACGGTTTAACGAATGGAAATTGTTCAAAGTCGTTGCAATGTTTTTTATTCTCTTGTGCACATACATATACATATATATACATGTCACATGCATACATGAACATATATAAACATACAAATATACATGTACACATATATATACATATACATATGAAAATATCTAAGATATTTTCCATCTCCTTAATAATTAGGCAACCCAAAGTTAACACTTTCACCCTAATTACATGCACTTGAGAACATCAGATGGAGGGTCCACTTGGGCTAAAAATGGTGAGCTAAGGGAGGAGTAAGGTGGTGATGATATGGTGATGTATAAATGTGAAAATATATAGATATTTTCATCTCTTCCTTTGGCAATAAATATCTACCTCTTTTCCATCTTTTTCATTCTATCATAACTTCTTCAAACTGAACCAAACAAAGAAATTCATTTTCTCAAACCATGTAAATTCCAGTGGATACAACTTTTATGTGTACCACTTCTTCCCATTTTGAGGTTAGCTATGCCCAAATCTCATTTCTTTGCAGTGCATTTTCGGGCCCAGATTTCAAGTACGAGAATACCTACTTTTCTTTTGACCATATCTTCCTCAAAACAACTCGAAATTGAGTAATTCTTTTTTTTTTAATTCAAGAGGAGATAATTTTCAAGAACTTTCTTTTTGACAATATTTCCAAATTTTGAAAGCAACATGGTCAAAAACCGAGAGAAAATGATATATTTTCGGTTCTAGTTTTGTGAATTCAAGGTCGAAGCTCCACACTTCTCTTCTATGCTTTCGGCCACCACCTCCATCACCATTGTCCATGAGCTCCATCATCCCCAAAGAAAAGCCATGAGCATTAGGGGTAAAGGAAGTCTAGGGCCGAGAGCAACTAGACAAGGGGGAGGTGTTTAGGTGGTGTATTAGTGAAGTGTTGGTTCGATTGAATGTTGGTAGGAAGTATCGGTTTGGATTACGGTGAGAACTCTATTTATATATACTATATATTGGATGATATATATGTTTGCTATGGTTGTTTATAATGATTTTTCATCATGTTTGGATGTTGTGAAAATATTGTTGTTTGCATATATAAACAAGTCATGATAAATACACGTCGATGTTACACAAAGAAATCAATTTCCAAATCAAGTTAAAAGATGATATGGAATCATTAAAACTCTTGAAAATGGTTTTGAAATGATTTTATAATGTTTATAAACAAATAAACTTGTCATGACAAGTTTGAATAGAAAATGGTAAACAAGTCAAAACTAGGCACGTTGCGTAACAACAGTTCGCGATTTCACGCCGTAAAAGTTAAACGAGCATATAAAGTAGAATATAGCTCGGAATTCTCCGTGATAAGAATTTTCCAAACTATTATATCTGTATTTTTAAAACAAAAAAAGAAAATAAAGATTTCACCTTGTAGATTTTCAAATAAGTCCAAATCAAGTTTTAAATAAAATCGTGGTTTTGCAGTTCGGAATCCAAAAAAGGATTCTTTAAAAATTATATTTTTAAATTCTTTAAAAATGTGGAAAAATCTTTATAAATATATATAATTATTTTGAAAGAGATTTGAGTTATATAAATGAATTTCCAAATAATAGAAAAGTCGTTTTTGATTTAAAGAAGCTTTTAAAACACTATTTGTAGCACTTTTTGCAGAGGTTTTCAATAACAATTGAAATATAGTTTTAAACATAACAATTCTTTTCCAAATCTTTTATAAGTATTTTTAAATGGATAATTAAGTGTTTTAAGGATGATTTGAAGTTTTATAATTTATTTAAAATATTTTAAATAAATGATATAAAGAAAAGCTACTATAATTAAGTGTTTTAATCTTGGCTCTAATAAGCCGACGAGTAGACTGAATTTTTCTATTCGCGAGATCTGGATGAGGTGCTTAAACAATGGAGATGTTCAGGAGCAATCAGTGCCTTATCTCACCTGGCCTCTCCTAGGCAAGGGATAAATAAGGTCGAAATGTCAAAAACGAGTTAAGTATAAAAGATTACATTTTCCAAATTTAAACAACTTGGATTGCCTAGAAATAATCTTCTTATACTTGGTATTAAATTCTGTGGAGGGAATCTATACTATCCGTGTGAATTTAAAAGGTTATCTCATAGTTATTCGATGAGTAGTAAAGGTTGAATACAAAAATTGATATGGAGTAGAATTAGAATAATTTCCATGATCATATTTACTCAATAATGTTTTCTAAAATGACTTATGAAAATGATTTGATAATTCCAAAGTTTTAAAGGGAGGTTTAATGATTCCGTATTTGCCAAAAGAATGTTTTTAAAGATATATATATCTCTAGAAGATATTTTGATAAAAAGAAATTAATCAATCAAAGAATAATTCCCTATTTACTATACATCTTTTTATCGATGATTGGTTCGAAGGAACCGGGGTCAGATTTGGGTGATTCTTATCTGAAACCCACTTCGAACCAATATACGTGTTCGAAGTAATAAGATGGAATGATATCTATTTGGAAGATGGAATGTAGTATTTCTCGCCACTGGCCTTTGAGGGAATTTTCCCATATTATATATATATATATATATATATATATATATATATATATATATGGTAGTAGTTCTTCATTTGATATCTTCGATGAAAGGGCTTCTCGCTACTAATCCTAGGAGTGATTCCCAATAAATTGTGGTAGGAGAGTTTCTTCGGTTTGTCCTGTTCCTGGACAACTAGTATGGACTAATGTCTGACGTTGCATTTTGAGACACATTGATTGATCTTTATAAATGTATCATATGTTTGGGGACGGAGAAGGCAACTTCTCTTAGCTTAACACCCTTTCCTGAGATGTACGAGCTCAGGAGTTATACGTTTGTAGAAATCAGTTGTGTGGTTGTGGAACGGAAATGTGGCATTCATAGTGAAATGTGTGCTATGAAAGGTAAACGTTGCCTTAAGCCTCGCACCCTGGAAATGACAAAAACAGGGTAGAAGAAGTAGGGCTATGTGGGTCGCACCCACTAGGAGATGTCGTCACCTTTCTAGATACCCTCTATAATTTGGGTTGTTATGTATGCCTCGAGATCCCGGTAAAGGTCGGGAATGACCGGGGTGATGACATATTCGATATTGTCAAGGAAGTGGTAGGCCGGTCCTGCGTTCATTTAGGCACCCAATATCTGGACCCTAGGTACATCCCACTAGAGGTGTATTGTATGGAAGGTAATCCTTTAACTTATCATCGTATGGAATCCATTATCCAATAAGTGCCTTCGGACTTAGTTGTAAACCTATTATGCCATCCAATTTAACCAATGTAACAATTTCGGCTATTTTAATATGTTTATTTGAAAAAGATTTTTTCAAAGAAAGTTAATAGAAATAATATCAATAGATTTCATGTAGAAATGTTTTGGTTATCATAAGGTAAAAATCCGTTCCTTATTTATGTGCGGCGTGGTCTTATGAGATACCTTTTGTTTTTAAACACTCGTATTTTGAGTTTCTTACACCAGTCCCATGATTGATCCGGAGTTTATTTACCTTTCCTTAAACTCTGGGTGCCCTATTTTCCAGGCAGCCTAGTGGTTAGGTTTAGTTTGGAGCAATCTGGAAGAGATTGGAGCATGGAGTTATAAGATTCTCTAGTAGACTATTACCTCTCTTTCCCACCACACTTGTGTACTATCATGTTCCGCGTTTGTACAGACAGACATTTATAACCGTCCTTGTTTAACTCAAATAAATGCATTTAAAATTTCCATTGTAAAGATTTTATATAATGAAATAATATTTGTTATTCCATTTGTGTAAGTTCTATTTTGTTTATTTTTCCTTCTACTCGTAAGGAACCGGGTCTTCGGCACTTGGATTATGGCACGTGAATACCGAGGATGTATTAACGTCGATTTCCGAAGGTCGAAGATAAGGGACTTTACATTTGGTATCAGGGCTTTGGTTGAACAGACACCTAAGCCTGATCGGGGTAAAGTCTCATCAGAGATAGGGTTAGTAATACCCTAGGATGAGTAACTCATTAGAGATAGGGTTAGTAACCCTCTAGAATGAGTTGAGAGTATTATACGCATGTGTGTATTTGATAATGATATATAAAAATGATTTTTGAAAAATATGGTAAATGAAATAATTTTACCTAGAATTATATTTTATATATAAATAATATATTTTAAAAAGGATATATAGCTAGATATATTATAACTTGGATGATTTTTAATCAAGATTTGTAAAATCTAAGTATAAACATCTTGTGATTAGAATTTCATAGTTTTGACTATAAGATGTTTAACAAATAACGCTAAGAATATTAAGGGATATAAATAATAAATAAAACTTGATAAGGTGAAAAATGGTTATGAAATGAGGATTTTAATCTAAAAAGGTTTTTGAGATAAAGTTTCCAAAGAATTTTGAAAGTTGATAATAATAAATGTTCAATTATTACAATTGGTTAATCAAAGGTTTGGTTAAAAGTTTAAATACAAACACCTTATGAATTTAGTTTCACAATTTGACTATGTGGTGTTTGATAAATAACATTGGGTTAAGGAATTTGATTAAGATAAATATATGAATGTATTTTATATGAATGTGTTCTATAAAAACAAAGAAATCTCTAAAGGATTTTAGAAATAACAATCATATTATTTCAAATAAGAAATTTGAAAAGAAAGGAAGTCTTTGATAACTTGTTCGAATGGCTTGAAAAAAGCTAAAAATGGGCAGAAGATATGTTCAGATGGTAAACACTTAACTTATGTATTACCCCTCCGGTTATGAGGATATGTGATACTATTGGTAGCACCCAGTTCCGTGGTATTATTTTAGAGTTACTCGATCTAGATAATTTTAGTTAAAAAGGAATATATTATAATAAGAGAAGTTTATTGTAAATTTGGAATATAAAGGTAAATTACCTTTTAAATTTAAATGGTTTTCTTATGGAAAAAGTGATAGAAATATTTTGTAAATAAATATTTCGAAGCAATAAACTTATAAACAAAGTTTTATGAATAAAGGGATATATTTAGAAATAATATTTTTATAAATAAAAGTAATAAGTGCTATAAAGGAGATTTTATAAAGAAGTAGATTTTTGTGTGAAACTTAATAAATGAAAGGTTTTCATAAAGATTTTGGGAAGTTAATGAGTACGTATGTTGTGCATAGATCATTCTGTCACACAATTTGATCTAAGATTCGAGTACGGAACTTCGAGGTGTTTACACTAGTCCGAAAAAGGATTTATCACTCGATTCTTGACAACGAACATTGATGGGAGTTTATGGTTGGGTACTTGAGTTATCTATCATAGTTGAGTGCTATGCAAGGATGATTAAAGTTCTGATCAGAAAGCCTGATCAGGGTCTGCACTAAAGGATCGATGGATCAATACTAGTTCGGAAGTAAAGTTGTGGATTCGAGTAGTAGATCAAATCAGATAATGCATACGAATGATCTATATACATCGAACAAGAATAAGTTTAAAAATAAATATTTTGGGCAAACACCTTCGGGTTTTTGTTTTGGTGTAATTTCGAGGACGAAATTTTTTTAAGGGGGGAAGTCTGTAACGACCAACAAATTTATCACTTTGATAAATTTGATTTATATTTAAAATATTCAAATAAAAGGTTAATGATACAAATAATATAGTTTTGAGTAATAATAAATAATAATAATCTGGTTGTGAACAATGAATAATAATGGTAATCTTATTTTGAATGGATAATTTACAAAAATATCTTCCTCAAGGTTTAAATCGATAAAATAGCTGAAAATCGTTTTATCGATAAATTGCTCAATAATTATCCAAAGTCACGAACGGAACTGGATACATACACTCATTTTTATATTTAAACAAGAATATGAAATAAAATAATTTATTTTATTTTTGAAAAATGAAATGTATTTATAACATCATAAGTAATGTCATTATATTAATAATTAATTAATGATTTTAAATTGAAATTAAACGATTTAATAATTATTATAATTATCCAGATAATTTTTTTAAATGATAATAATTCATTTTTAATAGTAACAAAGTGATAATAAATCATTTATAATTTTTATAAAGATGAATATTTGAATTGAAAAATATAAAAAAATGGATATCGCTTTATCGATATAATAACATTTTTGAAAACAATTTTTTAATGTTGATTTATATTATTTTATAATTCAAATGAGATCATTTTAATTTATTAATAATGACAAGAAATTAGTTTTCAAATTTTGTTTATAATTATATGTAATTTAATTAATAAGTGAAAATTAACCGGGAAGCGGTTTCTTGATTTTCAACGATTTAACGAATGGAAGTTGTTCAAAGTCGGTCCAACGTTGTTTATTCTCTTGTGCACTTACATGTACATATTTATACATGTCACATGCACACATGAACATATATAAACATACAAACATACACGCACACATATACATACACACACACACGCACACATATACACACACACACACACATATATATATATATATACACACACACACATACATACATACATATATATACATATGAAAATATCTAAGATATTTTCCATCTCCTTAATATTTAAGCAACCCAAAGTCAACTCTTTCACCCTAAGTACATGCACTTGAGAACATAACATGGAGGGGTCATTTCAGTTGAAAATGGTGAGGTAAGAGAGGGGTAAGGTGGTGATGATATGGTGATGTATAGGTGTGAAAATATCTGGATATTTTCACACCTATACATCACCATAACATCACCACCTTATCCCTCTCTTACCTCACTTGGATATTTTCATCTCTTTCTTTGGCTATAAATACCCACCTCTTTTCCATCCTTTTCATTCTATCATAATTCTTCAAAACCGAACCAAATGGAGAATTTCTTTTTTTAAAACCATGTAAAATTCCAGTGCCTACAACTTTAATGCGCAATACTTATTTCCATTTTGAAGTTAGCTATGCCAAAATCTCATTTCTTTGCAGTGCATTTTTGGGCCCATATTTTAAATCCGAGAATGCCTCCTTTTCTTTTGACCATATCACCCTCAAAACAACTCAAAATTGAGTAATTATTTTTCCAAATTTAAAGAGGAGAGAATTTTCAAGAACTTTACCTTTGACTATATTTCCAAATTTTGAGAGCAACATGGTCAAAAAGCCTAGAGAAAATGACCTATTTTCGGGTCTAGTTTTGTGAATTTAAGGTCGAAGCTCCACCACTTCTCTTCTATACTTTCGGCCACCACCTCCATCACCATTGGCCATGAGCTCCACCATCTCCAAAGCAAAGCCGTGAGCATTAGGGGGTGAAGAAATTCTAGGGCGAGAGCAACTAGGCAAGGGGGAGCTATTTAGGTGGTGTATTAGTGAAGTGTTGATTCGATTGAATGTTGGTAGGAAGTATCGGTTTGGATTATGGTGAGAACTCTATTTGTATATACTATATATTGGATGATATATATATATATATATATATATATATATATATATATATTTGTCTATGTTAGTTTATAATTATTTTTTATCATGTTTGGATGTTGTGAAAATATTTTTGTTTGGATATATAAACAAGTCACGGTAAATACACGTCGATATTACACAAGGACATCACTTTCTGAATCAAGTTAAAAGGTGATATGGAATCATTAAAACTTTTGAAAATGATTTTGAAATGATTTGATAATGTTTTATAAACATATAAACTTGTCACGACAAGGGTTTGAATAGAAAATGGTAAACAAGTCAAAACTAGGCGTGTCGTGTAACGGTATTTCATGATTTCACTCCGTAAAAATTAAACGAGTGTATAAAGTGGAATATAGCTAGGAATTATCCATGATAAGAATTATCCAAACTATTATATCCATAATTTTCAAACAAAGAAAGAAAATCAATATTTCACCTTGTAAATTTTCAAATAAGTCCAAATCAAGTTTTAAATAAAATCGTGGTTTTGCAGTTCGGAATCCAAAAAGGGATTCTTTAAAAATTATATTTTTAAATTCTTTAAAAATGTGGAAAAATATTTATAAATATATTAAATTATTTTGAAAGAGATTTGAGTTATATAAATCAATTTCCAAATAATAGAAAAGTCATTTTTGATTTAAAGAAGCTTTTAAAACATTATTCGCAACACTTTTTGCAGCGGTTTTTGATAACAATTGAGCGAGGACCTTCTCAACATACTGCACTTGAGTGAGTCTCAACTACCTCCGCGTCCTATCTCTGAATATCTCCATTCTCAAAAAAAATTGTGCTATTCCCAAACCCTTCATATCAAAATCTTTGCTGAGCTCTACTTCTTTGGACTCATCATGGATAACATTCAATGCATATGTTGCCATATCATCGAAGTCAATGTCTTTGATGCTCAATCCAACAAACTCATCAAGCTACCTAGGCTTCCTTCTATGTTTAACAGGCTTAGTCTCTGATTGAGCTCCACCTTGATTTTTATCCTCTGTATTAACATCTATACTATCCTCATCAACCATGATGCCATCAAAAACACCATCTGTATCTCTATGGAAAGAATCTAAAGACGAGATGCCTTGTGTTTGGTATTCTAAATCTCTCCTCACATTATCGTTGGATAAGGAAGGCTCCACCTTCAATATAGCCTTCTCATTAAAAGTCACATGCCTGCTGATAATAATCTTCTTTCTAATAGGACACATATCTTATATCCCTTCACTCCTATTTATAACATAGAAAGATACACTTGCAAGCTCTAGGTTCCAACTTGCCTCTGCTCTCATGTACATAAGATAGGCATCCAAACACTCCGAAAAATGAATAGCCAATAAGCTCTCTCTTCTATATTTCTTCAGGGATCTTCATATCTATGGCAGTAGAAGGTATGCAGTTGATGAGGAAAGCTGCCATAGATAAAGCTTCTACCAAAATCCCTTCTTCAACTTATCAGTCAATCAGAGGCATTAAGCTCTCTCCAATAATGTATGATTCATTATTTTAGCAACTCCATTAGACTAAGGATCACCAGGTGTGGTGTAATGCCTCTTAATGCCTTCGGACTTACAAAAATCAATGAATTCTTATGATACAAGTTCAACTATCATTATCCAAACGGAGAACTTTCAACTTCTTTCCTGACTACTTCTCAATCATAGATTTCTACTTTTGAAAACTAAAGGCTTCACTCTTAGACTGTAGAAATATACCCAAACTTTAGGAGATAAATCATTTATAAATGAGATAAAGTACCTAGCTCCACCTAAGGATGGGCTAGGGGAGGGACCCCAAACATCTGCATGAACATACTGTAGGACATCTTTTGCTTTATGCTCACCAGTACCAAAAAAATCTTTGTCTGCTTTCCAAGAACAAACTCTTCACAAAAGTCAAGCTTTGAATGCTGAACACCATCAATCAACCTTGTTTTATCAACTTATCCAAACTGCATTCTCCGATATGTCCCATCCGCAAATGACACGATCTGGAAGAATCTGAATCAACAAAAATAACAGAAGCAAATTCACCAACTACAGTAGTGTCCTTCCATAAATAAAGATTTCCTGCCCTCATGCCTTTCATACTAATCATGGAATTCTTAGATATCTTCTTTTTCTCTCCCTCAACTACAATCTTCAACCCAAGCCTACTCAAAGCCCTAATAGAAATCAAGCTTTTTCTAAGATCTGGTACATTTCTAACATCAGGAATAGTATGAATAACACCATCAAACATTCTCACCTTCACACTACCAACACCAACCATATGGCAAGAGGCATCATTGCCCATTAGAACTTCTACTCCATCAATCTCATGTATGTAGAAAAACAATTCCTCTCAGGTGTCATATGATAGGATGCACTAGAATCAATAAGCCATAAGTTTCTCTTCCCAAAAGAACTAGAAGCTGTAAACACCTCGGTATCACTCTCTATATTTTATTTCACAACAATAGGCACAGAAGCTTGCTTTGGGTCTTTTCTTCGTCCCTTGAGCTTGGGACATTGAGCTACAAAGTGCCCAGTTTCTTACAACAATTGCAAGTTAATCGCTTAGGCACAATAGACCGAGACCTTGAATTATATCGCCCTCCACCATTCTTGGACTTGCCTTAGCTTCTAACTCTCTAACCGGATAAGCCTTTTGTATCACTATTTAAACTAGTGCTCGCCAATCTTCCTCTCAACACTTCATTATAAAGACCGGCATTTACGTCAAATGGGCTAATCTTACTGCGACCATATATCATGGAGTTAACAAAAGCAGTATATTCCTTAAGCAGAATCTAGTATTGCCTATTTGAATGCCAATGAAAATTAAAAATCAAATATGATATCACACAAGATCAAACAACAAAAATAAAAGAGACACGGAAGATTTAACGTGGTTCGGATTTGTATCCTACGTCTACGGTGACCAAACAAACTTTTTATTTTTATCACCAATTCGGAGAGATTACAAGCCTAATCAATGATTAGAGAGTTACAAGATATGGAGATTATCTTTAGTCAATCACTCAATTGAAGAACTACAATTTAGAACACGCAAAATAGAAAACCCCCAAATTGATTTAGCTAAGGTTTCTATAAATTTCAATTATTGGAAATCTGATCTCATATATAATTCTTAATTAGGAAGATGACTAAGAGGCTAATATTTAGAAACTCTAATTACTCTAGACCATTAGATTATATCAAAAGAACCTGCACCATCAATTGAGAAGAACCTTGCACCAAACTAATGAAACCGCCATTTGAAATTCGCCTTCAACAAAACCCTCGAAAAACAAAGCTTCAGCGACTCGGACATCTAAGTGAAAAGGTCAGATGTCTGAGTGAATATCAGACGTCTCTTTAAAACAACCTGATACACTCGGGTTTGACAAAAGCAGCAACTCGGAAGTCTGACCAGATGGGTCAGACGTCTGATCTCCTATAGGCATCACAGTTTTGAAATTTATAGGTAATCAAACATCAGGATTGGGTTCCCAAATGTCTGATTGCCTAGCACTGGCAATACCCAGCCTCTATGCTCCATCATCTTTTGCTCTCTTCCTCCACTCGACCTTCCGTCTCTTCCAATACGAAGCTCTACACAACATCTTCAATCTGAAGCACTCATATGCATATATTTGAACCACATAATAACAAAAAATATGACCAGTTATTCAAACACAATACTACATGCTTATTCCATTATGATCAAAATAAACATAAATGTTTTTTTATGATTTTGAACTTACCAAGAGGGAATATGATATGATCATATGCCTTTAACTTTTAATTTTTTTCATATTATCTATTGGCCTGTGCATGTGGTGACTTTAATTTTGGTTTAATCAATAACAACACAAGGATATCATCATATTCTCCGTATATGTGAATGTCTCGGTGTAAATGACTACAAAATTCATATAGGTTATCATGGTATAGTTTCTATTGATTCACCAATAGTTTGTAATAGTAAATTTACAAAATATTCGACAAGCGCATCAATTATTCTATTGTTATATTTGTGATTGTGTAGAAACCAATGCCAAGTATTATGTTTCATTAATAGTAATATGCTAATAATATTAAGATGATTTCAGTTAATATTAAATTTCTCTACATTAGCAACTTCCCTACACGGAAAATACACCCACTCTCTTTCTTTGTATAAGATTTTATATACATGGAAGTACAAAATAACAATTCTTTTTTTTCATTTTTCAAAAAATTGTTATGCAATATACAAAAAAATTTGTCTTTCGTTAAAAAAATATTAAACCAGCAACTACCCTCGATTTTTCAGTGATTAATCACCATTTTTTACCTTTTTTTTTGATAATATCCCATAAAAAATTGTTTTCGATGAATCATCATTAATTTAGTTTCTCACTTTTCGATAAATGGTTGCCAAAACTTTGCTTTATGCGATGGATAAAATTATAAACCGCATAATAGTTTTTTTATAGATGGAGTTCTCTTATAATTTTCCCCCCTCTCCCCCCTTTATCCAAAAATGGAGTTTCATGAAGAATGCCCTATTCTATTATATGATTGGTTTCTAAATAACTTAAAACATTTACATTGCTGATGCATTTTAACTTGGTGTTTTCCTTTTCTTTTATTGCAGTGATTTTCAGTCAAATGGCAGCTTGCGTTGTTAATCACGACCAATAACTTGCAATACACAAAGTCCAAACAATATTGCAAGAAGTGTTGTAAAAATACTTCTAAGCTCCCGCCTAGGCCCCGCTTAGGCGTTAGGCTAGCCTTACCATCTAGATATTTTCCTAGTCTATCTAGATGGGACCTACTACATTATTTGAGCATATAAATAGGTTTATATGCACCACATATGCATCAATGTAGGCTTGATGCCTCTTATATGCATCAATATGTTTGTTTCAAATGATTATGTCTCCATAATTGCCTCCAAACCCAACTAAATCCATGATATCCCATTGTGGAATAGTTAGTACTAAACAAAATACTAAAATTTCATCCAAAATGTATGAGCTGATTAAAAACACCTGGTTTTGATTAATCCTCGATTAATCCTGGATTAATCCCCGCCTAAGCGATTAATCCCAAATCCATGCTTACCGCATAACATTCGCCAAATGATTTTTACAACCTTGATTGCTAGGTAAACTTATGTTCTTATGTTATACTAACTTCACTTCATTGACATCTTTGTTTTTATTTTATGTTTTGTTTAGCATTGTTTTGCCAATTTGTTGTTTATTATGATCATATTCAATATGAGTTGATGTGATTGTTTATTAAAATGTTTTGTTATTATGTGCCCTAAGGGCACATATTAATAATGATTATTTTAGGTTAAAAGACAAACAGAACTAAGTTAAATACCTAGATTATTCTTACACAATTAAAAAAGGTGGAATTCAGGGGGGGTTATATGGTAATTTTACAATCTTAACATGTGCCCTAAGGGCATATGTTAGTATTTCCCTTTATTAAATCCATATGCCTTTTAACTTTTAACCTTTAACTTTTAAACAACAAACTTCAGTTTTTAACTTTTAACCTTTTCATATTATCTATTAGTCTGTGCATGTGATGACTTTAATTTTGTATCAAAGAAAGCCAAGAGGGAATATTGATATGATCATATGTCTTTAACTTTTAACATGTTCATATTATCTATTAGTCTGTGTATGTGGTGACTTTAATTTTGTTTTAATCAATAACAACACAAGGATATCATTATATTCTTCATATATATGAATGTCTCAACCTAAATGACTGCACAATTCATATAGTTGATCCACGTACATTTTCTATTGATTCACCAATAGTTTGTAAATAGTAAATTTACAAAATACTCGATAAGAGCATCAATTCTTCTATTGTTATATTTGTGATTATGTAGAAACCAATGCTAGGTATTATAATTCAATAATAGTAATACGCTCACAATATTAAGATGAGTTTAGTTAATATTAAAGTTCTTTACAACATCAACTGTTGGAAAATTTGGTTTTAAAAGTGACTTATAAAAAATATTGAGAAGAGTATAGAATACCCATCTTAGTGAATAGTCTCACATTGTGGATACTATAAAGTGTTCCTATTAAATATAGGATTCACAAGAGAAAGGATGGATCATTTAGGCACCCAATATTTTCTCTTATGTTGAGAACGGAAACCATGCTTACCATCATACGCACATCGACCAACCCGAGCCGGGCCGGGCTTGGCTTGGCTAATGTGATGTAGAACTCTTTATTTTTGATAGTATATTTTTAAATCGACTTTGACTTGGTAATAATACCCAGAAAACTCAGATCCGATATTTTCTCATAACTCAGCCCCATTTTTACTTTCTATATAAACCAAGCATTGGACATAGAAATATCATAAGTTTTAAAACAGAGTTCTCTTCTTCTTCCTTCAAACACAACTTTAGATCCGAGCAATATTTTAGGTGTTATAGAATCAGTGGTCTTTGTGTAAGAGACCATTGATACTAATATTTAATCCTGTTTTATCCTGGATGCGGGGCTGCATCAGAGACTACCTTGCACAATTCCGACACAATGGCGAAATGTCTTAAAGAGAGCGGCCAAGTCCGTGACTCAACCACAAAGACACTACAAATTCAAATTTAGGTACAACAATTTTAAGATGTTATGACTTCGATCACTGACGAATCTACTACCCTGACGTCAATATTTCAAGTTCCGATTGTGTCTGCTGCATCGTTCATATTCAAGGGTCTGCATTTCAAACGATGGCGTCAAAAAATGGAGTTCATTTTGACTATGTGGAAGGTGGTTACTATACTAACAACAGACAAACCACAACTGCCAGACGAACCCAACAAAGCTGAGACAGAGCAGATGCGAGCCTGGACAAAAAAATCAAAAGAGCTACAGACCTGGACGGACTAAGATTATCTATGCAATAATTTCATCTTCAACGGACCCAACGACGATCTGTACGATTATAACAAATAAGTCGACAAAGGAGATTTGGGATGCGATGAATAAGAAATATGATACCAAGGAAGATGGAGCGAAAAAAGTGTGTTGTTAGTCGCTATTTGAAGTTTCAGATGACAGACGACAAATCTGTAGAGGCACAGTCGCATGAGCTTCAGAAAATTGCACATGTGATCATCTTTGAAGGTATGGCTTTAGATGAATAGTTTCATGTTGTTGTGTTAATTAGTGAATTACCCCTTATTGGAAAGACTTTAAAAATGTTCTCAGGCATAAGACTAAGGAGTTTTCCTTAGAAAGTTTGATTGCTCATCTTCGTATTGAAGAGGAAGCTAGAAAACAGGCACAGAAAGAAGAGGTGCTTGTTGTATCCAGCAACAACACTAGGAAATCCATAAACGCGAGTCTAAAACCAAATGCGAAAAATTTTAAAAATCAGAATCGCAAACCAAATCAAAACTGCAACAATCAGCCTTAGAACAAACAGCAAAATGCCCTCCTAAGGAATGGTACTAGACAATTGTTCTTATGTTACAACTATGGCAAACCAGACCATATGACACGAAAGTGTCGGAATATGCCAATTCATGCACTGCGGGCTAACCTGACTAAAGAAACCCTTGTGGCTAATCTTACTAAAATTAACCTAGTTTGTGGATCAGAAGGCTGGTGGGTAGACACTAGTGCTTCTTGCCATGTCTGCTATGATCGTTAAATGTTTAAAACATATAATGCTGCTAATGACATAAAAGTGATGTTAGGAGATTCTCGTGCCACTACTGTTGCTGGAATTGGGACTATGGAGTTAAAGTTTACCCCTCGAAAGAACTTGTTGCTGAAAGATGTGATTCATACTCTAGAGATGAGGAAAAATTTAGTATCCAGTTTCTTGTTAAATAAAGCTGGTTTACAAACTATTAGATCTGACTTGTACACCATCACTAAAGATGGTGTTTTTGTTGATAAATGATATTTGTAGATGGGATGTTTAGGTTAAATGTTAATTTGAATAATGCTAATAGTTCTGCTTATATGCTTTGTGATTTTAATATTGGGCATGCTAGACTTTGTCATGTTATTAAGCGACGGATTCATAACAGTAACTTAGGCTTAATCCCTAAAGTACCCATAAGCGATTCAGAAAAATGTGAATATTGTAGCCAAGCTAAAATTACAAAGACCACATATAAATCTGTGTTTAGAGAGTCAGAACCTTTAGATTTAATACATTTTGATATATGTGAACTTGATGGCACTCTAACTAGGGATGGTAAAAAATACTTTATTACTTTTATTGATGATTGCTCTGATTTCACTTATGTTTATCTCATGAAAAATAAAAGTGATGCGCTAGATATGTGTAAGTTATTTGTCACTGAAATAGAGAACCAAATTAATAAGAAAATTAAGAGATTCGATGTGATAGAGGAACATAATATGAATCTAGCATATTCATTGATTATAATCAACATGGCATAATACATCAGAGAACTGCAACTTATTCGCTTGAAATGAATGGTAAATCTGAAAGAAAAAATTGGACTCTTACCGAATTAGTTGTAAAGACCCGTATCTTCGACCCTCGAAAATCGACACTAATACATCCTCGGTATTCACGTGCTGAAAATCCAAGCGTTGGAGACCCGGTTCCTTAAGGGCAAAAGGAAAAATAGATAGAATAGAATCTTACATGGATGGAATAACATATATTATTTCATTATGTAAAATCATTACAGTGGAAATTTTAAATACATTTATTAGGATTATACATGGACAGTTATAAATCTTTGTCCGTACAAATGCGAAATACAATAGTACACAAGTGTGGTGGGAAAGAGAGGTAATAGTCTACTGGAGAATCTTCTAACTCCATGCTCCGAGCTCTTCCAGATTGCTCCAAACTAAACCTGACTACTAGGCTGCCCAGAAAAATAGGGCACCTAGAGTTTAAGGAGAGGGAAATAAACTCTAGGTCAGTCATGGGACTGGTGTGAGAAACTCAAAATACGAGTGTTTGAAAACAAAAGGCATCTCATAAGACCACGCCGCACATAAACATGAAACTGGTTTTTACCTTATGATAACCAAAACATTTCTACGTAAAATCCATTGATAATATTTCTAATGACTTTCTTTGAAAAACGTTTTTCAAATAAACATATTAATATAGTCGAAATTGTTACATTGGTAAATTTGACGACATAATAGATTTACAACTAAGTCCGAAGGCACTTATTGTAGAATGGATTTCATACAATGACAAGATAAGTGACTACCTTCCGTACAGTACACCTCTAGAGGGATGTACCCAGGGTCCAGATACTAGGCGCCTAAACCAACATGGGACTGGCCTACCACTTCCTTGATAGTACCGAATATGTCATCACCCCAGTTGTTCCTGACCTTTACTTGGATTCCGAAGCATACATAACAACCTGAATTATAGAGGGCATCTAGAAAATGACGACATCTCCTAATTGGAGCGACCCATATAGCCCTGCTGCTTCTACCCTATTTTTGTCATTTCCGGGGTGCGAGGCTTAAGGCAACATTTACCTTTCATAGCACACATTTCACTTTGAATGCCACATTTCCATTCCACAATCACACAGCTAATTTCTACAAACATATAACTCCTGAGCCCATACGTCTCAGCAAAGGGTGTTAAGCTAAGAGAAATTGCCTTCTTTGCCATCAAACAGATGATACATTTATAGAGATCAATCAATGTGATTTCGAAATGCAACGTCAGACATTTGTCCATATAAGTTGTCCTGGAACAGGACAAACCAAAGGAACACTCCTATCACATCCTATCGGGAATCACCTCTAGGATTAGTAGCGAGAAGCCCTTGCATCGAAGATATCAAATGAAGAACTACTGCCACACACACACACACACAAATATATATATATATATGATATGGGAAAATTACCCCAAAGGTTAGTGGCATGCAACCCTACATTCCATCTTCCAAATAGATATCATTCCATGTTGTTACTGTCGCACACGTATATTTGTTCGAAGTGGGTTTCGAATAGAAATCACCCAAATACAACACCGGTTCCTTCGAACCAATCATCAATAAAAAGATGTTTAGTAAATAGGGAATTATTCTTTGATTGATTAATTTCTTTTTATCAAAATGTCTTCTAGAGATATATATCTTTAAAAACATTCTTTCGGTAAATACAGAATCATTAAACCTCCCTTTAAAACTTTGGAATTATCAAATCATTTTAGAAAACATTATTGAGTAAATAGGATCATGGAAATTATTCTAGTTCTACTCAATATCAATTTCCGTATTCAACCTTTACTATCGGTTGAATAACAGTGAAATCCACCTTTTAAATTCATATGGATAGTATAGATTCCCTCCTTAGAATTTAATACTAATTATAAGAAGATTATTTCTACGCAATCCAAGTTGTTTAAATTTGGAAAATGTAATCTTTTATACTTAACTCGTTTACGACATTTCAACCTTATCTATCCCTCGCCTGGGAGAGGCCAGGTGAGCCAGGACACTGGTTGCTCCTGAATATCTCCTTAGTTTAAGCACCTCGCCCAGATCTCATGAATAGTACTCGTCGGCTTATTAGAGCCAAGATTAAAACACTTACTTATAATAGCTTTTCTTTATATCATTTATTTAAACTCTTTTAAATAAATTATAGAACTTCAAATCATCTTTAAAACACTTAATTATCCATTTAAAAATACTTATAAAAGTTTTGGAAAAGAATTGTTAAGTTTAAAACCATTTTTTCAATTGTTAAGTTGAGAAGGTCCTCGCTCGATTTGGTATGGAGAAGGATAAATTGCTTGGCACTCCATTAGGCTCTTATTTTAAGTTTTTGAAAGACTTATCTCCTTAATCGAATGAGGACAAGAGGTATATGGTAGATATACCTTATTTTAGTGCTTTTGCTAGTCTTATGTATGCGATGGTGTGCACGAGACTAGATTTGGCCCATGCAGTGGGTGTTATTAGTAGATATATGTCTTACCTAGTCAAAGAATATTGGCAAGCAGTAAAGTGGATACTCAGATACCTTCACGACACTTCATCAGTTGGCTTGTTGTACGGTGCAGTAGATGGCAACATCTCTCTTAGAGGTTACCATGATTCAGATTATGCTAGGGATAAAGATGG
Organism: Allium fistulosum; assembly: GCA_030737815.1. NCBI lineage: Eukaryota > Viridiplantae > Streptophyta > Magnoliopsida > Asparagales > Amaryllidaceae > Allium > Allium fistulosum. The sequence continues at coordinate 790,008,921 of CM060902.1, read as the reverse complement.
ACGGAAGTTAGTGTCGAGCTATTTATTACACTTGGCGTAGGCTTGATTTTGTAGAGACCAAAGCTTCAGTCTATAGTAGCTTTGTTGACTATCGAGGTCTAGTTGATTTCAGTTATGGAAGTGACTAAGGAGGGATTGTATTTACTTCAGCTATTGGATGATCTTTCTATGGTACATCGGACAGTAGAGCTATTTGCAGATAGTCAGAGCGCGATTCATCTTGTAAAGAATCAAGCTTATAGTTCTCGTACAAAGGACATTGATATCAGAGGATTCTACCTTATGCTTGAGGAAGAACGAAGCAATATCAAGTTGGTGAAGGTGAGTACTATGGATAATCCTTCAGATATAATGACAAAGTCACTTCCTAAGGAATAAGTTTGAGCATTGCTCAAACTTGATCAGTTTGATTTCAGTTGCTTGAGCGCAAGAGCCAACAACCCATATGATTATTTTGTTAATTGTTGATGAGACCTACATATTTGAATGGAGGTGGGGTGTTGCTATTATGCGATTCAAATATGCACCCATGAGTGCTTCAAATTGAAGACGTTGTGTAGAGCTTCATATTGGAAGAGTCGGAAAGTTGATTGGAGTAAGAGAACAAAAGAAGATAGAGTATAGAAGCTGAGTATTGCCAGTACCAGGCAATCGGACATCTCGGAACCCAATCCAGACGTCTAATTACCTGTAAATTTCAAAAATCTGATGCCTACAGGAGATCAAACGTTTGACCCTGTCGGTCAGATGTCTAATTTGCTGCTTTTATCAAACCCGAGAGTTTCATGTTGTTTTACAGAGAAACCTGATCTTTACTCGGACATCTGACCTCTTCACTTGGACATCTGAGTCGTTGAAGCTTTGTTTTTCGAGGGTTTTGATGAAGTCGAATTTTGGAGGGCAGTTTCATCAGATTGGTGCAAGGTTCTTCTCAATTGATGGTGCAGATTCTTTTGATGTGCTCCGATGGTCTAGAGTAATTAGAGCATCTATATATTAGCCTTTTAATAATCTTCCTAATCAAGAATTACATACAATAATTGATATTAATAGAAACCTAGCTAAATCAACTTGGGGGTTTTCTATTTTGAGTTCTCTAAATTGTAATTCTTCAATTGAATGAATGATTAGAGAGAGTCTCCACATCTTGTAACTCTCTAATCATTGATTAGGCTTATAATCTCTTCGAATTGGTGATATAAATAAATGGGTTGTTGGGTCTCCGTGGACGTAGGATACAAATCTGAACCTCGTTAAATCTTCTGTATCTCTTTTATTTCCATTGTTTTATCTTGTGTGATATTATATTTGATTTTGAATTTGCATGGATTCAAATAGGCAATACTAGATTCTGGTTAAATCTCTTCCACTCATTATTGGTGATAAATCCATCCCTACATTTTTCACCACAATATTCATTTTGATCTTTTTGTATTATTTTTGAATGTGAAATATGGATATACATAACAAAACCTTGTAAAACATTCATAAACCCAATGATATTTCCTTGACTAAACTCTCTAATACTGGTTTTTTTCAAAGTTAAAAAAACTCTTTGATGTTACCCGTCAATGCAAACATGCATTGAATTAGACCGACTGTCAAAATTTATTATAAAAACAATGCAAATAAAGCACCTCAAAGTAAAAATTATGATTATAGTTGCATGGTCATCTTAGATCTTCATCTCATTCACCCTTCTCTCATGCATATGTTACTATTAATGGAATTTTTCATCCCTAATTAAAAAACCATCCTAACTGATACAAGCTTCTCTTAATGTGCTCTAAAGTAATAAATTACAACAAATATTCAATAGCCTATAAAACATAGAAGGCTTTATATGCAATATATATGCAGGTGCTTTAAGTCAAATGTGAGAACTATTACCATAGTAAACCGATAAAGTGAGAAATACTTGTAATTGACAACATTGAGTACATAGAGACAAAGCCAAAAATTAAGACTTGAACTTATTTTTTTGCATCAATCAAAGATATATTTCCAAAGATATTCAAATTGGGCTCAAACAGCTGGTAGAGTGGACTACCAGGCATTGTACCTTTTTAGAAAAAAAATTCAATAAGTGCATTTTTGAAAATATGTGCATATGTGCAAGTATACTGTATTGTGTGTGATGTGCATTATCACTCACCAGAATCCTCTAGACCAACTCTTCATGTAGCACCTTCACTAAAATTAGAATTAAGAACCTCCTTATACCAGCCATTATCATCATTGAAAGGTGTAATTCTGACTTTAAAACTAGCAAGCATCAAACCCCGACCTGGGCTAAAATATTCAACAATCTTTTCCCAGCTCTAAATAGATAAATGTTGCTCAATTTTCTTACGTGTAAAAGATAAGCCGGCCAGCACATCCGAGCTAGGCTTATTCCAGGTCAATCTACATAACAGATGCAAACGAATGTCAAAGACAAGTCCATCAGCACTTCAAAGCCAGATCCAATCCAAGCCGATCCACTCAACAAACACGCCAGGGATACAACCGTCCAACCCAGCTCAAGATGACATACAACCAACTCGTTTGAATAGGCCCAGCTCAAAAGTGACCAGTCTTTTGCCCAGCTATATCTTAGCCCACCTACAACTATCCCCGTACAACCCTTCTCATCACCACATGATCGGCTCAGCTCTTCCCTTCAGCTTTATCCTTAACAATTTTTATTTTTTTCTTAACAATCTTTGGCAACAAGCAACTGATCATTACTATACAAATGAAGCTTCTCTTCAGTCTTATTTCCTTGAAATGTGTGCTACGCAACAAAAAGTATGACTGAGTATACCAACTACAGTGGCATGTCTACCAAAAATGCACCTACTTTTGTGTCATGCTGCTTTACCATTTGCAAAGTAAGCTCCTTGTAAGGAACGATAGTTGGCATGCATCCCAGCTACATAATTGTACCATCTTTCATATTGTCCCCAATCGGTTGAAGTGAGCAGATCTACATTCAGGAGTGATTCTCGCCTATTAACTGTGCTTAACCATCCAACGATCAATCTAAGCTGTTATAAATACCACTTGCCATGCACTACCATAGGGATTGATTTTTGAGATTCAAAATTCATTTTCTACATGGAAAATTTAAGGGCTCTTGAGTTTAGAAACTTTGTAATCTTAATTGCTTGATTTCATATATTCTCTTGTAATTCCTTATAATTGTGAGAGATCAATATAGTAAGAAATCTTCACAGTAGGCATAGGCAAGCTTAGCCGAACTACTCTATATCTTGTGTTAATTTACTTATGTTATCAGGAATTTGAATCGATCAGCTTCTAAGTGAATCTAGAAGTGGAGACGAAGACTAAATGGATGAAGAACTTGAGGGCATGCTTGTGATGGCAAGAGGTAGCACAAGAAGTTTGAGGAAGATTGGAGCAAGCTCCACGTGGTCGGTACCGACTACAATTGTGGTCGGTACTGAGATGATTCCAAGAGGGACCTATTGTCAAGTATTGTGTGCTTAAGGTATATAAGCAAGCATAGGGTAACACCCACTTTTTGGACATGCAAACATGCTCGATACCGACCATATTTCGGTCAATACAATCATGATTATATTACATGAGTTTGACTAGTTTTTCTTTCTTGGCTTTATGGATCTATACTCTTACCTGATCTTCCGTGATCAAGCAAATATGGCGATGGATTTTGACCATAAATATGAGAGTTATAGCAATGTGAAAAGGACTTTAAAACTCTAGGACATAGGAGAACTCATTCTTTACACCCTCACCTCCATAGAACTAACTTTGCCGTGAATTGCTCCCAAACCCGAGATTAATTTGTTTTTAGACTTAAAATTATTGTAGAGTCATTTGTATTCATGGTAAATCTAAAAGTAAGAAGATTAAGTGGATGCAGACACTTGGTTTGGCTGAACCACTATAAAAAACTTCTTTTTTCTTGCTATTTTTAGTTGCTTTTGATTGATCTATTCTCGTTTTCGTCGATTGGGGGTGTTGTGTTACTTTTTGACCCAACATTTTTTGTGCTTTCACTGAGAATAGACTTCTCGGGCAAAGGTCTAGCTTGGAACTTTGAATTTCGAGCATCTAGAAGTTAGATCCAATAGATTGTTGTTGTAGATCTAAAGCTATCAAGATTTGGAAAGGATCTACATCATATCTAAAGATAATGGCCCCGAAGAGAACTTCTACTAGATCAGGAGCTGTCGTTGGAGGAGAAGATGAAGCTTCTATTGAGATAAGAAATGTGCTCCCATTTTGTTAATTATTTTAAAGAAATTGCAGGATAATGAAGGTTTTATTGGACATAATTGATAGTCAATTTTTTTAATCTCCGCTCTCTATGGAAAAATTTATGAGTTCTTAATGAGCAAAATAAGGTTTTGGTAAATTTTAAGATCATAATAGAATGAATTAATTTTAGCTACAATCTTTTTTCACTACTCTATTTCTTGTATTTGTGCATAATTACCTTTATATATAAAATTTGTAATTATCTATAATATAGCTAATTTAGCTTATTATTTCACAAAATTAATAGTGAAGATTTGGTTCTACCCCTTATTTTTAGAATTGAAATATGAAAAAGTCTTCATGAAAATATGTTTTAAATTATACCCCAATTTTTAATTTCAGTAAAAAAATTGTTCTTTGTAGGAAATTAAATCTGAATAATAATAGCATGTTTCTATGATCAAAATATTTTTCTTGAATTTTTTTGCAATTCTATAAATATTTGTAGAAAAATTGTAACGACCCGCTTTTTTGACCATCGAAAGTCAACACCGAATACATCCACGGTATTCAAATGTCAAACATCCAATCACCAGAAAGGCAGATTGTTAGGGTAAAATAAAAGGAAAAGAACAGAGAACAGGGAAATCGGAATCTCACAGTGGAATCGACAAAATATAATACAACAAGGACAGTAAAAACCGTCACTTCAAAATACAGAGTACATCAGAGTTAAAAACAAACCTTATCATCTGGACAGTTATAAAATTATGACCTTACAATTGCTGATAGGTATACAATATAATACAGTGGAAAATAAAACACTACGATAGGTGAACATCTAGCTCTTCTCTACTAACTCCATATCACCAAAGCCAACCTGGGAATAACTCAGTCTGACCCGAGCATTATAATAAAATAAGACCCGAGTTAGTCTAGAAAACCAATGCGAGAAAACTCAAGTAATATGATGAATATATAAAATTTCTATGAGACCACACCGCTAATGCGGTACGGGTTTTTACCTTACAGGAACAACATCCATAACTGAAGAAATGGGAAACAAATCGAAATAATAATCCAATCAAGAAAGAATGAGAATAAATAATAGAAACAGTCCAAATAAAAGGGGTTTGTACTAGTAAGAACAAATCCCATACTAAATGAATGATCATAAATAATAACAAATACCAGACTCGAAAGAATAGTCACATAATTGAATATAGAGAAGAGCACAAGGCAGTTCTCCATGCAACTAAGGAAACAATTCAAAGATTTAAATTGACAACAATGGAAAAGAGAAGTTTTTCCAACGACTAGGAAGATGCACCCCTCTTACCAAAAGTATACCTCTAGAAATATACTTAAGAACTATGATGGCTCTCGAACATGTCCAAACGTCCGGACTCCGCCGACGGTTAACGAGAATCCAAGTATTTCACATCTCAATGCGCAACAACCAAATCCAATTTAGAGTGGATGTGAAAATACCCTAATGGGAGCAACCCCACATTTCATGGCTTCCACTCACTCTTTGGGTCTAGTCATTTTCCGATAAAGGACATCAAAGCACAAATGAGAAATACATCGTCTTAGAGCGACGAAATACAAAGAAGAAAGTAGAATCAAAGTTGATAATCGATAAATCCACTATTTGGAATAATAAATCGATTGTTTACACTTACGCTTGATTTTTACATCACAATACTTTTAAGGACATTTTAAAACACTCTTTAAAATATTATTTTAAAAGAGACAAATTATATTTTCTAAGTGTATTAAAACTAAGGTCAGAACAAATGTCAAAACATTGTTTATTATACACCCAGAACAATTTACACTTAGCTTTATTTAAAACAATTCTTTTTAAAAGATCTTCTTGTTTATAAACTATTATTTATAAATTTGAAAACAATATTTATTACCCTAAAAGATAATAAATCAATTAAATTACTTTTATAGATTTAACCATCCCGAAGGATAGTTTATAACATCCTTTAAAAATCTTTAAAATCACATTAATTTTCCCAAAGAAAATAAATCAAATTTAAAATCCCTTTTATAAATTTAAACCAACATTAATTATCCCGAAAGATAATTAATCACATTTCTAATCTTTTAGAATTTTAAAAACAATATTAATTATCCCGAAAGATAATAAATCAAATTTATAATCTCCTTAATAAATCAATCAATTATCTTTATTTAAACAGTTGATTATTTCAAAAACACTTTTATTAAATGAGTAAATTAATTTTAAAACCTTTATTAAATTAGATAATTGACTAAAATACCTTTGTTAAATTAATTAATTAACTTTAAATATCATTAGTTTAAATGATTAATTACATTCAAATATCAATAATTAGAATGACTACTTAAATTTCAAATATCAGTACTTAAAATAATTAACTAAATTCAAATATCATTAATTAAAATGATAAATTAGATTTAAACATTATTAATTAAATTGATTTACTACATTTTAAACATTATTAATTAGAATGATAAATTAAACTCTAACATCATTAATTAAAATGATTTATTAACTTAAGACGTCATCACTTAAAATGATTACATAAATTCAAATATCATTAATTAAAATGATCAACTAAAGTAAAATACCATTAATCAAAATGATTAATTAAATTCAAATCTCATTAACTAAAATGATTAATTAATTTTAAACATCATTAATGAAAACAATCTATTAAATTCAAATAATCCTTAATTGAAATGATTAAATAAATTCAAATATCATCAATTAAAATGATTAATTAGATTCAAACAACATTAGTTAAAATGATTTATTAACTTAAAACATCATCACTTAAAATGATTACTTAAATTTAAATATCATTAGTTAAAATGATTAACTAAAGAAAAATATCATTAATCAAAATGATTAATTAATTTAAACATCATTAATGAAAAAAGTATTAAATTCAAATAATCATTCATTAAAATGATTAATTGAATTCAAATATCATTAATTAAAAAGAATAATTAGATTCAAACATCATTGGTTAAAATGATTTGTTAACTTAAAACAACATTACTTAAAATGATTAATGAATTTAAATATCATTAATCAAAATAATTAATGAATTTAAATATCTGTTTTGTGAAAATAGAAGCTCATGACGATACACACGAAGGGTTTAGGATATGATATTTAATAATTGATGATATAGCGAAAATTGCTATAACAACACTTTAACAATTTAAATAGAATTTCACGATTAAGTACTACTAAACATCAGTATATGCAGCATAAGGAAATAAATAAAAATTATTAGTAAGAAACTCCTCAGGGTTTCTCTATGAATGTAACCTGCAAAACAATGGTTACATACAATATATATATTCATATGGGTTTACAGCAATCAAGTTAACATGTCATCCGTTTTCCAAAATAGAATTTTCAACCAAACAAACAAACAAACAAACAACAACCATATCTAAACTATCAACCAAGCATTCAACAATAAATTTATAGCATCACATATATTATATATCAAATTTAAAGGTGAGTAAACTCACCAAAATTCTAGATATTGCCGAAGCATTCCGGTTTGAACTAAAATTGAACAGCATTCCATTTAGCTTGAAATTCTACAAGCTCCAATCTCCTTCAATCCAATTCCATAACGTAGAGAATGCTTTCAAGAGTGCAACGCAACTGACCACGTTCGATTTGGATCTCGTACGAGTAAGATATGAGTTAATGAATAATTAACAATTTAATTAAATAATTAATTAAACATTAATTATGTTTTAAACCCCAATCCTCTTCCTCATTCAAAAACATCGCCGCCCCTAAACAATACTCAACGAATTTATCACCTGGCCGTCATCGCTCTGCTGCTCCAGCCGTCGTTGCTTCTTCACCGAAGCACACCCCGGCCACGAGCTCCCCTACGCTACAGGCCTTGGCCTCCCTAAACACCCGACGATGAAAACACCCAAAAACACGATCGCCATTAAACAAGAACTGCCGCCGCCTCGCACTGCCGATTGATGATCCAACTAGTCAAAATGTTCATCTCATCGTCATGACCAACTTCTACGTTGGGGTCAAGGCTTGAAAACGCCTTAGGAGGCCGCCATGGCTGCTTGCTGTTGGATGAAGAGAATATACATATGGCGGATATCTATTAGGGATAGGGTTTGAACAAAATGAATGGATATGTGCGTCCTTGTATAGGATTTCTAACCGGTACTGTTCACGCCTGTAAATTGACGATCTCTAATCGAGACGTGCTCATTGGCGTTCCAAGCTAAATACCCCTATTCCAAACTCAATAAAACTAGTTTCGGGACCTAATTCCATCATACACAGAAGTTAGCTTTTTAAATCTAATTATATTATTTTAATTTTCAAAAATTAATCGCTACGCGAGCTCGCTCAATTATACGGTACGTCCAATCATCACGAAACTCGTCAGCATACAACAATTTATTACTGCGACTCTAATGGCACCAGTTTCATCAAAATCTGAGATAGTGCCCCGAAATGCTATTTTCACACATTTAAATATCATTTTATATTTTTGATCCAATTATCGATATTTATCCGATCTGTTTATTATTGCAATTAAATTTACAAATTCAATTCACCAATATTCTTTATAAATTAAAAGGAGTTAAATAAGATTATTAAATCCAATTAAATTAATATTTAATTCACAATTCAAATATTTAAATGATCACTATATTTAAGTAATCCTTATATATGCATATAAGTTGTCAAATTTCAAATCCAATTATTTAAATATTTAAAATCAATTAAGAATTAAAATTCAATGGTCAAAATTCTGGGTTGTTACATTCTCCCCCCTAAAAGAATTTCGTCCCTGAAATTCTCAAGGAAGAAAATGTCACCGAACCCCTAAGGTTTAAAAACTTATTTATTAAAATAAGTTATTAAACTTATTACTTAATTAATTCCCAAATATTATGGAAAATTTCGACAGCACCTCCTTTGCTTGGCTCGATCCGAAAAACTACAAATCGCAACTACAGGCCCAAAACTAATCAAAAGAAAACAAAAGCCAAGTGGCCTCCCGTATCTGGGGCAAAATCTTCAACCAAACAAAACACCAAACTTCTAAATCTACTACGTACCTTTTTGCGTTTAATTTATATTTTAGCAAGCAGTTTATTATCTCGATGCAAATGTAGGTGCACAAGAAGTCAAGTAGAAATCTCTTGCTTCCCTGTACTTACATAATCCAAAAGAGAGTCATACTGATAAAAGAGAAATATACTACCTATCTCTATCATAAATTCAAATAGCATAAGAAATATAACATTCATAGGCAATAAGGCAATATAATGAAACTGATAATAATAATAATGCACTCTACATGCAAAAACTAGCATGATATAAATCTACATACAGTGTAATATGAAATAAAGCTACATGCAATCAAAAAGCAACATATTAACCATATTTAACAAAATACATAGAATATCCTGTAACAAATGCTATGCATCCAATATTTTCAAACTATAAATTTTAGAACCAAATTCTCGGGTTTTATATTCAAAAATATATTTTAAAACTCCCTCAAAAAGAAATATATCAAAACTAGATCCAACATGACTAGGAGGGTGCACTCCCATTTCGAGCATGGTATAACTCTAAACAAAAAAAATGGAGCCTCCAGTGGTATTCTGGTATCTCCTAAAAACAATAGAGTAAATACACATGGCGAGCCTTAAAATGGGGAAACTCCCAATCGCGCTTTGATTTTAGTTATTCATCACAATAAATAAAAATATTGTAAAACACTTTGCAAATATTTATTGGAACAAATACCAATTTATACCGAAATAAAAATATTTCTAAAATACTTCGAATTATACTATTATTATTTCTTTCCATAATCATTCCAAAAATTTCTTTTAAAACAATTTTAAAACCACCGGGACTTAAGTCCTAATAAACAACAATTCAAAAACCTCTGTTTATAAATTCAAACTTTATGAAGTATGGTATATAAATAAAATGTTAAATGACTTATCCAACAAGATTTAGGATTTTCCTTAAGTTCACAAAATTTCTTAAGTCACATATTAAGTATACAATTATACTTAAGTCCGTATGATATACATAAATCATCCATACGCTATATTTGATCTGATCACTCGCTCGAATACATAAACTTCTACTTCCAAATTAGTATTGCTCACTCGAACTCTCTATGGTGGACTCCGATCAGATTCCTCGGTTTGAAACTTCTGTCCTCCTTGCGTAGTCATAAACTATGATAGATAATTTCTGTATCATATCGAGAATCTAAATCAAGTGTTTGCTGACAAGAATCATGTTAGAGATAGGAATATGTTCACTCTCTGAAATATAAATATAAAAATATCAAAATCAATATATGTATGTCGACATACAATCTGCCTGTATGTTGATATATACTTCAGATTTTTGAAAATCAGTTTTCCCTCTTAAATTCAAATATAACTATATAACCACCAAATTTAGAATTCTCTCTCATTTATCCGTCTTCTTCTTTCTGTAAATTAAAATAAAATTAATGGATTTCTCGAGTTCCAAACGTCCAAGAGAAGAGACTTCCCCTTTTAACTTCGAAACCACCACTCTAGGCCCCTTCCGAACCACCACCTTGGCCAAAGTAATCAAGGTTGAAGATGATCTAAAGCATATCCTTAACATGCTTTCAGAGGTTGTTCAAATACACCTCTTAAAAGAACAAGAAAAGTAAGAGTTCATTCTTCGGAATCTCCAGAAGCATCTAATGGATGATGCAGCCAATCCAATAATTATCGACGAAGAAACTCCTAATCTTGTCATTACCAACCTCATGAATGATAAAGAAGAAGAAGAGGAAGAAGTGGAGAAGGAGGAAGATGTCTCTAAGGATGATGATAAGTCAAATGTGTAAGAGAAGTGTGTTTCGATCGTGATGGAAATCTCATGGAACAAAAAGGAACATTTTGTCTCCACTATCCCTTTTGCCCCATCCATAAGTCTCCTATATTCGAAAGGACACTTTAATTTGTACGTTTAAGTTTGGCTTGTCTATATTTGGTTTGTTAGTATTGTTAGAATTTGATTTGGTTTGGTTTATTTAAGTATGAATACTTGGATAAATAATTTGATTTGTATAGTTTTAATAAAGATTGTCTTATCTTATTTATTTAAAGTCTCTATATATTAATTATCATATTACATCATGTTTAATATGCTTCAATTATTTTTAGTCCTTAATTATTTATTTTAACTCTACTATTTCTAAGTATTTTATTTAGGATGATTTTTATTTGTATCTTCCATTTTTGTTGATGACAAAGGTGGAGAAAAATATAAAATATACACATGCATATATTCATGGTTTATGTAACCCAAAGGGAGTTATATCATATTTTATACAAGAATATTTAATAGTTGTCATCATCAAAAAGGGGGAGATTGTTAATACCTTAGTTATTGATTTTGATGACAACAACCATATACAACCATATGCAATCATATAAAATATTGATACTAATGTTTTGCCAAGTTATATAGTATATAATGCAAAATATTACATAGGTATTGAATCGAAGCTATATTGTATAAAGACTCAAAAGATAGATATGAAGGCTCATAAGTACAAAGACCAAAATATGAAAATCTCAAGATTATAATTTAATGTATAGAGTCATAGTTTATATTGTCAAAGTCCTTGATAGCAATCTTTAATCTTTATCTCCTATCTTTATATCTTTTTAATTATCAAACAAAATAAATTTTCAAAAATAAATTTCAAAATATTTTATAAAAGTTTTTCAAAGTTCAAAATGTTTATAAATTATTTTACAAAGTATCAATTTTTTTACAAAGTATAGAATTTCCAAAACATTTTAAAAGAAACAAGTTTTCAAAATATACATGCATATGTCGACATATATACATAAAGTGTGTTGATATATATGCCGCCAATTAGGTTTTTCAAATTTTGAAAGGAAGTGTCTATTCATCGCAACTCTTGATGAACAGACATATTTGTTGATTTACTATATAAAGAGGTGTGCAAACGAACTTTTTAACAACTAGTTACTTATTTTCTTCTCTCTTCTTACTCTCGTGAAACTTTCATTGAAAAATAAATTCAAATATCTTCAAAATCATATGGAATCAATTTATACTTCTTTGTATTGATTAAATACTACTTTCTTACTACTTTGGAAATATCTCTCTTTTAATTCAAGGATCAAAGTGTTGTCCAAGAAGCTACAGGATCCATTATATCCAAAGGTCAAGAAATTGTCTTTGAAAAAACTATCAACTCTATTTGTATTTCCTTGGATGTGTTTGTAGCCCATTCAAATCAGGTAGGTGTGCTTAGTAGCTCGAAAATCTAGTTGATATGTTTGTAGCTCGTTCAAATCAAGTGAGTCTACCCTAAGCTCGAAAATTCAGGAGGGTGTGTCTTATAGCCTTGAAATCGAGATTGTATTTGGTTTTTCCTTTTGTTCGAATAAAGTTTGGCATTTGGAAAGAAATCTATACAAACAATTTTATGAGACTGGATGTAGCAAAAATCCGAACCAGTATAAAATCCCAGATATCATCTCTCTAACTCTTTACTTCGCTTTACTGCTTTATCCTACGGATAATTCAAATCGAAGCAATTTGATGTCTGACTCGGGCTTTTATATGTGATTGCATCTGTTGCTATTTGATAGTATAATTCTATGCTGCTAATCTATGATTTAATATTTAACTTAAAAAAATTTAAAACAATCTACATAAGTTAGAAAAAACTATTCACCCTTCTTCTAGTGTTTAATTAGCCTTAAGATCCATAATTCCGCAACCCACACTTGTTAATCTCAAACACCACACGATAACATTATTATCCTCAACTCTGCCTTTACCTTCCATTACCACTTCTTAAAATTATTGTTCTTATTCCACTTCTCAATTACTAATTGATAACCTGATGTCACATATGAGTCCCTAACCTTGGGAGCAACTACGGGAACTGAATTAACCTTTGATGTATTCATCCTCCAGACCTGCCATTCTATCAAACAATTTTTATCCAATTGCAAATCATACAGTTCTAATACCGGTTGTTAAGGAATTTTTTTTATGTCTATCAGTTTATCTCAAATTTCAATGGAATCATGTAGGACTAGGTATATGTAAGATAAAACAAACAAGTTGAACAATCGAACATAATCCGATAATCCACAACAAAACATAGAAAAAATAATGTAACAGAAAGTGGATAAATACAAAGATTTATGGTGGTTCCATTATCCACATGTGACTTTGAAGGAGAAATATTCATTTTTGATTTCAAGAAAAATTACAAAAAATTGGTATATCTATTTTAATGGAGATTTAATATAAGAAGAACTTAGAAAAATTACCCTTATCTCCTAAATTCACTTCGTATATTTTAATTTGTCAAATACATTTACGCATTTACACCAAGTTGTTACAACAAAATCATTTCAAGCAATGCAAATAATTCAGGTTAACCATTACAAAAGCATATGTTTCTCTTAGCAAAAGTGCATAACCAAATGCAGAATGACTGATCTTAGTTTTCATCAACTGATAGACATGTAGTTATCATTCTCAACATATGTATTGTAGTTTGATCCATTGTCATATTTTGACATGACAATTTACATAAAAGAAACACAAGCACATACATTAACCACACAAAAATAATCACACTGTTAAAATTTCATAACTAGGAGTCCCATATGGGTCCAAAAGCAGCAATCCCAGCTTTACTACAAGCTTAAACCACGTCCTTACTCCTTTGAGGATTACAAGTCACAGCCACCACCTCTACATTCCATTTCCTCACAGCCTTCATAGTCATCTCTACCACGTTGGGCCTCCCATAAACCATAGTATCATGTACAATCACTCCACCTTCTTCAAACCCACTCATCATTTCCTTTATCTCCCTCCCAAAATTCTCCTCCACTCATTTAGTCACCCAAACCAAACATACATCTGCATTCCCTTTCTGCAGTAGAAACAACAAAAACACACATATCCCAGACCCAGTGGTCACCAGCACGGCCCTTTGTACATGTTCACCAAGTAGGGCAGGCCCGCAAAGTGAATGCTTCGTACCCACAAATGGGTTGGCGGCTCGGTTACGAGTTCGCGTGTGTAGTCGCCCACTGCGCCCGCTAGCATCATGTACAAGTCCATGTTATCTGATATGATGTCGAACATGTGCTATTCTGAGAGTGGGGCCCATCTAATTCTTGCGAGGATGCCAGCTAGCACAGCTTCTATAAATTTAATGGAGGCGTGGGTTGAAGGGCATGTCACAGATATCGGGACACGTCATACTGTTAGCCATGGCAGGATTATGAAGACTATGATGGCGATTGTAATCAGGAATTCTTGATGCTTGATGAGGGTCAATATGTTGAGGTTGTTGTAGGATTTGGATTTCGGGTCTTACCCGGTTTTTAGGATTATGAATGCCCACAGTAGTAGCAATGTTGACCATCCCACAAACCTGTATATGTATATACACAAACGAGATTTTTTGGCACGTGAAATGCATTTACATATAAAAACCTTATATAACGATGATATAAAAGTGTTAAATTTTAATTTTTATATAGCTTTGATAAGTAAAAGTTGAAAATTATAAAGAATAATATTATTATCGTTATGTTGAGATTATGATTTGAAATTGTGATTTTATTTATGTATCAAAATTTTCACTTAGAAATATATGTTAATTTTTTTTGCAGTGGGATTTGAATTTTTGATATTTTATTTCTATATCTGTGTATTTTTGGAACTTCGCGGTCAGACCAAAAAATTGTTCTTTTGTTCTAATTATTAATAAAGATATATATATATATATATGTATATGTATATGTATATGTATGTGTGTATATATATGTGTGTGTGTGTATATATATATATATATAAATATATATGTATATATATATATGTATTTATCTTTTTTCATTACATTTTTGATGGAATGGTACAAGACAATATTGGATAAACTGCTCTTCTGTTACTAGTACATATCCAGTATAGTACATACAGAGAGAAACTAGATTTGACTTACAAGTGAATATCATCAAATTTTACTTCATTAACATGGGAACTCTGATCAAGGCTCCATTTGGGTGTACTAGTCATGAAGGATTTTGATCGTAGCGGTTTTGACCGTCAATGATCTCAGCGGTTTAGATTTGTTTACACGTAGTATTGCTATAGCCAACCAATACACCTGAGAGTGTAACATACAACGGTTTGAAGAGTTTTCAACTAAATTAACACTATAGGTATATATCCTTATATTTATTCTTTAGTTTTGTCAAGATTAATTTAATTTTCAATATGATTATTGGTGTATAAGATTAATCCAATTTGCGCAAGCACAAATTTAAAAAAAATGACATTTGCACAATTCAAATTTGTGCAAACCTTAACTTAGCGAAATCTAAATCTATTTTTCTAAAAAGTTTCACTTCAGATCTAATGTTGAAATTGGTTTTTTAAGGTTTATAAGCAAAATTTGTCTTTTTTCTACCAAATTAGAAATATTCTTCTGCTATAGTTAAACTTTAATAAACTCAACATGAGTTTGGCTTATCTTTTACCAAATGCATATTTCACACATCATTAAACAACCTCTTAATCTTTCAATCTTCCATTAAATAATGTAATTATTTCATTTGAATAAGAGATGTGCGACGGTGATTTCATGGAGCAGTAGGCATATATAGTAGGGTGATAAAGGATATACTTTCATTCAATTTAAAATGCCTAAAATTCATTAGGCAGATTTTTAAGGTGTTTTTCTATTATAGAAAATTGCTATAAGAATTAATAATAGTAGTAGTTTACTTGTGTGTTCTTTCAAAGACATTGTGATGAAGATGGCAAATGAGAGGAAAGGTAGCATTGTAGGAGAGATAGATAAGCGAAAGAATAGAGGAAGAAACAACAATGATTCCACCCAACAACCATTTATATTGATTCTCAAAAAACAATTGTTTACAATTAACCCACCAAATAAAAGTAAACAAAACAAAAATAGAATCAATAACCTAATTGAGAAAGAGTCTTGATCTCTATAACAATGGCTTCTTAGTGTTTGGAGAAGAAGAACAAAGATGAAAGAAGAGAGAAATACCAAATATTTTTCCACACTTTTCCACTCCCTCTTCTAGGCTCTATTTATAACATCAATTACTTAGTATCCAAGTTAATATTATATGGCAAAAAATAAATTGATTAGCCAATTAGAGAGAGAAATAAACATAACCAAATATGCTTATTAATTAGGGAAAACAAAATTTTCCAACTCGACACCCGTCTACCACTTGACATGAGCTCTCCACATGGTCATCATTGATACCTCGAACATAATCAAAATGAAGAGCCCTATCGAAAATATGACTACCAACATGTATATCAAAAGCAGTGCACATATTCACCTCACCATCTACCTATTCACTAGGCTCTTCAACTGTCACTGGCTTCCTATTATTGACCACACGAACGACCAAACTATAAAGGTTTCTATCATTTAATACCCCTCTCATGACTGCTCTTCTTCACTCTCAAAACTCCACCTCGAGTCTCATAAGTGCAAACACGGTCCAGCTGACCAAAAGAAATGAGATTATGCGAACTAGTAGGAACATGCCTCACATCCGAGACTTCTCTAACCACACCATCATGCATACAAAACCTGATAGATCCAATACCACAAACTAGTAGCTCTACTCCATTGGCGGTCCTAATCATGTCGACGGTCTTCTTATAAGAAGAAAAACATCTCACATCACTACATATGTGAAAATTAGCACCCGAATCCATCTTCCAAGGCTTAACATCATTATTGAGGACATCACGAGAAGTATCATTGTCGCTACCTTCAACTATGTCCGCCCATATATTGGTTCACTATCACTATGTATAGCCTTCTTTTAATCCCTTTTATATGCTTTACACCAGTTGTGCATGTGACCCTTTTTATGACAATAATAAAAAAAGATACTTTGCAACATACCTTTACCATTAACAACGTTTTTCTTCGGTTTTGTATCCAACTTTAAATCTCTTGCTACTATAGCCTCATCTTCAACTAATTTCATAACCCATTCCTTTTAAGTTCTTCATTAAAGAGATTATTCCGGACAGTATCCAAAGAGATAGTTCCATTAGCATTGAAGTTACTTAATGACACAACCAATGTTTTCAAAATTTCTGTAAGCAAACTCATCGACAAAAGAGCTTGTAATTCTTTATCAAATTTGACATCCATACTTGAACAGCTGATTTCTTACATCTTGAAATTCGTTCAAATGGTCTGCTATAGACTTCTCTCCATCATGCCTCAACTGAACCAATTTTTGAACAAGAAAGCCATACTGGTAGTAGTTTTTTACTCACATAAAGATACCAACTTGTCCCATAAAGCCTTTGTGGATTTACAACTAGCCAAATGGTGGAAAACTGAATCATCAAGATATTGATGAACCAAAGCAATCGCCTTCTTGTCCATCTTCTTCTGTTGTCCCTCCTCTATATTTAAGGGTCTCTTTCCATCATCTTCAATTGGGTTATGAAGATCATTGAGATATAAAACATCCTCCATCTTAGGCTTCAAAATACCATAATTTTTTCCATTAGAACAGCAATCTTCGAGAAGGAATTAAATCTGACATATCAAGAATTATATAAATCCAAAATTATCCTTAGCCTTGTGATGATCTAGCTCTGGTACTAATTTGTTTGGATTTTTGTTACGCAAAACCTAACAAAGGATAAAATTATTGTTGAAGCATATCCTAGAACCTATATCACCCCAAGTACAAGGGATAATATTAGATAAAAATAATAATCTTTGAAGATAAACAATGGTGAGATATATCTAAAACGCAAAGAAATCAAGAGAGCAACACACAAGATTTTACCCAACGACTATTTAAATTGATTCTCAAAAAATAATTGTTTACAATTAACCCACCAAATAAAAGTAAACAAAACAAAAATAGAATCAGTAACCTAATTGAGAAGGAGTCTTGATCTCTATAACAATGGCTTCTTAGTGTTTGGAGTAGAAGAACAAAAATGGAAGAAGAGAGAAATACCAAATACTTTTCCACACTTTTCCACTCTCTCTTCTAGGCTCTATTTATAACATCAATTACTTAATTCCCAAGTTAATATTATATGGTAAAAAATAAATTGGTTAGCCAATTAGAGAGAGAAATAAACATAACCAAATGTGCCTATTAACTTGGGAAAACAAAATTTTCTCTTTCTTTTGCATATTTGTTTTCTTCTATTTGTGATTTTGTATCACCAAAATTAAACAGCAAAAATTAAACATGCAACAGAAGATAAGCCACAATTACTGTGTATTCTTCCAAGTGATTGTAAAAGAGAAGTCACGACTATTTTAATGAAAAGAGGGACGTAGTTTCTACCAAAGAGTTTCACAGTAAGCCAAAATACTATGCGGGGAAATGCTTAACTTTTGCACAAGGTTAGTGCAAGAATGTTTGCCATGCAGAACAAGGCATGTCTTTTCTTTGCATAAGAGAAGTGGTTTATGATGGCAAGAACGAGCATTATCATGCTGAGTGTGAAGCACACCATGAAAAGGCGCTTGTACACCATGAATAAACCTTGATTGAGTAAAATCACTGATAAATTAGATTGGTTGTTCTTTGGTTTGGCAGGCTTTCCGGTATATATAGATTTTTCATCTTGCTTTTCAACATCAATTTTCTTTTACAACTTCTTCTTCTTCATTATCATCATCTTCATTGTCTAGGTCGCAAAAATGGCTACTAGTAATACTATTGGCCAGACGATCGAGTAAAGGAATGATACAGAAGGATGAGTTTTGGGAACATGGAAGCCATATCCATCTTCCATTTTGATTGTCGACGGTGATGTTTTCCATTGCTTAAAGGGTTTGTGGCTTTATTTCAAATGAAATGTCGTGGCAACTTACTGACCTTGGAGGTGTTTTTAGTTTCTCCATTAGTGGATGGAGTAGTTGAAGGAGAAACGGATTATGCAAATGATGAGTATATATTAATTAGAATATGAGTTGTTTATAGTGTGCTTGATATAATGTTCATGGTGCTTATATAGTAGAAAATGTTTGAAGTAGTAAGTGTTTGGTGGTTTATAATATTTTGAAATGAACTGTTAAGACATATGTGGGAGGAAGTGGTCGGTATAAAAGGTGCATTTCAGATGTAATGAATGGTTTGTAGTGTGGATCTTAGGTATGCACCAAATGGACTAGTAAAAGTGACCCGCCTTATATTTCTTTTGCTACAGAAGTTGTAAAGAAACTTTTCACAGCTATTCAACAAGCATATGGACTAGTAAAATTGATATTGATGTACAAGACACTAAATCCCATAATCATAGTGCAACAAATCATATTATCGTACAAAGTAACCCTATACAAAGTGAGTTCAATTCCTCTCTCCCCTTATTGTTTGTCCCCTGTGCCATAAACAATCACAACCATCCATCACAATAAATTGATAAATCAGTGAGATCCGCCGTTTTAATATATGATTGATGATAAAAAAATGAACAGTTGAGATACATGTGGCACACGAGGACAGGGAAGAAGGGGAAGAGAATTTGAGCTGATACAAAGTGTACCTAATCATATGCCTTTAATTACAACAAAAAAGGAAAATGAAATGCAAAAAATGAAAATGAAAACGGGAAAAAAATAAAACGTTCAATCCAAAATTACTTCTTTATAATTAAAAACTTTATAAAAATATCTCATAAACATTCAATAGATATAAGTTGAACTTATTTCATTAAATTACTTCAACATTTTTGGAGGTAGGGTATCAAAATTACGTTTTAGGTATTTTATAAACATTAAATGGTGTAACTTAATGTTTTTAGGTTGCCGAGCTTGATTTACTTTGGCGGTTGACTCGCGGTTACAATACAAAAGAAATAAGCTTTCCCTATGTCAAAATGTCATAGCTAGGGTGTTTCAAAAACAAAACTCTCACGTCGTGCTTACGCTAATTAAAGCATCAAGCATGTGGGAAAATATTTATCCATGCTTCTCCTATGACTTACATGGAACTATTTCTGAAGCTCTCTCTTTGTTACAGTTTTCAACGGCATACCATGGATTTGCTATGTATTCCTATATTTTTCAACATCATATTTACCAGTTTCCTATGCTAACGTTTTCCATCTCCATATCTATGGATTTCCTATATTATTTTTTTCAATGTCATACTTACGGACTTTCAATGCCATTGTTTTCGAACACTGGGATTATGAGTTCCCTAAATTTCGAATTTTCATTCGTCATTCCGACTCCATTCCGAAGCTTTTTTGTTATATTTTTACCATGTTTCTTTTCCTTAAACCCAAATCAATACAGAATTATACACATAGTCAACCAACCATGCCAAATAGTTAATATTATTAATTATAGGTAGTTTACTGGTAAATAAATTATGATAACAAATATTAAATAATGCCAAGGACCACTGTCTCAAGTGGTAAGATCTCTATATTATGGTTCTAGAGGCCTTGGGCTGGACCCCTAAGACACTATAATGAGTTCTCTGCTTAAATTAAATAGTTATCCATCGTTTGTAAGGCTATGACTTGTCGAACAAACTCAATGTAAGAATTGTAAGATAGACGAGTCTTAACACCTACTAGTGAAATCGAAAGACTTTAATGTTTCGTCTTTGTAATAACCCGCACTTCCTGATACCCCGATCCAAAGACTAGTATGACTTACGAACTCGCGGCATGCTAAAAAATACGAGCTGCTAGATTTTTATAACATTTCAAAGCACAACTATAAAGGCAAATTCTTAGAGATTTTAGAAAATATTCTAAAAATACATAATTGCCATATTCAGTGTCATATACATTGTTTTCAATGTATGATATAAGTTTTACATACTTTTAATATAATAAGTAACTACATTATGAACAATAAAGAACACGAGAACCGACAATGTGTAGCTCCTTTCTCCACGTATTATGCCCAATCAACTGTTAATCTGTCATTTTGTGGTGGGGAAAAATGAAAAGAAGAGGGGTGGGTCAAACAAAAGTCTGGTGAATAGTACATGTTTAATATATGGTTATCATGTGCAGTTAACTTTATATCTACTCTAAATGCCCTGGGGTGTCCTATAAGTGTCTGTGTCATCCTAGGGTCTATTTCTTAAGGGTTTTACCTAAAACATACCTACACTACAACTTGTGTAGACTATTACTAGGATCGAACCATTAAGCAACAGCGCGAAAGCATTAATTGTCTAAACTAATACAATACCGATTGAACCTCAATGCCTAACGATCGGCCACCGCTCCTAAAGCTACTCAATATGAAAACACTAACACTAGGCTACCAGGTAATAGACTTTCCCCTAACTACGACCACACAAAACTTCACTATGCATCATGGAGGAACCCGCAATGCCGACTCAGCCAAGTATCTTATCGTCCACATCTCTATCCACCTCTCGATTTTAGTGTACGCCTCTTATAGCATTCACCGGTGTCCACCCTTCGATCTGTACCACATCACATCAATATCTATGTGTACCGGGACTCTTGTTGTGTCGGGACTACCCACTTCATCAGGCATCAGTAACTGTTGCATGTTCTCCGTAGAACATTATGTGAGTGTTATTTGCGATAAAAATCGCTCCAGGTTGGGTAATCGACCCCCATTGGTTAAAGAACATTTACCCAATACTTCAACATCGTAGCATCATCTCATAAGGAACTAGCTTCCCTACAGCTCCTAACATACGTACAAATAGCCCTAAATAGGCTCACACAATAATTAACATTCATATTAATTTTCATTACTAACCTAGGCCTTAGGCCTAGGTTCAAGTTCTACGTTTTAGACAATAATCGGTCAACTGTTACACCCTTTCGGTCGACTACTCAAGGTGAGGATCGATCGATCATGTACCAAAAATTAGGGTTTGTTCGTCTATTTGATTCGATTTAATTACTGTTAATTTTTATTAATTAGCATATACGAACGAACCCTAAGCAATTAAGTGACCATTTTTCCTTGAGATTATACCATATTTTCATTGGTTTGGTACTTGTGCATTTAACAGATTTTATATTAACAACTGACCAATTTTATGGTTGCAATTAAAAAGTGGTTCACAGGTTTATCGATTTACGGTAACTTCAATTTCTAATCTAGATTTCAAGTATAACAATTAGGTTTTACAATTTATTGTTCAAATTACCAACACCCTAAATCAATTAGAATAGGTTAAATTAACTGTAATAAATCAACTTACTAAACCTATTCCCACTAACCTTAGATCCAAGCTCTACCAACATGCTCCGTTAGAGAATTGCCCTCTGTAACTTGCTCCTTCCAGATTTGATCTACTATTTTTTTTTTGCTTTGATTTTATTTTAATTTTTAAAAGAAATTTTGGAATGGAGAGGAAGAATTTTGACAGAGTTTCGGTAGTCTGTAAGTTTTCTACTGATTTTAGGGTTAGGCTAGGTTTAAATTTATAGAAGTTCGGGACAAGTTTGGGATGTTGGATCTGGTCTGGAGAATATTTACTATCATCTCGTTCGCTCGTTTGGGATGTTGGATCTGGTCTGGAGAATATTTACTATCATCTCGTTCACTCATCACAAAATGTGCCAGCTAAGTAAAATAATTAGGTCAATCACATCCGTTCATCTCGTATAGAACCCATGATTTAACAACATGAACGGTCGACCGCCTCACCCCCTCGATCGGCTGCTATCGGTCGACCATCGATACCCTAGGGTCGACTGGTCGTAGTTTTAATTTTGTTTTTTTTTGTTTTAAAGTTTATTTTATTTTTAATTTTTTAAAAGTTTGTAACTTCTCCGTACTAACTCCGATTTCAAAGTGATATATATGAAAATCATCCAAAAAAGCTATGAAAGCAATAGTGTAAGTTTTGTAGCAAATTCAAATGTTTGTGAAAATTTATTTTGGTTCTTGTTTTATTTAAATTTAATTTTCATATTAAATTTCCATTAAAATTTCGGGGTGTTACTGTCTTAAGGTTTGAAGAAACATAAAAGACTAGTGGGAGCCTTATTAGATAAATGAAATGACAATATTTAACCTTTCTAGTATTGTAAGAACTTCTGCTATGAATAAATTATAATACTCTACATTGATAAATTTATGCAATTAATATAATTGATAAAATGTTTATCAATTAAAATATATAAATGAACTGAATTAATATTGACAAATAGAAATATAAAATATACTTACCAATAAAATTTTGTTTGTTGTCTCATGCAAGCGCATAATTATACAACCATTAAATACGTTCGTAATTTGGTCACTTATGAGTTTACGTGCCTAAGGCTGTATATTGTCCTCAATGAGTTTTGAACTCTAAAAGCAATACAAGAATATGGATATTTGATGCATATACAATCACATATAAATGTTATATGGTGCATAGTCATAATTCATAATGTACGAAACCTCGATGAAAATAGTTCACTGGAATACGCAAGTAAACTATAGTGCGAGATAGCGTGTTCAATTTGATTGATTACAATAACGACCTTGTTATGTTAAACATAACATTGGACCAAAGCTAATAGGCAAATCTAAGAATTTGATTACTAAAAGGCTAGTTTGATCGATTTACGTAAAGTACAATTTATTTGATAACCTTAAAAGTTAAGGATGACCAAATCGATTGAATGGTTCGACTGTTATAAAGAGTTTTTTATGATATTCTAGTAAGAATTTCCTTTGAATGGTTTGACTGTTTAGAAAGAAAATCGATTGTATAAGAGTGGATATAACCTAAGGCACGGTTGGAATGAAAAGAGTGAATGGTCACTTCTGCTTCAAAATGAAATTCAAAAATAAGAATTGTAAAATAATAATAGATGATTAACATTGGAATAAGAAATATGATTTTTGTTTTGAAAATTATTATCACATAGAAAATTATTTTCTATGATATTTATTTCTTTGAATTTAAGATACTTGATTTGAAAATTCTTGACTGTAAACCAATTATAGTAAATGAAATAAATAGCCTATATTAAGTGGTTGAATGAAGCTTCATATTTCATATGCTATTATAGTAATGGTACGAATAGTGGGAGCATGCCATATAACACATATTGACCACATCAAGTTACGAAAATTATTTTCATAAATCGTACCAAATAGTATTTATGAAATAATAATAATTTTTTAATACTGACTAAAAATAGACATAATTTTATTTCAATATTAATATTATGAATATTCATTATAAAATAAAACTATAGTACTGGTATTTGTGATGCGTTGGAAAATACAAAAGTATTTAAATTTATTTGCAATTATTTTGGAATTATGGACTAAGCCACAATTTTAAGAAATAATTTTTGATTATATGATTATGAATCATATGGTAATAGTAAATTATATCTTAGACAATTAAAGGCCAATCACCCGTTCAGTAGGATCAACATAAGAGTTGATGAACTCTATGGATTAATATATATATATATATGTGTGTGTGTGTGTGTAATTAAAAGCCTATTAATTCCAAAACGGTTTCAGATACGTTGCTATATTCACTGATGAATTATCACAAACATGAACATATGTATATGATTCACATGTGGTATGCTAATGATGAGTTTATAGAATATAAAATAGAAGTAAATAAAATAACGTACAATAGAGAATAAAATGATTTATTTTGATTAATTAGGTGAGTATATATTGGAAAGAGTTCTGAACGTATATAAAAATGAATAAAAATTCAGTCTCAAAAGTCACTCCTCCTTATGATACATAACGATGCATCGATAAGGACTAAATCGAAATTTGTTGGATTAAGTATGATTAATTGTGAGTGAAGTTGATTTAACTTCTTTCTATAAGGTCGTGTACTTAATAGTAGTACACAATATTAAAATTAACTTCATCTAAATAATAGTTTAAGAAATCATAAAATATATGGGTTTATAAGAAACCCCAATATATCATAGGCCAAAGAGTTGGCAGGTTGTGTGAGTCGAAAGACTGCATGTAATAATTGTTCATGAGGGATCTTGTATGAATCGACCCAAAAAGAGTTTGGTAATGACTGTCATTTGATGACCAATTTATATTTTGAACATAAGCATTGTAAACTAGAACCAAATCAGTTTTATATATAAGGTAAATTATAAAGTGTTTGTGAATACGTATTCCATTACACTAAGAAACAACTATTGGTTCAAGAAATACACACTTCGTAGCGAAGGAATTTCTTTTAAAATTATTGGTAGTAAAATGGATTTGGATACGAACCAAAGATGAAATTAACCACGTGGGATGAAATGAAATTAACCAAACCTAAATATACGTAATGCATTAGAATGTCTAATAAATATTCTTGCACATTATAGAGAAACTATGAGTTTCTTATCAGCGTCGAGAATAGATACTCCTCGGTTGTCAATTAAACCATTAAAAGAATCGACTTTACCATATGGTATGATGCATAAATCTAAAAGGATTCCAAGTATGCTATCAAAATATGATTTTTATAGTTATATCCAAACGGATATGATCCAATAGTTGTGAATGTGTCTTCAAGAGCAAGACTAATGCGGTTGTAATATAATGAGCAACGCTGATAAGAATAACATAATAAATTTCAGTTGTTGAAATTAGTGTGATAGATTCATCATTCAACTTGCTCAAGTTAATTCGGATTTACTCACAAAATTATCCCTTGTATGAGTTTGTGTTTTGGGACATATGAGTTGAAAAAAAAAATTCTAAATAATAATTTAGAATAGACTATTTGTGCATAACTACCAAAGTGTCTCAAAATCAGTGGAAGCGATATTGAGTTTCTAAGTTTTCAGATATGATCCAAGAAATGGTACAAAAGCAACATTCTATAAGAATTAGAATTGGGTAAATATTTTGATGGAAATATTAAATAGTTTGATTTTTAGTCAAAATGTAGAGGAAGCATGTGTCCATAAGAAAGAACCATTAAAAGAACATAGATATTTCTAAATTATGAATAAACAATATATTGTTGATTATTAACGATGTACTTTTGTTAAAATCAGTAATAGTTTGGTTGTTTAATACTTGAAATTAGATTTGTATATTATATATTTTATACTAAGTATAATGAATGTTGGGAATGTCTCAAACGATATTCAAAGACACCTTATTAAAATATTTAATATGGAACATGTAAGATAGAATCCTTATGTATCGATAATAAGAATTATCATATATGTTGTATTGTCTATAAGATCATTTTACATATGTATTTGACGCATGAAGTAAATATTAAATCCAAATTAAGATCACTAAATGGCAGTTTAAAATGTTCTCGAGTATTTACGAAATACTAGAGAATTGTTTACAGAAACAACGAACTATTTATGAAGGAGTGTTCAGACTCAAACTTTATAAGTACTATCGAGTATAATATGTCAATATTAAATCATGTTCAAACCTTAAATAAGAAACTTTAAGTTGTAAATAGTAAAACGAAAGGTTGTGGCAGATTCAACGAAAGGCTAAGTACATCGTCTTGAATAGCATCAAAATAAAAGCAATGTATAAATATAAATGTACAAATTTATAGCTGAGCTAAGGGTGATTCCAAGTATTGAGAATACTATATCATTATTATATGATAGTAATGTAATAATAAGAGCTCACTAGAAGTCAAGAAACATACTCCGAATAGTTCCATATGATTTGGGTAGTTTATCAGAATCAGAGAGAGTTGATTGACAGAGTAGATGATTAAAACAACATATCAGATCCATTCAAAAAAGTCTAACACGATCAATTCTCATCAAACTGATTGAAGGGATGGAATATAAATCCCATAATTGGCCCTAAGTGCAAGTAAGAGAATGATAGAGTTAGGGGTATGTCCTAGGAGCAATTATGTAATTTGTTACATATATCTAACCCGATAACCAATTTGTTCGAAATAAAAGGTGTTTTCTTTCTATTACATGCTTGATATAAATGTTATATTAATTAGTTAAGTTAATTAAAAGTATATTTAATAGAAAATCCATGAATGGTATGTTTTGTGAAAGTAGTTACAAAGTGTTGTAACAATAAGTAATTTATCACAATGAAATTAAATATACCGTTTTAAATATTCCTAGTCAAGATATGTCGAGAATAGATATCGATACATCTGTTAAGACTAGAGTACGTAATGCTTTCAAAATGTTGAAAAGTGTATTGCTCGTTTGGGGGTACCAAGGGGTTACTTACTGATAGTTATTGGATAATAATGGAATGAGTCACTCGATAATTTTTCGTTGGTTTATATAACTAAGGTCAAATAGAAAATATCAATTTGATAATATTACACAATTTCGTCGACTATAAAATATAGTCGATCTTCAATGTGGGAACTTCACTTTGATTATAGTCAAATAATGGCACAGTGTCGATCGAACGACTATAGTTGAGTCCAGTGTAAGCATTGGGAGGGAAACATTATTCAAGAGACAATTAGTCTCCTCAATTATATGAGGTTAATATCATGATCAACTGAAGTTAACTCAAAGTCAAAGTCTCTTGCCAGTGTAGTTCAGTTAATAATAATTGTTATTATTACAGCAAGGATTTTGTTTTTGGACCATAAAGTTGAATATGGATGATATTAGAATTTTAACCATTATTAAATTTCATAAATCCTAATGTAATATAATTTTAACGAAGAGAATTGGTGTAAATAATTTTCATAGTGGGTACCGCTTAAAATATTAAAATTAAGTTTTACCAAAAAAATGTATAAGCGATAAATTCAACCAAACCGTCACACCACTAGTTAAGATGATGTGTGAACGTTAATATTCGAATTGTTCATTATCAATCGCTAATTGAATTTATACCCACAAGTCGGATAACTGCATTGATAGATTCTAGGTGCCATTAGTATTTTCTAGGTGGCAACAATAATTAATTAGATGCGTATATAAAAGTTATATATGTACGAATCGATATGCATATAAATTAGATATAAATATGATTAATTGCTAATGGATTTGGAATGATTTAAGGGGCCTTATCTAGCAGCTATAGGAGAGCTAGAGAGGGATAAAGATTCAAAAAAATTGGATCTTGATTTGGTAATAGAGGGGAAAATCAAGGAGAGAATATATCCTTTACTCTCTTTATAGAAGATCACACTACCCATCATTGTTTAGACCACTTTTTGCTCTCCCTCTCTTTTATGATAACTGCCATTTCTAGCCCTCTTAGGTCAGATCCAAACACCAAATAAAAAAATAAAAAATGATTCTCCAAGCAGTTGCAAAGCTAGGAGCTCGAATCAGGATCGGTTGTAGAAAAGTCTACCAATCAAGGTGCAAATCCAAGGCAACATTTTTAATATAACATCCTATAATCTATGATTAATATGTCGTTATGCTAAAATACTTAATTAATATATATTTGAATGATTTATATGCAAAATCATTGTCATGTTTATTTGTGTTTTCATATATATGTATATGTAAATATAATAACACCCTGTGATTTTATGATAATTAATTAAAAAGAAAATTTATTAACAAATGATTAACACCCAAAAATAGGATGCCATAAATATCAGAATTTGACTATGAAACTTGAACCATTGGGTCCGTGGTGATTTTATGATCAACTTTCATATATAATGTTTTCCGATCAGGGTTCATACGGAAAACTTATTAACGTTTGAATTTTCGAGTTAGAATGAATTATATATGTAATTAAGGTAACAATAATAATTAAACAACGTTAATTACCATCAGTTATACTTAACAGATAATTAATGTTGCTTAAATGTTAAGACAATGATAATGGGAAGAAAATTATAATGGTTGTGTAAACAAGGAATAAAATACACAAAATCAAACAACGCTAATTAATCACACTTAAAACAAAAGAGCGATCGACCCTTGATGCACCTAGGTCAACCGGTAGTGGTCGACCCAAGGCAAGGGGTGGTCGACCGTTGGCTGAGTAAAATCGACTGTAACTGTTGGCCAAATAGCCCGGATTTAATAGAATTAATATGACGGCTGGCATTGATCTGAACTCCTATTAATATAGATCTAGACCCTCACTTCTAAACTCGTATTTTCGGAGTGACGCAGAAGCTCTGTCATTTTCTCTTCTCCTCCAAATTCTAAATTAATTGAAATAATGATAGATTGTACATATATACAATTGGAGAATCGTAGAAGATGATTGAGGAAGGGAATAGGGTCAAATCAAATCTCCTAAGCCAAGGTAAATTGTTAAATCTGGATTTAAGATATAAATCAAATTCCAAATCTCTTCTCTAATCTAGATCTCTGATAAATCTGTATACGCTTGCAGTGTGTAAATCTAAATAGCGAGAAAAGGGAGTTAAACTGGAATAATAGGGATTAGATCTGGAGATTTGAAAAGCTAAAAAGTTGAGTGGGAAATTATATATTTTTATATAATATTAGATTTATATCGTTGTAAATTGATCTTGTATGCCTGAAATATAAATTGGAGTTGTAGGCTAAAAATTGTATACGTGAAATAAAATTGTAAACTACGCCTTCATATTCTGTTATTGTTAACCTAAAATTGTATATTGCATGTATCTGGAAAATATTGGGTATTGATAATCCATGAATTTAGTCTTTGAAATTTATACAATATGTAATAGCTCTAGATTTTTGAATTTGGGGGAATTAAGTTGAAGTACAAAAATTTGTATATTTTTATCCTCAAGGACACGACCTCAATATTTTTACCACAAGGACAAATATTCTCCTAAAAATTAATCATAAGGACAAACATTCTTCTAAAATTATTCATAAGGACAAACATTTTTCCAAAACTGCTACCCAACTAAAAAATATACCTAAAAACTGCTACCGATAACTACAAACTGATACCTAAAAATTGCTATCAAAAACTAAAAACTGATACCTAAAGAAGGTTGTCCTTCAGGCTAAAATACTGAAGGCCTATCCTTAAGGCTAAAATGCTGAGAAATTTTGTCCTTGACAATAATTTCCTGTTTAATTTATTAGATTATATAGCATGTTGCGATGTGAATTTCTGTACATTATTAAGTTTTATATCTATAAATAAAAGTGTAATGGTTGAAATAACAAGAAATTCACCTAAAAAAGATGGTAAAATAGGGATAATTATCATATTTTGTACTGTCTATTTTAATAATTATAAAAAGATAATTCCTTGTAATTATAAACTTAACAAAATTTTATTTTTAGATAGATATAGAAAATTTACATTGTTAACCATTCCATTTGGGAGAAATGTGATTCCAATACATTAAAATACAGAAATCCCTAAGGATAAATTAAAAAATGTAAATGTGACTAAAACAGTCAAAGAAGAAAAATGTGCTATATAAGTAAAATGTGAGCGAAATAAAAAAGACAAGTCATAATTTGAAATAAAAAGGGTATAGACAGTCCTCTAAAACAAAGTAGGAAATTAAAGGATAAAAATGAATAGAAACAGAAACAGAAATAGGAAGTTAAATAGTGATAAAAGAAAGCGGTAAATGACCCTAAACTAAATAAGATGCAAACACACAAGAAATAGAGAAATATTGTTAACAATAAATAATAGAGGCACAATAATTAAATAAGAAATGAAGAAATATATAAATACACACACATATATGAACATATATATATATGTGTGTGTTTATATATATGTATGTATGTATGTATGTATATATGTATGTATATATGTATATGTATACACATATATGTAGCCTCAAGTATGCGTTTATGACGGACATGAGTTATTAAAAATTAATAAATAACTTAAATGGATAAGAATGACATTGTCATTAGAATGAGTTGAAATGCGAGGTCAGTAGTGTTACAATATAAAAATCTATCCACCGCAAGGAGCCACCAGCACTTGTGTAAACATTATACTGATGTGGGATATATTTAACCATAGGATTGGACATGTATGTACGCTTGCATATAGGTGAAGCAATACCCTCGGTAGAGTTTGGTTCAATAAATTAAAGGGAGGGTGTTGCCTTGATTGCATTAGGCAATCTAAATAGGATGGTGAGCGGCTTGACGCTATGTCAATATGTGTTGGTACCAAACCAAGAGCAGGAGCTGTATATAGGTTGAGTGCGTCATTGGTCCTGCACGGTCAATGGGAAAGACATGGTTACCCCTAACTAACTATGCCTCCTACTAGGGTAGGTCACGTTAGGTAATGCACCACCACAGTTGTTTGCTAGTTTGTTTGTTAGGGCAAGGCTAGTTAACTTATAAAAGAGTTCTTTCAAAAATGAATATGCTAGTCTGAAGAGCCAAGTCCTCTATAGTCAATGGTGCTAAGTTCACACTAGGAAGAAGACAAGTATCAAATCCCCAAAACAAGATAGAATACTGCTAAGCTATTGCGATGTCGTATTAGGCACTACGAGACGCACGATGAGGCGTAAACTGCCATTAAGAGATGGACACAGATGAAGAGAATGAGACACACCGATGAGTCAACATTTCGGGTTCCCCTCCCTAATGCATAGTTGTACAGGTAGTCGTAATACGAGATGTAGTTCCATACGAATTTGATATTGTGTTGATAATGGATCCTAATGTGGTACTAAATTACGGATACTAGCAGGTGTAGTACTTTGGTCCAAAGGGGGACTGTGGAACTTATATATTTATATATATACATATGTATTTATGGTCTACCTTGGATAGATAAGGTGTATCATACGCATACATGGAGTCGAGACGACTTTGTAAAAATTAAAAGACATAACATGTAATGGAAGATAATCAGCAAAAACTAGTGTAATGTGAAATGTATAATTCACCACTCACCAAAACATTATTGTGACCTTGTCCTTATTACAACCCACATGATAGCATTAGAGGTATAGGTACCGGTGCAAGACGGAAACAGTAAAAGGACATGTTTCCTTAAGCATGCTCGACACTTGCACGAACACCAAATATTAGAAATCTCAATCTTGGTCAGTAACTATATGATTTATTATACTTTACTATTCTACTGTAAGTTATATCGATAGCGCTTTGATATGCATTTATTTTTTTATTTATAGGATATCAAATCAACGATCCGCACTTCGATGGACTTGGGTTTTTGATTTAGCGAAAATTCGGGCCCATCGGGGTGCTGGTTGTTACATTTTGTGTCAAAGCCAGGTTATTCGATCTTGAAATTAGGAAACATTGAGTGAACGTAGTAGTATTTTGCCTATAAATATAAATATATTATATGCCAAATCCTAAGAATTCCGAGTGTGGAGTAGTTTTAACAATATACTGAAATATGGATAAATCGATTATGCGTTGGAAAAATGGAAGAAGTTGAAGATGTACACCTACCACGAATACCCCACGGGAAATATGTCGTGTGGAAAAGCGTTGACATTAAGAGAGCATGAGTACAACATATGGAAGGTCCCTAAAGCTAGAATATACGTGACTCCCTAGTCTGGCCCCGATGGCCCAATGGTTAAAAATTCCCATATGATTGCCGATTAACAATGTACAGTAGGTCCAGATAAAGGGAAAATAAGAATCCATATGTTGTAGATATTTGGAAGCAATGGAGTTCCCGAAAGATGGTGTGAAATAGCACTACACCATAGATGACCTTCTGCAACACAAAAAAAAAGTTGGCTCAGGCCCGAAAAATGTTGCCATAGGTCTATGGCAACACTTTTAGGGTGATGCAATTTTTTCCGTTGCCTTAGACCTCAAAGGCAACATTTTGACTATCTAAGGCAACATAAGTAATATTGTTGCAATAGAACCCTATTTGGGTCTATGGCAACACCCATAGGTATCTGTAGCAACATTCCAAAAATTTTGCTATAGATATTAACTTTCTGAAGTTGTGGGGCCCACAATGTAGAGCATATTTGATTTTTTAATAGAAATAAATATTTATTTAATAAAATGCTATTGCACAGAATTTGATATTCAAACAGTAATTTATTTAAATAAATATTTTATTTCAACATTTAAAATAGTACAAATTCCTGACTCCACTATTTTACAATTCAATGATATATAACACTGATATTCACATATACAGATATTCCTCACTACATCACTCAGTTCACTCATTACATATGCAGTTTCAATTTATACAGACACCGACACCGACAAATATATGACGAGCCGAGTGCCGAGCCAAAGGCGAGCCGAGTAGCGGGTCCGGGCGCAGTGCCGACGGGGGTCCGAGCATTCTTTGAAACGACGTAAAATGATGCACAAATGAAGACTGAACTTAGCAAACCCGCAAACCCCATTCTCAGCAACTTCATCACCCATCGGAACTACTGCCCATCTACCACTTACCTGAAACATGATTGCCTGAAACACTGACCATCTACCAAACACTGACCACACTCCCAACCTCTTTCACAAAACATCCACTCACTGCCTCATCAAATTACATCATCAACAACACCACTTGAAATACAAATGGTAATTGTAAGCACTACAACAATAAATGAGGCAACTGTAATAACTAGACCAACAGTCACCTTTAAACCGTCAACAACCCCTGCCGAACACTCACAGCACCACAATAAAACTTCTACCAACAATCACCTCTGCCACTCACAACCTGAACATTGTAATCATCAATTCACCATCAAACGGTAGTACTACATGAAAACGTGCACTAGATTATAAAACTGAACTTGGAGCTCCTAAGTTCAACACTATTTCCCTTAACAACAATTTGAAAATAAAACACTAAAAATTATCTATAAGGAGGATGTATATAAACAAGTCTGTGAGTATTAACTAGTAACTGACATGAAGAAAATGATATAATGTGGATTATATACACATGATACCTGCAAAAATATAACTATAAAATGATATATAGTTCCAAAGGAGCATTTGCACAAACATATGGGGGGCGTACTACCTTATTGAAATTACCAGTACCATTCCCATGCTTATCCTTAATAATGTCATCATCTTGCAATCTATTACCATTAGCAGATAAGTTTTCAACAAATAAATCATAATTTTCCGAACATCACACCAAAGGCCTTCAGTACCAAGTGAAGCAACCACAATCATAGGGGAAAGTACGAAGAGATCAGCCTGGGATGTACCTGATATAGGAGCCGTGGATGGATTAATTGTTGCGAGAATGATAGCTAAATCTCGAGGGCAGTTCGGGTTTTGGGAGAAATTAAGGCGCTAGAAGGGTTTTCAGGTAAAGTAGGCTAAAGGAGAAAGGTAGAGGGGTTGGTGGCGAGCAAGTATTCTGTTGGAGGTGAGAGCTGATGGCAACGACAGCGGTGGCAAAAGGGGTTTGAACGGAAAACTTTGTTTGGCTTCGGGTTTTGGTGTCGTGACGGGGCTCTGGTTGGAGCTAGATGGTCGCGATGGGTCAGGGGGTAGCTGGGGGTGAGGGTGACAATTTGGTAGCAGAGGCGAATGAGGAAGCAGAAGAAGAGGAGGGTCACAATTTGGTGGCGGAGGCGAATGGGAGGATGCGAATTGAAAACCAAAAGGGGATCTACTCTGAACTAGTTCAGGCGGGAAAACGAAATTTTGGGGCAAATTGCAGTGGTGATCCATTTTAACAACCAGATTAAATGTAGATCGTTGGATCGTATTCACACGGATTGCTAATTTTATTAATTTTTTAATTTGAATACATATATAGCAACACTATATAAAAATGTTGCATCGTGTTATACTTGTTTAGCTAGAGCAACACATTTTTATGGCTAAGGTAAAACCAAAAATACAACGTTGAGTAGGACCAAAATTTTATAGCTGTCGCAACATTTTAGCTGGCAACACCTTGCAAAAATGTTGCAGAAGGTCGTCTATGGCGTAGTGTAGTCACCCCAAGGTAACAGTCAGATTTTCAATACTGGAAGAAGATAAGTCAATAAGTTGAAGGGGAGATGTTTTAAAAGAAAGAACAAATAAATCCACCATGAGTTCGATCCAATAAGAAATAGTTTTAAAGCTGAGGGGAAAATATATTAATAATATGTTTGAAAGGATTTTAAGAGAGTTAATTGAAGGTAGAAAAACCCTATTTTTGAAAAATATATATAATAAGTAAAAATATCTAAAATTTTGTTAAGTAATAAAATGTTTTTATTAAAACACACACACAGTATATATAGTTAAATTGACAAGTTTTCATAAATGGGTTTTACAAAAGCTATTTGTTGAAAAATATATAGAGAATATATAGCTCGAAAGTTTCACTGAGAAGATAGAAAAAATTAAAGTTCGGAAATTATTGTTGGAATGGAAAATAGAGAGTGGCACTAGTATTAAATAGGGTAATTAACAACTGAATAGGAAATTTAAAACCCGATAGCAGAACTTAAGGACAAAATGGTAGGCGGATGCACCGTGATAGGCGGACCGGGGTTCCTCGGAGTAGTCAGAGCAAAGTCGGAGATGGAATGGAGTAACAATAGTTAATAAGTAATAAAAATGGATTCGGTTTGGCCCAAAATGGGTCAAGGTTCAACCTAGACAAAATACATAACAAGCGGTCAACCGCTGAACCCTAAGGGTCGACCGCTGCTGTTGTAAAATTGATGTATCGACTTCTGGGTCAAGCCGATTCATTCACCCTCAATCAAATTTTATCCAAGGCGATTCTAAAACTTCCCCCCTCTCTCCCAACACCGTCGACCACCTCCAGCCACAGCCTTGCTGCCAAGCAATAGACATCGACTCTCTATCAATTCCCATGCAGTACTCAACCTCCCTCTCTCTAAAAAATTGCCAATTCCCAAAGCCCCGGATCCACCTCCAATCAAAAACTATGGCACCTCCCTGTAGATCCTCGCCGCCCGACACCCAGAGCTGATCCCACAAGAGTTGGTTGTTGCTAGAACCATGACAATATTGTCAAAAGTTACGAGGAATCGACCCATTCAAGGTGCTACAAGGGTGACCAGTGAACTTCTAGGATCTCGCTTCTTTCAGATTGGACGACTTATTCACTGCTACTGGATTGTTACAAATTCCACGTCATGACAAGTTTCAGAAAGTGTGCTATCTGAGGTGCGTGCGTCTATTAGACGCTAATTTAGTATCTAATATTGTTGAATACGAGGACACCTTCTCATCTGAAGTGAAGGGTACAGAGATTCGGATGACAGATATGTAGTTTGGTGGGATTCTACATATCAAAGTTATAGGAAATGATTTATAGGATATTGAGATGACTGATCCTGCCATACTTGATCAGATATTTCTACTTGGGGCGATCATTTGGCTCCTGGAGCATTTATGGGCCCAAAACTGTCTGATCGAATGCATCATTCAACATAGCATCATCCCCAAGATGGAGAGTTACGATCAGATTTTTTCCCTCATCTAGAAATCCACCTACACCATTATAGGTGGTATCTAGGTAAATTGGGCCAGGGTGATTATGACTCATTTTGCGACGATAGGAGGACCAAGGACCCTAAAGAGCTCTATTCCTTACTGTCATCTTTTCGCGGCTGTCTTAAGAGAGTTTGGGTGAACCTCCAAGGTGAGCCGACATAGAGTGATGTACCCCTATCGTTGAACAAGAGCTCTCTTAAAAGGATGACAGTAGAGGAACCACCATCAGTTTTTGGAGCACAGCAAGAGGAGGCAGAGTCAGCACATATGGAGTGGGACCCTTAGCCGGACCAACAGGCCGTAGGGTACCAGTAGAAAGCTCTAAACTATGGAGAGATCCTAGAGTCTCAACTCCAGCTCGAGGCTGGGATTTAGGTAATGTAAACGGCAGTAGGAGATGCAGATGGAGCAGCAATCCCGAGGGCATTAGTTAGTGTGCATAGCTACCATGGTCCGATCACTTAGATGCAACCGTGGCTCTAGCTCTCGTGGAGGACCATCTCCAAACCCATAGTTTAGCTAGTAGAAATTGTATTTTCTTTCTAGTAGTAGTTTTCTTTATTAGATTGGATTGTATGCATTAATTGTGTCTGTTATGTAAAAACACATACGATGTTTGTGGAAATTTTTTTTAATGTGTTTTTTGTGTGGACCGCAATATTAACTAGAAAATAATAAAAACAAGGAAATTTTAGGAAAGACGCTTAACTAATGCAAAAGAAAGAAATAGGAAAACACTGGAAGTTATAAAATAAACTAAGAAGATTTATTGAATTAGCTACTAAAGTAAAAGAAATAAAAATTTAAGTCCCAAAATGTAGAAAAATTTTGGGAAGTAAATTTTGACAAGCGAAGGACAGATGAAAGTTGTTGGAAGCCACGTGTGTCGCTGTACCTTAGTAGCTGAAATTTACAAATAAACTTGTGTGATGGCTGCTATTATAAATAAAAGAAAACGTTTTGAAATTTAAAATTTACCATGTAAATAGATGAAGTCCATTAGGGACGTTAGACTATTGACTAAACCTCGACTTCAAGAGGTGTGGTATAATTTATTTTTGAGAAATATATAGGTATGTATGCATGCTTTAGGAAAATAATATTTTGAAATAAAATATCTTTGCAAAAAGTTTATGAAAATTTTATGACAAAAACAAATTTAAAATCAATTTTTTTACCAATACTTTAAAATGTAATATAAAAATATTTTTGGGTAGAAAATGTAGGAATTTTCAAATTTTCGAAATGCCACATACTTGCCATGGGGGAATAGTTGATAGGTTGGCTAGTATAGATTTTACCGTGCAGTAGAAGTGGTAGTAAAATAGAATACGATTAGAGACAATAAAGTTGTTTTAGCTATGAAATCTTTTCCTATATACCTTATCAACAGTTGAACAAAAAAAAGTTCATTTTGAAATAACCCGGTTTTAAAACTTTAAAATAGAATTGTATATGCAGACTATACTTTGAAAAGTTGGAAGGAGATATCTAGACAGAAAAGAAGGTTCCAAAGTATAGTGAGAATTTGGGTACCAAGGGAAAAGGGATGGAAATATGAAATTTTCCATTTAAAACCCTTTTCTTGGCATAAAGAAAAATAGGTTTAGAAATTTTGTTTTTTTCAAACTTGGATGTTAGCAACGGTGTTCTAGGAATTTGAATGGTAGGGATTGGATGGAAAATTGGTTAAACTATACTTCTATCCGTAGAAGTATGGGAAAATTTGGATTCAAAAACAAGTTTTTGATTTTCAAATTTTGCATACATATAGAACTGCTAGTATATTTAGGTTGTTTGCATCATATTTTCAAAACTGCTTTAAAGGAAAGCATTCATATAGAAGGCGTCGAATAGAATCATTTTTCATACATATCATATGTATTGTGACGCACCATACATTTGTACATGACTGGATGCAAAATCAGCTGCACACTAACTGACTGGTTCGTGTAGAATGGTTGTACATTACGTTACATTGTTCGGTCCTTCAGTAATTTTGGGGACGAAATTTTTTAGGAGGGAGAATGTAAGACCCCGTAATTTTCCGATAATTAATTAAAAAGAAAATTTATTAATAAACGATTAAGGCTCAAAAATAGAATTTTCAATAACATTAGAAATTTGGCTATGAAACTTGCATCATTGGTTAATAGCGATTTTTTGATCAACTTTCATTTATAAAGTTTTACGATCGAAGTTCATACAGAAAAGTTATTAACGTTGGAAGTTTTTGAGTCAGATATAATTATATACATAACTAAGGTAATAATAATAATTAATTAACGTTAATTACCATTAATTATACTTAATGGATCATTAACGTTGCTTAAGCGTTAAAATAGTGATAATGGGAAGAAAATTACAATGGTTGTGTAAATAAGGAATAAAACACACAAAATCAACAACGCTAATTAATCACCCTTAAAACAAAGGAGTGATCGACCCCTGATGCACCTAGGTCGACCAGTAGCAGTCAAACCAAAGCAAGGGGCGATCGATTGTTACCTGAGTAAAATTGACTGTAATAATTGGCCAAATGAGCCGGCATCGATTTGAACCCCTATAAATATAGACCTAGACCCACACTTCTAAACTCATATTTTCGGAGCGACACCGGAGCTCTATCATTTGCTCTTCTCCTCCAAATTCTAAATTCTTAGAAATAGTTATAAATTATACGTATATACAACTAGAGAATCGTAGAAGATGATTGAGGAAGGAATGGGGTCAAATCAAATCGCCAAAGCTAAGCTAAATTGTAAATCCGGATCTAAAATATAAATCAAATTCCAAATCTCTTTTCTAATCTAGATCTTTGATAAATCTGTATACGCGTATGGTGTATAAATCTAAATACAAAGAAAATGGAGTCAAACTGGAATAACAGGGATTATATCTGGAGATTTGAAAAGTTAAAACAGTGAGTGAGAAATTATATATTTGTATATAATATTAGAGTTATATTGTTGTAAATCCATTCCTATATGCCTGAAATGTAAATTGGATTTGTAGGCTAAAAATTGTATACGTGAAATAAAATTATAAACCCCGCCTACATATTCTGTTATTGTTAACATGAAATTGTATATTGCATGTATCTGGAAAATATTGGGTATTAATAGTTCCTGAATTTAGTCTCTGAAATTTATAGAATATGTGATAGTTCCTGATTTCTGAAATTTAATACGACTTTTACAAGTAGAATGGTAAATAAAGTTATCACAATTAAACGTAGGGATTTAAGTAGTATTTTAATTTATTGGATTATGTAGCGTGTTGTGATATGAATTTCTATACATTATTAGGTTTTAAATTTATATATAAAAGTGTAACGGTTAAAATAACAAGGAATACGCCTAAAATGAAAGAGATGTATAAATAGGGATAATTATCGTATTTTATACTGCCAATTCCAATAATTACGAAAAGATAATTCCTTGTAATTCCAAACGTAATACAAATTCCATTTTTGGATAAGATATAGAAATTTACGGTGTTAAGCATTCCATTTGGGGGAAATGTAATTCGAATGTTTTAAAATATAGAAATTCCTAAGGATAAATTAGAAAGAATGATAAATGTGATAAAATAGTCTAGGTAAAGAATATGCATAATATAAGTAAAACACAAATGAACTAAAAGAAATAAACAAATAGACAAGGCATAATTTAAATTAAAAAGGTTAAAGATAGTCCTTTAAAACAAAGTAGGAAATTAAAGGATAAAAAGGAACGGAAACAGAAACAAAAACAAAAACAAAAAATTGAAGTTAAATAGTGATAAAAGAAAGTGGTAAATGACGCTAAACTAAATAAGATGCAAATACATAAGAAATAGAGAAATACTGTTAACAGTAGAGGCACAATAATTAAATAAGAATGAATGAGGACATATATAAACAAATACACGCACACAAGTAGCCTCAAGTATGCATTTATGACAAACATGAATTATTAAAAATTAGTAAATAACTTAAATGGATAAGAATGACATATTCAATACAATGGGTTGGAATGCGAGGCTAGTAGTGTTACACAATAGAAGTCTGCCCACCGCAAGGGGCCACCAGCAGTTGTGTAAACATTATACATATGTGGGACATATACACGCTTGCGTATAGGTGAAGGAATACCCTCGGTAGAGTCTTTTATAATAAATTAAGGGGAGGTTATTGCCTTAGTTACTTTAGGCAATCTAAATAGGATGATGAGTAGCTCGACGCTATGTCAGTATGTATTGGTACATGTTATCCGGCCATTTGACCAGCTATATTCAGACTGACTCGACAAGTTAAACTCGATGATTATCGAGACAAGCAGCTCAGAGAGATGATCCTATGGTCCAAAAACCAAATACAGACAAGACCACTAGACGACGGTCGAACGAACTGAAGAAAATAACATGCTAGAATTCACTAAGTGCTTCATCCTACATAGGGGATCGGTGTCGATCCCTAAGGGTACATATATCCAAAGTAGCCCCCACTCCAATAGCACTCTTCTTTGTCTACTTAGAGCCTGATTCAAATGTTGTTTCAAGGTTCCTATGCATCGTATTGACAATCTCTATATACGGCCTAAAGCAGCAATTCAACCTTCTGTAGATCCATCGCTTGAACAAAAAAACACCTAGACGACTATGCAAAACAACCTTGGAAACATGAAACCAACATCAAGACGAGCCAACACAAGAGGTCGCAAGACCCTAGGATGCATATATAAGGATTAGTACCGAGCCCCATAGAGGGATCAGTACCGATCTCCAACTCTAGAGGATCCGGGGCTGAGATTTTTTGGAGGACTTCGTCTTCATCGTAAGGATCTGTAAGCGAAATATCAACGAGATATTTGGTCGTTTACCCCTATAAATACATGGGTGATGCTTCACTCTAGAGATCTTTACGCTGCTGCTACACACAAACTCCATTATACTCTGGGATCCCTACCGATCTCTAATACTTGTAATCACAAAATCTAGTGCAAAAGCAATAAAATCAGTAAAGTGGACGTAGGCCAAGACTGCTGAACCACTATAAAATTGTGTGTGCTTGTTTTTTGTTTAAATTCTTCTGTTTTTTATTTACTTTATTCATTTATTCTCTACTCTCTTACTCTTTTGGATGTTTGTGCCATTTTTGGTTCAAACATTTTTGTGCTTCCATTGAGACTTAAACTCATACTAATTGAATCCTTGTCTACTATTGAATTGCCTATAATCCAAGGATGAGATCCAATTCCTTCTCAACTACTTTCTGTGCTATTCAGATTTGCATAAAGTCTACAGGAACTTATCTTCAATGGCCCCCAGGAAAGACAAATTTGTTGCCATCTCAAGAGCGACTGATGAAATAAAGAACACTAACCTTCACATCCTGGATGAAGATGCACAGCAAAAAGCCGTTAATGTTTAGAATCCTTCAAATGCTATCACCGGGATTGATTTTGAGTTTATGACGAAAGAGTTATATGATAGCCGAGCAGAATTGAACCAGCAAATCTAAGAGAATGGAAACTTGATGACCCAGCTGAATACCCACCGTAGGAAGACTAGGAGAGAGTCATCTCCTCCATACTCAGAATCAGGTAGTTCCTCATCATCTGACCACCTCCGGAGAAAGGACGGAGGCATATAAACCTGGAACATCCAGGCAACTGCTTGGAGATTATGCGACTAACTCCCGCCTAGTTATAGGGATCAGTAACGATTCCTCCCCTATAGTTTTCAGTATCGAACCCATCCACCTAAAAGCAGCATTTCAAGCTGAAGACGGAGCGCAATCCGAACACACTGTGACTGACCAGGGTATAGAAAATCAAGAGTTTGCTGCTGAATTGCCCCAGGTAATGAACGCAGAGCTGCCGAGCAAAAGGTTCTTCCAGAGCTAGGAGAATCCAGGAGAAGAGGCACGAACCATGACCATTTACCAGGTTGAGTACAAGGAATAGATTATGATTACTACAATCCAACAAGTACCTAAGAGCCGAACTTGGCTGAGATATGGCTCTTTTAACTTGCAACTTAAACGAACTCAATACAGTTCAGAGGATGTATATGGAGAAGCAACTTGAGGAGTACCACAGACGTTAAGGAGATGTACGTGTTGGTTGTAAGTTAAATTTTAGTGTTGTCATTTTTTAATTTCGTTGTATTAGTTCGAGTTAATTTGCTGTTATTGCTATTGTTATTGCTAATGTAAGTGTTGGTTGTAAGTATTGGTTGTACTAATGTAAGTGTTGGTTGTAACTTTAATGGTCAAATAAGTTGTTATTGCTATTGTTACTCTGTAATACTCGTAATTTGTCAAAAAAAACTTAGTAAAGTAAAAATAACAAATTCAAACACAAATTTTAATACGAACTGTCAACAACCATTTAATATTACAACAGATAAGCAACAAAAAAAATTACTTCTACTAATTGTTTTCTATATGTTTTCAGTACTGTTCTATCAATTCTTCTCTTAGATCAAGATGAGCTTGTGGATCTCGAAAATCTTGTACTCTTTGCAAGTATTAAGCAAAAGTATTTGGACCCTTATATGCAAACTGAAATAAAATTATCCAAGTGTCTGATTAAATAAACCTCAAATTTACATGCAGACGAAATGCTCTTATATATGTTTATAGAACGGCGGTATGAATCTATGGATATAATCAAAAACCTTCTATCCAACAACGAGCAATACTCCCACATAACGCATTTTCTGTAGCTTTTCGTGATAAAATAGAACTATATGTTATCAGAATCACTGCACAATCATCTGCTATGTAGACTGTTGTGTTTGTATTGTAAATTTCAACCTATGTCAGTTCTAATTTATAATTATGTCAAGGTTATATGTCTTAATCCATGGGGAAAAAGCCAACAAGTTGAATAGGACATCTTATTTATGCATATTGCGTTTTGCATCATGTATACTGTGTGTTTTACATCATATTTATATAGCTTTTTTGCTGCACTTGGACTACATTACTAATTTGATATCAATGTCATGGATAATACACATTTCTTGTTTTACGTATAATAAGCCTTTTGTTTTTCTGAAATTACAAAATTTGACGTGGAACTGGTTGTTATTGAAAATCGTTTGCTAGCAGGAAATTATGAATTATCTATATTTCATGTAGGAAATGGCGACATAATTAAACTTTTGAGGTTCAATACTTAAGTTGTATAGCTAAGTGATTAGGGCTTGATGATTATTTACACAAAACTTGTATTTCCATGATATAAAAAATATAGAATGGCAGGATTGAGATAATGAACATGCATTGTACCATACGTGACATACTAACCAACTTCATTTATAGTTATTTCAGTTCATAAATTCAACATTAGTAAGTAAAAGAGATGCACAAACGTTTATGCAGTTTAGAATGGAAATAGGGCATTCAAGTTCAGTTGAAACTACTTCATATAAATAATTAACAACGATACATGTTATCATGTTATACAGTTGTTGTTAACACTAATTAAAATTCGAAGTCTTCACTACTTGTATTACTATATTGGCTTTGGAGTTTCAACACTAGTTGCTCATATTTAATGATTAGTCAAGTCTTGTGATTTGAATTGCTACAGAAAGCATTTTGTATGCAAGAGGGAATAACTGATTCTGGAATCGTAGTCAAGTCTTACAATGATCAAAGTGAGACAACTGGCACTGCATGTATGTGGTAATCAACTTTACCAAAATACAGGGAGTGTTTTAAAAATTCAAGCCAACCTTGGTTTGATCGAAATTCTTGTACGTTAGAGAACTGCGATGCAAAAAAATAAAATAAAATAAAATAACATCGCGGATACATCATCGGAACTGTCCAATCCATTACTTATTTCAGTATCAATTCATTCCTCATTTTCTCAAATAATTAATTTAACAATTTTTTTTTATAAGTAATCACTAAACCGAGCCATTGAATTATCTTATTAACTTCGGACAATATACAACATTATAGCATATGTTAATTTAACAATCCATTGATACCTCAAAAATTTAGAAAATTTGCATTCTTGTATTAAAGAAAATGTTAATAAAACTTTTATTTTACTTATCAAACATTCAAAATAAACATTTTAGGTTAGTATATTGGATATAATTATTTAAATTCTAACATTAAATTAAATAATATAACATTTGAACCGGAAAATTTAGGCATAACCATCAACGCGATTCTTCGATATGATCGGTTGGACCATCATAAACTCTAACCATACACCAATATTGTTTTAACCGCCATTAGATATTCAAAACTATGCACATATGTATAAGAGTTATGCTATTATGATCGAACTGATTCAGGTCAAAAATTGAG
Organism: Allium fistulosum; assembly: GCA_030737815.1. NCBI lineage: Eukaryota > Viridiplantae > Streptophyta > Magnoliopsida > Asparagales > Amaryllidaceae > Allium > Allium fistulosum. Next base: position 789,963,922 of record CM060902.1, on the reverse strand, counting down.
AAATAATGACATTGAATTCGGAGGAGTAATTTTGTAATTTAAGTGGCAAACCTTTAGTTATTAAGCTTCTAGCTGCATATTACGACAAACTAATTAAAAACCGGGTACAATAGCATTTTCAGGTATAAAATTAATGTCAAGTTAAATACACCATTGCTATTTTATAGTTATCAGTAAGTGCTACACGCAAAAATACACGTAATTCATGCAAAAATCCAAATGGCTTCATCATTTAACCATAAATGTATAATAGTTATTAGCTCCAAATTAAGCAAACAACCATAAAATGCCAGACAATCAATGTCTTCAATATTGTCTTTTAATGACAAAGGAGCGAACCTTGAACCCTGTAAGTCAGAAGTTCCAGGCTGTTGATACAGTATATATTGTATGAAACGTAAAGATCAATTGTCATTTGTCACAACTTGGACCATATAGGGTCGAGATTTTGAGTTCGGACTAGATTTACTAGACTTCCCTAAGTTGTTTTACGATGTTAACGTGGCTAGACGTATATGTCATTGATTTTGGGCGCATCCCTAGATTGTGATACTATTGAAATGCATTTAGCAACGGTTTTAATTTGGTTGAAATTAGGTATATATCTCTCGTTTATAAACAAATTTGTTTTACATTCTATCTTTTAAGAAATAATTTTCTAAATCTCTATTTCCTTTTTCTGAAACTTTTTTTTACATCTCTCGTTTTTTAATTTAATATCCAAATAACCTCACTAATTTCTTTTTCTTTTTTGAAGTGCAGATGTAAATCATAAAAGAAATTTGAAAAGCATGTAAAACTAATTTTTATATCCATGACTATGTAGGTCAAAATTTCCTACAATTTTAAATCATATGTCATCTAATAGCTCTACATTTTTAATTATTTCACGGGTTTGAAATTTCTGATGGTTTGCTGGGTAATGAGAGCTAGTAGGGAGGTATATAAATAAGAGTTGACATGGAGTATTAAATTTTTGGATAACTTTGTCACGCTTACAAAGATGACGTCTGATGGATTAATTTGCATCTCACTTAGTCCCACCTCCTAGAATTCACGCAAAAGAAAAGAAAAGAAAAACATCATAAACACACGTTCAAATCAATTTTTTATACCGTTAAAAATGCGGCAGCCAATGAGTTTGATCGGTTTGTCAATTTGCAAAAAGGACATAGATGGTCTAACTGCACCAATAAATAACCAATCACTCTCAGCTTACTAGTTGCTAACGTATGGTTATCCGATAATATACCACAAATTTAAAAATTGACTTCATATATATCATTTAAACCAACAGTTATAACATGTTAATTTGTCAAATGCATTTACCAATTTACACCTTGTTCACATTCTGTTTCTCTTAGCAAAGTGTATTGCATATTTACATGCAAAATGACTGATCACAGATTTCTTCAACTACAGACAGATCGACAGGTTAACGTTCATATTATTCTGTTCCATTGTCATATTTGACACAACAATTTACATAAAAGAATCACAATCAAACACATAAACCACACATTGTAAGACAAATTCATAACTAGGAGTCCCATATGGGGCCAAAAGCAGCAATCCCAGCTTTAGTACAAGCCTGAACCACCTCCTTACTCCCTTGAGGATTACTAGTCACAACCACCACCTCCGCCTTCCATTTCCTCGCAGCCTTCACGGTCATCTCAGCCACGTTAGGCCGCCCATAAACCGCAGTATCATGCACAATCACCTTACCTTCTTCAAACCCGCTCATCATTTCCTTTATCTCCCTCCCAAAATTCTCCTCCACTCCTTTCGTCACCCAAACCAAACACACATCCGCATTCCCTTTCTGCAGTAAAAACGACAAAAACACACATATCCCAGACCCCGTGGCCACAAGCACGGCCCTTCTGTACATGTTCACCAAGTAGGGCAGGCCCGCGAAGTGAACGCTCCGTACCCACAAATGGGTTGGTGGGTCGGTTACGAGTTCGCGGGTGAAGTCGCCCACTGCGCCCGCTAGCATCATGTGCGAGTCCTTGTTGTCCGATATGATGCCGAATGCATGCCATTCTGAAAGTGGGGCCCGGCTGATTCTTCCGAGGATGCCAGCTGGCACTCCTCCTGAGAATTTTATGATGGAGGCGTGGGTTGAAGGGCATGTCACTGATACTGGGACACGTCGAACTGTTAGCCATGGCAGGATTGTGAACACTGTGATGGCGATTGTGATGAAGGATTTGGATTTCGGGTCGTACCCGATTGTTAGGATTATGAATGCCCACAGTAGCAGCAATGCTGACCATCCTGCAAACCTGTATAATTCATACAGTGAATATTAGCAAATTTAACGTCATTAACATGGAACCCTCATCGTTAAAGTAAGTAGATCAAAGATTAGCTCAACTCCTCTGTCCACATATTCATGTGTCCATATAAAATTAATGAATTTATATAAAAATCAATGATTATATAAGTAATCAAAAATGGAGATAAGTAATCAAAAATTATATAAGTTGTGTTTTCTTGCACTACTTTCTCCTTGAACTGGTCAAGTCCACCACAATAAACACTAGACAGCAACAATACAAGTGTCCTTTTCTTTTCTTTTTTTCAGCCAAAAAGGGAATATTCTTCTACTCTAATTACGTAAAACTTTGATAAACTCACCATGAGTTCGGCTTATCTTTTGCCAAATGCATGTTTCACAAGTCATTAAACAAGCTCTTAGTCTTTCTGTCTTCTATTAAATAGTGTAATTATTTCGTCTGAATAAGAGATGTGCGACCGTGATTTCATGGAGCAGTTGGGGCATGTAGTTGGCGCATATACGATTTCATTCAATTTAAAATGTTTAAATTCATTAGGTCAAAATTTTGAGGTATATATTTTGATCTACTCTAGCTAATTGCTGCAAGAGCAAAAATTAAATAGTAGTAGTTGTAGTTTACCTGTGAGTCCTCTCAAAGACATTATGATGAAGATGGCGAATGAGAGGAAAGGCAGCAATACAGGAAAGACAGATAAGTGAAAGAATAGAGGAAGAAACAGCAATGATCTCACTGGAAGTGTTTTCTCGATCGTTTAGTGTTCGAACCAAAGCGTAAATTAACCATGCAACAGAAGATAAGCCGCAACTACTGTGTATTCCTCCAAGTGATTGTAAAAGAGAAGTCACGGCTGTTTTAATGAAAAGAGGGACGTAGTTTCTACCAAAGAGTTTCACAGCAAGCCAAAATACTATGCGGAGAAATGCTTCACTTCTGCACAAGGTTAGTGCAAGAATGTTTGCCATGCAGAACAAGGCAGGTCTTTTCTTTGCATAAGAGAAGTGGTTTGTGATGGCAAGAACAAGCATTAATATGTTGAGCGTGAAGCACACCATGAAAAGTCGCTTGTACACCGTGAATAAACCTTGATTGAGTAAAATAACCGATAAACGAGATTGGTTTTTCTTTGGTTTGGAAGGCTTTTCGGTATACACAACTTTTTCATCTTGCTTTTCAACATCAACGTTTTCTTCTTCTTCTTCTTCGTTGCCATCATCGTCGTTGTCTAGGTCGCAAAAATGGCTACTAGCAATACTATTGGTTCTTGTAACCGGACGATCGGGTAAAGGGGCAATCCGGAAGGATGAGTTTTGGGCCCATGGAAGCCAGACCCATCCTCCATTTTGATTGTTGGAGGTGGTGCTCTCCATTGCTTGAGGGGTTTGTGGCTTTATTTCAAATGAAACGCCATGGCAACTTACTGATCTTGGAGGCGTTTTTGGTTTCTCCATTGATGGATGGATTAGTTGAAGGAGAAATGAATTATGCAAGTGATGATCAATATATATTAATTAGAATATGAGTTGTTTGTAGTGTGCTTGATATAATGTTCATGGTGCTTATATATAGTAGAGAACGTTTGAAGTAGCAAGTGTTTAATTGGTGGTTTATAATATTTTGAAATGAACTGTTAAGACAGATGGGGGAGGAAGTGGTCAGAACAAAAGGTGCATTTTGGACGTAATGAACGGTTTGTAGTGGGGATCTTAGGTAGGCAACAAATAGACTGGTAAAAGTGACCCGCCTTGTAATTTTAATTTTTTTTATACTACGTACAGACATTGTGAAGAAACATTTTACAGCTATTTAACAGGCATATTGTTTTGTATACCAAAACTTGAGTCGTACCTGAATAGCAGGTGGTTCAAGGCGTCTCAACGGTTACAGCATTTTAGACTAAACAAAATATTCCATTGATATACAAGACACCAAATCCCGTAATTATAGTCCAACAAATCACATTATCATACAAAGCAACGCTATACAAAGTGAACCTAATCGTATGCCTTTAATTACAACCAGAAAAAGAAAAATGAACAATAAAAAATGAAAACGTTCGATCTAAAAATTACTTTATAATCAAATACTTTATACACTACAAGAGAGACCACCGTTATTTGCCGTCCTATCGCTAGCCATCGAAAATAGGCGACGAAATATCAACCGTCGAGCAATTTATCATCGGTAGACTTTTCGGCTCCGTTGACATCGTTTTAACGGTCTTCTTCGGACTCTTCGACGGCTTTCACTGTCCGGTCGAGTACACGTGACAACCATGAAAGATGTCACATTATAGTCAATTGACTGTTGCTAACCGTCTAAAACCTGAAACACATAAGTCGTTATGGTCATCGCCAGCCGTTCGAAATTTTAAACTTTTTTTTATTACAGGCATTACTCATGCCTTAAACAATGCATATATAACAATATACATATACATACACACACATACATACATACATACATACATATACATACATATATATCACAACCCAATTTCACGCATATAAATCATGTATATTGAAGCCCAAATCATACATATCGCATATATTACAAAATATATCACATAGATAATAATAAAAACATCAATATATACAATAAACCAATCTTAAATATCCATCAATATACCATAAAATTCAAACATCCACACAACATCAAACTCAACCATTTCAAAATATATCATAGTACCTCACAGTATCAAACTCAAACAATCTCTAAATGTATCATACATCACATCAAATCAAACTCAACCATCTCAGGTGTATACAACTCTCATATCATCTCACAACATTCAAATACCTGTGATGTAGGAAATCTACCATGTCGTGCATATATGCTGCAATGCGCTCATCCAGCATCTGGTACATTTACGTAGTTCGACGCCTGTCTCGATCCTCGAGGTCGACAATTCGAACTCTCTAGTATGCAATCTCCTGATTGTACTGAGCTTTTTTATAGCTAGCTTGTCGTTGTCTAGCCTATAACATTTTTTTTACCAAACTGTATGAGTAGAGTGATCATAAATATATTATACATAAATATTACCTCTAGATTTCCAAAATCATAGCACTTATTTCGTATTGGAGGTACCATGATAACGTCAAAAATCATATCCTTCTCTTCAGCGGTCAGCTTGTCTTGGCCACTTTCCTTGAGCGATTTCCCTCGAGCATCAAAGTAAAAAATCTTTTTATGTAGGTCGTACAAAATATGAAACCTGGGTTAAGACGCCATAAGAATCTTTTATATGATCATATAGATCATCACTATCTTTAACAAATACACCGGTATTATTTGTTAATTTTTCAGCACCATATTCTTTGATGTTTAATTTAAATCCATTGACGAAAATTATTGAATATGTGTTGACGTTTCTTTTTAGTCTCATCATAAGATGTTTCAATTCTTCGTCGACTAGACAATTTCTATAATCATAAACATAGTTCGAAAACCAATCATCAAATTCCTTACTGAGATCGCCGCGTGGATGTTGTGATTCGTAAACACTGCAAATATTATATATTGCACATATTATTTAAGTATGATTGAAATAAATATAAATTTAAGAATTCACATATTGCAAATTATTAAGTAATAATACCTAACAAATGGTGCAACATTTGGTAATCTCCGTCGTCTAACCCCTGTATATTTTCCTACAGGTCAACCATGTTGTCTAAAATTAAATAACATTACATAAGAAGAATCATGTTAAATGTCTTCCTCATTGCATTGAATACTTTCAAATGATAAGTTCACACGGTCACTTAAATAATGAGAGAAAAAGAATGAAGCTTCTTTTTCGATATATGATTTGCAAATTGAACATTTAACTCATGCTTTTTGTCTAACTTTTTTCATTCAGATGATTTAAATATTTAAGTATTTATTACAAATTAATTTAAATTAAATTTACTTACGTAAATTTTAGATTGAAATAAAATTAACATTTAACATACTTAATATTATTACCTCTCAAATGGATACATCCATCAATATTGCACATGAAACCAGAGAAGTGTTTTAGATGGAAGATAAACAGGTAAATGCTCCATTACATTAAAGAAACCTGAAGGAAAGATTTTCTCCAATTTACAGAGTAGTATAGGAATATCAACTTCAAATTTATGTATATGTTCAACTTTTAACGTAGTCGAACAAAGCACTTTATAAAACAAACTAAGTTCCGTTAAAATCATCCAAACTTTTACGGGTAATAGCTCTTTGAAAACTACGGATAATAAATTTTTCATCATTACATGACAATCATGACTTTTCACCCCACTCGGTTTATTGTTTTTAAAGTCGACACGTCTATGAAGATTAAAAGAAATCCCATTAGGAAATCTCAATTCTTCCACTCAATTTAACATAAGTTTTACTTGTTTATTGTCTAATTCGTAGCATGCTTTGAGTTTTTAGTTTCATTTGGCTTGATATGAAGCTCGGGACGATTACATAATTCTTTTATATTATGTCCTGATTTAACATTGTACTTAGTCTTTCCCTTAACATCCAAAATTGTATTAAATAAATTATCAAACATGTTTTTTCATTATGCATCACATATTATGATAAAGTAAGAGATCTTTCCAAAAAGATAACATTTAAAATATATTTTGTTTGCACCAATTATGAACCATCGATTTACATGAAATTTCAATTTGTACTCCAATTTTGTGTGTCTTTGGATATTCCTTTATAAGTTCATATATTTCTTCGCTTGATTATATCATTTTTAGTTGTCCAATCTCTAGTCTATTAGCTAGAAAGTTTTTTTTATCTCTTCTAATTATGAATAACATGGAGAAAAAGCCGACGACAATCAAACCATATAATTTTCTTTCCATACGGTAAAGAAAATGCTCGTATTTCGTCCATGCAATAAGGACAAGCTAGACGACCAGTCATACTCTAACCCTGAAAGTATTGCGTAAGCAGGAAAATCACTAATAAACCTAACAAAAAAGTGAACATACGAAAATTCTTTTTTTTTGAAACATTATATGTTTCAACTCCTTCATGCCGTAGTTTTTTCAATACTTCAATCAATGGTTGTAAATAAACACTGATTCCTTATGTTCGAATCATTAGGGCTGGGGACGATAATAGTGAGAAACATATATGGGGTTTTCATACATATCCACGAAGGTAAATTATAAGATGTAACGATAATAGGCCAAGATGTATATTTAGAACCAAATTGAGAGAATGGTCAGACTCCATTTGTACACAAACTAAGTCTAACATTACAGCTCTCTACAGCAAAAGCGGGATAAGTCTTATCAAAATGTTTTCATGCTTCTTCATCAGCTGGATGTATTAAGGCACCTTCTTTATGTGTTCTCATACTATATCATCTCATATGAGGTGCGGCAACAGAAGATGCATATAACCTTTGAAATCTAAGAGTGGTGGGTAAGTAATGCATTCTCTTGTATGGAACTTCATTTCTCGTCTTTTTTCTTGGTTTGTATCTTTCCTCGTAACATATTCTACACTTTCTAAGATTGATGACTCTTTCCAAAATAACATGCAACTATTTAAACATGTATCAATCTTTTGGAACAGTAAACCGATAGCGGATAGAAGTTTTTCCACTTCATAATGATTTTTGCACATTAAATTATCGTTTTGCAGCTTGTACAACTGCTGTAAATCTAGCTTCCGTGAAGTTGACTTTAGATTTTATAGTAATGTATTCGGCAATTACTGATAATCAGATGTTGCTTTTACAACTATCCCAATGGGGCTTCTTAGCAGCATCTAATAAATTATAGATTTTCTATGCTCCAATATTTGGTTTGTCTTCGACATTTACATCTTCATCATCAACTTGAATGGTAGTGAATATTGATCGTGTTGTATCTTCAATCATTTCTTCTATAGGATCCTCCATAATATTGTCATTATCCACCTACTCATCTGACACTACATGATTAGATGCAACAAGTGCTCCATGATGATCCCACACATAATAATCTAGCACAAAACCGTTTTGACACAAATGTACTGTAACAATATCTAGTTTCCAATGTTTCAAATGTTTGTAGTTACTACAAGGGCAACGAACATCTTCGTCTTTTCTATTATTACTTAAAGCGAATTTAATAAATACATGTACACCATTATAAAAATATTGCTTTATTGAGCCGTTCATTCCCTTTCGTTCATACATCTAGCTCATCTGATCGACAAAATAATCGAGCATTTTTCTCTATATCAAAAAATATGATAGAAATTTAAATCACTGTAGTGAGATTCGAAAAATTATGATTTTTTTATATTGACATTTTATTTTTCAATTCGTTTATACATTTTAATATTTTTTACATTTATTTATTTATACATTTCACATTATTATTTTCTACTTTTGATGCTCGGTCATTCTACTTTCCATTATAAGCACAATAATAATTACATTTTGCAAATCATTTTATCTTAAATGATGAAACAAATTTTTGGCAATACTTCCACTTTGTTCCCCATATCGTACATAAGTGCGCATATAGGAAACAAAAAGAAAATGTTGTTGAAATTTTGTTAAATCGTTTAAGATGAAATGATTTGCGAGATGTAATAATTATTATGTTTGTAACTTGTCCAATACGGAGATAAATCCGATAAATATTGTATTAGATGAATATTGATGTCCGGTTTGTAGTAAAAAGGAATATGTATACAACAATCATATACAGTACTTGTCAAACAGGGCCAAAAAATCTAAGGGATTTAAAAAATAAAGTATATTGTACACTAATTTGTTTATATTAACAATATACACTAATTCATTTTTTGAATTCGTTAATAATTAAAAACTAATAAAAAATTGTTTTTTCAACATTTTAGCTAAACACTAATTTGAATTTATTACACACTAATAAAAAATTAACATTATACACTAATTTTTTTATATTACCGCATACACGTAAACTAAATTTATATATAATTAATGGTATAAACTAATAAAGATTTTTATAAATAAATTGTTTTGGTCGACATTCTAACTAACACATACACTGATTAACGCTAAATTATGTTACAATATTAACCACATACACCAATCAACCCAAGTTACCCCTAATTATATATTAATTTTCGGATTCAAAAACCCTAATCAACATTTTCAAATCAACCAATATACAATTATAAGCAATCAATCAGTTATTATCAATAAATCTAAGTACAAACTAAAAATAATATCACCACAATTCAAAAGAATTGGTTTAGGGGAAGAATATACTTAATTTTTGATGGATTAAAGGTGCAGAAGCTGGGGAAATCCAATTTGATGAAGATTATTGTAACGACCCGTATTTTTAACTGTTTTAAATTGTAGGATTTGATATAATTATTGGGATAAAAATGTTTAAAAATAAAATTTAATGATTTAATATTGTAGTTATTGAATACGAAAATAAACAATTTCAGAAATTTGGGAATTATTTATATTGAAATAAATTATATGTATCGATGGTGTTTATAATCAATAACTGGAATTGAATAATAAATGTGAATTATTTCGATAGAAATAAAATAATTTTGATAACTAAAATTTATTTGAAATTTAATGATTTGTTAATATTGATTTATTGGATAATTTAAATTTTTTAAATTTAATATTGGAGATTATTTGAATAATTGAATTATGGATTTAATATGATTAAAAATGGTATAGGAAATTGATTCAAATTGTATTCAACTATGAATGAAGATGGTTAACATTTAAAATTGGATTTAAATATGAATAATTGAAACTTAGAAATTTTATATTTTAATTAACGAGTAAAAATAGCCATTTTGGAAACTATCTCGGATTTCAACGAAACTAGTTTCATCGGATCCGTAATAGTGAGTTATTGTAGGATTTCAAGTTTCATAGCGATCGGACTTGTCGTTTGGCCGTGCGAGCTTAAAACGCTTAGAAATCAATTTAAGGAATTCGATAAAATAGATTGACTGTGAAAAGCTATCTTCCACATACTATCGAATTAGGCATCAAAACTAGTTCCACTGCGTTCGGAATGGGGTAAAACATTACAAACGCCAAGTGGCACGCTTCGATTGGAGTTCAGACGATTTCAGACCTAACTATATAAATACGGCACGCGTATCTAGACAGATTTATATTAAAATATTCTAAACCTTAGTTTAAATTTCTGGCCGCCGCCTATGTTATTTTGAATGACAGACATTCGTTTAACTTCCCCCCTTAATTTTTTTAAATCTACTCATCGATTTTCGACGACTCCAAAAGAGAAATTGTAGAGCTCGATTTGCTCTTTAGATCCATATGGCGATTATCGATTGTAACAGGCATGTCAGCGGCGATTTGGAGGAGAAGAGGCGTCAGGTTTAAGGCTCGATCTCGAGCTGGGAGGCACCAAAAGTCGTGGCGTTTAGGACGTAGGTGGAGCTCGGCTAGGGCTTTAAGCCTGTGGTCATGGATCGAATTCCGATCAACGAGGTGGGCGTGCGTGAGATTTTGTTTCATGAGATGTTGGGTTGTAGCGTGATAGGCGGTAGTCTCGGCTTTGTACAGGAAGAATGTTGCATGTTTAAATTATATTATTATTTTATTGATTTTATATTATAATCTTATAACTTCTAATATCAATATCTTTTGCATACGAGCTCGGATCGACACGCGGTTTTCTCCATTGCGTTCATATCGAAATTATAGACATTATAGAACTTATTCGAATGCATTCTGAGACTGTTTAAATTTGGGCCTTTATTCGGATTTTAAATTGTCGATAAATCAAAGGTGAGTGTTTATACGCTCACAATTGACTGAAATAACTTTTTATGTAGTTAAATCTATATCGTGGAGTGATTGAAATTTATTGGTTGTTGTTTGATAAGTTTAGTTGACATTTAAATTGACATCTGAACTAATTGATAGAATTTGAGTTGACAGTTAAATTGAATTAGAATTTAATTGCCGTAAAATACCGATATTGATAATTATGAAATTATTGTAAATTTTATTGATTGTTTGGATAATTGGTTGTGATGGATGCCATTGGTTGACATTTGAATGTTTATTTATTTTGATATATCATGTTATCATCCTGTATATTATTTACAGTATATAAAACTGTAAATTGAATTTTTCAAATAAATTAAGAAATAAGTTGAAATGATATATACCTATGGCGTTTATTATGGATTGAAATGATATATATCCATCCCTGGAATTAAATTGAAAAAATTGATTCACTTGACCATAGGATAGAGAATTATATACGGACACCGGATTGGTTAAACTAAATGATTTTAAATTTTTGATTTGAAATTATTTAAATGATTTGGTTTTAAGAAATGAAAATCGAATTTATGGAAATCGAATTATTTTCGAATTGGAACTCGAAATGTTGAAATTTGAATTTGGTAACGAAATTGTTTGATTAATCGAATTTGAGAATTTTAAGTTATAATCGAATTATGATGTGAATTTCAGAATTGATTTATTTTAAAAGATTGGACTTTTACTCAAACTTTAGTTATTGCTAAGTAAAAATGATATAAAACGATATTTCGAAATTGAGTTCGGAATTTCTTTATATTCGAAGGTTGGGATTTTTAATTGGATATTGAAGGAAAATTTGATTTAAGTGTTTGAATCGATATTTTGGAAATCGGACTCGGAATTGATATAAATCCAAATGGTTTAAATTTGAGAATATATTTGAAATAAATTATATTGGAATTGGAGTTGAAATTAATTTGAAATTGAATTTAAATTAATTTGGAATTGGAGTTGAAATTAATTTGGAACTGGAACTGAAATTAATTTGGAATTGGAATTGAAATTAATTTAGAATTGGAATTGAAATTAATTTGGAATCAAAGTAAAATTCGAATTGAAATCGAAATTGAATCGATTAAATCAAAATGGAAATTGGAATTGATTTGAATTGGAAAATTTGGAATTGAATCGGCTTGACTTTGAAACTATTTTCAAATGAATTATTTTAGTATAAACGGTTTAAAATCTATATTTTTTTAAATATTCAAATTATTTTGATTTTTCAAACTATTTTACTATATAAACCTTATTTAATACTCAACTATTTCTATTAAACTATTTTAACTATTTAACTATTTTAAAACTATTTAAACCATTTTCTAAAAATTCAAACTGGTCAAAAGGGTGGAATATTTATATTTAAATCTTGAATTTAAATGCGAATTGGGTTAGAGTGAAGTTATTACCTAAATTGTAATTCGAACAAATTCTGAAGTGAAATCGATATATCGAACTGAATTGACATTTTGAAGTAAAATATGATTTTTGAAGCAAATATGAAGATTTCGAAATGGATTTGATTTTGAAGCGAATATGATGATTTCGAAATTGATTTGATTTTGAAGCGAATATGATATTTTGATATCAAGTACGAATTGTTTTCGAAATATAAAAGTACCAACCAGTGTGTAAAACGACGTTTAGTTGTTAAAGATACCGGAGCCTCTTATTGGCATACTCCCTGTCAATATTGGAACCACTTTGACAACCGTGTATGCGGTGGATGATATCCAGAATGTAGTGGTTGAATTGGCAACGTTTACTGTAATGAAGTAAGAGAACGATGATGGATAGCTTTGACACTCGTTTCATAATTAAAATGACTAAAACAGGAGCCTATGTCTGGCCAATGTGGTTAGCTACCTCTAGCGACATTGTTACCTCGTATTACTATTATGATTTCGTATTCGATGGGTGCACCTTTTTCGTTTGGATTGATTGTCGCCATCGACCATGGATGGGTTATGACCAGCCAGAAAGGGTAAACTGGTAGAATTCTACCTTGGGCATTGCCTCACGTGCCTTGTCATATTTATCCATATGCGAGCCCATTGCGATTTTGGTTTACCTATAAAAATGTGTTAAGGTGGATCAATGTTAAGCCTTAAAGCTATTTTGATATTTACTTTACTGATAGACATTACCTACTATAGTGTATACTATTATATATAAATAGTTTAATGGATCCTTAGGAGAAGGAAAATCCCGTAACATCTCTTAAGTTATTGCACGCACATTATACACTGGATAGGAGATGAAAAATCCCGTAAACATCTTTGATGCTGTTACACTCATATTTATTGATATTGATTTGACTTATATAAGAGTATTTTAGTCCTGACTCGAGTGTTCTATCTTTTCATTACGCTCGGGTCAGTCCTGAGTTTTTAGCGTATTGAAGCTTATTCTCTGGAGGACGAATATGAAGATTTGGTATATTACTATTATTATTATCCCCTGTGTCATGCTATTCTGCTGTATTGATTATTTATCCCTGATGTATATGTATAACTCTAATAAATGTGTATAGATTATAATTAAATGTTTAGTAAACAGCTTCATGAACTGTTTATTTGGTTACTATATTTTATCGTTCCGCTATGAGATTTTGTGTTTGTTTTTTTCCTTCTTTTCTTATTTTTCTCAATTAACCTCATTGATTATCTACGTTCCGGATTGTTTAAGTGTGAAATGTGTGGATTATTGTTGATTTAAACCTTTCGAAATGTAGGTCGTCATAGTTGGTATCAAAACTTGGTTTAACGATAACCTTAGCTTTGTTGGAGTTTGACTCATTAGAGATAGGATAGTAATACCCTAGAATGAGTCTGTTTGTGTGTATATATATGAGAGAGCATACTTGTTAGTGTTATAAAATGTTTTATATTGTGTTTACTTATCCGTTGAGTTATTTATGAATTCTGGTCGGTGCGTGGGATGCCATGTTATCGATAGGGGTTTCTAAACACTTAAATGAGGCAAGTCAACATAATATTGTTTTAAAATAGGGTAAATGAAATAATTTTACCTAACTTATATTATATATATAAAATGATAATTTTTTATGAATGTTAGTTGTTAGGCGATGATAATATTTAGTTATCATAGACTATTTGTTAAATTAAAATAAAACGAATACCTTATGAATTTTATTTTATGAAGCATTTGATAATTAAATTGAATTGAAATCTAACTATAATCGGAAATGTTTGGAATAACAAATTTGTAAATTAACGAAATATGTTCAAAATGTAAGGTAATGAAATTTGTATAAGTAGATTTATAATATAGATTATAAATAGAAGGATTTAAAAATTGAGAATTTTGGAATTTAAACCCCTTTTGTTTTCAAAATTGTTTTCAAACCTTCAAAAATTAATATTAATATTTTTTGAAAGAGTTTTGACTAGAAAATATTTTGAAAATATTTTTCAAGAAAATAAAAGCATTAAACTCGCTTTGGTCGCTGGGAAATAATTCTGGGGATGACTGCAGCATCGCTAGTATTCATTTTCGAGATTTTGAGTGAGAATTGCTACTAAAAGAAATTTATTTCGATCAAAACAAGTTTTGTTGTGAAAAATATTCTAAGTATGATTTGATAAATATATGAAAATAGTTTTGAACTTATAGTTGAAAATGGTATAGATTAAATAAGTTTATAACTTATACATTTGAACTGGAAAGTAAAATTAAACTTTAAACTGTTGAATATTTATGATTAAGCAGATAAAAGAAATTTGAATTCGAGAAATGAAATGAAATAATTAACTTAAGAATGTTAAATAAATTGAGTTAGTAAATGAAGAAAATAAAATGAAGTTAACTCGAGAAAGCTTAAATAAAAATGAAATGTATTTGAAATGAATCAGATAAAATAACAAATTAGAATTTTAAATGAATCAATTGTATAATTTATAAACTTGAGAATATTAAGCTAAAAACAAATTTTAAAATTTATTAAATGTGAATGATAAGAAAATTTAACTTGAATAAGATTAAATAAATTAGTAATGGATTAAAATGAAATGAAGTTTAACTTGATATTAAATAAAAGTGAATTAGATATTAAGTGAAACTAGAGGAAATAGTAAAGTAAATTATTTTCACTTGAGCTAAAATGAATTAAAAATGAATACGAACGTGAATTATAAAATGAAATGTAATTTAAGTTGTGAAAGAAATTGAAAAAAAATATAATGCGAGTAATTAAATTTAATTTAAATTGGTTGTAAATAAATTAAATGCAAATGAAATGAGTTTCTATAAAAATTGAATGTTAACTAATATAGTATGGAATAAGTTATTAGAATAAATAGTAAATTGAAGTTTAACTTAAGAGGAGTTGAATAAAATTGATGGTGATAAGAAATTATTTTGTTAATATGAATTGGAGTTATAAAATAAAATTTACTGAAGTCAAATTATTAAAATGGATTTAAATTTATGAAATAAACTAATTAAGTGAATCAATGGATTAATATGAACTTAAGTTATGGAATAATAATGAAAATGAGTTGCAATTTTGTAAAATGTTTATAATAAACTTAAATGGTTTAAAAATAATATTAGTATTAAAATACTAATTGAAAATGCAATAAATTTAACTTAACAAGGTTAATAAAATGAAAATTCATTGAATGATAAATAAAATGAATGTCATTAAAATAAATTTAAGGTGAACCAATTAAATTCGAAAGAAATCTATGTAAATAAATTGAAAGCAAACAAATCGTATATAGATGAAATAAATGTCAATGAATTAAAAGTAAATCAATTTAATATCGATACGCAATGAAAGTATAATAAACTGAATATTGACATTAGGAAGTGTGAATTGGTATTGTTGTGAATTATATTAAATGGATATTGTTTGTTGGATGTTTATTTTGTTGCATTTGCTATATTCGTTTATGGTTATTGCATAATCCATGTTATACATCAATTCTACTCTTTATATATATGTTCTCGTTTGGTTATTGAGTGTTTAGTAGGTATGGATGGCATATGTTAGCTTTTGGAGCACGATTACGCATTATGTTGCTTTTGCTTGCTTAATACGAGCGAACTCGCTCGTATTATAAATAATAAGGTACTCGGATTACATACCGCGATTTTATATTTTTCCCTTCAGGATGCCTCATCATTGAGATGAGATGTATATTTTATATATATTGGGTATATTTGTGTTATATATTATATTGTAAAAAATTTCCAATCGAGCCACGCAAAGGAGACTCTGCCGAAATTTTCAGTAATTCCGGAAGTTAGAAAATTTTGAAGTTTAAAAAAAAAATTATAATTTGTTTTTATATATAAGTTGTAAATTTCGTAAGCCGATCGGAGTGGCGTAGTAGAAACATAGTAATGGTTTTATAAATAAGATACTTATGTTTTATAAGTGATTGTTTTGAATAAAAAAATATTGTATGTAAAATCTATACTTAGTCCCTTTTCAAGGACGAAAAGTTTTGAGTGGGGGAGTATGTAACGACCCATATTTTTAACTATTTTAAATTATAGGATTTGATATAGTTATTGGGATAAAAATGGTTAAAAATAAAATTTAATGATTTAGTATTGTAGTTATTGAATATGAACTTGAATAAAATCTTGAAATAAACAATTTCGAAAATTTGGGAATTATTTATACTGAAATAAATTATATGTATCGATGGTGTTTATAATCAATAACTGGAATTGAATAATAAATGTGAATTATTTCGATAGAAATAAAATAATGTTGATAACTAAAATATATTTGAAATTTAATGATTTGTTAATATTGATTTATTGGATAATTTAAATTGTTTAAATTTAATATTGGAGATTATTTGAATAATTGAATTATGGATTTACTATGATTAAAAATGGTATAGGAAATTGATTCAAATTGTATTCAAATATGAATGAAGATGGTTAACATTTAAAATTGGATTTAAATATGAATAATTGAAACTTGGAAATTTTATATTTTAATTAACGAGTAAAAATAGCCATTTTGGAAACTATCTCGGATTTTGACGAAACTAGTTTCATCAGATCCATAATAGTGAGTTATTGTAGGATTTCAAGTTTCGTAGCGACCGGACTTGTCGTTTGGCCATGCGAGCTTAAAACGCGTAGAAATCAATTTAAGGAATTCGATAAAATAAAATGACTTTGAAAAGCTATCTTCCACATACGATCGAATTAGACATCAAAACTAGTTCCATTACGTTCGGAATGAGGGTAAAACATTATAAACACTAGGCGGCACGCTTCTATAGGAGTTCGGACGATTTCAAACCTAACTATATAATTACGGCACGCGTATCAAGACAGATTTATATTAAAATATTCTAAACCCTAGTTTAAATTCATGGCCGCCACCTATGTTATTTTTAGTGACTGACATTCGTTTAACTTCCCCCCTTAATTTCTTTAAATCTGCTCATCGATTTTCGACGACTCCAAAAGAGAAATTGTAGAGCTCGATCTGCTCTTTAGATCCATACGGTGATGATCGGTTGTAGCATGGCATGTCAGCGGCGATTTGGAGAAGAAGGCGCGTTAGGTTTAAGGCTCGATCTCGAGCTGGGAGGCACCAAAAGTCATGGCATTTAGGACGGAGGTGGAGCTCGGCTAGGGCTTTAGGCCGGTGGTCATGGATCGAATTCCGATCAATGAGGTGGGCGTGCGTGAGATTTTGTATCACGAGATGTTGGGTTGCAGCGTGATAGCCAGTATTCTCGGCTTTGTACAGGAAGAAGGTTGCATGTTTAAATTATATTATTATTTTATTGATTTTATATTATAATCATATAACTTCTAATATCAATATCTTTTGCATACGAGCTCGGATCGACGCGCAGTTTTCTCCGTTGTGTTCATATCGAAATTCCAGACATTATGGAACTGGTTTGAATGCATTCTGAGACTATTCAAATTTGGGCCTTTATTTGGATTTTAAATCATCGATAAACCAAAGGTGAGTGTTTATACTCTCACAATTGACTGGAATAACTTTTTATGTAGTTAAATCTATATCGTGAAGTGATTGAAATTTATTGGTTATTGTTTGATAAGTTTAATTGACATTTAAATTGACATCTGAACTAATTGATAGAATTTGAATTGATAGTTAAATTGAATTAGAATTTAATTGCCGTAAAATACCGATATTGATAATTATGAAATTGTTGTGAATTTTATTGACTGTTTGGATGATTGGTTGTGATGGATGCCATTGGTTGATATTTGAATGTTTATATTTTTTGATATATCATGTTATCATCCTGTATATTATTTACAGTATATAAAACTGTAAATTGAATTATTTTGAATAAATTAAGAAATAGGTTGAAATGATATATACCTATGGCATTTATTATGGATAGAAATGATATATATCCATCCCTAGAATTAAATTGAAATAATTGATTCACTTGACCATAGGATAGAGAATTATATATGGACACTAGATTGGTTAAACTAAATAATTTTAAAATTTTGATTTGAAATTATTTAAATGATTTGGTTTTAAGAAATGAAAATTGAATTTATGGAAATCAAATTATTTTCGAATTGGAACTCGAAATGTTGAAATTTGAATTTGGTAACGAAATTGTTTGATTAATCGAATTTGAGAATTTTAAGTTATAATCGAATTATGATGTGAATTTCAGAATTGATTTATTTTAAAAGATTGGACTTTTACTCAAACTTTAGTTATTGCTTAGTAAAAATGATATAAAACGATATTTTGAAATTGAGTTCGGAATTTCTTTATATTCGAAGGTTGGGATTTTTAATTGGATATTAAAGGAAAATTTGATTTAAGTGTTTGAATCGATATTTTGGAAATCGGACTCGGAATTGATTTAAATCGAAATGGTTTAAATTTGAGAATATATTTGAAATAAATTAAATTGGAATTGGAGTTGAAATTAATTTGAAATTGAATTTAAATTAATTTGGAATTGGAGTTGAAATTAATTTGGAACTGGAACTGAAATTAATTTGGAATTGGAATTGAAATTAATTTGGAATTGGAATTGAAATTAATTTGGAATCGAAGTAAAATTCGAATTGAAATCGAAATTGAATCGATTAAATCAAAATGGAAATTGGAATTGATTTGAATTGGAAAATTTGGAATTGAATCGGCTTGACTTTGAAACTATTTTCAAATGAATTATTTTAGTATAAACGGTTTAAAATCTATATTTTTTTAAATATTCAAATTATTTTGATTTTTCAAACTATTTTACTATATAAACCATATTTAATACTCAACTATTTCTATTAAACTATTTTAACTATTTAACTATTTTAAAACTATTTAAACCATTTCCTAAAAATTCAAACTGGTCAAAAGGGTGGAATATTTATATTTAAATCTTGAATTTAAATGCGAATTGGGTTAAAGTGAAGTTATTAACTAAATTGTAATTCGAACAAATTTTGAAGTGAAATCGATATATCGAACTGAATTGACATTTTGAAGTAAAATATGATTTTTGAAGCAAATATGAAGATTTCGAAATGGATTTGATTTTGAAGCGAATATGATGATTTCGAAATGGATTTGATTTTGAAGCGAATATGATATTTTGATATCAAGTACGAATTGTTTTCGAAATATAAAAGTACCAACCGGTGTGTAAAACGACATTTGGTTGTTAAAGATACTGGAGCCTCTTATTGGCATACTCCATGTCAATATTGGAACCACTTTGACAACCGTGTATGCGGTGGATGATATCCAGAATGTAGTGGTTGAATTGGCAACGTTTACTGTAATGAAGTAAGAGAACGATGATGGATAGCTTTGACACTCGTTTCATAATTAAAATGACTAAAACAGGAGCCTATGTCTGGCCAATGTGGTTAGCTACCTCTAGCGACATTGTTACCTCGTATTACTTTTATGATTTCGTATTCGATGGGTGCACCTTTTTCGTTTGGATTGATTGTCGCCATCGGCCATGGATGGGTTACGACCAGCCAGAAAGGGTAAGCTGGTAGAATTCTACCTTGGGCATTGCCTCACGTGCCTTGTCATATTTATCCATATGCGAGCCCATTACGATTTTGGTTTACCTATAAAAATGTGATAAGGTGGATCAATGTTAAGCCTTAAAGCTATTTTGATATTTACTTTACTGATGATTTCGAAATGGATTTGATTTTGAAGCGAATATGATATTTTGATATCAGGTACGAATTGTTTTCGAAATATAAAAGTACCAACCGGTGTGTAAAACGACGTTTGGTTGATAAAGAGACCGGAGACTCTTATTGGCATACTCTTTCTCAATATTGGAACCACTTTGACAACCGTGCACGCTGTTTGCGCCAAAATTGGTCACAAACACCCGATAGTCGTTGAAAGCACCAGTACGCAATCACAATTCACAGATAACAAATATGTAGAGAAACAAAAATGAGGAGCACTCAGAAAATTGAGAAGAATAGCAGTAAACAGCACAGATTTTATAGTGGTTCGGCGATCTTGCCTACGTCCACTCTGAAGCTTAGGATTTTATTGATTCACTTGATGATTTCAATCGATTACAGCAGGTTATAGTGAATTTTAGCTCTGTAATTCGAGTACAATGGTAGTAGTGAAGTGCAAAGTAGAATCTGGTAGAGTCTGGACGCTTCAGAATCCCAGCCCCCTCTTTCTGAATGACCTGGGGCTCTATTTATAGGTGTAGGAGGCTGATATTTCGCCTAAATTTCGGGAGACTACTTCTGGCACGTGAGTGAGCCCCACACGACCGGCCTCAGGAAATCTCGGCCCGATCCGGGATGGATACGAAGCAATTTTGTATCGATCAAGAAATGATCCAATGAAGCTGAAATTTGGTGAGAACATTCTTCAACATGTATGTAAGCTTCTGTGAAAATTTCATAGCATTTAGACCTGTGGTTTAGGAGATATGACCGATACGAGCTGGTGATCTTCGGAGTGCTGTCTGGTTCGAATCCATGGTTTCGAATCAATCTCTTCGAATCGATCCTATCATGTGGTTTCATGATGACGCGGCACGCACTCCTTGCATTGACCCGCCTTTTTCGCCGAGTTGATCGAGTCGCCCCAAGTATTTCGCCGCGTTCGCATCCAAGACTAACACGTCAACTCGATGGATACGAACAAGTCTTTATCTATGGATTCGAACAATCGCCTCTATGATGGATACGAAGTAGGCATTGGCCGATTGATACGAAGCACACTATCTGTTGATGGATGCGAAGTTAGGTCATCTGATGGATGCGAGGTGAGATCATCTGATGGATGCGAAGTGAAGTCACCCAATGGATTCGAAGAGCGGTTGTCTGATGGATTCGAACTATTGCTCGTTGATGGGTGCGAACTAGATGGAGTCGAACTGAGGCATGAGGATGGGTACGAAGTTGCCGCCGCTCTGATTGATACGTGGCCGATGGATACGAACAGAGGTCCCTCCGATGGATTCGAAGAGAGGCTCCGCCTATGGATACGAACAAAGCTCCATGATGGATTCGAACAACGTCGTTCACTAACTTGCATCGACCATAATTCAAGCGTACGAACTCGGATTGACTTGAAACTTGGAACCTTGGCTTTCATGACTTTGCTTGACGTGTCTTATCAATTGTAGCCAGATCCAGACTCGGACAAAATTCATTGATATCCATAGTGTACTTGTGATGTAACTTATTTCCAGGACGGATTGTCATTGATTTCTAGTCAGTTTCTTGGTGTCACGGCCTTGCCAAAAGGAGGGATAACATTTGCCCCCCAAAACATGCCTTGTGATAGGAAGGTGTGTTTTGTAATTCCACAAGCCGGATGTTCATATCCTGTTGATGACCTGCAAAGAAGTTGTTAGTTTTATCTGACCACGAATGATGATCGTTCACGATCGTATGTCATTTGAGGTAATATGAGACCTTTCGAGGTCGGATGCCATTCGCGGCAAATAACGAAATGGGACCATTCGTGGTCGGATGCCGTTCGTGGAAAATAAAGAAATGGGACCGTTCGCGGTCGGATGCTGTTCACGGCAAATAAAGAAATGGGACCATTCGCGGTCGGGTGTCGTTCTAGACGAGTTGTGACCATTCGCGATCGGGTGTCGTTCTAGACGAATTGTGATGGATTGTGATCGTTCGTGGTCGTATGGTGCACGAGATAAAATGTGATCGTTCGCGATCGGTTGCCGCACGAAGCAGAATGTGATCGTTCGCGATCGAATGTCATACTGGGTGAATTGTGACCGTTCGTGGTCGGGTGTCGCACGAGGCAGAGTGTGATCGTTCGCGATCGAATGTTATACTAGATGAAGTATGACCGTTCGTGGTCGGGTGCCGTACGAGGCAGATTGTGACCGTTCGTGGTCGGGTGCCTCTCGAGGCAAATGAGTGTGCCCGGGGGGGGACTTAGTATTATCGATGTCAGGTTCACGTTTGGGTGAATTTATGAATCAGCGATCGTGACGGTTCGTCGCCATACAAGGTGTGCTTGTGGACCGTTCGCGATCCAAAGCGTACGCGAGCAACTTCTTCTACAGAATTGCAAATATCAAATTAACGTTCACATGAATTCCATAACAAAAATGTCCAAACAAACAAAGTCTAAATGTCCAAATCAACATGAAACAAAAGCAAAGCAAGGATGTCAAAGTGTAAATTCTCACTACGAGACGGTCAATAATCATTTAGAGCATGCCCGTGGATCGTTCGCGATCTCATACATGTGTAAATGGTTTGATGGTGTTAGTGAGAAGTTTATGACTCATTCATCGTTATTTAAATCAATTGATAACCATACGGTGCCCCGGCTCGGGGTCACCCCTAGCTGATGTAGACGGTGGTCGCTCTGGTTCCACCATTGGAGCTCGCCTTCTCACATACTGAAGTAGCCTACCATTCCTGATATGCCCTTCTACCTCATCCTTCAGGTGTCTACAGTCATTTGTGCTATGACCATTCAGCTCGTGGAATAAGCAATATTTGTTTGACTTTCTCTCGTCGGTAGTCGGATCCCGTCGCATTGGTCTACGATAGGCAACTTGCTCTCGGGTGTCTTGGTAGATTCGCTCCAAACCCTCGTTCAGTTCTGAATAGGTGGTAAATCGCGGCTCCCTCCATTGCCGTTTTGACCTGCCATCATTTTCTTCAGCCTTTCGCTTCCCTTTACTAGTCTCTGCACCTTTTCCAGGTGAATTACCGCCTCTAACTGCGTAAACATCGATTTCTTCTTCTCTCTCCGTACGAGCATCCTCTAATCGCAAAAACTTTTCGGCTTCATGATAAAACTCTCCCAGGTCCGTAGGTGGATCCTTAGTTAGTGAATTCTTGAACTTCGTGCCATCAGATATTCCAGATACAGCTGCCATCATGACCATAGATGGATCTAGTCGATCCACTGACGCTGCTGCCGCATTAAATCGCGTTAGAAAACTCCTCAAAGATTCCCCGGCCTTTTGTTTTAGAGTCGCCAAACTCATCACGTTCTTGGGTCTAGAAATATGAACCCTGAATTGTCTCATAAACCTTTCTGTCAGATCTGTCCAAGTCCCAATGGAGCCACTCTCCAGTTGTCTAAACCATAGCGCTGCAATGTCCGTCAAATACAATGGAAAGCACCATGCCATGACTTCCTGTGATGCCCCCAGCACTTCCATGTGCCTCATATACTTCGTTAGATGGACCGCTGGATCCGTCCTCCCATCATACATTTCCACCGATGGTAGCTTGAAGTCGGGTGGATTCCTGGCCTGCCTGATCATATGAGTAAAGGGACACCTATGTACATCCTCCAGATCTCTATTGACTAGTCCACCTCTCATGGCCCGTCTGACCATCTCTGCCAACCCGTCGTTGTCGTCTGCCTGTGATCTTTGAGTGTTACCTTCGTTCTTTCCCCCTGGTTGAGCGTTCATCTCTCTATTGCCACCAGGTTGCTCGGATGTCCCTGAATCTCTTCCCGGGATTGGATCAACATGCTCTAAGTGTGTGCCCCCCAGCTCCACCGCTGCGCCAGATGGTCCTGCTCCGTTCTGGACTCTGGTTGCTCCTTGATTTTGCGCTCCAAGTTGTCCAATATATTGAAGCAAATTCTGGATCATTTCCTCCTGTCTCTTCATCATTGTCTCCATCTCATCCCTGGTGATGAAGATCGATGCTTGGTTTGCCCCCGAGGAAGCCTCTTGACTCCCTTCATGCTGACTTTGCTCTGGCCTTTGTCTTTTACTAGTTTGCCTTGTCATATCTTCTCAGATCTGAGCTCTTAAGTCTTCAAATTCAACTTCTAAATGATAGAACTCCTGAATTAGCCTTCTCAGTGAAAGCACCAAAATGTTTGCGCCAAAATTTGTCACAAACACCCGATAGTCGTTGAAAGCACCAGTACGTAATCACAATTCACAGATAACAAATATGTAGAGAAACAAAAATGAGGAGCACTCAGAAAATTGAGAAGAATAGCAGTAAACAGCACAGATTTTATAGTGGTTCGGCGATCTTGCCTACGTCCACTCTGAAGCTTATGATTTTATTGATTCACTTGATGATTTCAATCGATTACAATAGGTTACAGTGAATTTTAGCTCTGTAATTCGAGTACAACGGTAGTAGTGAAGTGCAAAGTAGAATCTGGTAGAGTCTGGACGCTTCAGAATCCCAGCCCCCTCTTTCTGAATGACCTGGGGCTCTATTTATAGGTGTAGGAGGCTGATATTTCACCTAAATTTCGGGAGACTACTTCTAGCACGTGAGTGGGCCACACACGATCGGCCTCAGGAAATCTCGGCCCGATCCGGGATCGATACGAAGCAATTTCGTATCAATCAAGAAATGATCCAATGAAGCTGAAATTTGGTGAGAACATTCTTCAACATGTATGTAAGCTTCTGTGAAAATTTCATAGCATTTGGACTTGTGGTTTAGGAGATATGACCGATACGAGCTGGTGATCTTCGGAATGCTGTCTGGTTCGAATCCATGGTTTCGAATCGATCTCTTTGAATCGATCCTCTCATGTGGTTTCGTGATGACGCGGCACGCACTCCTCGCATTGACCCGCCTTTTTCGCCGAGTTGATCGAGTCGCCCCGAGTATTTCGCCGCGTTTGCATCCAAGACTAACACGTCAACTCGATGGATACGAACAAGTCTTTATCTATGGATTCGAACAATCGCCTCTATGATGGATACGAAGTAGGCATTGGTCGATTGATACGAAGCACACTATCTGTTGATGGATGCGAAGTTAGGTCATCTGATAGATGCGAGGTGAGATCATCTGATGGATGTGAAGTGAAGTCACCCAATGGATTCGAAGAGCGGTTGTCTAATGGATTCGAACTATTGCTCGCTGATGGGTGCGAACTAGATGGAGTCGAACCGAGGCACGAGGATGGGTACGAAGTTGCCGCCGCTCTGATTGATACGTGGCCGATGGATATGAACAGAGGTCCCTCCGATGGATTCGAAGAGAGGCTCCGCCTATGGATACGAACAAAGCTCCATGATGGATTCGAACAACGTCGTTCACTAACTTGCATCGACCATAATTCAAGCGTACGAACTCGGATTGACTTGAAACTTGGAACCTTGGCTTTCATGACTTTGCTTGACGTATCTTATCAATTGTAGCCAGATCCGGACTCAGAAAAAATTCATTGATATCCATAGTGTACTTGTGATGTAACTAATTTCCAGGACGGATTGTCATTGATTTCTAGTTAGTTTGTTGGTGTCATGGCCTTGCCAAAAGGCGGGATAACACACGCGGTGGATGATATCCAGAATGTAGTGGTTGAATTGGCGACGTTTACTAGAATGAAGTAAGAGAACGATGATGTATAGATTTGACACTCGTGTCATAACTAAAATGACTAAAATAGGAGCCTATGTCTGGCCAATGAGGTTAGCTACTTATAGTGACGTTGATCCCTCGTATTATTATTGTGATTTCTTATTCGATAGGTGCACCTTTTTCGTTTGGATTGATTGCCGCAGTCTACCACGGATGGGTTACGACCAGCCAGAAAGGGTAAACTAGTAGAATCCTACCTTGGGCATTGCCTCACGTGCCTTGTCATGTTTATCCTTATGCGAGCCCATTACGATTTTGGTTTACCTATAAAAATGTGTTAAGATGGATCAATGTAAAGCCTTAACGCTATTTTGATATTTATTTTACTGATAGACATTACCTACTATAGCGTATACTATTATATATAAATAGTTTAATGGATCCTTAGGAGATGGAAAATCCCGTAACATCTCTTAAGTTATTGAACGCACGTTATACACTGGATAGGAGATGTAAAATCCCGTAAACATCTCTGACTTTGTTACACTCATATTTATTGATATTAATTTGACTTACATAAGAGTATTTTAGTCCTGACTCTAGTGTTTTGTCTTTTCATTACGCTCGGGTCAGTCTAGAATTTTCAGCGCATTGAAGATTATTCTCTGGAGGATGAAGATGAAGATTTGGTATATTACTACTATTATTATCCCCTGCATCATGCTATTCTGCTGTATTGATTATTTATCCCCAATGTATATGTATAACTATGATAAATGTGTATATATTATAATTAAATGTTTAGTAAACTGCTTCATGAACTGTTTATTTGGTTACTATATTTTATCGTTCCGCTGTGAGATTTTGTGTTTGTTTTTTTTCTTCTTTTCTTATTTTTCTTAATTAACCCCATTGATTATCTACGTTTTGTATTGTTTTGGTTTGACATGTGTGGATTATTATCGATATAAACCTTCCGAAATGTGGGTCGTCACAATTACGATGGATTTTGGCGGATTACGGCGGCTAAGAATGGCTTGAGGATAGATTTGAGGGTTTAGAAATTAGGTTTGCGGGTTTAGAGAATATGCGAAATGAGGAAGAAACGGGCTCGGCTGAAGCCATATTCACGATATTCTAACGGCTTTCGACGGTTAATTTTCGACGGCTAATTTAATTTTAATTAAATTTTCTCTCTATTTAAAATAAATTTAGTCTAATTTAATTTGTTCTTAAAAATTAATTTGTTATAAAAAATTTAAAAAGTTCATAATAACCCACTTTTGTTTCTAAATATTAAAAAGCTTATTTTTATTCGTTATACAATACTTTTTTATCGATTTGAAAATTAGTTATGAATTTTAACCGTGTTTAACATTATAAATTCATATAAAATAAAATATTCGGTTAAAAATAAATTTGTTGAATCTTGTATAATTTGAATGCTTTCCTTGTTTTTTTAATACCAATATTCCACAAGATGTACATTTAATATATATAAAGAAAATGTTGCAAAATGTACCCAAAGAGTGAGTCGTTTGATTCCAATGTTGGACCATTTTTCATGCTGTCATCGAAATCACTGACCAAATCAATAAATACCTCGTTTATACTCTCCTTCGTTCTCCATTACATTAACATCAATGTGTCCTCCTTCTTCTTTACTTCAATATCATTTTTCCTCAAATATTCCCATTTCTTTTGACTCACGGAGCCATATTCGCTGTCAACTCTTTCAGTTTTTTTGATCACGTCCTTTATCGTTTCTTGATTTTTCTGCTCCTTTTTCCTAAGCATTTTGTTTTCATTTTCCAATGCAGTCATTTTCTCTTTGAGACTCACGCATTCTTTTTATACAAGTCGAGATGTTTAGAAGCAATGGACATCAATGATTCTAACTTCGACTGAAGTAGAATGTATTTATGTTTTTTGATAACCAGCTTGTTTTCAAGTTCAATGGCTTTTAGTTTGAGTACGGATGGAGAATTCTAATTTCCCACTTCTTTATTCAAGGAATTTGCATCCATGATTTCAAATGTAAGAAGTTTTAAAGTTTAAGCACAAATTAACACTAATAATAAATATGCGGCAATTTTAAGATATTAAATTAAATTTTCTTGAAATAATAATTTAATTCATCACATACCACGGTAAAATTGAATAATCGAATAAAAATATCTTCTTTAATTTTTAGAAATTAAATTCGTATTTTTAAACAAATTTTAAATTTCTATAATTAATAAGTTATAATAATATGATAAATTAAAATACTTAAAATAACCAGCCATCAAAACCATTATGACGGAGCCGTCAGCGATCGTCAGAAGTATCCATTACTATTTTGGCCTTTTGTAGCAGTGAAAAAAATATATCATAAACATTCGATGGATATAAATTGAATTTATTTCATTAAATTACTTCACAACAATTTTGGAGGTAGGGTACCAAAATTATGTTTTAGGTATTTTATATATTAGACTATGTAACTCAATGTACTTATTTTATGGGGCTTTATTTTCTTTGACTGCTCACTCGCGGTTACACATTACAAGAGAAATAAGCTTTCCTTATGTCAAAATGTCATAGCTAGGTGTTGGAAAACAAATCTCTGACGTTGCATTTATGTCAATTAAAGTATACAAAAAGCATGTGGGAAAATAGTTTCCATGATTTTCCCACGTCTTACGTGGAACTATTTTCGAAGCTCTTTATATGTCGTAGTTTTCGATGACATACTACGGATTTCCTATGCCTAGGTTTTCCGAAGTCATATCTTTGAATTTCCTATGCTGATGTTTTCTGACGCCGTATTTATGGATTTCCAATGTATATTTTTTTTGATGTTATATTTACAAATTTTCCATGCCATTGTTTTCAAACGTCGGGATTATGAGTTCCCTAAATTTTTGATTTTCATACGTCGTTCTGATTCCATTCCCAAAACTTTTTTTATATTATTACTATTATTCTTTTCCTTAAGCACAAATCAATACAAAATTATATATAGCCAAACCAACCAAGACAGCAAAATGAGTATTCTGCTTAAATTAAATATCACTCTTAATATCAGAAAAAAAAAGATAACCAACATTAAATAACTTCTAACACAACATTAATTCTAGACACAACATCAATTACTATAAACAAGCCCTTATGCCATTTCAACATGTATGTACGCTACATCCAAAAGTTCCAACAATTCGTAACAAGTTCGAATAATACATAGTTAGATCAAAACATGATTATAATATACATAGCATAAAGAAATAACCTCAATTCCATTATGGCTGGCTCAGATTTCCATCAAGACACTGCAACATCGGCTGTTTAAACTATTGAAAAGAATTGCTACGCTCACAAATCTTGCCTTCATCGGTTTTCTCTAACTTCTGCTCTAACCTAACACTCAATTGCACCTCGCTCTCATTGATACTATACTTGGCATATTTATATCTACGCGTTTCATTTATGTTTAAGTAGATATATTCTGAAGTTAAATAAAACAAAATCATGTGCTAAGAGTATTTATATTTCACATTTGTGCATAAATTCTCAAATCAGTACATGTTGAAAATGATAGCACATTGTGCAATAATATATATATAGACATACACAAATATATATACATATACCAGTATGTTTGGCACGTCCGTTGGACGTGTGCAAAGAAATTGGAAGCAAACTTATGTATTTTGAAAAATAGGTCATATGCATAGGTGCTACGTGACATGTATAATTAATTTCTTTTATTGCAAAATAGTATGTTAGGCACCTCCATTGGACGTGTGCAAAGAAAACGTGAATTAACATGTTCAAATGCGCACAAAACTCAACCTATTCATTATGTTCTTAAGTTTTGTTATTGTGTAAATAATAATTAGAAAAAGTATTATTGTGCACAAAATTCATTAAACGAAATATTAATCAAAACAGTCATGAGAACCACGAACATCTTATGAACTAACATAGAAGTATAAGTGGCAAAGAAAAATGTAAGTTAACAACTTATTTACTTCAAAGTATTGAGAACACAAATGGAGAAACTCTTTTTTTATATCCACTTCCTTCTTAAATATTATATCTTTGTTCACATTTTGTTTTAAAAGTCAAAATTTACAAACATGAACGTGCACATAATATATAGGAAAAGCACCAAAGGATTCCATGCATCACTCAACTATTTATCAAGATATGCATTAAATATATAATATGCATAGTTATAATACCACTATACATACTGGATTTATACATATTTAATGTTTAGAAGTTTATAATTTCATTATGATCTGCATTATAAAGAATACCTTTTTTGTCTAAAACTTTCTTATTTTCCCCCAATACCTTGATAACATAAAAGTTGGTTTATCAAATACATATGTGAGGAAACATGATGTGGAAGACAACTTATCTAATGAAGCAAAATGGATCAACAAAACCAAAGAAACTAAGAACCCAGAATTTGAGTTCCTTTAGGACTTACTTCTGCATCATTTCTATCTTTCACAACTATATTTTTTGAAGTATTAATCATGCTAGAGCTCCTAAACAAGCAATTGTACTAAAATGGCTTCACTGCAAGAGAAAGTATTGTAATTCAAAATAATAATTATCTTGTAAATTTGTAATTGGCATAATAAGCATGCACATGAATGAATTAACTTGAATTTATTATCTTGGAAGAGATGAATCATGGTTAATTGGTTTCCTATATTAGTTTACAACTTCTAAATTATTAATTTTACAACTATTATGTCATAAGTTCAGATAAAGTATAAAAACTTAAAAGACTACCAAACAATATCAGTAGTTTAATTAGCATATTTATGTACTTAATAATGAAGAGAAGATAGGAGGTTGTGGCAAGAATAAGAGGTAAGGGCTATGCAACTTTCTGGGTAATGTGCGTGATTGGTTGCTATAATGCAATCTAGTTTTGTGGGTATATGCATGTTGGATACTTTCTATTTACATTATTTCTTTTACTGATTTGCATTATATTACTTAATATATAACATAATGATACACATGCAACTGGCACACACACTGATACACATGCACATGAAGATGGCTTAACAAACCAGGCACGACCCAAGAGATCGATCAGGTTGCCACAAAGATTCCTGGATTAAAAATATATAAAGTAGAATTATAGGTTGTAGGGTTGTTAGAAAAGCTGTTGCACTTTTTATTTTACAATTTCTGTTAATTGTTTCGTGCTAGAAAAAGGTAGAAAAGGACAGGAGGCTAGTGTGCCACGTATACAAGTTTGTTACAACTTTTGTTATAAATGTACTGAAAATCGAAGAGAATGGATATGGAAGAAATATATTGCTAATCTCTCTCTGTTTCCTTCTCCTTCATCTTACTCTGCTTCTTATTTTCTGCCCTCTCTTCTTCTCTTCAATCTATAACCATATCAATTTGGTGCTTTCACCGGTTGACCTCTTCCTTCCTCAAAATATCTGATTCAGCTCTACCACCATGCCTCGCCTAGACGATGCCTTCCAATAGCTCAACGACCACCAAGACACCATTAACACCATCCAAACCAATCAAACCACCCATAGCACCATGCTGGAAACATTAACCGCAGATAATATAGATATCAAAGCAGCATTACAGGACCTCACTAAGCAAATGGCTGACCTCCATCGAAAATTCGATACCCAACCACCACCCTCTCCAACTAATCAACAATCAACTACCTAAAATCCATCTCAAAACCACCGACAACCCCCACTATTATCCTCCCCATCGTCAAGCCGAAACCCGAAGGTAACACTGTCACCCTTTACAGGCTCCAATCCGCATGACTGGATATTCCAAGCTGACCGTTTCTTCACATATTACTCCACACCAGAGGACCAGCGGGTAGAGCTCGCCAGCTTTCACATGGACGGTCAGGCTCTAACATGGTTTCAATGGATGCACCGAAACAAGCAACTCTCATCATGGCCGGCGTTGGCAAAAGCAATTGAACAAAGGTTCGGTCCCCCTACATTTCTAAATCCCCAAGCAACCCTCTTCAAATTAAAAAAAATTACCACTGTTGACAACTACCAAGCCACATTTGAAACACTGTGCAACCGCATCACTACCTTAAACCCAGATTCCATCCTACATTGCTTCATTTCCGACCTCAAAACAAATATCCAAAACGAGCTATTACTCCTCAAACCCAATACCATTTCAGAGGCAATCGATACTGCCAAGCTGATAGAACGCAAAAACTTTGATCAAAACAAATACCCATTCCACAAAACAGCCCACCATCCTTCTAAATTCACAAATACTCCAAACACCTCTCAGACATTCCAACAAACACCTCACGCTCAAACAACCAAACCACATATACCCATCAGACAATTGTCCCAGGCTGAAATGCAAGAAAGAAAGCAACAGGGCCTTTGCTTCAATTGCGATGAGAAATATCAGTTTGGCCACCGATGCAAACCAACCCATATCCTCATGATCCTTCCCGACCTAAACCCCGATGACACAGCCCAACCTGAAACTATCGAATCCGAACCACCTCCTTCAACCGAACCTACTCAAATTACCGATACATCCCAAGACTCACCACAAGAAATATCATTCCATGCCTTAACTGGTTCTTCTCACCCACGAGCCATTTGTTTGCCGGCTTTTGTAAATGGCAACCCAATCTCAATCTTAGTTAACTCGGGATCCACACACAATTATTTGCACCCGAAAACGGCTAAATTTTTGGGTCTGGAAGTCAACACTGCAAGCTCCTTCGCAGTAACGGTGGGCAACGGTGAGAAATTACATAGTTCAGGCTGCTATAAAAATGTGAGCGTGGAGATACAGGGAAATAATTTTTCCATCGATTTTTACCTGCTCGATATTGTGGGCTCCGATGCAGTGTTCGGTGTTCAATGGCTAGAACAATTAGGGCCTATTACTATGGATCACAAGCTATTAACTATGACCTTTGAAGTAAATGGCAGGTTGATTTGTTTAACTGGGTTAGATCCTCTTCTCGGCCCATTACCTATATCACTAAACCAATTGAAACGCCTGGACGCAACATCTTCAATTTCCAATTTCCTATATCTGCAACTACAACCCGATCATAACCCAACCTACCATACTCCGTTACGTCACGACCAACCTCAACTACACAAGATATTAACCACTTACTCCCACATCTTCGATCAACCCAAAGACCTACCACCAAATAGACCACTAAACCACCACATCAATCTCATGCCTAACTCCACACCAATTAACATCAAACCATATCGATACCCATATTTTCAAAAAAACAAAATCGAACGCCAAATCCAAGATATGTTAAAGGCCAAAATCATCCAACCATCCACTAGTCCATTTTCATCGCCCGTTCTTCTAGTAAAAAAAAAGACGGTTCGTGGCGATTTTGTGTTGATTATCGTGCACTTAATGCTATCACTATCAAAGACCGATTTCCAATTCCAACGGTCGATGAATTATTAGATGAGCTTCATGTGGCAATGATTTTTTCAAAGCTCGATCTCCGAAGTGGCTATTTCCAAATTCGTGTCCATCGACCCGATATCCCCAAAACCGCTTTTCGAACCCACGAGGGCCATTACGAATTTCTCGTAATGCCATTCGGCCTAACCAACGCTCCATCCACTTTCCAAGCAACCATGAACAATATATTCCGTCCATATTTACGGAAATTTATACTCGTTTTCTTTGACGACATCCTCGTTTATAGTCCATCATGGGATGATCATTTCAGCCACCTTCACACCACTCTCCAACTTTTAGCTCAACACCAATTTTTTGCCAACGCAACCAAGTGCAAGTTCGGCCTGATGGAACTTGATTATTTGGGCCACATCATCTCCGGTAAAGGCATGCGAGTAGACCCAGCAAAAATCGAAGCAATGATTAACTGGCCAATCCCAAATTCAGTAACAGCCATTCGTGGTTTTTTAGGCCTCACGGGCTACTACCGCCGTTTTATCCGAAACTATGCTGCCATCACAAGCCCACTTTCCGATTTATTAAAGCAAAACAACTTTGCTTGGAGCCCAGAAGCCCAATCAGCATTTGAACAGTTAAAATCAGCCGTCACCCATACTCCCGTCCTCTCCCTTCCTAACTTTTCTCAAATATTCACAATGACCACTGATGCATCTGCCACTGCAATCGGTGCAGTGCTGGCACAATCCGACCATCCAATCGCCTTCTTCAGCCTTAAATTGCCCCGCCACCTCCACAGAGCATCAACCTATTCTAGAGAGATGTTTGCAATTACTTCTTCCATAAAAAAATGGCGTCACTATTTATTAGGTCGCCCCTTTCAGATCTATACTGATCATCAGAGCATCCGAGAGATGGCGTCGCAGACGATTCAAACTCCGGAGCAGCAGAAATGGCTTTCCAAGCTTCTAGGTTTTGATTTCACGATCCACTACCGACCGGGCAAACAAAATGTGGTAGCCGATGGCCTGTCTCGATTCACTGAGGAAGCCACCCTGCATGCAATTTCAGGTCCAACATTTTCTCTTTTGCCAAAGATTCAAGAAGCTCTGCAACATGATGAGACAGCGCAGTCCATCATTACCCGCCTACGTGCAGGTAATTGCTCAAACCCACAGTTTCATTTGCGCAATAATTTGTTATTTTGGGAAAATCGATTGTATGTGCCTAACGATGTGGACATCAAAAACCAAATAATGACTGAGCTACACGCATCAAAAGTCGGAGGTCACTCTGGAATCAAAGGCACAGTAGCCAGAATTGCAAGCAATTTCTATTGGCCTAAACTAGCAGCAGCAGTACATGAATTCGTCCGGCAGTGCCCAACTTGCCTCCAGGCGAAACCAGACAACACACCTTACAAAGGGTTACTTCAGCCACTTCCTATTCCCGTACACATATGGGAGGATATAAGCATGGATTTTGTCACACATCTCCCACCATCAAATGGCCGAACAGTAATATGGGTAATAGTGGATCGATTGTCAAAATACGATCATTTCTGCGCCTTACCGACGTCAATTTCAGCTTCACAACTCGCTTCATATTTTCTGCAAGAGTACGTCAGACTACATGGCTTCCCACGCTCAATCGTATCCGATAGAGATAGAGTATTTACAAGTCAGTTTTGGAGGGAGTTATTCCGCTTACACGATACAAAGCTAAGAATGAGCAGCGCATATCACCCACAAACCGACGGTCAATCCGAAGTAGTAAATCGATGCTTGGAAACTTATTTACGTGCAATAGTAGGTGATGTGCCAACCAAATGGGTTAAGTGTCTTCCGTGGGCCGAGTGGTGGTATAATACTACTAAGCACACTTCTATAGGAATGTCGCCATTCCAGGCAGTTTATGGTAGAGCACCACCAATTCTCGCTGACTATGTTACTTCTACAACACCACTGCTAGAGTTAAATGAATGGGCTTCATCCAGAGACAAGCTGCTCCAACTCATTAAGTCGAACCTCCAGCGTGCACAGAGTCGCATGAAGAACCACGCAGATCAAAGACGAAGTGACAAACAGTTCCAAGTTGGCTCATGGGTTTTCCTTAAACTCCAACCGTACCGTCAACAAACCATACGAAATAATCACCACAAACTATCAAAAAAGTATTATGGACCCTTCAAAATCGTTGAAAAAATAGGTCCAGTTGCTTACAAACTGCAACTTCCTCCTGAATCTCGCATCCATCCTGTTTTTCATGTTTCCTTGCTTAAACTGTGTCCGTACCCAGCTACTGCTCCACTTCAACCATTTCCACCAACCCTAGCTGACAGTAACAGCGACCTTGAGGGCAAGGTCGATCTTGAAGGGGTGGGTGTTGATACACATGCAACTGGCACACACACTGATACACATGCACATGAAGATGGCTCAACAAACCAGGCACGACCCAAGAGATCGATCAGGTTGCCACAAAGATTCCTGGATTAAAAATATATAAAGTAGAATTATAGGTTGTAGGGTTGTTAGAAAAGCTGTTGCACTTTTTATTTTACAATTTCTGTTAATTGTTTCGTGCTAGAAAAAGGTAGAAAAGGACAGGAGGCTAGTGTGCCACGTATACAAGTTTGTTACAACTTTTGTTATAAATGTACTGAAAATCGAAGAGAATGGATATGGAAGAAATATATTGCTAATCTCTCTCTGTTTCCTTCTCCTTCATCTTACTCTACTTCTTATTTTCTGCCCTCTCTTCTTCTCTTCAATCTATAACCATATCACATAACTTTAAACTTGAATTGATTGGGAAATGACTAAAAGCCCTCGCCACTTTGATATTCTCATTGTACTAAGAGGTAAAACTATACTCCTATACTGAGATTTATTCAATTAAAAACTATTCTTTTGGTCACATATTGCTGAATAAACCAAACAAATAAGAAACTTGATTCAATGTAAAGTTGTTGGATATATAAATTATAACAACATTAACCAAATTGTACTCCATGAAGCAAAGAAATAGACAGTACATACTAATGATTCAATAACAGTTCAATAAGGTTACCTCATAAATATAGTTGGCACGATCTTTGATTAGTCAAATGAATTCTAAGCACCAAAGGTAGTTGTCCAAGATACTTAACTAAGTGAAATTCATCAGCCACCAATCCCTAAATCCGACTTGAAAGTAAACTAATAGCAAAAGCGATAAAAAAACAAAGCCATTTAATGAAAATAACTGAAATAAATTACCTGAATAAGTGTTTTTGCATAAATAGCAAGGCTATTTATTCTCAAGGATAAGTATAGTAGGTTAGCGAAATTGCAATGGGAATAGAAAAATGAGTTTTCTTGCATTTATGGAAGTAGTAGAGAACCGTGGGAAATTATGAGAATGTGCGCATAAGGATCCGCAAAATACCCTCTGGCTACCATAGAATGCAGTAAGGGTACTTCACTAACTTGATTTCCTTTGAAACACAAAAAGGGCATTTCTATCATTCTAAAAGCTTCACACTATGTAAAATAAATATTTATCATTTTGGTGCATCATATTCATATGTTATATATTTTTATTTGCATGCATGTGATTTATATGTTTCGTACTACCAACAATTGGTTTTTATATCTACCTTTGTAAAGTAAAAAAAATTGCTAATGTGTGTTGCATGCATGTGTTTAGAGACTTGTGGCAACTTGCAGTTATATACTTCCTTTAGTTGGATCCTACTTAAATTTGTACATAGTCCTAATTTGTAGTTTGGCTTATCTACCTGTAGTTATATGCAAAATATTAATGTATTTTTTGTTGATGAGTACACATTAAAGTTGTACTTTCATTTAGCCTAAAAACAATTCCAATAGTGATGCATGGTTAGAAGTTTTGAAATAAATAAATAGAGTATCCAACTCAATTGAACTTCAATTTAGCTACATAATCACTACATATATTCATAAGTAATAGTATATATAGAACCATGGCGTGCTTTGTATTTATAAAATCTTAGGTTTTTGAGGATTATGTTGGGTGTAACTTGAAATTTTATTAAACTACTAGTAAACGAAGCCTTACATATGGTACTTTAATACGTAGTTTTGAAGTTGTAATGTAGGGATCTTATACAATTTGCAGTATCTTACTTATAATGATAGTTATAGATGTTGTATCATTTGACTTGCTCCCTTATTAAGGAGTGAAAATATATACGTCTTCCTCAACATCCTGTATATTATTATAAATATAACTACATAAGTAGAAGAAACAACTAATGTTAAGAAATGAAGTGGAACAAAGTTTATATCCAATATATTATATGAGAAGAAGAGTATCTTTAGGCAAATTGGTAAGAACAAAAAGATCTATTGTAAAGGGTGTATAACAGCAGCAGCTATTGTAGATGGTTTGATTGCAATTGTGATTAATGTAGTTTGTGGTAAAGAGAACTGGAGAACTAAGGCTTTACTTCATTGTTAAAGAGCCATCAATTCCTCCCAGGCATTGCCAATCTTCAAATTCTAATTTGGTAATAGTTCTGATGCACCATGAGAAGAAATGCATTAATGTTAAAATTAACACCGTTCAATGGTTGGATTGCAGGCGTACATTTGGAGAAAGTAACTGTAGATGAAAATGCCCTCGATTTTTGTATACCACTAACACGACTACTTTGGTAATTTAAAAAGCTTCAAATGAGGGTATCCTCGTTATATATAGATATATGTTTTCACATCTGTTTAAGAAATCACAATTCACATTTTTGCTTAATCACTAAAACATATTTAGGTAAATTCCAACACAAACAAATTTGATACCATTACAAACAACCCATGAAAGACCATGTAGAATATATTTTTAAATAAATTTTATGAATAAATCTAAAAACAATTATCTAACTAAATTCGAAAGTTTATCGACTAGAATATTTATATTTAGTTATATATAAAATTTAAAATTTCTTAATTAAATTTGCAACGAATAATCGCTAGTAAATTTCAAACAACTTTTTATAATTTTCTAATTAACCTAATTTT
Organism: Allium fistulosum; assembly: GCA_030737815.1. NCBI lineage: Eukaryota > Viridiplantae > Streptophyta > Magnoliopsida > Asparagales > Amaryllidaceae > Allium > Allium fistulosum. The sequence continues at coordinate 789,925,538 of CM060902.1, read as the reverse complement.
ATTCAACTAATTTTCTAAAATATTAACATTGATATCAATTGACGAGTGCAAAAGAAAAGTTCTAATTAAGTTTTAACACTATAAAAAGCTCGCTATTTTGGACACCGACATGGTGTAAGAAACATGTATTTCTGAGGCCATTCCGACGCCACATGTGGCATCAGAAATAGCTCGTAAGGAAAATGATGTCGATACCTTTCAAACATCATGCATGGCCAAGTTTTTGATGCCATCTCGACATCAAATGTTCAGACACCATGTCTACACCAAATTCTTCCTATACCATACCGATGCCAAGTTGATACTTATGTGTATGGAAAAAATTAGTATTGTCGATCCCTTGCCAATGCCATTCCAACACATTACCGGTGCCATATAAAAGCGAATAAAACAGATTTTGTTACAAAATGCTGATGCATTTAGCATTTCGGCTGCAATTTTCACTTAAGCACACATCAGTCAAAACCCTTATATACCTATCTTGGCAATGCTGAATAGGCAATACAAACAATATATCACAATCTATCACAACAATATATCAATAGAGCAATAAACCATCATAGAATACCACAAAAAAATCACAAACCAAACTAAATATCAACCAAAAATCATAACATGTCAATCACAATATCAAATACATCATATAATACTATACAATTTCATATCAACTTATCCCCTTTAATTGTTATTGAAGTGACCCAGAGGAAGTAAAGAAAGCAGAGGTAGTTGGACCGATAATGGCAGTTGGGATGGCCACATTCCTATGGCTCCTCCTACGCTTGAAAGAAGTAGTGGCATGGATTGGGGGAGGGAAGGGGCAATAGAAGTAGAAACTAAAGATAGAGGAGCGGAGGGGCCCGATGGTTTTTTCCCCTTATCAATCAGAACGAGAAATCTAGATGGAGCAATAGTGGAACCTGTTGAGTGGTTATGTGTGGATTGCTCAGGACATTGAGAAGAGCTTCTAGAAGGTGGATTATTCCTCTTGAAAAGGGATTCGTGTGGAAGATGTGGCGAAGATGGATGGATGGAGTGGTAGGAGTTAGGACCATAAAGAGAGTGTGTATGTCTAGGATAATTATAGTTGTGTCTCTCCTAATTGTCCTTTCTTTTGTAATCACTTCGGCCCCTAATGTGATCTTTATCTTGGTAGCAAGAGGACCCTTACAGTGGGAAGATAGACCGATGCTAATCCATGTTCCTATGTAGGGTGTTGGAGAATCTATGATGACTCATCTTGCTTGTAAATGAAAAGAAACGAAAAGATATAATTGATTCAAGGAATATATAAAGAAGCTTGACGTGAGTGAATGCAGGACTGTATGCAATAGAAGGTAATGTGTGTGTAGTGTTATCCTATCTAATCTATAAATCATGCATGTAGGAAAGTCAAGGTTTAGGTTCTCCATATCGTCAAGCGTCGAACAGCTCAAAGGGCCAATAGCTTTATCATTGCAATATGTAGGAGTTGTCGCTTTGGTGATGGACCGAGGGAAGCTTTAGAAGCGCCTCTCCTAATAGGTTTAAACCAAGGAGTGAGGATTCTAGTTTCTTGAATGTTAATTCTGCCCGAGTCGACCGCTTTCGGGTCTCCTCTCCTCCTCCTCCTCCTCTTTCTTCTTATTCATCTTTATACTTTTCCTCTTCGGTTTCTTCTTCTATGCTCTTTTTCTCTTCTTCGTCGATGACTCTCCTTCGAGCCAGAGCTTATCTAGGCTGGCCAATGCCATTCGCTACTTGTTTAGGTGGTTGAGCCTCAGCTCTTAGTGTTCCAAGTGTCGAACGTTCGTAGAAGATCGAGTGTCCTTTGCAAAGAAGACAGATCTAACATAGCTTCATATCAGTGAGGAGGAAGGGAAGTATGGTACTTAAGCTCCAAGATAGCTTTTAGGTCGGTAACCATTTTTCAGAGAGCATCGTTCATAACTATATCTGGTATCTCTGCAAAATGGATGAAGATGAGTAAGGAATTCGGCTGAAGTGAAGGTAAACGATATGAATTTTGGAATATTAGATTTGGGACTTATTTCCAAAGAGTCATCTCTATGAAAATCTCATGGGGCATACATTTCTTAAACTCGTTTTGTTTGTTATAGAGATCAACAATCACTTGATTGGAGCGTATGCCTCAAAGAAGGTATAAGAGACATTGCAGGACCACCGCTTCAAATTATACAAATAGAAAATTCATGCCAGTCTTGGAGCATATAAGCTAAGAAGGACAACATAAGAATTCATATGCAGCTGAGAAGGAGAAAATCGAAGAGATTGGAGAACATGGTGTAAGAGTTGGTTAAATGAAGGAATTGCATCGGAGAGGCACATTAACCTGTTGCAAGCCATGTAGCCGACGAATGGATTGTATACTTGCTCAAATGATTGTAGAAGTCTAATTTCATCTACCAGGATCCCGTGTTTGTCACAAACACGATGGAGATCCCAAGCGGTAAGACGAGAAGGTGGATAATCCGGTGGGTTATTAAGTACAACTACTGCACCCATAGCTACGTCCGAAGCTGCATCGTTGTGAAGTTCTTCAATTATCATTAAAGAAACTACAACGAAAGACTCTCTTTAGATATTAAATGGTCCTTCGGCTTCCATTGTGAATGAATTCGACATGGAGCTAGAAGTTATAGTCGAAAAGGTAGATGTAAAGATTGTAGCAACAAAATCCTATAAGAGTGTTAGGAGCCAAATCTATAATGAAAACAAGACTTAAGACATGAGCATTGTAAGGTATGTGCAATTTTTTATAGTTCTCTATAAATGAGTAGTTAGTGTATCTAGCCCTACCGTTATCGATGCATAGTGTCTAACGAATGTTGACATGTATTGATCCATCGGACCCCACACATCGACTGAAGTTAGATAATATCTTATATGTGCATGTATGATGTGTCTTGTGCATGGTATGCGAAATCATGTTGTATGAAGTGAATTTTTCTTGTACTTGCAAATGAGACTCTAACACATGATGGAACTTTGTGTTGGGGGGAAAATATTAACATAGTGACTACGATAATAGCCTAGGATTAATCCAATGCAGAAGGGAACTCTGAATCTTAATCGGTCTTTCGCTAATGAAGTAATGCATTTTCCTAGAAGTTGGAAATTCTCGAATCATTGAAGATGAATGTCAGTGGAATGTGTAGTCCTAAATACTTCAACAACGTAACCCGGCATAGTCTTCGAATCCATAGTGTTTTACCTACATCGACCAGTATAAATTGATTTAGGGTTTATGAAATAGTCCTAAGGCAACACAATCTGGTTTGGAACTGATGTAGCAATGGGATCTTCATCATGTTTATGCATCTCGACAACACCAAGATTTTTCCTTCTCTATCTTAAATCCAATTGATGCTTGTAGCATCGATGAATTGGGGGTCAAATGGAGGAGTAATTGACAAAGGCGAGGGCGGCGTTAGGTTGAGTCGTGCACGGTGAAGAGGAGGAAGTGACATACCTTGGATTGCGTTTTAGAGAAAGATAGGTGGTGAAGGTTGCTAGAGGTTAAAAATCTAGGTAGAGAGGAAGCAAGGCCTTGAAAAGAGTTGCTGGCTGCAATGAAAATAAGATGAAAAACGTTCTAAGTGCTGGAGCTGTGTGTGTGTATCGCTACCGATCCATCGTTGGATCAATAACAATCTATAAAATGAATGGGAAAATTATTTAAAAAATATCTTTTACTCCAACCAAAATAACTCTTAATAATACATGAAATGAATGAGTTTTCAGGACTGCAAAATTCTAGGATTCAAATCTGTCTAAAGGACTGACTCAATGACTGTGTGGCAATGTAGTGTTTTGAAAACAAAAGCGTCTATTCAGATTAGGACTTGGTCGTTGGTTTTTGATCAAAGTGCACTTTGTATTCGTAGAAGCGTATTTAGGAGGCTAGTATTATCTAAAAAAATTCACAACCGACAATTCAATGATATTGGATCTCATGTGACGTTAGAATGTATGATAGACTCAAAGACGATCGAGTAGAAGCATAACAAAAAGAAATATGGAGGAATATTAGTTAAGTTCATGGATCAGTACTTATCCGTCCAATTCCTTCATTTATCACAATTCTCAATAGATATGTAGAAGAACTTAGCTTGTTAGCATCAAGGAAAGGTTGGTACTAGAAGAAAAAATATCTTGAAGAAAAATGAAGGAAGAATAATGAAGCCATGATCGTTACCGATCCATGAATGGATTGGTACTTATTCATTTTATGACTTATTCTTCTTCCTAATATCTTGGATCTTGATTTGTGACATATTTTAATGGACTAGCAATGAAGAGTGACAACTTTCGAGCCCAATAAAATCTAACTATAGCCATTAATATGAGTCTATATGCTACCAAAAAGTTATCTTTGCAAATTGTTATTACATAACTAAGAGGAAGTGCTATCATTACCAATTTGAATAGAATTTCAAGACTGTGATTGTATTTGCTATTGGATATAGTGATAAAAAGCATTAAAACATCATTAAACTGGATGTAAGCTCAAACCACTATAAATTCTTATGTTTTGCTTTTTTTCTCTTTTCCTTTATATATTTGCAGTCTCCTATTGATTTTCAGTTACTTGATTTGATATAGTGTTATTGAATAGTCATACTCGAGAAATTAAAGGTTATAATCCTCACAATTTCATTGTCAAAAATTACACATGGTGTTTTTGGCTCACACAGTCTTTTGGGTGGTGGTAAACCAATTTTTTACTAACAATATATCACATTCAAATTGGGTTTGAATTTCACCACTATCACAATGTTTACGACTAAACATTGTATTTCACAATGAAAAAACTACCTAGAATTTGAACTAAAAAAAGTGTCGAAGTAATATGTAGCCTAAATTTATGCAAACTACCCTAAAATCCATCTTAAATTTTACAATCCACAAATTTCACAATGTCTTATACCGAAAAATAAGAAAACATCACTACAAGGCAACCTAGGTTTAGCGATGGCAGTATGCCGTCAATAATCATTGCCAGCCGACACAAATAACCGCTGTTTTTTAAGTCATGATTAAAGAAAAGGTGATGGCTTTAGCAACAACCTCGTTGTTAACTTTTCGACGGCTAGGGATGGCATAGTTCTCGCTAGCCGATAAAGGTCGATGGACACATGGCATGAATCTGTGCACCACGTATATGCCGAAAGCCATCGCCAGCCGTCATCAGCCGTAGATATCCTGTGACTAATAAGTCTTCGCTGGCCGTCGCTAACCGTCAATAATCTAGAAATTCTATTTTCTAAAATAGCTATTATTTCAATCGTCAAACCACACACATATATTCAGCTTTCTATCCACCTCATATACAACACATAAACCCAATTTCACAAGTACAACCATCGCATACATCGCACAATATCATACATATCACATATAACCAAGTTTATAACACAAAAATCAATATTTACATCAATATTCCATCAAACACCACAACGATACCTACAAATCCTCATGTCCAACAAGCAAAACAACTATCAAACATTCACAAATCCATCAAAAATTCATATACAACATAACCATCGTCAAAGTTTCAAATCCATCGACACATGTCAAATAAGTACAAAACAAAATAATCAAATATCAATCAAAAACACAACCATACGTACTCATCATCATCACTTGACCCTTGTGAAAGAAATGTCCTGTGCTCTGCCATATATGTCACAATATGCTCACCTAGCAGTATAGTCAATCCTCCACTCTTCCACTAATCATTCAACTCTGCTATCTGATCTCTGAGCTGTATTATCTCCTCCTCTGCATGTGATTTTCTATAATCAGCTATAAACATTATCGTCCGTAAATTAGTTAAGAGCTAGTTATAATTTATACATAATATTAAATAAAATTTATAGTTAAGTTAATGGAGTAGTTAAACTCAATAAATATTACCTCCTGATTGCCGTAACTGTATCGCTTATTTCACTTCGGCTTATCAGTCACAACATCGAAAATCTTGTCCTCCTCCTCAGCGGTCAACTCCTCTTAGCTGGTGGACTGCAGCACTTGAGATCGCTCCATTTCAAATCTTTCCTGCGATTAGGAATATAATTTTACCGCAATAAATTTTCAATTTACAATTTATGAAAAAATGTGAAATAAAAGAAAAATATAAGGCATATATACCATTATAGCTTGAGATCTAGGGTCTGTCCATGTAAACGTAACTAAGCCATCATCATGGGTGCGCTCGATGGTATGAGTCCGAGTGAAGACCTCAGCATATGCAGGCTCACGACCATTTTTCTTAGCTTGGAATTTTATATGAATAAATGATGTATATATATGATTAAATAATGTTATAATTATTTTATAATCGCAATTTATAAATTTACTATTTTTTCCGATACTGTTAGAAGAATTTTGAGCCGTCGCGGTGTACAACAGGATTTTTATTCCTATTTGCCAAGTTCTGCTTGACAAATTCCTGTAAATTTAAATATATGATTGACTAAATTAATGCAATTATTATACAAAATTTAAATAAATTACAATAACAATATAAAACTAGAAAACTTACTTTCGCGGTGGGGGTTTCTCAGTGTTATTGAAATTCCACCCAACTAGTGCTCATCTAATCGGGTTTTTTTAATGCTTGAAAAGGTATCACTATAATTTTTCTCGAGCTTCTTCTTCCAATGCTTCCTAAATGGATTTTGATGTTCTTCTACAACTACTATAACCCTTACATTGAAATTAAATTAATTATATACAGTATATTAATTTTTAAAGATCAAATATGTCATTTTCAAATGAATTATAAATTTATACTTACCATCAAGTCAGCCCATATAGCAATCTTAATATACAGTGGGATATCATCCCACTGAGGCCAACAACTAGACGTACGACTCACATATGCCTTCTCAGAGACGGTCAAGATAAAATCAAAAGGCTTTAGTTCAAATCTCTTATATTAATTTTGATTTAGACAATTAATAATTTTTAAATAATATATATAATATTAATGACGTTGCAATAAATTTGATACTTACCCCGCACTCTTCGGAATCATAGTCGTCCTTGGGCGTAAATCAGTCGAGCCGTCGGCATCCTTGCAGCAACAGGAGAATCATAAGCATGAGATCTGGAAGATCTCCTATGAGACATATATAATATCTGCCACAAACATATCATTTCATATAATGAAAAATATATCATTTTATTATTACAAAACATGTCTGATTAATACTCACATAAAACTTCCACTAAAACTACAAAAATGGAACAAGATCTCCTGATTACATAGAATCGATCAAACAAAATAATACATAGCTCACAACATAGTCATCGTTATTAATAACAGCGAAAATTCAAAATATAAATTATACAACAAGCGATATAAATATCCATCATATATAAATTACATCATCAGTAAATAATAATCAGTCTTCCTCACTTTCTGATTCAGACTCGGTCTCGTACTCAACATTGTTTTCCTATGTACTCTCAAATGCTTCTATTGAAACATTGATTCATTGTTAAAAGGCCCTAAATCAGTATGATCATCTGTTATTATTGTTTCATTATTTCACTCAAGATCCGCTTGATATGCTGCTTTGTTCAAAATATTATTTCCATCAAACGTAAATATTGCCTTCGTTTTAAATATAGCCCACCAATCCGCTTTATCTTTTTTTAAGGGTCGATACGGAGCAAAATAAACCTGTAATGCTTGCTTGACTAATACGGAAGGATCATACTTACAGTAATGCAAGGTACGCTTTATTTCAACAAGCTTATAATCTTTATGCACGTTGATTCCAGAACCAGGAACATTGCTGAACCAATTGCATTTGAACAAAATGACTTTTCTACAGGTCGTATAAAATATGTCAATTTTAAAACCTATGTTAAGACGCCATAAAATTCTTTTATATGCTCCTTGGATTATCACCACCTTTGACAAATACACCACTGTTATAGGTTAATTTTTCAACACCATATTCCTTGATGTTGAATTTAAATCCATTGATGAAGAATATTGGATAAGTCTTGACATTTCATTTTGGTCCTAGCACAAGATGTTTCAATCCTTTATCAATGACACGATTTCTTGGATCATAAATTAGTTCAAAAATCAATTAACAAATTCTTTACTGAGATTGCCGCGTGGATGTTGTGATTCGTAAATACTGCAATTATATATAATATATTCCATTATAATATGTAAGTATAATTAAATTAAATATGAACCTATTATTATCTAACAAATGGTGCAACTTTAGCATAACTAAGAAGAAAATATGTGTGTGCTACATGATAATATTTATTGCCTAACCATATTTCCACATATTTTTCAATAGGTCGGGCATGTTGTTTAAAAATAGATAACATTATTTGAGAAGAATCTTTTTCAATGGTTTCATCATTACAATGAAAACTTACAAACGAAAAGTTCACATGGTCATTGAAATAATGAAAGAAAAAGAATGAAGCTTCATCTTCAAGATATGATTTGCAAATCGAACCTTCAACTTGTGTTTTTTGTCTAATTTTTTTCTTCAGATGATTCAAGTACTGATTACAAAATTTATTCAATTTAAATTTACTTATGTAAATATGAATTTTAAATTAAAATTAATATTACAGATATTCAATATTACCTCTCAAATGGATATATCCATTGCACAGAACCTTGAAAACCGCTTCAGATGGAAGATGAATAGGTAAATGCTCTACTACATTAAAGTATCCTAGAGAAAATATTTTTCTTTAGTTTGCACAGCAGTATAAGGGTATTCTTTCAAGTTTACATATACATTTGAATTTTAACATAGTTGAACAAAGTTCTTTATAAAATAAACTTAATTTTGTTATAACACTCCATACTTTTACATGTAACAGTTCTTTGAAAACCACAGGTAATAAATTTTTCATAACGACATAGCAATCATGAATTTTCATCCCACTCAATTTATTGTTTTTAAAGTCAACACGTCTACGGAGGTTAGAAGAAATCCCATCAGGACATCTCAGTCCTTCCACCCACTTTTATATGATTTTTACTTGCTTTCTCTCTAGCCCATAGCATGCTTTGGGTTTTTTACTGTCATCGGGATTCATTTGAAGTTCAGGACGTTTTACATAACTATTCTATATCATATCTTGAATTCAGATCGTCCATAGTTTTTCCCTTAGCATTCAAAATTATAATAAACACATTATCAAACATGTTTTTTTTATTGTGCATCACGTAAATATTATGTCGAAGTAAGAGATCTTTCCAATAAGGTAACTCTCAAAATATACTTTGTCTGCATCAATTATGAATTATCGATTTGCCTAAAATTTTAGTCTGTACTCCGGTTTTATGTATCTTTGGATATTCCTCTACTAGATCATATATTTTTGCACTTGTCCAAATCGTTGCTGGTTGTCTACTCTATGGTCTATCGGCTAAAAAGTTTTTTATCTTTTATTAAAGGATGATTAATATAGAGAAAACACCAATTGCAATCAAACCATGTGATTTTACTTCTATACGGTAATGAAGATGCTCGTGTTTCTTCCGTGCAATATGGACCTGCTAAACAACCAGCCGTACTCCAACATAAAAGCATTGCATAAGCCAGAAATTCCAAATAGTCCATAAAAATGAAGTGAACAAACGAAAATTCTTTTTTTTGAAATTTAGTATGTTTCAACTTCTTCATGCCATAGTGTTTACAAATCTTCAATCAATGGTTGTAAATAAATATCGATTCCTTGTGTCGGATCATCAAGGCTAGGGACGACAACAGTAAGAAACATATATGGAGTTTTCATACACATCCACGGAGGTAAATTATAAGGTGTAACGATGATAGGCCAAGATGAATATTTACTACCTAATTAAGAGAATGGTGAAGTCCATCCATATATAAACCAAGTCTAACATTACGGCTTTCTGCAGCAAATATGGGATAAGCCTTATCGAAATGTCTCCATGCTTCTTCATCAGATGAATGTGCCAAAGTTCTCTCTTCCTGTATTCTCACGCTGTGTTATCACATATGACATGCAGGAGCAGAAGACGCATATAACCTTTGAAGCCTAGGAGTGATGGTTAACTAATGCATTCTCTTATATGGAACTTCTTTTTCTTTCTTTTTACTTGGTTTATATCTTTCCTTATTACATATTTTGCATTTCCTAAGGTTAATGTAATCTTTCCAATACAACATGCAACCTTTTATATATGTATTTATCTTTTAGTACGACATATCGAAAGCTGACATAAGTTTTTCACTTTATAATGGCTATCACACATCAGATAATTGGGTGGCACATGTCGTTTTGCAACTTGTACAACTGCTGTAAATCCATCTTTTATAAATTTGAATTTTGATTTCATAGTAATGTATTTGGCAGTTGCTGATAATTAGATTCCACTTTCACAACCATCCCACAACAGCCTCTTAGCAGCATCCAATAAATTGTAGATTCTTTTCACTCCCACAACGGTTCTTCTTCGACATTTATGTCTTTATCGTCAACTTGAATGGTAGGAAACATTGATTGTGTTGCATCTTCCACAATATCTTTTATTGGATTCACCATAACATAATCGTTATCACCTCGCCCTCTGACACTACAGGATTGGGTGTAGGTGTAACAAGTTCCCCACGACAATCTCACAAGTAATAATTTGGCACAAAACTAGCTTGACATAAATGTACTATAACTATATCTTGTTTCCAATGCTTTAAATGTTTGCACTTACTACAAGGTCAAAGAATTTTTATGTTATTTCCATTATTAGATTTAGCGAATCTAATAAATTCGTATACACCATTGTTGAAATGTTCCATCACTGAACTTTTCATACCAGTTCTGACTTTATACATCCAACTACGGTCGAGAAAATAACCGAATATTTTTTCTAATTTAAAAATATATTTTATAAATTCTGACAACACTTTACTTCTTTCTAAAACAAATTAAAGCTTTTTGGGACCAAAAGGCTTTAGTTTTGACAACACTTCACTTCTTTCTTTTGTACGCTAGGGGTGTATTGTTGTTGTATTTTTTAAAAGAAATTAAACCATTTGGGACTAAATGCTTTAATTTTATAGCACTTCATTTCTTTCACTTGTATGCATAACTTTGCATCTAAGGGGCGGGTTGTTGTTTTTTCTAAATTAAATTAAAGCCTTTTGGGACTAAAGGCTTTAATTTGTTGTTGTTATATTTGTTAAAATAATATTTTACACTTATTTTCAAATAAATATTATATTCATTTCTTAATTTTCACAAATCGATTTTAGTAGAATATTTGTTTCAAAAGAAATTTATTTTTTAAAACTAATTCCAAAATTACACAAATTATTATTTTAATAACTACAAATTAAATTTTTAACCATATTTTATAATCCATTCAACTATTTAAATATTTTATTAACTTTTCTTCAAAATTTTAAACATATTTTATAATTCATTTAAATTTGTAATTTAACTAGTTTGTAAAGTAAAATTTGAAGTTTGAAATAAGGGGCACTAATTCAATAATTATTAAAAAAAATAATCATTAAAAATAACTTTATTTTATAACTACCACTAACACTTAGAATTAACAAACACTAATTAATTATGTTTAACCGTAAGCTTTATATTTAACATATGCGTTATTCAACCATACATATTAGCTCTACAATTACTCTAAACTATAATAAACAATTTCGTACACTAATCAACATACATATTAATCAATAATTATACACTAATTTTTGGGTTTTGAATCAACCATAATTTATAATTACAAATTAAACAACCAAAACACCAATTAATATCCCCAAATCAAGTAATACACTATTATCACTAACTAATATACAATAATCATCAATTTTAAACTCATTATCATACCAATTAGCCCCAAATTCGAAATTAGGGTTAAATTTTTACCTAAATTAAGATGAAATTGGAGAGATTGATGATTATGGCAAGTTGTGGTGGCCTAAGGTGAAGTTGACGAGAGGCAGCAGCTGTCGGGTAGGGTGGGGGCATCAATCGAAGGGTTTTGTTTTTTTTTTTCATTCATGAAAATGGTGAGAAGCTGGGACAAGGAGAAAAAAAGTCACGTGGTTTCTTTCTGTATACTCGTCATGCCGTCGGCTAGCAACGACAGGTTAATTTTGTATTTTTTGTGTATTTTTTCCTATTCATTCTACAATTTAAAAGTATATTTAAAAATACTAATTTAATTCCTAAAATATAAACAAGATATTTTAGCACAACCATTCAACATAACGACTGTTCTTATCGGTTAAATTAGTGCTTTTGATTATTTTTCTTTGCGTAATTCAAATATTTAACGTTATTGAAAATCTAACTTCCACGGCCAATCTATGCGACTTTTAGTCGGTTCATTAAGCAACTTCGATAAAGTTAATTTTGTGTAACATTTTTACGAATTAAAATATATTTTAAACCGTTGTGTAATAATTATGAATTTTTAACCGTATTTAGCATAATAAAATTATATAAAATAAAATATTCGACAGAAAATAAAATTTATTGAATTTTATGTCGATCTAAAGTATATTCGACCTATTTCCAAAAGATGATGGAAAAAAAACCAAATATAGGACGTCGATCTTGAATTTTTAATTTATAGTCATTCATTGATATTCGGACTAAAACCATTCGTTCGAAGGTTAAACAAACTTAATTCGTAAAATTGTTACACAAAATCAACTTTATCGAAGTTGCTTAATGGACCGACTAAAAGTTGCATAGATTGATCGTGGGAATCATATTTTCAATAACATTAAGTATTCGAATTACGCGAAGACAGATCATCAAAAGTACTAATTTAATCGATTAGAACAGCCGTTACGTTGAATAGTTGTGCTAAAGTATCTTGTTTATTTTTTAGCAATTAAATTAGTATTTTTAAACATTTGTTAAAAACGTAATGAAAATTAAGTAATTATTAAAATGATTGGTCATCGTTAGCCGTTGAAACATATTGACGGGCCGTCGCCGGCCCCGCTACTATTCACGGTGTAGTTGTAGTGCATGAACACATTATAATATAAATTAATTACTTAGTATATACCTATTTGAGATGCAAACGGAAAAAAAATTATCAAGTGTCCATGATTAAATAAACATCAAATTTACATGCAGACGAAATGCTCTTGTATATGTTTATTGAACGGGGGTATGAATCTATGGATATAATCAATAACCTGCTATCAAACAACAAGCAATACTCCCACCCAATGCATTTTCTGTACCTTTTCGTGATAAAATAGAACTATATGTTATCAGAATCACTGCACAATCATCTGCTATGTAGACTGCTGTGTTTGTATTGTAAATTTCAACGTATATCAGTTATAATTTATAATTATGTCAAGGTTATATGCCTTAATCCATGGGGAAAAAAGCAAATAAGTCGAATAAGACATCGTGTGTGTATGTGTGTATGTATATTGCGTCTTACATCATATATACTGTGTGTTTTACATCATATTTGTGCCGTGTTTTGCTGCATTTGGACTACATTACTAATTTGATATCAATGTCATGAATAATACACTTTTCCTGTTTTACGTGTAATAAGCTTTTTGTTTTTCTGAAATTACAAAATTTTACGTGGAACTGGTTGTTTTCGAAAACCGTTTGCTAGCAGGAAATTATCTATACTTCATATAGGAAATGGTAGCATTAACTTTTGAAGTTCAATACTTAATTTGTATTGCTAGGCGATTAGGGTTTGATGATTATGTACATAAGACTTGCATTTCCCTATTATAAAAAATATAAAATGGCAGCATTAAGATAATGTACATGCATTGTACCATACGTGCATGACATATCTACCAGCTGCATTTATAGTTATTTCAGTTCATAAATACAACACTAGTAAGTAAAAGAGATACACAACGTTTATGCAGTTTAGAATGGAAATAGGGCGTTCAAGTTCAGTCGAAACTACTTCATACATATAAATAATTAAAAACGATACACGTGGTCATGTTATACAGTAGTTGTTAATACTAATTTAAATTCCAAGTCTTCACTACTTGCATTACTATATTAGCTTTCGAGTTTCAACGCCGGATACACATATTTAATTATTAGTCAAGTCTTTCGGTTTGATCATTGCTTACAAAAAACATTCTGCATGCAAGAGGGAACAATTGATTCTCGAATCATAGCCCAGTCGTACAATGATTAAAGTGGGACAAATGATTATATATATTGATGCAGCGCGAAATCAAGATGAGCGACTTACCTTAGGTCGCGCGCGTGATAACCCTAGGTCGCGAGAGCAGAAGGAAGAAGAAGGTCGTGCGCGTGATAACCCTAGGTCGCGAGAGCAGAAGGAAGAAGAAGGTCGCGCGCGTGATAACCCTAAGTCGCGAGCTTTGATAGGTCGTTGGTGGTAGGTCGCTGCTATACTTCTTCCTTAGGTCGCGAGAAGATCTCTAGGTCGCGAACGACTTCGTAAGTCGCTGATGCTTGTTTGTTAAGTCGCGAAGCAGAGCCGAAGTCTGTTAGGTCGCTGATCGATATAAGTCGTACCATTTTTAGATCGCAAAGTTCTGTTAAGTCGTAAGTCGTTGTATTCTTTCTTTTAATCATTTGTATTGTACTGTGTAGCGGTCGAGTTGTATGAGTTGTAAGCCTATAAATAGGCGGGTTTGTGTCACTTGTAATAGTTAGTCAATTTGAATAAAACTTTGTTTGTGTGCTTTGTGCCACTTTGAAATTGGTAGTTGAGTGTGATCTCCTATCTACACTTTCGGCATTCGAGTGCGCTCGAATCAACGATTGTTGAAGCCAATTCACGGAATCAAGTGCGCTTGATCAACGTTCGAAGAATTGTAGATCTTCTCTCACGGTATCGTGCGCGATCAACGTGTCGAAGATTGCTAGAATCCGGTATCTCTTGAGATCAACGGATTTGGGCGTTTGGTATTTTCAATCCACCGATTGCTACTTTCATCGTTGTATCCGTTTTGATTATCCGCTGCTGCATCATTTGGTATCAGAGCTAGATCGCAAGGAGTTTGCGTAGATTTTTGGAGTTTGTGCGAGATTTGCATCATTTGGAGAATTGGGTTCTCGAGATTTTGAAGAGATTTGTTCGTTTGGTGATTTTTGAAGATTTCAACAAGTGGGTAGTTTTGATTTGAAGATTTTTAGATCGAAGTGAAGTTTTTGTTGGAATTTGTTGAAGAGAGTGATCATGCCTCCGAGAAGAGCTAACCGTTATCGCAACATTGATGCTTTGTATGGGAGAGAAGAGGCCGATGAGATGGAGCAAAGAATTAACGAAAACTTTAATGAGAAGCCTAATGAAGGGATTGGTCGATTAGAGAGAATGATGTTGGAGATGAATCAAAATCAGAGAAGGGTTTCACCTGAATCTAACCATGGGAGAAGTAGAGTTTTACCACATTCAAATCGAGATAGAAGTGTTGATAGTGATCATAGAAGTGTGGATCGAGATTGTGATAGAAATGTTGATGATCGAAATCATGATAGAAATGTGAATGATCGTGATCAGAAGAATGTAGATCGAAGGGATGTTGGTGGAATAAATGGTGGTAGTAGAGATGTTGGTGGTCAGGATCGACATCGATATACATCAGATTTTGAAGAGGAGTTTGATGGTGGTAGTGTTCATGGACGAGGACAAGGTCAAGGAAGAAATCATTCGGAGTATGATCACAAATGGGAGTCCGGGATGAAAACTGAAATACCGGAATTCAAGGGAGGTATGCAAGCCGAGGAATTTCTTGATTGGCTAGCTTATGTTGAGGAAATTTTTGACTTCAAGGAGGTTCCGGAAGATCGTAAAGTGAAGTTGGTTGCTACTAGGTTGAGGGGGAGAGCTATGGCGTGGTGGCAGCAAACCAAACTTACTAGAGAGCGGATAGGGAAGTCAAAGATTGTTGCTTGGGAGAAGATGAATAAGTTGATGAAGGTTACCTTCTTACCCTACAATTACCAATCACTGATGTATTAGAGATTAACCTGAGGCAAGGGACGAAGACTGTTACTGATTATGCTGATGAGTTCTACCAGTTAATTGCTTGAAATGACATTATGGAGACAGAAGAACAATTGACCGCTAGGTTTGTTGGGGGACTTAGAACACAGATCCAGGATATGGTGAACATGTTCGACCCTAGATCTATGGCAGAAGCACATCAAAAGGCGTTGGCTTGGGAGAAACAAGGTAGACGTGGGGGAGGTGTGTTTCCAAGTTTTACGGGGCAGAACAAAGGAGTGGGTAGTAGTTCTAATGTTCCTAAAGCATCGAGTAAGCCAGTTGTTCATGAAGTGGTTAAACCAAAAGTCAACACCAATTTCAAATGCTATAATTGCCAGGAAGTGGGTCACAAGAGCAACGAATGTCCGAAACCGAAGAAGAGAACTATGATTGTTGAAGTGGAAGATGAGGATGTAGAAGAAGATCTCAATTCACACCGTGATGAAGAGGAAGAAGAAGTGTCGGGAGATGAAGGGTATTCATTAATGATGAAGAGATCTTGTTTAACACCAAAACAAGAGGAGGAGACTAGCTGGTTGAGGAGTAACATCTTTCAGTCAACATGCACTATCTTGGGAAGGGTTTGCAAGTTTGTTATTGATGCAGGAAGTTGTGACAATATTATCTCTACAGAAGCTGTGAAGAAGTTGGCATTAAAGACTGAGAAGCATCTGAAACCTTACAAGTTAGCTTGGTTGAGAAAAGGTGGGGAGGTGAAGGTTAGTCAAAGAGCTTGTGTTAATTTTTCAATTGGGAAGAAATATAAAGATGAAATTTGGTGTGACGTTGTGGATATGGATGTATGCCATTTGTTGTTGGGGAGACCATGGCAGTATGATAGAGCTGTGCAACATGATGGACGTACCAACAGCTATAGTTTCATGTTCGAAGGCACAAAAATCACTTTAGTTCCCAAGAAGCGACAACAAGAAGAAAGCAAGTTGGAGGAGATTGAAGAACTTAAAACTTTGCTATCTTTGAAGGAGTTTGTTAAGGAAGTAGAAGAGGAGCCTGAAGAATTTTTGTTGATTGGACGTGAGAGTAATGAAGTGGTTGAAATTCCTGAAGAAGTAAAGCCAGTGCTGGAAGAATTTGAAGATGTATTTCCTGAAGAGTTGCCAACGGAGTTACCACCATTGAGGGACATACAACACCAAATAGATCTTGTTCCAGGAGCTGTGTTACCTCATAGACCACACTATCGGATGAGTCCAAAAGAACACGAGGAATTGAGAAGACAGGTGGAGGAATTACTGGAACAAGGGCGTGTTCAGGAGAGTTTGAGTCCTTGTGCAGTGCCAGCTTTGTTGGTGCCGAAGAAGGATGAAACGTCGAGAATGTGCACAGATAGTAGAGCATTGAATAAGATTACTGTGAGATATCGATTTCCTATGCCGAGACTGGATGATCTGTTGGATCGGTTGAACGGTGCTGTTGTGTTTTCGAAGATTGACTTGAAAAGTGGATACCATTAGATTCGTATTAGACCGGGTGATGAGTGGAAGACTGCTTTTAAAACTCGGGAGGGTCTGTACGAATGGTTGGTGATGCCGTTTGGTTTGTCAAATGCTCCGAGTACATTCATGAGAGTCATGAACCAGATTTTTCGACCATTTATCGGGAAGTTCGTAGTGGTATATTTTGATGACATCTTGATCTACAGTGGAAGCACTGAAGAACACCTACAGCATTTGCAGGAAGTGTTGTTGGTTTTACGACGTGAGGAATTTTATGCTGCAACGAAGAAGTGTACCTTCATGACTACAAGTATTCTATTCTTGGGCTATATTGTGTCGAAGGATGGTATTCAAGTTGATCAGAGTAAAGTTGAAGCTATTCGAAATTGGCCACAGCCTAAGACAATAACAGAAGTGAGGAGTTTTCATAGTTTAGCATCATTCTACCGAAGATTCATTCCACACTTCAGTAGCGTGATGGCACCAGTTACGGAATGTATGAAAGGGAAGAAGTTTGTTTGGACTGAGGAGGCTGATTCTGCTTTTCAGAGAATCAAGACACTCTTGACCACAACACCCATTCTTAGATACCCGGACTTTCAGTTACTCTTTGAGCTAAATACTGATGCGTCCAAGGTTGGAATTGGGGGAACGTTGAGTCAAAGGGGTCATCCTATTGCCTACTTTAGTGAGAAACTGACGGGAGCTAAAACGAGATACAATACTTATGACTTGGAATTCTATGCTATAGTCCAAGCCATAAAGCATTGGAGACACTATCTATTTCATAAAGAATTTATGCTATACACTGACCATGAAGCTTTAAAACATTTGCAGGGGCAAGATAAAATTTCAGCAAGGCATGCATCGTGGGTTGCTTATTTACAACAGTTTACTTTCGTTGTGAAGCACAAATCAGGAGTTACTAACCGAGTTGCCGATGCATTGAGACGTAGAAATCATTTGCTGACAACTATGCGATTGGAAGTAGTGGGATTTGATTTGTTGCCAGAGTTTCTTATTTCATATTCTTATTTTGCGAAAGTGCTGGATCAGGTGCAGGAAGGGAGTTCTGATGATTTTGTGATGAAAGATGGATTCTTGTTCAGAGGAAATCGATTGTGTATTCCGAATTGTAGCTTGAGATTGAAGATTGTGAAAGAATTGCATGAAGTGGGTCATGTGGGAAGAGATCGTACATTGTAGTTGATTTCGCAATCATATTTTTGGCCTTTTATGAGAAAAGAAGCTGAAAGATTTATGGAGAGATGTCATATTTGTCAAGTTTCCAAAGGGACAGCAACGAATGCGGGATTGTATATGCCATTACCCGTGCCTACTTGACCATGAGTTGATATCAGCATGGATTTTGTTTTGGGATTGCCAAGAACTCAGCGAGGAAATGATTCAATATATGTTGTAGTGGACAGGTTTTCGAAAATGGCACATTTTATAGCCTGTTAAAAGACCGCTGATGCGGTCCGTGTTGCTCAATTGTTCTTTAAAGAAGTGCATCGACTACATGCGCTACCTGAATCCATTGTTTCTGACTGAGATACGCAATTTCTAAGTCATTTTTGGTTGAGTCTGTGGAAGATGGTTGGAACGAAACTGAATTTTAGTAGCGCCTATCATCCTCAAACAGATGGGCAAACGGAAGTGGTGAATAGATCATTGGGAAACTTGTTGTGATGTCTTGTGCATGATAATTTGAAAAGTTGGGATATGAAGTTGTGTCAGGCAGAGTTTGCTCATAACCATGCTGTTAACCGAAGCACTAGTTACAGTCCATTTCAAGTTGTTTATTCAAGCTTGCCAAAGGGGCCGTTGGATTTAACGGTAGTGCCACAACCGAAAGGAGTGATTAAGCGGGCGTCAGATTTCATGGATGTGTTGAAAGATTGTCATAGAATCGTTCAGGAACGTTTGGAGAAGACGAATGAGAAGTATAAACGAGCTGCAGATAAAAAGAAAAGAAGTGTGGAGTTCAACGAGGGTGATTGGGTGTATGCTGTGTTAACGAAGGATCATTTCCCAGTGGGTGCTTATAACAAGTTGAAAGCCCGAAAGATTGGTCCAGTAGAAATTATAAAACGGATCAATGAAAATGCTTATAAGTTGAAGCTGCCAGAGGATGTGTATACTTCTGACGTGTTTAATGTTAAACATCTTATACCTTATTATGGAGATGAACAACCCAATGGGGAAGAACTTTTAAATTCTAGGACGAATTTTTCCCAACCGGGGGAGGATGATGCAGCGCGAAATCAAGATGAGCGACTTACCTTAGGTCGCGCGCGTGATAACCCTAGGTCGCGAGAGCAGAAGGAAGAAGAAGGTCGCGCACGTGATAACCCTAGGTCGCGAGAGCAGAAGGAAGAAGAAGGTCGTGCGCGTGATAACCCTAGGTCGCGAGAGCAGAAGGAAGAAGAAGGTCGCGCGCGTGATAACCCTAGGGCGCGAGAGCAGAAGGAAGAAGAAGGTCGCGTGCATGATAACCCTAGGTCGCGAGAGCAGAAGGAAGAAGGAGGTCGCGCGCGTGATAACCCTAGGGCGTGAGAGCAGAAGGAAGAAGAAGGTCGCGCGCGTGATAACCCTAAGTCGCGAGCTTTGATAGGTCGTTGGTGGTAGGTCGCTGCTATACTTCTTCCTTAGGTCGCGAGAAGATCTCTAGGTCGCGAACGACTTCGTAAGTCGCTGATGCTTGTTTGTTAAGTCACGAAGCAGAGCCGAAGTCTGTTAGGTCGCTGATCGATATAAGTCGTACCATTTTTAGGTCGCAAAGTTCTATTAAGTCGTAAGTCTTTGTATTCTTTCTTTTAATCATTTGTATTGTACTGTGTAGCGGTCGAGTTGTATGAGTTGTAAGCCTATAAATAGGCGGGTTTGTGTCACTTGTAATAGTTAGTCAATTTGAATAAAACTTTGTTTGTGTGCTTTGTGCCACTTTGAAATTGGTAGTTGAGTGTGATCTCCTATCTCCACTTTCGGCATTCGAGTGCGCTCGAATCAACGATTGTTGAAGCCAATTCACGGAATCAAGTGCGCTTGATCAACGTTCGAAGAATTGTAGATCTTCTCTCACGGTATCGTGCGCGATCAACGTGTCGAAGATTGCTAGAATCCGGTATCTCTTGAGATCAACGGATTTGGGTGTTTAGTATTTTCAATCCACCGATTGCTACTTTCATCGTTGTATCTGTTTTGATTATCCGCTGCTGCGTCATTTATGATTAAATTTAGGAGCATATAAATAATTAAATATTGTTTAAAGTCCCGATCCAGTTTGACCACAGTTAAAGTTGATCCATAAAACACCACAATTCAAAAAATTAAATAGCATTGCTTGTGCGTACCAATGTTACGATCCCAAAATCTCTCAAAATTACTTCCATTTGAGTTGTACAACTCTCTAAATTTACATAAAAAGGTTATGTATTTTACTATCGGTTTATTCCTCATTTTCTCAAATAATCAATTTATAAAACAAAAATCCCATAAACTTAATCACCAAATTGAACCTTTAATGCCTTGAAATTTTGATAATAATTTTTGAATTAATAAATGTAATATTTTAATTAATAAAATAATAAAGGGTAATATGGTCGTTTTGCAAACTTTGGAATTTAGAGAGTTGCATCGTTGTATAGAGCGCGTTTTAATTAGCGATTTCTGATAGAGTTGTGGGTATGTTTTAGAGGAAATTATGTAATCTATTACGTAAATCTAACTCGATAGCTAATCTTGTTCAAAATAAAGGGTGTTTTCTTTCTATTATATATTTGATATAATGTGTTATTAATTAACTAATTTAATTAAAAGTATATTTAAAAGAGAATACATAATCGTTATATTTTGTAATAGTAGTTACAAAATATTATAACCGTCAGTAATTTATCACAACGAAAATAAATATACAATTTTAATTATTCATAGTCAAGATGTATCGAGATTGGATATTGATACATACGTCGAGACAATAGTACATAACAGTCTCCAAACGTTGGACAGTATATTACTCATGGCTGTTGGGGATACCAAGGGATTACGTACGGATAGTTATTGGATAACTGTATAATGACTCCCTCGATGGTTTTCTGTTGGTTAATATAACTAAGGTCAAATAGAAAATATCAATGTGACAAAATTAAATAATTTTTTTGACATGAGAATACCGTTGATCTTCAAGTGAAAGCTCTGCTTTGATTATAGTTAAATCATGGCACGACGTCTATCGAACGATTATAGTTGGGTCGAGTAGAAGCATTGGAAGTGAAACACTATTCAAAAGAGGATTCGTCTCCTCGGTTATATGATGTTAGTATTAAGGTCGACTGAAGTCAACTCAAAGTCAAAGTCTCTGACCAAAACATTTCGGTTAATAATAATAATTGTTATTATTGAACCAAAGACTTTATGTTTGGACTACAGAGTTGAATGTGGACAATATTGGAATTTTGACCATTACCAAATTTCATAAGTCCAAAATGATATATTTTTGACAAAGAGAATTGATGTAAATATTAGTCACGCTCGGGTAACGCTTAATAAAGTAAAACTGGATTTTACAGAAACCAAGTAAGCGATGAATTTGGCCAAAACGTCATACCGCCTACTAAGTGATGTGGAATGTTAATATTCAAATAGTTCGATAGTAATCTCTGACCAAAGCATTTCGGTAAATAATAATAATTGTTATTATTGAACCAAAGGTTTTGTGTTTGGACTACAGAGTTGAATGTGGACAGTATGGAATTTTGACCATTATCAAATTTCATAGGTCCAAAGTGATATATTTTTGACAAAGAGAATTTGTATAAATATTAGTCACAACCGGGTAATGCTTAATAAAGTAAAATTGGATTTTACTGAAACCAAATAAGCGATGAGTTTGGCCAAAATGTCACACCAATTGCTAAGTGACATATGAACGTTAATATTCGAATAGTTCGATATTAATCTCTGACCAAATCATTTTGATTAATAATAATAATTATTATTATTGAACCAAGAACTATGTGTTTGGACTACAGAGTTGAATGTGGACAGTATTGGAATTTTGACCATTACCAAATTTTCATAAGTCCAAAGTTATATATTTTGAACAAAGAGAATTGGTGCAAATATTAGTCACGACTGGGTAATGCTTGATAAAGTAAAATTGGATTTTACCGAAACCAAGTAAGCGATGAATTTGGCCAAAATGTTACACCACCTGCTAAGTGACGTGTGAACGTTAATATTCGAATAGTTCAATATTAATCGCTGATCAAATTTACACCTAAAGAGTTACACAACCGAATCGTTGAATACTCCTTGACCACGTGATTTAATTAGTTTTATGATTATTATAAATTAATTAATATTTATGAGATATTAGTTAAAAAATTATTTTGATTTGATGAACAAATATTATTAAATGTATTTATAATAGCTATAGATATATTAATCGATATACGATATCAATACGCGTTTAAATTGGATTTACATGCAAAATATTTTGTTCGAGCTTTAAATAAGATTGAAGCCCATATAGGGGCCTGGTTGGTTCGACTATAATGGAGCATAGGGAGCGGCAATATGATGGTTAAATGGGTTAGGGTTAAATGGATAAGAGGAAAGAAAGAGTAAGAGAGAAATGTGGATCTTGATCCTTACATCTCTCTACATTTCTTCATCTATAAAAGCATCTCTACCCACTTTCTTTTCTAACTTTTTGAGCCTCATATCCTTCTGAGATCTGGCCGAATTCTTCATCCTTCCTCATCCATTGTCCAAGCATAAATCAAATAAAACTTAAACACTATTTGATAGTCAATGGTCTGCAATTCGGGAGATAGCACATTTAGAATTAGAATTTGATTTAGGAGTTTGTTTCAACGCTCCAAGCTGTGGTACTTTAGAATTGGTGAAAGGTAATTATCTGATTTATGATTATAATTTAATATTTCGATAATTTATATATTATATATTGCATTATTAGTTAGGTGACAATTCTAGTATATCGGTATATCGTCACATTCAAGATGGTTGTTTTTTTATATGCTTATATAATAAATTTTTTGATATATACATGCCATGATGCTCATGACTTAAGACACACAAAAAAATTATTTTTATTATTTAGCTAAATTTATTATACATTATTTAAATGACATAAACTCTATAATTTAAATACTAAACTTTATACTACACAAAATATTTTTTAAAATTACATAATAATAGTTTTATACTTGATATAATTTTTGGCACAAAAATAAAATTTTAATATATATAAAAACATTAATTAAATATTCACTACAAGAACTCAGGGCCATTCCAACGGCAAAAAGCCGTCGGGGGCCGCCGGAAGCCGACGGTATAGCCGTCGGAATAACGTACACGGTTTTTGTAACGCCCCACCTTTATACCCACGCTAACCAAGAACACTACGGTGTAGTGCTGTCAATTAGCATGGAGGATAAGGCTGTTGAGGAGCGACCATCTATGTAACTTCTTTGCGCGAGCACCGATATGTCAGATAGAATAGAATGCATATCTTTTAAGGAGGAAATCCGACATACCGAAACAAACACAAAGCTATCACACGGTGGCTATAAATGATCTTCGGAAACAAATATAGAAATAAACGTAGAACAAATCAGTCACAGACAATTCATATCACAAAGGCGGAATAAGATATGAATATTACACCTAAAAGTGTACATCAGAGTAGTGGTCAAATAAGATCCACAATAACACAAAAGAATAGATACAAGTGCAAGACAATAGAATACGTATACATCAAGGAGTCTCATCCCAAATTCATACAACAAAAACCTACTAAACTAGAGTAGTTAGCCAAAAGTCAGAAGATGGCTCCAGATAAGAAGTCATGAAGAAGCACCTGTAAAAACTCAGTCTGACCCGAGTATTATTTAAGAAGAAAATAATAAACGGATCAGTCTAGCTATAATTATCAGATAAAATGAGATAGAATATGAGATATGATAATAGAACGTATGATAACAAAAAGGTGTCATACTATGAAAAGTATACATCAGAAATCCCATAAAAGTCATACAATATCTCAATAATCTCAAAACAGAGAAAAGAATGTCATATTCTTAATTTAATTCACCAAGCCACAATAAAATGACATACTCATCAATGTCAATGGTAAAAGCTGGTGAAACATAAAATTCCAGACATCAATCATTAGAAATCCAGAAATCACAAGAAAAGGATGGCCAATCCCAAACAGGAGCATGAAAGCCGGTACATTGACGCAGTGCAAACGGTACGTCCAATGAACCAGAAAGCCAAGACATCGATGTAGTACAAACGGTACATCAGATGAATCAAACATTGACGCAGTGCAAACGGTACGTCCAATGAATCGGAAAGACAGAGACATCGATGTAGTACAAACGGTACATCAGATGAATCGAACATTGACGCAGTGCAAACGGTACGTCCAATGAATCAGAAAGCTAAGACATCGATGTAGTACAAACGGTACATCAGATGAATCAAACATTGACGCAGTGCAAACGGTACGTCCAATGAATCAGAAAGACAAAGACATCGATGTAGTACAAACGGTACATCAGATGAATCGAACATTGACGCAGTGCAAACGGTACGTCCAATGAATCAGAAAGACAGAGACATCGATGTAGTACAAACGGTACATCAGATGAATCGAAACACATTAAAAGTACTTGGGTTGCCAGCCCACAAAGAAATGAGACGAAGCTCAATAAAATGAAGTACAGTCCTTCATATGGAAAAAGAGACATCGCACAATTGCTAGTCTAAATCATAAAATGATCATCATGATCAGCGAGAAGTGTCAATCACACCAAGCTAGTAAATATATGAGTTTAGCTTCATGTCCCATAACCACTTGCTTAACTTAAATATTTACGAACAAGCTGTAAATCTTCACTAGGAAATTGTCACAAAAAGGGTTCAATCGAACAAGTCCAAGAGCTAACCGACGAAGTGAACGCAAGCGTTTCATACCACCCGTTTTACTAAGTCGTTTAAGTCGATTTCTCATTCGAGTGAAGTAAAGGCTTGTATATACTAGTAGATTAAAAATCGGTTTGAGAAAACGAACTTTTGATATTTAAAATAGGGTTGAAATCGCTTTGATGAAAGAGTTTTGATATTTACTATTAGTATTGAAACCTTCATATATCTTTAAAGTGACAAGTCATAAAACGATTGTAGAAACAAATCAATTCACGTTCGAAGACGTGAGTAAAGTCCAAAGAAGTCAATCCCAAAACCATCAAAGTAGAAATTCTGATAAACGTTTTTCAGAAGAGATTGCCTACGCAGAGTAATACGGGGTTCGACCTAGTGAAGGCAAGCGGTCTCGAGAAGCCAAACCGGTCAAATGACCAAGTACTAACTCGCGAACGACCTAGGGGAAAAATAGGTCAAACGACCAAGTACTAACTCGCGAACGACTTACGACTTAAGGGAGGCAAGCGACTTACGACTTAAGGGATAAGGTCATACGACCTAAGTGGAGAATGCCACGCGACTTAGCAGAAGAACAGGTCGAACGACCAAGTACTAACTCGCGAACGACTTACGACTCAAGCCTTGAACGACTTAGTGGAACGAACGACTTAACGACTTAAGCTTCAATTCGAGCTACGAGCTAAGGCTGGAACGACCTAGTGGAGTTAGGTCGGGGACGACCTACGATTTAAGGTCATACGACTTAACAGTTGCGAGCTAGCGGAGTTGGCGAGGCCTAGCGACTTAGTAGAAGCAGCGACCTACGACTTAACGATCTAAAAGCCAACGACCTAGGACTTAAGAGCCATACGAGCTACGAGCTAAGGTCTATACGACCTAACGACTTATCCCAGTACGACCTAACTCTTAACTCGCGAACGACTTAGCACTTAACTCGCGAACGACCTAGCGAAGGCAGAACACCCAGAACGACTTAACACTTTAACTCGCGAACGACTCAAGCCAGTAACTCGTGAACGACTCATCACTTTGACTCGTGAACGACTCATCACTTTGACTCGTGAACGACTCAAGCCAGGCGAACAGAAATGCACGCGCGCGACTTAAGCCCTTAACTCGTGAACGACTCACGACTTAGGCTTAACTCGTGGACGACTCAGCGAAGGCCAGAAACGACTTAAGGCCAGAAAAATCACCAAAACGCTGAAAATTGAAGTTTTTCGCCAATCCAATCCAAACCAAATGCAAATGTTGATGCAAATACAATAGGGGATCATTCCCAACAGTCCAATGACAATTTAAGCAAGATGTGAGACTAAAAATCTCACCTTTTCACGGAATTTGATGAAGATGAAGCTCGGGGGCAAAGCAAAGATCAACCACAAGCTTGAATCAATGTCTTCACTTTGAATTTGGAGTTAGATGTTGAATTTGCTAAAGAATTTGAGCTTGGAATTTTAATTTCCTACTCCCTCCACCATTGTTGCTAAAGCTTCAAAGTTGATGAAGTGATGAAGAGAAGGAAGGGGTTGGGCTGAGGTAGAAGAGGTGCAGCCCAAACCAAAAGCTCAACACAAAAAGTGACGAAAATTTCACTATCTCCAAACATATCGAAGTTTACACTCAAAAAGATCGCAAACGTCATTTTGAACTCAATGGGGGTGGTCTCGAGTCCCAATTTGACCGTATGCAAAAAGTAGCTTTTCGGTCTAACATCCGACTAACAATAAAATATTTAAATATAAAATCGATAAATATGCGGGTTGTTACAGTTTTTGTCAACTTTCGACGGCGTCGACGACAATCTTCTGACGTCTTTTCCACGGCTTTTAACGAAAAAATAGCGACGGTCTTCGACGATCAACGAGGTACACATGGATCCACTCGTAACCAATAATCCATCGGTAGCCGTTGGAAGTTTGTGACTCGTAAGCCGTCGGAAATCTGGGTTTATTTTTTTTCTATGCCTATTCAACTTCCACCAATTCTACATATATATCAATATACTTCTCAACTCCATTCCACACAGATAATTCAGATATATATATATATATATATAACAACCAACATCACATATTATACCACCAACAATATTAACCATAATCTCCAATATATACAAAATCATAAACTCCATTATATACAAAGTCAAGATCATAAACTCCAATATATACAAAATCAACCATCCAACATCCTCAAACATCCAACAAAACACTGGCCAATCAACGTCAAACATCAAATAACTCCACAAAATGTACCAAATCAATACAACACATCCAATCTCTCATCAAAGTGTATCAAACGTACCAAAACAAATCATCCCCATCAACTCCTAGTCAACATATACAACATCCAAGTACAAACATAGAAAAGCGTGCCTATCAAGAGTCGTCCTCGCCTCCGGAAGCACCAGACGACGAAGGAAATGAACCATGTTGCTGCATGTACTCTGCTAAGCGCTGATTCAACTACTCCATCTGTATAGCGCGAACACGGTCATGTTCCTACAGCTACTCGACCATGGCTCTCAGCTATTTTATCTCGACTTTGTCCTGCTCTTTTTTGTACGCTTATTGAGATGGCCTAGCCTGCGAATAGAAAAAACTGTTGTAGAACTTTTCGATGACTTTTATAACAATCGTGTAACTTTTATAAGATAGTTTATTTTTATAAATTACCGCTTGGTTTCCATAACCAAAACTCCCAATTTTGCTGCATCAGATCCATGATGGAGTCAAAAATAGCGTCTTCCTCCTCGTGGGTCAACTCATCGTGATCCGATCCCTCTAGCATCTGTGCATGTGCCTCTTGAAACTTTTCCTACAATGCCAAAAAAATTACAGTTGAAATTAACACAACATTATTTTAATTCTTCAAAGCTAATTGCTTAAACTAATCAATATTAATAACTTAAAATTCAAAATATGCATACATATGCAGCCGTCGCCTTATCCTCATCTTCCTATGCATACACAAGGTTATCAGCCTCGTAAGTTTGTTTATGGCATGGGTATGAGCAAATACTTCCATGTATGAGACCGGACGTCGACGCGCTCTTTCCTGCAATAAATAATGTATATATATATTACTATTTATATTTCTTTTTATTAATAACTTATAACTTAAACTACATAAATGCAATAACTGTTTATAATCGCAATTAATAAATTTACCAAATCCTCACGATGATGCTGGAATGACTTGGAACCACTACAATGTGTTACTGGGTTCTTATTTCTATTCGCAGAGTTCCTCAGTGACTCCCACTACACCAGAAAAGCCATTTTGCCACGGCTCTGGGCCGTGGCTAAATAGTTTTGCCACGGCCCAGAGCCGTGGCAAAATGGGGAGTGGCCAAAATTTTGCCACGGCTCCAAGCCGTGGCAAAATTTCATTCAGCCACGGCATTGAGCCCTGGCAAAATTAATATTAGCCACGGCTTGGAGCCGTGGCTGAATGAAATTTTGTAACGGTTTGAAGCCGTAGCTAAATTTTTTTCATTAAATTTAGTCACTGTTCTATGCCGTGGCTGAATGAACTGAAGCACAAACAATAAAAGCTGTAATACATCACCAATAAACTTCAGACAACACAATAAAATTAGCCACGGCTCTGTATAAAAGCTTCAGACTACACAAGCAAGCTAGAATCAAGAATAGCTATACAGAGAGATGATAACAAAAAATAGGAGCACATACATTACCAATTAACTGAAGTACATTAGCATTTTACAAAGATCAAGTCCTACAATACTTGCTCATGAAATAACTTGTTTTGCAAAGACCAATTTATCTGTGCTAATTCAAAATACAAATACATATTTCTCATGCCCTCAAATCTCACAAGACGATAATACAACAAAATGCAGACAGTAAAAACAATAAAAAGGACATGCTTCAATCCATTCTTCCATTGACGGTCATCTCCCTTGCTTCATTAGGTGTCCTGCAAGCATCAAATGCACATATTAAAATTTATTATTGTTATTTTTATTATATTATATATGTGTGTGCCCTTTAAATTGATTAACTTAAACTTCACCAACAATAGGCCCACATGAAGGGTTAGTAGCATATATAAATCGTAGCTGATTAACATAATTAAGACCTAACAGTGGTACTCCAACAATGGAGGATGACAGAAGACAATTCCAGTGCACGAGAAAGTATGAACTTATTTCTAAACAGGTAAATAGTTTTCCAGATCATGTACTGCATATTCATGCATGTTACCAGGTGATCATGTACTATCTTTTTTCCTTTTTCTTTTTCTTCTGTTCGGTTGTTTAACAATAAAGCTAGAATGGTGATTTCGACAAAAACAATACAATGACCCTCCTGAAGCCAATGATTTGAATACAATGGCCATATGAATTCCCTAACATCCCTAGACTTTCTTTTTTGGTCCTCTCTAGCACAGTTTGTTTGCAGTATACAATCTTAAGTGTCAGTTGATAGAAGATTATAGAACACAAAGTTTTGTAACTGTGCTTAAGGGTCATCATGTAACTGTGCAGATGTTAGTGTACAACAAAAACATACTGTTAAGTAGAAAACAAAAATACTTACCAACCTAACATCGAAATGAATGATAAAGGGGATAACTTTGAATTTCTGAATAACAACATTCTAACAGTGCTAACGATAGATGACATTACTATCAATGTAGCAACAAGTGCTGCTCCTTCTAATAGACAACTGAGGAGCAACACTAAACCAAAATGAGTATCATCTCCGGGAATATTAGGGGAATGAATACAATCAAACGTATGAATGATGTACTCACTCTCCTATAACTAAATATAAACCAACTTTTGTTGATTTGTTAGAAAATAAGTTAAATGACGATAACTTAACTTTATTCTTGCAAAATTTACCACCCAATTGGGAATACTAACAACTTTGATCGATGCAAGGGTAGAATGTAAATTTTTGACAAACAGAATCAAATGCATTCGAAATGTGTTGCCGATTAAATATAAATTTCAATCCATAGAAGCATGGAATCCACTCACAGGTAATGAGGCATTCAATTATACAGATGTATACATAAACATACAAAATACCTAGATGTGAACAGTTGAAAAGAACTAGTATGGTCGAGCAAAAGAAAAAAAATTCTAGAGAGAAATACATGGACCAAAATCAAGCAAATATTACTTCCAGTGTTTCAATTGCTTCCACTTTAATTAGTTAAATTTGAATATTCCATTAAATGAAGATGTAAGCAGCAAGTCAGTGGTTTTAAGCCTTATGCCCTAATTTGATTCTTTTCTATCTCGGTTACTTATTTAAATTCTTAACGAGTCAAACTAATTAACAACACTGTTATAAGTTGAACTGAAAAACTATTATTCTAATATTAGGATGTACACGAGATAATATGACTAGATGATTGTACATGCACCTTACTTTTAAAAATAAGAATACATACATTTTGATAGATAGTTATTGTCAGTAAACTTATATAAGCATAGATGATTTACTGTCAGTAAACTTATCAACAATAATATACAGATTGGAAAAGAAAAATGTAAGTAGGGAGGAAAATTGAGAAGTAAGATAAGCTTAGAATGTTTTAGGGTCCAGTGTCATAATCTGAATAACCGAAGTAGGATACTATAGTCATTGGATGCTTGACTCAAATGACAGTTTAGGAAGCTTGTATGCAGTTTCCCTATTTTCGGATACATACAAATTACTCATCCCTAGTTCCCGCCTTGTTCATGAAGTTGCATGCAGTCAGCTTATTGCCACTAGCTTTCTACGTTTATTACTTTAGTGTGCTGAGTTGTCGCTTTCGTTGTGTGCAGAAGATATTTTTGAAATTGTAGTTTTCCTGAAAATGATACTTAAAATGTATCTGTGTTTCAAGTGATGAAACCACTTGAAGTTTGCTTTCAGTGATAATTCACTGTATAAATTGATAACATAGAGCTCTTAACTGTAAATTTTTGTGTAAAAAAGGTATGTTAGTAAAAATATCAATTCAATTCATGTAAGAGAGTGTATGGCTTCCTTTACTTTGTAAAAACATTGACTGTATAAATAAAAAACTGACTGTAAAAAAATGTCTCTGGTTAGCTGTCTTGATTGTATAAAAATGTCTTGGCTGGGTAAAAACAATCGTGATATTTACCAATAACGTGAGACAAGAGTAAATACTTCTTCAGGTCAGAGATAGATTTGTCGGGCTTTGTCCAAAATACACTAGTTGCCACATTGCACATTCATTAATCATTTAGTTATACATAAAAATTATTATTATCTATTTCTTAGTAGATAATTGCTCATTTTTACCAGTGAAAATAGTACCCAAAATATTACCATTATTTTAGATTACAGGCTAAAAATCCATGGATATTATTATCTTGATCTAATTTAGCTATGAATATTAATAGATGAATATTAGTACTCGGAATGTTTACGCTTACTAAAATTAATTTAAATAGCCTGTGTACATATACTTTACTGATGATCTTATTATAAGTATTGACTTCGTCAAAAAATGAAAGTCATTTTTGATTAGGTCGTTAAAGGCCGTTGAATGCTCTAGTGAAATTTAATGAAATCAACTGCGCCGCAAGCTGTCTTCAGGTACTCATGTGTTATTTACTTATAAGAAAGTCTATTGAGAAATAGATAATGACACAATTGGTTATATTTAATGAAGACTTACTGATCGAAATTCATTGTATTTGCGCCCTTTATTTGTTGTTATCCCAAATTAGATACATGTGTATCACCGTTTGTTTATACATGTATGATGTTCAATCCGAAAATTTTACACCTTAACATCTAAAGTCTTATGCCTTGCCTCGAGAACACAAAATTGCCTTATATACGTCTACACCTTTACAACTTTGGTTTGAAACAAAATTATATTAGCCTAATATATTTCACTGTAAATTTAATTTGACCGCGATAGTTTAATTTAATCGCGATAGTTTCAGATTGGAAGATTGGTAAAATGGAACTTATATAAATATCAAGATCAATTGATTTTGTCATCAACTGTGGTAACCAATGGTTATGAAGTTTTTATTGAATGTAATAATGTAACTGATGGAAGTAGCTCAAAACAAATGTACATATTCGTATTTAAACTATGTAATTCATATTTTTGGAATAATACATTATGTTTGCCATTTCATTACATAGCTAAAACAATAAAATGTGATATCTTTGTTGATGGAACAACTATATTATTCAAACAAACTTGGTCGATATAAGTTCATTTAGTGCCAATACGTAACAAAGAGATTAACGTATTGAAATCTTTTGTTAAGCATCTTTGTTCTAAAAAGGAGAACTTACTCCACATCCAGAGAGGTTCAACTCGACATTTTGATATGTAGCTAAAGCAATAACGTTGCAAGTAAAAGTTTTTGGTGAAAGAAGTATTGTTTGCATTTAAAGTTAAAATATAATAAACACAAGTAATTTTTTCAACCAAAATAAAAGTATACATGCTTAGAATAAATTACAAACAATGAAAACCATACTTGATTAACTTTTAGAAACTCCTTCCACAAAGCCTTACACAGTTGATCTGGTTTCTACAAGTTCTTGCATTTCCCTTGGCTTATCATTATCACATGGATGAACCTAAAGCAAAATAAAAGCAACAAAAGACAAATATATTAAATGATATTGGATTTTGATAGTTGTTAATTCAAAACTGTGTATGAAGGAACTTCTATAATTAAAATTAATATGGTATCAAATTCATTCCCATTAAAAGAGATCTGAAATCAAGGTATTTTATATCACTTGAAACTCGTCTCAACTTATACATTACAAGTCCATCTAGAGATGTTTCAGACCCATTTCATTTACAAGCATATGACCATTTAAAATCTAGCCTTGTCATAGAGCTTCTTAATAGTGACAACTATACCATTACAGTCAATATCTAGCCTTGTAACAAAAATCAAATATCATTATATAAGAATAGGACTACCAAATGATCATAAATCTTCAATAACAAATGCAAGGACCATTGCAGTCAAACCCAAACTCAAAAATGTTTTACATATTCCTAAGTAAATCTCATATCCTCAAGTATATTGAGAAAAGCCCAGAATTCATTTACGTTTTCCATTCTTAAGCAATCAGTGTCCAATTAAATCAATATTTCCTCTTTTGCAAGTAATATCTGGCATCAAAGCGCTAGCCATCATTCTTAAGCACCTTTGAAGCATGTCTTGGAGTTTCATTCAAATATAATTTGTGAAATCTGTTGATTTACTGTAATCTAAGTGAACAAACGTATGTATATACTAGGAACGAGTAAAAATTGTTAAAAGCACTAAAAGAAATATCCTAACCTCAACCTGGCCAACGGTAATTGCCGGATGATTAGAAGGAGTTTTCGCTAAATTCAGCAAACAAATGAAATATTGTCGGAATCGACGTCCCCTCCACGGGACATTTGGAAGGTCACGGAATCTTTGGATTCCACGGGGTTCTTCCAGAAGACGCCCAAATTCGAGATGCGTTCGTGATTACGGATCTTTCGCGACTCGAGTCCCGGCACCGCCTTGAAGCCTGGCGAGGCGATGACCTGATCTGTTGATTGGTGGAACTCGGGCTGCCATTAGAGCAAGAGAGTCGTCGGCGTTAGGGTTTCGGTTTCCATTATTCGGAAACAGGGAATTATTTGGTGGTGTTTTTCCTGAGGATAATGGATGAGATTTAGGAAGGGGTGTTCTACTTTTTAGAGAAGGCGTGAAATATTATTGAGATCTGGTACACGGGGTGGGCAAAAATTTTTTTCATAATTTTGGCACGTTCTAAGTCCATTCCAAAATTGCCACGGCCTATAACCGTGGTAATTTATTTTACCACGGCTCAGGTCCATGGGAAAATTGCCACGGCTTAAGACCGTGGCAATTTTTGCTCATCTGGGTGTGGCAAATTGAGCTGTATGGCCTACAAATTTAAACAATTGAACAATATATTTAATAGCTATAAAACAAAGTAATGAGATATATATGATAGATTAATTACCTTGAACTCATCGTTGTTCCAACAGGCAACCCAAGCATCCCATACACTGGCACCCATCCAGTTCTGTTTCTTCCGAGCTCTCTTAAGGCCCGACACCGTGTCTCGATAATTCTTCGCTATCTTAGAATTCCAGTGGCGCTGCACAAGGGAAATGTCCGCTTCCTGCAGATCTACGGAACCCTGCACATTGAGAAAATTAAATATAAGTTGTACATTTTTAGGTAGTCAACAAATTGTAAAACGATAATTTATAATTATGTAAATTTAAACTCACCAAAAAGTCATGCCAGATGCTCTCTCTGATCGGGTCAGGGATCATACTCCATCGGGGCCAACAACAAGTCATCCTACTCATATATGCCTGCTTTTAAATACTAAGAACCACTCCCGATGGCTCTAGCTCAAATCCCATGTGTTAAATTTGAAACATAGCTTTAGACTATTATATATATCGTAAACAAAATATTTCTAATGCTATGCTAATACTTACGATCCATCGGCTTTGGGCTGTAAATACACAACTGGTCATGCTACTGGCTCTAAAGAGCCACTTTCATCACCTCTATCCCCTCTTCGAGAAGAAGAGGGAGAACAGAGTGGGAAGAGCTACGCCTTCAGAAAAAAGACATAATACCTATCACATACATATCAATTTATTATGTCAGAACATATAATTCATAATAATTATGAGAAAAGATATCATAATTGATAAGAAAAATGTAACATGAATAATCACATAAATTACCTTATATTAAATTGTATATTAGCAATCAATCCTTGTCATTTTCTGATTCAGACTCGGTTTTGTACTCTTATCGTTTTCCTCTGTAGTTTCAAATGCTTCTACTAATACATTTGATTCATCATTTAGAGGTCCAAAATCCGTGTGATCGTCCATTATTGTTATTTCAACATTTTTCTTGATATCCGCTTGATAGGCTTGTTCGTTTAGAGTATTCATTCCATCAAACGTAAATCTTGCCTTCGTTTTAAAAACTGCCGACCAGTCTGCTTTATCTCCTTTAAGAGATGGATAAGGAGTATAATAAACTTGTAGGGCTTGTTTGGCTAGTACAAAAGGATCGTACTTTTAATAACGCGAGGTATGTTTTATTTTTATAAGATTATAATTTGGATGCACGATAACTCCAGAACCTGGATCATTGCTGAACTAGTTGCATCTAAATAAAAAAACTTCCTCCGCAGGTCAAGTGAAATATGTCAATTGCAAAACCTAGGTTAACACGCCATAAAAATATTTTATATGATCGTTTGGATCATCACTGCCTTTAACAAATACACCAGTATTGTTAGTTAATTTTTCAACACCATATTCTTTGATGTTGAATTTATATCCATTAACGAAGAATATTGGATATGTCTTAACTTTTCTTTTTAGTCCCATCGCTAAATGTTTTAATCCTTCATCGACCACACAATTTAACGGATCATAAATGTAGTTCGAAAACCAAGTAGCGAAATCTTTGCTTATATTGCCGCTTGGATGTTGTGATTCATTAACACTGCAAACATAGATAATATATTGCATTATAATTAATGTACACGTATAGTATTAAATTAAATTAATATATCCAGACTTGTAACTTAATATTACCTAGTAAACGGTGCAACTTCAGTACAATTAAGAAGAATATATGTGTGTGCTACATGGTAATCTCTATCGTCTAACCATACTTCCACGCATTTTCCAACAGGTCGACCATGTTGTCTAAAAATAGATAACGTTTCCTCAGAAGAACAATCTTGTTCAACGGCTTCATCATTATGCGTAGCACTTTCAATGATAAGTTCACATGATAACTAAAATAATGAGAAAAAAGAACGAAGCTTCTTCTTCGATATATGATTTGCAAATTGAACCTTCAACTTGAGCTTTTTGTCTCACTTTTTTCTTTAAATGATTTTAGTATCTAATAGAAAATATTTCAATTCAAAAATAACTTACATATATGTAATTAAAATAATATTTACCATACTCGATATTAATATCTTACCTCTCGAATGGAAACATACATCTATATTGCACAGGACCTCGAAGATGTGCTTCATATGGAAAATGAACAAGTAAATGCTCCATTACATTAAAGAAACCTGGAGGAAATATTTTCTTCAATTTGCAGAGCAGTACATGGATTTCTTCCTCAAGTTTACGTAGACGATCAACTTTTAACGTTGTTGAACAAAACTCCTTATAAAACAAACTATGTTCTGTTAGAACCTTCCAAACTTTTCCATGCAACAGTTCTCTGAAAGCGACGGGCAACAAGTTTTCCATCATTATATGACAATCATGGCTTTTCATCCCACTTAGTCTCCCATTCTTATAGTCGTCACATCTACGAAGATTAGAGGAAATCCCATCGGGAAATCATAATCCTTCCACTCATTTTAACAGTACTTTAACTTGTTGTTGTCTAACTCATAGCATGCTTTGGGTTTTTTAGTGTCATTTGGCTTGATATGAAGCTCAGGACGGATACAAATTTCTTCTATATCACGTCTTGATTTCAAATCATCTTTAGTCTTGCCCGTAACATTTAAAACTGTATTAAACAGATTATCAAATACGTTTTTCTCCTTATGCATCATGTCAATTTTATGACAGATTAGGAGATTTTTCCAATAAGGCAACTCCCAAAATATACTTTGATTGCACCAATTATGAATCGTTGATTTACCTTGAATTTCAATTTGTTTTCCGATTTCATGTATCTTTGGATAATCCTTTACAACTTCGTATATATCTTCGCTTGACCAAATTTTGTTGGTCGCAAAGTCTTATGTCTATTAGCTATGAAGATTTTATTATCTCTTCTAAAAGGATGATTAATATGAAGAAAACACCGATGATAATCAAACCATGAAATTTTCTTCTCATTTAATAAAGAAAATGCTCGAGTTTCTTCCATACAATAAGGACATGCAAAACGACCGGTCGTACTCCAACCCGAATGAATTGCATATGCAGGAAAGTCGCTAATAGTCCACAACAAAGAAGCAAACATCCAATTTTTTTTGATATGTCGTATGTTTCAACTCCTTCGTACCATAATGTTTTTAACTCTTTGATTAACGGTTGTAAGTAAACATCGATTTCTTGTGTCGGATCATCTGAGCCAGGGACGACAATTGTGAGAAATATAGATGGAGTATTCATACACATCCACGGAGGTAGATTGTAAGGTGTAACGATTATAGGCCAATGAATATTTAGAACCAAACTGGTAAAACGGTGAAAATCCATCTGCATATAAACCAAGCCTAGCGTTACGGTTCCCCGCTGCGAAACCGTGTTATCAAAATGCTTCCATGCTTCTCCATCAGCTGGGTGTGTTAATGTACCTTATTCCAGTAATCTCACATTGTGCCATCTCATATTATGTGCTGTTACAGATGATGCATATAACCTTTAAAGTCTAGGAGTGATAGGTAAGTAATGCATACGCTTGTATGGAACTTCTTTTCCCTTCTTTTTTCTTGGTTTGTATCTTTCCTGGTTACATATTCTGCAATTCCTAAGATTGATGTCTTCTTTCCAAAACAACATGCAACAATTTAAAAAAGTATCTATTTTTTGATACGGCAAACCAAAAGCAAACATAAGTTTTTTTACTTCATAATGATTTTCGCACATTAAATTATCGGGTGGCATATGCCATTTAGCAGCTTGTAAAATAGCTATAAATCCGGCTTCTCTGAGGTTGTATTTTGATTTCATCACAATGTACTCTGTAGTTAGTAAAAATTTAGTACCGCTTGTACAGCCATTCCATAAGGGTTTCTTAGCAGCATCCAATAAATCATATATATTTTTCGCTCCAACAGTTGGTTCCTCTTCCATGTTAACATCGTCCTTATCAACTTCAACGGTAGGAATCATCGATCGTGCTGCATCTTCAACCATATGTTCTATGAGATTCGTCGTACTAGTTTCATCACCAACCTCCTCCTCTGACTGTTCTTGATTTGGTGCTTCAATTTCTCCATGACGATCCCATACCAAATAATTTGGCATTAAATCGTATTGGCGCAAATGAACTATAACATATCTAGTATCAAATGCTTCAACAGTTTGCACCTACTACATGAATAACGAATTTTTTCACCGTTTCCATTATTACTTAAAGTGAATTTAATAAACACATGTACCTCATTACAAAAATATTCACTTATTGAGCCTCTCATTTTCCTTCGTTGTTCATACATCCAGCTTCGATCAGTAAAATAATTGACCATTTTTCCTACTTTAAAACCTATGAAGAAATTAAAATTAGTATTAATCATTTAATTTTATGGATTGACATTTTATTTTTTAATTAAAAAGTATGTATTTATAATGTTATTGAATTTGCTAATTTGCGCCTTTTTGCGTCTTGTTGCACCTTTTTGCACATTGAAATTGCTTTTGCGCTTTTTTGCGCGTTCTTGCTCCTTGAATTGGTTTAGCGCCATGAAATGAATATAATATTAAAGTTTTTGCTTCTATATTATTTTTTGCTTTGATGGTCGGTCATCCTACTTTCCATTACAAACACAGTGGTAATTATATTTCATAAATCAATTCATTTTAAATGATTTCATAAAATTTCGGCAGCACTTCCCTCGTGTTCCCTGTATCGTACACAAATGCGTGTACACAAGGAACAAAAAGGAAGTGCTGTCGAAATTTTGTGAACCGTTTAAAATGAAATAATTTACGAAATGTAATTACTTTATATTATTTGTAACTTGTCCAATACAGGGACAAATCCGACAAATATTATATCAGATGAATATGCATATCCATTTTGTCATAAAAACAAATATCCATATAACGATCATATACAATACTTGTCAGGCGGAGCCAAAAACTCTCTAAGGGATTTATAAAAAAATAAAACACATTATGCACGTCTAATTTGTTTATAGATTATCAATATTAGCATTATATATCAATATTATGCACGA
Organism: Allium fistulosum; assembly: GCA_030737815.1. Classification (NCBI taxonomy): domain Eukaryota; kingdom Viridiplantae; phylum Streptophyta; class Magnoliopsida; order Asparagales; family Amaryllidaceae; genus Allium; species Allium fistulosum. The sequence goes on along the minus strand of CM060902.1, from coordinate 789,886,113 downwards.
TTAGTTACACTACAAGAACAACAGTGATTTTCGACGGCTAAATGCTGTCGGCGGCCGTCGGAAACCGTAGGTAAGGCCGTTGGAATACGAATCTCTTTTAGTAACGCTTTCCGACGTCATCGGCGGCATTTTTCCGACGGCGACCAACGACACTTTGGGAAGGTTTCCGACGGCCATGTTGGACACGTGACAAATCAGAATGACCAAATTGCCGTCCGAAGCCGTCGGAAATGGTCGAAAAATGCCGTAGAGAGCTGTTGGAAACCGTTGAAATATGGTGACCAATATGCCGTCGGAAACCGTTTGAAGCCATCAGAAATCTAGGTGTATTTTTTTTCTATTTTTTAGCATGCTGCCTTCCAACCACTGCACATCCGTCAATACACATAACAGCTCCATTTTGAGCATATATAAACCACTAATCATATAAATAACCAAACATAATATTCAAACCAAAAAATCCATATCCAAATCCAACATAATCCAAAAAATTCATATCCAAATCCAACACAATCCAAAAAATCAACATCCAAATTCACATAAGATAATATATAATCCATCAAAATGTATCAAACACATCCTCACCCACTCGAAGCGTATATATACAGACAAAAAACATAATAAAACATACCTATCATCACTCATTATCTCCTCCAGACTGTGCAGTTAATGCCCCGCTATTACCCTGCTATAACCCCGCTATATCTCATAGCGGATTTTCGCCGCTACGATTTTTCCATATAGTCCAAAATATAGCCTTTCCGCTTTAAGGCCTGCTATTTCTGCTATATCCCGTTATTCTCCCTATATTCTGTTATATCTTCTTTAAAAGAAATGAATTGAAAAATGACAATTGTATATTATAAAAATTATGAAATTAATTTTGTTTAATTGAATTTTTAATATATCTTCAGAAATGAAAATGCTCTAATATTCTACTAAATTCAATTATGTTATATAACAGTTTTACGTTTATTTACAGTATATTCGCACATGTTTTTATTTAAAATTATTTATGTATTAATTATAAATCAATTGAATGTTAATTTTTCATTTAAATATTTGCAAAAACATTAAGTACGAGTTTTATATGCTATTTTAGAGTCATCCGCTATATCCCGCTATATCCTCGTTGTATCCCCGCTATGACTTTTTGCACCTCCACCGCATTGAATCTGCCGAGCGTTTTAACTGCACAGCCTGCAGAACCACCCGACGAAGGAAACCTCCCATGCTTCTCCATATACTCCGCCAAGCACTAGTTCAGCTGCTACATCTGCACAACACGACGGCGATCATGCTCCTGCAGCTCGGTGATCTGGGCTCGTAGCTCTGCAATTTATTCTTTGTCTTGAGCCATCATATACACCTTTTGAGATGTGCTAGCCTGTGAAAAAAACAAATTGCTATAATGCCACCAACATCATAAACGTAATTTACATAACTTTAATTGAAAAATATGCAATATTTGAATTTAGTTTATTTTTTGAAAATTACCGCTTAGTTCCCAAATTCATAGCGCCTGCTGCGGGATGGTGGATCCATGACAGACTCGAAAATAGCGTCCTCCTCATCAGCAGTCAACTCATCCCATCCTGTCTCAGTCAGCAGCTGTGCCCGTGCTTCTTGGAACTTTTGTTGTAATGCAAAATACAATTGAGTATAAATAACAGTAATTAAAATAACACTAATCATTTTTAAGTAGCCTAACCGCTATACTAAATAACAAAAAGTTGGAATGGTCACTGGTATAAATAACACTTATAACTTAAAATATAAAAAGTTAGACTAATCATTATACTAATTATAATATACTTACATAGGCAGCAGTCACTTTATCATCATGATCTCATGAGTATACGACTGAGCCTGAATCGTCGGTCTGCTTCAGGGCATGAGTATGAGCAAAAACACCCCAATACAACACAGCACCCTGGCGCGCTCTTTCCTGAAATATGAATATATATGTGTGTGTGTATATATATATATATGTTATATATTATTTCATTAACTATCTATTAACAACTTATAACTTAAAATATAAAAATGTGAGTATAAAAATTTACCAAATCCTCGCGATCATGCTGGAATGACTTGGAACCACCGCGATGTGTGATGGGATTCTTGTTTCTGTTTGCGGAGTTCCTATCTGACTCCCTTTGCAAATTAAAATTGAAAATAACATTTTACAGTTCTAAATTATGTATTAAATACACACAACAATTTAAAGTAATTAATATGTGGTAAACTTACCTGGAACTCCTCACTGTTCCACCATGCGACCCAGGCCTCCCACACATTAGCACTCATCTAGTTCCGTTTTTTTCCTGCTCTTCTCATAGTAGACACTGTATCCCTAAAATTTTTGGTAATTTTACTGTTCCAATAGCGCTGCACCAGGGAAAGATCAGCCTCTTGTAAGTCCACCATTATTAAAATACGTGTAATTTTTGGCAATTTTACTGTTCCAACGACGTATTTCTTCGTCGTTTCCACTATTACTTAAAGCGAAATCAATAAATACGTGTACCCCATTATTAAAATTTTCACTTATTGAGCCTCTAATTTTCCTTCGTTGTTGATACAACCAGCTTTGATCAATATAGGGACAAATCCAACAAATATTGTAAATGATGAATATAGATGTCCGTTCTGTGACAAAAAACAAATATCCACATAACGATAATATACAACACTTATCAGACGGGGCCAAAAAACACTCTAAGGGTTTTATGAATAAAGTATATTACACATGTCATATTTTTTTAAAAATTGGCTTTTGACGTTTAAATTAAATTGATTAACATTTAACTTATGTTACCGTATACGATAGTCATATACGCACATATTTAAAACTTTAATTAACTAACTGTACGTTATATAAAATTAATTATCGTTTTCGACGTTTTAGAAAATGCATAACCTAAATTATGCTCATCCACACTAAATAACCCAAGTAAGGCGTAAAAGCACTAAATTATTCAACTAATGCACACTAATTTCTTATCGCACAAACTAAACAAGTTAGTGTTCAACACTTATAGGATAATAACAGTAATTAACATTCAATAAACTATACTACACAATCAATGAGACAATATAAACAATTAAATTGACAAATTAACCCTAAATTAACAAATTCATGAAATTAGGGTTTATGAATAATACCTAAAATAGAGGATATTAGGGGTTTGGAGGAGATGAGATTCCGAATTGACGAAGAAAGAGGCGATTTCGGCAGAATTTCGAGCATTGAAGGTGGAGATGGAAATGGTGGAAGAAGTTTTGGTGATTTTGGTAGCAATTGAAATGATTCTGGTTCGGCCTGGGAAAGAAGATAATCACGATTTTCCGACAACTACCAACGGCCGCAAACGGCAAAATTCTAACGGCTTCCAACGGCTAATTATTTTATTCGGAAAAAAGTACAGAATATACTAGCCGTTGGAAGCCGTCGGCGGCCGTCGGTACCTGTTGTCGGAATATACTGTTGTTCTTGTAGTGTTAATTATATAACATATATTAGCATTAGTACAATAGTTTATTTTCATTTTACTGTTTTATTAAATATATACTATATTATATGATTTTTACTATTTCAAGAATATATATTATTTATGTCTTCAAATTTAACGAATTATGTATATAGTATTATGTTTAATTTAAAATAATATTAAACTATAGTATACGCTAGTTTATATCATGCCACACAATATTGTACCAAACTTGATTTTATATAAACGATTAAAGGTTTAACTATGATTAATATATTTTAGTTATTGTTTTTGGAATTTTACAAACCATAAACACAATCATTTTCATCAATACTAACTAACCAAATGCTAGCTCAAATGCGCATATACACTAAATAATCAACATATATATACATTAATTGGTTATTGTAAATAAGCTAATCAAATTATTAATTAAGGTTTAGGGCTTATGCAAATAAACTAATCAAATTACTAATTAGTTAATGTAAATAAACAATCAATCAACTATATAGACAACTAGAATTACAATTTAACCCTAAATTAACAAATCAAAATTAATTAGGGTTTAGGAAAAACCAGATTTGGAGATGGATGGAGAGGCTAGGTTGTTGGGAGTGATGATTGATGATCTTGGAGATGCTCCGGAAGACATGCGGGACTAGTTGTCGCGGGGAGGAGGTGGGGGAGTTGGGGATTTTGATTGATTTGGGTGAAAGGGATATAATGAAGCAGCTCTCGGCCATCTGGCCTGTAAACACGTTTATTTCTGGAGACTATCGACGGCCGCTTACGGCTGTATTTGCGTCGGTTTTCGACGGTCTGTAACGGTTATTGTATTTCAATTACAGAAATGACACGAAGATGATGGACCATCGCTAGCCGTCGGAAATTTCCATCGATGTCAGTCGGAAGTGTCGCTATATATTGTTATTCTTATATCGAATTTTTTTAATTCAAATCACTTAAATAAATCTTTAAATAAATAATTATATCATATAAAATATAATTTAAATTTTATAAAATTATTTTTACACTTGATAAACTCTCAAATTCAAAAAAAAATTATGTATTAATTAACTGTTAATTTACAAATGCCGAAAATTAAAATTTAATTTTAAATTTGCTTTTAAATTACAAAATATATATTGAAATATTCAAATGCTAAACTATCATCTTGATTTTTTATAAAATATTAAAAACATAATATAATTTTGAAACATAATTTTATATACAATATTATCAGTTTATTTCAAATTGAATTAAAAAAATATAATTTTGTCGTGAGGATTATTAGGTAAGTATACATATTATATATATACATATATATATCATTCATATATTTTTATACATACATATATATACATATATATTTGTTTACTATTACCTTTAAAAATAAATATTTGCTTACTATTAAACTATTTATAAGAATATTTTTAAATATTTTATACAAAAAAAATTATTTTGTTTTCGGTTTACAACAAAATAAATAATTAAATTTTATAATATACTTTAAATGTTTTATATACATAATTATATAAATACACAATAAATTTTATAAATTATATATATATATAATCGTTCAAAATAAAGTATAAAATTATATATGTGTGTGTGTGTGCATTTGTAATATTTTATATACATAAATTAAAGTATATAAACATACATTTGGATGATATATTTGCATACTAAACAAGCTAACATGTCCATTGCATTGTAAATACCAACACTTATACACGAGCATGTTATACCTTGCACGGTTTGCTATATGTTACATATGCACACACATATATATGTGTATACAATACACTTATATATATAATATAATATTAATACATAAAATAAAATTATTTTATAAATTTAAATAAAATAATGATTTTATTTAAAAGAAATTTAAATGTGCTAAATGAATTAGACTTCATAGGCCCAACAAAGATCCAAAATGGTAAAAAATTGAAATTTTCCAATTTTTTCGTTGTCGATTTGTCCAGTTCGAACAATGGTATCAGAGCCAAATAGCCTATACGGTCTAAATTAGTCATATTAAAGTTAACTATTAAGCTCGCAGCCTAGAGGTTGTCCCTAATAATAAAGACCCAAATTTGAATTGGTCCTTAGGCTAATTTTAAAAATTATTTGAAAATTAAAATATACGATTTTAAAATAAGATATATATATATATATATTACAAAAGTTATAATATGATAATCTTTTTTAAAATCTTTGAAAAAAAATATAAACTGATTTCAAAATTTAAATTTATTAATAAGATTAATAATATTAATTAATTATTTAAATGAGTTAATTAATGAAAATATATATATATATATACATGTATTATAGATTTTGATATATATTATGACATTTAAAATGTTTAAGATATCGTAAGTGTACATGTATGTATATAATATGATTTTTCGAAATTAATACAATTTGATTAAAATTGTTTAATTAATAAATTAATTAAAGGTTTATTAATTAAACAAATTAAGGTAAGATTAAACAAACTATTAAAAAATCAAGGCTATTACTAGTGGACTACTTTCTCCAATGAAATTAAGGTATGATTAAACCCTACTGAATTAGAAAGGCCATACTTACCTTCTCCTCTCTTAAACAAACTAGCTCAGTCATGGCTTATGTTAACAAATTCGAGAAACTAGAAGGTATGATTGATTATATAACTCATGTTCATCTTTTACAAAAATATTCCGGGGATTAAGGGAAGAAATTAAATATGATGCGATTGTTGTCAAGCCTTTTAACTTTGATGAAGCTTTAAACTTGGCAAAAACACTTGAATCTAAATGGCTAAGTGCAAATAAAAATAGTAGGAAAAATTATTTTGAAAATACTTCAACTACTTAAAAAATTTTTTTTGGCAACAATCAAAATACTATTTCAAAATCTTTTAATACAAATACATCCTATAATATTGTGCCTAAAACTAAAGGTCTGACACCAAAGGAAATACTGCAAATAAGAAAAAAAATGTTTTGGTTGTAGTGAAAAATATCACTCTGGCTATAAATGCAAAACTAACAAGTTTATTTTCTTGAAGGCATTATGGACTTAGAAGATTTAATAGATCAAGATGATACTACTAATGAAAATTTAGCACTTCTTGGTCCAGAATTATCTCAAGAACCTGAAAATACTCAATTATCAATTTCTATTAATGAATTGTTGGGTATTCTAACGTTACACACAATAAAAATCAAAGGTAGTATCAATAATAAAAAATGTTATATTTTAAATTGATTCTGGATCTACTCATAGTTTTATTGATATTTTCTTAGCATATATATTAAACTTGAAAAAAAATCAAGCAAGGAAATATGAAGTGCAATTTTCCAATGGCCAGAAATTACAAGGAAATGAAATATGTTCACAAATTCTACTGAAATGTCAAGGCTGCAAAATGCATATTGATTTATTAGTGCTAACAGTGGAAGGGTGTCAGAATGTGTTAGGCACACAGTGGATGAGAGAACTTGATGATTTTTTTTAACTTCAAGTCAGATTCTACTACAAAGGAAAAGAATACAAATGGCAAGGCTTAACAACTACTAACTTTTGATACTTAAATGATAAAAATGTTTCCAAAGAACTGACTTCAACTCAACTCAAATTCATGCTCTTTTCAACAACAACAACAGTACAAAATGAACCATATATATGCCCCGATATCAAGCTATTACTTAGTGAATATCCTGTAGTAACTTCTTCAACAAATTCTCTACCACCAAAAAGGGAATGTGACCATAAAATCCCATTATTTCAAGGTTCAAAGAAGGTTTGTCTTAAACCTTGTAAACTTTCACGTCATATCAAAAATGAATTAGAGAAATTGGTCAAAGAAATGCTTGACTCTGGTATTATTAGAAATAGTACAAGTGCTTTCTCTGCTTCTATTGTTATGGTAAGGAAAAAAGACGGTTCTTGGAGACTTTGAATAGACTACAGAGGTTTGAATAAGCAAACTATTAAGGATAATTTCCTATACCTATAATTGATGACATTCTAAATGGGCTCTATGTTTCCAAATATTTTACAAAATTTGATTTAAAGTTGGGATATTTGTTTTTTTTTATGATATTTTAATATATAACATATGCTGGGAAGATCGCTTGTGGCATTTAAGAATGGCATTTCAAATTTATAATAAAATAATCTAGTTATCAAGCTCTTCAAATGATCATTTACTGAAGATAAATTATAATGTTTAGGACACAATACTTTAGAAAATGGTATTGTCGTTGACAAAGAAAAAACGAAAGTGGTTTTAGATTGGCCTTAACTACAAAATATCAAAGTTTTAAAAGAGTTTCATAGTCTAATAAGGTATTACAGTAAGTTTATAAAAGGGTATGGTACGATTGCAAAACCATTTACCTCAATGCTCAAGAAATATCTTTTTTATTGGACATAAAAAGCTACAGATGCCTTTTACAAATTAAAGACTTGTCCGGTGAATCGACCAATTCAAGCCTTGCCAAATTTTAATATGGAATTCCTAATAGAGTGTGATGCAGGTGGCTTAGGCGTAGGGGCAATGCTACTTCAAGAAGACAAACATATAGCCTATATTAATCAAGCTCTATAAGGAAGAAATTTACATTTATCTCTCTATGAAAAAGATCTCCTTGCTTATTACTTGCTACCAAAAAATGGTCTCAGTATCACCTTGGTAGAAAATTCACTATTCGAGTTGATCATCAAAGCCTACAAAATTTATTCTCTCAGAGATTAACCACATATATCCAAGGCAAATGGTTAGCAAAATAATATGGTTATGAATATCAAGTGGAGTATGAAAAAAGCAAAGAAAACATCATAGCTGATAGCTTGTATAGGGAATATGGCCAATGCACATTGCAACTAGATATTAATGTTATTTAAGTTGTACAAGTAGATTGGATCTATGAACTTAAAAATGAAGTTAATCAAAGCCCATTCAATTAAATCAAAAAATGAAAAAATATTTGCAAGGAGAATTAAATAATGAAAAATACAAAATCATAGATGATTTTATATTCTAAAAGGGAAAATTCTTCTTGACATGACAATGCATCACTGTTAAATATTATTATTTTTGAGTTTCACTCTTCCCCACATGGAGGACATGTTGGTGTGAAATGGACACTGAAAAAAGTAAAAAAAAAAGATATTTTCTGCTGACATATGAAGAAAACAATAGAAGAATATATAAAGCAATGTGATGATTGTCGTAGAACTAAGTCAGAAAATGTTGCATCACCGGGCCTACTTCAGCCACTACCTATACCAGAACATATTTGGAAAGATATCACAATTGATTTTATAACTCATCTAGTTAAAAGCAATGCAACTGTCATTTATGTGGTGGTTGATAAACTATCAAAATACACACATTTTTTTGCATTACAACATCCATACATAACAAAACAAGTTTCATATGTCTTCTTTGATGGAGTTTTTAAATTACATGGTATGCCTAAGACTATAATCACTGACAGAGATTCTCTATTTATAAGCAACTTTTGGCAAGAATTATTGCACACTTAAATATAGCTCAGTATACCTGTAACAACCCTGAGGTTGCATTACCGAATAATAAATTAAAATTATGATTTTAAGTTGAAAAGGGAGCTAAACAAAATTTTGGGAATTTAAATTTTGCAATTGGTTTGTAAATTAAAGTATTTTCGGTTGAAATGGGGAATTTTTAAATAAAAAGTGATTATGGGTTAATGGGTCAAATGAGATAATTACATGGTTTTAATTAAAATTGGATGCTTATTAGGATTTTGTTCACATGATAACTTAGAAAATAAACTAAGTCCTAATGGGTTTAAAACCCCCTTACCATAACCCATTAGCCTAACCCCCTCCTATATAATATCTTAAACCCATAACCCTAACCCTCCTCCTCTTCATAAATTCCTAAAACCTAGATCTAAACAAACTAATGGCCTCCCTTTAGAAGACCCATCTCCATCTCTTCATAATTAGACTTGTTTAATCCTAGCAAGGTAATGCAATCCTAGGCCTAATCACCTTCTAATCTTTATTTTAATCTTTGAAATCTCTTTGTAATCCTTGGTTTTGTTCTCTTTTTAATTTAAAGCTCTCTAATCCACATCCTCTTTGCTTTGGAAAGTTGCACTTGAAGTGTTTGCTTATTTGCTTGATTGGTAGAGGTAATTACTATTGATTAGTAATTAATGCTAGTTGTAATATTGGTAATTACTATTAATTAGTGATTATTGCTAGTAGTGATTATTGCTAGTTAATTTTGGTGAAAATTTTAATGCCAAAAACTGAAAAAAAAACACCCCAAAACCTCAAAAACAACAAAAATTGATTGGCTGGAATGTTTCAGCCTGAAACAGGCTGAAACAGTGCACTGTGTGCACCAGAACAGACCTGGGTTGCACCCAGGCTGCAACCCAGGCGCAGCAGGCCAGCCCCTAGTGGGCTGGCACATAGTGAACCTCGCGAGTCCGCACTAGGCGGCCCGCTAAACTCCCCAGCCCGCATGGGCTGGGACTTAAGGTTCCCAGCCCAAGCGGGCTGGGACTTAACCCACCCAGCCCGCGTGGGCTGGGACATAATTCCCAGCCCAGGCGGGCTGGGACGGATCCCAGCCCGCGTGGGCTGGGATTTAATTCCCAGCCCGCGTGGGCTGGGACATTATTCCCAGCCCAGGCGGGCTGGGACGGATCCCAGCCCGCGTGGGCTGGGACATTACTCCCAGCCCAGGCGGGCTGGGACGGATCCCAGCCCGCGTGGGCTGGGACATTACTCCCAGCCCAGGCGGGCTGGGACATAACGGATCCCAGCCCGCGTGGGCTGGGACTTAATTCCCAGCCCAGGCGGGCTGGGATGGAAAAAAAAAATATATCTCCCCAGCCCGAGCGGGCTGGGGCAGGCTGACGCGGGCCGAAGCCCGCGTCGGAAAAAAAAGAAAGATAATAAATAATTTTTTTTTTAAACCCTGTTTCAGATTTTTTATCTCCACTTCGCGATGCCGCCACGATCGCATCCGAAGTCGGAATTCGACGTTTTTGGTCTCGTTGGAAAGGTGGAGTTTCGAACTCCATCTCTGTAAAATTTAGGCATCATCAGCATTCTTTTGGTACTTCGAATTTCGTGTCGAAGTTGAACTCTTGTCGCTGTTTGTAAACAGTGTGAATCTTGTTCTGGGTCCAACTTTGAGACGTCGCTGCTACTTCGTCTCAACTCGGATTCCGGAAATTCTTTTTGCATCTTATAGTAGGGATGTTGGACTATATGCCTACCAGTTTTCATGTCATTTGGATTCAGTTTGCTGGTCCAAATAAATTGCCGAACTTGGGTTCGCAGCAGTTTTTGAATGGTCAAACACTTGGAATGAAAATCAAATATCCCTTCTGTTTCCAGCTTTTGAGCGCCACTCCGCAATGCCTCCACGTTCGCATCAGAAGTCGGAATTCGACGTTTTTGGTCTCGTTAGAAAGGTGGAGTTCTGAAATCCATCTCAGGAAAATTTGGACAACATTGGAGTTCGTTTGGTACTTCGAATTTCGTGTCGAAGTTGAACTCTGGTCGCTGTTTGTAAACAGTGTTAATCTTGTTCTGGGTCCAACTTTGAGACGTCGCTGCCGCTTCGTCTCAACTCGAAATCCAGAAATTCCTTTTGCATCTTAAAGTAGGGATGTTGGACTACAAGCCTGCAAATTTTCATGACATTTGGACACTGTTTGCTGGTCCAAATAAATTGCCGAACTTGGGTTCACAGCTGTTTTTGAATGTTTACAAACACTTAGAATATTTTCAGTGGTTTTCTGGTTTTCATTGATTTCTTTGAGATTTGTCTCTAGATTTCGTACACGGGTTTTATGAATCATTTTCAAAAGATTTTTCACTCCTAAATGGCTTTTGAAAATTATTATATAATATTATTTTAATTATTAAATTAATTACTCCATAATAGGAGACCTTTCAAAAGACCGTTTTAAAAGTGATTTCGAAAATCAATTATAAATCCGTTTTACACCATTATTTTCTATAATAAAAATCTCACACTCACTTTTAGCACGTCGAGCGAAGTGGAAAGGTGCTTAAACGGTTAGGAAATCTCCGGCCTATGGAAACCGTGTGTATTTTCTTTCCGGTTAATCCCCGACCTATTCGATTGATCGTTTTGACCTTTGGGTCTAGTTTACCGATGATATGAGGTAGACTTTTTATTGTTTGGAGTGTGAGCTTGCTATTGGTTAGGAAACCGTTTAGTGCGAACGTGGGGTATGGGACTCATTGTTAACACTTTGCGGGTTCCTCTCCAAGAAGTTAGTGACACATTAGCCTCTGGGCGGCCAGTAACTGACCTCTGGGTCACCACGCCTCTGGGCAACCGTCTCTGGACACCTGCTCTATGGAGCAGTTTATTTTTCGGCGTGTGCCTCTGGGCCTTTATCCTTCTGGGAAGGATCTCGCCGTCTCGCGCGTTTCGCATCGGTGCGAGTGATCGATCACAACTTTACAGTACTTGGCAACAACGACTCTGGTCGGTGCACGTGCAAAACTTGTATTATCTGATGATTTTTATATCCATTCGAGTACCGCCATTCGGTGTTGGTTCTATGGAACCATACGATGTAAGTGCGATTACCTTGTGGATTCACAGTGTCTCTGGACACTGCTTTTCAGTGTTTGATTTCATTGATTTTTCAGTATATCCCTATTGCTCTTTGGAGCATCGATCTTTGCTTGGGCATTGATTACAGACTCTGGTCACTCTTGGGATTATTGCCTATGGGCATCTTTTTATAGCTTTGGCTACGCCGATGATATGAGGCGATTTTATTTATTCTACACTTTGGTGTTGATTTCTCTTTGGAGATTTTTATTGTTTATTGATGATTAGGGATCGTCATTATATTCATGTGGTTCATAATATACTTCTCTTTGGATAAGTACTGTTTTACTTATGTACCGCATTATTATATATCTCAGTTATTACTGATTGTTTAGCTAGCCTGACCCGAGTGTTTTCGCTCGGGTCAGACCGAGTTGTTTCAGGTTAGGTCTCTGGACTTAGCTTCTGTGTTTCCGCTTGGACATTATCTGCTATGCTGATAGATAGCGCTTTTATTTGTCCACTATTCCGCTACTCTGTTATTATTCAGACTTTGATAGGTACATATTTTTGACTCACATGTGTGAGCAGTGGCTTTGTACCCACTTATGATATTTGGATCTGTATTGATGATGTATTGTTCTGGGATTTTATATCTCTTATGTGATTCTGTTCTGTGATGTTTTTATCATTTATTATTATGCTTTGTCCTGATAGATCTTTAGCCATTTGTAATTTCGTTATAAGTATTTACCGAATATGTCGAACCACCTGATTGAGAAAAATTTAAATAGATTCCACCTTTCGACTATTCGGTAGATAGTTATAGCTTGATTATAGATGGTCGCTTCCACTATACTCTATTCTCCGCTTTAACAGACAGTATTACTCCCGTAATACTCTTTGTTACAGTGGGTCTCAGAGTGGGGCGTTACAGTATACCATCCACAAATCGATGGTAAATGTGAAATAACAAATAAAATTCTTGAAAATTAACTTAGATGTTTTTTTTCCACAAACCTAGTGAGTAAAGTAGATGGCCGACCTTGGTTGAATTCTGGTACAATACTTCTTGGAAGGAATCCACCAGGTTGACACCATTTGAAATATTATATGGAAGGTAACCTCCAACCCATCTCTCCTATTTGCCTAATATCGCAAAAGTACACCAACTGGAAGAACATTTATTTTTCAGAAACATTACTATGCAATTTTAAAAAAAATAGCCTACAGCTTGCACAAGAAAGAATGCAAAAATTTACTAACTGAAAGAGGACAAAGAGACATTTTAATGCTAATGGTTAGGTATATTTGAAGCTTCAGCCATATAGACATATTTTATTGAGCTCTACAACTACTACAAAGCTATCTCCTAAAAATATGGTCCACTTAAAATAATAAAAGAAATAGATGAGTGTTTACACCAAAAATGGTCACAAACCCCGAATGCAATGAAAGCACTAGTGTTTACACACAAATCCTTAGTATACAGTCACAGATCTTAGATCCAGATGATGTAGAGAGTAAAAATGAAGAAATAACAAAATTAAAATGAAAGAAAGAAAGAGAAGACACAAGGTTTATAGTGGTTTGGCTATCTCCAGCCTACGCCCACTTTGAATTGATCCTTTTATTTCCTTTATATCCTGATTACAATTACAATCCCTTGAAATCAATAGCCAAAATGATAGAGTCTCACCCAAAAAGAGAAGAAGATCCCTTTCTAGTTGCCATAGAGTTGCTATTTATAGGAGTAGACCTGGAAATATCTGCCACAAAACTCGAAATTCCTTTTCTCACTTGTAGGTGGGCCCACATGATCGGTCTAGAGTGGTTTGGGATCGATCCCCGATCGATCCATATGGATTTCATATCGATCAAGAATCACTCCAAACGAGCTGAGATCGATCATGGTGAAAGATGATAGTGCAAAGTCCTTGCTCTCCAAATTTTATGAAATTCCAGCGTGTAGTTTGTGAGATATGATCGATCCAAGTTTCACCTGTTTAGTGTTGGCTGATGATTTCGTATCCATGATGTTTCGTATCCATCACTTCCGCATCGATCCAAGTCTTCGTATTCATCATCCCGTGTCTATAGCTTTCGCATCGATCCGATTCTCACGCAGTGATCCATGTTTCATGCTCCGCCATGATCGCTTCGTATCGATCGATACGAATGTGATCGATACGAAATGGCTCCTTTCCTCTTGCTGCTTTTCACATCCATCCAGCATAGCCTTCTTCGTGTATGTCCTTTGTATCAATCAATAAGTGATCGATACGAAATGCTTCTCCAAATCACTTGTAGCCCTTGCCTTGTATCCATCGGTTTGCTTCACTCCTTGTATCGATCCTAGCCTTGATCGATACGAAGCGCACCAACATGTTCTGCCGCATCCATCCAATTGATACATATGTATCGATATGAAAATAACAACATCCATCGGCCCGTTTCCTTCCTGAAGCTGCTTGATCGATATGAATTCGGTCGATATGAAATGTATCGATACGAATGTCGATCGATCCAATCCATGCACCATAATCCATCGACACGAAAGTATCGATACGAAACCATTTTTCACCAATATTGATCCATCCATAACTTGAGCATACGAACTCCGATTGACCTGAAATTTGAAAGGTAGCCTCACCTAGCCTTGTTTATCATTTCCTATCGATCCCACCTTGATTGGAGCTTAGTCCAATTTTGACGGTATCGATTATAGCCTTGTTTCCAATCGATCTCCAATCCTGATATCCATAATTTTTAGCTAATTTTTTTATATCCCGGCCATGACCAAAAGGCGGTGTAACATTTGCCCCCCAAAACATGCCTTGCGGTAGGAAGGCGTGTTTTGAACAGCTTCAAATCCGACATCCGAAGTCCATATTCCATCCATAGTCATATCTTCCGAACCATAATCCAATCCATTACCAAGCCATTATATCCAAGTGCCATGTCCTTATCCAAATCCAGACTGTTCTGAGTCAATATCTGGTTCCGAATCCAGTAACCAAATCCTTAGCCAATTCCATGTCCATCCGAACCCGACAACTGAGTTCTAATCCGTCCATATCCAATAACCAATAAGCAAATCCATGACCTCTCCGGGTCGATATCCGAATCTGGGACCGGTCCAAGCCCTTAGCCAAACCCTAGCCATTCAGAGCCGAAATCCGAATCCGTAATCCCTCCGGGTTCTTGCCGAGCATAGTCCATACTTGATGACTCGTGCGCCAAATTCCTCCGTAATAAATCCTGGCCTAAGCCCTAGGCCAAACCTTGTTATCCCGGACCCTTGTCGAGTATAGTCCATACTCGACGACCTAAAATGATAAACGATAGATAATATAGGGCCTAAGTCCTAGGCCGAATCCTGGTCATCTCGGACACTTGTCGAGTATAGTCCATACTCAATGACCTGAATAAGTCAATTCACCACGTTTGGACGAAGCGACTTACCCCTTGCTAGGCATAATCCATAGCCGACGACCTTTTTATCAAAAACCAGATAAAAATCCAATTAAAACCCAATCTGAAATCCAAATCGAATCAAAAAACCAGAAATCCATATTAAAAATCCAAACCAAGATCCAAACCAGAAAACCAACAAAACCAAGAGTTCAAACCAAACTCCAAAACCAAACTAGAAAAAGAAAATGTCCAAACCAGGAAGAAAAAGCAAATTTTGCAAACTGGAGCATTATGGTTTATCATCATCTCAGAGCATGCCTAGAGGCTATCTTCGTCCCCGTACATGAGTAAGTGACTTAGCTGCCTGCCCAAAGTTTGCTACTTATTCCATACCATCCCGATTAGTCGATGACCAACCGACCATCATTCCTAGGCCTCGCCCCGTCATCGTTTGAGGTAGACGGTGGCTGCTCCTATTCCACCGCCGCATTCCGAGTCCCGACATATTGCCGCAGCTGACCATTCCTTACATGCTCCTCGATTATATCCTTTAGATGCCTGCAGCTGTTAGTATCATGCCCGTCCAGGTCATGAAAGTGACAGTGCCTTTCTGATGCCCTCTCGCATTCCGAGGGTTCCCTCCTTGTCGACCTTCAATAAGGAAGGCGGTCTCGAGTTTCCATGTATATCCATTCCAATGTCTCATTCAGTCCTGTGTAAGTGGAGAATTTTGGTTCTCCCCATCGCTTCCTTGCCCTGCCTGAGTCGTTATCCGACTTCCTCTTCCCTTTATCCTTATCCTTACCCCAACTTTCACCGGATGGTTCTCCATCATTAAACCACATTTACTTCCTTTGACTTCACATCCAAGTTTGCATCCTCTTGCCAAAGAAATCTCTCAGCATCGTGAAAGAATTCCCCGAGATCCATTGGTGGATCCCATATCAACGATATCTTGAAATCCGAATTGTCCCTGACTCCTGACACTGCCGCCATTAAAACCATTGATGGATCCGGCTGATCCACCGAAGTAATCGCTGCATTAAACCGGGTTATGAAAGTTCTGAGCGACTCTCCCGTCCTCTGCTTTACCGACGTCAGTGTTATCACATTTTTTGGCCTCTTGATATGAACCTGAAATTGCTTTAAAAACCAGTCCACCAATTCTATCCATGTCCTAATAGATCCATTTTCCAACTACCTAAACCACATAGCAACTATATCCGTCAAGTACAGGGGGAAACATCGGGCCATAACCTCCTCTGATGCCCCCAGCACTTCCATGTGTCTTGTATACCTCATCAAATGATCAGTAGGATTCGTCCTACCATTGTATACTTCTAGAGAAGGCAGCTTGAACTCTGGTGAATTCCTAGCCATTCTGATGTTATGGGTGAATGGACTCCTGTTTACTCCTTCCAGATCTCTGTTTGTCAGACCTCCGCGCATTGTTCACCTGATAATTTCAGCCAATCCAGGGTTGTCCACCAAGGGTTTCCTCCCGTCTTCATTTCCTAACTGCCCCCCAAGTCCTTGAGGGAATTCTGGTACGTACTCCTCTTCACGCATTCTTGTATTCCTGCCGGCGCCATGTTGTACAGCGTCACCTGGTATTCCTCCATGACATGGTCCAGCATGACATGGCGGTGTGCCCCCGAGTCTAGGTCTATCTAAATTGATAGTTGTTTACTGATTAGGGGCTGCCTCCTACAGAACTGCTCTATCTGGTAGCCTATTGAGTCCCTCTAATCCAGCTCCATGGATCTATGTTCCAGCAGCTCCCGCTGCTCCTGCTTTCCCAAACTGCCTGAGAAGGTTCTGCATCATCTCCTCCTGCCTTTTCATCAACTTCTCCTGCATAGAATCCATCATAGTTTGCATCTCATCCCTAGTGATGTAGATGGATGCCTGATCTGCTCCAGCTCCATAGGAAGCCTCTTGACTTCCCTCTTGATGGCTCCTTTCTAGTAAATTCCTTTTAGCCGATTGCCTAACCATAGCTTCAGATCCAGTCCTTTAGCTTTCCAAATCTCAACTCCAAATCCGATATAGTGAGTTCTAGTTTTCTCAGTGGAAGCACCAAAGTGTTTGCACCAAAAATGGTCACAAAACTCGAATGTAAAGAAAACACCAATGTTCACACACAAATCCTTATTACCCAGTCATAGATCTCAGATCCAGATGATGTAGAGAGTAATAATGAAGAAAAAAGGAAATTAAAATGAAATAAAGAAAGAGAAGACACAAAGTTTATAAAGGTTCGGCTATCTCCGGCCTACGTCTACTTTGAATTGATCCTTTTATTTCCTTTATATCCTGATTATAATTACAATCCCTTGAAATCAATAGCCAAAACGACACAGCCTTGCCCAAAAAGAGAAGAAGATCCCTTTCTAGTTGCCATGTAGTTGCTATTTATAGGAGTAGATCAGGAAATATCTGCCCCAAAACTCGGAATACCTTTTCTTAGGTGTAGGTGGGCCATATGATCGGTCTAAAGTGGTTTGCGATCGAGCCCCGATCGATCCATATGGATTTCGTATCGATCTAGAATCACTCCAAACGAGCTGAGATCGATCATGGTGAAAAATGATAGTGCGAAGTCCTTGCTCTTCAAATTTCATGAAATTCCAGTGTGTAGTTTGTGAGATATGATCGATCCAAGTTTCACTTTTTAGTGTTGGCTGATGATTTCGTATCCATGATGTTTCGTATCCATCACTTCTGCATTGATCCAAATCTTCATATCCATTATCCTGTGTCCATAGCATTCGCATCGATCCGATTTTCACACAGTGATCCATGTTTCATGCTCCGCCTTGACTGCTTCGTATCGATCGATACGAATGTGGTCGATATGAAATGGCTCCTTCCCTCTTGCTGCTTTCCGTATCCATCCAATATAGCCTTCTCCGTGTATGTCTTTTGAATCGATCAATAAGTAATCGATGCGAAATGCTTCTCCAAATCCCTTGTAGTCATTGCCTCATATCCATCGATTTGCTTCACTCCTTGTATCTATCCCAGCCATGATCAATACGAAGCGCATCAACATGTTCTGCCACATCCATCCAATCGATACATATGTATCGATATGAAAATAACAACATCCATCGGTCGGTTTCCTTCCTGAAGCTGCTTGATCGATACGAATTCGATCGATATGAAATGTATCGATATGAATGTCAATCGATCCAATCCAAGCACCATAATCCATCGATACTAAAGTATCGATACGAAACCATTTTTCATCAATATTGATCCATCCATAACTTGAGTATACGAACTCCGATTGACCTAAAATTTGAAAGGTAGCCTCACCTAGCCTTGTTTATCATTCCCTATTGATCCCACCTTAATCGGAGCTTGATCCAATTTTGACGGTATCGATCATAGCCTTGTTTCTAATCGATCTCCAATCCTGATATCCATCCTTTTTTAGCCAATTTTTGGATATCCCGACCTTGATCGAAAGGCGGGGTAACAATGAGGTTGCATAAAAATTAGAATTACCATGCTCTGCACAAATTAATTCAGTATTTCATGTTTCTCAATTAATGAAAAAATTGGCTCACATGTAATTATTCATCAAGATAACTCATCATATATGTTGGAATCTCAATTTTACATCATTTTGATTGTGAAAAACTATATAAATAAATATTTTGTGTGTACTAATCAATTATGCAGAAGATTTGTTACAGATTTGCATTCAGAGTATTTTGGAGCAGATAGTCCTTTGTCTAGAGTCTTTATATTATTTAGAAATATGTTGAAATCTCTCTTGAAATGATATATATATATATAAACATATACACACATGCACTACCCTGCACAATAGGCTGAAACAGCCGGTTGAATGACTTCATTCAGACGGCTGATTGCTGAAAATATTTTAAAATTTCACAATATTCAGCTGGCTGAATGAGCTCATTCAGCCATCTGAATACTGAAACTATTTTATAGTTTCACAATATTCAGTCGGCTGAATGACTTCATTCAGACGGCTGAATTAGGCCAAAAATAGCCTATTTCTTTGCTGATTTCGATTTTTAAAATTCAGAAGGCTGAATAAATCCATTTAGCCGGCTGAATATTTTCAACGGCTATTTTTCATGAAAAGACACTTCTCTTAATCGAAGAGAAACATCTTCAAACCAACAGTTGCACCTGTTCTTTTCAACGATGTCTTTCATCAAGGGTTGCATCTTTTTAATCACTGTAAATAGATTTCAGAATTCAACAAACAAACAACAACTATTTTGATATTCTTGAATTCTTATCTCTTATTCTCTATTTTCAAACTACACTCAAACTACATACATTCTCTGATCGTTGATCACTCTATCTTCCACAAATTCTTAAGCATATTACACTACATATCATAAAGGAGAAGATTATAGGAAGATTGTACTTAATTGACTTATCAGTGCTATTTAAAGAGCATACTACAGTCAGATACTTTTGTTATTTGTAAAGAAGTCCTGTTCGGTTGCTCAGGCGGTAGAAGTCCTATTTGGTTGCTTAGGCGGTAGAAGTCCTGTTCGGTTGCTCCGGTAGTGTAAACCTATTCCTCCAGGTTAAGTGAGGGTTTCTAGTTTAATTCCAGAAGGAGTCTGGGACTAGACATAGAATGGGAATTCGAACCAGTATAAAAATCTCTGGTGTCATTTACTTTACTGCTTTAATTACTTACTTAGTTTATATTTCGCACAAGTAGTTTATCCATATTACACGATCCTATAGCACATTAAACAAATAGAAAATGGAATTTTAATTAATCAAGAAAAATATTGTAATAATCTAATTAAACGCTTTAATATGGAAAATACTTCTGCTAAATCAACTCCAATGAGTACAACAGTTCATCTCGATAGAGATGAAGATGGCAAAAGTGTTGACCAAAAATTATATCGAAGTATAAATGGATCATTACTTTATCTAACTGCTAGTAGACCTGACATAATGATGAGTGTTTGTTTATGTGCACGATTCTAAGCAAATCCTAAAGAATCACATATGCGAGCAGTAAAACGATATTGCGTTATCCTAGCAAAACCAAAGATTTTGGACTTTTCTATCCAAAAGAATGTCCTTTCGAGTTAGTTTCATATAGTGATGCTGACTTTGGAGGATGTCGAACGGATCAAAAAAGTACTAGTGGGACTTGTCACTTCATTGGACAATCCTTAGTCTCTTTTTTTAGTAAGAAACAAAATTGTGTTTCACTCTCAACTTGTGAAGCAGAATATATTTCTGCTGCATTAGCTTATGCTCAAGTCATTTATATGCAACAAACACTTCAAGATTTTGGTGTTAATTTATCTAAATCAACAATCTTTTGTGATAATACTAGTGCTATAAACTTATCAAAAAATCCTATCAATCACTCACAAACAAAACATATTGACATACGTCATTATTTTCTTCGTGATAACATTGAAAAGGATTTAGTCAGACTGGAATTTTTATCCTTTGAAAATCAATTGGCAGACATATTTACAAAACCTTTAAATGAAAATATCTTTATAAAATTAAGAAGAGAATTAGGAATTGTATCCATCAAGGATTTATAATTTTCCAAAAAAAAAATTATAATAATAGTAATAATTTTTTTTTCAAGAATCGAACTCGAGATCTCTTACTTGAAAATCTGGTGCTTTACCACTACACTACTCTATTCTTCACATCTATTTTTGGGTTAGCATTCTATTTTTATTGTTTATTTTTTACCTTACAATTTTTTTTCAACCAATTTTTTCTCTGGTTCTTATAATCCTAATCACCAATGTTCTTTCTATTTATATGAAAGTTTACATATAAATATCTCTAATCCTTTTCTCTCTTTTGCATTCAATTAAAATAAAAATAGTTTCAATTCTCCTACTCAAAAATGTCTTCCCAGCATAATTCTGAATCCTTTGCTTTATCTTTTTCTTCTCCTAGTTCGGGATCGGTGAATTTACCTACTCCAACATCGATTTATGAACCAGTACCAATTGTGCCTCCGTCTACTCACACAGGTTATACTCCACCTAGTAAAAGAACAAGAAGATCTCTATTTTTTGGTTCACCATCTACCAATGAAAAAATAGATGACATTCATCATTACCAAAGGGAATCACTGGAATTACAACGCGAACTTTATTATGAACAAAATGTTAACGCCAAGCGTTTAAGCTTTTTAGAACAAGTCGCATTGAAATTCTGTGGATCTTCATCCAAAAGCACGGTTCATCAACCGTCTCCTGTTTGTTCTCCATCCCGACGCAATACTTGGGAACTATCGCCACATCATCCACCAATATCTCTGAATTCATGGAAACGCGGCAATAGATGGTCACCACTTAGGCCATATCAAGAGAACACAAAAATAGAAACGGATGAATATCACACTCCAAGCTCTTCTTCCAAATCTATTTAAAAATTTCTTTTTGTTTTTGTTAATATGTAATCTTGTTTTTTTATTTAAAATTTCACATTGTTCCTTTAATAATATTTCTTGTTATAATAATAGCCATGAATTTTTCTCAAAATTCAGCCGGCTGTCTGTAATAAAACAGACGGCTAAATATTATCCAGAAAAAGTATTTTCTTCCAGATTCAGACGGCTGAATATTTTAAAACAGACATTTGAATTAGTTCAAAAATGAACTATTTTCTTGCGGGATGTAATTTAGACAACTGTTTACAGTCATTCAGCCGGCTGAATTCTTTCTGAGGCATTTTCTAAGCTAGGTCCTACAAATTTTTCTTCCATATTACCCTTGCTTTTCACCTACCTATAAATTCATCTTTTCACCCTTTTACCCATTCACTTCAGAACCCTAGCACAACTTTCTCATATTTTCACCTTTTACTCCTCTTTTAACTCTCTAATGGCTCCTAGATCAAAACGAACAAGGGAATCCACCACCGGTCCTTCCGAAGATCAGATTCGTCAATGGCTCTGGAATTATGTTGCAGTCTCCCGTTTCAATTCCATGAAAAATTCAAATATCTTTGAAGGAGCTTTCATGAAGTTTCCTGATTTCGTGGCTTACCGGATTAGAGAATTGGCCGAGCAATTCCACTTTGATAATCTCATAGGGTATGCTCCCAATAATGTTAAAATTAATCATCTTTTGATAAAACTCTTTCTTGCAAATCTGAATCTAGACCATCATAATCCTCAAAATTGACAAGATTGTGTTTGGTCTATAGTTTGTGGCACTAAAATTTTCTTGCCTTTACAAAGATTAGGCAATATTTTAAATTATCCATTTCAAGGTGTTGATATAGATGATATTGAAGTTGATATGGATCATAGAGACGAAGTTTCACATCGTGTCTTGTCCGATCACCTTACCGATTTAAGTGCTTTGAAATCTAGCACCTTAAGGCCACAAGCACGTCTTCTTCACCGTGCCTTCATTCGCTCTCTACAACCTCAAACGGGAAGTTATGAAAAAGTCTATAAAAGAGATTTCAAGCCCTCTATTCAATCTACTCCAAACAACAAGTAAATTGGGGTAAAATCATTTTAGATGAATTTCAAGACATCACAATCTAAAGAAAATATAAGACCATTCATTATGGTTCTTATATTATGCGTATCCTTCTCAACTTCGGCATTCCAATTCACGACTCCAAGTTTTCAAGCATTAGTGAGTTAGGCGCAAAAAATTTAGGATTGATGGGTCTTCCTCACCGGCCTCCTTCACAACAAATCATTTCTTTTCAACAATGGTCTCACATTGTTCAACAAGGCATTCCTCAACCTCGTGACACTAGTATTGCCTCTTCTTCGCATACTCAACATAAAGAAGAAGAAGAGAACGATGACTCCATTCAAGTTGTTGGCCTGGAAACCTCCTCAAGACAAGCTATCATCACTCTCTCCCGAAATCAATCCAAACTTCATCGGACATTAAGAATCTTGAAAAGAAAACGGAAAAGAAATTCAACTCCATAAAAGGTTTTCTTAATAAAATATGGGATAAAATTTCTTGCTCCGGTTCTACATCCACTGAAGTTCACAACCCATCTCCATTTCAATGGTCATCTTCAAGTTCGGATTCCGATGATGATGAGCCTTCTCTCTCTACCCAGTTTTAATTATTTCCATGTTACTACTTTTTGTATCAAACTTCTATGATGCTCTATCTAGTTATTTATATAATGTTGTAATGAATATTGTTATTCCTCTTTAGTAATGACATCTCGAGTGTGAGTTATTTATATAATATTATCTGTGTTTAACAAATGATTCTGGGTATATAGTTTATCTTTCTTTTTGTCAATGACAAAGGGGGAGAAAAGTTAGTTAAATATTTATGCATATTGACAACGGGAGTAGCAATGCTAATGTAAGTTTTTATGTAAATATATTATTTATACTTATATAGTTGTCATCATCAAAACGGGGGAGAATGTTGGAATCTCAATTTTACATCGTTTTGATTGTGACAAACTATATAAATAAATATTTTGTGTGTACTAATCAATTATGCAGGAGATTTGTTACAGATTCCCATTCAGAGTATTTTGGAGCTGATAGTCCTTTGTCTAGAGTCTTCATATTATTTAGAAATATGTTAAAATCTCTCCTGAAATGATATATATATATTTATATATATACACACACACACATGCACTACCCTACACAATAGGCTGAAACAGTCGGCTGAATGACTTCATTCAGACGGCTGATTGCTGAAACTATTTTATAGTTTCACAATGTGCTGAATGACTTCATTCAGATGGCTGAATTAGGCTAAAAATAGCCTATTTCTTTGCTGATTTCGATTTTTAAAATTCAGAAGGCTGAATAAATCCATTCAACCGGCTGAATATTTTCAACGGCTATTTTTCATGAAAAGACACTTCTCTTCATCGAAGAGAAACATCTTCAAACCAACAGTTGCACCTATTCTTTTCAACGTTGTCTTTCATCAAGGGTTGCAACTTTTTAATCACTATAAATAGATTTCAGAATTCAACAAACAAACAACAACTGATTTTGATATTCTTGAATTCTTATCTCTTATTCTCTATTTTCAAACTGCACTCAAACTGCATACATTCTCTGATCGTTGATCACTCTATCTTCCACAAATTCTCAAGCACATTACACTACATATCATAAAGGAGAAGATTATGGGAAGATTGTACTTAATTGACTTATCAGTGCTATTTAAAGAGCATGCTACAGTCATATACTTTTGTTATTTGTAAAGAAGTCTTGTTCGATTGCTCAGGCGGTAGAAGTTCTATTCGGTTGCTTAGGCGGTAGAAGTCCTGTTTCGTTGCTCAGGCGGTGTAAACCTATTCCTTTAGGTTAAGTGAGGGTTGCTAGTTTAATTACAGAATGAGTCTGGGACTAGACGTAGAACGGGAGTTCGAACCAGTATAAAAATCTCTGGTGTCATTTACTTTACTGCTTTAATTACTTACTTAGTTTATATTCCACACAAGTATTTTATCCATATTACACGATCCTATAGCACAGTCACTTTCAATATAGAGAAACACTAGTTGATGAACTAGAAAAAATCATTGATAAAGGAATGATCCAAGGGACAACAATGTAGTAGTGCAAGTCTTAGTTAAATGGAAATACAAACCTAGTTCTGAGTGGACATGAGAAGATTATTGGGATATTACAAAATGATTTCCTACTCTAGACCTTGAGACAAGGTCACTTTTTATGGAAAGGGTAATTGTTACACTCAGGCATATCATCAAGCACTTGGACTACATCAATCTAGAAGTGCATTTCATCAAATAGTTAGGAAAATGAAGCTCGATACGTTACCAAAAAGATCTGCAACACATGAAAGGGTTTCAGAAAGATCAGAGAAGATTCAGATGTAAGAAGAAATTAAGTTCATCACTTTCTTTTCACTTTATTGATAGGTGAGTTGGAAAAATATTTGAGAGCACAAGTTTGTTTTGACGATCCCTGTTATGATATGGGCATGGTAGGTACTCTTAGAAGAAGCAAGATTAATCCTTGTTTAGGCCTTAAGTTTCCCGAGTTCAACTCTCAATAAAAGAACCAAAATTTTAGACTGAAAGTTTGGCCTAACTTATGTTCAAGTCCCAATAGTCAAAGAAGTTCAATGTTGCTTAGGCAAGATATTCAACTCTTCGTAAAGCATGTTACTGCTCAAATAGTAAAACAAGCATGCTCTTAAGAAATTATCAATTCTTCTTCACCTCAACACTCGATGGCCTTTCATATCTTGACCTTCGATAGGTTTGCATTTCTTGACTCGTGATAGCTTTTCACATATTGATCTTCGATTGCTTTACACATCTCAACCTTTGATAGTTTTAACTATTTTTTTCAATAGCTTTTTCATCCTAGTCCTTTGATAGCCTTGTACCTGTTCACACTTGAAAATTTGAGTGTAACACTAATCATGAATTAATACAATGTAATGTGATTTCTATCCAATTTCACTATTTATAATTAGATTTAAGAATAAAGGGGAGAATTACTATATCTTATCAGTATATACTCAAACAGGAAGAATCCGACCCATAAATTCGACATGCTTCCTCATTGGTTTTGTTTTAACTCGGTCCATTTCGCAGCGGATGAAATGGAGAAATTTTAATTTCTTTTACTATTTGGATCTTATTAGGTTTGGGAAGTCTATTAATTAACATTAGATTGAATCTATCTGTTTATTTGAAATTATTTTGTATTTATTTAGTTAACCATAATAATTAATATAATTTAATGTTATTTTCAATATATATCATATATATACCCATAACATGACATGATAACATAGAGACATATAAGCTTGTGTATAATTATATCCATATATATATATATATATTGGGATTTATATTTGTTGTATATACATATGTATTATACTTACATTTACATATGAAAATTCATATATGTATCAGGAACATAATGCCTAAGTATATATGCATGGTTTGTTATACAATAATATATGTATACGGTTTGTATAAACATATTGATCGCACCACGTATATAGTTTAGATACACACACACACATATGATATATATAGCTACGTATACACACACATACATACCTACGTACACATACATACGTGTGTATGTGTGTATAAAAGAAACAGATCAATACCATTAAATTGGATACCTTCGAATATAGGTGATTAATGCTTGGGTGTTTAATAGAAAATAGCAATAAAAATATATCAGATATAGATCTAATCAAACATATGTTCAAGAGGAAAGAAGAAAATTGTAAATCTTTAATTAATTCCAAGAATATATTTGACCTAGATTTAATCAAATCCGTGTCCAAAGAGAAAAGAGAAAAGATAAAAAATTAACCAATTCCATCTTCCTCTTTTACAAGTTCCAATTAATTCTATATCTAATCTCTATATGAAAAGAAAAGTGATTCCATAGTTGTCCATAATTAAAATTATCTTAGCAGTTAGCACTAAAATTTTATATCTAAAATATCACACTCAAACAAATATACACACACACACAAACATATAATATCAGTTTTAAAGCAATATTAAAACTAATATTGCTCCAAGAACATGAATTAGTTAAAACATTCCATATGTGTGCGCGCACACACACACAAAAAAAGAGATATACACACACACATATATTATAATTTTAAAACTTAAATTTAAAATATATACATTCAACATGAATAACTTAACCAAAAGATTTAACTCAAAATTATTTTACTATTTCAAATATCATACAGATGCATTTATAATAATCAAATATTTGAATTTAAAATTCATTATTTGAATAAATTAAATTTGTGTAAATGTATGCATATTTTATTATAGAAAAAATCTAATGAACATTAAAGATCTATTTCTCGTAAATATGTGCAAAAATTAGTTTCAAACCTTTCAAATGACAATACACAAAAAATTTCAAATCGGATCTAATAAGTGACAATACAATATTTACATATATGTGAATTCGGGTCAAGGTTGGACATTGTGAATGATTAAAATAAATAGAATTAAACTTGAGATTATATTGCCCTTTGTAATACATTGATTTGCAAATCCCATCCTACATCGTTTAAATCACCACTAGATCTGGCTAGAATTGAATAAACCACATTGATTTTATTTTGGATAGAAATTTTTTTTTCCATGAATGAGATGGGGGTGGCGACCATAGATGAGGGAAGAAGGAGAAAAAAATTAAAGAAAGAAATGAATGGGAGGATTTTTTGTAATGAGAGAATAAAAATCATTTCATATTTTCTCTTTAAAACTTTCTCTTTTAATTTTCAATTGATTTTCAACTAACCCAATCACCTCCTCTCTCCTACATGTTGTCGACCAAGACTTACCCTTGCATGGAATTTTTTTTCAAAATCCCATTAGACAATTATCTGTATTTAAAGCCTATTTAAATGAATATCGATATCGTATATCGATGCATGCACATATAACTTTTATACACACATCCAAAAAATTACTATCAATACCTGAAACGTAAAATAAATTAATAACAAATATTTGTCAAATATTAGTTAATTTAATTAGTTTATAACACTTATCCACTAATTAAATCATATAGTTTTATGAATAATTCATAAATTTGGTTGTGTGACTTAAAGTTTGAATTTAGTCAGCAATTAATGTTGAGCAATTCAAATAGTATTCATATGTCTCCTTAGCTAGTGATGTGATAATTTGGCTGAATTCATTGCTTACGATCTTTTTGGTAAAATCATATTTTATATCATCTTAAGCGGCACCAATAGTGATAATAATTTACATCATGTTCTCTTTGCCAACATTAAATCACATTAGGATGTATGAAATTCGGTATCGATCAAAACTCTAATATTATCCTCATTCAACTCTATTTATCCATAAACAAAGTCCTTGGTTCAATAGTAACATTTACTGTTAACCATTTTACTCTGTTCATAGATTTTGACTTTGAGTGCTACATTTGATCGTGGTACTAA
This sequence comes from Allium fistulosum, assembly GCA_030737815.1. Lineage (NCBI taxonomy): Eukaryota > Viridiplantae > Streptophyta > Magnoliopsida > Asparagales > Amaryllidaceae > Allium > Allium fistulosum. The sequence goes on along the minus strand of CM060902.1, from coordinate 789,857,653 downwards.
CTTTATACAACTGATGGGGAAAATTTTCTATTGAATAGTATTTCACATCCAATGCTTTAACTCATACCCAATTACAATCGATCGATGGATCATCATTTCGTGATTTAACTAAAATCAAAAGGGATTATGCACACTGAACTTCCATGGTATTCTCAAGTCAAGGGTACTGTGTAAAATCATCACACGGAGATTTTCTATTTGACCTAGTTGCTATCGACTAACAGGAAACTCTTAAATGAGTCATTCCATAATTATCCAATAATTATGAGTACGTAATCTCTTGGTGCCCCCAACAATCATGAGTAATGCATCGCCTAACATTTGAAGAGCATTATGTATTCTAGTCCCAACGGATGTATCAATATTTTTCTCAAAACATCCTGAATAGGAATATTTAGAGACAAATACTATTTTACTTTGTGATTAATTATGTGCGATTACAACTATTTGCAACTACAATCACATAAAATTTTGTTTAATAATCCTCTTAATAATATACTTTGAATTTATTACTTAATTAATTATATCACAATATAACAAAGTATATAACATATATCAAATACCTTTATTACGAACAAGATTGAATATAGAGTTAGATATATGTAACAATTACATATTGTCCCCTAGGCATACCACCAACTCCTTCAAATTTGATGTATATCCTTCTCCTTGGCTTGCCTGATGTGTTTCTTTCCCTATTCGCCTTGATTCATTTCAAAGTTATTTGCTTTATAATATTCAATTGATATTTATTTGATTTGATGTGGATATATATTGATTTTGGTTGAGGTTTGGATGGAGATCAGTAGAGATTAGTGGTGAGAAATTTAGACTAAGAACAAGAAAGTGGTAGCTTTCACATCTATTTATAATCTCAATTTTTAATCCAAAGTCAAAAGTATCCGAATTTCGACATATTATGAAAAGCCGTTAGGTTTGAATCTTTCTAAAATTTGGTCTACTTTATCGAATGAGCAAGTTTTGTATGTTTTATAATAGCATTCCAAATGCAATGTGATATATCCTAAAGTCTAATTCCAGCTTATGTAAAAATTTACTATTTTTCCCCAATGTAAAATTACTTATTTACCCTGCTTTGTCTTCACCTCAACATGTTGACTTGGATCAACCATAATTGCTAAATAATAGACGTATGTTCATAAATGAGATATATAGAATGCATGTGAATACCAGCTAAATTTTAAAGAAGCCCCACTCAAGCATGCAGACTTCCCTAAACTCGATAAAATCGAGAATCGACCAACAGCTAGCATCTACGCATAACATATCTCAATAACTAGTTCTTTACCTACATCATGCCACCCACTCTGAACTCTTTATCCATGCCTACACTATGAAGTTTCCATTCCTCTTCTTATCACTTCAACTTTCACCGAGGTATCTCTAACATATAGTGTCTAAGTATAACTTTACTTTAAACAAACTTCACTACTAGTATATCTCCATCATCAAGCACAAATCACAAACGTATGTTCACAATCATAACCTATAAAATCTACTAGCTCCAATAAGCACACATAACCTTCCATTCCTCCTTGGTTTTCCTTCGCGATCAATGGAATAGTGCTCTGAAAGAGTAGATTGCTTGCCTTTCTCTAAATGCGGAAAAATACTAACTAATTCCACATCATTTGCGACATACCTCTCCAAGCTTCTTCATTAAGTGCATAGTCACATAACACAATAACCGATGGTGTCTTCCCTCTACATGGACTTACATTTAGCATTCTTAGTTGAATCGAATACTCCATCACCTTTTGATTTACAAACATCATAAATGGATGATGCCTTATTTTTTATGAACACAATTTTACTATATAACAAACTCATAGGTTAGGTTTTGCCTTTTTTCACTTATTTTTCAAGTGCATCAGGCACTGAAATTAGTTATGCACAAAGTCGCTATTTCGTCAAATTGACTTAATAAGGTAGCTTTTTTAATCCAAATGATGACTGAAAAGAACCAACCAACCTCTTTGTCAATTTTCTTCCAAATCACCACCAAACCTCTCTCTTCCTTAACATCTCCTTCCCACCGTAATAAATGCAAGTCAATACATTTTCTTCATATCTTGAAGTCATATAAAACTAGATACTTCATAATATAGTATTAACTTCACATACTTGTGAAGTCATGAAAATAATGTGTGACCAGAGTACCTTTATGTACTTCATCCATACTCCAACAATACTTCATATATAAATGCTAGATGGAATCTTCTCTAACATAGAATCTTCGTCGACTCATTTCCAAAATATAACGGATGATGTTACCTAATATCAAATATTGACTTACCTTACTAACTAAAAAATATAACACAGAGTCAAAAAATTGCATAGCCTCTATAAACTCCATGAACTTCATATAGGAGCATCGGAAAATGGATCGATGTCTTAGCATAATAAACATGACATTGAGCCTCTGTCACAATCAATAACTCATAGGTGATATCAAGATCACACCCTCACAGTACACACCCGAATGGTAAAATGACCTAAATGGAAATGATATCCCTTTTTGGGTACTCTATACATAATCAAAACTCAAGGGCAACACACTTGCAATTTTAATGACAACCCAATTATCGTAATACAACAATAACCTAGGATCATCTGTTGTGGAACAATAACCAATATGTAGGTGCACCATAAACAAAAAAAATTTATGCTGTAACATCAAACAATACGTTTCTATAACAAAACTATCCATAAACAAATATAGCCGTGCTCTATCATCGACTGTATCATGCAACAAATCTTCTATTATTCAACCATTGAGGGAAACTTCACATTTAACTATGCTCACATGCTTCTTAACATATTAGGTCAATGTATCCTAGCCCTTAACATAACCATATTATTGTTTTTCTTAACATCTTTTCTCTATGGTTTTATGAAAAAAACTTTGGTTTACTCCAGTCTTACTTCAGAATAAAAATAAGTTTAAGTCAGTTACATATTCCAAGTCATCTTGTGTTATGGTCCGCTAACTCAAACCATATTTAAGTGAAATGATACAAGGGTATCTTCTCATTATTATTACAAAAAAATCAATTTGGTACTCTACCCTTCCAACTCGAACGTCGATTGAAAAGGCTATCAAATCTCTATACTAATTTTTATTTCGTCCCAAAACTTTTAATGATTTACAAATCCATAATTTTTAATACCAGCAAGTCCTAAGCACACTAGCATATTGATTATTCTAACTAGCCCACCATAATCAATTCAAACTTTATAGGTTGTGTAATTCGTTTCCAACTTCAATCAATACATTAAACAAACTTCAACTTCTACATTTTTCAAAAAATCTCAAACACTAATATTTCTAACTTTTTAGAAAAACATTTCAAAAAAATTGAATGCTTTAATTAGAGTAGATAAAACAACATAACTTACATAAGCCCAACTAATTCATAAAACAGTGCTTTAAGTGCATAGGGTTTTAGATCATCTTTTCAAAAATTGTCTATCTTAAGCCTCTACTCCAATGTAATGTCCAACTCTGTTGTATGAAAATTTTAACTACTAAACTCTTATTTTGACGAGTCTTCCCCTATGCCTCTATTACGCCTTATCAACATCACGCTATTTTTTATGGTCTAAAAAAATGTTGTTTGTTCACAATTTCCAATTGGTATAAGGACCCTCTATTAGCAATTCTTTAATGAGTAAATTTAACATATTTGATAGAATTATTTTTCACACCAAAATTTTATAATCTTAATATTTATTTAACTCATAATTATTAACTTGCTTAGGGGATAAGCCATCAACTACTTCTACAAGTCAAAATATATGGGGTGTGGGTACATGTGTATGTGTATATATTAGAAAACAAATATGTTCTCTTATACACCCAAATTTAGTAGGAATCGCTTAACCTAAGTTCTGATACCAAATGTAACATCTCACAATCTACGATGCTCCGATTCATGCCTAAAAGCGGCACTGATATCCCGAATGTCATTGATGGTGGACGAATTTGAAGTTAAATATAGAATAAACCACATAGTTATCTATAACACTCTACAATTTTTGAAACTCACAGTGGAAGGAGTAAATATAATAATTAATAATACTATTGTAAATAAATTAACAATGGAATTCAAATAACTTCAACTACAACATCTCTTCATACCATTATTGAAAATGGTCTAATGTCTTGGAATAACTAAAATAAAATAGAAGATAGTTGATAGAATAAAAAATGCACGCCTCCATCCCACCATCACATCTTTGAAATCACCAACGGTCCTCTCTATCCACCTATTAGAGTAAAACAATAAGAGAAAAGGATAAATGGAGTCAGACATAAATCCGATGAGTGAAATGCATCATATAAGTTTATAATATTGATAAGCTTGTAAAACAACACTTATGCTTGAAAATCACACCTTAATCGGTGTTATATGCACCTAACAAGTCAGCTAAATATGGTATAATACAATGGGAATAATAGGGACATCATGTACTAAGATTTCACCATTTGGTTAAAACCTAAATCGCTATTGCCATAGGTTAGGAGTACCACCGGGAACAAATTTCCTCCAAAGTGTATCGGGACACATATCATAAGCCACACTATAGGAAACCAGTTCCAACTCGCATGGCAACCCTAAAGCGACACTATTAGGAACAAGTACCAACTTAGTGTCACCGAAACCATATGTGACACTACTGAGGACAAGCACCAACTCATTGTCATTGTAATGTGACACTATCGAGGAAAAGCCCCAACTCATCATCGTGTAAACTTCTACGACACTTTTGGGATATAGCCCAACTCACTGTCACCATATGTTATGAGTACCATCGAGAACAGATTTTCTCCAAACTGTACCATAATGTCTATCATATGCCACACTATTGGAAACTAGTTCCAACTCGCATGACAAACCTTGTGTGACACTATTAGGAACAAGTCCCATTTCATTGACGCTGTAACTCTATGCGTCAATATTGCTAACAAGTCGACACTATTGGCATAAAGCCTAAACTCACCATCTCCAAAACCCACTTTCCCCAAATTGCATGTGACTCGTTATTGTGGACTTCATGCCTCAACCCGTTATCGCCACGCTGCATATGACTAACTATTGAGGGCATCAAGCCTAACCCCGTTATAGCATGCACTAAAAAAAAGGTATAACAAACCATCCAACTAAGGCACTTTTATAATGTATCTCAAGACACAACAAAAAACATACCAAAACATTCTTCGTCTCACCGTGATCAAGATGTCATAAACCGCACATGAAACATAGGTCGTATAAGAGAGTTATAAACATTTAAAGACAGGGCCATTTTCATAATTATTACATTTTTTCCTTTTTATTTACTACGTTATTCTGTCGGGTCCAATATAATGACCCTCAATAACCAGCTGTCGTCTTCCATACGTCACCATTGCCGCAAGAAATCTCCATTCGTTAATCGGAGGGAACCACTAGAACCATCGCGACATCACGTTCAACTCGCCACCAATGCCGTTGTCTCTTAGTCGGTCGAACCACGTTGCAACTGTCACCCTAGATCATCACTTTTTAGTGATTTCTGACTGCATCTAATCGATCTGATCCAGCTTGGCAACCCACTCGACCTTCTCTATGTCCATGTCCTCCGATTGTTTTATTGTTTTCGTTTCACTGTTGGATCAAAATGGATGGTCTACGTTTATTGAATCTTCCAACTTGTTTTCTTATCAATGCATTAACCCAATCGACAAATGAACATCATCAGGGATTCATGTCGTCGAGAACTATAATTTTGGAATATAGAATGTTGAATTTTGAGCACTTTTACACATTACACTTTTTAATTAAACATAGATTAAACATTATCCAATTACAATTAGAAAAAATCACTTTTTTAATTAACTAACCATGGCATTACATCCTAATCATGAACTAATATAATTTAATGTGATTACTATCAAATTTGATCATTTAGAATTCAACTTAAGACCATAAGGGTTAAATTACTATGACATATTAGTATATACTCAAATATGAAGAATCATACTCACATATTCAGTGTGTTTCGTCCCTAATTTGATGTAGATTCTCCTTCTCCTTCACTGACCTAGGTGTGTCGCCTTCCCGATTCCTCTTGATTCACTTGAGAATTATTTGCTTTATAATATTTAATTAACATTGATTTTTTGATGTGGGGATTTATTGATTTTGGTTGACGTTTGGATGGAGAACAGTCGAGATTAATGCTGAGGGATACACACTAGGATAGAAGAAGAAAAAGATGCCTTTCACATCTATTTATAATCTCAATTTTCAGCCCAAAATAAAACATATCTGAAATTCAATATATTACAAAAATGCCACTGGGTTTGACTCTCTCTAAATTTGGTCAGTTTTGTCAAATTTAACAAGTTATATATGTTTTATGACCACAGACGCCATTCTAGACGTAATGAATTAGGTCCTGATGTCTAATTCCAATTCTTGAAAAAAGTTTACTATTTTTTCTTTAATTTTAATTACAATTTTACCATTTTAATTTAATAATATAATTATATATAATTATGGGGTGTTACAGTTTCTCTTGACAAAAATTTATTTTCTAAAAAATGACATGTTTTGAAACAATGACCGTTTACTCCTCAACATTGTAGAAAATATGTCACATAAATCTTTGGGATATGTTATAAACTTACATAACACTAATCTTGCCTCAAGCTAGTTATGACCAACATTCTTAATGTAGGTTAGACAAGCTCACACCTAAAAATACATAAATTGAGGTTTCTTCCCATACCACATCTCATATGGTGTCTTAGGAACAAATTTAGATGACATTAAATTCAATATATGCACGATGGATTCTAATGTATATCCCCAATAAGAAAGAGGTACTCAGCTCCATTCATCGTCGATCAAACCATATCTAATAGGATTCGATTCCTTCTCTTTGACACACCATTGTGTTACGGAGTATAAGGTGGAGTGACCTGAGAGATAAACCGTTATCTTTATCTTTTAAAGTTATTGGAGTTCATGTCCAAAATATTTACCCTCTCGGTCAAATCAAAGTATTTTAATATAAGGGTTAGTTTGATTTTCTACTTCATTCTTATACTCGATGAACTTTTCATATACGTCAGATATTCTCCATAGGATAAACATAGCCAAATCTAAAGTAATCATTAGTAAAAGTAACAAAGTTCAAGGGATTACCTTTGGTGATTATTGGCATTGAGCTACATATAGTAATATGTACAAGGCCTAAGAGTTCATTAGATCCTCCTTTGCTCCCATTGATTGTGTGCTTGGTCATTTTTCCTTTGAGACGGGACATACAAGTGTCAAATGATTCATAATCAAAAGAAGGAAGATAAATTTCATCTCTATCTGTTCAGTCTTTTCTCTCTTATATGCCCTAAGCTAAAGTGCCAAAGATAATTGTCATTAATATTCAATGAAGAATTATTTCCAATAGCAAACATATGTTTAAAATGCAAAACATAAATTCATTATCTAAAATACCCAAAAAAATAAGTGTTCCATCATATATAGTGTTCGTAATACCCTTATTACAATGAAAACTATATCCGTCTCATCTAATCGAAACATTGAAATTATTTCACAAATAAAGTTCTATAGAAAATAGTAATTTATCAAAACTAAAATATGTACACTTGGCAAACGTAAATTAAAATCTCTTACTATGGTGGCATCTACAATACATCCGTTTGCAGCTTAAAGACACATTTCCTCTTTTTTCCATAGGTCGTCTACTCCTAAGTTCCTATAATGAATTATTAATATGATTTTCAGATCCAGTATCTAAAACCAAAATGTATTTTTGATTGCAAAATAATTTTGAATCATAAATGTAGCTTTAAGAGCCAAAGAATTAGATTCCTTCTTTTCTTTCAACATTTTCTGATGACCGGGACAATTCCTTCTCCAGTGCCCCATCTTGTGATAGTGGTGACAATTCGTTTCTCTCTAAAGACATCACCTCTCCTCTTCTTACCCCTTTCTATTTTCTATGAACCTTTTGAAGATGATGCCTTACCCATCATAGCAAAAATTGCCCCAAAATCCTTTATAAAAAGGGCTTTAAGCAGTCCTCAACATATTGAGGAGCTCAACCATGCTCACTTTTAGCTAATTCATATTGAAGTTCAATATGAATGGTACGAACTGCTGTGTTAGTAAGGTGTGGATTAAGTCTACTTGAAGTTTTTCCTTTATCCGAGCATCAAGTTCAACCAACTTGTCTATATATCCCTTTATCAGTATGACATGGTCTTAAACACGAGTGCCCTTGTTCATCTTTGTATTAAACAACTTTACAATCTCATACCTAGCAAAACAAGATTGCTCACCAAAAAACCTTTATAGGTGTTTGAAGATGTCATTGGCGCTCATGTTTTTTTTGTCGTTTAATGATTTATCCAAAGTAGATAGCGTAAAGGCATAGGATATATCATAGTCAGCTTACCAACAGTCATAAGCTCAAATCCCTTTAAGGTCTACACCTTCAGTTGATTTAGTTATTAGGGATTAGGTGACGACATACCATAATTTTTCATGTAAGTGAGTTCTACTTTTATGGCTCTTAACCAGTCAGTGTATTTTGGCCCAGTGAGTACGAATTTATCGAAGAATAGTCTTAGTTTTTTCATTTTTTATGCAAATTAATTTAAGTGTATCAGTATAGTTTATATAGCTTATGTTCTCACTCTCATTAAGATGGTTTATTATATTTATCTAATAAGGCTCCCACCATTTTTTTATATTTCTCAAAAAAAAATGAGAAATATATAAAAAGGTTATTTCTCTAATGGGCATTAGGAGCCAGTTATCATGGTGCATCTATCCTTTAGTTTACTCATTATGTCATAGCCCCACAAGTGGTGGATAACACTTACTGGTTATATCCTATATAACTCCTAAACATGTGGTCTTTTCCCTAATCCCAATTATGACATTGAGTTTACTCAACATGCTATAACGTATTATTCACTCTAACCAATCATTTCCCAATAACCTAAGGATAAATTACTTACACCTGCTTGCTTAACAAAGGTAAGTAATGTCCTTACCTACCAAGAGACATATTGAATAGTACTACACAAAACTACATTAGCTTGAGCTTGCCCAACAACCAACACATATGCGGGTAATCAACTTTTAATATGTAAATGATAAAGTAGAACATTATTTAAGATTCACAATCATTAATAATGAAGAGTGATATCAATTTAAAAAATAATGCATTTTCTTTAGAATACCAACATAAAACAAGTGTCATACACATCTGATATCATGATATTCGTACATTGCATATGTATTTATTTCAAAAATCTATGTTGAGCTTGTTTTAGTTCCACTTAAATTTTATTTTCTTTATAAAAATTTCAATTTTTTTAAATTATTTTCATAAACAATTTTAGAAAATTGTACAACTATAACACCTACATACATATACGCATATTAGTGTGTGTATATATATATATATGTGTGTGTGTATGTATGTATGTATGTATGTGTATATTAACTAAACAATTTAATTATTTATTTATTCAATTAAACATTTTAATTAAACTTATTAAAATTTGAACTTTTAATAATTAATTTGCCAAAATATTTTTTAGAAAATTATATGTTCATATTGTATACATGTATGTCATGACACTTAGAATATACATGTCTAAATTTAAAATAGATTTAAATTTATATACTTTTATAACCTTTATAAAAATGTTTTCAATTTAACTTTTAAATTCAAAATATATTTTATAATATTAAAATAAGCCATACTAAAATTAGCCCAAGCCCAAAACATTTTTAGGCCATACACTTGGGCCAACCTTGATAACTTTTACCATTTGTTGGGTTGGGCTAGAGCTAGGGCGGAGAGGTTACTAGGTTCTCCAACCGCAAGCCTTCACACCTTTCTAGACACCAATTAGATCAAAAATCCTAGTTGTTGGCCTTAAAGCCTACTAATTATTTATATAAACAAAATTTGCTCTAATACCATTTATCGGATCTTGTTCATTTGGCAGTAGGTAATTAGGTAAATTTAAAAAAAAATCTTTTATTGGATCTTTGTTGGGCTTATATAAATAACTAATTTTTCATTAAATTGGATTTATTTACATTCATTATTATTTTATTTCAATGTTCAGTTTTGTAACATATAACATGCGCCTATCAATTAATGGGATATTGCATCTATATAACATGCAAACGAAACTATACTATATACATATAATTATTGGGATTTGTTACCATTGCATACATACATATAATATACTAATACATATGTATATGAGGTCCTCATATACATATCAGTGCTATATATAATTATAAGTATGTACATATGTTTATGCAAATTGATATATATGGTTTGGATGCATACATATTATTATCATACGTATATATTATCTACATATGTATATATCATTATTAACTTTAGCCATATAAGGTTTGATATAATTTATAATTTAGGAATCTAACTCATTATATATGTTACCCTATATTTTGCCGAAGCTATTCTTGGTAATACACATAAGGTTAAAGGGCCAACAGTTAGCTCATTTCAAATAGAAAGATACACAATTATAAGGGGGTGATCTAACTACCAGACATGAAGCCTTAAGTAAGCCTAATAAAGTTATAAAGCCTATAACAAAAAGTATTGAACCTAAAGGACAACATATTAAATGATATATGATATCAAATACTTAAGTGACTCGGCCATATCCAAAGCCAGGAGATTAACCTGGAAGGTCAAGATAATATAATGTTTTATCTGGTTATTTATAAGAAAATGCAATCAAAAGGAGTGATACCCCAAAGGCATAAAGCCTTAAGGAAGACAGAACTAGCCTAAAGCAATGTGCAACTGTGAAGTAGTGCAATGAGATCTCAGCCCTACAAGTGTACTTCCACGATATAACTAAAGAGAAGGCACCATAAAGTGCACGTCAACGATCCATGTGCTATATCTAAAGCAAGTTGGATCTTTGCCAAGTGTCAGCAATCCAGCATACTAGCTCAATAATGAAATCCACATCATCAATCTACGAATATCCTAAATGGCTATAAATAGACGTCGATCCCATTGTAGAGAGTATCCTTAAGTAGTAGCATAATATAAATACTAAAAAAGGTTGTACTTTCCTATATTAGAGCTTCCTGTACAAACACATTAGTGACGAACTTAGCCAATTATGCATTGTAGTAGCCTTTCGGCTTCATTATATAACTCTAAAGAAGGGAAAAAACCGACCTAGGGATTCAGCCCGAATTAATGAAAATCTCGATGTCACTTTACCACTTTCCTTACTATGCTTTTGGTCATACTTTCAACATTTACTCTCGGCCTAATCTAATATCTATACTTCTCTGGCTTTAACTCCAAAATTCGGAATTAACTTTCAGCAACCACTTCAAGTTTTTGGTAACCGGCCTACCAAAACCTTAATAAGCATAGTAATCAACTAAAGGTTACCCTCGGCTCTTGGGTGTTGGTGTTATGAAAAACACAAATAACATTCTGGCACTAGCTGGTCCTTATCCAGAAAATCATCTTCATTGATCAATAATGAACAATTCTAGCAGTGAAAGAAATAACGAAGATTTTAGCTCATAAATGCCCCTTAACCTTTAAATTCAACTCATAAGTGAAGACAACAATGAACGCTTAACAAATGTTGTTTCAGTAAAGGATAAAGCTGAAGAGTATGAACCTATCTATGAACTTCAAGCTTATCAGATTAAAAAGCTTTCGGGATATCTTTAGGAATCACTTCGAGAATCATCTCAATTCATAAAAATTATTAAAGAAATGAACAATGAAATAAGAGACTTAAGCATTAAGTTGATTGCAAATGAAAATTAAGCCTAAAATGCCAAGAGGCCTCTTTCTGCGGCTTTAACTAATGAACCTCAAAAGAAACTAAAGTAGGAGAAAATTCTCATTCCACTCAATGATACCTTGTCCCATATCCTTCAGAAGACCCGTGGCAAGTTTCTTCGTCCAAACATTCCCATCGAAAGGAGAAAGTCCAAAGATAAAAACTCTACATCTATCATTATATGAATGGGAACAAGACAGACAAATTCCAAAAACCTGCATTGTCATTGAAATAATTATAAAAAAGGGGGAACTCTTAGAATTTTAAATAGCTTCACTAATTTGGTTTAATACCTTGCTTAACTTCATTTTGTTTTATGTTTTAGGAGAATTAATGTATTGGCCTCACTTCTCCCAAAGATAAATAATATAGACATCTCTATCTTGGTTAATGAAACTATCACCTTTGGAATTCTATATTTTAGCAGAACACAGGGGAGAATTCACCTGATCTTTCGGAAAATTTGATATCCTCATATTCTCAAATGATTATTACCAAATTTTGGCATTCCCACTCTCCTTCAATTTTCTTATTTAATCTTCAGTATTCTTAGACTCCTTTATATATGGCCTTCAACAAATGCCTTTTCGGCCATGTTTATACTTAGGCGCATATATTGGATTTCTTATTTAATCTTCGGTATTCTTGGACTTCTACATAATATATGGATTTTAGCAAATACCATTTCAGCCAGGTTTATACATGAGGGACACTTAACTGATTTCTTATTTAGCTTTCAAATTTCTTGGATTTCTCGTTCCAACATCTAAACTAAATGAGCTCTATCTTGCCAAACCCTCATTCTTTTCTATTTATGGTTATCCATGAGCATTGTTTCATGCAAGTTTTTGCAAAACTTCTTACATTCATGTCTTGATTACAGTTTTACACCAAAATATCTAAACCCAAAAAGTTTCCAAAAAGAAAATATTTTTAGAAAAATAGCACAACAGTGGGGTAGACCCCTAAGGAACTGCCTTATGGAACTTTTCAAATAGAAAACTTAACTTTTATATAGATTCTCCATCGAGGTTACATTTCTTTGGAAAATAAAAGATTTTCTTAGCTCGGCACCGCATGGTAGTGAAAAACATATTACTTTACGAAGCCTAACACATAGTAAACACAAATTATTTCAAAGGTTAATTCATTAGATAAGTGGATAAGTGTCATCAATATTAACCTTCTTCCAAGTTTTTATTCAGTACCAACAATTTTTGTCCATAATAAATTCGATTTGGTGACCTCGGCGAAGAGAGAGCAGACTTTTGAGGCATTCACTCCCCTTATACCCCCATAATGATGCGCCTGCATTGAAGCTCTTATCAACATCGCTAGTAAGAAAAGGCATATCATATGGGTTTTACTACCATCAATACACAATAATTGAAATGAATGCAAAGATAAAACCATGGGTAAGAGCCTCGTGCTAAGAGAAAAGCCTTGGAAAAGAGTTTCAAGTAGGAATTAGAGTAGCCTTGGACTAGAGTTGAAATAGAATACCCTTGGACAAGAGTTCCAAGTAAGTATTAGAGTTGCCTTAGATAAGAGTTCCAAGCAACACAAGATGCACCAGTTAGATCCCCAACTAAGAGAATATAATCCATAAGGCTAGCATCAAAGTATTTTCCACAAAGTTGACACCGAAATCATATTCAGAAACTCCCAGTAGACTCCGAGCTTAGTTCAGATTGCCATAAGGTTGGCATAGAAATCGTAATAAAAAGTCTCAGTGGACTCCGAGATTAATTCTATTTTCCACAAGGCTATTACCAAAATCATATTCCAAAAGATAAACTCTTAACATAGTTCAATTTACCACCATGCAAGTTCAAAACTGAAAGAAGAGACCACAAGGCTAGTCCTAATCCAATAGACATGCCATAAGGTTGGTTCAAATCGAAGAATACTAGTCATAAGATCGATCTTTATCCAAAAGAAGAAAGCATTATGGCATGCTATTTAGATAGGCTCAATGAGACCTAAGAGCTTATTAGACAATTAATGGATAAAAATGCTAAGGATTGAAATACCACAAGGTGTAGTTAAGAAGGTTCGGTAAGATAAAAAAACTTACCTAATAACAGCAAGACATCAAAGGCTAAAGATGCCATAGCACCTAGTTAGATAGGTTAACAGGTTAGGCAAGGCCTGAAACCTTATTCGATTATCATATTATATATGGCAGGCGCCATGAAACCTTATTAAACAGGTTCAACAAGGCCTGAAACCTTATTCGATTATTAAATTATATGTGGCTAGATGCCATAAAACTTATTTAAACAGGTTCAGTTAGGTCCAAAACCTTACTCGATTATTAGAACATATGTGGCTAGAGACCACAAAACTTATTTAGCTAGCTCGATAAGGTTCGAGACCTTACTGGCTTACCAGATTACAAATGGCTAGATGCCAAGGGCAAAAGTGCCGTGAGATTCAAATGATAGTTTTAGTATATTCTAAGCCCAAAAGTTTGCAATAATATATTGGTAAATTATAAAATGAGATCCTGGACTTCCAAGTTTTGGCAGCAATTAGAAAACTCGGCAAGGCCTGAGAGTAAACTAAAACATATTCAAAACATATAAAATCGAATATTAGACATGAGCTATATGAGCTCTCACAAGAATGCTGAGGATATCAGAACATTGAAAGTCAAAGCAACTAGATACCACAATCCTCACTATAGAATGAGATTAGATTTCAAAGTTTGTAACAATCCTAACTATACGATAAGATTATATTTTAAACTTTGTATAAACCCTCACTATACAATGAGGCTAGATTTTAAACTTTATAAAAATCCTTACTATACGATATGCTTAGATTTTAAACTTCATAAAAATCCTTACAATATCGAAATACAAACGCATCAAAATGCAAAGTTTACATTATAAAAAGGACTCTTTATATCATACAATTATCTTGTACACAAACTGCGGAAATGAGTAGTCAAAATAAAAGCCCTTAAACAAATATTACAAAATTTGAAGTAAAATTATTGCAAAATAGATGCTTGCAATCAAATGTAAAACAGTGCAAACATTACTTATTCTTCTATAATGGCTATCCCTTAACCTAAAACCTCTTTCAAAATTTTAGGAGGAGAATTTCCCAAAACCAAAAACTCATCAAGATTTTGAATAACCGTAGTTTTTCTTACCTTTAGGGACTCTGCATAGTTGAGTGAGGAGTAGGATATGTAGCAGTGTGAATACTTGTATCTCATACTATTTAATAATATGGTCAAGCTACACCTTGTCCGAAACAAAAGGCAGACCTAAAAGGACTACATAAGCTACTAAAGGTTCAATATATACTCATAATAACCTTTGATTCTTTGTAAACAGTCAAGCATTTGATTTGTTTAACTCGTAGCTTTAGCAATTGCTTCATCCAAAAGCTCTTTGAGGTGCTTCTCAATACGATTATACAAATTTCGGTTCACTTCTTCTTATATGTTTAAAAGAAATGATTTTCCCATCTTTAAGCTCCACTGGGACCTTAGATGAACTCTTAATAGGAGTTGCAGGTGGACTCCCATCTTGATTTAAATTCCGTTAAGAGCCATGGTTTTGTGAAACCACTTATGCAAGCTGGGGAATTTCACCGAACCTGTTCCTCGACCTCTTCCTTTACCCCGAGAAAGGACAACGGCTGAAGTACTTTCTTAAGACATTTCTTCAGTCTTAATCTTTTAAACCATAATCTTCGAAAGCTCCTTATTTGCATTATTGAGTTGTCGCCTAAGATCAGTTGCCGAATTAAATAAGTCTGAAACAGGTTTGCCCAAAGTCTGATTCAAAAGAGGAACATCTTCTGAAATAGTGTTAATGCACTCTTCTAGATCCTTGACTTGTTTCCTAAGTGCCTCTTTTATAAGTTTCTATTTATAATCATCTGAAGCAAACTTAGACCAAAGAAAACTAAATTGAGTCTCTAATGCCTCAAGCTTTACATTATAGTGCAATTCAGCACTTTGCTGTCGTAAGACCTTTATATGAAAATATGGGACTGTTTATCATTTATACATTTGGGACACATTAATTCCTGAAAGAATTGAATAATACATAAAGTCAAAAATAAGAAGTTAAAGATAAAAGTTCTTTTTCATTGCAACAAAAAATTACAAGTACCGAAAACATAAGAGATACAAATCTATGATTTCCCAAACAACAAACTTTTCCTTTGTACTTAGAATTATCCTGGGCCTCTAGACTTGGCTTCGGCAATTTCCCAAACAAAAAACTCCACGAAAACCTCGTCTCGATCTGGAGTTACAAATTTTAATTTATCAGTCAAACTCCAAATTCAATTATTCAACCTAGAAGCTTTAGTCCGAAGAGACTTGATGAGTCTAGCATATGATTTATCATGAGAATCCTTAACATCTTCATTGTGATTTTCCAAATTAACATTATGTACTCTACTTGCGCAAAGACTGCTCTTAAGAGTACTGATAGTTTTCAGTAATTGATAATTCTTAGGTTTAGTAAGACCCCAAAGAACTATGTAATGAGAAATGGAAATCGAAAGTGGCTTCACGGTTTAGTCTAAACAAGAATAAAATTTAGATAAATGAGATAACAGTTAATATATGAAATAGTAAATATCAACTTGAAGTAGATCATAATCTAAAAAGGGATGTGTCGGATTATACATACTTGAAAAAATATTGTAGAGTAATTAAGTTTATTCAGAATCCAGTTTATTAATATTTAAAAGATTTTCTTTCTCTCCTACCTTAGGACGAAGGAAAGCAGCCAATGAGGAACGTTTACCTTTCTTAGCCTCTTTGTATTTTGGTTGAAGAATGACTCAACCTGAGGTGCATTTTTCTTAAGAAAGATGAAAGTCAAAGAATGGCCCTTGTCCTAGCTTTCAACATAAGCTTTATATAAACAAGGAATGACTGCCGACTCCCCAGAATTGAAAGATGATGGAGGAAAAGTCCATCCCAAAAAAGTTGTGAAATCAGGTCTCTATTTTTAGTTTTTGGCTAATTTATACCATTTTTGCCCTTGATTTCAATGCTGGGTCGATTTTCTGGGAGAGGACAGTTTGATAAAAAATAACAAAACAGAGACTTAATTTACATGAGTTTATGAGTAGGGACTTTTTGTACATGGACTTTGAGAATAGGGACCTTTGGTCCAAAACCCCTTATATAAAACTTTAAAGGCCTTTATATTGACCTCATCCTTAGCTTGTGCCGAAGTAAATGGACCCTCAGTGTTGTTTTTAGCTTTAGCCAAATCCTCTCCTTATGCTTTGTAATCTTCTTTGTGCTTGGCTAGCTCAGATTTGTAGTCTCTATGCCAGCTTTAACCTTGACATCCTTAGCCTTTAATTCTTTTATATCTTTATCAAAAGCCGCTTTAGGCTCTATAGCCACCATCTCTAAGGACTCGTGCTACTATTGAAAAGTGAAAAGCTCCATTATAGTCCCATCAGCATGCAATCGGAAGGTGGCAAGGCCCTCCTTAGTATTTTTGGCCTCTTTGGTGGTCGCTTGATAACTTTCATACCGATGGCTAAGAATCGACAATTCAGCTACAGTGTGTGTGTGTATAAACATATAATCATATATTAAATTTAGGAATACATATATTAACAAGTGAAAATCGAAAAATAACATACTTTGATGCTTTCATAGTGGCTATATTCTAAGAACTTCTAAAAATCATTGGAAGAATTAGGTGTCTCAACCCCAACCTTATTGATAACCGATAAGATATGGGATTTAAAAGCTTGTCTAGATACATTAAGCGCCGGACATCTTTTTTTGAAATCCGGGGGGATCATAGAAGAGGAAGAACGGGACATTCTGGATGCGTGGAAATGTTAATAGAAGATTCAGTAGGTGCACATTTGGAAGTACTCTTTTTCCCCTTCTTGGTTAGGTCTACAACCCTTTTGGGTGGAGGGCATCATTTTTGACTCGAAGGCTTTTCAGTATCAGGTTCATCTCAAAATAACAAAAGAGAACCAATCGACTTAATTTATTTAGGGTCCATATTTGCAAATAAACAAAGAAACTAAGTATAGATTCCATAAACTTAAAATAATATAAAGTTTATTGATTTTATATAATGATAGATTATTACTAGATTACTGAAATATCTTAAGGCTTTGGGATTCGGTTTGAGGTCTACCCTCAACATAGGTTGAAGATGGACAAGAACTTTCATGGGCATTAAAACCATCCCTTTCTTTTGATCCTGACTTCTTGGCAAGTACTTTAGGAGAAGCCAAAGAAATTCTTGGTCAAGAATTCCTCCTGAATAAAGAATTTGAGGGTATCAAGCCACAAGCCCTTAAACGATCCATGATAAACACCCAATAGCATTGACGTTGGCTTTCTAATAAAGCCACAACATTTTTGAAGTGAGCAACAAACCCTTAAATCTACTGGGATCTTTTGGGTCTCCCCAAAAATTAGAAAGAAAAAAAATTAGATTAGTAGTTTTAATTTTTGAAATAAAATCATTTGAGGAGAAATGAAAGTTTGCCTTTGGAAAGGTAGTTATAATCCGAGGATTAGCTGATCTTACAAAGAACAATCTCTTA
The DNA here is from genome assembly GCA_030737815.1 of Allium fistulosum. Classification (NCBI taxonomy): domain Eukaryota; kingdom Viridiplantae; phylum Streptophyta; class Magnoliopsida; order Asparagales; family Amaryllidaceae; genus Allium; species Allium fistulosum. The sequence goes on along the minus strand of CM060902.1, from coordinate 789,839,169 downwards.
ATAGTAATCTTATTGATGGGTGTGACCAATGGTTGCATTTATCCATATTTGTTGATAGCGTGTAGGAACCAAAGAAGTAGACTTTGAACGTCTTAAGTTAAATAAAAAATTTACTTCTTCCATCGACAAGTATTCGTAACCACCCAACGGATACATAACCTTAAGTTTAGAGAGGGTATTGTATGAGACATGTGGAAGTTGGAAAGGATTTAGGTTTTAAAAGGTAACAAGATCTACAAAAGTGGGCAATCAAAAGAGAGATTCCATTGGTAAGATATTCTATTGCCTATGGAAAGCACACTTCAAATTGGGCATCCCATGTGACTATAGGCTTCGGGGCTATTGCCTTGACCTCGGTTATACCATGTTCAGACATAATCTAGTCGAGGTCTGCTTGTGAGTTTCAGAGTGAAGCCATTCTTTGTTTAAGAGTACCAAAAGTGTGAAGAAGTTTATACATAAATAAATGTTAATATAAAAAACAACTAGCTAAATATTACAATGATATTGAATTAATAAGAGCGAACTAGTCAAAAACCAACTAAGCCAACCTTGATCATAAGGGTTATCTCGGTAAATAAGTATGAAAAGTTAAGATATTTACGTCCAACCCTTAAACCAATTGCCTTTGAGCATGAATTAAAAATATTAAAGGGCTAGAAAATTGTGCATAATATCAGGCTACTCATTAGTAATCAGAGAAAAGATAGCAACTAATCACTCCTAATATATGATGATTCAATAAAAAAGCAAACTGAATCATTCAATAAGCGAAAAATTCCTAAATAGCATATGTAAACTCTAAAATGCCTCGAATACATCAAATGCTTCAAAATAGACAAAAATATAATTGCAAAAACATACGGTAATGTTGTTTCTACCTAATAAAGTATAAAAGCTGGCTAGTATTCATATTAAAAAGACTGGAAATAAAAACATACTGATTAGTTTGTAGATTTGAAGAAAGTCCAAGCTTGTGAGAATTCTTAAGAACGCTAATGGCGATTCAAGAAACTGTGGTTAAAAGAAAGTGAATAGAGAAGAAGAGGAAAGAAACTTTTATATGTTATTATCAAATAATAAAATAATTGTGAAGAAGATCTTATCCGTTAGATTTATGGCGGCTATAAATAACATTACATTTCAAAATGCTAGGATGATAGAAGGCAAAACGTCTTTGCACATGAAAAGTGGTATAGCTTTTTTAGAGATACCAATAAGGTAATGACATGTGGTAACAACATAAGTGCATATCAGAATAGTTGCTTCTCATCTGAATGATAATCCTTGGCAAAACATCTGAAATCGAAACATCAAAATCCACTTTGCTTTTGGCAAAATTGAATTTTGGGGGGCATCTGTTATATCATATTTTTCTAAAGTTCTTGTTAAGATACATAAGGCCGAAGGGCCTATAGTTAGCTCATTCCGAGAGGAAAAATATACAACCGAAAGGGGTGATCTATTTACCAACCTCGAAGCCTTAAGTAAGCTCAACAAAGTTACAAATCTCATAACTGAAAGTATTAAACCCGAAGGATAACATACCGAATGATATACGATATCAAATATTTAACTAACTCGGCCATTTCCTAAAGACCCAAAGCTGGGAGATTAACCGAAAAGGTCAAAATAACGTAAAATTTTATTTGGTTATTTATAAGTATAGGCAATCGAAAGGAGTGATACCCTAAAGGGATAAAGCCTCGGGGAAGATAAAACTAGCCTAAAGCAATGTGCCACCATGAAGTAATGCAATGAGATCTCTGCTCTACAAGTGTACTACCTAGATATAGCTATAAAGAAGACACCCATAAAGCATACGTCACCGATCCATGTGCTATATCTAAAATAAGCTAGATCTTGGCCAACTGTCAACAATCCAACGTACTAACTCAATAGTGAAATCCATGTCATTAACCTGTGCCTCTCCCAAATAGTTATAACTATGTGTTGTTCCCAATGTAGAAAGGATCTTTTGGCAGTAGCATAATTCATATACTAAGACAAATTGTACTTTCCTATTTTAGAGCTTCTTGTAAAAACTCATTAATGGCGGACTGAACCAACTCAACATTATAACAACCTTTCGACTTCAGTATAGAACTCTAAAGAAGGAAAGAACAAAGTGGAATTACATATTCAGCCCCAACCACTATAAATCTCGATTTCTCTTTATTGCTTTTCGTAGTTTTACTTTCGGTCTTACTTATAGTATTTACCCTCAACCTAATTTAATATCTATATTTCTCGGCTTTAACTCTAAAAGTCAGACTTAACTTCCAACAACAACATCAAACCTTAGGTAACCAACCTACCAAAACCTTAAGGAACAAAGTAATCAACTAAAGATTTCCCTTTGGTTCTTGGGTGTTGGTATAACAAAAAATACAACCAACAATATATATATATATATATATATAACATTAAGTGGTTTATTATATATGTAAATAAGTATATGTTGTAATTATATCATAAATGTATGCATACTTTAACAGCATGAAATATTATTATATATCTGTAGCATAATAAAATTCGAATTCTAATGAAAGATATGTGTAAGTGCGCGTGTGTGTAAATATATCATAGATACTTATAGTAACATATGTGTAATTTAATTAATTAATATATGGAAGGTATTGAATTCAAATTATACCAAGGCATAAAAATCTATAACCAAAGTTAAAAGCAAGGATTGTTATCAGTTTCCTTTAGTTATAATTTTCGAACGATTCAAAAAAAAATATGCTAACAAACATTAAGAATATATATCGGTGTTAAATCCATTAAATATAATTTGTTAAAATAAATTCAAAAAATTGCATTACAAGAAATTAATGGCTGAAGCTAAATATGATATTGGGTTAGGGATATTTTATTAGATTATAACATGAATTTACCTGTATGATATGCCTATTTGTCATACCTTGAGCGGGTTCTCTCCTTCTAAAATTATGAATTTTGATAATTTGAGTTTGCAATGCCAAAAGTTGTTCACTGCGGAGGAGGCTTGTAATTTAGGGTTTGGTATAATAGTGGAGGCTAGGTTTAGGGTTTTCAGTCATATCAGAATAAGAGTGGAGCCAGTATTTATAGAGAAGGAATGGGAAGGGACAAATTGTCAGCAGAATATTTCTTTCCCTTTTCCACTTCTCACCAAATAAATTTTCACCCATGCCATATCATATATGTATGACCCTCTATATTCATTGCCAAATTTACACTCCCTCATATTTAAATCTGTATTTAAATGTTTATGAATACTAAATCTCATTTAATACTAATATGTTTTGTAACATGATGAGTGAGGCTTCGCTGATTGAGAATAGTTGTTCATTGAGCCCGGGGGGTGGTGGTCGGGTGGAAGGGTGGTGAGGCTCTCCGGCTTAGGTAATAGAAAATCTCCCCGGTTAGTTTAGGAGTGATAAGTAAAGCCCTGGCCTAGTCGGCTGGGGCGAGATTATCACTCTGATTTATGATAACGTTGAATAGATGCGAAGCCACTATGATAACGTTGAATAGATGCGAAGCCACTAAGGGAAGTGAGCCGTGGCCTAGTTGGCTACGGCGAACGGGAATGAAGCTGTAGCCTAGTCGGCTACAACGATTGGCCCGTTTTCAATAACACTGAGCCTTACACAGGGTAGGCCCCGAGCGTCGAGTCCATCGCCCAAAAAGCAGAGGACGTTGATACGCGTAGAGGGAACAAATTTACATACAACAATTAATATACACTTTAAAAAATTTACATGAGGGCATCCAAAATTTTCTGAAAGATATCAAATTTTCTAAAGGCACCGCAATTACTATAAGGACTAATAATAATGAACATGACCTATATACTAATTAACACATCTAATTTATAATACTTTATAAATATCCTAAATAATGTGGTGTTTAGGAGACTACTTAGATTCGGTAGTGCGACTCGCAGGTGTGAATTTGGTCTGCAATTAAGATCGAGCACGTCAAATTTTAAAGTCCATGACGTTACCTTAGCTAGTAGTGTGAGATTATGGCCAAATTCACCGTCGATGGATTTTGAAGGTAAAACCGTATTTTTAAATCTTTTAAGTAATATCCTTAAGCAACGATATATTATACGCTCATTCTCTTCGTCGTCTGTATATCACTTTCAATGTCTGGAGCTTGGTCATGGTCAAAGCTCTAATAATTTCCGCATACAACTATATAGTCCAACTGAAAATTCCATAGTTCAATAATAAAATTTATTATGGATCGATATGACCTGGCTAAAGACTTTGTCTTTGAGTTGACCATAGTAGACCGTGATATATACAAACCTCTTACAACAAAGGAGACAAATTCTCATATCATGAACTTTGTGCCTTGAGTTAACTATAATCAAAGTGGATTATTCATGTTAAAGTTAATGGTATTCTCAAGTAGAAAGAATGTCATAACATCACATAAAGATTCCCTATTTGACTTAGTTGTATTTAACCAATAGGAAACTCTCAGTTGACTCATTTCGCAGTTATCCCATAACTATAAGTACGTAACCTCTTGGTGCCTACAATAGCTATGAGTAATACACTGCCCAACATTTGAAGAGCATTGTGTGCTTTAGTCTCAAAGGATGTATCAATATCCCATTCTTAAAACTTTCTCAACTAGAATATTTAAAACAAAATGTTATTTCAATTATGATTTAATACTCACGATTGCAAACCATTTGTAATTACAACCATATAACATTTTATTTAAGGAATTTATACTTGCAGTATTTAATTAATTAATAATTACCTTATATCATAATATAATAATATATATACAACATGGAATAAAAACCAAAAGCATTCATTTATTTTGAATAAGATTGACACAAAGTAAGTTTAAATAAAAAATTATGTAATTATCCCTATGGCATACAAGCAATTTTCTCAAATATTTTACTAACTTTTCTTTAAGTTGTATGGTATTTTAAGAATACTATAGAGATATTATATAGAGATAAACAAGATACTCGATGAGCGAAATCAAGCAAAGGAGTTATATATATGTGGAGAATGGATCTAAAGAATTGAAGATGTGTTGAACTCAAGACGAATGAAACACAAATGCATCAAAGACAAAGATATAAGAAGTGTTAAGTTAGTCTATTAAGTCTTTAAAATTTATATTTAAGACCCCATAGTAATGTCTTTTGAAATTCTTCTTTCATTTAATTATTTTTCATCTCAAACATCTTCATATAAACATACATTTTTAGTTCTAAAGCATGGAAGTCTCAATTTAAATGTTAGAAAAAGAAAACAAAAATACACCAAGGCATGTCGAAAACCCTTTGGATCTTTGTCAACATAATGCCAGTTATTTTGTTTTTCAAAGTTTCAATGAACGAATTTTGGTTCCAAATCTACACCGAAAGACACATCCTTTCATCTTCTATTAAAGGAGTTTTGTAAAAAGAATTTTAGTACATAATGTGATGACCTCCCCCTATCATAAATACCCAAGTACATATATCAACAGTAATGTGTTGCAATGGTATCTGATTGATGAAGGGAAACCGTCAAGGGTAAATAGTAACGATCAATCGATCAATGACATATCATATATCTCAAAAAGCATAGGAAAATTATAATATAAAACATATGTATATAAAAAGTGATACAATAGCATAATAAAATGAAAAAAACATCATTAGAGAATAACACATGTTCATTAGATTATACATCATAGAGTATGTATGAGTTTATACATCTATGATACATCATAAAAAATATATAAAACTATCTCTATATACAATAAAGTTCCACTAACCCCATAGCATTGCACAGAAGAATAAGCAGTAGTAGCTCCATAAAATAGCATATATGAGTTAGTGTAAGCCTCATACTTATCCTCCGCACAGCTCTATGCGCTACCATCATACTCGTCTCTCAATCTACTCATTTAATGGTACACGAGAATATAAGGAGAAAAACAAACAAACTCAAGCCAAACAACAGTTTGTCATTAGTGGTCTATAAACCTAAAACAATAGATATAAAGTCAACGTATTGTAAATAAGAGAAATATGGTGTGCAAGGTCATACCTCATCCGCTCATGCATTTAACAAGTTTGCACATAAAACAATATATGCTAATCTACTATCATCGGTATGGGTGTACTACTTCTTTTAAGTACATACTAGGATGTTAGGGTATAAGATTCAATAATACCTACATCACATACACAACCAAAAGCAACCATCAAATAATCAAATAATGAAGCATTTCTCATTCTCACAGTGCATGTGGATATATGATGACATAAATGACCAATGTCATAAGGTTACGATTACTCAACGTCCCGGTTCTATCGATGCTTGAATCCTTGCCCACTCAAACGGCCATGACCTAGACCCACTCATATGGTCCAGAGATACATATCTCCCAGATGATCCATAGTGACCATCCCCACATACTCCTTTACGAGCATACATCAGAGTCTTTGGTCATAAATTATCCCTTGGCACATGTACCGATAGTATAATCCTTTTGTCCCACTCCAAAATTAATCTTCATATAGAACTTACCTGCTTGAACAATCCCCCGATGCTTCAGCTAGCCTCCCACAGTAACAACCATTGATTAGCTACTGTAGCGTGGGTCAGTGTTGGTCCATCATATACTGGCGTCGGTCATGTACTTAGCCAAATTTGACACCTTTCTACTTCCTTAGCTTCGAATGCTCCATATGACTAAAAGTGATCAATCAGTACCAACCATTCATGGATCGGTATCGATTCATACACTTGGCCAAATTTTCATCTCTTTAGCTTTGCGATCAATCGCCCTTTCCATCATCTTCAAAAATTCTAATTCTTCAACGATTTGCATGGATCAGTATTGATTCATATGGATCGGTGTTGATTCATCCAGCTGTAAATGTTTTTACCGAGTCTTCAGCCTTACTTTAAAAAATTATCCATCTTTCTCTACCTTATTGCATCGATTTGTGTGCACCCCTCTCTTGCAATGACTTACTCTAGACACTCAAGAGCCGATCAATTGAAGTTATTCTATAATTACAAATCCTTCATCTTGGTGTAATCATCGAAGAATCCACCGTAGTAGTCTTCCCAAACACTTCAGAATTCTCCATCGATAAAATAATCGTCTCCATATTTCTCCACGTGAGTGCTTCATCCCTACATGCAACCACAACAATAACAAACATATCATCATATCAAACCATATAAATTATTCAAGCATTTATGCATACACCTAACGTGCATACATAACTCCATGTGATCTAAATATATGATTTAAGCCATTTAAAATCATTTATACTTGTTTTAACTCATGTCTTCAACTTAGATCAAATATAAAAATATGTCTTTTTTCAAGGACCACTTGCTTAACTAGTTAATGGTATGACGCTCTAGACTCAAGTTCTAGAGGTCATGGGTTCGAACCTATGAGACATCAAAATGAATATTTTGCTTGAGTAAATTCACTCTTAACATAAGAAAATGGATCCAAAACAAGTTTAATCAAATATTTCAATATTATATATATATATGAGGTTATAAACCGCCCACCCGTCGATGGAAAAAAATCAAATAAATCCCAATTTGGTTCAAACCTAAAATAGATAGCAAAAAATAGTGAATTCCTTTCCCTAAAATGATGTTTTAATGATCTCTATTTCCCTAAACTTTATCTCTTTAATTTCTCTTAATTTAGCCCAAAATAGTAGGTTTTAATGATGATTTAGGTATATAAAAAATGTTTAACTGAGGTTTGTGTAGTTTAATATCTAAAAATGGAACGATGGGAAGTTTTCTCTAACCCCTAATTGCCCCAACTTGAAATCAACACGCCGGGCTAAAAGATGATTTTTTGAGTCTAAACTCAAAATTTTCTTAAACTTAAAACAGTTATATCTCTCAAATGCTAAGTTAAATTGCTAATATAACCACTCTACGTAAATAGAAACTATCAAACCTTTCATATGGAACAAGAATCAGGTCCGAATTCGAGTCCTATCAAAAATTATGGCCTCTATAAGTTTTATGTCCCAAAATTGTCCACACTTTATTTAACGTCCAAAAATGTCAAAATATTATATTTCCTAAAGTTTTATCTCATTTTAAAATAGTTTAGTTATGTATTAATGTTTTACTTACCTATTAGTGTGTAAGTGTGTGGATTGTTACATATAGTTTCATGATCTCCCTTACTCTTATGCACTTATGCTTTTATGAGAAAAACTCCATAATTAACTTCCACTCTTGTTGCAAATCTACTTGCCTTCACTTATGTACTTCAAGGATATGTAAACGATAAAAGATCAAAGAGTTTGTACTTGAATTCTTAATCATATTCTATCCAGTCTTATCTTATTTCTCATAAATTTCAAAGATATATTACTATTGAAGGTTTATAGGATCCTTTATGTTACCATCAGTCTTCACTTCAACCTTGTCCAAACCATAAAGAATATAAAAGAGGGATTCACAAGGAATGATAGCATTAACAACCTTTTGAAAGAGTCGAAGGGATGCTTAAGCAAAAGTTAAATGAGCCGAGCACTTTCGAAGAGGTCGAAAGGTGACAGAGCCACCCTTTCGCTTCAATGAACCCGTTTCGAAATAGTAGCTTCCGCATGCACAAAGGAGTTGCGAATATGTTAAAGGTACCTTTCAAAGGTAATAGATAACAAGCTTCCACATGTTTTCCAAGCCTTTGGAAACAATTTGTTTTGTCCTCATTTACCTTTCTTAGAAGAACATTTGGCCAAAGATGCCCCTTCGAAAGCATATATTAGCCTTTTCAAATTGGTTGAAACCATCCGCACTTATTAAGAAAAAATTACATGAGTTCAATATAACTTCCTCAAGCACTAATAGGTAGGGTTCCGCACTAATCAAAGAGGATGCTTTCGAATGATATATTTTGCAGCTAAGCTTTCTACTATGCTTCAACACATTCGAAGCCCATAAAGTGCACGTTTCGACAGCATAGAAAGCCAATGTCCTTTCCAACTTACATGGCACATTATAAGCTTGGTGAAGAGTGCTCCTATACCTTTCAATGGAGTCAAAAGCACCCAAGTTTCACTCAAAAGTAGAGTTGGAAAGGCGTCCTGAATCCAACAGCAACGAAAGGTCTTCAAATCCCCCTTTCGACTAAGTCGAAAGGACAGATGTGAAAGGGGATCAACAAGCTCCTATAAATAAGACCCTAAGGGTCTTGTTTTGGGGATCCGATCTGACTCATTCCTAACTTCCTTACTTGTTCTTTCTTTCTTGAAATTGTAAACCCTAATTCTAAAATTAAATTGGGGATTTTACCTAATTCTAAAATTAAATTGGGGATTTTACTTTCTTGTATTACTTAAGCTCTAGTAATAAAGAAAAATATTATCAAACCAAGTATATGGCATTTTTGGATATATTAGCTCATTCAATGTTTCTATGTAGTTCTAGTTATTGTTTGCTTGTATCAATATGATTGAAAGGTTGCCTCTCGAAGGAGTCGAACCCCTTTAATTCAACTGAAACCCTTAGATCATTGGGTCTTAACCTCAAGTCACCATGATCACCTCAAAAGGAGGTTTCGATAGGATCTTAAACCAATTCAACTAGATCGAAAGGTATTTTTTAAAAAGGAATCCAAGCGTCTCGACCGTGTCGAAAGGTTGTTGAAAAGGAGTTTCAATTGCTGCAACCTTTTCAAAAGGTGGACTTAAGGGAGATCTAAATCACCTAGATTGTTGGATGAAGGGATTCGAAAGGCCTAAACTATCTCCGTCTGTTCGAAAGGTGGTTTCGAAAGGATTTACTTATACTTTAAACTTTGTTTTGGGGTGTTGAAAAGTTTTCTTGTTAACATTTTTGGTGCTAAAAGGAGGGGCTTGAACCTCCAACCTTGTTGAAGTCCCAACTTTATTTTCCTCTAACCCCATTCTATTCCATGCTTACCTATTTTAGACTTTACACCACTGTGCTTAGTAAAATTGGAAAGTCCGAGGAAGGATCCTCGGAGCCACACTCAATTGGATTCTCCCATGGAACTATTGAAGATTCTAAACTATATGAAGAAAAATGTTGAGATTGGAAGCTTTAAGGATCATAAAGAGAAAGAGAGCAGAATCTTATGATCCAAACAAGTGGAGTTTAAACCCCTTTCACATTAGCCATACACCTATCTTTTCCTTAGGGGGAACAAAAGATAAGAGTGACAAATTATTTGACCAAATGAAGAAGACAATCCAACTCTATACCAAAGGCACTATCTTTGAAGAAGAGATGATGGCTGATTACAACACCTTTGCACAAAAATGGCATCAAGCAACAAGTGGGACATTTCCTACATATGAGCTTCACAAGGTTTTGTAAAGGAAATTGGTCGTTGAATGTGAAGCTTTAGAACCATGCAATAAAAAATCTAGAAATCATCCCCAAAGACAAGCTTCAAGTCGAGACTTCCTAAGGAATGCAATATGACTACACCGATTGAGAATGTTTATTTGCTAATCAAGGAGGAACTCAAATATTGGCCATTCCAAAAGAAAAGGCTTAAATACGAAAGGAATCGGGGAGGATCCTACTGCCACTGTCATATGATGAATGGGCATGAGACAAATCAATGTAGAGCACTTGAAGGAATGGTGATCAACTTTTTCAGACAAGGCAAAATCAATAGATTTGTAAAGAGATCCTAGTCGAATTCAATAAAGTACTACTTTTCTTAGAAAAATCTACATGGTTGGGAGTTGAATTCTCCTTAAATTTGGAAATTACCTTAAATGGTAAAAGCCTTTGTCCACGCCGAGTTGGCCAGGTAAAAGCGCTTCCTAGAGAGAGGTTAGAGTAAGCTTTTATCTACGCCACGCTATGGCCAGGTTAAAGCATCAACAAGCCCTTGATCGTGTCACACTATGGCTAGATCAAGGCACCCCCTAGAGGGGGAATGAAGTAAGCCCTTGGTCCCGTCACGCTATGGCCTAGCCAAGGCACCGAATAAGCCTTTAGTGCCGCCACGTTGGAGCGCCACTTGGAGGGATGTTAGATAAGTCGTTGAGTCCTGCTTGTGGATAAGCTAACCAAGCGCACTAGACAACAACTGACTAAGACGTCCGAGCCCAAGAAGCGGCACATCAAACAATGACAACATGCGAGGCCTAAAGGGTGGCACATGTCAAAAAAATCAAAACCTAAAGAGTGGTGCAGAACAGAAGGCTTAAATAAGAATCTATAGCCTCCGACTGATTTCAAAAGAGGGTTTCTGGACTGCACTTATTAATACCCGAATCTGGGTTTCGAATCAATTACTATTAATTTCTGGACTGCAATTGTTAATACTCGAATCTGGGTTTCAGAACTCTTACTATTGATTTCTGGACTTCGCTCATTAATGCCTAAATTTAGGCTTCAGGGCCTCTAATACTGAGACCTTTATTATGAACTTCTGGTCTTCCACTAGTTTCTGGATCTACCTTATCAGTTCCTGAATTTGGGTTTTTGGTATTCGATTATTTCCAGATAAGGGTTTCTGGACTCATATTATGTGTTCCCGAAGAGGATTCCTAATCTTCCATGAATTAATTCCAGATGATGATCTCTGGACTCTTATTATTAAACGATTATTCTTGGCTTTCTATCAGTTATTTCCAGAAGAGGAATTTTTAAACTTCTATAATTAATACCAGAGTTGGATTTCTGGTTCTTTACTATTTCTATAATTATATTTTTGGTCTTCTATTAATATAGTTGGAGTCAGATTCATGGCTCTCTCTCATCATTACCAAAGTTGGGAATCAAGACATTCAATTGTATCCAATTATGGAATTTCTTCTTACATATTATCATTATTTTCACACGATGATCTGTTCACCTTCATTACTTAAAATTTTGAATTATTAATATTATCACCAATAATGTCAACAAATCACTGAACATGTTCTTGCATAAGTGGCAAATTAATGATAAGGAATGTTGTCTACTTTGTACTTTTAAAGGAAACGAGATCAGTAAGGAAGACTGAATGGACCAGCAAATACAAAAACCACAGTCTAAGTTATCAGAAAGCAGATTCAGAAATAACATTGTAAGAAAGGCTACAAACCAAGTGATATTTATATAATTTACATAATTTATAAAATTATTCACAAGTATATAGCACAAGAGAATATTTCATAAATCCTGGACAACTTTATCTAGATTATCAACAATTAAAGGATCAACAATATGTCGAATCGCTATACAAAGAATCCCTTTAAGCTTCTTTTCCTTTTTTTTATTTCATCGGCATCATCAATGGATTCAATAGAAGTATTTAATGCATGGTTGAAATCTTTGTTGGCACCTATAAGTGTCTTGTTTTGCCTTACTAAATCGGTAATGCGCTTTTGAAGAAGATATTTATCATATTCATGTTTTTGAATTCTTGCTGCATACTCATTTATGCGCTGTAAATATCTTATCCTATGTTGATCATCAAAATTTCTCATCATTTCAAATTTGACCTTCCTACACCATTCACCCACTACTTTCTTGTTTAAACATGGGGAAGGGTTTGTCGTAGCTGGGAATTTTTGAATTGCCAAAGATGAAGACCTTGTCGATTTAACGACAGATGAGGTGATTGGAGAAGTTGTTAAATCGATATTAGGAATGTTATCCCCATGATAAATTCCAATGATTTGCATTGAGCTTGACTATCTTTTAGTTTTATCTCCAAATCGCTTACTTGCTCAAAGAGTTTAGACATCTCGTGGTCAAAATCGATTGAAGGATTTGATTTAACTTGGTGCTTTAATTGGGAAACTATTTCATTCTTATCCTTGGTATCTCTTCAAGCTTAGTGATTTGATCGCTAAGATCTCTAATAATTGTCTTTTGAAGCAGAAATTTCCTGCGCCATTCCAACGCCTCGGTGTTGCCTTGGAGACAAGCAAACGGAGGATCTTTAAGGAGGCTCCTATTTTCAATATCCACTATCAACCTATCCCTGATGTTGGTAAAACGAGATGATGAATCTAACGATAGCGGCGTGGTAGATAACTGTAACTCCTATTGAAACAATCAAAAAAAGAAATTAATACCCAAATCACTAGTTTCTTTTATTACAATAATGGAAGTTACAAATCAAGAGGAAATAAAACAAGAAGTACAATCTCATTGTTATAATCAAGTACTTGTTTTATTACACTTAAAGTCAAAAAACATCATTTTTAACTTTGTTCAAAGAATTAGCTGAAAGAGTAACCGTCGAATCAAAAGGGCATTAAATCTTTCCGAGGTAATAACTAGAGGATATTTGCTATAGTCACATTCTCCGGCAGGAGGACTACCACGATCTCATATTAATTTGGTATGATATGTTCGGATTTTCTTAAGAAGCCTTTCCTTTTCTTCGCCAAGAAAATTGAAATGAAGGCGGGGATGTTGCATATAAAGCCTCTGAAGATCTCTAAGAAAGTAATATCTAGCCAATTTTGAGGATTTCAAAAGCAAGGCCTTTTCTAAACAGTCTCTTCTTAATTTGACATATTTTCTTAAATAATCTCTATTAATAGGACTGCTCGAGAGACATCTACTCTGTAACATAATAAAATACAACTAAGTATAAAAGGAAACTAATATAGAAAATTCACATTACATAATTACAAATGTCCATCTGGTTCGTACAAAACTGATTTTTTGAATAACTCAGAAATAAATTTATCCTTATAATATTTGAGTTTTTCCGGAGGCAATTCACGAGGGATTGATTTGACTCATGGTAAATTCCAACAAGCCCCAGATGCGGGCCGGATCCAAATTCATCCATATATCTCCTATGTAAGCGTCTAAGTAAACCCCCGCTAAAATTACCCAAGTATGAAAAATCTACAGTTGGGTGTCTGCAATAAGCTTTGTATAAGAAGTCCACTAGAATATCCCCGTCTTCAAACATCATACAAAAGCGTGTTATTAATTCTTGGTTCTCTTCCAAGAGCTTGTCATATCGAAGACATGCCCTTTTTAGTCGGGGGACAGCTTCTTGATCTTTAAAGGATGCTAATACTGGGGCGCTCTTATTAAGCTTATAATACTTGTCGGAGAGTGCATTATGTTATTTTAGTTGTTAATCTAACTCCCTATACAAGCTATTTATTTACACTTGTTTTCTTTCAAGCTTGGTTTTATAAAGTTGAATGGATTTCTTCTTTATCTAAACTAAAAAAATATCAACTATTGTTATCTTGAAAGTGAAAACCATTTAGACAAAGAATCCCACACTTGAGAAATAGGAACTGAAGTTTGTAAGGCCTGCTTTCACCCTTCTTGTTCTCCAACATCAATATTAGTGGCTTTTTTGTGGAGATCAGAAGGCTCAAGAAGCTCAGTTTGGCTTGCTTCATGACCACTAGGATCGGGGTTAACTTTTTCTAAAGCCACAAGGATATCATTGCCATCCTTTCCATGAGCACCGGCATGACCACCTCCATTATCGGTTGAACCCTGACCTCTATCTTCATGGTCAGGGTTATCGTCATCATTATCATCATCGTTGCCGCCTTCCTCAGTGACGATTTCATCATCCTCGTCATCTTCTTCCTCGTCAAAGTTGGAATCATCTTCTATAAGAGGAGCATTAAAAGATAAGAGTTTAGCATCGTCAATTTCCTCTCTCTCTCTGGAACCTCGATCCCTTGCTCAATCTCTTTGATTTTATCCATATATCTTTTGACTAGAGCAGGATCGAGTGAAGGGAAGCTTAAGTCTGTACACTTTTCGACGTTGTCAGAAAAAGCAAGCATAAGAGCGTCCTCGTAAGAATTCACGATGACGTCATTGAGGGAAGTACTCAAAAATTGCAACACCTTTTGTTTGGCTTCAGAAATGGTATTAATGGCCATTGTTAAAGAAATTTTCTTCTTTCCCGGCTTATTCTTGAAAGAAGATTGTCTAGCAACCATCCGAGCCTTCTCATCCTCGGACTCTTTTATAGCCATTTTTAAAGCCAAGTTCTCATCAGCTAGGACTTGTTTCACTTTCCTCTCCTTAGAAATAATGGATTCCGCTTGAGCAAGAGAGACGCCCAACCTTTCTTGTTCCTTCATTGCATTATCTTTAGCAGTAGAAAGGGAAGTAATTTGGCTATTCGGAGTTGAAATTTCTTCTTGAAGCTTAAATGCCTCAGCGGAAGACTTTGAAGCACTTTCCTGAAGAGAGTACCAGCTTTTAGAAATTGGAAAGGAAAGGTACATCATGAGTCAGAATTTAGTAAGAAACAAGTAATAAGAACGGCGAGTAATATGAAACGTACCAGAAGTTGTTGCTCAATCAGAGAGCGACAATGTCCTATCGGGTCAGGAACAGAAGAGGGTGGATGATTGGAAGTAAACGAGGGAGAATTCAAAATTGACTATACCATCATCTCAAAATCATTTGGAGAGACTGATGATGTGGGTCTAGAGGGGTTCAACTCTAGAGAAGGAGTTAAAGTGCCTTAATCCTTTTGCATCTCTTCGATGACGCTAGGAGAATCAGACACCACAATGCGGGACATGAGGTCATTCTTTGAAAGAATCATTTTGGATTGATCAATAGGAGCTTCAAGAGTAGGACCCTCTAGAGTTTTGCCTACATTAACAGCTTTACCCTCTTTTAGAGGAGGAAACGATTAGACATCAGCTGTTTTAATTTTCTTAAGAGAAGGACCTGTCGTAGTCATTCCACTCAATTTCCTTTTAGCAATCATCCTTGACCTTGCAATAGCTTGGGTCAAAATCGAAGTGCTAGATTCAAAAGTTGGAGGGAGTGGATCTTTTGTGGTTAATTTAGCAGGGGAACAACCGCTAGAATCTAAAAAGCATAAGTTAGCAAAGTAATCTAAAGGGTAACATGGCAGTAAATAATAAAAGATACATTTAAGCTTACCAGGTTAATCCGGGAAAATTGGAGATATAGGAGAATTTTTTTTTGGGATCACCCAGAGACGGGAAGCGTTTGCTCTTAGAAGTGTGTTGGACAAGAGGGGGTTGTCCACGAACTCTCTGACCGGCAAGAAGGAGGGAATGTTTTTGAAGATTGGTTGGCGTCAATAGTGAAAGTCTATTCCCGATGCTACTCGAAGTAGCGGTCAACAGCTACACGAGTTTCTTCCCTTCATCGTTGAGATCTTTAGGAGCAAGACCTAATAAAGAAACATAGATCAGCAAAATAAAGTAATTTAATAAAGATGAATATTATGATCAGCTTACGAGGAGAAGAGAAGACTCCACTAATGATTGGAAAACATTTGACGAAAAAGAACTGCGTCTCTCGGTCTTTGAACTTATTTACTCCCTCTGAAATTAGTTTTTCATGGGGGTTAGCCTTGAAATTTTGGCTACTCAGATTGCTAAGCTTGACCAGGCAAACTAAATAATTGAGAACTTCAGCGTTTAGAGAAGGAATGCCTGATTCCGAAGCTATAAGCTCCAAAGAGATAAGATATGTATAGACATTTGGTGATAGTTGAATAGGTGCTATGTTGAGGTGATTCAGTAATCTAGATAAGAAATCTGGGAATGGAATAAAGTCGACATGCTAGTTGTGGATGACAGTATAAGCAAAATATCCTTCGGGGGGATTCTGAACAGTATCATCATCACCAGGCGGAATAGCTTCCACTCCTGTGATTCCGAAGTCATTATGAATGGCATCGACTTTATCTTGAGAAGGTATCAGAGAATGTCTTGAGATGGTTTCAACCTTTTTTGTGAAGATTCTACTTCTGGACCTATATCCTTTTCAGGTTTCTTAAAAGTCTTTTTCAGACCCATTATCCTTGTCAGGTGAAACCATTTCATTAAAAGTTATAATTTGTTGCATTACTAACACCTTTCGAAGCTATCGAAAACCTATTGCAATAATTCAAATATCCACCAAAGTATATAATTCCATATCTTTAAAAGAGTGTTAAAGTAAATTTGGATCATGAAATTTATTGAGCTCTCGACGATATCGAAGGGGTAGATGGAATAGAAACACCTAAACACACCCTTCGACAATGTCGAAAACCCGAAAAAAAATTACTATTAATATGCACAAGTAACCGTACAATACTAATTTGAATATATATATATATATATATATTATTAAAACTATGAACAACATTCCACAATCAAGCCAAATAAACCTTTCGACAATGTCGAAACCCACAGATTTTATTTTACTCAAAGAATATGAATATTGTCGAAACACTATACTCTTATTATGTCGAAATAATTGGATCCAAGTGATTTTAATACAAATGAAAAGCCATGAAACATTTTGATAGTGTTTATATCGAGAAAATGATAATTATTTTCATGTTGGTTATAATGGGTCTCGAATAAGAAAGAGGGAAGTAGAGTTTCGAAAGCATACAAACAACTAAGCTTGTCACAATTTGGGAGGTTTTGATCCAATCGAAAGGTTTTATAAGGTTTTCAACTTTAGCAAAAAATACGCTACTTTTAATCCAGTTGATGATAGGAAGTATAAATTTCTAACTTTTAACAACTTCTAGTGTAAATAAAACTTAAGCATGATTTACTCGAAATAAATTCCAATGACAAATTAAATTCAATTTTATATAAATTATGTTTTGAATCTTTTAAAAAAAAGTTGGGCGTTCGAAAATATATGTTGTGTAGCCATTAAATTGAACTCTTTAAGATGACTTCTTCGAAAGATATCAGAATATGTCGAAACATATTTTTTACTTTCGAAGAAGTCCAACTCTTGCCAACCACGTCAACCCCTTCGAAATGGTTCACTTAAAGGTAGATGTTTGACTTCCTTTTGACCCCTTCGAAAGAGGTTGAAAAAGTGGAGCGGAGTTAATCGCCTCAACCCCTTCAAAAGGGTTGAAAAGTCAAATTACAATATTGAGTTTTAATTTGTACGACTTAACCTTCTCTTTGAAGCCACTAGAAAAGAGTTTTCTCCCTAATTCAATTTTTAACCCAATGCTTCTAGAGGCTAACAATTAAACCGATTCAAGCATGAATTTACATTCGACAACACCGAAAACCCCAAATTAAAGCTCGAGGCATAATTGATTAAAAAAGCGAGTTAGAATTGAGTGCAATAGAGTTCGAGCTTGAGTTCGTACACAACAATGGCAGATAGCCCCAAATCTGATGAATTCAAATTCAAACTCAAAATTGATAATTGTAAAGGTAATTGTATACAAACGAAAAACTTGAATCATTCACAAAAAATTAAAGCATTAATGCAAACTCAAACCCTAAATTGAAAGTTAAACATGAACAATAGATGTATAACTCGAATTTCAATTCGTGACTACCGAGATTATAAATTTAATAAGAAATTGAAAATTTTGGTTCTTTCTTTGAGTTTCTTAATTACAGGTAAATGGAAATGAGGATAAGGAAGCGTGATTTATAAAAGAAGCATATGCAGGGAAAGTCATCCGATCAAATTTAATTGAACGACCAAGATCCATTTGGAAATATCAAAAGGCAGGAAATTTTATGCTAAAATGAAGATGAGTTTCGAAACAGTTTATTAGCGCCGAAATTAGTCACTAACACCCAAATCCAAGCGAAGGCACCCAATCACAGTCACAGCTCACAGATAGGATACATGTAGAGAGTAATAATGTGAAGAACAGTCAAAATTCAAATGAAAGCAGTAAAGAATAACAGATTTTATAGTGGTTCGGCTAACTCCGGCCTACGTCCACTCCAGAAGTTTCCTTTTTATTGGTGTAATGATCGATTACAGTTACAAGATGGCAGAGTAACCTCAACCTTAGAAAATAGAAAACTAGAGAGCAGAAAGAAGATCCTTTTTCTGAACCTCCGCATGTTGTATTTATAGGCAAATCCAGGAGGTTGCTGGGCTTACTGAATAGTTTGGGCCCACTAAGACCTTGGCCGAGCTCACACCCTTCACCTCGACCAACCCCAAGTCCTCCTTAATGCCGAATGGCCTGTACCTCCTTGATGCCGAACGACCAGCAATGCCGAACGACCCTTTCCTCCTTGATGCCGAACGACCAGCAATGCCGAACGACCTATACCTCCTTGATGCCGAATGACCAGCAATGCCGAACGAACTGTACCTCCCTGATGCCAAACGACCACCAATGTCGAACGACCTATACCTCCCTGATGCCGAACGACCAGCTATGCCGAACGAGCCTTTCCTCCTTGATGCCGAACGGCCTGTACCTCCTTGTTGCCGAACGACCAGCAATGCCGAACGACCTATACCTTCCTGATGCCGAACGACCCTTTCCACCTCGATGTCGAACGGCTTGTACCTCCCTGATGCTGAACGACCACCAATGACGATCGACCTATACCTCCCTGATGCCGAACGACCAGCTATGCCGAACGACCCTTTCCTCCTTGATGCCGAACGGCCTGTACCTCCTTGATGCCGAATGACCAGCAATGCCGAACGACCCTTTCCTCCTTGATGTCGAACGACCAGCAATGCCGAACGACCTATACCTCCCTGATGCCGAACGACCAGCTATGTCGAACGACCCTTTCCTCCTTGATGCCGAACGATCTTCCAAGCGTGCAGCTTCGTTTACCCATCGACCATGCTTGATCTTCCATCCATCCAGTTGACTAAATCCATCATGAACCGACCTCGACGAATGAGTAGTCAATTTAGTTAAGTCTGCCTATCTATGGCCTTGCCAAAAAGGCGGGTTAACATTTGCCCCCCAAAACATGCCTTGCTATTGAAAGGTGTGTTTTGAATAGTCTCAATCCCGATATTCAAACACTAGTACAAAACGTGCATATTGCTTCGCCTCATTTGCATCGGTTGAAGTAAAAACTGATGCAAATAGAACTATTTGCATCAGTTCTATCTTAATAACCGATGCAATTGGTACGTGAAAAGTAATAGGTAATAAAAAAAATCAAATTTGCATCAGTTCTCACCAACAACCGATGCAAATAGTTTTAGTCGCATCGGTTTTAATGTCAACCGATGCAACTACATGTTGATGGCAATATGAAATTTAGGTGGGAAATAATGAAAAATTGGCTCCAAAGTTACTACTTTGGACAAATGTGCTCCTTCCTCCTCAATAACCCAGTCCAAAAAAAATTTCTCCACCTTAGAATCGTCGGTGCCAGAAAATTTAGTTTTTACTTTTTTTTCTTCTTCAACAAATTAAACGAGATGCTAAAATGGGTTTTTTTGCTGCTAATTAACGTCTGCTATTAGTCTTCAAGCTAAAATCCAAGCACTGCTCGCCGCAGATTCAAGCAATTTGATTTGGGTGATTGGATTTCCTTATTCGGTTGTTGTTCTAGTTGTGGTCGTGGGGAGGAGGTTGACAGTGGTGGTTTGTTCTCAATTTTGGTTGCATGATTTTTGTGGCAAAGGGGGTTCACGCATCACGAGTTCGAAGGCGAATTGTGGTGAGGGAAGGTTGGCGGTTTAAATTGCAGGCGATTGAGGTGTCGAGTCGATTGGTTCGTTTAATTGATGGCAAGTGATTGAGGTGTTGGAAGCTGCTTTGGGTCACGGCGATTTGGGAGGTAGATGGTGGAATTGTTTGATGAGTAGCAGTGGTCAGTGAAGAAGTTTGAAAGTGGAAGCTCTCTGGTGGTTTATATGGTGGGTATAGTGGTTGTTGATGGCAGTTTTGTGATGGCAGTGGTTTGGGTAGATGTTGAAACTGGAGTTGCTGTTGTGGGTTGATAGAGACTGTTTGTAAGTAGTGTTGATGATATGGGTTGAGATATTATTATGTAATGTGTAGAGGAGGCAGTTGATGATTATGGCAGAGAAGTGAGCTGTAAGAAAGGTAGTTTTAGTTGTAAGCAAAGAGAGTTGTAGTTGCAGTAAGGAATGTAGAACTGTGATGTAACAGACAGAGGGGAAGAAGTTGTGGTTTGAGATGTTGTGAGGGCAGAGGATGATGGTGCAGTTTTAATGTGAATGCAGGGGGCTGGTTGAACTGTGAATGCATGGGGTGAAATGGTGAGTGGTGATGTTTGTTGCTGTGTTGAAGTGGTAGAAGGCAGCAGTAAGGAGGTTGTAGCAGTAAGTGAAGTGAATGTTATTTGATAATGGTACGTTCTACTTTCATTTTGTAGGTTTAGGAGTTTTTATTTTTATTCAACTTTGAAACTTGATCATATCATCTTGATATGTTTGAAATTAATTAATTGATTTTCAGAGATTTTAGAAATTAAGTTGCTTTTGAGGATTCTAAACATGTTTCTTTCTCTCTTTTTCTTTCATATATGGCCTGATTCATCCTTTTGATTAAAAAATAAAAAAATCAGATCACACTTTCTAGTTTAAAAAATTATAGAGCAAGCATGGACGATTGTGCATGCTAAGCTAGTACACTTAGCAATCCTGTAACGAAAACAACATAATGTTTAATCTATAAGCAAACCTTTCAGTGCTAGAATTATTTAGTTTGTTTCCCAAAAGATCAATGGCTATTCTTTCTATAGAAGTTGATGACATCCATTTGTTATTGGGGGAATTAATTCCCCTAACATTCCAAGTTAAAAAATGCATTAAGAGTCAGAAATATTTAAGTTCTTCAAGTCATAGCGTAAAGAACTCAAACCACTAGTCTTAGATCTCTTTCTTTTCTGAGATCCGTTAAACCAGCTTACTAAAAAAATTCGAGTAGGGTTCTCAACAACAATAGACATTCTAGTGGCTTTGAATTCAAAGATTTCAAGCTCATGAGTAAATTTTCTGCTAGCTTTCTGTCTAGCGCAAGGCCCTGAATGGTGAGAACAAGTATCAACGGTAAACTTGCGAGTTTCAACTCGGCAAATTAGAGTTTACAGAAAATTTTACTAAATTATTAGAAGTTGAATTGTTATTGAGAAATTTTCCATTATTTATGTCATCATCAGAAATGTATGCATTTGAATGAGATATATTTAAAGTATCATCATTAGACAAACCAATACGTGTGCAAGAAAAGATATAAGCAAATTTCTCTTTATTACAGAAAGGCTTAGTACAGCTAAATTTACACGGTAAACAGTAACCCATAGGAAAATTCACATTTAGCATCAAATTGGTACATGCTTATTTAATATTAGTGTACAATCCCCTCTGTTGCCTGTCAACATCATGAATACCACTTCTACGGCAGAGTAAGCTGTCAATATGTGTTGCCCAACACGACATCTGCCATTATAAGGCTTCATGCCTCCATGCAAAACATAGTCTGTATTTTAAAAAACCCAAGTCACACATGACTTATAGTGGAATTTGATGTCTCATAGCTAATAAACCGCATGGCTAATGATAATCCTTGAATTTGATTATCTGAACTGTCCATGACTGGAACTGTAAATGAATCAATGGGCACGTATGTGTAGTGTAAAATTCAAGAAGTTATTGGAATTATTAATACGAATAATTTGCTAGGCACCTGTGAACCAGAGTACAATGTGTTCTGCTTATATTAAAGGTGGTAATACCTGAATGTACTCGTGTCAAATAAGCAAAAGTAGTATGAATTCTTGTTGTACATGGCTTCTTCTTGTGAGTTATTATCTACAACCGTGCTCATACTAAAATAAACATGATCCTTGGTTTTTTTTGGGGTCTGTTTTTATCTGATTACTTCATTAGCCACGGTTGGTGTAAGTTACGATTGCTGTTTATGCATATATAAATACATGGAAACCGCTAGAACTGGACAACAGATAGTTAAGTATTTATGCATCTGCTACTTATTGACATGACCCAGGTATAAAGCAGTAACATCCCCTCTATTAGATGCTTCACACCATGGGCTACAGTGTTTACATTGTTTGATTATGTCGTTTTTGGAGGTTGTCCTAATTCTTTGACAGGCTTCTTGTTTGAAGCTATTTCTAAATTCTGGGGATGAATTAAGCTATCCACTGGCTAAAGAGTAATGTTATGGAAAGGTTTTAACTCTATAGTTTTAAAATATGATGCATTTCATTTTATTTTATGCTAATACTAATTAAAAGCAGGTTTGGTACAGAAAAATATATCAAAAATTTGATTCATCCTTTTATTTGATACCCATAAAGTTGCAACTATAAAAAAAATGATGTATACATGTATCATGTAATATATACATCAAATATTAAGTACTAAATCAAAAGATTCATAACTTTGATGTAGTGGGATGTTTCAGTTTTTTCTTTGATCATTTGCAATCTAAGCATTACTTTCTAGGTTTATCAAATTCACAGTGTCAACAAAACACTTGTCTTTATTGGTTTAGTGAGTGAGACGAAATGGAAGTTGAATACATTTTAAATTTTTATCACTCAACAAACACCATACTATGTTTTTTTTTCTCCTCATTAATCTCCTAAACATAGTCTACCTAGTACCAAAACATAGTCTACCAAGTGGCTGTCATGGCAATAATTTTGGTATTATCAAACATTGATACTATTGACTGGAAATTTGAGAAATGTTGAAAACTTGCAGTGGATGCCCTCTCTATATAAATTGTACTACTTTTTTCAGTTCAAATGTAAAAGAATCATGTAATCATGTTTCTTCTATCACATATATGAATTTCAGATAGCGATAACACATGAGAACTTTATCCAGATTTATGTTTAAATTTATCGAATGAATATAGACGAATGAATAGAGATGGCTACTTGCTCATTCATTGTAGGAACATGGTATGTTCATACATCTACCATTCACTAATCTGTTTTTTCATTGACTTAGATGGATCTATGGAATCAATGTAGGCGTGGTATTGGTCCGACAAAGGGCCTATTTGCTTATATTACTCTTGGAAGTTATTACTTAATTGGAGTTCCTGCTGGGCTTGTATTCAGATTGGTTTATGACCTTCAAGTTGAGGTATGTCCTAATCATATCTACTTGATATTAGAGGAGCAACATGTGTATATGTGTCAAACAATTCTCAATAGTATTCTTGGTTACATAATTATGATCACAAAATCAATTGGCAAAGCAAGCGTTATAGATGTGTAATCATTAGTATTATAACCTGTTTGTGTTGGCTAGCTTCAGTAGTATGACAGTATTGTTAATTGTTGGTGATTGTAGTCAATTTTTTTTTAAGTTTGTTCCTGACCTTCTATAACAGTGTTGTCATTTTTTAACTCTTTCTTAATAATATTTTCTTGTTATGCAGTTAAAGAGGGTCATGGAAATTTATATGATATGGACATTGTACATATTGATTTTGAAAATAAAAACCCCATGACATGCAGTACTTGTTCCTGTGAAATCAATAGTTTCAATTCTGCCGAGGTCTGGTACTTGAACGATTTTTATCTTTCCTACTGTTTTTATTTGTTTATATTTTTACAAAGAGAAAATTTGATTTTCGGCACATGCTTTGAATGTTTTTAGCTACATGATTATTAAGTTCACCAGCACAAAGTATGGCTCGATGATGTGTAGATTATATCTTCCGCAACATTCAACGTACTATTTGATCATGTAAATTTTTCTACAAAGACCCTAAATTAGAGATGTGCGTGTAGCATATTGATTTTTTTTTGTATGATCTGAATATGGTTAGCTAAAATATCTCAAATTTTCAGCGATTCAGCACACCTACTACTAACTTCATTGAAACAGTGCAAAACGATATTACTCAGAGCATTAGGGTGTTCTAACTGATTGGCTTGTTGAGGTATATAAATCCTTTATTTTCCATTTGCCATTTTCCCCCCCTGCAATCTAGTCCTAAAATTCAGAGTTGTGAATAAAATTCACCTCAGATATGTATGCTACAGCTTATGTTATACAGTTTGTTATGGTTCATTCAATTCATTGACAATAGAATAATATTATCTGTGGACATTATTGTTTTGGTTGTCAACTAATTCTAGTTTGTTTGTTAACCTACTTTCTGATTTATATAATAAATTATTTATGTGTCCTATACTTGATATATTACTTAAAGTGGTTCAAAGCAAGCCCCAATTCTTCTATTACCATCAGAGTTATCAAGTTACTATATAGATGTCCCACATACTCACTAAATACTTCAAACATAAACAATTTACGTAATGTGGATTCCGATTGTTAATAAAATAAATATAGTGACAGAGGTGATGAGGTTCTGAAGCAGTTAGTTGCCAGTGATGTGGCTGTAGAGGAAGACATGTGAGTGTGGTGGTATGGTGACAGAGCTCTTGTGGGTTTGCGATTTGAATGAAGCATGACGAATTGCTCGATTGGGATGTCCCGAGTTCGAGGGTATAGCTTCAGGCGAGTTCGGTTGTGGACTGTTGGTTGAAGCAGTAATGATATGGTCAGGTGGAGGAGCAGTAGATGGTTATGTGGTGAGTTGTTTTGTGATATTGAAGGAATGCAATAATGGAAGGTAGGGAACTAGTGTGACAGGCAGGGTGATGATGTTGTGGTTTGTTTGAGATAGTGGTTGTATGCAATTTGGAGCAGTATGAGTTGATCGGACAAGGGTGTTGTGTGGGGGTTTATGGTGATCAGGTATGTGCAGTGAAATCTGCATTGTGGTGTTGAACTGTAGGGTAGTAGTGGGAATGTTGGATTGTTGTTCTCTAGTGAAATGTGTTGCAGGTGTTGAAAGTGCAGAAGGCAGGCAGAATTGAAGTGTTGACAGTGGGTTTTGAATTGAAGTGATGAAGTGTTGACAGTGGGTTGTGGAACTGATGATGTAGAATGGATATTGATGGTGATGGCGTGCCTTGTAATCAGCTGATGATTGGTGGATGAAGTTGTTGTTCTGATAGAGGATGGTATTGGCAGAGACAATGAAATGTATTGGGTATATGCAGTGATATGAATTTGTTGAAAGTGGTTGTATGAACTTGCGATGTTTATTTTGGTATTATGTTATTCAGTTTGTATTTGCCTTCAAATTTAATTTTGAATGATTGTAATATTGCATGCAATAATTGTTTGTTATAATCAATAATATATATATATATAGTCTATTTGAGTACTGTAATAATGGTTTCTGAGAATGGCTTTTTTGCATCAGGTATAAACTGTTGATGCAATAGAGGGATTAGTTTGCATCGGTTGTTATAAAAAACCGATGCAACAAGTTCCTTTGTTGCATCGGTTTTCATTACAACCGATGCAACATGGGGGCTGTGTCCAAGCAACCAACCATGATATTTTGCATCAGTTGTTAGTAACAACCGATGCAAAAAGGACTTTTTTGCATCGGTTTCAGAACTGATGCAAAAGTGTTAAGCCTGTTGCATCGATTTCATATGCATCGGTTGTTGAACTGATGCAAAAGGGGGGTAAACAACCGATGCAAATGGCCTGTTTTGTAGTAGTGAAAGTCCATGTTACATTCATCATCAAACGGTTTCATCCGAATCCGATAGTTTATTCCGCGACCGTTCCAAGTCATTATCCAATTCCGAATTCACCCCTTGGAAGTCAGCAATCGAATCCTACAATCTCTCCAGACCGTTGACGGCCTATCCGGACTCTTACTAAGCTCGATCCAAACTTAACGATTGAATAGGCAGATCATGTCGCGCTCCGGCGAAGCAACCTATCCCTTGCCCTCCGATTCAGCGTCCCTAAACATTGAGCGATGCCCTGATCCTCCTGGACCAATATCAGCCTCTCCGGGCTCTTACTGGATCCCATCTTGTCACTCTCCGGTGAAGGGAAAACAACGTTGAGTGAGCCGATCATGTCGCTCTCCGGCGAAGCAGCGTCACTCCCTACACTCCGGTTCAGTGTCCCTGAACATTAAGCGATGTCATGGCCTAAATCCTAGGCCGATTACAGCCACTCCGGGTTCTTATTGAACCCCGATCCAATCACTCACTGGTGAATGGGGAACGACGTTAAGTGAGTTGATCCTGTCGCTCTTTGACGAAGCAACTCACTTCTTGCACTCCGGACCCTGTCTCTCCGGGTAGGGTCATAAAGCGATTAATTTCAAATTGACTTCCAATATTCATCCTTTAACTCTCCGGTCAACGGTTTATTTTATGAAATTCGAGTTCATTTATTAAATTAAAATTCCAAATGTTCAATCACAAACAAAGGAAAAATCTAGATATTACCACTCTGGGCAGAGCGGTCTATTTCCATCTCAGAGCATGCCTGGAGATCTCTCTGGTTCCCTTACATGTGTAAGTGGAATAGCCGTTTTATTTTGAAATCAAATCTAAGAATTTTATGTAATCGACCAAAGTTCAAGTCCTGAACTTGGCCCGTGCCATCACGATCAATTGATGACGAGTCGTGATCCCGATCCGGGATTAGTTCTGTTGGGTGCAGGCCGTAATTGCTCATGTCCTACAACCGTTGTCCGATTTCTCATGTACTGTGGCAATCTACCACTTCTAACATGCTCTTCCACCTCATCCTTCAAATGGCGGCATTCATCAGTGGCATGCCCTTCCAGCTCATGGAATAGGCAGTACTTTCCACTTCTACGTTCCCGTTTCGTGGGATCTCTCCTGGGTGGTTTCTGATAGGGGAGCTGCCCCTGAGTATCTGTGTAAATCCGTTCTAGGTTTGCCGTCAAGTCAGCATATTGTTTGAATCTGGGTTCTTGGAATTTATTCCGTTTGTCAGGACCATCATATCTGTCATCCTGCTTCTGCTTTCCTTTGTCTATTCCAGACTGTTCCTTGGAGGTTCCTTCGCCTTGCACGGCATTTATTTCTTGCCTCTCGGCGCGTGAATCTTCCAGCCGAATGAATCTCTCAGCCTCATGATAGAATTCTTCAAGACCCTGCGGTGGATCCCGTGCTAATGAATCCTTGAGTTTCGTGCCTTCCGCAATCCCTGCCACTACCGCCGTCAAAATCATTGATGGATCCGGGCGATCTACCGAGGCCACAGCTACATTAAATCGCATAAGAAAACCTCTCACGGACTCTCCTGACCTTTTCTTCATCGATCCCAGTGTCATTACACTCTTGGGTCGCGTCACATGGACCTTGAACTGTCTCATGAAGCGTTCCACTAGCTCGCCCCATGTCCCGATCGATCCGTTCTCCAACTGCCTGAACCAAAGCGCAGCCAAATCCGTCAAGTATAAAGGGAAACATCTTGCCATTACCTCCTCAGATGCTCCCAGCACTTCCATATGTCTGATGTATCTGGTTACAAGCATAGTTGGATCTGATTTTCCATCATAGGCCTCTAGTGTTGGCAGTTTGAATTCTGGAGGGTTCCTTGCATTCCTGATTTCCAGAGTGAACGGACTTCGACTGACCTCCTCCAAGCCTCTACTTGGCAGTCCTCCTCTCATAATCCTTCTTATTAATCCAGCCATCCGCTCGTCTCCATCCAGGAGTAGTCCCCTGTTTGCATCTCTACCTTGCCCCCCATGTCCTAGGGGGTACTCCAGGTAGTACTCTTCATGTTGGTCATTTACGTTCACATTGGTCCCTACTTGCTGAGCTTCATTCACCGCTCTCCCAGTATCCAATCCTGGAGGCCTGCCCCTAGGCCTTGGCTGATTTCCTCCAACCTCTCCAGTCTAGTTCTGGTTTTGACCTCCAGATACTTATGCAGCCCCGGTTCCTTGTTTTGCAATTCCAGCAGCCGCAGTTGGTCCATTCCCTTGACTTTGTGCCCCAATATGTCCAACCTGTCGAAGTAGGTTCTGTATCATGTCTTCCTGCCTTTTCAGCATCATCTCCATCTCGTCCCTGGTGATATAGATGGACGCTTGACCTACTCCAGCTCCAGAGGAGGCCTCTTGAATTCCCTCTTGATTGCTTCTTTCTGTCACTTGCTTCCTTGTTGATGGCCTAGCCATTGCTTCCTAGAATCCAAGTTCCTAGCTCCAAAATTCCCGAGTGTCTGCCTTCTCGGTGAAAGCACCAAAATGTTAGCGCCGAAATTAGTCACTAACACCCAAATCCAAGCGAAGGCACCCAATCACAGTCACAGCTCATAGATAGGATATATATAGAGAGTAATAATGTGAAGAACAGTCAAAATTCAAATGAAAGTAGTAAAGAACAACAGATTTTATAGTGGTTCGGCTAACTCCGGCTTATGTCGACTCAAGAAGTTTCCTTTTTATTTGTGTAATGATCGATTACAGTTACAAGATGGCAGAGTAACCTCAGCCTTAGAAAATAGAAACCTAGAGAGCAGAAAGAAGATCCTTTTTATGAACCTCCACATGATGTATTTATAGGCAAATCCAGGAGGTTGCTGGGCTTCCTGAATAGTCTGGGCCCACTAAGACCTTGGCCGAGCTCACACCCTTCACCTCGACCAACCCCAAGTCCTCCTTGATGTCGAACGGCATGTACCTCCTTGATGCCGAACGACCAGCAATGTCGAACGTCCCTTTCCTCCTTGATGTCGAACGACCAGCAATGTCGAACGACCTATACCGCCATGATGCCGAATGACCAGCAATGTCGAACGGCCTGTACCTCCCTGATGCCGAACGACCACCAATGCCGAACGACCTATACCTCCCTGATGCCGAACGGCCTGTACCTCCTTGATGCCGAACGACCAGCAATGCCGAACGACCTATACCACCCTGATGCCGAACGACCAGCAATGCCGAACGACCCTTTCCACCTCGATGCCGAACGACCTGTACCTCCCTGATGCCGAACGACCACCAATGCCGAATGACCTATACCTCCCTGATGTCGAATGACCAGCTATGCCGAACGACCCTTTCCTCCTTGATGCCGAACGGCCTGT
Source organism: Allium fistulosum (assembly GCA_030737815.1). Lineage (NCBI taxonomy): Eukaryota > Viridiplantae > Streptophyta > Magnoliopsida > Asparagales > Amaryllidaceae > Allium > Allium fistulosum. Next base: position 789,809,533 of record CM060902.1, on the reverse strand, counting down.
ACCTCCTTGATGCCGAACGACCAGTAATGCCGAACGACCCTTTCGTCCTTGATGCCGAACGACCAGCAATGCCGAACAACCTTTTATGCCGAACGGCCTTCCAAGCGTGCAGCTTCGTTTACCCATCGACCATGCTTGATCGTCCATCCATCCAGTTGACTAAATCCATCGTGAACTGACCTCGACGAACAAGTAGTCAATTTAGTTAAGTCCGCCTATCTACGGCCTTTCCAAAAAGGCGGGTTAAAATAGTTGACTTAGAAAGTCAAGAGCATCCCTTCGCTAGGGGGGCAAGTGTTACCATCAGCCTTCACTGCAACCTTGTCGAAACCATGAAGAATATAAAAGAGGGATTCACACGGAATGATAACATTAACAAAGCTTTTCAAAAGAGTCGAAGGGATACTTCAGCAAAAAGTTAAATGAGCTAAGCACTTTCGAAGAGGTCGAAAGGTGACAGAGCCACCCTTTCGCTTCCATGAACCCCTTTCGAAACAGTAGCTTCTACATGCATAAAGGAGTTTCGAATCTGTTAAAGGTACCTTTCGAAGGCAATGGATAACAAGCTTCCGTATGTTTGCCAAGCCTTTCGAAACAATTGGTTTCGTCCTCATTTAGCTTCTCCAGAAGAACATTTGGCCAAAGATATCCCTTCGAAAGCATATATTAGCCTTTTGAATTGGTTTAAATCATCCACACTTATAAAGAAAAAATTACATTATTTCAATATAACTTCCTCAAGCACTAACAATTAGGGTTCCCCACTAATCAGAGAGGATGCTTTCGAATGATATCTTTTGCAGCTAAGCTTTCCACTATGCTTCAACTCATTCGAAGCCCATAAAGTGCACATTTCAACAGCATAGAAAGCCAATGTACTTTCCGACTTACATGGCACATTATCAGCTAGGTGAAGAGCGCTCCTATACCTTTCGGTGGAGTCGAAAGCACCCAAGTTTCACTCAAAAGAAGAGTTGGAAAGGCATCCTGAATCCAACAGCAACGAAAGGTCTTCAAATCCCCCTTCCGACTAAGTCGAAAGGACAAATGCGAAAGGGGATCAACCAGCTCCTATAAATAAGACCCTAGGGGACTTGTTCTGGGGATCCGATCTGACTCATTCCTAACTTCCTTACTTGTTCTTTCTTTCTTGAAATTGTAAACCCTAATTCTAAAATTAAATTGGGTATTTTACTTTTTTGTATTACTTAAGCTTCTAGTAATAAAGAAAAATATTATCAAACCAAGTATATGGCATTTCTAGATATATTAGCTGATTCAATGTTTCTATGTGGTTTTAGTTATTGTTTGCTTGTATCAATATGATCGAAAGATTGCCTTTCAAAGGATTCGAACACCTTATTTCAACTAAAACTCTTAGATCATTGGGTCTTAACCTCAAGTCACGCTGACCACTTCGAAAGGAGGTTTCGATAGGATCTTAAACCAATTCTACTAGATCGAAAGGTATTTTTAAAAAGGAATCCAAGCGGCATGACTATATCGAAAAGTTGTTGAAAAGGAGTTTCAATTGCCACAACCTTTTCAAAAGGTGGACTTAAGGGAGATCTAAATCACCTAGATTATTGGATAAAGGGGTTCAAAAGGCCTAAACTATCTCCATCTGTTCGAAAGGTGGTTTCAAAAGGATTTACTTACAATAGTGAACTTTGTTTTAGGGTGTTGATAAGTTTTCTTGTAAACGCTTTACTAAAATTGCAAGATTCTGTAATGAACGTACAACTACTTTCTTATAGTTTACTATTGCGAGGAAAAAAAAGTATTCTTACCACCCATGGAAAGCAAGGAAGTGATAACAAAATTATGTGTGGGGAGCCAAGGATTAGACATAGGATTGGATGTCTAAACCATTATAAAAATCATAGTGTCTTTGGCTCCTTTATTTTTTCTTTACTTTGTCATTACTATTTGATTATCTACCATGCTTCTAATTTTTTACTTACTTAAGTAGATAATCTATAGATTTGAAATTTAATTTTTGAATAATCGATATACACTATTCAACCCCCTCAGGCCAATGGTGTATTGATGGCATTAACATCCATTCCATATAATTGTGTTTGGATATTCCATAACCATAAAAATCATAATCAAGTCAAAATTATATTCCTAATAAATGCAAGAAGAAGGTTAAATGTGTTTGTTTGTAGGTATTTCTACATACGTTGTGACATTAATTGTTAAAAATAATGAGGATTTTACTATTGATGCATGTGTAGTAAAAAAACAAAAAATAAGAAATAGTGCAGATTCTTTTAATTTAAAATTTTGCTTCATTCTATATTTTAGTGTAATGCTCTCTTTATGTTGTATTTCCTTGTAATTTATATCATTTACATTTATATAATGTTACGTTGTATTTCATTAATTGTACTTTTACATAGTTATTTTTATTTAATTGTTTTGTAAGAAGAGCTAGCTTAACTACACAAAAATAAAATTATAAAAATGTATAACAATTATATACAAAAAAATATAAATATATTAATAAAACATTAAATGATGAACCTATACCAAATATAAAAACACATAGAAAAAGTATATAAACATCACATGGTGTGGGCCATAGTGGACCTTCACATGATTTGTGAGTATGGACTTGATGTTGGATATCTATGTAAAGTTTTGTATTGTTGGGATATTTGGTTGCGGTATTAGATATGTGTGTACGTTATTTGTTGTTGACTATTAGTGTTTATTGTAATTCAATTATTATATAACTACCTTTAATAAGAGGTAATTGTTCATAATGATATATATATATATATGTATGTATGTATGTATGTATGTATGTATGTATATGTACATATTGATAAATATTACCTATGTGGCATAAGCAGCTTGGTTTTGTATGGTATTTTATTTTGTTTTACATTGAAGGATTGCAAATGTAGGAGAATTCTACCAAAATATCACATAATATAACATCAGTAATGTTGGATAATTACAAAAAAAATCAAAGTCTTTTCAGTGCTTGAACTTTTGCATTCTTTATTAATGAGAAAATATTATTTATAAAATACTTATTTATTGTGATTGATGGGCTCAAAAAAGAGAAGAGTTTTTACATTTATTTTTATTCTCTCTCATTTCTCTTCTTTGAAAAAAGAATAAAAAATTTACAGTAAAGAAAACTATCTTATTCATCTCCTCTCTCTATAATTTTATATAAAATAAAATCCACCTTTCAAATATACTTAAAACTTCTGGACGGTGGCTTCTACAAATCTCCAAATTCTTCAACTTTTGAGTGCATAAGTTTGAATGGTCGTTGTGTTAATCTTTAAGAGTGAATGACAATTATTGATTGCACCATAGTCATGTCGAATTTTGCTTCCAAGACAGTGGTCTCATCCACGACATAACTCCCATCATTTTCTCTTTATCGTTCTTTGCCATCAATTTCCAATAATTTTAAAAGTAAATTAAATTCAACTTTGATGAGGACGAAGCTATTTGGGTTTTGGAGCCAAGAATGGAATGTTATGATGATTATCGAATGAGATGAAAATGATAATTTTGTGCAAATTCTAATTGAATCAGAAATATTCAAATCAAGGGAACTGTAAGAAGTATATTAAAGTAATACTAAGGCACGTTCCACTTTCATCGTTTGCCTTCTTGTTTGAATTATTTTTGAGTTTTTATAATAACTTCATATCATTGATATTGTTGGTATCGTGTTTTAAGAAATTACTTTAGTTAATGTTATATGTTAATCATAGTTGCATAAATATTGATATGCTATTGTGTAGAAATATATTTACTAAGTTATATAAGTTTATGATAAAAGCAATTATTAAGATTGTGTTGAATTTTTATAATAGATGTATAAGAATAAAGAATATACACTTAAATATTATATATATACATACTATAATTGGGTATCTTTGATTTAAATTACTGCATTCCATATATGGAACGCAATAATGAATTAGATATGGTGTAGAATAAAATTCAAATCGACATATTTTATTATTAAATGTGACAATAGTTATAGTTAATGGTCATGAGTCTGGATTGATAGGAATTTATCATGTAATTAACTTGAGACAAATGTAAAATTTTATGTTTTATGAATTTAAAATTATCTAAACTAAAGACTTTTCATTTAATTTAAAATGTAAGCATTTAATGAAAAAATAATAGTATGAAACCTTTACAAGTATGAACTAATGAAACTCTCGATAGAAAATATAAATTTTTCCTTTGATTTCTAGAAGGAATTAAAACAACATTTACAAACGATAAATGAATGTAAATATAACATTGTCAATTTAACAATTCACTTCATTTGCTTGAGCATTCATTATTGTTTTTCTGATAATAAAATTTAAGTATTCAAATGGATAGACTTGTAAATAAATTTATATGAATTATTTTAAATATATTTAAGAGTTGAAAATAAAATAAGGGGTTTTGGACCAAAGGTCCCTATTTTCAAAGCTCATGCACAAAACATCCCTACTCATAAAATCATGTAAATTAAGTCCCTGTTTTGTTGTTTTTTACCAAACCATCCCCTCCCAAAAAAGCGGCCCAATATTGAAATCAAGGGCAAAAGTGTCATAAATTAGCCAAAACCAAACAATACGGACCTAATTTTCCCAACTTTTTTGGGAGGGACTTTTCTTCCATCATCTATTAATTCTGGGGAGTTGGCAGTCATTCCTTGATAAAAATACAACCATCTATTTATTATATGGAGTTAACTTATAAGTTGGGCTTTACTTTTGATTGCCCAAATGAGTAAATATTATATAAGCAAATGATAAAAATATTGATTTGCTTTGATTATTTTTATTAAGAATTTTATGAGCATTAAAGACATGAGATTTGAATCGTTATATCATATAATTGATTTATGAATTTTTTTTGGAAATGGTACTTAGATACAACATGTCACTGAGATAACAAACCACAAATCATGTGTCAATAAATGTTCGAATCGCGCTACGCAAGTTTCGAACTTGTGACCTCTCGCACCAAAGTCGAATCACTTAACCACTGCACTACGCCATAGATGGCCTACTGCAACGAAATTACATGGTGTTGCTAGCTATAATGTAACGGTAGGTATGCTGATTTTTGTCTATTACAACACTCGCTTCAAGGTGTTAGCATAGGCATCAACAAGATGTTGCAGTAGCTATAGATGTTTTCAAATTAAAAAATTAATAAAATTAGCAATCCGCGTGAATACGATCCAACGGCCTACATTTAATCTGGTTGTTAAAATGGATCACCACTGCAATTTGCCCAGAAATTTCGTTTTCCCGCTTTACTTTTCATACCATTTCGTTCTCACCCTCAATTTCCAAATCCCCAATTTCCAAATCCCCAATTTCCAAATCCCTAATTTCCAAATCATATTTTCGTTCCCATTTTGTTCTCACCCCAATTTCGCTGCTGCTTGCCAACATGCCGCGAATGTTTCCTAAAACAATCGATGCGTCTTCTTTCTTTAACTTGTTTACAGCTTTTCCTGTTCTTGTCAATGCATATAGCTGCAATTTCAATGGTAAAGCATACTTTAAAATCGATACTTTAATTTCTTGATTAAAAACACTGTTAACCATTAATCGATGTTTATGCAGTGCACAGCATAAACAACGAACTCGAGGATTCATCCCAAATAAGACCGATATCGCAAACTTCTATAGCTCTATGTTGTATCGTTTACATGGCCACGAGCTTCTTCTGCTTCCTCCTCTTTGGCGAATCGACCCTTCAGGACGTACTGGCAAATTACGATACCGACCTTGGTATCCCATATTCGTACCTTATAAGCGACATGGTTAGAGTATGCTATGCAATTCATCTGGTTTTGGTTTTTCCAATGATATTCCATGCCCTTCGCCTCAATTTAGATAGTTTTAGATAAGAACAAAGCAATTCTGCAATCTTAAGTGTTGTTCATCTCTGTGTATGCGTCGAATGATTGAAATACTGAAGTTTACTATATGTGATTTTGTTTTTAATATTAACTATGCCATGGTTATAAGTTTTGATGCACAGATTTCTGCAGAAGTCGGTTTGGGTTGTGAGCGGGCTCAAGATGTTCGACAATATGCCTCTATTAGTGCTACTGATAATTCTGATTTATACTGGACAGCTGCTTTCCTTGGCCTCTAACAAATGGACCTTGCTATTCACATCGTTGCCAACAAATGTAGGTGTGTACACACCTCATTCTTTTGAAACTTCTGTTATTGATGCAGTGATGGTGTTGTTGGTTGAAATTATTTGCGGATTTACTTACAATTATTTGCTTGATGATTATTACAGCTAAGTTTGGTGAGTGTTCTGCTGTTTATAGAGTATTGAAGGTTGGTGAAATTTGGGAAGTTTGGGAAAGTTGTAATATGGTGAAGGGTGGTTTCAAAGAAGGCTCGATCTTCATTTGTGCATCATTTTACGTCGTTTCAAAGAAGGCTCGATCTTCCGAAATCGGATGAATCGGGCGGTGCCCACTTGTTCGATCCCCGCCGGGACTGCGGTGCCCCGGACCCCCGCCGGCGCTGCGCCCGGACCCGCTTTTCGGCTCGCCTTCGGCTCGGCATATATTTGTCGGTGTCTGTATAAATTGAAACTGCATATGTAATGAGTGAACTGAGTGATGTAGTGAGGAATATCTGTATATGTGAATATCAGTGTTATATATCATTGAATTGTAAAATAGTGGAGTCAGGAATTTGTACTATTTCAAATGTTGAAATAAAATATTTATTTAAATAAATTACTGTTTAAATATCAAATTCTGTGCAATAGCATTTTATTAAATAAATATTTATTTCTATTAAAAAATCAAATATGCTCTACATTGTGGGCCCCACAAATTCAGAAAATTAATATCTATAGCAACATTTTTGAATGTTGCTACATGCATCTATGGATGTTGCTATAGACCCAAATAGGATTCTATTGCAACAATATTTCTTATGTTGCCTTAGATAGTCAAAATGTTGCCTTTGAGGTCTGCGGCAACGCGGCAAAATGCAACACCGAGAAAGTGTTGCCTTTGCCCTTTTTTAGCCTTCAGCAACATTTTTTGGCACATCCTGCATCACTTCTTCGGTGTTGCAGTATGCAATCTATGGCGTAGTGACTGGAACAATGGTGCTTGTCTTATGAATTATTTATTGAAGTAAATTAAGAGTATTTAATGCTTTATTTAATGTATGAATGAATAGTGAATTTGACTAGCAAATCATTATAGAAAAAGGAAACTAACTAAAGAAAGATCTTATGTTTATTGATTTATGGAGTTGGATTTATTATGAAAAGAACATAAATCTAATGTTTTATATATAAAGATGATATGTTTTTATAATATCAATGTCATCATAAGCCTATTTTCGAAAATAATTATTACGGATTCTAATGTTAACGTGAAGAGGTTGTTTGTGTATAAAGTTTTATAGTGGAAAAGATATGTTGAATGTATTAAAATTTTATACTACGTCAGTCATGAGAATGGAGAAACTATGAATTTTTAGTACATATATTGGTTATGAAAATTTTCGTCTAAAAGAAGAAAGAATGTTACCATCTCAAAGGCATGAGCATATTCTAGAATTTGGTTATTATTTCAATATTAAACCCATCCATGTTTGTTATGGATACATGTATTCGACAACGCAACTAAAATACATTCCAAAAGAATTTGAAATATTCACTTTGTGGACATGAAGGAATTTATTGAAAGCGAAAAAGAAAATGAAATGAGTTACACGTTGCAATATAATGATGATAAACGTACCTATAACTTGCATAGTAGTAAGCTATGAGAGTTGTTTGTCTTTAAAATAAAATAAAATGATGGATACTGAAAATAAGGAAAGGTATATTTACAAAAAATATTTATAGATCAAAGGGAATAAGTTTTTTTTAAGCATACCATAAAGTATTTCAAAATAAGATACTTATACTTGTAAACAGTCATATTCGTATGATTTTTGAATATATGGAAACAGTTATTTGGTTCATATATAAGTCTAAGAAATTTTTTTGTTTGGAAAGCTTTTTTGGATTTTAAATGGTCGGTCTGGTTTCTTATAAAAGACTAGGTAAAACTTCTTATAAACTATGGAAGAGTTTCATAACAAGCTTAAAGTTTCTAAAAATGTGAGGGTGTAGGGGAAAATCACACTTTTGGCCTTCCTCGTTTTTCTTTAAAACTGAAAGTAGAAAAAACTAACCAATAATTTACCAAAGAACATTGAATGTATATTCATTAGTTATGGCATACAGATTCATTTCTTTATACCAAGAACATGCAACTTTTTGATGCCAACTTGAATGCGGTAAAAGAGATCAAAATTTTTAAATCGAGATGAATGACTCAAGGGAGAAAGATTTGATATTAGCCACAAAAATGAGACAATTTAAAAATAGTTTTCTCATAAAGCATTTTGACCATACTAGAAAGGAAAAACTTAAAATAACTTGATTGTTTTGATACAAAGCATGTGCTATCTGCATGTGATCCTAATATACACCTTTTAATGATTAATAGACCTAGTAAATATATTAAAATTGAAGAAAGCGATGCGTTTCTCCTAAATTATTAAAAATATCATTAATTCTGATGTGAGAAGATACACTCAAAGCCTAGTGATGAATACTGAAATTTATATAAGAATATGTAATGGACTAAGAATACACATCTATTTCAGACTAAAAAAAATTAAGAATTTAGTGAATCGGGTGATGTCATCGAAATGAATAGGGTCAAAGAGAACTTGATGGATCCTATTTTAAATAATTTTAAAAGGAAATTAATCTTTGAATCTTCAAGAGTAATGACCCTCGATCCTAAAGTAGGGAAAAATGTGGTGAATATCCATTAGTGGTCAAACAATGAAACATGATTACTCTTTACTTTAATATTTTTGCATTTACGAGTTTAGTTGATTTTATATAATCCATAATCAATTCTTTTAGTAGTGCTTTTAAACTGCAGTTGATGGATTTTGCTATTTATATGATTTTAAGTTTCATTACATTTGGATAATCCATAGTCAATTTTTGGTGGTGCTTTTCAGACATGCTTGATGGATTTTTCTATTTGATATTACTTTAAGTTTCTTTTATTTTATATAATACGTAACCAATTTGTAATGTTGCTTATAAGATGCACTTGATGGATTTTTTATTTGATATGATTTTGAGCTTTTTTGTTTTTATATATATAACGCATAACTAATTTTTGGTTGTGATTTTGAGACGCACTTGATTGATTTTTTATTTGACATGATTTTAAGCTTTTTTTTTATATATAATCTATAACAATTTTTTTTGTGATGCTTTTAAAATGCACTTTATGGATTTTGCTATTTGATATGATTTTAAACTTCTTTGCTTTTTATAATCCATAACCAATTTTTTGTGGTGCTTGTGAGATGCACTTGGTGGATGTTTCCATTTAATATGATTTTAACCTTCTTTGCTTTTATATAATCCATAATCAATTTTTTATGGTGCTTTTGAGAAGCATTTGATGGATTCTTCTATTTAATATGAGTTTGAGCTTTTGGTTTTTATATAATCCATAATTAAGTTTTGGTAGTGCTTTTGAGACACACATTGGTGGTTCTTTTGAAACGCACTTGATGAATTTTACTATTTGATATGATTATAAGCTTCTTTGCTTTTATATAATCCATAACCAATTTTCGGTTGTACTTTTGAAATGCACTTGATGAATTCTACCATTTGATTTGAATTTGAGCTTATTTACTCTTATATAATCCATAACCAATTTTCACTACGCCATAGATGGCCTATTGCAACGAAATTACAAGGTGTTGCTAGCTACAATGTAACGATAGCTATGCTGATTTTTGTCTATTGCAACATTCACTTCAATGTGTTAGCATAGATATCAGCAAAATGTTGCAGTAGCTATAAATATATTCAAATTAATAAAATTAATAAAATTTTACACCTCAGCAATCCACACCATCATTTAAAACAAAATCTCAACCATCAATCCACACCATCAATCCACACCTTAGCAATTTCCATTTCCCGCTTTACTTTTCTTTCTCGTTCCTCTTTGTGTGAAAATTAGGGCACGACATTTTTCTTTCTCGTTCCACTCTGTGAAAACTAGGGCACGCGATTCCAGTTGCTTTGATTCTCTGATTGATCGAATCTAGTGTGAGAAACGTTCCTGGTAGCTTGCTCCTTCGTTCTCCTTGATTGATTGCTCGATTTGCTTTGACTTCGTCGTCCGGTGCGATGTGATATTATTTGGTATGTTTTCTGCCTTTTGGTTTACTTGATTATTCTCGATTTTGGTTACACTCGCACGCTTTTGCCGATGATGAATTGGGATTTATTTATAGGCTTTATTTCCTATAATCTCGAGTTTAATCTTTCTGTTGGACTTTGAGAAATCTGGTATGTTGGATTGCGATGATGTATTGGTATGTTGGATTTTGGTTCACTGGCTTGATTTTGCTTTGCCGATGATGAATTGCGATGTGATATTATTTGGTATGTTGGATTTTGGTTCACTGGCTTGTTTTTGATTTCTGATCTGAGCTTGTTAGCTCCTTTCTGCTGCATTTGTTAAACCAGAACTTGAACCTTTGTTAAACCAGAACTTGAACCTTTGTTAAACTTGTTCACATACCTTTGTACCTTGCTGCATTTGTTAAACCAGAACTTGAAGTATTTGTATTCTGCTGTCCTCTAGAAAACTGCTTCACTTGAAAACTTCTGCATTTTTGAAAATCAGAACTTTGAAAGTGATCTTTGGTTTTCTAAAACTGTTGACTAATCTGAACATTGAGTTTTGATTTCCACAATATATACAAACATATGTGTGTTGAGCTTTGTTGGTTTTTCTTGGTCTGGACTGAACTGGTACCATGCTAACCTTGTTCTTTAACATGAACTGATGCTCCAAGTCCTCTGTATATCATATTACTGCCTATGTTTCTCTTGTACATCCCTGATGCATTCACTGTTTTTGCTTGATGGGCTGCCTATGTGTAGTGCTGTGTTTCTTGCACTGGCTTGTCTACATTTTTCTGAACCTGGTTCTTGTTTGTTTTGTTGGTTGCTTGGCCCTGAGTTGAATCCAGTCGATGACTCGGGTTTGACCTTGTGCCGTGTCCTTGTATCCATGTGTTGCATTCATGTTTGGCTTATGCACTTATGAAAAGAAACAACCCAAATACCTGAGGCAAATATTATAACAAAAATATTTTCATTTTCTGTTTGAGTTAAATATTATTTTCCAGATTACTGCTTTTGAATTATATGTGACAGGTATTGAAGACTGGACAGCTGGATACAAGCTTGAAGACAGAGTCAAATCAAATGTGCATGAGTGTATGAATGCATGAGCTTGAAGACAGGTTTCAAAGAAGGCTCGATCTTCCAAAATCGGATGAATCTTCCAAAATCGATCTTCCAAAGTCGGGACTGCGGTGCCCCGGATCCCCGCCGGCGCTGCGCCCGGACCCGCTTCTCGGCTCGCCTTCGGCTCGGCACTCGGCTCGTCATATATTTGTTAGTGTCGGTGTTTGTATAAATTGACACTGCATATGTAATGAGTGAACTGAGTGATGTAGTGAGGAATATCTGTATATGTGAATATCAGTGTTATATATCATTGAATTGTAAAATAGTGGAGTCAGGAATTTGTACTATTTTAAATGTTGAAATAAAATATTTAAATAAATTACTGTTTGAATATCAAATTCTATGCAATAGCATTTTATTAAATAAATATTTATTTCTATTAAAAAATCAAATATGCTCTACATTGTGGGTCCCACAAATTCAGAAAGTTAATATCTATAGCAACATTTTGGAATGTTGGTACAGACACCTATGGATGTTGCTATAGACCCAAATAAGGTTCTATTGCAACAATATTTCTTATGTTGCCTTAGATAGTCAAAATGTTGCCATTGAGGTCTGCGGCAACGCGGCAAAATGCATCACCGAGAAAGTGTTGCCTTTGCCCTTTTTTTAGCATATAGCAACATTTTTTGGCACTTCCTGCATCACTTCTTTGGTGTTGCAGTATGCAATCTATGGCGTAGTGTTTGATGGTGCTTTTGAAATGCAATTGATGTATTCTACTGTTTGATATAAGTTTAAGCTTCTTTGCTTTTATAATGCACAACCAATTTTTGTTTATGCTTTTGAAACGCACTTGATGGATTCTTCTATTTGATATGAGCTTCTTTATTTTTATATAATCCATAAGCATTTTTTGGTGATGCTTTTGAGATGCACTTGATTGATTCTACCATTTGTTATGAGTTTGAGTTTCTTTGTTTTTATATATTCCATAGCCAGTTTTTGGTGGTGCTTTTAAGATGCACTTGAGGGATATACTGGTTTATCTTAGTTTGAGTTTATTTACTCTTTTCAAATCTATAACTAGCATTGGTGGTGCTTTTGATATGCATTTGATGGATTTCATTAAATTTTTTGAAGCAATGCCGTATTACTCATATATAATTCATAGTCAGTATTGATAGTGCTTTTGAGACGCAATTGTTGAATTATGTTTGTTTATTTTTTGAGATTGAGTCTTTTGCTCTTAATGAGTGCATAACCATATGTGGTGGTGGTAGAGTGGAGGACATGATGCACTCAATGAGTTCCTTGCTTGACATTTTCCATTCTTTATTAACGAGAAAACGTTTCTATTTAGAAAATACTTATTTATTTTGATTGATGGGTTCAAAAAAAGAGAAGAGTTTTTGCATTTACTTTTATTCTCTCTTATTTTCCCTCTTACATGAAAAAAGAATAAAATATTTACAGTAAAGAAAATTATCTTATTTATCTGCTCTCTCTATAGTCTCATCTAAAATAAAATCTATCTTTCAAATATACTTAGAAGTCAGAACTCATAGGCAATGACTTCTATAAATCTCACACAGAGTGCACAAGTTTGAAGGGTCGTGTTATTTTTTGGGGCGCGGAGGCAATTATCGATTGCACCATAGTTGTGCCGAATTTCGCTTTCAAGACAGTGACATCATTCACCACACAACTCCCATCACTTTCTCTTTACTGTTCATTCCTATCAATTTCCAACAATTAAGACGTCTGTAACGTATGTTCTATAATTTAAAAAGGAAAAAATACAATGTATGGAAACGTCAATGAACTGTAGGTATAGGGAAAGTGTTGTCATATGACGTAGATAAATAGTTTTAAAATTATGATAAAAATTGGTAGGCAAGGCTCATGTGTGGCATCAGTAAATGTTTGCATAAGTTTGATGTAGGGAAATACCGGAGTAGGCACAACATCGGCAAAACCCAATGCTTTACGTCCGCACGACATCTGAACTTTTTTGCAACCCAGCATATAATCTTCACACTATATATGCGTCGGCACGGTGTCGGAAATCTTATCCGATCCGATGTGCATGCATACCCAAAAATATTATGCTTAAATTGTGTTATAGTGTTTGATACATATATATGTAGATACATATATATGTATATATACACACACACACACATGTATACATGTATATATACACATGTATGTATATATATGTATGTATATGAACATATCTTTTGAGGACAGATTTTCATTCTAGACCTTCGAAAAAAACTTATTTCAAATTCATATTCCGTTCGAAACTTATTATAAAAATATGCATATTATTAACTATACATAATTTTTGTACATGCGCATGTACAAATTAAAAAAAAACATTTGTGCATTTTGAATTTGTGCAAGTTCAAAGTTATAATTTGTGTTTGCATTATTTCAACATGCGTAAGTTTAAAATGCTGATAAGTAAAACAAAAATATATTTTCATGATAAGTTTTAAATGACCGGTACCATTTTGATAACAAAAGCGATAATTTATTAAAATAGAGCAATTCTTATGATGTCTACCATCAGTGTTTGGTTAAGAAGTTAAAACCAACGGTAAAAAAAATGGCCTTCTGAGTTTCTTCTCCCCAACGCGATTTTTCTGCTTCTTCTGATTCTTTCTCCTACTCCGTGCTTTCTGTGATTAATCGGTTGATACCTCCTACTCTGGTTGCGATCTTTGCTTTGCAGCGCTGTTTGTTTCTAGGGTTCCCAATGGATTTGGGGGTTTTTTACTTCCGAGGCGATTTCTTGAGAGCCTGCCCCTCCTTCGCTGAGGTGGCAGCCGCGCTCTTGTCAGTGGTGGTTCCGCCGTTGTCTGTTTGCTTTTCTAGCTCTAGTTCTGTCGAGATTTGCGTCTTCTCGTATAGAGCTTCAGCGATACTAAATCGGTTCCGCTTCCTGGTGGTGGATGGCTTGTTTATGTCGATCTCGCCTTGTTTCTCTTACTCTGTGCGAGATGCAACCTTATCCAGGTCGATGTCTCTAAGTGATGTGGTGTCGGAACTTTCGTCTTCCTGCCCCTGCGTGGCGAAGGCTTCTGGTAAACGGGATTTTATCACCCGATTTGAACCGAAACTTCGCTTCGAGGATGCGGTGGGAGGCCCGGCTTTGCCCATCAGCGGGTTGTGCTTTGGCTCGCTCTCGGCCATGTCTGACTGTGGCTATGCTGGCTCTGACTCTGGCTCCTCTGACTTGCTTGTCCTCTCTCAGAGGTTCGATCCGCGACTTTCGTTCTCTGAGGCGGTGGCCTCCGGTGGGTTGCTGGATTCTACTGGCGACTCTGGCTTATTTGGCGTGTTTGGCTCGGATGATGATGGTGGGGTTAAGGATTTGATCACCTTGCCCGCGCCTCTAGATCGGTTGCTGCCACGAGTTTGCCGGTCTATTGCCGAGCAGCTCTCCGCTGGCTCGCGTTTGAGCTTGCATTTGTCGTCGTACTGGACTTTCGGCTCTGTCTTGCACAGTCAACCGTCTATCCGAAGCTTTGGTGTTTCTTTCTGCAGGCAGGTGAGTTTTTCTTGTGTCCCCTTTTATTCCACTGAGTGTGCTGCTTCTTTGGGTTTTGATTGTTTGTTGGCCTCTGTAGTTTTCTGTGGTGGTTTGAGCCTTGACATGCGTATGCATGTGCTCCCTGACCTCAAACCTGATACTCTATCTCTGTCGGGTTATTGGTCAGGTCCCAGTCGTACAGCTTGTTTTGATTTGCTCTGCCCTGGGTTTCTGTCTGTCGGCAAGTATCATAGCTTTAGGTCTCCGTTGGCTGAGACCTCTTCCATTTACTTTTTTGGTAGTTTCGTATATTGGCTTCCGTTTGGAGGCGAGTGTTGGGGCTTCGCTTGTTTGGTTCTTAGGGGGAGTCGCGACGACCCTTTGTTTTTGTCGTCTGTGACTTTCTATTGGTTTTTTATCTATTTTATGCCGGTTAGTCTGCGAATTGAAGAGGGGTTGCCTCGGGTCTGGAGCGGTTGGTATGGGCGATCTCCCTGCTCTGGTCGTATAGCGATCATTTCTGACCGTTATACGCACAGTAAGGGTTATTGCCAGCTTTCTTTGTTCTGCTCGGAGGTTACCCCCGAGTTGCGATTTCTACCGATAGCGCGGGACTGTTTGATTAGTGACAGTCCGGCAGTGGTAGGACTCCTACAGCAACATGGGAAGCAACTAGGTTGCGTTCCCACATTTTTATGCCAGGCGAGCTGTTACTCGTCTGATGGTCCCGTCATCTCTTTCCCCGATCTCCCGTCCCTAACTTCTTGTCATCCTCCGGGTATCTCTGTTTTGTCATCTGTTTTCGACTCGTCCTATGTCTCTGGTTCACCCTTTTGTGATTTTACCCATCCCTCTCCGGACTGCTTCTCTTGTCTGCTTGGATTGCGAGTAGTTCGCATCCCTTATCTTTTTCGTTTTCCATACGATCCCGAGGAGTGTAAGGCTCCTATTCCCGTGCGATGCTCTTCGAAGTGCTCGCTCCCCTCCTCTGCTTGCCCTTTGTCCATCTCCATTCCTCTGATGAGTAAGGCAGAGATAGCGCTCCTTAATGAGCGTCTAGATTGCTTAGCAAGGAACTCATCTCATTCGTCTTCATCGGTTAGCTCCGTCTTTTCTCCTTCTGCGTCGCCCACCTCTCCCTCTCGCGCGACGAGGCGGAGGCAGAGGAGAGTTCCTCCTATCCTTCGCACCATTCGCACACGCTCTATAGCGGCGTCCGAGCGGATCGACAGATCTGCTCGATCTTCGCTGTATCTGATTTGAGTTTGTGCTATTCTCGCTGTTCACAGACGGTGGTGTTCTGTCTCTCCTTTTTCTACCTCATCTCTTCTTTCTCGCTTCTATGGCAAACTTTCTCTTCTGGAATGTGCGTGGCATCGGTAACGATGCAACTTTGGCTAGGCTTAAACGCATTGTTAGAAAGCACTCGGTTGGCCTGGTCGCTATCCTGGAACCCCTTATTGACCAGGCTGGCATTTCCAAGATTGTCTTATCCTTAGGATTTGGCGGTGGTTCTGCAAATGTCTCAGGTAAGATATGGATCTTATGGTCCAAATCTATTGCGACTCGACCTGTTTTTGATTCCCCTCAGCTCTACTCGGTGGCGTGCACGTCCCCGTCCATTGCTGTCCCTTTTCTTTTCTCCGCAGTTTACGCCAAGTGTGATCGCTCGGAGAGAGCGTTTCTATGGTCTGACATTCTTGCTCTTGATACTCTGGGTCTCTCTTCTTCTGTGTTAGGTGGCGATTTTAATATCGTCGCAAGCCAAGCAGAAAAACGGGGCGGAGCAGCCATCAATAGAGGGGCAATGGCGGATTTCAACTCATTCATTGCCTCCTCTGGCCTCGCCGAGCTCCCCTTTGTCGGTTCTGCCTTCACCTGGTCTAACAACCAAGCGGGCCCGAATCGTATCCTTTCTAGACTTGACCGCGTTTTTGGCTCGAAGGATTGGTTTCGTCTCCCCTTTTCATTCTCTATCGCCCATCTCCATCGTTCATTCTCCGACCATGCCCCTCTGATTGTTCGTTGCTCTCCTCTTTCGCTGTCTGGGCCCTCATCCTTTCGATTTCAGAGCATGTGGAAATCCCACCACTCCTTCCTTCAGGTGGTTTCTGAATCTTGGAGCGTCCCTATTTCTGCCTCCCCCTGTGCTGCTTTCGGGAGAAAGCTCTCGCGTCTTAAGGCTTGCCTTAAGGTTTGGAACGTTCAAGTTTTCAAGAACATTTTCGATCGCGTCCGTAGGGCAGAGGAGGCGCTTATCGACGCAGAATCCTTGCTGGACGAGCATCCTTCCGCGGTCAACAAGGAGGCGTGGGTTATTGCCCAAACTGCCTTCTCTTCTGAATTGCGTGTTGAGAATGACTACCTCCGTCAAAAGGCGAGGGTCAAATGGGTAGTCGTCGGAGATGCAAACTCCAAATTCTTCCACTCTTCTATTCAGAAGAAGAATAATCTTCTTGCAATTCACGAGATTTTGAGGCCCGATCGATCTTCGGCTTCATCGCCTGAGGAGGTCAAAGACATAATCCTCTCTCATTTCCAATCTTTTCTGGGCTCTCCCTCGGTCTCGGTGTCCGATCCGGCCCTGTTAGCTTTCATTCCTCCAGTGGTCCTCCCTTCGGAAGGCACCACGATTGCGGATATCCCATCCACGGAGGAGATCCGCGCTTGTGTCTTCGTCCTTAGCAAGGATAGTGCCAGTGGCCCTGATGGCTTCAATGGTGTCTTTTATAGATGCTCTTGGCCTATTATCCAGGCTGATTTTTGTCTTGCCATCCAATCGTTCTTCGCCGGGGGATTTCTTCCAGCTGGATGGACTTCCACCAACCTTATTCTTATTCCGAAGTGTGATAGTCCGAGGAGTTGTGCGGATTACCGGCCTATTAGTCTGTGCAACTTCTCCAATAAGGTTATTTCTAAAATTCTGGCCACTCGTTTGGCTCCCTTCCTGGAACGCATCATTTCTCCTTCTCAAGCTGGGTTTGTTAAGGGGCGTCTTATCTCTGTTAATGTCCTTCTCGCCCAGGAACTGATCTCCCAAATTGATCGGAAAGTTTGGGGCTCTAATGTTGTCTTCAAACTGGACATGGCTAAGGCCTACGACCGCATGTCCTGGTTCTTCGTTATCAAGGTGCTGAGAACCTTCGGTTTTCCGGAGACCCTTATTGATTTGGTTTGGAGACTCATTTCCAACTGCTGGTTCTCAATCCTCATTAACGGCTCAGCCCATGGGTATTTCAGGGCTGGGAGGGGCTTACGTCAGGGCGACCCACTTTCGCCCTCTCTTTTTGTTATTGCAGCCGAGTCCTTTATTCGTGGACTCCAATCCTTAACCGTTTACGGTCAGATCCAACGGTTCGGGATTCCTAGGGGTTGCCCTCTCATCTCCTCTTTATCCTTTGCTGACGACATTGTCATTTTCTCCAATGGCAGCCGCTCCTCTGTTAGGAGGCTTCTCAGGTTCCTCCATCAATACGAGAGGTCCTCGGGCCAACTCGTTAATCCCTCCAAGTGCTGCTTTGTCCATTCGAAGGATATGTCTCTCTCTCGAGCCTGCTGGATCGAGACTATCTCCGGGTTCAAGAAAACTTCCCTTCCCCTTCCTTATCTTGGAATTATCCTGTACCGGGGTAGGAAACTTAACGCAGTTTTCGACCCATTGACTGACAAAGTTAGGGGGAAGATTTTACGATGGAACTCGTCTATTCTTTCCCAAGCCGGAAGACTTGTTCTTATCAAATCCGTCTTAGATTCGATGGGAACTCATATTTTTGCGACTATGACCCCTACCTCTTCTTTTTTTCGTTCTTACCGGTCTCTGGCCTCGTCTTTCTTCTGGGGAAACAAGGACAACGACCGTCGCCACCACTGGGTGTCTTGGGATTCGATTTGTCGGCCCAAAAATGAAGGCGGCTTGGGTCTTCGTAATCCCAGAGACCTTTGTGCGGCTTTTGCTTGTAAGTTGTGGAACAGGTTCGGCGCCAACAACTCCTTATGGGCGTCTTTCCTCCACGCTAAGTACCACAGACTTGCGAGTGCGAATTTCTCGGGCTCCCCTTCCTATGCTAGCGAAACCTGGAAGCACATGCAGTCAGTGAAGCTTTTAGCAGATTCTCATGGTGGGTTTTCAGGATGGGATGGCGCTTCTTTTTCCATTCAGAAAGCCTGGTCCTCCATCAGAGCTCCTTCCCCCATCCGCAATGAATTCTCCTTCATTTGGGATTCTCGCATTCCACCCAAGGTATCCCTTTTAATGTGGCGGTTGTTACATGATGGGTTACCGTTGGACGTGAATCTGCAAAAGATCGGCATTCCAACTGTTTCCCGCTGTAGATGCTGCGGAAATGGTGATTCAGAGTCTTTGAACCACTTGTTTTTTGACGGGTTCACGGCCAGAGCTTGCTGGAATTATTTTGGCAACCTCGTCGGTCTTCGGTGTCCGGCTTCTTATCCTCTTCTTCCCCTAAATTCGTGGTGGCATGGTAATTCTGGTAAATCCCTTCGGTCCATTGTTTTCCGTTTGATTCCTTGTCTCATCTGCTGGCACGTCTGGTGTGCGCGGAACAAGGCTATTTTCGAGAGCATTTCGATGGAGCCTCAGTCTATTATCCACCGGGTGAGGAATGACGTATTCCTGGCTTTCCGAGGTAGACCATTCAGGGGTCCGCTAAGTCATCGCTCTAGGCGGCTTGTTGGACTTCTGTCTATTTCATGCTCTACTAGTGCCGCTAGACTAGGCGTTGGTTAGGTCTCTGCCTTGGGGAGGTGTCTTTCCCTCCCCGCTCCTCCCCCTTTAGTTTTAATTCAGCTGCTTGCTTAAGTTTCAGGTGCTTCTGCTGTCTCCTTGCTGCGATTTTTGCTTAGGATGGATTAGCTCTTGAGTGTTGGTTTCTCCTGGCTTGAGGGCTTGGGTTTTCTTCGACGTCTCTTATGGTTGTGGTCTATTGCTCACTCTATGGTGACATCCTATTTTCTTCTCCTGGCCACACCTATGGGCGGTGGCCTTGCCGGAGCTCGATGGTGTGGGCAGGATGGCGGATGCCTAGGATATTTCTCATTTTGACTTGCTGTTTCTGCCTGGCTGCTCGTTGGGCTAGATGGATGGTGGTGGTTTGTTGGGTGGACTGGCCCTTACCTTATGGTGGAGGCGGGAGAGTGGGAGAGTAGTTTCTATATTAGTTCTGTTTATTTGGGTTTCGGCCTAGCTTCTTGGCTGACCCGTGTCTTTGAGTTGTTTTATTTGCTCGGTTATTTTTTTCTGCTTTTTTCTAGGGAGGTATATGTGCTCCATATACTTTGCCTTCTGCTGTGAGCCTCCGGAGGAAGGCTTTCTCCTCCTTTTTGTTATTTATATATATATATAATTTAAAAAAAAAAATTCTTATGATGTCTACTCGAATCCATAATATCTATAATCTTTGTTTAAACCGTTATACCTCTAATTATTCGAACTAAAGGTCCTTATATCAAGGCCTATATTTCAAATAAATTTTTTATCCTAAGACTAAAATGAAATTTTGTCCATCTATTAATTTTCATTCTATTTTGAATTGTGTACCTTAAAAAACCTTTAGGGGTGTAGATGGAGTGTAAGGGTGGGATGTTCATCTGAACCCATTCCATGTTGAAATAAATGAAACTGTACGTTCGTTTCTTGGTGTTCGAATCCTTAATTTTGACACAAGTTGACGTGCGCAGGATAACAATGTCAAGGGTTGATAATGTCAAACTAAGTAGTTAAGAAAAGTCCACTGCTATTTCCATATTTTTTATAGCTGAAAATTCTCCTTGTGAGCTGTTTTTCAACAAGTAGACAGCATTTTTGGACTGTAATTAATGCAGTCCATTATTCAAACGATGAATATATCATAGAAGTTCTACATTTAAAATAGCATGACATTCAACTTGTGACGAATGACAATCGATCTTTACGTTTCATACAATGTATATCGTATCAATTGCCTGGAACTTCTGACTTACTGGATTTAAGGTTCTCTCTTTTGTCCTTAGACAATACTGAATATACTGATTGTCCGGCATTTAAGGTTCTTTATTTAATTTGGAATTTATAAGTATTTTTCATATTTATGGTTAAACGATGAAGCCATTTGTATTTTTGCATGAATTATGTGTATTTTTGCGTGTAGCACACTTTCTGATTAACTATAAAATAGCAAGGGTGTATTTAATTTAACATTAACTATATAAGCGAAAATGCTATCATAGTATGCAGCTAGAAGCTGAATAATCGAAGTTACAACGCTTAAATTACAAAGTTACTCCCCAAAATTCAATGTTTAGCATTATTGCTCAATTTTTGACCGAAATCAGTTCGATCATAATAGGTTAACTCTTATACCTATATGTGTATAAAACGGTATTGGTGTGCGCGGTGGTGTATGGTTAGAGTTTCTGCGGTCCAATTGATTAGAATATTAGAAACGCGTTGATGATAATACATAAATATTCCAATTTAAATGATTTTTGAATACTAGAGTAAAACGGAGTAGTAAAATAAAATTTTTATTAACATTTTCTTTGCTAAAAGAATGTAAATTTTCTTATTTTTTAAAGTGTCAATGGTTCTTAAGACATATGCTTACTGTCCGAATGGTTTCGTTTGGAGATTAAGGTTAAAAAAAATTCTGTTAAATTAGTTATTTGAGAAAATGAGGAATGAATCAAATACATTATTTTTTTCAAATTTAGAAGGTTTTTTAATGATATGAGGTTGGACAGTATGCGTAATTTTATTTCACTTTGATAAAACCATGGTTGGGGTGTATTTTTAAAACACTGCCTCTATTTTGGTAAAGTTGATTGCCACATATATATATATGCAGTATCAGTTGTCCCACTTTGATCATTGTAAGACTTGATTATGATTCCAGAATCAGTTATTCCCTCTTGCATACAGAATGTTTTCTGTAGCAATGATCAAATTACAAGACTTGACTTATCATTAAATATGAGCAACTAGTGTAATATAGTACTACAAGTAGTAAAGACTTCGAATTTAAATTAGTGTTAACAACAACTTTATAACAACATGACAACATGTATCACTTTTAATTATTTATATATATGAAGTAGTTTCAACTGAACTTGAATGTCCTGTTTCCATTCTAAACTGCATAAACGTTGTGCATATCTCTTTTACTTGCTAGTGTTGAATTTATGAACTGAAATAACTGTAAATGAAGTTGGTTAATATGTCACGTATGGTACAATGCATGTTCGTTATCTCAATGCTACCATCCTGTATTTTTTATAACAGGGAAATACAACTATACAAGTCTTATGTAAATAATCATGAAACCCTAATCACCTAGCTCTACAAATTAAGTATTGAACTTCAAAAGTTAATGTCACCATTTCCTATATGAAATATAGATAATTTCCTGCTAGCAAACGGTTTTCGATAACAACCAATTCCACGTCAAATTTTGTAATTTCAGAAAAACAAAAGGCTTACTAAATGTAAGAGAAGTGTATTATTCATGACATTGATATCAGATTAGTAATGTAGTCCAAATGCAGCAAAAAATAAATATGATGTAAAACACACAGTGTATATGATGTAAAACACAATATAAATAAATATGATGTCTTATTTGACTTGTTGGCTTTTTTCCCATGGATTAAGGCTTATAACCTTGACATATAATTATAAATTAGAACTGACATAGGTTGAAATTTACAATACAAACACTGCAGTCTACATAGCAGATGATTGTGCGGTGATTCTGATAACATATAGTTCTATTTTATCACGAAAAGCTACAGAAAATGCATCATGTGGGAGTATCGCTCGTTGTTTGATAGAAGGTTTTTGATTATATCCGTAGATTCATACTGCCGTTCTGTTATAAACATACACAAGAGCGTTTCATTTGCATGTAATTTTGAGGTTGATTTAATCATAGATGCTTGATAATTTTATTTCAGTTTGCATCTCAAATAGGTATATGTTAAGTAATTACTGTATATTATAATTTTTTTTTTCCTGGAATCAAACGTTGTGAAATTTGCGGATCATGAAATGAAAGATGGTTTAGGGTGGTTTGCATAAACTTTATAGGCTTCAGATTACTTCTGCACTTTTTTTAGTCCAATTTACGGATAATTTTTTATTGTGAAATACTATGTTTAGTTGAGAGGAGGTGAAATACAAACCCAATTTGAATGTGATATATTGTTAGCAAAAGAAACTGGTTTAACACCCTCCAAAAGACTAAGTAGAACCAAAACACTACATGTAATCTTTGACAATGAATTTGTGCTTTAATTTCGGGAGTATGATTGTTCAATATCACTATATCAAATCAAGTAACTGAAAATCAACAGAAGAATGCAAATATATGAAGGAAAAGAGAGAAAAAAGCAAAACACAAGAATTTATAGTGATTAGACTATGTTTACATCCACTTTAATGATGCTTTAATGCTTTTTATCACTAGATCCAATAGCAAATACAATAACAATCTCGAAATTCTGTCCAAAATTGTAATGACCGCACTTCCCCTTAGTTATATAATAACAAATTGCGAAGATACCCTTTTGGTTGCATTTAGACTCATATGTATAGTTGTAGTTGCATGTTATTCGACTTTAAAGTTGTCAATCTTCATTGCTAATTCTTCATAATACGTCACAGATCAAGATCCAAGAGATTAGGTAGAAGAACAAGTTAATAAATGACCAAGTATCGATCCCTTCATGGATCGGTAATGATTCATGGCTTCAATGTTCTTTCTTAATTTTTCTTCAAAGATATATTTTTTCTTCAAGTACCGATCGTTTTTTTTATGCCTATAAGCTAAGTTGTTCTATACATCTACTGAGAATTGTGATAAATGAAGAAATTTGACAGATTGGTACCGATCCATGAACTTAGCTGATATTCGTTCATTTTTCTTTTTGTTATGCGTCTACTCGATCGCCTTTGAGTTTATCATCCATGTTGACATCATTTTAGGTCCAATATCATCAAATTGTCAAGTTGTGAAAAATTTCAAATAACATTTGCCTTCCAAAGTATGCTCCTATCAGTATAAAGTGCCCTTTGATTGAAAACCAATGACCGAATCCTGATCTGAATAGATGCTTTTGTTACTTAGACCATTTCCATGAATGTCGTGTTTTCAAAACACTTCATTTCCACACAATCATTGAGTAATGTCCTTCAGATAGATATGAATCCTGGAATTTTGCAATCCTGAATAATCATTCATTCCAGACATCATTAAGAATTATTTTGGTTGGAGTTGAGAGGTTTTATTTTATAATTTTCCCATTTATTTTATAGATCGATATCAATATATAAATACACACACATACAAATATATGTATATATTCATATATATGTATATATTCATATATATGTATATATGGGGCCGACTATATAAACATAAAATAAAACATAATTGGTAGCACAAAAGATCTAGACTGTTATATTTTTTTGTCCTTATATGGAAGGTGGAAATCATAGGGCAATCTAATGATGGTGGCTCATTGTGTCTACATTTTGTGTTCCAATAGAATTTCCAAACACACACACACATATATATAAATATAATTTCTCCAGCACTTAGAAAGTTTTCTATCTCATTTTCATTGCAACCATCGACTCTTTTCAGGGCCTTGCTTCCTCTCGACCTAGATTTTCAACCTCTAGCAATCTACACTACCTATCTTTCTCCAACACTCAACCCAAGGTATGTCGCTTTCTCCTCTTTGCTGAGCATGACTCAATTAACATTTCCCTCGCCATAGCTAATTCCTCCTCTAGCCAACACCCTCTTCATTAATCTTACAAGCATCGATTGGATTTGAGATGGGGTGGAAGGATCTTGGTGTGGTTGAGAGGCATAAACATGATGAATATCCCGTTACTACCGGTTTCAAACCAGATTGTGTTGCCTTGGGGGCATTTCATAAACCCTACATCAATTTATACCGGTCGATGTAGGTAAAATTCTATGGATTCAAAGATTTTGCTAGGTTATGTCATTGAAACATTTAGGACTGCACATTCCACTGGTATTCATCTTTAAGGATTCGAGAAACTTCAGCTTCCAGGAAAATGCATTACTTCATCGGGGAAAGACCGATTGAGATTCAGAGTTCCTTTCTACATTGCATTAATCCTAGGTTATTAACTTAGTCACTATATTAATAGTTTCCACCCAACACAAAGTTCCATCATGCGTTAGGGACTCATTTGCAAGTACAAATGACAATTCACTTCATACAACACGCTTCCGCATACCATGCACAAGACACAACATGCATGCATATATAAGATATTATCTACTCCAGTCAATTTATGGAGTTCGATGGACCGATACATGTCAACATTCGTTAGACGCTATACATCGACCGCGCCAGGGCGAGATACACTAACTACACATTTCTAGAAAACTTAAAAAAATTGCACATACCTTGTAACGATCGTTTCATGAGTCTAGTTTCCAGTATAGATATGGCTGCCTAACACTCATATAGATTTATTGTTGCTACATCCGCTTCTACAACTACCTCTCCGACTATGGCTTCTAACTCCATGTTGGCTTCGTCCACAATGGAAGCCGAAGGACCATTTAACACCTAAGGTGAGCCTGTTTCTACAGTTTCTTTAATGATAATTGAAGAACCTCACAACGATGCAACTTCGGACGTAGTTGTGAGTGCAGTAGTTGTACTCAATAACCCACCGGATTCTCCACCTTTTCGTCTTACTGCTGGGGATCTCCGCCACATCTACGATAAACAAGTTATCCTGGAAGATGAAGTTAGACTTCCACAATCATTTGAGTAAGTTTACAATCCACTCGTTGGCTACATGGCTTGCAATATGTCAATGTGCCTCTCCGGTGAAGTTCCTTCGTTCAATCCATTCTTACTCCTTATTCTCCAATCTCTTCAGGTTTCTCCTTCTCAATCGCATTTGATTGCTTAATCTGTTCTTCTTAGCTTATATATTCTCTTTGGATGCCATCTCGGACGGGAACCAAGATTGGCATAAATTCGCTATTTACATAATTCGAAGTAATGGTCCCCTAACATCTCATATATCTTCTTTGAGGCACACCGCTAGCTCCAAACGAGTCATTGTTGATCTCCACAAAAAGGAAGAAGTGAGTTTAAGAAAATATACTTTTTCCTTATGTGCCCCATGATATTTGCTTAAAGATGACTCATTGGACGTAAGTCCTGATAGAGTTAGGTGTATGCTCTAAGAGCAATTATGTAATTTGTTACATAAATCTAACTCGATAACCGATCTTGTTCGAAATAAAAGGTGTTTCCTATTTATTATATATTGGTATAATGCATTATATTAATTAATTAATTTAATTTAAAGTATAATTAATAGAAATTCATAAATGCATGTTGTGATAGTGATTACAAAGTGCTGTAACCATGAGTAATTTATCACAATGAAAATAAATATATCGTTTTAAATACTCCTAGTCAAGATGTATCGAGATTAGATATCGATACATCTGTTGAAGCTAGAGTAACGCTCTCAAATGTTGGACAGTGTAATACTTACGGATGTTAGGGGCACTAAGGGGTTATGTATTGATAGTTATCAAAAAACTATGGAATGACTCACTCGATAGTTTTCTGTTGATTAATATAACTAATGTCAAATAGAAAATATCAATGTGACAAAATTACATTGTTCTCTTGAATTGAGAATACCGTTGATCTTCAATGTGAAAGCTCTACTTTGATTATAATTAAATCGTGGCATGACGTCCGTCGAATGACTATAGTTGGGTCAAGTGGAAGCATTGGAAGTGAAACATTATTCAAGCGAGGATTCATCTTCTTAATTATATGAGGCCAGTATCACGGACAATTAAAATCAACTCAAAGTCAAAGTCTTTAGTCAGAGCAGTACGGTTAATAATAATTGTTATTATTGAAGCAAGGACTTTGTGTTTGGACTAGAGAGTTGAATATGGACAATAATTGAATTTTGACTATTACCAAATTGCATAAGTCCAAAGTGATATAGTTTTAACATAGAGAATTGGTGTAAATAATTATCATTACCAGGTAATACTTAATAAAGTAAAATTAGATTTTTACCGAAACCAAGTAAGCGATAAATTTAGCCATAATGTCACACCACCTACTAAGTGAAGTAATAATGTTAATATTCGAATTGTTCGATATTAATCGCTGACCGAATTTACAACTAAGAGTCACACAACTAAAACATTGAATGCTTTTGTTACCATCCGATTTAATTAAATTATAATTATTATAAACTAATTAAATTAATTATTATTTATGAAATATTAATTATAACCTTTTGTTTGATGTTTATTGATCAATATTAAATGTGTGTAAATATAATAGTTATAAATACATTAATCGATATACAATATCGATACACATTTAAATTGGATCTAAATATACTAATTATTGATTAGGCTTGAATTGATTTTAAGGCCCATAAAGAGGGCTGTTATAGTAAGCTATAGTGATGTGGTGAGGCTGGCCATATGATGGACATAGAGAGGCTTGATTTTGAACTAAAAAGAGGAGAAAATGTAAGAGAAAAATAGGGATCCAGATCCATATTTTTCTCCTTAGTATCTCCTCTATTAAAGGCTTTTGACCCTCACTTTATTATTTTACATTTTCTCTCCTCAAGACCAAATAAGGTCGGCCTCTCCCACTCTCCATACCTAAAATATTCAAGCTTTAAAACATCAAACAAAATTCAGTTCGATTGTCGGCGTTAGCTATATTCAAAAGGTAGCAATTTCTGGATTCAGGATTTGATTCAAGGAGTGTACAGAGTCAGCATTTCTAAGTGTATCAATTAGGCTTTGGTGAAAGGTAATAACCTATTTTATACCATATATATATTTTTAATAATAGTTGTAATAGATTCGGTGTCACGCTTTTTTGGTATTAACGTGAACTACCAAAAACGTCCCTCTATGTATTATCAAATCTTAATCACTTAACAATATGATCTAATATTAAATTTCTTTTACAAATTTAAACGTCCCTAAAAGTAGGATCTAATATGCTTTACAAATTTAAAATGCTTCTAAAAATAGAACATAAAATTAAACTTCATTTATAAATTCAAAATAATTATTTACAAATATACAAATCTTAATATCACATGAAAATAAAACTGATTTAAACACACACACACACACACACACACATATATATATATATATATATATATATATAATTTACAAGGAAAACAATTCACACGCGAAGCGCGTGCCGTAAAACTCATGTGTGTGTGTGTGTGTATATAATATTCGTTATGTAATTATGTTGTCATTGTTTATATACTCGATAACACGATTTGCATATATAAGTGTTGTCACCATTAGATGGAATATACATACATACACACTTATATATATATATATATATGCTACTATATGCTTATGGCGTGAAATTAAAAAAACATTTTTTTCATTTTTTGAATTAAATATATGTATGTGTGTGTGTGTATTAAATTGATTTTAATACATAGAAACAAAATATTACCATATATATATAATGCACATATCTTATTTTATTATTTTATATACATATATTTTGTATTTGAATCAAAAAATTAATTTATTATATAAATATGAAAAACCATATATATATATATATCTTTGTGTGTGTGTGTTTTTTTAGTTTATAATTAAATTTAAATTTATGCAAAATAAATTCATGAAAAATTATCTAATAATTTTGCAAAACCTACAATATGATATGTAATGTTTTAAAATTATTTTTGGATTTTTAATTATACTATTTTATTTAATTATTTCCATACGAAAATTAGTAATTAACTAAAATGGTTAAAAACCCAAAAAAAAATCTATATGGTCGAAAACATTTTCACATATATATTAATATAATTTATTAATATTTAATTATATATATTTATATGTTTTATTTATGTTATATATAGTTATATAAAAATAATTTAAACATTATTTAATATTTAAAATACACACACACACACTCTCTTTTTATATATGTCACTTTATAGTTTTAAATATTTCATGCATATGTATACATATTTAAATTAATTTATTGTATTAAATTTGAAACTATTTTAAATATATATATATTTTTAAATTAATTTAATATATTATGATAATGTAGGTTTGAAATATATATATATATATATATATATATTATGATAATTATTATTTTATAATATTTAAATTATATATATATATATATTCATACACATATATATTTTAACTGCACTCATGTATACAAAAGGGTTAATATGTCCATTGTAGTGTAAATTCCAACATCTATACATGGGCATGTCAAACCATGTACACCTTATTATGTTGCACGTAAACGTACACACATATGTGTATACGATACGCATGTATTATATAATATACTATAAATATAATAATAAATAAACCTTAATTATAAATAAAATTAAATATTGGCTTTATTTAAAATAAATTAAGAAAATATCTAAATAAATTTAGACTTCATAGGTCCAATACGATCTAAAATGGAATATTTTTTTTGAAATTTACTCATTTATCTCACCGCATGCTGGCCTAGTTCCAACAGATTCTACATCTAATATTCCAAAATTCATATCATTTACCTTCACTTCACTCGAATTCCTTACTCATTTTCATCCCTTTTGCAAAGATACCAGATATAGTTACGATTGACGCTCTTTGAAACACGATCGCTGACCTAATATCTATCCTATAGTCTAAGCACTATACTTCCTTCCACCTCACTGATATAAAGCTTTGTCGGTTCTATATTCTTTATAATGGACAAAGTCGATCTTCTACGAACGTTCGACACTTGGAACTCTAAGAGCTGGACCTCAACCCCCCAGGCAAGCACCGACCGATGTTGGCCGGCCTAGACAAACTCTGGCTAGAAGGAGAGTCGTCGACGTAGAAGAATAAAGAGCATGGAAGAAGAAACCGAAGAGGAAGAGTATGAAGAGGAGGAAGAAGAATAATAAGAAGAAGGAGAGGACTCCTGAGAGGAGTCGTCCAAGGAGCAATAACATTTGAGAAACTACTTTCCTTACTCCTCAGTTTAAACCTTTTAGGAGAGGTGCTCCTGAAGCTGCCATCGGTCCGTCGCCAAGTATAGTGTCAATGAGAGAGAGGTGCGATTGAGAGTTAGGTTGGAGCAGAAGTTAAAGTAAACAGATGAAGGCGAGATTTGCGAGCTTAGCAATTCTTTTCAACAATTTAAAGAGTCGATGTTGCATTACCTTGATGGAAATCTGAGCCAGCCAAAACAGAATTGAGGTTATTTCTTTATGTCTATGTATATTAAAGCATGTTTTGATCTAGTAATGCATTATTCAAACTTGTTACGAATTGTTGGAACTTTTGGATGTAGTGTACATACACGTTGATGTGCTGTAAGGACTTGTTGTAGTAATTGATGTTGTGTTTGGAATTAATGTTGTGTTAGAAGTTATTTAATGTTTGGTTATTTTTATTTTCATTTAATATCAACGATAAGTCTTAAGCAGAACACTTATTTTGGTGTCTTGAAGGGTTGGGCCTAAGGCCTCTACAGGAGACACTCAGAAGAAGAAAAAATGACGCAAAGATGGTTAGCTGCAATGTGACTGACAGAAAACAAGTTTGTTCTCAACGAAGGAGTGAAGCGAATCTATCATGAAGAATTCAGGATGAAGACATAGACCCACAGAGGTAAGAGAGTATCATCTGCAATTTTAACAGAATCTTCGAGGACGGAGCAAAAGAAATCCCGGCTCACACTTTTTGTTTTGAGATTAGGATTAGGTTTAGGTTCTTTGAGTTGGTTTGAGACAGAAGCAAGTAGTCCAACTCGATTCCTGGCTGACCGCTGAAAATAGGCCGAAAAGTCAGTGGTGTGAGCTGTCTGATTCTGGCTGGAGTGAGTAGTTTGCTGCTAAATGAATACGTCCCTACTTCCTATTAGCAATCGACAAGCAATCAAAAGATCTTACTACTTGAGCCAGTGGTCCTTAATGTTATTTAATATTGGTTATCGTAATTTATTTATCAATAAATTGCCTATGATTGATAATAATAACTATTTGGCATGGTTGGTTTGACTATATATAATTTTATATTGATTTGTGTTTAAGGGAAAGAACATAGTAAAAATATTACAAAAAAGCTGTGGGAATGGGTCATAATGACGTATGAGAACCCAAATTTTAGGGAACTCATAATCCTGGTATCCGAAAACAATGGCATGGATAATCCGTAAATATGACATCGAAAAACTATACGTAGGAAATCCATAGATATGGTGTCGGAAAACGTTAGCATAGGAAATTCGTAGATATAACGTCGAAAAACAAAGGCATATGAAGTCTACAATATATCGTCGAAAACTGTGACATAGAGAGAGCTTTGAAAATAGTTCCACGTAAGACGTGGAAAAAGCGTGGAAACCGTTTTCCACACTTTTTTCTAATACCATAATTGGTGTAAGCACGGCGTTAGAGTTTTGTTTTCCAACGCCCAAACTATGACATTTTGATGTAGGGAAAGCTTATTTCTTTTGTAATGTGTAACCGCAAGTGAACCACAGAGACAATCAAGCCCCACAACCTAAGAACATTGAGTTACAACATCCAACATTTATAAAATACCTAAAACTTAATTTTGGTACCCTACCTCTAAAATTGTTGAAGTAATTTAATGAAATAAGTTCAACTAGTATCTGTTAAATGTTTATGGGGTATTTTTATAAAGTATTTAATTATAAACATCTTTTTTTAATTAAAGGCATACGATTAGGTAGGCCTGTAAACGGTCGAATCAAATAGTGTCATAACCGTATTTGTACCCGAAATCATTTTC
Organism: Allium fistulosum; assembly: GCA_030737815.1. Classification (NCBI taxonomy): domain Eukaryota; kingdom Viridiplantae; phylum Streptophyta; class Magnoliopsida; order Asparagales; family Amaryllidaceae; genus Allium; species Allium fistulosum. Next base: position 789,777,790 of record CM060902.1, on the reverse strand, counting down.
GGATAAAGGATATCCGTATTCGCAGATGCGGGGATATCAGATATTTATCAGATATTCTTTGACCAGTTTGCAACCAATAAATTTAAACAAATAAATACAAAATTTTGATTTATTATAAATTCATTTCAGTAATAAAAACACAAAAAATAATTAATACGCTAAGAAAAATAATTTTAAGCAGCAAATATTAATTTTTTATATACATAAAAGAATAACTATAATCTTGATAAAATCGAACGGATTATAGTCAGATACGGATATTGTCATATCTGCATTCGTATCCTTTTTTCGAATATCGAATAATTTTTCATATTTCGAATACGAACATGGATGAGATTCGAATTTTTCAAGTACTCATTGACAGCTTTAAGATTAGGTGTACTTTGTATAGCACTGTTTTGTATGATAATCTGATTTGTTGCACTATAATTACGGGGTAAGACATCTTGTATATAAATGGAATAATTTGTTTAGTCTAAAGAGCTGTAATCGTTGAAACGCCTTGGACCACCAGCTTTTATGGCTAGACTCAAGTTTTGGTCTACAAAACTATATGCCTGTTAAATAGCTGCGAAAAGTTTCTTTACAATTTCTGCAGTAAAAGAATATAAGGCGGGTCACTTTTACTCGTCCATTTGATGCCTACCTATGATCCCCACTACAAACCATTCATTATGTCCAAAATGTACCTTTATTCTGACTTCTGACCACTTCCGCCCTCATCTGTCTTAACAGTTCATTTCAAAATATTATAAACCACCAAACACTTACTGGTTCAAATATTCTCTACTATATATAAGCACCATGAGCACTATATCAAGCACACCACAAACAACTCATATTCTAATTAATATATACTGATCATCACTTGCATACTCCATTTCTCCTTCAACTAATCCATCCAACTATGGAGAAACCAAAAACACCTCCAAGATCAGTGAGTTGCCGTGGCGTTTCATTTGAAATAAAGCCACAAACCCCTCAAGCAATGGAGGAGAACACCACCAACAATCTAAACGGAAGATGGGTCTGGCTTCCATGGGCCCAAAACTCATCCTTCCGGATCGTTCCTAGACCTGATCCTCTGGTTACAAGAACCAATAGTGTTGCTAGTAGCCATTTTTGCGACCTAGACAATGATGATGGTGATGATGATGATGATCGCGAAGAAGAAGAAGAAGAAAATATGGATGTTGAGAAGCAAGATGAAAAAGCTGTGTATACCAAAAAGCCTTCCAAACCAAAGAATAACCAATCTCGTTTGTCGGTTATTTTACTCGATCAAGGTTTATTCACGGTGTACAAGCGCCTTTTCATGGTATGTTTCACACTCAACATATTAATGCTTGTTCTTGCCATCACAAATCACTTCTCTTATGCAAAGAAAAGACCTGCCTTGTTCTGCATGGCAAACATTCTGGCACTAACCTTGTGCAGAAGTGAAGCATTTCTCCGCATTGTATTTTGGCTTGCTGTGAAACTCTTTGGTAGAAACTACGTCCCTCTTTTCATTAAAACAGCCGTGACTTCCCTTTTACAATCACTTGGAGGAATACACAGTAGTTGCGGCTTATCTTCTGTTGCATGGTTAATTTACGCTTTGGTTCGAACACTGAACGATCGAGAAAACACTTCCAGTGAGATCATTGCTGTTTCTTCCTCTATTCTTTCACTTATCTGTCTTTCCTGCATTGCGGCCTTTCCTCTCATTCGCCATCTTCATCACAATGTCTTTGAGAGGACTCACAGGTAAACTACTACTTCTACCACTATTAAATCTTTGCTCTGGTAGCAATTAGCTAGAGTAGAAAAACTCCTCGAAATTTTGACCTAATGAATTTAGACATTTTAAATTGTATGAAAATCATATCCTCTGTCACCCTACTATATGTGCCAACTGCTCCATGAAATCACAATTGCAAAAATTAAATAACTACAGTATTTATTATTTAATGGAAGACTGAAAGACTATATATGAGCTTGTTTAATGACATGTGAAACATGCATTTGGTAAAAAATAAGCCGAACTCATGTTGAGTTTATTAAAGTCGTTTACCTAGAGTAGAAGAATATTTACAATTTGGCTGGAAAAAAAAAAAAACGGGGGACACCTGTATTGTTGCTGTCTAGTGTATTGCGGTGGGCCGCCAGCTCAAGAGGAAAGTAGACTAAGTAAACAAAACCTATATATGATCTGTGATCTAGTTGCTTTAATGATCAGAGTTCCATGTTAATGACGTTAAATTTGCTAATATTCACTGTATCAATCAAAACCTATTTCCTCTCCAATTTATTTAACCTGTATCAAATCTAGTTTGTCTCTGCATTTACTACAGTAGATATGTAGTAGTAAATGAAGAGCAGTTCATCCAATACTGTTGTGTTCCATTTCATGGAAAGTATAATCTAAAAAAGTATATACAGGTTTGCGGGATGGTCAGCATTGCTGCTACTGTGGGCATTCATAATCCTAACAATCGGGTACGACCCGAAATCCAAATCCTACAGCAACCTCAACCTATCAACCGTCATAAAGCACCAAGAATTCTTCATCACAATCGCCATCACAGTATTCACAATCCTGCCGTGGCTAACAGTACGACGTGTCCCAGTATCAGTGACATGCCCTTCAACCCACGCCTCCATCATAAAATTCTCAGGAGGAGTGCCAGCCGGCATCCTCGGAAGAATCAGCCGGGCCCCGCTCTCAGAATGGCATGCGTTCGGCATCATATCGGACAACAAAGACTCGCACATGATGCTAGCGGGCGCAGTGGGCGACTTCACCCGTAAACTCGTAACCGACCCGCCAACCCATTTGTGGGTACGGACCGTTCACTTTGCGGGCCTGCCCTACTTGGTGAACATGTACAGAAGGGCCGTGCTTGTGGCCACCGGGTCTGGGATATGTGTGTTTTTGTCGTTTTTACTGCAGAAAGGGAATGCGGATGTGTGTTTGGTTTGGGTGACGAAAGGAGTGGAGGAGAATTTTGGGAGGGAGATAAAGGAAATGATGAGCGGGTTTGAAGAAGGTAAGGTGATTGTGCATGATACTGCGGTTTATGGGCGGCCTAATGTGGCTGAGATGACTGTGAAGGCTGCGAGGAAATGGAAGGCGGAGGTGGTAGTTGTGACTAGTAATCCTCAAGGGAGTAAGGAGGTGGTTCAGGCTTGTAATAAAGCTGGAATTGCTGCTTTTGGGCCCATATGGGACTCCTAGTTATAAAAAATTTACAATGTGATTATGGCTATGTGGTTAATGTATGTGATTGTGCTTTTTTATGTAAATTCTTATATCAATATGACTATGGAAGTATGGCACAGAATAATATGAACATTACCATATTTATTACTCAGATTGATGATTCCCTGTCTATCCTGGGGATGAAAACTACTATATATGGCTATGTGGTTAATGTACGTAGAATTTTGGTGACACTATATGGAGAAATTGAAGTGGTCATAAGTAGCTTGGTGACGGAGAAGACGGTTCGCAAATCGGAGCACGAAGGAGGAAGATATGACGATGAAGGTGGAGTGTTGTGGTCAGCATCAGGTGGCACGTCCATGATAGCAGGGTTTGGAACTCTCACTTTGGAACAGACGTGTGTCACTTTGGGACAAATGTCTGTGGTTTCAGAAAATGCTTTCATGAAACTTATGATAGACGTATGTCATAATGTGGCAGACATCTGTGACGATTTTCAATCTATTTTCAGCCCCGGCTTAGTGTGATGATTTGTGATATTCGAAGGGGCAATTCTGAATTTTTGCCTAGGTCTTCTGCTCTCCTATATATAGATGCTATTTGAAAGATGACCAATCCAAGAGATTAAGGGTTTTATACTCCATTAAATAGGGTTTATCAAAACCTAGTTTTCTTCAATTCTCTTCTCCACAAATCTATTATAATTAATATTAATCATTGTAATCAATCTCGTGTACTCTTCTCATTGGTATTAATAAAGGCTCTATCTCTCTCAAAGTGGATGTGCACTAACAAGACGTCAGTGGAACCACTATAAGTCGGTGTGTGATTTGTTTTATCGTTATTGCTTTGATTCTCTATTGCTTGTTTGGTGATTATGATTGATTTTGGATTGGATTGAAATATCGATTGGTTGTTTTTACGATATTTACCACGATATTGTTTTTCCACTGTGCATTGGGGTTTTTATTTGAGTGGTCTCGAGTTAGAATTACCACAACATTTGGTATCAGAGCTTTGGTGTTGGTAGATGGTCGTAGAAATGTCGGAATCGAATAAGAACTCTAGTAGTCACTCAATGGTTAGTCCAAGTGGTGTAGCGCTGTATGTACGTGGGTCGTATGCGGCTTTGGGGTCACAATTGGTTATTGACAAGTGGAATGACGATAATGATTTTGAAAAGTGGCAATGGAAGATGAAAGCAATTCTTAGGAGGAATTGGGCGTATCAGGTAGTATTTGATACACATTTATTGCCGGCGGACATCTCGGATGTGGAGAGAGAGGAAATGGAAGAGTCGGCATTCGCTACACTTCAACTTGCTATGGGAGAGAATGTGATCTCTGAAATTAGTGGTGAGACTACTGCTAAGGGAATTTGGGACAAGTTGGAGGAGTTGTATATGAAAAGTCACTAACTAATCATTTGATCTTGTTGTGAATGTTTTTTACCTATAAGATGGAGGAAGAAACTTCGCTAAAGGCGCACTTGAATGTATTTGATGATTTGCTAATGAAGATGAAGGCGGTAGATTTAAAGATTGAGGAAGAGCAAAAGGCAATGATATTGTTGTGTTCGTTGTCGCACCGTTATACGGGTTTCTCAAATAGTTTGATTTATGGCCATGATACATTGACGTTGGATGATGTCAAAACAGGTCTTCTTAGTGAGGAATTGCGAGATCAAATGAAAGACTTGAGTGTTGGGAGTAGTGGTGCCAGTAATGGTCAAGCTTTATTTATGGAGAAGGAGAGATATGCGAAGAAGGAGAACTGTGGTAGTTCTAGGTCAAGGAACCCCGATTGGAGAGGAAAGTCGAAGGAAAGAAATGGCAAGTGCTATATTTGTAAGAAGCCCGGTCATTGGAAGAATGAGTGTCCAAACAAGGAGAAGACAAAGAAGGAAGTAGCATCTTCATCCGTAGCGGTGGAGAGTGGTGTTGGTGAGTGAGACATAGATGTGTTGACGGCAGTAGCATCGGATATTTCGGGTAGCGATTGGGTGCTCGATTTGGGGGCGTCTTATCATATGGTGCTAAATATGAATTGTTTTTCTTCTTATGTCAACAAAGAGGGAAATTCAATTGTTATGGAAAATGGTGCTATATGTAAGTCAAAGGGCATTGGTTCCGTGCAAATTCGAATGTTTAACGGAGTGGTTCGTACTCTCACTAATGTGTGTTAGGTTCCGGGACTTCAGAAGTCTCTTATCTCTTTGTTGCAGCTGGATTCTTTAGGCTATAAGATCACTATTGACAGTGATAGCTCGTGGGTTTCGAAGGGTGCGCTTGTGATGATGAAAGGTGCAAGGACTCATGGTGTATATTTGCTTCAAGGTATGACCACAGAAGGTGAACCTTGTGTAGGTGTTGATAGTTCTCGAGGCTTGGATGTGACTAGGTCGTGGCATTTGAGATTGGGTCATGTCTCGAAGAAGAGTTTGGATATTCTTCGGAAGAGGGAGATGATCAATGGAGAGAGTTTCAACAAGTTAGAGTTTTAAAAGAAATGTGTCATGGGGAAGTAAACAAAGGTTTCATTCGGTGAAGGAAAATATGATTCGAGATAAGTTCTTGAGTATGTGCACACGGATGTTTGGGGATCCACACTGGTAGCTTCTTTGGGAGGAGCAAGGTATTATATTTTTTATTGATGGCTTTTCTCGTAAAGTTTGGGTGTATGTAATGAAGGCCAAGTCGGAGGCATTTGCAAATTTCAAAGCATGGAAAGCTCTTATTGAGAATGAGAGTGGTAAGTCTTTGAAGGTTCTAAGGTCCGACAATGACGGAGAGTATGTTTTCGGAGAGTTCTTGGAGTTTTGCAAGCATCATGGTATTCGGAGGCATTTTACTACACCAGGTGATCCGCAATCGAATGGTGTTGCGGAGAGGATGAACCGTACTCTACTTGAGAAAGCTCGATGCTTGAGATTGACATCGGGTTTGTCCAAGGGATTTTGGGCCGAAGCTTTGTCAACCGTGGTGCATATTGTGAATTGAATTTCGTGCTCGGCTATTGGTAACAAAATTTCGAAGGAAGTGTGGAAGTAAAAAGGCATTGACTTGAGTTATCTTCGTGTGTTTGGTAGTCCGATTTATGTGCATGATCCGGGTAATGATAAGCTTGAACCTAGAGCTTTCAAGGTGATTTTGCTAGGTTATATGGACGGTGTAAAAGGTTATCAGATATGGAATCTAATAACAAAGAAGGTAGTGAATTCTTGTCGCGTTGCTTTTGATGGGTCGGAGTTGTTCAAGGAGAATGAGAGCTCATCGGATGTTCCGCATTTGGTTCATGGTGAATCTAAGGAGAAGGAAGTTATTCGCACTTTTCGTCCAAGAAGTAAAGTAGTTGAAGATGCTTGTGTGGATGAAGCGGTTGATGTGACATCACATAGTCCACATAGTGCATCTAGTGGCATTGGTGATGTACATGATTCTAGAGAGGATTCGGTTCAAGGTGGAGCCCAAAGGGGTTTGGGTGATGGTATTGCTACTCGGGTTGGTCATCGTGCTATAAGGCCACCCGAAAGATATGGTAATGGAAACTATCTTAGCTTTAGTGACAAGTTGGACTATGCTCTTCATGTAGTTCAAGATGAGCCGATGGACCTTAGTGACGTCATAGATTCGAGTGAAAGCTTGAAGTGGATTTGTGCCATGGAGGAAGAGATGCAACCGTTGATGAAGAATAAAACTTGGGATTTGGTTCCACTTCCTAGAGGAAACCATGCTATTAGGTGCAAATTGATATACAAGGTGAAGGATGATGGGAGATACAAAGCTAGGATAGTGGCTAAGGGGTTTGCATAAAGGAAGGGAAAGGAGTATGATGAGATATTCGCACCGGTTATGCGTCATACTTCAATCCGGATATTACTTGCCATAGTTGCTATTCACGACTTAGAGTTGGAGCAACTTAATGTGAAAACCACCAACCGCCTTCTTGCATGGTGACTTGGATAAAGACATTTACATGGAGCAACCAGAAAGGTTTGTTGTAGATGGTAAGTCAAATTTAGTTTGCAAGCTAAAGAAATCACTATATGGTTTAAAGCAATCACCTAGACAATGATACAAGAGAATTGATCATTTTATGCTTGAAACGGTTTTGATAGAAGCGTCAAGGATGCTTCTGTATATTTGAAGAGGTTGGAAAATGATTGTTGGGTGTATTTACTCTTGTATATGGACGACGTGCTCATTGCTTCAAAAGATAAGAATGAAATCAACAAGTTAAAATTGAGTTTGAAATCGGAATTCGAAATGAAGGATCTTGGAGAAGCAAGAAGGATATTGGACATGGAAATTGAAAGGGATCTAAAGCGTTTTGAGTTGAAATTGACCCAAAAGGAGTACATTGAGAAAGTGCTTTGTCGGTTTAGCATGAAGAATGCAAAGCGTCAAATACATCTTTACCTTTGCATGTGAAGCTTTGGAGTAAGAGATCACCTATCTTGGAGAAAGACAAGGCTTATATGGCAAAGGTGCCATATGCTAGTGCGGTTGGAAGTTTAATGTATGCTATGGTGGGTACAAGGCCTAATATTGCAAATGTCGTTGGGATGGTTAGTCGGTATATGGCTAATCCGGGAAAGTCGCATTGGGAAGCGGTGAAGCTTTTATTGAGATACCTTAGAGGTACGTCATCTCATGGTCTTGTTTTTGGCGGTAGTGAGGGAATGAATTGCATGTTGGTTGGTTATTGTGATTCAGACTACGCCGTTGATAGGGATCGAAGAAAATCAACTTTCGGGTATGTCTTCACACTTGGTGGTACGGTCATAAGTTGAAGATCGAGATTGCAAACCGTAGTTGCTTTATCTACTATGGAGGTAGAGTTGATAGCCACAGTGGAGGCGGCAAAGGAGGCACTCTATTTGGAGCGATTGTTGTGTGACTTGGGATTTGAACACGATAGTATCGATGTTCATTGTGATAGCCAAAGCGCTATTCACTTAGTAGAGAATTTGGTGTTTAGCTCACGGACTAAGAATATTGAAGTGACAGAGTCATTTTTAGTAGCCATGGATGAAGATAAGCAGGTATATCTTCGGAAAGTGCACACAAAGGATAATGCAGCGGATATGTTCACCAAGGCATTGCCGGTTGGAAATTTCGAGCATTGCTCAAACTTGATTCGCTTGGAGAAATGCTAGGTGTCATAGGGTGGCACGGTTGAGAGAGAATCTTGGTTGCAGATGAGGAAGAGTATTGGTGTGAGATTATTGTTCTATCTTCTTGGTGAGTGCTAGTTTACACTCCATAGCACTTTAGTCTTTGGTGAGACGGTTTTGGATTTGGGTGCTTTCAACACTTTGTTAGCTGGCAGGGGCTTTGCCTGAGCTCATTGATGGAGTGCAATGGGCGGTGGCTTTGTCGGAGCTCTTTGGGAAAGAATTCATGTTTGGTTGAAGGTTGAAGTGGTGATAGTTGGTGCTATCGGTTGTTGGTGATGGAGATGGATATAGTATCAAGGTGGAGTGTTGAATTCTGGCAACACTATATGGAGAAATTGAAGTGGTCGGAAGTAGCTTGGTGACGGAGAAGAATGTTCGCAAATCGAAGCTCGGAGGAGGAAGATATGGCGATGAAGGTGGAGTGTCGTGGCCAGCATCAGGCTATAGACGTCTATCATAAAGTGACAGACGTCTGTGATAGCAAGGTTCAGAACCCGAGACTTGGGACAGAAGTCTGTCACTTTGGGACAGATGTCTGTGGTTTCAGGAAATGATTTCCTGAATCTTATGACAAACGTCTGTGACAATTTTCAGCCCGTGCTTGGTGTGATGATTTATGATATTCGGAGGGGCAATCTGGAATTTTGCCTAGGTTTTCTACTCTCCTATATAAGCTATTTACTGGTTTGAAAGATGATCAATCCAAGAGATTAAGGGCTTTATCCTCCATTAAATAGGGTTTATCAAAACCTAGTTTTCTTTAATTCTCTTCTCCACAAATCTATTCTATTTGAATATTGATAATTGTAATCAATCTCTTGTACTCTTCTGATTGGTATTAATAAAGGCTCTCTCTCTCTCTCTCTTAAAGTGGATGTACACTAACAAGACGTTAGTGGAACCACTATAAATCAGTGTGTGATTTATTTTATCGTTATTGCTTTAATTCTCTATTGCTTGTTTGGTGATTGTGATTGATTTTGGATTGGATTGAGATTTGGATTAAGATATCGATTAATTGTTTTTACACTATTTGCCACGATCTCGTTTTTCCGTTGTGCATTGGGGTTTTGATTTGAGTGGTCTCGAGTTAGAAGTCCCATAACCAAAACTACGACTAGTCATTTTGCATATGGTTATGCACTTTGCTGAGAGGGACATATGGTTTTGTAATAGTTAACTTGAATTATTTGTATTGCTTGAAATGTGTTTGTCGTAACAACTTGGTGTAAATGAGTAAATGCATTTGAAAAATTAAAATATAACTATTAACTATATCGGTATATGTTACACAATATAAATTATCTTTTAGTTAAGATTCGACTAATTGAATACGGACTAAATGTGTTAAAGAAAATATAATAAATTATTTATATGGAAAGTAGTGAATTTGGGAGATAGGGGTAATTTTTCACTTTTCTTGTATTAAACATCCATTGAAATAAATATATCAATCTTTTGTGATTTTCACTTAAATTAATAATAAAGTTTTGTCCTTCAAAGTCAATGTACACTATCACATGGATAGTAGAACCACTTTAAATATATCATTGTATCTTATACACTTTCTATTAATTTCGATTTTTTGTGTGTTTATTTGTGGATTACTGAAATATGTTCATGTGTTCGACTTGTTTATTTCTGTATTAGAGCCGTATGATTTGCAATTGGATAAAAACGTTTGATAGAATGGCAGGTCTGAAGGATGAGAATACATCGGAGGATGCTTCAATTACATCACTCTCAACTGTGTTTGATGATTTTCTAATGAATTTGAATTCCGTTAACATGAAGATTTGTTATGTAACGGGGTAGGACCAAGCTCCTCATCTCCAGCACATGACGTACGCATATGAATCGATACACACTTTATTGTAACAAAAAGTATCCCAATGTTATGTGCCTACCAACTCATTTTTATGCACCATTTCTTCAAGTTACTTAGCATTGTGGGACTATTTCAATTTCAAACCGTCATTTTTTATCACATACGAGACAACCCTACTGTGTTCTTTTCCAGAGAGATATACTGTTTTTGTCAACAATTTCATTTATGGTAGGGATATCCTAACGGATGATGTAAAGATTAGTGTACTCGACAACTATTTGTATGGTCAGATGAAGAAGTTAAGTGTAAGTGACAACAGTGGAGGAAGTAGTAGTCATTGCTTATTTGTTGAAAGTGGTAGGAGTGAGAAGAGAAGGAAGAACTTTAGGGAGCATTCCAATTCTAGGAAGCTCGATCGATGGAGTAGGTCTAGTGACGGTAGGTGTCATCATTTTAGGAAATTAGGCATTGGAAGAGAGATTTTCCATACTAGAAGAAGAAGGAAGTGTTTGGCTCTTCATCTATTGCGTAGAGAATGAAAATAGTGATGTTTTTCTAGTTTGCTTCCGCAAACAAAAATTATATATATGTTTCTATAATTTACATGTATGAATTTTAAATTTCTTTTGATACATTTTAAATTTTCCAAATAACTCAATATATGATACATTTTAAAATGGATTTGATATATGAAGCTGAAAACATATGTATGTGGATTTTTTTATATTAGTCTTCGTTCTTAAACTATATCGACAACTCTTTGTTGATAAAGTTTGTTAGGTAATCTTGAGATGCACAAAATATGAAGCCTCGAGGATAACAATTCATTTTAAAGCATGATGAATTTATTCAAAAATGTTAAAATTGACTACAAATTATTCCTAACTTGGTAATCGTTACATTGTTAATATATTGCATATTAGTTTTCAAATACGTGGAATGCATAAGTTCAATGTGGATTTATCCTATAATCAATGTATAAATCTAAAAATATACACGTTTTTGTATGATGATAATGTTCCAACATCATGTAAAATTGTGCTAAGAGTGAAATAGGGTTTCAAGTTTATTTCAAATAAATAGCATTTTGGCATTTGCATCGGTACATTTTTTGACATTGCCAATTGAATTTTGAAAAATATACCAGTAGCTTTGAAGCATCGTATTTTCTAATGTAATAATAATTATATGTTGTGAGAAACATACGTGAATATCAATATGCACATCTAATTTTTGAACCAACTAAATAATTTTTCCCTTTACTTATTTATATGAAGATAATAATTGAATTAATTAGTACAATAAAGTAATTAACTTAATTCAAAATGAAATAAACTATCATCATATCATAAAATATTATTGGATACATTTAAGAAAGTGTATTGCTAAGGGCACACAATTTCCCTCTTCCTAATACCAAAGAAAACAATAATAAATGCAGTAAAATTTGTGTGCTTCATAATACCAAAGTCATTTTTACTATGCCACAAAGTGAATCGGATAACAGTGATCACATAACATAAGGTAGATGTTCTGTTATTCCAATATTTACCACTATTTCACACACCATATGGAAAAATAATATGTTGTTTGACATAGCCCCTGAAATCTCAATGTTCATGCTTGTCATTCAGTCAACATTTTATTTGTTGTTTGATTGAAGTTATAAAAAAAATTAGTTTTTGCTCCACCTATATTTTGGTTTCCCTCTCAATTATTTTGTGGCTTCTGATTCTTTTAATTATTTCCCTCTTCTATTTCTCTCATTCCATTTTTCCCTCTTCGAAGTCAAATAACGATTAAACCCCTCATCCCGTTTTCTTCTCCCCATACTCTCAATCTCAAAACCAAACCAAATCTTTTGGAATTAGGGTTTCAATCGAAAGAACCCTAATCTCGCCTTGTCGATCAATCTGCTGCCTTCAATCGAAAGAACCCTAATCTCGCCCTATCGATCGATCTTCTGGAATTAGTGTTTCAATTGGTCGAGTTCTTTTGATCTGAGAATTGGTATTTTTTCTGATTTGGATTTTGATTTCTGCCATTTTGAACTCGAAAAATTATTGCCGATGATGATAATGGATATTTATAGGAATTTGACTTATTCATCCTTCGATTCCTAATATTTGACTCTGGTTGATTTTCCTAACTTCGGTCTTGACTTCGGTTTGCTGTATTGGTTGATTTTCTTAACTTTGGGTATTGGTTAACATTTTATTGTTTATTTAGTGGAATGATATAAATGTTGCCTTATTTGGGGAAGTTAAGTTTGACTGGTTTTGTTTGTGACTGATTTTGTTTGAGTTTTTTAATAATTTATGAAATGTATGCTCTACCTTGTTCAATGTGTATACTTATATGTATGTATGTATGTATATATATATGTGTGTGTGTGTGTGTATGTGTGTGAATGCTTGCTAAGCCAATGCATACATGTATATATATACATCAATGTATATACATAATTTGTGTCACTTTGATGGCTCGAATCTCATGGCTGTGCTTTGACCTCGAACTTGAATTGTTTGGAATTGAACTACCTGGACTTATTATTATGTGATGATGGTCCATGTTGCTTTTGCACTGTGATTTCTTGTTATGCTGTCTTGGTTCATCCATACTCATGTGTATGTATGTTTATATATATCAACATATTATTTGTGAACTTACATGTATACACACACATACAAATGTATGTATATATGTGTGAATGTTATTATATCTGCATATATATGTGTGAACTGCCTTTTGTACATGAGTCTGATCTAGTTCAATTGCAAATCTTGTTTCAATTCAGTTCTTGTATATACTTGAATTTACTTTTATATGCTTGTATATACTTGTATGTGCTTGTATATACTTGTATACACTAGTTTATACAATTGTATATACTTGTATGTTCATATGTACACTCTAGTTGCCTTGAGCTTGGACCATTTTGAGGTTTAGTTGAACTTGTTTACAGTTCTGAACCATTTTGAGTTTCTAAACCATTTTGAGTTGAACTTGTTTTCAGTACATAAATGATGTATGCACTGAGTTAGTTTCTCGATGCATATGCTATCGAGTTGCAGCTATGTGTATCTCCTCTTGATACACTGTGTGTCTACCTGAATTTGATTTCCATCTTGTTGCCTTGTTCAATCTGAATCACAATTCATGCTTACGGCTGCATTAGTATTGACCTGACACACATGTACATGCATTTTTGTTCATGTCTGAATTCATATTCTAGCTTGAATCTGATTTCCACTGTCTCATTTTGGTTTACTAATCTGACTTATGCACTTGTGTTCGCTGCACCATATTCTACTCTTCACTTCTGTTGAACTACCCATTTGGTGATGTTCGCTGCACTTGTGTTCGATGCACCATATTTCGGTATTCACTTGTGTTCACTGCACCATACATACATGCATACATATGTATGTGTACATGTGTGATTGTGTAATGTTGAATGCCTTATGTACACTGCTTGATCTGACCTTGTCCACACTTGTCTGTAAGATTGGATTGAGGCTCAGCCTTGTGATATTCACAGTGATACACTGTACATATCATAAGTTGTCCGTGCACAGATATATTTGTCCCTGTCTAAAACATGAAGAAAAACAAACCCAAAAACTGAGGCAATATTCAAATCCAAATTGAATTTTATTTTTGCAATTTAGGTTTGTTTCTTTTTCCATTTTACTGCGTTGTTTATTTGACAAGTATAGAAGATGGCTGGTGCAAGCTGAAGCAAGCAAATCAAGATCAACATCATAAATAAACTATTGTAAGTGAGTGTGAGTAAAAGAGATGTTGTATATGAGAGTGTATAGAAATGTTGTATATATGAGAGTGATAGTGAAAGTTGTATTTGAAAATGTAAGTAGAGTGATAGTGAAAGTTGTATTTTATTTGAATTTGATTTGAAATAAAATATTTGTTTAAATAAAATATTTGAATTTCATTTTGTGAACAACTATTCATATCAGTTAATATTTATGTGTTGCCTAATAAGAATTTCTAGAAATGATACTATAACATCAGACAACATATGGTTTTTTTTTGTCGTGCTAGTGCATATCAGACGACGGGGCATCTCTACGGTCTTATGTGCAATGAGATGACATGGGATTTAATGATAGATAGATATGCAATCAGACAATGGAGCATATCCGTCATCTGATGCCTTTTTCCTATAGTGTTTACACGATAATCAACCACAATGTAAAGTCATTTTGCACGACGAATAAGCACTGACCAATACCATTTTCCGCAGCCATTAACCACCGAACTACTGTTGTTCAGTGGCTGATCCCCGTGGAAAATATTATTGGTCGGGGTTGTTCGCTGTGCAAAAAAGAGTTAAAAATGATGTCTTTGATAGCCACTTAAAAAGTTTGGTATTAACAAGAGTACAGTGTAAAATTTTATGGTATTTTTAGCAATGGTATTAGGAAGAGGAAAATGAGGTGTCCTTAGCAATATACTTTAAGAAATACTTTGGATGACATTTTATTATACATAAGTAAAAGACTACATGGCATACCAAAACATAGTCAACAAAGTGAATTATGAATTTTTATTATTATTACTAAAATAAAATTATTGTAAAATAAAATATTATTGTGAGTCTAACAATAGTTGCCGCTGCATTTTCTACTTTATTCATATCCAGCTATGCAATCAAACATATTTTTAACTTCTATTTGACTCTTTCTTAAATAATTATTGACCATCATCTTGTCTGTTCTCATCTACTCATCCTTCATTGACTTATACTCTTCACATAACATTATAGCTCCAATCATCAACCATGAATTTTTATAAGAGAACCAAACGAGAGTTGACCATAAATTTCGTTAGGGATATCAATTCAATATTAGTAAAAATAATTGCAATTTTTTGTTGATATATCTATAATCAGGTCAATATAGTATTTATAACTTAATACGGTTATCACGTATATGAGACAAAATTATAATAATGTTTTATAATCACTACAAGAAAAGTTGTTATCAGTAGCATTAATTTGTGGCGTTTCAAGCTAAGTGCAACTACTAGTTATACAGAAAAACAAATTAAACGAAGAAACGCTACTAAGTGTTCTCGCTAATAGTTTATTAAAGTTTTGTTGAAATTTTTTCTTTCGCCGCTCATATTTCTTTTTTTCCCGCTTGA
Source organism: Allium fistulosum (assembly GCA_030737815.1). Classification (NCBI taxonomy): domain Eukaryota; kingdom Viridiplantae; phylum Streptophyta; class Magnoliopsida; order Asparagales; family Amaryllidaceae; genus Allium; species Allium fistulosum. The sequence continues at coordinate 789,762,407 of CM060902.1, read as the reverse complement.
TTCTTAGAATAGTTTTACTAAGCTTGTCCACCTCAATGAATAAAGGAAAAACTCAAAATTTCTTTTGGATCTCTGAAACTTAAAATAGTGAAAATTTTCTCATTATTAAACGATAAAATAAAAACCCTAGCTTGTAGTCGACGTTAAATCGCATCTTGACCTCAACCAACCACTACGCCTAAGCCTCTCTTCATGCCTCAGGCAATCGTTAGGCCTCAACCTATCATCGCACCTCAGCATATCGCCACTGTGGGTGAGTTGGAATTCTAACTGGTTAAAATAGTATTTATTTCTGAATTACTTTTTATGCGAAGTGCAGATTGTTGATTCGCTATTTTTGGGTGTATGACTAATACTTTATGATTTTTGTTTCTGCTAGCTAGTTGAGTTAATTTTTTTGAGCTATTTCCTTTTTAGTTTCAATTTGTTAGTTAGGTTAAGAGAATTTATCTACAAAAACAATTATATTATATAATGGCGACACCGTCATATACTTCTATGTTCTCCTTAGTTAGTAGGAATAAAAGAAGGTGACAATAAAAAAGAGAAAGTATTGGTGTAACAAAAGGAGCATGGAGTAGAGAAAAAGTTTATTGAGAGATTTGATGAAGGAAAGTGGAGTAAATAACCAGTAGATAAGCTGCATGATACAAAGCATAACCTATTTAAAAAATAAAAGCTTCAGGCTTTGATAATGAAGTTAACAGTCAATTCATCAGACTTATTACACAAATTTAAACCAACTAAACTTCAACATCTTGACCGACTCATGTACCTGCAAATTGCTCATCTATGCTGCAACATTATTATGTATAACATTATAAGTGCACTACTCGGTTAGCATTAGTGGTTACTTTGATTTCTAAGTTTAAATCACATGTTAATGTTAAACATGCATAAGTGGATAATGGCAATACTTTGAAGTTTGAACTCCCCTTAAAAGAGCTTCATGATCAAGGAGAAACCAATGATAAACTTACAAGGGGTCAAAGTCTGAGGGGTTAGTTTTCACTCTCAGTAAAATATAACATCATATAACAGATTGATAGTGTGCAATAAAAATTTAAAGAGGGTCAGGTTACCATTCCCTATGTCTAAGTTTAATACTAAAGCTTTGTAGATACATAAAGTCCAAACACTTTACGCTAAGATTTGAATTTTATACAGTTCTGTCAAAACATAAAATAAGAATTATATGACTTTTCTATCAAACACTACCCAAAGTAGCTGAATTAACAAAAGAATATGCTAAGATTTGAATTAACAAAAGAACATATGTATGTCTATTGAGAAATTTGATAAAGGAATGTGTAACAAAAGGAGCTTGATCGTCTATTGACTGATGCTTTACATCATACATCTTATCCTTAATCTCTTGCTTTTCTGATTCATAATCAGTAGTTTCATCACAATGGATGCAGTTTAAGGTTAGCACCATTATGGTGAAGTGCTTTTTTTAATTAAAAGACATTCATAGGACATTACCCTGATCTGTTATATTTTCATTTGAATACAGGCATGTAATCTTATCATTAAGAAGGATGAACTTGAAATTCTCCTGAAACTCCAAAGGTTTGCAATCTTTTCTGTTCATTTGTAAGCTTTAAAACTTTGTTAAAGCCTATACTACCCTATGTAGGTTGCTTTAGCATTAATGGCCAGTTTGGTGGTGGGATTTTCTCATGATATATTTGTAGATTGGGCAACATAGTCAAAGAATATGGTTTTATTTATAGAAAAGGGCCAGGTTCATATTTAGAACATATTGCTGAGTTTGTTTTTATATATTCATATTTATATCTTTGCATGTGTGTATATAATAGTTATTCATATTGAACATTTATTAATCATTTTGTAAGCTACTCCACTTGTTTAAGTACATAGTATATTGGTGCCACAAAGTGATTGACCTATGTACCTACAAAATATTGTGCACACAACACAAACAGGTATGATATTAATTTCAAAATACTGATTATGTTGAAGTTTGAAAAAAAGTTGGGATGATGTCTTTTATGTTCATGGAGTGGGTAAAACAAAGGGTGAGAACCATATGGCAAGATATGATACAACACCGATGATGTTAGACTAGATATGTGTTTGTAACTTTGTATCATTTTGTTTGTTTCCTAAAAAAGTGATAAAGGCATATCATTCCTTCGTTGTGCTGCCACACCTATTATCCCATTGTCACTTTAAGCCTTAATAGCAGTGAAAATAGAAATCAAACCAATTTCCTAGCTGCCATAGGTGTGACTGAATTACTAACAGCATGCTGGCTGTTATCTTATATTTGTAAATAGATCTTTTATTTAGCCAAAGTTGGTTGATCGTTTATTTAGCCAATGCCAAGAATAGATTACTCTCTGAAAGCTGTAGGTGGAAGTCTGACTGCTATCCCCGGTCTTTCGGATATGATAGATGTAAGTTATAATGTTATCTTAGTTTCAATATACAGAATACTTCATAGTTGCGTATGTTAGCATGATTTGATAAATAATTATACATGCCATATGAAATGACTTTAATTCAAACATGTAGGATACTGTGAATTCAATCGTCACAGATATACTCACGTGGCCTCATAGGATTGTTGTTCCACTTGGAGTTGATGTAGACAAAAGGTTAGCATGCCCTTTTTGTGTGTGTGTGTGTGTGTTCTATCATTTTGATGTACCTTAGTCATGGGTTATGTTTGCTTTGGTATTATCAAAGGCAAAAATAATCATACAATAGAGTGTGAGAGAGAGTGTGTGTGTCTATTATTTAAATGCTAGAGAAACGGTGCAAAGTGATGACCAGCAGTAAGATTTTACTTTTGTGTGAAATCCCAGTTTCTCTTTGCATCACGTAAAACAAACTACAGTAATCGTGTAAACACTACGCCATAGATGGCCTTCTGCAACATTTTTGCAAGGTGTTGCCACGTAAAATGTTGCGATAGCTATACAATTTTGATTCTACTGCAACGTTGAATTTTTGGTGTTGTCTTAGCCATAAAAATGTGTTGCTCTAGCTAAACAAGTGTAATTGATGCAACATTTTTTCATAGTGTTGCTATAGCAGACCTTTGCATATCTTTCGTACCGATCCGCGCCAATCTACCAAGGCAAATCCTACGTTGGAGAACGTGACACCTCATCAATCCGAACACCACTCCTTGATCTTTTAGAGCCGCGAAGAAGAAAAGTCCCCGCAAATAACTTTTTATTTTCATTCTTCTCTGTCTTCTTACAAAGGTTCAAACGAACATTCTTAATTTGGGGTTCAGCGATTTCGGTTCGATTAGGGCTTCAATTTAGTATTAATAACTAATAAATACTATTAAATATAATTAATAATTAATATTAAATTAGTAATATCGATTATTTCAAAATTAATAATTACTATGAAATAATTAAGAAGTAATAATTAATAAGGGAGACCAATATTTAATATTTACTAATTAATAATTAATTTTAATAATGAATGATTAATAAGTAATTTTTAATAATTAAGAAGTAATATTTATTATTTAGTATTTAATAATTATAATTAGTGATTGTATTTAATATTTAATGGTTCGAAATTTTTTGTCACTTTTTAAACCTTATCCAATCGTTTACAAACTACCTTCGGTACATCGAATAATGGATATGGCATAATCCGAATCAAGGTTGGCTCTTTGTAAACTGTTTAATTTTGCCGCCTAAGAATTATAAAAATTTCCCTCCGCTATTTCGTCCTAACCGCGCTTTCCTAATTTCTTAAGCGCACTCAAACTTACCTTTCACTTTCCCAAACCTAACCCTAGATCACACACCGAAAATGCCTGAATATTCTCCCATACTTCCACCCGTACCAATCCACCAAATTCACCAACGTCCACTACGTCATTAGCGCTAGCAATTTCTCCAAGGTTCTCCTTGATGCCCCTCATCCCAGCGTGAGGACACCGTCAGCTCCCTTGCCTACGAGGCTGAGGCCTATTTCCATAACTCCATTCACGACTGCGTTGCCTCCGTCTGCAACCTCTGGTCCGCGCCATCAACCAAGTATCAAGTGGGTTTTTACAGATTCAGGTTTAATTAAGTCCTTTTAATTTTTAGGTTGGTTTTTATAGAACCCAAATTATACGCTGTATAATTATACATCGTTGACTGTGTTGTCAATGGAATTTGCAATGATAGTTGTAGATGAGTTCAATTACACATGGCTTGTTTTACGTATTCATATTTAGATAGAGAGCATTAAAACTGTTGCTTGAATTAATTAGAACAGTTGTTTGTTCATATGAAGTGACGTTGGAGTCAATTAAATTTGTTGTTTGATTAAACCTGCAAACTCAATTTCTTTAGTCCTCTACCACTTGGGTTGCTGTTTGACTAATAATTACCTAAATCATAGGTATATTACTTGAATTTATAATTGAGGTAGTAACATTGCTAAATTTCTCTTGAATTGATTACCTAAATTTCCGAGTTGTGAGTTAGATTTACAATCAAGATGTGTATGAAATTCCTAAATTGCTTAAATTGAATGAAAAATTGGGTTATTTCTATAAAGTTACTAAGCAATGCACAATTAGAATGCTAGATTGTGTCCTTTTAGTCCTTATTTTGTTGCTAAATTACTAAGTTATGAAATTGCTAAATTACCAAGTTACTAAATTGTTGATCTTTTATTTGATACCCAAGAGAGTATATTTATTGCAATCAACTGCAAATGCGTTATACTTTTTTTTCATAGTATCGACCAAATTTGAGTATTTTTATAGTTGGTAAGGTGTGGCATAGTTTGAATTTTGATGTAATTTTATGTTTGTTTAAAGGAAAAAAGTGTGCGTTTATATGGAGATCCATATCTTATTGCAATTCCTGGTAAAAACTGACACTGTTATTTGCTCCACTGCGACAATCCAATAATAGCCCACAGCTCAATCTTGATCAAGCAAAATAAATCCGTTGGATAAATTTAAAAATCTTTTAAGTACAAATTTAGTCGTTAATTACTCACTTCAAACTCTATTAACACTATGATAGATTTTCATTCATACCAAATTTACTAATCCTATATAACTATAGAAGGAAGACTTTCTAAAAAATAAAATAAAAGGAACAGTAGAGAAACTGAAAGTAAACTGTATTCAAAATGGCTTCATTATGGATTTCACCAGTTTCCATTTTGTTGTCTCTTCCCTCAAGTTGTTCGGTTTTAGCAAATGACGTTAACACGGTTACTAATCCTAGTGTATACATCCTTTTTCAATTATTGGATGTCATTTTTTTTGAATTATTTACTTATACTGCGTAGTTAACTAACAAGTTTATTAAATTAAAGAGCACATTGGTTTTCCACCCTGCCCTATGTGGAATGATTAATAAAAGAACAACAACATCCATGAAGAGCTTATGCTGCTAGTGACGTATTGGAGCTTCTTTATTTTGTTGCACCAAAGATGATGCAAATGGTAGCACTTATTTTTCGTATGGCATTGCTGACAATTTGGATGATCTGAAATATCAACACCACAAATATTAGTCGAATCCATTTGAGATCAAGTAAGAATTTGATTCGCTACGTTTTTTGTATATACATGGTCGTTTTCTTCTCACTTAACCGTGTATATCATTGACATGAGCTAGCCTATACCTAGATGTCACCTTGTTATATTTTTACCGCTTGGCTTATGTAGATGAAACCAGCCGTGTCTAACTATATCTATCCAACTTGTTCCTTTAGTTGATGCTAAAAATATAATGCAGAGTTCCTTCTCGTTTTCCTATTAATATGTAGTGCTAATTTCTTATTTGACTGAACACGCTCATCCTTCGCATTACGGAAACACGTATGCATGAGCCCTCATCACAACATAAAAAATAAAAAACATTTAAGTTATTTCTGCAAGTAATATTTTTTCCTTTACATTAAAAAGGAGAAAATTTTCTTCATGTCATAGGTTACCTAATGTGCGTGATATGGAGATATATTCAATGTTTGGTGTAGAAATTCCAACAGAAAGATCGTACATCTACAAGCTATCTCCTCAAGCCAAATGCTACATTCCTTCCCAAATTGATACTTCTGTAGAAGGTGAAAACGAAGATAGCTGTTTAAAAGGACGCGTTCATTTGACAGATGGGGATGAAACGGTGCCCATGCTAAGAGCAGGTTACATGTGTGCAAAAGGTTGGAGAGGGAAGACTCATTTCAGATGATGACAAAGTAATAGTCGTAAGTCGTATCAAGACACACACCGCTGGTCCAAAGTTGTTCGCCCAGCTTCGTCATAAGATGGTATGTGATACTTTACATTTTTGATTGAAGAGAGTGTATGCTAAACTATCTATTGAACTTGTATCAGGAGACACCATCCGATGCAGCACTTTTTCTTAAAAGTCGTAAGAGAACAGATGGACGTGAGTACATGTCTAATCCTCAAGTAATGAAGTACAAACTTGTAAGTAATAATTCTGTTTTGTAATAATTTTGTTCTATTTTGCACATGCTTCACATTGTTCATGTCTTGCTCATGTGCATGTATGCTCATGTCCTTGAAACTGTCCTTGAAACACTTGTTGAACCTGAGTTTCACAAACATACTAATGGCATAGATGTTTGCTTTGGAAATTGTAATTGAGTATATTGTGAGATTAAGAATTTTGAACCCTCGGCCATTTTTTCCTTTTCTAGTCAAATGAAGAAGACTTGCTTTTGCGTTTGGCTAGAAATGACACAAAAATTGGAAACGAAGAAATGAATTTGGTTAAAGGGATTACTAACTTGGTTTATATAAAAATACATATCTATAGTAATACACATATGTGCATAAATAAAATGAATGGCCGTTTGAAGCCTCAGAATCCAGATGATGAAACCGTAGCTGGCTGTCGATGGAATTGTTTTCCAGTTTTTACTAGTATATATGTTACAAATTGTTTTCTAATTACATGCACATAAACAAATTATTTTCCAAAATGTGGCTTTCTCTGCATTTGCTGTACACAATCCATATGTAAGCATTTGCTGCATTACCTGCATTTACTGTAGGGTAATTTTGATGTGGCTTTATTTTGCAGGACTTAGTTCAAAAGGCAATAGCCGGTGGAGAAGGAGGAAATACTGTTGAAACAGTAATTTCGAATGGAAAATCACAGGGTCGTCCTTTGCTTATAGGGAGGCATGCAAAGTGTGCAAAACAATCAATCGAGGCTCTAACAAATGCTTACGTACATGACTTAAGGCAAAGACTTGTCGAAGAAATGGAAGCACAGCTAGAATCCAAGGTAAATCGAAAGGTACAAGAGAATTTGGCTAGGGTGTTTAAGAAATTAGGTGGTGCCAACCCGGAGATGAACATCAATGTAGAGGATCTAACTTCCACAATCATGTCCAGTAAGACTGATAATCTGACTGGAGGCACCAGCTCTTAAGTCTCATTTATGAATTGTTATGTGTACCGGATATTTTGGGGTAGCTTTGTAGTATTTTGGGGTAACTGGCATGAATTGTGATGTGTACTGCTGTATGAATTGTTATATGTGCTGTGTATTATGCAAGTGTTTTATGTGATATTGTACTGTGTATTATGTAAGTGTTCTATGTGATATTGTATTGTTCTATGTGCTCTTAGTGTCTCTTCAGTATAGTGTTGCAGTAGTTTCAGAATAGTGTTGTAGTAGTTTTAGAATAGTGTTGTAGTAGCTTCATAATAGTGTTGCCATCGGGTTATAAATGTTGCTTAAAATAATGTTGCAATAGTCATTCAAGGTGTTGCTATAGGGATGGATCCAGTTGGGTCGTGGGCCCCACAAGATGTGGGTTCCACAACTTCAGAAAGTTAATATCTATAGCAATATTTTTGGAATGTTGCTACAGATACCTATGGATGTTGCCATAGACTCAAATAGGATTCTATTGCAACAATATTACTTATGTTGCCTTAGATAGTCAAAATGTTGCCTTTAAAGTCTAAGGCAACGACAAAAATTGCATCACCCTAAAAGTGTTGCCATAGACCTATGGCAACATTTTTCGGGTCTAAGCCAACATTTTTTGTGTGTTGTAGAACGCCATTTATGGCGTAGTAAAAAGATATTTTGATATTTCTTTTTTGTAAAGGAGCAGATACGTAAGTCAATTATATTATGTACCCTATTATATGGTTCATATACTTTAAAAAAAAAATTGGATTGCATAGAATTATTTATGATAAACTTGGAAAGAATGGAAGGACTTACAAAGGGGATACAACTAAACATTCAAATGAATATGGAGAAGTAGGCTAGTGCACATTAGCATTGGCAACTACAGAATTCTTGATGAGTCCGAGTACTCAACATGGAATTTTAAGTTTTAGAAAGCAAGGACAACCATATCACCAGAAAAGAGATCAAACTGGAACATATCTCAGATATGATTAAGAAAGATTTGATCCTTGTTGGTGCAACTGCAGTTGAGGACAAACTACAAAGAGTGGTAAATTTTGGTATATTTGGAGTAAAATGATAGCATAATAACTTTGGTCATCAGTTCTTTACTCTGTCTTTTACTCATTTTTCATGGGGTCCTCAGTTTATAGATAATTTAGTACAAGTTGGTTTGAAACTGTGGGTTCTAACTAGTGATAAAATGGAAACAACCACTGATATAGGGTAATAATAACTGTCAACATTTTAAAAGTTATAAACAAGCCTTTTTATCTTATTGTTGTTGTTGCCTTGTAGAATTGCATGCAGTTTACTATGGCAAGGCATGAAACAAATTTGTAGATCGACAACAAACACAGATTTCTTTGAGAATGATTCTAAGAAGGCTATATGTTTTCTTACATTTCAATGCATGTCTAGGTTAATATTTTTATCGTAGGGGAACTGATTTCCTAGCAAGGATTTGTTTTGAATTTGATGGTCGACCAAACAATGAAAGAAATCATTATGCACTAAATTATTAATGCTTCTTAAATGATCAAGTTGGAGAATGATCTAGATGAAACATTTGCTTTGATTATTGATGAAAAATCTTTATCCTATGCTTTAGATGATGATCTGAGATAGCAGTTTTTGAATCTAGCCGTTGATGTGCTTCAGTGATATGTTGCAGAGTGTCCCCAAAGCAGAAATCACTAGTAATAAAGAGCTTCTCACTGATACCAACCTCATTTGCAACTCTGTTTTTTTACAGTAAGAAGGAATTGTTGGTTACTTTTATAATATTCATTTGCTTTCATTTTGGCGTTACGTCCTCTAGTAATTACAATCCAGGAAGGCACAACAACATAAATTCCAGGTACCTCTGATTCTTTTGATTTCATTTTGGTGTAACCAATGGGTTGGTTGCTTAGTTGATGCATTCCATTAACCATAAGATTTATTTACCGCTTCCTTGCAATAGATTAAAGTATTGATAATATCTATAAGCAATTCTCATCATTTATATTGTTTTATCCGCGGTTGTTCAAACATTTATAATAGTAATATAACTAAGTTAACTGAGTTTTCTAAATAATAATAATAATATTATTAATAGTGATAATGATAATAATAATAATATAATTTACAGTCATATTTATTAAAAGATTGGAGTAGGTTAAGCTAGGTAATGTAAAGAAAATTGTATATTTATGTATATTGCGCAGGCTGTTATATTACATATGTTTTGTTAGTGAATTGTGTTTTGAGGGCCTCAAAAGCCTATCCTTTTATGTGTAATGTTCCATGAGTTTATATCTTTTCATTGATTTGGTCAGTGAACTTTAGTTCACAATGTTTGTGATTGGATTTTACTTATATTACTTTTGTTTTGTTTTGTTTTATTTAGGTGATAGTGAAACTGATTTCTGTTTGTCAACATGTGTAGTAAATATTTGCGAGAATAGCATGTTAGATTGGTTATGAGATCATTAGCTTATGTTAAATCTAGCTAGGTAGCTTTATAATACCATATTACTGATAATAACTATGAAGTGAAGTATTTTTTTAGTATTGGAAGTGTGTGAAGTATGCAGGGGTGTGTGTGGATTTGGGGAACTGCTGTGTTTTGTACCAGAGGAAGGAGAGTTTAGGAGAGGGAGAAGAAAATGAACGCTTCCTTTGGTAAGTATATATTTAGTTGAACATAAGATTGCACATATTCAGTTATGCATAACTTTAGTCTCATTGTTTTCTTAGTGTTGATGGTTCTGTCATTATTATCTCAGTATTGATTATAACTTGAGTCTCACTGTTGATTATATTTTGTCTACAGGTATGCGTTTCTGAAGAATGAGCAGTAGCAGCACTAGTTTATCGTACTTGTTAGGTAGTTTGGTTGTTTATTGTACTTGCTTAGTTCAGATGTTTATGGTACTTTAACTACAGCAGTAGCATATTGTTTGTGGTACGTAGTTCGGTTGTGTAAACTTCTATGTACGGTTAACCTTTTGTCTTGAAACTACTGTTCGGTTGTGTAAACTTCTATGTACGGTTAACATATTGTTTATGTTAGTGCTTTTGTTTATGTATTTTGTGGTTTTTAAATGTGTTTATGTTTGAATGTGTATGTGTATATGTATATGTATTTTGCGGTTGTTTAATGTGTATGTGTTTATGTCTTATGTTATAAGCTATGAACAAGATTGAACTGGAGGCAATTTATAGGCAGAGGTGGAATATTTTTAGTAGCGTTTCGAAAACGCTACTAAAAAAGGCTATAAAAAATAAAGGGTCGAAGTACATTTTGGTAACGTTTTATACACGCTGCAAAAAAAGAATTTAGTGGCGTTTCATAAACGCTGTAGTAAAACGATTTATGGTAGCGTTGAAATAAGTGCAACTAAAAATCAGGTATTTTTAGTCGCGGGCTTTATAACAGCGTTTATCAAAACGCTGCTAAAACTTTTAGTAGCGTTTTTTGAGCGCTACTAAAAATCAAAATTCTTGTAGTGAATTTTCCCTTTAGTATTATCTTTTTAACATAAGCAAATATTGCCCTAATAATTATCGTAGGATAATTAATTAAAATTATCTACATGTTTTTCCTAGTTATATTAATTTTTTGCTGTAAGTAATTTTTAAAAAGCAAAGTATTAGTTAAGTACATGTAGTTAATCTCTGCTCTACTTCTTCTTCGGAATGCAAATTTTTGTACAATAGGGAGCTTTCATGAAATTTACATACATACTCACATATAAAGTTGAAATATATAACGCATCTCAAATGTCGGTTGAATACTAATTATCTAATAAATTAGCACTAAAGAGAAATAATATGTAATTGACTATCTCATGAATTTTAATTCAAATAAAAAACTTATTATAATTAATTCTCTAGATATTTTGAGTTTAAATTAAATGAAATCAAAAAAACTTAATTCATTTATATTAATTACTTTAATTATCGCAAGATGATATTATTGCATATGATCATTTCAGCTTAAAGTTACCCATAAATATTACGAATAAAAACAAAAATAATCTATAATTCTCTACAAACATCTCTAAACAACAATAAAAATTCAATACAAAACATTTCATGGTATATTAACTACACCACTAAAAAATATAATAGTGTATATGTTGGTTGAGAAAAATAGTATTATATTTTATAGACAATAAGTTTAGTTTGACAAATATTACACAAAAGAGTTTGAGAAACAATTATTTCGTAGAACAGCTATTTAAAACTAAAGTATTAACAAAATTTTAAGTTGCATACCGGAGCAGAACAAAAATGTTGCCTTTACACTTGTAATTTTCACCTATTGCAATATATAACAATATCCTTTAAATATAATTTTAATTCTGACAATACAACAAAGCAACCATATTACAACCTTTCATTTACAACTAACACAAAGTAACAGTTGTAATAAGTATTATGTAACAACTGTTTATTTTAGCAGTTGTAAAAAAGGTACTTTTAACAACTTTTATTTTTGTATCAGTTGTAATATATGTCTATAACAACTGCTAACTTGTGCCCCTTGTAAATATCTATTTATAATAACCGTTTATTCATTTGTCTCCTTAAGTTACTTTTTTGCTCGATAAAAAATACAACTTCCTTCCCTATGTTTCTTTGGCCGCTCATTTTATTAAAAACCTGACCGCCAAAATTTCCTAAAAATAAACCCTAACCCCATCGCGTTTTGGGCTGTCTTGCCATCGACGGAGCTAAACCTCATCTGCTCACTGTTGTTGCCATCATCGATGAAACCCTTTACAAACTCTAACCCACTACTCTCCACCAAACCGCGCTCACATCGTTGCCTTCAACAAAACCCTCTTGTAGACGCTAATCTGATACTCTCTGCCATCTGCTTTGCTCGCTTTCATTACTGTTGATTATAGGTATTATATTATTCAGTTACTACGTTAAATGTTTCTAAAAATTGCTCTTCCTACAGCCTGATATTTTATTTGTTTTATCCAATAAAGTGCAATGAAATGATTAGTGAGTAAGGGTCATTCCATTTTCCTTTCTCTCCTCCCAACATCAGTTGCTTCAAAAGCTGAATAACGTGGGTCAAAAAATGAAAGCTAAAAACCGAAGAAATAAAAATAAAGGCATATGTATTATATATTGGTTACAGTTTGGTTTGTAACATGCGATGAATCGTTGCATTGTATCTATCTTCATCATTTATTTGTTGACAATACATCATCATCGACAGACAGGACATGCGGGTAAAGCTGTGGTGAGCGTCAGAACAAATATATGTTCATCTTTTTGTTGTTGCACCTATTCCTTGTGCCTTACCTTGTTGTGCACCTGACCACCCTGGTCTTATCTTGAGTTAGTTGTGTCCTTATATATGTGTTGTGCTCTAGTCTGTGTACATGTATCTCTGGCCTGTAAGTGCACACTGGTTTGAACTGAAATGATATTCACCTTGGTCGAACCTGGTTTGCATCTTAATATCTGTTGCACTTGTTTATTTTGCTGCCTTGATTTGTTAAAAACTATTCTAAACTGAATTATTTTGTTACCCTAGTCTGGACACTTTAACTCCGAACTTTGAAAAATGATTTCTAAATTTTTTATTTTTGAACTTGAATATTATAGTAAATATTTAGTTGTATAATCACACTTTCTAATATATATATGCATTCTTGTTGTGCAGACAGGATTCAAGGTGGGTAAAGTGTATAAGGATTACTTGTTAATGATACTTGCAGCTATCAAAAAATCGTCCATTTGTCCCAACTCTACTCATATAGTAGTATACCTAAAACTGGATAATATAAAGAGCGCTGAAGAGTGGAATGCTTTTGTAAAAGAAAAATTGTCGAAAATTTTTAAGGTGGTTATTTTTATTTTATTGATTACAACTATTAAATTTATTATATTTTATTATATCATATTTATTGAATTTATCTTAGGTAGGAAACAAGCCAAAAATTCAAAGGTATGAGAGCAAAGAATAAACTTTCACATACCATGAGCAGAAAGGGTTATGCAAGATTGGAAGAAGAAATGGTAAGAAAATATAAAAAACATAATCGGTGCAAGTTCCAAAATTTTAGTATTGCAATCCATTTGATGTACATTGATTATTGCTAAAGCATTTTTTATTTGTTATCACTTGTACATTCTTAAGATCTTATGCTATTTTTGCAAAAAAAGGAAAGTGCAACGTCTAATATTAGTAGAGACGAATTATGGTCCAAAGCCCACACCAGAACAAATGAAGAACCACCAAATTCAGTTGTTGCTAACTGCATAGTAAGGATAAGTTCAAATATATGAAATAAGCAAAAAAAAATTAAGCGACTGCAGCTTTATGTTATTGTTAATGTAGTATTTTTTTAATTGCTTAATATTGGCTGTTTTTGAATCTATAATCTAAGATAAAAGAGCATAATGCCATGAGTCAGAGTTCTCATGGAACAATTACTCAAGATGGAGTGTCGATGCTTTTTGGTTAGGAACATGGCGGACATGTAACAAGACTAGGTTTTTGGGTTGTACTATCTCAGCTACGTTTTCACCGGGCTAATTTAGGTGAAGTACATGCATTGCGAAACTAAGTTAGTGGCTTGGAGGCTAAATTATAGGAGCTTACTTTGATTATGCTGGTAAGTGTTAATTAGCTATGCTAATGAATATGTGACATGTCCTTATAAATTATTAGTTGCGTATGTAACGATACAATCTTTACACTGTATGAAAGGAAAGCAAACAGTTAATGAGGAAAATCCAAAGACTCCTCATGCTAATACGCATCAGGTACCATTTCTATATGCCTGTTTCTGGTGATATGAAGGCACTATAATATATCCATGTGGTTATCGGTACTCTTTATGTGATATGAAGGCACCACAATATATCCATGATGAAAAGATTGAACATGCTTACTTTGTACACCTCTACCACTTGAATGTCTGAGGTATTCTCCGGCAGTTTCATATATAATTTTTTTTCCCTTAAGTTTAATTTCAAGCAATTCCTTCAATGATAATATCCTCTTATTCCATTATTTTAAATCTTTTTTCATATTCTTTTGCTTCTTAAAAAATATAAAGAGGATTTCCTTGCATTGAAATTGACCATGCATTTTCTATTACGTCATTATAGCCCTGACAATTGCACCAGGCATTATTGAATCTGTAAGTGATATTTTTGGACTGAGAAACGTTTTTAACGAGTTGAATCAAAATTAGGCAATGAACACTTGATGAATGATTTTGTACTTGTGAATAAGAATCATAAAACTTTGAAATAAACTCATAGTTTACGTAGGACGTATCAATTTTTCGATGACACCAATAATTTCTTTCCCCTCTCTATTTGAATTTACTACCAAGATATTGCATTTCTTGTAATCCATAAAATTGAGTGGTGCTAAGAAAACCATCGCCTGCAATTTTTTGATACATTTCTAGGCCCAATTCATATAAAACAAAGTTAACTAATAAGGGAATATATGCAGTGCTTGTAATTTCTTTTATATGTTCCCAAAGCATGCTTCTTTCTGAATTCGTGTGCAACCCATACACAACCATTAGAACTAAATTTAGGTCTCCATTATTCTAAAGTTGGCTTGTTATAGCTTGACTGTCATTGAGAATAGAATTCAATTTCCATACATTGTTATCCCAACAAATTAAGATTCTACTTTTACCGTCTTCAATTTCATCGAAACTGTACCCCAATTAGGTCTAAAGCCTTTGATGAAAACATGTATATATTGTTGTTTTTATCTTTATGGTCTAAAAGAGAAAAAACTTTCATACTGGATATATTATGGTGCCTTCATATCACCATAAAGTGATATGAAATTTTTACCCTTAAATTTCATCATATATACTGGTGATATGAAAGCTTTTGCTCTTAAATTTCATCTCAAACATAAAGAGTAGCACCATGTATTGTACTGTAGTATTTCAAATATACTGGAATATATGTTCCACACAGATTTCCATTACTGTTGTATGATATATATCACAAATATTTCATATAGGCTGTAATGTAATATTTTTATTAAGAGTCAACACCACCTAAATATGTCACATGTAATTTTGTAATACAAATATATATCACATACTTTATTAATAATTTTACCTAACAATGCCTAACAAGTATATCGAGAACTGCGTTGTTTCAATTGAAAATCCTAAATTCACCAGCTACAGATTCCTTTAAAGTAGGTACTATTATAATTTTTGATTTATTATAATTAAGTGGAAGTTAAGATTTCAATTGCCATTACCTTTTGTATTTATTTTAATTTTTGTGTAGATGAATATATTTCTAGCTGTAGAAGCAGTTCATGTTCTTGCTCCCACCTTTCTTAGGTGGACGATCATTCAGTAAATGATGTTTCCCTGCAACATAGAAAATTGTAAGGGATATTGTTTTTCTGTTTTTTGTTAGGGATATCGAATGTTTCCTGGTGATATATTCAGGAAACTCCCTGCAACAATAGTCTAATGCATTCCTAAATCATTTTTGTGCAGTTACACCGTGAGAGAAACAATTTGACAATTCAAGAACAGCCTAAACGAGATGCAAGTTAAGCTGAAAATGGGTCCAGAAAATGTAAAATATTGAGTTGGGAAAAGCAAGTTGTTACAGAAGGAACGGTAGAATCCACTGATCCTAATTGTTTGGTGCACTTTAAAAAACTAGGAACAGATGGTTGTAAAGTTTGGGTTGATGTGACGGTGGATCCGGAAGCTTTCTTATGGAGGCCGAATTCCGAGATGTGTACTATTAGAGAAGCTGTAGGATCAATCGTGGCTTTCCATAAAGACTTCGTTGCCTTCGACTAGTGTACTTCCTTATAGGGTATATGTTGTTTCGTGATACAAAACTTTATCTTTCTTGTGTAATTTGTATTGTATCGTTGTATTTTGGAATGGTTATGTGAGAATGTTGTTTTGGTACTGTTTTAATTGGTGATGTGAATGATTACTTTAGATTGTTTTGTTGGATATGTATTGTACTTTGTTAGAATTTTATTATTTTAATATTTATGAATGAATATGATTCAGTTAGTCTCAGATGTATATTGGTAGTTTTGGTAAATTAATAATTGGTGCATGTAATTATTTTTTTGGGTTTAAATCGCAACTGTCGGTTGTAGTTTTAATAAAGTATATTACAGCTGTCAGAAAAAGTTGTAGAACATACAAAATCACAACGGTGAGTAACAATTGTAGTAGAGATTACTACAACGATTATCCTACAGTTGTTATCCTGCTACATTACGAAACTAGTGTGTGGCCCGTGCTATGCATATGGGAATTGTTAGACAACGTTGGTGTGGAGGTTGTTAGTTAAGGTCATATGGTAGTAAGTTATTTAATTTTTTGCTGCGCTTATGTACGAAATAACTAAAATGATTGTATTCGAAGAGTTGTTCGTATTAAATGCGTTGACTAAACAAAATTTTTGGACTTCCCATATGTGTGTTGGAAACATCGTGGTATATTTAGCGTAAGCCTCATTATCTACCATTCATTGTCCAAGTATGCAACAATATACATCACTTATATTTACCACTGTACTCTACTGTGTATTCAATATTGGTTGTTATGCCAAGAACAATGTTTTATGTTATTATGTGTTAAATATGTGAAAATGTGTTGAACCAATGCAGGTTACTTCGTGCGTTAATGAAAAGTGGATGTTGACAGCCGTTGTCATTTACTGCTCGTGGATAGAGAGAGTTAAATAATATAGAAATGTAGTGTAGACTTATGGTACAATTTAAAGTCATACAAAAAGCTTGAAATATTAAACTATTCTATTATGGTTGTTGCATTTGTTGAAATTGATACCGAGATCCCCAAATTGAGAAGCCCTAACCATCGGAGATGAAGAAGAAGGTATTGCGGTAGAGGAAGAAGAAGTGTTCGGCGATGATTTTGGAAGCTAGGGCTTCGTTCGTTCGGTGAAGTAGTTTGGAGCAGGTGCCTCTCTAAATTGCCGAGCGATGGAGGAAGACCAAATGAGATTTCTCCTTCGGTGGTGAGTTCGTTCGGAGGAAGTACTTCAATTTGGAGCAGTGAAGAAGACCGAACGAAAGCATGGCATTGGAGCGGTGAAGAAGACCGAACGAAATATTTCGTTCGGTAATTTGGTAATGCCGAACTAAATATTTCGTTCGGTATTTGTTGATCAAATTAGGAAGATGCAAATGCCGGTCCAAATTTTTCTCTCGGCGTTTTGCTGAACCAGATGCATGCCGAACCAAACCCCAAGGCTGCTATATAGCAGCTACCTCCCCTCATTTCTTCACTCTATAAAGAGGGGAGCTTCCGGACAACAATGGAAGCCGAAATTGAGAGCTAATTTCAACCAATTTCAGAACCATCCTAGAGAGTTAAAACTCTGCAGAATTTTGTCTGTATAGTAAATTCTTCTTATATATAGCCTCCAAAAGTGAATCAATCTTGTAACTCTAATCTTTCAGTGATTAATAAAATCTTCTCTCCTCAAGTGGACGTACACTGCCTATCAGTAATGGAACCACTATAAATACTGGTGTTATTTATTTTTCTGCATTGCATTGATCAGTGACTGTCTGTACTGGTGTTTATCTTTTGTTTGTTCCGTCTCACTACAATCACGATCCGGTTGTTTTCCGCTGCGTTGGGTTTTTTATTTCCTTAGACCGATCATCTGAAGGTATTTTCCCTATAGTTTTGTATCGGAGCTACAAGGTTGATTGAGGAGTGTTAGACGCTAGGCATGAGATGAAGCGACTCCAGTTGTTACAAGACCCTATACTAGAGGGATGTATATCGCGTCAGGATCACAGTTGGCAATTGAGAAATGGAATTGGGATAAAAACTTCGAGAAGTGGCAATGGAGGATGAAGCCTGTTCTAATGAGGAATGAAGTCTATCTAGTAGTGTTTGCCCCTGAGGAGTTGACGGCTGACATCTCAGTCGCGAAAAGGAAAGAGATGGAGAAATGGGCGTTTACTACTTTACAACTAGCTATGGGAGAGAATGTCATCTCAGGGATTAGCAGTGAGACCACTTCTAGGGGCATTTGGACCAAGCTAAAAAATCTCTACTTAAAGAAATCCCCGACTAACTGTCTGATATTACTGAAGACATTTTTCACCATGCGGATGAGAGAGAGTACTTCAGTGAAGGAACATCTTAATTTCTTTGATGATCTCGTGATGAAGATGAAGACTGTTGACTTGAAGATGGATGAGGAGCAAATGGCAATGATTCTTTTGTGTTCTCTTCTGGAGCGATACACAGGTTTCACTAACAGCCTTATCTTCACTAGAGACACATTGATAGTGGAAGATGTGAAGTCAGGCCTTCTATTTGAGGGCTTGAGAGATCAGATAAAGGAGATAAGTGAAGGAAGTAGAGGTGGAAGTAGTAGTCATAGCCTTTTTGTTGAAAGAGGTAGAGAAGATAAGAAGAATTGGCACTCTAAAGGGCGTTCCAAGTCCAGGAAGCCCGGTAATGGCAGGAGAGGAAATTCTAAGGACGGGAAGGGGTTTATCTGCAAGAAACCTGGTCATTGAAAAAAGGATTGTCTAGATTTGAAGAAGAAGGAAGAAGGCGGATCTTCATCATTTGCGGTGCATAAGTCTGTATCTGATGATGTGTTGTCTAAAGCAATATCGGATGTCTCAGACCATTGGGTGCTAGACTCGGGGGTGTCTTTCCATATGACGCCTAATAAGGATTACTTCAGTTCTTTCATTAGACGAGAGAGAAGATTTGTTCTTATGGGTAATGATGCTAGCTGTAGAGCAATGGGTGAAGGTACAGTGAGGATCAAGATGTTTGACGGAGTGATATGCACTTTGACATGTGTTCAGTATGTTCCAGGTCTTCGGAAGTCCTTAATTTCTTTAGGACAATTGGCATCTTTGGGATGTAAGGTAACTATCGAGAAGGACAGTCTGAAGGTTTCGAGAGGTGCACTAGTTCTTATAAAAGGAGATGTGTTCCAAAATCTGTATTTGCTAAAAGGAACCACAGTTCTTGAAGAGTCCTGTGTTGGAGTAGATAGTTCTCGTGCATTGGATGCCACAAAGCTTTGGCATCTCAGGTTGGATCATATTTTGGAGAAGGGCTTAGAGTTGCTTCGGAAATGGAAGATGATCAAAGGAGAAAGCTTCGACAAGATGGACTTTTGCCAGGAGTGTGTGTTATGCAAGCAAACTAAAGTATCTTTTGGAGTTGGACTCCATAGATCAAGGCGAGTACTTGAGTATACAGATGTTTGGGGACTGGTTGCTACTCCTTCTCTTGGAGGAGCAAAGTATTTTATCTCTTTCATTGATGACTTTTCTTGGAAAGTATGAGTGTATGTGATGAAGGCCAAATTAGAGAGTTTTGAGAAGTTCAAAGACTGGAAAGCGCTTGTTGAGAATCAATTTGGTTCTAGGTTGAAGGTGTTGAGATCTGATAATGGTGGTGAATTTGTCTCTAGGGAGTTCCTCGATTTCTATAGACAACATGACATTCAGAGACATTTCACTACACCCGGTGATCCGCAATCTAATGGGGTTGCAGAAAGGATGAATAGGACTCTACTAGAGAAGGCTCGTTGCTTGAGATTGACGGCGGGCTTGTCTAGAGGCTTTTGGGCTGAGGCATTATCAACTACGGTGCATATCATAAATCGAATTCCATGCTCAGCCATAGATGGGAAGATTCCTGAGGAGAAGTGGAGAGGTAAAGTAGTGTATCTTAGTTACTTCCGAATTTTTGATTGTCCTGTGTACGTTCACCATACAGGTGATGATAAGTTGGAGGCTAGAGCATACAAGGGCATGCTAATGGGATACACTGATGATATCAAAGGGTATCGAATTTGGAACCCTGTTGATCGGAAGATTGTTCATTCCAAACATGTTACTTTTTATGAGTCTGCTATGTTCAATCCAAAGGAGAAGCTACCTACAACATCAGAAGATTCTGATTGGCCTAAGGAGATGGAAGAAGTTCCCGTGTTCCAGCCAAATAGTAGAATTATTGTTGATGCTGTCGAGGAAAACATAGTTGAAGAAACATCACAGGATAGTCCACAGTTACCTTCTAGTAGTGCTAGTGATGTGCATGAATCTAGAGGAAGTTCAGTTCAAGGTGGAGCTGAAAGGAGTTTAGGCGAAGCTGTACCTATCCGGGTCAGTCGTAGGACTATTAGGCCACCCGAAAGGTATGGTAATTGGCAGTTTGCGAACCTTAGCCTTGGTGATTAGTTTGACTATGCCCTACATGTGGTTCTTGAGGAGTCGCTTGACCTTGATGAAGCTTTGAAGTCATGTGATAGTTCGAAGTGGATGTGCACCATGAAAGAGGAGTTAGAGTCGTTGAAGAAGAACAAGACTTCGGATTTGGTACCACCTCCTCAAGGAAGCCGAGCCATAGGTTGCAAATGGGTATTCAAGGTGAAGGATGATGGAAGATACAAGGCTAGACTAGTTGCTAAAGGGTTTTCACAAAGAAAAGGATTGGAGTATGATGAGATATTTTCTCCAGTAGTGAGGCATACGTCCATCCGCATTTTGCTCGTTATCGTCGCAGCTCATGACTTGGAGCTGGAGCAACTGGACGTGAAAACTGATTTCTTGCACGAAGACTTGGATGAGACCATCCACATGAAGTAGCCAGAAGGATTCGTTGTAGATGGAAAAGAAACTTGGGTTTGCAAATTGAAGAAGTCATTGTATGGACTTAAGCAGTCGCCTAGACAATGGTATAAGAGGTTTGACTCTTTTATGCTTTCACTTAGTTTTGATCGTAGCATCAAAGACGCTTGTGTGTACTTCAAGCATTTAAAGAATGGTAGATGAGTGTACCTACTCTTGTACGTGGATGATATGTTGATTGTTTCCAAGGATAAAGCTGAAATCGATAGTTTAAAGCGAAATTCGAAATGAAAGACCTTGGAGAAGCAAAAAAAATTTGGGTATGGAAATACAAAGGGATAGAAAGCTAGGAATTTTGAGCCTCACTCAAAAGGAGTACATTGGAAAGGTGCTTGCTCGGTTTACCATGGAAGGGGCAAAGGCAATCAGCACACCCATGCCTTTGCACATACAGCTTTCTAGTAAAGGCTCTCCGATCTCGGAAAAGGACAAGGCTTATATGATGAAGGTCCCATATTCAAGTGAAGTTGGCAACTTGATGTATGCCATGGTCTGCACTAGGCCTGACATTGCACAGGCGGTTGGATTGGTGAGTAGGTTCATGGAAAATCCAGGAAAGATGCATTGGAAAGCAGTGAAGTGTATCTTCAGATGCCTTAGAGGAACTCCAAACCATGGACTTGTCTTTGGCGGCAGAGGAAGAGATTTCAACTTGGTTGGATTTTGTGATTCCGACTATGCCGGTGATAGAGATCGAATGAAGTCAACCTCCAGATATGTGTTCACCATTGGTGGGACAGCGATCAGTTGGAGAGCGATGTTGCAGACGATTGTGGCTTTGTCTACTACAGAGGCAGAGCTCATAGCTGCGGTTGAAGTAGCTAAGGAGGCGCTTTATTTAAGGCGGTTGTTGTGTGATTTGGGCTTCGTATATGAAGGCGTGGATGTGTACTGTGACAATCATAGTGCAATCAACTTAGTTGAAAATCTGGCATTCAGTTCGAGAACGAAGCATATTGAGGTGAGGGAGTCGTTCCTTGTCTCGATGAATGATGAGAAGCTAGTTCGTCTTCAGAAGGTTCACACAAAGGAGAACGCAGTAGACATGTTTACCAAGTTGTTGCTTGTTGCTAAGTTTGAGCATTGCTCAGACTTGATTCGCTTAATGAAGTGCTAGGTGCCACGTGGTGGCACCGGGGGAGAGTTGAGATGGTTCATGGAGATATTTGTTTTCATGGTGGAGATTGATAGGTTCTACACGGACTGGGTACTTTGAACACTTTGTTGACGAGCGGTGGCCTTGCCGGAGTTCGTTGACATAGTGTAATGGGTGATGGCATTGCCGAAGCTCATTGGGAAAGTATCCATCGTTTGAAGCATAAAGGTGTAGATGGAGTTAGAAGGCTTGTATGGAATTCGGTATCAAGGTGGAGATTGTTGAAATTGATACCGAGATCCCCAAATTGAGA
This sequence comes from Allium fistulosum, assembly GCA_030737815.1. Taxonomy (NCBI): domain Eukaryota; kingdom Viridiplantae; phylum Streptophyta; class Magnoliopsida; order Asparagales; family Amaryllidaceae; genus Allium; species Allium fistulosum. The sequence continues at coordinate 789,739,902 of CM060902.1, read as the reverse complement.
AGCCCTAACCATCGGAGATGAAGAAGAAGGTGTTGCGGTAGAGGAAGAAGAAGTGTTCGGTGATCATTTTGGAAGCTATGGCTTCGTTCATTCGGTGAAGTAGTTTGGAGCAGTTGCCACTCTAAATTGCCGAGCGATGGAGGAAGACCGAATGAGACTTCTCGTTCGGTGGTGAGTTCGTTCAGAGGAAGTACTTCAATTTGGAGCAGTGAAGAAGACCGAATGAAAGCATGGCGTTGGAGCGATGCAGTAGACCGAACGAAATATTTCATTCGGTATTTGCGGATCAAATTAGGAAGATGCAAATGCCGGTCTAAATTTTTCGCTCGGCGTTTTGCCGAACCAAATGGCGCCGAACCAGATGTATGCCGAACCAAACCCCAGGGCTGCCATATAGCAGTTTACCCCCCCTTCATTTCTTCACCATATAAATAGGGGAGCTTTCGGACAACAATGGAAGCCGAAATTGAGAGCTAATTTCAGTCAATTTCAAAGCCATCCTAGAGAGCTGAAACTCTGCAGAATTTTGTCTGTGTAGTAAATTCTTTTTATGCGTAGCCTCCAAAAGTGAATCAATCTTGTAACTTTAATCTTTCAGTGATTAATAAAATCTCCTCTTCCCAAGTGGACGTACACTGCCTAGCGGGAGGGGAACCACTATAAATACTGGTGTTATTTATTTTTCTGCATTGCATTGATCTGTGACTGTCTGTTCTGGTGTTTATCTTTTGTTTGTTCCATCTCACTACAATCACGATCAAGTTGTTTTCTGCTGCGTTGGGTTTTTTTATTCCTTTAGACTGATCATCTGAAAGGATTTTCCCCAACGGCATTGTAATGCATCTTTGTACTATGTCAGTCGGTGGGTACTTGTTTACAAATGTAGAGTGCAGAAAGAAAACAACTGCTGGTTTTCAACTGTTTCACCGCTCTTGTGTTGTTATCTTCAAATAGCCACACCTCAGTGTTAAATAGCACTGTGGCATTTGAAATAGAGAGAAGAAAATGTAAAAATTTAGCACACTATAAATTGATAGTACTGTCTGCTTATGTTAAAACTATTATCATTGCATAAAATGGATCTCTGGTTTAATCAATGCAGAAATTTAAGTTGGACAGTGTATATGAACTATTCGCACAGTGTTTGGTTGATAAATTAAAATAGAATTGTAACATTCATGTCACAAACATATGTTAATAATTAAGAGTTAGTGATAGTTGATAACTAAATTCGAAGCCAAAATCTATAAAGTTGAAGTACGCGATGAGGTGAAAAATGCTTCACTGTAATAAGTACAGATAGAACCGTGAACTAAATAGAGGTTGAATCAAATGGATAAATTTTGAAATGGTAACATGGTTATATGATTACAAAGTGAACGTTGCATGGACAAAGGATGGTACAAAAACAAATATACATGATTTTTCGGACAAAAATCAAAGTACAAAAAGCAAGTAGCCTTTTCTTCACAGAGAACAAAGCAAAAATTAAGTAAATCATAAAATGTACTAAAAAAACAGAAACAACACAGGGCAGTCTGAAGATGTTGCTGCCAGAAGTTGTTTGACGTTGCGGTGAACCATTTCCATGCGTACTTCTTTCTTTTCTTCTCTGAAGTTCTTCCACATATCTTTTACTTACTAGCAGCATTTTTTGCATCAACCTGAAAATTAGATTAAGATACAAGTCCATTTGTATATAGGTTATCAGACAGAATCTTAATTAGATCATTACCCCAATCACTATGGCACAGTGAGCTGTAGTTCCAGGTCCGATGGTGTCGTTGCTTTCAGATTTCTTTTTAATGCAGAAACTCATTGGTTTCCTACACTATTTTATTTTTATACGTCTGTTAGTTACGTTGATAATTGGTATACAGTTTTGACTGTGTTTTGATGTAGAAACCTGCACAGCTTTCTACTTCCCTTTAAGCTCCAAATCTGCGTAAAGTGTGAATATCATCATTAGTTATGATAAATTATAATCCACGTGACATGGTAATGCATTTACCGTGATAGAGATTTTTACACGTTCTTCTGACTGTGCTTGACTTGGCAGTTAATTGTGTAGCGTCAACTTCGTAATAAGACCATTAAACAAACAACAGAAAAGGCATAGTCAAGTATACGTACTAAACTTCGTAAAAATAAATTTCAAGCCCCTTTAACATCTTTATTAACAGCCCTCTTAACAAACATTCAAACAATGGCAAACACTGATATATTTGACAATAAAACTTGCACATTTCACAGAAAATTCCGACATTTACATCAGGTACCTCACAAAAGATAGTTACATCAATATGTACATAACCATCTAGATCTAATCTACCTAGGAAAACATTTTATCTATAAAGACAAAATATTCTATTTGAAATTAATTGATCATCTTGCGTAATATAATAACACTATTAGACTTACAAAAACATATTACTTTCCTTTTAAGGCATCCCAGTCAATATGACTTATTGAAAATAGCCTGAGGTAACATTTGAATAAAAAAGTTGAAATTAGACTCGTATGAATCAATCTGATGATTAAAACTTTGCAATAGTATATGCATCTTCAACATTCGGTAACACTCTTCATTTTTAAAGTATAACATATGTGTTTAGTGAGCATATTATTTTGTTAAATGTTATGACCTAGCTTAACAATTTATCAAACAAGCAGACAGAAGAAACCATAAAGCATATAAATATAACACATACCGACCAAAGTATCTATCTAAGCTTCTAATATCCAATTAATATGTATATTATCACACTACAATCTGATGTAAAAATCAAATAATAAAAATAATTACAACAACGATAATAATAGTAATAATAATTTAAAAATGTTTGAGTTAAAAGACATTAACTTCAAAATTAGCTAGAGTAGAGGACGACAACGCACTACTAGAACTACGGTATATAGCCACAACATGGTTCCAACGACCGTCAACGGGAATTTCCAACGGCTAGTTATTTTTTAACAAGCCGTTGGTAACCATTGTAAAAATGCCGTTTGTGGCCGTTGGAAGCCGTTGGAATTATTCGTGTAAACCTGCAACAAGCTGAGAGCAAACCTCATTCTCTCCTCCTACCACAAAAAAACCCAAATCCTTCACCATCTTCCTCCATTCCTCCTCTTTTCTTGCTCCCAGCCTCCCCACGCAACCGGCAGCCACTCCGACGCCATCAATCAACACCAGCGGCCTCTCTCCATCCAAATACACTCCAAAACCAGGTTTTGCCTAAAACCCTAAAATTTTAAATTTTGCTAATTTTATGTTTAATTTGTTGTTACAGTTGTATTTAATGGTCTATTGATTGTTTATTATACCAAACTAAGTGCTAATTACAATTATTACCATCCAAATGTCCAAATTGTTTGTGTGTGTATATTATGCACATATATACATATGTTGATAATTTAGTGTAAATGCGCATTTGAGTTAGCGTTAAATTAGTTAGGATTGATTTAAATTATTTTGTGTATGTTTTGTAAAATATTAGGCAAACATGAATTAGTCGAATATTTTACGAACATGAATTGTATCTTTTACAAAATATATTAGCATTAGATAAGTATATAATTTAGTATATATATACACATGAATTATATATTTTGCGAAATAGTAAAAATCATATAATTTACTATATATTTAATAAAATAGTAGAATATAAATAAAATAATGCATAATATGCTTTATTTTATATATTTAATAAAACGGTAACATATAAACAAAATTTAAATCCCTTAGTGAATTTTTGGCCCCGTCTGACAAGTGTTGTATATGATCGTTGTATGAATATTCGTTTTTATTGCAAAACGGATATTCATATTCATCTGATACAATATTTGTTGGATTTGTCCATGTATTGGACAAGTTACAAACACTATAAAGTAATTACGTTTCGTAAATCATATCATTATAAACGGTTCACAAAATTTCGACGGCATTTCCTTTTCGTTCCTTGTGTACATGCATATGTGTACGATACAAGGAACACGGGGGGAAGTGCTGCCGAAATTTTGAAAAATCATTTATAATGATATGATTTAAGAAATGTAATTACTATTGTGTTTGTAATGGGAAGTAGGATGACCAACCATCACAAAAGGTACAAAAATGTAAACAAAATAGCAAGAAATATAACTTTGTATATAAACGAAAATGGATTATAAAAAACAGTAAAATCTAAATGTGTTTATCGAATTTGATTAATAATTTTTTTACTATTGATCATAGGTTTTACAGTAGGAAAAATGATCAATTATTTTATTGATCGGAGCTGGATGTATCAAAGAAGAGAAATGGGAGGCTCAATAAGTAAACATTTTCTTAACGGGGTAAATGTGTTTGTCGAATTTGCTTTAAGTAATATTGGAAACGGCGTAGAAATTCGTTGTTCATGTAGTATGTGCAAATTGTTGAAGCATTTAGTACCGAATATGGTTAGGATTCATTTGCGCCAATATGGTTTCGTAACCAATTATTTGGTGTGGGATCGTCATGGAGAAATTATAACACGTAACGAAGAACAGTCAATAGAGATCATTAGTGATGAAGTTAGTACGACGAATCTCATAGAACATATGGTTGAAGATGCAGCACGATCAATGTTCCCTACTATTGAAATTAATAACGACGATGTTAACGTCGAAGAGGAACCAAATGTTGGAGCGAAGAAAATATATGATTTATTGGATGCTGCTAAGAAACCTCTTTGGAATAGATGTACTAGCGGCACTCAATTATCGGCAACTGCAGAGTACATTGCAATGAAATCAAAGTACAACCTCACAGAAGCCGGATTTACGGCTGTTGTACAAGCTGCTAAACGCCATATGCCATCAGATAATTTAATGTGCGAAAATTATTATGAAGTGAAAAAACTTATGTCATCTTTCGGTTTGCCGTATCAAAAAATTGATACATGTCTAAATGGTTGCATGTTGTTTTGGAAAGATGATGTCAGTCTTCGGAATTGTATAATATGTAATCAAGAAAGATACAAACCAAGGAAAAAAAGGGAAAAGAAGTTTCATACAAGCGTATGCATTATTTACCTATCACTCCTAGACTTCAAAGGTTATATGCATCATCTGTAACAGTGCATCATATGAGATGGCACAGTGTGAGAACACCTGAAGAAGGTACGTTAACACACACATCTGATGGAGAAGCATGGAAGTATTTTGATAAGAAATATCCCGATTTCGCAGCGGAGAGCCATAACGTTAGACTAGGTTTGTGTACTGATGGATTTTCACCGTTTTCTCAGTTTGGTTCTAAATATTCATCTTGCCATTGGGACCGAAAAGGAAAGTTAAAACGTATCCAATATTTTTCGTTAATGGATATAAATTCAACACTAAAGAATACGGTGCTGAAAAATTAACAAACAATATCGGTGTATTTGTTAAAGGCAGTGATGATCCTAATAATCATATACATGATTTTTATGGCATGTTAACCTAGATTTTGCAATTGACATATTTTATAAGACCCGCAGAGGAAGTTTTTTTGTTTAGATGCAACTGGTTCAGCAATGTTCCAGGTTATGGTATTAACGTGCATCCAAATTATAATCTTATAGAAATAAAACATACCTCTCGTTATCAGCAGTACGATCCTTTTTCTACTAGCCAAACAAGCCCTACAAGTTTATTACGCCCCTTATCCGTCTCTAAAAGGAGAAAAAGCGGATTGGTCTACGGTTTTTAAAACCAAGGCGAGATTTACATTCGATGGAAAGAATATTCCAGAAGAACAAGCCTATCAAACAGATATCGAAGAAAATGTTGAAATCACAATTACAGACGATCAAACTGATTTTGGACAATTAAATGATGAGACAAATGTATTAGTCGAAGCATTTGAGAGTGTAGAGGAAAACGATATAGAACACGAGACCGAGTCTGAATCAGAAAACGACGAGGACTGAGTAATATCCGGTAATTTTTACAATTATTCACGCACACGCATCACATATCATCATCATCATTACATGCACTACCAATTAAAAATGACTTTATTACATATACCACATATCATCATCATTTTATCTATGTCTATAATTAAAAATGAAACTTTCAACATGTATTATGTCAGGCTCCAGACGTCGTAGCTCTTCTCGTTCGGCCGACGAGAGTAGTGGTGAGCCTCCGGCTCGACCACTTGTATATTTGCAGCCGAAGGCTGATGGAGCGTAAGTATCAAAATTAAAATGATAACAATATAAATTTGTTCATACATATATATACTTGTCTAAAGCTTTGTTTTATATTTAACACAGGGGATTTGATTTGGAGCCCACAGGAGTTGTGCTTGGCATTTCCAAGCAATCATATATGAGCAGGATGACGGATTGCTGGCCTAAGTGGAGTAAGATGCCTGACCAAGTCAGGGAGGCCATCTTGCAGGATTTTCTGGTGAGTTTATACCACTTTACTATATGAATGAGTATAAATGAACAATTAGTAATATTTTCTTTGTGCAGGGGCAAGTGGACTTGGCGGAGCCCGATGTCGCCATGGTTCAGCGCCACTGGAATTCGAAGGTCGCCAAAAATTACAGGGAGATAATGTCATCTCTTAAAAAATGGGGAAGAAACCGAACTGGATGGGCGCTTCCGTATGTGATTCTTGGATGAGTTGGTGGGAGACCGACAAGTTCAAGGTAAATCTACCAAATATATAGTTAATTATTTCGCAATTAGTAAATATAATATTCAATTTAAATTGCAGGTGGAGTCGGAGAGGAACTCTACCAATAGAAGTAGGAATCCTGTAACGCATCGTGGTGGATCCAAGTCTTTTCAGCATCACCGTGAGGACTTGGTAAATTTATCAATTACGAATCTAAACCGTTATTACATTTTATATATTAATCAGTTCAGTAATTAGCTATGAAAAAATAAAATATATAAATTATTTATTGCAGGAAAGATTGCTTGGACGTCCCGTGCCTATGATGGAGGTATTTACCCGCACCCACGCATCAAGACAAGCAGACAATGCTGGCAATATTACATATCAGTGGGATGATGATGATAAGGCGACGGCTGCATATGTATGCATATTTTAAATCTTATTTTATTAATAGCGATAAGTTTAAATCCTATTCTACTAATTTTAACCTGTAATTGTTTTTTATTTTAGGCAAAGTTTCAGGAGGCACGGGCAGAGCTGCTTTCAGAATCGGATCGCGATGAGTTGACGGTAGAGGAGCAAGATAATATTTTCGATGTTGTTATGGATCCAACGCAGCGGAATAGGCGCTATGGCTATGGAAACCAAGTGGTAATCTTATAAACATTGCAATATTATATTTAATAAATTAACCTATAGATACACTATACATATGATGATTTCTACCTGAGTTAGATCTAACATATACGTGATTTATAAATATTAGATAAGTAAAAAAGGAAAAATATACAAAGATATGTGATGAAAATGGATGAACCAAAAAAATATATATAAGAATACTTTTAACACCTATATATTGTATTAAAAAGAATCCATTTCCTTGTGGTATATATTCCAAGAAAAGGGTTCGCTATTTTACATTAGGAACCAAAAATATGAACCCAAAAAAATATATGCACCATTATCATTTAATAAAATATGCATTTCCTTGTGGTATATGCATTGCTTAAGATCACGTCAATTACGTTTCTATATTTTAAAATATGCATTGCTTAAGAAAATGATTATAATACAAATTTGAACATCTCACATTCTATTTGCAGGTTCGGGCAGCTCAAAAGACGTGTGACAAAGCTGAAATAAAAGAGTTTAGAGTCATGGTTAAGCAGCTGCAAGAGCAGGACCGTCTTCGCGCTATACAAATGGAGCAGCTGAATCAACGTTTAGCGGAGTACGCGCAGAGGCATGGTTCCTTCCCTTCGTCGTCTGGTGCTTCCGGAGGTGATGATGATGCTTGAGAGGTATGATGATTATTGTCTTTGTGGTTGGTTATTGTATATATTGACTTTGAGGTGGTGATGATTGTGTTTGATGGTTATTGTGTATATATTAACTTTGAGGTGGTGAGGTTTAAGTGTTTGCATTGTATATATTGACTTGAATATGGAGTTAGAGTTGGTGTTGGTGAGGGTTTTGTTGTTTATGTACATATTGACTTGGAGTTTGGTTTGAAAATGTAATGTTTGATGTTGATTTTTGGTTGTTTATATTGTTTGTGGTATAATGTGTTGGATATGTGATATATATGTGAAATGGAGTGGAAATAGAATGGAAATGGATATATATATTGATTGTGTGTGGCTGGAAGGTGAATGGCTTGCTGTTATAAAAAAAATTCATCCATATTAGCAACGGCTACCAACAACTCTTTGGTCATTTTAAACCAACGGCTTCCAATGGCCTCCATCGGCTAGACGCCGTTTGAAGCCGTTGGAATAGCCTCGTTGGTTTCGTTGGACGCCGTTGGAAAGCGTGAATGCTATTCCAACGGCTCCCAACGGCCCCCAACGGCTTGAAGCCGTTGGAATAGCCGGTTTCTCTTGTAGTGACGGTTACATGCTTTTCTTACTAAGCTTATTTCTAGCAAGTTGAATTAAATTTGATTAATATTCAAATAACAGTTGAAAACATAAAAGAAAATAAATCATATTTGTTTATTAGTTTAAGGCAAATGGCAGAAAACAATTATTACATGTCTGGTAGGATGAGAATAAAAAGCTTTTTGATACAGTAAATCGATTTCATCAAAAAACAAACATATTGTTGACCCAAGCAAATATAATATGGAAAATCCTTAAAATAAAATGAATTTGAACTATTCAAATTTGTAAAATAATTGGAAAGCTGCTGAAAAATTTAAGGAAGTATGTGAATCCCATTTGAAGTAGAAATTAGTATTTGAAATTGTACTTCAATTTGCATTGTCCTATTATGTTTCATACCATTTTATTATGGTGCAAAGGTTGCATTAGGCCAAATTATGTAGTACTGAAACAACATGGAAGGTTAGGTATTTCTTGTACTATTCCACCGATAGTAAGCTAATTCTGACAAAAGTTATAAAGTAAGAAACATCAAATATATCATAAAGGTTCAGATCCCATTCGAAATGAGAATGATAAAACTGATCAAGTTACCTTAATTTTTTTGCCATTTTTCCAAAGCACCATCTTTTCTAACTTGTCACGTATTAAAATAAGTACCAAATAAAGGGAAACCGGTCAAAACCAATTCAATTAGTAAATCAAGTATGATTAGAACCTTTTTAAAATAGAATTATACTTCGAAGAATTGTGTTAGTCGTAATCAAGCTTCAAAATATTGGGGTTTTCAGGGCAAGGCTCAAATCGAATTACCTTAACCGATGTGTAGAAAACTTAAAAATTAACTGTATGGAACAAACATGTGTTAATTAGAAAAAAATTAAATCAATGATGTAGAAGGGCAGAAAATAACCATTTATATGACATGTTTATATGATTCATTATTAACAATCGCATAGTTATATGACATTTACATGAGTAGCAATCATGTGCTTCAAGACCAAAGCAGTAAATGAGAAGTCGATGAAATAGAGTAACTTTTATACTGTATTGATTGAGAAACCAACATCAACACTTCATCTGATTGTGCTGCACATAACCAGAAGTAAAGAAACCTGAAAAAAAAGAAATATCGTAAATTCTACCATCTTTCAGGATCCACTTAATTTAACGACATTTTAAGTTTATGCTCATTATCAGCAATTTTACAGAGGGCAAAGTGAAGACTATATCATGTTGCAAAGAACCATGATTTGGGTCTACCAGAAAAATAATGGTATCAAGTAATATTTTTGTAACGACCTGCCTTTTTGGACGTTTTAAGCAGACACACACGTCAGACTCAAACCATTCAAAAGGGCAGGTTGTTATGGGGTAAATAAGAAAAAGCAGAGAAAGAAGGAAAACAAATACAGAATCTCGCTGCGGAATGACAAAATATAATAATCAAATAAACAGTTCATGAAGCTGTTTACAAATAACATTGATTAAACCTTTATAATACGGATCAGAGTCACATACAACAAGAATAAATAATAAATAAATGCAGCGGAACAACATGATGCAGTGGAATAAATATAATACATAATAATATTACAAATCTTCATCTTCATCCTCCAGAAAGCAGTCTTCGATAAACTGAAAAGCTCAGACTGACCCGAGCGAATTGAAAAAGACAAAACACTCGAGTCAGAACTAAAAGATCTTACGCAAGTTAAATCAACGGTAAATATACGTGTAACGGCGTCAGAGATGTTTATGGGGTTTTGACATCTCTTATCCAGTGTCTAACGTGGGTGTAGTAACTTAAGAGATGTTCGGGATTCCCATCTCCTAAGGATCCGTTAAACTATCTACTATGTAGTACAATACGCTATTATAATATGTCTACAGTAAAGTAAAAGTATTAAAATAGCGTTAAGGCGTTACCCATATCCCCCTTAACACATTTTTATATAATGTCGTAGTCTATACAGATACTGTAAACTCCACCCGCAAGTGAGCTATCAAGGAGCACTCCATAGGTACGACACAAAACAAACTCGTAGAAGGCGCGATAGGGCATGTGAACACGACACTCGAGGCAATGTCAGGGTAGATATATAAATTGCGGATCCGGACTGGTGGTAGCGCATAACATCTACTACCGCCCACCTCGGAACACACTCCCATAATCAAAATCAAGGGTGGCCACCAAATCAATCAGAAAGTCATAATATAGTATCGAAGAAGTGTGCCCGATAGGAGGAATGACCTCACTTGGCCTGGCATGACTCATGTTTTAGTCACATCTAAGCTGACTCATGGGAGTCAGGGTCACGTTATACCTCATACAGAAATCGTTCGCCAAACTATCCTACTTTATTTCTGGAATCTCCACCACGTACACAGTTGTTAAAGTGATTTTCGGTATTGGCAGAGTGTAACGACCCGCTATTTTGGACCATTCGCATCCATTATAAGTGTATAGGTAGACACTCATGCCAGAGTTGAATTGCTCAAAATACCGCGTTGTTAATTTAAATTTGGCAAAACTCAGCATATGCAGTAAATAAATCAATCACAGAATCACAGACACAGAGTAATACAATAATACGCAGCGGAATAGATAAAATAGTAGTTCATGAAGCTACTATATAAACATCAGAGTTGAAAATAAAATACAACAGAATATCTCAAATACAATGAAGTCTTCAGTACGAATAGATGACTTCTCTGAACAAGTCAACTAGAAGAGCTGAAAGCTGAGGCGATAATTGGATCTCCAAGGGAAACTCCAAACTCCAAAGGTGAGTCTCAAATGCTGTATCACTCGGTCTGACCCGAGCGTAAAGCAAAACACAAAACACTCGAGTCAGGATTAACATTCTTATACTAATAAATCCAACTCAAGTGAAATATCAACTGAAATACAAGTAACTTAAAGGATGTTTGGGATAACCATCCTCTAAGGGTCTTCAGAACTATCTACAAGATGGAAATATATAGTATACACCGTGGTCATTTCAATTTAATTTATACTTCAAAACCCAAATATCATTTCATTTCAAATATAATTATTTTCCCACAATAGTGTATATACATTTAATAATTTATAAAGTAAAGCATTTAATTTTCTCAAGTCTTGCAAATCGATTCAAATCAACTTCAAGTTCCAAATTCAAATTTATTCAAAGCTCAAATTCATCAATTCAATTCAGTTCTGAATATACCATTTAAATTTTCAATATATTTCAAAGCTTTAATATTCAACATTTCAAAGTTAAATTTAACAGTTTCATATAACACTTGTTTTAACTTTATTATTATTTGATCAGGGAATATTCACTAAATAATTTCAATATCATTTAACTAGCCTTAAATTTCATTTTTACTAAATATTTCCTTAAATTTATTTAAACAAGAATATTCATTAACTTACTTATAAATCAGACCCAAGTTAGAAATCATATCTTACATTTCAAATTTCAATAAGCTTTAAATTGGTTTAATTAAATAAAATTCTTTTCTAAATTCAAATTATCTTCCCAACCTTAACTTATTCAAATTTTTACCAAAATCTATTTTGAAATATAAATTTTATACTTAACATATTATATGTATTTAAATAAATCATTCCCATTTATATATAAAAATTTAAGGCTCAACATTTATTAAAACCATATATTTCTTTCCAAAACCATAGAATTCATTTTTAAAATATATATATATATATGGACCAACGGTGTCTGTATATTTATTTATCATATGGTTAAGTGATACGGATATTTATCATTTCAATCCGAAATTTAAATATATACGGGTAGGTATCATTTCGACCCGTAATCCCAATTTCAATTCGAATGAAAATCGCTTGGGTTTATCATTTCAACCCATAACGAAATTCTCCTATTCTAAAGTCCGTTCGGGTATGTATCATTTCAACCCATAGTGAATTCTATACTAACAGGGAACTTGCAGAGTGATAACAGATAATATAAAATATAACAACAGGCATATATCATCAATATAAATAACAGATACTGGTGTCAGATGTCATAGGTGAACATATACAGATAATAGTAATAACAGGCATATAAATACTAGATACTGGTGTCAGATGTCACAAGTGAACATATATAGATAATAGCATATATAACAATTTAAATATCTACAGCATCATATTTCAATTGTCGTTTCAATTGAGATCAAATTTAATAAATACAAGAATGTTAATCGTGAGTGATTGCTCACCTTTCGAGGCTAGAGAGATAGACAACGAAGCTGAGTTGAGTTACGAATCAAAGCGAAGAAAGATCAGCACGAATCCGACGATCAAAGCTGATAACGACAAATCGATGAAATCAAATCAGAATTTGGTTGATGATGATAAATTCAAACGAATAGTATATTATATTATTATCTTATTATTTCCTTTAAAAATCAATGTTTAATCAAACACATATATAGAAATCAACATAAAAATTTAAACATACATATAACAATATAAAATCTTTATATATCCCAAGATCACTTTATTAAACCAAACATATATTTAAAACATATACATTTATTTCAAATCAGAATTGAATCCCAATATGTACGATATACAATTGAAAACTAAATACACATGTATGTTATAATTTAAAAATCGATATTGTATAACATACTTTTAAAACAATGATACCATAACATATATACACTACAGGTTATATACTATATCATAGTTTTAGTATAAACAAACATATCACAAATTATAATATTCAGTTTGTAAATAAATATATAAATTCACAGCTAACTATAGTATAGACTAATACATATATTAATATATACTTAAACAGCTTCCAAACTATACAATTTGTAAAATTTATGGAGCCAACAGACCCGTGAAAATATACATATATAGGGGGAACACAAACCAAAGCAAACATGAGAAAATATACATATATAGGTATATATAACACATGTATATAGACTGACAACTATATGACTCCCTTTAAAATAAAATATTCTGTAGCACATATTTCATTTAAAATGTATGTACTATAACATTATGCGAACAGTGATTATCCAAATAAACTTATATATTTGAAAACACAACAGAGAATATAGTTTATAACATAGAAATATATTCATAAAAACCTGAAACATATTATACTTTATATAACTAACAGAAATGCAGACAACTACCAAACTTACAAATATAACTTGCTTTATATAATATATACACTAACTAGAGAAAATCATATATGAAATGAACTAACATATATCTATACTACTGTAATCATGCCCATACTGTAAATATATATATAAAATAGAATAGAATAAAAATGGCGGTGTACTGAGTTTCAAATCAAACAGGCTGTCACCAAAAATGTAAAAACAACTTATATAGTTTATATTTAAAATCAACAACTTACCATATAGCATATAATGTATATATACTACAATAAACTATGAACCAGTACGTAAGCAACGAAGGATGCAAGAGAGCTCGGGATGGTGATGGGTGTACTGGCACAGGCGGTGTCGGTGGTTGAAGTCAGGCCGAAGTGGAGTGGCGGTGTTTGGCCTGGTGGCGGCGGCGGAGGCTGTGGTCGGAATGGACGGAGGGGAGGTGGAGGTGACAAGGCAAGGCCAAGCGCGAGTAGCGCAGGCTGGGGAATGAAGGCCGAAGGACAGTTGTGGCAGCAGGTGGTGGACGGGGGCTTTGGCTCGGGTGGTGGCACGGGAGCAGTGGAAGGAGGCTTCGGCTGCAAGTTTGGATCTGGGCTCGGTGGAAGGGGTTCTTGGTGGAACGGAAAAGAGAGGGAGAGCGATGGGTAGAAGAGAGAGGGGAAGGGCGAACGACTGCTTGAGCCATGGTAAAATAATACACGTTATTGTATATATATTGTTTTCTCAAATGAAGAGAAGGGGAAGAGATAGTGGCCTCATGTACAACCGGAAAGAATATTGGATACAGTAATGATATAGAATAGTAGGAGCCGATGGTTTAGAAAATATAAAAGGTGAAGCAAGTTTCAAGGCAACAATAAATATAAAAGAGTAACAGTGGAAAGAAAAAATGCAGAACAACGTACCAGAGTAAATATAAACTAAAATGATGGGAATGGTAACGTACGTCCGTTGATTCAGCGAAAGTCATCAAAACAATTAATGGGTTGATTGGACAATAAGTTTCAAAATTTGAAACCGAAGGAGAATTATCGGTCACAATTAAAGGTACCGTTATAATGAACAGTTTACTCTTTTCGGCGTGTACCGGATCTCAAAATGCAGAGTTGAATATACCGTGGAGATCAGTACGACGAGACGATCAAAACGGTACACAGATATTAGTGGCACGATCATCCGATCAAAAGTCGATAATCGGTACCGAAAATGCTGCTATTTTGCCAGAATTAAGATAAACGAAGCAGTAGAAGTCCAAATTTGGAAAAACGAATTTCGCAGTCTGATTCAGAATAGTCTGAATAAATTTTCTCCTGTTGACATATTTTGGTTTCGGAAAACTTTTAAATTCACTGTTATTAACCGGTTTGATTTGAAATGAAATTTCATAGGAAAATAAACTTCAATATTATCAGATGGAAATTTACCAGTTGCTATATTAAAATAGACGTATTCCAAATAATAAATTTTTATTTTCAAATTTTATTGTTTAAATTTCACAAAATTTCAATTAATTTAATAAATAAAATCACTAAAATCTATGGGTCGTTACACTCTCCCCCACTCAAAACTTTTCGTCCCCGAAAAGGAAGGAGGTAGGAGAATAGAAACAACCAGACAGAAAAGATAGATTAAAAGACAAGGATAAACAATCAATTTAACTATATAAATTTTACTTGAAATATTCATTTGAAAACTTCATTTACAATTCAATTATTTTAATACCTTAATATTTTTCAACCCATTTGTAAAAATTCTTTTTTCTTTATAAGTATCATTTATAGGATTAAATAACACCTTTATAAATATATGTAAGCTATTTGAAAAACAATTATTTACATTATTACTATTTTTTTTCAAAGAAGCTATTGAAAACATTTAAATCCAAAATTCATAAATTTATTCATTTTTATCTCAAGATACTTTTCAACATTATTAATAATCAATAATCATTTACTTTAAATCTGTTTTATTTAATTATTAACCTCCAAAAATATTTATAAAAATTTCTATTAAACCATGTAGTCTATAATTAAACATTATTTTAAAGAATATAGTCAACAAGGAAAAGGAGGAGGACTTGGAAAACAGAATATAGGTGAATAAATAAAGCTGAGCAGATAAGGTAGATTCAAAGGAATAATATCGGGCATGAATAATTAATTCAAACCATTAGAATTTCAATTTCGAATTATTAATATAAAATTTCTTTGTTAGAAATACTTTTAAATAAAATATATTTTTTTTATAACGAAACAAATTTTATTTCGAAAATACTTTTATAACTCGATGTTTCAACAAGTTTATCCTTGTTCCTGTAGACTCTGGTAGTGCGTTGATCAGGCGCAAAACTAGAATTCTCCAGGTACTTAGTAGACCTGTTTCAACACCCAGTGAAAATACTGGAAAAACCTTTAAAAATAGATATGGAAAGTACAATCCAATCAAAAACGAATCGAATCATGGATCGCAGATACACAATGGTTACGCCTGGGTCCCCCAGGAAACATCCGTACCTTTTAAGCATTCACTGCCTTGCGAATTTCGCCATGCAACAAAACGGTGGACCGCAGGATACATAAAAATGGTTACGCCTGGATCCCCCAGGAAACATCCATACCCCGTAAGCAATCTCTGCCTTGCGGATTACGCCACTAACACGACCATAGATCGCAGATACACAATGGTTACGCCTGGATCCCCCAGGAAACATCCGTACCTTTTAAGCAATCACTGCCTTACGAATTACGCTATGCAGTCGAGTTCGTAAGACCATGGGTAACGCCATGGAATTCGAAGGACACTCGAGTATCATATCCGGAAAACCAAAATCAGAGAGAATAATATCGATAGAATGAATCCAAGATGTGGCCACAAATCGGATATCAAGCAGAAGGCACTTTCCATATCTTTACTTCGAAAATATGTATCATATAGTACCTTTTCAAATCACTTTCAAATATCGTACTTATATAAAATCCATTATATATAAGATTAAATTTTCAAATCAAATACTTTCCAAAATCAATAGTATATCAAATCATACTTATATAGACTTTAATTATATAAGATTTCACTTTTCAAATTGAGTACCCTTTTTCCAATCCATAGTTTTCGAATCAATTTCATACTCATACAAATCAATTCTATATAAGTTCGACAACTCCCAAATCAAGTATTTAGTAACATAAGGTTCTCAAATTTCAATTTGTTTCAATATCAGTTAAATTTCAAAATCATATACAATTTCACCCAATTATTTCTTCTCAATTTAAACTTCTTTAGTTTCAAAGTTTCCAACATAATAAATTCAGAAAATAATCCAAGTTTCTAAATCAAAATAATTAAGTCAAACAATTCATTTCCAAAATCAATGGTTTTCAAAATCATCTTATATTTACATAAGGTCCATCTTATATCAGGATCAAAATTTCAAAAATAAATTTCGCTGTATGAAGAGCCATATGGGATTGAATATCTTTGCTTTTGTGGGTTATATATCTTTGTAATTTAAATTGGAATTTTCTTTTAGTAAGCAAAGATATTTAACCCGACAGCTTTCAATTTCAGCGTCAAAATATATCAATGATATTAGAATATAAGATGTACATACCTCATCATTTCGCAGAATCACATTTGATCGCTCGCTCGATCACACAAGTTCGCTTTCGAACTAGTATTGTCCATTCGATTTCCCTAATGCGGATTTCGATATAGTTTCTCGACTAGAAGCCATCGGTCTCCTTGCATAGCCATACACTACGATAGAGAATTCAAGAATCAAGCCCAAATCCATATCAAATATTCGCCATCAAGAATCGAATGAAAAATCCTAACACGAAATGGTGTAATTCACCTCGAACTTGTGTACTCAAACAGGGATCAAATTAATTATGCGAATAAAACAGCATACGTACAACTTATATATTTATTCCAACTAGTTAAATATATAGTTTCATAAAGATGTTACTAAGTTAAAACATTTAACTAAACTTTATTCAAAATATTTGAAGACCAAATTCTTTCAAAACATTTCAAATCTAAATTCCATATTTAGAAAAATTCAAAATAGCCTTATTCGTTTATTAACAAAACAGTTTCAGCTTATTTAAATCATATTATTACATATTTTAAACATACATATCAAACTTATATGCTTTACTTCAAAGTCCTTAGCTTTTGAAAAGTTAACCTTGATTTGGAAGTGCTCGAACTTCAAAATAGTCGAAGAAATCATTTTCAAATTCAAGAGTTGGAAATCAGCAACAAATCAGTAAATCAATTTTAATAGATAGGGTTATATCAAATCCAAAACTCGAGGAATGAACACCGGCTTACTTCAAATCATTTCAAATATATATACATATATCTTTCGAATATCAAATCTTACTTTGAAATTTTAAATCAAAATTGGTTTTGCAAAATCACTCGCATAGCAAAGCTATTAAAGTGGCCTATCCCTCACTCTGAAACTCGAAAATCAATGTCGATGATGCGTGCACTCATCACCGAAATTATTTTCCAGCGACATAAGTGAGTTCTGGACTTCTATTTTCTCAAACTTCTTTTGAAATTTCTTTGAAATCATTCAAAACTTATTAAAATCATTTGAACATTTCTTATTCCGAAAATACTTTTAAATCATACTATTATTATATATTTCAAAATCTTAAAACCAATTTCAAAATACCGGAGTTCAATTCTCGAATTTCAAATTTCAAATCCTTTAGTTATAAATCATTTTTATATAAATCAATTTCTTATATAATTTCAAATCCTTTCAAAAATTCAAATTCTTATTTTTAAAAGGTATATATAATCCTTATCGAAAACATTTTCACTTTTATATATAGAATATAATCATACTTATAAAAATTTCGATATATAAAACAATTTCCAAAATACGAATAAACCCGATTTTTCAAAAGGATGATTCAAGAATGGATTTCAAATCAAAGATAGAAATTCAAATTAGAGGAACTCTTAATCAAATAGAATTGTGATTCGAAGATAGGCTCGAACGAAGATGAGATAATTAAATTTCAAAATAGAAGATGAATATACTTATATAAATCGCGGATGACCCTAGGGTCAACCGTGACTTCAGGAACAAGATCGATGCAGAATTCCAAGAAAAATCAACATTCGATCGGTGAATTAAAGCTAATTGTGAAGGAGTTTCACCCCTTCACAAATCATTCAAAGATTGGCGGGATCACCTATTCTTATAGAGATCATTCGAAGTGGAGTTATGTGTTACTTCAGAATCAAAAGAATACAAATAGGGAGAGACAAGAATGAATTTTGGAACCGCAGGGAATGTTCCAAAGTTCAAAGGAAAATCGAGTCAAAAGGAAGAAATTCAAACTCGAACGAAAGTGATTCTGTAAATAAATTTACTATATATGCTAAGTTTTGCCTAGAGCCAAAGCTCTGATACCAACTGTAACGACCCGCTATTTTGGACCATTCGCATCCATTATAAGTGTATAGGTAGACACTCATGCCAGAGTTGAATTGCTCAAAATACCGCGTTGTTAATTTAAATTTGGCAAAACTCAGCATATGCAGTAAATAAATCAATCACAGAATCACAGACACAGAGTAATACAATAATACGCAGCGGAATAGATAAAATAGTAGTTCATGAAGCTACTATATAAACATCAGAGTTGAAAATAAAATACAACAGAATATCTCAAATACAATGAAGTCTTCAGTACGAATAGATGACTTCTCTGAACAAGTCAACTAGAAGAGCTGAAAGCTGAGGCGATAATTGGATCTCCAAGGGAAACTCCAAACTCCAAAGGTGAGTCTCAAATGCTGTATCACTCGGTCTGACCCGAGCGTAAAGCAAAACACAAAACACTCGAGTCAGGATTAACATTCTTATACTAATAAATCCAACTCAAGTGAAATATCAACTGAAATACAAGTAACTTAAAGGATGTTTGGGATAACCATCCTCTAAGGGTCTTCAGAACTATCTACAAGATGGAAATATATAGTATACACCGTGGTCATTTCAATTTAATTTATACTTCAAAACCCAAATATCATTTCATTTCAAATATAATTATTTTCCCACAATAGTGTATATACATTTAATAATTTATAAAGTAAAGCATTTAATTTTCTCAAGTCTTGCAAATCGATTCAAATCAACTTCAAGTTCCAAATTCAAATTTATTCAAAGCTCAAATTCATCAATTCAATTCAGTTCTGAATATACCATTTAAATTTTCAATATATTTCAAAACTTTAATATTCAACATTTCAAAGTTAAATTTAACAGTTTCATATAACACTTGTTTTAACTTTATTATTATTTGATCAGGGAATATTCACTAAATAATTTCAATATCATTTAACTAGCCTTAAATTTCATTTTTACTAAATATTTCCTTAAATTTATTTAAACAAGAATATTCATTAACTTACTTATAAATCAGACCCAAGTTAGAAATCATATCTTACATTTCAAATTTCAATAAGCTTTAAATTGGTTTAATTAAATAAAATTCTTTTCTAAATTCAAATTATCTTCCCAACCTTAACTTATTCAAATTTTTACCAAAATCTATTTTGAAATATAAATTTTATACTTAACATATTATATGTATTTAAATAAATCATTCCCATTTATATATAAAAATTTAAGGCTCAACATTTATTAAAACCATATATTTCTTTCCAAAACCATAGAATTCATTTTTAAAATATATATATATATATGGACCAACGGTGTCTGTATATTTATTTATCATATGGTTAAGTGATACGGATATTTATCATTTCAATCCGAAATTTAAATATATACGGGTAGGTATCATTTCGACCCGTAATCCCAATTTCAATTCGAATGAAAATCGCTTGGGTTTATCATTTCAACCCATAACGAAATTCTCCTATTCTAAAGTCCGTTCGGGTATGTATCATTTCAACCCATAGTGAATTCTATACTAACAGGGAACTTGCAGAGTGATAACAGATAATATAAAATATAACAACAGGCATATATCATCAATATAAATAACAGATACTGGTGTCAGATGTCATAGGTGAACATATACAGATAATAGTAATAACAGGCATATAAATACTAGATACTGGTGTCAGATGTCACAAGTGAACATATATAGATAATAGCATATATAACAATTTAAATATCTACAGCATCATATTTCAATTGTCGTTTCAATTGAGATCAAATTTAATAAATACAAGAATGTTAATCGTGAGTGATTGCTCACCTTTCGAGGCTAGAGAGATAGACAACGAAGCTGAGTTGAGTTACGAATCAAAGCGAAGAAAGATCAGCACGAATCCGACGATCAAAGCTGATAACGACAAATCGATGAAATCAAATCAGAATTTGGTTGATGATGATAAATTCAAACGAATAGTATATTATATTATTATCTTATTATTTCCTTTAAAAATCAATGTTTAATCAAACACATATATAGAAATCAACATTAAAATTTAAACATACATATAACAATATAAAATCTTTATATATCCCAAGATCACTTTATTAAACCAAACATATATTTAAAACATATACATTTATTTCAAATCAGAATTGAATCCCAATATGTACGATATACAATTGAAAACTAAATACACATGTATGTTATAATTTAAAAATCGATATTGTATAACATACTTTTAAAACAATGATACCATAACATATATACACTACAGGTTATATACTATATCATAGTTTTAGTATAAACAAACATATCACAAATTATAATATTCAGTTTGTAAATAAATATATAAATTCACAGCTAACTATAGTATAGACTAATACATATATTAATATATACTTAAACAGCTTCCAAACTATACAATTTGTAAAATTTATGGAGCCAACAGACCCGTGAAAATATACATATATAGGGGGAACACAAACCAAAGCAAACATGAGAAAATATACATATATAGGTATATATAACACATGTATATAGACTGACAACTATATGACTCCCTTTAAAATAAAATATTCTGTAGCACATATTTCATTTAAAATGTATGTACTATAACATTATGCGAACAGTGATTATCCAAATAAACTTATATATTTGAAAACACAACAGAGAATATAGTTTATAACATAGAAATATATTCATAAAAACCTGAAACATATTATACTTTATATAACTAACAGAAATGCAGACAACTACCAAACTTACAAATATAACTTGCTTTATATAATATATACACTAACTAGAGAAAATCATATATGAAATGAACTAACATATATCTATACTACTGTAATCATGCCCATACTGTAAATATATATATAAAATAGAATAGAATAAAAATGGCGGTGTACTGAGTTTCAAATCAAACAGGCTGTCACCAAAAATGTAAAAACAACTTATATAGTTTATATTTAAAATCAACAACTTACCATATAGCATATAATGTATATATACTACAATAAACTATGAACCAGTACGTAAGCAACGAAGGATGCAAGAGAGCTCGGGATGGTGATGGGTGTACTGGCACAGGCGGTGTCGGTGGTTGAAGTCAGGCCGAAGTGGAGTGGCGGTGTTTGGCCTGGTGGCGGCGGCGGAGGCTGTGGTCGGAATGGACGGAGGGGAGGTGGAGGTGACAAGGCAAGGCCAAGCGCGAGTAGCGCAGGCTGGGGAATGAAGGCCGAAGGACAGTTGTGGCAGCAGGTGGTGGACGGGGGCTTTGGCTCGGGTGGTGGCACGGGAGCAGTGGAAGGAGGCTTCGGCTGCAAGTTTGGATCTGGGCTCGGTGGAAGGGGTTCTTGGTGGAACGGAAAAGAGAGGGAGAGCGATGGGTAGAAGAGAGAGGGGAAGGGCGAACGACTGCTTGAGCCATGGTAAAATAATACACGTTATTGTATATATATTGTTTACTCAAATGAAGAGAAGGGGAAGAGATAGTGGCCTCATGTACAACCGGAAAGAATATTGGATACAGTAATGATATAGAATAGTAGGAGCCGATGGTTTAGAAAATATAAAAGGTGAAGCAAGTTTCAAGGCAACAATAAATATAAAAGAGTAACAGTGGAAAGAAAAAATGCAGAACAACGTACCAGAGTAAATATAAACTAAAATGATGGGAATGGTAACGTACGTCCGTTGATTCAGCGAAAGTCATCAAAACAATTAATGGGTTGATTGGACAATAAGTTTCAAAATTTGAAACCGAAGGAGAATTATCGGTCACAATTAAAGGTACCGTTATAATGAACAGTTTACTCTTTTCGGCGTGTACCGGATCTCAAAATGCAGAGTTGAATATACCGTGGAGATCAGTACGACGAGACGATCAAAACGGTACACAGATATTAGTGGCACGATCATCCGATCAAAAGTCGATAATCGGTACCGAAAATGCTGCTATTTTGCCAGAATTAAGATAAACGAAGCAGTAGAAGTCCAAATTTGGAAAAACGAATTTCGCAGTCTGATTCAGAATAGTCTGAATAAATTTTCTCCTGTTGACATATTTTGGTTTCGGAAAACTTTTAAATTCACTGTTATTAACCGGTTTGATTTGAAATGAAATTTCATAGGAAAATAAACTTCAATATTATCAGATGGAAATTTACCAGTTGCTATATTAAAATAGACGTATTCCAAATAATAAATTTTTATTTTCAAATTTTATTGTTTAAATTTCACAAAATTTCAATTAATTTAATAAATAAAATCACTAAAATCTATGGGTCGTTACACAGAGAGTATGACAATATCCGATCTCGGTCTCTTTAACAACCAAACGCTTATTTCACACCGGATGGTTCTTTTACATGTCAAAAATGTCAATTCGCAATTTATATCATATTCAATTTCAAATCAAATCTCTTTCGAAATCATATTCACTCTCAAACCATATACACTTCAAAAATCATATTCGCTTTTGAAATTATCTATAAGATAGGCTAATTAAATTCTCATTTCAAAATCATCATATTTACTCAAATATGTTATTTCACAAAAAGGTATCAATTTCAAATTCCAACTTAGGTTGTATCATCATCAAGGATTTAAAAATACTTCAATTTTACGCAGTCTGAAATTTTAGAAAATAGTTTAGGTAATTATAAATAGTTTATATAGTTTTAAAATAGCTTAAATAGATTTAAAATAGTTTAAATAGTAAAATAGTTTAAATAGATTTAAATTTGATTTAATTAGTTTTAAAATGATTTAAATATATTAAATATGGATTTAATAGGTTTAAATTATATTAAGTGGATCTTTATATATATTAAATAAATTTCATTAGTTTAAAATTGGTAAAATAGATTAAATTGGATTAAATAGGTTATAATAGATTAATATAAATTAAAATAGTTTAACTTGATTAAAATAGTTAATTTAATGAAATAGTTTAAATTAGTTTAAAATAGATTTCAAAGTTATATCCAAACATTTCAATAACTCAATTCTGATAGATTCATTTATTTTTGCCACTTCACTTTGAAATTCCAATTTAAATAAATCATTAATCAATTCCAATTTCAGCCTTTACGTTTGGATTATCGAAAATAATTCAGTTTATATAAATCAATTTCTATTTCAAAATACCAGTTAACTGAATTCAAAATTTCAAAGATTCAAAATCATTTAATTTAACCAATCCGGTGTCCGTACATAATTCTCTACCCTAGGGTCAAGTGATACAGATATTTATCATTTCAATCCGCAATTTAAATTTTTACGGTTATATATCATTTCAAACCGCAATCCCGAATTAAATAAAAATCCTTAAAATCGCTCGAGTCTATCATTTCAACCTATAACGATTTTTCCCTAATCTATAAATCGTTCGGGTATGTATCATTTCAACCCATAGGGAACTTGCAATATTATAACAATATAAAGTACAACATCCAGTCATCCAATATCAACAATCAAACATACATCACAATCATCATCCAGATCAACCAATAAACATCAATAAATAACTGATAATCAATACAGGTATTAAATTGACAATTTAAAATTCAATATTAAATTAAACGATGATTAAATGCAATAAAGTCAAATTTAACCAGAATGACAATTTAAATATACCAAACATCGATCAATAAATTTCTAATCACATCATAAATTTAATTTAACTAACATAAGAAATTTTAGAAGTTGTGAGTGGGTCAAAACACTCACCTTCGATTTAAATCGATTTGAAATTCAAATAAAGGCCCAAAATTAAACAGTCTCAGAATTCGCCCAAACCAGCGTCAAAATGTCCGGAATCTCGGTACGATCCTAGCGAGACAAACCGCACATAAATCCGACCTCGTATGCGAAAGTTATGGTAATTAGAAGATTAAACGATTTATATTAAAACAAACAAACAAAAACAAAATAAAAAAAACTATACGTACTTGCCACGTCACCAAGCTTTTCACATTCCAGAACCCTAGCATCCTCGTGAACGAAAACTGAGTTGCCACCCTACGCCAAACTTTGACCACCAGTGCCACGCGCCACGACCACCTGACCAACGATCAGCTGCTGCGGTGGGCCCTCACTACTCATGCCGCACCCCCCCCCCTGTAGGCGCGCAAGCCTAGCTCGCATTCGGCCGTGACGTGGTCGCCGCCGCTTCCCAAGCAAATTCTGGCGAAGTCCAGCATCTCTGAGACTAGCGGTTACATCCCCGAGACCTGCTCGACGAGCTCTACCACCCTGTGTCCTCCGATCGTCGCCAGGACGCAGATCCACCGTTGGATCGTCGAAACTTCAATATGAACGGTCGATGTTCAATCTCGATTTCTGGACGAACGGTGAATCCGATTGAGAAACGAATCACACCAGTGAATTACGCTCGTCTAGAGCTTCAAAACAGTATATAATTTGATATGGTTTGGAGGAGCTTGATTTTGGAATTGAGTTTGAAATTGAATTTGCAATTTGGGAATTAGAGTTTTGTAATTGGATTTGAGTCTGCCATTGGGAAGGAGAAGTAGACAGATGAAGTTGTACGTATAGAAAAATGAAATAAGAAATAGCTAGGGTTTATAACGGGCTATATATAGGCAGATCCGAAATAGAAATGAATGGACAAGATTGATTTGAAAGTTAAACGATAGATGACCAGAAAAGCCTGTTTCGTTTCCGAAACAAAAATGGGTCATCCCATATATCAAAATAGATGTTTTCGATATTTTTAAACTCAATGAAACAGGTTTCAGGTCCAAATTCCATTGTATGAAAAAGTTAGCTTAAAATCAGCTTATTTCAAATTGATTTTAATTAAATAAATTTCTACGCGTTTCAAGCCCGTACGATCAAACGACAAGTCCGATCGCTACAAAACTTGAAATCCTACAATAATTCATAGTTACGGATCCGATGAAACTGGTTTCGTCGAAATCCGAGACAGTTACAAAATGGTTATTTTCACATTAATTAAATAAATTAATATTAAATAAATTAAATCACCTTTTAATTCAGTATTTATAAACTAACAATTTTCATCACTTTTGATTTCTAAGACATCTATAATAGTTTAAAACAAATTCACATATTAATTCAATGCCAATTATTTTACTAATTACAGTGTTCTATTTTAACTGTAATTAAATCCTATTAATTATAATTTAATTCCAATAAATTGATTTAATTTGATCCCAGTCTTTATATTCAATCAATTATTACTATAATAACATAGTTAAAATTTGTTTATATCATGTTAGTTGTTACACTAATATGCTACAATTTCCATCTTTTATTTGTATTGACTATTATATTTCCATTATATTGAATTTTTGTCAATTTTATTATAATTTAAAATCTCAATAAATTAATTTGTGTTTGTTTCACTCTTTTATTTACATCAATTATTTCCTTATGAATAAAATTAACATCTCTATACATTTTATTACATTCAAACTTTGCAGTTATTGTCTTAACTCACATAAATGTAACATTTAATTTCATTTAATTATAACTGATTTTCAATTAAATTTAACATGCTAAATAAATAGGTAACATATAATAGTTTATCACCATTAACTTTAGTCCATTAATAAGTATATTATTTACAACTAGATGTTATAATTACTTACATAACACTGATTTTATACAATTACCATTAATTATATATTATTTCATTAATTAATCAACATTTGAATTATCAATTGCTCATTTAATCCACATATCAATTAATACACACATTATTACAATTAATTTACAGTTTATAACCAATTTTAACTTTTTAATCATTTCAATTAATTGGAATTACATTCAAAACAATTATAAATTACCTTAAATTATTCCATTTCATTCTCGTTATATTCTTATTATTAAATCACAATTTTTATTTCTTCCAACATTAAGTCACAAAACCTTATTAAATTAACCATTTTTAATTATCGAAAATTACGGGTCGTTACACTTTTTAATCTTAATTGTCGTATTATTGATATGATTACACATAACACAGTGCATTATATATTTTTATGTCAGTAAATAAAAAATAACCGAATAAAAGAGAGCAAAAATGTATAGGATTTTTTTGCAGATTTTAAATGAAAAACTGCCATCTGTTGTGCATTACCTAGTTTTTCCACAACAAAAAACTTACATGGGACATTATAGTTAAAAACATGAAGGTCCAACCAAGCTATATATTCTGTGAAGAACACAGAATTGGTAATGTTTCAATCAAAGTTCAGGTAAAGGTCTACAATTTAATAACAAATAATGCATGGATGATTGTGGTTCCATAGAGCATCATGATCATCTGGTAGTGAGATGGCTGATCAACTCAAACAAACCGTTTGATATTTGCATAAAAATATAAAGGGAGGAGGTTGTGAAAGTGGCTGCCATATCCAACACAAAACTATTACTAATTCTTATTGTCACAATACAATATCATATTTTTATATTTCTTGTATGTTACTCTTCATAATTTAGCAGTTTCATAGCCATATAATGGGCAATTAGTTCATTTCTATAACTTTTTCATCCTTTGTTTTAAATTAAAATTTATGTATGACAGCAGTGAAATATGTTTTATTTGGCTTATCTACTTAAATTGGGTAATCTGCGCATCGATGTAATAATGCTTGTTGGCAATAGAAATAATTATTTATCCTATTTTCTTATAATATAGACGTACATAGAACTCGTGACCTTCAACAAAAATGTTAATTTTTACTTCCAAAAAATATATAAATACAATGAAATGAAATAAGACAGGAAATTTGAGAAGAAAACTATTTACTCATGTTACTCTCACTGTGTTAAGCTAAAAAAAACTAACTGAAACTGCACAAAATATTTTATTAAACATGTAATTACAGAAGCCAAGAGCATTAGTTTAGCCTCGGTTACAGTATTCAAGAAACAGACCAATTGGCTGAACAACATAAGGGGAAATAAAGAGTACAAACTAATATGGATTGAGAGATCATAGAGAAATATAGAATGGAAACTAACAATAAAGCATCTTCACTCCATACTGAGAACAACGGAAAGTAAAAAAATAAAAGCGAGGGAACATAATATATGCAAAAGGATGGTAGTTAGAAACAGTAAAATTAAATCAGGAGATTCATATGGAAAACATTTACTCATATAGTTTGCTATTCAGTTTGTTATTCAATCATTTTCAAATAGTGGGAATATAGTTTAACGTGTAGAAACTTTTTCATTAGTGCACTAAAAGGTTCCATATAAACACCTATATAATATTTAAGCTTGAATGATTGCAACCAATTAATGTACGCAGTTTGTAAATGTATTCACTGTATAGAAACACTTCTCATTGCATACTAAATGTGTTGAAAACAAAGTTATAATAGATTTCCATGATATTAAATACTTATTCATAAATAACTGATAGTTTGGTAAATTCATCAAACACCTAATACGCATAAGGACTAATTAAGATAAGAAAAGACAGAGTAGCGTCGGATGAAAGGGATATTAAAATGAACAATGGTAACAACTCCTATTTTGTAACAAAACCACATATCTACTTCATGTTTAATCCATAATTGAAGAAAACAGGGAAGAACTAAATTCACATTCAACTGCAAGTCCAACAACACTTATAAAATTTAATTAATAAAGCAACCCGGCAGTAACGTTTCCCTGCTCGTACAGGACGAAGGCAAAGAATGGCAACTACATCATATCGTCGGAACATAGTATGAAAGTAATGTAATTACAAACATAATACGAACTAAGTGCTCAAATCCATAGAATACCGAACTGAAGGAAATGGTTAATAAATGACCAACCTGGAAAACCCTAATTTTGACAGTCGTTGTTAAGGTCAGCGACCGAATACCGTCAGTGACTCAATGACCACAAATGTGTTGTAGGATAGAGTTATTGAAAGGGTAAACTGTAACGACCCTGATTTTTTAGCCCAATTTAAATTTTTAAATCCATCGTTTTAATATAAAATTTTGAAATTTCTAAATAATCTCAATTAACATCCAAACTTTGTTTATAAAATGCGCCTAGTTGGTTATTGATATGGGTAAAGTTTCGTCGTAAAATATCGCAGTAAAATTCCGTTCGCGTTTTATTGTATATCAGTTCAATTTAAAGCGCGAAATTTTTTATCTTCCGAACCCGAATATTTTTATATAGAAAAATTCTAAACCATCTTTTGAACAAGGCGTCATTTTTCGTTTTTCAAAATTCGGACTTCTTTAGCTCCGTCGATCTTATTTTTCGGCGTTTTTCCTGTACTTTCCCCGATAATATAAAATTCGAAATTTTGTAATACAAATCGTACCACCATTATCTGTGTACCGTTAGAAGCGCCTCGTCGCGCTGATCAAAACGGTATATTTATTCGGACAAATCGGAGTCCGACGGAAATCGTCACGTTAATTTAACCGTTCCGGACGGACCGGTTAAACAAATTGCAGACCGAAATTTTAGCCCGTATACATTCAAAATTTTGAAACTAAAGTCAGCTGATGCATTTAAGAAAGTAGTTGGAAGACGAGAGTTGGCATTGGAATGGGGTATGACGTTTCGGTATTCGGTGATGAAATTTAGTGATATGAAGCAGTAAATTTAAAAGAAACTTATTTCTCATGACTCATCACATTTCCACTGTTCCACTTTACAAAAATTTCGAAGGCTCAGGTACTTCACTCCTCTTCCTCTTTTTATTACCCTCCATTTGCATCAGAAACTATGAATTCCCACTGCTTCTCCCTTCCACACGCATACTCACAGCCTCCGACCTCTTCTAATCTCCCACCGATCACCATCTCAACCTACTCGACCACTTTTCTCTGCCCTAACCATGCCGTAGCTCCTCCAGCCATAACCGAGTCGCGCTCACCACCCTCCTCGAACCGCGCGCGCCACTTTCACCACACCCAGACCCGCCTGCGCCGATTCCGCCTTCCTCCAGTCCCGTGTGCGCAACCCAGACCTCGTACCACTCCACGTCACTGCCCAGTTTTTCCCCGCCGGCCCCGTTCCGTAGCTACACCCAGCAGGCCACGCAACCGTGTCGCCTCCAACTTCCCTCCGGCCTTCCCACGCACCTCCCCACTTCGCCGTCCACCTCCCAGTCATCGGCTGCCATCGTCCTTGCCTTGTCGCGCCCCCACCCCAACCTACCGTGTGCGTGTTTTGATGGGAATGCGTGCGTATAAATGTGAGATACCTGCGTGTGCTTTGGGTGATGGGTGCGTGAGCATGAAATACATGCGTATACATGAGTGGAGTTTAATGTGTCATCTTTCAAAAACTGTTGTATTTTTTTAGTCTCAGTTATATAATAAAAAATAAAAAAGGTGGGCAAAGGAAATATGCGTGAGTGGAGTTTGCAACAAGTAGGGGAGGGAGGTTTGCTGCATTATTTTAGTCTCGGCCGAAGAAGAAAAGAAAAAAAAAAGGAAAGAAAGGTGCGTGCGTGTCATAGCATGTGGGGGAAGGAGTTTGCTGCCTATTTTCTAGTCTTGGCCGAACGAGAAAAAAAATAAAACTGAGATTGGCTAATAGTTCTAGATTTTGCTGAAAAGTATTTAAGCAAATATCTTCTGGTTGCCAAAATAGTAATCCAGTTTCCTTTACTTGTTGTTGCAGCAACCGACTGAGCTTCTTTCGCAGCAGCAAATTTTCAGCTTCATTCTTTTCTCCGTCTTTGGTAACCGCATTTATATAATTTTATAAATTATATATAGACGTTCATTGTATTAATATCGTTTTCTTTGGTCGATATTACAGTGTTCGTTGTTCATGCTGTACCGACTCTATTCTTACTTCTTTGTGCTTCGCCGTCAATTTCTTTATCCACGAAAGGTGAAATAAATTTTCACGACACATATTCTCATGCCAGTTTGTATTGTTGAATGATTGTTATGTGATTAAATTGAATAATGATTGCTATTGTTAAGTGACAAATAAATTGCAAGTTAAATTTGATATAGGATAGTTAACGAATTAAAATTTGGATTATATATGTCGAACTTTGATTTGTTAAACTTGACCCCCTTCATATGTAAATTGGTTAGTAAAACTTGACCCTTTAATTTTTAAGTTAATGGACACGTAGAATTTGATAAATCTCACTTTGGACCTTTGAACGTATATTTGATTTATTGTTGTAATATTGAAATTGAAATTGAACGATAAGTGCAAAACCGTAATGTAATAATCTTTAATCTGCATGAAATGATAGTGTAGATTTTAGGAATAATTATATTAATTTGCATAAATAACAAATGCAAATTAATACGATTATTTCGGGATTATTTAAATTGTCGAATTGTTGTGGATGGATGTTATTGCTTGTTTATTTACTTTGACACCATCCCAGTTATCACACTGCAAGTTCCCTTTGTATGCTTTGATTTTTGAATTGTAATGGAATCGGGTTGAAATGATAGATATCCAAAAAACTTTGACTTAGGATAGAAAATTAAATTAAAAACGATTGGTCAACGTTTTATTTTTAAAATAAAATGAAGTTTTATTTGACTAATAACAAGGTTTTGAATTGAATTTGGAATTTAAATTCAAATGAATGAAACTGTGAATATTGAATTTGAAACAAATATTAACGTTGTAACTGACAAAAGGACATTTTCTAAATTTAATTATTTAATAATTAAATTTAGAATTTTAATAAGTAAGTATTGAAATTATTAATAACTAGGTTTTAAAATGTATTAATAATCAAGTTTTCTAATCATTAATAATTAAGTTTGAAATGATTAATAATTAAGATTTGAAATTATTGATAATTTGAATAGATTGAATTATTTAATGATTAAATAAAATTGAATTGGATTTTCTTATTAAGAGAAGTCGAATTTTTGAAAAAGTGAAACTCATTTTTAATTGAGTTTTGAAATTTGTAATAAAGGTAATAAATGAATTAAATGAATTTCTTTAACAAGAAATAAAATGCGTTTTATCGAAACAAACGAAGGTTTGAAATTAAAGAATTGGATTCGACAAAAATTTAAATTGAATAAATGTGTAAGCTTTGATAATGAAGTTGAACTTAAGAAAATAATGACATGAATCGGAAATTTAATTGAAATTGTTTAATGATAAATTAATTTAATGAATATCAAATGAAATCGATAATTGAGCTTAAATCGATGTGGACGTTAAATGATTTTTGAATAAACTTATATATGAAATTAAATGAATATTCGAATTGTTTTAAGAATTTGAACTTTGAAATTTGAATGATAGAAATTTGTAATGAAGCTGTGAAGTTATGAGATGTAATTTTGGAAATTGATTTAGAAAGACTAACGAAATGTTGATTTACAAATTTCAATTGTAATTGAATTGATTTGATTTTTGAAATTTATTTAACGACCAATCGGTAAATAATTACGAAGGTTATTAAAGGAACCGGAATCGGTTAGGGACATACTCACTGTCTAAACCGAAAACCACTTTAATAACTATACGCGGAGTATGATCCAGAATGAAGTGGTTGGATTGATGAACGCGATGACCGAAGAAAGTGAACGATAATGGATAGCCTTGACACTTGTGTCAAATTGAAAATGACTAAAACAGGAGCCGTGCCGGGCCAAATGGGAGTTAGCTACCTCGAGCGAACACACTTCTTCGTAAACTACTCATTACTTTGTGATTGATTGGTGCGCACCCTTGATTTGGGAGTGTTGTTTCGCGGTGTTACAATCGCTGCGGCGATGCGTTCTCACCAGTCCGGATCAGGCAAACGGTAGTTTCACTACCTTGGGTATTGCCTCATGTGCCTTGTCATACTTGTATTTCCATAAACGCGACCACTACAAATTTGTTTTGTATTATACCTATGGAGTACTCCCTGATATCCCACTAGTTTACGGTGGAGTTTACAGTGTTGTATAGTCTATGATGCTTATATAAAATGTGTTAAGGGGAATAATGGTGACGCCTTAACACTATCTTGATATTTTACTTTACTGTTAGACATTATCTACTTATCGTACCCTACTATGTATAAATAGTTTAACGGATCCTGAAGATGTTTATTCCATTCATCTTTAAGTTATTGTTATTTCATATTCTGAATCATATTATCTGTATAAGAATATATGTCCTGATTCGAGTGTTTGTTTGTGCTTATGCTCGGATCAGACTGAGGATTGCTGTTGCTGTTCTACTTGGAGCTGAAGACCGAAGACTATCACTATCTTATCTTATCAGTATTGTTCTTTCTATTTGGATTATTGGACATCTATGTTGTTCTATTTCTTTTATCTGAGACATTGTTGTATTTATGGGTAGCTTCATGAACTACTCTTATGACTATGTTGTATTTCCGCTGCACTATTCTGTTATGATGTATTTTCTGTGATTCTGTGATGATTCTCATTTATATACATATACTCCATTAATGATTCGTATTTTGCACTATTTAAGTTGACATGTGTGGATTATTGTCAATTTAAATGGTCCAAATATACGGGTTGTTACATAAACTGTATAGAGCGAAAGAGAAGTTGCGGAGGAGAAGGTTGGAGAATTTTTATATAGCGAAGTAAACTAATCGTTATTCAGACCGATATAATGGAGTTATTGAAAAAGGGTAGTGCGTGGTTAGAGAAGTAGTAAGTTGCGGAGAAAAAGGCGTATTTGAAAATAAGACAGGTGTCGGCAAATAAGTGCTCTGGTTTCTCTTTTTCTATTTAAATAATAGATGTTACATATCTACAATAGTTATTAACAGTTGTAAAAAGGTTAATTGCAATGGTCAGAAACAGTTGTAATAAGGTATATGACAATGGTTTTATGCAACTACAGAACACATTTGTAAAATGTTTTTAGTCTATTACGACTTCTCATAATACGATGGTGGTTCCACCGTTGTAATAGATCTTTTACAACAGTTTTCCACCGTTGGAATATGGTGATTCTGTTGTAGTGAGATAAGATTATGTTCACCTAACTTAATATTATTATGTACTTACGTTTGAGAATACTAAAAGGGAACAACTTTAACTTTAATAGGTTATATAGTACAATTGAAAATTACTTGATACCGAGGAATTAATAAACCAATAATGACCTGAAAATTAATATAAAAAACAAATTCATAACCATACAACACACTACAAGAAAAAACCCATATAACAACTAATAAATATCATTGTTAAAATACTTTAACAACTTTTTCCATTACGTTGTCATATCCATAGTTGTAAAAGGGTTGATTTTTTTTACAATATTTGTGAAAAAGTTGTTAAAAATGTTGTAAAAGTATTTTCTACCATACTTTATGAATATCGTGGAAATTTGTAAAATAGCAACTAAGGTCAATATAATATACTTTAAGTGTTGCAATACATGGATTTGACTACATTTATTTTTTGTTGTTATACCAATATTTACAACGTCAAGTAAATATTATATATAATAGTTAGACAACGTTTTAAAGTTGTCGATTGCCTTTGTATTACATTTTTAAAACATTGTAACCTTCAACTTAACGATGTTTGCAAAACATTATTAATATTATTATTTACAATATTTTGTGTATGTTAACATGATAATGATTTGCAAATATTGTAAATATAAGTTAGAAATTATCTTACAAAAGGCATAAACTGCATTTTCATCAACACTTACATATGTTGTCAATATAACATCATCAATGTATTACAAAGAACAAAAGTAAAGCAGTGAACTATAAATTATCACATATACATATATTCACTATTGTTACAAAAATTATCAACAATAATAATTTTACTTCATAAAAATGTCATTATTGCATGAACATGGTAATAAACCATTACATCAAACATTATCTTCTTCCACGATGATGCCAAATGCTTCCTCCGGGCCCACCACAATTTCAACCTGCACAAACATACATAAATTAGTTGTATGACATGTTATAAGAAAGATGACTAACATAATAAAACTGTACATTTTTATTGCTAGGAAATAGTAAGGCTGCAATAGATTGCAACAGTAGTAAAGCATAAAGACATTATCTATCAACCGAGGTCGCAAAATTACAAAAATGCTCATGAATGAACTTATACAATGAAGCTACACAATCACGTCTTTATAACTAGAAGTTCGATGCCTTACCATCAAAGGTAAGTGAAGGGTTAAGACTTAAGACACCAGATGAACAATTCAACAAAATTAAGAAAATAATTATTCATGCAGTCATTTTAAATATCTAAAACAAAACTTTTTTTCTTTCAACTATGACATAATGCATAGCTTCACTTTGCAATTAGGTGTCAAGTGACATAGCACTGTAATTTTACGCAAAAAGTGCAGTAAAGGATGAAAAAAATATGAAGTTAGGGAAACTAAATAATACCATATCAAGTGAATCACTCCCCAAATCGAAGAATTTTGACTACCCAGTGACTATCAAGCGCAGGTGCTTCTCCACGATTTCACCAAGCTTTTCTATAGTAACTAGTTTGATAGCACAAGAAATCATGAGATGTGATGCTGACTGAAAGCTTTTTCTTGTAACTAATTTTCTACCAGAGAAGCCACTTTTGTGCTGCACCACCAATCGAGGCGAAGCTGCTCTAAATTTAATCTAAAATAAATAGAGGGGGAAGTTGGAGCAAGAAAAAGGGAGCAGAAATATGCGCGTTTGATCTGTTATCAATATGACAAT
This sequence comes from Allium fistulosum, assembly GCA_030737815.1. Classification (NCBI taxonomy): domain Eukaryota; kingdom Viridiplantae; phylum Streptophyta; class Magnoliopsida; order Asparagales; family Amaryllidaceae; genus Allium; species Allium fistulosum. The sequence continues at coordinate 789,704,107 of CM060902.1, read as the reverse complement.
ACAATGATGGAAATCAATTGCTAATTGATGTAATATGCAATTAAACTAATCAAAAGCGAAAAGGACAATACAAATATTTTACGTTTAAAAGAGTAAAAGCTAATAAAACAGAAACTACAGTCAAATAGAAACTATAAAGTGGAAATTAGCCACAAGGGCCTCTTTAGCAAGTGGAATTAGTTTCTAGGACACACAACTGAAATAATTACTTTCAAGGACAAAACGTAAAATAATTAGTTTCTAGGGCCTAAAAACCTATGAAATTATGTCTTTGAAAGTAATTGGACTGCTGACTTTGTCCTTGAAAGTAATTATTCTTCAGACTTTGGTCTTGAAAGTAATTTCTTTGAATGTGTGTCCTAGAAACTAATTGGACGGCAAAGTTTGTCCTTCTGGTGAAATGCCCCAACTATAAACTACTAGACCGATGAACATAATTTATTAAAAAAATAGTAAAAATACATATTTTTCGCTTTAATGTTTGCAACATCATTGCATCCTGCTTTTTCAACTACCTACATAGAAATATTAATGAAATAAAGTGAACTTATGAATTTTGAAAATTGAGTATAAAAATAAGCTAGCTCGAACCCATATAACACACGATAATCATGATTAAAGCATTATTTACAAGAATTTTCATCAAAAATAAGCTAGATTGAACCCATGTTACACACACGATGATCATGATTAAAACATGAGTTACGAGAATTTTCATTTTTTACTTTCGGAAAAGGAGAGCATAGATATAACTGCTTAGAAGTGTAGAACCAACTTGTGGATTGGTTATAATATTTTTCTTTGACATTTAAATACATTGAATATAAACATCTTTTCTTTCACAGATTTCGAAAGCTAATGTCACAAAAGTACAAAAAAATTAGTGTTAGTGCAAATGGTTCAATTAGTTCAGATAAAATTATTTTACTTTAGTTCTTTATATTCCTTTACATACAGAAAGCATGAAGGTACGATTCTAATTCATACCAATTGTAGCTCGAGAAAATAAAAAAGGTAACATATGCTTATCATAGTTGTTTATTGATGTTTTCAACATATGCCAATTGAGACGGCTTGGGAATTTATATGCCATAGGCATATTACTAAACTGTCTGCCCTTTGTGATTGTTGAATGCTTTAAACAAATAAAATAATATAAAATAAAGTAGCTTGTATATCCACATATGTAATCATTTATTGTTTTCAACTTTTTTATCAATTAGAAGGCATAAGTAGTGAATTCAACAAACTTATCTAAAATAACTGAATCATTTGTATGCAAGTTCATGTTTAACTGCACAGATACCTAGTCGAGATCAGTGTCTCCTAAAATGAAGCCGATGTTCTTCATTTTAACGGTCCTAATGCTAAGCTCTGCATAAAGTAGTTACAACCTAGAATAAAGGATATCAATTTATTCAATTGAAATGGATAACAATCATGAGCTTAATTATAAAGTGTATAATCAGTCATTGTTGATGTTCTCTCTCATCCTTTTTCATTCTGAACATAGAAAGTTAGGAGAGAGAAATAAATATAATATCATTGTTGTTCGGGAAATAAACAAAGGTAACATATTCTTAACATAGTTGTGCATAACTTGGATGTTGTTCATACAACATGAGGATTTTATCACTGACAGCTTAAACTCCATTTCTTACAATATTCAACTTAATCATGTTAATTTTCTCAAAGGGTTCATTAGTACTTGGTTAGAAAATTTTAAGTAATTTAAACCAAGATTGTAAGAATCGACCTAGGCAGCAGCACTTAGGCACTAAGCAAGATCTTCCACTTAACCTAAGAGGGTAAGAACTTATTTTAGGGGATTTAATCGCTTAGCTAGCTCTGGATCAACCTAGGCTGACTTATAGTTGATTTCAAAGCCTTTTAATATTTATATTATGTTAAAATATTTTATTACCAACTAATTTTAAAAATGCCAATATGTATGCAGGTCAATTAAAATTACATGAGCTTTTCAGCCCAATCCTTTTCACGTCTAGTTCACTAAGAAAAGAAAAGAGATGGAGCTGTGAATAAGTTGGCAAGTTGGTGTTGTTCATGTAGGTAGTTCACTATGGGACATAATTTTTTACAACAAAGCACCTAAATTCAGACTACTAATCAATACCAGTGCTCTAATTTCCTACCGTTTGATCATACAAAAAGAGAGTGTTTATTTTAATTTGCTTCCACAATTCAACTCATCATAGGCAATGAAAACGATAACATGAAAAAGTAAACATTGAAAGGAAAAAATATAGCATATTTTGATCTTCAACCATATAAACTACGTGCTTATCTATTATAATGTGTGCATAATTAGTTATTAGTTCACTTGCTTTAATAAAATCAAAAGTCTGTAAAATAAGGATAATAATTTTTATTTTACAACTTTGTGATCGAAGTTTTGATTATTAAGGTTGCAAAAATGCTTAATGATGAAGATATAAGTGACCATACCAGTAACAAAACCATTGTACTCCATGATTGTACTAGTTAGCCTTGTATAGACTTGACATTTGATATCAATGGCGTCAGACATGCTTTGGCAGCCAACTTGCTTCATCTCAATACATAAGCATAGATCTTCACACTTCTCGGTACTCGTTTTTTTGGATGATCCAATGTGTTATTATTCCTTATAATTGCACGTATTCACAGCCAAATGTTGGTCCTGTGGAGGTATAAAATATATTCGTTATTCACAAATACATGTTGATGAATAAATAACAATCAAACTTTCAATTGGTATTATAATTAGATTTGTCATATATCATATGCAAAGTTATGTACAGTCATTAACTTGGGCTATAAATTTTCAGCTGTATTTTTTTTTTGTAATTTTTTTTAAGGAACTTGGTGTTGGCAAAGCCAAACATGCTTTCATTATTATATTCTAGCATTTGCTTCTCTTGCTGCATCGTATTCTAATCGATGCAATGAAGTAATTCTAGCAATCAATCGTATAATTTTTAGATCATAGACAATTGATGGGCCTTTCAGTTAAGTTTAAGGCAAACATGTGACAAATGGATACATAAGAATACTTGCAGCAAAGAGGATCCCTTATGAGAATACTGTGTTTAGTCTTACTGAGAATATATGTAAAAGGCTTGTGCTGATTGTGAGATTGTGCTACTTTGTCATAGACAACATGTTAAATCTCTAATTTTAAAGCATATATAGAAGGCATGTGATTCATTTCTAGTGGTTCAAAGTACAGTTTAATAGCACTCTTCACATTGGTGAAAAATTCATAGCTCACAACGTTGCTAGTCATGCATGAAAATACCATATACTTACTCTGAATTGTACACCAACAGTTAAAATAATATGAAACAACAAACATCATCCGAGTTTCGTATTTTTTTCTCAAATGAAAGCTTATGCCAAAAATACCAAAATAAAAATTAAGAGATGACCAAAAATTTGTCTGGTGCAATTGAAATATCAAATAACATTATAGGATGCATAGCATTTTATGTCAAGAAACAACTCGAAAAGAGAAAGCGCTTTAGATTTGAATAAAACAGAATAAGTAACACACTCATCAAAAACAAATTACAAGTAACATCCTCACGGATGCCTAGTTTAAACAAATTTTACACTGTGATACTTATTTCTTAGAAGTTATCTTTGACTAAAACTATTGTTCTCATTAAACTACTTCATAAATCTTGAATTTTCTTGTAAACAGTAACAAGTCTATGGAATTTCCAAGTAGATAAATAAAATCCAAGAATTTAGAACGAATTTTCATGCATCAAAGTACAATAGTAGTCAAGTTCCTATTTTTTGTCCAATGTTAACAGTCATATTTCATTATATCATCGTGTTTCATCAGAAGCCAATTGATGACATAATTACTTAGATAAATACTGACACATCTTGATCGGTAAAAAGTTAATGATACTAAATTAAATATCTAGACAACTCGCATCATATATTGAAGAAGTGTATTTACTAAATGGCTCTGGGTAAAATCATATGAGTTCAACAGACAATATAGTGTTGGCTAACTTTTTTCTAACAATATGCATATGTTTAAATCTACCAACTAATCTTTTACGGTCCAATAAGTTATGGTTTCAATGAATAATCGATAAAATTCATATGTACCTTACAAGTTATTTACTCATCATACAACCACTTAACGTTGTAAAACATTATGATAAAAAGAAGTTTATTAATAAGACCACTTGGATTCACAAGTTAACTTCTAACAAATATAACCATGAATTAATTATAACCATGCATTTTAATATGTAGATTTGCATGTAACATAATCTCCATACAAAGAAGATTTGACTTATGTGAAGCATGTAATTTGAACAAAGGAATATAGGCATAAGAAATATTAATAATTAAAATATTGAACTGCAAGTGCTAATCGACTAAATTAAAGTATGAAGTGTGCAACTTAGAAAACTATAAAATGATGTTTACCAATGGTAGAAGCTAAAATCAAAATAGTTCTTATTTGAGAACAGACTGTTCATACAATTTTTCAACCCATTATACAAAATTCAGAAAAAAGCTACTATCGTAAAATTAATACTAATTCAAAACATGTATTATACCCGATTCGTAACATTATTATCAGCATTCTTCTTTGTCCAACTCCATGGCAGCTCATTTACCAATAAAATCAGAGCCGCCTCGCTCCTTTAGCCAAAAAATCCACCGACTTATCCATTGTTAGATCTGAAAACTACCCAAATCTATACGCCGCACATGTATCCAACACTTGATGGAGATGAGAGATAGAAAATTTGATGAAGAATTAATTGGATCGAAATAAACGAGATTATTAGAAAGTCGGTTCCTGGATTAGGGTTTTGAATAAGAAAATCTGGAGAAGAAGAGGAAAGCAAAATGGAAATGAGGAACCAGACGCTGTCTCTTGTGGGTTAATTTGTTCTGACTTCTAATGTATACCGCTAGATAACATCTAACGATTAGTATTCAATAATAGTGTTGTTTAGTAGGAAATGAAAGATTACGTGGATCGCTGACTTGTTTATTTAGTTTTGACCATGGTTAAGGAAATTTAAGAATTAAATGTAAGACTTGGTTGCTTAATTTCAAAAGTACAGTCATTGTTGCAATTTTTGATTAATTTAAATTAAATACAAAACATAAGAAAGTTTGAAAATATTTTTAAGTCTGAACATTGAAATTCAAATTTGAAATTTAATCAAAAAACTCAAAATTGAAGATTTGAATTTGATATCAAAATTTGAAAATCAATTTGAATTTTAAATTTTAAAATTTTAAATTATAAAACTCAAAATTGTGTGTTTTTCTTTCTACCATCAAAATCGGATGATGTATTCTTTTACTTTTAAGACTAGTTAATTCAGTGTTGTTTATATGGTGTTTGATGATGCTCAACTTTGATTAGTTGTTGAAATGTCTGATTCAAGTTCATCAAAGTTAGACATTTGATGTTTGTCACCTGCAATAGGTAAATGAAAAGTTGCAATTTCATATAAATATATGAGCAAATTGTTAGAGTATAGTTTATGTAATGCTCATGCTATAATACATTCAAGTAAGCTCAAATATAGTTTAATGTAATGTCCTTCAACTTCTGAATAATGGTACCATGATATGGATTGAAGGGGTTAGCACTAGCCTACTTAAAGTGTAATATTCGTTATGTCATAGTTGAAATATTGAGAGTTAAATAGTGTTAAAGCATGAAAATGCATAATGAACTATACAAATCAGTAATAAAAGATCCTTAGTAAAATATTTTACAATATCAATTAACTTCATTAAATGTGGTGAACTTTACGATATCAAACAAACATCATTAAATGCAAAACTTTTTTAAATTTTACCAAAACTTTTTTCTTTGGAACATGAAATTACAACGTCAAGTTGAAGTTATTACACGTTTTTTTTAAACATAATATTCACAATTTGTTGTCTTTATTTAGACCTTTAGCAATGCCATATAAAAGTTATAAAGCATGCTTATGACAATGTTACTAGAATATTGATGAAATTGGAGAATTAATAACATCAATCATATGTTGTTAAATGTAATGTCAGTAACAATGAAAAATAAACATTGTCCTAAATATGAATTGTGATAACATTATGCAGATGTTGTAAAATAAAAAATAAATACAGTTTACAACTATTTTTTGTTGTTTTTCTTCGAGTTTACAACATTTGATAAATATTGTTTAATACTATAAACTTACAATGTTTAAAAAACGTTTTTTTATTCAGATGTTTCAATAACATTACATATATGATATGAAAAAGTAATCATACTACAATGTAGGAAAGTCATTGTTAAAAGTTGTTTTTTATGACAGTTTAAACAAACGTTGTAGATAGTTTTTGTTTTACAACATCTGTACATAAAATGTTGTTTAGAAAAATCTATTACAACGTTTTCCTTAACAGATGTTGTGAAAAGTCTACCTTTTTAACAACACTTTGGTGAATCGTTGCAGAATCAGTGTTGTAAAATGATATTTTTGTTGTAGTGACAGATGGTTTTATGTTCACTCTATAGGTAAAAAAAATCAAATAAAAATAAAACTTGACACAAAATTTATGAATACGAAAATTGTTTTGCAATGATCTTATCGAAGAATAGAAATTATATGTTATTCATTTAAAAATCGAACCAATAAACTCCTGCAAAATTGATGAAGAAACCCAAATTCACAGATATAATAATCGATATAAAATTCTAAAGCAAACAAAATTATGTGGATACAAAACTCAAAGAAAAGGTTTTGGGTCAAATATTTAGAAGAACAACGATAAATTCAACTGTAGATTTAAATAAAATATGATAAAAAAATGATGAGCAAACTTTTAAATTAAAACTCAAATGATACAGTAAGCCAAAGTTCTTTTGAAGACCATCATTGTAAAACATGAAAAAAATAGTAAGGTGAATCCAAATGTGAAAAGCTATAAGTGAATCAAATCAAATTATAATCAGGTAAAAAAATTACTAAGGTAAATTAAAAAATTGTTTAGAAAGAATCCTATTTGGCTATTTTTATTCGGTTTGAAAACTAAAGTTTTTTTTAAATTTCTACATAAAAATGTGAATAGGGAAAAGGATAAAATTGTGAGAAATTATAAGGTGAGGAGGGAGAAGAAAGTGAAGATGAGAAAGCTTATTGAAACTAAGAAAAAAATGACAATATGGAGAAGATAAATAGAATATGGCTAAATTACAATGAAATAATGAATGTAGGGAGGGGGGTAAATGAATATAGGAAAACAGTAAGAAGGATTACAACATTTTTTGGCCTCTAGGACACGTGCTTCATTTTTGTGCGCAAAGGACAACTTTTGTTTCATAATAGAGCAAAAGGACAAAGTTTTTAGGTAGGAGGACGCGCTAATTTAGGGTTACGTTTTTTACATGCCAGAGTCTAGATGGGACTAAGGGATGTGGCGGATCTCGACGATGTTCAACTACTCTCGATGGTGATAGATTCGAGCTTGACGATGACGACGACGAAGAGAGGCGTGGCGAGTTTGACCATGACGAAAGGATGAGATTTTGATGTAGATCGACATGAAGATGATCAGAGAATTAATGTGTTGCAACAGTGATAGAGAAATGATGTTTCATGTATTTAGAGCTAGTGGTAAAGGAGAAGCAACATCAAAATTGGGGAAGAAGAAGATGGCATTGGATAATGATACTGATTAGTATAATTTTCTTTAAAAATAGAATAATTATTTATATTTCTGCTCATAATGCTATTCTGTAGTAGCATTTGTAGTTAACAAAATATCTATTTTTAGTATCATTTCATCATTTTGCAATTACATTTTTAGCTTCTTTTTAAATGTGTGCAGTAATGCTACTGTGTAGTATCATTGTTTGTTTTTTAAATAAATTAAATTATGTATATTTCTATTCGTAATGTTATTTTAAGCATTTTATGAATTGTAGTAGCAGTTCATGAATTGTAGTGGTTTTAATAAAATTGTAGTAGCAGTTTATATCGTAGCTTCTTTCTAAATATGTGTAGTAATGATACTTTATGGTATCAATTTTTGCTTCTTTAAATAAATATAGTTATGTATATTTCTGTTTATAATTCTATTTTATAGTAGTATTTTATTAATTGTAGCAACAATTTTTGAATTATAGTAGCTTTTTTAACGTTGTAATAGCAATTTAACAACAATTGTAGCTTCTTTTTAGATGTATGCAGTAACGATACAGTGTAGTACCGTTTTTTGTATTTTTATCTAAATATATTTATGTATATTTATATTCATAATGCTAGGAGCATTTTATGAATTGTAGTAGCAGTTTATGAATTGTAGTAGTTTTTAAAAATTGTATCAGCCGTTTAAAAACAATTGTAGTTTCTTTTTAGATGATGTATATATTGTATCTTACAACATTATTTTGTAATAGCGTTATGAATTGTAATATCAGTTTATGAAGTATGTTGATTTGTAGTATGGTTTATGAATTGTAGTACCATTTTTGAATTGCTCTTTCTAGCATTATTTTATGATTTTGTAAAGGTGATATAATTTTTGTTTTATTTTTTAAAAGTTTGTAATAATATTTTCATAAATTAGTTTATAATACTACTACATAGCTTTATAAATGTAGTATTATTATTATTTAATCTTTTGATTATTTATTGTGCTATTTTTCATTAATTATTTTACAATGCTACTGTATAGTATCAGTTTCGTATCTACTAAACTAAAAAAATACAACAATTATATTTCAATCTTATTGTGTAATAATTGACCTTACTTTGTGTTATCATTTTGTGGCCAAACGATACGACTCGGTTCCATTTTGTAGTTGCCATACTATTTGTTAAATCATTTTCTCATATAATGATACTGTATAGTATCATTTTTTACCTGTTGCTATTTTTGCATTAATTGATGATTGGTGAGCAAGATGAGATGGGCAATGATGTTGTTATAAGTGGATGATGTAGACGGCACGATAGATGACGAGTAGATGCGTGATTATTTTAAGGTTAGGTTTTGTGGAGCCGGGGGCTTCTGAAGTGGGGGTTACGAAAGGAGGCGGCTATTAGCAGTTATGGAGCACAGGTGTAAGGTGGCGTAGGGGTGCGGAGGCATGGTGTGCAACAGCGTGGCGTGCGGTGGCATAGGGTGTGGTGGTGTGCGAAGCGATGATATTGGCCTACACGTAAAGAAGTGTCCTTATGGCTAATTTTTATGCATGTTGTCCTAGAGATCAAAATACCTTGCAGGTTTACCATTAAACTAAATTACCCCATATGTTATCACTCAACGTTTATTTACCATTGGATATAACGGTTAATTTTCTAATATACCCCTAGGTAAGTTTATTCTTTTAATACAATTGTGATATTATTATTTTGAATACAAACACCTTTAAACATTAATATATAAAGTTAAAGTTAAATTAAATTAATAAGCTGTTAGATTAAATCAATAATAAAATATTATTATTAAATACGAGTATGTATGCACGTCCAAATGGACTTGCATCTAATCACGGTGAGCATGCATAATTCAACAATGCGCTTGTGTAGCATGTTTCAAATCATGTATAATGTTTTGTTTATAAATATAGTATACACTTTCTCCATTCATGCCATAATGTCCATAAAATTCGATTTATTTTTTCAAGCATGGACCATGTTTAGGCATTATGAAGCATTGTTGAGCAAAATGCTATATAGTAATCTTATCATAATTTAATAGTGGCTTATTCCATATATATTTTCACATATAATATCAAAATGAAATGATTTTATGTTTTCCTCTCATTTTTAATTTTCTTGCCTTAACCATTTTTAATCTTCGATTAGCCTTTTGGAATTGAAAATAATTCTAGTTATTCCTCTCATTTTGGTCTAACAAAATTACTATAAGAACCTTATTTTTGATAACCACATCGTTAATGTTACCAATAAAAGCAGATCCAATTAAAGTGGGCAACTACCAAACGCCAAAGGTTTGATTAACGTATCCACGGTTAATTTTGGTTGGTCTATACCGACCGACCCATCAAAATTAATCTGTTGGTTTAAGCGGTTAATGGATCGTTTTAATTAGTTAACCATTCAATCAATCGGTTTACCAAGATAATCCATAATTTTATTAATATTCTAAAGCATCATTGGACGGTTAAGTGTGGTTAACTGATTATTAATGGGTTGTTTTGTAGTAAATAAAACTATATAAAACGTGTTAACAATTAATCGACCAACCGAAATTCGTTAATCGTTAACTAAACCAAAAATGAATGGTTATGGTCGGTTAGTTAATCTTTAACGTCGGTTAACCGTAAAAGTCGATTAAATTAAGATCGGTTATGTTGGTTAAATCGGCTAATTCAATTAAAAGCCGATCCCTAATTTGTGCACCTTTTTCTTACTACAAAGAACATACGTGGTTATGAATTGTTGTCGAACCAAGGTAAAAATCGGTTACAACCTCTATTCATCTATAAATTTTCATCTGTTATATAACACCACAAAATGTTTCCAGACATATTCCATAATTAAATAATACATGTGTAAGATATTTAAACTGAACGTTTTGCTTTCTTTCCCGTTGAAAAGATTGAAACAGATCATGAGTTGTTATGCATTAGATCAATTGATTCTTCTTAAGTACGTACATAATTAGTACATAAGTACAGGCTTGTATTTTCACATTAGACTCAATATATAGAGGGGACATAACTAACAGCCCACTCCTTGTATACTAATTAGCGAACCTAATTCAACTACAATAAATGAAGACATTCTTTACCAACATCTACTAAAATTGTGACAAAGCAATAGAAGAATAAAAATGTATTCCCATGGGGAAATCTTCTTCATCTACAAAAAAGGAATGAAATACAACCGCTGCACCTCTATACTGGATTCTTTTCTATTTCCTATATTGAAAGCAGAGCCATATAATTTCTCATGTAAAAGCCTAACACTCCTATAGCTATCCAGATTTACTTATCTAAATTAACCGCCAGGGACGCTCTTACCATGGTTGTAACTTGTATATTTCTTTGTTGCTGTATCTTACTACACAGTCTTCACTTTATCTGATGTAGGATGCTGTGGTTGTAAATTAATGCTCCGTAGACTATGCCATAATAATAATTGTAGCCATTTTCCAGAGAAACTTTGCTCATCTCTTAACTGTTTAGCCAACATTTTCTTCAAGTTGGGCTCTTGCATCCTCCACAACTACATTGAACTTCTATATTTCTGGTCACTGATAATTCTTTTTTGGTAACCATACTTCTTTGCTGCAAGGCATGTCAAAAATAGGTGGCCACTGACAGTATTTAGCATTCTCTTCCATGGAATAAAGTAACTGTTGCAGCAATATCAAATTTCAATAACAAAAACTAAAACAAACAACTAACAGCGATTCCATCTACACAAATAATTCATGCGCATAAAGAATCTAAACTAAGAAAATAATAAAATAAATCATCCCTATATGCAAAAAAAGAAGTGTGAACAATAACTTGAATTTAAATATGTTAATTCAAAAAAGTGAAGAAAGTAATGAAAAGAGTCAGATCTATCCACCTCTGCCCACCAACAGTTGAAGAAAGCATGACCCATCAATTGGAAATTCTCAAAAATTCAATGAAACCAATCGGCTATTACAGCCTAATAATGAGATTTGTAATATGACATTCATCCGCAAAAAATTTAGCAATTCAGTAAACCCACTATTAGAAAGTAAATTAATACAAAGTGGATGATGAGATAATCAAGAATAGTAATTTACCTTGATTATTTTAGAGAATCATTAACATCTACACCTTTGATACGCTGATTTTTTTTAGAACCATTAAAAGCCGCTCCTTTGATCAAACATGCTTGAGATCAATAACAGTGGAGACAATTGGGATAGGGAGAAAAACTTAAGGCTCCGCGAAATTGGTTTAACAGGATGAAATGTAAACTGAAAGTGGCGATTGAAGGGATGAAAAGGTAAGTAGATTGAGTAGAGGTATCGATGAATCACTTCGTCAGTTATTTTGTATGTTTTCCATTTTTAGCCGTTGAATTTAGTAAACAACCAACTTATAAATAAATATTAAAACATAAAATAAAAAGCATAATGAACTTTTAGCTAAATATCAAAAATCATATCCAAATTACACTAAGATAGAATAATAATAATAATAACATTAAAGATAAAATATGATAATAGAAATGTGGCTGCTCTTGGAAACTTTTTACACCCATGATGTTAACCATTTTTACAGCCATGATGATGTTAATCATAACTAAAACACAAAAAACTATTAATTTATAAGTTGAAAAGAGAAAATGGTCGAAAATTATATTTTCAATCCATTTTTTAATCACATATGTAAGTTAAAGAATTAATAAAAATGAACTTCTTCAGTTAACAATGACGGTGAAAGAACTAATAATTTGGCATGTTAGAACACAATCAAAAAGTATATTTGAGACAATAGCATAGAATGATCATGGTTATAAAGTTTTCAATTAAATACATGAAAGAAAACTAAACATTTAAAAATATAAATGAGCATAATGAGAGTAAAGAATAGCAGTAAAAAAATGGAAGTTCCAAAATTGACTTCCAGTGCAATAAACACACACATTTTTGGGCTACAATGTTCAAATTATTTAAGATCCTTTCAAATTTTTACTTGCCAGTTATTGAGTTGTTGAAGAACAAAAATGTTAGACTACAGGAAACTTGCCTCTTTAAGAATAATTTATACAAAATTTTAAGGAAATGAAGAAAAATTAATCTCATACTAACATTAGTGGGAACAGAAATTGTAATGTATTATTAAGTTATCACTCTATCTCAATCATCCCTTCATGAAAATATCAGTTAATAAACTTTTCGCTTTAATGAGTTTCATAGAATCCAATCTTTGAGGTAGTCCACATTTTTTTATATATCGAACTATGAGATTTAGGTCCAATTAAAATTCTAGAAAAGCACATAAAAATTCATGTGAACTATTCTTGCATTCTTTTACAGCTCACTTAGCTTGAAATCCAAATACGCATAACCACTTTTTTTCAATAGAACTTGATAAAAATTGGATCTTTTGACTACTCACAACAATTGAGCTAAACATACAAAATAATGTATTACATATGTAAAAGGTCCAAATCATAAGCTAACTAATGATGTAGAGGTAGGAGAAAAACTTAAATTCAGATTTTATATAAAGAACGGTGTAGAGGTAGGACAAAAATGGATTCATATTATTTGGCTCTGTTGATGTACTGAAGTGAAAATGCATGTAGTCATATGTGTTGTGCTAAAAATATATAGATAGATCCACTCAACCAAATCGAAAGCATAATAATAATCTCACCCAACCCCACAGCATAATGATAATCCACCCTTATGTCAAAAAGCAAGAAGAGAGTAGGTTGTGCATTAATCTACTTATTACTGATTGTAGAATCCTCATGAAATCTAAAATTGCAAAAACACTCTAAAATCAAGGTAGTTTCTCCTTGCTATAAACAAATGTGCTTAAGCAAGTGTTCTATCGACTTATGGTCCTTTCATTGTGAATATTTCTAAAAGATGTGCTTATAGCAAATGCAATAGGTAGAAGGAATAGTAAACAGTTTTTAAAACATCTTTCATTTAAATTTGTCAGACCAATTTATCATCTATGCATTTAACATAACGGTTGATGAAATCGGGCCAAGAAATAAAAAAATAGTAAAACGCACAGATATAATAATGCAAAAATGCTTTTTATCTTCTGTTTTTTCTAATTAGACGCACTAATTAATTCATTTAATATGAGAAAGCGGTTGTACAAATATGAGAAAGCACCGATGTGGATAAGTTTGGTTTTGTAGGTTAAATTCACTTATATTCTTGCTAGATTTCATTTTTAGATATCCTTATGAGTTATAAGAAAGAAACCATGACTATTAACATATAAAATGTCCTTAAATATGTATATGCATAAGTCTAAATAAGAAAATTTAAACAATGTGCATTCTTAGAATTATTTTTTGTTGTTGATACAGGATCACTTCAAACAAAAATAGAAATGTTTAAATCTCAGGCATTTAGGTATATTTATCTACCATTTACTTATTTTCTGCAGCTAACTCGACCATAATCAGTAATTTGTAATTAATGTATAAACCAATGTCCAACAATGCCTCGGACAATATGTACTGCAAGTACACAATCATGTACCACTAATGATTTATTATTACAGCAGCCGGGCACATCAAGATGAATTATAGTTGATTAATGTAGTACAATGAATTAATAGAAGAAAAGGAAGAACAAAAGTCTAAATTCCAAATGCTACTGAATCAAATTAAGCATGAGAAACATATCATAAAAAATGAATATTTGTTCAATTAATAATTATTACTTGAAGTATGTATGTTTGTATGATGTGCGTGTGTGTGTGTGTGTCTATACACACACACACACACACACACTTATTATCAACCACTAACTTCACCAGTTGTAAATAATGTATCAAATAATGTTTAGCAATCGCTCAGATAATGTGTCCTACACATATACAATTATGTACCACTAACAATTTATATTTGTAGGAGCGAGGTGCATCAAAATGAACTGCAGTTGATTAATGTAATACAATGAATCAACAGTAGAAAAGGAGGAAAAATTCTAAATTCCAAATGATGCTGAATCAAATTAAGCATGGGAAACACATCTTAAACAAAGAATATATATTTAATCGGTAATCATCAGTAAAAGTTTGAATCACTGTACTAACCTTAGTCGATCATGGATCGGTGGATCCATAATCATTAATCGGTAATTGAAGGCTAACGACTGATGATTGAGGATCGTAGGTCGAAGGCGGAGGAGATATTGGATCCGGAATAATCGATCGATCGTAAATTGAAGTTAGAGAAGAGGTCGGTTTGGGATTCGCCTTGGATCTGGAAATCTAAAATTGCAAGGGAGATACGAAAGCAAGGGCTTGTTGGTTACAGGGGTTAGAAGCGAGGAACGGACGGGAAAAACATGAAAGGGCATTTTGGGAATTTCAAAAAGACACGGTCGAAACTAATGTATTGAACTCTCATTATTAATAGTAGAGATTAATAAATAAATAAATAATTTAGAAAATAAATAAATTAAAATATTATGTATACTCTTTTATTAACAAATATTAAATTTGGTCTAGTATAAATAGGTTTTATTTACGTAAAGACAAAATAAGATCTTGTGTAAATTAATAAAATAATCATTTTTTTTAAATTAATCCCCACTATGAGATAAGTAACTTTTGATAGCGCAATAGGATAAGGTCTTAATTAAAATTGATATCTCCTGTTATCTATTAAATAATAGTAAAACAGAAGAATTTGTAGCTCTCACATTAATTCTAGCATTTTTCTCAACTCACCTTAATTTTATCTTGATATTTATTAATATATTAATTCAAAAACCCAATAAAATTTATTATTTTTGCAATTGTTTACAATATTTATACTATCGTTTTACATTCAAAAGGTTACACTTTTTTATTTCTACTATTGTTTTGAAAGTTCTCAATTTTCACGCATAATTTACATTTAAGGCTGTATACTTATTATATTAATTAAATAATTTAACTATAAGATGTTTAAATAAATTTAATTAACTTATTTATTGATTTGTCTAATAAATAATAAAGATAACAATATCAATAAGTATACCACGCTCATTGTTACAAAATGGTATAAACTAGATTTCATTCGGATATAAAAATATATGGATCACATAAAAAACAATATTAACAACTTTAATGTATAATTATTTATTTTATAAATTTTCACTTAAATAATACGATTCAAAAATTACGAACCATCTCGGTAATTATAAAAATTTCATCCCACTTCTTAATTCTCTTCGATTTTTTTTGAATCCATGTGAATTATCATTTTATAGTTATCCAAAGCGTTGTGTCAATTTTTCCATGATGTTATATCTATATACCTAGATTTTATAATTTCTACAGTTATTTACAAAGTTTTCATCAATTTTCTCTTATTATATTACATTAAATCCATGTATTTAAATTAACCAAACATTGTAAATACATACTATTTAAATAAATTCAAGTAACTAATATTCATTAATTTCTCTAATAATTTATAAAAAATGACGGTTTCAATTTATATTCAGCATTCGTATTAATGAAACGGTAACATAGACTTTTCTTTCAAGTATAAAAATATATAAATAACTTAACACAAATTATATGCATAAACAATAATAGAAAAATTAATTTATGATTGATGTATCGAACATCGCATAGCAAAATTTTACTTTTAAAATATTTAAAGTATGAATACTATGTTTTTACAACATTACCGTATATAATGTATAGGATACACACTATTACTTTATTATTATTATCCATAATTTTATTAAATAAAAAGATTACTTTTTTTCTTAATTCTCTTGTGTTACATTTAAATTTCTTATCAATACTGATTTTGTAATTTAACAGCTAAAACTCATCATCATGTACATGGGTGGATGCGCATGCGCTAAAACGCACAACATCATGAACTTTCTTAATATCATTACAAAAAAGAAAATATTACTTCAATATTTATCTTTGAAATTTATTACCTTAATAAACACTTACAATTGTTTCGCATATATAGGTGTATCAGTCAAATATTATATTTAACGTATAATTTCTTAAATTTCAAAATATAAATTGAACTTAATTTAAAATTAAAAACTAATATTTTAAAGCATAAATTTCTGGAAATAACAATAATATATCTCAATAAATTTACTTATATTTTTTGGAAATGTATGAATTAATAAAATAACATGTTTAACATATAGTTTTCTTAAAATTTTGAAATATTATTATAAAACTAATTTGATACGAAATATATCATTTTAATTAGTTAGACTATGAAAATAATAAAATATGTGATTATTTTTAACTATTCAAAAATAATATTTTAATATATTTTATTACAAAAATCATAACATTTTAAAATACTGAAATTCAAAAATAATAAAAATAATTTTTCTATAACTTCATATATATTTATTTAACAATATAAATTGGTGAAATATTATACTTAATGTTATAAATTTCAAAATTATTTTGTTATCTAAAAAAATATAAGTACTTATAATATATTATATTACTATGTTAAATAATTAATATATATGTTTATTTAAGCATTGGTCTGTTACATAATAGTAAACTAGAAGAAAATATATTTTTCTCCTTAATTCACTCTTATTAAGTTTTCTTCTTTGTTCTCGATATTGATTTGTCGACGTTAAGCTTCCCACGATTTCATTAAGTCAAAAATAAAATAGTATCATCCTTGGTTATCGTTTATTATTTTATATATGTCTATTACAATTTGATACTCTAATCAAAATATTTTACTGAAACTTTAAAAAATAATGTTATTTCAAATTAAGTTAAAACTATATATTTCATTTTGAATATAAAAAGAATAGCGGAATTTACAACTATTTGTAGCTATTTAAACATATAAATTATTTAAGTATGATATTTAAAACGTAATTGATTTAATTTTAAAAATATTATTTTAAATTATTTTACAACAACAAAAATATTATGTCAACACATAAAAATTTGAAAATAACAATATATATTTGCTGCTAATTCATTTGTATACTCATTGATTATACATATAAGTTAATTAAATATTATAGTTAACGTTTAATTTATTTAAATTTCAAATTCATTTTTTTAGAATTATTTTAAATTTAGACATATATATATCTATAATCCAAAGTAATAATATATATAATTATTCTATAATTTATTCTTATGTAACTTAAATTATTGATAAAATGATTTATTAAGCATATTGTATTAAATAACTGTTAGTTAGAAGAAATTATAGCTCACCTATGAATTTTGAGAATTAAAGTCTTTTAATTTTTCGATTTTGTATTTTATATAAAAATCATACACTATTGTTTATAGTTTATGATTTCTACCATTATTAATAAGTCTTCTTAATCATGACCTACCCTTTGGTTTTGGGTATAAATTTTACCATTGTCTGATTAACTTCAACTATTTTATGTTCAAGTTTGTATTATTGTTTTCTTCTTTAAATGAAATTTAGTAATAGAAAACATATAAATAATAATCAGGCTCTATTTAGTTCTCCTCACTACTTTATATTGAAGTATAATTGGTAAATTGTTTGGAAGGTTCTCTTTAGTTCCATTCAACTAAGCTACATCAAGTTTATGTTATTAGCTTTTCAAGAAATTGATATTTTATCATGGACTAACACATAGACAATAATTGAAACACATGACTTACAAAAATATATGTTTAACATTAGCATATTACATTTCATGTCAACTATTTAACAATGTATATTTAACAATTCTTTTTATAACATAACCGTGTGCAACGCACGGGTTATACATTAGTTTTGTTAAAGGGAAAAAGTTTAATAGGCTAATTCATCCATTGAAAAGCAGAAAGGAGAGGCGGTGAAAATTTTGTTCCTTTTTTATGAAAAAATTTGTTCCGTCCCCCGCTTTTATCAGAACCTTGAACAAAAACTGTTGCCTCTCCACATTTAACAAATCTTGTTGAACCCTAAAATTATCCCAATTCCTTTCCCAATCAAAACGTTTATCCTTGAATTATCAAATCCGTCATAGTCCTAATCAATCTTATACGAAACCTAATCACCCCCCAACAATCTTCGTTGGTCGCACTAACAATAATTCGCAAGCTTCAAAAATTCGATAACAGGTAAGTTTATAATATTAGTTTACAATATTATGTATTGTCTTCTTATTTATTTGATTCTGTTTAAAATAACTGGGTTTGCGAGCCCCCAATCCTAACCTCTTCTGGTTTGATTTTATATAAATTATTAAAGTAATACCTTTTTGTTGTCAATTATTTAAGCTGGTATCTATTTTTTATTTGAGTGTGAAGCGATTGATGTATTCATGGCCTTGGTTTAGGCATCAGCACGTAAACAAAATAACACATAAGGCGGTTATAATTAGCCACTGCTTTTAATCAGAAGAAGATAGAACATGCATCTACTGCTGTGTATGAGCCTGAAGCATGAGCATGCTGAGATAAAAGAGTGTGAGCATCATCATATCTTTGTAGGATTTGCACATCATTTTGGGCATCTGAAGAGTACAAGGATGCATTAGTCAAATCACAAGGCGGAAAGGTAACAACAACATGCTTTCTTGGTTGTGCATTTGAGTAAATGGTCGGAGCATGGACAGGCATGTTAAAGCCTTAATGAAGCAATGCAGTAGGAGCACGAGTTTCAGCTCTAATTTGAGAATCATGTGCTTGAGACCAGTATCAATAGCACGACTGGTATGGGCATCATAAATGCGTGCTTACATCGATGCAATGTCCAGAGCATCAGGAATTAGAGTCTGAGATTTTGCAGAAACAACAGCAGATTGCTGCTCTCGTGGTTGAGCACAGGTATGCACCTTCAAAGAAAGAGCAATATTAAGGTCTACGGTAGAGATATCATCTTTTTTGCATTTAATTGTTCGTGGTGGACATGCACATCTTGTGCATTATTAGAATGAAGAGGAACAGGCGTAAGCGGGGGGAGGGGAGCTTAGTTTGATTTCTTGACAAGAATTGGAAGGAAGATATACCATGTTTATATCATACAAAAATAGGATATTTACATGGAATTAATCGCATTGTAAGATGTCACAAATACTTCGTTTTGCTTTATAACCACGACTTTTAAAATTTCTTTAAATATAATAAGCCAGGTGACTACAAGAAAATTGCGTTTTACCTACGCCAAAATGGCGTAGGCGGGACGTAAGTAAACGCAGTAACTACGTAACCCCTACACCAATATTGCCGTAGGTAAAACCTGCGTAGATAATAAAATACCCACGCCTTACCTACACAATCCGTGGGGTTGTTTCCTACGTCATCCCTACGCCATTGATTTACCTACGTCTTCCCTACGCCTTGATTTTCCTGCATTTTCCCTATGCCATTTATACATCTTACGTTTCCTACGTCTTCTCTACACCATTCATTTACCTACAGTTTACCTATGCCTATATTATTTATGTTTTTCCTACGCCATCCACACGAATTTTTGCTGCATTAAAATTCGATTTACCAACGTCTTTCCTACGCCTTTTCTGAAGCAATTTTGATATATTACTATTGTGTTTCTTTTCACCACACATTAAACAAAAACTAAAATCAACTTATTCCATATATATATATACACACACATTTCAACAAAAAGACATAACATGAAATCATTCATCATCAATTAAGTTCAAATATCTCATCCATATTACAAAGTTAAACCAATATTAATCAAATTCTCATACGTCTAAACGGCATGATACATGACATCATACAGATACCATAAGAATAAGAAATATACCTTCATCTCTCATGACGATCATTCAACTCTCCATCAAATCGCTGTTGAAACATCTCAGACAGTTGTTCATATTGCGTCTTTAGCATTTGAATCTCCCCTATTCGACGCTTCACCTTTTCCTCCAGTTTGGTTCTAGTCTTTGCTTCTCCCTTATTGATGCTATAAGTGGCGTCTTTGTATTTCTACATTTCATCAAATATTGCATCAATTTCTACATTTTAATAAACTAATTAAAATAATGTTTTGATGAAAGTTTAAATATTTACTCCAAGGATATTGCCATAATAGGGTCTACGATCCTTCCTTTTAGCTATGGTACTGGTGAGTTTGTATCTGTATTTTTTCAAATAAATTTTTTATTGGGTATGTATAAGTCGAGATGTGTGTAAAAAAAATAAAACTTAATCCAAACCAATATAATTCTACCATGTTTCAATTGTAATATTATGGGTTAACAGGTACATAATTAAAAGCAGTAAAAGTTCTCTATCTCTTTACTATGAAAGTGGCAAAGAATTCCACTTGAAAATGCTGTAACATTCCTTTTAGAATTGCAAAATATGATTTATCCTAATGACTTATATGACCTACAGACTTTAGTTGCAATAGTGCATAGCAAGTGAGTGTGGACCTATCCTTTCCTTAACTAATATATAATGAAACCCAAACTTACTTAACAATAAAATTACCCTCTGTGCTGTTGAATCGTCAATTCAAAACTTTGAGCATAATAGTCATGAAACATAACTATCAAGAGGATAACAAACACTGTATTCAAACAAACTTCTAGGCAACTTCAACCATTCATTGTTATTACATTTCTCTTTTGGAACAAGAATTAAATTAATGTACTAGAACTTTCAATTTCAGCAAAATGGCAAGATCAATACAGGTAAATGGAGATGGAGTTAGACAAGGGACACCGTTTTCATTTTTGCCAACCTTTAAAGTTACAGATGGAAACCATATTAATCAATATCTCTATCAAATATCATAAACAATCCATACAAAATCATCACATGTTACTCTCTACAAAATTACTTGAACAATGCAAGCGAACAATGCAAGCCTGATCCTTTTTCATTCACTTCCATATTGAAAATTAACGATTTACATTTTTATGGGTTATTTACCTTATATCTAAAAACATAATACAGAAAAAAAAACCCAAACCTGAGAACATAAGTGAATCTATAATCCTCTCCTTTTTTTATCAAAATAATTGTAGAATGAATGACCAAGTAACTGAGCGCAATCCTGAGAACAATTTGAATTGTATGATAGATTTTCACATTTTTAATTCTCAACGTACTATTTGTTATCTTACCATCCTCACTATTTGTTCTCTTTGGAAACATCCGCTATTTTTATCTTCTCTTCTACGATGACAAATGTGCATTCTTTCCTAGGAGAAACCCTACTATGATTACCATCTTATTTTACGTCCTATTTGAATCTTATTTTATATTTTATAACCAGTCAAGAAATGCATTAAGAAGGATCACAGTCAAGAAATGCATACTGGGCATGTACTTCTTTCTAAAGTCAGTAAGATATTATTTTTATTTTTTTCTTAAGCATGCGTGGATGAAATCACTGAAACAGTGATATATTGAAGCTAAGCTAGTTACTATAGTTACGATGTACATAGAAGTTGAGCTAATCATTATTGTAATACGTGGATCATGGTGATTTCTTTGTTCTATTTTATTGAAGGAAACGAGATTGTTGTTTTGTATCCAATATGGATATATGAAGCAAATATTATCTTCTTCTTCAAGAAGTTTTCTAAAATGAAAGCTAGTTTATATGGCTACATTGATATGAACAATTAGGTTTCTATATGAAGGCTTAGGCTTGAGTGGTTGTGTACTTTGTTAAGGCATCTATCTATAAACAACAATAAAACTTTGAAGTTCAGATGTACATGGGTTGTATTTTGATGAAAATATTATGTGTTACAGACACAATATTGACACCGTATTTATTAACGAACCAACAATTTGCGATAGAGGGTAGTTATTCTTTGGGTAGGCTTTGTTGAGGTCGGAGAAGTCAATACACGTTCTCCAGTCCATACTCGATTTTTAAACTAACACTTGGTTGGCTACCCACAATGGATACTCAGGCTCCCAGATGAAACCGCTGTTGAGGAACTTTTCTACTTACTCTTTTAATGCTTTATATCTCTCCAAGTTGAGGGGTATTCTCTTTTGATCGACGGGGTGAGCCTTTGGGTCAATATTGAGGGTCTACATGCACCTAGGCGAGCATGTCCTTACTTTTTTTAAAAAGAAATGTATTAGCTTATCCCTAACTTCCGATTTCAACACCATGTTGATCTGATCGACCTTGATAGGGCCGTCCTTGTCTATGATCAAGTAGCGTGGTGGGACCACATTTTGGTTTGCATCTCTCTGCAAAGGTCAACTGGGTCTTCATTGTTATCTTATGTGTTTGTATCTAGGTCACACCGATCCAATGCATGGCTCATGTATTCAGTGAGGTCCTTAGTCGATACAAACGTCTATGCATGAACCTGGGAGCTTCGGCTACCCCTAGCTCTCACAGATGAGTCCACCTATGTTGTTAGGGATGCAGTTGTCATGTTAGCTGCTCTCGCCTACTAGCATAGTTGAACGTGTTCATTCCATGTTGCTATGAGTCCTCTCTTTTTAGGACAAGCCAGGGAAAGATGATACCCACCGTCCCTTCCTTTGATAGGGAACTTCCTAGTGAGCTGTTGGTATGCCATGACTGCATCTATGTCTGCCAATGTCGATCTACCTATTAAGATGTTATAAAAAGATGGGAAATCTACTACTAAAAAGTTTACTTGAATCATCGCGGAGAGGGGTTCCTTGCTAAAGGTGACTATGTGTGAATTCAATCCCAGATGAACAATCCAGGCACCTCCAAATCCATAGATGTAGAAGGAAGGAGGTTTGGTGATGGGAGTTTCATTTGATTAAAAACATTTTTGAACATTACATTGATGGAGCTACCCACGTCGATGAAGACCCGATGTACTTTGGCACTGGCAATGTTGATTATATGACTATGGGTCGTGGTGTAGGTAGCCAACTCCTCCCTTGTCTTTCACTATAAAAGATGACATTCGCTTCGTCTTCTTTTATCAAAGGAGCCTATAAGGCCAAAAGCGTGATAGAGTTGATCTAGTTATTCAACGCAAGCTCCTATCGTATTGGGCTTGTGCTTCCCTGGTACTTTCAACCACGTAAGGCCTACCACAAATTGAAAATATTTTAGTGTTGATTGCAGCAACATTATTGTTGTCGGCCCTCTAAGGCTGGGCAAAGGGGTTTTGTCGAATGTTTCTTTGCTATCTTATATACTGCACAAGTACACCTTCATGGATCAACTTCTACATCTTGTGACGCGTCCTTTAGGTGGCGACACTCATTTATAGAGTGACCGTTAAATTGACGGAACTTGCCATATTTCCCACTACCACAAGGAACCTCCTTTTTCCCTAATCGAGCGGGACGAGGCCTTTTGTAGGGTGTGTGGTCTCGTGTGGCGAGATAAATAGTTTCCATAGCACGAGTTATTGAGCTTAATTGTCTTACCTGGTTTTTAATAAAGAACCATCCTCGATGCGCTTCTTACTACTTTCTCGTCGGCCATTCTTTCTATGAAGATCCTCATCTCACGAGTTGGTCTTGTTCCCTCTCCTACCCTCCTCATCATTATTGGAAAAGTTTGCCACTTCCTCTTGCATGACGCCATTTTCTCTTTGGAAGTAGTTGGTCAAGGACGAAGCATGCTGCTTTGCTTTTTCCTTCCACATCTTGGATCGATGCCTCACTTGGAACATAAGGAGATCACCATGGTTTTCTCATCCGCTCCCCTTACACGGATTGATTCTTTGTTGAAGTGGTTGACATAGAAGCAGAATGACTCATTCAACAACTGTCTTATTTGGCTAGCTTGCTTACCATCATAATCCTTGCCATCATAATCCTGGTTCATGAGGTGAAGAAGTGAGCCTTGAAATCAGCACACAACCAGACCTAGGAGTTAATACTGCCCGCTTGAAGATAAAAAATTAGCGTGAGGTTGGCCCGGGAAACGAAAAGTGAAATAGGAGGCACTTTGCATTACTGGAGAGATGACCGACTCGGATGATGGAATATATTATCGTGATGTTGTCGGATGGACTGGAACTTCCATCATATTTATCTATGGGATGTAAGGTATACCTCCGTTGAATGTATGCTCCTAAAATTTCTGTAGAAAAGGGTTCCATATTTTCATCATCGGATGAACCCTTTCCATTATTTCTTTTAGTTTGGGTCCTTAACATCTGCTGTCGCAGAGATGCCTTTTCTTCTCAAAGGCCCCCTTCCGTATGATTTGGGAGGTGCTGACCTATTACCATGGAAATACACCTTCGATATCTCATGGGTGAAGGAGATCGACGGCACAGATACGATGATATGGAACGGTAACGAAGAACATGGGAAGGTTACCTCCTGCTCCTATGAATAGAGGGTGTCCCGTAATGTTGAGCCTTCCTTTCACAGGACCTAGGTCTTGGGACCTCCCTCTAGGGTTGGGAATGGACTAAGAGCCCGCCATGCTTGTGGGTTGTCTCATTTGTTGCCACTTAGATAATCAAAGTGCAAGCCATGCTCCCCATCTGCTACCCGAAGGCAATGAAATGCAGAAGGTCTTTCTGTGGAGGGAGGGCCAAGGCTTGCTTATGCACATTGTGAAGATTCCTATTTCTGGTGGGAGGGACCCCCAGATAAGGTCTCCAACACAACCCTCTCGTGGACATCATGCATTATGTTGAAGGTGCTTGGGATAGTGGACAGGATGGGGTCCGGTCCGTCGTTATTCGGACCGCCGAACCGTAGTTAACCATGCCTTGAGCATCCTATCTCGCCGTAAGTACATTCAAATCGCGGGCAATCTGCATAATGCTACTCAGGTCATTGGCCGAGCTAATCCACACATCGTTGCTCGAGCCTGGAATGGGATAGATGGTGCTTGCTCTAGTGGCGCCATTGGTGTTGTGGTTGTTTGAGTTATCGGCCTCACTATCACTGTTATTTTGCGTGGTGTGATTTTATGAGTACAATAATTTGAAGTGTAAGAAAAATGATGAAAGTTGAGAGTATTTTGGAGAGGCCCTCCCTATAGAGCCAAAATATTGGCTAGAAATTTAACCAACCTCAGAATTGCAAATAAAAGTAGATATTAGCAAAGGTTACTTACTAATACCGTAATTAATAAACAAAAAATAAGGGAAATGCAAAAGCAAGCATAGAAACACAAGGTTTAGAGTGATTTGATCAAGAATAATCGAAGCCCACTATTTTGTAATTTCTGTTGCTTTGAGTCTTTTGGTTAATATTGATTATTTAAGAGAGATAATAATGAGCGTAATAAATGAAAATTCAATCCTTGTACAAGTATATTATATGTTGTAGTTATAGTAGTTGGAATCTGATTCAGACAACTCAGATCAATATGCCAATTCCTAGGAATCCTCACAATCGTCGATGGTGTTGAATGGTTCAGATGCCGACCAGCTAGGGTGCCAGTTTGGCTAAGTGCCCTAGATGATGACCAACAGGTGGACCGTACTACAGCATGTTATTGTTAGGAAAGGAGGTACAGAGATAAGGAGTTGTTGAATAGTAATGTCATTACCATATAAACAGTGAAGGACATGGAGGGTTGCTGCACAGTGTCGCTTTTGTTGGATGAACAGTGTCGTACATACCAATCTTTTTAGTGGAGCAGTGAAGAGTTGTTGCTTCTTTTAGCTGGGGCGCCCAAGCACTTTTGGTAGAGGCCTGCATAGTTAGGACGAAAAAAGGGACCGAAGCGGGTATGCCTCTTGATTGGTTGCGGGGCGACGAGGACTTGGCCCAAAGAGGAGACTTAGAGAGTGGCCTCCATTATGCGGGCAGATACTCTTGATCGGTAGCCCTCTATTGAGAGCACTGTTTGGTAGTCTCGCTATTTGAAGTCTTTGACCGTATGGATGTTACGGTTTTTTAGAGCTGCGTGGGGTATTCATAAGGATATTGGGCCGAGCGAGGTGAAAACACTAAGAGTCTAGTGGGCCAGTTTATTTATTCCTTTATAAGAAAACCATGCAACGACTTTTTAAACCCTATTGCCAATGCACCTTATCCAACAACTATGCAATAGCCCACATTATGTTCCTGTGAATAATTAACCAACATATAGAGCATTATTTTGGAAAAAGACAAACTAGTTGGGTGTCTAAGGAAAAGATGCTTAAACTAAAGAGAATGTTACTCTAACTAAGGAACGTTCTTTGAACATATAACCTCCCAACCGATTGTTCTTTACTTGGCTCGTCGAAATGGCATATTTCTAGGTTATCCCCTTGTGGAAGACTCGGAAGTGTTTTGAGTTTTAGGTTTATTATAAAATTAATTTAAAATTGTTTTAAATTAAAATAAATAGTTATGTAATTTTATAAAAAGTTCTAAAATGCAAATTTTAAATTTATTTTAAATTTAAATATTTATCAATGTTATATTTATATTTAATTACATTGTTAAACAATAAAATAATACATATGAATATATGTATGTAACATAATATATTATAAATGTTATACTGAATAAATTTTTGTGTGCGTATTATATGTATAAATAAAATAAGAGGTTAAATAAATAAAACCCATGAGACTTAGGAGAGTATACATTGGATGTATATAAAAGATATATCACATCATGGGTTATACTCATCTTCCCTAAATAGTCAATAATGCTATGCAGAATTACTTTTAAGTTATGAATTTAAAATAATAACATTCTCACTTATTTATAATATAAATATGGCACCTTACATACCTATGGTTGTTAAGCAAACTCAAGACATAGAGTGGTGTTTATATTATCCCTTGATAAGTAAGAATGTTATGTAACTTTATTGAGCAAACTCAAGAGATTCAGGTACCTAATGTACTTCATGGTTTGTTGAGCAAGGATAACTCCACTTAAGATATTAAGAAATGATTGATTTAGGGTATCTAATGTACTGCATGAATTGTTGAGCAAACTCATGGTCACGAAGATGTTTAAGAGCATAATTAAAAGTTTGTTAGGAGTTATATACGAGACATAATTAGTAAACTGCTCCTTGCCGTTTATGGGGAACAAAATTAGTTAAGAAAAATCACGGTTGTAGTAACATGATAAACGTGTAGTACCTCAGAAATTTGATAAATATTTTAATAAAATATTAATAATAGAATACTGTGAGAATAATTGAAATTAATGAATTAATTAAATAAATTAATAAATAAGAAGGGGCAAAATAGTCATTTCTCAAACGTTGGAATTTCACAACGAAACCAGCGTCATTGCGACCATCTTGTTTTTTTGAGTCGTGCAGTATTTTTATTGCCTCGTTTGGAGTCCATATGAATAGTTCTGGTTGAAATAGCACTGAATAGAGGGGGCGCCAAAGTTAGGGTTGAGTTTGAAATTTACAAATAGGCGGGCAAACAGTTTTCCCTCCTTCTGTTAAGAAACTAGCTCGCATACCATATTTCATTTTAGAAACTACCGACTTTTTCTTCTTCCTCCTCCTTCCTCTTAAACACCTAAGATCAAAACTTAATAACTCTCTCAAAACTCCACCGAATTGAACGAGACTAAAAGCGTTGTGAAGATATTGGACAAGGCTATGTACCAACAGTGATTTGGTAGTGGAAATCTGAAGTGAGTAGACGCAGTAGGCTAGACAATGAGGATCTGGATAGAAATAGGCGTTCAAGTGAGTGATTCGTTCACTCCTCTTCATATAATGCAATCATGATCCTCTAATTATGATATATTGTCTATAATAGAGTAGATAAACACCTATAAAAATCTAAAATCAGATTAATTTGTGATTTGGCCAATAACAGTACTTAGAGACTAGGTTAGGTTGGAATATAGTAATTTGATGATTATAAGTTGAAATTGATGAAACAAATTATCAAATTGGACTTAGGAACAAAAGGCTAGGATATAGGTATGTTCTTAGACGAGTGGAGGCAGAACGGAGGTGGCCGAAGGTGGAAACGACTACAAAAACACAAATTTCATGAAATATAGAAACTACAGAAAACATAGTACGCCGATCCTCGGTGAGCTTGGACCAATGCACCGGTGGCCGAGTATGGGCTCGAGTTGATCCGGGACCTAAAAAGGCCTATTTAAACAAATAACGAGCGATTCGAAGTCTTGTTTCACTTATGTACTGGAAGAAGATCTATGCCTAGTGACGAAGCGAATGGTGGTGCTATGAAGCAAACGAGTGTGTTTGACGATTGGTTGTTATTTGAAGTGATTATATATGTAGTTGTGATATGGGAAGCGATACTACGATGGACACAGACGTGAACGAGTCTAGGGCGTAGGTAGATGGCCCAGAATGCATATACGGATACTAACGCATCTTGTAATACAAGTATGTGGTCCAGACATGACGTTGTTGCCCTATACTGCTTCAGCGGGCTAGGTAGAGGAAATGGATGTTAAGCGGCCCTGTAGGCTAAGGGCGGACCAGGTTGAGAGTCCAAGTTGGTAGCACGAGGACAATAGGAAAGCAGGCTTTCCTGTAGGCTTCGGACGGTCCAGGAAAGTGAGTCCTATAAACAATAGGCGACCCTATAGGGCATGAGGTTGGACTAGGGAAGTGAGTCTGCATAGATATGATGTGATTTATTTTATGTACACGATAGTTAGGTATGACATGGCGACGAAACATATGGTGGTCGAGCGACAGACTCATCATGTTATAGTATTATTTTTGTAGTATCTGTAGAGTATAGTATGGCTCACTCAACCAGACTTATGTCTGACCTACTCCTTTTTTCCTATATATATATATATATGTGTGTGTGTGTGTGTGCGTGCGCGCGCGCACGCGCGTTGATGAAGTCTGGAGATGAGATGGTATCGGGGATGAAGATTTATTTGTACATTGTATACATGGTGTACATAAGTGTTGTGCCTATATATATGGTTTGGGTTGTATCTGTATTTATTCAGACATATGTATCTGACGTTATAGATACGTTGTGATGATGTGACTATGGTATTTATTAAGTATAGTATTTTATTACCTTCCGTTATGAGACTCTAAAATTAGTTTAGATAGTACAGTTAGAACTATATCTGATATCTATCGATGTCCGTAACTAAATATATATTTTACCTCACCTCAATGACTCGTCCTTTTGGTTCTCGGGTTTGGCGTCGGTTCGGGCATTGAATTCGAGGTCGAAGGGATAAGTTGTTAGATTTGGTATTAGAGCATAGGTTAGGAACTAAGATAAGAATTAGGAACGTATCAAGAGAGCATATTTATAATTTTCTATTAGATATATTAAACACACACACACGCACACACACGCACACACATATATATATTGGAAATTCAAAGTACGTATGCACACACCCATTTACTTTTCGAGTTTGGTTTACTATCTATTGGAAAGTTGCTAATGAATACCAGTTTTACAGATAGTTGAATTGAGTAATTCAAGCAAAACTGGAACAAAGACCAACATAGCCGATGTCGGTGGGTAGAAACTAGGGCACAAATTAGCACTCGTGTGGACATGATGGATATTCCCAAAGTTAATATTCCAGTATGGTTCAGATGCCACCTTCAAGCGATTATCCAAGCTAGTGCCAACCTCAACAAACCTACAGCTACCAATACTACCGCTAATCAAGGTGTGATTCTAGCCCCAGCACCACCAACAATTGACTTTCCTATGCTTTGTAAGGATTTCTCCAGCCTTGGAGGGAAACCTTTTCTCGAGACGGAACCATACTTGATGACATGGGCATGACTTAATGATTGTGAAAAGATTTTCAACCTATTAGGACTTGGTGTGGTATTAAGAGGCAGTTAGCAACATGGCATTTAAAAGGTGAAGTAGCATGTTGGTGGTAAATGATAACAGCTGAAGTGGATGAGAATACTAGTACTTAGAGGATGTTCAAATCAAGATTCGAAATGAAGTTTCATTCTGCTGCCAAGAAGGATTTATCTTTGGAAAAGTTTATTCATCTGAAGCAGGGAGAAATGACGGTTGGGGAGTATGTTAGTTGGTTTAATGCGTTGGCCTGATTTGGATTCGGGTTAGTGAATACTCCAACAAAGAAGGCCTTAAGTTTTTAAAGGGATTGAATTCACCTTTGAGGGAATTAGCATTGAATCATATATCGTTTGGAGCTACGTTTGAAGGATGTGCAAAGGCAGCATTACTGAATTCTTTAAATGAAACTTTTGCTAAGGATCGGTCTAAGGAAGGAGAGGGACGACAACATGGAAAGCGTAAAGGAAATAGGCCACAAGGAGGGAAAAACAAAAAGCATGTGGTTATTTAACACAGATGTCAGAAGGCGGGACGCCTTGTAAAGAATTATAGAACGAATCTCTCAAAGGGTAAATGTTATAACTGTAATCAAGTGGGACATATAGCTAAGGATTGTAAGGCAATCCTAGCTAAGAAGAATTTAAAGTGCTATGATTGTGATCAGTTCAGACATATGAAAAGGGGCCGTCCAGCTTTGTGGAATGAAGGCTAGATTATGAAAGCATATGTGCTGAATGTCGTTCCAACTTCTAGTAGGGCGCCACCATCGACCCAGGAGAAGGGAAAGCAGATTGTGACGGAAGGTGTGTTGATTTTATCCGATTCTTCTTTTAGTACTTTATTTGACATGCATCTGATTCATTCATAGCTAGTGCATTAGTTGATAATTTAGCCCTTTAACCCGCTATCGTGCACGATCTTTATGGGGTCGAAACTTGTTGGGGGATTGACCCATTTATCGATGTTATGTCATAATCTAAAGTTGGTCTTTCGTGGTGCGGAGTTCCATTATGACGCATATGTACTAAACTTTTTGGTGTATAGGTTGATATTTGGAATGGATTCGATGTCTCGCTATGGGGAAGTGTTGGATTGTGATGGGAGGATGGTTCGGTTAAGGATGGGTGATGAGCTTGATTTGATTCTGCGTTGTGAACCAAGTATTATGGAGACATTTTTATTCACTTAGCCCGTCATAGAAAGAGCTATCATGTATACTCAAAGTGATTGACTACCCGATGTATTTGAAGAAGCTTCTGGTCTCCCTCTTCAAAGAGAAATTGAATTCCATATTAATCTCGAGAAAGATTAAAAGCAAATTATGATGCCTCTTAGGGATATGGCTTTGGAGAGAGAAGAGAGTTGGATAAGCAACTTTTAGAATTATTACAGAAAGGATTTACTTAGAGGAGTATCTTGAAATGGGGAGTGGCAATCATTTTTGTACTAAGGTAGACGGTTCCCTCAGGTTATCCATCGACTATCGAGAACTGAATAAGTCGACGAAGAAAAACCGCTATCCATTACCTTGCATTGACGACCTCTTTGATCGGTTAGTTAGGGCAAAGATTTTCTCATAGCCTCATTTGGCGACTAGGTTTCACTAGTTGAGAGTGGCTGAAGATAGTATCTAGATGACCGCTTTTCGTACACTTGATGGATTGTCTGAGTGGTTGATCATGTGGTTTGGGCTGACGAATGCTCTATCTTATTTTGTGGATGTGATGAGTAGAATATTCCGGGAGCAGTTGAACAAGTTTGTAGTGGTCTTCATGAATGGTATTCTTATTTATTCTTGGAGCAAGACAGAGCATGAGGTTCATTTGAGGGAAGTGATGGACGTATAGAGAGAAATCAATTAAAAGCTAAATTTTCTAAGTCACTTCTGGAGAAATGAAGTTCGTTTCCTGGGCATGTACTACCAGTAGAAGGATTGACGATAGACCCAAGCAAAGTAGCTACAGTCAGGGATTAGAAGACGCCAAAAAATGCTTCAGAGGTGAATAGCTTTTTGGGTTTGTTTCTATCAGAAGTTCATTAAGGATTTTGAGAAGATATCGACACCTCTGACCCATTTGGCAAAGAAGAAATAGATTTATACGTGGAATCCGAAGTGTGAAGTGGCATTTATTCCATTTAAGGAGTTACCGACGAGTGCTCTAATTTTGGTTATCCCCGATGATACCAAACCGTTTACCTGTATACCGATGCATGCAGTACTGGTCTCGGTGCTGTCCTTATGCAAGAAGGAAGAGTAGTAGCATACACGAGCAGGCAGTTGAAGAACCACAAGAGGAATTACCCGACACACGGCTTGAAGTCGGTTGCTATTGTGTTCGCATTGAAATCATGGAGACATTATCTATTGGATGAGAGATCTGAGTTATTTACGGACTATAAATCTCTGAAGTATTTATTTTCTAAGAAGGACCTGAATCTATGACAGCAATGGTGGATGGAATTCTTATCATGGTATGATTTTGGGATTTCTTATACTCTAAGAAAAGGAAATGTAGTTGCAGACACTTTGAGTAGGAAACATGCTGAGGTGAATACTATGTTGTTAGAATGGAGAAGTTTGGAGTTTATATCAGAGTTTGATTTTCGACCTTGATTGGAGTACGCACTGGAATTGTTAGTTGCAATAGAAGTTAGACCCATGCTAATAGACCGTATTGGAGTGAATACAGGGCAATATGCATCATTGAATGATATTGTATAGCAATTAAAATGGAGCGAATGGTCGAATCATTTAGATCGTTACTCCAAGGATCAGAAGGGTTACTTAAGGAGAGACGGAAGCTATGTGCGCCACAGAATAAGGAGTTGGTAGAGAAGGTATTGGGCGAGTGTCACAATTCTGGGATGATTATTCATCTCGGAGGGGATAAGATGTACAAGGATGTGAAGTGGATATTGTATTAGCCAAGGACGAAGAGACATGTGGCTAAATAGGTGCCAAGTGTATGACTTCCAATGAGTGAAGGCATAGTAGAAGAAGCCGAGTGAGCTTATACTTCCGTTGGACGTGCCATTGTGGAATTGGGAGTGTGTATCTAGGACTTTGCGGATGGGTTACCCTAGAGTAGAAGAGGAAACAAGTGCATATGGGTCATAGTGGATCGTCTTACAAAGATCACATTTTATTCTAATTAAAAGCATGAGAACCGAAGCGACTTTAGCAACGTAGTATGTTAAAGAAGTGGTCCAACTACATGGAGTTCTAGCCAGCATAGTGAACGACTGGGATCCACTTTTCCTAGTGAATTCTGGAGGAGTTTATAGGAGGCATTAGAAACGAAATTGAATTTAAACATGACATATCGTCCACAAACTGATAGATAGACGGAGAGAGTAAATAGGGTGTTGGAAGATTTGTCGAGGGCTTGTATATTGGACTTTGAAGGATCATGGTAAAATCATCTACCTTTAGTGGTATTCATGTATTATTATATGGAAGGCCATGTTAGTCATTTTTATGTTGGTGGTAGTCTGTAGATAAGATTATTTTGGGTCCGGAGATGGTTAGAGATACTACAGAGAAGGTGGAGCTTATAAGGAAGAAGATGAAAGCTGCACAAGACCGATAGAAATCATATGAAAATAAGAGAAGGAAAGATTTGGAATTTAAAGTGGGAGATTTAGTCTTTGTCAAAGTTTCCCCATTGAAGAGAGTAAGATTCGGGAGTTCAGGGAAGTTAGTAGCTAGATTTGTCAACCCATTTCCAATATTAGAGTGGATAGGAAGATTAGCGTACAAATTGGAACTATCAGAGAAGATGGCGGGAGTTCATAACGTGTTTCACGTGTCACATTTAT
Organism: Allium fistulosum; assembly: GCA_030737815.1. NCBI lineage: Eukaryota > Viridiplantae > Streptophyta > Magnoliopsida > Asparagales > Amaryllidaceae > Allium > Allium fistulosum. The sequence continues at coordinate 789,669,961 of CM060902.1, read as the reverse complement.
GAAAATTTGTACACGACCCAATGACTGTGATAGCGCCTAGCCAATTAGAAAAGGTGCAGTTTGATTGTGAGCCGAGTCCATTCTCGTGGTCAGACCCATATTGTGGAACATGGGATAAAACAACTTAGGAATAAGATAGTGAAATTGGTTAGAGTGTATTGGAAAAACGACCAACAGAGAGTACATGGGAGCCAAAAGAGAAGATGATGGCTACTCAAGTGCAGCTCTTTTCCAGTACGTTTCCTAATTTGATTTGATTTGATTTGTTTTTATTAGTTAGAATATTCTAGGATTTGGATTTGGATGTTTTGGATGAATTTTGTTAAGTTTTATATATGTGATTTAATTTGCAGTCATGTAGAAATATATATGTGCTTATATTAAGATATTGTGCATCATGCCTAATATGTCATCTTATTGCATTCATATAGGATGCATTAGTTGTGTTTAAGCATTATAGGGGTAGAAATTGCAAGTCCATAACATTCATACCTGTATACTGTTCATATCATTATATATATGTTGTTGCTTGCATAAATTAGATGGTGTATTTATGACTTGGTTGATATAAGTCCGACGAGCGAACGTTGTATTGTATTTTCCGTTCCTTAGGAATTTTGAGGATGAAATTATTTAAAGAGGGGATATATGTCAGACGAGCGAACGCTCATTTTTTTAAGTCGCGCGAAAATTTTTGTCTACCTTGTTTGGAGTTTGTATGAACGGGTTACGGTTGAAATAGCGTTGAGTTGAACGAGCACCATAGCAAGGGTTGAGTTTGAAATTTGAAAATAGGTGGAAAAACGATTATCCCTCCTTCTGTTAAGAAATTACTCACATACTATATTTCATTTTAGAAATTACCGACTCTTTCTTCTTCCTCCTTCTTCCTCTCAAATCACCTAAGGTCAAAAACTAATAACTCTCCCAAAACTCCATCAAATCGAACAAGACCAAAAGTGTTGCGATGCTAACGGACAAAGCTACGTAGCAGCAGTGATTTGGAGGCGGAAATATGGGGTGAGGAGACAGAGTAGGCTGGATAGTGAGGATCTGGAAAGAAATAGACATTTCAGTGAGTGATTCATACTCTCCTTTTCACATAATGCAATCATGATCCTCTAGTTATGATATGTTGGCTATAATAGAGTAGATAAACAAGTAAAATTGGATTAACTTGGGATTTGAGAGGGATTTGGCTAATAACAGTACTTATAAACTAGGTTAGGCTAGAATATAGTAATTTAACGATTATAAGTTGAATCAAATGATCAAATTGGACTTAGAAACAAAGGGCTAGGATCTAGTTACATCCCGATTGTAGGCGGAGCAGAGGCAGAACGGAGGCGGTGATGAAAACAAAAATGTTCCAAAAATACTTGGATACTGTAGAAAACACATACACTGGTCCGTCGGTGGGCTTGGATCGGTGCATTGGTTACGGAGTCTGGGCACAGGTTGAACCTGGACCCAAAAGTGCCTATATAAATAAATAATGAGCGACTCGAGTGATGTTTCTCTTGTGTTTTGGAAGATTATCTAAGGATAGTGACGAGGCAAATGATGGTATGAGTATTTATGATGATTGGTTGTTATTTGAAGTGATGTAGTTGTGATAAGGGAATGTGATATGACGATGGATGCAGACGTGAACGAGTCTAGGGTGCAGGTATATGGCCCAAAGTGTGTAAGCGAATAGGATTGTTGTCCTATGACACAAGTATTTGATCCAGGCGTGACATTGCTCCTCTATAGTGCTTCGGCAGGCCAAGTGGAGAAAGTGAATATTAAGCAACCTTAGAGGCTACGGACGGACAAGGGAATTAGTCCAATTAGGTAGCACGAGGACAACAGGCTTTCTTGTAGGCTTCAGGTAGTCTAAGGAAGTGAGTCATGTATGTGATTGCATGACGGCGAACAATAGGCGACCTTATAGGGCATGAGGCCAAACCAGGGAAGTGAGTCTCCATGGATTTGATGCGATTTGTTTAGATGTACATGATAGTTAGGTATGACGTTGTGACGAAACGTGTGATGGCCAGCGATAGACTCATATCATCATGTTATAGTATTATTTTCGTAGTATCTATAGAGTAGAGTATGGCTCATCCACCAGACTTATGTCTGATCCACCTCTATTTTTCCCTTTTTATATATTTATATCTAGGTTTATGAAGTCTAGAGATGAGATGGTATCAAGGATAGAGATTTATTTGTACATTGTATATATGGTGTAAATAAGTGTTGTACCTGGATTTGACCATATATGTGGTTTGGGTTGTATATATATTTATTCAAACATATGTATCTGAAATTATGGACATGTTGTGGTGATGTGACTATGGTATTTGTTATGTATTGTATTTTATTTCTTCCGCTATGAGACTAAAAGTTAGATATTACAGTTAGAACTATATCTGATATTTGATATCTATCAATTTCTATAACTATATATATGTATATATTACCTCACCCCCAACGACTCGTCCTTCCGGTTCTTGGGTTTGGCATTGGTTCGGGCGTTGGATTCAGGATTGAAAGGGTGGGTTGTTAAAACGCATGCTAACACTCATTGGAGGAATTTATGAAATTCGCATATCTCTTTTATGGTTTTTGTAAGATTTATTATATGAATATATGATAAACCAATCTAATAAGTATAAGAAAAAATGTGATGTTATCTAATTTACTTTAATGTATCGAAAATATGGCAACCATGAAGCTATTTTTCGAAAAGAACATCCTAATTGGCGCAAATTACAAAGACTGACTAAGAAAGGTTAAGTTAATACTCACTTATGAAAAGCTCTGGTATATTATTGTTAATGAGCCATTAGCTGAACTGGATAAGGATGCTACACCCAAAATAATTAAGGCTTATTGGTCAATGGACTATGAACTTGCTCTCTCCTATGTGTTGTCGACTATGGGCATCTAGCTCGAAAGATATCACGAGAATATGAATATTCAAGAAATAATCAAGCACTTACAAAATGAGTACGAGCACCCCAGTCCAAGACCATGTACTCAATATAATTGGGGTATTGAAAGGTTCGCAGAATTAGGAACGACACTTGGTATCGAGCTTTCAAGTGATATGATTCTTGGATCATGAACTCTACAGTTCGATTCGTTCATATTGACCATCAATATGAACTCGATAAATTGTATTATCATAGACCTCCTTAATATGCTAAGGACGGTTGGGAGTACATCCATGAAGGAGCCGAGTGCAGTGCTTGCTGTTAAAGTACCTCTTCCTTTAATAGTTTGAAGAAGATAAAGCATAAGACTAATGGTGTCAAGGGTTAAGGAAAGGTGCGAGAGAAAGGCGAATGTCCTTTTCGCTCGATAAAAGGACACTGTAAGAGGAATTGACCCTGTTTTAAGACGCTTAAGGGGAAGGAATCAGATTCCACCATTGAAGGTATTTTTCCATATAGAAAATGTTTATCTATATGTGCTTCAAGTTGGATTTTAGATACTAGATCTAGAATTCATATCCGTAATTTGTTACAAGGACTTAGCAGTAAGCGGTCCATGGCGAGAGAGAGCATGGAATTCCAAGTTGCAAATGGAGCACCTGTAGTTGTCTTTGTGAAAGAATATCTTATGAAACTTTCTGGTGGATAAGATTCAGTTTTAAATAATTGCTATTATGTATTAAATTTTATTAGTGGAATAATGTCTGTTTCTCGTTCGATAAAAAGTGGATACAGTTTTTCTTGTGATGTCAGCATTATGAATATTTATTATGAAAATAAAATTGTTGGTTTTGATGCTTTAAATAATGACATTTATATTCTTAATATGAATTGTGTATTTTCTGTTAAGAATAATAATATGTCTAAAGTAAACAATAGTTACCTTTGACATTGTAAACTAGGCCATATTAGTAAGAAATGACTAAATAATTTAAGAAACCAAGGGTTTCTACCATCATTTGATTGTAAATCATTTGATACTTGTACGTCATATCATAGAGGTAAAATGGCCAAGCACTCATTCAGTGGGAACATGAAAGGGTTGATGAACTCTTGGGACTAGTACATAACAATGTATGTGGTCCTATGGCTACTACTACCAAAGGTTGAACTTTATACTTCATAACGTTCACTGATGATTTCGCTAGATATGGATATCTGTTTCTTATGACATATAAATCAATGGTCTCTGATAAATTCATAGAATATAAGAATGAAGTATAAAACTAGAATAATAGAAAATTTTAAAACTACTTCGATCTACTCGAGATAGTGAATACACTGGATCTGAACTCTAAGAGTACTTAAAAGGGAATGTGTTCTCTTTTAAGTCACTCCTCCATATAATATGATACACAATGGTGTTTCGAAGAGGAGAAATCGAACCTTGTTATATATGATTCGATTGATGATGAGTGATACTGAGCCGCCTCTTACTTTTAAGGATTTGCGCTAGAAACTACGACATATATATTGAATAGAGTATCATTTAAATCTATGCGCAAGATTCCAAACGAGTTATGGGCTTGGAAGAAACTCCACCTTAATCACCTTTAAGGTTTTGAGTTTTTCGACTTACGTTAAGAAAATAAATTCCCGTAAGCTTGAGGCAAGATTGGTCTTATGTAAGTTTATAGGATATCCAAGAAGATTTAAAGGTTACATATTCTATCATATCGAGGAATAAAAGGTTTTTGGTTCAATGTAGCCACCTTTTTGAAAAAGGAATTTCTTTTGTGAGAAATTTTTGATAATATGATAGACTTGGATAAGATCCAAGAAACTTCCATAGAAATCAAATATATTGATAATAATTCAACACCCACAGAAAATATGCAACCTATAGAAGGTGTAGTAGGGAACACTTGTGCTAGAGAGGTACTACGAGTTTCCCATCAATAGCTAGAACTCTTATTTGGTCAGACGATGATCCCCTTGCATATCGATAGGCATTGGAGAGTAAGGACTCTGCATTGGAGAGTAAGGACACTGTGTTGTGGATTGATGATATGAAATCTGAAATGGATTCCATGTACAAAAACAAAGTACGGACTTTGAAAAATGTACCCAAAGGGGTGAAACTCATCAGCTGCAACTGGATTTTTAAGAAAAAGGTCGATATAGATGGAAAGATCAAGACATATAAAACATGTTTAGCCATGAAAAGTTTCTACCAAATTCAAAGTGTTGATCAGGTCAAAACATTTTCGCTAGTCACTATGCTGGAATTTGTTCGGATACTACTCGCAGTCACTTCTTATTATGACTACAAAATATGGAAAACGGACTTTAAATAAACATTTCTAAATGGTGATTTAGAAGAGACTGTTTATATATCATAGACGGAGGGTTTAGAAGTCAATGGGAGCGACGATAAAACATGTAGACTCTTAAGAACAATTTGCGGTCTTAAGAAAGCATTAAAGAGTTGGAAAAAATGATTCGATATGGTAATCAAACAATTTGGTTTCTGTCAAAATACAGAGGAAAGATGCATATACAAGAAGACGCGAAATGTTGCCATTATGAGTTTTTTATTATACGTCGATGATTTGCTACTTGCTACTGACTGGTAACAATGTACTGATGTTACAATCGGTGAACCTTGGTTGTCCAATAATTTCTCAATGAAGGATTTTGGTGTAACGCCCCACCTATATACCCATTTTAACAAATAAATATTACATAGTAATATTGTCCGGTAATACAGAGAATAAGGCTGGTTAGGAGCGACCATCCACGTATATTCCTTTAGGCTAACACCATCAAGTTTATCTTTGCCTCGTATGATCATATCAGATGTGAACAGTATCGACACAAAATAATATACAACATATCGAAGAATACAAAATCACAGATCGCAATGGGAAAATATAATACATGCCATAACTAGATATATAATGTGGGCCTACACATATGGAAATGCTAGACCCACATACAATACATGTACATCAAGTACTAGGCAAGTACCAATAAAATATACATCATGAGTCATGTTATCTCATACAAAACCATACAAATATAAAACATGAAGGCTAGTAAAAAAATGATATAACTATATATATATATATCTCCAAAAGCTAGCCTAAAATCCATGGTTAATGAATCTCTGTACCTATCAAGTTTTGATCTGACCGGAGTATTATAAAATAACAAATAGGTCAGACTACCTTCAATACAAATAAAGTGAGATCATAGGCATAAACATATGGAAATCTCAATGATATAGCATAGCTATATGATATGCCATCAACTTAAACAATAAAAGGCATAATCACAAATAATTCACCATTTCGTAAAATCATAGCACGCTCGTCATCGGCAATCATCAAAATATAGTGAATAACATATCCCAAAACAAACCTATAAATCTATCATAAAGCGAATAAAACTATAAGACTAGAACAAGGCAAATTGCCCATAAGACGAGCACAAAATATGCCATTCATAAGATGAGCATAACACACATCGGACAATAAGACGAGCACAAGGCATGCCGAACCATAGGACGAGCACGAGGCATGCCAAACCAAAAGACGAGCATTAGGTACATCGAACAAAAAGTGATCAATGGTGATCAAAAGTGTTATATACTTCCAAATAGTAATTACTCGAGTAGCGCCTGTGTGTCCCATTCCACTTGGTGTTACTTAAGTATTTACCAAAAGTTAGTAAATTCCACTCACTCAAACATTCTTCACAACAAGCTGTATAATTAATTGATGAAGTGATACCGAATGTCTCATACTACTCGATACTATCAAATCGACTAATTATAGTTCTCATCAAATAAAAGGAATTTTGCTTATAAACTAACTTTAGGAATTTCCAAGATATATGTATATTATTTTATAAAAGCTTGTATATTTATAAAAGCATATGTATATAACTTCTCATAACTAAAACCAACTAATTTTTGACAAATTTCTTTGTAAAAAGGCTTAGATTTAAATAGAATTTTATATATCAGTTTTAGTGAAAAAATTAATTTATTATTTAACAATATAAAATTATTAACTACTCAAAATGTGTATATATATATAAGGTTTCAATTTGAGCTTTTAAATCCAAAATATCTGTGCATGTGTGTGTATAAATTCATAAGTGAAGCTTTGAAAAGTTACTTATATACATATATAGATACAAACATATATATATATATAAACTAAATAAAATGGTTTATTTATAAATAAACTTTATTTAAGTATACTCTTTTGAAACTATTTTGTATATCTAAATCACAAGGAGAGGAAAAAATTAGAGTTCGAGTATAAGAAAACACAATATAATAGGAGGAAAAAATTAACATAACACATAAAAAACAACATAACAAGTGTTCGATCTAGAGCTGAATTGCTCCAGGTTTCGGCCATAGGTCGACCGGTTTGCAAGGCACTATTGCACCAGTGTTAGAATATGCTGGAGCTTTTCAACTCCAAGTTATTCCTCAAATTGATTATTTTAAATTATATGGTGATGGCAACTTATTCTAAGGGTATTCTTGGGTACACATAGGCATCCATACATCTAGTATAGTCGACCAATTAAACAAATAAGTAAATGGTGGAGTTTCGTTTGCAATTTCATGTTTTTTAATATATAGCAAACAATTATACAAAAATTCTGCCGATATAACATACAAATTCAATTTAAAACTAAAATATGAGCATATACTACCACATGCAGCGAGCTAGAGATAGTTGTGAGCAATTAACTCACTAAACATCCTATTTGCATGAATGACTCCCTCCATTTTCCTTGCAATCTCTTCCTCTTTGCAGTTTCAGCCATCTCATCTTTTGCTGTCTAAAATCTAAGCCTACCCAAAATTGACCAAAACTCTAGATTTTAGGTTCAGTAAGGTGGAGAGTGGTGTTGAGAAGCATAGTTTTGAGTTTGGGAATTTATGATAATTTATTTTATTTGTTTTGATTTTTAGTAGTAACTAGGGTTTTTAGGAAAAGAGTTTTTGTTTCTTTGCTATAAAGTAGATTTAACGTAAAGTGAGTAAGGAAGAGGAAAATGATTTCTCTTTTGAGAACAATATGGGCCTAAGGGTTTTGTATATTTAACCCATTAACAAAATTCTAATTCATTTTATTACCCTTTCGTTTTAGAATAAGAGTTTTAAACAATCATTTATATCCACATTTTTTTCCAAAAAGCTTTACATAATTAAATACTATTGTATATATATTTGTTTCCTTATAATCAATAAATGATAAATATTAATACAAGGTTTAAAAAAATTTAAACTCACTTTTAAATGAAACTTAACATAATTAAAAATCATAGTATTTTCTTATAAACAAATAAATGAACAAAACTTTCACTTTTATTATTAAAAATGGAATTGTCCATTTAAATTCAAAATAACTAATTTCATACTTTAATTCTTCAAATAATGTCCAAATTTATAATTTTTATCATTGCAAAATTTTGAATAATATATACAAATTATTTCCATAATTTCTTTTAATTCAACTAAATTTAAACAAGAATTTCTTTCCTAACAAATTCAAAAACTTCAATAATAGTGTTTCAATTTTATCAAAGTTTAAACTCATATTTAATAAATGACTTATCTGTACAAAATTTACCGTTTTAATAGTATATACTACTATAAAAGTGAGTTTACCCACTAAATCAAAAAATAGCATTTATTACTCCATTTATTAAGAAACCTATATTTCTTTATTTTTTTAACCAGAACTTCACATTGCCATTTATGAATTTTCATACTTATTTAGTTCAATAGTTACCACCATAAATATATTTTATATCCTACTTAACTCTTACAAATCAATTATAAAGATTGCAATTTTGATATTAGTCCAAATAGCAAGTTTTCCGTAGTTATTCATTCATTTCTTTATAAAATGCATTTAATCAAAACAATTGTTTTTAGTAACTATCACCTCTCATTTATTTCACCTTAATACAATTTTAATTCAAATTGTTATAGTAACCAAAAGGTTTAAATCAACATTTATTGCTTCATTTATTAGGAAACCGATATTCTTTTAATGAGACCTCACATTACACAAATTAGATTTTTGCACTTATTTACTATAGAAATATTTTCTTTTTCCAACTTTTATTCACTTCAAATCAATTATCACAATCACAATTACAATTCCAATGATATCTTGGAAGAACATAATATCCTCTGTTTTTCATTCATTGTTTTAAAGGTGTATTCAAAACCAAGAAATTGTTTTAGGAGATCTCAATCATTTTAATTCACATTAATGCTGAATTCCAAATATCAAATTGTATGTCACTTAAAGATACACGTCACATATTTATTATTTTATTTTTCAAAAATTATTAACACTATATAGATTCTTTTTATAAATTGTGGTATGGCTTCGGCCCTTTAAAGTTAAGAAGGGTAATACAAAAAAATCAGGGATATTCTATAATTGAGCATTAGCCTTTACTTAGACGTACTTACTCATCGTATTGAATACAGACCAATCTTCGAAAATATGGCCTTCACTTCAACATTCAACCATCATAATTCATTTTTTAATAAAACATATTATCCAGACCCTCTATATGGCTTTTTCTATTAAAGGCCATCCAAATTCTCCTATTTCGTATGCCTTAGATTCACTTAATTAAAAATATTCCTATTCTCACAGACGAATCAAATATTTTCTAAGAGTTGTAAAATTTGGAAAATATCGAAGGAGTCTCCTTTGTACGGAGAGCATATCAAAAATTTACAACACATAAAAATACACATCCATCTCCAAAAAGGCATTCTGAAACGTAGGGAAAAACAAAAACAATAAACATAGCATATAATAATGAAGCATACATTCTTTTCCTACTTTTAAGTGCATTACGCTATTAATGTAATATATATGTGTGTATATATATATATATATCTGTGTGTGTGTGTATAGACACACATACACATATATACAAATTACATCCATAAAGAAACCATCCATGCAAAGTTTATAAGTGTATGTTTTTCATATCTACATTTCAACTGCCACGACATGCTACTGATAAATGCAACAAAATAAGTTGGATGCATACTAATCATTCAAAAAATTTCTGGATAAAGAAATATAGAATACATTAAAACAAACTCGTAAAAAACCAATTTACCAATTTCGAAAATCACATTTGCTAACCAGGTCCTCTTTATTAATTGGTAGTTTTCATATAGCAAATCTCGAAAATTTGTAAAACTCATAAAATGAAAGTTTTTCCTTATAGTTTTAGCATTCTAGAATACACAAGATCATTGCAATCAGATTGGTTTGAAAGTTATAATCGAAACAAGTGGGTGTTTTAACTCAAGAACACACAATGGGCCATAATTTATCGTTTTGTTTAAAACAAGGTTTAACCCTAGAAAACTGCAGAATTCGATAAGATGGTCTAAAGAAAGTTCTTATTTACTAAAATATCTTTTCAACCCAAAAGGATTCACTAAAATCAAATAAAATAATCAAAAGATATGGCAGTTTTACTTTGGCAATTTTAAAATAATTTGTTTATGAACTTGCTCATTTACAATTTCTCATTTCAAACCAAACTATCATTTCAAAAACAAATGAATCTTACTAAAATCCCTTAAACGAAGTTTTATGTTTTATAATCCATTTTTCAAAAAGGTAAGAGTTTAAATTTTTTAATCAAATTAAACTTATAAACTAAAATTAACTTTCCATGCACTTAGTTTATATTTGCAAGTAAAATTTCACTTAATATTTCTTTTCAATAAAATTCTCAGACTAATTATACAAAAATACATATAATATTTTTTTTCCAAAATGTATATTTCGAACACTTCAAATTCATGCCTTGTCTTACAACCTTTTTTCAAATAACTAGGCAACATGTTTTAAGGAAAGTCATTTTTCCCCATACCCCCTTTTCTTTTTCTTCTCCTTTTTTTTTCCAACCATTTGCTTTAAATTTGAAATAGTGTGCTACTATTAGCATCCATTTTTTTCTTCTGGCCACCATTATAATTTTATTAAACATTGATATTTTTTATGTACTTCTGGCCACCATATTCAATTCTTCCACTCAGCCCTACACGGTTGTACCTATTATCTCTTCTCAACAAATCTTACATACTTCTCAGAAATTCCAGACCATAAACCCTTAAAAAAATCTCTTTTTGCCTAATAGATGATGAAAGGTGAAAATAAGTGGATAATCCTAATTGTTAAGATATAAAGTGGTTAGTTTTTTTTTTCATTTTTTAAAGTCTATTTTTCCTCAAGAAACCAATCATGGATACACTGTTTAGAGTTTCAATCAACCGTGACCAATTCAACCACAATTTGAAAATCTAGGGTTTCACAAAAAACTAGAGAAGTAATGCTTACTAGACAACTGCGTAGTTTGTTGAGAGGCGAAGATTGTGACTTGTTGATAAACGACTTAACTTTTTCATTTTTCTTACAACGGCGGCGTTCGTTCTAAAAGGAAGAGGGAAATAAGCATTTTGAGTTTTGTGTCCCTGTTCAAGTGTAGAAAATAGTAATTGGTGTTAGGAAGAGAGAAATGGAATTGTTTAAGATAGCCTTTAGTTTTGATAGCCGGAAGAAAAAAATTGGATGCCAATAGCAACACACTTTGAAATATAGTATAAATATTTTCCTTATAAAACATAATGAAATCCCTAATCTTTAAACTTATGTCCCAAAGTATTATTTAAATCCATATTTTAAAACCAATTACTTAAAATCCTTACTTTCTTTTACTCCATTTTCTTTAAAGCATCTTTTATCCCTATTTATTCTTGTGAGTGAAAATTTTGAAGTAAGCATGAATTATAAAGCAACTTTATTACTTCAAAATTGATTATTTACATATAAAAATATAACGTAGTTATGCCATGAATCTTAGAAATTCATTTTCCAATTTGCTTCAATGTTGACTGCAATCAAATTATCAAATCTACCACACCACTGATCTCAATGTCTCATTATTATTCAATGGCTACAAGCGTTGTTTATTAAGTATTCAAACTTATATAAATTGTCATTTCCAAAATATTTATTACTTCATACAGTACCTTTTTTTCCAAAATATTACTTGTATTATTAGTTTCAAAATATTATGTCTAAATGCCTCGTTTGAGCATTTAGGAATCCCTATCGATATGTGTGCACCCGCATCGACAATAATTTTTAAAACACTCAACGGATAAATTAACATCAAAATAAACTATTAAAATCTTTTCAATAAGTTTATATAATTAATAATCCTACTTTTCCAAATTATATATTTTCTTGTATGAAAATATTCACTTTTAAAATTGATACATATAATCAATTTATTAACCATTAGCAACAGGTAATGCATTACACTTCATTCATCTATCCATAATAGCAAGCAAGCATGCATTCGATTAATTATATTTTTATTTTATTTTTCATTCCACATTTTAATTATATGATAAACATATATTATAATTATTTTTAAATGGTTTTATTATTCCCTAAAGGTTCGATTTTGGAGAAATCGTTGACTTCTATTAATATTTGGATTTTTCCAGATTCAAGCGGGTTCATAAATTTTTGGGTGATAACTGCTACTCGGTTCCCTCATTCTAGACTAAGCCCAATAAAAATAGTCATTGATACAACAAAACACATATTAATCAAACAAATAAACAAACAAGCAAACGCCTTAAGCAGAAAGCTATCTACCAGCTTCTGCTAAGCAACTCTGATCACTACAGGATCCTTCTACTCAAACTCGCTTCATCGCAATTTAGAGCTGTAAAATATTTATAATGCAAGATTCTGACTAGAGTCTTTTATAGCTTCCTTAATCGAGCTACTCATTCCCATCCCAAGATACACATAGGTCTATTCCAAAACACTCATGCCGACACTAATGGTCGGATCAACATTTCTTCCTTACTAGCTCCATCAACCACTTTATTTTCAAACGAGCTCAAATACAAAGAAGAGGCAGGGATGGTGATATTATAAAGTCAGAAAATAGTAAATACATCCTAGATGACTACCCATGTAATCATCTTATTCTCCTACTATCCCTTTAATATAGGGTAACTACCATAATCCTAAGGAAAAATGAGGAATCTAAGTCTCACTAAGGCCAATATTTGTGTCCCATAAATTCTATATTATTATGAACCTGCTCTATTACCACGTTGTAACACCCCACTTCTATACCCATATTATCAAATAATATTACGTAGTTATATAATCTGGTAATGCAGAAAATAAAGCTAGTTAAAAGCGACCATCGTCTATATTATTTTAGATTAACATCATCACATTTAACTTTGCCTCATATAATCATATCTAACTTGAACTGTATCAACATAAAGTAATAACACATTGGCTAATTCAGAACAAAACAATATATAACAATCAGAGAACACATAGTCATAGATCGAAGTGGGAAAATATATTACATGCCATAACTAGAAATATGATGCGTGTCTACAAAAATGGAAATACTAGACCCACATATAATACATATACATCACGTACCAGGCGAGTAACAAAAATATATACACCATGAGTCATGCTATCTCATACAAAACCATAGAAATATAGAAACATGAGGATTAGTACAAAATAATATAATCAGGGCCGATCTTAGAAGTTTTGGTACCTAAAGCCAACTGCAAAAACAAAACCTTTATACAAAATCCAATTCTATAATTGTATCAAATTATTTATGTTGCTTATAAATAATGAAAAGAGTAACACAAATAAATAACTTTATTCGTAATAATAATTCAATTTACATAGCAAAATTAATTATTTATAGTTGAATAGAAAATTGTACAACAATAAAAAAATTCAAATTAAACAGTAATTATCCACTAATTGATGGAAATTTCAATTTAAACAATATAATCTGATAAGGAAATTTTACAATTATAAAAAAATTCAAATTGAACAGTAATCATTAACTAATTGCTAAATGATTCCAAATTAAACAATATAAATTGAACAGGAAATCTATATTGATGTTTATCACTATTATTCACTATAAAAATTTCAAATTGAATAGCAATTATTCATTAATTACTGAAGATTCAAAATTGAACAATATAAATTGAACTGAAAATTTATATTCAGATAAATTGAACAATATAAATTGAACATGTAATTTTTCAACTATAAAATAATTTCAAATTGAACAGTAATTATTCACTAATTACTAAAAAATTCAAATTTAATAATATAAATTGAATAGGAAATTTGTATTGATATTTATCACCAATTATTCACTGTAGAAAAATTTCAAATTGAACAATAATTTGATTGCCAAACCAAAATTAAGTTAAACAGTAGTCTGATTTTTGCAATAAGTCAACAACGCAGTAATTAACACAGACTACGTAGTAATTGGATTGCCAAACACAGTAATGTGATTGCCCTAAATACAACAATTCGAATGCCTCAAACATAGTATTTTGATTTCCCCAAACACGGTAATTATATTGCCAAGCCAAGCGCAATAATTCGATTGCCAAACACAGTAATTTGATCGCCAAATCAAAACCAAAAATCCATAATTTAGTACCTTCTGTGATCTGAACCTCTAGTAGTGATTGGTCGGAGTCTTGAAGTTACCATAGGCATCTGATTTGGAATCACTGTTACTCATGTGTTGTGCGTCAGTGCTATGCTGGAGTATTCGATCAAACTTTGAAGTTTGGAGTCGCCATCTACTCCAAATTTGGAGTCGCCCAATTCTTGAGGTGCAATTTTGATTGTATTTCAGATTTTTTTTATGCGACTGTATGATTTGGATATATAATGGTGCCCTATAATTTTGCATTTCCCAAAGCGATTACTTCTTCAACTTTACCAAAAGGCCGGCCTGGGATATAACAAGAAAATATATATCTCCAAAAGCTAGCCCAACATCCATGGTCAATGAGTCCACGTACGTGTCAAGTCTCGGTCTGACCCGCGTATTCTAAAATAATAATCGGGTCAGACTATCTCTAATACAAACAAGGTGCAATCACAGGCATAAACTTATGGAAATCTCAATGTAGTCATAATTATATAAAATGCCATCAACTTAAACAATAAAAGGCATAATCACAAATAATTCACCATTGCCACAAAATCATATCATACCCATCATAAGCAATCATAGAAAATATAGTGAACAACATATCTCAAAACAAACACATAAACCATATAGTGAACTAAACCATAAGACTAGCAAAAGGCAATTCAACCATAAGACGAGCGCAAAGAACGCCATCCATAAGACGAGCACAATACACGAGGAACCATGAAACGAGCACTAGGCACGCCGAACCATAAGATGAGCATGAGGCAGGCCGAACAAAAACTGATCAATGCTGATCAAAAGCATTATATACTTCTAAATAGTAATTACTCGAGTAGCGCCCATGTGTCCCACACTAATTGGTTTTACTTAAATATTTACCATAAGTTAGTAAATTCCACTCACTCAAATATTCTACAAAACAAGTCATATAATTAATTGATGAAGTGATACTAAATGTCCCATACCACTCGATATTGCCAAATCATTTAATTATAGTTCTCATTACATAAAAGGAATTTTGTTTATAAATTAACTTTCATAAATTTCCAAGAGATAAGAATATTATTTTATAAAACCTAGTATATTTATAAATTATACGTATATAATTTTCAATGACTAAAACCAATTGATTTTTGATAAACTTCTTTGTTAAAAAGGGCTAAGTGTAAACATGATTTTAAATATCATTCTTAGGGAAAAAATTAATTTATTATTTAAGTCATATAAAATAATTATCTACTCAAAGTCTATGTATATATATATATATAAGATTTCAATTTGAGCTTTTAAATCCAAAATATTTGTATCTGTGTGCGTGCGCATACATAAATCCATAAGTGAAGCTTTAAAATATACTTATATGTACTTATACACACACACACACACACACATATATATATATATAACTCAATAAAATGGTTTATAAATAAATAAAATTTATTTAAGAATACTCTTTTTAAACCTTTTTGTATAGCTAAATCAGAAGGAGAAAAAAATCAAAGTTTATATGTAGGAAAACACAAGAAAATAAGAGGATAAGAACTTAACACAACAGGAAAAAACAACCTAACAAGACTGTAGATGTGAAGCTGAATTACTTTAGGTTTCGGCCACCGGTGGATCGATGGGCAAGGCACTGATGCACCAAGGTCGAAATTTCCTAAAGTTTTTCAGCTCTAGGTTGTTCCTCAAATCAACGATTTTAAATTTTTGGTGATAGCAGCTTATTCTAGAGGTATTCTAGGGTCCACATAGGTAGTGCATACATATAGTATAGTCAACCAATTCATCGTATAAGTAAATGGTGGAGTTTTGTTTGCCGCTTCATGTATTTTCAGTTTACAGCAAACAATAATGCACAAATTTAGCCAATATAACACATAAATTCAATTACAAACTCAAATATGTGCATCTACCACCACATGCAGCGAACTAGGGACAGTTGTGAGCAATTAACTCACCTAAACATCCTATTAGCATGAAAGGCTCCCTCTATATTCCTAGCAATCTTATCCTCTTTGTAATTTCAACCTTCTACTTCGTCATCTTTTGCTACCAAAACCTAAATCGACCCAAAATTGACCAACACTCTGGATTTTAGGGTTAATAAGGTGGAGAGTGGTGTTGAGGAGAATAGTTTTGGGTTTGAGAATTTTTGGTAATTTATTTTATTTGTTTTATTTTTTATAGTGACTAGGGTTTTTAGAAAAAGAGTTTATGTTTCTTTCCTATAAAGAAGAATGAATGTAAAGAGAAGTGAAGGGGAAAAATGATTCTCTTTTGACAAAATTATGGGCCTAAGGGTTTTGTATATTTAACCCATTAACAAAATCCTAATTCATTTTGTTACCCTTACTTTTTAGAACAAGAGTTTTAAACAATCTTTCATATATACATTTTTTTTCTCCAAAAAGATGTACGTACTTAAAAACAATTGTATATATTTCTTTTCTTATAATAAATAAAGGAGATTGATAAAGCGACTCTACATTTAGATATGAGGGGGTCAAAAAATTCGGCTAACCCTCACCCGAAAAAAAAAATACTAAATTTGGCAACCTTCTGCCAAAAACAGACCCAAATTTGGTGGACCCACATCCCCCTCCTCCCCCCGCAACCGCGTCGAAACCCCACAATCCAAATGTGCAGTCCCTTTAACAATCCCTTGAATAAATGATCAATTTTAGTATAATTTTATAAACAAATTTTAAACGCACTTTCAATTTAACTTAATATAATTAAAGATCATTGCATTTTCTTACAAATAAATAAATGAACAAATTTTAAATAATTTTTCAATTTTATTATTAAAAATTGATTTCTTCATTTAAATTCAAAATAACTAATTTCATATTTTAACTTTTCAAACATTGTCCAAATTTAAAATATTTATCATTTTAAAATTTTGAATAACACATAAAAACTATTTCCATATATTTCTTTTTAACCCAACTAAATTTAAAAAGGAATTTCTTTCTTAACAAATACAAAACCTTCAATCATAATGTTTCAACTTTATTAAAGTTTAAACTCATATTTTAACAATTGACTTATTTATACAAAATTTTCCGTTTTAATAAAAAATTATTCTCATAAAAGTGAGTTTGCCCCATAAATCCAAAAATAGCATTTATTACTCCATTTATTAAGAAATCGGTATTTTTACCAAAATATCACATTACTTATGTGAGGAATGCGTTGGATCTTAAGGCTAGGAATAACACTAGAGGGGGGTTGAATAGTGTTTTTAAGAAATTACTAAATCTTTTTGAGTTTATGTTAATTTGAACACAAATGTATGCAATATTCAGACACAGATATAATCACAGAAACAAACACAGATGCAGAAATAAAGTAAATGCAGTAAAGGAAAGAACACACCGGATTTTATACTGGTTCGGGGTTACCCTACATCCAGTCCCGCACAACTAAGTACAGATTTCCTTTCAAAAGCAATTCAATAATTACAACCCTCGGTTTCAAGGCTACGAGGTACACCCTCCAGAATCACAATCCTCTGGGTAGAGATACTTGATTTCCGGGGTAACAAGTTCACCCAATTGATTTCCAAGGCTACAATCACACCTTTTCTCGCTTGATTGATTTCCAAGGCTACACTACAAGGGGAAATGCAATTTCCGACGGCCAAAAACCGTCGGCGGCCGTCGGAAGCCGTCGGCCGCCGTCGGAAAAAGCCGCCGGAATTTACTACGTCGGAGAGCAGTATTTCCGACGGCTTCCGACGGTGCCTGTCGAACATATTTTCGACGGGTTCCGACGGTTTCCGGTGGTTTCCGACGGATGCCGACAGGTGTCGGGATCCGTCGGAAACCGCCGGAAATAATGAGATACAGGCCGCCGGTAGCCGTCGGTAGCCGTCAGAAATTTTGATCTGTAAGTCGTCGGGAGCCGTCGAAAGCCGTCGGAAATCTGCTGTGTTTTTTTTTATTTTCGCTGCAAATATAGCCTTTCAACCACATTTCTCTTCCAAACACTATTATATCAAAACTGCACAATCCAATATATAATATTCCAACCAAATATCAAAACCCAACCTACACAATATTCAATAAACACACAAATAAATAAAATTAAATAAAAAAAATACATAATATACATAATCATCCCAACATTGACAATAATCATAACAGTAAGTGTTCTATCATGTTATGAATACACAAAATCATCAACATCCTCATCCACATCGTCATACAACCATAAAACCAAGTGTATCAAACGTATTTATACATAAATCAATAATTAAATCACGCGTCTACCAAATCATTCAAAACTAAAACAAAACATACATGAACGAGCAAGCAAGCAAACAATGAATCAATCTCCGCCAAATACAATAAAATATTGCTAATAAATATTGCTAATAGTAAACTTGGGATTCCATTGCTCATCAAGGAATTTGCAGGCCTGCCAACAGATAAACACAAGCTCCAATTTAATAAAACTACAATAGAATTCAACACGGTAGAGGAGATCATGTGGTGGAACATTGGCTAATAGAATATATTTCTATAAAACTATTAAAGCATCCTTTTTAACAATACAAAGACATGCAGAAATTTCTCCTTGATCAAAGCATGTAAAATGAAAAAACTGCCAAATTACAACATTTATCATGGTTTAGTCAAGATTTAGCAAGAAAAATTCTCCTGGCTGAACCCATCATGGTTTAGTCAGTTAAAATTTGTCAAAATTGACACCTGGCACAAAAAAGGCTACTATGTAGACGTAGACTGAGTACAATAAATATGGTTTAACCACATTCCATGACAAAAACAGACTTGAGAAACAAAACCAACAAGCATTTCATGTGTGATGGATGAAGCTAATTAGTTTGGATACAACAAAGTATAGGGTGTTATATCACATGGTATCAATTAACTATTAGGTAATAATAAGATGCTTAACGAAATCATACCTCTATGATTTGATCCAACTCTATGTTCATTACTTGATTGAACTGAGACTCACTCACTCCATCCCTGTTGTACAAATAACAAAAAATAGACTTTACTATCTGCTATTGTTTTTGAATAAGTATTTCAACATGGCGCAAAAACAACAAGCAGTGCCCGCTACAAAGTCAGACATGCACAAATTGCAATATAAATGCAGCTTAATACAACTTTGTAAACTCAAATCAATAGTTGATAGGAAACGCATTGGATGTTCATATCAAAAAATTAATTCATGCTTTTTGCAGAAATAAAAATAAATTTAGCAAGCGCCTGAAACTAGATTGCAACTTGTAAAAGAAGCAAAATACAATATTACCTGAATATAATAATATTCTCAGGCTTCCTCTTGCCAGAGCTAGTGTAAAAATCAAGCATAAGTTCCCTACAAATTAAGATAACTTTCAGAAAACAAAACACTACATTTAAGCCATCGCAATAACAGTGAAAGAATGTAAAACAAAACACAGAAAAGCCAATTAAATATCAGTGCAAAAATTTTGGAATAAAATCCAGTCAAGTGGCTTACTTGATGATCCCCTTGTCTTCAGTGCCGTTTGGCCTAAATAAGGAATCCATCATTTCATGTTTCGGACTCTGTGTCTTTATAAGTTGAGTTGAAAAATATTAGTTAAGTTCATATTTGTAACTTAAAAATGTAATTCTATTTTTTTGTCATTATATACACACACACAATTATTAGATACATTATACCCGTTCATTTCTAGTGTGGAAGAAAAAGGAAAGTACGTTGGATTTAGTTCGCTTGTATTATAATGCCAGCCCACGAAAATGCTTAGTTTAGAGAATAAAAATGCTTTATTTAGAGAATAATTTGAAATGGATCTAATTATTACTGGCATTCTAATTAACAGAACAATTTTTTTCCTTTTTCGAATGCTAATAAGTAGCTTAAGAAATATTTGTATACACGAAATCTATTGTTTTCAAAAAAATTCTATCGTTGTTTCTTTTAGTATACCCATATTAAACAACTGTTTTGACATGCTCTATTTGTATACATGCGCGCATTTGACGAAAAAATACAGTTTTACTCACTGTTCACATTTACAAAAATATATATTAACTAGTTTAACACATTTATTCGACGTATTACATCAACTTAAGGTTGGTTTAACATTTTTATCATTTTTTAATACACACAATTATAATTTAGAGTAATGCATTTTTTTGTTTCATAAGTAAATACGTGCACAATATAATACTTTCAGTTCATTCATTCATTTTATCTTATTCCAACTAACGTATACAATCGTACAATAAAGGCATACACAACAATTTACATATACATGAACAACCACAAATTATACATGTTTTTCACAATTTCACGATAAAAGATGAAATACGTATACCATGTGATGCTATAAACTGTTATTACGCTATTGGAAACAATTGCAATCCCTAATTCGCCCTAATTTATCAATTTATGCAAATCTAAAATTATGGTAAAAACTGAATTTTTTACAAAAATAAGAGATTATACCTGAGATTAAGAGTAATGGAGGTTGATTAGGCAGCCGTGGAGGATCCGGAAGCTCGAAATTAGGGATTGGAAGCTTGGAGAACGAATTTGGGGATTTTTTGATATAATCTTCGTATGAAATGAGGAAGAAGAAGAGAGCTCGGCTGAGCCCTATAATCGCAGTTTTCCGACGGCTTCCGACGGCCGCCGACGGCCCGTCGAAAACCGTCGGAAATTAGCCGTCGGAAGCCGTCGGTCCTTGCTGTCGGAATTCAAGCCTTTTCTAGTAGT
The DNA here is from genome assembly GCA_030737815.1 of Allium fistulosum. Lineage (NCBI taxonomy): Eukaryota > Viridiplantae > Streptophyta > Magnoliopsida > Asparagales > Amaryllidaceae > Allium > Allium fistulosum. Next base: position 789,648,674 of record CM060902.1, on the reverse strand, counting down.
GCTACAATCACACCTTTTCTCGCTAGATAGATTACAAAGAAGCCTATAACTCTGAATAACACTCGGATCTTGTTGAGATAGTGATAGAGAATCAAATCAAAGATAATCCAGTTAGATTCAATGTTGATTTCGGCAGAGTAATGATAGGATTTTGAATAAGAAAATGTGGAAGAAGAAGAGAAGTGAAAAACTAGAAAATATGATATATAATTCGTTGAAACTAACCCTTATTTATAGAAGAACAACAATCATGCCTATTCGTGAAATGTTATGATGAATAGACACTTCTTTTGAAATTCAAATTTTTGGTCCTAACTGACACTATGTCGACATGGGGTACTAGGGCATGTCGACATCCCAAAGGAAATTTTGATGTTTTGTTTTTCTTTGAAAATAACCTTTATCTTATATTAAAACTATTTTACACTTTATAAATATACTTGATTATAGATAAAATACATAGATAAATATAGAGAATAATATATATATAATTTTACTATAATTTTATATTTAAATCTAAGTATAAAGATAGTTTAAAACAAACGAAGTTTAAAAACACGAGTTTATTAAAAACAAAAAACAGAGAATATTTTAAGGCTAAAACATCTTTTTGAAAATCATTTGAAAAGATAATTTTTAAGGCTAAAACATTTTGAAAAGCAATTTGAAAATCATTCTAAAGTAGTTTTGAAAATCATTTTGAAGTAGTTTTGCAAGCTTCTTCCTGCAGAATATCTCATCATGTTAGGACTCGAGAACTTGTACAAAACCAGGATGTTCGTGGGTTTGTAAGCCACTTGTCGTAGGTTTGTAAGCTACTTGTCGTGGGTTTGTAAGCCACTAAAAAGGTAGAAATGGGTTCCATCCCAAAAGAAAAATGGAGTGAAGATTTCAGTGCTATTGTGAAGTTTTAACATAATTCTAGACTCAATACTTATCTTGAAATCTTGAACTCTTGATAATCTTGATATTCTTGATACTCATGAGTCTTCAATCTTGATATCTTGATATCATGAATCTCTACTGTACAGTCTTCATTCTTAGTACCTGCATGGTTAAATCCTGCATATACATATATATCTAAACTATAATGTTAGTATTTATATTTTATAATCTTATTCTAAGGTTGTTGTCATCAAAACCATCAACTCAAGGACTAACAATCTCCCCCTTTTTGATGATGACACCCTTTGTTTATAAAATATTACTTCTATCCTATTGACTCCCCCTAAATCTAATAACTCCCCCTTAATCTATGCCAAACTCTCCTATTTATATTTCTCTCTCTTTGTCATCAACAAAAACAAACAAAATCTAAACTATACAACCCCCCCTCATTCTTGTACTCAAGTACCTGCATTAATAAACTATATAATAGAGTATATTTAAGAAATAACTATACTTATAGACATGATATCAATCAACGATTATAAATATATTAATGTATATTTATCAAACCACACCAAGTATAAATCAAATCAATCAAAACAACCAATTTCAATCAAAACAATCAATTCAAACAAAGTAATTAAATAAAGCAAACAAATTAAACGTTACGGGGAACTTCCACCCTTCCTTCTTCTCCGAAAATAGGGTCTGCTTTGATGGCATCCCAATTTTCATTGTCATTTGTGAGAGAGACAGGAGGATGTGCTTCGTTATCATCCTTGTGCAGGGAAGAAATCACCCATCGAATTGCATCGAAATGCCTTTCTTGCTCCTTGATCATCTGCATTTGACTCAACTCTAAGTGTCGCTGGTTACGAAGAATGAACGAGAGAATATTCTTGAATGAATTAAGAGTTTCTTCAAGATTCTCGGATAAGTTATGAATTGGATTAGCCATTTTTGAAATTGTGAGAAGAATGAGAGATAGAATAGATAAGAAATAATATTCAGTAATGAATTCTGGAAGAAATGAGTATTTATAGGTGTAGAAATTCGTTTGAAATGAATAGACATATGGTAGTTATTCAAATTTCAAATTCAAAAATGAAGTGTCATTTCTGACCAGTACATGTCGACATGGTCAAGGGGAAGATGTCGACATGAGGTAGTGAAATTTGATGGTGATTTTGATTTTGTGAATAATTGTGTGTATATATATATTTATATAATATACTAACATTTATTCAAGAGATAAGATAAGCTAGATAACAGAAAGGAAATTCAATTTCATTGCATAGAAGAGTGATACAATGATTAATCATAAACAACTACATAAACACTCAAAAACAAACTTAAACTAATTCGACATGATATGAGAATATAGAACTAGTTGGAAGATGAAGATAATCCAAGTTTCTTGCTGACTTTGGAGAAAAACTTGTTCATCTTGGATGATATTTTGTCCAACTTCTTACTAACAGGTCTTTTAAGAACCCGTTGATTCTCAACAATAATCTTTTGGTTTTTGAGAAGGGTTTTGTTGGTAGGATTGGAGGGATATTCAATACTTTCTAGGGATGTTTCTCCTTCTTCTTCTTCTTCTTCTTATATTTCCATTTCATCCCCTTCTTCTTCTTCCTTTTCCATTTCTTCATGAGCCAAGCGCTCTTCCTTTTCGGCAAGAGTTTCATAAGATTGAAAAACATATGGGATTTTCATGAGAGAAATGTTTGAGATATTAAAAACTTTTCTTGAAATAAATTCTTCTCCTTTGAAATTTACTCCAAAATAGTTGAAAATCCGAGTAAGGTAAATTCCATGATATAAAGTGTTTTCTCCCATTTCAAAATTTTTAGGATGAAGTTCATCCAAAATAACTTGCGCCCAATTTATATCATAATTTCCGAAAATAGCAAAAAGTGCTTTGCATACTTTTGAAGTAGGATTGTTAAAATTTCCCGATCTTGGGGTCAAAGTATGTTGTAAAAGAAGATTAACAATCCTTGCTTTAGAACAAAAGTTTCGGTTTTTAAATTCAAAGTTTTCATCTCCTTCAAAAATATGATGAAATGTCTCACGATCATGTTCATCGATTTGAAAACTAGAAAGATCCATTCCCGTGCTTTTGCAATTGAGAATGGTACCCAAAAGATCACAATTCAAAATAATTTTAGTGCCTTTGACACTACTCCAAATTTCATTATCATATCCTTGATAAAATTCTCAATTGAGATTTGAATAGAAAATTTTAACAAGATTTGGGTAACAAACAAAATCATTTTGAGAAGAATCAACAAGACTAAGAATTTGATTGTTTGCAAAAAGAGTATCAATTTCATAAGAAGCAAAATCTTGAAAAATAGCAAACTTTCCGGGATGGACTTTTCCTTAATTTCCATAATTGATGTATGCTTTTATTGCCTTTGGATTATTGAGGAGTTGCTCTTTCAAGTTTCTGGAAAGTCTCATGGTGGAGGGGTTGCTTGAAGAAGCCATTAAAGTAGAGAGCTTGAAGTTTTGAAGAGAGAGTTTGAATTTGAAAATGAAAGTGAAAAGTTGTGATAAAAGATAATGAATAAATAGATTTTTGAAAGACATGTTCTCTGGTCAAAAGATGCCTTTTCAGAGTATTGAATGAAGTGAAAAGATGGAGGGAAATTCAACCATTTAAATTCAAATTTTGAATTTCAAATTCTGGTACCTATGTCGACATCAGGGTAGGGACCATGTCGACATATGCCTATGAATTTCTATGATTTATTTTTTCCTAAGTATTCTAATATATATATATATATACTTATTATTTTAATGTATATATATATATATATCTGGAATATTATAGTATATTCCAAAAAATATTATTATATTTTTAAAAAATAATACAAGTAAAATTATAATAAAATTATAATAATAATTAAAAAAAATAAATTTAAAATTCAATCAACACACCAATTCAAAATCAATCAATCAAGCAATCAATCATCTAATTCTAAGCATGCAATTTCAATCAATTGTATTGTAAATGTGTACCTTTTTCTGAGTCCGTTTCCTTGAATTTGTTAAAGTCGTGAACTGCCGTAAAACAAAAATTTGAGTTATCTGTCTTCTGATCATCATTCATCGCTTGAGGACGAGTCTGAGTCATCTAGAGTAGCAGTAAATGCACGCTTCCGTTTCTTTACTGAATCATTGTTTGTAGGAGAATTCTGCCTTTCTGGATATGGACAGTCTCTTTTGATATGACCTGGTTCATCACAGTTGAAATATTTGACATTGTTTGGCACAGCATTCTGATTTCCAGAATTCTTATAGTTTTTTCTCTTGAGATTATTCATCTTTCTGTATTTCCGGAATTTCCAAAAATTCCTGGTCATAAATGCTATCTCTTCATCATTATCACTGTTTGAGTCTGATCCGTCGGTTAATGCATTGAATGCCATTGATTTCTTTTCAGATGCTTTGCTTTCTCTTCTCCCGATCATTTGGACTTCAAACGACATTAGATTTCCAATCAATTCTTCTATCTTTAAGGTACTAATGTCATTTGCCTCTTCAATTGCTAGTGTCTTTTGATCCCATTCTGGAGTGAGAGAATTTAAAATTTTTCTGACTTGATCTTCTTCCGAAAATTCCTTTCCCAAGGATATTAAAGAATGCACAATATCTTGAAATCGACTATACATATCTGAAATAGACTCATTAGTATTCATTTTAAATAACTGAAACTGATTTATGAGCATGTAAATTTTGGTCTGTTTAACTTTGCTTGTTCCTTCGTGAGTCACTTGCAAAGTTTTCCAGATTTCATATGCAGACTTAAAAACTGACACTCTATTAAATTCATTTCTTTCAAGTGAACAAAACAGAATATTCATTGCTTTAGAATTATTCTGTGCAACTGTCTTTTGCTCAGTGGTCCACTGTGCAAAATTAGTTGTGGGTTCAGAATATTCAGTTTGTGTGATATTCCAAGTATCTAATCCTACAGATTGTAAATATATTTTCATCCTACATGCCCAATATGCATAGTTACTGCCATTAAAAAGAGGTGGTCTGGCAGTAGACTGACCTTCTACAAATGAACTAGTGACAGGGATACTAGTGTTAATAACAGTACCAGTGTTGGTAGCCATTTTGAAAACTTTTCAAAATTCAGATTATGAAACTTTTGAAAACCTTGCTCTGATACCAAATGTGAGGAATGCGGAATATGGATCTTAAGGCTAGGAATAACACTAGAGGGGGGTGAATAGTCTTTTTAAGAAATTACTAAATCTTTTTGAGTTTATGTTAATTTGAACACAAATGTATGCAATATTCAGACACAGATATAATCACAGAAACAAACACAGATGCAGAAATAAAGAAAATGCAGTAAAGGAAAGAACACACCGGATTTTATACTGGTTCGGGGTTACCCTACATCCAGTCCCGCACAACTAAGTACGGATTTCCTTTCAAAAGAAATTCAACAATTACAACCCTCGGTTTCAAGGCTACGAGGTACACCCTCCAGAATCACAATCCTCTGGGTAGAGATACTTGATTTCCGGGGCAACAAGTTCACCCAATTGATTTCCAAGGCTAAAATCACACCTTTTCTCGCTTGATTGATTTCCAAGGCTACAATCACACCTTTTCTCGCTAGATAGATTACAAAGAAGTCTATAACTCTGAATGGCACTTGGATCTTGTTGAGATAGTGATAGAGAATCAAACCAGAGATAATCCAGTTAGATTCAATGTTGATTTCGGCAGAGTAATGATAGGATTTTGAATAAGAAAATGTGGAAGAAGAAGAGAAGTGAAAAACCAGAAAATCTGATATAAAATTCATTGAAACTAACCCCTATTTATAGAAGAACAACAGTCATGTCCATTCGTGAAAGGTTATGACGAATAGACACTTCTTTTGAAATTCAAATTTTTGGTCCTAACTGACACTATGTCGACATGGGGTACTAGGGCATGTCGACATCCCAAAGAAAATTTTGATGTTTTGTTTTTCTTTGAAAATAACCTTTATCTTATATTAAAACTATTTTAAACTTTATAAATATACTTGATTATAGATAAAATACATAGATAAATATAGAGAATAATATATATATAATTTTACTATAATTTTATATTTAAATCTAAGTATAAAGATAGTTTAAAACAAACGAAGTTTAAAAACACGAGTTTATTAAAAACAAAAAACAGAGAATATTTTAAGGCTAAAACATCTTTTTGAAAATCATTTGAAAAGATAATTTTTAAGCCTAAAACAGTTTGAAAAGCAATTTTGAAAATCATTCTGAAGTAGTTTTGAAAATCATTTTGAAGTAGTTTTGCAAGCTTCTTCCTGTAGAATATCTCATCATGTCAGGACTCGAGAACTTGTACAAAACCAGGATGTTCGTGGGTTTGTAAGCCACTTGTTGTAGGTTTGTAAGCTACTTGTCGTGGGTTTGTAAGCCACTAAAATGGTAGAAATGGGTTCCATCCCAAAAGAAAAATGGAGTGAAGATTTCAGTGCTCTTGTGAAGTTTTAACATAATTTTAGACTCAATACTTATCTTGCTAATCTTGATATTCTTGATACTCATGAGTCTTCAATCTTGATATCTTGAATCTCTATACTGTACAGTCTTCATTCTTGGTACCTGCATGGTTAAATCCTGCATATACATATATATCTAAACTATAATGTTAGTATTTATATTTTATAATCTTATTCTAAGGTTGTTGTCATCAAAACCATCAACTCAAGGACTAACAACTTAAAAGTGAATTTTCATAATTATTTAGTTAAATAGTTACCACCATAAATATATTCTCTATTCCTACTTTAACTCTTACAAATCAATTATAAAGATTACAATTATGATATTAGTCCAAATAGCAAGTTTTCTGCTACTATTCATTCATTGCTTAAATGTATTTAATCAAACATTTGTATTTATTAAATCTCACCCATCATTTATTTCACCTTAATGAAAATTTTAAATTCAATTTGTTATAGTAAACAAAAGATTTAAATCAACATCTATTGCTTCGTTTATTAGTAGACTAATATTTCTTTTATCAGAGCTCACATTACACTAAGATTTCCCACTTATTTGAATTCATTAGTCATTACTATAGGAATATTTTGTTTTTCCAACTTTTATTCACATCAAATCAATCATCACAGTTACAATTCCAATGATATTTCAAAATAATAAAATATCATTTACTCTTTATGCATTGTTTTAAAGATGTATTTAAAATAAAGAAACTGTTTTGGTAGATCTCAACAATCTTTAATTCACATTAATGCAAAATTTAAAGTTTAAAATTGTATATCACTCAAAGATACACATCACTGATTTATTACTTTATTTTTCAAAATGTATTAACACTAAATAAACACCCTTTATAACTTCGTTTACAATCTCATTTTAAACTTCTATAATCTTTCACAATAATTTTCTTATCAATCCTAATTAATTTATTTTTCATTCCATTTTGAATTCAAACTATATCCTATTCTCATTCAAATAAATTAGAGTTCCGAATGAAATAATATATATATCTTTTTAAATTCCCATTCTCACGTAATGCTTGTTCTTATACCATTAATTCTAAAATCAACTCATGTCCTTAATAGATTATCATCATTTAACTCCATTCAAATGTTAAATTTTATTTTTAACTTCAAATTATTGCTTCTCAATACCGGGTTATTGCATTAGGCAAGGCATCCTATATACTAGATTTACTAGGTATAAAGATCTATAAAGATAGATCTAGGGGGATATTGGAATTTCTCAATCTATGTTCATATAATAACATGATTTATTTTGGTAAATACACGACATGGAAATGTTTCAATGTGATATGGAATTGTATTTTCTAAGAAGGACTCTCCATCGACAATGAGAAAAAGTGATGCATGAGTCGGATGCTTTATGCTTCGGTTATAGGATCAATCATGTACACTTTGCTATCAATAAGATCAGATATCGCTTTTGCACTAGGTGCAATAAATTAATATCCATCAAAACTGGGAGAAAATCAAAGGATGATAGTTAAGGTCATCCTTAAATATTTAAGAAATACTAAGGATTTGTTTTTGATATATAGTAACAATGAAATATTTTTGAAGTGGTAGTTGGACTCAAGTTTTCAAAGCAATATTGACGATAGGAAGTCAACCTCTGATTTTGTGAGTACCCTCAATGGAGGGGCTGTTAGTTGGAAAAGTTCCAAAGAAGACGTTGTGACTGATTCTACCATGGAGGCTGAATACATCACCTTGAACGATGCCACAAGAGAAATAGTGTGGATGCGCAAATTCCTTAAGGAGCTAGGAGTGCTCCCAAGGTCCAGTGCTCTTTTATTGTAACAATAGTGTGGTAACGCAAATTTCCAAGGGACTGTAAGCTTACAAGAAGTCGAAACACATCCTCCATAAGTACCACATGATGTGGCATATTATCATCGATGGAGAGATCATGACCAAGAGAGTAGATACCAAAGATAGCAAAGCACATCCATTGACTAAGGCACTTTCTCAGTATATTTTATGAAGATTGATCAAAGGCTGAGGATGAAACTCCATAATTGGCCCCAAGCACAAGTGGAAGATTGATAGAGTTAAGGGTATGTCTTAGGGAAAATTAAGTAATTTGTTATATAAATTTAATTTTTGTTTTATTTTCTATTATATGTGTTGCTATATAGTGATATAAATAATAACTTATTATATTAAACATATATAAGTAGAAAATCCTTAGGAGAACTATTTTATCAATTGCAGCTATGAATGTTTTCACAACCATGAGTATTGAATCGATATATACAAAAACATTAACTCGTTGAATGTTCTTAGTCAAGATGTATCGAGAAAAGGATATCGATATATCCATTGAAACTATTTTACGTAGTGCCTTCCATACGATGGACTATGATTTACTCATGACCGTTTGGGGGCACCAAGGGATAACATACTTGTGGCTGTTTAGAATAACCATAAAATAGCACGATGAAAGTCTTTTACAAGTTAATCCAATTAAGTGAAAATAGAAGATCTCATGGTAATGACGTACAATAGTCTTTTGACTTGAGTGTACTATCGTGTTAGGATTTCAACACACTTTAGAATTGTTTAACCATGAAACCCTAGGTCTGAATAGATGACCCATATTGATTTGATTGAGAAGAAATTAGAGGAAGTTAAATAAATTAGCAGAAGTCGTACCTGAATCCATAGTTGCTAGTTGAAAGAGAAAAAGAATTGGTTTGATCTTCCAAATTGACACAAACCCCAGATCCGATTTATTTCCATAGAAGAGGTTAGGAGATTAGCTAGAGCTTGTGTAATTTGGGGACCATATCCCCTTATTTATAAAGTTGGCATTTTCTAATTTGGCCTTTCAACAAATTAGAATTGTCTTGATATCTACACATTAATACCATGACAATTATATCTTTAAGCCTTTTAACTTTAATTCATAATTTGATCACTTTAATTAGACTTTACATCAAAATAGCATAACACATTTTATTTTACATATATGGCCCATATGTTAAAATTTTCCAACAATCTCCTGGGTCATATATGTAATAACCTTATAAATATTAACTTTATGAGCTTCAAAATTTGCTATTTATAACATAAGGTGTTTTCGAAACAACCTCGTCCATTAACTATGCTGGCAAAGGATGAAAGCGGTTTTTGTTTCTTTTAGCACAACTAAACCCATCAATGGTTATATATACCAACATAATCAAATGACATAGGTCAATCGTGGATGCTTAGCATGGAAATTACATAAGATATGATATATACATGTCTATTTCCAACTGGTCATACTTTAGTGAGATCAAAACGTTCAATATTTGAACAACCTAGAGTGCAAACAAATCATTATTTCTTTATTTCTAATCAGAAAAAAGAACTTGATATATGTCTGTAGCCAAAGTATAGAGCAATGTATCATATGACGGAACCAAATACAAACTCCCCCTGAACCAAAATATCCTTACATAAAAGTTACACCAATTGAGCAAGATGCCCATGAAACACCTAGGTGATAATTCTTTTGTAAGCGGATCCGCTATAATGGAGTTTGTCATAATATGCTTTATGAATTACAATCTATTTTTCACTCTCCCCTTATTGGAAACTAATATGTTGTTTACTGTCACAATATTACTTTAGTGATATTTTGATTTCTTTATTCAATAGTCTATAACTTTGTGACAAAATTTTACAATTATTTTCCATCGTTGGATGCCCCATAACAGAAAGTAGTAAAGAAGGCTACAAATGTCTGCATGACAACTTTCCTTATATAACTTCATAAAAAAATAACAATAACAACAGTAAATATTATTATTATTTGAAGTGGATCTTTTGTACTATTGGTATCCAAAATATTAGGATTGTAATGCTTTATGATCTCCAACCAATCTGATCATTCATCTATGAGCATATAATCTTTTTGTGCCTTACAGATATCTCGTAACCATTTTGGTTACTAACCATTGATCCACTTTCAATGTCAGTAAGATATCTGCTAAATAATACATGCAATATCCATATGTGTATATGTCTTAGCATGCATTAGACTCCACACTACACATGCATGAGGAAACTTTTGCATTTATTAGCCTCAAGGAAGTTCTTATATTATTACGTATAAGACTATAAGACAATATTTTTCTACTTTAGCAAAAGAAAATCAATTGATTCATAGTTTGCATACCAAAACCTTTTGTTAAGCCTTATCTGCATAGCCCTTTTGTGATAATCCAAATATCACCCCACGAATAATAATAGTGTATTTGAATCACCAAAAAAGAGAGTAATCCGTAAGTAAGTTTTTAAGTTGTTTCATCAATGTCTTCTTAAGAAACACGACTTTAATATCCAATGGATATTGCTCAAAATTACAATATGCAACAAGCCTCAAAGTGATTCTAAAGAGTCTTTCACTAAAACCGAAAAGAAAGACTTTTAAAAAAAATATTTTCCTTTTAAGAATAGTCTTTTCTATAAAAGAGCCTTGTACCTTTCCATATTATCCACTTGGTCCCTTTTGGTTTTGAATAGTTATTCATAACCAATGATCTTGTTACTTAAGTTAGAGGGAAAAATCTTAAACTTTATCGTCCTTATAGATTTACAGTATATACACATACCTTAAATCTACATTTCAAATTAGTACATTGTACAGATTGATGTAACTCCATAGAATCATTTTCACTAATCCATTATTTATCTTTATGGAGAAATACCAGATAATCATCCGGAATAGTATTTCTTCTTTTTCAAGTAGATTTCCTTAGTGACCTTGAACTTTGAGGTTGTTGAGTTTGTTTTCTTTTTGAAACAGGAACCTTAACTTAAAGAAAATTATGTTTGACATTGTCTTGTTGTGGTTCTTAATTTACTTCTTGTTAATGAAAGAAACAAATCCTATACATTATCCGAAAAAGTAACTGTTGTTGAATCAAAGATGATGATTCTTCTTAAAGATAATGATATATACCTCATTTCTCCCACCAAACTCAAAATCCTCAAAAATTGTAGCATTTTCCATCTTAAATTTTTTCCTTAGTGTGGATTTATAAAACTTGTAGCTTTTAAGTCGCTAAAAATATCAATGAAGTATTTGCTATTTTTAGTGCCTCAATTTAGAATTATTTAGTAAGCTGAAACATATAATCATATTGATCAGCAAATCAAAATTTGAGACTTAATTATAAAAGGTATTTAAGATAAGTAGACATAAGCTATAATTTAAACATTAGGAAATTCCAGCAATGTTTGAGTTATTTAGAAATTAACCTTATTATTTTGAAAGGAAAATTAATAACCAAATTTGTTCATATCAAAATTAGAAACCAAAATTTTTCTAAGTGACAATATAACAACAATATCAAACAATCCAAAACAATATGTATATCTTTTTAGACATGACATGTGTGATATCTAGTAAAACTCTTTTTATATGTCCATAGATTTCATAAAAGAAATAACTATAAATATACCCTTATGTTATTTCTTTTGTTTAGGTCCTTAGTGACTCCTTTATCCTTATTTATACATTTATTTAAAATGTACATTAAATGAGTACTTTCTATTTTATCATGCTTTAATCTCTCTTCTTCTTATCACAATGTGAAATGAGCTCAATAAGAGGTCATAATATTCTTAAAATAATAAGAATAATAATAATTTTAAAATGGGTATACTATGAATAAAGAGAGTATAAAAACGACTTGAGTGCCATTAACTTTTGAAACAATATCTTTCCATATAGTACTCAATTATGTTTTCCTTACTTTGACTTTATGGAATCAAGCAATATAAAGCGTGCTTGTTCCCTTTATCGTTGAAAAAACGCTTTATAGTTTGTAAAGAAATCCTTTAAATTGATTATCCCTACGGATATCAAACATTTGAAAGCTTTTGAAATATTTTACCTCATGATCATTTGACTCTTGCAATTTGAATTGTCCCACCTCTGAATGTTCTTCATAACATTATAAGAGCATTCAACCATAATATGGATGGGTGTGAGTCTCCTAATTGCAATAGCTAGATCCATGAAGTTAAGAACAAACAACATGTTCTTTTAATAATCCTTAGAGTTGGTCCCAAACAAGATGAGAACATTAAAATTGGCAGACACTTTAGTCAAATTAATTAAAAATTGAACAAAAATTAAGGATTGATCGTATATGCTCATATCCAAATAACAGCCATAGTAAATTCAAATAATTGGCAAGTCTCTTCTTAAGATACCTAGCATAACATTAGTATCAAGTCTTTCGCATATTTATCATCACACATGCGTAAGTTATTCGAACAAATATTAGTCTTCTTTTGGGCCGCCTAACATCCGCATGAATAAATACACACAAATATCAAATATTTTCATGAATAACTAAAATAAGAAAGATCACTTTGGTGATAAGTTATTTCAATTAGCTTACTTGGAATGTAGGATATTTACAATTAGTTTGCAAAGATACCAAAAATATATTTGAATTTATTTTCTTATGTATGTACAATATTTCGAGTGCTGTAAAACACTCCCAAAAGTACTTTAAGTCTATATGAAAATTGAAAATTTTTAAACTATAACTGTGACACAACATGTTTTAATCGTAGATGTTGCAATCTTTTACTTTAAGTATGTGGTCACATTCATGACATTTCCTAAATAAATACGATATAAGGCATCATAATTAAATCACATAACAAATGTCACGAATGAACGTCAGAATTAAATGCCACATAAAATCATACAAAAATGACATAGTAAATGTCGTACTAAATAAAATGAATGAATGCAGTAGATATAATGTATATATGAACCATAATATAGCTATACATAATGCTACTGTGTCACTTTATCTTTAGTTTATTATTTGAATACTTAATTATGGTCGGTAAACATGCATTTTGAAAAAATATGAAAACTGCTTCTCTTTTTATTTTATAATAACCAAAGTGTGAAAGTAAAACATGTTTTCAATGAGCATAGGTCATACATATAAAATATATGTATCTATCAAACATAAATGCATCAAATAATAAACCATATGTCTTTTTTATTCCAAATACAAACATGCTTCATCATTAAATTTATTGCAACTGATGCATTTACTGGATTTATGATAAGAAATTAATTAATTTAATACCATAACAACTACATTTAATGCATTTATGATATAAAATAAATGCAATTGACCGTTATGTGGTCCAAAATGTAAATTACTATCATGTTAAAATTTACTTCAATAGCAAAATAAAAATAAACACTTTAAAGGAGCATACTTTATTTCTAATTAATCAAAATTTCTGAAATAACCAAAATACGTTATATATATCCAAATTACTTAACCAAAAGTTAATTAAGGTAAAATAATCATAGAACCAGATTTATATTACTTGCATAAATGGTTCTAAATTATATATATCTGTTTATGCCATTTAAAAACAATAAAGAAAATGACTGTACATATCTGATCCAAAATATTCTTTACATTAGAATTCACAAATTATTTACAAAATGACATACAAATCATTTAGATCCATCTTTCAACATTGAAATAGTTTCACAAATTAGCCTTTCAATTTATAATACTAAAAATGCTAAATCAAATCCAAAATCATCAATAGAAAATCCTTGATATATAGATCAAACAGATCTAAAACTTGAGTAAGAAATTACAGGACTCCTAAAAAAATGTTCAATTCAAAACTTACTCATAAAAAAATTTCCCAATGAAATCAATGATGGGTGGCTCTGATACCACTTGTAATGATTTCAACATACTTTCAGATTGTTTAATCATAAAACCCTAGGTCTAAATAGGTGACCCTTAATGATTTGATTGAGAAGAAATCAGAGGAAGTTAAATAAATTAGCGGAAGTCGTATCTGAACCCATAGTAGCTAATTGAAAGAGAAGAAGAATTGGTTTGATTTTCCAAATTGACACAAACCCTAGATTTGATTTATTTCTATAGAAGAGATTAGGAGAATTGTCTCGGCACAAACCCTAGATTTGACCATAAACCCTTATTTATAAAGTTGGCATTTTCTAATTTGGCCCTTCAATAAATTAGAATTGTCTCGGTATGTATACATTAATACCATGACAATTATATCTTTAAGACTTTTAACTTTAATTCATAATTTGATCACTTTAATTAGGCCTTACATCAAAATAACATAGCATATTTTATTTTACATATGTGGCTCACATGTTGAAATTTTCCAACATATCGATCACAAGTAGCTAGGATATCTTTGATTATGGTTAAATACTTGGCATGACAACCTAACTACAACCGTAATTGGATATAAGTTGAATGTTAACAAGAAACCTTGTCAACACCCCAAAGTTGATTTTGAGGAATATATTAGTTCTTTTAGGTCTCTCTTGGTTAAGTTGAGGAAGTTAAGATGTAGATACTTCCTTTGATTTACCCTTTCAACTAGGTTATTATTGTGAAAGCTTTCCCTTATTGACCTTTCGATCCAGTCGAAACACTTATATTCCCCTTCTTTCTGGTCTTTCGAGCCTGTTGAAGTTGTTTGATTATCTCTTCGAAACCTTCCTTTCGAATCAGTTGTGTAACGCTAAAATATGGCTCTAAGGATTCAAGGGTAAGGTTTGTCTAGGTGGGTTTCGACCTTGTCGAAAGCTAGTTTCTCTAGTGACTTGAGTTTGATTCAAGAATCTAAGGAAAATTAGGTTAGGTTGAAGGTTTCGATTCTCTAAAAGGTGGATGTTTAGTGAATGGTGATTTGGAGTTAAGAACTTGGATTGCTTGGAAGAGCAAGGGTTTCGACCAAGTCGGTAGGTGCTTTTCGATGAGGTCGATACCTGTAAAACACGGTTAAATCCAATAAAAGCTTACAAACAACTATATAATCAAAAATATTGGAATCTTCTCTTTATTAATCCAACAATGACTATGCTGATCAATTTTCCCCAGATTTACAAATTAGGGTTTACAACTTTGCAAAATTAAGAAAACACAAGTCTGGAATGAATCAATTCAGATCCCTAAAACCAGACCCCTTGGGTCTTATTTATATATGCGGGTTGGCACCTTTTGACTCAGTGCTTTCAACCTAGTTGAAAGTTGGCTTCAGATGCCTTCCGACTCCTTTGACACTTGCGCACCCCTCTGCAATGCTTTCGAATGGGTTCGAATGCCTCCGTCTTCGTCGGAAGGGGTGGTTGCGCCTTTCCTCTTTATGTTGCTTTGTTGTCACAAGGAATAAAGGTAGGAACTTTCGACTCTATTGATAAGTAGTTTCCAGGAGTTTCAAAGGTGTTGAAATGCTTATGGTTTCGATGATGTAGTAGCTTCCGAATTTATGCTTTTGACTTGATGCGGAACCTTCCCTGGATATTAAAGGCTTCGACCGGTTCAAAAGGCTGTATTTTGCTTTCGAAAGGGTTGTTCTGAACAAGACAAGTTTCTGAGTGGTTTGAATGAAGGCGAAACCTTTGGTTTCGAAAGATTTGGCGCACATATGAATGGTTGTTATGCATCATCTTCGAAAGGTGTTTCTGCAACTCATTCGAAAGGTCTTCACGCATGTAGAAGCACCTGCTTCGAAAGAAAAATTACTGCAGCGGAAGGGTGCTTGCGACCCTTTTGACCCCTTTGAAATGTTGTAATACTTCTGGTCTTTGGCTGTAACATCACTTCGACTCCTTCGAAAGGCCTTGCTGGAGCTATCATCTCTTGTTCTTCTTTGTCTTCTACTCATCCTGGTTTCGACAAGGTCAAAAGGGTTTTTGGTATTAACATCCCCCCCCTTGCAAAGGGATGCCCTTGACTTTCCAAGTCAACCATTTCAAAACCCTCAATGTTTCCCGCTTTTTCATATTTCTGTGTAAATCCTAGCCATTCGTTTAAATCTGATCGAATGGTTTAATGTCTTTGCTGACTTTCTTATAAACCCCGTTTTCCTCCTCTCTTCTTCCATTCACCTGCAATTGATATAAACTTCAAGCAAGAATCAAAGTTCTCAAACTCTCAAATAAATTTTATCTCCAACAAATAAGAATTCAGATCTATTGTAAGTCTATATTATCTCGTTTTTCGATTTTTTTCAATTTATAGTGAATTTCGATTTCTGAAATTTTCATAGTTTGGATCTGAACTGTTGTCATGATTTACTTGAAACCGTTTAAGTTTTTATTTGCCTGAAAGAATTCTTTAATTTAATTTCATGGGTTGATTCGATTTGTTTTTCTTGTTAATCTTCATTTTAATCATACCTGGTTCAGGTATTATTGTTATTGTTGTTTTTAGAGAATTTGAATTCTCATCTCAAAGATTTCAAAATTGAAAATAGTTGATTCGCGTTTAAATCCATTTTCTTATTAGTTTTTGAATTTCTAGGTTGAAGTCGAGTTTGGGGAAAAAGGAAGTTTCTGTTTACTTCGCCTAGAAGTTTTGTGCTTACGAATCAAAATTTGGCACTACAATTTTACCTTTCTACCTCTTTGAAAGGGATTTAGGTGGCAGCTTTCATTTCGCTTTTTCAGCCCCTTTCGATGAGATTGAAAGGTAACATAGCGCCTTATTTATTTAACCTTGATGAAAGGTTGTTTAGTTAATATGAAGTCGACCTCTTCGAGAGCTGTTTTGTACTTTAGGGTATCCCAATACCTTTTGAAGAGGTTGGCTAAAGTGTCCTTCTAAGTATTACCTAGTGCATACTTTTGAAAGCACAAACTTTGTCTCATTGGTTTCACAACCTTTAGTACGTACTTACTTCCAATTTGTTTAAGTTAGAGATAGATATATTTTATAAATTGGATTGAAGAAAGTATACTTTGTATAAGTTGCAAACCAAGTTAAACATTTCAACTTAGTCGAAACCTGTTGTTTTGATTGAAATTCAATTGTTGGTATACTTTCGAAACCATGCATTCCTTTCGATTCTGTTGAGACCTTCTGTAACTAATAAGTCGAAACCTTCTGTAACTAACTGAGATTTAATCATTAATTTTCTCCAGTATCGTCGAAACATTCCAAGTCCTTTTATTTTTTTTATCAATATGACTCCAACTCAAAGCCTTTCGACTTAATTGGTATTTAAGGTTTCAACAACATCAATATTCCTTTAGAAAAGCTATGATTATGGGTTTCGACAGTGTCGAAGGGTCTTTTTTCCTTGTTTTTTGAATATTGGTAGCATATATTTTTTCAAATTTGTTATGTAGGTTTTAACTATTCCCTTTTAATAACAAAGCTTTTATTGAGCTTTCGACATTGTTGAAGAGTGTTGGTTGGACATATACTGCCATCCTCCCTTTCGACCCTGTCGAAAGCTCAGTAGATTTTATACTTGGGCTTTCGACATTGTTAAAGGGTGTTTGTTAGGCGTAAACTTCTATTTTCCCTTTCGACTCTGTTGAAAGATCAATAAATCTCATTTTTAACTTTAACGTTCTTTCAAGGATATGAAGTTTCATGTTTTGCTTGATGTTCAAATTGTTGTGGTAGGTTTCTAATAATCCTTGAGAGAATGTTAATTTTTATAACAAACTATAATTTCTAACTGAAATGATTTCACCTGGCAGAATCATGGTTTCACCCAAGAAGATTGAAGCCATCTCCAAACATTCCTTGATATCCACCCAGGATGAGGTAGATGCGATTCTCAATGACTTTGGGATTACAGGGGTGGAAGCCATTCCCCCTACTGATAACGACACCATCCAAAGCCCTCCTGAAGGGTACTTTGCCTACATAGCAATCCATATTTGGCATGGAGGATTCCTTCCCTTCTTGGATTTCTTATCTAAGTTCTTAGCCTATCTAGGGATTGCTCCGATACAACTATCACCCAACGTGTATACCTATCTCCTATCCCTGAAGCTAATGGCTTTGCAGTCCAGCATTCCCTCTCTAAAATGCTGAAGTGTTGAATCATCTTATTCAGTCGGTTAAGCTTAGCAACTTAAATAACCAAATCTTCAAAGCAAATCCCCCAAAAAAGCTGATATCTAAGGGGGTGAATAAATTCAGAGATTTGGGAAACACAATTCTTCTATGTTAAATGTTTTCCCAACATTAGTGGGGTTTTCTCTTCTCCATGTAAGTTGATCTTAGATTTTATTTTCCCATTTAGTTATTTTCCTTTGCTGATCTATGCTTTTTGTTAGGCGATTTTGCTAAAGAATTAAAGGCAGAAGATAAGAAAACAGTGGAGTTGCTGATTGCATCTTCAAGCAAGATAGAAACATATTGACCTTGCTGCCCACAAATTTACAAAAACACTCTCTCTTGCTAGCTGGTCAAAGGATACTTGGTCAACCTCCTCTGGTCCAGTATACATCCTGAAGCAAACGCTTCCTCTCTTTGGGAGATCCGACAGACTTCTCCTCAATGTCACATATCTGCCCTGATCACTTTGGTAAGTTTAAATGATGTACTTGTTATTTATTACTGTGTTGCTTCTCAAATCACTTCATTGACTCAAACTTGTTTGAATTTTCTACAGCTACTCCCCAGGTTGAACAATCTTCAAGTGATCCGGCTCTTTCTTCTTCAACTTCTCGTGCGCCATCTTTTTCCCAAGCCATTGCTAGGTCGAAGATGACCGCCATTTTTTTAGAAAAAACGACTATGGTGGAACCATCCCCAAAGAAAGCCAAAATTGTAGAAGTTCCTGATTCTCCACCACTGGAAGGAGTGGAGTTTGTGGACACTGATAAATCCTTGGAGAGTCCTATTATCGAAACCACTCTTGATCCATCTAAGAAGACTCCTTCAAAAATTGTTCCACTCTCTCGCATTGTCATCTCCAGCTCTCCCAGTGTGATCGAGTAGATGCAAAATGATTTAGGGACTTCGACCCCTTCTCAAGAGTTGAATCCTCCTAGACCGTCATCTCCAATGCCTTCGAGCGACTTTGAAAAGATGGTCCTCGATCTTAAACTCTTTATCTTTTGCTTCAATTTTGCCGCCTTCTTTTGTTCCTAACTTAATGAATCATTGTCGCTCTCTAATTGAACAACAACTTCTAGTAGGCTTCTTATCACTTAACCTTATTATTATTGCCTTTCCTCAAGTTTTTGGCTTATGTTGTACTTTTCCTTTCAGATTTCCAAGAGCTGGTTCTCCTTGCATGAATATGCATCAAAATCCTCCGTCGAATCATCTAAACTTCGAGAGGAAATTTCTAACTTAAAAATCTTGTTTTCTTTTTATCCACGGAAAAAAATGAGGCTGTGATTGAATTGGAGCGATTGAGGGCTTCTCTCGCCCACTCAGAATCTATTATTTCAGAGAAGAGGAAAGCTCGTCAACTCCTCGCTGATGAAAATTTAGCATTGAAAATGACTCTAAAAGTGTCTAAGGAAGAAAAGACTAGAATGGCGGCAAAACAATCTTTGTTAAAGGAAAAGCTGAATAAAAATAAATATTCTTTAAATTTGGCAATCAGCACCATTTTTGATGCTAAGCGGTGTGTGTCTCAATATCTCGACACTTCTCTTGAGGATATCATCATGAATTCTTTTGAAGATGCTATGATGCTCGCCTATGCTGACAACGTCGATAAGTTCCCTAAATTGAGCTTCCCTTCACTCGACCTTGCTCTTGTCAATAGGGTCATGTACAAAATCAAAAGGACGGAGCAGGGGGTTGAAGTCGCGGAGAAAGAGGAGATCGGCGCCTCCAAAATTCTATCCTTTGAAGTCCCTTCCTTCGAAATAGAATCCGACTCTGAAGAGGAAGGCGACAATCGAAGGAGAGGGCGACAAAGATAATGATGATAATGATCATGATGACGATGATGACAATGATGATGACAACTTTAATAGGGGCCAAGGTTCAAGTGGCAATAGGAGTAGCCACATTGATGCTCCTCTGAAAGATGGAGATGATAGCATGATAACTTCTAAAAATGTCAATCCCGATCCATCTTCTCGTGAAGCAAACCAACCTGAACCCCCTGCGGCTTCCAACCCTCAAGAGGAGCATGCTTATATTAATTTTGAAGGATCAAGAGAGTAAGAGCAGGCTTCTCAAGCGTCAATTCCCGTTTCTCAGGTATGAGATTATTTGTTTAAACAGCTTTCACTTCGAAGATAGTAATAGTTTTAAATCCTTTATTTTAGATAAGGAGGAAACTCGTTCACCTCTATAAAACCAAGCATGAAAGAAAACAAGCGGAAATAAATAGTTTGTATAGGGAGTTAGATAAACAACTGAAGGAGCACAATATTCATTCTGATAAGTATCATAGACTAAATAGAAGTGCGGCAGTGTTAGCATCCTTCAAACATCAAGAAGCCGGCTCACGAATGAGGAGGGGCGCCTTCGATATGACAGACTTCTAAAAGAGTATCGGGAATTGATCACACTCTTTTGGATGTTGATTGAGGAGAGAAATATTCTAGTGGATTTTCTATATAAAGTCTATTATAGACACCCAACCGTAAATTTCTTATATTTAGGTAACTTTAGTGAGGGTTTACTTAAGCATCTACACAAGAGATACTTGGACGAATTTGGATCTGACCCGCATCCTAGAGCATGTGAGAAGTTTCCACAAGTCAGATTAATCCCACAAGACTTGCCTTCTTATAAACTTAAATATTATAAGGACAAGTTTATTTCAGAATTATTTACAAAGTCAATTTTGTATACACCAGATGAATAGTCGTAATTATGTAATAATATTGATTTGTGAATGTTCGTTTTAGTTTTCCTTTTATACTCAGCAGTATTTCATTACGTTATCACAGAGTGAATGTCCCTCGGGCAATTATGTCTCTAGAGACTATTTAAGCCAATATGTTACACTAAGAAGAGATTATCTCGAAAAAACATCTATTTTGAAATCTTCAAAACTAGCCAGATATTGCTTTCTTAGAGATTTACAAAAACTTTATATGGAACATCTTCGGCTCCATTTTGATTTTCTCGATGAAGAAAAAGAAAAGCTACTTAAGGAAATCCAGACATATCATACCAAGTTAATATGTGGTCGTGATAGCCCTCCTGGCGGGGAATAGGACTATAGCAAATATCCTCCGGTTATTACTCCGGAAGGACTTAATGTTCCTTTTGACTCAACAGTTATTCTTTCTGTTAATTCATTGAATAAAGTTAGAAATCCAGTTTTCCAACTTTAGATGTAAAACAAATGTCTAATTGTACTTTTTTAGTTTCATTGTTACTTAATTTGTAATCTTTTATCGTTATAATAATGAGATGGATTACCCGTCTTGACTTTATTTTTTTTCTTCATTTACTTAATAGGAGTTACAGCTATCTGCAACCCCACTCTCGTTAGATCCAGCATCACACTTTATCAATATTAAAGACAAGTTGTTTGCGGATCTTGAAAAGAGAAAACTTCTTGATGATACTTTATCTGCTAGTTTCCAAGGTGACAGAGGAGCATTAAAATGGTATAGAAGATTTTTGCTTCAGAAAACAATTATCAGAAATCTCAATGATCAAATTGCCAATTTAGAAGCAGATGTTAAGAGCAAAAATGAAGCGATTTTCACGTTGAAGCGCCAATTCAAGTCAAATCCTTCAATTGACTTTGATCATAAAATGTTGAAACTATTCCAACAAATAAGTTATTTGGAGATGAAACTAAAAGGATAGTCAAGCTCAATGCGAATCGTTAGAATTCATTATAGGGAATAATATTTCAAGCATTGATTTACTAGTTTCTCCTGTTATTTCATCTATTGCAAATTCTACGAGGTCTACTTTCCCTACTGCCTAGAAGTTCCCCACTACGACTAATCCTCCTCCTGGCTTAGACGAGAAGGTAGTGGGAGTGGTGCAGGAAAGTCAAATTTGAAATGATGAAGTATTTTGATGAACAACAAAAAGTAAGATACTCGCAACGCATAAATGAATATGCAGCTAGAATTCAAAAGCTTGAACGCGAGAGGTATCTTCTTTCAGAAGCATATCGCTGACTTGGAAAGGGAAAATAAAATGCTTAAAGGTGCGAACAAAGCCTTTAACCGTGCTTTGAAGACAAATATCATGGCTATTGATGATGAAGACAAGATGAGAAAAAAAGAGAAGAAACTTAAAGAAGTTCTTTGCATTGCTATTCATCACATTGTAGATCCTTTAATCGCTGAGAATCTGAAAAAAGCTGTCCAAGACTTATGAACAATTTATATTAATGAAGTGTATACATTTGTTCTTGTATACTTGTAAATAATTTCAGAAATTGTGTAAATTGTGAAAATTTTGTAAATATCACCTGGTTTGTGACCTTTTCTTGTAATGTTGTTTTTGAAACATCTGTTTAATAGCTTGTACCATAATTTCTATATTTGCTGGATCTTTCACTCTTTTTTACTGTTCTTCTTTCCCTAAAAAGCACGAAGCAAACAATATTTCTTAGCGTTAGCTTGAAATCTATATAAAAGTTTATCTATATCATTTGCGGAGATTAATAAATCATTATGTCAACATATGACAATAAGTGAAAAGTAATCGCTTTTGATGAAATGTTTTGAAACCCATCTTTGGTAATGATAAGAGATAACTAAGAATTCCGCTTTAAACATATTGTTGGAATATCTGAAGTTTGATGGTAGAAAACAATTATCTCAACCAAGGATATAATTTTTTTTAGAAAGTCATCCTCTAGTGTTAGCTAACAAAAAGTTAACGATGACCATGTAATAGAAGTCCAGAGATCATTGTCTGAACACTTGTGGTAGAAATCCAATGACCTAGATTCGGGCATAATAAATGAAATTCAAAAGTTAGGTAGTTTGGAACCCAAATTAGGGTATTAGCGGATAATAACTAGAAATCCATGATAACCTTCTCAATAGAAGACTTGGGCCCAAATTCGGGCATTTAAAGAGTGAAGTTAAGTAATAGCCTCAAAACCTAGATTCGGGTGAAGTTGAGTAATAATCTCAAAACCTAGATTCGGGTGTTAGTGGTGGATAATCAAAAATCCATAATAATTATCTTCGTAATAGAAATATCAATCCCATATTAGGACATTAATAAGTGAAGTCCGGTAATAGTTTCGAAACCCAAATTCAGGTATTAACAGATGAAGTTTGGAAATGAGAGACCTGATACCCAGATTCGGCTATTAATAAGCGGAATTCTATTCCACCCCTTTAGATTTTGATTTCTTTGGCATGTGTAAACCCTTTAGGTTTTGTATGTTGTTGCAGTTTTATTGGCTGATTCTTGAGCTTGGACGTCTTAGTCTATCATTTGATATGCCTCTTCTCGGGCTTGGACGTCTTAGTCCGATGTTTGATGTGCCGCTTCTTGGGCTGGGACATATGCCGCTTCTTGGGCTTGGACATCTTAGTCCATGGTATGATATGCCTCTTCTTGGGCTCAGAAGTCTTAGTCCATTGTTGTGTGGTGCTCTTGGTTAGCTTATTCTCAAGCTAGAACCAAGGACTTACCCAACCTCCCTCCAAGAGGCGTCTTGGCCTGGCCATATGGCGCGGACAAGGGCTTGTCGATGCTTTAACCTGGCCATAGCGTGGCACGGATAAAGGCTTACACTCCTCCCTCCATGAGGTGCCTGCCCTGGCCAAAGCATGGCGCGGACAAGGGCTTGTTCGGTGCTTTAACCTGGCCATAGCGTGGCGTGGATAAAGGCTTACTCCTTCCTCCGTCCAGGAGGCGCCTTGACCTGGCTATAAGATGACGTGGTCAAGGGCTTGTCGATGCTTTAACCTGGCTATAGCGTGGCACGGATAAAGGCTTACACTCCTTTCTCCAAGAGGTGCTCTGCCTTGGCCAACTCGACGTGGACAGAGGCTTTGACCGTTAAAGGTAGTGTCCAAGTGAAAGGAGTATTTCACTTCCAACCATGTAGACTTTTCTTAGTAAAGTTGTTCTTTATTGACTTCATTCATGAACTTTTTACAAACTCACTGATTTTGCCTTGCCTAAAAAAGTTGATGATCATTCCTTACCAGGCTCAGTAGTGATTAGTTTCATGACCATTCATCATATGGTAATGGCCGTAGGATACTCCCTAATTCCTTTCATATTTTGGTTTCTTCTTTTGTGATGGCCAATAGTTAAGCTCATCCTTGGTTAGCAAGTAGACATCCTCTATAGATGTTTGTTAGATTGCATTCTTTAGGAAGTCTTGACTTGAAGCTTGTTTCTCAAAGATGATTTCTAGATCTTTTATTACTTGGCTCTAAAGTTACACCTTTATCAACCAGTTTTCTCTTTAAAACTTTTTGTAGTTCCGGTGTAGGTAGTGTTCCACTTGTTACTTGATCCCATTTGTGTGCAAAGGCGTTGTAATTAGCCATTATTCCTTTTTTTTAAATTGTGCCTTTGGTATAATGTTGAATTGCTTTCCTC
This sequence comes from Allium fistulosum, assembly GCA_030737815.1. NCBI lineage: Eukaryota > Viridiplantae > Streptophyta > Magnoliopsida > Asparagales > Amaryllidaceae > Allium > Allium fistulosum. Next base: position 789,623,912 of record CM060902.1, on the reverse strand, counting down.
ATTTGATCAAAAAAGTTGTCACTCCCATTTTCCTTTCCTCCTAAGGCAAAGATTGGGATGGGACCAATATGAAAAGAGTTTAAACTCCATTTAAGTGGATCATAGGCTTCAAATTTCTTTTTCCTTATGATCCTTAAAGCCTTCATCCTTAACAGTTATTCTTCTTGTAGATTCCTATCATTAGTTGTCTCATGGGAGAATCCAATTAGATGTGGCTCTGAGGAACCTTGCTCGGATCTTTTGATTTTTCCAATCATGATGAAGTAAAGTCTAAAATGGATAAGCTTGAAATAGAATTGGGTTAGAGGAAAATGGTATTGGATGTTTAACAAGATCGGAAGTTCGAGCCCTCCTTCTAGCGCCAAAATGATAACAAGAAATCTTGTCAAAACCCCAAAGTTGGTTTTAAGGAATAGATTAGTTCTTTTAGGTCTCTCTTGGTTAAGTTGAGGAAGTTAAGATGTGTATAATTCCTTTGATTCACCCTTTCGACTTGGTTAATATTGTGAAAGCTTTCCCTTATTGACCTTTCGACCCAGTCGAAATACTTATATTCCCCTTCTTTCTAGTCTTTCGAGCCTATTGAAGTTGTTTGATTATCTCTTGGAAACCTTCCTTTCGAATCAGTTGCGTAACGCTAAAAGATGGCTCTAGGGATTCAAGGGTAAGGTTTGTCTAGGTGGGTTTCAACCTCGTCAAAATCTAGTTTCTCAAGTGACTTGAGTTAGATTCTGGAATCTAAGGAAAATCAGGTTAGGTTGAAAGTTTCGATTCACTAAAAAGTGGATGTTTGGTGAATGGTGATTTGTAGTTAAGAACTTGGATTGCTTGGAAGAGCAAGGGTTTCGACCAAGTCGGAAGGTGCCTTTCGATGAGGTCGATTCTTGTAAAACATAGTTAAATCCAATAAAAGCCTTCAAACACCTATATAATCAAAAATATTGAAATCTTCCCTTTATTAATCCAACGATGACTATGCTGATCAATTTTCCCCAATTTGATTTACAAATTAGGGTTTACAACTTTGCAAAATTAAGAAAATACAAGTCTGGAATGAATCAATTTGGATCCCTAAAACCAGACCCCTTGGGTCTTATTTTTAGATGCGGGTTGGCGCCTTTCAACTCAGTGCTTTCGACCTGGTTGAAAGTTGGCTTCAGATGCCTTCTGACTCCTTTGACACTTGCGCATCCCTCTGCAATGCTTTCAAATGGGTTCGAATGCCTCCGTCTTCGTCAGAAGGGGTGGTTGCACTTTTCCTCTTTATGTTGCTTTGTTGTCACAAGGAATAAAGGTAGGAGCTTTCGACTCTATCGATATGTAGTTTCCAGGAGTTTCGAAGGTGTTGAAATGCTGATGGTTTTGACGCTGCTAGTAGCTTCCGAATTTATGGTTGCGACTTGATGCGGAACCTTCCCTGGATATTAAAGGCTTCGACCGGTTCGAAAGGCTTGATTTTGCTTTCGAAATGGTTCTTCTGACCAAGGCATGTTTCTAAGTGGTTTGAATGAAGGCGAAACCTTTGGTTTCGAAAGGTTTGGCGCGCATATGAAGGGTTTTTATGCATCGTCTTCGAAAGGTGTTTTTGTAACTCATTCGAAGAGTCTTCATGCATGCGGAAGCACCTGCTTCGAAAGGGGAATTACTGAAGCGGGAGGGTGCTTTCGACCCTTTTGACCCCTTCGAAAGGTTGTAATACTTCTGGTCCTTGGTTGTAGCATCCCTTCGGCTCCTTCGAAAGATCTTACTGGAGCTATCATCATTTGTTCATCTTTTTCTTCTACTCATCCTGCTTTCGACAAGGTCGAAAGGGTTTTTGGTATTAACATTGAACTACTTGAAGCGAGATACTGCCCAAGAAAGGATTCTTCTCTTGTGCTGCAAATGGTTAGTATAACCGTAATTGGTATTCGATTTAAAAATCAAAATATAGCTAGAGTAAACATTTGATCGATTAAGTTATCGGATTGAACCAAGGACTTTATAGTCATCCACTTAGTTAAATACATATATATTAATATAGTATTTTACCTTAGACTAAACTCGAGATATCCAAGTCGTACAGTGACGATGAAAAGAATATGCGTACAAAATATTTTTACAAGGTCAGCTTATTATAGATAAGAAATATGGTTTAGCCTAAATTATCAGTAAGCGTTGAACTTGTATTCGATATTGTACTTTAGCAAAGTCTGTATAGGCTTCAATATGTAAATTGTTTAAATATTGACTAAGGACCGAGTTCACATCAAAAGTCAACAAAACCGCGTTATTTGTTATTTTCGAATTCGACCAATATTAAGGTTAATTTATAAATGCTATAAATTAATAATAAATTAATAAAAATGTTGTAATAATATTTTATGAAATTCTTAATTATTTATTTGAAGCTTAAATCGATCAGAATGATGCGTAAAAGTTGTACATTGGTTCGATTGATACTGGAGCTTGAATAAAATAATTGTATAATTGGTTCAAGATGAGTCAAAGGCATTTTTGACCAAGTCTATGTCAAGGGGAGCTGACTATAATTTGAATGGGGCTTGGGAGACTAGTCATCTAGGGTACAAGAGAATAGTGTGGATATTTTGATATTTGAAGGTCTATAAACATGTAGCCTCCATTCACTTTCTTTCTACACATTTTGGATACATCCCTAGTCCCCATTAATCATTGATGAAGCCAATGTGACAACTTATCAAACTATAACCAAGGAGAAGAACAAAGGTTCAAAGTGGAAATAATAAACAAACATGTTCGACTGTCGGCCAAATATCAAAGGTGAAAGGTACTAACCCTATTTTATAATATATTCATATATACATGTATATTCTCATGTTTATACTTATGCGTATATTCGGCCATGCCAAAATCAACAAATCAAAACATTCGAATATTGTATATGTACATATATATATATATATATAGGTTTTTAGGCTCAAGGAAAAAGTTGAAAAAAAAAATTAGTCTCAAGGACAACAAGTTTGATTTTTAGGCTGAAGGACACTTTTTAGTGCAAATCACAGAATGATAGTTGTAACTATCATTTTCCGTTTACACTAAAAAGTGTCCTTCAGACTAAAAAGTAAACTTGTTGTCCCTAAGACCAAATTTTTTTACAACTTCTTCCCTGTGCCCATTTTCCTGATATATATATATATATATATATATCAGTGTGTGTATTTAATTAATAAATAGAGTGGTTCAAATATATATGTGCTTAAAATTTACGTTCGACAAAAAAATTTATATCAGATATATATATATATATATATATATATATAATATACTTGAAAATAGATACTCTATTCATTTAATTACTAAAAAAAATTTTGGTTTAAATATTAAATTCTTTTTTTTTTTTACTATTTTGGTTTCATGAAAAAAATATTTTTAAACTATATATACAATTAGTACTTTCATACAAAAAGAAAACATTTCACTGAATGGTTTTGGTTTTCAGAAAATAAAAAAATTATTTTAAAAGGTTAAATAATAATTTAAATTTGAATTATTTGAAAATTTCAAATCCATCTATTTAGGATATGATTTTAACATATATATAATACTTTCTACATGTAGTTGCATTAAAAAAAATATTTTTTAATTATATATATTAGTAGATATTTAATTTTGAAAAAATCAATTATTTTCAAATTATAATTTTAAATTTATTATATATATATATTTCGAACATTTAATTGTAATAATATAAATATAAATAGTTTATATCCATGTAAATTAAACCTTATATATAATTATAATTTACACTTTTAGTTATATACATACATACAAACATATATATACACACACATATTAATATTAATTAAATATGATGGCTGAAAAATAGTATCAATGATTGTTAATATTAGTGTGGATATTAATTTGATTATATGATGTATATGTTCATCCACTATGACATTTATATTTTGACATATATGTTATCACCTTGCATTCACTAACCGCAAGACATAATAGTTAATTTTCCCATTCTATATTCCCCATTTTATTCTTTTAATATAGTCGCGATGTTTGTATTTCAAATACGAACATATTTAAATATAAAGAAATAAAATTAAAGTAAATTAATAAATTAAATTTTATGTTGAGTTAATAATAAAATATTATTATTAAATATTAATAAATAAAGAAATATTTTAAATAATTAAATAAATTAAAATATCGCTTAAACTCTTTTATTAATAAATACTAAATTTACTTTAGTATAAATAAATTATATTCACATAAACACAAAATAAGATCTTATACAATTAATAAAAGGAAAACCTTTTGAAATTCACCATTTTAATCCCGCAGCCAACGCACCTGACCTAGCATTATTTTCAAGCAACAAAATATGATCAGTTATTTTTTCAATAATAAGGAGAGCAGTTAAATAATTTTTCATTACAAAAATTGTCATTACGGTTTTCTTTTTCCTAATTGTGCCCATGTAGAGGTAAATTTAATTGAAACATAGATAGTGTTATGCCCGACATATAAAGATGCCGACGCGAACACTTAACCAGTTGTATAACTTAGTTTTAGAACAATGGAATTCAAAATAACTTTTATTATCCACTAAGCCTCCTGCTTCATCTATGGAGGTTTTATTTTCTTTTACAAAAACCTGCTTAGGCCAATAGACTCAACCTACTCAAATGAGTAGTACTACTAGAATTTTGTTCATGGACATCGGGCTAGGACCGATGTCTATGAAAAAATGTTCCGATGTGTTTGTGGGCGATGTTGAAAATAGCCAAAGTTCATACATCGGTTTATAGCTAATGTCTATACATACATCCAAAATCTGTTTTAAACTTATAAGCGATGTAAATTGGTTTAGCTACACATTGCTTATTCTATAAGACACGATGTTATTGAATATCATATACATCGATGATATAATTGTAATCAATTTTACAATTGTAATTTGTGATGTTAGTTTGTTTTAAGCACATTAGATATTACTCAATAATGTAAAGATGATTATATATACAACAAACAATAGTATAAACACATAATATTTCATAGTACAAATTTAATACATAATACATAATGTTAAACATTCTTACTCATAGACTACACCTCATATTAATAAACATCAAATGCACACACTTCTTCCACTTTCTGAACATCAAACAGATGTTAGCTCTTTACATTAATGTGAAGCTTCCACTGAAGGCAGTTCACATCCCCATAACAGCTCATGCACTCTTGTTTCGTGTTTGTTACTTGTGTCATAACAACATTTTCTTTGTTTCAAGCAGAAGCTGCCATCAAGAAGTATCAGCTTGATGTTGTTGTAAAGAATGTGAGCAGACTATGCCATGCCAAACCAATTGTGACTGTGAATGAGCAATTTCTTGGGCCCAACTGTTTATGCCCGAGAAGGAGATTGAGTTATAATCAATATCATCAACCATGCACAATACAATATGTCTATCCACTGATATTCATATCTTCATTTATACACTTGTCCATTCTAAAATTACAAATGAAGTATGAATCAAAGGCTCATGAGTTAAAGATACAAACCAAATTTTAGGAACGTTGGATAGATTGAGCTCTGTCAATCAAGTATTTACGAAAGAGCTTAATTTTGAATAAGCATAATTTAACTAAGCATTTTCAAACTACCAACAAGAAAAACTCACAACGTATGACACAAAACTCCAAGAGCACATCATCTAAGGCATTTCAACAAACACCATCTCTGCATAGTCCATCATCAACCAAAGGCAAACTTCGTTAATAACTTGGATCATCAATGGGAACCAAGACCATCTCTAGATGAACTCATGAACACCGAACTCTCGGCAAGCGGATCTAGAAATCGAACCCAAACTCATCTATCAAACTCGAATAGTCATCAACATCCTATAGATCCATCACGAACTTGAGTGGTGATATTTTAGAGTAGGCAAAGAATTCAATTTGCAACTCCAGGCATACATCAAAGACGAGTTTCAGATCTCATGTAGGAGAGCATGGAGGCAGGACATCAATTGATAATTTCGAGCATCCATAGTAGGTGACGACGAGTTCCTAGGCTGCAACGTGAATTGATAAGAAGACAAGATTTTGGTGTTTTTGAAGTGGCGATTTCATGTTTTGGAAGAGAAATAAAATGAGGTTTCTAGAGGAATTACAATTGGCGTGCATGAGGACAGCCTGCTGAATTTTGGAGCGAACGTGAATGAATTTTAGAGTGTGAACGTGAATGAATTTTGGATAGGAAGGTGGGAAACAAAAATTGATTTCTAGGGGATTTTGGTGACGTGGCAGAAGATGGTTGGCGGGTTGCTGTGCATGCGGATCGTGAGAAGTGGATGGCTAGATGGAGATGCATGCAAGCTTGTGGACTGAATGGAAACGGATCGTGAGATGCGAATATTTAAAAAATGTTGCCCCAACAAATTTTTGATACATGTTTGTAAAAAATTATTGCCTCAAATTTTTTTTGATACGTGTTTGTAGAAAATGTTGCCCTAAATTTTTTTTCGGCTGCCGCTCATTGCCCCATGTATACGAGATGTGTGACTTGATTTACATATAAATTGCTAAATGGCATTTTGTCTATCTTCCGCAACGCATTGAACCTTGTATATGAGATATGAGACTTGATTTACAAATAATTATTGATAAATGGCATTTTGTCTATTTTAATTATTAATAGGGGCTTGTTGCTAAAATTTCTATGTTTTTTAATTAAAATTTTAAGAAAATAACAATTATACACAAATAATACTATTTGCGGCGGTTGTGCTCACAGACGATGGAATTTGGGTGTATTCCTCATTTTCTATCAAAATATTTACACTTAGTTTTTCCACTTTTTTTACAAATTTGGAATTTACATTTTATCATCCCTTGAAAATCAATGAAAAAGAACGATGTTATAAAGATAATAAAAGGATTTTTAACATCTCCCTAAGAATCAATGTGATATGTGTGTTTTATACAACATCGATAATAAAATTAACGGTGTTATAAAGATTTTTAATATCATGTATTTTTCGTAAAAGATGCGATGTCTATGAACAAAATTCTAGTAGTGTAGCCGTGAGTTTACTAGGAAAATAATAATAAAAACATGAATCAAACATAAATCAAGGTATGAGTTACATATTTCCATAATATACAAATAGTGAGACTGCGCTGCCTAGCAAAACAGGTTCCCCCTCACCAGATCATTAACAACAATTACATCTTGTCATATCATATCATGAGTGTACATATAAACACAATTTCATGCATAAGTGTATCCTATACTTAGAATCCAAATATGAACCACATCGTACAATCATCGTTTTAGCATAAGTATAACCATACTTATCTACATTTTAGGAACCATGTCATACAATTACAATTACATTCACATGCATCACTTAGACTCTTATTTAGGCGTCAATCTTAAAGTTATCCTAACTTTATTTAGCGATTACCTCTTTAGGTCATTCTATCACTAATTCATCTTTTTACTCGAACAACGTCACCGATGAAATGGTCACTCATCCATCTTTGGAGCCACCTTGACTCTCCTATGAGGTTAAATGTAAGCATAATGAATAAATTCTAGAAAGTGTCCTTATTATGGGTCAGCAGCCACACCTAGTCCTAGGAACACTTTCATTTCACGTTGTCATTTCGTTCATTAAGTTACATTCATTTTGATGTCGAGTTAAAATTTCTGAATTGAACCTAATAGACTTCCTAAGTCTTGGCACCCTGCTATATACCCATTGATTTTAGATTTCACTAAGCCTTGACATCTTGCCATTCAATATCTCCATAACTAGGTATATTTTAAGATCTTTGGTGAAATTCATTTCTTTCATTTGTTAGTTGTGTAGCCTAAACATTACATAGATCTTTATTTTTTGATAAAAAATCTTTCAATTCTTTTAGATAACATGTTTATCTTTCTTTTTAAATGATACAATTTATCATTTCTGAGCCTCCTAAGCTTAACTCCTTTTCCTCATTTTCATATAAATTTTTACATTTTAACTTATCATTTCTCTTTATAATTTCAGTGCTATGAAATTCAATTTTAACAACTTGGAATCTGGCTTCCAAAATGCTCTCCAAAGTTTACATATTTTAAATAATGGATTTATTTCCATTTTCTGTCGCATATCTAAGCTATCGTGCCTCTAAAGCTAGCTACCGCGCATTTAAGCTATCAGGCCTCCAAGGCCGCTATCGTATATTCAAGCTATCGCATGTCTAAGCTACTATACATCCAAGATATCACATGTCAAAGCTATCACAAGTTTAACTTTGGTGCTATCACCGGTCTAACTTTAGTGCCAACGTAGGTTTAATTTTATTGCTATCACATATCTAAGTTTAGTGCTAACACAAGTCTAAGTTTAGTGCTATAGCACGTTTAACTTTAGTGTTATCGCTACTCTGACTTTAGTGTTATCGCACATTTAACTTTAGTGATATCCCTACTTTAACTTTAGTGCTATTGCGCATGTAAAAGCTATCGCATGCTTAGAGTATGAAGCCATCGCAAGTCTAACTTTATTGTTATCTCATGTCTGAAATATAATTATCACAATCCAAAATGAGAAATCAATAATTATTTAGAAAAACGATATTCATATGCTTACTCATTACTTTGAGCATCTCCAATAGTTTACGGATTACGATTACGTAATTTCTAGACTCGATTGTGAGCATTTTTTACAATAAGGGGAATGAGTTGGGCACCAACCTAATAGGCTCTAATGTCAACATTAATTCTCTAACAAATCCTTTCAAGTATCAACACAAACTAGTTCAAAATTAACAAGGAACCAATAATTAAGGTTTTCAAGCATTTACAATACCAAAAAAATTATTGATCGTATAATAATAAAATTATGCTTGTATTGTATGGTTAATTTCATTTACAAATCTAAAAAGGTATCAATAATATGTATACCAGTAATTTATATATACATTATTAAACTGACTGTGTACCTATATCGCAGGCTGATAAAACAACCTTTAACGTGTTCCTTCCCAGTAAAACATGCTGAGAAAGAGGAACCAATGTTTAAACCAAACTATTCTTCGATGTCAATCAAACATTGGTTTGTTTCTTCTATCGTTTCATTTTATATCATTAGTCATTCATAAAATATGCTAGGCTAATTCTTTTAATTTGTTATGATAAACGAATAAGATTTGTTGTGACACCGATGATAGAGAATCACATGATAAACGGTTGATCTTGACCTTACTATGTCTAATAATTAAAATAATTGTTGTATAAATTTTCTATTTAGGCTAGATTTGCAAACATATAACAAGTATAGACCATATTCAAAACTAATTACAAAACTAGGTCACTTCTAGCCACGTAGATTGCCACGTGTACTGGCGACATTTCAAATGCCGTCAGTACACGTTATATGGCAAAAACGAACTAGAGCCATTTGCCGCTAGTTCACGGCATTTAAGATGCCGCCTAGATATTGCTGCTTTTTAAGGCACCCCCTCTATCATTTTTGGTTCCTCCCCCAAAATTTCAGACCTTGAAAAAACCTAAAAACCAAAATCGCAAAAATATTCCCAAAGTATAGTTAAATCTTGATCGAAAGCAGCTATAGTCAAGGAGCAACACCTATTTCTGCCTCTTGAACAATTTTGGTATGTTATTTTGCAAACCCTAGTTTGTTTATTTTTTTCTGTTATCATATGCCGTTTGGTATTTTATGGAAGTAGTTAACAAGTTGATTAATTGACATGTAGAACGGCTCCCAAGTGTGCACCAATGATTTTTTATTTTGATAGTGAACTGGTTATTAATGAACTTAATTGTGCAAATATGTGGGAGGGTCGTGTAAACCAGTGAAAGTATTGAAAGGTTGTAATTTGGTGCAGTTAAAAGAATTGATTTATAAACCGACTAAGATAAAATCTGATGAATTTGACATAGAGTTAGTGCGTAACTGGCATACGAATTTAGGATCCAAAGGCATTAAAATAGCCGATGATGATGATGTGGAGCTAATGTTTTCAGCAACATCGAAATCAATAGAGTTGTTTGTTGGGAAAAGTAGGCAGTTGCAAGAAGAAGAACCCGTACGAGAACAAGTAGTTAACAGTGTAACTGAGGACTACCATAGAATGGTTGAGACAGTAAGTATTAGTCGTGGAACTACATCTCCGATTTTTAGTAATCCACCTACGACAACGATTTACGGTCAACAACAAGCCCTATATGGATATCCGCCGTGTATGAGTTATCAACAAAGCCTTCAGTATAACTATCCATATCCAATTCAAGGCATCTTTACACATTTGCTTGGAAGGTAACACATTTATTTATTAATTTTATGTCGTATTACATTGTAAGTTATGTAATAGTTAAAAGTTTTGTCATTGTATATGCAGTTATCTTCCTTGAGGACCAACACCGCCAAGTACTGCCGGACCATCAAACTGTCATATGTCTCCTTATATGTATCCAACTCCGTCTGAGTTATATGATATAAGTCAGAGGTATTTGTTTGGAATAAGCTAACTTTGTTAGCTATTATTTCTGATACGGTGTTTAAATTAATACTTATATGTGAATTAAAGATTTCTCGCATATGATATTGCTACACAATCTAATGTCGAAGTGGAGAATGTGAACGTAACCGCAAACGAAGCAGATGTTGATATTGAAATGGACGTGGTTGTAGGTGAAGATGTACATGACGAACCCCCTGTAAATAGTGTGGATGTAGTGAATATGGCGGAGAATGATGTGTCGTGGATCGGTAGTATGCAAGTGAACAATGATGCTTTGAACTACGATTTTGCGGTTGAAGACAATATTCCCGAAGACAATGATGAGGTGGAAATGGAGGTACCTTTGGATGGTGATCTCTGCAATGCACAAATAATGGCTAGGTCTATTGTTGCAAATCTTGAGTTCAACAATGAGTTATTTTCAACCGTAAGCGTTCAGAGTGGATTCAAAGTTGATATGATTTTCGAGATGAAAGCTAAATTGTTACAACAGTTGAGCGAATGGTCAATTTTATATGTCGTTTCTCTTAAAGCTATAAAATCAAATAAAACCAAATATACTGTTGCTTGTAATATAGATGCCAAGTGTCCATGGAGAATTCATGCTATTGTGTCTAAAAAATCAGAACAGAACTGGTGGATTATAAGGAAATATCCAAGCGATCACACCTGTGTTAACCCAATGATGAACTCCACTCACAAGCAAGTGACTTCTAATTTTCTAGTGTCAAAGATCTTACCTTTCGTGAAAGCCGACCTGAATATAACAGCCGGAACGGTGCAAGTATTGATGGAAGAACAATTGTTCATGAAAGTTAGTTATATGAAGGCTTGGAGAGCTTTGAGTAAGGCGGTGGAAATGATTTATGGTGATTGGGCAGAATCATATACCACTCTAAGACAATATTTTGCTGAAATTGCTAGAATGAACCTAGGAAGCGTTGGACACGTTACTACGGATGAATATGGAGTGTTTGATCGAGCTTTTTGGGCCTTTGGCCCTTTTACTGAAGTTTTTGTTCATTGTCGTCCGTTGTTATGTATTGACGGGACACGTTTGTATGGGAAATACAAAGGGACGTTTCTTGTAGCAACGGCTGTTGATGTGAATGACTACATATACCCTTTAGCCTATGCAATTGTAGAGTAAGAATCTAGTGATAGTTGCGGGTGGTTTTTTGCTTGCATGCGGCGGTTCATTCATAGTGTTAACAATCGAAGAATTGCCTTCATTTTGGATCGAATGAATGGAATACCATCAGCATTGGAAATGAAATGGGGTTTGCCTCATAAACACCGCTTCTGTGATAGACATCTGAAGGCCAATTTTTAAGCTGCAGGATTTAGAGAAAAACGATTGACGAGCATTTTTTATGCTGTAGCATGTGCTGTGGAGGAAGCCGAGTACAACAAAATCCAAGAAGAAATCAAAACTATAAGCATTAGGGCTCACAATTGGATAGAAAGGAGTTTGGGGGGGAAAGAGGAAAATTGGGCATTGTGTAAAGATGATGGCGGTCGATTTCATGTCATGACCACTAACTGCGTAGAAAGTTTCAACGGTGTACTTAAAGGAGCTCGGTCTTTACCTGTTAAAGCTTTGGTTGCATGCACCTTTTTTAGGTCGGTTGATTATTTTTGTCAAAGAAGAGAAGCAGCAGGAAATCTTACAACCCATCTTACTCTGAAGTGGGAAGCCAAGATTGCCGATAGAGCTAACGAAACAAAGCGTACAAGAATAATTCGCTTTAGTCAAACTGAATGGCAAGTTGTGCACTATTTCGGTGATGAATTCAAAGTGTTGATCACGGGTAACAGTTGCTCCTGTATGTGCAACATACCCCTATTAGAGCACTTACCATGTACGCGTGTTATGGCCGCTTGCTCAACAGTTTCCAATGGAGCTAATAGATCTCATTGTGACTTCGCTTTAGCATGGTATTCTGTTGAGGAATACTTGGCCGCTTACACCCTCGAGTTTCATCCTGTCCACGATAAACGCTATTGGAGTTTAAGCGACAATCAGTTGGTCCTACCTCCTGTAGCAAAAAGGCAACCGGGACGTCCATGTTCTACTAGAATTAAAGGTACAATAGACGAGATGCAGAATCCTAAAGGAAACAGGTGTAGCAAATGTTGTGTTTTAGGTCATAAGAAAAATCGTTGCACTACGGCAACGTAATGTTTTGATTTTAGTTTGGTTGTATATTTATATCGACTGCAATCGAATATATTCGAAGACAATTGTTTATGTTATCTTATTTCAAAACTTGAGTTTGGTTGTATATGGAAAGTTGTATTATTACTTTTATTTTGACAAAAGCGTTGTTTATTGCAATGAAATAAAGCTGCTGGATATGCAGCAGTGAAACAAGAGAGCGACATTTGAAATGTCGCGCAAGGGCGGCATTACAAATGCCACCAAAGGTGTTATAGTGGGCGGCATTTGGAATGCGGCACATAAGGCGGCATTTCAAATGCCCCTTTGTTGTTTCACTGCTGCATACCAACAGCAGCAGCCTAATTCGGCAAGCATATACTAACACAATCCAGTACAATAGCGTAAATTCGAGCGTACATAGTTTGAGTGTATCTAAATTAATTCGAATAACATTACATTACAATAGCATAACTTTGAATATCAAAATACCACAAGATTCGAATAACATTACATTACAGTTCACTTTTCGTTCAATGATCTACGTGGCCATAACGCCGAATACTTGTATCCATAGACCAACAATTCGTTTGCATATTCAAGATTCGACTTCTATAAACGAATATTCTCTGCTTGCATCTCTAAAGCATATTCAACCCCCCTAGGGCACATTTCAGGATCTAGCCACTTAAAAAATTACAGCAGTCAACTTGATGAGGCCAGATCTTATGATCGTTGTACCCAACGCAGCGGTAGAAATGACGTCCAGCATTCCTCTCATTTCTACAAAAAACTACGTCACATTCATCTCCACATTAACAAAGTAAACACGGAGGTTGTTCGCTTGAACTAGCACGATTGAGATTTTGACGACCAAGGGCACCTTAAAGACATGCATGTAGTGATTGCTGCTCCATTCTTTCATTCGTGACATCTCTTGGTGATGTTCCATTATCCACAGCCGGGGGCAATTCTTCAACTTATGTCTCTGGCAATAAATCCACATCAAGGTCGGTGCCACTTGAGATCCCATTACCTTTCTTTTGTTCAAATTCGTCGTAAATCTTCATCATTGTTTCATCATCAATCTCCCAATTGTCCATTATAAATCTATGAATAGAAGAAAAATATAAAACAAAAAAACAGAAAGTTTGGATTTTGATAAAGAGTTTTGGAATTACAAAGTAGGAGAAATTAGAATTTAAAAGGAGTTAACAGAGATTAATGTCATACTTACCTTACAGACGCCTTGTTGAAATAAATTACAATTTGCGATAAATTGAAAATTGATAGAAATCAGAAACTTTGGGTTTTGCTCAAGGAGTTTTGGTAAAGTAAGGGTGGGGTAAGTAGGAGTAACTATAGAAATTGTAACGACCCGTATTTTTACGGATCGAAACACCGTAGAACAGTTGACAATTGGTCGCATTGTTGATAAGTCGTCTAGAGTCTATGTCTTAGGTCGTAGGAAGGTTTGGAGCGACCTAGGCATTGGGATAAGTCGTGGGGAAATTAGGTCATATGGGGTGGCTTAGGTCGAGTGACCGACTTAGGAGAGATTGGGACGACTTAAGGATTTGGCGACTCAAGAATAGGCGACATAAGAAGTAAGCGACTTAAGGTTAGGACCGATCTAAGGAACTGACCGAGTTAAGGTTTTGAGCGACCTAAGGGATAGGTCGGCAGCGACCTAAGGAGAACCAGAAGTTAGCGTGGTTAGGTCGTAGACGACCTAAGAGTTAGGTCGTAAGATTCTTTGTTGAGGCTTAGGTCGTAGCCGACTTAAGGAAATAGGCGACTTATAGGATTTAGACGACTTAAGGGAAGGAAGACTTAAGTCGGTGACGACTTAAGAGTTAGGTCGTTTGGTAGCTTGATTAGTTAGGTCGTAGACGACCTATGATAGTATACTGAGTATAGCTAAGTCGTAAGTCGTGACAGAGTTAGGTCGTGGATGCGCATTGTTTTAGATCGGCAATGCTGTTAAGCCGTTAGGTCGGTAATAGTTAAGTCGCGCGCATTAGGTCGTAGGTCGTTGGCACATTAAGTCGTAGATGCGCATTGTTTTAAGTCGTTAGGCATTAGGTCGTTGAACTGTTGAGTCGTAGGTCGGAGAAAGGGATAAGTCGGAGACGACTTATAGAGGCAGACGACCTAAGTTTTCAGCCTATAAATACTCGCCATTTTCTCACTTTTTGGGATCCGGATTTCGAAGCGACGAAGTGCTGCCATTTTGAGGGCTCGACTTCTACACTTCTTCACTTCTTTCCTTCACTCCAATCTAGTAATTCCTTCCATCCATATCGAAGATCAAATCGAAGATCGAAGAGCTTAGATTGAAGATCTACATTCTTCGAAGAGACATTTTATCGTTTGAAGCGGATTGGTGATAGATCGAGCTAGATCCTTCGCTGTCCAGTTCTGAAGTTTGTTGCTTTTGGGTTGTTTAGGTTATTTGGTGAGTGGTGATTATCTCTCACACGGATCCAAAGGAGTATATCGGATCGTTGGCTTGATTTGGTGTTAAAATAGTGATTTCCATGCATTTTCCTAATCCTAAGTATAGATCCATATAGATCCATTGTTCATGATGATTTGGCATCCATTTTACTACATGTTAACCTATGCAAGTTCATTCATCAAGATTATAGAGATATTGCTCTTGTTTTCATGCTTGTTAGACTTTTGACTCTTTAATTACGAAATTGCCATTATTGTTATAATTGCCTATTTAGATCATATTTGAATGCTTGATTACTTGGATTAATGTTTGATTTGATTGATTGCTATGAATTAGATGATTGATGATTTGATTTAGACCGAAGATGATTCAAAAGCTAAGGGAAAGGCTCTTGAATTGGAAAAGCTGCTCGTGGCATATGTAGCGGATGATGAAGCTCAGATGGATAGATTTGATGATGATGGTGAGATGAAGCTTTGCTATGATGATGATGAGGCGAAGCATGAGATGAGATAGTCTTGGTCTAATCCAGACGGGGTCATTCCAAGCATGTTGATAACTCGGTGAAATGGTTCGAGTTAGAGGATAATGGTTTGCTCGAGGGGCGCTTGAGCTAGTATGGAAATAGTCGTTGAGGAGGATGACTAGAAGGCTGAGATCTCATTGTTGTTGAAGGTTCTAGCATGCTCAAAGCAAGAGTACGTTGGGCAGATTCGATAGTCCCTGAAGGCTAATGATTGATAGTCAAGTACTCTGGGAAGATTCGACAGTCCTAGGCACGGGTCACGATGACGTGCGGGAGTTATGTCTAGAACCAGGGTTTCCATTAGCCTTTGACGGACGGCTGAAAGAATGTGCCGGTCATTCAATTAACGATGATATCGAAGCAATGATAACAGTGATAGCCAGAGTCATGGATGTTTGGTTGTATCGTCATTCGGTCTCAAGAGCGGTATTTTCTGGGTGCTTATCTGATCTTGGTTTAGGCCTTGGGGGTTTGTGCTTGGAAAACATCGCCCTTGACTCGAGTGATAATTGCTTTACTTTAAATTGTATGCTCTGCTATGTTTGCTTCTGCTTAGTGTGTGTCTAGGGGCTATCACTGTAGAAAGAGGTTGGAGTGGGAGGGTTGTATTCCTATTCCTTTTCCTTTATGCTCTTTTGGTATGTTGTTAGTTAATTTACTGCTCACTAAGACTGTTGTCTGACTCAAGGCTTTATGTTTTAACTCTTATTGCCTTGGGCTGTTCGTCCATTTTGGGACGGGCAGACTAGGTAGCAGGTGACAGGTGCTGTTCTTGCTTTCCACGGTGTTGATATCGAAGACGAGCTGGAGGGTTGCATATTATCTTCTTATTATATGTACTGGATGTTCCGCTGTTTGTATATTCTCTGAGTGTTATGTAGTGAGGCTTGATGTATTGACCATTCAGATGTCTGTATTCAACTATTATGAAGTTTTATATGATGACATTTTGTTCTGTAAAGCTTCACTATACATATGTTCTATTGTATTTTATCCATGCGCTGTGAGTAATACGATAGATTCTGATTTTTTAATTTACCCTGACAATCGTCCATGGTCGCCTGGCACACTTTACAGCGCATTTTCTCTAGGTTCAGTGCAGGGGTCATGGTCGGTCGTCACAGAAATATAGACAACAAACAACAGGGCGACATTTGAAATGTCGCCTTCGTGCGCCATTTCCGATGACGCAAGAGGGTGGCATTTTATATACCACCCTTTAACTTAAACAATGGGCGACATTTGAAATGCCACACAAGGGTGGCATTTCAAATGCCGCTTTGTTGTTTGCCCACTGCATAGCATCAGCAGCCCATTAAACATGATACACAATTACACGGTAAACACTTACATAAGAATCACAACAATAATCAATACGAACTATATTCACAACGAAAAACAATACTACAATCAAAAGCTGTTTTCAACCCAATATCCGATACAAACATATAAACACTACAATCACTACCAAAGACAATCCAATGTACACTACCCCTCAAATTTCTTAGTTCGCGAGGAGTTTTCTTTTTCGATTTTCTTGGCTTGAGCATGAATTCCTCCTCTACAGGCGAAACTTCTTCACTGCCCTCCTCTTGTGTCCCTTCCATAAGGGGTAAAGATGGCCCGACCGAATGTGTATATTGGGAAGTTATTGCCTTGGAGCTTTCGCCCACACCTTTCTTCCGTCTTTGATACTTTCTCTTCGGTTGGTGGGCCGGTGGGGCAGATGCAATCTCCTCAAATGGTGCAAGAGGTGCAATGTCCTCAATAAGTGGTGGCACTGTAGGAGGAGGGGGAGGTGGAGGTGGAGGCGGGATTGATCTTGACAACTTGTTCTTCGACAAACAAAATCGTAAAATTTGTTTGAGAGAGAAGCATTTCACCTTACTTTTTTCAGGAACCTCCTCCACAAGCTCATCAACTATGTCCAACATACGATACATACCATCCGCCTACATATAACATACACCAATATTGATTTTACAAATACCTTAAAAGTTTTCAATTTAAATACGTACCACATTGCGTTCAAGCGGAGCTCTTGGAGTGTAAGGAGCAACCTCTTGCTCAAGCACTTCCTCTCGTATTCTTAGCACATAACGCCGAGTGATATTCCAATACCAACTATTATACTCCTCATTAGTCAGTGTGATCTCATGCTCATCTTTCACAGCTAAGAAACGGTTATTCCATAACTCTATCATCGTTTCAAATTCATCTTCACCATATGGAAGAGTGTAATATGGAGTAGGATATAGTAAGTGCGGGCGAAGACCAAACTGCTCTTGACTCTATCTGGGGGATGGTATGCTAGATCGCCAAAGCAAAATATCATCAATCTTGCCTGCCATAACTGCCTCGCCTTTGTGCACAGAACCGGAAAGCATCAAGCTTTGCTTTGCATCGAATTAAACCACATGCTCCACCGCTTGTGCGGGCCTCCGTCAATTCCTTTGAGTTTCATTATTGCAAACGTACTCCCCAGGCAGGATACTTAACGTGTTGGCTACAGCACTGCACGGGTCGATACGCACAGTGCCTAGTATCGATCGTTTACAGCTAGGACTACTGGGGTATCTATTCCCATTTGCTCCCCTAGATTTCGTCTCTCAGTGTCAGTGCCGGCCCAGCAGAGTGCTTTCGCCGTTGGTGTTCTTCCAGATCTCTACGCATATCACCGCTCCACCGGAAATTCCCTCTGCCCCTACCTGTCCAGGGTTGAGCCCTGGGATTTGACGACGGACTTGAAAAGCCACCTCGAAAGCGATTCTTCGTAGGGCGATTGTCACTGCTTATGGGCCCGAACTTGGGTGATCTATCCATGACCAGGATGAAGCTTGGGTGAAACTAAGTGGAGGTCTGAACTGACTGATGTTGAAGAATCAACAGATGAGTTGTGGTTAGGGGTGAAATGCCACTCAAACCCAGAGCTAGCTGGTTCTCCCCGAAATGCGTTGAGGCGCAACAATTGGATCATTTGATCGGAATTAAATTTGGAATGGGTACATTTGACGATATGAATCACTTAAAAAATAAACTTATTCGTTTTGTAGTAGATTTGTTACAAGATCAATTCAGATTGGCTCTTGTATGTTTAGAAAATTCGATTCGAGGAACTATATGTGGAGCAATCCAACATAAATTGATACCGTCTCCTCAAAATTTGGTAACTTCAACTTCATTAACCACCACTTATGAATCCTTTTTTGGCTTACACCCTTTGTCTCAAGTTGACACAAAACCTCGGTGTATGGAGTCCATGTAACTGCGTTATAGTCCAAGGCATCAAACTCATTCTGGTAGAACGCCAAATTCCATCTGGGAGTCATTTTGGTATTCTTTGGTCCAATCCACCTAAAATAGCAAAAATCTATACAAACTATTCAAACTGTATAAGTTGATACAACCAACAATATTTTACCTTGATCCGTATGGTTTCGAATTGTTGATTATTTGTCTCTTCATAGATATATGACCGACCGGAAGATAAGTCCATGACCATAGCTGCAAGAGTGTAAGTTGTATTTAATTAATGTTTACAACATTCACAAATATGCATTAATGAATAACTATGTTTGTACCTGAACTAGAGTCATACAACCACCGGCAGACCGTTATTGTACCAATGCCACTCTCGTAAGCTCTGTATAAGTGAAAGCTAGCACCGCACTGCCTCATGAATATTGCCGACAACAATCGAAGTCTTCTAACAATTGGAGCCATTGAAGGGCCACTCTAGTCTTCGATCGATCGCAAAATAGACGTTGCGTGATGATGTGCAACATAATAGCGCGGGCGCACTGGGCTATCTGCACTGGAGAGGCACGGCGGGGAATATCATCGGCCAACTGCTTCCTAAACCAAGTGGTCACTATCAACTCATTTCCCCATCTCACGTCTTCTGGAGGAGACAGGCCAAGCAAGGGCTCACACAAATCCATATAATTGCTTGGGAAATTCGGTTTTAGAATGGGATCGCCGTTAATCGACAATCCGAACACACAGCTACATCTTTCAATGTGATGGTCCTCTCACCTACTTTAAGATGAAATGTAGACGTCTCAGGTCTCCATCTATCGATCAACGCCGTCAGAAGATTGATCGAGCTATGTGTATCCCAACTTATGAATAATACCGAATCCAGCCCTATCTAAAAGTTTCAACACACCAGGATGCGCTGACATGACAAGCTTTAAGGTCGAAGAATGGTCAATGAAGCCGTCCGCCTCAACCTCCTGTTGAAAATTAAAACAAAATGCAAGCTATTATGCTATTTACTAACACTTTACAAAATGCAAGATAAATTATATCAACATGTACCTCCATCAAATCGTTATTGCTTGTGCGGTGTTGAGCTTGTAGGTAAAGAACGCTATCATCAATCGGTCCGGGTGTCATTTCTTCATATTCTACCACAATAACATAAACAAATCAAATTTATAACCTAAACAATCTTTATATACAATCAACAACCAATCAAACAATTATTCTACGTGCACAAACTACTTCGTTGTAGTATAGAAACAAAGATTTACACCTACAAAACAAATTTTTTTTCTAAACCCTAAAATCAAAATTTGAGAGACAATTGGAAGATTACAAACCTATAGGAGGTACTTGAGAGGATGAGGAAGTCATTCTTCAATTTTCAGTCTGCTTTAACGAGTTTTTGAGCTAAAATATTGATTTTGAGATGGGTGGGAAGTTTGATTCGGATTTGGGTTTTTAGGAGAATGAAGGTGGAGTGGAAAATGATAGAGATAGCTGCCTTAAACAGCTGGCAAATAACAAGGCGGCATTTGAAATGCCGCAAGAAGGCGGCATCTCAAATGCCGCAAACTGGCGGCATCTCAAATGCCGCCAGTTCGTTTTTGCCATATAATGTGTACTGGCGGCATTTGAAATGCCGCCGGTACACGTAACAATCTACGTGGGCATAAGTGATCTAGTTATGTAATTAGTTTCGAATACTGATCTAAATAAAAAGTTTATCCATAATTATTAGATGAGCATACGCAATGTCTAGACGAGTTCAATTCATCTGTCCCCTCATGTCAGTCTCATGTGCTACAGTAATTTCAGCTATTCATTTGTTATCACCCGTCATTCACTAAATATTCTGGGTTTCATCAATCCATCCAATTTGTTGTGAAAATAACTGAGATTTTTTTTAGCCACGGAATACACGAAATAAAGGGACATAAGTTTTGATTTGTGTTTGGACCAGGTTATCAGAACACGTGTTCTACCCTTAATGAAACCACTGTTCCAACCATGTTGGAAAACATTGATAGATCAAAGAATATTAGCATGAAAATATTAAGATTTTATCCAAAGGGACTGTCTGGTTAGCTGATGAAGCAGCATACCTAGGTTCGAAGACCAGAAGTTCCGACCTAACTCCCACCTCAATCGCGACCTACGACCTATCCTCAACCTTCATGCCGACCTACGACCTATCTCCAACTTCCATGCCGATCTACGACCTAAGCTACAACCTCCGACCTAATTTCAGCGACCTAACAACCACTGCCGACCTATCACCGCTTCACGACTCATCAATTACCGACCTATCTCCAGATTCCATCACGCGACCTTCCGACCTAGTTTCCATCCCACGACCTAACTCCATTTCCGACCTAACCCTAAGTCGTCAAGCTTTGAAGCCAACTGCCTTTTAAGTTGCGATTCGTTAAAATCGTTGCCGAGCTATCTTGAGTCGGAGCCGAGGTAACGTGAATCACTGCAATTTTTAAGTCGCGTTTCGTTGAAGTCGTTGCCGAACTATCTTGAGTCGGAGCCGAGGTAGCCTGAATCACTGCATTTTCCTCAAGTCGCGAACGAAAATTTTAGGTCGGCAGATAAAATAAGTCGGCATCTATAGGTCGTGTCCGACCTAAGGACTTTGTTTTTTTTTGTTGTTTTTTTTGTGTGAGTTGTAAAATTCTATAAATAGGCCGGTGGTGCCATTTGTAAAGGGGTTGTTGAATATTGAATAAAATTCTCTTTTGTTAGCTTTGTGCTTTCAATTTCAATTGGTAGTCGAGGGTATCTCCTATCTCCACTTACGTCATTCGAGTGCGCTCGAATCATCGTTTGCTGAAGCCGATTCACGGAATCTTGTGCGCAAGATCAATGTTGAAGAATCGTAGATCTCTTTCCCGGTATCTTCGGATCAACGAGTCAGAGATAGCTGGAGTTCGGTATCTTCGGATCAACGAATTCAAGCATTTCAGTATCCATCAATCCACAGATTGCTATTTACGTCGATTGAAGATCGTTTTGAATTATCCGCTGCGTCAGTTTGGTATCAGAGCTTGTTTTAGCCAATCATAGCTAAATCGAGTCTTGGAGCCGAGAATTTGAAGTGTTGAAGTTGTGTTCATCGTGTTCATCATATTTTTGCAACAAAGTTGGAGTTTCGATCCATTTCATTTTGGATCAAAGTTCGAAAGGTGTTTGAATCGTGAAGTGTGAATTTGTTGAAGTGTTTGTGAAGAATTCAATCATGCCGCCAAGACGAGTTCAACGTCATCGCAATATTAATGCTTTATACGGAAGAGAAGAGGCCGATGAAATGGAGCAACGAATCAACGAGAATTTCAATGAGAAGCTTACGGAAGGGATTGGTCGATTAGAGAGGATGATGTTGGAAATGAGTCAAAATCAGAGAAGGGTTTCACCTGAATCGAGCCATGGAAGAAGTAGGATTTCACCACATTCTAATCGGGAGAGAAGTGTTGATAGTGATCATAGAAGCGTGGATCGAGATTGTGATAGAAATGTTGATGATCGAAATCGTGATAGAAATGTGAATGATCGTGATCGAAGGAATGTAGATCGTAGGAATGTTGGTGGAAGAAATGGTGGTGGTAGAGATGTTGGTGGTCAGGATCGACATCGATATACATCGGATTGTGAAGAAGAGTATGATGGTGGTAGTGTTCATGGACGAGGACGTGGACGAGGAAGGAATCAATCGGAGTACGATCACAAGTGGGAATCGGGAATGAAAACTGAAATTCCTGAATTCAAAGGTGGTATGCAAGCCGAAGAGTTTTTGGATTGGGTGGCTAATGTTGAAGAAATTTTTGATTTCAAAGAAGTTCCAGAACGTCGTAGAGTGAAGTTGGTTGCTACAAGGTTGAGGGGTAGAGCTTTGGCATGGTGGCAGCAAACTAAACTTACACGTGAACGAATGGGGAAGTCAAAAGTTGAATCTTAGGAGAAGATGAAGAAATTGATGAAAGCAACGTTCTTACCTTACAATTATCAATCTCTGATGTATCAACGTTTGCAGAACTTGAGGCAGGGCACGAAGACTGTTAACGATTACGCGGATGAGTTTTACCAGCTTATTGCGAGGAATGACATTATGGAAACGGAAGAGCAGCTGACATCTAGATTCATTGGGGGATTGAGAATGCAGATTCAGGATATGGTTAATATGTTCGATCCAAGATCTGTGGCGGAAGCACATCAGACAGCGTTGGCTTGGGAGAAGCAGGGACGACGAGGAGGTGGTGTGTTTACGAATTCCAATAATCAAGTGAAGGGTGTTGGTGGAAGTTCTAATGTTTCTAAACCTGTCAGTAAACCAGTGGTGAAGGAGGTTGAGAAGGCGAAGGTTAACAACAGTTTCAAATGTTACAATTGTCAGGAGATGGGTCATAAAAGCAACGAATGTCCGAAGCCGAAGAAGAGAACCATGGTGACAGAAGTTGAGGAGGAAGATGAGGAAGAAGCTGAATGCTCTAATTCTTTGCCAGTTGAGGAGGAAGACTTACTATCGGGAGATGACGGGTACGCATTGATGATGAGGAGAAGTTGTTTAACACCGAAGCAAGAGGAGGAAAGTAGTTGGTTGAGGAACAATATCTTTCAATCTACATGCACTATTCTGGGAAGAGTTTGTAAATTTGTTATTGATGCTAGGAGTTGCGATAATATTATCTCTACAGAAGCAGTGAAGAAGTTGGAGTTGAAAACCGAGAAACATCCTAAACCATACAAGTTAGCTTGGTTGAGGAAGGGTGGTGAAGTGAAGGTTGGACGAAGGGCTCGTGTGAAGTTTTCAATTGGGAAGAAGTACAAAGATGAAATCTGGTGTGATGTCGTAGATATGGACGTTTGTCATTTGTTGCTGGGAAGACCATGGCAGTATGATCGAGCTGTGCAGCATGACGGACGGACCAACAGTTACAGTTTCATGTTCGAAGGTACAAAGATTACTCTGGTTCCGAAGAAACGCCAACAGGAAGAAAACAAACTGGAGGAGATTGAAGAACTGAAAACGTTGTTATCTTTAAAGGAGTTTGTTAAGGAGGTTGAGGAAGAAACAGAAGTATTCTTGTTGATTGGACGAGAAAGCGGTGAAGAGGTTGAAATTCCAGAAGAAGTTAAACCAGTTTTGAAAGAATTTGACGATGTATTTCCAGAGGAGTTACCAATGGAGTTGCCACCGTTGAGGGATATACAACATCAGATAGATCTTGTTCCAGGTGCTGTGTTGCCACACAGACCACATTATCGGATGAGTCCGAAGGAACATGAAGAGTTGCGAAGGCAGGTAGAGGAATTGCTTGAGCAAGGACGTGTGCAGGAGAGTCTGAGTCCTTGTGCTGTACCAGCTTTATTGGTACCCAAGAAGGATGGGACGTGGAGGATGTGCACTGACAGTCGAGCATTGAATAAGATTACCGTCAGATATAGATTTCCGATGCCGAGGTTGGATGACTTGTTGGATCAGATAAGCGGAGCTACTATCTTTTCTAAGATTGATTTGAAGAGCGGATATCATCAAATTCGGATTAGACCTGGAGACGAATGGAAGACAGCCTTCAAGACGAGAGAGGGGTTGTATGAATGGCTGGTGATGCCGTTCGGTCTTTCGAATGCACCGAGTACGTTCATGCGAGTGATGAATCAAATTTTTAGGCCTTTCATTGGGAAATTTGTGGTGGTGTACTTTGACGATATCTTGATTTATAGTAGGAGTCTGGAAGAGCATGTTCAACATCTGAAGGAAGTGTTAATTATTTTACGAAAGGAACAATTTTATGCTGCGACAAAGAAATGCGTGTTCATGACGCATAGTGTTTTGTTCTTGGGGTATATTGTTTCAGAGAAGGGCATCCAGGTAGATCAGAATAAAGTTGAAGCAGTCAGGAATTGGCCACAGCCGAAGACAATTACAGAAGTGAGAAGTTTTCATGGGCTAGTGTCATTCTACCGAAGATTCATTCCACACTTCAGTAGCGTGATGGCACCGGTGACTGATTGCATGAAGGGGAAACAATTTTCTTGGACGGAGGAAGCTGGGATTGCTTTTGGGAAGATCAAGAAGTTGCTGACATCTGCACCAATTCTTTTATTACCAGATTTTCAGTTATTGTTTGAACTGCATACTGATGCGTCAAAGGTTGGAATTGGAGGGGTGTTGAGTCAGAATGGGCGTCCTATTGCATATTTCAGCGAGAAGTTGTCAGGAGCAAAGATGAGATACAGTACCTATGATGTGGAATTTTATGCTGTTGTTCAAGCAGTGAAGCACTGGCGACATTACTTATTCCAGAAAGAATTTGTTTTATACACTGATCACGAGGCGTTGAAACATTTACAAGGACAAGACAAGATTTCAGCGAGACATGCATCGTGGATTGCTTATTTGCAACAGTTTACTTTTGTCGTTAAGCACAAGTCAGGGGTAACCAATCGTGTGGCTGATGCTTTGAGTAGGAGGAATCATTTGTTGACAACAATGAAAGTGGAAGTGACAGGTTTTGAATTATTGCCAGAATTGATTGAAGAAGATCCTTACTTTGCGAAATTTGTTGAAAAAGTAAAGGAAGGAAATACGGATGAATTTGTGTTGGTGGATGGTTTTCTGTTTAAGGGAAATTGTTTGTGCATCCCAGACTGTAGCTTGAGAATGAAGATTGTTAAAGAACTACATGAAGAAGGCCATGTGGGTAGAGATCGTACGTTGCAGTTAATTTCTCAATCTTATTTTTGGCCGTCAATGAGGAAAGAGGTAGAAAGATTTGTGGAGAGGTGTCATATTTGTCAGGTTTCGAAAGGAACAGCAACGAATGCGGGGTTATATATGCCGTTACCTGTGCCGACCAAACCATGGGTTGATATCAGCATGGATTTCGTGTTGGGATTGCCGAGAACTCAGAGGGGAAATGATTCTATATTTGTTGTGGTGGACCGGTTTTCGAAAATGGCACATTTTATAGCCTGTAAGAAGACAGCGGATGCAGTTCGAGTGGCACAATTATTCTTTAAAGGGGTGTATCGATTGCATGGTTTACCAGAATCTATTGTTTCCGATAGGGATACCAGATTTTTAAGTCATTTTTGGCTTAGTTTGTGGAAAAGGTAGGAACGAAGTTGAAATTTAGTAGTGCATATCATCCTCAGACAGATGGACAAACTGAAGTTGTGAATAGATCATTGGGTAATTTGTTGCGTTGTCTTGTGCAGGATAATTTGAAGAGCTGGGATATGAAATTATGTCAGGTAGAATTTGCACACAATCATGCTGTCAACCGCAGTACGGGATTCAGTCCATTTTAGATTGTATATTCCAATTTACCCAGGGGACCGTTGGATTTAGCAATAGTACCACAATCGAAGGGGACAGTTAAACGGGCTACGGATTTCGTTGATAAGTTGAAAGACTGTCATAGAATTGTTCAAGAACGATTGGAAAAGGCAAATGAGAAGTATAAACAAATAGTGGATAAGAAACGAAGAAATGTAGTCTTCAAAGAGAGTGATTTTGTTTACGCGGTACTGACGAAAGATCGTTTTCCAGTTGGGACTTACAACAAGTTGAAAGCACGAAAGATTGGTCCGTTAGAAATTTTGAAGAAGATCAATAATAATGCCTATCGGTTAAAGTTGCCCGATCACATTCACACTGCTGACGTTTTCAACGTTAAACATTTGATTCCGTACCATGGAGATGAGCTTGTTGAAAAAGAGAGAAGTACAAATTCGAGGTCGAATTTTTGTCAACAAGGGGAGGATGATGAAGCAGCATACCTAGGTTCGAAGACCAGAAGTTCCGACCTAACTCCCACCTCAATCGCGACCTACGACCTATCCCCAACCTTCATGCCGACCTACGACCTATCTCCAACTTCCATGCCGATCTACGACCTAAGCTACAACCTCCGACCTAATTTCAGCGACCTAACAACCACTGCCGACCTATCACCGCTTCACGACTTATCAATTACCGACCTATCTCCAGATTCCATCACGCGACCTTCCGACCTAGTTTCCATCCCACGACCTAACTCCATTTCCGACCTAACCCTAAGTCGTCAAGCTTTGAAGCCAACTGCCTTTTAAGTTGCGATTCGTTAAAATCGTTGCCGAGCTATCTTGAGTCGGAGCCGAGGTAACGTGAATCACTGCAATTTAAAGTCGCGTTTCGTTGAAGTCGTTGCCGAACTATCTTGAGTCGGAGCCGAGGTAGCCTGAATCACTGCATTTTCCTCAAGTCGCGAACGAAAATTTTAGGTCGACAGATAAAATAAGTCGGCATCTATAGGTCGTGTCCGACCTAAGGACTTTGTTTTTTTTTGTTGTTTTTTTTGTGTGAGTTGTAAAATGCTATAAATAGGCCGGTGGTGCCATTTGTAAAGGGGTTGTTGAATATTGAATAAAATTCTCTTTTGTTAGCTTTGTGCTTTCAATTTCAATTGGTAGTCGAGGGTATCTCCTATCTCCACTTACGTCATTCGAGTGCGCTCGAATCATCGTTTGCTGAAGCCGATTCACGGAATCTTGTGCGCAAGATCAACGTTGAAGAATCGTAGATCTCTTTCCCGGTATCTTCGGATCAACGAGTCAGAGATAGCTGGAGTTCGGTATCTTCGGATCAACAAATTCAAGCATTTCAGTATCCATCAATCCACAGATTGCTATTTACGTCGATTGAAGATCGTTTTGAATTATCCGCTGCGTCATTAGCAATAGCATATATAAAGATTCGTACTGTACAAACAACGCAATGCAATCATATTATTTTTCAAACCTGAACTTGAAGGAACAGTGTACATATCTATACAATCCAACCTCAACGCAACAATCCACCAAAAAAATGAAAAACTCAAACATAAAAGGACAAACCAACTAACAAAACATTCAATCATAGAAGGCATATCCATTAGCCTAACCAGATTCAGACCCAAACCCAACCCAAAAACAATATCGAAAATCAGATCATTTCAGTTCGCTAAACGGGTCATAACACCCATCTTCTTCATGATCCAATAATCTCCAATGACCATCAAACCCTTGCACCATCCCTTTATTTTGCACAACCCACCATGAATCAGGAACCAGATACTCATCTTTCAAAGCATCTTTCGACTTGTTAACCAATGCAATATCTCTATCAACTTCCAACTCAAACCCTCCTATGCTCCCCTGTGTTCCCGCCACGCCATGCAAATAAACCTCCATGTTATGCCACGCCAAAGGGCTTCCCGGACTTTTCAGGTACGGCGACTCCTGTGTATCGATCTTCAGCTCCACTCCTACTTCTTCATACCCTACAAAAGGGTACTTTGGTACAATGTCCATGGCATTCTCCACTCTCAAAAGCTTCAAGTTTGGTGCATTGCTGAACATTTTCTTGAAAGCCAAGTCCCCTACTCTAGGAGAAGCAAAAACAAACGCAGTGACAGGGGCATTTTCGTCCAGTTGTACGTTAGTGATTATATCTAGTGCATTAAGAGTTGACAGTGCAGCACCTAAACTATGACCTGCTACAGTGATGCTCACTTCTTCATTTCCATGCATGTCCAGTAATCTTCTTACTTCTTCAAGCACCTGAATCCTAGCACTGGTCTTGTTAAAATTGGACGTAGGGTCATCAGAAGTGTATATGGAAAACCACCCTTTATGCACTTTTGGATCATCTTCCCTTTCTCCAAATACACTTTTACATGATATCAAACTGAAATCTAAGTTGTTAACCCATTCTGTAGTTAGCAGTGTTCCTCTCCATGCAATTACTATTTCTCTATTACCTATTTCCCTTTTGCCTTCATCGGTCGCTACTGCCACGTAACCCATCCAGTTTGATTCTTTGCTCCATGGAGCTTTGGATGAAGATTTTATTATGAAGTCTTCAGGCATGTTCATACCTGATGTCGCATATATGAATTTTGTAACTTTGTAGTAGTTGTTCACATTATGACCTAACGAGAGTCCCACTTTTTCAAAGAAGTCGTCACGTCCATAGCGCGATGAACCTGTTACAATTTGTGCATGAAAATTGTATATATATCAGTTCAGTACAACGAAGATGAATATGGTATCTAGTTAAAAGTAACAAACCAGCGTATATGGAAGCTTTTTCTCCATTGAATGCATCATAGGCAGCTTGACACATTTCTCCATATTTGATTATATGACGACGAAGGTCGAGGTCGAGGGGATCAAGGAGGCCATCCCAGTTGTCATTTCCACTGATTTTTTTCCATTTTTTGTTAAGTTTTTTATCCATCTTTATATAATGTTAGCTTTTAAGTTCAGCTTATGATCTTAACTTGAGTGCCTTCTTATAGATGATCGGTTGTATAGTCAATATGGATTGACGAACAGTGACAGGTTTGTTATGCTTCTACGTACGGTAATTTATTGCGACTCAAATTCTATTTACGTTTATTTTAATCAATTGTGTAATGCAGAAGTTACACTATATAAATTATACTCTGCAGAAGAGGAGTTTTTGAAATTTAGATCAAGTGTTAAGATTGCAAAGCCAGAAAGTGGCGTGCAAGCTTCAACTGCCAACCCATATGAATATTGGATTCTGTGTCTTAATTCAAGACTGGGTTGAAACTTTACATTAAAGTGATATAATGTGAATAAGAAAGTTAAAGTTATTTCTTATCTCCTTTGTAATCTAATTGGTTTTTTTTCTTTTCCTTTTTTTTTTAAATTTTTTTTTTTATACACGTGATTATATATGGATATAATTTTGTTCACATTTTTTTTAAAGTGTGAACAAAACACTTTCCTCCTATTGGAGAAATTTGGGGGGTCACATATGGGACCCCCTGAATTCCTCCAATAGGAGCCGGTGTTTTGTTCACACTTTGAAAAAAAGTGTGAACAAAATCACTATCATTATATATGAAGCAATTTCAGGCCCTACAATTTCTTTGGACAAAGAGCTTTAAACTATCATGTGTTTAGGCTTGTGTACCAAATTATTTGGTTGATAATATATGTGCAGAAGTTACTTTTTTCTTTTGAATTAGTTAGGGACAATATGTTTCGATGATCAAACTCGTGATAATTTGTTTACGCGTGAAATAGGCAAACACCCATCAAATTAAAAATAAAAATGTAAAGGTAATAAAGTAAAGGGAGAACACACAACTTTTATAGCGATTCGACGAATTCAAGTGCATACGTCCACTTTGTTTTTTATTACTAATTTGATTTGCTATTATAACCAAAATATAAAGCAATTTCAAATCTAAAAGGTTGATCTCTAGTTCGGCATCAATTCCATGCAAATGTCTGTAAAAGATCCAAAGGTCATTTTCTCCAAGTTGAAGTTTGCTATGTATAGACAAATTTATGTATCAGAATCGCCAATTCTTTCGTTGAATCGCTCAAATATGCAGTTCCAAGTTTCTAGCATGAAGAATAGGTCAAATGGCATATTTCCTTAAGTTTTGATCCATTGGTATCGTTCGATGGTATTTGACCAGTTCTTAGCGCTCAAAGTTCTTTAAGTCTTGGACCTTCAAGAGCAAAATGGTCATCACCAATCTATCATGTCGATCAATGTCACATCAACACTTGCCTTTTAATTCAAACTAGTTAGTAGGGTCATAGTAGGAGCAATGTGGGGCCCAAACTGGCTTCATGATCGATCAATACCAATCGCCTAATCGATATTGTTGACGTCATACTCGGTAGATTTTCTTGACTCTTCATCCTTGATATTTTACAAGCACCCCAATTCATTCCTTCGTCATTTCGTAGTCCAACGTCGCTTGGTTCAAATACCGAATAATACTTGCCCCCCCTCCTCCGGTGTGCTTCTATGAATAGAAAACATACATTGGATCAAGACAAGCGCCAAATCTAGATCTGCAAAGATGTTTCTATTACCAGAATTTTTTTCGTGGAACATTGCATTTTCATTAAGAGTATTGACACATCGTTTGAAACTATTACAAAGTCACGTCATTTTGGTGGATATAAATGCTGAAGTCTTCTGTTTGGAGTGTTTATACAAAAATGAGAATTTTTAAAGTTGTTTCATTCCTTGGTCGGGTAGATTTCTGTTTCATAATTTTTTTCAACACCTTCATATGAATTAGTACAGATCGATATCAACCGGCTTGGATCAGTTTTCCCTTTTTCATATATAATCAACATTTTGAAAATTTTCTAAGTTTACTTTTTATTCCTTCCTTTGTTTGTCTTCATTCCCAACAAGAGCAACCTCCCTCTCCCTAATTAAGCACATATCCAACCTTTGATTCACCATTGCCTTCAGATTCAAATCGAAGCACAAATCATGAGTATCGACCCATACGAACACGTAGCCAATCCATCCAAGATCTGGAACTCAAGTCTCCATCTTTTTTGAATCTCCACATCGTTCCCTCAAAAGGTATCACTGCCTTTGGCTAAGAGTGCCACCACTCATCTTTACGTCGTCGCCATTCCTTTCCACGTCGTGGTTGCCAACATTGATATATTATCCACCGTCGCCATTCCCCCACCTTTCTTGACTTCCAATCTCTCAAGATAACCATGCCTTTGACAAAAGAAGGGGGAATAGAGATGGTGAAGAAAATGGATCCGTGGTTAGCTTTGGTGGTGGATCGATTCCTAGCTCTCGATCGAATTGATTTGAGGAATTACGTCGATGAATGCACTCTAGCACTCAATGAATTCACGAGTCGATACATATTAGGTTGTTCTCCCCATCAACATTCAAATTCGGCCATCAAGAAGAATATGTGGTCCAATGAAGAAAGAGCTCCATACCATCTTGGATTAATCCAATTCTATTGACGTAAATCCTCCGTTAAAGGGTAATATCTTATACATAGTTCTATCGCGTGTTGTGTAACGATTCATATTTTACGCATCGGATGATCGTAAAATATTTTTATTTTATTTATATGAGGTCGTATGACTCTAAAATTTTGGAAAATGACTCTTATGGATATTTTCCACATCTATGATTTTTTTCCGAAGTTTCATGTGACCATTTTAACCTTGAAAACCTTGTATGGACCAGAACTTTTTATAGGAGCCGAGTTAGGATCTGAAAATACTTCCATTGCTTTAGAATGATGGTTTCTCATTCCGTAAAGTAATTATAGTAGTAAAACAGACTTACCACTTATGAATTGTTATAAGTTTTGGTTGGTAGTGGCCTGCATTAATGGGTAATTAACTAAGTCCATACTTAGGTCCACTTATGAATTTTGGGAATTTTGCTAAGGGGAGGCTGTAGGAACTGGTCTATGTCATTTATAACTTCCCCAAAATAGTTCTAAGCTTTCATTAACCCTAAATCACCTTTTATCTCCAACCTTAGCCAAACCATCATTAAAAGGGTAATTGGCAAAGGAGATGTTAGATCTATCGTTTTTCTTACACTAGGGTTCAGGTCCTTCCTGTTCACATCAGATCTAAGGATTCAAAGTGGTAATTTGAGTAATTAGTGAGTTCCTGACCTCTCACTATTCTATGCATGTTTATATAGTTAAAATAGTGTTTTTAACATGATTTTGATAACTAAATGTATTCTAACTTTAATCACACTTTGATATATGTTTATGTCTGAAATTAAAGTAATTTAAAATGCTTTTTTCAAGGTTTTGTAACCCCTTTTGATCATATTAGTATGTTAGTGTAAAAGTTAGATCTAGAATATGATTCGCTTGCTTATCATGTTTGAATGAATTGTTTGTGTGTATGGATGAAATTTCATGTTTGTATGTCGTGCTTTGATATGGTTTGCTAGAGCTTTTAGGTAGTTGGAAAAGAGGTTGTCAAATTGGGCAAATCAAAGGCAAAGATGGTTGGAATTGGATGAAACTTGAAGGAGGGACTTTGGAGCATGGGAGGAGCCCAAAATAAAAGTCGCATCAACTTTGGATCAGGGATTAGTGGTCGATGCCGAGTGGTTTTGATTAGTGGAAATCAACTCAGTGGAGGGAGATTTAAGTGTGTTTTGGGCTTACTTGGGGAAAAACATAGGATTGCTTCGAGTCGAACTTGGGGTCGGCAAGGGAGAAGGGTTCAGGAAGTCAAAAGCAAAATTTTTGGCTAAGTACAGGATTCGATATTGAGTACTTCTACTCGGTACCGACCAGTTTTTCATTGGCGGTAGGTTGATGATGTGGACTTTGGGGCTCAGGGGAATGGAGCTAGAGGATTACTCGGCAAAAATTAGCTAAATATACCACTCGGTATCAAATAGTTTGGATCGGTATCGAGTTGTTTATTTTGATCAAATCATGATGGAACTTCTTAGGGTGAAGTATATGGCATGTAGGTCATGCTGAAGGTGTCCGTTCGTTTGTTCGTCGTTCGATGGTGATATGATAGCACGGTGAATATTGGTGGTTAAGAAACGAAGCGATATTGGAGTGCTTTGATGTGATACTTTCGAAACTGCAAGGATGGTAACTCAATAGTGGATGGAATGAGGTTTTGGTGATAGTGGCTCAATGACCAGAGCCAAGGAGATGACCCAAAGGGCGAGTTCAGGAAGGGGAGCTCGTGAGTGGAATTATGGCTGTGTTCCACTATGGATATGAGTAGGATGGAATGATGATCGAGTTTCATTATGAAGGCATGTGCGAAGGGATCGTAGACACTTGGTGATTTCATGTATGCTCGTGTAAAAGGGGCATGTCGGGACATCTACTTGGATTATGACTATACCCAGATCTTATAACCGTGGATACCCTGGACCTTATGATTGTAGGTTTATTTTCTAGCCTTACGAAGTGGCATGGATTCAGCATTGTGGAACTAAGATTTGATTAGACCTCTGGCTTATGATTATGCCTTACGAGTTATCTTATATCCAAGCACATTGAGTGATAGTGAGAGTTGTTTGATAGATGCTATATTTTCTTTGATTGTTTTCCCCCATAGTCTATTACTCTAGGGATGTCACTAGAGATAAGTATTAGGGATAAGAATACTTAAACACCTATCATTGTACTTAGTTTGCAGTACACCTTTATGATGCTCGTAGAGTAGCATATTATGTTTGTTATGTTCTAACTCTTTGGATGTAGGGAGGATCAGGTATGATTCTTATACCTTTTGTTCCTTACCATATCGACTTGTACAGTTTTTTGAGATTCATTTATCACTCACACCAGACTATTGTCTGACTCGAGGTTTTATGCTTTACTTCTTATTATCTCGGATGCTCTTAAATGAGTCACATCAACAGGTCCAGGTGTGCGCAGTGCAATGCAGAGGACGAGCAGGATGAAGCTTCTTGTATTATATATGGATATTATGCTTATTCAGTTGTGCAACACTGTGGATCTTAGAGAGTGTTTGTTTTACTATTATGAGACTGTTAATCTGAGTTTATTTTCATTTTGTATAAACTTTGTTACTATGTTGTATAATTCTGTGGACATGTACTCCGATATTTGGTTCACCTCATTATTATTGTCTCTCACATTTTATATCTGTGATGTATATTATATGTTATTCCATGCGTTTTGTGATGAACGATAAGCTATGTGATGTTTTTATTCCTTTTAACCCTTGACAATCATTCTACATCCATCGGACACGTCAGCGGCACGCTATTTAGTTATGTTGGGTACCGATGGTGTAGGGTGGTCATCGCATTTGGTATTAGAGCCTAGGTTACACGATTAACATGAGTTAATACCATAGTCCAGTAGAGATAAGGAAGGATTTATCATCCTAGACTGGATCGATGGTATATATATACACATATACAAGAGAATACATGCTTTTTATATATTTTGGTTTTCAAAATTATATAGTAGTATATATAGTATATAAGTCGTGTGTACACACGAGTACCATTAACACGGTTTTCTTTATGAGAGATTGATCATTCTTATTAGATCAAGAATGAGCCAGCAAACGGAAATACTGTGAGGAACTTCATTTTTGGAATCAGGAAAGGAGCAAGCTCAAGGGCTGCTAACCCTGATTTGCAAGCTACTTTCAATACGATGATGGAAAACATGCTGCAAAATGCCAAAGTGGCCACACCAAATATTGTTGTTGGTGGTGGTGCTCAGGTGCAGGTGCCGATGTAAGGATTACTCCACTTTGGAAGGCAAACCGTTTCATGGAATGGAGTCAGCCATGGAAGTGAAGGATTGGTTGAACACCTATGAATGTGTCTTTGGTGACATGAAAGTAGATGCCATGAAGAGTAAGCTGGCCTCTAGACAGCTTCGAAAGCAGACTATGAACCGATGGAACGTAGTTACTATTGATACTCCCAAGGATCAGTTCGCTTGGGACTAGTTCAAGGCTAGGTTCAAGAAGAAGTTTATTCTGGCTGCTCAAAAGTCGGTACTATTTAGGAAATTTGTTGATTTAAAGCAGTGAGATATGTTCGTCTTCGAATATATTGCCGTGTTTGATGCCTTGTCGAAATATGGGATGTCTTTCATTGACACATCATTGAGAAAGAATGAAAAATTTCCTATGGGATTGGATGACTATTTGGGGGAGAATCTAGTTAGTCATATCGATGAGCTATTTGAGAGACTTGTTGAGAAAGCTCTTTGTCGATAAAGTTCGTACCCCAAGTCCAAATCAGCTGCGATGATCAAAGAAGAGCCAAAACCACCACCAGGCGGTGGAGGAAAGAAGAAATGGAATGGAAAATGAAAATAGCTGCTGGATAAAAGTGGCCAGAAGAAGGGAAAGTGGGAGCCTACTTGCTACAACTATGGGGAGAAGGGTCACCTTATTAAAGACTGTAAGGTTGAAGGAAAGAAGTGTTACAACTACAACAAGATAGAGCATATTCAAAAGAATTGTCCTCAGCCAATGAAGTAATAACATGTGGTGAAGGCATACGCTTTAGATGCTGTCCTGACTTCGTCAAGTGCTCCCTCGACGAAGTAGAAGGCGAAGAGCGTCATTATTCAAGGTATGCTTTCCATTTATGATGTTTCTATATATGTTTTGTCCAATTCCAGGACTTCATATTCCTTCATATCTAGTGACTTAGTAGATAGATTGGAATTAAAACTCGAAATTGTTGATCAACCTTTGATTGTGATGAACCCTATTGGAGGCTCCACTAACTTGTGTATGGTTTCTCGTGGTTTGGTCTTATCGAGTCATGAATGCTTTTTTTTGCCACCGCTTTGTTTTGAATTTTGTTGGGTTCAGGATTATATTGAGGATAAACCAGCTATAGAAATACGGAGTAGTGGTGGATTGTGAGTGGCCGTTGGTGACTATATGGATGGTTGATTGGCGTAGGTTGGAGATAGACTGCATGCCTAATAATGAGACGATGGTCAGTTTTATGTACGCGATCTTAATCCCATATGACGAGTTGTCATCTGTGACCATAGCGAGGGAGTATCTGGATATATTTGAGGAGGTGACCGAATTACCATCACATAGAGAGATCAAGTTCCGTATAGATTTAGCAAAGGATGCCAGACCGATAGTTATACCTTTGAGGCATAAAGCATCCGGAGAGCAAAAGGAGATGGAGGTGCAAATAAATGACCTATTGAAGCGAGGGTTCATTCATAGAAGCATACCTAAGTGCAGCGCTCCTATAGTATTCGCCACTAAGGCGAATGGTTCTCTGAGGTTGTGTGTAGATTATCTTTGGCTGAATAAGATGATAAGGAAAAACAAGTACCCGCTTCCATGTATAGATGACTTGTTTGATCAGCTCAATGGTGCGAAGGTGTTTTCTCAGTTGGATCTTGCGATAGGTTTTCACAACCGAGAGGAGCGATGGAGAGTGTGTCGATCATCACATTTCATATGCTTTCTAGTTTCTATGAGTAGTTGGTTATACCGTTCGGGCTAACCAATGCTCCGACATACTTTGTTGTCTTATGAATCGTATCTTCAGGTTGCTAAACAAGTTTGTACTTGTGTTCGTGGATGATATTCTGATCTATTATAGGACAGAGGAGGAACATAAGATGCACTTGAGGATTGTGCTTGAAGTGTTGAGGAAGCACAAGTTGAAAGCAAAGTTTTCGAAGTGCTATTTCTGGAGGAGGCAAGTGAGATTCTTGGGTCATGTTGTCTTTGAGCAGGGCATCACAGTAAATCCTACCAAGGTGGTAGTGGTTTAGAATAGGAACCAACTAAATAACGCTACTGATGTGAGAAGTTTTCTAGGATTGGCAGGATATTATATATGTAGGACTTCTCAAATGTAGCAGCACCATTGACCAATTTGACGTAGAAGAATCGGACCTTTTTTTGGGACGCGAAGTGTGAGCATGCGTTTGTAAGTTTGAAAGAAAGGTTGACGAGTGCACCACCACTGACTATTCCAAGCAAGAATGGGGAGCTGATAGTATACACAGATGCATATAGTATTGGACTTGGTGTAGTGTTGATGTAGAGGGGAAAGGTTGTCCCATATGCTAGTCAACAGTCGAAATTGCATGAGAAGAAGTATCCAACTCATGATTTGGAGTTGGCTACCATAGTATTTGCTTTCAAAATTTGGAGGCATTATCTATTAGGAGAATGGTTCAAGATGTTCATGAACCACAAATCTTTAAAGTACCTTTTCTCATAGAAGGATCTCAACCTTCGCCAGCAGCAATCGTTGGCATTCTTGGCCTCCTATGACTTTGAAATTTCCTATACGCCCGGTAAGGGAAATGAGGTTGTTGATGCATTGAGTGTAAGACAAGCTAGTTTAGGAGCATTGTTCCTGCAGTGGAAGTAGTTGGAGTATATTACGGGTTCCGACTTCAGACCTCATTGCGAGATAGAGCCAGAGATGTTGACGAGCTTAACGACCATACCTAAGTTGATTGGGTGGACCTGTACTAGTCAAAGGCGATGCTAGACTAATTGAGACCATAGAGAAGATAGAAGGAGGTCTAGGTCTGAAGATATGAAGCAGTACTGACTCGACCGAGATGGTTGGCTTCATAAGGATGGGAGACTGTTTGTTCTAGATGTTGGTGGATTACGCGATGAGGTACTTCGAGAGTGCCATTATTCTAGGTTGATTATACATCCCGATAGTAACAAGATGTATCGTGATATGAAGTAGACCTATTATTGGGAAAGGATGAAGAAGGATGTCGAACATTCACCTCAAAGTGTATGAACTGCCAATTGGTAAAGGCAGCACAAAAGAAGCTGAATGGATTGCTACAACCACTTAAAGTTTTCGAATGGAAATAAGAGCAAGTGTCGATGGACTTTATAGATGGATTGTTCAGGACCAAAGGAGGGTACGATAGCATTTAGGTCATAGTCGATAGATTGACGAAGAGTGCTCGATTCATACCCATTAAGTCTAATAGAATGACATCTAGATTGGACGAGTTGTATGTGAAGTGGACAGTGCAATTCCATGGTGTGCCGAAGAGCATTGTGAGTGACCAAGACTGTAATGCCCCAAAATTTTGAGGAAAATTATTTTAATAAAATAATTCAGTTCTAAAATATTTAGATTAAATGTTGAAGGATTTCTTGATGAAATGAAGTGCAAGAGTATGTGTGCACATACACACTAGAAATGGCACAAGAAAAAGGTTTAAAATCTCTGGAAAAAAAATGATGATAATAAAATAAATAAACAAAGAAAGGAAGCATTTCAAATATGATTTTGAAATGTGAATTATTAATCCAATTAAAACATGTTTTTCTGTATACATTGAAATTAAATACTCTTTGTGAAATTGGATATGTATACATATTGAAATTAAAAATATATTTGTATATTGAAATCAAAAATATGAAACATATGCATATGAATATTTTTACAGGAAGTAAGGAAGAATTAAATAAATACATATATGTCTATACACAGGTACATTTTCTTTAAGCAGAAATATATTGGAACTAAGCAAGAAAAATAACATTAAAATGGTATGAGATATAATATAAGCAAGTATGTTATGTATAGGCAAAAATAGAAAGAGGGGGATTTCCAGAAATAAACAAATAAGTAAAATTAGTTAAGTCACACACTTTTCACATGACTTAGGTGAGTGGC
This sequence comes from Allium fistulosum, assembly GCA_030737815.1. Taxonomy (NCBI): domain Eukaryota; kingdom Viridiplantae; phylum Streptophyta; class Magnoliopsida; order Asparagales; family Amaryllidaceae; genus Allium; species Allium fistulosum. The sequence goes on along the minus strand of CM060902.1, from coordinate 789,584,992 downwards.
CATTTTCTGAAAAAGCAAAGAAAAGAAAATGCAGCCTTAACTAATTGATATGGCCGGGGTAATCAAGGATGGAAATATGAAAACATAAAATGCAAAATACATGATTTTAGTCAGGACAAAAATGGAATTCTGCCTTGATAAAACCCTAGTGAAAATGCTTATAAATAAGTAGTTATAGCCAGGGAAATCATTTTTTTTACCCGAGATACTTAAAATAAGAAAGGAAGAAAACATTTTAAAGGAAGGGAAAAATACTCATGGATTTTCTGAACCAACTAGAAGGGGATACTTAAGTGAGTAATCTCACTAGATTCATGGCATTAAGACCTGATATGAGGCAGCCAAACTTTTATGTTGCTATTGATATTTTCTGGTTTTTGTTAAACACAGTTTTATTAATATTCTTTGAATGGTTTTGATTTGATATAATGTTTTGTTATGGATGCTCTTTGGATGGCCTTGATCTGATAAGATGTTTTATTATGGATGTGCATGCTACTGTTTTATTATATTCTGGAAAGCTAAGGCAACAGATCTTGAAATTAGGGGAAGAATACTTATAACTGATATGGAATCATGGCAAGTAAATCTCAACAGAGAAAATAAAATGAGCTGCAATATACATTGTATAAGTGTTGAGGCTTTAGAAAAGGTATTAGGGGTAAAATAGAGATTTCTATGTGCTGAGTCCCTAATCAAATAGCAAAAAAATCTACAAGACAAAAATTATGATTTAGCTAGATCTTGAATCTGGCTCAATCATAGTTATTTGTAGATCATAATAATTCATTATGCCATGTTTCTATTCTCAGTATAAATATTCTTGTACTTGATTCAAAGACAAGATATATGTTAGCAATATTCTTGAAAATAATTATTTGTTTGCCTTTGGAAAATATGCTTGCAGTATTATAGGGGTGTTTCAATGAACACAGTGACATGTTCACTTACCTATTTGATGATAGGATTAAACAAATACAAATTAGTAAATGAACTAGGAACTGTAAGCTAAGAAGGCTGCTGGAATGCTTGTCATATTTGAAGTATGCAAATTTGGCACATGGTTTGTTTAAGCCCTGAGATCTTTGTGCAATGATGTGAATTAGTTCATTGCAATGTGTCCCTGTGATTCCTTGATAGCAGATGAGGTTAGGATTTAAGTGATATATATGTAAAGGCTACGCATAAATTATGAAATAGGAATATGAGTATTTCTTAGATTTGTTGAAATGGAACCATGATTGTTCCAGGGCATCTAAGTGCTGCAGATTGATGTGAATGCTTGCATAATCATGCTTTTGCTAATGGTTAATTTATGAAGTTATTGCACTTGCATAACAATTTATCTGAAACATAGTAATATAGTTGATTTAAGAAAATTGCTTAAGCAACTGGCTAGTATTCATGTATCATTTATTTGCTTAATATCATGAATATATTGATGTTGCTCATAGTAGATCATAGATCTGACCCTTGTTTGCTCATGGCATATGGGGGTGTCTCATTTTAAATGAGGCAGCCACCAATGCTCTTTCAGGAAATGCAGGAACTAAGTAGAAAGTGAAGTTATGGCTAATGAGAAGGAATGAATGAACATGCTTGCTAGTTTTAATAAGAGCCTATAATGATTTTATCTGCATGTATTCATGAGAGAGTTATGTTTGAATTTGTTGATATGTAATGAACTTGCTATGTTTGATTAAACTAGTTGTTTTCTGTTGAATCTTGCTAAGTATTAAAGTTTGAAAATTGAAAGATCATCTGAGTTGAATCAAGGAAAATAAGCTTTAAAATTACCTGTGAAAATTTGAGAGAATAATATAAATTATATTGAGCATTTGTTATACAAAAATTTATATGTATTAGTCAAGTTTCATTCATTCAAAAGCAGTTAGTTATGAAGTTAAAATCTGGCTTTAAACTTAAAGTATATTTTTAAGTATTTAGTAGCTTTATTGAAATATTTTGTAGAAAGTTCAAGTTCACTTATAAGTTTTTTTAAAAAGAAAACATATCTAAAGAAGGCTTATGTGTTTTGCAACTAAATGGTATTCCAATTGCCATGATCAAAGTGTCTGGTTGACACAGTCACATGGTTCAGCCGGCTCCAAAAGAATGAAGCCTTGGTTGATCATGTAGGCCAGTGATTTGATAAGCAAGTGCTCTTTAAAAATCCTTAGTTCATTTTGGCAAAGGTTGTACTAAAACTCTTCTTCAAGTATTATTGACTAATATGCATATTAACTGGTTTGCATTATCAAACCAGTAAATACTTTTTAATTAAGATTTGGTTCATCCCAAAATATAGTGGTTATTTACTTATAAATCATTTTCAAGTCAAGTATTCTTATCATCTCAAACTTAGAAATAAGAGATCAAATGACCAACTTAAGGTATAACATGCTGATTAAGTCAGGAACAAGAGAGATTCAAAAGAAAAAACTATGAATTGAAAATGATAAATGTAAATATCATTTTGGCCTTGATTAAATAGCAAACATTAGAGCTACACAATAAAAAGGCTATGAATTTTGAGATAAATCCTGTCCAGATAAATTATTAATAAATCTTAATTTGAATAATCAATGTTATCATTATAAATAAATATGAGCAGGATCTACTCATATATTATAAGTATCAAAAACATGAAAATCAATAATGGGGTGGAAATTCAAAATTCAAATCAAATCAAACAGAATATGCTCTTGTTTAGGAAAAAAATATATATAGTACTCTGATTTAAACAAGAGGGACACATACATCCTCATATGTATGTGCACATCTTTTGAACATACTGATATATCTATATTAATAGTAATTTTGAATCCTAGATAAATTGATTAAAAAGGAAAATGACTTTGAGAAATTAAACTAAGTCCATATGTGCAAATGTATATGTACATATACATGTAAAAAGAAGAAAAAAAAATTCTAATAAAATTAAGGCAAATTAGGAGGGTCATTTTAGTTGGTATCAGAGCAAATGGTTGTATTGATTGTTGAATACTGTAGAAATGTATTATATATGTTTGTTTTGGATGAAATAATTTAGATAGGAAAATATTAACTATAGAAAATACTCACAGTATACTAATACTATTTGCCCATAACTTGGTTAGCAAACCATGGTAGGAAGGGGATTACATCAAGCAGGAACAAGTGCACCACAAATGCTTGATATGCAAGAGTTTGTAAGGGTTTTAAGGGATGGAATTGGGTATAGGCCTGAGAATCCACATGAGGAACTTTCAAAACTATTAAAAGCTTATACAAACTTGGGAGGTAAGAGTTTTGAAGGGACTGAGAATGTGATGGAAATTCAAGCATGGTTGAGAACATTGGATAGGATTTTTAATGACATGCAGCTTAATGATCAGAGGAAGAGGCAAGTGGCTTCAAGACAGCTGAAAGGAGTAGCTTTAGGCTGGTGAGAGGTGATCATAGCTGGGAGAATTGAAAATGAAATCACTTGGAATCAATTCAAGGAGATGTTGGAGGCAAGATTTGTACCAGCATCAGCTAAGACCACATTACTTGAAGAATTTATTAGACTCCGGCAGGTAAATTTGAATGTCACTGAGTATACTCAAAAGTTTGAGGGGTTATCCAAATATGGAGCAATGCTAGTGGCAGACGAAGCATCCAAAAATGATAGGTACATTAAAGGTTTGAACCCATGACTTAGTAGAGCCATGTTACCATATGCAGATAGGACTTTTGATCAAGTAATAGATCTGGCTTTGATATTGGAGCAACATGACAAGGAAAGAGAGAAGTACAAGAATTTTAAGAACCAAAATAACAAGAAGAATAAGGGAAGATATCACCCTTATGATAAAAAGAAGGAGGCGATAGACAACAAGAAGGCCAATGACACCAAGGCTAATGATGCTAAGAAGAAATTGGTCTGCCATCATTGTGGAAAGGAAGGACACATCAAACCAAGGTGCCCAGAGTTAAAAGGAGGAGCCTTCAAATGCTACCTATGTGGGAAAGAGGGGCATATGAAGAGAAACTGTCCTGAGTACAAGCAGCAAGGGAAGTTAGCAAATCTGGAGGGCAAAAGCAAATCTACAATGGAAATTAATGCTGAAAATCATAGCTAAGTGGAAGGTACATTACTTATTTGTACCATACCCATAGCAGTAGTATATGATACTGGGGCAACTCACTCTTTGATTTCTTATGAACTAGTTAAAATGCTAAAATTAAATTGCATATTGGTTGAAACTCCATTGCTTATACAAAGTCCATTGGGGAGTTCTAGTGTTTTAAATATGATTTGTGTGGATGTGGAATTAAACATAGGTGGAAACATTTTCATTTCCAATTTATATGTTTTAAACTACCCAAATATAGGTGTTATATTGGGCATAGACTGGTTAAGGTAATTTAAAGCCATAATTAACTTAGATTCATCCACCATATCATTGCAAAACTTTAGAGGCCAGAGAATCACAATTTTGTGCGAAGTAGCTAAAGAAAGGAAATTATATCACTTAATTGACTTGGAAAAAGATTTCAGTGAACTTACTATTGAAGAAATTCCCATAGTCAATGAATACTTGGATGTGTTTGGGGAGGTTAAGGGTGTTCCACACCATAGACCAGTAGAGTTTCAAATCAATCTTATTCTAGGAGCAAGCCCTATAATAAAGAAACCCAATAGAATGGGGCCAAGTGAACTAAAAGAATTGAAAAATCAGTTAGAAGAATTAGAAAGCAAAGGATTTATAAGGCCAAGCAATTCATGCTGGGGAGCTCCAGTAGTGTTTGTAAGAAAATATGATGGTACTTTGAGAATGTGTATAGATTACAGAGAGCTAAATAAAGTTACTATTAAGAACAAATACCCATTGCCTAGAATTGATGATCTCTTTGATCAACTCAGTGGAGCTAAAATATTTTCTAGGTTAGACTTAGCATCTGGGTTCCATCAGATGAAGGTTGAGGACTCAAGTGTTAAGTACACTGCATTTAACACCAGATATGGTTTGTATGAATTTCTGGTTATGCCATTTGGCTTGACTAATGCACCATCATACTTTGTAGATTTAATGAATAGAACCTTTAGAGATTATTTAGATAAGTTTGTGCTGATTTTTATTGATGATATTTTGGTTTATTCCAAAACAGTAGAAGAGCATAAAAGTCATTTGCATCTGGTTTTGTCTAGATTGAGGGAAAAAGATTTAAAGGCAAAATTTTCAAAATGTGCATTTTGGAAGGTGGAAGTACATTTCCTTGGCCATGTCATTTCTGCAAAAGGAATTTCAGTGAACCCCAATAAGGTTGTAGCAATTCAAGCATGGAAAAGACCAAGCACAGTGAGTGAGGTTAGATCATTTATGGGGATGGCAGGATATTATAGGAGATTTATAAAATATTTTTCTAAAATGTCATCACCACTTACAAATTTAACTAGAAAGAATCAAGTGTTTGTATGGACTGAAAAATGTGAGCAAGCTTTTATCAAGATAAAAGAAGCCTTAGTTAATGCACCAGTGTTGAGAGTACCTGAAGGAAATGAGGGATTAATTGTGTATACTGATGCAAGTGGCTCTGGGTTAGGGGCTGTGTTGATGCAACAAGACCAAGTAATAGCCTATGCATTTAGGCAATTAAAGCCACATGAAACTAGGTATGCAACCCATGATCTTGAACTAGCAGCAGTAGTGTATGCCTTGAAGCTTTGGAGACATTACTTATTAGGTGCCAAATTTATTTTGTACACTGATCATAAGGCACTGAAATATTTATTCTCATAAAAAGATTTAAACATGAGGCAACATAGGTGGGTGGAGTTTCTAGCTACCTATGACTTAGACATACTCTACACACCAGGTAAGGCAAACAAAGTTGCAGATGCCTTGAGCAGACAACATGCTAAAGTAGCCATGTTGATGATGGAAGAATTTAAGGACTTGTCTTTGCTTGCTGAATTAGAAATTGGGGAGAATGGCTGTGTGCACATGGATGTACATGTGCATGGTGCACAGGAAAATAGAGGGAAGTTGAGCTTGATGACACTTCAATCTGAATTAATTTTGAAGGTAAGTAAAATGCAAGACCAAGACCCTATTTTAGTTGAGAAGAAAATTCTCATATCGAAAGGGGAAGAAGCAACAAATTACCATATTGATAAAATGGTTATGTGAGGAACAAGAATATGATATGTGTTCCAGAAAACATAGAATTGAAGGAGGAAATATTAAATGATTATCATAGGAGTAAGTACTCCATACACCCAGGCAGTACAAAGATGTATCAAAATTTAAAAAGAATTTTTTGGTGGAAAGGAATGAAGTCAGATGTGGCCAAACATGTTGCAAGGTGTATGCCTTGCCAACAAGTAAAGGAAGAAACCCAAAGACCATCAGGGTAGTTACAACCTCTAAGCATACCACAGTGGAAATGGGAGGATATATCTATGGATTTCATAGATGGCCTGCCTAGATCTAAAAGAGGAAACACAAGCATATGGGTAATAGTGGATAGGCTAACTAAAGTAGCACATTTTATCCCAGTGAAATCGGAAAGAAATTGTAAAAACCCGGAATTTCACATTTTATTAGATTATCGTCATTTCGATTAATGGTGGTAGTTATTGCTGTTGGAATTCGATTGGGTTGAAATTCTTTTAAAAAAATGGTTAAAAGTGAATGCAGGCTTTAAAATAATTTTTGGCCCATGTTTTTCTTGGGGTCGTGATGCTTATCCATTGTTAATATCGTTCCCTCCTTTACTCAATTTCATTTTCGCAACCCTAAACCTACAATAGACGAAGAAACGAAAATGGCGACATCGTTCGTTCCTCCCTCTTTCATTTTCGAATACCCGACCCAATTCATTTTCTCGTGGAAAACCCTAAGTCTAAGAGAAAGAAAATGGTGGCGCTCGTTCTCTTCCTCGTCCATCTGCAAGAACTAGGGCTCGTTCGTATCGAAGGTGCCAACTTCAACAGTTCTCGATCGAGTTCAAGCTTTGACTTCGCTCGATTGCAGGTGTGCTCGGCTGCTTCGATTGCATCCAAAGGTGAGTGATCTTTGTCACTCACATCTTATTCAACTCGTGTTTCGACAGTTCAATTTTGTTCGAATGTTGTTGGTTCCTCTGATTGTTAATTTCATGAGATTTTTGATTTAAATTTGATGATGACGTTTTTGTTCGACTGTGGCCTTATGGTTTAGTGGTACTCTCGTCCTTGTTGGATTTTACTAGTTGTACTTCTTTAGGACTTCGGCCCGAATTTGTTTCAACTATCAAATGTTTTGAAATCCCCTTTAGCTTTGATTCAAACTGCAGTTGTATTGGGCCCGATCGGAAACTTGATTTTCTTTTTACTTTGAAAATAAATTGGATGTGGTACCTCGGCATTACTTTGAATTGTCGCTGGTCGTTGTATTTGCCTTGTGTTGACTTTGCCTTTGACCTGTAGCTTGAATATCATGATGGCACTTCATGTTGTATCTGTTATGCGCGGTGGTATTTGACTGCTTCATGTTCCACTATTTTGTTAAGAGATGATATTCCCACTTTCTCTTAGTCACTGCGTTTTACTGAGTCTTGTACCTGATTTCTTGGTGGTCTAGATACACGTGATTTTGTATAAAATTTGAATCACTGTCATATTGACATTTCTATACTGATTTTATATATTCGAGTAATTTTTAATTACTCACATCTAACTCGAATTGGTTGAATTTGTTTGCTCATTATGTTTTCATGGTCTTCGGCTTTGATTTTTGTTTACGGCTACCCTGACTTTGATTTTGGTTGATTTGAATATTAGTGATTGGACTTTCTGCTTCGAACTCATCTGGACTTTAGTTCGATTTGCTGTGACTTTCTTGTGAAAACATGATTTTCTTAAAATTCGAATTTCCACAATTGTTGTGGTTTACATCTCTGCGACCTGGGTTTTTACTGTTTTTCTACGGGTGATTCCGAGACAATACTTTAGTGCTTGCATGTTAATCTAAGCAGTTAAGTGGGTATTTGTGTGTTATCAGTACCCATATCTCTATGGAGTAGTTTTCCTTTAACTTTGGCTATTCACTGGTAGTCATTGCAAGAGGTAATTACCTGATTAAGTGAAATTTTAAGCTTAGTCTCTTTTGTAGTTCACTATGAATTTGTGGATGACTTGAGAACTTTTGTTCATTGTGTTCTGATTGCATACGGATGTCAGTATCACGGCATTGTTTCTGGCTTCAAGTATAGTTGCATGGTTTCGTATATTTGTTTCAAGTGCACTCTGTATCACTTTTGATACAGTTGCATTTCAGTGTACTTGCTGTCTTCATTTGGTTGTACGTTCAGTTTTTAGTACTGTGCCTTGGTTTTGGACATTGCTGAGTTTGATTCTGATTGATGTTTCAATTATTTGGGTATGATTACCCTTGTGGTTTCAGATCTGTAGCTCATTTCTTATTCGTTGATCCCTTTTTGGGTTGTATCTTTGTGGTGACTGCTTCGGCCTGAATTTGATCATTTAAGTGTTCCAATATCTAGTGCTCGAGCTCTGTCCGTACTTCGACACTGTGCACGGGATTTGCTTCTTTATGTGCATGTTTACTTGTAGTGTACATTGGAAGTTGTAGTCTTGGTGCTCGGATTTGATTTTGTGTATTTTTGGCTTGTTCGAACCCTTTGGCAATCATGGCTTTTATTTGTAATGGTTCAAACATGCCTTGGGTATTATTTATCCTCTGAGTCACTAGACTTTTGTGAGTTGGAATTTCATCACTTATTGCTGGTTTGAGGTGACTGCAGCTTTGTGCAGTTGCCCTTGTATTCAATTGTGATTGCAGTTTCTTTGTATGTCGAGTTATTGCTTCATGTTGGGTATTTGCAGTTTCTCTGCATATTGAGTTTTCTGGCTTCATTTGTGGAAATTGCAGTTTCAATATTGTACACTGCCTTGACTTGTACTTGACTCACTAGTTCGAGTCACTTGTGCATGTCGCTATGCATTTCTATTGCACTTGACTCTCTTCTGAGTGAATTGATGCCATTTTGTTCTGGTGCGTTGATCTTTTGTGTATCTCCTGCGATAGTGGCGAGGCAGTACACGCGTGCGTGTACTGCAGCCCTATCAGATTTGACAGTTTTAAATTGATGTTTCGATTTGTTGAATTATTTTGTTGGTTAAATTCAATACTTTGGAGTTGTATTCTGATTTGGACTGTTGATTGTCGTTTAACACTGTTTAGTGTTATATATGCCGTTATCCAATTCTCATATCGAGAGTTGGATATACGTGATTTCTGTGACTGTCGTCTATTTGATATTTGATTATTATTGCTTCTGTGCATTAATAACTGAGTTTGAATTAGACTGACCCGTGTATTATTTTCTTTTGAATTTAATACTCGGGTCAGACCCGAGTATTTCAGGTTGTAGATTTCCTTCTTTGAGTTGCTGTTTGGGATTTGAAGACTTTTTACATCTTCTGAAGTTGTCAGTGTCATTTTGTAGTAGTCGTGTCATTGTATAGAACGATATGTATTCATGTATATTAGTCGATAATGTACTTGTATATATAACTTCTAGAGTTGACAATTGTAGTTGTATCATATGTATTGTGTCAACTATGTTGTAACTGACATCAGTTATATATATATATGAGACTTTTGTTTTTATCTGTGTTCCGCATTTATATTATCTGTGTTATTGTTATATCTAATGTCCTAAACTATTATGAACCATCGTAGTTTGTTTTACACTGATAATTGGGTATGTCAATGGGAGTAAATAAATAATATGAAAAATGAAAAGTATATACCACTCCTATCGAGATAACCAATATTAGTGTAAGGCCAATTACGGATGGTCGCTCCTATCCAGCCTTATTCTTCGTAATAATAGACAGTATTTCTTTTAATACTCTTTGTTATTATGCATAGAGGTGGGGCGTTACAGTTGGTATCAGAGCTTGGGGTTTATGGACATAATATAAAACATAACTTGGATAGAACATATGTTACAGCTATTGGTCGATGTTTTATTTGTGATTTGAGTCAAAACTAAAGTTTTGAAATTTTGATGAAAGTTTTTAAATATCATTATTTAAAAATAAAAAGTGGATTTGTGTTCTGATGATTTGATTGATTTGAGTACTGTTTATCAGAGTGCGCAGCGGGAACAGTGAAACTGTCTTCGCTGGGTACAACTGATAATCTATTTGAAATACGAAATTGATATGAATTTCATTTGTTGTTTACATAGTTGTAATTATTTTGTTTCTTTGAGAATTTCGAATCCGAATTGAGGATTCGAAGAAATTGCAGATATGTGATTTTTGTTGAAATTTCCGCTGGCTTTCTTTTGTACTAATCATATATTGATTAGATTTTTGCTGTTTTGAATTATCTTCATTGAAGATACATTCGAATGATTTCTTTGCTCCTTTTATAATACGTGCAAAATTTGAATTGCACGTTATTGCATTTATTTTACGTTGAACCGATGCTTGGTTATGGAACGTATTTTGTTGCCGTTATTTTTATAACGGGATTTTACACCAATGCTATATTTTGAAGCACGGTGTTTTGTGGCATTTTGATGAATGAGAATTCACTGATATTACATTTTGATGTAGATTGTTTTGATGTGATTTTTGACGTTTTAAAACTACTGTCGCTTTGGCTTCAGTAACCGTAAAAAAAAAGTGGATTTTCAAGCGGTTATTCCGCAATGCTGTTTTGTGACCGTTTTTATGGTATTTTGAGAAGTACAATTTCTTTATCGAAATTGTTACTGATTTGCTGCTTTAATCACGTGATTGAAAAATCGTTTTAAAAATGAAAATTGTTTTATAAATTTTTAACGATTTGCGTTTTCAAAAGAATGAGAAAGCGACTTAAACGATTCAGCAAAATCGAGGATTATGACCCCTTTCTTTTACTGTTTCGCTTAACTCCGGACTTGTCCAGTTGAGAATGTGAATTGTTATTTTTACAAAATAAATAAAATTGTTTTCAAGAATTTTAACAGTTTGCGCTTTCAAAAGAATGATGAAGCGATTTAAACGTTTCAGCAAAATCGAGGACTATGACCCCTTTCTTTTACTGATTCGCTTAATTCCGGACTTGTCCGTTTGAGAATGTAAAGTGTATTTTTACAAAATACACAATTTTGCACTTTCAAGGAAACGATGAAGAGATTTAAACGATTTAGCAAAAGTGCGGAGTATGGAACCACACTTTTACTATTTCGGTTAATTCCGGACTCGTTAATTGAATATCTGTTGTTTTGATGATTTTGATGATTCTACACTTTCAAGGAAACAATGAAGAAAATTAAACAATTTAGTAAAACTCGTGGTTATGGGACATGTGCGTTTACTATTTTGGTTAATTCCGGACTCGTTAATTGAAATATTTTGATGCTTTCGTGTGCTTTCGAGCCACTATGAGGACCTTCGGGTCATTTGTTGGACCTTCGGGTCAAATACCAGTACTAGACCTTCGGGTCATTTGTTGGACCTTCGGGTCATTTGTTGGGCGCCAAAATTATGTTAAGTACTTGGTAGGCTTCGGCCATTTGTTGATGCACGTGCGGCGAATTAAAGACTCGCCATCTGATGGGATCGATCCAAGCTTTTATGTTGATTTTCTAGTCTTCTTAATTGATTTCTAGATATTTGTTGTTTCTAATTATCTGCAGGTAATTAGATATCTGATGTTATGAGATTTAATTATCGTATCGATAATTAAATATTTGTTGTTTCTGATTATCGTTTTTGATAATCAGATATTTGTTGTTTCTAATTATCGCTTGTGATAATTAGATATTTGTTGATATGAGTTCTGATTATCGTTTTCGATAATCGGATATTTGTTGCTTTTAATTATCGCTTTAGATAATTAAATATTTGTTGATTTTAGATTTAATTATCGCTTGAGATAATTAAATATTTGTTGATTTTAGATTTAATTATCGCTTTAGATAATTAAATATTTGTTGAATTTGAAATTTGATTATCGATTGTGATAATCGAATATTTGTTGAATTTGAAATTTGATTATCGTTTGTGATAATCGAATATTTGTTGAATTTGAAATTTTATTATCGTTTTTGATAATCGAATATTTGTTGAATTTGAAATTTGATTATCGTTTTTGATAATCGAATATTTGTCGAATTTGAAATTTGATTATCGTTTTTGATAATCGAATATTTATTGATTTGAAAATTTGATTATCGTTTTTGATAATCGAATATTTATTGATTTGAAATTTGATTACCGTTTGTGGTAATTAAATATTTGTTGATTTGTTTTCTGACTATCGTTTAGGTCATTGGATGTTTGCTGATTTTATGGATAAGAGATTTCCTAGTCTCCAATCGATTCTAGAATATGCTGATTTTATTGAATCACTGTTTTCTATCTAATTCTGTTAATAGTAGAGTTTTACTGATTTTGAAATTTGTGTTTTCCAGCTAATTGTTGAATAACTGGATATTGTCAGTTTGCGAATTGTGACTTGCGCTTTCTAGTCATCTTTGTCGATAATTAGATATTGTTGGCTTGTGAATTTCTATATTTGAATCATCTTGTTGATAATTTAATATTGCTGATGTTTGCATTTATTCAATTTTGCTGTCTTCTGATTATCTTTTGATAATTTGACTTTGTTGAGAATTTGTAAATTTCTTTTATGAAATTGAAAGATTTCTTTGGTGTTTGTATTCCCGACTTTTGTTTTTCTAGCTTAACCTGTTTATGTTATAAAAATGATTGTCATTGACGACCTTAATTATGGAAATTGCGGGGACGCAATTTTTATAAGGAGGGGAGTCTGTAAAAACCCGGAATTTCGCATTTTATTAAATTATCGTCATTTCGATTAATGGTGGTAGTTATTGCTGTTGGAATTCGATTGGGTTGAAATTCTTTTAAAAAAATGGTTAAAAGTGAATGCAGGCTTTAAAATAATTTTTGGCCCATGTTTTTCTTGGGGCCGTGATGCTTATCCATTGTTAATATCGTTCCCTCCTTTACTCAATTTCATTTTCGCAACCCTAAACCTACAATAGACGAAGAAACGAAAATGGTGACATCGTTCATTCCTCCCTCTTTCATTTTCGAATACCCGACCCAATTCATTTTCTCGTGGAAAACCCTAAGTCTAAGAGAAAGAAAATGGTGGCGCTCGTTCTCTTCCTCGTCCATCTGCAAGAACTAGGGCTCGTTCGTATCGAAGGCGCCAACTTCAACAGTTCTCGATCGAGTTCAAGCTTTGACTTCGCTCAATTGCAGGTGTGCTCGGCTGCTTCGATTGCATCCAAAGGTGAGTGATCTTTGTCACTCACATCTTATTCAACTCGTGTTTCGACAGTTCAATTTTGTTCGAATGTTGTTGGTTCCTCTGATTGTTAATTTCATGATATTTTTTATTTAAATTTGATGATGACGTTTTTGTTCGACTGTGGCCTTATGGTTTAGTGGTACTCTCGTCCTTGTTGGATTTTACTAGTTGTACTTCTTTAGGACTTCGGCCCGAATTTGTTTCAACTATCAAATGTTTTGAAATCCCCTTTAGCTTTGATTCAAACTGCAGTTGTATTGGGCCCGATCGGAAACTTGATTTTCTTTTTACTTTGAAAATAAATTGGATGTGGTACCTCGGCATTACTTTGAATTGTCGCTGGTCGTTGTATTTGCCTTGTGTTGACTTTGCCTTTGACCTGTAGCTTGAATATCATGATGGCACTTCATGTTGTATCTGTTATGCGCGGTGGTATTTGACTGCTTCATGTTCCACTATTTTGTTAAGAGATGATATTCCCACTTTCTCTTAGTCACTGCGTTTTACTGAGTCTTGTACCTGATTTCTTGGTGGTCTAGATACACGTGATTTTGTATAAAATTTGAATCACTGTCATATTGACATTTCTATACTGATTTTATATATTCGAGTAATTTTTAATTACTCACATCTAACTCGAATTGGTTGAATTTGTTTGCTCATTCTGTTTTCATGGTCTTCGGCTTTGATTTTTGTTTACGGCTACCCTGACTTTGATTTTGGTTGATTTGAATATTAGTGCTTGGACTTTCTGCTTCGAACTCATCTGGACTTTAGTTCGATTTGCTGTGACTTTCTTGTGAAAACATGATTTTCTTAAAATTCGAATTTCCACAATTGTTGTGGTTTACATCTCTGCGACCTGGGTTTTTACTGTTTTTCTACGGGTGATTCCGAGACAATACTTTAGTGCTTGCATGTTAATCTAAGCAGTTAAGTGGGTATTTGTGTGTTATCAGTACCCATATCTCTATGGAGTAGTTTTCCTTTAACTTTGGCTATTCACTGGTAGTCATTGCAAGAGGTAATTACCTGATTAAGTGAAATTTTAAGCTTAGTCTCTTTTGTAGTTCACTATGAATTTGTGGATGACTTGAGAACTTTTGTTCATTGTGTTCTGATTGCACACGGATGTCAGTATCACGACATTGTTTCTGGCTTCAAGTATAGTTGCATGGTTTCGTATATTTGTTTCAAGTGCACTCTGTATCACTTTTGATACAGTTGCATTTCAGTGTACTTGCTGTCTTCATTTGGTTGTACGTTCAGTTTTTAGTACTGTGCCTTGGTTTTGGACATTGCTGAGTTTGATTCTGATTGATGTTTCAATTATTTGGGTATGATTACCCTTGTGGTTTCAGATCTGTAGCTCATTTCTTATTCGTTGATCCCTTTTTGGGTTGTATCTTTGTGGTGACTGCTTCGGCCTGAATTTGATCATTTAAGTGTTCCAATATCTAGTGCTCGAGCTCTGTCCGTACTTCGACACTGTGCACGGGATTTGCTTCTTTATGTGCATGTTTACTTGTAGTGTACATTGGAAGTTGTAGTCTTGGTGCTCGGATTTGATTTTGTGTATTTTTGGCTTGTTCGAACCCTTTGGCAATCATGGCTTTTATTTGTAATGGTTCAAACATGCCTTGGGTATTATTTATCCTCTGAGTCACTAGACTTTTGTGAGTTGGAATTTCATCACTTATTGCTGGTTTGAGGTGACTGCAGCTTTGTGCAGTTGCCCTTGTATTCAATTGTGATTGCAGTTTCTTTGTATGTCGAGTTATTGCTTCATGTTGGGTATTTGCAGTTTCTCTGCATATTGAGTTTTCTGGCTTCATTTGTGGAAATTGCAGTTTCAATATTGTACACTGCCTTGACTTGTACTTGACTCACTAGTTCGAGTCACTTGTGCATGTCGCTATGCATTTCTATTGCACTTGACTCTCTTCTGAGTGAATTGATGCCATTTTGTTCTGGTGCGTTGATCTTTTGTGTATCTCCTGCGATAGTGGCGAGGCAGTACACGCGTGCGTGTACTGCAGCCCTATCAGATTTGACAGTTTTAAATTGATGTTTCGATTTGTTGAATTATTTTGTTGGTTAAATTCAATACTTTGGAGTTGTATTCTGATTTGGACTGTTGATTGTCGTTTAACACTGTTTAGTGTTATATATGCCGTTATCCAATTCTCGTATCGAGAGTTGGATATACGTGATTTCTGTGACTGTCGTCTATTTGATATTTGATTATTATTGCTTCTGTGCATTAATAACTGAGTTTGAATTAGACTGACCCGTGTATTATTTTCTTTTGAATTTAATACTCGGGTCAGACCCGAGTATTTCAGGTTGTAGATTTCCTTCTTTGAGTTGCTGTTCGGGATTTGAAGACTTTTTACATCTTCTGAAGTTGTCAGTGTCATTTTGTAGTAGTCGTGTCATTGTATAGAACGATATGTATTCATGTATATTAGTCGATAATGTACTTGTATATATAACTTCTAGAGTTGACAATTGTAGTTGTATCATATGTATTGTGTCAACTATGTTGTAACTGACATCAGTTATATATATATGAGACTTTTGTTTTTATCTGTGTTCCGCATTTATATTATCTGTGTTATTATTATATCTAATGTCCTAAACTATTATGAACCATCGTAGTTTGTTTTACACTGATAATTGGGTATGTCAATGGGAGTAAATAAATAATATGAAAAATGAAAAGTATAAAACCACTCCTATCGAGATAACCAATATTAGTGTAAGGCCAATTACGGATGGTCGCTCCTATCCAGCCTTATTCTTCGTAATAATAGACAGTATTTCTTTTAATACTCTTTGTTATTATGAGCATAGAGGTGGGGCGTTACAGAAATGCACCAAAATTGGCTCAAGTATTCATGAAAGAGGTGGTAAGATTGCATGGCATTCCCAAAACCATTGTGAGTGATAGGGATACCATCTTCGCCTCAAGATTCTGGAAAAGTTTTCAAGAGACCATGGGGAGTGAATTATGCTTAAGCACTGCCTACCATCCACAATAAGATGGACAAACTGAGATGGTGAACAAAATTCTAGAAGACTTATTCAGAGCATGTGCATTGGATTTTGGAGGCAATTGGGAGGACCATCTCCATCTAGTTGAGTTACATACAATAATGGTTATCAAAGCACTATAGGGTTGGCACCATTTGAAGCCTTATATGGCAAGCCATGTTTGTCACCTATATGCTGGGTAGAGACAGGAGAGAGGGCTGTTTTAGGGCCTGAATATGTAAAAGAGACTACAGAGAAAACTGGGATAATAAGAAAAAGGATGGCAGCAGCTCAAGACAGGAAAAAGAAGTTTGCAGACATGAAGAGAAAGCAGGTGTAATATGAAGTGTGAGACTTTGTTTTGATCAAGGTTTCACCTATGAAAAAGGTCCTGAGATTTGGCAAGCAAGGAAAGCTCACACCAAGGTATGTTGGACCCTATAAAATTTTGGAAAGAATAGGCTCATTAGCATACAAATTAGAACTGCCAGAAGAAATGAAAGCAATTCACAATGTATTCCATGTGTCACAACTTAGAAGGTGGGTACATGATAAGGAAGAGATTCTGGAGAAACCCACTCATATCCAGATCAACCCTGACATGGTTTATGAGAAGGAACCAGTGGGGATTTTAGCTAAAGAAGAAAAGAAATTAAGAAGTAAAACTTTGAAACTGGTGAAGATCCAGTGGAGTCTTGATCCAAATGACTGTACATGGGAGTTAGAGGACAAGATTAGGATAGATTATCTTAAGCTTTTTGCAGATTAAAGGTAATTTTAAAATTCCTGGAAAATTTAATATATATGGTTGTTATGATTTAATTTGTTTGCTTATGCATATGTTTGATAGATTCCTTAGAATCAGTAAATGCTTGTTATAAGTATTAGAAAAATTGTGAGGACACAATTCCTAAAAGGAGGGGTGGATGTAATGCCCCAAAATTTTGAGGAAAATTATTTTAATAAAATAATTCAGTTTTAAAATATTTAGATTAAATGTTGAAAGATTTCTTGATGAAATGATGTGCAAGAGTATGTGTGCACATGCACACTGGAAATGGCACAAGGAAAAGGTTTAAAATCTCTGGAAAAAAAATGATGATAATAAAATAAATAAACAAAGAAAGGAAGCATTTCAAATATGATTTTGAAATGTGAATTATTAATCCAATTAAAACATGTTTTTCTGTATACATTGAAATTAAATACTCTTTGTGAAATTGGATATGTATACATATTGAAATTAAAAATATATTTGTTTATTGAAATTAAAAATATGAAACATATGCATATGAATATTTTTACAGGAAGTAAGGAAGAATTAAATAAATACATATATGTCTATACACAGGTACATTTTCTTTGAGCAGAAATATATTGGAACTAAGCAAGAAAAATAACATTAAAATGGTATGAGATATAATATAAGCAAGTATGTTATGTATAGGCAAAAATAGAAAGAGGGGGATTTCCAGAAATAAACAAATAAGTAAAATTATTTAAGTCACACACTTTTCACATGACTTAGGTGAGTGGCCATTTTCTGAAAAAGCAAAGAAAAGAAAATGCAGCCTTAACTAATTGATATGGCCGGGGTAATCAAGGATGGAAATATGAAAACATAAAATGCAAAATACATGATTTTAGTCAGGACAAAAATGGAATTCTGCCTTGATAAAAACCCTAGTGAAAATGCTTATAAATAAGTAGTTATAGCCAGGGAAATCATTTTTTTTACCCGAGATACTTAAAATAAGAAAGGAAGAAAACATTTTAAAGGTAGGGAAAAATACTCATGGATTTTCTGAACCAACTAGAAGGGGATACTTAAGTGAGTAATCTCACTAGATTCATGGCATTAAGACCTGATATGAGGCAGCCAAACTTTTATGTTGCTATTGATATTTTCTGGTTTTTGTTAAACACAGTTTTATTAATATTCTTTGAATGGTTTTGATTTGATATAATGTTTTGTTATGGATGCTCTTTGGATGGCCTTGATCTGATAAGATGTTTTATTATGGATGTGCATGCTACTGTTTTATTATATTCTGAAAAGCTAAGGCATCAGATCTTGAAATCAGGGGAAGAATACTTATAACTGATATGGAATCATGGCAAGTAAATCTCAACAGAGAAAATAAAATGAGCTGTAATATACATTGTATAAGTGCTGAGGCTTTAGAAAAGGTATTAGGGGGGCAATAGAGATTTCTATGTGCTGAGTCCCTGACCAAATAGTAAAAAAATCTACAAGACAAAAGTTATGATTTAGCTAGATCTTGAATCTGGCTCAATCATAGTTATTTGCAGATCATAATAATTCATTATGCCATGTTTCTATTCTCAGTATAAATATTCTTGTACTTGATTCAAAGACAAGATATATGTTAGCAATATTCTTGAAAATAATTATTTGTTTGCCTTTGGAAAATATGCTTGCAGTATTACAGGGGTGTTTCAATGAACACAGTGACATGTTCACTTACCTATCTGATGATAAGATTAAACAAATACAAATTAGTAAATGAACTAGGAACTGTGAGCCAAGAAGGCTGCTGGAATGCTTGTCATATTTGAAGTATGCAAGTTTGGAACATGGTTTGTTTAAGCCCTGATATCTTTGTGCAATGATGTGAATTAGTTCATTGCAATGTGTCCCTGTGATTCCTTGATAGCAGATGAGGCTAGGATTTAAGTGATATATATGTAAAGGCTACGCATAAATTATGAAATAGGAATATGAGTATTTCTTAGATTTGTTGAAATGGAACCATGATTGTTCCAGGGCATCTAAGTGTTGCAGATTGATGTGAATGCTTGCATAATCATGCTTGTGCTAATGGTTAATTTATGAAGTTATTGCACTTGCATAACAATTTATCTGAAACATAGTAATATAGTTGATTTAAGAAAATTGCTTAAGCAACTGACTAGTATTCATGTATCATTTATTTGCTTAATATCATGAATATATTGATGTTGCTCATACCAGATCATAGATCTGACCCTTGTTTGCTCATGGCATATGGGGGTGTCTCATTTTAAATGAGGCAGCCACCAATGCTCTTTCAGGAAATGCAGGAACTAAGTAGAAAGTGAAGTTATCGCTAATGAGAAGGAATGAATGAACATGCTTGCTAGTACTAATAAGAGCCTATAATGATTTTATCTGCATGTATTCATGAGAGAGTTATGTTTGAATTTGCTGATATGTAATGAACTTGCTATGTTTGATTAAACTAGTTGTTTTCTGTTGAATCTTGCTAAGTATTAAAGTTTGAAAATTGAAAGATCATCTGAGTTGAATCAAGGAAAATAAGCTTAAAAATTACCTGTGAAAATTTGAGAGAATAATATAAATTATATTAAGCATTTGTTATACAAAAATTTATATGTATTAGTCAATTTTAATTCATTCAAAAGCAGTTAGTTATGAAGTTAAAATCTGGCTTTAAACTTAAAGTATATTTTTAAGTATTTAGTAGCTTTATTGAAATATTTTGTAGAAAGTTCAAGTTCACTTGTAAGTTGTTTTAAAAAGAAAACATATCTAAAGAAGGCTTATGTGTTTTGCAACTAAATGGTATTCCAATTGCCATGATCAAAGTGTCTGGTTGACACAGTCACATGGTTCAGCCGGCTCCAAAAGAATGAAGCCTTGGTTGATCATGTAGGCCAGTGATTTGATAAGCAAGTGCTCTTTAAAAATCCTTAGTTCATTTTGGCAAAGGTTGTACTAAAACTCTTCTTCAAGTATTATTGACTAATATGCATATTAACTGGTTTGCATTATCAAACCAGTAAATACTTTTTAATTAAGATTTGGTTCATCCCAAAATATAGTGGTTATTTACTTATAAATCATTTTCAAGTCAAGTATTCTTATCATCTCAAACTCAGAAATAAGAGATCAAATGACAAACTTAAGGTATAACATGCTGATTAAGTCAGGAACAAGAGAGATTCAAAAGATAAAACTATGAATTGAAAATGATAAATGTAAATATCATTTTGGCCTTGATTAAATAGCAAACATTAGAGCTACACAATAAAAAGGCTATGAATTCTGAGATAAATCCTGTCCAGATAAATTATTAATAAATCTTAATTTGAATAATCAAAGTTATCATTATAAATAAATATGAGCAGGATCTACTCATATATTATAAGTATCAAAAACATGAAAATCAATAATGGGGTGGAAATTCAAAATTCAAATCAAATCAAACAGAATATGCTCTTGTTTAGGAAAAAAATATAGTACTCTGATTTAAACAAGAGGGACACATACATCCTTATATGTATGTGCACATCTTTTGAACACACTGATATATCTATATTAGTAGTAATTTTGAATCCTAGATAAATTGATTAAAAAGGAAAATGACTCTGAGAAATTAAACTAAGTCCATATGTGCAAATGTATATGTACATATACATGTAAAAAAAAGTTTCTAATAAAATTAAGGCAAATCAGGAGGGTCATTTCAAAGACCCTTTATTCATTGGTGGGTTTTGGAAGAGCTTACAGGAGGTGTCGGGGACCGAGCTGCATCTCCGTACAGCTTATCACCTGCAAATTGATTGGCAGACCAAATGGGCGAATCATATATTATAGGATCTCTTGCGAGCTTGCATATTCGATTTTGGAGGCTCGTGGGATGATCACTTGCATTTAATGGAGTTTGAATACAACAATAGCTATCAGTCTAGTATCGTTATGGCACCGTATGATGCATTGTACAACCGAGCATATAACGCTCCTTCATGTTGGTGGAAAGCGAATGAGAAACTGATACTTGGGCCAGATATGATTAGAGAAACCTCGGAGCATATTAAGATCATTCGACAATGAATGAAAGCTACTTAAATAAGGTAGAAGATTTACACTGATAAGAGACGTCAAGATTTGGAGTTCTTTGTCGGCGATATGGTGTTTGTGAAGATTTCACCGTTGAAGAATGTTATTAGATTCGGTAGTTGGGGGAAGTTGGAGTCGATATTCGTAGGTCCTTTTTGATAGTATAGAGGATTAGGAACCTAGCATATATAGTCAATTTACCTCAAAAGATAGCGGGCATGCACAACGTCTTCCGTGTCTCTCCCTTACAGAAGTTTATGCATGACTTAGGTGTGACAATTGCACTGGATTAACTTGATAATATCGAGATTGAACCAGAAGCTTCGAGACCACGTAGGTCGGTTCGTATTGCCGGACGTGATATGAAACAGCTTAGGAGGAAGGCAGTGGAGTTAGCGAAGTTTCAGTAAGTAAGGAGAAAGTGAAGACGATTGCACATGGAAAACTAAGGAGAGCATGAAGGTTGCATGTCTAGAGCTCTTTGTATGGTAAGGCCTATTGTTTATCGTATTCACTTTCATCTTTGATATCACATAGAATAGTTTAGTATCTCGCATGATAGGATAGGTTTCTCTATACTATTGATTGCATGATTGCCTCTTTGATATGTTTGATGGTTGCATATTATTGTTGGGCATGCAGGGTAAGTATGGTTGACTATTCTTTGACTTATTTGGGGATTTCAGCAGTGAAATTCCTAATGAGGAAGAGTGTAATGATCCGTATTTTACATAATGAAGTATCGTAAAATATTTTTATTTATTCATATGACGTTGTATGACTTTAAAATTTTGAAAAATGACTCTTAAGGACATTTTCCACTTCTATGATTTTTGTCGAAGTTCTATGTGACCATTTTGACCAGGAATACCTTATGGACTATAACTTTTTATAGGAGCAGAGTTAGGGTCTGAAACCACTTCCATTTCTTTAGGATGATGGTTTCTCATTTCATAGAGTGGTCTAATAGTAAAACAGAATTACTGTTTGAAAGTTATGGCTGCTTTAATTTTTGGCTGCTGCTGGCCTACAATAGTTAGTAATTAACTAAGCCCATAGGTAGGCCCATTAATGGATTTCTAGAACTGTGCTAAAGGGAGGCTATAGGAACTGGTCTAAGTCATTTCTATCTTCCCAAAAACAATTATAAGCTTTAATTTACCTTAAATCACCTTTTTCGTTAGCTAATCTTAGTTAAATCATCATTAAAAGAGTAATTAGCAAAGGATGCCTTAGATCTATATTTTTTTCTTGCATTGGGATTCGGATCCTTGCTGTTCACATCAGATCGGGGGATTCAAAGTGGTTATTTGGATAACTGGCGAGTGGTTTTTAACCTCTTTACTATCCTATGTGTGTTTATATAGTTAAAAATTGATGTTTTTAACATGATTTTGATCTTAAAATATTTTCTAACTTTAATCACACTTTTATGGACGTTTATGGCCGAAATTAAAGTGGTTTAAAATAGTTTTTAAAAGTTGCGCAACACCTTTTGATCATATTGACATGTTAGTGTAAAAGTTAGATCTAGAATATGATTTGCTTGATTATCATATTTGAATGAATTGTATGTGTGCATAGATGTATATGGATGATATTTCATGTTTGTATATTGTGCTTTGATGCTGTAACGACCGTGATTTTGAGTTACGGTCGGAGTAAGTATTTTAAAAAAAATGATGAAAATGATGCAAATTGCGAAGTCAGTATATTTTGCTAACAGTTGCACGTTGAAGGGTAAAGCACCTTTTTCCTTCACGTGTAAATAATGCAAATAAGAACATTTTTGCTCAGTTGCAACAAAGATTTAATAAAACAAGTATGGATGCATATCACAAATACTGTCACCACCAGTTTTTTTAAATCAAATATGTTATCACGTTTTGCAGTGCTGAGTCATACTAGTATTAAGTAAACCGAGATGTAAGGGCATCTCCAGTGGTGCAATTACATGCTGAATCGGGGGGAAAAAATCTCCAGTGGCTCCGTGAAGGCTGAACATTCAGCTTAACGTTCAGGATCCAATTACGGATCCTGAACTGGGCTTGGGCGCCCATTTAATGGGCGCCCAAGCCCATCATACCCTCCACCAGCCCTTCCGTCTACATCCCCCTCTACATCCGAATTCCAACGGCTCCGAGCAGTCAAATTTTGACTCCAACGGCTATAAACGGTCGTATTTCAAATTACAACGGCTATAAACGGTCATATTTCAAATTACAACGGCTATAAACGGTCATATTTTTGATTTCACAACATATACCGGGAGATTATTCAGATTGTAATACACACATCTCTTCTTCTATTACAATTATATTCTCAATTCGTTAATATTGAATACATGTCTCATCCATTTCAATCATATACCGAAGCGATGAATATGGATAGCTGGGATTTAGATTCTCAAGCCTTTCAAAATGTTCATCCCCTTACCGCCCCCCCTCTATCATTCCATTCTTCGGCTCCATGGTCTGGCGATGAAGATAAGGATTTGTGTTATATTTATTGTCATTTTTCTAACGACTCGATAAAGGGGAACGACCAAAGTGGAGAGGCGTTTTGGGCAAAAGTCATGAGTGCGTACAATAAAAAACATGTTGAAAAGATGAGGTCAATGTCTGCAATCACTGGTCGTTTTGGGAAGATTAATCGACAAACACAATTCTACGAGTCGCAGATCCACAAAATAAGAACAGCAAATCCAAGTGGAATTGGTGGCGAAGCTGACTTGGTAGCATTTTGTAAAATTTGATTTTTAATTTACATTCATCTCTGATCACTTTGTGAATATATGATTTTTTGTTTCTGTTTTTGTAGAAGAGAATGGCAAACGATCAATTCTTGAAATTATTTCCAAGAGAAAATGGTACAAAGAAACCACACTACTATCAGTTTGCAAACTGCTATGACTTGCTTGTTAGTCAGCAAAAATGGAACTCAAACACAGCAAAAAGCTTAAGAGATGTCCAGACGAAGTCGAAGGGGAAGAAAAAAACAAGTAGATCTAATTACAATTCTAGCCCAGGCAATTCTTCTCATATGGACTCAAATGAATGCCCAGATAACGTAGATGAAGAAGCAGTTCCCGCATTTGATGAAGACGCTAGACCGATGGGGCAACGAGCAGCTAAGAAGAAAATTGCTGTTCAATCTCAAATCGATTCTCGTTTAGCCCTAATGCATGAAAAACATGCAAGAGAAAATGCAGAACGTCAAAAAGGAAGTGCAGAAAAGCTTGCCGTGTTAAAAGAATTGACTCAGATTGAGAAGGGCCGGTTTGAGCTAGAGCGGCAACGCCAAGAGACCTTAGTAATGGAAAAGGATGTCACCGGAATGGACCCAATTACAATGCAATATTGGATGGAGTACAAACAACGCATTGTTGAGAGTCGATCTGGAACAAAACATATGTAGTTGACGTAATAATGTGATATTTCTAGTTAATGTAGTTTCAATATCCATGTACCTTCAGTTCATATATGAAATCAACTGCCCATGATCAGTTTTACATTATTCAACGGCATATCATATTTTCGATGCATTATGTAGATATCAATATCGATTTAATTCATCAAACATAAATGATATTACAAACGTTAAAATTGAAGCATTATACACTTCGTTATAGGAAATAAAAGGCAAACATATGTAATCAAACAAAAGTCCACCATCTTCAACTACTGATTTCCATGAGAATTCCAAATATGCTCCATTAAATCCCTTTGGAGTCTATTATGAATAGCTGCATTACGATATAATTCATGATGATCGTTATGAATTGCGTATTGTCCTTCATTTCGTAACGTGGTTGTGCGAAACAATTCGGGGGGTTGTCTTGCCCCCTCATACTCGAAATCGGGATAATCCATATTGCGTTCATCTTCAATGATCATGTTATGCAGAATTATACAACAGAACATAATTGTAGCCATTTTTGATCTCTTCCATAATCTACATGGATTGCTAACCATTGCAAACCTTGCTTGAAGGGCCCCAAACGCCCTTTCTACGTCCTTCCTTTGTCCTTCCTGCATCGCAGCAAAGTGTTTCTGTTTTGCCGTCATTGGGTTCGCAAATGTCTTTACAATCGTACTCCATTTGGGATAAATTCCATCTCCTAAATAGTATCCATGCTCATATGTGTTCTGACCAAGAGTAAATGATACGGGAGTTGACCTACCTTGCGCCAAATCATTAAACAAATGAGATCGTTCGACAACGTTTAAGTCATTAAGAGAACCTGGCATTCCAAAGAAAGCATGCCAAATCCACAAATCATGAGAGGCAACTGCTTCTAAGATGATAGTTGGTTTTTTTTATTTGCCGTTATATGCTCCGTGAAAAGCTTTTGGACAGTTCTTCCACTCCCAATGCATACAATCTAGACTTCCAAGCATTCCAGGCCAGCCCTTGCTTTCATGCATTTCACGCAAGCGCGTTATATCTGCCTCGTTTGGAGAACGAAGATATTCCGTCCCATAAATATCCACAACTGGTTGACAGAAGTGATCTAGGTTTTCCAATGCTGTACTCTCTGCAATACGATATGCATCGTCAAGGGCATCAGCGGGTGTACCGTAAGCTAACATCCTCAAAGCTGCGGTCATCTTTTGATGCCCACTCAAACCTTGTTTTTTTGCAGCGTCCTGCTTAAAAACAAAATATTTGTTATTATGCTGAATACTTTCGAGAATTCTTATAAATAATGGACGACTCATCCTGAATCGTCGTCTAAACATCTCTGGACCGTAAGTTGGATCACGGGAAAAGTAATCTTGCATAAGTGTTTTGTGAAATGCTTGCTGGTTACGGTTGATATATTTCCGACCCACAACGGAACCACCATGTTTTCCAGAAGTTGATCCGTATGCTTCATGGTATATCTCCATCAGCTCCTCCTCCTCTTGTTGATGCGCTAACGCATACGCTTCTTCTTCAGAGTCACTGTCGCATAGCAATACAGCTTTTAGTAAATTTGCAGACATTGTTTGATATTTGAGGTTAGTTGTTTGATATTTGAATTTTTTGTTAGAGAAAATTGTGATGAACAAGTATGACATCCATATGGTTATATATATATGACTAATTGTCGAGTGGGGAGAAGGTATGTCAGTGTGCGGTCTAATCACGTACTGTAGCCACGTTCATTTGCCGGTCAAGATTCTCTGCTTTGTTGAGTGGAGAGAAGGTGTGTTAGTGTGCGGTCAAATCACGTACTGTAGCCACGTTCATTTGCCGGTCAAGATTCTCTGCTTTGTTGAGTGGAGAGAAGGTGTGTCAGTGTGCGGTCAAATCACGTACTGTAGCCACGTTCATTTGCCGGTCAAGATTCTCTGCTTTGTTGAGTGGAGAGAAGCTGTGTCAGTGTGCGGTCAAATCACGTACTGTAGCCACGTTCATTTGCCGGTTAAGATTCTCTGCTTTGTTGAGTGGAGAGAAGGTGTGTCAGTGTGCGGTCAAATCACGTACTGCTCAAGAGGTCAGCAATATCCACTATATAAATTCACAAATCGTTATATGTTTAAATCATTTACAAACCTAACATTATTCAAACTACATTGGCGAACATGACATTTACGCCTCATGAATTGAAGTTGCTTATGCAGTACTACATTCAAATCGATGAGATGTGCGATAATCAGGAGTCAATGGTAATTAATTTTTGGGACACTCTGGCTGAACTCTACAACAACGACGTTGGCTCTCGAGTCAGACGTACTGCTCAAGAGGTCAGGACTACATACAGAAACTTTACTAGGGCATGCACGTGTTACACAAAGATAATTAATGAGGTAATATTGGAAAATGTGTTTGAGACTACACGTTCGACTTATGACGGTCGATACAATTTAAAATATGGCACGCCCTTCATTGCCCATGATGCATACTTTATACGTCAAAACTGGCTAGAAAGATTTGGATGGCCTTAAGGTAACATTATTGCTAGTTGGTTATGTAACGTTCGTTAATGTGTCGAGAGCTATCTTAATTGTCTTCTCAAATGATAATTTCTGTTGTTGCTGTCAAAGCTACTGCCTATGTGCAATGTTTGTTGCTGTCATTTCTGATGGTGCGGTATAATTCACAGTATACACAGACATATAGAATGCACAATATAAATCCAAGAAAGTGAAAGTATATAAACATAAAGAACACACCATACACTCAAACAATGACATAAGTACATAAGCTATAGGAACTGCAACATAAAATAAAACGTCTACTGCATATAAACTAAAGGGTATAAAACTAAAGGGATGCAACGTCGTCGTCGTCAGCATCATCACCATCATCATCATCATCGCCGTCATCGTCATCATCATCTCCGTCATCGTCGTCCTCATCATCATCTCCGTCATCGTCTTCCCCACCGTCCTCGTCTTCCCCACCGTCAGCATCATCATCACCATCCTCGTCTTCCCCACCGTCCTCGTCTAAACCACCAGCATCATGCCCACTGGGACCAGCATCACCTCCGCCCTGTGATCCGAAAGGCTCATATACAGCAAGTCTAGCTGATAGCTGATCAATCTGCGCCTCTAGCATATGTGTATGATGCATGTACATATCATGCATGGTGTGTGTATGCGTAAGAGTCATATCGCGAAACACACCAAATGAAACTCTGCTCTGGTCCAATCTAACGGCATACTACATAAAGATGACATTTGACATAGTAAGAAACCAAACATAAAATAAAGGAAAAAAGGCAATAAATAGCAAACGTACCTCATACGGAGGATATAACCCGACTGAAGGCACACCAGGATAGTCGGGGTGATCTGGAAGGACTAAAGGCTGCTCAATCAAAGTACCTGTCACGTCATATGCTCTAAAAGTAGTATCAGGCTCCAACTGCATGGGAGTCTGGGAGAACTGTGACGGAATAGGGTCAAATGAAACCTGCGGTACCTGAACTCTACCGGCTGCCAGATGAGGGCCAATATGATCAGAGTTGACCCCACGAACATAATCTGGTACAATGTATCTACGGGGTGCCACTCTAGCCCAATAAGCATCGTAATCCCCATCGATGAAGAAAGTACTACTATCCACCCATCCAGCCAGTCGTAGAGTAGCTATGTACTGATCGCCGATCACTCTATGTCTACCAAACATGTCCTCACAAGATAAAGGATCATATGGTATACGGCGATCACCCGTAATCTGATAAGCACATCTCTCTCCCAAATACCACATAGGCATAAATGCAGGTGTATGCAAAGCAACCCTCCGTGTAGATAGTGAATACGCAACCATCAAGGGATGGTCGTCCATCAAAATACCTGCATCTGCTAGATGAGTCCAATGTGAGGCCCAAGGTGTCCGAATGATGTTACCTACAGTACGCATATCAAGCTGTGACCTAGCCTCCATCAAGTCATGCCGTACACCTAAGGGGACATGATGTACGTACTGCATAGTCTCCCATCGTCTCATCCTAGGGAAGTAATGCTCAGCAGCCTGACTAGCCGTGTCCTGCATGCGGGGATGCATGTTTGCCGTGTACTCGTAGTACCATAACGGCAAAATATACCAAAAAGCATACATCTGCTTGACGTCGCCAAGCGCAAATGAATCTAGAGCGGTATAAAGGGTGCCTAATATCGCCGTGCCCCAGTCAATAGTATGTAGCTGGTCTAATCTGACTAGAGAAGCTAAATAGCCTAGTCTAACCGTACCTTTTTGGTTCGAAAAAAAGGTCGAACCAAATAGGTACAACAGAAATGCTCTAGTAACCCCATCCATCATATCGGCTCTACCTATATAACTGGTGATGTACTGCTGCAGGTACGTCAACTTAACAGAACCACTACTGACGCAGTCAACATCTATCAGTGGTAAAAAAAACAGTAAACAGATTGGGCGACTCGTATAAATCATCAAATGGAAAAGGTCGAAGACCATGTCGTCCAATCTCAATCCCAGTAAACATGTAGAAATCAACTGGCGTGATACCAAGCTCAAAATCTGAAAAATGAAACGTATGCGTGGTGGGCCACCACCTCTCAGCTAATGCCTGAATGAGAGGTCGATCAAAGGACTGAACAGGCCTAATCAACAAAAATGATGCAAAAGGGCTGGCCTGTAGCCTCTCAATAATAGGACCGGGAAGATAGTCATAAAACTGGGTAATGCACTTAGTCCAACTACCCCGACAGTGAATGTAATGATCCTATAGATAATTTATGAATTAACACTTTTTGAGACAGTAAGAGTTATTTAATATGAGTATGTACTGTACATATTAAAATAACAAGTTATATTCATTTGCAGTTTATACCTGTATGGTCGTCAAAGTGGTTTCGGCTCTATGCCGATAACCATCTGGCAGCTCATGTAAAACACGTAGATCGTCTGGAGAAACGCCTGGTGGTGGCGGAACGTGTAATGGTCCAGCTTGCTCCGCTGGATGTCTCTGAACCGTTCTGCGTGCGATTTTGGTTGGACGCGGCGGCATTTTGTTTAAATTTTTAAAAAAATGTAAAACGGAAATAATGGAAAGGAAGGGAGGGGGTGGGGAGGCAGCGCCCATTTTATGGGCGCCTTTGCTCAGGCGCCCATAAAATGGGCGCCTGACCACTGAGGCCCCATCCCCCGTTACGGGCTGAATATTCAGCCCGTAATCTACTGGAGTCGCCCTAAGCAAGGGGTGAACATGTTATTTTAGAAAGCAAATTGAAACTTTGCTTTACTCTGCCACATCTAGTGTGTAGCCAAGCACTATCATAGTACGTTGCATTAAATGAACGTGTACCCAAAGCCTTACAACACTCATTTCTTTGACTTAAGCAAAGAAAAAGAAAAAAAATTTATTAACACGGCATCATCCTTTATTCCATTTTCTTCCAGCTGCTCAGATTACTCATTAATGGCTGCCATTCTCATCTCCGAGGATCCCTGCTGCTAATTACTTTTAAACGAGTTAAGGTGAGTTTAAGACTCACTTTGCTAATCTATTCTTTGGTGTGTAAAATGTAGCTTATTTTCATTTTATTTTCTTTTTGTCCTTGCATGACAAATAGTTGATGCAGTTCAGATTTTTTTTAAATTTTTTTCACTTGCTTGTTTTGGGGTAAAAGTTTCCAGAGACCAGCTTTGTCACTTAAGAATGTAGTATGTAGTGTTGCATGAAGGCATATATGATGTACTGCATTTTCACTTTTGATTCTTACGTGTCCAAGTAGTGTTCATATATTTGCAATTGATTTTACCTAAACCAAGTCTCTGTAGCTTTATTTTATAAAGTTGTTTATGCATGAATATGGTGGTAGATGAGAAGCCATGACACATTTCGTGTGTACATGTGTTATAGAGTCCAGGCCTAGTGGTTTGCATTTATGTCTAAGTTACTGAAATTTGCATGCGCATCCTCCTTTTAAAATTTTATGTGTAACTTCATTTTAATTTTCATACTTTACTTCAACTAATCACGCGTGTTCTTTTTAACACTATTTTTTAGTAACTCTAGCATGTCAGGTTGTTAAAATTTTAATGTGTAGTTGGGAAAATATACGTGTATTGTCATACACGAGATAGCCTATAGTCATCACATTTTGTTCAAATCATAGCATGCTTTTGCTCAGGCGTTTTGGCTCTTGCATGCCTAGATTGAGTACACGTGTGTCACATAGTGTATTGCTTTTGTGAAAATAGAATAGTTTCCATTGTTTTGTTCAGGGATAATTGAAATAGCATGTGTAAACACCTGTGCACTAGAATATGGTTCATATATACAATTGTATCCACTTGTCAACGTGTGCCGCTATGTCCAAATATTGGTTTAAGGTATTTTGTTTTGTCAAAATTTTTCTTCCAAATCATACCTCGTTTTAATTCGAGATTATGTATTGCAATGCCATGTATTTTGAGGCAAAGCAAGATTTTGATGAAAATATAGTGGTAATACCAATCACTGTTTAATTTGCTTTGAACCGGGGTTACGTTTCATAACGTAATTTTTACCGTTATTTTTATAACGGGATTTTACTCCGGTATTATATTTTGGAGCATGTTTTTGGGTGACATTTTTGATAAATGAAAATTTACTGTTATTTTGACTTCAGTGACTGTCAAATTTAAAGTGGATTTTTAAGCGGTTATCCCGCAACGCTGATTTGGTATCCGTTTTTACGGTGTCTAGTGTTACGCAATTTCCTCGTCGAAATTGCTATAGTAGTTGCTATTTTAAGCACGTGTTTTAAAAATCGTTTTAAATCGAAATCATTTTCAATTTTTTTTACAGTTTGCGCTTTCAAAAGAATAAGGAAGCGATTTAAACGTTTCAGCAAAATTGAGGACTATGAACCCTTACTTTTACTGATTCACTTAATTTCGGACTTGTCCGTTTGAGAACGTAAAATGTTATTTTATAAAATACACAATTTTTGCACTTTCAAGGAAATGATGAAGAGATTTAAACGATTTAGCAAAAGTACGGAATATTGAACCATACTTTTACTATTTCGATTAATTCCGGACTCATTAATTGAAATATTTGTTGTTTGATGGTTTTGATGATTTTGTGTGCTTTCGAGCCACTATGTTGGACCTTCGGGTCATATGTTGGACCTTCGGGTCAAATACCAGTACTAGACCTTCGGGTCATATGTTGGGTGCCAAAAATTATGTTGACAGTACTTGGTAGGCTTCGGCCATATGTTGATGCACGTGCGGCGTAGCTAAAACTCGCCATTTGTTGGGATCGATCCACTTTTATGTTGATTTTCTAGTTATCTATTTTTGATTTCTAGCTTTTGTGAATTGTTGTTTTGAATTCAATTGTGAATTTGAAAGTTGATTTTGATGGAGTTTGATGTGATTTCTTCATTTAATTATGTCGATTTCTTGTGTTGAATATAGTCTCATTCGAGATTATTATTATTTTGATTTATGTTGTTTATGATGCATTCACTTCTAAGAATAAATTAGACTGATCCGTTTATTATTTTCCTTTAAATAATACTCGGGTCAGACCGAGTTATTTCAGGGTAATCTCTATCTCTGATTCAGTAGCAGCTTTAGCTTTTGGGACTTGCATCATCTTTTGTCTAGCCTTCGAGGAGTTCTTTTGGTTACTTGACTCCCATCTTATGTATGTTGATGTATATGTATATGTACATTTGGTTATTGTGAACTATGGATTGTTGTAGCATGTATTCCAGACTTATCTTCCGCTATGTATCTAATATTTCTGTTCTGCTGTGATTATGTTATCATTATTGTTAATATTATGAGTTGTTCTGGATTTTTCTTTAGCCACCGTAGGTTCGTTTTAGATTTGGATTGAATTTATATCTTTGGGAGTAAGTTATACAACTCCTATCGATGTAATCAATACTCATCTAAGGCATAACGTACGGATGGTCGCTTCTAACAAGCCTTATTCTTCGCAATAGCAGACGTTATTTCTTATAATAACCTTTGTTATTGTGAGCATAGAGGTTGGGCGTCACAGATGCGGTTTGCTAGTGCTTTTAGGTAGTTAGGAAACAGGTTGTCGAATTGGACAAATCAAAGGCAAAGATGGTCGGAATTGGATAAAACTCGAAGGAGGGGATTTGGAGCATGAGAGGAGCCCAAAGTTAAAGTCGCATCAACTTTGGATTAGAGGATAGTGGTTGGTGCCGAGTAGTATTAGTCGGTGGAAATCAACTCGATGGAGGGAGATTTGAGTGTGCTTTGGGCTTACTCGGGGAAAAACATAGGAGTGCTTTGAGTTGAGCTTGGGGTTGGCAAGGGAGAAGGGTTCAGGAAGTCAAAAGCCAAAAATTTAGCTAAGTACAGGACTCGGTACCGGGCACATATACTCAATACCGATCGGTTTTTCTTTGGCAACGGGTCGATTATGTGTACTTTGGGGATCAAAGGAATGGAGATGAAGGATTACTCAGCCAAAATTGGCTAAGTACATTGCTTGGTACCGAGCACTTTGGATCAGTATCAAGTTGTTTATTTAGAAGACAACTCGCACCTTAATGGGCCCGAATTTTTGACTAAATTGAAACCCAAATCCATTAAGGTATGGATCGTTTGTTTTGGTAACCTGTAATAAACACAAGTATACCAGAGTGCGATCAATACAAACTCATAACAAAATTGAAAAATATAATATAACATACGTATTGGCTAAGGTTACTATCTTAGAATATCATTCCTTGGATATTTAATTGCCTTGTCTGTGCCAAGCATAAATAAGAAGACGTCACCATTTGCAGTTCCCGTCTTGCTCCAGTATCTAGTCCTTCAAATTTTATCTTTTATGTTGTTATGCGGAGAGGTCATAACAACATTCTGGTGATTGGAAAACTACATGATTTACCCATATCATTAATTTATGTCGACTGATTTCCATTTAAGTATTATATCTATCATTTACGGCCGATCTGTTAAATTTTACGTGCACATACGATGTGTCTAACCTAACCTTCTCCAAGGTATAACTATATAAGTATATGACTATCCACATATATGTCTAACCATTTCACTACCCAAAAACTCCGGCCACTTAATACTTCTTAAATAGGGAGGAGGCAGACCCAACGACCATTTAGTACATCAGTCCCCGACGGGCCCTCCATAATGTAAATGCTAGTCAATCGGTTCTAGCTACAAAGACTGATGACCCCTACATATAGCTTTATAATTTAATCGTCGTATTGCTAACGCATCTCAAAGACTCATCTAAGGGTTAACTAGCCCACCTTCGATAAACTAATTTTCGTCTAACTATCTACTTTGAGGTGTGTGCATATCCCATACGGGCACTGGTAGGAAGCGAAATATGTTAGGGCATAACCTAAGTCTTTGCTACCACTCGCTCGGGACCGCTGGTGGTCATAGCGTATATGCCAGCCCTACTACTAAATACTGATATAAAATGCTGGTATAGCCCCCCGACCTTCCACAACTGACATCTCATTTTAGACTAACCTAAGCAAGTCAAGGAAAAATGCCATTTTCGGTCACTTAATACCTCTTATTGGAAATGAAGCAGACCCTGTTTCCTTAAAAGTACCGGGCCATTTAATACTTCAAATCCAAGACGAACCCTCAATATATTTTTCCCTCACCTATCCGCAACACGTATCTCTTCCCTAAGGATCATATAGTTGTAGATGTCTCACATCAGTCGTAAGTATACACAACTGCTGGCAGTCTATAGGTGAAGGGCAAACTTCTATTGTGTAACTCTACTGACCTCGCATCTTTACCCACTAAACCAAACCTATCACCCAAAACCTAAGTGTTGGGCTAGGCCCACTAATTCATATTCGTTCTAAACGTATAATTGAAGCTATATAATTTCCTACTCTGAAAATTATATTACCTTCTACGTGTATTTAATAGTATTAATATTTACTAGTTTGCTACATAATTATTCCTATTTTATATGCTTAGGCTTTGGTTTCCTTCTTTCTCTAGTAAATGTTTAGTGTCCGTAATTATTAGTCATTAATGTCAAAATTGGATAATTTCTAGTTTATTTATCCGTTTCAAAATCCACTTATTCTACCTATTCGATTTCCTCATTAATACCACATTAAATTCTCTAACCATTCCTTATTTAATTAACTACAAATTTATTGCCCATTAAATTTGTAGTCGATGTCCATAAATTTTGGAATACCTATTCCTTCCTTTTTGGTCCTATGATTTAATACGCTATAATAACTAATATGAATATTGTCGTAAATTACGCTATATATATGTTTTTATTTTTAATCGAATGTGTGGTTTTACATACATACATACATACATACATACATATATATATATATATATAAACACACACGCATATTCTTATTTTCTAATTATTAGTTCCTAAACTAGAATATTCCTTTCCATATTTTAATTTATTAAAGTTATCTTTTCAAAAAGGATTACCGTTACAACATTTCATAAATTACCAAAAAATGAAATTTTTGCTCCATTTAAAATTACAAGGAATTATCTCTTTTCTATTACCGAAATAGACAATGCAACCCACATAAAAGAATATCCATACTTTACACATCTCTTTCCTTTTTGGTATATTCCTTGTTAATTCAACGACACACTCTTATACATATTTTAGAAATTGGATAATTTGTGGAAGTTACACGAAAATTGATATAATTAAATTATATCCCACTTCAAATAAATTAAAATATAGAAATTCACATTCCAACTCAACTAAGGCAACCTATTTTACAACCCAATTATAAATATGGAATAAAAAACATTCTACAATAATAAATATTTATGACTAAATTCAAATTTTCAGATTAGATTGTACATACTATTCCTATTCCAATTACCTATTTCATATAATAGTAGGCGATATTCCTATACAATTGTTTTAAGCCTACGATTCATCAGATCTTATTTAGGCATAATAATTAAATAAAATCCAATTATATAAATTTAAATGTTATAAATAAATTATATATCTCCCACTCACCTTTCTAGCTTTCAAAATCTCCCAAATCTGAATCCTTTCCTTTACCTGACTCCTTTTTTATTCCAATCCAAAAGAATTTGTATAACAAAGTATATACATACTATTAGAATTATAGATCCGAGAAGAGATTTGGATTTAAGGGGAATATAAATTTATAACTACAGAAATTTACTTTTTTCCACGGTATTGATTTGCTTCTTCTCTTCTTCTCTTTTACTTTTTGTCCTTCTTTAATTATATATAATATTTTATAATTTTTAGAAATAAAGGAAAGAAAAAATGTAAGAGCTCCGCTGCTTTGATCATAAAATATAAGAAGAGAAGTAAGGGGTTAGGTCTGTATTTATAGGCATTCGAATCAACCGTAACCGTTAGATTAAAATAATTAGATCTGGGTTATTGGCCAAGGTTCAAACCCTAGCCGCTATCTGAAGATCGGTCGGCCACTCCCCTGTAGGCGGTCGACTGCTAGCGGTTGACCCCCCATAGAAGGGGGTCGACGGGTGGAGTCTGCGTTTTAATGTTTATTTATTTCGTTTTTCGTTTTTAATTATTTTCGCTTCGGAAACTTCAAACGCTAATAACTTCTATGTTTGAGCTTCGATCGCGAAACTCCAAATATAAAAGTTGCTCAGAAAACTGCCATGAAGACAATGGTGCAAGTTTCGTAGCCAAGTTTCACTGTTTGCTCAAATTCCATTTTTGGAGCCTTATTAGTTATTATTAATTTTACGGGGTATTATATTCGCCCTGCTTAAAAGCATTTCATCCCCGAAATTCCCCAAGGGCTGAATCATGTAACATAGCGCGTAACCAATCAAAGCTACCCAATCAATTAATGTACAATCAATTTTGCAGCCAAACGTGTACAAATACACGGTGTATCATAATATATAAAACATGCATGCAGAATGACTCCAAATCAGCGCCTCCTATATGAATGCATTCCTTTAAAAACATTTTGAAAATATGACGAAAACAAACTATATATGCTGGCCGTCCTAATTATATGCAAGTTTTCAAAAATCAAAAATCATTTTTCACACGAAAATTTCCACACTCCCATGAGTAGAAGTGCAGTTCAAGCAATTTTGCATCCAACACCCACCATCCAAAACCTAGCACACAATTTTTAACATCTAAATTTTTTGAAAATTCAGTTATTCTAAATCCATACTCATATGCCAAATAAGAAATTTAGATGAATTTTTTTACAATTTCACCCTTCTTTTGGATACCTATTCCGTTGTACCTTGAAACCTTCTCTTTTGGCCCCGAAAATTTTTCAACTTTTCCACGTACAATTTACATAAGGAGGTTTATTTTTAGATGTTAAACATAATCATCCTAAGCGCAAGTTTTTGTTTACTATTAATAAGATATGGAAATAGAAATTCTAAAGATAAAATAACATTTTCCTTTGTTATTATCTATGTTTTGTATACTGTCACTCTTGTTGGACAGTGAAATTCATATTTACCAACACATCGACGCTCCCTACACTAAGTATGTGGCATTTGAAAATCAGAAATTTTCTTATTTCTAAAGAAAACTTTCCCTTTTCAAATAATCTTGCAAACCAGTTTGAAAAATTAAAATTTCAAAAGCATTTAAATACCATTTTTTTTCAAAAGCGCTTGACCAAAATTTTCCAAAAACATTTGAACCCCAGTTCTCAACATCATTTAAACAAAAATGTCCAAAACATCCGTCTCTTATCATTAAAAACAAATCAAGCCACATCTTAATGTAATCAGAAGTCAGTTAACGGGTTAATGCATATGATTGACTCTAGTATTTTGTAGTTAATCTTAGATTTGAGGAACATTTTCTTTTATTCTAAAACAACAAACTACCTACAAGTGTATTTATAAAAAATTTCTTTTAAGGCATAGGGATAGTGACCCGTGATTTCGCAACACCATTTCCATGTCCTCCGCTCGCTAAAATTTATTTTTTTCCAAAATCCTAAAGATTTAAGGATTAAAGCATTTCAATTTCTAGTAGCTAAATTAATTTCCTAATTTATTTTATAAACTTCAAGTCTTACCTACATTTTATCACTAGTTAAGTGTTCTTACGAGATCTCTTTATTTACACAATTTCTCAATACATGTGCGTATATATATAATGGTATAATCCCATCTATAAAATCAACACAGTGATAAAATAGGAACATATCTCATATCATATTGCACACTTTTCCAATAACATAAGGGAGACAAACTAGTGATTATAACCCAAAAAAATCTTAAACGAAAATTTTACTGGAAGCTGTCATTTATCATCAACTGGTGTTAATGATGTTGTGGCCCTAACACTCCTTAGTAAATTAATTAGATGGATATTTCTAGTATGCTATTCAACTATGACTTAACTTACCTTCTTGACTTCTAATAATTAAGGTCCATCTATTACTTCAATTGTTATATCCGACTATGGGATAAACTGTGCATTCCCACAGTGCAGTGGGTAAGAACTATAAACTATGCTCATTTAGAATAACTCTTTGAAAAATTAGCTTGGTGAAATAATTTTCCTACCACCTATCTTGACTTCTCTAACCTAGAGTTAACCAACATCCTTTATGTAGGTTTTCCATCCAATTACTCTCTTCTCCAACCACACTACTATCTTCTCTGAATAAAATCTCTTAATGGTATCCTCAAACTTTGGTATTTACTTCCTCTATATCCTTGATCCTTCATGCGAGTATACCCTAGGACATGCAAAATTATACTTCGATACCATTCCTCATTCCTTTGAAGGTTCTTCTTATGGCTTTCACATATCTCTAATAAAATATTCCTAGGTTCATACCAACATTCCTTATATTCAATGGGGATTCCTTGTTGTTATCCTGTAAACATTTGTAGCTATTCGATTCCTAGCCTAAACTTTTACCCCATCTTACCAAGGCAGTCATCTCTATCTACTCCATATTAAAAATTGGTTCGGTTTTTCAAAACTATTTTTTAAAATAAAACTTAATGGTCATGAAGTGCCTGATAAAAATATTTTATCTTTCAAAATATAAACTTAGATACTTGTTTATCAAATTCAAAAATTGCTTGATTTCTAAAAAGGAACCATGAAAAGTTTCCCTTTTCTAACCAACTTTACCTTTTAAGGACTTTCTACAACAAAGATTTACTTCTTTGAAAAGTAGGATTATTAACTCAAAATATTTAAAACTCGATTATCACACCAAACCATTTTTTTCAAAAACGTCTTTTATAATTTTAAACAATGCAAAGTGGAGTGGACAATGATAACTTCCATTCTATTATTTTCCTATACTCATGCTATCTCTGCTTCCACCTTTGACGGAGATTTTAATAGCATATGAGGGGGACTTCTAAAAGATACATGCAATTGTTGCATTTATCTAAGTGTCTATCTAAATATATGCGCAATTACTACATATCTATGGAATTTATCCATTCCACTCATCCTATTCCTATTGGTTTTCTCCTATATTATTTCTAACTAAATTACTAATCCTATTTTATATAAGTTTCTAATGCTGTTTCTATCTAAATTTCCTAATATTGCTACTATTTATATTTCTCCTACTTAAATGGCTTCTCTTTGCTGTTATTCTCCGTATTTTCTTTATACAGGAATATTCCTCCTATCTTAGTTATCGGGCATTATTACCCTGTATTCTCTTTACCTATTTTAATCAAGTACCATTTTCATTTATCACCTCTTAGAGAGAATTTTAAAAACCTTCAAACTTACAAAAATAGAAAAAATCATCGATCTAAACATACACTTTATTTTCCATTCATTTCAAAAATGAAAAACTTTTTTTACCAAAAACCTTTAAGTCGAAAACTTTTGACTCAACAAATTTTAAACTAAGAATTTCAAATTTTGCTTACTTTTTCAAAACTACAACTTCTCAATAAACTCTTTTAAAAACTTATTCGAAATGTGTTAAGGAAGTTATAAAAATCTTTTTGTCAAATTCATTCACATGGGGTTGGGCATAGAAATGGATTTTAATCGTTCTTCCTTTAGGACACTCCTTCCCTACTCATCCTCAACTCATCCCCATCCAAAATCCGGCTTATCTTCTTGTGGTGATTAGTGTACACCATTTTGCAGTAACTTTCTCCACTCTTATTATTTCTTACTTCCAGATATTCGCAACATATAGTTTTTTACTTCCCATTTGTCTAGATGAAATGTGCCTCTTCAATCGGCAATCCATCAAAATCCACAATCATAAGGCAGCCTACGCCAAATAAAGGACTCAATTACCATTCAACATTCAGGATACTTCTATATGTTGTGTTCATGCTCTTCTTAGTCCACTCCTTATGATACGACCTCCGCCCGTGGGGTAATTGTGGTAGGAATTTAAATTTAACTCTACTTATTATTCCAACTCAAAGTTGTCTTGTCCATCCTTTTGAAATATGGTCGCAACTACTTCTATAGTTGGAATTTATAGAGCTTAGAGTATAATACATACATACATACATACATACATACATACATACATACATACATACATATATATATATTGGTAAAAATACAAATATGTTCTCTTAGTGTAGCCTAACTCCTATGGTCGACTAACCTATGCTCTGTACCAAATGTAACAACCCACACCTTAATGAGCTCGAAATTTTGACTAAATCGAAACCCAAGTCCATTAGGGTATGGATAATTTGTTTTGGTAATCTGTAATAAACACAAGTATATCAGAGTGCGATCAACATATGCTTATAGTGGAATTGAAAAATATAACATAACATGCATATTAACTAAGGATGCTACCTTAGAAATCATTCCTTAGATATTTAATTGCCTTGTTCCCACCGAGCATGAATAAGAAGACTCACCATCTGCAGTTCCCGTCTTGCTCTAGTATCCAGTTCTTCTAAATCTATCTTGTGGGTTGTTATAAGGAGGGGGTTTGAATAATGTTCCGATGATTGGGAAATTAAACGCTTTACATATATCATTAATTTATGTTGATTGATT
The DNA here is from genome assembly GCA_030737815.1 of Allium fistulosum. Classification (NCBI taxonomy): domain Eukaryota; kingdom Viridiplantae; phylum Streptophyta; class Magnoliopsida; order Asparagales; family Amaryllidaceae; genus Allium; species Allium fistulosum. Next base: position 789,544,332 of record CM060902.1, on the reverse strand, counting down.
TCCATTTAAGTAATATATCTATTATTTACGCCAATCCGTTAAATCTTATGTGCACGTACAATATACCTAACCTAACCATCTCCAAGGTATAGCTATATAAGTATATGTCTATCCACATATATGTCTAACCGTTTCACTACCCAAAAAGCCTAGCCACTTAATACTCTTAAATATGGAGGAGGCAGACCTAACGGCCAATTAATACTTTAGTCCTTGAAGTGAGCCTTCCGCAATGTAAACGCTAGTCAATCGATTTTAGCTATAGAGACCGATGAACCATATATACAGCTTTATAATTTATAATTTAATTGCCACATTACTAATGCATCTCAAAGACTCATCTAAGGGTTAACTAGCCCACCTCCGATAAACTGATTTTCGTCTAATCATCTACTTTGAGGTTTGTGCGTATTTCATACAGATTCTACACTGGTAGAAAACATAATCTGTTATGGCATAATCCAAGTCTTTGCTACAGCTCGCTCATGACCGCTAGTGGTCATAACCTATATGCTAGATCTACTACTAAATACCGATACAAAATACTGATATAGCCCACCAACCTTCCACAGCAGACACCCTGTTTTAGACTAACCTAAGTAAGTCAAGGAAATGGTACCCATCCTTAAGTATTAGGCCATTTAATATTTCAAATCTGAGGCGAAATCTCAGTATATTTTTTCCTCACCTATTCGCGATGTATATGCCAATGGGTCCTATAGTTAATGATGTCTCATATCAGTAGTAATTATACACAACTGCTGGTAGCCTCTAGGTAAAGGGCAGACTTCTGTTGTATAACTCTAATGACCTCGCTCCCAACCCACTAAACCAAACCTATCACCCGAAGCCTAAATGTTGGGCTAGGCCCACTAATTCACGTTCGTTCTAAACGTATAATTGAAGCTATATAATTTCCTACTATAAAAATTATATTACCATCTACGTGTATTTGATAGTATTAATATTTACTTGTTCACTACATAATTATTCCTATTTTATATGCTTAGGCTTTGGTTTTCTTGTTTCCTTCTTTGTCAAATAATTGTCTATTGTTCGTAATTATTAGTCATTATTGTCAAAATTGGATAATCTTTAATTTATTTACCCGTTTAAAAATCCACTTCTTTTGCTTATTCAATTTTTTCATCAATGCCACATTAAATTCTCTAATTAGTCCCTATTTAATTTTTTAAACTCTTTATTAACTACAAATTTGTTATCCATTAAATTTGTAGTTAATGTCCATAAATTTTGGAATTCCTATTCCTTCCTTTTTTGTCCTATAATTTAATAAGTTATATTAACTAATACGAATATTGTCGTAAATTACACTATATATATGTATGTTTTTATTTTTAATCGATATGCATGGTTATATATATATATATATATTCTAATTATTAAATCCTAAACTAGAATATTTCTTTCCACGTTTTAATTTATCAAAGTTATCCTTTCAAAAAGAATTACCATTATAACTTTTCAAAAAGAATTACCTAAAAATGAGGCTTTTATACCGTTTGAAATTACACGGAACTATCTCTTTTATTTTATTGAAATAGAAAAAGCAACCTACAAAGAAGATTATCTATGCTTTACACATCTCTTTCCTTTTAGGTATATTCTTTGTTAGTTCAAATGATGCACTTTTATACATATTTTAGAAATTGGATAATTTGTGGAAGTTTCATGGAAATAGATATAATTAAATTATATCCCACTCCAAATAAATTAAAATATAGAATTTCACATTCCAAGTCAATTAGGGCAACCCAATTATAAATCTAGAATAAAAAACATTCTACAATCATAAATATTTAGGACCGAATTCAAATTTCCAGATTAGGTTGTACATACTATTCCTATTCAATTACCTATTTTATAGAATATGTAGGTGATATTCCTATACATTTGTTTTAAGCCTACAATTCATCAATCTTATTTAGGCATAATAATTAAATAAATCCAACGGTATAAATTTCAATATTATAAATAAATTATATAATTTCCCATTCTTCTTTCTAGCTTTTCAAATCTCCTAAATCTAAATTTCTTTTACTTGACTCCTTTTCCATTCTGACCTAAAATAATATGTACAACAAGGTATATACATATTATTAGAATCATAGGTCTGAGAAGAGATTTGGGGTTAAGAGGAATATAAATTTGTAACTATAGAAATTTACCTTTTCCCACAATATTAATTTGCTTCTTTTCTTCTTCTCTTTTATTTTATGCCCTTCTCTAACTACACACACATATAATATTTTATAATTTTTAGAAATAGAGGAGAAGGGAAAATGGCAGTGCTTCACTAATTTTATAAGAAAATATGCAAAGAGAAGTGAGAGATTGGGCCTGTATTTATAGACGCTCGAATCAACCATAACTATTAGATTAAAAATAATTAAATCCGGGTTGTTAGCCAAGGTTCAAACTCCAACTGCCAACTAAAACCTGTCGACCGCTCCTCTATAGGTGGTCGACCGCTAGTAATCGGTCGGCCCATAGAGGGTGGTCGATCAGTGGCGTTCGCGTTTTAATGTTTATTTATTTCCTTTTTGGTTTTTAATTATTTTCGCTTCGGAAACTTCAAACGCTAATAACTTCTTCATTTGAGCTTCGATCGTGAAACTCCAAATATGAAAGTTGCTCAGAAAATCGCCATAATCACAATGGCATAAGTTTCATGGCCAAATTACGTTGTTTTCTAAACTTCCATTTTTGGAGCCTTATTAATTATTGTTAATTTTACGAGGGGTTACAAGGATAGTCGTCAAATGTCATTTCTCGTTTGCTAGCTCAAGCGGCCTATCTACATATAGTGCTTTGATACACTATGCTAAGGACATAGTACACGCACCGCATAGAATGTTACTCAACACTAACTCCGATCGATGTATAGAACTCGATTTGTCAATGCCCATCGGGTTTCCATTGGATCCTATACATCGACTACCCACGGGGCTTATTCAAAGTAAATACAAAATTTTAAAATTACCTTACCATGATGGTTCTTAATCTTTTAGTCCATTATGGTGTCTCATTGACGTTCTGAATGTCTCTCCAACCTTACAAAAACCACTTCTACCTCCACTTTCGTTCCTCCGACAGCATCCTCTTCCTTTGATTTAGCCTCAACATCCGCTCCTTCTCAAGCTCAACAACCTTGTCGTCTTTCAAAGTAATCTTAAGTGCTCGCCCTTTAACTGGTTAAGGAAGAGCCTCACAATGACATTCCTCTTGATGATGACCTAGCGGGCATCGTGGTCCTTGATAACCCATTGGACACCCCATCTTGAAGGTTAATGGCTGCGAACTAGAGGTGGGTATGTAATCGTAATAGGATTCCTTATGTGGAGACCTTACTTCCATTGCCTTATCAGAGAGCCCACGATCCTCTGGATGGTTACACAACATGTAACCACTACATGTGCTTGTTTAAGGCCATTCCCCCTCTTTAATTCCTTTCTAAAGCATATGATTTAATTAAGTAGATTGGTTCCTACCCAACTTCACCCTAATTGATAGGCTGTACTTTCCTACATATATATATGTTATTTGCTAGGTACCTAACTTGGGAGTCTACCTTTGAAGAAGTCAGATATCTATACAATTTTAAAAACATATCCGACAGCCCTACCCATACTTTTCTTGAGGTGCTCCATGGTTGCAAAGTCATTATCGAGCTACACAACAAACAAAGTAACTTCAATGACCAATACTTCTTTGTTAGGTCCTCGGATGGCTTCTCCCAATGATGACTGTCTGGAAGACTGGATGTAAGTTCCAATTCCATAAATCCTATCATACCCATGCTCACTTCACTTAAATAATTAACTTACCTTCATCCCTTTTGTAGATATCCCTTGAAGGGTCATGCAAAATTCACTAGTCTAAACACTATGATGTCTTAAGGAAATTTCAGTTGACGAGAGAAAAATGGCACCCCTAACTCTGACCTTTAATTGCACTACTTTAGACCCCTACACAATGGCCGAGTTAGCTATATGCAACCTCCACCAAACAATGCTCAAGCTTCCCCACAGGCCGCTCCTCAAGTCATGATATCTCCTCCGGCTTCGGCTCACCACGAGGTCATAGATGTGGTGGACAAAATCCTCAGTAAAATAGAGGAGGAAAGTAACGATGAAGCGGAAGAGAAAGAAGAAGAAAGGGAAGAAAAGAAGGAAGATGATGATGAAGAAGAGGATGATGAAGATGACAACAAATATGAATTAACCAGCGAGACAACTGGAGGTGAATGGACTTTCTCTTTTGCCCCCAACAGAAATGAATCAGGACAAAGTCCCATAGGCCAGTTTTTGAGCCCCACCAAAACCCGGTTAGAGGATCATCCCCACTCTTGATACTTGGCGACGTCTATGGCTTGTTGGAGAACCCAAGGAATATCAATTTTCAAGACTTCAACGTTGATAACTTCGAACTCCCATCCCCTACAAGACACTTAGCAACTAGCCTCTCCTTCTATCCTTCAGCAAAGATGTCCCATTTGAACCTCCGACCGAGATTGTTTCATAGAATCAATAGAGCACAACAAAACTTCACACTCCACTTAGGACCTTAACCATGTTCACTCTTCATGCACTCTTTTATGATATTTGTGCGGTAATCCAATATGTTCTTTCTTTTTATGTATAATGGGAAAGTCAAGATTTGACAATCTTAGCAAGAAGACGAGCAGAGGTCATCTCTCTCTTTGCCACTTTAGTTCTCAATCGAAACATGACATCTATAGGGAATCATAAAGAGAGAGCTATATATAATAGGGGAAAGAAAGAGGACAAGGAAGTACAGAAAAAAAGAAGAAGATGCTACTCGAAACGCGATAGAGATTCTAAAACCGCTCTGGGTTAAAAAGAAGTTCTGGCTCCCCATGTTGAGGTCAATATCCATTTCCTTGCTTCATGGATCCATACTCTGAGAAGAGCCCATCTCTAAGAAGGCAGAGTCCATTGCCACCTCTTGTCTCTAAGGCTCTATCACCAGCACCGCACAACATAAATCAAAGCCTCTATTATTTTCAACTTCAATACAATCCAGAGGCAAAGGAAAGAAAAAATTACTTCCTCCACCATCTCTGTTTTCACCCTTGTGGCCCCGCCCATTGATATATCACCGGAGCAATAGGTCTTGCATCTTGGGATGGACTTATCCGAGATCCAATTTCTATATAGTATAGAGGATATCCCACGAGCGATCAGGAAATGGGCTTGTCGCTTCACAAAAAGGTGATTGAGCAGTTTAAATTATGGAGGAAATTGGCCAAGGGCTTGGCCGACTTGAGTAACAGGATTCGCCTTGACCTAGCTATGATGGAGAAGAAGAGCGATAACAATGAGAAAATTAAAAAAAAAACCTTCCCGGTTAGCTAGAAATGACCGAAAAAATTTGGTCGCAATGGACAGGGCTGCCCAAAGGTAGCACAAAAGCACTAAGCTGAGATGTAAGCCATCGAAAATAAAGTTAAATTTCTTAATGAACAACTTCTTATGACTCACATTGACAGCGGTGATCTAGCTAGTGGAAAAGAGGTGCTCTAGGCCAAAATAGGTATGCAATCCTTGGAGCTTACCATTACAAATGCCAAAATCATTGAGCTCTAGCTTGACTCTCAAAGGGAGAAAGTAGAGAAAGTTGAAATCCAAAAGATGGATCAATGGTATGCACAGGAGATTTGCGACTTAGAAAAGAAAAGAAAATCCTCGGGGATAGGGTCGCTGAGTTAGAAGCTCACCTTTCCTGAGTGGAAAAAGTAAAAGAAGAGTTTGAATAAAATGTTGACACGACAATCCTAAGATTTCACGTGAAAGTCGTAAAGATGGGCAACTTCAGATGGCTCAGAAACCATGGTAGAAGTTTATGAAGAGATCATTCACTAAGAGAAACAAAAAGAAGAAGAGGTTAACGAAGAGGCAACAAAGACCTTCTTATTTTATGATTTTTATCTTAAGGCCCTCGAAGAAGGCCAAGCAGTACGGGCAACTAAGGCTACGACTTCTATAGATGCCCAATGAAGCTCCAGCTGGGTCCAGCTTGAAGACACCACCTCTATTCTTGAGGAGTCCTGAGTAGAGATATCGACTTCTACAATTGCCAACAATGAGGCTGCCATATTCCTATGTCTGTGCCACCACCCTCCACCGCTACTGCTACACCTAAGGGGTACATGTTGGAACCCAATCCAGTTTGCAATGGTTAAAAAGAGTAAATTTCAGAAAAAATTCCTTTATTGGATCTTAATGGGTATATGAGGTCTATTAATTAGTATTAGATCTAATCTAATTTTTAACTAAAATCATATTTTATTTGAAATATTTTTTATTTATTAATTAATCACATTTGTTAATTTAATTAAATGTTTATTGGAATGTATCATGTATAAATTACATGATATAACAATATAAAGAGGTGTATAAGCACGTGTATAACTACACACACATATATTAGAATTTATATCCATTATACATACATACATACATATACATACATATATATATATATATTATTTATATATGCATATGACAAATTCAAATGCATATCCAGAATATAAATGGCTAAATATATACATATTTTTAAATATATAATAATATGTGTATATGGTTTGTATACACATTAATAGTACCATGTGCATATAATTTAGGCATTTATATGTATTATCATGTACAATTATTTGTATATGAACATAGTTTGAAATTAAAATTATATGTATTAAATTAGATATCTTAGGCATAACTAAAGATTTGGTGATTGAAAAAAAAGGAATGCAAGCAACACCGAGGCCAAATGCACCACCACACCAAACACCGATGAGGTACTAACTACTTATGATCAATTACATTAGTTTTGTGGTGTTTTATTTAAAAAATTTAAAAATCTTAAAAAGGAGCACAAGAAAGTTTGAATAAAATAAGTAAACATGAGCTAGAAATTAATACGTTGAAAAATGAAATATATATTTTAGAAAATGAAAATAGCTCCTTAAAAATTTCTCTTGAAAATTCTGTTTCTAAGTTAGATAATCTTGAAAATTTAAATAATTCCTTAGAAATGGAAAATTAAACATTTTCAAAGAAATTTGACAATTTGAACAATGATTTTAAAATTTCTTTAAGTAATTCAAATTCTCAATTTTTGACACTTGAAAAAGAGAATTGTGCTTTAAAGAATGAGAATTTGGAATTAACTAAAGAAAGTTACACTTTGAAACATAAAATTGAAATTTATGAAAATGAGATAGGTGACTACAAGGTAAAATTTGATAAAATTAACGAAAAGTCACAAATTTGAATAAAGGTAAAAATGATTTAAATTCAATTTTATCAATTTATTGACCTTTTAGTAATAAAAGTGGTTTAGAATATAATAAAAATAAGTGTAAAAATAGTTATGCTTTCATGTACAGTAAAAATGTTAATGCTGATACTATATTTCGAGTAAAACTAAACCCACTTTTTATAGAAATTCAAGTACTTATGTAAGCTATAATGTTTCTAATTTTTCTAGAAGTACAAAACAATTAAATATGAATATAAATTATTTAAGTATTTGGGTTTCTGTTAATTGAAAAACAGAGAAAAATACATTGATAATTATTATGATGCTATAATTAATAATGAAAAATTAATTTTCAAATGTTCCACCAAACCCTCTCAGGTATTATTACCTTCAACCTAACTCCTTGGACCATAACGTAGGAAGTGGATGGCAAATATAAAACTTATTTTATGTAGGTACCTAAGAAATACAAAAGGATGAGATGGATTCCAAATAGTAAATATTCCGTACATAAGATGGAGAACGAGCATTTATAGTAATGGAACTGCAGCAAATTCATATTCATTAAGGGGGAGATTATGCATACATATATATTATACATATAGTCGTCGTCATTAAAAGGGGGGAGAATGTTAGAATCTTGATTATATGATAGTTTTAATGATGACAACTATATATATATATATATATGTATGTGTGTGTGTGTCATTATATATGTATATATATAGACACACATATCTCTTGTAACATCTTTTATATAGGACTTTGAAGACATCAATGATTCGAAGAGACAAGAAGTAGAAAGAAGGAACAGTCGCCTACAGATCAAAAAGTTTGTCTTTTGTTCTTAGAAATAATTTGTAAAATCTCCTAGATGATTCATATGCATATGCATATATCATTGGTACACAAGGTTTTCAAAACAAAGACCAAAAGTGATTATATTTAAATTTTTACAAAGTTTTTAATAAAAAAACAAAAACATGTAGTAGTAGTCGACTGAGGGTGTCGACTAAATTAAAATCCAGTTGATTGAGGGTGTCTACCGAATTCACTTTAGGTCAACTGAACCTTGCCTTGCTCTCGGGATTTTTTTTCCTTTGAATTCAGTCGACGCTTCAACTTTCTCAGTCCACTGAATGAATAGTAACGGCTATAACTAACTGAATTTTCTAAAACAAAACTTTGAAGAGATATAACTTTTCAATTGTTCTTCTTCGAAGAAGTGTGACCTTTTGAAATTAAACCACTTTCCAATATAACCATTGATTATTATAAATAAGCCTAAGGCAAGAAGTTTTGTAATGAATAGAACTTGCTATCTTGCTTTCTAAACTTCTTTGTGACTATTACTTTCAAAAGTCTTTTAATACTCATTCACTCAAATCACTCCTTCCACTTCCTCGATCACATTGCACGCATTATTGGATCATCAAAAGGAGATTAGAGGAAGTGTATAACCGAAGTTAAAATCCATGTCAATAGAGCACAACATTATCGAATCAACAAACTCTTGTAACACCTATTTCTTCGGGCTAAGTGAGGGTGATTGATTAGTGGAAATCCGAAGAGAAGCTTCGGGACTGAACATAGGATGAAAGGTCCGAACCAGTATAAAAATCTCAATGTGATCGCTTTTACTTTATTTTATTATTATTTAGCTTGATTATAGTTATATACACATTTACATAAGTTAGCCATATTAGAGATCATTTACACTTTCACAAAGTTCGTGCGTGCTTTGTGAAAATAACTACAAAATATAAGATCGTTGAATTTGAGCATGGATTTTGATTGAAATTTGTCGGTAATATGAGACATAATAATAGGAAAAAAGGTAAATATTTTAAGCGAAACTAGTTACTCTAAGACATATTAGACAAATTGAACTTAATTGAATTCAAACTCGGTAGCGTGGGAACAAAGTGAATAAGTCAAGTGAAATGTTAAGCGAGATATGAATTTGTGACATTCTCGAAAGTACACTGAATGAAGAGTTGGGTATTTAAATTATAAAATTACGAAAAAGTAACAAGATTTAAATGTTGGAGAAACTACTTATAAATTACGACCACCAAACATTAATAACTTGGAGATTTCAACATTTCATTACTTATAAAAGTATAGTGTAGAATTTAATTCCAAAGATGTGTGACATTCTTTTTTCCTTTTTTTTTTTTTTGGTTTTGTTAATGTGTGTTCTAAAAACACATGTTAAGAATGATGATTACTAGCTAGTGGAAAAAAAGTATTTAAAATACTTAGCTTATTCTTATGTAATTTAAAAGAAGGCGAGAAAGGATTATAATGGTAATTTAATTATCCTTGACGTATACATATGTTAACATTTTTCATTTTATTTATTTATTTATTTATTTTTGTTGCTTATTGTTTGTTTTTTTCTCCAACTTAATGGTATTTAGGTAGAGAGTGATTTTGTTCACACTTTTTTTTAAAGTGTGAACAAAACACTCGGTTTTTATTGGTGAAATTCAAGGGTCTCATATTTGACCCCCAAATTCCTCCAATAGGAGGAAAATGTTTTGTTCACCCTTTGAAAAAAATGTGAATAAAATTGTACTCATTTAGGTATGGGATTTCCCGAAAATCAGTGCATATCTGGTCCAACGCAATGATGGGATTTTAGATGATCAATATCGGGAATAGCTCAGATATGTCAGTCATCATTGTATACCAAATGAGGTCCCCTTTCGGCCGAAAGCTTCCAAAAATATTCACGTGCATGTGCTGCAATGTAATTGATATACATGTCTTAGTTGGACGATGAAAGCAGAATTGTGAATATTAAGCTCTGAATGAAATCTACTGTTTGTCACAAAACAATCTCAATATCATTGGCGTATTACCTGGCTTAATGCTAATACATGATAAGATGTCCAATCATACTTAAATGACAATCTAATGATTTGTTTAATATCTTTTGACAGCATTTTGATTACTGATGAATTGATATGTTAATATACTAAACTTACACGCAGCATTGCTTTTAAATTAAGGGCATCACTGAAGTTATTTCAGTTTTGAACTAAGAGGAGATCATTTTCCTTATTTTTCTAAAAATTACCAAGAGGCGTATCAAAAATGTTTATATTTCAGTAATACTATATCGAATTTTAATTTATTTTTCGATCAAATTCCACCGAAAATTATATTTGATGAATTAACGTCGTTTTTTATTTTAATTTTCGATGGGATAATTTCGAATTTTACTTCATCTTGCGATGGGGTTCCACCAAATTTTATTTTCAAAGGAATCTCCATAACAATTTTTTTTTTTAAATGGAGTATCTTTAAAATTTGCCCCCTTTTACTTGAAAGTGGAGTATCTTTTCCATACTCTAAATTAGTCTATCTATCTACTCAAAGATAATTCTATCATTTTGCGTGCACCATTTGTCCGACTAAGTATCGTTCATATATCATTGATTTGAAATTGGATCAATTGTTTATTGTTTCTTAAACAAGATTATCACTTTTTCATTACTGTATATAGAGCAAAAGGTTTATAATTGTACAACCAAGTAAGTACATGGTTTCAAAATATACACATTTGGGCTCTAGTCGGCCCATAAGTACTTCAAGTTAAAAGGGATTTCCCATCAATTTAGTCCACTTAAAAACTGTCCTCTTTAAACTGCATTAACAAGTGCGTGCCCGCTTTATTTTATATTCATTAGCAGCAAGAAGCCCAATAGTACGTTATTGGTCTTAGGCCCATGTTTCAGTTTATATTTCCATCATCAGCCCACCTTTCCCACTAATGCATTATGCATACGGGCTGCAGTACTTTGCGACGATGGTTTAATATTTATTTCGCTTTCTTTGAAAATATTATTCCAATTACAAGGGTTACGGCACGCGCTTTACGCATGAATTATTTTTCCACAAACTATATATGTTTAGCACATCCAAAAGAAAATGATTTGTAAAAATATTTAGCTATATTTTTGCATTAAATCATTTGTTGTTAGTTTAAATTTTATTTCTAAGTTGCAACATCTATTTTTTTTTAGTTTAAATTTTTATTTATATTATTAATTAGTAATTAATTTGTTAAATTCCATTTTTAAGTGATATTAAGATTCGATCATATAATATTTATAGATAGACATTTTTAATTTGTAAATTATTTTTTATTTGTATGATCTTATTTTTTAAGTGATATTAAAATTTGACAGTATTTATAGGCAGATGTTTTAAATTTATAAAAGAAATTTAATTGTTAAATTCTATTTTTAAGTAATTTTGGTACTAGAGGCATTCACGTTAACAATGAAAAAGTGTGACACCAAATGTATTATAATTAGTAGTAAAGATTAGCGTTAACTATTTCATTCTATTCTTTTTTTTCCGGCAAAAGATTTAGAATCTCATCAAATAATATTTTTATAAACAATATTCTTCCGAAAAATATCATTTGCCGGGGAATGGTTGTATAAATTGTTGCAATATAGCAGAAGTATTTGTCATGCTTATTAAAATGAAATGAAATCTGCTATGGAAAATTTGGATTAACACATCAAACACGTCGAAAATGATAGGATTGCGTTGATGGTAAGATTGAACATAATGAAAACTAATATTTCAAAATAAACAATCAAATATCATAAATGTACAAATGTTAAAATAAAAATCTCATGCAGGATGTATGGTTGTTCCACTGTCGTAAGCTGGGCAAGGGAAGATTTAATTACTTTTTCGAAGACGAGAGGAAGAATGTGAAAAAATACTTAAAAAGGATTATCAAATCTCTAAAGGTAATTATTAAATGGCTTAAAATAATTAATTCATGACGGCTGTGATATTCAACTTGATGCCTCGTTCAAACACACACACATATTGTATCCCAATCAATGAATTTTTATTTTTTTATTTTTTTTGAAAACCCAGGAGAGTCCGGGGGACCGGTCCTATACTCCTAGATAAATTTATACAGGATAGGCAAGCGCATGATAGGAATCAAATCTGGATCTTTTTATCAAAACTCAAACTTCATTTCCACTGCGCAGTAGCCACAGACCCAATTAATGAATTGTTAGCCCATAACAGAATAAGATTACATCACATGCTATATGCACGCATGTAGCCTGCTAACGGATTATGAATTATGCACGCATATTGACGAATTATCTAAGGTACATTTAACTTTGCTAAAAAAGAATAAACTGCATCGCATGCTACAGTTATTCTAAAATTTGATTGAACCTTCACGTGAGTGGTGATTGATTATAGAGCCTGTGAAGTTTTCTGAGATGTTTTGCAGACTGATAATACACAACGAATGCCGTCAAGTCTACTAAGAGCTCTTCTAACAACTCACAGAGCTTTACTGGCATTCTCACGATATGCTCGGCTGTGCTCTACTGATGAACTGCCCAAGTTACTCCAACTGGATTGACTCGAGTTTGATTTGGTGTGCAAATGAGCTTCTAATTAGAAAAAGAAATGTAACTGTGATGCAGGAGAATGAGGAAGACATAGCATATGCTAAATCACAAATGCAATTTGTCTGACATTGTGAATGCGTGGATTGAATGGATAAGTCTGACGCATAACGTGATATATTTGAGATTGAGGGCGCCATCACACACGATGAAGCGTACGTACATGTAACGCATTGGAGTGTCGAATCTCGACACAAGTTAAGGTTGATGCAACAGGTAGACCTGTCAAAATATGACCCAACCCATTAACCCAACATATTTACCCTACTTATAAATGGATCGAGTCAACCCATTTATGGATATTATTAAATGGGTTATGGGTTGGGTTGACCCATTTTTAAAAGGATTATAAATGGGTAACTCATTTACCCATTTATTAAAAATATCAAATTTTAATATAAATTTAAAAAATAAGAATTTTGAACATACATTATAGTTTTTCATTTAAACTGACAGTTGTACTTAAAAATTAACAGGCCACCGCATCCTCATATTTGAATTCCGTCTAGTGCAGAAGCCGTTATTTTTTTGTTCAGACTGCAATAACTCCTTCGTTCTAACTCAGAATCGGACGAGACTTCGACCGATGAACTCCCACCTAAATTACGGACAGTATGGAACGCTCGGATACTTCATCGTGTGAACGCACACTGTAGTTCTTGGAACTGAGAGTTGTACTTAGAAAATAACAGAGTACCACATCCCCATATTTGAACTCCGCCTAGTGCAGAAGCCGCTGTTTTTTTTGTTCGAACTGCAATAACTCTTTCGTTCTAACTCGGAATCAGGTGCGATTTCGACCGATGAACTCCCACCAAAATTACGGACAGTATGGAACGCTCGGATACTTCATCGTGTGAACCCACACTGTAGTTCACTATGGAGACTGAGAGTTGTACTTAGAAAATAACAGGTTACCACATCCCCATATTTGAACTCCACCTAGTGCAGAAGCCGCTATGTTTTTTTCGAACTGCAATAACTCCTTCGTTCTAACTCGAAATCAGGCGAGACTTCGACTGGTGAACTCCCACCTAAATTACGGACAGTATGGAACACTCGGATACTTCATCGTGTGAACGCACACTGTAGTTCTTCAAGTGGACTGACAGTTGTACTTAGAAAATAATAGGCTACCACATCTCCATATTTGAACTCCGCCTAGTGCAGAAGCTGCTATTTTTTTTGTTCGGACTGCAATAACTCCTTCGTTCTAATAACTCTGAATCAGGCGGGACTTCGACCGATTAACTTCCATCTAAATTACGGACAGTATGGAACACTGAGATATTTTATCGTGTGAACGCACACTGTAGTTCTCCCAAGGGACTGACAGTTGTACTTGAAAAATAATAAGCCACCGCATCCCCGTATTTGAATTTTGATGAAAATTAGAATTTTAATTTTTTATCGGAACTCAAAACATAAAAATTAGAATTAGAATTATTTTATATTTATTTGTATTTTATTAGTCAAATTAAATTTAAATCTTTAAATGGGTTAAATGGGTAACCCGCTTATTAAGTGGGTTGGGTCATAAATGGATAAAAAAGAACGGGTCATAAATGGGTTGGATCAAACTCGATCTAACCCATTTTGATCCAACCCAACCCGTTTGACAGGCCTAGCAAAAAAAGAGGGCGAAAATGACCTTATCATACTAGATTTGAAAGACTATTTTGAACATTTCAAAAGCTTTAAAATGAAGTATCACAGGATATACGCCCTGAAATAAATGTGCTGTTTTTTAAAATGAACAATGAGTTAGTTCTTTCGTGCCAAGCAATTTACGATCCAACTTAAAGTTTACATTTGTACATAATACATACATCCAAACATATTACTTCAACATGCATACCAAGAATTAGGAGACTTTTAGGATTGGAGCTGCCACACGTACATGACTGCATATGTAGTCTAATTTATCTAAAAGCAAATCTTACAGTGTTTACCTATTTCGAGGGTTGGTGATTTAATTTGGAAGGACTATCTTCACAAAAAGCTTAGCTAAGCTGCTACTGTGCTACATGCATGTCATCCCCTGCTTTTTGTAAGATAATATGTTGCATGTCAACCATAACGAATAGTAAATAGATATATATCTATTAAATAATAGTAAAGCAGAAGAATTTCTTGCATTCTAATTAATTCTAGGATTTTTCTCTTCTCTCCTTAATTCTCTCAAGATATTTCATTTTCAAATCTCTATATAATTTATTATTACTATAATTATTACAGTGTTCTACTAATTCTTTATCGTATCATTTTATGTTTAAATATCAACATTTAATAATTTCTGCTATTATTTACAAAATTCTTCTCATATTTTTTGTATTTTTTACATTCAAGTCCACATGTATTTAAATTAATTATGTGATTTTAAATTTAAACTTTTGAAATAAATGCAATTAAATAATATTTGTTATTTGGTCTAATAACTACAAAAAACGACAATTTCATGTACTATTTGTCGATTTTTATTAACAAAAATGGTAAAACCAATTTTTCATTCAAGTCCATATAATTCAAATTTTCCCAATTATACATGAAAACAACCTTTAATTCTCTTACATTATTCTAAATTCAAATTCAGCCAATTTATTTCTTTTTAAAATTAGTATTTTACAATATAGAAACATATACATAAATTTTCTTTCTAAAGATGTTATTTTATTCCAAACATATACAATATTTTTTTTCTTTTTGAAATTGGTGCAATAGTGCTAACATATATAACGTTTTTTCTTTCTAAAATTGATGCGTCAAATGGATTTTTCACTATTGATAAAATTTATGTTTGTTAAGAATGACACCAAAATTAATAATAAGTGATGAATATTTTTATTTGGAAATTGAAAAAATAATTATATTTTTTGATAATATGTTTTATGAAAATGTTAAATTTTAATTATTTATTTCATATATTACGTTAATTAATAAATAAAAATATATGATAATTTAATTGAAAATTATATTTTTTGTAATTTATTGTCTTTTTGAGGTAGACCCTAACCATTTTTTGAAAATTTTTGTTGTAAAATACAGTTATCAAGGTATGAAACAATGGATTGAAAATAAGATTATTATTTTTACATTGTTGAAATAAAAATCTGATTTTTAGCGTTACACGTTTTATTTTCAGTTAATATTTCTTTTAGCTGTTTAATAGATAATTTTTTTATCGCTTTAATAATATCATTTACTTTATTTATTTACCGTAAGAGCCTAAAATACATTAAAATATATTGATCAATACTATTACACATTCAATTTTAGGTATTTTTGTCATTCTCTCAAGTAATATTTGATATCAATTTATATATTGTTTATCTTTTAATAAAATGTATTATATGCTAAATATCAAATTAAAAATCTATGTACATAAACATTTATCTATGGAAATGTATAATCATACTATTTTTAAAATTAAGAATACTAACCTCCATTAATTTGCCTAATAAATATAAATCCTAAAAATTGATAAATTAGCATATAATGTAATTTTATCTGTAAAAATAACAATTTAGTTTTTATCAAATATAAAAATACACGAATCACATAACAAAAATTACATTTGTAATTAGTTTAATGCATAACTCATTTATCTCAATAACTTCACCATATCATGCATAATAAATTTAAGTTTCAAAAATATTTATAAAACTATTTTTTTATAATATACCGTGTGCAACGCACGGGTTACACACTAGTATATATATATATTGCATGCCGACCTCCAAGATATCTACTAAAAAGCATGGCATCAAATCTCAACACCACTAAAATTTTGTGATAAGGAAGATGGAAAAGCTATCGTCTGAGCAAGAACTACTATTTTAACATTAAAGAAGAAAACTGGCACTATTTCTTAAGTCTACATATTTTCATTGTTGTCGGTGTTGACATGTAGAATGAGACTTTCTCTTTATTCTGGTCGGATTAATCATTTTTTGTTACAGAAGAATTTGAGTTACCAAAAAGAACTTAAAGTAAAATATTTACTCCGAACACACATAATAGAGCCATAGTCAGTCAAATGAAATCCAATTCACCAAATAATTTGATATGCGGAATGTTTAACAAAACTAAATAGAAAGCACATGATAAAAATAGTAATTAAAACAAGCAAATATGGCAAAATATGCAAGTAAACAAGATAATAATCACAGACAATGACAAAAACTACGTAATAAACAGAAAAATAACTCAAATTTTTTTTTACTAACATGCACAGAAAATGGATCGAAAAAAAAACAATTTTAAAACAATCACAAGCCAAAGTAACTCAAGACCAATGTAATCAAAATAAAATACAATATTATGTATACCATAAGCATGTCAAATTACAAAGACATTGATATGCAAAACTTATTATTAAACAACCACATATTATCACAAAACCAATATTTAATGTGAATGATGGTGTTTTAGTATTTATACAGGATTAATTTTATAAATTATCTGATGTGAAACTAATCTCAACACGTCTGCACGTGTGACGAACCATCAGCCAAATACATGGACATTCGTATAAGTTGACATAAGACAAGTGTGGCTGTTAAGCACACACAATTAAACCCGTTCTGATATCATGTTAAAGAAATGCATATTATCACAAAATCAATTGAAAATGTAAGGAGTGACGTCTTAGTATTATATGAGATTTATTTTATAAATTATTCGATATGAGACTAATCTCAACGCTTATTAAACCATACATTGAGGGTCGATTCTACTGTGAACTCAGCACCAAACGTAGAAAATTTATTGACCAAATCCTAGTAATCATTTATAAAATCTTTGCCGGAATTGTATAAGATCATTAAAACATGACAATGCGATCTCACATAACAATTACAAAATGTTATAGAACACAATTAGCAATAGGATAACGTTTGTCACCTACAAAAACAATTACACCATAACATGTCCCAATAAGAAACGTAACTATCAAATACATATCTTATGTCGACGGTATAAACGAAGGAAGTGAATATTTCACTTAATCATTGTATTATAAAATTAATAATTGAAATAGAAATACAATTTTTTGATCCAACCACGAAGTTCTCAAAATACCCATATATGTGTCGGAAGTTTTCTTCAATAGCAAATAGATTTGATTTAGAAGAAGATGGATAAGAGGTTGGAGAAGAAAAAAAATACTTTTTTTTTTCATATGAGAAAAAAAACTTTATTACTAAACTTTATTACAATAGTTTATAGTTTTTTTCTTATATTTCTCTTTTTTCTTACATCCTAAATGAGTGAATTCACATCTATTTATAGGAGTTTACATCTCAAAAAGACAGTGAATATTCACTTAATCTAATGGTTCTCCGTAAATATCTCCTAAATATTCTCTAATATAATTTCAAATATATTATTTCATAAATATCTTCTAAATATTCTCTCATACAATTTCAAATATATTATTCTATATATTCTAGATTTTATATATTTCCTATATGGAAAAATATAGATTAACAAAATCAAGTTTATTTCCAACACCCCCTGTAAACTTGATTTTGCAATACCAAGTAATGCTTGAAATCTTTATATTTTACGTGATTCGGTAGGAATAGAGATATTATCCAAACTTTCTTCATCGCGTTGACCTTGTTACCAAACGTCGAGATCTTCAATGCAATTTCACGGATTCTTGTTTACGTCTTTCATTTCGTCCTCCATCATTACAATAGAATTTTCCATAAAGTAAGCGTTTTAACATCCGTCGTGTTTCAGTATCATAATTTTTGAATGAGTCGTGTATTTTATCTTTATATTCTTTCATAACTTCGTTCTTGCATTTTTTGACTAATCCAATTTCTATTTCCTTAACATTCTCCTTTCCATTTCTTCAGATTTTTGCTCATATTTCAAATCTCTTCCAAGCTCTTGAATTTCTTCTCCTTGATTTATGTCTTCTTCGTTTTCATCCCGTTTGCTTTCGGGCTCTTCATCATTTACGTCATCTTCGCATACTTTATTTTCTTCATGCTCTTCTTTTTCATCTTCTATACGTTTTCTTTCAATTTTTCCTCCTCAAAGTTCAATAATTTTTTTGCATCTTTCTCCTTCTCTCTATTCATCCATTCCTCTTTCTCATTAATCAGATTATCTTCTTCTATTATTTTTGCATTATTATTTCCATATATTTTTTTCAATATATTCCACGACTCTTTTGCAGAACTTTCTTCAAGCATATGATCATACGCTACTTTATAAATGTTAACGCTAAAAATGTACGCTAACACCCCAGTGTGAGTTGTGATATAGCGAAAGCACTACCCGTTGGTACGAGAACTAAAAACAAGCAGAAAATAGTAAAGAGGCAACAATTTTTATAGTGGTTCGGCTCAAAGTCAAGCCTACGTCCACTTAATCTCTTCTATTACTGATTTGATTACAAACTTTACAATAATTCTTCAATTACAACACAATTAAGACAGGTTGTTAGAACTTTGATGGAGAAAGGCTCTTTGAATTCATGTTGAATGAACTTCATCTTTTCCGAAGTTTCTTTGAAGTGTCTTTTGCATTTGAAGTATTGGAGCAAGTGTAGAAGTAGTGAAAACAGCAAAGTCTTGGCGCTCCAAAAAATCCCCCCTCCAGTGCGGAGTAGGCGAGGTATTTATAGGGGAGTTTCGGAGTTAGGTCGTTTTGGTGTAGGTCGTGGGCGGCTTAGGAGTTGAGTTAGGTCGCGGGCGACCTAATGGGTACGGGTTACGACTTATAGTGGGTGTATTTGGCCATTTGCATTGGCTGGTAGGTCGCAGCGACCTATGGGGAATGGAAGGCGACTTATATGCTGGGGCATTAGGCGGAGCGACTTAGGATAGACTTGGGAGAAGCAGCGACCTAATATAGGTTGGAGCGACCTATATACAAACGACATAAGGAGACGCGGCTTATTTAGGTGCAGCTGTGGGCTCATAACCCGCTAGTTCGCTAGGTTGCTACCTCATTGAGTCGTTGTAGTGTTCAACCCACTGTCGTGTTTGAGTCGCTATGCCGTTGATCTGTTTAGGTCGCTTAACCCGTTGAAAGTCGCTGGGAGGTTGAGTCGTTAACTTATTGCAATGTTAGCTCACCAGATGATATAGGTCGTAGGTCGCTTGGAGCTGTGAATAGTTAAGTCGCTTGGGGCTTTGGGGTAGTTAACCCATTGTTATGTTAGGTCGTTTAAGTCGCCAGCTTTTCTTAAGCAGTTGAGTCGCCATTCAGAAAAGGGATTAACACTTGCCCCTCGAAGTACATGCCTAGGTTATAGGTCGTGTGCTTCGATTTAACCTTGCTAAGTCGTGGGTGACTCAAGGATCTTGCTAACTCGCGCGCCTATTCATCCTCCCCTTTTTCTTCTATATAAGCCGCTAAGCCGTTTCACCCTCTTCACTTTACTGTTTATCATTTTGCCGCCATTGTTGCATTCAAGATCAAGAGCTAAAGCGAAATTCCCTTCCTCGTATCTTCGATTATCATTTTCAACAGAAAATCTAGGTAAATCAGATCATCTGACCATCGTGTTCACCATTGATTCTCCCATAACCAATTTCACGCAATTTTTATTACCATGCTGAAAGATTATACCCCGACTCACCTTTCGATCATCGTCGAATGTTGGTAATTGCGTTATTCTCGAAAAATGAATCGACTTAGGGTTTCATGAAGTTATTGGGTGAATGTGTAGTTTTTGGAGTTGATCATGGGTTTTGGGAGTTTGGAGGAGACGAGGAGGTTTTGGGTTAACGGATTTCGGGTTATGTTGTGGCGTTTCTGGTGAAGTAAAGGGGATGAACACGTGGCAATGTGTGAGTGGAGAGCAGGACTTAGGTTTATAGTAGAAGAGAGCTCGGTATTTCTGGGATACCCTTAGGGCAACCTAGGGCATGAGGCGAATTAATCATGTAGAGCGACTTACAGAGTTGAGCGACCTATGAGTCTTGATGACTTAGGGAGTCTGAGCGACATATGGGCCTGGAAGCTTAAGGAGCCTGAGCGACCTATGAACTTTGGCGACCTAAGGGAGTCTGAATGGCTTAGAGAGCTTGCGACTTAAGCTAGGTCGTTGGAACATGGCACATGAATAACTTTTTGAGTGACATAGTCATCCTACGACTTAACTTAGGTCGTTAGAGCTCAATGGAATAACTTAAGAACTCAAGCGACTTAGGATATATAGTATACTGCTTCAGAAGAGATAACTCCCTTAACGACCCATCTTTGGGTTGCACCATAATTTGGGCGAGTTAACTTTTTATGGCATAACCTTTAGGTCGCTCTTGTACTTGGACAAGCTAAGACTTAAGCACATTCGCCTTGTCGTGACTTAAAGCCTTATAGCCTTAACCCGTGACCTCCTACCTTGCCCATGCCTTATCATTCCATGATATTGGACAATATGAACAGCATAAGTTGAACAAGATAAAGTATCGCACTGCTTAATTCGTAAAATGTGACTAGACCTTTAACTTGATCTGCTTGCTTGAACTTTCAACTACCTCTAAACAGATTGCACCAACATTTGATTATTAATAACCTGTTATTATAATGCAGAAAACTAGGACGAATATACTCATCATCGACTGCCCACATCGAGTGATGGATTAGGTCAAAGAGATAATATTCTACTTAAGTAAAATAATATGAATCCAATTAAAAATGAAATGCTGTGAATCAACTGACTTAAATGAAGCATCAACGAAAAATTCATACAGTTATAACTGCTTATCGCTGAATATTATCTGCATTGATACTACACTTAATTTTGATCCAATCACAAGCCTTGAATCTTCCTGAATTGACGTGCGCCAACCAGTATTATTTCAAGTTTTACTTTATTTGTTATTTCAGTAGCTTTGCACAACACTTCACATGCTTTTAGGAAACGTGCACCTTCATATTTGAATATCCGGTTCCTTGTGTAGAATGGCTTCTCAACAAGTGCGAGAAGAGATAGTAGAGCGGGCTGATGAGGTTTTCCCAATTGCTGACCCTTTGGAGAATCCTCCGGAAAGAGTTTCAACTACATTGAACCAACGGGCTTTCAGCCAGCTATGTATTCAATTCGGCATTGCTGAAGTGGATGCTCTGCTTCCTGGGGTAAATGACACTGCCGATAGGCCGCCACCTGGCTTCATTGCAGTCAATCGTCAAATGTGTCTGAATGGAGCTATTCCCCCCTTCAACGATTTTCTTAGAACACTCCTCCTTAGACTAACTATTTCTCCATTCCAGTTGCACCCTAATGGCTATGCCATTTTGATGGGGTTGTGCGTACTATTTAGGAGGATGCTTAACCGCCTCCCAAGCTTCGAGGAGATCTGCTATTTTTGTTCATTCGGGAGGAACAAAGATTACCCTTCCATTACTCTTGTAAGGAGCCAAAGAAACCACAAGCTGATTACGGATCTTCCCGAGAGCGCTCATGGGTTTTTAAACCAGTTCTTCTTTGTCCGTTGCCCCTCGGGATTCTAAAGTATCTGGAGAGTAGGAAGTAAGACTACCTATCTCCGATTACTTCATTTCTGAGCCTTTCAAAATTCGAGTCGTCTAGTGCTAACTTCATTCTTTACTTTTGCAGCACTTCCTCCTTCCTCTAAAGATTCTAGTCACAAATCGACTTTCGAAAGATTGAGTGCCGTAGCTATCAATGAGAGAAGTATTAAGTTTCTACAGAAGAACGAATTTTTGCACCAATTCGGACTCTTGCACTCTTCTCGATCTATTCAGTCCCGTGATGCCCCCAGTTCTCAAGTAGGAGCGTCAGATGCCCCAGCCTCCATAGAGGAATTTGCACCGAAGGACCTATTGTAGAGACTTCATTAGTGAAATGCTCTAGTTCCGCTGACGGTGTGGGATTATCTGGCAAATCTAAACTTTCCCCAGTTATTGAAGAAGAGGAATTTCCTCAAAATTCTGGGAAGGCTACTAGAGAAGCTGATGAGGAAGCTGAGAAAGAAAGTTCCGTTACGAAGAGTGTAAAACGTGCTGAAGAGGGCACTGCTGATATGACCCATTTCGTTGGGCATGATGGTGATGATATCTTTGGAGGACTGAGCGATCTTATGGTGACTTCCCATGAGCTCTTTAAAGATAACACCACCACTTCTAAGCTTGTTTCTCCAGCAATCGAAGCGACATCCATCCTGCGATCAATTCCATCAACCCAAGAGTTGACTCCTGCTGCATAAGCCGACATCACTCCTAAGCCAAAGAGTGGTTTGTAACTTGACGCGCGTAGTTCGCACGCCACACACACTTAGGATTTTTGGAAATTATGCGCATCTAGCTTCTTTATTTCGAAGATTTCTAAATTTTGTCTCTTCTTCACTTTCAGGTTCTCCCATGGGATGCAGCAGCTCATATTACGATGACTTTCAACGCTATGCGAGGCATGATTCTTATGACCCCAGGCGCTATCTTTCTGCCCCTAGGGGGACTGATGAGGAAAGAGCAGCTAGGAAAGCTCGCGAAAGGCAGGCTTATGAGGAGCGTTATGGAAGAAGAGACGACCGACATGACTCTTACCAGAGGGATGATGACTCCCATAAGAGAAAGTCTCATGACGATAAGGGGAAGAGTCATGTAGCTGAAGATTCAAGCAAGCGAGCCAAGCTCAGCGAAAAGTCTACATCTGAAATTTCTAAAGTGCCTGCTGCTTCTATCTCTCTAGACATCCCTTCTAGCTCTCCTGCCCTTAAAAGAGCTGAAATTCAAGCAATCATTAATAGGCCTCCTTATTAAGTTGAGAAGCCACCGTTTGCACTCCAAAGCCGATTTACGCATTGGTGTTTGAAAGGAGTACGTTTTGATCTGGACTTGGTTCCAATTGATAAACAAGCCATGTTAAGAAATCTCGACGCTGTCAAGCTTGATATTGAAAGAATGTCCAGTTGGCAAAAACTAGTTGAGGAGCTTCAAAGAGTAAATCGTTTAAATCTCGAGGCTATGCTGACCATGGAAAGCGATAAGTCTGAGTGGCTAAAAGTTCTTGATCAGCATGATACGGAGATGAAGAGCATCACTGCCTATAACGAGAAACTTGAGGCTGAAATCAAGAAGCTTAAAGATGATCTTGCCGCCTCTTCCACTTCTTATACTCAAATGGAAGAGGTTCTTCAAAAGCAAGTAAGAGACGCCCACGCTACTCAACGAGATGCTGAGGCTAAACTTGAGGCGGAGCGGAAAATCGTGGAAATCTACCGCAATGATGCTGCTCAGCTGCGGGAAAAGACTAACTCCCAAGATTTGGAGATTACAATATTAAAGGCCCAGCTTTCTAAGGCTGAAAAGGAGCGTGATGAGGCCATCGCTGGAGAAGCAGCAGCTGAACACTCATATAAGGCGACTAAGGCCAACGTTAGCTCCACTCTATTCGAGTTTTATGTTCTCAGCGTCTTGGGGCGTGGTAGTCTTTCATTTTTGGGCCCAAAGTATGAGGTTACCCTGGTTGAAGTATGGGAGGCAGCAGTGAAATGCTTAGAGATGCTGGCTACGCTGAGGAGGATTTTGAGGCTTATTATATGGATGATGAGGGTCGTGCCGCCCTTGCCAGAGGTAGGCCTGTCAATGGTACGGGTTTCGGCCCGAGCCCGGTCCGAACCCGCCCTATTTATGCGGGTACGGGTTTTGCCTTTTACTACCCAGGTCCGAGCCCGGCCCGAACCCGCTCTATCCGGGTCGGGTACGGTTTTATCAAAACCCGGCCCGGTTAGGATCTGATCGGACTATCAGTTTTTCATCGTATCAAAACATGAGTGCGTATGTTATTTATTTACCATTTTGTTTGTTTACATGTAGATGTTTTTGCATACTTTTGTTATGAGCTTGACTACATCATCGTCCAATTTATATGTTAACATTGTTTGTATACAAATTTTACCAAAGTTGAAGTTTTAAAATATGGTAACATAAATATTCTGAGTTAGGTATATAGTTATTACTCAGCGGGCTTAAAAAGCCCGATGGGCCGGGCTCGGATATTGGGTTGAAATACCCTGTGGGTTCGGGCCGGGCTCAGGTTTTAATTATTGTAATTTGACTCGGGTCCGGGTTTTATAATACCCGGACCGAACCCTGAACATTGACAGGTCTAGCCAGAGGGAAAGAACAACTTGCCAAGGAACGAGCCGAACCGGCGAAAGGAGAGCATCTAGGGAAGGCACCTTTGGCCGACCCAACTCGTCCTTCGGCTTCGGTCGACATCGATATTATTGGCTCCAGTTCCCACTCTCCGCCTCTTGCCAAAGTCGAAACCGAAACTACAACTGCTCATGCCGAAGACAAGGCCCAAGAAGATACCCAAGCCCAAGATTTTGAAATTGACGTGACAAAGCCAATCTCTCTAGGTAACTTCAACACTGATCCAGCTCAAGTGGACTACTCGTTTGCTTCACATGAGCTCGATGAACTTCTTGCTTATTACTTAAGCCTCGACGTGCCACTATCTCCTCTCTTTGCAAGGAATACTGATGTTTAACTTTTCTTCTTCTGTAGTGAAAAAAACAAGTGTTGTACAGGCTTCGTCTCCTCTAGTTGTTGCCCCTCCACCTCTTCAAGTTACTCCTTCTTCTGCTTCTCAACTGGGGTCGCAAGAAGAACAAATAGGAGCTCTTCAAGGCTTAGATGACCCGGCCGCTTCACAAGAGCAGAAAGCTGAAGAACTTGAGGAGGGTGAGAGGACCCCGGAGAAATTTACTGCCGATGATACAAAGCTGATTGATCTTATCACTCCAGGCAACGAATCTTCTTCAAAGAAGAGGGGAAAGCGTGGAATTTCGAAGAAAAAGAAGGGCACTTCTGCTAGCGATGAGAAAGCAGAAGGGGACCCAATTGCACCTCTTTCTCCTTCTTCCCCGACTCGTTCCGGCCGACTCAATAAGTTAACCATTAGGCCAGTCGAGGGCTTCAAAGGTGGCAGGAAGAAGAAGTAATGAGTCTGGTTTTATCCTTCTTGTTCTGCTTCTTTGCTTTTTGCTTGTATCTAAAGACTTGTATCGACCAGAGATTGTGCGGGTACCGGCCCCCGCTTTTTGAAACCTGCACATGTATACAAATCTCTTAGAGTATGGAATAGAATGACTCTTTTTACTTGTACAATCTTTTGTCTGTATTTGTGAATGCATTTATTCCTTATTTTCGCACAAGTTTCTTTATTTTCTTTGTATGATACTACAGTGAGCTCGTGGTATGCTGCTTGAGCGTTGCTTTTATTAATGTAGCTATATTGCCCCCATACCACGGCTTATTGCAATCTTCTCCATTTTGAAAAGACTTGTACTCTTACTATGGAGAATAATTCTTCCATTTTGAGGAAATATTATTCTTCTCTAGTAGAGTGTGCCTTGTATCGGAGAAGTTTTCCCTTTTTTTTAGAAAAAAGTTTTTACACTTCAACTTTCGGAGATGGTCACTTTTATTTTTGAGAAGTGGATTCCTCTACGCAGTGAAGCGGGCCTCCGAAAAGGTCTTTTGTTTGCCTGAAAGTTACTTCTCACAGTTAAATGGATCCACGGGGCGGACGCAAGCTACTTATTTGGATGTTCGTTTGTACGGACGATCACAATTTGTTAGCAAGAGCCTGGTGCCTTCATTTTGGGAAGGTGCCCCTTCGGTGGTTCCACCAACCTTTTTGTTTGAGAAAAACATTTCGTTTTTCGGCGTGCCTTGTTGGAGGGCTTTCTTTGGCACTTCAACTTTTTTGGGGAAGAATGTTCTCATTATGGAGAAATTGATTTTCCCTTGAGAGTAGAAGTGTGCCTCCGAAGAGGGCTTTTTTGTTTGCCTGAAAGTTACTTATCACAGTTAAATGGATCCATGGGGCGGACGCAAGCTACCTAATTGGATGTTCGTTTGTACGGACGATCATAATTTGTTAGCAAGGGCCTGGTGCCTTCATTTTGGGAAGGTGCCCCTTCGGTGGTTCCACCAACCTTTTTGTTTGAGAAAAACATTTCATTTTTCGGCGTGCCTCGTTGGAGGGCTTTCTTTGGCACTTCAACTTTTTTGGACAAGAATGTTCTCATTATGGAGAAATTGATTTTCCTTTGAGAGTAGAAGTGTGCCTCCGAAGAGGGCTTTTTTGTTTGCCTGAAAGTTGCTTCTCACAGTTAAATGGATCCACAGGGCGGACGCAAGCTACCTAATTGGATGTTCGTTTGCACAAACGATCACAATTAACTAGCAAGGGCCTGGAACCTTCACTTTGGGAAGGTTCCCCTTTGGTGGTCCCACCAACTTTTTGTTGAGAGACAAGATTCCATTTTGGCTGTTTTTGTCTGCTTGCCCATGTCTTTTCACCATCTGTCCCTCAGCGATTCCTCGTTATCACCTCTAAGTACATGTTCCTTTCTTTTGCAGGTTGTTTGATTTTTCCAGAGAAGTGTACTTCATTGTTAAGTGAATCCACGGGGTAAGCGCAAGCTACTTAACCGGATGTCTGTCTGCACAAACGATCACAATCAGTTAGCAAGGGCCTGGAACCTCTACGTTAGGAAGGTGCCCCTTTGGTGGAATCACCAACTGCTTGTGAGAAGCACTTCTTATGTAGGAATTGAATCTGGAATTTTTGTGGCTTGACCTGTGTTTGTTGAGTGATTTGTAGGAATCGCTTGGCCTTATGATGTGTTGAATAGGTAAGTTTTGCTTTGATAACCTACAATATTAAATCGACATTTTAGCAACATATTTAAGATATTTGCACATCGAAATGAGACAGGCATTTTATCGTAGTAGAGAACACAAGATTTATAGTGGTTCGGCTAAGAATTGGGCCTACATCCACTTTATAGTTCTTATTATTGATTCATATTGATTTTACAATGACTTACAATACAAGAATGATACATCCGCAATCATTTTACAAATTTAAGCATAGCTTCTAAGTAAAATATGGACGCAAGTGATTGCTGTTCCAGGCTCTCGGAATTGGATCTCCTTCGACAGTTGTGAGCTTGAAAGTGCCATCAAGAAGTTTTTTGCCTATGACATATGGCCCTTCCCAGTTTGGCCAGTTCTTTTTCCCGAATTTTACCTTTTGCAATCCCGATGTTAGAAACAATATGTTGTCTAATTAGACCACGAATTACAAATGTTTGGAAAAGCCTGCCCTTTGATTTCACCTGTTTCAGCTTGCGCTTTATAAATAGCTTCAGCACAAAATAAGAAACGGTCTCTCCAACGCATAAAAGGCTAGGATTTTCAATGCGGGATATAAAAACATATCTCTCCACAGCACCTGTGCTAACTACTCTATGGTTTGGGTCTTTAGCGGGTCCAAACACTCTTGTTGCTGTCATGACCCTTTTCAAGACTAGATCCCCAATTTCAAAGCTGAGTTGGCGAACTTTAGAATTGAAGTGCCTGGCTATCCTTTGCTGATGAGCTGCAACTCTGAGCTCAGCCTCTTTCCTTCTTTCATCAAGCAAGTCAAGTGCTTCAAGTTGCAGCTTTTCATTTTCAGCTTGGTTGAAATGAATTCTCCTGTGTGAGGGGACCTCTATTTCCACTGGAATCATTGCTTCTGATCCATATGCTAATGAGAATGGAGTGTGCCCGGTCGCAGTTTTGTGGGTAGTTCTATATGCCCAAAGTGCTAGTGGCAGCTTATCTACCCAACCACCTTTTGCTTTTTCCAGCTGTTTTTTGATGGTTGATTTGATAATTTTGTTCATTGCTTCCACTTGCCCGTTTGCCTACGGATGAGCCACTGATGAGAAGCTTTTTTGGATCTTGAATCGCCTGCAAAAGTCCTGGAATTCTTCGCTTTCGAATTGGGTACCATTGTCTGTGATTATCTTCTAAGGCACACCATACCTGCAAATGATATTTTTAGTCACAAAGTTTATCATCTTTTTAGAGGTAATAGTAGCCAATGCTTCAGCTTCAGCCCATTTAGTGAAATATCAACAGCAACAATAGCATATTTGATTCCGGACTTGGCAATCTGCAAAGGCCCAATGAGATCTATCCCCCAAATGGCGAATGGCCATGGACTAACCATCTGTGTTAGCTCGATGGAAGGTGCTCTTGGGATTTTTGCAAATCTCTGGCATCTGTCACACTTTCGGGAGTAGCTAGCAGCATCTCGATTAATATCTGGCCAAAAATACCTATAGCGGAGAATTTTCTTCGCAAGAGTTTGGCCACCTGAATGATCCCCACACTCTCCTCTGTGCACCTCAGCTAAAATTGTCTTAGCCTCTTCCTTGGTTACACATCGGAGTAATGGCATCGAGAATCCTTGTCTGTACAAATGGCCGTCTTGAATTACATATCTCGGGGCTTTTCTTAACAGCTTCTGGCGCTCTTTGAGTTTTCTGGCAGGGAGCCGTTGAGTAGATATTCCTTGATCGGGGTCATCCACGACTCCTGCTCTTGAGATACAGCCATAATCCAGTCAATATCCATCTCATCAGTACTTAGAGCTGAAAAGACTTCCATAGGAACCAATCCTAATAATTGAGCTTCGCCAGAGCTTGAATATTTTGCGAGAGAATCTGCCTTCATGTTCTCTTCCCGGGGTATATGGCTTATTGTATAATGATCAAAATCATCAAGAAGCTCCCAGGCCTTTGACAAGTAAGCAGGCAGATTTCCTCCTTTAGTTTGAAACTCTTTCTTGACTTGGCATACAATAAGCTGGGAATCACTGAAGATCTGCAATACTTTGATGTTCAGTTCTTTAGCAATCTTCAAGCCGGCAACAAGAGCTTCATATTCTGCTTCATTATTTGTCGAAGGAAATTCTAATCTCAATGCATAGCACAATGACCGCCCTTCGGGGGTTTCAAGCACAACCCCAGCTTCAGAACAATAGTCATTTCTTGCACCATCAACATATAATTTCCATCAGATCGGGATGTCATCAGTCACCTCTTCCTCACTGCCACCTTTATCTGTGTATTCTGCAATGAAATCTGCTAACGCTTGTCCATTGACTGCTCTTCGGGGATGGTAGGTGATATCGTATTGGCTGAGTTCAATATTCCACTTCAGAAGACGACCCGAAGTTTCAGGGCGACATAGGACTTGCTTTAGAGGTTGATCAGTGAGGACTTTAATAGGATGAGCCTGGAAATATGGCCTCAACTTTCTGGACGCAATCAACAGACAATAGGCGAGCTTTTCTAGCTTTAAATAATTCATCTCTGCCCTAGTAAATCTTTTGCTGATGTAATAAACCAGACGCTGAACTTTTGCATCTTCCCGTACCAATGCTGCACTGAGAGCATGAGATGAAACCGCTAAGTATATGAAAAGATCTTCACCATTGCTGGGCTGAGAAAGTACTGGAGGCATTTCCATGTGACGAATCAGTTCATCAAAAGCTTTCTGACATTCAGAAGTCCATTTAAAGTTTTTCTTTCCTTTTTCAGAGTGTCAAAGAAGGGAATGCATTTATCAGTGGCCCTGGAAATAAACCGACTCAAAGCAGCGACTTTCCCGTTGTGGCTTTGCAATTCCTTCTTTGTTCTAGGGGCTTTGACTTCTCTTAAAGCAGTAATCTGAGCAGGATTAGCTTCGATGCCCCTAGCACTCACAATGAAACCCAAGAATTTTCCGGACTCTACCCCGAATGAACATTTTAGAGGATTTAGCTTCATCCCATACTTTTGGAGGACCGTGAACATTTCTGCCAAATGATCCATGTAGTCTACTGCCTTCTTCGATTTCACCAACATATCATCAACATATACTTCCATAGTCTTGCCAATCTGGGGTTTGAACATGGCATTAACAAGTCTTTGATAAGTTGCCCCCGCGTTCTTTAATCCGAAGGCATGACTTTATAGCAGTAAAGACCAACATCAGTGATGAAGCTCGTGTTCTCCTGATCTGGCTCATGCATCATGATTTGATTATATCCTGAGTAAGCATCCATAAAAGACAATAATTCATGCCCGGCTGTTCCATCCACCAACTGATCAATCCTGGGCAACGGGAAATAGTCTTTGGGGCATGCTTTGTTCAAGTCTGAAAAGTCGATGCATACTCTCCACTTCCCATTTGCTTTTTTTACCAACACCGGATTAGAAACTCAATTTGGATAAGTGGATTCTCTGATGAAGCCATTTTCCATGAGCCGATCTACTTCTTCTTTTAATGCTGTCAACCTTTCAAGACCCTGGGTTCTTCTTTTCTGTTTTACGGGTGTGAATTTTGGATCAATATTCAAAGCATGCACTGCGATTTCTGGAGATATTCCACACATGTCGGCATGACTCCAAGCAAATACATCCAGGTTTGCTTTCAAGAATGATATTAGCATATTCTGAACCGTCACACCGAGTTGTGAACCTACATTCAGCACCTTGTTTGGATCATTCAGGTCAACAGGTATTGGCACCGTCACTTCCACCAGCACCACTCTACTCTCCCCTGCACTGGTTTTTCTGGGATCAATCTCTTTTCGTGCATCACTATACTCACCAGTGCAGGGTCCACCCCGTAATTGCTACAAGGTGGGCTCTTTGATGCGGAGCGGAACTGCCGCACCCTTACCCATTTCTCTTTTCTTTCTTTCCCGTAACTCTATGAGATAGCATTCTCGCCCGGCATTTTGGACCCCCTTCACAACACCGACGCCATTATCAGTGGGGAATTTCATAGTCAGGCACCATGGGGCGAGAATGGCCTTGAATGCGGCAAGAGTCGGTCGACCTAAGAAGGCATTGTAAGCGGAGAATTCACCAACAATCACAAAAGTTTGTTTTCGGACCACCTTCTTTTCCCCTTCTCTAAGCTCTACAAATAAGTCAATAGTCCCAATAGGCTGTTTTAGTTCTCCAGTGAACCCAATAATTTTCTATGAGGAAGCTTGGACATCAGCCATGGGAATTTTCATCTGATCAAATGTCTTTCTGAAGAGGATATTGCAAGAGGCGCCGCAGTCAACAAGCACCCTTCTTACAATGGCTGATCCGATGCCTGCAGATATTACCAAGGGATCCATGGTAGGAGCCTCAACACCAACAGAGTCTCTAGCCCGGAATATGATGTCATCGTTAAAAGTTCTTTACTGTTTTAAAGGTGTAGCATCTTCCAAGACAAAAACATTTTCTTCCGCCAGGGCATATCTCAAAGCGTGAGCATATCTCTTCATCTCACCCCAACTTCTGCCCGCTGGGTGAGGGCCCCCTGTGATAACATTAATGACAAGCCTCTCAGATTCCTGCGCTGCAGTCCTCTTACCTGAGTCGGATTGATGAGCAGGAACTTGCTGCCCCTGAGTAGATGAGGTCGGGTCACTTCTGTTTCTCTTTACATATTGTTGTAGTTTATTCTGTCTCAACAGCTCTTCAATCAAATTCTTTAAATGGCGACATTCATTAGTGTCGTGGCCAGGTTGATTGTGGAACCGACAAAATCTCCCATTATGCACAACATTTTTCCCAGGCTTCATCTCAGGTGGTTTGGGGTATTCGACAGTATCCTTGGTTGCGAAAAAGATATTTTCTGGAGTATCAGTTAAGGGAGTAAAATCTGAAGGTTTAAAGTAGCGAGTTTTCTTCACATCTTTCTACTCTTTCCCACCGTCATTCTCCCTCTTTTGGCCACCAGATTCCTTTTTGTTAGAAGCAAACCCCCAATCACTTTCATCTTCCTCCCTTTGCATGTTGTCCTTCATAATTTGTCGAATCATTCCCGAGAGGTATTCCTCATCGTTTAGAGGCCCCGCGGGACAGACATCAGCTACTTTTTCGGAAGTTTGCCTGGACAAACGTTCACGAAGAGTTGGCTGCAGCCTTGAACCTCCATCTTGGGGAGGTGCCCCTTCGGTGGTGCCAACTGCCCTTTGAGGAATACTTTTCCCTTAGGAACCATGAACATCCTCAGCAAAGGTTTCTTCATTATTTTCTAGTTGCTAGTTAACTCCAAGCAAAGCATTCAACTTGTCCAACATCAAAGTGTTCTGGATTTCCATTTGTTGATACAACCCAGACACTACAGCATCCAATTCCGCCCTTGTGATTCCAACACTTGGAGCCGCTTGATCTGACGCGGGAGAAGTGGCGGTATTGTCATGAGCATTTCCAGATCTAGTAGATTTACGTTTCCTTTCAGGAGCCATAATTTCGGATAGACTTCTTGTTCTTAGGGAGAGTCTTTCCACAAATCTTTGTGAAACAATAATGAGAGCACCCCTGAGTTTAGTTCTCAGTGAAAGAACCAAAAATGTTAACGCTAAAAATGTACACTAACACCCCAGTGTGAGTTGTGATATAGCGAAAGCACCACCCATTGGTACAGGAACTAAAAGCAAGCAGAAAATAGCAAAAAATAGTAAAGAGGCAACAATTTTTATAGTGGTTCGGCTCGAAGTCAAGCCTACGTCCACTTAATCTCTTCTATTACTAATTTGATTACAAACTTTACAATAATTCTTCAATTACAACACAATTAAGACAGGTTGTTAGAACTTTGATGCAAAAAGGCTCTTTGAATTCATGTTGAATGAACTTCATCTTTTCTGAAGGTTCTTTGAAGTGTCTTTTTCATTTGAAGTGTTGGAGCAAGTGTAGAAGTAGTGAAAACAGCAAAGTCTTGGCGCTCCAAAAAATCCCCCCACCAGTGCGGAGTAGGCGGGGTATTTATAGGGGAGTTTCGGAGTTAGGTCGTTTTGGTGTAGATCGTGGGCGGCTTAGGAGTTGAGTTAGGTCGCGGGCGACCTAATGGGTATGGGTTACGGCTTATAGTGGGTGTATTTGGCCATTTGCATTAGCTGGTAGGTCGCAGCGACCTATGGGGAATGGAAGGCGACCTATATGCTGGGGCATCAGGCGGAGCGACTTAGGATAGACTTGGGAGAAGTAGCGACCTAATATAGGTTGGAGCGACCTATATACAAACGGCATAAGGAGACGCGGCTTATTTAGGTGCAGCTGTGGGCTCATAACCCGCTAGGTCACTAGGTTGCTACCTCATTGAGTCGCTGTAGTGTTCAACCCACTGTCGTGTTTGAGTCGCTATGCCATTGATCTGTTTAGGTCGCTTAACCCGTTAAAAGTCACTGGGAGGTTGAGTCGTTAACTTATTGCAATGTTAGCTCACCAGATGCTATAGGTCGTAGGTCGCTTGGAGCTGTGAACAATTAAGTCGCTTGGGGCTTTGGGGTAGTTAACCCGTTGTTATGTTAGGTCGTTTAAGTCGCCAGCTTTTCTTAAGCAATTGATTCGCCATTCAGAAAAGGGATTAACAATAAACGTTCTCACTCATCACAACACGAGCAAGATGGTCATTCCATTATAATTTCGCAAATGCTTTCTTGTCACACATGCTCTCCAAATCATTCGTCCATTCATAACCATTTTCAACAATCTCTCATAATCCTTTAGAGATTAACTCCTCTTTCTTTTCCTTGTAAGTCGGCAGCAAAATATCATCTTCTTGACTTCTTTTATCAATGTAATTGACCTTCTCTTCAACTTTATTATTACTTGAAGCTCTACATTCAGAAGCATAATGTCCAAAATTTTCACAATTGTAACATTTAACGTGTGACTTGTCATACCTTGACTTTTAATTTCCTCTCCCATGACCTTTTATTGATCTTTCTCCTCTTTGGTCGTTGTTGTCATTGTTGTTGTCGTTATTGAGTCTCCAACCTCAGCTGTAACCGTATCCACGACCTCATCCTCCTTGACCATAACCTCTTTTTTGTTGGCTTCGCTTACTTTCTTCCTTTTTTGAATCAATCCGTGTCTTACGTACTTGCTTCACAATCTCTTCCTTTTTCTTTTCTTCATAAGCTTGCAATGAACCGAGAAGTTCCTCTATTGCTATGGCCTCCAAATTTTTTGTCTCTTCGATGATGGCGACAATATATTTGAACTTTAAATCTAATAATCTAAGAATCTTCTCCATAATTCTTACATCGTTTAACTTCTCACCGTTTCTTTTTAGGTTATTAGCTACCGTTAAAACACTTGAGAAGTAATCAGAGATAAGTTCACATTCTTTCATATGCAAAGTTTCAAACTCTCCTCTTAAATTTTAAAGACGTACCTTTTTGACTTGATCCGCTCCTTTGTAAGATGTTCGAAACTTTTCCCATGCTTCTTTGGCTGACTTTGATCCTAAAACCTTCTCAAAAGTATCGTCATCTAATGCTTGATAGATTAGACAGAGAGTCTTCTTGTCTCTCATCCTTGTGTCTCTCAAATTATTACTTTGAGTTTGAGTTAGCTATCTTCATTCTCCTGTTCGGTGTAGCCTTTCTCGACTATCTCCCATATGTCGTGTGCTCCAAGGAGAGCCATCATACTTAAACTCCAATTGTCATAATTGGTCTTAGTGAGCATTGGGACTTGTAAGGGAACGCCGCTATTCGCCATCTTTTTAGGAGGATCTTCAAGCTTTGATACCACTTTGTTGGAAGTTTTCTTCAATAGCAAATATATTTGATTTTAGAAGAAGATGGATAAGAGATTGGAGAAGAAAAAAAGATTTTTTTTAATAAGGAGAAAAACTTTATTACAAAAATTCATATTTTTTTCATTACATTTATCTTTTCTCTTCTTTCTTACATCCTAAATGAGTGAATCCACATCTATCTATAGGATTTTACATCTCAAACAAATGGTGAAGATTCACTTAATCTAATGGTTCTCCATAAATATCTCCTAAATATTCTCTTATATAATTTCAAATATATTATTTCATTAATATCTCCTAAATATTCTCTCATACAATTTTAAATATATTATTCTATATATTCTAGATTCTATATATTTTCTGTATGGAAAAATCTAGATTAACAAAATCAAGTTTATTTCCAACATATGAAAATCTATTTTTTTTACCAAGATGCAAATATATTACTTAAACATTAATGCACAATACTCTGCATTTATTAAAATCTCTGCTCCTGTTTCATTTTCCTTTTTCTGTCCCACACATTTATATTAAAGAAAAATCACAGTATAAAAAGTTACCTTCTCCTCACATCTCATATGGTTACCAAATTTTCACCTCACTTCTCCACATTTTAAACCCAATCCAATGTTTGTTACCAAATAATTTTAGTCCTTCTCATATTTCAATCTTCCTCTACGTTTCACTTGCAGCCATGATCCAAACCAATTATCTTCTTCTCATATTTTGATCGTCCTCTCCGATCCGCTTGCAACGACGATCCCGAATCGATTACCTCCCCTAATATTACATCAATGTCTACAACATTCAAAGCTTAAGGGTACAATTTAGTTGAAATAAATGAAGTATTTAGTAGTCTAACTTATTCCTCCATCTTCTATTTAAAATTGTCGACCAATTGACCTCGGCTATAATCGCAGTTTTTGTTAACCTTATTTATTCTTCCACTTTTTTGATTCTTGATTGATTTACCTTACATGGCAATGTTCAATCTTCATCCATATCTATAGTGATTAGACATGTAAGCGGGTGTTGAAATAGGCATTTGTCGGTTCAGACATAGCTGCAATAGATTCGAAGACCAATCACGGTTGCATTAGCTATTGTCAGCTTATTTAGTTGTCATCGGCAACCTCTCACCACTTACTTCACAAAATCTGGTTGCCTACTTCTTGAAGGTAATATATCGATCAACTTTCCTAAATTTTCTCTTAACAATTTGAATTAGATTCTACTTATACTTAAAACGACTGTTTGCATCCATGGTAAGCTAGATTCTGTTAATCGATTAACTTCATATATTGCTTATTATCGTAAGCAAAAAAGTATAAGATTCTAATGTGGTAATTGTGAATTCATTTATTTTATTAGTTGTAAAATTTATCGCTTTTTAAAAAAATTAGTGGGCATTATTGATGCACTTATGTTTGGATTCCAACCACAATCACTAATTGTAAATGAATATAAACTCAATGGTATTTTACATTCAAACATTTTAAGAAATAATTTTTTTAATGCAAGACGTGTTGGATAATTTCAACATGTAGGCCATATATATAAAATAAAATGTGTTGTGCTATTTTGGTGTAAATCCTAATTAAAGTGATCTAATTTTAACTTAAAGCTATAATGCTTAAGGATATAATTTTCATGGTATTAATGTGTAGATACCGGTGCAATTCTAATTTGCTGGAGGGCCAAATTAGAAAATGTCAACATTATAAATAAAGGGTTATGGTACTCAAATTACATAAGCTATGATTATTCTCCTAATCTCTTCTAAGAAAATAATTCAGATTTAAGGTTTATGTCAATTTGGAAGATCAAATCCAACTCTTATCTTTTAGATCTGTCTCATTCTCTTAATCAGTTCATGAAAGAAGCAACTATGGATTCAAATCTAATATAAGGTCTCAGTCTGGTGTCAATATGGAAAATCAAACCAAATTTACCTTTTCAACAAAAACTATGGATTCAGGTATGGCTTTCGCTAATTCATTTACTTTCGTTTGATTTCTTCTCAATCAAATCAATATGGGTCATCTATTCATATCTAGAGCTTCATGATTAATCAATCCTAAAGTATATTGAAATCCTAACAAGTGCTATCAAAGCCACCCACCATTAATTTCATTGGGAATTTTTTTTATTTTTAAATTACGAGTAAGTTCTAAACTAAACTTCATTTAAAAGTCATTAAATTCCACTTAAGTTTTAGATATACTTGATCTATGTATCAATGATTTTTTTTTGTGATGATTTTGGGTATGATTTAGTGTTAATTTTTTTCTATATATTGTAATTTGAAAGTCTGATTTGTGAAACTGTTTTGGTGTAGAAATATAGATCTAAATGATATGTAAATTATTTATGAAATAAGTTAGAACTTTGAAATCATTAAATTATGGAAAATTTTCTAAATTCCTCTAAATTTCGAAAACAACTTATGTTGATTAAAACCTCCACCTGTTCATTATTTTATATTTTGTAAATAAGTTGTGAATTTTAATGTGAGGAATACATTATGATCTGATATGTACAGTCATTTTCTTTAATGGTTAAAAGTGATATATATATATATATGTATGTATGTATGTATGTATGTATGTATGTAACCATTTATGTAACTAATATAAATTTTCTTCTATGATTATTTTGTATTAATCTACTTTTGATTAAGTAATTAGATATATATAAGATATTTTGTTTATTTTAGAAATTTTGATTAATTAAAAATAATGTATGCTCATTTAAAGTGTTTATGATTATTTTATTATTGAAATAAATTTTAACATGACACTAATTTATATTTTGGACCATATAACGTCAATTGGATTTATTTTTATCATAAATGCATTAAATGTGGTTTTTATGGTAATAAATGAATTGATTTGTTATTATAAATGCATTAAGTTTGTCAGTTACAATTAATTTAATGATGCAGCATGTTTGTATTTGGAATAAGGAAAGGTATATGGTTTATTATTTGATGTATTTATGTTTGATAGTTACAGATATTTTATATGTTTGACCCATGCTTGTTGAAAACATGTTTCATTTTCATGCTTAGGTTATCATGAAATAAAAGGAGCAGCAGTTTTCATATTTTGCCAAAATGCATAATTACTGACCTTAATTAAGTACTCAAATAATAAACAAAAGAGAAAAATGATATAATAGCATTTTGTATAGCTATATTATGGTTCAGGAATACATCATAGGTACTACATGCATTCATGCTATTTAGTACGACATTTACTATGTCATTTATGTATAATTTTATGTGCCATTTAATTCTAACATTCATCTGTGACATTTGCTATGTGATTTATTTATGATGTCTTGTATTATATTTATTTTTGGAATGTCATGAATATAACCACATACTTAAAGCAAAAGATTATATTAGCTATGATTAAAACATGTTGTGCTACTGTTATAATTTTGAGATTTTCAAGTGTCATATAGACCTAAAGCATTTTTGAGAGTGTCTTATAGCACTTGAAATATATTGTACGTACACTAAGAAATAAATTCAAATATATTTTTCGTGTCTTCTAGCAAACTAATTATAAATATCTTACATTTCAAGTGAGCTAATTGAAATAACATATCATGAAAGTGATCTCTCTTATTTTAGTTGTTCATGAAAATGTTTGATATTAATGTGTATATATTCATGCGGATATTAGCCAACCCAAAGGAAAACTAATATTTGGTCTAATCGATTACACATGTGTGATGATAAATATGTGAAAATTATAAGGTTTTACAAGTGAATAACTAATCACTCAAAGGAGGATTGTTATTTGACTAGAATTTGTTGTTAGTATTTGATCATTACAATAAGAGTACCACTTACAATTAGTATTACTGTCCAAAAACTTGATATTGATGTTGTGCTAAATATTTTGAGAAGAGACTTACCAATTATTTGATTTTACTATGCCTGATATTTGGATATAAGCATATATAGTCAATCTTTATTTTGTGTTAAATTTTAAACTAATTTAACTAAAGTGTTTGCCAATTTTAATAATGTTCTCATCTTGTTTGGGGCTAACTCTAAGGATTAGTAAGAGAATATATTGGTTTTTCTTGACTTCGTGGATCTAGCTCTTACAATTAGGAGGATCACAATTACCCCTATTACAGTTGAATGTTCTTGTAATGTTATGAAGAATATTGAGAGGTCGAATAATTCAAATTGCAAGAGTCAAATGTAGGCCTGTCAATGGATGTTTTCAGATGCGAATAGTGCCATATCTGCATCTGCATTCGAAATCATTTTCGGATATCGGATATTCGCATCCACGGATACAGATGGATATCGTATAATTATCTTATTCGCTAACGACTGATAAATCTAGAATTATAAAATGAAAATTTTAGTTTAACATAATTATTTTTCAATCCATTGATTATAGAAGTGTTAAAAATTAACAAATACGATGGTAATAAATAGTTTTGAACAGGTAATAAGCATTAAACGCATATAATATAAATTACTAACTTAATAAAATAATAAACGAATATCTTTCACTACACTAAAATATACATAATTTGAACTATAATCTTGACAAAAACCGGATGGAAAATTTTCGGATGTGAATGTCTTCGTATCCGCCTCCACATCCATATCCATTTTTCTGGATATCAGATATTTATCCGCTTTTCGGATGCGGATGCGGACGGATTTCGGATTTTTTGGATATCCATTGACAGCCCTAGTCAAATGATCATAAGGTATAATATTTTAAAAGTTTTCAAGGGTGTGATATCCATAGGGATAATCAATTTAAAAGAGTTCTTTACAAACTGAAAAGTGTTTTTTCAAAAAAAATGATAAGGGGAACAATCACGCTCTATATTGCTTGATTCCATAAAGTCAAAGTAAGGGAAAAATAAATGAGAACCATATGAAAAGATGTTGCTTCAAAAGTTAAAGGCACTCAAGTTTTTTTTGGTACTCTCTTTATTCACAGTATAAACATTTTAAGATTTTTGTTAAATTATTTTTTAAGGATAAAATGACCTTTTATTGAGTTCATTTAGCATTGTGGTAAGAAGAAGGGAGGTTGAAGCATGTAAGATTATAAACACTCATTTAACATACATTGTAAATAAATTATAAATAACGATAAAAAAGTCGCTAAGGATCTAGAAGAAAAGAAGTAACATATAGATATATTTATAGTTGTTACTTTAATAAGATATACACACATATAAAGTAAAGTTTACTAGATATTTTTAAGATATTATTGAGATTTCGGTTATATTGTTTGGATTTATTTGATATTTTTGTTATGTTGTCATTTAGATAGATTTCGGTTTCCTATTTCTACTATGAACAAATTAGGTTATTATTGTTCATTTAGAAATAATAAAATCGATTTATGAATAAATTCAAACATTGTTGGAATTAAAGCTCTTAATGTTTAAAATATAGCCTATATATATCTACTTATGCTAAATAACTTTTATAATGAAGCCTCTAATTTTGATTTGGTGATTTATATGATTATTTGTTTCAACTTACTTGATAATTCTAGATTAAGGCACTAAAGACCACAAATAATTTATTGATATTCTAAGCGACTTAAAAGGTACAAGTTTTATAAACCCATGCTAAAGAAAAAAATTAATATAGGAAATGCAATAGTTTTTTGAGGATGTTGAGTTTGGGGAAGAAACAAAGTATGGATCATGGTCTTTAAAGAGAATCATTATCTTTCATTCAACTACAGTTACTTCTTCGTATAATGTATAGGATTTGTTTCCTTTCATTGATAAGAAGTAAATCATGAACCATAATAAGACAATGTTAAACAAAATTTTCTTCAGGTTAAGATTAATGTTTCAAGAAACCAAACTCATCAACCTCAAGGTGCAAGGTCACTAAAGAAATCCACTTGGAAAAGAAGAAATACTATTCCGGATGATTATGTAGTATTTCTCCATAGAGATAAATAATGGATTGGTAAAGATGTTTCTATTGGCTTACATCGATCCATACAAGATATTAGTTTAAAATGTGGATTTAAGGTATGAATGTATGTATAAATCTATAAAGTATAATAAAGTTTGAGATATCTCCCCTTACCTTAAGGTAACAAGATCATTGGTTATGAATAACTATTCAAAACCTAAAGGGATTAAGTGGGTAATGTGGAAAGATATAAGGTTCGTTATAGAAAAGACTACACTCAAAAGAAAATTGATGTTTTTTTAAAGAAACTTTTTATTTAGTTTTACTGAGAGAATCTTTGGAATTATTTTAGAACTTGTTTCAGATTATAATTTTGAGTAATATCGAAAGGATATTAAAGTCATGTTTCTCAATGGAGACATTGATGAAACAACTAAAGAAACCCACTTATGGATTACTCTTTTGTACTAGGAATTCAAATACACCATTATTATTCATGGGATGATATTTGGATTATCATAAAAGAGCTAGGTAGATAAGTGTATAAAAATGTTCAGTATGCAAACTGCGAATCAATTGATCATCTTTTGCTAAAAGAGACAAATATTGTCTTATATAGTGGTATAATAACATCCTTTAAGCTAAATAAATGCAAAAGATTCCCCGTGCATTTGCAATTTAGAGTCTAATGCATGCTAAGGAATAAACACATATAGATATTGTGTGTATTATTTGGCACACAATTTGCTGGCATTGAAAATGAATCAATGGTTAGTAACTATCATTCGGCCTTTTAGCTCGGCTATACCCGAATTGACTAGACAAGTTAGACTCGACTATCATTAAGATCGACACGTCAGATTAACGATTACGAACCCCAAAGATCAAGCATTGATGATTATGAAGCAGTGGTGAAGCGAAAGCGAAAGATGGACTCAATAAAATGCTCAGAATATGAAAATACACCATTTAGTGAAAATGGATCGGTACGATCCATATTCACCACATATGGATCTTACTGTATCGATATTACCGTTCAACTCAAGGGAAAACGGTCGATATATCAAAATGTACAAGTCGAATACACATGAAACTTTGGGAACATTAATATATTCAAGAGTGGAGCCCACCATATTAATCGCATGCCAAAAGGTGCTCATAGAAAGATCAATGTCGATCATTATTATAAATGATGTGGGTCCCCCGATCGATACTATGACTTCTTCTGGATCTGGAGACTCCACTGTTGAAATTTCAGGAAGATATTTCATCGTCCTCCCCTATAAGTGTAGACTTGATTGTTCATTTTTGGAATCTTTATGCACTTTGTTACGTTGTTTTTTTGGGTAATTAAGGGTTCTACTCCAATCCGTCCCTCTATACTCAGCAATTCAAGTGATTAATAAAGTTATTTCTCCAAAGTGGACATAGGCTTTCAACGGCGAACCACTATAAATCGTTATGTTATTGTTATTGCTTATTTTATGTTATTAAATTCCCTATTTCCCCTGTTTTCAATTATTATTCTTCATTTATTTCTCTGCAAAAACTCTATTGGGTGTTTGTATCAATTTTTGGAGCAAACATTTTGGTGCTTTCACTGAGAAAACGACTTCTCAACTCGACTGGATCTCATCATCTACTTATAGATTCCCATATTCGTGAGATAAATCTAGCTTTTTACCGATAAGCTTCCATTTTAACTTCGTTTTGAAGAAGAGATCTATAAGGACGATTATCATCCATGGTTAGAAACACCAGATCTACTGCTCAAAATGCAGAAGGAAATTAGAACGCTGACATACAACAAGGAGGCCAGAGCAATCTACTAGTGGATGTTAATGCTATTAATCCAGTTATTCTAGAATCCAGTTGATTCCATCACAAGAGCTAATTTCCAGAACCTGATGAGTGCTCATGGATAGCCGCCGATAGTTGAACTAGTAGATTCAAGCCAATATCGATCTAATGAATCAACTCAGGGATCAACAACGCGGGAAAACTAGGAGGGAGCCAACTCCATATTCTACATTGGTGAGCTCAACTTCCTCAGATAACCATCATAGGCACAGATGTCGCAAAATGAATGGATATCATGCAGAAGCATCAGGACATTAACACACAATTAATCTCGGGCTGCCAGGATCGATCGGAACCGGTCCATCTGTAACGATCGGGGCTGATCCCTCCTAAAGGGGAGGAGCCTTACCCTTTTTTAATGGAACTCGAACTGGAGCCGCTGTGGTTGATCTGGATATTAGAATTCAAGTTAATGCAGATTAGTTAGTACTCTGGAATGATGAGGATGTGAACGCAGAGCCAAGAAGGCATGGAACGGCCCGTGGACATCGACCGAACCATTCATGTGAGGTGGAGCACGAACACTTCTTAGCTCCAATTATCCAAACACCAGACTTGACGGCGATGATCAAGCAGCTAGTAAGGGAGAGCCAAGGCTTAACCAATAATGATTGAGGGATCTTGTGGAGTCATACCGCGTTCACCGACAATACCTTACACGCGGAGTATCCAAGGAGGTTTAGCATTATCGTCGATGCCTGCTTACGAGGGAAAGACCGACCCCACACAACACATCATGAGATATGAATGGATAATGGACTCTGAACGAGCGGATAATGCCTCAAAATGCAGATGTTTTCCCATCACTCGTTCTGGCATAGCAATGATGTGGTTCATGAGATTGCCCCCAAGGTCAGTCTCTAGATTTGATGATTTAGCAATAAAATTTGTGGAGTAGTTACGTATGCATGCAACTCGCCTCAAAGACATAATGTCCCTATCAAGTGTGATCTAGGCTCCGGGAGAATTACTAAAAGACTATTTGGAGAGATTTCATACGGTCTCACAGAAGGCAGTAATCCAAATGACCATTTAATATTGATGGCGGTAACAAGGGAGATTGACCTAGAATCTGACTTTAGCAATTGGTTAGCTGGCAAATCACCCGTGATGTAGGAGCGTTTCTATGCAAAAGCAGTTTAGTATTTGAGGAAAAAGGAAGCTAGATGCTCTAGGAATAAGAATGTTGTAGGACCGAGTGGAGAGGGAGAGCAAAGTAACATTGCAGTGAAACAGTCTTGGGAGAGTTCCGAAAAAGTTCAAGTAAATGTCCAAAATAAACCGAATCAGCAAAAGAAAGGTGGTGATAGGAACCATGAACGAAAAAGGGATACTAAAATAGAAAAGTTAAGAATTCCAATGTGTGATATCTACACACCACTGAATACGTCTTTAGAGACCGTCTACTTATCTACATGCGATACCATACAGTATAGGAAGCAATCTCCAAAGGAATCGATGGAGAAACAAAAGTAGACTGGAAAATATTGTCGATTCCACGAATGCTATAGTCATAACATAAATGAGTGTAGGCATTTCCAGGATGTTGTCGAGAAACTGATTTAGGAAAGAAAACTATAGCAGTATGTTAAAGCCCCATAGGATGATGGGCAGGGGACATCCGACCCCAAACGAGGATAAGCGTTGCACAGGGCTGAGGAGCCTGCGCAGACTGGTGGAAGGTTAGTTATCAATACAATAGCCGGAGGACCACACCCAGTCGAAAAAAGTTGGTACGAGATGGAGCATTATG
This sequence comes from Allium fistulosum, assembly GCA_030737815.1. NCBI lineage: Eukaryota > Viridiplantae > Streptophyta > Magnoliopsida > Asparagales > Amaryllidaceae > Allium > Allium fistulosum. The sequence continues at coordinate 789,499,646 of CM060902.1, read as the reverse complement.
CTAGCGCAATCAAGCATGTGGATTTTGAGTGTTGTTCTAATACAGAAGATGAGGCTCCGGCTAAACAGTAGCGTACAATAGCAGACAACATTGTAGTTAGAAACAAAGATACAGATAAGGTGGAGGCACCGATGATCGACCCAATGGTCATTTCAGCTATGATCGACCCCGTTTTAGTGAGAAAAGTTTTGATTGATAGTGGTAGCTCGGTGAATATTATCTTCAAAAAGGCGTACGACCAGATGAGAATGGAAGCCAAAGATTTGAAATCCTGTAAAGCCCGCATTCATGGCTTTAACGGTGTTGCAACGGAAGTGATAGGCTACGTTGAGCTATCGGTGGAGTTAGGAGAAGGCTATTGTAGGAGAGTATGGATGCTGCCATTTATTGTGTTGGATGTGGACTCTCCATATAATGTTTTTTGGGTCGATCGGCCCTTACTGAATTCCGGGCAGCCATTGCCCCTATGTGTCTTACCTTAATATTCCTGACTGATAATGGCGTGGGAGTTATTCATGGAGTTCAGGCGACCGAACGTGCCTGCTATATGGCTAAGTTGAGGGACACTCAATGGAAGAAGAAAGGTAAGAGTGTAGACAAGTCTCTCCGCATCCAAGCTATTGTAGATTGACAACCAATGCCTGGGCCTTGGCTCAGGTGCCACACTCGGTTCTATAAAGAAACAGATCTGAGGGATGATGAGGAGGAGCCCAAAGAAACCAAGGCTGCACTGGCTAAGCTGACAATTAACATCACGGTCAGCCACGATAACCAATCGCGTGTCCTAAACATCGGATCATGGCTCAACAACCCGATGATGAAGGAACTTGCTGGTTTTCTCCGAGAGAATCTCAATGTGTTTGCTTGGACCCACTTTGATGTGTGTGGGATCTCGCCTGCCATTGCAAGCCACGCATTAAATATCTACCCAAGGCATATCTCGGTGAAACAGAAAAGGCATGGCATGGATCCAGAGAGATCCACTGTCCTTAAAGAGGAGGTGGATAGGCTCAAATACAATGGGTTTATTCATGACACCCTCTACCCTAAATGGGTACCCAATCTGTACTTGTGAGAAAGGCAAATGGAAAGTGGCGAACGTGCGTTAACTATTCGGACTTAAATAAAGCATGCCTGAAAGATAGTTTTTCCCTTCCAAGGATCGACCTGCTGGTGGACTCAACTACAGGACACAAGTTGCTATCTTTCATGGATGCGTACTTCAGATATAATCAAATCACGATGCACATCCCCGACCAGGAGCACACTAGCTTTATTACCGAAGTGGGATTGTATTGCTATGTGGCAATGCCATTTGAACTGAAGAATGCAAGAGCAACTCATCAGTGCCTGATCAATCGAATGTTTAAAGATCAGATTGGAAAGACATGGAGGTATATGTGGATGATAAGCTTGTGAAGTCACGATGATCAAGCGACCACATTAGAGACTTAGCAGAGATGTTTGATATCCTTTGATATTACAAAACGAAGATCAATCCTCTAAAATGTTCCTTTGGTGTTGCATCAGGAAAATTCTTGGGTTTCATTGTTAATGCTCGTAGAGTTGAAGCTAATCTCGAGAAGATTCAAGCAATTTGCAACATCCAAGCGCCAAAGACTATCAAACAAGTACAAAGCCTAAATATGAAGGATGCCGCCCAAAGTCGGTTTATTTACAAAGCCACGGATAAAAGCATTCCGTTCTTCGACCTAATTAGAAGAGGGAGAAGGAACTTTGAATGGACACAGGTGTGTGAAGACGCATTCCAAACTTTGGTGAACCACTTAGAGGGACCTCCCATCTTGTCAACGCGGTGAATCACGTAGATTTGTATATCTACTTAGTTGTGTCGGTACACGCTATAAGTGCCGGACTGCTTATTAAAATTTGGTATCACTAATCTAATCTTCTCCTAGATTCCAAACTTTGATCAAGTATGGTGGCTTTACATTGTTGCTGCTGTTGTGTCTTTTACTTACTCGACTATTGGCCTTTCCCTTGGACTTGCACAAGTTATTAGTAAGTCTTAACTCTACCTAGTTTCTTAACCTATATTGTATATATGCTAAATTCATCATCTTATATATTTTCAGTGTGCAGTTAATAGCACTTGGAGGAAGTAATCAAAAGCTCAGGAGCCATGTAACTTTTCAGTTTGTTTATCTAATAATTTCCGTCTACAATACATGAAAGTCATGTAGAATCGAGGAATAGGTCTTGCTAACTGCGGAGTTCTGATAAATAATGGTGACTAGATCAGGTTGTATCTGAAACAAACCGAGGTGAAGTAATACAGTTTCTAAAATGGTGTATTTGAAATATATTGCTGTGACTCAAATATGCCGCAACTACAGCAAGAGTGCATAACATGATACTCAAATATGCAGCAACAGCAGTGTCCAGCCTTACTATGAGCTAACAAATCTTGCTAATAAACTATTTAGTCATGGTAGTAGCTATAATAAAGTAGGTTATTCATTGTCTACAAAAATTAGGCTGAGAAAGACAGAATCAGTAGGAGCTACAGTGCAACAATAGAGTGCAGATCAAAATTGTCCAAGACAGTAATGGGGATGGAACTAAATCAATGTAGAATGAAACTTCTGTGTAAGGCCGATCAACACTGTAGAGTGCTTGTTGATTTGATGAATGCAGCTCTAAGCTGCTACCGAGCAAATAGACTAAGCAATTGAGATGAACTTCGTTGACATGTAGTTGCGTTAGCAGGTACTAGTTCTTATTGCTTTTCCAGTACTTCTGCTCCTATATTTCCAGTTGCTTCATCACATTGGCCTTTCTGGTATTCATTGTTTTAAGCTACTTAGCAGTGTACATAGGAGGTAGCGAGCAAGGTGCATTATCATAAACTTCTTTTCAAGTCCTTTAGCAGGGCATACCATAGACTCAGCATGCAACACCACTGCTTTTAAAGGTATGGTGGATTTAAATTTTTGAAGTTTAGCATACTTGGTTAATAGGGGTAACATGCAGTCGAGAATGTAATCCATGTTCTACTTTTTTTGAATAAATTTGCTTGCTTCCTTCGCTATTGCTTTGAGCTTGTTCAAAATATATCTTATATTGGTTTTGCAGTAGAGTTTATCTTCAACCCATAAACTGTCCATCTTCAACCCTAATTGTTAAACTCCTGATAAAACTTGCAACCATATTTAGCACTTAGTCAATGTTGTTGATAATCCTTTGGTAAGTGCATACCCATAATAGTTTGCTCTATAATATGATGTGAGCTTTCCAGTCCATGGGAAAAATGTAAAAAAATCAACAAGCAACTTTCAACTTAAAGAATGATAGAGCTATAACAAAACACAGATTTGATATTAATGTTTTAAAATTCAAAACATAATACTAAATTTAACCGAATTTCTTTAAATTTACCAAATTTCATAAATATTTAATTAAGTCAACAAAGTTTCAGAAAAATTAACCCAGTTTTATAAAAAATAACTAAGTTTTATAAAAAATAAATAATTTTATAAAAGATTAATTGTTGTAGTAATATATATATCTCTACTACTAATAATGAGAATTCATTAAATAGACTTCAACCGTGTCTTTTTGAAATACCAAATATGCCCTTTCTCTCGCCGTCTGTCCTTCTCTCGTAAACAATAATGATAGTAGTAATAATACGACTATCAATAATAATTTGATTTTAAACCTGGCTTGCTAGCTTCTACTTATGTTCCAGTTTATTTTACCTTGTAGGGCGTGGACTTTGGAAGGAAAGCTCTTTCGTCATGACATTTCACTACCTTGGCAAGTTTTGTAGAATATTTATGGTGATATCATGTATTTTTAAACCATTTCGTACTAAATGTAATATATAACCATTAGTTGTTTGGTGCATGAATTCGGTGTAACTTGGATTATGTTTAATATATAATGTGCTTAGATTGTCAAATGTTTTATATTAGTACTGTTTGAATTGACTAATCCACATTTAAATAAATGTAAACGTTTTCTTTTAAATTACGTAATAAAATAGCAAACATCTAAATGCTTTAAAAGTTTTAATTGTGTTTAAAAACACGGTTAAATATCTGTAGCAGCGTATAAAAGCAATTAATTATCTTTAGGAGCATTTTAGAAAGTGCTGTTATAGAATTGGAGCCAACTATTAACATGTCATTACACGGTGGTTTCCAAAATGACCTGAAAGGTTTTTACATTGTTTTAAAATGCTACATAAATTCTAATAGCTACATAAATTCTAATATGACAAGGTAAAAACACTGCAAAAATTCAAACATTGCATTGGGAAAACTGATGTGAAAGGACTACTTTTGGCAGCATTTTTGAAAGTGCTATTATAGGATATAAACTTATTACAACATGTGTAATCTTCATAACGCTCGAAATGATTTTACAATTGTTTTGAAACGCTGTGAAAAGTCTTTTTTGTTGTGTTGCTATGTACTTACATTGAAGTATATGTTCTTATTGAAAGAAGTTAACTCAACTTCACTCATTATTAGTTGTGCTTTGTCTAATAAAGTTCTATTACTCCTTATCGATATATCATTATGTATCAGAGGAAGGAGTAACTTTTGAGATTGTATCTTATTCATTTTTAGGTACTTTAGGAATTTTTTCCAATACACTCACCTATTTGACCAATTGAATTCATTTATTTCCTTCACATTTTATTTTTCTACTTCCATTTTATACTCTGTAAACTTATCATTAACACACATATTTGTTTCTAAGGTAATTCATTAGTGAATTTAATGAAGTAAGAGGATCTTTTTTGGTTTCAGTAGACCTTCGACTGCATACATCTATATGTATCAATCTTTATATGTATCAATTCGAAGAGTTTGTTGACTCCTTATTCACTCACACTAATGGGGTGCTTTTCCATTAATCGTCCGATATATAATTTACTAGTATCATATGATTTATAATCATACAATCAAAGAATTATTTCTTAAAAATACGACTTATTCTATATTCCAAAATTGTAAAAATTCATATAATTCCGTATTTTTTAATGCATCACTTTTGTTATGATACAATCACTATAGATTTATCTTATAATGAATATTCATAATATTCATCTTAAAATAAAACAATACCTACGTTCAGTCACCGCTGAAAGCAGCTATTATTCCATAAATAATACTTGATATATTTATAACGACAATCTTTCGTAACTTGATGCGACCACTAATAAATGTCATATTGTAAATGATCCGTATTTTACGTATCGAAGAATCGTAAGGTAATGTTATTTAATTTCATTGAGATCATATGACTCTATAATTTAAAGAAATGACTACTAGGGACATTATTCATTTTTAGAATTATTATCAGACGGTTTTGATCTAGAAAATATTGCAAAACCTATAACTTTTAATAGAACCTGAATTAGGATATGAAACCACTTCCATTATATCGAGATGATGGTTTCTCTTTCGGTAGAGTAGTCATAATAGAAAAACGAACTTACCATTTATGAGATAAGACTGTATTAAGTTTAGACTGCTGTTGACCAGATTAGTGGGTAATTAGTCCAGCCCAAACTTAAGCTCATCAACCCACTTCGGGATTTGTGCCTATTAGGGGGTGATGGGACAAATCTAATCGCTTTTCCCACTTCACTAAACAAGTCTAAACATCCGTTAATCTATTTTATATCAATACTCCTCTTTTCCATATTAAAACTAGCCTAAATCATCATTAAGGAGTAATTAGCAAAAACGGATAGCTTAGATCTACAATTTGGTTGCCTGGGGACTCGTGCTCTTGTTGTTCATATTGTAAAAGATCTACAATCCGTTAATCATCTCCCAGGTATTCCTGATCCTAATGGTTTTTCAGGCTCAGTAATAACCTATCTGTATACAAACATATATTCCATTCGGTGTATAATCATAATTTTAGTCTACCTGTGACCAAGCCCTATACACTGGAATTTTGGACAACTCCTTCAAAAACTTTGGGTTATACTTCAATTAGAAAAGTAAGGTAAAGCATCTAAGTCGAAAGCTTTGATACCTTTCGAAAGCATTGAGAAGAGGATGGTTTTAGAAACAGGTAAACCTTTCGACTTTGTCGGAAGGTTCAAAACAATGATAAAGCGGCAGTAACCTTTCGACTTTGTCAAAAGGTTTAAAACCTTTATTTTAAATAATTGACTTGGTCGAAAGCAACCAAGTCGAAAGCTCCTTTTCAAAAGCAAGCAGGTGTAAGCTTTTGGTTTATAAAACAAACATACCCCAATCTCTTTGGCAACCAACTTTTCGACTAAGTACACTTCGACCTTGTTCAATTCATTACGTACCAAGTAACTTGATACCATATGCATTGAACTTTGACCTTGTCGAAAGTTATAACCTTTCGACTTTGTCGGAAGGTCTGGGTCGAAAGGTTTGATGCCTAACATGACTGAAACATGCTAAAAGCATGATTTTCTTGTTAATAACTTAAAAGATAACTTTTCAACTAACCTGCCTTTGTTTGTCAAATTCTTATTGGTTAATAAATACTTTTCAGAAAAGTGCTGCCACTAATTTCAGAATTAAATAATAATTTTATTTTATAAAATGCCCCTTCTCCTTAATTAAATATATAAGACATTTAAGTCTCGTACCTTAAATAATTTTATATATTCATCAAATCACTTTGGAAAAATCCCAGAAAATCTATTTTAATATGTTTTTCAAGATATAAAAATTTCAAACCCAAATAATAATTATTTAGCCGTAAATAATTTATAACCCAATAAATCATTTTCTTCACTATAAAATTAATATAAAATCCACATTAATTCAGAAAATTATGAAAATGGAACCCATCTCTAAAATATCATTTCTGACATATATTTAAATTTTCAAGGCATTTGGATGTTATTTATTAGGGTTTTCATATCAAACATTTCATAAATACTAATATGAACATGCATAATTCACTAACAAACAAATATATAACTTTGATCATAAAAAACATGGCATATACTTGCAAAAACATTTCGGATCTAATCTTAAAACCGAAAACCATAAGAAAATGGGATGTAGTAATTATTCACCTTAGTTTTGAGATTAGAAGATGTGAGATTTGATGTTGAATATGTTAATTAGCTTCTTCCTGTTGAATCCTAGCTTTATCTTCCTTGAGAATAAAAATGGTGGCCGGCCTTCGATGTTTTTTTAGTTTGCTAAAATGAAAATGAATGTAAGTTTCATTTCCTAAGGGTTTAGGGTATAAGCCTCTCATATTTTCCATATTGCCCTTACTCATTTCCTAACACATTAGTTTATGTTTTCTCATTTTAATTTACACATTAACATGACACGACTACCCTTAATTTAATCAAATCTCAACATATTAATCTTCACATTATTTTATTTAGTTTAACTAATTAAATATTCTGGATAATGTTATAAAAATATGGGGTGTTACAGTACACACAGACTACCATGGATACACGCAAACTACCCTATCCCAACAATGAGCATCGCAATCAAAGAGTCATCCATCAACCCCGTAGCGCATGTACCAATAGTAGAACTACCTCACATATTCTTAACTAACGCCCACATAGATGACTAAGGACTGGATACACGAAGACGTCCAAACACATGGGTACACATACACTACCCTGGGTACACGTAGATTACCATATCCTACTCATGAGCATCACAATCTCATGTTCTACTCTACGAGCTATCATGCGGATATCATCCTTTCGGTCCATCATTAAATGCCATAATCACTCGCCACATTGAGTCGTCGAAGTCGTCACGCTTCTTTGGATGCTAATCCAAAGTCATCTTGAGCTATCCTGGAGTCATCCATCCTTACTCCAAACTAGCTACCGGATAGGATTTCCTATCCGGTCTTCTGCTACTGAACGAAGCCAACCACCAAGCCATCCCATACCGGACCAAGCTCCATCGAACTATCCCATACCGGACCAAGCTCCACCAAACTAGAAACCTGTAGCACTTTCAGCACATCAACTTCACGTCGATTTTATCATTACACACAGTACTTTGACCCTCATGCATCGCCTATGCAATGATATGACTCCAAACGCTCTAGAGCATATCCATCAAAGTCCAATTTCAAGGTTCCTACCAATATTAGTTCGCTCCGATGAGCGTTTTCAATCATACAAGCATACACCATAATGCACCAAACAACATTCAATCAAACACCGTACATGCACCAATAAACATTTTAAACATGCAAATCACACAATCAATCACAACAATCATCATATAAGGTGTCTAAAACATAGCTTAATATATATCAAGGTAAACATGAATCCAAACGGCACGTCTAGAAATCTAAAAATCTATTTACTCACTTTTTACTATAGGTTGCATTTTAAAATAGCATTAAAACTTAATTTTGACTTTAAAAATGGATCGAAAACATGTTAAAACCTGTGAATACTAATATAGTAAGGTGTGAGATGATAAATCACTCATCAAAACCTCCAAAACCCTAGTTTTGCACGCAAATCGAGGCAAATCTGAAAATCAACAGCAAAGCCCTAAGTTTTCTTTCCCAAAAATGTAAATTTGAAGATCTCTAATGAATCCTCTTGCTAATCCACCCTTAATCTAGTATTTTGACTTGATTTAGTAGAGAAAAGAGAAGATTTAGGGTGGAGAATGGGTTAATGGGAGGTTAGATCCATTTGAAAAGTGGTAAAAGTGATTTGAGGATGATGGTTCAACCTATTATAGCCTCCATATCTAAAATGGGTTAGTGGGTTTGCTCCAAAACCTCACTAATTACCCACTAAGTTGTTCCAAAATTGCCAATCTTCAAACAGCTATATCTCATAACCAGAAAGTCCAAATCATTATTATGACCACTCTACGAAAAAAGAAACCATCATATCTTCCCAATGGAAGTGATATCGGATGCAAATTCGGCGTTTATCAAAAGTTATAGCCGTTACAAATTTTCAGGGACAAAATCATCTGAATTTTTTTTAAAGGTAGGAAATGTCACTAGTACGTGTTTTCCAAAGTTATAAAGTATACGACCTCATATGAATTTAATAATAATATTTTTCGATCCTCCGATACGTAAAATATGGGTCATTACAGTAGCACATCGTCCGGAGTTTCTCTGCAGTTAATAGAGACAATGTTTGATCTGGAGGGTCATCCAATACTCTTAGTCTAGCTTGCTCATTTAATGGAGGAGGCTGGTTCCAGAGAGGTAACATTGAAACAAGCTGTCTTTGGAGTTCAGTTATGATCGAACGCTAGCTCTGGACGGAGTAGACGTAGAGGTCTGAGCAGTAGAGGAGCTGGCTTCAGGAGGAGTTGAAGGTTTAGAAATAATTTTAGAACATGGATATTGATGAGTAACTATGAACTGGAAAGCTTGATAGTGAACATGGTCAGGTATGTTTTATTATGGAATTTTACTTTAATAAGCGGCCACATGGTTGGCATATAGAATCCAACATATGTCGATGTGTGTTGACCAATCGGATTTTGAACTTCAACTGGGGCAGTATGTAGTGTCAATCTATGAGTGTGCATCATGTTTTTAGAGCACGGTATACAAAACACTTTGTGTAGATAGCCCGCTCGTGCTGACAAACGAGCTCCATCGCACGATGGAAATGTATGTCGGATCTAACCTGTTATCGTGGAGTGAACGATAATGGAAACGCTATCCGAAGTAATGCGAGCCTTCTTTGTAGGAACAAAGGATTGTATAGTGACCTGAAATGCTTGGCAATAAGAACATTTCAAGTTCCAAAGCGCATTCGAAGTGATCATTCTCCAGAACCGTCTTATTGAAGTTTGAACATAGGTAGGAGTAGTCTAAATACATTGATGTGTAAGGGCTTGAGATAATAGAAAGATAAGGGAATCTTATGGAAGAATCGTGGCAAGTGTGATGGCAACCCAAAGCTAACACCAAGTAGGACTGGGACATTGACTTAGGTGTTTATAGTGTTGGCTTCGAATGAGACACTGGTTAAACCCTAGAGCAACCTAGGTCTTGCCATAGCCAAGAAATTGGAATGACAGCCAATCACAATTCAAAGCCCCAATGCTCCTCAACCATGGATGAACTTCGACCACAGCCTCATCACCGCCATGGCAGCGCCACCCTTCAGTTACCCACCACGAACTATATTAAATTTGGAAATCGAGAAGTGCAGGAAATTGAGGCTGAGTTCTTTAAGGCGATAAAGTTCGCCTAAGATATGAACGATGTCTAGGCGGCATGGTTGGGGGATAAGAGAAGAGGCGGTTGAAGATCTAAAGTCAAAAAGGCAATGAGTAATTGGTGTTGAAATGAAACAAAAAGAAAAGTGAAGCCTAAAATTCCTAAGTCCCCAATATATATAATGCTCAAATCAAATATTCATATCGGTACCTAGTCGGTACAAATAAGATTTGAATGCTCATTTTTTAAAATAATAAATGGAAAGAGAAGAGAAATTCTTACTTGACCAAGGCATGGAACGATCTTCAAGATGATATGGATCTAGACCTTGGTGTAGAAAGAAGTTCATCAAACTATATAAAGCGATTGAACAGATGCTCTTTGAATAGTGATAACTCTTCGCATGGATGACCAATGGACTCATGTAGATGACTCTATATCGCATGTCTTGATCCAAAGCATGTTTTATTTTCAATAGAAGCATACATTGGTGGGCAAGTGTTATCCAGTATATAGACCAAGCAGCCTCCAAGTGAATCAAGGATGAAGACGAAATGGTTCAAGACCTCGGGGGCAAGCTCAAGATGACATAGGAAGGGTACTCTAAAAGTTTGAAGTCCTAAGGTGACTAAGTAAAGAACTCGGTATTGAGTGGTCGACAAAAGGACTCCGTACCAAGTGGTTTTCCTTATGCTATTTTGAGCAATTGTGTTGTGATCAGGTGAAAGGATTATAAGGTTGTGTAGAAAATGACAAGTACCAAATGAAGTAGGTCATCTCAGTACCAACTAGTATATGCATGGAGTGTTTAGGACTTGAACACTTGAGGAAGCGAGATGAAGTAGGGGAAGAAAGATTTGCACAAGGAAAATCATCGCGGTACCGAAATGATTCATATCAGTATCGGCATAGTTTGTGCTGCATGAAAACTTTATCTTCTTCCTATTCTCCTGGATCTGGATCCTGACCTGGTCTTCAGCGTTCTGGCAACTCTAGTGCACAATTTTCCTATAAATAGCAAGCTTGGATCAATAATGAAAGGATGTTTTAGCCTTTATTCTCTTCATGTTCCGTCTTCACTCAGATCTTGTCACCTGGAGGCTTACTCTTACTTTCTAGACTTGAAAACGAATTGTAAAGCCTTTGTACTCGTGACAAAACAACATATAACAAGATTAAAGTGGACGTAGACCATAGACTTTGCCGTACCACTATAAAAATTCATGTCTTTTATTGTTTTTGCTATTATTGCTACTTAGATCTACTCGTTATTATTCTATTTCGGGCGTTGTGCCAATTTTGGTTCAACGCGCACTATTTTAGAAAAACATTAATATAGACTATAATAAATTCAACCTTGAATTTAATGAAATTATAACAAACATAAATAGTTTGCATGCTTTGATAGGTAATAGAGAAAACTATTAATTCAAACAATAATTTGTTCAAAAACAATCAAAAGAGGCCTTACTTACATCATTAGGTTTCGAATAATCTGCCAACATGGGAAGTTATTACTATGCTTTAAAACAAGGGTTTAGTTTTTATATATTTGCTTCATCGGTTGTGCAAAATCGTGTGACTGATTTTTCACTTAATTTTGCATAACCGGTCGAAGTGGGTTTTTTGAGTATTTTTTACCATTTAAATTTCCTCCTTACTTAATTAGTGTCAGGGATAGTTTTGATGTGTGTAGATAGTAACACCCAATAATTATAGTTGGAAATTTCTCATTACCTGAAGGTACTAATTTACTACCGTATTAGATTGCTAGTTCCTCCTTTCCTATCTTTATCTTTACCGATAATAGGAATAGAATTCAATTTTATGGTGCGATCAGGAAGTCCAAAAAATGCCCTTATATACAGACAAGTGGTCAGAAGTACGAATCTCACTTAAAACAAAAATAACATCTATTTTCAAATGAATATTTTGATACACATAAGCTCACAAATTCAAACACTCATCTTAGTGTGATGATAATAATATTTTTTGTTCTAATTTTCAACTTATACTTATTAAAGCTATATAAAAAAAATTAATAATTTCATACCATCATCTAAAGGTTTTATATGCACATGCATTGTAGGTGCCAAAATATCTTATAAATAATTGATGTGGAAGTTTTTCCTATGGATAAGCGTACAATTGTGTATTGCGTATAATGGCATGACCTAAGTCGAGTAGTCAACAAAGTCATGGTGTTGATATTACTTCCTAGCTCAAATTGAACAGGTTAAGGTATGTGTACATGTATTTGTAAAAAGTGATAACGTTTTATTAGTATTTTTGTAGTACATATGAGATAAACTTGTTTCACGTCCGACCCCCTCTCCACATTATTTTTATACGATATTTGATAGGTTGATGGACTATCAAGACGAGATGATGTAGTTGGTGTCGAATATGCGAATGATGTAGACATTCCATATTGTATATATCGTATATACCATTTGACATTATAGTGTGATATGTGGATTGAAATTTGTTATACCGACATGACTATCACTACAACAAAATATTCATTTTGCAACTGGCAATGCCAGTTATAATAGGTCTTTCGCAACTGACAGCCACGACCAGTCTTAATATACGAAGTAGCAATATGGTGATTGCATTTTACAATGGATTATGATAGTTGCAAAAAACCGTTGTGGTAGTGATTTTTTACAACTGATAAAAGCAGTTGCAATAGATCCTTTTACAACTGTCAATCTCAGTTGCAAAACTGTAACATTTATTTGAAAACTATTATATTGCAACTAGAAACGGCAGTTGCACTAGAATCTTCTGCAGCTATTTTTACTTGTTGCAATAGGCTCTTTTGCAACTGTTTTACCCGTTGCAATAAAGTCTTTTGGAACTATTTTTGCTCATTGCAATAGAGATTTTTGCAACTGTTTTTGCCCGTTGTAATAGGGCCTTTTGCAATTGTTTTTATCCATTGCAATAAAGTCTTTTGCAATTGTTTTTTGCGGTTAAAAAAATTCGAATAAGAAAAAAAAAATTAAAACTGTTGCAGTGCACCTATAAATTTAAAACTAATTTGCAATTAAAACCAAAATATTGTACTAATAATGTCCACCTTCATTCATATTTGCTGAAAATAACAAAAAAAGATTCATATTTCAAAATGTCAAAAATATTCATGTATTCACATCATTTATATAGTCTTCACATAGTTACAAAATACTAAAACTAACATAACATATAGTACATACTAAAAATAACATAAGATTTAAAATTTAAACCGAACGACATTGAAGCACACCATGAACCACAATACTTTAGCACTTAAAGTATATATTTATGTTATCTTAATACCTCTTCAGGATTGACATCCAGTATCATTTGATGTCCATCTCACCTTTTACCTCCAACCACAATTACTAAAAGCTGCAAGTTGATATCACTTGGACATGATTTGGTATAATTTGATTGCAACCTCACAAAACTTAGGTGTTTGTTTTTGTTGCTTTTGATATCTTTTGAATATATATATATTTTTAACTCGAAGTTAAGAAATAAGAAAGAGGTCAACAAATCTATGTATAATTGTATGTTTAAATTGTAATATACACAAGTTTACGTGTTTATCAGTATAATCATACCAGTGTTTCCTAATTTACCTAGAATGAATGAATACATAGATGCCTGCACCAAAATCTGGTGCATTCGACGGCTAAAAAAAAGGGTGAGTTGTGAGTTTAGAGTTTATGACGGAGACTCTTCACTAAATCAACACTAGATTTCCTATAAATAAAACTGAGTCAATTGCATCCACGTATATTTTGTTATGATTATGGCATCATGCTTACCATTAGCGTTGCATGTGAAACCGTTAAAGTAATAAACTCAAAATATTAACAATCTCATTTCATATTAAAGTAAAAAAGAAAGCAACATTTCAAGTTGCAGCAAGCGTACCATATATTCAAATCAAATAGAAAAATAATGACCACAATTTTTTTTTCACGGGTTCCATAATCGTTTACCTCTTTTGTTCAGGCATCTTCTGGCTTTGTTTTCAGCCATTTAACATCATGCAGCTAAATTTATGATGTTTTCATACTCTAGCCGCACAACAAATTCACTATCAAACTCTTAACCGTGTCCCTCTTAAATATATTTTAATTCTGGTATTTAACATTTCAAACAGGTGTTATCAGCACTTGATGAAGCATGTACATGAAAATTCAGAATTTTGTCACATGGTTTCCAAAACACACTATTCTTGAATTCTTATAGATTTTAAATCTCATGTATTGAATAGGAAGCATCCGACACAAATAAATTTAAAATCCAGGAATCATGTGTTAGAAGAGTCAGGCTACAAAGTGATGACAATTAACATAGCTTCTAACTTCTAATATTATGCACCTAGCTTGAAATTTTGAAATACAGGAACAACATAACATTTTCATTTAGCAAAGTTATGGTTTGCAGATCAGAAAGATAATTTGCCTCAAGTTGTCGAAATCGTAAATCATCTTCATACATCTAATTGATTCATCACTTCTGCAATTACTCACAATGTTGTTAACAAAGAGCACTTACTGAAATATGAAAGCTGGAATACTAACGGATAAAGCTCCAAAAAAAAGTAACATGGTAACCAAGAAAATAGTGTAGAATGAGTTCTGAGGATGGTACAGATACAGCAAACAATTTTATACATATAAAAATTGGAAAAATTAGCTTCAGGCATACTTCTAAATTTTCATAGGTTAATTCTACTAGAAAAAAAAAATAAACTACTAATAAAGTCCTAATAAACTAGCAAAACCTATATGCATACCAGTTTGAGCTAAAAATAATATTTTTGAAAGAAAATATGAACGCAGGTTGCCATTAATTTGATTAATTAACAAATACTGTATAGGCCGACTTTACTGAAATATTACCTGAACAAACAACAAGAATGCCCTATGTTCCTTGGGAAACAAATTCCTGATACACAAATAAAACACAACCCACAGCCTAACAGAAGGTACAAACAAATGGATGACTGACACTTGTAGGCTGAAGAGGTGCGAGCCAGTACACTAATATATGCTCCTTGGTTATATGATCTCCTCGACCATATATATGCCCAACCAACAGCCTGTCAGTAAAAACATTATATGTATATACGTGCGTGTGCGTGTGTGAAAGCAAGGATGAGCATATTGTTATACGTCTAGTATATCAAAACAGAGACTAATCAATAGTAAACTCGTCTCACAAGTTTACAAATCAGATTTCCACTACTTTGGAATTCTGTATTAGCTATTTTTTAACAATATGTTGTAATTAATTACAACAACAAACTAACAACTATAGTAATAATAACTATAGCGATAAATCAAACGTTATACTATTTAAAGAAATAGTACAACGTAGAAACGAAAATGATGTGTGTGTGTGTGTGTGTGTGTATATATATATATATATATATATATATATATAAACCAACTAGAAACCTAACCGGTTGAAGAAGAAAATTTCGTCTGAGGCTTGTCGTAACAATTTCCTTAAGACTTTATTCAAAGTCTTCCAAGATACAACAGACGTAAGCTGCTCGAGATCGTGATGTGCATAATCTTCTGTGTGATATGACTGATTATGATTTTAAGAAATGAAGATAAGGAAGAGATAATTCGGTGTTAAAATTGAGTGAGAAAAGTGATCAGGTTTCCTCCTTATTTATAGCCGAATTCCCAATGGCTACACCCGTTGAGAAAAGTAGCATCTCTTCATTTGCAACGCCAAAAAGTGTTACTGTTCGCAACAACCGCGTCCGTTCGTTTGCAACGGCTCAGAACTGTTGTTGTTTGCAACAGTCGCGTCTCTTCATTTGCAACGGCCAAAAACTGTCGCGGTTTGCAACAGTTGTGTCTCTTCATCAGTTTGCAACGGTCACAACCATTGAAAAATCTGTATCTATTTAAACACACTTCTATTTTAAAATTAGTTCATTTTTTAGGTAGCAAAAATATATGACACAGCCCAATCTTATTGGACCCACACCCGACCCGACCCGGTTTGGTCGGGAGGGAGGCGGCACGCGTGCGTGTTAGTCCATGGTCATATAGGTCCTCCCCCTCGCACAAAATTACCTGACCCTAAGGGCCAATATAAGGATTGAGAGTACACTATATAAACATGAAATGGACTTATTTTTGACGATGTGGGATATATCTCATTCACTATTTTTGAGAATTCTAACAATCCCCCACATGAATGACGATATATGTCCCCCCCCACACAAAGTGTAATATCACACAGTTCATATGAAAATAATGCTATATCGAGGATAAGTAGATATTTCACTCTGAACTTTCTCTAGTTAAAACTTATCGGATATACTTGGCTAATCGGTGAATTATTTCATCTTGAACCGTTAGCCGTTATTGTATAACCAGACAATAAGCTTTACAAAGCATTATTTCCCTTCACATCCAATCTCTTGGTTGTGTTCATTTTGGTCCTGAACAATTTTTGGTTCTGCGAGTGTTTATAGAGAATAAAAGCCTTTAATATTCTCATAGAGCCGACCCAACTCACACTAACATAGGTAATCACAACCATTAAGAGTATCCTACATATACCTCACTTGTTATTTTCAAAATATGGTCATCATTAAAAAAAACATAGTTTTATTCTTTTAATACTTCTGTAGGCATGCATTTATATTGTGCACCATAGGAATGAAGTAGGACTAAGTCCAAACAAATGCATTACGTCTTGAGTTATTCAGAACTGGTTTGCCTATTGATCCTAGTCCGTGGAATCTCCAGTCGCTTGGATAGGTTTCCGTATAAGATAACTCTTGTTGGTTTAGGCTTTTAAACCCATTCCCCTCGATGCGTAGTTAATTTTCTCTCTTGATAAATCTTTAGTAAATGGATCCGCTAGGTTATCATTTGTTCGCACATAATCTATGGAAATAGTTCCATTTGAGAGTAACTGCCTAACTGTGTTATGGAGTCGACGAATGTGTCGTGACTTTTCATTATACACAAAGTTTTGCGCTCTGCTTAATGCTGCTTGGTTATCACAGTGTATGCATAAGGCCGGTACAGGTTTAGGCCAAAACGGAATATCTTCTAAAAAGTGACGAAGCCATTCTGCTTCTTCGCCTGCTTTATCTAAAGCGATGAACTCCGATTTCATAGTGGATCGAGCTATGCATGTTTGTTTAGTAGATTTCCATGACACTGCTGCCCCTGCTAAGGTAAATACACAACCACTCGTTGATTTTGATTCCTCTGAATCAGCAATCCAGTTTGCATCACTATATCCTTCTAAGACGGCATGATATTTTCCATAATGTAAGCAATAGTTTGTGGTATTTTTTAAATATCCAAGCACTCTCATTAATGCTTTCCAGTGTTCCTTCCCTAGGTTGCTTGTATACCTGCTTAATCGACTTACTACATAAGCTATATCTGGTCTTATGCAATTCATGAGATACATGAGACATCCTATTACACGAGAGTATTCCAGTTGCATTACACTCTCATTAGTGTTTTTATGTAGAACTTCCGATGGATTATACGGCGTTCGTACTCCTTTAATTCCAAAATTTTGAAATTTTTCAATCACTTTTTCTACATAATGTGACTGAGATAATTCAATTCCATTAGGTGTTCTTATTATTTTGATTCCCAAAATAACATCTGCAACTCCGAAGTCTTTCATATCGAAATTGTTGATTAACATCTGCTTAGTGGTCTCTATTACCTTAGTATTTGGACCGAAGATTAGCATATCGTCTACGTATAGACAAATCATCACGTATGATTGTCCAATTTGTTTGTAATAAACACATTTATCACATTCGTTTATACGAAAACAATTTTTCATCATGACACTATTAAATTTTGTGTGCCATTGTTTTGGAGCTTGTTTTAGTCCGTATAATGATTTGATTAATCTACATACTTTGTTTTTATTTCATTTGGATATAAAACCCTCAGGTTGCTCCATGTAAATCTCCTCATCGAGATTTCCATTTAAGAATGCTGTCTTTACATACATTTGATGAATATGTAGATTATAGATGGATGCAATTGCTATTAACATTCTTATAGAGGTTATTCGTGTTACTGGTGAGTAGGTATCGAAGAAGTCTACACCTTCTTTTTGACGATATCCTTTGGCTACCAATCTTGCTTTGTATTTGTCGATGGAGCCATCTGGTTTCATCTTCTTTTTGAAGATCCATTTACAACCAATTGGTTTTATTTCAGGTGGAAGATCAACTATTTCCCAAGTTTTATTACTCAGAATTGAATCAATTTCACTTTGAATTGCTTCTTTCCAACATGAGGATTCAGAAGATGACATTGCTTTCTTGTATGTTTGAGGTTCGTGTTCTAACATATATGTTAAAAATTCTGAACCAAATATCTTAGAAGTTCTTGCCCTTACGCTTCTTCTTGGTTCAACTTTCTCAGTTTCACGATGAGTTTCATCTGCATGTGATTTACTCAATTCTTCTCTTGTCCTTTTGGGGACATTATTTCCTTTATTTCTTTTGTGTGGAAACACATCTTCAAAGAATGAGGCGTCTCCAGATTCCATGATTATATTTACATGAATACCAGTTATATCAGACTTGAATACCAAAAATCTATAGGCATTACTATTTTGGGCTGGCCATAAATAGTAACAATCTACTGTTTTTGGTCCAAGTTTGACTTTCTTGGGAGGCGGAACTAGAATTTTTGCCAAGCACCCCCACACTTTGAGGTATTTAAAACTTGGTATGTGTCCTTTCCATAACTCATATGGAATTGTTCCTGTTTTATTGTGAGGAACCTTGTTTAATATGTGATTAGACATATTTAAGGCTTCCCCCCACAAGTTCGTCGGCAGGCCGGAAGTTAAGAGCATCGCATTAATCATATCTTTTAATGTTCTATTCTTTCTCTCAGCTATACCATATTGTTGTGGTGAATATGGCGCTGTTGTTTGATGAATTATACCATTTTCGGCACATAATTGTTCAAATGGTGATTCATATTCTCCACCTCGATCGGATCTCAATATCTTGATCTTTTTATTTAACTGATTTTCTACCTCAGCTTTGTACTTCATAAACGATGTAATTATTTCATCATTGCTATTTAAAAGATATACATAGCAATATCGTGTATAATCATCAATAAAGGTAATAAAGTACCTTTTCCCACCTCTTGTAGGTAACGATTTGAAATCACATAAATCGGTATGAACCAAACCTAGTGGTTCGGTGCTTCTATCAACTGTATGAAATGGTTTTTTTGACCATTTTTGCTTCTACGCATGTCTCACATTTGTAGTTTTTATCTACTTGGAATTTCGGAATCAATCCCAAGTTTGATAGTTTTTTCATTTTTCAGAAATTTATGTGTCCTAATCTGTCATACCATAGTAAAATTTCGTGCTCAAGAAAATAAGAAACTTTAATTTTATTAATAGCATAATCAGAATACATAGTTTTATTGCCGACAATGACTACATTTGCCTTAAATAGGCCATCACATAAATATCTGCTTCCTATATACATTCCAGCTTTGGACAGAACCATCTTGTCTGACTCGAAGACCATTTTGAATCCTTTCTTTGATAGCACTGGACCAGAGATGAGAACCATCTTGTCTGGAACGTGGAGCACGTCATTCAACTTGACAGCTTTTCCAGAAGTAAACTTGAGGATTACTATGCCACTGCCTTCGATCATGGAAACTGCAGAATTACCCATGTAGAGTTTTTCTTCCTGATCAAATTTTTGGTATGTAGAAAACATGGATTTGTCAGAGCAAACATGACGAGTTGCGCCTGTGTCCAACCACCATTGGTTAGGGTTCTGAACCAAATTGCATTCAGATATAACTGTTGAAAAGTTAGACTCGTCTACTTCCATGTTATCCACCATATTTGCCTCTGAGTTGTGTTCCTTCTTGTGTCTGCAATCTCTAGCGGCGTGTCCTGCTTTTCCACAAACCCAACACTCGCCATTAAACTCCTTGGTTCACTTGTTGTCTTTGGGTTTGTTTTGAAGCACTTTTCTCTTCTGTGGGAATTTCTTCTTGTTTTTCTTGAAATGCCCATTGTTCTTTGACTCTTCTGCCACAAATGCCTCTTCGCTTTGTTTTGTCACTCTGCGGTTATTGGCCTCAATTTTTAGTCTGAAAATATGATCTTCTAAGGAAATCTCCTTTTTCTTATGTTTCAGATAATTGTGGTAGTCTTTCTAGGATGGTGGTAATTTCCCTGTTATTGCTTCAACAAGGAAGGATTCTCCAACTTTATGTCCTTCTGCTTCAAGTTCATGAATTATGAGTTGGAGTTCTTGCACTTGACTAGTTACGGATTTGGAGTCAACCATTTTGTATTCCATAAACTTATCTACGATGAACTTCTTCAAACCGACATTCTGCGTTTTGTATTTATGTGCAAGTGCAGTCCATAAGGATTATGCTGTCTGATGTGGCTGATATACTTTATATAGTACTTTATCCAGACAATTCAGAATGTAGTTTCGGCACAGGAAGTCTGAATGCTTCCATGAGTCAATTCCGAGAAAAACAGCTGCATCTTTTTCTCTAGTTTGTCCGTCTTTAGGCTTTGGTTCATCCTCCTCGATGCACTTCTGCAGCCCTAGCGTGGTGAGATAAAACAGCATTTGATTTTGCCATGTTACGAAGTCATCACCATCTTCTTTGAACGAATCAGGCCTGTTGTGAGTAGTAGCCTTTGTTGATAGTTCAACTGTTGCCATCTCTGTTTTAGTGAAAATAGGAAAGTCTTAAGATGTTATACGTCTAGTATACCAAAACAGAGACTAATCAATAGTAAACTCGTCTCACAAGTTTATAAATTAGATTTCCACTACTTTGGAATTCTGTATTAGCTATTTTTTAACAATAAGTATGTTGTAATTAATTACAACAACAAACTAACAACTATAGTAATAATAACAATAGCGATAAATCAAACGTTATACTATTTAAAGAAATAGTACAACGTACGAAAATGATATATATATATATACACACATATATATACATATACACATATATATATATATATATATATATAAAAACCAACTAGAAATCTAACCGGTTGAAGAAGGAAATTTCGTTTGAGGCTTGTCGTAACAATTTCCTTAAGACTTAATTCAAAGTCTCCCAAGATACAACAGGCGTAAGCTGCTCGAGATCGTGATGTGTATGATCTTCTGTGTGATAGGACTGATTATGATTTTAAGAAATGAAGATAAAGAAGAGATAATTCGGTGTTAAAATTGAGTGAGAAAAGTGATCAGGTTTCCTCCTTATTTATAGCCGAATTCCCAATGGCTACACCCGTTGAGAAAAGTAGTATCCCTTCATTTGCAACGCCAAAAAGTGTTCTTGTTCGCAACAGCCGTGTCCGCTCGTTTGCAACGGCTCAGAAATATTGCTGTTTGCAACATCGCGTCTCTTCATTTGCAACGGAAAAAAACTATCGCGGTTTGCAACAGCCGCTTCTCTTCATTTGAAACGGCTCAGAACTGTTGCGGTTTGCAATAGTCGCGTCTCTTCATTTGCAAAGGCCAAAAACTGTTGCAGTTTGCAACAGTTGTCTCTTCATCAGTTTGCAACGGTCACAACCGTTGGAAAATTCGTATCTATTTAAACACATTTATATTTAAAATCAGTCCATTTTTTAGGTAGCAAAAATATATGACACAGCCCAATCTTATTGTACCCGGCCCGGGTCGGTCGGGCGGGCGGCGGTGCACGCGTGCTAGTCCATGGCCATATAGGTCCACCCCCTCGCACAAAATTACCTGACCCTAAGGGCCAATATAGGGATTGAGAGTACACTATATAAAAAAAATGGACTTATTTTTGGCGATGTGGGATATATCTCATTCACTATTTTTGAGAATTCTAACACATATTAGCATAAAACTAGTGTGCTAAGCCACATTTATAAAACATAAAGCATCCATACAGGTTTATTTCCCTTTGGGAATTTTTTCTTTCCTTTCTTATATAAAATAAAATGCAGAGTATGGATATAGTTGTAGAGAACTTGATGAAATTGACTAAAATCAGACTCGCAGTATCCTTCTCCCCTGCAACATCATTTTTCAGATTCGCATCATGGTGACCAATTTACATCCACTCACTACTAGAACTACAGTATAGCTCGACAAACATTATCGACGGCCGCCGACGGCAGAATACCGACGGCTTCCAACGACATATATTTTCTGGACTTTGTTACGATTAAAATAATTAGCCGTCGCTAGTCGTTGAAAAATTGCCATTTGCGGCCGTTGATAGTCATCGGAAAGTCACGTGTATCTTCTTCTCCAGGCCGAAACCAGAAACATTTCAGTCCTCTCCAAATCAAAAACCCTCCTCCACCATTTCCCCCTCTAGCTCTAAGCGACGAATTTCTACCGAAATCAACTCCAACTTCATCAAATTGGAATCTCATCTCCTCCAAACCCCAAATCTCCTCTATTTTAGGTATTATCCCTAAACCTTGATTTAATGAATTTGTTAATTTAGGGTTAATTTGTTAGTTTAATTGTTTATATTGTTTCATTGATTGTGTAGTATAATTTATTGAATGTTAGTTTGTTAGTTTAATTTTTTAGTTAGTATAGTTTAATTTGTTAGTTTGTGCGATAAGAAATTAGTGTGTATTAGTTGAATAATTTAGTGCTTTTACACGTTACTTGGTTTATTTAATTTAGATGAGCATAATTTAGTTTATGCGTTTTCTAAAACGTCGAAAATGATAATTAATTTTATATACGTACGGTTAGTTAATTAAAGTTTTAAACTGTGCGTATGTGATAAACCATCGTATACGGTAGTTTAACTTAAGTTAAATGTTAATCCATTTAATGTAAACGACGAAAGCCAATTTTTTTTATAAAATATGTAATATGTAACATATTTTATTCATAAAACCCTTAGAGTATTTTTGGGCTCTGTCTGATAAGTATTGTATATGATCGTTATGTGGGTATTCGTTTTTTGACAGAATGGACATCTATATTCATCATTGTTATCCCGCCTTTTGGCAAGGCCGTGATACCAAGGACCCGACTGGAAACCGAGGATAGTCCATCCTGAAGATAGGTTATACGTTGGCTCGCTATAGATGTCGATAAATTTTGTCTGATTCCGGATCAAGCTACAATTGACAAGCCACGACGTGCGAAGCTATGAAAGACAACGTTCCAAGTTTCAAGTCGATCCGAGTTCGTATGCTCAAGATATGATCAATGCAAGCCAAGAAAATCAACTCGTTCGCATCCATCTGTTCACATCCATCATTTCGCATCCATCTGTTCGCATCCATCTGTTCGTATCCATCAAGTATCCATCTGTTCTTATCCATCACATACACTCAACTTCGTGTCCACTCGGCCTGGTTCGACTTCGAATCCATCAATTGGAGTCAATTCGTATCGATCGATCAACGATCGATACGAATGAAACCGATACGAAAACGACCTCCAACTATCGATACGAAAACAACCTTCAACTATTGATACGAAACAGCCATCGATACGAAGTGAGATGCAATCAATCGATACAAACAAAGCGAAGACAATCGATACGAACAGAACAGCTGCGATCGATGCGAACATGGCTCAACTGGATCGATACGAATATGATACATTCTTATGAAAGACTCAATCATACGGCACGAAAAGTGGATCGATCCGAGGAGTTAGCGCCATGTCAACATGCTGGCACGTGCTCGGATCGATACAAATAGAGCGATACGAACGACATCGATACGAAGGAGACAGCCTTTAATAAATTCGAACTTGCATCGATCATAACTCAAAATCTACAAGCCCAAATGCCACCAAATTTTCACAGGAGCTTGCGTACATCCTCAAGAATGTTCATGATCGATTTCGGCTCGATTGGACGAAGTTTCGATCGATATGAAATCCATTCGTATCGATCACGGGCCGAGTGCAAATGTCATAGGATCGATTGCGTGGGCCCACCCATGTGCAAGAAGAGATCTCCCGAGATCTGAGCGAGATATTTGCAGCCTACGCCTATAAATAGCAGCCTAGAACCTACAGAAAAAGGACTTTTTGGCTTCTCTACGCTGATACTCTGCCAAAATCATTATCAAACATCAGCTATACTGTTGTAATCTCTTGTAAACAGCAAGTGAAATTCAATAAACATCAATCATTTCATAGTGGACGTAGGCAATTCGCCGAACCACTCTAAATCCGTGTGTTTCTATGCATTTTCTTATCTGTTTATTGGTGTGTTTGTTAGATCTGCTTCATTTTACATTTATATTCTTCGTTTTATCTCTTCAAACACATCCGAAGAGTGTTGTACTCAATTTTGGTACAAACAATCATATACAATATGTGTTAGATTTATCCCTATATTGGAAAAGTTCAAACACAGTAACATAATTACATCTCGTAAATCATTTCATTTTAAACGGTTCACAAAATTTCGACAGCGCTTCCTTTATGTTCCCTGTGCACACACAATCGTGTACGACTCAGGAAACAAAAGGGAAGTGCTGCCGAAATTTTGTTGAATCATTTAAAATGAAATGATTTACGAGATTTAATTACGTTACTGTGTTTGTAATGGGAAGTAGGATGACCCAGCAACAAAGTGTCAATGATCAATTAATATAAAACATTAAACTGTAAAATCGTACTGAAAAATAAATTGTGAATGTGGTTTTCATTTATATCGTATTTTTTAATTACAGTAGGAGAGATGATGAATTATTTTACCGATCGAAGCTGGATGTATCAACAACGAAGGAAAATTGGAGGCTCTTTAAGTGAACATTTTAATAATGGTGTACACGTATTTATTGATTTCACTTTAAGTAATAATGGAAACGATGAAGAAATCCGTTGTCCATGTAGTAGGTGTAAATTATTGAAGCATTTGATACTAACTTGTAGCACCTAATCTTGTACAGTCAGAGGAGGTAGTGAGTAATGAAATTGTTACGACGAATCTCATTGAAAATATGGTCGAAGATGCAGCATGTTCAATGTTCCCTAATGCATTTGGAGCAAATTTTTTATATAGTTTATTGGATTCCACGAAGAAACCCCTTTGGGAAGGCTATACAAGCGGCACCTAATTATCAGTAACTATAGAATACATTGCGATGAAATATAAATACAACCACACGGAAGCTGAATTTACAACTGTTGTACAAGCTGCGAAGTGGCATATGTTTCCCGACAACTTAATGTGCGAAAATCATTATGAAGTTAAAAAACTTATGTCGACTTTTAGTTTACCGTATCAAAAAATAGATACATGTTTAAATGGTTGCATGTTGTTTTGGAAAGAAGATATCAATCTTAGAAATTATAAAATATGTAATCAGGAAAGGTATAAACCAAGAAAGAAGAAGGGAAAGGAAGTCCCGTATAAACGTATGCATTATTTATCTATTACTTCTAGGCTTCAAAAGTTATATGCATCTTCTGTAACCGCGCATCGTATGAGATGGGGAAGCATGAAAGCATTTTGATCAGAAATATCTCGATTTTGCAGCAGAGAGCCGTAATGTTAGACTTAGTTTATGTACGGATGGATTTTCACCATTTTCTCAATTTGGTTCTAAATATTCATCTTGGCCTATAATCGTTACACCTTATAACTTACCTCCATGGATGTGTATAAAAACTCCATATATGTTTCTCACAATTATCGTCCCCGGCCCTGATGATCTGACACAAGGAATCGATGTTTATCTACAGCCGTTGATTGAAGAGTTGAAAACATTGTGGTACGAAGGAGTTGAAACATACGACATCTCAAAAAAAAATTCATATGTTTGCTTCTTTGTTGTGGACTATTAGCTATTTTTCGGCGTATGCAATGCTTTTAGGTTAGAGTACGGCCAGTCACCTAGCTTGTCCTTATTGCATGGAGGAAACACGAGCATTTTCTTTACCGCATGAAGGAAAATTTCGTGGTTTGATTGTCATCGGTGTTTTCTCCATATTAATCATCCTTTTAGAAGAGACAAATTTTTTAACAGCAAATAGACATAAGCCCTTGCAACCACCAACGGTTTGGTCAAGCGAAGATATATATGAAATTGTAAAGAATTTTCTAAAGATACATAAGCCCGGAGAACAAATTATATTTTGGTGCAAACAAAGTATATTTTGGGAGTTGCCGTATTGGAAAAATCTACTACTTCGTCACAATATTGACGTGATGCACAACGAGAAAAACATGTTTGACAACATTTTTAATACAATTTTGAATGTTAAGGAGAAGACGAAGGATGATTTGAAATCAAAACAAGATATCGAAGCAATATGTAATCGCCCTGAGCTTCATATCAAGCCAAATGACACAAAAAAACTAAAAGCATGCTATGAGTTAAACAATAACCAAGTTAAAATACTTTTAAAATGGGTGGAAGGATGAAGATTTCCTAACGGTATTTCTTTCAGTATTCGTAGATGTGTTGATTATAAGAACAACAGACTTAGTAGGATGAAAAGCAATGATTGTCATATTATGATGGAAAATTTGTTACCTGTTGCTTTTAAAGAACTGTTGCCCATAAAAGTTTGGATGGTTGTAACAGAACTTAGTTTGTTTTATAAGGAATTTGTTTGCGCAAATGGAGCAGCTGAACCAGCGCTTGGCGGAGTATATGAAGCATCATGTAAGGTTTCCTTCGTCGGATGGTTCTAGAGGGGATGATGATCAATGATGTTAGGTATGTTCTATTATGTTATTTTGTATGCATATATACGCTTCGAGTGGGTGAGGATGTGTTTGATACATTTTGATGGATTGTATATTGTTTTATGTGGATTTGGATGTTGATTTTGTGGATTATGTTGGATTTGGATATGGATTTTATGGATGGAATATTATGTATGCTTATTTATATGATTATTGGTTTATATATTCTCGAAAATAATCTATTATTGATATTGATGGATGTGGGGTGGCTGGAAGGCAGCAGGTTCAAATGCATAAAAAAAAATCAACCAGTTTACCGACGGCTTGCAGCGGTATATTGGTCGTATTTTCCAACGGCTTCCAACGGCATTTTCCGACCATTTCCGACAGCTTCGGACGGCTATTTTATTATTCAGAATTGCCACGTGTTTTTTTCGCCGTTGGAGGTCGTCGGAAAGCTGCCGTTGGTGCCGTTGGAAATCGTTACAAAATGTGATTCGTATTCCAACGACTGTCACTACGATTTCCGACGGCCTTCCAACGGCCGCCGACGGGTCTGGACCGTCGGAAACCAAGGTTGTTCTTGTAGTGATTTGGTAACTCTACTCTCTAAGAAATAATTTTAACTAAGCCTAATGTATTTAATTATGGGTTGCACATGTTGATTTAAGGATGGTGATCTCACACTTATATTGCAATTCAACTTGAATAGTTGGAAAATTATCTTTAAAGAAATCAGCTACCACATTGATTTATAAAATTATGGCACAAAAAGCTTGTTTCTGTGAAGTTAAAAGGTAGTCCATAATGAGATCAAATGCATTAAGAATTAGAGGACCTGATTCCTCGTCAATAAGGTGTTCCCAAACGAGCTTTAAGATTATATGCAAGGTCAATTATTTATGATGGGAAAATTAAACAAGTGCTTGTTACCTTTGATTATAAGCCCCTTAAGTGTGCCTACTGCTCTGTGTTTGGCATAATGACAAATGTGATTACAAGCCCAAACCGCAATGGAAGCCTAACGAAAACAATGATAGTAGGCCAGAATATACTGCATCCATTTAAAATCAAGACAAAGTGAAATCAATAGCGGAAAAAACTTGTAAGAACACACAAAAAACTAATGCAAACCATCTACTTCAAAGTTAGCAGAAGGAATTGTATATACGAACCAGTTTGATCCTTTATAGAACATTGGAGAAGACGATGGTGCTCGCAATAAGCATGCTACTTCTGAAAGGATAGCCTCAGAAACTATTGGTAACAAAGAAGAACCTACAAAACAAAAAATGCACATGGAAAAGAAGCTAATATGACCACATACTTCGAAGCATAAGAAGTTAATACAAATGATGATGTTGAAGAAGTATATGAACCATCCATTGATGTTCTCAAGTAGAAAATATTATAGAAAATCTATTTTAACATGTATAACAAGAGGCAGAATCACCAACTGAAATTAATGTAGATAATCATCGAAGTCAACAGTGAATACATTCAGGAAGTCGCATTGCAAATCGATAATCATATAACAGAGCAAGCAAGTACAACTAAACAAGCTCTTCCATGATAATATATTTTAGCCTTGGTGGTTGTTGGGGAAAATCCCCTCAGATGATCAGTCTAAGGGAATAAAAACCCAACGCAACGGAAAACAACTGGATCGTGATTGTAGTGAGATGGAACAAACAAAAGATGAACACCAAAATAGACAGTCACAGATCTATGCAATGCAGAAAAATAAATAACACCAGTATTTATAGTGGTTCCACTACCGCTAGGCAGTGTACGTCCACTTGAGAAGAGGAGATTTTATTAATCAGTGAAAGATTAGAGTTACAAGATTGATTCACTTTTGAAGGCTATACATAAAAAGAATTAACAATACATAAATTTTTTTGCAGAGTTTCAGCTCTCTAGAATGGCTCTAAAATTGGCTAAAATTAGCTCTCAATTTCGGCTGCCATTGTTGTCCAGAAGCTCCACTATTTATAGAGTGAAAATATCAGGAGTGGTAGCTGCTATATGGAAGCTCAAGATTTTGTTCAGCATCTTGGTTCGACATATGGCATTTGGCATTTAGTTCGGCATAGTACACTTCAAGTCTGGACCGGCATCTCCCAATTGCCGACCGAAAAATCTGGACCGGTCTTCCTTTTCACCTACTTGGTTTGGAAAATACCGAACGAAATATTTCGTTCGGCATCACCAGATCACCGAACGAAAAATTTGGTTCGGTCTTCCTTCACCGCTACATACCAATGCCGCTCCACATCTCTTCTTTACCGAACGAAGTTTCTCGTTCAGTCTTCTTCAATCATCGAACGAAGTCGCCACCGCTCCAGAACTCTGGAGCGGCAAATCCAAGCAACACTAGACCACTGATTTGGTCCGGCAAATCAGCTTCCTCCACCAAACCACTTTGCTGGTTTGGTCTTCAGCTCCTACTCTTAGGGCTTCGGCTTCCTCCTCCATGAGCTTCTCCAATTGTCTCTTCCCGAATTCAGGTATCATCTCTAACAATCTCCACCTTGATACTGAAGTCCATACAAGCCTTCCAACTTCATCTACACCTTCATGCTCCAAGCAATGGATACTTACCAATGAGCTTCGGTAATGCCATCACCCATTGCACTCTGTCAACGAACTCCGGCAAGGTCACCGCCCATCAACAAAGTGTTCGAAATACCCAGTCTGTGTAGAACCTATCAATCTCCACCATGAAAACAAACGTCTCCATAAACCATCTCAACTCTCCCCCCCCCCCCCCCCGTGCCACCCCGTGGCACCTAACACTTCATTAAGCGGATCAAGTCCGAGCAATGCTCGAAATTAGCAACATGCAACGACTTGGTAAACATATTTTCTACTGCATTCTCCTTTATGTGAACATTCTGAAGACGAACTAGCTTCTCTTCACTCATCGGACAAGGAACGACTCTCTCAACTCAATATGCTTCGTCCTCGAGCTGAACGCCAGATTTTCAGCTAAATGAATTGCACTCTGATTGTTACAGTACACATCCACGCCTTCATATACGAAGCCCAAATCACACAATAATCGCCTCAAATAAAGTGCCTCCTAAGCTGCTTCAACCGCAGCTATGAGCTCTGCCTCTGTAGTAGACAAAGCCACAATCGTCTGCAACCTCGCTCTCCAACTGATCGATGTCCCACCAATAGTGAACACATATCCAGAGGTTGACTTCCTTCGATCTCTATCACCGGCATAGTCGGAATCACAAAATCCAACCAAACTGAAATCTCTTCCTCTGCTGCCAAAGACAAGTCCATTGTTTGGAGTTCCTCTAAAGTATCTGAAGATACACTTCACTGCTTCCCAATGCGCCTTTCCTAGATTTTTCGTGAACCTACTCACCAATCCAACAGCCTGTGCAATGTCAGGCCTAGTGCAGATCATGGCATAAATCAAGCTGCCAACTGCACTTGCATATGGGACCTTCATCATATAAGCCTTGTCCTTTTCCGAGATCGGAGAGCCTATACTAGAAAGCTGTATGTGCAAAGGCATGGGTGTGCTAATTGCCTTTGCCCCTTCCATGCTAAATTGAGCAAGCACCTTTCGAATGTACTCCTTTTGAGTGAGGCTCAAAAGTCCTAGCTTCTACCCCTTTGGATTTCCATACCCAAAATTTTCTTTGCTTCTCCAAGGTCTTTCATTTCGAATTCCGCTTTTAGCTTTAGCTTCAAACTATCGATTTCAACCTTATCCTTGGAAGCAATCAACATATCATCCACGTACAAGAGTAGGTACACCCATCTACCATTCTTTAAATGCTTGAAGTACACACAAGCGTCTTTGATGCTATGATCAAAACCAAGTGAAAGTATAAAAGAGTCAAACCTCTTATACCATTGTTTAGGCGACTGCTTAAGTCCATACAATGACTTCTTCAATTTGCAAACCCAATTTTCTTTTCCATCTACAACGAATCCTTCTGGCTACTTCATGTAGATGGTCTTATCCAAGTCTCCGTGCAAGAAAGCGGTTTCACGTTCATTTTCTCCAGCTCCAAGTCATGAGCTGCGACGATGACGAGAAAAATGCGGATGGACGTATGCCTCACTACTGGAGAAAATATCTCATCATACTCCAATCCCTTTCTTTGTGAAAACCCTTTAGCAACTAGTCTAGCCTTGTATCTTCCATCATCCTTCACCTTGAATACCCATTTGCAACCTATGGCTCGGCTTCCTTGAGGAGGTGGTACCAAATCCCAAGTCTTGTTCTTCTTCAACGACTCTAACTCCTCTTCCATAGCGCACATCCACTTCGAATTGTCACATGACTTCAAAGCTTCATCAAGGTCAAGCGGCTCCTTATGAACCACATGTAGGGCATAGTCAAACTGATCACCAAGGCTAAGGTTTGCAAATTGCCAATCACCATACCTTTTGGGCGGCCTAACAGTCCTACGACTGACCCAGGTAGGTACTGCTTCGCCTAAACTTCTTTCAGCTCCACCTTGAACTAAACTTCATCTAGATTCATGCACATCACCAGCACTACTAGAAGGTACCTGTGGACTATCCTGTGATGTTTCATCAACTGCGTTTTCCTTGACAACATCAACAACAACTCTACTCTTTGGCTAAAACACGGGAACTTCTTCCATCTCCTTAGGCCCATCAGAATCTTCTGATATGGTAGGTAGCTTCTCCTTCGGATTGAACATAGCAGACTCATCAAAAGTAACATGTCAGGAATGAACAATCTTCCAATCAATAGGGTTCCAAATTCGATACCCTTTGATGCCATCGGTGTATCCCATTAGTATGCCCTTGTATGCTCTAGCCTCCAACTTGTCACCACCTGTATGGTGAACGTATATAAGACAACCAAAAATTCGAAAGTAACCAAAATACACTGCTTTACCTCTCCACTTCTCCTTTGGAATCTTCGCATCTATGGCTAAGCACGGAATTCGATTTATGATATGTGCCGCAGTTGATAATGCCTCAGCCCAAAAGCCTCTAGACAAGCCCGCCATCAATCTTAAGCAACGAGCATTTTCCAGTAGAGTCTTGTTCATCCTTTCTGCAACCCCATTGGATTGCGGATCTTCGGATGTAGTGAAATCTCTCTGAATGCCATGCTGTCTACAAAAGTCGAGAAACTCCCTAGAGACAAATTCACCGCCATTATCAGATCTCAGCACCTTCAACCTAGAACCAGATTGGTTCTCAACAAGCGCTTTCCTGTCTTTGAACTTCTCAAAACTCTCTGATTTGGCCTTCATCAAATACACCCATAATTTACGAGAAAAGTCATCAATGAAAGAGATAAAATACTTTGCTCCTCTAAGAGAAGGAGTAGCAACCGGTCCCCAAACATCTGTATGCACGTACTCAAGTACTCGCCTCGATCAATGGAGTCCAACTCCAAAAGATACTTTAGTTTGCTTGCCTAACACACACTCTTGGCAAAATTCCATCTTGTCGAAGCTTTCTCCTTTGATCATCTTCCATCTCCGAAGTAACTCTAAGCCCTTCTCTGAAATATGGCCCAATCGATCGCTACGAAATCAATCACTGCTTGCTTTGTTCAACTCCACTTCGCGTCCTCTTGTTGTCCCCCTACTAATCGGGTGAAGCCGACACACCAGAGGAGATCACAACATATGCACATGGACGCGACAGCCATCAGGTCGCACTTCATCTCCCACGACCATAAGTCACCATCTTTGCACCATCGAAGCTCCTCGACTCTACAAACTCAAAGAAGCGACCCCGCAACCTCACGTCGCCTAGATCTCACGAATATCCCAACCTTAGTTCAAACCATTCATTTCCCAAATCTGTCAAGCTCTACAACATGATGCCGCACCCATCACAATGCATATAGATGCGTAGATCTATTCGCAACGAACCTAAAGATATCCATTTTAAATTTTCTGTTGAGTGAATTTTGAGTTTTTGATTTTTGAACTGGATGATATGTTTTCTTTTACTGTTGGATTGAAAAACGAGAGAGAGAGAGAGGGAAAAAAGAAACACGTTGAATTTTCTATGGGTTTTGTTTTGGTTTATATCCCTTTGAGGCATTTCGGTGCACAAACTTTCGTTTGCATACGAACCGCGAACGACAAAACAAAAATATGGTCGCGCACAAAAACGCAACACAATCCCATAACAATAATAATATACACTGTTATTCAACTTTATAAAATCACAAAAAAACCATCATTTGCCGAAAAATCGCCAAACAATAATTTAAATATTTTTCAAATTAAAAATTATAGAAAAATCAAACGAATTAAGATAAAAATACAGCATTAAAAATCGAGTCGTTACATTAATAATTGATTTTCTTATTATTTATTAAATTTGTATCAAATCTGAATATTTAAAAAAAAATATTCCTATTCAGAATGTTTAAAATTTCGAATCGTTATATATATATATACACATACACACACACATGTATATATATATAATATACATATACATATGTATGTACGCATGTGTGTGTGTCTATATATGTATATGATATGTATGTATTTATGTAGGTGTGTGTACATACATATATACATACATACATATATGTATGTACACACACAAATATACATATACATACATGCATATATATACATACAGATATACATATACATACATACATGTACATACATACATACATACATACATACACATATATATGAGCATTCAGTGGCATCCCAAACAGTGCAACGTCCCTATAGCCCTTGATTTCCATCATACAATCTGAATTAAATAATATGGCTTTCTCTCTCTACCCACTAGCCGTATTATTTAATTCGGATTGTGTGGCAGAAATCAGGGGAGCTATAGGAGTACTGCACTATTTGGAATGTCATTGGATGCTCCATATACATATATATATATATATATATATATTGAAGAAAAGCTTCTATTATTAATAACGAATAAGAACCGTACAATAGCAGGATCCGCCTCCTTAAAAAACCTTACCACTGTGGCAAGGAAAAAGAGCACGACATACTCTATAAACAACTCTAATACAGTATAAATCAGACAAAGTAAAAAGATAACAAAATCAAACAAAAAACACTAGCTAATGAAACCAACCGACCCAACTGGGTATAGAAACACCTCCGCTACCTTAATACCACCCAACCCGGCCCATCACGAGACAAACACACAAACCCTAATCAAACTCCTCAACCCAGCCGCATTATCCATGGTCATCCAGCTCAATCCCCCATTGCTATATATATATATATATATAAACACACATATCTTATGGCGCATGCAATGCAAGTACATAAAAAAATCCATATAAACACTACAAGAACGGCACCAGATAGCGACGGCTTTTAGCCGTCGTCGGCCGTCGCTAGCCGTCACGAGCCGTCGCTATTTACCTCGTCGCCCAATAGTATCGCGACGGCTTTAGCGACGGCTCCGTCACCTAAATAGCGACTGCTCGCGACTGCAAATGTGCCACGTGGAAATTTTCCAACAACTAAATGGCGTCACTAGCCGTCGCTACGCGACACAAAACTTTTGCACTTCAGCCGTCGCTAATCTGAAACAAACCAGCCGTCGCTATACTGAACCAAAATTTTGTGCACTTGCACAACCCATATACACTTCAAACAATAACCATCAAATATCATCATCACAGCCAATATACACTATATTCATCAACTATAACCATCATATATCCATCATATAACATCACTATACATTCAAACAATATAAAATCCAACAAAACCAAACAAAATCATATACAATCCCAACAACAATACATATCATGTCAACCAATACAAGTCATCAAAATATGTACATAGTTTCCTAATCAAAATGTGTACATAGTTTTCAAACCACAACTACAAACCATCAAAATATGTACATAATATCCCGAAATATATATACACCAAACCAACCAAAATGTGTATATACCAAACTAAGGAATGAGCAAACAAGCATACCTATTCCTTGCCATCGCTGCCATCCTCTCCAAGCATCCTCCCATGCTGTTGCAAATAACCTGCAATCCGCTCATCCAGCTGTTGCTCGAAAAAACTCTTCCTCCAATCATTTATTTCATCCACTGTTTTCTTCAACTGAGCAATCTGCTCTTCTTGCCGGGACCTCCTGTATGCACTCTACGATCTCATCGCCTGTAAAATAGTTCATAATTATTTATATATTAGTATATATATATAATATTATTAAAATTATTTAACTATTCATATGCACGTGTAAATTTATATATTAGTACATGTCAAAATTTACCTCTAGATTTCCATAGCTATACCGCACATTGGTCCGAGAAGGCGGGTCAATAATAGCATCCCAGATATTGTTCGCCTCCTCTAGCGTAAGCTCTTCCCGACCAGTGGACTGTGCTACCCGAGCCCGCTCAGCTTCGTACCTCTCCTGCGATTACAAACAATTGTTTTACACGATAAAAACCGAATTTCAAGTTTTTGAAAATAAAATAAGACAAAATATTGTTATTAACAATAAATAAGTTTACCATTACGGATTGGGATTTATCATCCGTCCACTCGTACGAAACATTGCCTTCTTCATCAGTCCTCTCCACGGCATGCGTCACCATGAACAACTCGGCCATAGTGGGCTCGCGGTTGTATCTCGCAGCCTGAAAATATATAAATATTATTGCTAATCTGAATATAAAATATTTTAATAAAATGTAAACACGGTTTATAAATTTAATTACCAGCTCTCTCTTATGCTCCTGGAAGGATTTGGAGCCACCACGGTGCAATGCAGGATTTTTATTCCTGTTAGCCCGGTTCTGCGCAGATAATTCCTACAAATTAAGATAAATTATCACGTATATATCTTGCGAGATTTATATTAGATTTAAATAACAAAGCAAACATATATTACTTACTTTTGCTGCCGGAGTGTCCCAAAGCCGAAGAAGATCAGTCCATACACCGTCACCCATCCAGTTCGGCTTTTTGCCTGAATTCTTAGCCTTGGACAATGTATCCCTGTAATTTTTTCTCATTCTTTTATTCCAATGATTTAAGAAAACGTCCATGTCATCAGGGTCAACGCGGACTGCAGCCTGTAAATTGAAATTATTTTGAGTTATATAGATTATATTAATTTACAACTGAAATTCAAACTACTACTTACAAGTAAATCGGCTTGTATTGCGTTCTTCACATGAGGGGGGATGTCGTCCCAGCGAGGCCAACAACCATCCATCCGGCTTTGAAAAGCCTTCCTCGAAACTTGTAGAATATAATCTGATGGCTCCACCTCAAAGCCCCTGCAAAAGTTATGATATACATGTTTAGTGGATTTTAAAACTTACACTTTAAATAAAATTGATACTTACCCGGCACTTTTCGGAAGAACTTCTGCCATCGGACGTAAGTCCGGTGCAGTGCCACTACCACCTGCACCGGGAGATGGGGATGGCGTGCCTATCATACTTCGTCTCCTGCCAGACATAACTACTATAGAAAAACAATATCATCACAGAACAATTATAGAAATTCACTACTACATAGCATGTTTTAATCACTTTCACAGAAACAACTATAAAAATTTACTAGTACAAAACATGGATAAAAATTAAATAAATGATCATCATAGAACAATAATAGAAATTCACTTAGCATGTTTCAATCACTTTCACAGAACAATTATAAAAATTTACTAGTACAAAACATGGATAAAAATTAACTAAATGATCATCACAGAACGATCAGCCTTCATCGTTTTCTGATTCAAACTCAGTCTCGTATTCTATCTCATTTTCTTCGGTACTTTCGAATGCATCAAATAAGACGTTCGATTCATCATTCAAAGGCCCTACATCAATATCATTAGTTATTATTATTTCTGTATTTGGTTCAAGATCGGCTTGATATGCTGCTTCATCTGGAATATTATTTCCATCAAACGTAAACCTTGGTTTTGTTTTGAAAACAGCAGACCAATCCGCTTTATCTCTTTTCAAAGATGGATACGGAGCAAAATAAACTTGTAACGCTTGCTTGGCTAATACAAAAGGATCGTACTTATAGTAGTGTGATGTATGTCTTATTTCAATAAGTTTATACTCTTTATGCACGTTGATTCCAGAACCAGGAACGTTACTGAACCAATTGCACTTAAATAAAAAAACCTTTTCTAAAGATTCAACATAATATGTCAACTCTAGAATCTGTGTTAAGATGCCGTAAAAATCTTTTAAATGCTCATTTGGATCATCACTGCCTTTGACAAATACCCCGCTGTTATATGTTAATTTTTCAGCCCCGTAATCTTTCGTGTTGAACTTAAACCCATTGACGAAGAATATTGGATAAGTCTTCACATTTCTTTTCGATCCAATCGTAAGATGTCTTAAGCCTTCATCAACAACACAGTTTCTTGGCTCATAAACATAGTTCAAAAACCATTTGGCAAATTCTTTACTGAGATCGCCAGATGGATACTGTGATTCGTAGATACTGCATATATGTAATATGTGTTATAATTATTATGTACGTAAAAGTAAATTACAAGTGAATTAATTATTACCTGAAAAATGGTGCGACTTCGACACAATTTAAAAGAACATACGTGTGTGCTACATGGTGGTCTCTATCGTCCAACCATATTTCCACACATTTTCCACCAGGTCTACCATGTTGTCTAAAAACAGATAACATTGTTTGAAAAGAATTTTGTTCAACAACTTCCTCATTTCGAGGAACAGTTACAAATGATAAGTTCACATCGTCCTTGAAGTAGTGAGAGAAAAAAAATGAGGCTTCATCTTCAAGATACGATTTGCATATCGAACCCTCAACTCGGGCTTTTTGTCGAATCTTCTTCTTCAGATGATTCAAGTACCTATTAAGATATTTATTACATATTTAGATATACAAATTTGAATTTGAAATTGACATGAACATTGCACATGTTTTACCTCTCAAACGGATACATCCACCCATATTGCACAAGACCTAGAAGAAGTGCTTCGGATGGAAGATGAATAGGTAAATGCTCCATTACGTTAAAGAAACTAGGCAGAAGTATTTTCTTCAGTTTGCATAGCAGTATGGGTATTTCTACTTCAAGTTTACGTATACGATCCACCTTTAATGTTGTCGAACAAAGCTGTTTATAAAACAAACATAACTCTGTTATAACGTTCCATACTTTTACGGGCAACAGTTCTTTGAAAGCCACAGGTAGTAAATATTCCATCATGATATGACAATCGTGACTTTTCATCCCACTCAGTTTACTATTTTTGAAGTCAACACATCTACGAAGATTGGAAGAAATCCCATCGGGAAATCTTAATTCTTCCACCCACTTTAGCATGAGTTTTACTTGCTTATTGTCTAGCTCATAGCATGCTTTCGGTTTTTTATTGTCATTAGGCTTCATATGAAGTTCCGGGCGCTTACAATAGTTCGCTATATCAAGCCTTGAATTCAAATCGTCCTTGGTTTTGCCCTTTACATTCAAAATTGTATTAAACAGATTATCAAACACGTTCTTTTCGTTGTGCGTCACGTCAATATTATGTCGGAGTAAGAGATCTTTCCAATATGGTAACTCCCAAAATATACTTTGTTTGCACTAATTATGAATGTCTGACTTTCCTGGGATTTCAGTCTGGACTCCAATTTCATGTATCTTTGGATAGTCCCTTACAATTTCGTATATTTCCTCGCCTAACCAAACCTTGGGTGATTTCAAATCTCTTCTTTGTTAGCTATGAAAATTTTCTTATCTCTTCTAAAAGTATGATTGGGATGAAGAAAACACCGATGACAATCAAACCACGAAACTTTCTTCCCATATCGTAACGAAAATGCTCGTGTTTCTTCCATACAATAAGGGCATGCTAGACGACCGGCCGTAATCCAACCAAAAAGCATCCCGTATGTAGGAAAATCATTAATAGTCTATAACAAAGAAGCGAACATACGAAAAAAAAATTTCCTTGATACATCGTAAGTTTCGACTCCTTCATTCCACAGTTTCTTCGACTCTTCGATCAATGGTTTAAATAAACATCAATTCCTTGGGTTGGATCATGAGGGTCAGGAACGACAGTGGTGAGAAACCTATATGGTGTCTTCATACACATCCATGGAGGTAAATTATACGGAGTAACGATAATTGGCCAGGATGAATATTTACTACCAAACTGTGAAAATGGTGAAAATCCATGTGTACATAAACCAAGTCTGACATTACGGCTTTCCGCAGCAAATGCGGGATAAGTCTTATCGAAATGTTTCCATGCTTCTCCGTCGGATGGATGTATCAAAGTTCCTTCTTCCGCTGTTCTCACACTATGCCATAGCATATGACAGGCCGTAGCAGAAGATGCATATAATCTTTGAAGTCTGGGAGTGATGGGTAAATAATGAATTCTCTTGTACGGGACTTCTTTCCCTTTCTTCTTTCTTGGTTTGTATCTTTCTTCGTTACATATTTTGTATTTTCTGAGGTCAATGTCGTCTTTCCAATACAACATGCAACCTTTCACACATGCATCTATCTTCTCGTACGGTAGACCGAAAGCGGACATCAATTTTTTTAGTTTATAATGACTATCGCACATCAGATTATTGGGTGGCATGTGTCGTTTTGCAGCTTGTACAACTGCTGTAAATGCAACTTCCGTAAGGTTGAATTTTGATTTCATAGTTATGTATTCGGCGGTTACTGAAAGTTCTATTCCGCTTTTACATCCGTCCCACAACGGCCTCTTAGCAGAATCCAACAAATCGTATATTTTTTAGCTCCCGCAGTCGGTTCTTCTTCGACATTT
Source organism: Allium fistulosum (assembly GCA_030737815.1). Taxonomy (NCBI): domain Eukaryota; kingdom Viridiplantae; phylum Streptophyta; class Magnoliopsida; order Asparagales; family Amaryllidaceae; genus Allium; species Allium fistulosum. The sequence continues at coordinate 789,459,968 of CM060902.1, read as the reverse complement.
TCGTCTTCATCGACAGCTTCAGTTGTAGGAAACATTGATCGTGCTGCATCATCCACCATATTTTCTATCGGATTCGTCATCATATTACCGTCCTCTAACACTTCAGTATTAGGTGTAGGTTCAACAAGTTCTCCATGACGATCCCAGAAATAATAATCAGGCACGAAACCATATTGATACAAATGTACTTCAACTATATCTGGTTTCCAATGCTTCAAATGTTGGCACTTACTACACGGGCAACGAATTTCTGTGTTGTTTCGGTTATTAGATTTAGCAAATCTAATAAATTTGTGTACACCGTTGTAGAAATGTTGCTTTATTGATCCCTTCTTTCCAGTTTTGACTTCATACATCCAAGTACGGTCGAGAAAATAATTGAACATTTTTCCTGATTTGAAAATGTATATTAGACAATTTAAATCATTAATTTTCAACCATTCTCCATTGTAAACAGTTCATCGTTGTAGAAAATTCAAAATAAAAACTTCACTTTATTTTTTTATTTTTTAGTATTTTGGTCTTCACTTCGGTGGTTAGTCATCCTACTTCCCATTACAAACACAATAATGTAATTATATTTTATAAATCATTTCAGATTAAACGGTTCAACAAAATTTCGGTAGCACTTCCCTTCTGTTCCCTGTATCGTACACAAATGCGTGTACACAGGGAACGTAAAGGAAGTGCTGTCGAAATTTTGTAACCGTTTAAAATGAAATGATTTATAATATGTAATTACTTTATTGTGTTTGTAACTTGTCCAATACAGGGACAAATCCGACAAATATTGTATCAGATGAATATAAATGTCCGTTCCGTTACCAAAACGAACATCCATATAACGATCATATACAACACTTGCCAGACGGGGCCAAAGCCAATATAAGGGATAAAAAAATTCTTTAAATTTTATCAAATATTGTTGTTCTTTTCAAATTTTGACAATGTTTCAACTATTTAAATTTTATTTCATAAATTTGTATATTTAAATTTTAGTTCAACATTCAATTAATAATTTTAGTTCAATATTCATTTCTTTATTTTTTTACGACATAGATTTTAGCGGAATATTTGTTGTTGTTATATTCATTTCTTAATTTCTTTATAAAATTGATTTTAGTACAATATCAGTTGTTTTTAAAGTCATTTCCTAATTTTTTAAAAAAAATTAGATATTTGCAGAATTTTTAATGTTCTCATATTCATTTTTTAATTTTTTATATAAAAACTTTATTTTTGTACAATATATACAACCTTTTGCATTTTGGCCGTCGCTAGCCGTCGCTAGCCATCGCTAAAATTATTAAAATGACCGTCGCTAGCCGCCGCTAAATCAACAAGATAAATAAAAGAATTATCAATGAAGATAATTAGAAAACAATAAAAATCTAATTATTAAATAAAAATTTGTCAATTTAAATTCACTTAACAACTTAAATTTGTAATTTATCAATTTTATAAACTATAAAATACTTTCATGTAAATTTATCAATAACCAAGTTAATCATTAATATATACTAATTTTTCACCAAACATAACTAACCATGTTAATTGCCAACACTAATTATCTACATTAACCATTTATTCAACTTCATGATAAACTAATTAATCTAATACCTAATTTAACTTCATGATAATAAACTAATTAATCTACCAAATCAACATACAACACTACTAATACCTAATTTAACAACACTACTAATACCTAATTTAACAACAAATCCTAATTCAAAATAGAGATTAGAAGCATACCAAGACGAATTTGGGTGATTTGGAGGCGTCGGAAGGCGGGGCGGGGGCTGCGGTGACGGGGGGCGGCGGATTGGGGAAAGGGGGGTTTAATTTGGGGGGAAAGAAAATGAAAAAACTACTTCTGGGTAGAAACCTGTATATTGCGTATAGCGACGGCTAGCGACGGCCGCATTTTTTAGCCGTCGTCAGCCGTCGCAAACGCCGGTCGCTATTCGAAGTCTTTTTAGTAGTGAAAATTATAAAATTTGTTGTGTAATTTTGATAAAATAAATAAAAATATATAAACAAAAAAATTATAATTCTTTTTGGATATAGAGTTTCGTATTTGTAACCTTATTTACTTCCAAAATTTACATTTGGATGTAGATGTTGATAATTGTATTATGTGGAATTTGAATTTCTGATCTCTTGTTTGAATTTAAAGGTATTTTTGAAACTTCACGGTCGAACAAAAAAATTGTCCTTTCAAGCCAACTATTAATAAAGATAAATGAGAGAGAGCATTATGTTTTTAGCTTTTCTGTGTTGAGTACACCACAGGCATTCTATGTTCTTTCGTCATTAAATTAAATGTTAGAAAATTATAAAAGAAAAATGATTGATAGAAAGAGCGTAGAAGCACGCATTCCTTTTGGATAAAAAGCTTTCCACTATACATTCATCATACCATCGTCATCATTTCCAAGACAAACTGTGACCAACTCCACGTTACCCATCATTAGTTTGAACGATTCCAAAGTGAACTCCAGAGAAAACTCCAAATCAGTTGCTATAACGCATTAGATTTGTGCTTATCTTCTTGTTGAACCCACTCATTCCCTTCAACAGTTTCTGCATGCATGGACTTCACCATTCCTATGATTCAGTCAACTTATATTAGTTTATTTTGCATCTACCGAGTAAGTAGGTAAAACTACCAACTATATATAACATGTTTACATCAAGATTGCAATAGAAACCAGTTTCTATAGAAGTAAGTCGAGTCTTGAGGAGATTTTGGACCCCATGAAATAATAGATACTGAAGTATTAGGTACGTTTAGGGCAGCAATTTTCTTTCATTGCGTAACGGATCATCCACTTCAACTTCAATAGATCATGACTATTCATTAGTACTAATATTGTTTTGACTACTAAGCCTAATGGAGTTCGACGTTGACAGTGACAGACCAACGACTTGACGTTGACATGTATGGTTTGCTTGAAAATCACACTATTTCATCCCGCTATTTCATCGTGTATCATTTGTAAGCATTAAGTGTTATGGGACGTAAGTGCATGAAAAGGCATCTGCTGCAGGAGGGGAGAAACATCATAAACTATGATTTCTGATTGATAAGTATTCTAGCAGCCTATTTAGAAGAGCAAATCCCCTGTATCCAAAGTCCCATGTTTTCCCTGTCCCCAACCAATCCGGCACGTCGATTTTCAATCGTTTTGCAATTAAACCCAAACAGCAGGAGAGAGAAAGGGGTTTAATTGAAAAATAGCTAAAATCGGCGCTCCTGATTGGTTGGGGACATGGAGACACAGGGGTTTGGTACAGGGCTTGGTACGGGATTTGATCTCGCCTATTTAGTCCACCCACTTGCGCAAGCACTAGAGGGATCTATAGGCCCACTTATTAAGCCCTTTGTTTGTCTCTTTATATTGAATAACAGAATTGGTTGATTAGGTTCTACCTTCTCTCTTGCTTTATTACTTGGGGACTTTTCAAACAGCATTGGTAAGGTCCAAAAGTCACTTCCTATCAAAAACATTTTTAATGGAAAACATTTATTTGTCAACGGTTTTCAGCGGAATTATGCACTTTATACTGTATATATTTATAGTCTACAATGAAAATATTTTCAATTCTAACTATATATTTTTTGAAATTAAAATTTTGCAATCTGCAGCAGAAATATTTGCATTATACACTATACAGATTTACGGTATACAATGCAAATATTAATTCTACAAACATGTGAAGTTATAACTGCAAAATTCTGTGTTCTACGCGGCATGCGGTGTGTTGGCAAAACTTGTTTTAGAAAAGAGTTTTTCGGGTATTAATTAAGTTTGAAATTAAAGGATGTATCCTAATTTTCACTCGTTATTTTCCTCAGTCTTACATCATTATTCAATTCGTCCTCTAGTTTGTTAAACTGATCGGATACTCAGGAGTAATATATACAAATGAGCTAAAAACTGGGGGTTATGGATCTTTCTACTTATGGATAGGTATCCAAACACACTCCTTACACTACACACACTATGCTACATTTAATGGTTTGAAATGCTATATTTTTGAAAATATATTTTTGCAACATTCTAGGTTATGTTCGCCAAACTTGAGATCATTACAAAAGTTTTAATGTGTTTAATTAATTTCAATCATTAATTTGAAATTATAATTTCCTCTTTTTTTTAAGAAAAAAAGATAGAATGATCCAAGAAAATTAATTTTCTTTAAGATGATCTTGAATTTTATAAAATATATCCGTGAAATTTGCATTCATTTAGAATTTTAAAACTAATGTAAGATTGAATTGAGTTGCACTATAGACTTGTAACGACCCGTCTTTTCGACCTTCAAATGTCAATATTAATACATCAATGGTATTCATGTAACAAACATTCAAGTGCCGGAAAGACATATTGTAAGAGTAAATAAAAAGAAAAGGAATAAGAATAAGGAAAGAAGAACAAAACATTTGAATATCACAACGAGACAATAATATATAATATCAAAACAGTAAAAGGGTTACTCCAAGATACATAACATCTTAGAGTTATTAACCTGAGTACTAACATCAGCCTTAACAATTATAAAAGTTTTTCCTCACAATTGCTGATATACATACTAGTAATGCATCTGAAATAAAATACAACTATAGACGAATGGAAGCATCTAACTCATCTCCTAAAGCTCCAAAGAATATCAACAGAAACCTGTCTTTCTCAGACTACTTGAAAGAGAACCTAAAGAATTAAGGAAAAGATAAAACCATGAGTCAAAAATAAGTCTGGTTTGAAAAAATAAAGAAATATATGATCAGCACATAACAGTATATCTTGAGACTACTCGAATCACTATAATAGTTTCCATCTCAAAAGAACCAAACCCATCTAATAAGTTACGTGTGGCGATATAATAGATAGTGTCTAGCACGTAAAATATAAATTAGAAAATAGCTATGTTGTTTGCATCTCACAACACAATAATATTAGAAGCTATAACTAAAACCAAAAAGGTACATTCGCATGTGGATTTCCATTGGAGGTCTACTCAATACATTGCACTACAAGAAAACGTACGATTTCCGACGGCTGAAAACCGTCGGTAGCTGTCGGAAACCAACGCAAAAAACCATCGCAATTTTTCCCGTCGTCGCACAGTTTTTTCGACGGCTTCCAACGGTCTCGGTCGTAAACTTTCCGACGGTTGCCGACAGAAAATCCGACGGCTCTAGACGGCCATCGAAGACACATAGCCGATCAAGAGGAAGCAACAAAACGCCACTAGCCATCGGAATCCATTGGAAAATGTTGACCTGTAAGCCATCGCCAGCCATCGGAAACCGTCGGAACACCTGAAACATTTTTCCAAATCAGATTTCTACTGCATGCTAGCTTCACATATAGAATTCAGAAATACAATATAGTCACACACAAGCACATATCGAATTCGGATATTCAATATAATCTCAAATCATACAAATATACTCAAATCACATAAAGAAAAGTAAACCAACCATAACTCACATAACATCAAACCAACCAACACTTCGTTAACATAATATACATACATGTCATCATACAATATATACACTGTGAAACACCAACAAATCTCACACCATCAACAACTCAAATGCCATCATCAACAACTCACCACCATCAACTCACAAATTTCAAACTGACCATCACCAAATGTACCATCAAATAATATATAAAACATCTCAAAGTATCCAACCGCACCATCTCAATGTATCATTGAACAATACTAAACAATGTCGCATAACAAAAAAAAACATACATATTACTCCTGTCAATCACCTCCAGAACCTCCGGAACTAGCTGAAGATGGAAAGCGGCCACCATACTACTGTATGTACTCAGCATTACGCTGGTCCAGCAGCTGTGTCAACTCAATGGCCTACTGACGGTTCTGCTCCTCCAGCTGCACCACCCTAGCTCTCAATTCCTCGATCTCTACTAGATCGATATTAGCTTTGCTTTGGCTGGCTCTCCTCCATAACGCCTATTCCTTGAAGTTCTTTAGAACTGAAAGATTACTAAATTGTTATATCTAAATATATTATTCATTACCGCTTGATTGTCAAAATCTTAATGCTTGTTCCATGGAGGTGGGTCCATAATTGACTCAAAATTGACATCCTCCTCGTCCGTAGTCAGCTGCTCTCGACCTGTTTCCTCCAGGATTTTCTGCCTTTATTCCATAAACCGTGCATACATGAACAAATAAAAATACTTTTGAAATTAACAGCATAATATCTTAATTCATTATACTTTAAAAATTAAAACAATTACTAATAGTATATAAACTAAAATATGCTTACATGGCTCTCCCGCGATTTATCGTTATGCCATGTATATGAAATAGTCCCGTCTAGATTTACATGCTCGACGGCATGAATACGGGTAAATACATCCATGTACGATACGGGAACCTACGCCTCCGCTTCCTGAAATTGATTATTATGTACTATTATTGTATATTCAAAATTATACAGCATAATAACTATTTACAGTTCACACTTAATAAATTTACCAACTCCTGGCGATATTGTTGAAATAACTTGGACCCTGCTCGATGAGTGACAGGATTCTTTTTCCTATTTGCAGAGTTTCTCTGCGACTCTGTCTGTACATTTAAATAAACAATACATTATTTACTTACCAAATATTTTTTGATATTTACATATCACTCAAATGATTAATAAAAGATTAGTACTACGATCCAGCAAGTATTGTTCCAGAAAAGTGACGGTGAAATTTTGTGAACCGTTTCAAACGAAATAATGTATGAAATGTAATTGTTTATTGTGTTTATAACATGTCCAATACAGGAACAAATCCAGCAAGTATTGTACCAGATGAATATAAATGTTCATTTTATGACAAAAACGAATAACTATATAACGATTATGTACAACACTTGTCGGACGGGGCCAAAAACTCTCTAAGGGACGTAATAAAAAAGTAGTTTATACAAAAATTTGAAGTTTTATAGTTTGACTTCTTATTTATTATATAATATATTATTGTTTGTAAATGGTTGAAAATTTACTAATTTTATATATTTCAAAAAATTATTAATTTACCACATTCCGCGTTTTTATCGAACAAGGTTAATTCAGCGTATTATAGTAGATATGTAAATTATTTTTTTCGACGTTTTCGATAGAAAACAATTTATTTAATTATTAGTGTGTGTGTGTGTATAATGATTAACACATATACACACACATATGAACACATAAACACCCCAATTAACACAAGACAATGCTAAAAATAACATATATATAATGGTTTATACATATATACAAATTCAAAAATTATACCTACTTTTCACAATTTAAAGCTAACAAATGAAATAGATATTCTTTGGGATACTATAAACCATCACTACAACAAAATAGGCTTTTTACAACGGGCAATGCCCGTTGTAATATGTGTTCCACAACGGGCAGCGGACCGTTGTAATAGGCGATGTTGTAATAGGTCACCCATATTTTACAACGGGCAGTTAATGTTGTAAAGACCGTTGTAGTAAACTTTTTTACAACGGTCGCCGACCGTTGTAATAGACTGTAATACAAGCTTCTTTGCTCGTTGCAAAATACTATCATACAAGATGGATAGCATGTTTTACAACATTCCCTGACCGTTGAAAAAAACATTTTGACAACGGTTTTTGACCGTTGTTATAGACTTTAATACAACAGGTAATTGACCGTTGTAATAGAGTATAATACAACGCGCTTTGACCGTTGCAGAAAAAATGCAAATTAAAAAAAATTACAGCAACGTATAGGTAGCACATCCATACAAATAATGAATAATTTAACAGTAATAAATATTACACACAAACAGCCAAAATCACATGCGAAAAGACTAAAAGATAGTCATAAAATTCCAACACTCCAAAAAGTCAGATAAGTTTACCTCCCAAATTCATAAAGCATTAATACATAACAGTCGGCTATAAATATCAAGTTCTAAGTACAATCATACTAGACTAAGGATATAAAGTCTTTATGCAACGCGACGGTTGATCCAACGGCCTCTTTAATAGTGGACATCTCTGAATTTGGCCTAAATAAAAAAGCTTCTGGTTCCACCGCTACATCCACCCATACTTTCCAAGCTTCTGCTCCAAGCTTTACAAAATGTACCGATGCATCAGGATCAGTGCTTGCTATTGTCCCCTCTGCAACTACGTTCTTCTCCCAACTCAATAGCCTGCACTTTTTTTTCATCAAACCATCCACAATAACTCGTTCTTGCTGATCTTGAACCTGCTGCGTATTGTTGCTATCGCGGTGTGATTACAAGAAAAAAAATTAACTTTAGTGAATATGATAATCATGATCAGGTGAAGTTACCATTAAAAAATCACTGGCAAAGTTACCATCTTGGAAGTCAACACCTACCAGTAAACCTAAAGCAAAGCCCAAAAACGTTTCAAGCCATGAATAAAAGACGGATAAATCAAAAGAAGAAAACAGTAAACTTAAAAGAGTTCCGAACAATGTACCCAAGCTGAACAGTGCACCCTAGCTGATTGCAATTTTGACAGGATCAAGAGAATCAAAATCCAATTGTCCATGTGTATTTTTCTATCATTTAAAATGTATATTTAAAAGTAAACTTGGCAATTGTTCTATAGTTATTTAAGTGTTGATTTATCATATTAAAAATACAATTCCATATTCATGTTGTACAGTTTGCATACATTATTACAGTTAAGTGCCTAAAGTAAACATAACAAATATAAAACTTAACCAACATTGCATCGATATAAAACGACCAAATTCACCCACAATCCATAACAAAAAAATACAAACCACAAAATGACCCAGTTCCCGGATAGTTCATAAACCACAACTGGTACTGATAAGATTAGAGTTAACCACAAAATGATCAAATTCTTTGTTGTAGAAATGAGAACTACTACAGAATAAAATGTAGCAGATGCTTGTAAACAAGTTCAACTATTCGCTGAAAAAGCTTAATTATCTGTAATCAAGTCCAACAATTAACAATGAGAACTGATGCAGAAATGAGAAATTTGTGCACAAATGATAAACTAATGCATAAACGATCGCTAACTTCACTATGTACAGAAAAAATTGAAACAAAACCATGTCGAAAAATGATCACTAACTTTACTTCCTTGCAATAACACCTATACTGATAACACTTAACAACTTAATACATTCAGATTTGAAAAATAGGATTTGGAATCTTTTATGTTTTATGGAAACCTCCTTGCAATAACACCGTGACTGTTTAGTCAGATTTGAAAATTGAGATTTAGAAACATTTCCAGGGCTAATAACACACACAAACAATCTGAGCAAATAGCGCACACGCAGCATGAAAAATCGATATGTTAATGACAAAGTTCCATACAAGGTCTTCAAGGTTTTATTTGTTAAACTTATCAATTTTTGCAAAAAAAAGAAAAAAAAAAGTAAAAAGAAAACATTGCTCTGGAACCAATACAAACTTGGTTTATTAACAGGGGTGAAAACAAGGTTACTGACCACCTGTCTTAATTCTCGAATTGTTATGTTTAATAGAACTGAATTAAACCGTAATATGTTAGTACCTTGGTGACACTACGGTTTTTAACAAGCATGATGTATCATCTTTATGAATAGTTTTACTGACTTGGATACTAGAATTTTTCATGACCATAAATCTGTAGTCAAGAGATTAAAATATTATTCATATACAATCATCATAAATACTAGACAGTATAAAAAATTTGTAATGAAAAATATAAGAAAATTGGAAGATGAAAGCATGCACCTGAACTAAGACTGCTCCAGCAGCATCACCAAATAGAATGCATGTTCCTCTACCAGACCAATTAACAAAGCAGGATAAAGCATCTGACCCAAACACTAAATGTTCTTGTAACCACCACCTATAAGACTAAGTATACTCATTAGCAAGCCATGAATAAATCCATTATCTATATGGGTAAAAATACAGCTTTTTTATATACCCTTTATAAGGCGAGTGACAGTTATTAGTCCAACAACAAACCCGCTGCATGCAGCTGTGATGTCAAAGGCCAAGGCACATTTGTAGCCTAGATTGTCTGGTATCTGAAACAAAAATAAAATAGTAAATAAAGACGGCGATATAAAATTTTAGTTATGAAGCACATAAACTGAAAAGATACTTAACTAATAAAAGATTATCGTTATCATTATTTTGTTTGAATCATTATTTTGTTTGAATCGTGGAAAAAGGAAATATTTTAATTGATAGCTAACCAAACTAATTTCAAACATATATATGCATAATATTTCTTTGTAAAATCAAATTTCACAAAGACATGCTATGATGTATAGCCTAAAGCATTACAAATGTAGCAAAACTACTATAAAAGAATACACATATTATTCAATACACATGTGCATATGTGCATTGATTGAAGTATATATTATTCATGCATATATAAATATACACGTTAATAAAAATATTTGGTAAGAAATATGATTCAAAGAAAGGATGCAATAATAAAAGAAAATTCCTTTTCCTTGTTCCTATTTTTAGAGCAGAATGATTTTCATTGGATATAATGGAGACGATTAAAGTGTACATAATATCGAATCAGTCCAAAATTGATATATTGTATACTTCTGTAGCAAGTGCTTATGGTAATTCTCAGTGTATGTTTGGTGAGAAATAGACTTGCCAGTTCTATCCTTAACATAATTGAAATACAAAATATGTTCACATAATCTAGTTTTTCACTTGACATTTAAATTTGTATCATTCATACAAACACTAATATAAACAATTGTATATGAATTTTTTTGTAGAGTCATAGTTTAAATAATACAGGCACTCATAATAGTTATTTGTCAACAGAGTAGTTATAGAAGTTTAGAATAGATGATACAGTAGAAAATCAATTTTACTAACACTGCTTACTTTCATAGCTAATTTTTACAATAGTGACATTAAATTCATCATTACCAACTAAATTTTACAGTAAAATTCATCGGTAAAAGCTAAGCTATGAATTGTAACCCTAGATTGGTTAGTTTTTATAGTAAAAATATAACAACAGTGATTCATCAGGTAGAACTGAAGTTAAAATCAGTACCTAGGGTGAGTCTTTACTGAGAAGCTCGACACTGGTGAGATGACGATTTTATGGTTTTTGAGTGTAATTTGTCGATACATCGCGACCAAGTAGATCGACACTGGTGAGATGATGATTTTATGGTTTTTACTGATGTCACGAGAATATATTACAAACATTATATACTACAGACTGAAAACTAAGAATAATACACACACACAAACAAACAAACAAACAAAAATAAGAAGAAGAAGAAGAAAAGAAGAAAGGATCAGCTGCTTCGATTCCATAGAAGAATCAAGTTTTAAAGTAGATGTTTCATACATAAATCACAACCCTTGCTAACTACTAGACTTACATGTGCATGGGCATACTCAAGTAAAAGACGATATATTCTATAAAAAGATATACCAAACTTTCTCTAGGTAAATTTATTGTGGTCTTGCTTTTTCCTTGGAAAAAGGTTATAGTTGCGTTATAAGCAAAAAGAAAAGGGAGTTCAGTTTATGGTTGTCTATAAGTTTGCATATTCATACAAAGATCAACAAACATAGATACTAAAAACATGTGTACTAACACAAGCACGTTCATGCATTAGTATTGAAGGGAACTACATCAAAATTCTCTAAACAAAGTTGTATACACAGTTTCACTGCTTAATTGAGAACTTCTGTTTGAATGGACATCCTAGCTTCATATATGCATCATCAGTCATTTGAATCTTATAGGTATCTCATAACTTCCAGTTCATTACTAAAAATTTTAGGCTACTGCAGCAGCCTCCATTTTGATGTATACTAGTTATTTTTTGGTTTATGTTAAAGATTATTGGTATGTGAACAGAATTAGCATCAAACATTTAAGCACTCATGAGCCGACACCGATTAAATAAACGTTTAGGCTGCCCACTTTTGGGCGATGCAGTGTAGATTGTAAGGGAGCCTAGTGATTGTTAAACAGGTGCGAAGGTGCCTGCTTGGGAACTTTGCCAGTTACGAGTTGTAATATTACAACTTGTAATTTTTGCACTCCCTACCCGTTTGGAGGTGCTCTTATTGATATGTTTGATAACCAATAAAAGCTTTAAATTGCGCAAGTTAATTTTCAGTAACAACGATTATCTGTTTAGTTTGGAAGTGGTATCTCCTATTATTGAAGCTCGATGAGGAATCAAAATAGGCCGTATATTATTGTTACTTACTTCGTAATTGAGAAAATAATCAATCATTGACCATTAATGAACAATTAGGCGGCTGGGCAAAAGATTTTATTTTAATGGAAAAACTGAAAGGGGAAAAACGAAAGATGAAGAGAAATGCATTGCGTACTAAATTGTTGCGGATCTTTGGTTGAAGAAGTATCGCCTTTTGATTCCATGGCTTCTCTTGCTATCGTCTTCCCCTCCACCCGATTAGGGCCTTCTAGTTCTAGCTTTATTGGTGTGCGACTTGAGGTTTCAGGCGGTAAATCTTAGCTCGGCTTAGCTCATTCATCACTGAGCATGTTCATCACGCGAGCAAATCTTAGCTTGGCTTGAGGTTTCAGGCGGCGGGAGCTTCCAGTTCACGACGATAGCACAAACTCTTCGGTAGCGCAAGTAGTAGGTGAAAAGATTTATTTTTGGAGGAAAGGTAGCAGAGGAGGAAGGGTTAAGGAGGACTAATGGTTTACAGATTTAGGGATTTGAGATTTTGGTACTGAAATGGTGTTGTGAAGCGGGAGGATAAAAATGAAAGCGGGAAGTTTAATTTGTTGACCGCTTAATTACAACGGGCAGAAGTTAGACCGTTGTAATATCTCTCTATTACAATGGGCAAATAATGCAAGTTGTAAGAAGGGCGTTGGACAGAGCATCTATTACAACGGTCCTAAAATGACCGTTGTAACAGCCGTCTATTACAACGGGCAGAATATGCCCGTTGTAAAAAGGACGTTGTAATAGGCTATTTTTGTTGTAGTGCATCATTAGGCTGTTAGAAACAATTAGAATAACTAATTAGCCCTAATTTATCAAATTAGGCAAATCTAGATTCAGGTTAAAAATTAGGGTTTTCGACAAAATTAGAGATTATACCTGAGATTGGAAGCGATGGAGAGTGATTAAGGAGCCGTGCAAGATCCGGAAGCTTGAATTTGGGGTTTGGAAGCTTGAAAATGGGTGTTAGGGTTTAATTTTTTTTTCTTTCAGCTGGAATGAGGAAGAAAAGTCTTGGCCAAGACCTGTATAACGCAAATTCCCGACGACTTTAGACGGCCGCCGACGGCCCGTCGAAAGCCGTCGGAAACCGCCGTCGGAAGCCGTCGCCAAGGGTTGTCGATATTTCAAGCTATTCTTGTAGTGTTAAGGCCGACCTCCTAACAAGGGTCGGAAACTACTTTCTGAAACCATGTATATCTTTAGATGAATATACCGCCAAGGTAAACATAGCTGGTCCAAGCCCGAACACGTGATATTGAATACCGTCAAATCCCGTGCACCTCAATCGAAAGTGTCTCTAGATAATTGGAGTCGAGGTACCCTTGGGTTATGCTCCTATTCTATTTTCTATCATTTCAGATAGTGAGACACGTTTAACATCTCAACAAACGAGTCCTCATCACTTGAACAAATCTTGAATCTTTTCGTGGATTCTAGCATCTCAACACACGGGTCATCATTACTTGAACAGTTTATGAATCTCTTCATAGATTTTAGCATAAGTCATATGACAAATGCTTCTGACCTCTCACTCGGAGTTACCCTCGGGATAGACAGTTTAACTCTATAGCATTGTCCAAAATGTTAAGGCCGACCTCTCCCTTAAAGTTATCCTTAGGATAGACAGTTCAACTTTATAAAATTTCACTCCATAATCGTAACTAAAACATAGAACCCATATATTAGTTTTAAAGTGGTTTTCGATAAGTAATACATAAGTATGCTTATCTGAACCTGGACTCTTCAAAACTAAATCGGTGAATTTTCAATTAACTCAATTTCCGTTCTTTTAGAAGTAAGCGAACGATATAAACGAGTCATCCCTGAAGGATCTCGTATACATACGTTCTTAAAGCAAGAAACGTTTCATATTAATGAGTCCTCCTAGAGGGATCCCAAAATGTATGAAACCGTGAAGCTTTTATATACTTACTAAGTTAATTTGGTCATGTTTGATAGCAATAAAATGATCGCATATGGAAATCAAGTCTCGTATACTTATAATTGTTTATGACTTTCTCAACTTACACTATCCCTCGGTCAAGAGTGAAGCTAGGTAGGTTAGACTACTGGTTGCGTCGAAGTTCTACCTTGACACCTCATTCTTAACTCTCATAGATAGAACAAGTCTACTTTGTCAGCTTTTAGTGCTAAGTATAAAAGTAAATAGTTCCCATAGACAAGTATACACAGAAAGCACGATTAAGTCACATAAGCGACTTCTAATCCCAATATTTCAATTAATAGTTCTTTGTAAATACTTATACATATACATATAATATATATATATATATATTTATATTTATAATACCTTTACAAAAGATACATATATGTATAATGTATACTACCACTTCACTATTCATTTCTACTCTTTTCAATACTTCAAAATATATTCATATAATTATCTCAAAGATATAAAAATATTCACAAATCACTTAACAAGATTTTTCACTTTAAATATAATCAAAGATGTTAAAAACAATTATTACCAAAACATTGTTTAATACAGACCCAAAACCATTCACACTTACCATTATCTTCAAAATACTCTTTTTAAAGATATATTTATATTCAAAAGTACATTCAAATGGGTTAAAAACAAATGTTACAAAAACATTATTTACTATAAACCCTAAATTATTTATACTTGACATTATCTTTAAAATAATCCCTTTAAAGGTCAAATTATACTTAACAAGATAATATAGTTTTAAATAACTTCGCAAAACCATTTATTGTAAGTGCTATAACCAAACTTCCTTTGTGCTTTTATAAAATATTATACTAATATCCTAAGCTTATATATAGTTTTAAAATACTTACAAATATTTTTTAAATAACCATATAAAATAATGCTATAAAAATTTAGAATTTAAAAAAATCATAAAAAACACATGTTTTAAATATAAAACTCTTTACTTTAAAATTTCATAAATAATTATTAAAAATATATTTAAACTTCAAAATACATTCAAAACACTCTAATACATGTTATAAACACCTCTAAAAAGACTTCAAAAAAACACTTTAACAAAATATCATTTCAACTAATTTTAAATCAACAAAATAGCCTAAACAACAATAGTGCTATAAAAAAGGCCTAGAAATGCAGCTATAGGTCAAAGACAACATTTATAAGTGGGTGAAAGATCTAAACATAGAGCATTCTAGAAAAAGCATGAACTTTGTGACCAATTTTCTCCCCTCAAATAAATGATTTAATATTTGAAATTTTTACAGTAAGAAGTATACTCAGGATATTTAAAAACCATGCAAAGAAAACCCTAAGGATATTTTTCAAAATAATATTAAAAGTTCCCAAAACAAGGCATGTTGAAGTGTCCTATAGCGACCTTTCTTGTTTTCTAACTTAACATTTCTATAACTTTTCAAACTTTTTCAATGTTGTCCCATACACTATTATAAGTGTAAATCACAACCAAAATATATAAATTCACAATATATTCACACATAACCATTTTAAAGAGGTTAAACACAAGGGATTTATGAAGTGCACTTATAGCAAACCTTCTGGCTTCAAACACTTTCAAACGCTCTTCAACTTCACATAAAACCAAACCAACATGTAAACACAAAGTCAAGGTCATGTTACATGTTTTAAAGGGTAATAGAAATGACAATACTACATATAAAGTTTTCATTTGCCTTCCAAAGCAAGAGGGGTCCAAAAGTTTTAACTTGCATTAGTTCAATACTTAACTTTATATACACGACATATATAACACAATATATACTATTAAATGGTGAGTAAACTCACTCAAAAACCATGCTAACATAAAGCACAAGCCTTATGAAGACCACTTCCTACCATCACCAACGAAGCTAAAGATCCAACATTTGCTTCATTAATGCTCTCGACCACCCTTACTCCTCCAAATTTCTCATGCCCCCCTTATTCCCCCTCGTGCCTCCTTCCATCTTTGAGTTTCTTTCTCTTGCTCATAGGTTGCCTTAGGACTTTTTCCAAAGTTTGAGTGGGTTCGACTTAATATTATAATGTATAGGAATTTTAATGTAAAGAGAAAGAGGATGAAGAGCATTTGTTTCTATATTTATTATTTTGTAAAATTTGATTTGTAAGCTTAGGAAAGTGTCTAAGTATAGTTGTATAAGAGGTCACCCAACTCCCTAACCCTTCTATGGAAGGTCACCATGCATTCTCCTTCCATGTACACCTTTACACCTCACTCCCCTTTAGGAAATAACTTCGACAAATATCTACTACCCCATGATATCATCCTACCCTAGTAATTCCCTTTAGTTAGCCACATTAAGGAAAATATTTTTAGTTACTAATTAATTAATTACCTATTAATATCCTAAGCAAGCCAAAAAATTCGAACAATTTATATTGAGTAAAAAGCCGTTTATCGATAAAATGATTTTCGGTCATATTATCGATATTTTTTCAAAAATTTATTTTCATAAACACATTTCAAAAACATGTTTCTTATCATTAGTTATTAATAAAAATGGGCTTACCAAGGTTATAAAATCCATTTAATCAAATTTAACGAAGATTCAAATATTTAAATAATTCAAATATTTAAATACGAAGTGTTCAAGATTCCAAGTCGTTACAAGACCTTTGAAATATTACTCAACCCTTTATTTAATGAAAAACTTTTTTTAAAATGGGCTGGGTAAACCCATTTAATGATAATGGTCATTAATGAATAACTCATTTTACTGTTTATTAAAAGTGACTTAAATGGGTGAAACATTTACTCATTTATTAAAATAATCTGAATTTTGAAATTTTGGATTTTGAAAATTCGAGTTTTGGAAGTTTAAAATTTTAAAATTTTGTACTTGAAGGACTATATTTATGTTGTCATTTTATATACTAAAATAGCAATAACTACTTTATGTTGTCTCGTAATTAGGTTAGATTTTGATAGGTGAATTTATGTCAGTATTACCATCAATATGGAACACTCAAATGCTTCATGTTTAAAGCATATGTTGTAGTTCTCCATGGAAGTTAAAAACTGTACTTAGCAAATGGTAAATCCTCACTTTAAATTCTGAATTGAATAATACATCAACGATTCGTTCATCTCTAAGTCGTTGAGTAGTCATGCAGAATTTTACCTAAAATAATTTGAATTTTGAAAATTGAAAATTTATACTCGAACGACAGGAAAAAGTTGTTATTTTCTTCATTCAAAATACAGTAACTTTTCATACCAACTCAAAGTCAGATGAGACTTTGACTAGTGAACTTGAATCAACATTACAGATATGGAATACTCGGATACTTCATATTCAATGGTACACTGTAGTTGTACTTTGCACATAACATGCTACCTACCCACATTTAAACTTTGACTCAAAAATACTTCACTGATTCATTTTCCTCAAAATAACTAAATATTTTAGTGAATATTACCCGATGACAATTTGAATTTTGAATACTTAAAATTTGAGTTATAAATCTTAATTATGAATTTAAGCTTCATAAATTTTAGTTTTGAAAATTTTAATTTTGAATTTTTAGTTTTGATGAATTTCATATATTTGTTGTTTAAAAATTAGAATTTGTATTTTGAATAGTTGAAATTTGAATTTTATATTAAGTCTGGATTTGAAATTTTGAATTTACGTTTGTAAATTTCATTTTTGAAATTTGGATTTTGACTTTGAATCTGAAAATTTAAATATTATAAATATGAAATTTTGATTTTGAAATTTTGATTATTTTACTAATTTAAAATGCAATAAGAAAAATATGAATATTTTTCTATATTTTATAAAATTAGTAAAATTAAATTAAATTAAAATGTTAAATAAATAAAATTTGTGACCCCATATATTAAGTGGATTAGGTCAGATTGAACCATATACTAAACAGGAATCATAAATTGGTTATGTCAATTATTACCAAACCCTTTGTGGTCCGACCCTGTCTATCTGAGAAGCCTAGGGTAGTATAAAGGCGGCAAAATTGGTGTAGTGGATTTTTCTTTATGGGTAATTGAAGTATTTTGATTTTCGCCATCGATAATTTTATATCATTTGTGATGTGGTTATTTAACATGATGTGTTTACATGATCGAATATTTTTTATCATTTTCACATAGGTTCTTCGTATTATATTTTAATGCTACATGTAAATAATATCCCTATATGTTTCTTAATTATACATCACTTAATGGCTCTGGATATATATGGATATGATGCTATAGGCAGTAGGCTAGAAGGGCAAATTTCAAAATTTTCATTTATTACATTTTCAAAAGATCTTATATTGTGCTATTACCAATATATATATATATATATTGCTCTGAATCATACTTATCGTGTTTTACATTGATTTGATTTGAATTTTAAATTATATTAATTTAATATTTAATAATATTTTTATATACAAATCATGAACATCGAATGATCAATGATTAAATAAGTGATATATGTATATAAACAAACATAACATTAATGACTAATACTGAGGAATGTGTGCTTGCATAGATGAAATAATAACATGTCACACACATACATATACATACATACATATATATATATATATATAATATACATGGATGTATGTTCATATGTATGCATGTACTATTCCATAAAAATAATATTGCCTTCACGATAATTTATATCTCACTCAAATTTAATATCCAATTTCAAATCAAAATAAAATATCCTACTATAGTATTTCCTAATGTCAAGGTTAATATACAAATATCTAACTATCCATGTTAATATTCTATTTTCCAGTTCAGAATGTTAGACTTTCGTCTATAATTTGTTATTTAATAATATTAAATATATCGATTTTTGATACATAGTCATGGACGCAAGTTGTGCATAAAATGGGGCTATATTATTACTATACGCATTGATTTTGATGACAATAACCCTATGCGGTTAAAGCCCCGCAAAATCACTGGTATAGCGCATTGTGCTCTTCGGTCGCTACACTATTTCAATTTAGCACTATTAAACAATAGATCTCCTTTTAGCCCTGCTATTTTCAGCTACATCCACTAAATCAAGGCTTTTCAGCACCTACTTTAGCAACAATAATCTACAAAGGTTGATTTAACTAGTCCTCTTTTAAACCAAGTCAATAAAGTTAGGGTAAAGTCCTAGTTTTAAGACATAAGTACTCAATATAAGTTAGAAATATATTATAGTCATCAAATCTAGTCTGGTTAAATCATGATATTCTTCGGCTTTTTTATATAAGATTAAACAATATTTCTTTTTCCTACACAAATCATATGACAATGAGAAATAATTAACTTTAAACATTTGGTTTTATATATAAGGAAGCTTTTTGCACCTCTGCTATTTTTCGCTATATCCTCGATTTACCCTTGATATAACTTTTTGCGCCTTCATCGCTATAGAATTGTTAAGCGCTTTAACTACATAGAAAAAACCATATAAATATCACTACTAACTTTTCTCTAAGTGTGTAGTATTTTCAGCTGTACTATTGAGATACTATATAGAGATAAATAAGAAACACAAAGAATGAAAGCAAGCAAACGAGTTATAAATATGAAGATTAATTAGAGAAAATGGAATACATATTTCATTCAAGTCAAATGGAACTCAAGTGCTTCAATGATAATAATAGAAGTGTTTAGTAAGTCTACTAAGACTTAGAATTTGGTTAAAGGTGATAGAGTTAAGGGTGTGTCCTATAAGAAATTATGTAATTTGATTATATAACTTGAATCTTATTAAGAATCTTGTTCGAATTGAAATATGCTTCTGGTTTTATTATTCTATTATATATATTGTTATATTGGATGTAAGTAATATTTTTTACATATTATATATAAATATATATATATATAGAAAATCCTTAAGAGATGTATTTTACCGACTGCGGTTGCGAAAGTGTACATAACATGAGTAATGAATCAATATTTAAGTACTTACAACTTAAATGTTCCTGGTCAAGATGTATTGAGAAAATTATATCGGTACATTTATTAAGGCTAGTGTATGTACTGCTTTCCATATGATGGCCGGTGAATTACTCATGACGGTTGTGGGCACCAAGTGTTATGTACTTTTGGTTGTTTGGAACTATCATATAATGACTCAATGGCAGTCTTTCATTGGTTAATAGAACTAAGTCAAGATAGAAGATCTCAAGTAACAATGTGTAGTGGGCACTATGAAACTTAAGTAATTAGGTTATCTTTGTCTTTAAGTAGTTAATATCGTTGATATATCGCATATTGTTCCTCAAGGGATATTTTTTATCAAATATAGCTCAAAATATCGCTTGACGATATTACGGCGATATATCATCGATATTTTCTGATATATCAGTGATATTACACCAATATTAGGCATAAATACCGGTGAAAATAGTCAGATATTGTTATTAACTAGAAAAAGTGCATGATTATCTCATACTATAGTAATAATCTGCATTGTGTTTGTAAATTATATATGTAGGTATATATCCAAACATTTTTTAAATTATTTATGTGGATATTTACATCTTTTACTATCATTGTAATTTGTACTGCTTGCTAATAAATGTGCCGAAATCCCGATGTCTCCCGATATTTAGAATATCGCATAACGCTTCTTAATCGATATCTTACCGATGCCAATATTAACTACTTAGCTTTGACTATGGTCAATCACATGACTATAGGTCATGTTACAGCCATGGCTAGGTATACGTTGTACTAAGTAAAGTGAAACAATACAAAAAAAGGATTCGTCTCCTTCGTTGTAGAAGGTTAGCATCACCATAATTAGTAATCGACCTAAAATCAAATTCTCTTTTCAGAGAAAATCAGTTAATCAATAAATATTATCAAATTAAACCAAAAATTTTAAACCTGTCTTTGCAATTAAATAAAGATATTATTAGAGTCATCTGACCATTGACCAAACTCCATGCATCAGAGTGGTATGGTGTTGATGAAAATAATATGTGTACAAAGTGTCATTGCAAGGTATAGCTTAATATAAATTGAATTCCACCTAAATGATCTATAAACGATGAACTTTTGCCCGATACTATACTTCAGGAAAGTCCATGTAGGCATATGTATTTAAATTGTATCAATATTGACTAAGGAACAAGTTCACACTGCGAGTCTACACAACTTCATTGTTTACTATTTTCTAAGTTCAACCAATTTTAAATTATTTATAAATGTTATAAATTAATAACAAATTTACTACAAATGTTGTATTGATTTTTCATTGTATTTTAATTAATTATTTGAAGCATTGAAATTAACCGAAACAATGCATAAATATTATATATCGATTTAAATAAAAATTAGGCTTTAATTAATTAATTTAGTAGTTAAATTAATTAGATCTAAGCCTATAAAACCCATAATGGGTGGCTAGCCATGCAAAAAGAGGATGGGGAGCTAGGTTTTTTATTTATGTTAATGAATTTGTTGAATAAAGAGAAAGAGAGAAAGTGATTTTTTATCCTAGGGCCCAAAATTTCTATGAATATATTTCTTTCTCTCTAATCCTTACAAAGAACAACAAATAGAAAACCTAGCCTCTATCTCTTTCAAACTAAAGGAAAAGTTGGTGAAGCCAACAAGTGAGATTCGCAAAATCTAGTCAAGGACAAGGAATTTGAATTTCAAGGAAGATATTACTAACAATGAACGTCTCGGCAATTGGTAGGTCAAAGGGACATGTTTAAATATTTATATTCATTCATAGCGACGTTAGATATTCTCATCTTCTTCTTTTTCCCTTTTGATTTCGACCATGACAATTAAAAAAACGTTAAATTTAATTTCAACACGATTTTATTTATATATACATATATAATTATTTTAATTAACATGCACTTGTATTTACAAATGCACACATGAGCGCGCGCGCACACACATAGATATATGTACACACACGCATATTTATAAAACAAAATTTTATTTATGTACTCATGACTTGGTCATGAATTTATGCACACACATACACACACACATATGTATATATGTATGTATGTGCATAAAACAATTTTTAGTTTTAAATTAAAACACATACACACTCTTATTTATTTATTTACTTAAAAGTTTTGATTTAATTTTTTGGTTTTCGTTGTTATTAAGATACTATAGAAATAAAATAAAAACATCAAAATCTAGAAAAAATAGAAATGATTTATATACCTTACCTACTAAGAACTTCCAATTTTTATTAGAAATCTAATCCTTTTGGATTGGGTTAAATTACTTTGGTTAGAGTCATGAATATATATGTATGTATGTATATGTACGTATAATTACAATATAAGTTATACATAATATTTGTTTATAATAGGATTTTATTATGCCCGATTCCGGTGACCGAATTATTAAAGGGTGTTTACTGCCTAATAGCTCAGATCTAAGCGCATAAAATGATCTCTCATATACAGTACTTTCGGTCAACACTTGAATACATCTGAAATAATACGTATTCCAGGATTAGGTAAATCACATATCAGGAAAATATATAAGTAATGACATAGATTTTAGTAATGATATCACAACCAAACAGTAATATGTATCTCAAAATATGTCTGATACATGGACTACTCAAAAAAATCACTCTGAAATTGGCAGACTATGTACAATCTAAAATACTGCCCACTTTTAACATCCATGTAACGACTCTTCCTTTAACAAACTTAAAACCCTTCCATGTCTTCTAGAATTATCTCAACTTCGTCATTCCGTTGAATGAAATGAACAGTGCTCTGGATCTTGACTTCTAGGAAATGGTTGCTAAACTTAGACATAATAGCACTCCAAACATAACATACATTATAAGATTTCCCACTAACTTCTCAACAATCAAAACTAACTAATGTCTATAGATAATCATCCTGAAATCACAACACCTTAGTCTGACCCGAGGTGTTATCATATACATAACACACCGAGTCATGCTAGAAATTTGACTATGAGTATAAACAAAGTCAGAAACTATAAATGTGCAGTGTTGGGTATAAAGGTGACACTTTCAAACACATAGATGTCCCTCACCCCATAGTAAATCCTATCCACAATTCATTTTTTACAATTGGTTATACACACATGTCACGGCTCTATTAATCGCAACTCACGGCTGCAAATCTAGTCAACCGGGATATCACAATCTATCCTATTATGAGAGTTACTTTTTGTTCAAATCATCATTTTGAATTATTTATTTTATGAGGTCGGCAATTTCTACTTTTACTTTAGAGATCCATTTTCACACTCTCTTCCGTGAATCCCAGTAGGTTTGCACATTAGTAAATCTCCTCTGTGGATTTACCCTTTACTAGACTATATTCCTCAATAAGTCATCAATGTCGTTTTTACCCGTATACTCTCAATAAGCTGTAGTGTCTCCCACACGATCCCTTAGTGGACCAACCCTCCTGGTTCCTTGCACTACAACCCTATTGTGCCGTAGTCACCTTTTGGTCTCCATCTCTAGCACTACTTTCTTTCGTTAGCACTGCGCTCTAATCTCCATCTTTTGTCCTAGCAACATATCGTTTAGACATAGTGATAAGGGACAAAGTCATCAAGATTCGGGTTGTGATCCTCGAATCAGTCCGCTAGGATGGGTATTGGCAGTTTAGTAGTCCATACCTCATGCCATTCTCATCAAATGTTAAATTTTCTAATTTTAAATATATTTGACTTCTAAAACAACATGTGTTCCTGAAATGATGTTAGTCCTATTTTCATCAAATGAATGTTGTGTATATGCATTTCATTTCATCAAGGAATAATGCATTTAAAGCACTTTAATTCAAACATGACAAATCAAACATTCACATCAATATCAATAGAGTATAATAAACTTGCATATACATGCCATTGATGAAGCACACATCATAATCATATATTTGTATTTCTATAGTCAAACAGTATTTAAATCACACATAGCATACATTCTGTAACGACCCGGATCTTCTGTCATTTGATTTTGGATACTTTAATGATTTTAAATATTGATTTGGAATAGAATTGATTTTTGAATATGGAAGTTTTGGTTGAAATTGTAGAATTAAATTTTTGAAATCGTCGATTTAATCGACGCGTTAAAATAGCGATCTGGGGCACAGTCTCGGAATTCGACGAAACCAGTTCCACTAGATCCGTAATAGAGTATTATTATCGGATTTCAAAATTTCATAACGTTTGGATTTACTGTTTGGTCACACGACCTAAAAACGCCTAGAATAATTGATTGAATTTTAATTTAAATAGTCGATTTAAAAGGCTATCTTCCACATACGATCGAATTGGAACTCGAGACTTGTTCCAGTACGTTCAAAATAGGGGTATAACATTAAGAACACCTGGCGGCACGTCCTGATTGGAGTCTGTAATTGCAGCTAGATATTTTTGAAATTAATTAATATATTTTAAAACATAGTCCCATCTCCCTTAATCAGCCGATCTAAACCCTGAACGAAGCCGTCCTAGCCTACATACGAACCTGTGCATCAAGCTGCCTTAGTTTGTTTAAAAATCTCGTTCCCCTCATTCGTCCAGGCAATAAAATTTTATATGAAATCAAATTTATAAATCGCAAATTCTCCCTCTCCTCACCTTTAGTTGGAAATCAAAACCAAAATAAAATGAAAGAAAAAAAGGGGAAGTTGATCCATTCGTGATGAAGTCACGATGTTCTGGTAGCTTCGAGCACGGCGTTTGCAGCCAAGGCGGAAGGAGGAGGGGCGCGACAGTGAGGATGGTTGTTCACGTGGGTTTCACGGCAGCAGGCTAGTGATGGTCACGATTTTGGATACAGCAAAGGGAGACAATCGCGTTCGATCTGGGCAACGCGGTGGAAGATGATGGTGATGGGTTTGCCCCAGTCGATGTCGAGATGTCTGGATGGCGGCGACGACAATTGAGGAAGAGAAAACAATATTAATCGATCGCGACTTCGGCCTGATAGAGGGGCGTACGAGCGAAGGTGGGCAAGCGTAGTTGGTAGTTCGAGGTTAGTCAGTGAATGTGCGGCCATCAGAAGGCAGTGGCGTGGGTTTGAAATACTAGGGTTGGGGATGGTTGAAGCTCGATTTTGGTGGTCGAAGTAGGTGAGTGATGTTTAGAGCAGATGTTAGCATTCGTAGTTTGGTAGTGATAAAGGCGAGTTCTGATGGGTATATTTTTTTTAACTACTGTTAATTTAAGCTAATTCAGTTTAATTTATTAAAAAGTTCAATAATCCATATAAAATTTATATGAGGTTCAAAAATCATGGAATAAGCCGAGTTGGTTCGTAGGTGTGAAATCTACGCGTAGGAACTAGATGGAATTTTTCGGAGGCAGCTGGAAGTTTAGAAAAATTAAAATCTGGATGTTCGGGAAAAATAAAAATAAATTCAAAGGTGAGAAATTCTCACTCATTTGGATTACCGAATTTAATTTATAATAATTAAAATCAATAATTGGATGCCTGATTAAATTTTAAATTATTATCAGCTAGATGTTTATTATACATATAGTAGTAAATATATATTAGTAGTTGGATCTATTTTCCGCCGTTGAAGTGGATGAGACCCAATATGCCCCGCATAATAATGGATGACCCTACATTACCGCGATATCCCCCTCGAAGTGGGATTGGTATTTTCATGTTGTATAAACATCTATGGATGCAGGGAAACAGGTTGGAGGGATCCAACTGGATTCCTCAAAAATATTGATTTTAATTTCATATATAGTGATATATGATATGTCAGAATAATCTGTTATAGATTATTGTTGTGATTTGAATAATTGGATGCTATAGTAGCATTGGCCTAAATTTTGATATTTTAAATACCATAAATATTATTTTTGAATTTGAAGGAATTAAAAGGGATTTTAGATATAAAAACAATATTTATATTGGAATTTGGATTATTTTAAAGGAAATCGAGTTGGATAAAATAATAATTTGATTTTTGGGTTTGTACTTAACTATTCGGAAAATATTTTGAATATAGATTATAAAATAATTTATATAGAGGATTTTTAAATGATATTTCTAGAAAATATGAAAAGGAGTTGAAATCGATATTTTAAATTGATTTGTGAAATATATGGAATTTATTAAGAAATGGACTTATAAAATTGAATTTTATAAATGGGATTAGTTTTATAAATAAGTGAAACTCAAAGGAGTTATAAATTTATAAACGAAGTTTATAAATAAGGAAAAGATATCGGTTGATAAAATGGGAATATGAATTCACAGTGTGAATTTATATCGAGATATGGAAATGGGTTTTTGGGAAAAGTAGTGGATTCTATTTTGAAAAGTGAGAATGGTTAGGGAATCAGAATGAAATCAATGTGTTGTGAATCGAGAGGGATTTATAAATTTTAATTAGTTATTGAGATTTAAAAATATTTTTTTATTAAGAAGTTAAGCTTGTTTTTAAAAGAAATTTTTTATTTACTAAACTATGTAATTTAAAACTAGCTAGTATTGAAATATTTTGGGAAAATGGTTTATTCAAATATTTAATATTTATTGAAATGAATTAACATGTTTATAATAAGCTTTGTAAATCGATTGGTTTTATTTTTAAAATAAATTGGAAATGAATTATCGATGTTTATTCAAAATGTATAAATATTTTAAATAATTACTTAAATATGTTTTTAAAAATAAATTATTATTCTTTAGAAATACTTATCTTTTATATATATATATATATATATAGTTTTGCAGTGATTAAAATTTATTTATAAATTCTCTCGAGATTCGTAAACGGGGTTTATAAAATGGATGTGATTTTGATAGAGGAATTTTATAAGGATTTGGAGAAAATGGAATTTCAAAAATGTTGAATATGGGAACTTCGAAAATGAAATTTGAATTTATAAAAGAGTATAAATCGGTTTTGGAAATTGTAAGAAGGAATATATTAATAATTCCGGAGATTAGGAGATAAGTTATGAAATATTCTCCTAAGAATTGAAAAGAGTGTTTTGGAAAATATTTTAAGTGTGAAATGATTTATATAGAAATATTTTTTTTCTAAGTGTTGTAAATTGAATTTGGAAATATTTCTAAGTGTTGAAATGGTTTAAAAATATCCTTTTATGGATAAGTATTTGAAATTCTTTTCAAATGTTGGAATACTAGAAGAGATTTGAATATATATCTTATAAAGATATTTTGAAAATAAATGTTTGAGAAATTTATAATATAGGCCTAGTGACTGCTTATGGATGTTATTTGATAGTTAAATAATCGACTATCAAATCTGGCCAAATTCGTTGATCGTTTCAAAGAGACCGAGATCAGATTTAATTATCTGAAAACCACTTCGATCTGATTTGTGCGTTACGAATTGTGATATCTCGAAGATAATGGAGATGGTGATCTTGGAGGAAATTCGGTTTGTTCAGACCCAAAACAACTTGTATGGATGAATGTTATCATTGCATTGTTTCCTGGAAGGCAGTGTTAGCATTCCAAGTATGAATGCTATTCTAAAATTAAAACGTAGCCTCAAGCCTCATCAACCGAGAATGAATAAAACATGGGAGATGCAGCAAGGCTAAGTGGGTCGCACCCAATTAGGGTATGTTATCACCTTTCTAGATACCCTCAGATATATTATAAATTATGGATATGGTTGTGCATGGAAAGTGAGCGCTCGATAAGGGTGGGAACACCCGGGGTGATAACATATTCGGTACTATCCAGGTTAGGGGTAGGCCGGTCTTGTGTGGCAGGGGATCCCGGCGAGGTCCTCTGTACATTTTTCTAGAGGTGTACTATGATGGGCGGTACCCCACTAGCCCATTCATTGTATGGAATCCATTCTCCAATAAGCACCGTATGGTTTTGATTGTGCCCAACTATGCTGAAACGTGAGATGCAAGCATTTCAGTTATTTTCTATTTACTTTGTTTAGACACTATTATAATATCAGACAATTTTGATAAAAATGTTTTGGTTATCGTAAGGGAAAAACCCGTCGTGTTTATGTGTGACGTGGTCTTACGAGATACCTTTATTTTTCAAAGGATTTTGATAACTTTAATAATTCAAATTGAGTGTGTTTTCTCACGTTGGTTTTCCAGACAAACTCGGGTGTTAATTTATTATAATGCTTGGGTCAGACCGAGTATTATAGGTTCAGGTAAGGATGCTATGGAGCTTAGGAGGCGAGCCGGAGAAGTCTCAGGCGTATTTCACGTACTTGTTTATATTCCTCTATGTGTGTAGACTGTATAGTCAGCACTCGTGATGACAAGTTATAATAACTGTCCATATTGATTTATTGATTTATTGAATTTTGTATTCTGATGATTGTATGTATATGAACAGTTACAGATTCTTTTGTATAAAAATCTGTTATTATATATTATATTTGTTCCGCTGCGATTGTGAGATTCTGTGCTGTTCTATTTTCTTCTATCTCTTTCTTCTTTAGCCTAAGCAATCGGTATTTCCGACACTTGGATATTCGGCATGGTATAAAGTGAACGTATTGATGTCGATTTTCAAGGGCCTAAACTCCCGGTTTGTTACAGTTGGTATCCGAGCCGAAGGTTAAGCGAGAACCTTGGCTTTGGTGGGGATTACTCTGTGACGACCGGGGATTTTCGACCCTCGAAAATCGACATTAATCCATTCATTGTATAAAATGCCGAGCAAGCGAGTACCGGAAATACCAAATCATTAGGGGTTAAAAAGAAATGAGATAGAATAAGAAATAGAAATAACAACATAGAATCTCACAATCGCAGTGGAACAAAATATAATAAATAATAATAGATTTTTATACAAAAGAATCTATGACTGTTAATATACATACCAATTATCAAAGTACAACCATCAACGTAGAAATCTGGACAGTTATAATAACTTATCCTCCAAAATGCTGAATACAGCCTACAATACACAGCGGAATATAATCAAGTATGAATAATACTTCTCTGTCATCCAGCTCGCGTCCTGAGTTCCATAGCATCCTAACCTGAATCTATAATACTCGGTTTGACCTGAGCATTACAATAAAGTAACACCGAGTCAGTCTGGAAAACCAGCGTGAGAAAACACACTCCATTTGAATTATTAAATTTATCAAAATCCTTTGAAAAAAGGGTATCTTGTAAAACTACGTCACACATAAATACGACGGGTTTTTCCCTTACAATAACCAAAACATTTTTATAGAAAATCCCATGATATGATAATAGTGTATAAGTACAATATTTATTAAAATAGCTAAATTTGTTACATTAATTAAATCCATCATACTAGGCTTTAAAATCAAAACCGTCAAGGTTTGTCGTGGTTTTTGGATCGAAGTGGTTTCAGATAATGCTGATATCCGATCCCGGTCTCTTCAAACTCAAAACGGTAAATTTGAAAAGGCCAAGTTGTTTAAAATAAATAATTCTACAATGTGGGTGTCAATATACACATATGGAAATTCATTCCATAGGTTCATTTTATCATGACAAGTCCATCGAAATTAATTTTCTTGTAATCATCACATTTTTCGAAATTGGAATAGTGATCAGTACAAGCCGATTTACCTTCAAATAAAAACATGCCAACATTTTATTCTAACCTCTTTAATTTGTTTGGCTACTTAATGACATAGACAAAAAGTAATTGAAATCAATATCCAAGAGAGATATCAGTCAAACATAGATCATTAATTCAGTCAACAATTAATATCAAATCAGTTTACAAATCAGACTGAACTAGTTTTAACTTAACTGAGGCGAGTTATATTTAAATCCAAATTATTGTTAACCAAACAAATTTAAATAAAATAATTTATTTTTAGTTAATTAAAGTTAAACGGTCCATTTAACAATGAATCGATTAATTAACAAATAATTTATCGAATAAGAAATTTCTTATTCATTCACTTTAAATATTATAAATCATTAAATTCTAAATTGCAGAAAACTTACTGATATTGGTTCATATGGAAATATTCAACGATAGGAACTCGACGCAAAAATCTGCTCGTCGATTGTATTTGGAACGAAGGAGAAAATTGTTAAAAAGTTTTAGAGTTATAATAAAATAGTTATTTAAATCCCTTTTTTTATAACCAGGCCCAATACAAAAAAAATGCTTGGCCAATTCTATTTCTTCTCCTTCTCTTCTCTGTTCCTTTTCCTACCTCTCATACTCGTGCACGAAACCGTGCACAAAAGTGTGCACGTACACATCACCCACGACCTACCTTCACAACAGCCAACCATCCACCCGAGTCGCCCACGACACGGCAACCTGTTCCCCTACCTGAAACCACGACCAAAGCCTTAGTTTGAAAATTCGAACTTCCACCAAAGCCTGGAACCATACAGCCTACCCAAATCATCTCGCCTCATCACCTCAGGCCACCGTTCACCACACAACCATGCTGACAGCTTCGCCACAGCCTCCTCTACCTTTTCCCCTAGGTGCGCACGTCTATCTTATCCTCTCGACGTCTCCATGGCCACGAAACCAATACCCACCCAAAATTGACACTAAACCCTACTTCGACCTCGACCACCCTACACACTTCACTAAAAATCATCGCATTAATTTTCCCGAATGCGCCATCGCTCGCACCTCCTCCACACCTAACACCACATCACGAAATCATTCAGGTCGCCGTAATTTGACCAAAGACCCAAAACTGATCATCTCCCAATCTCTCCCTCCACACACCATTAAAAATTACCAAACCACTTCCAAAAATCATGATTTTCAATGGCAAACACATTTGTATATTCTATTGATTAAATTTTGATAGTTGAAATTCGACCCTAGTTGACATACTTACTGTAAAAGGGGATTTTCTCTCTCAATGCTTGATAGTTTTAAACGAAACCAATTTTAAAATACACTACACTGAAAAACCATCTTTCCTTTTGGAATCATGATCTAAAACTAATTGGTTGTTTAGCTATTGATTTTTGAAATTGATGGACTTAGCTGTTTAAACTAAAAATAACGAACAGAGAAGAATTTACAGGGTACATATACATATTCACATCACAGCACATATATACTTGGTACATGTCAATGATTCATTCATATCTCAGTTATATATATATATATATATATATATACATGTGTAATAATCTGTAAACAAAATTTAGTGTTTTACTCACCTTTAAACTGAAGATGAATGAACATATGACTTGCTTTATCTCCTGCCTCACTTTTGTATGTCTTGATCTTTATGCTTAATGGCAGATTTTTTTCCTTTTTTTTATATGCGTGAACAAATGAACAAAAGTGGCTGTGTGTATATATATAGATGGGAAGGGAAACATTTAGATACAAAGGGGGGGCTAAGGCTGCATGTACAGGTATTTTTTCGCATTTCATTTCATTTTTTTCTTTCTTTGTTGGCTAATGTGATTTCATGGTTTGATTTGATATTATAAGTGATTTGATTTACTATGTGGCTTGATTTAATGTTTTGGGTGCTCGAATTAAAGTTTGCCATCATGATGTTTTTCCTATTTATACATATACACACATATATATATATATGCATACATTCACATATACATATTTATCCTATCATACTTGCATATATATATATTTCCATATGAACTATTTTTTATAAACATACACCCATATATATATATAGTCATAAATTTGAATTTTGCCATTATGAAGTTTATACATGTATGTATATATACATATATTTTTTACTTATACACATATATACCTATATACATAGATATATATTATTTACATATATAATATTTTTTTAACATATATACATACATATAAACTTATATATATTTTTGTCATCAAAATGGAGCTTGTGTATATTTGTATATAGATATATTGATATTTTATCATGAGTTCGAATGGTGAAGTTTACATATATATATTAATTAAAATTTTCCTCATTCAGAAATTTACATTTTAAAATTTACAGTTTAATTAATTCATAGATTCAGATATTTCAATTATCAGAAAATTTATCTATTCGACTTATAAAAATTATTATTTCAATAATTAAAATTACTTAATTATCCCAATATCAAATGGACAAAAATCCGGGTCGTTACAATCTCCCCCTAGAACTTTTCATCCTCGAAATGGAATGAAACGAGAACTAGAACTTTGATGTATATTATTAAATAAATCATTCTTTAAACATTTTAAACTTCTTAGTCTTTTATTATACATTTTAGGATACATACACTTTAAATTACATAGTATTACCAAGCTAGTTTGATATTAAAACATTTTCCATAACTCGATGTCTTAAAAAGTCCATCCTTGTTCTTACAGAATTTTAGTAAAAGTCTCTAAGTACTTAGTAGACCCGTTTCAACACATAGTGAAAATACTTGAAAAACCTTTTCAAAAATATGGAAAGTATCACCCCCTTTTCCTTCTTTACCATCATGGATCACGGTTAACACGATGATTGCGCCGCCATCCCAGCAAAATCATAAGTAAACTGTAGGCATCAACACCCCTCGTTTTACGCCCTGGGAACACAATAGACCGCACCTACACAATGGTTGTGTCGCTATCCCAGCGAAATCGTAAGTAGTCTGTAGGCAATCTCTGCCCCTCGAATTACGTTATCAAAACAAAACCACATAGATCGCAGCTACCGATGTTACGTCACTATCCTAGGGAAACCAAACGTAGATTGTGGGCAATCTCTGCCCCCCGAATTATGCTATTGAACCACGATAGATCGCAGTTACACAAAGATTACGTTGTTATCCTAGCAAAACCATACGTAACTGTAGGCAATCCCTGCCTCTCAAATTACGCTACCAACTCTCTTTAGATTGCAGTTACACAAAGGTTGCATTGCTATCACAGCAAAGCCATATGAAATTGTAGGTATAATACCCCTCGATTTACGCTATGCAAACAAATGATCACCAGGAATTCATGATTTTTTGACCGGACGTGCTCTAGGATTCCCAATTCTAATTGAACCCACCCTATGGATTCTAAGGTAGACCCATCCAGTGGATCTCCTACTCCAAATTTCCAACTTCCATGGCGGGTGCATTTCCATTACTTTAATTTTAAAACATATCATACTATATATATACAATATCCTTCAAATCATACACTTAATAAGCATCACATATAAATATTATCTATATAAAATCGATACTCTTAAAATCGATAGTTTTGAATTTGTTTTATCCAGCTTCCAAAATCGACTATTTGCCAAAATAAAATGTCTTTAAAAATCAATAGGTTCCAAAACTATTTCAATTTCACTCTCATATACATATAAGATCATCCTTTCCAACTTGAATAGTTTAAGGATCAATAGTTTTTGAATCCGCTACATATTTATATAAACTCCATTTAGTATTTTCAAATACCTTTCAAGGTCACTTCTTTCTGGTTATAAATTCAACAAGGGGAGTTTGAATATATAACTAACATATATAATCTCATTAAAGCCAAATCAAAAATTTCCAAGTTCGATTTCTCTACAAAGTTATTTATAACATTTCTTACTTCTTATAAGTAGATTTAGTTATAGTTACTATTCAATCTTCATTCCAATAAAATTCTACATTTGTGTTTAAGTAATTATACACTTACGTTCAAATTAATATAAAAAGTGATTTTATATAAGATCGTATTTCTTTAAAAATATTTTACAACA
Source organism: Allium fistulosum (assembly GCA_030737815.1). Lineage (NCBI taxonomy): Eukaryota > Viridiplantae > Streptophyta > Magnoliopsida > Asparagales > Amaryllidaceae > Allium > Allium fistulosum. The sequence goes on along the minus strand of CM060902.1, from coordinate 789,426,069 downwards.
TCGATAGACTATGACACTGGTAAGTTAAAAATTACATCCATTTATCTACCAATTTTGTTAATTTAGTTTGTTCCACTAATCCATCTCCGAACATCGTCGATTGAATTTCCGCATCCCAATTCTATATTTGTTCCATGGAGCTATTTCAATTATAATTCAATTTCACTTGGCTCCAACTACATTTCAAAATTCAATTCACTGATTAATTTATCCAATTGGTTCATTTCCACCTTCCAAAATCTGATTATTTTCAAACATCACTTCATTTGGGTTTTACTTGGGTTCAACTTTATTTTTCTAATCCAGTCGGATTTCCATTTCTTTACCCAATACTTAACCATTTTTATATTATTAGTTCATTAAATCTCTTCATCTCGATTTACTATCAATATCTTTCATTAACACATTCAAAATGTATTTAGTTGGTAGCCCTTTTTACTTATGACCCAAGTCCACATCTATTCTTTTTAATTCATTATAAAATAAATTTAATTCCTTTAGACTTTCTTATTTACTTAGCATAAGTTAAATTTTCAATATCCAAGGTTAAAATTTACAATACTAATTTTATAATTTGGTTCATTACTAATTTTCAGAATTCGAAACCCGTTTTATTTCAAAAATCATCTTGAAATCATTCATACATACATAACTCCTTTACACATCTTTATCAAATCTATACCTTTTATTTTACAATTTAATTTATTTAACTTCCATAAGTTAAATTTTAATTTTATCTTGAAATTTCCAATTTCAGGTTATAAGTTCAAAATTTATTTAACTTGGCCTGTGTTAATTTCCAATTTGTTCAATCCATTTAAACTTACTCAATTAAAATTTTTACATTCCAAAATTTAATTTTTATTAATATCACTTCCCACTTATAAGTTCAAAACTTATTTTCCTTTGGTTCTACTTCTCAATTTAATGGGAATCCCAAAATTCAAACACCCGGTATTTATTTCAAATCAACTTGAAATCATATATATATACATACATACATATATATCCCATTTATATACCAAATCACCTTTAAAATTTAAACCAACCTTGGTTTTTATTTCTCCAAAACAAACTCTCTTGGAATTTCCAAAACAACCCTTGTTTTCAAGCAAAAATTTCCATGCCAAATTATTATGGATGCAAATCCATCACCTAGAAATTCAAAAATGAATACTGATGATGCTGCAGTCATTCACCAGGATTATTTTCCAGCGACTATAGTGAGTTCGGTGCTTTATCACTTTCAAAATCCATTGAAAACATTTTCATTTAGAAATATTTCTAAATAATATTACTTATTATTTCTTCAAAACACTTTGAAACACATTTGAAAATTTCCGGGACTTAGATTCAGAACTTCACAATTTAAATCCATTTTAATTTATAAGTCACATTCATAAATTATGCTTATATAATTTCACTTCCTTAAAACATCTCACAATGTTTTATCATTGTTTATGTTGTAATAAACACATTTTATTAAGGCACAACTACCGGTTTATGATAATAATCAATATTATCATACCTAGAAACCAAGCACACTATATATTCCATAATAATTTTCTGAAATATTATATATATATATATATAATAATATGATTAGGGTAAAATTATTTCATTTCAAAACACTTCCAAAATTTTCGGGATTTAAATTCTAGTTTGTATCTATTTTTGGCTTAACCCATTTATATAGTTCATTCTTATCTAATTTCTATTTGGTTATATAGATATAACCACTTAATTTTTATAACCTTATTTTGATTAATAACAACCAATCACCTCAATATACTATAAAAAATTTAGAAAAATTATTTCTTTTTATATCAAAATATATTCTAATATAAAAATTATTTTAAAATCGTTTATCCTTTAAAATTATTATATAAGAAAATAACAAGTATGCTCTCATATATAATTCACTCAACTAATTCTAGGGTACTACTGACCCTATCTCTAATGAGTAATCCCCACCAAAGCCAAGGTTCTCGCTTAACCTTCAGCTCTAATACCACATGTGACGATCGGGGATTTTCGACCCTCGAAAATCGACATTAATCCATTCATTGTATAGAATGCCGAGCAGTTGAGTGCCGGAAATACCAAATCATTAGGGGTTAAGAAGAAAAGAGATAGAAGAAGAAATAGAAATAACAACAACACAGAATCTCACAATCGCAGCGGAACAAAATATAATAAATAATAACAGATTTTTATACAGAAGAATCTGTGACTGTTAATATACATACCAATTATCAGAGTATAACCATCAACGTAGAAATATGGGCAGTTATAATAACTTGTCCTCTAAAATGCTAAATATATAGCCTACAATACACAGTGGAATATAATCAAGTATGAATAATACGTCTTTGTCATCCAGCTCGCCTTCTGAGCTCCATAGCATCTTAACCTGAATTTGTAATACTCGGTCTGACCCGAGCATTACAATAAAGTAACACCCAGGTCAGTCTGGAAAACCAGCGTGAGAAAACACACTCCATTTGAATTATTAAAGCTATCAAAATCCTTTGAAAAAAGGGTATCTTGTAAGAGCGCGTCATACATAAATACGATGGGTTTTTCCCTTACGATAACCAAAATATTTTTATAGAAAATCCCGTGATATGATAATAGTGTCTAAGTACAATATTTATTAAAATAGCCTAATTTGTTACATTAATTAAGTTCCAACATACTAGGTTTTAAAATCAAAACCGTAAAGGTTCGTGGTGGTTATTGGATCGAAGTGGTTACAGATAATGCTGATATCCGATCCCGGTCTCTTCTAACTCAAAACGGTAAGTTTGAAAAGGCCAAGTTGTGTAAAATAAATAATTCTACAATGAGGGTGCCAATATACACATATGGAAATTCATTCCATAGGTTCATTTTATCATGACTTGTCCATCGAAATTAATTTGCTTGTAATCATCACATTTTCCGAAATCGGAATAGTGATCAGTACAAGCCGATTTACCTTCAAATAAAAACGTGTCAACATTTTATTCTAACCTCTTTATATGTTTGGATACTTAATGACACAGACAAAAAGTAATTGAAATCAATATCCAAGAGAGATATCGGTCAAACACAGATCATTATCTCAGTCAACAATTAATATCAAATCAGTTTACAAATCAGAATGAACTAGTTTTAACTTAACCGAGGCGGGTTATGTTTAAATCGAAATTATTGTTAACCAAAAAAAATTTAAATAAAATAATTTATTTTTAGTTAATTAAAGTAAAATAGTCCATTTAACAATGAATCGACTAATTAACAGATAATTTATCGAATAAGAAATTTCTTATTCATTCACTTTATATATTATAAATCATTAAATTTTATATTGCAGAAAACTTACCGATATTGGTTCAGATGGAAATATTCGACGATAGGAACTCGACGTAAAAATCTTCTAGTCGATTGTATTTGGAAAGAAGGAGAAAATTGTTTAAAAGTTTTAGAGGTTTTAATAAAATAGTTATTTAAATCCCTTTTTTTAATAACCAAGCCCAATACAAAAAAAATACTCGGGTCATTATATTTCTTCTCCTTTCTGTTCCTTTTCCTCCCTCTCATACTCGTGGACAAAACCGTGCACAGAAGTGTGCACGTACACATCACCCACGGCCGACCTTCACGACCGCCGACCATCCACCCGAGTCGCCCACGACACGACAACCAGTTCCACTACCTGAAATCGCGACCAAAGCCTTAGTTCGAAAATTCAAACTTCCACCAAATCCTAGAACCATACCGCCCACCCAAATCATCTCGCCTCATCACTTCAGGCCACCATTCACCACACAACCTTATCGAAAGCTTCGCCACAGCCTCCTCCATCTTTTCCCCCAGGTGCGCACGTCTGTCTTGTCCTCTCGACGTCGCCATGGCCACGAAACCGATACTCACCCAAAACTGTCACTAAATCCTACTTCGACCTCGACCACCCTACAGACTTCACTAAAAATCATCGCATTAATTTTCCCGAATGCGCCATCGCTCGCACCTCCTCCACACCCAATGCCACATCACGAAATCATTCAGGTCGCCGTAATTTGACCAAAGACCCAAAACCGATCATCTCCCAATCTCTCCCTCTACACATTATTAAAAATTACCAAACCACTTCCAAAAATCATGATTTTCAATGGCGAACACATTTGTATATTCCATTGATTAAATTTTGTTAGTTGAAATTCGACCCTAGTTGATATACTTACTGTAAAAGTGGATTTTCTCTCTTCATGCTTGATGGTTTTAAACGAAACCAATTTTAAAATATACTGCACTCAAAAACAACCATCTTTCCTTTTGGAATTATGATATAAAACTAATTGGTTGTTTAGCTATTGATTTTTGAAATTGATGACGTAGCTGTTTAAACTAAAAATAACGAACAGAGAAGAATTTACCAGGTACATATACATATTCACATCAAGGCACATATATACTTGATAAATGTCAATGATTCATTCATATCTCGGTTGTATATATATACATGTGTAATAATCTGTAAACAAAATTTAGTGTTTTACTCACCTTTAAACTAAAGATGAATGAACATAATGCTTGCTTTATCTCCTGCCTCACTTTTGTACGCCTTGATCTTTATGCTTAATGGCTGTTTTTTTTCTTTTTTTCTTTATATGCATGAATAAATGAACTAAAGTGGCTGTGTGTATATAGAGATGGGATGGGCAACATTTAGAAACAAAGGGGGTTGAGTCTGCATGTATAGGTTTTTTTCACAATTCATTTCATTTTTTTTCTTTCTTTGTTGGCTGATGTGATTTCATGGTTTGATTTGATATTATAATTGATTTGATTTATTATGTGGCTTGATTTAATGATTTGGGTGCTTGAATTGAAGTTTGCCATCATGATGTTTTTCCTATGTATACATATACATTTGTATATATAGATATGCATACATTCACATATACATATTTATCCTATCATACTTGCATATAGGTACATACATATAAACTTATATATATTTTTGTCATCAAAATGGAGCTTGTGTATATTTGTATATAGGTATATAGATATTTTATCACTAGTTTAAATGGTGAAGTTTACATATATATATATATATATATATATTAAATTTTCCTAATTTAGAAATTTACATTTTAAAATTTATAGTTTAATCAATTTATAGATTCAAATATTTCAATTATCAGAAAATTTATCTATTCGACTTATAAAAATTATTATTTCAATAATTAAATTAGTTAATTATTCCAATATCAAATGGCTAAAAATCTGGGTCGTTACAACTCATTAGAGATAGGGTCAGTAGTACCCTAGGATGAGTTTGAGTGTATTAATAGATATGAACACGTATTTGTTAGTGAATATAAATTGTTTTATATTGTGTTGGTAGATTTATTGAGTGGCTTAAGAATTCTGGTCAGCACAGTCCGTACAACTGTATCGATTGGGGTTTCTAAACACTTGAATAGAGCAATTCGACACAGTATTGTTTTGAAATGAGGTAAATGAAATAATTTTACCCAAAGATATATTTTGATATAAAGGAAATAATTTTTTGAAATTATTATAGTATATTGGAGTGTTTGGGTGATAATATTATAATCTAACCAGATTATGAAATTTAAAATGGTTATATATAACCAAATGAAAATTGTATAAGTATGAATTATACAAATATAAATCATAATTAAAATGGATTCGAACTAGAATTCAAAATTTTAAATCTCGGGAGGTTTTGAAAATATTTTCAGAAGCATTATGGAAATGAAATTGTTGTTATTTTGGAAACATTTTTTAAATGAATAATAGTAGTATTATTGGAATATTTCCGAATAGAAAATGTTTTAAATGGATTTTGGAAGTAATAAAGGCACTGAACTCACTTCAGTCGCTGGAAAATAATTCTGGTGATGACGGCCGTATCATCAGTATTCATTTTCGAGTTTCTAAGTGACGGATTGCTATCGAAATAATTTGATATGATGATTTTTGCTGAAAAACATGTGTTGTTTTAGAAATTCCGAAGGAAGTTTGTTGTGAATGAAAATAAGTTGATTTTGAAAATCCCAAGGAAATGGTTTGTTAAAACGAAGAATTATATATTTATATATATATTTTTTATTTCAAAATGATTTGAAATGAGAACGGATGTTTGAATTCTGGAATTTCCAACATATACATCTTTATATATATGTGTGTGTGTGCGTATTTTATTTATTAATTAACTTTAAATTAATTTATTAATTAAATAATTTTAACCAAATGTTATTAATTTCAAAAATTCTATTATATACATATATACTTACATTGTCTTAAACAATTCAAGATAAAGTAATTTATATCATTATAGTATATCTATGCATTTATTTTAATTAATTAACTATTCAATTAATTTATTTTATTAGATTAACCTTAGTAATAATTAAGACTTTTGAAATTTATTTAGTATAATTTCAAAACACTTTTGAAAATTATATTGTAACATTTATAATATGTTTCTTATTCTAAATTTAACTTTTAAATTTTAAATTTTATTTTTAATTTCAAACCAACTTTGAAAGTTAGCCCAAGACCTAATTCAAATTAGGCCTCTATATTAGGGACAACCTTTGGGCCTACTTCACCTTTCAAGCTAGACCAGTAGCCAAGAAGGGCATGACACTTGATTACCCAAACCCAGCGTAGACACTACTTTTCTAGAGACCCAACTGAATTGGTAAGCTCAATTAGTTAACTCCAATATGATTCATTTAGACCGCATATGCTATTGGGCTCTGATACCATTGTTGAATCTAGGCCAGCATGCAGCGGAACAAATGGGTAAATATTAGAAAAGTTTCTTCCATTTGGATTTTATTGGGCATACGACCTATAAGTTCATTTAGATCTCATCTAAATTTGTTTTAAATTAAATCAATATATTATTTAATTAATGAATGTATTATTTACTATTAGGTATTGTAACGACCCGTATTTTCACGGATCGAAACATCGTAAAATAGTTGACCTTTGGATGCATTGCTGTTAAGTCGTTTCAGATTTTAGCAGAATTTTGTTTAAAGTCCTAAGTCGTAGCCGACTTATGAGTTTTGGACGAGTTAAGTGATAAGTCTGGGCGAGTTAATGACTTAAGGGGTAGGTCGGCGATGACCTAAGGAAGATAGGGGAGTGATTTAAGTCGGTTGACAGTTTGGAACGACTTAAGGATAGAGTTAGGTCATAGTGACCGACTTAAGATATAGTGGACGACTTAAGGTTTTGACCGAGTTAAGAGATAGGTCACTATGTATTAGGTCGTCTGGTAGCTTGATTTGTTAGGTCGTAGACGATCTAAGATTAGTTAGGTCGTAGCCTAATTGAGTCGTGGCCGTGTTAAGAAGATAACGCTAAGTGTTAGGTCGCTCGTAGTTATGTCGTATACAGTTAGGTCGTGTTGGGTTGGGTCGTTAATGAGTTAGGAACGACCTATAGTATTTGACCGGCCTAAGGAAGTTAGGTCGGCAATGACCTAAGGAACTGGTTAGTAGCGACCTAAGGGTTAGTATCCTACGGTAGTTAGCAACCTAGTGGTTAGTGTAGTTAGGTCGTGAGCGACCTAGTGTTCAGTTAGGTTGAGAGCGACCTAAGTTTGGAGGATGGATAGTTAGGTCGTCTAGACGACTTAGGAGTTTGGTTGAAAGTCTCTGTGTTGGTTAAGTCGGAGGCCCTGCTAAGTCGTAGGTCGCGTGATGTTTTAGGTCGCGTGAAGACTTAAGGTGTTAGGTCGTGAGCGACCTAAGGGGTTGTTAAGTCGCGAGCGCTGCTAAGTCATAACTCGTAGATAGGTTGGCCTGGTAGGTCGTGAGTGCGCTTGGGCTTAGGTCGTTAGGTCACACGCCTGCGATATGTTAGGTCGTAGGAGTGTTAAGCGGTTAAGTCATAGGTCGTATGGGTTGTTAGGTCAAAGACTTAGGTCGGTGGGGGTCTTAGGTCATAGGTCGGAGACGACCTAACTCCGAGTAGACGATCTAAGGGGATTTTCAGCTATAAATAGGAGGGCTTTGTTCCATTTTGGGATCCGGATTTCGAAGCGACGAAGTGCTGCCATTTTGAGAGCTCGACTTCTACACTTCTTTTCTCCACTCTAATCTAGTGATTCTATCCATCCAAGTTGAAGATCAAATTGAAGATTCAAGAGCTTGGATTGAAGATCTTCATCCTTTGAAGTGAGATTTCTTCGTTTGAAGCGGATTCGTGATAGATCAAGTTTGATCCTTCGCTGTCCAGATCTGAAGCGTGTTGATTTGAGGTTGTTTTGGTGATTTGGTGAGTGGTGATTATCTCTCACACGGATCCAAAGGAGTATATCGGATTGTTGGCTCGATTTGGTGTTAAAATAAAGATTTCCATACATTTTCTTCATCCTAAGTGTAGATCCATATAGATCCATTGTTCATGATGATGTTACATCCATTTTACTAAGTGTTAACCTATGCAAGTTCATTCATCAAGATTATAGAGACATTGTTCATGTTTTCATGCTTATTAGACTTTCAACTCTTTAATTACGAAATTGCCATTATTGTTATAATTGTCTACTTAGATCATATTTGAATGCTTGATTGCTTGGATTAATGTTTGATTTGGTTGATTGTTATGAATTAGATGATTGATGATTTGATTTAGATTGAGGATGATTCAAAAGCTAAGGGAAAGGCTCTTGAATTGGAAAAGCTGCTTGTGGCATATGTAGCGGATGGTAAAACTCTTATGCATAGATTCGATGATGTTGAGATGAAGCTTTGCGAGGATGTGATGAAGCGAGGCAGGTTATGAGATAGTCTTGGTCTAATCCAGACGGGATCATTCCAAGCAGGTTGATAACTCGGTGAGATGGTTCGAGTTTGAGGATAATGGATGCTCGAGAGGCGCTTGAGCTAGTATGGAAATAGTTGTCGAGGAGGATGACTAGAAGGCTGAGATCTCATCGTTGTTGAAGGTTCTAGCATGCTCAAAGCAAGAGTACGTTGGGCAGATTCGATAGTCCCTGAAGGCTACGGATTGGTAGTCAAGTACTCTGGGCAGATTCGATAGTCCTAGGCATGGGTCACGATGACGTGCGGGAGTTATGTCTAGAACCGGGGTTTCCATTAGCCCTTGACGGACGGCTGAAAGAATGTGCCGGTCATTCAATTAACGGTGATATCGAAGCAATGATAATAGTGATAGCCAGAGTCATGGATGTTTGGTTGTATCGTCATTCGGTCTCAAGAGCAGTGTTTTCTGGGTGCTTATCTGATCTTTGTTTAGGCCTTAGGGGTTTGTACTTGGAAAACATCGCCCTTGACTCGAGTGATAATTTCTTTACTTTACATTGTATGTTCTGCTATGTTTGCTTCTGCTTAGTGTGTGTCTGGGGGCTGTCACTGTAGAAAGAGGTTGGAGTGGGAGGGTTGTATTCCTATTCCTTTTCCTTTATGCTCTTTTGGTATGTTGTTAGTTAATTTACTGCTCACTAAGACTGTTGTCTGACTCGAGGCTTTATGTTTTTAACTCTTATTGCCTTGGGCTGTTCGTCCATTTTGGGACGGGCAGACTAGGTAGTAGGTGACAGGTGCTGTTCTCTTCTCACGATGCTGATATCAAAGACGAGCTGGAGGGTTGCATATTATCTTCTTATATGTATTGGATGTTCCGCTGCTTTGTATTCTCTGAGTGATATGTAGTGAGGCTTGTTGTATTGACTATTCAGATGTTTGTATTCAACTATTATGAAGTTTTATTGATGAGATTCTATTCTGTGAAGCTTCACTATATATATGTTCTATTGTATTTTGTCCATGAGCTTTGAGTAATACGATAGATTCTGTTGTTTTAATTTACCCTGACAATCGTCCATGGCTGCCTGGCACACTTTACAGCGCACTTTCTCTAGGTTCGGTGCAGGGGTTATGGGCAGTCGTCACATTTGGTATCAGAGCTTTGGTTAATCGATTTTACCCAACGCTCGCTGACGTAACTACGTATGAGAGACGTAATTGTATTTTGATGGATGATTACTATATATAATATAGTAGCTTAGTAGAGTTTGAGTCCTTTATGAAGTTGTTTCTCAAGATGTGCTGACCATTCCTTTTTATAGATATTGAGAATGAGTCGAAGAGGGAGACCAGCTGCTAGGGAAGGCCGTGCTATTGAGGGGGCTGCTGATTATGCAGCCATGTTCGAAGCTATGATGACTTCGATCATGAGAAGGATGCCAGCTCCGGGGCCATCGGTGGATGTTGGAGTTCAAGTTCAAACTCCAAAACCGGTGGATTTTGCTAAGTTGTGTAAGGACTATACTGCTCTTGAAGGGAAGGTTTTCTTGGGAACAGAATCAACTATTGAGGTCCAGAGGTGGATAGATGCTTGTAGAAGGATCTTTGGTGATTTGGGAATTGAGGATGCGACTAAGAGGAAGTTGGCATCGAGACAGCTTCAAGGGAGAGCCTCTGATTGGTGGAACTCTATTACCATCAATACTCCGGAGGAAGAGATTACTTGGGAGCAATTCCAAGTCAGATTTGAGGCTAAGTTCATTTCTACAGCTCAGAAGTCTGTTCTGTTCAAGAAGTTTGTGGAGCTCAAGCAAGGTGGAAGACCAGTTCTTGAGTATGTTTCTGAGTTTGAAGCTTTGTCCAAGTATGCCCGGTCATATATCGAATCTGCGTATCAAAAGAATGATAAGTTTGTGACAGGCTTGGACAGTTATCTTGGGAGGCAGTTGGTGGATCATTTGGACGATTCATTTGAGAAGCTTGTGGAGAAAGCTCTCAGGCATGAGAGTCTTTTTCCTAAGGAAGGATCGGTTGTTGTTGTGACCAGGGAAGAGTCTAAACCCCAGCAGGGTGGAAACAAGAAGAGGAAGTACCAGCAACAGAAGGGTAAGGATGGCCAGAAGAAGACGAAGGGCGAAGTGACTTGCTACAATTGTCAGCAGAAGGGCCATTTCTCGAAGGATTGTAAGAATCCGAAGGCACCGATGAAGTGTCACAACTGTGACAAGCCAGGACATTTTAGGAAGAATTGTCCAGAACCGAGGAGGGACAAGCAGATTGTGCAAGCTTATGCTTTGGGAGCTGTTCCGTCGTCTTCGAAAGCTCCTACCGCTGAAGAGAAGGGAAAGAGTGTGGTGGTTCAAGGTACTCTTTTCCTATGTGGTGTTCCAGTTAGAGTTCTGTTTGATACCGGGGCGTCACATTCGTTTGTTTGTAGTGAACTCGTAGGCCGGTTAGGTTTGGAACCGGATATTGTTGATAGGCCATTGGTTGTGACTAATCCAGTTGGGGGTTCGTCTTGTTTGTGTATGTTATGCCGTGGTCTGATTGTATCGAGTCATGGTTGCTCTTTTGTTTGTGATTGTTTTGTTCTGAACTTTGCGGGGTTCGGAATTATTTTGGGTATGGACTGGCTTAGGAAGTATGCGGCTAAGGTTGATTGCGAAAGGTTGGAGGTGACAGTCGAGAATGTGGAGGGGCGAAAGATTGTGATACGATGTAAGCATGAAGAAGGCGTCTTCATGAGCTTCATGTATTCGCTAGTTGTTCTACGGGATGGACTGTCATTAGTGCCAATCGCGAATGGATTCGAGGATGTCTTTGACGAAGTCAAAGGGTTGCCGCTGCATAGAGAGATCGAGTTTCGTATAGATCTAGTTGAAGGAGCCAGACCTGTTGTGATGCCTCTTAGGCGGATGGCGCCTAGGGAATAGCAAGAGTTGAGGGTGCAAGTTGATGATCTTTTGCAGAAAGGATTCATTCGGCGTAGTGTGTCCGAATGGGGTGCACCAGTTGTATTCGCAACCAAAGCAGATGGATCGTTGAGGTTGTGCGTCGATTATCGTGAGCTGAATAAGGTGACTAAGAAGAACAAGTATCCATTGCCAAGAATAGATGACTTGTTTGATCAGCTTCACGAAGCTAAGGTGTTTTCTCAGATGGATTTGGCAACGGGATTTCACCAGTTGAGAGTGGCTAAGGATAGTGTGCCGAAGACAGCTTTTAGGACACCATCCGGTTTCTTTGAGTGGCTGGTAATGTCGTTTGGATTGACTAACGCGCCAGCATATTTTGTGGATCTTATAAATAGAGTGTTCAGGGATCAGTTGAACAAGTTTGTACTTGTGTTCGTGGATGATATTCTGATTTATTCCAGAACTGAAGAAGAGCACAAGACGCACTTGCGTATTGTTTTGGAAATCTTACGGAAACGTCAGCTGAAGGCTAAGTTTTCGAAGTGTCACTTCTGGAAGAGTGAAGTGAGGTTCTTAGGCCATGTTATTTCTAGAAGCGGAATAGCGGTTGATCCCGCTAAGGTGGCAGCAATCCAGTATTCGGTTAGACCTAAGAATGCATCTGATGTGAGAAGTTTTCTTGGATTAGCAGGATATTATCGACGGTTTATCAAAGACTTCTCCAAGATAGCTGCATCGTTAACAGGATTGACAAAGAAGAACCAAGTGTTCAGATGGGAAGCTAAGTGTGAGAAAGCTTTCGGAATCCTGAAAGAGCGATTGACAAGTGCTCCTGTTTTGACTATTCCTAGTGGGAATGATGAGATGGTGGTTTACACCAACGCATGTGGTACTGGACTTGGAGCAGTGCTGATGCAGAAGGATAAAGTTGTTGCGTATGCCAGTCGACAACTGAAGCCGCATGAAAGGAATTACCCGACTCATGATTTGGAGTTAGCGGCGATTGTTTTTGCTCTGAAGATGTGGAGACATTATCTATTGGGAGTTCGATTCGAGCTGTTTACAGATCATATTTCGTTGAAGTATCTTTTCTCCCAAAAGGATTTGAATCTTCGGTAGCAACGTTGGCTAGAGTTTTTGGCATCATATGATTTTGGTATAGCTTATACTCCGGGAAAAGGTAACGCAATGGCAGATGCGTTAAGTCGAAGACATGCAGGATTGGGAGCCATGTTTTCAGAATGGAAGTATCTCGAGTATTTAGCTGGATTTGACTTCAGGCCTAGATGCGAATTGGAACCTGAGATGTTGGCAAACTTATCAATAAGACCGACTCTTGTGGGAAGGATTGGCGAGAGTCAAAAGCGAGATGATAAGATTGTCAAAATTATCCATGATTTGGAATCTGGATTGGACCCAGAAAAGGATAAAGGATTCGAGGTCGATCGAGAGGGTTGGCTTCGAAAGCAAGGACGACTAGTTGTTCCCGATATAGATGAATTGAGGAGTGAGGTTCTGAAGGAAAGTCATCACTCAAAGCTGACAATTCATCCAGGTGGAAATAAGATGTATCGGGATATGAAGAGAACCTACTACTGGGAAGGCATGAAGAAGGATGTTGGAAATTTTATTTCCAAATGTATGAACTGCCAGTTGGTAAAAGCCGAACAGAAGAAGCCAAGTGGATTGCTTCATCCATTAGAAGTTCCTACATGGAAGTGGGAGCAGGTATCGATAGATTTTATTGATGGACTACCTAGAAAAAGAACGGGAAATGAAGGGATTTGGGTCATCGTAGATCGTCTGACTAAGAGCGCAAGATTCATTCCTGTTCGATCGACTAGGACTGCATCAAAGTTGGCTGAGTTGTATGTTAAGTGGATAGTTCGATTCCATGGTATTCCGAAGAGTATATTGAGTGATCGAGACCCATTGTTCACCAGTGGATTTTGGAAGAGCTTCCAGGAAGTTTTGGGAACCAAGTTGTGTTTGAGTACAGCTTATCACCCTCAAACCGATGGTCAGACCGAGCGAGTCAACCGAGTTTTGGAAGATCTTCTTAGAGCTTGTGTTTTGGATTTCGGAGGATCATGGGAAGATCACCTTCATTTGGTGGAATTTTCATACAACAACAGTTACCAGTCAAGCATTGGTATGGCACCGTATGAGGCATTGTATGGAAGACCGTGTAACTCTCCGACATGTTGGTTAGAAACTGGAGAAAAGCTGATACATGGGCCAGAGATGATTCGACAGACTTCGGATTGTATAGAGATTATTCGGCAACGAATGAAGGCAGCCCAAGACCGTCAGAAGAGTTATGCCGATAAGCGTCGAAAGGATTTGGAATTCGATGTAGGTGACATGGTTTTTGTGAAGATTTCTCCGCTGAAGAATGTTATTCGATTCGGGAAGAAAGGGAAATTGACTCCGAGATTTGTTGGACCATTCCCGATCATCGAGCGAATTGGAAAGCTCGCCTATAGATTGGAGTTACCTGAGAAGATGTCGAGTGTGCACAATGTTTTTCATGTATCATATCTACGGAAGTATGTGCACGACTCGAATATGGTGGTTTCTGCTGATAGCTGTGAAGACTTCGAAGTTGATCCAGTCGATAGAAGACCTCGTAAGCCGCTTCGTGTTATGGAGACCGACACGAAACAACTTAGGAGGAAGGTAGTTAAGTTACTCAAGATACAATGGAGTGATGATGATAACGACTGTACGTGGGAGGTGGAAGAGAGGATGAAGGTAGCTCATCCTGAACTCTTCAAGGTATGGCCCTAAGGTGTCGTGTCATCTCACGATATTGTAACTTGTCCTGGTTTTAGAATTCTGCATGCTAAGCTAGAATTGGATGCATGGTCTGTTGATTGCTATGGATGGTAGGCATGCAAAATAGTATTTGATTGCTTTGTTTGTTTGGAATTTCGGGGTCGAAATTCCTAAAGGGGAGAGAATGTAACGACCCGTATTTTCACGGATCGAAACATCGTAAAATAGTTGACCTTTGGATGCATTGCTGTTAAGTCGTTTCAGATTTTGGCAGAATTTTGTTTAAAGTCCTAAGTCGTAGCCGACTTATGAGTTTTGGACGAGTTAAGTGATAAGTCTGGGCGAGTTAATGACTTAAGGGGTAGGTCGGCGACGACCTAAGGAAGATAGGGGAGTGATTTAAGTCGGTTGACAGTTTGGAACGACTTAAGGATAGAGTTAGGTCATAGTGGCCGACTTAAGATATAATGGACGACTTAAGGTTTTGACCGAGTTAAGAGATAGGTCACTATGTATTAGGTCGTTTGGTAGCTTGATTTGTTAGGTCGTAGACGATCTAAGATTAGTTAGGTCGTAGCCTAATTGAGTCGTGGCCGTGTTAAGGAGATAACGCTAAGTGTTAGGTCGCTCGTAGTTATGTCGTATACAGTTAGGTCGTGTTGGGTTGGGTCGTTAATGAGTTAGGAATGACCTATAGTATTTGACCGACCTAAGGAAGTTAGGTCGGCAACGACCTAAGGAACTGGTGAGTAGCGACCTAAGGGTTAGTATCCTACGGTAGTTAGCGACCTAGTGGTTAGTGTAGTTAGGTCGTGAGCGACCTAGTGTTCAGTTAGGTTGAGAGCGACCTAAGTTTGGAGGATGGATAGTTAGGTCATCTAGACGACTTAGGAGTTTGGTTGAAAGTCTCTGTGTTGGTTAAGTCGGAGGCCCTGCTAAGTCGTAGGTCGCGTGATGTTTTAGGTCGCGTGAAGACTTAAGGTGTTAGGTCGTGAGCGACCTAAGGGGTTGTTAAGTCGCGAGCGCTGCTAAGTCATAACTCGTAGATAGATTGGCCTGGTAGGTCGTGAGTGCGCTTGGGCTTAGGTCGTTAGGTCACACGCCTGCGATATGTTAGGTCGTAGGAGTGTTAAGCGGTTAAGTCGTAGGTCGTATGGGTTGTTAGGTCGAAGACTTAGGTCGGTGGGGGTCTTAGGTCGTAGGTCGGAGACGACCTAACTCCGAGTAGATGATCTAAGGGGATTTTCAGCTATAAATAGGAGGGCTTTGTTCCATTTTGGGATCCGGATTTCGAAGCGACGAAGTGCTGCCATTTTGAGAGCTCGACTTCTACACTTCTTCACTTCTTTTCTCCACTCTAATCTAGTGATTCTATCCATCCAAGTTGAAGATCAAATTGAAGATTCAAGAGCTTGGATTGAAGATCTTCATCCTTTGAAGTGAGATTTCTTCGTTTGAAGCGGATTCGTGATAGATCAAGTTTGATCCTTCGCTGTCTAGATCTGAAGCGTGTTGATTTGAGGTTGTTTTGGTGATTTGGTGAGTGGTGATTATCTCTCACACGGATCCAAAGGAGTATATCGGATTGTTGGCTCGATTTGGTGTTAAAATAAAGATTTCCATACATTTTCTTCATCCTAAGTGTAGATCCATATAGATCCATTGTTCATGATGATGTTACATCCATTTTACTAAGTGTTAACCTATGCAAGTTCATTCATCAAGATTATAGAGACATTGTTCATGTTTTCATGCTTATTAGACTTTCAACTCTTTAATTACGAAATTGCCATTATTGTTATAATTGTCTACTTAGATCATATTTGAATGCTTGATTGCTTGGATTAATGTTTGATTTGGTTGATTGTTATGAATTAGATGATTGATGATTTGATTTAGATTGAGGATGATTCAAAAGCTAAGGGAAAGGCTCTTGAATTGGAAAAGCTGCTTGTGGCATATGTAGCGGATGGTAAAACTCTTATGCATAGATTCGATGATGTTGAGATGAAGCTTTGCGAGGATGTGATGAAGCGAGGCAGGTTATGAGATAGTCTTGGTCTAATCCAGACGGGATCATTCCAAGCAGGTTGATAACTCGGTGAGATGGTTCGAGTTTGAGGATAATGGATGCTCGAGAGGCGCTTGAGCTAGTATGGAAATAGTTGTCGAGGAGGATGACTAGAAGGCTGAGATCTCATCGTTGTTGAAGGTTCTAGCATGCTCAAAGCAAGAGTACGTTGGGCAGATTCGATAGTCCCTGAAGGCTATGGATTGGTAGTCAAGTACTCTGGGCAGATTCGATAGTCCTAGGCACGGGTCACGATGACGTGCGGGAGTTATGTCTAGAACCGGGGTTTCCATTAGCCCTTGACGGACGACTGAAAGAATGTGCCGGTCATTCAATTAACGGTGATATCGAAGCAATGATAACAGTGATAGCCAGAGTCATGGATGTTTGGTTGTATCGTCATTCGGTCTCAAGAGCAGTGTTTTCTGGGTGCTTATCCGATCTTGGTTTAGGCCTTGGGGGTTTGTACTTGGAAAACATCGCCCTTGACTCGAGTGATAATTTCTTTACTTTACATTGTATGTTCTGCTATGTTTGCTTCTGCTTAGTGTGTGTCTGGGGGCTGTCACTGTAGAAAGAGGTTGGAGTGGGAGGGTTGTATTCCTATTCCTTTTCCTTTATGCTCTTTTGGTATGTTGTTAGTTAATTTACTGCTCACTAAGACTGTTGTCTGACTCGAGGCTTTATGTTTTTAACTCTTATTGCCTTGGGCTGTTCGTCCATTTTGGGACGGGCAGACTAGGTAGCAGGTGACAGGTGCTGTTCTCTTCTCACGATGCTAATATCGAAAACGAGCTGGAGGGTTGCATATTATTTTCTTATATGTACTGGATGTTCCGCTGCTTTGTATTCTCTGAGTGATATGTAGTGAGGCTTGTTGTATTGACTATTCAGATGTTTGTATTCAACTATTATGAAGTTTTATTGATGAGATTCTATTCTGTGAAGCTTCACTATATATATGTTCTATTGTATTTTGTCCATGTGCTGTGAGTAATACGATAGATTCTGTTGTTTTAATTTACCCTGACAATCGTCCATGGCTGCCTGGCACACTTTACAGCGCACTTTCTCTAGGTTCGATGCAGGGGTTATGGGCGGTCGTCACAGGTATACATTATATAATATGTTTATCATATACACAAAAATGTGTACGTGCATGTGTAACATTAAATAGCGTACATGGTTTAACACTTCAATGTATGGAAGTTGGGATTCATATCACAACGAACATATTAGCCTCTCTATATACATGAGTAATGTCTAGTTTATATATGTGTGTGTCTATATATATATACACATATATATATATATGTATGTATGTATGTGTATGTGTTTGTATCATTCAATATATTATAAAATAATGTGTATATATATAATGTAAATTATTATGCAAATGTATTTATATATACGTATGTATATATAAAGCAAAAAACATAAGTTTAAATTGAAATTTGAAATTCGATTTTAAATTTTAGATCTAGATTAACATAAAATAAATAGTAATTTTATAATTCAAATTAATATAAATATATATGTATGTAATAATTTTAAATATATATTTTAATATGCATAAATTTACTTAAACACATACAAGCATATAAAATGTATATAATTAATAATTTTCTTTGGTTTTAAAATGCTTTTATTAAAAAATAATATTTTTAATAATTAATTTCCATATCGAAATTAAACATAAATAAATTCTCTTTCAAAAATAATTATAGCTTGTACGTATTTATAAGATAGTTCTACGTATATTTATATTATAATATTTATATATATGTTCATTTATTTTTAATTCGATGCAATATTTAAATTAAAATAATTATATATTACTATATTTGGTTTCAAATTTGGTTTTTAATTTCTTTGAGCTACACAAATATTTATAAAATATATAAACATATAATTTATATAATAATATTTGCATTAAAATCTGTTTAATTAAATAATCAATTTTTGAAGTAATATTTTACTAGAAAATATTACAAATTATTTTTTATCTATGCTCGTAAGCATTAAGTATGCAAAAGAATTTTTTTTATTAATTCATACATATAAATATTATCATCCAATGATGACGGCACTAACATATATAGATTCATGGTAAAGGGCAAACTAAGTGTGGTATATACATACTACATACATACATACATACATACATAAATATATATATATATATATATATATATATATATATATCATGATGGACGATATATACATTCATATATAATTATAAGTATAGGATTTAGCTTTACCTAAAGCCCAGAACCTTGAAATGAAGAATCATGACTCCTTAAAAACAATTCCATAATCCAAAAATGCTACTAGTCTGAATCCAGCAACCACCGACCTTTGTATTTGATTTGATTTTGTGTTTAAATTGCTTGAAAATTTTGAGGAGGGAGATTGGAGTTTTCGGCTAGAAGTATGAAAGGAAGGAGAAAAAGAAAAACGTATTCTAAAATGTAGGGTTGGAGATGAATATATAGAAAAGATCTAAGGAGAAAATGGAGGATTTGGATTCCTCTTTCTCTCTTACTAATTCATACTTGATATCAAAATATCATATTCGCTTCAAACATCATTTTATTTCGAAATATCATATTTACTTCAAAATGTCATATTCAGTTCGATATGTAATTTTCACTTCAAAATTCAATTCGAACTACAATTTTGGTTATAACTTCATTTTAACCCAATTCGTATTTAAATCCACGATTTAAATATAAATGATTCCCACTCTGACCAGTTTGAATTTTTAGAAAATAGTTTTAATAGTTTTAAATAGTTTAATAAAGTTAAAATAGTTTTATATAAAATAGTTTGAGTATTGAAATGGTTTATATTGTAAAATAGCTTGGAAAATCAAAATAATTGAAATATTTGAAAAGATAGATTTTTAAACAGTTTATATTAAAATAATTTATTTGAAAATAGTTTCAACTCAAAACAACTCTTTCCATTTCCAATAAATCTAGACCCAGGTCCAAATTTCAATCGAATTGGTTCAATTTCAAATCTTTAATTTAAATTCATCTTCAATCTCAATTCAATTCAAATCGATTTAATTTCGATTACAATTCAATTTCAATTTCAGTTTCATTTTTAATTCAATTTCACTTCCAATTCTAATTAATTTCAAATTCAATTCCAATTTGAATTAAACTCAATTAAATTCTGAATTTTAAACAGTTTTAATTTATATCAATTTAGGGTTCACTTTCAGGATATCAATTTAAATCATTTACATTGAACTTAACTTCTTCAATTTAATGTTCAAATCTTTAAAATAATTCAATTCCAAGTTCAAATTTGAAATATCATTTAAATTACTTTTGCTTGGATTTATTCAAAGTTCGAATAAAAGTTCAAATCTTTTAAACAAATCAAATTCCATAATTTAAATTATATTTCAATTATAACTTCAAATTTCAAATTCGATTCTTTAAACAATTCCTGTTGACACATTTCAATTTCAACATTTCGAGCTCAAGTTCGAAAATAATTCAATTTCCATAAATTTGATTTTTATTTCTTTAAATCAAAATCATTTAAATGATTTCAAATGAAAATTTTTAAAATCATTTAATTTAACCAATCCGGTGTCCGTATATAATTTTCTATCCTATGGCCAAGTGATCAGTTATTTCAACTTTAATTTCAGGGATGGATATATATCATTTTAATCCAAATCAAAGTGTCATAGGTATATATCATTTCAACCTATTTCTTAATTTATTCAAAATAATTCAATTAACAATTTATATGATGTCAATAATATACGGGGTGATAACAGGATTATATAAAAATAACTAAACATCCAAATCATCCAAAATATCAACCAATAGCATCCATCACAATCAACATCCAAAACAATCAATAAATCATAACAATTAACTGGTTATCAATATCAGATGTCTAACCAGCAATTTAATTTCAATTTCAAATTTTACAGCCAATTTGAATTTCCATCGGTTCAAATCATCTTAATTTAAATATCAGTTAAATTTACCAAAAAACAATCACTAAACATAAATCACTTCATTATTTTAATTTAACTAACATAAAAATATTTAGTCATTCATGAGCATTTAAAACACTCACCTTTATTTGAAATTGAAAAAATTTCAGAGTCAAATAAATTTCAAATCGACTCCATGACGTAGCCTTCGTCGATACGATCGCAACGTGACTTGTTTCGTTCGAAATGGACATCGCACGAAAAAGTCATGACCTAATTAACATTCGAATCTAATAAATTTTAATTAACAAAATAAATAAAAAGAAAAAAAAACAAACCTCACTGCCTAGTTCCCTCTCGCGTACACAAGCTCCCCTTTCCTCTTCTTCCAGTCGCAATTTTCCTCGTTTCTATTTTTTTTTTAAAATGCGATTGTCGCTCGAACACCCTACCACCGCAGCTCTAGGTGAACCGCCACCGTGCTTCCCCCCTCGCGCCAGCCCCAGCTGCCCATCGCGCGCGCGAGCGAGCAAAGTTCTGAAAACCCTAAAACCCAAATCGTAGCGAACCAATAGCCGTTTTGTCGTCCCCCTCTGCACGCCGCGCCGCTTCCAACAAGCTACGCGCCTCCACCCAGCTATGCCTCGCGCGCTCGCACTCGCACGATTTCGTTTACTGTTGTTTTTTTTTTCTTTTTTTTGTATGTTGTAATTTTGGAAACAGAGAATGAGGGGGGTACGGGGTAGACAAAGATGTACGCGGCCTTGTACGAATTGTTGGAGAAAAGAAAATATATATTATTATAATTAGAAAATATTTGACCCGAATGACCCGCGAAATTCCGAACTCCAAACGAAGCGTATCGCCTGGCATTCTATATTTTATACCCTGTGCAGTTAAAGCGCTCGGTGGATTCAATGCGGTAGAGGTGCAAAAAGTCATAGCGGGGATGTAGCGAAGATATAGCGGGATATATCGGATTACTCTAAAATAGCATATAAATCCCATACTTGTTGTTTTTACAAATATATAGATAGTAATTATGTGAAAAATTAACATTCAATTGAATTATAATTAATACAAAAATAATTTTAAATAAAAATATGTGCAAATGTATTGTAAATGAACGTAAAACTGTTATATAACTTAATTTAATTTAGTAGAATATTAGAGTATTATCATTTCTAAACATATATAAAAAATTCAATGAAATTAATTAATTTCATAATTTTTATAGCGTATAAATATAATTTTTCAATCCAATTTTTTATAGAAGATATAGCGGAAATAGCGGAATATAGCGGAAATAACGGGATATAGCGGAAATAGCGGGGATTAAAGCGGAAAGGCTATATGTTGGGGATATATGGAAAAATCGTAGCGGTAGGAATCCGCTATAAGATATATCGGAGTTATAGCGGGGATATAGCGGGGCATTAACTGCACAGGTTATACCCCTATTCCGAACGCAATGGAACTTGTCTCGAGGCCTAATTCGATCGTATGCAGAAGATAGCTTTTCAAAATCAGATTATTTTAATTAAAATTATGAAATTAAATTCTACGTGTTTCAAGCTCGCACGGCCAAACGATAAGTCTGATCGCAACAAAACTTGAAATCCTATAATAATTCACTATTACGGATCCGATGAAACTGGTTTCGTCAAAATCCGAGACATTGGCCAAAATGGCTATTTTCGCACATTAATTAAAACAAGAAATTTCAAAAATTAATTTAATCACTATAGGTTAAATTTTAAAAGTTAACAATCTTCATTCTTGTTTAAATAAAATTTAAATCAACTTTCGATATCATTTTAATTCATATTAAATTCAGAATTTAATTATTTAAATAATTCCAATATTAAATTTAAACAATTTAATTATGCAATAAATTATATTAATAAATCTTTAAATTTCAAATAAATTTTAGTCATCAACAATGACTTTATTTTCAACTAAATAATTCAACATTTATTATTCAAGTCCAGCTATTGATTATAAACACATTAAATATATGGAACTCCATTCTAATACAAATAATTTCTTAAACCTTATCGAAATTGTTATTTCTAAATTCTATTCAAGTTCATATTCAATAAATACATTAATAAATCATTAAATTTTATTTCTAACCAATTTTTATTCAATAATTACATTAAATTTAATATTTAAAGTAGTTAAAAATATGGGTCGTTACATTCTCCCCCACTTAAAATTTTCATCCTCGAAAAGGGATTAAGTAAGGAATTTAACATACGATATATTTTACTCAAAAGAATTAACTTATAAACATTTAAATCTCATTTGAAAATGTTTACTATGCTTTCACTATGCCATTCCGATATCGGCTTTACGGAAATTACAACTTACTTTATAAAAATGAGTTATAAAATTTTAAAACTTCAAAATTATTCTAACACCCGGATTTTCGAAAAAATTTCAGCAGCGTCTCCTTTGCGTGGCTCGATCGGAATTTTTTTACAATACAAGTATATATCACAAATATACAAAATATACATCTCATCTCAATGATGAGGCATTCCGTATGAAAAAAATATAAAAATGCGGCATGTAATCCAAGATATGTACCTTATGATTATTAATACGAGCGAGTTCGCTCATATTAAGCAAGCAAAAAGCAAATCAAATCCGCGTATACGTCCAAACGGTCTTTGTATGTACCTATCTCAACTCAATTGAGAATATTAGTGGCGTATAAAAGGATATAAATGCATGTATGAGTTTAATATACTATATAATATGAATTTTGAATCCAAAACATAAGCATAAACACCAATACACAACATAACGATCATATGTAGCCAAAATAGTAATAATAATGATTTACAACCAAAGGAACCATTCAACAATTAATATACATCTAATTAATTCAAACTATATTAATTTACATTATCCAATGTCAATATTTAATTTATGCACTTTGTTTCTTATTAACATCCAATTTTTTATTAACATTTAATTGGTTTACTTCCAATTTATTCACATTTATTTTATTTACGTTCAATTTATTCAATTCAATTTGTTAAATTTTCATTTAATACAATTCATATAAATCCATTTTTGGGCCATTTTATAAATCATTTCATTTAACCTTATTTGATTTTATTTGATTATCACTTAGTATATTCTCTTTAATATTAATATAATTTATAGACCATTTCATAAAACTATTTAAGTTTATTATAAACATTTTAAAAAATGCAACTCATGTTTATTATTATTACTTCATATCTTAAGTTCATATTAACTCACTGATTTACTTCATTAGTTCATTCAAATTCATCTTAATAATTTTACTTAAGTAATTTCATCTTATAACTCAAATTCATATCAATAAATTTTCTTTTTATCACAATCAATTTCATTCAACTTCTCTTAAGTTAATTTCATCTTACATTCATTTCATTAACTTATTTCATGTTCAATTAGTTACCATTCAATTTATTAAAATTCATTCCATTCGCCTTCAATTTATTTACATCTAATTTAAATAAAATTCAATTACTCACATAAATTTTACTTACACCCACTTATTCCCATTCAATTTCTTTCACACTCAAATTGCATTTCATTTTATAATTCAAGTTCGTATTCATTCTATTAATTCATTTTATAGCTTAAGTGGAATTAATTCACTTTACTAATTTACCTAGTTCACTTCAAATCCAATTCAATTCATTTAATCTTTATTAAATTAAACTTTATTTCATTTAATCAATTAATCGGTTTATTTAACTTTATTCAAGTTAATTTTTTTCTATTCTTATCATTCACATTCAAAAAAATTAAATTTGTTTTAGCTTAATATTTCACAGAATTTTAAGTTATACAAACTTATTCACTTAAATTTTCATTCATTATTTTATCTAATTCATTTCAAATACAATTCACTTTTATTTAAGCTTCCTTGAGTTAAACTTATTTTATTTACTTCATTTCACTAACTCTATTTATTTAACATTTCTTAGGTTAATTCTTTTATTAAATATCTCAAATCCAAATTTTCTTTTGTTTGCTTAACCAAAATGTTCAACTGTTTTAAAATTCGGTTTTATTTTCCTGCTCAAATTTATAAGTTATAAACTTATTTTTTATCTATACTATTTTCAATTTATAAGTTCAAAACTATTTTCGTATATTTACTGCATCATACTTGGAATATTTTCCACAATCAAAAGTTATTTTTAATCGAAAATAAATATTCCTTTGGTAGCAATTCTCACTCAGAAACTCGAAAATGAATACTGACGATACTGCAGTTATCCCTAGAATTATTTCCCAACGACTAAAGTGAGTTTAATGCTTTTATTTATTTCAAAAATAATTTTAAAATATATTTCTAGTCAAAACACTTTCAAATAATATTATTATTAATTTTGAAGTCTTTGAAAACAATTTTGAGAACAACCGGATTTAAATTCTAAAATCTCAACTTTTAAATCCTTTCTATTTACAAGCTATATTATAAATATATTTATAAAATTCCATTTCCTTATTATAATAACATTTCATTAATTTACATCTTTGTTATTGTAAACAATTCATATTATAATTATAATTCAATTTAATTTAATTATCGAACGCTTCATGAAATAGAGTTCACAAAGTATTTGTTTTTTAATTTAATTCAACCAATAATCGATGATAACTAAATATTATCATCTCCTAATAACAACATTCATTAATAATCATTTTATATATATATAATATAATTTAGGTAAAATTATTTCATTTATCCTCTTTTAAAACAATATTATGTCCACTTGCCTCGTTTAGGTGTTTAGAAACCCCTATCGAAAACATGGTGTCCCACGCACCGACCAGAATTCATAAACACTCAAGGGATAAGTAAACACAATATAAAACATTTTATAACACTAACAATTACGTGCTCTCGTATATATACACGCAAACAAACTCATCCTAGGGTATTACTACCATAACTCTAATGAGTCAACCGCACAACGTTAAGGTTATCGCTAAACCAAAGCTCCGATACCAACTGTGACGACCCACATTTCGAAAGGTTTAAATCGACAATAATCCAGCACGTCCTAATCAAACAATCTGAAACATAGATAATCAATGGGGTTAATTAAGAAAAAAGGAAAAGAAGAAAACAAATACAGGATCTCATAGCGGAATGATAAAATATAATAATTAAATAAACAGTTCATAAAGCTGTTTATACTATACATTTGATTATAATTTATACAACATTTATCAGAGTTATATATACAACAAAACAATAGAATAATGGAGTGGAACTAAAAATGTGGTGAAATAATACTGGTAATAATATATACCAAATCTTCGTCTTCGTCCTCCAGAAAATAATCTACAATGCACTGAAAACTCATGGCTGACCCGAGCGTAATGAAAAGACAAAACGTGTGTGCAATATCAGGACTAAAATATCCTTATGCGAGTCAAATCAATATCACATATAATAGGAGTGTAATAGCGTCAGAGATGTTTACATGATTTCACATCTCCTGTCTAGTGTATAACGTGTGTGCAATAACTCAAGAGATGTTACGGCATTTTCCATCTCTTAAGGATTCGTCAAAATATTTATACGTAGTAGAATATGCTATATATGTAATGTCTAATCAGTAAAATAAATATTTTTCTTAGCATTACGGCTTTATATTAATCCCCCTTAACGCGTTTTTTAAGCATTGTCGTACATTTTGCATATAACGCCCCAGTAGCACGTCGGGGGATAGGGATGCGCCGTGATATGACAACGCTAAACCAAAATCGTAGTGGTCTCGTATAGGGATAAAAGTATGACAAGGCACATGAGGCAATGCCCAAGGTAGGACATTAACAGTTCAGATCGCAGGGCTGGTGGTAATGCATCATCCGCCACATCCATCCTATATCGAGTTATAGGGAGGTTATTCCAAAAATCAAGATGCACCAATCGAAACCAACAACAAGAGTGATAGTATGGACCAAGTCCAAAGAAAATCGAAGAACGGATGTCCACTGAGGGTAGCTAGCTCGCTTGACCCTATCAAGCAGTCCTGTTTTAGTCATTTCAAATTGGCACAAGTGCCGAGGCCTATCCATCATCGTTCTCTTTATTCAAATCCAGCAAATGACGCCAAATCCAACCACTTCATTCTGGAGTCTCCTCCGCGTACACAGTTGTTAAAGGGGTTCCAATATTGACAAAGTGTATGCCAATAAGAGGCCCTGGTCTCTTTAACAACCAAACGTCGTATTACACATCGGTTGGTTCTGTTACATTTCGGAAACGATTCATACTTGATATCAAAATATCATATTCGCTTCAAACATCATTTTATTTTGAAATATAATATTTACTTCAAAATGTCATATTCAGTTCGATGTGTAATTTTCACTTCAAAATTCTATTCGAATTACAATTTTGGTTATAACTTCATTTTAACCCAATTCGTATTTAAATCCACGATTTAAATATAAACGATTCCCACTCTAACCAGTTTCAATTTTTTAGAAAATAATTTGAATAGTTTTAAATAGTTTAGAAAGGTTAAAATAGTTTGAGTATTGAAAATGGTTTATATAGTAAAATAGCTTGGAAAATAAAAATAATTTAAATATTTGAAAAGGTAGATTTTTAAACAGTTTGTATTAAAATAATTTATTTGAAAATAGTTTCAACTCAAACTATCTCTTTCCATTTCCAATAAATCTGGACCCAGGTCCAAATTTCAATCGAATTGGTTCAATTTCAAATCGTTCAATTTAAAATCATCTTCAATCTCAATTCAATTCAAATCGACTCAATTTCGATTTCAATTTCAATTCAAATCAATTTCAATTTCATTTTTAATTCAATTTCATTTTCAATTCCAATTAATTTCAATTTCAATTCCCATTTGAATTAAATTCAATTAAATTCTGAATTTTAAACCATTTCAATTTATATCAATTTCGAGTTCACTTTCAGAATATCGATTTAAATCATTTAAATTAAACTTAACTTCGATGTTCAATTTAATGTTCAAATCTTTAAAATAATTCAATTCCAAGTTCAAATTTGAAATATCCAATTAAATTACTTTTGCTTGGATTTATTTCAAAGTTCGAATAAAAGTTCAAATCTTTTAAACAAATCAAATTCCATAATTTAAATCATATTTCAGTTATAACTTCAAATTTCAAATTCGATTCTTTAAACAATTCCTGTTAACACATTTCAGTTTCAACATTTCGAGCTCAAGTTCGAAAATAATTCAATTTCCATAAATTCGATTTTTATTTCTTTAAATAAAAAACATTTAAATAATTTCAAATCAAAAAAATTAAAATCATTTAATTTAACCAATCCGGTGTCCGTATATAATTTTCTATCATATGGCCAAGTGATCAGTTATTTCAACTTTAATTTCAGGGATGGATATATCATTTCAATCCAAATCAAAGTGTCATAGGTTGTAACATCCCGATATTTTATGGGAAATATAATTAAAAAGAATTAAAAGTGCATTTGGTATAGTGGTAAAGGCGCATGTTGACTTCCTTAGTGACCAGGTATCAAGTCCCGTTGTCTCCCAAAAGCTGGAGCGATGTTTTTTAGATGGTTTGTTTTCAGCGATTTTCCTATGTATTTCAGTGTTGTTTCTGACATGTGGCGGCTTTCCATTCGCTCCAGTGATGTAATAGGATGAGATGACTAAATTTTATTGGTTAAGTGATGTGTATGGGCTAGAATGGATAACCATTAAGTGTATGAAAGAACCAGATTTAATCTAAAATAATCTAATGGATTATATTCACTTAAACAATCTATAAATAAACCATCTGACCTAAACCTAATCTCTTATTCAGCCGTCGTCATAATTCTACAGTAAAATTAGTATGTATTATTCTTCCTTCTTTTCTCTACTAAATAAACAAATCTCTACCAAATTAAATTATTTATATATATTCAAGCAATTTGGGGAATTTAGAAGAATCAAAGGGACAAAGATTAAAGGAAAGTTTTTTTCAAATTTATGCAAGCTCAAGTGCCAGGTGAGTGGGAATTAATAAGAAATAGAAAAATAAAGTAGTTCAATTTCAGTTCTTTTCTGCACGTTAATATGAATTAATTTCTATTACTAATTGAGAATAGATGTAAATTATTGCAACTTCTTCTTCTTTCATTTCTCAAATCTAATTCATGTTTGGTTTAAAATATGGGACATAAAATTGTTATTCACGTTTTATGGCATAAATAAGATTGAAATTTATGTAAATTATTGTATCTTCTTCTTCCACTTCTCAATTCTAATTCATGTTTGGGTTGAAATTTGGAACAAACAAATTGTTATTCATGTTTCGTGGCGTAAATAAGATTGGTTTAATTAAATTGAATTAGAATTTTATTCAATTTCTAATGGTAGAACAAGTTAGTTGAATAAATTCAGAATATGTTACTTGAATAAAATTATGGTTTTGATTGATATAATTACATAATTTTGAATATGGTTTTGGAACAAATTGGGAAGTCTAATTAGCATAATTGTTTGTTTCATATGTGGCCTAAAAATGTAAAAGTGGAATTTTGTGTAATTAAATGGTTTGTGGCTATTGGATAAAAATTTTGTATAGATTAAATCTCTAAAAGGAAAACGTAAATTAGGGTGGAAAAAAATGTAAATTAAATGGACCCTAAAGGCTAGTGTAAATCTGTAACAAAATGACATAAAAATTACAGACAAACCATACGGACTGAACGGACATGAAATTGAAATACCATTTATGTAAGAAAAAGGGAAATTGTGAAATAACCAAATCGGATGTAAAAATGGCCTAAAGCAGATTAATGGAAATAAACAGTATGTAAACTGTAACGGTAAAATTAATTAATCTGGAAGCGATTTGGTAGGCAGACCTTGTAAAGGTCTGGATAGGTGTTTCATGCAGTTAAGACCAAAATACAGTTTTGGCTGTACGTACTAGGAGTGGGAAAGTAAGTTCGCAAGGATGTTTGTTACCTTTCATAGGTTGTTAGTACGTAGGATAGTTAGCATCCACAATCATAGGCCTCTTCAGGAAGATCGACGCAGATGGAACAAAACAAATTAGCTCCGACGTAGGCTCCTTTAGGCAGATCGTTGGAGGATTTTGCGCAGCCGACCCAGCTACGGGCGCTCATTTGGAGGACCGACACTTTGAATAGGAGCAAGTCCACGTTGTTGACCGAGGAGTTAGGAGGATAGAAGTCCAGTTTGGCGGAGCCTGAGCGCAACTTCGGGGTCCTGCGAGGTTGTTTGAGTTGGCGCTGGTCAGACGTAAGAGGCATTTAGTCACAGTGCACGGGTGAAGAGCACGACTTTCACGCTGTAGCACGTGGATAGGTAAGGACAGCAGGTCCGAGAGGCTGATTGACGTTTAGTATTACTGCATGGTTGACTTCCCTAGAGTGACCATGGACTTTGGCTTCTTAGGAACTGTATCTAAGAAGGATTCACTGCATTATATTATTCACCCTCTGCGATATCCGGGGAAGACCTGAAATTAAACTGTTTTATTCTTTCTGCTTCATTTTATTTCTCATTCACCAGACTTTATGTCTGACCCATTCCTATTTTTCCTATTTTCCCCAAATCACAGGAGGGCAGGTCTAGGTTGCAGTTCTTTGCAGCTTGGAGGGTCATTGGAGCAGTTGTTATCTTCAGCTTTTGTTTCTTTTGTTTCATATACTTTGTTCCTCTTTTCCGTACTTTACTCTCTATATATGGGGACCTCTATTGTGAACGTTGTTATGTTTTATGTTTTGGTGGAGACTACTTGGTACTTTTGGTTTCAGAAATAAATTTGGGGTAATGTTATTTTAATGAAGCTGTTTTGCTATTAATTTATAATTAGTGAAATTTTTCTTCCGCCGTAATATTTTAATCATTTTATGATGTTTCCTTAGTCTCTGTGCTATGTTATGGATTTTTATTTCACCTGACCACCCGTGCTTCTAGTCATGTCCGATTATCGGGGTGCCTAGAGGTGTGGGGTGTCAAATAGGTATATATCATTTCAACCTATTTCTTAATTTATTCGAAATAATTCAATTCACATTTTATATGATGTCAATAATATACAGGGTGATACAGGAATATATAAAAATAAACAAACATCCAAATCATCCAAAATATTAACCAATAGCATCCATCACAATCAACATCCAAAATAGTCAATAAATCATAACAATTAACTGGTTATCAATATCATATGTCTAACTAGCAATTTAATTTCAATTTCAAATTTAACTGCCAATTTAAATTTCCATCAGTTCAAATCATCTCAACTTAAATGTCAGTTAAATTTACCAAACAATAGTCACTAAACATAAACCACTTCATTATTTTAATTTAACCAACATAAAAATATTTAGTCATTCGTGAGCGTTTAAAACACTCACCTTTATTTGAAACTGAAAAATTTTCAGAGTCAAATAAATTTCAAACCAACTCCATGACGTAGCCTTCGTCAATACGATCGCAACGCGACTTGTTTCGTTCGAAACGGGCCTCGCACGAAAAAGTTATGACCTAATTAACATCCGAATCTAATAAATTTTAATTAACAAAATAAACAAAAAGAAAAAAACAAACCTCGCTGCCTAATTTCTCTCTCCCTCTCACGTACACAGGCCTGCTTTCCCTCTTCTTCCAGTCGTGATTTTCTTCGTTTCTATTTTTTTTAAATGCAATCGTCGCTCGAACACCCTACCACCACAACTCCAGGCGAACGCAGCCGTGCTTCCCTTCTCGCACCAGCCGCAGTTACCCATCACGCACGCGCGCGGGGGCGAGCAAAGCTCCGAAAACCCTAAAGCCCAAATCGCAGTGAACCAATCACCGTTTTGTCGCCCCCTTCTGCACACCGCACCGCCTCTAGCAAGCTACGCGCCTCCACCCAGCTATGCCCCACGCACTCGCACTCGCGCGATTTCGTTTGCGGTTGTTTTTTTTTCTTTTTTTTCATCTGTTGTAATTTTGAAAATAGAGAATGAGGGGGGTACGGGGTAGACAAAGATGTATGCGGCCTTGTAAGAATTGTTGGAGGAAAGAAAATATATATTATTATAATTAGAAAATATCTGACGCGATTGACCCACGAAATTCCAAACTCCAAACGAAGCATGCCGCTTGGCGTTCTGTATGTTATACCCTCTATCCCGAACGCAATGGAACTAGTCTTGAGGCCTAATTTGATCGTATGCAGAAGATAGATTTTCAAAATCAAATTATTTTAATTAAAATTCTGAAATTAAATTCTACGCGTTTTAAGCTCGAACGACCAAACGATAAGTCTGATCGCTACGAAACTTGAAATCCTATAATAATTCACTATTATGGATCCGATGATACTAGTTTCGTCGAAATCCGAGGCAGTGGCCAAAATGGCTATTTTCACACATTAATTAAAACAAGAAATTTCAAAAATTAATTTAATCACTTTAGATTAAATTTTAAAAGTTAACAATCTTCATTCTTGTTTAAATAAAATTTAAATCAACTTTCGATATCATTTTCATTCATATTAAATTCAGAATTCAATTATTTAAATAATTCCAATATTAAATTTAAATAATTTAATTATCCAATAAATTATATTAATAAATCATTAAATTTCAAATGAATTTTAGTTATCAACAATGACTTTATATTCATCTAAATAATTCAACATTTATTATTCAAGTCTAGCTATTGATTATAAACACATTAAATATATGGAACTCCATTCTAATACAAATAATTTCTTAAACCTTCTTGAAATTGTTATTTCAAAATTCTTTTCAAGTTCATATTAAATAACTACATTAATAAATCATTAATCTAACCAATTTTTATTCAATAATCACATTAAATTTAATAATTTAAAGTAGTTAAAAATATGGGTCGTTACAACCGTCATACTAACCTTATATAACTAACGAGAAGAATCCTCTCTTGAATAGTGTTTCACTTTCAATACTTCCACTAGACCCAACTAAAGTCATTTGATGAACGATGTGCCACGATCTAACTATAATCAATGGGGAGCTTTCATATTGAAGATCAACATTATTCTTAAGTCAAGAAAACCATGTAATATTATTGCATTGATATTTTATGTTTGACCTTAATTATATTAACCAATAAAAAACTGTTTAGTGAGTCATTCCATAGTTATCCAATACTATTGGTACATAATCTATCGGTGCCCTTATAGTCATGAGTAATACACTGCCCAAATTTGGAGAGCATTACATATTGTAGTCTCAATGGATGCATAAATATCCAAGTCTCAATACATCTTGACTAGAAATCTTCAAAACGATGTGCTTATTATATTATGATAAATTACTCGTTATTACAACTATTTGTAATTACTATCACAAATATACTATTTATGGATTTTCTGTTAAGTATACTTAAATTAAATAATGATTTAATTATAATATATATATTATAATAAGCATATAACAGATAGAAAACACCTTTTATTATGAACAAGAACTGATTACATAGTTAATAATTTATAATAAATTACAAAATTGCCCCTACGGCGTACACTTAACTCTATCAATCTCCCACTTGCACTTTAGGCCAATTATGGAATGTCTATCCTACCCCTTCGGTTAGATTCTTGAGAACTAACCAAGCTATACCTTAGCAAATGGATCTAATACGTTGTCCTTGGTATCTACGATTTGTATCATGACCTCTTTTTTCTCAATGAATTCAATGATGAGATGGAACTTTCAAAGAATATGCTATGACTTTGTAACAACCCGCTCCGAAACAGACCTAAATTCCGACCTAGAAAAGGCCTATCGAAACTTAGACCCATTCTTGTATCACGACCTCTTTCTTTTCAATGAATTCTCTGATGAAGTGGAACTTTTGAAGAATATGCTATGACTTCTTATGTGCTCTGGGCTCTTTTGCAATCTGTATTGTCACATTGATTTCATAGAATAATGCCACTGGATTCTCCATATCGGGAACCACTCTAAGCTCACTTAAAAACTTACACATCCATACCGCTTCCTTTGCTGCTTCATTGAGCGTAATGTACTCGGTCTCCATCATGGAATCAACTAATATTTCCTTTTTGGAACTTTTCTAACTAACGGCCCCACCGGTAAGTGTACAACTGACACTGTCGTCATTCTAAAATCTAGAGTTAGTATACCCTCTCATAAGGAGATCTCCATTCCAAATATTAGGAATAAACCTCAAGTATTTCTTAAATCCTTCAGTATATATTTTACAGCCATCTAATAGATTTCTCCAGGATTAGACTGGTATCAGCTTATGCATCCTAATGCATATGCCATAATCGGTTTAGTACATATCATAGCATACCTTTTGGATAATATAGATGAAGCATACAAAATCCTCTTCATACGCTCTTTATCTTCATCAGTATGAGCAACGGTCTTCTTAGAAAGGACGATTCTAGATTGCATTGGAACATTCTCATTGTTGGAATTCTCCATGTTGAACTTTTTCAATATGCCATTTATGTACAAGGATTGGGACAATCCCAACTACCTCTTAGATCTACCTATATAGATCATTATACCCAATATATAGGTTAGTTCTCCCAAATCCTTCATGGAGAAGTACATGGAAACTATGCAGTTAAAGCACTTAGTAGGTCCATAGCGATAAAGGTGCAAAAAGTTATAGTGGAGATATAGCGAGGATACAATGGAAAATAGCAGAGGTTCAAAAAGCTTTATTATATATAAAACCAAATATTTAAAGTTAATTTATTCTCATTCTCACATCGTTTATGTAGGAAAAGGAAATATCGATTAATATTATACAACAAAACTGAAGAATATCATGAGTTATGAAGACCAGATTTGGCGACTACAATATATTTCTAACTTATAGTGAGCACTTGTGCCTTAAAATTAAGTCTTTACCCTAACTTTATTGATTTGGTTTAAAAGATAACTAGTCAAATCAACCTTTGTATAGTAATGTTGCTAAAGCGGGTGCTAAAAAGCCTTGATTCATTGGGTGTAGTAGAATATAGAGCGGCTTAAAGCAGATCTACTATTTAATAGCGCTAAATTGAAACAACGTAGCGGTCGAAGAGCACTATGCGCTATAACGGGGATTTTTATAGGGCTTTAGGATGGATTTAGCAGGGCTTTAACTGCACAACATAGAAATCCAAGCTTTCACTGATTGCAATAACGAAAAATTATTGCCAATCAACAAAAGATCGTTGACTTATAGCACTAAGAATATAATAGCATTACCCTGTTCCTTTCGATATACGCATGCTTCCTCGGTGTTTTGATAATAACCAAATTGTTTGATTACTTCATCAAAACATTTATTCTAAATTAACACTCAACAATGGAATATCCAAATATCTGGTTGGTAGATTACCTTGAGCATTACCCAAACTCCTTGTTATTTCTTCTTCATTACTCACTCCACCTCCAAAGAAAACCTTTGATTTCTAGTTGTTCAACTATAGTCTAATGGTTTCATGTATTGTTTTAAAAACATCCCAGATGGCTTGAGCCAACCGTTTGTCCGCTTTAGTGAATATCATAATGTCGCCGGTGTTAGATCTAGGCCAGCATGCAATGAAGTAAATAGGTAGAATTCAAAAAAATTCTTTCATTTGGATCTTATTGGGCCTATGAAGTCTATGTTTATTTAGATCTCATTTAAATTTATTTCAAATAAAATCAATATTTTGCTTAATTTATAAATAGAGTACTATTTATTATTAAGTATATAATATAATATATGCATCATGTATACATAAGTGTGTAAGTGCACTTGCAACATTAAATGGTGTACATGGTATAATATGCCCGTATATAGATATTGGATTTACATCGCAAGGACATATTAGCCTGTCTATATGTGTGTGTTGTCTAGCATATATGTATATATAAATATATATATATATGATTTAATATATTATAAAGTAATATATATTTAATATAAATTTTTATACAAATGTGTTTTTATATATGCATGTATAAAGAAAAACAATTATAAGTTTAAATTCAAATTTTAAATTCAATTTTAAATTTACGATCTAGATTAACACAAAATAACTAGAAATTTTAAAATTCAAATTGATATATTAATTTTAAAATTATTTATATAAAGTATATATATGCACATACATATCGAAAACAAATTTTATTTTAACTTTAAATTTATATAGGTATTAAAACAATATTTATAAATACTATATAATATATATACACACATAAAAATATATTTTAATATGTATAAAATATACTTGAAGACATACGACCATATAAAATGTATATAATAATATTTTTTGGTATAAAAATGCTTTAATTAAACAATAATTTTTTTTATTAATTTCTACATGGAAACTAATTACAAATAATTTTTTTTCGAAAATAACAGTAAGCATTTACATATTTATAATTTTTTTTACATGTGTGTGTATATATATTATAATATTTATATATATGATAATTTATTTTTAGTTAAATGCAATATTTAAACTAAAATTAATTTAAATATGTATCATTATTATCAGTTTCAATTTTTTTTATTTCCATAGGCACAATAAAATATTTATAAAATATATAAACATAAAGTTTATGTCATAATGTTTATAATAAAATCTATTCGATTAAATAATCATTTTTAAAATAATGTAATATTCAAAAACATTAAAAAAATGATTTATGGCCGTAGGCATTCAGTATGGAAAAGAAATCTTTTTACTAATATTAATACATACATATAAACATTATCATCCAATGATGACAACACCAAAATATCTAGGTTCGTGATAAAAGACCAAACTAACTACATTATGTGTGTGTGTGTCTTCATACATATATATATATATCATGATGGAAAGTATAAATTCTTATATAATTGTGAATAGAGGGTTTATCTTTACCTAAATCCAAGAAGTAACACCTTGAAATGAAGAATCAAGACTCGCTGAAATCGATTCCAGAATCTTGAGAACGCTACTAGTCTAAATCCAGCAACCACCAACCTTTGTATTAGAAATAATTTTGTGTTTAAATTGCTTGAAAATTTTAAGGAGGGAGGTTGGAGTTTTTGTCCATAAATATGAAGGATGGAGAAAACGAAAAAGTATTCCAAAATATGGGTTTGAGATAAATATATGGAAAAGATCCAAGGAGAAAAAGAAGGAACTGGATCCCTCTTTCCCTCTTACTAATTAACATACATTTTGAATCAAAATTTAAAACCTCATACCCTTTAAATGGCCGACCAAGATAGGCTACCCCATAAGCCCCTAGATCATTTCAAGCCCGATCAATAAAAATAATATTTAAATCTCATTCAAATGCACAACGATATCGTATATCAATACGTGTTTATAACTGTTATCCCGCCTTTTGACTAGGCAGTATACAAACGAATCCAATGAGTCAAACTTTTAAGTTATCAAGGCAAGGTGTCCGAAGAGATGACCGTAAAGCCCAAAACTAAAGTACAACCAAGATCACAACACAAACACTAGTCCACCACAAAAGTCCAAACCTGAAAATCCAACAAGTATTGGATCGGTACTGATCCAACACCATGGATCTATACCGATCCAAATAACCTTATCTAAACCATCTCAACTTCTGCATACCTATCATATTTGATACTAGAAGAAGCCTATTCCAAGTGTTGTTTTGATGATTCCATGCAATTCTCTATTGATTTCCACGAACTCTTGAATCAGGAACTCTATTCTTCCACAACTCCGTCATTTAGACTCTAAAAAAGCTAATATTGGTGCAAGCAACTATGAAATCATGAAGCTGAACACAAGATGAGCCAAGGCGAAGAGTTCAAGATGACCAAATTGGCAATCTTATAAAGTTATGCCGACCCAAGCCCTTGGGGTCATACTGACCCGGAGAAGTTGATGAGGTAGCATCCTACTTTGGTGGAGAAACAATCTAAGGTGTGGAAAACAAGGTGGAGATCTTTTGAGTGAGAGTTTAGGCTCCCTACCTCTATAAATAGAGGGATAGGGCTCATATTTCAGAATCTTTTGGCTTTTACTCTCCTTTCTCTAATTTCTGTAATTTATGTCGGAGTTGTACCGACCCATAAGAACTTCCGCCTCCAAGTCAGAATATAAGCAATAAAAATCATTAACTGGACGTAGGCCAAGGTTAGCCGAACCACTATAAACTCTGTTTATACTCTCTTATTCAGTTTTCATTTATTTTCTTCACTTTCTATTAGGTGTTTTTGCCATTTTTGGTTCAAATATCTTGGTGCTTTCACTGAGAGACACTTGAACTCGCTGATTTAAAACTTGGGAAGATTCAAAATGACTGGACAATCAAATAAGAAGTTTGTAACTGGAGGAATCAACAAGCGACAGCCAAGAGGCATCTTCAACAGCTAATCTCTTATCAATCTACATAACCAGGGATGAGATGGAAACTATGATGAATGGATTACAGGATAAGAAGATTGCTCGCCAGGAAGAGATGATGGAGAATTTCTTTAGAAGAATTGGATAGATGGGAACAACCAGAATTGCTGAAAATCAGAATCCAAGACCAAAAGCTGGAGCGTAGGTAACTAGAAGTGGAGTAGGATGACCCGGGACAAACCCTATGCCAAACATATGGGTCAGAACCATTCCACAAGCACGGTTCGGTACCGACCCACAAGGGCTCAAGGGCATAGGTCCTCCTAACCTAGGAAAGAATGATGTGCATCCAGGAGATGATGCAGAGCATATGAATGAGAATCAAAATGCAGAAGCACGACCGAAGGGGTATGTTCCAGAATTCCCTTATAGAGTCAGGTGGTAGGCTGAGAATGCTAACTTGAGAATTCCTTTGAATGACGATGCAGACTTGTTGAGATGGTGAGACGAGTTATGAGGAGTGGATTTCTTAACTCGAGCTTGGAAGATGTGAGCATGAGTCTATTTACTTTGAATATTCGGTAGGCTAGGAATCCGCCTGATTTCAAGTTACCTACATTGGAAACATATGACGAAAAGAAGGATCCAACAGTTCATTTGATGAGGTATATCTAGCACATAAAGGTGTTGGGTGCATCTGAAGAGGTTATGGGATAGTGTTTCCCATATATTTGATAGGTTTGACGACATTATGGTTTAGACACCTGAAGAACAGTTCCATCAATACATGGGCCGAGTTGGTGAACAGGTTCGTGAAGCAGTTCTAAGTTCATATTTCATGACCTAAAAATGTAATAACGTTAGCAAGTATGAAGCAGAGGGTCGAAGAGACCCTGGGAGTTTTTTAACAAGGTTCAATGTGGCAGCAGCTATGGTCGATAAGCCAGACCCTTCAATGGTTATGATGGCGGCAACCTCAGGAATAGCTGCTAAGACGGATTTCAAGGTTGCATTGGAACGGGATCCTTCAAGGGATCTTATAGAGTTTTGTCACGAAGCTGAAATGTTTTGTACCAGGAGGACGCTAAAGCCGATGAGGAAGAGGTTAATGCTTTGGATGGCGAAGGATCGCTCGGAGTAGGATCTGGCAAGGATAAAGGAAAAGGGAAGATGGATAATGGCTTTAAAGGATTGAAGTGATAAATAAAGGAACCGAAATTCTCTTATTACATAGACTTAAATAAGACCCCGAAGAAGATATATCTAGATAGTAGGGGAAAGATCCCCTATTGAAAGCCGGCAAGAAGAGAACCCATATAGCATGAAAGGGCATTTGGAAAATACTGCCAATTCCATGAGCTGGATAGGAATAACATAAATGACTGTATCTACCTACGGGGTCTGATCGAGGAACAAGGCAGAGATAACCAATTACAGCAATATGTGATATGTCGAGCTACGGTGGTGAAACAAGAAAAGCCATCAATCACTACGAATGGAAATGGCCTTGGATCAAGGTCAAGGATAGTAATTTCTTGATCGGGATGGCAAAGAATCAGGTTTAGTTCTCGCACTCTATTTTCCCTTTACAATAAACCATGAAATAATACAGTCTAACCACTTAGTCATGCATGAGATCTAGAATGGTCCCTAGGCATGCTCTGAGCTGGATGCTAGACTATAATGCTCGACGAGGCAGTTATCTTGATGTTAGACTTTATGTTGTTTTTGATATTTGAATTTTATTATGGAAATCTACATTGAATGTGATGATTGATATTAATCGTTATAAAATCCCGTCCGGAGGGATGGGACAAGAGTGCAAGGTGCAAGTCCCCTTGTTGGAGCGCGGTGGATGGACTTGTATGACATTGATTGCTTTAAGTCATGTTCGAAAAGGCGGGACCGGAGTGCAAGAAGTAAGTCAACTCATCGGAACATGAGCGGATGGGCTTACATGTCATTGAGTCCCCTCGTTGGAGAGTGACCGGATTGGGCTCATCAAAAGTCCGAAGAGACCATGGATCTAATCGCTATATGTCCCAATTGGAGAGTCAAGGCCGGAGTGTAGGGAGTATGTCATTTCGTCGGAGAGCAATTGGATGGGCATACTCATTGCTAAGTCCCCTTGTCGGAGAGAAAGCGGATTGCACTCAACAAGGGTCCAGAGAGACCATGGATTTGATTATCGGTCCTGAACAGCCATAGATTATTTTAGCGGTCTGGAGTGACCAAGGATTTGATTATTGGCCTGGAATGGCCATGGATTTGATTAGCGGTCCGAATGGAACATGGATTTAATTATCGACCCTAAACGGCAATGAATTTGACTAACAATTTGAAGAGATCGTGGAATTTACTATTGGTCCTGAAAGGCCACAAATTTGATTACCAATCTAGGGAGATCACTTATTAAAATGAATATAAAACGATCCAGAAAGATCGAACCTAAGAATGAAAATAAATTTGATTTTGATAGAAGGATTTGAACGCCTTATAATTAGAATAGAATTGACTAATCTCACGTGAACACGAAATGATTTTGATATGTAATTTGATAACTCTAAATGAAACCATAATGGTAATGATGTAAATCTTGGATAAACATAGGACGATTTTGATATATGATGTAATAGCTCCGAATGAAATCAGAATCGTGATGATGTATAGACAACATTCAGACAGTATCTTGACTCTTAGGCTATGACAGGTCTGGAATGACCCATGATTGACAAGAGAATCCAAAGGAACAAGATGATTAGCAACGTCTTGATCAGCTGATAATTAGGAAATTCAAATATTAACATCTCATTGACACTAACATTTATTCTTGAGCAAAGAACACCTTTCATTCGCAAGGCGTGCTTTGGGGGGCAAGTGTTATCCCGCCTTTTGACCAAGCAGTATACAAACGAATCCGATGAGTCAAACTTCGAAGTTATCAAGGCAAGACGCTTGTAGAAATGACCATAATGGCCAAAACTCAAGTGCAACGAAGATCACAACACAAACACTAGTCTGCCACAAAAGTCCAACACCTGAAAATCCAACAAATGTTGGATCGGTACCGATCCAACACTTGGGTTGGTACCGATCCAGCCAACCTCATCCACACCATCTCAACTTCTGCCTACCTATCCTATTTGATACTAGAAGCTTATTCCAAGTGTTGTTTTGATGATTCCATGCCATTCTCTATCTATCTCCACGAACTCTTGAATCACCAACTCTATTCTTCCATGACTCCATTATTTGGACTCCACAATAAGTTAATATTAGTGCAAGCAACTATGGAATCACGAAGCTAACCAGAAGATGAGCCAAAGCAAAGAGTTCAAGATGACCAGATTGGCAATCTTACGAAGTCGTATTGACCCAAGCCCTTGGAGTCATACCAACCCAAACCCTTGGAGTCATACCGACCCAAGCCCTTGGAGTCATACCGACTCGTATAAATTGATGAGGTGGCGCAATACTTTGGTGGAGAAACAGTCTAAAGCATGGAAAACGAGTTGGAGGTCATCTGTGCGAGATTTTAAGCTGCCTACCTCTATAAATAGAGGGGTATGGCTCATTTTTTAGGATCTTTTGGCTCTTGCTCTTTTATTTCTAATTTTTTGTAATCTCTGTCGGAGTTGCACTGACCGTAAGAACTTCCGCCTCCAAGTCAGAATATAAGCAATAAAAAACATTAAGTGGACGTAGACCAAGATTAGTCAAACCACTATAAACTTTGTGTGTACTTTCTTACTCGTTTTTCATTTATTTTCTTCACTTTTTATTCTCCACTCAATCTGCTGGGTGCTTGTGCCATTTTTGGTTCAAATAATGACTATTATATACACACAATTTAATGTTGATCAACACAAATTAAATAAAAATTTTAAATTAATATTTCACAAATATTAATTAATTTAATTAATTTATAGTGGTTATAATTAATTAAATCAGGTTGTTATTAGGAGTATTCAATGTTTTGGTTGTGTGACACTTAGGTATAAATTCGTTCGACGATTAATATCGAACAATTTAAATATTAACGTCCACACATCACTTAGCAGATGGTGTGACATTATGGTCAAATTTATCGCTTACTTAGATTCAGTAAAATCCAATTTCACTTATTTAAGCGTTACTTGGTAATGACTATTATTTATACCAATTCTATACGTCAAAACTATATCGCATTAGAACTTACGGAATTGGTAGTGGTCAAAAGTTTCAATATCGTCCATATTCAACTTTGTAATCCAAAATAAAGTCCTCGGTTCAATAATAACAATTTTTGTTAACTAAATTACTCTAGCCAAAGATTTTGACTTTAAGTTGACTTCGGTTGACCATGATACTAACCTCATATAACTGAGGAGATGAATCCTCTCTTAAATAGTGTTTCACTTCCAATACTTCCACTAGACCCAATTATAGTCATTTGATGGACGATGTGTCATGACTTAACTATTATCAATGCGAAGCTTTCATATTGAAGGTCAATATTATTCTTAAGTCAAGAGAACCAAGCAATCCTATCACAGTGATATTTTCTGTTTGACCTTAGTTATATTAACCAATAGAAAACTACCGAGTGATTCATTCCATACTTACCTAATAACTATCAGTACTTAACCCATT
Organism: Allium fistulosum; assembly: GCA_030737815.1. Classification (NCBI taxonomy): domain Eukaryota; kingdom Viridiplantae; phylum Streptophyta; class Magnoliopsida; order Asparagales; family Amaryllidaceae; genus Allium; species Allium fistulosum. Next base: position 789,383,526 of record CM060902.1, on the reverse strand, counting down.
GGTACTCCAGCAGTCATGAGTAATGCACTGCCTAATATTTGGAGAGTGTTATACACTCTAGTCTTAATGTATGCATCAATATCCCATCTCGATCGCAGTTAATGCCCCGCTATTACCCCGCTATAAACCCGTTATATTCCATAGCGGATTCCTACCACTACGATTTTCCAAAATAGCCTTAAATATAGCCTTTCCGCTTTAAGCCCCGCTATTTCCGCTACATCCTGTTATTCCCGCTATATTTAGCTATTCTGCTGTATCTTCTTTAAAAGAAATGAACTAAAAAATGTCATTTATACATTATACAAATTTTGAAATTAATTTTTTTAATTGAATATTTTAACATATTTTCAAAAACAAAAAATACTCTAATATTAAATTTAATTATGTTAAATAACAGTTTACGTTTATTTAGACATGTTTTTATTTAAAATTAAATATGTATTAATTGTAGTTAAATTGAATATTAATTTTTCATTTAATTACCATTTATATATTTGTAAAAACATTAAGTATGAGTTTTATATGCTATTTTAGACTCATCCGCTATATCCCCGCTATATCCTCACTATATCCCCACTATGTCTCTTTGCACCTCCACCGCTTGAATCCGCTGAGCGCTTTAACTGCACAGATCTTGATACATCTTGACTTGAAATATTTAAAATGACGTGTTTATTATAATATTCTATAATACTCATAATTACAATTATTTATAATTAATATCACAAACACATGATTTATGGATTTTCTATTAAATATACTTAAATTAAATAACTAATTAATTATAACATATTATAATAATAATATAATAGAAACAAAACACCACTTATTACGAACGAGAATTGATACAAAGCTAATAATTTACAATAAATTACAGAATTTCTCCTAGGACATACCTCTAACTCTCAGCATGTATAATATGAGAGATCTCAAAATTGTTTATGTAGTGACCCGTAATTTCGAACACTTCGTCTTAAAATATCAAACATTTAAAATATGCTTAAGTGTTATAAAAGTAATTTTATAACCTTGTTAAACTTGTTTAAATTAATAATTAATGATAGGAAATTTTTTGAAATTTGTTTTCAAAAATAAATACTTTGAAAAAAAAATCAATAATGTGACCAAATATCATTTTATCAATAAACTGATTTTTATTAAATATAAGTTGTTCAAACCTTATGTACATGTCTTAATAATATAGAGGTCATTAATAACTAATAAATATAATTTAAGTTAATATGGTTAACTGAATTTCTTTTAAGAGCTTCTAGAAGGTCAAAGGTAGAACAAATTTTCGTGGAGATATTTGTTTTGGCTCATGAGACAGAAAGGTCACATGGTGGGGGAATGGGTCTTTGGCTGGCTAAAGGAGATGGCGAAGATAAGGTAACCTCTTGAATGCCAATATAGGTTCCCTTAAGGCTAATGAACCCCTTTCACAATTTTATGGAAAAATAACTAAGCTCTTCATTCTCTTATTTTCTTCTACATAACTTTCTATATCACTAATCAAATCAACTCAACTCAAACACTTATCAAACTCTTGCTATAAGCCTTAAACATTATAGCAAAAACTATCATCAACATGGAGCTTAAAGAATTAGAGCACACACCCCAAAACAAGCTTGGGCCGTGAGTACTTTTACATAATTTAAGCCTAGGCCGTGAGAAGGTGGGAGAGTGGAAAGAATTTTGGAGTTTGCAAGGTTAAGATAGGAAGTTGAAGCAAGTTAGAGGCTTGTGCTTGGTTGTGTACTTGTTGAAGGGTGAGCAAACTCACCATTTGAATGTATATGAAGTGTATAATATGCTTGTTTAAATTATAGTATGATGCTTGACTATATATTGTTATAACTCTTATGATTCTTACTTTAGAAAGCAAATGGCATATGTAAATTTGTGTATTTGGACTTCTATGACTTTTTGCATATCCTTGACATGATGCACATTGGTTTGGTTGGACTATGATTGAACGGGCCTGAATATGGAATGGTTTTATAGCGAAAAGTTGCTATAGAAGCATTACAAATGCCTTGTGTTCATCATTTCTATAATATTTTATAAAGTGATGCCTAGCGGTGCCTTGCCATGGTTATGATGTATATTGAGTATATTATTTGCTGTAAAAAAATTTAACCTTAGAAAGTTTGTTAACATATCGAAAAGTGGCCAAACTTTCTTTTATGTGAAATCGCCAGTTCATGCTCTGTTACAACACTTAGCGATAACTTAGTAGCTCCGAACCATTTTTACAGCATTCTGAAAATGATATAGTTTCAAATTTGAACTTTGGTTGTTTTAAAATGACCTTAAATTAAGTATTTGTCTACGATCTTTTTACTAGTATTTAATAACTTATATTAGAGTATTTCAAAAGTGGTTTGGAATTTGAATATATTTTTAATAATTAATTATGAATTATTAAAATAGAAGGTTTATTTTAATAAACAAAAACATGCTTTTTGAAGTTTTGAAATAAATTATAAAATAGTTATCATTAAGTAATATTTTAAATAAATATTTAAACCACAATTATAAGTATTTTAAACTATTTTTATTTATATATATTGTTTTAGTAAATTGATTAATTATTTTATTAAAGTATTAAAAAGCTTATGTAATATAAATATCTTTTAATTTTTTTTGTAGAATGTTATTAAATATCTTTGCTCATACATATATCTATATCATTTTTAAAAGGCTTTTAAATTATGAACAAATGTTTTAAAAAGGGGATTAGGAGTCGCATAAGTAGCTTAATTGTGCTTTATTTTGTATACTTGTTTATGGAAAGCAATTAATCCTATATTTAGAAATAAAAGCAGATAAAGTGGACTCGTTCTATCTATGAGAGTTAAAAATGTTCGAATAGGGTTTAGAAGCAATAGTGCTCTAACTTACTTGCTTCACTCTTAACCAAGGGATAGAGTAAGTTGAGAAGGTCAGAAACGTGATTAGTATACGGGACTTGATTTCCATAAGCGAATGTTTTTAAAAACTAGATAGTTGATTAGTCAACTATCGAACTTGACTAATTAACTTAGGAAGTATTTAAAAGCTTCATGGCTTCATATGGTTTGAGATCCCCGAGGGAGGACTCATTAGTATAAAATGTCTCTCGCTTTAAGATCATATATATAAGAGATCCACTAGGGAGGACTCCTTTATATATAGTTCACTTACTTCTAAGAGAACAAGAATTGAGTTAACCGAAAATTAACCGATTTAGTTTTGAAGAGACTGGGATAAGGTAATTATATTACTTTCTAAAAACCACTTCAAAACTAGTATACGAGTCTATGTTTTGGAAGCGGTTGTGAAGTGCAATGTTATAGAGTTGAAGTGTCTATTCTAAGGTTAAGTCGAAGTTAGAGGTCAACATTAACATTTTGGACTAATGTTATGGAGTTGAACTGTCTATCCTAAGGTTAAGTCCAAGCATGAGGTCAGTGTTAGCATCTGTTAGATGAATTATGTTGGATTCCATGAAAGGATTCATGATCTGTTCAACCGATGAAGAATCACATCAAAGATGTCGAACATCACTTCACCATCGAAAATTATAGAAAACAATAGTAGGAGCATAGCCGAGGGGTTTAGCTAATCCAAAGGATATACCAACTCCATATCTAGAGATGCTTATCGTTATTGCTGGTAGGAGTTGATGATATTTGGTATCACGTGTTTGGGCATGTGCCAGCTATATTTACCTTAGTGGTATATTTTATTTAAAGATGTATGTCCCTCGGAAGGTAGATTCTGACCCTACGGAGGCTGGCTTTCAATTTTTACCGAGGGGACCTATGACGCCCCACCTCTATACTCACGCTGGCCAAGGACACTACGGGGTAATGCCGTCGACTAGCACGAAGAATAAGGCTGTTGAGGAGCGACCATCTGTGTAATTGCTTTATGCGAGTACCGATATGTTAGAAAATATAACTTACATTTCATTTCTGGAGGAAATCCGACATATCTAATACAAACTCAAAGCTACCACACAATGGCTATGTGGACCTCAGAAAAAAATATAAAAATAAACATAACACAAATCAGTCACAAACATTCATATCACAAAGGCGGAATCAGATATGAATATATCTCATAAAACTGTACATCAAAGTAGTGGTCAAACATGATCCACTACATCACAAAAGAATAGATACAAGTGCTAGACAAAAGAATAATTATACATCAAGGAGTCTATATCTCAAATGTATAATAACAAAAACTACTAAGCTAAAGTAGTTAGCCAAAAGTCAGGAGACAAGCCCTGATAAGAAGTCAAGCAGAAGCACCTAAAATATCTCGATCTGACCCGAGTATTATTTAAGAAGAAAATAATAAACGAATCAGCCTAGCTATAAATATCAGATAAAGTGAGATAGGATAAGAGATATGACCAAAAACGTATGATAACCAAATGTCATACTACGACAAGTATACATCAAATAACAACAAAAATCATACAATATCTCAAATCAAATCGAAGCACCAAAAAGAATAACATATTCATTAAATTATTCACCAAACACAAATATTGATAGAGCTTATCAATTCAATCCACAAAAATTGGTGAAACACAAATTCTAGAAATCATCAACCAGAAATCCAGAAATCACAAAAGGGGGAAGGCCTATCACAAACGGGAGCATGAAAACTCACCAACATGTGTATCACAAATGGGTCGATAACCCATGGTCGCTAACCATAGAGCCGGTGCCACGACGTAGTACAGCGAACACCCGAGGAACCAAACTCAAATAATCCAGAACATCGATGTAGTACAGCGTTACGCCCGATGAACCAAACTCAAACAATACGGAACAATGATGTAGTACAGCGTTACGTTCGATGAACCTGAACACAAATAGTACGGAACAACGACGTAGTACAGCAAACGCCTGATGAATCGAACTCCAATAAAACTATAGGTGCAAGCCTATAAAAATGAGACGAAACTCCATAAATCGGGGTACGGTCCCCCACGTGGACAAAGAGACATCGCACACCGCTAGTCTAAATCATAAAATGATCATCATCGATCATCAAGAAGTGTCGATTACACTAAGCTAGTAAATATAAGATTTTAGCTTCATGTCCTATAACCACTAGCTTAACTAAAATATTTACGAACAGATTGTAGATTTCCACTTGAAAATTGTCACAAGAGTTCAATCGAACAAGTCCAAGAATTAACCGACGAAGTAAACGCAAGTGTTTCATACCACTTGTTTTACTAAGCCATTTAATTAGATTTCTCATACGAATGAGGTAAAGGCTTGTATATACTAATAGATTAGAAAACGGTTTTATAAACGAGCTTTGTATTAAAAATAGAGTTTGAAATCGTCTTTGTAAAAGAGTTGAATATTTACTACTAGTATAAAAACCTTTGTATTTTAAAGTGACAAATCACAGAAATGATTGTAGAAATAATCAATCATCAAAAATTCACATACGAAGACGTGAATTAAATCCATATAAATCGATGCCGAATCCAACAAAATGGATATTCCCAAAAATCCCAAAGAAGAAGTCATCAAAATCGATAATAAATGATAACAACATATCGGATAATCACGAATCGATAAAAATTGGAATCCCATAGAAAATAGGCAAATTGGGCTGAGACAAGCAGATTCAGACGTCTGACTTGTATCTTTCAGACGTCTGAACCTGGGGCTCAGGCAATACTTTGCCTAGGCCAATGATGGCCAAATCCTATCGGAAGTGATCGAATGAGTGACGATGGCTAGGGGTTTACGCCAAATGACTACCCAACCTTAAAGACTCACCAATACATTCTGACAAACATGTCCAAACATCCATATAATGATTTTTCATAGATTTTGACTTCAAACACCAAAAATTGGAATATTCATCAAACCAATTCAATTCAAAAGCAAATAGACAAGGAATAGATGTTAGGAATGCTACCTAACACTATCAAAGATATAGACGTAGATGTGAGTTCAATAACTCACCTTTTAAACCCAAACACCAATGATAAGCTCAAGAACAAGCAATAGGTTAATCTCACTTCAACAATACCACAAGAACTTCAATCTATAATCAAAGATGAAGTTTTCTCTAAGTTAAGATATTAGGAATTTCTGAGAATTTGAAGAGGGATTGAGATAGAGAAGATGAATAGAAGGCTTACCTAAGCCACTCTTTGATTTTGGAGCAAGAATTTGAGTTTGCAAAGGAAACTAGGGCTTGGAATTTCTATTTCCCATTCTTTTCCCTCATTTTCAGTTGATCTAGAATTTTAGGAAATGAATTGAGTGAATGGAGAGGAGAGGGGGCTGAGTTAGGGTATAGGATGAGTTGGGTGAAACCCAAACCCAAGCACAAAGCCCTAAGTGAAAAATTGCAAAATTCACTCAACTCCAAACATATCGATGCTTATACTCAAAAAAGTCGCAAACACCATTTTGAACTCAATGGAAGTGGTCTCGAGTCCAAATTGGTGAATCTCAACTTCATTCTTCATTCAGACGTCTGAAATTTCCAAACCAAACGTCTGAATCTGGAAAAATATGAGTTTTCTAACTTCATTCAGACGTCTGAAATGAACGATTCAGACGTTTGAATCTGGAAAAACAGAAGTTGTCTAGAACAATATTCAGACGTCTGAATCGTCCATTTCAGACGTCTGAAAATGGAAATTTTAGTCTATTTCCTTTTTGGATTGACTCGAACAATTTCAGACGTCTGAACGACCCATTTCAGACATTTGAATTTCTGTTTGAATGTGTTTTCAAATAGGCACTTCCAAATAGCACGATCCACATAGACTTTTCACTAATTCTACCGTTCTTCTACGAATAGTGACTTTTTCGGACTAAAATCCGACTAACGATGCTATATTTAAATTAAACATTTAAATATACGAATCGTAAAATATGCGGGTTATTATAGACTCCCCTCCTTAAAGAAATTGCGTCCTCGTAATAATTAAGAAGAAATTAAAGAGTAACAACTATAAAAGCATATCAATACAAAGGGAAGAAAAATTGAAATAAGAAGTTCACCATAAAGAGCACGAAAGAGTAAGTCCGGATGTGTTTGCTCGATGAATTCTCAAGATTCCCAAGAGAAATCCTTAGGATTTGAGGACCATTGAACATTCACAAGAATAATATCTTTATTTCGAAGGCGTTTAACGTTCGAAGTAATGATTCGAATAGAATGTTGCTCATAAGTCAAATCTGGTGAAACTTCAATTTCTTTAAATACATCGGGCTCAAGAATAAAAATCGGAATCCCTAAGGTATTTCCGCAGTAAAGAGACGTGGAAAACATCATAAATAGCAAAAGATTGAGCCGGTAATAAAAAGGCAATAAGCCACGGAAAAAATACGTTCAGTGATGGGAAAGGGACCAACATATCGAGGTGCTAATTTTCCCGATCAACTGAAACGCACAACACCCTTCATAGGTGAAACACAAATGAACACCAATAAAATCTGGACCTAAAACCAGCTTCTCACCGACCTCAAGCCAACAAGAAGAAGATCGGCACGGCCTTCCGTAGAGTGCCTCGAAAGGTGCCATACCAATACAAGATTGGAAGCTATTATAGGAAGAAAACTCAACAAGAGAAATATGATTTTCCCAACTTCCACCAAAATCAAGAACACGTGCACGAAAGAGATCTTCAAGAGTTTGATTCACATGCTCGGTTTGTCCATCGGACAAAGGATAATAAGCGGTGCTAAAATTAAGCTTTGTTCCCAAAGCTTTTGAAGACCTTACCAAAATCCACTAGTAAAATAATGGATCACGATTGCTAACAATAGAAGTAGGAACTCCATGCAATTTAATTTGACATAGAGTTTAGCCAAAAGAGGTACGGTCCAAAAAGAAGGACGAGCCTCAAGGCTACACAAAATAAGAGATGAACATTAATTGGATTCACGATCTCGAATCTCGCAAGTGGACAAAGTCTCGAGATCATTCCATTCGGATATCATCATGGAAACAACCGCTTGTTACTTACGACCAGGGGGATCGACAACTCGATTACCCTTTTCCGGAGTACAAAGAATATCAAGATCATAAGATGCAAGGAACTCGAGCCAACGTTGTTGACGCAAATTAAGTTCCTTTCGAAAAAATAAATACTTCAAAAATTTACAATTGGTGTAGAGAACAATTTCTCTCCCAAAAGACAATGACGCCAAATCTAAGAGCGAAAAAATAGCCGCGAGCACCAGATCATGAATGGCATATCTAGTCTCGACAAGCTTTAACTGTCAAGAAGCATATGTGATACCACTTCCCCTTTTGCAAGAGAATGGCACCCAAACCAATACAACTAGTATCAGTATAAGCAATAGAGTCTTGATTCCCTTCGGGAATCGCAAGAATAAAAACATCGGAAAAGAGTTCTCATCCTCTTTCCCGAAAAGCTAAGACATTCAAAATTTCAATTAACTTTATGTAATTATCTTTTTAGAAAAATTTACTTATTACAAGTCAATTTACTGTGTCTGACTGTCTCATCATAGCGTTTAGGAGATTCTTATCGATAACGTTGATCAAGCGCACCGACCATAATTCTTAAAGCACTCAATAGGCAAAATAACAAAAAATCATCTTATATATGATAAACTTGCCTCTTATAAAATTTACAAATATTCTTTGCTTGTTTTAAGAACAAAACCCAATCATACTTATAAATATCTTATTAAAAAGATTTGCAAATTTTAAATTTGTTATTTTCATCCATAATCAATAAATATAAGGATAAACTCATCGAGATATTCGTAGAATACTCGATTCATATGATGGATGAAATAAGGTAGAAGGTTCGTCAAACCGAATGACACAACGAACCACTCACAAGAATCGCAATGAGTGCGGAATGCGGTAAGTGGAATGCTACCCTCCGCAACTCGTAGCTGATGAAAACTGGTGGCAAGGTCGAGCTGAAAAGACCTTAGCACCACTCAATAGATTGCTTAGGTGATAATCCTAAGACAAGCTCAAATATATTCCGGAAAATTCACAAATTACTTGAATGAGAGAAATAACACTTTCCTCATCAAGTGGGTTTAAAGAATAAAATGATGCCACCGAATTTGGAAATCAAAATCATTAAAAACAATAGAAATCTGCTTAACAGATTGAGAATGTCGAAGGTATATAGTCCGCTCAGGACATAGGATGTGGGCTTAATAATGATCAAGCCAATCCTTTCTCAAAAAATCAATTTCGAATTCTAAGTAACGTATAACATGCAAATCGGCTCGAAAAGAATAATCACATAAAATAATCTCGACATTTTCACAAAGTAAATTGAGTGTTGCGGATCCATCAATCGAATTCGCAATTATCAATAAAGTCATCAAGCCCATAAAAATTAAAAGAGAAAGAATCATCAAGTTCTTTTGATATAAAATAATGAGATGAACCCAAATCAAAAAGAACTCGAATAAGATAATTACAAAACAAATATCGTCAAGGATAGAATGAGAAATACCTTGGCCAAGAGAAGTGTCACTAGGAGCTTGCACAACATTCAACTCTCCCTCTCTCCTACTTTGGAGTATGGGACATGTAGATATAAGATGGCCTGAACTTTTGCAATAACGACAAAAAATGGTTTCAGGCACTCATTTGCATAGTGGTCTGTAAGATCACAATTGTAGCATCGTCCACGACTAGAGGTAGGAGTCTTTGCTACCGAAGTTTCTTGCTTCCCTTTCTTGTTGGGATTGGGGCCTTTGAACTTAATAGGCCTTTTCATGTCATTGTTGAAGTTCTGTTTGGCACGCACAACATCAACATCACTTTCTCTATCGGCCTCTTCAATTCGAAGAGCGATATCATTAAGCTGATCAAAAGAAACTTCTAGTTTCAGAAGCAAAGGCTTTTTAAGGTTCTTATTCAACCCATAGACAAACCTTTGATTTTTATTCAATGGGGTATTAATATACTCGACCCCATATTTAGAGAGAGGTTCAAAAGATGCGACATATTCTGCCACAGAGGATTCACCTTGAACAAGGTCAATAAAGCACCGAGCTAAAGTTACTTTTTCAGCTTCTGGCACAAACTTCAATTCGAATCTTTCCCGGAATAGCTCCCAAGTAAGATCCGCTTCGATAATTTTAGAAATCAAAAGCCCATCCAATCTAATTCTCTTTCTTGGAGCATGCTAGAAGCCACTTGGACTCGAAGTGAATTAATAAGATCCATGCGGGAAAAGATGCGATCGCATGATCTAAGCCAAGCTTGGATTTCTATAACGTTTTCGGATCCCTTGAATGGCCTTCCACCCAAAGCGGTATAATCTCTGCACAAGCGTGCAAACCCGGATTTAGGGTGAGTTGGCGCTGGAATGGGTCCGGCAGCTCGGTCATTGTTCACAAGATCTAAAAGTTGTTGAGCTGATATAAATACTCCATCCTGAGGAGTAGCACTAGATTGACAGGCGCTGGGGCGGCCAGGTCTAACCATTTCTCTTCTCTAATAAAGAAAGAAAGAAGAGGAAAAAAGGTTATTCTCAAAATGAATATCAAACAACCTTGATTGATAAAACAAGGCATCACAAAAGAAAATAGGATAGAACGGTACGAAGACTCGAATTAAATCCTATGGCACGATTCCTAAGGAAGACTTAGGACAATGATCCTTGCTAGATTATTCTACATTGTTCCGAAGTTTGGCTCTGATACCAAGCTGTGACGCCCCACCTCTATACTCACGCTGGCCAAGGACACTACGGGGTAATGCCGTCGACTAGCATGAAGAATAAGGCTGTTGAGGAGCGACCATCTGTGTAATTGCTTTGTGCGAGTACCGATATATCAGAAAATATAACTTACATTTCATTTCTGGAGGAAATCCGGCATATCTAATACAAACTCAAAGCTACCACACATTGGCTACGTGGACCTCAGAAACAAATATAGAAATAAACATAACATAAATTAGTCACAGACATTCATATCACAAAGGCGGAATCAGATATGAATATATCACATAAAAGTGTACATCAAAGTAGTGGTCAAACATGATCCACTACATCACAAAAGAATAGATACAAGTGCTAGACAAATGAATAATTATACATCAAGAAGTCTATATCTCAAATGTATAATAACAAAAACTACTAAGCTAAAGTAGTTAGCCAAAAGTCAGGAGACAAGCCCTGATAAGAAGTCAAGCAGAAGCACCTGAAATATCTCGGTCTGACCCGAGTATTATTTAAGAAGAAAATAATAAACGGATCAGTCTAGCTATAAATATCAGATAAAGTGAGATAGGATGAGAGATATGACCAAAAATGTATGATAACCAAATGTCATACTACGACAAGTATACATCAAATAACAACAAAAATCATACAATATCTCAAATCAACTCGAAGCACAAAAAAGAATCACATATTCTTTAAATTATTCACCAAACAAAAATATTGATAGAGCTTATCAATTCAATTCACAAAAATTGGTGAAACACAAATTCTAGAAATCATCATCTAGAAATCACAAAAGGGGGAAGGCCTATCATAAACGGGAGCATGAAAACTCACCAACACGTGTATCATAAACGGGTCGATAACCCATGGTCACTAACCATAGAGCCGGTGCCACGACGTAGTACAGCGAACACCCGAGGAACCAAACTCAAATAATCCAGAACATCGACGTAGTACAGCGTTACGCCCGATGAACCAAACTCAAACAATACGGAACAACGACATAGTACAGCGCTACGCCCGATGAACCTGAACACAAATAGTACGGAACAACGACGTAGTACAGCGAACGCCCGATGAACCGAACTCCAATAAAACTCGCAAGCCTATAAAAATGAGACGAAGCTCCATAAATCGGGGTACGGTCCCCCACGTGGACAAAGAGACATTGCACATCGCTAGTCTAAATCATAAAATGATCATCATCGATCATCAAGAAGTGTCGATTACACTAAGCTAGTAAATATAAGAGTTTAGCATCATGTCCCATAACCACTAGCTTAACTAAAATATTTACGAACAGATTGTAGATTTCCACTCGAAAATTGTCACAAGAGTTCAATCGAACAAGTCCAGGAATTAACCGACGAAGTAAATGCAAGCGTTTCATACCACTTGTTTTACTAAGCCGTTTAATTAGATTTCTCATACAAATGAGGTAAAGGCTTGTATATACTAATAGATTAGAAAATGGTTTTATAAACGAGCTTTGTATTAAAAATAGAGTTTGAAATCATCTTTGTAAAAGAGTTGAATATTTACTACTAGTATAAAAACCTTTGTATTTTAAAGTGACAAATCACAGAAATGATTGTAGAAACAATCAATCATCAAAAATTCACATACGAAGACATGAATTAAATCCATATAAATCGATGCCGAATCCATCAAAATGGATATTCCCAAAAATCCCGAAGAAGAAGTCATCAAAGTCGATAATAAATGATAACAACATATCGGATAATCACGAATCGATAAAAATTGGAATCCCACACAAAATAGGCAAATTGGGCAGAGACAAGCAGATTCAAACGTCTGACTTGTATATTTCAGACGTTTTAACCTAGGGCTCAGGCAATACTTTGCCTAGGCCAATGATGGCCAAATCCTATCGGAAGCGATCGAATGAGTGACGATGGCTAGGGGTTTACGCCAAACGACTACCCAACCTTAAAGACTCACCAATACACTCCGACCAACATGTCCAAACATCCATATAATGATTTTTCATAGATTTTGACTTCAAACACAAAAAATTGGAATATTCATCATACCAATTCAATTCAAAATCAAATAGACAAGGAATATATGTTAGGAATTGCTACCTAACACTATTAAAGATATAGACGTAGATGTGAGTTCAAAAACACACCTTTTAAACCCAAACGCCAATGATAAGCTCAAGAACAAGCAATAGGTTAATCTCTCTTCAACAATACCTCAAGAACTTCAATCTATAATCAAAGATGAAGTTTTATCTAAGTCAAGATATTAGGAATTTCTGAGAATTTGAAGAGGGATTGAGATAGAGAAGATGAATAGAAGACTTACCTAAGCTTCTCTTTGATTTTGGAGCAAGAATTTGAGTTTGCAAAGGAGACTAGGGCTTGGAGTTTCTATTTCCCATTATTTTCCCCCATTTTCAGTTGATCTAGAGTTTTAGGAAATGAATTGAGTGAATGGAGAGGAGAGGGGGCTGAGTTAGGGTATAGGATGAGTTGGGTGAAACCCATACCCAAGCCCAAAGCCCTAAGTGAAAAATAGCAAAATTCACTCAACTCCAAACATATCGATGCTTATACTCAAAAAAGTCGCAAACCCCATTTTGAATTCAATGGAAGTGGTCTCGAGTCCAAATTGGTGAATCTCAACTTCATTCTTCATTCAGACGTCTGAAATTTCCAAACCATACGTCTGAATCTGGAAAAATATGAATTTTCTAACTTCATTCAGACGTCTGAAATGAACGATTCAGACGCCTGAATCTGGAAAAATAGAAGTTGTATAGAACAATATTTAGACATCTGAATCGTCCATTTCAGACGTTTGAAAATGGAAATTTTAGCCTATTTCCTTTCTGGATTGACTCAAACAATTTCAGACGTTTGAACGACCCATTTCAGACGTCTGAATTTCTGTTTGAATGTGTTTTCAAATAGGCACTTCCAAATAGCACGATCCACATAGACTTTTCACTAATTCGACTGTTCTTCTACGAATAGTGACTTTTTCGAACTAAAATCCGACTAACGATGCTATATTTAAATTAAACATTTAAATATACAAATCATAAAATATCCGTGTTGTTACAGGACCTCCATGGAAAATCCATATGTGAACTTACCTTGGCGGTTTTAGATATACTTCTAATATTGTTATGTTGTGAGATGCAAGGACACATCTATTTTCTGATTTATATTCTACACACTAGACATTATCTATTATATCAACTTATCTACACATCAGATGGTCTTGGTTCTTTTGAGGGGAAAACCATTCTGGTGATTCAGTTGGTCTCAAAAATATTGTTTTATGGTTCGTGCATTTCTGAGTTTCTCATACCAGACTTATGCTTGACACATGGTTTTTGTTTTTCCTAAATTCCTCGTATACTCTTTTGAGTAGGCTGAGTAAAGCATGTTTGACTTTGGATGCTTCAAAGATTCAAGAGATAGTTGGAGGCTTCTGTTTATCTATCTATTTCTATTTCTATTTCTATTGCACTATTATTATGTATGTATCAACATTACGAGGCTGGGCAGTTATAAATATCCCGACTGATGATAATACTTAGGTTTTGTATCTTTGAAATTACTATGTATTTTAGAGTAACCCTTTGTACTATCTTTTTGGATACTGTATTTTACAATTCCGCTTGTGAGATTCTGATATTATGTTCTTTCTTTCTTGTTATATTTCCTTTTCTTTTTATTTTACCCTAAAAATTTATCTTTCTGGCACTTGAGTGCTCGATTCAAAATTACCAATGATGTGTTAGTATCAACATTCGAGGGTCGAATAGTCAGGTCATTACAGTTTACCTTGAAAGGGAGTATTTCACCCTCTCTCAACTTTTGGTATATTAATCACGTGAAGTATTCCATTACGATCAAAAAAATAAACTGGGAAAGGGGGTCACGCTGTCATAGGCCATTACTACTTTGAAAAAATCCACGTGGGCTGCCTTGGTTCATGATCGAAAAACTTGCAGTGCATATCATTTCTCGAACTTAGTCTATCCATTTATTTGTCAAGTTCATTTCTCTAAGCATGTTGAGGACAAACACCATGTCAATAAAATCATATGCCTTTCATAAGTCAATTTTGATGCATATATTTTTACGTTGGATTTCTCAAAACCTCTAACAGTTTCATGGGCTATCAAGATCCGATCTCCAATTGAGTGCTCGTGAAAGAAGGCACACTAATTTTGCCAAATGAGATTGCTCATAAACCATCTCAACCCATTGCAAAAAACCTTGGCTAGAATTTTGTATATCATATAACAGCATGAATTAAGCATGAAATGGTTGATTCACTAGCCGTTTTGTTCTTTGGGATGAGATGAACAAAAGTATGATTACATTCCTTGAGTAGTTTTCCTTTATTGAAAATGTCGTTGATTGAATCCATTAATAAATCCTTCATTTGAGTCATATGGTTTTCATGAAACTTAGAATTCATACCATCTAGTCATGGAGTAGTACCGTCTTTGGTGTTAAATATTTCTTCCTTAATCTCTATGGGGTCTATCTTGTCTTTCAAAATATTTTAAACACATTAAGAGATGATATTCTTGCAAATAACTCGAGGGTAGTACTCAATTAGGCCTGATTAAACAGCTTCATGAAGTAGCTAATTGCTACTTCAACAAATTCCTTCGAGTTACTATAGATGTTACCTTCTATCAAAATGTTACTACCCCAATTGCTTTGACTCTTTTTTTGGACATTTTGGCATAGAAATAAGTTATCGCCTCATCACTTAGGAGCATCCAGTCGCATTTTGATTTTTGTTTTATGTCTATATATTCTTATTGAACAGCCCGTTCAAGCTTTGACCTCACTACCCATAATTCATAACCAGTTTCTTCATTGTGATCTGTTTCTAGTTTTTGTCATAATTCCCTACACACTTTCCTATAGAACTCAACTTCCTTTTTGGTGCTATTTTTATTCCTGCTCCAAGTATGTAAGTTATCCCCGATTGCCTTTTGCTTTGGGAAGAACTTAAACATGGGTCTGGCTTCAGTTATTGTAGCCCACCTACATTGAACACCTCCTAATAATCCTCAAATAATGCCCAATGGTTCATATACCTAAATGATTTCGGAAGGTCTATTTGTTGGTTCGTAAGTATAGCTAGGATTGGAGTGTGATAGCTAGGCCCTGATAGTAAATAACTTGCATAAAACTGAATGAAATTCATGCTAAGTTTACCACTATTCGATATAATCTGCTTAATATGTTCATATTTGGTCTTAACCACCGAATAAATTTCAGTCCTTTAATATCTACCTCATAAACTCCAATTTTCATCATTAGTTGGTCGACCTCCTGCATTTTGCTAAATGGCACCTAGGATCCTCTTTTCGTCTCACCCGCTACTCTAATGCAATAAAGTCACCTATTATCATCCATGGTTTGTAGATTGTAAAAGCGTCTTCTTTCAAATTTCTCCAAAATGTCTACCTAAGGTATTCGAATCTTTGGGCATAAACGAATGAAATATTACAACTAATAGCCGTTTGTTGAATAAATCCAAAGTTATGCATTGATCACTCATACGAAGAATGTAGCATCCCAAACCTCCTTATTAAGTAGAACCAGGACTCTACACTTATAATAACATGAGACATTATTTTATTATCTGCCATTTTCCTTCAAAATTTATCATCATCTTTTCAAATTCAAATAGTCTTAAATTATTCTCCAAAACTCCAGTACAATCTACATAATATTTATGCATAATTTTCTTTAACTCTAACACTCTGTTTGGTTTGTGTAAACCCTAGTATTCGAACACATGATTGTCATTTAGAATTATTGTATCTGCTCCTTAATTCCCTGCCATTATACGTGGAACCTTTATTTTTCTCCTTTTCCTCACCTATGGTCTCCGCCAATTCTGGGTTTCCCTTAACTATCTGTTGTATTTTAATTGAATCTAATTTTTTTACACTTACAGGCAAGGCTCCTAGGTTCTTTTTTAATAGAATTTTCCATGCAAAGGGGATGATCATAAGAACTGGACATGCCTTGTTGCTCCTCAGCTTTGGTATTGAGTTTGAGTCGTTATGCAAATAGACATAAAGTTCTTATCGCATTTCATATCTTGGGAAGTTAAAGTTTTACATTTATCAATAAACAAGTTTGGGGAACTAGGTTACAGAGTTGGCTATGGTAGAGTCCGATGATGATATGTGGGGTTCGCTTTGGTAGACCGGGGTAGATGGCGGTGCTAAGTGCAAATAATTATCCTTTTTGAACCTTTGATTGAAAAGAAAGGAGCTAAGAATAACTACTCATGCACTTAGTGTTAACCCCTTTTTTTGGAGAATCCGAGGACATTAGATTCTTACCATTTTTTTCTATGCCTTCCTCTACTGATGCTGGTTTAACGTTGATTTGTTCCTTTGATGCTGAAAATAGACCATGGGCTCCTTGGCTCCTAACGCTAGATAGTTCTTTTAATATGATATTTTTAACTCTATTTAGTTGCTCGATAGCTTCCTCCTCCTCCTTCAGCGATTTTTCTACAATTTTATCACCACTTATTACGCCCTCTTTTCTATTCTAAGTTTGGGACAAGCTCTCTACCTCAAATTTTCCTTCTCCACCTTTATCATGCTTCACCACTCTTTCTTCCATGGCACCTGATTCACTTGCATCGTCCTCTTGGACTACAGTACTCTTCTTTGTCATCTTTTTAAATGCATCGTTAACCCCTTTCTCTAAGCTAGGCATAAGATTCTCCTTTGGATTATTATCTGCTACTTTAGGTTGAGATACATCTTCATTGGTTAGCACCTTAACCCAACTTTCTACCTCCTTAGGTGCCATGATTTGAACAATGGACGTTGTCTATTGTTATGACCAAAACAACAATGATTTATACATCTCAAAGGATGATTCTCATAAATGGCCTCTTGTTTAAAAATATTCCCGTCTTCTCCTACCGCTTCTAAGAAATTAAGAAAGCCTACCTCACCTTTTACATCAACGAGCACCCAAGCAAAAGAAATCCTTATTCTATTTTTAATGGCTTGGTCAAGTTTAATTGGAGTACCAAAAGTGCTGATCAAAGTGTTGACTGCCTTAGGCCCCCATAAACAAAAACTAAGACCTGAAGTCCTCTATGGCTTTATAGTAAGGTCTAGGACCTATTACGTAAAGCATCATGCAGTTCCCCCATCTACTCTCTGCTTCCCTAATTGCCCCATTTGAAATCCTCCTCTTCCTCGTCCCATTCACATTACATGGATTAAAAAAATCTAATTACTAAACTCATTTCCAAACAAAGAATTACCATTAACTGCATCGCTATACGAGACATTTTTGGCATCACTTGCAATTTGGTATCTGGATTTACCTTCTACTCCACCCATACCTTGGCTGTGGAAAATAACCTTGGTTTTACCATGATTTCTCATTGAACTCCTATGTCGGTGGCAATTTGACCAATTCCATCTAGTTTGATCATCTGTTTACCCTTTTTCCTCACTACCTCCATCCACCCTCCCACATCCTCCATGTTCTCACCCGCGCTTCCGCCTCGAACTCCAAAAACCATGAAATTAATTTGAGTCGAGAGAAATAGAAAGATAGAGAAACTATAGAAAGAGGGATGATATAAGATTGAGAGAATCTGAAGAAAGAGATTAGAAAGAGATTATCTACAAAAGTGGATTCAAGGTTTTTTAAACCCCGGCGGCCATTGTTTGCTATCAAAATTCAATCCGACTAATGTATTTGTTGTTGCGTAATATTTTTTGTACAAAATTTTACTTATTAGAAAGCGATCATTTCATGGTCATTTTATTATGTAAATCCTATTTTACCTATGGAACTCTATGTAAAAGTGTAAGCTGTTACATTTAGTTTCATCAAAAACACTTAGAAAATCAACTTAAATACTTTAAAAACACTTTAGATTTCAAATCAATTAGTTAAGCCACATGAGAATCAATTAAGCACATTAAAAAAAAATTTGGAAATCATAATCACCTAAAACAAGCTTAAAGTCAACGTACGCAATCATCCACACCCAAACATCAATAACATCGTATTATAATTAAGTATAATAGTTAAAATACCCTAATCATAGGCAAGTAAGACGACCCTAGTCGGTAATTACTCATCAAGTTCTCTATCAAAGTCATTGTTCCATCCTTAGCCTAAATGAGCCATGTTCATTTTTGATTTGCCTATTTTTCCCTAATTTCCTTATCTTCTAACTTTAGTATATTTTGAATTTAAAATGCACAAAATTCAAAAAAGACATGAAGGTAGGCTGCCAATATTGCCATGTAACAAAAGTGGAGATCTAGTTTATACGACTAAAACCTTCTCCCTTTCCTCTACAAAGATAAAGAGAAACTAAGACTATATAGAAACAATTCAACTACTATAGTTCGGATCTGTTCTGCTAGGTTAATTAAGCTACCCTATTCCGATATGTCCCAACAAAGATGAACGTTTTGTAGTTTTAGCTTAATTTGACTGCCCAGATTCCTTTATATGATATCAGATCCCCAACTTTGACTAATTATACCCATACCTAAGTATATATTTAACCGTATAATATGTCATGTTTCCTTTCTTCAAGTCCTTACAAGGTCAGTCAAATTCGTTACCCCAAGGTAGATTCAACTTGCTCAAATCAAGTTCACCCTCTGCTTTTTCGAATCTCAGATCTGAATTTTTTATGATATTTTCAACACCAACGAGCTAGGTAAAGGCCTATAAAATCATCCATCATTTAAGTAAAAGGGATTAAATATTGAAAGAAAATGTTAGTAAAAATGCCAAAATTATTAAGCTACTTCTGTTCAACCCTCGCTTAATACTTTACACACCCTGTTGTAAATAAAAAAAAAGTCAATAACAAATTTACCCTTGCATTTTTGGTATTATGGTTATTTAGAAGAAATATGTAGCTTGATCATTGTCAAATAGCTTGTACACAATAATCTTGATCATCCTGATTGCATCACTTCTTCCTTCTTTTCCGCATGATTCAATCAACTTTACAGCCTAGATTTATCTCTCATCCTATAATTCAAGCAAATCTCATCTTATTAATCAAGCAATTTGAATCGATATAATAAAAATTAGATTAATACAATTTTATTTGAAATTGAATTTCATGATTCTTAAAAAACTAAATCAAACCCTAGATGGATAATCAATAAAAATAGTAAAAATATAGTGCTTGAATTTATGATAAAGTAGCTTGTATATTTTATTGGGAAGATAAAGGGTAGTAAAGGAATAAGCAGAGGGTTAAGAGTAACTAGCGGGGTTCATTGATTTTTTTTGAAATTTCAGGTAGGTAGAGTTTGAGGGGTTAATAGCCTAAACCAAATTTTTGTTCATCTTACTCTTTTCTTTTATATCAAGATATTTCACTATGAACGATTAGGGTAGAAAAAACATAGTGATATAGTCAAATAGCAAATGTAGGCACAGTGTCAAACCACTCTAAAATTTTGTTTTTCTTTACTTTATTGCTTTTGTTTTTGGTTATTTAACGTATTACCCTATGTTGATTTATATTGAATATTACACCTTAACTAATATTATCAAACTATTTAATACAAGTTTGGTAAAACTCTCAAAAAAATGTATTTTTTATATATTATCTAGTATCAAAAAAGTTGTATTTTTTTTATATATCATCTAGTATTATCAAACTTTTTATGTATACCCATGATACTAATTTTATTGATCTATGATACAAAAAAATCTTCTTATTACCAATTTCTCTAGTTTGTGACTAATATCAACACAAATTCCATCTTTTATTAGTAGGGAAACCATAATTGTTTACAAGGATTACTTAGTTATAATCTACCCACACATGACTACTACGTACACATTTACTTAAAAACTAACGGTTTGTAAAGTAAACTATTGAAAATAACACTGTCGGAGATGGTCTAAATAGTTGATGTACCTAATACTTAAAATAATTACTAAAAGTAATGTTATGGAGTTTAATTTTTTTAAGAATTACATCGTAAATCTTTAATAAACTAGATTGAAGAAAAAGGGTAGAAAACAATTTAAACAATAAATTTTCAAAGAAAACGAAAACTGTAAAAAACAAAAAAAAACTCATAACTAGTACATATATAAAATAATTAAATTAATGTTTTTATGTTTTTCTTTGAGTGTCAGAAAATTATTAAAATCAAGAAAATATGAAGAAAGAAAAACTTCAGTCACATTTTTGAATGAAGGACCCATATTTTAAAATTTAGAAGGACATTGTGTAACGACCTAGAATTTCTGTCATTTGAAATTCGTATATTTAATTGATTTTAAATATTAACAAGTGAAATTTGTAAGTCGAATAAATTTAAATTCGAATATCTGGATTTAATTGGATAATTAAATCGATAATTTAATATTTGAAATTCCAGAAATAATTGATAATTGGGTTTAATGTGATTAAAAATGATTTATAAAGTTATAATAAATCATATTGGAGTTATAATGATGTTATAGAACTTTTAAAATCGAATTAAAAGTTAAATTGTAAAAATTGAATATTTTAATATTTAATTGACGAGTAAAAATGACCATTTTTCAAACGGTCTCGGATTTCGATGAAACTAGTTTCATCGGATCCGTAATGTTATATTATTGTAAGGTTTCAAATTTCGTGTCAATCGGATGTACCATTTGTCCGAGGCAAGCCAAAACGCATCGAAATCGGTTTAGATCGATTTGATTTAAATTTGATCGTTTATTTCCGTAACTCGCACATACGATCGAATTAGCTCCCGAAACACATTCCATTGTGTTCAGAACGTGGGGTAAACCTTAGAAACGCCAGCCGGCACGCTTCGTTTGGAGTTCGGAAAATTTTCGATGAATAGTGTTTTTGGAGAATTTTCTATAAAAGGACTTCATTTCTTTGTTTTGCAAACAAAACCCTAGTTAGGGTTGTGGCCGCCAGTTTCATATCAATGGCCGAAATGTTGCCATCTTCTTCCTCAAATTCTGATCGATCCACTCACTTTCGTCAGAAACTTCCAACTAACAAAATGTGGAGCACTTCGAGAGCTCCAAATCCAACGGTGGATCTTGCTTGTAATCGTTGTTTGGAGCCGGAATTTCCCCGCGTTCGTCATGCGTTTGAGCACGAAAACCAAGGCACTGGGATAGCCGAGCGTGGCATCGTTCTTGGCGTGGAGAGGGGGCAACGCGAGCTTTCAAATGGTGGTTGTTGATCGGAGTGTAGACGATCGTACGTGGCTCGATAATTGCAAGATAAGAGGCGGCCGTGGGTTCATATGCATACGTATTCTCTTGGGAACGAACGTGAATTGAACGAGAGGGAAGAAAACAAACACAGCTGAGATCTGGGGCAAATGAAATCGACGGCAGATATTGATTCTAGGTTAAAAATTTAAAATAAATTGTAAATTATTATATATAAATTCGTACAAACTTTGTAACGTCATAACTTGTTCATACAAGGTCCGTTTCTGACGAAACTTTTTGCGTTGGAACTGTATTGACGAGCTCTTCGCAATGGAATTGGTTTGGAGTCAATTGGAGTCAGTAAAAAATTTGAAATTAAACGCGCATTTAATTTTATTCGAAAATAAAACGCTGCAACCGTTATTGAAAGCAAGGTGAGAACTCCTCACTCAATCAAATATTGTGTTTCGATTTAAATTTTAAATAGTTGAGATTTAAAATTGTTAATAGTGTTGATTGTGATGATTGGATGATAAATTGCTATTTATTGTGTTAAATAGACCCTATATGCCGTATATTAAGCGGAGGTTATTTATTAAAAACATATGCCGCGATAATTCTACATTAAAGTGGAATTAGTATTATATATGTATTTAGAGTTGATTTCCCGCATTATATAGCGGATGAGACCCTATTGCGCCTCATAATAGCGGATAGTATTTATAAATCCCATATACCGCGATAATTTCACATTGAAGTGGAATTGGTATTGTGCTAACATCTGTGGATGCAGGGAAACAGGTTGGAGGGATCCAACTGGATTCCTCAAACGTTTGAATTTATTTCAATGTTGTGTGTTGATTTATTTATAATCACCGTGTGATTATTTATTTATAATCTGTGAATGATTATATCTGTGATTGAATTCGTTGAAGGCTATAATTTAGCCGAATATATTTTTGGTATCGTTGGATACCAGAAATGAATAGATTGGATTTTTGAAATAAAAATTGAAATTTTAAGTAAATCATTTTGAAAGAATTGGGTGAATTTAAAAGAAGGAATTTAAAAGCATAGAGTTGATTTTCGAAATCTTATTGAATTATCTCTAAAATATGGTAAAAGTTCTTTATAAATGGATTTTTGAATAGTATCATTCGAAAGTTGGAAATTTTATTTAAAATGGAATTTTAAATGGTTTGGAAGAGATAAATGAGTTTATTTTAAAAGGTGATTAATTTTGAAATCAATTTGTAATTGATTTGGTGTTGAAGTAAATTTTGAAATCAATTTGAAATTTGATTTGGTGTTTGAAATAAATGTTGGAAATTCAATTTGGGTTTTGAACTAAATTTGGAAATCAATTGAAAAATTGATTTGGAATTGAAAGTGAATATTTGAGAAATCGGTTTGAAAATCGTATAAAAGTGAATATTTGGGGATGTAAATTCAAATGGAATTTATAAAGGAAAGGGAAATTTGTTTTAACAATAAACACTGATTTATTTTTAAAAGTATGGAAATAAATTTACAATTTGGAATGTAAATTTGAAATAAATCGATAAGGATTTATTTAATTGGTTTAAATGGACCATTTTGATGTGAAGTGTGAAATATGATTTGAAATTGATTTTCAAATGTGAAGTGTGAAATATGATTTGAAATTGGTTTTCAAATGTGAAGTGTGAAATATGATTTGAAATTGGTTTTCAAATGTTAAAGTGTGAAAAAATATATATCTTGCGAAGGTATTTTGAAATTTAATAATTTTGGAAAAATTATTTAAATCTGATGATTGTTGTGAATGTTGTTGATAGTTAAATAACCGACTATCAATATTTGCCTTTGAAATGGCACTTGATTTGTTTTTAAAACAAACACTCACTCTTCGGGTTAGCCGGGAAAAGACTTTTGTGTCATATAACCCATTCCGAATTAGTGATACGACGATATGGATCGTATTGAAGACCGGTGTTGAAGACCAGATATTTTCAAAAATGAAAGGACAACCTGTCGAATGTCTCTGCACCGAGTTGCTCCGATATAGAGATTTATATCACTCTTTTTGTGATGGGAAGTTCGGACGTGATTAGAAATTATCCGGATTGCAAGGGCTTCTTTGGAAGTGCCTTCGATTCCGTTCGATCCCGGAACGGACTTGTATGGATGTGTGTCTGACATTACACTTTGAGATGTAAAGCTGGTTTCTATCAAATACATTTCTGTTGGTGGCGGAGAATTTATTCTCTTAGCTTAACACCCTTCTCTGAGACGTACGAGCTCAGAGGTTATGTAGTTGATGGTTACTAGTGATACATTCCCAATTTGGTAATGTGGCATACGAAGTGTTGTTGATCAATTGTTGATCAAAGCGTGGCTTTGTGAAAAAGCGTGGCTTTGTGAAAAAGCGTACTTTGTGGACGAGACTTCATTGAGCCTCACAACCCGGTAATGGTCGAAACAGGAATGTTGCGGCAAAGGTTTGTAGGGGTAGCGCCCCTAGGGTATGTCATTTCCTTCTGGATAAAAGGTGATATCATGGTATGGAGCCCAGATATTTTACCTATGTTGATTATACTTTGTGGTTGTTGCTTTGTGATTGAGGATCCTCGTATAAAGGTCAGTGACGACCGAGGGATGACATAGCTCGTGTGTTAGTTACCTAGTTACAGCTTGGTTAAAGCGTGAGGTAGCGTCGGCCTTGTGTTTGCAGAGAGCAGGTTGACTCTCGGGGTGTCTTTCCAGAGGCGTTTCCATTTCGGTGTAAGGAAGATCCTTTGCCTGACCATTTGTTGGAAATCCAAAGAAACAATACGAACCCTGTACGGTTTTGGTTGTATTACCTGCTATGGAATGTGGCGGTAACCTGCTATTGAACATAGCAGCTATAGTAGGCATACAATAATGGTTGTATGCTGGCTAAGATTGATATTATACTTTCGAAATATTTTCCACACTAGACATTAATAATAATATCAACTGATTTTGCATAGTAAGCATTTTTGACTATCATAAGGGGAAATCTCCTCCAATTCTGCGTTTGCATTGTGTGTGTGGCGGGAGGCCTTATGGTATCATTTTCCAAAAGCATTGCGAAATTGTTTTATTTCTTTGTGAAGATAAACTGTTTTAGTTCTCACACCAGTCACCATGACTGACCTAGAGTTTATTGTTTCCTTCCTAAACTCTGGGTGCCCACCAATTTCCACACGGGCAGTCTAGAGTCAGGTTATCAGGCCATTCTGGATTCAGGAGATGCTATGGAGCTCAGTGCCGAGCTGGATGGCGAGACGTATTACTTGTATACGATATTATTATTCCGTTGTGTATTCTGTATGAGGACAAGTTTATATAACTGTCCAGTGTCGTATTGTTGTTGTAAACTCTGATGATGATGTAATGTATAAAATGATATAGTTCTTTGTTTTAAAGATCATTCATTTATCTATTATATATTGTTCCGCTGCGATATGTGAGATTCTGATATTGTTTCTGTTGCTTCTTCTTTCTTTTTCTTCTGTCTTCTTTTACCTCTTCTTTTTAACCTAATGGTTCGGTTTTCCGGCATTCGATCGCGCGGCATTTGATACAGTGGACGTATTAATGTCAACTTTCGAGCGTCAAAAATCTAGATCGTTACACATTGAATGCTATATTAATATAACATTAGATAAAATAGATGATGTGTAAACTATGAAAAGAAATGCAAACTTAGCATTATATATATGTAATGCTATATGAACTTAGCATTTTATAAGTACAATGATAATTAGTTTGACATTTGTTTAACTGTGAAAATGAGTGTTGTTTTGGTTCAATGGTGTAGTTCATTTGATGCTAATTTAATTTAGCATTATGTTTATCTTATGCTCGTTTAATATAACATTTTGTTTTATCCGATGTTATATTACTATAGCATTCAGTGTTTTTCAGACTAAATTTTAAAACTTGTTTTCTTAAAACTAAAATCGGCCTCAGATCCTTTAAACTAATTTCCTCTATTAAAATCATATTTTTTAATAAAAGTATTTTTGAAAAGTATGAAGTCTTATAAATAAAAACGTCCAACGGATCCCCATTTGGAGGTGTAGTCCAAGATTTTATTAGAAAAGAACAATTTGATACCATTAATTGAAGTAATAATTAATATGGATAGCATTAAACTTATAAATAATTGGCTTTTTTACAAAAGGAAAGTAAAATTTCTCTTTAGAAAATATACTTATTTATAGTTAATTTTTTAATTACACACGATCTCCTTTGATTCTTACTCCATTTAAAATCAAAATGCATAATCCCTTTCTACACTATAACAACCAAATACTAAGCCCTAATTGATTTGTTAAGTATGTACTTATTTATACGCATATCCTAAGGTTAAGTTCTTTTGATTTGATGAATTAATAGGAAGCCCTAGTTGCTTTGAAGATGATGAAGGATATGGTGTTTGGTTTCTTCTCCGTGTTTAAATGGAAGCAAAAATGAAAGAAGGTAGTAAGGTATTTATAAGCTTGTTTGTTGGATAGGATAAGCCTTAGGGTTAAAGCAAGCATGGTTAGGTTAAAATAGAATGATGACACTTAGGATAAGTATATGACATATGTTAAAATAGAACGCTGACACTTAGGATAAGTATAGGGCATATGCCAAAATAGAATGATTATTCTTAAGGTAAGTTTTATCTTAGATAAGTTTTTGAGTATGAGTTAAACAAGGAAATGTTAAATTACCATCATGATTTCTTAGCCTAGTTAAAGATAAGCTTTGGTTAAGATTAAAGATATATTTATTCAATCCCATTTTCTACTTTAGCCTAAGCAAACTTAACATATTTTAATTCCTTTTTAGCCTTGGTAAATGAAACCCTTGTTTCATTATTTTCCAATGTCAAATTTTATTTTAAATTTTTTATCTAACCCACTCTACAAATTTCCAAAATCACTAACTTGCCCAAAATAACTTTTCAAATGTTCAAAATATCTTTTTTAGTATTAAACACTTCAAAATTATTTATTTCCCAAAAATTCAAGAATATCATTTACTTCTCAAACACATATTTTATACCAACTTTTAAATCCATAAAACTCAATTCAAACTCCAAATTTGAATCTTAATTCAATATATATTATTTATCCCAATAAATCTCACAATAGAATTTTATGCAAATAAAATTCCAAAATATACTTTAATGGATTTATCTTATTGTAACTTCATATAGGGATGTTACATTACTGCTTTTATTTTTGGTTATTTAAAATATTGTTTTGTGTTGATTTATGTTTGATATTACACCTTATCTAATATTATCCAATTATTTAACTTAACTCTGGTAAAAACTCTCAAAAAAGCTATAATTTTTTTATATTACACAACTAGAAAATGCATTGTCTACCTACCTGGTATTACCAACACCATTCTGACATCGAAAAATTTGGCATCAGCGTTATGTTAGTAAAGCATAGTGAAGTGTCAACCTACATAAACTTACAGACACTCTGCTGATGCCTATACAACAATGTCGGCACGTCATATGTAAGACGTCGCCCTTAACCATGCTTACCCAGCCAACATTACCTCCTCCATCCACTTTTCAAGTGAAAGGAAAAGAAAACCCATACATGTTGTCGCCTCCTCCTTCCTCCATGTCGTTGCAAGCCGAACCCTTCTCCAAGCAAAATGCTGACACTAAGCCAGCACCTCCTCCTTCCCCAACTCGCCTCAAGCCAAACTCCTCTCCAAGCCACCTCCTCCAATCACAACACCTCGTTGTCGCAAGCCACCGCCTCCTAAGCCTCCAAGCCTAGTGCCTCCTCCAAGCTGTCACATCTACAATGCTCTAAGCTTCCACCAACCATTCAGTAACCGCCTCCTAAGCATCCCCCTAGCCCCCAAACCACTGCAAACAACGCTCTCTATCGGTGTGATTTATTGCTATGGTTTATTTATTATTCAAAGGTATGATTTGATTAGGTTCGTATATGATATAGATTCGTTGGTATATGATCGTTGTGTAACACCCCATATTTTTGGTAACATTATTTAGGATATTTAATTAGTAAAATAAAATAAAATAATGTGTTGATTAGGGGATTGAGATTTTATTTGATTAAGGGGTAGCAGTTCCATTTAACCAATGAATTCAAATAAGAGTTAACATGAAATAGAAGAGGGTAAAATAGGAAAGAGGCCATTCTTATACCCTAAACCCTTGGCCGTGTACATATAGGTTCATTTTCATTTATTAAAAATTTTAAATTTAAGGCCGGCCGCCATTAATAAGAAAATATGGAAGAAGATTAAGAAAAGCTAAAGAAGTTAATCCAAATCAAATCCATTCACATCTCAATCTCTTTAATCTCTAAAGCTAAGATGAATAATGTTTCCATCTCATATTTCTTTTGTTTTTGGTTTCAAGATGAAATCCAAAATATTTTGCATTGATTTGCCATATTTTGAATGATGGAATGGTTACATATACTTGTTGATGATTTATGGTTGTTCATATAGATTTTATGACATGTTTTGATATGAAAACCATATTAAATGACATCCAAATGCCATGCGAATTTTTTTATAAACCAGAAATATTATTTTGGAGATGGGTTTAAATTTTTAGAATTTTTAGAATTTTTGTGGAAATTATATAAATTTTCTAATGAAGAAAATGTTATTTTGGATTATAAATTATTTACGGTTAAATAATAACTGGTTTGGGTCTGAAATTAATATATGTTAGAGAACATATTAAAAGTGATTTTATGGAATTTTATATAATTTTCCTAAGTGTTTTAATGGGTACATAAAATTATTTAAGGTATGAGACTTAAATGTTTTATATATTTATGAAAGGAGAATGGGCTTTTTGTAAATAAATTTAAATTATTAATTATGGAAAGTCGGCAGTACTTTCAAAAAAGAGAAACTTGCAACCAATCACAATTTAACAAAAAAGGCAGGTTAGGTAAAAAGAAATAGTTTAAAAGGACAAATAAACATGCTTTTCACTATTTTGATGCTTTCGGCACCAGGTTCCACCTCCTTACCTTCGCCTCCGACTCCATCGAAACCAATGCACATTGTATCAGGGAACTGGTACGTAGTGAATTGGATGTAGGCGAAAGGTATAGGGTCGAAAACAGAAGTTCTGAAGGGGTTGAAGCACTACTTTGCTTTTAAATGAAAATGCGCCTACTTGCTTTCGACTTAGTAGCTTTTGACTTGGTTAGCTTTCGACTAGGTCAAATGGATTTAAAGAAATGGTTTCGATTGGGTTGCGCTTTTGTTTTAAATGACTACTTTCGACTAAGTCGAAACCTTTTGGCGGCCACTTCCTTTCGACCCAGATGGTTTTGAAGGAGTTACTTTGTTTTCTAAAATCTGGCCACTTCTCCAATGCTTTCGAAGGGATGGTTTCGACACCCTTACTTCTTTACTTAGGAATGATTTCGAAAGGAATGCTTTCGACTTTAATGGGTTTCCGATCCTTTTGCTTTACATGAAGGCATAATCAGAATGGTTTCGACTGAAACGATTTTCAAAGGTTTCGAAGGAGTAAATTTTTAAATTGTTTCGAAAGGTTTCCACATGTTTTAAATTAAACCCAAATGCTATCGAAAGGTAGGTTTTGATGCCTTTGAAAGGTTTTAATGAATGGTTTCGAAGAGGTGGTTCCCTAAGATTTCGAATGGGTTAAAAGGAAAGGTTTTTCCTATGTTTTCAAAAGGCAATATTTAAAGGTTTTAAAAGAAGGATGTCTAGGATTTTAAAGCTTTCGAAGGGAACGTTTTTATGCTTTCGAAAGGAAGGATTTGAATGGTTTCGAAAGGAGAGATTTGGCCTTTCGGCCTAGGTTAATTAAAGGGTTTACTTGGTTTCGAAAGGGGTACTTTCAGTGATTTCGAAAGGGTTGTTTAAAGATTTTAAACAAAGGTTCTAAATGTATTAACTAGGCAGTATAGCCTAAGTGTTTTTGCAAGTTAAAAAGGGTTTTAACTTGTTTTGGAAGGATTCCTAATCCTCATTAAAATCCATCAACGTTATTTTGAGTAAAATATATATATATAACATGGCAAAATAGCTTAGAATAAAGCTAAGAATATATTTTTCTTGTATAAGTATGATTTAAAGAGGTTAAATCAATTTGAAAAGGTTTTCAAGGAAAAGGATGAAGGGTTGTTAACACTTTGCGGACATGTTAGTCCATTTTGCGGGCAGTCAGCCTAGTTTTCGGACAGATAGTCCATTTATTACTTGTGGACAGGTAGTCCATTAGTTACCTGATTATAGCTTAACGGACATAGCTATTATTATCATTATTATAATCAGTTTGATTAACCAGTTTGGTTGCAGGAAAAGATTTGCAAAATATATGTTTTAAAGAGGATATTAGTGAGGGAAAACCCGTTCCACTGAGCGGCGTGGTATCAATTAATTCCAGTAAACCAAGATGTAACAGTATTATTCACGCCAGGCTTTATGTCTGACTCGAAGTTTTTGTTTTCCCTTAAACTCTCGGGTGCTCAAAATTGATTTGAGTAGGCTGAGGGTTGAGGTTTACCGATTTTAGTTTTGACGAATAAAGCTTTCTGAGATGAGCAGTTGGTTGTCGGATAGCTAATTAGGAGTTGCAGTTTATTCTGTTTATTTCTGCTGTGTATATTAAGTCAAATATAACTATATTGCTTTGATCAACCAAGGGGGTATCGTCATATGTCGCTCTTGGAGTATTTTTGTAATGATTATAATTTATCTTTACCCGGGAAACGTTATGGGATTATGTAGCTTGGATATGAATTTGTTTGAAATATAATCAGTAAAATGTTGTTTCTGAAAATCTACGATTTTGTTCATATTCAAGTGCTTCTGATATTATGGATACCATTAGCATTACTGTATTTTGTCACCAGAAGTTAATACTATAAATGACTGCAGCATCTGTAGCGCTTAGCTTCTGGCCCCTAGATATGGGATGGTACAACTTGGTATCAGAGCATAGGTTTATGAAAAACTTTAAACTAAAGAGGGTTTTTAAAATATAATCCTTAGGAATTAGAGTAAGATTGGGGTATGGGATAACACTATAGTAACCTTGTATTTGCTATACATAAGTATATGCTTTATCTATAGTCTCTTATCTTTGTTAGGTTAATTTTCTGTATCTCATGAGATTTGAATACAGATATAAATGGTAGAAGAGGAAGAGTTAACCCAGGAGGGGAGGGCACTGATGGGAATGCCAGACCTAATGCGAGAAGGACCCAAGGTCAGGCACAAGCAAAGAATGTGGGTGCACTATGGGAAAAAACGCATCAGACGACAGGCATGCTCCGTTGTCTGGTTGCATACCTATCTGTCGTTAAATCCCATGCCGTCTCATTGCACATCAGACCACAGATATGCCCCATCATCTGATATGCACTGGTATGTTGTTTGATGTTATAATATCATTTCTAGAATTTCCTATTAGACAACATATAAATATTGACGAATATGAACAATTGTTCATGGAATAAAATAAATGAATCGCAATTTTATTTAAACAAATATTGTATTTCAAATCAAATTCAAATACAATACAACTTTCACTATCCCTCTACTTTCATTTTCAAATACAATACAACTTAAATTTACTCACACTCACTCAGTTTGTTTTTGATGTTGATCTTGATTTGCTTGCTCTAGTTTGTATCCAGCCATCTCTTATACCTATTAAATAAACAACAAAGCAGTAAACTTGAAAAAGAAACAAACCTAAATTGCAAAAATAAGATTGAAGTTGAATATTAAATATTGCCTCAGTTTATGGGTTTGTTTTTTTTCTTTTCATTTTTAGACTGGGATAAATATATATGTGCACCGATAACTTATGATATACACAATTGCAAAGGTCAAGCTCGAAGGCTCAACTCAGTGCAAACATGCAAGTTCAAGCCCAAGCAAGCTTGGGCTCAACACAAGTAGTTTAATTCAGCTCAAAACAAATCAGGCAACTCAGCAAAGCCAAAGTGCACAAACAATTTCAGTGCATATGGAGATGCACAAAGTCGAGCACCAACAAACCAGATTCATGGCAGTATCAAGCAAGGTACATAGTGATACAGAATTAAGTGCACAAATAGCACAAGTGGATCTGGTTAGACAATGTGTGGTTGGTAAACAAGGATTGGTTTTTCAGCAGGGTACGGAATGTATTGTCAAATATTCAATATGATTCCACAAGATCTATTTTCGTTCAAGTAACAGATTCTAGCCAATCGAAAGGATCCTCTGATCAATCCAGAGATCATTTTGATACAAGCTTAATTAGGAACGGAATGAGAAAAGAAAGCACCAAACTTCCTTCACGGATAATAAGCTACTACTACAGGCCCGAAACTTAAAGCAGCTAGTAGACTACTCTACGACTTGCATATATCAATTCGATTCTATCTCCGGAACTTAAAGCTACTGTGGGAACAACTTACCTATTGTTTACTAAGTATTATTCTATATTTAAATTATGTACATAACAAACAACAAATATTAATACACTAATACACTAAATACATTAAAAAGTAGACTAAAAACAAGATTTTACAATGTTATTAACCGATCGAAACTTTAATACAACCTTTTTTGATCCTGTAGGAGAGGTATATTAATTGTGAGCGGGAGGCTGCTTTCGAAACATTCTTCATCGACTCCAATTAATATACTGTATTGTCATTACAACTTGGGCAAAGATGATTGCTTTCTTCCGAGAATCTATGGAGAAGCTAAGTTTCGAATTTGATCACAAAAAATAGTCAAAGTGCCAACCCTTCCTCTTAGACACTACTACTTCCGATGTCAAGTGGCATTTTTCATTTTATTTCATAAAATCATCTTCTATACCGTTATGCCCGAAGGAAGATGTGGAAAAAGTAGTGGTACTCTGAATTAAATCAAATCTGTAACGAAATGTTATGGTGGGGAAGTCTGTAGAAAGAAAGATGGCTTGTTATCATTTCATAAATCCCGTGAACAGATTCAATTAGAATCTTTCTCAGAATCGTTATGGTTCATTCACATAAAATCTAATTAAATTGTAGAAATTCCCAAAATTGGGTGCAAAGAACCAACCATATTGACCCAATGGATAAATCAGGAATACAGAAATAAAAACAGTTATTGACGCATGAGAATCTATATATGTATATCGAACGTAGCTATATTTCAATGAAAGACTCAATCTATTCTGATCTTTCTGAATTCGAATATAGGATAATTATGAGAAAGGCGAGATCGAACTCGATTTCCTGCCAATGAGGAGCGATCGGGGTTTAACTGAAATTCTCCGACCCCGATAAATTGGGGGAGCCAGGCGCCTGTAGGTTTTTGGGTGAGGCGACCGATCCAATATAATTCGAGCTTGGACCGATCTAGCCCCAGTATATTAATTGGGGACCGATCCAAACTATTCTTAGACCGAGGGACGAAGGTTGCTTAAAGCCGGCCGACCGATAGACGAAAGACAATCAACAAGTTGAGTTCTGATCTGAGTAGGCTCAACATAGGGAATGGTTGGTTGCCCCTAATATATGGGTTTATACAAGGCCTTCGCTATCTCGAGGAGTTAGAAAACATAGTACTCTACTCGCTGTACAAGAACAGAAGGTACGAATTTACAAAAATACCGCCACTTTCATTTCCTATAGTGAGCAACACACATATACACATATGTATATACATGTATACATGCAACACTTGTCAAATGCAGGCAGAAAGTGCCACAAACAAATGAACAACAGGTAGTGCCACAAACAAATGTAGCCAGAAAGTACATGAGTTCAAGGCAGGAAGTACAAACTAATGAATAGGAATTAAAAGAACATTCACACAGGAACCAAATGAGCCAGGAAGTACATGGAATTCAAGGCAATGCACACTGCCTTGTTCAAAACAAGAAATTCAAGAATCTAAAAGGTAATCAAGCCATGGACACAAAACCAAAGCAGATGAAAGGGATTCAACCAATGTTCAGGTAGTGCACTGCCTTGTCAAGGCAGTGCTAGTGCACTGCCTTGAACCAGGGAGTGTGCAACTACACAGACAAAGACACAATGCAACAATGCAACATGTAAACAAGGCCAAGAACATGGACCAAGGCAAAGTAAAAACAAAATTGCAACACACAGTAGACGCACATATGGAAGTTCAAAGCAAAAACATGGTAATATTTCACACATATATACATACATATGCATGTATGTATATACATGGAAGATATTTCACAAACAGACTCAAAGGCCAACAACATGTCAATAATTGTACACATGCATGATATAAGTGAAACCGGTGTAGGGATTTCAAAAACCAGTTCATGAAATGGTACAACATGTGCACATAGTAAATGAAGACAAGCACATTCAAAAGGCAGTTGAACAGAACAAGGCAGAGTTCAAGCCATTCAAGGTTCAGGCAAGGCAAGGCACACTCATAAGTCCATCAGAAAATTAAAACCATTCAGAGTTCAAGCATACTAACATACATATATACATATATGTATATACATGTAAATATGTATATACATATGTGTGCAAGTACACGGACAAGGCCAGCAATGCAATAATGCAACAAGGCAGTGCCACAAATTGCAACAAGTCAGTGCTAGAAATAGCAAGTGCTACAAATTAAAACAAGGTAGTGCCACAAATATTAACACATATATACATACATATATATGTATGTATGTACATGGAAGTTCCAAAAATCGAACAATGAAGTGAAAAAATCACAAGTGTAAGGGGCAACAAAACAGGCAAGGGGCAACCAGTGAAACAATGAAGTGAACAAGGAAAGCAACTCCAAATCGAACAATGAAGCGAATAACGTTCAAGTTCAAGTTCACAGGCCACAAGTAAATGCACAAATAAGTCTAGTGTGCACTGCCTTGAACAACCAATTCAACAACCAAATAAGTGTTAGTGCCTTGCACAACTCTCATATCACCAGCTAATTCAACAAATTCAAGTCAGATATACAAATTCAGGTGAACAAGGCAGAAAGCCCGAAATCAATATATTCAACCAAGTAAAAATATATTCGAGTATATCTGAGAACTCAACAATTGAATGAGTCAAGGCCATAAAGTAAAAAATAAAAAAACAAAGCGGTCAAAAATATATGCAGCAATACAAAATCAACATCCAATGTTTAAAACCCAAAGTCAAGTCTAAATCGAAAATACAAGAAATAAATTCCTATATAAACCCATCTCATCATTGGCTCTTAAAATCGAAGTCGAGATCAATACAAAATCAAAAGGGGCAGAAATCATACCATATATCAGTTGAAGAATACTCGACAAATTGAAGCAAGCTTGAACGAACGTGTCCAGAAAATAGAAACTAATTTCTTTATCAATCGTTGTTTAAGAGTGAGAGAGTATCGGTAGAGTGATTTCATTATCAAGCCGATTTGGAACCCTAATTCCAGAAGACGGGTCAAAGACGAGTTTAAGATTAGGGTCTTCTGATCTGATTTAAGAAGAGGGACATAAATTTTGAGAAGGGGGGAAATTTTGAGAAGGGGGAAATATTTTGAGAAGACGGAATGGAAAGAAAGTGAAGAGGGAATGATTAAGGAACGTGGCCACGAAAATATTGAGAGGGAAAATATGGAGCTAAAACTAAATTTTTTTGATAACTTCAATCAGACAACAGATAAAATGTTGTCTGAAGGACAAACATGAATATAGAGATTTCAGAGGCTATTCAAACAACAGATTATTTTATCCATATATTGTGTGAAACAGTGGTAAATAGCGGGATAATAGAAAATCTACCTTATGTTGTGTGTTCACTGTTGTCTAATTCACTTTGTGGCATAGTGGTGCTGGAGTCTCGTAGGTGGACATGGGAGCTATGTGATTAGTTTTTTGTGAATATGATGCAAGCTGGAATTGCAGCTGGAGTGGTAGGAGGAGATGCTGCAGGAGCAGGAGTTTCAAAAGTTCTGGTAGTTAACCATTATGCTAAGCAAAGCAGAGATTATGCTAAGCTTGGAGGGAAGCCAT
The DNA here is from genome assembly GCA_030737815.1 of Allium fistulosum. Lineage (NCBI taxonomy): Eukaryota > Viridiplantae > Streptophyta > Magnoliopsida > Asparagales > Amaryllidaceae > Allium > Allium fistulosum. Next base: position 789,347,555 of record CM060902.1, on the reverse strand, counting down.
TTCTGGGAACAGAGGATGCTAAAGAGGTGGAAAATTAGTTGCTACACTGTGAGAGAATCTTTGCAGATTTGGGGCTCAATGATGAGCAGAAGAGGAGGCTTGCTTCGAGACAGCTTCAGGGAGCAGCTTTGTTTTGGTGGAATAGCATGACGGCTGGTGTGGATGAGGAAACCTTGACATTAGTAGATTCCAAGGGGAGGTTCCAGGAGAGGTTCATGTCTGTGATGACACTGTCAGCTCTGATTAGAAAGTTTGCTAAGTTAGATCAGGGAGAGATGTCTATTCTGGAGTATGCTAGAAGGTTTGAGGAGTTGGTCAGATATGGGTATGCTTTAGTGGATACAGTAATGAAGAGGAATGGGAAGTTTATCAGGGGGTTGAAGCCTGAGTTAACAAGGGCTACATTACCTCATATTAGATATCCTTCTGATTTTGTAGTGTAGATGGCCTTAAGGCATGAGGAGATTCTTGATTCTCTAGAGAAAAGTAAGGCTAAGGTGGTCCCAGTTGGGCAGGGCCAGAAGAGGAAGTTCCTTCCTAAGAAAGGTGCTCAGAAGGGTGGAGCAGCTAAGAAAGGGAAGTCTGAGATTGTTTGCTTCAAGTGCGATAAGAAGGGGCATTTTTCTAATGAGTTTCGTGTTGGAAGGGCAAAGGAGGTGGCCGAGAAGAAGAATGTCCGGTGCTTTAATTGCGACCAGATTGGCCACTATAAGAATCAATGCAAGGAGCCCGCTAAGGATGGAAAGGGCAAGGTGTATGCATTAGAGCCTGCTACTTCGAAGCCAACAGCTCAAGAGAAAGGAAATGCAATTTTGGAAGGTACGCTTCAGATCCATGGTATGTCTGTTAGCGTTCTATTTGATATTGTGCATCACATTCTTTTATATATAGATGTTTGATAGATAAGCTTAACCTAGAACCCACATATTTAGTTACTTCTTTCCGGGTTGCGAATCAAATAGGTAGGTATGCAACTCTGGGGTTGAGATATGACCAGTTAGAGTTTGACTTGTTAGGTCGTGCTTTTGTTTGCAGTTTTCATGTGTTTGATTTTGTGGGGTTCGGAATTATTCTTGGGATGGATTGGTTAAGTGAGTACGATGCTAGGATATTTTGTCAGGATAGGAAAATATCACTTAGACACCCTGATTGTAGAGACATGTTTTCTTATACCGTAGAAGGTTCTAGCGGTGAGGTGAATGCTTTGTTGGGTGTTATGGATCTGGATGATGAGCTGAGTCGATTTTTCATGGTTAGAGAATTCACAAATGTTTTTGAGCCTGTATTTGGATTGCTGCCAAAACGAGCCATTGAGTTTCAGATAGATTTTGTTCCGGGAGTAAAACCAGTGAGTAGGCCACCAAGCAGGATGACTCCTACAGAGATAAGGGAGTTGAAGGTGGAGTTGGTGGATCTGGAAGGCAAGAGTTTTACCAGGCCGAGTAGTTCACCTTAGGGAGCACCCGCAGTGTTTGCTAAGAAGCCGGACGGATCATTAAGGCTATGTATCGATTATCGTAAGTTGAATGAGAGGACAATAAAGAATCGATATCCATTGCCGAGAATTGACGATTTGTTTGACCAGTTGAGTGGAGCCAAAGTGTTTTCTCAATTGGATTTGGTTACAGGTTTCCATTAGCTTAGAGTAGCCGAAGATAGTATACCTTTGACGGTGTTTAGGACAAGATATGGGTTGTACGAATGGTTAGTTATGCCGTTCGGACTGACTAATGCACCGGCTTTCTTTGTGGATTTGATGAACCGAGTTTTTCGAGAGCACCTGAATAAGTTCGTATTGGTTTTCATTGATGATATCCTAATATACTCTAAGGATGAGAAGGAGCATGAAATTCATCTTAGAGTGGTGCTTGAGACGTCGAGGCAGCATCGGCTAAAGGCGAAGTTTTCGAAGTACCATTTCTGGAAGAAGGAAGTGAAGTTTCTTGGTCATGTAGTCTTAGAGAAAGGCTTGTCAATAGATCTGACTAAGATTGAAATAGTGAATAGTTGGAAGAGACTCGAGATAGTGACTGAGATAAAGAGTTTCCTTGGATTAGCTGGTTATTATCGGAGATTCATTAAGGATTTTTTGTGGATAGCAGCACCGATGACCAAGCTAACGAGAAAGGATGTGAAGTTTGTGTGGACCAATAAGTTTGAGGAAGCATTCCAGAGTTTGAAACACTTATTAACCCATGCACCTGTGTTGGTTGTTCCGAAAGGGAATCAAGATTTGGTGGCTTATACAGATGTGTGTTGAATAGGATTAAGAGTTGTGCTGATGCAGAGAGGTAAAGTGATTGCCTATACTTCTAGACAGCTTAGACCGCATGAGGTCAGGTATCCGATGCATGATTTGGAATTAGCTACAGTGATTTTTGCGTTAAAGGTGTGGAGACAGCACCTTTTAGGAGAGAGTTTTGAGTTATATACCGATCATAATTCGCTGAAGCATTTGTTCTCTCAAAAGGAGCTGAACATGAGACAACAGAGGTGTTAGAGTTTATTGTCGCTTATGATTTTAGGATTGAGTACACATCGGGGAAAGGCAACAAGGTTGTAGATGCACTTAGCAAGAAACATCAGAATGCAGTGTTGGCAATGATTGCTGAGTGCGAAGGTTTGGAAGCATTAGCAGATTGTAGAGTGCAGTGGAGATCTGAGGCTAGGTCCAATGGAGAAACCGTAGTGTTATCTTGTTTGGAAGTTCGACCAGTGATGATCGAAAGGGTTGCTTCTAAACAGGAGGAAGATCCGGTATTAGCTGAACGGATCAGGAAGTTAAGAGATGGAACGGAGAGCGATGAAAGATTTCAGTTTTGAACAGAATGGGTGGTTGAGAAAGAAAGGAAAATTATGTGTTCCGAGTTTAGGAAATATAAGGAAAGAAGTCTTGGAGGAATGCCATCGTTCGAAGTTCTCTATTCATCCAGGAGGAACTAAGATGTATCAGGATATAAAGAGGAGTTTCTTTGGGTAAGGTATGAAGCGGGATATTGCTTATGGGTAAAGCAGTGCTTGATTTGCTAATAGGCAAATGCCGAACACCAGAAGCCAAGTGGATTGCTTCAGCCATTGGATATTCCGGTATGGAAGTAGGATTCTATTTCTATGGATTTTATTGATGGGTTGCCAAGGTCGAACAAAGGAAATGAAAGTATGTGGGTCATAGTGGACAGACTGAGCAAGAGTGCCTGTTTCATTCCAGTTAAGTCAACCATAACGGCACCTGTTTTAGCGAAGTTGTTTATGAAAGCTGTAGTTAGACTGCACAGAGTTCCTGGTAGTATAGTAAGTGATAGAGATCCCTTATTCACTAGCGAGTTCTGGAAGTGCTATAGGAAGTTTTGGAAACCAAGCTCAAGATGAGTACCGCTTACCATCCGCTGACAGATGGGCAAACGAAAAGAGTTAACAAAACCTTGGAAGATTTGTTAAGAGCTTGTGTATTAGATTTCGGGGGATCACGGGAAGACCATCTGCACTTAGTCGAGTTTTCGTATAACAACAGTTATCAGACTAGTATTGGGATGGCGCCGTTTGAAGCTTTGTATGGAAGGCCATGCAAATCTCCAATATGTTGGTTAGAGACCGGGGATAGGTTGGTTCTTGGACCAGATTTGGTTAGGGAAGCTGCAAAAAAGGTTGAGGTCATTCTGGCTAGAATGAAGGAGGCTCGGTCTAAGCAGAAGAGTTATGCAGATAGAAGATGAAAGGATTTAGAGTTCTCATTTGGAGATCAGGTTTTCGTCAAAGTGTCATCGATGAAGGGTGTTATCAGATTTGGGAAATCAGGAAAGTTAGCACCGAGATTCGTTGGACCTTTTACTATTGTTGAGAGGATCGGGAAACTCGCATATAGAGTTGAGTTACCGAGCAGTTTGGCAGAAGTCCACGATGTTTCCTATGTTTCTCATCTCAGAAAGTGTGTTAGAGACCCGGAGACTACTATTGCACCGACTGTGCTAGAGGACTTAATAATAGAATCGGACTTGACTATCGTGAGAAAGCCGTTTCGCATTGTTGCAAGAGAGGAGAAAAGGCTTAGAACCAAGATGGTCAGATTAGTCAAAGTCCAGTGAAGCGACGATGACAAGGACTATACTTGGGAGATTGAAAGCAGGATTAGAGAAACTTATGCTGACTTATTTGATGGTATGTTTTACCTCTTTGATTGATTTTTTGTGTCCCTTATTGTAATTTCGAGGACGAAATTCTTTAAGGAGGGGAGTTTGTAACACCCCATATTTTTAGTAACATTATTTAGAATATTTAACTAGTTAAATAAAATAAAATAATGTGTTGATTAGGGGATTGAGATTTTATTTTATTAAGGGGTAGCCGTGCCATTTAACCAATGAATTAAAATAAGAGTTAACATGAAATAGAGGAGGGGTAAAATAGGAAAGAGGTCATTCTTATACCCTAAACCCTTGGTCGTGTGTCCCCTACACGTTCAGTTTCATTTGTTAAAAAATTTAAATTTGAGACCGGCCACCATTAACAAGAAAAAGGGGAAGAAGATTAAGAAAAGCTAAGGATGAAGCTAATTCAAATCAAATCCATTCACATCTCAATCTCTTAATCTCTAAAGCTAAGGTGAATAATGTTTACATCTCATATTTCTTTTGTTTTTGGTTTTAAGATGAAATCTGAAATACTTTGCATTGATTTTCCATGTTTTGAATGACGGAATGATTATATATACTTGTTGATGATTTATGGTTATTCATATAGATTTTATGACATGTTTTGATATGAAAACCCTATTAAATATCCAAATGCCTTGCAAATTTTTATATAGACCAGAAATAATATTGTGGAGATGGGTTTCAATTTTCAGAATTTTCTGAATTTTTGTGGAAATAATTATATAAATTTTCAAGTGAAGAAAATGTTATTTTGGATTATAAATTATTTACGATTAAATAATAATTGGTTTGGGTCTGAAATTGATATATGTTAGAGAACATATTAAAAGTGATTTTCTAGAATTTTTGTAGAATTTTCCTAAGTGTTTTAATGGGTATATAAAATTATTTAAGGTATTAGACTTAAATGTTTTATATATTTGTGAAAGGAGAAGGGGCTTTTTGTAAATAAAATAAATTGTTAATTTTGGAAAGTAGGTAGTACTTTTAGTAAAGAGAAACTTTTAACCAATCACAATTTGACAAACAAGGTAGGTTAGGTACAAAGAAATAGTTTAAAAGGACAAATAAACATGTTTTTTACTGTTTCGACGCTTTCGGCACCAGGTCCGCCTCCTTACCTTCACCTCCGACTCCATCGAAACTAATGCACATGGTATTAAGGAACTGGTACGTAGTGAATTGGATGTAGGCGGAAGGTATAGGGTCGAACCAAGGTTTTCGAAGGGGTTGAAGCACTACTTTGCTTTTAAATGAAAATGCGCCTGCTTGCTTTCGACTAAGTAGCTTTCGTCTTGGTTAGCTTTCTACTAGGCCAAATTGATTTAAAGAAATTGTTTCGATTGGGTTGCGCTTTTGTTTTAAATGACTGCTTTCGACTAAGTCAAAACCTTTTGGCTGCCACTTCCTTCCTTTCGACCTAGATGATTTCGAAGGGGTTACTTTGTTTTTTAAAATCTGGCCACTTCTCCAATGCTTTCGAAGGAATGGTTTCGGTACCCTCACTTCTTTACTTAGGAATGATTTCGAAAGGAATGCTTTCGACTTTAATGGGTTTTTGATCCTTTTGCTCTACTTGAAGGCATAATCCAAATGGTTTCGACTGAAACGGTTTTCAAAGGTTTCAAAGGAGTAAATTTTCGAATAGTTTCAAAAGGTTTCCACATGTTTTAAATTAAACCCAAATGCTTTCGAAAGGTAGGTTTTGGCGCCTTCGAAAGGTTTAATGAATGGTTTCGAAGGGGTGGTTCCCCAGGGTTTTGAAAGGGTTGAAAGGAAAGGTTTTTCCTATGTTTTCGAAAGTTAATATTTAGAGGTTTTAAAAGAAGGATGTCTAGGATTTTAAAGCTTTCAAAGGGAAGGTTTTTATGCTTTTGAAAGGAAGGATTTGAATGGTTTCGAAAGGAAAGATTTTTCCTTTCGGCCTAGGTTAAGTATTTACTTGGTTTCGAAATGTGTACTTTCAATGATTTCGAAAGGGTTGTTTAAAGGTTTTAAACAAACGTTTCGAATCTATTAACTAGGAAATATAGCCTAAGTGTTTTCAAGTTAAAAAGGGTTTTAACTTGTTTTGGAAGGATAACTAATCCTCATTAAAATTCATCAACATTATTTTGAGTAAAATATATATATAACACGGCAAAATAGCTTAGAATAAAGCTAAGAATATATTTTCCTTGTATAAGTATGATTTAAAAAGGTTAAATCATTTTGAAAAGGTTTTCAAGGAAAAAGATGAAGGGTAGTTAACCCTAAGAAAACAGTTTGCGGACAGTTAGTCCAGTTTGCGGGCAGTCAGCCTAGTTTTCGGACAGATAGTCCATTTATTACTTGTGAACAGGTAGTCCATTAATTACCTGATTATAGCTTAACGGACATAGTTATTATTATCATTATTATAATCAGTTTGATTAACCGGTTTGGTTGTAGGAAAGATTTGCAAAATATATGTTTTAAAGAGGATATTAGTGAGAGAAAACCCATTCCGCTAAGTGGCGTGGTCTCACTTAATTCCAGTAAATCGAGATGTAACAGTATTATTCACATCAGGGTTTATGTCTGACTCGAAGTTTTTGATTTCCCCTTAAACTCTCGGGTGCTCAAAATTGATTTGAATAAGCTGAGGGTTGAGGTTAACAAGTTTTAGTTTTGACGAATAAAGTTTCCAGAGACGAGCAGTTGGCTGTCGGATAGCTAATTAGTAGTTGCAGTTTATTCTGTTTATTTCCGCTGTGTATATTAATTCAGATATGACTATATTGCTTTGATCAACCAAGGGGGCATCGTCATATGTCGCTCTTGGCGTATTTTTGTAATGATTATAATTGATTCTTACCTGGGAAACGTTATGGGATTATGTAGCTTGGATATGAATTTTTTTTGAAATATAATCAGTAAAATGTTGTTTTTGGAAATATGTGATTTTGTTCATAGTCAAGTGCTTCTGATATTATGGATACCATTAGCATCACCTTATTTTGTCAATAGAAGTTAATACTATGGATAACTGCAGCATCTGTAGCGCTTAGCTTTTGACCTCTAGATACGGGATGTTACACGTTGACATAGATTCATTATTATGATAATTTGTATATGACTTGAGATATCATTGGTATTATTTTTTAAATTGTCCGATAATTCATTGTCATTGATACGCTATTATTAATAAAACCCCATATACGTTTAATTTCACCTATGAATGAGTTAGATTTATTAATATATTTCGTTATACTATTAGTGAGGGATTAATAAAATGATTGAAGTTGTATAACGCTAGAAATTGAATTTCACTATATTTGTGGGTCCATGATATGGTTTTCTTTTGATTTAATAGTAAGCTTGACCGAAGAAGGCATGAATGCTCGATGTGTTTTGACTAATGTATAATGGTTACGAGTGTTAGTTATTGATGATGAAATTTGACTCATTGATATACGTTAGATTGATTGAGATGGTTAGAGAATGGTATAACTAATAGTGAAAACTATAAAATTTAATAGAGAATATGTTGGCTATTAAAAATCAAAAGTATATTAGATGTTAGAACTATAGAGTATATAAGCTAATAAAAACCAAGAGTATGTTAATGAGTGGTGATCAAGGGTACATAGACCTCATATATAGCTAACATTACAGATATTAAAGTAGTTCTTATTTTGTTGTTGCTGCAACTGCATCCTTTTATTTTATTTGTATTTTTTGGACGTACAAATTAGAGTTGGATTTGCAGCAACTACGACTCCACTCCACTATTATAACTCTAGGCTTCAGATCAGATCGCGACTCCGAGCTTTAGATCTACGCTAACATCTCCAACCCGACTAGCTTTAGATCCGACCTAGCTTCAGATCCTGAAATCTGTATTATCTCTACCCAGTTTCATAAAACGAAATTGTTTGAAGTTTTTGAAAATATGTTATTATATTTAACCAAAACAGAATATTTTCACAAAGTTTAATAATTAGGAAGTGGATAGTTATAAGTAGAATTCATCTACTATATGTTCAAGCTCTTCACCTTAAGCCTAGAACTTGTAGCATTATTAAACATATAAACTCTCAGAACTCAGAAGCTAATTAAGTTTTGATTAATACATGAATTTATGAATAACTTAATTAATACATGAAATGTAGTTTATTTGCAATAGTAAGAAGTTGATTAAACTTTCTATTTTGGTGTTTATCTCTAAAGTAATTAATACATTTATTAACATGTATATTCTAAGTTTAAATTTTTAATAGTTTTAGATTAATGGATGTACATGATATGTTCTCAACGATTGTAGTAATAATGATGCAAGCACTTTGTTTTCATTTTTAGTTTGAGAAAACAATCGATATTTACTTAGATTATATATGATTTAGCCTTGAAGGTGTTACACTTGAAGGTTTAGATACTATAATCTATATTTACTTAGATTATGCACTTTGAATTAATAATACTACCGTGTGAAAGGTAATGTAAATTTTGTTTACATGTAGAAACAATTCCATTGCACTTAAAGATGTTAAACTTGAAGATTTAAATGGTTCTTCATTATATAATACAATGGTAGTTTTTTCTGATGGTGGGGGTTGCTCTTTTTTTGCAGGTTATACCAATACTTCGATCATATCCATCTGACGATAGTATGGATATGATCAAAATATAGATAGAATCTGCAAAAAAGGAGTGATGCCCATCATCGGAAAAAATTATCATTGTATTAGATGGTGAAAAACAAAGACCGTATAAAGCCATATCGGTGGTGATTAGGTATGCGTAGTAATGTCGTTATAACTGGTAATGGTGGATTTGGAAAGTGCTAGTGGGATGCGGTTAACACTGGAGTCATTAACCATTGGTGATGGTGGTTGTCGCCACCAGTGGTAGCAGTTCGCCACCAGTGCTTTCTCATCCATCATCACACTTATAACAACACTATCACGCATGTCTACGTTCGGTTGCACGACATCACAACATGGTAGTATTAAAAGGGGAGGCATCAGGGCTTGCGTAGTAGTGCTGTTATAATTGATGTTGGTTGGTTGGGATAGTATTAGACAGGATGTTAACAGTGGAGTCGTTGACATTAGTGATGGCGGTTGTCGCCACCAGCACTACCCCAACCACTGCCAGTTATAACAAAACAACCAAGCAAGTCTTCTGATGCCTTATTCTTTCAGTATTTCCACACTGTCATGTCATGCAATAAGTGCGGGTTTGAGGTTCTTAGGAATGGGAGCTTGAAGAGTGAGTGGGATATAATTTCGAGTAGTGATCCTATGCAGGGGATGACTTGCATCGCTAAAGGACAAGATGATGGACGATGTTGTCTCTCTTCTTCATGCCAATGTAAGTGGTTTTCTTGTATGATCATTTATGTCTATATGAGTTTGTGTTTGTATAATTATAAGATCATTTGTATGATTGTTGAGATTTGTGCTTGTATGGTTTAGTATATTTATGATACGATGACGTTGGTTAATATGGTTCGGTATACGAATTTGGTGGTATGTGATATATGATATATGAATTTGTGATATGGGTGTTTATATGTTATATATATTTCAACGTGTGATTGAAGCAAGAAATGCAGTAAAATGCTGCATATGTGTTTCAGCAAAGGCGTTGGAAAGGTGTTTGCATGACATTGAAAAATCCAATTTTTACAATTACAGATGTAGTCGGGATGGTGCCGGAATGACGTCGACAAGGCGTTGCTGAATGGCATCTGTAAGGCATCGGTAACAACACTACGAGAAGCGTCTTCTAGTCGAAATAAAATTTCTGACACATTTTCTACCAATACCCCTTATGGCGTCGATAGCACGACGTCGATAGCTTATATACCGAAGCATTTCGGTAAATCATCTTCTTTGTGTAGTGTCATATGATATTATCCAATTTTTCATCACTCCTTTTATTGATCTATGATTTAAAAAAAAAAACCTTCTTGCTATCGGTACTCTAATTTGGTAAAAGTAATATTGCAGAGTAGATTTTTTTAAGAATTATATCATAAATCTTTAATAAACTAGAATTTGAAGAAAAAAGGAAAAAGAACAAACTTAAACGATAAATTTGCAGAGAAAACAAAAAAAAATTGTAAAGATTAGAAAATATATAACAAGTACATATACAAAATAATTAAATTAACGGTTTTATGATTTTCTTTGAGTGTTAGATAATTATTAAAATCATATTTTCAAATAAAAACTATTTTTGAAAAGTATGAAGTCTTGTAAAAGAGAAAAGCATCCAACGGATCCCCATTTGGAGGTGCAGTCCACATATTTCATTTGAAAAAACAGTCTGATACTACTAATTGAAGTAATAAATAACATGGATAGCGTTAAACTTGTAAATAATTCCCATTTATACAAATGCAAAGTAAAATCTCTCTTTAGAAAATATACTTAATTATGGTTTTTTATAACTACACACAATCTCCTTTAATTCTTACTCAATTTAAAATCAAAATGCATAATCCCTTTCTACATCATAACAACCATATAAATAAACCAGCCCATCATATCCATTCCCTCCTCATCTCTTCTTCATCCTTCATGGACACCAAAACATGCCACAATATTGTCTTGCAATACGCAGTTTTCTTCATATTTCTCATAGTATCATCAAACGCTATCAATGACACTCTATCAGCAACATCAAATAGTAACAGACGCAATACCCGAGCTATAACTAGCCGAAAAAGAAGAACTCCAGCAAGCGGCCGTGGCAATTGCAATATGTTTGAAGGCAGTTGGGTCATTGACAATTCATATCCAATTTATGATGGGTCGACCTGTCCCTTTGTTGATCCTGAGTTCAATTGCCAGAAATATGGCAGACCCGATAAGCTCTACCTTAAGTACAAGTGGAAGCCTAATGGCTGTGAGCTTCCCAGGTTTTTATTTTTCCTTTTTTATTTTGGCTAAAAATAGCATATTATTCACTTTTTTCAACATATACAATGTTTTTTTTATAGTTCAGGCGACAACAAGATTAAAACTTGATCATTGAAAAAGATTGTACCCAGTATTCAGAAGTATATGTAACACTGTATATGGTATATATTTTAAATGCAGGTTTAATGGTCAAGATTTTCTGACAAGATATAAAGGGAAGAAAATAATGTTTGTAGGGGATTCTTTGAGCCTTAATCAATGGCAGTCTTTAACTTGCTTGCTTCACTCTTCTGTGTCAAATTCCAAGACTTCAACTTTGAAAACCGGTTCACTGTCAATAGTTAGATTTGAGGTATTGATTAATTGTTTATTAATTACTGTAGACTATTCTAAGTTAATGAAAAATGAGAAAAACAAGCGTGCATGGTACTTGCTCTATTATTGACCGCAGCAACAACGCCATGTTCAACTTACAAATTTAGAAATTGTAAAATAATTAAATTAACACGGTTTAAACAAATCAAAAGGCAAGTATGAGTTGCGGTTGCTTTAAAAAGAGTATGCATACCAAAACTGTTTTGATAATATGTCTATTTCTATTGCCACTATCACATGCCAATGACAGACATTGTGGCAGGTAACAGAGCATGTTTGCTCTTTTTGCCTTTTGGGGCCACATATTAAATTAATTAGTTTCTTATTAATATGTATGTGGTGTTTGATCCATTTCATATATAGTATTATGTTTTCGTAGAACAATTAATTAGTATAGAATATTAGTCCAGATATTTTAATTATTTGGTTAGGTGAAATCTTTACCTATAATATCAATTTGCTAAGTTATTTCTTAACATACGTCTCCTATTGATAGCTGCCTCTCCAGTTGCCAAATTTGTTGTTCTATTTGTATGTATTTATTTCCTCGTCCTTTTTTTAAGAAAGAAGTTTCACGAATCTTTTTCTCTATAAATGAAATATATTTCAGATTGTTCTATTCGGAAGATACCAGATTCCCTTTTAGTGAAAATAAAAAAATGGTCCTTCATACTATTCTTTTACAGGAAGAAAAATTATATTTACCAAAGTTGTGAAAACTCGAGCAATCTTTTATTTTTTGAGGTAATTTTCAATGAATGGTTATTTTTCCATCATAAAAGGAAAGAATTGAAAAGGAAGATTTCCTTACTTTAAATAATGGCATAGTTGTTCAACTAATTATTTCTGAATTATAAGTTAATATGGAGAACATATATTCTTTTATAGAATTATGAACCGGTACTTTCAGATGCATAGTGACATACTAGCAATTAATAAGTATAAAATCCTAAATAAAAAAAATTATTTTAAAATAAAATTGTTTAAGTTTAATGATGGCTAAAGTACCATGATAAAAATTAGTTTTGAATGGTGGATCTGCAGTTATGTACATGCAGTACATAAACTATTACTTGACAAAAAGATAAATATGTTTCGTTTACTGTTCTAAAATATATAATACAACCTATTATTTTGACAAAATACGGATGGGTAATATTCGAATGCGAATACGGCATACCTACATATTCGTATTTACATTTGAAACCGTCTTTCCTGAGTATTGGATATTTATACTTTTTTTTGCATTTCAGGTATGTACTAGTATAATTATTTTTGTACAAGATAAATGATAGTTACTTTTTAAAAATTGTTGTGAACACATGCATTTGATGTGCAAGTTCAACTGTTTTCGAATTGCCCGTTATCCAATAATGCATAGTTGAATGAATTTGGAATACATAGAAACTTCCAATATTTTTCTAAACAACTGGAAGTTTTGAGAAATAATTAATTTGGTCAATTTAGTTACATTATATAAAGAAATGCATTATATTTCTTAGGACATCAACCTATTAAGAACCATAATATTACTAATCCATTGTGTTTAGTGATAGATTATTGTTATGTCATAAATCTATTTATTAATCAAAAATAGAGAAACAAAGAAATAAGATTCACATGAAGCCCCCCTATAAGAACATGAGCTTAACTCACGAGAATCTATAGCTGTCTTCAAAAAGAAGCTACATAAGCTACAAAAATGCACTAGAAAGCATATATAAACCTGACTTCCAATACATTTTCTTATTACAGCCTCACTACATGATAGCTACACAATTTTCCAGTTAATGTACAACACTAGAATAATACAATATATCATGTCACGGGATACCATTGACATAACATACAAAATTTGTCTTCTACCCAAACACTAGATTTTTACATGTGTCATGAATAGGAATTCACATGTAAACAAATATAATGGAAAAGTTAGTCATACTGTTCATGTTTCTGGCAGGATTATGGAGTGTCGGTGATGTATTATAGAACGACGTACATAGTTGATATTCAAGCAGAATCCATAGGAAGAGTTTTGAAACTGGATAATATTGATAGTGGTAGCAATGCTTGGCTTGGTATTAACTTGCTTATATTTAATACTTGGCATTGGTGGACTCATACTGGAGCTAGCCAACCGTATGTGTATCTTTCTCTTTTATATGCACACACACATTAGAATTTCGTATGAATATGTATATATGTTTTGTGCAGTTGGGACTATGTGGAATATGGGGGAAAAGTAATGCAAGATATGGATCGGTTAGTTGCATTTTCCAAAGGGATGAGTACATGGGCTAATTGGGTGGATGCCAATATTGATTCAAGTACAACTAACGTTTTCTTCCAGGGAATCTCACCAACTCATTACTTGTAAGTCCACTCCTGATATTTTTATATTTACTTTTCATTTCTTGAAAAACATAAAAGATATTATTTTTCATATTTTCAAGGTTAACAAGTATATGTCTGGTTAAATCTCTTCTGTCATACCTTTTGATTCTCCCTTTGGAATCTTTCAAACCATAATTTGTATATTTATTCTGAGTTTTCAAGAAATATATATAAATATAAAATTAACTGTCTCAGGTATTTATTTTATAAAAGAAATCTAAAATATTCAAAATTATATTTATAATTATTTGTTAAATTGTGAATTTTTTCTTTAAGAAAACGGGTTAAAAGTTCAATTTGTTTCAAAAAAGTATGAAACATATTTAAAAAAAAATTAAAATTCACTAGACTACAGACAAATTAAGAAAGAGTCATTATCCCATTAATATTTTTTTAACAAAATCAAAATGGATTGAAAAAAGTAATTAAAAAAGAAAAACTAAAGTTTTTTCCTGAAAAATATATTTAGAAAATTTGAAATTTCAGGAAGGAAAATTTTCGTTCTTTTAAGAAAATTTGCGAATTGTTCATGGGTAAATTGAATTTACAAAATATTAAGTACTACATTTCTTCAAATTTTCAAAAAAATAAATTAAATAGTCTTATAAACCTATGGGTCACATTCCACCATTGCACATGTAACAACAGTAATGAAATAATATTTAATGTCTTGTTGCAAACTGCAATAGAAACACAAATAAAAGTACACTAACAATAATTGACAATTGACCATTTATAATCAAATTATACAATAAAATCAAGTCCAGGACAAACAAGTTCATCCATAAAAGTTGTTAGGCAGTCCATTGTGTCAAACATTACAACTTGGAATAATCTTATATATTACTTTAACTTATTATACAACTTGATGAAAATATAAACAGAGGAAGAGAATGGGGAGATCCAAAATCAAACTGCAACAAACAAACTCAACCAATACCAGGGTCAAATTATCCAGGAGGCTCACTTCCAGCGCAGGCAATTGTGAAAAATGTGATAAATTCAATGTCGAAACCTGCACATTTGTTAGATATTACATTGTTGTCTCAACTAAGAAAAGATGGGCATCCATCTGCATATAGCGGAGATCATCAAGGCATCGATTGCAGCCATTGGTGTATAGCTGGTGTTCCAGATACTTGGAACCAAATTTTATATGCATCCTTATAAATGTTTTTTTTTTTTTAATTTCTTCATACCTAGTGAAGATTATCAAATTTAGTGTGCAAATAGTGGGGATAGGATCATAGGAGGAAATAAGTAAACAAACGGCTTGGTTTAGAGGAGCTTAAAAGCATTAAAGCCATTACCTTTCTTTATAGGGGTGATTTTTTATTTTTTATTTTAGTATTGATTCACTGCAAAAGCTTATAGTGGAAGAAACTTTGTATAAACTATATAGTCTAAAGGAATTTTACTTTTGCTATATATTCATTATTATACATAAATAGATGGATGACAGGTGATTCTTATTATAGAATGCAGTTAGTACTTGAAAGTCAGTATTGATAATTTGATATTGGACATTATATAACTTGAGGAGAATCAAAAACTAGTGGAATTAACAATACAGCTATGGCTATAGCTGAGCTAGCAAGTACTTTTGGTGAACCATTAGATCATGATGATGTAACTAAATATAGGTCCAGAGTGGAATATGCTAGGGTGTTAGTGGAGGTTGGTGCATAGTGTTATTTTTTATAAGCATGTTCATTGTGATGAATCTAGTGGGACTCCATGATATCTCTATATACCCAATTCCTCTGTACCTAATTCCAATATCTCTGTATACCTAATTAAATCACAGCCACATATCATATGATTTAATTGTTGAGTGGATCCCACCGTGATATTCAAATAACCAGATCATACAAAAATATAGGAGTGAGCAATGTTCGGTTAGAACCGAATTAACCGATCAAACTGGTTCATTTTGATCGGTTCAGTTCAGTTGTGAAATTATATCAGTTTGAATTTGGTTTGTAAAATAATTTTATTTTGGTTATCGGTTTAACCGAATTAACCGAACTTTTATTATATTATCCAAATTCATGGCATTGTAACACTCTTAACAATCGGTTTAGTAATAAAAACCAAACCTTATCTATTAAAATAGATTTATTTTTCTTATAAACTTAAAATAAATACTCAAAATAGTTTATAAAAACATAAATTTACATTTTCCATTAACTAAACCAATCATTTGAATAATAACATATGGTAAATTCTCTTATTTACTTTTTTAGTTCGGTTAAATCGGTTATCGACTGAATTAACGGAAATCAATTCGGTTTGGTTTTGATTTTTTTCAGTTTCAATTCGATTTGACATTTCTTACCTCGAAACCGACCGAACCGATCGAACGCCCACCCCTACAAAGATCAATGACTGAGATGAATTTGACATAGGGGGATACGAAAAATGGGGAGGGCAATTTAAGGACGAGGGTGGAATAAGAATATGTTCCTCCCCTTTTTGTGCTTTTGATATACAACTGAGCAATGCCTTGTGTCACTTAGCCAAGAGTTGATGGTAACAATATGGGTGAAATCTTAGTAAAAAGGTCAAAATAAAGGACCCTCGGCTGCAAACAATGATGTCTAACATCTCTTAGCAAGGCCAATTCTATTTAGAAAACAATATCACCTTCCACACTACTCAAAATCATAGATTTCTGAATATCCATCCGCCAATCTTTGATTGAAGTATGTATGCTTATTCTTCCCATTTTAATTATAACAATTTTTAGTTCAAATTCGGATTTAATTAGATGTGTCTCCATTTGGATGAAATATGAGTATGAGACCATGATTAACACCCATTTATTCACGCGTTTATCCATACAAATATGTAACAATGCCATGATATAAATATAATATTGTTACATCTCATCAAGTAAAATAACTTTAAAGAAACATCAAAACATTAAAGTTACTCGCATGTTGAGCACTTAGAAACATTAAATATATGCTCACTAAATGTATATGTCACATAAAAGCATTAAACGCTTATGTGTACACAAAACATAAATTTTAATCTAGACTTGTTCCTCTCGAACTACTCAACCCAAGAGTACATCGAGATGACACAAGCACACAAAAATCGAGTTAAACACCAAAACCGATATCAACAACTTTCAAATACTACCCAAATTGAAACATATAATATACCTTGTAAACATAAACCCGTATATGTACATATTTCACATGCTCTTACTAATTTTGGAGATATATATATATATAGGAAATCCTATTTGGGTATAAAATGATGACACAAAATTTGATACAAAAAATCTCAAAATGGTGACACAAAATTTGACACAAGAAGTCTCAAACATCGGATCTTTCCTTGACTTCCACATTCCATGTAATGACAAACAAATCCAATGGTTTGTACTTCTTGTGTTAAATTTTGCGTTTAACTTTGCGTCCAAGTAACCACTCCTACACACACACACACACACACACACACACACACACATATATATATATATATATATATATATATATATATAGACACACACATACATACATATATATACATATACATGCATACATACACACACACACACATATATATATAGAATATGCTCAGGAGAACCTGACGAACCAGTAAACTCCTAAGGAGAATTAAGTTGTGCATGTGCACTTCAACTCACGACACATATAATTCCCAAGTTCTATTTTTTACGAGAAGTGTGTGCAAGGCAGCGCTCGAACCTGGGTATATTACCATATCTAAGCACCCCTTCTCCATTGTACCACACCTACGGACACACACACGCATGTGTGTGTGTATACACAATGTGCAGTTAAAGCCCCGCTAAAACCTTGCAAATCCCTGCTATAGCGCGTAGCATTCTTCAACCGCTATGCTCTTTCAATTTAGCGTTATTAAATAGTAGACTCGTTTTAAGCCCCGTTATTTTCCGTTACACATGCTAAATCAAAGCTTCATATCATCTGTTTTAGCAACATTAATATAAAAAGCTTGATTTGACTAGTTCTTTTTTCAACCAAATCAACAAAGTTAGGGTAAATGCCTAATTTTAAGGCACAAATGCTCAATATAAGTTAGAAATCTATTGTGTCACCAAATTTGGACAACATAAGTCATAAAATTCTTCAGTTTTGTTATATAAGATTAAATAATATTTCTTTTTTCAATACAAATGATGTGAGAATGAAAATAAATTAACTTTAAATATTTGGTTTTATATCTAATGAAGTTTTTGCACCTCTGTTATTTTCTGCTATAACCCCGCTATAACATTTTGCACGTCAACCTTATAGAACCGCTAAGCGCTTTAACTGCATGGTATATGTATGTATGTGCGTGTATGTATTAAGCACAAAACAACACGGGTGAGAATATAAACCATTTTCAATTGTTTACTCTTCCCATTGGTTGATTTACACATTACACTAATTGCCCAAGTTTTCCTCAACTATTCACAACTCATTTATATGTACACAAGGGTTCGCTTCTCACTTAAACACCCATCGAAGTCCTAATGCCTAACTTATTATTGAAAATATTGTTATGAAAATTAATTATAAAAAACAATTGAGAAGTTTCTTCAAGCTCCAAATTTGGGCATAGTCACACATCTTGGGATATTACGATAAAATCATATTTAAATATAAATTTTTAAAAGTCATATTATACTCTTTGGGTACCAAATGTTTCCTCATGTATTAAGGAGGGAGCCATACATGGTAAAACACAAGCTCACACACCGTTTAATAGACCGAGCAAGGTGATATAGTGCGGCACTTTTCATGAATAAAAATTATTTGGTTCTACTAATCATATTTACTTTATGCTTATGCAAAAGAATGTATATGAAGAATAACATAACTATTTTTCTAGTTTTAAATTCATTTTCTGGTAAAACAAACAAAATTCCTTCAAGCCCAACAAGGATATAGACGAATAGTATTCATTATATACAACATAATAATGAATTAGAGAATCTGGGTTATTTTATCTCAAGGATGCCATGATTGATCTTCTACCTTGCACAATTCTAGATAGAGTCGTTGAATGTCTTAGCACCACAACAAAATGATTCAATTACAAATTTTCACTTATAATCTTCGTGTAGGGGTAAATTTACACAAAGGATTGTAAATCAATCCAAATGCACATAGAAGCAATAAGATCATGTTGTAGTGCGTTAGAAAAACATCAACAAATATCCTAAAAATAGGGAACAATAGATCACAGATGCATAAATAAAAAAGAAGATCACAAACAAATTTAATAGTGCTTCCACTATTGCGAGCTAGCTTACATCCACTTTCGAAAAAAGAGATTTTATTACTTTCTAAATAAAGAAAAATTCCAATTGATAATGAAGGTTAAGAAGAAGAATATGAAGAAAGTATTACTTGAGATGATTCTTTTAATCTCTAAAGAATGATTATCTTTATAGAGAGATTATTACTTAGGATTGACGTAATTAATTTATGTTTATAAATCAACACCTCATCAATTCTTCTATTAATATAGAAAACTAATATCTATTTGATTTTTCAAGTTTCCTTTAATATGCATGCGTCTGATAAAATGCATTCTTTAATCAGCCGACTAGAGAATTAATTGGTTACTTTATTCTATAAAAAATAATTCTCTTTCCCATGTAGATATTTCATTGTCTTCTTTAATGCAATAAAAAAGGCAATATATTTGGGCCATTATTTCACATTAACTCAAATATCTTTCAAATCTTTTATAATTGAAAATATTGTATCATCAAAATCAACAATATCTTCTAAATCTTCTTTAGTATGAAAATATTGTATCATCGAAATCTAACAATCTCCACCTTGATATTATATTTCCATGCAAGCCTACCAACTCCACATACATCCTTTTACTCCAAGCAACTCTGGGACAAGACACCGTTGATACTTCTCTAATGAGCTTTAGCATGGTCATCACCTATTGCAATTTGTCAACGAACTCTAGCAAGACCACCACTTGCCAACAAAGTGTTGAAAGTGCCTTTCCATGTAGGACCTATTAATCACCATAATGAAAACGAACGTCTCTATGTACCAACTTACTCTCCCCATGTTCTACCATGTGGCACCTAGCACATCAACAAGTGGATCAAGTTTGAGAAATGCTTGAATTTTGCAACAAGCAATTACTCAGTGAACATGTCTAGTGCATTCTCATTAGTGTGAATCTTCTAAAGATGTATCTGCTTTTCTTATTCATAGAGACAAGAAATGACTCTCTTACCTCTATTTTCTTTGTCTTTGAACTAAACATTAGGATTTCAGCCAGATGTATTGCACTTTGACTATCGCAATTTACTACTATACTATTATGAAAAAAGCCTAAATCGCATAGCCACCACTTCAAATAAAGTGCCTTTATAACAGTCCGTATTTTTTACGATAGAATATTTAAATATTGAATTGTTAATTAATTGAAGGTCTAAAAATATTATTTTTCACATATGGTCGAATTAGGAGTTGAGACCACTTCCCTTGATTCCGGATCAACATTGCAAATCAAAAGTGTATAAATATTTCTAAATTTAGAGTAATGGTATCTTTATGATTTACATATTGTTATACGTATTTTATGAAATATATGCGCAGTCAGATCCAATGGGATCTCGAACGATGACTTATGATTTTGGAATGACACTACAACAAAAAGGACAATTTAAGACAATTTTTAGAGACCCAAAGAAAATTTGTCTTTAATTAAGATCTAATTAGGAACAAAATAATTGTGTCTCTACTGATTTTTTTAAAAACCAAATGATCGTCTCTAGCGGGTCTCAATTAATATTTAGAAGGCCAATATTCAGTTATTAACCACTTCATCAGATATTTCTCACGTAAGTCTCCGCATCACCCCAGCCGCAACGTGCTTCTCAACAAAAGTTAATACCTAAATTATCTTCTCTTCCCCCCAAACAAAAACAGAATGAAAAAAAAAATTCTGCGATGCTTTAAACCCAACGGGTAATAAAGAATGAAAATTTATTTGAAGAAATTAACGGTAAGTTCTCCCCAATCTACTTGTAAAGCTTTAATTTTGATGTACAGCTAGTTCTTTTAGTAGTTTTGCACTGATTAAGTTGATTTGGCTGTAAGTATTGATTATCAGTTGGTGGTAACTTTTATAAATTTTGTATTTGTTATGTTGATAGTGATTTGATTTTTGATTTTATCTATTAGTTTATTTTGATTTTATAAAATTTGCATTGTCACGTTAACCAAAATGATATCAATTGAATATTTTTGTCTGATATCTTATTTGGCATATGATTCATGAATTTGACAACAATTATGAGGTATGGAAGTGGATAATGACCACGCATGGTGGATCAGTTTTCATTGTTCTTCCTAACTTTTTCTCAAATATATGGAGCCATGTTATGAAAGTAGTTTAATAAAATGATTATAGTAACATAAAAGTTATTCTTCTACCTTAAAGGTTTCATTTCCTAAATAGTTGTCATATTCTACTTCCATGGGATATCTCTTACTAGTTTTGGAAAGTGCTTCTGCTATACAATATGCTTGACCTCTGGCAGGCCAATGTATAATCCCTTGATAGATTCCGTATATTCTCATTTCATGCATGTCCTTGACAAAAGATGCATCATAAACATTTCACCCGTTAAGCTTTCATGTTGATTTATAAATAACAAAAGGCTAATGACAATGCATTAGAATAGAAATATAACTAATAAAAGTTAGGAAACCATGGCAAGTAGATACAGTACAAAGGGTGGGTTTAGCAGATATATGACAAAATTCCACTTGATTTTTTTTACTCAAAGAACTAAAATAAGTTGTGGATTTGTAAATGAAATCGTTAGATGATGTACAATGTTTCTGGACTAAGCAATTGCATATATAGCCAACAATGCTAGGAATAAACACTTACCGCTACCAACTTCTTCACCAAACTACTTTCATGAATCACTTGTTCTAGTTCATAGCTGCGTGCATGTTATAGATCCGACAATTATGGATCTGGATTAGGGGATTGTGTTCATCGACTTCACAAATTTAGTTGCATTCTTAACCTTGTAATAGTACTTTTAAAGTAACTACTAAGTTGCACCTGCACGTTACTAGTAAAATTAGCTAAAGGTGCAAATTCTACCTAGTGATAAACTGCATATTTTAGTCGTAAAAATAAAAGCATTTGGCATAGTGGCAGCATTAGTCAATTAGATTTGAGTTAGATGCATAAGACAATATTCTATAGTTTTATTCCTAGCGATAAACTTCATACATGAAGCAAACCAACTATATACATGAACTTATGTTCATGAACATGGAAAAACTATGTTAGCATATGCATAGACATCAACATTCATGCGATATATTAGTATACGTATTGATAGAAAATATTGGTACAATATGTTAAAAATTAGATCTATAATTAAGACAAGCATTAAATGGGTTTGAGTTATCTAATGTATCTTCTGATGAATGGATTAAATACAAAGTGCAATAAATCATATTACTCAACGATGTGATGATTTTTAAACAAAAAACCTATTTTGATTGGTGTAAAATCTATATCTATATGCAGTTAAGCTAAACTTATGTTGCATATGATTGCAGGCTCCAAAATAAAGACACGTTAAACGAAAAGTTCTAAAACAGTTGTAGGTGCAATGTTAGCTCTTCAACTTAGGTAATTTATCTTCTTGGTTAGAATTTAGTATTGCATGTCTTAATATGTGATTCTATACCTTTGCATTAATTACATTAGTTATACCATCTTCTCCTTTTCATTGCCGATTTAAAAAATTATAATTTATTTCAGCCTGTGCATGTATCACATTTTTTGTAGATTGAAATATCATATTTCATTGCATTTTTTTTGTCACTAAAATATTTCATATTACTATTTTTATTTTCTCTTTATATAAAAGCATTGGGACCATATTTATGTTTCTCACCACTCAAATGTACGAAATGATTAAGCAAATCATGGTTTTCTGAAATGTTATTGACCTTATGCATTTGACTGGGCTAAATATAATAAAATAGGTTCGTGATGAGTTAATAACTTTTCTTAACTTGTAGTATCGATGTTGAAATAGATTGTGACCTTAGCCAGTTCTTTTTTTTGTATATTATGATCGTATTGAAATCAATCTTAGTAAACTAAAGCGAAGTAGCTGCCACATGTGCTTCCTCCTAAATATGATATTAATATATCTAAAGTTTGTAAGGAAATATCCACCATTTATGTAATTACTTCGGTGATTTTCTAAACCTTTTAAATGCTTAGCTACAAATGATTTAGATGTATCTTCTATAATTTCTCCTTTAAAGGAGTGGGAAGAAGCTTTATATAAGCTTATTACCCATTTTACATACGGATAGGCTTTTCTTGAAGTTATTTTTCATAATTCTTAAAGTCTTGAAGATTTCTGTTCTCACACACACAAAGCAGTTTGCATTTTTTTAGATATTATCATTAAAAATTATTAGCCACAAGAAATATGGAGGTTATGCACTTATGGCTAAATAGCACAGAGTTTTGAAACATGTGCAACACCTTCCTAGACTTTCAAATATATAACATGGCAAAAATAATAATAGCCACATGTACCACTAGAAGAGTAGGCAAATACCTTAATTTTACCCTAATAACATGTGTCTTTACTGTTTAATTCCATTGTATTTATGATGATTATCTTATTTAATCAAACCAAACCCCATGGTATGTCTTATTCTTGTAAAATGAAAAATAATATATAAAATAAGTTTGTTTGTTAAATGTGTTCATTAAATATCTCCTTAATTCTCTTTTCGAATACTCAAACCATTTTTTATATTATGGTGAAAAATAAATAAGTTTAAAATCAAATATTTACGATTTAGTAAATTTTGAAAAAAAAAATATTTTTAGGAAATTCAAATATATAAAAATATAAACATTTTTTAAATAAAAGATTCTCTTCCAAAAAAGTCACTTAAGAAGAGTATAAATAACTCTTAAAAATATAAGTAATTTCGAACACTTATTTTTCATAAAGAAGTTCAAATTTTGTTAAGGAAATCAATCGGTTGCCACTACTGCGTGCTAGCACAAGTTATTTATGACGTAAAAACATAACATGGGACACAATGACACATAATTTAGGATTTAAGAGATCGTCGATATTATGAAGAAAGAAATATAGAAAATAAGAGTGAAGGGTCATATTGAAGAATTGAGTTTTCATTGTTATTTATACACAATTTTGGTAATGATTTGAAATTCAAATTACAATTAATCTTTAAATTAATCAACATTAATGAGAATTAATATGTAATCGATTTTCAATTAATTCTCTAATTGATTAGTATCGAAGAGAATAAAAATATACTAACATCTAAGATAATTGCTGTGTAATTGATTTTCTCATCAAATTGAATTTAAGTTAAAGAGAATATATTTGTGCATATATTTGTGCATCAATATTGTCATATTAGAGAATCACATGGTAGGTAGACTAACTTGTTTAACTCAGTGAGTTAAGAACATATTTAATGCACTATAGGTCCAATGGTAGCAACAGTTCCATATTTAGATTCCCCGGAAGAGCGTGCCACACAAGTGCATTTGTCATGTTATAACATTATTTGTTGTTGGTTTGATGTCAATGAACTGTCTCTTTACCTAATAAACTATCTCTTTACCTCATAGGATAAACAGTTAGCTTTCTTTATTGAGTTTCGAAAAAAGCTAATGAGCTTTAAGTTTAAAATTTGATAATTTTATTAAAAATTTCAGTAAAGTACAATGGTTTTACTCTGTCAATTTCATGCTAGCTGAACTTTGTTAGTTTCTTCCTGAGTTGAAATATTAGGTTATCATTGTTGTTTTTGTTATTTTGATTAGTTTTTACCCTTGAAGGTTATAATTTAAGACTCCTTTTGAAAAAGTTCCTTTTTGCACTAAAATCGTTTTTGCTACATCTGCATAAAAATAATGATGTCAGACTCTTTACTTGCTTTCTTTTGACAAAAGAGGAGTTGAAGGTTGAAAATATTTGTTATATTACATAATTATAATGCTACATTGAAAAATAGTATTGTTTGCAATGTAGTATGAATAATTTTGTATACTTTAACAAATTATTTTTGCATATAAACAATATTGTAGCTTCCAAAGTTATTTTCATAAATTTCCAAGCTAAGTCATGAAGAAAGCACTCATGTTTAAAAATGGATAACAAAATGAATTTTTCCATTATAGTAAGAATTAATTCAGTTAATCCATCAAAATCGCCACGGTTTCCGTTAAAGTCATGGCTTTGTCTTGATTCCATAGTGAATTCCATTTATAATGAGGATTTTTCTTATTATGATGTCATACATGAGACTAATAACCAATATAACATTACTCTATTGTATGTATGTTATAATATTCAACATTTTTCTCCAGGAAACATACATGGAACATAGGCTGAACTACAAGAAGATGGAAATGTGTGAGTTTCATCGATGCAACTACCCACTTATAACTTAAGATCGAGTTTATCTAAATCAACTTGAAAAATGTCAAGCATCAACACATAGTGGAAACCATTTATCTTAAAAATGAAGACAACACACGAACTACATGTGAGTTTCATCTATGCTAGCTTCTCAAATTTCAAATATCTCAAGTATATTATCTTGGAAAATACTTGTAGCATGACTTTCCTATTCAAATTTTTGGTCTAGATTCTGATTTAGTTGCATTTGTATTCATAGCTTTAAGTTCATATTTTGTTTGATTTGCATATGTATAACAGATTTGACATATTTGTACTCTTTGGATAATAGCTTTAAGTTCTATTTGTCCTGTTTCTTTTTTGCAAATGATAGTATGTTCTGTTTTTGTTGTGTATTGGAAGCACGCATTTCATTTCAGCAAATGATATTGTGGTGTGTATTGAAAAGGTCAATTTCATTTTGTATGCAGTTTGTCTTTTCAATGTTTTACGCAGAAAAATAAGAATATGGACTGTGTGTTGTAGTTCAAATCAAATATGAATTGTATAGTGAATCAATAGTATGGACTGTATGATGAATGATTTGCATTCCAAATATTTTTAACAATGAATTGATATTGTAACTTTTATATTAACTGCTATTCTACAAGCTGACTTGAGACCCCAAATGTTGTGGGACTCAAAATTGTCTCTAATGAATTTCCAACTTAGAAACTTATTTGAAACCATTATTTGGGTCTTTAATATCTTTGAGACCTATACTTGTGGTCTTTAATTATTTTGAGACCTGAATTTAAAGACAACAATATTTGTTTCAAGCGGGTCTCAACTACAAATTAGAGACAAATTTTTTTGATTAGATACTAAATAAAGGAGTCTCTGTTAGGCTTTATTTTTGTAGTGTGAGGACTTCATTATGAGATGTACGGTTGAATTATTTTTTGAATCAGATGATCCGATAGTCAAAACGACATCAGAATGCATGAAATTATAATCCTGAAGTGCTTTTTCCGATAGCAATGAAATTTATATCATCGAGATCAGAAAATGAGATGATATGCACAAACGATTTTTAAGACGATCAAATGTTCCGTGCGATCGTACAAGCTTAGCAATTTATTTGAGAAATTAGATAAACTATATTTTTTTATTTACA
The DNA here is from genome assembly GCA_030737815.1 of Allium fistulosum. Taxonomy (NCBI): domain Eukaryota; kingdom Viridiplantae; phylum Streptophyta; class Magnoliopsida; order Asparagales; family Amaryllidaceae; genus Allium; species Allium fistulosum. The sequence continues at coordinate 789,321,107 of CM060902.1, read as the reverse complement.
CACACACATCCCTCATTCAGATATTTTCTTTTCTTTTCTCCTTTTCATTTTCTATCTTTTCCTCCTGTCAAAAAGTAGCCACTCCTCATCCTCAAATTGAATTAAGAGCTTCAAACCACAAAAATCAATGTGGTCAGATCCGTTGAACTCAAGGAGGCGAGAGCTTCGAATTTGCGGTGTCCTTAGAGTGTGTGGTAGTGTTTGGCTGAAACCTGTACTTGTCACCGTCGATAAAGGTTCATCTTTGGAGGAGCTAGAGGTGGAGTTGGGTGAAACAGTGAGTGTCTTTGGGCTTCTCTTACAGAGATGAGTGAATGTGAGCTTTTCTAGATGGTGCGGCACCTTTTGGGGTGTCGTGACAATAGCGACATCATGAGGGGACGATCAGGTTACGATTTGACCTAGGGCTATTGATTTGTCGATTTTGGGACCATTGCAGAGAGCACACGTGTAGGAGTGCGTTAGAGCAGACAACACAGTGGATCGTTGAGTTTAGGTGGAGAATTTAGGGTGAGAAGGAGGCATGTGTATGGGTTGATACGTGTATTTTATGCATAGGTTATTGGGGAAGGAGATGGATTATGAAAAGTAATTGGGGATTAGTTAATCAATTAAGTTAATTAATTAATATTTATATTTTGAACTCTTATAAAATCCGTATATCTTCCATAAGAGGTCCAATAGAGACACGATATCCATCGTTGTATTTACAGGGAGATTGCCTACGAAATGGTATAGGGTTGCACTGGATTTAGGCAATAAAGAATATATGGCTTAGGTGAGAGGAATTATAATTTTGAATATATATTTTAGTATAAATCCCCTCATTATATATATTAGAAAAATATTACCTAGAAGAGGTAGAATAATATATAGGTAATTGTTCCCTTGTTTTATTGGAATGGTTTGAATAGATATTCGGGATAATTGCTTAAGATCCCGTATATATAGATATTGTGTTTTATTTGTATTGAATAGAGCTAGATGGATTTTATATTAATTTATAACGTAGTTAGAAATTAATTAATCTCTAATATTGTAATTGTGTTAGTGATAAAAAAATAGTATATATTTTATCGTAGATATTCGGGATAATTGCTTAAGATCCCTTATATATAAATATTGTATTCTATTCGTATTGAATAGAGTAAGATGAAGATGATATTAATTAATTTATAACATAGTTATAAATTAATTAAACTCTAATTTGTTGCTATATTGAAGATAGAGATATTATTATATATCTTATTACTAGTCCGATGCAAAAAGTAAAGAGTTGCTAAAGTGATCGGTAACGATCACTAAGGTGTTTGGGTAAGCGGTCGAGGAAGCAACCGAGACAAGGAATGCAAATCACAAACTATTCCTGTATGGAAATACCAGGAGATCGGATAGCATCAACAGCCAATTGAACACGAGATCGGGACAATAATCGGTTTTACTGCCACGTACGATGAGCGTGTACGATTGGAAGGAGCATATAAAGGTAAAGAGTCGGTTCCACACTCAGGTGGATGCGTGATTTATTAACTTTGGACCATAAGAAACAGTTGGTGATATATGTGCATACATATATATATATATATAGAAATCATATAAATGAGTTATATAATATTTTGAGGCCATATTGATAGATAAACTTAATTTAAATAGAAAAATTAAGTGATATTAAGTTATAATACTTCTGATAGGCGAGTTGATGGGGTTCCTTCCTCGATTCTGGATGCGGGTTGGCGCGATGTTTTGGCTTGACTTCGAGAAAAGTTTAAGCTACTCGAGATTTGGATGCAACGTAAAGGGATACATATGCAATTAGTGACGATCGAATACAGTATCATTTTTGTAAAAGGAATCCAGTGTACCATTGAGATGCACGACCTACAAATGCAGTCCTAGAGCAGGGACAAAGAAGGATTGGGATGCTAATCCAGATTATGTCATATACGATTGCGTTGCATGGACGGGTGCTGCAATAGGACCTACATGCCAACTTCTTTTGAGATGTTGGTTTTTAGGGGATTCTACAATAAAGTTGTGGCTATCAATAGGTCTCTTTGGTAGCTAATGGCAATGCGGCATGATTGATCGATGTGCAATTCAAGTATAGGTATAGTTTAGTATGCTCGACTCAGGGTTACCGAATAGTGGATGGAATATATTATATGGATGCATATGTGATTCAAGTTATATATATATATAGATATATGGTTTTAGTGATTTATATATGTTGGTTTGGTATACCTTATTTAGGGCAACCGGGTGGTGCAAGGCACTTCAAGAATGAATCATGATCCACAAGGGGACGATAATACTTCCACGACGTGTATAGGTGTGGGAAGGGTGTACGTGAGGGTAGTTTGAATCCAGATTGTCCATCCATAGACAATTGGATGATATCAGTTTTATAAAAGGAATCCATTATATCATTGAGACGCACGACCAGCAAACGCAGTTCTGGAGCAAGGGTGGAGAGGGATTGGGATGCCAACATAGAGTAGGTCATATACTATTGTGTTATACGGACAAGTGCTACAATAGGATCTACAGGCCAACTTCTTTTGAGCGATTGGTTTTTAGGAGAGTCACAATATAGTTGTGGCTCCCGGTAGGTCTCTTTGGTAGCTAATGGCAATTCAGCACGGCTGTCGGTTAGAGATATTCGTATTTTGGTACGAGGTATGGGAAGGTCCACATAGGTGTGGGATGCAAGGCAAAGTTTTGGATTCGGATGGTATCAGTTTTGTAAAAGGAACCCATTGTACCATTAAGGTGCACAACCTGCATATATGCTTCCAAAGCAGAGGTGGAGAGAGATTGGAACGCCGGTGTAAAGTAGGTCATAGACTATTGCGTTGTACTCTTAGGTACCGTAACAGAACCTACATGCCAACTTCTTTTGAGGTGTTGGTTTTTCATGGGAGTCTACAATATGGTTGTGGCTCTCGATAGGTCTCTTTTGTGGCTAATGAAAATACAACATGAGCATCGGTGGTAGATATTCGTATTTTGGTATGGGACATGATTTGATCTACATAAGTTCGATCTCACCAGATATGGCTCGGGGTCTATAGTACGATTAGGTACCGACTCTATTTATTTTAGACGTTGGATGAGGATCATTGGACCATGTTAGATATTCTTATTAGACACCACCTATCAACAATGATGAGTGTCAATATGTATTCTCTTTTTGTTGTTTATTGTTAGGACTGTGTATGTTACTACAAGAAAACTGCGGTTTACCTACGTCAAAATGGCGTAGGCGGAGCGTAGGTAAATGCATTAACTACGTAACCCCTACGCCAATTTTGGCGTGGGTAAAACTTGCGTAGCTAATAAAATATCTACGTTTTACCTACGCCATCCGTTGGGTTGTTTCCTACGCCTTTCGTACGCCATAATTTTCCTACGCCTTCCCCACGCCATTTTGTACCTATGGTTTTCTTACGACATTTTTACTTCTTTAAGCACTCACGTCTTTCCTACGTCATTCGTTTACCTACATCTTCCCTACGCCCAGTTTTCTTACGCTTTCCCTACGTCATTCTTACATATTACGTTTCCTACGTCTTTTCTACGTCATTCATTTATCCACGGTTTACCTATGCCTGTGTTTTTAATGTTTTTCCTACGCCATGCACACGACTTTTTGCTGTATTAATATTTCATTTACCTACGCCTTCCCTACATCTTCCCTACGTCTTTTCTAAAGCAATTTTGATATAATACTATTCTATTTCCTTTCACCACATTAAATAGAAACTAAAATCAACTTATTTTATATATATACATATTCCAACAAAAAGATTAACGTCAAACCATTCGTCTTTAATTCAAAAAACAAATATCTCATTCATATTACAAAGTCAAACAATATTAATCAAGTTCCTATGTGTTAAAATAATATGATAATATGTTCATGATACATGACATCATACAGATACCATTAAAATGTTTTCAATACCCTCATCCCTCACGATGATCATTCGGCTCTTCATCAAATCGCTGTCGAAGCATCTCGGTGAGTTGTTCATACTGCATCTTCAGCATTTGAATCTCCTCTTCTTGACGCTCCACCTTTTCCTCTAGTTTTGCTCTAGTCTGTGCTTCTCCTTTATTGATGCTATAAGTGGCGTCTTTGTATTTCTGCATTTTATCAAATATTGCATCAATTTCTTCATTTTAAACTAATTAAAATAATGTTTTGTTGAAAGTTTAAATACTTACTCTAGGGATATTGCCATAATATGGCCTACGGTCCTTTCTTTTAGCTATAGCACCGGTAAGCTTGTCGAATACTTCTTCCTCGACTTCATATGAAATTACTGTGCCCTGACTTTTCAATTCTTCAATTCTAGCTTGATATTGTGCATGTACTTGTGATTTTCCAAATACAAGAACAAAAACATAAATACATGCTCACACTGCAGTTTCAGAAATCATGAGAAGAATAACTTTAACGATGTATCAAATTTAAGTATGGCACATATACAAACGCACGCATTTACACACATTTGCAGAGATATAAAATTAAGAAACTCATGCAAAATAAGACCATTGATAGGCCTAATCGTAGCTAATGTGGTAAAATTGTTATTTTTTTTCCTTCTTCGTTGTTAGTTGGGAAGCGCTATTGATTTTTCGGTGCAGTACTATGTTTGATGGACTTTTCCCCACAGCATTAACCTATCCAACCCAGCTACTTGTCCTGTGCTAAAATTTGGTGGAATCGGCTGGGCGTGTGATGTGAATTCACCAATCATTGGCATTCTATTTATGTTGTGTATACTAAATATTTGTACGTGCTTTGTTCTGTCATTTATATTGCGCAACAAGTTAGGTAATGAAAACTTTAAGGCAATATCTGACTAAACATTCAGGACAAAAAAACATTTAAATTAAATCATCATTTTGTATAGTTGGTTCTCTTGTTCACATTACAGGTCATGTGAATATGCAATTCAATATAGTTGCATTTGCATATTTAAAAAATATATACACACAATTTCAAAACCAAAAAATTATTTTATTATTTGCATTTTCTGTTTTGATCGTATACATTTTCATTTATATTTGCATTTTCAAAAACAGTGTACAAACAACTATACTTCTTTGTGCACTGTTCACTGTGCACCTGTGCACCTACACACTTATATCCCTGTTACACAACCTTGCCACTGCTCTCTGTCACCTCCAACCTTCAGTTCAACTTGAACAATCATCACTGCTACCTGCACTCCTACCTATACTACACATAACACATAACTCCTACCTATACTACACATAACAATCATCACTGCTCAGCCTTGCCTACTTCAATCACTCTTGCCACTCAAAATTATTGCACTGGCCGTCACTGCTGTTACATCACCTGCAACCTTTCTCATTACCATACAATCCACCACTGCCCAATACAATAACTTCAACCACCCCTCGAACATACCTATCGGCCATCAGTAATATACATTGATACACTGATATATCCAATATGCTGCCTTGCCTCCACCTGCATACAAGCTTGAACCACAACTGGCCAACATACCCTTCATACAAGTTTCAATGTAAAACTTTTGCAAACTGCACACAATTACAACACTTCCCTGGGCCACAACTGCCATTACCCCATAGCTACCACCACCAGTGCAATACTTCAACTCCATAATCACCCATACAAATCTCAACCATACTTCCTTTCTTCACCATACTACCTGCACACTACCCCATTCGTACATCTGCAAAACACAGTGCCAGCCATTGCCTTTCATACAACCACTTATCAAAACTGCTCATTATTGTTTCATCACTTCCCACCTCATTCTTGCCTTCACCAAACAGCCATCTGGTTACTTCAACTTCACTAAACATCCCCTTGTCACCTCTAACCAATCTGCTACTCATCATCAAACTGCAACTACCATACCTCTTGATTCCACTGCTTACCAACTACACTTCACCTGCTTGCACTGTCGACACCCACATACCCAACATCAACTGTGCATCAAATATCAACCTACAAACTCAACTTTGACTTTACCCAAAATCCCAAAAAAATAAGAGGAAGAGAAAAGAACGAATGCAACTTTCATCGCCTGAAATTTATTCAACAACTACCACGCATCCACCTACTTTTAAAACCAATTGAACTCGACCGCACCTCAATTTCCTGCCAATCGAACTCGACCGCACCTCAATTGCTACCTACACTCCTACCTATACTACACATAACTCCTACCTATACTACAATATTTCATATTACTGCACATAACCTGATCAGCATAGACCTCATCTCACTTACCATACATCTACCCACTTCTTTCCACTACTCACTGCCCCATCACTACCTCAACAAAACTGCTATGCCTTTACTACACTGCACACCGGACCAACTTCTACAACTTAATGCCTTCATTCCATCATTTGCTGTTGCATTGCCTTCCCTGTCACCTATAAACCACAATCACTCTTCAACCACCCTCCCTGCTTACTTCCCCACTACTACACTGCATATTGCACTCATCGGCAAAACAAAACTGTGCCATTGCCAAACCACTTCAACCCAAATACATCCACTTCATCACACTCACCGAGATTATGCTCATATGGCTGGTGTTGAACATATAATGTTTTTTGATAATCTGATCAGTGAAGAAGTTGATTGTTTTCATCAATGTATAGATGTTGCTGATGAAGAGATTCATTCATCTGATTGCGTGAAGGAAGTGGTTAAGACCAGTAGTGATAGTTTCGATGCTTTTCATTGTGCTGGTAACTTAGTGGGAGGTTTTGTGGGACATTTTTTGATAACAAGGAGGCAGATATTTCAGTTTGCTTTGTTATATCGGGTAATACAACTAAAGCCTGTGTCCATTGTGAAGTTGATGATCTTCTCAAGTGTAATACTGTTTATATTTTCCAGTTCTGGATCGTGCTAGTGGGATAGATTTTTTCGATATTAAGGCTAGGTTGTTTGCTGGGATGTCTAGTGTTATTAATGAAGGGGTTTTAGTTCAGTCAGCTCTTGTTGACTGCAACAATTCAACAACTTCATCACACTCACCTTTAGCCACTGTCAACATAATCTCCAACTTCCCCTTGCCTATAGCCCATACAACCTCTTAACAACATCCTCATACCATTAACCATCATCTTTCTGCCCTCACATCAAAACTGACCACAACGAACTTCTGCTACCATCACTTGCTGAAGCTCCTCTGCCTTCACCTCTCTGCATCACTTGCACTTAACTGCACAGTTCACTCACCAACATACCCATTTCTACTTCATACATACCTCTATCTCAAGTGCAAACATCACCAACCTACTGCCATTTGTGACCATAACATACCTCCAACCACTGATACATTACCCTTCACAATACTGTCATTCCTCCAACCACTGATACATACCACATCAAAACATTGCAATCCATAACAGATCGCTTCCACAACTTTACAACCAGCCACATATCTCACAGCTCATCCCACTTTACAAACCACAATAATTCATCCATTACAACTCCACACAACTGCAGCTACCACAAACCATGGCAAATTCACTCAAACTTCCTTAGTCTGCCACATTCATTTCCATAGTCTACTCCAACCACCCACTTCCTAATCTACATATTCACTATTTGTTTTATCGGATTTGCTCACTCATGGCAAGACATAATAAACTTGCTGAAGCACTTTTTAACAAAATTTAACTAATCTTGCACATATTAAACTATTAACCAGTTATTAAAACCAAGCTATAAGAATCACTTACTGCAAATTCCATCGATGCTTCATCAATCCATCCACTAGTGGTAGATCCGCTGTCCAAAGTGACCTTGTGAGTCCTACAATACACTTCCCAAGTAGTTGGCTCCCTATTAAGTTCATTGGTCTAGAAAATAAAGATAAAAATAGAGTAAAAATGTGATAAGCTGATGTAAATTAACGTTAAAACAATATTTTAGAGATCAAACCAAATCGTTTCGATAATCCGCAAAGGATCTCGAACCACCACAATGTCGCTTTTGGTTTTGAGCCCAGAGTTTGCAGCTTTTTCTACCTGATCTTTTACTTTAGGAAGCTCCTAGTATGCCAAAAACTGCTCATATATCTCCTGGGGTAGGTTCGGATGCTTCTTGCCTGATTCTTTCATACTGTGAATCCAGTCCCGATACTTCAAACTTGCTTTTCTATTCCATATCTACTTCACAATTGCTGGTGAAGCATCATCTGTCCATTGAAATGACTCCTGTACATGTAGTGGAAAATGTAATGACCAAAAAAATAGATGTAACCCAAATACACTAATATTATTTTACCAGAAACTCCTGAAACATCACTTTCTTAACATCATCGGGTATACTTTTAAAATTGGGCCAAAAATCGTTAACCCATGCTAACAAACCTACTCGAATATCATTAGGTGTAGCCCTAGAAGTGAACTCATATCTGAAACATATAAATGTAAAGCATGAATATACATTACTCAAACTGTTTGTATGAGATATATCATTCAAGCACGATAGTGGTTTTTGACAATGGATACATTTCGATAGTGTCTAGGAAAACAATTTATGTTCTCACCTAGCTTATTTCAAATTAGTCAAAGTAAATTAAACAGAGTCACAAAAGTCAACATCAATTACTTGTTTTGCAAAAGTCAACATCAATTACTTATTTTGCCAGAATTCTTACCCTACATTGGCTTGCCAGAAAACTCCGACCCTTGTTACGGAGGAGGAGTCCGACACAGATGCATTAGTCGATGGATTGGTAGCATCAACTTCAAGGGAAGTAGGATGAACAACGGGAGACATGATATGCTGCTCTGCTGACTGTGATCCCGATCCATCTTGACCGCTAGGAGATGCACTAGGTTGTATTGTGGCAGATGTGTTGTTGACAGAAAGACGTAGAGCAGGTCGTTTCATGGAACGATGATGACGATCAGCTTGAGTAGACATGTCCTGTTAAACGCAATTACTATAACATAGAGAAATACATATGATTTGAAGCATTAAATATACAACAAACCAATTAAAACAACATGAACTAAAGACTAAATACCCAAAGATAACTAAGCATACAAGAGTGATTTGAAGTAAAAATTCATACTAGTAGAAAAATCAAACAAGTATATTAATGAAAGCATGCTACCAATCAACATTATCATCATAACTTCCATTATTTACACTACCATATTCATCTTCACATTTAATAGCTTGGACATTTTCATCTTCAGTATCATTTTCATCAGCTTCGATATCATAATCAACTTCGACATCATCGTCAACCTCTACTCCATCAAATACTTCATTATGAAGTGGTCCGATGTCGTCAATGTATTCAGTGATTTGCAGTAGTCCGTTATGGTCCAAATCCTTCTGATATGGTTGATCTTCACTTACGATCATGTTCGAATTGAATGACCATCTTGGCTTTGTTTTAACGACAGCCCACCAATCCGCTTTATTGTTGTTCATAGCAGGATAGGGTACATAATAAACTTGAGTCGCTTGCATCGCTAACACAAATGGATCATAACCTTGGTATCGTCTTTTGTGATTTATTTCAATAAGTGGATAATCTTTATGTGCACGACGTATTCCTACATCTTTTCTATTGTCGAACCATTCACATTTGAACAAAAAGGTTTTAAGCTCTAGTGCCATCGAGTAAGTAAGTTCAATTATTTCCTGTAACATGCCATAATAATCTTCTAGATCATCATCCCCGTTGCCTCCTTTAACACACACCCCACTGTTGTAAGTTGTTTTATTTGCTCCAAATTCAGTTGTGTGAAATTTATAGCCGTTAACATACATAATTGGACATTTTCTATACTTCATCATAGGACCAAATGCAAGTTTTGCATAACAAACATCAGTGATTCCTTTATCATCAACCTATTAAAATAAATTCACATACATTATAATATTATATAGATTTATTATATAACGCAATTAATATATAATAAATCATGCTCACATATTTCTTAAACCATTTCTCAAATCCTTTACTGGGCTCAACATCAGGATTTGCTTCTTCAAATTGACTGTTGGATGATTAAAATTACCAAGGAAAATTTATAATATAAAATATAAATCATTTTAATTGATTTAAGTTGTGTTACATACCAAATAAGATTTGATAGCTCTTCACAATTGAGAAGCACGGTTGATTTAGCTAAAGTAAAATCTTTAATTGTCTGAAAACCTCCATCTTTCCATTTACCATATGGACATCCCCGTTTCTGAAATATGGATAGAGATATATCAGATGAATCATCCATTTCATCCTCATTACGGTGGCCACTGTTAGAAATCTTGATATGGTCTTCAAAATAGTAATTGAAAAATGTGGATGCTTCTTCAGTAATGTATGCTTGGCAAATTGAACCTTCAACGCGTGCTTTTTGTTTCATCTTTTTTTTAAGGTGACCAAGATACCTTAATATGAATACATGAAATATTAAATATAACATTCTCATAATGATATGATGAAAATATGAAAAAAAAAGTCCACCTTAGTTATATATATACCTCTCAAAAGGGTACATCCATCCATATTGTACCGGTCCTCGCATTAAAGCTTTAGTTGGTAGATGTACAGGTAGATGTTCCATGCTATTAAAAACTCTAGGAGGAAATATTTTTTCCAATTTACACAATAACTTCGGTACGTCCTTCTCTAGTTTCTCCAAATGAGCTTTAATAAGAGTAGTCGAACATAAATCTTTGTACATTAAGCTAAGCTCAGTTATGGGCATCCAAACCTTTTGTGGTAATAGCTCCTTAAAAACTATCGGAAATAGAGTCTCAAGAAATACATGACAATCGTGACTCTTCATTCCCGATAGTTGAAGGTCCTTCATGTCAACACATCGTTTCATATTAGAAGCAATTCCATCTGGTAACTTCAAATTTTCTACCCACTCTAATACTTTTTTACGACGAATATTTTCCAACTCATAACAAGCTAAACGTTTGAAATTTGGACGTTCACTATCAATTTTTAGTTCAGGACGATTACAGTAGAATGCAATATCCTTCCTTGACTTCAAATCATCTTTTGTTTTTCCCTTAACATTCATAATTGTGTTAAAGTAGTTTTCAAACACATTTTTCTCATTATGCATTACGTCCAGATTGTGCCGAAGTTTCAGATTCTTCCAATATGGTAGCTCCCAAAATATACTTTGTTTGCACCAATTATGAATTTGTCCTTTACTAGGGATTTTTGGCTCTCTTCCTATCTCATGCATTTTAGGATAATCTTGCACGATCTCGTACACTTGTTCACTACTCAAAATGTCAGGTGGCTCTAAAGTAATAGTTGTATTTGCCCTGAAGTTTTTCTTATCAAATCTAAAACGGTCGTTTGGATGCAAAAAACGACGATGACGATCCCACCAACACTGTTTGCCGCCATATTTTAATCGAAAGGATTCAGTCGAATCCATACAAATAGGACATGCGAACTTGCCGCTAGTACTCCAGCCAGAAAGCATCCCATATGCTGGAAAATCACTTATTGTCCATAATAAAGAAGCAAACATTATGAATTTTTTTTCCTTGACACGTCGTAAGTAACAACGCCATCTATCCATAGTTTTTTCAACTCATTAACTAAAGGTTGCAAATATACATATATTCCGTTTTTGGGATTCTTTGGTCCAGGAACAATCACAGTTAAAAACATGTATGAGTTCTTCATACACATCCACGGAGGTAAATTATAAGGTGTTACAATAACTGGCCATGTCGAATAAGGTTTTCCGAACGACGTAAAAGGCGCGAAACCATCCGTACACAAACCAAGTCGGACATTTCGTGATTCTTTAGCAAAATCGGGATAAACTTTATCAAAATGTTTCCACGCCTCGCCATCAGAAGGATGACATAAAATCCCTTCCTCTCGTTGTCGTTCATTGTGCCATCGCATGTGTTTTACAGTAGCACAAGATGCATATAACCTTTATAATCTGGGTGTAAGCAGAAAATAATGCATACGAGTGAACGGTACACCTTTTCCATTGGTTTTTGTAGACTTATATGTTTTTTTATTGCAGAATTTACAATTCGTAAGGTTTTTATCTTCCTTCCAATATATCATGCATCCACCTGGGCATGTGTCAATTTTTTCATACGGCAAACCAAATGCAGATACTTCCTTTTTTAATGAATACCAGTTACATGCCAACACATTGTCCGGTGGAAGCATTTCTTTACACAGACTTAAAATCGAATTCATCACGTTTTCCGACACATTGTATTCGGATTTTATAGTGATTAACCTAGATGTAGCCAATAAGTGTGTCATTGTACAACCTTTATAAAGCGGTCATTTCGATGCTTTTAACAAATCAAAAAAAAATTTAGCTTCTAAGTCAAGTTCTTCTGCTTTAGGTTCATCAGTCCACATACTTGGACCGGTAGCATCATGGACCATTTCTATCATTCTATCTTCCATACTATAGTCATCAAAATTAGCATCGATGGTTTCGGTTGCATCTTCAACTACCACTGTCAAATCATGCTTTGTCTCCGATTCACCGTGATATCTCCACACGTAATAATTTGGCATAAAACCATAATTATGCAAGTGAAAAGATGTAGTTTCGTAATCTTGAAGTTTCATGCAACGGCATTTCTTACACGGGCATCGAATTTCTTTCATCTTTGTTTTATTATAAGACGCCACTTCTAGAAATGCTTCCACGCCGTTTCTAAAATGCAATGATATTGATCCTCTTTTCCATCCAGGCTCATACATCCAAGTTCGAACTTTCATATAATCCATCTTTTACTGCATAATTAGAAATAAATTAAATTATATTTAATTTTTGGAAATTTAAAGTCCAGAAAAACAAAAAACAGGTCTGTATTTGTAAATAAGTTTGAAAGTGGTCTATATTTGTTATTTCTTTTTGCAAACGAGACGGACTTTAAGTTCTATTGTTAATATCTACTGCTTCATTTATTACACACAAACACAGGAATTACAGGAAGCATTTGGAGCTTATCGACACAAATTACATTATTTCCTATTTTGTCATTATATTTCTATTAGGATCAAGTGTATCATTTGCCTAAGTTTTAAAAAAAATGTTACATATAATTTAGGTAGCCATACCGAATTAGATAATGGAGTTCCCTTTGTATTTTTCTTTTTGGACACTGAATACCAAATAAGATAATGTATTCATTTTGTTAACTATGTTGACTTACATACACAATTAAGTTGTTATACTTATACACAACCAATGGACCGTAGGATCAATCATGATTTATCAAATTCATGGTTACTGTAGTCAACTATAAAATATGTGCTACTAACTTTGTGTTAGTCAGTCCAAAAGCAACTTTGGAAGATGAATTATTTAAAGCTACTGTAATATATTGTTCATGTATAGTATATATATTGGTATCAAATAACACACCAATTTCTAGTATATTGATAACAAACAAATATATTTATAGCCAATAAAAGCTGTATTAAGATAACAAATGTGCGCGACTTGAATTGATCCAATGCTTTTAGAAGAACATTAGATATATCTCTTTAATTCAGCAATTTAATATTCAAAACAAGCTATATTGCTTCTCGATTAGACTTTTCAGTTTATATTTTATGACTGACATTACTATAGCCTGCTTTCAAGCTGAATGCAAAATATTTAGCAAATTTTGGTTTTTCTTAGGTATCCACATAGAAATAATTTGTATATATGACAAAAATGAAGGAAAAAAAATACCAAACCTATAAAAATTTACTCCCTGAACAGCAAGATCTGATTATTTATGCAACTTATCGATTAAACTTTTGCCTTCAAGATCTTTTGACTCTTCTCAACCTGTGATAAATTGAATAAGATTTAATATATATAGTTAATATACATCACGCTTATTTTTGGACTAAATTAAAACAAATACCAATTAAACTAATCGATTGTAACATTTTCTCAAATCTGCAGATCGGCAACCTGAAAATCCTAATACCCAAATACCAATCAACAGCAAATCCTTAGCAACAAACAACCAGTCTCCATCCTCGACCCTAAATCGCAGCCTTACTTTGCCTCAACCACAACTCCACTTCCTTTCTTCCTCGAAATCGCGCTGACCCCAATAACCGTCGAATCACCTCATAAACCCAAATCCAAAACCGCGACCTGATCGAAATCATGTACGAATTTAATTTACGTTAAGAAAATGCGTAACTGATGAGTTGCGTGAAATTTAGGCTTTTTTATTGGAGAGGAAAGGAGAAGATGAAATCCAATCAAAACAAATATAAAACGATGAGAAGATAATTTACCTGAATTTTTAGCGTCGATCGACGATTGTAGAATTAGGTTTTTTTTATTCGGTGAAAAACTGATGTTAGCTAGGAGAATGAAGCGGTGGTTAATGAAAAAATAAAAAACTATTTTTTTTATTAGTGCATGTGTAGGGATGGCGTGGGAAATTTTCTACGTCTTTCTTACGCCAATGTGGAATTATATAAAATTAACAGAGGCATGGAAATGGCGTAGGAGATTATCTATGCCTTTTCTATAGTATCATTTTAGTGTAGGCGATTTCCTACACCTTACCTACGCCTCGATTTTTTTTCTACGTGTTGAAGTTGACGTAGGAGAAGCGTAGGAAATTTCCTTACGTCTTTCCTATGTCTTTACCTCTTTCTACCAGTTTCCTACGACTACCCTACGCCCCGCCTTTTGGCGTAGGAAAGACGTCGGAAACTTTACGTAGGAAACTGCATATTATGTGCTAGATTTATATTGTGGTATCTTTATTGCCATTTCACTGGTATATTGGGTTACCTGTATTATACTATATTATCATATGGCAGTCACATTATATTAGTTGTGCTGCCTCGTTAATGACAAGAGAAGAGCGGGTTATAGTATGATTTCTAATCTTTTGAAGGGTTTACGTTATTTGTTTATGGATAATCCGGATTACCCTTGAGCCACTGTAACATCACTCTTTTTGAGGTCCGAAACTATCAAGATGTTGCAGTCATCTACAGTATTAATTTTTGATGATTAAACGTGGTCATGTTAATCATATCATAACATTAGAAGCACAAGAATATGAAATTTTCTTAAACTTAATTTCATTTCAAAGAAAACATTTCATATTCGTTACATAATCTCAAACATTGCCTAGGTTCATATAAAATATAATTATTACAAAATACGCCAAGAGCGACATATGAAGATGCCCCCTTGGTTGATCAGAGTTTACTGCTAGATAGTTATAACATCTATTATTATATACATTCCAACAAAATGAAACTTCTCACAGCGGATAATAATGTATATATATATAGATCCTGCATAGTTAGATCTACCTCCTACACGTCTCCGGAAGCTTTATTCATTCAACTTAATAACCAATAAACCTTACCCTCGGACTACTCAATTAATTACTCGAGAGTTAAAGGGGAAAAACAAAAACTTCGGGTTAGACAAAAAGTCTGGTGTGAATAATAATATATCGTCTCTGTTAATAGATATCTAGTAAGACCACGCCATTGAGCGGAACGGGTTTTTCCCTCACTAGTATCCTCTACAATACATCTTTTAGAAATCAAGCACATGTAACCACAATGGCTAAACTAGATAATATAAACAATCATATGCATGCATGCAACCTGGGTAATCATGACTAATCTTTCTAAATTAATTGACTATCTGTCCCAACATTATAGTTTTCTCAGGTAACTACAAACCTATATGGTTGACTCGGCCCTACCAGGTGTACAAAATATTCTAACTTACCGTTAGAATGGAATTGGACAGTTTGTTCGAAACTTACTATTCCTTTGGTCACTCTGATCCTAATGGTTTTGCAGGTTAAACAATAACCTATCTTAACTTTGTGTATTTCTTTCTGTGCGTAAACCTACTTTTAGTCTTATCCCTGACAAAGCACTACGTACTGAAATTTTGAACTAATATCAACTAGGGGATAACAGCTAATGTTAGCACCAAAATTGGTCACTAACCTCGTTGAGAAAGATTGTGTAGAGATAAAAGTGATGAAGATAAATTAAACAAGGAAGAATATGCTAATTTAAATGCAGAAAGTAAGAACACCGGATTTATAGTGGTTCAGCGTAATTGCCTACATCCACTTTGAGGTTAAACTTTATTGCTTTACTTTATGATTGATTACAGATACAATCCGTAGACCAAACACTTGAATACAATTGCTAAGTAAAGAAGATGAGTCTTGAAAATGGCAGAGTCTCCCCAGTGTTCTCCAAATCAGGTCCATTTCACTATGCCTCTGCCTCTCTATTTATAGACGAGATGGGTTGGACTTCCCTCATGGGCTTAGGAACAAGGTGCCTCTGCCCATAGTAGGTGAATCTGTGCACCAGGCCAAGCAGGCCGAATGCTCTTGCTTTGTTGTGGGCCTGACAACTTGCTACCACCTCCAGTATCTCCTTGATCAGAATCTTGTCTAGTGCTAATGTAATTTCTTCAACTATCGTTTTGTAACCGGGCCAAGATGCCGGTTAACACTTGCCCCCCAAAGTGTGTCGTGTGAAGCAACACAACATGCTTTGAATCAGCGAGTATTCCTTGTCTTCAGAAAGAAATCCACCATGTTTCTTGAATAGTCATTATTCTCCAATTTATCCTCCCAAGGTGTTGTATCCTTCTTTGGTCATCGTGATGCTTGGCCGATTCCCAATATTATAAATCCAGGGTTGTAGTTCATCAGTGGCCATCCGTGTCTGATTCTGCAGAGCTAATAAGCTTTGGCTATCTGATCTAGTCTTCTCTTAATAACCCTTAGTGAGAATTCAATTTCTGTTGATTTCAAGAAGTCGAACTTTTTTGGATGTACACATGCATGTTCGGGTACATGTTCTTGCCATTGGCTCTCGGAAGCGTTTTTTATGCTCATAAGTCGTCGCCAACTCCATCTAGTTTAATTGTAATTCAATCGCGATTCCTTGTTTGTATTTTCTGTGAAATAAGGGTTGCAATCAGCCACTTGAGGAGTTTTCCAAACCTCTCTTCAGTACAGACTCTATTATTTTGTTCACAGCTTCCACCTGTCCATTTGTAGTTATAATGGATCATGGAAGGTCATAAGGACAGATGACGTTACGGATAAAGAAGTTGACTATTTTCTTCATCTTGGTCGTGGTTAAGAGTTCTTCATCTGCCCATTTGGTGACGTAATCAACTGCTATGATGGTGTATTTCGCACCACCTTTAGGATCGACAAGAAGATGATTTCAGTGCCCCCAAGTGGCAAACGGCTATGAACTAGCCATTTGAATAATTTCCATCGGTGGGGTTCCCAGATTTTTTGCAAACATCTTGCACTCGTCACATTGTCTAGCATGATCAACCGCATCTGGGTTGATAGTTGGCCAGTAATACATGTAGCAGAGTATCTTCTTTATCATGGTTTTCTCCCTGATGTTATTACCGCATTCTTCTTCATAGACTTTGCTCAAGATATCATCATGGGCGATATGCCGAAGCATGGGATGGATGAACTCCTTTTGACACATGACTTATTCTTAGATGATTTGGCGTGAAGCTTTGAGGAGGATCTGTCGTTTTCCATTCCTCCGTTCAGTAAGAATTCCTCATTGTAGATAGTCTTTGATAGGAGTCAACCATGACACCTTTTCATTTTGTTCGCTGAGTACGTGTGTAATGATGTAATACGTGAAGTCGGTTAGTAGCTCTTGGACTTGCCGAGATAAGGAGCAAGACAATGCCCCCTAGCAAGATCAACATCCTTAAATTTGTATACTATCAATCAAGAATCACAAAAGATATGTAAAGTTTTCACTTCAAATCCTCTAGCAAGTTTGAGGCTGGCAGTCAAATCTTCATACTAAGCATCATTGTTTGTTACAGGTAAATCGAGTTTTAGGACGTAGCAGATTGATCGTTCCTCAGGAGTCATTATCAAGCCATAACACTGATCATTGGATGCTCCATCTACGTACATTTTCCATCTTATGGTTGGTTCTCTGCTACTCTTCGAGTAGTCATCTGAGGTAGTGAATTTGGGTGTGAGGTCTGCTAATTTCCGTCCTTGGATAGCCCTTCGTGGGAAATAAGCGATATTGAATTAGCTTAGTTCGATATTCTATTTAAGTAGTCTTTCAGACGTCTCAGGTCATTGTGTGCCCTGTCGCAATGGCTGGTAGGCGTAGACGTTGATGGGGTAAGCCTAAAAGTAAGAGTGGATCTTTCATGATGAAATCAATAGAGATTGTGCTAGCTTTTGTAGCTTCGGGTTGATATCCAATGCATGGCTCGCGATAGTTAATGAAATCACATATGCATGTCAGAATGGGTCCAAGGGAACATATCATCATTTATTCAGAAAAATCCAACTAATTCTTTTATCATCACTGCACTGAGCTGTGATCTGATATTCAGCACCCGGAAAGGGTCGCCATGGCTGGCTGTAATGTCGACCGTCATATTAGCAGGTGCCATCCCAGATTCTTTGAGTAAAGATGTAACTATTTTGAATAACATCCAATGCGAAATATGGTTGGGACGGCCAATGTTGATGGTTACTCTAGTCGAATCCTAAAGTCTTGTCATGAGTTATGAGCCTAATAGCGAAGGGCTCTGAATGCTCTATTAGATTATCAGCAAATGGCCAAAAATCAGGCTTAAAAGCGCATTAAAGGAAATGTCGAGTGGGGGTCAGCCTCGAGTGGCACACAACTGTATAGCTGGATCTTGCTATGAGTTTGAATTTGCTTGTGCATTCGAGTAACGCATTTTCTATTCAATGCATTCATGATTCTTTACCCGTCCTTCTGGTTGGAGTGAAAGTCAATTGCCCATGAGCTAAGGTATCGATTTAATGATTCTATCTCTAGGCATCCTTTCGGTCGTTGCCTTGAGTAGCTGTAAGCACTATATATAAGTTTTGATACTGAGCTATCGTAGCCAGTTTTTGGATGACCATGCGTCTTCTCCCAGTCTCGGGTTGATAAATGTACTGCATGGACGGTTGAGTCTCGTCCCAGCTATGTTTATGTTTTCACCTAAACTCCAAAGACATAGAGGTGATTGGTGAATAGTCGGTTTACATTCATCTTGCTTCTCGCTCGTGCCCCCAGGTTTGGGGCATATATCGATAGGTAGGAAGGCCAGCCACGCCCACTTTAACTTTACTCTCTTTCCCGTTGGATCGTGGGAACATGTCAGTCGATGGGAGACTAGGTCTCGCCTATCTTGGATTTTATCGTGGTTTTTCATTCCAAGAGGAATACTTCGATGCCATGTAAGTTTCAGGGCGTAATTTGGACAGTGGGTGGTCATCCACGTCCACTTTGGTTCATGCTTTGTAATCAGATCTCGGGGTAAAGTTGGCTACAAATGCAGTCGGGTTATGCTCATCCAGTTTCATACTCCTCCTGACGAATCGAAAGAGTGTGCTGGAGAATTTTTGACCATGTATTCGTGGTTTACCCTCCTTTCCATACTCTGGGGGTCATAGTTTTTCAAAAAACATCCAAGTCACATTCGTATGTGCTTGGTGCGGATCGGCATTGTAAAGACCCGTAAATTCTCACCCTTTGAATTGACTAAAATGTATACAAGTCCAACTCAAAAGATAAGGATTCACGTCTTTCCTAGCGATTAGGATTATCGACCCTTCAAAATCGACACCTAAATATAATTGAATGTATTCAAATGTCGTAAATCAAATGATCGAAATCCTTGATCGTTAAGGGTTGGGATAATAAACATATCAAAAATATCAGAACACAGCGGAAGTGAAACAACCTCTCTTTTATTCATATACAAAAGAGTTTACATTTCAGAGTTTACATAAATACAGCGGAATAAAAACTACAACGGAAAATAAAGCAAAATCTCCAAATGCTCCATCTTCAAGTCTTACATCCATAATTGCTCCAAATATCCTAGCTCCAGATCTAACTGACAAACCTAACTCTAGACTGCCCGTGTGAAAAATTATGGGCACCCAGAGTTTAGGGGAAAACAATAAACTTCAGGTCAGTCATGGGACTGGTGTGAGAACTTAAAAATATAGTTGCTTTTGAAAACAATTTCCGTATATGCTTTTGGAAAATGAAACTATCATAAGGTCTCGATCCGCACACAAGATGCAAATGCACGCACACATGGTCGAGGTTTCTCCTTATGACAGTCAAACATGCCTTTGGTACATTAAAAATATCCTTTAAATATCATTATAGTGCTTAGTGATTGAAAACCATTTTCAAAATAAACTTATTAATTTAGCCAGCATACGTTACATGATGGTATGCCTACTATAGCCACAGTATTAAACAGTGGGTAATTCAATCAAAACCGTACAAGGTTCGTATTGGAGAACGGGTTGCCAATAATGACCAGGCAAAGGAACTTCCTCATCCACCATTGGGTACGCCTCTAGAGGGACGTCCCGAAAAACTACTGTTTCTCTGCCAACACAAGGCCGGGTTACCACTCAATGGTAACTACTTACTCAAGTTTATCCATCCCTCGGTTGTTACCAACCTTTAAAACGGGGCCCCGATCTTTTCCAACATCCATATCAAGCAAATACTGGGCGTGTAAGACCACAGTACAGCTATATAAATATATAATCCACAAAGTGAATACCTGGGTTCCATACCATGGTATCATTATATATATCTAGAAGTGAATAGATATCCTACACCTTGCCGCATCCATTCCTGTTTCGGCCATTCTCGGGGTGTGAGGTTCGTGAAGTCTCGTACCCACAAGGCTCTGCTTTTCAACAAAAGCCTTGATCCATCCATAGCATTCTTCGGAATGTCACATTACCAATCCAAAATTACATAACTGATTTCTACCAACGCATAACCCTTGAGCTCATACGTCTCAAGGAAGGGTGTTAAGCTAAGAGAATAAATTCTCCACCACCAAGCAGATATACGTTAATAAAGATCAATCATATAAAAGTAGAATGTAATGTTAGACAATCCATCCATTCACAAGTTCGTCTTGGGACTGAACGAAATCGAAGGCACCTTATTCCTCAACCTTTGCCCAAAAGGTGAGAGGTCCTTGTATATTCGATAAATCCCCAAACATTGTGAGGACCACTGCTAAAAATATAGGGTTCTGTTCTCTAGACAGGGCAACTCTGTAAAGAGAAATCAACAAGCAGTCCTTTCAATGAGAAGATCCCGGTCTTCATCATTGCCTTCTTATCCATCATTCTCTTCATAACGTCGTATTATTATTCAAAATGGGAAAATCCCGGTCTTTCCGAATAATAAGCGCTATTTCTAAACCATATGGATATACAGGATTGTATAAGTCTCTTCCTTAAAATTTGGTAAATAAAACCAATTATTAGACTTAACGTAAATCTGAATCGTATTCCTTTAAATCTTTAAAAGATTTCACCATTCCATAATAAATCTTAATTAAAAGATTAATCCAACCAATTTCCGATTAAAACGACGTTACTTAATTTGTTAAGTAAGGTCTAAGATTAGTGTCGCAAATATAGTGTATTTGTACAACTAAAACCATTCAAATATGATTTAAATTACTTTTATTATCTTTTAAATCATATATATACTTCATATATACTATAAAAACTTCATTTCTCAATTCATAACCTTTTTATTCAATTTAATTGATTTAATTGAATATTTAAATAATATAATAATAATATTTTTCTAATTTTCATCCGATTTAATCCAAACTTTCCAGAAATCAAAATAAACTATATATAATACTATTGGAATCATTTAATTGATTATAAACCTTTATTTATATAGCAAACTTAACTTCACTTTTCTAAAATTGATTTATTTTTAATTCCAAAGTAAACCAGTTTGGTTTATATAGAATTTAACTTCAATTTCAAAACTTCATTTACAAAAGTTTATCGTATTCACTTCAATTTCATTTCTATCCAGTTCCGAGTAAAAATTTCAAACTTTGAATTTTCACTATTATAATATTATATTATATATTTGAAATCTATACTAGTATAATTTCAAATCCTTATCTTTAAATCTCAAACTAACTTTATTTCTTTCAAAATAACATTATAAAATATTATTGATCTATTTCCTTTCAAATATATATACATATATATATACTGATTACTTGAATTTTGATTTACTTGCTTTTAAATCAATTTATATTTGGAAGAGATTATTCAATGCCTATACCATCCATATATAAGTGTGTGAAACTTGTGTATAGGGGTATATAAACACATAAACATCCATACAATCATCATGGCATTATTAAACTCATCAATTAACAGTTAATAATAAGATTAACTGTTTAATTTAACTATATCACTTATAAGCATATATAAGCAGTTAACATTCAAACCATTCAAGCAATTATCATCCAAACTTCATACAAACATCCAAACACTATAATAATAATAATAATAATAGAGCTATAAATAGTTCTCACCGTGGGATCCACTCCTCCTTTCTTTAGTTTGTGAATGAAATAAAATGAGATATGGACTTGGCTATTTATAGGTGAAGAGAAGGGTACTTTAGTCATTTCCTATAGCCTAACCAGATTCGACCATATTTTGGTCCAATAGAAACCAGCGTTATGGCCTAATTTGATTCGACCACATTTTGGTCCAATAGAAAACATCTTGATGGCCTAATTTGATTCGACCACATTTTGGTCCAATAGAAAACATCTTGATGGCTTAATTTGATTCGACCACATTTTGGTCCAATAGAAATCCTCCTTATCAACTATGGCATAACATGATTCGACCAGATTTTGGTCCAATTGCAAGCATCCACATGGCAGAACCTGATTCGACCAGGTTTTGGTCCAATGGCAACCATCCATATGGAATATAATAATCATTATGCTATTTTGTTTTATTAGGCAAGTAATTATACTGTTCTGTTTTTATTAGGCAAATAATTATACTATTCTGTTTTATTAGGCAAGGTTAATAATTCTCTCTTGTTTTATTAGGCAAGTAATTATACTATTCTGTTTTATTAGGCAAGGTTAATAATTCTCTCTTGTTTTATTAGGCAAGTAATTATACTATTCTGTTTTATTAGGCAGGGTTAATAATTATAAAATCCATTATTTAATCATTTAAAAACATATTAACTATTCATGTTCAAAGTGATTAAATTATGGGTCGTTACATTTTAAATATTCGAATTCGATGACCCAAAAATACGGGTCGTTACAGGCATTGACCCTTGGTCTGAGGTATGATATAGTAGGTTGCTCGTAGCTTTGGATGTCGTTTCGATTGGTTCTGTATTGAGGCCTCCCTGCAGTCGTTGCCTCAAGTTATAAAGAACGCCACGCTAGAGCTATTGTAACCTATCGTATTAGGCCTTTTAGTGTTTTGTACCCCTACCCCCAGCATTGATTTGGCCAGGTCACTAGTTGGATGGTCGAACTCCATCCTCAGCGGGTTAATAATCCTCCTGTCGATTCCAGGCCAAAGTTTACGGAATAGAAAATGGTCGGAATCCACTCGTCTATTTATCGATGTTTATACACCACTCTGCATTCTGGTGACTTAGTGTTATTCTCCCCCTGGTTGACTTGCGCCCAATTTGTATTCATGCTTCGGTCCACGCTCCGGGGACTTAGAGATTTGTCGGATGGTTTATGCTTTAGTCCACAGTTCGAGATGTAGAGATTTTCGTCAACTCGTTTATACTCTAGTTCGCACTCTGGGTCGTACCCGAATTTTTTTTTTTTGAAAATAGGGGTCGTATAAGGGACCGGTGTAACTTAATTCCAGAGGTGTTCGGCATTCGTTTTCGTTCGGCGCAACCGAGTCGTTCGGCATACAATACCGTTCGGCATTACAGAGGTGCTCGGCATTCTTTCTTGTTTGGCACAACCGAGTAGTTCGGCATACAATACCGTTCGACATTATAGAGGTGTTCGGCATAGAGGTAAGGATCAGCCTGGAAGAGCGTTCGGCCTAGAGGTATGGTCGGCTTGGAATGGTTCGGCCAAAGCTGTTCGGCCAAGGCTGTTCGGCCAGAGTGGATCGGCCTGGAGTGGTTCAGCCAAAGCTGTTCGGCCAAGGCTGTTCGGCCAGAGTGGATCGGCCTGGAGTGGTTCGGCCGAAGCTGTTCGGCCAAGGCTGTTCGGCCAGAGTGGATCGGCCTGCTGTTTGGCTAGAGTGGATCGGCCTGGAGTGGTTCGGCCAAAGCTGTTCGGCCTAGGCTGTTTGGCCAGAGTGGATCGGCCTGGAGTGGTTCGGCCAAAGCTGTTCGGCCAAGGCTGTTCGGCCAGAGTGGATCGGCCTGGAGTGGTTCTGCCAAAGCTGTTCGGCCAAGGCTGTTCGGCCAGAGTGGATCGGCTTGGAGTGGTTCGGCCAAGGCTGTTCGGCATGGGAATGATGCTCGGCATGGGAATTCTGTTCGGCATGAGAGCTCTGCTCGGCCTGGATGCTGCTCGGCATGGGAATTCTGCTCGGCCTGGATGCTGCTCGGCATGGGAATTCTGTTCGGCATGGGAGCTCTGCTCGGCCTGGATGCTGCTCGGCATGGGAATTCTCTGGAGCGATGGACATACACCTTTTCTGGAGCGGTCGGCATACTCTTTTTCTGGGGCGATCGGCTAAATTGCCTTCAGAGGGGGGTCGGCCTTTATTCAACATGACTGCAAACTTCAACACCCAGTCCCCATACCTTACATAGACTTGGTTTCTATGAATACAGCTATCAGCTTCCTTTAGATTTCTTTCAAATCTGAGTGGAATAGGAAGTTTCCTAGTAAACAACTAGATCTATCTCGCGAATATGGAAATTCACTAGTAGAGGATGAGATCCAATCAAGTTGAGAATTCAATTCTCAGTGAAAGCACCAAAGTCTTAGCACCAAAATTGGTCACTAACCTCGTTGAGAAAGATTGTGTAGAGATACAAGTGATGAAGATAAATTAAACAAGGAAGAATATGCTAATTTAAATGCAGAAAGTAAGAACATCGGATTTATAGTGGTTCAGCGTAATTGCCTACGTCCACTTTGAGGTTAAACTTTATTGCTTTACTTGATGATTGATTACAGATACAATCCATAGACCAAACACTTGAATACAATTGCTAAGTAAAGAAGATGAGTCTTGAAAATGACAGAGTCTCCCCAGTTTCTCCAAATCGGGTCCATTTCATTATGCCCCTACCTCTCTATTTATAGACGAGATGGGTTGGACTTCCCTCATGGGCTTAGGATCAAGGTGCCTCTGCCCATAGTAGGTGAATCTGCGCACCAGGCCAGGCAGGCCGAATGCTCTTGCTTTGTTGTGGGCCTGACAACTTGCTACCACCTCGAGTCTCTCCTTGATCAGAATCTTGTCTAGTGCTAATGATAATTTCTTCAACTGTCTTTTTGTAACCAGGCCAAGATGCCGGTTAACAGCTAAAGTATAAAGCGAGATCCTACATCAGTCCCATCTGGTTTCCTAATCTCTAAGTTAATTCCTCCTATCACAATTTATCTAATGGTGATAAGAACAGTAATCTCTTTAGTAAAATTCTAGATTAAACACCCTTTTTTAATACTTCCTTGAAAACGTAAATCTTTATAATTGATTTACCTTTGAAATCATACTTTAAAACAAGAAAAATATAGCCCTTTACTTTATCCAAAGTACCACGCCAAGATATATGCTTTTATAAAATATCATTGATGAATTTCGAAGACACTTAGAGGTTATCGCACCTCAAAATCATAGGCTATAAAGCTAAATCATTATCTTTGCACATTGATAAGACGCAGCATCAATATTGCCTATATAGGATTATCGCATCCCTCTTTAATGAAACCGTGTTAAAGCCTTTGATATATAAAGTATAAGGCCATAGAGCCAAAACTGGTTACATCGCATATATAGGATGCCGACTATTAGCGGCACCGTTATTGATCTGCATGGGATAAGACTTTAAAACTTAAAGTTATGGACATGGTGACATTAATGACTGGCAGCGACAACGTCTTAAAGAAAAATACGGCATCATTAAGGCCGAGGTTGATAACACACGACATCGTTATAGCTGATAAAAAAATACGCGGCACCATTATACCTGATATGAAAGTAAGCGGCATCATTTCCTTATAGAGTAGACGATGGTATAGAAAATATGCGGCATCATGCCCTTTTATATAAAATGCAGCACATAGGAACGCGCAATAGAGAATATATATGTAGCATCAATGACGTCGTTAGCATGCATGCCGGCTTCGACTCCAACCCAAATGAATTCATTCATATCACTTGGAAGTGATATTCTATGCATTCACTAAGGTTGACATCGTTTAACATGGGCACCATGGCCTTCGGCATCAATGACTTCGACATGGCAATATTGATAAATATCATTAAAACCTGTTTTATTTCTCTAGCAATATATTTTCACAAACTCCTTTTATTTGTCAAATTATTATTAGATAGTAATTCTCTTTATTAAAATATATTTTTCAGAAAACTGCTATAGAGCAGATTTTATTTTTCCAAACTAATTTTGCAAACCATCATTTTATATTAATATTTTAATATAATTATTAGGCGTTTGTGGACAATAAATTCATGATAATTCGTAAATAATTGGGAAAAAATCACAATAAAACGGATTTTATATATTCTTTAATATGTAAAAATTTCAGGGCCAAAAACGTTATTTAATTATTTTTAATAATTAAAATCTGAAATAACCATTTTCTTCACTTAAGAAAATAATAAAATATTCATACTTACTTGAAAAATTATGAAATTAAAATCCCACTTCTAAAATAATATTTCTAACATTATATCAAAATTTCAAGTCATTTGGGCATTATATGATAGGTTTTCACACTTAAACCTATTTATGAATTCCGTAATTAAATTCAATAATTCATCATAAAACATTTAATCATCCAAACATTCAAATATGGAATAATATCAATCATAATATTTTAGGTTTAATTCTAAAACCAAAATTAAACAAGCATATTAGAGATGGGTATCATTATTCACCTAGATTTGATGAAGGAACTTGAGGTTTGAGTTTGAATTTTTTTCTCCTAAGCTTAATCTTCTTTCCTAGCTTTTCTTCTTCTTAATGCTCTGAACAATGGCCAGCCTTGATAAGTTTTGGTTTGTATGAATGAAAATGAATGTAGGAGAAGGAATGTAAATGTTTATGTTTAGGAATTATAGTCTATACCTATTTTGCCCTTAGCATGAATTCTTCCTTCTTATCTAATTTACAAGCATTCTTATTAATTCATTTCTTAAGGCACGACCTATTAAAGGAATAAATCACATTTTCTTTTATCATCCTACATTATTTTATTTTATTTATATATTTAAATTTTCAAATAATGTTAGTCCAAATTAGGGGTGATACAGACTCCCCTCCTTAAAGAATTTCGTCCTTGAAATTATAATAAGGTAGTTAACAACATATAACAGAAATATAAAACATACCATTAAAACAAATCGGGATAAGTGTCTCTAATCATGTCATCTGTTTCCTAAGTGCAGTCTTTTTCGTTGTCACTCCACTGAACGTTTATCAATCTGATTGTCTTGCTCCTTAGCTTCTTCGCATCTCTAACTATAATACGATCTGGCTGCCTATTAATAGTCATGTCCGATTCCACCACTAAATCTTCCATGTAGTTGGAGTGATAGAAACACAAATAAAAGTAACAACAGTAATGAAATAATATTACTGTTCACTAATGAAATAATATTTAATGTCATGTTGCAAACTGCAATAGAAATACAAATAAAGTACACTAACAATAATTGACAATTGACCATACTTATAATCAAATTATTATACAATAAAATCAAGTCCAGGACAAACAAGTTCATCCATAAAAGTTGTTAGGCAGTCCATTGTGTCAAACATTACAACTTGGAATAATCTTATATATATTACTTTAACTTATTATACAACTTGATGAAAATATAAATAGAGGAAGAGAATGGGGAGGTCCAAAATCAAACTGCAACAAACAAACTCAACCAATACCAGGGTCAAATTATCCAGGAGGCTCACTTCCAGCGCATGCAATTGTGAAAATTTTGATAAATTCAATTTCGAAACCTGCACATTTGTTAGATATTACTTTGTTGTCTCAACTAAGAAAAGATGGGCATCCATCTGCATATAGCGGAGATCATCAAGGCATCGATTGCAGCTATTGGTGTCTCTGGATAGCGAACACACTTTCTAAGATGAGAAATATAAAAGACATTGTGGACTTGTAACACCCCTAATTTTAACTAACGTTATTCGGGAGATTTAATTAGATAAATTAAATAGAAAAACGTGATGTGTACTGTGATAAGGAATTAAGATTTGATAATCAACATGGTCGAGCCATAATTAGCTAACTAATTGGTTAATAAAATTGTTTTGTGACTTAAGAACAATAAACATATAAGAGGGGTAATTTAGGAATAGAAAAACCCTTCATACCTTAAACCCTCCCTCTCCCCTATCATTCTCGCTTTCACAAAACAAAAGAATCAATAGAATATAAAGAGGTCGGTAATTTCTAAGGGTGAAATCATGAAAAATCTAAAGGAGATTCAAGAGCAAAGTTAGGGAAACTAAAGCACTCATTAAATCTCAACTCTATTATCAAAATCAAGGTGAATAATAATAAACCGTCTCATTTTATACCTATTTGTTTTCGAATATTGCTTGGATTGATTCATTTTTGATGATATGTTGTGCCATGTTGACTATATCATTATTTGGATAGAATAATGATTTATGGAATTTTTATAAAATTATTTAAACGGGTTTTGAGGGTAAGCCAAGATTTTAATTCCCAAATGATTTGATTTTTAGATATGTTAAGTAAAATATTATTTTGAAGATGGGTTTTTAATTTCATAATTTTCCAAATTAAAGAGAATATTTTATGAATTTCCTAAGGAGGAAATTGAGTTATTTTTGGATTTTAATTGTTTAAAATAATTAAATACAGATTTTGACCTTCAAATTTCTATATGATAAAGAATATCATATTTCTGAATTTTTTTGGATTTTTTCCAAGTGATTTCGAATTCTTATGAAATTATTATGCTAAATAAGCATTTAAAAGGATATTAATTAATTAATTTAATATATATTTTGGACTTTAGAAATTGAATGCAGTAGTAAATCTGAAAAGAAAATGCGTAGTTCTGTTTTAAACTAATCACATTTTGACAAATAATTAGATTTGGTGAAAAGTAATTACTTTTAATAGCAATAAAACAGTTTTCATAAGAATTGCGACAATGTCATGTTTCTATAACGTTTAGCTTAAAGATGAGGCCGCATTCATGAAGGTCGACGTCGATGAAGAAGGACTCACATGATAACTACTTAGGCCGTTATGGAGTGATTCCAATGGCATCGAAGTGGACTAAGGCAGCATAAGATGTTGGAGGCTTAACCTTGTTGTGATTCATTTGAATGTTTAAAAGTTTAATGTCGACATAGACGTCGTCGCATGTTTTCACCGCTGTTTTAAATGATGCCACACCTAACCACTTTGACTATTTTACATAGTAAGACAGCGATGCAGCTTGTATTGACTTCGACTCTATATATGAAGCGGCATAATAGCCAAAGTGATTTAAGTATGAAAGTTTTATAATGACATCGAGGGTCTTGGTGTCATTATGCATCAAGGTCGGTGACTTTATATACAAAATTTTATATTGAATGGAGTCGGCAACGATGAAGTGTAGCATCGGCGTCGGTCTTCTTCTTTTTAATGCCGAAGAGGCTTGTTTTTGATGATTAACTAAAACTATTTTAAAGGGGCGAAGAGGCCTATATTTTATAGGGTCGATGATCCTATATCTTTGGCAGTTAGCCATATAACTTACAGCGGTTTTAAGTTTCGGTCTTCGACCTTGGTAGAGATTGATAAGGGTTTTAATGTTGCATGTTTTATGGTTTTCTTAATGAAGGCGGAGAGCCTTAAGCTTCTTTGACGACATTGTATGGATGTCGACACTGATATATTAATTACTTATCTAAAGACGACAACCTCGTATTGACATCGAAAGTATGCGTGTATTGTTAAATTGGCTTGTTAATTTGGCATAAGAAATGGGTAATATAGAGGGCTATGTTTTTTTCTTGTTTTAAATATGAATTAAGGGGATTAATCATATATTGAGAAAATGGTTTCAAAGAATTAAATAATGGATTAGCCTAAATGTTTTAATATTATTGATCAGTTATTAATGCTTAATTGTTATTGTCATACTCACATTATTTATGACCCATAACTGCATTCTGGGGTGTTAAGGGGCAGAATAACCAGCTAGGTTGATCCAGTAGTGAGTATAAATCAAATTATCTCCTAAGTGAGTAGAATTGCATACAGGAGATTAGGTAGATCTGACATATAAGATGCCTAGAACTGATTAAAAGATTAATGATTTTGATAGGTTATTGGAAGGGTCCAATAGGTTTTCATAATCACCCCATAAAAACTATGTCATGAGAAATACTATTGGAAGGCTCCAAAATGTTCCTAATGACCCCATGTAAACTATGATTTGAGAGATTTTATTAGAGAATCCAATAGGTTCATAGTAAGCCCATGTAAACTATAATTGAAAGGTTATTGGTAGAAACCAATAGGTTCTCAGTGATCCCATGAAAACTATGAAGTTGGATACGTTGTCACTATGAATTAAGACAGGTTATTAGTCAGCATATATAAATTAATACGTTCATAGAGACTCTAGAAAAACTATAAATTTGGACGGATAGTCAGATAAATTGGGATGGGTAATCTAGGGTATGTTGCATTCTTGCACATCATCATATATTATCATGTTTTAACCATTGTGGATGCAGGAGCATAATATATGGTTATGTATTTTGGTTAAGATACTAGTGGGGTAAAACCCGTTCTGCTTAGCGACGTGGTCTTACTAGATATCTATTTTGTCCGAGATGGTAGGTTATTATTCACACCGGACTTTTGTTTGACCCAAATTTTTTGTCTTTCCCCTTAAAATCTCGGGTTCTCAACATTAATTTGAGTAGGTTGAGAGTAAGAGTTTTTCAGGTTTTTAGTTAGAAGAATAAGCTTCCAAAGACGTGCAGAAGGCAATCTAGCTATTAGGAACTTTATCCATTTTCGCTATGTGATTTGGTATCGTTTATTTGGATGTAATGGCAAAGTTGTATAATTGCCAATATTTAACTCCGATCAACCATGAGGGCATCTTCATATGTCGTTCTTGGAATATTTTATAATAATTATAATTTCTCAAAACATGGGTTTACGAATGGGATATGTAATGAATCTGAAATATCATTTGTGAAATGAGATGTGAAATTTTGTAATTAAACCGTGTTGAAATTTTTTCATATTCATATGCTTCTGATTATTGGTATGATTAACATAACCGCATTTTATCGCTGAGAATTTTAATAACTATGAATAACTGCAACATCTGTAGCAATTAGTTTTGGGCCTCAAAATGAGGGATGTTACAAGTTGGTATCAAAGCATAGGTTTATGATTAAAAGAATTTTAAACCTAAAGAGTTTTTGAAATCATAATCCTAATGAATCAGAGAATACGATTGGGATATGGGATATCATTATAATAACGTACTTGTATTTGCTATATATAAGTATTTATTCCATCTCTATTCTCCCCTCTCTCTTAGATCGTTCTTCTGTATCTTACTAAGGCTCGTATGTAGATTTACAAGAAAGAAAGATATGGAGGTAGGAAACGGAAGAGTGAATCTAGGTGGCGGAAGCACCACAACCAATGGAAATGTTTGTCCCAACACCAGGAGGAAGTAGGATTGACAGGAAAATGGTAATCAAAATGCAAATGCCAATGTAGGTGTTGCGACGCCACTAGTAGATATGGGGACTATGTATCAGTTCTTCGTCAACTTGATGCAAATTGGAGCAGCTACATGGGTAGCTGGAGGAAATGCTACTAATGCGGGAGGAGTTAATCCTGCGGTGCCAGTTGGCATTAACTAAGCCAAAGCGAGTTGAGATTACTCCAGTCTAGGTAGTAAGCCTTTTTAGAGGATTGAGGATGCAATGAAAGTGGAGAAATGGCTGTTATATTATGAAAGGAATTTTGGTGATTTGGGTCTAGATGATGAGCAGAAAAGAAGATTGGCTTCTAAACAGTTGTAGGGAGCCACTTTATTCTGGGAACAGAGTTACCATAGGAGTGCCTGAGGAGGAATTGACTTGGGTGGATTTTCGAAGGAGATTCGAGGAAAGATTTTTATTTGAAGTAGACAAGTCCGCTTTGCTCAGGAAGTTTATGGAATTGGAGCAAGGGGATATGATGGTATTGGAATATTCTACTAAGTTGATAAGCTATCTAGATATGGATACGCTACTATTGATGCCGTGATTAAGAGAAATGAGAAGTTTATCCGAGGGTTGGGGCTGGAGATCGCTAAGGCAACCATGCTGCATCTCAGAGATCCATCGAACATAGTGGTGAAAATGGCTATCCGGAATGAAGAAATGCTTTCTACTTTCGGGAAGGAGTAGTCAGTAGAGACTCAAGGTTCCTAGGGAAAGAAGAGGAAGTTTTTTAAGAAGAATGGAGCTCAGAAGGGCGGAGCTGCCAGGAAAGGGAAAGCTGATGTTGTCTGCTTCAGATGCGATAAGAAAGGACATTAAGCTCATGAGTGTCGGACTAGTAAAGGGAAGAAGGTTGCATAAAAGAAAAGCGTGCAGTGCTTCAACTGTGACCAGATAAGGCACTACAAGAATCAGTGTCCAAAACCAGTCAAAGCCAACAAAGGAAAAGTTTTCTCTTTAGATCCATCATCTTCCAGACCAACTGCTGCTAAGAAAGGAAAGTCTGTGATCAAAGGTACAATTTTGATTCATAGCATACCAGTTAGAGTATTGTTTGATACTAATGCATCACATCCATTTATCTCTCAATGTTTGGTAGATAAGTTATGTTTAGAACCATCATAGTTACTTCCTTAAGGATAGCTAATCCTATAGGAGGGTACGCAACTCTGGGGATGAGATGTGACCATCTAGAGTTTGAGTTGCTAGGTTATACTTTTGCTTGTAGTTTGTATGTATTTGATTTCTCTTGGGGTTATTTTGGGTATGGATTGGTTGAGCAAATATGACTAGGATATCTTACGAGGATAGGAAAATATCATTGAGACGCCCTGATAGTAGTGACCGAATAGTATGCTTAGTTGAGAATACGGGTCTAGAAATTTATGCTTGATTGGGTGCCATAGAAGTAGAAGACAAAATGAATCAGGTTTTAATTGTAAGAGAATTTGCAGATGTTTTTGAGTCGGTCATAGGACTACCATCGAAATGAGATATTGAGTTTTGAATAGATCTTGAACTAGGAGCTGAACTCGTAAGTAGACCACCTTGCTGGATGACACCTACCGAGATGAAGGAGTTAAAGTGCAGCTAGTGGACTTAGAAGGAAAGAGTTTTATTAGACCAAGTAGTTTGCCTTAGGGAGGACCACAGTATTCATGAAGAAACGGGACGGGTCGTTAAGTTTCTATATCGATTATCATAAGTTGAATGAAAATAAAATAAAGAATCGATATCATTTGCGGAGAATTGATGATATATTTGATCAGTTGAGTGGAGCCAAAGTATTTTCCCAATTCTTGGCGACATGATTCCATCAATTGAGAGTGGCAGAGGACAGTATTCCATTGACGACTTTTCGAACAAGGTATGGTTTATATGAGTGGTTGATGATACCATTCAGATTAACTAATGCGCCAACTTTATTTGTGGATTTGATGAACCGAATTTTGCAAGAGCACTTGGATAGGTTCATGTTGATGTTCAATAACGACATTTTGATATATTCTAAGGATGAAAGGGATCATGAGATTCATCTTAGAATAGTGCTTGATACACTGATGTAGCATCAACTAAAAGAGAATTTTTTGACGTGTCCTTTCTAAAAGAAGGAAGTGAAGTTTCTTGGTTATGTAGTTTCAAAGAAAGGATTGTTAGTGGATCCAGCTAAGATCGAAGCTGTTAAACCTAAGACGGTGACCGAGATAAGATGTTTTCTTGGATTAGTTGGCTATTCTCAGAGATATATCAAAGATTCCTCGTGGATAGCAGCGTCATTGACTAAGCTAACCAAAAGGGACGTGCAGTTCATTTGGTTCGAAAAATGTTAGGAAGCATTTCTTAAGTTAAAGCATTTGTTGACCATTGCCTCCATGTTAGTAGTTTCAGATAGGAATCAAGATTTGGTGGTGTATACAGATGCATATGGAACTGGATTAGGAGCTGAGCTATTGCAGAGTGGTAAAGTAATTGCCTATGCTTCTCGGCAGCTCATATCACATAAAGTTAGATATCCGACTCATGATTTAAAGTTGGCCACGATGATTTTCGCATTGAGAGTGTGGAGACACTACCTCTTGGGAGGAGGATTCGAGCTGTATACAGATCATAAGTATTTAAGATATTTATTCTCTCAAAAAAAGTTGAATATGAGACAGCTGGTGGTCTACGGTTCAGAGACTAGTAATATGCTGAATTGGAATTAGTCCAAGGATTAAATTTCCTCATTTCAAGGTATGTTTATAGGCTTTGGCTATAAGGTATAACATGCTCATAAATATTAATTTACATTTATAATGTTTATTTCATATATTATATTGTTAATTAGTGACAATTCCAACATGTAAATATATTGTCGTAATTTTGATTGGTTGTATGTATATGTATATGTGTATGTGTGTGTTAGAAAAAATTATGTTAACATACCTATATGCAGCACGACTCAATATTTTAAAAAAAAATTACTATTTAAATAATTTAAAAAATATATATATACGGTTTATAATTTAAACACTACTATATTGTAACGATCCAAAATTTCGAACACTTCGTATTTGAATTATTTAAATATTTGAATCTTGGATTTAACTTGGATTTAATGTCATTAAAATGATTTAATAAGCTTGTTAACCCCATTTTAAATCATAACTAATAATGGCAAACTTGTTTTGGAAAAATGTTTATAAAATAAATACTTTGAAAAAAATGTTGATAATGTAATCGAAAAGCGTTTTATCGATAAACAGCTTTTTAACCGTCAGAAGTTGATCAGATTTTTTTTTACATACACTTATTTGCTTAAGAAATCTATAAAATGAAATAAAATATTTTTACCATTTATAGAAATAAACCTTTTTGTTGATGTCATGGGTGATGTCATCAAAGATATTATGAAAATAAGCTTCTAGGGAAATACTTAATTCTTAAGTGTTATGTAAAGGAGAAGTGATGGGAGGCGAGCCTTACATGACATGAGAGGAGGGTGGGAAAAAGCTTATGCAACACCATTTGAAGCTTATAAAAGGAGGGGCACATCCATGATAATAAATTCACAAAGCTTGAAATGAAGTAAGAGAATAAAAATGGTGGAAGTGCTTAAGCACTAATCCATTAATACTTCTCTAACATTTTCAAGTCTAAACCAAATAAACTCTAATCTCTTCAAAAAATTCATTAACACCTTATAACACCTTAGGAAGCTTATATCTAAAGTCAAAGTGGAAGGAAAGGGAAGGAGGAGGGGGGATCTTAGATGGGTCTGAGCAATGGAAGAGGATGGGAGGTGTTTCCTTGGTTTGGAAGTGCTAAAGGTTGGATCTTTAGGAGATAGGTGATGGTTAGAAGTGTTCTTGAGTTGGGTTGTGCTTGAGCATATGTTTGGCTTGGATCTAAGTGATTTATCTCACTATCTTATTTGTATATATTGTGTGTGTATATGTTGTGTTTGAATTATAAAGTTATAGTGACATTAACTAATTAAAGTTATAAACTTTGGACCCCACTTGCTTTTGAATGCAAATGATAACTTTATATTGTATAACATCACTTCTATTACCCTCTTAAACATAAGGCATGGCCTTGACATGATTTTTAAATGGTTTCTGGATTGTGTGTTGGATTGAAGTAAGTTTGAATGTGTTTAAAGCGAGAATAGTCATTATAAGTGCACTTTGATATCTCTTAACTTTAACTTGTATAATTGGACATTTATGA
The DNA here is from genome assembly GCA_030737815.1 of Allium fistulosum. Classification (NCBI taxonomy): domain Eukaryota; kingdom Viridiplantae; phylum Streptophyta; class Magnoliopsida; order Asparagales; family Amaryllidaceae; genus Allium; species Allium fistulosum. The sequence continues at coordinate 789,285,036 of CM060902.1, read as the reverse complement.
TATTAACTTGGGATAATTTGATTTTGTTATTCCCTACACCTATTTTGGTGTATTGGACAGTAAATAAATGGTTTGGAAAGTTATAGCAATTGTGAACCAAAGTTGTGAAGTTAGAATAAAAATGTGGTTATAAATACACTTTGTAAATATAGTCTGTTTTCGGGAATTTTTATAAATATTTTTGAAGATATTCTTAGAGTTTATTTCCATGGTTTTTAATTACCATAAGGGTACAACTTACTATAAAAATTTCTAGTCTTAATCATTGGTTAAAGTGGTTAAAACTAGTCACAAAGATCGTGCTTTTCAATGTTGTTTTTAACAAGGACTTTTAATAGCATTTATAAATGTTGTAGTAAGTCTCTTATGGTTTTAAGTGTTTAAAAATGATATTTAAATTTGATAATTTTCTCAAATATTTTTAGATATGTTTTCAAACATTTTTAAGTATATTAAAGTTGGTTTGAAGTTTAGATATACTATTAATAATTACATATGTATTTTCAAAGTAAAGAGGTTTTATAATATAAAACATATTTTTCATCAAATTATAAATTAGTTATTTTCAAGTAATATTTTATATAAATATTTAAAACCTATTTACAAGTATTTTTAAAGTACATATAAGTTTTGAAAAAGGTAATCGACTCGGCTTAACACTAAATGCCGACGAGGTAGACTTCTCTATTTGTGAGAGTTAAGATTGATGTCGAGTAGGGATGGAGAAATAGATCTCTAACCTATAGGCCTCCATCTTAAACGAGGAATTGTTAAGTTGGAATGTCGAAAACATGTTAATCTTATTATTTACTTATTTGCTTGAAAAGTAATTAACTTAACTTAATGCTAAAAGCCGATGAAGTAGGCTTCTCTATTTGTGAGAGTTAAGATTGATGTCAAATAGGGATGAAGCAATAGAGCTCTAACCTACTGGCTTCTCTCATAAACAAGGAATAGTTAAGCCAGGAATGTCGAAAATGGGTTAATCATATTTTTTGTTACTTGTCTATGGAAATCATTAATACTATACCTAACACTAAAAGCCGACGAGTAAATTGTTTGCTTGTGAGATTCAAGAATGAAGTGTCTAGGCAAGGCTTTGATGCAACCAGTGCTCTAACTTTTCTAGCTTCAGTCTTGGGTGAGGAATAGTATAATTGAAATGTCAAAAACAAGTTAAGTATGCGAACATTAATTTGTATAAGCAATTGTTTTAACTAGGTAATCGCTTAGTCGACTATCGAACTTAACCAAATAGTATCTTAGATCTTTAAAAGAATGTTTTAAAGATAAGTATAAGTGAAATGGTTTTGGGTTTGCAGTGATGATGTTTAAATGACATTAGTTTTAAACCTTTTTGAATGGATTTGTGAAAGTACTTTGACCCTTAAAATGGATGTTTTAAAGGAAATTATAAGCAAGGAACCTTATGGAAAAAGATAGAAAAAGCAAAAGGTTTAAAGTAATAAATCTTGTTAATGATTTGTGAATATATTTATACCATATGAGATAAGTATATGAATTCTTTTTGAAGTATCGAAAAGAGTATAAATGAATAACAGAAATTAATAAGCAATGTTTTATTAGATAAAAGAAGTTTAACTAATAAAATAACTTTTAATTAATAAAAGATTAATTAAACAAAAAGGGGATTAGAAGTCGCTTATGTGACTTAATCGTGCTTTGTGTGACTTGATCATGCTTTATATGTTTACTCGTTTATAGAAAACATTTATTCGTATACTGAGCACTGAAATCCGATGATGTAGGCTTGTCTATCTGTAGGAATTAAGATTGATGTTTGTGTATGGATATGAGCAATAGAGCTCTAACCAACCGGCTTCACCCTAGATCGAGGGATAGTGTGAGATAAAAATATTGAAAACGTGTTTAAGTACACAAGACTTGGTTTTCATATCCGATCGTTCTCATTAAAGTTGAATATGACCAAATTTGTCGATTCAGTCTTGAAGAGATCGGGATCAGAAGTGTTTTACTTATCGAAAACCACTTCGGTACTGGGATACGTATTCTATCTCTTGGAAGTTGATATGTTCGAGATGCTAGATTCTATGTATGGTTTTAAGATCTATTTGAGATGTGGGAATCAAATTAGGGATTCGTGTTATGTTCAAGTGATGAAGACTCGTGTGAAAGATGTAGAACGTGACCCCAACATCGAAAATGGCTAAAAATAGAGTAGGCTTCACAATCTAGGATTTGGCTGACCCACGATGGGGTATATCAACTCCATATTTAGAGAATGCTTATCGATGTTGTGTGTGGGAGTTGATGGTACTTGGTTCCATGTGGTTTGGGTTTGCTCGTTCGAGCGTGGGCCAGTTGTCTTTTCCATATGGTATATTTTATCTAGGGATATATGTCGGTCCGAATGTAACTTCTGATCCTTGTGCATGGAGATTGGATTTCAGCTTGACCGAAAAAAATCTCCATGGAGAATCCACTATGCGATTGTTCCTTATCAATTTCGATTGTACCCTCTAAAATGCTGTTGAATGCAACCAATATAACCATTCCAACTATTTTCTTATTTATATTTTTCATCCTAGACATTATCTAATATATCACCTTATGTACTTATTGGATGGTGGTAATTTTGAGGGGATAACCATTATGGTATTCCATGTAGTCTCAAAAGTACTATTATATGCTAGCTACATATTTCTTGAGTTTTTCATACTAAACTTATGTCTCACACTTGGTTTTTGTTTTCCCTAAATTCCTTGCATACCATTTCGAGTAGTTTGAGAAATGCAGGTTTTCGTTAATGTTCTTTAGAGCTTGAGAAGACGAGCTGGATGTTTCACTTACCATATTATTCTTATTTTCGCTGCATTACTATATTGTACATATCAGCATTTGTGAGGACGGTTGGTTATAATTGTCCAAGTTAATGATAGTACTTAGGTTTTGTAACTTTGAAATTTCTATATCAGAGTAACCCTTTGTACTGTTCTTTCGATATTATATATTATCATTTCGTTTGTGAGATTCTGATGTTGTGTTCTCTTCTTTCTTGTTCTATTTATTGTTGTTTTATTTTACCTTAACTTTTCGCCTTTTCGGCACATAAATACTATGGATGTATTAATATCAACATTTCAGAGTCCAAAATTTGAAACGTTACATATGGTATCTGAGCTGAAGGTTAAGCGAGAACCTTAGCTTTAGTTGGGTATAACTCATTAGAGATAGGTTGAGCGACACCCTAGGGTGAGTTGAGTGTATTATACATATGAGAGCGTATTTGTAATTGCTATAAACGTATACCTTGAAAGTAATTATAACTACAAAAATTAAAGATCTTATATACGCTAACTTATATAAGTGTGAAATTGTTAAAGTATAATTTAATTAATGTAGGGGTTAATGATGTTTATCTATTATCCCTCGTTAATTAGTTTAGTTATGCTCGGCCAGTTTATGAGCATTGACTATATCTGTTGATTGTTGATTTATGCTTGACTAGTTTATGAGTAGTTTGTCCTTTTCGCTGCATGAGTTGGGTAGACAATATTTATAGATACATTGAAATGAACACCTTGTGAATTTAGTTTCACATTTTGACTATAAGGCGCTTGGTGGCAATTTTGGGTTAAAAGTTAACTTTAGTAAAGGATGTTTATTTTAAGCTGAGAAAGATAAGATATTTTGGGGATTAACATTTGTGAAAAAAAATTATATAAGAAAGTGATTTTATATAAGTATGGTTCATAAAACATGGTTTATAAACAAGAAGGATTTAGTTGATATTTTGATAACTTAAATCCTGGTGTCTTTGAAAATGTTTTTTTCAAGATTTGTAGAAAATAATAGTAGTATTATTTGAAAGTAGGTATTTGGAAAATTGGTTTATGAAGTTAGGATCATGATACTTAGTAATATTTATGAAGTATTTGATACCTTTTTGAAATGATTTTGGTTAAGTCCGTTAGGCATGAATTAGATGTACTGAACTCGCTTCTGTCGCTTGAAAATAATTCTGGTGATGACTCCGACATCATCGACATTTATTTTCAGGTTTCTAAGTGGGGGATGCTACAGGGTTGTTTTAATAAAATGGATTTTGATTTTATTCCAAAGGTATGAGTTGTTATACAGAAGATATATGTATGTATTATTATTTCAAAACGATTTGGAATAAAACCTTAACGTTTAGTTCTAAAGTTGTTTTCTTTGGAAGGAAATTTGATATGAACTTTTTAATATGGAAAAGTTTGATATGTATACAATGTAGGGTGCCCATGTGGTAGTGGCATAGCCCAGAATAAATGATGAAACCTTTTCATGTTTTCCCTTTTATGGGTAAAGTGTGTTTAATAAATTATTGAAATTTGTTAAGATATTTATATACACATGTAGCATATGCATTGGTATTGTATGTATGTGCATCATGTTATGATATTTTTTGGTTCATTTGTTAAAATGAAATGGATTTTTCGGTGAATTTTGACAGTCAGAAACTTCCGAATCATTATTGAACTTAAAAAAAGTGTTTTGTGAAGATATAAAATTTTAGTTTATATAACACTTGAATTGAGAAGGAAGTAAGTTAAAACAAGTTTTAAAATTTTGAACATCCTTGTTAAGTAAATTAAATTTTATGTTTTGTATACACTCTTAGAATGTAGTAGAGTATTATACAAATATGCACTTAAGTTATAATTGTTTGTAAACTTGAAGTTATGTTTTATGAAATGACTCACAAATGATTTTAGTATTGAATGAAACATAATATTTGTATAAAAGAATATGATAAATGATATTAGTATAGTTGAGAAATCAATGGGATAAAATACGTAAGTTGTACGTAGATCATTTTATTCCCATGATTGTTCTTGATCCAATATTCGAGTACATAATTTCAAGGTGATTTACACTAGTCCGAACAAGGATTTTTCAATAGATTCTTAATGATGAATACTTGATACAAATTTTTGATAAGATCCCAAAGTTTTCTATCATAATGTACAACTATCTTAGGGGAATGAATGTTTCTAATCAAGGAACCAGACCAGAGTTCGCGTTAGAGAGGTCAAATGATCTATATTAGTTAGGAAGTAAAATTTATGTGATCGAGCAAGTGATCAGAATTAATATTGCATATGGATGGTCCATGTGCATCATATGAAAATTAGTATATTGGCATACTATGTTTTGTTGGCTTATGGAGAGTGTAGGTGATTACTCTTCGATTAGTTATGAGGTAGCATGAATAATCATCTAAGTAGTAACCTAAGGTTGTTGGACACATGTTGCGCTTAGTAAACTGTTCATCATCCTTGTGAGATGAAAGGGTTTGTGAAACTGGACAATCCGAGAGCTATGTTTGCTAGTGATTGAATACTTTTGAGTATTTATATTTGGTTGTTTCTTTTTTTGCTTGTGTTGGAATTTCGAGGACGAAATATTCAAATAGGAGAGAATGTAACGACTCGGAATTTCGGACACTTCGTATTTGAATATCAGAATTATTTAAATATTTGAATCTTGGATTTAATGTTATTAAAATGATTTAATAAGTTTTTAACCCCATTTTAAATCATAACTAATGATGGCAAACTTGTTTTGGAAAAATGTTCACAAAAATAAATACTTTGAAAAAATATCGGTAATGTGACCGAAAATCGTTTTATCGATAAACAACTTTTTAACCATCAGAAGTTATTCAGATTTTTTTTACATATACTTATTTGCTTAAGAAATCTATAAAACGAACTTTTTTTACCATTTATGGAAATAAACTTTTTGGATGATGTCATGGGTGATTCCATCAAAGATATTATGAAAATAAGCTTTTAAGAAAAGACTTAACTCTTAAGTGTTATGTAAATGAGAAGTGATGGAAGGTTAGCCTTACATGAAATAAGAGGGGGGGTGAAAACAAGCATATGCAACATCAATTGAAGCTTATAAAAGGAGGGTAACGTCCTTGATAATTAATCAAAAATTCACAAAGCTTGAAATGAAGTAAGAGAATAAAAATAATGGAAATGCTTAAGCACTAATCCACTAATTCTTCTCTAACCTTTTCAAGTCTAAACCAAATCAGCTCTAATCTCCTCCAAACTTTCACTAACACCTTAAGAAGCTTAGATCTAAAGTCAAAGTAGAAGAAATGTAAAGCATGATGGGGGTTCTTGGATGGCTCGTGAGCAATGGAAGAGGAGGGGAGGTGTTGCCTTGGTTTGGAAGTGCTAAAGGTTGGATCTTTAGGAGTTTGGTGATCGTTAGAACTGTTCTTGAGTTGGGATGTGCTTGAGCATTTTTTAGCTTGGATCTAAGTGCGTTATCCAACTATCTTGTTTGTATATATTGTGTATATATATGTTGTGTTTGAATTATCAAGTTAAAGTGACATAATTAACTAATTAAAGTTATAAACTTTGGACCACTCTTGCTTTGAAAGCAAATGATAACTTTATATTATAAAACATGACTTTTATTACCCTATTAAACATGTGGTAAGGCCTTGACTTGATGTTTAAATGGTTGTTTGGATTGTGTGTAGAATTGAATTAAGTTTGAATGTGTTTGAAGTGAAAATAGACATTATAAGTGCACTTCGATATTTCTTAACTTTAACTTGTGTAAATTGGATATTTATGATCTTGACTTGGGATAATTTGATTTGGTTGTTCTCTGCACATATTTTGGTGTATTGGATAGTAAAGAAATGGTTTGGAAAACTATAGAAATTGTGAATCAAAGTTGTGAAAGTTAGAAAAAAAAATATGGTTATAAATACACTTTGTAAATATATCCTATTTTCGGGAATTTTAATAAATAAATTGGAAGATATTCTTAGGAGAATTATTTCCATGGATTTTAAGTACCCTAACTGTAGTACTAATTATAAAAATTTCAAATCTTAAACCACTGGTTAAAGTGGTTAAAACTAGTCACAAAGATCGTGTTTTTAATGTTGTTTTTAAGAAGGACCTTTAACAGCATTTATAAATGCTACAGTAAGTCGCTTATGGTTTTAAGTGTTTAAAAATGATATTTAAATTTGGTAATTTTCTCTAATACTTTTAGAGATATTTTCAAACATGTTTTGAAGTGTATAAAATTTGGTTTGAAGTTTAGATATATTTTTAATAATTATATATATATTTTTAAAGTAAAGAGGTTTTATTATGTAAAACATGTTTTTCATCAAATTATAAATTAGTTATTTTCAAATAATATTTTGCATAGATATTTGAAACCTATTTACAAGTATTTTTGAATTACTTATTGGTATTGAAAAAGGTAATCGACTAGGCTTAACACTAAAAGCCGATGAGGTAGACTTCCTTATTTGTGAGAGTTAAGATTGATGTCAAGTAGGGACAGAGCTATAGAGCTCTAACCTATCGGCTTTCCTCTTGAATGAGGAATAGTTAAGTTGGAATGTCAGAAACATGTTAATCATGTTGTTTACTTATTTTTTTGAAAAGTAATTAACTTTGTTTAACGCTAAAAGCCGACGAAGTAGGCTTCTCTATTTATGAGAGTTAAGATTGATGTCGAGTAGGGACGGAGTAATGGAGCTCTAACCTACCAGCTTCCCTCTTTAACTAGGAATAGTTAAGCCAAGAATCTCGGAAATGGGTTAATCATGTTGTTTGTTACTTGCTAATGGAAATCATTAATACCATACCTAACACTAAAAGCTGATAAGTAGACTTATCTATTTATGAGATTCAAGAATGAAGTGTGTAGGCAAGGCTTTGATGCAACCAATGCTCCAACTTACCTGGCTTCACTCTTGGGCGAGGAATAATATAAGTTAAAATGTCAAAAACGAGTTAAGTATACGAACATTAATTTGTATAAGCAATTGTTTTAACTTAGTAGTCACTTAGTCGACTATCAAATTTAACCATATATTATTTTGGATCTTTAAAAGAATGTTTTAAAGAAAAGCATAAGCGAAATGGTTTTGGATTTGTAGTAACAAGTTTAAGTAACATTAGTTTTAAATCTTTTTTGATGGATTTGTAAAAGAACTTAGATCCTTAAAATGGATGTTTTGAAGAAAATTATATGTAAGGAATCTTTTGGAAAAAGGTAGAAAAAGCAAAAGGTTCATAGTAAGAAATCTTGTTAGTGATTTGTGAATATACTTATACAATTTGAGTTAAGTATATGAATACTTTTTGAAGTATTGAAAAGAGTACAAATGAATAGTAGAAATTGATAAAAAAAATTCTTTGGACAAAAGAAGGTTCATTAATAAAAGAGGTTTTAATTAGTAAAAGATTAATTAAACAAAAAGGGGATTAGAAGTCGTTTATTTGACTTAATTGTGCTATGTGTGACTTGATCTTGCTTTGTATGTTTACTCGTTTATGAAAAACATTTAAGTCACATACTGAGCACTAAAAGCTGAAGAAGTAGGCTTGTATATTTGTGGAAATTAAGACTGATGTTCGTGTAAGAATATGAGCAATAAAGCTCTAACCAACTGGTTTCACCCTTGATCGAGGGATGGTGTAAGATGAAAATATCATAAACGCGATAAGTATATGAGACTTGGTTTCCATATGCGATCGTCCTCATTATTTTTGAATATGACCAAATTCGTTGATTCAATCTTGAAGAGATCGAGATCAGTAAAACATTTACTTATCGAAAACCACTTTAAGACTGAGATACGTGTTCTATCTCTTACAAGTGGATATGTTCGAGATACTAGAATCCATGTATGGTTTCGAGATCTGGTCGAGATGTAGGAATCCCATTTGGGAGTCGTGTTCATTTCGAGTAATGAAGAATTGTGTGAAAGATGTAGATCATGACCTCGACATCGGAAATTGCTAAAGACATAGTAGGCTACACAATCTGGGGTTTTCTTGACCCTTGACGGGGTATATCAACTCCATATCTAGTGTACGCTTATCGATATTGCGTACGACTGTTGATGGTACTTGGCTCCACGTGGTTCGGGTTTGCTCATTCGGGTGTGGTCCATTTTTTTCCTTATGGTATATTTTATTTGGAGATATACGATGCTCGAAAGGTAACTTTTGATCCTTGTGCATGGAGATTGGATTTCGACTTGATCAAAGGGATCACCGTGGAAAATCCATTATGTGAGCATTTCTTATCGGTTTTGATTGTACCCTCTAATACGTTGTTGAATGTAACCAATATAACCATTCTAGCTATATCTGGATTTATATTCTTCACCGTAGACATTATCTAATATATCACCTTATGTACTTATTAGATGGTGGTATTTTTTAGGGGATAACCGTTATGGCATTCCATGCGGTCTTAAAACTACTGTTATATGCTAGCCACATATTTTTGGGTTTCTCAAACCAGACTTATGTCTAACGCTTGGTTTTTGTTTTCCCTAAATTCCTCGCATACTCTTTCGAGTAGTTTGAGGAAGCCAGGTTTTCGTTGTTGTTCTTTGGAGCTCTAGAAGATGAGCTGGATGTTTCACTTACCGTAGTTTTCTTATTTCCGCTATATTACTATATTGTACATATCAGCATTTGTGAGGACATGCAGTTATAACTGTCCAGACTGATGATAATACTTAGGTTTTGTAACTCCGAAATTTCTATATCGGAATAACTCTTTGTGCTATTCTTTTGATATTATATATTACTTTTTCGCTAGTGAGATTCTGATGCTGTGTTCTCCTCTTTCTTGTTTTATTTTCTTTTCTTTTACCCTGACCTTTTGCCTTTCCTGCACATGAGTGCTCGACACGTGAATATCATGGATGTATTAGTGTCGACATTCGGAGGTCGAAAAGTCGGGATGCTACATATATATTTATGTAAAATATGGAAATATAATTTCATACATAATGTTTAATGGTCATAATATTTTCGATAGGATGAATATAATTTTATATATTTATATATTATTTTAAATAATATTTAAATTAATTAATTATATAAATAATTAAATAAATTCATATATATTATAAAATATATTTTATAGTTTATAAAATTATCTTAATACATATTATACTCTCGATTGAAAATAAAAAATAATTTTTTTATTTTTAAATATTTAAATATAAACCGTAAATAAGTAAATTTTCAAATTATAAAATTTTCGTCTAAACTTTTGCTAGAAATTTAAAATTCATAATTTATTTTGAAAAATTAATTTTTTTTAACAATTTTAATAAATTTGTATAGTTTTATCAATATATATATATATATATATATATTTGTGTGTGTGTATTTTAAAATTAAAATAAAAACTATCTTGAGCCATGCGCAAAACCTGCTAGATATATATTTAAATATAAATTATTTTTCGATTTTTATTTGTATTAATATATATATCAATTATTATACATGTATATAAGTATTTAATACATACATATATATATATATATAATAAAAAAATTATATTCATACATGTATGTTTTTGGCATTATAGCAAAAAAATTGTTTAATATATTTTATAAATGATTTAAACATATTCATATGCTTATAAATATCATATTGTTAAAAAATATTTATTTATGTTTATATATAAATGTTTATATATTTATACAAAATTATATATAAATAAAAATTTAATATATATATATATATAATGTAATATTTTATTTATAAGATCAAAAGTATATATAAACATATATTTGGATAATATATTTGTATATTGGATGTGCTAACGTATCCGTTGCGATGTAAACCCCAACATCTACACACAGGCATGTTATACCTTACACGGAATGATATGTTGCACATGCATACACATACATATGTGTATATGACATACATATATATATATATAACATAACATAAATTAAATAATACTATATCATTTTATAAATTTAAATAAAATAAAATAAAAGATTCTATTTAAATAAAATTTAGAAATGTTCTAAATAAACTAAAATTCATAGGCCCAATAAAGTTCCAATATATAAAAAAATTGAAATTCATCCATAACTTACGCTGTAGTTTGGCCTAGTTCAACAAACCCAACACCCAATGGTCTGCTACATCGAAAATAGATGCAGTCAACACATCATCAGAAAGAACCTTCTCCGCCGCAATAGATGAAGAACCATCTGCTTTATTTCTCTTTCTCAAATCATGGTAATCTTTCTTCCAGTGGCCATGCTTCTTATAATGATAATACTTGTTATCTCTAGATTTTCCTTCAAACCACTTCTGGGCTTCCTCATCTTGGAACGCTCTTTGAAATTATTCTCCTTCTTCTTCTTTCTTCCTCTCTCTTTACGAACAACCCCTAACTACTACTAGCTTCTCCACTTTCACTCTATGTTTCATCTGATCCCTCATCTCTTCACTCAGGAGCCCCGTGTTCACATCTTCTAATATCAACATGCTTCTACCTAGATCAAGCGTTTAGCAAATACCATGTATCGCTTTTGAAGAGAGCATAATACCACCATAGCCTTTTAGTTTTCATCCACATTCAAATCAATAGCTTTCATTTTCATCATCAAGTCATCAAAGAAATTAAGATATGATTTCATTGATGTGCCTTTCCACATCGTATAGATAAAGAAAGTCTTCAACAAAATTAGGCCATTCGTGAGAGACTTCTTCATGTAAAGGTCCTTTAATTTCTTCTACAAGTCTCTAGCAGTAGTTTCACTACTAATCTCTTAGATGATGTTTCACCCATGGTCAATTGAAGGTAGAAAAGGCTCATTCTTCTATCTCTTTCCTTTCTGTACACCCAAATTATTAAGTCATCGTTGGACAATGAAGAAGGAGAATTACAAAAGACAAAGTCCTCGTGAAACAATGCAGGGAAGCCATTGTCTGATGATAATCAAATGCCTTCATGATATTAAGATAGGAGCTTTCATGGAACAACTTACAGAAGTTTTCGAGTGATGTCTTTTAACATAAAAAAATGAAGCCTTCGTGATATATTATGAAAACATCAAATTCATCGTGAAGTTTCCATACTCTTGTCATGTAGAATCATAATGAGGGAAGTCAGAGCCATTGTGGGGAATCTTATAAAATCATTACATAGTTATTATAGCAATTATTATACAGTTCTTAGAGAGGTCGTGAGACAAAGCCATGAAGCCATCATGAAGAATTCTCATGGGCCATCGTGGAGTGTTTCTTAAAGATATTAGGGAGTGTTCCTATGAAAGCCATCGAAGGGTGGCTGATACCACCACTCGACAAGAATCAAAGCCTTCGTGAAAAATTAAAGTGGAAGCCTTTGTAGAGCAATTTGAAGAAAGCGTTCGCATGGTAACTTTGAACATGAAAGAATAGAGCCATCGTGATATGTTTATTGAAGCCATTGCAATAAATAGAACTAAAGTCAACATGAACATTCTACACTCCCATAATATGAGTCATCGTGTAGAATTCCATAAAGTCGTTACATGTTATATTGAAGCTGTGACATCCCGGAAATTTTGACGATATCAATTTAATAATCTGCGGTAGAAATTAAATTGATATGATAATAACTGTTAATAAAATGTGAATTTGATTTATAATTTTCCTCTGAATAGATGTTTAACTGATAATTTATATTTTAAAGGCTAATAAATTGTTTTCTGTTTATAATCTATATATAAATTTATATATATTGTAAATAGATAAGATCTGATTTGAATTTTAATAAAAGAAGATATATTTTCTTATTTTAATATTTTGGTAATTTTAGTGTGAATTAATATATATATCTTTTTAAAAGCTATTAAATAAATAGTCTGTTGATTTTAATATATATACAGGGTAAGTTAATTTGTTTAAAATTGATTTTTACTTAAATTTAAATTTAACAAAGGTGGTTTGTTCTTTTTAAATATAGAATTGATATAATATGAGTAATTTATTTATATAGTGATAATATCTTTTATAAAATCATTTTATTTTTGATAATGAGTTTATTTATTTTTATAGAGATAATTTCTTTGTAAATTATTTTAATTTGATAAATATTTTTGTGAATAGATTTTTAAATAGGAATTGTTATATATATATATATAATTGGAAAGCTATAGTTTGAAGTTTCAAGTAAAATCTTTGTTTAAGTTTTAAAATAAAATAAGCTTTATAAATATTAAACTTAAGTATAAATCAAATGTATGATCTTAACAAATAGAAAGAAAAATCTATAAACATAAGAACAAAATAAAAATCTATAAAACATAAGTATAAAAAGGAACATAAGATATAAAGATACAAGTTAACATTTTAACTATAATAACCATAACAACTTTCAAATAAAAACTTATGTAAAGTAGTAGGCAAATAAATACCTGTAGTGTTTGAAATGCTAAGGTTAAAACAAAGTATAGAAATAATATGCAGATAGATAGAAATGCAAAGAACAAGTAAAAGTAAAGGTGCTTGTATGTAACCTGAACATAACTAAACTTTTTCTTTTCTTTTAAAATAGCAAGTAAAATATGAAACAAGTTAGTATGCAGACAAGCTAAAGTATTCGAAGCTAGGCAAGATAACAAATTACAAGTGTGCAGGCTGAAGCAATAAAACAAGGCGAATAACAAAAGTAAAACCAACACTTAGAAATTTTGTACAGGCAACAAAATTTAAAAGCTAAAGTAAATATACAACATGTTTTGGCTTGTAAAACAAGATTCAAGCAAAGTAGAAATATCTATGACATATGTAGTATAAAATAATCAAAATGGGAGACATAAGTACAATACCATTTAATGCTTCATATCTCAAGAGCATACCAAAGTCTATTCGAACTGGTTCCAAAATCATTTCAGCCTCCTATTCTAAAAGAAAATCTATGGCAAATATGAAAATGCTTGTACCTGAAGCATTACTTGACCAGATATCACCTACCCTATACAAACTCCTCTATATTATTTCATATTTGTTTTCGTTTAACACTGCAAAACCAGAAAAAGAAAATATAGTAAACCATTTCTTTTGCAAACTAAAACAACAATTTCAAAACAACAAAAGGGAAGGTGATGGGAAGATCAAGCAAAGCCTTCTCAGTTTTCAAGATGTAAACTGTTTCAAGGCAAAGCTCTGTTCTTTTGCAAAAACTAAGGTGAGTAACAATTTTTGGTTAAAAACTACTTAAATGCAAGATGGTTGCATGTTTATATCTGACTATTGATATGTTTATGTGATTGCATATGTAAAGTGCCTGAGTAATTATAAATGTATGTGTGTTCAGGGACTATATTTGTAGCTCCTCTGGTTGTTTTCAAATTTCAGCTTTGATTCAAAAAAAAAAAAAGAATTGATTTTCATAATAATTTCAAATTTAAAAAGCTCTTTCCTTTATATAAATTTTGTTTTAGGAAATAGATGATATGTACATTTATTTAAAGAAATTTTAAAGTGAATTTACACTAGATTAATGTTTAAATCATTAATCACTTTAAATCTTAAATTTAGAAAGGAATTTGGAATTTAAAATGTGGAAATGTTAATTAAGTCATTTATTAAGGAATTAACTACTATAGAAATAAATTAAATAGTGAAGTAATTAATAAATTAATTAGAGAATGACTTATTTATATTAAGTTGTAATTAAAAAGAAATTTTAAAGGGAGAAATCAAGTAATTGTTTAGTTAACAAATCAATTAACTAAGGATTTTAAATTGATTTATAAATGTGATAAATATTGATAATAATTAGATGAATTAATTTGGATAATTCATTGAAACTGTTAAATGAATATTTAACAAAAGTAATTAAAGGGTTATTATCTATTGGAACTAAATTTGAAGATATGATTGATTGAATAAATTTAGTTTAATCAAATTTATAAATCATTTAATAACCTGATAAGTAGATTTACTCGGTGTAATTAATGAAGCAGAGTTTCTTAGAGAAGTAATTAGAGGGTAATCACTGGATGTGATTTATGTAAGTTGATGTGTAGATAAAGTAATGTGGGAAATTACTTTTGTAATTAATCGAGGGATTAATAAATGAAGATAATTAATTATGGGATAATTAATTTAATTTATAAGTAATTAAAGAGAGTTAATTACTGGTGTTATTAATCAGGGTGATTAATAATTGTTTAGTTTAAAGATTAAATTACTTAAAGTAATAAAGTAGTTTAATTTACAAATTAATGATATGATTTTAAAATGTTTAACTAAGTAATAATTAATAATGAGGTAATTAATTAATGTAATTAATTAAGAATAAATGTAGTTAATTATATTTAATTAATAAATGAAGTAATTAAATGTTAATTACTATGAATAATTTAATAATTCATTTGTGGAATTAAATTAAGACTAATTACTTATTGTAATTAGAAAAGGGTTGTATAAGCAGGATTTATAAATGTGGTAGTTAATTTAATTTACTTTAAATTAATCAGTGAGAGGAGTAATTAATTTAATTCATTTTAATTTAATTATAGTTGTGAATGATAAATCATTGCTTATGAATGGTACTGATATCCCATTGATTGATTGATTGTGATCTCAGATATGAGACGAGTGATATCTGTTGTGATTTGGATGCTTATCTGAGATATTATTGATTATCTGTTTATGGTGATGTTGTGATATCCATTGTTATATTGTGACTTATCTATCTGTGTTGATATAGATAATTGAATTGAATTGTTTTAACTTTAAAAACAACTTGGCCTTAAAAGACACGTTTTGGATTTCGATGAGACCGGGATCGGGTTTCCGTATACCGGGATTCCAGGTCTGGAAACCCGAATACCACATCGATCCAAATTAACGTTAGGTCGTGAAATTCAAATGGAGCAAGTGAAGACTCGAGGTATAAGAACTATTCGTCAGTATAACTCTGTGGGTGATTCCGTAATGAGTTTGACGGAGATAGTACTTATAGATTCGAGATGGTGATTCAGAATGCAAGGGTTATTATCGTTAACTCTGAGGGTGATTCCAATACGAGTGTAACGAGATAATGCCTTCGGTTTCGTTCGAACCCGGAACGAACTTGTATGGATTGAATGCTTTCAGCACATCGTCAGGTGGACGATGAGCATTCTAAGTGATGAGTTCTGATAAAGGTAATCGTGACCTCAAGCCTCATCAACCGGGAATGGCTAAAACAGGGGAGGTGCAGCAAGGCTTCGTGGGTAGCCCCCACTTGAGAGCAGGATATACCCCTGTCTAGAAGTCCCTTTTATTCGGTTTGTGGGCAGTTGATTCGCGACAACTGCTGGGGTTGTTTCGTTTGGAACTGTTCAGTAAGGAATGGTTCCGGCCTTGTGTTGCAGGGGAGCGGGCGTACTCCTCGGTACGGTGATCTAGGCCACGTACTGTGACGGGCGGTACCCCAGTAGCCCAGCCATTGTATGGAATCCAATCTCCAATAAGCGCCGTACGTTTTGATTGTGCCTAACTATGTTGAAATGTGAGATGTAAGCATTTCAGCTATTTTCTATTTACTTGAAAACCCTAGACACTATTATAATATCACTGGATTTCCTATAAAATGTTTTGGTTAGCGTAAGGTAAAAAAATTTCCATGTTTATGTGTGGGAAGTCTTACGTGATACCTTTGTTTCAAATTATTTTCAAAGTTAAACAACCTTACCCTGTTACTCATACCAGACCCATGTCTGACCCGAAGTTTATTTCTGTTTTTCATAAACTCTCGGGTACCCAAATTTTTACGGGTAGCCAAGGGATTCAGGTTAGCTTTGACGAATACTGGAGGAGCAATGGAGCAGGAGGCTTCAGCGTATAGATATATATTGGTTCCGCTGTGTTAGTGTTTATTCTATATTCCGCTGTGTTGTATCTCTGTGATGTGTGAGTTGTATTAACTAGACAGGTGTTTATAACTGTCTAGTTTGTGATGTATTGTCTGTGTAGCTCTGATGTATATGATACTATGTAATATTTATGTGATATATTATATTTTATTCGTTCCGCTGTTGAGATTCTGTTGTTGTTTCTTCTTCTTCTCTATCTTTTCTACTTTCTCACCTCTTTCTTTTCTTAAAAACGATACGTCTTCCTAGGCATAGGAAGTAGGGTCGTGACAGAAGCTATCATGAAAGTTCTTGAAGCGGTCACTGGACAAGGTAAAATAGCCATCCTGGGGAGTTCTATGTGGCCATCGCGTGTTATCTCTAATTGAAAAACAAAGGCAATCAAATCGTCGTATGCTGGAAAATCATCACATGCTAACATCTAAATAATAAAACAAGGTTATCTTGGGAAGTTTACTAATGCCAATGTGTACTATATTTGGATGATGAATCAACGTGGTCGTGGGAAGTTCTAGAAGGCCATTATAGGTTGTAGAGTACACCTTCAAGTGATAAATCCATGCTATCATGATGAATTAGAGCTATCTCTTGTCATTTTGAAACAACAAGTTGAAGCCATTATGTAAGGTTCCAAGAAAGCCATCACGTACAATCTTGAATCAGAAAACATCATGGAATAAGTGTGCCACATGCCATTTTGATCATGTGCCATGTGGACTACTCATGACCGTTAACTTCTCATAGAGTGCCACATGTCAAGAATATAACAGCTCAAATTCTCTATAAATAACATGCACCCCACCTAGAAAGGGGTCGAATTTCTCAAGTCCTCCTCCTCCACTATGTTCATAATTTTTCTACTTTGTAAAGAAAGCTTGGAATTTAAGATCACTACAAGAAATTTGATTTTTAGTGGCGCACAAAAAACGCTACAAAAAGTTTTGGTGGCGTTTTGATAAACGCCGCTAGAAAACATGCGACTAAAAATCCATGATTTTTTGTTGCATTTATTTTAACGCCACTACAAATGTATTTTTGGCAGCGTTTTTCAAACGCCACCTTAAATTTTTTGTAGCGTTTAAAAAACGCCACCAAAAGATTTTTTGGCGCTACTAATAGAATTTCCAACTTTACTCCTGTTTTACGGTTGCATTTACTCAACGCCACTATATATATTTCGGTAGCGTTTTTGAAACGCTACTAAAAGTTGTTTATTATTTTACACCATTTTTTCATGCTATTATTTCATGTTAATGGTCTATTTTGGTTCTATTATATCAATCAACAATCACTCACATAATCATCATATTCAAATAAGTTAAAAAACACATTAACCATATAATCAAATAAAATATCCATAACCATTCCAATACAATACAATAGTTTTCGACAAAATGACCTAACTCACATACAATAACCATTTGTATACAAATTTACACATCGGGTACTAATAAATGTTATATCTAACTAGTGCTAGCAAAAGGTTTGATTACCCATAATTCTTTGTTGCATACACAAGTGAAAGCTAGCATCATCAAGTCCAAATTTGCTCTCTTCAAAAGTCCGATGCCTACACAAGTGAAAGCACAACAGATAGTAACAGTAAACCGCAAAACAGAAGGATAGGAAACAATTACATCCTACTGCAAAACTAATCGAACGCAATCCACCCTAGTGGAATCAAAGGAGCCAAAACCTATATAATAATACATGTGCAAAAATCGGTAGCTTTATAGTCTATGTTTTAACATCAGTAGGACATAATTGCCGATCAAGTCTTATGATAACAATGTAAACATGACCGCAAGAAAGATTGTAATCACTCTACATAGTACAAGCAACAATATATTATAATTGAAGAGTTTGTGTATATGCATGCATGTGTTGAAGGAGACGTTTGCAATGAAATTATCAAGGTTACTATTATTTTTGTTCTCAGTTTGCTCTTACTAAATTACACATATCATGAGAAGTTAACTGCTTGAAAACTGGGAGCATATTAAAATTTAGTTATCAATTATTATTTATATTCTCTTGGCCTGACATTGTTTTACTCTCGGATGCTACAAAGTTTGTATTGCTTAAAGTGTAAAAATAGATATATGAGCGCATGAAGTTAAAAATAACACAATGTATTTATAGCCTAATCTGTTAATCCTTAATTGAAAATGTGAACCACACATTATCATCAGAATGTTTACTTCAGAAAGACAAGATGTACCAAAAAGATATTAACCACAACATATTCACCCTAATGTTAGTATGCAAATTATGTGTTATAACTTACAAGGTTGATGCATGCTACCTCAATAGTTAAAGAACAGTGTATATTTTATCTGGATATTAAAGCAAAAAGCTCTTTAGTCTTGGCATTTGTTGATGCCCAAGTCCAAACAGTTTTGCAACAGGTCCTGGAGTATATTAACAAACATGTGAATATTTGTGGTTAATTCTATATATGACTTGTATGCATTTTATACACTAATTTAATTAATTAATCAAGGATGATTATATAATTATGATCTTGAATATACAACATGAGATTCACCTTACTTTACTTGCATAGTTTAGTGGAAATGACAAAATTAAAAAGAGCATTGGGAAATTCTACCAAGCTTAAGAGCATAAGAGTAGCCAAATAAAATTAAGGCCTTAAAATCTAGTTCATCATGACCATATTTGTGGATAAATTTGAGCATATTATAGATAGTTTGTGCATTCAAATCCAACGTAGATGCAAATATGATGAGTTTAGAGGTATATTTTTGCTAATCAATCAGCAGAGAACAAGTAACTAGTCAATTATTTCTACAGATATTACCAATAAATTAATGTAGTCACGAAAGTAAACCAAGTACTTAATTTAAATATTTAATAAGTAACTCTAGTCAAATTTAATATCCAAACTGGTGCACACAATGACATATACCATTCGAGTATTTAACTCTAACTCCATACAAAATTGTGTCCTATCATGCTTATAATTATAGTAGCAGATGGAAACTCAGTCTGATGTGTTTCCAGCATAAAGATCAAAATTGTGTCCTATCATGCTTATAATTACAATATGCATGATTCACTTGGTTAACTTTTAGTTAATTTAGTTAATTCAAACTTAGTTAATTTTTGTTAACTTGGTTAACTGAATTAATTTATTATTATTATTAATATTAAACCTTGATTAACTTAATTATATTATTATTATTATTATTATTATCATTATAAACTTAGTTAATTTTTATGAACTTGGTTAATTTTTATAAACTTAGTTAATTCATCATCATCATCTTTATTGTTTATAAAACTTTGTTAAATTAGTTATAATATTATTTATAAAATTTGGTTAACTTAAACTTAGTTAATTTTATAAAATTTGTTTAATTTTAACAAAAAATAGTTAATTATGGGTAATCAAGCACCACCTTTAATTATATTGAAAGTAGACATTTTCACCTGACGATGTGGTGAGTAGTGGGAGAAAATATAATTGGAGATGCCCTTAAAACTGCAAGGGATCTGTTTTTAGTGTATAATACATTTTAATTAGATACAATTTGTCCAAACAGAGCATGCACATTCATGAACACCAAAATGTGGACTGACTATAATCACAAATATAAATAAAATGGTTTTAATTATGAAGTAAGGATTATGGCATCCCTATTTATTTACACTTTATTTGCACGCATCAAAACATATCTACAAATATATGATGTAAAGTGAATTTTGTGCGTTTTGACCAACTATATTATCATGTGATGTCTTAATGCTACAAAGCTAGAAGCATCATCTCAATTTAGTTCCTGATCTCACATCTTGATTTTCGTGAGTAAAACATTTGAAAATATTAATATGATTTTGATGCATTTTGGTCAATGAGTCTTCACCACTATTATGGGTACGCATGAAGCTATATAGACATAAAAGAAGGGAAAATTTGTATCCATATCTTAAAAATCATGTTATACTAAACTAAAAATGACTTGTTACTCGTGATTGGTATGCAACTTACTGTAGGAAAATCATAATTCACTTAGGCTAGAAAAGGTTATGCTTTATGTATGTAAAAAAAACAACTGTATAAAAAAAACTTTTTTAGCTGGGGACAGTTTTACTGTGATTTTGTACGTTTAGATGGATCTTTGTTATGCCAATCTTCTTAGAAAGAATATTGAATTTCGATTTCGATTGAAGCATCCAAATCATCCATATTTACTGTTGATTTAGGTTCATCTTTCTGTGAAAACAATTATGTTAGTTTGCCATTGCGTGTATGCACACATTGATGAAGCACATTTACTAAAAAGGTGATTACGGGGTGGAGAACAGCATCAGAATTGCAACTATTTTAGCATATTTTTTATTTATTTTTAATCTGGATTAAGTTTGAGATTAGTATATACCCTTCAGAATTTCATAGTAAAATTTGATTTTGTGTGTTTAACATATTATTAGCTTATTTTGTATTAAAGAAACAGTAAAGGACTCAAATTCATAGGCTCCAAAGTGTCTTTAAATATCCATCCTTGATACGTCTTTAATGTGAAGAGAATCTCCACCAACTCTATGGGTTTTTTTATCAAGTATATTGCAATAATATTACATCTAATTAGCAATTCACGACATAAGATGGAAGAAAGTGCATGTTTTACAAGTTCACATCCACTAGACATGTTTTATATTTGGGATCCACCAAGTATTGAACAGTAACATTTTGTAGTTGGGATTCATAAGTTTTCAGAAAACTAATAGGTTAAAAAGAATTAATATCAACTACCTAGCCTATCGATCAATACATGTTAGTAGAATGTCAATGAATAATTGGAAACTTATATATGTATGATTAATTATGCTTTAAAAGGGAACCGACATTAGACAGGCTTAAAGAATTTTTATGTTTATTTAGCAAAGTATTGCTGTATTGCTTGTGTGTACAAAAGCAGGATGGATACTGGGAAAGGCACAAATAAAGATGAAGTTAAAACTGACTCAGCTACAGGCGGTATATGTAATAAAAAAGCAGAATTCATACAAGCGCCAAGTATACTTACCAGAAGATGCAGGACCGAGGATATATATATAGTTGTACTCTAAAAATGTTATCACCAGATTTTTCTCTAATCAACGTGTACTTATTTTCTGGATTCTTGGTGGAAAAAAGGTTAGATGAAAATCATGTCATCTATGTTCAACTTCTTACATTATATAAAAAGGTCAAGCTGAGCAATGGACAAGGGATTAAACCTGCTGAGCAATCATCATCGTCATCCAACGATTGCAAATTATCAGAATCGCTTCTAGCTTTTGACCAAGCAACACCAAATCATCGTTCAATTAATAGGTTCCACTAATCGACCTTATATCAAAATTCCCATAAACAAAACAAGAGAATATGTAAGAAACTTACAACATATTGTGTTTGAAGACATGAACTCAAAATTATTTTTATCAAACGCTAACTTTGAGAACTTATCTTAATGGAAAACCTTTTACCCATCACACTGAATGAAACTATAGAAATAATAGAGAATTAAACCAACTAAATTTTACCCGAGTAAATAGATCGGATTGATACTCACTTACTCGACAAGGTTCCGGAAGCGGTTTTGAAGTTGTAGACATGGCGTAGTGGATCTAGTTCCAATCACGGTACATTTCCTCATTCAAAAACCAAACCGAAGCATTAAAGTTTAAGGTAAAGTCTCGTTTCCCAATTCCCTCTCTGTATCCGGAATTGAACGCGGGGACTTGATGGGTAATCTCACTGACCATATCATTAGGTGAGTTTGATTCTGAAATAGCAATGGACAATTCGCATATGATAATTCCTAGATCTGAAATTCGATTTCAAACTCAAGTGCAAGGACAATTAAACATGAAAATGTGTGTATAAAAGAATGGGTCTGGATGCGGCTTCCTAAGCGAAGAAGAAGACATGTATTTACTGGAGATGTCGGAGAAGCGGTTACAAAAACGTGCTTGTGGGTAATGGGATTTGCGATGCAGTTTATAACTCACATATGTCACGTGCTTGTGCCGGATTGGAAGACGATTTTGGGGATATCAGATGAGGAAGATGAGGGATTTTAGGGACAAAGATGAGGGCTCTAAGGGATTGAAAGACGGAGACTTTTTTTGTTCTCATCGCAATTTTGAGAGGGGGAAAATAAGTGAAAGTGGTGTGAAAGGAAATTTGAGCGGCCATGGAAAATTTTAGCAAAATATCGATGAATAATTGGCGGGACCAATTAGCCGCGTTTCATCGTTTGATTTTATATTCTAAAATGACCAACGGCAGCATATGCCTTGAAACGCAACCAATTAATGCAACCAAAAACAAGTTTTGTTGTAGTGGATCTATGGCCGTTAGGGAAAATTGTAATTGAGAATTTTGTAATAAAGGACTCTCGCTTGACATAATTTGCATTATCACCTCATTGGTAATATTTGACTTGGATTTTGTCATGTTGAAAGACCTTTATGTTTGATATATCAAAGTATGCTATTGTGAATTCCATTATGACAATAGCCATAGTTTATCTCCATTTGTCCTGATTCAATAACCTAGCCTAACTTTCACCCTAACTTTTTGGTGCCTTCATTAAAATTGAACTCAAGGTTCATTCTTACCCACTCTCTCTCTCTCTTTAAAGACAAACTGACCTTATTTGGATTACTAACTATGGCAACTAGGTCTCAACAAGGATCTTCCAAACCATATCTAAACATTTTTCCCTACACACTAAGCAATCAACGATTTAGTGAAGGACAAGATTTGAATTTGAAAAATCTAGCTCTCCAAACATTGGAGGAAAAGAAAAGGATTACTTGATATAACCCAAGTAAATGGAGTTTGAACCACTTTCATATGGGAGAAGGGCCAATCTTTGCCTTAGCCAACAAACTAAAATTAAAAAAGCTAAAACAAGGAAATAAGGATAATGTAAGTTTGAAAAGAGTTTGTTTTCTCATATTAAAGGAAGCATTCAACTTCAAGCATGAGGCACGGTCTTTGAAACTGAGATGAATCATGATTTTGAAAATTCACTTAGAAATGTGAAAAGATGGGTAAGTTGGAGCCTCTATTAAGGAAAAGTAAGTTAGAAGAGGGTTATGAAATACAAAACTTCCATAAAAGATATAGAGATGAGAAAAGAAATCCTATAACAAGAGGGCCAAAAGAAAAAATTATCACACCACCTCTCGTTTCTTAAGAGAAAGTGTAATTCCTTACTAAGGATGGGATAAACTATTGGGTTTCTAAGAAAGCTTCAAAGAAAGCAGATAGATATAATGGAGGGATATACCATTATTATCATGAAGCAAAAGGACATCACACTAATGAATGTCGAGCTCTACCTGGGATCATTAAGTACTATGTAAAGAATGGAGAACTACATGAGTTTGTAATTTGAAGAACCTTAGTGTTGAAGGAATTAGAGCAAAAGCAAGCAAAGCCATCTATAAAAGAAAAAATAATAAGAAATTCTATTTTCAAAACCAAAATGGGCATTAATAGATCTTATAAAAGACGTCAGTCCCGCCTTCGGGCCTGATCGAAGCATCCATACAAAGAGTGATGGTCAACTAAGTCTTTGGTCCCAGCATCGGGACTGGACAAAGCACCTATTCAAGGAAGATGGTCAAAAAGCGTTTGGTCCCACCTTTGGGTCTGGTCGAAGCATCTCCATATAATAATTATCAAATAAAATTTTAGTTCCACTATCGGGCCTGCCCAAAGCATAAACCCAGAAGAAGTGAATGAGAAAGCATGAGTACACAACAAATCCATGCACGCCACTCATAGAATTCAACATTCAACTTCTCAAGATTGGTCTAAAACAATCACAAATCAAAGAAATTATGACAATATAGTAGAGGAAATATCTCAAAACAAGGCATCGAAAAATTCAGGTACGCAAAAAGGAAGGTTTATTTTACTTATCAACATACTTACGCTATACAAGCATTAAACACGATACAATTTATAGAGACCCAACATAACTATTTTTAACATGACAAATCTCTTTTATAACAAGTGAGTTGTTCCTTGACATTTACGGTCCTAGAGGATGAGAGTGTGGGTGATGTTGGTAGACAGGCTCCTTTCCTTTTTCCTCTACATCCAAGGTACAGAGTTGTTGTTCGCTAGATGAACCCACTTCTTTATACAAAATTATACCCCCTCTCCTCGAATTCTTTCGAAGCTTTAGAACATTCGTATTTGAAAAAATAACGAAATATTTGATAATTGAAAACAACTGCATTACTCAATCTTCTATCTCTTTCCATGCATGAAATTATGAAATCAATCTTTCAGTTAAAAGCAACAATAACTTTGATTAAGTAATCAACAAAAGGATCAAGTTGGGAACCCCTAGTGGAATAAAACCACATCAATCTCAATTGATCTTCGAGTTCTTTTACCTCATTCATAAGGGTTTCCTACATAGAGGGAAGATCAGCAATGTATTGGAAGGCGATTAGGAGGTACTTCTTAAGTTTCTCTCCTTACGAATAATAATATCAAGGGAATCAATAAAGTCAATTTAAACTAGTATGGCCTTTTCATAAGTCGTATTTCAACCCTTAAGTCGAGAAATTCTATGATTCATCTTGCTAATGTTGTCTTCAAGAACCTTGATCTTCATCATTAATTAGTTCTTTGGTGCTCTAACATCTCAGTTTCTTGTCTTTGCGATGAGAATGTCTTGATAAATTTCTTATTCCACTGATCCTTAACCTCTTGATTGCACTCTATTTTGAAGGCTCCACTCAGCCTTGCAAGCTCCCCTAATTTATCTACTTAAGAAGAATAAGGTGTACCACGACTAGGGACTGAATACCCTTTAGACAAAGAAGAAAGATGTGATTAATTCTTTTTTGAAGAGTCAACTGGAGAGGAGGCAGGAAATCCTTCTTCATCTTCAGTCAATATTAATTTGTAATATTGGCATTCATTTTTGTACTTTATCACTTCAACCTCCAAATAAAAGATGCATTGATTTAAATAAGCAATCTTCGTATTGAACTCCAACCACGATTATAACTTAGTACATGAACCTAGCTTTTTAATCAATACAGCAATTTCAGCATCTTTATGCAAACCTTTCTTCCCAAGATATGTTACAATTTCCTGAGATGATTTCAGAATAGATTTCACCTTAATGTATTTCTCATACCATTCGTTCACCTCTTTGTTGTCTATGGTTGTAGAACTGAATATGGAATAAGAGGGTCGTTCTTTCAGCGATGTTACCAATTTAGCTTGAATATTGTCATGACATTGATTAAGGTCAGGAGAACCAATAGATAAGGGCAATCCTTTGCCCAAAATTAGAAAATAAATAATAGCAAAATTTCAATAAAAATGAAAGAAAGACAACAAAGTTTTCATTGAACAACAATAAGTCTTTCACAAAAACTATTACATCCCGAGGAGATAACAATAATATAAGCTACAACCCAATTGGTTTCTATAATTAAAAAGGACATCCTGAATCTTCTGGAAAGTGAAAGATGAAATAAAAAACGTTACACTAAAAGGAGCATCAGCACCGGGAGGAGTATTAACCGAAGGGAACCCATGATAGTCCTACCCTTTATGGGGGAGCTCAGT
This sequence comes from Allium fistulosum, assembly GCA_030737815.1. Lineage (NCBI taxonomy): Eukaryota > Viridiplantae > Streptophyta > Magnoliopsida > Asparagales > Amaryllidaceae > Allium > Allium fistulosum. The sequence continues at coordinate 789,258,709 of CM060902.1, read as the reverse complement.
CCACTACACAATAGCTTGGCATAGTTAGTTCGAATTTCATGGAGAAATTGGTCCTTGTGGCTACCCAAGAAATTGAAATCTAGGTTTAGAAATTGGGTGTACATCGGATGAAGCTTGCGAAGGAAGCATTATTTTATTAAGCGGGATTTTTTAAACAAAGGGAAATTTTCTCTAGAAGTCCTTTTCAATCTAACCAATTTACTTAAATTGTCTCTTGACATGGGAGATGATGAGTAAACAACAATATATATAGAAGCTTGCATATTGATAATGAATATATTAAAACACAAAGTCCACAAAACCATTATAAAATTTAGTTTAGAAATAAAAGATAATTAGTTACAATATCACAAAGTCTCATAAAGAACAGATTCTTTATAATACTTGGTAACAAATCTATCCTTGTTAAATTTAACCTTATTAGGAGGAAGGGAATCGATAGTTAGAGGAGTGGTAAAAACCCTGGGCAAGCTCCAACACTCCCTAGGATGAAGTTCAGATCCATGTAAATCCAAGTATCTCCTATGAAGGCGTCTAATCAGTCCTCCGCAACCATCACCCAAAAAGAAAAGGCGGTCATGGGAATTTGGGCATATACAAGATATAGGCAAACCATAAGTTTAGCGCCATCCTCAATTAACACCGAAAAGAGCATGGTCAATTCTTTGTTTTTCTTGCAAAAATTATCCTGGTGAAAGCATGATTTTTGAAGAAGAGGCACGACCTTTTTATTCTTAAAATCCTCATGATACTTGAGACATTTTAAAATTCTCATATATTTCTCATTAGATTCGTTTAAATCTTTGCATAGTCTTTCTCCTTCTTGGTTAAGTCTTAAAATTTCCTTTTTCATTTTATTTGGAATAATTTCTATGTAATTTCTATTTATTTTCCTACATCAATTGTTAAATCATGTCAATAATCTTTAAATAAATAACAAATAAGACAAGAAAATTACTTGTAGAGGAGTAACCGTAGCACCAGGTCTGAAGGATCGAACAGAGGGAGCATTAGAAGGGTTTGAGCTTTGAAAGGAAGTTGAACCTCGGTAGGAGTTTGACCTATCTCACCAAATTCAAGAGGTATTGACTTAGAAGGAGAGTGTTTGGGAGGCAGAGATTTATCAACACCTTTAATGGTCTAGAAGGAGGGAAATCAGACATACGATCTAAAACTTGAAGGGCTCTGGACCCACCTTAATCTATGTCATCGATCCAATCTCCTCTTGGAAAATCCTTTCCAAAAGTTGTGATCGTCATCATTGTTATCCACATTTTTTTTATCGGCTCCTTCGTCCCCCTATCCCTCATCATCATCATCTATTGATATATCATCAAAAGCCAAGGACTTGACGGGATCAATGACGCATCTCCCATAACCTCAGAGCAATCACCAGAAACATGCCCTATTAAATTGTCAAATCTCTTCTTGTAATCCACCTCTAATCCATCAAATAAAGTAAAAGCCATGTCTGGGCATTGGTCGGCGTTGTCTTTATAAGTAGTACACAGAACTACCTCAGCGCATTGCTCTTTCCATCGAGGAAGTGAATCGCTCAAAAAGGAGGAAACCCTGGATTTCATTGTATGAAGAAACGAATTAAGATTGCCAATAACAAGATTCATTTCATCCAAACCCTTCTATAGAGTTGGAACCCTTGCCAAAGATGTCTCAAGAGCGGACTTTTCCAGTTGAACTTGGGAAAGTTTGTCCTTCAAAGATTTTGTTTTCTCTTCCAATTCGCGAGACTTCCCAAGCTTCTCCTCTAAAAGCTTTGTCCTCTCCTTTGAACATCCTAGTTTTTTCCTTTTCTAATTCCAACAAGACTATGGTCACTGTTTTCTAAGAAGAAAGCGACCCGTTTTTGGTTTGAAGGTTACGAAGCTGGGTTTCTAAAGCAGATATTTTCTCGAACAAATGGGAATTTAGTTCTTGCAGCTTGGCCATATCCAGGGAAGTTGATGTGCATGGCTGTTGAAAATCAAATAAGCACTGACCAAACTAAAAATAGACTAATATGAAATCAAAAGCCGAAGAATAACTAAAATCAACGCTTAAACTATAATAAGGCAAGAGAATTTTACCTGAATAAGGTGGTGTAAAAAAATTCATAAACTTTGCGGATAAAGAAGGAGAAGTACCAGAGGAGCTTAGGGAAGCAAATATAGAAGAATGTAGGATCTTCGTGAACAAGTCCATAAAGTTGGTAGAATAAGAAGATCCCACCCCAAGAAGAAAGGAAGGAAGGAATGTCTTCAAAAGGAGTATCAAACCCTAAAGTCTATTGTAAAGAAGTCACAGAGCCTTGAAGAGAAGGATTAGAAACATTGGAAATAGAATCTTGTACTGGAAGGGTGGTAACAATAACAACAGTACCAGAAGAAGGAAGGGGAAGCGGGAGTATGGTAGGTCTAGCCCTTTTGGGTCTTTTAGAAGAAACCTCAAATGAGGCAAGAGTATCCTTAAAGCTTTCTTTTCATATCTCCCTTAGCCTTCGCTATAGTACCCTCAGTAGTAGAAACAACAAACATTAAAGTGGTTTTTGAAGCCATGACTTGCCTTGTCTCCTTAAATGAAGCACGTAATTCGAAAGTACCATTAATAGGCAATACGGCATATATGCTTACAAGATGCACTTTGGAAGGATATATTCTCAAAAGGAAAGCGTTAGAGGATTTTATTTCACTAAAATGAAAGGAAAAAGGAGAACAAGAAACAAATACCGAAGAGTATCTGGGGCTTTCAGTCATTGAGTGTTGTACTGCATAATTTATGGAAAATGCATCTAGCTTATTGGCAGCAAAGGCCGACAAATTATTCCTATTCTTTTTTATCATGAGGGTTCGCCCATGGCTCGATAGGTTGGCAAAATCAAAGAGTAATTCATTAATTTTTCTTCCGTAAGAATCCTCAACCGACTCCGCGAGAATGCTATGGCATCCTTAAAGCTATAAATCATAGCTAAAACTCGAGAATCAACATTGTTTGATTCAGCAGCTAGCATTCATCATTAAAAACCAATAACAAAACATAAAGCACAAAAATAATATAACCGTTAAGCGAATGAGAACAAATCTAGCAAGAATGCATCCCAGGGACCAAGAACCTTCCAATGATATTTGGAGAATAAAATATCATGAAGAACTAGTGACTTTAATCTCGAGGTATGTTAATGAAGTCAGTTAGTACTCCACTACTGATAAAACTGTGATAATAAATAGAACCTTCAAGCTGATTCTTCATCTTTTTAAAAGTAACTAAGGAGCAAAGAATGGAGAGAGTCAGTTCTTCCAGCTTGAGTTCTTTGAACATGATAAACAAAGAATTGATGTAACTGTAGGAGTTAGGATTTAATTGAATATGAGCAATCTTCAAGAAGGCCATGAAATTATGGATAATAGAGTTGAAGGGTAGATAACATGAATGATTGATGTGAAGAGGAGTAAAGGCAAAGAACCCTTCAAAAGGAGTGCTGATTCAATTATTTGGGCCTGGAACCCTCATTCCGATCCCTGAAATACCAAAAAGGCGAAGAACATAGTCGATATCCTCTTGCTTCATGAAGTAGGATTGGTTAGAAGTGTAAACTTTTTCCTCAGAAGAGATAGCAAGCTTGGAGGACTTAAGGGATTTTTTGCCCCAATAAAAGTCGATTTCTTATCCTCGGTCGTGAAGTCTACAATAGAAAGATTTTAGTTATTAAAACAAAAATCCCAACGAGAAAAGGGGAGAAGCCCTCTAAAGTCAGAATGAGTGGTGAAGCCACTAAACAAACAAATTTGCGATAAATACTTAAATATATAAGAGACCATGTGTACATATATCAAAGTGGTATTCATGTAATAAGGAATATAAGCTACATGCTTATGCTAATATATGTGAGAAATGCGGATTACAGATCTTAAGGATAGAATTAACACTAGAGGGGGGGTGAATAGAGTTTTAAGGAATTACTAATTTTTTTAGTTTATCTTAATTTGAACACAAATGTATGCAATATTCAGACACAGATATGATCACAGAATCAAACACAGATGCAAATATAAAGTAAAAGCAATAAAGGAAAGAATACACCGAATTTTATACTGGTTCGGAGTTACCCTACATCCAGTCCCGCAACACAAGTACGGATTTCCTTTCAAAATCAATTCTTACAATTACACCCTTGATTTCAAGGCCACGGGGTACACCACTCCAGATTCACAATCCTCTGGGTAGAGATACTTGATTTTATGGGCAACAAGTTCACCCAATTGATTTCCTAGGCTACAATCACACCTTTTCTCACTTGATTGATTTTCCATGCTACAATCACACCTTTTCTCGCTCGATTGATTACAAAGAAGCCTATAACTCTGAATAGCACTGGGATCTTGTTGAGATAGTGATAGAGAATCAAACCAGAGATGATCTAGTTAGATTCAATGGAGATTTCGGCAGAGTAACAGTAAAAATGTATATAAAAAATGTGGAAGAAGAAGAGAAGTGAAATCAGAAAATTATGAATACAAATTCGTTCAAAACTACCCCTATTTATAGTAGAACAACAGCCATGTCCATTCGTGAAAGGATATGACGAATATACACTTCCTTTGAAATTCAAAATTTTGAAATAAACTGCTACCATGTCGACAAGGGTATGTTGAGGTTTTCGACAGGCCTAAGCAATTTTTGGTGATTTGTTTTTCTTTGAAAATAACTTTCATCTTGTATTAAAACTATTTATTATTATTTTTTATAAATATACTTAACTATAGTTAAAATACATAAATAAGCATAGAGAATAATATTTTGATATATATAAAATTTTACTATAATTTCATATTTAAATCTTAAATATAAATATTAAAAGTCAAGTACATTATAATTAAAGATAGTTTAAAACCAAGGATAATTTTGATATTGAAAATAAAGATTATTTTGAGGCTAAAAGTATTTAAAACCAGGATAGATGTTTTTGATTTCAAAAGGAAGATTTTGAAAACAAGATATAATTTTGTAAAATATTTGAATAAAAGTTAGTGGATACAAAACGATGTTCCACTAGATTTTTTGTAGGTTCCATCCTACTTAGGGTTCCATCCCTTTAATAGGCTCGAAGTGGATTCCATTCCATGAATAAAATGGATTTTAAGATGTCAGTGCTTTTCTAGGAGTTTTAACATAATTCTAGACTCGATACTTGTCTTGTACTATTGAAATATTGAACTCTTGATTATCTTGATACTCATGAGTCTTGAATCTTGATGTCTTCAATCTTGAGTCTCTATACTGTACAGTCTTCATTCTCAGTACCTGCATGTTTATATCATGCATATACATATATATCTAAACTATAATGTTAGTATTTATATTTTATAACAAGTCCTAAGGTTGTTATCATCAAAACCAACTTCTCAGGGACTAACAATCTCCTCCTTTTTGATGATGACAACCTTTCTTTATAAAATATCACTTCTATCCTAATAACTCCCCCTTAATCTATCCCTTACTATCCTATTTTATACTTCTCCCCCTTTGTCATCAACAAAAACTAACTTCTGACCATATAACTGAAAACGGTGTACGCTTGTGCACACTAATTATGGATCGTGTAATATGGACTAACAATATAAATATATGACTAATCACAAATAATAGAAAGTAAAGTAAACTGTAAAAATCACATCAGGGGTTTTTATACTGGTTCGGACTTCCCGTCCTACGTCCAGTCCCAGACTTCTATCTGGATTTTCACTACCAACTACCTCGCTTCACCCGGAGGAACATGTTTACAACACCCGAACGGGATTTCGTGCCTCTTACAACACCGAGGACTTCAACAAAAAACAAATACAATTGCCGTTGACAACTTGTGCTCTTGATAACACGGATTTGTCACTTGTAGTACACCCTTCCTATAATCTTATCCTTAAAATATGTGAATGATGTTTGTGAAGATTGAAGGAAGTATATTACTTATTGAATCAAAAGATATGAAATAATTTCAAAGATTCAATAAGCAATTGAAATGTTTGAGAGCCTTTTAGAATGCAAGAGTATTTAGAAAGTAAGATCAGAAATTAGAGCAAGAATTGTTCTTGAATCAATGATTTAGACGTGTTTATATAGAGAATAAATGGTTGTAACTCTTTGTGAAGAGTAGCCATTAATAGATATGATCATTGATGAAAGGTAAGAGATGCAACCATTGGAGAAAGAAGTGTCTTTTGGGAAAGGTTGCTCTCTGTTTAAAAACGGTCGACAGGTCAAAAATGGCCGGTAGACAGGATTTCAAATATATAGACGTTATGTGCATGTGTGTACGTTCATTGTGCATTTTACACAGTAACGGTCGACCGCATGGTTTATTACCGGTCGATCGGTCCCTGTAAAATTGCACAATGAATGTGCAATGCCATTCAAACGTATATATATTGATTATATTGAGGTGCATGATTATTTGAGGATAGATTTTAACAAGTTTAACACTATTACAACATCAAATAATCAACCTATAATCTAGAGTACCATATGTAGCTCTTTTGTGCCTCTTTATAGCCATGATGTCTTCATTTTGTCGATCGCCTTTATGTCTTTGTCAGAAATCAAAACTTCATAGAATCTGTGACTCAACATTCTCCCCCTTTTTGATTGATGACAACATATATCTGAAGTTCTGAATCTCCCCCTGAATATGTGATCTCCCCCTGATATTTTGTCTGTATATATATATATATATATATATGTATGTATATATATATTCCTACAAATAATTGTTAGCACTTTCTCCCCCTTTGTCATCGACAAAAAGGAGTAATAGATAATCATAGGAATGTATCAACCAGAATATCCATGCATAGCAAAACATAATCATATCCACTTTCCTCTTTTCTTAAGTGGGACCTGCAAAAAATATAATTAAGACCATGGTATCCACTTTTTATGGGGTCCTAAGAGTTAGATCTTAGGAATCCAAACCCATACGGGTCCGGTATCCCCTTTATATACATAATTAGAATTATAATGCACAGTATTCATGAATTGCTGAATGTATTTGTTCCTAATCAAATTGTTATTTGTTTTAGGAACCCATATTTTGATAGTCTTTGTATTTTCCTTTTGAAATTTCACAACTGGCTTTGGTTTGGAATATAATAAACTAAGATTTTTCTTAACTCAACTTTCTTCTTTCTTTTATTATCAAGATGTTTCTTGATTTCTTGTTTCTTATATCCCAAACCTTGTTTTTTTGATGCAGATTGTGAATTTTCAATGATTTTTGTCAAATTTTCTCGACCTTTGTTAAAGTTAGAAACATTTTGAGTAATGTCATCAAACTTTGTTTGTAAACTAGCTTTTTCTAGGTCTAGAATTTTGATTTTTGCCTTAAGCTCATGATTTTCAGTAGTGAGAGTATTATTTTTCTCTTTTTGAGCTTCTATTTCTTGACTCAAAAGAGATAGTTGAGAGTCAATATTAGATGATGATTCTTGAGTTTTTTCAAGTTCTTCTTCTAATATTTTCTTCTCATCTTTTAACATATCTCGTTCAAACTCTGCTCTACTTAAATCTGCTTTGACTACTTTTAATTGACGTTTTATGTCTTTATATTTGACTATCAATTCAGCATTAATATCAAGTAATTCATCAAATGTAGGAATTTGTACCTCATCTTCTGTTGCCATAAAACAAACATTAGCTTGTTCATTCTCCGAATCACTTTCACTTTCTGATTAAGATGAGTCTGAATCATCCCATGTTACTGAGAAGGCTCGTTTCTTTGACTTGTCCTTCTTATATTTGAATTTGTCATTTTCTGACTTCTTCTTTTGTTCTGGACAATCCTTCTGCATGTTCCCCTTTTTGTGGCAGTTGAAACATTCTATAGCGGATGAAGATGGTTTATTTGATCCAGGTTTCCTTTTGTTGTAACGACTGGCTTTTCGATATTTTAGGAATTTTTTGAATCCTTTCGCAATGAATGCTAGATCTTCATCTTCAGACTCTGATTCATTTTCATCTTTCACAACATGAAATGCTACATTTTTCTTTTCTTCTTTCTGTTCTTTTCTAGCCTGCAAATTCGCTTCATAGGACATTAGATTTCCTATCAATTCATCTGGCTTCATGACGGAAAGGTCATTAGCTTCTTCAATTGCTAATACTTTTCCTTCCCATTCACTAGTCAGAGAATGTAGGACTGTTGAAACAACATCAAAATCTAAATATTTTTGCCCTAATCCGATAAGTGCATGATGAATAGTTTGAAACGTTGAATACATATCATTGATTGTCTCATTCGGTTTCATTTTGAAATTTTGAAACTGACTCTTCAGCATGGCTATTTTGGCTTGTTTAACCTTGTTAGTACCTTCATGAGTGGTTTTCAGTGTTTGCCAAATTTGATATGCAGTAGTGCAGATACTAACACGATTATATTCATTTTGATCTAATGCACAAAACAACATATTTATTGCTTTTGCATTTACGGCTGCTGCCGTTTTCTCAACCGCTGTCCATTCTGAATATTCAGTTGTTGGATTTACTATTTCTGTTTGAGTAGCATTCCAAGCATCATAGCTATTTGATTGCATAAAGAATGCCATTCTTGTTGCCCAATAGCTATAGTTGATGCCATTAAAAAATGGAGGTCTTTGTGTTGATTGACCTTCTGTGTAAGTGCTAGTGCTGGTGTTAACGTTATTTGCCATATTACAAGAATATATCAAATAACTGTGTTACGGTTATGTGATGACCTCACTCTGATACCAAATGAAAACGGTGTACGCTTGTGCACACTAATTATGGATCGTGTAATATGGACTAACAATATAAATATATGACTAATCACAAATAATAGAAAGTAAAGTAAACTGTAAAAATCACACCAGGGTTTTTATACTGGTTCGGACTTTCCGTCCTACGTCCAGTCCCAGACTTCTATCTGGATTTTCACTACCATCTACCTCGCTTCACCTGGAGGAACAGGTTTACAACACCCGAACAGCCGAACGGGATTTCGTGCCTCTTACAACACCGAGGACTTCAACAAAAAACAAATACAATTGCCGTTGACAACTTGTGCTCTTGATAACACGGATTTGTCACTTGTAGTACACCCTTCCTATAATCTTATCCTCAAAATATGTGAATGATGTCTGTGAAGATTGAAGGAAGTATATTACTTATTGAATCAAAAGATATGAAATAACTTCAAAGATTCAATAAGCAATTGAAATGTTTCAGAGCCTTTTAGAATGCAAGAGTATTTAGAAAGTAAGATCAGAAATTAGAGCAAGAATTGTTCTTGAATCAATGATTTAGACGTGTTTATATAGAGAATAAATGGTTGTAACTCTTTGTGAAGAGTAGCCATTAATAGATATGATCATTGATGAAAGGTAAGAGATGCAACCATTGGAGAAAGAAGTGTCTTTTGGGAAAGGTTGCTCTTTGTTTAAAAACGGTCGACAGGTCAAAAATGGCCGGTAGACAGGATTTCAAATATATAGACGTTATGTGCATGTGTGTACGTTCATTGTGCATTTTACACAGTAACGGTCGACCGCATGGTTTATTACCGGTCGATCGGTCCCTGTAAAATTGCACAATGAATGTGCAATGCCATTCAAACGTATATATATTGATTATATTGAGGTGCATGATTATTTGAGGATAGATTTTAACAAGTTTAACACTATTACAACATCAAATAATCAACCTATAATCTGGAGTACCATATGTAGCTCTTTTGTGCCTCTTTATAGCCATGATGTCTTCGTTTTGTCGATCGCCTTTATGTCTTTGTTAGAAATCAAAACTTCATAGAATCTGTGACTCAACATTCTCCCCCTTTTTGATTGATGACAACATATATCTGAAGTTCTGAATCTCCCCCTGAATATGTGATCTCCCCCTGATATTTTGTCTGTATATATATATGTATATGTATATTCCTGCAAATAATTGTTAGCACTTTCTCCCCCTTTGTCATCGACAAAAAGGAGTAATAGATAATCATAGGAATGTATCAATCGGAATATCCATGCATAGAAAAACATAATCATATCCACTTTCCTCTTTTCTTAAGTGGGACCTGCAAAAAATATAATTAAGACCATGGTACCCACTTTTTATGGGGTCCTAAGAGTTAGATCTTAGGAATCCAAACCCATACGGGTCCGGTATCCCCTTTATATACATAATTAGAATTATAATGCACAGTATTCATGAATTGCTGAATGTATTTGTTCCTAATCAAATTGTTATTTGTTTTAGGAACCCATATTTTGATAGTCTTTGTATTTTCCTTTTGAAATTTCACAACTGGCTTTGGTTTGGAATATAATAAACTAAGATTTTTCTTAACTCAACTTTCTTCTTTCTTTTATTATCAAGATGTTTCTTGATTTCTTGTTTCTTATATCCCAAACCTTGTTTTTTTGATGCAGATTGTGAATTTTCAATGATTTTTGTCAAATTTTCTCGATCTTTGTTAAAGTTAGAAACATTTTGAGTAATGTCATCAAACTTTGTTTGTAAACTAGCTTTTTCTAGGTCTAGAATTTTGATTTTTGCCTTAAGCTCATGATTTTCAGTAGTGAGAGTATTATTTTTCTCTTTTTGAGCTTTTATTTCTTGACTCAAAAGAGATAGTTGAGAGTCAATATTAGATGATGATTCTTGAGTTTTTTCAAGTTCTTCTTCTAATATTTTCTTCTCATCTTTTAACATATCTCGTTCAAACTCTGCTCTACTTAAATCTGCTTTGACTACTTTTAATTGACGTTTTATGTCTTTATATTTGACTATCAATTCAGCATTAATATCAAGTAATTCATCAAATGTAGGAATTTGTACCTCATCTTCTGTTGCCATAAAACAAACATTAGCTTGTTCATTCTCCGAATCACTTTCACTTTCTGATTAAGATGAGTCTGAATCATCCCATGTTACTGAGAAGGCTCGTTTCTTTGACTTGTCCTTCTTATATTTGAATTTGTCATTTTCTGACTTCTTCTTTTGTTCTGGACAATCCTTCTGCATGTGCCCCTTTTTGTGGCAGTTGAAACATTCTATAGCGGATGAAGATGGTTTATTTGATCCAGGTTTCCTTTTGTTGTAACGACTAGCTTTTCGATATTTTAGGAATTTTTTGAATCCTTTCACAATGAATGCTAGATCTTCATCTTCAGACTCTGATTCATTTTCATCTTTCTCAGCATGAAATGCTACATTTTTCTTTTCTTCTTTCTGTTCTTTTCTAGCCTGCAAATTCGCTTCATAGGACATTAGATTTCCTATCAATTCATCTGGCTTCATGACGGAAAGGTCATTAGCTTCTTCAATTGCTAATACTTTTCCTTCCCATTCACTAGTCAGAGAATGTAGGACTGTTGAAACAACATCAAAATCTAAATATTTTTGCCCTAATCCGATAAGTGCATGATGAATAGTTTGAAACGTTGAATACATATCATTGATTGTCTCATTCGGTTTCATTTTGAAATTTTGAAACTGACTCTTCAGCATGGCTATTTTGGCTTGTTTAACCTTGTTAGTACCTTCATGAGTGGTTTTCAGCGTTTGCCAAATTTGATATGCAGTTGTGCAGATACTAACACGATTATATTCATTTTGGTCTAATGCACAAAACAACATATTTATTGCTTTTGCATTTACGGCTGCTGCCGTTTTCTCAGCCGCTGTCCATTCTGAATATTCAGTTGTTGGATTTACTATTTCTGTTTGAGTAGCATTCCAAGCATCATAGCTATTTGATTGCATAAAGAATGCGATTCGTGTTGCCCAATAGTTATAGTTGATGCCATTAAAAAATGGAGGTCTTTGTGTTGATTGACCTTCTGTGTAAGTGCTAGTGCTGGTGTTAACGTTATTTGCCATATTACAAGAATATATCAAATAACTGTGTTACGGTTATGTGATGACCTCGCTCTGATACCAAATGAAAACGGTGTACGCTTGTGCACACTAATTATGAATCGTGTAATATGGACTAACAATATAAATATATGACTAATCACAAATAATAGAAAGTAAAGTAAACTGTAAAAATCACACCAGGGTTTTTATACTGGTTCGGAATTCCCGTCCTACGTCCAGTCCCAGACTTCTATCTGGATTTTCACTACCATCTACCTCGCTTCACCCGGAGGAAAAGGTTTACAACACCCGAACAGCCGAACGGGATTTCGTGCCTCTTACAACACCGAGGACTTCAACAAAAAACAAATACAATTGCCGTTGACAACTTGTGCTCTTGATAACACGGATTTGTCACTTGTAGTACACCCTTCCTATAATCTTATCCTCAAAATATGTGAATGATGTTTGTGAAGATTGAAGGAAGTATATTACTTATTGAATCAAAAGATATGAAATAATTTCAAAGATTCAATAAGCAATTGAAATGTTTCAGAGCCTTTTAGAATGCAAGAGTATTTAGAAAGTAAGATCAGAAATTAGAGCAAGAATTGTTCTTGAATCAATGATTTAGACGTGTTTATATAGAGAATAAATGGTTGTAACTCTTTGTGAAGAGTAGCCATTAATAGATATGATCATTGATGAAAGGTAAGAGATGCAACCATTGGAGAAAGAATTGTCTTTTGGGAAAGGTTGCTCTCTGTTTAAAAACGGTAGACATGTCAAAAATGGCCGGTAGACAGGATTTCAAATATATAGACGTTATGTGCATGTGTGTACGTTCATTGTGCATTTTACACAGTAACGGTCGACCGCATGGTTTATTACCGGTCGATCGGTCCCTGTAAAATTGCACAATGAATGTGCAATGCCATTCAAACGTATATATATTGATTATATTGAGGTGCATGATTATTTGAGGATAGATTTTAACAAGTTTAACACTATTACAACATCAAATAATCAACCTATAATCTGGAGTACCATATGTAGCTCTTTTGTGCCTCTTTATAGCCATGATGTCTTCGTTTTGTCGATCGCCTTTATGTCTTTGTCAGAAATCAAAACTTCATAGAATCTGTGACTCAACATTCTCCCCCTTTTTGATTGATGACAACATATATCTGAAGTTCTGAATCTCCCCCTGAATATGTGATCTCCCCCTGATATTTTGTCTGTATATATATATGTATATGTATATTCCTGCAAATAATTGTTAGCACTTTCTCCCCCTTTGTCATCGACAAAAAGGAGTAATAGATAATCATAGGAATGTATCAATCGGAATATCCATGCATAGCAAAACATAATCATATCCACTTTCCTCTTTTCTTAAGTGGGACCTGCAAAAAATATAATTAAGACCATGGTACCCACTTTTTATGGGGTCCTAAGAGTTAGATCTTAGGAATCCAAACCCATACGGGTCCGGTATCCCCTTTATATACATAATTAGAATTATAATGCACAGTATTCATGAATTGCTGAATGTATTTGTTCCTAATCAAATTGTTATTTGTTTTAGGAACCCATATTTTGATAGTCTTTGTATTTTCCTTTTGAAATTTCACAACTGGCTTTGGTTTGGAATATAATAAACTAAGATTTTTCTTAACTCAACTTTCTTCTTTCTTTTATTATCAAGATGTTTCTTGATTTCTTGTTTCTTATATCCCAAACCTTGTTTTTTTGATGCAGATTGTGAATTTTCAATGATTTTTGTCAAATTTTCTCGATCTTTGTTAAAGTTAGAAACATTTTGAGTAATGTCATCAAACTTTGTTTGTAAACTAGCTTTTTCTAGGTCTAGAATTTTGATTTTTGCCTTAAGCTCATGATTTTCAGTAGTGAGAGTATTATTTTTCTCTTTTTGAGCTTTTATTTCTTGACTCAAAAGAGATAGTTGAGAGTCAATATTAGATGATGATTCTTGAGTTTTTTCAAGTTCTTCTTCTAATATTTTCTTCTCATCTTTTAACATATCTCGTTCAAACTCTGCTCTACTTAAATCTGCTTTGACTACTTTTAATTGACGTTTTATGTCTTTATATTTGACTATCAATTCAGCATTAATATCAAGTAATTCATCAAATGTAGGAATTTGTACCTCATCTTCTGTTGCCATAAAACAAACATTAGCTTGTTCATTCTCCGAATCACTTTCACTTTCTGATTAAGATGAGTCTGAATCATCCCATGTTACTGAGAAGGCTCGTTTCTTTGACTTGTCCTTCTTATATTTGAATTTGTCATTTTCTGACTTCTTCTTTTGTTCTGGACAATCCTTCTGCATGTGCCCCTTTTTGTGGCAGTTGAAACATTCTATAGCGGATGAAGATGGTTTATTTGATCCAGGTTTCCTTTTGTTGTAACGACTGGCTTTTCGATATTTTAGGAATTTTTTGAATCCTTTCACAATGAATGCTAGATCTTCATCTTCAGACTCTGATTCATTTTCATCTTTCTCAGCATGAAATGCTACATTTTTCTTTTCTTCTTTCTGTTCTTTTCTAGCCTGCAAATTCGCTTCATAGGACATTAGATTTCCTATCAATTCATCTGGCTTCATGACGGAAAGGTCATTAGCTTCTTCAATTGCTAATACTTTTCCTTCCCATTCACTAGTCAGAGAATGTAGGACTGTTGAAACAACATCAAAATCTAAATATTTTTGCCCTAATCCGATAAGTGCATGATGAATAGTTTGAAACGTTGAATACATATCATTGATTGTCTCATTCGGTTTCATTTTGAAATTTTGAAACTGACTCTTCAGCATGGCTATTTTGGCTTGTTTAACCTTGTTAGTACCTTCATGAGTGGTTTTCAGCGTTTGCCAAATTTGATATGCAGTTGTGCAGATACTAACACGATTATATTCATTTTGGTCTAATGCACAAAACAACATATTTATTGCTTTTGCATTTACGGCTGCTGCCGTTTTCTCAGCCGCTGTCCATTCTGAATATTCAGTTGTTGGATTTACTATTTCTGTTTGAGTAGCATTCCAAGCATCATAGCTATTTGATTGCATAAAGAATGCGATTCGTGTTGCCCAATAGTTATAGTTGATGCCATTAAAAAATGGAGGTCTTTGTGTTGATTGACCTTCTGTGTAAGTGCTAGTGCTGGTGTTAACGTTATTTGCCATATTACAAGAATATATCAAATAACTGTGTTACGGTTATGTGATGACCTCGCTCTGATACCAAATGAAAACGGTGTACGCTTGTGCACACTAATTATGGATCGTGTAATATGGACTAACAATATAAATATATGACTAATCACAAATAATAGAAAGTAAAGTAAACTGTAAAAATCACACCAGGGTTTTTATACTGGTTCGGAATTCCCGTCCTACGTCCAGTCCCAGACTTCTATCTGGATTTTCACTACCATCTACCTCGCTTCACCCGGAGGAAAAGGTTTACAACACCCGAACAGCCGAACGGGATTTCGTGCCTCTTACAACACCGAGGACTTCAACAAAAAACAAATACAATTGCCGTTGACAACTTGTGCTCTTGATAACACGGATTTGTCACTTGTAGTACACCCTTCCTATAATCTTATCCTCAAAATATGTGAATGATGTTTGTGAAGATTGAAGGAAGTATATTACTTATTGAATCAAAAGATATGAAATAATTTCAAAGATTCAATAAGCAATTGAAATGTTTCAGAGCCTTTTAGAATGCAAGAGTATTTAGAAAGTAAGATCAGAAATTAGAGCAAGAATTGTTCTTGAATCAATGATTTAGACGTGTTTATATAGAGAATAAATGGTTGTAACTCTTTGTGAAGAGTAGCCATTAATAGATATGATCATTGATGAAAGGTAAGAGATGCAACCATTGGAGAAAGAATTGTCTTTTGGGAAAGGTTGCTCTCTGTTTAAAAACGGTAGACATGTCAAAAATGGCCGGTAGACAGGATTTCAAATATATAGACGTTATGTGCATGTGTGTACGTTCATTGTGCATTTTACACAGTAACGGTCGACCGCATGGTTTATTACCGGTCGATCGGTCCCTGTAAAATTGCACAATGAATGTGCAATGCCATTCAAACGTATATATATTGATTATATTGAGGTGCATGATTATTTGAGGATAGATTTTAACAAGTTTAACACTATTACAACATCAAATAATCAACCTATAATCTGGAGTACCATATGTAGCTCTTTTGTGCCTCTTTATAGCCATGATGTCTTCGTTTTGTCGATCGCCTTTATGTCTTTGTCAGAAATCAAAACTTCATAGAATCTGTGACTCAACATTCTCCCCCTTTTTGATTGATGACAACATATATCTGAAGTTCTGAATCTCCCCCTGAATATGTGATCTCCCCCTGATATTTTGTCTGTATATATATATGTATATGTATATTCCTGCAAATAATTGTTAGCACTTTCTCCCCCTTTGTCATCGACAAAAAGGAGTAATAGATAATCATAGGAATGTATCAATCGGAATATCCATGCATAGCAAAACATAATCATATCCACTTTCCTCTTTTCTTAAGTGGGACCTGCAAAAAATATAATTAAGACCATGGTACCCACTTTTTATGGGGTCCTAAGAGTTAGATCTTAGGAATCCAAACCCATACGGGTCCGGTATCCCCTTTATATACATAATTAGAATTATAATGCACAGTATTCATGAATTGCTGAATGTATTTGTTCCTAATCAAATTGTTATTTGTTTTAGGAACCCATATTTTGATAGTCTTTGTATTTTCCTTTTGAAATTTCACAACTGGCTTTGGTTTGGATTATAATAAACTAAGATTTTTCTTAACTCAACTTTCTTCTTTCTTTTATTATCAAGATGTTTCTTGATTTCTTGTTTCTTATATCCCAAACCTTGTTTTTTTGATGCAGATTGTGAATTTTCAATGATTTTTGTCAAATTTTCTCGATCTTTGTTAAAGTTAGAAACATTTTGAGTAATGTCATCAAACTTTGTTTGTAAACTAGCTTTTTCTAGGTCTAGAATTTTGATTTTTGCCTTAAGCTCATGATTTTCAGTAGTGAGAGTATTATTTTTCTCTTTTTGAGCTTCTATTTCTTGACTCAAAAGAGATAGTTGAGAGTCAATATTAGATGATGATTCTTGAGTTTTTTCAAGTTCTTCTTCTAATATTTTCTTCTCATCTTTTAACATATCTCGTTCAAACTCTGCTCTACTTAAATCTGCTTTGACTACTTTTAATTGACGTTTTATGTCTTTATATTTGACTATCAATTCAGCATTAATATCAAGTAATTCATCTAATGTAGGAATTTGTACCTCATCTTCTGTTGCCATAAAACAAACATTAGCTTGTTCATTCTCCGAATCACTTTCACTTTCTGATTAAGATGAGTCTGAATCATCCCATGTTACTGAGAAGGCTCGTTTCTTTGACTTGTCCTTCTTATATTTGAATTTGTCATTTTCTGACTTCTTCTTTTGTTCTGGACAATCCTTCTGCATGTGCTCCTTTTTGTGGCAGTTGAAACATTCTATAGCGGATGAAGATGGTTTATTTGATCCAGGTTTCCTTTTGTTGTAACGACTGGCTTTTCGATATTTTAGGAATTTTTTGAATCCTTTCGCAATGAATGCTAGATCTTCATCTTCAGACTCTGATTCATTTTCATCTTTCACAACATGAAATGCTACATTTTTCTTTTCTTCTTTCTGTTCTTTTCTAGCCTGCAAATTCGCTTCATAGGACATTAGATTTCCTATCAATTCATCTGGCTTCATGACGGAAAGGTCATTAGCTTCTTCAATTGCTAATACTTTTCCTTCCCATTCACTAGTCAGAGAATGTAGGACTGTTGAAACAACATCAAAATCTAAATATTTTTGCCCTAATCCGATAAGTGCATGATGAATAGTTTGAAACCTTGAATACATATCATTGATTGTCTCATTCGGTTTCATTTTGAAATTTTGAAACTGACTCTTCAGCATGGCTATTTTGGCTTGTTTAACCTTGTTAGTACCTTCATGAGTGGTTTTCAGTGTTTGCCAAATTTGATATGCAGTAGTGCAGATACTAACACGATTATATTCATTTTGATCTAATGCACAAAACAACATATTTATTGCTTTTGCATTTACGCCTGCTGCCGTTTTCTCAGCCGCTGTCCATTCTGAATATTCAGTTGTTGGATTTACTATTTTTGTTTGAGTAGCATTCCAAGCATCATAGCTATTTGATTGCATAAAGAATGCCATTCGTGTTGCCCAATAGCTATAGTTGATGCCATTAAAAAATGGAGGTCTTTGTGTTGATTGACCTTCTGTGTAAGTGCTAGTGCTGGTGTTAACGTTATTTGCCATATTACAAGAATATATCAAATAACTGTGTTACGGTTATGTGATGACCTCGCTCTGATACCAAATGAAAACGGTGTACGCTTGTGCACACTAATTATGGATCGTGTAATATGGACTAACAATATAAATATATGACTAATCACAAATAATAGAAAGTAAAGTAAACTGTAAAAATCACACCAGGGGTTTTTATACTGGTTCGGACTTCCCGTCCTACGTCCAGTCCCAGACTTCTATCTGGATTTTCACTGCCAACTACCTCGCTTCACCCGGAGGAACAGGTTTACAACACCCGAACAGCCGAACGGGATTTCGTTCCTCTTACAACACCGAGGACTTCAACAAAAAACAAATACAATTGCCGTTGACAACTTGTGCTCTTGATAACACGGATTTGTCACTTGTAGTACACCCTTCCTATAATCTTATCCTCAAAATATGTGAATGATGTTTGTGAAGATTGAAGGAAGAATATTACTTATTGAATCAAAAGATATGAAATAATTTCAAAGATTCAATAAGCAATTGAAATGTTTGAGAGCCTTTTAGAATGCAAGAGTATTTAGAAAGTAAGATCAGAAATTAGAGCAAGAATTGTTCTTGAATCAATGATTTAGACGTGTTTATATAGAGAATAAATGGTTGTAACTCTTTTTGAAGAGTAGCCATTAATAGATATGATCATTGATGAAAGGTAAGAGATGCAACCATTGGAGAAAGAAGTGTCTTTTGGGAAAGGTTGCTCTCTGTTTAAAAACGGTTGACGGGTCAAAAATGGCCGGTAGACAGGATTTCAAATATATAGATGTTATGTGCATGTGTGTACGTTCATTGTGCATTTTACACAGTAACGGTCGACCGCATGGTTTATTACCGGTCGACCGGTCCCTGTAAAATTGCACAATGAATGTGCAATGCCATTCAAACGTATATATATTGATTATATTGAGGTGCATGATTATTTGAGGATAGATTTTAACAAGTTTAACACTATTACAACATCAAATAATCAACCTATAATCTGGAGTACCATATGTAGCTCTTTTGTGCCTCTTTATAGCCATGATGTCTTCGTTTTGTCGATCGCCTTTATGTCTTTGTCAGAAATCAAAACTTCATAGAATCTGTGACTCAACATTCTCCCCCTTTTTGATTGATGACAACATATATCTGAAGTTCTGAATCTCCCCCTGAATATGTGATCTCCCCCTGATATTTTGTCTGTGTATATATATATATATGTATATATATATATCCCTGCAAATAATTGTTAGCACTTTCTCCCCCTTTGTCATCGACAAAAAGGAGTAATAGATAATCATAGGAATGTATCAACCAGAATATCCATGCATAGCAAAACATAATCATATCCACTTTCCTCTTTTCTTAAGTGGAACCTGCAAAAAATATAATTATGACCATGGTACCCACTTTTTATGGGGTCCTAAGAGTTAGATCTTAGGAATCCAAACCCATACGGGTCCGGTATCCCCTTTATATACATAATTAGAATTATAATGCACAGTATTCATGAATTGCTGAATGTATTTGTTCCTAATCAAATTGTTATTTGTTTTAGGAACCCATATTTTGATAGTCTTTGTATTTTCCTTTTGAAATTTCACAACTGGCTTTGGTTTGGAATATAATAAACTAAGATTTTTCTTAACTCAACTTTCTTCTTTCTTTTATTATCAAGATGTTTCTTGATTTCTTGTTTCTTATATCCCAAACCTTGTTTTTTTGATGCAGATTGTGAATTTTCAATGATTTTTGTCAAATTTTCTCGACCTTTGTTAAAGTTAGAAACATTTTGAGTAATGTCATCAAACTTTGTTTGTAAACTAGCTTTTTCTAGGTCTAGAATTTTGATTTTTGCCTTAAGCTCATGATTTTCAGTAGTGAGAGTATTATTTTTCTCTTTTTGAGCTTCTATTTCTTGACTCAAAAGAGATAGTTGAGAGTCAATATTAGATGATGATTCTTGAGTTTTTTCAAGTTCTTCTTCTAATATTTTCTTCTCATCTTTTAACATATCTCGTTCAAACTCTGCTCTACTTAAATCGGCTTTGACTACTTTTAATTGACGTTTTATGTCTTTATATTTGACTATCAATTCAGCATTAATATCAAGTAATTCATCAAATGTAGGAATTTGTACCTCATCTTCTGTTGCCATAAAACAAACATTAGCTTGTTCATTCTCCGAATCACTTTCACTTTCTGATTAAGATGAGTCTGAATCATCCCATGTTACTGAGAAGGCTCGTTTCTTTGATTTGTCCTACTTATATTTGAATTTGTCATTTTCTGACTTCTTCTTTTGTTCTGGACAATCCTTCTGCATGTGTCCCTTTTTGTGGTAGTTAAACATTCTATAGCGGATGAAGATGGTTTATTTGATCCAAGTTTCCTTTTGTTGTAACGACTGGCTTTTCGATATTTTAGGAATTTTTTGAATCCTTTCGCAATGAATGCTAGATCTTCATCTTCAGACTCTGATTCATTTTCATCTTTCTCAGCATGAAATGCTACATTTTTCTTTTCTTCTTTCTGTTCTTTTCTAGCCTGCAAATTCGCTTCATAGGACATTAGATTTCCTATCAATTCATCTGGCTTCATGACGGAAAGGTCATTAGATTCTTCAATTGCTAATACTTTTCCTTCCCATTCACTAGTCAGAGAATGTAGGACTGTTGAAACAACATCAAAATCTGAATATTTTTGCCCTAATCCGATAAGTGCATGATGAATAGTTTGAAACCTTGAATACATATCATTGATTGTCTCATTCGGTTTCATTTTGAAATTTTGAAACTGACTCTTCAGCATGGCTATTTTGGCTTGTTTAACCTTGTTAGTACCTTCATGAGTGGTTTTCAGCGTTTGCCAAATTTGATATGCAGTAGTACAGATACTAACATGATTATATTCATTTTAGTCTAATGCACAAAACAACATATTTATTGCTTTTGCATTTACGGCTGCTGCCGTTTTCTCAACCGCTGTCCATTCTGAATATTCAGTTGTTGGATTTACTATTTCTGTTTGAGTAGCATTCCAAGCATCATAGCTATTTGATTGCATAAAGAATGCCATTCGTGTTGCCCAATAGCTATAGTTGATGCCATTAAAAAATGGAGGTCTTTGTGTTGATTGACCTTCTGTGTAAGTGCTAGTGCTGGTGTTAACGTTATTTGCCATATTACAAGAATATAACAAATAATTGTGTTACGGTTATGTGATGACCTCGCTCTGATACCAAATGAAAACGGTGTATGCTTGTGCACACTAATTATGGATCGTGTAATATGGACTAACAATATAAATATATGACTAATCACAAATAATAGAAAGTAAAGTAAACTGTAAAAATCACACCAGGGGTTTTTATACTGGTTCGGACTTCCCGTCCTACGTCCAGACCCAGACTTCTATCTAGAATTTCACTACCAACTACCTCGCTTCACCCGGAGGAACAGGTTTACAACACCCGAACAGCCGAATGGGATTTCGTGCCTCTTACAACACCGAGGACTTCAACAAAAAACAAATACAATTGCCGTTGACAACTTGTGCTCTTGATAACACGGATTTGTCACTTGTAGTACACCCTTCCTATAATCTTATCCTCAAAATATGTGAATGATGTTTGTGAAGATTGAAGGAAGTATATTACTTATTGAATCAAAAGATATGAAATAATTTCAAAGATTCAGTAAGCAATTGAATTGTTTGAGAGCGTTTTAGAATGCAAAAGTATTTAGAAAGTAAGACCAGAAATTAGAGCAAGAATTGTTGTTGAATCAATGATTTAGACGTGTTTATATAGAGAATAAATGGTTGTAACTCTTTGTGAAGAGTAGCCATTAATAGATATGATCATTGATGAAAGGTAAGAGATGCAACCATTGGAGAAAGAAGTGTCTTTTGGGAAAGGTTGCTCTCTGTTTAAAAACGGTCGACAGGTCAAAAATGGCCGGTAGACAGGATTTCAAATATATAGACGTTATGTGCATGTGTGTACGTTCATTGTGCATTTTACACAGTAACGGTCGACCGCATGGTTTATTACCGGTCGATCGGTCCCTGTAAAATTGCACAATGAATGTGCAATGCCATTCAAACGTATATATATTGATTATATTGAGGTGCATGATTATTTGAGGATAGATTTTAACAAGTTTAACACTATTACAACATCAAATAATCAACCTATAATCTGGAGTACCATATGTAGCTCTTTTGTGCCTCTTTATAGCCATGATGTCTTCGTTTTGTCGATCGCCTTTATGTCTTTGTCAGAAATCAAAACTTCATAGAATCTGTGACTCAACATTCTCCCCCTTTTTGATTGATGACAACATATATCTGAAGTTCTGAATCTCCCCCTGAATATGTGATCTCCCCCTGATATTTTGTCTGTATATATATATGTATATGTATATTCCTGCAAATAATTGTTAGCACTTTCTCCCCCTTTGTCATCGACAAAAAGGAGTAATAGATAATCATAGGAATGTATCAATCAGAATATCCATGCATAGCAAAACATAATCATATCCACTTTCCTCTTTTCTTAAGTGGGACCTGCAAAAAATATAATTAAGACCATGGTACCCACTTTTTATGGGGTCCGAAGAGTTAGATCTTAGGAATCCAAACCCATACGGGTCCGGTATCCCCTTTATATACATAATTAGAATTATAATGCACAGTATTCATGAATTGCTGAATGTATTTGTTCCTAATCAAATTGTTATTTCTTTTAGGAACCCATATTTTGATAGTCTTTGTATTTTCCTTTTGAAATTTCACAACTTGCTTTGGTTTGGAATATAATAAACTAAGATTTTTCTTAACTCAACTTTCTTCTTTCTTTTATTATCAAGATGTTTCTTGATTTCTTGTTTCTTATATCCCAAACCTTGTTTTTTTGATGCAGATTGTGAATTTTCAATGATTTTTGTCAAATTTTCTCGACCTTTGTTAAAGTTAGAAACATTTTGAGTAATGTCATCAAACTTTGTTTGTAAACTAGCTTTTTCTAGGTCTAGAATTTTGATTTTTGCCTTAAGCTCATGATTTTCAGTAGTGAGAGTATTATTTTTCTCTTTTTGAGCTTCTATTTCTTGACTCAAAAGAGATAGTTGAGAGTCAATATTAGATGATGATTCTTGAGTTTTTTCAAGTTCTTCTTCTAATATTTTCTTCTCATCTTTTAACATATCTCGTTCAAACTCTGCTCTACTTAAATCTGCTTTGACTACTTTTAATTGACGTTTTATGTCTTTATATTTGACTATCAATTCAGCATTAATATCAAGTAATTCATCAAATGTAGGAATTTGTACCTCATCTTCTGTTGCCATAAAACAAACATTAGCTTATTCATTCTCCGAATCACTTTCAATTTCTGATTAAGATGAGTCTGAATCTTCCCATGTTACTGAGAAGGCTCGTTTCTTTGACTTGTCCTTCTTATATTTGAATTTGTCATTTTCTGACTTCTTCTTTTGTTCTGGACAATCCTTCTGCATGTGCCCCTTTTTGTGGCAGTTAAAACATTCTATAGCGGATGAAGATGGTTTATTTGATCCAGGTTTCCTTTTGTTGTAACGACTGGCTTTTCGATATTTTAGGAATTTTTTAAATCCTTTCGCAATGAATGCTAGATCTTCATCTTCAGACTCTGATTCATTTTCATCTTTCTCAGCATGAAATGCTACATTTTTCTTTTCTTCTTTCTGTTCTTTTCTAGCCTGCAAATTCGCTTCATAGGACATTAGATTTCCTATCAATTCATCTGGCTTCATGACGGAAAGGTCATTAACTTCTTCAATTGCTAATAATTTTCCTTCCCATTCACTTGTCAGAGAATGTAGGACTGTTGAAACAACATCAAAATCTGAATATTTTTGCCCTAATCCGATAAGTGCATGATGAATAGTTTGAAACCTTGAATACATATCATTGATTGTCTCATTCGGTTTCATTTTGAAATTTTGAAACTGACTCTTCAGCATGGCTATTTTGGCTTGTTTAACCTTGTTAGTACCTTCATGAGTGGTTTTCAGCGTTTGCCAAATTTGATATGCAGTATTGCAGATACTAACACGATTATATTCATTTTGGTCTAATGCACAAAACAACATATTTATTGCTTTTGCATTTACGGCTGCTGCCGTTTTCTCAGCCGCTGTCCATTCTGAATATTCAGTTGTTGGATTTACTATTTCTGTTTGAGTAGCATTCCAAGCATCATAGCTATTTGATTGCATAAAGAATGTCATTCGTGTTGCCCAATAGCTATAGTTGATGCCATTAAAAAATGGAGGTCTTTGTGTTGATTGACCTTCTGTGTAAGTGCTAGTGCTGGTGTTAACGTTATTTGCCATATTACAAGAATATATCAAATAACTGTGTTACGGTTATGTGATGACCTCGCTCTGATACCAAATGAAAACGGTGTACGCTTGTGCACACTAATTATGGATCGTGTAATATGGACTAACAATATAAATATATGACTAATCACAAATAATAGAAAGTAAAGTAAACTGTAAAAATCACACTAGGGGTTTTTATACTGGTTCGGACTTCCCGTCCTACGTCCAGTCCCAGACTTCTATTTGGATTTTCACTGCCAACTACGTCGCTTCACCCGGAGGAACAGGTTTACAACACCCGAACAGCCGAACGGGATTTCGTGCCTCTTACAACACCGAGGACTTCAACAAAAAACAAATACAATTGCCGTTGACAACTTGTGCTCTTGATATCACGGATTTGTCACTTGTAGTACACCCTTCCTATAATCTTATCCTCAAAATATGTGAATGATGTTTGTGAAGATTGAAGGAAGTATATTACTTATTGAATCAAAAGATATGAAATAATTTCAAAGATTCAATAAGCAATTGAAATGTTTCAGAGCCTTTTAGAATGCAAGAGTATTTAGAAAGTAAGATCAGAAATTAGAGCAAGAATTGTTCTTGAATCAATGATTTAGACGTGTTTATATAGAGAATAAATGGTTGTAACTCTTTGTGAAGAGTAGCCATTAATAGATATGATCATTGATGAAAGGTAAGAGATGCAACCATTGGAGAAAGAAGTGTCTTTTGGGAAAGGTTGCTCTCTGTTTAAAAACGGTCGACAGGTCAAAAATGGCCGGTAGACAGGATTTCAAATATATAGACGTTATGTGCATGTGTGTACGTTCATTGTGCATTTTACACAGTAACGGTCGATCGCATGGTTTATTACCGGTCGACCGGTCCCTGTAAAATTGCCCAATGAATGTGCAATGCCATTCAAACGTATATATATTGATTATATTGAGTTGCATGATTATTTCAGGATAGATTTTAACAAGTTTAACACTATTACAACATTAAATAATCAACCTATAATCTGGAGTACCATATGTAGCTCTTTTGTGCCTCTTTATAGCCATGATGTCTTCGTTTTGTCGATCGCCTTTATGTCTTTGTCAGAAATCAAAACTTCATAGAATCTGTGACTCAACATTCTCCCCCTTTTTGATTGATGACAACATATATCTGAAGTTCTGAATCTCCCCCTGAATATGTTATCTCCCCCTGATATTTTGTCTGTATATATATATATATATGTATAAATATATATTCCTGCAAATAATTGTTAGCACTTTCTCCCCCTTTGTCATCGACAAAAAGGAGTAATAGATAATCATAGGAATGTATCAACCAGAATATCCATGCATAGCAAAAAATAATCATATCCACTTTCCTCTTTTCTTAAGTGGGACCTGCAAAAAATATAATTAAGACCATGGTACCCACTTTTTATGGGGTCCTAAGAGTTAGATCTTAGGAATCCAAACCCATACGGGTCCGGTATCCCCTTTATATACATAATTAGAATTATAATGCACAGTATTCATGAATTGCTGAATGTATTTGTTCCTAATCAAATTGTTATTTGTTTTAGGAACCCATATTTTGATAGTCTTTGTATTTTCCTTTTGAAATTTCATAACTGGCTTTGGTTTGGAATATAATAAACTAAGATTTTTCTTAACTCAAATTTCTTCTTTCTTTTATTATCAAGATGTTTCTTGATTTCTTGTTTCTTATATCCCAAACCTTGTTTTTTTGATGCAGATTGTGAATTTTCAATGATTTTTGTCAAATTTTCTCGACCTTTGTTAAAGTTAGAAACATTTTGAGTAATGTCATCAAACTTTGTTTGTAAACTAGCTTTTTCTAGGTCTAGAATTTTGATTTTTGCCTTAAGCTCATGATTTTCAGTAGTGAGAGTATTATTTTTCTCTTTTTGAGCTTCTATTTCTTGACTCAAAAGAGATAGTTGAGAGTCAATATTAGATGATGATTCTTGAGTTTTTTCAAGTTCTTCTTCTAATATTTTCTTCTCATCTTTTAACATATCTCGTTCAAACTCTTCTCTACTTAAATCTGCTTTGACTACTTTTAATTGACGTTTTATGTCTTTATATTTGACTATCAATTCAGCATTAATATCAAGTAATTCATCAAATGTAGGAATTTGTACCTCATCTTCTGTTGCCATAAAACAAACATTAGCTTGTTCATTCTCCGAATCACTTTCACTTTCTGATTAAGATGAGTCTGAATCAGCCCATGTTACTGAGAAGGCTCGTTTCTTTGACTTGTCCTTCTTATATTTGAATTTGTCATTTTCTGACTTCTTCTTTTGTTCTGGACAATCCTTCTGCATGTGCCCCTTTTTGTGGCAGTTGAAACATTCTATAGCGGATGAAGATGGTTTATTTGATCTAGGTTTCCTTTTGTTGTAACGACTGGCTTTTCGATATTTTAGGAATTTTTTGAATCCTTTCGCAATGAATGCTAGATCTTCATCTTCAGACTCTGATTCATTTTCATCTTTCTCAGCATGAAATGCTACATTTTTCTTTTCTTCTTTCTGTTCTTTTCTAGCCCGCAAATTCGCTTCATAGGAC
Organism: Allium fistulosum; assembly: GCA_030737815.1. NCBI lineage: Eukaryota > Viridiplantae > Streptophyta > Magnoliopsida > Asparagales > Amaryllidaceae > Allium > Allium fistulosum. Next base: position 789,231,454 of record CM060902.1, on the reverse strand, counting down.
ATTAGATTTCCTATCAATTCATCTGGCTTCATGACGGAAAGGTCATTAGCTTCTTCAATTGCTAATACTTTTCCTTCCCATTCACTAGCCAGAGAATGTAGGACTGTTGAAACAACATCAAAATCTGAATATTTTTGCCCTAATCCGATAAGTGGATGATGAATAGTTTGAAACCTTGAATACATATCATTGATTGTCTCATTCGGTTTCATTTTGAAATTTTGAAACTGACTCTTCAGCATGGCTATTTTGGCTTGTTTAACCTTGTTAGTACCTTCATGAGTGGTTTTCAGCGTTTGCCAAATTTGATATGCAGTAGTGCAGATACTAACAAGATTATATTCATTTTGGTCTAATGCACAAAACAACATATTTATTGCTTTTGCATTTACGGCTGCTGCCGTTTTCTCAACCGCTGTCCATTCTGAATATTCAGTTGTTGGATTTACTATTTCTGTTTGAGTAGCATTCCAAGCATCATAGCTATTTGATTGCATAAAGAATGCCATTCGTGTTGCCCAATAGTTATAGTTGATGCCATTAAAAAATGGAGGTCTTTGTGTTGATTGACCTTCTGTGTAAGTGCTAGTGCTGGTGTTAACGTTATTTGCCATATTACAAGAATATATCAAATAACTGTGTTACGGTTATGTGATGACCTCGCTCTGATACCAAATGAAAACGGTGTATGCTTGTGCACACTAATTATGGATCGTGTAATATGGACTAACAATATAAATATATGACTAATCACAAATAATAGAAAGTAAAGTAAACTGTAAAAATCACACCAGGGGTTTTTATACTGGTTCGGACTTCCCGTCCTACGTCCAGTCCCAGACTTCTATCTGGATTTTCACTACCATCTACCTCGCTGCACCCGGAGGAACAGGTTTACAACACCCAAACAGCCGAACGGGATTTCGTGCCTCTTACAACACCGAGGACTTCAACAAAAAACAAATACAATTGCCGTTGACAACTTGTGCTCTTGATAACACGGATTTGTCACTTGTAGTACACCCTTCCTATAATCTTATCCTCAAAATATGTGAATGATGTTTGTGAAGATTGAAGGTAGTATATTACTTATTGAATCAAAAGATATGAAATAATTTCAAAGATTCAATAAGCAATTGAAATGTTTGAGAGCCTTTTAGAATGCAAGTGTATTTAGAAAGTAAGATCAGAAATTAGAGCAAGAATTGTTCTTGAATCAATGATTTAGACGTGTTTATATAGAGAATAAATGGTTGTAACTCTTTGTGAAGAGTAGCCATTAATAGATATGATCATTGATGAAAGGTAAGAGATGCAACCATTGGAGAAAGAAGTGTCTTTTGGGAAAGGTTGCTCTCTGTTTAAAAACGGTCGACAGGTCAAAAATGGCCGGTAGACAGGATTTCAAATATATAGACGTTATGTGCATGTGTGTACGTTCATTGTGCATTTTACACAGTAACGGTCGACCGCATGGTTTATTACCGGTCGACCGGTCCCTGTAAAATTGCACAATGAATGTGCAATGCCATTCAAACGTATATATATTTATTATATTGAGGTGCATGATTATTTGAGGATAGATTTTAACAAGTTTAACACTATTACAACATCAAATAATCAACCTATAATCTAGAGTACCATATGTAGCTCTTTTGTGCCTCTTTATAACCATGATGTCTTCGTTTTGTCGATCGCCTTTATGTCTTTGTCAGAAATCAAAACTTCATAGAATCTGTGACTCAACAATAACTCCCCCTTATTCTTGTACTAAAGTACCTGCATAAAATATTTGGTGAAGTATATAATAGATAGATTAAGAATTATTTATACTTATTAGACATGATAACTAATCAAAGATCATATAATATATATACATATTATGTTTTTCACATCAATCCACACCAAATCAAATCAAAACAATCCAAGTAATAAATTTTTAAAACAATGCAAGCAAGTAAAATCATACATTACGAGGAACTTCCACCCATCATTCTTCTCCAAATATTGGATCTGCTTTAATGGCATCCCAATTTTCATTGTCATTGGTGAGAGAGACTGAAGGATGTGCTTCATTATCATCTTTGTGCAGGGAGGAAATCATCCATCGAATCGCATCGAAATGCTTTTCTTGTTCCTTGATCATCTGCATTTGACTTAACTCTATGTGTCACTGATTACGGAGAATGAAAGAAAGAATGTTCTTGAAAGAATTAAGAGTTTCTTCAATGTTCTCAGTCAAATTATGAATTGGATTGGCCATTTTTGAATTTGTGAGAAGAAGTATAGATAGAGTAGATAAGAAATGATTTTGAGTGATGAATTCTGGAAGAAATATGTATTTATTGATGTAGGAATTCATTTGAAATGAATAGACATAAAGTAGTTATTCAAATTTCAAATTTAAAATGAGAAGTCATTTCTGACCAATGTATGTCGACATGGGGTATATGGGGTTGTCGACAGGGGTCAGTTCAATTTTATGACTTATTTTGATTTTGTGAATAATTGTGTATATGTATATATATTTCTATAATATACTAACATTTATTCTGACGATAAGATAAGCTAGATAACAGAACTGTAAGTCAATTTCATTTCATAGTAGATCGATATAATGATTAAACATTAAGAAATACTAGAACATTTAAATTGGAAACAAACTAAAACAAATACAACAATAGGTAGAACTAGTTAGAGGATGATGAGGATGAAGATAATCCAAGTTTCTTGCTAACTTTGGAGAAAAACTTGTTCATCTTGGATGACATTTTATCCAATTTCTTACTAACGGATCTTTTAAGAATCCGTTGATTCTCAACAATAGTCTTTTGATTTTTGAGTAAGGTTTTGTTGGTTGGATTAGAGGGATAATCATTACTTTCCAAGGATGTTTCACCTTCTTCTTCTTCTTCTATTCCCATTTCATCCCCTTCTTTTTCTTCTTCTTCTTCCATCTCCTCATGAGCCAAATGCTCTTCCTTTTCAGCAAGAGTCTCATATGGTTGAAAAACATATGGATCATAAGAGAAATGTTCGAGAGATCAAAAACTTTTCTTGAAACAAATTCTTCTCCTTTGAAATCTACTCCAAAATAATTAAAAATCCGAGTGAGATAAATTCCATGATACAAAGTATTTTCACCCATTTCAAGATTTTTGGGACGAAGTTCATCCAAAATAACTTACACCCAATTAATATCATAATTTCCAAAAATAGCAAAACGTGCTTTGCAAACTTTTGAAGTTGGATTGTTAAAACTTCCCGATCTTGGGGTCAAAGTATGTTGTAAAAGAAGATTAACAATTCTTGCTTTTGGTCGAAAGTTTCGATTTTTGAATTCAAAGTTTTCATTTCCTTAAAAAATGTGATGAAATGTCTCACGGTCATTTTCATCGATTTTAAAACTAGAAAGATCCATTCCCGTGCTTTTGCAATTGAGAATGGTACCCAAAATATCACAATTTAAAATGATTCTAGTGTCTTTGGCACTACTCCAAATTTCATCATCATTTCCATTATAAAATCCACGGTTGAGATTTGCATAGAAAATTTTAACAAGATTTGGATAACACACAAAATCATTTTTTGAAGTATCAACAAGACTAAGAATTTGGTTGTTTGCAAAAAGAGAATCGATTTCATAAGAGGAGAAATCTTGAAATATAGCAAACTTTCCGGGATGGACTTTTCCATAGTTAGCATAGTTGATATATGCTTTTATAGCCTCCGGATCATTGAAGAGTTGCTCTTTCATGTTTCTGGAAAGTCTCATTGTGGAGGGGTTGCTTGAAGAAGCCATTAGAGTAGAGAGTAGAGAGCTTGATATTTTGAAATAAGAGTTTGAATTTAAAAATAAAAATGAAAAGTTGTGATAAGAGATAGTAAATAAATAGATTCTCAAAGGACAGGTTCTCTAGTCAAAAGGTAGCTTTTCAGAGTTTTGAAAGAAGTGAAAAGATGGAGGGATATTCAAACATTTGAATTCAAATTTGAATTTCAAACTTCTGTACCCTTGTCGACAGCATGGAGGGGACCATGTCGACAGGTGTCCTTGAATTTTCATGCTTTATTTCTTTTAAGAATTCTAATATATATATATATTATTTTTAATATCTATATATATATCTGGAATATTACTAGAATTATAATATATTACATAATATTATGATACAAAAATAATAATAATAAAGTAATAATAAAATAATAATAAAAATTTAAAATTCAAACGACACACCAATTCAAAATCAATCAATCAATCATTCAATCCTAAACATGCAATTTCAACCAATGTATTGTAAACGTGTACCTTTTTCTGAGTCCGTTTTTCTAAATTCATCAGAGTCGTGAACTCCGTGAAACACATATTTAAATTTTTTGTCTTCTGATCATCATCGCTCGAGGATGAGTCTGAGTCATCTAGAGTGGTGGTAAATGCACGTTTTCATTTCTTTGCGGATTCATTGTTTATAAGAAGATTTTGCTTATCTGGATGCGGACAGTCTCTTTTGATATGGCCTGGTTCGTCACAGTTGAAACATTTGATATAGTTTGGCACTACATTCTGATTACCAGAGTTCTTATAGTTGTTTCTCTTGAGATTATTCATCTTTCTGTATTTTAGAAATTTCCGAAAGTTCTTGGTCATAAAGGCTATCTCCTCATCATTATCGTTGTTTGAGTCTGATCCATCGGTCAATGCATTGAATGCAATTGATTTCTTTTCAGATGCTTTTCTTTCTCTTCTCCCAATCATTTGAACTTCAAACAACATTAGATTTCCAATTAATTCTTTTATCTTTAAGGTACCGATGTCATTTGCCTTTTCGATCGCAAGTGTCTTTTGATCCCATTCTGGAGTAAGAGAATTTAAGATTTTTCTGACTTGATCTTCTTCCGAAAATACCTTTCCCAAGGATATTAGAGAATGCACAATATCCTGAAATCTACTATACATATCTGGAATAGACTCATTAGGATTCATTTTAAATAATTGAAACTGATTTGTGAGCATGGAAATTTTAGTCTATTTAACTTTGCTTGTTCCTTCGTGAGTAACTTGCAAAGTTTTCCAGATTTCATATGCAGACTTACAAACTGACACTCTATTAAATTCATTCCTATCAAGTGAACAAAACAGAATATCCATAGCTTTAGAGTTATTTTGTGCGATTGTCTTTTGCTCAGCAGTCCATTGTGCAAAACCAGTTGTGGGTTCAAAATATTCAGTTTGTGTGATATTCAAAGTGTCTAGTCCTACAGATTGTAAATATATTTTCATCCTACATGCCCAATATGCATAGTTACTGCCATTAAAAAGTGGTGGTCTGGCAGTAGACTGACCTTCTACAAATGAACTAGTGTTGGTAGTAGTAATAGTACCAATGTTGGTAGCCATTTTGAAATTTTTCAAAATTCAGATTATGAAACTTTGAAAACCTTGCTCCGATACCAAATGTGAGAAATGCGGATTACAGATCTTAAGACTAGAATTAACACTAGAGGGGGGTGAATAGTGTTTTAAGGAATTACTAATTTTTTTAGTTTATCTTAATTTGAACACAAATGTATGCAATATTCAGACACGGATATGATCACAGAATCAAACACAGATGCAGATATAAAGTAAAAGCAATAAAGGAAAGAACACACCGGATTTTATACTGGTTCGGAGTTACCCTACATCCAGTCCCGCAACACTAGTACGGATTTCCTTTCAAAATCAATTCTTACAATTACACCCTTGATTTCAAGGCCACGAGGTACACCACTCCAAATTCACAATCCTCTGGGTAGAGATACTTGATTTTACGGACAACAAGTTCACCCAATTGATTTCCTAGGCTACAATCACACCTTTTCTCACTTGATTGATTTTCCAGGCTACAATCACACCTTTTCTCGCTCGATTGATTACAAAGAAGCCTATAACTCTGAATAGCACTGGGATCTTGTTGAGATAGTGATAGAAAATCAAACCAGAGATGATCTAGTTAGATTCAATGGAGATTTCGGCAGAGTAACAGTAAAAATGTATATAAAGAAATGTGGAAGAAGAAGAGAAGTGAAATCAAAAAATTATGAATACAAATTCGTTCAAAACTATCCCTATTTATAGTAGAACAACAGCCATGTCCATTCGTGAAAGGATATGACGAATAGACACTTCCTTTGAAATTCAAATTTTTGAAATAAACTGCTACCATGTCGACAAGGGTATGTTGAGGTTGTCGACAGGCCTAAGCAATTTTTGGTGATTTTTTTTTGAAAATAACTTTCATCTTGTATTAAAACTATTTATTATTATTTTTTATAAATATACTTAACTATAGTTAAAATACATAAATAAGTATAGAGAATAATATTTTGGTATATATAAAATTTTACTATAATTTCATATTTAAATCTTAAATATAAATATTAAAAGTCAAGTACATTATAATTAAAGATAGTTTAAAAACAAGGATAATTTTGATATTGAAAATAAAGATTATTTTGAGACTAAAAGTATTTAAAACCAGGATAGATATTTTTGATTTAAAAAGGAAGATTTTGAAATCATTTTGAAAACAAGATATAATTTTGTAAAATATTTGAATAAAAGTTAGTGGTTACAAAATGATGTTCCACTAGATTTTTCATAGGTTCCATCCTACTTAGGGTTCCATCCCTTTAATAGGCTCAAAGTGGATTCCATTCCACGAATAAAATGGATTTTAAGATGTCAGTGCTTTTCTAGGAGTTTTAACATAATTCTAGACTCGATACTTGTCTTGTACTATTGAAATCTTGAACTCTTGATTATCTTGATACTCATGAGTCTTGAATCTTGATGTCTTCAATCTTGAGTCTCTATACTGTACAGTCTTCATTCTCAGTACTTGCATGTTTATATCCTGCATATACATATATATCTAAACTATAATGTTAGTATTTATATTTTATAACAAGTCCTAAGGTTGTTGTCATCAAAACCAACTTCTCAGGGACTATCAATATATATATATATATATAAGGGTCAAGATTTATATTTTCTGTGTGAAAAAAATTATAAATCGATATGCAATATAAAAAAGATGTTAAGAACTTTATTACCCCATTTATATATGAAATTTTTGAAAATCAACTTTTATGTTTTACCTACCATAAATGAAACGATGATAAGTTATATGAGTACATAAAACGACTAATAATTAAAAATTCGTATGATAACATAAGAACAAATGTTGGTTACCAAACGATTAGTCATTGCACATAAAGCTTTCATGTATAAAATTTAAAATTAATCCTTAAACATAGCTCTCGTGAACAAAGTTCAAAGTAAAACTTTCTCACGTTGAGCTTAAGTTTTGCCATCGTGAGAAGAAATGAAGATAACGTTTTCGCATGTTAAACCAAAAGGATTAGTTTTAATGCAATATAAAGGAAGACTCATATAACAATTGTGAATCAAAATCAATAAGCTTTCGTGAGACAATTCAAAAACATAAAAGGCATTCATGAGTAAAGTCTATGAAGTCCTTACATTTAAAACTCTTCACAACAAGTTTGAGCGCAACCATCGTATGTAAACTAGGGAATAAGGTGCCCATGTAACAAACAAAATTATTACAAAAAAGGCTTTCATGAGCTAAATTAACGTAGTCCCGTGAATATGAAGATAAAGCCTTAGCATAGATTGCATACAAAGGCTTAGCTTTCGTGTACTAAGTCCTCGAATGGAAATCTATCACATAGTGATGGTTCGAGTTCGTTAGGTAATAGGTACATAAACGATAAAACCTGTAATAAGCTTGCTTTCTACACCGTAAATTAAATGAAATAAAAAATTGTTTGAATTCGATAATTAATTATTAATATTCTGAAAACAAATTTTTAGTTAATTAAATTCTATTTAATAAAAGATTTTGATTTAACAAATTGAATTATATTAATAAATTCTTTTTGAAAAATTTATTAAAATTGAATAAAATGTTTTAAATTGAATATAAAACATTTTTAATAGTGTAAATTAATTTGAGTTCGATTGAAATATATTTATAAATAAATGTTGAGAATTAAAAGTTAAATTTGAATGGAAAATAAAGTAGAAACTATATTGAATTAAAATTAAAGCCCCAAACCAAGAAAGCTAATTTTCTTTCCATATTGTTCTAGAACTCTCCCTACATCTTCATTTGCAAGCCAAACCTGTTACCCATTTTCCACTACAGCCCTAAAATCATAAATCGTGCAAATTAAAAAGGAAAAAGAAAAGAAGAAGTCGCGGTTATATTCGAGGTGGCATGTGACTACACGAAGGGGAAGATGTCGACGTCAAGCTGGTGACGATGAATGGGAACACGATGTTGGGGTACCGTGATTTTTAGCGACGATCTAAACAAGATCACGGCTGAGTGCTAGGAGGCAACGTTGGGTTGTTAGTAGTGGTGAAGGAGGAGATGTGTGGTGATGGTGAGGTGCGTTCAGGTATATGCGAATGTTAGCGATAGAGGGATGCTGGCTACGATAATTTAGAAGTTGATGCTACAAGGTGTCATTGTGCATGTGATTAGCATGGTGGCTAGTTGGCGAGGCGGCAGTAAAGTGAGGACTTGGAAAAGGCAAAGTAGTTGTTGTTTTGGTAGCTCGAGCATCGTTTGGTGAATAAATTCTTTTACGTACAACTATTGTCTATTACTTTACAATTTATGCTTGATTGTGCTATGGTTGATTGGATTTATTAGCTTTGTTTAGGTGAGTTATATTTTGACAACTCATCAAAATGATTTATGTTCTATTTTCTTTGAATTCGTTGATTGTTTAATGTTGGGCTATTTGTTGATATGGATTGAATTGGGTGAAATTAAATTGCATTGTTGTAGATTGATATATATTGCGATGAGATCACCTTCAAAATTGATCGAAAGAGGAATAAATTGAAATGGAAGGTTTTGAAGGGAATGAAATATTTTTGGAAATAAATAGTGGATTTTTGAATGATTTTTATTTAAAATTGGAAATATTATTTGTGATAGAAAATTATTTAAGTGAATTGCTGTAAAGATTCTATAAATTAAAATTATTTGAAAATGATGAATTCTGTAATTTTATTAAACAAGTGAATTATTGAATAATTATACTTTTATTCATTTATCATTGATTAGAAAAATATTCCGATGGTTTTCTAAAGTGGTATTTAAGAATTGCATTTTAAAAGCGATTATACTTTTATATGAATTTAATAGATTAGAAGTTTAAGAAATAATATTTGCAAGTAATATGCTTCGCATTTGATTATCATTATTTTTTAATAAAAACGAAATCTTTATAAAACTTATTTAATATTATTATCTAAAATTATTTGAGAAAGATTATAAAATATGTAAATTGCTTTTAAAAGGAATTTTAAGGATTTGGAAATTTAGTGAAGTTTAATTTATAGGTTTCCTTGTAATTGAATAAGGGATTTGCAATTATTTATTTTAAAATTGTAAATAGATTTTGAGGAAAGAATGAAAATTTTATAAATTGATTTACTTCAAAAATTTATATTTGAAATTGTTTTGAATATTTTAGGAAAATGTTTTTTTAAAACCTCTTTTTAATCAATAATAGAATTGTATGTTTTGATTGATTTATATTTCTGTGTAACGAGGAATTAGAATAAAAGGAGTTATAACTTTCTGTAATATTTTTCTGGTTATTTTTTGGACTTATTATATAGAATAATTTTGTGATAATGAGTGCAATTTACAAGCATCGAGTAAACGGATGTGTAACACTGTGTGGTATGGGACGCTTGAGCTAATATCTGTTCGATTACTTTCTATAAGTAGATGCTCACTAAGAGTGAGCAGGCTGAGAGTCATGAGAGTTTCTATTTATTATGTGTACTATTATACATTGGGGAGTAAACTAAATTAGCTAGTATCTATCCTTATGGCCTGATTGCGGGGTCGCTTCCCCAATCCGTGGCAAACCTGTTGATGTATATGGCTGAGGGTCACTGCCCCGGTGTCACTTAGGTCAACAGTCGGTTACCATTAAGGGAACTTGCAGGGTCATGACCAACACATAGCGTAGTCTTGCACTTGATGGATATTTGGTAATGATGGCCGTCGAGGTAACCGATGACTGTAGGAGTAGCTTTGAGAGCTATGAGGAAGGCTTCTAGAGCAGGCTAAGAGATGTCGGTCTTCCATCTGATTACTATTGATGAGATAGCATGAGATGCTATAGACACCAAATTATTCACCTATATGAGATCATTATGTTTATGGCTGAGAATTGATCCATTCATTTATTGAGCCCGATACAAAAATAGATATTTATGATACTAAGAGCACATAAGACTAAGAATTCCAATGTCTATCCACGATACTGACAGTCGAGTGGATTAGTAAAGGTCTGAGGGACCGTATGATCATTTTACTGGCTGAGAGCCAAGTAGATTACTATGAGGACGAAGGTCTAGATGATGATTATGTTGTTATCGATCTCTTGGATTATTAATGAGACGGAGAGTCTATGCAGTTTTGCAATTCTACGCACATGGATTGCACAGCTATCGAAGATAGGTTGAGACGATGGGAACATGGAGTTCGACTCTGTACCAATTTTTACATGGTTATCAGAGAGATGACCTTGGCTACTGAGGGTATTCCATATTTATATGTTGTGCATGTTTGATTTGGGTGATTGTTATGTGTTATATATATTTATCGAATGAAATGGACTTGGGTATGTCTAATTTACGATTATCTAACAGATAATCCAGGGCGTTGCTGAGAGCATGTCCTGTATTGTTGTTGAGTTTTACTGATGATAGTTAGATTATGTTTGTATCGCCCACTTAATTGTATAACCATTTGGTGTGGATTGGCTTTGCTTGGAAATGGGTTATCTTTTGTATGCATGGTTTTGAGATATGTTGACACTTGGGATATGCATATGCCACTTGTGTTTCACTTGTTTATACCATGCATGTTGTTATTTCATATTGACATTTACATTCTAGACATAGTCTGACCCGTGTGTTATTTATATAATACCCGGGTCAGTCCGACACATTACAGGTTTAGGGATGAGTACCCGGTTAGTGAATGAAGGGCATAGATGGAGGATAAAATATTTGTATATAGTTTATATGTTTGTATCTACATATGTTCATGTGTAGTTGAGATGTGTACTGGACATGTTATATTTGTTTTTGATGACTGTTGGCATTTTACTATTTTGTAGACCTGTTTGGACTCATGTATATTTTAAATTATAAGTTATCGCTGTGTTAATGACTCTATGTTCTTTATGATCTATTTTATACTGTATATGGTTCTATCCTGGATGCACACATGTTTATTGCTTTATGTCGATATTGTGTATGTATATGTGAGTTGTTTATGATTTTGAGATACATACCGGTGTTAGCCCAAGAAAATATTCACGTATGTACCCCATACAGCCATATTTTTTATATTATCTAACAGTATTATCTAGTGATACTCTTGGATAATATGGGTATAGAGATAGGGTGTTACAATTTGGTACCAGAGCAGGTTTAAAACAGTATAGAGTGTAAAAGACACAAGTCTTGGACTTAGATGAGACATAGAGTCCTATCCCCATGGGTGTGTGGTAGATTATTTTTTTATACCTAAGTGATATTAGGAGTATACGATTATTACTAGGGTAATCATCTAGGGACATTTTTGTATTTTTCTTCCTATATAATATATTTCTTCTACCTATTTCTGAGTGTAAGTCTTTGTATGAGATTCAGAGTAGTTGATGAAAATAGTGAAGGTAGAAGTAGATTGTCTAGCCAGTGGTGATGGCATTGACGATGAATATTAGATCTCATTGTGGCTTTGAAGTAAGAATGGAGTTGTTCGATTAGGAAAGCTGTAAAAGATCCTAATTTGAATTTTGTATTAAATATTTCACAAATCCAAATTGTGATGAGCATGCTTAATAAGTGGATCTTATAGTGATCAGAGTTGTGCAATGGAAACTGATTGATATTTTCTGTTGGAGGCGTTTGTTTACTTGTTTGGAAATATATGTATGGTTGTGTAGTCCTTATGAATGAATGGTGTGTGATGATTTGTATTGTTGTCAATCGTTGTTGAATTGAATGCATACATAAGTTTTTCAAAATGAATAATTTGATTCAAACAAGCATATAATTTAATAAAATAGTGATATCATTTTTATAAAGTGATTAAAATCATATTTTCGACTGATGTTTGAGATTTTGGAAAGAAAAAGTAATAGTTTGAGATAAGTTGAATATTAACTTGAAAGAAATTGAATTTTTGTATGATATTAGAATATGTTTGGTTGTTGCAAACAATTGTTTACGATATGAAAATATATTTATTTAAAGATATTTTTGAAGCTAATTTCATGTTAATTTGTCCATTGAGTGATTTAAGAATTTCGATCGATGTGTCTAGCCAACGATATCGATAGAAATTCATAAACACTAGTACGAGACATATGGATACAAAATTTTAGAAAGTAATATAGTGTTTTGGGAAGAAGTAAAATCTTTGAGCTATCTTAAAAATTAGTATATTCAAGGAGATATATTTACATTTTTAAATATATAGCAATATTTTAGAACATGTGATTTATTGTTTTGAAAAAATAAACATAATTTCTATATTTAGATATTTGATGTGATGATTACAACTATCGAACAGTAATGGACAGCTCAAGTCGATGGCGAGACAATATTGATCACACGGTCAGCACTACAACTAATCGATGAAGTAAGCCACTAGAAATTCATGACGAGGCATTGTTGATATATTTATATTTATAAATCAAAATTTTAAATTATATGGTTTATGGTGTTGTGATTGTATATCTGCCACGTGGTATGTTGATTGTATGTGACTTCATTGAATGATGAGAATATATTTGTAATATGATGCATTGTGATATAAAAGTACATATATACAAGTTTTCAAAAAATATAATGCAGTAAAATTTTGAGGTTGGCTATGGTTTAAATAAGAATTAAATGGATGTATTGTTTTGAAGAGAAGTAGTATATTTAGAGCTATATTAAAAACCAGTGGTTGAAATAATATTTCGAAGAAAGTAATATTCATTATTTTGAAATGGGTATTATGTTATGGGAAGTATTATGAATAATATTTTGAAACTATGATATTCGAGAAAGTTATAAATAATATTTTGAAAATGCTGTGATTTGAAAATATATGGTAAGCGATAGTGTGAATTATGGATGCAACTTTTTGTATTATTTAGTTGTAATTAGAATGAGCGATATAAATATATTAGTACGAAATGCTCATGTTAATCGTAATTTTAAGTAACTAGTTTTTTTTCAATTAAAATCGAACTTAGTGATTTAATAATTATTGCTTTGAAATAAATAAAAGATTTTGGCAATGCATAGAAATTTTGCAATAAAACAACATCATGATTTAATAATAAATCTTAAATAGTGATCCATTTTGGATGATTTTAATTTTATTGGAAAGATATATTATTAGAGAAATTTTTTTAATCTAGAAGTGTAAATTCAAATTTTGAGTGTAAGTAAGGTTAAAACATATATTAACACATATGTGCTTCGCTGTCCCGGAAGTGTAAAATCTTCAAAACAACCCCAACTTCAATCAGTCATAACTTTTGAATGATTTGTTTGATTATGATGATTTTGCCCATTCTGGAAATCTTAAAATATAAGCAACAACTTTCATTTGAAGTGTTATGTGAAATTATTAAGTTTTCAAGGCTAGAAATATGATTTATATAGGTGGGTCTTTGTATTGTCATAAAGCCTGAACTGCTTATGTCTGAGAAATCCCTCATAATTCAAGTTACATATGACATTTATACAATTTGAGAGTTTTTTTAGAAAGCTAGAAGATTATACAACAATTCACTTTTTGATGTCATTGCCAAATTTCAAGGAAAAGTAGTCATTTTTTGGTAGCTCGAGCATCGTTTGGTGAGTAAATTCTTTTACTCACAACTATTGTCCGTTACTTTGCAATTTGTGCTTGATTGTGCTATGGAATTGAATAGAATAGTTGATTGGATTTATTGGCATTGTTTGGGTGAGTTATATTTTGATAACTCGCCACTATGATTTATATTTTATTTTATTTGAATTCGTTGATTGTTGATGTTGAGTTGTTTGTCGATGTAGATTGAATTGGATGAAATTAAATTGCATTGTTACAGATTGATATATATTGTGATGAGATCACATTAGAAACTGATCGAAAGATGAATTAATTGAAATGGAAGGTTTTGAAGGGAATGAAATATTTTTGGAAAAAGATAGTGGATTTTTTAATGATTTTTATTTAAAATTGGAAATATTATTATTGATAGAAAATTATTTAAGTGAATTATTTTGAAAATTCTATAACTAGAAATTATTTGAGAACGATGAATTCTAAAATTTCATTAAACAAGTGAATTATTGAATAATTATACTTTTATTCATTTATGGTTGATTAGAAAAATATTTAAATTATTTTTCTAAAATTGTATTTAAGTTTTGCATTTAAAATTGATTAGTTACTTTTATATGAAATAAATAGATTGGAAGTTTGGGAAATAAAATTTGCAAGTAACATGTATAGCATTTGATTATCATTATTTTTAATAAAAAGAAAATCTTGAATTATAAAACTTATTTAATATTAATATTTCAAATTATTTGAGAAATATTATATAACATCTAAATTGATTTTAAAAGGAAGTTTAAGGATTTGGAAATTCAGTGAAGTTTAATTTATAGATTTCCTTGTAATTGAATAAGGAATTTGCAACTATTTATTTTGAAACGGAAATTAGATTTTGAGGAAAGAATGGAAATTTTATAAATTGATTTTTATTTGAAAATTTATATTTGAAATTGTTTTGGAAATTTTGAGGAAAATGTATTTTTAAAACCACTTCCGAATCAATAAATAATAGAATTGTATGTTTTGATTGATTTATATTTCTGTGTAATAAGGAATTAGAATAAATGAAGTTATAGTATTGTCTAGTATGAGACTTTCGGTAATATTCCTCCGATTATTCTTCGGACTTGTTATATAGAATAATTGTGTGATAATGAGAGTAATTTATGAGTGTTGAGTAAATGGATGAGTAACACCAGGTGGTATGTAAAGCCTTAGCTAATATTTGTTTGATTTATGTAAGTAGATGTCACTCTAACAGGGTCGAGTATATGGGGTATTATATTTGAGGTGATGCTCGTTGAGGATGAGCAGGTAGAGAGCCATAAGAGGGTCTATTTATTATATGTACTCCTATTATACGTCAGAGATTAAACCATATTGGCTAGTATCCATCCTAGCGGCCTGATTGCAGGGTCACTCCCTGAATTTGTGGCACACCTATCGATGTATGTGATTGAGAGCCACTGCCCCTGTGTCACTTAGGCCAGCAGTCTTTTACCATTAGGACCACTTGTAGGGTCGTGCCAACGCATATCATAGTCTTGCACTTGATGGATATTAGGTCACTATGGCCATCGAGGTAACTAATGACTGTAGGAATAGTACTGAGAGCGTGTGAGGAATGATCCTGGAGTAGGTTGAGAACTGTTAGTCTCTCATCTGGTTATTATTGATGAGATAACATGAGATGCTATAGACACATACTTATTCATCTATATGAGATCATTATGTTTATGGCTAAGGGCTGATCCGTTCATTTGCTGAGACCGATACTGAAATAGGTATTTATGATACCGAGAACACATATGATTGAGAGTTCCAATGTTTTTCCACTATACTAATAGTCGAGTGGATTAGTAGAGGTCTGAGGGACCGCATGATCTTTTTATTGGCTAAGAGCCAAGTCGATTACTATAAGGATAAAGGTCTAGATGATGGTTATGTGGTTAACGATCTCTTGGATTATTTATGAGACTGAGAGTCTATGAAGTTGTTCAACCCTACACAGATTTATTATACAACTATCAAGGATAGCTAAAGATGCCGAGGGCATAAAGTTGGATCATGTACATATTTTTCCATGGATATTTAAGAGATTACCATGACTACCGAGAGTATGCCATATTTATATATCGTGAATGTTTGATTTGGGTGATTGTTACAAGTTATATATATTTATCAAATGAGACAAACCCAGGGTATGCCTACTTTACAATTATTTGAGAGATAATCTAGGGCATTGCTGAGAGCATGTCCTGTATTGTTGTTGAGTTTTATACTTGATGATAGTTAGATTATGTTTGTATCAACCACTTGATTATATGCCCGTTTTGTGTGGATTGACTTTGCTTGGAGATGGGTTATCATTTGTATGCATGGTTTTGAGATGCTTTAACACTTGGGATATGCATGTGCCACTTGCATTGCACTTGTTTATACCATGCCCACTATTATTTCGTATTGACATCAACATTCTAGACATAGTCTGACTCATGTGTTGTTTATATAATACTCAGGTCAACCCGAGACATTACAGGTTCAAGGACGAGTTAACCATTTAGTGGATGAAGGGCATAGATGGAGGATAAAATATTTGTATATAGTGTACATATTTGTATCTACATGTGTTTTTGAGACGTATATTGGACATGTTATATTTATTTTTGATGGGCATTTGACTATTTTTTAGACCCACTTGGACTCGTTTATATTTTATATTATATGTTATAGCTGCATTGATGACTTTGTGATCTCTGTGATTTATTTTATATTCTGTATTGTTCTATCTTAGAGGCACACATGTTTATTGCTTTATGCCGATACCGTGTACGTATATGTGAGTTGTTTATGATTCTAAAATACGTACCAGTGTTAGCGCAAGGGAATATTCATGTGTGTACCCATACAGCCTTATTCTTCGTATTATCTGACAACATTACCCAGTAATACTCTTGGATAGTGTAAGTATAGAGGTAAGGTGTTACAAAACTCAGAACCCATAAACAATAAAATGGTGGGCTAAGCAATTAAATTTAGATCAAAATGGAAACTACAAAAGAAGACATGAAGAAATGACCAAGATCGAAGCAGAAAACTAAAACCAATTGAATTCTTATAAAAGTTAAGATAACTGAAACAAATAAAAGTCCGCTCCATTAAAGAAACAAGTAAACGAATAACAAAAATATTTACCATATGGGAATTGCGAAACGCAAGATCTAATTTTGTTAAAGCAAGTAAAAGGAGTAAGAGGAAGAATATTGCTATTTATAGGATGAAAGGGAGAGTAAGATAACTGTTCGATCAAAAGAAAAGGAATGTCAGGGGCTAAGATGAATATTTTTGAATATGAACTATTACTTATACAAAAGTATACGGAAAAATTATAATAGAAGGTGGGGCAAGTTTATACCCAAATATAATAGGTTATCACAGTACAATGAAGAAGAAGAATTATAAAAGACAAAGTCATCGTGAAATAATGCAGGAAAGCCACTGTGTGATGATAATCAAAGGCCTTCATGATATTAAGATAGAAGCTTTCATGGAACAACTTACAGAATCTTTCGACTAATGTCTTCGAACATAAAAAACTAAAGCCACCGTGAGATATTATGAAAACATCAAAGTCATCGTGAAGTTTCCATTCTGCCATCATGTAGGATCATGAGGAGGGATGTCAGAGCCATTATGGGGAATTATAAAAACGTTGCAAGGCTATTATAGCAATTTTGATACAGTTCATGGAGTGGTCGTGAGACAAAGCCATAATGAAGATTTCCTCATAAGCCATCGTGCAAAGTTTCTTAAAGATATTAGGGAGTGTTCCTTTGAAAGCTATCGAAGGGCGACTGATGCCATCGCATGACTAGAATCAAAGCCTTCATGACGAATTGAAGTGGAAGCCTTTATAGAGAAATTTGTAGAAAGCCTTCGCGTGATAACTTTGAACACAAAAGAATAGAGCCATCGTGATATATTTATTGAAGTCGTTGCAATAAAAAGATTCAAAGTTGACATAAACATTCTACACTCCTATAATATGAGTCATTGTGGGGAATTTTATAAAGTCGTTACACAGTATATTGAAGCCATCATGATAGCTCTTAAGTGGTCACTGGATAAGGTTAAAGAGCCATCATAGGGAGTTCTATAAGGCCTTCGCGTGCTATCTCTAAATGACAAACCAATGCAATCAAATTGTCGTATGCTGGCAAATCATCACATGCTGACATCCAAATAATAAAACAAGGTTATCATGGGAAATTTAGTAAAGCCATCATGTACCATATTTGGACGATGAATCCAAGTGGTCATGGGATGTTCCTGGAGGCTATTATAGGTTGTAGAGTGCATCTTAAAGCAAAAAATCCATTCTATCATAATGAATTAGAGCCATCGCTTCTCATTTTAAAAAAACAAGCTGAAGCCATCATGGAAGGTTTCAAGAAAGCCATCGAATACAATTTTGAATCAAAACCATTATGGAACAAGTGTGCCACATGTCATTTTGATTGTGTGTTGCATGGACTAATCACAACCATGGACTTCTAATGGAGTGCCACGTGTCAGGAATCCAATAGCTCAAATTCTCTATAAATAGACATGCAACCCCATCTAGAAAAGTGTCGAATTTCTTAAGTCCTCCTCCTCCATTTTCATAATTTTTCTACTTTGTAAAGAAAGCTTGAAATGAAGGATTCCTGGCCACTAAGGAAAATTGTATCTAAGAATTTTGTAATAAGGATCCTTGCTTGACATAATTTGCATTATTACCTCATTGGGTATTTGACTTGGATTTTATTATGTTGAAGGACCTTCATGTTGGATATATCAAAGTATGCTATTGCGAATTTCATTATGACTATAGCTATAGTTTATCTCCATTTGTCTTGATTCCTAAACTAGCCCAACTTTTACCTTAACACTTTCCAATTCTGAGATATCCGTTGGCAATGGTTCTGTGTCAAACACAATCCGATAAACATGATTTCTTCTCAATACCACCTTCATCCTCCAATATCGCTTCTCAAAATCATTATCTCCATTTCACCTTTTTATAGCCAACTGCGAATCGGATGCTGCATATGAACCCATAGTATAGGATGCATAGTCCTGGGTAGGTCTAACCTCCTCACTTTCTTCTCTCGATCCTACCATTTTATCGAACACTTTCTAGCCCTAGGCTTCATCAACGACCTTCAATGCTTCGATACCAGACCGTAGGGGTAAATTTATGCAAATGATTGAAAATCAACCCAAACGCATGTCGTGTTGTAGTGCGTTAAAACAAACAGCTACAAATATCCTAAAATATAGGCAACAACAGATCACAGATGCACAAATAGAAAACAAGATCATACACAGGATTTATAGTGGTTCCATTATCGCAAGATAGTATACGTTTACTTTGGGAAGAGAATATTTTATTACTTTCTAAGTAAAGAAAAATTACAAGATTGATAATAGAGGTTAAGAAAAAGAATATGAAGAAAATATTACCTGAGATGATTCTTCCAATCTCTAAAGAATGACTATCTTTATATAGAGATTATTACTTAGGATTGAAGTAATTGATTTATGGTTATAAATCAATGCCTCATCAATTCTCTATTCATATGGGAAATGGTTATATATTTGATTTT
This sequence comes from Allium fistulosum, assembly GCA_030737815.1. Lineage (NCBI taxonomy): Eukaryota > Viridiplantae > Streptophyta > Magnoliopsida > Asparagales > Amaryllidaceae > Allium > Allium fistulosum. Next base: position 789,211,869 of record CM060902.1, on the reverse strand, counting down.
TTTAATTTCCTTCAATATGCATGTACCTGATAAAATGCCTTCTTTAATCAGCTGATTATGAAATTATTTGATTGCTCCATACTCCTAAAAATTATTCTCCTTCTCATGTAGGTAAATCATTGTCTTATTTAATGCATTAAAAAAGGCAATATATTTAAGTCATTATTTTACATTAACTCAAATATCATTCAATTTTTCTATAATTTGAAATATTATATCACCGAAAGCAACAATATCTTCTAAATATTCTTTAATATGGAAATATTGTATCACCTAAATCTAACATTTCACACAACAAAAGTTGTAATAAATATTATTTACAACTATTTTTTCTGAAAGTTGTAATAAAGTTGACTTTTACAATTGTTTTTGCTCAGCGTTTGTAATAAAATTCTTTAACAACTCTATTCTCTTGACTGTTGTAAAATAGTAACTTATAAATTTTTTTACTTATATTTGTCTTTCTCATAGGTTAAAGTGATCGCATAACCACTTTCGATGAAACGTTGTTGAGAAAATTCTTAGTAGGCAGAAAGGTTCCCGCTTGACGATGTTATTGTTTGTGCTAACCAATTATTTGAAAGATTAAAAGAGTATAAAAAAAAGTACCAGCCATTTGAAAGATTAAAGAAGCATAAAAAAGTGCAAAAAATGACCTCTATAAATTTAGACTATTGTTCTCCAATTTAGGAATCTTTTAAAATTTCATTGATTTCAATTTCATAACCAATTAAGGAATTAAATAGTTCATAGAATTTCAAGAATTCAGTAAACAAATTTTAAAATAAGAGCAAACATTTAACCAATTTATGATAGTTACGTAAACAACATCTATCGAGATTCAACTCGATTGACGGCCGCCATGAACTGTTAACTGACATTAACTACTAGTTACATCGTTGACCGATATCAAAAAATTTCTAAAGTTTAAAAAAAACTAAAAAAATTGCCATTACTGAATTATTTAGTTAAGATTTTCTTGAGAAGTAAAAATATTTTTCAAATAAATAGTATATCAATCCAGTAAAATATAAATAAATAATTTTATTTTAATTATATTCAATAAACTATTAACCACGTTACAACACACGCCTAATATTTTAGTACGCGTCTAATATTTCACTGTGCAGTGTTATACGCATGATATTGCTGAATAAACCCTTAAATTAAGCAGAAAAAACAGAAAAAATTACACTTACGCCATTCACCCATCTTTTTACATCTAATCATATTTCTATTCTTTTATTCCTCTTATCCAATAAACCCTACATTTAATTTAAGGTAAATTCTTCAATTTTGTGCTTGAATCGCTGGATTGTGATGATTTTTTTTAAATTTTGAAAATCCACAGTTTGTAGAAGGGTAAAACTTAAATTTTATGTTATTGCATGGGTTTGCTGGGGAGGTTTTTTCTAAGATGAATTTTTTTTATGGATTTGATTTTTATTATAGCTGGCTATAAAGGAAAAATGTAACGATAAGATGGGTATACTCGACAAAAATATGGGTATTGTGATTTTTTCAGCTTTGGAAGGTTACTCGGTAACTTTTCGGGTTTATATAGAATTAACCCATCTGTTTTTGCCAAAGTTTTCCATCTTTTAATCTAGAGTATCTTGCGAATTTAACATCCCCACCTTTTCCATTTTTTCAACATCGTTATCTCCACCTACTCAAATTCATCGTCCCCTCTTGCTTCTCCATCCGTGCGCACTTGTGTTTTTAGGTAGCGCAAAAAATAGCATGGCAAAGCCATCTTCGATTAATTACAACATCGCAACCTCCTTCACCTACTCAACATCCATATCTCCAAAGATCACCAACCGTTGTTGGTCTAGACGGCATGCGCTATTCCGCAATTATAGATGTGAGCAAGGTCGACCCTTAGGTTGGACTGGTTGGGCGACGGCTAAAGGCTAATATCTAATGGGGCCAACGTATTTTTTCATAAAGCAATACACACACATGCGCGCGCGTCAACACACACATAATGTAAATGAATAACCATTTGGTGTAAGAATGAAAGCCAAAATTAATATCTAGGACGAAAAGAATATAAATTTGTAGGCAACAAATTACTCTCTACAAATTACTCAGTCTGCAATTAATTTACCTTCCCATTAATATATTAAAATTTTCGGTGTTCTACAAATAGTTGACTAACTATTCATATTTTGTTTCAATTCCCATAACTCTTTATTTTTCAATAATAATTTTACTTCTCCATGTAATTTTTATCATACAATATTACCATTTAAAGGCTCTGTTTTAAAATATGAAAATCCAATGAGCATTGTTAAAGAGGCTCCAAATTTGAATGGGGGCATTTTTTTCATTTTTTGGAAGATTGTTGTGGGATGTACTAAAAAATTTGCTCCTCTTGACAAAAAAATAACAATATGTTACTATCCTCATTTTTTCGGTGATCAATCACCATTTTTCAACTTTTTTTCAATAAGACCCTACCGAAAATGGGTTTTGGTAAACCATCATCGATTTTTATCTTATTTTTCGATATGTTGTTGTCGAATTTTGCTTTGTACGAGGGATAAAATTGTGAACTGTTTTATTTGGATGGGGTCTCAAAAATAATTTTTTTTTCTAGGTGGAGTCCCCTTAAAATTTATCCTCGCTTGTCCAAAAATGAAGTTACTTTAGCAATGCCCAATACAAAATTATGTGATCATCATAAAAGTTTTAACAGTGAAATGTGAGCTCTTTTTTAAACACACACATATATTGTTCTGATGGATCTCTGTGATCTTCATTTCAAAATTGAATAATCTTTGCAACATATTTACAAATAATTAGATATGCACTGTACTTAATGGTTAGATTGTCTTTAAATTAGCAACTTATATTTAATAAATTAACTGAAGTTATTTGATAAAAATTTCAGATCATTTACATAAAATTATTTAACTTTTGTTTTTATGTGTATATATTTTTTCTAAGCGATACTCCTCTATTAGTAAGTTGGTAACTATTTGAACGGGCTCAAATCATACATGTGCCTAAGGCCCAAAATAACATTGGACCTACCTTGGACGCTATCCATTATAGTGATCCTGAGATTCTTGCTGAAGTTAGATGTGGACTTGGGGAAGCCATGGCGGGGATTAACATGAATGATGAGAAAGTTACGAGGTTTACTTCTCGTTCTAGATAACTTTTTGGGAAATAGTTGTTGTTTGTGTATATGTGTTTTTTTGAACCAAAGGGTTAAGTATTGCGTTACCCTATAACGATATTTTATAGCACCCACACGTGCATATCAATATTTTTATAAAAATTTAAAATTTCAACTTATTTTGTAACAATAATTTGAAAAATATAAAGGAAAGTTGTAGTTTTTTTGTTGAAACAGAGTTTTGAACTTGTAAGATTATTTACATTTCAAAATTTCAATTTGAAAAATAAATGTTAATTTTTTTATTTTTATGGGATCCGAACTCCCGACCTTTTGTTTGCATTCCAGACTATTAATAATGGTCCGGTTAAGACCCGTGCTGCATACATGGGTAGTTGTTGAGGTTGTAGCAGTGTTTTAAAGACCCAACCCAACCTCGTTTTGACCACATTTAACTTTCGACCTTGGAGCGTTGTGGCTTTAAAAATGAAACAACTTTGCGTGTGCATCAACCCGCGGTTTAACCTCAGAACCTTAAAAAAAACTCTAGGCTGACATCTTTAACCATACGGTTCTTCAAATTTGAGAAAAAATTATCGCTTCATTCTTCATTTTTTTACATAATTAATTTGACAAATAATTTTATAACCTTAGCCACTAAATTATTGAATTATTTTATCAATTTTGGACGACATAATATATTACTAGTGTATATTTTACAAATTAACGTTGAAATGAATGTTTTCTATCTAAAAAAATTAAAAAAATTACAATTTTACGCTAAAAAATGTGATAGAATTATTCCAATAAGATTTGTTATGAAATGTTCAAAAATAATTATTTCAAATTTCAATATATTAATTTTAATTGGTTAAATTTAACATTAATTAAATAATTTACATTTAAATTAATAAAATAAAAATTAACGGTTAATGCGGTTCTCACGGTATGACTGGTTGAACCACTAGAACTTTTGACCTTGCACAAACACGGTTTGACTCACGGTTCGATCTTCGAAACTATGGGTTGTATGGTTATCATTTTGATATTTTTGAAATTATTTATATTAGAATATTGATGTATAATATAAAAGTTAGGTGGCTACCTTGAGAGTATACACTAATCAATGTTATATCAGACAATATCACTACTAGAACGGCTGCTAAATGCAGCAGACTTTTGCGTCGGTCAGCGATGGCTAAAAAAGGCGGTCGTCGCTAGCCGACGCAAAGTCTGTATATACAGACAGCACCTGCGAACCAGAAATTCACTTTCCTCCTTCCCACTAAAAAAATAAAACCCTCCTCCTTGCTGCCAGCCACCGCCGGCTCCACTACCTCCCGCCGTCGCAGCCTTCTGTCGCCAATTAAAGCTCTTCAAAGCTTGCCGGTGTCTCCTCCCCTCCAATATCTACGTTGTTTAGGTATAAACTATCAACCCTAATTTTGAAATTGGCTGATTTAGGGATTTGGAATTGATGATTATATCTTATTAGCTGATGATAATATAGTGTATTAATTGATTTGGGTATATAATTAAAATCCTAATTTATTTTTTTGCAAAGCCAGCGGGGTTAAAAATGGGCCCCTACCATATTATTGATATACCAAGAAAGAATTACAAAGACATGGAAACAATGCAGCCTAAAACAAGAAGGCAAGCAGGACACATAGGAACAAGAAAACATAGAAGACAGGTATATCAAAAACAGAAACATAAAAAAAGAAAGAAGACAGAAGACACCAATACCAACCAAGTAAGGTCAGCGAAGAGCATTCAAAAATGCATTATCAAAAGCATGTCCAGATGCTGATATACCGAATCTTATACCCTCCAAGATACTCCCTTTCATTTGAGCGAACGTTTTCCTTTTCCCCGTAAAAATCCTAATTTATAAAATTAGTTGATTATGGGTTAGAAATTGATGATTATTGCGTATTAGTTGATGATAATTAAAAATTTGTTGATTTGGGGATTTTAATTAGTGATTTGGTTGTTTACTTTGTAGTCAAAAATTCGGGTTAATTTAAAATCCGTAAATTAGTCCATAATTATTGATTAATATGCTTATTGATGATTTTATGTGAATGTTTGTTATAGCTTAGAACAATGTTTGTTATAGTTTATGCAAAAATTAATGTATAATTATTGATTAATATGCTACTAGATTGGTACGGTTAAACATAAGTAATATTTTTTATTTAATTAGGGTGTGTAAATTATAAGTGTTAGTTGTTAGTATAAAATAAATTTAATTTAATTTATTGCATATGCTAACTTCTAATTTTAGTTTGCAAAATCGATAAATTAAAAGTTTAAACAGTTAACTGAATTTTGAAATACGTTATAAAATTTCAAATTTATTAAATAAAATATTTAAATGGTTGAATGAATTTTATAATTTTGAAGTGAGCATAGCAACAACAAATATTGTACTAAAATCAATTTTATAAAAAAATTAGGAAATGAATATAACAAAAAATATTGTACTAAAATTGATTTTGGAAAAAAAATTAGGAAATGAATATAAGAACAACAAATATTGTACTAAAATCGATTTTGTAAAAAATTAAGAAATGAATATAACAACAACAAATATTGTACTGAAATTGATTTTTTAAAAAACTAAGAAATGAATATAAGAACAACAAATATTGTACTAAAATCGATTTTGTAAAAAACTAAGAAATGAATATAAAAACAACAAATATTGCACTCAAATCGATTTTTTAAAAAATTAAGAAATGAATATAACAACAACAAATATTCTACTGAAATCAATTTTGTAAAAAATTAAGAAATGAATATAACAACAACAAATATTCTACCGAAATCAATTTTGTAAAAAAATAAGAAATGAATATAACAACTACAAATATTCTACCGAAATCGATTTTGTAAAAAAATAAGAAATGAATATAACAACAACAAATATTCTTCTAAAATCGATTTTATAAAAAAGTAAGAAATTAATATAAGAACATCAAATATTCTACTGAAATTGATTTTGTAACAAAATTAAGAAATGAATGTTTGATGTGTGTTTATTGTTTGATGATAACAAAATATATATTGATTTATAGATGTGTTTGCAGATCTTACTATACAAGAATAAATATTTATAATTGAATAATAATACTATTGCACAGAATTTAACAAATTCAATAAGTATTTTTTATTCAATATAATATATTATACAATACAAAGTTTTCAGCTCATACACTGATTTCATACATGATTTCATACGTTACACTAATTTCATACATTTCACATTTACATTTGTTTCCTCACTACAACACTCAACACTTAGTTTTATCTATCTGCATCTATTTGCATTGTCCAGCTCCAGTTCTTGTCTTGTGTCCTGTGTACCTACATAATTAACAACTACAACAGTAATCTGAAAATAAACAAATTTGAATTTGCAATAATATAAAATTTGTTTTTATAGATGTCTCAAATATATGGGTTATTGTCATCATCTTTGATTGTGTAATATCTGTGCATATCAGTATTTATATCAGGGACAGATAATAGTGAGTGGCTGCAATACACACATGTACATTCATACATGTGTGCACTGCCTCGCCAACTCGTGTGCACAGTCAACCAAACACAAGGTCAAATCCAAATCAGATTCAACTCAGGTGAAATTGGAAAAATCAAGTATTACTGCAACAATAAAACTGTGCATGTACACGAGTCAAGGAAGCAAAACTACAAATCAACTCAGTGACATCAAACCAGACTAAGTCAAAGTGAATGTGCAGACTCAACCAAGATCAAAATTGGATACTACAGAAGTGAATCCAACAGCAACAAAGAAATTCAAAACTGTCTACACTGAAAGTGCATCTGGATAAAGTGGAATATGCAAACAGACCACTGAATACATCAGAAATATGGAAACACATATATACAATGGAATGCAACAAGTTCAAGTCCAGTTATAATAGCAATGCATGCATCAGAGACCAAAGAGATGTGGACTATCTACAAGTAACATGAACAAGTCTGGATAACATGGTCAGTGCACACAACAAAAGTACATCAGATCAGAGAATAGACCAAAGGTGAAAAGTGAACACAACACAACTTAGTATACACTTAAATACACTGTGCACAGCAAAGACTAGGTAGTACAAGTATCATAGACCAGAGTTCAAGTGACAAATGCACCAAAGACATAGCAATGAACTCAAGTCACAAGTACAGGAAGTAAACATTACAGGAATGGTATCAAGTACAAATGCAACAGCTACAGTTCAAATGACCAGATCAAAACAATGATCACAAGTACAAGAATGCAGACTCAAGTCGAGCTACACACATGTATACAATGCTACAACATAGTGAAGTGAGAAACAACAGAGCATCATCAATGAAACTGCATGTTGAAGACAATATGATGAGCTATGTTCAAGTCTACAACAGTATTACATATATACAGTAGTGAAGATCAAAGTCAGGTGATGTCAGAAAACATGTATAGGCAGTATGCATATTAGACCAGTGAAATCAAAATGAATATGATTCAAGTGAACATTATCACAACAAGTCGAAGTCGAGATGACCAGAACCAGAAAAAAAAAGTCAGAGAGAATAATAAACTGGAATGCAGAATAAAGCTACAGTGATGCAACAACCAACTTCAAATGACATCAATGAAGTTAGGGTATACAAGTCAGAATGCACAGGGAAACACAAGCAACCACAACATCAAATACATGTGCAACAGTTCGTACATGTATGCAGCAGAGTGACCAAAGTCATGGGAGAGAAGATGACCAGAAACAGCGAACAAGTCAAGGCCATGATCAACAGTAAAAAATGTCAAGGCCGTATATTTTAGAAAATCAAGTTAAGAAAATATTGAAACAAGTCAAAGCCGTATATTTTCGTTAAGAGAATCAAAGTGAAAAAGTCAGAATTATAAGTTAGGAAAATTTCTGGTATGAAAATCAAAGAGGGATTGAACGTTCAAAATTAAAAACCGTGGGTTCAACATAATTACCAAAAATATCAAAGCATAAAAACAGAAAGTTTTAACAGCGTGGAGATCACGAAAATTAAATTAGGCAAGTATTAGGGTTTCGAAAACCCTATATAAAGACCCGATATCATCATCGACAAAGTGCGCAGAAAAATAGAACCCAAATCATCATTGACAAACTCAAGCAATCAAGTTAAAAAGCACAGAGCAATAATCACATACCGGAGCCAACAATCGATCAAATCGATCATCGCGAGACAGAGCAAGGAAATCGAGCAGCATCCTCACAAAGCCCCAAATTTTGGAAGCATCGAGCTGAAGCTCTAATAAGAGGAACAACAACGTCATTAACTCACAGAGGAATGAGATCAAGCCAAAGCCCTAATTCCATAATCAAGCAAAAAGAACGAGCCGAAGCCCTAATCAGAGCAACCATTATTCTCTCAAGAAAGTAGAAGCGGGCTGATACAATTAAAAGAAAAACAAACAAGGGCCGGCCTTATTAATTTAAATAAGGCTTTATCTTTATATAAAGAGCAAAAACAAGTTTTAACTCTAGTTTATTTATTTTTTGCTCTTGCTTTTCATTTTGAAATCTGTATTTTTTTTAAAAGAAGGGCAAATCACCACCTAGGATTAGGTGGTGTCAGATTGTCTAGTTAGGATTAGTTCAGTGAGCAGGGTGTGCGAGTTTACAAAACTCTATAGGCGGTAGCAGGGTGTGCGAGTCTGTTAGAGTGTTTGTAAGCGGGATACTGTTTAATTCTAATAGAAATCTGGGAATGCAGCAGTAGGCAGGGGTTGCCGAAGCTGGGTAAATTTTGTGTGTGATTTACTTATCAGCATATTTATTTGCAGTTTGATTTCATTTTTATTTCGAGAAAATTTGCTATAACCCTATTCACCCCCCCTCTAGGGTTAATCTAGATCCTACAAGTGGTATCGGAGCCTGGTATTTTTTACTTTAACTCTAGAGTCATGAATCCATCAAATAATGCTTTTTCTAAGGGGCAATCTATTGCTAGGCCACCAATGTTTAATGGGAATGATTATGCGTATTGGAAGGTTAGGATGGGTATTTATCTTAGTTCCGTTGATTATGATGTTTAGGATATTATTGAATCTGGCTATAAATCTCCCACTATAACTGTTGGTGATATTGAGATTCCTAAACCAAAGGATAGGTGGGATGCTAACGATAAGAAATTAAAAACTACAAATGCTAAAGCTATGAATGCTTTGATCTGTGCTCTTGATAAGACTGAATTTAATAGAATTTCTCATTGTAAAACGACACAGGAAATTTGGCATACCTTGGAGGTGACACACAAAGGAACTTCTCAAGTCAAGGAGTCTCGTCTAGCCCTGTTCAGTAATGAATACGAGAACTTCGTGATGGACAAAGACGAGAGCATAAAGGATATGTTTGGGCGCTTCTCAACCTTGGTGTACAATGCTAGAGCGCTTGGGAAGGTATTCACTGAGGTAGAGCTAGTAAGGAAGATACTACGAGTCTTACCGATGAACTTTGAGGCAAAAGTCACAGCTATACAAGAATCGAAAGATCTGAGTAAACTGAGCATGGAAGATTTGATCAGTAACCTGATGACATATGAGCTTGAGCTAAAAGCAAAGGAGGAACGCAACAACTCTGAATCAAAGAAGAAGACGATTGCCTTAAAGAGCAAAGAAGAGAGCGATGATGAAGCAGAAGATCCAATTAAACAACTTGCAATGGCTGTCAATAATCTTAGAAAATTGTCGAGATTCAGGCCATGCAAGAAGAAAACGAGTGGTAATAGGTCAAAAGATTCTGACAATTCCAAAAATGAATTAACCTGCTATAACTGCAACAAGCCTGGTCACTTCAAACAAAATTGCCCACTTCTCAAAAACACCAAAGGAAAGAAAAAGAAGAAAAAGGCCTTCACAGCAACTTGGGATGATGAAGAAGGAGAGGAAGTCTCGGATGATAGCTCAGAGGAGGCTAACTTATGTCTTATGGGAAAATCAGATTCAGAAGCAAGCTCAAAGGAATCTAGTGAGGTAGGTGACTATTCTTATAAAGATCTTGTTTTTATGTGCCTTGATCTTACTAAAACAGTTGATGCTCTTGAATCTAAAATTGAAAAATTGAAATCTGATAGAAAAGTACTTGCCCATGAAAATTTTAGGTTAAAAACTGAACTTGAGAATATTCAAAACCTAGACTGTAAAAAATGTAAAATTTTAGATTCAGAATTATCAAAACTGAAGAATAGCTTTGAGAATCTTGAAAAAGAAAACTTGAATCTTAGGGAAACAATTGACACTAGGAAAAAGGATTTCATAAATAGATACACCTCACTTGTGACTGAAAACACAACACTAAAAACCAAAGTCCAAAATCTTGAGAAATCACTGAATAACTTTTCAAGAGGAGAAAAATCGTTCAACATGTTATTGGGAAATCAACTTTTTGCTAACAACAGAAAAGGACTAGGTTTTGGGAAAACACAAGCTGATGATAGTGCAAAAGGTAAGAGTGTCTTTACTGGATGTGAAATAATTGGACATCGTGTTGAAAATTGTAGTCATAGGAACAAGAACACGAAATTTATACAAGTTTGGGTTCCTAAAAACTCTACAAACAAGTTTCATATCTATTGGAACAAAAATGAAAGAAAAAAACAAGTTTGGGTGCCAAAAGAAACATACATTAATAGTTTTGGGTCTACTCAAACATATTCATCAAATTATTCTGCCACTAACAACCATGGACCTATAAAAACAAATAGGTCACAAAAACCTTTTACCGTGTAGGTGTGGTGGCAGGCTAAGGAACAACATTAATGTTATCTGGATTCTGGCTGCTCCAGACACACAACGAGCGACAAAACAACGTTCCTTAGCCTAGTATAAAGGTAACATATTCACAATGGGCAAACAACGAAAGATTATCGTACAGGTAAAACAGGTAATTATATTTGTTTTCAAACGATAGATAACATGTAAAAATCTGCACCATAATCTGAATTAAATCAGCCAGTTATGTGAAATGATTGATGATGTTAATTCTGATTTTCTATTTACTCAAAGTAATTATGATGGTTAACAGATTCTAACTTACTTGATATGATCTTACATGACTTATCTTTATCTATGACTTTGATTTGTACTTAAAAGTTTGACCAACCATTTTTTTCATCATTAAACTTAATCTGTTTGGATGTTGATTGATTACTGATTACTCATGCTATAAAAAGTATTTTTAGAAATTGTTAAAACTGTTGGAGCTCTATTGGTGAAACTTCAAGAAACTGTTTTGAAATAATGATGATGTTTTAATGACTGTTGATCCTACGGTTTCTAAATCTGACACTATGATATTTGTTTGATGGTTAACACGACTTCAATTTAAAATCATTTCGTTTAAAAGTTGTTGAAAATTATTTCTGAGATTGAACCTGGTTCTGTTGAAATGGCTCTTAAGTATGAAAGTTGGGTTTTAGCAAGGCATAGATTTTGATGAAACATTGCTCCAGTTGCTAGGTTAGAAGCCATTAGGATTTTGCTAAGTTTTGCATGTTATAAAGGTTTTAAACTTAAACAAATGGATGTGAAGAGTGTCTTTCTAAATGGTGATTTAAAAGAAGAAGTTTTTGTTGAACAACCCCCTGGTTTTGAAAATCACGATTTTCCAAATCATGTGTATAAGCTAAAAAAAGCATTATATGGTCTTAAGCAAGCTCTTAGAGCTGGTATGACTGTCTTTGTACATATCTTTTGGAAAATGGCTTTAAAAGGGGAAGTGCTGACACGACACTGTTTCTATTACATAAAGAAAGTAATTTTTTGATTGTTCAGATTTATGTGGATGATATCATTTATGGTGCTACTAATGAACTCTTGTGTGAGAAATTTGAACAAGTCATGCAGGCTAAATTCGAGATGAGCTTGGTCGGAGAATTGAAATATTTTCTTGGATTTCAAATCAAGCAAAGCAGTGATGGTATTTTCATTTCACAATCCAAGTATGTATTGGAACTATTGAAGAAATTTGGAGTTGAGAACTCTAAACCAATGAAAACTCCTATGAGCCCATCGACAAAGTTGGATAAAGACGAGAAAGGAGTTGCTATTGATCAGAAGAAATATCGAGGGATAATCGGTTCATTTCTCTATCTTATTGCTTCTAGACCTGATATTATGTTTTCTGTGTGTTTGTGTGCACGTTTTCAATCTAACCCTAAAGAATCTCATTTGAAAGCCACTAAACGAATTTTAAGATATCTTTCACACACACATACAAATTTGGACTATGGTATCCTTCTTGTGAAAATTTTGATTTAATTGGTTATTCTGATGCTGATTATGCGGGTTCATTGGTAGACAGGAATAGCACGAGTGGGACATGTTTCATGCTAGGACATTCTTTAGTGTTATGGTCAAGTCGAAAATAAAATTGTGTTGCATTATCCACCACTAAAGCAGAATATATTGCATTAGGAAGTTGTTGTGCTCAAATTTTATGGATGATGCAAACTCTTTCTGATTTTGGCTTAGTTTATAAACTAGTTCCATTAAAATGTGATAGTAAAAGTGCAATAGACTTGTCTAATAATCCTTTTCATCTTTCACGCACAAAACACATTGATGTGAGATACCATTTTCTTAGAGATCACATTGCTAGGGAAGACATTTGCATTGAATTCATTTCAACTGAGGATCAACTTGTTGATATTTTCACAAAACCCCTCCCCGAAGACTGATTTTCCAGATTACGTTTGGATTTGGGGATTATGGAAATTGACTAATCATTTTTCAATTTTTGGTTGAAATATTCTTGGATATTTATTTTCAACTTCAATTTCAAGGATTCAAACCTGTTTTGGATATTATTCAAAGATTGATTCGAATATGGTATTCAGTAGTGGAAATATATCTGTTCTATTTTAAGAAATTTCATAATATGATTAATTTGGTAACTTATTCCACAACCATTTCTATTTCTACCATCTTTCTATCATTCATAATGGTTTTGAAAAATGAGAAGAGTGAATTACTTTTTAAAATTAAAAAGAAAAATAAAGAAATTTTTTTTAAAATATTTCTCATGCATCCATTCTCATTTAAAAGTCCTTATGGTTATGCATGGATGGATCATGTGAATTTTAGTTTATCATCACTCCATTCTCATTTAAAAGTCCTTATGGTTATGCATGGATGGAGCTTGATAGCTAATGAGTAACTGCTAATCCCATTTAAAAGTCCTTATGGTTATGCGTGGTTAGTAAGTACTTATTTTTTTTGTGCTTAAATGTTCAAATTATTTCAAAAGAAAAAACATCCCTCTTCTCATTATATAAAAACCAAATAATCGATTCATTCTCTAAACTGTGGAAATTGTTATCTTGTTATGATTTATTATGATTTTTCTTGGTTTTACATTGTTTTTCCCCTACTGTTCCATTATTTTTTTGTCAGTCTTTTGATGATAACAAAAGGGGGAGAAGAAAACGAGATTTTGATAAGGAAATAAGTATTTTTGGAATACTTCACCAAATTTGTTAAATGCTGTTAGTTATTTTTCTATAGTTCTTTTATTTTTCTGTAATTTCCTAAATCTTCTAAATAGGGAGTGGTCTCAGTTGTAGGGGGAGTATTCGTGTAGGGGGAGCATTCATATAGGGGGAGCTAAAAATTTCATGCTCAAACACGTTTACTAGAATTTCAAAATCTTTAATATATATGTTTGTCATCATCAAAAGGGGGAGATTGTTCGATGTGTGTTTATTGTTTGATGATAACAAAATATATATCGATTTATAGATGTGTTTGCAGATCTTACTATGCAAGAATAAATATTTATAATTGAATAATAATACTATTGCACAGAATTTAACAAATTCAATCAGTATTTTTTATTCAATATAATATTTTATATAATACAAAGTTTTCAGCTCATACACTGATTTCATACATGATTTCATACATTACACTAATTTCATACATTTCACATTTACATTTGTTTCCTCAGTACAACACTCAACACTCAATTTTATCTATCTGCATCTATTTGCATTGTCCAGCTCCAGTTCTTGTCTTGTCTCCTGTGTACCTGCATAATTAACAACTACAGCAGTAATTTGAAAATAAACAAATTTGAATTTTCAATAATATAAAATTTGTTTTTATAGATGTCTCAGATATATGGGTTATTGTCATCATCTTTGATTGTGTAATATCTGTGCATATCAGTATTTATATCAGGGACAGATAATAGTGAGTGGCTGCAATACACACGTGTACATTCATACACGTGTGCACTGCCTCGCCAACTCGTGTGCACAGTCAACCAAACATAAGGTCAAATCCAAATCAGATTCAACTCAGGTGAAATTGGAAAAATCAAGTATTACTGCAACAATAAAACTGTGCATGTACACGAGTCAAGGAAGCAAAACTACAAATCAACTCAGTGACATCAAACCAGACTAAGTCAAAGTGAATGTGCAGACTCAACCAAGATCAAAATTGGATACTACAGAAGTGAATCCAACAGCAACAAAGAAATTCAAAACTGTCTACACTGAAAGTGCATCTGGATAAAGTGGAATATGCAAACAGACCACTGAATACATCAGAAATATGGAAACACATATATACAATGGAATGCAACAAGTTCAAGTCCAGTTACAACAGCAATGCATGTATCAGAGACCAAAGAGATGTGGACTATCTACAAGTAACATGAACAAGTCTGGATAACATGGTCAGTGCACACAACAAAAGTACATTAGATCAGAGAATAGACCAAAGGTGAAAAGTGAACACAACACAACTTAGTATACACTTAAATACACTGTGCACAGCAAAGACCAGATAGTACAAGTATCACAGACCAGAGTTCAAGTGACAAATGCACCAAAGACATAGCAATGAACTCAAGTCACAAGTACAGGAAGTAAACATTATAGGAATGGTATCAAGTACAAATGCAACAGCTACAGTTCAAATGACCAGATCAAAACAATGATCACAAGTACAAGAATGCAGACTCAAGTCGAGCTACACACATGTATACAATGCTACAACACAGTGAAGTGAGAAACAGCAGAGCATCATCAATGAAACTGCATGTTGAAGACAAGATGATGAGCTATGTTCAAGTCTACAACAGTATTACATATATACAGCAGTGAAGATCAAAGTCAGGTGATGTCAGAAAACATGTATAGGCAGTATGCATATTAGACCAGTGAAATCAAAATGAATATGATTCAAGTGAACATTATCACAACAAGTCGAAGTCGAGATGACCAGAACCAGGAAAAAAAGTCAGAGAGAATAATAAACTGGAATGCAGAATAAAGCTACAGTGATGCAACAACCAACTTCAAATGACATCAATGAAGTCAGGGTATACAAGTCAGAATGCACAGGGAAACACAAGCAACCACAACATCAAATACATATGCAACAGTTCATACATGTATGCAGCAGAGTGACCAAAGTCATGGGAGAGAAGATAACCAGAAACAGCGAACAAGTCAAGGCCATGATCAACAGTAAAAAATGTCAAGGCCGTATATTTTAGAAAATCAAGTTAAGAAAATATTGAAACAAGTCAAAGCCGTATATTTTCATTAAGAGAATCAAAGTGAAAAAGTCAGAATTATAAGTTAGGAAAATTTCTGGTATGAAAATCAAAGAGGGATTGAACGTTCAAAATTAAAAACCGTGGGTTCAACATAATTACCAAAAATATCAAAGCATAAAAACAGAAAGTTTTAACAGCATGGAGATCACGAAAATTAAATTAGGCAAGTATTTGGGTTTCGAAAACCCTATATAAAGACCCAATATCATCATCGACAAAGTGCGCAGATAAAGAGAACCCAAATCATCATTGACAAACTCAAGCAATCAAGTTAAAAAGCACAGAGCAATAATCACATACCGGAGCCCACAATCGATCAAATCGATCATCGCGAGACAGAGCAAGGAAATCGAGCAATATCCTCACAAAGCCCCAAATTTTGGAAGCATCGAGCCGAAGCTCTAATAAGAGGAACAACAATGTCATTAACTCACAAAGGAACGAGATCAAGCCAAAGCCCTAATTCCAGAATCATGCAAAAAGAACGAGCCAAAGCCCTAATCAGAGCAACCATTATTTTCTCAAGAAAGTAGAAGCGGGCTGATACAATTAAAAGAGAAACAAACAAGGGCCGACCTTATTAATTTAAATAAAGCTTTATCTTTATATAAAGAGCAAAAACAAGTTTTAACTCTAGTTTATTTATTTTTTGCTCTTGCTTTTCATTTTGAATTCTGTATTTTTTTTAAAAGAAGGGTAAATCACCACCTAGGATTAGGTGGTGTTAGATTGTCTAGTTAGGATTAGTTCAGTGAGCAGGGTGTGTGAGTTTACAAAACTCTATAGGCGGTAGCAGGGTGTGCGAGTCTGTTAGAGTGTTTGTAAGCGGGATACTGTTTAATTCTAATAGAAATCTGGGAATGCAGCAGTAGGCAGGGGTTGCCGAAGCTGGGTAAATTTTGTGTGTGATTTACTTTTCAGCATATTTATCTGCAGTTTGATTTCGTTTTTATTTCGAGAAAATTTGCTATAACCCTATTCACCCCCCCCCCTCTAGGGTTAATCTAGATCCTACAATGAATATAACAACAAATATTATACTGAAATCGATTTTATTTAAAATTAAGAAATTAATATGACAACAAATATTCTACTAAAATCGATTTAATAAAAAATTAAGAAATGAATATAAGAACAGTAAATATTCTACTGAAATGGATTTTGTAAAAAATTAGGAAATGGGTATTATAATAACAAATGTTGTACTGAAATAGATTTTCTGAAAAGTTAATAAATGAATATAACAACAATAAATATTCTACTGAAATCAGTTTTCTAAAATACTAAGGAATGAATATAAAAACTAATAAGCATTAAGTATTATTTTAATAAATACGACAACAACAACAAAAACAATTTAAAGTCTTTAGTCCCAAACGGCTTTAATTTATTTAGAAATACAACAACAATAACAATACACCCCTTGGATGCAAAGTTATGCGTAGAAGAGAAGTGAAGTGAAGTGTTGTTGAAATTAGACAGAAGTGTGGTGTATAAAGTCTTTAGTCCCAAAAGACTTTAATTTGTTTTGGACAGAAATGTGGTGTATGAAATTACTAACACATATTTTTAAATTAGGAACAATATTCGATTATTTTCTCGATCGTACTTTTTTTTGAATAAGAGTAAAACGGGCCCAGCCCACTAATACAAGAAAATATAGAAACGGGTAAAGACCTGATACATCAACTAATACACAGAAACCCTAATATACTATGCGCCGACTTCAATCATCATACCACCTCTACTCTACCACCAGAGAAAACAATGGCGACACTGAAACTTAGTCTTCGCAACCTCCCTTCTTAACTCCACTAGTCTCTCCTCTTTCCCAGTACGATAAGCCTTCGTTAAATTTACCTCTCATACCTTCAATTTCTTCGACTGTGAAAATATTTCTCTGATTATGATTAAGCCAAGGGAGATTAATAGATCTGTAGTAAATACAACTCAGATCTGTTGATTCTACCCTCTGAAAGGCAGCACAATCGCGATTTGAGGCAACATGAACTCTGCTTGAGGTACTGTCAGAAGTATACTCTTCAGACGTCTGTATACTCTTTGGGTGGGCTAGAAATTTTTCCAGATGCTTACTGAAATTAACAGATATGTAGTCAATATGACTCAGATCTGTTGATTCTACCCTTTGGTAGGCAGCACGATCTCGATTTGAGGACACATGAACTCTGTTAGAAGCATTGTCAGAAGTGCACTCTTCAAATAAATGATTACTCGTCTGAATACTCTTTGGGTGGGCTAAGAGTTGTTCCAGATGTTTACTGCTTGCTTCTAATCTCCAGTCTTCAGCTAAATTTGCAAACTTGGTTTGATCTTTCATATTTCCCTTTGATTTGTGTAGCAGGATTTTACTGTCTGTTTCAATAATTAGCCATTTCTGCTCTTTACTGGTACTAATTTTGTTGTGAGTACGTGCATTTCTTTCTCTCCAAATATGATAGACAGCAGTAGTAATAAAAAAGTGAGCAAGATCTCTTTCAATAGATTTTTCTTTGAACTTGATATTTATGAAACGAATAGCTTGCTTGAGATCCATTTGGTCATTGTTTTGAATACCCAGTTTAGCTTGAATGTGTTCCCATATAAAATGTGAGTAACTGCATTCAAAAAACAGATGATAAGAACTCTCATTTTCTAGATTGCATAAGGAACAAAGTGAACTAGAGCTATTACACCATTTATTTATTTTGTCCCAAGTTGGCAGCCTGTTATGTAAAGCAAAGAAGGTACAGTATGCCATCTTGGGGCTGCTCACCTTGTTCCAAATGCAATCATACCAATCAACCTTGGTGACTTTATTTCTTACAGCATTCCATGTATTTTTAAAGGAAAACTTCCCTTTATTGTTAGCTTTTCATATCCAGTAATCACTGTCTGCATTACAATCAAGGTGAATTTTACATATATCATCTTTGTGTGGGTTAGTAATTGGGTGAATTTGAGGTTGCCATTGATTGTTTATAATAATATAGGACACCGTTGCATTAGAGTCACCAAATATAACTAAATTACTCCATCCAATTTTATTAACAAAGGAATCATTATTGAACCAAGGGTCAAACCATAAGCTGGTTTCAGCACCTGATTTAAAATTTCTTTCTAAAAGCAACTTACCAATATTTTTGCAGTTTAAAATTTGCTTCCAAGTATTAGACTGATTGATGTTTGGCACTATATTCCAAAAATTACCCTTCCTGAGATACTTAGCCTTCATCCATCTAGCCCATAGAGAGTCTGCACTAAGAAATCTCCATAGTAATTTTAAATAACATGTTAGACTAAGGTCATTCATATTTCTAATGCCAAACCCACCTTCATCCTTTTGTTTACAAACAGTATCCCAATTAATTTTATGATATTTACCTCTCCATAAAAAATCAGCACATCTACTTTCTAATTTTTTAATAGAAGCTGCAGGAATGTGAAAAGTTTGTAACCAGTAGAGAATGATTGCATAAACCACAGTTTTTATTAGTTCTATTCTTCCTGCAATAGAAAGAAGTTTACTAGACCAAGTTTCCATTCTTTCTTGTATTTATCTAGTAATATAGAACAGTTTGAATCTTTGATTTGATTAACTGATAAAGGCAGTCCTAAATATTTTATAGGAAGATTGCCTTCAGTGATTTTTAAAACATTTAAAATATTTAAAACATCATTTTTATATCTGCTATATTTACTGAAATAAGCTTTAATTTTGTCTATGTTAATTTGCAACCCTGCATAATTGTTTAAAGTGTCAAAAATATTTTTAA
The DNA here is from genome assembly GCA_030737815.1 of Allium fistulosum. NCBI lineage: Eukaryota > Viridiplantae > Streptophyta > Magnoliopsida > Asparagales > Amaryllidaceae > Allium > Allium fistulosum. The sequence continues at coordinate 789,192,331 of CM060902.1, read as the reverse complement.
TGGATACTGGATTTTTTTATTAGGCTTAATAAAAACCATAAGATCATCAGCATAGATAAGATGATTTATACAAGGTTGGACTCTATTAATGGGATTAATATTGCCTTTAATAGCTTCTATTTCCATTAATATAGAAAATATTCCATAACCATTGTAAATAGATAAAGTGAAAGAGGGTCACCTTGTCTAATACCCCTATTACTTTTAATGAAACCTTCTGCTTTACCTTGAATAAGTATAGAAAAGGTAGGGGTGTTAATACATTCCATGATCAGGTCATAAAATTTACTAGGAAATCTCATACATTTCATTATATGGTAAATAAAATGCCTATTCACTTTATCATACGCTTTCTGTAAATCTATTTTTAAACACACATTATCACCATTTTTAGTATTGAATTTTCTCACCATCTCATGTGCTAGCATAGAATTTTCTGATATTAATCTACCAGGTACAAAAGCACTCTGGTTTTCAGAGATGATGAAAGGCAGAAATATTTTAATTTTATTGCTCAATATAGTTGAAATGAGTTTATAAATGAAATTACAACAAGGTATGGGTCTATAATCTCCAATATTAGTAGGATATTACTTTTTAGGTATAAGAGTAATAAAAGTATGATTAATACTTTTAAGAATTTTATCGCTACCAGAAATTCATTTATGACTTCAAAATTTTGATTTTTAATATTATCCCACTGATTTTTGTAAAACTTTACATTAAACCCATCAGGGTCTGGACTTTTATTATCACCAGCATTAAAAGTAATATATTTTATTTCCTCTAATGAAACAGGAGCAAGTAAAATATATGCAGCATTATCATTTAATGTATTCTTGTAAATAATATGAGGAAATTTTCTTTCAATATTCTCATTGAAGTATAATTTCTCATAGTACTCAACAGCTTCATTGGCAATTTTGTCATAAGCATTAGAAAGATTACCAGTATTATCTATGATGTTACCAATATTATTAATATGCTTTCTATTACTCTAGTGCAATCATCACCAAGAGTTAGCCAGTCTACCTTAGCCTTTTGTTTAGCATTAACTGTATTTTTATAAATTTCAGTAGATAAATTTTTCTGATTATTAAAAAAATTGCTGGCTATACCAATATCTCCTGGATTATCATCTGCAAGATTTTGTAAGTTTTTTCCTTCCTTTCTTAAAAAATCCAGATTATTGTTATTTAAATAATTATTCTTATTCCAATTCTTAATATTGTATTTAATATTTTTCAATAGCATACTAAATTGAAATTGTTTAGTACCATAACAAGAAAAACTTAAACTATTATCCATCAAAGTTTTAAAATTTTCTTCCAAGACCTAACTATTTTTAAATCTAAAAGGAGAAACTTTTTTGTTTAAATTCACAGTGTTAAATAGATTAATAATTAAAGGAGTATGATCACTAGAATTTTGTTCTAGAGTTGAACAAATAAAATTTGAGAAAATATTTGAGAATTCTTTATTGATTAAAATTCTATCTAACTTACAATGAATATTCTTAGCTAACCCAGACTTCCATATATATTTATTCCCACTAATAATTGGTTCTATAAGACCAGTGTTTAAAAGAAAATTATTTATCCTGTCAAACTTACTTTGAGGAATTTTACTTCCTCCAAATTTCTCTGAAACATGAAAAACAGTATTAAAATCACCCAAAATAATCCAAGGAAAATTATATTTTGAATTCAAATATGTTAGTTTATACCACAAGTTATTTCTTTCGTTTTCAAAATTACTACCATATACACTAGTAACATGAATCAGAAAGCCACCAATATTTTTAAACTGACAATCTATAAACTGTTTGTCTTTATTAATATTTAAGTTTGTCCAGATATTAGAGTCCCATATAATAATGATTCTTCCTTTACAGTCACAATCATTATTATTTGTAGATTTCCAATTACTAGACAACTTAAGACAAAATTTATCATAATTTTCATCATTCAGTTTGTTTTCTATAAGAGCAATAATGTTAGGTTTATAAATATTTATCATATATAAGATATCAGACTGTTTAGCAGGGGAATTCATACCCTTGACATTCCAAGCAAATATAGACATATATATAATAAAAGGAAATTTAAATGGTACCTGACACTGTAGTTCCCTTACCCCTCCTCTTATTATCTACACTCTTAGCTTTTAGTCCTGTATACATTTCATCCCATTCTGGATTAATTGAAATGTATTTTTGTTTGAAAGCGTTCTTCTCTTTACTTCCCTTTATCTTACTAGTAGCTTTTGGTTTTGGAATGTGTAAATTAAATATATCAAACTGGTCGGCAGCCTCAGCCATTACTAATTCATTTTCTTCCTTTTGTTCTAATTCAGGAACCTTAATCAGAGAAATATCACAATTAGCTGTGTGAGGCATGGCTGAGTCATTAGGCTCTGCTATTGCAGCCTGCTTAGGGGGAGAGACCTTCTTGCGAGGCATTGTTGAGTTGATGCCCACCCTGTCCTCAACTTCTACAGCAAATTCCGAAGGAGACTCGTCCTACATTCCCCTGTTCCAAGTCTTGCTATTTTCTTGATGCAAGATATTGTATATTTTTGTACTAACATTGTCTGTAACTAAACATGGCTATGAGTTAGGAGGGGTTTCAGAGCTAAAGACCTTTTTAATAATACTACCCTCCTCTGTACTGTGCTGGTTCGAAACAGTTGAACTTTTCTCAAAGTCTTTAAACTGATGAACTTCCATAGCTGTGATCTGATCAACTTGATCGGTAAGCGCCTTAGGATTATTTTCTTGATCGAAAATGATACAATCTTGGTTGATTCGATCATTGTCTTTTTGCCTTCTTGAATAGTTTGTTACTTCTTTATTGAGATTTGGTTCTTGAGTTTCAACTGAACTATTTTCTTGAAGATCGTCTCTATTTTGATTACTAGTTTTGGGTATCCACATCTGCTTTGGGTTGCACTGATCTCTAGTGTGACCAAAACATTTATAGATATTACATTTCGATGGTACCCATTCATATTCCACTCTCTGTATAATGTTTTCACCATTATAGAGAGTGATATTGATCTCCTCGGAAGTTCATCAGTCGTAGATACTTCCACAAGAAGGCGAGCGTAATTCAATCTCGTCTTTAAGGTAGTAGCTGCGTCCATTTTAATGGGTTTTCCTATAATGCTCGCCATGACGCTAAAAGCCTCACGATCCCACAATTTAATATTTACACTGGGTAAATTCACCCAAATTGGCATGGTTGACAGTAAATCTCTGTCCAGTTTCAGAGATTCGGACCACCGTCTCATGATGATGAGCTTTCCATTGTAAAAATATGGACCATTTTGGATTATTGTATTGTAGTCTTGAAATTCTTTGAACTTAACAAGAAAGAAACCATTTTCTCTAAAAAAGATTTCAAAATCCCCAGTCGGTTTCCAAACCCATTTAATATATTCTTTGAAAAAAAAAGAAATAGGGTTTGGTGCCTACAACATAGACAATAACAGAATTATTCCAACTTTCTATGGCTCTTTTGCAAATTGCTTCCTTTATCAAACCATATTTCTTGTTATTGATCTTGATGGGTGAAATGGTTTCAAGACTGCATTCATCTTCTTTTGGCTCCTCAGATTGCTCTGAGACAATATCAGCCCAAGATTTATGTCCTTCTTCTTTATTCAGAACAAAACTTGCTGGTTTACGAGGCTGAATTGGTTGTTTTGCCTTGATCTGATTGGAGAAGGTCGGTAACATACCCTCCTTCTTCTTCATAATGCCATTATTGCTCAACAGGGCGAAATCATTTCTGTGCTGGTATCTTCTCTGTGATCTTAATTGGACCAATTGAAAGCCTTCATTGTCGATGATGATACCACTAGATGATTTTCTGATGTGAGACTCAAGTGGTCTATCCTGATGTGTCGGATAGAGAAGATTGGAGAGATTTTTGGGAGGAGGATTAGTTTCCCCCATGGCAGAAGGAAAACCCTAAATTTCAATTAGCAAAATTTTCTCGATCGTACTTGAATGTATGAAGTCAAAACTAGTATGAAATGTTCGGTGAAGGAATATTTTTACAATGGTGTACATGAATTTATTAGATTCGCTACATCTAATAATCGAAATAATGAAGAACTTCAATGCCCTTGTAGTAAGTGCCAACATTTGAAGCATTGGAAACTAGACACAGTTAAAGTACATTTGTATAAAGCTGGTTTTGTACCAAATTATTGTGAGAAATGCAGATTATGGATCTTAAGGCTAGAATAAACACTAGAGGGGGGTGAATAGTGTTTTAAGAATTTACTAATTCTTTTTGAGTTTATATTAATTTGAATACAAATGTATGCAAAATTCAGACACGGATATAATCACAGAGTCAAACACAGATGCAAATATAAAGTAAAAGCAGTAAAGGAAAGAACACACCGGATTTCATACTGGTTCGGAGTTACCCTACATCCAGTCCCGCAACACAAGTACGGATTTCCTTTCAAAAACAATTCTTATAATTACACCCTCGATTTCAAGGCCACGAGGTACACCGCTCCAGATTCACAATCCTCTGGGTAGAAATACTTGATTTTACGGGAAACAAGTTCACCCAATTGATTTCCTAGGCTACAATCACACCTTCTCTCACTTGATTGATTTTCCAGGCTACAATCACACTTTTTCTTGCTCGATTGATTACAAAGAAGCCTATAACTTTGAATAGCACTGGGATCTTGTTGAGATAGTGATAGAGAATCAAACCAGAGATGATCTAGTTAGATTCAATGGTGATTTCGGCAGAGTAATAGTAAAAATGTATATAAAGAAATGTGGAAGAAGAAGAGAAGTGAAATCAGAGAAAATATGAATATAAATTCATTTAAAACATCCCCTGCTTATAGTAAAACAACAGTTATGTCCATTCATGAAAAGATACGACGAATAGACACTTCTTTTGAAATTCAAACTTTTGAAATTAAATGTCATCATGTCGACGGATTATTTTGAAAGTTTTAAAAAGGAAGATTTTGAAATTATTTTAAAAACAAGATATAATTTTGTAAATCATTTGAATAAAAGTTAGTGTATACAAAACGATGTTTCACTAGATTTTTCGTAGGTTCCATCCTACTTAGGGTTCCATCCCTTTAACAGGCTCGAAGTAAATTCCATTCCACGAATAAAATGGATTTTAAGATGTCAGTGCTTTTCTAGGAGTTTTAACAAAATTCCTAACTAAATTACATATCTTGAAATCTTGAACTCTTGATAATCTTGATACTCGTGAGTCTTGAATCTTGATATTTTCGATCTTGAATTCATCAATTCTTGAATCTCTATACTGTACAGTCTTCATTCTTTGGTACCTGCATATACATCCTCTATATGCATATATCTAAACCATACTGTTAGTATTTATATTTTATAATCTTATTCTAAGGTTGTTGTCATCAAAACTAACTTCTCAGGGACTAACAATTATTATTTGTGAGATCATCATGGAGAACATGCTGCACATACACCTAATTTTGTAGCATTAGAGGACGATCATGTTATGACGAACCCAATAGAAGATATGGTGGAAGATGCAGCACGATCAATGTTCTCTACCATCCAGTTGACGATCAAGATGTAAATATCGAAGAAAAACCAAATGTGGAAGCGAAAAAATTTTATGATTTGCTGGATGCTACTAAGAGGCCGTTGTGGGATGGTTGTAAAAGTGGAACCGAATTATCAGTAACCGTCGAATACATCACTATGAAATCAAAATTCAACTTTACAGAAGCTGGATTTACAGCAGTTGTACAAGCTGCAAAATGACATATGCCATCTAATAATATGATGTGCGATAGTCATTATAAAGTGGAAACACTTATGTCGGCTTTCGGTCTGCCGTAGCAAAAGATAGATACATCTATAAAAGGTTGTATGTTGTATTGGAAAGATGACATTAACCTTAGAAACTACAAAATATGCAATGAGGAAAGATACAAACCAAGAAAAAAGAAATGAAAGGAAGATCCGTACAAGAGAATGCATTATTTACCCATCACTCTTAGACTTCAATGGTTATATGCGTCTTCAGCTACGGCATGTCATATGTGATGGCACAATGTGAGAACACAGGAAGAGGGAACTTTGACACATCCATCTGATGGAGAAGCATGGAAATATTTTGATAAAACATACCCTGCGTTTGCTGTAGAGAGTCGTAACGTGAGACTTGGTTTATGTACGAATGGATTTTCACCATTCTCTCGGTTTGGTAGTAAATTTCCATCTTGGCCCATTATCGTTACTCTGTATAATTTACCTCCATAGATGTGTATGAAAACTCCATATATATTTTTGATAGTTCTCATCCCTGGCCCTGATGATCCAACACAAGGAATCGATGTTTATTTACGACCATTGATAGAGGAGTTGAAAACACTATGGCATGAAGGAGTTAAAATATACGACATTTCAAGAAAAAAGAATTTTTGTATGTTCGCTTCTTTGTTATGGACTATTAGTGATTTCTCTGCATATGGGATGCTTTCAGGTTGGAGTACAGCCAGTCGTCTAGCTTGTCCTTATTGCATGGAAGAAACATGAGCATTTTCTTTACGGTATGAAAAGAAAATTTCATGGTTTGATTGTCATCGGTGTTTTCTCCATCCCAATCATACTTTTAGAAGAGATAAAAAAAACTTTAAAGCTAACAGAAAAGAGAAAATGCAACCATCAAAGGTTTGGTCAGGCGAAGAAATATATGAGATTGTGAAGGACTATCCGAAAATACATGAAACTGGAGTATAAACAGAAATTCCAAGTAAATCAGACATTCATAATTGGTGCAAACAAAGTATATTTTAGGAGTTACCATATTTGAAAGATCTCTTACTCCGACATAATATTGACGTGATGCACAATGAAAAATACGTGTTTGATAACGTGTTTAATACAGTTATGAATATAAAGGACAAAACTAAGGATGATTTGAATTCGAGATTTGATATAGCACACTTTTGTAAACGTTCCGAACTTCATATGAAGCCCGATGATAATAAAAAACCCAAAGCATGATATGAACTCGACAGCAAGCAAGTAAAACTCATGCTAAAGTGGATGGAAGGACTAAGATGCCCTGATGGTATTTCTTTTAATCTCCGTAGATGTGTTGACTTTAAAAACAATAAACTTAGTGGGGTGAAAAACCACGATTGTCATATCATGATGGAATATTTATTACTGGTGGTTTTTAAAGAACTGTTGCCCGTAAAAGTATGGAGTGTTGTAACAGAATTAAGTATGTCTTATAAACAACTTTGTTCGACGACGTTAAAAGTCGACCGTATATGAAAACTTGAAATAGAAATCCCTATACTGCTCTACAAACTGGAGAAAATATTTCCACCAGGTTTCTTTAATTTAATGGAGCATTTACTCGTTCATCTTCCATCCGAAGCACTTCTTCGAGGTCATATGCAATATGGATGGATGTATCCATTTGCGAGGTAATACTGACTATCCGTAATATTTATGTTATTCTAAATTGAATTGAATTAATTTTCTAACAGGTCTTCGTTTGAGAGGTAATTCAGATTTACATAAGAAAATTTGAATTGAATTAATTTTCTAATAGGCACTTGAACCATTTGAAGAAAAAAGTTAGATAAAAAGCACGAGTTGAAGGTTCGATTTGCAAATCATATCTTGAAGAAGAAACTTTATTCTTTTTCTCTCATTACTTCACCGACCATGTGAATTTATCATTTGTAAGTGTTCTTCGTAACGATGAAACCATTGAACAAGATTCCTCTCAAACAATATTATCTATTTTTAGACACATGGCAGACCTGTTGGAAAATATATGGAAATATGGTTAGACGATAGAGATTACGATATAGCGCACACATATGTTCTTCTTGATTGTGTTGAAGTTGCACCATTTGTTAGGTAATAATAAATTCATACTTATTTCAATTCAGACCTGTTTGATGTACTTGTTTGCAGATATGGTTTTGTAGTTTGATGAGATATTGGTGTTGGTTGATCAAATGATTGTGTAAATATTGATATTTGTGTTATATATTTGATTATGTGTAATATGTATGAGATTATACGATTCTTGCATTGGTAGTAGTTGTGATATTGAGTATATATGTGTTGTAAGTGAGGTGGATGGAGATTTATGCGTTTGAATGGCCTAAGTAGGAGTTTGATGCAGAAAAATGGTTCTAGATTAGCGACGGCTAGCGATGGCTAGTGACACCCTAAAGGTTCCAGGTTAACGACGGCTGATTGATCTCAGGTTAGTGACGGCTGGTGTCGGTTTGCGGCAGCCCTTCAACTTCTAGGATGTTGTCACGTGTCCACTTAACCTCACTAAGCGTCGCTAATATGGCGATGGAGCCGCCGCTTTCTCTGCTGGTGACCGGATAAATAGCAACGGCTTTTAGTGACGGCCACCAACGTCATTTTGCCGTCGCTATTTACTGTTGTTCTTGTAGTGTATGTCAAGTGTTTATGTAGGATGCAGCAAATTAGAAAACATAAAACTCATTAAGTAGTGTTATTACAAACACAGATACACTAATCAAGCAAAGTGACACACAGTTAAACTACAACTTATGGAAAAATATAACATCGTGAAAATGACATGAAGATAGACATTTGTGGTTGTTTTCTAAAAAGTAGATTGTTAAATGTTCACGCTTCTAATTTTTTCTTGATTTTTAGCAGATAAAGAAACTTGCCATTGCTTCGACGCCATAGCAAGAATACACAGAAATGTTAGTGAAAAAGTATATTTTTTGCATTCAGAAGTACTTACTTTGTGATTGATTATGGCAACCTAAGTTATATAGAAAACTGGAAAGCATTATTATAGGCAGATATGAAAAAATGTTTATAGTTATGCATCTCAATTTTCACTTGTTCACGACATGGAAATTTGTGTAAGTTATAATGTGCTTGTTTGGTATAACGTTTTGATCCTGCACAATGAAGACTGAAAACTTGTACAACATTAAACTGTCAATCAAACATTGGGAGGCAACAGTGTGATATTATTAGTTGATATGAATTGATATCAATTTAATGTAAAATATGATACCTCATTGCTCGCATTAGTCCCCTTGCATTAGTCTCCTTCGAAGCTGCATTGGAAAGGAAGTCTAAGGTGTTGCACCTGCTGCATTGTGGACAATTGTACTTTTCTCACTTGGAAGCATGGACAAACAGCTGAAAGTTAATGGATGAAGTAAATATTTTGTTGTATATTTACGTTATAGGTTAGATCCAATATGTGTTATGAATTATGCATGCTAAAAACCAATAAGTCTCACAATGACTGTTATATGCTTCATACACTTATCATAATTCAAAATCAAATCGAGTACTATATGAATGGTATACCTGATGTTTAAAATGGAAGCATATATCATTCATTTTTGCCTAGGTGATTGATGTTTTAATCCATCTGAATTAGTTAAAAATCTCGCTTTATGGCCATAAAGTTAGTTATATATATATATGCATCAGTTTTATATAAGCATACAACGTACTCCCTCCAGACCACTCTTAACACAGAGCTTTATCTACAGGTAGACGATGATGATTAAAAGTTAAAGTTTTGAATGAATCAGAAATATTGACTTTATTGAATTGATGAGAAATGATATTACATCAGACTACTTACAAATGTTGTATTACAATCTGTATTTATAAAGAGATACTGGACCAATATGTAGATGGGCTTGTATATGCTTCAGCTCTCTATTTGCTTAGTGAAGAGTTGGGCCGGGTCTGCACAGTACCTGCTTGTAACCTCTCTCAAGTATAAACTAGACCGATACTCAGTGAATCATTTATTTTGCCCCCTCAAACCCTACATCAGCTAGGGTTTGGGCGAGATAAAATAATGGCGTCGCCGACTCAATTTTTTTGAGAGATTCGTCACGAATAATGACGATGTTCCGTTTATATATGCCATCTGCTCTCTTTTATGCAGCTACAATTCTTTGTTTATCCTCTGCTTGATGAATTTTAAGACATTGAGTATGAGCTCTTCAGAGAGATTACAGATAAGTTACCAAAACTGCCAGACTTTGAGATTTTCCAGAGATATATCTTCAGATGATAATTAATTTTGATGAAATTTCTCGTTCGAGCCTAGATCGAGATGAATATGAGGCATAACTCTGAGAAGTCTTCAACTGTTTGTCAGATCTGGTGAGTTTTTTTCTTCCAGTTTTTTTTGTTAATTATCGCAGTCATCTTGAGATATTGATTCCAGTTTATGTTTGCTGTTCGAGGTGACGATCTGATGACTTTGAGATCTTACTCAGAGAATGATGCTTAAAGTATTGATCTTTACTTGCTGTTTGAAAGACAGAAAGTAAAGTTTTGATCTTTGGCTCAGATTTTGGCTTTACACCTAATGTTCATTTTTGACAGTATGATCTTTTAGCTTCTGCTTGAAAAGAAGGAAATTTTTCTTGGATAATGGCTTTGTCAGGATGTCGGCAATTTGGTAAGGTGCAGGTATATGACTTACATTTAATCTGTTGCTTGTAACTTGTTCTCTAACAAAGTAGATATCAATCTCCATATGCTTAGTTCGGCTGTGTAGAACTGGATTTGCACTAAGTAGAACTGTGCTAAGGTTGTCACACCAAATTGTAGGCTTACTGTCAGTTTTGACTTTAAGTTCACTCAAAAGTGATTTTACCCATATTAGCTCTGTTGTGGCATTTGCTACACTCCTGTATTCTACTTCAGTACTAGATCTAGAAACAGTTGGTTGCTTCTTTGAACACCATGATATAGGATTTGTGCCTAAGAATATACAGTATCCTGTTGTAGATCTTCTATCATCTGGATCTATAGCCCAATCTGCATCTGCATAACCATTAATATTAAAGTTGTTGCATGACTCTAAGATCAATCCATGTTTCAGTGTGCCCTTTAAGTATCGTAGAATTCTTTTAACTGCTTTCCAATGCTCATCCAGTGGATTTTGCATAAATTGACTGACTTTATTTACACTGTAAGCAATTTCTGGCCTTGTGATTGTTGCGTATTGTAATGCTCCAACTATGCTTCTGTAGAGTCTGTTGTTCTGTATTGCCTCACCTTTATCTTTGGATAGATGTAAATTGGTTGCCATGGGTGTGGATAGTGCATTTGCCTTATCCATTTTCGCTTTGACAAGAATCTCTGATATGTATTTTTCTTGACTTAGTTGAATCATTGATGTAGACATTCTTTTGACTTCTATTCCCAGGAAATAGCTTAAGCATCCTAGATCTTTGATTGAGAACTCTTTATTAAGGTGTTCAGTAAGCCTGTTTATTTCTACATTACTGTTGCCTGTGACAATAAAATCATCAACATATATTAGGACATATGTAACGACCCCGAATTTTATATATATTTTAAATGGATAATTAATTAATTTTTGAATAGAAATTTGTTAAATTAATTGATAAAGTGTTGCGAGTTTCCCGAGTTCAAAGATATTCTGTATAAATCATTTAAAATTTAAATATTGTATACATATGTATATATGTGAATATATATGTATATGTGCATATATGAGTAAAAATTTAATATGTATGTATATTTTGATTTGAATTTAAATCTTAAATAAATGGTTTAATAATAATTGATAATAATAATAATTTATTCTTGATGGTTAATAATAATTTGAGTTTATGAAAATATATAAATATATAGAAAATACAAGACAATTTGTATGTAAGATAAAATAAATATTTAAAGTTAGAAATAATTTGATAAATTCTAACAACATAAACATATTCGAATATTCGAGTATAAAGTAAAACATATTAAACAAATTCTAACATCAAATTAAATATAGAACTTCATTTATATTTCATAGTAACAAGAACAAAACGAAAGAAAATACATTAACATATGAACACTTAGAAAAGAAAACATAACAACTTTATAATTATACATGAAGGAAAAGGCAACCTGGCAAAGGAAACAAGCTAATAATGACAAAGCAAAGTTCTAAATATAAAGTGATAAGGCAAAGCAAATATAATACAGTAGAAGTCAACAAGTATTGTAAAAGAAGAATAAATAAAAAAAAACTATAAGTATGTAGACTTGTAAAGGAAGACATAAAAATATATTTGTATTGTACAGCCGAAGAGATAAGCATGAAGACACAAAGTACTTGGCAATTAATGCCATCATCCTCTCAGCCACCAAAGTGAACGAATAGTTTAGTCAAAGAACACAAAGAAAAAATATCTCTGATATATTTGTACAAGCCAAAGTAATGTGTTACCCTATTGTACAAACAATATAAAATAACCTGTACAAAATGTTATCAACCTGTAAACCTTTTGTTATATACATCACTTTCTTCATCACAGTTTCGTATATTTAGAACTATGAAAACCTGTAAAAGAGTAATGCAAATAAAATACAATATCAAGCAATGATTCAAAGTTTTCAGATTAAAAACAAAAGCACAAGATCTAATTTAGTGTTTCCAGTTCAACAATTTTTCAAGCTTCTCTGCTCCAAACTTTTACCAGGTGAGCAACTCCTATTTTTTTTTTAAGCTTAACTTGTTTTGATTTCTTGATTCTTGTGAGTAACCTCACTTTTAAATGGTTAAGTGTATATATATATCTGCTCAATTCTTAACCACTGTGAGTAACTTAAAAGTATGATACCTGTTGAATAATTTTTTGTGAGTAAATTCATTTTTTTTACCTGAGTGTTTGAATCACTGGTTTGCATGTGAAAATCTGGAAAGTTATGAATTAAAATATGTTGAAATGGATATACATGTTTGCCTGTATGTATGTATAATGGTGTGCATGCCAGAGAACAGACAGTTCTCTGCTCTAAACACTTCCAGGCTTCAAACCTGGTTAGGATTAGAAAACTCATTCCTTGATCTTCTATTCAACTTAATGTTTGAAGCAAATATGCAGAGTTTAGTAAGATCTTCACCCTAGAATAATTTCAAATATATATATTATTATTTTTTTTAAGAAAAGGGGATTTCTGGAAGATAAGAAAGTACAACCAAGTAAAATTCTATCAGAACAAATTTTATCAATAAAGATTTGAGTTGAATTGCTCGATCATGTTCAACTTCGCAAACTATGATTTTTAATAAGGAAGTTATGATTTTTTAACTTAGTAAGTTTTCGAGAATTTGGAGGGTGGACGTGAAAGAGTTCTGGGCAATTCAAGGTAATAGGGGTAATGATGAATCTCGTGATCGTGTTTGGAGCTCGGTGGATGATCTGGGATCATCAGAAAATTGTTAATCGAATTTAAACAACATTGTGGCGTTCGAAAATCGCTGAACTAGGGTTTTAACCCACCATTGGTTGCAGCAGGAAAAGGGGTTCACCGCGTTTTCGTCAAGTCACCGGAATTGATCGCTTCGGTGGGGATAACGGCACGTGGTCAAGGCGAAGCTTCGGTCGAATTTTTGTGGCCTCTGATAGTCAGAGGTTGGGGGACGAGACAATTTTGTGGTGGTTGTTTTTGATGAAGTCTGGGTCGTATAGCTCGATTTCGAATACGACGTGGGTTCACGCTTCAGGGTGGTCTGGTGATTCGTGGTGGTTGTCTTTGACGTGATAACGGTCGTAGCACCGTCCAGGGTTGATCGGAGCGGTGTGCAACATGCACACGTTTGGGGTGATGTCAGTAGCCTGGAAATGGAGGAGAAGATGTTGTTTGAGTTGGCTCGGGGAGAAGCTCGAGCAGTTGAAGGGATTCACGCGGTTGTACTCGGGTTCGAGGAGTGGGTATAAAACTAACAGTTTATACTTAAACTTTTTAGAGAAGAAAAAAAAAAAGAGAAGTGAGGAAGGAGGGAACTCGGGAAATTTGGTGGGAAACTCGGGTTTCTCCCCAAGTAAAAAGGTAGGCAACTCGAAGTAGTATACTGTCTCGAGTTTATTTTAAAATCCGTTTTAAAAATCTGAAGATGTTTTAAAACAAGTTAAAATTTAATTTAAATTTGGTTAAGGTTTTTAAAAGGGTAAATCATTTTGAATCTTATATTCAAAGTGTGATTTAAATTTAAATTCAAAAGTGTAATGTTCTACACATTAATATTTATTAAATCGTTAATAAAGGAATAGATTATCTTAGAGATAATTAAGGTAATCAAAATGATTTAATAAATAAGGTAATTAAAGAATGATTTATTTTATTATAAATTAATAAATTAAATTAATTGGAAATGATTTATGATGATTTAAATCTAAGAAAATTTCTTAAGAAAGTGATTAAGAAATATCATTAGTAAATGAAGTTAATTAACTAAGGATTTATCACTTATAGTAATTAATTTGGGATATTTTGATTTTTTAAAGTTAATTAATTATGTAATTGGTTTAAAAGGTTGATATAATTAATATGATTAATTAAGAATAATTTAATTTATTAAAGTGTTTGACAAATAAATTTAAATAAAATGATTTGTAATTAATTAATCAGAATATGATAATCAATTCATAAGTTATAAATTTAATTGGAAATAAATTGAATTAATTAGGATTAAACTATTAATTAAATCCAGCTTATAAATGTTTATTGAATGCTTGTTATGAATGATTGTATTATATGTGATGCCTTGAATTGATTGTCCTATCTGATCTATGATATTTTGTTCTGTGGATTTAGTTGTGTGTAATTTATTCATTTACTTATGATACATCTGTATATATATCTGTGATCTGTGAATGACTGATAAGCGTTATAGCTTATATCGCTTATCAGCTATACTTCGGCATTTTAATCTGTAATGATTTGATGATGTTGCACTATTGTGTGTAAAACCCCTGGACTACACCATACACACACCAATATGGATTTCACGTGGAAATCGGTTAAGTCACAGATAATTTAAATTGGATGTATTTGAAATTGAAATAGAATTTCAAAGATAAAAGTTATTTTGAATAACTTAATCGAGTTTTGAAAATTTAAATAATTTGATTTAAATTTGAATTCAAGTTTGAAATTGAATCCTATGATTTGAAACTAGGGATTAAAGATGATATAAATGTGTTTATCTGAATTTAAACCATTTAAAAGTAAAATTTTGGGAATTTGAATTTAACCCAAGGATTTTGACTCGTATAAATGAATCAGATTTCCTGAAATGAAACTGTTTGTTTTTAAAAAGAATAAAAGCTTTCAGATAAGAAATGAAATTCCAGTTTAATTAAAGGAATTTCAATATTGAATTGAAAATAGTTTTCCAAGTTATGAATGAATTGTTTTGAAAAGCTATGATTTAAATCTGTTTATTTTTAACAGATTTAAAATGATGATTTGTTTAAACTAGTTGAAATGGAATTGTTTTGAAAGCTATAAGTTAAATCTTGATTTAAAGGTTTAACGAGTTAATCAAATTGAAATGGAAATTAATTTGGAAAATCTGTGAATGAATCTTTTGTTTAAAAGATTAAAGTGTGGAAATTGTTAAACCATTGAAGGTTGTTAAAATAAATCTTTTTATTTAAAGATTTGAAATGGTAATTTATTTAAACCATTTGAAAAGAAAGGTTTTGGGTAATAAGTTGTGACTTAATTGAAATCCCAATATCCATATGTTTTTTTTTATATTGCGCTCATTATTCGGTTTAGCCGGGAGAGGACCTTTGTGTCATATAACCCGTTCCGAATAATGATACGTCGTATATGGATAGCATTTGAAGACCGGTGGTGAAGACCGGATATTTTCGAAAACGAAAGGACAACTCGTCGAATGTCTCTGCACCGACTGGTCCCCGGTATAGAGATTTTAGCACCCTTTGTGATGGGAAGTCCGGACGTGATTGGAAATTATCCGGAATTGCAAGGGCTTCGTGAGAAGTGCCTTCGGTTCTGTTCGAACCCGGAACAGACTTGTATGGATTGTATGTCTGACATTACACTTTGAGATATAAAGCAGATTTCTTTCAAATACATTTCTGTTGGTGGCGGAGAATTTATTCTCTTAGCTTAACACCCTTCTCTGAGACGTACGAGCTCAGAGGTTATGTAGTTGAAGGTTATCAGCGATATATCCCAATTTGGTAATGTGACATGCTGAGTGTAGCTGTGTGATGATCATCGTTTGATCATTTGTGATATGATCATTTGTTTGATCATTTATCTTTGTGATCATAGGTTGATCATCTGTTGACCCAAAGCATGGCTTTGTGACAAAGCGTAGCTTTGTGGACGAGACTTCGTCAGGGCCTCACAACCCGAAAATGGTCGAAACAGGATCGTTGCGGCAAGGTTATGAGGGTCGCGCCCTTTAGGGTATGTCTTTTCCTTCTGGAAAGGGGTGGTAGATACTTACTCATGTGGATACACTTATTATGTGTGATGTTGGATATCGAGCGCTCGGATAAAGGTCCCAAAGGACCGGGAGGTGGCATATTCGTGAGTTACCTGTTACAGGGGTAACCCGGCCTTGTTAGCAGAGAGCAGTTTGTCTCTCGGGGCGTCCCGCCAGAGGCGTTCCCATGCGGCGGAAGGAAGTTCCTTAGCCTGACCATTTGTTGGAAATCCATTCTTCCAATACGAACCAGTACGGTTTTAGTTGTAGAACCTGCCATTTACTTATGGTGGCGCCCCACTGTTTAAATGGTAGCTATAGTAGGCATAGTTCGGAATGTCTATGCTGGCTAAGATTAATATTATACTTTCGAAATGGTTTCCACTATGCACTAGTAATAATATCCAATTTTTGCGTAGTAAGCATCTTTGACTATCATAAGAAGAAATCTCCTCCAATTCTGCGTTTGCATTGTGTGTGTGGCGGGAGGTCTTATGGTAGTTTCATTTTCCAAAAAGCATTGCGGATTTCAATGTTTTAAATTCTTTTGTTGATTGTTTAAAGATAAACTGTTTTTGTTGCTCACACCAGTCCCATGACTGATCCGGAGTTTATTGTTCCCTTCCTAAACTCTGGGTGCTCATAATTTTCCACACGAGCAGTCTAGAGTTGGGTTTCTTTTCAGATATTCAGGTTTAGTAGATTATCTGGAGCTAGTTCAGTATTTGTAGTTCATTCATCGGAGTTGCTTATCTTGGAGTTGTGGATTCATTCTTGTCCGAAGATCAATTTGGAGCATTCTATTGGAGATATTGTTCCGCTGCTGATGTTATCTTTTCTTTTCCGCTACTATTTCTTGTATCTCTGATATTGTTGTATCATGTTGATATCATTGTTGTATATCATTCTGGATATTGTATTCATTGGAGTTGTATATGATATCATTGATTTCTTTTCTTCCGCTGTGTTATTTACTTAATTGTGTTATAGCTCCGGCGAATCGGATTTGAACGATCGAATCTGCGGCATTCTAGTACAATGTGAAGTACGGATGTTGATTTTTGAGTGGGCAAAACCCGAGTCGTTACAAGTGGTATCAGAGCTAAGGTTAAACTTTAGCTCAGGAGTATAACACGTTAAGTATCTCATTAGAGATAGAGTGAAGTAAACTCTAGAATGAGTAATCTCTAAGATATCTGTCTGAACGTCTCAGTAAATTCACTTACTATCCACTGATAGTGAGTATGAGTGCAAGAAGAAGACGAGATAGGGGACAGGAAATACGACTATAAATGGTCAATACCTTGCAACAGTGGAAACAATCTTTCTCTATCAATTTTCTTTGATTCGATTCCAAATTCTTTTGATTGCTTCGTATCAACTACAAGAAGTAGTTTCGGTGTAATGGTGGCCCTACAAATCGTTGTAGAAGATCTTACTTCGTATCTTCATCAATTTCTTATCAGCTTTTTGATTTATATCTTAATGAATTTGAAATTGAAAATTTTAAATTGAGTTAAATTGATTAATAGGATATGAAGCTAAAATTTGAATTTAATCAATAAAACGATTTCGTTTGAAAACCAAATTTTGAAATTCTATTGAAATTTCTTGTGAATACCAAAGTCCGAAGAGGGATAAATTGGTATGTATTCTGAGATATTCCTACTTGTATTCGGAATCCGTATCTTGTGTTCGAGGAGTTATAGGAGATCGAATCTATCTATCTCTGTTGTTTTCGTGCCTGCGAATTTCGAGGACGAAATTCTTTTAAGGGGGGAAGTCTGTAACGACCCCGAATTTTATATATATTTTAAATGGATAATTAATTAATTTTTGAATAGAAATTTGTTAAATTAATTGATAAAGTGTTGCGAGTTTCCCGAGTTCAAAGATATTCTGTATAAATCATTTAAAATTTAAATATTGTATACATATGTATATATGTGAATATATATGTATATGTGCATATATGAGTAAAAATTTAATATGTATGTATATTTTGATTTGAATTTAAATCTTAAATGAATGGTTTAATAATAATTGATAATAATAATAATTTATTCTTGATGGTTAATAATAATTTGAGTTTATGAAAATATATAAATATATAGAAAATACAAGACAATTTGTATGTAAGATAAAATAAATATTTAAAGTTAGAAATAATTTGATAAATTCTAACAACATAAACATATTCGAATATTCGAGTATAAAGTAAAACATATTAAACAAATTCTAACATCAAATTAAATATAGAACTTCATTTATATTTCATAGTAACAAGAACAAAACGAAAGAAAATACATTAACATATGAACACTTAGAAAAGAAAACATAACAACTTTATAATTATACATGAAGGAAAAGGCAACCTGGCAAAGGAAACAAGCTAATAATGACAAAGCAAAGTTCTAAATATAAAGTGATAAGGCAAAGCAAATATAATACAGTAGAAGTCAACAAGTATTGTAAAAGAAGAATAAATAAAAAAAAAACTATAAGTATGTAGACTTGTAAAGGAAGACATAAAAATATATTTGTATTGTACAGCCGAAGAGATAAGCATGAAGACACAAAGTACTTGGCAATTAATGCCATCATCCTCTCAGCCACCAAAGTGAACGAATAGTTTAGTCAAAGAACACAAAGAAAAAATATCTCTGATATATTTGTACAAGCCAAAGTAATGTGTTACCCTATTGTACAAACAATATAAAATAACCTGTACAAAATGTTATCAACCTGTAAACCTTTTGTTATATACATCACTTTCTTCATCACAGTTTCGTATATTTAGAACTATGAAAACCTGTAAAAGAGTAATGCAAATAAAATACAATATCAAGCAATGATTCAAAGTTTTCAGATTAAAAACAAAAGCACAAGATCTAATTTAGTGTTTCCAGTTCAACAATTTTTCAAGCTTCTCTGCTCCAAACTTTTACCAGGTGAGCAACTCCTATTTTTTTTTTAAGCTTAACTTGTTTTGATTTCTTGATTCTTGTGAGTAACCTCACTTTTAAATGGTTAAGTGTATATATATATCTGCTCAATTCTTAACCACTGTGAGTAACTTAAAAGTATGATACCTGTTGAATAATTTTTTGTGAGTAAATTCATTTTTTTTACCTGAGTGTTTGAATCACTGGTTTGCATGTGAAAATCTGGAAAGTTATGAATTAAAATATGTTGAAATGGATATACATGTTTGCCTGTATGTATGTATAATGGTGTGCATGCCAGAGAACAGACAGTTCTCTGCTCTAAACACTTCCAGGCTTCAAACCTGGTTAGGATTAGAAAACTCATTCCTTGATCTTCTATTCAACTTAATGTTTGAAGCAAATATGCAGATTTTAGTAAGATCTTCACCCTAGAATAATTTCAAATATATATATTATTATTATTTTTAAGAAAAGGGGATTTCTGGAAGATAAGAAAGTACAACCAAGTAAAATTCTATCAGAACAAATTTTATCAATAAAGATTTGAGTTGAATTGCTCGATCATGTTCAACTTCGCAAACTATGATTTTTAATAAGGAAGTTATGATTTTTTAACTTAGTAAGTTTTCGAGAATTTGGAGGGTGGACGTGAAAGAGTTCTGGGCAATTCAAGGTGATAGGGGTAATGATGAATCTCGTGATCGTGTTTGGAGCTCGGTGGATGATCTGGGATCATCAGAAAATTGTTAATCGAATTTAAACAACATTGTGGCGTTCGAAAATCGCTGAACTAGGGTTTTAACCCACCATTGGTTGCAGCAGGAAAAGGGGTTCACCGCGTTTTCGTCAAGTCACCGGAATTGATCGCTTCGGTGGGGATAACGGCACGTGGTCAAGGCGAAGCTTCGGTCGAATTTTTGTGGCCTCTAATAGTCAGAGGTTGGGGGACGAGACAATTTTGTGGTGGTTGTTTTTGATGAAGTCTGGGTCGTATAGCTCGATTTCGAATACGACGTGGGTTCACGCTTCAGGGTGGTCTGGTGATTCGTGGTGGTTGTCTTTGACGTGATAACGGTCGTAGCACCGTCCAGGGTTGATCGGAGCGGTGTGCAACATGCACACGTTTGGGGTGATGTCAGTAGCCTGGAAATGGAGGAGAAGATGTTGTTTTGAGTTGGCTCGGGGAGAAGCTCGAGCAGTTGAAGGGATTCACGCGGTTGTACTCGGGTTCGAGGAGTGGGTATAAAACTAACAGTTTATACTTAAACTTTTTAGAGAAGAAAAAAAAAAGAAGAGAAGTGAGGAAGGAGGGAACTCGGGAAATTTGGTGGGAAACTCGGGTTTCTCCCCAAGTAAAAAGGTAGGAAACTCAAAGTAGTATACTGTCTCGAGTTTATTTTAAAATCCGTTTTAAAAATCTGAAGATGTTTTAAAACAAGTTAAAATTTAATTTAAATTTGGTTAAGGTTTTTAAAAGGGTAAATCATTTTGAATCTTATATTCAAAGTGTGATTTAAATTTAAATTCAAAAGTGTAATGTTCTACACATTAATATTTATTAAATCGTTAATAAAGGAATAGATTATCTTAGAGATAATTAAGGTAATCAAAATGATTTAATAAATAAGGTAATTAAAGAATGATTTATTTTATTATAAATTAATAAATTAAATTAATTGGAAATGATTTATGATGATTTAAATCTAAGAAAATTTCTTAAGAAAGTGATTAAGAAATATCATTAGTAAATGAAGTTAATTAACTAAGGATTTATCACTTATAGTAATTAATTTGGGATATTTTGATTTTTTAAAGTTAATTAATTATGTAATTGGTTTAAAAGGTTGATATAATTAATATGATTAATTAAGAATAATTTAATTTATTAAAGTGTTTGACAAATAAATTTAAATAAAATGATTTGTAATTAATTAATCAGAATATGATAATCAATTCATAAGTTATAAATTTAATTGGAAATAAATTGAATTAATTAGGATTAAACTATTAATTAAATCCAGCTTATAAATGTTTATTGAATGCTTGTTATGAATGATTGTATTATATGTGATGCCTTGAATTGATTGTCCTATCTGATCTATGATATTTTGTTCTGTGGATTTAGTTGTGTGTAATTTATTCATTTACTTATGATACATCTGTATATATATCTGTGATCTGTGAATGACTGATAAGCGTTATAGCTTATATCGCTTATCAGCTATACTTCGGCATTTTGATCTGTAATGATTTGATGATGTTGCACTATTGTGTGTAAAACCCCTGGACTACACAATACACACACCAATATGGATTTCACGTGGAAATCGGTTAAGTCACAGATAATTTAAATTGGATGTATTTGAAATTGAAATAGAATTTCAAAGCTAAAAGTTATTTTGAATAACTTAATCGAGTTTTGAAAATTTAAATAATTTGATTTAAATTTGAATTCAAGTTTGAAATTGAATCCTATGATTTGAAACTAGGGATTAAAGATGATATAAATGTGTTTATCTGAATTTAAACCATTTGAAAGTAAAATTTTGGGAATTTGAATTTAACCCAAGGATTTTGACTCGTATAAATGAATCAGATTTCCTGAAATGAAACTGTTTGTTTTTAAAAAGAATAAAAGCTTTCAGATAAGAAATGAAATTCCAGTTTAATTAAAGGAATTTCAATATTGAATTGAAAATGGTTTTCCAAGTTATGAATGAATTGTTTTGAAAAGCTATGATTTAAATCTGTTTATTTTTAACAGATTTAAAATGATGATTTGTTTAAACTAGTTGAAATGGAATTGTTTTGAAAGCTATAAGTTAAATCTTGATTTAAAGGTTTAACGAGTTAATCAAATTGAAATGGAAATTAATTTGGAAAATCTGTGAATGAATCTTTTGTTTAAAAGATTAAAGTGTGGAAATTGTTAAACCGTTGAAGGTTGTTAAAATAAATCTTTTTATTTAAAGATTTGAAATGGTAATTTGTTTAAACCATTTGAAAAGAAAGGTTTTGGGTAATAAGTTGTGACTTAATTGAAATCCCAATATCCATATGTTTTTTTTATATTGCGCTCATTATTCGGTTTAGCCGGGAGAGGACCTTTGTGTAAAGGTCCAAAAGTTGGCCTTCGAAAATCGGCACCCGTACTTCACTTGTACTCAAAATGCCGTAGATTCAAATGCCAACTCTGGTTCTCCGGAGCTTATAACACAGTTAAGTAAATAACACAGCGGAATAAATGAATAATACATTGATATGCAATATCTGATACAACAGAGTGATACAATGAATATCAATATACATCAGAGATATGATACAACAAATAGCAGCGGAAAAGAAAATGATAACATCAGCAGCGGATAATCTCCATCTCCAAAGCACTAAGCCAGATATAGCTCGAACTCCTAATAACGAGGCACAAAGATAAGCAAGTGCAGTCTGATCCAAAGACTGAACTAGCTCCAGATAAATCTACAAAATCTGAATATCTGAAAAATCCAACTCTAGACTGCTTGTGTAGAAAAATTTTGAGCATCCAGAGTTTAGGAAAGAAACAATAAACTCCGGATTAGTCATGGGACTGGTGTGAGCAACAAAAACAGTTTATCTTTAAACAACAGCAAAAGAATTTTAAACATTGAAATCCGCAATGCTTTTCGAAAATGAAACTACCATAAGACCTCCCACCACACACACAATGCAAACGCAGAATTGGAGGAGATTTCTTCTTATGATAGTCAAAGATGCTTACTACGCAAATCAAATCATTTGATATTATTATTAGTGCATAGTGTAGAAAACATTTCGAAAGTATAATATTAATCTTAGCCAACATACGACCAGTATCGTATGCCTACTATAGCTACCATCTAAACAGTGGTGACCACCGTACGTAAATGGCAGGTTCTACAACTAATACCGTACAAAGTTCGTATTGGAAGATGGATTTCCAACAAATGGTCAGGCTAAGGAACTTCCTATCCACGATGGGTACGTCCCTGGAATAGACGACCCGAGAAATAACCTAACATTACGGTTAGATCTCTGCCAACACAAGGTCGGGTTACCTCTGCAAAAATAGGTAACTACTGACACGCGTATGTCATCCCCCGATCGTCACCGATCTTCCCGAGGATCCTCGATTTCCAACAACCACATAATAAAAATAATGCAGTAACCACAGAGGTTAAGTATTTGGGCTCCATACCATGATACCACCTTTATCCAGAAGGAATGACATACACTAAGGGGCGCTACTCCCTAGAACCTTGCCGCATTCTTCCTGTTTTGACCATTTCCGGGGTGTGAGGCTCGACGAAGTCTCGTCCACAAAGCTACGCTTTGTCACAAAGCCATGCTTCGGGTCAAACAAATGATCAACCTATGATCACAAAGATATAAGATCAAACAAATGATCATATCACAAATGATCAAACACTGATCATTTCACAGCAACACTCAGCATGCCACATTACCAAATTGGGATATATCGCTGATAAATTTCAACTACATAACCTCTGAGCTCGTACGTCTCAGAGAAGGGTCTTAAGCTAAGAGAATAAATTCTCCGCCACCAACAGAAATGTATTTGAAAGAAATCGGCTTTATATCTCAAAGTGTAATGTCAGACATGTATCCATATAAGTCTGTTCCGGGTTCGAACAGAACCGAAGGCACTTCTTACGAAGCCCTTGCAATTCCGGGTAATTTCCAATCACGTCCGGACTTCCCGTCACAAAAGAGTGATATAAATCTCTATACCGGAGCAACTCAGTGCAGAGACATTCGACAGGTTGTCCTTTCATTTTCGAAAAATATCCGGTCTTCACCACCAGTCTTCAAATGCCATCCATATACGACGAATCACATATTCGGAATGGGTTATACGACCCAAAGGTCCTTTCCCGGCTAACCCGAATAGTGAGCGAAATATTTGAAAACATATGGATATTGGGATTTCAATTAAGTCACAACTTAAACCCAAACTTTCTTTTCAAATGGTTTAACAAATTATCGTTTTAATCTTTTTAAACAAAAAGATTCAATTCACAAAGTTCACTTAATTTCACAAAGATTCATTCACAGATTTTCCAAAACAATTTTTCCATTTCAATTTGGTTAACTCGTTAAATCTTTAAAATAAAGATTCAACTTATAGCTTTCAAAACAATTTCATTTCGAATCATCATTTTAAATCTGTTGAAAATAACAGATTTAATTCATAGCTTTCAAAAAGATTTCATTCATAACTTGGAAAAATCATTTTTCAATTCAATCTTGAAATTCCTTTAATTTAAACTGGAATTTCATTTCTTATCTGAAAGCTTTTATTCCTTTGAAAACAAACAGTTTCATTTTGGAAATCTGATTCATTCATACGAGTTGAAATCCTTGGGTTAAATTCAAATTCCCAAAACTTTACTTTTAAATGGTTTAACTTCATATAAACACATTTATATCATCTTTTATCCCTAGTTTCAATCATAGGATTCAATTTCAAATTTGAATTCAAATTTAAATCTAATTATTTAAATTTTCAAAAACTCGGTTAAGTTATTCAAAATAACTTTTATCTTTGAAATTCCATTTCAAAAGCTTTTCACTTTAAACCCCAAATTTCCGATTTCAAAATCAATTGAAATTAAAACTTTAATTTTAAAAACATCAAATTTAAATTATCTGTGACTTAACCGATTTCCACGTGAAACCCATATTTGTGTGTGTAACAGTGTGGTCTAGGGGTTTTACACACAATAGTGCACAATATCAATCATCACAGATATATCGATAAGCGGTAAAATCGATAACGCTTATCTTCATTCACAGATTCATAGATAAAATGAATTTATCAGTCACAAAGATTCACTATTACAATTCGATGTGGGTTTCGGATAACCAACTGGAATCCGACTCCCTGTCGCATCGAAATTCAAGTGCCGTTTCACGGGCCAAGGGTTTGCATATTCAGATAACAATATATACATCACAGATAAGTAAATTACAGATCACAATACAAATCAGGATGTATCACAAAGCATCATATATCAGGAAATATCAAACAATCAAGTCATCCAATAGAATCCAAACATCCATAAGTAAGGTCAATTTATACCTGATTAATTTAAACAGATTAATTTCTTATGAATTATTAATCCTGGTTAATTAACATTAACTAATTACAAATTATTTTGATTAATTATTCTTTAATCATTTATTAATTAACTTTTTAAAAATGAATTAATTAACCTTTAATTTTTAAATAATTAACTTTTAATTATTTAATTCTCCATTTAATTAATTATCATTCCTTAATCACCTTCATTAATTAATTAACCTTTAAATATTTATTCTCAGATTTATTACCTTAATAAATAAATCATATTAATTATTTAATCTTTAAACCAATTACATAATTAATCAACCCCTTATTCAATTATTCTTAAATTAATCATCTTTGTAATTAATTTTCATTAACAATCCTTAATTTCTAATAAATTAAATTGCTAAATTATTAGTTTACCAATTTATTAATTACAAATCTATAAATCCCTAATTAATTACAATTACAAATTAATTAACCAAATCTTTATTTATCTTTATAAATAAATCATTATTAACACATTAATTTATTCAAGAAATTAAGGTTAATCAAATTATAAATCTATCTTAATTACAGTTTTTAAATCCAATTTTAAACTTTAAAATTCACATGTTAAGAAATACTTTTACATTAAAACTTATTCAAACATTTAAAGTTGTAAAACTTTATTTAATTCAAAATATTGAATTCAAATTTAGATTTAAATCCAGATTAAACTTTGATTTATAAATTTACATTCAACCTTTTAAAATTTGAAAACTGGACAGGTTAAAACCTGTAACCAATATCCTACCCGAGTCAGTTCCCCTTTACTTCGAGTCGTACATCAGAAAAACTCGGCCACACCCTAAATTGACTCGAGAATGAAACAAAGCCCAAAAAAAACAGCGACAGTTCACTTGGAACCAACCCAACTCCACTGCTTCGAGAAAATAAACAAACTCCCGTGCTTGGCTTCGAGCCTCCCCTTTCTTCCCCAAAACTGATACACGACATTCTCGCGTATACATGCACAAGCACGCTGGCCAACGCCGATCAACGTCGAGGCCATCTACACATCATCGTTGATCACCTGAACCCACTCGAACAATCATAAACCCAAAACTACTGCTTAATCGAAATCGAGCACTATCACTACCAACCCAAGCCTGGAAACTCGAGACCACTTCAATCACCCAAACCTGTCATCGCTCCAACCACGTCGCCTCGACCACCGGTGGCCACGAAATTCCGGCCATCTCTTCGTCATCACTCCATCTTCCATCTCCCACCACCACGCGTCGCTCGATCAAGCGATATTGACGAATGAAACAAAAGTCTCGGCCTTACAAAAACTAGGGTTAGAAAACTTCAACCCATTTCCGACGCCACCTCATGATCTATCCACCATCCTTTTATTTTTCCTCCACACTCCGTTGGCTCCCCCATCACCAGAAAGAGGCTCGACCCCTCCAGTCGCCATGGTCATCGGAAATCGCCAAACAAATGAAGTTCGAATGAACCCAAACTACTTTTTGATTTTTGATCTAAAAATCCTAATTCTTGCTTTAAAAATTATGTTTAAGCTTGCGAATTCGATCTATATATCTGGATCTATAAATTAAAAAGTTTAAATTTTGATTTATATTAACATGCACTGATGTTTTAATACTTTCAGAGACAACCAAGTTTTATTTTTTGACCAACTTAAATTTTTAAACATTAGTCCTTGTTAAATTGAACAACTTTGATTTGTAAATTACTTCCTAACAACAACTAGATTAAGAGTTAATGGTTTTAATTGGAAATTTAAACCTGGAAAACAAAACAGAATAGAGCAATTCTAACAGCATGCATTCAATCATACAGATATCTCTTCCATATATGTATATACTCACATCAAACATAAATCAAGCAATCAGTTATAAAAATACTTAAGCTTTTGAAAATGAAGTTACTCACAGATAAATAAGAAAAATTGCTCACTTTGATGGGAAGAAGCAGAGACAAAGAACAGGGAACAGAGGAGCTTTTCATTTTTTTGTTTTAAGCCTGGAATTTGATACTTGAATCTGCAGTTGATTTGAATTGTTGTTTATATTTGAATCCTTGTTTAAGTTTGTAGATGATGCTTCAGATGTAAAAATACTTGCTATGTTTTGATATAAACGAATAGAAGTGAAGAGGCTTGATGTATTATATAAAATGAAGCATACAGGTGATATATTTTATTCAACAAAGTCATTACATTATCTTGTACAATATACCAGAGATGTCCTTGCTTATGGAGGCTGAAAGCACATTTGTATATTTTCGAATGACCAAAGTATGGCTGAGATGATCTTGCATTAAATGAAATGGTCCTTTTATCTTTGTTCATGCTTGCTTACATTTTTATTTTACAGGCATTATTCTACTTGCCTTTCATCTCTTTGTCTTGGCTGCAGCTTTGTTTTCTTGCTTGTTTCTTTTCTTTTGTTTTCTTACTTGTTTGTTTCTTTTACTTGTTAATGTAAATAAGTTTCTATTTTAAATGTTGTTTTACATATTATATTCGAATGAAAGATGTTTATATTTTTGCTTCGTATTTATATTTACTTGTATTTGTTATTTTATTACTTTACAATATAATTGAATTTCTAATTATTCTATTTCAAACATTTACTTCTATTTTAACTTAATATTATTTATTAAACCATTTATCAAAGATTCAAATCACCTATATATACAATATTTAAAATTAAATGATTTAACAAATTTTAATTTGGATCCGGGGAAACTCGCTCCAATTTTCTAATTAAATTAACAAATTTTTATCCAAAAATTTATTTAATTACTAAATTTAACTCAAAAATTCATTTAATTATTAATTTAAATAAATTTAAATTTCAGGGTCGTTACAAACTTCCCCCCTTAAAAGAATTTCGTCCTCGAAATTCGCAGGCACGAAACAAAGACAGAGATGGACAGATTCGATCTCCTATAATTCCTTAAACACTAGATATGGATTCCGAATTCAAGTCGGAATATCTCAAAATACATACCAATTCGTCCCTCTTCGGACTTTGGTATTCAAAATAAATTACAATAGAATTTCAAATTCGATTTCAAACGAAGTCATTTTATTGATTTAATTAAATTTTATCTTCATATTCTATTAATCAATTTACTTCAATTTAAAATTTCCAATTTCAAATTCATTAAGGTTTAAATCAAAAAGCTGAAAAGAAACCGATGAAAATACGAGGTAAAGACTTTCTACAACGATTCGTAGAACTACCATCACACCGAAACTTCTTCTTGTAGCTGACACGAAGGAATCAAAAGAATTTGGAAACGAATCAAAGAATATTGATGGAGAAAAATTGCTTCCACTGTTGCTGGGTATTGACCATTTATAGTCGTACTTCCCTGTCCCCTATCTCGTCCTCTTCTTGCACTCATACTCACTATCAGTGGATAGTAAGAGAATTTACCGAGACATTCAGACGGATATCTTAGGGATCACTCATTCTAGAGTTTACTTCACTATATCTCTAATGAGCTACTTAATGTGTTATACTCCTGAACTAAAGTTCAACCTTAGCTCTGATACCAAATGTAAAGGTCCGAAAACAGCGGTCACAACCGGTAGGCTTTGCAACCATCCCGGCCCCACCGTGGCTTACACTGGCACCTCGCAGTTGCTTTTACGGCCAGCCTCTCGACTGTCACAACCAACCCATCCCACTCAGGGACATGTAGGGGTAAGAGTCTCCCGTTCGCCACCTAACCGCGAAGCGAGAACCCCCTATCATGCTGTAATATAGCAAATGCGATCCATATACGACGAATCACATATTCGGAATGGGTTATACGACCCAAAGGTCCTTTCCCGGCTAACCCGAATAGTGAGCGAAATATTTGAAAACATATGGATATTGGGATTTCAATTAAGTCACAACTTAAACCCAAACTTTCTTTTCAAATGGTTTAACAAATTATCGTTTTAATCTTTTTAAACAAAAAGATTCAATTCACAAAGTTCACTTAATTTCACAAAGATTCATTCACAGATTTTCCAAAACAATTTTTCCATTTCAATTTGGTTAACTCGTTAAATCTTTAAAATAAAGATTCAACTTATAGCTTTCAAAACAATTTCATTTCGAATCATCATTTTAAATCTGTTGAAAATAACAGATTTAATTCATAGCTTTCAAAAAGATTTCATTCATAACTTGGAAAAATCATTTTTCAATTCAATCTTGAAATTCCTTTAATTTAAACTGGAATTTCATTTCTTATCTGAAAGCTTTTATTCCTTTGAAAACAAACAGTTTCATTTTGGAAATCTGATTCATTCATACGAGTTGAAATCCTTGGGTTAAATTCAAATTCCCAAAACTTTACTTTTAAATGGTTTAACTTCATATAAACACATTTATATCATCTTTTATCCCTAGTTTCAATCATAGGATTCAATTTCAAATTTGAATTCAAATTTAAATCTAATTATTTAAATTTTCAAAAACTCGGTTAAGTTATTCAAAATAACTTTTATCTTTGAAATTCCATTTCAAAAGCTTTTCACTTTAAACCCCAAATTTCCGATTTCAAAATCAATTGAAATTAAAACTTTAATTTTAAAAACATCAAATTTAAATTATCTGTGACTTAACCGATTTCCACGTGAAACCCATATTTGTGTGTGTAACAGTGTGGTCTAGGGGTTTTACACACAATAGTGCACAATATCAATCATCACAGATATATCGATAAGCGGTAAAATCGATAACGCTTATCTTCATTCACAGATTCATAGATAAAATGAATTTATCAGTCACAAAGATTCACTATTACAATTCGATGTGGGTTTCGGATAACCAACTGGAATCCGACTCCCTGTCGCATCGAAATTCAAGTGCCGTTTCACGGGCCAAGGGTTTGCATATTCAGATAACAATATATACATCACAGATAAGTAAATTACAGATCACAATACAAATCAGGATGTATCACAAAGCATCATATATCAGGAAATATCAAACAATCAAGTCATCCAATAGAATCCAAACATCCATAAGTAAGGTCAATTTATACCTGATTAATTTAAACAGATTAATTTCTTATGAATTATTAATCCTGGTTAATTAACATTAACTAATTACAAATTATTTTGATTAATTATTCTTTAATCATTTATTAATTAACTTTTTAAAAATGAATTAATTAACCTTTAATTTTTAAATAATTAACTTTTAATTATTTAATTCTCCATTTAATTAATTATCATTCCTTAATCACCTTCATTAATTAATTAACCTTTAAATATTTATTCTCAGATTTATTACCTTAATAAATAAATCATATTAATTATTTAATCTTTAAACCAATTACATAATTAATCAACCCCTTATTCAATTATTCTTAAATTAATCATCTTTGTAATTAATTTTCATTAACAATCCTTAATTTCTAATAAATTAAATTGCTAAATTATTAGTTTACCAATTTATTAATTACAAATCTATAAATCCCTAATTAATTACAATTACAAATTAATTAACCAAATCTTTACTTATCTTTATAAATAAATCATTATTAACACATTAATTTATTCAAGAAATTAAGGTTAATCAAATTATAAATCTATCTTAATTACAGTTTTTAAATCCAATTTTAAAGTTTAAAATTCACATGTTAAGAAATACTTTTACATTAAAACTTATTCAAACATTTAAAGTTGTAAAACTTTATTTAATTCAAAATATTGAATTCAAATTTAGATTTAAATCCAGATTAAACTTTGATTTATAAATTTACATTCAACCTTTTAAAATTTGAAAACTGGACAGGTTAAAACCTGTAACCAATATCCTACCCGAGTCAGTTCCCCTTTACTTCGAGTCGTACATCAGAAAAACTCAGCCACACCCTAAATTGACTCGAGAATGAAACAAAGCCCAAAAAAAAACAGCGACAGTTCACTTGGAACCAACCCAACTCCACTGCTTCGAGAAAATAAACAAACTCCCGTGCTTGGCTTCGAGCCTCCCCTTTCTTCCCCAAAACTGATACACGACATTCTCGCGTATACATGCACAAGCACGCTGGCCAACGCCGATCAACGTCGAGGCCATCTACACATCATCGTTGATCACCTGAACCCACTCGAACAATCATAAACCCAAAACTACTGCTTAATCGAAATCGAGCACTATCACTACCAACCCAAGCCTGGAAACTCGAGACCACTTCAATCACCCAAACCTGTCATCGCTCCAACCACGTCGCCTCGACCACCGGTGGCCACGAAATTCCGGCCATCTCTTCGTCATCACTCCATCTTCCATCTCCCACCACCACGCGTCGCTCGATCAAGCGATATTGACGAATGAAACAAAAGTCTCGGCCTTACAAAAACTAGGGTTAGAAAACTTCAACCCATTTCCGACGCCATCTCGTGATCTATCCACCATCCTTTTATTTTTCCTCCACACTCCGTTGGCTCCCCCATCACCAGAAAGAGGCTCGACCCCTCCAGTCGCCATGGTCATCGGAAATCGCCAAACAAATGAAGTTCGAATGAACCCAAACTACTTTTTGATTTTTGATCTAAAAATCCTAATTCTTGCTTTAAAAATTATGTTTAAGCTTGCGAATTCGATCTATATATCTGGATCTATAAATTAAAAAGTTTAAATTTTGATTTATATTAACATGCACTGATGTTTTAATACTTTCAGAGACAACCAAGTTTTATTTTTTGACCAACTTAAATTTTTAAACATTAGTCCTTGTTAAATTGAACAACTTTGATTTGTAAATTACTTCCTAACAACAACTAGATTAAGAGTTAATGGTTTTAATTGGAAATTTAAACCTGGAAAACAAAACAGAACAGAGCAATTCTAACAGCATGCATTCAATCATACAGATATCTCTTCCATATATGTATATACTCACATCAAACATAAATCAAGCAATCAGTTATAAAAATACTTAAGCTTTTGAAAATGAAGTTACTCACAGATAAATAAGAAAAATTGCTCACTTTGATGGGAAGAAGCAGAGACAAAGAACAGGGAACAGAGGAGCTTTTCATTTTTTTGTTTTAAGCCTGGAATTTGATACTTGAATCTGCAGTTGATTTGAATTGTTGTTTATATTTGAATCCTTGTTTAAGTTTGTAGATGATGCTTCAGATGTAAAAATACTTGCTATGTTTTGATATAAACAAATAGAAGTGAAGAGGCTTGATGTATTATATAAAATGAAGCATACAGGTGATATATTTTATTCAATAAAGTCATTACATTATCTTGTACAATATACCAGAGATGTCCTTGCTTATGGAGGCTGAAAGCACATTTGTATATTTTCGAATGACCAAAGTATGGCTGAGATGATCTTGCATTAAATGAAATGGTCCTTTTATCTTTGTTCATGCTTGCTTACATTTTTATTTTACAGGCATTATTCTACTTGCCTTTCATCTCTTTGTCTTGGCTGCAGCTTTGTTTTCTTGCTTGTTTCTTTTCTTTTGTTTTCTTACTTGTTTGTTTCTTTTACTTGTTAATGTAAATAAGTTTCTATTTTAAATGTTGTTTTACATATTATATTCGAATGAAAGATGTTTATATTTTTGCTTCGTATTTATATTTACTTGTATTTGTTATTTTATTACTTTACAATATAATTGAATTTCTAATTTATTCTATTTCAAACATTTACTTCTATTTTAACTTAATATTATTTATTAAACCATTTATCAAAGATTCAAATCACCTATATATACAATATTCAAAATTAAATTATTTAACAAATTTTAATTTGGATCCGGGGAAACTCGCTCCAATTTTCTAATTAAATTAACAAATTTTTATCCAAAAATTTATTTAATTACTAAATTTAACTCAAAAATTCATTTAATTATTAATTTAAATAAATTTAAATTTCATGGTCGTTACACTTTGTGTCATATAACCCGTTCCGAATAATGATACGTCGTATATGGATAGCATTTGAAGACCGGTGGTGAAGACCGGATATTTTCGAAAACGAAAGGACAACTCGTCGAATGTCTCTGCACCGACTGGTCCCCGGTATAGAGATTTTAGCACCCTTTGTGATGGGAAGTCCGGACGTGATTGGAAATTATCCGGAATTGCAAGGGCTTCGTGAGAAGTGCCTTCGGTTCTGTTCGAACCCGGAACAGACTTGTATGGATTGTATGTCTGACATTACACTTTGAGATATAAAGCAGATTTCTTTCAAATACATTTCTGTTGGTGGCGGAGAATTTATTCTCTTAGCTTAACACCCTTCTCTGAGACGTACGAGCTCAGAGGTTATGTAGTTGAAGGTTATCAGCGATATATCCCAATTTGGTAATGTGACATGCTGAGTGTAGCTGTGTGATGATCATCGTTTGATCATTTGTGATATGATCATTTGTTTGATCATTTATCTTTGTGATCATAGGTTGATCATCTGTTGACCCAAAGCATGGCTTTGTGACAAAGCGTAGCTTTATGGACGAGACTTCGTCAGGGCCTCACAACCCGGAAATGGTCGAAACAGGATCGTTGCGGCAAGGTTATGAGGGTCGCGCCCTTTAGGGTATGTCTTTTCCTTCTGGAAAGGGGTGGTATTATGGTATGGAGCCCAGATACTTACTCATGTGGATACACTTATTATGTGTGATGTTGGATATCGAGCGCTCGGATAAAGGTCCCAAAGGACCGGGAGGTGGCATATTCGTGAGTTACCTGTTACAGGGGTAACCCGACCTTGTTAGCAGAGAGCAGTTTGTCTCTCGGGGCGTCCCGCCAGAGGCGTTCCCATGCGGCGGAAGGAAGTTCCTTAGCCTGACCATTTGTTGGAAATCCATTTTTCCAATACGAACCAGTACGGTTTTAGTTGTAGAACCTGCCATTTACTTATGGTGGCGCCCCACTGTTTAAATGGTAGCTATAGTAGGCATAGTTCGGAATGTCTATGCTGGCTAAGATTAATATTATACTTTCGAAATGGTTTCCACTATGCACTAGTAATAATATCCAATTTTTGCGTAGTAAGCATCTTTGACTATCATAAGAAGAAATCTCCTCCAATTCTGCGTTTGCATTGTGTGTGTGGCGGGAGGTCTTATGGTAGTTTCATTTTCCAAAAAGCATTGCGGATTTCAATGTTTTAAATTCTTTTGTTGATTGTTTAAAGATAAACTGTTTTTGTTGCTCACACCAGTCCCATGACTGATCCGGAGTTTATTGTTCCCTTCCTAAACTCTGGGTGCTCATAATTTTCCACACGAGCAGTCTAGAGTTGGGTTTCTTTTCAGATATTCAGGTTTAGTAGATTATCTGGAGCTAGTTCAGTATTTGTAGTTCATTCATCGGAGTTGCTTATCTTGGAGTTGTGGATTCATTCTTGTCCGAAGATCAATTTGGAGCATTCTATTGGAGATATTGTTCCGCTGCTGATGTTATCTTTTCTTTTCCGCTGCTATTTCTTGTATCTCTGATATTGTTGTATCATGTTGATATCATTGTTGTATATCATTCTGGATATTGTATTCATTGGAGTTGTATATGATATCATTGATTTCTTTTCTTCCGCTCTGTTATTTACTTAATTGTGTTATAGCTCCGGCGAATCGGATTTGAACGATCGAATCTGCGGCATTCTAGTACAATGTGAAGTACGGATGTTGATTTTTGAGCGGGCAAAACCCGAGTCGTTACAACATATGTAATTTCAAGTTCACTGAATTTTGTAAATAAAGAGTTATCGGATTTAGTTGATGAGTAGCCAAGTCTAATTAGTGTTGACTTCAGTTTGTCAAACCAAACTCTGGGTGCTTGCTTGAGTCCATAGATTGCCTTATTCAGCTTGCACACAAGTTTTTCATTGTCATTTTGTTTGAAGCCTTGTGGTTGCTCTATGTATACTTCTTCCTGCAAAATACCATTCAAAAAGGCATTATTTACATCAAGTTGCTTAATGGTCCAGTCTCTACTTAAGGCAATAGTAAGAACTATTCTGATAGTAGAAGGTTTCACAACAGGTGAAAAAGTTTCATTAAAATCAAAACCATTTTGTTGTGAATAACCTTTTGCTACGAGTCTTGCCTTGTACTTAGAGATTGAACCATCAGGATTCTTCTTAATTTTGCATGTCCATTTGCATCCAACAATGTTTTTGTTGGATGGCAGAGAAACCAAAGTCCAGGTTTTATTTCGAATCAGTGCATTATATTCTTCCTGCATTGTAGTTTTCCATTTTTCATCTTGCACTGCTTCGAAATAAGTAACTGGTTCTCTGATTTCAATGACTGCATTATAAGTCTTTGGCTTGAAAATTCCACTTTTAGCCCTTATTATCATGTGATGACCAGTTGTTGCAGGTTGTTGATTATTGCTTTCAACTGTGGCTTCATTGTCATTAGATGATTGTGAATCATCTAATGATTGATGGCTGCCTGATTGATGTCAGAATCATGTTGAGCATCTTGAACTTGACCTTCAGATTCCAAATGCTCATGACCTGGTTCATCTGTGATCACTGTGTGTTGTGAGCCACTACTATCCTCAACAGGGGTAGTGAATTGAGTATTTTGTCTAGCTCTTGCATGAGATTGGTTATCAATCTTTGAGTATTATGGTATCTCAGGTATTGATACTCTTGGATTATAGATTTTTTGTGATGTTTTCACATCTGTATTGCTATAGGGAAAAACATTTTCATTGAACACAACATGCCTTGATATAAAGATTTTTCCCTTGTCATCTAGGCATTTATACCCCTTTTTGTTTGTGGCATACCCAGAAATGTACATGGTGATGATCTGAGGCTTAATTTATGTCTATTGTAGGGTCTTAGATAAGGAAAACATAGACAACCAAAAATTTTCAAAGCTTTATAATCTGGTTTAATTCCCTGTAACTTTTCTATGGGGCTTATGAAATCTATAGCCTTAGTAGGCAGTCTGTTGATTAAGTACACAGTTGTAGAGAAAGCATCAGGCCAAAATTTTAGTGGTAATGATGCTTGAGCAAGTAAAGTGAGACCAGTTTCAACTATTTGTCTATGTTTTCTTTCAACTAGACCATTTTGTTCAGATGTATATGGACAAGTTGTTCTATGAATTATTCCCTTTTTTGAGAAAAATTCTTTTAGAGGATGGAACTCTGTCCCACCATCTGTTTGTATAATTTTTACATTGCAATCTAGTTGATTTTCAACTTGAACTATAAATTGTTGTACAGCTTTGTAAGTTTCGGATTTTGATTTCAGAAAGTAAATCCATACATATCTAGTGTAAGCATCAACAAATGAAATATAGTATTTGTACCCATAATCAGTGTTGATGGGTGATGGTCCCCATAAATCTATAGCAATTAGTTCTAGGGGTTTACTATATTTTTTTTGTGAGTTTGGAAATGCAAGTTTGTGGCTTTTTCCCAGTTGACAGTGTGTACAAACATATGGCAGAGAGATCTTTTCAAAAGAAATTGCATTATTGTTCAACACATGTTTAACAATATTTACATTTGGGTGGCCTAGTTTATAATGCCACATATCAAAAATCTTACAGCCATCTTTGCATTTGATTTCAGAAACATTACAGCATTTTCCCTTAATTCCAGAATTTCTTGATTTTGCTACATCAAATTTGTACAGTCCTCTAAATTCTCTACCCTGCAATAGAATTTCTTTTGTTAGAATATCTTTAACTGGACAATACTGTGGATGGAACTCAAAGAACACATTATTATCTTTTGCAAACTGGGATACACTTAGTAAATTTTTTCTAATTAATGGAACTCTTAAAAGATTATTGAGTTAAAGTTGTTTCTTGCCAATAAAACTTGCATTTCCAGTGTGTGTAATTTTAATGGATTTACCATCCCCCATAAGCATAGTATGTGTACCTTTGTACTCTTTGTTTCCCAAGTTTAGCTTGCTCAGGTCATTTGTCACATGATTTGTAGCCCCTGAATCTGGGTACCAGCATTCATCATGTATGTCTTCTAATTTTGCTGTGTCACAATCAACATTTTCTGATTGACTTCTCTGATTTGGTTGAGTGTTGACCATGTTAGCATTTGGTTGATAGTTCTTTGCATTACTCTTTTGTTGTGGCACATAATCGCTGTCATATCTGAAATAGCATCTGCTTGCTATATGGCCATACTTCTCACATATCTGACATCTAATTCTATTGTTGTTGTTTTGTCTGCCACCTCTACCTCTTGCTCTGTTTGTCTGACCACCTCTTTGACTGTTAAATTGATTTCTGTTGCTGTTATTCTTTCCTTGATTCCTGTTTCTACTGTTACTAATAAAATTGGCTGTGAAATCTGAACTAGTAGATTTCTTTTGCTCTATTCTACCTTCATGGGCAAGAAGAGTAGCATGTACATACTGAATTGTGGGAGTTGTTTCTTTGGAAGAAATGACTGCTACAACAGCTTCATACTCCTCATCTAGGCCATTTAGTATTGACAATATTTGTTCATAATCAGATATCTTGTGCCCTGCTGAGGCCAATTGATCACATAGCATCTTGATTTTAGACAAATAATCTCTCATTGGTAGTGCATCTTTCTTTAAACTTTGCAGTTGTCTTTTATAGTACATGACTTTTGCAGCTGATTGAGTATTGAAAACTTGCTCAATAGTAGACCAGATTTCATTTGCAGATTTACATCCAATTAATTGTGGTAAGAGATTAGAACTGATTGTAGAAAGTATCCAAGAACTTACCAGACTATCTTGTCTTTGATGAGATATGAAATCTTGGTTGCTTATTAGTTTTCCATCTTTATCTGCTACAAATCTTGGTGGTATGATTAATGTTCCATGAACAAAGTCCTCCAGACCATAGCCTTTAATTGCCGTTTCAATCTGAAATTTCCAGAGTAAAAAATTTGATTCATCCAGTTGTACATTGATAATTTGGCTTTGTGGTTTAACCAATGCTTTAATCAGATCTTGTGTTGCAGACCTTTGAACTGTTGATTCAGTGTTTCTTGCTGTGGATGATGATTCTTGTTCGGCCATAGAACAGAATTGTGTGAATCAGAATGATTCTTGAATCTACAGTGGGTTGATCTTGAAGACAAGGAAATACAAGAACTAAAGATATCAAAACCTCTGATGCAGCCTGAAGTTGACTGAATGATGAGGTGAAATCTGACAGTTGCTTCTGGCGTGGCACAGATTAGAAGCAAATCAGAAAAATTGATAAGAATCTTGATATTGGCACAGGTACGTCCGATCTTTTAACTATCAGATGATGAGAATCACGATTCTCTGATGATCCTTGGGTGCGCAGCCTGATCTTGATGATGATATCAAATCTGAGATATCAATGGTAAGGCGTTAACCTTGTAACTGCTGTTAAGCAAATTGATAACTGCTCTGATACCAAGTTAAAGTTTTGAATGAATCAAAAATATTGACTTTATTGAATTGATGAGAAATGATATTACATCAGACTACTTACAAATGTTGTATTACAATCTGTATTTATAAAGAGATACTGGACCAATATGTAGATGGGCTTGTATATGCTTCAGCTCTCTATTTGCTTAGTGAAGAGTTGGGCCGGGTCTGCACAGTACCTGCTTGTAACCTCTCTCAAGTATAAACTAGACCGATACTCAGTGAATCATTTATTTTTAAATATTGTTCAAAGTGTTTGCGACCAATTGATTAAACTTTGCGTGTATGAAAGGAAAGTTTTATCCACTAACCCATTTTTTCATGGACAATAAGGTACAATGTGTTATAATTCAGATTATATAAATATCATGTTAATACTTCGGTTATTGATTTTAATGGCAACAACCATATACAGTAATATAAAATATAGATATTAATGTTTTGGCAAGTTATATAGTGTATAGTATAGAATATTACATAAGTGTTCAATAAAAGATTGTACGGTATAAAGACTCAAAAGATAAACATGAAGACTCATAAGTACAAAGACCAAGATATATAGATCTCAAGATTATAATTTAGTGTATAGAGTCATAACTTATATTGTCAAAGACTTAAAAGTCTTTGATAGAAATCTTTGATCTCCATCTCATATTTGCTACCTTTTATATTTTTAAAACAAAATAAATTTTCAAAATATATTTCATAAATATTTTATAAAATTTTTTAAAGTTCAAAATGTTTATAAACTATGTTCAAACTATTTTATAAAGTATCAAATTATTTTACAAAGTATATGATTTTCAAAATATTTTAAAAGAAACAAGTTTTCAAAATATACATGCATATATCAACATATAGACAAATGGTATGTCGACATGCATGCTGCCAATTGGTTTTTCAAATTTTGAAATGAACTGTCTATTCTTCACAACTCTTCACGAACGGACACATATATTGATTTACTATATAAAGGAGAGTTCAAACGAATTTTAAAGTTTAGAATTTCTTATTTTCTTCCCTCCTCTTACTTTTTTGAAAACTCCATTCAAAATATACTATATTCTCTTCAAAATCATTTGGAATCAATTCATACATCATTATATTAATTCAATACTACTTTCTTACCATTTTGCAAACATCTCTTTCAATTCAAAGATTAAAGTGTTGTCAAAGAGGCTATATGATCCATTGTATTCAAAGTTCAAGAAATTGTCTTTGGAAAAACTATCAACCCTATTTGTATTTGCTTTAGGTGTGATAATAACACGTTCAAATCAAGTGGGTGTGCTTAGTAGCCCGAAAATCTAGTGGGTGTGCTTGTAGCCCGTTTAAATCAAGTGAGTCTACCCTAAGCTTGGAAATTCAGGAGGATGTGTCTCGTAGCATCGAAATCGAGATTGTATTTGGGTTTGCCTTCTGTCTGGTAAATGATTAACATTTGAAAAGATATCTTTATAAGCAACTGAACGTGATTTGATGTAAGAAAAATCTAAACCAGTATAAAATCTCTGGTGTCATCTCTTCAACATTTTACATTGTTTTACTGCTTTTATTTTTATCTGTAATTGCATCTGTGACTGTTTGATAATATAATTATGTATTGTTAATCTGTGATATGATATTTAACTTGAAATAATGTTAAAAAGCTTTACATAAGTTAGAAAAAACTATTCACTTCCCTCCAGTGTTTAATTAGCCTTAATGACTGATTGAGTGACATTAGTCGATGCGAATTTTATACGTAGACACGAATGCGACGTTGTACTCTAGTTGAAAATTTCACGGACTAAATTTATTACATTCAATCTCTTTTGCACTTGAAATGTAAATAGAAAAAATTCATTGAAAAGTTTAAAAGCACTACAACTTCGAAACAAACAAAAATTAAATTAAAAATTTATTACGACATAAAAAGTTTAGTAGGTTTTAATTAACTAACACTCCAAACTTTTTTTTTATTACATGAAAACAAAAAACTTGCCATAATTACAAATAGCTCAAAATATTTTAATTCACCCTTTTTTTGGTAAAGTTATTTTACAAAAAAACTTAACCATATTTTCCCATATATTCGAGCACACTTTATTTATATCTCTGGTGGAGCTCTACCAATAGTCATTGGGAGATGTATCCATTTACTGTTAAGAACAACATTGACCATAAGGAACCGATATAAATGTTGATCCATGTGCTTAAACAATATATATATATACATAATAATAAAATTTGAAAAGTTAGCTCTAGTTCTATTATAATAACGAAAAGTTAAGGGAGTAAAATGATACCTGAAACTTTGAAACTCTTGGATACATTTTCAGTTTAATGTAAATTATTTTTGTTGTCATTGGAAGTAGTCATATTACTGGTTTCCCCCATGAACATAATTTAATGCTTCTAGTGGCTGGTTCAATGTTATAGCATCCTTGACAAACTGAAGGGAGTTTGGAATATATATACCATACCAAAAAGAACCTCAAATACCAAGTTATCACCTGCAATTATTTAGAAAAGCAATATATAGATTAACAATTATGTAAATGAATTGTCTCACATTATACTTAATATCTTATCTTCCCTATCAGTGATCTTGTCAATAAAACCATAGAAACAAATAAACTAGAATCAAATATATGCAAACTGCGCAATAAATTAAGATTTATAGGAAGAACCCCTCTTTCATTATTTGGTGTCACAAAACAGTGCCTTGGATAGAATAAGGATATATTTAAAATATTTCCCTAAACCATTAACAAATAATATTTTACTTAAAATAATGTACGATGGGAATAAAAATGTTTGTGTCGAGGAGATCTCAAATGCCACTAGTTAAAATTTGTCTGGAATAAATTTTGATATTGTTTCTTAATGCTAAACCTATTTAATTTATGTAACATATACAATCAAATTACTAAAATGTAAAGCCTTGTAAAGTGAACTTAAATTTAATTTTGAAAAGATTTGTATCATAAACTATTCGTACAAGTATTTGACACTTATGTATCACCACTACTATATACATGGTCGTGTCCACTAACTTAAGCAGAAGCCTTTGTCACATTAAAAAATGAAAAATAATTAAATAAATATCATTCCGTAAATGGAGGTGTCATGTGTCACAACTGAAAGCTACCTTAGTTTATTGGCTACTTTTGAATGTTCATCATAGAGAAAAGTTGTCTCATGATGTGTGGGCAAACCATAATTCCCTGTTGCATCGGTATATAGTTTAGAATTTCATATGTTTTTACCAATAGTTTTATGCATACATGAGCAACTATGTAAACAATTTTTCAAGTTTATTTATCCCAAGCATCATAGGTCAGCTAAGCACTAAAATATAGAAGCAATGACCTATTTGTGAAGATTCCACATAAGTTATAAGCAATTTTATCTACTACAACTGCTAGCATGAAACTTGATAATATATGTTTTCTTCTGTCATGATTCCGCCCTAGATAAATGATGTTTAATCATCAGTAGAGTCATGAATAATAACAAACATTTGCCAAAAACAATTTTCTACTAGGACAAAATCAAATCAAAATCTACATTAGAGAATACAAAACATCGAAAACATGATATCGAAAATCAAGTGATAATTTAAAGTATACAAAACATGATATATTTATGCATTGTAAAACTTAATTGACAATGTACAATTAGACATACCTTGGTGCAAGTTTGTCTCAACCTTTTCAAATGTTTCCAATGTTTCCTCCAAGCTATAGCATGCTTGGATGACTTTTCCTTTGTGCTTAGGAATAATCCAAACACTACAAGAATAACAGTGATTTCCGACGGCTAAAAGCCGTCGTCGGCCGTCGGTAGGCCATAGGTAAGGCCGTCGGAATACGAATCTCGTTTAGTAACGCTTTCTGACGTCATCGACGGCCTTTTTCCGACGGCGACCAACGACATTTTGGGACGGTTTCCGATGGCTATGTTGGACACGTGGCAAATCAGAATGATCAAATTGCGTCCGAAGCCGTCGGAAATGGTCGAAATCTGCCGTAGAGAGCCATCGAAAACTGTTGGAATATGACGACCAATATGCCGTCGGAAACTGTTTGAAGCTATCGGAAATCTGGGTGTATT
This sequence comes from Allium fistulosum, assembly GCA_030737815.1. Lineage (NCBI taxonomy): Eukaryota > Viridiplantae > Streptophyta > Magnoliopsida > Asparagales > Amaryllidaceae > Allium > Allium fistulosum. The sequence continues at coordinate 789,149,453 of CM060902.1, read as the reverse complement.
TTTTTCCTATTTTTAAGTCTGCTGCCTTCCAGCCACTGCAAATCCGTCAATACACATAATAGCTCCATTTCGAGCATATATAAACCACTAATCATATAAATAACCAAACATAATATTCAATCCAAAAAATTCATATTCAAATCCAACATAATCCAAAAAATCCATATCCAAATCCAACACAATCCAAAAAATCAACATCCAAATCCACGTAAGATAATATACAATCCATAAAAATATATCAAACACATCCTCATCCACTTGAAGCGTATATATACAGACAAAAAAACATAATAAAACATACCTATCATCACTCATCATCCCCTGTAGAACCATCCGATGAAGGAAACCTCCCATGCTGCTCCGTATACTCCACCAAGCGCTGGTTCAGCTGCTCCATCTGCACAGCACGACAACGATCATACTCCTGCAGCTCAGCGATCTAGGCTCATAGCTCTGCAATTTTTTTTTCCTTAAGCCATCTTATACGCCTTCTGAGATGTCCTAGCCTGCGAATAAAAACAAATTTTTATAATGCCTCCAACATCATAAATGTAATTTACATAACTTTAATTGAAAAATATGCAATATTTGAATTTAGTTTATTTTTTGAAAATTACTGCTTGGTTACCAAATCTATAGCGCCTGCTGCGGGATGGTAGATCCATAACAGACTCGAAAATAGCATCTTTCTCATCAGCAGTCAACTCATCCCTTCCTGTCTCAATCAGCAGCTGTGCCCGTGCTTCTTGGAACTTTTGCTGTAATGCAAAATATAATGAGTATAAATAACAGTAATTAAAATAACACTAATCATTTTTAAGTAGACTAATCGCTATACTAAATAAAAAAAAGTTGGAATGGTCACTAGTATAAATAACACATATAACTTAAAATATAATAAGTTGTACTAATTGCTATACTAATTATAATATACTTACATAGACAGCAACCGCTTTATTATCATGCTTCCATGAGTATACGACTGAGCCAGAATCGTCGGTCTGCTTCAGGGCATGAGTATGAGCAAAAACATCCCAATATGACACAACACCCCCGCACGCTCTTTCTTGAAATATGAATATATGTATGTGTGTATATATATATATATGATATTGTTTCATCAACTATCTATTAACAACTTATAACTTAAAATATAAAAATGTGAGTATAAAAATTTACCAAATCCTCACGATGTTGCTGGAATGACTTGGAACCACCGCGATGTGTGACGGGATTCTTGTTTCTGTTTGCAGAGCTCCTATATGACTCCCTTTGCAAATTTAAATTGAAAACAACATTTTTACAGTTCTAAATTATGTATGAAATAAACGCAACAATTTAAAGTAATTAATATGTGGTAAACTTACCTGGAACTCCAAATTGTTCCACCATGCGACCCAGGCCTCCCACACGCTAGCACTCATCCAGTTCGGTTTTTTTCTGCTCTTCCCATAGCAGACACTATCCCTATAATTTTTGGTAATTTTATTGTTCCAATGGCGCTGCACCAAGGAAAGATCAGTCTCTTGTAAGTCCACCGAACCCTACATGTTGATAAAATGAAAGTTATACATTTTTATAAATAGTCTACAATATATAAAGTGAAGTAGGATCAAATAGAAAGTGCAAAATATAAATTTACACTTACCAGGAAGTCCTGCCAAATGCTCTCTCTAACATTATCAGGTATCTTACTCCACTTGGGCCAGCAGGCAGTCATCCTACATTTATATGCCTATTTGGATATGGAGAGCATTATAGCTGATGGTTCGAGCTCGAAGCCACTGTGTAAAAAAGAAACAAACATTTAATAAAGCAAGACTAATATATAATAGATCGTACAGAAAAATAGTGTTATTACTGAAATAAATTTAATACTTACGATCCATCAGCATTGGCCTGCAACTAGACTGTAGGAAGAGCTGCCTTTTGTGATGGGTCACTGCCATCACCAACTGGAGGCCCGCCAGTCCCTCTCTGAGAAGAAGAGGGAGATCCTGTGTGGAAAGAGCTACGTCTACGAAAAAAGACATATGTATATAGTACCTGTTACAGACATATCATATATGAGAATATATCATTTAATTATGTGAAACATACATTATGGCAGAACATAAAAGGATTATGTAAAACAGATTATGACTAAACATATCATTAGTAGAACACATCAATTTTAATGAGAAAATGTAACATAAATAAACACAGAAATTACCTTCTTCCGAACTGTAGATTATTAATCAGTCCTCATCGTTTTCTGATTCAGACTATGTTTCGTACTCTATGGTTTGATCCACTGTAGTCTCAAATGCTTCTATTAATGCATTTGACTCATCGTTTAGAGGTCCAAAATCGGTTTGATCATCGGTTATTATTATTCCAGTATTTTCCTCGATATCTGCTTGATAAGCTTGTTCGTTTGGAATATTCTATCCATCAAATGTAAATCTTGCCTTTGTTTTAAAAACAGCCGACCAATCTGCTTTATCTCTTCGTAGAGATGGGTACGGAGCGTAATAAACTTGAAGAGCTTGTTTGGTAAGTATAATAGGATCGTACTTATAATAACGTGAGGTATGCTTTATTTCAATAAGATTATACTTTGGGTGCACGTTGATTCCAGAACCTGGAACGTCGTTGAACCAGTTGCATTTAAACAAAAAAACTTCTTCTGCAGGTCTTGTGAAATATGTCAATTGCAAAACCTGGTTAACACAACATAAAAATCATTTACATGATCATCACTACCTTTAACAAATACACTGGTATTGTCAGTTAATTTTTCAGCACCATATTCTTTGGTGTTAAATTTATATCCATTAACGAAAAATATTGGATAGGTCTTGACTTTCCTTTTTGGTCCCATAGCTAAATGTTTCAATTCTTCGTCGACCACACAATTTTTCGTGTCGTAAACGTAATTTGAAAACCAAGTAGCGAAATCTTTGCCGATATCGCCATTTGGATGTTGTGATTCGTAAACACTGCAATTATAGAATAAATATTGCATTATAATTAACACACATGTGTGAATATGTGTATATACGCATATGTAGATGATATAATGCATTTAGAAGAATATATGTATATTTCCTGACAAATGGTGCAACTTCAGCACAATTGAGAAGAATATATGTGTGCGCTATATGGTAATCTCTATCGTCCAACCATAATTCCACACATTTACCAACAGGTCGGCCATTTTTTTAAAAAATAGATAAAGTCGCTTGACAATCATCTTGATCAATGCCTTCATCATTACGCGTAGCACTTTCAAACGATAAGTTCACATGATCACTAAAATAATGGGAGAGAAAAAACGAAGCTTCTTCTTCGATATACGATTTGCAAATCGAACCTTCAACTCGTGCTTTCTGTCTCACTTTTTTCTCTAGATGATTTAAGTACCTATTAAGAATTATTCCAAATTAAAATTTATTTATACATGTGATTAAACTAATATTTAACGTACTAAACATTAATACCTCTCAAATGGATACATTCATCCATATTGCACAGGCCCTCGAAGACGTGCTTCAGATGGAAGATGAACAGGTAAATGATCCATTACATTAAATAAACTTGGAGGAAATATTTTCTCTAGTTTGCAGAGCAGTATATGGATTTCTTCCTCAAGTTTACGTAGACGATCAACTTTTAACGTAGTGGAACAAAACTCCTTATAAAACAAACTAAGTTCTGTTACAACCATCCAAACTTTTACGGGCAATAGTTCTTTAAAAGCAATGGGCAACAAATTTTCCATCATAATATGACAATCATGGCTTTTCATCCCACTAAGTCTGTTGTTCTTATAGTCGACACATCTACGAATGTTGGAAGAAATACCGTCAGGAAATCTTAATCCTTCCGCCTATTTTAAAAGTATTTTAACTTGGTTATTGTCTAGCTTATAGAATGCTTTTGGTTTTTTGTGTCATTTGGCTTGATATGAAGCTCAGGGCGATTACATATTGCTTCGATATCGCGTCTTGATTTCAAATCACCCTTCGTCTTCCCCTTAACATTCAAAATTGTATTAAAAACGTTATCAAACATGTTTTTCTCGTTGTGCATCACGTCAATATTGTGACTGCCACTATAACTGTTGGTGATATTGAGATTCCTAAACCAAAGGATAGGTGGGATGCTAACGATAAGAAATTAAAAACTACAAATGCTAAAGCTATGAATGCTTTGATCTGTGCTCTTGATAAGACTGAATTTAATAGAATTTCTCATTGTAAAACGACACAGGAAATTTGGCATACCTTGGAGGTGACACACAAAGGAACTTCTCAAGTCAAGGAGTCTCGTCTAGCCCTGTTCAGTAATGAATACGAGAACTTCGTGATGGACAAAGGCGAGAGCATAAAGGATATGTTTGGGCGCTTCTCAACCTTGGTGTACAATGCTAGAGCGCTTGGGAAGGTATTCACTGAGGTAGAGCTAGTAAGGAAGATACTACGAGTCTTACCGATGAACTTTGAGGCAAAAGTCACAGCTATACAAGAATCGAAAGATCTGAGTAAACTGAGCATGGAAGATTTGATCAGTAACCTGATGACATATGAGCTTGAGCTAAAAGCAAAGGAGGAACGCAACAACTCTGAATCAAAGAAGAAGACGATTGCCTTAAAGAGCAAAGAAGAGAGCGATGATGAAGCAGAAGATCCAATTAAAGAACTTGCAATGGCTGTCAATAATCTTAGAAAATTGTCGAGATTCAGGCCATGCAAGAAGAAAACGAGTGGTAATAGGTCAAAATATTCTGACAATTCCAAAAATGAATTAACCTGCTATAACTGCAACAAGCCTGGTCACTTCAAACAAAATTGCCCACTTCTGAAAAACACCAAAGGAAAGAAAAAGAAGAAAAAGGCCTTCACAGCAACTTGGGATGATGAAGAAGGAGAGGAAGTCTCGGATGATAGCTCAAAGGAGGCTAACTTGTGTCTTATGGGAAAATCAGATTCAGAAGCAAGCTCAAAGGAATCTAGTGAGGTAGGTGACTATTCTTATAAAGATCTTATTTTTATGTGCCTTGATCTTACTAAAACAGTTGATGCTCTTGAATCTAAAATTGAAAAATTGAAATCTGATAGAAAAGTACTTGCCCATGAAAATTTTAGGTTAAAAACTGAACTTGAGAATATTCAAAACCTAGACTGTAAAAAATGTAAAATTTTAGATTCAGAATTATCAAAACTGAAGAATAGCTTTGAGAATCTTGAAAAAGAAAACTTGAATCTTAGGGAAACAATTGACACTAGGAAAAAGGATTTCATAAATAGATACACCTCACTTGTGACTGAAAACACAACACTAAAAACCAAAGTCCAAAATCTTGAGAAATCACTGAATAACTTTTCAAGAGGAGAAAAATCGTTTAACATGTTATTGGGAAATCAACTTTTTGCTAACAACAGAAAAGGACTAGGTTTTGGGAAAACACAAGCTGATGATAGTGCAAAAGGTAAGAGTGCCTTTACTGGATGTGAAATAATTGGACATCGTGTTGAAAATTGTAGTCATAGGAACAAGAACACGAAATTTATACAAGTTTGGGTTCCTAAAAACTCTACAAACAAGTTTCATATCTATTGGAACAAAAATGAAAGAAAAAAACAAGTTTGGGTGCCAAAAGAAACATACATTAATAGTTTTGGGTCTACTCAAACATATTCATCAAATTATTCTGCCACTAACAACCATGGACCTATAAAAACAAATAGGTCACAAAAACCTTTTACCGTGTAGGTGTGGTGGCAGGCTAAGGAACAACATTAGTGTTATCTGGATTCTGGCTGCTCCAGACACACAACGAGCGACAAAACAACGTTCCTTAGCCTAGAATAAAGGTAACATATTCACAATGGGCAAACAACGAAAGATTATCGTACAGGTAAAACAGGTAATTATATTTGTTTTCAAACGATAGATAACATGTAAAAATCTGCACCATAATCTGAATTAAATCAGCCAGTTATGTGAAATGATTGATGATGTTAATTCTGATTTTCTATTTACTCAAAGTAATTATGATGGTTAACAGATTCTAACTTACTTGATATGATCTTACATGACTTATCTTTATCTATGACTTTGATTTGTACTTAAAAGTTTGACCAACCATTTTTTTCATCATTAAACTTAATCTGTTTGGATGCTGATTGATTACTGATTACTCATGCTATAAAAAGTATTTTTAGAAATTGTTAAAACTGTTGGAGCTCTATTGGTGAAACTTCAAGAAACTGTTTTGAAATAATGATGATGTTTTAATGACTGTTGATCCTACGGTTTCTAAATCTGACACTATGATATTTGTTTGATGGTTAACACGACTTCAATTTAAAATCATTTCGTTTAAAAGTTGTTGAAAATTATTTCTGAGATTGAACCTGGTTCTGTTGAAATGGCTCTTAAGTATGAAAGTTGGGTTTTAGCAAGGCATAGATTTTGATGAAACATTGCTCCAGTTGCTAGGTTAGAAGCCATTAGGATTTTGCTAAGTTTTGCATGTTATAAAGGTTTCAAACTTAAACAAATGGATGTGAAGAGTGTCTTTCTAAATGGTGATTTAAAAGAAGAAGTTTTTGTTGAACAACCCCCTGGTTTTGAAAATCACGATTTTCCAAATCATGTGTATAAGCTAAAAAAAGCATTATATGGTCTTAAGCAAGCTCTTAGAGCTTGGTATGACTGTCTTTGTACATATCTTTTGGAAAATGGCTTTAAAAGGGGAAGTGCTGACACGACACTGTTTCTATTACATAAAGAAAGTAATTTTTTGATTGTTCAGATTTATGTGGATGATATCATTTATGGTGCTACTAATGAACTCTTGTGTGAGAAATTTGAACAAGTCATGCAGGCTAAATTCGAGATGAGCTTGGTCGGAGAATTGAAATATTTTCTTGGATTTCAAATCAAGCAAAGCAGTGATGGTATTTTCATTTCACAATCCAAGTATGTATTGGAACTATTGAAGAAATTTGGAGTTGAGAACTCTAAACCAATGAAAACTCCTATGAGCCCATCGACAAAGTTGGATAAAGACGAGAAAGGAGTTGCTATTGATCAGAAGAAATATCGAGGGATAATCGGTTCATTTCTCTATCTTATTGCTTCTAGACCTGATATTATGTTTTCTGTGTGTTTGTGTGCACGTTTTCAATCTAACCCTAAAGAATCTCATTTGAAAGCCACTAAACGAATTTTAAGATATCTTTCACACACACATACAAATTTGGACTATGGTATCCTTCTTGTGAAAATTTTGATTTAATTGGTTATTCTGATGCTGATTATGCGGGTTCATTGGTAGACAGGAATAGCACGAGTGGGACATGTTTCATGCTAGGACATTCTTTAGTGTTATGGTCAAGTCGAAAATAAAATTGTGTTGCATTATCCACCACTAAAGCAGAATATATTGCATTAGGAAGTTGTTGTGCTCAAATTTTATGGATGATGCAAACTCTTTCTGATTTTGGCTTAGTTTATAAACTAGTTCCATTAAAATGTGATAGTAAAAGTGCAATAGACTTGTCTAATAATCCTTTTCATCTTTCACGCACAAAACACATTGATGTGAGACACCATTTTCTTAGAGATCACATTGCTAGGGAAGACATTTGCATTGAATTCATTTCAACTGAGGATCAACTTGTTGATATTTTCACAAAACCCCTCCCCGAAGACTGATTTTCCAGATTACGTTTGGATTTGGGGATTATGGAAATTGACTAATCATTTTTCAATTTTTGGTTGAAATATTCTTGGATATTTATTTTCAACTTCAATTTCAAGGATTCAAACCTGTTTTGGATATTATTCAAAGATTGATTCGAATATGGTATTCAGTAGTGGAAATATATCTGTTCTATTTTAAGAAATTTCATAATATGATTAATTTGGTAACTTATTCCACAACCATTTCTATTTCTACCATCTTTCTATCATTCATAATGGTTTTGAAAAATGAGAAGAGTGAATTACTTTTTAAAATTAAAAAGAAAAATAAAGAAATTTTTTTTAAAATATTTCTCATGCATCCATTCTCATTTAAAAGTCCTTATGGTTATGCATGGATGGATCATGTGAATTTTAGTTTATCATCACTCCATTCTCATTTAAAAGTCCTTATGGTTATGCATGGATGGAGCTTGATAGCTAATGAGTAACTGCTAATCCCATTTAAAAGTCCTTATGGTTATGCGTGGTTAGTAAGTACTTATTTTTTTTGTGCTTAAATGTTCAAATTATTTCAAAAGAAAAAACATCCCTCTTCTCATTATATAAAAACCAAATAATCGATTCATTCTCTAAACTGTGGAAATTGTTATCTTGTTATGATTTATTATGATTTTTCTTGGTTTTACATTGTTTTTCCCCTACTGTTCCATTATTTTTTTGTCAGTCTTTTGATGATAACAAAAGGGGGAGAAGAAAACGAGATTTTGATAAGGAAATAAGTATTTTTGGAATACTTCACCAAATTTGTTAAATGCTGTTAGTTATTTTTCTATAGTTCTTTTATTCTTCTGTAATTTCCTAAATCTTCTAAATAGGGAGTGGTCTCAGTTGTAGGGGGAGTATTCATGTAGGGGGAGCATTCATATAGGGGGAGCTAAAAATTTCATGCTCAAACACGTTTACTAGAATTTCAAAATCTTTAATATATATGTTTGTCATCATCAAAAGGGGGAGATTGTTCGATGTGTGTTTATTGTTTGATGATAACAAAATATATATCGATTTATAGATGTGTTTGCAGATCTTACTATGCAAGAATAAATATTTATAATTGAATAATAATACTATTGCACAGAATTTAACAAATTCAATCAGTATTTTTTATTCAATATAATATTTTATATAATACAAAGTTTTCAGCTCATACACTGATTTCATACATGATTTCATACATTACACTAATTTCATACATTTCACATTTACATTTGTTTCCTCAGTACAACACTCAACACTCAATTTTATCTATCTGCATCTATTTGCATTGTCCAGCTCCAGTTCTTGTCTTGTCTCCTGTGTACCTGCATAATTAACAACTACAACAGTAATTTGAAAATAAACAAATTTGAATTTTCAATAATATAAAATTTGTTTTTATAGATGTCTCAGATATATGGGTTATTGTCATCATCTTTGATTGTGTAATATCTGTGCATATCAGTATTTATATCAGGGACAGATAATAGTGAGTGGCTGCAATACACACGTGTACATTCATACACGTGTGCACTGCCTCGCCAACTCGTGTGCACAGTCAACCAAACATAAGGTCAAATCCAAATCAGATTCAACTCAGGTGAAATTGGAAAAATCAAGTATTACTGCAACAATAAAACTGTGCATGTACACGAGTCAAGGAAGAAAAACTACAAATCAACTCAGTGACATCAAACCAGACTAAGTCAAAGTGAATGTGCAGACTCAACCAAGATCAAAATTGGATACTACAGAAGTGAATCCAACAGCAACAAAGAAATTCAAAACTGTCTACACTGAAAGTGCATCTGGATAAAGTGGAATATGCAAACAGACCACTGAATACATCAGAAATATGGAAACACATATATACAATGGAATGCAACAAGTTCAAGTCCAGTTACAACAGCAATGCATGTATCAGAGACCAAAGAGATGTGGACTATCTACAAGTAACATGAACAAGTCTGGATAACATGGTCAGTGCACACAACAAAAGTACATTAGATCAGAGAATAGACCAAAGGTGAAAAGTGAACACAACACAACTTAGTATACACTTAAATACACTGTGCACAGCAAAGACCAGATAGTACAAGTATCACAGACCAGAGTTCAAGTGACAAATGCACCAAAGACATAGCAATGAACTCAAGTCACAAGTACAGGAAGTAAACATTATAGGAATGGTATCAAGTACAAATGCAACAGCTACAGTTCAAATGACCAGATCAAAACAATGATCACAAGTACAAGAATGCAGACTCAAGTCGAGCTACACACATGTATACAATGCTACAACACAGTGAAGTGAGAAACAGTAGAGCATCATCAATGAAACTGCATGTTGAAGACAAGATGATGAGCTATGTTCAAGTCTACAACAGTATTACATATATACAGCAGTGAAGATCAAAGTCAGGTGATGTCAGAAAACATGTATAGGCAGTATGCATATTAGACCAGTGAAATCAAAATGAATATGATTCAAGTGAACATTATCACAACAAGTCGAAGTCGAGATGACCAGAACCAGGAAAAAAAGTCAGAGAGAATAATAAACTGGAATGCAGAATAAAGCTACAGTGATGCAACAACCAACTTCAAATGACATCAATGAAGTCAGAGTATACAAGTCAGAATGCACAGGGAAACACAAGCAACCACAACATCAAATACATATGCAACAGTTCATACATGTATGCAGCAGAGTGACCAAAGTCACGGGAGCGAAGATAACCAGAAACAGCGAACAAGTCAAGGCCATGATCAACAGTAAAAAATGTCAAGGCCGTATATTTTAGAAAATCAAGTTAAGAAAATATTGAAACAAGTCAAAGCCGTATATTTTCATTAAGAGAATCAAAGTGAAAAAGTCAGAATTATAAGTTAGGAAAATTTCTGGTATGAAAATCAAAGAGGGATTGAACGTTCAAAATTAAAAACCGTGGGTTCAACATAATTACCAAAAATATCAAAGCATAAAAACAGAAAGTTTTAACAGCATGGAGATCACGAAAATTAAATTAGGCAAGTATTTGGGTTTCGAAAACCCTATATAAAGACCCAATATCATCATCGACAAAGTGCGCAGATAAAGAGAACCCAAATCATCATTGACAAACTCAAGCAATCAAGTTAAAAAGCACAGAGCAATAATCACATACCGGAGCCCACAATCGATCAAATCGATCATCGCGAGACAGAGCAAGGAAATCGAGCAATATCCTCACAAAGCCCCAAATTTTGGAAGCATCAAGCCGAAGCTCTAATAAGAGGAACAACAATGTCATTAACTCACAAAGGAACGAGATCAAGCCAAAGCCCTAATTCCAGAATCATGCAAAAAGAACGAGCCGAAGCCCTAATCAGAGCAACCATTATTTTCTCAAGAAAGTAGAAGCGGGCTGATACAATTAAAAGAGAAACAAACAAGGGCCGGCCTTATTAATTTAAATAAGGCTTTATCTTTATATAAAGAGCAAAAACAAGTTTTAACTCTAGTTTATTTATTTTTTGCTCTTGCTTTTCATTTTGAAATCTGTATTTTTTTTAAAAGAAGGGTAAATCACCACCTAGGATTAGGTGGTGTTAGATTGTCTAGTTAGGATTAGTTCAGTGAGCAGGGTGTGTGAGTTTACAAAACTCTATAGGCGGTAGCAGGGTGTGTGAGTCTGTTAGAGTGTTTGTAAGCGGGATACTGTTTAATTCTAATAGAAATCTGGGAATGCAGCAGTAGGCAGGGGTTGCCGAAGCTGGGTAAATTTTGTGTGTGATTTACTTTTCAGCATATTTATCTGCAGTTTGATTTCGTTTTTATTTCGAGAAAATTTGCTATAACCCTATTCACCCCCCCCCTCTAGGGTTAATCTAGATCCTACAATGAATATAACAACAAATATTATACTGAAATCGATTTTATTTAAAATTAAGAAATTAATATGACAACAAATATTCTACTAAAATCGATTTAATAAAAAATTAAGAAATGAATATAAGAACAGTAAATATTCTACTGAAATGGATTTTGTAAAAAATTAGGAAATGGGTATTATAATAACAAATGTTGTACTGAAATAGATTTTCTGAAAAGTTAATAAATGAATATAACAACAATAAATATTCTACTGAAATCAGTTTTCTAAAATACTAAGGAATGAATATAAAAACTAATAAGCATTAAGTATTATTTTAATAAATACGACAACAACAACAAAAACAATTTAAAGTCTTTAGTCCCAAACGGCTTTAATTTATTTAGAAATACAACAACAATAACAATACACCCCTTGGACGCAAAGTTATGCGTAGAAGAGAAGTGAAGTGAAGTGTTGTTGAAATTAGACAAAAGTGTGGTGTATAAAGTCTTTAGTCCCAAAAGACTTTAATTTGTTTTGGACAGAAATGTGGTGTATGAAATTACTAACACATATTTTTAAATTAGGAACAATATTCGATTATTTTCTCGATCGTACTTTTTTTTGAATAAGAGTAAAACGGGCCCAGCCCACTAATACAAGAAAATATAGAAACGGGTAAAGACCTGATACATCAACTAATACACAGAAACCCTAATATACTATGCGCCGACTTCAATCATCATACCACCTCTACTCTACCACCAGAGAAAACAATGGCGACACTGAAACTTAGTCTTCGCAACCTCCCTTCTTAACTCCACTAGTCTCTCCTCTTTCCCAGTACGATAAGCCTTCGTTAAATTTACCTCTCATGCCTTCAATTTCTTCGACTGTGAAAATATTTCTCTGATTATGATTAAGCCAAGGGAGATTAATAGATCTGTAGTAAATACAACTCATATCTGTTGATTCTACCCTCTGAAAGGCAGCACAATCGCGATTTGAGGCAACATGAACTCTGCTTGAGGTACTGTCAGAAGTATACTCTTCAGACGTCTGTATACTCTTTGGGTGGGCTAGAAATTTTTCCAGATGCTTACCGAAATTAACAGATATGTAGTCAATATGACTCAGATCTGTTGATTCTACCCTCTGGTAGGCAGCACGATCTCGATTTGAGGACACATGAACTCTGTTAGAAGCATTGTCAGAAGTGCACTCTTCAAATAAATGATTACTCGTCTGAATACTCTTTGGGTGGGCTAAGAGTTGTTCCAGATGTTTACTGCTTGCTTCTAATCTCCAGTCTTCAGCTAAATTTGCAAACTTGGTTTGATCTTTCATATTTCCCTTTGATTTGTGTAGCAGGATTTTACTGTCTGTTTCAATAATTAGCCATTTCTGCTCTTTACTGGTACTAATTTTGTTGTGAGTACGTGCATTTCTTTCTCTCCAAATATGATAAACAGCAGTAGTAATAAAAAAGTGAGCAAGATCTCTTTCAATAGATTTTTCTTTGAACTTGATATTTATGAAACGAATAGCTTGCTTGAGATCCATTTGGTCATTGTTTTGAATACCCAGTTTAGCTTGAATGTGTTCCCATATAAAATGTGAGTAACTGCATTCAAAAAATAGATGATAAGAACTCTCATTTTCTAGATTGCATAAGGAACAAAGTGAACTAGAGCTATTACACCATTTATTTATTTTGTCCCAAGTTGGCAGCCTGTTATGTAAAGCAAAGAAGGTACAGTATGCCATCTTGGGGCTGCTCACCTTGTTCCAAATGCAATCATACCAATCAACCTTGGTGACTTTATTTCTTACAGCATTCCATGTATTTTTAAAGGAAAACTTCCCTTTATTGTTAGCTTTTCATATCCAGTAATCACTGTCTGCATTACAATCAAGGTGAATTTTACATATATCATCTTTGTGTGGATTAGTAATTGGGTGAATTTGAGGTTGCCATTGATTGTTTATAATAATATAGGACACCGTTGCATTAGAGTCACCAAATATAACTAAATTACTCCATCCAATTTTATTAACAAAGGAATCATTATTGAACCAAGGGTCAAACCATAAGCTGGTTTCAGCACCTGATTTAAAATTTCTTTCTAAAAGCAACTTACCAATATTTTTGCAGTTTAAAATTTGCTTCCAAGTATTAGACTGATTGATGTTTGGCACTATATTCCAAAAATTACCCTTCCTGAGATACTTAGCCTTCATCCATCTAGCCCATAGAGAGTCTGCACTAAGAAATCTCCATAGTAATTTTAAATAACATGTTAGACTAAGGTCATTCATATTTCTAATGCCAAACCCACCTTCATCCTTTTGTTTACAAACAGTATCCCAATTAATTTTATGATATTTACCTCTCCATAAAAAATCAACACATCTACTTTCTAATTTTTTAATAGAAGCTGCAGGAATGTGAAAAGTTTGTAACCAGTAGAGAATGATTGCATAAACCACAGTTTTTATTAGTTCTATTCTTCCTGCAATAGAAAGAAGTTTACTAGACCAAGTTTCCATTCTTTCTTGTATTTATCTAGTAATATAGAACAGTTTGAATCTTTGATTTGATTAACTGATAAAGGCAGTCCTAAATATTTTATAGGAAGATTGCCTTCAGTGATTTTTAAAACATTTAAAATATTTAAAACATCATTTTTATATCTGCTATATTTACTGAAATAAGCTTTAATTTTGTCTATGTTAATTTGCAACCCTGCATAATTGTTTAAAGTGTCAAAAATATTTTTAATGGATACTGGATTTTTTTATTAGGCTTAATAAAAACCATAAGATCATCAGCATAGATAAGATGATTTATACAAGGTTGGACTCTATTAATGGGATTAATATTGCCTTTAATAGCTTCTATTTCCATTAATATAGAAAATATTCCATAACCATTGTAAATAGATAAAGTGAAAGAGGGTCACCTTGTCTAATACCCCTATTACTTTTAATGAAACCTTCTGATTTACCTTGAATAAGTATAGAAAAGGTAGGGGTGTTAATACATTCCATGATCAGGTCATAAAATTTACTAGGAAATCTCATACATTTCATTATATGGTAAATAAAATGCCTATTCACTTTATCATACGCTTTCTGTAAATCTATTTTTAAACACACATTATCACCATTTTTAGTATTGAATTTTCTCACCATCTCATGTGCTAGCATAGAATTTTCTGATATTAATCTACCAGGTACAAAAGCACTCTGGTTTTCAGAGATGATGAAAGGCAGAAATATTTTAATTTTATTGCTCAATATAGTTGAAATGAGTTTATAAATGAAATTACAACAAGGTATGGGTCTATAATCTCCAATATTAGTAGGATATTACTTTTTAGGTATAAGAGTAATAAAAGTATGATTAATACTTTTAAGAATTTTATCGCTACCAGAAATTCATTTATGACTTCAAAATTTTGATTTTTAATATTATCCCACTGATTTTTGTAAAACTTTACATTAAACCCATCAGGGTCTGGACTTTTATTATCACCAGCATTAAAAGTAATATATTTTATTTCCTCTAATGAAACAGGAGCAAGTAAAATATATGCAGCATTATCATTTAATGTATTCTTGTAAATAATATGAGGAAATTTTCTTTCAATATTCTCATTGAAGTATAATTTCTCATAGTACTCAACAGCTTCATTGGCAATTTTGTCATAAGCATTAGAAAGATTACCAGTATTATCTATGATGTTACCAATATTATTAATATGCTTTCTATTACTCTAGTGCAATCATCACCAAGAGTTAGCCAGTCTACCTTAGCCTTTTGTTTAGCATTAACTGTATTTTTATAAATTTCAGTAGATAAATTTTTCTGATTATTAAAAAAATTGCTGGCTATACCAATATCTCCTGGATTATCATCTGCAAGATTTTGTAAGTTTTTTCTTCCTTTCTTAAAAAATCCAGATTATTGTTATTTAAATAATTATTCTTATTCCAATTCTTAATATTGTATTTAATATTTTTCAATAGCATACTAAATTGAAATTGTTTAGTACCATAACAAGAAAAACTTAAACTATTATCCATCAAAGTTTTAAAATTTTCTTCCAAGACCTAACTATTTTTAAATCTAAAAGGAGAAACTTTTTTGTTTAAATTCACAGTGTTAAATAGATTAATAATTAAAGGAGTATGATCACTAGAATTTTGTTCTAGAGTTGAACAAATAAAATTTGAGAAAATATTTGAGAATTCTTTATTGATTAAAATTCTATCTAACTTACAATGAATATTCTTAGCTAACCCAGACTTCCATGTATATTTATTCCCACTAATAATTGGTTCTATAAGACCAGTGTTTAAAAGAAAATTATTTATCCTGTCAAACTTACTTTGAGGAATTTTACTTCCTCCAAATTTCTCTGAAACATGAAAAACAGTATTAAAATCACCCAAAATAATCCAAGGAAAATTATATTTTGAATTCAAATATGTTAGTTTATACCACAAGTTATTTCTTTCGTTTTCAAAATTACTACCATATACACTAGTAACATGAATCAGAAAGCCACCAATATTTTTAAACTGACAATCTATAAACTGTTTGTCTTTATTAATATTTAAGTTTGTCCAGATATTAGAGTCCCATATAATAATGATTCTTCCTTTACAGTCACAATCATTATTATTTGTAGATTTCCAATTACTAGACAACTTAAGACAAAATTTATCATAATTTTCATCATTCAGTTTGTTTTCTATAAGAGCAATAATGTTAGGTTTATAAATATTTATCATATATAAGATATCAGACTGTTTAGCAGGGGAATTCATACCCTTGACATTCCAAGCAAATATAGACATATATATAATAAAAGGAAATTTAAATGGTACCTGACACTGTAGTTCCCTTACCCCTCCTCTTATTATCTACACTCTTAGCTTTTAGTCCTGTAGACATTTCATCCCATTCTGGATTAATTGAAATGTATTTTTGTTTGAAAGCGTTCTTCTCTTTACTTCCCTTTATCTTACTAGTAGCTTTTGGTTTTGGAATGTGTAAATTAAATATATCAAACTGGTCGGCAGCCTCAGCCATTACTAATTCATTTTCTTCCTTTTGTTCTAATTCAGGAACCTTAATCAGAGAAATATCACAATTAGCTGTGTGAGGCATGGCTGAGTCATTAGGCTCTGCTATTGCAGCCTGCTTAGGGGGAGAGACCTTCTTGCGAGGCATTGTTGAGTTGATGCCCACCCTGTCCTCAACTTCTACAGCAAATTCCGAAGGAGACTCGTCCTACATTCCCCTGTTCCAAGTCTTGCTATTTTCTTGATGCAAGATATTGTATATTTTTGTACTAACATTGTCTGTAACTAAACATGGCTATGAGTTAGGAGGGGTTTCAGAGCTAAAGACCCTTTTAATAATACTACCCTCCTCTGTACTGTGCTGGTTCGAAACAGTTGAACTTTTCTCAAAGTCTTTAAACTGATGAACTTCCATAGCTGTGATCTGATCAACTTGATCGGTAAGCGCCTTAGGATTATTTTCTTGATCGAAAATGATACAATCTTGGTTGATTCGATCATTGTCTTTTTGCCTTCTTGAATAGTTTGTTACTTCTTTATTGAGATTTGGTTCTTGAGTTTCAAATGAACTATTTTCTTGAAGATCGTCTCTATTTTGATTACTAGTTTTGGGTATCCACATCTGCTTTGGGTTGCACTGATCTCTAGTGTGACCAAAACATTTATAGATATTACATTTCGATGGTACCCATTCATATTCCACTCTCTGTATAATGTTTTCACCATTATAGAGAGTGATATTGATCTCCTCGGAAGTTCATCAGTCGCAGATACTTCCACAAGAAGGCGAGCGTAATTCAATCTCGTCTTTAAGGTAGTAGCTGCGTCCATTTTAATGGGTTTTCCTATAATGCTCGCCATGACGCTAAAAGCCTCACGATCCCACAATTTAATATTTACACTGGGTAAATTCACCCAAATTGGCATGGTTGACAGTAAATCTCTGTCCAGTTTCAGAGATTCGGACCACCGTCTCATGATGATGAGCTTTCCATTGTAAAAATATGGACCATTTTGGATTATTGTATTGTAGTCTTGAAATTCTTTGAACTTAACAAGAAAGAAACCATTTTCTCTAGAAAAGATTTCAAAATCCCCAGTCGGTTTCCAAACCCATTTAATATATTCTTTGAAAAAAAAAGAAATAGGGTTTGGTGCCTACAACATAGACAATAACAGAATTATTCCAACTTTTTATGGCTCTTTTGCAAATTGCTTCCTTTATCAAACCATATTTCTTGTTATTGATCTTGATGGGTGAAATGGTTTCAAGACTGCATTCATCTTCTTTTGGCTCCTCAGATTGCTCTGAGACAATATCAGCCCAAGATTTATGTCCTTGTTCTTTATTCAGAACAAAACTTGCTGGTTTACGAGGCTGAATTGGTTGTTTTGCCTTGATCTGATTGGAGAAGGTCGGTAACATACCCTCCTTCTTCTTCATAATGCCATTATTGCTCAACAGGGCGAAATCATTTCTGTGCTGGTATCTTCTCTGTGATCTTAATTGGACCAATTGAAAGCCTTCATTGTCGATGATGATACCACTAGATGATTTTCTGATGTGAGACTCAAGTGGTCTATCCTGATGTGTCGGATAGAGAAGATTGGAGAGATTTTTGGGAGGAGGATTAGTTTCCCCCATGGCAGAAGGAAAACCCTAAATTTCAATTAGCAAAATTTTCTCGATCGTACTTGAATGTATGAAGTCAAAACTGGTATGAAATGTTCGGTGAAGGAATATTTTTACAATGGTGTACATGAATTTATTAGATTCGCTACATCTAATAATCGAAATAATGAAGAACTTCGATGCCCTTGTAGTAAGTGCCAACATTTGAAGCATTGGAAACTAGACACAGTTAAAGTACATTTGTATAAAGCTGGTTTTGTACCAAATTATTGTGAGAAATGCAAATTATGGATCTTAAGGCTAGAATAAACACTAGAGGGGGGTGAATAGTGTTTTAAGAATTTACTAATTCTTTTTGAGTTTATATTAATTTGAATACAAATGTATGCAAAATTCAGACACGGATATAATCACAGAGTCAAACACAGATGCAAATATAAAGTAAAAGCAGTAAAGGAAAGAACACACCGGATTTCATACTGGTTCGGAGTTACCCTACATCCAGTCCCGCAACACAAGTACGGATTTCCTTTCAAAAACAATTATTATAATTACACCCTCGATTTCAAGGCCACGAGGTACACCGCTCCAGATTCACAATCCTCTGGGTAGAAATACTTGATTTTATGGGAAACAAGTTCACCCAATTGATTTCCTAGGCTACAATCACACCTTCTCTCACTTGATTGATTTTCCAGGCTACAATCACACTTTTTCTTGCTCGATTGATTACAAAGAAGCCTATAACTTTGAATAGCATTGGGATCTTGTTGAGATAGTGATAGAGAATCAAACCAGAGATGATCTAGTTAGATTCAATGGTGATTTCGGCAGAGTAATAGTAAAAATGTATATAAAGAAATGTGGAAGAAGAAGAGAAGTGAAATCAGAGAAAATATGAATATAAATTCATTTAAAACATCCCCTGCTTATAGTAAAACAACAGTTATGTCCATTCATGAAAAGATACGACGAATAGACACTTCTTTTGAAATTCAAACTTTTGAAATTAACTGTCATCATGTCGACGGATTATTTTGAAAGTTTTAAAAAGGAAGATTTTGAAATTATTTTAAAAACAAGATATAATTTTGTAAATCATTTGAATAAAAGTTAGTGTATACAAAACGATGTTTCACTAGATTTTTCGTAGGTTCCATCCTACTTAGGGTTCCATCCCTTTAACAGGCTCGAAGTAAATTCCATTCCACGAATAAAATGGATTTTAAGATGTCAGTGCTTTTCTAGGAGTTTTAACAAAATTCCTAACTAAATTACATATCTTGAAATCTTGAACTCTTGATAATCTTGATACTCGTGAGTCTTGAATCTTGATATTTTCGATCTTGAATTCATCAGTTCTTGAATCTCTATACTGTACAGTCTTCATTCTTTGGTACCTGCATATACATCCTCTATATGCATATATCTAAACCATACTGTTAGTATTTATATTTTATAATCTTATTCTAAGGTTGTTGTCATCAAAACTAACTTCTCAGGGACTAACAATTATTATTTGTGAGATCATCATGGAGAACATGCTGCACATACACCTAATTTTGTAGCATTAGAGGACGATCATGTTATGACGAACCCAATAGAAGATATGGTGGAAGATGCAGCACGATCAATGTTCTCTACCATCCAGTTGACGATCAAGATGTAAATATCGAAGAAAAACCAAATGTGGAAGCGAAAAAATTTTATGATTTGCTGGATGCTACTAAGAGGCCGTTGTGGGATGGTTGTAAAAGTGGAACCGAATTATCAGTAACCGTCGAATACATCACTATGAAATCAAAATTCAACTTTACAGAAGCTGGATTTACAGTAGTTGTACAAGCTGCAAAATGACATATGCCATCTAATAATATGATGTGCGATAGTCATTATAAAGTGGAAACACTTATGTCGGCTTTCGGTCTGCCGTAGCAAAAGATAGATACATCTATAAAAGGTTGTATGTTGTATTGGAAAGATGACATTAACCTTAGAAACTACAAAATATGCAATGAGGAAAGATACAAACCAAGAAAAAAGAAATGAAAGGAAGATCCGTACAAGAGAATGCATTATTTACCCATCACTCTTAGACTTCAATGGTTATATGCGTCTTCAGCTACGGCATGTCATATGTGATGGCACAATGTGAGAACACAGGAAGAGGGAACTTTGACACATCCATCTGATGGAGAAGCATGAAAATATTTTGATAAAACATACCCTGCGTTTGCTGTAGAGAGTCGTAACGTGAGACTTGGTTTATGTACGAATGGATTTTCACCATTCTTTCGGTTTGGTAGTAAATTTCCATCTTGGTCCATTATCGTTACTCTGTATAATTTACCTCCATAGATGTGTATGAAAACTCCATATATATTTTTGATAGTTCTCATCCCTGGCCCTGATGATCCAACACAAGGAATCGATGTTTATTTACGACCATTGATAGAGGAGTTGAAAACACTATGGCATGAAGGAGTTAAAATATACGACATTTCAAGAAAAAAGAATTTTTGTATGTTCGCTTCTTTGTTATGGACTATTAGTGATTTCTCTGCATATGGGATGCTTTCAGGTTGGAGTACAGCCAGTCGTCTAGCTTGTCCTTATTGCATGGAAGAAACATGAGCATTTTCTTTACGGTATGAAAAGAAAATTTCATGGTTTGATTGTCATCGGTGTTTTCTCCATCCCAATCATACTTTTAGAAGAGATAAAAAAAACTTTAAAGCTAACAGAAAAGAGAAAATGCAACCATCAAAGGTTTGGTCAGGCGAAGAAATATATGAGATTGTGAAGGACTATCCGAAAATACATGAAACTGGAGTATAAACTGAAATTCCAAGTAAATCAGACATTCATAATTGGTGCAAACAAAGTATATTTTAGGAGTTACCATATTTGAAAGATCTCTTACTCCGACATAATATTGACGTGATGCACAATGAAAAATACGTGTTTGATAACGTGTTTAATACAGTTATGAATATAAAGGACAAAACTAAGGATGATTTGAATTCGAGATTTGATATAGCACACTTTTGTAAACGTTCCGAACTTCATATGAAGCCCGATGATAATAAAAAACCCAAAGCATGATATGAACTCGACAGCAAGCAAGTAAAACTCGTGCTAAAGTGGATGGAAGGACTAAGATGCCCTGATGGTATTTCTTTTAATCTCCGTAGATGTGTTGACTTTAAAAACAATAAACTTAGTGGGGTGAAAAACCACGATTGTCATATCATGATGGAATATTTATTACTGGTGGTTTTTAAAGAACTGTTGCCCGTAAAAGTATGGAGTGTTGTAACAGAA
Source organism: Allium fistulosum (assembly GCA_030737815.1). Lineage (NCBI taxonomy): Eukaryota > Viridiplantae > Streptophyta > Magnoliopsida > Asparagales > Amaryllidaceae > Allium > Allium fistulosum. Next base: position 789,127,814 of record CM060902.1, on the reverse strand, counting down.
TTAAGTATGTCTTATAAACAACTTTGTTCGACGACGTTAAAAGTCGACCGTATATGAAAACTTGAAATAGAAATCCCTATACTGCTCTACAAACTGGAGAAAATATTTCCACCGGGTTTCTTTAATTTAATGGAGCATTTACTCGTTCATCTTCCATCCGAAGCACTTCTTCGAGGTCATATGCAATATGGATGGATGTATCCATTTGCGAGGTAATACTGACTATCCGTAATATTTATGTTATTCTAAATTGAATTGAATTAATTTTCTAACAGGTCTTCGTTTGAGAGGTAATTCAGATTTACATAAGAAAATTTGAATTGAATTAATTTTCTAATAGGCACTTGAACCATTTGAAGAAAAAAGTTAGATAAAAAGCACGAGTTGAAGGTTCGATTTGCAAATCATATCTTGAAGAAGAAACTTTATTCTTTTTCTCTCATTACTTCACCGACCATGTGAATTTATCATTTGTAAGTGTTCTTCGTAACGATGAAACCATTGAACAAGATTCCTCTCAAACAATATTATCTATTTTTAGACACATGGCAGACCTGTTGGAAAATATATGGAAATATGGTTAGACGATAGAGATTACGATATAGCGCACACATATGTTCTTCTTGATTGTGTTGAAGTTGCACCATTTGTTAGGTAATAATAAATTCATACTTATTTCAATTCAGACCTGTTTGATGTACTTGTTTGCAGATATGGTTTTGTAGTTTGATGAGATATTGGTGTTGGTTGATCAAATGATTGTGTAAATATTGATATTTGTGTTATATATTTGATTATGTGTAATATGTATGAGATTATACGATTCTTGCATTGGTAGTAGTTGTGATATTGAGTATATATGTGTTGTAAGTGAGGTGGATGGAGATTTATGCGTTTGAATGGCCTAAGTAGGAGTTTGATGCAGAAAAATGGTTCTAGATTAGCGACGGCTAGCGATGGCTAGTGACACCCTAAAGGTTCCAGGTTAACGACGGCTGATTGATCTCAGGTTAGTGACGGCTGGTGTCGGTTTGCGGCAGCCCTTCAACTTCTAGGATGTTGTCACGTGTCCACTTAACCTCACTAAGCGTCGCTAATATGGCGATGGAGCCGCCGCTTTCTCTGCTGGTGACCGGATAAATAGCAACGGCTTTTAGTGACGGCCACCAACGTCATTTTGCCGTCGCTATTTGCTGTTGTTCTTGTAGTGTATGTCAAGTGTTTATGTAGGATGCAGCAAATTAGAAAACATAAAACTCATTAAGTAGTGTTATTACAAACACAGATACACTAATCAAGCAAAGTGACACACAGTTAAACTACAACTTATGGAAAAATATAACATCGTGAAAATGACATGAAGATAGACATTTGTGGTTGTTTTCTAAAAAGTAGATTGTTAAATGTTCACGCTTCTAATTTTTTCTTGATTTTTAGCAGATAAAGAAACTTGCCATTGCTTCGACGCCATAGCAAGAATACACAGAAATGTTAGTGAAAAAGTATATTTTTTGCATTCAGAAGTACTTACTTTGTGATTGATTATGGCAACCTAAGTTATATAGAAAACTGGAAAGCATTATTATAGGCAGATATGAAAAAATGTTTATAGTTATGCATCTCAATTTTCACTTGTTCACGACATGGAAATTTGTGTAAGTTATAATGTGCTTGTTTGGTATAACGTTTTGATCCTGCACAATGAAGACTGAAAACTTGTACAACATTAAACTGTCAATCAAACATTGGGAGGCAACAGTGTGATATTATTAGTTGATATGAATTGATATCAATTTAATGTAAAATATGATACCTCATTGCTCGCATTAGTCCCCTTGCATTAGTCTCCTTCGAAGCTGCATTGGAAAGGAAGTCTAAGGTGTTGCACCTGCTGCATTGTGGACAATTGTACTTTTCTCACTTGGAAGCATGGACAAACAGCTGAAAGTTAATGGATGAAGTAAATATTTTGTTGTATATTTACGTTATAGGTTAGATCCAATATGTGTTATGAATTATGCATGCTAAAAACCAATAAGTCTCACAATGACTGTTATATGCTTCATACACTTATCATAATTCAAAATCAAATCGAGTACTATATGAATGGTATACCTGATGTTTAAAATGGAAGCATATATCATTCATTTTTGCCTAGGTGATTGATGTTTTAATCCATCTGAATTAGTTAAAAATCTCGCTTTATGGCCATAAAGTTAGTTATATATATATATATGCATCAGTTTTATATAAGCATACAACGTACTCCCTCCAGACCACTCTTAACACAGAGCTTTATCTACAGGTAGACGATGATGATTAAAAGTTAAAGTTTTGAATGAATCAGAAATATTGACTTTATTGAATTGATGAGAAATGATATTACATCAGACTACTTACAAATGTTGTATTACAATCTGTATTTATAAAGAGATACTGGACCAATATGTAGATGGGCTTGTATATGCTTCAGCTCTCTATTTGCTTAGTGAAGAGTTGGGCCGGGTCTGCACAGTACCTGCTTGTAACCTCTCTCAAGTATAAACTAGACCGATACTCAGTGAATCATTTATTTTGCCCCCTCAAACCCTACATCAGCTAGGGTTTGGGCGAGATAAAATAATGGCGTCGCCGACTCAATTTTTTTGAGAGATTCGTCACGAATAATGACGATGTTCCGTTTATATATGCCATCTGCTCTCTTTTATGCAGCTACAATTCTCTGTTTATCCTCTGCTTGATGAATTTTAAGACATTGAGTATGAGCTCTTCAGAGAGATTACAGATAAGTTACCAAAACTGCCAGACTTTGAGATTTTCCAGAGATATATCTTCAGATGATAATTAATTTTGATGAAATTTCTCGTTCGAGCCTAGATCGAGATGAATATGAGGCATAACTCTGAGAAGTCTTCAACTGTTTGTCAGATCTGGTGAGTTTTTTTCTTCCAGTTTTTTTTGTTAATTATCGCAGTCATCTTGAGATATTGATTCCAGTTTATGTTTGCTGTTCGAGGTGACGATCTGATGACTTTGAGATCTTACTCAGAGAATGATGCTTAAAGTATTGATCTTTACTTGCTGTTTGAAAGACAGAAAGTAAAGTTTTGATCTTTGGCTCAGATTTTGGCTTTACACCTAATGTTCATTTTTGACAGTATGATCTTTTAGCTTCTGCTTGAAAAGAAGGAAATTTTTCTTGGATAATGGCTTTGTCAGGATGTCGGCAATTTGGTAAGGTGCAGGTATATGACTTACATTTAATCTGTTGCTTGTAACTTGTTCTCTAACAAAGTAGATATCAATCTCCATATGCTTAGTTCGGCTGTGTAGAACTGGATTTGCACTAAGTAGAACTGTGCTAAGGTTGTCACACCAAATTGTAGGCTTACTGTCAGTTTTGACTTTAAGTTCACTCAAAAGTGATTTTACCCATATTAGCTCTGTTGTGGCATTTGCTACACTCCTGTATTCTACTTCAGTACTAGATCTAGAAACAGTTGGTTGCTTCTTTGAACACCATGATATAGGATTTGTGCCTAAGAATATACAGTATCCTGTTGTAGATCTTCTATCATCTGGATCTATAGCCCAATCTGCATCTGCATAACCATTAATATTAAAGTTGTTGCATGACTCTAAGATCAATCCATGTTTCAGTGTGCCCTTTAAGTATCGTAGAATTCTTTTAACTGCTTTCCAATGCTCATCCAGTGGATTTTGCATAAATTGACTGACTTTATTTACACTGTAAGCAATTTCTGGCCTTGTGATTGTTGCGTATTGTAATGCTCCAACTATGCTTCTGTAGAGTCTGTTGTTCTGTATTGCCTCACCTTTATCTTTGGATAGATGTAAATTGGTTGCATGGGTGTGGATAGTGCATTTGCCTTATCCATTTTCGCTTTGACAAGAATCTCTGATATGTATTTTTCTTGACTTAGTTGAATCATTGATGTAGACATTCTTTTGACTTCTATTCCCAGGAAATAGCTTAAGCATCCTAGATCTTTGATTGAGAACTCTTTATTAAGGTGTTCAGTAAGCCTGTTTATTTCTACATTACTGTTGCCTGTGACAATAAAATCATCAACATATATTAGGACATATGTAATTTCAAGTTCACTGAATTTTGTAAATAAAGAGTTATCGGATTTAGTTGATGAGTAGCCAAGTCTAATTAGTGTTGACTTCAGTTTGTCAAACCAAACTCTGGGTGCTTGCTTGAGTCCATAGATTGCCTTATTCAGCTTGCACACAAGTTTTTCATTGTCATTTTGTTTGAAGCCTTGTGGTTGCTCTATGTATACTTCTTCCTGCAAAATACCATTCAAAAAGGCATTATTTACATCAAGTTGCTTAATGGTCCAGTCTCTACTTAAGGCAATAGTAAGAACTATTCTGATAGTAGAAGGTTTTACAACAGGTGAAAAAGTTTCATTAAAATCAAAACCATTTTGTTGTGAATAACCTTTTGCTACGAGTCTTGCCTTGTACTTAGAGATTGAACCATCAGGATTCTTCTTAATTTTGTATGTCCATTTGCATCCAACAATGTTTTTGTTGGATGGCAGAGAAACCAAAGTCCAGGTTTTATTTCGAATCAGTGCATTATATTCTTCCTGCATTGTAGTTTTCCATTTTTCATCTTGCACTGCTTCGAAATAAGTAACTGGTTCTCTGATTTCAATGACTGCATTATAAGTCTTTGGCTTGAAAATTCCACTTTTAGCCCTTGTTATCATGTGATGACCAGTTGTTGTAGGTTGTTGATTATTGCTTTCAACTGTGGCTTCATTGTCATTAGATGATTGTGAATCATCTAATGATTGATGGCTGCCTGATTGATGTCAGAATCATGTTGAGCATCTTGAACTTGACCTTCAGATTCCAAATGCTCATGACCTGGTTCATCTGTGATCACTGTGTGTTGTGAGCCACTACTATCCTCAACAGGGGTAGTGAATTGAGTATTTTGTCTAGCTCTTGCATGAGATTGGTTATCAATCTTTGAGTATTATGGTATCTCAGGTATTGATACTCTTGGATTATAGATTTTTTGTGATGTTTTCACATCTGTATTGCTATAGGGAAAAACATTTTCATTGAACACAACATGCCTTGATATAAAGATTTTTCCCTTGTCATCTAGGCATTTATACCCCTTTTTGTTTGTGGCATACCCAGAAATGTACATGGTGATGATCTGAGGCTTAATTTATGTCTGTTGTAGGGTCTTAGATAAGGAAAACATAGACAACCAAAAATTTTCAAAGCTTTATAATCTGGTTTAATTCCCTGTAACTTTTCTATGGGGCTTATGAAATCTATAGCCTTAGTAGGCAGTCTGTTGATTAAGTACACAGTTGTAGAGAAAGCATCAGGCCAAAATTTTAGTGGTAATGATGCTTGAGCAAGTAAAGTGAGACCAGTTTCAACTATTTGTCTATGTTTTCTTTCAACTAGACCATTTTGTTCAGATGTATATGGACAAGTTGTTCTATGAATTATTCCCTTTTTTGAGAAAAATTCTTTTAGAGGATGGAACTCTGTCCCACCATCTGTTTGTATAATTTTTACATTGCAATCTAGTTGATTTTCAACTTGAACTATAAATTGTTGTACAGCTTTGTAAGTTTCGGATTTTGATTTCAGAAAGTAAATCCATACATATCTAGTGTAAGCATCAACAAATGAAATATAGTATTTGTACCCATAATCAGTGTTGATGGGTGATGGTCCCCATAAATCTATAGCAATTAGTTCTAGGGGTTTACTATATTTTTTTTGTGAGTTTGGAAATGCAAGTTTGTGGCTTTTTCCCAGTTGACAGTGTGTACAAACATATGGCAGAGAGATCTTTTCAAAAGAAATTGCATTATTGTTCAACACATGTTTAACAATATTTACATTTGGGTGGCCTAGTTTATAATGCCACATATCAAAAATCTTACAGCCATCTTTGCATTTGATTTCAGAAACATTACAGCATTTTCCCTTAATTCCAGAATTTCTTGATTTTGCTACATCAAATTTGTACAGTCCTCTAAATTCTCTACCCTGCAATAGAATTTCTTTTGTTAGAATATCTTTAACTGGACAATACTGTGGATGGAACTCAAAGAACACATTATTATCTTTTGCAAACTGGGATACACTTAGTAAATTTTTTCTAATTAATGGAACTCTTAAAAGATTATTGAGATAAAGTTGTTTCTTGCCAATAAAACTTGCATTTCCAGTGTGTGTAATTTTAATGGATTTACCATCCCCCATAAGCATAGTATGTGTACCTTTGTACTCTTTGTTTCCCAAGTTTAGCTTGCTCAGGTCATTTGTCACATGATTTGTAGCCCCTGAATCTGGGTACCAGCATTCATCATGTATGTCTTCTAATTTTGCTGTGTCACAATCAACATTTTCTGATTGACTTCTCTGATTTGGTTGAGTGTTGACCATGTTAGCATTTGGTTGATAGTTCTTTGCATTACTCTTTTGTTGTGGCACATAATCGCTGTCATATCTGAAATAGCATCTGCTTGCTATATGGCCATACTTCTCACATATCTGACATCTAATTCTATTGTTGTTGTTTTGTCTGCCACCTCTACCTCTTGCTCTGTTTGTCTGACCACCTCTTTGACTGTTAAATTGATTTCTGTTGCTGTTATTCTTTCCTTGATTCCTGTTTCTACTGTTACTAATAAAATTGGCTGTGAAATCTGAACTAGTAGATTTCTTTTGCTCTATTCTACCTTCATGGGCAAGAAGAGTAGCATGTACATACTGAATTGTGGGAGTTGTTTCTTTGGAAGAAATGAATGCTACAACAGCTTCATACTCCTTATCTAGGCCATTTAGTATTGACAATATTTGTTCATAATCAGATATCTTGTGCCCTGCTGAGGCCAATTGATCACATAGCATCTTGATTTTAGACAAATAATCTCTCATTGGTAGTGCATCTTTCTTTAAACTTTGCAGTTGTCTTTTATAGTACATGACTTTTGCAGCTGATTGAGTATTGAAAACTTGCTCAATAGTAGACCAGATTTCATTTGCAGATTTACATCCAATTAATTGTGGTAAGAGATTAGAACTGATTGTAGAAAGTATCCAAGAACTTACCAGACTATCTTGTCTTTGATGAGATATGAAATCTTGGTTGCTTATTAGTTTTCCATCTTTATCTGCTACAAATCTTGGTGGTATGATTAATGTTCCATGAACATAGTCCTCCAGACCATAGCCTTTAATTGCCGTTTCAATCTGAAATTTCCAGAGTAAAAAATTTGATTCATCCAGTTGTACATTGATAATTTGGCTTTGTGGTTTAACCAATGCTTTAATCAGATCTTGTGTTGCAGACCTTTGAACTGTTGATTCAGTGTTTCTTGCTGTGGATGATGATTCTTGTTCGGCCATAGAACAGAATTGTGTGAATCAGAATGATTCTTGAATCTACAGTGGGTTGATCTTGAAGACAAGGAAATACAAGAACTAAAGATATCAAAACCTCTGATGCAGCCTGAAGTTGACTGAATGATGAGGTGAAATCTGACAGTTGCTTCTGGCGTGGCACAGATTAGAAGCAAATCAGAAAAATTGATAAGAATCTTGATATTGGCACAGGTACGTCCGATCTTTTAACTATCTGATGATGAGAATCACGATTCTCTGATGATCCTTGGGTGCGCAGCCTGATCTTGATGATGATATCAAATCTGAGATATCAATGGTAAGGCGTTAACCTTGTAACTGCTGTTAAGCAAATTGATAACTGCTCTGATACCAAGTTAAAGTTTTGAATGAATCAAAAATATTGACTTTATTGAATTGATGAGAAATGATATTACATCAGACTACTTACAAATGTTGTATTACAATCTGTATTTATAAAGAGATACTGGACCAATATGTAGATGGGCTTGTATATGCTTCAGCTCTCTATTTGCTTAGTGAAGAGTTGGGCCGGGTCTGCACAGTACCTGCTTGTAACCTCTCTCAAGTATAAACTAGACCGATACTCAGTGAATCATTTATTTTTAAATATTGTTCAAAGTGTTTGCGACCAATTGATTAAACTTTGCGTGTATGAAAGGAAAGTTTTATCCACTAACCCATTTTTTCATGGACAATAAGGTACAATGTGTTATAATTCAGATTATATAAATATCATGTTAATACTTCGGTTATTGATTTTAATGGCAACAACCATATACAGTAATATAAAATATAGATATTAATGTTTTGGCAAGTTATATAGTGTATAGTATAGAATATTACATAAGTGTTCAATAAAAGATTGTACGGTATAAAGACTCAAAAGATAAACATGAAGACTCATAAGTACAAAGACCAAGATATATAGATCTCAAGATTATAATTTAGTGTATAGAGTCATAACTTATATTGTCAAAGACTTAAAAGTCTTTGATAGAAATCTTTGATCTCCGTCTCATATTTGCTACCTTTTATATTTTTAAAACAAAATAAATTTTCAAAATATATTTCATAAATATTTTATAAAAAAATTTAAAGTTCAAAATGTTTATAAACTATGTTCAAACTATTTTATAAAGTATCAAATTATTTTACAAAGTATATGATTTTCAAAATATTTTAAAAGAAACAAGTTTTCAAAATATACATGCATATATCAACATATAGACAAATGGTATGTCGACATGCATGCTGCCAATTGGTTTTTCAAATTTTGAAATGAACTGTCTATTCTTCACAACTCTTCACGAACGGACACATATATTGATTTACTATATAAAGGAGAGTTCAAACGAATTTTAAAGTTTAGAATTTCTTATTTTCTTCCCTCCTCTTACTTTTTTGAAAACTCCATTCAAAATATACTATATTCTCTTCAAAATCATTTGGAATCAATTCATACATCATTATATTAATTCAATACTACTTTCTTACCATTTTGCAAACATCTCTTTCAATTCAAAGATTAAAGTGTTGTCAAAGAGGCTATATGATCCATTGTATTCAAAGTTCAAGAAATTGTCTTTGGAAAAACTATCAACCCTATTTGTATTTGCTTTAGGTGTGATAATAACACGTTCAAATCAAGTGGGTGTGCTTAGTAGCCCGAAAATCTAGTGGGTGTGCTTGTAGCCCGTTTAAATCAAGTGAGTCTACCCTAAGCTTGGAAATTCAGGAGGATGTGTCTCGTAGCATCGAAATCGAGATTGTATTTGGGTTTGCCTTCTGTCTGGTAAATGATTAACATTTGAAAAGATATCTTTATAAGCAACTGAACGTGATTTGATGTAAGAAAAATCTAAACCAGTATAAAATCTCTGGTGTCATCTCTTCAACATTTTACATTGTTTTACTGCTTTTATTTTTATCTGTAATTGCATCTGTGACTGTTTGATAATATAATTATGTATTGTTAATCTGTGATATGATATTTAACTTGAAATAATGTTAAAAAGCTTTACATAAGTTAGAAAAAACTATTCACTTCCCTCCAGTGTTTAATTAGCCTTAATGACTGATTGAGTGACATTAGTCGATGCGAATTTTATACGTAGACACGAATGCGACGTTGTACTCTAGTTGAAAATTTCACGGACTAAATTTATTACATTCAATCTCTTTTGCACTTGAAATGTAAATAGAAAAAATTCATTGAAAAGTTTAAAAGCACTACAACTTCGAAACAAACAAAAATTAAATTAAAAATTTATTACGACATAAAAAGTTCAGTAGGTTTTAATTAACTAACACTCCAAACTTTTTTTTTATTACATGAAAACAAAAAACTTGCCATAATTACAAATAGCTCAAAATATTTTAATTCACCCTTTTTTTGGTAAAGTTATTTTACAAAAAAACTTAACCATATTTTCCCATATATTCGAGCACACTTTATTTATATCTCTGGTGGAGCTCTACCAATAGTCATTGGGAGATGTATCCATTTACTGTTAAGAACAACATTGACCATAAGGAACCGATATAAATGTTGATCCATGTGCTTAAACAATATATATATATACATAATAATAAAATTTGAAAAGTTAGCTCTAGTTCTATTATAATAATGAAAAGTTAAGGGAGTAAAATGATACCTGAAACTTTGAAACTCTTGGATACATTTTCAGTTTAATGTAAATTATTTTTGTTGTCATTGGAAGTAGTCATATTACTGGTTTCCCCCATGAACATAATTTAATGCTTCTAGTGGCTGGTTCAATGTTATAGCATCCTTGACAAACTGAAGGGAGTTTGGAATATATATACCATACCAAAAAGAACCTCAAATACCAAGTTATCACCTGCAATTATTTAGAAAAGCAATATATAGATTAACAATTATGTAAATGAATTGTCTCACATTATACTTAATATCTTATCTTCCCTATCAGTGATCTTGTCAATAAAACCATAGAAACAAATAAACTAGAATCAAATATATGCAAACTGCGCAATAAATTAAGATTTATAGGAAGAACCCCTCTTTCATTATTTGGTGTCACAAAACAGTGCCTTGGATAGAATAAGGATATATTTAAAATATTGCCCTAAACCATTAACAAATAATATTTTACTTAAAATAATGTACGATGGGAATAAAAATGTTTGTGTCGAGGAGATCTCAAATGCCACTAGTTAAAATTTGTCTGGAATAAATTTTGATATTGTTTCTTAATGCTAAACCTATTTAATTTATGTAACATATACAATCAAATTACTAAAATGTAAAGCCTTGTAAAGTGAACTTAAATTTAATTTTGAAAAGATTTGTATCATAAACTATTCGTACAAGTATTTGACACTTATGTATCACCACTACTATATACATGGTCGTGTCCACTAACTTAAGCAGAAGCCTTTGTCACATTAAAAAATGAAAAATAATTAAATAAATATCATTCCGTAAATGGAGGTGTCATGTGTCACAACTGAAAGCTACCTTAGTTTATTGGCTACTTTTGAATGTTCATCATAGAGAAAAGTTGTCTCATGATGTGTGGGCAAACCATAATTCCCTGTTGCATCGGTATATAGTTTAGAATTTCATATGTTTTTACCAATAGTTTTATGCATACATGAGCAACTATGTAAACAATTTTTCAAGTTTATTTATCCCAAGCATCATAGGTCAGCTAAGCACTAAAATATAGAAGCAATGACCTATTTGTGAAGATTCCACATAAGTTATAAGCAATTTTATCTACTACAACTGCTAGCATGAAACTTGATAATATATGTTTTCTTCTGTCATGATTCCGCCCTAGATAAATGATGTTTAATCATCAGTAGAGTCATGAATAATAACAAACATTTGCCAAAAACAATTTTCTACTAGGACAAAATCAAATCAAAATCTACATTAGAGAATACAAAACATCGAAAACATGATATCGAAAATCAAGTGATAATTTAAAGTATACAAAACATGATATATTTATGCATTGTAAAACTTAATTGACAATGTACAATTAGACATACCTTGGTGCAAGTTTGTCTCAACCTTTTCAAATGTTTCCAATGTTTCCTCCAAGCTATAGCATGCTTGGATGACTTTTCCTTTGTGCTTAGGAATAATCCAAACACTACAAGAATAACAGTGATTTCCGACGGCTAAAAGCCGTCGTCGGCCGTCGGTAGGCCATAGGTAAGGCCGTCGGAATACGAATCTCGTTTAGTAACGCTTTCTGACGTCATCGACGGACTTTTTCCGACGGCGACCAACGACATTTTGGGACGGTTTCCGATGGCTATGTTGGACACGTGGCAAATCAGAATGATCAAATTGCGTCCGAAGCCGTCGGAAATGGTCGAAATCTGCCGTAGAGAGCCATCGAAAACTGTTGGAATATGACGACCAATATGCCGTCGGAAACTGTTTGAAGCTATCGGAAATCTGGGTGTATTTTTTTCCTATTTTTAAGTCTGCTGCCTTCCAGCCACTGCAAATCCGTCAATACACATAATAGCTCCATTTCGAGCATATATAAACCACTAATCATATAAATAACCAAACATAATATTCAATCCAAAAAATTCATATTCAAATCCAACATAATCCAAAAAATCCATATCCAAATCCAACACAATCCAAAAAATCAACATTCAAATCCACGTAAGATAATATACAATCCATAAAAATATATCAAACACATCCTCATCCACTTGAAGCGTATATATACAGACAAAAAAACATAATAAAACATACCTATCATCACTCATCATCCCCTGTAGAACCATCCGATGAAGGAAACCTCCCATGCTGCTCCGTATACTCCACCAAGCGCTGGTTCAGCTGCTCCATCTGCACAGCACGACAACGATCATACTCCTGCAGCTCAGCGATCTAGGCTCGTAGCTCTGCAATTTTTTTTGCCTTAAGCCATCTTATACGCCTTCTGAGATGTCCTAGCCTGCGAATAAAAACAAATTTTTATAATGCCTCCAACATCATAAATGTAATTTACATAACTTTAATTGAAAAATATGCAATATTTGAATTTAGTTTATTTTTTGAAAATTACTGCTTGGTTACCAAATCTATAGCGCCTGCTGCGGGATGGTAGATCCATAACAGACTCGAAAATAGCATCTTTCTCATCAGCAGTCAACTCATCCCTTCCTGTCTCAATCAGCAGCTGTGCCCGTGCTTCTTGGAACTTTTGCTGTAATGCAAAATATAATGAGTATAAATAACAGTAATTAAAATAACACTAATCATTTTTAAGTAGACTAATCGCTATACTAAATAAAAAAAAGTTGGAATGGTCACTAGTATAAATAACACATATAACTTAAAATATAATAAGTTGGACTAATTGCTATACTAATTATAATATACTTACATAGACAGCAGCCGCTTTATTATCATGCTTCCATGAGTATACGACTGAGCCAGAATCGTCGGTCTGCTTCAGGGCATGAGTATGAGCAAAAACATCCCAATACGACACAACACCCCCGCACGCTCTTTCTTGAAATATGAATATATGTATGTGTGTATATATATATATATATGATATTGTTTCATCAACTATCTATTAACAACTTATAACTTAAAATATAAAAATGTGAGTATAAAAATTTACCAAATCCTCACGATGTTGCTGGAATGACTTGGAACCACCGCGATGTGTGACGGGATTCTTGTTTCTGTTTGCAGAGCTCCTATATGACTCCCTCTGCAAATTTAAATTGAAAACAACATTTTTACAGTTCTAAATTATGTATGAAATAAACGCAACAATTTAAAGTAATTAATATGTGGTAAACTTACCTGGAACTCCAAATTGTTCCACCATGCGACCCAGGCCTCCCACACGCTAGCACTCATCCAGTTCGGTTTTTTTCTGCTCTTCCCATAGCAGACACTATCCCTATAATTTTTGGTAATTTTATTGTTCCAATGGCGCTGCACCAAGGAAAGATCAGTCTCTTGTAAGTCCACCGAACCCTACATGTTGATAAAATGAAAGTTATACATTTTTATAAATAGTCTACAATATATAAAGTGAAGTAGGATCAAATAGAAAGTGCAAAATATAAATTTACACTTACCAGGAAGTCCTGCCAAATGCTCTCTCTAACATTATCGGGTATCTTACTCCACTTGGGCCAGTAGGCAGTCATCCTACATTTATATGCCTATTTGGATATGGAGAGCATTATAGCTGATGGTTCGAGCTCGAAGCCACTGTGTAAAAAAGAAACAAACATTTAATAAAGCAAGACTAATATATAATAGATCGTACAGAAAAATAGTGTTATTACTGAAATAAATTTAATACTTACGATCCATCAGCATTGGCCTGCAACTAGACTGTAGGAAGAGCTGCCTTTTGTGATGGGTCACTGCCATCACCAACTGGAGGCCCGCCAGTCCCTCTCTGAGAAGAAGAGGGAGATCCTGTGTGGAAAGAGCTACGTCTACGAAAAAAAGACATATGTATATAGTACCTGTTACAGACATATCATATATGAGAAATATATCATTTAATTATGTGAAACATACATTATGGCAGAACATAAAAGGATTATGTAAAACAGATTATGACTAAACATATCATTAGTAGAACACATCATTTTTAATGAGAAAATGTAACATAAATAAACACAGAAATTACCTTCTTCCGAACTGTAGATTATTAATCAGTCCTCATCGTTTTCTGATTCAGACTATGTTTCGTACTCTATGGTTTGATCCACTGTAGTCTCAAATGCTTCTATTAATGCATTTGACTCATCGTTTAGAGGTCCAAAATCGGTTTGATCATCGGTTGTTATTATTCCAGTATTTTCCTCGATATCTGCTTGATAAGCTTGTTCGTTTGGAATATTCTATCCATCAAATGTAAATCTTGCCTTTGTTTTAAAAACAGCTGACCAATCTGCTTTATCTCTTCGTAGAGATGGGTACGGAGCGTAATAAACTTGAAGAGCTTGTTTGGTAAGTATAATAGGATCGTACTTATAATAACGTGAGGTATGCTTTATTTCAATAAGATTATACTTTGGGTGCACGTTGATTCCAGAACCTGGAACGTCGTTGAACCAGTTGCATTTAAACAAAAAAACTTCTTCTGCATGTCTTGTGAAATATGTCAATTGCAAAACCTGGTTAACACAACATAAAAATCATTTACATGATCATCACTACCTTTAACAAATACACTGGTATTGTCAGTTAATTTTTCAGCACCATATTCTTTGGTGTTAAATTTATATCCATTAACGAAAAATATTGGATAGGTCTTGACTTTCCTTTTTGGTCCCATAGCTAAATGTTTCAATTCTTCGCCGACCACACAATTTTTCGTGTCGTAAACGTAATTTGAAAACCAAGTAGCGAAATCTTTGCCGATATCGCCATTTGGATGTTGTGATTCGTAAACACTGCAATTATAGAATAAATATTGCATTATAATTAACACACATGTGTGAATATGTGTATATACGCATATGTAGATGATATAATGCATTTAGAAGAATATATGTATATTTCCTGACAAATGGTGCAACTTCAGCACAATTGAGAAGAATATATGTGTGCGCTATATGGTAATCTCTATCGTCCAACCATAATTCCACACATTTACCAACAGGTCGGCCATTTTTTTAAAAAATAGATAAAGTCGCTTGACAATCATCTTGATCAATGCCTTCATCATTACGCGTAGCACTTTCAAACGATAAGTTCACATGATCACTAAAATAATGGGAGAGAAAAAACGAAGCTTCTTCTTCGATATACGATTTGCAAATCGAACCTTCAACTCGTGCTTTCTGTCTCACTTTTTTCTCTAGATGATTTAAGTACCTATTAAGAATTATTCCAAATTAAAATTTATTTATACATGTAATTAAACTAATATTTAACGTACTAAACATTAATACCTCTCAAATGGATACATTCATCCATATTGCACAGGCCCTCGAAGACGTGCTTCAGATGGAAGATGAACAGGTAAATGATCCATTACATTAAATAAACTTGGAGGAAATATTTTCTCTAGTTTGCAGAGTAGTATATGGATTTCTTCCTCAAGTTTACGTAGACGATCAACTTTTAACGTAGTGGAACAAAACTCCTTATAAAACAAACTAAGTTCTGTTACAACCATCCAAACTTTTACGGGCAATAGTTCTTTAAAAGCAATGGGCAACAAATTTTCCATCATAATATGACAATCATGGCTTTTCATCCCACTAAGTCTGTTGTTCTTATAGTCGACACATCTACGAATGTTGGAAGAAATACCATCAGGAAATCTTAATCCTTCCGCCTATTTTAAAAGTATTTTAACTTGGTTATTGTCTAGCTTATAGAATGCTTTTGGTTTTTTGTGTCATTTGGCTTGATATGAAGCTCAGGGCGATTACATATTGCTTCGATATCGCGTCTTGATTTCAAATCACCCTTCGTCTTCCCCTTAACATTCAAAATTGTATTAAAAACGCTATCAAACATGTTTTTCTCGTTGTGCATCACGTCAATATTGTGACGAAGTAGTAGATTTTTCCAATAAGCCAACTCCCAAAATATACTTTGTTTGCACCGATTATGAATCATTGATTTACCTTGAATTTCAATTTGTTCTCCGGTTTCATGTATCTTTGGAAAATCCTTTACAATTTCATATATATCTTCGCTGGACCAAACCGTTGGTGGTTGCAAGTGCTCGTGTCTATTAGATGTAAAGTTTTTTTTGTCTCTTCTAAAAGAATGATTAATATGGAGAAAACAATGATGATAATCAAACCACGAAATTTTCCTTTCATGCGGTAAAGAAAATGCTCATGTTTCCTCTATACAATAAGGACAAGCTAGGCGACTGACCGTACTCCAACCTGAAAGGCATACGCAGGAAAATCGCTAATAATCCACAACAAAGAAGCAAACATACAAAAATTCTTTTTTTTCGATGTCATATGTTTCAACTCCTTCGTACTACAGTGTTTTCAACTCTTCAATCAACGGCTATAAATAAACATCGATTCCTTGTGTCGGATCATCAGGACCTGGGACGGCAATTGTGAGAAACATATATGGAGTTTTCATACACATCGATGGAGGTAAGTTATAAGGTGTAACGATTATAGGCCAAGATGAATATTTAGAACAAAATTGAGAAAATGGTGAAAATCCATCCGTACATAAACCAAGTCTAACATTATGGCTCTCCGCTGCAAAATCGGGATATTTCTGATCAAAATGCTTCCATACTTCCCCATCAGCTAGGTGTGTTAACGTACCTTCTTCATGTATTCTAACACTGTGCCATCTCATATGATGCGTGGTTACAGAAGTTGCATATAACCTTTGAAGCCTAGGAGTAATAGGTAAATAATGCATACGTTTATACGGGACTTCTTTTCCCTTGTTCTTTCTTGGTTTGTACCTTTCCTGATTACATATTTTACAATTCCAAAGATTGATATCTTCTTTCCAAAACAACATGCAACCATTTAAACATGTATCTATTTTTTGATACGGTAAACCAAAACCCAACATAAGTTTTTTCACTTTATAATGATTTTCGCACATTAAATTATTGGGAGGTGTATGCCGCTTTGCAGCTTGTACAACAGTTGTAAATCCAGCTTCTATGAGGTTGTAGTTAGATTTCATCGCAATGTATTCTGCGGTTACTGATAACTGGGTGCCGCTTGTACAGCCTTCCTAAAGGAGTTTCTTCGCAGAATCCAATAAATCATAAAAATATTTGCCCTAATATTTGGTTCTTCTTCAACATTAACATCGTCATCAATAAATTGAGCGGTAGGGAACATTGATTAGGTGCTACGAGATTCGTCGTAACAATTTCATTACTCACTACCTCCTCTGACTGTACAATATTAGGTGCTACAAGTTCTCCATGACGATCCCATACTAAATAGTTCGGCACGAAACCGTATTGACGCAAATGAACTCTAACCATTTCTGGTATCAAATGCTTCAACAATTTGCACCTACTACATGGACAACGGATTTCTTTGTTGTTTCCATTATTACTTAAAGCGAAATCAATAAATACGTGTACATCATTATTAAAATGTTCACTTATTGAGCCTCCAATTTTCCTTCGTTGTTGATACATCCAGCTTTGATCAATAAAATAATTGATCATATCTCCTACTAATTAAAAAATACGATATAAATTAAAACCACATTGACAATTTATTTTTCAATACAATTTAACAGTTTAATGTTTTATATTAATTGATCATTGACACTTTGTTGCTGGGTCATCTAACTTCCCATTACAAACACAGTAACGTAATTAAATCTCGTAAATCATTTCATTTTAAACGATTCAACAAAATTTCGACAGCACTTCCCTTTTGTTCCCTAAGTCGTACACAATTGCGTGTACACAGGGAACATAAAGGAAGCACTGTCGAAATTTTGTGAACTGTTTAAAATAAAATGATTTATGAGATGTAATTACGTTACTGTGTTTGTAAATTGTCCAATACAGGGGCAAATCCAACAAATATTGTATATGATGAATATAGATGTCCGTTCTATGACAAAAAATGAACATCCACATAACGATCATATACAATACTTATCAAACGGAGCTAAAAAACACTCTAAGGATTTTATGAATAAAGTATATTACATATTCTGTATTTTAAAAAAAATTAGCTTTCGACGTTTAAATTAAATCGATTAACATTTAACTTAAGTTAAACTACCGTATACGATAGTTTATCATATATGCACATGTTTAAAACTTTAATTAACTAACCGTACGTTATATAAAATTAATTATCTTTTTCGACGTTTTAGAAAAAGCATAACCTAAATTATGCTCATCCACACTAAATAACCCAAGTAAGGTGTAAAAGCACTAAATTATTCAACTAATGCATACTAATTTCTTATCGCACAAACTAACAAGTTAGTATTCAACACTTGTAGGATAATAACAGTAATTAACATTTAATAAACTATACTACACAATCAATGAGACAATATAAACAATTAAACTAACAAATTAACCTTAAATTAACAAATTCATGAAATTAGGGTTTATGAATAATACCTAAAATAGAGGAGATTAGGGGTATGGAAGAGATGAGATTCTGAATTAACGAAGAAGGAGGCGATTTTGGTAGAATTTCGGGCGTTGAAGGTGGAGATGGAAATGGTGGAAGAAGGTTTGGTGATTTTGGGAGCAATTGAAATGTTTCTGGTTCGGCTTGGGGAAGAAGATAATCGCGATTTTCCGATGGCTATCAAAGGCCGCAAACGGCAAAATTCTAACGGCTTTCGACGGCTAATTATTTTATTCGTAACAAAGTCCAGAATATACTAGCTGTTGGAAGCTGTCGGCGGCCGTCGGTACATGTTGTCGAAATATACTGTTATTCTTGTAGTGAAAAAATCCTAAATGGAAATTCAAAAGGCAGTCATTAGATCAAAAATGAAGTAAAACACATGACTTTTGATTTGAAAAAAACATGGGTTTTGGTTTGGACAAAAACACATAGTTCATAATACTTATTTTTCAAAATTTGGAAATAGTAAAGTCCTATATATGTATCATAGTAAGAATAGTAGTTCATGATTATAGTCTATAGCGTTAACATAGCAATTTCATGATAAAATTCGCTAATAAACTATGTGCTCGACCAAGTCTAACATACCCATATGTACCATCATATACTTAGGAAATGCAAACGGATAAACCTATAGTATTACTAACACTTCCTAATGAATGTTTTTTTTATTAACATCGAGCATGTGTACATGACTAAATGCACACAAATACTTGGTTTTTCCAAATTAAACTTCATAGGCAATGGAAAAATAGCCCATAAATCTACTACTACACTAAGATCAATTTCAACAACTATGATATGGGTTAACCGTGTGTCCTTGCTATAAATCAACTTCATTACACATAATCATCATTCAAACCATAAATAAATGCCTTGGACTTTGCCTGAGAAGCTTATCTCCTCTCTCACTTAGCTAGAGAAGACCTTTGGCTTAGAGAACTTAACTGGAGGCTTGGACAGGGTTCTAGTTATCGTTTTCTACACCTGGCTAAGAAAGCTCAACCTTGAGTTTGCGTTGACTAGGACAGGGCTCATTCGTGTATATTCGATACCGATACCCCCGGTGAAACCTACCCACTCCGAAGAAGAAGAGATCAAATCTCATGTACCAAACCCCCCTGTCCCTCTGTCCCTAACCAATCGGGAACATCGATTTTTAGCTATTTTGCAATTAAATCCCCTTTCTCTCTCTTGCTTTTGGGGGTTTACTTGCAAAATGGTTGAAAATCGACGTCCTCGATTGGTTGGGGACAGGGGGAATAGGGGGGTTTGGGTATAGGGGATTTGCTCTCGGAGAAGAAACCCTGTGAAACTCCTTAGCTGGCAATCACTCCGCCCCTGCATACCTAGGCCTTGCTTTGCTTTCCAATGAATAACCTTGGGCTCCCTATCCTGGGTATTATAGAGCTGACACCCCAATTGATACGCCAACCCCCTGGTATATAGGCACCTTGCTTAGCTTGCTCACCTCTTGACCCCTTTATTTTGGGATGAGGTTCTATAGCCCTAAGGCTTCCTTTCTCACAATCTTTAATAAATTTGAATGTCATAAACCTAAGCCCCTTAATGCTTTAAATAAGGATATTTAAATGAAAAATAATAATATTATATTCAAGTAGTAAACAAATATTAAACTCATGCTTCTCTAGTAGCCATTCAAGAACATAAAAAATTCTCCATTACCTGATGTTTCATATCAGAGTGCAATAGTATTTGAATCCATAACTACTTTTGATTGCACTTAATAAAGATTTTAGTAAGTTAGGAGGAGAAAACAATGGGTATGAACAATAAATAAGACTTATCAAAATTGGTTGTAGATTAAAGGTGCAAAAAGTAAGGAATTAAAGTTCAAGGGTCAATGGTCATAGAAAGAAGAGAAAAGCATAAGAATGATGGTTCCTTAATTTTCTCAAAACTAAAAATACAGAAAGCGATAGATTGAACTTAGCTGACCAGAATTCTATCGCAATGAACTTTGATTTTAGGCTCTGTTACTTCTTTCCAGATAGATCAAAGTTTAGGAAACCTACAAATATTGATTATGTCTTATATTAAATAAATTATTTCTTAAAATGTTTAAATGAAAAATATCATTGAGTCCATACTCTTTTACAATCAACGAAATTGGTTGGGAACATAAACACATCAGTAATACTCATTATCTTTTTAAAAATGGTAAATTTTACAACAGTAATAAAAGAAATCAATTGAGAATTATCACAGTAGAATCCCATGCACTTTTTCGCAACCATATTAATCAAAACCCTAGATTACGATAATTAGCAACATATTAAGTTAATCACTTAACACAATATGACTTACCATGGATGCACACGCTTGTTTTAACAATAAGCAGTCTAACCTACTTCAATTTGGAAAAAGGAAATTTTAAGAACGTAGCACGATATATTATAACCTTGAACCAGTCGACAAATGTTTTTTGTGAAGTGGTGAAAGGTTGCCCCAAAAAACTAAATAAACCTACGATGGCTGACCTAGGCTTCTTAAACTCATAATACAAATATTGTTCACATGTAAATACGAACCAAAATAAACAAAAATATCCTAAAATAAAGGTAACATATAAGTAGTATTCACATATTCAGGTCCATATTAGGAATTTTAATTTAGATTTATAAACAATACGTTACATATGAATGTTGTAGAAACAAATGGAAGTGTATTCATTTCAATTTTCGTACTCCGAAGCATATAATGAAACCCTACCCAAACAAATGAAATACCATACAATATAATTTTAAGTACACACCAAATATTTTGAAAATAAATCTGAGTTTAACAAACCTATAAATATTTATCACACCTTGTTAGGGTTTCAATATACTTTAGGATTAATTAATCATGAAACCCTAGATCTGAATAGATGACCCTTATTGATTTGATTGAGAAGAAATCAATTGAAAGTAAATGAATTAGTGGAAGCCATACCTAAATCCATGGTTGCTAATGTTACTCCCTGAGAAGTTGGTTTTGATGACAACAACCTTAGAATAAGATTATAAAATATAAATACTAACATTATTGTTTAGATATATATGTATATGCAGAATATAAACATGCAGGTACAAAGAATGAAGACTGTACAGTATAGAGATTCAAGAACTGATGAACTCAAGATCGAAGATATCAAGATTCAAGACTCATGAGTATCAAGATTATCAAGAGTTCAAGATTTCAAGATATGTAATTTAGTTAGGAACTTTGTTAAAACTCCTAGAAAAGCACCGACATCTTAAAATCCATTTTATTCGTGGAATGGAACACTTCGAGCCCGTTAGAGGGATGGAACCCTGAGTAGGATGGAACCTACGAAAAATCTAGTGGAACATTGTTTTGTATCCACTAACTTTTATTCAAATGTTTTACAAAATTATATCTTGTTTTCAAAATGATTTCAAAATATTCCTTTTTTAAATCAAAACATCTATCCTGGTTTTAAAATACTCTTAGCCTCAAAATAATCTTTATTTTCAATATCAAATTATCCTTAGTTTTAAACTATCTTTTAATTATAATATATTTAACTTTTAATATTTATACTTAGATTTAAATATAAAAGTATAGTAAAATTTTATATATACCAAAATATTATTCTATATACGTATTTATGTATTTTAACTATAGTTAAGTATATTTATAAAGTTTAAAATAGTTTTAATACAAGATAGAAATTATTTTCAAACAAAAACAAATTACCAAAAATAACTTAGGCCTGTCGACAACCCCAAGTACCCCTTGTCGACAAGGTGACAGTTTATTTCAAAAGTTTGAATTTCAAAGGAAGTGTCTATTCGTCATATCCTTTCATGAATGGACATGGCTGTTGTTCTACTATAAATATGGGCTGTTTTAAATGAATTTACAATTATATTTTCTCCGATTTCACTTCTCTTCTTTTTCCACATTTCTTTATATACATTTTTACCATTACTCTGTCGAAATCACCATTGAATCTAACTAGATCATCTCTGGTTTGATTCTCTATCACTATCTCAACAAGATCCCAGTGCTATTCAGAGTTATAGATTTCTTTGTAATCAATCGAGCGAGAAAAGGTGTGATTGTAGCCTGGAAAATCAATCGGGTGAACTTGTTGCCCGTAAAATCAAGTATCTCTACCCAGAGGATTGTGAATCTGGAGCGGTGTACCTCGTGGCCTTGAAATCGAGGGTGTAATTGTAAGAATTGATTTTGAAAGGAAATCTGAACTTATGTTGCGGGACTGGATGTAGGGTAACTCCGAACCAGTATAAAATTCGGTGTGTTCTTTCCTTTATTGCTTTTACTTTATATCTGCATCTGTGTTTGATTTTGTGATCATATCTGTGTCTGAATATTGCATATATTTGTGTTCAAATTAAAATAAACTCAAAAAGAATTAGTAATTCCTTAAAACACTATTCACCCCCCCCCCTCTCTAGTGTTTATTCTAGCCTTAAGATCCTTAATCCGCATTTCTCACATTTGGTATTAGAGCAAGGTTTTCAAAGTTTCATAATCTGAATTTTCAAAATTTTCAAAATGGCTACCAACACTGGTACTGTTACTACTACCAACACTGGTTCTATTACCTCTGTTACTAGTTCATTTGTAGAAGGTCAGTCTACTATCAGACTACCACTTTTTAATGGCAGTAACTATGCATATTGGGCATGTAGGATGAAAATATATTTACAATCTGTAAGACTAGACACTTGGAATATCACACAGACTGAATATTTTGAACCCACAATTGATTTTGCACAGTGGACTACTGAGCAAAAGACCGTCGCACAAAATAACTCTAAAGCTATGAATATACTATTTTGTTCACTTGATAGGAATGAATTTAATAGAGTGTCAGTTTGTAAGTCTGCATATGAAATCTGGAAAACTTTGCAAGTTACTCACGAAGGAACAAGCAAAGTTAAACAGACCAAAATTTCCATGCTCACAAATCAGTTTCAATTATTTAAAATGAATCCTAATGAGTCTATTCCAGATATGTATAGTAGATTTCAGGATATTGTGCATTCTCTAATATCCTTGGGAAAGGTATTTTCGGAAGAAGATCAAGTCAGAAAAATCTTAAATTCTCTTACTCCAGAATGGGATCAAAAGACACTTGCGATCGAAAAGGCAAATGACATCAGTACCTTAAAGATAGAAGAATTAATTGGAAATCTAATGTCGTTTGAAGTCCAAATGCGTGGGAAAAGAGAAAGCAAAGCATCTGAAAAGAAATCAATTGCATTCAATGCATTGGACGATGGATCAGACTCAAACAACAATAATGATGAAGAGATAACCTTAATGACCAAGAACTTTCGAAAATTCCTGAAACATAGAAAGATGAATAATCTCAAGAGAAACAACTATAAGAACTCTGGTAATCATAATGTAGTGCCAAACTATATCAAATGCTTCAATTGTGACGAACCAGGACATATCAAAAGAGACTGTTCGCATCCAAAAAAGCAAAATCTTCCTATAAACAATGATTCCGCAAAGAAAAGAAAACGTGCATTTACCGCTACTTTAGATGACTCGGACTCGTCCTCAAGCGATGATGATCAGAAGACAGATAATTCAAATATGTGTTTCATGGCAGTTCACGACTCCGACGAATTCAAAGAAACGGACTCAGAAAAAGGTACACGTTTACAATACATTGGTTTAAATTGCATGCTTAGGATTGAATGTTTGATTGGTTGATTTTGAATTGGTGTGTCGTTTGAATTTTAAAATTTATATTATTATTTTATTATATTTTTACTATTATTTTATTATTATTTTTATTTTTAGATAGTATCATAATATTTTATGGAATATACTATAATTCTAGTAATATTCCAGATATTATATAGACATTAAAAATAATAAATAAATATATATATATATATTATAATACTTAAGAGAAATAAATCATGAAAATTCAGAGACATCTGTCGACAAGGGCCCCCACACGTTGTCGACAAGGGTACAGAAATTTGAAATTCAAATTTGAATTCAAATGTTTGAATTTCCCTCCATCTTTTCACTTCATTCAAGCCTCTGAAAAGTCACCTTTTGACTAGAGAACATGTCCCTTGAGAATCTATTTATTTACTATCTCTTATCACAACTTTTCACTTTCATTTTCAAATTCAAACTCTTATTTCAAAATATCAAGCTCTCTACTCTCTACTCTAATGGCTTCTTCAAGCAACCCTTCCACAATGAGATTTTCCAGAAATATAAAAGAGCAACTTTTCAATAATCCGGAGGCTATAAAAGCATATATCAACTATGCTAACTATGGAAAAGTCCATCCCGGAAAGTTTGCTTTATTTCAAGATTTCTCTACTTATGAAATCGATTCTCTTTTTGCAAACAACCAAGTTCTTAGTCTTGTTGATGCTTCACAAAATGACTTTGTTTGTTATCCAAATCTTGTTAAAATTTTCTATGCAAATCTCAACCGTGGATTTTATAATGGAAATGATGATGAAATTTGGAGTAGTGTCAAAGACACTAGAATCATTTTAAATTGTGATGTTTTGGGTACCATTCTCAATTGCAAGAGCACGGGAATGGATCTTTCTAGTTTTAATATCGATGAAAATGATCGTGAGACATTTCATCACATTTTCGAAGGAGATGATAACCTTGAATTCATAAATCGAAACTTTCGACCAAAAGCAAGAATTGTTAATCTTCTTTTACAACATACTTTGACCCCAAGATCGGGGAGCTTTAATAATCCAACTTCAAAAGTTTGCAAAGCACTTTTTGCTATTTTTGGAAATTATGATATTAATTGGACGCAAGTTATTTTGGATGAACTTCGTCCCAAAAATTTTGAAATGGGTGAAAACATTTTGTATCATGGAATTTATCTCACTTGGCTTTTTAATTATTTTGGAGTGGATTTCAAAGGAGAAGAATTTGTTTCAAGAAAAGTTTTTAATCACTCAAACATTTCTATTATGAAAATTCCATATGTTTTTCAACCATATGAGACTCTTGCCGAAAAGGAAGAACGTTTGGCTCATGAGGAGATGGAAGAGGAGGAGGAAGAAGAAGATGAAGGGGATGAAATGGAAATAGAAGAAGAAGAAAGTGAAACATCCTTGGAAAGTATTGACTATCCCTCTAATCCAACTGACAAAACCTTACTCAAAAATCAAAAGACCATTGTTGAGAATCAACGGACTCTTAAATGGTCTGTTAGTAAGAAATTGGATAAAATGTCATCCAAGATGAACAAGTTTTTCTCTAAAGTCAGCAAGAAGCTTGGATTATCTTCATCTTCGTCATCCTCTAACTAGTTCTACCTTTTCATGTCATGTTGTATTGATTTTAGTTTGTTTTGATTTGAATGTTCGTATGTTTAATCATTGTATCGTTCTACTATGAAATGAAATTGAATTAATTTTCTGTTATCTAGCTTATCTTATCTCCAGAATAAATGTTAGTATATTATATAAATATATATATACACAATTATTCACAAAATCAAAATGAGTCATCAAAATTAACTGACCCCTGTCGACAACCCCCTAGAGACCCTGTCGACAAGTACTGGTCAGAAATGACTTTTCATTTTAAATTTGAAATTTGAATAACTACCTTGTGTCTATTCATTTCAAACGAATTTCTACACCTATAAATACATATGTATTCCAGAATTCATCACTCAAAATCATTTCTTATCTACTCTATCTATATTTCTTCTCACAAACTCAAATATGGCCAATCCAATTCATAATTTGACTGAGAATCTTGAAGAAACCCTTAATTCTTTCAAGAATATTCTTTCTTTCATTCTCCGTAATTAGCGACACTTAGAGTTGAGTCAAATGCAGATGATCAAGGAATAAGAAAAGCATTTCGATGTGATTCGATGTATGATTTCCTCCCTGCACAAAGATGATAATGAAGCACATCCTCCAGCCTCTCTCACCAATGAAAATGAAAATTGGGATGCCATTAAAGCAGACCCTATATTTGGAGAAGAAGGATGGGTGGAAGTTCCTCGTAATGTTTGATTTTATTGCTTGGTTTAATTTGAATTGATTGCTTGGATTGATTTGATTTGATTTGGTTTGGTGTGGATTGATAATTGGTGTGCAAAACTTAATATGTATAAATACACATTGATATTTATATGATCTTTGATTAGTTATCATGTCTATCAGTATAATTATCTCTTAATCTATCTATTATATACTCCATTATATATTTTATTAATGCAGGTACTTTAGTACAAGAATGAGGGGGAGTTATATAGTTTGGAGTTAGTTTTTGTTGATGATAAAGGGGGAGAAGTATAAAATAGGATAGTTAGGCATAGATTAAGGGGGAGTAATTAGTTTTAGGGGGAGTTATTAGGATAGAAGTGATATTTTATAAACAAAGGTTGTCATCATCAAAAAGTGGGAGATTGTTAGTCCCTGAGAAGTTGGTTTTGATGACAACAACCTTAGAATAAGATTAAAAAATATAAATACTAACATTATTGTTTAGATATATATGTAAATGCAGAATATAAACATGCAGGTACAAAGAATGAAGACTGTACAGTATAGAGATTCAAGAACTTATGAACTCAAGATTGAAGATATCAAGATTCAAGACTCATGAGTATCAAGAGTTCAAGATTTCAAGATATGTAATTTAGTTAGGAATTTTGTTAAAACTCCTAGAAAAGCACTGACATCTTAAAATCCATTTTATTCGTGGAATGGAATCCACTTCGAGCCCATTAAAGGGATGGAACCCTAAGTAGGATGGAACCTACGAAAAATCTAGTGGAACATTGTTTTGTATCCACTAACTTTTATTCAAATGTTTTACAAAATTATATCTTGTTTTCAAAATGATTTCAAAATCTTCCTTTTTTAAATCAAAACATCTATCCTGGTTTTAAAATACTTTTAGCCTCAAAATAATCTTTATTTTCGATATCAAATTATCCTTAGTTTTAAACTATCTTTTAATTATAATATATTTAACTTTTAATATTTATACTTAGATTTAAATATAAAAGTATAGTAAAATTTTATATATACCAAAATAATATTATATATACTTATTTATGTATTTTAACTATAGTTAAGTATATTTATAAAGTTTAAAATAGTTTTAATACAAGATAGAAATTATTTTCAAACAAAAACAAATTACAAAAAATAATTTAGGCCTGTCGACAATCCCAAGTACCCCTTGTCGACAAGGTGACAGTTTATTTCAAAAGTTTGAATTTCAAAGGAAGTGTCTATTCGTCATATCCTTACACGAATGGACATGGCTGTTGTTCTACTATAAATAGGGGTTGTTTTAAAGGAATTTACAATTATGTTTTCTCTGATTTCACTTCTCTTCTTCTTCCACATTTCTTTATATACATTTTTACCATTACTCTGCCGAAATCACCATTGAATCTAACTAGATCATCTTTGGTTTGATTCTCTATCACTATCTCAACAAGATCCCAGTGCTATTCAGAGTTATAGACTTCTTTGTAATCAATCGAGCGAGAAAAGGTGTGATTGTAGCCTGGAAAATCAATTGGGTAAACTTGTTGCCTGTAAAATCAAGTATCTCTACCCAGAGGATTATGATCTAGAGCGGTGTACTTCGTGGCCTTGAAATCAAGGGTGTAATTGTAAGAATTGATTTTGAAAGGAAATCCGTACTTGTGTTGCGGGACTGGACGTAGGGTAACTCCGAACCAGTATAAAATTCGGTGTGTACTTTCCTTTATTGCTTTTACTTTATATCTGCATCTGTGTTTGATTTTGTGATCATATCTGTGTCTGAATATTGCATATATTTGTGTTAAAATTTAGATAAACTCAAAAAGAATTAGTAATTCCTTAAAACACTATTCACCCCCCTCTAGTGTTTATTCTAGCCTTAAGATCCTTAATCTGCATTTCTCACAGCTAATTGGAAAAGTAAATTTGGTTTGATTTTCCATATTGGCACCAGCCTAAGATCTTATATTAGATCTGAATCCGTAGTTGCTGCTTTCATGAACTGATTAAGGGAAAGAGACAGATCTAAAAGATAAGAGTTGGATCTGATCTTCGAAATTGACATAAACCCTAGATCTGAATTATTTCCTTAGAAGTGATTAGGAGAATAACTAGAGCTTATGTAATTTAGGGACCATAACCCATTATTTATAATGTTGACATTTTCTAATTTGGCCCTTCAACAAATTAGAATTGCCCCAATATCTACACATTAATACCATGAAAGTTATATCTTAAGCCTTTTAGCTTTAATTCAAAATTAGATCACTTTAATTGGGCTTTACAACAAAATATCACAACATAGTTTATATTACATATGTGTACTACATGTTGAAATTTTCCAACAATCTCACCCTGGACCATATATGTAATAATCTTTTAAATGTGTTCAACTTTATGAGCTCCAAATTAGTCTATTTATAATATAAAGTGTTTCTGAAATAATCTCATCCATTAACTATGCTGAAAAAGGATCAAAGTGACTTCCATTACCTTTAGTGTAACTAAACCAATCAATGGTTTTCTATACCAACACAATCAAATGATATAGACCAATCGTGGATGCGTAGCATGGAAATTCCATGAGATGTGATCTATACATGTCTATTTCCAACTGGTCCTACTTTAGTGAGATCAAAATGTTCAATATTTGAACAATCTAGATTGCAAACAAAACTTTAGTACTTTACTTATGATCGGAGAAAAGAACTTGATAGTCTATAACCGAAGTATAGAGCAATGTGTTATATGACAGTACCAAGTAGAAACTCCCCCAAACCAAAATATCCTTACATAAAAGTTACACCAATTGAACAACATGCTCATGAAAAACCTTGGATGATAATCCTTTTGTAAGTGGATCCGCCATAATGGAGTTTGCCACAACATGCTCTGTAAATTACAATTTATTTTGCATTCTCCCCTTATTGGAAAATAATATGTTTTTTATTGTCACAATATTATTTTAGTGGTCTTTCAATTTCTTTTTTAATATTTTTCACTTTGTGACAAAATTTTGCAATTATTTTCCATCAGTTGGATGCCCCATAATAGAAAAGAAATGTTAGTTTCAAAATAGAGGAGGCTATAAGTGTCTGTTTGATAACTTTCCTTATATAGCTCCATAAAAAATATTACATGAAGTGGATCTTCTATACTCTTGGCATCCAAATATTTGGATTGTAATGTTTTATGATCTCCAGCAAATCCGATTTTTATCTATAAGCATATAATCTTTTACTTCTTAAAGATATCTCATAACCATTTTGGAGACTGTTTCCACCAAAATTTGGCATAAACACTCAATAGAGATTTTGTAGAGAAATAAATGAAGAATAATAAATAAAAACAGAGGAAACAAGCAATTTAATAACATAAAATAAGCAATAACAAGAGCATAATGATTTATAGTGGTTCGACGTTGTAAGCCTACGTCCACTTTGGAGAAATAATTTTATTAATCATTTGAATTGCTGAGTACAGAGGGATGGATCGGAGTAGAACCCTTAGTTTCCAAAAAATTATAAAGCAACAAGTAGCGTAAAGATCCTGAAAATTAACATTCAAGTCAGAAGACGACGAAATATCTTCTTGAAATTTCAGCAGTGGAGTCTCCAGATCCAGAAGAAGTCATAGTATCGATCGCAGGTCCCACATCATTTATAATAACGATCGGCATCGATCGTTCTATGAGCTCCTTTTGGCATGCGATTGATATGGTGGGCTCCACTCTTTAATATATTGATGTTCCCAAAGTTTCATATGTATTCGAATTGTAGATTTTGAGATATCGATCGTTTTCCGCTGAGTTAAACAGTAATATCGATACGATAAGATCCATATTTGGTGAATATGGATCGTACCCGATCCATTTTAGTAAATGGTGTATTTTCATATTTTGAGTGTTCTATTAAGTTTCTTCCGCTTTCGCTTCACCGCTGCTTCATATAATCATTTGTGCCTGATCTTTAGGGTTCATGATCGTTAATCTGACGTGTCAATCTTGATGACAGCCAAATCTAACTTGTCCAGTCATTTCGGGTATACCCGGGCTAAAAGGCTGGATAACACTTGCCCATTAAAATACGTCTTGTTTCAATATGATGTGCTTTGAATTGATAAAAGTTAGTGTCATCAGAAAGGAATCCATTCAATTTTCTGAATAGTAGTTATCCCTTTGATGAATTGTTTTCCTTGAAGAGTCCCATCTCTTTCTGTTTGACATGATGATTGGTCAATTTCCAATAGTATAAATTCTAGATCACATCTTGATGGTGATCATTTAAATCTTCGTTCTAGTGAGTTAATAGGCTTTGGTTGTCTAGTTCAAATCTTCCTCCAATTAATACAAGTGAGAATTCAATTTCTATCGATTTTAAGAAATCAATTTTTTGGACATACACTAGAACGTATACGTATTCATCCCTAACTCTCAATTACGATTGCACGTTCACGGGTCATTGTCAACTTTCCGCATATGTTTTAGATTGATCGGAATGAGTCCATCAATAGTGGATCATACTTTATCCATTTCTAGTATAGATCGGGTCAATTCCGTTGATATTGGGTCATGTCTGATCGTTTTTTAAAGAAAATGATGGATCGTTCCAAAGCCATTAGTTTTGGATCGTACATAATCCAAGTATATGTTGAACGAACCAATTACACTGCATATTAAAGAGAAGGATTGGTATACATCCATCATAGTATGATCATAACCGATCGTTTCTTAGTTTAGTCATTTGATTGAATCGTAGGTTAAGAAAGATGGATCGATGCAAGATCATCATAAAATGATCGTATCCAGTCACTTATTGGTTGGATTCTCCATTGAACTGCAAACTTCAATGGTTCGTATTGCTTCCTTCATATATATACTTAGATACTTAGATTATTCTCCCCACTTTATTTCATTAGCAAGAGTATACTAACCGAACCAAAAAGAAAATAAACTCTATCATCTTCCTCCCCTTCACTTCCGATCTAAATTCTCGGATCCAAAATCGTTTCCCAAACGTTATCCATCTCTTAACCGATCATTTCCTTTACTATATCCACCATCACTACCTCCATCTCCTTAGATCTTGTTTTATAATTGAATCCAAATCGCCTTTGCTCTTTAATTTTTGACATAGGTAGGTCGAACTTCTCTTACTTGTAATAATTTAGTGACGAGATGATGGGATCTCGTTCTAGTTTGCATAATTCAGGTCATGGTGGTTCGATCAATCATAATAGAGGAGGAAATGGTGACGTCGGGTTAAGCTGTTTATGTTGGTGTAATGGTTAAGGTGGCACTTGTGTTTTGAAATGGAAGACGATGTCAAGTTTTTGGAAATGATGATAGAGCAATTGAAACGATCGTGGTTGTACCAATCGTTTGTTTTAATGGTCGAGGGTGGAAGATCAATTCTATAAGATTGTTCCTAGAGTTCTAAAATATGGATTGTTACCGATCATCTTGATGGATTGGTACTTGAATAAATGAAAAGAAATTGGATCGATCGTCTTCTGGTAGGGCTTTGGCCGATCATTTTTTTGGGATCGGTGGTTGGAGATTTCAATTGAAGTGAAGTGTGGAACCAGAGCTGAAGGTTGGATCGATTGCAACGATCAATATGGATAATGATCAGTTAGAGTTGCTAGAATGACCGGTTGTGAAATGATCGTGTAGAAACGATCAGTTATGCGCATTGGGATAGATCGGTCGTAACATCAATAACGATCGGTTGTTGGTTTAACTTTGATGAATATACTTAAAGTCCTCAAATCCTAGTTAGAACTTTGTGATGAGCTTCAACCTTGAACGCTTGAATGGTCGTACATGACTTGCATATGAAATGGAATGCTATTCAGACGTATATGTCAATCGAACTGTGGAATGAACTTGACTAACCTTTTGCATATTTATATTTGTTGCCTATGCCTTGGATAGATTTTTGAAGCTCATCCACTCCCAAACGCACAATTCGAACTTTAACATGCCAACAACTGATCCCAATGCTTCGACTGAATCCTTAGCCAATGATGTAGAGAATCGGTTGAGACAGTCAGTAATGGCCGTCACTCCGATTAAAGCCCTAAGTCTCATCATGGTCATAAACTATTTTTCAGTACATTGCAGGACATTGCACTAGTCTGCACTAGCACACACTTTGCATGGGAAAACGGGTTATTTTTTCTAATGATGATTATCTACTGAGTTTAGTAGTTATGGGTTCCAAACGCTCAGAACGTTTAGCTGCTATGTCTTCTGGACAGTCTTCACAGCATAACAATACAAGTACCGAATCGAGCTCTGCAACTGCTTCCGATAAACACTTTCCTGGACATCATGCTGAACAACCGAAAAGTTCATGTCCATTACTCGGCCTTTTCACTGTCATTACTGTCCTTCTAGCAGAAGTGATAGACCCTGCTCCCGACACCCTAGAAGATGTGATATTTTTGGAAGATCCGGAGGGTTTTGTGGCTTCGAAAATTAATGAAGTCTCTCTCTGCAGAATTTATGCCCGATACAGAATCCCATTTGATGACGTGCGAGTCCTGACTTGGAATGACAGAGCTCATATGCCCCTTGAGGGATTCACTACATGCAACAAATTTATGTGTTGGGTAGGATGCGTCACGCCCTTCAATTCATTTATCTGAGAGATGCTATATCTTATGAGGTTAGCACTAGCACAACGGCATCCAAATGGTTATGCCTTGCTTAACTGTACTTACATGGCATTTATGGAGTTTTTATTTCGTCCTCCAACTCCTGAAGAATTCGATTCCTTTCACTTTCAAGCAACAAAAGGAAAGCCATTTGTTCATATTTCTCGAGTTGGCCAAGAAGTGCCAGATCCTGACTAGTACTTGGAACAAATTGAGCGCTTTCAAAAGCGAGTGGTTTTATATTCACTACCCGCCCGGCTTTGCCAAACGGTGGTTAGAAAGACGTAAGTATCACTCCTTATTTAATTTCTTGAGCTCTTATATCCAGGTTGTATCCTGAACTAAGTAACTTTTCTGGTTTATGTAGGCTCTTATCCATGATCCAATGGAAAACAATACATAGATGTGGTCTTGGCTCTCAAAAGGGTTCCATCGGAAGATACAGACATTAAGAATCTCCTTACTGATGAATGACTCATTACCTACTATCTGATGGAAGAGGGTCGTAGCATAGGGTTACCGATCACTACTAGAGTTACAATGACTGAGTAGCTAGATGCGAATGATAATGAAGGCCATTAAGCTGATCCTGTCATGCCCCCAGTTGAGGGGGCTCAGGAAGCTACCGATAAAGATGCAGCAGGAAATGTGGGTGACGACCCCGGTGGCGATGACGCGGGTTCTAGTTTTAGGGCTGTGGTCGGATCCTCACAAACCTCACAGTCCCCCGCTCTCGAAAAAAGGAAAAAGGAAGAAACTTGTTTGTAGGTTCCCTAAAAGTTGCCTCATCAAATAGCCTAAGCTACTCCTCAAGTAATTCTGGATCAATCCGCTTCTCAAACTTCAAAGCACTTGGACAAAACATTTGAGGCATTATTTGATCTTCCAATACCGGATGACATTGATGTCTTTCATTTTACTGACATGAGTGTCGACGGATCACCTTTCAGAGCTGGGGTTGGAATCCCTTCTACCTGTATGTAAAGCTTCAATAGCTGGTCCGTTATGGGGACACAAGGACACGCATGTTCACACGCACTTTAGAATATCGCATTGCACTTACCTCGTGTCCTTCAATACTTAGAGCTAATTCATTCTTTGTCTTTCTTTGCAGAAACAATGGTGAGGAAGAAGCACATTTTCAGTCTCTACAAAAAATATCATGCCAGAATCCTGGTTCTCGTTCGAGCCCATACCGGTAAGGTAGTATTTGTGAATACAACCCTAGTTATCGCTCCAGTCGGGATCGGGATTACCAGAATAGAGGTGACAGAGACAGGTCTTCCCATGATAAACATCGATCCTAGTCTAGATCTCCTCCTCCTAAAGATTCTTAAAGGCAATAAGATCGTCGCGACGACGTCCCTCCTATTGACACCTCTCGTGGTCTCCCTTCCACTTCAGTTTCTTCACGGTCCGTTGTTCCATCTCATCCGTAATGACCTAGTGATCGTCGGCGTCATAGTGAGAATGATGTTCACCATTAAAGTCGGGCAAAGAAAGCGCTGACACCAAAGTTGTCACTGAAGCTCATCAAGTCGATGCTATCGGTCGTATGGCCCAACTAAAGTCGGATTTTCCAAATGTATGTCTCGATGGATTTTTCTTTGTACCTAATCTTAAGAAAGTTCCTAAAAAAGTCCAGCAAATGAATGTGGATTGTGTGAATGATATCCACGAGCAGTATAATGAGTAGATGAGAGCGGCGGAGAGGATTTCTAACTTATCTTGGGAGAGAGCGGTAGAGATTGAGAAATTATAATGTCAAGAGGCCTAGGACAGACGGATTGTTGAAATTCTAACCAATGAGTTAGAATCTTCAAGGAGCTCATAGGCAAAAGTCAAGAAAAAAGCAGAAATGAACATCAAGGCACTTGAGGATAAGAAAGCCAGGCACTTCGCCAAGGTTGAAGTGCTCCACCATCGGAACCATAAAATGGTGTTATAAAGGAATGCGGTCTAAAGAAGTGCAGCTAAATACAAAACTAAGTTTGAGCACAAATCCAAAGATAAAGAGGAAGCACTGAAAATCGGCTAGGACGCATGTGATGTATTGGTTACCGTCAGGCTTGAAAGGGACATGGCTGTTGAAAAAGTCAAAGACATTGATGCCCTCGTTAAACGAGAAGTGGAGGTCGTGAAAGAAAAGGCCTAGGAGGAGGTTATGGAAGAACTAGATTCATTACTAATTCTCTACAACGCCAACGTCCTGAAGCACAAAAACTTGGAGTGGCTCTGGGGTGACTACCCTTACCATCTTGTACGTGCTTGGGAGTATCTTGTTCAGGAGGAGAAAAAGGGTCTCGGCACAAAAAAATCAATCTGATGAGGCTAGAAGGCGAGATTCTATTGGGTGACGAACCCAAGGTTCTACATAAAACTCAGCTTATACACCAAAAAGAGCACGCCACAACCTCTCAGCATAAAGCTGGTGAAGGTTCCGAATCTGTGTCACACCATGTCGTAGATGATCAGAATCCGATGACCCAAGATATTCCCATCAACACTATGGATTCTTCTATTGAGACTGGTTACAATCCGAAGAAGCCGCATATTGCTGCATCTAGTGGGCTCTCCCCAATTATGGAAGGAGGTTTCGGTGGCACTCCGACTCACATAAGGGACCAATCTGGAGAAGGTATTTCATTAAACTCACATGTCCTTCAGAAAGCTGGAGTGTCCCCGATCGATATATCTAATATCTTTAGTTATGTTTCCTCAGCTTTAGATCTGTCGGTTGCAGTTCCACCTCTTTCTCGAGAATCTCAACCAGGACCTTAGGTGCCTACAACGGAGTTTGTTATTATCACGGGTTCGGCAACGACCAAAGATGTCCCGGAAGAGGAATCTTTTATGATCGACGAGCACTTGGTGGACACTTTGTTGAGGAAACAAAGTGATCCATGTCAAGAGATTCCAGTTGATGATGACGTTGTGATTACTAGAGCTTCCCAATCCTTGTCAGGTCCCTTTATACAAGAAATGGCACCGAAATACGCAGCGGTCGTTGCCCTTGAGATGAAAGTCAAGTAGGAGAAAATGGAGATCTTTCCCCCTCCTATCTCCATCATTTTGCCTAGAGAAACTTTGGATGCTTCCGCTCTTCAGCCAGAACCTGCTCAAGATGCACCTACCGGGCCAACCCAGACTACTTCGATGAAAGGCCAAGGAAGTGGGAAGAGAGGAGAGAAGAAGAGTGGGGAAAGTTCGAGTGAAATCTACACCGATTCCAAGAAGAAGAAAAGGAAGCCAAGGAGGAAGTGATTCTTTGCGTACACTCATGCTCCCAAGTCTTGTGGGTTTTGTTGGCTGAATTTGCATGGGATCGGCCTCCGTTTTTGAATTATTTTGCTATGGATACTTGTACTTAACTTTCCAAGCTTATGTAAATAAAGGTCTTTTACTTTTGTCGAACTTTTGTATGAATTTGCTTAAGTAGTTGAACTATTACATTTTTCATTCAATGTACTTGTAATTCGTCGCTCATTGATCCAAATGATAATTTGTTAATTTTACAAGGCCTCCATATGGTC
Organism: Allium fistulosum; assembly: GCA_030737815.1. Lineage (NCBI taxonomy): Eukaryota > Viridiplantae > Streptophyta > Magnoliopsida > Asparagales > Amaryllidaceae > Allium > Allium fistulosum. The sequence goes on along the minus strand of CM060902.1, from coordinate 789,091,030 downwards.
GTGGCCTCAATTAGTACTAGACACTGGGCTCAAGCTCTAGTATTACGCTGTCGTATTCAACAATTTAAGTGATTATACTCCTGCCTCAGTTCTTGGGTTAAAGGAGTTAGATAGTGGATGGTCGAATTCCATCTACAGCGAATTTATACTCCTCTTGTTGGTTTCAGGTCGAAGTTTATGGAATATTGAGTGGTCGAACCACACTCATTTATTTGTTTATACTCATATCTACACTCTAGTATAAGAGTTAGTTGGCGAGTGATCGAATTGCACCCAATTTGTGTTTATACTTCAGTCTATACTATGGGGACTTAGAGTTATTTCGGAAAATAGTCGGACCGTACTTTCTTTAATTGACCGGTTTGCCCTCAAGTCCATGGTTTGACTTAGTGAGCAATTGATCATGTCACGATTACTTTTGATTCTTGTATGTCCCATTGCTTAGTGGGATTAACTTGATTATTGGATGGTCAAGTCACATCCATTTCTCATTAGGTACTCCGTCCATCAGGTTGTGAGCGAAAATCATCGAATGGATGGTCGGACTACGTTCACTTTGTTTAGTTCAGTCATGAACTTGTGTAATCAGGTGGCTCCAAACTCTGGGAACCTGCATGGACATGTCAATATTTGTTAATCGGGTATCGTAACTAATATGTAATGCTAAAGTAATCATAGATATTAAAGAAATTTTGAACTTTATTTGCCAAATGGAAAGAAATGACATAATTTGTCTTATTACATATCTGGAAAATCAAACGCTAAAGCAAATTCGAAAATTGAATACAACTGAATGAAGAAGAATAAACTAAGTGAAATAGCATCGTAAATGCTCGCTATTCCATGCCCTTGGGAGTGTAACGCCATCAACAGTCGCTAACTTGAAAGTTCCTTCTCCAAGCCTCTATTCAATAACGTACGGTCCTTCCCAAGTAGGATTCATGTATGAAGGGATAGGAAAAACCCGTTTCAAGACGAGATCATCGATTTCAAAAGTCCTAGGTTGGAATTTAGTGTTGTAGTATCGGGCGACTCGACATCAATGTGTGGCTACCCTCAAATCAGCTTCTTCGCGCTTCTCATCTACTAAGTCTAGAGATTCTAAGAGGAGATCGCTATTTGTTCTGGGGTCGTAGTAGGTCACTCGATGAGAAGGGACTTTGAGGTCAACATGAATGATGGCTTCGAAGCCATAAGTAAGAGCGAAGGAGTATGGCCAATCGCAGACTTGTGGGTGGTTTTGTAAGCCCATAATTCTGTTGGGAGTTCATCCACCCACTTGCCTCTAGCCTTTTCAAAACGTTTCTTTAGAATGGACTCTATGATTTTGTTCACAGCTTCGATTTGTTCATTTGCTTGAGGGTGAGCAACTGTCGCGAATCTCTTTTCAATATGATTCTGACGGCAGAAGTCTTTGAATTCAGCGGTGTTTAATTGGTTTCTATTATCAGTAACAATGGTTCGTGGAAGGCCAAAACGACAGATGATGTTCCGGACCATGAAGTTGATTACTTTCTTCATCGTGATCTTGGTTAATGGTTCTACTTTGGCCTATTTAGTGAAGTAATCAACTGCTACGATGGCGTACTTCGCACCACCTTCAGAGATCGGTAAGGAACCAATAATCTCTATGCCCCCATATGGCAAACGGCCATGCACTGGCCATTTGTGTAATTTTCGATAGTGGAGCTCTCGAAACTTTTGCACACATCTGGTATTGTCGCATCGCTTAGCGTAATCAGCAGCATCTCGGTTGAGAGTTGGCCAGTAATACCCATAATGGGGTATTTTCTTTGCTAGGGTTTGCCCTTCGGTGTGATCGCCACATTCCCCTTCATGAACTTCCCTTAGGACTTGTTGTATTTCATCATGAGCAATACACCAGAGCACGAGAACGAAAAAACCCTTTCTATACATGACTCCTTCCTGAATGATATATCGTGAAGCTTTGCGAAGGATTTGTCATCTTTCATTTCTTCATTCGAGAAGGACTTCCTGTAGCAAATAATCTTTAATCAGAGTCATCCACGACCCGTTCTCAGGCTCCGTCTCTAGTACCCAGTCGGTTTCCATCTGGTTTATACTCGGAGCGTCTAGTACTTCGAATGGAACCAAGCCCATTTGTTATGCATCTCTTGTGCTAGCAAGCTTTGCCAATGAGTTGGCCTCTTTGTTTTGATCTCGGTGAATGTGCGTGATGTCATAATACTCAAAGTCAATCAATAGCTCTTGGACTCGGATAAGGTATGGAGCGAGTCGTTTTCCTTTAGCCTGATAATTTCCCCTAACTTGGTATACCACAAATTGGGAATCACAAAAGATTTCAAGAGATTTTCTTCCTAGTTATCTAGAAAGTTTGAGTCCAGCAATCAGAGCTTCATACTCAGCTTCGTTGTTCATTACATGGAAGTCAAGCTTCAAAGCGTAGCAAATTGATATATCCTTTGGAGTTACTAGCACGACTCTGGATCCAAAACAACAAACATTGGATGCTCCATCCGTATACATTTTCCACCAAATGGTATGGGCTCCACCGCTCTTTGGGAGATCATCCTATGTAGTGAATTCTACTCTAAAGTCCGCCAGTGCCTATTCCTGGATGACTCTCTGAGGGAGATAAGTGATGTCGAATTGGCTCAGTTCGATGTTCCACTTCAATTACCTCCCAAACGTCTCAGCTCATTGTAAGATCTGTCATAATGGCAGATCGGTGTAAACGTTGATGGGATGAGCCTGAAAATAGGTGTGGAGTTTACGTAAAGAAATCAACAAGCAGTACGCCAATTTCTCTATCTTCGGATAGTTCCTTTCAGCTCATGTTAATCGCTTGCTAAAACAATAGACCTGTCTCTAGCTTCGATTCTCCTCACGAAGCAGTCCGGCACTTATAGCGTGTACCGACACAACTAAGTAGATATACAAATCTGCGTGATTCACCGCGTTGACAAGATGGGAGGTCCCTCTAAGTGGTTCGCCAAAGTTTGGAATACGTCTTCACACACCTGTGTCCATTCAAAGTTCCTTCTCCCTCTTCTAATTAGGTCGAAGAACGGAATGCTTTTATCCGTGGCTTTGTAAATAAACCGACTTTGGGCGGCATCCTTCATATTTAGGCTTTGTACTTGTTTGATAGTCTTTGGCGCTTGGATGTTGCAAATTGCTTGAATCTTCTCGAGATTAGCTTCAACTCTACGAGCATTAACAATGAAACCCAAGAATTTTCCTGATGCAACACCAAAGGAACATTTTAGAGGATTGATCTTCGTTTTGTAATATCAAAGGATATCAAACATCTCTGCTAAGTCTCTAATGTGGTCGCTTGATCATCGTGACTTCACAAGCTTATCATCCACATATACCTCCATGTCTTTCCAATCTGATCTTTAAACATTCGATTGATCAGGCACTGATGAGTTGCTCTTGCATTCTTCAGTTCAAATGGCATTGCCACATAGCAATACAATCCCACTTCGGTAATAAAGCTAGTGTGCTCCTGGTCGGGGATGTGCATCGTGATTTGATTATATCTGAAGTACGCATCCATGAAAGATAGCAACTTGTGTCCTGTAGTTGAGTCCACCAGCAGGTCGATCCTTGGAAGGGAAAAACTATCTTTCAGGCATGCTTTATTTAAGTCCGAATAGTTAACGCACGTTCGCCACTTTCCATTTGCCTTTCTCACAAGTACAGATTGGGTACCCATTTAGGGTAGAGGGTGTCATGAATAAACCCATTGTATTTGAGCCTATCCACCTCCTCTTTAAGGACAGTGGATCTCTCTGGATCCATGCCATGCCTTTTCTGTTTCACCGAGATATGCCTTGGGTAGATATTTAATGCGTGGCTTGCAATGGCAGGCGAGATCCCACACACATCAAAGTGGGTCCAAGCAAACACATTGAGATTCTCTCGAAGAAAACCAGCAAGTTCCTTCATCATCGGGTTGTTGAGCCATGATCCGATGTTTAGGACACGCGATTGGTTATCGTGGCTGACCGTGATGTTAATTGTCAGCTTAGCCAGTGCAGCCTTGGTTTCTTTGGGCTCCTCCTCATCATCCCTCAGATCTGTTTCTTTATAGAACCGAGTGTGGCACCTGAGCCAAGGCCCAGGCATTGGTTGTCAATCTACAGTAGCTTGGATGCGGAGAGACTTGTCTACACTCTTACCTTTCTTCTTCCATTGAGTGTCCCTCAACTTAGCCATATAGCAGGCATGTTCGGTCGCCTGAACTCCATGAATAACTCCCACGCCATTATCAGTCAGGAATATTAAGGTAAGACACATAGGGGCAATGGCTGCCCGGAATTCAGTAAGGGCCGATCGACCCAAAAAATATTATATGGAGAGTCCACATCCAACACAATAAATGGCAGCATCCATACTCTCCTACAATAGCCTTCTCCTAACTCCACCGATCAAAGCTTTCGACTTAGATGCTTTACCTTACTTTTCTAATTGAAGTATAACCCAAAGTTTTTGAAGGAGTTGTCCAAAATTCCAGTGTATAGGGCTTGGTCACAGGTAGACTAAAATTATGATTATACACCGAATGGAATATATGTTTGTATACAGATAGGTTATTACTGAGCCTGAAAAACCATTAGGATCAGGAATACCTGGGAGATGATTAACGGATTGTAGATCTTTTACAATATGAACAACAAGAGCACGAGTCCCCAGGCAACCAAATTGTAGATCTAAGCTATCCGTTTTTGCTAATTACTCCTTAATGATGATTTAGGCTAGTTTTAATATGGAAAAGAGGAGTATTGATATAAAATAGATTAACGGATGTTTAGACTTGTTTAGTGAAGTGGGAAAAGTGATTAGATTTGTCCCATCACCCCCTAATAGGCACAAATCCCGAAGTGGGTTGATGAGCTTAAGTTTGGGCTGGACTAATTACCCACTAATCTGGTCAACAGCAGTCTAAACTTAATACAGTCTTATCTCATAAATGGTAAGTTCGTTTTTCTATTATGACTACTCTACCGAAAGAGAAACCATCATCTCGATATAATGGAAGTGGTTTCATATCCTAATTCAGGTTCTATTAAAAGTTATAGGTTTTGCAATATTTTCTAGATCAAAACCGTCTGATAATAATTCTAAAAATGAATAATGTCCCTAGTAGTCATTTCTTTAAATTATAGAGTCATATGATCTCAATGAAATTAAATAACATTACCTTACGATTCTTCGATACGTAAAATACGGATCATTTACAATATGACATTTATTAGTGGTCGCATCAAGTTACGAAAGATTGTCGTTATAAATATATCAAGTATTATTTATGGAATAATAGCTGCTTTCAGCGGTGACTGAACGTAGGTATTGTTTTATTTTAAGATGAATATTATGAATATTCATTATAAGATAAATCTATAGTGATTGTATCATAACAAAAGTGATGCATTAAAAAATACGGAATTATATGAATTTTTACAATTTTGGAATATAGAATAAGTCGTATTTTTAAGAAATAATTCTTTGATTGTATGATTATAAATCATATGATACTAGTAAATTATATATCGGACGATTAATGGAAAAGCACCCCATCAGTGTGAGTGAATAAGGAGTCAACAAACTCTTCGAATTGATACATATAAAGATTGATACATATAGATGTATGCAGTCGAAGGTCTACTGAAACCAAAAAAGATCCTCTTACTTCATTAAATTCACTAATGAATTACCTTAGAAACAAATATGTGTGTTAATGATAAGTTTACAGAGTATAAAATGGAAGTAGAAAAATAAAATGTGAAGGAAATAAATGAATTCAATTGGTCAAATAGGTGAGTGTATTGGAAAAAATTCCTAAAGTACCTAAAAATGAATAAGATACAATCTCAAAAGTTACTCCTTCCTCTGATACATAATGATATATCGATAAGGAGTAATAGAACTTTATTAGACAAAGCACAACTAATAATGAGTGAAGTTGAGTTAACTTCTTTCAATAAGAACATATACTTCAATGTAAGTACATAGCAACACAACAAAAAAGACTTTTCACAGCGTTTCAAAACAGTTGTAAAATCATTTCGAGCGTTATGAAGATTACACATGTTGTAATAAGTTTATATCCTATAATAGCACTTTCAAAAATGCTGCCAAAAGTAGTCCTTTCACATCAGTTTTCCCAATGCAATGTTTGAATTTTTGCAGTGTTTTTACCTTGTCATATTAGAATTTATGTAGCTATTAGAATTTATGTAGCATTTTAAAACAATGTAAAAACCTTTCAGGTCATTTTGGAAACCACCGTGTAATGACATGTTAATAGTTGGCTCCAATTCTATAACAGCACTTTCTAAAATGCTCCTAAAGATAATTAATTGCTTTTATACGCTGCTACAGATATTTAACCGTGTTTTTAAACACAATTAAAACTTTTAAAGCATTTAGATGTTTGCTATTTTATTACGTAATTTAAAAGAAAACGTTTACATTTATTTAAATGTGGATTAGTCAATTCAAACAGTACTAATATAAAACATTTGACAATCTAAGCACATTATATATTAAACATAATCCAAGTTACACCGAATTCATGCACCAAACAACTAATGGTTATATATTACATTTAGTACGAAATGGTTTAAAAATACATGATATCACCATAAATATTCTACAAAACTTGCCAAGGTAGTGAAATGTCATGACGAAAGAGCTTTCCTTCCAAAGTCCACGCCCTACAAGGTAAAATAAACTGGAACATAAGTAGAAGCTAGCAAGCCAGGTTTAAAATCAAATTATTATTGATAGTCGTATTATTACTACTATCATTATTGTTTACGAGAGAAGGACAGACGGCGAGAACAAGGGCATATTTGGTATTTCAAAAAGACACGGTTGAAGTCTATTTAATGAATTCTCATTATTAGTAGTAGAGATATATATATTACTACAACAATTAATCTTTTATAAAATTATTTATTTTTTATAAAACTTAGTTATTTTTTATAAAACTGGGTTAATTTTTCTGAAACTTTGTTGACTTAATTAAATATTTATGAAATTTGGTAAATTTAAAGAAATTCGGTTAAATTTAGTATTATGTTTTGAATTTTAAAACATTAATATCAAATCTGTGTTTTGTTATAGCTCTATCATTCTTTAAGTTGAAAGTTGCTTGTTGATTTTTTTACATTTTTCCCATGGACTGGAAAGCTCACATCATATTATAGAGCAAACTATTATGGGTATGCACTTACCAAAGGATTATCAACAACATTGACTAAGTGCTAAATATGGTTGCAAGTTTTATCAGGAGTTTAACAATTAGGGTTGAAGATGGACAGTTTATGGGTTGAAGATAAACTCTACTGCAAAACCAATATAAGATATATTTTGAACAAGCTCAAAGCAATAGCGAAGGAAGCAAGCAAATTTATTCAAAAAAAGTAGAACATGGATTACATTCTCGACTGCATGTTACCCCTATTAACCAAGTATGCTAAACTTCAAAAATTTAAATCCACCATACCTTTAAAAGCAGTGGTGTTGCATGCTGAGTCTATGGTATGCCCTGCTAAAGGACTTGAAAAGAAGTTCATGATAATGCACCTTGCTCGCTACCTCCTATGTACACTGCTAAGTAGCTTAAAACAATGAATACCAGAAAGGCCAATGTGATGAAGCAACTGGAAATATAGGAGCAGAAGTACTGGAAAAGCAATAAGAACTAGTACCTGCTAACGCAACTACATGTCAACGAAGTTCATCTCAATTGCTTAGTCTATTTGCTCGGTAGCAGCTTAGAGCTGCATTCATCAAATCAACAAGCACTCTACAGTGTTGATCGGCCTTACACAGAAGTTTCATTCTACATTGATTTAGTTCCATCCCCATTACTGTCTTGGACAATTTTGATCTGCACTCTATTGTTGCACTGTAGCTCCTACTGATTCTGTCTTTCTCAGCCTAATTTTTGTAGACAATGAATAACCTACTTTATTATAGCTACTACCATGACTAAATAGTTTATTAGCAAGATTTGTTAGCTCATAGTAAGGCTGGACACTGCTGTTGCTGCATATTTGAGTATCATGTTATGCACTCTTGCTGCAGTTGCGGCATATTTGAGTCACAGCAATATATTTCAAATACACCATTTTAGAAACTGTATTACTTCACCTCGGTTTGTTTCAGATACAACCTGATCTAGTCACCATTATTTATCAGAACTCCGCAGTTAGCAAGACCTATTCCTCGATTCTACATGACTTTCATGTATTGTAGACGGAAATTATTAGATAAACAAACTGAAAAGTTACATGGCTCCTGAGCTTTTGATTACTTCCTCCAAGTGCTATTAACTGCACACTGAAAATATATAAGATGATGAATTTAGCATATATACAATATAGGTTAAGAAACTAGGTAGAAGATTAGATTAGTGATACCAAATTTCAATATGTATGTTGTACTGTTTGCTTTGCATGGTTTCTCATATCCTTTCTAGTGAAAGCAATTAGATCTTTCTGTGGCCCTGTAATAGAAAGAGTTTCCGACTTATATGTTCCAAATATACCTATATAACAGTTTCATGAAAAAAAAAATGAAGGATTGTTAGCTTACATCATGCTGATGGAAGCAGCAATAGTTTTATCCTATGGCCACGCCTACAAGGATCACATATTGAATGTATCCGCATAGCTTCACCTTAATTCCACCTGTTTTCATTAGTATATTTAGAAATATGAAACTGCATTTTCTATCTACAGGCCAACAACTTCATATTTTCATTTGCTAAAGACTTTTTCTTTTTACCATTTCTGTGAAAAAACATGCTAACTCATAATTATCCTCATCCACTTGTTAATAATTTGAAGTGGCCTAATATCAATTTCTCAAAAAAAATTGTTTGTATTTACATATTTCTTTCTCGTCAACTTTATTTTACATTAGGATGAATCCGTGCTTCGCACTCAGATCTGCCGTCAAAAACATTAAAGTACTATAGTGCAAAGATGGAAATGATATGCATAGCCCATATTTAATTGATTGTTTTGTAAATGATAGTATATTACTTTCTGAATATTTAGGAATTTAATGACATGCAATAAATGTTAATTAATAAATATATAAAAACTACTATAATACTAAACAACTATGCTCATTGAGCACACGGTCATTGAGCACATTAGAACCCAGAGCTATAAATGTTGCAAATGTCAGGTGATTGAAATAAATAAATTCTATTCATGTGTCAGGTGATTGAAAATAAACCAAAAGAAACAGCATCTCACCAGTAAACAGGCAAAGCTGAATAAAATGGCCACGTAATGTTTCTATTACAAACAAATCATATGCAGAGCATAAACGTACAGCCATACAGAATGATTAAAAACTATTAAATCTTGACAGAACCAAACGAAACAAAAGGCCGTTGAATTTAGTAACGAAAAAACTTGAGTTCTGTATTACAATGACATCTGAACGTAAAATTTTATATACCAAGTAGAAATACCACATCCATGTATCTTGATATCGTTGCCTGAAGCCTTGAGCCCAAGAAACAAAAGTAAAAAATTTCTTTTATGCAATCAGCCCACAAATAACCTCCGCTAATAGCATACTACGAACAGCATGAGCAACATAGAAGATAATACATGTTAAACGGGAATATGATGATGATTACATATACGACAAATTTTTGAAGTAGACCAGTTTTCGAAACAATTTTGCGATTGGTGCTGGTTTGAAAACTTTTTTTTTTTGCGGTTGGTACGTACGACAAAATGCCTCGGACGGACGAGGCACATACGGCGGTGGTCGTTCAAGCTTAGTTCTATCAAGAAGCGACTTGATAATTTCTTTGATGTTCAAACACTTACCTTTTACTCGATCTTCATCTGCAGAATCTGCAAGAACATCATCAACTTCATTTGAAATGAGGTACAGCCCTTGAATCTAAAAAAAAAAGTATTGACGCAAGTAAGTAAAGCTAGTTTAAAGAGTTAAGATATGAAAACTTATAAACACGTACCAAGTCGCGTTCCACTGGTCTCCATGGAACATATCTAGGCAACCTACTAGACGATACTTAAAGAACAAATCGTCGCGTTATATGCCAGTACCAACTGTAGTATTGTTCGATAGTGATTCTTGGTACGCATTCAACTTGAACATGGTCCAACATGTGATCCCATCTTGCTACATACATGTTATACAAATCTATGTTCCAACCATGTGGGAAAATTTGTCCGGCTGCATCTGATATATGCTGATGAATGTCAAATTGTCTCATCACTCTGTTTGGGTAGTGCATGGCCACTTCGCTAGCAAATGATCGAGGTTCTTGAATACGAAGTCTGTTCACCATCCAAGCAAACTGGCGGCAAATCATGTACAATCTCAGCCGTGTTTGACATCCAATCAACATTATGATGCTCCATAACATCGAGTTCATTGCGATAGAATGTGGGATGACGGGCTGGATTATCTCTCCAACGTCTATCTCCAGTCCATCTACAATCAATGAACAAAATAATGTGTGAATATTGTACTAAAACATAAAATTTTCAATAGAAATTACTATTCGTTTTTACCTGGCCCCATAAGGTAATCCAGGGACGACATTGGCATGAACATTTGGACGACCAATAGAAATACGCGTCCATGACCATACTTGCACATTATCAGTGTTAAAAAAGGTCTTTTCAAATATTAGTACACTTATAAGTCAAAATTGACATACCTGCAAAATGACTAGGTAACCTACTAACCTGTTCGACTTCCTTAGTGCCACATTATCCAACTCCTTATATAATACGCATAAACCACGCTACCCCATGAATAACCAGAAATAGTGGCAAAGTCTTGTAGCATGTACAATCATTTGACACTTACTCGAACCCTTCGAATGGTTTGAAAAAGGACGGGATGTTATAAGAAGCAATATAACAGCCAGTGTGAACTGTTCTAACTGCTCAACAGATGAATCGACAGTAATCTTTCGACCAATTATAAGGTCATTTATCCATCTGACCTTCAACTCTCTTCTGTTAACCACCGCTTCTTGGGGTGGAATTTCACCAAGCAAACGATGACAAACATCATCGGCGTCCATGTTACCACCGTAATTCAGAACGGCACCTTATATAGGAAGGCCGAGCAAAATAGAAACATCTTGCAAAGTAATTGTCATTTCTCCAACTGAAAAATGAAAAATGCAAATCTCAGGTCTCCATCTATCGCATAATGCTGTCAGTAAAAACCTATCAAATTTGATATACTTTATTTGCATGAAATACAAGAAGTCCGCTTGATGAAGTAATTGTTGAACTCAGTGATCATCAACCATCTCCATCAGATCTTCAAAACTCTATGAATGATCCAGACAGTCTACGAGTTTCACTCTACAAAACAAAGAATTATAACGTATAGTTAATTCAAAATGCTAAAAATCTTAAACTATTTACTATATTTACAAATAAAAAATATTACCCTCATTAATTGTTTAAAATTTGTGCGGTGATTATCTTGCAAATATAGCACGGTACCATCAACGGGTCCGCTTTCCGGTTTTACAAAGTTCATGCAACAAAAACCCAACTTTTTAACATCGTTTACAATAAATGATTGTTCAACTCTATGAATTGGATCACTAACACATAGAACATGCTAATTGGTAATGTTTCTAGCAAATATAAACAAATAATACGCAAATTAGAAATTAATAAAAAAACTAGGATTTAGAGATTACCAAAATCATATTGTATTGAAGAAGATTACGCTTACATTGTTATAGATTTGTTTCTAATCGAAGATTGATGAAAAAAAATTTACAATTTGAGAGAAATTGATAGAAAAAACCAAGAATTGGGTTGCTGCTGCATTTGCATGGCAGGCAGCATTAACCTGTGCATGCACAATAAAAAATAAGGGGCGCAACTCATAGTTGCGCAAAGGATGAAATTGAAATTATCTGGCTGGGCGCAACTAAGAGTTGTGCCGATGCAAAAATGAAATATTTAGGTGCAACTATGAGTTACGCCTGTAAGAAAAAACAATTTGCGCAACTCATAGTTGCTCCAATAATGTAATTACTATTATTTGACTTGACACAACTAAGAGTTGCGCAGATTTAAAAATAAAAGTTTTAGGCGCAACTAAGAGTTGCGCTCAGACGAGGCAGTTACAAATTGCTAAGTTGGACGCAAACATGCCTACTTCGAAAATTTGACCTTGCATATATTGCATCTTTAAGGCACTCTTTACACTGCCAAATCCACCTTAGGCACTCTTTACACTGCAAATTCACCTTTACTAATTGGATTCTCAAATTAGAAAGTTTAGTTTTGTATAAACAACTCCTATAGAACTCTAACACTAATGTTATTGTTAGTGCTTCCATTTCCAACCCTTACCATCTCTTCTAACAGTTTTGATGTTTGTTTCTCTTTGTGCATGTCCATAATATAAAAATAACATTAGACCTAAAAGGAGTCTTCACTTTTTTTATATATAAGTACGCCTGCACAAAATTAAGATATCTGTCAAGGGTCATGATTTCCCATTACAAAAGGAAAGGTACGACAAAGAACAATCCAAATCAAATTGCTACCATAGTAACAATATATTCCCTTCCAAATCTATAATGTCATCTAAAATATTTGAATCGAAATACATAACCAATGGATACAATATTATTGTAAGTGCAGAAGAATATTGCCAATCATGCGACAAACAACATGAATGTGAATGAGAAAATCTTAATCATATTCACGGGTAAAAGAAGTAAAAAAAAAAAATTCACGTCTGAATAACTGCTAAAAAAGGAAAGCAACATGATAAGTAAAAAAGCCATCACAAATTAACTTCTGGTCAAGATAAAGACAAAGGTTAACAAAAAATCCATCACAAATCTTTTATTGCTAAAGATTAGAATGGAAAATATGCACCAACCTAAGAAGATTTCCTCCTTAGGTTATTGTCTACATGATATGTTTACTTCTCCTGGTAGCTGTATAAAGCATTGATTGAATTGAAAATGAGAAAGTAATTTCAAAATCATACGTTGGCATTAATTAATTAATTAATTAATCATAATAAATATAAACTGAAATACATAAATTTCATCATGGTTGCCCAAAGCCTCAAACTATACACTATTTGTCTTCCTTAGGCGATAGCAGAGAAAATATCAAGTACACAAAAATTTAATGGCATAATCAAAAAATAAGTGATGGATGAGAGCTAATTTATAAAATTGTGTTATACAACAAATCAAAATGATACATGTTACGAAAGCAGAAACTATTACAATCATATACTTGAATTTTTGCCAGGTAAAGAAACTAATTTATTATCATCCTTGGTGAACTTCTTCACATTTAATTTGTCTATTTGAGATTACTAACACTGTCCAAATCCATTGAAGTAGCAAGTAGTTGAGTAGAATAAAGTGAAAGAAATCAAAATAGCATATCAAAGTACGTTTGATATATTGCCAAAATTTTCTTCTTGTATAAATTTCATGATCAGTAACCCTAACAAAAAATTCATATTATGTGGTAAGAATCCATTCAGCAGCTGAAAAAATTATTATTGTTATAATAATGAAAAATGAAAAATTAGGATTACTTGGTTTGTAAAGAATAAGGAATAGAAGCAATGAGATAGGTGAGAAGGAAATGTACAGGGGTTGTAAGCGACGTTCATCTGTGGCCGAGAGAGACAAAATTCCACTCGAAAAGGAAACCAGGGAAACAACATATAAAATGCATTGGTAACATGCTGAATTTGGTACGTTTGTTTGGAGAGTGAAGCGTCATACAAAAAGTAAAGGTCGGCTCATATCTTTCAATACGTGGAGTAAAAGAGAGACATGATAAAGGATCAAATGAAAGAAGGAAGTCCAAAACATGCAGATACAAAAAGTTAATAGGGGAGCTTTGTGAAAATAAAAAAACAAATTTCTACCTCATGCATATATGAATGTACAAACATGGACAAACATATATGTCTAAATTTGTTGCCATCACTGCAAAACTAATTTAAGTTTTTTTTCTAAATGAATCACCAAGGAGAACAGTACATTTAGTTACCTATATTTGTAGTGAAAATATCTTATAACCATGCATTTTACAAATTGAAAAACTGCTATGTTACAGAGAATCAAAAGGGACTTGCCTGCCTTATTTAGAATATTAACTTTGAGTAAAGTCATGTACTGTTTCAAATGTGGAATTTACTTTCAAATAACTTTTAATGCTGGGACGTCATGATATTTCTTGGCTTCTTCTTTTCACCAACTTCCCTTTATTATGTTCTTAGAAGCCAAATAGGTAGTGGCAATCGCTCATTTCATGTTTTTGTATAAAATTGAAAATGGAAACATGACCAATGCAATACATCGTAAATACAAAGATAAAAAATAATTGCCATTAAACCGAGCAAGTAGGGCACACCCTTCAATTTTATTTGAAGCAAGTATGGAACGGATGAACAACTGCAAAATACTTGGGACTTTGGTAAATATGGCACTATGAGGATCCATCTGATTTTATTTGAACAATCATAAAATTGAAAATGTAAAGACCCCGTAGCTAAAATATTTTTTGTATATGATGTTTGCCTCATCCAATAAACTTCTAGTAAGAGAGACTCTTAAAAATATTCATCCATCTACGAAACCATATACTTTTATTTGTTAAACTAACTTTATATGTATTAACATATGTGTATGTATTTGTGTGTGTCAGTTTAAAGCATTACCAATTACATATGGCTACCCTCGTGCATTTAGCTTTATGATTAAGATGATGATGTATATTATAATTTGAATCGTTTTATGTTGACAAAGAAAACAGTTTTCAAAGCCTTGCAATTTTTTTGTAATTGCAAATTAATATACGTCCTTGAAGTCTTTATTCCATATGGAAAAGATGATTTGTAATCATACTTCTATATTGAATTCCTAAACACGCTATTTCACCAATCATGTATTATTTGAGCAATAAGCGAGGGAGCAGCCTATATATGGGTTTCAAGTATGACTAAAATTTCCAACTAAAGCAGCAAGCATTACTAATCCTCCAAGTATACGCATATATCAATTAGTACAGTTTCCATAAAATTTGTAACCATGCTTGTGGAACTCAAATCATAAACAAAAAAACACACATCAACTAATTTACAACGGTAAGGATAATTTCTTGTTTTCAGCCTTTTGGAAAATATCAAAAACTAACTCATTCCTTCTTTACTCGCTTTTTGTAAAAATCAAAATTTCACCTCAAATGTATACTAAAGACGCAAAACACAAAACTCATTTTTGAGCCAAACATGCCTCCGGCTTTTTTTTTTCGTCCCAATCTGCAAATTTCACTACAAAAAATCGAGTTAGCCTCGATATGGTTAACCAACTAGTTGTATTTGCCAAAAAATTGAATTGAATATTTTTTTTAATTGAATTAAACTCGTTCAAATATTAAATCCCACATACCTTACTTATGAATAAGAAAAAATCACACTACGATAAGAATAATTATTAACAAAAAATATTAACTCGTTATAAAAGCAAATCTGAAATGAAACAAAACAAATATAGGATAAATAAACTCAGAAAATAAAAGGAAATAAAATATTTTGAGTACAAAATATGTGGTTTGGTATAGTACAATTATATGCCCCAAGCCACAAAGAGAAAATTTGGTAGAACAAAATATGCGACCCATTGCACACATGGGCCGTGCCAACAACTTCTTGAAATAATGATTTATGTAACCTACAATACTTTTCAATGAAGAAAACTATCGTTGTTTCTTACAAGTATCACCTATTACTATAAGAATAGAATCTTCCTATTAATATGCACCACTTTTTTGATGTTTGCATGTAAGTTTGGTGTTAGTTTACCATAAATTTTCATCCTAAAATTTTCTCTAGGAATAAGCCAAGTCAAATGAGAGATTTAGGATTAATTATGGTTTAACATTACACGTTCCATAGAAAACATTTCTACTGTTAGAACATAGCCAACAAAGCTAGCTTTATTTTTTGAAAATCTGCTAATAATTTACCTATAATTCATTTGTTTAGTGGTTTGTGACAAAAAAGTTATTATTTTGGAGGTCGTAACTATAAAGAAACCCATATGGAAAAAAGCCACTGATGCTAAAATTGAGGATTGGATTATGTAAGGCGAAGAAACTAAGACATGAAACTCTATCTATGAATAAGCCAAGCCGAATAAAATATCTATAGTCGTATTGAGTCTTCACTCCACATTTTTAGTAGTATATTAGTTATCGCTTAATATTGAATGATCAATAAACAAAAGCTTAAGTTATTCAAATTTCAAATAGAGTCAAGGAAGATAAATGATTTGTTTGAAGCATATACTAATATTCTACTTATAATCAATTAGGTTTAGTGACAAAAAGGTATATGTTTTAAAGGATCTAGTTACACAAAAAATCTCATGAGAAGCACTACATACATGGTGGTTATTGGTGGTAAATTAAACATTTGGATGAGCAGCTAAATAAAAAGGAAAAGTTGGTCCCATCAAATGAAAAATAGGAGAATGCATATCAAAGATCAAAGAACTAAATTACTAAATGCACATGCATAACAAATTGAGAAAAATGTAACGCTAACAGGTTAGAGAATCATGAAGCGTAAAATAGACAAAAAATTTGGGTGATTCATAAAACTAACAAAAACTTGATCACTATGCAACCATATTATTTAAGATACAGATAGATAATTCAACAAAACAACCCATGTGTGTTTTTTCTTGATCATATTCAAATATTTACTAATCTAGATGAATATCATACTATCTTTTCTTTCAAATTTAAGTTTTCGAACAACCGAGTGATGATATTAATTGAGACTGATTTGATGCATATATTAGCATTCATTTTTCACTAGAGAATATTTTGGTTTTTAATTTAGTGTAATGAAGCAGGTTAACATTGATATTTGTATAACTCAACCTTTTTAGATAAGTACTGGAGCCTAACCTATTTGCATCATAAACTTAGTTTTTACTTGGTGAATCGGTGATAATGTGAAGTAATCAAATTTCATTGATCTTCATAGTCATCCTTGAACCTGAACTCTACTAATAATTATCTACTCATTAGTTATGAAAACTAAATGAATATACAACGAACAGTGCACTCAAAAATTTGTTATTATTTTCTGCAAAATGAAATTGTAAATATTACCATTTTAAGGTGTGACTGGGCTGATCTTTGAACACCTAAAGAAGCAAGACAGCAGTTTTTCTTTTGTCCATCTACCAATAGTTCCATATCGATGGAAGTACTCATTTCCGCCTCCAAAGCTGGAAAAAGTAACCTACAAAAACAGAATAGCGTATAATATTCTTTTTTTAATGTGGTTAATTGTCATCAACAGGATATAATCTTACCATCTCTAGATAGATAATCCAGAGGTGCACCACTCTCCTACAGAAGACAAATCGCATATGATATTCTTTATTTACTAACAAAGTAATTAGCCACTTAAATGAAATAAATGAATAAAAGGTCTTACAAATCAATAGTGCAGGTTTTCCTTTGTATAGATCAATGATGAGGATTGCTTCAAAATGTAACCAAACTGAACAAAGTACTTCATGATTTAATTTTTGGTCTCCCTTGTCCAGCCGTCTATGCATTCAAAGTCAAAATAAATGCACAGTAAGAGATTGGCTAAATATGAAAGTAATGATTGCTAAGAGAAGCGGCAAAGAGTTGAATTCTAGATAAATTTAAACAGACAATGTAAAAGATGTAAAATGACATCAGTTGCAAATGAAAAATAAAAGGATATGTTTCCTTTTTTTTATCATGATAAATAAACTATTTATATGTAGTAATGTAGATCATATTATTATGCATCCACGTTTGAACCAAACTAACTCTAGCTGAGGATGAAGTGTTTAAACCTTGTTATACACTGACGTATAAACAGAAAAAACAAATAACCAATACAATGATGAATTTATCGTCGGTAACAATGAAGATTAAGGATGCATCGCTGAAGCTAGAAAAATGCTTATTCAATATATAGGTCGCCATTTTAATGTAGTTTCCCGCCTTGACAATAGAGGACAATAAATGGTGAGGAAGAAATTTTCAATAGTTTCATTCCCAGTGATCAATGTGTCAATATATCTAAGATGGAAAAAACCATGATTCCTTATCAAAATCCAAGCATGATCCAGTAGACCATAGTACTTGGATCATACGTAAACTATATTGATTGAAGTTATATGTTTTAATGCAATCAATGAATCAAAATCCAGTCAAACACATCTTTTTTAATCCTTTCAACAGAAAAATACATCGAAGGAATCTGAATGACGAAACTCAAATAAACAAAGAAGAAAAATAAAATTAAACATGTATTTGTTTTAATTTCCACTTGCATTTTCATGCCCTTCTTTAAACATTAAAAAGATTAACAAACCTTAACTTGATTTCCTTTGGATCCATATCTTAGAACTATAATTTATAATTGGAAAATGAACATTTCTTAGGGATTCCAAAGTTAACGAAATAGCAATAAGAAAACAAAAATGAAAATTGAAGGCAGAATGGCTTTTTTTATGGAAATGAACGTACGAAAACATGAATCCTCAGACATCAATAAGCTCAAACTTGCATTTCAATGCGATCAAATTAGCAGCACAGAAACACAAGCACAAAAGCTCATTGTTTCGACCAACGCAGACATAAGCTGCGTTTAACAACAGCGAACTAAATGAAGGGTTTTTACCTCAAAGCACATAAAACGATGTGGAGAAATGACCGGGAACAGCGTACATCGGAAACCGACCTCAGAAGATTAACGAAGATCCGATCGCCTGGTCCAGGAGTTATCAGACTCCATAGCCGCAATTTAATTTAGGGTTAGAGAAAGAAAAGCCGACTCCACAGGCGTAATTAAATTTAGGGTTAGAGAAATAAAAGATCGAGACGGAAAGAACGTGCAAAAGAATACATGACTGGGACGGTTCATTTCCAGAATACACGTCAGAATCTCCTTCAATCTGAATGAGAAATGCTGGGTGAGAAATGCAGGGAGCTTGAGATCTAAGTATTTCCTACTCGGTTTTAATATTATAGTATAGATTTCTTGAAAACTTTTCTTTTTTACTATTTCTATCAAACAGCTAGCTACTCATAATTACACTCGTTTTCTTGTTATAATTAATTAGAGGTGTGGCAACAAAAATCTAAATATTCCAGTTTACAAACTGTTTTATTTTGGCGTAAATAAACACAGGCTAACAATTCTACCTGTACTTTTCTAGGTGCATAAATATCTTACAGAAATTGAATTCTCATTATTGTTTCAAGATTTGAATTAATTACAACAGTTAATCTAAATCTTTATATTTTCTAGTAAAAAATCGTAGATCAAGTTGTAGACTTCTATTTTGATTTTGAAACACATTCATTGAAATTTCTAAAGAAAAGTTTAAAGAATGATACCCCAAGATTAGTATGGACAACATTCATGTATGTATAGTTTCTTTTTCCAGTGAGAGGATCACCATGTCTGTGTAGCAATCGCCTAGAAGAGTAGAAGTTTAATAGATCACAAATGCAAACAATATCATGGCCATGGATCCAGTGATCCAGCTCAGCTGCCTGATAGCCTATGCCAATGACAGCACCCCAAAACCAATAACAGCAAAATTGTTAGTCCTCAAAATACTAGGAATATTGATACTTATGTTTCAAATGCCTCTTTAAATCTTTCATTCAACCATACAGTCCTAAAACAATTCTTCACCTGCCAAATTTCCAATTTGCAAGTCTAGATGACATATGATATGACATGCTTTTAAGTAATATTTACTTGGACAAGCATAAAAAAATAAATAGCAGAGTTGTAAGTTCTTTCACTCCGTCGCTCTGTCCTGAATTAGATAGTAAAATGTAAGTTTTTATTTAGGCAAAGTAACATGACTTTTGTTTGTATCTCAACAATTTGCATCACTCTGTCACAGTACGATATCTTTATCTTATTTATTAGACTTGTAGTTAGCATACACATATATGCGTTCATTGACTAGATTGGTTGTGTCTGCCTGTGTGTGTGTGTGTGTGTTCATTGACTAGATTAGTTGTGTCTGCCTATGTGTGTTCATTGACTAGATTAGTTGTCTGCCTGTGGGTGCGCGCCTGTGTGTGTGCCTGTGTGTGTGTGCCTGTGTGCTTGTGCGTGTGCGTGTGTGTGTGTGTGCGCGCGCGCATGCGTGCGTGCGCGTGCGCGTTCATTAGCACAGTACCATGCCCATGTTAAAGCTTGAAACTTAGCTGCATTGGCTAGACTAGTTGTGTCTGCCTTTATATATGTGTTCATTGCAAGAAACATTTACCCCCACTTACAATGTACAAGAAGCAATAAGGTATCACAAAATATATTATATACTTTGTTATATATAAATATTTACTGTCGTTTTAATATTACCAGATTTTGGAAAAATCCGATAGCAGCTGATTTATGTGGTTAGTGCTTTCCCGCACACTCCAATTCAACATATATATACGCGATCAAAACATGATCAGATTCATATCATATAATAAACTAAATTTGTCATATGATAAATAGTTCTTGAACAAAACATATTTTTCCTAAATTAAGAGTATAAAACACATATTCAATCAGGATAGCTACAAATAAATAGCAAATTAATGTTTAAATATTACATGCATCTATTGAGCTTCAAATATTCGGGAATCATTTGACAAGAATTGCCAATTACAAGGATATAGAACATTGGAATTACGGCTATAAAATGCACGGTAGATATCATATCATAGATTTTTGTGAGTGACAATAAATTTAGCATAATTTCAAAAAAAATTGAGATAAAAAAATAGATGTGACTTTACAATTAAAAATGGTGCACTTAGATAAGAATGTAACTGCGACTTCAGATTGTAGAATGAAGATTTGGCATATGACAACATGATCAGACAAAGCACATTTTACTTTTTATATAAAATAGAGGTTAATTAAGTTTGTTATTTAGATATTATTATAGCTATGATTAATATTACATATGTTTACTGGATGAAAAAAAAATTCTTTACGCAAATCGTGTTACTTTGCACATATCATGCTAACACGTGCATCATATATGTCTAAAAATAATGAAATAAACAATTTGAATCCAACTTAAATCCAAATCTAGACACTTAATAATTACTATAAAACAATTTTATAGCTATCTTACTTAAATTGATAGGAAATTTATCTTGGCTAATTACAATGATGATCAGAATCTGGAACACAGGACCTATACTCATTTAAAGAGAGAATGTATAGTTATGATATTTTTAGATATAAGGCATATTTAATTTGAGGATACGAGACCTCAACCCATTTCAGATACAAGGGACATTATGGTAATTTGAGTATGACACCAAAAAGTCAATCGAAACTGAGAACTCAATTTCGAAACTCGGTTTATATTTTCAAAACTGTTTAACTCAGTTTCGAAACTGAGTTCGAATGTCAGTTTTGAATCGAACACAATTTCAAAACTAAGTCAAAATTGAGAACTAGGTTTTGAAAATGAGTGTACAGAATTTCAAAATTGTTTGACTTGGTTTCAAAAATGAGTGTAATAGAGTTTCGAAAGCGTTCTTCCAATGATAGAAATCGCTTGTTCATAAGGATTTTGAACATCACTAATGGTGTGCAAGACTCTATTCCTAAAAAAATGTTTACCATTTTATATGTAAGGTTAGAAAAAGGTTTGAAACAACTTAGACAAGATTATATGGTTTGAAATTGATGTAACTGAATCTGTCCACTCATTGCTCTTTGTGAATCGATGTCAATTATGAGATTCGAAGATTCCAAACCAGCTTTTGATAGAGCTTCAGTAACCAATATAAAGAGAGCAGAGTATGACAATAAAAACTAAGGCATACCAAGCATTTAAAACTAAAACACACACATTAATATTATATTTATTAATACTACATGTAAGGATGCATTATAATACAAAATTTACAATATTTCTACTTCAAGATTATTCTTGACTATGAGCATTAGGTGCCAACAAAAATTCAATAAGAGGGTAATAGTTCAGTATCAAGTCAAAAGGATATCTTAACAATCTACATGCATGATAACTGTAGTCTGGTGCAATAATCCTACCACAATTCACCAAATGATTTGAATTAAGATTTAAACTGGTCAATTGACATATGTAAATTTAATATATCACTCATTAAACTCTCTTATAAGGTATGTCATACAAAGAACACAGAAAATGGGACAAACTTTTGTTTATCAAAAAATTATCTATGATAAAGGTGCTTCTAAGTTGTGTTTGTTTGGCAAAAATTTGTTCTAATGTTGACCTTTAGTCACTTTGTTTCAGGCATGAAAAATGTCTAACGCCTAGATATGTAGAGCACAACCAACAATGGCTTGTTCAGTTAAAAAGTGAACTGAACAAGTCACGGCGCAATCAGGTATGGCTTGTCAGTTGTCCGTGGTTAGTTTCAGGTGATTTCGTGGTTAGTGAACTGAACAGGGGACTAATTTTTAAAATGACAAAAACATTGCCGTTTTATTACGAAAATAGGTTAAAACAACAAAGACTTTGCCGTTTAAACCATTTTTGTAATTTGGCATTTTATTGCAAATTAAATAAAACGACAAAGTCTTTGTTGTTTCATTTATTAGTAATTTTTAAAAAAAGTTGATTCGTGATTGGTTTTCCCTTTTCCGGGTGGAGAGCTCGTTCGCCTAGTGTAAAAGAAAGAGAGAGAGAGAGGGTGATTGAACGGATCTATTGTTGGGAATGATCTTATAGAACTCTCCCTATAGGAGTCAAATATTTCTCCATATTTTAAGTGCAGATTAAATTTGAGTAAGGGTTGTTTTCATGGAACATTGAGTGTCAATATTGCTCTTTCTAACAACTCTTTATCCTTGCCGTCAGTTCAGTTCCTTCAAAGATCAATGTGCATTAATTCACCAAACACTTCAATAAGATCAAACTCACAAACAAACCTTAAAAATATAATCAAAGAATATACATAATTATATATTTACATATATCTATATACATATATATTATGCCAGCATAAGGAAAAATACGGTCGATGGACAAAGACTCGGATATTTAATTAAAGGACGTATTAAATACTTTTATTATACAGAAAAATGGGAATACTAAGATTATATTAACAAGAAAAGTTAATCGAAATACAACATCTCCACATAATAATGACGTTGTGGAAATTATAATGGTGTACTGTTATATTACTGTGTACGCAACTGATAGTACATAGTAATGATGGATCTTATAATCATCTTAGTAATGATTCATAAACAATTTTTACCTATTGTAGTAGCATATACAGATACACTACAGTTATATACTATGGATATATACATATGTTAATGCATTAAGATCCTTAACTTTGCTTTTATTCACGTATTAGTATTGTAATATACTAATTTGGAGTGTTATGTGATTTTGCTAGCAGCAGGTTGTTCTGTATATTATTTCATGCTGTTGATTCCTTAATCCTTGTAGTGGTTTGGTTCGTCAAGTCAAGCTATTGATTCATTGATTCTTGTAGTAGGTATAATATTTCTAGTAGCTATAATGTGTAATTTAATTATTGATTATTGCAGCAGCTAGCTATTAATTAGGAAAGTCTCTTAGTATTAAAAAACTATTGATGTCCAGGCATGGCTGAACTCCAACCACAGCATATTAAATGGCAGTACGATAATTGAACAGTTTAACAGTTAACTCTAACCAACGCCGACGGTGATGGTTGGAAAAAAGAACTAGCTGTTAAGGGATGATATGATAAAGGCTAGCTTAAATGGTAGGAAAAAAGAACTGGCTGTTAAGGAACGATATGGTGAAGGCCAGCTTAAATGGTAGCGCATGTCACACCGTGTACACCCATACTTGATTTAAAACTTCAGCCACTTATCCATCTTCTGATTTTATATATTTAAGTTTTAATATGAAAGAGTTGATGATAATAGTTAATGCAAGCAAGGTCATGTATATATTAAAACACGGTTAACTATCATGATCAGGATCTTTTGTTGAATATTCAAATAACTAAAAAACCTCGTAATAAATTATCAAATAGTCATGACAAAATAGTTGATATTTGATACTATAATAATTCATACAAAAATAGTAAGGTATTGAAATAAGTTAATATTCAAATGATGATGCTAATCCAAATGAATAGCACTAATTTTATTAATTTCAACAACCAAACCTTGTTAAAATGATTTTTATTTTCAAGTCATTTCAAAACCAGTTTCAGTTTCAAACCATTTATTTCAGAACAATTTCAATTTTGTTAGCAATTTTACTCAAATTAAATCGAATGTCAAAACCAGTTTCAACCATGTTTCAGATTAGGTTAAGACCTCTAAAACTTGTTAAATTCTCTGAAAGTTAAAATTAATTTCAGTCGTATTTGAAAAATAAATAAAAATGAAACCAAACTTAAATCCTCATCAACTAACATTGAACCATGTTGCAACAAATTAAAACTTCATCAAACTCAAACAGCAAAGTTAAGCAACCCAAATCCATCAAACCTAAACCCAAATTAATCAAACCGACAATAATAACCCAAATTCATCGACAAACTACCCAATCTCAAAAAAAAATGGATTACCAAATGATCGACCAAAGAGACGGAGGCATAGAGAGAGATTGAGGCATCGAGCTCTATTAGAGCTTTGAGGCGGCTGTATAAGGTAACAAAGTTGGAGCTTGGAGGTCGTGGTGACGAGTTTGCTAGTGTTAGGGCTGCATTTCGCGAAGCATGAAGCTATCGATTGTTAAGAAGATTATGAATTCCTAGCGGGGTCACGTGACCTCACTAGGTTGTATGTGGCTCCGCTATGGAAGGCGCTGGTGGATCTGCATTAGTTGCCATGGTGATTTGGTGGGTTTTTCAATGAAAGAGAAGGTGTTCGATGGATTGGAGAAGGTGTTTGAGGAAATGTTTTGAAGAGAAGGGTGCAGATGAATGTACACTGATATGTTGAGCATCCAGGATAGTGATATTTGTGGTTTCTTGCAGTTCAAGCAACTGAGTTGATTCAAGAATTGATGGAATGTAGTCGGCACTTGGTGGTTTTGAAGGGAGGTGGATGGATGCAAAAGTATTGATGGTTTGAAGCAGCAGTTCAAATGAGTTCGAATCTGCCTTTTTTACCAAGATTCAAGAACAAGTATACATTCAAAAGAAATGGCAAAAAAGAGAACAAATAGCACTGGGAATTGCTAACAGAGAATATGAATCACCAGTACTAACAGTTACTATGAAGAACAAGGTTAAAATGGCAAAAAAAAAATGAACAGAATGAACTAAAAGTGGGATAACTGTAACAAGCAAGGGTGAATTGCAGATCTGATTACAAGATCCAAATTGCAAAAATTATCAAGAACGGAATAAAATCTAAACTTCAGGAAATATGAACAAACTGAAATTGAATATATGCAGAAAACTAAGAACAGGAATTATAATAGAAAGATCAACAAGAAAGAACAAATGAACAAGAATTATCAAAGAGGAAATGAACTAAAATTAAATTGTACTGGAATTTAAAAGAAATGAAAGAAAATGAACTGTGGCCTAAAGAACAGCGTTGAACAAAAAAATTATTTGCTTCAGATTTCTTCACACTCCATAACAAATACAATACTGCATATATATATGCAGTCTCATCAACAATGGACCCAAATTATACAACAGTCTCAATAATGGCCCAATCAACTCACAAATCAAATATACAAACAACAAACAAAAAAATTCAAACACTCTACAAACACTCAATGCTTCAGGTCTTGTAACATTAAGTGTGCACGTGCACACATGCACAGCCAACAGTTCTTTATCCATATCATTTTTTCATCTTCTCAGTCTCGTGCCACCTGTCTGCTGTCGATACTGATGAGGCTAGCTCCGATGAACCTCGGCCAGTTGAAGTTTCTTCATTCATTTTTGTTGTTGAACTGCTGTCTCTTTCCACTAACATCTCAAGTAAAGTTTGGTTGTTACATCTCCCTTCTCCTTCAAGAATAGACCTTGTCTCAAGGTCCAAGGTGGGGAACTTTCGAATAGTTGGCCAATAATCTTTCCATGTTGCTTCCTCTATTGGTTTGTCTTTCCATTTCACCAAGATTTGTACCACTGCATCATTGTTTCGAGGGATCATCCTCCTATCAAGAATAGCTTCTGGTTGTTCCACAATCTCCTCAGTAAAGCTAGGAGCATTTTCTTGTATTACAACATCATTTTCAAGTCTTTTCTTTAATTGAGAGACATGAAATACTGGATGTATCTTGGGTTCAGCTGGCATCTGTAGCTTGTACGCAACCTTTCCAATTTTCTCGAATATCAAATATAGACCATAATATTTCGGAGCTAGCTTGTGAGTTCTCTAGGTTCTTGCAATGATTTGTTTATATGGTTGAAGCTTTAAGTACACCCAATCTCCTTGATCAAATTCTCTTTCTGTTCTCCTGTTGTCTGCATACTTTTTCATTCTACCCTGCGCAAGCTTTAAACTATCCTTTAAGAATTCTATGATGATGTCTCTAGAGTAAAGTGCTTCCTCTACTTGCTCCACTTTGGTTGTGTTAGGCACATAGGATAATAAATTGGGGGGATCAACACCATACACTGCTTTATAAGGAGTTGTATTGGTAGGATTCTTCCAAGTAGTATTGTACCAATACTCTGCTACTAATAGCCACTTAACCCATTCATGTGGCTTGTGACATATGAAGCATCTCAAATAGCTTTCTAGAATTTTGTTCACTACTTCGGTTTGGCCATCACTTTGTGGATGATAGACAGTGCTCAACTTCAATGTGCAACCCTGCAATTTAAACAGCTCCTGCCAAAACTTACTTGTAAAAATTGCATCCCTGTCACTTACTATAGATTTGGGTAGGCCATGCAGTTTGAAAACACCATCAAAAAATACAGTAGCTACTTCCTTTGCTGTGAAGGGGTGACTCATGGGAAAGAAGTGTGCATACTTACTCAATCTATCCACCACTACAAATATAACTGTATACTTGTAACTTTTTGGCAAGCAAGTAATAAAGTCCATGGAAATATCAACCCAAATCCTTTCTGGAATAGGCAGAGGTTGCAGAAGACCAGGAACTAATATGTTTTCTTCTTTATTTCTCTGACACTCATCACAAGTCTTCACGAAAGTCTCCACATCTCTTTTCATTTTCTTCCAATAGAAAACCTGTTTAAATTTTTTCAAAGTAGCCTTAATGCCTGAATGTCCTCCTAGAGGAGTTGAGTGATGTTCCTTTATGAGTGGTAATAACAGCTCCTTTATGTTATGATCAATCAACAATTTCCCTTTATGATATATCACTTCATCCACTACTTGATATTTGTTGTTAGGTGGGGTCTGGCTTTGTAGCTGTAACAACTGTTGCTTGTACCATGTTGAAGAATGCAAGGTTTTTTTAAGCTCCTAGAACCAAGGTGCTTGTACTATGGTTATAGCCTGCAAGTGTAGATTAATGTTATGACCATGCTCCTCTTCTACTTCATCTCTCCTAGGCAAAGCATATGCTATTACATTTTCTTTTCCACTTCTGTATTCAACTTTGTAATCAAAGCCATGCAACTTGGCTAACCACTTGTGTTGTAACCCGGTATGTAGCTTTTGTGTTAATAGGTATTTGAGGCTTTGATGGTTTGTTTTGATTACAAACTGTCTTCCTAATAAGTATTGGCTCCATTTCTTCGTGGCTATAATAATAGCTAGTAGCTCTTTTTCATAAGTGGACAAGGTTAAATTTTTTCCATGCAAAGCTTTACTCAAAAATGCAAGTGGTCTATTATTCTGAGACAACACAGCACCTACTCCATGTCCACTAGCATCACACTCCAGAATAAAAGGTAGGTTAAAGTCAGGCATAGCTAGAATAGGTGGGTTAATCAAACACTGTTTCAACTGCTCAAAAGACTGTTTTGATACTTCATTCCATTTAAAAGAATTTTTCTTCAACATCTCTGTCATAGGTTTGGCTATTATTCCATAGTTTTTTAAGAACTTTCTGTAATAACCAGTGAGTCCTAAGAATCCTCTCAATGCTTTTAATGTTTGAGGTAGAGGCCAGTCTACTATAGCTTGAATTTTTGTGGGGTCAACCGCTAAGCCTTTTGAAGAAATCACATGCCCCAAGTACTCTAAAGCTTCTTTAGCAAAGCCACATTTTGATAGCTTGACTACTAATTTATTCTCCTACAAGACTTGGAAGGCTTTTTCAAGATGCTACAGATGTTCAAACCATGTTTTGCTATATACTAATATATCATCGAAGAATACCAATATAAATCTCCTCAAATATGGTTTAAAGATATCATTCATCAAAGACTGGAATGTGGAAGGAGCATTAACTAGACCAAAAGGCATCACGAGAAATTCATAATGCCCATGATGAGTTCTGAAGGCAGTTTTGTGTATGTCTGGTTCATACATACGAATCTGATGATAGCCTGATCTTAAGTCAAGCTTAGAAAACCACTTGGATCCCTGAAGTTCATCAAAGAGGTCATCAATCAAGGGAATAGGAAATTTATCTTTTAAAGTATGAGAATTCAAGCTTCTGTAATCAACACATAATCTCCATGTGCCATCTTTCTTTTTAACCATTACAACAGGGGAAGAGTAAGAGCTACTACTAGGTCTGATAAGTCATGTTTCTAGCATGTCCTCAATAATCGTCTCCAGTTCATTTTTCAGGTGGTAAGAATGTCGGTATGGTTTTATGCAAATGGGTTTGGTGTTAGGTTGGAGAGGAATTTTATGATCATGTTTTCTTTGAGGTGGAAAGGTAGGATGGTCAGTGGTAATCTTAGGGAATTGGTTTAGTAGTTTAACAATTTCAGTTGGAATATTGGGGTCCAGATCAAGGTTCTGTAGCATGTGAAGGCATAACAACATGGTAGTTTGACCATGGGTACTCTCCTTATCCATAGTCTTTTTGTCAATCATTTTCACATCCTCTGGCTTAATGCCTTGCCACACATAAAGCTTGTTATTATATTGAAATTTCACTTGCAAGTGTTTCAGATTCAAAGTGATTTCACCCAGACTTCTCATCCATTGAGCACCAAGTACCACTTGATAGCCCTCTAAAGGCAATAGGAGTAATTCCACTGGCATTTTACACCCTTGGCACTTCAACAAAACATCTCTACAAATTCCTGATCCAGTCAATTTCTCCCCATTAGCTACTATCACTTCATACACCTTAGACTCGTTAATTTTTAACTTCAGTTTTCTTGCCAATTCCTCATTAATAAAGCTATGAGTTGACCCTGAGTCAATCAAGATTTGCACTTGTTTCTTATTGATAACTCCTCTGACTTTAATGGTAGATAATGCTGGAATGCCACACATAGCTTGAAGTGTTATAGAGAGAGTCTCTTCCACGGCAGATTCATCTTCTACTTCACCAATCTCCTCGGTAACATTATCATCATTTGTTTCCTCATCTTTGAGTGTCATAACCCCTTCTAACACATATACTCAGGGAGTAGGACATTTATGATCCTTATGCCATCTTTGTTTGCAACCATAACATAGGCCTTGCCTCCTCATCTCAACAATCTCAGCAGGAGTAAGACCATTATTACAAGCCAAGTTCTCTAAGGTATTATTGCTCTCTTTAGGATTTGAGGTAGTTGGGTGGTTTGGAATAGGTTTGATGGGTGGAGTAGAAGCGGTCTGGTTATTTTTAGACAAAGGTGGGTTACTGTTTTTATGGCCTTTCTTTACTTGCATATATTTACACTCAAACATCTTGGCTAAGGTTACAGCTTCTCTGAAATCATGGGGTTTGGAAGTCAACACATCATATCGTATCTCCTCCTTCAATCCACCAATAAAACGATCAAGCAAGAATTTGGGTGGTAAGGTTTCAATTACAGCCTGCAACTGCTCGAATCTACTCAGGTAAGCTCTGACAGTGGTATTTTATTTGAGCTTGGATAATGTTTCATATGGTCGCTCCATTTCCTCTGAATTAAATCTCACCAATATTTCTTCTTTAAACACAGGCCACAACTCAAAATTTTCTACTGTATTAGTGTACCAATGGTACCATTGAAGGGCTTCTTTCTTCAAGGAAAATGAAGTGATTTCTACCCATTGACTTACATCAGTGTGGTGGAATCGAAAATACTGCTCCACTTGTCTTAACCAATCAGTAACAACTTCTTTACCGGTGAATATAGGAAAGTCAAGTTTCATAGTGGGAACGTGTGGATGGTAAGCAAGTGAGTAATTATAATTGGGGTATTCAGGAGCAGGGTAGTTAGGGTAGTAGTTTCTTGGTTGTTGAGGTAGTTCTGGTGGTCGTAGAGGAGGGTTCACATGTGCCTGAACATTACTTGGAGAAGGATGGGGGTTTCTCGGAGGTGGCATAGCATTTCTGGTTGGAGGAGCCATATTTCTTAGAGATGGGTGTGGTACTGGAGGAGCAGATGGTGGCATATATTGATAATAAAGGTGTGGTTCATTTGGTGGTTGTGGTGGTGGTACATAATGGGGATTAATTGGTGTTGTGGTATTATTCATGGGCGGTGGGGCGGCAACTGGTGGAGGAGGTGGTGGTAGTGATGAGGATGTCTGCTCTCGACGTTGTTGCTGAGCTAAAGCATTCGAAACATTATTAAATCCTTCAAATTTTTGCTGGAGACTATTCAAGATCTCATTAGTTTTGCTGTTGAATTCATGTTGTAACTGCCATTGTTGATCTGCTTCTTGATCTGGGATTAGTTCTTGGCCATGGTTTTCTAGGTCGACAGGATCGATCTGAGGATTAGAATTAGGGTTCGTCTCAGCTGATGGCTCTGATACCAAATTGGAAGGCGCTGGTGGATCTACATTAGTTGCCATGGTGATTTGGTGGGTTTTTCAATGAAAGTGAAGGTGTTCGATGGATTGGAGAAGGTGTTTGAGGAAATGTTTTGAAGAGGAGGGTGCAGATGAATGTACACTGATATGTTGAGCATCCAGGATAGTTATATTTGTGGTTTCTTGCAGTTCAAGTAACTGAGTTGATTCAAGAATTGATGGAATGTAGTCGGCACTTGGTGGTTTTGAAGGGAGGTGGATGGATGCAAAAGTATTGATGGTTTGAAGCAGCGGTTCAAATGAGTTCGAGTCTGCCTTTTTGACCAAGATTCAAGAACAAGTATACATTCAAAAGAAATGGCAAAAAAGAGAACAAATAGCACTGGGAATTGCTAACAGAGAATATGAATCACCAGTACTAACAGTTAATATGAAGAACAAGGTTAAAATGGCAAAAAAAAAATGAACAGAATGAACTAAAAGTGGGATAACTGTAACAAGCAAGGGTGAATTGCAGATCTGATTACAAGATCCAAATTGCAAAAATTATCAAGAACTGAATAAAATCTAAACTACAGGAAATATGAACAAACTGAAATTGAATATATGTTGAAAACTAAGAACAGGAATTATAATAGAAAGATCAACAAGAAAGAACAAATGAACAAGAATTATCAAAGAGGAAATGAACTGAAATTAAATTGTACTGGAATTTAAAAGAAATGAAAGGAAATGAACTGTTGCCTAAAGAACAGTGTTGAACAAAAAATTATTTGCTTCAGATTTCTTCACACTCCATAACAAATACAATACTACACATATATATATATATATATATATGCAGTCTCATCAACAATGGACCCAGATTATACAACAGTCCCAATAATGGCCCAATCAACTCACAAATCAAATATACAACAACAAACAAAGAAATTCAAACACTCTACAAACACTCAATGCTTCAGGTATTGTAACATTAAGTGTGCACGTGCACACATGCACACACATGCACAGCCAACAGTTCTTTATCCATATCATTTTTTCATCTTCTCGGTCTCGTGCCACCTATCTGCTGTCGATACTGATGAGGCTAGCTCTGATGAACCTCGGCCAGTTGAAGTTTCTTTATTCATTTTTGCTGTTGAACTACTGTCTCTTTCCACTAGCATCTCAAGTAAAGTTTGGTTGTTACACGCCACTACATCGAAAGTGAGGCGAGCAGCAACGTCGTCGAAAGAGAGGAGCGTGGAAGACGAAGTGAGCGGTGTAAATTTTGGGGAAAGTATGATTAGGGGTGATTTTGAATGGGAAAAGAATAGTGTGCTGCTATCGGTGCCCGATTTCCTCTTCCGGCCACCATTATAGTTTTAAGAATTTTTTGTATGTGCTTTTGACCACCAATATCATATTTCTTCACTCCGTTATAAACAACCGTTTGTATCAGCGGTTTTTCGGTGGTTTAACGCCGCACGGTCGTTGGCAATCGAACTTTATTCTTGGAAAATGGCCGGAGGTGACCGAACAGTATTTCGGTCCTTTGTAGCCGATCGGGGTGCCGCTTGATTTAGAGAGAAAAATAAGCGGTGTTAGGAAGAGGAGTGCACATTATTTTGGGGTGGCCTTCAGTGTATGTGGCCAGAAGAGGAAATCGGGGTGTCAATAGCAATACACAAAGAATATTAGGAAAAACGAGAATGAAATTGTTGTCGCGTGGTTTGGAGAAACATGGTATTCGGCCCATGATTGGGCTGAGATACAACGGCCACGCATGCGAGGTTCCCATTAATGGGCGCCAACCCCCGCTTGGGGGAGGGTTGGGCTTGGACGTCCAAGCCCTGACGTCCATTTAATGGGCGCCCGGGCTTGGACGTCCAAACCTGTGACGCCCCACCTCTATACCCACGCTAGCCAAGAACACTACGGTGTAGTGCTGTCAACTAGCACGGAGAATAAGACTGTTGAGGAGCGACCATCTATGTAATTGCCTTGTGCGAGCACCGATATGTCAGATAATAAAACATTGCATTTCATTTTTAGAGGAATACCGACATACCGATACAAACTCAAAGCTACTACACAGTGGCTATAATAGTTTAGGACAATAGATATAAAAATAACACAGATAACATAAATGCAGAATAAAGATGGAACGAAAAGTCTCATATATACAATAACTGATATCAGTTACAATACATTTGACACAATACAAATGATACAACTACAATTGTCGACTCAAGAAGTTATATATACAAGTACATTATCGACTAATATACATGAATACATTATCATCTTAAAACAGACACACAGACTACTACAACAAGACGAAGACCACTTCAAATGATATAAAAAGTCTTCATAGCTCTAGCAGCAACCCAAAGCTAAAAATCTACAACCTGTAAATACTCGGTCTGACCCGAGTATTAAATTTAAAAGAAAATAATACACGGGTCAGTCTAATTCAAACTCAGTTATTAGTGCATAGCAGCAATAATAATCAGATAGTCAATAGACGATAATCACAGAAATCTCGTATATCCAACTCTCGATACGAGAATTGGATAACGAT
Organism: Allium fistulosum; assembly: GCA_030737815.1. Taxonomy (NCBI): domain Eukaryota; kingdom Viridiplantae; phylum Streptophyta; class Magnoliopsida; order Asparagales; family Amaryllidaceae; genus Allium; species Allium fistulosum. The sequence continues at coordinate 789,057,555 of CM060902.1, read as the reverse complement.
AAATATAACACTAAATAGTGTTAATCAGCAAATCAGCAATCTCAAAAAGATCAATCAAATCAAATTTCTATGTGGCTGCAGTACACGCACGCGTGCACTGCCTCGCCACACAGTACGGGAAATCATCAGGACGGTGAAAACTAACATCAATCAAAACTGTAGAAGTCAACATAAATAAACTGACAGGGTCAAACCCGGGTCTTTGAGACCGGATTCAACTCGCTGTAAAATTTCACAAATCAACTTGAAACGATCAAAAACCAACAAACCAAACTCAACCAATTCAAGCGAAAAGGAAGCGGTGAACAAGTTCACGCTTCAGATCAAAACTGTGATATCGAACGAGCCATGACCGCAGTCAATACCCAAAGCAATCCGAACAAGCCTGGTCAAGAAACCAGACCCAGGATCACAAGAAAGAAATATACATGGTGACTCAAATCAATGTATATCAGTATCGAAAAGAGAAGACTTCACAGTGCTAGTTCAAGTGAAGTGTACAACCGATGTAGGCAATGGATACAACTGATTCAAGCAAATGGCAACTATAAGTGGTGGATCAATGAAACAGTGTTCAAGGGTAGTTATACCCAAACAAGTTCATGCAGACAAAAACCAGAGGGTCCAGGCCTCAACAATACCCAAATGTATAAGCAACTGCCTCGACAGCAAGGGAACAAGACAACAGCAGTATACAACTACCAACCGGGTTAAGCAAGTGCACATCAAGTGATAACATGCACATGTATACAACATAAAGTATGAATGACTAGAATAAACATCATATAAAACTGCATGACAAGAGTGAAAACTGCAACAACTCGAAGCAGCAATCAAATTGCCAACCACAGTGCTATCTAGGGACACAGACGAAGACACATGTACAAGTCATGTGCTCTTACAAAGATCAACGAAGATCAAACTCAAATGCAGCCACCAGTGTAGACTCAACAACATACGCATGCACACACACAATGGTATGTATGCACATATATGGAGACACCCAGAATTAAATAGCATAAAGTGCACACGAGTTCAAAAGTCATAGAACGACAATCGAACCAATTATGCACGTTCCCAATTCAAGGATCAATAGCAGAAAATTAAGAAGACAGAAGAACGAAACAGCATGCTCAGTAGTACAGAGGATAAACGCTAGTTCAACCAAAATAATGAAATGAACCATTCAGAGTAGGGTAATTATTCAAACAAGGCTACACTTCAAATAATTCAGGTGATACGACTAGATTTCAAAGCAGCAGCTCAAATTAAATGGACAGAACTCAATACAATGGTGATACTACAGAGACATGTACGCGAATCAAGTGGCTAAAATCGAACATGAACTAAGCCGTGGTGGTCACGAAGCTAAGCCGTGCCAAGATGTTCCAGAAAACAACAAACCAACCCAGTAAACATCAATCATGAAACAAATCACGTAGTCATAGCAAAGACAAAGTCGGATAGCCAAGGTAAATCAAGACGAACTCAACCATTTGGATATAAATGAAAACCCAAGAATTCAAAGCCGTAAGCATCAAAGAGTCGAATACAATCGGGAATCAAAACTGTGTGGATTGAAATTGTCAAAGAAATTATCAATAACAAAACAAAGTCGAAACTGTGATGCCCACAAAAGAATGACAGTTCAAATCAACTAAACATTTTCACGAAATCAACATAATCACACAATCACAAATACATGGAGCAGGAATTAGATGTGAGTAAACTCACCTTGTTTGAAGCGGAGACGAACTCGAGAGAAGGAGTCGCAAGCACCAACATCACATACGGCATAGATCCATCGGGTTCAAGTAAGCCAAAATCAGCAAAGCAAAAGGAGCAAAGTACATGCCGAAATCACAGAGGAACTCGATCCAAATTGAAGAGCCGTGAGCAAATCAGAGAATATTGAAGTCTACTATCGAGCGGCGCTTCAATTTGTACAAGCCTCAATTCCAGATTCGAAGGCAACAGAGGAACGAAAGCCTTAGCAAGCATCGAAAGAACGAGCGAGACCAAGCCCTAAAATTTCTCAGATCGAAGAAAAATAATCACCGCCATTATCTTTTCAGAGCAAAAAGGAACGAGTTAGAGAACAAAAGAAATAGGGTCGGCTGGTCTAGATGATTATCACGGCAACAATGAGTATGGGCCACAATAGTTCTCTTTAAAGCCCGTTTCCATAATACGAAATTTTATTAAAACAATTTCTACTCGATATAGAAACTCTACCAACCATTTTATAAAAGAACTTCAAATTGATTTTTTTTTTTTTGATTTCAATAAAAAATTTACGAACGATTTAATCACCTAATGGCGATAATTAAATGCTACGAATTTGCGGGTTGTTACAAAACCCAATTCAAAATCTCGTTAACCTTAATATTACGATTGAATACACGACTGAAGGGAGAAAACTTAATATTACGTCCTGAATAATAACCACTGAAGATGCTCTTAGATCTATTACAATCAGCGTTTCGTTATATTTATTTAACTTTGAAATATAAAAAACAGCGTTTTGTATTAAAAGGCCACGATTAATGGTTGTTAAAAGTAAATTTTCTTGTAGTGAGGTAAAATTTACTTCAATCTAAAGAATGTATTACAACATAATACAAGATAGAGGATGATAAGAAACACATGCATATTCTAGGTTAAGAAGTTGACATGTTGTGTGAGTCGAGAGGTTGTACGTAATATTTGTTCGTGAGAGATATTATATGCATCGCCCTGAAGGAGTTTGGGATCAACCAATATTGGTTGACTGATTTATGTTATAAACTTAAATTTTCATAAACTCAAAACTATATATGTTGTATAAATATGTAAAGGCGGTTCATAAAATATTTAAGAATACATGTTGTTTCAAGAAATGTCAACTTCATGTCGAAGGAATTTCTTTTAAAAATTATTAGTAGTGAAACGAATTCGGATGTAATCCAAGGATAAAACTAATTGCATAAGATGAAATGAAATTACTAGCCAAAATAGACACGACTCTTTAGAATGTCTAATAAAAACTCTCGCACGTTGAAGGGAATCTATAAGTTTCATATCAACATTGAGAAAAGAAATTCCTCAATTTTCACTAAGCCATAAAGACTATTGACTCTGCCATATTACATGATGCACGAATTCAGAATGAATTACAAGTATATTATCAAAATATGATTTTAATAGCTGTACCTGAAGGGATATAATATATCGGTAGCGAATTTGTCTAGAGAAAAAGACCAATGTGGTTGGAATATAGTAAGCAACATTAATAAGAATAACATCATAAAAGTCAATTGTTGAAATTAATGTAAAAGATCTGTCATTTGACGTACTTAAATTAATTTGAATTTTAATCATAAAATTATCATCCGATGTGATTTTGAGTTTTGGTACATATTTGTTAAACAAAAATTATAAATAATGATCTAAAATAGATTGTTTGCATATAACAACCAATGAATCTCAAAGTCGGTAGGAGAGATACCGAGTTTGTGATTAAATGATAAGATCCAAAAATTAATACGAAAGCATCATTATATAAGCATCAAAATTGAGCAAATAGTTTGAAAGAGAAATCAAACATTTTGATTTTCAGTCGAAATGCAGATGAAACGTGTGTTTATAAGAAGAAATTTTAAAAGGTACTAAGATATTTCTAAAACTACAAGTAACCAACAAACGTATGATTGTTAACAATGTACCCGAGTTAAAATCATTTTAGTTTGGTTGATAAGAAAATGACATCTTTTATGATCAATATAATGGAATGTTGGGAACGTCCCAAACAATATAAATAGACAAAATATTAATATGTTTAATGTGGAGCGTATAAGATGAGTTATTTATGCATTGGAAATAAGAACGGTCATATACATTATGTTTTCTACTATGTCACTTTTCACTTAATAAAGTTAGGGGTATGCCCTAGGGGTAATTATGTAATTTGTTTTATATATCTAACTCGATAATCAATTTTGTTCATAGTAAAAGCGTTTGAATTCAATAATATACTTTGTTATATTGTGATATAATTAAGTAAATAATTTATTTAAAGTATATTAAATAGAAAATCCTTAAATGATATTGTGAAGACCCAAATTATTGAGATGAAAATAATTTTATAAAAATCAGTTAATGGAAAATATTCAAAGAAAAAAATAGTTTGAAAATAAATATCAAGAATGAGTGAAATAAATAAGGAAGAGGATAGTTGTTTTCAGTAAATAATAATGAGAAGAAAATAACTAAGTATGAATGATTTTTATATTCACATATCTCATATATATATTGTATATAAGTAGCCAGAGGAGAATAGAGTGATAAAATAAACTCTTATGATGATTAAAATATATGAAACCAGTTTAGTATTATATATGTATAAATACATTTTAAAATCAAGAGAAAACAAATGGTTTGAAACATTAGCAAGGAATTAATTGATAAAAAGATATATATGTGAACATTACAGATTTGTCTTAAGAAAATAAATAATGTAGATAAGTCACATGAAAATAGTGTGTATGTGAAACATGCAAATGGCATGTACACAGAAAAAAGAAGAAAAGCAACTGTAATACCCGAAATGGAATCAAAAAGAAAATGGTATATTTAGCCATAAACACATATACGGAATTCTCTTATTTGTGTGGGGATAAAATGGGTTTTTCACTCCACTAAAACCCTAGCTAAATGTTTTAAAAATCAAAGGATAAGTAGCAGTTTATTTTGGAAAACAGAAAGAAATTTTAGGAAACAAAAAGAAGAGCAAACTCACACTATTTTCAAGTTAGAGCATTCTCAGGGAAAGAAGAAGGAAGGTGAGTGATTAATCATCTTATGAGATTTAAGGCATTAAGACCCAAGTTAAGGGCAGCCATATTACTTTTATAAAACCATATCATGTTTTTATTTAATTTTATTCTCTGAATAAATAAATGTTGATTATGGTTGGTGTTTTGGCTGAGTCTTTGGTTGATGTTTTGATCTGTTTTGATTGTTTTGATTAATGCTTTGAAAAGACAAACACCCTGATCACAGAAATGGATTTTATAACTTATAATCCAGTTTTTATATGGAGATGAGTTAAATATTTTTACTGAGAAATAGGGTATTAATGAAGAATGAAGTAGGCAGTGTGAATAAGGGGATTCATGCTTATGTCTAGTTCATTTTAAAAATGATATGAACAATGCAATATTATATATATATGTGCCGATTTGTTCAAATCACAAGTTAATATGTTTATGGGTTTTTCTCAAAAACCTTACCCTATGTTCACAGTAAAATAAATGTAATGTTTTATATGACTTCACTAGATTTATGTAAGAAATGGGAATATTTCTGGAAATAAATATATGCAAGTTTTAGAAAAATATGATTGAATAAAAATGACCTTAAAATGGGAGGTGGTGTTTTGCATGAATGCTTTGTATGTCTGGCTGAAATCCCTGAGTGAGTTTAATAATCTTTGATTTATGAAAGGAAGAAAAGAATATAAAGCATTTCAAGAATTAATAAAATTCTCTTGAAAGAAAATGAGAATGGTCTCTAGATTATAAAGCTAATCTAGGAGTAGTGCCTTGATCTATTCATCATTAGGTGGATGATGGGTATGTGCATGACTTGTTTAAGTCCTGTAGGCCTCTGTGTAAAGGGTTAACAGAATTGAGCCCCTTTGCAATGCACACATGGTGTTCAATGGCAAGAGTTAAGACCAAATAAATGATAAATGGGGATTGAGAAATTGAGCTATGGAATTAAGGGAGTTGATCCATAGGAGTATATGTACATAAACTGAATTATGTTGATGAATGAATGCTTGTGTGCATGTATGTTAGTAAGAGCTTATATATGTATATGTATATGTATATATATATATATACTCATATTTTAGTATGGATTTAAATAAGCATCAAACATATGAATCTCTGCACAGTATTTAGTAATTACAAGTTATTTATAATCTATGATTTCACTCACACCAGAATATATTTTCTGACCCTATTTGTTGCCTTTGCAATCTTTGGGGTGTCTCATTTTCATTGAGGCAGTTCAAAGTGTTGCTGCAGGGAAAGATGCTTGAGTAGCTTGCTTGTATGGATGTTTGAAGAACTTGCTGGTTTTAAAATGCTTTAGTGAAGTAGAAGTTTAATTGTAATAAATAATCTAGGCAAACTCTCTTATGTCTTGTGTATTTCCAGGATTGATACTTGCTTTGTTTTCTTGAAAAGAACATGTAAAAAACAAGAAAAAAAAACTTAAGTATTATATGTGCTTGTGAGTTGTTGATTTAAGTAGCAAACTCTGGAAATAATCTAGTGGATTATAATGAAGGAGAACATGCCATATAATCTGATATGTGGATATATTCTCCTTGGCATGTTTGTTATATTTCAGTTATAAAGTTTAAGTTGTTTTTGAATAAATATGTGCCAAAGTATTAAGTAGATGGGTTGAACATGGTCTTGGCTAACCAGTAAGGCTTGTACATGTCTTGTAATTGATACAAGTACATGCAAAAGCTTGAAGTCATAGTCTTCAGATTCCTGAAGCAAACAAGACCATAGTGTAAGCTAATTTGAAATGCAACTAAATCCTATGATATGTCTAGAACAAGAGTAGGATTATGATACCATAAAACCTGAAAATAATAAGTATATAAGGATTTAGAAATTGGAATTGGTAAAATCTGGAACTGACTTCAATATGAAACTGAAGTAGCAAGCCAGAAATAGGGATAGTTAATATAGACTCAAACAAGAATGTAAAGTAATTTTGTTAAGTGTTTAAAAATCCAGAACATCACACTTTATATGCTTTTAGCCAGAATATGCAAAGATCTTTCTAAAATCATATTCAACACTATTTCCAATCTAAATATCAGAATCTGTATGACCTTTAAATTAGTTTACAACTCTATTACTCACATGATCATTACATGCTTTATGAACTTGGATATGTGCATTTTGCTTGACCTGAATTGCTTGTGCATGTTTGTGCATGTTTATGTTTGAATCCTGAATCTGGGCTAGACTAACCAGTGATCCATAGATCAAACCAAGTTTTAATATGTTTTATCGTTCTAAAACAACATGTATGAATTCCTGAATCCCAAAGGTCAAATACATGGGTTATAAATCCACAAATTAATCAATCTGGTTTATAGAGTAATCTGGAAAATGAAGAAGAGAATAATAGATGCTAATACTTGAAAAATGTATTATTCAATCTTGAGTCATTCCAAGATGATAATACCTGAAAATGTATTAGTCAATCTTGAGTCATTTTAAGGTGGTAACACTTGAATCATGTATTAGTCAATCTTGAGTCAATAAAAAGATTAAAGTGTAGAAATAGCTATGTGACACAAAACCTCTCAATTATGGAAAATATTGTGTGATTAAATTTCTTTGCTACTTTAACACTTTGATAGGCAAAGAAACATTTATATATCTTCACATATATAAATGATATGACTTTATTTAAATACTGATATTTTTATATTAGTAAATTATGGATCTTGGGAAATTAATTAAAAGAAATAAAAGAGGCAAGAAAAGAAGTGATCCCTTGTTTAAAAAAAACTCAACTAAAAATCATTAAAATATAGGTGAAGAAAAGTGGGTCACTTCAGTTGGTATTAGAGCTATGTTACCAAAAACATAGCAAAAAAATCTAATTTTCTTATATGGATAAAATCCTAAGGAACAAACCACATAAAAATATTTTTTCAGTAGGAATAAATTACTGAAACAATTAAATCAAAAACAAGACTAACTAGCTATGTAAATTGTATAGCGAATCATGGTAGGAAGACCACCAAACTCTGGAGCAAGACCCTCTAATGCAACACCATTGGTCAATTTGCAAGATTTGGTGAGGGCATTTAGGGAAGGAGCTGTGCAGAGGGAAGAAAATCCTCATGAGGAGTTATCTAAGCTACTGAAAACATTCTCAAATTTAGGAGGCATGGATTTTGAAGGCACTGAAGTAGTCATGGGTGTGCAAACATGGCTAAGAACTTTTGAAAGGATATTTGCAGACATGCAAATTAATGACCAAAGGAAGAGGCAAATAGCTTCCAGAAGGCTCAAAGGAGCAGCACTGGATTGGTGGGAGGTAATCATCACAGGAAGACCAGAAAATGAGATAACATGGGATCAGTTCAAGGATATGCTTGAGGCTAGATTTGTCCCAGCAACAGCTAAGGCAACATTGCTTGAGGAGTTCATAAGATTGAGGCAAGGATCAATGAGTGTGACTGAATACACTCAAAAGTTTGAGAGCTTGTCTAAGTATGGAACCATGCTCATAGGGAATGAGGAATCAAAGAATTCAAGATTTATTCAAGGACTTAATGCTGGTTTAAGTAGAGCAATGCTACCATACAAAGACAAAACATTTGATCAAGTCATAGATCTCACTCTTTCTTTTGAACAACATGATAATGCAAGGGAGAAATTCAGGAACATGAGAGCTAATAACAACAACAACAAGGGGAAAAATAGAGCACATCCTTATGACAAGAAGAATTCAGACAAGAAGGTTGAAGGAGCAACCAGTGGGGAAGTTAAGAAGAAGATTATTTGCTACAACTGTGGCAAGGAAGGACACATGAGTAATAGGTGTCAAGCAGCTAAGAAAACCCCATTCAGTTGCTATAATTGTGGGAAAGAAGGTCATATCAAAAGGAATTGCCCAGAGTTCAAGAAAGGAGCAAAGGTAGGAGCATTGGAAGGCAAAGCAAAAGCAAATGCAGTGGGAAATTCTGGACAATTGGAAGGTATACTCCTAATTAAAGATTATCCAATCTCAGTTATATATGACACTGGGGATACACATTCCTTAATATCACAAGACATAATGAATAAATTGGCTCTCACATGCAATTTAGTTGATAAACCTTTGTTTATTCAGAGTACCCTAGGTAGTTCTTGCATGCTAGGAATTAAATGTTTGGGAGTAGAATTAAACATAGGTGGAAATATGTTTAAATCTGATTTGTTTGTGTTAAAATATCCTGGAATAGGAATTATTCTAGGAGTAGATTGGTTGAGTAAATTCAAAGCAATTTTGAACTTGAAAATTTTTACTATTTCTTTGAAAACAGAAAATGGTAAAAATATTGTAGTCATGAGTGAAATAGCCAAAACAAATTGCCTTAATCAAATGTGGAGCATGACTGAAAAAGAATTAATTCTAGAAGACATAAAAGTAATAAATGAATACCCAGATGTCTTTGGAGAGGTTATAGGAGTTCCAGAAAATAGGCAAGTTGAATTTCAGATAAGATTAATCCCAGGAGCAAGTCCTATCATCGAGAAGCCTACCAGAATGGGTCCTAAAGAATTAGTGGAATTGAAACAACAATTGGAAGAATTGGAGCAGAAAGGCTTCATAAGGCCTAGTAGTTCAAACTAGGGTTCTCCAATGGTATTTGTAAAGAAACATGATGGTACAATGAGGATGTGTATTGATTACAGGGAATTAAACAAAGTTACCATCAAGAATAAATATCCACTCCCCAGAATTAATGATTTATTTGATCAATTAAATGGAGCAAGAATCTTTTCAAGGCTAGACTTAGCCTCTGGATTCCATCAAATGAAGGTTGAGGAGGAGAGTATTAAATACACTACATTCAACACAAGGTATGGGCTATATGAATTTTTAGTAATGCCTTTTGGATTGACAAATGCACCATCCTATTTTGTAGATTTAATGAATAGGACTTTCAGAGATTTTCTAGATAAATTTGTAGTTGTTTTCATTGATGATATATTGGTGTATTCAAAATCAAAAGAGGAGCATGCAAAGCACTTGCATCTGGTTTTGTCAAGATTAAGAGCACATGATTTAAAGGCAAAATTTACTAAGTGTACATTTTGGCAGAATGAAGTCAAATTTTTGGGACACATTATATCTCAACAAGGGACTTGTGTAGACCCAAACAAAGTCATGGCAGTGCAATCATGGAGTAGACCCAAATCAGTGACTGAGGTGAGGTCATTTTTAGGAATGGCAAGCTACTATATAAGGTTTATAAAAGACTTTGCAAGGATAGTCATTCCACTAACCAAGCTAACCAGAAAAGAGCAACCATATGTGTGGATAGGAAAATGTGAACAAGCTTTTGAATCATTGAAGAAGGCATTGATGGAAGCTCCAGTCTTGCAAGTTCCAGAGGGAAATGAAGGATTAGTGGTTTATACTGATGCTAGTGGGTCTGGGTTAGGGGCAGTACTCATGCAACATGGAAGAGTCATAGCATATGCATCAAGGCAACTCAAGCCAAATGAAACCAGATATGCCACTCATGATTTAGAGCTTGCTGCCATTGTTTATGCATTGAAGCTACGGAGACACTACTTGTTAGGTACTAAGTTTGAATTGGTTACAGACCATAAATAACTTAAGTATTTGTTTTCTCAAAAAGACTTGAATATGAGACAACATAGGTGGGTAAAGTTTTTAGCTGCCTATGATCTTGATATATTATATACTCCTGGAAAAGCTAACAAGGTAGCAGATGCTTTGAGTAGACATCAAGCAAGATTGGCAAGCTTAATGATGACTGAATTCAAGGATTTAACAATCCTTCGTGAAGTAGAAATGAAGAAAGAAATTGGTGCATCAGACAATGTACATAGTGACATGATTGAATATGGAAAATCAAGTCTCATCTCCTTAAGATCAACCCTGGTTGATAAAATAGGAAATATGCAGAATCAAGACACTAATTTAAAAGAAAAGAAGGACATGATATCACAAGGCATGTCGGTGGAAAATTATGAAGTTGATGATAGAGGCTACTTAAGAAAGAAAGGGAAACTCTGCATACCCAATGTAGAAGAACTGAAGCAAGAGGTTATGGATGAGTAGCACAAGACAAAGTACACTATACATCCAGGTGGTACAAAAATGTACCATGATCTTAAAAGAAACTATTGGTGGCCAGGAATGAAAGGGGCAGTGGCAAGATATGTGGCAAAGTGTTTAACATGTCAACAAGTCAAGGCAGATTATCAAAGACCTTCAGGCCTACTACAACCTCTGGAAGTGCCTACCTGGAAATGGGAAAGCATTTCAATGGATTTTGTGGATGGTTTGCCAAGAACAAGAAGAGGCAATGACAGTATTTGGGTTGTGGTTGATAGACTCACAAAAACAGCTCACTTCATTCCAGTGAATTCAAATAGAAATGCTCACAAATTAGCTCAATTATTTGTGAAGGAGATAGTGAGATTACATGGAATCCCCAAGACTATCATTAGTGATAGAGATACCTTGTTTACCTCAAGGTTCTGGGGTAGCTTTCAAGAGGCTATGGGGACAGAATTAAGCTTGAGCACAGCTTACCACTCACAAACAGATGGGAAAACTGAGATTGTTAACAAGATTTTAGAGGATTTGCTTAGAGCATGTATACTTGATTTTGGAGGCAACTGGGAAGATCATCTCTATTTAGCTGAATTTGCTTATAACAATAGCCATCAGTCCACTGTAGGTATTGCTCCATTTGAGCTTTGTATGGAAAGCCTTGTGTATCTCCTGCATGCTGGATGGAGGCAGGTGAAAGAGTGTTGCTTGGACCAGAACATGTGAAAGAGACCTCTGCAAGGATTGAACTTGTAAGGCAGAGAATAAGAGCAGCACAAGAGAGACAAAAAGCCTATGCAGATAAAGGGAGAAGGCCAGTGGAATTTGAAGTGGGAAATTATGTATTTCTCAAAGTTTCACCAATGAGAAAAATATTGAGGTTTGGCAAGGCAGGAAAATTGTCACCAAGATATATAGGGCCATATGAAATTATTCAAAGAGTAGAAACTTTGGCTTATAAGTTGAAATTGCTAGAGGAATTGAGTAATATACAAGATGTATTTCATGTATATCAATTAAGAAAATGGGTGCATGATAAGGAGACCATTCTGGAATCTCCTACACAAGTTGAAATTCAAGAAAATCTGGTTTATAAGAAGGAACCAGTGGGTATTATGGCTAGAGAAGAAAAGAAATTGAGAAATAAAATAATTAAATTGGTTAAAATCCAATGGAGTTTAGATGAGAATGATTGTACATGGGAGACTGAAGATAGGATGAAGGATAAATATCCTAATCTATTTTCTGCTTAAAGGTATGCCTAAAATTATGGTAAAGTTAAACATTACTTATGTATGTTTGATTGGTTTTGAATGCATGAGTTTCTAAAATTTCTGAAATGAAATTATGCTTTGTATACATTTGGATGGAAATGTATGAGAAAAATAATTGTGGGACACAATTCCTTTTAGGAGGAGAGTATGTGAAGACCCAAATTATTGAGATGAAAATAATTTTATAAAAATCGGTTAATGGAAAATATTCAAAGAATAAAATAGTTTGAAAATAAATATCAAGAATGAGTGAAATAAATAAGGAAGAGGATAGTTGTTTTCAGTAAATAATAATGAGAAGAAAATAACTAAGTATGAATGAGTTTTATATTCACATATCTCATATATATATTGTATATAAGTAGCCAGAGGAGAATAGAGTGATAAAATAAACTCTTATGATGATTAAAATATATGAAACCAGTTTAGTATTATATATGTATAAATACATTTTAAAATCAAGAGAAAACAAATGGTTTGAAACATTAGCAAGGAATTAATTGATAAAAAGATATATATGTGAACATTACAGATTTGGCTTAAGAAAATAAATAATGTAGATAAGTCACATGAAAATAGTGTGTATGTGAAACATGCAAATGGCATGTACACAGAAAAAAGAAGAAAAGCAACTGTAATACCCGAAATGGAATCAAAAAGAAAATGGCATATTTAGCCATAAACACATATACAGAATTCTCTTATTTGTGTGGGGATAAAATGGGTTTTTCACTCCACTAAAACCCTAGCTAAATGTTTTAAAAATCAAAGGATAAGTAGCAGTTTATTTTGGAAAACAGAAAGAAATTTTAGAAAATAAAAAGAAGAGCAAACTCACACTATTTTCAAGTTAGAGCATTCTTTGGGAAAGAAGAAGGAAGGTGAGTGATTAATCATCTTATGAGATTTAAGGCATTAAGACCCAAGTTAAGGGCAGCCATATTACTTTTATAAAGCCATATCATGTTTTTATTTAATTTTATTCTCTGAATAAATAAATGTTGATTATGGTTGGTGTTTTGGTTGAGTCTTTGGTTGATGTTTTGATCTGTTTTGATTGTTTTGATTAATGCTTTGAAAAGACAAACACTCTGATCACAGAAATGGATTCTGTAACTTATAATCCAGTTTTTATATGGAGATGAGTTAAATATTTTTACTGAGAAATAGGGTATTAATGAAGAATGAAGTAGGCAGTGTGAATAAGGGGATTCATGCTTATGTTCATTTTAAAAATGATATGAACAATGCAATATTATATATATATGTGCCGATTTGTTCAAATCACAAGTTAATATGTTTATGGGTTTTTCTCAAAAACCTTACCCTATGTTCACAGTAAAATAAATGTAATGTTTTATATGACTTCACTAGATTTATGTAAGAAATGGGAATATTTTTGGAAATAAATATATGCAAGTTTTAGAAAAATATGATTGAATAAAAATGACCTTAAAATGGGAGGTGGTGTTTTGCATGAATGCTTTGTATGTCTGGCTGAAATCCCTGAGTGAGTTTAATAATCTTTGATTTATGAAAGGAAGAAAAGAATATAAAGCATTTCAAGAATTAATAAAATTCTCTTGAAAGAAAATGAGAATGGTCTCTAGATTATAAAGCTAATCTAGGAGTAGTGCCTTGATCTATTCATCATTAGGTGGATGATGGGTATGTGCATGACTTGTTTAAGTCCTGTAGGCCTCTGTGTAAAGGGTTAACAGAATTGAGCCCCTTTGCAATGCACACATGGTGTTCAATGGCAAGAGTTAAGACCAAATAAATGATAAACGGGGATTGAGAAATTGAGCTATGGAATTAAGGGAGTTGATCCATAGGAGTATATGTACATAAACTGAATTGTGTTGATGAATGAATGCTTGTGTGCATGTATGTTAGTAAGAGCTTATATATGTATATGTATATATATATATATACTCATATTTTAATATGAATTTAAATAAGCATCAAACATATGAATCTCTGCACAGTATTTAGTAATTACAAGTTATTTATAATCTATGATTTCACTCACACCAGAATATATTTTCTGACCCTATTTGTTGCCTTTGCAATCTTTGGGGTGTCTCGTTTTCATTGAGGCAGTTCAAAGTGTTGCTGCAGGGAAAGATGCTTGAGTAGCTTGCTTGTATTGATGTTTGAAGAACTTGCTGGTTTTAAAATGCTTTAGTGAAGTAGAAGTTTAATTGTAATAAATAATCTAGGCAAACTCTCTTATGTCTTGTGTATTTCCAGGATTGATACTTGCTTTGTTTTCTTGAAAAGAACATGTAAAAAAAAGGAAAAAAAACTTAAGTATTATATGTGCTTGTGAGTTGTTGATTTAAGTAGCAACCTCTGGAAATAATCCAGTGGATTATAATGGAGGAGAACATGCCATATAATCTGATATGTGGATATATTCTCCTTGGCATGTTTGTTATATTTCAGTTATAAAGTTTAAGTTGTTTTTGAATAAATATGTGCCAAAGTATTAAGTAGATGGGTTGAACATGGTCTTGGCTAACCAATAAGGCTTGTACATGTCTTGTAATTGATACAAGTACATGCAAAAGCTTGAAGTCATAGTCTTCAAATTCCTAAAGCAAACAAGACCATAGTGTAAGCTAATTTGAAATGCAACTAAATCCTATGATATGTCTAGAACAAGAGTAGGATTATGATACCATAAAACCTGAAAATAATAAGTATATAAGGATTTAGGAATTGGAATTGGTAAAATCTGGAAGTGACTTCAATATGAAACTGAAGTAGCAAGCCAGAAATAGGGATAGACAATATAGACTCAAACAAGAATGTAAAGTAATTTTGTTAAGTGTTTAAAAATCCAGAACATCACACTTTATATGCTTTTAGCCAGAAATATGCAAAGATCTTTCTAAAATCATATTCAACACTATTTCCAATCTAAATATCGGAATCTGTATGACCTTTAAATTAGTTTACAACTCTATTACTCACATGATCATTACATGCTTTATGAACTTGGATATGTGCATTTTGCTTGACCTGAATTGCTTGTGCATGTTTGTGCATGTTTATGTTTGAATCCTGAATCTGGGCTAGACTAACCAGTGATCCATAGATCAAACCAAGTTTTAATATGTTTTATCATTCTAAAACAACATGTATGAATTCATGAATCCCAAAGGTCAAATACATGGGTTATAAATCCACAAATTAATCAATCTGGTTTATAGAGTAATCTGGAAAATGAAGAAGAGAATAATAGATGCTAATACTTGAAAAATGTATTATTCAATCTTGAGTCATTCCAAGATGATAATACCTGAAAATGTATTAGTCAATCTTGAGTCATTTTAAGGTGGTAACACTTGAATAATGTATTAGTCAATCTTGAGTCAATAAAAAGATTAAAGTGTAGAAATAGCTATGTGACACAAAACCTCTCAATTATGGAAAATATTGTGTGATTAAATTTCTTTGCTACTTTAACACTTTGATAGGCAAAGAAACATTTATATATCTTCACATATATAAATGATATGACTTTATTTAAATACTGATATTTTTATATTAGTAAATTCTGGATCTTGGGAAATTAATTAAAAGAAATAAAAGAGGAAAGAAAAGAAGTGATCCCTTGTTTAAAAAAAAACTCAACTAAAAATCATTAAATATAGGTGAAGAAAAGTGGGTCACTTCAAATATGTTATGTGATAATAATTACAATGTATTGTAATCATAAAATATTTACCACATTGAAAAATAACATATTGTTTTAAATATTTATAGTCAAGATATTTCAAGAAAGGATAAAGATTTGTCCGTTGAGACTAGAGTGCGTAACGTTCTCCAAATATTGGACAGTTTATTACTCTTGACTACTGGGGGCACCAAGGGGATACATACCGATGGCTACTGAATAACTATAAAATGACTCACTCGAAAGTTCTATATTGGTTGATATAACTAAGGTTAAATAGACAATCTTGAATTGATGATGTTACACAGTTCCCTCGACTTGATAATACCATGGAATTTTAATGTCGACACTCCGCTTTGATTATAGTTAAATCATGTCATGGCAATCCATCGATGGACTTTAGTTGAGTCTAAGTTAAAGCATTGGAAGTGAAACAATAATCAATAGAGAATTCGTCTCTCAATTATGTATGATTAGTATCACGGTCAACTGTAGTCAACTCATAGTTTAAGTCTTTGGCCAGAGCAGCACTGTAATACCCCATAAAATTTATAAATATTTTAATTAAATATTAATAAAGTGATAATGTTAAAATAATCAAAACTAATGAATTAATTAAATTAATTAAATATAAAAAGGGGAAAATGGTCATTTTTAAGACTTCGGAATTGGACAACGAAACTAGCGTCGTTGCAACCATCTCGTTTTTTTGATTCGTGTAGTATGTTGGTTTGCCTTGTTTGGAGTCTGTATGTAAGGGATGTAGTTGAAAACATTGTCAAGTCGAGTGGATGCCAAAAGGTTTGAATTTGAATTTGAAATATGACAGATAGTTGTTTCCCTCCAACCACTTAAGAAAGAAAAATGTGTATAGTTCTTTTAGAAACTACCCACCCTGATGCTTCTTCTTCTACCTTCATCTTCCTCTCAACCAACCAAGAATCAAATTCAAATTTCTCATTCAAAACTCCACCGAAACGAATAAGACTAAAAGCGTTGCGAAGCTAGTGGACAAGGTTACATACTAGGAATGATTTGGAGGTAGAAATCTGAAATGTGGAGTTGCAACAGCCCGGTCAGCGAGGATCTGGATAGTAATTGGCATTTCAGAGAGTGATCCATTATTTCAAAATACTATTTTAAATGATGAATTTCAAGCATTTCAAATAAAATGATAAAATGATAAATGTTAAAAATGATAAAATGATAAAAACATAAAAATAGAATGATAAAATGATAAAATGAAAAATGTTAAAATGAATTTCAAGCATTTCAAATAAAATGATAAAATGATAAATGTTAAAAATGGTATAATACTAAAATATAAATATAGAAATTAAAAGAATAATGATAAGTTAGTCGTCATTTTAAAGCATCAAAAGGATATCGGTTATCTTCTCTCAAAACAATAAATTCTTTTATCCTTTTACAACATTGTGAAATTTAAAAACATATTCAATTTCACAAGTTTGAAAGTACTAGATAATTACTTCAAAAGGTTAGAAAATGTTAGATAAAAGATAAAAGATAAAAGAGTTTATAAAGATAAATTCTTTAACTTTTTTAATATTACGTTACTACAAAATATAAATTGTAAACTAATTTCATTATTCAAATCACTAAAAAAGCAACTTAAAAATGACTAAAAATGTAATTTAAAAGATAAAAGAGTGATAAATAATATTACAATAAACAGATTAACTAGGAGTTACACAAATAGAATAAGGGTGATAACTTATTCAAACAAAACACTCATTTTGATGCCTTGAGACATTTGAACCCATGACCATTAGAACCTAAGTTTAAAGTTCTGTACCGCTTTCTACTTATGCTAGTGGTCTTTAACTATGATTTTTTTTAAATTAAATAAACACTCCATTTATTTTGTATTACAATTCATATGGTTTATTCCACGTTAAACTTAACGAAATCAATCTTCACGAATTCATATTACAACATCGAGTAAACCTAAGTTATAACATGTAATACATTCATCGAATAAAAGCCTAAATTTAATTTAAATACAAGTATAACATGTAAATTCTAATCGATAAATCAAAATGATCGTTAATCTATTCTAACCAACAAAAATCAATTAGCTTAATCAACATAATTAACCAGAGGTTAATTGATGAATAATTATTATACACAATGACGGTTAGCTGTAGCGAGAAAAAAAAATTTAGGGTTCTTAATTTTCGGTCAAAATAATAGTTTCATAGGTGAATTTGAGCAGGATTCGAGTTGATTTTAGTCAATTTCAACAATTATGAACAATTTTGTATTTTCCCGAGAAAGAACGAAAGTGAATGTTTTAGATATGTACCATTACTTTGATAAACGTAAGGATACGTATGTGTAATTTTTTATTTTATTTTCTAGAAACTTAGGTAGTGATTGACCTGAAAACGAATTTCGTGTTTTTCATTTTTGACATGTATATTAAGTGAGGTAGGGGTGAAGGAGGAGCTGGAAAATCCTAATGGAAGAAGTAAAAGGAAGAAGATTGTTTTTTATATTCAAAAAATGTAGAAAACAAGATAAAGTCATTTTCAAATTTATAAATTAAGACCATTTTTCCTTCTCTAATGCATTTTAAAGTACACATTAAAAATGCAAAATTCATTTTCAAACCAAATACCATCTTAAATTTATATTTTTTATTTCACTTAAATTGAATTTCCTCTTTACTTTAGATTGCTACTATTAGCATCATAAAATCCCTAGAAATTACTTGATCCAAAAAATAAAATAAAAAACAATTTGAAAGTCTTAATATTACCCGCTAATCTAATTGTCGTTCTAATTATCTTTCCTAATCTATTACTCATGCCATCTTCCTCTCAAACCCTAAACCCTAATATCTTGCACTAATCATCTTTCAATCTCAAATCAATTTGTAAAAGTTAAAAAAAGATTAATCATTAACAAACATGTAGGGTAGATATGAAGCAGAGAACCAAACTAAATAAAACTGAGGTGCTTTTGTATTTTTTCATTGATTAAATTAAGGAATTGCAATCGATGAAATTTTTTTTATGTATGTATTGAATAAATTTCACTAACCATGCAGTAATTTTCTTACGAAAAATTTGCAACTAATCATTTTTTTTCCTCAAAATACTAGCGTGGGACTTGCGATTCAGAGGCGTTCTTCTTGGATTCTTATTTCACCATGATTGGCTACAATAGAAAGGAGGTAGGGTTTGTTTGAATTCGAATGTTTGGAGTTGTGCCGTATGAATTCGAACGTCTTTTAAAAAAAGAAAAAAACATATAAGTGATGGGTATTGGGAATATTAAGTGTTTTGGATATTATTTTGGGCTGGTAATATCTAGGGGTTTTGGATTAGACCCGTCAAAATATGATCCATCCTATTAACCCAACCCATTTACCCTACTTGTAAATGGGTTGGGTCAACCCATTTATGAATTTTATTAAATTGGTCATGCGTTGGGTTGACCCATTTTTAAAAAAAGTTATAACTGGGTAACCCATTTATTAAACCTAAAATTCAAAAATTTAAATTTGAAAATAACAATTTTGAAAATTTGAATTTTTTTACTTGGATATTTTATCTTGTGAAGCACACTGTAGTTCTCCATGGTGACTTACAGTTGTACTTAGAAAATAACATGTTACATTCCTATATTTGAACATCGCTTAGGCAGAAGCCGCTATTTTTTTTGTTCAGACTGTAATAACTTCTTCATACTAACTCGAAATCAGGCGAGACTTCGATCGATGAACTCCCACCTGAATTACGGACAAATTGGAACACTCGGATACATCATCTTGTGAACACACACCGTAGTTTTCCATGGTGACTAACAGTTGTACTTAGAAATAACATGCTACATCACCATATTTGAACTCCGCCTAGGCAGAAGCCGCTATTTTTTTATTCGGACAACAGTAACGCTTTCGCACTAACTCGGAATCATGCGAGACTTTGATCGATGAACTCCCACCTAGATTAAGGATAATATGAAACAGTCGGATACTTCATATTGTGAACACATACCATAGTTCTCCATGATGACTAACAGTTGTACTTAAAAAATAACAGACTACATTTCCATATTTGAACATCGCCTAGACAGAAGCCGCTATATTTTTTGTTCAGACTGCAATAACTTCTTCATACTAACTTGGAATCATGCGAGACTTCGATCGATGAACTGCCACCTGAATTACGGACAAAATGGAACACTCGGATACTTCATCTTGTGAACACACACAGTAGTTCTCCATGGTGACTAACTGTTATACTTAGAAATAACAGGCTACATCTCCATATTTGAACTCCGCCTCGGTAGAAGCCGTTATTTTTTTGTTCGAACTACGGTAACTTTTTCGTACTAACTCGAAATCATGCAAGACTTTGACCGATGAACTCCCACCTAAATTACGGACAATATAAAACACTAATATACTTCATCTTGTGAACGTGCACTGTAGTTCTCTATGGTGACTAATTGTGACGCCCCACCTCTATACTCACGCTAGCCAAGGACACTACGGGGTAATGCCGTCGACTAGCACGAAGAATAAGGCTGTTGAGGAGCGACCATCTGTGTAATTGCTTTGTGCGAGTACCGATATGTCAGAAAATATAACTTACACTTCATTTCAAGAGGAAACCCGATATATCAAATACAAACTCAAAGCTACCACACAGTGGCTAAGTGGACATCGGAAACAAATATAGAAATAAACATAACACAAATCAGTCACATACATTCATATCACAAAGGCGAAAACAGATATGAATATAACACAAAGAAGTGTACATCAAAGTAGTGGTCAAACAAGATCCACTACATCACAAAAGAATAGATACAGGTGCTAGCAAAAGAATAAGTATACAACCAGGAGTCTCTATCTCAAATGTATACTAACAAAAACTACTATGCTAAGTAGTTAGCCAAAAGTCGGGTGACGAACCCTGAGAAGAAGTCAAGCGGAAGCACCTGAAATACCATGGTCTGACCCGAGTATTATTTAAGAAGAAAATAATAAACGGATCAGTCTAGCTATAAATATCAGATAAAATGAGATAGGATAAGAGATATGACCAAAAATGTATGATAACAAAGAAATGCCATACTGTGTCAAGTATACATCAAATAACAACAAAAATCATACAATATCTCAAATCATCTCAAAACACCAAAAATAATTACATTCTTTAAATTCTTCACCAAAGCACAAATATTGATAGAGCTTATCAATTCAATCCACAAAAATTGGTGAAACACAAATTCTAGAAATCACAACGAGAAATCCAGAAATCACAAAGGGGGAGGCCTATCGCAAACGGGAACATGAAAACTCACCAACACGTGTATCACAAACGGAACGCTATTCCATGGTCGCTAACCATAAACCGAACATCGATGCATCTAGGAAGATACGCCCCATGCACAGTCGAACATCGACGCACCTGAAAAGATACGCCCCATGTATAAACTAATATCGATGCACCTAAAAAGATACACCCCATGCCTAGTCGAACATCGATGCACCTAAAAAGGTACACCCCATGCACCGGCTTAATGAGCCGATTGCTCCACGAACGGTCCAAAGACCATGGGTCGCTAGCCCATAAAAATGCGACGAAGCTCAATAGAACGGGGTATAGTCCCCCACGCGGACAAAGAGACATCACACATCGCTAGTCTAAATCATAAAATGATCATCATCGATCATCAAGAAGCATCGATTACACTAAGCTAGTAAATATAAGAGTTTAGCTTCATGTCTCATAACCACTAGCTTAACTAAAATATTTACGAACAAATTGTAGATTTCCACTCGAAAATTATCACAAGAGTTCAATCGAACAAGTCCGAGAATTAACCGACGAAGTAAACGCAAGTGTTTCATACCACTAGTTTTACTAAGCCGTTTAATTAGATTTCTCATACGACTGAGGTAAAGGTTTGTATATACTAATAGATTAGAAATCGGTTTTATAAATGAGCTTTGTATTAAAAATAGAGTTTGAAATCATCTTTGTAAAAGAGTTGAATATTTACTACTAGTATAAAAACCTTTGTATTTTAAAGTGACAAATCACAGAGATGATTGTAGAAACAATCAATCATCAAAAATTCACATACGAAGATGTGAATTAAATCCATATAAATCGATGTCGAATCCATCAAAATGGATATTCCCAAAAATCTCGAAGGAGAAGTCATCAAAATCGATAATAAATGATAACAACAAATTGGATAATCACGAATCGATAAAAATTGGAACCTCAAGCCAAATAGGAAAATTGGGCTGAGACAAGCATATTCAGACGTATGAATTATATATTTCAGACGTCTGAAACTGGAGCTCAGGCAATACTTTGCCTAGGCCAATGATGGCCAAATCCTATCGGAAGCAATCGAATGAGTGACGATGGCTAGGGGTTTACGACAAACGACTACCCAACCTTAAAGACTCACCAATACACTCCGACCAACATGCCCAAACAACCATATAAGGATTTTTCATAGATTTTGACTTCAAACGCCAAAAATTGGAATATTCATCAAACCAATTCAATTCAAAAACAAATGGACAAGGATTATATGTTAGGAATTGCCACCTAACACTATCAAAGATATAGACGTAGATGTGAGTTCAAAAACTCACATTTTAAACCCAAACACAAATGATAAGCTCTAGAACAAGCAATGGGTTAATCTCTCTTCAACAATACCTCAAGAACTTCAATCTATAATCAAAGATGAAGTTTTCTCTAAGTTAAGATATTAGGAATTTTTGAGAATTTGAAGAGGGATTGAGATGGAGAAGATGATAGAAGGCTTACCTAAGCTTCTCTTTGAATTTGGAGTAAGAATTTGTATTTGCAAAGGAAACTAGGGTTTTGAATTTTAATTTCCCATTCCTCTCCCCATTTTTACTGAAGCTTGAATGTTAGGAAAATAAGAATGAAGTAAAGAGGAGAGGTGGACTGAGCTAGGGTGTTAAGATGGGTTAGTGGGCTGAAACCCAAACCCAAAGCCCTAGTAGAAAAATAGCAAATTCTACTCAACTTCAAACATATCGATGCTTATACTCAAAAAAGTCGCAAACACCATTTTGAACTCAATAGAAGTGGTCTCGAGTCCAAATTGTTGATTCTCAATTTCACTCTTCATTCAAACGCCTGAAATTTTCAAACCAAACGTCTGAATCTGGAAAAATAGGAGTTTTCTATCTTCATTCAAACGTCTGAAATGAACGATTCAGATGTCTGAATCTGGAAAAACAAAAGTTGTCTAGAACAATATTCAGACGTTTGAATCGTCCATTTTAGACGTCTGAAAATGGCAATTTTAGCCTATTTCCTTTCTGGTTTGACTCGAACAATTTCAGACGTCTGAACGATCCATTTCAGACGTCTGAATTCCTGTTTGAATGTGTTTTCAAATAGGCACTTCCAAATAGCACGATCCACATAGACTTTTCACTAATTCGACTGTTCTTTTACGAATAGTGACTTTTTCGGACTTAAATCCGACTAACGATGCTATATTTAAATTAAACATTTAAATATACGAATCGTAAAATATGCGGGTTGTTACACTAATAGTTGTACTTAAAAAAAATAGGCTACATCCCATTTTTGAACATCGCTCGGGCAGAAGCCGCTATTTTTTTGGTTCAGACTGTAATAACTTCTTCGTATTAACTAAGAATAAGGCGAGATTTTGGCTGATGAAATCCCGCCTACATTACGGACAATATGGAACACTCAAATACTTCATCTACTGAACGCACACTGTAGTTCTCCATGGTGACTAATAGTTATACTTAGAAAATAACAGTCTACATCTCGATATTTGAACTTCACCTAGGCAGAAGCCGCTATTTATTTTGTTCATACTGCGATAACTTTTTCATACTAACTCGGAATTAGGCGAGACTTTGACTGATGAAATCCCACCTAAATTACGGACAATATGGAACACTCGAATACTTCATCTTGTGAACGCATGTCGTAGTTCTCCATGGTGACCAAAGGTTGCACTCAGCAAATAACAGACTACATCCTCATCTTTGAATTTTGATAAAAGTTAGAATTAAAATTTTAAATTTTAAAATTTGAAATTTTGATTTCTATTGAAATTCAAAACGTAAAATTTATACTTATTTTATAGGGGGAATTAATTTAAAGGACAAAAATTTGTATATTTTTAGCTTCAAGGACACTACCTCAATATTTTATCCACAAGGACAAACATTCTCCTAAAAATTATTCATAAGGACAAACATTTTTCAAAATTATTCACAAGGAAAAACATTTTTCCAAAACTGCTACCGAACTAAAAACTGATACCTAAGAACTGCTACCGATAACTACAAACTGATACCTAAAAACTTAAAAACTGATACCTACAGAAAGTTGTCCTTCAGGCTAAATTATTGAAGGTCTGTCCTTGAGGCTAAAATCCTGAGAAATTTTGTCCTTGACAATAATTTCCTGTATTTTATATATGTTTGTTTTTTATTGGTCAAACCAAATTTAAATATTTAAATGAGTTCTATCGTTTCTACTACAGTTTCCACCAAAATGGGTTCAATGGGTCGAATTAGTTTCGTTCATGAAATCACAGGTTAAGTTGGATTTATCCATTTAATAAATTGGTCTAATGTGTTGGGTATTTTTTTGTTTAAATGTGTTGGATTAATTTTCAACCTAATCCATTCATACCGAACTCAATTTATTTGACATCCCTAGTTTTGGTGGTGCTAAGAGCATCTCTAGCATGACGAATTTGATTAAAAATTGAAGAAATTGCCGTTTTTTTTTTCTTCATACTACAGCAGTATCGATTTGAATGTGGTAAAAGAGAAAAAGTGGAGGGGGTTTCTTCATTTTTTTTAAGTATGAAATTATAAACGGCAAACTGAAAACCGTTTATACCATACACGGTTTTTAGATTGTCATTTAAACAAAAATGGTTTAAAAAAAACCGACTAGCTACCTAAAATTACAAAAGTGGGGTTTCAGACCCATTTACTGAAAACATTTCCTTCGACTCCAATGGGGAAGTGGGTGGAATAAATGCCTTTATTTCTAATCCCCACCCAAAAAAGGCCTCCTCTGAGATGCTCTAACAGCAGACTTATTTTATCCGGCACCCTCTTCCAGATCCAAGTACTCTGATTTTCATTTCCGCCCCTGACGTTCCCAAAACCCAAATGGATCTGAATCCCACCTCCTCCACTTCCCAGTCCGAATCCGAATCCGAATCAATCGATGCCCTGGCCCAGAAGATCCAAGAAACTCTTGCCGTAAGCAGCCAATCTCAAATCCAACCCGTTCAGCATAGATTCTGGGAAACTCAACCCATCAACCAATTCAAAGACCTACAGAATCCTAACCTCCCCGAAGGCGAAATCGAACCCCCTACTCCCCTCTCCGAAGTCAAAGCCGACCCGTACAACCTTCCTTTAGCCTACGAATGGACCACTTGCGACATGCTCGACGACGCCACCTGCCTCGAGGTATACAATCTCTTAACTAATCATTACGTTGAGGATGACGATAACATGTTTCGTTTTAATTACTCCAAAGAGTTCCTCAACTGGGCGCTTCACCCTCCAAATTACTTCAAAAGCTGGCATATCGGTGTTAGGGTTAAGAGCAACAAGAAATTGGTCGCCTTTATCACAGGCGTGCCCGCTAGAATTAGGGTTAGGGACCAAGTGGTGAGGATGGCTGAAGTCAATTTCTTGTGCGTTCACAAGAAATTAAGGGACAAGAGGCTTGCACCAGTCTTGATTAAGGAGGTCACGAGAAGGGTGCATTTGGAAGATATTTGGCAGGCGGCTTACACTGCAGGGGTAGTTTTGCCAACCCCAATTACAAGTTGTAGGTATTGGCATAGGTCATTGAATCCCAAGAAGTTGATTGATGTTGGGTTTTCAAGGTTAGGGCCAAGGATGACTATGAGTCGAACTATAAAGCTTTATAAGCTTCCAGAAGAGACAACTACTCCTGGATTTAGGAAGATGGAGTTAAGGGATGTGAAGGAAGTTACAGAGTTGCTGAGGGCATATTTGGCCCAATTTGTGGTTGCACCAGATTTTGATGAGGATGATGTCTTGCATTGGCTTTTGCCAGTGGAGGACGTGGTTGATAGTTATGTGGTAGAGGATTTGAAGACGAGGGAGATCACTGATTTTTGTAGCTTTTATACTTTACCATCTTCAATTCTGAATAATCAAAATTATTCAGTTCTGAAAGCGGCTTACTCTTACTATAATGTGAGTACGAAGACGCCTTTGCTTGAGCTTATGAATGATGCACTAACTGTTGCGAAGAAGAAGGGTTTTGATGTGTTTAATGCGCTCGATGTGATGCATAATGAGGAGTTTTTGAAGGAACTTAAGTTTGGACCTGGGGATGGGCAGCTGCATTATTATTTATATAACTATAGGATTAGAAATGTTTTGCTGCCTGCAGAGCTTGGATTAGTGCTTCTTTAAGTTGTTACACGAGAACAAGTGGTAACGTTTTTGTTTGTTGTTGGTTTTATCTACTTCTTTATGTTTGCTGGGATTTCTGCTACTCTGGTGTTTAACATTTGTTGTGAAATTGGTGGTTAATGCACGAGAACCCTAAATATCTTTAATATTTGAATTGAGCACTTCTTGTGTTGACTTATGATAATAATCTTGCTTTTTTACATGATTTCTTTCATTGCATAATATATTTAATACTTCGGATCAAATTATATACATCAATCCATGTTTTTGGTCAATGTAGTTGGGTATATCTTATGTGGTGTTGTTATTCTTTAATATCATATTCTATTATGCCCTTTATGTTACATTTTCTTGCTTATCATTCTAGTGTTCTTTGTGTATTTGTCTCCATATCATATATCGCATAAGCAGGCGCATGCAAATTGCAGTTATAGCTGAGTATTATGATACACTACACACAATGAGCTTGTACAAAAGCCCTTCATATGCTGTAGCTTGCTGAGTTTGCACAATTACTCGTCTTACAAGTTGGCTTAGCAAGTTATACATGTTTCATGTTGAGTAAGGTTCTAAGTTTAACATTTATCAAGCTACTATTTAGTTGCAGTCTCCTATCTCTGTCATATACAATAACACGGTACTGAAAATCATGCTTTAGGGTATGTAACTATGGATAAAGAAGAAGGCATGTAACATTGCTACATTGATAGCAGGTTATGAAGAAATTATTTTTGAATCTGAGCTTCCCTTTCTTGTATAAAGAATAAGATAGTGATAGCTATGTAACAGAGCTAACATTGACATTGTGAATACAAAAATAGACTTGGTGGAAGTTGCAATGTAAAATTCTACACAATGGCGGTCAGTAAACTTGCAGCAGGTGTCATAGACAGAGTAACTTAAATCATCCTAGTTTACAATTGACCTAAAAAGAAAATAAATATGCGCACACACATGGGGCCGGCTATTTGGACACAATTTGATGACACAGAAGATCTGGATCATCGGATCCTTTTATCTTTATATGGAAGGTGGAATTTAGAGGGTAATCTGATGGTAGAGATCCATCATGTTATCAATTGTGCCATCAAATTGAGTTCAAATACACTTTCATATATATATATATATATATATATATATATATATATATATATATATAACAGAACAATTTACATCGAGTAACTTAAATCATCCTAGATTACAATTGACCTAAAAGGAAAATATTTGAATATATATACATATATGTATATATATGTATAGAGCAGCGTTCAACAGCATCCCATTTTGCAGCACTCCTTCTAGCTCCGATTTCCATCATGTCCTCATTAAATAATACTACTTTTTTTCTCCATCCACTAACTCTATTGTTTGGATGAGGCTATATATATATATATATATATATATATATATATATATATATATATATTAGTCTTTGTATAGCACCATTTTCTAGTCTTTTAATGTCATTTACAACCTATTTAAAAAAAAATTCTCCTGTAACATCGAACAAAATAGTTAAATATAACTTGTGGCTGAATAGAGTTACTTTATTTCTACAGTGACAAGGCATATATTCAGAGTTAGGAAATAAATGTGTGGTTACAGAATTAACTAGTTTCAGTTTTGTGGTGTTAGTTGTGAATTTGGTCCATATCTGATCTGACCCATCTTCACCTGTAGTACAATGCAATCTTCAGGTAATCGTTAACCATAATTTTCTGGTACTTCCCCAATTTTTGAATGGTTACGGTAAACATATTAAGTCGGTAGTTTACTGGAAAAAACATAGATATAGGCATCCGTATCATAACTTGATGCAACCCTCCTTGAATTAGTCACGTGTACTAAAAAAACAAAGGAAGTTTTTATTGAATAAAATTAAATAAATATGTTTTGTTTTTTTAGCACACTTGCGGTTTATTGGAAAAAAAACTTAAATATAGACGTGTTTTGATTCAAAAATAAATATTGCATCAAAATTTTGATACAATGTATGTATCCAAGTATTGCTCCATTTTATTTGGTTCAACTTGTGTGTGCCTGATTAAAGAAAAAGGAAAAAAAAAAAGTGACCAAATAGTTTCAATTATTCAATGCAGTATTCCACTTTTGCTTTCCCAACTCAGGAAGAAAGAACAGCTATTATCCAAACCCAATAAAACAAGGACCACTAACTTGGATCTATACATTTTTGAAGGTGATTGACTTATACCCAAAACAAATACTATGTTATAATATGTATGTATTGTTGAATGTAAATTTGAAAACATATATTATCTTCACAAAAATCACTTATATATGCACATTGACATATACATGAATTTATTCTCCATCTGCTTTTGCCAAAAAAAAGAAAAGGAAAAAAAAAAAGGTATTTTCTAGTAAAATTATTCTATATTTTTACATTTAATCTATGAAGAATGAACAATATGGGAATGTACCTTAGCTATCACTTTACTAAACTTCTTAACGTTTAACCGCACATTCTGCGACTGAAGATATATCCTTTTAGTTTCCGACCACCCCTTGCTCGTAATAGCGTCTGGATTCCTAATAACAGGATTCTTGTGATCATATTTCCGATACAGAGAACTTTCGCTTGGGTTTATCTTATACCCAATGTAATGCAGCCCTAGTCTTTTCGCAGGCACACCATAGTATTCTTCAGCAGCCCAATCTAGCCCTAGAGGAACAATTTGTACTACTGTTTTGCCTTGTCCCATGAATAGAAAATGTGTCATTGCTGCACCATGTACTGCCATCATAGCATCAGAAGAGTTCAGAGCGGCGTATATTTCTGAAAGCAGCGTAGTTCTTCTTGGGTTTAACATTTGCACTTGAAAGCCTGTTCTTTCGCATACTTTAACTATTTCTTTCAGGTTCTGAATGACCCTTGATTTGTTCCTAACAAATATTGCCAGTTTTGGTTTTGGTGTTGAATTCTGCAGGACTGGAGCACCGAATCCCTGATCCAGAAGCTTCTGGAAGTCATGGATTGTCTTGCCTGAACCCATGAGCTTTGGATTGATAGCAAGCTCCCCGTGAATTTTCAACCCTACGATCATTTCAGGAAAGCAGTGGACCCTTGGATCGTTTGAGAAGTCGACCATCTTGTACTTTGACAACTTATTAACAACGTTGATGAATTTGGTCTTCCACCATGAATGATACTCCAGCACAACGAACACAACCTCACCTTTGAACCTCTCTGCCGTTATATATAACGGGATCAGCCCATCGTTGAATTCGTGGTACACGTTGCCTGTGTATCCACCTGTTGAAAACATTATTGCAGGTACTCTGTGTCGAACATCGCATTTGTTAGTGGAATTATTGTGGGTTTTACTCAGTGTGATTTCATCGATCGTGCTCATTACTGATGTCTCCCATTTTCTTGTGTAGGGTCTGATTTTTTCGGTTTTGGTAGTGTCGTCTTTTGTGGTATGAAGAAGAATGGAGTTCGATTTGGAATCGGTTCTGATATCACCTTTCAGGTAGCATATGTCTGTTCTTTTGTGGCTTCTATCGCAGCATAGTAGCTCTTCTGAACTTGATGACCCATCAATGTGCTCTGAACAAGGTATGTTCTTTCTTGAAGATACAAAATCTGTATTGATATTAAACATTAGTATCTAGAAAAAATGAGAAAGAAAAGAAAAAAGATTGTAGTAGTGTATGGTTTACATGCATCTTTGAATGTTTTAGCCATAGTAGGAGGAGGAGGAGATGAAATTGCTAGTCTTGAAACAGAGCATAGAGAAGAAACCAGCAATGAGAAGAGCAGAAGGAAACGGAGAAAATGATATTGCTTCGATTCTACTTCGAACTGCATAGAGTTTTTGGATTGCTGAAGTAAAGATTTCATTTGAGTTTGATGATGAAGCACCATATTCTTTCAAAGCATCTTCTGGTTCTATGTTTAGGTATTCGATGAGGAGGTATGAACTATAACGTTTTAATATTTGCTGTTTGGAATTAAGTTTAGAAAATTAAAAATATGGTCATATTTCTTGCGCTGAAATCAACTTCCTAACAACCATTGTCAACTAATTTTTTTATTAAAATAATATGTCACCTTTTCTAGTTTGCTGTACTTACCAGCATATATAATATAATTGCCACCAATAATATCTCTACAAAAATTTGGATCATTTTATTCTTCCAACTCATTTAAAATAGCCAACCTAAGTACACTTATGTTTAGAAGTCATAAGGCAATTTTCATAAAGTAACAAAATGTTACAGATATAATTTTTACAGAAGTTAAGATAAATATGTATTCATGGTTTTGAAAGTGTTAGAAGATGGGGGAAAAATGCAAATATTTATGGACATGATATTGGCAGCAAATATGTCATATCTAACCCCTTTTTTTAATCTATTTCGAAAATTTTGAAGACAATGGAGGTCAAAAAGGTTAGGTTTGGTTACGTTTTTTATGAAAAGAAGAGTTGTGGGTTATGCATGCAGAATGTTTGTAAGTTGAGAAATTTCTTGGATACCTGGGCTTCTAAATTTTGCTGCTGAATTGTTTACTGGGTGAATTGTTTATGTCTATACTGTTTATGTATTAAGTATTGGTTGTTAAATACAAAGCAAATTGGGATTATAAAGAAACAGTGATGTGCATATCTGTACATGCAACTGCTAATTACTCTGTAATTAAAGCAGGTATTTGGTCTTTGAATCTGTAATTTGCACATGGTTTCATGATCCTGCCAATATTTTTTACGCCGTGGTTTATTATAAAAGTCAATTGACTTGATACAATGAGTTATAATTTCAAAACAAAAAATTCCAGCTTGCATCTTGGCTCGGTTCTCATAAGATCATGCACATTCATTTGATCCAAACAAATAGCACCGTTCATGATTCATCACTTAATGGCTTTGATTTGGTTAGACACGAATGAATACAAGTGATCTTTTGGAGGGGTACAAATCAGCTCGATCCAAATCGTGGTGTTAGCGGTGTATCCAACCATTTAACACATGGCACATGGATTTTTTTCTTCTTCAAATAAACTACTTAGACAAATATAAAATGGAATTATTTGTAAAATTTAAAGCATTTTGATTGGTTAGGCACAACATAACATCAAAAGTTAGGTCTGTTGGATGATTACAACAAAAATCAAGCTTTAACCTTTTGCACGCTTTATTATTAACGAGGAACCGTTTTTATTTAAGGAATATTTATATCTATTATGATTGATGGGTCGCTCACAAGGGGAGGGGGGGGGGAGGGGTTGAATTGTACGTTTATTTTTATTATCTTCTTAGAATAGAATACAAATTTTATAGAAAACAAAAACTCATCTTCTTCATCTTTTTCTCGGCATGCATAATTCCTTTGAAATAAAATCAATATTTCAAATATACTCAAAAATCTGGACAGTGGCTTTTATAAATATTTAAATTCTTTAATCTTAGGTGCATAAGTTTGATTGATTGTTGTGTTAAGATTGAGGAGCGGATAACAATTATTGATTGCACCATAGTCATGTCGAACGCTTTTAAGACAATGGCCTTATCCACGACATAACTCATATCATTTGCCTTTTCCATTGTTCCTACTCATCAACTCCCACAATTGAAAGCGAAATTCAATCAATCTTTCATGAGAATTAAACTATTTGAGTTTTTGAGTAAAGATTGGACTACTATGATGATTAATGCATTTGAAGAAGAAAAGCAAGGATTAAACAAAGTTGAATTGAATATGTGATTTTCAAAACATTAACACTACTAGAAAAGGCTGAAAATACCGACAGTAACTGGCGACGGCTTCCGACGGAGCATTTTCGACGGCTTTCGACGGACCGTCGGCAGCCGTCGGAAATTGTCGATATACAGGTCTCAGCCGAGATCTTTCTTCCCTATTTTAGCAAACGAAAAAAAAAGTTTAAACCCATAAAACCCAATTTCTTGCTTCCAAACCCCAAATTCAAGCTTTCGGATCTTGCACGGCTGTTTAATCACTCTCTATTGCTTCCAATCTCAGGTATAATCTCTTATTTTGCGGAAAATTCTAATTTTTACCCTAAATCTAGATTTGTCTAAATTGATAAATTAGAGCTAATTAGTGATTCTAATTGTTTCTAATAGCCTAATTATGGTTTATAGTATCCCATGAAATACCTATTTCATTTGTTAGCTTGAAATTATGAAGAGTAGGTATAGTTTGTGAATTTGTGTATATGTGTAAACCATTATATATGTATTATTTCTAGCATTGTCTTGTGTTGATTGGAATATTCTTCCTCTGTACTCAAACTAAAAGCCATAGAACTTGAAAACAAGTTGCTTATCGAAAAACAAAGATACATTATACTTCAGTCGGAGTTAGAATCATCCATGTCCATTGCTTCTAAACATCTTGACTTGTATAAAAATGAATGCATGAGTCTCAAAGTGAAATTGACTGCATTGAAAACTAACAACAATTTGCTTAGGAAAATGAGCTAAAAAGTCAAGAAACCGTAAATAACGCGAAATATTAATGCAACCTTATTCGATAAAATACGCTGAATAATGTGGTAAATTAATAACTTTTTGAAATATATAAAATTAGTAAAATTTCAACCATTTACAAATAATAATATATTAATAAATAAGAAGACAAACTATAAAACTTCCAATTTTTGTATAAACTACTTTTTTATTACGTCCCTTAGAGTTTTTGGTCCCGTCCGACAAGTGTTGTACATGATCGTTATATAGATATTAGTTTTTTTCATGAAACAGACATTTATATTCATCTAGTACAATACTTGCTGGATTTGTCTCTGTATTGGACAAGTTATAAACACAGTAAATAATTACATTTAGTACATTATTTCTTTTTAAACAATTCACAAAATTTTGCCGTCACTTTTCTTTTTTGTTTCTTGTGTACACGCATTTGTGTACAATGCAGGAAACAAAGGGGAAGTGCTGCCGAAATTTTGTTGAATCATTTAAAACAAAATAATTTACGAAATATAAGTGTTTACTATGTTTGTAATGAGAAGTAGAATGACTGACCAACAAAAAAGAAAACCATAAACCAACATTTCAATATTGTATTCTTAAGTTGGGTAAAATTGACGCGTATAAGATTATGTATCAATACATTAAAAAATAAAACGTCAATTCGTAAAATGACCAATATTTATTTTTAAATTTTTGACATATTTTTTTAAATAGGAAAAATGCTCGATTATTTTTTGATCGGAGGAGATGGATGTATCAAAGAAGGGGACTGAGAGGCTCAATAAAGGAAGATTTTTATAATGGTATAAACGTATTTGTTGAATTCGCTTTAAGTAATAACGGAAACAATGTAGAAATTCGTTGTCCGTGTAGTAGGTGTAAACATTTGAAGTATTTGTTACCAGATATTGTGAAAGTTCATTTGTGCAAAAACAGTTTTGTACCGGAGTATTATGCTTGGGATCGTCATGGAGAAGTTGTAGCACATACTCCTGCAGAGTCTGAATCAGAGGTGACTGGTAATGGAATTGTTATGACGGACCGTATAGAAAATATGGTTGAATGTGCAGCATGATCAATGTTCCTGAAAGTCTATGTGGATCGTATATGTATATAATATATGACAAGTGGGTGATAGTATGAATTGCACAGAGTAATAATGCAGGTAAAATTAAAAGTAATCACACTAGGAATTTTATACTGGTTCGGACCTCCCGTCCAGTCCCGAAGCTCTTCTTCGGAATTTCACTAACCAATTGCCCTCGCTTCGCCCGGAGGAATAGGCTTTTACACAAGAGTATTTCTTTGACAAATGCGTGTTCTATACAACACTAATTTTGACTATAAGTACAGCTTCTTCCTATAATCTCCTTGAGTAGTATGTAGTTTAAGCTTTGATATAAGGAAGAGATAAAAGTGTATTCTTGAGTGCTTTTGTAAATCACAGAAATATTAGAAAGTAAAGAAAGAAAGTTCAGAATAGTAAGTTAAATTCTAACTTTCTATTTCATGTTTATTTATAGACGGTGAAGAGTTTGTTTGAGGAGTAATGACTTTTGGTTCACTCTATTTCAGTCTAAGAGTCACAATGTTTGAGAAGAAAGAGTTATGACCAAAACAGGAGGATGCAACTCTTTGTTTGAAGAAGATGTCTTTTGGAAGAAAATGGCCGTTACCCAAGTCAGACGTCTGGCCATTTGTGCCAGACGTCTAGTTTGTTAAAAAAGATTAAAACAGAACATGTTACCAGACGTCTGAGCATATACGCCAGACGTCTGGTTTGTTAAAAAATTTAAAACCAGAACATGTTGTCAAACGCCTGAGAATATATGCCAGACGTCTGACACATGTACACTCTGTTATCTTCCTTTTATAAGTAGTTTGTATGTGCAAGTGTTTGTAAAGATTACTCAAGGAGATTGTACATATCATCTATTTACGACATTACAGAATGTACTAATATTTCTCAGTATAATAATCCTTGTGTCGGTCTTCAAGTCTTGGACGTGAAAGTCTACCTGCATATGGATGATATATATACATATGTATATCGACTCCAAGAGCTTGTATAGTTGTTGTCATCGAAATCAAGGTTGTAACATTCTCCCCCTTTTTGATGATGACAACTATACAATTTATTTCAGAGGCTCCCCCTTTCTTTTGTAATATATCCTCTCCCCCTTTGTCATTATCGAAAAAGAGTTAATGAAATAATAGGGTAAAATCATAATGGTAATAAACAGAAAGCACATTATCATAGTTTATACAAGCAGAAAAATAAATTAGTAGTTAATTTATTGAGAAGAAAAATAACTCCAAATATTAGACGTAGTGTCGTCATAGTCATTATGTTGCCATTGCGACTGATCATGATAATCTTCATTTTCTTGAATAGAAAGTTCTTGAAAAGATGAAAAGTGTTCGTGATGTTGGGCTTCTTGTGGAGGCCAGGAGAAATCTTCACTTTCCTCAGCGTCGACAGTGATTGGAGCTTTTCCAGGAGCATGGCTCTGTATAGGCTCTTCGACTGTTTGAGTTCTGGATGAATGTGCATGAGGTAGTGGAGGTGGTGTAGGAGACGGAGATGATGAAGATCGTAAAGATGATCGTCCGCGAACTTTCCGTAAAACCTTTCCCAGAGTTGAGACGACCTTCTCTAAAGTCTTTTCGACCTTAGTCATCCGTGTAGAAAAGGATCGTTCAAGACGAGAAACTTTCTTATCCAAGGCTTTTTGATTCAGAGATAGAATACGTTGGTTTTGAAGTGCTACATCTATAATACTTTCTCTTTGTCCTGCTGCAATTCGAGCCTCTTGGATTTCGGAATCAGAGTGAGAACCGGTTGATTCAAAGGGTCGTGATGTAGAGGTAGGTTGTATAGGAGTAGACTGTTGGGGTTGGCGTTGTTGTTGTTGTTGGTGTTGATACTCAACAAATGGTGTAATAGTTGGAAGATTTTCGGGAAGATGCATTAAAGATAAGAAACGAATTCCACTCTCCTTAACAGGAAGTTCTTCATATTGTGATAGGAAAGAAGACACGTTGTGTGCTCAGAGAATTCGCATAATATATGGAGCATAAATGATTGTTTGACACACCGGTGTCTATAAGCTTTTAATTTGGTCAAAAATGTATTGAGACCGATTTACTTTTGTATGACCAAAAATTGCATATAAGGCTTTATGATCATGGTTATATACTTGCTCATGACTACCAAATCTAGGGAGAATGGTATTGACAAACATTCGATTAAGTAGTCTAGCTTGTGGACGAAAATAGATTGGTGATAACTTTCTCATGTCATCTTCCCAAATGAGATGTGTAATTGCATCTCTTGGCTGGTACCTCATATCAGGTATATCTTGTAATCTTATCCCTGTATATGAGCACTGTAAAATTTGTCCAAGTATTTCAACGTTGATTTTGATAATTTCCCCATAAACACTTGTCCAAATCCAATTCTCGGGATCAGAGGGGTTCCAAATGTGAAGTGAGCATAAGTTTATAAAGAATAAAAAGACAACTAATTGATCAATTTGACCCAAGTTAGAGTCATAATTAATGAGATGGTGAATCTCAGCTTCACTTACCAAATCATCAATTTCGTAGTTGAAAAATCTCCTCAGCGGGTGTTAAATAAGAATATTTAATAGGATATTATACAAGTAAAACTTAAGTAATGAAAGTGTTCAATGGTGAATACTATTAAATTGAAATCAAGTTATATATAATAATAAATGGGAATTAAACTGCAATGAATGTAAATAAATAAGAGATGATTTTGTATGAATGAAAGAGAATTTAAAATAAATGAAAAGTGAATAATGTGAGAAGAAACCAATAAAATATACTTAAATAAAATATAAAAATTCATTGTTACCACAATGAATTCTTTTCTTCTCTAATTCTTGAAGCTTTTGCTTGCCATCTTGTTCCACCATCCAGTCTTCAATGATTTTGTCGGTTACAAATTGTTGAGAAGGTTGTTGAGAGCTTTGACCTGTCTTTTTGCGTTTGGGAAAAGGTTTCTTAGACTTGGGTGCCATGGATTTGAAGTATTTGGAAGAACAGAGCAGACTGATTTTGGGGCTTAGGGTTTTTAAGCTGTAGTGTTTTGGTGAAAAAATAGTTAAAGAGTGAAAAAGATGATTTATAGATGGAGCTAAAAAGTAGCTGCCTAGTACGGTCAGAAGTCTGAATTGTCAAACAGACGTCTGGTCGTTTAGGTAATTTTGAGGCAGTTCCAAAAAATGAGCCAGACGTCTGGTTGAAGATATAGACGTTTGAGCTGAATGGTATAATTTTTCAGAAAGTTGATCCAGGCGTCTGAGCTGAAATGTGAGCCTGTAGTTAGTAGAATAGTGATAATTTAGTTTTTAGAAAAATTATTGTAGATATAATTTTTTGTTTAAGAAACAAGATACAAGTTATATTCTTGAATGGTTTAAATCTTATTACAACTTGGAATGTAAATATTATATATATATATATATATATATATATATATATATGAAATACAATTTGTAGAAGAGCAGAGTTATTTTTTCTCTCATGAATTTGGTTTTTCCTTTGTATTTTCTTTTGATGCTCGTATTGGAGACTAAGAAGGAGGCACTTGACTGAATTGGTCTTCAGATGTTCCTTCTCCCCATAGTTTACGTGGAGTTACGTGACGAGCATGCAGAGGAGTTTCGGTTAGACGAGGAGATCGTACATGAACACAATCTTTAGTAGGAGAATGTCCACATATGGCAAGAATGCATTTCTCCAGAAAATTTAAATGAGCTCCCTGGCGTTTTTTGTTCGTAATACATTTCTCTTTTTGATAATGATGGATTTCGTCGGCTTTGTTCGAAAGAGAGGATGTTTGAAGATTAATACCACGTTTGGCTTTCTTTCCTTTTGGAGAGTAGCCAATATGATATGTAAGCGAGGGAACAATGTGAAGGGATGGAGATTTTTGGAGTTGTTTTTGCAGGAGATGTGTATGTACTACCCGATGATGGAGATGAAAAATCAACGGTAGAGTAAGTGGAGTTGTGATCAGGTGACTTGTTAGAAAACTTTGATATTGATTAACAGAGGTATATTAGAAATTTACTGATTTGGTTAAAAAATTGATATATATATATATATAAGAGTAGGATTTTCTATTTTAAACATTTGTTTGTTTTATTTGATAAAATATTAGTGGTTTGCAGAAATACTTGGTATAGAATATTAGATGTCCTGTTAGCCACTAATGTTGAGAGGTAAAAAGAATTTTAAATTTTATTCCTGTGTTTCTTAAAGTTCAGATAAGGAGCATATTCCAAGTTCTCTTCTAAGTCTTATAAATGATTTTTCACATAATGCTTTTGTAAAAATGTCTGTTATCTGATTGTCGGTGTTAATGAATTCTAAAGATATTACTCCTTTTTCTACATTATCTCTAAGAAAATGGTGTCATATATCAATATGTTTAGTTCGAGAATGGTTAACTGGATTTTTAAATAGATTGATAGCACTAGTATTGTCGCAGTATATTGGAGATTTTTCAATTATTTTATCAAAATCTCTAAGTGTTTGTTGCATATAGATGACTTGAGCACAAGCTAATGCGGTAGAGATATATTCTTCTTCACATGTAGAGAGAGAAACGCAATTTTTTTTTTTTGCTAAACCTTGAAACTAAAGATTGTCCGATAAAATAACAGGTACCACTTGTGCTTTTTCTGTCTATTTTACATCCTCCGAAGTCTGCATCGCTATATAATATAAGTTGAAAGGCCGTATCTTTAGGATAAAATAAGCCGTATAGAGCCTTTTTTAGTTTAAAAACATGATCTGGATATTTTTCATGAATAAATAATGGTGGTTGTTCTACAAAAACCTTTTCTTTAATAAAACCATTTAAGAAGGCACTCTTAACATCCATTTGAAATAATTTAAAGTTGTGATGACATGCAAAAGCAAGTAGAGTACGAATTGCTTCGAGATGAGCTACGAGAGCAAATGTCTCTTCATGATCAATTCCCTCTTCTTGGTTGTAGCCTTGAGCCATTAATCTTGCTTTGTTACGAATAATATTTCCATTTTCATCTGTTTTGTTTTTGAAAACCCATTTTGTTCCTATTACAGATTGATCTGTTGGTCAAGGAACGAGTTCCCATACATTATTATGTTCAAATTGATTTAATTCTTCTTGCATTGCTAAGATCCAAGAATCATCTTTAGATGTTTCTTTATAATTTTTAGGTTCTGTATTTGAGATAAAAGCAACATGACTCATTTGAGTTAAGTAATTTCTAGTGACTCGAGAATTTAAGTCTCCAATTATATTATCCAAAGGATGATCTTTTAATGTTCGTGTGGGTGATCTTAAAATATTTTCATTATTATCAGAGGATGAATTATTCATATTATTTATATTTTCAATTTGATTTTGAGTTAAAATTTCATCTTCTTCTTCTTTAATAGTTTGTTGGAAATTTTCATCAAAAGATACAATAAGCTTTCTTCTATAATATTTGTTCGTTTATTATAAATTCTATAAGTTTTACTACGTTCTGAATAACCAATGAAAATTCCTTCATCCGCTTTGGGATCAAATTTTCCAAGATTATCTTTAGTATTTAAAATAAAACATTTTGACCCAAAAGTTCTGAAATACGAAACTTTTGGATTTCTTCCATAAAATATTTCGTAACATGTATTTTTAGTCATAGGTCGAAGTGTGACACGATTTAATACATAATAGGCAGTGGCAATGGCTTCAGCCCAGAAATGTTTGGGTAGATTACTACTATTTAGTAGTGTTCATGCACATTCCTATAAAGTTTGGTTTTTCCTTTCAACTACACCATTTTGTTGTGGTGTTCGTAGAATCAAAAAATTACGACTAATTCCCTTTTTTGTTACAAAAATTAGTAAAAAATTCATTTTCGAATTCTCCTCCATGATCACTTCGTATATTTTTTTATTTTTAAATCCATTAAGTTAGTAATCCGTTTTGCAAAGATTTTAAACATTCCAAAAGTGTCACTTTTATGTTTTAAAAATAATGTCCAAGTATATCTTGAAAAATCATCTACAATTACGAACACATATTTGTTATGATTTATACTACGTACTTGTGTTGGTCCAAATAAATCTAAATGAAGTAATTCTAATGGTTGCTTAGTAGATATTTTATTTTTAAATTTGAAAGAACTGTTTATAGTTTGCCCTTTTGACAAGCGTCACATAAATTTTTAATTTTATAATTAATTTTAGGTAGACCTCTAACTAGATCATGTTTTGCTAGTTTGTTGATATATTTAAAATTTATATGACAAAAACGTTTGTGCCAGTTCCAAGGATCATCATGATTTGCGGATAGACATAAATCTGAATTATTTTTAATGTTCATATGTAGGATATATATATTACGATTTCTAAAACCTTCAAAGAGTAAATTTTTGCTTTAGTCGAAAATTTTACATTTATCCTTTTCAAATTTTATTTCAAAACCTTTATCACACAACTGACTTATACTAAGAAGATTATGTTTTAGGTTTTCTACTAATTAAACATTTGTAATAATAGGAAAGTTAGAGATACCGATATTAATGACTTCTCCAATGCCAATGACGAACCATTTTGAATTATCACCAAAAGTTACAGTGCCACCATCAATGTATTTTATATTTGACAGCATGTGAGCATTTTCTGTCATGTGCTTGGAGCATCCACTATCTAATATCTATTTCTCTTTATTTTTGTATTTGGATACCTGCAAAAAATAAAAATATTTAAATTGGTACCCATTTTATTTTTGGGTCCTAAGTGTTAGTTTGTGAGGGTAACCATACCCAAGATGGTTTGGTTCCTTTAGAAATGTAATTATTATTGTGAATTACTTCTTTCATATAATTACCTATATATTTTTGTTTAATTAGGTTGTTATTTGTTTTAGGAACCCATATTTTAATCATTTTTGAATTTGTGATTAATTTCTTATTTTTGAAAGAAGGTTTTATCTTAGTATAAATCTTACTATACTTTGTAATTTTTGTTTTATTCTCAAATCCTATCCCATTTCGATTTTTGAATGGCTTGGAAATTTTAATTAAATTCTCCAAGTCTTGTTTCCTTTGTTAAATTTTGTAACATTATCCAACTTATTTTTAAGATCAATATTTTCAGACCTTAAATTTTCTAGATTATCTTTTAAGGCAGTGTGTTCATTATTAATTTTATTATTTTCTAGTTTAACCTTTTCTAATTCACAAGATAAATCATTATTTTCAATAGAAAGATCCTTATATTTTTCTTGAGCATTTTCCATTTCTTCTTCTAAAATAGATTTTTCATCTTTTAGTAACCCTATTTCAAGTTCTAATTGATTTTTTAGCAACATATTCCTTATTTAATTTTTTAGTTTCTCTATATTTGTCATCGAGTTCCATACTTATTTCTAAAATTTCATCATAAGTAAGATTGGGACATACCTCATTAGTGTGTGCCATGAAACATACATTTGCTTGCTCTGTATCACTTTCACTGTCACTATCGGATGAAGAAGAAGAGTTAGAGTCATCTCATGTGACTTGGAACGCCTTTCTCTTTTTCTTAAATTTCTCAGAATTATTTTTCTTCTTCTCGATGTTGAGTTTTGGGCAATCCTTCTTCATATGTCCAAATTGATCACATCCAAAGCACTTAATTGAAGTTTGATTTGATGAGTTCGATCTTCCATTATTTTGGAATCTAGTCATTTTCTTGAATTTCTTAAATTTGTTGTAGTTCTTGGCAATAAAAACAATTTCATCTTCATCCAATTCAGAATCTTCATTGCTTGCTTGAAATGCTATGTTCTTCTTTTCATGATTTTGCTCCTTTTTGGCCTGCAAATTTGCTTCATATGATATTAAATTTCCAATCAACTCTTCAACTTTGAGTACAGAGAGATCATTAGCTTCTCCGATCTCCAGTACTTTTCTTTCCCACTCAATTGTTAAAGAGTTGAGAATTCGAGATACTAAATCAAAATCAGTAAATTTAACTCCTAGTGCCATAAGATCGTGTTGTATGGTTTGAAATCTTGAATACATATCAACAATTGACTCATTTTGTTTCATTTTGAAAAATGAAAATTGATTTTGTAAAATTGATAGTTTTGTTTGTTTGACCTTGGTTGTACCTTCGTGTGTAATTTATAAAGTGTGTCATATATCATATGCAGTAGTACATAACATAACACGTGAGAATTCATTTTTATCAAGAGGACAAAATAGTACATTCATAGCTTTAGCATTATTAGAAGCAGCGGTTTTTTGTGCATCTGTCCATGTGCTAGTATTTGTTTCAGGTGCTTCATACTTATTTTGAGTTGCTGACTATATTTCTAAACCATTTGCTTCCATAAAAATTCTCATTCGGGTTGACCAATATGCATAATTAGATCTGGTGAATAGTGGAGGACGTGTAGATGACTGACCTTCTTGAAATATACTTGCCATATTAACAAATTTTCAAACACGTGTTACTGTGAATTGAACTAACCTTGCTCTGATACCAATTGAAAGTCTATGTGGATCGTATATGTATATAATATATGACAAGTGGGTGTATGATAGTATGAATTGCACAGAGTAATAATGCAGGTAAAATTAAAAGTAATCACACCAGGAATTTTATACTGGTTCGGACCTCCCGTCCTACGTCCAGTCCCGAAGCTCCTCTTCGGAATTTCACTAACCAATTGCCCTCGCTTCGCCCGGAGGAATAGGCTTTTACACAAGAGTATTTCTTTGACAAATGTGTGTTCTATACAACACTAATTTTGACTATAAGTACAACTTCTTCCTATAATCTCCTTGAGTAGTATGTAGTTTGAGCTTTGATATAAGGAAGAGATAAAAGTGTATTCTTGAGTGCTTTTGTAAATCACAGAAATATTAGAAAGTAAAGAAAGAAAGTTCAGAATAGTAAGTTAAATTCTAACTTTCTATTTCATATTTATTTATAGACGGTAAAGAGTTTGTTTGAGGAGTAATGACTTTTGGTTCACTCTATTTCAGTCTAAGAGTCATAATGTTTGAGAAGAAAGAGTTATGACCAAAACAGGAGGATGCAACTCTTTGTTTGAAGAAGATGTCTTTTGGAAGAAAATGGCCGTTACCCAGGTCAAACGTCTGGCCATTTGTGCCAAACGTCTGGTTTGTTAACAAAATTAAAACAGAACATGTTACCAGACGTCTGAGCATATACGCCAGACGTCTGGTTTGTTAAAAAATTTAAAACCAGAACATGTTGCCAGATGTCTGAGAATATATGCCAGACGTCTGACACATGTACAATCTGTTATCTTCCTTTTATAAGTAGTTTGTATGTGCAAGTGTTTGTAAAGATTACTCAAGGAGACTGTACATATCATCTATTTACAACATTAACAGAATGTACTAATATTTCTCAGTATAATAATCCTTGTGTCGGTCTTCAAATCTTGGACGCGAAAGTCTACTTGCATATGGATGATATATACCTATGTATATTGACTCCAAGAGCTTGTATAGTTGTTGTCATCGAAATCAAGGTTGTAACAGTTCCCTATGGTTGAAGTTGACGATGACGATGTAAATGTTGAAAAACCAAATATTGAAGGAATTTTTTTACGATTTATTGGATGCTGCTAAGAAACCTCTTTGGGATGGTTGTAAAAGCGACACTTAGCTATCAGTAACCGCATAATACATTGCGATGAAGTCAAAATACAACATCACCGAAATCGGATTTACAGCTGTTGTACAAGCTGCAAAACGACATATGCCACCCGATAATTTAATGTGTGAAAATCACGATGAAGTTAAAAAACTTATGTCAGTTTTTGGTTCACCTTATCAAAAAATAGATACATATTTAAATGGCCGCATGTTGTTTTGGAAAGAGGACATCACTCTTAGGAAGTGTGGAATATGTAATGTGGAAAGGTACAAACCAAGAAAAAAGAAGGAAAAGGAAGTTCCATACAAACATATGTATTATTTGCCCATCACTCCTAGACTTCAAAGATAATACGCATCTTTTGTAACTGCACCTTATATGAGATGACATAGTGTGAGAACGGAAGAAGAAGGTACGTTGACACATCCAATCGATGGAGAAGCATGGAAGCATTTCGACAAAACTCATTCCAATTTTGCAGCGTAGTGTCGTAATGTTAGACTTGGATTATGTACGGATGGTTTTTCACCATTTTCCCAATTTGGTGGTAAATATTCGTCTTGGTCCATTATCATCACACCTTATAATTTACCTCCATGGATGTGTATGAAAATTCAATATATGTTTCTTACTGTTGTCGTTCCTGACCCCGACGATCCGACACAAGGAATCGATGTTTATTTACAACCGTTGATTGAGGAGTTAAAAACACTATGGAACGAAGGAGCAGAAACATATGACGTTTCAAAGAATTTTTTGTCTTCATATGTTTGCTTATTTGTTGTGGACTATAAGTGATTTTCCTGCCTATGCAATACTTTTAGGATGAAGTACATCCTATCATCTAGCTTGTCCTGATTGCATGGAAGAAACACTGGAATTTTCTTTACCGAATGGTAAGAAAATTTCATGGTTTGATTGTCATCGATGTTTTCTCCATGTCAATCATCCCTTCAGAGGAGATAGAAAAAACTTTTTAGCTAATAGAGTAGAAATCAGACAACCACCAATGATATGGTCAAGCGAAGACATATATGAACTTGTAAGGGACTATCCAAAGAAACATGAAACTGGAGTACAAACAGAAATTGCAGGTAAATCGACTATTCATAATTGGTGCAAACAAAGTATATTTTGGGAGTTG
This sequence comes from Allium fistulosum, assembly GCA_030737815.1. Taxonomy (NCBI): domain Eukaryota; kingdom Viridiplantae; phylum Streptophyta; class Magnoliopsida; order Asparagales; family Amaryllidaceae; genus Allium; species Allium fistulosum. The sequence continues at coordinate 789,012,914 of CM060902.1, read as the reverse complement.
CCTTATTGGAAAGATCTTCTGCTTCGTCATAATACTGATGTGACGCACAACGAGAAAAATGTATTTTATAATGTTTTTAACACAATTTTGAATGTCAATGGAAAGACTAAGGATGATTTGAAATCAAGACGCGATATACAAGAATCATGCAAACGTCCCGAGCTTCATATGAAACCAAACGAAAATAAAAAACCCAAAGCATGTTATGAGTTAGATAATAATCAAGTTAAAGTTGTGTTAAAATGAGTGGAAGGATTAAGATTTCATGATGAGATTTCATCAAATCTTCGTAGATGTGTTAACTTTAAAAATAGTAGATTGAGTGGGATGAAAAGCCACGACTGTCACATAATGATGGAAAATTTATTAATCGTTGTATTCAAAGAACTATTGCCTTTAAAAGTTTGGAAGGTAATAACGGAACTTAGTCTGTTTTACAAAGAGTTTTGTTCGACTACGTTAAAAGTGCAACGTTTACGTAAACTTGAAGAAGATATTCCTATATTGCTCTGCAAACTGGTGAAAATATTCCCACCGGGTTTTTTTAATGTAATGGAACATTTACCTATTCATCTCCCATCTGAAGCATGACTTCGAGGTCCTGTGCAATATGGATGGATGTATCCATTCGAGAGGTATGATTAATATGTTACATATTAATTTAATTACATTCGGAAGTTAAAGTTAATGTAAATTAATTTTTCATAGATACTTGAATCATTTAAAGAAAAAAGTGAGCCAAAAAACACGAGTTGAAGGTTCGATTTGTAAATCATACATCGAAGAAGAAGCTTTGTTCTTTTTCTCTCACTGTTTCAGTGACCATGTGAACATATCATTTGAAAGTGTTCCACGTAATGATAAAGGCGACGAACAAGAGTCCTCTCAAACAATGTTATCTATTTTTAGACAACATGGTCGACCTTCTGGAAAATGTGTAGATGTATGGTTTGACGATAGAGATCTTCATGTAGCACACACTTATATTCTTCTTAATTATGCTGAGGTTGCACCATTTGTTAGGTAATATGAAATAATAATTCTTGATTTATTCATTTTAATAATGCATGCACGTGTAGAATTTAATGCAATATTTATGAAAGAGAACATCCACGTGGAGATCTCGGTAAAGAATTTTCTGATTGGTTTTCAAAGTACGTTTATGAACTGCGAAATTGTGTGGTCGACGAAGGATTGAAACATCCTGCGTTGGGACCAAAAAGAAATTTCAAGACATATCCAATATATTTCGTCAATGGATATAAATTTAACACCAAAGAATACGGTGCTGAAAAATTAACTAATAATACAAGTGTATTTGTTAAAGGTAGTGATGATCCAGAAAATCACATAAATGATTTTTATAGTGTTTTAACCCAAATTTTGCAACTGACATATTTCTTACGACCCGCGGAGGATGTTTTTCTGTTTAGATGCAATTGGTTCAGCAATGTTCCAGATTCTGGAATTAATGTGCACAGGGATTATAATCTTATTGAAATAAAGCACACATCGTATTATCACAAGTACGATCCTTTTGTACTAGCCAAACAAGCATTGCAAGTTTATTACGCTCCTTATCCGTCTCTAAAAAGAGATAAAGCAGATTGGTCAGTAGTTTTTAAAACAAAAGTAAGATTTACGTTTGATGGAAAGAATATTCCAGACGAACAAGCTTATCAGGCAGGTCTTGAGCAAAGCAACGAAATAATAACAATCGATCATACTGATTTTGGACCTCTGAACGATGAATCAAACATTTTGGTAGAAGCATTTAAGAGTAGAGAGGAAAATAACGTAGAATATGAGATCGAATCTGAATCAGAAGACGATGAGGATTGATATAAATATTATGTTGAATTCTGATGTATTATGCAATTTATGTAATTGATGACATTTATTTTGCAAGTTATGTAATTTATGTCATTTATGAAACCGAATCTGCTTATCGTCATTTACGTCATTTACGTTATTACCATTTCTGTTATTTATTTAGCAATTTAAGTTAAAAATGCCATATATTCTGCTTATTGTCGGAATATGAGACCCAATCTGAATCAGATATATTTTTCACTTTATTTACTTTATGTCATTTATTCCATTATTACACAATATATTTCATTATTATGCTATTATTCTCTAATAAAATGATGTGTCTGTGACAGGTATCATGTCGTCCAGAAGGATGAGCTCATCCCATTCATCCGGAGGCGATGGCAGTGGCCCATCACAGCCGCCACAGTGTCCCGCTATGTATCTGGTGCCTGGAGCGGAGGGGTAAGTATTAAATTTTTTTCAGCGTCATAAATATTTTGTGTACGATATAATAAGGGGCATTTCACTAGAAGAACAAACTTTGCAGTCCAATTAGTTTCTAGGACACACATCCACAGAAATTAATTTCAAGGTCAAAGTCAGCAGGATAATTACTTTTAAGGACAAAGTCAGTAGTCCAATTACTTTCAAGGACATAATTTCATAGGTTTTTAGGCCTTAGAAACTAATTATTTTGCATTTTGTCCTTAAAAATAATTATTTCAGTTGTGTGTCCTAGAAACTAATTGCACTTGCTAAAGAGGCCCTTGTGGCTAATTTCCACATATAATAATCTGTATCATTTTTAACACAGAGGGTTCGACCTACAGCCGTCAGCTGTAGTTCTATCAGTTTCGAGAGATTCGTATAAGAGTAGGATGACGGCTTATTGGCCCAAGTAGGATAATATCCCTTCCTACATCATAGAGTGTATATGGCATGATTTAATTGTAAGTATAATCTTCTGCTTTCCATTCTTAATCTTTTTGTCGCTTATTTATTGTTCACCTTATATTGTTTAATTATTTTTCACTTGTTTATCATGAAATGTAGGCCCCAGTCGACGTCCAAGCAGACGACATGCAGCTGGTATGACACTACTGGATGCAGAAGATGAGGAAGAATTATTGGGATTCTATGTCGGCTGTGAAGCATAAAGGGGAGAAGCCGAACTGGATGGGAGCGAGTGTCTGGGAAGGGTGGCTGGCGCATTTGGATAGTGAAGAAGCGAAGGTAAGTGTACTAATCTTTTATTAATTATTTGATTGACATGTAAATGGGGAAATTAATTTAAAGGACAAAAATTTGTATATTTTTAGCCTCAAGGACACGACCTCAATATTTTAACCACAAGGACAAACGTTCTCCTAAAAATTATTCATAAGGACAAACATTTTTTCAAAATTGATACCTAAAAACTGCTACCGATAACTACAAACTGATACCTAAAAACTGTAAAAACTGATACCTAAAGAAAGTTGTCCTTCAGGCTAAAATACTAAAGGTCTGTCCTTGAGGCTAAAATGCTGAGATATTTTGTCCTTGGCAATAATTTCCTGAATGTAAATATCAAAAAATATTTGGTAAGTAAATAATGTATTATTTATTTAAATGTACAAGTAGAGTCATAGAGAAACTCTGCAAATAGGAACAAAAATCCTGTCACTCATCGAGGAGGGTCCAAGTCGTTCAAACAATATCGTCAGGAGTTAGTAAATTTATTAAATGTGAATTGCAAATAGTTATTGTGTTGTATAATTTTGAATATACAATAATAGTACATAATAAACAATTTCAAGAAGCTGAGACACAAGGTCCCGTATCGTACACGGATGTATTTACCCGTACTCATGTCGTCGAGCATGTAAATCCAAACGGGACTATTCTGTTGATTCATGAGTTTTGATTCATGACACAAGCTTCAGAGATCATACGACGAGAATACTATACGAAAGCGACAAAAAGTGAATAAGCGTATATTGTGCACTATAAAGGAGACAAGACTACAATCCAGAGATTAGTATGAATATTTTATTGTATTGAATCTTAGAATATTGTTAAATCATTCCTCAAGTAGTCACACACACACACAAATTATTATACATTAATTTATACATGAAAAAGTGTGCACTGTGCAATTGACAACAGGTCGGCCGACCGACCAGGAACTTCGGTCGACCGACCAGGAACTTCGGTCGACCAACTCTGTGTCAATGCACAGATATGCACTATTCTGTGTACGTTTTTTAAACTCAGCTGATCGGCCAGTTTTCTCGGCCAACCGACCAGAGAATAACGGCTAGTTTTCTGAAGAGTTACGATCGTTCGTGAAGAGGAATCTCCTTCAATTCAAGAGATACGGACACAACTTTTGATTGAAACTCTTCATGAAAGATTGTAACTATTCTACAACTATATAAACATGTTCAATTCACTTCTACACAACCGATTCTTGTTTATAATTTTGAAATCTATTCTCTATTTATTTCTACAAATAAAAGCATTCATTCTCATTCATTATTTCTAGAATCCCTGAATTAATTCATATACTTCGATTCTAAGCGATTATCCTCCTTCTAAATCTTCACACACACTGTATACTCTTGAGGATTTGATTATAGGAGAATTGTACTATCAAAAGACAATCCGTGTTATTCAGAACACATTCGTCAAGAAGTTATTTGTATTAAAGTTGAAGTCCTCTTCGGCTGTTGAGGCGGAAAAATTCATGTTTGGCTGCTCAGGTGTCGTATACCTATTCCTCCGGGTTAAGTGAGGGATTTAGTTTAAATCCAGAGGGTATTCTGGGACTAGACGTAGAACGGGAAGTTCGAACCAGTATAAAAATTCCTGGTGTGCTTACTTTAATTTTTATTTTACTGCTATTATCAGTTTCCGCATTTATATACCATATTACATGATCCTTAGTACTGCAGGTACATTTTCATTTGGTATCAGAGCAAGGTTATCCTATAACCGTCACAAAGTTATTTGATATCTATTTCTAGTAATATGGCAACAACACATACTAACGATTTTGACACTAACACTAATACTAGTTTCACAGAGGGTCAATCAACTTCACGACCTCCACTTTTTAATGGTATAAATTATAATTATTGGTCAACTAGAATGAGAATCTATATGCAATCTAGTGGATTTGATATCTGGAATGTTATACAAAGTGAGTACACAACTCCTACTGGAGAATACTCAACTTGGAGTAACACACAAAAACTAGATGCTACATCAAATGCAAAGGCTATGAATATTTTATTTTGTGCATTAGATAGAAATGAATTCAATAGAGTTAGCATGTGCATTTCTGGTTATGAAATTTGGAGAACACTTAAGATAACACATGAAGGAACGAACAAAGTTAAATTAAGCAAAATCTCTATGTTGAAAAATCAATTTGAAAATTTCAAAATGAGGCCAAATGAATCTATAAATGATATGTACTCTAAATTTCAGGATATTTATCATGCTCTACTATCATTAGAACAAAAATTTACTGATTTTGATATTGTCACAAAAATCTTAAATTCTTTAACGGCCGAATGGAAAAGAAAAGTCCTAGCCATTGAAGAAGCAAGTGATTTGTCAACATTAAAACCAGAAGAATTGATAGGTAATTTAATGTCCTACGAAGTAAATTTGCAGGCAAAGAGAAATGGAGCACAAGAAAAGAAGAATGTGGCATTTCAAGCAGAAAAAGATGACTCCGACTCAGAGAATGAAGATATGGCAATGATTGCTAAAAATTTCAAGAAGTTTCTGAAATTCAAAAGAAATAAATTCAAGGGAAACAAAATAATTCCAACAATAGCAAACCATCATCTTAAGCAATGGAATGTTATGAATGTCACAAGAAAGGTCACATGAATAAGGATTGTCCAGAACGTAAAAAGAGCAATTTTAAGAAGGACAGAACCAAACGAAGGGCTTTTTCAGTCACTTGGGACGACACTGACTCATCATCCTCATCAGAGAGCGAAAGTGATAATGAAAATGAACAAGCAAATGTATGCTTCATGGCTTCGTCAGACGATGTAAGTGATCTTACTTTTGAAGATTTAATTGAAATTAATTCTGAATTAGTAGACTTAGCAAAGCAACTCAAAAAGAAAAATAAGGAGTTGCAAAGAAAGTTAGATAGGACTATCTTATAAGTAGATATGCTGAAAGATGAGAAGAAAATATTAGAAGAAGAACTTGAAATTTCTCAACAATCGAATTTTAACTTATCTTCTCAAATTTCTTCAATATCTGAAGAACTAGAAATTCAGAAAAATAAAAATGATGTTTTATTTTTTGAAAATAATAGTTTAAACTCTAAAATTAAGGATTTAGAATTAGAAAAATCTAGTCTTAAAGTAAAATTTGATGATATCTCTAAAAATGTATCTAATTTCAATAAAGGAAGAGAGAATCTTTCTCGAATACTTGAAAATTCTCAAGCCACCAAAAATAAATCTGGACTAGGATTTAAGAAACAGAATAATTTTGTTAAAAGTAGGATTAGTAATAATATTAAAAAGGATAAGAAAACAGTTTATCCAAACACTAATACCATCAAGATATGGATTCCAAAATCAAATAATATTCTGATAAGGAATAAACATATCAAAATGTTTATAGAAACTGTTCATAATAACAAAAATTATGTTTATAAAGGGAATTCTGAACCCGTATGGGTTTGGCTTCCTAAGATCTAAACTCTTAGGACCCTAAAAAGAATGGGTACCAACTTTTTATAAATTTTTTACAGGTACCTCATAAGAGGAGAGGAAAATGGATTTTAGATAGCGATTGCTCAAAACACATGACTGGAAACAAAGAAATGTTGTCAAACATTATATACTCAAATGGAGGAGCAGTCACCTTTGGAGATAACTCAAAAGGATATATCATCGGCAAAGGCGTTGTCAGTAGCAACGGTACCTCTAATTTACCTCTCATTACTGATGTTTTATTAGTTAAAAATTTAAAACACAATTTATTAAGTATTAGTCAGCTATGCGATAAAAGTTTTAATATAACTTTTTCAGAAAATAAATGTAATATTTTCGATAAAAATCATAACACTATTTTCGAAGGAATAAGAGATAAAAACATTTATATCTTAAATATGAATGTTAATAATGATTCAAATTTGTCTTTAGTAGCTAAAGAAAACGATTCTTGTCTTTGGCACAAAAGATTTTGTCATATCAATTTTAATACCATCAACAAATTAGCTAAAAATAAATTAGTTAAAGGATTACCTAACATGAGATTCAAAACTAATATTTTTTGTGATGCATGTAAATTAGGAAAATTAACAAAATCTTATTTTAAATCTAGAAAGGTAATTTCTACAAAACAACCACTTGAACTTTTACACATGGATCTTTTTGGTCCAACTCAAGTTCAGTTTATTAATCATAATAGACATGTGTCTGTTATTGTAGATGATTTTTCTAGATACACTTGGACTTTCTTTTTGAAAAATAAAAGTGATACTTTTGATAATTTTAAAGTTTTTGTTAAAAGAATTTAAAATATTAAAAGTTTGAAAATTAAAAATATCAGAAGTGATCATGGAGGAGAATTTGAAAATGAAGTTTTTGAACAATTTTGTAACAAGAAAGGTATTAACCATAATTTTTCATTTCCTAGAACACCACAACAAAATGGCGTTGTAGAAAGAAAAAATAGAATGTTACAAGAATGTGCAAGAACTTTATTAAATGAAACCACTTTATCAAAACATTTTTGGGCAGAAGCTGTAGCTACTGCTTGTTATGTATTGAATCGTGTTTCCATTCGACCGTTAACTAAGAATACTTCATATGAACTTCTAAATGGAAGAAAACCAAATATTTCATATCTTAAAGTTTTTGGTTCTAAATGTTTTATTTTGAATACTAAAGATCAGCTAGGCAAATTCGATCCAAAATCCGATGAAGGAATATTCGTTGGATATTCGGAACGAAGCAAGGCTTATCGAATTTATAATAAAAGAACTCAAATTATTAAAGAAAGTTTACATGTTTCATTTGACGAAAATTTTAAAAATATAAATCCAAATATTACTATTGATTCTGATGATGAAACTACTCAGAATGAAAATAGTAATACTAATGAAAATTTCGATAATGATCATGATATTACTGAAAATAAGAATATTACTCCTAGTATAATAAAATCTCCACCTAGAATTTTACGAGATCATCCTGTGCAAAATATAATCGGAGAAGTTAATACAAATGTTAAAACCAGACATCAATTAAATCAAGTTGGACATGTAGCTTTTCTCTCTAATATAGAACCTAAAAATATAAAAAGCATCAACTGATGACTACTAGATTCTTGCCATGCAAGAAGAACTAAATCAATTCGAACGAAACGAAGTTTGGGAACTCGTTCCTCGACCTAGTGATCAATCAGTCATTGGTACTAAATGGGTTTTCAAAAATAAAGCAGATGAACTAGGAAATATAACTAGGAATAAAGCTAGATTAGTTGCACAAGGATATAATCAAGAAGAGGGAATTGATTACGAAGAAACGTTTGCTCCAGTCGCCCGACTTGAAGCAATACGAATCTTATTGGCTTTCGCGTGTTTTCATAATTTTAAACTTTATCAAATGGATGTTAAAAGTGCTTTTTTAAATGGTTATATAAAAGAAAATGTTTTTGTTGAACAACCACTACTTTTCAATCATGAAAAATATCCAGATCATGTTTATAAACTCAAAAAGGCCCTATACGGTTTAAAACAAGCACCACATGCTTGGTATGATCGTCTTAAAAGCTATTTATTAGAATCTGGTTTTGAAATTGGTAAAGTAGATCAAATGCTTTTTATTAAGAAAACTAAGAAAGATATTTTAATAATTCAAATATATGTTGATGATATTATTTTTGGCTCGACAAATGAAAAGCTATGTCAGGAATTTTCGACTATAATGACAAATGAATTTGAAATGTCTCATATGGGAAAATTGTCATATTTTCTTGGATTACAAATTAAACAAATTGAAAATGGATTTTTTATTAATCAAGAAAAATATTGTCATAATTTAATTAAACGATTCGGTTTGGAAAACACTGCTGCCAAACCAACTCCTATGAGCACAATGATTCATCTCGATAGAGACGAGGAGGGCAAAAGTGTTGATCAGAAACTATATCGTAGTATGATTGGATCTTTACTATATTTAACAGCAAGTCGACCCGATATAATGATAAGTGTTTGTTTATGTGCTCGATTTCAAGCAAATCCCAAAGAATCACATATGCGAGCAGTTAAACGTATTATTCGTTATCTAACTAAAACCAAAGATTTCGGGCTATTTTATTCGAAAGAATGTCCTTTCGAATTAGTCTCCTATAGCGATGCTGATTTTGGAGGAAGTCGGACGGATCGAAAAAGAACGAGCGGAACGTGTCATTTCATTGGACGTTCCTTAGTCTCTTGGTTCAGTAAGAAATAAAACCGTGTTTCCTTATCGACGTGTGAAGCAGAATATATATCTGCTGCTTTGGCCTATGCATAAGTCGTATACATGCAACAAACACTACAGGATTTTAATTGTCTTCTTGAAAAATCTATAATTTATTGTGATAATACTAGTGCAATAAATCTTTCTAAAAATCCGGTCAATCACTCACGAACAAAACACATCGATATTCGTCATCACTTTCTTCGTGATTGTTTGGAAAAAGGATTAATAAATTTAGAATTTTTTAACACTGAAAATCAAATTGCTGATATTTTTACTAAACCGCTAAATGAAAATATTTTTATAAAACTTAGACGTGACTTAGGAATAATGTCTTTAAAAGATTTATAAATAAAAATATGCAAAAATATTGAAAAACAAAAATTGTTTTATTTCTGACCAAAGCGGGACTCAAACTTATGACCTCTGACTTGCTTGTTAGATGTTGTGTTATAGCCACTTGAGCTATGGGTGTTTCTTGTCTCAGTCTTCTTTAGAGTTTGTTTTATTTATTTTGGTTTTATAAAATCTATTTTTAGTTCTAAACTTATAAATCATACATTTACAAACGGCTTTATTGTTAAACTTCTGTGATTATAATTAAAACTAGTTCATATTCACTCATTTTTCAGCAAACAAATGCTTGTATATACTATGCTTATTTTTCAAAACATATACTAAGAAAGTTTTAAAATCAAAACTTGAAAATGTCTTCAAACAATGACTTCTATAATTCCGAAAACTCTCGTCTATCGTATACATCTCCGGACGATGATGGTTCCGACCGCATTCCTGAAAACGGACCCTATCCTATCTTTCCCATGCCTAAACATGTCCTTGACTTCTCTTCTTCCCCGGATAAAGACCCCCGACATGGATGGAAACCATGGGAAAACTCCCATACAAGCTATACACCGGAAAAGAAAAAAGGCAAGAATGAAATATATCTCCATCAACTAAATAGAAAATTGATGAGATACACCACTATCAACAACAACAAATGGATATGCAGCGGGAACTTTACTATGAACAAAAAGTTACGGCAAGACGTTTAAGTTTTCTAGAAAAGATGGCCATGAAAGTTTGTTCATCAAAGAAGGATGACATTGCTGAACCCGCTTATAGACCTTCATCCTCTTCGAATCCTGCTCAATCTCCAATAGCTCCAAAATGGTCACCTATAGAAGATGTTCCATTTCCAAACTCTTGGGAACGTCGATTTTAAGAACGGTGGCTAAACACTTTATATATATATATATATATTTATATGTTGCTTGTTTTCAATAAGTTGTATCAATATAGTGCAACAATAATATATATATATATATATATTTATATATTGTTTGTTTTCAATAAGTTGTATTAATATAGTGCAACAATAATAAAATTTATATTTATATAATTTGTTTTTAAGAAAAACAGCAAAACTGTGCATTTTTGACAGGATCGGTCGACCGAAGGCCTGAGTCGGTCAGCCGAACCCATCCCGAAAGTTCCACTTGTTCTCAGATAACCAAGTCGGTCAGCCGACCCAGAAATTCGGTCGACCGAACGTGTTTTCTGCTTCTTTTTACTTCATATTTGTAATCCATCCATTCACCTTTTCAACCTACCTCTTCACTTTTACTTTTCCAATTTCGGTTTTTACCATAGCCCCCATTAAAATTTTCTTAATTTTTTTTACTTTTCCCCCAAAACAATGGCTCCTAAGAAGAGAACAAAGACTACCGGTGCTACATCTTCATCAACTCCAGTAGATACTCAAATCGCCTCATTACTTGTCGATGATGTAGCACTTCAAAGATGGATACAAGTTCAAAATGCCAAAATCTTTGAAGAATCATTTGTAAGTTACCCTGATTTTTCTCCCTATGGTATTGAAAATGCCGCTATTGAGAGTGGACTTGATACATTCCTTGACCATAGGAAAAATAATTTGAAAATCAATCATATTATGGTCAAGTTATTTCTAGCAAACCTTAACCTTGTCAATCCGCCGAGAAACACTGACAATTGTGTTTGGACATCGGTTTGTGGCACTTCAATTTTCCTTTCCATTGCTCGAATTAACCACATTTTGAATGCTCGACCGGGTGAAATTTCATTACACGATGTAGATTGTAATATATGAAGTCATGACCGGATAAGCCATTTATTTTTTGAAGATGATGCTACAGATTTTAGACAAACATCATCACTTCGACCTAAAGCCCGACTCTTTCATCGATTCATGATGAAATCTATAGTTCCTAGAGGCGGTTCATATCACTTAGTATATCCCGAAAACTTCAAAGCATTGTATGCTATTTGCGGGAATGTACGAGTAAATTGGGCACAACTTCTTATGGATGAATTTCTCTCTTTTAACCAAGGAAAGATGCTCCATATTTATTATGGAGAATACATAATGAGATTGATCAATAGCTTAGTCATCCATGCTCCGGAATCCGAAACCTCCAAAGTTCGTTCTTTTGATTCAAGGACCATAAAACTAATGAAGTTGCCCAATGCACCTCCTAGATTTATAACATTTAACCAATGGCGTACTACTCCTCGAGAACAACTACGCCGTATCTTTTCCACACCACAACCATCAACTCATGCTACGGAACGTCTAACTCGCCAACATTCAATTCAAAGACCAACTCCCGGAATTAGTACAGAGGCGGCCATTGATATTTTGGCTCAAAATCAACTTTCCTTAGATGCCCGGTTACAAAAAATTGACGGTCGGTTCAAGAAAATTAAGGGTTTCTTCGTCAATCTATGGGATGCCTTATCATGCACTTCCGAAGCCGGTGCCTCTCACCTTGCTTCCGGAAAAAGGCCGGTGCCAAACTTCTCTTGGTCCACTTCGGAGAATACAAGTTCCGGTACATCGGGAACTCACACTTCTAACGCTCAAAGACGTGGTAAGGAACATGCTCCTCCGGAAGAAAATATTCGTCCAGAAATTTGGGATTCCGAAGATGGTGAGGAGTGATCATATTGTTTTACAACTTGCTATTTCATAATTTTAAGTACTCTGTTTTTTCTTTATGAACAATATGTCTATTTTTAGATGTTCTGTAGTAAGTAAACATCATTAATATTCCTATTTGGTTTGAGTATGTAATATTTAAACTCGATGTTTTCTTACTTGTGTTACATGTTCCATATTTTTTTTATATTACATCTAATAAGTATTCCTTTTTGTCGATGACAAAGGGGGAGAAATATATGAAAGCTAACAAATTTTTGCAGAAAAATCGCCATATATTCAGGGGGAGAGTTATAATATATATGTATATACTACTTCGTCACATAAGTATTGTCATCAATCAAAAAGGGGGAGAATGTTGATTCATGAGTTTTGATTCATGACACAAGCTTCAGAGATCATACGACGAGAATACTATACGAAAGCGACAAAAAGAGAATAAGCGTATATTGTGCACTACAAAGGAGACAAGACTACAATCCAGAGATTAGTATGAATATTTTATTTTATTGAGTCTTAGAATATTGTTAAAATCATTCCTCAAGTAGTCACACACACACAAATTATTATACATTAATTTATACATGAAAAAGTGTGCACTGTGCAATTGACAGCAGGTCGGCCGACCGACCAGGAACTTCGGTCGACCGACTCTGTGTCAATGCACAGATATGCACTATTCTGTGTACGTTTTTTAAACTCAGCTGACCGGCCAGTTTTCTCGGCCAACCGACCTGAGAATAACGGCTAGTTTTCTGAAGAGTTGTGATCGTTCATGAAGAGGAATCTCCTTCAATCCAAGAGATATAGACACAACTTTTGATTGAAACTCTTCATGAAAGATTATAACTATTCTACAACTATATAAACATGTTCAATTCACTTCTACAACAACCGATTCTTGTTTATAATTCTGAAATCTATTCTCTATTTATTTCTGCAAATAAAAGCATTCATTCTCATTCATTATCGCTAGAATCCCTGAATTAATTCATATACTTCGATTCTAAGCGATTATCCTCCTTCTAAATCTTCACACACACTATATACTCTTGAGGATTTGATTATAGGAGAATTGTACTATCAAAAGACAATCCGTGTTATTAAAAACTCATTCGTCAACAAGTTATTTATATTAAAGTTGAAGTCCTCTTCGGCTGTTGAGGCGGAAAAATTTCTGTTCGGCTACTCAGGTGTCGTATACCTATTCCTCCGGATTAAGTGAGGCATTTAGTTTAAATCCAGAGGGTATTCTGGGACTGGACGTAGAATGGGAAGTTCGAACCAGTATAAACATTCCTGGTGTGCTTACTTTAATTTATATTTTACTGCTATTATCAGTTTCCGCGTTTATATACCATATTACACGATCCTTAGTACTGCACGTACACTTTCATATTCATATACATGGCATGACGATAAATCGTGGAAGAGCCATGTAAGCATATTTTAGTTTATATACTGTTAGTAATTGTTTTGATTATTAAAGTATAATGAATTAAGATATCATGCTATTAGTTTCAAATATATTGTTATTTGTTCATGAGGCACGGTTCATGGAACAAAGGCAGAAACTCCTGGAGGATACTGGTCGAGAGCAGCTGACTACGGACGAGGAGGATGTCATTTTTGAGTCAGTCATGGATCCACCTTCACGGAACAGGCGTCACGGTTTTGGCATCAAGTGGTAATGAATAATATATGTAGATATAACAATTTAGCAACCTTTCAGTTCTAAACTTCACATCGCTTTAGTTTTAATAATAAGTTTATAGATATAACAATTAATGTATTATGCTGTAGCTTCGATAGTAAGATTATAGTAATTGAACTTTTACTAAATTAAATAAGTATTGCAGGGTTAACAAAGGAGAGCCAGCCAAACCAGAGCTCAGATCGATCTAGCAGAGACGAGGAATTGAGAACTAGGGTGGTGCAGTTGGAGGAGCAGAACCGTCGGTAGGCCATTGAGATGACACAGCTGCTGGACCAACGTATTGCTGAGTACATGCAGTAGTATGGTGGCCGCTTTCCATCTTCAACTGGTTTCAGAGGTTCTGGAGGTGATTGACAGGAATGATAGGTATGTTTTTGTTTTGCGTCATTGTTTAGTATTTTTTGATGATACATTGAGTTGGTGGAGTTAGATACTTTAAGATGTTGTGTATATTATTTGATGGTATATTTGGTGATGCTAATTTTGACATTTGTGAGTTGATGGTGGGGAGTTGGTGTTCGACGGTTTGTGTTTTGTACAATGACATGTATGTACATTATGTTAACGAAGTGTTGGTTGGTTTTATTTTTTGCGAGTTATGCTTACTTTAATTTTCTTTATGTGATTTGAGTATATTTGTATGATTTGATATTATATTGAATATCTGAATTCGGTATATGCTTGTGTGTGACTATATTATGTTTCTTGATTGTGTATATTAGGCTAGAATGCAGCAAAATACTGGCAAAAAACTTCAGCAGTTTCGACGGCCGACGACGGCCTTTAGGTCGAAGATTTCCTACGGCTAGTGGCAGTTTTTTTGCTACCACTTGAACAAACACGTGTATTCGACGGCTGTTTAGAGCCGTCGGGCTATCTGTTCGTAGCCATTGGAAAAATTATGAAGGACGCTATTGGAAGCCGTCGAAAAAACCGTGTGGTGACGGGAGAACTTGCGACGGTTTTTTGCGTAGGTTTCCGACGGTTGCCAGCCGTCGGAAATCATACGTTTTCTTGTAGTGTAACAATTAAGAAATATAGTGAATTAACGTTAAGCTATGTTTTAAAATTCCCCTTACTTTTATTTGAATCATTTTAGAGTGACAATAACCTCATTTGTTGAAAAGTTTAAGGATGTAAAGTGGTTTAAATCTGACTTTGGTTGGTGATATATGTAGCTACAGTGAAGTAAATTTGAAATATAAATTCGTGATAAATATAACTGTTTTTTTGTAATGACCTCCTTTTTTCTACAATCTTAAGTAATTGAAAAAGATTTTATTATATAGTATTTATAGAGACGAATATAGAATTATATGTTCAACGAACTTCTATTTGTCCATTTTCAATAGTAAAATTTTATTAATTTCTATGTAAGCTGTTAATTTAAGATTTAAGCGTTTATTGAAAGTTAACAGCATTAAAAATAAATTAGGTATGCAAATAAATAAATAAATAAATGCTTTCTGAAATAAGTGTATAACTGTTTCAAAGTATTAATTAATATATTAATACGCGGAGATGTTTAGCCATTAGCAGTTATTGTCATGGATATGAATACTTCTGTTTGGAATGATGTATATTATTTATTTTTAAAATTTTGGTAATCTAAACAAATGATTTAGTCTTTGATTATATGTATATAATATAATCAGAAAATGAAACTTTTGTAATGAATAACACATTTATTCCTTCGGTATATCATATAAGAATAGGATAATATAAAACCATTGTTTTCCTTCTTAAATTTCGTTCTCAACTCATTATGTAGTTTTAAGATTATAATAATTAAGGCTTCTTAAATTTGATTATTGGAGTTAAAACAACATTTATAGATCATAAATGTTTTGTCAATTGACCTTCCTTTTGCTTGAGCATTTATTGCATTTTCTCACAATAATATTTAAGTTCCAAAATGAAAGATTTGAAGAGTAATCCATATGAATATTTTTAACACATTTAATTGTAACTAATGCGCGAACCGATGTACGTTTATTTATTACGCTTTATTATTAACCTTATGTGTGTGTGTATTGAATTAGTAAGTGGAGTTATACGTAATATATATATATATATATATATATATATCGCTAATTCCTATGTTCAGGAATTTTAGAATATACACTTATATGTACATTTTTGTGAAGAACATTTGTTCCACGGTTTAATGTATTGGAGCTGTCCTTTCCAAAAAGGATATTCATTATCGTTACAAATTTCCATAAACTACTTAAAATGAGACTTTGGCTCCGTTTAAAATTATAAGGAATCATCTCGTTTTATTTTTGTTGAAATAAACAGTGCAAACTATGGAGAAACACATCTGTAGTTTACACATCACTTTCATTTTGATATATTCCTTATTGTTCCAAACGACGCACTTTTTATACATAGTTGTGAAGTTAGACAACATATGGAAATTTATATGAAAAAGGATACAACTAAATTATAACTACAAAACTCCCAATAAATTAAAACATAGAAATTTACATTCCAAGTCACATTAGGGCATTCGAATGATTACTAAAAAAATTGACAATCCAATTAACATAAATCTGGAATAAACTTCACAGTCTTATCAACATCATACTTTAAAATCTTTGAATTTTCAAAATTTCCAAATTAGGGAGTATATGTCATTCCATCACAATTACATAACTTACAGAATATGTAGGCAATATTCCAATTAAATATATTCATTTTAAGCCTATAATTCAATAGATCTTACATAGGCATAATAATTGAATAAAATTTAACGATATAAATTTCAGTGTTATACATAAATCATCCAATTTACCACTCGCCTCTTTAGCTTTCCAAATATCCAAATCCGAATTCATTCCTTTATTTTTCCTTTCCAACCCAAAATATGTATAAAAGGGCATATATATATACCCATTAGAATTACAGATTCGAAAGGAGAATTGAGTAAGCGGTAATTTAGATTTATAATTATCGCATTTACCTTTTTCGCCAAATTCATTCACTCCTTCTCTTCTTCTCTTTTATTTTCTACCCTTCTTCAATACATTCATATGTATGTATGTATATGTATCTATAATATTGTAGTTTTATAATTTTCAAAAATAGTGGAGAAGAGAAAATGAGTGTGCTTCACGGCTCTGTTCAGAAATTATAAGAAGAAAAGTGATGGACTATGCCTGTATTTATAGGCGCTGGAATCAATTTTATCCATTGGATGAATATTTATTAAATCAGGGCCGTTAAATCGAGGATCAGGGCGTGCCGGCCCTAGGATCGGTTGACCGGTGGTAGGCAGCGGTCGACCGCTAAGGTTCGACTGATCGCACCTTGGCGTTGACCGGTTGGTTCCAAGCATCAATTATTATTTATTTCCATATTCCTTTTTAACTGGTTTTGATCTGCAAATTTCAAACACTTATAACCTTTTCGTTTGAACTCTGATCGCAAAACTTTATATTTGAAAGTTGCTCAAAAAATCACCTCGAATACAATGGTGCAAGTTTCGTAGCCAAATTCTAACGTTTTCTCAAATTCCATTTTTGAGCTCTAATTAATTATTTATTAGTCCTTTTAATTAAATTGTTTTTATTCCACGGGTTGTTATAGGAAGAGGCCTAATCAAGTCAAATCCACATACATCAAAAGGCCATGGACTAGAAATAGTGGTTAATTCATTAGGTGACAATCACGGAATCCTAGAATTTTTTAATACTTGTCCTATATTTTAAATTAGGTTAAGGCATCCTTTGTCATGTGGGGCCAATAATATCCTTTTCTCATTACTTTCTTTGCTAATTTAACTCTATTGGAATGATCCCCGCAAAACCCTTCATGGGCTTCCCTTAGCAGTTTAGCTCCCAACTTCGGGACGATACATCTCAAGTAAGGTGTTGAGTACCCTTTTCTATATAATATTCTATCAACTATAGTATACGATAGGGCTTGGTACCTTAATTTTTACGATTCATTTCTTTCCTTGGGTAGTATGCCTTCCTATAAAAATTTGACTAAAGGTGTCATCCAATTGTTGAAATATTGGTCCCTATGATCACTTGTTTTTATTCTTTCGGAGGCTTCTCCACAACTGCCATCCTCTCGAGTATTCTCCTTGTCAGATATCGGTTATTGGATTTGGGATCGAGTTAGAACAAAGGCTTTGTTATTTAATTCCCTATTTTCTTACTTAATACTAGGATTCTATTGAAACCCAACAGGGACAATTTTGACTTCAGGCGTACCCATGAACATGCTAATTTTTCCAAAGAATCTGCTTAAGCGTTCTTCTCCCTTGGTATTTGGTTTATAGAAAAGTCTTCAAACTGAATCAGTATTTCACGAATTTCTTTTAGGTATTGAGCTAACCGAGCATCCTTGGTTAGAACACCTTCTTTAATTGGAGCGCCACTAGTTGTGAATCATTAAATATCTCAATTTTTGGAATTTTTAACAATTAGGCCAAGGTTAATCCTGCTACCGTGGACGAATACTCAACCATGTTATTAGTTGTAGAAAATCCCAACTTCATTACATAATGTGCCTATGTCCATTGGGTGTAATTATTATATAACCTGCCCCAGCTCCTTGGTTATTTGATGTTCCGTCTACGTACAACTGCCACATTGGTTCAAGCTTCTTTTCCTTTTCTAGTTATTACTCAACAAACCATGTACACTCTACCGCAAAGTCAGCTAAGGCTTTTCCTTTGACTGATGTTCGTGGTATATACTCAATATCATATTGGCTTAGTTTCATCCCCTATTTATTAATCTTTATAATGTTTTGGGTTTGCTAAGGACCTGCCTTAATGGGTAATTAGTCAAAACCTTGATTCGATGCGCTTGAAAATATGACCTTAATTTCTGTGCCGTCAATAGCAAGCAATATGCTAGTTTCTCTATGTCCAAGTATTTAGTCGTCGTCTTTTAATTTATTACTTATGTAATATACCAAGAATTGAGTTCCGCCTTCTTCTCTGGTCGGGACCAAACTGATTGCTTATTCTGATACTGCCATATACATGAACAAATCTTCTCCTTCTACCGGGCTAGAAAGTATTGGTTTTTCCAACTTGTCCTTTAACTCTTGGAAAGCCATTTGGCACCCGTCTACCCATTTAAATGTCTTTCATTTTTTGATCATATTGAAGAGAGGAACACACTTATTAGTGGCATATGAATCGATTGAGTGTTGAGACTCTCATTTAATCCCGTTACCTCTTTGTTTATTTTTGGTTGTGCTATATCTCTTATTGCCTTGATTTGATCGGGGTTAGCTTCTGTTTCTCATGCACTTATAATGTACCCTGAGAACTTGCTAGATTAGATTTTGAAAGAGGATTTTTGTGGATTCGGTTTCAACTTATATTTTCTCAATATTCCAAACATTTCGTTCCAGTCATCCACATGTTTGTCCTCTTTTTTAGATTTTACTAGCATATCATCCGCATATACTTCTATGTTCTTTCCAATTTGGGAACATTCTATTCACTCATCTTTGGTACGTGGCCCCTGCATTTTTCAACTAAATGGTATTATCTTGTAGCAATCTATGTACTTAAAGTGCTTAGCGGTTCAATAGTGGTGAAGGTAAAAAAGGTTATAGTGGGAATAAAGCGGGGATATAGTAGAAAATAGCAGAGGTGCCAAAAGCTTCATAAGATATTAAACCAAATATTTAAATTTAATTTATTCTCATTCTCTCATCATTTGTGTAGAAAAAAGAAATATTGTTTACTCTTATATAACATAATCAACGAATATCATAATTTATGCAGTCCAGATTTGATGACTAAAATAGATTTCTAACTAATATTGGCACTTATGCCTTAAAATTAGGCCTTTACCCTAACTTTTGGGATTTGGTTTAGAAGAAAGCTAGTCAAATCAACCTTTTTATACTATGTTGCTAAAAAGTGTACTAAAAAGTCTTGATTTAGAAGGTGTAGCAGAAAAGAGTAGGGCTTAAAATGGATCTACTGTTTAATAGCGCTAAATTGAAAAAGCGTAGCGGTCGAAGAGTGCTATGCGCTATTGCAGGGATTTTGTAGAGCTTTAGCGGGACAATAATTACACAGGTAGCAATAAATTCCCCAATCGATCACAAAACTGGTGTGTTCTTCATCAAGTTTGAACATAGGAATCTGGTTATATCTTAAATATGCATCCATAAAAGACAAACAATCAATGACCGTTTCTGGCGTCCACTCACCGATCGATTCTTGGAAAAGGGTGGCGACCTTTGGGACACGCCTTATTCAAATCCGTATAATCAATGCATGTCTTCCATTTTCCATTAGATTTATTAACTAAGACTTGATTCGCAAGCCATTTCAGATAAAACACTTCTCTAATGAATTTGTTTTTAAGAAACTTTTTATTTTTTCTAGTAGTGCCATAGTGCAAACTTTGTCGAATTGCTTCTTCTTCTCCCTTATTAAGGTGAACTTTGGATCAATATTAAGCGCATGACACATTATCGCTAAGTTAATTCCTTCCATATCAGCATCGGTCTATGCGAAGACGTCTTTGTTTAATCGTAGGAGTGAGATCAGTCTTTTATTCACGTTATTATCTATTTTCTTTCCTACCTTCACCATTTTTGTTGAGCCTCAGGAATCTAAGCTTACTTGTTCCAAGTCCTCCATAGATTGTGCATTTTCCTATCTATCTATGGAATCTATATTCAGCATTATCTCTTCTGAGGTTTCACTTTTATCTCGATCAATTTGACTTAACTTTACATGTTTTCTCTTTTTTCATATAACTTGATTCTTCTACTCATCAATTGAGGCATTTTTGGTGGAAGATTTTGCCTGTTTGCCTTAGATATCAGTTCTTGGGGACTAATATGCAAGGGCTTGAAAGTTTTAGTTTGATTATATTTATTTAACACGAGTTCATAAAAAGATTCTCCTTCTTTAATATATTATTTAAGCATGGCGAAATACATCTCATGAGAACTAAATTATTCTCTACGGACAGTTCCCTATCTAGCTTTGCACAACTTCACTAGTAAATGTTTTAGGGAGATGTATGCATCAATTTCATCAAGTGTACGTCGTCTAAAGAATGTGTTATAGTAGGATAGTTGATTCATCGCCATAAATAAAGTTTCAAACATCCTTAATTAGGGTAGGGTCCTAATTTGGACAAATAGCTTTTTTGATTAATTAGCGTAAAGCCTTTATTGTTGAATCCAAAGATTGACTTCAAACTCGACTCAAGTTTTTTTTTCTTAAATTCCCATTTGGTCAAATGCAGTTTTGAAAATGACATTCACCATGCTGTCAGTATCAACTAAGATCTTTGAGACAAGCGAGTGTCCAATTTAGGCAGTTATTATTAACAGGTCGTTATGAGGGTGCCTCACTCTCTTCAATTCCCTTGGTGTTATTAGTAAATTTGGAATATGAGAAGAATTTTTAAAAGATTTTAGAGGTGGTTCCTCATTTATCCAGTAGATGCCTTCCTTGGCTTCCTTTATGCACCCATTCCTTGCCCATTCCTGCAATTTGCGGCCCTCCGTGGATTACATCAATACGATTAATTGGTTGCAATAGGTCTTAAGGGAGCTCGCTTTCTAAGATGTTGGTGTTATTAGCTGGTGGTTTCCCACTATGAGAGGATTTTTGATCAGTCTTAGCAACTCTTTGAGTGCTCCTTTTCTTACCATATTTTGAATTATTCTAGCTAAAACTCTTTATTAATAAGTCTTATGCCCATTCACTTTATGAAAAGTGCAATAGTCTCCCCCTTTGTTCGGTTCAGGATTTGTTCTTGACCAGAATGAGGTATGTTAATCAAGCTCATCTTTGGTAAAAACATATATATATAAGACATGGGTTAATTTAGCTCAATGGAATTGGCTTTAGTGAATTCATTTCATTTTACTTTTTTGTTAGGAGTTTTAAAGTTCTATTTTTCAATTTGGCTTCTTTTGTTATGGAAAACCTCATCCAATAAAATGAAATTATCTTCTTGAAATGAAAGTCTTATAGATCCTTGCATCCATGAATATATAGCTCTTTCAAAAACGAGGTATTCTCAATCGAACCAGATTTTACTGCCATTAACTTTTCACAATCACTCACCCTTTCTGCCTTATTCGCTTCAACACTGAATCGTTTTAGAATTCCTTCAACAATTCTCACGGCTTTTGTTTTATATTGGCCAATACACATGCGTCGATAGTTGGCTCTTTTGAGGTGCAAAATTGGGCTGAAAACTCATAAGAAAATTACTCCTATGGGTAAATTATCCTTTCTCCGTAGTGTCGGTATCATTTTGCCGCTGCTCCAAAGAATGTCGTTGGAAATAGTTTGCACCATACCATTCTTATGGCATTATATATGTCCATCCGACTTTCAAATGTTGTTAAATGATCATTTGGATCAGATGTGCCATCATACTTGATCAACGGAATCTTGACATAAGATGGTAGCGATACTGCCATGATTTCCTCTGTGAATGGTGCTCCCTTAAAATTGTTAACTTTAGGATTCATCATCATGTTCTCCTTTAATTTTATTATATCTCTTTCCATCTTATCAGCCATGTCTCTTAGATATGTCTTATCATTTCATAATTCTTCTATTTCAGTTTATATTCCTTTACGAAGCGAAACAAGCATATTTTACGAGTGGTGACTTTGAATTCTTGTTCAGCTTTTATGTTAGGCAATTCCCCTCCCTTCAATGCAGACTTAAAGTGCTTTTCTCAACGTCATTGCTTCTTAAGTTGGATTCAACAACTTTTCTATGCGAGGATTCAACCTCTTCTTCTTTCGCTCTTTTCTTTCTTCATGACATTTTTGAAGATTTCTATGATACGAGCGTTTCGATTAACTCATACATTAATTGTAGTTGCTTCTTCATGACCTAGATATCATTCTCTTCCTTTGATTCTTCCTTTGGCGTTGAAGCTTGTCCAACCTAAACATTCTCTATGTTAAATTGAGAAGTTATATTTTCTTGAAGAATTGTGCGGTGGGCTATTTCATCTTGGACTTGTACATTCACTTTCTTATTGCATCTTCCCAATTTGTTAAAGTAGTTTCTATAAGGTCTTTTCCATTTAGTTCAACTCTCAATGAAATCACCACTTAATGTTCTTTAGTTTGAGGAGTAGAGAATACTTAAGTAAGGTGGGACTCTTAGTCAAGCATGCTATTATTAAGTCTAGGTGAAGTCATTATGCAATTAGTTCTTTGTTAAAGTCCAAAATTGTAAAGTCACAAAGTCCTTGGGGCCAATTTAGCCATTAATGGCTCAAATCAATCTCTCTTTATTGTGCGAAAATTAAAATGAAAAAGTGAAAGAATATCAACTTGAAATTTTCTCCTTTATTAAAGTGTGTACGTGCCTATTTATAGAAAACTCTATCCCTTGGATTCTTGACACGTTTCATCTGGACGGTAGAGAATTAATGATGTGGCAAAAGTTTTAGCGGTCAACAAGCGATGGTAAGGATTCCTTGTAGCAGTGGGAATATTGATTCTGGATGCATTTTTCAACATTCGATGACTCTGGTTGTCAACATGCGATAGTTCCTTTATTTCTCAATAATTGATAGCTCTTGTTGCTGGAACTAGGCTAGCCCATGGAGGAGATAAATGGTAAATTTCAAAAAAAAAATCCTGTTTCAGATCTATTGGGCCCGTGAAGTCTAAAAAATTAATAGATCCAATCTAGTGAGGTTTTAAATAAAATCTTATTTTATTTAAATTTTTCAAAAGGAGTTTTAAATTTAATTTGAATTAAGTATATAAAAATGAATGTTTCAAATACATTTATGTGTGTATACTGCAAGTGCAACATATAAGTAGTGTACATAATTAATGTGTACTATATAGGTGTTAGGATTTACACCACAATGGACATATTCGTCCTTTATATTATATAAAATAATATTATGCTTTTGTTGTCCATAGTTTATTTTGAAATTATATAAAATAACATTATATGTGTGTGTATATACATATAGTTTACTTCTATTTACTTATATATAATATGTTATAAAGTTATTTTACTTAATCAAAAGTTTACATATGTTCAAAATGACAATCAATTGTGTTAAAGTAAGCAATTAATAAGAAGAGGAAAAGGTGGAGGAGTTATCTCCTTTCATTTACTTATCTTTAATGCTATTTCAAAATAATTTGAACACTAAAACACATATATGTATGCATATATGAATAACTACAAACTATTTTTAAAATTAAAATAGCATATATATATATATATATATATAAACATTGTAATCTATTATAGGTTTTAAAATTAAAGTAATAATTTGAATCTAATTTAACTTAAGAGGGATTCAAAGTGTTTATAATATTTTTCACAAAAGTCCACTTATGTTTTTTTCCTTTTTTTAATTAGAACAACTTTTAAACAAATGTCAACGACAATAAAAAATTATATTCAAAACAACTAATACGTAAAATATGTATTCAATCTCTAAAGCAATTTTAAATAATTTACATATATATTAATTTATATTTGTGTATATAATGAGGTACAAAATACATCAACTAATTAAAATTAGACTCCAATCCAAAATTGTTTGTTTGTTTGTTTGCCTTTTTTATTATTAAATAATAAGTTCTAAAACAATGACAGATTTAGATTGGATAAACTAGGAATATATAAATTCGTTTTAAAATGAATTAGGTCTAAATTACATATATAATATGAACATATGATGAAAAAGTTGAAGCAAATGTAGGATCTAATTATATTATCATGATGAATATACGATCAATTAACTTATATCAGATCTGAACTTTGGATCAATATAATGAACAAATAATGAGATTATATATAGCATGTGTAGGATTTAAACTTCATTAACATGGTGAATATATAGTAAAATAAAATTAGAATTACCTACATATAAAGCATAAGATTTGTACCTTGAATGAAGAATAAAACTATAATTCGATTGAATCAACCTCTGGATTTTGCAAGGATCTAAAGACAAAAAAAAACCTTGAAAGTTATTGATTTTATTTAAATTTGTTTTAGGGAATTTTTTTTAACATGGAGACCATTAAAGGAGAGGAGGGGAGTGAGAGAAAGAAGATAAAAATTTTGTTAGAAAAAAATGATGGATTGAATAAGAGAGAATATGTTTTAAAGGAAACATTGAAACCTTTCAGTCCTCTCCTTTAAAACATTCTCTATTTAATTTCTAATTAAATCTCATCAAATCCTCTCCCTCCTATTCGTAATTTTGGTATAAGAAATAGAATTAAAGAGAAAAAGGAAAAAACATTTCATAATGAGATTTAAGTGAATTATAAAGAGAAGTAAATGGTGGAGATTTAATTTCTTCTTTTAATTGCTGCTTTGGATTTTCAAATCACATTTGAAAACTCTCCCCTTTTCATCATGCATGTAGGCCTAAAAAAAATCAAAACCACTTAGCAATTAATGTATTTAAACTCACTTTATACATTTTATCGATACCATATGTCAATATGCGCGTTTATAACTTTTATATACATAATTTATTAAATGCTAATGATATTCAAACAAATCAAATAAGGTTTAATAATTAATATTTTATAAATAATAATTAATTTAATTAATTTACAACAATTTATAAATTAATTAAATCATGTTGTTCATTCAGAATATTCATCATTACGGTTGTGCGACTCAATGGTGTAAATTCAGTTAGTGAATAATATCGAACAATTCAAAAATTAACGTTCACACTTTAACCTAGCTAGTAGTGTGACATTTTAGCTGAATTTATCGCTTACACGTCTTTTTGGTAAAATCCAATTTTACTTATTATAAGGGGTACCTGATAGTGACAATTATTTACACTAATTTCTTTCATCAAAACTGTATCACTTCAGACTTATGGAATTTAGTAGTGATCAGAATTCCAATATCATCTATATTCAACTTTATGGTCTGAAGACAAAGTCCTTGGTTCAATAATAACAATTATTATTAACCGAACTACTCTGGCTAGAGATTTTGACTCTGAGTTGACTTCAGTTGACCGTGATATTAACCCCATATAACCGAGGAGACGAATCTTCTCTTGAATAGTGTTTCACTTCTAATACTTCCACTCGAACCAACTATAGTCGTTCGATGGACGTCGTGCCAACTTTAAATATATAATCAAAGAGGAGCTTTCATATTGAAGATCAATAGTATTCTCAAGTCAAGAGCCCTATGTAAATTAGTCACTTTGATATTTTCTGTTTGACCTTAGCTATAGTAACCAACAGAAAACTACCGAGTGAGTCATTTCATAGTTATTCGATAACTATCAGTACATAACCCCTTGGTGCCCCCAACAGTCATGAGTAATACACCGCCGAACATTTGAAGATCGTTACGTACTCTTGTATCAATGGTGCATGAAGCCATGTAACAACCAGCAGTTTAATGACTCGGTACTTAAATAATTAGTTTAAATATTAAGTCGTTAATTACCAGAACGCCCCTTATACTCGACTTTTAGAGACGGGTGAATGTGGACTCGAAACACCCATAGTTGAGTTCGCTTTTCCAATATGAGAAAAATAAGTTTAAATCTTACTATGCTTGGAGTCGATGAGTTTTTGGAGTGAATACTTATTTTGAGTATATAAAATGAATTTGGGCTAAGGTCCATGAAAGGAGCCTATAAGTTGGCTTACCCTTCATAATTCCATCATTTATTTCATTTTCACTGTTTTCTTTCTTCTTCCTCTCTTAATATCCTCTTAATTACCTCTTAATCATCTTCTAATCCCTAAGCCCTAAACCTTTTAAATAAATTTTCTAAATTCAAATAAAAATCACCAAATTCCTCTATTCTCATTCTCTATAAAGCTCATTAAGGAATTGGAGTGATTTTTTGTATGGAGCTAGATCTCAACTTTAAAGAGAGCATGGAATGATTTTTTTTGGTGATTAGAGCTTGATCTAGGGAAGCGAAGGTGAGTGAGATGATTCTTTATATATATTTACTTGCTAATCTTCTTTATTTCATTTATTGATGATTATGTGATTATATGAAGTGATTTGGAGATTGTTTAATTTAAAGTATGCTTGTATTCATGTTATGAACATGATTAAATTAACTTATAATTTGTTTGTGACCTTCATTGCTATTTTTGAAATAGTTAGTAAGCCTAAATTTTGATTATGGGCTATGTAATTGATTTTGTATGATGTTAGTAGTGATTAGAGACTAATTTAGTGATATAATTATGTGCATATCATTAGTTAGTAATTTTTCAACCATTTGGATGGATTTTAGGAAAAGTTAGTAAGCTAATTAGGTATTTTAAGGGCTCTATGCTTATCATTAAAGTAATTAGAGGCCTTTTGAAACTTAGTTAATACTTATAAATATATATTTTTAGAAAATTGGTACTTTATAACTACGATATTTACAATTCATATACTTCAATAATATGCCCCATTAAAACCTTACAAAACCCCTAACCTAGATGGGTGCCTTGCAAGGAAAAATGGTACATAATATCTGCATATATTGACTTACAACCATAGACTTATCCTTGATGGCTCCAAAACAAGTGTTAACTGTGCCCAAAAAACACTCGTACTGGAGAATAAGTCTTAAGAAATATGACAAAATCAGAATAAAACAAATCTAGAGTAAAACAATATGAGAAACTTATCACGTGAAATATCACACCCCTTCCTTGAGAAACTCAAAAAATAGCTATCGAAATAATTAATCTCCTCCAATTCTTGTTTCATTTCGAACTAAAACAATAATGGCAGTATTAAAATTTCTTCTCTTCCTTAAGTCGACTAAAAAATAAAAACACCTGCTTCGATGTCAACCACGGCAAAGACAGAGACTCTCCTTCCTTACTCCAACATATCTCACTCCACCAAATCTGAGTGAAAAACAGTTTGAAAGTATATGTCCACTTCACCCAATATCCCGGGAAATCCAAAGATGAGTAAAGCTAGAGACTATCACTACTCTTCCAAACTGAATACAACAATTTTGCACTTCTCCATTTGCTTATGAATCTAGCCAAGATTTTCTTAGATAAGATTAAATTTTTTGCATAAAAAACTATCATTCACACAGGCAATAGTTGTGTATTTAAATTTGCTTAGAATTACTTTACAATTATTGAGCAGTAGTTGTAATCTAACTGTTATTGGGAAATTTTGATTTTGGTAGAGTCTCTGATTACGTTCGATCCAAATTTTCCATACAATTATATTCGGTGCAACGTCTATTAGATCAATGTAGAAACCGTTTTTCTTAAGCTTGCTCAAAGTCCCCATGGTATGTTTGAGTGTGTTCATGGAGTTGGGTAACATTTGTAATTTTTGGATGATAGTCTGCCATATCTGATTTGAGTATTCACATAGAAGGAAAAGATGTTTATGAGATTCCTCATCTTTATTGCACAAATTACATACCACTGAACGAACAGTACCCCAATTTTTAACTCTATTACGTGTTTTTAGCCTATACAAAGAAGCTAAGTAGAGACACGTTGACATTTTGGGAGCATTAACAAGATTCCATATATGATGATTTTCTAGTTGAATAGTTCCATGTAATCTTATGCAGTTCCAGGCTGAGTGAAATGTGAATTCACAATTGTGACTGTGATTCCACCACCAAAAGTCTATCCCCAAATTATTATATATAGGGATTTTCCTGATTTGGTTACAAATATTAGGTGGGAGATTGAGGCTGTTGAGGCTCTAATCATTATCATCAATAAGAGCAGGCACTTCTTTATTAGTTCCCCCTAGAAAACTCAAATGTTGCCACCCTACCAAGTTAATCAATGATTCTCCATTTATCCAAGGGTCAAACCACAAGTTTGTATCCTTGCCACTTTCTATTCTGCTTTCTAAACACAATTGACATACTTTTCTTGTTTTTAAGATCTATTTCCAATTAAAAGAAGAATTGGGGTCCTCGTGAAGAATAAAAAAAGTCTTCTTATCAAAGTATCTTTGGTGCATCCACTTAGACCAAATGTTTTTCCTCTCTAAATATCTCCATAATAGTTTAACAGTCAAAGCTGTAGCTACATCATGTAGACTCCTCAAGCCCATACCTCCCTCTTCCTTAAGTTTGCATACAGTGGCCCAACTAACTAGATGTTTACTCCCTTTCCAAAAAAAATTGCATATATACTGTCAATGTGGTTAATTACATTTTTTGGCACCTGGCAAATTTGCATCTAGAAAAAAACTGTAGAGTGAATAATAGTTTTAATCAATTCAAGTCTACCACTTAAAGTAAGCAGTCTTCCACTCCAGTCACTAAGTCACTTTTTAACCTTATCAATAAAAGAATTAAAATCAGCTCTTTTTAAAGAAGAGCTACAAAGAGGGGTTTTCGGATAAGCAATGGGTAGATTTTGAATTTCTACATCAAGAATGTCAGCTATTGTAATTTTAAAACCTGCTCCTTTACTGAAAAAAGTTTTGTTTTTTGCTCGTTCATGACAAGACCTACATGCTTTTCTAAATTTAGTAGTACAATTTTAATACTCTTAGCATTGTGAACAGTAGCCTTAGCAAAAACCAAGAGATCATCTGCGTATAGCAGATGGTTAATGATTGGATCATTTTTATAAATTGGGGTTAACTTTCCTTCTAAATGTTCTAAGTCTAATAATAAATTCAAGTATTCCATGATCGGAGAGAAAAGATAGGGGGATAAAGGATCTCTTTGTCTTAAACCACTATTACTAGATATGGAACCACATGGAGAACCATTGATTAATATTGAAAGGTTGGGGTAGAAATGCATTTATGGATGACTGATAAAAAATTTGGTGGAAATCCCATGGACTGTAAAATATGGAAAAAAATTCTCTACTAACCTTATCATAGGCCTTTTGCTAATCTACTTTGAGGCATAAGTTATTAGAGCCTTTTCTATTAAAAGTTCTAACCATCTCATAAGCTAGTAGAAAGTTTTCACTAATGTTTCATCCTGGGATAAAAGCATTTTGATTATATGAAACTAATTCATTTATATAACCTTTAAATCTGTTGCATAAAATATTGGAGATGATTTTGTAAATGACATTGCAACAAGATATAGGGTGGTAATCTGATATGGATTAAGGAGACTCTTTCTTCAGCATTAGTGTTATGAAAGTACGATTAATTTCATTAATGAACTGACCAGAATTAAACACGCCTTTGATAGAAACATACACATCATCTTTCACCATCTTCCAATGTGCTTTGAATTTTTTTGCACCAAATCCATCTGGACACGGGCTGCTATTATCGTCTATTTGAAAAGTGGCATCTTTAACTTCCTTATCAGTCACTGTAGCTTCTAATTTAAGTCTGTTTTTTTCTAAGATAATTTTTCGTATAAAACTTGTGGGAAGTTTTCATGAATATCATTGAAATTAAATAGCTCATTATAATAATTTATTGCTGCAAATTTTAATTCCTTTTCATCTGAAATAATTTGACCATTTGAATCCATAAGCTATTTAATCTCCTTTCTATTCTTAGTATCAGACATATGTGCGTGAAATTTTTTTGAGCATAGGTCTCCTTCTTTTAACCATTTAATTTTATATTTTTGCTAATTGTCTATAACTTGGGTGTGCATTAATCGCTCCAGGTCAAATAATCCATGCTTGTAATGCTGAATTAATTCTTCATTGCTAAGATCTGCTAGTAGCTGTGTATTATCTAAAGTAAAGAAATGATTTCTGTAAGTGAATAGTTTGTTTATAAATGTTATTTATGTAAATAAATAATTTTATAAATATAGGCGATATTTTATAAATAAGTGATTTTATAAAAAAAAGTATAAAAGTGATACTTTATGAAATAAGTGATTTTATAAAATAATATAAAAGCGATATTTTTTAAAAGAGTGATTTTATAAAATAGTAAGAAAGTGATTCTTTATAAAATAGCGATTTTATAAAATAGTATGAATGAGATATTTTATAAAGAGCATAAGATTTTATAAAATAATATGAAAAATATATTTTTAAAATGGTTATAAGGTTTATAAAATATTCATGAAAGGAATACTTAATTTTAAATGAAGGGTTTTAGTATTTCAAAGGCTTAAATGGAATTATAAGATAGTATTGTATTTTATAAAATGGTATGAGATTTTATGAAATAATATAAAGAGGTATCTTACTTTTATTGAAAATATTTAGTAAATAAAAGTAATATTTAATTTAGTAATGATTGAATTACTTACTCAAATATGCATGTGTGTATATGTGCATGAGCGGGTATACATATATGTGTATACGAAGTTATGTATTAATTGAGATAATTCTTGTATCATAGCTAGAATTTTCATATGTAGTTATGCACACACACACACACACACACACACATATATATATATCTGTGTGTGTGTGTTACTTTATATATATGTATATGTATATCTTTATTTGTATATAAACATATGGCGAGCATCTCATGTAGCTATAGGATTATCGCGTGTGCTAAGTTGCATGGGAAGATACCGGGTATAGTAATCGCTCCAATGAAGTCTGAAACGTGATTTATATAGTTAAAGTGGGGTTGTGTGTTCGTGTGTGCATAAAAATTCATAAATGGATGCATGGGCGTACACATAGGCATTGCACAAAGTAGGAATTATGTTGTTTTGGTGTGTTAGAGGAGGCCGGGTTGCTAGATTCGCCTGTTGAGCTCTACACGTACAAAGAGTATATTTCGTGTCAAAATCGGTTCTCGAACGCATAAGTAACCACTCCCAAAACATGAACCAATAAACTCCAGGGGAGGTCCAATGGGATGGAGGCATGCATGGGAAGCAAGGCAGCTCATCGGGTAAAGCGGTGGAGGAGATAGCACGCGAATTGGTGGCTATGCCAATCGGTGGCACCTGCCACAGGATTTACTGCCTGGGACAGGTTACCACCATTCGACTGGAGGTAGACAACCGGTCGATCGGTAGTGCACTGACCTGGGCAGTAAATCCCAGGTCAGGTGCCATTTAAGTGAAGGCTCTTTCCCTGTTTCGGGTGTGAGTTGGTGCAACTTTGGGGAAGACTATTGGCTACTCGGGGAGGCGAAAAGCAAGGCGAAGTTCGAGATCCGAATGCGAATGTCAAGTGAGTCTTATAGGATCAACAACGATCAGGCATGGGATCGGCACGGTGATTAGTCATGATCAAGCCGACGAGCATGTACAATCAAATAGATTAAACCTGTACCTTTGGCTTTAACCTTAGTGTACATATAATTTGATATTGTATCGGTCCTATATTAGTGACCGTACATAGTATTGATCTTATATTAGTGACCATGCACCATATTTTTCTTTCAGTAGTGACCATGCGTGGTATTATATTTGATGCGTGCATGTATATATGGCATCAGTGTTCCTTTGTGGTCCTGATGGCAGATTATATAGGATACAATTGTCGTTCTCTTTTTGATAAGGAACATGCAAGAATTATTTGAGAATCCATAATGACTAGAAAGGGGGTGATAACGATCACCTACCTTGGGATCACATAACACCTATGCTCGATGAGGGACATGGTGGGATCCGCAAAGGTCTTAGGTATTTAAAATAGATCATATATCACCTATGCTCGTTGAGGGACATAGTGAGATCTACATGAGACCCACCACTGAGGATGTGATTTAGGGGTCATGGTACATTTAGGTACTGACTATATTTACCATTGAGACTAGGTTTCAAGTATATAGAGTAGGTCGTATATCACCTATGCTCGATGAGGGACACAGTGAGACCTACACGAGTCTAATCACATGAAGAGGGCTCGAGGTCTATGGTACATTCAGATACTGACTCTA
Source organism: Allium fistulosum (assembly GCA_030737815.1). Taxonomy (NCBI): domain Eukaryota; kingdom Viridiplantae; phylum Streptophyta; class Magnoliopsida; order Asparagales; family Amaryllidaceae; genus Allium; species Allium fistulosum. Next base: position 788,980,119 of record CM060902.1, on the reverse strand, counting down.
TTTATCTTGGACCCTCGAAGGGAATCGTTAGGTCATGATTAGACATCTGTAGTGGACTTCACCTATCAGTACTGATGAGTATCAATTTGTACTCTTTGATCATCTCTTATTGCTATGTTGTGTGTGTTATTAGTTGCCTGATGTTATCAATGTTACTATTATTATTGTGTACTTCGTGATAGACTTATATTATGATTACCCTGACTTTGTATGTTGGGTTACCTATATCATGGTATATTTTTATGTAGTAGCCACATTATATTAGTTATCCTAACTAGTTGATTATAGAAGAAGAGCATGTTATGATATGATTTCCTATCTTTTGGGTAGGTTTACTTTACTTATTTATGGATAGTCCAGGTTACCCCTAAGCCACGTTAGTGTAGGGGACCGGTTGCACCTTAGTAGCTCCTATTTATTTGTATATAGTTTTAATATACAATATTTTGATATAGTTCCTATCACACCAGATTTTATGTCTGACCCACGTTTTTCTTTGTTTGTTTATGTCATAACAACTCTCGGGTACTCGATTGAGTAGTTAGAGACTCACGTGCTTTTGGGGATACACTTTCAAGATAGCTGGAGCATTCTATGGAGGCGACGTCGATACTTCATATATATGCTTGATATTGCAGTGGTACATGACAAATATGTATTTATATATGAGACTTGATGTATTAGATGTTATATTTAGAACCCTGTATTTTGGAGAGTTTAATGTATTCTAACTTTCTATATTGATATTCATTTACAAGCTTTTTCTACCAGTGCAGTCTCTTATATATATGTTGTTATCATGTTATATTCATGTATATTCAGTATGTTATATATTGTCATTTCGCTTTGAGATTTTATTGATATGCCTTAATATAATGTTTATTTTAAATTTTATTTCCTAGATAATCTATCTTTTGTGGTATTCGAAAGTTAGACGTTGTCATTCAATGCTAATTTCAGGGTATTACGAGGGGCGGGTTGTTATAAATTCAGTCTCGATACATCTTGACTAGGAATATTTAAAATGACATGTTTATCATATTGTGATATAATACTCATTGTTACAACTATTTGTAATTTCTATCACAAACACATCATTTATGGACTTTTCAACATATATACTTAAATTAACTAATTAATTATTTATAACATTTTATAACAAGTATATAATAGAAAGGAACACCTTTTATTTCGGACAAGATTGGTTATCAGGATAGATTTATGTAACAACTTACATAATTTCCCTTAGGGCATATCCCTAACTCTATCAATCTCCCACTTGCACTTGGGGTCAACTATGGAATTTTATTCCAACTTATTCAATCGGTTTCTTCAGAAAAATTGGATCGATTCCTCAGTGAACGGGTATGCTATTATGTTTCAGTCATATACTACGTCAATCAACTCTCTCCAACGTCGATAAACTACTTTTATCATATGGAATAATTCAAAGTATGTCTCTCTACCTTCAGTGAGCTCTAAGCTCTATTACGAACTATATCACGACATTGTTATCATATAATAATGTTATGGGATTCTCAATATTTGGAATCACCCTCAGCTCAATTTTAAATTTGTGCATTTATTATGCATATGCATTACTTTTATTGTGGTGTTATTCAAGACGATGTACTTGGCCTTTTATTGAATCATCCATAATCTCTCGTTTGGAACATTTTATACTTAAATCTTCTTAACCAAGCTTTGAACATGAATTTTATATCGACATACCATACTCAATATCATATATGAATCTGAGTTTGAATACTCCTTCATAAGGAGTTCATTGTTTCTATAAATAATTCTCCTATATTTTGTAAATACACGAGAACACTTTAAACCACAATTTAGTGACCTTAATTTGGATCTAATATTTGCTTCATGTATAACATACATAAACAAATCATGATATCGTAGACAAAATAACATGTATGATAATTTCTATTGCCGATGCATAAGAAATTCATCTTACATGTTTCTTATTAAACATTTTAATAATGTGTTTCTGCATATTGTCTGAGACATTCCTAGTGTCCTTTATACTCACTATAAAATACATCATTTGCAAATCCAACGTCAAGTATTAAAACAACCAAAAGCTGATTTTAACACAAGTACATCATTAACAATCAGCAGCGTGTTGTTTTCTTATGTATAGATATATCAATGTACATGCTCTTTCTTATGGATATACGTTTCCTCTGCATTTTGATTGAAATAAAGCTATTTGATATTTCTATAAAAATACTCGTTCAATTTTGATGCTTGTCGAACGATACTTTCTGTAACGACCCAGAATTTTGGCCATTTGAAATTGGAATATTCAATTGATTTTTAATATTGAAAGGTTAATTTTATAGGTTAAAGAACTTGAATTTCAAATATAGCGATTTATTGGATAATTAAATTGATGAATTTGATAATTGAAATTATTCAAATAATTGAATCTTTGGTTTTAAGTTGGATAAAAATGATTTAAAAGCTTATTTAAATTCTATTAAATAAGAATGAAGATAATAAAACTTTTAAATTGGATTTAAAAGTGATTTTACTAATTTTGAAATTAACTCGTTTTAATTAGCATATAAAAATAGCCTTCCGGGGCACTGTCTTGGATTTCGATGAAACCAATTTTATTGGATCCGTAATAACGAATTATAATACGCCGTCGAATTTCATGACAATCAGACGTACCGTTTGGATGTGGGAGATTGAAACGCGTAGAATTTAATATCGAAAATTTAATATAATAATTGGGTTCAAAAAGCTATCTTCTTCATACAATCGAATTAGGCCCTAAGGCTAGTTCCATTGTGTTTGGAATAGGGGTATAACATATAGAATGCAAGGTGGCACGTCTCGTTTGGAGTTCAAGATTTTCGGACATTGTATAGCTTGATAATTTAAAATTTGAAATATAATATATTTAGGTTAGTCCATACTTAAGGCCATACCCCATCAACTTCACAACCATGTGTCCTGCACGTTCAACCCATACCCCCTTAGATTTATAAATCGCGTATCCCCTGAGAATACGTTCGCGTTTATTTTCATTTAAATTTTCTTCAATCTCATCGAACGGTCGTGGTTGATATGAACCACCAGAGGCCATATCAGGCCTCGAGTTCAACTAAGAAGATGGTCGGCATGAGGAGGGGAAGTCTTTGGACAGTTGGATCTCATTGGATCGTGATAGGATGGCCAGAATTGGGAGATGAACGGCGAAAATGATTTCAGCCAATTGCCGCGACGTGGTGGAGTTTTAGCCGAGGGTCTTGAAGAGAAAAGGTAGAGGGGGTGAGGGCCACCTTCGGCCAAAATTTGGTGGCCAACGGTTATCGGCGGCAATGGCATTTTGGGTTTGAACGGTAAGGCTTTGGGTTCACTTTTCTCGACGACGGTGGCACGTGGGGAGGTCGGACCAGGGGAAAAGGCGTGGCGTGACGGCGGCGGTCTTCGGCGATCCCACGGCAGCGGTAGGCGACACGTAGCGGCGGTTGGCATTTGAAAATTCGGCCTGGGCTGCGTGAGTTTGAACAAGAGAAGGAAGAAAGGAGGATTATAAGTGTAATTAAAGTTTAATCTTATAATTAGTTGATTTTATTATTAATTTAATTATCGATAACTTAATTATTTAATAACTTTTGCATGCGAGATCTGATTAAGACGTGAATTTTTGCGTTGCGCTCGTAACGACGTAAGCTTCGCAATAGAATTGGTTTGGAGGAATTTGGAGACAGCTAAAATTTGAGCTAAAATCAAACATCGTTCGATTTTAGTTCCAAACCGAAACGCCTCGGCGGTGACAGAAAATTTCGGAAAGTTAAACTCACCTTTTTGGTTAACTAGTATGATATATAGTTTGATAAAAACTGTTGAATGATTGTTTGGATGAATTACTATGTTTATTAGGTTGTTTGGATATATTCTGGCCTATTGGAGCGGATAAGACCCTATTACGTTCCCGTGTAAGAGGGGATGACCCTTTGTATAAGAATCCCGCCTTGAAGCTGTTGATTTATATTTTATGATTATATAACGTTTGTGATGCAGGGAAAATAGGTTAGAGGGATACAACGGGATTCCTCGCTATTATTGAATTGTTTCAATAATATTTCTTTTATATGGATTATTAAATAATGAACATGATTGTGGACACTGTGGTTATAACATCGTTATATGTTTGAAAATAAAACCCAGCAGTGGTAGAAAATCAGTATCGATATTGGTTAAGTGTTGGGTGGCTATTGGCCTCAAATTAGTATTTTAAAAATACCATAAATTGCCATTTAAGTTGGAATTGGTTTTTGAGACAAGAAACAATTTTTCAATCTGAAATTGGGTTTCGAAAATATTTTGTTTTAAGGATTACCTATTTAATTATATTTATATTGTTTTAAAGTTATTTAATTATAATAATATTATTTTAAGGTTATTAAATTGTAATAATATTATTTTAAGGTTATTTAATTATATTAATATTGTTTTAAGGTTAATTAATTATAATAATATTATTTTAAGGTTATTTAATTATATTAGTATTGTTTTAAAAGTTATTTGCTTATAGTAATATGGTTTTAAAGAAGTTATCAAAATGTGAAAAGGTTAATTATTTCAAGAATAATTATAGTTTGAAATTAATAATAAGGATTATTAATAAGGTTTCGAAAATAAATCATTATTATTTATAAAAATGGTAAAGATTAATTATTATTATTTCTTAAACAATATTTTGAAATTATTAATTATTATTTTTAAGATGTTTTAAAATTAATAAATGTCATTTATTTATAATGTTTATTGTTAATAATCATTATTATATAATGGTTTTTTGAAGTAAAATATTTTTAATTATTTATAATTATTTCCAAGACCCATGAATAGAGTGAAAGACTTGGATTTTATCAAGGAGTTTATAAAATGGTTTGAAGACTTAAGGGAAGATTATTTACAAGGTTAAAGAGTTTATAAATGGTTAGATATTTATAAACGCTTAGAAACGGGTTTATAGATTTATAAAAGAAGTTTTATAAATGGTTTGGAGATTTATAAAGGATTTACAAATGAGTTTTAGAAATGTACAAAGAGGATTTATAAGTGATTGAAATGCATAAAAGAAGTTTTATAAATGTTTTGAGAAGTTTTATAAAATGGTTTATAAATGATTTAGATAATTATAAGAAGTTTATGAATGATTTTTGAATCGAATAAAAATGGAATCTTTCTCAGTGTGCAAATATACTTATATTGTTGAGATAAGTATATGGATATTTTCTAAATATTGAAAATATAGGAATTAGGGGATATATCTTTGTAAAAGTATTCTTATACAAGTAATTTATAAATGGTTTTATTTATGAAAAAATTATAAAAGGAGGCTAGCGATTGCTTATATGCTTAACCAATGTTGGTTTTCCCTATGAAATAAATTCCCGATTGAATGTTTGTTATTCGATAGTTAAATAACCGACCATCGAAATTGGACCCAAACGTAACTTTGGAAATATCTAGGAGAAATACGTGAGATATATGGCACAGTCATCTCCGATGATGCTGTACTATGCGTATAAAACTCGTTTCGTTCTCCTATGACAATGATAAGAAAATCCGTCCACTAACCGAGAATTATCAAAGAGTTGTTTTCGAAGAAACCGGGATCGGGTATGTTATCCGAAAACTGCTTCGGTCCAACGAATGCGTTCCGAAGTGATTACATCTTGAAGATGATGGAATTAGAGACAGAGCTCTCAAGCGTCTCATTCAGTCCCAGAATGAACTTGTATGGATGAATGCTGGTATTGCATTGTTTCCTAGAAGGCAGTATTAGCATTCCAAGTGGGAAGTGCTATATAAAAGGTAAAACGTAGCCTCAAGCCTCATCAACCGGGAATGACTAAAACAGGTGTAACGACCTATCTTTTTGGACGGTTTAAATCAACGATAAGCCACACACGTCAGACTCAAACCATTCAAAAGGGCAGATTGTTATGGGGTAAATAAGAAAAAGCAGAGAAAGAAAGAAAAAACAAATACAGAATCTCACAGCGGAATGACAAAATATAATAATCAAATAAATAGTTCATGAAGTCGTTTTACAAATAACATTTGATTATACTTTTACAATACAGAATCAGAGTACATAGAGCAGTAATAATTAATTAAATGCAGCGGAAATGATAGAATAAATAGTAATAGTACTAAATCTTCGTCTTCGTCCTCCAAGAGCAGTCTTCGATATACTGAAAAGCTCAGACTGACCCGAGCGAATTGAAAAGACAAAACACTCGAATCAGAACTAAAAGATCTTACATAAGTTAAATCAACAATAATAAAAATGAGTGTAACGGCATCGGAGACGTTTACGGGTTTTGACGTCTTCTATCCAGTGTCTAATGTGAGTGCAGTAACTTAAGAGATGTTCGGGATTACCATCTCCTAAGGATCCGTTAAACTATCTACTAGGTAGTACAATACGCTATTATAATAGTGTCTACAGTAAAGTAAACTATTAAAATAGCGTTAAGGCGTTACCCATATCTCCCTTAACACATTTTATGTATTCCCATAGTATATACAGTACCGTAAGCTCCTCTATGAGGTTTACTTAGAGGGCACTCCATAGGTATGGTACAAACCAAACTCGTAGAAGGCGCGATAGGACATGTGAACACGGCACGCGAGGCAATGCCAGGGTAGATATATTGTTTGCGAATCCGAACTGGTGGTAACGCATAATAACTACTACCACCCACCTTGGAACACACTCCCATAACCAAAATCAAGGGGTGGCCACCAAATCATAACAAAGTCATGATATGGTATCGAAGAAATGTGTCTGATAGGAGGAATGACTTCACTTGGCCCGACATGGCTCCTGTTTAGTCACATCTAAGCTGACTCACGGGAGTCAGGGTCACGTAAATACCTCATACAGAATCGTTCGCCAAACCATCCTACTTCATTTTGGGAACCTTCACCACGTACACAGTTGTTAAAGTGGTTTTGGTATTGGCAGAGAGTATGACAATATCTGATTTCTGTCTCTTTAACAACCAAACGCTTATTTCACACCGGATTGTTCTTTTACATTTCCAAAACTGATTTACAATTTATATCAAAATATCATATTCTCAAAACCATATCATTTTCGAAATCATATTTACTTCCGAAATTATATCACATTTGAAATCATATCACTTTCGAATTCATATTTCCAAAATAGATTAAATCCTCATTTAAAATCATCATATTCCTCAGATATGTCATTTAAATCCCTACTATGTTATAACATCATTTAATCGTATTCTACTTAAAAATCAAGGATTTAAATATAAAACTTCCACTTTACAAAACCTGAAATTCAGAAAATAGTTTAGGTAGTTTAAAATAGTTTAAAAATATAGTTAAATATAGTTTAAAATAGATTAAAACAGATTAATATAGTTTAAAATAGATTAAAATGGATAAATATAGTTTAAATAGATTAATATAGATTAATATAGTTTAAAATAGATTAAAATAGATTAAAGTAGATTATATAATTTAAAATAGATTAAAATAGTTTAATATGGTTTAAAATAGATTAAAATATATTAAATAGATTTAAAATAGATTAAAATGGGTTAAAATAATTTAAATAGATTTAAAATAGATTAAAATAATTTAGAATTTCGATTTAAACCAATTTCCAATTCCAACCTTCAAACTTGGATTTTCAAAGTAATTCAATTTATATAAATTAATTTCCTTCAAAATATCATTTAATCCAAATCAAGATTTAAGGGTTTTAAAATTGTTTAATTTAACCAATCCGGTGTCTGTATATATAATTTTCTACCCTATGGTCAAGTGATACAGATATTTATCATTTCAATCCGCAAAAATTTAAATTTACGGGTATATATTATTTCAACCCGCAATCCCAAATTCCAAATCTATGAAAACCACTTGGGTTTATCATTTCAACCCATAACGATTTCTCCTATTCTATATGATCGTTCGGTTATGTATCATTTCAACCCATAACGATTTTCTAACAATAACTAAGGGAACTTGCAGTGTTATAACAATATGAATATAACATCAAATCATCCAATATCAACAATTAAACATACATCACAATCATCACCCAAATCAACCAATAAACATCAATAGATAACTGATTATCATTAACAGGTATTAAATTGACAATTAAATTCAATATTAAATTAAACGATGATTAAATGCAATAAAAGTTAAATTTAACTAGAATAACAATTTAAATATACCAAACATCAACCAATCAATTCCAAATCACATCATAAATTCAATTTAACTAACATGAGATAATTTAGTAGTTTTGAGTGGGTTAAAACACTCACATTTGATTTATAGTCGATTTAAATCCAATAAAAGCCCAAAATTCCAATAGAAGAAATCGCGCGTGAATCGAAGTTTATATGCAAAAGATTTTCATGTTATAAGAAATATTATTAAAATAATAATTGGTACACATTTAAATAAAAATAAACAAAGTTTAATACTTACGTTTTTCTCAAGATAGGCTTCGGGCAAAGATGGAAAAACAAACTAAGATGAGGGCAGAACATATAGGGAAAAAAGGATGAAACTCATGTTTCATAAAAGAAAGCTTTTGAATTTGCAAAATGAGAGCTTTTGAATTTGCAAGTTCACATTAAAATGATTCAAGGAAAGGAAGATTTGAAATGGAGATCTAAACATAGAAAATGAAGCGGTGACAAGAATAAAAATGAAGGAACAATTTTAAAAACGTGAACAATTTGCTGATGAGATTATAGCTTCAACAAAGAATAATTTGAACTAAATGAATATGAGGTTTCAGGAGAAACAAAACGTAAAAGAAGTAACAAAGTGGTAGGTTATTTAGTAATAAAGAAATGAAAGCGGAGGCAGAAAATGAATGTCACGTTTCTAAAATGAAGGCTTTAGGAAATATAGGCTACCAAAATAAATAAATAAATATGAGGTGGAAGAAGGCTATAGGAAAACAAAATGAAAAGAAATGAAGTGGCTATAGAAATATGAAATGAGATGGAGAAAACAACAAACTCACAAATTTTTTTACTTTAGGAATTGGAGGTAGGACATGGTGTAAAGAGGTGAAGAAAGGTTAAATAAAAAAATATGTATACATATAAAATGAAACTCACGTTTGAGAAGATGTAGCTTTAGAAAAAAGAGGAAGGAAATAAACGAAAATGAAGAAACAACAAAAACGAGGAAAGAAATGTGGTATGTATTAAATAATGATGAAGGAATGCACGGACTAGATGTACACTACCAACAAACCTTTGGAATTCAAATTTCAAACTTATGTCTCCTCTTTATTACTTTCCTTAACTCCCATAAACTCACAGTTACACCTATTTAATTTTACATTAACACACAATAAATGAAAATAAATTCTCTACACAAATTTATGTAATTAATTAAGGCAATATACAACATTAAGAACCTTTCATTTCTCTCTCTGTTATTAGATTGGGAATTTAAACAAACATGTTAACGTTTCGATTAAACATTTTTACTAGGAATGCATTAACATACATTAAACAAATTTGACACCGTTAATGAGGTAATATAAACAGGTGTATAATATATATATATATAGTGTGTGTGTGTGTGTACATCTTTATCTCCACTTATAGTTTACATTCATAAATAAAAGGTATGCTACTAATCCAAATAAAGAGGCAATGAATGTAAGAGTAAATTAGAAGAGCGAAGATGGAAAGATAAATTATGTTGCAATTAAAATCCAATCAAGTCTAAGTAAAAAGGAAATGGTCAAGTGTAAATCTATTTTACCCCTTTACAATCTCCTATTAACATTTAATTTAAAACCACATGAGATTTCAAACCTAAATAATCCTTTTTTATATATATTATTGGATCTGAAACGTAAGTTTATATTTAGGTACAAACATATATGCAATAAACCAACACTAAAATTAGAAACATGAACTGAATTAATTGGAAACAAATCACCCAATTTAAATTTATTTCAATATACGTCTACAATTAACATCTTCTCTCTTTTTAATTAAAAGGGTTCCAATCACATTAATTGCCATTGATTTCTAAGTTAAATTTTAAAAGAGAAATGAGATGATTCAATTCCTTTTATAGTGATTTAACGTGTTTATGGAATTATTGTACACAAACCAAAAGCTATTAATTTCTTATTAAATAATTGATTTCTTATTCTTGTAATTAATCTGTAAGCTAAAATACATTTCAAACAAATAAACATATGTTTACTCCTTTAATAAACTTATTCATTTTTTTTCTTTTATTTTTGATTTAAATGTTCACATATTATATCAACTATTACCTTATGAACTTATTCAACATAAGTTTTCATTCTATTTCACTCAACTCTATAGTTAACATCTTTTCTTATATTAACTGCAATATTTAATTACATTTAATTTCATTGATTTCCAAATTGATTTCAACGGATTAAATAATAAGATGATATGCAAAACAATATTTACATTTAAGTAATTTAAACACATATAAAAAACACATTTATAAATCAATTTAGTGTTGAATATTACACTAATTACAATGTTCAGTTTCAACTGTAATTATATCCAATTAATTATATTTTTAAATCCAATAAATTGATTAAATTTGATTTCAATCATTTATTGTCAAATGTGTAAAACTAACACTAATTTACATTTTATTACCTCAATGTTCTACAGTTATTGACTTACTTCACATTAACGTAGCTTTTAATTACATTTAATGCAATTTATTTCTAATTTGATTTCAACAAGTTAAACAAATAGGTAACAAATAACAATTGTCACCTTTAGCTTAATTTAATCACATTTATAAGTTGATTGTCTACACAAATGTTATAATTATTTGCACAACACCAATTTTTATTCAATTACAATTTATAACATACTATTTCATTAATTAATACAACATTTAAATTATCAAGTACTCTTTTAATCCGATTATAAATTAATACACACATTGTTACAATTTATTTACAATCTATAACCAATCATAACTTTTTAGTCATTTCCATTAATTGGAATTACATTTAAAGTAGTTATCAATTACCTTAATTTAATACTATTACATTTCATTCTAGTTATTGTTCCCACTAATAAATCTTAAATTTTTTAAATTTCTCACGTTAATTAAGTCACAAATTGGAATCATCAAAGATTTTATCTTTTCTAACTCTGTCTGTAACTCACTAGAGGCTCGGGAAAAAAAGAGAAGATGGATACGAACGAGATATCCAACAACAAGAAGAAGGAAAAGGATTGAATAGAGGAACTCCCAAGCATTTCTTGATCTCAGATTTTATTTCTTCCAAATTACATTATAAATCTTATTAAATTCAATAAATTAATTACCAGAAAATTACGGGTCGTTACACTCTCCCCCCACTCAAAACTTTTCGTCCTCGAAAAGGAAAAAAGGGAAAAGAAGGAATTAATATATTTTATTCAAAATATTCAATAATTAAACACTAAATTTACATAATTAAGTAATTTAAATAAAAAGGTATCAATTTATAAACAACTAAATCCCTTTACATTAAGTTAATAAAAGTTTGAAAATATTTCACAAAATTTTTCTAAGTCCAAAATTCACAGGAAATTTCAGCAGAGTCTCCTTTGTACGGAGAGGTCTGGGAGAAATAATAATATTAATAATAACAATATATATCACATATTTCAAAATAATATATCCCAAACAACGGGGAAAACAATATAATATCGCTATAAAACCGTAATCCGAAAATGTACCTATTTGTCGGGCAAACAACGCTTAAATTATGAAACCAAAAGCAGTAGCAATTGCTTCCATCACCTGTATTTCACTTATATAATCCAAAGAAGTTAATAATTATATAAAAGAGAAATATTTAAGTTGTTTCAATTAATAACAAACAAAACATCACAACATAACAACAATTACTTACAAACAAATCATACAATCATCACATGCAGTCAAAAAAAATCAATTATTCATCCATAGAAATCAAAACAAAGGGTTTGTTCGGGTTTAGAAACTTCTAATCGTATAAAATGACAAATAAACTACTAAGTATACCATATACCCAATAGTCTTAGATAACTTAATAGATTATTTATACTTCTTAAACAATTTATAGGATCACATCCCAAACATCCCATAAGCCAAAACAAAACAAAATTTCCAATTATTATTTAAGTTCATTCTAATTAATCCTGTTTCACCATTTACTGTTCATCCTTTTTCATTCATACAATGCTTATTTTTTATTAGTTTACATTCATTACTTACAGAATTCATTACCCATTTATTTATACGATGTCATTTACTCTTTTCATTACTTTACATTCTTTTCTTACATAAGTTATTTTCATTTCAATTATTTAAAATAATCAATAAATCCATTAATTAAGATTACATACATTATTCAGTTTCCTTCACATCTATGTTTACTTGATTTCCTTTTTAAACATCAATATTCATTTGTGAAGTAACTCATACTTAGATTCTTCTTTTCTTTTTCCCACTTTTATTCTTCTCATATATAACATTCACTTTTACTATTTCAACTTTTACTATTTCAACTTTTACTTTATAAGCGACTTAAATAATTAACTTAAGTTTTAATCACATCTCCAATTATTAACCTAAGTTTATTACATTTCTTATACATCTTAATTCTTTTTATAGAAGTAATTCCATCAGAACACTTTCATTAATTAAGTTTTACTTGTATAATATTCTATTACATATTCTTATTAACATTTTAACTTTTAACATTTTGGTCAATTATATATAGATGTCTTTTAGAATGCACTAAATGTTACATAAATTTACCTTATTTATCTTAATCAACAATTGCTCAATAGTTTCATCTTCAAATTTTCATTATTCTTAAATTTACAAGTTACAAATTTCAATTTCTTACATATCATTAATCACTTAACCATTGATTCTTATTTCCCTTTTAAAATTTCCAATTATTAAAATAGTTAAGATTCCCTTCAATTACAGTAACTGAAAGCTACTAATTATCAGAAAGTTTATGAACCAAATTCCAGGTTACATTTCAAATTATTCAAAATAACATATATATACTCATAACTTATATATATCAAAGAATATTTAAAAATTAAAATTTAAGATTTGTTATCAAAACAAATGTGATGTACAACTACTACAACATTCTTCCCACTTTGAAACTCGAAAATGAAGGTCGATGATGCATGCACTCATCACCGAAATTATTTTCCAACGACAGAGAGGGGAGTACAAAAATTATTTCTTTCCAAAATTTCTTTAAAACATTTCTTTCAAACCATATTGAAATATTTATATCAGAATATACTTTTAAATACTACTAATATTATATTTCAAACTCTTTTGAAAACAAATTTCAATAACCCCGGAATTTAAGTTCTAAATTTTCCAATATATATACATTTTATTTGTAATTTTATTTTGCAACCAATATTTATAGATTTCAATTTCTAACAAACAATTGCATCACATCTAGTCATATTATTTATAAAATTATTCTTTTATATACAAAATATAATACTATGCAAAATTATTTCATTTACCTATATTTCAAAACAATACTGTGTCGGTTTGCCCTATTAAGTGTTTAGAAACCCCTATCAATGTCACAGCGTCTTATGTACCGACCAGAATTTATAAATACAAAATAGAACAAATTAACACAATACAAAAACCTTTTATAACACTAACCAACACGCTCTCCCATATATATATACTCAACGACTCATTTTGGGGTATTACTACCCTATTCTCTAATGAGTCAGACCCCACAAAGCTAAGATTATCGCTAAACTAAAGCTCTGATACCAAATTGTAACGACCTGTCTTTTTGGACGGTTTAAATCGACGATAAGCCACACACGTCAGACTCAAACCATTCAAAAAGGCAGATTGTTATGAGGTAAATAAGAAAAAGCAGAGAAAGAAAGGAAACACAAATGCAGAATCTCGCAGCGGAATGATAAAATATAATAATCAAATAAACAGTTCATGAAGCTGTTTTACAAATAACATTTGATTATACTTTTACAATACAGAATCAGAGTACATAGAGCAGTAATAATTAAATAAATTCAGCGGAAATGATAAAATAAATAGTAACAATACTAAATCTTCGTCTTTGTCCTCCAAGAGCAGTCTTCGATATACTGAAAAGCTCAGACTGATCCGAGCGAATTGAAAAGACAAAACACTCGAGTCAAAACTAAAAGATCTTACATAAGTCAAATCAACAGTAATAAATATGAGTGTAACGGCATCGGAGACATTTACGGGTTTTGACATCTCCTATCCAGTGTCTAATGTAAGTGCAGTAACTTAAGAGATGTTCGGGATTACCATCTCCTAAGGATCCGTTAAACTATCTACTATGTAGTACAATACACTATTATAATAGTGTCTGCAGTAAAGTAAAGTATAAAAATAGCGTTAATGCGTTACCATATCCCCCTTTACACATTTTATATATTCCCATAGTCTATACAGTACCGTAAGCTCCTCCGTGAGGTTTACTCAGAGGGCACTCCATAGGTATGGTACAAACCAAACTCGTAGAAGGCACGATAGGGCATGTGAACACGGCACGCGAGGCAATGCCAGGGTAGATATACCGTTTGCGGATCCAGACTGGTGGTAACGCATAACAACTACTACCGCCCACCTCGAAACACACTCCCATAATCAAAATCAAGGGGTGGCCATCAAATCATCACAAAGTCATAATACGGTATCGAATGAATGTGTCCGATAGGAGGAATGACCTCACTTGGCCTGGCATGGCTCCTATTTTAGTCACATCTAAGCTGACTCACGGGAGTCAGGGTCACGTAAATACCTCATACAGAATCGTTCGCCAAACCATCCTACTTCATTTCTGGAATCTTCACCACGTACATAGTTGTTAAAGTGGTTTTCGGTATTGGCAGAGAGTATGACAATATCAGATCCCGGTCTCTTTAACAACCAAACGCTTATTCCACAATGGATAGTTCTTTTACATTTCCAAAACTGGTTTACAGTTTATCTCAAAATATCATATTCTCAAAACCATATCATTTTCAAAATCATATTTACTTCCGAAATTATCACATTTGAAATCATATCACTTTCGAATTCATATTTCCAAAATAGATTAAATCCTCATTTAAAATCATCATGTTCCTCAAATATGTCATTTAAATCCCTACTTATGTCATAACATCATTTAATCGTATTCTACTTAAAAATCAAGGATTTAAATATAAAACTTCCACTTTACAAAACCTGAAATTCAAAAAATAGGTTAGATAGTTTAAAATAGTTTAAAAATATAGTTAAAGATAGTTTAAAATAGATTAAAACAGATTAATATAGTTTAAAATAGATTAAAATGGATAAATATAGTTTAAATAGATTAAAATAGATTAATATAGTTTAAAATAGATTAAAATAGTTTAATATAGTTTAAAATAATTAAAATAGATTATATAATTTAAAATAGATTAAAATAGTTAATATGGTTTAAAATAGATTAAATAGATTTAAAATAGATTAAAATAGGTTAAAATACTTTAAATAGATTTAAAATAGATTAAAATAATTTATAATTTCAATTTAAACCAATTTCCAATTCCAACCTTCAAACTTGGATTTTCAATGTAATTCAATTTATATAAATTAATTTCCTTCAAAATATCATTTAATCCAATTCAAGATTTAAGGGTTTTAAAATCATTTAATTTGACCAATCCGGTGTCCGTATATAATTTTCTATCCTATGGTCAAGTGATGCAGATATTTATCATTTCAATTCGCAAAACTTTAAATTTACGGGTATATATTATTTCAACCCGCAATCCCAAATTCCAAATCAATGAAAATCACTAGGGTTTATCATTTCAACCCATAACGATTTTCTCCTATTCTATATGATCGTTCGGGTATGTATCATTTCAACCCATAGGGATTTTCTAATAATAACTAAGGAAACTTGTAGTGTTATAACAATATAAATATAACATCAAATCATCCAATATCAACAAGTAAACATACATCACAATCATCACCCAAATCAACCAATAAACATCAATAGATAACTGATTATCATTAACAAGTATTAAATTGACAATTAAATTCAATATTAAATTAAACGATGATTAAATGCAGTAAAAGTTAAATTTAACTAGAATGACAATTTAAATATACCAAACATCAACAAATCAATTCCAAATCACATCATAAATTCAATTTAACTAACATAAGATAATTTAGTAGTTGTGATTGGGTTAAAACATTCACCTTTGATTTATAGTCGATTTAAATCCAATAAAAGCCCAAAATTCCAATAGACGAAATCGCGCATGAATCGAAGTTTAAATGCAAAAGATTTTCATGTTATAAGAAATATTATTAAAATAATAATTGGTACACGTTTAAATAAAAATAAACAAAGTTTAACACTTACGTTTTTCTCAAGATAGGTTTTAGGCAAAGATGGAAAAACAAACTAAGATGAGGGTAGGACATGAAGGAAAAAAAAGGATGAAACTCATGTTTCATAAAAGAAAGCTTTTGAATTTGCAAAATGAGAGCTTTTGAATTTGCAAGTTCACATTAAAATGATTCAGGAAAAGGAAGATTTGAAATGGAGGTCTAAACATAGAATGAAGCGGCGATAAGAAAAAAAATGAAGGAACAATTTTAAAAACGCGAACAATTTACTGATAAGATTATAGCTTCAGCAAAGGATAATTTGAATTAAATGAATATGAGGTGTCAGGAGAAACAAAATGTAAAAGAAGAAATAAAGTGGCAGGTTATTTAATAATAAAGAAATGAAGGTGGAGGGACAAAATGAATGTCACGTTTTTTAAAATGAAGGCTTTAGGGAATATAGGCTACCAAAATAAATAAATAAATATGAGGTGGAAGAAGGCTACAGAAAAACAAAACGAAAAGAAATGAAGTGGCTGTAGATATATGAAATGAGATGGAGAAAACAACAAACTCGCATTTTTTTACTTTAGGAATTGGAGGTAGGACATGGTGTAAAGAGGTGAAGAAAGGTAAAATAAAAAAATGTATACATATAAAATGAAACTCCAGTTTGAGAAGATGTAGCTTCAGGAAAAATAGGAAGGAAATAAACGAAAATGAAGAAACAACAAAAATGAGGAAAGAAATGTGGTATGTATTAAATAATGATGAAGGAATGCACGGACCAGATGTACACTACCAACAAACCTTTGGAATTCAAACTTATGTCTCCTCTTTATTACTTTCCTTAACTCCCATAAACTCACAGTTACACCTATTTAATTTTACGTTAACACACGATAAATGAAAATAAATTCTCTACACAGATTTGTGTAATTAATTAAGGTAATATACAACATTAAGAACCTTTCATTTCTATCTCTCTGTGATTAGATTGAGAATTTAAACAAACATGTTAACGTTTCGATTAAACATTTTACTAGGAATGCGTTAACATACATTAAACAAATTTGACACCGTAAATGAGGTAATATAAACAGGTGTATAATATATATATATATGTGTGTGTGTGTACATCTTTATCTCCACTTATAGTTTACATTCATAAATAAAAGGTATGCTACTAATCCAAATAAAGAGGCAATGAATGTAAGAGTAAATTAGAAGAGCGAAGATGGAAAGATAAATTATGTTGCAATTAAAATCCAATCAAGTCTAAGTAAAAAGGAAATGGTCAAGTGTAAATCTATTTTACCCCTTTACAATCTCCTATTAACATTTAATTTAAAACCACATGAGATTTCAAACCTAAATAATCCTTTTTTATATATATTATTGGATCTGAAACGTAAGTTTATATTTAGGTACAAACATATATGCAGTAAACCAACACTAAAATTAGAAACATGAACTGAATTAATTGGAAACAAATCACCCAATTTAAATTTATTTCAATATACGTCTACAATTAACATCTTCTCTCTTTTTAATTAAAAGGGTTCCAATCACATTAATTGCCATTGATTTCTAAGTTAAATTTTAAAAGAGAAATGAGATGATTCAATTCCTTTTATAGTGATTTAACGTGTTTATGGAATTATTGTACACAAACCAAAAGCTATTAATTTCTTATTAAATAATTGATTTCTTATTCTTGTAATTAATCTGTAAGCTAAAATACATTTCAAACAAATAAACATATGATTACTCCTTTACTTAACTTATTCATTTTTCTTCTTTTATTTTTGATTTAAATGTTCACATATTATATCAACTATTACCTTATGAACTTATTCAACATAAGTTTTCATTCTATTTCACTCAACTCTATAGTTAACATCTTTTCTTATATTAATGCAATATTTAATTACATTTAATTTCATTGATTTCCAAATTGATTTCAATGGATTAAATAATAAGATGATATGCAAAACAATATTTACATTTAAGTAATTTAAACACATATAAAAAAACACATTTATAAATCAATTCAGTGTTGAATATTACACTAATTACAATGTTCAGTTTCAACTGTAATTATATCCAATTAATTATATTTTTAAATCCAATAAATTGATTAAATTTAATTTCAATCATTTATTTTCAAATGTGTAAAACTAACACTAATTTACATTTTATTACCTCAATATTCTACAGTTATTGCCTTACTTCACATTAACGTAACTTTTAATTACATTTAATGCAATTTATTTCTAATTTGATTTCAACAAATTAAACAAATAGGTAACAAATAACAATTGTCACCTTTAGCTTAATTTAATCACATTTATAAGTTGATTGTCTACACAAATGTTATAATTATTTGCACAACACCAATTTTTATTCAATTACAATTTATTACATACTATTTCATTAATTAATACAACATTTAAATTATCAATTACTCTTTTAATCCGATTATAAATTAATACACACATTGTTACAATTTATTTACAATCTATAACCAATCATAACTTTTTAATCGTTTCCATTAATTGGAATTACATTTAAAGCAGTTATCAATTACCTTAATTTAATACTATTACATTTCATTCCAGTTATTGTTCCCACTAATAAATCTTAAATTTTTTAAATTTCTCACATTAATTAAGTCACAAACTTTTATTTCTTCCAAATTACATTATAAATCTTATTAAATTCAATAAATTAATTATCAGAAAATTACGGGTCGTTACAACAGGGGAGATGCAGTAGGGCTAAGTGGGTCGCTCCCAAGTAGGGTATGATCATCCCTATCTAGAGTCGCTATTATCTCGCATTTGTATGCTTCGGGGCCCATTAACTGAAGGGTGATCATATTCGGTACTATCCAGTAAGAGGTAGGCCGGTTCTGTGTTCGTAGGGGTCGATAGGTTCGACCTCGGTGTTATTTTATCTAGAGATGCATCGTGACAGGCGGTACCCCGGTAGCCCAGTCATTGTATGGAATCCATTTTTCAATATGAGCCTTTACGGTTTTAGTTGTATACCTATTATACTGGAATTTAATTAATGTAACAATTTCGGCTAAGATTAATAAGTATGTGTATCTAGACCCTATTATAATATCAGAGAATTTCATATGAAATGGTTTTGGTTATCGTAAGGTAAAAACCCGTTTGTGTTTATGTGCGGCGTGGTCTTACAAGATACTTTGATTTCAAAAGGTTTTCTATAACTTTAAAATCCAGTTGGGTGTGTTTACTCACGCTGGCTTTCCAGACTGACTCGAGTGTTATTTTATTATAATGCTCGGGTCAGATCGAGCATATTACAGATTAGTTTGGATGCTTTGGAGCTTCAGGAGACGAGTTGGAGGCCCAGAGACGTATGCACGTATATGATTATTTTCCACTGTATTCATTGTTGTACCTATCAACAATTGTAAGGATAGGCTGTTATAACTATCCAGGCTGAAATATGTTAGTATACTCTGATTGATTTCTGTATATATACATATTGCAGTTTTGTTTTTGTGCAAAGATTTGATGTATATTATAGATTATTCATTCCGCTGTGAGATTCTGTGTTGTTTAGTTTTTTTCTTATCTTCTTCCTTCTTTCTTTTTCCCTAACAATCGGTTTTCCGGTATTCGATTGCTCAGCACGCAATACAGTGGACGTATTAGTGTCCATTTTCGAGGTCGAAAAGCCTCGGTCATTACATTTGGTACCAGTTCTTGATCATATTCAAAACCCACATACTTAATACCGCTTCCATTGACTTTGAGATACTTTGGTTGTTATGTGCAAACAGTCTAGTCTAAATCTTTATTTAGAATTTTCTATTTCAATACATATGTACCAAAACACAAAGTCATACTGGACGACAATTTTGTAAGTAAATTCGAATCAACTTAAGCACATCGAATGACAAATCTGTTATGCTAATTTCAACAATTAAAATTCACGATGTTATTCTTATCAACGCGGCTCACTATATTCCAACTGTATTTATCTTTCTCTTAAGGACACATTTATGATCGATGGATCACATCTCTTTGAGTACAACTATCAAAATCATATTTTGATAATATACTTAGAATCTATTTCGGATTTGTGCATCGTACCATATCATAGAGTCAATACTCTTAGTGGTTTAATTAAACAACCGAGGATTACTTATTCTTGACATTGATAAGAAACTCATAATTTCTCTTTAACGTGCAAGAATACTGATTAGACTGTCTAACATGTTGTGTTCATTTAGGTTTAGTCAATTATATTCCATCCCTTGCAATCAGTATTAACCTTAGATCATATCCGTATCCATTTCACTACCAATAATTTCTCTAAAAAAATTCTTCGCTACGAAGTTGTTATTTCTTGAAACAATAGTTGTTTCTCAGTGCAACAGAACGGGATTTCATAAACATTTTATGAATTGCCTTATATAAGACTGATTTGTTATTAGTTCGCAATATTTATGTTCACAACATAAATTAGTCATCCAATGACTATCATTCTCAAACTTCTTTTGGTGTGATTCACACAAGTTCCTTACATACAAATATTACTGCAGTCTTTCGACTCACACAACCCGCCAATTCCTTGGCCTAGGACATGATGGGGTTTCTTATAAACCCTTATCTTGTATGATTTTGTAAACTATTCTTTGGATGATATTAAATTTAACCTTATTTACTACTCTTAAGTACACACCTTATAGAAAGAATTTAACTTAGCTTCACTCAATATTAATTGTGCTCTATCCAACAAAGTTTGATTACTCCTTATCAGTATATTATTGTGTATTATAGGGAGGACTAACTCTTGAGACTGAATCTATTCCATTTTAGGTACGTTTGGAACTCTTTCCAATATACTTACCCATTCAGTCAAATCGAATCATTTTCTTACATGTTATTTTTATCACTTCCATTTTATATTCTATGAACTTATCATAGACATGCTTCATATGTATTTAATAAACATATTCATGCTTGTGATATTTCATGGGTGAATACGACGAAGTGTGTGGAACCATTTTTGTATTATCATACTTGTGATTGCATACATCTATATGTATCAATCCAAAGAGTTCATCAACTCTTTTGACACTCCCACCAAATGGATGTTTTTCCCTTAATTGTCTAAGATATAATTAACAGGTATCATATGATTCATAATCATATAATAAAATTTATGTCTCAAAACTATGACTTAGTCTATAATTCAAAAATAATTGTAAATAATTTTAGATACTTCAGTATTTTCAAATGCATCACTTTTGTTATGAAAGCAAATACCACATTAAGATTTTATTTCATAATGAATATCATAATATTCTCATTGAAATAAAACTATGTTTATTCTTCAATCATTACTGAAAACATATATTATTTCATAAATAATGTGTGGTATGTTTTGTTTCATAGATAATGTGCGGTATGTTTTACGAAAATAATTTTCGTAACTTGATGCAATCAATAAGCGCTATATGACATGCTCCCACTATTTCCGTCATTACCATAATAGCGTAATGGATACAGAGGTCCATCATCCATTTAATATAGACTATTTATTTCATATACTGTAACTAGTTTACAATGGGGAGTTCTTTGATCAATTATCTTGAACTCAAAGGAATATTTCTCATAGAAAACAATTTTCTATATGAAAATACATTTCAGAATAGAAATCATATTTCTTATTCCAATGTCAGTTATTATTTTACAATTTTCATTTCCAATTATTTTTATGAAGTAGAAGTGACAATTCACTGTCTCCATCCCAACTGTACCTTAAATCACATCTACTCTTGTACATTCGTTTTCCTTTTTAACAGTCGAACTATTCAAAAGAAAAACCTTACTACAATGCCATAATGAACTTTTTAAAAAAGTGCATTCGATCATCCTTAACATTTAAGGACATCAATTATGTTGCACTTTACGTAAACTGATCATAACTGACATTTCATCAATCGATTTCTCAGATCTTTTTGTAGTTTTGGTCTAGTGTTACATTTAACACAATATGGTTTTATTGTAATCAATCAAATTGATTACTCGACATTATAGTATAGTTTATTCGTTTATTTTGAATGAACTAATTTCATCGAAGTATCGTACATTACGAATTATGATCGTTCACCATGTAAAAAATGTATGTGACAGTATATAGATAAAATATCAATAGTCTTGTATTGCTTTAGAGTTTGAAACTCATAGTATGCAATACACGGTCTTGGCCAAATAAACACATGAGCAACCAAATCACGAACGTATATAGTAGTTGTAAAACTGGGCGCTTGCATAGATATTGAAACATTAACATGCAAAAAGTATTTATTAGTAAGTATATATTATATTTCTATTTGTCAATCTCAATTCAGTTCATTTGTATATTTTAATTGATAAACTTTTATTAATCATATTAAATGCACAAATTTATCAATGTAGATTATTATAACATTATATAGCAAATGTTTTTACAATATTAGAAAGGTTAAATGTTACCATTTCATTTTTCTAATAAGACTTTCACTAGCATAAAATCCTAAGAAAAATATAGAAATCATTTGATTTCTCTAGTGGGTGTTAGGACACGCTTGCCTTGGGACTCAACCTTGAGGAATGTCAACAAATCATAGATCCACAGGCGATGGATAACAATTTACCGGTTGTATCAAATACAACTACTAACCCGTGGTCTTTGTCCTAATCTCGTCTCGACCTTGATGAATATCAACAAACTGAAAGAGATTATTTACTCATACCCACCATTTCACGATGGCCTAAGTATAATGCACGTACCTTGAGGAAACAAATACTTGCAAGTATCTTACATCGTCTAGTCAATATTCTAATAGCGCTACACATAACATCTCTAGCTTAAAGAATATGAATAATTAGAGAGTATGCAAGCAATCTATTAATATATAAATAATGGATGACAACTTTATATTAAAGATTCATAATCTTTAATATATTAAATTGAGTGATATTGACTTACAGAATAATGTATTTTGTATGAAATACATTTGTGGTCCAAGTGTTGGACACATCAGAATCACGGTATACATACATTTATGTATGTATGTATTCCTTAAGTCTATTTAGGATTTCTACAATGTTCCACATTTACTTTACACATTCATATTATACAAGTTTTATTGTTTTATACCTTTTATACTTTAATTAGGTCATATAATAATCTTACGTACAACATTATATTAATTAAATCATATTTAATTAACTCTTTAATTATTTGTTTATTATTCAATTTTAACATATTATATTGAGTTTATATATATAATATAACTTTTATAGTAGTACACATATATCATATATATTCGTTTAATTAATTAACCTTTAATTAATTCATTTAACTAAACACTTTTAATTAAATTACATTAGTTTCGAAAGTAATTTTATATATATACATGTATATTTGTACCCTCTTAAACATTTTAAGATAATATACGTATATCGATATATAAAATATATACATACATACATATGTATATAGTTGATTAACTTATTTAATTAAACTATTTTATTAACCTTATTAATAAATTAGCTTTCAAAATTAAATTTTAAATTTTCGAACACTTTAAAAAATTTATTATCTTTTCAAACATTTTGAAAAATTATGTTATACTATTACTTTTATAACAAACATTTTTCGTTTTAAATTTCTTTTAAACTTAAAATCTTTACTTTAATTTCCAAAAAAAATTTAAAATTAGCTTAAGGCCCAATTCAAATTAGGCCTCTTCGATTATGGGCAACCGTTGGGCTCACTTCACCTTCAGGCCAGCCAGTAACCAGGTAGCACAGGGTACTTGATTACTCAATTTCAATCTTAGACATTACCTTTTTAGACACTATACAAAGTGGACAAGATTAATTAGTTAGTCCTAACATGACTAATTTAGACCACATAGGCTATTGCGCTCCAATACCATTGTTGCTCTAGCCCAAACTCCTTTTGGGTGACACAACTTGGTACCTCATGGACAAGATTTACATGCAGCCTCTCGACTAACACAACCATCACAGGACATGTAGGGGCAAGAGGCAAAGCTTCGTCATAGATCATAATGCGAGAAACCCCTATCATGCTAGTTGTAGGGATCAAACCCGTGACATCCAATGTACCAGGTGAATGCCTCGACCAACCTTGCTTTGATACCAATGTTGGAACTAGACCAGCCCGCAGCATAGTAAAAGGGTAAATCTAAAAAAAATGATATTTGGGATCTATTGGGCCTATGAAGTCTAAAAGATTATTAGATCTAATCTAGTGAGGTTTTAAATGAAATTTTATTTTATTTAAATGGTTTAAAAGGAGTTTTAAATTTAATTTGAATTTAAATATATAACAACGAAAGTATCAAATACATTCATGTGTGTATGGTGCAAGCAACATATATATAGTGTACAAAGTTAATGTGTGTGTATAGATGTTGGGATTTAAACCGCAACAGACACATTTGTCCTTTATATATGCCTTTATTGTCCATAATTTATTTTGAAATTATATAAAATAACAATATGTGTGTGTTACTTATATTTACTTGTATATAATATGTTATAAAGTTATTTTACCTAATCAAAAGTTTACATATATTCAAAATGACAATCAATTATGTTAAAGTAAGCAATTAACAAGAAGAGGAGAAGGTGGATGAGTTATCTCCTTTCATTTACTTATCATTAATGCTATTTCAAAACAATTTGAACACTCAAGCGCATATATGTATGCATATATGAATAACAAAAAACTATGTTTTAAATTAAATTAACATACACACACACACTTTGTATTATATCATATGTTTTAAAATTAAAGTAACAAATTGAAATCTACGTTAACTTAAGAGGGATTCAAAGGGTTTATAATGTTTTTCACAAAAGTCCACTTATATTTTTTTTCTTTTTTTTAATTGAAACAACTTTTAAACAAATGTCAATGACAATCAAAATTATATTCAAAACAACAAATATGTGAAACATGTATTCACTACCCAAAATAATTTTAAATAATTTACATATATATTTAATTTATATTTGTATATAATGAGGTACAAAATACATCAATTAATCAGAATTAGTTTCTAATCCAAAATTGTTTGTTTGTTTGTCATTTTATATATATTAAATAATAACTTCTAAAACAATGACAAATCTAGATTGGAGAAATTAGGCATATATAAATTCTTTATAAAATGAACTAGATCTAAACTATACATATAATATGAACATATGATGAAAAGGTTATAGCAAATTTATGATCTAATTATATTTTCATGATGAACATACAATCAATTAACATATATCAGATTTGAACTTTAGGTTAGCATTATGAACAAGTAATGAGATTAGATGTGGTATGTATTGGATTTAAACTTCATTAACATAATGAATATATAATAAAATAAAATTAGAATTACCTACAGACGAAGCTTAATATTTGTACCTTGAATGAAGAATAAAACTCTGATTTCATTGAATCAACCTCTAGATTCTGTAAGGATCTGAGGCAAACACCGCCTTGAATGTAATTATTTTTTATTTGAATTTGTTTTGGGAATTTTTTCACCATGGAGGCCATTAAGGGAGAGGAGGAGAGCAAGATAAAGAAAATAAAATTTTTGTCGGGAAAAGAATGATGAATTGAATAAGAAAGAATATGTTTTAAAGGAAACATTGAAACTTTTCAATTCTCTCCTTTAAAACCTTCCATATTCAATTCCTAATTAAATCTCATTAAATCATCTTCCTTCTCTTCATATTTTTGAAATAATAAATAGAATTACAGAGAAAAGGTAAGTGAGTCATGAAGATGAGTAAAGGATGAAGATTTAATTGTTTCTTTTAATTGTTCATTTGGATTTTCAAATCCCATTTAAAACTTGTCCCCCTTTTCATCATGCGTTTGGGCCTCAAAAAAAATCTCTGAACCACTTAGAAAATAATCTATTTAAACCCAGTGTAAATATTTTATCGATGTCGTATATCAATATGCGTGTTTATAACTTTTATATCATACTTTATTAAATGCTAATGGTTTTCAAACAAATCAAATAAGGTTTAATAATTAATATTTCATAAATATTAATTAATAATTAATTTACAACAGTTTATAAATTAATTAAACTGTGTGGTTCATTCAGAGTATTCATCATTACAGTTGTGCGACTCAAAGGTGTAAATTCAGTCAATGATTAATATCAAACAATTCAAAAATTAACGTTCATGTGTCGTCTTAGCTAGTGGTGTGAGCTGAATCTACCGCTTACACATCTTTTTGGTAAATCCAATTTTACTTATTATAAGTGGTACCTGATAGTAACGATTATTTACACCAATTCTCTTCGTCAAAACCGTATCACTTCGGACTTATGGAATTTGGTAACGGTCAAAATTCCAATATTGTTCATATTCAACTTTATAATTAAAACACAAAGTCATTGGTTCAATAATAACAATTATTTTTAATCGAACTACTCTGGTCGGAGATTTTGACTTTGAGTTGACTTCGGTTGACCGTGATACTAACACCATATAACCGAGGAGACGAATCCTCTCTTGACTAGTCTTTCACTTTCAATACTTCCACTCCACCCAACTATAGTTGTACAATGGACATTGTTCCACGATTAACTATAATCAAAGCGGAGCTTTCATATTGAATATCAATAGTATTCTCAAGTCAACAGGGCTGTGTAAATTAGTCACTTCGATATTTTCTATTTGACTTTAGTTATATTAACTAACAGAAAATTATCGAGTGATTTATTTCATAGTTATCCAATAATTATCAGTACGTAACCCCTTGGTGCCCCCAACAGCCATGAATAATACACTATCCAACATTTGGAGATCATTACGTACTCTAGTCTCAACGGATGCATCGAAGTCCAACCTACATACATCTTGACTAGGAATATTTAAAATGATGTGCTTATCATATTGTGATATAATACTCACATCTATTTGCAACTTCTATCACAAACACATCATTTATGGACTTTCTAACATATAAACTTAAATTAACTAAAGATTATTTACAACATTTTATAACAAGTATATAACAGAAAGGAAACACCTTTTATTTCAAACAAGATTGGTTACCATGTTAGATTTATGTAAAAAATTATATAATTTCCACTTTGGCATACCCCTAACTCTATCACCTGTCAGCATTCGATAGCCCCGAAGCATCATCCTTCGATATCTCTATCAATCAATGTGTGATAGCCTTTACCAATGATCGATAGCTTGATTGAATAATCATGTGATAACTTCGAGAAATATTGACCTTTAATGGTTTAATTTATCAACCTTCGATAGCCTCTTAATTCCAACATGTGATAGCTTTGTAAACTTAAATTGCGATGACTTCCTATTTCCACCATGCGATAGTTTAGATGCCTCAAATCATTGATAGTTCATCAACAAGCGGTGGATCGAGCATCTCAACCTTCGACAACTTGTGGGATCAGTATGCGATGGCTCAAGCATCTCAATCTTCGATAGCTTGTGGGATCAACATGTGATGGCCATGCATCTTAATCTTCGATAGCCTCTGGAACCAACACTCGACAACCAAAAATTATCAATCTTCGGTGGCTTTTTGAATTAGCACTTAATGGCCTTGAAACAACACCCCTCGATAGCTTGTTTTATACACTTGTGACAACTTTGAATACATCATCCTTCGTTAGCTTATTTTATCAACTTATGATAGCTTTAAATCCATACTTTGTTAGTTTGTTTTTGGCTTCCATCTCTCAATAACTTTTGGCTTCCATCTCTCGATAGCTTCTTTTTCTTTTCAATTTGTGATGGCTCATCTTCAACCTTCGACGGCTTTACTTTGCAAACATTCGATAGCCTATTCATCAACTTTCGATGGCTTTATTTTTCATCTTCTGATGGTTTTATCGTCAACCTTTAATAGCATCACACTATATTTATCCTTGGAAATTTGGGTGTAACGGGAAGTTCTTATGCTCAAAACTTGTCCGTCATTATTGTTCAATTGTGTGTATTTATAGCTGTGAGAATGTGAAGAGTGTATATGACCTGGTTAGTCTGGTTCGGTTTGGTAGGAGTTGGCTCGGTTTGATAGGAATTGGTTAGGTTCGGTATGAGTTGGTTAGGCAACACACTACCAAACCGTTTTTCCTATTCAGTAAAACTCCTTAACGGAACTTACTAGACCATTCTTGATGTTCTATTCCAGACCGGTTTTCTCTGTGTCGTGACCTTTTAATTTTAAGTCTGAATTGAGTAGGACTTGGACTAATAGCTTCGTATCATCGGATTGAACACTCTAATATCCTTGCACGTTCAGTTTGGATGGAGTAGATAGCAGTTTTCCAAGATAGGGCCCAAATCGGTTAGGCAGTGGACCGATTTTAAGATGATCAAATCTTTTAATCTATAGCTCGAATTGAGATGCAGTTTCGATTGATGTCCCGACCTTAAGTATATTTTCCAACCGATTTGGGTCCATTCTGAGACTGCCAAATTTTCCCTCAAAAGTACTGAACGTACTTTTGTATATGTTTTCAAATTAACGAGATTTCGATGCTTGAACCTAGAACATGTCTGCGCCAAAAATGGTCACAAACACCCAATTGTCGATAAAAGCACTCGTTTACAATCACAGATCATAGATAGCAAATATGTAGAGAATATAAATATAAAGAACACTCAAAATTTAAAAGGAAAGCAGTAGAAACACACGATTTATAGTGGTTCGGCGTTGTAGCCTACGTCCACTTTGAAGAGTTGCTGTTTTATTGATTATCACTTGCTGATTACAAGAGTATAGATGATAATAATCGAGTTACAATGGAGTTCTGCAGAGTAACGACGTAGAAGAGTCCCCAGATCCCTTTTCTGAAGCTCTTGGACTGCTATTTATAGGGTTAGGCTGCAAATATCTCGCCCAGATCTTGGAAGATTCCTTCTCTCACGTGTGGGGGCCCACGTGATCGATCCTCTGACATTTCAACTCGATCCATGATCGATACGAACCCAATTCATATCGATCCAAAACTGCTCCTTTTGGGTTGGGACCGATCATGGACATTCTTGAGGTTATACGCAAGCTCCTGTGAAAATTTGGTGGCATTTGGACTTGTAGATTGTGAGATATGATCGATGCAAGTTTGAGTTTGTTGAAGGCTATTGAGTTCGTATCGATTCTTTCGTATCGATCAAATGTTGGTGACGTGGAGCGACAAGTTAGGATAGATCCATCCTTCATGCCACGTTGACCGCTTCCTCATTCATATCGATTGGTTGCTACGTTCTTCGTATCGATCATGTATCCTCGCTTTCGTATCGATCAGTTGCCGAGCCTTTCGCATCGATCCGCATCCCATTCCTTCGCATCGATGTTTTTCGTTTGGTTTCGTATCGATGCCTGAGCCTTCTATTCGTATCGATATCGATACGAAATATGTCGTCGTTGTATCGATACGAAGTGGGATGAATTTGCAGGATGGATACGAACGAGGTGGGGATGGATGCGAAGGGATGTGGCTGGCAACCGATACGAACCAGGCTGTCTTTGCTTGATGGATACGAAGGAGGTTGGTGCCTGATGGGTACGAAGTGAGGCTAGTGGACCGATGGATATGAAATGGATCGATGCGAAACAGATAGATACGAACAGAATGTGCTTTTCACATAATTGGATCGATCCATAACTTGAGCATACGAACTCCGGTCGACTTGAAATTTGAAATGTTGGCTTTCATAGCTTTGATTGTCGTGTCATGTTAATTGTAGCATGATCTGGACTCGGACAAAATTTACCAGCATCCATAGTGAACTTTGTAGGTAATCGGTCGTTGGGGCTGAATATCTTCTGTTTTCAATCAATTCTTTGGTGTCACGGCCTTGCCAAAAGGCGGGATAACACTTGCCCCCCGAAAACATGCCTTGCGATAGGAAGGTGTGTTTTGTAATTCGATAAGCTGGATGTTCGTATCCTGATAATGTCCTGTAAAGAGGTTGATAATCTTACCTGATTGTGAATAGTGATCGTTCGTGATCGTATGCCGTTCGAGGCGGTATGTGACCGTTCGAGGTCGGATGCCGTTCGAGGCGAATTGTGACCGTTCGCGGTCGGGGTGCCGTTTGTGGCGAATGGTGACCGTTCGCGGTCGGGTGCCGCTCGAGGCGAATTGTGACCGTTCGCGGTCGAGTGTCGCTCGAGGCGAATTGTGACCGTTCGCGGTCAGGTGCCATTCGTGGCGAATTGTGACCATTCGAGGTCGGGTGCCGTTCGAGGCGAATTATGACCGTTCGTGGTCGGGTGCCGTTCGAGGCGAATTGTGACCGTTCGCGGTCGGGTGCCATTCATGGCGAATTGTGACCGTTCGCGGTCGGGTGCCGTTCGTGGCAAGTTGTATGTGCCCGTGGGGGACTTAGTATCATTAATGTCAGATTTCACGTTCGAGTGAGTTTCCGAATTGTTTGTTATGGCGGTTTATTGCCATCTCAGAGCATGCTTGAGGACCGTTCGCGATCTCATACATGTGTAAGTGACTTAGCCGTTATGGAATTACAAGTACCATATTTACATTCAAAATGAGTCTTACAACCAAAATGTTCAACCAAATCAAGTCCAGATGCAAAGAATAGAAAACAAAAGCAAAGCAGAGACGTCAAAGTGCAGGCACCTACACTAATGCAGTTGATAGCCGTCTCAGAGCACGCCTGAGGACCGTTCGTGATTCTGTACATGTGTAAGCGACTTAACCGCACTAATGTGGAGTTTGCGACTCATTCGTCATTATTTCAATCAGTTGATGACAAGCTGAAGCCTTGATCCTGAGCCGTCCCCAGTTGATGCAGATGGGGGTCGTTTTTGCTCCACCGTTGCCGCTCGCCTTCTCACGTACTGTGATAGCATACCGTTCCGGATATGCCCTTCTATCTCATCCCTCAAGTGCCTGCAATCATTTGTACTATGGCCGCTTAGCTCATGGAATAAGCAGTACTTGTCTGATTTCCTCTCATTGTTGGTCAGATCCCTCCTCATTGGCCTCCGGTAGGGAATCTGCCCCCTAGTGTCTTAGTAGATTCGCTCTAATGTCTCGTTCTTCTCTGAATAAGAGGTGGATCTCGGCTCCTTTCACGGCCGCTTTGGCTCACCATAATTGTCATATGCTTTCCGTTTCCCTTTCTCCTTGCCTGAATCCTTTCCGGACGGATCTCCGCTTTTGACTGCATAAACATCAACTCCCTCTCATTCCTCTCTCTCAGCATTTGCATCCTCTTGTCCCAGAAACCTTTTTGCCTCATGGTAAAACTCTCCTAAGTCCATAGGTGGATCCCTTGTCAACGAATTATTGAATTCTGAGCCATCAGCTATGTCAGATACAGCTGCCATCAAAACCATGGATGGATTTGGTCGATCCACCGATGCCGCTGCTGCATTGAATCGTGTTAAGAAGTTCCTCAAAGACTCTCCGGTCTTCTGCTTCAGTGTCGTCAGACTCATCACATTCTTGGGCCTCGAGATGTGAACCTTGAATTGCCTCATAAACTTTTTAGTCAACTCGGTCCACGTTCCAATCGAACTGCGTTCCAATTGTCTAAACCATAATGCTGCTATGTCCGTCAGATACAGTGGGAAACATCAGGCCATGATCTCCTCTGATGCCCATAGTACTTCCATATGCCGCATATACCTCGTCAGATGAACAGCAGGGTCTGTCCTTCCATCATACATCTCCAATGTCGGTAGCTTGAATTCTGGTGGATTCCTGGCCTGCCTAATTGCAGGAGCGAAGGGGCTCCTGTTAACATCTTCCAGATCTCTATTCACTAATCCGCCTCTCATGGCTCATCTGACCATCTCCGCCAATCTATCACTGTAGTCAAGCTGTAGTCCTTGTCTGTTGCCTCCGATCTGCCCCATGAGTTCGAGAGGGAATCTTGGAATCTGCTCTCCTGGACGGGCATCCATTCTTCTATCAACGCCGTGTTGAACAGCTCCGCCTGGTATCCTGTCTGAGGTTGGATTAACATGCTTTTGGGGAGTGCCCCCCAGCTCATGGGTTGCTCCTAATGGTCCTGCTCTATTCTGAATCCTGGTTGTTCCATGCTCCTGATCCCTATCTCCAGCACCCCTTGCAGTGGCGTTCTCTTGATTCTGCACTCTAGCTTGTCCAATTTGCTGAAGTAGGTTCCGCATCATCTCTTCTTGCCTTTTTAGCATTCCCTCCTGCATTGCTTCCATCATCATCATCTCTATCTCATCTCGGGTGATGAAGACTGAGGCCTGATTCGCTCCTGAGGAAGCCTTCTGACTTCCTTCATGCTGGCTCCTTTATGCTCTTGGTCTCCTTACCGATTGCTTCACCATTGCTTTCCAGATCTAAGTCCTTAAGCCTTCAGATCCAAAATCCAAGCTGTAGAATTCCTGAGTTCTAGCGCTCTCAGTGAAAGCACCAAAATGTTTGCGCCAAAAATGGTCACAAACACCCAATTGTCGATAAAATCACATGTTTACAATCACAGATCACAGATAGCAAGTATGTAGAGAATATAAATATGAAGAACACTCAAAATTTAAAAGGAAAGCGGTAGAAACACACGATTTATAGTGGTTCGGCGTTGTAGCCTACGTCCACTTTGAAGAGTTGATGTTTTATTGATTATCACTTGTTGATTACAAGAGTATAAATGATAATAATCGAGTTACAATGGAGTTCTGTAGAGTAACGGTGTAGAAGAGTCCCCAGGTCCCTTTTCTAAAGCTCCTGGACTGCTATTTATAGGGTTAGGCTGCAAATATCTCGCCCAGATCTCGGAAGACTCCTTCTCTCACGTGGGTGGGCCCACGTGATCGATCCCCTGACATTTCGACTCGATCCATGATCGATACGAACCCAATTCATATCGATCCAAAACTTCTCCTTTTGGGTTGGGACCGATCATGGACATTCTTGAGGTTGTACGCAAGCTCCTGTGAAAATTTGGTGGCATTTGGACTTGTAGATTGTGAGATATGATCGATGCAAGTTTGAGTTTGTTGAAGGCTGTCGAGTTCGTATCACTCCTGTTCGTATCGATTCTTTCATATCGATCAAATGTTGGTGACGTGGAGCGATAAGTTAGGATAGATCCATCCTTCATGCCGCGTTGATCGCTTCCTCATTCGTATCGATTGGTTGCAACGTTCTTCGTATCGATCATGTATCATCGCTTTCGTATCGATCAGTTGCCGAGCCTTTCACATCGATCCGCATCCCATTCCTTCGCATCGATGTTTTTCGTTTGGTTTCGTATCGATGCCTGAGCCTTCTATTCGTATCGATCAGGTGAATGATCGATACGAAATATGTCGCCATTGTATCGATATGAAGTGGGATGAATTTGCAGGATGGATACAAACGAGGTGGGGATGGATGCGAAGGGATGTGGCTGGTGACCGATACGAACTGGGCTATCTTTGCTTGATGGATACGAAGGAGGTTGGTGCCTGATGGGTACGAAGTGAGGCTAGTGGACTGATGGATACGAAATGGATCGATGCGAAACAGATGGATACGAACAGAACGTGCTTTTCACATAATTGGATCGATCCATAACTTGAGCATACAAACTCCGATCGACTTGAAATTTGAAATGTTGGCTTTCATAGCTTTGATTGTCATGTCATGTTAATTGTAGCTCGATCCGAACTCGGACAAAATTTAGCAGCATCTATAGTGAACTTTGTAGGTAATCGATCGTCGGGGCTGATTATCTTCTGTTTTCAATCAATTCTTTGGTGTCACGGCCTTGCCAAAAGGCGGGATAACAGAACAAAACAACATTCTTTTCTTTTTGAAAGAACAAACAATTGTAATGCAATGCCTCACCACCCTTTTCACGGTAAGTGAATTTTGATTAGGATAAATTCTAGTATTATTTT
The DNA here is from genome assembly GCA_030737815.1 of Allium fistulosum. Lineage (NCBI taxonomy): Eukaryota > Viridiplantae > Streptophyta > Magnoliopsida > Asparagales > Amaryllidaceae > Allium > Allium fistulosum. The sequence continues at coordinate 788,945,679 of CM060902.1, read as the reverse complement.
TGAAGAAAAACATTTTTCAGGTTTAAATATTTTTTAAAACTTATCGCAAACATAAGTTTGTTTTACATCATATTTGATTTTTTACTTGCTTACTTTGAATACGAATTTATTTATTTTTATATTTGTGTTTGCGTATTTTCATAGTGTGTAACCATAAAATGCTGATTTCGTGGAAACAAACAAATTTCCCATACTAAAATTTGTTCCATGGTTAATACATATTGATTGGACTTCTCAATTTGAGAGACACTGCATCTTAGGATGTATGGACTTACAAAATTTTAAAATCCACAGATGTAGGAGTAATATATCAATACCGACTTAAAACGCATTGATTACTGTAATGGTTTCTCTTTTTGTTTATATATGTTTGTCGGCAATAACATCATATATTATGCTTTTCATTTCATTATCAGCACTATCAACCGAGTAATTGTAATTGCAACACTGCAATTATTAACCTATTCAACATCCACCTATAGTCAAATTGCATTGTAATGTAGCTATAGTCAAGACTTTGGCAAGAAATAACTTGTAATCTATTAAACAGTTGTAAGCAGAAGAATTTCAAGCTCTCTTATTGATTCGAGAAGATTTCTCTCTTCCTCTTAATTCTATCTTAATATTTTATTTTCAAATATTTCAATTTATCAATTTTTATTTTTATTTTAATAAATCTACCACATCATTTTACATTTTGGTACGTACATTTAAATTTTATAAAATTATTTATAAGCAATTCATCTATGACCTCCTAACATTTTATATTTAAGTCCATATAACCAAGTTAATTGTATAATCAAGAATTTAAACTGTTTAAATAAATTCAATTAACTAATATTTATTAATATTTCTAATAAATACTAAATAATGTTAATTTTAATATGTATAGCACTATTGCACCAACCAAAATTGTAAAACTAATTATTTTTATTCAATTATGATACATAACTCACATTAAGCAATAATAAAAATTTAATTTGTAATTCATTTATCTCAATAAATTTATCATACATTGCATTGTAAAATTCTACTTTTAACCTCAAATACCTACATTTAAAATCGCAGTTATTTAAAAAACTCACAGCACTTCTATTAAATAATAGTAAAGTGGAAAATTTTCAAGTTCTCTTATTTGTTCTAGGAGTTTTCTCCCTTCTCCTTAATTCTCTCTTGATATTTTATTTTAATTTTTTTTTTAATTATCAATTTTTATTTTTATTTTGTTAAATCTCCCACATCAGTTTACATTTTGGTATGTACATTTAAAAATTTATAAAATTATTTATAAATAATTTATCAATTACCTCCTAACATTCTATATTCAAGTCCATATATTTAGGTTAATTACATAATCAAGAATTTAAAGTATTAAAATAAATTTAGTTAACTAATATTTCTATTAAATACTAAATAATGATAATTTCAATATGTATACCACTACTGCACCAACCAAAATTGTAAAACTAATTTTTTTTATTCGATTATGATACTTAACTCACATAAAAAAAATACAAATTTAATTTGTATTTCATTTATCTCAATAAATTTATCAGAAGTTGTATTGCAAAATTCTGCTTTTAACTTCAAATACCTACATTTAAAATTACGGTTATGTAAAAAACTCACAGCGCTTCTATTAAATAATAGTAAAGTGGAAAATTTTCAAGTTCTCTTATTGGTTCTAGGAGTTTCCTCCCTTCTCCTTAATTCTCTCTTGATATTTTATTTTAAATTATCAATTTTTATTTTACTAAATCTCCCACATCATTTTACATTTTGGTACGTACATTTAAAAATTTATAAAATTATTTATAAATAATTCATCAATTACCTCCTAACATTACCCGCCGTTCGTAGCTCGGTTGGTTTGGGAGTTGAGAGATGGGAACCAAAGAACTGTGTCCGGGCAGGTTCGAATCCCAGTGCCAAACCATCAGTGGGAGTTTCAACGTTAAGCATCCGTGTGCGACGACTAAATAAAAGCGGGGTAGACACACGGCGTGGTTTACTTAAATGAGTATCAATGAATACCATGATCTTAAGGTTTCCCATGAACTCAAAAAAAAATTACCTCCTAACATTTTATATTCAAGTCCATATATTTGGGTTAATTACACAATCAAGAATTTAAAGTATTAAAATAAATTTAGTTAAATAATATTTCTATTAAATACTAAATAATGATAATTTCAATATGTATACCACTATTGCACCAACCAAAATTGTAAAACTAATTTTTTTTATTCAATTATGATACTTAACTCACATAAAACAATAATACAAATTTAATTTGTAATTCATTTATCTCAATAAATTTATCAGACATTGCATTGCAAAATTCTACTTTTAACTTCAAATATCTATATTTAAAATTACCACAATTATTTTAAAAACTCACATCACTTTCTCCTTATAGTTTATGTTTCAATCCATGTATATATAACTTAGTTATGCAATCTTAAATTTAAACTAATTAGATAAATACAATTAAATGTTATTCATTAGTTCGTCTACCAAATTACGAAAATATAAAAATTTCAATATGTACACCATACTTATATTAAATAAAAGGTAAAATTACTTACTCATTAAATTAAGATACATAAGTCACATACAGTACATACATAAACAATAATAATCAATTCAATTTTAAAATTTATTTATCTCAGTAAATTCATCATATAGTGAATTACAAAATTATGTTTTTTTAATTCAGATACCTTCATTTAAAAATTATAATCAGTTACAAAACCCCCTCAATTCCTTCTAATATTTTACATTTAACTTCATATGTTAGAATTAATCACATAATCTTAAAACTATTTAAATAATCAGTAAACTATTATTCGTTGATTTGTCAAATAAATCATAAAAATATGAAAATTTCATTATTTATGCCATGTTCATATTAACAAAGAAGGGTATGAAATTCATTTAGATATATAAATACATCAATCACATAACATAATTATATGCATAGGTAATAATTATGAATTTAATTTGTAATTCATTTACATCAATATATTTACTATGTATTGCATTGTAAAATCCTTTTTTTTAACGTCAAGTACCTACATTTTGAAACTTCTACAGCTGTATACAAAACCCTCCTCAATATTGCGTAATTTTGTGCATTTAAATCAATATATGTAATTAATTACGTAACCTTGAATTTCAACTATTTGAATAAATAAATGTTTGTTAATTCATCTAATAAATCCTAAAATATGACCATTTCAAATATGTATATCATATTCATATCAAGAAATGTGTTAAAATTGTTTTATTCATTCAAATAAAGATATATAAATAACATAACACAAACAATATTATTTAGTTTACTATTAATTTATCTCAATATATGTTTCATAAATTGCATTGCAAAATTCTATTTTTAGCTTCAAACATCTACGTTTTAACATTTCTACAGTAATTTACAACCCACCTCATCGTTCTTTTCTAATATTTTATATGCAAATCCATGTATTTCAATTACCTACGAAATCTCAAATTCAGATTATTTAAATAATCTTAGTCAATAGTTACTCTATTCTTCTAATAATTCCTAAAAATATACATCAATTTTGACACACACACGCATGCACGTGCGCGCACCCGTACACACGCATATATATATATATATATATATTAACAAAAACGACAAAATTATTTTTCCATTTAACTATGAAAATATATAGATCTCATGCGTTAAATTATGTACATAAATAATAATGACAAAGTTAATTTGTAAATTAATTACAATCATTTATCTCAAAATTTTGTCATACACAACATTACAAAATTCTATTTTGAACTTCAAACATCGACATTAAGGTTTCTACAATTTTTTATTATAAAGTCCTCCTCAATTTTTTCTTACTATTTTCCTTTATGTCTATATATTTAAACGGACTACATAACTTTAAATTTGACATATTTAAAAAAATTTAGTTAAATAACATTTGTTAATTCATTTAATAAATCATAAAGTATACCAATTTCAATATGTATACCATATTGAAAGAAATGATAAAATTATCTTTTTACTAAATATAAAGATATATAAGCTACAATACATAATTTGTGTATAAACAATAATAACAATTGTAATATACAGTTAATTTATTTCATAGAATTTATTGTACGTTATATAAGAAAATTTTGATTTTAATGCTAAAGTATAAATATTATATTTTACAATTTTACCGTGTGGAACGAACTGATTACACGCTGGTATATATTACATGATAGTGCACTGTACATGATTATTTAATGGGAAGTTAATTCAAGTTTAATCGATTCACATGCTGCTAATGCTTCAACTTTATGTTTTGAGAATCCCAGTCTCAGTAGGCGTACTTCAAATAAACAAACTACAAAGCTCATAACAATCACGGTTCTCATTAAGGGTGGGCGCGGTTTGAAGCCCAAACCGTTTCCGCACCGTATCAAACGGTTAATCAAAAATAGAAACCATTATACTAATCTTTTAAACGGTTCAGTTTTAGTTCGGTTTAATGTAATACGATCTGGTTTTGGTCCGTTCCAGTTTGAATCCATATTAAATATGAAATAAGAGAATTACTTCCATCAATAATTTATTTACGAAGGCAACTGCACGAAGTTTTTACACTTAAAGGTTAAAACACACAATGTTATACTGAAATGAAAGATTAGTTCTTAATTGTATTAATATTACAATTTGATATTCAGCTACAAGTGAGATTTTTTAGTAGATTAACCATAAATAATGTTAATCAATGCGTAATCATTAAGTAAAATGACTAAAATAAGATTATAATTAGCAATCCAAAAAATGAGATGAAAAGTATTATACTAACACTATATCTTCTTCCTTTATGCCAACGATTGTTATTAATATAAGCTGAAAATAGAATATACATCGTTAGAATATAAAATGAGATAGGCGTTGCTTATATTTTTATCATAAGATTATTAATGTAAATATTCGATTCGATCCGGTTTAATATGATCAGTCCAATCGTCCAAACTGCAACTGAATCGTATCGATGTAGATCGGTCTGGTTTGGAGTATTTGCTTTGGTTAGAAGATTCGGTACGGGTTTTCGTACTGTTTTTGCGGTCCGATGCGCACTTTCATATAGCGGTATGGTTTACACCCACCCCTCGCAAATAACTTTCTTGCCGTTTCAAAAACTTTTCTTGATAGTTATGCTTTTCTCCTCCTGCATGGGGAAAGAAACGAGCAATGAAAACACGATTGGAAAAGCAGCCTTTTAGTGTGAATGAAGCCTCTTCCTGATTTACCCAAATAAAAAGAAGAATGCTCTAAGAAGCAACATTTATTATAAAGAATTTGATTTTTCCGAATAGTTAATGGAGATGAAGAAAGCTACAAGCAAGTTGAACTACACTTCAGCACCATAGCCTTTTTTTGAATAAAAAATATGACTTTTAATCTAAGACGCCAAGCTTACTTTTCTTCACCTGTCAGTTTCCTTGATTGCTAATGTAATACATTGTAGAAATCTACAACGCATATAAGATAGAAAACTCTATCTTGAGATTCAAAAATCCATAAGACCAGTAAAAGCCTTCACATAGACTTGAAATGTAACCACACTACATGACAAAAATCATTAAATGAAGATGAAAGCTACCAAAATTCCTTGCCCAATTGTCATTCCACTTCATTATCAGCAAACAAGGAATGAAAGGTGCAACCTCCAAGTTCCAATAAACTAACAGTTGTTCAAGTCTTCATAACATTGTTCTACTAAAGATAAAACATAACCAATTAATTTTGCACAAAAGCTCACAACAAAAGATGTTTTTCATGATAATTCCATCCATCAAGGGTAACCCTAGGCGATACGCCCTTAGAAACTTCAAAAGATAAGCTAACAGTCGTCTTTTCTCCGGGCACAAGCGAGAAGTAATTGTCGGAATAATGAACCGGCAATATTCTTGTATCTTCCCCTTCACTTTTCTTCACTTTCTCCGAATTGTGAACCGATAAATGAAGAAAGAACGCAACTCCCTTATCGTTTCCTCCGGTTTCAACAACTTTCTTACCATTATTCATTGATGAACCTTCGAAGACGCTTTCATTAATGAGATTCTTTGAATCTGTTGACTTGTTTTCCATTTGCATTTGGATATTGTACGTGGTTCCAGTGATGAGAACTTGAGAAGTGATTCTTAGAGGCACTTTTCTTTTGCGGTAGGCTTCTAATAGCTTGTAATCGCTTCCTGGGGTATGCAGCCAGTAGAAGTTTCTAGAAATGACTTTCTTGTTTGATATTCTGAAAAGCTTGAGGAGAAGAAAGTAGACGGGTTTTGCACCTTCTGTTTTAGGATATGTCATTTCAATGGTTTGAATTACTTTTTTTGGAGGTACGGTAATCTTGTCTGTGACTTTGTAATATGGGCATGCTCCTTCAAGATCCCATATCGAAATTTCTATTGCTATGTCCGTGAGTTCCTCAGATGTGGTATTGACAATCTGAAGAAGCAAAAGAAAAAACTTGGTCATTTTATATTTTCACTATTTTGATGCAGTCTATGTATGGCTTCTAAACAAAAATAGATTAACGATTATAGACCTTAGGTAAGCGCATCTCCAACGGATTAAGCCTTTAATATTCAGCTCTTGAATATCAAGGGCTGAAATTTAAGTATGAAAATCTCCAAGCGCCTATTTAACAGAAGTTTTAACTCTTATTAAATAAAAACATAAATCTTAGGCGCCTGTTTAAATGGCGTCTGAGCGCCTATTAAATATGCGTCTAGGACCAATTCAAAATCCTGAATTGGTTTGGAGGCATATTTCCTAAAACCACTAAATATTAAGGCTGAATTATACTTTGTTGGAGATGCTCTAAGTTATGACATCTTTCATAGTCAGGTTAGAGACAAAATCTCATACTATATATAGAAGAAGAAAAACACAAAACAAAAGTTGTACAATTATATGCACCACCTGCTTCTCTTCTATGCCTTTTGAAGTATATTGAAAATGCAAAGCGCAACTCAAATTTTGAAGCCAAACAGACCTGAAACTCTTCCCTAAGATTACTTACCATCTATGTAGTTTAAATTTTCAGGTTAATGTAGTTGAGCTTTATCTATCACCAGCTAATTGATTATCAAATAGAGTTCACCCACCATAGAAATTATATATCCATACCATTCAAAATTGAAATATTATAATTTTTCTGTTATGACATGTAGGAGTCATATTTGCTATAACAGAGAAATTAACGGAAGTTTTCTCATGATCCATATGAATATGAGTGGGAAGAAAGGGTGTTTATGTCATTCTGTGTTATAAATAAGCACAAAGAACTCTGCCTATAAATTACTAATCGGATACATTTTTAACATTTTCTCCAGTGTACAGTGATTAAAAAATGATGAATTATCTTTGCATCACAATTATCCACACAAAAGTTCAGTTAGACCAAAATGAAGTTAAATGACACTGGTTGAAAAGGGATAGAAATAAAATCGTACGCCGATCAAATGGAATACAACAGGATAAGGGAATCATACCTCAATTATATTGTTGTACAAATTAAGCTGAACATGAATTGGCTCAGCAGCAGACCGGCAACCATAAAACCCTGCAGTCTGGTCATGAAGATGATCATAAAACTGACCTCTAAGCCCAGTCCAAGGATTTTGTGTCTTCCAAATTAAGACACCTGTATGTTTTCTCCACATCTTGCTAGTGTAACCTTCTAGAAGAGCTCTATATTGAATGTAGTTGACAAGTTGGGCCTGAAATGTATGTTAATCATGTCAAATTATATTGACTACAGGAATTTTCACCTGGTCAAAGAATTTTATCAGTAACATTGTTTGCTAATGAAAGGGATGTGCGCTAGTAGATGCTCATGTTTACTATTAATAAATTTAACTAATTTCACGTGATTCGACAGTCTTTTTGATGATTCGACAGTCTTTTTGAAGCGACAAATCTATCTTTTTGGCTTCCACTACAGCCTCTACTACTACATTGGTTTCCATGCTAATTAAAACTAGTATCCCAAATTCCGACATTATGACGAGTAATTTGTACCCCACTCAATACTATTTTATTTATATTATAATGCTTATACATTTCGTACATTATGATATGCAGTTATTTTTTATCCACAGAATTACTTATCATTATTATTCTGTAAACCCTAATTTTCAAACATTATTTCTATGCTAATATTATTTTGTTCATAATTATTTTTTTATGTTAACATCATCATAATGCTTATAATTATTGTTCAGAATTACTTACCATAATTATTTATTATCCCGAATTCCGACATTATTTTCCATGCTAACATTATTTGTTTATAATTCTTAAAAATAAAATAAATATGTGAACGAAATAAATATTTTCTAAAATTATATGAATGAATGCAAGTATTTTGCAAATGTTTTTGAATGTAGTCATTATAATTTGATATTATCCGAGTAATTCATTCTAAATGATATACAAAAAAAATGTGTATATTTATGCACATCGTGCGTGCAGTTAATTACTTTTATTTTTATTTTTATTTGAAGACTAAATTTTTTATTGATAATGCCCGTGGATTAAATAACACAGGGCCTTCATCATCTTCCATGTAGGGTTTACTAGCTTCATAGCTATCTAATATTCTTAAAATGCAAACATGGGAGGAATGCGATTAATTGTAGTACTTCTCTTATTAGCCCACCTTCTCACAAAAATCATCAAGGTTCTTCGGGTGACCATAGAGTTCGATTTGATCATGAACCTTCTTTTCCGGGCTCGAATAAGCAATATACTTATGGTAATCCCATATTGGGTTTGGAATTTCTTTTATGTACCCATCTGGCTGCCTTTGAAACAATGGAATGACCCATCCTTCTGGTGGCATCGTAGCCCTAATCGTTGCAGCAACTGGCACCCCTACAGAACCAACCTCTGGGTTAAATCCGTACAAGTAAAAATCCTCCTTGAAAAAGTCTTCTGGGTATTGGATCTCGTACGGACCATCCGTGAAGTCGCCTTTACCATTCGCAAAACCATCCCACATGGACCCTTGAATATAAACACGGGTTCCATCAAGATACAAGCTCGGGTCGGTTGATTCTTGAAGGGGTCGACCGTCATGAGAAGATTTGCTAAATGAAGGGTGTAGCTTTAGGTCATTCTTGAGATTATTGTTGAGATCAGGCGGCGGGGTTTGTTCATTTCCACCAACCCAAAGGGCAAGGCTTGCATGATTTCTTAGGAGTTTGATTGTGTTTCTTGCACAAAGCATGAATAAGTCATGGTCCAGAGGTCCATTAGGGTTTGATACAGGTACACCTCGTCCGTCGACATCACCTGTTATCCAAAATTCTTGCCAAACCTGTAGAAAATGCACACACATTTTATGCATTAATATTTAGTATAATAATATTGGAGTAAAAATTAACGAAATGCATGGAGAGAGACCTCTCTCTCCCCCTTCCCCCCTCTCTCTGTGTAGGTAATTGCACTTTGGAATGCACATTCCAAACGCAATAAGCTATTGTTTCAAAAAACCATGCGCACACAATTTGGTACAATGGTTCAGACGTTTCAAAACATCAAGTCTGATGTTCCAAAAAGTTGATTTGGATATTTTGAAATGTTGATTTCGACGTTCTGAAATGTTGATTTGGATGTTCCAAAAGTTTCACTTCAACGATCTTAAGTGTGTTATATCAACATGCATTAAGTAATAGTGACTATTTATGCAAAATGTAAACAAATAATGAAGATTTGTTTCAAATCAACCATGAGAATACTACTACTAAACCTTGTACACTACTTGATTTACTTTGTGCTTATCCATTCGTAGTTCTTAACAATAATTCACATGGTTGTATGCAAAGAGAGTGCTCTCTGAAAACATTCCGCGTACCAGTTAACTGTATTTTGTTCCAACTAAGCATACCAATTAAGCCTGCTCTTAAGTATTGTGTTCTGTGGTATGTAATGTATTCCATTTCCGCTTTTGTTGCGCGTCCCGCATCGATCCGCATACCAAGTAACGTAACTTTATCATTTTCTCTATCTTATGTCATCTTCAAATTCAACCACTAATTTATTGAGTTCAATGGCCAATATGAGTTACAAAAAAGCTAGAAATAGAGGGGCTACGGATCTCAACTAAGCACACCCGCGCACATGCACACATACATACATATCCTTCCAAAATGTATTTTACTAACCATGTCTTTTTTTACTTTTAAAAATGTTGCTATTTATTGAAGGATCATAAACAAAATTTAATGAAGCTATGTATCTCATCTGAAAGTTGAGTAATATTAATCTCTTCATAAAATGCTTTTATTTTTTTATTTCTCTCCCGCAAAATATCAAATCGATCAAATACATGTAAGAATGAGGGAATTCCTAGATAAGTTGTCCATTCAGTGCTCTACGGAGTAAGGAACCGTGTCCGCTTCCTATAAACTAGTGATTTCTTCTTCGAGTATAACAAACCTTTCACGAAATAGAATATCTACGGTTGTTCCTTATTTGTTGACATAATTATTAAAATTAACTTAAATATAGTTCCACATACATCATATCATTATAAAATATGTTCAACTTCTATTATTCAGATGATGATGATGTCATTGATAAAGACTAAATGAACATTGTACATATTTTTTGAAAATTAATTGTTGAACATACTTCTAAACTTTTGTATATAAAAATAGCAATGATGGATCCGCTTTTTAAGCTTAATCAAAACGACTTTCAGAGATAATATTAAATATTGTAACAAACTTTGACTGAAATCTAGAACGGTCTAAAATTAAAACAAGATTTCAAAGAAAAAAAAATTACTATTTTTTTAAACAGGAAAATAGACAGATGGAAGAAGTTGCAAAAAAAATTAATCTCAGGGAAAACAAGTTTGGTTTTTTGGCTGAAGGACACTTTTTAATGTGAACAGAAAATGATAGTTGCAACTATCATTCTGTGATTTACACTAAAAAGTGTTTTTCAGCCTAAAAAGCAAACTTCTTGTCCCTGAAAATAAATTTTTCTCCAATTTTTTCCCTGAACCTAAAAACCCTTTTTTTAAAAACTGAGTAGATCAAACAGAAAGTTAAAGATTTCTTATTTTAAAAGTTTATAGTAAGGAAACAAGTAGAGATGTCGTGGATGTTAATCTTTTGAAAATCCATCTGTAATTTGTTTGAAAGGTAAAAACAATAACCAAATCTGAAAAGCAAAAATGTATTTGAACATGAAAGTATCAGAATTCAAAAATATTTGTTATTATACTAAAATAATAATTTCATCACATGGATTTTAATAGAAACAGATGACTGTTATTTCATGTTTTACTTTTAATACGTATGGTTACAAAACTGCTGAAGAACATATTTAGTATTTTTTCTTGATTTTACCTCTATCTTAGTAATTGATCCCAAAACAATTTTATCAATGAGAAAATTATTTTTTGAAAGGTTTGTTTACTTCTATCCCTTTACACTGCATATTTATTGATCCAGAATCAAAAGTAATAATTACAGAGTCAGAATCGGATGTACCCTTTTCAAAATCTGAAATTTTGAGTTGAAAAACCTAGAAAAAAACTGTTATCAGTTACACACAAGAGCGTTACGGCACGCGCTTCGCGCGTGTTGACATTTATTATTTTATAGCTTTTAATATTTGTTAGATCATTTTTTTAAGTGATAAAATTTGATAACATTTGTAGAGAAGCGTTTTGAATTTGTAAAGAAAGTTTATTTACTAGATCATATTTTTAAATGATGAGATTTGGTAATATTTGTAGATGAACGTTTTGAATTTGTAAAATGCTTTTAACAGAGTTTTGATAATAATATGTCTGCAGGTGCGACGCAGTGGAAAGGAGGCTTGGGTTCTGGTAAAAAGACTCAGATTCGATTCCTACCATGCGCTTCCCTATACTATATAAATTTACCCGGGAGTATGGGGGCTTGGATCAGCGGATGGCTTTACTATACCCTCCTCAGGAGTTTACCGGCCCGCCGGGTTCTCCTGAGTTTTCAAAAAAAAATTTTTTGATAATATCTATAAAAAGACATTTTTGGTAGTTCAAACTGACAAAAAAAATGAGACACTAAAGATATTACAACTATTATTAAAAACGAGCGCTACAGCACGCGTTTCGCACGTGATCATGGCACATGCTTCGCACATGATCATGATATGTGCTTCGTGCGTGAATTGTTTTTCTACAAACTGTATATGTTTAACACATTCAAGAAAAAATAATTTGTATGAATAAATTGTTATATTTTTACGTTGAAATCAAGATTCGAGAACTCGGTTTTAGTCTCGGTTTCGTTCATTCGAAATTTTCTTAGTTTCGAACGATTTTGGAAATTTCGAAAGTTTCGGTTTTGGTTTCGGTCCCGATTACGGTTTATAATGGTTTGTTAATGAAAAATTAATAATGGTCGATGTAAATAATAATATAAAATACCCTAACCCAATATATTTATACTAAATTAAACAAATTTAAATTAGAATTAGAATTTCACTAATACTTTAAACTAAATTTAAATGAATAAAATAGTCCAACCCAGCCTATCTAATTACATTCATCCATAATTAAATAAAATTAATTCATTTCAAAGTCCAAGTCCACCCTATATTTCAATCAGCCCACTTTTTCTTCAACCCTCATTTACAAAACACGTCGACTCAGAAACGAAGAAAGGAAGAAAAAAAAACCGAACATCAAAGAACGAAAAGTGGAAAGCAAAAAAAAAAAGAAAAAAAAATTCAAAATTCACCTTCGATTGCGAACGTATACTCGATTTTCCTTCTGCGATGTCGAAGTACCTCTGCGACGTCGAAGCTTGCTCGATTTCGGGCGAACAGCAAAGGTTTACTTTTTTTGTGCCTTTTCGATTGTTGATTCCAAGTGTGATTTTTGATTGTCATTCTCCTATTCTTCTTCTGATTTAACAATTCCGCGTGTGAAATTTTTTCTTTCGATTTTTCTTTAATTTTTGAGCGGGACGGGATTTTGTCCTAATCTCGTCCCGTCACCGGCCGGAACCGGTACGAGTTGGTCGAAATCTCGTGGTTCCGGCCGGAACCTCAAACCATGGTTGAAATTATGTGTAGTTGGTTTGAAATTTTATTTCTAAGTTGCAATATCTAATTTTTTATTAGTTTTAATTTTTATTTGTATTATTAATTAATAACGAATGATTTTGTAATGCAAGTTTATTTGGTAGATTCTATTTTTAAGCGATATCAAGATTTGTAATATTTATTGAAAGGCGGTTTGAATTTGTAAAGAAAATGTAATTGTTAGATCTTGTTTTTAAGGGATATTAGAGAGGCAATTTTGGTAGTTCATACCGACATCAAAAAAATGTGACACCAAATTTATTACAACTTTATATACAAGTATTACGCCATGCGCTTCACGCGTGAGTTATTTTCTTATAAAGTGTGTATGTTTAAATCAGTTTGAAAAAAGATTTTTTTTATATTTTCAAGTGGTATTGGGATTTGTATATTTGTAAAGAAGTTTAATTTGACACAAAAGCTATTACAACTATTAATAAAGATATATATACATACACATACACATACATATACATATACATACATACATACATACATATATATATCTTTATGGTTGTGTTTTAATTTTGATGTTTTTTCATATTATATTCTGACTATTATGTTTCTGCTTATATGTGCATGCATCACACGTGCTAAAGTTCTACGAAAAAGTAATAACCCCCAAAGACCAAAGTATGGTTAATAGAAACAAGGCCTGAGAGTTATAATCTTACCAATATACCATAAAGATCACAGTAGTTATAGAATTCTGGTCTCTCCGAAATCCCTCCACCCCAGCACCGCATCATATTAAAATTCATATCTGCGTGAAATTTTATGTCGGCTTTGTATCGTTTGTCTGAAAGTCGAAGTAATCCATCAGACAGAATCCAGTTTCCACCACGTATAAATATAGGTTGGCCATTCACCTTGAATAATCTGAATAGAAAATTTATTTAACAAAATAATAATAATAACATAGAACTTGTAAAACTCTACTTAGAAAAACAAAGAACTTTGTCTTTATGGGTTAAACAAAGAAGCTGCTGCATCAGTAACATAGTGGGCAGTATTCTAAAAGAATATAATTACCTTCCACCAGTTGCAGCATCGATTTCACTCTCGATTTTGCGGAATCCAAAGCGATGGGTCCATAAGTCGGACTCGCCAAATCCTTTTACATCAACAGTGATCAGGACATCATATAAAGACTGCTTGCCCATGCCGTTTGGCCACCATAAATTGGGCTTGTAAAAGAAAATCTGCCAACTAGCTAAGTAAGTACTATAACTGAATACAAAATAACACATATGAGATATAACCCCAAAATTTATTTACATGTGAGCAACAATATATTGAGATGCTTGAAAGGAGAGCAAGTCCAGATGTGTTTACAAACAGCTATTGATATTCAAGAGAAATTACGGTTACAGGAGATAAAAATGCTTACAGGAGGAACTGTGTACTTCAAAACTTTCCCTGGCTGAATAGAGACATCGTAAGACTGATGATGTTCAATCAAACATATATTTCCTTCTACCTCAGTTGTCACTTGTAGATTCAATGAACATTCTGCAACCCATGAGCTTTTGTTTTCTAGCTCTATAGTAGCATGTAGATACGACCTTTTGAAGTTGTCATAGAATGTTGAAACTAAGTGCGGATCAATTATCTTCACAGGCTGCATTTGGAATGTCAAAATTCAGACAGCACGTATGAAACATCTTCCTCATGCTATATTTTTGGTTCAGAACTGAACCGTTACAGAATGAAACGTTGAATTTAGAAAATGGAAACATGCAAAGGGCAACAGTTCTTTAAATTTAGATACCTTTTACTTCAGGTATCGAACCTTTAGTGTGTGTAGGGGGGGAGAGGGAGGAGGAAAGTTGGGGGGGGGGGGGTGGTTGGTGGGGGTTGACTGAATATAACTCACCCCAGTAATAGATAATGAAACTTCATCCCATATTCCAGTGTTCCTATCCCTGCATCAGCACAAAAGATGTTACAGAGTTCATAGATGCCCCCAGATGAAGAGTATCGAATACCTTTTACTTTATATGCAGATGTAAAAAATGATGCATTAAAATTATGTAATATAATGATGTATCAGAAATTAAGCTTCGCAGGTACAAGAAGGAAGCCTGCTATTTGTGTCAAATCCAAAAGAAACCACAGAACAACATTAATTTGGTGCATTGTTTTGCATATGGCAATTTTAAATTAGCTTTCGGTGCCTACATATAAATGAACAAATGCATACCATCATTCACGATGAAAAGTAGTTTCACAGTACAAGAAAGATCAATGTGTGAGTAAAGTAGGCATAAACCTTTACAGGAAACATTACAAGGCTAACCTTATAGGGGCCATCCAATCCCATCCTTCGACATACTGAGTGGCAACATCTTTTCCAATCTGATAAATATCAGGTAACGTTGATCAGCATTGAGCAATTAAATGGCAAACATATTCCTATCTGCTGCCACCTCATTATTTATATACCAAAATATGGATACAAATTCAGTTAAAAAGAATAAACCTTACTGCAGCTCAATGAAAATATATGAAAATATAATTTTATTTATATTCACTGGAAAAGAAGAAGCGTTTGTTACTCAATTTTATCAAATACTATATAGATTTGAACTTCAGTTCTTGTAAACTAGAGATCATAATCGTACCACTGCGATACACTAATAATTGCAATAAATACACAGCTACCAAGAAAACTGAACATGTATTATATGGGGAGTGTAAAGTTATCTCTTCTAAAATTATGCTTTACACATGCTTCAAATGAGGGACATTATATTGAAAGTTTTGTGCATAGCATGAATCTAAAGTTGAATGGAATACGCAAGGGGCATGGTGTATTAAAAAATAAATAAAAGTTCGAGGGATACGCAGAGAACACCACAAATTAGGAATGTATTATTCCATACATATAGGAATCATGGTTATAAATCTCCTATATATCGCCCGAGATCTCCTCCGAGATCTCCTTTTCACACTTAAACGAGATGAGACATCAAATCTCCTCCATATCTCACTCGACACTCATCTCGTCCGAGATATTCAAATCTCACCCGAAATATGGATCAAAATCTCAATCCGAGATCTCACCCGAAATTATACATTTTTCTTATTTTGCATAATATTTTTTATTTTCATATTGATTCAAAAGAAACTACTCAATCCAATTATAATTTACCAACTTCTTGAACATATTCTTTACTTTTTATCTTAATGAGTCATAGCGAAAGGTTTCACTTCTTTATTATGTTCAAATAAAAGGAAATTATTCAATCATTACCAAATCAATTAAGCTAATCAAACTACCACTCTTCTAAAAATATTCCTTTTTCCATGTAAGTATGTTACCATTTTTATTTTTACTAAGAAAGTTATAACCGTTAAATAAGTTTTTAACACATCAATTTAGACACATAAGTACATCCGAGATATTTCCGAGATGCATTATAAGACCCGAGATGTCAATCCGAGATGTGCACCCGATATGTACTCATCTCGTCCGAGATCTCCCCCGATACGAGATAACTTGTGTAAAAAATCCGAGACGAAACGTGACCGAAATCCGATATTTAAAACCTTGATAGGAATATATCATTCCATGTACAAAGTACATGAAATAAGAATACATTACTTCCATCATAAACATACCAAGGCAAGAGTTATATTTTTCATATAAAACAACTTTTCAAGGGAGAAAAAAATGTGTGTTTTTTTCCTTTTCTTTTTTACATATAAAATGACAAGGTACCTTCACTGTACATTCTACCAAGATCATCAGCGACTGAGTTGTTGGATTGCAATTGTAAATCAAGAGAAAGGAAACAACATTGTTGTGCCAGTTTAAAAATAGATCTTAAGTTTAGAAATCATAACGGAAGCACATACATACTTTATTTGAGAAAAAGTGTTGAAAAAAATGAAAACGCCAACAAAGGAGATTTAAGGAAGAGATGAAGATGATAATTATTCGTCTACTATATAAAATGAACTAAGGAAACTTGATTCAAGAATCACTCATCGCATGACACCAAATACAAATTATTTAATGAGATACAGAAGTACCAAGGGTAAAAAAACATGGGCAATAATGTTTCTGCAATGTAGTGGACATTGGTTTTAGTATTATGAAGATCAGGATGTTTGATAAGGTCATTAAATCAAACACAGTGTTAGACATGTTGTAGACATGAATGTGAGTTTGGTTTCACTATGGACATAATTGGTCAAGGCTACAAAATGGCAACAGTGGAAGATATTTTCAAAATCTATAGATCTATGGTGTAGTTAAAGAAGTAAATAAACAAAATTACATTACCTCATGATCCCCACCTTGACCTCCTTCAGGAGGAATTTTTCCTGGATGATCTGGAGGATAGATTATAACTGCAAGCAGATTTTTTCCATCTGGATGGATAATGTCAGTAACATCAAGTGAATGCCTTCTAAACATTCCTTTAGGAAGTATCTTTTTATTTCCATTCAGATAAACTTCCCCTGAATAATTAATTGCTCGAAAGTTGAGGCTCGCATGTTGATTTGATGACTACATGATAAAAATAATGTTTTATAACTTTATGTTAAGAAAATTTAAGGAGTTATACTGCTGAAATAAAGAGCTGTGTAAAGAACTAAAGATGCATTAAATAATTAATCTCACCAAAAAGTGCCTTTAGAAGAAAAAGGGTATCTATACAAAAATGCCCGTGCACCAACAGAAATATTTGTAAGAACTGATACGAAAGACTTACCAACTTACAGTCAAAGCTTGTGAAAAACCAAAATGTGTAGTAATCTCTCCCAGAATCAGCAATATCCAAAATTGATTTATTGTTCAACCCATAGAATGGATCCGGTATGGACTTACTTTTCACCAAGGTGCTTAAGACACTGGTCAAAAGCAAATTAATACTAAGCATAAATACACAAGCATCAACAAAGGAATAAGCAAATATGCACAGACTAACATAACTTATAATCACTAACAACCTACGAGTAATAAAATTCTGAGACCAAGTAGTAAAATATGTCTTTGTACCAAATTAAAATTTCCAAACCGGTATGGAATAATTTTTAAGCCAAAGTGCTAATTCATGGGTACGTGTACAAAGTCGTTTTGAAGTATGATTCTTTTATGGTCAATGTTCGAACACAAAAAAGCAGCGACACATGTATTTTAACTCTTTCACACAATTCAGTTTAACTATAGAACAAAAAAAAATTCCCTTCTTCCTACCAGTTCTGCATGCTCATTAGCATTCTACATCTAGAAAACCAATTAAAACTGATAACAGCACGGTTAAGAAGAACAGTGCAAATTTAAAATTGACTGCAGAGAACAGTTTACGTCAAGGAACAAAACCACATACGTCCCAGGAACATCGGCTTCAATCCAAGGCGCCGCAACGCCGCCAGGTGGCATAGTTGTGGTCAACTGAACTCCAGTCGCCGTGACTTCTGTCGACCTCGCTGCCAGCCATCCCGAATCCAATTTCGTCTTCCCGATTACAGCGCTCATTAGTAGATTCCTTTTCTGATAGAAATTGAATTGGGGATTTATGTTTTGGGATCCAACTCATGAGTGAGTGAGGGGTTTTGTACTCAAGTGAAAACGACATATGAAGCCATGAATTAATTAATGTGGTCCTGTGGGGAGCATGGAGTGGCATAAGGAACGTGAATGCGGCAAAAAAATGGCGAAAAAGCGTTCCTTCTTGGATGCTTCCATTTTCTCCTGTCCGTTTTTTAGTTTCTTAGCTAAACATGCACAAAGGACAAATGTCGAAGATATAATTTATGCCGCTGTAACTGTTATAACCTAGAGGATAGACCTCTACATATCAAATTTTATCCAAATCATGCACAATTTAATACAATTAAACCAGGAAAATCGAAAATCGTTCATCAAGATCAACATTATTATCTGAAAACAACAAATGGATAAGAATTCAAAATATTAAAATCCTGCTTTAATCTCTGACTTTTAATTTAATCATAATTTATTTTATAAAGGTAATTAGTTCAAAGGACAAATTTAGAACAATATTTTTTTCTGGTATATGTTGTTAAGGGCACTCAGTTTTTCTTTTCCTAATACCATAAAAAAAACGTAATAAAATTTGTGTACTTTCTAATACCAAGGTCATTTCAAACGGCAATCAACCATCTCGTAAAGTCGTTTTGCATGACGAACTACCGCCGACCAACATCATTTTCCACGATCATCAACCACTACTATTGTTCGGTGGTTGATCGTCATAAAATGGTACTGGTCGGTGGTTGTTCGTCGTGCAAAAATGAATCGAAAATGATGTCTTTGTTAGCCTCTTAAAATGTTTGGTATTAAGAAAAGTATAATGTAAAATTTTATGGTATATTTTAGCAATGGTATTAGGAAGAGGAAAATGAAATGCCCTTGGTAAGACACTGTTTTTATTATTTTGTTTTGTAAAAAGATATGTACAACAAAGGTCCAAAGCAACAATTACAAAAATATATACAAAACGGGTCAAAGCCTAATAATCACAGTTATTGTTAGCGACATGAGATCATTTGGTTCATTCAATTAAGTCGTGCACTTTTTTTCTGAATCTAGGGTTTGATTCATGAATTCCATAGCAACTTCTTACACGAAATCAGCGATGCTCTCTGATTTTTTCTTTTCACAATTGATGCAGCAAGTATCTCTAAAGCTAAGATTGCTTCTTTTGCTTCTATTTTGTACGAGTTTGTACAACACCTATAGAACTGATAAAACATGGAGAAATGACACATAAAAAAACGAATGACAACTTACAGGAGTTTCAACCATCGCTTGATCAAAAGCAGTCCATGATTTCTTTTAGATCCAACGAGGCAAGTATGATTTTGTAGTGCAGAGGTGTTGGTGAGGTTCAGCTGATAGATATATTCAATTTGTTTAAGATGTAAATTTTAACTTGTTGCGATGTTGGGGATTTCTTGGATTCGACATGATGATTATTATAGAGCTTAAAATTTTATCTGTTATTTGCCTTTTTGTTTTGAATTTGCTGCCGAAAATCCTAGCATTTCGTTCTTTCCACAATGTCCACGCATAAGTGGATAAAACTGCTTTTGATAGGTTTCTGTCTTTGAAAGTAGTTAAAATGACAGTGATTTCATTATGCAATATTAAATCTAGTGTAGTTGGCATATTCGGATTTTCTCTGCACCATCTTCATACATGTGAAGTGAATGAACAGACAAAAAATAAGTGTGCATTAGTCTTTTCATGACTGTTACAGAAACTATAATAACTATGAATGGTCATGCCTCTTTGCTCTAGTTTTTCCACTGTTGATAGTTGTTTGGTTATTACTTTATATAAACAAAGTACCATTTTTGACAGTTGCATTTTTCCCAAACAATTTTGTGCCAATTAACATGCATGTATTTCTTTTAATTTCATTCCAAACAGTTTTGAAAGAATATTGCCCTGATTTTGTATGCAACCAATGTCAATATTCTTCAATTTTAACATTGAAACAAAAGGAGCATTTCAATTTCTTACTTAAACTGTCTCAAATAGCAAAGTCCGCCTACTTTCCAACCATTAGTTTCAATGATAAAACTGACAAGAAGATGTTCACCATTTAATATATTTAAACTCCGTGTACCTTATATGTTAATAAGTCTGCCCCCTTGTAGCCACGGATCAAACCATAGTTTCATTGTTTTTTCATCTATAATTCTCTTTTCCATGTATTGTAATGCCTTATTTCTTAAAAGTAGCGAGTGTTTCCATGTACTTGATTGTTGAGTTCTAATTTTCATGTCCTAAAATGATGGTTTTTAATATATTTCTTTTGCATCCATTTTGCCCACAAACTTTTTCCATCCATCAATTTCCATATAAGTTTTATGTCAATTGCATCATTACTTTCAGCAAGATCTTTTAGTCCCAAGACCCCCTCTTCTATGGTTGAACACATTATTGCCAAGGAATTTTACTCAATTTTCCTTTCCATAGAAAATTGAAACAAATTTGAGTTATTTTACTAATGACATTAGCTAGCAGTTTAAAACTTTGCACCGAAAATAAGATTGTGGGATAAATTGCATATTTTCAATTCTTCCAACTAGACTTAGCAATCTTGTTTCCCAATCTTCAATTTTATGTTTAATTTTATAAACAATGCTTCGCAACAGACCTTGTTGATATAAATTGGTGACAAAGGCAACCCCAGATATGTAATTGGCGCTGTTTTTTCCTCTATTCCCAAGATATTACAAATCTCTGATTTTTTATTGCATCCTTTACCGAAGAAAAAAATCTTGTTTTTTCTGAGTTCATTTTTAGACATATCACCTCATAAAGAGTTTTGAATAAGTCTTTGATGGCATTGGTTGCATTTTTATCAACTTTGAGAAAGATTAGAACATCATTAAATGGGTAATTTTTGATGTTTGTGTGCATTAGTGGACTGATTTCTCTAGCTATTAATAGTTCATCCATTAGCGTAGTGAAATATTCCATTGCCACTATGAAAAGATAGGGAGATAAAGATCTCCTTATCTAATCCTACTTGTGCTACTGAAATTACCATAAGAGTTACCTAGAAATTTTGTAGAAAAAGTTAGCATGGAGATTAGTTCTCCAACTATTCACAACCACTTTTCTAGAAAATTAAAAGATCTCATTATGTGTATTAAAAAGACTCTTCGTAAGGTATCATATGCTTTGCTTCGATCAATTTTAATACACATTCTATCACTTTCTTTGCAGTTGAAACCTTTGGCAATTTCATGAGCTATCAAAATTCCCTCATTAATATCTCTGTTTGGCACATAAGCACGTTGATTTTCTGAGATTAAATTCTCAAGAACAAACTTTAGTCTATTGCGTAACACTTTGGATATTATTTTGTAAATGAAGTTGCAACAGGAAATTGGCTTGTAATTTGAAATATAGACTGGATTTTTGACTTTTGGCATTAAAGAAACTAATATATGATTAATTTCTTTAAGAATTTTACCTGAGTCAAAAACACTTTGAATGGTAAGTTAAATTTGAGCTTCTTCCAACAAAATTTGAAAAATATAGCATTGAATCCATTTGAGCCTGGAGCTGTACTATTTTTGACACAAAAAATAACACCTTTTACCTCATCCATATCAAAACTGCATTTAAGATAATTATGACCAAATTCAGAAATTATCATTTTACAAGTGATGTTTGGTAATTCTTTCTTGACAAATTCTATATTGAATAATTTTCTAAAATGGTTGATGGCTTTTTCACTGAAATCCTTAATTTTATTTATTACATTGTCATTCATGTCAATTAAATTGTAAAATGTGTTCATGTTTTTCTTGCTTTACATCTTAGCATAAAAGAACTCCGTTGCATTATCCATTTGAGTTCACCAATCACATTTTGCCTTCTATTGAAAATCTGTAAATTGTTGCTTCATTTAGTTTGCTTTACTAGATGTAAGTTGTTGTGCATTGTCTTTGTTGTGATTAATTTCAAAGTTCCTTTGCATTTCTGCACATTTGGTTCTAAGATGCTCAATCTATTTTCTTGTATCATTTTTATTGAGATTCCATTCCTTTAGTTTTTGCTTCGTTGATTTAGCATATAAAGTGTGTTGAACAGTGGGATGTTGCTCCAGTTTTCATTTCTAAGGCATGGTTCTACTAGCTCGTTGCAATCCTGATGCAATAGCTAATGATTCATGAATTTAAGCAGCCTAGTCTTTGGTATGTATGTTTCATGTTGAATTTATAATAGAATAGGGGTATGGTCACTGTTAGAAGTTGGTAAATAAACTGCATTACTTTGTGGAAACATATGTAGCCATTGAACATTACAAAAGATTCTATCTATTTTGGTCATGATGTTTTAGTAGGCCCTGACCACTAAGTATATTCATAACCTTTAAATGTTAATTCTTTCTACCCCGTTGATAACAAACCTATCAATTTCTCACAATTTTGAGAAAGGAATTGGGTTGCCACCACATTTTTCTTCATTTTTTCAAATGCAATTGAAATCCCCAATGATTAACCAAAGTATATTAATAATCTTAGATTCATTGTAAAGTGGCTTCCACGAATGTGATCTTCCACTTTCAGTATTATATGCATATTAGATGTGAACTTAATAGAAACTCCTCCTCTATTTACTAGATTTATTAAGATGTGTTGATTACTGAGTTGTTCGACTTTATGTTTCTAAACATCACCATCTATTAAGCATAAGATTCCGCATTATGAGCAAATTTGAGTGTTTTCAATAGTTTCCCAATTATTATTTAAAAATCTCTATAGTTTTTGAATCTCTACGGTCTCTAACTTATTTTCTAACAAACTTACACAAGTAGGTTTATGCTTCATTAAAAGTCTTTTCACATTAAGTTGCCTCTTAGGGGTGTGTAAACCCCTGACATTCCAACTAATAATCGACATTAATGATTCTTATTTTATTACTGCTTCTCGGCAGCCTAACTTGATCATCTTTGATAGATTCATTCTTTTTTCCTTTTTGAGCTCAGTCTGAATATTGGATATTTTTCCTTCCATTTTTGATTTTCAGTGACCAATAAACTCTTGTGTTTGGGATTAATTTTGGGTTTGCCTTTTAATTTTTTGGTTTACCTTTTGATGCTTTATGTGCTAACTTTGGATTTGGCTCAGTGGTTGATGTTGGTATGGAGATGGATTTTGAGACTTGGGCTATGGCAAAATTGGAATTGTCATACTTGCTCATTGGACTAACAGATTCTAAGACTGCTTCCTCAATTTCCCTGGTTTCAATTTCCTCCAATAAGTCATCATTATTTATATTATCGATATAATCACAAGTGTTATCTTTTTCTAAAAACAAAAAAACATAGGATTATTGTTATTGAAACTCCATGTGACTGCTTGTCCAATGATGAAAGTGGACCATTGTTTTCATTGCTCCGATTCGGGTTGTTATCAGGTACATTTGGCATAACCTTTGTACTTTGCACTTCAGTTGCTCCTTTGCAACTTTCTTTAGCACCACTCGCAGCCTTGTTGCAAGTTGTTGCCCCTGCTAAACTTTTATGAAGTCGAAGCAGCATTAGTGTTTAGTATTTTATGATTGCTTTGTATATATGGTACTGAGCTGGTATCACTATCCGAGGACTCTTGAAGGTTTTCATATTCTTGAATTTCTTTTATATTCTGTTGAATTTTTGGAGTATTATCATAATTTTCTCCAATAAAAGCTATGATGTCTTATTTGATCTACTGATTTAACTTACCTTTTGTAGCCTGTGCAATTTCATTAATTTCTGTATGATCTACATTTTTATTCTCACTACCACTATGTAATTAAAGCACATTGAAGTTCCATAGCGGTGGAGGTGCAAAAAATTATAGTGGGAATAAAGCGAGGATATAGCAAAAAAATAGAGGAGGTGTAAAAATCTTCATTGGATATAAAACTAAATATTTAAAATTAATTTATTCTCCTTCTCACATCATTTGTGTAAGAAAAAGAAATATTGTTCAATCTTAGGTAACTAAATCGAAGAATATCATGATTTATGCAGTCCATATTTGGTGACTATAATAGATCTCTAATTTATATTGAGCACTTGTACCTTAAAATTTGATTTGGTTTAAAAGAGAGCTAGTCAAATCAACCTTTTTATATTAATGTTGCTAAATCAAGTGCAAAAAATTCTTGATTTAGCAGCTGTAGCGGAAAATAGCGGAGCTTATAGTATATCTACTGTTTAATAGTGCTATATTGAAAAAACATAGCGGTTGAAGAGTGCTATATACTATAACGGGGATTTTATGGGGCTTTAGCAGGGCTTTAACTGCATAAGATGAAGGACATCCCATATTTCGATAGGGCATCGAACTCATCAACATACTCGATGACAGTCATATCCCCTTGCTTTTGATCCACGAACTTATGGAACAGTGTTGACTTCTAAGCTGCAGGAATACATTTTTCCTCGAATTCGGCTTTGTATTGGTCCAAAGTGAATTGATCTCAGGAGTAGCGGCCCTCACTACATTTCACTAGTTCATGGCTCGCCCTTGAAGCTGTCGGGAAGCCAATCACCTTTTCATAGCATCATTCATCTCTTAGTCATCAAAAATCCTCTCACATGTATCGAGCCAATCTTACACTTCCATTGCCAACTCCATTCCTAGGAACGGTTTGCCACCTAGACTAGCAAAGTCTTTGTTCAGCTTAGAGAAATCGGCTTTGGGTGCTTGCACTGGAGCACCACCATCAATAGCAATATTCAAAGTGGCTACTTGAGTATTCTACAGCATGTTCCACATCATGGTATTGAACTTGTCTACAGGTCGGGATTAGCAGCTCCCGAGCCAGCTTCTTCTTCGACTCCAGATATGGAGTTCCTAGCAGCATTCTTGTTTGACGACTAATCTTTCAATCTGTAATAAGAACGGTCAGTCCCTCTATAGGGAATTCTGCTTAAGTAGTACTTGTGTGTATAGTGCAACTTATAGACTATATATATACTACTATATAGTTTTGAAAACCAAAATATAACAAGTATGCACTTTCGTATATACAAACACTCTCGACCCAGTCTAGGTTGAGAATTCCTACCCTATCTCTACTGGACCACGATATCCCTTTGGTTAACTATGCAACTTAAGCTATGATACCAAATGTGATGACTGCCCTACACCACCGGCACCCAATATAATAACTCGTAGTAGAGTGCGCTGTAACGGTGCTCGGCTGATGTAGGACGATCATCAAAAGGGTTTATAGTAAAGTAAGTCAGTCATATCACAGAATCTGTTGTATCTCTCATAGTGTGTCGAATAAAATATAATAGAAAACATCTCAAATATAAAACAAGCAAGGCAGTAATAACTGAATGAATCACATAAATCAGAGTACTCAGATCCATACAGCTATACAACATAAGTGATAGAGTTTATACAATTGATAATAAACTCAATATAGATAATTATCTCTAAATAATCATAGCACTAACAAGCTCCATAATGCTGCACAACAGAATGATAAGCAATGACAACTAAATATAGTAATACGAGAGTATAGCCTCCTACTCACCATTGTATAGCTCCACGTGTTCACCATACATAATATCCTTAATCTACTCATTTAAGAGTATCCAGAATAATAGGAAGCAAAGAATAAAATTCCAAGGCAGACAACAGTCTGGTGTGAGCAGTAGAAAATCTCAAATACTATAAAGTCGATATACTAGGACAAACGGTATAGAAAGTCGTACCCGACTTGTCCCTACATCCACAGATCTAGCACATAACACAAAATATATGCTACTCTACATTGTGATCATCATGGTGTACTATATATAGAAGTACTAAGAGGTGTTTAGATATCTACATCGTGTGACATCCCTAGTGTGATAAGCAATCAAGCAAACATAGCATTTATCATCTATCCTCACATTCATTCACTCAGTGCGTTAGATATATAATACTCGTATGGCTTGTCACATAGTCAAGGACTACTCAACATTTTGGTTTCTCGGTACTCAAATCCATGCAACGTAGTAGGCTAGGAACTAGACTTCTATCGCACTCAACAAGGGTAAAGCAAATCGAAACATCATGTAATCCCGGGCATATCGCACTCCCAAGTAAGCTTCCCCATATACCCCCGCATTACGAGTACACTTTGAAACCTACGAATATCAACGATCCCTTTGCATACGTCATCCGCAGTAGAGCACATCCCAGAACTGTTCTTACAACTCCCGTCTGAAGTCATCTCGGTTGGGAGCTATTCTTGGCAGCCATCGCTAGTCATAGAATATCGTCGTTTGTCCTGTAACCTTCCTTCAACGGTTCCTTCAATCTAACTCGTAGTCACCTACTCTGTGTCACGAAGTACACTTATCCATTGTTGAAGCGACCACTTCCCATCACGGAATCATCATCGTCGAATCATGCGTTGTCGTCGAAAATCGTCATTGAACACCCTGGTTAGATATCAACCCGAGCCTTAACTCGAAAATATGAAGTTTTTACTCGAAGCAACTTCACATGCTTGAAGACCCAAAGCAACATGCAAATGACTTGGAGCAAACACATCGCTGACTCGAAGTCGCCTAGCAAGTCCTCATCACTAAACCATGCAAGCTCAAACCATGCATCATCAACCTTAACTACCACGATACATGCTCCACCAATCTGACACTTCACTCAAAACCATGCCCCCCTCAAACTGTCTTCTTACCGAATCAAGTCACCCCCATGGATCGGTACCGATCCATGGGCACTACCGATCCAACCCTTAGCATAATTTCTTTCCACTTTGTGCAACTCCAAGTAAGCATACACACATAGCTCGAAGCGAACCTCGAAGTAACTCTCCTTCTAGCCCGGAGCATGGCTCATGACCGGTCCCACACTTAAAGTTTTCCCACCTTCTTCATGCAACCTATGCATACACACTAGCGACCTGAAGCAGACCATCATATAACTCAAAGCAAATCCAAGGCTCGAAGCATTCCTCTACCGATCCATCAGTACCGAACTATCTTCGTTTGCCCATAAGACGAGCAAATGAACTCCAAATGACTTGAAACTTAACATGTAGCTTTAGGGTGTCCTCCTAGACCTACACTATGGATTACAAGTCAATTGGACAACATGACCTTCATGGGTCATCACTAATTCAAGACTTGTTCCTAGAACTAAATTATCACTCGATCGGCGTTTTCAACCATTCAAACATCATACATTCAAGAAATCATTATATACAATATATCATAATAAGCATACATCCATACACATCAAAGTCAAGCCTAAATCGAAGGGTAGAAACTTGATAGACTATAAGAATAGAAAGAAGATCCATAAGAACACAATTTCACAAATCTTTTCCATATCATTTGAAATTTACATATGTGATTAGTTAAGGTTTAAAACACGTTTTAGTATCTAAAAATCATTTAAAACATCATTTTAAGGTGTATAATGAATAATTAGCAAGTGAGAGGTCCTAACCACTCACCTAAATCCAAAGCAAACCAAAATGGGAATCCAAGACGAATAGCAAATCCAAGATATCGCCAATAGAAAATCTCCAATCCAAATGCTAATCTCGCTAATCCTCTCCGTAATGGCAAGTTTTGTCTAATTAAAGTAAGGTTTATAGTGGTTTTTAGGCTAGAGAATGCTAATGGTGGCTCTCTAACTATATTCGGAAGTGTGAAAGTGAGAAGGAGAAGTCTCATCAGCCCCCTTTGGGTGCTAATCCTGAAATGGGCTTTGGGCCTAACGTTTAACTCACTAATTACCCATTAAGCTATTCAAAATAAAGTGAAACTTCAACCAGCCATAAATCTCAATTAGTAAGTCTATTTTCCTATTATGACTACTCTATGGGAAGAGAAACCATCATCCCGATCTAATGGAATTGGTTTTAGACTCCAAATTGGCTTCTATCAAAAGTTATAGGCCATACAAGTTTTTCAGGGTCAAATTCATCCAGTAAAAATTCTAAGGATGGAAATGTCTTTAGTTTTCATTTTTCAAAGTTATATAATCATACTACCCTAAATAAAAATAATATTAATATTTTACGATTCTTCGATACATAAAATATGGGTCGTTACAATGGCATTGAGGAAAGGAGCTCAAAGCAAGAAAAATTAGAAGAGGTCAAGAAGGGAAAGACCTAGCCAAATTATAAGCTAAGCAATTCAAATCGGTACCGATCTGATCAGATCTATCAAATCGGTACTGACCTGAATTGATATGGCCATTTCTGGCCAAACTTCCGGGGGACGATAAGAAGGCCCTAGATGTCATGCTGAAGGTGTTCGTTTATTCGTTTGACGTTCGGTTGTGACGTGGTAGCACAATGAAGGATGATGACTATGGAATGAAGCAATGTTGAGGTGCTTCAATGAAATGACTTTGGGACTTTGATATGCCAACCCTACGACTTATGTGAATGTCTAAGGAGGTTTTGATGAGGATGAATCTAAGGATGAAGGTCATGAGAATCTAAAAGGGCGAGTTCAAATGAGAATAGCTTGTGACTAGATCGAAGAATGAGTTCTACTATGGACAAATGGGTACGATAGAATGATGATGGGTTCAGTGACGTGTGCAAAGGGGTTGTTGACACTCGAAGATTTCTAGAGGGTGCTTGTGTTGCAAGGGTATGTGGGGATGTCCACCTAGATTTATGCAGGATCTGGATCCTTATGCGGATGGATTGCCCTAGACCATATATGGATGGTCCATCCCTGATGGTAGATCAGTGGGAAATGAGTACTAAGAAACTATTGGTCTTTGGCTTATGCGAATGTCGTTTAAGCCGTCTTATATCCAAAGTACATTGAGTGGTGGTGAAGATTTCTTAATGGATTCTATATTTGATATGATTGCTTTTCTTGTTGTCTAGCACCCTAGAGATGTCACATGATGTCACTCTAGGGACTTTAGGGTTTATGCTCTGATTTTTTTTAATCTCAGGTGCTCTTAAATGAGTAGAATAGATAGTAGGTTTAGGTGGCACATGGTGGTTGTGCGGAGGATGAGCAGTCTGTTTGTGTAAACTTTATTACTATATTGTATAACTCTGTGGATCTATGCTCTAATATTTGGTTCACTTTGTTATTACTGTCTCTCCTGTTTTATATCCATGATGACTATTATATTTTATTCGATGTGATGTGAGATATACGATAAGTTCTATGATGTTTTATTTGCTTTACAACCCTAGACAACTATCTTGCATCGTCCGAGCACCATAGCAGTGCAAGTACCATTCATATTGGGTGTCGAAGGTGTAGGGTAGTTTTCACGCTAAGTGTGATAGATGTATGGTGTTATAGTTGTGTTGGGATAATTAAATACTTCATGATTGTTATTTGGTAAATTGTTGGAGTTCCAGGACAGTTCATCGAATTGTCTTTGGAGGCATTCATCTAACGGCGGATCATCAGTGATATGAACTCAAGCACGGAAGGTAGTTGGTGGTCGCAAGGTCATCATGCCATGAAGCAAGACATTAGGGCAGCGAAGGACGAAATAATGGTTTGTGAAGTAAAGAGGTGGGATGAATTTCCCTTAGGGGTTTCCGCCTCATCAAGGTTTGGGTTGACATCTTGGAAGAATTTTAGTCGACTGTATTTGGGGTCAGTCGACTTAATGAATTCAAATCTTACAGGGCTTTAAAGAAATAAGAAAATAGGCTAAAATATCCTGGTTAAGTCGACTTAACCATAATCCAATCAACTGAAATTGGTGGCAGTCGACTGGATTTGCAACGTCGGACTTCTTATTTTCTTAAGCGTGTGATGTTCGGGCGAGGTTGGGATGGCTCAGAATAAGGTGGAACTTATGTGATACCTTCATACTATACATATGAGATGTGATCCATGAGACATGACGATGGTATGAATCACCAGGCAGGGTTTTACTTGTATATTGACTCTCATGACAAGACATACTTATGAATAGGAAACGATCGTTTTATATGGCTTTAGAGGGTCAACTTGATCCGTGAAAGCACTTTATATGGGATATACCTGTTATCCATATATGATATGGATATATAGTGATTATATTAGTAATCCATCATACTTAGAAGAATCGCACGACTTGTATATGGGATCCTAGAGCATGTTCGAAGAGAGATGGCAATGGCCATCTAAAATAGGTCACATATCACCCATGCCTGATGTAGAGGTCGAGGTGGGATCTACACGAGTTTATTGCATTATGATGCGACTTGGAGTTTATGATATATTTAGACACTAGCTTATTTCTCTAACGAGTAGTCAATGGAAGGTCAATCACGTAGGATGTCTTAAGGACACCACCCTCCGCTAATTGGCATGAACATCGTATTGTACACAATTCGTGTAATATCATTTATTAGATGATTTGTGACTTTCATTGTGATAGGAACTTCCAATTCTCTGGCAAATATAGCCTTTTTGATCATTTATTCACATGTACTCACGGCTGCATTCAAGTAATGTTGTAACATCCCCTAAATACGACAATGTTAGTGGTATCCATAATATCAGAAGCACTTGAGTATGAAACAAAATCATAGATTTCCAAAAAAACATTTTACTGATTACATTTCAAAACATATGCTTCACATTCAAATTACATAATCTCATAATCGTTTCCCAGGTTCAGATAAAATATAATTATTACATAAATACGCCAAGAGCGACATATGATGATGCCCCCTTGGTTGACCAGAGTGCTATATAGACATAACTATCTTAATTCCTCTATAGCTATCAGTCAGCCACCTGCTCGTCTTCGGAAGCTTTATTCGTCAATCTACTAAAATCTGTAAAGCCTCAACCCTCAGCCTACTCAAATCAATTTTGAGCACCCGAGAGTTTAAGGGAAAAAACATAAACTTCGAGTTAGACATAAAGCTTGGTGTGAATAATACTATACATCTCGGTTATTTGATATTAAGTGAGACCACGCCGCTTTGGAACATGTTTCCCCTCACTAATATCCTTTTAAAACATATCTTTTACAAATCAAAATCCTGCAACCAAAACTGGTTAAAACTGTAAAGCGTTATTATCTAAACATACATATCAGGTAATAAATGGACTTTCTGTCCGAACACTATAGTTTTATTTGGCTAACTACTAACCTTCGGCTGACTCGGGCCTACCAAACAATATAACAAAATAATTTAACATTTGTTAGACACTCCTCTTCTAGGCGATCTGTTCTTAACTATCTGTTAAATACTTCTCTTCTGGACGGTCTGTCCCTAACTTAACATCTCCTGGGGTCACCTGATCCTAATGGTTTTGCGGGCTCACCATAACCTATCTGTATACAAATATATTCCCTTCTGTGTGTAACCATAATTTTAGTCTTACCTGTGACAAAGCCCTATACACTGGAATTTTGGACTAAATTAGCTAGGGCTAATAGCTAATGTATAGGGCGCGACCCTATACAAGTCCTATATGGTATTCTAATATCTGAGTCATTTTACTTAGGGATACCTTCCCAAAATTTTCCTTGAAAACCTTTTTAACTGAAATTGATTTAAAACCTTTTAAACCAAACTTAAACAAGAAAATTATATAATCTCCATGCTTTACTCAAAATCACCTTGCCATGTCATATATATACTTTACCCAAATGTTAGTTGTTGAAAATGTATAAACCTTTGAAAGTATCTCTTTTGAATATATTGAAAGTTCCCCTTTCGAAACCAAGTAAAATTCTTTATTCAAGCTAGGTCGAAAGGCCAAAACCTTCCTTTCGAAACCACTCGTAGAAACCTTTCGAAACCATTGAAAAGCCTTCCTTTCGAAAGCTTTAAAACCTTAGACATCTTTCTTTTAAAACACTTTAAAACCGCCTCTCGAAAACATTGGAAAAACCATTCCTCTTAGACCTTTCGAAACCACTGGAAAACCTTCCTTCAAAACCTTTCGAAATCATTGGGGAACCACCCCTTCGAAACCTTCATTTAAAACCCTTTCGAAAGCAATAAAACATTAAACCTTTCGAAAGACTTTGGGTTCAATTAAAATACATGGAAACCTTTCGAAACCATTCAAAATTTACCCCTTCGAAACCTTTGTATACCGTTTCGGTCGAAACCATTTGGATTATGCCTTCAAGTAGAGCAAAAGGATCTGAAACCCGTTAGAGTCGAAAGTATTCCTTTCGAAAGCTATTCCTAAGTAAAGAAGTGATGATGTCGAAACCACCCTTCCGAAAGCATTGGAGAAGTGGCCAAGTTTAAAAGCAAAGTATACCTTCCGAAACCATTGACTTCGAAAGGTAAGAAAACGGCAACTAAAGGGCCTCTACCTAGTCGAAACCCTATATTTAAAAACAAAGGCGCAACCTCCTTAAAACCATTTCTTTAAACTATTTGACCCAGTCGAAAGCCAACCAAGTCGAAAGCAACATAGTCGAAAGCAAAGCAGGTGCATTTTCAATTTAAAACAAAGGCATGCTTCAACCCTGTCGGAACCATATGTTTCGACTCTATACCTTCCGCCTTCATCCAATTCGCTACGTACCAAGTATATTGATACCATGCACATTGGTTTCGAAAGCAATGATGGCAAAACGTCTTGGTCGGAACCTCTGGTGCCGAAAGTGGCGAAACAGGCTAAAAACAAGTATATTTTGTCTTTAACTTAAAAAAGAAATACGTTTTGACTAACCTGCTACATTTGTCAAATTTTCATTGATTACTAATTTTCTTTTCTTCAAAAGTGATGCTAAGACTTCAGAAATAAACAATAATTTTATTTTATAAAATACCCCTTCTCCTTTTATAAATATATAAAATATTTAAGTCCCATACCTCAAATAATTTTATATATTCATTAAAACACTTAGGAAAATTCTACAAAATTCTATAAAATCATTTTTAATATGTTTCCTAACATATATTAATTTCAGACCCAAATAATTAATTATTTAGCCGTAAATAATTTATAACCCAAATAATCATTTTCTACACTAGAAAATTTATATAAAATCCACCATAATTCAGAAAATTATGAAAATTGAAACCCATCTCTAAAATATCATTTATGATCTTAATCTAAAATCGCAAGGCATTTGGATGTCATTTAATAGGGTTTTCTTATCAAAACATATCATAAAATTTGTATAAACAAGTATAAATCATCAACAAGCATATATACACATTTAATCATTCAAAAACATGGCATAAACTTGCAAAACACTTCATATTTAACTTAAAACCGAAAACATTTAGGAAAATGAGATGTAGTCATTATTCACCTTAGCTTTAGATTAAGGATTTGAGATTTGAATAGCTTTTGATTTGATTAATCTTCTTTCTCTAGTTCTATAAAATGGTGGCGTGCCTCTTTGTTTTTAATTTGCAAATGAGAGTGAATTAAGGAATACACGACTAAGGGGTTTAAGGTTTAGGGTATAAGGATTTTCCTTATTCCCATTTTGCCCCTGCCTACTCACTAACCCTTTATCTATTTTATTTCATGTTATCTCATTTTGATTTACTCATTAACATAGCACGGCTAACCCTATTAATCACAAATCTCAATCCATTAATCACTTTACATTATTTTATTTTATTTAGCTAATTAAATTTCCTAAATAATGTTACTAAAAATACCGGGTGTTACAATCTCCCCTCCTTAAAGAATTTCGTCCTCGAAATTATGATAAGGTACACAACAAAATAATCAATGGTAAAACATAACATCAAACAAATCAGGATAAGCGTCTCTAATCCTGTTCTCAGTCTCCCAAGCACAGTCCTTATCATCGTCACTCCACTGGACCTTTACTAATCTGACTGTCTTATTCCTCAACTTCTTCTCATCTCTCGCGGCTATCCGGATAGGCTTCCTAACTATAGTCATGTCTGATTCCACTACTAAATCTTCCAACACAGTCGGTGCTATAGTAGTGTCTGGATCCCTAACACACTTCCTCAGATGAGATACATGGAATACATCGTGGATTCCTACCAAACTACTCGGTAACTCTACTTTATACGCGAGTTTCCCGATCCTTTCTATAGTAGGAAACGGTCCTACGAATCTCGGTGCTAACTTCCCTGTCTTCCCGAACCTGATAACACCTTTCATCGGTGGTACTTTGACGAAAAAAAGATCCCCGTCAGAGAATTCTAAATCTTTCCATCTTCTATCTACATAGCTCTTCTGCCTAGACCGAGCTTCCTTCATTCTCGCCCTTATCAGCTCAATCTTTTATACTGCTTCTTTTACCAAATCGGGACCAAGGATCAATCTATCTCCGGTCTCTAACCAACATGCAAGGGATTTGCATGGTCTTCCATACAAAGCCTCAAACGGTGCCATCCCTATACTAGTCTGATAACTATTGTTATATGAAAACTCGACTAGGTGTAGATGGTCTTCCCATGATCCCCCGAAGTCTAATACACAAGCTCTTGACAAGTCTTCCAAGATCTTGCTAACTCTTTCCGCTTGCCCATCTGTCTGCGGATGGTAAGCGGTACTCATCTTGAGCTTGGTTCCTAAACTCTCCTGTAGGCTCTTCCAGAATTCGCTAGTGAATAAAGAATCTCTATCACTAACAATACTACTAGAAATTCCATGTAGTCTAACCACATTCTTCATAAATAACTTAGTCAATACAAGTACCGTCCTATTTGAATTAGCGGGAATGAAATGGGCACTCTTGGTCAATCTATCCACTATGACCCATATACTTTCATTTCCTCTATTAGATCTCGGCAACCCATTCTAGTATAGAGGAGGAACACGAGACGCACTTGCGGATTGTACTTGAAGTGTTGAGGAGGCACAAGTTGAAAGTGAAGTTTATAAAATGTCACTTTTGGAGAAGGGAAGTGAGATTCTTGGGTCATGTCATCTATAAACAGGGTATCACAGTAGATCCTGCCAAGGTGGCAGTGGTTTAGGATCTGAACCAACCAAAGAATGCTACAAATGTGAGGAGTTTCCTAGATTGACGAGATATTATAGATGTTTTATCAAGGACTTCTGGAAGGTAGCAACACCGTTGACCGATTTGACGAAGATGTATCAAACTTTTGTTTGGGACGCGAAGTGTGAGCATGCATTTATAAGTCTGAAGGAGACGTTGATGAGTGCACCAATATTGACCATTTCGAGTAGGAATGAGGAGTTGACAGTATACACAGACGCATGTGATACTGGATTAGGTGCGGTATTAATGCGGAAGGGAAAAGTTGTCGGCTACGCTAGTCAATAACTGAAGCCGAATGAGAGGAAGTATTCAACTCATTAGTTGACGGCGATAGTCTTTGCTTTGAAGATTTGGTGGCACTACTTACTAGGTTCGAGCTATTCACGGACCATAAATCCTTAAAGTACCTTTTCTCCCAGAAGGATCTCAACCTTCGTCAGTAGTGGTGGTTGGAATTCTTGATCTCTTACGACTTTGGCATTTCCTATACGCCTAGTAAGGGAAATGCGGTTAATGATGCATTGGGTAGAATACATGCTAGTTTGGGAGCGGTGTTCATAGAGTGGAAGTAGTTGGAGTATATTGCCGGCATGACTTCGGACCTCATTGTAAGTTAGAGCCAGAGATGTTGGCAAGTTTGACGATCAGACCTACTTTGGGTAAGTGGATCGGTACTAGTCAGAGGCGGGATGCTAGACTAGCAGAGATCATGGTAAAAATAAAAGGAGAAGTAGAGTCTGAAGATGTGAAGCAATACGAACTTGACCGAGAAGGTTGGCTCCATAAGAATGTGAGACTATTTGTCCCTGATGTTAATGGACTGCGAGATAAGGTGCTATGAGAGTGTCACCATTCTAGGTTGACTATACATCCTGGCGGTAATAAAATGTACCATGATATAAAGCAGACCTACTATTGGAAGGGGATGAAGAAGGATGTTAGAACATTCATATCGAAGTGTATGAACTGCCAATTGGTGAAGGCAAAGCAAAAGAAGCCAATTGGGTTATTGTAACTTTAAAGTTCCTGAATGGAAGTGGAAGCAAGTATCGATGGATTTTATTGATGGACTGCCGAGGACTCAAGAAGGGTACGACAACATTTGGGTCATAGTCGATCGATTGACCAAGAGCACTAGATCGATACCCGTTAAGTCAAGTAGAATGACAGCCAAACTAGACGAATTGTATGTGAAATGGGTTGTACTATTCGATGGTGTGCCGAAGGGCATTGTGAGTGATCGAGACCCTTTGTTCACTAGTGGGTTTTGGAAAAGCTTACAAGAGGCGTTGGGGACCGAGCTACATCTCAGTACAGCTTACCACCTATAAGTAGATGGGCAGACCAAGAGAGTAAATAATATATTGGAGGATCTCTTGCATGCTTGCATTCTTGATTTTGGAGGCTCATGGGATAATCACTTGCGTTTGGTAGAATTCACATACAACAATAGCTATCAGTCTAGTATCAGTATGACACAATATGAAGCATTGTATGGCCGATCATGCAGCGCTCCTTCATGTTGGTGGGAAGCGGGCGAAAAACTGATACTTGGGCTAGACATAATTGGAGAAACCTCGGAGAAGATAGAGGTCATTCGACAACGAATAAAGCTGCTCAGGATAGGCAGAAGAGCTACGTTGATAGAAGACGTAGAGATTTGGAATTTTTTATTAGTGATATGGTGTTTGTGAAGATTTCTCCTTTGAAGAATGTTATTCGATTCAAGGGGAGGCTGGCGCCAAGATTCATAGGTCATTTTTCGTTGCAGAGAGGATTAGGATCCTAGCATATAGGGTCGACTTACCTTAGAAGATAGCGGGTGTGCGCAATGTCTTCCATGTTCTCATCTATGGAAGTTTGTGCATGACTCGGGCGTAATGATTTACCAAATCAACTTGATGATATCGAGATTGAACCAGAAGCTTCAGGACCTCGTAGGCCCATTTGTATTATCGGACGCAATACGAAATAGCTTAGGAGGAAGACAGTGGAGCTAGTGAAGGTTTAATAGGGTGAAAGTAAAGACGATTGCACATAGGAAACCGAGGAGAGCATGAGGTCCACATATCCAGAGCTCTTTGTATGGTAAGGCCTACTGTTTATCATATTTACTTTCACCTTTAATATCATATAGGGTAGTTTAGTATCTCGCATGCTAGGATAGGCTTACCTACACTAATGATTGCATGGCTGTTTGTTTGATATATATAATGGTTGCATATGTTGTTAGGCATGCAGGGTAACTATGTTTGACTTATCTGGGGATTTCAGGGGTGAAACTCCTAAAGGAGGGGAGAGTGTAACAACCCGTATTTTACGTATCAGAGGATCATAAAATATTTTTATTTTATTCATATTAGATCGTATGAATCTAAAATTTTAGAAAGTGACTCCGAGGGACATTTTCCACACCTACGATTTTTGCCAAATTTCTATGAGACCATTTTGACCTTGAAAATCTTGTATTGACTACAAATTTTGATAGGAGCTGAGTTAAGGTCCCAGACCACTTCCATCACTTCAGGATGATCGTTTCTCATTTTGTAAAGTGGACATAATTGAAAAACGGGATTACTATTTGAAAGTTAAAGCTGTTTTAAGTTTGTCTGCTACTGGCCTGCATTAGTAGGTAATTAACTAAGCCCATACTTAGGCCCACTAATTTATCTTGAAAATTATGCTAAAGGGAGGCTATAGGAACTGATCTAAGTCATTTCCATCTTTGCCAAAATAGTTCTAAATCTCCATTAACCATGATTTCATCAAAAATCCTACCTTTTCCTTACTAATTTAGCCTAGATCATAATTAGAGGGGTAATTAGCATAGAGGAACTTGAGATTGTCATTTTGGCTTATTTGCATTCCTCTCCTTTGTTGTCCACTTCAGATCTTAATGGAGAAATTAGTATTTTAGGTATTTGTTGAGTGGTTCTTGACCTCTCACTCTACTATGCATGTTTATATAGCTAAAATGATGTTTTAACATGATTTTGACCCTAAATTGTTTTCTAACTTTAATCACATTTTAACATACGTTTATGGCCGAAATTAAAGTTTTATATGGCTTTGCAATCCTTTTTGTTCATATTCATATGCTTGTTTAAAAGTTAGATTTAGATTTGCTTGATTATCATGTTCTTATTATTGCATGTATGAATAATAAGAATATGATATTCCATGTTGGTATGCTATGCTTTAATATGGTTTGCTAGTGCTTTTAGGTAGTTAGGAAAGAGGCTGGCGAATTTGGAAAACTAAAGGCAAAGATGGTCGGAATTAGATGAAACTTGGAGGAGTGGCTTTGGAGCATGGAAAGAGCCCAAGATTCAAGTCGCATGAAAATTGGAGCTAAGTAGAGGACTCAGTGCCGAGATCTTTCACTTAGTACTGAAAGCTTTTTGTTGGGGAAAACACTCGGTGGAAGTTTGGTTCTTCAAGTAAAGGCTAGGGGTGATGAGTACAAGTCAAATACTAAAATTTGGCTAAGTATTGGACCAAGCATCGAGAACTTCTGGAGTCAATACTGAGAGCTTTTGGAGTTAGCATTTGGGGCTTGGAGTTGATGCTGAGAGCTTTTGTGAGGAGTAGTCGGAGTCCTAGCACTTAGAAGATGGAGCTCTGGAAGAGAAGGAAGATACTTAGCCAAATTTTGGCTAAGTACACCATTTGGTACCGAGAGGTCTGGTCAGTACCAAGAGGTCGAGTTTTGTTGGGATGGGGTGAAACTTCTATGAGGGGAAGTGTAGGCTCTACAGGTCATGCTGAAGGTGTTTGTTTGTTCACTTTGGGTTTGATGGCGATATAGTAGCACGATGATCGCTCCGAGACTTCATTGATGGTAACTCAACGGCGAATGGAGTTAGGTTCCGATGATGGTGGCTCGATGTTGATTGTGAGAATGTTTGTCCATAAAGGGTGAGTTATAGGAAGGGTGACCCGTGGATAGAAGTTGAATGGTTCTATCGTGGATTGAAGGAATGTGGAATGGTTCCTTGAGAATAATGGAAGGTAGGTAGAGCAAGGAAATGGCTCAGATATGCGTGCTAAGGGATCATTGGTACTCGGACTGTTTTTCGATGTACTCAAAAGAAAGGGTATTGTGGGAACGCTCATGGGTACTTTGTTCGGCTACTCAAGTCGATTATTTGGATCCATATACCTTGGACCGGTGGATTTTGGTCTAGTATCAGCTTTGGGCTAGAGGCAGGTACATTGAAAACTGGGATTTCCATTAGTCCCTGGAAGGGGAAAAGCCTATGAGTTATCATATATCTAGAGCACATTGAGTGACACTGAGGAATGTTTGATGGTGCTATGGTTGCTTTGATTATTCTCTTCTCTGATGTCACTAGAGATAAGTATTGGAGATAGAGATACATGGACACCCGTCATCATACTTAATTTCCAGTGTACCTTTATGATATTCATAGAGTATCATATTATGTTCGTTATGTGCTAACTCTTTGGTTGTTGGGACATTTTAGGTATGGTTCGTATACCCTTGTTCCTTACTATATCGACTTGTATAGTATTTTTAGATTCATTTACCGCTCACACCATGTTGTTGTTTGATCCAAGGTATTATTCTTTGCTTCTTATTATCTTAGGTGCCCTTAAGTAAGTAGACTAGATAGCAAGTCTAGGTGCGATGCAGTAGCTGCGTATGGGATGAGCTGGATTGAGCTATCTCGTATTATATATATGGGTTTCTATGCTTATTCTACTGTGCAAAACTATAGAGCCTTGACAGTGTCTGCTTATTACCATTGCTATAAGACAGTTATTTGAGTTTATTCCCGTTTTGTATAAACTCTATTACTTTATTGTATAACTCTATGGATCTGTACTCTGATATTTGGTTCACTTAGTTATTATTGTCTCTCCTATTTTATATTAATGATGTATATTATATTGTATTCCATGCGCTATGAGATATACGACAGGTTCTATGAATTGTTTTCTTTTATTTTAACCCTTGATGATTGTCCTACATCGGCCGGGCACCGCAGCAGCGCACTATTTAGTTATATTGGGTGTTGGTGTTGTAGGACGGTTGTCACATCTATTGTCATGTAAATCTCATCATTTATATATAGGCACGTCAAACCATGTACACCAATTATGTTTCACATGCACGTACATACCTATGTGTATACGATACACATATTATATTATAAAATGTAAATTTAAAATAAATAAAACTTTATTTATAAAATTAAATAACATATTGGTTTTATTTGAAACAAATTTAGATAAGATCTAAATAAACTTAGGCTTCATAGGCCCAATAAGATCCAAATGGAATTTTTTTTGAAATTTACCCATTTAGTCCATTGCATGCTGGCCTAAATCCAACAATGGTGTAAGAGCCTAATAGCCTGTGTGGTCTAAATTAGTCATGTTAGGGTTAAGTAATTAAGCTTATAACCCAATTAGCAGGGTGTCTAGAAAGGCAGTGTCTAGGTTTAGGTTTGGGTAATAATGTACCATGCCCTACCCAACTATCGGTTTGGCCTGAAAAGTTATGTGAGCCAAAGGTTGCCCCCAATAGAAAAGGTCTAATTTGAATTGTGCCTTTGGCTAATTTTCAAAATAGTTTTGAAAATTAATAAAATGTTATAATATAGTTTTTCAAAATGTTTGAAAACATTATAAAATAGATTTCAAAATGTTATAATATAGTTTTTCAAAATGTGTATCCCGTGAGGAACAAATCTGATGTCCATGAGAAATTTATTTAATATAAGAATAAGGTAGAAAACCAGACGAACCGTAATATTAAAATTCTTCGATTCTATCCAGTATGTGAGTATGTTGGACAAAAATTCCAACAATACTTAAAAGATAATGGGATTATCTCTCAGGTTTCTCCACCATATACTCTGCAATACAACGGTGTATCAGAGTGTAATAATCAAACCCTATTAGAAATGGTTTGTTTCATGATGAGTAAGGCTGAGTTAGTTGTGTCGTAATGGGGATATGCATTGGAAACCCAGTGCATATGTTGAACTTATTGTTGACTAAATCTGTTCCTAAAGCACCATATGAGATGTGGTGTAGGAAGAAAACCCAGCTCAAGTATTTGAAGGTGCGGGGTTGTCCGACCTTCATTAAGAACGTTGGTCCAAATAAACTCGAGGCAAGATTAGTATTGTGTAAATTTATAGGATATCCTAGAAACTCGATGGGATATATATTCTACAATAACGAGGAACAAATGGTCATTGTTTCTTGACATGTTATCTTTTAAAAAGTCTAATTTCTATCAATAGAAATTGACAACGAGGTTGCAGATTTGGCTAAAATCCAAGAAGTTAACATTGAGGCTAAACCAGTGGGAGAACTAAGTTCTCCCATATTCAAAAATAAGCAACCTATTAGAAGGTCTAGTAGGAAATTTCTTGCACTAGAGAGATAGTATGGTTTTCTCATGGATGGAGGGAAGGAGGAATGTGTTTTAGATGATAACACTCCTCTATCATTCCAATAAGCACGGTAGAGTAAAGACTCTGTACTTTGGCTTGAAGCGATGGAATCTGGATGGATTCCATGTATGAAAACAAAGTGTAGACTTTGTCTGACGTACCCGAAGGGATAAAATCCATTGGCTTCAAATGGATTTTTAAGAAAAAACTAAATGAGATGGATAAGTAGAGACTTATAAGTCTGGACTAGCTGCGAAAGGTATTGACTATGACGAGACCTTTTCGCCCGTAGTCATGCTTAAGTCCATTCGGATTATGCTGGCCATTGCTGCATTCTATAACTATGAAATATGACAAATGGATGTAAAGATGGCATTTCTAAATGGTGATTTAAAAGAGACCGTCTACATGTGAAAGCCCGAGGGTTTTGTAGTCACTAGGAGTGAGGGCAAGGCTTGCATGTTTTTAAAGTCCATTTATGGACTTCAACAAGCTTCAAAAAGTTGGAACAAGTATTTTGATAAGGTAATTAAATAGTTTGGTTTTTATCAAAACACAGGGAAGGCGTGTGTATACCAAAAGAAATAGGGCAACACTATTGTATTCTTAGACCTATACATTGATGATCTTCTGTTAATTGGTAATGGTGTCTTGTTATGGCAATCAGTAAAAGCTTGGCTTTTTAAAAACTTCTCCATGATGGATTTAGGAGAAGTAGCTATATACTGGGTATAAAGATCTATTGAGATAGATCTAAAAGGTTGTTGGGATTGTTCTGATCCCTGTACATGGATACCATACAGAAAAGGTTCAATATGGAGAATTCCAAGTATGGAAATGTTCCAATGCAATATGGTATTGTCCTTTCTAAAAAGGATGCTCCTCATATTGATGAGGAGAAAGAGCATATGAAGAGGATTCCATATGCTTCAGCTATAGGTTCCATAATGTACGCCATGTTATATACTATACTGGATGTGGCGTACGCATTGGAATTCGTAAGCTGATACTAGTCTAATCTTGGAGAAAAATATTGACAGCTGTAAAATGTATAGTGAAGTATTTAATAAATTCTTGGGATTTATTCCTAATATACGGGAATG
Source organism: Allium fistulosum (assembly GCA_030737815.1). Taxonomy (NCBI): domain Eukaryota; kingdom Viridiplantae; phylum Streptophyta; class Magnoliopsida; order Asparagales; family Amaryllidaceae; genus Allium; species Allium fistulosum. The sequence goes on along the minus strand of CM060902.1, from coordinate 788,902,585 downwards.
AAGACCTCCTTATGAAAGGGTATGTCGGCTCTAGATTTCAGAATGAGATCAATGATAGTAAGTCAGTATTGGGTTATTTTTTTACACTTAACAGTGAGGCTGTCAGTTGGAAGAGTTCCAAACTAGAAACGATAGATTATTCCACGATGGAGGCCAAGTATATCACCCATGTAATAAAAGGTGATTTCTTTCTATTATATGCTTTTTATAATATGGTATAATTAGTTAATTATTAATTTAACTAAATTTAATTGAAAATTCATAAATGGTGTATTTGTGATAGTAATTATAAATAATTGTAATTATGACTATTTGTTCACAATATAATAAACACATCATTTTACATATTCCAAGTCAAGATTTATTGAGACAAAATATTGATGCATCCATTGAGACTAGAGTATGTAACGCTCCCTAAATTTTAGGCAATGTATTACTCATGACTGTCGGGGGGAACCAAAGGGTTACGTGCTGATAGTTATTGAATAACCATGGAATAACTTATTCGATAGTTTTCTATCGGTCAATATAACTAAGGTCAAACTAAAATATCGATGTGACAATATTACATAGTTTTTTTGACTTGAGAATACTATCGATTGTCAATATAAATGCTCTACTTTCATTACAGTCGTGGAAAGATGTCCATCGAACGAATATAGTTAGGTCGAGTGGAAGTACTGCAAGTGAAACACTATTCAAGAGAGGATTCATCTCCTCAGTTATATGTGGTTAGTATCACGGTCAACTGAAGTTAACTTAGAGTCAAAATTTCTGGCAAGAGTAGTTCGGTTAATAATTATTATTATTGAACCAAGGACTTTGTGTTTGGACTATAAAGTTGAATATAGACATATTGGAATTTTGTCCGTTACCAAATTCCATAAGTCCTAATGTGGTATAGTTTTGACAAAGAGAAATGGTGTAAATAATTGTCACAACTGGGTAACGGTTAAATAAGTAGATTTGGATTTTACTGAAGCCAAGTTATAAATTTTTCCATAATGTCACCCCACCTACTAAGTGACCCATAAATGTTAATATTTGGATTGTTCGATATTAATCGCTGACCAAAATTATACCTAAGAGTCACACAACTAAAACGTTGAATACTCCTGTTAACACCTGATTTAATTAAATATTAAATAGTGTATATTTAATAGTTATAAATACACTAATCAATATATGATATCGATACGCATTTGATTTGGATTTAAACGTGTTAATTTTCGACCGAACTTGAAGTAACTTTGAGGCCCACTGAGGGGCTTGTTATAGCAGGCTATGAATAGCCTAAGGAGGCCGACCATATGATTGCTAAGGAGGGTTGGAATTTTGAATTCAAAGAGCTGAATTTGTATGAGAGAAAGGTTGTGACGATCCACCTTTCTCGATGCACGAAAATCGACACAAATACGCCACTGTATAATATGCCGACGATCGAGTGCCGGAAAAGAGATTGCTGAGGGAAAAGAAAGAAGATAGAATAAAGAAGGAACTAAAACAAATAACAGAATCTCACAATCGCAGCGGAACAAAATATAATAGATAATAACTGATCTTTACATAAAAAGAAACTATATCTATTTTATACATTACATCATCAGAGTACAACACAATCAATAGCAAATACTGGACAGTTATATTAACTTATCCCCACAAAAGCTGACTACACAGCTTATACTGCACAGCGGAATATACATCAAGTACGAGTGATACGTCTCGCCATCCAGCTCGTCTCCTGAGCTCCACAACATCCTATCATGTATTTATAATACTCGGTCTGACCCGAGCACTATAATAAAATAACACCCGAGTCAGTCAAGAATACCAGCATGAGAAAACACACTCAATTGAATTATTAAAGTTTCAAAACCCTTTGAAAAACAAAGGTATCTCGTAAGACCACGCCACAAATAAACATGTCAGGTTTTTACCTTACGATAACCAAACCATTTCTTATCAAAATCCTTTGATATTATAATAGTGTCTAAATACAAGTACTTATTCAAAATAGCCGAAATTGTTACATTCATTAAATTCTAGCAATACTAGGCTCTACAATCAAAATCGTAAAGGGCACGTATGGAGAATGGATTTCCAACTAATGACTAGGCACTGGGGTACCACCTGTCACAGTACCTGGTCTAAATCAGCATATCGAGGATCCACCATGATCCTCTGCAATACAAGACCGGAGCTACCCCTTACTGGATAGTCCGAATAAGATCACCCCGCGATTGGGATCAGCAACCGCCCACACAGCCGAATAAAAAGGGACATCTAGAAAGGGATGACCTTACCCTAATTGGTTGCTAGCCACTTAACCTTGCTGCATATCCCCTGATTTTCAATCATTCCCGGTTGATGAGGCTCGAGGCTAAGCGTTACCTTTTTAGATCACATCTCACTTAGAATGCTCATCGTCCTCCTGACGATATTCTGAAAGCATTCATCCATACAAGTCCGTTCTGGGTCCGAACGGAACCGAAGGCACTATTCCTACTACATCCATTTTGGAATCACCCTCAAAATTAGTAGCGATTAGCCCTTGCATTTCACTGCTCCATCTTCGACACCAAGCTCTTGTCTTCATCACGAAAACGTACTCGTTGGATCGAAGTGGTTTTCGGATCACAAATCCGATCCCGGTCTCTTCGAAACAACGTTCGCTATTTCCCGGTAAACTCAACCTCGGTTCTTTAGGAAATACACAGACGAATATAAGATCGGAGTTCATCTCCTAACCGCTAGTGGACGGATTTCCTTATAAACGTCCTAGAAGAACGAACGAGTTTATACGTACAGTATAGCACCTCGAACGGTAACTATACCATATAATTCCCATACCTCTTCTAGATATTTCCAAAGTCATATTTGGGTCTAGATTTGATAGTCGGTTATTTAACTATCAAATAAACAACCAATTCAACCAATTATTTTATTTCCACTGGAAACACCAAGCCTTAAAAAATTTTGATTTTTAAATAAATTAAATCACCTTCAAAAATATATACTTAAAACATTTAAAATAAAGCTACTTTAAATACTCTTTAATTTAAAATAATAGTTATGAAATTCTATACTAATTTTCCAAGTAAAACTTAAGCCAAAACTATTTTTAAGATAAACTATTAGATATAGTATAAATATTTAATAACCATCTTTTAAATCAAATACTAGTTAAACCTTTAAAAGAATCACTTCTATAATTAACTTAATAAATATTTACTTAAAAATATTAAAATGATTTAAATCAAAATTTCTCTAAAACATTCCTTTTAAACAACTTTTAAACTTCCAACTTATACATAAAAATCTCCTTTGAAAATATACTCGGCTTTACAGGGAAATACACTTTCCATTTCAGTATAGCCCATATAATCCTTTATAAATCCTGCTCGATTTATCCCAATTTAATTTACGTCCCAATCCCATAAATTTCTTTCAACACTTTAAAAATAAAACCACCTTTTATTTTTAAAATACATTTCCCATCTCCTTATAAATTCCCACCGTGAATTTATACTTTCAAATTTATCCACTGCTAAATATTTCACTTTTTTTTATAAACCCAGTTTATAAATTTCCATTTCTCATTTTCCTTCAAATCATAGTTTCCAAAACACTTAATCGATTTCAAACTGATTTCCTGAATTAAATTCCCTTTAAATTTATTACTCGATTTATCCAAATTCCCTATAATTATTTACTTAAAAATTTTCTTTTCATTTCCTTTAAAAACCCAATTCATTCTATTTTATATTTTTAAAATACCAAATTATATTCATCCAAACCATAGCACCGAATAAATTAATTTCCAATTCAATCTATCACAGGATATCACATATCATAGATATGAAAAATAATTACAATATTTTGAGGAATCCAGTTGGATCCCTCCAATCTGTTTCCCTGCATCCACAGATGTTAGCACAACAAATAAAATACCAAATCCCACTTTGAGGGGGACATCGCGGTATAAAGGGTCATCCGCTATTATGCGGGGCGCATAAGGTCTCATCCGCTATATAATGCGGGAATATCAATCACTCCAATATATATATATACTACTATATATAATATCATATCCAAACTGATAATAATATTCACATTCAACCAATCAATCAATAATTTAAATTTTAACTATTTAAATTATCTAGTCATCCAGATGTGAGTGAGATTAACTCACCTTGCGTCGGCGTTTCAATTTTAAATTAAATCGAGCCCGTTCGATTTAATCTAAAATTCTTGCTTGCTCCAAACGCCTATGGATCTTCTGCAGCGCGTAGATCGCTTCGCTGTGATTCCGACGCTTCCTGTTTCGTCGAATTCTGACCATGCATGCAAAAGATATGGGCTTTTAAACGTTTGAATATAATTTATATAAATTAATTACAAATTCTTTTATTTTATTTTTATAACCTTAGATCAGCCGTTCATTCAGAGATTCAAAATCGCCGCAAAACAGTTCTTCCCTCACGCAACGTCTCCAGGTCCAACGAACCCATCGTCGAATGCTTTGACCAACTATAACGCCCCCGTTGACCACTTAGTCCCCGATCAGCAACTACCCCCGCGTCGCCCTAGCCACCACGCGCCACCGTCAGCAACCACGGCGAGCTCGACTACCCAAATCCCAAGAAAAATGCATGCGAACGACAAACCTTCTCGATCTATTTCTGACCACCACGTCGTGTGATAGTTGATCCCCACCGTTGGATCTGTAGTACTCGACGAGTTCTTCGATTCTCTAGTCAGAACTTTAGGCTATAGGTGAGTGGATTTGCCAGAACTCGAGGAGAAAGGCAGGAGTTTATCGGCCATAGAAATTCTGAGTGGCGGCCGAGAAATATGAGACTAGGGTTTAACTGTGTTGAGTGTGTATATATATATACATTTATATATATTAATTTAATAATATTTTCACAAATTACCTAACTTTTCAAACGAATTCCTATTGAAACATGCCGACAGGAGTTTATAAGGTTTTACCCATATTTCGAACTCAATGGAATGTGTTTCTAGGCCCAAATCAATTGTATGTGGAAGATAGCCTTTTGAATCGATTTAGAATATTAAATTTTCGATATTTGTTTGAACACGTTTCTCACCCATACGAACAAACGGTAACACCAAACACTACGAAAGTTGAAATCCGATAATATTTAACTATTACGGGTCCAATGAACTGGTTTCGTCGAATTCCGAGACTGTGCCTCGGAAGGCTATTTTAACTCGTCGATTAAATCGAGCGATTTTCAAAATCGTCGAAATCATTTAAAATTTAACTTTTAAAACTTTACTAACTTAATTATAAATCATATAGAATTTATATTCACATTCGAAATCATCCTGATTCATTTTAAATCAAAATATGATTATTTATATTATTACTATATATTAAATTCCATTATTAAATTAATATAAATATTCCAATTTTAACTTATCGACTTTTAATTCCACCCAAAAGTCCAATACTAAAATTCAAATCCAACTACACTTAAAATAAATTTTAGAAATCGTTTTCATATCCATTTATCCCCAGATTTACAAATTATCTCAATTCCAAATATTAAATTACTATTTATCCAAATCCAATTAAATTGCCATATTTGAAATTATAACTCATTTTATTAATTCAACCAAAATCTTCGTATTTCAAAATAAATTAACAATCTATATTCAATATTTAAAATAAATTAAATGTTCAAAAACTAACGACCAAAATTCCGAGTCGTTACAAAGGTGGATTTAGATCCTCCTTTTACGCCTCAGATCTCTACTATATATTCATCTCTCCCTCTATTTCATTTTTTTTAAACTTTTTTGGCTCTCTCTAACCAGCAAATGCTGGCCACTCCCCCTTCTCTATTCTCAAATTTCAAGCTCTAAATACTTAATCAAATATTATCAAATGACTGGTGGTAGCTGCATTCTGGACGGTAGCCCTTTTTGGATTCTGAAATCGTTTCAAGGAGTTTTGATTGTTCGGTTCAAGAAGTGTACTATTTGGGCATTAAGTGAAAGGTAAAATTCTCTTTTTACAATGATATATCGATGTATATAGTGTTTATTATATGATATATGTGTTTAGGTACCAGTTGGATATATCACGGATCTGTATGATGTTGTGTTGTCTTCATTAGATAGATTATATATATATATGTGTGTGTGTATTTTTCAAAATAAAATAATATTAAATGATTTAAAGTAAAACTAATTTAAAATAAACATTACTAAGTAAAATATGTTTTACATTAATATACACACACACACATTTGTACATTTATAGTTTTAGAAAAAAGATTATATATACACACACACACACACAAATTTATATTTGGATACAATATAGTATTTTATTTAAATTAAATGTTATATCTAAATATTTATATATATACACACATTATAAATTATATAAATATTTTTATATGAATATTTGATATAACACATCCATGTATTATTTTAACCTTTAAAATATTATCATTTTTTACAGATTTTCCATAAAAAAATCAAATAAAGAAGTTTCATTATTGATAAAATCAAAGTAAAACCCAAAAAGGGATTTTTTTTTATGGTCGAAAGATAAATATATTAATGTATATAGTGTTTATTATACAATATACGTGTTTAGATAGAAGTTGAATATATCACAAATCTATATAACATTATGCTATCTTCATTGGATGGATTATGTGTGTATGTCTATATAAAGAAATTATTTTATATATGTATGATTATACACGTTGCTCACGACAATTAAAATAAAATAAAATAAATTTGTTTTCAAAAATTAATAATATCGAATGATTTAAAATAAATTTGATTTGAATAAACTCTGTTAAGTAAAATATGTTTTCCAATAATACTTATATAGTTATAAATTTATAGTTTTGAAAAAAAGATTATATATATATAATTTTATATTCAAATGCAATATAGTGTTTTATTTAAATTAAATGTTATATCTAAATAACTACACACACATACACATATTATGAATTATATAAAATATGTTTATATAAATATTTAACACAATACATACATTATTGTTTGAAGAATAAAAAAATTAATTATTTTTATAGATTTCCATACGAAAATGAAATAATCTTTTTTTCATTTTTGATAAAAATAAAGTAAACCGGAAAAGGAGATTTTCTTTATGGCCAAAAAATATGTATATTACATACATATGTATATATTATAAATTTGCACAAAGTATATTTATAAGTATGCATTAAATATATATAGTATTTCTAAATATTATTTTTTATATATATATATATATAAAGAAAATATCGAATCATATATGTATGTATGTATGTATGTCTGTATATGTATTTACACAAAATTAATATATTAGTTTGAATTTGAAAAACTAGATATTTCATTTTATAGATCTACATCTTGATCTAAAATTTAATTTTTGAATATAATATTTGAATTTGAAATTTATAAATTCTTTATATTAAATTTATAATTACTTTATAAATTATATATATACACATATATATTGACAACGCACATGTATACAAAGGGGCTAACATTTTCGTTACAGTGTAAATCCCAACACTTATACCCGAGCATGTCAAACCATGTACACCATTCATGTTACACATGCACGTTCACACCTATGTGTATACGATACACATATTATATCATATAATGTAAATTTAAAATAAATAAAATTTTATTATTAAATAAAATATTGATTTCATTTAAAACAAATTTAGACTTCATAGGCCTAAATAGTAAATAAAAAGCAGTAAAAGGAAAGAACACACCAGAATTTTATATAGGTTCGTAGTTACCCTTCATCCAGTCCTATATAATTTCTTGTGTAGATTTCTTTTCAAATATAATGTCGATATTACAACCTTGATTTCAAGGCTACGAGATACACCCTCCTGTCTTTGAGTCTAGGGCAAACTCTCTTGATTTAATCAGGCTACAAGACCACCTAATTGATTTACGGGCTAGAATTACACCCAATTGATTTACAGGCTACAATCACACCATTTCCAATATCACTTTGATAGATAGAGAGACTCGATATGCTTCTTTGATTACAAATGATCCTATAACTCTAAATAGTACTGAGATCTTTGAGAGAGAGTGGTAGAGAATCAAACTAAAGATGATCGAGTTTGATTCACTTAGGATTTCAGCAGAGTTTTGTTAAGAATATTTGAAAATAAGAATGGAAGAGAAAGAGGAGAGAAAAATAAGAAAACTTGAGTAAAAATTCGTTCAAAACATCAGGTATTTATAGAAGAACAACAGTCGTGTCCATTCATGAAAGGTTATGACGAATAAACACTTATTTTGAAAATTTAAATTTTGAAATAAACAGCCACCATGTAGACATAGGGTGATGGGGTATGTCGACATGCCCATGTATATTTTGAAAATTGATTTTTCTTTAAAAATGATTTCTATTCTAAAACTTGTCAAAACAATTTCTGTAGTTTATAAACCATTTTGAATATAGTTTAAACTTATAAAAGAGATTTAAAACATAATCTTAAAAAATATATAATCTATAATATAAAAGTAATATTAAAAACTAAGTATAGAATATATTTTGAGATTTTAAAACTTATAATATTAAAACTAGGAGATAGTTTAAAAACAAAAGATCATTTTGAAATCAAAATATAAAAGATGATAAAAATAGTTTAAGGCTAAAATATTTAAACCGAGAAAAATGACTTTTAAAAAGCTTTTTTGAAAAATATTTAAAATAAATCATTTTGAAAATTTCGTGAATTCCATTCCACTAGAGAAGGTCGTGGATTCCATCCCACTAAAGAGGTTATGGGTTCCATCCCACTGTTAAAGCGAGAAGGTGGATTCCATTCTACTATTAAAATCCGAATAAAGATTTTAGTGCTATTATGAACTTTTAACATAAATCTAGACACTATTACTTACCTTGAACTCTTGAACTCTTGAAATCTTGAACTCTTGATACTCATGAGTCTTCAGTCTTGGTTTCTTCAATCTTGAATTCATTAGTCTTGAATCTTTATACTGTACAGTCTTCATTCTTCAGCACCTATATATATATATCCTGCATATACATATATATCTAGACAAGAATATTAGTATTTTTATTTTATAACAAGTCCTAAGGTTGTTGTCATCAAAACCATCATCTCCAGAACTAACACCACCCACATGTTTTCATTTCCTTGTCTTGATCTGGGAAGTCCATTGATAAAATCCATTGAAATTTGTTCACGTTTCCATTGTGGAACATTAAGAGGTAAACGTAATCCACTGGGCTTTTGATCCTTTACTAGTTGGCACATAAACTTCATTTCACATACTCACCTATGTTCGTCTTTATGCCTTTAAATAGTACATCCTTTTCATACCCGCGTACATCTTTGTACTTCAGGATGTATAGAAAATAAAGATCGATGATATTCATTAAGAATTTACCTCTTTAGGTTGGCTATGTTGGGAACACACAATCTTTCTTAAATCTCAAATTTCCATTCGAGATCCAACACGAATCTACTATGATCCTTTAAAACATTTCCACTCTTTAGTTTATTGATTTTTTTTCCAAGATTGGGTCATCTTCTTGATTAACTTGAATTTAATTGAGTAAACTCGTTCGAATGTTAAAACTTTGTTAACATGGCTGTTGTATCCTTTACCCTTCTGAATTGAAGATTACAGAAAGATAGCACTTCTAACTATTTCCATTCCTCCAACATATTAATACGATCGTCGGATGTCTCCTGATGAGAGCATCTACTACTTTATTTCCTTTGCCAAGCATATACTAAATATCTAGGTCATATGTAGCTAGAAGTTCATGCCATCACTACTGTTGCATATTCAAATCTTTTTGGAAAAATAAATTCTTAGTATATTCATGGTCTATATATAAAACAAACAATTTGCATAGCAAATAGTGTTGCTAAAGCTTCAGGTTAAACACTACGGCTACCAACTCAAGATTGTGAATTGCGTACTCACTTCATTGGGTATGAGTTGTCTAGATCCATAATCTTCCATTCCATCTCGTCGCATCGATACAATGCCAAGTCATGTTCCATAGGCATATGTATATACTACAAGACCCTGATTACCTTCCGGAACTATCAATATTAGAGCGTTAGAAATTAATTCTTTTGACTTTTAATAAGCTTATCCATATTTGTCCGACCAGATAAACTTAACTCCTTTCTTCGTCAAATCGGTTAATGGAGGAGATATCTTTGAAAATTTTTCATAAGTCTTCTATAATATCCAGTTCATTCCAATAAACTTCTGGTTTTAGTTTTTGACTCTGGGCATTTCCACCTTTGAATAGCCTCGACTATGGCTGAGTCAACCAAGGTTCCTTTCGCCAAGACTATATCTTCCAAAAATTTCACGTCCTTCTACTAGAAGTGGCATTTTGAAAACTTAGCTTTAAGTCGGTGTTCTCTTAAGGTTTTAACACCACTTTCAAATGAATCGCATGCTCTTCTTCTGTCTTTGAGTAGACGAGGATATCATCAATGAAAACAAAAATAAATTTATCCAAACAACTCCTGAATACTCAATTCTTTAAATCAACAAAGTAAGCTGGAGCATTCACCAATCCAAACGGCAATACTAGCTATTCGTTAGAACCGTATCCCATTCAAAATGCTATGAGTGGAATATGATCTTCCGCAACTCTAAGTTGATGAAAACCTATAAAAAGATTGAGTTGGGAAATGACCATCCCTTCACTCAGTTGATCAAATAGATCATCTATCCTTGGTAATGAATATTTATTCAGAATGGTGAAATCATTCAATTTTTGGTAATCTATACAGAGTCAAAGGGATCCCGCCTTTTTAACAGATAAAGTTGATGCACCAAAAAGATAATTTCTCATCCAGATGAAATTCTTCTGCTTAAGATGTTCTATTTGACATCATAACTCCTCCATCTTACTAGGGCACATTTGGTTAGGTGGTCTACTGAATGGTTGAGTGCCAGGTTTTAAATCTATCCTAAACTCAACTGCTTGATGAGGATATAATCTCGTAATCGCTTCAGAAATTTCCAAAATATCCCTAACCATTGGAATCTGCTTTAATTCAACTTCTTTGGATTCCAAGGCATGTAAAGAATAACCTAAACTGGCATCTACTCATTCTACAGCTATAAGGACTTGTTCTGGATGATCGGGATGCTGGAGAGTAATTACTTGCTCCATATAAAATAATCGAGGCCTTTAATGCTCGAGCTAGTCTATTCCCATGATAATTCCATAACACAAAGAATTCACGACAAATAAATCACACATGAAAGAGTATCAAAACAAAAAAAATCATTACTCCATTACACTTCATTCCAAGAGTAGCACACCCACCAACTACAACTGGAGTTGCCACTCTAAGAGAAGTAACAAGAAGAGAAACATCCAATTCTAACTTTTCCACTAATTCTTTCGATATAAATGAATGTGATGCACCGGTATCAAAAATAATTTAATAGATAATCTATACCATAAAGTTGTACCTTCTATGACCGAAGCTTGTTTTCCTTTATCTGGCTCTGCAACACTGGGACCTTCTACAACAAACACGTTTCCTTGAGTTTTCTTTCTTGGCTTGGTGCTTTTCCTCACTATATGTCCCATCTCATTACAATTGTAACACTTCTTCATTGGACCTTGACCTATGTTTTACATTAATTAGCATAATGACCCTTCCTTTCACATAAACAGTGTTTAACCCGAACTTTAGCTTATTGCTTCTTCTTATCCTACTATTTAGTTTGGAAAGGTCACTTATTCTTTTGGAATTTTGCATTCTTTGGTAGGAAGTATTGCCTTTTCCTTTGTTGTTGGAATTGCTGGGTAGGTTAATTTATGGAACTGAATCTTAATCCTGAACCTTCTTAAATCTTAATTCCATGCCCATAATCTCTTTAAAAGGAAATCTAAGTTGAGTAATCAACTTATCTCTTAATTCATTATTTAGACCAAGCATGAACTTCTTATTCTTCTCCAGTGGAGTACTGATGAATGTTGATCCATGTTTTGATAACACATTGAATTCATTTAGGTAAGCTATTATTGAGGAATCACCCTACTTCAAGTTTGTAAAGTTTCGAAGCAATGTAGCTTTTTCAACTTTGGGTAGAAAATAGGCCTTGAAAAGTTCTTTAAATCTTTGCCAAGAAATATCTTCCTAGAGTGTCTCAACTTTTCTGCATCGTACCAATCCAATGCGCTAGATTTCAGTTGACGAGATTCCAACCTTCACTTCTCTTGGTCTAACAAGTTTAAATCATCGAAAATTCTTTTACAAGTTCTTAGCTAAGAGTGGACTCCCATCACTCCATCATTTCATAAAATGGTTTATCATCCAGACTTGCATAATCACAACTGTGTTTGGTAAATTCTAGTCGAACATTTAGATTCGAATTCTAAGCTCTAATTTCTCCCATGCCTTGTACATGTCTCATGACCACCACCTAATGGTTCATGGTTAAGAGAAATTTGGAATTTCCAAATCTACTAGTCTGACCACTGGGTGCAGGGTGGATCAGTCGATGAACCCGTTCTTGGTCATTCTTGTCCTGCCATTTTATGCTTAACATTTATCACTTCATTAGAATGTCAAACATTATCTAATACATAAAATTTCACTAGCAAATACGTTTTAATAAAAATAAGTAGACAAAAATATACATTTACATACATACATACATACATATACATATACATACATACATACATACATACATACATACAATACATACAAACATACATATATATATCTCGGTGTTCACCCTTTGGGAACACTAAATATAACTCATCGTAATCCATGATATATAAATTATCATAGACCCTTCCCTGGCTACCCTTAGGGTGACAACTACATAGGTCAGTCTTTTCTAAGGCCGATTACGATCGGATTCTTGATTTACTCAAATTCCAATCAATTAAAGTAAAACCTTCCCTCGTACCACAATATGATGCTTCAGCACAAATGATCGAAATATCAATGGCGTCCACTGCTTGATAACTCGGATCAAAGGGCTTGGAATAGCATGATTGTTTGGATAATAAGTGATGAGGGACCAGGTTGTCATGATTTAGGATGCAATCCCGAATCTGTTCGCTAGGCTGGATTCTAGCATCTAGTATTCTCACCTAATTTTGTTTGCTTCATAAGTTAAATTTATTCAAAATCATTTGTATTTAACCTCCCAAAATACCATTTATTTTCCCAAATGGCACCATGTCCCATTATATAGGACATATACATGCCGTGTTCATGCAACATAACACTAACTTGCAATTTATAACATTATTTGTAACATAAGCATTGATGAAGCACGACCTAACAAAAATTATCAAATATAGATATTTGGATCAATTTAAAGTTAATAACTTGAAATAAGATAATTCAAATATAAGTAAACTTGTATAACGCCATAATCACAAGCATATATTGACACCAATTCGTATTATTCAAGCCAAAGCCAATTTGAATTATTTTTAAATAAGATTTCATATTTTATTTCAATTTAAATCCAAAATATATTTAAATAAATCAAATTTAACCTTAAAAATATACATTTTATCTCAAAATGCTATACACACATATATGCATTCTAAGATTTTTCAAGTCGATAAACTTGCATTTTGTCCATTTTCCTATCATTTGAAAATATTTACATAATTATAGACCCTTTTTTGAATTTAAATCTTAATTATTTATTCCTTCAAAAATTTCAAATTTAAGATTTTTAAAATATCATATGTGTATATACATACATACATATAAACATACATACATATACATATATTGAAAATGGTTTAATTTTATTAGGGCATTTTCGGCCCAAACGTTGATCGACCCATTGTGCCGCATACTAAACATAACAGTACAAACTGAAACTTTACATAAACTTGAAACATTTCTTCATTACATTATTTCTCTCCTCTACTTTTAAGATCCAAAATATCCATCTTTCGAGAACCTTCTTCATATTCATCATGGCGGATGAAAGTCGGAACTTGTACTTGGGCTTCCTTCTGTTCCTCACCACCGATCCATTGCTGCAAACAAGACTCCTACTTGTTCTGTGTTCTTGGTAAGGATCTTCTCACTTATTCGCTTATATACAATCCACATGTCAATTATATTAAGTTTGCTTAGTTCATTTATTCTCTGAACCTTCTTTTGAAACAACCTCTTATTGTGTTCCTTCCAAATGCTCCAAATAGCAACTGTCAGAGCGATGCAATTCATTTTGGTTTCTAGGTTTTTGTACTGCCCCACTCCTGTTAGGTATGAAACAATTTAATGCAAATTATCTATAGTTATTGCCAAATTGATTAATTGCTAGCAATTTCCCCAAACTGCTTTTGAGCATTCACAGTCAAAGAAAAGATGCTGGTGATTTTCCTCTTGTTTGCCGCATAAATGACATAAATTTTTTTCAATTATACCCCACTTGAATAGTCTATTCCTCATCAGTAGTCTCCCCATCACTACTTTGTAAGTCGACAAAGCCATTTTTGGGCTATTTACCCTATCCCAAATAATTTTTCTCCAGTTGACTTTTTGTTTTCTAGATCTAATCACCTCCCTAGCTATTTTAGTGGACAATTCCTTTCGAGTGTGTTTCCAAGTCCACACATCATTTTCTCTACCCGAAAACAAGGCCATATATTCAATCTAATTTCGTTGTTCAGTGCTACATGGGATCGAGTCACACTTTCATTTGCCTTCCTGTATAATTGATTTGTGGTTTTTTCTGGACAACCATAAGCCAAAAAAGTATCCTAGCCTAAATTATCTATCAATGATTTTCCTTCAATCCAAGGGTCTTTCCAAAGACCAGTCTCTCTTCCTTGAGCAATTTCTCTGTTACAGTTTGCTGCCAATTTTTCTCTTATCCTCATAATTGCTTTCCATGAAGGACATGCATTGTTATCTACAGCCATTTGCCAGAAATTGTCTTTTATGTATCTTCGTCTTATCCACCTAGCCCATAGATCTTTTGAATTAATTACTCTCCAAGCTTGCTTTTGTGTGAAAATATCTCTCGTGTCTTTTAAAGGCCTAAGCCCAACACCTTTCTATTATGATGGATAGTAGGTGGTACATTTCTAGTGTGAAGTTCTTGTAGGCTTATATTATTTATTTGACACTAGATGTAGACCTATATTAGGATACCTATATCACCGCTAGTCTTGAGAGTGTGTAGTATTACCCCTACACACTATACAATGATGTACTTTTATGTTGCATTGTTATGTATGTTGCTTTACAGATGTAACATTATATTTATGATATACTAAATCTTGGGATATAGGAAAAGGGTGGCTTAGGGTACGTGTTTACTATCCTTATGGCCTATTCAAATTACCTTGAGCCATGGTTGTGGAGAGGACCGACTATGCCTTTATATTTAGTGTATTATATAATATATTTTAAGATAGTTCCCCTTACACTAGGCGTATGTCTAACCTGCATTTTGTCTATGTCTATTTGTTTATTGCTACTCTCGAGTACTCGATTTTGCTATCTCCAATCGGACGTCTTTGGTTTTGGTTGCTTCACACGTACATGCATATACACGTACATGCATGCGCCCGTGAAGTGACTTGATGGAACCCGTGAATAAATGTGAAACTCTTGACTCACAGATGACATCGGGAATCTTCATTATTGAGCCCAGGGGGTGGTGGTCGGGGGCGGGAGTTTAATCGGCTTTGCGACCTGGCAAGAAATGAATGACATAGAAAAGAAGTGCAGACTAAGGGCTAGGAGCATGTGGGGATACGCTTCAAAGATGGAGTATTCTAAGTGGAGCATGATAGCGATATTTTGTTATATATATTAGATGCATACATATATTTATGACATGATAGACCTATCGATATGTATGAGACTTCTATGATCAGATATTATATTCGGAACTCCATGTGTAGAAGTTGATGTATTGTGACTTTACACACTTAATCTGCATATCTATTACAATAGCATGGAGATGTCTCATTTATGTGTCATACTATCCTGTTTATTTTTGTATTTTCAGTATATTATATGTTACCATCTCGTTATAAGATACTATCACTACATCATGATTTAGAAGTTCAGTTTGTTTTAAAAAAATATGACCTTGTGAGGTCTATTGCTTGTGTTGCTTATTGTCGGTTGCCGTCATTTGGCTTCAATTCAAGGTTTTCACAAGGGTGGGTTATCATAATAAATAATTCTCTAGTACATCATAAATACTCGAAAATACTCTTAACTACTGTTTAGTGATCTTAATTTGGATTTGATATTCATTCAGTGTACCAAGTACATAAGCAAAATTTAATATAGTAGAGTATATGGCATATGTGATAATTCCTATTGCTAATGCATAAGAAATCAATTTCATGCTCCACATTAAACATTTAAATATGATGTCTATGTATATCATATGAGATTATTCCAACATCCTTTTATGCTGATTATAAAAGATGTCATTTTTAAATCAAATGTCGAGGATTATACAACCAAACTAAAATAATTTTAACATAGGTCCATCGTTAATAATCATAAGTTTGTTACAACCAAACTAAAATGATTTTAACATAGGTACATCGTAACAATCATAAGTTTGTTGTTTACTAATAACTTAATAAATATTTTTGTAATTTTAGTGTTCTTTCTTATTATTACATGCTTCTTTTACATTTTTATTGAAAATCAAACAATTTGGTTTCTTTATCAAAACACTTGTTCAAACTCTAATGCTTATCGCAAGACATCGTTGTACCCGCTTTTAGATCATATCCAAGACATACAAATCATGGTATCGCTCCCACTAACTTGGGGACATTTTGGTTGCTATATGCAGATAGTCTCTTCTAAGTCATTATTTAGAATTTTTGTTTCAACATCAAAGTGCCAAAATATAAAATCAAATTGTGCGATAATTGCATGTAGAATCCAAATGGTCTTTTAGCATTTTGAGTAGCAAAATTACATCACTAATTTCAATATTTGAAAACGATGGAGTAATTTTATACTAACACCGCTTTATGTATTTTCAACTGCATTAATCTTCATGAAGATACACTTGCAACTGATGAATCGCATCCCTTCAGGCATAACTATCAGCATCATATTCTGAAAATGTACTAGGAACCCATTTTGGATTTGAAGCATTATGCTATATACCAAATTCTATACTCTTCAAGAACCGAAGAAATTGTTATTACTAACAATTCTATTTCTTGGGATTGATAAGAAACTCATAGTTTCTCTTTAATGCATGTGACGACCCGGAATTTCTGGGCATTTGAAATTGGAATATTTAATTAATTTTAAATATTCAGAAGTTAAT
The DNA here is from genome assembly GCA_030737815.1 of Allium fistulosum. Lineage (NCBI taxonomy): Eukaryota > Viridiplantae > Streptophyta > Magnoliopsida > Asparagales > Amaryllidaceae > Allium > Allium fistulosum. Next base: position 788,885,227 of record CM060902.1, on the reverse strand, counting down.
TTTAACTTAAATGTCAAAATATCAATATTTATTTGGATAATTGATTATTGAATTTTATTATTGGAATTGGGTAAATTGTTGAATCTGGAATTTTAAGCCTGTTAAAAATTATTTGAAGGCTTGTAAAATTTGTATTAATAATACCGAGAATAATAGAACTTTTAAAATGGAATTTAAAGATGTTTTGTTCAGAGTTTAAAAATATATCGTTTAAATTGAATTTAAAAACAGCCTTCCGAGGCACAGTCTCGGATTTCGACGAAACCAGTTTCATTGGATCCGTAATATTGTATTATTATCGGATTTCAAATTTCGTAGTGTTTGGAGTTGTTATGTGAGCGTACGATATATAAATGCGTTGAAATTTATATCGAATTAAATTTAAATTTTATATCTATATTTGGTCAACATCAGCTGCTATTCTGTCATTTCTCAAGCACGGTAGTAAAGCGTTTGATGCACGCTATCCATTTCATTAACTCGTGCCGTCTCTGTTCCAGAGATATTTTCCCTTTACTCGGTATATCACGCTATCTTATCTTCCTTCTTTTGAAAGCCAAGCCTTCACCTTGTTTCCTCCTCTCAATCTAAATAAAATGGCCGAATCCTTTCAAAAATAATAATAATAATAAAATCGCATTTGAAAATTCACGGATCGAAACCAAACCCTCCAAAATCGTGAAACACTGCGCTCCTTTCTTCATCTCTAACAAAACTCAAATCCCATTTTGAACCTTGAATCGCGGTCGTATGAAGCGAATTGCGTTCGAACTTCGATTGGAAGCTAGGGTTCTAGTTCATGATAGCAGCAGCGAACGGGGAAGAGATGAAGCTTGAATCGCGATAGTTGGGAGACGCGTGTGACGTAGCTGCGTGGGCAAGCAAGTCAGGGCAGGTGAAGGTGAAATTGGACTTGGGAAGTATGATAATCAGTGGGATAGGCGGCTCCTAATGTTTGCAAGGCAGAGGCATGGAGGGGACTTCAAACTCGAGCTTAAAATGGTGAAGGTCGGAATGATTTCTCTGGTAATCTTTTGACTTGGATTATTTTGTCTAATTAAATTTAGTTTTGAAAAAAAAAGAAATTACAGTAAGGAATGAAGCATGTTTTAGTTTAAAATTCTCTATATATATATATATATAAGTTAGAAAATATATATACACATTACTATTTTTACAGAAAGTATGAAATTTCTGTTTTAAATTTAAATGTAATAGGTATATAAAAGGAGAGCGGAAAAATAATACGGGTTAGGGTAGTTAATATATGTATACACCCATTTAAATTCATATAGGAAAACCAAAATTAGTTTATGTTGGCAAAGTTTGAAAGAAATAGGAATTTAAAGATTTGTATAGGGTTTATATATATATATATATATATATATATATAAAAGTTATATTTTTAAATGTATATATAGGCTATTTTAGTATTTGTAGTTTCACAGGAAAATAATAAAGAAAATAAATGTACATATACACCTTTTGATTTACTAGATTATTTTAAAATAATGCAAGGCGGTGATTAATTTGTTTTATTAGCTCATTTAATTATTTTGGTTGCTAAAAGCTTTTAAAGGGGATTCAGTTAAAAATTAAAATATTAGTTTAAATTACATAAATAAGTAGTAATAAATTGTTCGATCAATTTAAATGTTAATAAACTGTGTAATGCTATACAAGGTCCAAAATCGTGAAGAAACCAATCGAGAAGGAAATGGAATGCAAACAAAAATCAAAGGTGAGTTAATCTCACTCATCTAGCTGTGTTTTAAATTTAAATAGTTAAATTTAAATATTTGGGTGAATGTTTGCATTGATTGGATATGCTATATTATATATAGTAGTATATACCAATATATATATATTGGCATATGTATATATTGGAGTTGTTGATATTTCCGCACTTTATAGCGGATGAGACCCTATGCGCCGCATAATAGCGGATGATTTTTATTTAAATCCCATATACCGCGATATTCCACCTTGAAGTGGAATTGGTATTGTGCTAACGTCTATGGATGCAGGGAAACAGGTTGGAGGGATCCAACTGGATTCCTCAAAATTATTAGATTATTTAATATTCTGTGTTCTGAATATTTGATATCATGTGATGATTTTATATTGGATGATGTGGTTGATTTGGATTGTCCAGTATAATAAATTATAAAATCTATGGAATTGAATTTTTGAAAAGAAATAAAGGAATAAAAGTTTAAGTAAAATAATTCGAGGAATTGGGATAAAATTTATAACGAATTGAAATAAAAATAAAGTGATTTGGAATTTTAACAAATATGAAATAAGGGGATTTTGAATTTACAAGGGATAATAAATTTTATACTTAAGTGATATTATTTGAAGAATAAACGAAGTTATTTTTGAAATTAAGGATTAAAATTTATTAAAGAATAAATAAGGAGTTTTGGAAATCTATAATTGATATGGGTAAAAGGGGTTTAACTCGTAATAAGGAATAAAAATCTAAAAGTTAATGTATTTTGGAATAAATGAAATAGCAAAGGAAATTTATTTCAAAGTAAGTAAAGTAAATGGGAAAATCAATTGGAAATTGATTTGGTAGTTTAAAATTGGAATTTTAAAGAGAAGTGAGATTTTGGAGTTTATAAACTGGGTTTATAAAGTAAAATAAAATATCAGTGGATATTTGAAAATATAAATTCAAGGCGGGAATTTATAAAGGGATATGAATTGGGTTAAAAATAAATGTTGATTTATTTTAAATGTGGAGAGGAATGTATTTCCTTGGATAGCCAAATACGTTTTTCAAAGCAAATTTTAAATATAAGTTAAAAGTTTTAATATGCTTTAAAAAGCATGTTTAGGAAATTTATTATTTTTAAATGTTAAATTTGTAAAGTAAGTATTTTCAAAAATCTATTATTGTAGTAATTATATAAAAGTGATTTGGTATTATGTTTTAAAAAGAGAAAGTTAGTTTATATTTATAAAGTGGTTTCATTTTAAATATTCCTTAAGTATATATTTTAGTAAAGTATTAAAAGTAGTTTTAAACTTCGATGTTATAAAGTATATTGATAATAAGTGTTTTTAAATTATTTTAAAATCTAAAATATTTTGTACTTGGTGTTTCAGAGGAAATAAATATTTGGGAAATGTATTCCGAAAACGGAAACTGTTTGAAATGTGTTTCAAATGAGTTTTGAAATTTGGAAATATATCTTTGAAAGATATTTGGGCAAATAAATAATATGGGAAATTATTTATTGTGTGATGGTTGCTTGTGAATGTGAATTGATAGTTAAATAACCGACTATCAATATTGGCCAATGCGCTGGTCGTTTCGAAGAGACCGGGATCGAGATTAATTTCTCGAAAACCACTTCGATCCGGTTTGTACGTTTCGTGTAACGTGTCCGAAGATGGAGCAGTGAAGTGCAAGGGCTAGTCGCTACTAATCCTGAGGATATTTCCAAAATGGATGTAGTAGGAGTAGTGCCTTCGGTTCCGTTCGAACCCGGAACGGACTTGTATGGACGAATGCTTGCGAAAACATCGTCAGCGGACGATGGGCATTCTAAGGGATTTGTTCTGAAAAAGGTATCGTTTAGCCTCGAGCCTCATCAACCGGGAATGACTGAAAATCAGGGGTTATGCAGCAAGGCTTCGTGGGTAGCGCCCGCTGGAGAGTATGGTCATCCCTGTCTAGATGTCCCTTTTATTTCGGCTTAGTGGTGCGGTTGCTGATCCCAACCGTGGGGTGATCATATTCGGAATTGCCCATAGGTGATTCCGGTCTTGTGTTGCAGGGGAGCGGGCGTACTCCTCGGTACTGTGATCTAGGCCACGTACTGTGACAGGTGGTACCCCAGTGCCTAGTCTTTCGTTGGAAATCCATTTTCCCTACGTGCCTTGTATGGTATTTGTTTGTATTACCCACTTTTGTGGCTAGTATGCTGGAATTTAATCATGTAACAATTTCAGCTATTTTAATAAGCATTTGTATATAGACACTATTATAATATCAGAGGATTTTGATAAAAAGTGTTTTAGTTATCGTAAGGTAAAAACCCGACATATTTATTTGTGGCGTTGTCTTACGAGATGCTTTTGTTTTCAAAGGATTTTGAAACTTTAATAATCAATTTGAGTGTGATTTTCTCACGCTGGTATTCCAAACTGACTCGGGTGTTGTTTTATATAATGCTCGGGTCAGACCGAGTATTATAGGATACAGGATGTGATGTTGTGGAGCTTAGGAGACGAGCTGGATGGCGAGACGTATCTCCCATACTTGTTTATATATATATTCCGCTGTGTATTCAGATTGTGAGGACAGGTTATGATTACTGTCCAGTTGTATGTTATTGATGCTGTTTGGATTCTGATGTATACTCTGATGATGTATTATATAAACAGATATAGTTTTTGATTTGTGTAAAGATCTGTTGATATATTATATTTTATTCCGCTGCGATGGTTAGATTCTGATGTTGTTTTCCACTTTCTTCTTCTACCTCTTCTTCTTTTAAGCCAGATGGTTCGATTTTTCGTGTAGGAAAAATCGAGATATCACAATGCATGAGAACTATTATTTGATATTCTAATGTGTTGTGTGTTCATTTTAGTCTTGATTAATTTTATTTCATCTTAGGTAATCTGTTTCTATATTCGAGTCCAAGTCCATTGTACCACCATAATTTCTAAAAGAAATTCCTTCGATCGTGAAGGTGGTGCTTCTTAAAAAACAACTGTTTCTCCGTTCTGGAATAGGCATTCAAAAATATTTCATGAAATGCCTTATATATAACTGAATTAATTTTAAGTTTATGAAACTTATGTTCATAACATCAATTGGACAACCACACATCTTAATCTATTTAAGATCGAGGTTTCTTCTTAATCCATATCTTGTACATATATGATCTCGTAAACTATGCTTTAGATGAAATTAAATTTAACATGTATACTTACTTTTTAGTACTCGGCCTTATTGAAAGAAGTTAAATCAAGTTCACTTATCATCAATCATACTTTGTCCAATCAAATTATGGTTACTTCTTATTGATACATTATGTACATAAGGAGAAGTGACTTTTAAGATTGAATTTTATTTATTATTAGTTACATTTGGAACTCATTTTTAATACACTCATCCATTTTATCTAATCGAATTCTTTTATTTGTTTTGCAGGTATGTTTTCTACTTTCGTTTTATACTATATGAACTTATCATAGATACAATATCAAACACACATGTTTATTTCTATGACAATTCATTGGGGAATTTAATGAAGTAAGTGGATCTATTCTAGCATTAACAGACCTTTAATTGCATACGCTCAAGCACACACACACACACACACACACACACATATATATATATATATCAATTTGAAGAGTTCCCTATCTCTTTTGTCGCTCCCATACCCTGTTTACCCTTAATCGGTTGAGATATAATTCACTAATACCATATGATTCATAATCATATGATTAAAGAATTATTTCTAAAAAATACGGCTTAGTCCATAATTCTAGATAACTGTACAAAGTTTTAGACGCTTCTATATTTTCTATAATTAATGTCACTTTTGTTATGGAAACAAATACCGTAGATTTATCTTAAAATGAGTATTCATAATATTTGTATAAAATAAACTATATCTATTTTCAGTCAATACTTAAAAATCAGTATTATTTCATAAAATAATACTTGGTGTGTATGTGTGTGTATGTACTTTCATGGTTTTATGCATTCACTAATAGGTGTTATCTTCTATGCTCCTACTATTTCTGTCATTACAATAATAGCGCATGAAATACATGGCTCGATTCAATCACTTATTATGTTATTTTATATCATCCATTGTAAGAAGTTTATACTCGAGAGTTTCATATCAAATATCTTGACTTGTAAAAATAGCTCTCTTAGAAATAAAATTCTATATAAAATTACATTTGGAATAAAAAAATCACATTTCTTATTCCATATTAAGTATTTACTAGGTTTTTATATAATTATAGTTTTCAATGTTTCTTCATGAAGAAAAGATGACCATTCACTCTCTTCATTCCAACCGTGCCTAAGTTATATCCACTCTCGTATGTTTGCTTTCCTTTCCAAATGGTTAAACCATTAAAAGGAAATCCTTACTACAAGATTGTAATGAAATATTTATGAATACCCATTTAGTCATCTTTAACATTTAAGAATATCAAATAAGTTGTACTTTACTTAAACTGATCAAATGATAGTTCAACGATCGAATTCCTAGGTCTGTCTAGTAATTCTTGGTTTATGTTGCTTCTAATATAACAAGATACAAATTGTATTCAAGCATATTGAACACATCATCTTGCACTATGGTTTACTTGCTCATTTCGAATGATTTACTTTTCATCGAGGTTTCGTACATTATGAATCGTGACTTTTCATCATATAACATTTATATATGATCAAATATGGATCAAATATCCATAATTTCTTGCATTACTTTAGAGTTCAAAACTCATGAAAGACAACACAAGGTCTTGGGCATATAAAGACCTAAATGACCAAGGTATAAATGTATATATCAGTTGTATAATTTGGCTTTAGCATGGGTCTCGGGTTATAGCATGCAAAATAATTTATTGGCAAGTATATTTTATATTTGTATGTCAATCTTAATGTGGTTCATTAGTATATTATAATTGATAAACATTTTATCAATTATGTTAGTTGCATAAATTTATCGATGTGGATTATTTTAACTTTATATAACATTTATTCTTACAACACTAGAGGATTAAATGTTATCATTTAATTTTTTCTAATAAGGCTCCCACTAGATTTTTATATTTCCGAAACCATAAGAGAAATATAGATATCTTTTGATCCCTCTAGTGAGTGTTAGGACTCACTTGCCTTGGGATTCTTACCTTGAGTTTTCGCAACAAATTATAGGCTCGCAAGTGATAGATAACTCTTTATTGGATGTATCAAATATAACTGCTAACCATGGTTTTTGTCCAAATCTCGACCTCGACCTTGAGTTCGATCAAAAAATCAAGAGAGGTTATCCACTTATACCTACCATTTCGTGACGGCTTAAATATAATGCATGTACCTTAAGTTTGCTCAACCAACACATGCATGTATTTTACCTCTCTAGTCAATATATTAATAGTATTACACATAACATTCCTAGTTTGAGTTTGCTCAACAACTAAAGAGTATGCAAGTAATTCATTAATATATAAATGGTGGAGGACAACTTATATATTATAGATTCATAAGCTTTAATACACACACACACACACATGAAGTGACATCACTTTAAGTAATAATGTGTTTCTTGTGAAACAACCTCGTAATTCAAGTGTCGGGCACATCTGAAATCACAGTATACGTACTTGGCATATGTACTTTTCCATAAATCTATTTTGGGTTTATTTAGTTCCACTTAGGTTTATATATATAGTTCTATAAGTTTTCATTTATTTATAACTTTTGTGATTTAATTAATTTATAATTTATATATACGTTTCTTATTAATTAAATAATACTAAGTTTACTTTAATTCATATTAATTAAATCATATTTAATTAATTTTACCTTTAATTTTATTAATTAAATCACATATAATTAATTTAATTTATAAAAATTTTGAAATTTTATATTATTCATCTTAAACCATTTAAGGTAAATAATTACCTATAACATTTATGTTTATTTATATATGCATATCAATTTATGTATACATATTAATTAACTTACTTTTAATTAGATTTATTTAATAAATTCATTTTTTAATTAAAATTTTTAATTGAATATTCAAATTTATTTGGTAATTTAATATAATTCATCTTAAATAAATTTAAGACAAATATATGTCTATAAAAATTATAATTACATACCTATATCAATATATATATATATATATGGGGTGTGTGTGTGTGTTTAATTAATTAACCATTCAATTAATTATTTTATTTTATTTAATTAATAAAATTAATTAAAGTTATATTAAATTAAAAATTAATTACCTTATTTTTGAAACAATTTTGAAAATGTTAAATTTATTTTATAACGTTTATAAAATTCCTTATATATTTTAAACTTAACTTTTAAATTTAAAATATAATTTTACATTTTCAAATTTCAATTTGAAAATTATCCCAATGCCCAAATCAATTTGGTCCTTTACCACTGGGACAACCTTTGGTCTTACTCTACCCATTGGGTTAGGCTGGTAGCCAAGGAGAGGAGAATAATTCATTATTTAATCCCAAGCCTAGACGTTGCTTTTCTAGACATCTATCGGATATATAGGTTTAATTTGTTAGCCCTATGGTCTCTAATACCATTGAAGGAACCTGGTCTGTTTCACAGTGGGTGAAATGGATAATTTTCAAAAGACATCCCTAATTGGATCTTAGTGGTGCTATGGAGTTTAATATCTAAAACTAGATCCAATCTAGTTGTTTTAATAAAATAATATTTTATTAAGATTGTATTATTCTTAGTTAATTAAATCTATGTTAATCAAGAATAGTATTTGAATAAATAAGAATATATCAAATATATTTATATTTCTGAACGTTAGGATAAACATATGAAACAAATAGTGAGTGAAGTTGTTTGGTGTTTAAGGATGGGAATAAACATAAAATTAGATTTGGATATAAACATATCAAAATCTAAAAGAAAAGAGATAAAGATGGCAACATTGACCGGTCCTACTTTTCTTCTTTTGTAATCATTTAGTTGATATTACACCCAATCGATACACAAGAGATGATGTGTTATAATGGTATGTTTAAAATTACAAAACAACAAACAATAACATGGTTAATATATGCATGTGTCGATACTGGGATTTATATCTACCATGTATATTATATATATATATCTGTGTGTGTGTGTGTGTGTTGTTGCCTTAGTTATAAATGTTTCAATGAAAAAATTTTATGGATAAAATTGTTGATGTGGTCAATGCATGACTACATAACCAAGGGATTCACTACAAATACTAGTTTGGCTCATTATTGCCGAGACAATGGTCTACTTCTTCACATCCACCTTACAAATATATATTACCTATGTGCGTGCGTGTGTGTGTGCATATATATATATATAATTCCAGCCAAAGAATAATTTTTTTAACCATCAAAATATTAAAAAACGAAAATTGCATATATCAAATAAAACAAGATATCAATAACCCTATGTTTTAGGAATGATTAAAAATTAAATAAAAACAAATAAATTATTAAATCGTATAATATATTCAAAATATTATTATAGTTAATATTAAAACACAAATTCATAACCTAATTTTTTTATGTATATTTAAATTTTGATTTAATTTTTTAAGTTAAAACATATTATATCAGTTGACAAGTTATTTAAATTATGCTGCTAATTCCAAATTACTACAAGGCAATAATTTGTAGATATAAAATTGTGATAAGTGTATTATATCAAAGAAAAAAAAATCAAATTTACATTATACCTTTCTGATCTAGCCAATTGGTGAAACTTTGATTTGGAAATCGCTCCTTAGATTCTTTAAACAACACCCAACTTTGCAAGAGAACGATGAACCATGTAGCTTTAGATTTTAATTGACATTTTGATTTATTTAGGAGTTGATAATTTATAGAAAATAGGGAAAGGAGTTTCGATCATGGATGAAGGAAGAAGGACAAAAAGAAAATTGAATGTGGAAATGAATGAGCAGAATATATTTAAGGAAAAAATTGAAACCTTTCTCACTCTTTCTTTAAAACATCCCCTTTTAGTTCCTAATTGATTTTCAATCAAGCCAATTCTTCCCCTTTCCTTTGCATGGCTGGCCAAGTACCCCTTTAACTAATTTTCCAAAATGCACATTAAGTGATTAACTATGTTTAAAGCCTGTTTAAATACACACCGATACTGTATAACGATAAGTGCATACATAACTTTTATATTTACATCCTAATAACTACTATCAACACCTAAAAACATCAAAAAAATTAATAATTAATATTTCTTAAACTTTAAATAATTTAAATAATTTATAACAATTTATAAACTAATTAGATCATTTGGTTTTTTAAAGAATTTACAAATGCGATAACTCAGAGGTATGAATTCCATCATTGGTGAATATTGAACAATTCATATATTAAGATTCACACATCACCTTAGCTAGTGGTGTAATAATTTGGCTAAATTCATCGTATAAATATCTTCTCAGTAAAATCCAATTTCACATTTTCTTAAGTTGTACCTTTCGTAATGATTATTTACTCACTTTCTCTTTGTCAACATTATATCACTTTAAGGTTTATGGAATTTGGTTTTAGTAAAAATTCCAATATCATCCGTTTAAAATTAGTTAGTCTATGGACAAGGTCAATGGTTCAATAATAACATTTATTAGTAATCGTACTAGTCTAGCTAGACATTTTGACTTTGAGTTGACTATAATTGACCGTGATACTAACCTCATACAACCATAGAGATGATTTCTCTATTAAATAGTGTCATACTCCCAATTCTTCAACTCAAACCCAATGTTATACCCAAATATGTTAGCCATTGCAGGACAATGAAGGAAGAAAATCGCAAAGAAAAAGCCATCGCAAAATAGTTTGGGAGAGCTTTCATGTGATAATAATTGAGCACGAGAGATCAAGGCCATTGTGATGAGATTTATGGGGCCATCGTAAGGAGAAGAGTCAAAGCTTTCTGTGTAGTTAGAGCCATCACAAGGCATCTTAAAGAGTCATCATATAGCACACTAAAGCATTGTAATACAATTCTTGGAGTGATCATGAGACAAATTAATAAAGCTATCATGGGGAGATCTATGAAGCCATCATGTGTTATCATTCAAATGACGAATCAAGTCCTTTATGAAAATCCAGTGAAGCCATCATAAATTACTTTGAAGGAGCAAATCCATACTATCATGAGAAGTTTCATCATGTTATCGCACATAATCTTCGGATGATAACCAAATAGCAATGGGACAAGAGGGGTAGGTTTTATCTCACACATGCATGGGTGCGCACACCTACGTACTTACTAGCTTGTTCTAGGTACTTTCAAACCGAAGCCTAATTCCAAAGACTCCATCCTGATCCTACCAATCAATCTTTACCAGGCTAGGAAAATGAATAATTTCAAAAAGAAAAATGGAAATAAATTTTTCGACATGATTTCCAAATGAATTTCTACCTGTCAAATTAGAGGGTAGTCCCGCATACGCATATGCATAGGGGTCGAATGCCCCATAATGGAAAATCACTCTTTTGGTGGGACAGGACGAAAGCGCAGAGTGCTCTATGGCTGGATTTCACCAGTAGGTCATTCCTTTACTCGATGGGATATTCAATTAAGAAGAAGGAGCAGCCTCAGATACAGATGGAAAGATGGCCAAAGATCTTATATTATCTGTCCCCCTTCTCCCCGGGTCTGGCTAGCTTGAAGCCGACCAAACGCTTTCTTCATTTTCAATGAGCTTTCGCTTTCCTTGAGTTGGCCGCTGGGTCCTTGTCCTTAGGGCCTTATCATGGAAAGTTTGATGATGTCATCGTATACCGTCTTCAGGTGATGGATCAAAGCTTTTGTAAGAAGATCGAAAGAGAAAACGTAGAACTATTTTGAACAAGCTTGGAGTAATTTGCGTTGTTGTAGAGAGTTCCATGCCATTGCTAGTTGTTTTGGAAGCAACAAATTAAAGCTATCATGATGTATTCTTACAGGATCCGTCGCACATAGTCAGGAGCTATCATGGAATATTCTAAACAAGTATGCCACATGTCATTTCGACCATGTGCCTCATGGACCAATTACGACCGTCTATATCAAATGGAGTGCCACTTATTAAAAATATAGCAACTCAATTTCTCTACAAATAGACATGCACCCCCACCTAAAGAGGGGTCGAATTTTTTGAGATCTCCTTTCCTCCATTTTCATTTTTCCTTCCAACTTTGTAAAGAAATCTTTGAATCGGTGATTCATGGCCGTTAGGGCAATTGTAATTGAGGAATTTTTAATAAAGGACTTGCACTTGACATAATATGTGTCATCACTTTATTGAATATTTGACTTGGACTTTGTTATCTTCTATTGCATCCCATATATATTGTAAGACTTTCATGTTGGATACATTAAAATGTGCCACTATGGTTCTATTATGATCGTGGCCTTGGTTCACTTTCACTTGACTTAATAGCCTAGCCTAACTTTTACCCAACCATTTTTTGGTGCTTTCATTGTGAGTTGAAATCATGGTATTTCTCTTTTTCTTAAGCTTGCCTGTCCTATTTGAATTTCCACCATCACAATTGGATCCCAACAAGCTAATGAACCACGAGCGAACCCGTTGCCTTATCTATCATCCGATCGACAAATTAGTAGAGAATAAGAATTGAACTCGAGAAGGCTAGCTATGTAAACTTTAGAGGAAAAGAAGAGGGTGGCTTAGTATAGTCCAACTAAATGGAGTCCAAATCTCTTTCATATAAGGAAAGTGTCTATCTATGCCATGGCCAATGGGTTGCAGTTCGAAAAATTAAATCCAAACTATAGGAATAATGTAGATTTGGAAAAATCCCATTCTCACAGGCTAGGCAGAGCATTCAGTCACAAGCACGAGGAACTATTTTTGAAATCGAATTGAACCTTGATTTCGAGAAATTTGCCCGAAAATGGAGAGAGCTAGTCTATTTGGCCTAAAAAGGAGATTTTCGGTTAAGAAAGTGAAAATCTGGAATGGACTTAGGGGGTCAGAATACCCAGAAAAAGTATAAAGACGAACAACGAAATCCTATAGCAAAAGGGCCAAAAGCAAAAATCGTCGCCCCTGCTCGTCCCTCAAGAAGAAGTGTATTTTCAAACCATAAGAAGGGTAAACTATTGGATCTCCAACAACGCTGCAAGAAAGGAGGAAATAATAAGGCAGGATTATATTACCACTATCATAGAGCTAGTAGATACCACTCTAACATTATCAAACTCTATCTGGAATCATCAAGTATTATGTAAGGAAAGGAGAACTACATGAGTTTATAGAATTTCAATGCTTGAGGAATTAGAGAAAAAGACAACAACAATCAAAATGTAACGACCCCACCGCTATATCCATATTATTAGAGAACATTATGAATAATGTCGTCCGATAATACAGAGAATACGCATTTTTAAGGGCGAACGAATGTGAAGATTTCTGTAAACTAACACTAGCACGCCAAACTTATGGTTTTACTTAATCTCTGGAATAAAATTTAATGTATACAGTCTCAGTTCAAAGTAATAACCACAATGGTTTCCCAAAATCAGAATAGTATATCATATAAAACAGTAATCGCAGATCATAGCGGAATAATGAATCTTATATACATATACAAATTGTAAATCTGAAAAACATAAAACTAGACTCACATAATACACATCTAGTACAAATCTTTAACTCAAATGTACATCCCATATACAAACGCAAAAATCCTAAATGAGATAAGCTAAAAGTCAAAAATGTATATATCCTTGCTGGCACAACCATCCAAAGGTCAACTCATCCTGTAACCCGAAAAGTCTAGGCTTGACCCCATTAAAAATAAATGGGTCAGGTTATCTCTAAATATCCAAAATGGTAAGAACAAAATATAACACAAGGATATATGACATACAGATAAATATAGGTGTCATGTATATAACAAGTCAAGGGAATAATCCAACTCTAGTTCCATTTTAAGACATAAGAATACTAAATTCACAAAACACAAAATAAATCACAATCATCAAATCTACCATAAAACATAGAAATATTTCAATCCTAAAACATAGAGTAAATCGAAAACCCAGAAATTCCAAACCAAAAAAGAATATATCAAAATCCAAGAAAACCAAATATAGAATGATCTCAATGATCATACTCATACCATAGGAAAACAAAAGGTGGTATCGCTTATATCGATCAGATACCAATGATCGTCCATGCCATGAAAACAAGATATAAAAATCCATGAAAACCATACCGGAGAAGATATAACACATTCCGATCACAAGGATCATATAAAAATCCAAGAGTATACTTCTTAAGGATTTAATGGCTCCCAGCTAAACACCAAAAGAGAGTAACTTTAAAGTGCCAAATACTATCACCTTTAGTAATCACGAGAACTTAACCAAAACGCCCCATACCACCTGGTGAAATTCAAATATTTACTAGAAGGTAGTTAATCTCACTCATTATAGATACTATTAGAAAACCTAAACTATATCCATTAAGGATCTATCGGTCCCACCAAACACCAAAAGAGAATACAACCCTATAATGTTAAATACTTCCTAATAGCAATCGCAAGAATTTAACCTAGGCATCCCGTACTAACCGGTGGAATTCAAGTATTTGCTAATGGACTAGTAATACCACTCAAACATTCTATTCAATGAGTTGTACCATATTCAACGAAGCGTTACTTGAAAGCATTTAAACAATCAATAACACTAAGTCAGTATTCCAAAATTATAGAATTAAGGTTCTTAAAATATTTTATTTTTAAAATCTTCACCAAATCCAAAAGTCACACGAAATTGCCAAAATAGCATATAAATAGCCAAGTGTTAAATCCAATAAAAATCCATTAAGAATTTCCGGTTTCGAAAATAAATAATATAATTTAACATATAGAAAATGATCTCTAAAAACCCTTTCTTTATATAATTACTTTCAAACTATTCATTTTAAAAATCCATAATCTTAATTATTTCTCAAATATATATATATATATATATATATATGTATGTATGTATGTATGTATGTTTATCCTTTTATAAAATAATCCATAATTCCAATTATATCAAAGATATTTATATATATAGTTGTTTCAAAGCTCTATTTAAAAGATCCAAAGTTTACAATTCTTATTCCAAAGTATATATATATATATAAGTTCATTCACTTTATAGGAACCACAAATATTTATATTTCCGAACCCATATAGGTATTAAATAGTTGATTAGAAATAAACTAATTTATACTTCAAAATTATTATTATTATATAAATAATAAATAAATATATGTACTTATACTTTCAAATATTCTTTATATAAGAAACAATTTTACACTTAAAAGGATTTAGAGAAAATGGTTCGATTAGAAAATCACCCCTTTTGAAAACTCAAGTTAAAAACCATACGACAAAAATTATGTGTGTTGAGCCATAAACCCATAGAACAACTCTATGGTATTAAAACTCCAAAACAAAATCACAATTTCCTAAACCAAAATTCGGAAATAACATTGCAATTGGTATGAACTCAGCCATAAAACAATACACATAACATTCATGTAAACACCCGGGAAAACAAACAACGAAACGGGCGATTAGGGCATCAAACGGGAGCCCAAATAGCTCCAAGAAAACACCCCACCGGTGGTGTCCCACCGATTTGGGTAAAACCTGGAGCGTTTCCTGCTCCAGGTTGCCTTTTGACTACCCGTTTCCTATTATTTTCAAACTACAACATACTATGGTCTCTAGGGTGATGAATTTTGATCATGCAAGCAAACAAATATAAGGGAATTAAGGCAATTAGAGATTACTAAGTTAGGGTTTTAGCTTCCAAAGATCAAAGCAACAAAATATATCAATATCCCAATTAAATTGAAAACAATACAACATCAATTCATTCAACAACAACATATAAGTTTGGAGATAGATTGTGTGAGTGGTAACTTACCTTTTTACTCCTTACAATAGCTTACTAACTTATATTAATTCACTGCCTTGAATTACACATCAAACCCTATAATTTTGCCTCAATCAAAAAGAAGAACAAACACAAATCAAAACTTAATATAAATTGAAATCAATTGGACTAATGGGTGAATTAAAGCTAGAAAACTTACTTAGATTTTCCTTGGATTTTCTAGCAATTTATTTCCATTTTAAATTAGTGAATTTGCTCCTAAGGTTGAAGGGAAAGTTTGATTTCCTTAGCTTTCCATTTTCTTAGTTTAGAAAATGAACGTATCGTTTAATGAAAATGTGAACGAGACTTCTCTTTGTTTTCACTTAAATAGGCCTAACCCACTTAGAATAAATTATGCGCTTATTTATTTAATTTATAACTAATAACTTCATTAATCAAAAGCATAAACATTTGAACTATAGCTTATTTAACAAAATGACTTCTCAAATTAATTTAACAATGAACAACATTTTTATTTAGAAATGTACCAATCTCAAATTCTTCCTTTATTTATAAATAAACGATTTTAATTAAATAAGTATCCTTGTCCAAATTTTAATTCCAAATATCATTTAAATAAATAAAACTCAAAAATTCTAATTTCTTTAATATTCTCTAAATTAAGAATTTTACTAAAATTAATTAACTCTCAATAATATTTTTAAGTGATTACAACACATCACCGATATTTCTCAACTTAACAATGTTTTAGAATTAATTATTCTAAAACAAATTATCTTTTATAAAAGACTACAAATCTCAAACTAATGATTCAAAATTTTCAAATTAAATCATTATTTAGTTTATTATGTTTACTCAAAAATTATGGTTGTTACGGACTTCCCTTCTTAGAGAAATTGCGTCCTCGCAATTTTGGTTCGGAGAAAAGTTCCTCCTTTAAATTTAACCAATACCACAAGAATAAAACATTGTTTTAATTTACACTTTAATTTATAAAAATTAATATTTTCTCCTTCCTTATTTTCTAATTGGAAAATAAGTTCACATAACTATTTTTAACTTCAAATTTTAAATTACTACTTCCAAACAATTCTTTCTAAATTTACATTTTCAATTATAAAACCTAAATCATCAAATTTCTTAATATCGGGTGGTGGCTATGCCGGAGCTCGATATCGGGGTGTGATGGGTGGTGGCCTTGCCGGAACTCATCTTAGGAGTACCTGAGTTTTGATATATATGTATTTGGTTTTTGTTACCTGCCAGGCATGTTGGCAGCACTTTATATTCGTGTTATATATATTCGCATGTGTGCTCTCCTCTATTCGTAGAGGATCACACATTTTTCTCAAAAAACCTAAATCATCAAATTAAAAAATTCCAATTAAATTACAAACTTTAACATCCTTCTAAATCATAAAATGATGCATATAATAGATTAAAATTATCACACACTATTCTTCTTAGCATATATGTATCGTGATTGAACGTACACAATGCAAATATATAAATTAATATAATAATGTTGCCTTACCAACTTTTTATAATAAATCACTTTGTCAATTGGCTACGATGTTGATCATGAAATAAACATTGCCTCGCCACTGATCTCAGCTCTTTAATGCTCGGTGGCTGCATACGTCATTTAAAACAATACATATAATGCATTTTTATAGCCTTATTATAATTTTCTAAACTACCAAAAAAAATTTAAACACATATATACATATAAATAAATTTTCTTCCTAATTTATTTTCCAAAATATTTTTCCTCGACTATTCTAATTTTACAAGTAATAATATTTAATTTCAAATCATTTACTAAATATTATTATCAAAACTTCAATTAATATTTCCTTTCCAAATAACCATATAACTCAAAATAATTTTTTTCAATATTATTTATATCCAAAACACATACTTTTCACAAAATATCTTTTTACTTCCAAAATTTATTACATATACATGTAAATATATTTTCCAAAACATCTATCTAATATGAAAATAATATCTAACCCACTTAAAACTTTATTTCCTTTTTAAATATTATTTCAACGTATTCACAATTATTTATAATAACACAATTATTATAACTCAAATTTACTATGTCGGACTGTCTCGTCAAAGCGTTTAGAAATCTTTATCGACTCCAGGGCGTCCTAAGTCTTGACCAGAATTCATAAAACACTATATTGGCAATTTAACATAAAAAATTCCAAAATTTATAACTCTCTACTTTTTCACACAAAGGAAAAATCTATTAATAACAATTCAAAAATGCAATCAATCATCCAATCAAACATAAACAACCATCTAATTATTGTGCCCAACGGAAACAGTCTATCAGCTTCTGCAGTGCAATTCTGATCTTTATGGATCAGAACACTACTACACAACACTTAAAATTTTAAGCCATTTTATAAAAATAATTTATAAAATAATTCAAAGATTTCATAAATACGCCCTAATGATTATTCCCATAATCATTTTTTTTGCCTATCCCTAAATAAATAATTGATATAACCATCTACCACACACCCTAGAGGACAAGACTCTAAGTCATCTAGGTCTCAGATCTGTGATATTATACGTTATAATGTTCCGACTCAGCTCCGATACCAAACTGTAACGACCCCACCTCTATACCCATATTATTAGAGAACATTATGAATAACGTCGTCCGATAATACAGAGAATACGACTTGTTAAGGCGACCGAATGTGAAGATTTCTTTAAACTAACACTGGCACGTCATACTTACGGCTTTACTTAATCTTTGGAATAAAATATGACGTATATAGTCTCAGTTCAAAGTAATAACCACAACGGTTCCTCAAAATTAGAATAGTATATCATATAAAATAGTAATCGCATATCACAGCGGAATGATAAATCTCATATACATATACAAACTGTAAGTCTACAAAACGTAAAACTAAACTCACATAATATACATATGGTACAAATCTCTAACTCAAATATACATCCCATATACATACACAAAAATCCTAAATGAGATAAGCAAAAAGTCAAAAATGTTTATCTCCTTGCTAGCACAACCATCCAAAGGTCAACTCGTCCTGTAACCTAAAAAGTCTCGGCCTGACCCGAGTATTAAAAATAAACGGGTCAGACTATCTCTAAATATCCAAAATGGTAAGAGAAAAATATAACACAAGGATATATGATATATAGATAAATATATGTGTCATATATATAATAAGTCAAGGGAATAGTCCAACTCTAGTTACATTTTAAGACAAAAGAATACCAAACTTAAAAAACACAAAATAAATCACAATCATCAAATCCATCATAAAACACAGAAATATTTCAATCCTAAAACAGAAAGTAAATTAAGAACCCAAAAATTCCAAACCAAAGAAGAATATCTTAAAATCCAAGAAAATCAAATACAGAATAATCTCAATGATCGTACTTATACAGTAGAAAAACAAAAGGTGGTATCAGTCATACCGATCAGATACCAATGATCGTACATGCCGTGAAAACAAAATTTCAAAATCCATGAAAACCAAACAGGAGAAGATATAACTCATTCTGATCACAAGGATCGTATAAAAATCCAGGGGTATACTTCTTAAGGATTTATCGGCTCCCAGTCAAACACCAAAAGAGAGTAACTCTAAAGTGCCAAATATTATCACCATTAGTAATCATGAGAACTTAACCAAAATGTCCCATACCGACTGGTGAAATTCAAGTATTTACTAGAAGCTAATAAATGTCACTCATTACAGATACTACTAGAAAACCAGAACTATATTCCCTTAAGGATCTATCGGTCCTACCGAACACCAAAAGAGAATTCAACCCTAAAGTGTTAAATACTTCCTAATAGAATTCACAAGAATTTAACCAAGGCATCCCATACTAATTGGTGGAATTCATGTATTTTCTAATGGGTTAGTAAGTACCACTCAAACACTTATTCAATGAGTTATACCATATTCGACGAAGCGTTACTTGAAAGCATTTAAACCAATCAATAACACTAAGTCAATTATTAGTATTCCCAAATTATATAATTAAGGTTCTCAAAACATTTTATTTTTAAAATCTTCTCCAAATCCAAAAGTCATACAAAATTGCCAAAATAACATATAAGTAGCCAAGTGTTAAATCCGGTAAAAATCCGTAAGGATTTCTGGTTTCGAAAACAAACAATATAATTTAACATATAAAAAATGATTT
The DNA here is from genome assembly GCA_030737815.1 of Allium fistulosum. NCBI lineage: Eukaryota > Viridiplantae > Streptophyta > Magnoliopsida > Asparagales > Amaryllidaceae > Allium > Allium fistulosum. Next base: position 788,865,333 of record CM060902.1, on the reverse strand, counting down.
CTAAAAACTCTTTTTTATATAATTACTTTCAATTTATTCATTTTAAAAATCCATAAACTCAATTATTTCTCAAATATATACATATATATATATATATGTTTATCCTTAGATAAAATAATCCATAATTCCAATTTTATATCAAAAATACTTTTATATATATAGTTGTTTCAAATCCCTATTTAAAGGATCCAAAGTTCACAATTCTTATTCTAATATATATATATATACACACACAAGTCCATTCACTTTATAGAAACCACAAATATTTATATTTCCAAACCCGTATAGGTATTAAACATTTGATTAGAAATATACTAATTTATACTTCAAAATCACTATTATTATACAAATAATAAATAAATATATATTTATACTTTTAAATATTCTTTATATAAGAAAGAATTTTATACTTAAAAGGATTTGGAGAAAATGGTCTGATTAGGAAATCGGCCATTTTGAAAACTCGAGTTAAAAACCATACGTCAAAAATTGCGTGTGTTGAGCCATAAACCCATGTAACAACTCTATCATATTAAAACTCCAAAAAAATTCACAAATTCCTAAATCAAAATCAAAAAATAACATTGCAATTGGTACGAACTCAGTTATAAAACAATGCACATAACATTCAGGGAAACACCTGGGAAAATGAACAATGGAACGGGTGATTGGGGAATCAACCGAGAGCTGAAATAGCTTTAGAAAAACACCCTACCGATGCACCGGTAGTGTCCTACCGTTCCATTGGTCTAGGTGAAACTTGGAGCGTTTCTAGCTCCAGGTTGCCCTTCGGTGACCAGTTTTAGACGATTTTCGAACTGCAACATGCTATGGTCTCTAGGGTGACAAATTTTGATCATGTAAGCACATAAACATCATGGAATTAGGGCAATAAGAGATTACTAAGTTAGGCTTTTAGCTACCAAAGATCAAAGAAACAAAATATATCAATATCTCAACCAAATTTAAAACAATATAACATCAACTCATTCAACAACACAGCAACAACATATAAATTTAGAGATAAATTGTGTGAGTGGTAACTTACTTTTTTACTCCTTACAATAGCTTGCTAACTTCAATTTATTCACTGCCTTAAATTACACATCAAACCCTAGAATTTTGCCTCAATCAAAAAGAAGAACAAACACAAATCAAAACACAATATAAACTGAAATCAATTGGACTAATGGGTGAGTTAAAGCTAGAAAACATACTTTGATTTTCCTTGGATTTTCTAGCAATTTATTTCCATTTTAAATTAATGAATTTGCTCCTAGGATTGAAGGGAAAGTTTGATATACTTAGCTTTCTGTTTTCTTAGTTTTGAAAATGAACGCAATGTTTAGTGAAAATGAGAAGGAGACTTCTCTTTGTTTTCACTTAAATAGTCCTAACCCACTTAGAGTAAATTCACTTATTTATTTAATTATTACTAATAACTTCATTAATCAAAAGCTTAAACATTTAAACCATAGCCCATTTAATAAAATGACTTCTCAAATTAATTTAACAATGAACAATATTTTTATTAAGAAATCTACTAATCTCAAATTCTTCCTTTATTTATAAGTAAAAGATTTTAATTAAGTAAATATCCTTGTCTAAATTCTAATTCCAATTGTCATTTAATAAATAAAACTCAAAAATTCTAATTTCTTTAATATTCTCTAAATTAAAAAATTTACCAAAATTAATTAACTCTCAATAATATTTTTAAGTGATTACAACACTTAAAAAAATTATTTCTCAATTTAACAATGTTTTAGAATTAGTTATTTTAAAATAAATTATCTTTTATAAAAGATTACAAATTCCAAACTAACGATTTAAATTTTCCAAATTAAATCACTATTTGGTTCATTATATTTACTAAAAAATCAGGGTTGTTACACAAAATTCTATCTTCAAAACCAAAAAAGGAATTAATAGATCTTCTAAAAGTCATTGATCCCGCAGCAAGGCCTGGTTGGAGCACCTATCCAAAGATTGTTGGTCAATTAAGCCTTTGGTCCTACCCCCAGGCCTGGTCAAAGAACCCTTTCAAGGGAGATAGAGGAAAATCCTTCGGTCCTACCACAAGGCCTGCCCGGAGCACCCATCCAAAGAGTGATGGTCAATTAAGCCTTTGGTCCCATCATGTGGACTGGATAAAGCACCCATTCAAGGGAGATGGATGAAAAGCATTTGGTCTCACCATAAGGCCTAGCTGGAGCACCCGTCTAAAAGAGATGGATGAAAAGCCTTCGGTCCTACCACAAGGCCTTGCCGAAGCACCCATCCAATGAGTGATAGTTAATTAATCCTCTGGTCCCATCGTCGAGCCTAACCAAAACACCCATCCAAGGGAGATGGATGGAAAGCCTTCAATTTCGCCCCAAGTTCTGGCCGTAGGACCCTTCCAAAGAGCGATAATCAATTATTTTTTTGGTCTTGCCACCAGGCCTAGCTAAAGCACACATCCGGGGCAAGAAGTGGCAATCAAAGCAGGCCTTCAACTATAAAATTAACTATCTGAAAGCATTCGAGATATCTATGAAATGCAGGAGTCATGGTGGTAAGAAAAATGAAGCAATTTAAGGTTATTTTTCATGAGAAGTCAGGTATGCAAAACCTTATTTAATATGACACACATACTATGCCTATGATGACCGCCATATACCACTGGCATCCAATATAACTATATAGTGCACTGCTGACGTGCCTGGCCGGTGTAGGACGATCATCAAGGGTTGAAAATGAAATAAAAACATCACAAAACCTATCGTATATCTCACAGCGCATGGAATAAAGTATAATATACATTATAAATATAAAACAGGAGAGACCGTAGTAACCAAGTGATCCAAATATTAAAATACAGATTCATAGAGTTATACAACAAGTAATGAAGTTTATATAAAATGGAAATAAACTCAAACAACCATCTTGTTATAATAGTAGTAAACAAGCACTAACAAGACTCCACAATGTTGCACAACGGAATAAGCATAGAAATCCATATAATACAAGATAGCTCCATCCAACTCGTCCTCCGCACAACTACCGTGTTGCAACTAGACATGCTATCTAGTCTACTTATTTAAGAGTACCTATGATAATAAGAAGTAAAGCATAAAACCTCAGGTCATATAATAGTGTTGTGTGAGCGGTAAATGAATCTCAAAATATTATACAAGTCAATATAATAAGGAACAAGGGTATACGAATCAAAGAGTTAGCACATAACAAACACAATATGCTACTCTACGGATATAGTAAACGCATACTACAAACTAAGTATGATGACGTATGTTCAGGTATCCCTATCCCCAATACCTATCGGTGACATCCCTAGAGTGATAGACTACAGAAGAAAACAACTAAAGCAACCATAACATCCATTAAACAATCCTCACTATCACTCAATGTGCTCTAGATATATGTTAACACATATGGCATTTCGTTTGCCGAGATCTAATGGAAATCCTGGTTTTCAGCTTACTCGTCTCTAGCCCAAAGCTTATACTAGATCAAAATTCACCTATCAAGGGTATACGGATCCGAACAACTGATCCAGGGTAGCCAAACATAGTGCCCATGAGCGTCCCCATAATACCCCTTCTTTCGAGTATGAGTATCAATGATCCCTTAAAATGCATATCCGAGCTCTTTCCTTGCTCCGTCTTATTTCCATTATTCTCGAGGAACTATCCCACATTCCTTTGTTCCACAATAGAACCATTCTTACATTCTATCCACGATTCACTCTTCCTAGAACATACCCTTTATGGATAATCATCTCACGGCACCTCTCAATATCGAGCTGCCATCATCGAAACCTAACTCCATTCACCGTCGAGTTGCCATCACCTAAGTCCCGAAGCTATCATCGTGCTGCTACATCACCATCAGACCCCAAGCGAACAAACAAACACCTTTAGCATGACCTGTATAGTCTACATTCCCCTTCTTGGAAGTTTCACCCCAATAACATCAAAAGTGGCTCTCGGTACCGACCGGACGTCTCGGTACCGACTGGTACACTTAGCTAATTTTGGATAACTTTCTTCCTCTTCTTCTAGTGTCCTATCTTCTAAGTGCTTGGACTCCGACCACCCCTCTTGAAAGCTCTCGTCATCAACTCCAAAGCTCTTGTTGTAACTCGAAAAGTGCTTATTTCCATGCCCTCCAAAGCTCTCAGTGCTTGGTCTATCACTTAGCCAGACTTTGGCACTTGCCTGTTGCTCATCACCCTAAGCCCCAACTTGAAGAACCATCACCTACCGGCCAATTTCCACTGCACAAGAGCTCTCGGTACTGACACAACCTCTTGGTACCGACTCCTCCACTTAACTCCAATTTTGATACAATTTGAATCCTAAGCTCCCCTAATGCTCCAAAGCCCCTCCTCCAAGTTTCATCCAATTCCGACCATCTTTGCCTTCGATTTGCTAATTTGACCACCTCTTTCCTAACTACCTAAAAGCACTAGCAAACCATATCAAAGCACAACATAAAAAAATGGAAATCATGCAAATGCATCCATTCATACATGCAATACATAAGAACGTGATAATCACGCAAATCCTAATCTAAATCTAACTTTTACACTAGCATATGAACATGAAAAAAAGGATTTGCAAAACCATTTAAAAACTACTTTAAAACCTTTAGATTTCAGCCATAAACATTTAGGAAAATGTAATTAAGGTTAGAAAACACTTTAGGGTCAAAATCATGTTAAAACATCAATTTTTAACTATATAAACATGCATTGTAGAGTGAGAGGTCAAGAACCACTCACCAAATACCTAAAATACCAATTCCATCCCTTAGATCTGAAGTGAACGTAAGGAATAGGAATGCAAATAAGCCAAAATGATAATCTCAAGCTTTTATATGCTAATCACCCATCTAATTGATAATTTGGCTCAGTTTAGTAAGGACAATATAGACTTTTTAATGAAATTTGGGTTAATGTAGGTTTAGAGCTATTTTGAGGAATATGGAAATGACTTAGATCGGGTTAGTGGGTCTAGACACGAGCTTAGTTAATTACCCACTAAGGAAGGCCGGTAGCAACCAAAACTTAAAATAGCTATAAATTTCAAACGGTAAGTCCGTTTTTCAATCATGACCACTCTGAGGAATGAAAAACCATCGTCCTGAAGCAATAGAAGTGGTTTGAGACCCTAATTCGGCTCCCGTCAAAAGTTATAGTACAAACAAGGTTTTCAAGGTTAAAATGGTCACATAGAAATTCAGAAAAAATCACAAATGTGGAAAATATCCCTAAGAGTCACTTCCAAAAAATTTAGAGTCATACGACCTTATATGAATAAAATAAAAATATTTTACGATTCTTCGATATATAAAATACGAGTCGTTACAATGTCTTGCCATGATAACACTACACAATTTTATCAAACAAATTTCACAATATTTTACATTATGCAATAATATTACATAATGATTACCTTTTTACAACAAAATGCTTCCCCTAAACTTGTGGCCCTGAAAGATGAGGAAGAGAATGATGTTGGCAAACCAGTTCCTTCCCTTTTCTGACAACGTCTAAAGAATAAAAATGTTGTTCGCTAGTCGATCCCGCTCCCCAATCCCTTTTAAGGCATCAGAGCACCCGTACTAGAATAAATGTCAATACCATTGGTAACTAAAAGCAAACGCTTTCTTCAATCTGCAATTTCTCTTTACGCCTAAAAATGTAAAATCAATTTTGAAATCAAAAACCACTATAACTTTGATTAAGAAATGAACAAGAAAATCAAGTTAGGAAGCCTTAGTGGAATGAAACTGCATTAGTCCCAATTGATCTTTGAACTCTTTTACCTTGTTCATAAAGGTTTCGAGTGCAGAAGGAGGGTCAACAATATGCTGTAAAGTAATTAGGAAGTACTTCTTTAGCTTCCTCTCCTCACGATGAATGATGTTAAGGGCATCGACACAATCAATTTGAACCGATAAAGCCCTTTCGTAAGTTTTGTTTGTAGCCTTTAGTTTGGAAATATTACGATTTGTATTACTAATGTTGTTTTTGAGAGCCTTGATCTTTAGTGTAAGCTCGTTCTTTTAACACTCTAGCTTTTCAATCTCTAGCCTTAGATTTGAAAACGTCTCAATAAATTTCTCATTCCACTAATCCTTAACTTTTCGAATGCAGTTAAGTTCAAAGGATCTGCTCAGCCTTGCAAGTTTCCCTAATCTATCTCCTTGGGGAGGATTGGACATACCACGACCATGAATTGAACGCCCTCGAGATGAAGAAGAAAGACGCAGTGATTCCCTTTTTTTGAAGATTTAACCGGAATAAGGGAAGGCTGCCTCCCTTTTCACTGTCAGTCAATTTGAGTTCATAAGATTGACACTCGTTCTTATACTTCATCATTTCAACCTCTAAGTCAAAAATACGTTGATTTAAATTAGCATTCTTCATATCAAACTCCAACTACCGTTAGGGATCAGTACATGAAACAAACTTTTTAGTCAATTCGGTGATTTCAGTATCCTTCTGTAAAACTCTCTTCTTAAGATCCGTTACCATCTATCGAGTGGATTATAGAATAGATTTCACATTAATGTATTTCTCGGACCACTTATTGGCTTTAGCGCTATCTATGGTTGTAGAACCAAATATAGAACGAGAGGATTGTTCTTTTAGTGTTGTCGCCAATTTAGCTTGAATATTCTTAAGGCATTGATTAAGGTCAGAAGCATCAATATATAAAGGGAATCATTTGTCTAGATTCAAAAAATAAGTAACAACAAACTTTCAATAAAGATGAAAGAGAAACAATAAATTTTCCATTGAACAATAATAAATTTCTCATAAGAGCTGTTGCATCTTAAAGGGACAACAATAATAGAATCTACAACACAATTAGTATTGAGAATGAGAAAGGCGAAATAGAAAATGTTGCACTTAAGGGAGCATTAGCGCTAGGAGGAGTATCAACTGGAGGAAACCTATGATACTCCAATGCTTTAAGAGGAGGCTATGTCCACCACACAATAACTTGACGTAGTTTGAATTTTATGAAGAAAGTAGTCTTTATGGTTGCCCAAGAAATTGAAATCTAGATTTGAAAGTTGAATATACATTTGATGAAGGTCACGAAGGAAGCAGTAGTTTGTTAGGCGGTACTTGTTAATCAAGGAGAAATTTTCTTTGAAAGTACTTTTTAATCTGACCAATTTACTTAAATTATCTCTTGACATGGGAGATGGTGAATAAATATGAATAAATTAAAAAGGCTGCACATTAGTATTGAGTATATTAAAACACAAAGTCCACAAAATCATTACAATTTCGGCTTGAAAGCAAAAATTATTAGTCTGTTGCATTACAGGTTCTCATAAAGAACAGATTCATTGTAATTCTCGGTAACAAATCTATCCTTTCTAAATTTAATCTTATCAGGAGGTAAGGAATCGATAGTCAAAGGCGTGGTAGAACCATGGGAAAATTCCAACAATCTCCAGGGTGAGGATTAGATCCAAGTATCTCTTATGAAAGCGTCTAATCAGTCCCCTACAACCGTCACCCAAGAAAGAGAAGTCTATCATGGAAAATCAAGCATACACAAGATATAGACACTCTATAAGTTTAGCATTATCCTCAGTTAGCATCGAAAAGTGCATGGTTAATTCTTCATTTTCCTTCCGAAAATTATCCTTGTGAAAGCATGATTTTTAAAGGAGAGATGCAACCTTTTTGTTCGTGAAATCCTCAAGATACTTTAGGGATTTTAAAACTCTCATATATTTCTCGTTCGACTTGTTCAAGTCTTTGTACAACCTTTCTCCTTCTCAATTAAGTCATAAATTTTCCTTTTTATTTTTATCTAGTATAATATCTACATAGTTTCTATTCATTTTCCTATGATGATAGTTAAATCATATCAATAATTTTCGACTATACATGTAGAAAATAAATACAACATAAAATAAGAAAATCACTTTTGGTGGAGTAGCAATGGCACTAAGTTTGAAGGATCAGATAGAGGTAGCATTAGAAGGATTTTAAGTTTTAAGAGGAAGTTGAGCCTCAATAGGAGTTTGACCTATCTCACCAGATTCAAGAGGCATTGACTTAGAAGTAGAATGTCTAGGGGGTGGGCATTTATCAATATCTTTGATAGCCTCTGAAGGAGGGAAGTCGGATGTATGACCTAAACCTTAAGGGGCTCCGGACCCACCTTGACCTGGGTCACCATTCCCATCTCCACTTGGAAAATCCTTTCCAAAAGGACCATCAGTGTCATCGTTCCCATCATTATCATCTTCATCATTGTCATCGTCATCGTCACCATCCTAATTTTCTTTGTCAGCTCCTTCATTCTCCGATCCTTCATCATCATCATATACTGGTATATCATCAAAGCCAAGAGCTTGACAAGATCAATAATGTCTTCTCCTATGACCTCAGAGTAATCACTAGGAACATGCCCTAGTAAAATATCAAATCTTCTCTTGTAGTCCACCCCTAACTTGTCAAATGAGGTAAAAGCCATATTTGGGAATATATCGACATTGTACTTGTAAGTAGTAAATATGACTGCTTCAGCACACTGCTATTTCCATCAAGGGAGGGGGTCACTTAGAAAGGAGGAGACCTTAGGTTTTAGTGCATGGAGAGTCAATTAAAGTTTGCCAATGGTAAGATTATTTTCATCCAAATCCTTTTCTAAATCGGGAACTCTTGCCGAAGATGTCTTGAGAGTAGAATTTTCTGATTGAATCTGGGAAAGGTTATCCTCTAGCGATTTCACTTTCTCTTCCCATTCATGAAATTTTGCAAGTTTTTTCTCCAAGGACACTGCCCTTTCTTCTAACCCACTAGATTTCTCTTTTTCTAACTCCAATGAAGTTACAGATGCGACTTTCTCAAAAATAAGCAACTCATTGTTGGAGCGAAGATTGCCTAGCTGAGTCTCTAGGGTAGATACTTTCTCAGATAATAGGGAATTCAACTCTTGTAACTTGGGCACGTCCTGGGAAGAAGATGCGCATGACTATTGACAATCAAATAAGTATCAACCAATCTGAAAAAGAGAATAATACGAAACTAAAAGCTAAATAATAACTAAATTCAACACTTATACTATGATAAGGCAAGAGAACTTCACCTGAATAAGATGCTGTAAAATATTTTCCAAAGATTCTGCAGAAAAAGGAGTAGCATCAAAAGAGCACGATGGAGAAAATATAGAAGAATGTAGGCCTTCATGAAAAAGTCTATAAAGTTGGAAAAATGAAAAGATCCTGACCTTGGGAGAAAGGGAGGGATGTCTTCTAGTGGAGTATCAAGCCCTAAAGTCCAATATAAGGAAGCCATAAAATCTTAAAGAGAAGGACTAGAGACATTGGCAGCAGAACCTTGTACCGAGAGAGTAGTCACGATGGCAATGGTGCTGGAAGAAGGAGCAAAAGGTGAAGGTGTTGTAGGTCCAACATGTTTAGGCTTCTTAGGAGGAATCTCAAATGGAGCAAGGGCAACCCTAGAACTTTTCCTTTTCATATCTTCCCTAGCCTTCACTAGAGCATCCTCGATGGTAGAGATAATAGAAAATGAAATAGATTTTGAAGTCGTCGCCTCCCATGACTCAATAGACGAAGTAGGTAACTCGGAAGTAGCATTATTGGGCGACATGGCATCTATGCTTACAAGATGCACTTTGGAAGAATCTTTTCACAAAGGGAAAGAATTAGAGAAGTTTATTTCACTACACAAAAAGGAAAAGGAGAATAAGAAACAAGACCTAGAGAGTATTCGGGACTTTCAGTCATTGTGCGCTGCACTAGAGAGTTTATAGAGAACGCATCGAGTTTATTAGCAACAAAGGATGGTGGATTGTTCCTTTTCTTTCTCATCATGGGAGGTTCGCCAAAGACATGATGAGTTGGAAAAATCAAAGAATACTTTCTTAATTTCTCCTTGGTAAGAAGCCTCAATCAGCTCCTCGAATATGCTGTAACATCTCGAAAGCTAGGGATCCTGGGAAGAACCTAAGGGTCGACATTCTTTGATTCGGCAGCTAGCATTTGGCATTGAAAACACAATTAATGAAAATCGATATAGCAAAATATGAGCAGTGATTAAATGAGAACGAATCTAGCAAGAATGCATACCGAGGATCGAAAACCTTCCAGAAATATTTGGAGAGTAACGTCCCAATAAGAAGAACCGGTGACTCTAATCCCGAGGTCTGCATCAAGCTGAATCTTCATCTTTTGAAGAGAGACTAAGGAGCAAAGGATTGATGGAGTCAACTTTTCTAGCTTGAGTTCTCTAAATAGAATGAACAAAGAATTGATGTAACTATAGGAGTTGGGATTTAGTTGGATATGAGGAATCTTCAAGAAAGACAGGGCATTATGCATAATAGGGTTGAATGGCAGATAACATGAGCGATAAATGTGAAGAGGAGTGAAAGCGAAGAACCGTTCGATGGGTATTAATTCGATCATTTGGGCCTAAAACCCTCGTTTCAATCCTCAAAATGCCAAAAAGGCAGAGGACAGAGTCGATAACTTCTTGCTTCATAAAGTAGGACTGGTGAAAAGTGTAAACCTTCTCCTTGGAAGAACTTGCAAGTTTAGGAGACTTTGGAGACTTTAATGCTGCTTTGAAAGTTGGTTTCTTGTCTCCAGCCATGAGATCTACATATTTAAAAGCCTTAATTACTAAAATGAAGTTCAAATGTCCAAAATGAAGCTAATAAAAACCTTCCTTGGGTTGCAAAAAATATATAAATAGAATAATAATAATAAGATCACCAAGTAAAACAAACTTCCCATAAGCACTTGAATATAAGAAAGCCTACACATACATATTTCGGGATAATATGGTAAGGCATATTGTGATGAAACACTATTTAAAACATCTAAAATCAATGATATATGATATCAAATATGCTTACAACTAAATTCAGATATTAAAAGTAGTGGATCGTGAGTAGATAAAAATAAAATTCCAAAATACTAAACAAAAAGGAAAAGCTTCACAGTGGAACCAAACATCAATATACATAAATATTAACTCAATTATACAGTTATTTTACATCATTACATCAATTTATATTTCAATACAAAAATTATTATCAATTCATAAATAATATAACTATGGTATAGAAGAATATGTCAAATCGGCTATCTCTGATATAGTCCAGCAATTCCCACCTTCCATTCTCTCTTCTGCTCTTATATGCAACTTAGCACATGTATAGATATATAAGATAAAAAGAAAAAAAATGGTTTCAACTATGTTTTGGACTTCACCTAACCCCATACACTATGGCCATAAGCTCCAAAGCTATTGCATTGAAAAAGACAGCCTACATACCCATTTTGGAGGATCAAGTCCACGTAGTTCTATTTCTTGCTCATCTCCTGTATTCAAATAGTTGTTAGTACATTGCAACGATAGCATCCATATAGCCATTACAACCATCCCAAACAATGCAATTAATTCAACCAATGAAAATAGTAAAAGAAAATATAGTATTCCTACTTATCCATCTCAACAAATAATCATATGGGGCAACCACAATAACAGTACAAAGCCATCAACATCAACAATATTAAATGACAATCCCAATTCATTAATTAAGAAAAATCACGACAATACAAATGTACATACATCCATATTAATCATCCATTGTAGTAACGTACCACCAATGTAAGTATATATTAATAAACATGCACTAATCACCTCATAATAGTAGCACAACATCAATCATTAAATGTGTACTAATCAAATCAACATCAGTAACAAAACATCCATCATAAATTAACCATAATTAACTACCCATCAACCAGTAGCAATAATGGTAAAGTATCGCAGACTCATCAAAATGCAATACCTTCATAAAACATCAAACATATGTGATAAATACAGCTAACAATCTATCACATATTAACAACTATCAAAATAATATATTTACATCCATTGTTATCTTAAATCAGTTTACTATTGTTTATTGTAAATCCACCTTTATCTATTTATCTTCCAAAACAATAATAATTCTTCCAAAACAATAACATGCTTCAAATTCCTTTATTTTATTCCATTTTACAAATACCCCAAAACATCGTATTTTAAATCAAAAATAATAATATTCTTGTTTAGATCACCACAACTCCTTTTTATTTCTATTCACCACAAAATAGAAAAAAATTATGGAAAATGTTCCTTTGTTATTACTGTTATTATTATTTAGAAAACATTTTCATATTTTATTACTCAAGTAATATTAAAAATATTCCATACCATAAACATCGCAAAATCAGTCATTTTGTCATTTACATAGAACAATACTATTTTACTGAAATTCATATTATCATCATTTAGAATCTCATTTTATTTATTAACAATAATAAAATTCCCAAATCTTAATATAAAAGTGATTCCTATTGTTATTTATGAATTTCCTCAAAAATTCATAAATAATAACCTTATTTATTTCCATACTTTTAATTTTAGTAAAATTTGTTAAATCATCGTTATTTACAGAAACCACCTAAAATCTAGAAGCAACCTTATTTAGTATTTATTATCTAATTCTCTTATTATTATTCATTTCATTTCAGTTAATTATTTTTCAATTCAAATCAACAATTAATTATAATTAAACACCCAAAACACCGCAATCGACAATAATTATCTCATAAATGCACAATACATTCAAAATATTATAATAATTAAACATTAATCCGTAGAACATTAGGTACATCAACAATTATGATTTTTCATCGATATTTATATGTTTTATAATTTAAATTTTAATTAATTAAATTAAATAGTTCATACCAATGCGCCTTTTCCAACAGTCTCCAAACTTAGCAAAATCAGTGCCAAAATGTCCGGAATTTCGTCACGAGTCCAACAAAAGAAACAACACGTGAATTAGAGTTCATATGTGGAAGATATTCAAGTTATAAGAAATATTATTAAAATAGTAATTAGTCTAATTTCAAAACATTATTTAATTAGATTTAATAATACATTAACTTAATATGTAGTTGCGAGCACCATCTAGGAACAACATGAACATCGCCAGGTCAATTCTGATCGTAAAATTCTTGCAGCTCAGACCATCATTCGTCGCACCACCACCTGAAATCGACAACCCTTGGCTACCTCTACTAATGACAACTTGCACCACCTCCTAAAATGCATCTGATTACTCAAATTTTCCTGAGAAGGTGACAGCGTCGGGAGATTAGAGGAATGGTTTAGACAATTTAAATTTTAAATCAATTTTGGATTAGAGATAACCATCTTCCATTAGCAGATGATCAGAGGAATTTTGAAAATTAGGTAGAAAAATGAAGCTACAGGTGACGGCAAGAGTTTCGTAGCCTTAAATATATAGGCATCAGGCTGGGTTATGGGTTGTGTATCCAGTTTAGCATGAAACAGCAACGTACGCTGTTTAAACACTTCAATGCCTTTATTTCGCAAACCATAACTTCAAATATATCAAAACTATATATCAAATTAATCATCTCGGAAATGCCTTCACAATTATATATACGATACCCAATTCATTCTTTTATTAAAAATCCATTTTTAATTAATTTAATATTTTAGAGTGTCGAACTTACGGGTCGTTGCACATATGGATCCATGAAACATATGCATATGCCAAGATGTCCATATGGTAGTCAAGATTTATTGACTAATCAATGAAAAGGGTTAAAATGTGGGTAATTGAAAGGCTAATTCCTAAGGAAAAAGGGTGTTCAATATTCAGTATATGGTTAAAAAGATTGTTAAGAACCTTATCACCTTATTAGCCTATTTATATATGAAAATTTTGAAAATCGACTTCTACGTTCTAACCTACCATAAATCAAATAATGATAAAATGTATGAATTCATAAAACACCTATCAATTAATCAATCATGTGATAACTTAGAAATAAACATTGGTTATCAAGCTATTACCCATCGCATATAAAGCTCTTGTGTATAAAATTTAGAGTTAAACCTAAAACATAGCCATCTTGAACAAAGGCAAAAGTGAAATTTTCTCACGTTGAGCTTAAGTATAGCCATCGTAAGAAGAACTAATGACAAGGCTTTCACGTGTTAAACTAAAAGGACTAGTTTTCATGCAAAAGAAAGGAAGACCCGTTGTATTAAATTCAACAGTAACCATCGTGAATTAAAATCAATAGGGTTTCGTGAGTCAATTTGGAATCATATAAGGCTTTCATGAGTAAAGCCTACACAGTCCTTGCATTTAAAAATTTTCAACACAAGCTTAGGTGTAGCCATCTTGAGTAAAATGAGATACAAGGTTTTCGAGTATCATACCAAAAGCATAGTTATAGGAAAAAAATGTGTCCCTCATAAGTAAAATGCATGGATAAGATTCCAACTATCAAAGCAAAATATAGTTTTTCACACGAAGGGTAGGATTTCGTGCATTAGGTCCTCGTGTTGAATCCAATCATATAACAACGAGTTAGGCTCGTTAAAAAAGGGATACATAAACCGTTGAACCCAAAACCTAAAAATAGAAAATAACCATTTAAATAAATAAATCTGGATCAAAGTGATAATCATGAAAGATGACATGAAGAAATTAAAAAAACAAGCAACTATACCAGTTGAATCTTTATAAAATTAAGATCAACCAAATCGAATCTAAATCGCAACAACTAGGTGAATAATAAACAACTTAATCAGAAGGTTATTTACAAGGTAGAAATCGCAAGAAAGAGCGTAGTAACCCTGTTTTAGAACCTATAATAGTATATAAATTATACTTATGATCATATTTACAATTTTAAAGTATTATTGTTAGAAAATTATTTTTAGAGATAAAAATATTTGAAAAACAAAGATTTAATACACACACACACATGTATATATATCAGGAATTTGTTTGAAAAGAAGTGATTTTCTTTATATTAGCAAATTATAAATTTTTATCTATTTATAAATAGGAAAGAAAAAAAAGGGTTTATAATAAATTCAAGGGTTTTGATAAAATAGTTATTATATATATATATATCTGTATGTATGTATATTAAATTAAGGCATTATTGAAGAATAGTTTAGAAAATCATATTATAAGATATACAATCTAAAATTGCTTTATTAAGTATATTTTCTATTTCCAAATTTAATCAGATACATATTATTTATCATTCTATATTTTATAACTTTTAATGGCTTAGACATTTTTATTATTCCCCAGCGATTCTATTTTGTAGAAATTGCTGGCTTTTATTAATAATTGGGTTTGTCCAGATTCAGATGAGATTTATAATTTGAGTGAACTTCTTATTCAATTTCATATTTTAAATCCAAACAACATACATTTTAATCAAACAAATAAACAATCGCCTTCAACGGAAAGCTATTTTCCAACTTCCGCTGAAGGTGATTGTTTGTTAGTTTGATTAAAATGTATGTTGTTTGGATTTAAAATATGAAATTGAATAAGAAGTTCACTCAAAGAATTTATAAATCCCATTTGAATCCAGACGAATCCAATTATTAACAAAACTCAGCAGTTTCTACAAAATAGAATCACTGGGGAATAATAAAAATACCTAAGTAGTTAATAGGTATAAAATATAGAATGATAAATAATATGTATCTAATTAAATTTGGTGGAGAGTATACTTAATAAAGCAATTTCAAACTATATATCTTATAATATGGTTTTCTAAAACTATTCTTCAATAATGCCTTAATATGATATATATATATATATTATTAATAATTTTATCAAAACCCTTGAATTTATTATAAACCCCTTTTTTCTTTACTATTTATAAATAAATAGAAATTCATAATTTGCTAATATAAAGAAAATAATTTCTTTTCAAACAAATTCCTGATATATATACATGTATATATGTATATATATATATATATTAAATCTTTACTTTTCAAATATTTTTATCTCTAAAAGTATTTTCGAGCAATAATACTTCAAATTTGTAAATATGATCATAAGTATAATTTATATACTATTACGGGTTTAAAAATAGGGTTGTTAAGAATCTCTATAGAATTGAGGATGAAAAAAATTATGTATAAACTCGTCAAGCAATTTGTCCGACAAATCAGTCTTCATATTTATAGCTTAGAACTTCCTGAATTACACTGAAGTCAAATGCAAACAAATCAATAGTTGTAACAACCCCACCGCTATACCCATATTATTAAAGAACATTACAAGTAATGTTGTTTAATAATACGAAGAATACGGCTGGTTAAGGGCGATTGAATGTGAATATATTTTTTGACTAACACCGACACGTCTTTATTACCATTATGAGCATCTGAACTAAAAATTTGACATGTACAGTATCAATACAAAGTAATAAATACACCGATTTAAAATATTCAAAATAATATATAATATAAATAAATTAGAATTAGAGTCACATACGTAGGGGAATAATATACATCATATACATAATGAAATACGAGTCTACAAAATATCAGTACTAGACCCACATAATACATACATCACATCTAAACTATGTATCAGGTGCATTGCGACAAATAAATAATATACATGACATATACTCCTAAATGTCAATATATACAATGATGAATTAAACTAAAATAGTCAAAATAGTGTACTCCAGTGCTAGCACATAATCTAAAGGTCAATGAGTCCCTGTACCTGTAGAGTCTCGGCCTAACCCAAGTATTATAAAAATAAACAGGTCAGACTATATCTAATAGAAAAGTGAGATGATATTGATATCATAAATGTATGACTTAACCAATAAGCCATACTAAAATATGCCTAAACAAATGATCATAATAAGGCATATTAAATAAAATTACCATTCCAAAATTTCATTTATGACTTAACAGTCAATTAAGTCATCTCAAATTATTATCAAAACCACATAATCAAAATGAGGCATATTAAACCAAATCAAATACTGATATCATACATATATGACTTAATAATAAAATAGGTCATCCCAATTATGCCTAAAACCAAATAAACATAAAAAGGCATATCAATCGGAAATCACCATTTCACAAACCCATATCAAGTCTCAAATGGACTGTCATAAAAAATATGGTGATAACAATTCAAAATTCTCCATAGCCCAAAAGATACTAAATACCTATCCCAAAATCTTTGAAGAAACCATCACTAATCAAATAATAACACATCAACATGGAGTCTAATGACACAAAGTAGACCCCGCCACATAGTGCTGTGGTCTAACTACACGAAGTAGATCAAATATGCAGATAGTCTAATGACACGAAGTAGACTAACTATGTGAATTTACCTAATGACACAAAGTAGGTAAACATCGTTTAATTGTGTACCCAATAATACATTAACACGGAGCCTAACGACATGAAGTAGACTCTGCCAAGTAGTGCCATGGTCTAATCATACAAGTAGATCAAATATGTGAATAGTCTAACGACACGAAGTAGACTCCACCAAGTAGTGACATGGTCTAATCATACAAATTAGATCAAATATGTGAATAGTCTAACGACACGAAGTAGACTAACTATGTGAATTTACCTAAGGACACAAAGTAGGTAAACATTGTCTACTATCCAAACATCTAAAATGTATCGATTCCTCGATGAAAAGTGAGTCATCGTCTCTTGGGGATCTATTGACCTGAAATTCGAACACCCTAAGATAATACAACTCTAAGTGTTAATTACTGTCACTCAAGTAATCATAAAAATCTAACTAACTTCCCACATCAGATAGTAAATTCAAGTATTTACTAAAAGCTAGTAAATCACACTCAAACTCTATTCAAAAATTATAATAATAAGCGAAAGAATTGTACGAAATGTCCCATACCAATCCGACAATTCAATCGTTTATTAGAATTATTTATTTCATAGAAAAACATGAATCTCAATAAAATCCCCAATCCATACTAAATAAAATAAAAGAGTTTTAAATTTATATATATATATACACAAAGATATAATTTTCCAAAATCACTTTTAAATCCATAAACTCACTTTAAAGAAGAGTTACATATTTACAAAAGCTTTTGAACTCTTTCAAAAATCATTTAAACCTCTTTTATAACAAAATCACTTGAAATTAAAATTATTGCTTTCATAATCGCTTTTATAAAATATTACTATATTTCATCTTTCGCTTCTAAAACCTTTCCAAAATTTTATACTTAAAACAGTAAATTTAAAAAGGTTTTATAATTAATTATTACTCGTTTTTAAAAGTTTCGAACAGAAATTTTGAATAAGAAATAAGTTAAGAATAAAATATAATTTAACTATATATTCTGTAAATAAAATTTCAATAAAGATCAAATTGAATATAATCTTATTTTGGAATTCTTTTAAAATATTCAAGCAACAAATCCATTGAAAATTCAATATCTAGAGCCAACATCGCACTAAAAATATAATTCCATAATATGGAATTATTTAGCGACCCGAGTTGCTTTCTGACAACTTCGGTCACACAAATAATATATGTACTTCTATATTAGTTAGAAGAATTTAATTTGCAAACGAACATAAATCCATTTGCAAACTAGCCTCTTTCAGTCCACAAACAATCCATATAACACCAAACAATTTATATCATTGGACGAATTAGATAAATCACAACATGCAACCATATTTCAATCAATTCATCTATTCACTATCAATATTCATCGAAATCCAATCAGCGAAGAGCATACATAAACAAGTTATAATGTAACGATTAACTCACACACTTATCTCTACATTATAAATTGTTTATCGTGGCTAAAGGAGCCGCGTCCTGAGTGCCTAGTGATCAAGCTTAAATCATGGCCAAAGGACTCAAAACCGCCTCTGTACATTCCCACTCGCAAAGGGAAGTACCTCATCCTGTGCCTGAGGGCGAATAAACCCGACCATCACAGTCACCTCCGTCACGGAGAGGATCCCTTTCCCCAAGTCGCTATCATGTACCGTATTTCGCTGATCAACCGGCATACCACCAGGAGCCTTCGCCCGTTGATGCAATGTCATTCCTATAACGGGTGGAAGCCAGCCTCAGGGACGAAATGATCCGATTGCACCAACAGATCAACCGAATACATGCCCGCAGCGTTGGTGGCAGCAGCCTGTCCGATGACGAGGATGGAGAACCATTTTCCATAGAAATCTTCAGAACCCACCTCTCAAGATGGTACATGCTACCACAAATCGACAAATACAATTGGAGCATGGACCCGTCCGATCACCTTGCTGCTTTCAACTCAATCACTAGAGCCAAGCAACTAACCGGTAATGCAAAGTGTTTGCTATTCCCATCCACACTTGTCGGGCCGACATCTCCTTGGTCCTTACACTTAGCTCCCGGCAGCATCTAGTCTTGGGCATAACTATGCTTCGAATTCAAAACAAGATTTTTTACATCAAGAACTCATGTCATGATGGCCAGCGAGCTTGGCAATATCAGGCAGGGCTCGTCGGAAAGTCTCCAGGCCTACGTCAACGATTCAATCGGGAATCAACCCGAGTACGCGGAGCCGACAAGAATAGTCTGACGATCGCCCTGTGCTCAGGTGTGTGATACAGATCCTGGATGTGGAAAGAACTCCAGAAGATACCGGCCTTGTATCTTCTTGATTTCTTTCAACGCACAAATGGAATCATGAGGATGGAAGATGCAGATTTGTCGGATAGCGATAACGAGGGATAATGCTCTCTTAAATTTCGCCAAAAATGAAACCATGACCAAAGAGAATGGAATTGGAAAAATCATGCAAAGAGAAACCATGAACAGAGACATGGAAACTGTCTTCCTTGCAACCAGAAATCAAGCACCCTTCCGAAGGCCATATAATGGCTGGGTGAGGGAACCGCCCCATAGCGACAGTCAATATTGTCTCTTCCATTAGATCAACGGATATTCTACTAATAATTGCCGAGTTCTAAAATATGAAATCGAGAGACTGATTAAGGAAGGATCGCTTGTGGAATATGTCAGACAACTAGTAGATCAAAGGATGGCCCGTGAAAACCGTCCGATCCAGCCCTCCCCACAATCAGCTGAGTGTGCTGTGGCCATGTCCGACATTCTTACCATATGCAAAGGGCCACACATAACAGGGAGAAGTCGAAGGGTGCTCACCCGATATTAGAGGGAAGTCACCACCTCCTGCCAAGTATATTCATTAGAACGATGGGTCGTTAAGGCTCCAAGAACGGAAGCGGAAGATCCTCCAATCACCTTAACAGCTCAGGATCCAGGGTAGTAGTGTACCCCCACCACGACCCAATGCTTATAACCGTGTCAATGGCTGGCACCAACATCCACTGGGCTTTCGCTGATGGGGGAAGCTTAGTCAAAGTCATGTTCAAAGAAGCCTATGATGTGCTTAGGCTGCCGGTCTCTCTTCTCGCGCCTTGCGTATTGCCCATTTATGGGCTCAACGGAGTTGGGATAATCCTCATGGGGGTAGCAACACTCATAACTACCTTCGGTACGGAACCCACCATAACAAAGATTTAAGTTAGTTATGTGATCCTGGACTGCCCATCTTCTTACAACTTGCTCATCGGGCGACCGACCCTGACCGAATTGGATGTCATCGTGTCGTA
This sequence comes from Allium fistulosum, assembly GCA_030737815.1. Classification (NCBI taxonomy): domain Eukaryota; kingdom Viridiplantae; phylum Streptophyta; class Magnoliopsida; order Asparagales; family Amaryllidaceae; genus Allium; species Allium fistulosum. Next base: position 788,844,749 of record CM060902.1, on the reverse strand, counting down.
TATCCGCTTGATAATGAAATTCCCAATGCCAAATGGGATTGGCGAGATTAAGGGAGACCAACAGAAAGCAAGGCAGTGCTATGGGACTTCCCTCCATCGGGTAGAGAAGGGTGTCCTAATGATTCAAGAGGAACCCATCGTCGATCTCAATACCCCACTAGAACAAGAGAAAGCGACTCCCTTAAGCGCAACCCCAGGGATGTGCGACCAAGTCATCAACATGGGATCAATGGAAGGTCATCTCTCTTTACCAAGACAATGTCAGCCATGAAAGTTCGGGATACCTAGACATGGATGAGTTCTTACATGCTCATTCACCTGGTCCAGCGACAACCCGCATCCTGTTAAAGGACCGCGCGAGCTAACTCTCCCCTCCTTGATAGAAGGACATGCTTGAAGAGGGTGGATTACTATGCATCACTCTGCCTAGGCACGTTAGGGATGCCCAACAACCTGCAAGTCATCCTGGTGCTATCTGATCTGCAACGGCAGGAAAACACGAGATATAACTCTTGCCTCCTGGGGTGCATCGACGAGCTGGATGGCGACCACAATGGTCCGATTCTCCTCGCCCGTGTGAGACACAGTTGTTAAGACTGGCACATGATAACTTAGCGCAATGCCATGATAGTATCTCTGAGGTCCGCCATCCGTAGTGTGCCCACAAGAAAATAAGTCGGGCTCCATTTTAACCACTGGGTGACGGAAAGAGCGCCCATAAGCAAATAAGCCGGGCCCTTCCGTGCAAACCCCATGGGCCTCAACTCCAACCCCTGGGTGCCAGAAAGGGCGCCCACAATCAAATAAGTTGGGTCCTTCCATGCAAACCCCACGGGCCTCAACTCCAACCCCTGGGTGTTGAAAAGGGCGCCCAGAAACAAATAAGCTGGGTCCTTCCGTGCAACCCCACAGGCCTCAACTCCAACCCCTAGGTGTCGAAAAGGGCGCCTACAAGAAAATAAGCCGGGTCCTTTCGTGCAAACCCTACAGGCCTCAACTCCAATCCCTGGGTGTCGGAAAGGGCGCCCACAAGAAAATAAGTCGGGTCCTTCCGTGCAAACCTCACGGGCCTCAACTCCAACCCCTGGGTGTCTAAAAGGGCGCCCGCAAGCAAATAAGACGGGTCCTTCCATGCAAACCCTATGAGCTTCAACTCCCACCCTTGGGTGTTGGAAAGGGCGCTCGCAAGAAAATAAGTCAGGTCCTTCCTTGCAAACCCTACGGGTCTCCCTAAGGCCTCAATCCCCCAAGGCGAAACATACTCGCCATAACATACCTTGTGATTTTCTTTTATTTGCAGGTACAATAACATAAATGAGAATCTCAAACACCACATGATGCAAAAAAAGAGTTCATAACAAACAGAAGGCATGACACACAGACCGTCATGCTAGGCGCAATCAACTTATGACAGCAAAAATAAGAGAAAAAAAGGGGAAGGGAAAAGAAACAATAAAAACAACCAGGCCAAAACCAACAACAGGCGACGACCTCCTTACTCATTTGGTCAGGTCAGAGAGTCAATCTACTCAACCTCAAGATGGCCAGCATAGGCTTACCCTTTCTGGTCAGTTTGGCGGCTGCCTCCTCCCAATACCTTTGGGCCAAAGCGAGCGTCACACCCGAGATCATAATAGGAAGTTGGAAGTTGTTCATGAAAGTGCCCACCACCATGTTAGTCAAACGAGCCGACCAGTGAGTGTCCCTTTCCTGATGGATTCTCTCTTTCAATCCCTCAACGTCATTCGGGGGCAAGCAAGTCTGATGGGCATCCAAAAGCCAACGAAGATGCTCTACCTCCTGCTTAAATCTTTCCTCCACCCCCTTCAGCCGTGTAACCTCTTCCTCAAGCGATCCTCAGTCGACATCAGCCTGGTCTCTAACAGCCTCAGCCCTGTAGCGGTCGGCTTCTGCCACTTCTTTCTCAGCCAACTCCCTAGCCCGAACTACGTCTTCTCAAAAGGCGATCTGTGACTCACAGTCCTTCTCGACCATACCTTTGGCTGCAATAGCTGCCTCTCACTCATTAGGGGCTAGCTCAACTTCCACCCAGGCCGCTTCAACCTACTCCCTCGTAGCTCTCAACTCTTCTTCAATTAGGAAACTATGTCATCTCCACCCAACAAACCGGCTTTGACTGCTTCCAACTCTGCCATCTCATCTGCTATGCGGGCCCTATTCTCCTCCAACTCCTCCCTCGGGGGAGTCAACCTGTCGTGACCTCCCCTCAATACATCTGCAGTCATCACCATCCGTTGAGGACCACCACGAGAAGACTCCCTCACTTCTTCTACGACCTGCCCCCGGTAGGTCTTACCTGCAAATTAACAAGCTCATCGCGGACCCGCATCGCACACGCACTCGTTTGAAAATAAGGCAGTCCGAGTTAGTGGCAAAAGGAGATGGAAGAAAAATGAGAAGGTAAACAGATCATACCATAGCCAGTTCCTTGCACAAGCTATCAACAACAACCCGTGACCAAGCCATCCAGAGCGTGGTAGGTGGGAAATCCCTAAAGAATGAGTAGCATCCATTGGGAAGGTTCGCAGGAGTCTGTCTAAGCCCTCCCTATCATATCCTGGACTTATCCGCATGGAAATCGTCCCAACTTTCTCTTCATCCTCTACATTAGGCCCACGATACACGAAAACATCAACATTGTCTTCATAAGCTTCGCCGCGAGCCACCCCTGTTTCATCCACCACGGGCCCCTCTCCTCCTACGCCCCCATCGGTCCATCCTCCTCTATCACTCCGGTCCTTGCAGTTTTCTACTTAGGGACTCCTCAGCACTGGACTCTTCATCAACATGAATCATGGAGCAAGAAGCATCGGCGCTACTTCGGGGGGCGACAAAGGAGAGACCATCATGGCTTCCCCCGGCATGTTGCCCTTGAAAATCCGTGTAATGACCCTAATTTTAGCTAACATTATTTAGACATTTAATTAGATAAATTTAATTAAATAATGTAGAAGGTTAAGGGGTTGAGATTTGATAATTAAACTTGAGCCGTGCCTTATGAATGAACTAATATAAGTAATTAAAACTTAAGACAAGGAGGAGGAAAATTAAAAGGGAAAAATAGGAAGAGCCTTATTTTTATATCCTAAAACCCTCTCATTCTCCACTCATTCATTCATTTGCATCTGCAAACTAAACTAAAACCTAAGGAGTTCGGCTGGCAATTAAAGAGAAGGGAAACAAAAGATTAAAGCTAGGGGATTCAAGATCAAGAGCTTAGGAAATCAACCTTAATCCAAATCTCAATATTCTTAATCAAATCAAGGTGAATAATTAGTTAACGTCAATATTTTTATGAATGATTTTGGTTTAAAGGTAAACTCGTTTTCTTTTGCAAGTTATATGCCATGTTATAGTGATTAAATGATTATATGCTTTAAGTTGATGATTTACAGAGATTTAATAAAAAATTTATGATATGTTTAGACTAGAAAACCTATCATATGACATCCAAATGAGTCGCGTTTTTGACATATGGTCAAAAATATTATTTTAGAAGTGGGTTTCAATTTTCATAATTTTCTATGTAATTATGGATTTATTATGAATTTTCTATAAGAGAAGATAGTTAATTTCGAGTTTAAATTATTTAAGGCAATTAAATAATGTTTTCGGGTCTGAAATTTATATATGTTAGAAAATATAATGGGAATTATTGTAATTTTAGGGATTTTTCCTAAATGTTTTACTATGGTTAATAAATTATTTAAGTTAAAGGACTTAAATGTTTTAAACGTTTTACTAATGAGAAGGGCTTAAGTGTTAAATTGTTTCAAATAATCCAAATTTGATTTTGGCAGCAAATTCTGAAAAAAGGAATTGATAAAGTTTTCTAAACCAATAAGATTTCGACAAATATTAGTGGTAGGTAAAAAGGAATTTCTTTAAAAGGTTAAAATGTAGTTTTTATTAAAATTACATCTTCGCCACTACCCTTGCTAGCTTCCGACATAATACACTCGCACAAAACCCCTTCCGTACCCATTTGAAACCAATATACATGGTATCAATTCATTGGTATGTAGTATGTTGGAGATAGGCGGTAGGTAGGATGGTGTCGAAGGCATGCATTCGAAAGGGGTGAAGCTGTCTTTCAAAGCTTTCGAACCTATAGACCTGCCTTTGTTTAAAAGAGTGTTTCGAAAGGGTTGCCACTTTGAACCCCTTTGATATCCTAGCTGTCGCACAAATACTTTTGCCTTAGTTAGAGGTTACTTTTTACAACCTTTAAACAATGAATGCGAAAGGGGACTTTCATCTTCGTGCCTTCCGCTAATATTGAAGCTGCCTCCCTCAATGTTTTCGAAAGTATTGACTTAGCCGCTTTTACTAATGCTTTCGAAGGCAATGGTTTTGAAAGGATATCTTTCGAATGTGTCCCCTTTTTTGTACTTTGTAGTTTGTTTTGTTTTCAAACTATTATTTCGAAAGAAATACTTTTAATTGGTTTCGAATCTATGCTTACATAAATTTTTACTCGAACCCAATGCTTTCAAAAGATATGTTTTTAAGTGTTTTGAAAGGAATGTTTCCAAGTGTTTCAAAAGATATGTTTAATGGTTTTGAAAGAGGATGTCTAAGATTTTAAGTAATGATTTCGGAAGGTCTATTTCCAATGCATTCGAAAGGAAGGTTTTGGCCTTTCAGCCTAATGTTTTCAAGGTTAAAGTATCTAACTTGTTTCGAAGGGATAGATAACCCTGATGATTTAGATTTTCATCAATGTTATTTTAGTAAAGAATATATCATGACATAAGTATTTTGAGCAAAGCAAAAGGTATAATTTCCTTGTTTTAAAAAGATATGATTTCAAGGGTAAATCATTTGTAAATATTGTTTTCAAGGAAATGAGATTTGAATAGGGTGATCAGCCCAGATATTTGCTAAAAGAATGACTCGGATAATAGAAGACCAGATGGGACTGGTGTGGGGTCGCGCTCTATACTTTAGCTAGTAGCCCCTAGCTAATATAAGTCCAAAATTCCAATGTGTAGGGCTTTGTCATAGGTAAAACTAAAATGATGTTACACACAAAAAGGAATACACTGAGTAGAGATAGGTTATTGGTGAGCTTGTAAAACCATTAGGATCAGTTGACCCTAGGAGAAGTAAGTTAAGAACAGACCGTTCAGTGTTGTGTCTAACAAAAGTTAGAATATTTATTATGTCTGGTAGTCCCAAGTCAGCCAGTGGTTAATAGTCCGCCAGAGAAAACTATAATGTTCGGACGGATAGTCCATTGATTACCTGATTTATATGCATATATGTTATTGCTATTGTTGTTATAATCAGTTTGATGTAGGATTTTGACTTGCAAAAGATATGATTTTAAAAGGATATTAGTGAGGGGAAACCTGTTCCACTAAACGACGCGGTCTCACTTAATATCAGTAAACCGAGATGTAATAGAATTATTCATACCATGCTTTATGTCTAGCTCGAAGTTTATGTCTTCCCCTTAAACTCTCGAGTGCTCAAAATTTAATTTGAGCAGATTGAGATTTAAGGTCTTTCAAGTTTTAGTAGGTAACAAATAAAGCTTCTGAAGACATGCAGGAGGCAAGGATTAGCTATCTAGCGGTCTATCCATTATTGTTCTGCTATGATGTATTTATTGACTGAAATGTCTATTTATTACTCTGATCATCCAACGGGGCATCTTCACATGTCGCTCTTTGCATATTTTGTAATAATTATATTTATCTAAACCTGGGAATCATTTTGGGATTCTGGAATTGAATATGAAATATTGATTTGAAATGTAATCAGAAAAGATGTTTTGAAATCCGTGTTGATTTTATTTCATATTCACGTGCTTTTGATATTATGGATACCATTAACATTACCATATTTTATCACCGGAAGTTAATATTATAGATGGCTGTAGCATCTGTAGTGGTTACCTTTGGGCCTTAAAATATGGGATGTTACAACTTGATATTAGAGCATAAGTTTATGAAAACTTAAAAGAAATTTTAAACCTAAAATGATTTTGAAAAAAAAACACAATCCTAAGGAATTAGAGAAAAGGTTGGGGTATGAGATAACGCTATAGTAACGTACTTGTATTCGCTATATATAAGTATACGCTTTATCTCCATCTTCCCATCTCCCTTAGGCTTTCTATCGTATCTTGCAAAGGTTCGAATGCAGATGTAAAGAAAGTAAGATATGGATGCTAGGAATGGAAGAGTTAACCTTGGTGGAGGAAGCACCATAACTAATGGAAACGCTGGACCCAATACTCAAAGGAATCCAGGTCGGGCACAAGCTGCTAATGTGGGTGCTGAAGCACCGCAAGTTAATATCAGAGCTATGTATGAATTCTTCGTCAATATGATGCAAGCTGGAGCTGCTACGGGATTAGTTGGAGGAAATGTTGGAGAAGGAAATCAGGAAGCTCCGATGGTCAATAACTATGCAATATTGAGCAGAGATTATGCTAGGCTTTGAGGGAAGTCGTTTATCGAGACTGAGGACGCAATTGAAATGGAGAATTGGTTTCTTCATTGCGAAAAGAATTTTGCTGATTTAGGACTTAATGATGAGCAGAAAAGAAGATTGGCATCTAGACAGTTGCAAGGAGCACCACTATCTTAGAACCTCTAACTTATGTTTTAATGATAACAACTATACAATCATATACATATATAAACTTTATCAAGATTGCAGGTATATGCTACAAGCAGACTCCATGATCGAAGATATTAAGACTCAAAGAGAAACGAAGATTCATTGACCATACTAAGGTTATTCTACTGTAAAAGAGTCCTAGATAAAATATTGTTAAGGTTGCCTTGAGTATATATGCATACACGATCACACACAATTTTATATATATCAAAATCTAGTAGAAAACTGCATTTTCATCTCACCTACATCTGAGGTATCCTCACAGACGCCTGTGAAAAGTCTCAGGTTAAAAATTAAAATTAGTCATAGACGTCTATCATTATACCATAGACGTCTATCACGGCAAAAACTGTCATATTTGAAAAGACACTTCTTTTTGAATCTAAAGGAAATCATCTTTCATGAAGAGTTGCTGCCATTAAAATGAAAAGATTTCTTCGAAGAGTAACAACTCTTCATATGCACCCCTCTGATTCTATAAATAGCATCTTGATAAAGAAGTAAAACAACTTACTTAACTTGATTTGATCTATTCTTTACTGATTTCAAAGAACTCTCTTGCATATACACTGATTACATACTCTTAATCCACTATAACCTCTTGGTTAAATCACTTCCTACAACTCAAAGAAATCATATTCATATACTCAAGGAGATCATAGGAAGATTTGTACTATAATTCAAAAACCGTGTTATTGGAACACAAGATTGTCAAAGACACTTTTGTATTAAGCTTACTCCTCTGGGCAAAGTGAGAGTAGTTTTTTTAAAGGAAATACCGAAGGGAGCTTCGGGACTAGACGTAGGACGGGAGGTCTGAACCAGTATAAAAACTATGGTTTGCACGCTTTTTATATTTTACTATTTATTGTCTACTATTGCATTGATTTACATACTTGCTTATTATATACAAGTTAGACAGTATACGATCAACTAGACTTTCAATTAGTATCAGAGCACGGTTACTTCAAGTTACAGTAACACGTAATTGAAACATATTTATTATGGCAAGTACATTTCAAGAAGGTCAATCCACTACACGTCCTCTACTATTCACTGGATCTAATTATGCTTACTGGTCTACACGTATGCGTATTTTTATGGAAGCTAATGGTCTAGAAATTTGGTTAGCGACTGAAAATAAATATGAAGCACCTAACACTAATATAGGCACATGCACAAAAAGAAGAGGTATCTAACAATGCCAAAACTATGAATGTTTTAATTTGCTCACTCGATAAAAATGAATTTTCACATGTCATGTTGTGCACCACTACTTATGATATATGGCGTACATTACAAATTACCCGTGAAGGCACAAATAAAGTCAAGTAAACAAAAATTTCTATTCTACAAAATTAATTTTCATCTTTTAAAATGAAATCAAACGAGAAAATTATTGACATGTATGCTAGATTTCAAACTATAAACACGATCTTATGGCACTAGGAGTTAAATTCACTGGTTTGATTTAGTCACATGAATTTTGAACTCTCTGACAAACGAATAGGAAAGAAAAGTTTTAGCCATCGAAGAAGCTAATGATCTTTCCTAACTCAAAGTCGAAGATTTAATAGGAAATCTGATGTCGTATGAAGCAAATTTACAGGCAAGAAAAGAACAAAATCAAGAAAGGAAAAACATCGCATTTCAGGCAAAAAACGACAACTCTGACTTGGAAGAAGATGAGATTGTGTTCATCACCAGAAATTACAACAAGTTCAAAAAGATGATGAAATTTCAAAACAATAGCAACACTAATTCCTCAAATCAAACATCAGTAAAATGCTTCGGGTGTGATAAATTTGGCCATATGAAGAAAAACTGTCCACTATTCAACAATGATAAAAAGAAAAACTAATTCGAAAATTTCAAGAAAAAGAGAAGAGCATTTCAAGTAACTTGGGATGACTCTGACTCTTCCTCTTCATCCGATAGTGATGGTGACACAGAACAAGCAAATGTTTGCTTCATGGCTCGCACAGATGAGGTACGTCCTGAATTAACATATGATGAACTTCTTGAAATTAGTATAGAATTAGATGACAAGTATAGAGAATTAAAGAAATTAAATAAAGAAAATTTAGGAAAATTAAACTGAGCTGAATTTGAAATTGGAATGTTAAAAGACAAGAAAAGTATTCTAAAAGAAGAATTAGAATTAGCATAAAAAAATGCAAAAAACTATCATCTCCAAATACTACTCTAACTCATAATATAGAGAATAACAAAATAGAGAATTATAAACTTGAAAAAGAAAAGTATGAATTGGAACAAAATTTAGAATTAGCTAATATAGATATTTCTGATCCCAGAAATAAATTAGATAAAATTACTAATAATGTTTCAAAGTTTAATAAAGGAAAAAAAATCTAGATAATTTGATAAAGATTTCAAAACCATCAGGAAATAGGAATAGTTAAGGATTTAACAAAAATAATCATAAACGTTCTAAAAATAATCTGGTCTCTAATAATAATCAAAGTTTTAAGAACTATAGTACATTATATACAAATTTTAGAAAAACAAAATCTAAATATGAAAATAAGGGAACAAAAATGATTAAGGTATGGATTCCTAAAACAAATAACAAATTGATTAGACAAAAACACATAGATGTGTATCTAAAAGCGATAGTTCATAATGAAAATTACATTTCTAAAGGTTCCAAACCCTCATGGGTATGACTATCTTCTCCTACTAACCCATAGGACCCTAACAAAGGATGTGGGTACAAATTAAATCTCTTTATTATTTTATAGGTACCCAAAAACAAAAATAAGGAGAAATGGATACTCGATAGTGGATGCTCCAAACATATGACGGAAAATGCACACATGTTATCAAACATCACTTACATGGACGGTGGCATGGTCACTTTTGGAGATAATTCCAAAGGATGTGTCATCGGAATTGGAAACGTCATCAATGTCTGTACATCCACTTCTCCTATTATTTCAAATGTTTTATTAGTTAAAAACTTAAAATATAATTTACTTAGTATAAGTCAATTATGCGATAGGGTTTTAGAATTGATTTTGAAAAAGATAAATGCAATATCTTTGATCAAGATAAAAATTCAATTTTTGAAGGAACAAGAAATCGAAATATTTATATTCCAAACATGAATATTAATAATAATGATGATTTATGTTTTAACCGCAAATTATGATGATCCATGGATATGGCATAAAAGATTTTGTTATATAAATTTCAAATATATAAACAAATTAGCTAAAAACAATTTGGTAAGAGGATTACTCAAAATAAATTTCAAAGTTAAAAATCTATGCGATGCATGTCAACTTGGAAAATTAAAGAAAAGCTCGTTTAAACCTAAAACGGAAATCTCTACTAAGCAACCTCTTGAATTACTTCATTTGGACTTATTTGGTCCAACTCAAGTACGTTCGATAAACCATAATAAATATGTTTCTGTAATTGTAGATGATTTTTCAAGGTATACTTGTACGCTATTTTTAAAACATAAAAGTGATACATTCGAATGTTTAATTTTTTTGCTAAATGAGTTAAAACTCTAATGGATTTAAAAATAAAAAGTATAAGTGATCACGGTGGAGAATTTGAAAATGAATTATTTACAAACTTTTGTAATAAGAAGGGAATTACTCAGAATTTTTCATTTCCATGAATACCACAACAAAACGGAGTAGTCGAAAGAAAAAATCGCACCTTGCAAGAATGTGCTCGAACTCTCCTAAATGGTAGTAACTTACCAAAGAATTTTTGGGCCGAAGCAGTTGCTACTGCTTGTTACATATTAAATCGAGTAACTCTTAGACCTATGACTAAATATACATGTTATGAATGTTCTTCAAAAAGAAACCAAAAGTATCATATTTTTGAATATTTGGATCAAAATACTTTATTCTAAATACAAAAGATAATCTTGGAAAATTCAATTCAAAAGCCGATGAAGGAATTTTTGTAGGATACTCTGATCAAAGTAAAGCTTACACAGTTTTTAACAAATGAACAAATGTTATAGAAGAAAGTCTTCACGTCTCGTTTGATGAAAACTTCAAAAATACAAGTAAAGACGATGAAGAAATTTTTGACACTAATCAAAATAGAATCATTGAAAATAATAATAATCAAAATAATATGATTGAAAATAATAATAATAAAAATAATATGATTGAAAATATAACAATCAAAAAAACAATTGTAATGACCCGTAATTTCGTTACTTCGAAAATGAGAGATTTTATTTATTTTTAAATTTAAAAGGGATTTAAATCTTAAATAAAGATGTTATATAATGGCGAAGAAAACATTTATTCTTATAGTTAACAATATTAAAAGTATAAATTTGGATTTTTAAAACAAAAGTTAAGTTTTGTTAAAAATAAATAAAGGCTTGAATAAATGGATTTAAATAATTGTTTGATAAGTTAAAATCTTATTTAAAACATCCAATAAAGATAATAAAAGTATAATAATATATTTAAAATTATGTTAATAATCGTTTTACAAAAATAACCAAAATTTGTCGCATTTTGTCAGTTTTACATACATTGCAAAATTAGAGATTTTGATATTAATTTAATATGGTTTTTAAATATAAAGAGACATGCTTTTATTAATTTAAAGAAGGGAAAAGTTCATTTTAAATTTGGTTTACATAAATAAATAGTTTAACTAAAACGTCAAAATTTGACCGTAAAACATTTTGTCGAAATTCAACGTCTTGTCGATTAAAAGTTGTCGCAACGTTGTTGCACCTTTATTTTCTTATATATGAACATATATTCAAATAGTGTAAGTATTAATTAATTCACTAATCAAGTTTACTTTTACTAAACATACTTAGAAAATTCTAGAATATAATTAAGAAAAAGTAAGCACAAAAAGACAAAAATGTCATTTCAAAGCAAAAAGTAAAACATCAAATCAAAGAAACATAATTATTACTTTCTTTACTTAATACTTCAGTGAAAATGATATAAAGTAATGATTTGAAATGTGATGTTAAGTGTTGAAAAAAATATGATTACTTTATAAGTAAGTAAGGGTATTTTGGTCTTTTTACAAAATATTATTTTAATCCAAAAACTTTTCTATAAATAAGACCACCATTCTTGCACTTTCTTTACACATTTCTACCTTCTTCTTCCTCCTTGAAGCTCTCTTTAATGTCTTCCTCTTCTTCTTCCATTTTCTTACTAACTTTTTCAAAACCATATCAAATCAACTCCAAACACAACCAAACTTTGCCAAAGACCTTAGAATACCATTAGAACATGATTTAGCATCTAAGAAGTCAAGAAATGATGGAGGAAGGAGTGGAATAAGGCATGGCCAAACCTATCAAGGAAGAGGAGTAAGTTCGTGAAGCTCCGGAGCAAGAAAAAGAGAAGGAAGTGCCGCTGATTTCATTCCAAGAAGCTTGGAACAAATTCAAGGTACTGCGGAAGCTCTACCGGATTTTCGGGAGTTTGGAAGAAGAGGTCGATAGCATAAAGTAAAAGAAATGGAGTAGAAGTTGATTAGTTGAAGTAGTTAGTGAAGTGTTGTTAGTAAGAATGTTGGTAGGAAGTTAATCGGTTTGGTTAAAGGTGAGTACTCACATTTTAAAGTTACCAATTTCTAAAAATATTTCAAGTTAATTACATGAAAAGTTTATTATATGTTGGATGATTTATTGGATGATAACTTGGTTGATATTATGGTTGATTATATGTTTGTGATATGGATGATAACTTGGTTTGATAAATGATAAGAGAAATGATTAGTAATTTACCATAGTTAATTAAGTGAGAAATTCTCATCGCTTTTGAACTTATATTTTGGTTATGTTCACATTTACACCCTTATGACATATGAATGTTTATACCAAATTGATTGTTAATATGGATAATTGATAGTTGGATAGATAATTGAATTGTGATAATATATCCCGTTATGGTATTAATAGTGAATGTTGGATTTGAAATCATATGTTATGTGATTTGTTGAATGGATATTATGTTAGTGATGAATATGGATATTGGTTATGTTCATTTTGATTAAGTGATCCTTTGTTAATAAGACCATATTTTAGTAATATGAGATATTTTGAAAAAACAAGTCTCTTTTCATTTAGAAGTGAAATTAAAGTTAAAATAAGAGAGAATTTGAAATTTGAAGAGAAACGGATTTGATAAGGATAGTTAAATAGAAATTGAAATTGAGATGAATAGTGAAATTAAAATTAAAATCGATTTTGAAAAATTGAAGTTGAGATTAAGGTTGAATTGAAGTTTAAATTGAAATTAGATTTGAAATCTAAGTTTTAAATATGTTTAATTTGAAGTTAGAATTGAAATTGAATTGAAATTGGAATTTAAAATTTAATATTAAAATAATGTGAATAAAATAATATTATAATATGGGAATAGTGAAAATATATGTTAAAAAGCTTTAAAAGGTAAAAATATTGATTTAAAGCGATTTGTAATGATTTTATAAGTAATAAAATCCAATTTGAATAAATTATTTCAAATGTTTAAACCCGCATATTTTACAATTGTATATTTAAATATTTTATTTAAATATAACATCGTTAATCGGATTAAGGTTCGAAAAGCTACTTTTTGCAAACAGTCGAATTGGGACTCGGGACTACTTCCATTGAGTCCAAAATGGCGTTTGCGACTTTTTTGAGTATAAGCTTCGATATGTTTGGAGCGATCGAATTTTGATGTTTTCTTCTAGGGCTTTGGGTTTGGGTTTAAGCCCACTAACCCATCTTAACACCTTAACTCAGCCCCCTCTTCATTTCATTCCACTCTCACTTCTTTTAAACACTCAAGTAACTGAAAATGGGGAGAGGAAAGAGGGATTCAATTGCAAACTCCAAAATTTTGCTCCAAATTATAGAAGAAGTTTAGGTAAGCTCCATCTTCATCTTCTCCATCTCAATTCCTCTTTGATTTCAGAAAATTCCTAAACCCTAACTTAGGAAAATACTTGTTTTGATCTTAGATTGAAGCTAGTCGAGTTGAAGTGAGGAGTGATTGATACTTTCTTTGCATTTGAGCTTCTTATCATTGTTTTTGGGTTTAAAAGGTGAGATTTTTGAACTCACATCTAAGCCTATAGCTTTTGTTGTTGTTGGGTAAGAATTCCTAACATCAATTCTTGTTCATTTGTGTTCGGTTTGGATCGATTCAGTGAATTGTCCAATTTATGGGTTTGAAGATCAATTTTGTGAAAATCTCTTTATGGTTGTTTGAACATGTTTACGGGGATGTATCGAAGAGGCTTTAAGGCCGGGTTGTCATTTGGCATGAGTCCCGAGTCGCGGTAGCTCGATTGATCGTTCTGGTATGGTTTTGCCCCATTGAAGGGCTAGACTGATTCTGCCCAGGAAGCAGGTTCAATCAACTGAACCAGTAGGTCAGTCGACTGAACCAGGAGGGCAGAAAACGTTCTGCCCCTGTATCAGTCGACTGACCTCTGGGTTCAGTCGACTGACCTGGGGGGACAGATATTCCTGTCCCTGTGTCAGTCGACTGACACTCTGGGCCAGTCGACTGACCTGAAAACGTAAAGTTTCTAGGCTCTGGGCCAGTCGATTGACCCACTGGTTCAGTCGATTGACCTGCTTGTCTCTGCCCAGTTTGTTATTTGCTTTGGTTTTCTAATTTTCGATCGATTCGTGTCGATCCAATTAGTTGTTATCTCATTTTGACTTTAATGATTCCTTTTTGACTTCGTACACGGTTTTATAAAATGATCTTTTCAAATTGTATTAAAAGCTCGTCTCTTCGATTTATATTTTCTATTCAAAACACACACACAACTTTGCACTTCGAGCGAAGAGGGAGGAGAATTAAATGATTAAATAAAACGCGTGCAATGAACACATGCGTTTATCTTTTCAGTTAATTGCTAATCTATTCGTTTGACCGTTTTGACAATGTTAGCTAAATCAAGACCTTAGGTAAATAAAACTAAGGATTAAGTTTTATAACTTACTAATTTGAGATAATAGTAGAATTCCACATTTGTTGAACACCCTAATTGAAGTAATAACAATTTGAAGTTTGTGGATATGTATATATACTCTTAGGAAGTAAAGGTATATTATACAAGTTTGAGTCATATTTGTATGCTTAAGTAATAATGGGTTTAGTAAAGAGTAAATGGTTGTGAAATAAACTTGGATTAATAGAAATTTTGAAAAATATATTAGGTAAAATTGAATGTGAATAAGTACATAAGTTAAACGTAGATCATTTCGGCACATAAATTTTTGATCTAAGATTTGAGTACAGAACTTTGAGGTGTTTACACCAATCCGAAAAAGGATTTGTCACTCGATTCTTGACGGTGAGCATTGATGAGAGTTTATGATTATGTACACAAGTTTTCTATCATAGTTGAGAGCTATGCAAGGAAAGCAAGGGTTTTTGATTAGAAAGTCTGATCAAAGTCCGCCTAGAAAATCGGGGGATCGATACTAGTTCGAAAGTAAAGTTGTGGATTCGAATAGTAGATCGAATCAAATATCACATATAGCATGATCTTTTGGGTCTGTCTACATAGTAGTTAGATAGTTATCTTAGACACTAAGATATATGGGTTAGACTTATGTTTTGATATGTGTATATATATAAACCTCAGGTGTAGTACATGCTCAGGTCAGGGAATGAGTTATGTTGGATGTATTCATTTATATTGATACAATATCGGTGTGATTATTTTTGGATGTATAGTCTTGTTTGGTTGTTGGATATATTATCTTAAGTGTGTAGTATGCACTAGGATGGGTACGATAGAAGTCTGACTTGATGTATGTATATATAACATTAATTACGTGACAAGTACTCAGGTTAGTGTGGGGAATCTCTGTATGTATGTTTGGCATCATTTGTTTTAGTGTTGTTATGATATCGACCTTCTTCTTTTCTATCATTAGTATAAATAAGTCAAAATATTTGAGAATACGAGTATGAGATAGATTCCTTTATCTAACTTTCATTTCGAGGACGAAATGCTTTTAAGTAGGGGAGAATGTAATGACCCGTAATTTCGTTACTTCGAAAATGAGAGATTTTATTTATTTTTAAATTTAAAAGGGATTTAAATCTTAAATAAAGATGTTATATAATGGTGAAGAAATCATTTATTCTTATAGTTAATAATATTAAAAGTATAAATTTGGATTTTTAAAACAAAAGTTAAGTTTTGTTAAAAATAAATAAAGGCTTGAATAAATGGATTTAAATAATTGTTTGATAAGTTAAATCTTATTTAAAACATCCAATAAAGATAATAAAAGTATATTAATATATTTAAAAATATGTTAATAATCGTTTTACAAAAATAACCAAAATTTATTGCATTTTATCAGTTTTACATACACTGTAAAATTAGAGATTTTGATATTAATTTAATATGGTTTTTAAATATAAAGAGACCTGTTTTTATTAATTTAAAGAAGGGAAAAGTTCATTTTAAATTTGGTTCACATAAATGAATAGTTTAACTAAAACGTCAAAATGTGACCGTAAAACATTTTATCGAAAATCAACGTCTTGTCGATTAAAAGTTGTCGCAACGTTGTTGCACCTTTATTTTCTTATATATGAACATATATTCAAATAGTGTAAGTACTAATTAATTCACTAATCAAGTTTACTTTTACTAAACATACTTAGAAAATTCTAGAATATAATTAAGAAAAAGTAAGCACAAAAAGACAAAAATATCATTTCAAAGCAAAAAGTAAAACATCAAATCAAAGAAACATAATTATTACTTTCTTTACTTAATACTTATGTGAAAATGACATAAAGTAATGATTTGAAATGTGATGTTAAGTGTTGAAAAAAATAAGATTACTTTATAAGTAAGTAAGGGTATTTTGGTCTTTTTACAAAATATTATATTAATCCAAAAACTTTTCTATAAATAAGACCACCATTCTTCCACTTTCTTTACACATTTCTACCTTCTTCTTCTTCCTCCTTGAAGCTCTCTTTAATGTCTTCCTCTTCTTCTTCCATTTTCTTACTAACTTTTTCAAAACCATATCAAATCAACTCCAAACACAACCAAACTTTGCCAAAGACCTTAGAATACCATTAGAACATGATTTAGCATCTAAGAAGTCAAGAAATGATGGAGGAAGGAGTGGAATAAGGCATGGCCGAACCTATCAAGGAAGAGGAGCAAGTTCGTGAAGCTCCGGAGCAAGAAAAAGAGAAGGAAGTGCTGCTGATTTCATTCGAAGGAGCTTGGAGCAAATACAAGGTACTGCGGAAGCTCTACCGGATTTTCGGGAGTTTAGAAGAAGAGGTCGATAGTATAAAGCAAAAGAAATGGAGTAGAAGTTGATTAGTTGAAGTATTTAGTGAAGTGCTGTTGGTAAGAATGTTGGTAGGAAGTTAATCGGTTTGGTTAAAGGTGATTACTCACATTTTAAAGTTACCAATGTCTAAAAATATTTCAAGTTAATTACATGAAAAGTTTAATATATGTTGGATGATTTATTGGATGATAACTTGGTTGATATTATGGTTGATTATATGTTTGTGATATGGATGATAACTTGGTTTGATAAATGATAAGAGAAATGATTAGTAATTAACCATAGTTAATTAAGTGAGAAATTCTCATCGCTTTTGAATTTATATTTTGGATATGTTCACATTTACACCCTTATGACATATGAATGTTATACCAAATTGATTGTTAATATGGATGATTGATAGTTGGTTAGATAATTGAATTGTGATAATATATCCCGTTATGGTATTAATAGTGGATTTTGGATTTGAAATCATATGTTATGTGATTTGTTGAATGGATATTATGTTAGTGATGAATATGGATATTGGTTATGTTCATTTTGATTAAGTGATCCTTTGTTAATAAGACCATATTTTTAGTAATATGAGATATTTTGAAAAAACAAGTCCCTTTTCATTTAGAAGTGAAATTAAAGTTAAAATAAGAGAGAATTTGAAATTTAATGAGAAACGGATTTGAAAAGGATAGTTAAATAGAAATTGAAATTGAGGTGAATAGTGAAATTAAAATTAAAATCGATTTTGAAAAATTGAAGTTGAGATTAAGGTTGAATTGAAGTTTAAATTGAAATTAGATTTGAAATCTAAGTTTTAAATATGTTTAATTTGAAGTTAGAATTGAAATTAAATTGAAATTGGAATTTAAAATTTAATATTAAAATTATGTGAATAAAATAATATTATAATATGGGAATAGTGAAAATATATGTAAAAAAGCTTTAAAAGGTAAAAATATTGATTTAAAGTGATTTGTAATGATTTTATAAGTAATAAAATACAATTTGAATAAATTATTTCAAATGTTGAAAAATAAGTTAAAACAAGGTGCGTCGCGCAACGGTAGTTCTTGATTTCGCGCCAAAAAGTTCAAATGAATGTGAGTGGAATATAGCTCGGAATTCTTCGAGATAAGAAAATTCTGGACTAATATATCCATATCTTCTAAACGAAGAAAGAAAATCAGGATTTCGTTTTGTAGATTTTGAATTAAGTTCAAATCAATTTCTAGAAAAATCGCGCTAGTGTAGTTAAGTGACCATAGCAAGAAATCTGTTTAAATGAACGTTTTTAATATGGAAAAATATGAAATAAATTTGATAAATCTATTTAAATGATTTGAAAGAGATTTGGATTGAAAAATATCAGTTATCAAATGTTTAAAAGTTGATTTAAACAAATAAGCTTATATAGCACTTTCCGCAGCACTTTTATGCTGCAAATGGTATAACTTTTTGAATACAAGTTTTAAATGTAACGATTTCTTCCAAAATCAATTGTGAATGTTTAAAAAAAAAGAAGATTAAGTGTTTTGAAAGATAAATTGGAATATTTATAAGAAATTCCAAAATAAAGTTGAAAATCTGAGTATGCGGAAACAACTAGTACATTTGTCCCACCTGTGAGATCTGGGAAGATAAAGCAAGGTGTTTAACAAAGGTTAGGGATGGAGCAACCAGTGCCCTGAACTTACCTGGTCTATGTTTTCTTTTCTAAGGCGAGGGGTGGAACAGATCGAAAGGAAAGCCCGGATGCTCTTAAATAAAAAGCTTGTATTAAGTTTCTAAAATAAAAGGAGATTAGTATTATCCAAAATTTAAGCACAATCTTCCAAATGAACAAATTACGACTTGGATTGCATAGAGATAATCTTCTTATACATGGTATTGAAATCCGAAGAGGGAACTCGTCCTATTCGTGGAATTTAAAAGGTGATTTCACCATTATTTCGCCCATAGCACTTGTTGAATACGGAAATTGATGTTAAGAAAATTAGAATGATTTCTATGATCCTATTTACTCAAAAATGTTTACTAAGATTTATTTTAGGGTTTATCGTAAACGATGTCTTAAATAACATTGTTTTTGACCCACCTTTAAGGAATTTGGATCGAGAGTTAAGTGAGGAAATTTGAAATATTTTCCAAAGCAAAAGAATGGATTACTTTGAATTATCTTAAGTTAAAAGAAAGAGATTTCGAAATCATCTGAAAAGAACTAAAGTGAAAAGAGACTTAATAAATCATGTATGCTCATATTCACTTTTTATCGATAATTGGATTTCGAAGGAACCGGGATCAAATTTGGGTGATTCCTATCCGAAAACCACTTCGAACCAATGTATACGTTCGAATGTGAAGACATGTTGAAGATGATGATTATTGAAGACCGTGGATCTTCATAGCGTGGAAACTGCTTGTTGAACATACTCTGGTTGGCCCCCTTTATAGAGTTATTTATAGTAGTGGTCTCCTCGTGACGGAGATATTTTGGATTGCAAGGACTACTCGCTACTAGTGGTAGTAGGAGAGTGCCTTCGGTTTGTCCTGTTCCTGGACAACTTGTATGGACGTTTGTCTGACATTGCATTTTCAAAGATTACGCACATTGGTTTTTACAAAAGTACATCAGTGGTGGCGGAGAAGACAACTTCTCTTAGCTTAACACCCTCCTTGAGACGTACGAGCTCAAGGGTTGTATTTTTGTGGAAGGCAATTAGTAGTTAACGGAAATGACAATGTGGCATTCAAAGATGTGATTGTGATTTATAAAAAGGTAATCGTTACCTCTAGCCTCATCAACTGGAAATGACCAAAACAGGGTTAGATGCGGCAAGGCTATATGGGTCGCTCCCATTAGGGTATGATCATCCTCTTCTAGATATATCTTTACATGCTATGATGTCGTGTATCTGATTATTGTGGTTTGTATGCTAAAGGGCCCTTGGTTAAAGGTCGGTAACGGCCAGAGGATGACATATTCAGTACCATCTAGTTATAGAGGTGGGCCGGTCTTGTGTTGGTAGAGGACAGATGTTCTGTGCCTCGGGACATCCATCTAGAGGTGTACCCCTTCGGAAGGTAGTCCCTTCACCTGGTCATTTGTATGGAAATCCATTCTCCAATAAGAACCTACGGACTTGATTGTAAATATATTATGCTGGAATTTAATCAATGTAACAATTTCGGCTAAGATTAATAAGTTTATTTGCAAATGGTTTCAAAGAGATGTCATTAGAAATAATATCAAAGGTTTTGATATGAGATGTTTTAGTTATCATAAGGTAAAAACCCGTCCGTGTTTATGTGTGGACGTTGTCTTATGAGATACTCTTTATTTTCAAAGGATTTTGTTCAAAGGATGATATATGACACTGTCATTCATTATTGAGTTTTTCTCACGCTAGTTTATCAAGCCTGATCCGGGTATTTTCAATACTCGGGTCAGATCCAAGTAGTTTCAGGTTTAGTCGAAGATGGTTGGAGTTTCCAGAGGAGAGCTGGAGATATTCATTTACGTATGGACGTATTCTATTATCCGCTGTACTTAGTTTGTTTTGTTTGATGTTTGTCAGCAATTGTAAGGATAGATGTTATAATTGTCCAAGCTGAATTTAGGTTAGACTCTGATATATGTATTTAAAAGATTTCCACTGTAAAGATATTTGTTCAATATTATATGTTATTCCATTCGTGTGGGATTATGTTCTGTCTATTTTTCTTTATTACCCTTCATGTTCCGTATTTTCGTGCAATTTGAGTTGGACATGTGTGGTTTATTGTCGATTCAAAGGGTATGGAGAACGGGTCGTGACAACAATCATTTGAAATCACCACCCCGCATTTTAAAAGATCGTCATATTGATAACATAATTGGAAATCTAGATAACAAAGTTTCGACTAGAAGACAAATAAATTAAATGAGTAATGCAACATTTATATCTAATTTTGAACCAAAAAATTATAAGGAAGCATCAAATAATGATTTCTGGATTTTAGCAATGCAAGAAGAACTTAATTTGAACGAAATAATGTTTGGGAATTAGTACTAAGGCCAAACGATCAATCAGTAATTGGAACAAAATGGGTTTTAAAAAACAAAGCTGATGAAAATGGAGATATTATACGCAATAAAGCAAGATAGTGGCACAGGGATACAATTAAGAAGAAGACATTGATTATGAAGAGACTTTTGCACCTGTGGCACGTCTTGAAGCCATAAGAATATTACTTGCTTTTGCGTGTCATCATAGCTTAAAGCTATTTCAAATGGATGTTAAAATTTCTTTCTTAAACGGTTTTATAAAAGAAAATGTTTATGTAGAACAACCACCATTATTTGTTCATGAAAAATATCCAGATTATGTTTTTATACTTAAAAAGGCATTGTACGGTTTAAAACAAACATCTCGAGCTTGGTATGATCGATTAAAATCACATTTAGTTAATTCCGGTTTTCAAATTGGTAAAATAGATACAACATTATTTATTAAAAGAGAACAGAAGGATATATTAATTGTTCAAATTTATGTTGATGACATTATATTTGGATCTACTAACGAAAATTTATGCAATGAATTTTCTACAATAATGACAAACGAATTTGAAATGTCTCATATGGGTGAATTAAATTTCTTTTTAGGTTTACAAATAAAACAATTGAATAATGGAATTTTTATAAATCAAGAAAAATATTGTAAAGAACTACTAAAACATTTTGGAATGGATAATACATTAAGTAAACCCACTCCAATGAGTACTTCTGCTCATTTAGACAAAGATGAACACGGAAAAGAGTTTGATCAAAAACTATATCGAAGCATACTATACTTAACCGCTAGTAGACCAGAGATTATGATGAGTGTTGTTTATGTGTAAGATTTCAAGCACAACCTAAAGATTCACATCATCGGGTAGTTAAACAGATTTTACGATATTTAGCCAACACTAAAGATTATGGACTATTTTACCCAAAAGGCAGTACGTTTGAACTTGTATCTTAAAGTGATGCAGATTTTGGTGGATGTAAATCAAATTAAAAACTACAAGTGGCACATGTCACTTTATTGGTCAATTGTTAGTTTCATGGTTTAGCAAAAAGCAAAATTGTGTTTCTCTTTCAACATGTGAAGCCGAATATATTTCTACTGCCTTAGCTTGCGCTCAAGTAATATATATGCAACAAACACTTAAAGACTATGGAAAAATAATAAACAAATCTTCAATATATTGCAATAATACTAGTGCTATAAATTTATCTAAAAACCCAATTAATCGTTCTCAAATACATCATGAGATAATGTTGAAAAAGAAATAATAAATCCAGAATTTGTTAATACCGAAAATCAAATAGCGGATATTTTTACAAAACCATTAAGTGAACAAACTTTTATTAAGTTAAGACGGGATCTAGGAATTTGTTCATACGCTGACTTGATTAACTAAAGTTATAGAGATAATGTTTAGTTGACTTAAGTCTGTAATAGCTTATATGAAATTTCGACTAAAAATTAATTTTACAAGTTTGAATTAATCACTACCACATAAATTGTTTTTAATAACAAGCATTTAAAAATAAGTAATCAAATAACAACCATTTAAAATCCTATGGTTTAACTCAATTGTCTCAACTACTTTTCTAAATATAACTAAATTTTATCTTATAAATTCAACTATATACTACTTAGAAATAAATAAACACAGATAAAATTTCTAAAAACAAATAAAACGATGTCTTCCAATCACAAGTCCACCTATTCAGCTATTGACTACAAATCCCCATCGTCCGGTAGCACTTACGTATCTCCAACAAAAACCACTCCTACATCATCTCCTTCTCTAAACATTATCACTTCACCAACATACCATACTAGTTTTTCTCCGAAAGGAAAGAAAGCTAAACATTCAATTAATCTGAAATCATCATCTCTTTCCAACAAAGTCGATGAGATACATCACTATCAACAAGAGATGATCGGCGTTCGACGTGAAACGTATTACGAGCAGCGTTGTTAAGGTCCCATTTAAATATTCTCGAAAAGCGTTATTCTCTCAATTTGTCGCCAAAAGATTGCGTACATCAAAAGTCTCCTCGATTACGCGAAACTCCTACAAAAGCACACAACATTACTCCGAGAAACCTATGCAAACCAGGACCATCAAACCAACCTTGGATTGACACCCCAACTCGTCCAAGTTGGTCTCCACTCAAGCTATTACTTGACGATACAAAAGTTGAACCAAATTCATGGGATATTCAATAAAACAATAATTCTGAATTTTCCGACAAGAACTAAAAACTTTTGTTATATATCATATACATTATATTTATTTATTGATGATTGATATGTATGCTGGTTAATATATTTTAATAAAAAAATTAGTTCCAATTTTTCCTATATATCAGAATTTGCATATCACAGACGTCTGTGAATAGACCACAAACGTTTGTCAGCACTTTCGGGAAAATTTTTCCTGTAGCCACAAATGTCTGTGGATACATCACAGACGTCTGTGAGTACTCTCTGTCTAAAAACTTTTTTGGCCATAGATGTTTGTGGATCCAACACAAACGTCTGTCCAAACTCTCGGCCTTAAAATTACTAAAGCCGCAGACCTCTGTCCCTTCTTAACAGACGTATGTGCCGTTTAGCCAACAACCCTATATAACGAAATTTGCTCCTTTTTTCACCTTACCACCATTCTAAACTTCTAATTTCTAAAACCCTAGTCTCAAAACTCCCAAATTTTCAAATCAATCGCTCCTAAAAAGTTTTCTGTCTCCAAAAACCAAAACAAGGCCAATCATCTTCCTCCGCTCAAGCATCGGTTACACAAGCTCATATTACCAAATGGCTTCGAAATAATCCCAATGCAATTAGACGGTTCGATGCTCTTACCCAAAAGAAGATTCACTTCGGACCTTTTTACCGCCTTGCTAATGTTACGGAATATGAAATTATTGGATTACAATGGATGCCGGCTGTTGCAATTTGATTAGCTACGATGCTAATAAGGTAACCATTGACCCTCTTGCTATTTATCTCTTCTACTCAAATCTATGTAGTTCAGAGATTTGGAATCCTGAGAATGATGAGGGTTGGTTATGGTCTAGTGTGTTATGGAAAAGTAGTTAAAATAGACGTATATACTCTTGGTTGAATTTTAGGATGTTGCTATAAGGGGATTGATTTGACCGATATACCGAATCACAATCTATTACCTAGGGATGAAGTTACACATCAACTATGGGAGGATAAAATGCCATAATGGAAATCTATCTATCTTCGACCTCGTGCCATACTTTTAAATCGTATGATAATTAATACCATTATTCCTCGCCTAGGTAGTCATGAACAAATTTATCCCAATGATCATATAGCTTTGTATGCCATATTTGCTCAACTATGGGTTAATTGGGCAAAATTCATTCATGACCAAATTAAAGGATTTTGGTCGCAGCATCGTCGTTCCATTTATGCTTCTTACATCATGCGCATCCTGCAAAATCTTGGTGTTCCTTCGTATGTATCATAATACGAAGAAATTCCCACAAAAGATAGTGGTCCGCGATATTTGTCGCTAATGCATCTTCCCAAAACCCCTCCTCGTATTATCCCCTTTAGCCAATGGACTCAACAACAACAACACGAAGAACACCATGAGCCTTCTCCAACTAGCTCTCCTCGGCAAAGCTACTCCCGTACTTCCCAACAACCACCTTCGTCCAGTCACCATACCGAATATTATTCCGACTCCGAGATACAAGAAGCTCATCTTGAACCAATACCGGACGAATCTCTTTCTGATTTGGCCATCAAAAATCAAAGAATAATCATGGCCAATCAACAAGCTTTAAATAGAAAGATGGCGGGATTGGAACATTCTTTCTCCACTAGGATGACAAAGATGGAGAAGACATTAAACAAAGTGGTCTCCACTTTAGGGAAAGTAAGGCGCAAGGTACGTGGCTGATCTTCGTCATGATCATCATCCTCACCTTCCCCAACACCTCTACCTTGGGTTCAAACACCAGTCTATCACACGCAACCCTCTCCCGAAGGTACAACACACGACCGAAGTGCTCGAGGGAAGATTCCTATTAACGTACAACCTGAGGAGGAGGTAGAAGACAATGATAAGATGTACGTGTCCGACACTCCATATTTTCAACAACCATACATGGCATTTCAAGGCCTTTCTATTCACGAAGATGAGGAGTACAACGACTAGACGCAGTGGCCAGGCACATATGAGCAGGATTCATCTTCCTACTGGGAATATTATGAGAATTATGGAGGATTATCTTATTCGCACAATCAGTATAATTAGACTTTATTTTATGTTATTTTGTAACACTTACGGTTATTTGCTTTCCTATTTTAGAAACTTTTGTGTTTCATTTTATGCTAGACATTAGCATTTGATAATAACATGCCATGATTATTTACTATATCCGTATCATTTATCGTTTCCCCCATTTTGATAATGACAAAGGGGGAGAAATCTATGCATATACATAGGGGGAGAAGCATATACATAGGGGAGACAAAACATAGACAAACATGATAATACTTCTATCCTATTGTTGATATCTGATTATATGGTTAAATATTTGAATGAATAGTTGATTTGGATTGTATAGTTCTCATCATCAAAAGGGGGAGATTGTTAGAGCCCCCAACTTATGTTTTAATGATAACAACTATACAATCATATACATATATAGACTTTATCGAGATTGCAGGTATATACTACAAGCAGACTCCATGATCGAAGATATTATCGAAGATATTAAGACTCAAAGAGAAACGACGATTCATTGACCATACTAAGGTTATTCTGCTATAAAAGAGTCATAAATAAAATATTGTTAAGGTCTCCTTGAGTATATATGTGTACATGATCACACATAATTTTATATACATCGAAATCTAGTAGAAAACTGCATTTTCATCTCACAAACGTCTGAGGTATACTCATAGACGTCTATGACAAGTCTCGGGTTAAAAATTAAAACTAGTCATAGACGTCTATCATTATAACACAGACGTCTGTCATGGAAAAAACTATCATATTTGAAAAGACACTTCTTTTTGAATCTAAAGGAAATCATCTTTCGTGAAGAGTTGTTGCCATTAAACCGAAAAGATTTCTTCGAAGATTAATAACTCTTCCTCTACACCCCACCGATTCTATTAATAACATCTTGATTAAGAAGTAAAACAACTTACTTAACTTGATTTGATCTATTCTTTACTGATTTCAAAGCACTCTCTTGCATATACACTGATTACAACCTCACAATCCACTATAACCTCTTGGTTAAATCACTTCCTACAACTCAAAGCAATCATATTCATCTACTCAAAGGAGATCATAAGAAGATTTGTATTATAAGTCAAAAACTGTATTATTGGAACATAAGATTGTCAAAGGCACTTTTGTATTAAGCGTATTCCTACGGGCGAAGTGAGGGTAGTTTGTTTTAAAGGAAATTCCCGAAGGGGAGCTTCGGGACTGGACGTAAAACGGAAGGTCCGAACCAGTATAAAAACTCTGGTTTGCATGTTTTTTATATTTTACTATTTATTGTCTACTATTGCATTGATTTACACACTTGCTTATTATATACAAGTTAGACAGTATACGATCCCTAGACTTTCGCAATATACTAGTGGAACAATGTTAATGTGGGAGTAGCGGAAGAGACCATGACTTGGGCGGAATTCAGAAGGAGGTGTCAGGGAATTCAGAAGGAGGTGTCAGGAAAGATTCATGTCGGAGATCGTCAAGTCAACTCTGCTCAGGATGTTTACTGAGTTGGTGCAGGGAGACATGACAGTGCTTGAGTATGCTAACAGATTTGAGGAATTATCGAGATATGGATATGCTACGGTTGATACAGTCATCAAAAGGAATGAGAAGTTCATTTATGGATTAAGACCCGAGCTTGCTAAAGCAACTTTACCATATATTTGGGATCTGTGCGATGTAGTTGTTGAGATTTCTTTAAGGAATCAGGAGATGCTCGCTTTCTTTAATGGAAATAAAGCAGTGGAAACTCAAGGTGGACAGCACTAGAAGAGAAAGTTTTTCCATATAAAGGGAGCTCAGAAGAGTGGAGCTGCCAAGAAATGGAAGACCGATGTAGTTTTCTTTAAGTGTGACAAGAAGGGACATTTTGCTCATGATTGTCGAATAGGCAAAGCAAAGAAGGATGCTGACAAGAAAGGAGTGGAATGCTTCAACTATGATCAGATTGGACATTATAAGAACCGGTGCAAGGAACTAGCCAAGGATGGAAAGGGTAAAGTGTTTGCATTGGAACTAGCTACCTCAAAACCAACAACAGAGGAGAAAGG
This sequence comes from Allium fistulosum, assembly GCA_030737815.1. Lineage (NCBI taxonomy): Eukaryota > Viridiplantae > Streptophyta > Magnoliopsida > Asparagales > Amaryllidaceae > Allium > Allium fistulosum. Next base: position 788,817,413 of record CM060902.1, on the reverse strand, counting down.
AAAAGTTGTGTTGGGAGGTATGCTTTTGATTCATGGTATGTCTGTTAAAGTTCTATTTGTACTGGTGCATCGCATTCTCTTATATCTCATTGTTTAGTAGATAAGCTAAATCTAGAAACCTTATACCTAGTTACATCCTTAAGGGTTGTGAATCTGATAGGAGGGTATGCAACTCTTGGGATGAAATGTGACCAATTAGAGCTTGAATTGTCAGGTCATATATTTGCTTGCAGTTTGCATGTTTTTGATTTCGTTGGTTTCAGAATTATCTTGGGCATCGATTGGTTAAGTAAGTACGATGTTAGGATATTTTGCCATGATAGGAAAATATCACTTTGATACCCTAGTTGTAGTGATTAGATTATATACACTATAGAAAACGCGAATTCAGATTCTTGTGCTCTATTGGGCATTATGGACGAAAAAGATGAATTGAATCAAGTTTTCGTTGTTAGAGAATTCGCAAATGCCTTTAAACCCGTGATAGGACTACCGCCGAAACGAGCCATTGAGTTTCAGATAAATTTAGTACCAAGAGCTGAACTTGTGAGTAGACCGCCAAGTAGAATGACACCTAATGAGATGAAGGAGCTAAAGGTGCAGTTGGTGGATTTAGAAGGTAAGAATTTTATCAGACCAAGAAGTTCTCCTTAGGTAGCAGCCGTAGTGTTTGCAAGGAAGCCGGACGGATCGTTAAGGTTGTGTATTGATTATTGTAAGCTGAGTGAGAAGACGATAAAGAACTGATATCCGTTACCTAGGATTGACGATTTGTTCGACCAGTTGAGTGGAGCCAAAGTATTCTCTCAATTGGATTTGGCTACCAGGTTCCATCAACTTAGAGTAGCAAAGGATAGTATTCCTTTGATGACGTTTAGGGCAAGATATGGATCATCCGAATGATTAGTGATGTCGTTTGTATTAACAATGCACCATCATTCTTTGTAGACTTAATGAACAGAATCTTCCGAGAGCATCTGGAGAGATTTTTATTACTATTCATAGATGAAATATTGACATATTCCAAGGATGAAAGAGATCATGAAGTTCATCTTAGGATAATGCTTGAGACACTGAGGCAACATCAGTTGAAGGTAAAGTTTTCGAAGTGTCACTTTTGGAAAAAGGAAGTGAAGTTTCTTGATCATGTAGTCTCAGAGAAAGGGTTGTCGGTAGATCCGGTTAAGATCGAGGCAACGAATAGTTGGAAGAGACTCGAGACAGTGACTGAGATAAAGAGTTTTCTATGATTAGCTAGCTACTACCGAAGATTCTTTAAGGATTTCTAGCGAATAGCAGTGTCAATGACTAAGCTAACTAGGAAAGAGGTGCAGTATGTTTGGATCAATAATTGTGAGGAAGCGTTCTTTAATTTAAAGAATTTATTGACCAATGAACCTACTTTAGCTGTTCCATAGGGGAATCAGGACTTAGTGGTATACACGGATGCATGTGGAACATGATTAGGAGCTGTGCTAATGTAGAGGGGTAAAGTGATTGCCTATGCTTCTCGACAGCTCAGACCGCATAAAGTTAGATATCCAACTCATGATTTGGAATTAGCTACGGTAATTTTTGCATTGAAGGTATGGAGACATTATCTTTTGGGAGAAAGATTCGATCTGTTTATGGATCATAGGTCGCTAAGATATTTATTCTCTTAGAATGAGTTAAATATGAGACATCAGAGATGGTTAGAGTTCAAAGCTGCATACGACTTCTGTATTGAGGACACACCGGGAAAAGGAAATAAGGTTGCAGACGCACTTAGAGAAAACATCAAAATGCAGTATTAGCAATGATAGCTGAGTGGAAAGATTTAGAAGCATTGACTATATGCGGAGTACAAAGGAAATCTGAGGCTAGTTCCAGTCGAGAAACCTCCATATTATGATGTTTAGAAGTTCGACCGATGATGATCGAAAGGATTGCTTCTAAACAAGGAGAAGGTCCATTATTAGCCGAGCGGAAAAGAAGGTTAAGGAATGGAACAGAGTGCGATGACTTAAAAGATTTCATTCTTGACCAGAATGGGTGGTGGAGGAAGAAAGGACGACTATGTGTTTCAAGTGTAGGAAACATTAGGAAGGAAGTTCTTAGAGAATGCCATCGTTCAAAGTTCACGGTTCATCCTGGAGGGACCAAGATGTATCAAGATATGAAGAGGAGTTTCTTCTGGGAAGGTATGAAGAGAGATGTAGGCCTATGGGTGAAGCAATGTTTGAACTGTCAATAGGTAATGGCCAAACATCAGAAGCCGAGTGGGTTGCTTCAACCTTTGAAGATACCAGTTTGGAAATGGGATTTGATATCCATGGATTTTATAGACGGGTTGCCAAGGTCGAATCGAGGAAATGAAAGTACATGGGCCATAGTGGATAGGTTGACCAAGAGTTCCCATTTCATTCCAGTTAAGTTGATTAGGACAACAATAGATTTAGCTAAGTTATTCATGAGGAATATAGTTAGACTGCATGAAATTCCTATTAGTTTAGTAAGTGATAGAGATTCCTTATTCAATGGTGAGTTCTGGAAGAGTCTACGGGATACTTTAGGTACTAAGCTTAGTATGAGTACTACTTACCATCCCCGGACAGATGGGCAAATAGAGAGAGTTAACAAATTCTTAGAGGAATTGTTAAGAGCTTGTGTGCTAGATTTCGAAGGATCATGGGAAGACCATCTACATTTAGTCGAGTTTTCATATAACAACAGTTATCAGACTAGTATAGGGATGGCACTGTTTGAAGCTTTGTATGGAAGGCCATGCAAATCTCTAGTTGTTGGTCAGAGACCAGGGATAGGTTAGTTCTTGGTCCGGATTTGGTTAAAGAAGCTGTAGAAAAGATTGAGTTAATTTGGGCTAGAATAAAGGAAGCTTAGTCTAGGCAGAAGAGTTATGCTGATAAGAGGTGAAATGACTTAGACTTCTTAGCTGGAGATCATGTTTTCATCAAAGTGTCACCGATGAAGGGTGTGATCAGATTCGGTAGATCAGGGAAGTTGGTACCAATGTTTGTTGGACCATTTCCTATTATAAAAAGGGTCGAGAAACTCGCATATAGGGTAGAGTTATCAAATAGTTTTTCAGAAGTCTACAATGTTTTTCCATATTTCTCATCTAAAAAAGTGTATTTGAGATCCAAAGACTACTATTACACTGATTGTGTTAGAGGATCTAGTTGTGGAATCATATATGACTATAGTTAGACAGCCAGTTCGTGTAGTGGCTAGGGATGAGAAGAAGCTCAGAAACAAGACAGTCAGATTAGTCAAAATTCAGTGGAGTGATGACGAGAGAGATTGTACTTGGGACACGGAGAGCAGGATTAGGGATACTTATCCTGACTTGTCTCATGGTATGTTTTACCTTTATGTTTGATTGTTGTGGGTACCTTATCATAATTTCGAGGACAAAATTCTTTAAGGAGAGGAGTCTGTAATGACCCTAATTTTAGTTAACATTATTTAGACATTTAATTAGATAAATTAAATTAAATAATATAGAAGGTTAAGAGGTTGAGATTTGATAATTAAGCTTGAGCCGTGCCTTAAGAATGAACTAATATAAGTAATTAAAACATAAGATAAGGATAGAATGACAAAATAGAAAGAGCCTTATTTTTATACCTTAAAGCCCTCTTATTCTCCACTCATTCATTCATATGCATCTACAAACTAAACTAAAACCTAAGGAGTTCGGCCGACCATTAAAGAGAAGGGAAACCAAAGATTAAAGCTAGGAGATTTAAGTTTAAGAGCTTAGGAAATCAATCTTAATCCAAACCTCAACATTCTTAATTAAATCTTAACATTCTTAATCTAATCAAGGTGAATAATTAGTTTACATCTCTATTTTTTATGAATGATTTTAGTTTAAAGGTAAACCTATTTTCTTTTCCAAGATATATGCCATGTTATAGTGATTAAATGATTATATGCTTTAAGCTGATGATTTATAGAGATTTAACAAGAATTTTATGATATTAGATTAGAAATCCTATCATATGACATCCAAATGAGTTGGGTTTTTGATATATGGTCAAAAATATTATTTTAGAAGTGGGTTTCAAGTTTTATAATTTTGTAAGTAATTATGGATTTATTATGAATTTTCGATGAGAGAAACTAATTAATTTTGGGTTTAAATTATTTAAGGCACTTATATAATGTTTTCGGGTTTGAAATTTATATATGTTAGAAAACATATTTAATATGAATTATTGTAATTTTTGGGGATTTTTCCTAAGTGTTTTACTATGGTTAATAAATTATTTAAGTTAGTGGACTTAAATATTTTAAACGTTTTATTAAGGAGAAGGGCTTAAGTGTTAAATTGTTTCAAATAATCCAAATTTGATTTCGGTAGCACTAAAAAAGGCAGATAAAGTTTTCTAAAACAATAAGATTTCGATAAATATTAATTGTATGTAAAAAGGAATTTCTTTAAAAGGTTAAAATACAGTTTTTATTAAAATTACATCTTCGCCGCTACCCTTGCTAGCTTCTAACATCATACACTCGCAAAAAATCCCTTCCGTAATCATTTGAAACCAATATACATGGTATCAATTGATTGGTATGTAGTGTGTTGGAGATAGGAGAAGGTAGGATGGTGTCGAAGGCATGCATTCGAAAGGGGTGCAATTGCCTTTGTTTAAAAGAGTGTTTCGGAAGGGTTGCCACTTTGAACCTGTCAAGACCCGCAAATCCGTACTCCTTGATTAAACCCTAAATTCCATTGATTAACTCAAGATGCATGGAAATACGAACCCTGAGGGGTTTAAGAAAAAGAAATAGAAGAAAAGATAGAAGAAGAAGAAAGAAGGAACAGAAAGAAAGAAGAACAACAGAACGACATCAGAAACAGAAAACAATATCAGAATCTCACATATCGCAGCGGAACAATATATAATAGATAACACTAGTCTTTTAAAACAAAGAACTATATCAGTTTATACATACATCAATCATCAGAGTCAATATACAACAATGGACAGTTATATAACTTGTCCTCATACAGAATACACAGCGGAATAAATAATATCAGATACAAATACTACGTCTCGCCATCCAGCTTGCTTCCAAAGCTCCAAAATATCCAGAATATCCTGATAACATAACTCTAGGCTGCCCGTGTGGAAATTGGTGGGCACCCAGAGTTTAGAAGGGAACAATAAACTCCGAGTCAGTCATGGTGACTGGTGTGAGATCGTAAAACAGTTATTTTTCACAAAGAAAATAAAACAAATTCGCAATGCTTTTGGAAAATGAAACTACCATAAGACCTCCCGCCACACACACAATGCAAACGCAGAATTGGAGAAGATTTCTTCTTATGATAGTCAAAGATGCTTACTACGCAAAATCAAATCCTTTTTGATATTATTATTAGTGCATAGTGTAGAAAACAGTTCGAAAGTATAATATTAATCTTAGCCAGCATAGGCATTCCGCACTTATGCCTACTATAGCTACTATGTTCAATAGCAGGTTACCGCCACATTCCATAGCAGGTAATACAACTAAAACCGTACACGTCACGTATTGTTTCTTTGGATTTCCAACAAATGGTCAGGCTAAGGAACTTCCTATCCACGATGGGTACGTCCCTGGAATAGACGACCCGAGAAATAACCTAACATTACGGTTAGATCTCTGCCAACACAAGGCCGGGTTACCTCTGCAAAAATAGGTAACTACTGACACGCGTATGTCATCCCCCGATCGTAACCGATCTTCCCGAGGATCCCTGATTTCCAACAAACCACATCAAAATAATAATGCAGCAACCACATAGGTTAAGTATCTGGGCTCCATACCATGATACCACCTCTATCCAGAAGGAATGACATACACTAAGGGGCGCTACTCCCTAGAACCTTGCTGCATCCTTCCTGTTTTGACCATTTCCGGGGTGTGAGGCTCGACGAAGTCTCGTCCACAAAGCTACGCTTTCTACAAAGCCCTGCTTCGGGTCAAACAAATGATCAACCTATGATCACCAAGATATAAGATCAAACAAATGATCATATCGCAAATGATCAAACACTGATCATTTCACAGCAACACTCAGTATGCCACGTTACCAAATTGGGAATATATCGCTGATAAATTTCAACTACGTAACCTCTGAGCTCGTACGTCTCAGAGAAGGGTGTTAAGCTAAGAGAATAAATTCTCCGCCACCAACAGAAATGTATTTGAAAGAAATCAGCTTTATATCTCAAATTGTAACGTCAGACACACAATCCATACAAGTCTGTTCCGGGATCGAACAGAACCGAAGGCACTTCTCACGAAGCCCTTGCATATCCGGATAAATTTCTAATCACGTCCGGACTTCCCGTCACTAAGGGTGATAAAACCTCTAAACCGGAGATCGGCCGATGTAGAGTAACTCGACGGTAATCCTTCCGTTTTCAAAAATATCCGGTCTTCAACACCGGTCTTCGAATGCAATTCATAACGACGTATCACATATTCGGAATGGGTTATACGACCCCATGGTCCTTTCCCGGCTAACCCGAATAGTGAGCGCTTATTCAAAAATAAGTGTGGCATTCAAATTCATCCAATTCACAACAAATACCATTCAAGGTAATTATTGATAGTCGGTTATTTAACTATCAATAAAGATGCGCAACATCATCAGATTCCAAATAATTTTCCCAATTATTTCTTTTCCAAAATATCTTTACTAGATATAAAATTTCCACACTTCACCATTTGAAAACAATTTTCAAATCAATTTCCACATTTCATTTTATCTTTGAAGATAAAATCTCAAAACAGTTCATTTCATATTGGAAAAGCATTTCCATACTTATTTAAAAATAAGTAATTCACAAATCTTTTATTTTCAACATTTGAAAATATTTGATATACTTAAATCAAATTTAAGTATAATTTCATTCTTTCAGGAAATCATTAATTTTAACATCTATTTGAGTCAAAACGAATGTTGCGTAAAACATCGTTACGACGACTCAAAATCACTAGTATAGGGATTCGAAATTTAAGATAGATATGTAAATCCCAATACTATATAAACATTTCCTTTCGGAAATCATTTACTATAACAACAGTGTTATAGTCCATCATTTCCTTATATTTTCGAAAACGCCTATTTCAACAATGAACGTTGAAATCTATGCTTTCGATTCATAATACATTTTAAAACATCTTTAAAATGTTTAACTTCATTTTTAATATCACTTCTTTAAAAATAAATCCATTTTTATTTAATAATATATTCACTGTCCAAAATCGTGAATATAATTCACTTAACCAAATTTCAATCATCTCTACACATTTATTTCAAGAATTTATCCACTATCCAAAATCGTGGATAAAATTCCCTTAATAACCTTCTATATTCAATTCATCAAATTTGATTGATTTTCGAATTTATGAAACAACGTTCATAAATTCCATTTCTATTTTGTAACAACTTCAATTTAATAAATCCCCTTTATTAACAATTCGATTCATAACTCAAATCTTATACCAACATTCCATATTATAAGTTAAATACTTATAATTCCTTTATTTTACAAAATCATTTCCATTTATAAGTTCACAATTTATAAATTCCATTTATTTATAAATTCTTAAAAATTCATTTTAACGCTTATAAAATCTCGTTTTATAATACCAACATTTTAATTTATAAAATGTCAACTTTATAAACCTTTTAAGTAAACCGTTTATAATATTTTAAAAATCTCAACTTAAACCATTTTATAAATCAATCAACTGTTTATTCCAAAAATCACTTTTCGGTTATATTTCACAAAGATCTTAACTTTTATAACTTTAAAATTTGAACGTTTATTTATTTAAAATAAATCACTTCAACAATTCAATAAAACGTCTACTTTCAAAAAATTACTTTAAAATCCTTTTAAAGTAAAAGTCGTTATTTTTAAAGTTCAAAACTTGAATCTGATGATGCAACAGCACCAATTAGTCAATCACAACAACAAACATCATATATCAATATGATAACAGAATATACATCAATATCTGTAAATAAATAAATACTGGTGAGGAATCCAGTTGGATCCCTCCAACCTGTTTCCCTGCATCCAAAGACGTTAGCACAATACCAATTCCACTTCGAGGTGGAATATCGCAGTATATGGGTTTTTATAAAAATCATCCGCTTACTAACGGCGCAATAGGGTCTCATCCGCTATACGAGGCGGGAAATCAATCAATCCAATATATACATATGCCAATATGTATATATTGCTATATATATATAGATATATCCTACTATATCTAATATCACATCCAAATAGCAATCATCAATCAATAACTGAAAATTCCACTTTTTCATTTGAGTGAGAAGATCTCACCTTAGCTTTTAATTTGCAATCCAATTTCCATTTCTGATCATTTCTTCATTGTATTAACCTTGTATAAAACAATCCACAATTTATTACAATTTGAAATAAACTGAACACATCAATTACTCTTTAATTTAACAAATCTTTGTTTTTAAACTAATAATTTGATTTTAAACTAAATTTTCCTTTAAACTGTTTAACTGACAAAAAATCTCTTTTAAATCATCATAGTAAATTAAATTTTCTTTAATTGAAAAATAAATAGTATATACCTATATTTTCTTTACTGTTTACATTTTTAATCTATAGATTGTTTATTTGTTTAAATAAATTTAAATTAAACAGTTATACCTCACTATTCGAACACACGAATGCTTCCTTCCACCACCACTCTCCAGATCGATCTCGTGGCCACTCAATCCCAGACTTGCCGAATTCGCCGCGAACGACCCCATTACCAAATCTCGATTGCTGCCATTTCAGACACCGCCTGCCATCCTTCCAGTCGACTTGCGACATTGCTCACATTCGAGCTTCGTGAGTTTTCCCAACCACCATCGACCCTATTCGCTCGAAACTGCCTTAGCTAAACGAACTGCCAGACCCATGCCCCCCTCGAGCGCACGCGAGCCGAAGTCGCGATGCTCGACTTGCCCTATCACCACGCGAGTCGACCGCGATTATCCAGTCGAGCCACCAACCACGCGAACGAACTCCAGCCGAACTCCCACGCTGTCCCAATCGCGAGCGCACGCCCTATGCCTCTCGAGTCGCACGCCTGCCCCCACTTCGCCGTGACAAGACGTCGCGACCCACAATTTCTTCGAGCAGCTCTGCATAATTTCCCCCTTTTTCCAATTCGTAAACAATTTTCGCGCTCCATTTTTCTTTGATTTTGAATTCGATTATTATTCGTAAAGAGAACTCGGCTGCCCTTTCTTTTATTTGAATTGAATTTAGCTGAGAAGGACATTGAACTGGAGAGGAAGTTGAATTTGAACAGAGGTCGCCATTAATTCGATTTCATATTAATTTTTTTTTCCGTGAAGAATGAAAGGGGACAAGATACTCGAGTGTATTTGAGAACAGCAGAAAAAGTTGCGTGATATCAGATGAGGATGAGTACGAAGGAGGCAAATAGACGGCAGGTTGTACGAGTTGTTGGAGGAAGTGAAATAATATATTCTTAAATTTTTCGATATAGATTCCAACGCGTTTATATGTCGTTTGCTCACATATCAATTCCGATAAATACGAAATTTGAAATCCGGCAATAATTCAATATTACGGACCCAATGGAACTGGTTTCGTTGAATTCCAAGACTGCGCCTCGGACGGCTATTTTTAAATATCAGTTGAATGATATAAATTTCAAAACTGAACAATTCACTCCCAAATTCGATTCTGAAGCTTCTGTTATCTTCAGTATTGTCAATACGAATTTTAAAAGCTTTCGAAATATTTTTCTTCAACTTAAAAATGAAGATTCAAATTTTTATTCAACTATCAATAGATTAAATTCTATAATTTAATCGCCAAATTCAGAGTTATATCGGGGATTCAAATTAAATCATCGTTCAAATATTTAAAATAAATTAAATATTTCCAATTTAATTCGTTCAAAATTCTGGGTCGTTACAGACTTCCCTCCTTAAAAGAATTTCGTCCCGAAATTACAAGTTAGGAAAAAAAAGTCCTTAACTCGTCTACTATTTTTCACAATCCAATAGTTTTATCAAATTTTCAAAACAAATCTTTCTACTAAAGATTCGTTATCAATTCAACTAGCTTTCCAACTTCAATTATAAGTTCAAACAACATTGTTTACTTAACAATTCAAATTTAAATTTAAATTCAAATTTTAAACTTCCAAAATTTCTCAAAAATTTTCTAACGCTCTAAATTTTCGAAAAATTTCGCCAGCGTCTCCTTTGCGCGGCTAATACGGTACGACTACAAAACGTCCCTACGGACTCTCAGATTTCAAAAAGAAAAGAAAACGCCAAGCGGCTAGACAAGAAATCATCAAATCTCATATTGAAATTTAAACACATACCTTTTTCGAGCAATTCAAATTATCTTCGAAATCAAAATTCCAATTCCTTTACACCTGTATATCCTACTAGCCATAATATCTAGTTACAACATTCAAACTATTTTGCACATTTCATTACAAAATTTTCAATATATGCTTCTTATACATTTTTACTTCACTATTGAAGTTATATATCTATTTTCATTCAATTTTACATTTCACCTTCTTTTGAATTTAATTCACAATTCCAATCTAATTTGGATTCAGTTCGACTTCTGAATATTGAATTTTTATCAATTAACTTTAGTTCACTTCAAACTAATCTCAAAACTTCATTTTATTTCACACAATTCACATTTGTTTTCATCATTCAGTTTCAATTTCCAGTTTTATTCTTTTGTTCAATCATTAACTTAGAATAATTTCAATATCAAATTTTACTTAAGAATTTCACTCTTCATTTCTTAGGTTCAATATAAATATTCCATATACACATTATATTTATTTTCAATTTACTATTTTGGTTAAATCTACTTACATTTAAACTGGATTTCAAATTCCATATGAATTTTAATTCACCTTTCATTTATAATTATTCAATTCAATTTATTGCCTACAAATTCGAAATGAATTTCAACATTCAATCTCACTTTCATTTAATTGATTCACTTGTATTTAATTTAACTTCACCCTTTTAGTTAAATTTATTTTATCAAAATTCAAATGGTATAAGTTATCAACTTAGTAATATTTCATAAATATCTTTATATAGCATTCCAGAGTTTACCAACATTTCAAAGCCATTTTGAAAACAATTCAAATTATCCTTTGAATTTCCAAAACAAAAACCCAAATTTTTCAAACAACTTTCATTTAAAACAATTTGGCAACAATTCCTCTTTTGGAAACCCGAAAATGAACACCAACGATGCCGCGGTCATCATCGAAGTTATTTTCCAGCGACCGAAAAGAGTTTAGAGCTTTCATCTCTCTAAAATACTTTTCAAACCTTTGAAATTCATTTTCAAATAAAAAAGAATTTAAACTTTCCAAATCTCCAAAATTTTCAAATTCTTTTCAAACATTTCCAAAAACTTCTCTGGAATTCTATTTCAAATTACAAATCACATTTATAATTTATATTCTTAAATTTCGTTTGTATATTGATTTATTTCTTATCTTTGGAGTTATGATTTGAATTTCTTATTCAATTTCAGTGATGATAATTCACTATTATTACTTCCTAACATCCATGCAACCATATACTATAGTACTTTATAGAAAATCGTTTCTTTTCTATACAAAAATAGTTTTGGGTAAAATTATTTCATTTACCCAATTTAAAATCAATACTGTGTCGGTTTATCTTGTTTAAGAGTTTAGAAACCCCTATCGATTACAGTTAGCTAGACCGCACCGACCAGAATCCATAAACAATCAACCGATAAGTCAACACAATACAAAACAATTTCATATTCACTAACAAATACGCACTCGTATCTATTATTACACTCAAACTCATTCTAGAGTACTACTGACTCTATCTCTAATGAGTAACACTCAACAGAGCAGGGTTGTCGCTTAACCATATGCTCTGATACCACTCTGTCAAGACCCGCAAATCCGTACTCCTTGATTAAACCCTAAATTCCATTGATTAACTCAAGATGCACGGAAATACGAACCCTGAGGGGTTTAAGAAAAAGAAATAGAAGAAAAGATAGAAGAAGAAGAAAGAAGGAACAGAAAGAAAGAAGAACAACAGAACGACATCAGAAACAGAAAACAATATCAGAATCTCACATATCGCAGCGGAACAATATATAATAGATAACACTAGTCTTTTAAAACAAAGAACTATATCAGTTTATACATACATCAATCATCAGAGTCAATATACAACAATGGACAGTTATATAACTTGTCCTCATACAGAATACACAGCGGAATAAATAATATCAGATACAAATACTACGTCTCGCCATCCAGCTTGCTTCCAAAGCTCCAGAATATCCAGAATATCCTGATAACATAACTCTAGGCTGCCCGTGTGGAAATTGGTGGGCACCCAGAGTTTAGAAGGGAACAATAAACTCCGAGTCAGTCATGGTGACTGGTGTGAGATCGTAAAACAGTTATTTTTCACAAAGAAAATAAAACAAATTCGCAATGCTTTTGGAAAATGAAACTACCATAAGACCTCCCGCCACACACACAATGCAAACGCAGAATTGGAGGAGATTTCTTCTTATGATAGTCAAAGATGCTTACTACGCAAAATCAAATCCTTTTTGATATTATTATTAGTGCATAGTGTAGAAAACAGTTCGAAAGTATAATATTAATCTTAGCCAGCATAGGCATTCCGCACTTATGCCTACTATAGCTACTATGTTCAATAGCAGGTTACCGCCACATTCCATAGCAGGTAATACAACTAAAACCGTACACGTCACGTATTGTTTCTTTGGATTTCCAACAAATGGTCAGGCTAAGGAACTTCCTATCCACGATGGGTACGTCCCTGGAATAGACGACCCGAGAAATAACCTAACATTACGGTTAGATCTCTGCCAACACAAGGCCGGGTTACCTCTGCAAAAATAGGTAACTACTGACACGCGTATGTCATCCCCCGATCATAACCGATCTTCCCGAGGATCCCCGATTTCCAACAAACCACATCAAAATAATAATGCAGCAACCACATAGGTTAAGTATTTGGGCTCCATACCATGATACCACCTCTATCCAGAAGGAATGACATACACTAAGGGGCGCTACTCCCTAGAACCTTGCTGCATCCTTCCTGTTTTGACCATTTCCGGGGTGTGAGGCTCGACGAAGTCTCGTCCACAAAGCTACGCTTTCTACAAAGCCCTGCTTCGGGTCAAACAAATGATCAACCTATGATCACCAAGATATAAGATCAAACAAATGATCATATCGCAAATGATCAAACACTGATCATTTCACAGCAACACTCAGTATGCCACGTTACCAAATTGGGAATATATCGCTGATAAATTTCAACTACGTAACCTCTGAGCTCGTACGTCTCAGAGAAGGGTGTTAAGCTAAGAGAATAAATTCTCCGCCACCAACAGAAATGTATTTGAAAGAAATCAGCTTTATATCTCAAATTGTAACGTCAGACACACAATCCATACAAGTCTGTTCCGGGATCGAACAGAACCGAAGGCACTTCTCACGAAGCCCTTGCGTATCCGGATAAATTTCTAATCACGTCCGGACTTCCCGTCACTAAGGGTGATAAAACCTCTAAACCGGAGATCAGCCGATGTAGAGTAACTCGACGGTAATCCTTTCGTTTTCAAAAATATCCGGTCTTCAACACCGGTCTTCGAATGCAATTCATAACGACGTATCACATATTCGGAATGGGTTATACGACCCCATGGTCCTTTCCCGGCTAACCCGAATAGTGAGCGCTTATTCAAAAATAAGTGTGGCATTCAAATTCATCCAATTCACAACAAATACCATTCAAGGTAATTATTGATAGTCGGTTATTTAACTATCAATAAAGATGCGCAACATCATCAGATTCCAAATAATTTTCCCAATTATTTCTTTTCCAAAATATCTTTACTAGATATAAAATTTCCACACTTCACCATTTGAAAACAATTTTCAAATCAATTTCCACATTTTATTTTATCTTTGAAGATAAAATCTCAAAACAGTTCATTTCATATTGGAAAAGCATTTCCATACTTATTTAAAAATAAGTAATTCACAAATCTTTTATTTTCAACATTTGAAAATATTTGATATACTTAAATCAAATTTAAGTATAATTTCATTCTTTCAGGAAATCATTAATTTTAACATCTATTTGAGTCAAAACGAATGTTGCGTAAAACATCGTTACGACAACTCAAAATCACTAGTATAGGGATTCGAAATTTAAGATAGATATGTAAATCCCAATACTATATAAACATTTCCTTTCGGAAATCATTTACTATAACAACAGTGTTATAGTCCATCATTTCCTTATATTTTCGAAAACGCCTATTTCAACAATGAACGTTGAAATCTATGCTTTCGATTCATAATACATTTTAAAACATCTTTAAAATGTTTAACTTCATTTTTAATATCACTTCTTCAAAAATAAATCCATTTTTATTTAATAATATATTCACTGTCCAAAATCGTGAATATAATTCACTTAACCAAATTTCAATCATCTCTACACATTTATTTCAAGAATTTATCCACTATCCAAAATCGTGGATAAAATTCCCTTAATAACCTTCTATATTCAATTCATCAAATTTGATTGATTTTCGAATTTATGAAACAACGTTCATAAATTCCATTTCTATTTTGTAACAACTTCAATTTAATAAATCCCCTTTATTAACAATTCGATTCATAACTCAAATCTTATACCAACATTCCATATTATAAGTTAAATACTTATAATTCCTTTATTTTACAAAATCATTTCCATTTATAAGTTCACAATTTATAAATTCCATTTATTTATAAATTCTTAAAAATTCATTTTAATGCTTATAAAATCTCGTTTTATAATACCAACATTTTAATTTATAAAATGTCAACTTTATAAACCTTTTAAGTAAACCGTTTATAATATTTTAAAAATCTCAACTTAAACCATTTTATAAATCAATCAACTGTTTATTCCAAAAATCACTTTTCGGTTATATTTCACAAAGATCTTAACTTTTATAACTTTAAAATTTGAACGTTTATTTATTTAAAATAAATCACTTCAACAATTCAATAAAACGTCTACTTTCAAAAATTACTTTAAAATCCTTTTAAAGTAAAAGTCGTTATTTTTAAAGTTCAAAACTTGAATCCGATGATGCAACAGCACCAATTAGTCAATCACAACAACAAACATCATATATCAATATGATAACAGAATATACATCAATATCTGTAAATAAATAAATACTGGTGAGGAATCCAGTTGGATCCCTCCAACCTGTTTCCCTGCATCCAAAGACGTTAGCACAATACCAATTCCACTTCGAGGTGGAATATCGCGGTATATGGGTTTTTATAAAAATCATCCGCTTACTAACGGCGCAATAGGGTCTCATCCGCTATACGAGGCGGGAAATCAATCAATCCAATATATACATATGCCAATATGTATATATTGCTATATATATATAGATATATCCTACTATATCTAATATCACATCCAAATAGCAATCATCAATCAATAACTGAAAATTCCACTTTTTCATTTGAGTGAGAAGATCTCACCTTAGCTTTTAATTTGCAATCCAATTTCCATTTCTGATCATTTCTTCATTGTATTAACCTTGTATAAAACAATCCACAATTTATTACAATTTGAAATAAATCGAACACATCAATTACTCTTTAATTTAACAAATCTTTGTTTTTAAACTAATAATTTGATTTTAAACTAAATTTTCCTTTAAACTGTTTAAATGACAAAAAATCTCTTTTAAATCATCATAGTAAATTAAATTTTTCTTTAATTGAAAAATAAATAGTATATACCTATATTTTCTTTACTGTTTACATTTTTAATTTATAGATTGTTTATTTGTTTAAATAAATTTAAATTAAACAGTTATACCTCACTATTCGAACACACGACTGCTTCCTTCCACCACCACTCTCCAGATCGATCTCGTGGCCACTCAATCCCAGACTTGCCGAATTCGCCGCGAACGACCCCATTACCAAATCTCGATTGCTGCCATTTCAGACACCGCCTGCCATCCTTCCAGTCGACTTGCGACATTGCTCACATTCGAGCTTCGTGAGTTTTCCCAACCACCATCGACCCTATTCGCTCGAAACTGCCTTAGCTAAACGAACTGCCAGACCCACGCCCCCCTCGAGCGCACGCGAGCCGAAGTCGCGATGCTCGACTTGCCCTATCACCACGCGAGTCGACCGCGATTATCCAGTCGAGCCACCAACCACGCGAACGAACTCCAGCCGAACTCCCACGCTGTCCCAATCGCGAGCGCACGCCCTATGCCTCTCGAGTCGCGCGCCTGCCCCCACTTCGCCGTGACAAGACGTCGCGACCCACAATTTCTTCGAGCAGCTCTGCATAATTTCCCCCTTTTTCCAATTCGAAAACAATTTTTGCGCTCCATTTTTCTTTGATTTTGAATTCGATTATTATTCGTAAAGAGAACTCGGCTGCCCTTTCTTTTATTTGAATTGAATTTAGCTGAGAAGGACATTGAACTGGAGAGGAAGTTGAATTTGAACAGAGGTCGCCATTAATTCGATTTCATATTAATTTTTTTTTCCGTGAAGAATGAAAGGGGACGAGATACTCGAGTGTATTTGAGAACAGCAGAAAAATTTGCGTGATATCAGATGAGGATGAGTACGAAGGAGGCAAATAGACGGCAGGTTGTACGAGTTGTTGGAGGAAGTGAAATAATATATTCTTAAATTTTTCGATATAGATTCCAACGCGTTTATGTGTCGTTTGCTCACATATCAATTCCGATAAATACGAAATTTGAAATCCGGCAATAATTCAATATTACGGACCCAATGGAACTGGTTTCGTTGAATTCCGAGACTACGCCTCGGACGGCTATTTTTAAATATCAGTTGAATGATATAAATTTCAAAACTGAACAATTCACTCCCAAATTCGATTCTGAAGCTTCTGTTATCTTCAGTATTGTCAATACGAATTTTAAAAGCTTTCGAAATATTTTTCTTCAACTTAAAAATGAAGATTCAAATTTTTATTC
Organism: Allium fistulosum; assembly: GCA_030737815.1. Lineage (NCBI taxonomy): Eukaryota > Viridiplantae > Streptophyta > Magnoliopsida > Asparagales > Amaryllidaceae > Allium > Allium fistulosum. The sequence goes on along the minus strand of CM060902.1, from coordinate 788,800,257 downwards.
AACTATCAATAGATTAAATTCTATAATTTAATCGCCAAATTCAGAGTTATATCGGGGATTCAAATTAAATCATCGTTCAAATATTTAAAATAAATTAAATATTTCCAATTTAATTCGTTCAAAATTCTGGGTCGTTACAGAACCCCTTTGATACCCTAGCTGCCGCACCAATACTTTTCCCTTAGTTAGAGGCCACTTTTTACAATCTTTAGACAATGCATGCTAAAAGGGAGACTTTCATCTTCGTGCCTTCTGTTAATATTGAAGCCGCCTTCCCCAATGTTTTCGACCGTATTGACTTAGCCGCTTTTACTAATGGTTTCAGAGGTAATGGTTTCAAAAGGATAGCTTTCGAGTGTGTCCCCTTTTTTATACTTTGTAGTTTGTTTTGTTTTTAAACTATGGTTTCGAAAGAAATACTTTAATTGGTTTCGAATCTATGCTTCCATAACTTTTTACTTAAACCCAATGCTTTTAAAAGATATATTTTTAAGTGTTTCAAAAGGAACGTTTCCAAGTGTTTCAAAAGATATGTTTAATGGTTTTGAAAGAGGATGTCAAAGATTTGAAGTAATGATTTCAAAAGGTCTATTTCCAATGCATTCAAAAGGAAGGTTTTGGCCTTTCAGCCTAATGTTTTCAAGGTTAAAGTGTTTAACTTATTTCAAAGGGATAGATAACCCTAATGATTTAGATTTTAATCAATGTTATTTTGGTAAAGCATATATCATGGCATAAGCATTTTAAGAAAAGCAAAGGGTATAATTTCCTTGTTTTAAAAATATATGATTTCAAGGGTAAATCATTTGTAAAGATTGTTTTCAAGGAAATGAAATTTGAATAGGGTGGTCAGCCCATATATTTGCTAAAAGAATGACTCGGATAATAGAAAACCAGATGGGACTAGTTTGGGGTCGTGCCTTATACTTTAGCTAGTAGCCCTTAACTAATATAAGTCCAAAATTCTAGTGTGTAGGGCTTTGTCATAGGTAAGACTAAAATGATGTTACACACAGAAAGGAATACACATAATAGAGATAGGTTATTGGTGAGCCTACAAAACCATTAGGATCAGTTGACCCTAGGAGAAGTAAGTTAAGGATAGACTGTCCAGTATTGAGTCTAATAGAAGTTAGAATGTTTACTATGTCTAGTAGTCCCGAGTCAGCCAGTGGTTAATAGTCAGCCAGATAAAACTATAACGTTCAGATAGATAGTTCATTGATTACCTGATTTATACGCATATATGTTATTGCTATTGTTGCTACAATCAGTTTGATTGCAGGATTTTGGTTTGCAAAATATATGATTTTAAAAGGATATTAGTGAGGAGAAACCCGTTCCACTAAGCGGCGTGGTCTCACTTAATATCAGTAAACCAAGATGTAATAGAATTATTCATACCACGCTTTATGTCTGAATCGAAGTTTATGTTTTCCCCTTAAACTCTTGGGTGCACAAAATTTAATTTGAGTAGGTTGAAATTTAAGGTATTTTAGGTTTTAGTAAGTAACGAATAAAGCTTTCGAAGACGTGCAGGAGGCAAGGATTAGCTATTTACGAGTCTATCCATTGTTGTTTTGCTGTGTTGTATTTATTGACTGATATGTCTATTTAGTACTCTGATCACCTAAGGGGGCATCTTCATATGTCGCTCTTGGCATATTTTGTACTAATTATATTTATCTAAACTTGAGAATCGTTTTGGGATTGTGGAATTGAATATGGAATATTAATTTGAAATGTAATCAGAAAAGCTGTTTTGAAATCTGTGTTGATTTTATGTCATATTCATGTGCTTCTGATATTATGGATACCATTAACATTATCATATTTTATCACCGTAAGTTAATACTATAGATGACTGCAGCATCTTTAGCGATTAGCTTCGGGCCTCAAAATAGGGGATGTTAAAATCTGCGGGGGGATCGTTCGCATCGTTTAGCTCCTCAAAATTGATCTGGCCCACTGAAACAAGGAAATGTAACAAGTTCGAAAAAAAGGATCCAGCCGTAGTAAAGATAAACAGAATTAACTACGAGGCGGAGCACCCCGGTTCCAGTTCCTAATCAGTGCACAAGATTCAGAATCATCCCCTTCAGAGTCTATAGGTCCTGCTCTTCCTACGCTCGACGGTCCAACATCACGACCCCTAGTTTCAGTAGGACCATCATTTGAGGAAGACCAAGTCACACTTTCTCCAAGGGCCAGGTGCAGAGGCTGGCTAGTAGTTCCATCATACTTTGTCGGATCGTACTCCTACCATTCCTATGGCATATCAGAAAGGGCACCCACATCGGCTATGGGCTGCCCTCGGCATCCCTCGGGCCAGCGTAATCGTCTTTACCAATGCACCCCTGGCCGGCCCCAGGCAAAAGTGTGTATTCATGTAAAGGAGATAAAACGAGGTGACTACCTATTGGCTTCTTCATAACCATCTCCTTCTTTCTCTTCTAGCTGGTTTCTACGCCTTTCTCCATTTTTGTGGGGGCATGAATTGACTGACCCTTCGATAGTAGCCCGACTTTTCAGAGCATCTCGTCAGTCACTAAGTTGTCCAAACCTTGAAGGGCATCATCAGCTCCCAGAAGGCCTATCACTTGCCTCTCCACTAACATTGGCTTGGCCTGGCTCATCGTTGGGGATCCTGCGATGAGAAATTTGAAAGAACTTCAAAATGGAAAAAGAAAGAGAAAGGGGGATAAAAATCACAAAGGCAGTCTCACTAAAAGTTCGAAACGACCGAAAGCGCAACCCCTCATTCACAGCCCGCGGGACAAAGAAATACTAAAGTTTCCAACCGAAGACACCTTTCTCTGAAACCCCATTAATGACCACTTCTCTCTTCTTCTTCATCTGGATGTGGTAGTAGGTCTCGGGGTAATGACCGGGCTTTTTGTTAATATTAAATAGGCATGCGACATAGCCCACGGAAGGTGTCCCTAACTCTAAGCGATGGCACGCTATGCAATTGACCAGTAGATAATGATAGCTGTTCGGAGTAAGTTGACCCGGAGCGAGGCTGAGCCCGTTCAAAAGGGACAGGACGGTTGGATGTAGGGGCAAGGCCACTCCAACTTTCAAGTAACTCAAGAAGAATGTGTAGTAGTTTGGTTAAGCAGTGTGAACTCGTTCGTGGGCTTTCAGAAATTTGATCAAGCAAGGGTACAACAAAATAGGTTCAGCTCTCTGACCATGCTGCCTGGTCCACCCACGAAGTCAGAAGGGACCATGGGGGCGAAGCTCGAAGCACTATCGGAAGTAGCCATCCTGTGATAAGATCATAGCGAACATTGGAAAACAAGCACGATGGATGCCTCCTCCTCAGGGACTAACCGACCTCAAAGCATGGTTAAATAAGGAGGGGCACCATCAAAAGGAGAAGAAAACCGCCAGAAGGGACACCGTCAAGGGGCACCCCATGGTGGAGAAATGAGCCATCGATGACCTAATGACAATGATAAACGACAATGGAGAGAGAGGGACATACCTGCTAATGGAGAATTTCGAAACGTGTCAAAAGATTTACAATAATGGCTGAAGAAAAGGGGAAACAATAAAAGAGTAGAAGAGGTAGCTGCATTTATTTATAGACCCTCATCGACCAAATCATGACCCTTCATCTCGAAAAGACAACCAAATTCGGACCGTGCGAAGAGATGTGACGTTAGGGTCGATTCGGATCCTTTGGCTCAGATGTTACAGGGAAAACGGACCGCCAAAGAGATCCATAAAGAGACACGTGATAGCAGCATTAATTACACTACATGCATCAATTAAACCACATCATTTCATATCTGCAAGTCCGTCCCCACCCACGAGGTCATGCTTGGGGGCAAAATGTTGCTCAAAATTTTCGCAAAAGTTTAATAGGGGATGGCAGCCGCCCACAGGTAGATAAATGCATCAACCAAGCAAATCTGGGCTTCCTTGAGAATCGACCGACCCAATGGCCGACCGATTTATAGGCCTAGGTTCCTCTCACATAAGGACAGAAAACCAGCCAAAGTGGCTCTAAGGAGAGAGAACAGTCAGACCGGCAGTGAAAAGCATACCTACTAAAGTCCTACCACCTTGCAAAAGCGCTAATACAGCTGCCCTGCCACCAACTGCTCCCATCCAACGTGGAAAGTAGCAACAAACTCTGAGTTACACCACCTGACATTTTGCAAAAGAAGCAACCAGAGTACGAAAAGGCAGTTTGTCACCATATATGCATGTATCGCTACCAACCCTCCAGTTGGCACCATCCCACGGTCCGATCTGCCGTACAGACCACAAATATCCTCAGGCAATCTCCACCGTAGACCAAAGAAGGCTTAGTCATATAAATACCCTAAGCATTTCACCAGGAAAACAATGGGATTCGGAAAACTTAAAAGGATATACTTCCCACCATGCTCTTACCATCTTCAAGCATTCTCTATCATCTCCGTGTATCCATTGTAATAATATATATATAGTCAGAATAATATATATATAGTAGATGTAGGCATTTATTTTGGCCGAACCACCCTAAACTCTGTGTCTCTTTATTACTAGCATTCCATCATTAATTTGCGATCATATACTTCAAAACTAACAATATCATTAAAACCCCATTCTCTCACAATTTTCGAGGTTGATTAGTCATTCTATCTCGCTAATGGAATTTTTAGTCAACATATTGGTTTATTTATATGCAGTTTTTAGCACTATATATGGTATTCTATTTTCTCAATATTGATAGAGTTAAGGGTAAGCCTCAAGGGAAATTATGTAATTTTGATTACATAAGTTAACTCTTGTAATAAAATTTTGATTACATAAGTAATGTAAAGATTCACCGTTACATTCAAATAGAAATTCTCAAAATAAAGTGTTTAAATGATATTAGTCGCAAAATAGTTCATAACGATGAGTATTGGATCAAAATAATAAACACATGTCCTAAAATGTTCTTAGTCATTTGGTATTTGATGAACGGATATCAATATACTAGTATATGTACCATTATCTACGTGATAGACAATGACTCATGCATGGCCGTTAGGCATGGTAATGCATTACATACCTATATTTGTTTGGTTAAATTATAGAATGACTCAGAGTCTTACATTGGTTATTTTGTCTAAGTCAAATAGAAGATCTCATGTGACGATGTAGTATTCTTTGGCTTCGGGGTATTGTGAATTTTGTGTATGGAAGACTTACTCCGACTATGGTCAATTATTTATAATTAATTCATGTTATGTCCATAATTGGGTGTGTTTCAAGACAAATAAAGTGAACCACTACTCAAATGTTGGTTTACCTCCTTCGATACAGAAGGAAAGTGGCAATATAACTTGAAGTCAACTCAAGATCAAAGTATATGGCCATAGTAATTTGGTTAGTCGATAAATGCTATCAGATTGAATTAAGTAATTTTCAAAGTTTAAATTTACAATTAAATATGAATATTATTGAGCTTTTTGAGTAACTCAGCTCTAGATGTATAAGTGACACAGAAATGACAAAGAAACATAATGTGCGCAATATATTGTTGCTTAAAACTATTGCTTTAGAAATGACTAGAAGTAGGACTTCACCTATATGATCTATAAGTGGATGAATTTGTGTCTAGTACCATACTTTAGGACGGTCTGTACATGCTTTATTGTATGAATTATTAAAACCTTACCGAGGGATGAGATCATACCTAAGAGTTACACAACTATTGTAAAATGCTATTTTATCATGTTATATGTAGTAACTTTTGTTGTAGTTTTAATTTATACTGCAAAGAATTAGCCACATGTAGTGTATCTTATTTACTTTAGTTTATACTACAAAGAATTAGCCACATGCAATTTATCTTATTTACTTTAGCTTATACTACCAAAATCAGCCACATGCATTTTATCTTACTTTCTTTATCTTAATATAAAAAGGAATCAGCCACATGCAAACGCAGGAGTTTACAACCCGCCTGAATGTCCCTTTGGAATTGGAATGTCTCTCCCCATCTTTCCAAGATGTGCATTCAAGTGAGCGTCTCCACTCAACATCGATAACCCTTCCAAACAAGCATTTTACTACAGGTTCTTTCTTCGCTTAGCCATCCTAAGTTCCCCAAGCAACACATATCTGTCTCTTTCGTATTGCGGCATACTATAACTTACTCATATCATAGTTCAGTACTTCTCTTCCACTTTTGTATTGTGGTGTAGTAAGAATTACTCATATTGTGATGTTGTACTTTCAACCTTCATTCGGTGTTATGCCTTTGCTTAGACATTATAAGGACTTTAGCGTTATTTTATATAAGGCCTTTTTCAGCATAGTTCTATCCTATGCCTTTCAACTTAAGACTCTTTACTATATTATGTCTTTTAGCATAGTACTTCTCTATGCAATATTGACCTGCCCTAAAAGTTAATATTTCCTATAGAAAATCACTATCCTAGGGCCTAGGTACATATTTATTTTCTTAACGCTTGGCCACCACCTTCGCACCGCATAAGAAAAATTATGACACATCTATTATCCACTTTTACAATGTCATTTATTAATACATTTAGCCTCTACTTCCTATTAGTGAAAGAGTCCTTTATTTAAATTTTTCCTCATTATTATGGGATATTGTTCCCTAATAGTTTAACATTAATTTTCTAACATATTAGTGGTTTTTGGTTTCCAACTTAATCACCCTTTGCCAACATAGTTTTACCTTTGGTAATGATCGGTTTGACTTAGAAAATTTTTGTAAAATCTTAGAAAATTTGTGAATAATTCTTTTAGCTTGTTATACACATATTTATATTTTTTGGTTATTTTTCCAAATTTATTTACTAGTTATTCCCCTTCAAAAATTCATAACTAATTATTTTGATGTGCAAAATTTTCCAAATTAAAAGCCCATTTCTAGATTCATGACTAGAATGTCATATCCAATTTTTATAGCATTTCGAAATCGTTGGAGTAGGAAAATATATCTAAACATCCTATGTAAAGTTATTATCCCCAAAATAGTCATTAGAACATCAATTTATCTCAATTAATCATTTACACATATGAACTTTATCATATTAAATCAAAACTGAAACAAAAATCAATGGAAATGGTAGTGAGTTTAGTACTACTCACTTAGATCTTTGGATAACCTCGTTTTAATCTCCTTAGTTCCTTTTAGCTTTATGTGTTTCTCTTCTTATTTGATCATTTCAGACCACTACCATTAATGTGTTTCCTAGCTTTTATTTTACTTTTGAGTAGAATGAAATGAAGAAATGACGAATGAGTCGTGCTTATTATCCCATAATAATTTGGGCTTTGGCCGTCGTACCTATTTCCCTCATTTGTTCATTACCCTTGTTTTTATTTAATTTATCCTTTATAACCTTCTCCATTTTATTTCTAATTTCAATAATTAATTATTTGATTAATTAATTATTAATCATGGAGTGTTATAGTGGTTAAGCTGCTCGATATTTTGAGCAGTGCTAGAAGCACTTTTGCGAAGGATTTAGGCCCGGTGCTTACCGTAAATAATACCTCTTGTAAAGGTAAGACCCTAAAGTGGAGAAAAATAAATATAGCAAGATGAAAAGGCAAGGGCATGAAGGAGAAAGATGAATGTCACCATTGTTCCAAAATTGGATATTAGAAGAGGAATTGTCCAGGTTGTTCGAAGAAACTCGAGAAGAAAATTGAATTTTATTTCGCTCGTAAAGATATTTTTATTATAGGAAAAGATCTTTCAATAAACATTTCTTCTTTAGTTTTAGTTATTAGATCTAGAACTTGCATCTCTAATAACTTACATGAACATAGAAGAAGGGACCCTATAGCTAAAGGATTTATGGAACTTTGCATCGTAAATGGCTCTATTATAGCAGTTGTTGTAGTGGCTGAATACCATAAGGCTTTTGCATGTGGTCATATTTTAGTTCTGAATTAATATTATATACCTAATTTAATTTTTGAATTATCTTTGTCACCCATCTATTGAAGGATGGTTATAGTTTTATTTTGAATATTTATGACATGAATTAAACTATTGGTTTTGGAACTGTAAATAATCACATAGAAGTTTTTAATTATAATGCTTTGGCCGCTAAAAATACTAATACATCTAAAATTAATGATAGTAAACTTTGGCATCGTAGACTAAGTCATATCAATAAGAAATGATTAACTAAGAGATTTTTGAATCATATGATACTTGTGAATTGTTTCTCAAAAAATGTTTAAGCACCCATTCAATATGAGCAATGAAAGAGCTACTATACTCTTTGGACTAGTTCATACCGATGTATGTGGTCCAATGCCTTCATCGACCAAAGGTAGTTCCATATACTTCATCACATTAATAGGGATTATCTAGATATGGGTATGTTTATATAATGAAACACAAACTAGAGGTCTTTGACAAGTTTATGTAATATAAGAATGAAGCTAAGAATAAAACAAGCAAGAAAATTAAGATACTTCAATTTAATCGAGGTAGTGAATACATTGGATATTGACTCCTAGAGTACCTGAAAGAGAATAGGTTTCTTTCTCAAGTCACTCCTCCATACACTTTGCAACATAATGGTATATTAGAACAGAGATAACAAACATTTTTGTACATAATTCGATAAGTGGTGAGTTGCATCGAGTTACCTCTTTTTATTTTTAGGGGTATGCACTAGAAAGTGTTCCACAAATGCTAAATATGGTCCCATGTAGATATGACTTTGACTCTATACAAAATATGAACTGGGAAGAAACCCTATTTTAAGTACCTTACGATATGGGATTGTCCAGCCTATGTTAAGAACGTAAGCCTTAGCAAGCTCAAAGCAAGGTCTATTTTTCGTAAGTTTATAACTTACCCACCCTAAGAATTCTTCAGGCTGCCTATTTTATCACATCGAGGAACAAAAGGTCATTGACTCTTGACATTTCAAACTCTTATAGAATGAATTTTATTCCAGATAGTAGCAAGATAGTCTTGGATGAGATCCAAGAGACATACATGAAAATAGATAATTTAGATAGTATAATGCAACACCACCTCAAGGAAAGCAACCTATTAGAAGGTCTAGTAGGGAATCTAGCACACCAGATAGATACTATGGGTTTCTTATTGATGATTAAAGGAGGGTTGTAACATTCATGATGATTCCCTTTGGTTACCAACAAGCCTGGGAGAGTAAAGACACTACATAATGGCTTGATGCTATGAAATCCAAAATGGATTTAGTGTAAATAAAAAAGGGTATGGACTTTGGAAGATGTACCTAAAGGAGTTAAACCCATAGGCTATCAAATTATCTTTATGAAAAAGAATGATGAAGACGGAAAGGTATTGACCTAAAGGAACTGGGTCGGTCAAAAGCGGGTTAAATAGGTGAATTTCAAAAAACAATATTCACTTGTATATCTTTGTTAAGTCTATGAAGCCTAAATGGATTTTAGATCCAATCGAATATATTTCAAATACAATCTTACTTTATTTAATTTGTTTAGAAGAGTTGAATTTGATCGAAATTTTAATGTACGAGTGTATCAAATACACCCATGTGTATAATGGTTACTGGTTAAAGTTAGAGAGGAAACCTTTCATTTCTCTCTCTAAAATTTATGCAATTAATTAAGGGAAGAATTTTCTTAAACTGGAGAGTATAACCTTTCATTTCTATCTCTTTAATTTAATTGATTGATGTATTAAATTTCGTTAATGAGCAATTTATACATAGCATAAATTGTGAGTATATCCAAATATACTCCAGTGTATATTATGTAAGTGCAATATATAAGAAGTGTACATAGTTAATGTGACCATATGTATATGGTATGATTTAAACCGCAATGGACCCATTCCCCCTTTACATATGCCTTTATTGTCTAAGATTTTAATTTAAAATTATATATAATAAATGTGTAGAAGTGTGTGTATATCATATTTGTAACAACCTACCTTTTTCAACCCTCGAGTTTAATGCCCAAACCAACATTAACACCTCGAGAATCGATAGGGATGCATTGATGCCAAAAATAGATCAACACCCAAGACTAAGTTGTAAGGAACCTGTAGGACCTAGATCTAGCATATAATATTGGAAATAAAATAAAATAGAGGGACATAATATTTTTATAGTGGTTCGGAAATCTTTGGCTTACATCCACTTTATAGTTTTTATTGATTGTTGTTTACAGAGAGTTTGAGATAACCAGTCACTAGTACAAGGGCCTAACAGGTTCTATAGTCTAGAACTACCAAAAGTAGCTGCCTAGGTGACTATTGTGAGAGAGGTAGCAGATGAAGAAATGTTAGAGTTTATGCTAGCAGAGAATCTAATCCCTCTTTAGTTGTAGTTAGGCTGGTATTTATAGGGAAACATGTGCATGGAGTTAGAAGCCCACTTGCACTGAAGTCTAGAAGATAGCCCGATGTCATACAAGTGAGCACGAAGGCTCACAAACCAAGGAAATAACTCGGTACCGACCTAAATAACTCGGTACCAACCTATTTCCTTTGGTGAAAAAGCGAACTTCTTCACCTACTTAGCTCTTCCATCTTTTACTTGATGCATTGCAAGCTCTTTTCCATCGACTTTGAGTTGATTCCAGTGATCGTCCCAATAACACTTGAATTATCCCGCTTTCTTCAATTCCTCTCATCAAACCATGGAATTGCTCCTCTATACTCTAGGAAAACTACTTGTCCATAAGTTGTAGTATGTGAGATGTATGGAGTTTGGAAAGCAAAATGGGGAGGAAAGTTAGATCGGTGCCAACCTATATAACTCGGTGCCGATTTATGCCCTTAGTCCCAATTTGAATGAAACTTTTCCAAGTTGCTCCTCTAGCTCTTCTAAGTGTACTTCTACATTTTTGAGTCATTTTGTCTTCATCTTGATATTCTAACTTCCATTGACTTATGATTGGTTAAAAAACCCGTTAACACTTGCCCACCGGAGTATGCTTTCATTTAAAATAATGCATGCTCTGGATCGAGATAAGTCCTAGACCGTTATCCTACAAATTCCAATTGATCGTTTAAGTGTTGTTTTGAAACGTTGCTTTTGCTTGGTATATTTCATTTTAGCTGCTTGGAATTCCGATCCTTTGCAATAGGGATTTAATTTGCACCTAGAGACCACTTCATGCCTTTGGTTAGCACAATTTCCCATTGCCATGCTTTTAGGATAATATAGGGAGTGAAAAACTACTAGGCACCGAGTTGTTTAACTCAGTACCGAGTCATATGGGTTTCCACGACCCTATAAGTTTCAACACTTAGAAAATTCTTAATTCATCTTCATATTTCAACTTTGCTTCAACCTGAGTCTTCCTGCCTTCACCGACCCTATCCAATTCCTACCCCCGACTTAATCAACGTTGACCTGCTCCAGTGCCGCCGCCACCTGCTTCCATTACCTCAAACCAACCGTGGACCTTCAGAGCCGCCACCTCAACTCACTGTTGCTCTTCCTAATTGCGATTCAGATCATTCCTGAGAAGTTCGAACCCTAGCACCGATCAGTTCAATCTTAAGTCGGCATTTGTTGTTGTTAGGGTGATGGCGATGGCGATGGGTGTTTGCTCGATTGCAATTAAAGGGAGATGGTGGAAATCTAGGTTATGTTTGATCAGTGGTGAAAATGAGTTTTGCCTTGGTCAAGTGCATACAGTTCCAGTGACAAGTCTTGTCTTTTGGATTCAGCTATCCCTTTTCGAGATTCGGCTGATTATTGATCATCGCTTAAGTTCTAGTACAACAGCTTATTCCAAGATCAGTCATATTGGATGATTCTATCGCATTGCTTTCCCTATTTCTGCACCTCCAATATTCCTAAAATGAAAAACTTTCCGCGACGCTCCAGATAGCAGCTCCATTATCGATTACTCATCAATAATAGGTAAGTCCAAAATACAATTTCAAAGTAGCGTGTGGCTTGTTTTTCTAGCACGAGTGAGATATATACAGAGGATGGTTTATTCGTAGTGTTTGGGACACTGGACTCACACTGTATAGATTAACACATTTCACTTGCCTTGGTCAACGCTCAGAATTCGATTGGTCAAAACACATCGACATCCTTTGGATTACGGGCGTTGGTCACGCTGGTTTATTTTTCAAAATAAAACATACTTGACCATGTTAAACGCCAAGTTTTGTTGTTTAAAATGACTCGCCGATCACCGCATTATAAGTCTGGTGAAGGGATGTCCACTCCTCCTGAAGTTAGGTCTTCTACAGCTCAGGCTTTGCCATCCATCCCTGCGGTGACAAGCGATCCTGTAACTCCTGAATCCCAGGGTCAAATAGTCACAGTCATGCCAATAGTGGGTCGACTACCTTCGGGTCAAAGGATTTTGAGCAACCCACCAAAGCAAATGCCTTCGATTTTCTCTGTCAGGTCGCTTTGGAACATATGCCTTCAGCACAATATTCCTGAAGAGGACGTTTGTCTACCGATGAGGGATGAGTTCGCACACAATTCCCCACCAGAATTTACAATATGCAATTGGTACTTGTGCTTAGGCGGTGTCGTCCAACCATTCAATCCTTTCTTCATGATGGTGCTACAAGAACTCATACTAGCTCTATTACAAGTCCATCCAAATGGGTATAATCTTCTGAGTTCGCTTTACGTCCTCTTTATGAATCGGGTCAACCGGCGCCTAAGGTTCAATGAGCTTACATATTTGCTTCAATTCATGGGAAGGTAGGATTCACCATCCCACCTAATAAGCAAAGCTTAGAAGGGATGCAAAGTTATCAAAAAGCTCCACAATAAATGTTCTTACTTCAAGAACGAATATTTCTTCATCCGATGCCTGCATGGTTTCAACTGATTTGGGCTATCTAGATGTAAGCCTCTTTTCCCTTGCTTCTCCCATAATAATTTTTTTATAGCTTGATATGTTTTTCACATAGGCATCCTAGCTCGAGATGAAAGCGCTGAGCATAGTACAACACTTGAGGCCTTAAAGGCAGTTAGATCCAATCGATGCACCATTGCATTCCTTTTGACAAAAGAAAATCTACGGCGATGCGGTCTGCTTCGACCTGGCAGATTCACTATTGTTGAGTCTCCAGTGCAGAGCGACTCTAGGGATCATACTCGTTCTTTTGCCCCCACTTGCAACTTCGACGGGAATCTTCAAGGGGAAGTTGAAGACCCATCTGGAGAGGTGCACACAGAGGAGACCTAGAGAGAGAAATCGAAGAGCCGATAAGAGGTGATGCTCCGAGAGGCAGGGATGAAGCAGTCAGAATGCCCTTAATTCTAGAGGAAGATGAACAAGTCATAAGGAGAGATAGAAAAGCACCGATGGTTGAAGAGGAGGGAGAAAGTGTCGGTGATAGCAATAGCGACTATCATGCTAGTAAAGAAGGGGATGAATCATTTTGTGAGTCACCTGGCTTGAGTCCTGTTCTCCCCAGCTCGCCTTTTTTAGAGCACATGGTCATTGAAACTTTTGAGGCAGCTGGGGACCAAGTTGCGATGCCTTTAGGAGGGGATACAGCTTAATCTCACCTTCTTAGTGATGTATTCATTAGCGTGAGTAATATCGGTGAAATCAATTTCACCGTTAGTGACTAACTAGGGAATGTTCGTTCAAACTTCACTCTTTTGCCACACACTTCGATAGAATCTTGGACACTCATTCTTGCATTGAATCTTACTTCGTAATTTCAATATTAATATTGTTTTCTTCCTTGTTTCAGGCTCCATAAGCCTTTGGAATTATGAGAAGTTCTCTTGCCATGCCAGTGCATAAAGAGGCCAAATTCCCAATCCCAATCTATCTCGTCGCTAGGATACTGAGGAAGAGAGGCAAAGGAGGAAAGACCGTGAGTCCGACAAAGCTCACAGGGCCGATAGGGAGAAGGATATGGAGAGGGAGAAGGAAAGAAGAAAGAGAGAAGTCGATATTGAGCTATCTCACAACCCTTCTAAATGCCTAAAAGTTTCCTCTGAGCATCATGGGCCCAATTCTGCTGATATTCCGCCTCATACACAGGCTCAGACCTCTTTGACTCAACAAATTCCAACTTCCCAAGCCCTAATGGTTACTGCTGCACCTAGCCCTAGGGGAGTCTCTGCTCGCTCATTTACTCTTCCACCCGATCCTCCATGCTTGCAGGCTGCATTCCCATATCTGTTTTTGCATGATGTCAAGTTTTATCAAGATATCTCAGGCATGCCCAAAGAGGTGGTGATGCAAAACTTGAAGAATGTTGAGCAGGGTGTCGATGAAGGGTACAAGTGGAAGAAATTGTGCGCTTCTCTTTCTGAAGTAAACAAGATTAACTATACCAACATTCAATCCTTCGAATCCTAGAGAGCTGCCTTTGAGCGGATTGTTAAGGAATAGAGGATGATTTGATCAAAGTCACCAATGAGAGATAGAGACCTTGCTCTCAAGCGAAATGCTAGCACCAATAGTCTTATGGTAGAGTTGAAGCGAGCTTACGAGCAAATTGAAATGGTAACACACAACAACTTGAAAATTGCACATGAAGAGGGGGCTGAGCTGAAGAAGCAAATTGCTGATAAGGATCAGACTATCCAAGCCCTAGATTTGACCATTGCTGAGTAAGCCGTCGAACTCACCAGGATTCGCAAGGAGAATTAGAAGCTTGTTAAAGAAAGGAAGAAAATTTCTAAGGAGGTGGAGTAGCCGTGCATGCTAAGCTTGGTAGTGACCTTGAGCTTGAAATTTCTACGCAAGAGCTCAAGGAGCTTCAGGATGAGAAGTCCAAGATCATGGCCGAGCTTGATGCCAACATGTTGTATTTATACACCAACATAGTCATGTTTAAAAATCTAAGATGGCCGGGGAGTGACTACCCCGAGGCCCTTTCTAGTGCTTAGGAAGAAGTGCTACACAGGATTGCGCAGGTCGAAGACTATCACTCTAAGAAAGAGCTAATGGCTATATATCTCGATGCCAAGGATGTCAAATCTCTTTCCATTCGAAGGGCTCTCCTATCTAAAGAGGTTGCCAATACTGCTGATTCTACTACCAAAACTCTTATTGGCCCGAGCTCTTCGGGTCAGGGTGAGACGTCCGCTTTGAAATTTTAAAGGCAATTATTCCCATATCCCTGGGTTTAGCTCTGTAATGGCCTAGGTGATAACTACTCCAGTAGCGACTGCACTTCATGAGCCATACACTCCTCCTGTTGTGATCCAGCTTGGGGAGCTTGGGACCAAAAAGGGAAAATTCATCGTATCCCATCGGAATTATGCTTCAGGTATATCTCTTATTTCTCCAATCTTTGAGAAGCTTCAGTTCTTGCAAGAAGCCATCATTAACCTTTACCACACTGTATGTCAACCACATTTCTTCCTCGGCCTCCAGCTACGCAGGGGTCAGGGACTACCGCTATTTTCACCACATCCACTTCCATCTCCACATGACTTACTGCTTCGATCCTGCCTTCTAGTTCTGAGCTTGGTTCTGGAGCTCAGAAGATTAATGCTCTGGAGGGTTTAGAGGACATGTCTTTGTCATAGGAAGAAGATGTTCAAATCACTGGCACTTCAGACCTTATTGACGTAGTCACCATGGCGGAGAGACTCAAGGCTAAAGCTATAAAGCTTAATACTATAAAGAAGGAGCCCAGAACTACCAAGCCTACATGTTCAAAACCAAAAAGCCCTAAGCAAAAAGTTCCCACATTGAAGATCTAGCCATTTAAAATGAAGCCTACCGAGAATTTAGCAGGCTAGTCCATGGAGCCATATATTACTACCATTAGGGAATCTACTCACTTAGAAGGTGAGACTCCTCTTGGCAAGGAGAAGAAAAGGAAGGAGAAGCTCAAGACCTGTTTGGGTAACACTGGTAAAGGCATTTAGAGTAGCAGGAAGAGGAAGACTTGGTAGTGTGTGCGTGCTAGCTGAGCGTTTGGTTTTTGTGTGGTTGTGGTGGTCGAGTCTATATTTTTTGTTTCTTGCTTTAAACAGGTTGAGATTGTGTAGGTACTGATTGTACATAAAAGATTATTAGTAATGAAATATTAGCTTTACCTTTGTAATCTCTTTTTTGTGTATTTTTTTTACATTTTACGTACTTTTCCTGTT
This sequence comes from Allium fistulosum, assembly GCA_030737815.1. NCBI lineage: Eukaryota > Viridiplantae > Streptophyta > Magnoliopsida > Asparagales > Amaryllidaceae > Allium > Allium fistulosum. The sequence goes on along the minus strand of CM060902.1, from coordinate 788,784,202 downwards.
TACATATGACTATCTATGTATGTAATAAGATTGCTTGTTCTACAATTTCCTTTATTATATACTTCTGTTTCTATGCAATGTGCTTATTTACCATAACCCTGTGCATGTAAATATTGTTTCTGCAATTGCTTTAGTATATTCAGTTCCTTAGCCTTGTTTTTTGACTATCAAAATACTCTGTTCGGTGCAACAGGACCGTGATATTAGCCAACTCTGTAGCTATTCTTATTCGGATTCGGTAGAGTTCTTTTTGACCAAGAGTTGGCGTACATGCCTCTGTCCACAGGGCCGAATGTTCAAATTCGAGCATCTATGAGAGATTGGATATCCTGAGTAAATCATTTGAATGTCCCCAGTCTAGTTTGCATGGTAGTTCCTATCTCCGGGAACTAGGACTTTTGCTGCTTGATTAAAAACACTTCATTTTCAATGCCGCTAATTCCTTGGCTGCAATCGAATTCTTCCAAGTTGACATCATCAACCAATGTCATTCTTAGATGCATGTATCGTAAAGATGCCTCGTTGTCATCTTTCGTCATGAAAAATTCTTCCGATTTCAGTGTTGAAATCCCGATCATGCACCAGTCTCTATCTCCGGGAGCTTGTACACCAGTGGCTCAACTCCATGGATTTCTCCTTGATGTTGCCTATCTCCGGGCTTCGGCTTACATTTGCAAGCTAGAGTCGACCAACCCAATCAACTTGAAGGCAATTTCTCCTTTCCGTCGTCGCCTATCTCCGGGCAATGGCAGATTCCTTTGGTTATCTCCTATCTTTGGGCGACGTCAAGTTCTAAGTAGTCTAAGTCAATTTCCCAGTTGACTCGGCAGTGTGGACATTCCTAACGTTGCGGGGGTAATGCTAGTACTTAGAAGGTATGGGTCGACTCGATGGTTTTGGGACTTTCCAACAGTGCTAGAGCAATGTTGGCTCTCAAAAGGCAGCGGTCGATTTTCACCATCGACCTTGCGGTCTTAGGCCTTTCCGACGTTGTTGGAGCAATGCCGGTTCCCAGAAGGCAGAGATCGATTTTCACTATCGACCCGACTATCTTGGACATTCCCGACGTTGTCGGAGCAACGTCGGTTCTTAGAAGGCAGGGGTCAAATTTCACAGTCGATCCGATGGTATTGAACTTCTTGATGTTTCCATGGCAACACCGGTTCTTAGAAGGTAGGGGTCATTTTTCATCGTCGACCCAACAGTCTTGACCTTCTCGATGTTGCCAGGGCAATGCCGGTTCTTAGAAGGTTGGAGTTGATTTTCACCATCGACCTGGCGGTCTTGACCTTCCCAACGTTGCTTGGGCAGCGTTAGTTCTCAGAAGGCAGGGGTCGATTTTCACAGTTGACCTGGCGGTCTTAACCTTCCTGACGTTTTTGAGACAATGCCGGTTCTCATAAGGTTAGGATCGATTTTCCCCATTAATCCGGTGGTTTTGAACTTGTTGCAGCAACATCGGTTCTTAGAAAATTGAGGTTGATTTTCCCCTTCGATCCGCTGATTTTGGAACTTCCCGACATTGTCGGGGCAACGCCGGTTCTCAGAAGGTTTGGTCAATTTTCACCGTCGACCCGAGGGTTTTTCTTCCGAGAACACGGTTTCATTGGTTCAGGATGCTAATTTTATTGATAAATAGAAGAAATGGAAAGTCCTGCCTATTTATAGTTCCCCCAATGTCCCTAAATGACTTATTTGTGAAAATAAAAAATAAGAAGATCAAGTGTAGTAGTGCTGTAGCAAGTCGCTGTTCCAAGCATGTGGAATCTGAATTCCATCAATGATCGCCAGCTTGCCATTCCTAAGCTCCTGGTTGATCACATAGGGTCCTTCCTAGTTTGGGACAAGTGCTCCTGTGCCTGGGATAATTTGTTTCAGAACGAGGTTCTCTATTTTGAAGGTGCGGTTGTGAACTTTTGCATTAAAATGTTGTCCCACTCTCTTCTGATGAGCAGCAACCCTCGGTTCAGCTTCTTCCCACTTCTCATCGATTTGGTCAATGGATTCGAGCAATAACTGCTCATTTTCTCTCTGATTGAAGTGTCTTCTACGATGAGAGGGGACTTCCAATACCATTAGGATCATAGCTTCTGAACCACATGCTAAGGCGAACGGCGAGTGCCCAGTCGTCGATTTGTGCGTTGTCCTGCAAGCCTATGGTGGGAGTGGAAGCTCATCAACCCAATTCCCTTTAGCTCTTGTCAGCCGTTTTTAAGGTGGATTTGATGATATTGTTCACTACTTCCACTTGCCCATTTTCTTGCGAATGCGATATCGAAGAGAAGCTCTTCTCAATTTGGTACCGCCTACAGAAATCTTTAAACTCGGCTGTGATGACCACCCTACACCGTCGACACCTGATAATGTGATAACCTGCACCGTAGTAGTGCACGGCTGATGCAGGGCGATCATTAATGGTTGTAAAGTAAATAAACAATGACATCACATAACCTATCGTATATCTCACACCGCATCAAATAAAATATAATAGTAAACAACTAAGACATAAAACATGCGAGACAGTAAATAACCGAATGAACCACAAAATCAGAGTGCATAGATTCATACAGTACACAACATAAGTGATAGAGTTAAACATCAAATAATAACTCGTAAATAAACTGTATCTAGATGGGTAAAAGCATTAGTAAGCTCCATAGTGCTACACATCGGAATGATATGCAATAACAGTTACGTACGGTAATACGAGAGTATAGCCTCCTGCTCGTCACTTGTCCAGCTCCACGTGCCCACCAAACCTGATATCCCTAATCTACTCATTTAAGAGTACCCAGAATAATAGGAAGAAAATCATAAAATCCAGAGTCAGACAATAGTCTGGTGTGAGCGGTAGAAAATTCCAAATACTATAAAGTCAATATACTAGGACAAATGGTATGGAAAATCATACTTAACCTATCCCTACATCCACAAAGTTAGCACATACACAAGGTATATGCTACTATATCATGATCATATTGGGTGTGCTATGCATCAAAGTATGAAAATGTCTAGATATCTGCATCGATGATATCTACATCCCATGACATCTCTGGGGTGATCAACAACCAAGCAAACATAGCATCCACCATCCATCCTTACATTCACTCACTCTGTGCGTTGGATATATGCTACTCGTATGACCCCATGACATAGTCAAGGACTACTCAATGTCCCAATTTCTCCATACTCAAATCCATGCCACTAAGTAGGCTAGGAACTAGACTGCCATTGCACTCAGTCCAAGGTAAACATATCGGAACATCGTGTGATCTGGGGCACATCGCCCTCTCAAGTAAGCGTCCTCACATACCCTTTCTTTACGAGTACACTTCAAAACCTATGAATATCAATGATCCCTTTGCACACTTCATCCGTAGCAGAGATCATCCTCATCCCGGATGTATCCTTACAACTTCTATCTGAAGCCATCGCGGTTGGGAACTATTCTAGATAGTCATCGCAAGTCATAGAATATCATCGTTCGTCCCGTAACCTTCCTTTAACAGTTCTTTCCATCTGACTCGTCGTCGCCTACTCTACATCTCGAAGTACATCTATCCATCATCAAAGTCATCACTTCATATCATGGGATCATCATCATCGAGTCATGAGTCGTCATTGTTGAAAATCTTCAAAAAAATCGTCGAAAAACTCAATATAGAATTTTCCTAGGTTCTGGCCCAAAGCAAAGCCCAAGAATTCCTAGGTTTGGCCCGTAGCAAACCTTGGCCCGAAGTCGTGCCCAAGTAATTTCAGAAAATGGCAAAAGCACGCCCAAGGATCGGTACCAATCCCTGACTTAGCTCATTTTTTTCTTTTTTCTCTCGCCTTCACCGATCTGAGAATGCCTTAGGTCATGCCTAAAGTTTTTTCCTTGCTAGCTCGAAGCACTCCTAGGGATCGGTACTGATCCCTAACTTAACTCATTTTTCCCTCTTATCTTCACCGATTTGAGAATGCTCTAAGCCAAGCCCCAGTTTTTTCCTTGTTGACCCAAAGCACACCCTACACTGATCCATCTCCACCGATCTGAACTTCCCAGAGCCGTAACTCGACCATACGAACTCCAAACGACTTGAAATTTGAAAAGTAGCTTTAGGGTGTACTTCTTGAACAACCTATGGATCTCATGTCATTCGGACAATGTGACCTTTATGGGTCATTATTGATCCATCAATACCGATCCATCTTCAATTAGCCATAACTCGAGCAATCGAACTCTAAATGACTTAAATTTGAAACGTAGCATCACAGGGCCTTCCTTGTCACCCCATATCAATCACACCTCATTTGGACCAATATTTATGGATCGGTACCGATCCTACATACCGACCCCTAACTTGTTTCGAAAGCTAAATCACCATTATATCAGTGTTTTCAACCATTAAAACATTAAACAATCATACATACATTATTTATAAGCAATAATAATAACCATATATCCAAATATATGCGTTTATAATAATTTAAGTCTAAGATTGATGGTCAAGTATCCATAAGAACATGTTTTTACAAATCAAGTCCAAATCGTCCTAATTTCACATATATGGTTAATTATAGTTTAAAACATTTTTAGATATTTTTTTATAAATTTAAAATGTCATTTAATGTGTATAATGACTTAATTAGTAAGTGAAAGAACTTATCACTTACCTAAACCCAAATCAACCCAAGAATGTTCCAAATCCGAAAATGAATCACCAATCCAAGATGCCTCCACAAGAAAATCCTCTAATCAAGAGCAAATCTCATTAATCTCCCTGTAATGATGAAATTATACTAATTAAAGATTTGGGGTAGCTTTAGGTTAAGAGATCAATAATGGTGGTTTCTATTTTCTTTTGTGAAGAAATGAAATAAGAAGGAGAAACCCCTATCAGCCCAAATTAATGCCAAACCCGAAATGGGCCTTGGGCTCATCGATTAGCCTGCTAGTTACTCATTAAGCTTTCCAAAATCAATGCAAACTTCAAACAACCATATCTCCTAGTCGGTAAGTCCATTTTCTTCATATGACCGCTTTTCAAAAAGTTGAAACACCATCCTGATCCAATGGAATTAGTCCCATCCCCTAATTCGACTTCTATCAAAAGTGTTAGGCCTTTTAAAGATTTTCAGTGTAGAAACTGTTTAGCAAAAATTCCAATGACGGAAATGCCTCTAGTAGTCATTTTCTAAAGTTTTAGGGCCATACGATCTCATATGAAAATAATATTAATATTATACGATCCTTCGATACGTAAAATACGGGTCGTTACATTCTCCCTCATTAGGAATTTCACCCCTAAAATTCCACAAACAAGTCAATAGGGTCATCCTGCAGGCTAACAATCATATACAAGCATAGGAAACCATCACACATTAAACATGCATATATATCAACAAATGAGAAAGAAAATATCCAAGTCAGTCCTAACATGCATGATTCTACACTACATTATATACTTCATGATATCATAAGTGAAAGTAAAAGCGATAAGTAAGAAGTTTCACCAAGTAAAGAGCTCTGGATAAGCCATCCTCATGCTCTCCTCTGTCTTCCAAGTGCAACCGCCTTCATTTTCACTTCACTGAACCTTCACCAACTTCACCATCTTCCTCCTAAGCTGCTTTATATCACGTACGATGATACGAATAATCCTATGAGGTCTCGAAGCCTCTGGTTCAATCTCGATATCATCTAGCTGATTCTATGCGATGGTTACACTGAGTCATGCACAGATTTAAGCAAGTAGGAAATGTGGAACACATTGCGCACTCCACCATTCTACGAGGTAAATCGACTTTGTAAGCAAAGTTCCCAGTCCTCTCTAGTATCGAAAAAGGACCTATGAATCTCGGTGCCAACTTCACTTTACTATCAAACCGAATGACATTTTTCAACAGAGAGATTTTGACAAATACCAAATCATCGATAGAGAACTCCAAATCTCTAAGTCTCTTATCAGTGTAGCTCTTTTGTTTGTCTTGAGAAGCTTTCATCCATTGTCAAATAATCTCTATCTTATCTGAAGTTTCTCTAATCATATCTGACCCAAGTATCATCTTTTTGCTTGCTTCCCACCAACAAGAGGGAGCATTGCACGGTTGGCCATATAATGCTTTGAATGGTGCCATACCAATGCTAGACTGATAACTGTTGTTGTGTGCGAATTCAATGAGATGTAAGTGACCATCCCTTGAGCCTCCAAAGTCGAGTATACATGCCCGTAAGAGATCCTCTAAGATACGATTCACTCTCTCAGTTTGGCCGTCAGTTTGAGGGTGATAAGCTATGCCGAGGTGCAGCTCCATCCTTAACGCCTCCTGTAAGCTCTTTCAAAACCCACTAGTGAATAACGGGTCTCGGTTACTCACAATGCTCTTTGGCACATCATGCAATCATACTATCCACTTCACATATAATTCGTCCAGTTTGGTAGCCGTTCTACTTGACTTGACAGGTAAAATCTGGCACTCTTGGTCAATCGATCGACTATGACCCAAATATTGTCAAAACCTGCTCGAGTCCTTGGCCGTTCTTCGATGAAATGCATTGATACTTGTTCCCATTTCCACTCAGGAACTTCTAGTGGTTTCATCAAACCACTAGGCTTTTTCTACTCTGCCTTAACCAATTGGCAGTCCATGCACTTTGAGATGAATGACCCAATGTCTTTCTTCATCCCTTCCCAATAAAAGGTCTGCCTCATATCACGATACATCTTATTACCATCGAGATGTATAGTCAATCTCGAATGATGGCACTCTTGTAGCACCTCATCCCTCAACCCATCAACATCAAGAACAAACAATCTCCCATCTTTATTGAGCTAATCGTTTTGGTCGAGTCAATATTGCCTCGTATCTTCAAACTCTACTCCAGCTTCAATCTTAGTAATGATCTTAGCTAATCGGCATTCCACCTCTTATTAGTACCAATCCGCTCAATCAGAGTAGGCTTGATAGTCAAGCTCGCCAATATCTCTGGCTCTAACTCGCATCTAGGTCAGAAATCATAACCAACAATATACTCTAACTACGACCACTCTAGGAACATAGCTCACAAGCTGGCATGTCTTTTACTCAAGACATTAACAACTGCATTACCTTTTCCCGGTGTATATGAAATATCAAATTCATAGAAGGCTAGGAACTCTAACCATCTCTGCTGGCGAAGGTTAAGATCCTTCTACGAAGAGAGGTACTTTAATGATTTATGTTCGGTGAATAGCTCGAACCTCTCTCCTAAAAGATAGTGCCTCCAAATCTTTAGCGCAAACATAACCACTGATAACTCTAAATTATGGGTCGGGTATTTCCTCTCATGTGGCTTCAGTTGTCGACTAGCATATGCAACAACTTTGCCTCTCTGCATCAATACCGCCCCTAAACCGGTATCATAAGCATCGATGTATACCGTCATCTCTTCATTCCTACTCGGAATGGTCAATATTGGGGAACTCGTTAACTTTTCCTTCAAACTCACAAATGCATGCTCACATCTCGCATCCCAAGTAAAAGTTTAATTCTTCTTCGTCAAATGAGTCAAGCTGCATTAGAGAAGTCTTGGATAAATCGTCTATAATATCTAGCTAACCCAAGAAACTTCTCACATCCATATCATCTATGGGTTTAGTCCAATCTTAGACTGCTGTGACTTTTGCAGGATCCATGGTAATGGCCTGCTCAGAAACAACGTGACCCAAGAATTGCACTTCCCTCCTCTAAAAGTGACACTTAGAAAACTTTACTTTCAGTCAATGCTCTCTCAACACCTCAAGCACGATCCTTAAATGTGTATTGTGTTCCTTTTCCATCCGTGAATAGACGAGAATATCATCAACGAACACAAGCACAAATTTATTTAGCTGTCCCCTGAAAACACAGTTCATGAGATCAACAAAGTATGCCAGCACATTGGTTAGCCTGAACGGCGTGGCCAACCACTCATAGAAACCAAACGGTGTAAGAAACACTGTACTCGACATCCTCTCCTTCACTACTCTCAGATGGTGAAATCCCATTGCAAGATCTAACTAAGAAATCTCTAAGACCATGAAGTTGATTGAACAAGTCATCAGTACGTGGGAGTGGGTACTTGTTTTTTATCGTCACTTTATTCAGCTCATGATAGTCAACAAACAATCCAAGGAACCATCCACCTTCTTGGAAAAGACTACGAGCGCTCCCCACTCAGATATACTCCTGCGAATGAACCCTCGTCGTAATAAGTCATTCACTGCACCTCGAGCTGTCATTTCCGTTTAGGTGCCATCCTCATTAATGGTAATACTATCAGTCTAGCATCCTTCTTCAAATCGATACAGAACTCGATCTCTCTGTGTGGCGGAAGCTTGGTTACCTCCTCGAATATGTCCGGATACTCCCTAGCAATCGGTATAGTCGATAACTCATCATGCGGGGTATCGAGCGAATACAGAAAGCTGACAATCACCTCATCGTCTAGTAGGCAGCCCAACGCTGCCTTCTACCCATTGTCCATCCCTATCATCACCAACGACCTCTCGTAATCCAACACTATTCCATATCTATGAAGCTAGTCTATCCCAAGTATAATACCGAACCTCACAAAACCCAAAACAAAGCAATCGCAAACAAAAGAACATCCATGACTTGATAATACTGAACCACGACAAACCATACATAGGCTAGTGGAGCCTCCAATATAGTTCATCACAATCAAAGGTTGGTCAAAAATTTTGGGTCCTAATCCTAACTTATCTACCAAGTCACCAGATATGAAGGAATTTGAAACCCCGGTATCAAATAAAACACGTATGGGAACATCATAAATGGAAAGCATACCTTGAATAACGATGCCTTTTCCCTTCTCTTTAGCCGATGGAGCAATCGACGAAGTTGGAACAACATTAATAGCATATGCTTTCAGCACCTGCTTCTACTTAGGCAATTTGGATCAGTCTTTCTTGAAATGCCCTAACTTATTACAGTCAAAACACTTATTTCCCTAGCTTTACAATCTCTACTAAAATGACCCTTTTCCAAGCAGTTATAGTAAATCGGTCCCTGCTTAACTTTCTTCTTTTGGCCATCTTTGTTCTGAAACTACTTCCTTTTGTTGTTGTTCCATTTCTTCTTCCCTCACCCACCCAATTGTGGCTTTGGCTCTTCTTTAGGAATGACAGCTTTTGGTTTCAAATATAGACTCTTCTGTCTTAGGGCCTTCTCGATTAACATCTCGAAAGTCTCATCAATGTGACTCATGAGCTTCTGTCCTAAATAGTCATCCAAGCTGATCAGGAACTTCTTGTTCTTTTTCAATGGAGTGTCGATAAAAGACATCCTATATTTCGACAGGGCATCGAACTCAGCAATATACTCGAAGGCAGTCATATTTCCTTGCTTTAGATCTGTAAACTTACGGAATAAGGCCGAATTTTGAAATACCGGTATGAACTTCTCCTTAAAACGGGCCTTGAACCGATCCCAAGTAAACCGATCCTCGGTTGTAGCAACTCTCATGGCGTTCCAGCAATTCATTGCCCTTCCCTGAAGTTGACGAGATGCCAACCTTCTCTTCATACCATCATTAAGTTCAAGATTATCGAATATCCACTCATAAGTGTCGAGCCAATCCTAAACTTCCATTGCACACTCCATTCTAAGAAACGATCTGCCTCCAAGACTAGCAAAGTCCTTGTTCGCTTAGCAAAATCGGCTTTGGGAGCTTGCACAGTAAACCACCACCAATAGCTATATTAAGAGTAGCATCTTAGGCATTCTGCATCATATACGCCATCATGGTGTTAAAACATCGCTTGAAAGTCGGGGTTAGCAGCCCCCGAGCCCACTCCTTCTTTGACTCCACAAGCAAATTTCCTAGTAGTATTCCTTGTTTGATGACTCATCCTTCAATATATAATAAGGATGGCCAGTCTCTCTATAAAGAACCCTACTTAAGTAGTACTCGTGTGTGCAATGTGACTTATATACATATACTACTATATAGTTTGAAAACCAAAATATATAACAGTACGTGCTCTTATATATACACACTCTCGGTCCAGTCTAGGGTGAGAACTCCTACCCTATCTCTATTGGATCATGGTATCCTTTAGGTTAAACAACAGAACCTAAGCTCTGATACCAAATGTGATGATAGTCCTACACCGTCGACACCTGATAATGTGATAACCAGCGTTGTAGCGGTGCGTGACCAATGCGGAGTGAACATCAATGGTTGTGTAAATAAATAGTTACATTACAGAACCTATCATATATCTCACAATGCATCGAATAAAATATAATAGTAAACAACTCGGACATAAAATAGGCGAGACAATAAATAACTGAATGAACCACAAAATCAGAGTGCATAGATCCATACAATATATAACATAAGTGATTGAGTTATACATTAATAATAATTCATAAATAAACTGTCTCTAGATAGGTAAAAGCACTAGTAAGCTCCATAGTGCTGCATAGAGGAATGATAAGAAATAACAGCTACATATAGTAATACGAGAGTATAGCCTCCTACTCGTCACCTGTCCAGCTACATGTGCCCACCAGAGTTGATATCTCTAATCTACTCATTTAAGAGTACCCAGAATAACAGGAAGCAAAGCATAAAATTCTAAGTCAGACAACAGTCTGGTGTGAGCGGTAGAAAATTTCAAATACTATAAAGTCAGTATACTAGAAAAAATGGTATGGAAAATCATACCTGATTTGTCTTTGCATCCACAGAGTTATCACATACGCAAGATATACGCTACTCTATCATAATCATCATGGGTGTACTATGCAATGAAGAACTAAGGTGTCTAAATATCTGCATCGATAATATTTACATTGTGTGACATCCCTAGGGTGATAAACAACCAAGCAAACATAGCATCCATCATCCATCCTCACATTTACTCACTCAGTGCGTTGGATATATGATACTCGTATGACCTTATAGCATAGTCAAGGATTACTCAATGTCTCAGTCTCTTTGTACTCGAATCCATGCCACTCAGTAGGCTAGGAACTAGATTGCTATCACACTCAGTCTAAGGTTAACAGATCGAAACATCGTGTGATCTTAGGCACATTGCACTTCCAAGTGAGCGTCTTCACATCCCCCTGCTTTACGAGTACACTTAAAAACCTACAAACATCAACCATCCCTTTGCATACGTCATCCATAGAAGAGCTCATCCTCATCTCGGAACTATCCTTACTACTTTCGTTTGAAGTCGTCGCGGTTGAGAACTATTCTAGACAGTCATCGCTAGTCAAAGAATATCATCATTCGTCCCGTAACCTTCCTCCAATGATTCCTTCACTTTGACTTACCCTCGCCTACTCTACATCTCCAAGTATAGCTATCCATCATAAAAGCCATCACTTCATTTTACGGAATCGTCATCGTCGTCTAAAATCATCGAAAAGTCATCGAAAAACTCAACTCGGAATTTTTCTCGGTTCTGGCCCAAAGCAGAGTCCGAGAATTCCTAGGTTTAGCCCGAAGCAAACCTTGGCTCAAAGTCGTGCCCGAGTAATTTTAGAAAATGCCCAAAGCATGCCCAGGGATCGGTACCGATCCCTAACTTGGCTCATTTTTTCTTTTTTCTCTCGCCTTCACCGATTTGAGAATTTCTTAGGTCACGCCCGAAATTTTTTCCTTGCTAGCCCGAAGCATGCCTAGGGCCCTGACTTAACTCATTTTTTCCTTCTTATCTTCACCAATCTGAGAATTCCCTAAGTCAAGCCTGAGTTTTTTCCTTGTTGGCCTGAAGCATACCCTACATCGATCCATCTCCACCAATTTGAACTTCCCGAAGCCATAACTGGACCAAATGAACTCCAAACGACTTAAAATTTAAAAAGTAGCTTTAGGGGATCCTTCTTGACCAACCCTATGGGTCGCATGTCATTTGGATAATGTGACCTTTATGGGTCATCACCGATCCATCTTCAGTCGGCCATAACTCAAGCAAGCCAACTCCAAACATCTTGAAATTTGAAACGTAGCATCATAAGGCCTTCCTTGTCACCCCATATTGATTGCACCTCATTTGCACCAATATTTATGGATCGGTACCGATCCCAACATACCAATCTCTAACTTGTTTCTAAAGCTAAATCGCCATTCGATTGACGTTTTCAACTATTAAAACATCAAACAATCATAAATACAACATATACAAGCAATAAAAATAGCCATATATCCAAATATAATCGTTTATAATAATTTAAGTCTAAGATTGAAGGTCAATTATCCATAAGAACACATTTTTACAAATCAAGCCCACATTGTCTAAATTTCACATATATCATTAATTATAGTTTAAAACATTTTTATAGATTTTTATATAATATGTCGTTTAAGGTGTATAATGACCTAATTAGTAAATGAGAGAACTAATCACTCACCTAAATCCAAATCTACCTAAGAATGTTCCAAATTCAAAAATGAATCACCAATCCAAGATGCCTCCACTAGCAAATCCTCTAATCCAAGAGCAAATCTCACTAATCTCCCTTTAATGACAAAATTAGACTAACTGAAGTAAAGGTTTGGTGGTAGATTTAGGCTAAGAGATCAGTCATGGTGGTTTCTCTTTTCTTTTGTAAAGAAATGAAAGGAGAAGGAGAAACCCCCATCAGCCCCAATCATTGCCAAACCCGAAATGGGCCTTGGGCTGACTGATTAGCCTGCTAATTACCTATTAAGCTGTCCGAAACCAATGCAAACTTCAAACAGCCATATCTCCTTGTCGGTAAGTCTGTTTTCTTCATACGACCACTTTTTAGAAAGGGAAAACACCATCCCGATCCAATGGAAGTGGTATCAACCCCTAATTCGGCTCTAATCAAAAGTTATAGGCCTTTTAAGGATTTTCAATGTAGAAACTGTTTGACAAAAATCCAAATCAAGGAAAATGCCTCTATTAGTCATTTCCAAAAGTTGCAGGACCATATGATCTCATATGAAAATAATATTAATATTTTACGATCCTTCAATATGTAAAATACCGTCGTTACATCAGCACTCTCGAATTGAGTCCCTTTGTCTGTGATAATCTTCTAAGGCACTCCAGACTTGCAAATAATGCTTTTCATTACAAAATTAATTACTTTTTTAGTAGTGATCGTGCCAAGTGGTTCCCTTTAGCCCACTTGTAAAGTTATTGACTGCAACGCTAATGTATTTGGCTCCTCCTTCTGCCATAGGTAGGACGCCGATAATGTTGATTCCCCAGATTGCGAATGACCAAGGACTGACCATCTGCGTAAGTTCTGTAGACCGGGCTCTCAGAATCTTCGAGAATCTCTGGCACCTGTCACATTGTTTTGTATAATCAGCTGCATCCTTATTCAGCATTGATCAAAAGTATCCATAACGGAGCACTTTCTTTGCTAACATCTCCCCCCTGGTGTGATCCCCGTAGCTGCCTTTGTGAATTTCCATAATAATCTTGTTGGCTTCATCTTTGATTACACACCTAAGCAAGGGGAAATGAATCCTCTTTTGTATAGAACTCCATCATGCATTATGAATCGTGGTGCCTTTCGAATGAGCTTCTTTCGCTCATTCTTGTCTCTAGGGAGTATTCCCCTGAGTAAGTAGTCCTTTATTGGCATCATCCACGACTCTCTACCTCCTCTGTAGTCTCCAAAACCTAATCGATATCATTTTGGTCTATGCTGGGAGCATTCAACACTTCTATTGGAACCAATCCCATCAGCTGCGCTTCTCCAGTACTGGCTATCTTAGCTAAGGAATTGACCTTCATATTTTCTTCTATGGGATTGTGAGATGTCGTGCAGTATTCAAGTTCATTGAGTAAATCCCAAGCTTTTGACAAGTAAGGGGCAAGTTTCGTGCTCTTAGCTTGATATTTCCTTCTAACCTGACAGATGACCAGTTGGGAGTCGCTATAGATATGCAGAGTTTTTATTCCTAGCACTTTTGCAATCTTCAATCCTGCTACCAATGCCTCGTATTCTGCCTCGTTGTTAGAGGTAGGAAATTCCATCTTTATAGCATAACAAATTGACCGTCCTTCGGGATTTTAAGCACAACTCCCGCTCCTGAGAAAAATTTGTTTGATGCGCCATCAGTGAACAATTTCCACTGGGATACTATGATCGTTGTGTCCTTCTCTTCACTATCTCAAATAGTGAAATCGACGATGAAGTCAGCCAGCACCATTCCGTTAACCGCTCTTCGAGGATGGTAAGTCACATCATACCAGCTCAACTCGATATTCCACTTTAGAAGCCGTCCTGAGGTCTCGGGTCAATATAGTACCTGTTTCAGAGGTTGATCTGTCAGTACCTTGAACGGATGAGCTTGAAAATACGGTCGCAGCATCCTTTATGCTATCGGTAAGCAGTATGCCAGCTTTTCCAACTTCAGGTAGTTCCGTTTGGCTCCGGTGAATCACTGGGTAATGCAGTAGACGAGCTATTGAACCTTAGCTTCCTTACGCACAAGTGCTATGCTTAATGCTTGTGTAAACACCGCCGGGTAAATGAATAAGTCCTCCCCGTCCATCAGTTTAGACGAAACCGGTGGTGTCTCTATATGCCGCAATAATTCTCCAAAAGCAATTTAGCAGTCCTGATTCCACTCAGGGTTCTTCTTACCCTTCTTTAATGCATCAATTCGAGTTAGAAAACCGCTGTTAAAATTGTGTTAAAAATAACCGCAAGCACATGGCGTACAATTTTAGTACGTGGCGAGTACGGGTCGATCCGCAGGGAATTGAATTGATTATAAATTCTACTCAATCAAATTAACCAAAATTTGCAAGTTTTTTTAAACTAAAAAAATAACAAAAGTTAAACTAGAACAAAAGTGATTGAAAATACGAGATTGGAAGACAATTTAGAGGAAAATCCACTCTCACACTCTCACATAAATCAAACAAAAGCAATCTATGATCTCTCATTTAGTCTAAATAGAATCAGTGATGCATTTATCATAAGTATGGCTTAATTGTGTTATTAATTCACACACTTAAACCATCAAACTCTAATGCAACCTCTAACCCACTTACTAACTTTAATGAAAATGTCATGAAATTAAAAGTAAAATCTATTTTAAGCATGGCTTATTTACTATTTAATTAGTAACATAAACCATCAAATTTTGATTCTAATCATATTTTCATTAGCAAAATCATATATAGATGAAGAGGTAATTAGTGATTCATATGACTAAGCATAACCTATTTGTTTTGAACAACATAGGCTATCAAACTCAATATTAAACACAAAATCACACAAACATCAATATGTCATTAAGCACAAGAAGAGATCATAAATTAACAAATATGTTGAATCTACATGATTAAGAGAGCTTCATTACCCCTAAATTGAAGAGATATAGCTTCTAATATTTGTTATCATTTCAACATATGTAGATTGCAACATAAACATAAACAAGAGGAAAAGGAGAGCTAATTAAAATAAACTAAAAGCTAATCTACTTGCATAAAATAAAGGGGTCTATACTACTAACATAAAAGAAACAATAAAAAAAATAACATGTATTAAAATTGCATAAAAATAAGTAGCGTAAGCAAAGGCTAAGAAGCCATTAAAGAAAGAGAGTTTATGTTTACATGCTACAACTAAACTAAAGATAAGGTGGTAAGATCTCTCTACATGAAACATAAGGGGGTATTTATACATGCCTAAAACCCTAATCCATATTTTAGGGGACTACCCAAATTGCCCTTGAGCAAGTGTGGCAACCAAGTTATCATTAGCATGTAATTAATCTTCCATTAAATGTGCATGTGCTTTTAATCTCCACTAACATGTGCATTAACTCCTAATTGTAGATCATGGTAAGCGCGTAGGTGGTGTCCTCCATGATTTCATGAATTCTTTTATTTCTTCATTCCTTTGTCCTCCTTCACTTGTGCATGGATGAAATAGAAGCCACTTCCATTTTCCATCCAAATTACTAC
This sequence comes from Allium fistulosum, assembly GCA_030737815.1. NCBI lineage: Eukaryota > Viridiplantae > Streptophyta > Magnoliopsida > Asparagales > Amaryllidaceae > Allium > Allium fistulosum. The sequence goes on along the minus strand of CM060902.1, from coordinate 788,768,258 downwards.
AAATAAAACTAAAACGTCCAAATAAACATTATCAAAATTAATACATGCACAAAATTACCATTTTGTCCCTAAATGAAGATGAATGAATGATGATTTGATAACATTTGGATTTTGGTAAAAACATGTAAAAATACCTTAATATGATAATTATTTAATTAAAGCAAGATTAAATATGCAAGTATAAATATACACTTTTACGTGCACATCAACCACATTCAGAGAAATATAATTATTACAAATTACGCTAAGAGCGAGATATGAAGATGCCTCCTTGGTTGATCAGAGTCTAAAATAAGCACTAAACAACTTTGCCGTTACATCCAATTACACAACGGAATCAAATAGAAAGAAGTCCTAATAGCTAGCTTGCCTCTTACAGGTCTTAGGAAGCTTATTCGTCTAAAGGAGAACCTGAAAACCTTAACTCTCAAACTACTCAAAATCAATTGAGCACCCAAGAGTTTAAGGGGAAAACAAAAACATCGAGTCAGTCAAAAGTCCGGTGTGAAAATTAACCTACCATTTAAAACCATATAGATATCTAGTGAGACCACGCCGCTTAGCGGAATGAGTTTTCCCTTCATTTGTATCTTAACCCAATTTATAATAACCATATATTGTGCACCAACATCCACAATGGTTAAGGCATAACATAATAAAATGTTTCATGGTGATATGCAAACATGCAATATGCTCTGGATTTCCCATCCCCATTCACCTGACTATCTGTCTCAAGTTATAGTTTCTAGGGTCACTATTAACCTATTAGTTTTCATAGGCTGACAAATAATCTGTTCCAAGCTTACGGACTATCTTCCAATTTCATAGTTTTCATAGGATCGCTAAGAACCTATTGGTGTCTACCAATAACATCATCCAATCATAGTTTTCATGGGATCACTATGAACCTATTGGGTTCTACCAATACTATTATCCAATCATAGTTTTCATGGATTACTATGAACCTATTGGTTTCTACCAATAACATCTCTCATATCATAGTTTTCATGTGCTGTCTATGAGCCTATTGATCTCTTTCAATAACTTGTTCCGAACATAGTTTTCATGGGATCACTAAAAACCAATTGGCTCCTGCCAATACCATTCCTCAAATTATATTTTTTTTATGTGCTAACTAATAACCTTTTTAACTCCATGGCCTTTTGATTCAGTTTATATTCACTATTGAGTCAACCTAGCTGGTCATCCTACCCTTTAGCGCCCCAACATGCCCGTATGGGTTATAAAGTGAATATAATAACACAAACATTCATGATAACTGATCAAATGATACACACCATATAAACATCCATAGTTTATTTCCATATATCCATTTTTCTAATGAAAGGTGGTCAATACTCTTAAACTACCAATTTACTAAGGAAAGATTCCTTTAATATTTCAAAGTTAAATGCCATTTCAAAACTCTTTTACATTGCCATGTGTTTACTTTAAAAATGAGATTGGGTTCTCTAATTTGAAAACTAATGCTTTCGACTATATCCTACAGATCATTGTGACATCATGAGTTACCCTCCGTCACTCTCCCTTTCGACATTATGGAGCAAACAAGCCCACCGCCCGCTTCCATTTAATTAATGGGTTAGAAACAAGCGGCTATGCCCTTTTTGCCACTCTACTCTAGCGGTAGGACCTTTCAAAATCATTTTTAAAGCAACGCGGAAGGCCCGTTCCACTAAATTTTTGAAACCATGTGGAAGGACTCTGTCGACACCATTGAGTGGGTGCAGCACAACCTTTCCATCTCTATAATTAAACATGCATGCAGAAGGACCCTTTCCATACTATCAACCATTACAGAAGGTACCTTCCATAATGGTTGGACTTACTCAAGTATAAAGGTGCGGAAGGTATGCTGTCGACACCATTGATTGGTGCGGCATACCCCTTCTGTCTTCATTGATTAACATACATACCTACAGAGCATATAAGAGTGGAAGGAATCCCTTCGACACTATCTACTAGTGCGGAAGGTTCTTTCCATGGTAGTTGTATCAATTAATGCGGTAGTGCACACTTATTAAAATGTATTTATGCGGAGGGACCCCTTCGACACTATTGATTGGTGTGGAAGGACACTTCCGCCTTCATTCTAGTGTATGTTAACTACATCGACGCCCTATCCCCTTAATGTTTAAAGGGAAGTGGAATCTTATACTTTCGAAGGTATCAATGCTTTCGAAGGCAAGTAGCGTTGCTGTAATTATCATAAAAACTGATTTTAACTAAGTAAAGCAATATTTTTTTACCTAAGCCCTTGTGTAGTAAATTTTCTATTGGATAACAATGCCTTTATAAAATTATTTTAAGAATTTGCTGCCGCATGTAATTCCCAATGCTCCAATATTTAATTAAATTTTTTTTGCTAACCCCTTGTTTTTAATTGATCATTAAATACTAATCTTTCTAATTAAATCTAAAACTCACCCAAGTCTCTTGAGAAAAATCTGGAAATTCACATAAATTCCAAAATGATAATATCTTTATCATATAAAATTTTTAGCCTGAAAATAATTAATTAATTCTTTAAATTAATTAAAACCCGAAATATCCATTTCTTTCATCGAAAATTCATAATAAATTATCCATAGCTTGGAATATTATGAAAATTTAAACCCATCTTTAAAATAATGTTTTACATAACATATTCAAAAATCATGGCATTTGGAAATCATTTTGGATGATTTTATCCTTAAAACCGAACTACATTATTCCACAAAATCCCTATTTAAATTATAACATGGCATTTAAATCAAAACATATCAAAATTCATCCCATCATACGGTTTTAAACCTCAAACCCAAAATAAAACATTCAAGATGAATTATATGAGACGGTTTAGATCATTATTAACCTTGTTTAGAAAAGGAACTTGAGATTTGTTCTACACTTTAATCTTCCTAGCTTGAATCTTAGCCCCTAACTAATTTTTGAGCTCCTCTTCTCCTAGGGTTATGGGCAGCCTTGTTTTTCTTTTGTTTATGTTTTTGTTTGTAGGAATGTAAATGAAAATGAGAATGTGGTAAGGAGTTATGGGGTTCGGCTATTCCCATATTGCCCTTGCCTTATTCTCTTAAGTTTCTAAGTCATAACTCTTTCTTATTAACTAATTTAGCTAAGGCATGACCTTAATTAGTTTTCAAATCTCAATTCTCTTATCACTTTAGTCTCTATATTATTCTATTTAATTTATCTAATTAAATCTCCTGAATAATGCTATTTAAAATTATGGGTGTTACAGGCTCCCCTCCTTAAAGAATTTCATCCTCGAAATTCAGCAAGGACTATATACTACACATAGTATCTATGAAATCATCTGTAACATTTCCTAAATACCATACTAGCCTACATGACTAGCAAACTATCTATATAAAGTAAATATAGAACATACCCTTAAAGCAGATCAGGATAAGTATCCCTAATCATGTCTTCGGTTTACCAAGTATAGTCCTTCTTGTTGTCGCTCCACTAAACTTTCACCAACTTGACTGTCTTGTTTCTTAACCTCTTCTCATCTCTCGTTACAACATGAACTGGTTGCCTTACAAAAGTCAGATTTGGTTCTAATATTAAGTCTTCCAATGTAGTCGGAGGGATAGTAGTCTCTGGATCATGCACATACTTACGAAGATGAGACACATGAAACACATTATGGACACCTGCCAAACTGCTTGGCAACTCTACTCTGTATGCGAGCTTTCCGATCCTCTCTATAACTGAGAATGGTCCAACGCATCTCGGTGCCAGTTTCCCTGACTTTTCGAATCGTACCATACCCTTTGTCGATGATAATTTAATGAAAACCCTATCTTCAACTGAGAATTCTATATCCATACACCTCTTATTTGCGTAACACTTTTGTCAAGACTGAGCTTCCTTCATCCTATCTCGGATCAACTCAATCTTCTCTGTTCCCTCTTTTACCAGATCTGGACCTAAGACTAATCTGTCTTCAGTTTTCAACCAACATGCTGGTGACTTTCATGGCCTTCCATACAAAGCTTCGAAAGGCTCTATTCCTATACTAGTATGATAGCTGTTATTATAGGAAAACTCAACTAAGTGTAGGTGACCTTCCCATGATCCACCAAAATCTAGCACAGAAGCTCTCAACAAATCCTCGAGTACTCTGTTGACTCTCTCTGTCTGCCCATTCGTCTGAGGGTGGTAAGCAATACTCATCTTTAGCTTGGTACCTAACACATCCTGTAGACTCTTGTAGAACTCACTAGTAAATAAAGTATCTCTGTCACTGACTATACTACTAGGTATTCCATGCAGTCTAATTATGTTCTTCATAAACAACTTAGCTAAAACAGGTGTCGTCCTAGTTAACTTAACTGGAACGAAATGGGCACTCTTGGTCAACCTGTCCACTATAACCCATATGCTTTCATTTCCTCGATTTGACTTGGCAACCGGTCTATAAAATCCATGGATATCGAATTTCATTTTCAAACTGGTATCTTCAAAGGTTGAAGCAACCCACTCGGCTTCCGATGTTCGGCCTTTACTTGTTGACAGTTTATACACTACTTTACCCACAAGCCAACATCCCTCTTCATACCTTCCTAAAAGAAACTCCTCTTCATATCCTGATACATCTTGGTCCCCCAAGATGAATCGTAAATATTGATCGATGACATTCTCTAAGGACCATCTTCCTTAGCTTTTCTACATTCGGGACACAAAATCATCCCTTCTTTCTCAACCACCCTCTTTGGTCAAGACTATAATCCTTCAGGTCATCAATCTCGGTTCCGGCCTCTAGCCTTTTGATTTTCTCAGCTAACAACGGGTCATCCTTCTGCTTAGATGCAATCCTTTCGATCAATCTCAATCGAACTTTCAAGCAGGATAACATGGAAGTGCTCTGACTAGAACTAGCAGTCGATCTTAACTGCACACTACAAGTAGTCAAAGCCTCTAGGTCCTTCCACTATGCTACATAGCTAACACCACATTTTGATGTTTTCTGGTAAGAGCATTCGCTACTTTATTTCCTTTTCCAAGTGTATACTATATACCAAAGTCATAAGCTACTAAAAACTCCAACCACCTCTGATGTCTCATATTCAACTCCTTCTGGGGGAATAAGTACCTTAAGGACTTATGATCTGTGTATAACTCAATTCTCTCCCCTAAGAGATAATGTCTCCATACTTTCAATGCAAAGATCACCGCAGCCAACCCTAGATCATGAGTAGGATATCTCACTTCATGCGGTCTAAGCTGTCTTGAAGCGTAGGCAATAACTTTACCTTTCTGCATCAATACAGCTCCCAATCCGGTTCCGCATGCATATGTATACACCATTAATCCTTAGTTCCCATCTGGGACTACTAACATAGGCGTGTTGGTCAACAAGTGCTTTAACGTAAGGAATGCTTCCTCACATTTATCAGATCAGATAAACTTCACATTCTTCCTGGTCAGCTTAGTCAAAGGCGCTGCTATCCGTGAGAAGTCCTTAATAAACCTCCGGTAGTAACCAGCAAGCCTAAGAAAACTTCTGATCTCAGTCACCGTCTCTGGTCTCTTCTAGTTGTTAACCACTTCGATCTTATCCTTATCAACTGACAAACCCTTCTCTGAAACCACGTGACCAAGAAACTTAACTTCTTTCTTCCAGAAATAACACTTTGAAAACTTCGCTTTCAGTTGATGCTGCCTCAGTGTCTCAAGCACTACTCTAAGATGAACTTCATGCTCTCTTTCATCCTTAGAGTATATTAAAATGTCATCTATGAATACCAATACAAACCTATCCAAGTGCTCTCGGAAAACTCGTGAACGACCCAGAATTTTAGACATTTAAAATTGGAACATTTAATTGATTTTAAATATTGAAAAGTTAATTGAATAATTAGATTTGGTTAAATAAGTGAATCTGGAATCTAATGTGAATGAAAATGATTTCTAATATTGATATAAATTCTATTTGAGTTAGAATAAAGATAGAGAACTTCTAAATATGAATTAAAAGTGATTAATCATAAATTGGAAATTATCGATATTATTTTAATAGTAAAAATAGCCATTTGGAGCACTGTCTTAGAATTGGATGAAACTAGTTTCATTGGATCTGTAATAGTATATTATGGTAGGATTCCAAATTTCGTGGCGACCCGACTTACCGTTTGATCATAGGAGCAGTAAATGCGTAGGAATTAATTTAAGTAAATTAAATTAATATAATTCGATTTCGGAAAGCTATCTTCTAAATACTTTCGAATTAACTTTCGATATATATTCTATTGCGTTCGGAATAGGGGTATGACCTATAGAACGCCTGGCGGCACGCTTCGTATGGAGTTCGGGATTTCAGGGTCCATTTAACGGGATATTTTTAATAAAATTATATATATATATATATATATGTCACGTCGACATACACACACCATACCTAACCCATACTCGTCACTATTCACCCCATGCCTTCTACTATTCATGCCATACCCTCTCACCTCACACCCTATACCTCTCCTCTCTATATAAGTGCAAAGAAATTCAAAGAAAATAGTTTAAACATTTTATACAAAACAAAATATAGAAATACCCTAATCTTTACTGCAGCAGCCATCCCCAAGTTCGATGCCAGAAAAGTCGCAGGCTTCACCGTTGCTTATCTCACGATCTAGGCGATATCAGGCGATGGCTTCAACATGAAAAAGGTAGAGGATGGCGAGCTCTACAAATCTAACGGTGGAGATTGATAATGGATTAGCGAATTGGCGTAGATCTAATGAGAAAGGCAGCGGCTTTGGGTTTAATTTTTGAGGCAAAGGGGTAGCCGAGTTCAACGTCGTCGAGGCCGTAGGTGGAGTGAACGTCGGGCTACACGATGGTGGTCGATGATCGGTGTCACGTGGTCGGAGGCGAGGGAAATCGTCGGTCAACGTGGTTGGGGAGTTTGGGTTTGGTGCGGCTAGTATACGAGAGGGAGAAGAAAGGAAGGGGACGGTCTAGATTTTGAGAAGCAGAGATCGACGCCCGAGATTAATCTGAAGAATAAAATGTAAATAAAATTATAAATTATTTATATTATAATTCGTGTAAACTTTGAAAAGCTATAACTTCGTCATATGAGGTTGGATTTGAGTGAAACGAATTGCGTTGGATTCATATCTGAAAATAGTACATGATGAAAGTGGATTGGATATAATGGAAATTTTGGTTAAAATTAAACGCTTGTTTAATTTTAATCCAAAATAGAACGCGACTGCGACGATTGGAATTATGGAGCGGAAACTATGGGAAAATCATCCAGAGAAAGCTCGAGAAGGAGGGAGCTAAGATTGTAAGACACACTTCGCCTCTTTAGCTTGGATTTTAATTAAAAGTCATATATGCTTAGATGATAAACCAATTAGTTAATAAAAGTTTAGTAAAATGATATTAATTGGTTTATTTAATGTGGATGCAAATTAATAAGTAAATCACTTAGAAAAGTTAATAAACTTGGTTGTGTTGATTTCCTAACTTGGATGATAACAATGGATGTTATATGGATGATTGGATTGTTTGAATGTGATATTTTATGGTAATTATAAATATTGCACGTATGTTATTATGAAATGTTTTAATGTCATAACTTTAAAATGGAATACCAAGTCACGTTACACTGACATCAATATGTGTACAAACCGGAATGGTTAAGCCTCTTTAATAATAAAAGGAAAAAAGGATTTAAAATGGTTTTTAAATCATAGAAAGTTTAAGTATAATATTATAGCGATATAATATTATAAAGATAAAATATTTGGGAATAATATTTTATAAGGTAATAAAAATGGTTAAGTAAAATATTATAGAAATATAATATTATAAAGATAAAATATTAGGGAATAATATTTTATGGGTTAATGAAAAGGGTTAAATATAATATTATAGTAATATAATATTATAGATATAAAATATTTGGAAATAATATTTTATAAGTTTTAGAAGTAAAATAAATGGTTATAATATTTTATAATCATTTACTTGTAATTTGGAACGGAAGTATAAGATGCGTTTCAAGTCAGAACGACTTGAAACCAAAAACATTTTGTTCGTAAAGAGGATAGCTTTCATATGAATATGAGAAATAAGAATTTTGATTTAAGAATTTCAAGTTATGAGTAAAACAGTTTTAAAGAAAGTCGTTGTGAAAGCAGCTAAAAATCCAGCTTTTGTAAATGGAGTTTTATAACTCCGAAAAATATGAAATAAATTCCTAAATTCATTATTAATATAATAATGATGTTTTGGAAGATAAAAACGAGTTTATATTCATTAATAAGTGTAATTATAGAAATTGACCTAGTTAATCACTATTCACTAGTGATTAGGGAAATTGGATTTTGAATTGAGAGTTTAAAAGAAGTTTTCCTATTGGAATCTTCTGTAAATGTTTTCATAATGATTAATTATGATTTTTAAGATTTAATTGGGAATTTTCTAAAGACTTAGAAAAACAGTCAAATTCTAGAGTTAAATGAATTGTTTAACGAATAAACAATATTTGGAAATAAACTCGAAAGTGACATTAGACTTCGAGGTATGGAAATGAATGTTATTTAAAGGATAAAAAATGTGATCGAACCAAGGTCTTGGAGGATATATTTTCCCAACTTGGAAGGCCTCATTGTTTGCTGATAAATTACTGAGTTTGAAATCAAAGACTTAAGTTATGAATGAGGTATTATCTCTGAATGAGAAATAAAGTAAATAACAGAATGGGGTATGCTGAAATACCTAAGAGTACATTTTTCCCTGCTTGTGAGATCTGAGAAAGCAGATAAGGTAGTTAACAAGATGGGAAAATCCATCTGACCTTGTTTATTTCTTAGACAAGAGGTGGAACAGATCGAAAGGTAGATCCGGATACTTGTCAAAGATCATATAAAGGTTTGATAAGAAAGGTGAAAAGAATTGGGTAAAAAGGAATCGGAACTTAATTGTTGTGAGGTTAAGTCGGTAATCTTTTAGGTGTCGATCTGATGTTGGTTTAGGCCTCCGGGGTTTGCAATCGGGAAATTATTCTCTTAATGTTTTACAATCGAGAACTAATTCTAAATGGGAAAGTTGGGATTAAGCAATTAATTAAATGAGGCTTAATGATTCTGTGTACACATATACACATTTTATTTTGATGGTTGATATCGAAGGAACCAGGGTCAGATTTGGGTACTCCAGATTCGAAGACCACTTCGAATCAATTTACGGCGTCCAGTAATGGATATGAAACTGAAAGGTTGAAGACCGGGGATCCCTCTCGACTGGGAAAGACTACTCATCAAGTAGGTCCTTAAGATGTAATCTTTTGGATGGCCAGCCGAAAGGATATAACTATAAAGTAGAGGTAGTTCTTTCTTTGTTCGGGAAATCTCCGTTGTATTGAAGACCACGGATCTTTCGTGATAAGCTGATTGCTTGTTGATAATCTCATAGTTGCTCCCGAGGTAAATGAATAGCAGTGATTCCTTGTTGTGGGATCTGCGTCGATGCAAGGGCTATGGCTACTGCGATTAGGGATGCAGTAGGGTAGTGCCTTCGGTTTATCCTATTCCTGAATAACTTGTATGGACGGATGTCTGACAAAGCATGTCCAATGATTACGTACATTGATTTTTACAAACGTACATTTGCTTGGTGGCAGAGAAGGCAGCTTCTTTTAGCTTAACACCCTTCTCTGAGATGTACAAGCTTAGAGGTTGTATTTTTATGGAAGTAAATTAGTGATTGGTGGATCTGGCAATGTGACATTCAGAGTGAATGAGCTGGAATGAAAAGGTAATGTGTTACCTCGAGCCTCATCAAATGGGGTGTGACTGAAACAGGGCGTGCGGCAAGATGAGTCATGGTTTAGCACCCATGAGAACGCCGGCATTTTTCTTTCTGGATATAACTGATCTCCCGCTATGAAGGTTGTGGTTGAGAGCTCTCGGAAGGTCAGAAACGACTGAGGGGAAATGGCGTATTTGGTCTATCGGTTGGGTAGACAGTGTTGTTTGGGCATTGGATGGGGAACTCATACTTAGGTATATCCCTCTAGAGGTGTATTGTACGGAAGGTAGTCCCTTACCTTGGTTGCTAGTATGGAACCCAATAATCCATTAAGAGCCTTGTACGATTTTGATTGTAGACCAAATGCTGGAATTTAATCTATGTAACAATTTCAGCTAAGATTCATAAGTTTACTTGAAAAGTACTTTCAAAATAATGTCATTAAAAATAATATCCCTTATTTTTGGCGTAATCATTTTATTGTTATCATAAGCGAAAAACACGTTTAGTGTTTTTATCTGTGTGGTCTTATGAGATACCTTTTGTTTTCAAAATATGGATTTCTGGTTTGGCATCAATTGTGACACTATCACATTTGGGATTGTGTTCTTACGCTGGTTTTTCCAAGCCTGATCCGGGTGTTTTTAATGCTTGGGTCGGTACCGAGTGATTTCAGGATTAGCTATGCAAGCCGGGAAGCGAGGAGGCTGGATTTTGGAGTTTCTTGGATAGAGGTTATATGGTATCGTGTTTGCTTTGGCGTATTGAAGCATGATAGGAGGTTCGAGCCTTATAGAGGAGTGTTGGAGATCTGCATCTACGTATGGGCATAGTCTTATTATTCCGATGTGTTATGTTTGTTATTGTTTATCTATTTCAGCAATTGTAAGGGCAGAGTTTATAACTGTCTAGGCTGATCATAGACTAGACTCTAATTGTTATGTTTTAAATGTTTTCCGCTGTAAAGTTTATAGTTTAATATTATATATTCTCCACGCGTTGTGAGATTTTGTTCTATTCTATTGCATTATTCTACATTGTTCTGTGTTTGTTCTATTCTGTTCTCCTTTCTTTTATTTCTTCCTTAATGATTTGGTCTTTCATGTCTTGGGAATTCATGGCTGAGGAGTATCAGTGTGGGTTTTCAGGGTACGGAAAATCGGGTTGTTACAACCCGGTTCATCAAATGCACGAAGAAAGCTAGCGCATTCGTTAACCCGAATGGCATCACTAACCACTCATACAAACCATACCTAGTCCCAAACGGCATCAATGGAATACTGTCCTCTGCCACTCTAAGCTGATGGAAACTTGTCGCCAAATCCAATTGGGAAAATACTCTAGCTCCACTCAATTGATCAAATAAATCATTAATTCTTGGAAAATGATACCTATTCTTGATCGTCTTCTCGTTCAACTTACGATAGTTGATACACATCTTTAACGACCCATCCGGTTTCTTCACGGAAACCACGGCCGCTCCCTAAGGCGAACTGCTAGGTCTAGCAAAATTCTTGCCTTCTAAATCCACTAGTTGCACCTTCAATTCCTTTATCTCGGTAGGTGTTATCCTGCTAGGTGGTCTACTTACAGGTTCTGCTCCTGGCACAAGATCTATCCGGAACTCAATGGCTCGCTTCGGTGGTAGTCCGTGACTGGCTCAAAAACATCTGCAAACTCTTTTGCATCAACTCCTAATTCAACTCTTCTTCTACTTCCATAGCCCCCAATAATGAACAAGCACTCAGATCTAAATTCTCCACTGAGTATATAATTCGGTTATGATTATTAGGGCGTCTTAGTGATATTTTCCAATCTTGGCAAAATATCCTTGCATCATACCTATCTAACCAATGCATACCCAAAATGATCTCGAAGCCTACAGAATCAAAAACATACAAATTGCATGCAAACTTATGACTTAACAAATCAAGTTCTAACTGGTTACATCTCATCCCCAGAGTTGTATACCTTCCTATCGGATTCGCAAACCTTATGGAAGTAACAAGGTATGAGGGTTCTAAACATAATTTATCTACCAGACACTGAGATATAAATGAATGCGATGCACCGGTATCAAATAGTGCCCTAACTGGTATATTATGAATCAAAAGTGTACCTTCCATCACAGTCTTTCCCTCTTTAGCATCGGTTGGTCTAGAAGATGATGGTTCCATGGAAAAAAATATCCCTTGTATACTTTGACTGGTTGTGGACACAGATTCTTAGTGCTCCATCTGATCATAGTTGAAGCATTTCACTCCTTTCTTGTCAGCAGCCTTCTTTGCTTTGCCTGTTTTAAACTCATAAGCAAAATGTCCCTTCTTATCACGCTTAAAGCAAACCCGATCAGCTTTTGCCTTCTTGGCAGCTCCTCCCTTCTGAGCTCCTTTCTTCTTAAAGAATTTCCTCTTTTTGCCTTAAAATCCTGGGTTTCAACCTGCTTCTCTTTCCTAAAGTAGAAAGCATCTCTTTATTCTTGATTGCCATCTCCACTACAACTGTACCTCGATCACGGAGATGTGGCATAGTCGCCTTAGCAACCTCAGTCTTAACCCTTGAATAAAATTCTCATTCTTTTTAATGACGGTGTCAATGGTAGCATATCCGTATCTGGACAACTCATCAAACTTCGTAGCATACTCAATCACCGACATCTCACCTTGCACTAAGTCCTTGAACTTTCTCAGCAATACTGAACTGGCAACTATAGACAAGAACCTCTCTTCGAATCTCCTTTGAAACTTTGCCAAAGTGAACTCTTCCTCGGAAACTCGCACGGTAATACCATTCCACCAACAAAGTGCTGCTCCCTGCAACTGCTTAGAAGCAAGTTTCCTATTTTGCTCATCATCTAATCCCAAGTTAGTGAAAACTCTTTCACAGTGCAATAACCGATTTTCTACTTCAACAACATCCTCTATTCCTAAAAACGCCCTCCCACCAAGACTGGTGTAATCCCTGCTTGGCTTGGCATAGTTATTGCCAACTGGGGCTATAGGATTTGCTTCCCCAGCATTCACAGCATTTCCCCCAGCTACTCCTGCACCTGCTCCAACTTGCATCAGATTGACGAAGAACTGATACATCATCCCCATATCTACTGGTGGGTTCCAACATCTACTTTGGCATTTGCGTTTGGATTAGCATTTGCCTATTGACCCAGATTCCTCCTAGTATTGGGTCGAGCATTTCCACTAGTTGTGGTGCTTCTTCCACCTACATTTCCTCTTCCGTTTCCTACCTCCATATCTTCCTTTCTCGTATATCTGCATACGAGCCTTAGTAAGATACAGAAGAACAGTCTAAGAGAAAAGGAGAATACATACTTATTGATATATATATATATACACATATATAACAAATGCAAGTACGTTACTATAGCGTTAACCCAAACCCCAGTCTCATTCTCTGATTCATTATGTTATGTTTTGGAAAACTATTAGGTTCAAATTTCTTTTAAATTTACATAAACCTATGCTCTGATACCAACTTGTAACATCCCCCATTAGGAGGCCCAAAACTAATCGCTACAGATGCTGCAGTCATCTATAGTTATTATTTTTCGGTGATCAAATGCCGTAATGTTAGATACATTGATATATCAAAAACATATGGATATGAAAAATTTTAAACTCAATTTTTAAACCAAATTTCTCATTCCATTTCAAATCGCATTTTAGATTCATTACATAATCCCAATTCGTAAACCACGTTCAGAGAAATATAATTACTACAAATTACGCTAAGAGCAACATATGAAGATGCCCACTTTGTTGATTAGAGTCTAAATATAGGCACTAAACAACTTTACCATTACATCCAATTACACAACAGAATCAAACATAAAGAACTCTTAATAGCTTGCTTTCCCTTGCAAGTCTCCGGAAGCTTATTTTTCTAAAGGAGAACCTGAAAACCTTAACTCTCGAACTACTCAAAATCAATTTAGCACCCAAGATTTTAAGGGGAAAACATAAATTTCGAGTCAGACAAAAAATCTGGTGTGAATAATAACCTACCTTCTCAAACCATATAGATATATAATGAGATCACGCCGCTTAGCGAAATGAGTTTTCCTCTCACTAGTATCTTAACCCAATTTATAATAACCATATACTGTGCACCTGCATCCATAATGGTTAAGACATAAAATAATAAAATGTATCATGATGATATGCAAACATGCAATATGCTCTAAATTTCCCATCCCCATTCATCTGACTATCTGTCTCAAGTTATAGTTTTTAGATTCGCTATTAACCTATTAGTTTTCATGGGCTGATTAATAATCTGTTCCAAGCTTACAGACTATCTGTTCGGTATCATAGTTTTCATGGGATTACTAAGGACCTATTGGTGTCTACCAATAACATCATCCAATCATAGTTTTCATGGGGTCACTACGAACCTATTGGATTCTACCAATACTATTATCCGATCATAGTTTTCATAGGAATACTATGAACCTATTGGTTTCTACCAATAACATCTCTCATATCATATTTTTCATGAGCTTTCTATGAACTTATTGATCTCTTTCAATAACTTATTCAAGACATAGTTTTCATGGGATCACTAAGAACCAATTGGCTCCTTCCAATACCATTCCTCAAATTATAGTTTTTATGGGCTAACTAATAACCTTTTTTACTCTATGGTCTTTTGATTCAGTTTACATTCACTATTAGGTCAATCTAGCTGGTCATCCTACCTTTTAACACCTTAACATGCCCAAATGGGTTATAAAGTGAACATGGTAACACAAACATTCATGATAACTGATCGAATGATACACACCATATAAGCATCCATAGTTTATTTCCATATATCCATTTTTGGAATGAAAGGTGGACAATACTCTTAACTTACCAATTTACTGAGGAAAGCTTCCTTTAATATTTCAAAGTTAAATTCCATTTTAAAACTCTTTTACATTGCCATGTGTTTACTTTAAAAATGAGATTGGGTTCTTTAATTTGAAAACTAAGGCTTTCGACTATATCCTTCGGATCATTGTGACATCATGAGTTACCCTTCATCACTCTCAATTTCGACATCATGGAGCAAACATGCTCTCCGTCCCCTTCCATTCAACTAATGGGTTAGAAACGAGCGACTATGCCCCTTTCGCCACTCTACTTTAGCGGCAGGACCTTTCGAAATCATTGTTAAAGCAATGCAAAAGGCCCCTTCCACTACTTCTTTGAAACCATGCGGAAGGACCCTGTCGACCCCATTGATTGGATGCGGCACAACCCTTCCACCTCTATAATTAAACATGCATGCAAAAGGACCCTTTTGACACTATCAACTAGCGGGGAAGGTACCTTCCATAATGGTTGGACTTACTCAAGTTTAAAGGTGCGGATGGTATGTTGTCGGCGCCATAGATTGGTGTGGCACACCCCTTCCGTCTTCATTGATTAATATACTTGCAGAGCATATAAGAGCGGAAGGAACCCCTTCGATACTATCTACTAGTGTGAAAGGTTCTTTCCATGATAGTTGGATCAACTAATGCGGCAATGCACACTTACTAAAATGTAAGTATGCGGAGGGATCCCTTCGACACTATTGATTGGTGCGGAAGGACCCTTCTGCCTTCATTCTAGTGAATGTTAACTACAACGACACCCCTATCCCCTTAATGTTCAAAGGCAAGCAAAATTGTATGCTTTCGAAGGTATCAATGCTTTCGAAGGCAAGTGATGTTGCTGTAATTATCATAAAAATTGATTTTTAACTAAGTAAAGCAATTTCTTTTTACCTAACCCCTTATGTCGTAAATTTTCTATTAGATAACAAAGCCTTAATAAATTTCTTTTCAGAATTTACTACCGCATGTAATTCTCAATGCTCTAATATTTAATTTTTTTTTAACTAACCCCTTGTATTTAATTAATCATTAAGTACTAATCTTTTTAATTAAATTCAAAACTCACCCAAATCTCTTGAGATTTTTTTTATAAATTCACTTAAATTCCAAAATGATAATATCTTTATCATATAAAAATTTTAGCCTGAAAATAATTAATTAATTCTTTAATTAATTAAAACCCGAAATATCCATTTCTTTCACTCGAAAATTCATAATAAATTATCCATACCTTGGAATATTATGAAATTTTAAAATCATCTCCAAAATAATGTTTTACATAACATATTCAAAAATCATGGCATTTGGAAATCATTTTGCATGATTTTATCCTTAAAATCGAACTACATTATTCCAAAAAAATCCTAGTTTAAATTATAACATGGCATTTAGATCAAAACATATCATCATTCATCCAATCATATGGTTTTAAACCTCAAACCCAAATTAAAATGTTCGAGATGACTTATATGAGATGGTTTAAATCATTATTCAGCTTGTTTGGATAAAGAACTTAAGATTTGTTCTACACTCTAATCTTCCTAGCTTGAATCTTAGCCTCCAATTGATTTTTGAGCTCCTCTTCTCCTAGGGTTATGGCCAATATTGTTTTTCTTTTGTTTATGTTTTTGTTTTGTAGAAATGTAAATGAAAATGACAATGTGGTAAGGGGTTATGGGGTTCGGCTATTCCCATATTGCCCTTGCCTTATTCTCTTAAGTTTCTAAGTCATAACTCTTTCTCATTAATTAATTTAGTTAAGGCACGACCTTAATTAGTTTTCAAAGCTCAATTCTCTTATCACTCTAGTCTCTACATTATTCTATTTAATTTATCTAATTAAATCTCCTGAATAATATTATTTAAAATTAGGGGTGTTACATGAATAGACAAAGCAACCAATATATATAATATATTTAGATGACATTAACAAAACAATATGAAAAAAAGTGTGTGTGTGTCTATACACACACACACATACATGAATGATGCCATGTTACTTGTAATTTTTATAATAATGATTCATGAATGCAGCTAATGCACCCTATATGAATGCAATAAAATGACATATCAGGCATGGATGCAGAACACCCTAATATAATCATATATCTCTATATGAATGATAACCCAACTGTATTTATTCTAACAACCAAATCGTCGAGAGCATCCAATTCTAATCCTAGAATAATCTATCCTAAAGAAATAAACTAAATTAAGGAACGTACCAAAAAAGAGTTGAGGATGAGTAGCCTTCATCTTTTCTTCAGGCTCCTGTGTAATCTTAGCTAGATCGTACCCCAACTGCAATCTAACCAACTTTACCACGTTATTCATAAGTCATTTCGCCCCCATGCTCCATAATATAGGCTAGACCATGGGATTTTCTCCGCTCAGGTTCTAACTTTAACTGCTTCAATTGACTAGGCGCAACTACAGTGGTTGGATAGTGTACACATTTTCTCAAATGTGATACATGGAATGCATTATAGACTCTTTCTAGCTTCTTTGGAAGCTCCACTCTATATGCCAAACTCC
Organism: Allium fistulosum; assembly: GCA_030737815.1. NCBI lineage: Eukaryota > Viridiplantae > Streptophyta > Magnoliopsida > Asparagales > Amaryllidaceae > Allium > Allium fistulosum. The sequence continues at coordinate 788,751,052 of CM060902.1, read as the reverse complement.
TTATTCTCTCCAATGTTTGAAATGGACCAATATATCAGGGCATTAACTTCTAAGAACTCCGAACCTTACCTCCTTCTTTAAGGGAGAAACCTTTACAAAGACTAAATCTCCAACCACAAATTCTAAATCTTTCCATCTCTTATCGACATATGATTTTTTTTCCTATCTTATGCATCTTTCATCCTCTTCCTAATAAGCTCTACCTTCTTCGCAGTATCTCTAACCATCTCTGAACCCATTATGGTCTTATCCATGGATTCCCACTAACATGAAGGTGACTTACACGACCTTCTGTACAATGCTTTGAATAGTGTCATGCCTATAATAGTCTGGTAGTTATTATTATATGTGAATTCCACTAGAGCTAGATAATCCTCCCAAAATCCAATATGCATAGCCTTAACAAGTCTTCTAACACCCGGCTCACTCTCTCGGTCTGTCATCAGTTTGCAGGTGATATGTTGTGCTATGATTCAATTATGTTCCTAATGCATCCTATAGACTCCTTTAAAATTCACTTGTGAAAAGTGGATCCTAATCACTCAATATACTTGTTAGAACACCATGCAGTCGAACCAATTGTACTCTTTACTGGAATAAAATGCATGCTTTTCATGAGACGATCTATAATAACCCATATGTTTTCATTCTCTCTCCTACACCTATGTATTCCATCCAAAAAATCCATAGATATGAACTCCCACTTCCGTTGCAGCACATTTAATGGTAGCAAAAGCCTACTTGGCTTCTTTTGTTCGACTTTCACTGTAACGACCTACCTATTCGACCCCCAAATATCGACACTAATATATCTACGGTATTCATGCGTCGAACACTCAAGTGCCGAAAAGACATATTGTTAAGGTAAATAAAAAGAAAACGAAAAAGGAAGGAAGAATAAAACATATGAATCTCGCAGTAGGACGATAACATATAATATTAAAATAGTACAAAGGGTTACTCCAAGATACAATGTATTTTCGGAGTTACTATCCTAAGTACTACCATTAGCCTAAACAGTTATAATAGGCTTCCTCACAATGCTGATATATACATGCTGGTAGTGCGATGGAAATAAAATATAACTATAGGCGAATGGAAGCATCTGGCTCATCTCTTGAAGCTCCAAAGAATATCAACGAAAACCTACTTTTCTCAAACTACTCGAAAGAGCACCTGAGGAATCAAGGGAAAGAAAAATGAGTCAAACTTAAGTCCGGTATGAGAAACTCAAGAAACATGTGGCCATAATATAACAGTATCTTTTGAGACCAGCCAAATCACCAGAATGGTTTTCCCCTCAAAAGGACCAAACCATCTAATAACTACATAAGATGATATAATAGATAGTGTCTAGGGTGTAGAATATTGCTATGCCGCTTGCATCTCACAACATAACAATATTGGAAGTACAACTAAAACTGCTAAGGTGCGTTCGCATATGGATTTTCGTGGAGGTCTCCACAGTACACCGAGGTCGGCCTTCTGACAAGGGTTGGAAACTACCTTCCGAGCGATGTATATCTCTAAATAAAACATACCATAAAGAAAAACATATCTGGACCACACCCAAACACGTAATACCGAATATCATCGACTCTCGGATCCCTTAATCATAAGCATCTCTAGACATAGAGTTGATATACACTTGGGTTAGCTAAACCCACTGGCTATGCCCTTACTCTATTTTCTATCATTACTGATGGTGAAGTCATGTTCTACATCTCATCACATGAGTCTTTATCACTCGAACAATTCATGAATCTCTCCATGGATTCCAGCATAAGTCGATGACAAATGCTAACTCTTACCTCTCCCTCAGAGTTACCCTCGGGATAGATAGTTTGACTTCATAACATTGTCCGAAATGTTAATGCTAACCTCTTCTTCAGAGTCACCCTTAGGATAGACAGTTCAACTGTATAACATTTCGCTCTACAACCGCTTCCAAAACATAGGACTCGTATATTAGTTTTAAACTGGTTTTCAATAAGTAATACATAAGCATACTTATCCGATCCCGAACTCTTCAAAACTAAATCGGTGAATTTTCAATCAACCTAATTCTAGTTCTTTTAGGAGTAAACGAATGACATAAATGAGTCCTCCCTAGGGATCTCATATGTATATGTATTCTTAAAGCAAGAGAAGTTTCACACCAATAAGTCCTCCTTGAGGGATCTCAAAACGTATGAAGCCGTGAAGATTTTATATACTTCATAAGTTAATTATGGTCAAATTCAATAAGAATAAAGTGACCGCATATGGAAATCAAGCCTCGTATACTTATCTCCATTTTCGACCTTTTTACCTTACGCTATACCTTGATCAAGAGTGAAGCCAGGTAGGTTAGAGCATTGGTTGCATCCAAGCTCAACCTTGACACCTCATTCTTAACTCTCACAGATAGAACAAGTCTTCCTTTCCAACTTTTAGTACTAAGTATATGAGTAAATACTTTCCATAAATGAGTGAACGCACAAACAAGTTTAAGTCACATAAGCGACATTTAATCCCCTTTTATTAAATAACATTTCTTTTATCAAATAATACTTCATACAAAAGTAAGGGAACATTATATAGGAGTCCTCCCCAGGGGATCTCGAAAATACGTTCTAAAAGCAAGAGACGTTTTATATAAACGAGTCCCCCTCGTGGGATCTCAAACTGTATAAATCTACAATGCTTTTATTCACTCCCTTTTTCTACTTGTGTGTGTATATATATATAATACCTTTATAAAAGATATATACATGTACACTACTATTTCACTATTCATTTGTACTCTTTCAATAATTCAAAATACATACATATATTTATCTCAAAGGTATAAGAATATTCAAAAAGCACTTAACAAGATTTTTCACTTTAAAATATAATCAACAGGGTTAAAGACAAATGTTACTTAAACATTGTCACTATAAACCCAAACCACTTCACGCTCATCATTATCTTTAAAACATTCTTTTTAAAGATTCACTTATATATCAAAGGTATATTAAAGGGTTAAAAACAAATGTTACTCAAACATTATTTACTGTAAACCCAAAACCATTTTATACTTAACATTATCTTTGAAATACTCATTATAAAGATCTAAGTATATCTAAACTATTTAAAAAGTAATGTACTTTCTAATAACTTCTCAAAATCATTTATTACAACTAAGTGTTATAGCCAAAACCACCTTTCATAATATACTTAACTCACTTCCAATCTTATATATATGAATACATTTAAAATACTTATAAATACATGTTGACACCAAAAATGGATCAGCGCCCAAGATTGAGTTGTAGGGAATTTGTGTGCCATAGATCTAGCTAATAGTATTGGAAATAAAAGAAAATAGAATAGAGATAAAGTAGAGAGACACAAGGTTTTTGTAACGGTTCGGCAATCTCTGGCTTACGTCCACTTTATAGCTTTTATTGATTTGATTTGATAGAGTTTGTGTTGGATTATAGAGAATTGGAGAGAGTATAAGTCACTAGTACAAGGGTTTGACAAGTTTTAAGGCCTAGAACTGCGAAGAGTAACTGTCCTATTTACACCAATCTTAATCCTTTAACCATTTCATTATTTCATTTAATTTAACTAATTAAATGTCCTAAATAATGTTAATCAAAATTAGAGTTGTTACAGTCTCCCCTCCTTAATGAATTTAGTCCTCAAAATTATGATAAGGTACACAACAAATCAATCATAAAGGTAAAACATACCATGAAACAAATCAGGATAAGCGTCTCTAATCCTGCTCTCAGTTTTCCAAGTATAGTCTCTCTCATCATTGCTCCACTGGACCTTAACTAATATGACTTCCATGTTCCTTAGCCTCTTCTCATTTCTCACAACTATTCGATCTGGCTTCCTAACTATAGTCAAGTTCGGTTCTACTACTAAGTCCTCTAACATAGTTGGTGCTATAGTAGTCTCCAGATCTCGAATACACTTCCTTAGATGAGAAATATAAAAAACATCATGTACTTCTGCCAAACTGTTCGGTAATTCTATTCTATGCGCGAGTTTCCCAATCCTCTCTACAATAAGAAATGGTCTTACAAATCTCGATGCCAATTTCCCCAATCTTCCAAACCAAATTACACCTTTCATCGGTGATACCTTGACGGAAACATGATCTCCTACTGAGAACTCTATGTCCTTCCATCTTCTATCAGCATAACTCTTCTACCTAGACTGAGCTTCCTTCATTCTAGCTCGAATCAACTCAATCTTCTTTGCGGCTTCTCTAACTAAATCCGGACCAAGAACCAACCTATCCCCGGTCTCTAACCAACAAACTGGAGATTTGCATGGCCTTCCATACAAAGCTTCAAACGGTGCCATCCCTATACTAGTCTGATAACTATTGTTATATGAAAACTCGACTAAGTGTAGATGGTCTTCCCATGATCCTCCAAAATCTAGCACACAAACTCCTAACAAATCTTCTAAGACTTTGTTAACTCTTTCCGTTTGCCCATTTGTCTATGGATGGTAAGCGGTACTCGTCTTGAGCTTGGTACCTAAAGTATCATGTGGACCCTTCCAAAACTCGCTAGTGAATAAGGAATCTCTATCACTTACTATACTACTAAAAATTCCATGCAGTCTAACTATATTCCTCATGAACAACTTAGCCAAAACAGGTGTCATCCTGGTTGACTTAAATGGAATAAAATGGGCACTCTTGGTAAACCTATCCACTATGACCCATGTGCTTTCATTTCCTCTATTAGATATTGGCAACCCATCTATAAAATCCATCGAAATAGAATCCCATTTCCATACAGGAACCTCCAATGGCTGAAGTAATCCACTTGGTTTCTGATGTTCGGCTTTTACTTGTTGACAGTTCGAACACTGCGTCACCCATAAGCCTACATCCATCTTCATACCTTCCCAGAAGAAACTCATCTTCATATCCTGATACATCTTAGTTCCTCCCGGATGGATGGTGAACTTCGAACGATGGCATTCTTCTAAAACTTCCTTCCTAATGTTTCCCACATTCAGAACACATAGTCTTCCTTTCTTCCTTAACCACCCATTCTGGTCAAGTTTGAAATCTTTCTAGTCATCGCTTTATGTTCCATCCCTTAACTTCTTGATCCGCTCAGCTAATACTGGATCCCCTCCTTGCTTAGAAGCAATCCTTTTAATTATCACTGGTCGAACTTCTAAACATGACAACATAACAGTTTCCTTACTAGATCTAGCTTCAGATCTCCACTGTACTCTACATGTCGTCAACGCTTCCAAATCTTTCCACTCAACTATCATTGCCAACACTGCATTCTGATGTCTTCTGCTAAGTGCATCCGCAACCTTGTTGCCTTTTTCTGGTGTGTACTCAATACAGAAATCATAAGCGGCTATAAACTCCAACCACCTTAGCTGTCTCATATTCAACTCCTTCTGAGAGAATAAATACTTCAACGACTTATGATCCGTGTATAACTCGAATCTTTCTCCCAAAAGATAACGTCTCTACACCTTCAATGCAAAAATCATCGCAGCTAATTCCAAATCGTGAGTTGGGTAACTAACCTCATGTGGTCTAAGCTGTCAAGAAGCATAGGCAATCACTTTTACCTCTTTACATTAACCCAACTCCTAACCCTATTCCACATGCATCTGTATATACACTAAATCCTGATTCCCTTTTGGAACAACTAACACAAGTGCATTCGTTAATAAGTGTTTCAGCTTCAAAAATGCCTGCTCACACTTATCGGTCCAAACAACTTCACATCCTTTTGTGTTAGCTTGGTCATCGGTGCTGCTATCCACGAAAAATCCATAATAAATCTTTGATAATGCCCAGCTAATCCAAGAAAACTCTTTATCTCCGTCACTGTCTTGGGTCTTAATGTGCACGTAAATGTGCATATTTTTACTTCCATATTTAATCAAATTTAATTAAATAAATGAGCATATAGGGTATTGTAGCATGTTTAAACCAAAATTTAAATTATTTTCAAATCATCATTTATTCATCTTCATATAGGGGCAAAATGGTCATTTTGTGTATGATTTAATTTGAGAAAATTTACTTGTACATTTTAATGTTGTTTTGTAGAAATTTTGAGTGAATTTTGGAAGAGGCTTCATTGAAATATGCATGCACAAGAGTTATAAGACAAATGAAGATGGAAATAAATCATTTCATGCAACATGGAGGACCCCACCTACCCACTTACCATGATCCGCTATTATGAGCTAATGCACATGATTAAAGCTATATGCACATTTAAATGGAGGATTATGCTCATGCTAATGGTTACTTGGAGGTTACATTTTCTAAGAGGGTATTTTGGGTAGTCCCCAAATATATGGATTAGGGTTTCAAACATGTATAAATACCCCTTATGTTTTATGTAATGAGCTCTTAGCCTCCTCTTTAGTTAGTTTAGTTTGAGGCTCAAAAATAAACAAAAACTCTCTTTTCTTTTTAATGGCTTCTTAGCCTTTTTTTCATGTAATTTTCTAAATGCAATTTTAATTCAAGTTCTTTTCTTGTTTATTTCTTCTTATGTTAGTAGTGTAGATCTCTTTATTTTATGCAAGTAGTTTAGCTTTTATTTTAGTTTAATTAGCTTGCATTTTTCCTCTTGTTTTTGTTTCATGTTGAACTCTACATTTGTTGAAATGATAACTAATATGAGAAGCTAAACCCCTTCAATTGAGGGGTAATGAAGCTCTCTTAATCATGTAGATTCAACATTTTGATAATTTTTGATCTCTTTTTGTGCTTAATGGAAATGTTTGATGTGGTTAAATTTTGTTGTTTAGCTTTGAATTTGATAGCCTATGTTGTTGACACCAAATAGACTATGCTTGAACAAACATAAACACAAATTACCTCTTCACCTACATATGATTATGGTAATGAGTGGATTTTAAAATCAAAATTTGATGGTCTATATTACTAATCAATAGTAAATAGATCATGCTTAGAATATATTTTCTTTTCAATTTCATTAACATTTTCATGAGAGTTAACAAGTGGTTTAGTGGGTGTGTAAAAGTTTGATGGTTTAAGTTGGGCTAATTAATAGCACAAATAGGCCATACTTATAAACACATCAACTAAATTCACTAATGACCAAAAAAGAGATCATAATTTCATACATGTTGATTTATGTGATCATGAGAAGGGATTTGCTTTCAAATCACCTTCAGACTCTCATATTTTTATCCACTTTCTATTGCTAATTTATTTACATTTTTAGCTTAACACAACTTCAAATATTGGTTTAATTTGATTGAGTAGAAATTTAAAAATCAATACAATTCCCTGCGGATCGACCCGTACTCGCCACGTACTAGAATTGTACGCCGTGCGCTTGTGGTTATTTTTAATTAAATTTTTTTTGCTATTTTTCTAATTCGATGGAAAATTAGCCGTTAAACAAATTTTTGGCGCTGTTGCTGGGGAATTAATTTGATTTTATTTATATAATTCAAGTTATTTTTGTTTGATTTTATTTTGTGTGTTCATTTTGTGTGTTAATTTGCATTTAAAAAAAAATTATGTTGTGTTGTGTGTTTGTTGTTCGATTTGTGCTTGCATTTGTTTGTGTGCTTGTTGCTTTTCTATTTTGCATTTGCATTTCTATTTAAAAAAATATACACAATTTCAAAACAAAAAATATTTTATTGCATTGCATTTACATTTTCGTTTACAATTACATTTGTTTTCTTTTCTGTTTATTTTTTACAAAACCAGTCCATCCTCTCTTTGTTCCTCTATGCATGTCACAGACAGTGCACATAACATCCTCCTCCTATAGTCACTACATTATCTCCTGAAACTGCTTACATCCAATACAAACTGTCATACATCCATCTCTGCCTTAACTCCACACCATTCACCAACAAATCCTTATCACTACTCAAACATCACCTCTGCAATAACCACATTTACCAAACCTCCTTGCTGCCACTCCTTGTAACAACTTACTACATTTCCACCTTACTGCCTGAAAACCACCCATCAACTTGTCTGCCTGCACAGCACTATCACAAAACCACACATCCCTCTACCTTCGAACATATTGCACCGCCTTCATACATATTGCATCCATCATCGCATAACTGCGGCCACAACTTGCCTTTGATCTGCAGTGCACATACTATATGCCGACCATCTCTTCACTTCAACATCTCCAATCCCTTCAACCACTACTGACTTACAGTCACATCTCCACCACACAAATCACTATTTGTCTAACCACAGTTCAACCATCTCCATAACTTCTGTGCACAACTTCCCCATCCATAAACTGCCCATACAAAACTCCAACCTACCAGTATCAAACTGTCACACTGTCAAACTCATCCTTTGTCCAAAACAATCACTTGCAAAATATCACATACATCTCCTTCAAACTACCTCCCTCTGTCTACAGACCTCCCTCTACCACCTCAATTCAACAAGTTTTGTGTTGAAGTGTGCCTGCATACATAACATTTCCATTAACAGTGCCATACCCTCTGCACAACTACCCAACTCACAAGACATCCACTTCCAAAAATCATCACTGTCACACTGCTTTTACTGCCCATTACCGCCTACAACAGCCATACGACAACCAAACTTCATCACATACCTACACATAACATTAAATTCACACACCATACAACTGCCATCCACAATCAAGCAAACCAACTACCCACTGTCATCATCAGCACCTTACTACCACAATACTACCATGCTCAATAACTGCATACAAACCCCATCACCCAACACACATCACCACTTCAAACATTTACATCACTACCTTCATATGCATCATCTTCCCCTCTTCATACAGTTTCTGGTATCACCACCATAACCACCACCATAAAAACATCTGACTATCTCACTGACCATAACAAGATAACTGATGTGCACATACTTCACTTCCACACCCTCTAACTGCACTACCAATCCACTCCCCCTGACCATACATACCATACATCAACCTTCACCATCAACATCCCCTACTAAAAATACAACATGCTGCTTGTTCCTCCATAAAATTCCTCTCTCCATTAACACTGCCTTCATTCAATTCTAACTGTCAAAATACCCCCACACTTCACTGTCCATACTTCACTAAACCACCCTGTCCACTGTTCATACTTCACCAAACCACCACATCAACATTCACAGTGCATATCAAACTGCACTACAGATACTCCTCTCCTCAAAACAACTGCCTGCCCACATCATTTTACTTTTCCCCTATTGCAATCACATCAGTCCAACATCACTACATTGGTCAACAAACGCTCCTCCTTCATCTCCACAAACAAACAATCAACGATCACAACCTCAGCAAACTCATTATCGCCTGAACAGCTGCAAATAATCTTCATCATAATCCAATCGGACCCAGTCGAGAACAACCCCAGCAACCCGAACCATCTACGATAATTCGCGACCTCCACAACCCGCAAGTTCAACCACTACTTCCAATCGCCTAAATTGCCCCAATACAACAAACGCCTCTATCTTTGAACCCAATTCGAGCCAATCGAACCTCCAAACCACTATTTCCAATTCACGTAGCTGACTCGAAATTCACTTTCATTCGATTTATTTATTTTTAAGAAAAGAAGAGAGACACGGTATTTACAGAGAATAATTTTGTTTTCTTTTAGTTTGTCTATGTTGGGATTATGTAGATGGAAGTTAGTTTAAATGGCATTGGGCTAGTGGGCTTGTAATTGTATAGTTGCGGGCTTGTGAATTAGTTTAGTTTAGTTTAATTATTTAATTGCTTAATTATATATATATATATATATAGAAATGGAGAGAAAGGAAATTGTTTCATTTTTATTTTGTATCAGTCTTTGAAAAAAAATATGTTGTTTTCAATTGTTTTGGTTTAATTTGTTTTGTTTTTCATTTTTTTAGTTTTTTGTTGGATATATATATATATATATACATAAAGTTTTGTATATATCTTGTTTTTAGTTTCAGGTTGCAAAAGCAGAAATTCAAAAAGGAATTGCCGCTAAGAATTGCTTGCTTGCCAAAATAAGCGGTTTGTTAAAAATAATTTGCTAATAATTCTGCACACTCTGATATCGTGCCCTTATCTATTTTTTTATTTATTTTACATTGTTGGTTGCTTTCATTTTAAAAAAAGTTCAATAACAAAAACAAAAATCCATTTGTAGTTGCATTGTTAATTCACATTTAATTTCTACTTTGCATTCATCCCATCTTATTTTATTTTTCTAAGGGCAACACCCCAATTCACATAAGGTGGGGGATTTCATCACCCTTTCCTTGGCCCATAAATTGCATTTCATTTTAGAATTTTGAATAATAATAACGATTAGACATCAGACTTAAGGGTGTCACGAGCTCACCTAGGGTTTAATTATATCATGACAAGTTGTTCTCTTTCGACAATTTATATTCTTGGTGTCTAGGCTACTGTAGAGCAATAATCAATTATAAATATTACGGTGATTCGTAAATATTATACTGATTATTTCTCTCAAGGTACTTAAACCTTCGGCTGCATTGCTATGGTGATTCGTAGTGCATCGATAAATCCTGTCTGTTACCTGGCTGAGAACTATCTTATCGGATTAAGACAAAGTGTGATTATACAATTTTGGGTTAGGAGCTATTAAGGACAGAAAACTATAATTAAGTCCTTTGCATTCATTTAGTTGCATAAGTTCATGCATATTTAAAAAAAATTCAAAATCCAAAACAAAAAAATGCACATTCTCCTTAACTTAGTTTTTAAATCTTTTCATTTGAAATTTTTTAATCAAAATCAAAAATTTAGGTTAGTTTTTTTTAGAAAAAAATCCAAAAAATCCAAAAAAATATAAATCTTTTCAAAAAAAGAAAAAAAAAAGAAATCAAATTTCCCTTTTGAAAAATAAATTCTTTTTGGTAAATAGTTTTCCTTTATAAAAAAATCCAAAAAAGAAAAAAGGCTTTTGAAAGTGTCTAAATTTCCCTACTCATATGAATTTTACGATAGTTGTGAAAATCAATGTAATCCATATAATTTCCCATCAAATTCTTATGGATATTTTAGTAACAACTATTGTATAAATAATTTAGATCTTGAAGAACAAAATTCCCAAAATAGCGAGCAACCCTCAACACTTGAAAAGAGTATAGAAACTATTTCGTCTTTACTTAAACTCTCTACACAAAATGATCAAAGGATAAATGATTTCTGTAATTCATATTTGTGCACTAACTCCAGTCAAGGATTTCAAAATAATCAAAATTTGAATTCACTTCAAAATTCAAATGATTTCGAATATAACCCATGCGAATTCAATTTCAAACTCTAAAATGAATTTCAAAATCAAAACGAAAACGGAAACAACTGTTTAAATAATTTTGGCAATGGGAGTTGTTTCAATTATAGTGCAATGGGCAATTTATGTTCTTAACAATTTCAAATTGAAAATTCTCAAAGTAATAATTATAAATTGGATTTTGTTGAGAAAATGGACGAAATTCATAAAGGTCATATGGATTTGTTGTTTGAAACATACATGAAACAATGTGAGAAATTAAATCAAATCACAATGTGTGACGAGTCAAATAATAATCCATCTTTCATCAAAATTGACGATTTTCAAATAACAACTTTTGAAATTGAAGTTGACATCTTAATGAAGTTGTTGAAATATGGTAATTGAGTTGGATTTCAATTCTTTTGAGAGTGTGGAACCAAATTTAATCTTCCTTTTTCCGATTTTGAAAAATTGAATGCAACAACTTTAGATTTTGAAATTGATACATGCAATGAAGTCGTTGATAATCCAACAAAGGAAGACGAATTTTGTGAACACAAATTTTTTGGACTTTTCGAACATGAGTTGTTCAATTCTGAAGGGGTAGATTTAAATCACCATTTTGATTTTAAAATCAATAATTCTGAAGAAGTTTTCGATGATAAGTTTGAACTTCAATTTGGTGAAAATAAACTTGAACTTTAACCAATTGTTCTATCTACCCCAAAAATCATTGAAAATAAAACAACCCATACATTCTTTAATAAAACAACATTCGTTTTTCCAAATCAACATTCAACTTTGAAATCTTTTATGGTTTGGTTTTCTGTGCTTAAGCTAAGTCTCTCTTACTTGACGAGATAAATGAATTGGTCTTTGAAAGACCGTTTCATTTACTCTTTAACTGTATACTTTCTGATGACATGTAAATAATGATCGTTTCATTTTCATGTAAATATAGGTCATATTTTTATTTTTATTTCATTTTTCTCCTTTTGCTTGGGTTTACTACGGGGACACAGTCAACATCAAGTGTGGTGAGGAGTCTCATCTTCTTTTAGATTTTTCATGGTTTATTTTTTGCAAAACTCAATAATAATAATAATAATAAGAAAAAATAAATCCCAAAACAAATTTTCTTTCTAGCATTTTGATTTATTTTTGAAGAAACACTATAAAATAAGTATAGGTTTGGTTATTAAATTTGTTGAAAATTTATTTATCTCAACAAAAATAAAAATAAAGTTTGATTACAAGTAACTATGGTTTAACTAGTATATAGGAAGATTCATGGGTGATAATTATGATGTATATCTTAATTGAAAATCTTTGTTTAAAAAAGTGGTGGATTTAAAGTAAATGATATAACATTTTTGATCTTCTAAGTTAAATGGCGCTAAGATGATTTTGTAAAACTCTCACTTAAAAAACAAAAAAACAAAAAAAAACAAAAAAAATAGAAAAAAACAAAAAGAATATATATATTTATATATATAATGTGTATATATGTAAAACATAAAAAAAATGTTTTTAATAAAAATAAGAAACACCTAGAGTCACGTGTTCACATGTAAGTGTGTACACTCGCCATGCTCTATACCCTTCTCATGTAATCCCGAAAGGTAGTGCATGATCGGTATATCCGACCTCAGTTTATCTGAGTTAGGTGTATGTATATAAAAATTCTTTTATTAATAATGCCTACAGTCGATAGGTGTACACACTTGTGTGTTCACTCGCCACGCTCTATATTCCCTTCACGTAAGCCCAAAAGGCAGTGCATGGATCATATACATGGCCTCAGTTTTCTGAGTTAGACATATGTAAATATTGTTAATATTAATAAAATTTTAGAATAAAGAGAGAGTAAGCAATTGAAATCTAAGCACTATTTTCACTTATTTGATTTGATTTGTTATGTAAAAGAAATGAAAATATCACTTTAAAAAAAACTTTGATAATCAACTAAGGATCTATTTCATAGTTGCACTATGTTATCAACTGAAACAACTAGTCAAACTAGAGTCTAATTGCGATGATAACTTAATTTTTGTTGGAAAATTTGACAAGTAAAAGGACTTAAATTTCTTGATAATGACCAGAACTTATATTTAACTTATTCGTGTCAATTTAAAAGAAAATTTTACATTTGTAAATATTTTCAAAAACTTGCATTCATCTTTTTGTAAATAAAATCTTGCATTTAGGAATGTTTCATATTGCATTTGAATTTTTTGGGTAGTATCCGCTGAAAACCCTCACAAGACAACTCTCGTCCTACTATGGACACCTAGAGGTTTAACGACTTGTTTCATATGCTCAATGCAATCGTTCTCCCTACGAAAAAGGATTTACCTTAGTTTTAGTTTATTCGAGGACGAATAAAAAGATAAGTGTGGCTATTTGATGTGCATGTAAATGCGCATATTTTTACTTCCATATTTAACCTAATTTAATTAAATAAATGAGCATATAGAGTATTTTAACATGTTTAAACCAAAATTTAATTTTTTTTTCAAATCACCATTTATTCATCTTCATATAGGGGCAAAATGGTCATTTTTGTGTATGATTTAATTTGAGAAAATTTACTTGGACATTTTAATGTTGTTTTGTAGAAATTTGAGTTAATTTTGGAAGAGGCTTCATTGAAATTGTTAGTCCTTGAGAAGGATGGTTTTGATGACAACAACCTTAGGACTTGTTATAAAATATAAATACTACATTATAGTTTAGATATATATATATATGCAGAATATAAACATGCAGGTACCAAGACTGAAGACTGATCAGTATAAAGACTCAAGACTCAAGATTCAGAATGAAGATATCAAGATTGAAGACTCTAGAGTATCAAGATCAAGATTTCAAGATAAGTGTCTAGTTTTTGTTAAAACTTCATAATAGCACGGAAATCTTCATTCCAAATTTCATTTGGGATGGAATCCATTTCTATCTTCTTAGTGGCTTACAAACCCACGACAAGTAGCTTACAAACCTACGACAAGTGGCTTACAAACCCACGAACATCCTGGTTTTGTACAAGTTCTCGAGTCCTAATGTGATGAGATATTCTACAGGAAGAAGCTTGCAAAATGATTTTCAAAACTGCTTTTCAAAATGTTTTAGCCTTAAAAATTATCTTTTCAAATGATTTTCAAAAAGATGTTTTAGCCTTAAAATATTCTTTGTTTTTGTTTTTAAATAAACTCTTGTTTTAAGCTTCGTTTGTTTTTTAAAACTATCTTCTAATTTTTAAATATTCTTTTATAATATATATATACTTGAGATTTAAAATCAAATTTATATATGCATTCTAAAAATATATTTTTCTACTCTCCTTTATTTTAAAACATAGGAAAATTAGTTTATTTTACTCCAGAATCATTTCATCTTGTTTTCCTTTCAATACCATTTTCAAAACAAATTTTACATTATTTTTAACTAGGGTATGTCAACATCATGGGATACCGCATGTCGACATGGTGGCCGTTAAATTCAAAAGTTTCAAGTTTCAAAAGAAGCATCTATTCGTTTAAATCTCTTCACGAATGGTTATGATCGTTACTGGTCTATAAATAGCCTTCACAAACGAATTTTTTAACTAACTATTTTCTTATTTTCTTCACTCCTTCTCCACAAATCCATATTCTAAAATATTCATATTTTTAAGATCGTGCCGAAATTCTATCGAATTCTCAAGTGAATCAAATAAGAATCTCATTCTTGTTTTATTCTCTACCCTCTCTCGAAGATCAAAGTGCTATTCAGAGTTATAGGATTATTTGTAAATCAAACTGTTGAGTAAAAGGTGCGGTTGAGCCTTGAAATCAATTGGGTGTGATTGTTGCCCCGGAAATCGATTAGGTGATCTCGTGGCCTGGTAAATCAAGAGAGTTTGCTCCGGACTCGAATACAGGAGGGTGTACCTCGTGGCCTTGAATCGAGGGTGTAATTTGGGAGATTATTTTTGATAAGAAATCCATACGTTTGTACAGGACTGGATGTAGGGTAACTCCGAACCAGTATAAAATCCTAGCGTGTTCTTTCCTTTACTGCTTTTATTTATTATTTGCATCTGTGTCTGATTCTGTGATTATATCTGTGTCTGTGAATTGCACCTGTTCGTGATTAAATTTACATAAGTTTCAAAAAGATTTAGAAAATCCATAAAACACTATTCACCCCCCCTTTAGTGTTATTCCAGCCTTAAGATCCGTAATCCGCATTTCTCACATTTGGTATCAGAGCAAGGTTTTCAAAGTTTTCATAATCTGAATTTTGAAAAGTTTTTAAAATGGCAATTTTTTTTGATAAAATTATTAATACTATTTTCATATGAATATGTCACAGAATCATCATGATATTGTTGTTTAAAACTATATTTAGATATTTTGAAAAGTTATTTGATTCTTTAAAAGGTTATGTTGTTTTGCTGGAGAAGAATTATGTCTAATGAATGTTGGTTAAAAGATACCACATAATCATTTATCGACCAAGAAGAACAAATGGATATATAATGGCAATCGACAATGAAATGGGTACCAGATCAATACAAAACTTTTGATTCTCATCTACAACTTGATTTGATACTATACTTCTCTCCAGTTGCTTCACAATGTCACTAGTTTCATGCAAATCCGTCAAGAAATGACCAAGTTATAGTCAAATGAATTTTTGGTGAACAAAGAGAAAAAGAAAGAAAAACTGTGAATGGTATACTTCAAATTGCATCCAGAGATTTTGTGTATTTTGTCCCAATTACTTTTCCAGATTGTAGTTCTTGTTCTCATGGTCGTTTTGATGGGTGGATCATAAATTTCCGATCAAAATTGAGTGAGATACGACAGTTTGAAGTTGGCTATCCAAAACTGAAAACTGTATACGGGATTTCCTGCATTTCTCTTACTGTTCGGCCTGTTGCACCACAATACCATCCAAATTCATCACCAAACTATTACTAGATCGTAGCCCTTGCCTTCCTCTTCGATCTGTCCCTGGTTTCATCCAATTCCTTTAAGAAACGAAGGAGATATGCCTTCTAAAAGTTTGATAGTAAATAGAAAAACGGGAAGAAGAAGAAGAAGAAGAAGAAGAGAAAGTTTTATAAAAAGTGGTGACTGTTGGGCATATTTATAGTGGTTGAAGTGTCCATTCATTCAAAATTCAAATTTTTGGTGTCAAGTTGGTCAATCTACTAAATCATCTGTATCCTTCTCATACGGTCTTCAAATTCAGCAAATGAATATACTACGATGATCAGAAAAACAAGCCCGTCGCAATAGAACAGACCTCGTCGTCAAATTCTGAAAGATATAAATGTGTGGTTCACGACAATGGAAGAACAAAAAAGTTAGAAAGATAGAGGAGTGCAAAAAGTGGTATGCTTTACTATTATTTCATCTTTATTGTTGCATTTAGGAATATATATTTATGCATTTAGTTAGGTATAGAAATTTATCTCTTTTAAGTTTTGATATTTTGGTCAATATATCGACACACCATGGTATACATATCGATATACCAGTCTAAATTTTTTTAAAGTCTTCTAAAATGTGTTTCCTTTCAAATAAAATATTACTACTAATTTATTACAACTATACTACGTAGAAAAGCATACCTTCATTCGTGATTTTAACTTTCCTAATGATTGTTTTTACTTCTCGTACTCTATTTCTTTTAAGATACTAATTTTATGTCTTTAAGAAATTAATAGAATGAATTTAGAATGTTAGAATAAGGCTCTATTTATAGATTTCTTCATTTAATAAGATTGCGCCACATCACATGACACTTATCATATAAATTGATAGTGACATACATGCAAAATGACACGTGTCATTACACTTGTTCTTTAATAAAATCATTTTTACATGCATAATGCCAAGTGTCTTTACACATGTTTTTTCATTAGTTTTCTTTATGTTTTTTATTTACTTTAATTATATTAACTACTATAAAAAATTGGGTCAAAAATCAATTATTTACACTTCAAAATCTAGTCATAAAATTAGTGCAAAATCATATTAAAAACAGGCACAGAACTTTAGATGGCATTTCTGAAATGCTGTCTTTGCTTCTATTAACGTTTTTAAGCACTGAAAATTCGTTTTTATACTGTGCTATGAAACGCTGTAGTGTTTCAGAAACTTTTCACAGCATTGGTTAAATGCTGCAGTTTCTGTTTTCTAATGTTTTGAATATATTTTACTGCAAAACCTTTTAAAGCATTCTATAAATGCTGTCTTTTCTATTTGAAACTTTAAACT
Source organism: Allium fistulosum (assembly GCA_030737815.1). Taxonomy (NCBI): domain Eukaryota; kingdom Viridiplantae; phylum Streptophyta; class Magnoliopsida; order Asparagales; family Amaryllidaceae; genus Allium; species Allium fistulosum. The sequence continues at coordinate 788,733,512 of CM060902.1, read as the reverse complement.
ATGTAAAAATGATATTTAAATTAAGTATTTTTCTCTATTCTTTTTAGAGTTATTTTCTAACTTATATTAGAATATTTTAAAATTAATTTCATGTTTAAATATTTTTTAATAATTAACTAAAATTTTTAATGTAAGAGGCCTTAATATAACCCAAGTTTATTTTAGTTTTTCAATCTTTGTTATTTTATTTAATATTTCATTATGATTTTTTTAATTTAAAAGGTGTTTAAACATGTTTCTAAATATTTTAATCAATAATAATTTAATATATAGGTTTTAATTAGTAAGTTAAGTATTTTATAAACATGGAAGTTTGGATTCTTAAAAAAACAATTAATTTAAAAAAAATTATTTTAAAGAAAGAGGGTATTAATTTTTAAAAAACATATTGATCATATATATAGTTTAAATCCATATTTCTTAGCAATTAGATTTTGATATTGAGTTTGATTACTACCTTTCATGAATATGTTATAGTTTTAATATCATTTATTACCTTTAAACTCTTGTCTTTACTACTCTTTCAGTCTCATTCATTAGTTTTCTTAACCTAAGTCTAGTAATTGGTGTGTATTACCTTTGTTTGGTTGAAGTGATTTATAATAAATAGTTTAATATATGTATACATACATACATACATACATACATACATACATATATATATATATATATGCTTGTCAATTAGATATTACTTAGCACTCATGTTTATCTTATAATCTGAATATCTCTTACCATAGTATATATATCATCATATCATTCTACATATTATTATTTTTACAACGTTATCATTTTATTTCATATTACATATCATTATGCATCCTATTTCATATCACATTTCATTGCTTATTACATCATAAATTACAATGCATGAAATATCATAATCATTTGCATCATAAGTTGCACTTCATTATGCATATCATCTCATGCTACATTGCATATGTCATGCATTTCATACTACATTACAAACTACATATTGCATACATATACACATAACAAGTGTATTTTATTTAGGGGGAGTTTATATTATTGTCTTATAGTATAGGGTTATTAGTTTTTGATTTGTTTGGTATGTTTTGATTGACTTGTTTGATTGGATTGACTTGTTTGATTTGATTGACTTGTTTGACTTAATTGATTTGTTTGACTTGTTTGACATGATTGGATTTGATGTGTGTGTTGATTGGATTGTCTGAAATATACTTATACATATTTATATATTGATTAATTATAATATAATTATGTTAATGTCTTTCACATTCCATTTACTATACTATGTTTTAGTATTAGTCTAAGGGCGATTTTTATAGTTTTATGGTTTTAGGATGGTTTTGTTGATGACAAAGGGGGAGAATTATAAAATAGAGTAGCTAGGCTTAGATTAAGGGGGAGTTATTATGAAGGAGAAGTATATTTTATAAACATAGGTTTTCATCATCAAAAAGGGGGAGATTGTTAGTCCTTGAGAATGATGGTTTTGATGACAACAACCTTAGAACTTGTTATAAAATATAAATACTATCATTATAGTTTAGATATATATATATATATATGTATGTATGTATATGCAGAATATAAACATGTAGATACCAAGACTGAAGACTGATCAGTATAAAGACTCAAGACTCAAGATTCAGAATGGAGATATCAAGATCGAAGACTCTAGAGTATCAAGATCAAGATTTCAAGATAAGTGTCTAGTTTTTATTAAAACTTCATACTAGCACGGAAATCTTCATTCCAAATTTCATTTGGGATGGAACCCATTTCTATCTTCTTAGTGGCTTACAAACCCACGACAAGTAGCTTACAAACCTATGACAAGTGGCTTACAAACCCACGAACATCCTGGTTTTGTACAAGTTCTCTAGTCCTATGTGATGAGATATTCTGCAGGAAGAAGCTTGCAAAATGATTTTCAAAACTACTTTTCAAAATGTTTTAGCCTTAAAAATTATCTTTTCAAATGATTTTCAAAAAGATGTTTTAGCCTTAAAATATTCTTTGTTTTTGTTTTTAAATAAACTCTTATTTTAAACTTCGTTTGTTTTTTAAAACTATCTTCTGATTTTTAAATATTCTTTTATAATATATATACACTTGCGATTTAAAATCAAATTTATATATACATTCTAAAAATATAATTTTCTACTCTTCTTTATTTTAAAACATAAGAAAATTAGTTTACTTTACTCTAGAATCATTTCATCTTGTTTTCCTTTCAATACCATTTTCAAAACAAATTTTACATTATTTTTAACTAGGGTATGTCGACATCATGGGATACCCCATGTCGACATGGTGGCCGTTAAATTCAAAAGTTTCAATTTTCAAAAGAAGTGTCTATTCGTTTAAATATCTTCATGAATGGTTATGACCGTTACTGGTCTATAAATAGCCTTCACAAACGAATTTTTTAACTAAATATTTTCTTCACTCCTTTTCCACAAATCCATATTCTAAAATATTCATATTTTTAAGATCGTGCCGAAATTCTGCCGAATTCTCAAATGAATCAAATTAGAATCTCATTCTTGTTTGATTCTGCCCCCTCTCGAAGATCAAAGTGCTATTCAGAGTTATAGGATTATTTGTAAATCAAACTGTTGAGTAAAAGGTGCGGTTGAGCCTTGAAATCAATTGGGTGTGATTGTTGCCTCGGAAATCGATTAGGTGATCTTGTGGCCTGGTAAATCAAGAGAGTTTTCCCCGGATTCGAATACAGGAGGGTGTACCTCGTGGCCTTGAAATCGAGGGTCTAATCTGGGAGATTATTTTTGATAAGAAATCTGTACGTTTGTACGAGACAGGATGTAGGGTAACTCCGAACCAGTATAAAATCCTAGTGTGTTCTTTCCTTTACTGCTTTTATTTATTATTTGCATCTATGTTTGATTCTATGATTATATATGTGTCTGTGAATTGCATTTGTTGGTGATTAAATTTACATAAGTTTCAAAAAGATTTAGAAAATCCACAAAACACTATTCACCCCCCTCTAGTGTTATTCCAGCCTTAAGATCCGTAATCCGCATTTTTCATAGAAATATGCATGCACAAGAGTTAGAAGACAAATGAAGATGGAAATAAATCATTTCATGCAACATGGAGGACCCTACCTACCTACTTACCATGATCCCCTATTTAGAGCTAATGCACATGATTAAAATCACATGCACATTTAAATGGAGGATTATGCTCATGCTAATGATTACTTGGAGGTTACATTTCCTAAGAGGGTATTTTGGGTAGTCCCCAAATATATGGATTAGGGTTTCAAACATGTATAAATACCCCTTACATTTCATGTAATGAGCTCTTAGCCTCCTCTTTGGTTTGTTCAGTTTGAGGCTCAAAAATAAACAAAAACTCTCTTTTCTTTTTAATGGCTTCTTAGCCTTCTTTTCATGTAATTTTCTTAATGCAATTTTATTTCAAGTTTTTTCTTGTTTATTTCTTCTTATGTTTAGTGTAGATCTCTTTATTTTATGCAAGTAGTTTAGCTTTTATTTTATTTTAATTAGCTTGCATTTTTCCTCTTATTTTTGTTTCATGTTGAACTCTACATTTGTTGAAATGATAAAAAATATGAGAAGCTAAACCCCTTCAATTTAGGGGTAATGGAGCTCTCTTAATCATGTAGATTCAACATTTTGATAATTTTTGATCTCTTTTTGTGCTTAATGGAAATGTTTGATGTGGTCAAATTTTGTTGTTTAGCTTTGAATTTGATAGCCTATGTTGTTGACACCAAATAGGCTATGCTTAAACAAACATAAACACAAATTACCTCTTCATCTACATATGATTATGGTAATGAGTGGATTTTAAAATCAAAATTTGATGGTCTAAATTACTAATCAATAGTAAATAGATCATGCTTAGAATATATTTCCTTTTCAATTCCATTAACATTTTCATGAGAGTTAACAAGTGGTTTAGTGGGTGTGTTAAAGTTTGATGGTTTATGTTGGGCTAACTAATAGCACAAATAGGCCATACTTATGATAAACACATCAACTAAATTCATTAATGACCAAAAAAAGAGATCACAATTTCATATATGTTGATTTATGTGATCATGAGAAGGGATTTGCCTCTAAATTACCTTCAAACTCTCATATTTTTATCTACTTTCTATTGCTAGTTTATTTACATTTTTAGCTTAACAAAACTTCAAATATAGGTATAATTTGATTGAGTAAAAATTTTAAAATCAATACAATTCCCTACAGACTGACCCGTACTCGCCACGTACTAGAATTGCACGTCGTGCACTTGCGATTATTTTTAATTGAAATTTTTCAGCTATTTTTCTAATTTGATAGAAAATAGCCATTAAACAGGTCTCTTCCAATTATTCACTGCCTCGATCTTAGTCGGATCTACAGACAACCCTTTCTTTGAGACGACATAACCAAGAAACTTCGCTTCTTTCAGAAATGACACTTCGAAAACTTTGCCTTCAATTGATGCTGCCTCAATGTCTCAAGGACCACTTTAAGATAAACTTCATGCTCCCTTTCATCCTTAGAGTATATCAAAATATTATCTATGAAAACCAACATGAACCTATCCATGTGCTCTCAGAAAACTCGGTTCATCAAATCTACAAAGAATGCTGGCGTATCAGTTAGTCCGAACGACATTACTAACCATTCGTATGATCCATATCTGGTTTTAAATGCCATCAAAGGAATACTATCCTCTGCCACTCCAAGCTGATGGAGCCCTGTCGCTAAATCCAACCGGGAAAATAATTTAGCTCCACTCAACTGATTGAACAAATCATCAATTCTGGGTAATGGATATCGATTCTGTATCATCTTCTCATTCAACTTACGATAATTGATACACAACCTTAACGATCCATCCGACTTCTTGGCAAACACTGTGGCTGCACCCCAAAGAAAACTACTAGGTTTGATAAAATTCTTGCCTTCCAAATCCACCAAATGCACCTTTATCTCCTTCATCTCTGTAGGTGTCATCCTGCTTGGTGGTCTACTTACTGGTTCTGCTCTAGGTACTAAATCTATCCAAAACTCAATGGCTCGTTTTGGTGGTAGTCCTACTACAGGTTCAAAGACATCTATGAATTCTCTAACAACGAAAACATGATTCAACTCATCTTCTACCACTACAACACCCAATAAAGCATTAACCTCAAAACTAGAGTTTTCTACAGTGTATATGATCCGATCACTACAGTCAGGGTGTATAAGCGATATTTTCCTATCATGGCAAAATATCATAGCATTGTATTTACCTAACCAATCCATACCCAAAATAATTCTGAACCCTATGAAATCAAACACATGCAAACTGAAAACGAAGGTATGACCTAACAATTCAATCTCTAGGTGGTCACACTTCATCCCGAGTGTTGGATACCCTCCTATCGGATTTGCCCCTTAAGGAAGTAACTAAGTATGAGGGTTCTAGGTTTAGCTTATTTACCAAAAAATGAGATATAAAAAAATGCGATCCATGGGTATCAAATAGAATGCTAACTGACATACCATGAATCATAAGCGTACCTCCCAACACAGCCTTTCCTTTTTCCTTTGCTGTTGGTTTTGAGGTAGCTAGCTCCAGTGCAAACACTTTGCCCTTTCCATCATTGGCTGGCTTCTTGCACTGGTTCTTATAATGTCCAATTTGATCGCAGTTGAAGCATCTGATATTCTTCTTCCCAATCACCTTCTTTCCATCCCCTGAACGACATTCATTTGCAAAATGCCCTTTCTTGTCACATTTATAGCAAACAACCTCCGCCTTTCCCTTCTTGGCAGCTCCACCCTTCTGAGCTCCCTTCTTATGGAAAAACTTTCTTTTCTAACTCTGCACTCCTTGAACTTCCTTTGTCTTATTCCTTTCCAAAAAAGCAAGCATCTCCTCATGTCTCAAAGCCATTTCCACTATAACATCACATGGGTCCCTGAGATGCGGTAATGTGGCCTTAGCAAGTTCAGGCTTCAACCCCGTGATGAACTTCTCATTTCTCTTAATCACAGTATCCACCGTAGCATAACCATATCTCACTAGCTCCTCAAATCTCGTTGCATACTCCAGCACAGTCATGTCTCCCTGCTCCAACTCAGCAAACTTCCTGAGCATAGTAGATTTAGAAATCTCTGACATAAACCTCTCCTCAAATCTCCTTTTAAACTCAGCTCATGTCATCGGCTTTTCATTAACTCCGATCGTAACACTGTTCCACTAATACAACGCTGCTCCTTGTAACTGTCTAGAAGCAAGCCTTCTCTTCTACTCATCATTGAGCCCTAAATCAACGATAATCCTTTCGCAATGAAGCAACCAGTTCTCCACTTCGATTGCGTCTTCAGTACCAATAAACGGCTTTCCTCCCAACCAAGCATAATCTCTACTCAAAACACCATAGTTAACCACCGGAGCTTCTTGATTTCCTTGTCCAACTACTCTAGCAACAACTCCTGCTTGCATCATGTTTATAAAGAACTGATGCATTGCTCCTCTCCTCAAATCTCCTTTTAAACTCAGCTCATGTCATCGGCTTTTCATTAACTCCGATCGTCACACTGTTCCACTAATACAACGCTGCTCCTTGTAACTGTCTAGAAGCAAGCCTTCTCTTCTGCTCATCATTGAGCCCTAAATCAACGAAAATCCTTTCGCAATGAAGCAACCAGTTCTCCACTTCGATTTCGTCTTCAGTACCAATAAACGGCTTTCCTCCCAACCAAGCACAATCTCTACTCAAAACACCATAGTTGTTGACCACCGGAGCTTCTTGATTTCCTCATCCAACTACTCTAGCAGCAACTCCTGCTTGCATCATGTTTATGAAGAACTGATACATTGCTCCCATGTCAACTTGCGAGACTCCAGCACCCACATTTCCAGCTTGTGCCTGACCTGGGTTCCTCCTCGTATTTGGTCTGGCATTTCCATTAGTTGTGATGCTTCTCCCACCAAGGTTAACTCTTCCACTTCTAGTGTCCATAACTGCATTCGGGTCTTCGTAGGATACAGAAGAATAGCCTTAGAGAGATAGGGAACTAGAGATATAACATACTTATATATAGCAAATACAAGTACGTTACTATAGCCTTATCCAATACCCCGATCTTTTCTCTAATTCCTTAGGATTATGTTTTCAAAATCATTTTAAGTTTAAAGTTTTTCATAAACCTATGCTTTGATACCAAGTTGTAACATCCCTTATCTTGAGCCCCAAAGTTAAGCGCTACAGATGTTGTAGTCATTTATAGTATTAACTTCCGGCGACAAATACGATATTGTTAATGGTATCGATAATATCAGAAGCACATGAATATGAAACAAAATCACATATTCAAAAACAACTTTTCTGATTACATTTCACAAAACATGTTTCATATTCCATTACATAATCCCAATCGTTTCCCAGGTTCGGATCAAATATAATTATTACAAAATACGCCAAGGGAGACATATGAAGATGCCCCTTAGATGACCAGAGTACTAAATAGTCATAAGAAACTTAATACACCACAGCGGAAATAAAAACATAACAACTTCTAAATAGCTAACATCAGCCTCCTGCTCGTCTTCAGAAGCTTTATTCATCCATCTACTAAAACCTATAAATCCTCAACCCTCGGCCTACTCAAATCAATTTTGAGCACCCGAAAGTAAGGGGAAAAACATAAACTTCGAGTCAGACATACAGCCTGGTGTGAATAATACTATACATCTCGGTTATATGATATTAAGTGAGACCACGCCGCTTAGCGGAATTGGTTTCCCTCATTAATATCCTTATAAAAACATATCTTTTGCAAACCAAAACCCTGCAACCAAACTGGTTAAAACAATATTAGTAATATCATGTAAGCATATAAATCAGGTAATCTATGGACTATCTGTCCAGACACTATAGTTTTGTTTGGCTAACTACTAACCTTTGGCTGACTCGGGCTTACCCGATAAAATAAACAAATAGTCTAACTTCTGTTAGATACTCTTTTGGACGGTCTGTCCCAAACTTACTCCTCTCAGGGTCAACTGAACCTAATGGTTTTGCGGGCTCACTAATAACCTATTCCCACTTCGTATATTCCTTTCTGTGTGTAACATCATTTTACTCTTACCTGTGACAAAGCCCTACACACTGGAGTTTTGGACTTATATTAGCTAGGGGCTACTAGCTGAAGTATAGGGAGCAACCTCATACCAGCCCATCTAGTATTCTAATATCTGAGTAATTTTACTTAGGGTCATCTACCCTTAAAATTTTCCTCGAAAACATTTCTTCCAAATTGATTTAATCCTTTAAATCATACTTAAACAAGGAAAATATACTCTATGCTTTACTCAAATCACTTTTCCATGTTATATATACTTTACACAAAACATAGTTGATGAAAACATTCAAAATCTTTGAAAGTACCCCTTTCGAAACCATTGAATGTACCCCTTTCGATACAAGTAAACTACTTTACTTTATAATCTAGGCCAAAGGCCAAAACATACCTTTCGAAACCATTTACATTTAACCTTTCAAAAACATTGAAATCAACCCTTTCGAAAGCTTTATAAAACCATAGATATCCTCTTTTAAAACACTTTAAACATGTCTTTCGAAACCATTGGAAACCTTCCATTTAAAACCTTTCGAAAACGTTGGGGAACCACCCCTTCGAAACCTTTATCTTAAACCTTTCGAGAGCATTAAGTTCTTTATATAAATCAAACCTTTCGAAAGCATTTGGGTTCAAGTAAAACATGTGGAACAACCTTTCGGAACCATTTGAAAATTATTTCTTTCAAAACCTTTGGTTTAACTTTCAATAGAACAAAGGGCCATAAAACAACTAAGTCGAAATCACTCTTTTGAAAGCAATTTCCTAAGTAAAGAAGTGGATGGTGTTGAAACCAATCCCTTTGAAAGCATTGGAGAAGCGGCTTCGGTTTCAAAACAAAGAAACCCTTTCGAAAGCATTGCTTCGAAAGGTAAGATGCGGCAGTTAGGGGTTTCGACCCTTTCGAAAGCTTCTTTATAAAACAAAAGTGCAATCTCTTTCGAAACCGTTCTTTAAAACCATTTAACCAAGTCGAAAGCTATCTAAATCGAAAGCAAAACAGGCGCATTTCCTTTTAAAAGCAAAGTAAGGTTTCGACCCCTTCGGAACCCCCTGTTTCGACCTAATACCTTTCGCTTATGTCCAATTCACTACATACCAAGTCTTTGATGCCATGCGCATTGGTTTTGATGGAGATGGAGGCGGAAGTACCTAGTCGAAAGATAGGTGCCAAAAGTGGCGAAACAGTAGAAAAAAATTAAACTGATTTTTATCTTTTAAAAGTAATTTTTTTCAACTAATCTGCCTTATTTGTCAACATATGATTGGTTGCTAATTTCTTTTCCAAATTATTTTCTAAAAGTGATACCGTAATTTCAGAAGTAAATAATTTAAAAGATTTACAAAATGCCCATTCTCCTTTTATAAATATATAAAACATTTTAGTCTCATACCTTATATAATCTTATATACTTATTAAAACACTTAGGAAAATTCTACAAAAATTCCCATAAATCATTTTTAATATGTTTTCTAACATATATTAATTTCTCACCCAAAAACAATATAAATTAGCCGTATTTAATTTTAAACCCAATTAACCATTTTCCTCACTAGAAAATTAATAATAAATCCACTTTAATTTAGAAAATTAGGAAATTTGAAACCCATCTCTAAAATATTATTTCTGACCTTATCTCAAAATCGCAAGGCATTTGGATGTCATCTAATAGGGTTTTCACATTAAAACTTATCATAAAATCTATATGAAATAGCATAAATCATCAAGAAGCATATATGGCCATTTTAACAATCAAAAACATGGCAAAACTTTTGCAAAATAATTTGGGTTTCAATCAAAAATCGAAATAATAAAAACATGAGATGTAACCTATTATTCACCTTAGCTTTGTGATTAAGGAGTTGAGATTTGATCTTGGATTTGATTAATCTTCCTCTTGATCTTTAGCTTTTCTTCTTCTAGCTTTGTCTAATAGTGGCCGACCTCTAGTATTTGGATTTTGTTTATGAACGTGAGAATGAAAGTGCATGAGGGTTTTGGGTATTAGAATATGTTTTATTCCTACTTTGCCCCTCATCTATTAGCCTTATCCATTTCATTTTAGTTTCCCTTTAATCATTTGTTATTAGGCACGGTTACCCCTTATTTACACAAATCTCAATCCTTTAACCATTCATTATTATATTTAATTTAACTAATTAAATGTCCTAAATAATGTTAATAAAAATTAGGGTCGTTACATCTTGCCTCATGGTGTTTGACTTTGAATATTCCGACAGATAATGGTGTTGGAGTTGTTCATGGCGATTAGGCAACTAGACGTGCCTGTTATGTAGCTAAGTTGAGGGATGCTTAGCGCAGAGAAAATTGTAAGGGTGTAGACAAGACTGTCCGCATCCAAACTACCGAAGATTGGCAACTAGCACCTAAGCCTTGGCTCAGGCACCATGGTCGGTTCTATAGAGATATAGATCCCAAAGATTATGAAGAGGAGCCAAAGAGACCAAGGCTACACCAGCTGAGCTGACAAGATGTCACGGTCTACCATGACGACCTATCGCGAGCCCTAAAGATTGGATCATAGCTCAGCCCCCTAAAGATGAAAGAACTTGTTGGTTTTCTCAAAGCGAATCTAGACGTGTTCCCTTGGACTCACTCTGACATGTGTGGAATCTCACCTTCCATTGCAAGCTATGCATTGAATATCACCCCAAGGCATGTTCTTGTGAAGCAAAAAAGACACGACATGGATCCGAAGAGATCCACCGCTCTCAAAGAGGAGGTGGATAGACTAAAAGACAATGGGTTTATCCATGACGCCCTCTACCCTAAATGGGTATCTAATCCTGTACTTGTGAAAAAAGTGAATGGAAAGTGGAGAACATGCATTGATTATTCAAATTTGAACAAGGCATGTCCAAAAGGCAGTTTTCCCATTTCGAGGATTGACCAGCTGGTGGATTCAACTGCGGGACACTGATTGCTATCTTTCATGGATGCGTACTCAGGATAAAACCAAATATGGATGCATATTCCCGATCAGGAGCACAATTTCATTACCAATGTTGGATTGTACTGCTATGTACTGATGCCATTTCGATTAAAGAATGTGGGAGCAACTTATCAACGCTTAGTTAACAGGATGTTTAAAGATCAGATTGGGAAAACGATGGAAGTGCATATGGATGATATGCTCGTGAAGTCACGACGATCAAGCGACCACATTAGATACTTGGTGAAAATGTTTGACATCCTCTAACATTACAAGATGAAAATTAACCCTTTGAAGTGTTCTTTTGGTGTTGCATCAGGGAAATTCTTAGACTTTATTATTAATGCCCATGGAATAGAAGCTAATCCCGAGAAGATTCAAACTATCTGCGATATCCAAGCGCTGAAGACTATTAAACAAGTGTAGAGTCTGAATGAAAAATTTGCTACCTTAAGCCGACTTATTTCCAGATCTACTGACAAATGCATTCCTTTCTTTGACTTTCTTAGGAAAGGAAAACGAAACTTTGAATGGACACAGGATTATAAAGATGCATTTCAAGCTTTGGTGAATCATTTGGAGAGACCCCCCATCTTATCAAAGCTGGTGGATCATGAAGATTTGTACATTTATTTGGCTGTATCGCCACATGCTATAAGTGTCACATTGCTCTACGAGGAGGATCAGAACCAGAGGCCGGTGTATTACGTTAGCAAACGATTAACGAGAGCTGAAAGGAACTATTCGAAAATAGAGAAACTGGTATACTACTTGCTGGTTGCATCATGAAAACTTCGTCCATACTTCCAGGCACACCCAATTAATGTTTACATTGACAAGCCATTACGACAGGTCCTACAACGGCCTAAGATGTCTGGAAGGTTACTCAAGTGGAATATTGAGCTCAGTCAATTCGATATTACTTACCTCCTTCGGAGGGCAATCCAGGGTCAGGTGTTGGCGGATTTTATAGCAGAGTTTATTGTGCAGGTTGATTCTCTGGAAGGTAATGAAATCCCTATCGTACAGTGGAAATTTTATACTGATGGAGCGTCCAATGATCATTATTCTGGAGCTGGAATTGTGCTTGTAACTCTTTAGGATTGGTCAATTTGTTATGCTTTAAAGCTTGATTTCTCAGCGATGAACAACGAAGCTAAGTACGAAGCTTTGATTGCTGGACTTAAACTCGCCGGAGACCTGGGAATAAAGTCTCTTGAAATATTTTGTGATTCGCAGTTGGTAGTGTACCAAGTCAGGGGAGATTATCAAGCTAAAGGACAACGACTTGCTTCATACCTTATCCAAGTCCAAGAGTTATTGGCATAATTTGAGTACTATGACATTTCGCATATTCCGTGGGATCGAAACAGAGAGGCTGATTCATTGGCAAAGTTTGCTAATACCGGTGACGCATAACAAATTAGCTTGGTTTCGATTAAAGTATTAAATGCTCCAAGTATATACGTGATAGAAATCGATCAAACACTAGAAGTGGGGCTTGAGAGGGAATCATGGATGACTACGATCAAAGACTATGTGCTACAGGAAGTTCTTCCCGAACAAAGAAATGAAAAGCGACAAATCTTTTGCAAAGCTTCATGGTATATCATGCAAGAAGGAATTATGTACATGAAAGGTTTCTATGTTCCCCTACTCCGGTGTGTGGCTCATGTTGAGATAAAACGTGCCCTAAAAGAAGTTCATGAAGAGGAATGTAGCGATCACAATGGGAGGACAACTCTGGCAAATAAAATACTCCGGTACAGGTATTATTGGCCAATCGTAAATCGAAACGCCACTGACTATGTAAGACGGTGTGATAAACGCCAAATATATGCAAAAGTTCCAAGAGCTCCGTCGACGGAAATCACGCAAATGGTCAGCCCATGGTCGTTGGCCATATAGGGTATAGACATTATCGGGTCCTTACTGATGTCTAAAAGTGGCGCAAAGTACGCTGTCATCGCAGTTGATTACTTCACCAAATGAGCCAAAGCAGAACCTTTAGCCACGATCACAACCAAGAAGTAATTAACTTTATTGTCTGAAACATCATATGTCGTTTCGGTCTAGCATGAACTATTATAATAGATAATGGAAGTCAATTGGGCAGTGCCAAATTCAAAGACTACTGTCCGAGGTATCGTATTGAAAAGAGGTTTGCGGTGGTCGCTCACCCTCAAGCAAATGAATAGGTTGAAGCTGTAAACAAAGTCATAAAGTCCATTCTGAAGAAGCGATTGGAAAAGGCTAGAGGCATTTGGGTGGATGAACTCTCTACAACACTATGGGCTTACAGGACCACCCATAAATCCATGACTGGCCATACTCCATTTGCCCATGCTTACGGTTCCAAAGTCGTCATTCCTGTTGGGCTCCAAGTTCCTTCTCAGTGAGTGACTTACTACGATCCCAAAGTGAATAATGATCTCCTATTGGAATCTCTCGATTTTATAGATGAGAAACACGAGGAAGCTAATATGAGTGCAGCTGCGCATTGACATTGAGTTGCCCGATATTACAACATTAAAGTTCGAGCTAGAACCTTTGAAATCGGCGATCTCGTCCTGAAACGGGTTTTTCCTACCCCATTGCATATGAGTCCAATCTGGGAAGGACCATATGTCATTGAACATAGGCTTGGAGAGGGAACTTTCAAGCTAGCAACTGTTGATGGCATCACACTTCCAAGGGCATGGAATAGCGAGCATATACAACACTATTTCACTTAGTTTATTTCCTTTTCATTTCAGTTGTATTTGTTTTCAAAATTTGCTTTAGTGTTTGATTTTCTAGATATGTAATAAGATAGATTACGTCATTCTTTTCCATTTAGCAATTAAATTCTTGGACTCCCTTTGTATTAATGTCTACCATAGCATTGTGTTTCTGTTACACGACGAAACTAAAACAAAATTAGAGCAATCATGACACAACAGATCGCTCGCTGAATAAAACCCCCGGTCCTCGGGGGCAAATTAATCGATTATGGAGAGTATGATCTGACTGCTCTTCGAAATAACTCCAAGTCCCTAAAGTGTGGATTGGAGTATAAACATAAATCGGGTGTGATTTGACCACCCATAAAATAACTCCAAGTCCTTAGAGTGTGAATTGTAGTATAAACATAAATTGGGTGTGATTCGACCACCCGTAAAATGACTCTAAATCTCCAGAGTGCAGATTGGAGTATAAACATAAATCGAGTGTGAATCGACCACCCATGAAATAACTCTAAGTCCCCAAAGTGCGGACTAGAATCTAAACATAAATTGGGTGTGGTTCGACCACCCATCAACTAATTCTTATCCCCGGAGTATAGATATGAGTATAAACAAATAGATGAGTGCGGTTCGACCGCTCACTATTGCATTAACTCTGGACTGCAAACGACAGAAGGAGTGAACCCTTGCTATGGATGGAGTTATACCATCCACCACCTAACTCAGCTAACCCGAGAATGGGGGTAAGAGTACAGTTACTCAAACCACTGAGTTCGACAAGCGCAACGTTAAGGCTTGATTCTAGTGTTTGATATGACTCGAGGCAATGATCTCAGGGAGGCCTTGGGATGGATAAATCAGATCGATATCCGATCCGACGAGCAACGAATCAAAAATACATAAAATGAAAAATGTGATAGCTCAAACATTTAAACAAGTGTATACAAGAACCATACACAAAAATGAAAGAATTTTTATTTACACTAAACTTGTTATACATAATACAAGTTTATCCAAAATGAAAAATAAAAGTGGGGATCATACCCAAACAAACATGACGGATGAAAGGAAAAAGTAGACATCCAAGCTATTTACATATCACTCCAACCCAAAGATTATTTCTTAGATTTTCTATCTTTTCTTTGATTCTTTGGAGTGGATCCTTCCGAACTACCGCCTGACCCCCTCTCCGACCTTTTTTCGCCTTGTCTTCTCTTCGAAGAAGCATCTTCATTTTTATGGATCGAGGCAGTATCATCTTTAAAAATAGGAGGGATCGAGGCACTCTCAGCAACAAAAGTAGAAGGGATATCATCCCGATGAATTGTCCCGGCAGGAGGGACCATCTGGAGTGGGGGTTCATTGAAGTCCAAATCCACAAGCTCAGTTTTTGCTTTCTTTTTCAACAATTCTTCCCTCTCAACGTGCTCTTTCATATTGAGCTCGTCAGTGGGGTTGGAAGAGTCCGTAATCACAACATCTTGATCAAAATGAATTTTGGTGAGGATCACTCCCTTCCTTGAATAATGCCTCCATGAATTGATCATCAATAACAAGGGCTTCTTCTTGAGCACCCTGAGCAGCGGTGGAAGTTGTAACTTTGATGGATTCTATCATGACCACTTGCGATTCCGATTGAGGCTCTTGTGAGGGAAGAGGAGCGGCACCTAACAGATTCAAAGCTAAGAAAAAATAGACGAAAAAATTAGAAATATCAACTGATAACACCCCAACTTTTTGATAAACAGGAAACATTGACGAAATACCTTCCTCGGTGTGGCTCCCAGGTTGAGCTGAAACATTCTCAGAACTACGTTCAGGAATTGGAGAAAGCTGTGGCTTGTCTGGATCGTACCCGGGGATGGTTGAAGGGCTTGCTGTGGAGATAGGGATGACCAGGGGTGCTAGGGGCAATTTAGTTGTAATATTGAGTTGTGCCGACCAGGATCCTTCACCCACTTCATGTGAAGAAGCAGTAGCAGATTCTTTTTGGAGTGTAAGCTGGATATCATGCAATGTTTTGGGTTCATCGCCCAATAGCATTTCATTTTCAAGTCTAGACAGATCGATGTCCTCCAAATTAAGAAGTTTCTTTTCTTCCGCAACAAGAAATTCCCATGCGCACCAGAACTAGTAGGAATAGTCATCACCAAGCCATGTTAAATTTATATGCTTGAGAGCGTTGGCGTTGTAAAGAATGAGAAGTGGGTCAAGCTCATTCATTATCTCCTCCTTAACCTTGTCCTTGGTAGTTTTTGCTTCGCGATGAATAAGTGCATCGACATTTTTGGCCCTTTCAATAGTCGTTTCTCTCTCAAGTATGACATTTACCAGATTGTCACAAGCATCTTGAGTGATTTTCTGGGCATCATCTTTTTCCTTATTTGCATACTCGAGCTTAGCCTTGAGATCTGCTATCTCCTTTAAGGTTGCGGATTCATTACTTTGAGTTGTATCCCGCTCAAGTGCTATTCCTTGATTTCGATGATGCAACACATGAACCATATCAAAATGACTGGATTTCATTTCCTCCATGGATTTCAAAGCAGCATTAGCTCTTCCCTCGACTTCTGTTAGGGAGGCCCTAGAAGCCTCTAGCTTGTTTGTCAAAGTGTCGATAATTCTTTTGTCTTGACCTTTCTGGCGTTTTAGCTTTTCACTTTCCGTCGCACGCTCGAAGGAGACTTTTGACATTTTCTCTGCTGCCTTCATCCATTCGTGATACTGCATGTGGATCTCAGTGACACAGTCAATAATCTTTTTCTGAACATGGTCTAGAACCCTCTTCAAGTTGGGAGGAAAATAGAACCCTTCAAAACATAAGTTTGAATATTCTTCATGAAGCTGTGCCATATGAGCATTTGGATTGATCGTAGGATCTTCAGTAGTAGCTTCAACTTTAGTACTTTCCTTGCCCGACCTTTGTGTAGCAGCATGTTCACTATAGCGACGATGATTGCTCGGTCTGCTGAAATTGAGAGGAAACCAAAGGCTGTGAAGGCACAGCAGCGGGAGGAGGACTACGAAAAGGATCGATAGGTTGGTCCCTGCGATCAGTTGGCTTCTCGGGACCCTTTGAAGGAGAGGATCTCGATCGATGTTTATCTTGGGGTGGCTTATCCCTATCGCCTCTGTCTTGATGACCACGGTCCCGAGTAGGGTGATAACTGGTATCATAATACTCTCGACTACCACCTTGATGGTAAGAGCCAGAGCACGAACCAGAGAAATGGCGGTGAATATCCCGAAGGGAATTAAACATGTTCCATTTCTTCACCATTATTTCTGCAAAGGAAAATAGAAAATCAATCAACTTTAAGTATTAAAAAGCATTAGTCAAGCATAATGCAAGGTTGAGGGGTGCAAGTGTATGCAAGTATCCTTATGTAACCCCCCCCCCCCCCGCCAAACCAAGTGCAAGAGCTTTGCTCATTGGTGTAACTTCTCCTCTAGAAGTTGGAATCTCAGTGCCAATTCTGGTGGGAGATTCTGACCCTTCGATGCTCACATCGGTAAAATGAAAAGCTTCAAGGTCAGGCAG
Organism: Allium fistulosum; assembly: GCA_030737815.1. Taxonomy (NCBI): domain Eukaryota; kingdom Viridiplantae; phylum Streptophyta; class Magnoliopsida; order Asparagales; family Amaryllidaceae; genus Allium; species Allium fistulosum. The sequence goes on along the minus strand of CM060902.1, from coordinate 788,716,186 downwards.
AATCGGTAGGCCAGACAAAGCATCGGGTGGTAAACTTGAATGCTCTAATGGTTGAAAAAAAGATTCATCTTGAAAATTCTTAGGAGCCATCAATGACTTGGATTGATCAAAGAGACGACTTTTTGGAAATTTATGTACAAATCTTTTCTTCTTTATTCTATCAGGAACCGAGGGTTATGAGGTTTGTGAGCATCCGAGATCATCACCAAGACTGGATTCGTTACCACTATGACCAGGTACATCCCCTTTATATCCTTCGGCGTCAATACCAGTGAATTCCTAAGCACTCATGACTGGGGGCACCATAGAATCAACTCAATTGTCCCTTTGACTGTCTGTAGCCCATGGTCTTATCCCTGTAGTTTGGGCGACTTTGGTTAGCCCTATGCTAAGGCCCTCTTCCATCAAACAAAAAGTAACGAGACGTTCGTCCGTAAGCAAATATTCGATGTTCTTGTCCTCAGGTGGTGCATTTTTCAGAGTTGTGACCGCCTCTTCATAAATATTGCTGCTAGGCCGGGTGACGATACCTGTAAAGGAGTAATGTATCAGGAATACGACCTAAATATCGTCTTTCCATGCTAATGTAAAAGTAGTGGATAACACTTACGTCTTTCCAGCCATTGTCGAGCAAAACCAAGCGGACAACGAACGAAGAACCACTCACTTTCAAAGGCGCTTAATTTGTTCTGTGCGCCAGTTAGAATCTGGCACCTCTTCGCCGACTCAAGAAATGTAAACGAAAGACTCCATGTCCGTCGCTTGAAAGTGAATATGAATCGGATGTCATCGATGGTTGGAGGATGGTGTAGGAACTCTATAAATACCATATAAGTGCAGTTGAGAAGAGCATAGCCATTTGGGTGACGCTGTACTAGAGTTATCCTTAAATAATGAAGAATTTCCCGAATGTATGAATTAAATGATGGGATGCATCCGGCCCAGCACATGAACTTGTTGCACACTGTATATCCTTTTGGGGGTCTATGAGCCCTATCATCTAGCGATGGAACTAACACATCGTCAAAAGGAATCCCGTGCCTTACGCAGATTCGGCGAAGAGAATCTTCCTTAATTTTAGAGGCTAACAAATCAGCAGGGTTCTCTAGAATAACTGCGTCCTCTAGAGAGTCAGGAGCAGGATCGATAACCTCCGGTGGAAGGACGGGACCTGCTTCAGAATGATCAAATTGAGGGCCCAGGCTTTTCGGTTGTTCCGAATGATGACTAGAGGACGGACTGTCAGATTCGGTTGCAGAACTTGATTCCACGTTAGGGTTACCCTATGGAGAAGATGATCCATCTGGCATAGCGCAAGATGCCCAGAACGTCTAGAACCCATTGCTATTAAACTTAGTAAAAATCATGGTTATATAAAGTAACTTGTACCTCCCAGTGCATAGTGGGTGATAGTGTGGTGCGGTAAAGTGCTATACAATATAGTAATAAGTTGTATGAAACTAAAGGCGGTAAAGACGAAGAGACATCGGGGTTCAACCGGAGAGACCGTTATTCCTTACCGTCTCAACCGTTTCTTTGTGTCATTGGGAAATGATGCAGTTTGAGTTTCACGATTGATCGTCAGCAAGCAAAGTTCGATTTTTATTTAAGTCGTTGAGGAGCTTCAAGAGAGTAATCAAAGGCATTGGTTTGTGTCGTATTTCTATGGTCATTTGTTACCGAATATGCAGTTCAAGAAAGTCATATGCAAGTCATATGCAAGTTCAAATGTCCGTTCAATTATGTAAGATCGAAGCTCATCATTTAGTTCAAGTTCACTTATTTAAGTTCCAATTTTAAAGTTCATCTGTTGACAACCGATCGTTCCCCAAACAAGGTCGATCGTTTATAAAAACACTCCCACCAATCGTTTTCCTTAATGCCTCATTACCAATCGTTCCCCTAGACAACATTTACCGATCGTTCACAGTTAGCCGTGGTCATTGATCGTTCTCCTTAGCCTTCAATGACAATCGTTGTCTCCATGCCATCAACCGTTCGTCCCACTCTACCTTGTCCACCTCAAAAGCCTTCAACTCCAAAACATTGCTGATCATTTGTAGACAATCATTAAACACTCAAGCCTCAACATCCCAAAGTTTTGTCGATTGTCCAAGAACGATCGTGATGGATCGATCGAACAACTTCCCCAACTCCACTGCTTCATCCTCCTCAACAAATGATCGATTAAGGTCATAATCTCCTTCAATTTTCATCTCCTCCAATCTTCAACCGATCCACGGTTTAATTCTAACATCAAGAAATTGATGAAACTCAAAGTCTCATGCTCTATCATAAAGCAAATTCGAATCTAGCTACCAAAGGTTGAATCTGGAAAGGGAAGTGAGTTCGAATTCGAAACAAGGTAAGATCTGGAGGAGCACTTGAATGGTGATTAACTCAAAGAGATGCGGCTTAGTTTTAGGAAAATCGAATCGTTTCTTTAATCGGTAAGGAGAGGAAGTGGAGAATTTTGTGTTTATTCTCAGCTGGAAAAGATACGAAATGATGGAAGAAGAAGAAATAGTTAAGTACAGGTGCTTATATAGGAAGGTTGAATGCCGATCGTTCATGGCCCAAAGTGATACTGACCGTTTCGAGATAGAAAGTTTATATTGATCGTTTAATAACCAAGCTAGATGCCGATCATTTCAGAGCAAGGGTTTTAAACCGATCGTTCTATAACTAGGAATGATCCAGAATTTCTTCCTATCAAGTAAATGGTCGGTGAATATATATATATATATATGTGTGTGTGTGTGTGTGTGTGTGTGTGTATGTATATAATAAAAAGGGAGAATAAAAATAAGGAAATAATGATCGGCAGTGAACGTTTTTGTGAGATATATATGTAAATAAGAATAACGATCGATAGAGATTGTTTATAAAAATTTCAAAACTTGACAACGTCCCGCGAACGTGTAACCGTGATCGGGAGTCAAGTGCAAACATGTATACGTGCTAGTATGAGTCTTAGAATCTAATTTTTGAAATCGACAAAATTGAATGATCATCTGGGATCGACCGGAGAAAAATTAAAACCAAGTTACTAAAGCTTAGAAATTACCAAAAACAAAGTAGGATGATCACTAACAAGTTGTGATCCCATATTTATACTATTGGAAATCGACAAATCATCCTGACGAATAAGGAAAATATGACCCTCGACAAGAAAACAACTCAATGGAAGGATAACGACTATTCGATGAACCGGATGGATTTCTTTTCGACGATTCTAGCTTGCGACGATTCAAAGCCCCTCATGTTCGAAACAAGGCATACTTTGGTGGGAAAATGTTATCCTGCCTTTTGGAAAGGCCGTGATATCATCGACTTGGCTAGGAACGGATGGTTATCAACCTTAGGAATTAATTATATACAATACTATGGACAATGGTCGGACAGATTCGGACCAGGTCTCAATCGAGGTGTAATCAGCATGGAGTGACTGGCATAGCCCTGTGAAGTTATATTTCAAATTTGGAGTCGATCGAAGTTCGTATGCTCGAGTTACGGAAAAAGCAAGGATTTATGTGGATCGATCGGGAATGATCCATAAAACAGCTCTAATCAGCGGAGATCGATCGATATCTTAAAATCCACAAGGCCAATTCACTTGAAACTTTCAGAGCATCAGTATATTGAAGAGTGGAGCCCATAGAAATGATCGTGCATCAAGATCTTGAGATATGAAGATGGCCGATCGTTTTAGGCCGATCGTAATTGGTCGATCCTTCATAACGATGGGTGAACGTTCCAAGTGTAGCAAAGGTTGATCCATATCTCGTAATCTACAACTCAGATTGACTTCATATTTTAGGGAAAAGTTAAAGAGGCATATGGGACCCCCCCAAAAAAGATCGCACGTAAATTGGAGACAAAAATAACGATCGGCTAAACTTTGGCCGATCATTCCAGGATATCAAGTTAGGGCCACTGATCGTTATGGTGGGCCCCTATGGACCTAGAGAGCCTTCTGCCAAAATCTTAGTGTAATATCTCATCATCTCCCCCTATAAATACAGGCCTTATGGTTCATTTGGATGATCCTTACGCTGCTGGTTACTCTAGACTCCATTGTAATCAAGTGTATGTTATTCACTACTCTGTAATCATATTAAAAAATGATTAATAAAGGATAATCTTAAAAGTGGACTTAGGCACACAACGCCGAATCACTATAAATCTTTGTGTCTCTAATTACTGCTTATTCTATGTTACATGTTGATTTATCTACTCACTTTAATTTTTTTTGCTTTACTTACTTCTCTACAAAAACTATTCTTGGGTGTTTGTGACCAATTTAGTTGCAAACACGGATTAACACAGAAGATAAGCCTATAAACTTGTCAAAGTAAGAGTTATATACTTTCGAATAGTAACTAGTCGAGTATTGACAATACGTCCCATGCCGCACAGGTTTACTCGAATATTTACTACAAGTTAGTAAACTTTATTCGAGAATAAATAGTGATTCAATCAAATAAGTCCAGGAATTAACTGATGAAGTAAACGCAAGCGTTATATACTGCTCATTTTACTAAATCATTTAATTGAATTCCTCACCCGAATGAAATAATAGTTTATATATTAAAACCAGTTTTGGAGGTCCTTTTTAAAATATTTGTTTAGAAAATTGAGTTGATAATCATTGAAATGAGATTTCTTTACAATAAATAAAAGTACACATTATATTTTAAAATAGGATATTGAAATTAAATTGGTTTGTAAACAAATTTCACTGAAATTCTTTTTAGAAACTTCATGAAATATATATATTTATATATAAAATGGACCTTAATTAAAACACAAAAATGTCACAAAATAAATTCATTAAAGTAAAGAATTTAAATCCCGGTAATTTAGAAGAATTTAGAAGCATCAAACTGATCAAAACAGAGCAACAAACCAAACAAGACAGGGCAAAACAAGGCAGGGGCAAGGTCAAGGAGAGGAGCAACTACTTGGAGCATGCACTGCTCCAGGTTCTGGACCGGTCCTATACGATCGGTCGACTGGTGGTAAGACCTGGAGCGTGCAGGCTCCAAGTTTTGGATCCCCACCGATATCGTTTGCTTCGACATGATTTCTTTGATATTTGGCGATAAATATTGACTGTTAATAACCAAATACTTGCATGCACACAACTAATAATTGATAGAGCAAATAAATAAGGTAGACGCAATTGATTTCAATAGACAGAGATGAGCTACTAATAGAGAAAAAAACAACAGAGAAACAAACAACATATAGAATATAGAATTGAGATCAAATTCAAACCATTTCCTCAACCATTCAAGCAATTACTCACACACATATGAAATAGAACTAGCTTTGTGAGATTATTCACCTTATGGCTAAGAAATGAGTTGTTTACTACTACGAGCCTCTTTGCTTAACTCCTCTCAGCTGTTGATCCTATAAATCTTAGAAATTGACCCAAAACTTATTTCAATTGCAAGGAGAAAATTGAAATTGAAGAACTATAAGATGTATCAAAGATCAGTATAGATTACCTGATAATATATACTCCAAAAATTAGAGATTTTCACTTTTAGTTGGTTAATTTGGGGGAACAATGCACTAGGGTTTTGAGAAAGAGGGAAGAGATAGTCTTTACTGTAAACTTTCCGGTTACTGTCAAAATGGGAAGTAAGTAGACAGTGAACGTACAGGTTATAATTTCTCACTTATTAACTTAGTTATCTTAATTCTATTTGGGCCAAGGATTAAATATAACCCAACTAAAGAAATCAAGTTTTATTTTATTCTAAATACAAAAGAAAATGCTCTTTATAAACATTTTTTTAAGATATGAATTGATTTCACAAATTAACTTCATTTTTATAAAATCAATACTAGTATATTTATTACATTTCATTTGTAACAAATGAAATACATTCACAACTCAACTTTTAATAATAAAATCATTCTTATCATTCTTAATTAATTGGAAATAATTAGCCCATTAAGTTGTAAATCTCCATTTAAACAAGAAATCATAAATACATTAAATTTAATATATTCTCATTAATTTAATTTCCCATTTTCTTTTACTATTAAATAAAAGAATTAAACCACAAAGAAATAATGTTTCACTTAAATTTCCCTAACTTTTATTTTCCACTTAATTTTTTTATATATGTACTCCTTCCATTTTACACTACAACAAAAACACTTTTTTTACAACTTTTGTACAATAAACGTTTTAAAAGTTCCCATTTTACAACGTTTTTAAAAAAAAAGTTGTAAAAACCTTCGTTTTTACAACGTTCTTTAGTAAAAGGTTGTAAAATAGAACTTTTTACAACGTTTTATTAAACAACGTAAAAACTTAACTTTTTACAACTTTTATTCATAAACATTGTCATATTACTCTTTTAACAACTATTTTAAAATTGTTGTAAAAACAATGTTTTTTTAAACTAGATAGTAATTTACTACAACTTCTTTTAAAAGTAGTTTTACTCATAGATTTATGTTAAACTTTTTGAATCTTTTTAGTGTTGCTTAAAATATTATAATAATTTATAATTTATAATTAATAACAAATATTTAATGCTTACTTAAATAATTTATAAATGGTAATTTATAATTAATAATTTATAAATGATAATTTAGATGGGTTAATTATTTATAATTAATAACTAATGATTATTAATATATAATTTATAATTACTAAATTGTTAGCTATAATCAGTAATTATTTTTATATTTAATAATTTATTATATTTAGTTATTAATAATTATTAAATTATAGTTAATAATTTATACTCTAAAATATCGCTCCTTGGAAGTTTTCGTAACTACTAAAAGAAAAAACGAGCACTACAAGAAATGCTGAAAATAGCGGCGGAATTTTCCATTTACTACATTTGCGATGGATTTTCGAGCAATTTATAAGGGATAATTTTAATTTTTTCTATCTCAAATTCTTTTGTATTATCACCGTCCACTTATCATATTCACTACTGAACCATTGCAAATTGCATTAATTTACTAACAGAAATTTTTTGATACTAATTTTTGTTGCAAATTGAGACAGATTAACGACTTCGAAGCTATTTTTTGATGTTCTAATAATATTTATTTATAATTAGTAAACCATGCTTGTACTTAGAACCATTTTCTACTCTAGAACCATAAATTCCAAATCGTTCACCCTAATTCATACCAAAAGCCACATCTAACCAACATGGCACCTTGTTAGCTCTATTGCGCACGCCATACACGACTCTCGACCACTACCCACGTCGTTTGCCACTATCACTGTAACATCTCGGTATAGAGTTAAATAAAAATAAACACAATATAAAATATTTTGGATTTTTGAATTGGTATTTTGATAATTTAAATGGATATTTGGATTTAAAATGGATTTAAATTGTGGGAATATTTCAAAAGGGATAAAGAGCAAAAATATTTGGTAAATGAAAGAAAAGAATATTTTGGGAATTTTTATTGAATTTAATCCAATTGAGTTGATATTTGGATTTATATTGGGCCAAAAATAAGAATAGTGATTTAAAATTCGAATTTGAAAGTTTAACTGTGTTTTATGAATCTAAACATCATTTATAAATTTATTTTGGTGAAATAAATGATATTGTGAATTTTGAATTATTTTAAGAAATAAACAATTATTTTCAAATTGTTACAAAGATATAAGTGTGAAATTTTTGTGGTGACTTTAAATTTAAAAGGCAAAATAATTTTGAATTGAATTTAAATTATGATTTTCTTTGCATTTGGAAGAAGAGAGATTAATTCATTTTGTTATTGGACCTAAATACTCTAAAGCCCTAACCTAAACCCTAGTTTCTCATCCTTATCTCATCTTTGTACAGCCCCCGTTCTACCTAATTAGGACCCAAACCCGCTTTATTTCCTAGGGTTTCACTTTTACAAAAACAACGTAGCCTATCATCATTAATTAATTAATTTCACGTTTTCTTCATCTACCATGGCCATCATTGCTTCTTCCTTTTTCTCCTTCGAATTATAAAATAAAATAAAAGAAGAAGGGAGTAATCAAAGCATAAATGAAGGAAGCTACTGCAAGTGTGGTAATTTATATTATCTTCTATATGTCTTAATTTTGATTCAGTTTTTTTTGGTTTTTTTATTTTTTTAGTTTGAATCAAGCAACAAAACAAAATTTCTAGGAAATATTTGTAGAATTTCAATAAATATTGTTTCGCGACTTCGATTTCGTTATGTTTATTTTGTTAATTTAGTCGCGATTTCGGTTTTTAGTTTGTTTTGTCAAAAATTTGATCATGCTTAGAACAGTAACAACACTTATGATGCTGCAAAGTCAAAAGCAAACCAAAATATATTCAAAATGCAATGTTATTTGATAGTGGATATATTGAAAATGCAATGTTTTGAGCCCTTTTGAAGTTTATTTTTTTTAGACCATGTATTATATGTGATAGATTTCTTATTGTTGGAACTGCTCATATTTTATGCATAACTGTAAAAGATCTGAAAAACTTTCTATATATGCAAGAGAAGAGACAGTAGATTTGAAAGTGAAATTTATTGACTGAAAGAGTTTAATGTACAACAATACAACTTAAGAAGATCACATGCTAAATAAATAACAACTATCCCACTACTAACATCTAACAACAGCAAAATTCATCACATTATTTTAAGGAGAATAGGTCATACACATGTCACGTTTATGGACTAAGACAACTTTGATTAAACTGCAAAATACAACTACTTAACATTCTCCTTAAATATAATGTCATGAAGACATCAGTGTATATGTGCAACTCCAACCCTTTTCATGCTAATTTGCAACAACTTCTTTCGAAGAGCATATTCGAATAAACCTCCAAGTTTTTAAAATGCAGTAAGCTTAGAAGTTTTTGCCAAGGTATCAGCCCATTTACAAAATACTAAATCAATAATACTATCCTTACATTGACATATCACTTATATTCAGAATCTAGTGTAACATCTTTGACTGAGTTTGAAAACCGAGTTTTTTCCTTATTGATTGGACTTTAATTTTCAAGAATATTTTACTATGAAATATTTGAGGTGGAATTGATATTTTGTTATGCTTCATTTGAGATGTTCTAGACAATTTTTTTATATGAGTTACGTAGAGTTTGTTGGATTTTATGTAAATACTAATTGGTTCTTTGTATCATATTTTAGTTTCATTATGTTTATAATGACATATATTCTTTTAACACTATATCTTGTTTCATTTTAATAGTACATCACGTTTATAGTTTTATTCTATTCTTATGATTGAGTATATCATGCTCATTTAATAGTATATTATTTAGCACTATATCATATTTCAGTTTAAGCATACATATTTATAATTTCCTTTTGTTCTTGTAATCTATAAGCATCAGGTGAAGGATTAATATAATGTTTGCTTAAGCATACATGTTTATACTTCTTCATATTTAGCTGTCAAAACTATTATTTTTCTTTATACAATGTGCTGTTGTGAGCACTCTGTTATTTCTTTTAACTACATATTTTTTGTAGAATTTTATTTGGGGATATATTCACTTCTTAAGAAAATTTAATAAGTCAACAAGTTTCAACTAACTAGTTTAACAAGAAAATTACATAGAGCAGATACCTTTTTGTGTAAGTTACATAAACAAGCAAATTTAACAAGTCAGCACGTTTAAACATTAAACTTTAGTCTTTAATAGTATTTTATATATTTTGTTTAGCAAGAGTGATTAGTCTTGCATTTTATCTATATTATAGAATTGATATTTTGTTATGCTTCATTTGAGATGTTCTAGACAATTTTTTTATATGAGATATGAGTTATGTAGAGTTTGTTGGATTTTACGTAAACACTAATTGGTCATATGTACCATATTTCAGTTTCATTATGTTTATAATGATATATATTATTTTAACATTATATCATGTTTCAATTTAATAGTCAATCATGTTTATAGTTTTATTTTGTTCTTATGATTAAGTATATCATGCTCATTTAATAGTATAATATTTAGCACTGTATCATATTTCAGTTTAAGCATACATGTTTACAATTTCCTTTGTTCTTATAATATATAAGCATCAGGTTAAGGATTAATATAATGTATGTTTAAGCATACATGTTTATACTTCTTCGTATTTAGCTGTCAAAACTGTTATTTCTACAAAAATATGATCGATATGTTACATGCCGACAAATAAAAAGAAAACAGTAGTTGTTTTTGTACATCAAGTAAGAGTAAGACATCGTGTTAGTAGACATTTGTTTTATTTTCTTAAAAGGAAATGCCAGCTGCTTACCTACTTTCCCAACATATTGCAACTTTATCATACTGATACGTGGTCAATGTTCCTACGATCAAAAAGCAAATCTGGCATATCATGTTAATAATTTACATGATGCAACTTTGAAGTTCTAGTATATGAATGAGCTGAGATCCTCTGTTCCCAAACTCTTCTATCTCCATAGAATCTCAACCATTCATTTTATTGATTTGATTAATTTATCAGATTAACTAATTGACAATGAACAATGGATATTTTATGTGGCCGGGGCACATGAGACCGGGGCAGTGGTATATCATGTAAATTTGATGTGGTGGGAGAAAAGAACCCCAAAAGTTATGTCATGGTCTGACAATATTCTTACTGTAGTCCCAAGAATAGGCTTATAATTTGGAAAAAATTGTCACTCTTTTATCTTTTATTATTCAGATCAGACTTACAAAAATGATTTTTTATTTGTTTGCTTATTTAGGAATACGAACTTCCTGGATCAGAAAGAAATAGTCCCAACAGATCTAGGACAGGCAACACCAACAACAACATAACAGTAAGGAGCAGAATCAATCCCTCATCCCTAATCCAAAATGAACAACTTCCAGGTAGTGTGTTGCAAGCACGTGCTAGGCTTCTAGAGAGACTCCATAACATCCATACCCCTGAGAACAGGTGTTTTTTTATTTTCTCCCAAACATATACTTCGAAGCATTATCATCAAAAATCTTTTGATTTAAATCCAATTTCAAATCGGATCTCTCACATTACAAGTCGGTTTACATTCCGATTCAAACTTAGTTAAAATCGAAATTTTGATAAATCATTCAATACATGTTGATATATCCGGTATATTTATTTGGATTCACAATTACAACTCAAATATTTTTTCTAAAAAGGAACAGGTTATAAATTTGAGTTTCAGGTTTACATATAGAAGTTCAAACATCAAAATCAATTTCATAATGTAAACAAACTTATAAATGTTGATCTTTAGAACCTTTGATTTTGGATTTGGATCTCGTTTTGATTATGAAGAAATAATATATTCTTAGTAGAACCTCAATACTAAGATTATGAAGAAACATATAGGGAATATAATGATAAGAGTAACAATAACATGTTATTTATACAGAAATATTGATACCCGACTTTTACGATTTCAAAGGCTCAAAACCTATGTATGAATAACATGCCATTGTAAATATTACTCTTCTCTCCTATTATTTCTTCATAACCCCAACATTGAGGTTCCCGATTAAATAAACCTTCCACACAAGCTCTTTGTTAACAAAAAATGAGAGTAAATTATTCACTTGCTGCAAAAGTAAACCTTCACAAGCTTGGTATGCGCTTTAATAAACATTGACTTTATGGACGTATTTTAATAAAAAATATTTTTATGTACAATTTATTTTTGTTCCATGTTGCCAACAAGTACAATTTTATCGTCTAGGGTAACCTAATGTTTTGGACCTGCCTTAACTCGAGAAAGTCTCTCTCTAGTTTGGTTATTTATTCGAAGACATATTAACTCCATTATGTTATATAACATCTTTATAACTTGAACATGATGTTGTCTCATTAGGTTCAAACATTAGAGGGCTTTTATCAAGATGAACAAAACATGGGTTAATATACCAAGGTTTTATAAATTTTCTTATTAGTTTCATGGTTAGAACTCTTAAGGCTTGATTAATGATGCATGTAGATTTTCTACAGAATGACAGAAGGATACAGGAAAGCGGTTCGAAATTTCGTATATAGTAATGCTGAAAGCGAAGGGAATCCAGAAAAGATTATTTGCCCTTGCTCTAAATGTAGGAATCTTATTAGACATTCGCCAAGGGATGTTGTATCACATATGGTTATTTTTGGAGTTGACCCAACATATGATGTATGGATATTTCATGGGGAAGCACGTCCCTTAAAAAATGTAGTTGACGAAGAGACAAATACATATAGGATGTACTTAGATGCACAAATTGGTGACGACGAGATAGAAGATCATATTAATAAGATACATTGCAAAGGTTTAAGGAAACGTTGGAAGATGTTGAAATTCCTCTATACCCTGGTTGTGAAAGCTATACAAAGTTGTCGGCAACAATTCTTCTTTTCAAACATAAAGCTCGAAACGGTATATCTGACACAGCATTTACGAAACTTCTTAAACTCCTTCGGGATATGTTGCCCAAGGAAAACACACTTCCTGATTCAACTTATGCAACAAAGAAGTTGCTTAAATCATTTGGTTTGGGATATAAGCTGATACATGCATCTGCAAACGATTATTGTCTATTTAGAAAAGAGCTTGTAAATAACGATACTTGTCCTACATGTGGCAAGTCTCATTGGAAAGTGAATAAAGCGAAGGAAGATGGAAAGCAACCAAAAATACCAATGAAGGTTTGGAGATACTTTCCAATCATACCGAGGCTGAAAAGAATGTTTAGGTCCCAGAAGCAGCAAAACAATTAAGATGGCATAATAGTTATAAGAGCGAGGATTGTAAATTGCAACATCCAGTATATTCTTCTCAATGGGCCACAATTGATAGAATGTATCCTTCCTGTGCTTTCGATCCATGAAATTTAAGGCTTGGTCTTGCAACAGATGGATTTAATCCCTTTGGTGATTGTAACTCTACATATAGTTGTTGGACAGTGTTTCTTGTTGCTAACAACTTTCCTCCATAGTTATGTATGCAAAAAGATAATATAATGCTATCTTTGTTAAAGCCTGGACCACGATAACCAGGAAATGATATTGATGTGTATTTGAAACCACTTATTGAAGATTTGAGAAAACAGGTCCCTTCAACTGTACCCCTGCTCCACTATTTATAGACGAAGACAGGCTAGATCCTTGCATATGCCCACGACCTAGACAACTCGGCCCACAAGTGATGCCCCAGGTCGACTGACCCAGGTACATCGAGCCACTCTTAGCTGAACCGTAGGTCCCCTGAGGATGACTCGAAGCACCTTCTCAAATGACTTGAAGCAAGTGGTGATGTGACTTGAAGCATAGAAGCGTCGACCGTACCCCTCATGGTAACTCGTTGTCTTCTCTGATGCATACCGAACCAAGTATGCCGAACCATGTACGACTGAGCCACATTAGCTCTCTCATCATGACCGATCAATGTATGTCGAACCACGTACGACCGAACCACCATACCTCTCTCACCCTGACCGATCGACGCATGCCAAACCACGTACGACCGAGCCACATTAGCTCTCTCACCATGACTGATCGATGTATGCCAAACCATGTACGACCGAACCACCTTAGCTCTCTCACCCTGACCGATCGACGCATGCCAAACCACGTACGATCGACCCACATTAGCTCTCCAAGGCCGAACCGCTAAAAGCCGACCCACATGAATCGATTCCTTCGAGGCCAATCCCAAATGACCGAACCATCAACACTGATCCTATCCAAGCTGAACCTTACTCAAACTCCCACTATTACCGACCTGCTTATGCCGAACCACTCTGACCAAACCAAGGTGGCCGACCCAACCTAGTTCACCGAAAACGATCCACTCTGCCGACCCCATATTCTCATGAGTGATTGTAAATGACCGATCATATATAACCGACCAAGAATATCCGATCCTCACTTTAAGTGCTGACCCAATGTTTTTTGGTGACTCCATCACCCAATGCCGACCCATCATTCATTACACATCGTCACCTATTCATCGAGTCCAACTTGGATGACCAACACTTGACGCTACGCCTACTCACGCTCAATTATAACTTTTGCAGCCATCGTCTTGTAGCCAGGCCAAGGTGTCGGGTAACACCGTCTCATAGACATTTTGGCATTGAAATACTTAGTGTTTCAATCCCCTTTTTGAAGCCATAAAACTTTACTTTGTTGCTTCATAAATTCATGATGTTGACTAATCTGATCATTTAGTTTCTGGCTCAAATAGTACATATTTTCATAAATCAGAAAGTTTTCCGCATCTTGGTCCAGTTGATGGAAAGTTGAGTCAAATTCTATTTGTAATGTCGTAATGGTGTTGTCAGCTGCTCTTGATCTATTCCATGCTTTCAATTCTGGTTTCACCTTTTTAAGTTTGTGAATCAGTCTGTATGTTGGTGATCCCCATGTAGTGGCAGATAACCCTCTCTCTATACAGTGAACATACCCTGCCATATAGCACCAATTGTTGATGTAGCGAATAGGAACTCATTTCCGTTGTCGAATAAGTGTGCTAAAAGATATCAAAATAGGGGTGTGATCACTTATAGATGAAGGCAAGGCGATGGTACAAAATTGCGGGAACATAGACATAAATTCGAAATTAACAAGGACTTTGTCTATGTTCGTTGCAATCCCTCTCCGTCGCCAAGTGTATTTACATCCCTGCAATGGGGATTCCACAAGACCACAGTTAAATAAACAATTTTTAAATGAATTCAAATTGGAGAAAGGGATAGGCAAACCTCCCTTCTTATCCAGTGGGTTAAGAGCATTATTAAAATCCCCTATGACAAACCATGGAGACCCTATTATCGAAGCATCGAGATGAAGCGAATCCCATAGTATTTGTCTCTCGAAGAAAGAATTACTAGCGTACACACATGTGCAATAGCACTGTAGTCCTCCTTTATTTTATATCAAATTGGTAACATGTTGTTGAGTTTTTGCAAGCACTATGTAATCCCAAATTGATTTGTCAATTAATATCAAAAGTCGACCTTTCTTGCCAGTATCATTATTGTGCACTATATGCCATGTAGAAAACTTAACTTGCAGTTTTTCGATGTTAGTGGTAGATGTTTGGTCTCACATAAGCTTAGTAAACTAAGCCTATGAGCATTTAGAAGTGTTAATACCTGATTAACTTTGTCATCAGTATTCATACCTTTAATGTTCCACGCCATAACATTCATTTACCTACCGACGTGCTCCGTGTGGATCTTTTAGGAGGAGCATGAGTTTGGGATTTGGGATTCGCAGAAGTCTTCCGCTTCTTCAAATATATGGGGTTCTTCGACACCATAGGGGAGACATTAATAGATGGATTTTTTTGTTTCCTGTTTCTTGAATCTGGTCTACTATATTCTATATTAAGTTTGTACTATCTTCTGCAATATCATTTTGACTTTCAACCTCCTCAAGAGCTTAATTATACTGCTAGAAGATCTAATGCAAATCTTTTTGTTGCACCTACTCCCCCAGCATTCTCTGTAATTCAACCTCCCATCCGAACTTATCCACTCATACCCACTCTTCCTTCGGAGAATGTGTGCGATTGGAAACAAGATAAAAAGGGAAAACAATGATGAAGACATTATCTTTAACACCGGGTGAAAGGCTCACTGTCGACATCAATGAAGTAGGCTAACATATTGGTCCAAATTTAAAATACTTGTCACCTTACATTGGTACTTTAGCAAGGGAATGGTTCCTGTGAACATTAGCCATTAGAAGAAAGTCGACGATGGATTGAAGGATGATTTGTGGACGAGTGTTCAGATATGATTGTTGGACTTCATGCTTTTGATTCATGACAAGGAGGTCAAGACGACAAGTATGGTTTATTAGAGTTTAAGTTTGATTTAGTTTAGTATCTATTGTTAAAATCTTTCCTCAAGTTACACCTGAAAATTTTGAAAATACACAGGTCGGTCGACTGGATCCATCCAGTCAGTCGACTCACCTGTGCATATAATTTTTTATATTTTGCACAACTTAGTCGACTAAACACTCATGGTCAGTCGACTAAACTATGTCAAATTCGAACAAATATTTGTCTGTTTCAGTTCAGTCGACTAACTAAGTATATTCAGTCGACTATATGTTCTAACTGGCATATTTTTTAATTTTCTAAAGAGATGTTTCTTCTTCCTGAAGAGGAATCTTTTCCAAAAAGAGTTGCAACCATTTCCGTTCGTTGGAACTCTTTGCCAACTTTTGTAACTCTTCATTCATTATAAATATACGTTCCATTCAAGATCAAAGTACTAACTTTCTATTCTCTATTCTCTTGGATATTCAGAACTTCTTATTGTTTAGAATTTATGAAATCAAGTTTATAATTCTTCATTTCTAAAGCAATCTATACTTTCCTTATCTTCACGGACACACAAATATACATATCATACTTGAGGAAAAGATTATAGGAAGGGTGTATTTCATTCGACAAATCTGTGTTGTAACAAGAACACGCAAATTCAACAAAATAATTTATTTGTAACAAAGTCCTGTTCGGTTGCTCGAGCGGGAAAAATCCTGTCCAGTTGCTCAGGTGGTCAAAGTCCTATTCAGTTGCTGCCATTCTAACCAGTATAAAAATCTCTGGTGTCATTTTATTTTACTGCTATATTTACTTGCTTTACATTCTGCACAAGTAGTTTAGATAATATTCATATTACATGATCCTACAGTCACTTTCATTTGGTATCGGAGCAGGGTCATCTTATAACCGTAACATAGTTATCTGATATTTTAGTAATATGGAAAACAACACCGGCACAAGTTTTATTGAAGGTCAATCTACTACACAACCACCACTATTTAACGGATTGAACTATAACTATTGGTCTACTAGAATGAGAATTTATATGCAAGCAAATGGTTATGAAATCTGAAATATTACTCAAGCAGAATATAACATACATACTACTGAATATTCACAATGGTCTAACACACAAAAACTAGACGATGCTATTGCAAATGCCAAAGCTAAGAATATATTATTTTGTGCATTAGACAAAAATGAGTTTAATAGAGTTAGCATGTGTACTACTGCTTATGAAATTTGGCATACACTTAAAGTTACGCATGAAGGTACTAATAAGGTAAAACAGGGTAAGATTTCTATGCTCAAGAATCAGTTCCAGAATTTCAAAATGAAGCAAGATGAAACAATAAATGAAATGTACTCTAGATTTCAATACATATATCATTCTCTCTTAGCATTAGGAGAAATATTTAGACTTTGATATTGTTTCAAAAATCCTCAACTCTTTAACAGATGAGTGGGAATGAAAAGTCTTAGCAATCGAAGAAGCTAATGACATTTCAACTATTAAACCAGAAGAGTTGATAGGAAATCTAATGTCTTATGAAGTTAATCTCCAGGCGAAATGTGTACCAGCGCAAGATAAGAAGAATATAGCATTCCAAGCAGAAAAGGATGAATCGGATTCAAATGAGGAAGATATGGCATTTACTGCTAAGAATTTCAAAAAGTTTTTGAAATTCAGAAAGAGCAACAAATTCAGAAACAACAAGAATAGCTTCAGCAGTAATAATAACAACAACAAACCATCGTCTTCTGCTCTTGAATATTATCGATGTCATAAGAAAGGGCATATCAAGAAAGACTGTCCTGATCGGAAGAAAGAAAAATTTAAGAATAAGAAAGACAGATTCAAAAAGAAAGCCTAAGAAAGCCTTCCCTGTTACATGGGATGATTTAGAATCATCTTCATCATCAAACAGTGACACAGACAGCGATTCTGAACAAGCCAACGTCTGTTTTATGGACACAAATGACGAGGTGAGTGATTTAACTTTTGATGATTTAGTTGATATAAATTCAGAATTACTTGATAAGCTAAGAACCATCAAAAGAAAATATAAAGACACGCTTGAAAAATTGAATAGGACTGAAATTTAGGTAGATATGTTAAGAAACAAGAAAGAAATTTTAGAAGAAGAACTTGAAAGTTCTCAAGAATCTAGTTCTAATACAACATTTCAACTCCCTATGTTAAGTCAAGAAATAGAAACTCGGAAGGAAAAGAATGATGCTTTTTTAGTTGAAAATCATGATTTGAAAGCAAATATTAAATTATTGGAATTAAATATTTCTAGTCTTAAAACAAAATTAGATGATATTACTAAAAATGTCTCTAATTATTTTTAACTAATTAATTATTGAAAAATGGCGTCACAATCAGCCGGCGTTCATAGTTCAGATCTCGGACGGGAGGATGCAGATGAGGAGGGCTGGACCAAGGTGATGGATCGGAAGAAGAGACTCGTGGCTTCTGACGCTGTAGCGAAAGCACATAAGGTAGATCCCCGTTTTCCTCGCATGAACAACAGTTTTCATAATCTCTCAGCTGGATCTGGGTCTCATCATGCTAGATCACGTGATGCGTTTGTTAATAAGAATGGATTCAGTTCTTCGCTTGTTTTTTCTGTCAATTCAAAGGCCACACCTAAAATTTGGTGTGATTTGGTAAAGGAAAAGAAGCAAAGTGAAAACATGCAATACTTTGATCCTGAAATTGTTAATGACAGAAAAACTGCAATAATTGGAGAGGAGGAGCTGTTATCTGCAGAGAAGATGTGGTCTAATTCGATTCTGATCTATTTGGTAGGAAAAAGACCTTATTACATGTTTTTCAAAGCATATATCAAGAGAATGTGGCTTCCGAAAGGAAAATTTGAAGTTTTTGCCAGAGACAATGGTTTCTATTTGGTATAATTTGAATTAGAAGAAGATTGTAATAAAATATTAGAAGGCGGACCGTGGATGATGGATGGGAAGTTTATCATTATGAAGAAGTGGAGCAGTAATATCAAATACGAGAAAGATCTATTACTATCCATACCTATTTGGGTGAGATTTCCTAATCTCAATTTTGCATACTGGAACCACATTTCTTTGTGTAAAATTGCTAGCACCATTGGGAGACCTATTGCAATGGATGAACATACTAAAAATAGGAGCAGAATAGCTTTTGCTAGAATGCTTATTGAGGTGGATTCGTCATTTAAATTTGAAAATGAAGTGCAAATTAAACTACCTAGAGGTGATTTTGTTATGCAAAAGGTTGAATACGAGTTTATTCCTCCAGTTTGTCATAACTGTGTATGTTTTGGTCATGTGGATAAAGAGTGCCCTATTTCATTTACACAGCAATGGGTAATAAAATCTACATCTAATAATTCTGAAACTAATAGCATGGGTATTATTTTAGAGGATAATTTAACTCATCAGACTCTTATTATCAATTCAGAAGGAGTAGTGCATAACAATGCAGAAGTTACTACACTTGATGAGTCAAATGTCCGTGTTCATACAACATTTGATAAAGCTCTCAGGAATCAAAACACAAATAATTCTAATAATGGTAAAGATGTTTCTACATCAGATATGAGTGCAGTATTTGTTGAGTCTGTTCAGAAACCCTTAATGGAACTGACAGCTGCTTTCACAACCTCGCCATCAGCTGTTGCTGTAGATTTGCCTCCGGAAGTGGTTACAATTGATGAGGACTCAGTTCATACTACAAATAATTCTAATAAGGGTAATGATGTTCCTCCATCAGATATGAGTGCTTTGAATGCTGAGAAGTTTCAGAAGTCTTTGAAGGAGCCTGTTGTTACTATTGTGGCCTCGCCATCAGCTGATATAGATAAAAGTGTAGTATCTGATTTGCCTCCACAAATCAGCATGGCTGCCACAATTGCAAAGGGATCCTCTACTCAACTTCCTAATATGTCTCATATCCAAAACATTGTAGAAGGACCTCCTATGAGCACTATTACTCTGGATCCATCTAATCAGACATCATTGACAAAAGCCTCAGTCACTTTATCATCATCGGAGGAAAATTACAGCAGGGAGTTGTCAAATCACAGTAAACCTGTCTTAATTAATTTACATTCTCAAGTTTCTGATCTAACAACTGCAGTGCTTAATTCTTTTCAGGTGCAGAAAGACATGACAGGCTCAACTGTGGATGAATCTTCTCTATCTCAATCATGTATCATTCCCACATACCCTTCAACTGACAATCCTCCCAACATCTTGCCTAAAAACCTCACCTCCATAAACCCTGAATTTGAAAAAGCAATTGCAGATATAAAAGGCAAAAATATTCAAGATAAGAAAAAGAACAAATTGATTCATGAAAGTGTGACTCCCATTAGGACCCGGAGTCAAGTAAATTCATCCAAATAATGTCTATCTTGTGTTGGAAAGTGCGGGGCCTCAACAAGGCAGCACATGTTTTGAAGGTAAAAAACCTTGTTTCTTCACAAAAACCTTCTATATTTTGCTTAGTCGAAAATAAGTTGAGAAACAATAAACTTCAGCTATATATGGAATCTTGGGGAAGTAACTGGACTTGCATAAATAACATTGAGTATCACCACAAGTGTAGAATCCTTATTATGATCAATTCAGACATTTGGAACAGTTATGTAATTTCTATGAGCAAACAACACATTACCTGTATGCTAAATAACAATGCAGGGGCCCAATGCATTGTAACTGTCATTTATGCTCTAAACCTTGAATCCGAAAGGAAAAGTTTATGGAAACAACTGGTAAAAGAAGCAAATACTTTTATCACTCCATGGTGCATCATAGGGGATTTTAACTGTGTCAGGTTTTTGACGACCAAAAACATTCAGGAACTCAACAACTTTGTTAACTCTGCAGGGGTTAAAGAAATTACCATTTCAGGGGTTAATTTTTCATGGAGATCAGGGCCTACCAAGAATATTGCTACTAAGATTGATAGACTTTTTTGCAATATTGAATGGATTAACATGTTCAAAAGATCTCATGCAAAATATTTAGAATTATCAACAAGTGACCATGTACCTATTATGTTCAACTTTAATTGCATTCAAACATATGAAGGTCCAAAACCCTTTAAATTCATGAATCACTGGGTTATGTGTGAGTGGTACAAGGAAACAGTTGAAAAGTGTTGTTTTCCCTGAAGGAAATCAGTTATACAACCTTATTCAGATGCAGAAAACATCAAAAAGGAAATTAAAAAGTGGTGCAGGGGAAAAAATGATTTACAGTCACAAGTTTTAAAATGCAAGCAAGAGGTCAACACTGCTTTACAAAAATTAGAATCAGATCATAACTCCTTTAATGCTCAAAAATTGCATGATGCTCAAGTGAATTTGGCTAATAGTATGGAGCTGTTAGCCATTGATAACAAACAAAAAACAAAATGTCAATGGATCAAATGGGATGATAGCTGTTCTAAATTTTTCTATGCAAAACAATCAAATAGAAGATTTGTTAATAGCTGCCACAATATTATAAAAAGAAATGGAGATGTGTTCAAATCTCAAAAGGAGATGGAAGAAGAGGCTATCAAGTTTTTTACCAACATATACAATAGAGGCAACATGATGAATCAGTTTCCTAACATCATCCCAAAAAGAAAACTAAATGATTGGGGAAAAACTTTTCTTACTGCTGCATTTGATGAGCAAGAATTGAAAAGAGCCATTTTCAGTGTTCATAATGATACTGCTCCAGGCTATGATGGCTTTAATGCTAATTTCTATAAAAGACATTGGAATGAATTAAAAAAACCCTATTGGAGGCTATGCAGACTTCTTTTGACAATGGCAGAATTGTAAGAGAAATTAATCACACCATTATCTCCTTAATCCCTAAGGTTAAAATCCCTGAATCTGTTGCAGATTTCAGGCCCATAGCATGTTGTTCTATGTTGTACAAAATCTTATCTAAATTGTTATGTGACAGAATGAAGTTTGTGCTTGGAGAATTGATATCTGATAATCAAACAGCCTACTTACCAAACAGGCAGATTAAAGATGGTATAATAATTGCACATGAGCATATCAGAAATTTTAACAAGCATGGTAGCAATAAAATGTGCATAAAGGTAGACCTTAAGAAGGCATATGATTCAGTAAACAGACATTTCATTCTACACATGATGAGAAGCATGGATTTTCCAGTAAAATGGATAAAAATTATTCAAGAAATGATAAGTACTCCTAGCATTTCATTTTCTATTGAAGGATATCATAAAGGATACATTACTGGCAGCAATGGTTTAAGGCAAGGTGATCCATTGTCCCCTTATCTTTTTACTTTATGCATGGAATATTTCACTTTGTTAATGGATGCTAAAGCTATTAAAGGAAAAGTGGAATCATTTATCAAGAACAATTCTAACATAACACATCTAATCTATGCTGATGATCTGCTAATTTTCATAAATGCAACTGATATTGGAGCTAAAGCCGTTAAAAATTGTTTCAAGAAATTTCATAGAGTCACTAGATTGGAAATGAATAATCTCAAGACTCAAGTATTTTTCAATAAGTTTTGCAACAACAAGGATCAAGTGCTTAACATTCTAGATATTCAGGAAGGAGAATTACCGGTTAGATATCTTGGGTTACCCCTATCTGTGACATATATCAAACACTCAAATTGTAGGCAACTGATCGACAAAGTGATAAAGAAAATGCAAGGTTGGGAGTGCAAATTTCTCACAGTTCCAGGAAGAATAGAATTGATTAAGGCTGTAGTTTACCCTATGGTCAGTTTTTGGATGTAGTGTTTTATGCTCCCTAGTTTAACTATTCAAAAAATCAATTAGTTATGCAAAAAATTTATCTGGAAGGGTAAAAAGAGTAGTGTTCCATGGGAAACAGTTACAAGTGTTAAATCTGAAGGTGGAATGGGGCTGAAAAAATTGTCAGATATAAACATTACTTTCTGCATCAAAAGAATTTGGGAGACTCTTAACAATTCAACTTATAGTGCTAAGTGGCTGAATGTGAAATATGCGAACAATGAGACACTATGGGAATCAAATTTTAATAACAATTTCTCATGCACTTGGAAAAAAATGCTATACCATAGAAAAGATGCACAAAAACTAATTGACAGAAGAATTGTGGATGGTAAATCTACTAGTTTATGGTTCATACCATGGATTAATGGTTCAACTTTATTGGAGAAACTAGGGCATGAAACTTTATCTTACTTAAGAGGTCACAAACACAAGGTAGAGCAAATTATATCTGGAAATATTTGGAGGCCTGAAAACATCTCATATCTTGGTAATATAAGTGAGGAAATAAAGCAAGTACCCATTCATTCTGACAATAATACAGACTATTGGTTTTGTAAAAACAGTAAAAAAGGCCTATTTTCTTTCCATGCTATATGGAATGAATTTAGAATCAAGCTACAGGAAATTAGCGACTACAAAATCATATGGAATAACATCTCACTCCCTAAAATGAATGTATGTTTATACAGAGCTATTTTCAATTTCCTACCTACAAAGGAAAAAGTAAAAAAGGGAAGGAGTGACTGAAGATGATATTTGTGTTCTGTGCAAAAGAGAAGTAGAAACATGCAATCATTTATTTTTTAACTGTCCATTTTCTAAGCATGTGTGGTGTTGGATCAGAATCATGATGGGTGACCCTATAACACACAGAAACCTTCATACTTCTCTCCAAGATGCCATTGCCTACATAAGTCAGAGGTTTGCAGCTAACAATGTCAAGAAAGACATCATAACAGCTGCGCTTAGCTCATCTATTTGGACCATTTGGAAAAGCAGAAACTCCATCATTTTTAACAATGGAAAAATAGACAAAATCACAGTGTGCAATATCATAAAATCTAATGTTCGTGACCTCATAATTAACAGATCCAAGTTTTACAATCAAAGTGTTCACATTGATAATGAAATCTTAGAAAGATGGGAGATTTTACCTCTGCGTGTTGATAAACCTTTTAACATTACCTTGACCTTGAACCCTAATTTCCCAAACACTGCATCATCCTCGAGATACATGATTGATGGAGAAGAAGTTGACGTTGTGAGCTCTAGATTGTCCAGACGCACAAATAGTTTTAGCGCTAATGTTGATAGAGAGGAAGACTTGCCTGGAAGAGAAAATGAGCCGCCATGATAAGACAAATTTGCTAGGTTATCGCAGTGTGTTTAGGGCATTGTTTGTGGGTTTGCATTTTTATTGTTATCGTGCCGTGTTGGCCATTATTCTTTTGTAAATAGTGCTTGTAATGTTTTCTCATTATCAATAAATTTGACCATTCTTCAAAAAAAAGTCTCTAATTTTAACAAAGGAAGAGAGAATCTTTGTAAAATTATAGAAAATTCTCAGACAGTTTCAAATTAAAAGGGACTAGGATATAAGCAAGTATCAAAAAGTGTTCCTAAGAAAAAGAACTCTTTATATAATAATTTTAAAAAGAATAATGATATTATTGCAAAATCAGTTTCAAAAGTTCCAAATCATTCTAAATCAATGAAGATTTGGGTTCCAAAAACTAACAATTCTTTGATTAGAAACAAATACATAAATTTTTTATAGAAACTGTTTACAAAAATTAAGATTTTATTTACAAAAGGAATTCTGAACCCTCTTGGGTTTGGTTTCCAAAGACCTAACTCTTTGGACATTAACAAAAGGTGGTTACTAATGTTATTTCTATATTTTTGCAGGTACCACTTAAAAAGATAGGAAAATGGATATTGGACAGTGGTTGCTCAAAACACATGACAGGAAACAAAGACAAGTTGACTAACATTATTTACTCAAATGAAGGTTCTGTCACTTTTGGAGACAATTCCAAAGGATACATCATTGGCAAAGGCGATGTGAGAAATAACGGTACATCTAATTTATCTCTTATTACAAATGTTTTGCTAGTTAAAAATTTAAAACACAATTTACTTAGCATCAGTCAACTGTGTGACAAAGGATTCAATATATCTTTTTCTGAAGATAAGTGTAGCATTTTTTATCAAAGTAAAAATCTTCTTTTTGAAGGTATTAGAGATAAAAATATATCTTTGTTAAATATGAATATAAATCACAACACAAATATGTGTCTAATAGCCAAAGAAAATGATCCTTGGTTATGGCACAAAAGGTTTTGTCGTATAAATTTCAAAGCTATAAACAAATTTTCTAAGAATGAATTAGTGAAAGGTTTACCAAAAATGAATTTTAAAGTAAACAATATTTGTGATGCTTGTCAATTAGGTAAATTATCAAAATCATCTTTTAAATCAAAGAAAAATAGTTCTACATTACAACCACTTGAACTATTGCATTTGGACCTTTTTAGCCCAACTCAAGTTCAATCTATAAACCTGTAACGACCCGCTATTTCGTGCCATTCTCATATGCACCTGTCGGACTTGAATTGCTCAAAATATCAGATTGTTAATTTATAATTTGGAAAAACTCAGCATATGCAGTAAATAAATCAATCACAGAATCACAGACACAGAGTAATATAACAATAAGCAGCGAAATAGATAAATAGTAGTTCATGAAGCTACTATATAAACATCAGAGTTTGAAATAAAATACAACAGAAATATCAAATACAATGAAGTCTTGAATACAAACAGATGACTTCTCTGAACAAATCAACTGGATAGCTGAAAGCTGAATAGATGTAGATGGATCTCCAAGCGAAGCTCCAAACTCCAAAGGTGAGTCTCAAATGCTGTGACACTCAGTCTGACCCGAGTGTAAAGCAAAAACACAAAACACTCGAGTCAGGATTAACATTCTTATATCAATAAATCTAACTCAAGTGAAATACCAACTGAAATACAAGTAACTCAAAAGATGTTTGGGATAACCATCCTCTAAGGATCCATGGAACTATCTACTATGTAGTACAATACGCTATTATAATATGTCTATAGTAAAGTAAAAGTATTAAAATAGCGTTCAGGCATTACCCATATCCCCCTTAACACATTTTATATATTCCCGTAGTCTATACAATGCCGTACGCTCCTCCGTAAACTGGAGGTTTACCTAGAGGACATCACATAGGTACGGTACAAAACAAACTCGTAGAATGCGCTCTAGGGCATGTGAACATGCCACACGAGTAAATGCCAGGGTAGATATACCGTTTGCGGATCCGAACTGGTGGTAACGCATAGCAGCTACTACCGCCCACCTCGGACACACTCCCATATCAAAAATCGAGGGGTGGCCACCAAACAATCACAAAATCAAAATATAGTATCGAAGAAATGTGCCCGATCGGAGAACGACCTCACTTGGCCCGGCGTGGCTCCTGGTTTTAGTCACATCTAAGCTGACTCACGGGAGTCAAGGTCACGTCATACCTTATACAGAAATCGTTCACCAAACCATCCTACTTCATTTCTGGAATCTCCACCACATACACAGTTGTTAAAGTGGTTTTCGGTATTGGTAGAGAGTATGACAATATCCAATCTCGGTCTCTTTAACAACCAAATGTTATTATAACACCGTGGTCATTTTCAAATAGTTCATACTTCAAAATCAAAATATCATATTCATTTCGAAACCATAACAATTCAATATCATTATTCACTTAAATAATATTCATTTCCAAAATCGTAACACTTTCAAAAATTATAATCGTTTCGAAATCAAAACATTTTTAATCAAAGCACTTTAGAAATCATAACACTTTGGAATCATAATACTTTCCACTCAAACAGTTTAGATATAGAAAATAGTATATGTAATAAATTAGATTATAAAATAAAAATAGTTTATATAATAAAATAGTTTATATAATAAAATAGTTGTATATTAAAATAGTTTTATATTAAAAATAGTTTATATTAAAATAATCCATAAAGTAAAATATTTATATATATTAAAATACTTTATATAGTTTCCTAAATTTCACAAAATTCAATTTAATCTCAATTCACCAATTTCAATTCAGTTCAAACCATTTAAAATTTATATCGATTTCAAATACATATATAAACTACAATTTAAACCATTTCAATTTCAATAGATTCAAAGCTTAAATTCATTTATATTTCAAATTCAACTTTACCATTATTTAATATTGAAAATTCACTTAGTCAATCCCATATCATTTAAATAAAACCTTAAATTACAATTTATATAAACTAAATATTCCCTTCAATTTATTTACTTGAAATATTCATTTAATCACTTTAAATCACAATCAAGTTATAAATCATATCTTTAAAATATCAATTTAATAAGTTTCAAATCGGTTTTATTTAAGAAAAATTCAAATAAATTTCTATTTCTCTTTCCAACTTAATTTATTAAAATTATTATAAAATCTATATTAAAAATATAATACCTTGAAATCAATATTTATTGAAACCACATATATTTCTTTCAAAACCATGGAAATCATTTCCAAAATATTTATATATAGACCAATGGTGTCTGTATATAATTTTCTATCCTATGGTCAAGTTATACGGATATTTATCATTTCAATCTGCAATTTAAATATATACGGGTATATATCTTTTCAATCCGCAATCCCAAATTCAATTCAATGAAAATCGCTTGGGTTTATCATTTCAACCTATAACGATTTTCTCCTATTCTACAAGATCGTTCGGGTATGTATCATTTCAACCCATAGGGAATTCTATACTAACAGGGAACTTACAGAGTGAAACAGTTATGATAATAAATATAACATATCAACAACAGGCATATATCATCAATAACAATTTAAATAAAATATAAACAATAGGATATGGTGTCATATCCCACAGGTGAACAATTCAGATAATAGCATATCATATATAGCAATTATAAAATTAACAGTTCAATTTAGCAGCATATTTCAATTGTCGTTTCAATTGAAATCAAATTTAATAAATATAAGAACGTTAATCGTGAGTGATTGCTCACCTTTCGAGGCTAGAGAGGATAGACAATGAAATTGAGTTACAAAATGCAAGCACGACTTCCAAAGCAAAGCAAGATTGGCACAAATTTGATGGTCAAAGCTGATAGATAAGGAGTTGATGAAATAAATCAGAATCTGCTTGATATAGATTGAACGAAATATATATTATATTATTATTAGTTTATTAAAACCAATATTTTAATTTACGCTAAATATTAAAATAAAATATATATATTATATTTAAAAAATTCAATGCTTACATATATATGCATATACTTTAAAAGTGGGGTCCAAGTGTGTGTGTGTGTATATATATATATTAAATATATATATATGTGTGTACTTACATCAAAATACACAACTTGCATACGTTATAACGTATACATATTATACATTAAACCAGAGATGTACTGACTAATATAACATATATATATTATAATATATATACAAACTATAAATGATGCATATGAGTTACCAAAACTTTTACACACACGTAAACAAATATACATGCTACTTGAAATATGTGCAGACCGAATATATTAAATATATAAATGCAGACTTAATATATACATTCAATTATA
Organism: Allium fistulosum; assembly: GCA_030737815.1. Lineage (NCBI taxonomy): Eukaryota > Viridiplantae > Streptophyta > Magnoliopsida > Asparagales > Amaryllidaceae > Allium > Allium fistulosum. The sequence continues at coordinate 788,687,860 of CM060902.1, read as the reverse complement.
TATAGATTCATCTACATACTTATATACAGATTTATATACATATTCATATATACTGACATACGAAATCTATATACATACATTTTTAAAACAAAATCAAAACACATAAAATACAGTCTATATATAGTACTTAAAGTCTATACATATATAATATATATAAACAGAACAAGAGGAGTAACTTATATATTATGTACTAGCAGAACAATACATAGGTATATACTAATATATAAACAAAACTTGTACATAAAGTCAATATAAAAAAACTGTACTCCATATACGCATGGAAAACAGCTCATTTAAACTTATATAAACAAATATATGAATATATATTACCTTTATAATGTAGTACACGGTACTAAATAATAATAGCACTTTATTATATACCTTAGGACTGTAAGTTATTAAAATATATATACCGATATATTTCCTTATTCTGTAAACAGCAAAATCAAACTTTACAAACTATACATTTATATATTGCTGACATATTATTAAAACTAGCATATATATAAAGTTTTGAATATAATATAACCTATATATATACATATACACACAGGCAAATATATGAAGATATGTATAAAATATGTTAACAGATATGCAGACCAACATTAGATGTAACAGAACCTATATATAAACATAGATACGAACTGACATAAATATTATATATATATATATATTACCTAAAAAAAGAGGCAGATGAAAGCTTGGGCTTGGTGACTTAGGTAGAGGGATAGATGGCCGAGCTTCATGCATACATGCAGCTTCGCGTATTTTTTTTCAAGGGAAGAGGCTGAGTTTGGCAAAGCATGGTCGAAAGAGGAGGGCAGAGGCCAGTCAGAGGTCGGTGGTTCGGTGCGGAGATGGATGTGGAGCGGTGATGGAGGTAGGCTTGGGTGGTCCACGCGATGGTTGCTGGTGGAGGTTGCGGCAGCTTGCTGTGTGCGTGGGCTGCTAGGGACATGGCTGCTATTGGTTGGTGGTTTGAGCTGTGGTGGGTTGCCGTAGCTTGTATGGGGAGGTGGCGTTTGGCACTGTTGAGCTCGGTAGTGAAGGGAAGGAGGAAGAAAATTTGTGGGCTACATGATTTTCTTTTATTTGCTTTCTCTATATGACAGGAGGAAGAAAAATAAGAGGAGAAGAAATAGATCTGGAGGAAGGGCCTAAATAAGGAATGACGGTTTCAAAGCGGCTTTAAATAATAACTCATATTTTCAATGGAAAGGGCATGACTACTGATGGGAAGAAGCTTCAGGCAAAAATGAGAAAAGAGGAGAAGAGAAAATGGAGGAGACAGGAAATGAACAGGCCAATATAAAGCTTTATATATAATATAATACTCTCATATGAAACCGACAGAGGAAATAAAAAAAACAAAAGTAATTGTAACGTCAATCCCTTGATTTGGTGAAATTTATTGGAGCAATTAATTGTTTGCTTGTGCTGCAGAGTAAAGATTTGAAAATCAATGAAAAGTCAAAAGTCACAATCTGGTACCTTTACAACGAACCGTTATTATCGTTTCCGTCGCGTACCGGACCTTAAAATACAAAAATAAATATACTGCGGAGATCAGCACGACAAGACGATCAAAACAGTATACAGATATTGGTGGTACGATCATCCTATCAAAAGTCGATAATCGGTACCGGAAATGCTGCTAAAATGTCAGAATTAAGATAAACGGAGCAACTGCAGTCCAAATTTGAAGAAACAAAATATGACGTCCCACTCAGAAGATGATTTACAAATTAATCGTATAAAAATATTCAGGTTTGGAAAACATTTTATTATCATCAAATATTAACTGATTTAAATTAAAATAGAATTTCACAATAAAATAAACTTCCATATTATATGATGAAAATTTTACCATTTGCTATGTCTAAATAGACGTATTCCAAATAATAAATTTTCATTTACAATTTCAATCATTTAAAATTTCACAAAAATTCAGTTAATGACGTTATTAAAACCGGTTAAATTAATGGGTCGTTACAAAACCATTACAACCATCCGGTCTTCCTTATTAACTATCAAAGGGTTTTCTGGTCTTCTCTTCGCTCTATAGCCAGAATGGTTCTCTAGGATTCTATTCAAATTATTATCAGAAGGATTTTTTAAACGACGAAGCTTCGCTAAATTAGCTCTCAATCCAGATTTGAATTCATTTAATAGGAATTTCCGTTAGTGAACAAGCTGTTGGGTATTTATTAATGGAAAGCCAAATTCTTATATCAAGTTCTAAAAGCTCAATTGTAAGGTTCTTAATTTTCTTAAACGAGCAGAAAGCTCAAAATATGGAAAAGCAAGATATTGATCGCCAAGCGATTTCAAATAAGGACCAATATTTGATTCATGGCTACATACCTTACATTCAAGGTAACATTCATTCAAATACAATTTCATTTATGATCTAATACATTATATACAAAGCTATAAGTACGGAAATCAGATAGAAGAAGAATCTATTTAAAGCAAAATCTTTGTTAAAGCTCAAGGCTCTGTGCTATCTTATTCAAATCCTTGGCAATTAAAGGATCGGTGATATGGAAAAGGGTAATGCAAAAGCTCTTTGAATTTCTTTTCCTTCCTTCGAATAATATCTGCACCATCAACCGAATCAATTTGAGTCTTCAAAGCATGCTAGAGAGTCTTGCTGGCTCCTCTCAAAGTTTTAACCATTCCTTTTAACTCTTCAATCTCCTATTTAAGATTATATTTCCCGCACTCAAGTTTTTCAACTTTGCTTTCGTATTCATTAGGACGTTGAGATACTTTTTCGTTCCACTTATTACTGAAAAATTTCATGCATTTGAATTTAACTTTTCTGCTCCATTTGGGGATCATATCATCATTTAGACCCGGAGGAGGATTCAATAAAGTTGGAAATTTTTAATTAACAAAAGATTGAGATCTTGTTGTCCTTAGTAGGAGTAGGAAGACTAGAATCACCTTCATTGATGATGATTTCCACAAATTGGCAAGATACTTGACTCTTCATTAACTCCACTTCAAGGTCATTTATTTGTTGATATAATCTAGCCATTTCGGCGTCAATCTCAACTGAAGGCCTGGATTCTAAGGCTGAGTCTATCCGTTCTTTCAACCTTGGTATTCTTTTATCATTCTCTTTAATCTCCTCTTCTAAGCTAGAGATTCGTTCCTTTAGATTATTAAAGGTCAGTATTAGTTGGAAGTATTTCCTATGTCATTCTTATGCCTCTGTATTATTTGGAAATCGTGAAGTTGAAGCATTTTGCGAAGACCGCCTCTTTTCAATATCAGCTAGTAGTCTATCTTTAATTTCAATCACTCGAGAGAAAACATCTAAAAGATCATATGCATACACAAACTGGGTTTTTATTAAGAATAAGTAAAACAAGAATTAATACATGAAAAATAAGGTCTTTTATTAGTAACAACAAAGATTTACAAACGATGAAGAAATTTGAATTACATCACAATGCTATTTTCGAATATTTAATTAACTCTTAAAGTTTTGAAACAACAGCTTTAGTCTTTTCAAATGACCCAATGGATAGGGTAAAAGTGGAGTCAAAAGAAGTTTTACTTCCTTCGGGAGTATTAACTAGAGGGAATCGACGATAGTCACAATTCCCGACCGGAGGGTTGGTATGGCCACACATCAAGTTGGCATGATAAGTCTGCATTTCTCTAAGAAATTTACTTTTTCATCGCCTAAAAGGTCAAAATGAAGTTGAGGAAATCGCGTGTAAACTTCCTGTAAATCTCTAAGAAAGTAATGTTTTGCTAACTGAGAATTTCTGAGGATTAAAGACTTCTCCTTAAAATCCCTCTTTAGCTTAACAAATTTATTCAAAAATTCCATGGAAATAGGATTAATTGGAGATTCCCTAGTTTGTATATTACATGAAAAATAAACTAAGAGCAAGGAAATAAAAAATGGTAAAAACTATAAGCTGCATAAGTCATACGTTATAATTATATAATCATTTGGGTTCGTACAATATCAATTCCTTATAAAACTTGGAATCGAATCTCTTCCTATTATATTTGAACTTTTTAGGGGGGAAGAGAACGAGAAGAAAGAGAGATAGGAGTAGCTTTTGGGAGATTCCAACATGTCTCGGGGTGAGAATCAGACCCATGTTCGTTCAAATACCTATGATGGAAGTGCCTAAGTAAACCCCTGCAGTTGTCACATAAATAGGAGAAGTCGACGAAAATGCCCCTAGAGTAAACTTTGTAGAGAATTCTTCTAAGGCGTTCCTATCATCAATCAGCATCTAAAAGAGGGTCATTAGCTCTGCATTCTCCACCTAGAGTCTCTCCCTATGAAGGTGTGCCTTCTTCATTCGTGGAACAACTTGCCTCTCTTTGAAAAATCTTAATTTTGATGCGTTGGTTACGAGGTTCTTGTATTTATTAGACAACTTATTGTACTCTTTCAGTTGTCTATCCAACTCTCTATTCAATCGATCTATTTCCATTTGTTTCTTTCCTAGCATAACATCATAATGATATTTTGGTTTTCTCCTTAACTAAAATAATCAACGTATTAACTAAGCTGTCTGGTAATTTAAGGCATTTAAACAGAGATATCCATACCTGAGAGAGTGAAATGGAAGACAAAGGAGTTCGTTCCTTTCCTTTGGGTTTGTGGATATAAGGAGCATTCTCTTTCTGAGGGGAATCTTTAGTGGAAGAATCAGGAATTTCAGTACCATCTACACCAGGAGCTACCAAATGTAGGTCAGCGTTTCTCCACCCATCTTTCTCATTTGGCGACCCAGTGGGACCCTTTCCATCATCACCATCAATGTCATCATTATCGTCATTGTCGTGACCATCGATATCACAACCATCATTGTCCTTGCCTTCGTCATCATCCTCTTCCTCGTCATCAGAATATGTTTCTTCATCTGTTGGAGGGTCATCAAAGGATAGCAGCTTCTTGGCATCAATCTCTTCCTCCTCCTCGGAAGGCTGCTCTCCAGGTGCTTGGGTTTTGTCTAGCATAGCTTCAAATTTCTTGTAAATTTCTCATTCCAAGCTGAAGGAAGAGAAGGGGAGTCCAAATCTTGGTATTTGTGAATATTGTCGGCATACGCTATAAAAGTGCTTTTTTGTAGGAACTCTCAATAATAGTATCAAGAGTCGTGCCAAGGAAATTGGACACCTTTTGCTTCGCATCATTGACTAGCTAGTTGATTTGTTCAAAAGAGTTATTTTCTTTCGTAAATTTTTCTTCAAAATTTTTTTTTGCTCTACAAGTTTGGGTTCATTCTTGCTAGCCTCCTCAAGCCCTATCTCTAGAGCCTTCACTTTATCATCTGAAATTTGTCTGGGGCTTTTCTCTTTATTAAGTGAAGTTTTCGCTTCCCTAAGCAACGTAGCTAGTTTTTCTCTTTCCGTTACAGCTTCGTTTCTCGCTGATAAGATGTCAGTTATATTATCATTGAGCAAAGAAACTTGCTTCTTAAGTTTGGATACTTCACTAGAAGTACCTGCAACATTCTCTTGTAGAAGAAACATATGCTTAGCCGCTTGAAAATGAATAAAAGGTATGAATCAGTATATTACATAAAAAAGTTAACAGCTTGAAACGGTTAAAATAGGGAACATACACACCAACAAGAATTGCTTAAGGATAGCAAAGCGATGATCTTGAGAATAAGATGAGGGCTGCGGTAGCTCAAGAGTAGCAAAGGAAGGAGACTGGATGACCAATTGGAGAAGGTCACCGAAACCACTAATAGGGGTTGAGGATTGAGACTTGGAAGGAAATAGATCTTCTGAAGAAATACACAGTCCAAGATCCTCACAAAGATGATTCAAAGCCCTAGGAGAACCTAGAAAAGTAATATAAAGAAGTGGATCCTAAGACTGCTTCGCTTTATTCTGCTGTTGGGCTTTTCCCCCAGGAGTGTTAAGGTTTAAGACCACATAACTTGAGGCGATATCCATGAATGGTTCTTCATCCACAATAACAGAGGTGTTTATGCCCCTGACTTTAGGCTTCTTGCTCGGAGTTGTGGCAGCAGTGGAGCCGTCACTTATTTTCTTTTTTATGGATTTGAATGAGCAAGCGATGACATCCTTGAAAGATTGAGACTCATCAGCTTGGTTTAAGGCAAGAGTACTATCTTTACTCTCCTTTTCTTAGGGAGCGTCACTTGCTATCTCCTTCTTTTTGGAAGTGGTGGCTAGGGCAGATAAGCCTGAATCAGAATGAAAAGCTTATAAGAGGAAGCCACAAGCGGTTTCGTATAAAATGCAATAAAATCTTACCAAGTCTCACGGGCTGAATTGGAGAATTAGAAGTAAAGGATTTTGATTTTCCCATGATTAACGATAGTTTTCCTCGGACATTATATTTGACCATTGGAGACTCTCCCAAAGTTTTATGATGATATAGAATAATGGAATACTAAAGGATTTTTGCGGGAGTTAACAACATATGCATGTTCCCTATAGTATCTAACGCTCAGGTCAATGACTGCACAATCTCCTGATCAGAAGAACTTAGCTTTTTGGGAATAGAATCTAAAAGAAACCATTTATTAATAAGGAATAATAGACACTAGACAGATAAGAGTAGTAAGAGACAAGAAGCTTACTGGGAGTAAAGAATGTTCCTCTCATGTTAGAGAAGCAAGTAACAAAAAAGAATTGTGTCTACCATCCTCTCGTCTTGTTAACAATTTCGAAAATCATACCTTTTGGGTTAGGACAGATTCGGTATAGTTGATGATCTTGTTGTTCACCAATTTTGGCGGGACAAGCTATTGAATGAATAATTTCAGCATTAAAGGAAGGGAGTCCTGCCTCCCGAGCCAAGACTTCCAAACAAGTCAGATATGTGTAAGAATTTGGCGAGAACTGAATTGGTGCAATATCCAGATGTTCGAGGTATCTCAGAAGAAAGCCGGGAAAAGGAAAGTAGCCTGTGTGCCAAATATATATTAGAGTAAAAGCGAAATATCCTTCCGGCGGATTGTAAATATAGTCTGCGGGACAGCAGGAATGGCTGTAATTCCTGTACCAAATTGTTCAAGAATAGAATCTACCTCGTCTTGGGTTATGATATATGATGGATTCAAAATATTATCTCCCTTCCTACCAGCGGAGAGTAAAGATTTAGGGCCTATATTGGTTTTCTTAACGGACGTCTTACTTGGCTTTGAGCTTTCCATCTATCTGCCATGTGATATTATTTTGAAACATAAGGAATGAAAATGTTTGTATTATATAGAAGAATCACTACATGCTAAGGTAATTTTTTTAATCTAAACGACTTATTTATTATCTAAGTAATGACATCAAGATGCCACATATCAAGTTTATCAAAAGACTTAAACTCTAACTTTAATAAAGGAATTCCATGGAAATACTATATGAAGATTAAACAGGAATGGATGTGCGACGCCAATAAGTCCATATCGACAGATATGTCAATGTCAAATATCGCGTAGCTTATATTATAAAGCACTAGAAAACACTGCAACTATAACTAATGTTGAAGTGATGAGGTTGTCAACATTAGTGAATAACGACGATAAGATTTTATAATATGCTAATCAGTTAAACAACTTGTAGTATGTTAGATTGGCAATGTCCTAAGCAATGATATCAAATAAAGCTTAAAGGTGGCTATAAAATGATGGCAACGAACAATAAGACTGTCGGTATCAAAATATAAGTCAACGACAATGTCGTTTATGATTAAGTGATGTTGCATCCAATCGATGTAGGCGCTTTGACAATAGTAACCTCTGTAACTCTAAATGGGTTGCTGCATTTCATTTTCATAAAAGTTTTGTACCGAAAAAATTAGCTAATGCGTAGTGGGTCAACAAAAGCTTTATTAATGTCGAATATCATATCAATATAGTAAAAACGTTGGCTACGACATAACATAGGGAAGATAAGTCAATGTCGAATATCATGATAATGTCGTGAAGTAACGGGGTCAGCGTAGAGTGAATCCTTATTAGATATCGGGTCTCATAAACTATCTTTTTCATCATTAAATAAACAGCACCCAGGTCCTTGTCACCAACAACCTCGAATTTCATTCAAACAATGTAAATATTCGGTGTTCATCCGATCTATAAAAACAAACGACAGTCGACTACATTGATAATCTAAACATTAACATCAAAACTATTCATTTAAACCATAAATGTCAATTCGAAGTCAATAAAGCCCTAAAAGTAATTTCGTGGGAATTCCTTAATTCAAATTAAATAGAATAATTGGAATTACATATCACACCTGAATGATGAATCAAACAATTGAGAATTGAAAGTTTTTGGCTTCTTTTGAAAATTTGATTTCTCGCTTGAGTTCTCAATTGCAGGTAAAAGAGGAGTGGAAGAGAAGCTCGTCTATTTATAAAAGAGAAAGAAGGTAAATGAACACCGTTGATTCAATTTGAATTGATGGCCAGATTTGCTTGGAATACAAATGGGCGGTAAACTTGATGTCGACATTATTAACTTGAAAAGTCAATGACTCATATACATTAAGGGAGCAAATTTTATCACCACTATTAACCTCGAAGATATGCGGCATGAGACATGAATATGATGCGCCTTTCAAGATGAAAGTAATGTCGTGCTTTATCAATATCATTCAGTCCGCATATGATCAATAACACATGTTGCCAATACCGCTTTCCTTGATGCCACCTTCCATCTATATTACATCTCATTGATGCCACAACTTATTAATGCCGCCTTTTACTTGTGAAAATAAGATGTACGTCTCTCATCGCTAATATTACCTGCAACCAAAGTCGTAAAGTAATGATGTCGTGTCTCTATGATGCCGCTTCTATTCCGATGCCGCCACCCACTAATGTTGTCTTTCAGATAATACTGAATTAATCAATGCTATCGATCATTGATGTCGCCAATAATCAATGCCGCTTCCCTTCAAGGAAGTAATGATGTCAACTGCAATCAATATAGTAAGACATCAATGAATGTCGACATAACCTACGTCGTACCTCATTGGTGTTGTATTTTACCAGTGTCGCCCTACAAAGTGGTGCCACTTTCTATCAACGTCACTCATTGTTATCACTGTTTGTTATTGAGGGCGATCATTTCCCATATTGCCACTCAAGAATGTCGATGCCTATCAACGACTTCATTTATCAATGTCGCGCCGCACTTCAACAACACTTAGGAGATACAGTCCATCTGTACATGCGATGTTGATGTCGGGAGTCATCAATATCCATGGAAATTGCTATGCTGTTCTTTATCAATACTGCTCTATATAAACGCCACTCTTTACTAAAGCTAAATACCGCTATTGACCAATTCCATCAGTGACCAATTGAGAGCGTTTCAGTACATAAGGTTATGGACCTAGGGGCTTTGAAGAGGAGGCAGATCATTCTTATCTCTCTTCTTACTTTTTAAACTTTGTAACCCTAAATTGATTTGGGGATTCATTGCCGAAGTAGTACTTGAACTATTGGACTATTGGACTTTGTACTTTTAACATTATATTGAATGAAAACAAGATTTCTCGAATTATGACTTACTTTCAAATTCCAAAACATATATGATCTGATAATCAAAGACCGCTTCATATTCCAAAAGTACTCATATTCTTGATTCCTCTTTTGATCATATGACTGTCTAATATGGATTTATTTCAAGCATACATAATTTCACTTGGCGTTGCATATGATTTCCTTATGAAACTAAGCTTGCTCGTTCACTCCTCTTAAGCCTTAACTCAACCAAGTGTTGTCTTATGCCAACACTCGTTGAGGTTAAATTTAGGCTCTCCAATTTTTGTCATTTGCCAAGGTTCTCATCCTTGCAATTTTGGCTTGACAAAGAAATTCGTTAACACACTACAAAATCGCATGTAGTCCACCGTCACATCAAATGCATGTAGGACTCACTTCCCTAGACTTGCCTCATGCACTACAGGGTCAGTTGTTGTCCATAACTCGTATACAAATTGGACTCATGTCTTGGAATTACCTCTCGCGCTATAGGATTGCTTAACATCCACCCTCCACATTGGAACGTCTAAGCACTATAGGGGATGATGCATTATACTATTCACCTCTTTATGTCACAAGCTCATATATGAGGTCGCCTACTCACACCATGGGCTCATACACATTCACATCAACATTGAACAATTTCTATATAAAGAATAAAATACGAATCCAACTTAAATAAAGAATCAACATCCCCATTATTCACCTCGATTCTGTAACATTGACAATTGTCTCTGAAATAACCTCCAAACGCCTTCTAAAAAAAAGGAAATGACACTCAAATTGATAAACATTAATATGTATTGGCCCATTTTGGTCCAGATTCAACCTGCACCCAAAACATGACCATCGGTGCATTAGTGGTACAGATCGGTAGACCGGTCGCAGTCAGAATATTGAATTTTGACCGTGAGTTCGATCGTTCCTCCACATCTTTTAATCTCCAGTCCACTTTGTTTTACCTTCGGTCATCTGAGAACATCCCGAGCATCTTAAAATACGTTCCTATGGTTGTTTAACATAAATTCCTTAAAATTTCATAGTATTTTCATTTAATTCAAGGAAAAAGAGAAAATTCAGTATATAGTTTGCTATTTTGTCAAATACCTCTCAAATCAATGTTTAAATCCAAAATTAAGTGATTAAGAATTTTTATTTACTCTATATTAGACCATAATTCAATTCATACGATTATGCATTGTATCGAGAGAAAAGCAAGAATCACTAGCCAAATCACTCTACATTACCTTTGCCTCCACTGTCCGGACTGCTATGCCACAAAGCTTCAAAAATTCACCATTAAATTAGTATAGATGAGTAGTATTCTCCTAAAGCTTCACGATGTCGCTTGTTTCATGCGAATTTGTCGAGATTTGAGTGAGATGTGGTGATTTGAGTTTTAGGAAGAAAGAGGAAAAAGGAGAGAGAAATGATCCATGTTGGTTTCTAAAACTGAAAAAGGAAGTTATGTATTCTGTATTTGTCAACGAAGGGAAGCAATAAAAAACTTCAATTTCAAATTCAAACTTTGGCGCTTGTTTAGCTTGACACAAAATCGCCCATAACATCTCCATACGGACCCAAAACAAAGCAAATAAATATACTACACAAATCAGAAAAACAAAACGATTGCAATGGCATATGTTTCGTCATTGAATTCCAAAGTTGAAAGAATAATCATTTTGCCCCTTCGTATTAATAATTTATTTTATTTTCATATTAAATTCTATTATGTTAATGCTATTATATTGTCAATATTTAAATAGAATATATATCAAATTTTTGGGATAATACATTAGAAAATTTTGTATGTTTTGAATTCTAAAATTAACAATAATAAATATGGTTTCAATTAAAGAAAGGTTTGATATAAAATATTACATTGTGATGCAAGATTCATCTTATGATTTTGAATTAAAGCATGTATTACCATATATAAGTTTTCCAAGTAATTTTTGATTTAAAACAACTTATGTATATGTAAACTTTATCATATGTAATATATATATATATAAGTATGTTAGAATTTAAATTTAACATTTAAATCAAACTTTTAACTCAGAAAGGAAACTAAAGTTTAGGATTTTATATAAAACATTAAATTTGAAAAGAGGCAAAAGATTTATAATTTACACAAAAGTCCACTCATGAATTTTAAATCAAAACCCTTTTTATGTAAACAATATCTGAGAATTCATGTTGAAAACATCAATTATATAAAATAGAAATTAATTTTCAAAGTGAAAATTTAATATTAACATGTACTGTTTATTTACATTTGTTTATGTAAATATTATAAAATTATAAATTAGATATTAATCAAAACTTCCATTTTTTGTTAACAAAAATTCCAAAACAAAAGAAAACGAATTAGACAGATTAGGCATATGTAAATTTGGTAGAGTAACATTCAAATTTGAATAATACAGAGTACAATAACAAATTAACAAAGTAAAAAGAGGATCTAAACCATATTTATCATAATGAATATATTTTGAAAATGATGAAGAACAAAAGAGATTTGAATTAAATCAACAAAATATATATACTTTTGACTAAGATGGACATAAAAAAGTTTGAATTACAAGATTAACCATTAAGCCACCAGATGAATCATATGAAGTCTAAACATACAAATAAAATAAACAAATTAAATTAGGGAATTACCTTGGGATGTTGCCAAAAGTCATACCTTGAACGATGAATCAACGCTATAAGATTCAGTTGAATCGACCTTTGGATTTTGCAAGGATCGATAGATAAAAATCGCTTAATAAATTGATTTAATTTGTATTTTTTTAAGAATTTTGAAGCCATAGATGTCGTTGAAATTTTCTATAATAAAAGGAGGAGAAGAGTGTGAGAAAGAAAAAAATTATCAGGAAAGAATAATAGAATGAATGAGAGTGAATATGTTTTAAAGGAAATATTGAAACTTTTCAATTCCCTCCTTTAAAACCTTCCCTATTTAATTCCCAATTAAATTTCATCAATTCCTCTACCCCACACCATGCACGGAGCAGGCCGCAAAATTTTCCAAACCCATTCAACATTTGTTCAATTTAATTCTGATTTAAATATTCTATCGATATCATATATCGATACACACGTTCATAACTTATATACACGCTCTTTATTAAATACTAATTGTATTCAAAAAAATCAAATAAAATTTAATAATTAATATTTCATAAATATTAATTAATTTAGTTAATTCACAACGACTCTAAATTAATTAAATTGTGTGGCTTATTTGAAGTATTCACTATTTCGGTTATGCGACTCAAAGGTATAAATTCAGTCAGTGATTAATATCGAACAATTTAGACATTAATGTTCACATGTCACCTTAGTGGTTTTCCATTTGGGATGAATTTATCGCTTACACATCTTTTTAGTAAAATATGAATTTATTTATTATAAGCGGTGCCCGGTAGCAATGATTATTTACACCAATTCTCTTTGTCAACACTCTATTACGTTAGGACTTATGGAATTTGGTTTTGGTATAAATTCCAACATCGTTCGCATTCAACTTTGTAAGTCCAAACAAAAAATATTTGGTTTGACAATAAAAAATATTATTAATTGTATTGCTCTCGCTGGAGAATTTGTCTTTGAGTTGACTATAGTTGACTGTGATACATACCCTGTATAAGTGAGGAGACAAATTCTCTATTGTATAGTATTTCACTTTCAATGCTTTAACTCAGATCTAACTACAGTCATTTGATGGACGTCATGCCAAGATTTAATTACAACCAAAGTGGAGTATCCATATTTAGGTTCAATGGTATTCTCATGTCACAAGAACTATGTAATATCATCACTTCAAGATTCACTGTTTGATCTTAGTTATATTAACTAACAAAAAACTCTTGAGTGAGTCATTCCATAGTTATCCAATAACTATCAGTACATAACTCCTTGGTGCCCCCGCAGCTGTGAGTAATACATTACCCACCATTTGGAGAGTGTTACATACTCTAGTCTCAATGGATGTATTGATATCCCATCTCGAAACATCTTGACTGCGAATATTTAAAATAATATATTATTTTTAATGTGATAAACTTCTCATGATTATAACACACTGTAATTATATCACATAGCATATCATTTAACGATATTCTATTTAAAATACTTTGAATTAATTACTTGATTAATTATATTACAATATAACAAGTATATAATGGAAAGGTAACACCTTTTATTTTGAACAATATTGGTTATCGAGTTAGATATATGTAAAAATTACGTAATTGCTCCCAGGACACACCTGTAAATCTATCAATCTCCCACATACACTGGGGCCAATTATGGAATCTTATTCGATTGGATTTCACAAAAAATAATCAAGACGTTCCCTTAGTGAATGGGTATACTATTTTGTTTCAATTATCCACTCTATTAATCAACTCTCTCTCTAACCCTAATAAAGCGCCTTTATCATGTGGAACCCTTCGAAGTATTTTTTCCGACTTATAGTGAGCTTTAGGTTCTCTTACATATTGTATCACAACATTATTATCATATAAAAATGTAACAGTATTCTCAACATTTTGAAATCACCCTCAACTCAGTTATAAATTTGTGCATTTACATATACTTCTTATATTGCAGTGCTATTTAAGGTGTTGTACCTAGCCTTTGGTTGAATTAGCCATTACTTATTGTTTGGAATATTTTCAACTTAAAGTCCTCAAATTAAGTTTAAACATGAATTTAGGATTGACATATTATACACGATATTACTTATGAAGTTTGACTCTGTGCACTCCTCCATAAGGAGTTCGTTGTTTCTATCAAAAGATTATCTAGTATTTCATAAATACTCGATAACACTCTAAACTATCATTTAGTAATCTTAATTAGAATTTTTTTATTTTCTATATGTATTAAATAAATGACTAAAGTGTGATATTGTAGAAAATAGAGCATTTATGATAATTCTTATTTCCAATGCATAAGGAACTCACCTTACATGCTTCATATTAAACAATTTTAATATGGTGTCTGTGTATATAATTTAGGACAATCCCAACATCCTTTTATACAATGTTAACAATCATAAGTTTGTCATTTACTTATAATTTTAGGAATATTTTAGTACCTATCAATATTCTCTCTTATAGACTTACGTTTCCCTTTCGTTTTGACTAAAATTCAAACTATTGATTTTTGTCAAAATACTTGCTTAACTTTGATGCTTATCGAACGAGACCTTCGTATCAGTTCTTGGGTCATATCCAATAACCTACAAACTTTGACTTCGAGACACTTTTGTTATCAAGCACAACCAACATATTCTAAACTGTTGTTTATAATTTCTATTTCAACGTATACCAAAACTCAAAATCATATCAAACGATAATTTTGCGAGTAAACTTCAAATTAACTTAAGTGAGTCGAGTGACGAATATGTTTCAACAATTTAAATTTACGATATTATTTTATCAACGTAGCTTACCAAATTCCAACTACATTGGTCTTCCTCTCGGAGATACTTCTACGGCTGATAGATCATAACACTTATGGTAAATCTATCAAAATCATATTTTGATTATGTACTTGGAATTTATTTTGAATTTGCGCATCATACCATATTGTAGTGTCAATACTTCTAATGGCTTATTAACAACTGAGGAAATTCTTTTCTCAACAACGATAAAAAAATCCTAATTTCTCTTTAATGTGTGTGAGTTATTATTAGACATTCTATTTCACTATGTCCATTTTGGCTGGGTCAATTTCATTTTATCCTTTGTAATCAGTTCTATCTTTGGATCGCATCCAAACCTATTTTAGTACCAATAATTTTTTAAAGAAATTCTTTTATCATGAAGTTGGTGTTTCTTGAAACAATTATTTCCTAGTGCAACGAAATGGGTATTCATAATTTTTTTATGAATTACCTATATATATGTAAAATACTGATTTGGTTTTTAAGTTTATGGAACTTATGTTCATAACATAAGTTAGCCAATTAGCATTGATCAGTCCCAAACTCATTTGGGGTGGTCCAAACAAGATCCCTCAAGAACAAGTATTACAAACAGTCTCTCGACTCGCACAATCTATCAATTCCCTGATCTAAGATATGTAGGGGCTGTTTCATTAACTCTTATCTTGTATGATTTTGTAGACTTTGTTTCAGATGAAATTAAATTTAACCTTACGTATTTACTATTAAGTACACATCCCTATAGAAAGAAGTTAACCCAATGATGGACTTTTCTATGAGATTAGAAAAGCACAAATTATAATAAATTCTGCAAGTGTGCAGGTCAAACATAGGAAGTTATTAAAAATTCATAGTTTTTAAAAGAAAAACTTGGGCATGTTAAACGAAATTGAGAGGTGATTTTTAAACAAAATCAATAAAAACTAATATTGTATTTCAAACAAATTCAAATCTAATCGGATCTATATCAAATACAATAGGTAGTCAAAACAATAAAAACAATTTAAAAGAAGAACAGAGAATGGAAAACTAAATAGTAATTGTGTTCTAGCAAATATAATTGACTAGACACCATAATTGACTATGTAGAAAAATACGAGATAAACTAAGAGAAGAAGAACATAAATTTATTAAAGTTTGCATAAAATAAAATAACAATGATTGTGAAAAAAACAAAAACTTAGTAGTAGTTAAAATTCTGCAAACCTAAATGGCAGCCATTGTTAACCAACTACTATTACAAGAAAATAAAATAAAAACAAGAATAAAGACTATTCTAAAAACGGGATACCTCAATGGTCTTCACTTGAGAGTATTTATAGGTGTGGAAAGCCCTTTCCTTCATGTAGAAGTAATGAATCTGGGCCAAATATCATCCAAGTGAAGAGCAATGTATATGGCCATAAAATCAATCCAATGATGTTGAAAATGACAAGTTTTGATTTTGATTGATTGGGTAGATCCATGAGATATTCTCTCCAGTAGATACATCCATAATTGGCTCTAATCAAATCCATGAGTATATTTTTCCTTCATAAAAATGATATCTCTTTACCAAAAAGGTGGATATGATATCTACTCAAATCCATGTGTATAATATCTTGTCAACGCATGTCATTTATGGGAGAATCTTCACTTTTTTTGGTTGATGAACTTCCAACAAAAATAATGTGTTATCCAAGCCTCGAACTCTTGACCTACTAGTGTATAATTTGAAGCATAACCACCGAACCACTGATGTTTTTGCATAATAAATCTTCAATTTGGTGGCTTTTCTTTATGATTCTTCATTCTTTGGTCTCGCCTTAAAAACCTGTAAAACACATACAAAATGCAATGCGTAGTACTGTTTTTAAGGTAAAATATACATAAAGAAAATGCATAAATTGAGGTCAAACACTCAACTTTATTCATCATCAACCATACTTTGTCCAACAAAGTTCGATTACTCTTTATCGATACATCATTATGTATCATATGGAGTAGCAACTTTTGAGATTGAATCTTAGTAGTTTCCAAGTACATTTGGAACTCCTTTCAAATACACTCGCCTATTAGATCAAATTGAATTGTTTTTTTTGCACATCATGTTATTTACTTATGTTTTATATTCTATGAACTTATCATAGACATACTACATGCGTATCAATACACATGTTCATATTTGCAATAATTTATAAGTAAATCCAACGAAGTATGTGGAAAAGTTATGGTATCATTGGACCTAGGATTTCATACATATATATATACCAATCCTAAGAGTTCACTAATTCTTATGTCGCTCCTACTATATGAGTGTTTTGCCCTTAATTCCAAAATAATTATGAAAAATTAAGATACTTCTGTGTTATGTTGCTAATGCAACAAATACTGTTATTCTAATAGACTTATTTCATGACGATTATTCAAAAAATTCATAACAAAATAAAACTATATTTTCAGTTAATAGTAAAAATAGTTATTGTTTCATTAATAATATTAGGTATATTTATGAAAATAATTTTTCGTATCTTGTTGCATCCACTAATAGATATTATATGGCATGCTCCTACTATTTTTGCCGTTATTATAATATTATATGAAATATGAAGCTTGATTTAAATACTTACTATGGGCTATTTATTTATTTTATTACAACTAGTTTACAGTCGAGAGTTTTTGATAAAACGCCTTAAACTCGTATAAATAACCTTTATAGAAAACAATTTTCTATATTATAACACGATTGGAATAGAAATCAAATTTCTTATTTCATATTAAGTATCTTTTAGTATCTTATATAATTCTTATTTTCGATGTCCCATTATGAACCAGAGGTGATGATTCACTCTCTTTATCTTAACCGTGCCTTAGTTACATCCACTCTCGTACATTCACTTTCCTTTCCAAAATGGTTGAGCCATTCAAAGGAGATCCATATTGTAATCAATCGTATTGATTACACGATTTTGCATTATGGTTTATTTTATTATTTCCAATGAATAATTTCATTGAAGTTTCATACATTACGAACCATGATTGTTCACTATATAATATTTACATGTGATCGGGTATGGATCAAATATCAATGTTCTCGAATTGCTTAAGAGTTTAAAACTCATAAAAGACAATATACAGTCTTGGAAAAATAAACTTTTAAGAGACCGAGGCGTGAATGTTTTACTCGTTTTGTAATTGGCTCTTTCATGGGTTTTAAAGCAACAACATGCCAAAAAATTATTTGTAAGTGTATTTTATATTTACATGTAAAAAAATTATTTGTTAGTGTATTTTATATTTATATGTCAATTTTAATTCAGTTCACTTGCATATTTTAATTGATAAACATTTTATCAATTATAAAGGTTGCATAAATTTATCTAAGTGATTATTTTAACTTCCCTAGCATATATTCTTACAGTATTTAAAAGGTTAAATGTTACCGTTTTATTTTTCTAACAAGGCTACCACTAGATTTTTGTTTCTCAAAAACCTAAGAAAAACATAGAAATCTTGATTTCTCTAGTGGGCGTTAGGACTCGCTTGCCTTAGGATTCTTATTTTGAGGAATATCAAAAAATCATAGGCCCGTGTGGTGATAGATAACACTTTATGGGTTGTATCATATACAACTCCTAACCTATGGTCTTTATCCTAATATCATCTCAACCTTAAGGAATATCACCAAATCGAAAGAGATTATTCACTCGTACCCACCAATTTGCGACGACCAAAGTATTATGCATGTGCCTTGAGGAATATGAACAAATATGTGCTTGTATCTTACCTCATTCAGTTAATTTATTAATAGTACAACATATAGCATCTCTAGCTTGAGAAATATCAGCAACTAAAGAGTATGCAAGTAATCTATTAATATATAAATGGTATATGACAACTTATATATTAAGGATTCATAATCTTCAATATACATATATTAAGTGATATCGGTATAGGAAATAATATAATTCTTATGAAAAACTCCCATGATTCAAGTATCAAACACATCTGAAATCACACTATGCATACTATATATATGTACTTATTCCATAAATCTAATTTGGGTTTTTAGTGTCCCACTTAATTTTATACATATATAATTATAGAAGCATTAACTTATTTATAACTTTTATAATTTAATTTATTTGTATAATATATATGTACTTAATAATTAAATCCTATTTAATTAATTTTAATTCTTATTAATTAGATCATATTTAATTAATTTATTTCATTTTATATTTGTAATTTAAAATTCAACGATTGAATTTTAAATAATTCATCTTTAACAATTTAAAGATGAAGATAGACTATAACATTTACCGTAATTATATACATATACTATTGTACATGTATATAATTTATTAACTAAAATTTAATTAATTTAATTTATTAGTACAATATTTTTATTAAAAGTAATATTAATTTAATTTAAAATTTTCTCATTGTTTACCTCAAACATTTTAGGATAAATATATACATATCATTATATATGTTTTAATTTAATTAATTAACTTTTATTTATTTAGTTACTTATTTATTTAATTCAACTAATTAAATGATTAAGATAAAAAATTTAAAATTAATTTAGTAACTTTGAAATTAATTTTGAAAAGTTTAAAACATTTATAAAAGTCATATTTTAAACTTAGCCTTTAAATTTAAAACTTAACTGTTAAGTTTTCAAAACATATTTTGAAAAATTAGCCCAAGGCCCAAAAATCAATTTGGGCCTTTATATTGGGGATAACCTTTGGGCTTGCTTCGTCCTTTGGGTCAGACCAGAAGCTAGGTTAGGCAGAGTACTTGACTACCTAAACCTAATAATCGACGCTACCTTTTTAGATAACTTACTAAATGAGCAAGCTTTAATCACTCAATCCTAACATGACCAGTTTTAGACCTCATAGACTATTGGGCTTTGGAATCATTGAAGGAACTGAGCCAGTCAAAAATGGGCTAAATGGGTGAATTTAAAAAAAAACCATTTTTAGATCTTATTTAAGTCCACAAAGCCTAAATTGATTTTAGATCCAATCTAAAATATTTTAAATAAAATATTGTTTTATTCAATTTGTTTAGAATGGTTTGAATTTGATTTAAATTTAGTTCTATGAGTGCATCAAATACATCCATTTGTGTAATAGTTACTAGTTAAAGTTAATTTAGAGGAGGAAACCTTTCTTTCTCTCTATAAAACTTTTGCAATTAATTAAGGGAAGATTTTGCTTTAATTGGAGAGATAAACCTTTCATTTCTCTCTATTTAGTTAAATTGATTGATTTATTAAATGTCATTAATGAACAATTTATACATAGCATAAATTATGAGTATATCCAAATATACTAGTGTATATTGTGCAAGACAACATATACCAGGTGTACAAAGTTAATGTGACCGTATGTGGGTACTGGGATTTATACCGCAACGGGACCATTTCCACTTTACATATACCTTTTTTGTTTAGGATTTTGATTTATAATTATGTATAATAGATGTATAGAAGAGTGTGTGTGTGTGTGTGTGTGTGTCATATTAGACAATTTTTTATGTTGAAATCTAAAATTAACAACAGTGATTTTGGTTTTTATTAAAGAAAGGTCTGATATCAAATATTGCATTGTTATACAAGGTATATCCTATGATTTTGAATTAAAGCAACATATATGTGTTACCATATATATAAATATTCTAATTAATGTTCTAATTTAAAACAATTTATATATATGTAAACATTGTTATCTGTAATTTATATGTGTGTGTGTGTATGTATGTATGTATTAATATTTTAGAATTCAATTTAACATTTAAATCAAACTTTTAGTTTAGAAAGGAAAATAAGTACTGGATTTTATACAAAACTTCAAATTTTAAAAAAGATAAAAGATTTATAATTTACCCCAAAGTTTGTTCATGAATTTTAAATGAAACCCCTTTTTTATGTAAATAATATCTAAACATTCATGTTCAAAACATCGGTCATATAAAATAGAAATTAATTTTCAAAGTGAAAATTAAAAGATTAACATGTACAGTTTATTTACATTTGTGTATGCAAATATTATATAATTATAAATTAGTTTTCAATCAAAATTAGCCTATTTTGTTAACAAAATTTCCAAAATAAAAGAAAATGAATTGGACAAATTAGGCATATGTAAATTTGTAAAAATAACATTCAAATCTAAATAATATAAAGAACAAAAAAGGCTTAAAATGCATTTGACTAAGTCGAACATAAAAAGGTTTAAAATGGTTATTGCTAGATGAACCATTAAAAACCAGATGGATCAAATGGAGTCTAAATATATGAATGAAATAAACAAATCAAATCAGTGAGTTTCCTTTGGATTTTGCCAAAAGTCACACCTTGAACTATGAACTAATGCTCCTCAAGGTTCAGTTGAATAAATCCTCGGATTTTACAATGAACGAGAGATAAAAACCATCTTAATAAATTGATTTAATTTGTATTAGTTTTTGGGAATTTCGAAGCCATTTTGGCCAATAAAAGGAGGATAAGGGCATGAAAAAGAAAAAAAATTGTTAGAAAAGAATAATAAAATGAATAATAGAGAATATGTTTTAAAGGAAACATTTAATCCTTTTAATTCCATCTTTTTAAAACCTTCCCTATTTAATTCACGATTAAATCAAACTAAGTCCTCTCCCCCCACACCATGCATGGCCGATTATGAAAGAGGTGGAGTATGCCTTAGAAATTTTTGAATCCATTCAGCATTTGTTCCACGTAAATATAATTTAAATATTCTATCGATATTGTATATCGATATGCACGTTTATAACTTTTATACACGCACTTTATAAAATACTAATGGTATTAAAAATAAATCAAATAAAGTTTAATAATTAATAATTTTTGAAATATTAATTAATTTATAATAATTATTAATTAATTAAATCATGTGGTTTATTAGGAGTATTCATTATTTCGACTGCGCGACTCAATTCTATAAATTCAGTCAGTGACTAATATTGAACAATTCAAATATTAATGTTCACATATCACCTGTTACCCAGTACCCTGACCCGGTTGTATTGGACTGGTCACACAAGACAGATTCGACTGTTGTCAAGAAGGATGATCATGAAGCAATGGCCATAGGGCCCGAAGATAGAGTTCAGACAGTTATACGAAGCTCGGATTGAATAGAGTTGATAGATTTACAACGCAGGATCTTAGAAATATAGAAAATAGCTTGGATAGGCAAGGGATCGGCATAGCAAGGTAAAACACTAGGGATCGGCATAATTATTTGGGTGGATAGTCAACATGGATGGAGTATTATAGGGATCGGCATAGTTGATCTTGGCTTGGCATAGATGGTTTTTGGAGGTATCGGCAGAGTGTTTTGGAGTATAGGGTTCGACATGTTAAGTCTTTAGAGAGATCGGCAAATTGTAATTGAGTAAGCGAGGGTCAGCATGTAGAGTTATAATAGGGGTCGGCATAACATTCTAAAGCATTATGGATCGGCATAGTCCTACAAGCAGGAGGGATCGGCAATGCAATATGAAACCATAGGGATCGACATTATGAATCTCAGGGGATAAACGCAGATATGTAAGTATGGGTCGGTATGACATCAAATGAAGGGTTCGCCAATGTAACATCCCCCTACTTAGAGGCCCAAAACTAATGGCTACGGATGCTGTAGTCATCCGTAGTTATTAATCCTCAATGACCAAATATGGTGGTGTTAGATTTATTGATACGCGGAAACACATGAATATGGAAGAAAATTTAAAACATCAAACAAAGTCACATTCCATTTCAAAACATTTCCAATTCATTACATAATCCTATAATCATCAACCACGTTTAGAAAAAAAATTACAATATACGCCAAGAGCTACATATGAAGATGCCCCCTTGGTTGATCAGAGTATATACAAGCAATATAACAACTTTGCCATTACAAACAACACATCGAAATCAAATAAAAGAGAATTCTATATACCTATTATGCCTCCTACACGTCTCCGGAAGCTTTATTTGTCTAATGAGGTACCTAATAACCTCAACTCTCAAACTACTCAAAATCAATTGAGTACCCGAGAGTTCAAACAGAAAACATAAACTTCGAGTCAGACATAAAGCCTGATATGAATAATAATCTACCATCTCAAATCATTTAGATATATAGTGAGACCATGCCGCTTAGCAGAATGGGTTTTCCCCTCAATAGTATCCTAAAACCTTTTCAAAACCATATACTGTGCTACTGCATCCATAATGATTAAAACAATTCAAAACAATATGATATGATGATATGCAAAACAAATGAATCAATTCTGGATTACCCATCCATATTCATTCTGACTATCTGTCCCAATTATAGTTTCTAGGATTACTATTAACCTATTAGTTTTCATGGGCTGACAAATAACCGGTAAAATATTTAAGGATCCCTGTCCAATTACATAGTTTTCATGGGATCACTATGAACCTATTGGTAACTCAAATATCTTTACTCTTATCCTAGTTTTAATGGGTTGACTAGGAACCTATTGGTCACTCCAATATCTTCTCTTCTTATCCTAGTTTTCATGGGCTAACTAGGAACCTATTGACATCTGTCAATATCTTAATCCAGATATAGTTTTCATGGACTAACGACAAACCTACTGGCCCCTACCAGTATCAAATCATAGTTTTCATGGGCTTACTATGAACCTGTCTTTTTGACATCTTCCTTTTATACATAGTTTTCATAGGCTAACTATGAACCTATTGGCTCCTTCCAATATCTTTTCTTATACACAGTTTTCATGGGCTTACTGAGAATCTATTGGCAATATCTTTTCCTTTAATATTTTAGCATCCTATATTTTGGTCTTCCTGACATCCTGGATGCAATTCTACACATTCAGGAGTTAACTTAATTCATATTCACTACTGGTTCAAACTAGCTGGTTATTCTGCCCTTCCCCAAAATACAAGTATGGGTCCATTACAATGTGAATATATACATATATGAAGAAGCAAACACAATAACTTGGTTAATCCCTTTAACCCTTTAACCCTTTAACCAAAGAAAACTTCTTCAAAAACTCCTTTTCAGAACACTTTATTTAATTATGCTGTGGTTTTCTTTTAAAATGAGATTGTGTTATTTGCTTTGAAAACTAAGGCTTTCGAAACCTTCAAAACATTGCTTTCGACTTCACTGGGTAAACTCCTTCGAAAGCATATAAATCTCTTTCAAAAAATTAGGCCCCTGCCTTTCGGAACACTTTAAAAATTCTCTTTCGAAACCTTTCGAATGTGTTAAAGTATTACTTATGAACTCTAAGAAGCATAGCTTCGAAACCCTTGAAAGTACCCCTTTCAAACCTTTAGAAGTATCCCTTCTGAAACTATTGAAAGTCCCTCGTTCAAAACCATTGGGTGTATACTTAAAAATATCATTTGGGTCAAAGTGAATATAAACGAAAGTATCTTTTACGAAACCTTCCTTTATCATATATAAAAATATTGGGGAAAACATGATGGCGTCAGCACCATCCCTTTCGAATGCTTCAAATCACTTAAACAAAATATTGAAGGATAGTGTTGAAACCCCTTTCGAAGCCATTTCCTTCGAGACCCTTGAACCCTTTCGAAAGCGTTTAGGAAGAGGCGTAAAACATCTTTAAAACAAGCACTACCTTTCGAAAGTACCGATGACTTCAATACACTCGAAAGGCTAAAGAATGGAAACAGGGCTTCGACTAGGTCGGAACCCCTTCTTTCGAAAGCATTATTTTACCCATTCGAAAGCTTACTCTTTAAAACTTAAGTTACCGGCAACCCCTTTGAAAGCATTTAAAAAACCTCTTTCGAAAACATATGCTTCGACTCCTTCGAAGGCTTAAATAAAACAAAGGCAGGCACTTCACTTTTTTTCAAAAACAACCAAAGGTATCGACCCCATCAGAAGCAATGCTTTCGACACCTAACCTTCCTCCTTTCTCCAACCCACTACGTACCATATGAGTGACACCTTGTGTATTGGTTTTGGCTTATTGGGTTTCGACTTGATTGAAGGCGGAAGCTCTGAGTCGAAAGGTACTTTTAAAGAAGGTGGAACCAACTTTTCTGGGTAAACCTGTTTTAATACTAATTAAAGCAAACACTTTCTAACTAACCTGCCACCTGTAAACACAAGATTGGTTGCTTAACTTTTCAAATTCTTTACTAAAATAATTGCTGCTAATTTCAGATCTAAACCATGGTTAAGTTAACAAATAAGCCCTTCCATTAAGCAAAACCAACATTGTAAAGAAGTCCCTCTTCTAAAATAATTTAATTTGCATAGCAATCACTTAGGAAAAATCCACAAAAATTCCAGAAATTCACCGTAACCATGTTATCCAACATATCAAAATTTCAGACCCAAATTCTCAATATATTTTCCGAAATAAATTTATAAACCCAATTAACCATATTTCCCTTTAAAAATTCATAATAATCTTTCCTTAGCTTGGAAAATTATCAAAATTAAAATGCAACTCCAAAGTCATGTTTTACAACATAAAACTTTTCCATGGCATTTAAACATCAACATAAATCGGTTTTGCCTAAAATCGTATATATTCCTATATAAACAATCCTATTTAAATTTAAAAAAAAATTCAAGCATATCATCATCCAATTCATCATAAAAACAAATTTAAAATTAAATTTGAAAACATATGATTATAAACCAAAATAGAGATGGAATTATTATTCACCTTGATTAAGATAAGGAGATTGGATTGAGATTGAGATTTATTTCCCTAAGCTTGAATCTCTAGCTTTGCTTTGATTTCTCTTCTCTTAATGGCTGGCTCCTCTTTAAGTTTTTGTCTTGCGTTTTCAAAATGACGTGAATGAGAAATAAAATGGTAGGAACGAAAATATATAGGGGTAAGGGTTATGTGCGGTAAATACCCAACATACACTTATGTAAATTAATTAGCTTATAACCCATTCTTAAGCCCATTTAATTATTTAAGTGAGCACGACCTTATTATATTTATTCAAATCTCAACCCCCTTATCTCTTAACATTTACATTATTCTATTTAATTTATCTAATTAAATCTCCTAAATAATTTTATCAAAAATTAGGGGTGTAACAGGGAGGAGCTATTTTGATATGGAACTAAATCCAAGATTGAGAAAAAGCATGAGCTCCACACATCCAATCATCATGATATTTGAGATACCATCATATCCAAGCATGGAGAAACTACCATAGGGATCCCTGCCCCAAGTTCAACAAATGGTGGGATTGGTACTGATCCCTCTCCATTGATATTTGGGCCCAGTGCCTCCTATGGTGGGTCCAAACGGATGAGGAGGTCCTATTGCCGAAGTTCCAGACAGATTGGTGGTCGCTTTCATTTATAAATACAGGCCTAGGGGTCATTCTGAGGATCTTTACACTACCGGTTACATAACACTTTTATTGTAATCAACTTCCTCCATTATTCTCTTACCTCTTGCTGTTTCTTATTGTAATCAAGATTAAAGTGAATCAATAAAGAGAATATTCAAAGTGGATGTAGGCAATCAACGCCAAACCACTATAAATCTTGTTGTTCTTGTTTTCTACTGTGAGTTTCTTATTGTTTTGATATATTCATCTATTTTCATTTACTTTGCTACACAAACCTATTCTTGGGTGTTTGTGGCCAATTTGGTTGCAAACATTTTGGTGCTTTCACTAAGAATTTGATTCTTGGCACGTTAGAATCCTCTTTGCTGCTACTGGATTGAGGAAATCTCCCAAAGGAGATCCAGATTCATCTTCAAAAGCTTACAGATACTACTCAGATTTGTTAGAACTATACAAGGAAATCGACAATGGTGAGGCATACCAGATCAACTTCTCAAAATGTGGATGGGAATGAAACTGCCAGCACTCAATAGGGATCTCCGAGCAACCAACTTGCAAATTTGAATGTTGAACCTACTGAAGACCAGAACCCCACTGATTCTATAACCAGAACTGAGTTTAATAACTTGATGAGGGAGTTGATGGAAAGCCATAGACAACTGAATGAGCAAATTCAAACTAATGCTACCTTAGTGAACCAGATTGCTCAACAACATCGTGAGAAGGCAGAAGGGATCCCACTTTTTACTCGGTGTTAGAGAGTTCCAGCTCGTCGGATGAATACCATAGGCGTAGGAGTCACAGGGTTGAAGGAAATCAAACTGAAACATCGAGGCATCGCTTGACAGACCAATATGGTCTGCTAAGATGGATCAGTGCCGATCCCTCCCAAGGGATCGGTACCGATCCCTCCTCCAAAGGAGGGATTTCCCCGCAACACTTGGGGAATTGAGCAGGAGCTATTTTCGGAAGCTTGGATGCTGGAGTTTAACTAAATGCTGACTAACTACTCCACCGAAATGACGACGAGTTGAATGCCCAAGGTGCACATCAAGAGGATGGTGGACTAATAGGGCGTGAAACGATCCATAGACGTCGACCGGACCATTCATGTGAGGTGGAGCGCGACCACCGCTTGGCACCACCCATCTAAACACCGGATTTGTCGGCGATGGTCGGACAGTTGATGAGAGAGAACCAGGGTTTGACAAATGATGACTAGAGAATTTCGAGAAGTCATGCCCTACTTACTAACAATGTTTTGCATGCGGAATATCCGAGAAGGTTCAACATGCCTTCGATGCCTGCCTATGAGGGAAAAACCAACCCCAGGCAACACATCATGAGGTACGAATGGTTGATGGATTCAGCAAGAGCTAATGACGCAACAAAATATAGATGCTTTCCTATAACCCTCCTTGGAATAGCGACGATGTGGTTTACAAGACTACCCCCACGATCGATTTCAAAATTTGATGAACTGGCAACTAAGTTTGTGGAGCAGTTCCGGATCCACGCTACTCGTCCTAAAGACATGATGTCACTTTCCAGCATAATCTAGGCCCTTAGGGATTTGTTGAAGGACTATCTGGAAAGATTTCATATCGATGCTACATAAGTTAGTAATCCAAATGATCATGCTATACTTATGGTCGTGACGAGAGGGATTGATCCGGAATCTGAGTTTGGTGATTGGCTAGCTGGAAAACTGCCGGCCACGTTGGAGCGCTTCTATTCAAACACAACTCAGTTCCTGAGGAAGGAGGAAGCTAGATCCTCTAGGAAAAACAATGTTGTGGGACCGAAAGGAGAAGCGGTACAAAGGAATATTGCAATAAGCAGTCTGATGATAGTTTCGGGAAAGTCCAATTTAATGTTCAGAACAAACCGAATCAACAAAAGCGAAATGGGGACAGGAATCAAGACCAGAGGAGGGAGCCTGGGAGACCAAGACGTAGGATTCTTATGTAAGACAACTACACACCTCTAAACACATCCTTGGAGAATATTTATCTATCCACTTGTAATACTCTTCAATATAAGAAGCCGCATCCAAAGGAGTCGATAGAGACATAGAAATAGACTGGAAAATACTACTGGTTTCACGAGTGTTATGGGCATAACACAAACAAGTGCAGGGATCTCCAGGACGCTATCAAGAGGTTGATTCGGGAAAATAAATTGCAGCAGTTTGTGAAAACTCCGTAGAATGGAGGGCAGGGGACATTTGACCCCAATCGAGGACAAGCTCTACATAGGGCTGAGGAGCCTGTGCGAACTGGTGGGAGACTAGTGGTAAACACAATAATTGGAGGACCACACCCTGCGGATAGAAGTTGGCAAGAAATAGAGCGCTATGCTAGCACTATAAGGCATGTAGACTTTGAGAATTGTTCAAATATGGAGGACGGAGCTCCAACTAAGCAGCAACACACGATGACTGATGATATAGTGTTCAAAAGTAGGAATGCAGATAAAGTAGAGGCTCCTATAATTGACCCGATGGTCATTTCGGCTATGATTGGTCCTGCTTTGGTAAGAAGGAAATTGATTATGGAAGCTCGGTGAATATTATTTTCTAGAAGGCGTATGATCAAATGAGAATGAGGGCTAAAGATTTGAAACCATCTAAAGCTCGCATACATGGTTTCAATGGTGTGGCGACTGAGGCTATTGGTTATGTGGATTACCTATTGAATTGGGGGAAGGTGAATGTAGGAGAGTGCAGATCCTACCGTTCATTGTTTTGGATGTTGATTCGACGTACATTGTTTTTCTAGGCCGACTGGCCCTGGCTGAATTTCGGGCAGCTCTTGCCCCATGGTGTTTAACCTTAAAGTTTCCAACAGATAATGGTGTCGGAGTGGTTCATGGTGATCAGGCGAATGTACGTGCCTGTTATGTGGCTGAGTTGAGGGAAGCTCAGCGTAAGGAGAAGGGAAAGGGTGTGGACAAATCTATCCGCATTCAAGTTACTGAAAATTGACAATTGGCGCCTAAGCCTTGGCTTGGGCGCTACAGTCAGTTCTATAGAGATATAGATCCGAGGGATGATGAAGAGGAGCCCAAGGATACCAAGGAAGCACCGGCTGAGCTGAGGATTGATATCACGGTCAGCCACGACGACCCATCATAGGTCTTGAAGATTGGATCGTAGCTCAGCCCTTCAATGATGAGAGAACTTGCTGATTTTCTCCGAGCGAATCTAGACGTATTCGCTTGGGCTCATTCTGACATGTGTGGGATCTTGCCTACCATTGCGAGCCATGCATAAAAAATTGATCCGAAGTATGTTCCGGTGAAACAAAAAAGGCGAGACATGGATCCGGATAGATCCATCACCCTTAAAGAGGAGGTGGATAAACTGAAAGTCAATGGGTTTATTCGTGACACCCTCTATCCAGAATGGATATCTAATCTTGTGCTGGTGATGAAGGCGAACGGGAAATGGAAAATGTGCATCGACTATTCAGACTTGAATAAGGCATGTCCTAAACATAGTTTTCCCCTCCCAAGGATTGATCAGCTAGTTGATTCGACTGCAGGACATGAATTGTTGTATTTTATGGATGCGTACTCGGGGTATAACCAAATTCCAATGCATGTCCCCGATCAGGAACACCGCAGCTTTGTTACGGATGTTTGGTTGTATTGCTATGTGGTGATGCCGTTTGGATTGAAGAACGCCGGAGCAACCTATCAATGCTTGGTTAACCGGATGTTTAAAGATCAGATTAGGAGGATAATGGAAGTCTATGTGGATGATATGCTCGTGAAGTCACGATGATCAAATGACCACAATCGAGACTTAGCAGAGATGTTCATCATCCTCCGATATTACAAAATGAAAATCAATCCATTGAAGTGTTCGTTCGGTGTTGCATCAGGAAAATTCTTGGGTTTTATTATCAATGCTCGTGGAATAGAAGCCAATCCTGAGAAGATCCAGGCAATTCGAGATATCCAAGCGCCAAGAACTATTAAGTAAGTGCAAAGCCTGAATGGGAAAGTTGCTGCCTTAAGTAGATTTATCTCCCGAGCAATTGACAAATGCATTCCTTTCTTTGATTTGATTAGGAAGGGAAAAAGAAACTTTGAATGGATGCGGGATTGTGATGACGCATTTCGAGCTCTGGTGAACCATTTGGAGAGACCCCTGTCTTATCAAAGCCGGTAGATCGCGAGGAGTTGTACATTAATTTAGCTGTATCAGCACATGCCATAAGTGCCGCCTTGATTCGCGAGGAGAACCGGATTCAGAGGCCGGTGTATTCTATTAGTAAGCGATTGATAGAAGAAGAAAGGAACTATCCGAAGATAGAGAAATTGGCTAACTGCTTGCTAATTGCATCACAGAAACTTCGTTTGTACTTCTAGGCACATCCGATTAACATTTATACCGACCAGCCGTTACGACCGGTCGTACAACGACCTGAGACGTCTGGAAGGTTGCATAAATGGAACATCAAGCTCAGCCAGTTCGACATTACATATCTTCCTCGAAGACCTATCCATGGTCAAGCGTTGGCAGACTTTATAGCAGAATTTACCATGCAAGACGAGCTTCTAGAAGGTAGCGGGATCCTACTGTGCGATGGAAGTTGTACATTGATGGAGCATCTAATGATCACAGTTCTGAAGCTGGGATTGTACTTGTAACCCCTGAGAACTGCTTAACTTGCTATACTTTGAAGCTTGATTTTCCTGCTACAAACAACGAGGTTGAGTATGAAGCATTGATTACTGGACTTAAACTTGCTAGAGAACTCGGGGTAAAGTCTCTTGAAATCTTTTCCGATTCGCAACTGGTGGTGTATCGAGTTAGAGGAGCCTATCAGGCTAAGGAACAACGACTTGCCCCGTATCTTACTTGAGTTCAGGAGTTGTTGGCAGAATTTGAATAATATGACATTTCACATATCCCACGCGAGCAAAACGGAGAAGCTGATTCATTGGCAAAGTTCACTAGTACGGGCGATGTGCAACAGATGGGCTTGGTTCTAGTCGATATATTACACACCCTAAGTATAAATATGATGGAAAGTAATCAAGTATTGGAAGCGGAATCCGAGAGGGAATCTGGAAGACTCCATTTAAAGATTATTTGTTGCGTGGAATCTTGCTTTAAAGGAGGAATGAAAAGCGACAAGTCCTTCGCAAAGCTTCGTGGTATATTATGCAAGAAGGAACTATGTACAGAAAATGTTTTCCATTCCTCTACTCCGATGTATCTCTCATGACGAGATAAAGCGTGTTCTGAAAGAAGTTCATGAGGGAGAATGTGGCGATCACACTAGGGGCAAACTATGGCGAAGAAGATACTCCGTTATGGATATTATTGACCAACTGTAAACCGAGACGCTGCTGATTATGTGAGACGATGTGACAAATGCCAAATATATGCGAAAGTCCCAAGAGCTCCGCCAACAGAGATCATGGAAATGGTCAGTCCATGGCCATTCGCTATGTGGGCTATTGATATCATCGGCTCTTTACCAATCTCTAAGGGCGGTGCGAAGTACGCTATTGTCACGATTGATTACTTCACCAAATGGGCCGAGGCGGTACCGTTAACCACGATCACAACTAAGAAAGTGATCAACGTCGTAGTTCAAAACATCATATGTCATTTCGGTCTTCCACGAACTATCATAACAGATAATAGGACTTAGTTCGATAGTGCTGAATTTAAAGAATTTATTCGGAGATATCGTATAGAAAGGAGGTTTGCAGTGATCGCTCACCCTCAGGTGAATGGGCAGGTTGAAGCTGTAAACAAAATTATCAAGTCTATTATGAAAAATCATTTGAAGAAGACTAGAGGCAAGTGGGTGGATGAACTTCCTATGGCACTTTAGGCCTACAGAACCACTCACAAGTCCGCGACTGGCCATACTCCATTCGCTCTTGCTCATGGATTTGAAGCTGTTATCTCGGTGGAACTCGAAGTCCCTTCTCATTAAGTGACTTACTATGACTCCAAAACGAACAAAGATCTTCTCTTGGAATTTTTGGACTTTATAGATAAGAAGCGAAGAAAACGATTTAGGGGCGGCATCACACCGACATCGAGTCGCTCGATATTACAACACTAAAGTGCGATTAAGATCCTTCGAAGTTAGCGATCTAGTCCTGAAATAGGTTTTTTTGGCTCCGTCACACATGAATTCGACATGGGAAGGACCGTATGTCATTGAACAAAGGCTTGCAGAAGGAACTTTCAAGCTAGCGACTGTCGATGGCATTACACTTCCAAGATCATGGAATAGCGAACATTTACGATGCTATATCACTTAAAACATTTCCTTTGTATTCCAGTTCTATTTACTTTCAGTATCTGCTTTAGCATTTGATTTCTTTTGAAAAAGTAATAAGACAGATTAGTTTCTTCCTTTCCATTTGTTGAATAAAGTCTCAAACTTCCTTTGCATATATGATTGTTATTGCATTTTATGCTAAGTACATAATGAGACAGATTGCTATCGGTATGTGTGAACAGGCTCCTGGAGTTTGAAATTGATCAATCGTATTAATCCTTAATGGGATCGAACAAGATGAGCCCCATTAATTTGCTCGATTAAAAAATTCCGTAAATGATTCAAAGGATGGGATACTCAATATGGAACAAATATCGCAGGCGATCTGGAGATTGAAAATTTTTCCTGCCCGAACTGTGGGACTGAAACAAAATCGAGGCGACAAAAAGAAGTATAAACATGATTAGGGTGTGATCTGACCGCCCACGAGACAACTCTATGTCATCGGAGCGTGGACTAGAGTATAAACATGATTTGGGTGTGATCCAACCGCCCATGAGACAACTCTAAGTCCCCGAAGCACGGACTGGAGTATATACATGATTCGGTTGTGATCCGAATGCCCATGAGACAACTCTAAGTCCCCGGAGCATGGAATGGAGTATAAACATGATTCGGGTGTGATCCGACCGTCCACGAGACAACCTTAAGTCCCTAGAGTGAGGACTGGAGTATAAACATGATTCAGGTGTGATCCGACCGTCCACGAGACAACTCTAAGTCCCCGGAGCATAGACTGGAGTATAAACATGATTCAGGTGTGATTCGACCGCCCACGAGACAACTCTAAGTCCCCGGAGCGCGGACTGGAGTATAAACATAATTCATGTGTGATCCGACCACCCATGAGATAACTCTAAGTCCCCAGAGCGCGGACTGGTGCATGAACATGATTCAAGCGTGAACCGACCGCTCGCCAAACAACTCTAAATCCCAGAGTGCGGACTAGAGTAGAAACACAACTGAATAGATGCATGGATTTTGACTGTTCTCTATTCCGCAAACTCCAACCTGAAATCGACAGGAGGAATACATACTACTAAAAGTTGAATACGACTGCTCACTACAACTCCGACTTAATGTTCTTTATGACTTAAGGCAACGACCGCAAGTAGGTCTTGAGATGAAGATGGTGAATTGTTAACAGAATTTGCAATCAACAAATTACAAGTACTCTAAAAGGGAAGTAATCATTTAACTATCAAAATAACAATTCACATGATGTTTAATCAAAAACAAAATACTTTTATTCACAAGTGTCAAAATTCCAGTATAGGTTATTTCAAAAAACCGAGATTCATACCCGTACACCTATGACTAGGTAAAGAAATAATTATTCAAATTATATACAATGATTTGAAGTAATAGTTACTTCTTTTACTTTCTTTCTCTTTTGGATATTTTAGGGGAGGAGCCGCCCAAGCTTCTCTTTCGGGATCCTTTGCCACCCTTGGTCGGAGTGCTTATGGAAAAAGGAGGGATTTCATCAAGGACTGACCTGCCCGGTGGAATAACTTACAATGGTAGGAGATAAAGATCTTTAACTTGCACCTCGACGGGCTCTCCTTTAACTTCTCGCTTCAACTTTTCATCCTCCTCAATCCTCTCCTTTATGCTGGTTTCAGCAGTATGCTCCGAAGCGCCAATAATTATCACATCATCAGGGTCATCAGGTGGGAGCGGATCTTCAGTTTTATCTTCATCAAGAGCACTGATGAGTTGGGCATCGGGCCCCGGAACTTTAACAGCAGCCAGGTCCTCGGCCGCTCTCTCATGCTGGTCTGTAGCAGCACAACTTTTGGGAGTCAAATCGAGGCCTGGAAGACCAGCAAATTTTATCAAAACACGGATGTTAGTAAAAGCCATTGCGCATGAAGAACAATAACTTTTCAAATACGGGGAAGTTTAGCATGATACCAGCATTCGATTAACTTTCCATAGTCGCTGGAGTACCTCCTTTTAGGATGGGAGATAGCATTTGTGGTCCAAAGCCCGACTTGTTCGGATCATAGCTGAGAATTTGCCCAATGTCATGAAAAGTTGACGGTCCGGCTACTTGGGTTGGAGAGGAACCCTTACGATTAGTTCCGGAAGACTCGTCGATGTCCTCTCCATCTTTAGTAAGTGTTGGAGCCTTAAAAAATTTAAGTTTAGCGGCGGCCAGATCTGCTAGCTCATTTCCTCGAAGAACTTCTCTCACCAGTTCTTCTTCATTGAATTTGGCTTCTCCCAGCTCTTCTTTCTTTATCTTAATGATATGTTCCCAAGCTTCGTTAAGCGATTCGAGGTAAACCTCGCCAAGAAAGCTTAAGTCACGGTGGATTAGGACCTTCGCATTATATTCGATGATCAGTGGATCAAATAAGTCCTTAATTTCGTTCCTTCCGGATTCAATGGCGGCCTCTACCTAGGAGTTGGCTTGTTCAAGCACTTCTTTTCTGCCCTCTTCTCAAGCTTCTTCCTTCAAATCTTCAATTTTTGCAAACTGTTCGTCGAGTTTTGTTTTCAAGCTCCTTGCCTCGACTACTTCTTCGAGCTCGTCAATGCGGCGAGCTATAGCGTCTTTTCCTTTTTTCAAGGAGTCCTTTTCTAAAGCAATCGTGTCACTGCATTGAAGTGCCGTGTTAAGTTCTTTCTTGTGAGAAGTCTCCAGGCGACTTACTGCCTCTACTATCTCCTTCGCGTTCTTTTCAGCTTTTGCAAGTTGGGTTTTGTATTCAAGCAACTCGACATCCTGATGCCTGATTATATCTTTGTCGTGAATAGCCTCCAACTTGAGACGATCGATTTTGTGCTGAAGCTCTATGGAGACTTCGGAAACTTTCTAGGCCAAATGAATGAATGATTCGTGTTGAACGAATACGTCATTCACACACGCTAAAGAGCTATCCTTGGCATGCCCAGGGATAACGTGAATAGAAGAGAAATTTGAGACCGTCAAAGCAAATCTTCGGGAAAGTGGCTTTAAGTTCAACCAACTTTTCTACTATAGAGGAGTCCGGAAAAGTAGCTGGCAGTGGTGGTTCAGAAGTGGCGAATGGGTGCTTACCAGATCGTCATTCATAAGACTATCTTGAACTTGAAGAGCGAGAGTGCTTCTTGTGAGGGCTGTGATAAGAAGATTTTCCTCCACTCTGAACCGGAAGATTAGAATGTTCGCCCAGGTGAGACGCGTGAGATTGATAATTTCGCTTGGAAGAGAAGTAAGACTCCCTCGAATGATAATCTTTGTCTTGCCCTTCGTTTTTATCTTTATGTCGAGCGGACTCAGAATCCCGGCTTGGGCGATGAAAAGCAGAAGAGCTTCAAAGGCGATCGAAGGCACGTGATTAAGACATTGTACCTGTAAAGATCAAATAAGAGCATATTAGAAGTTGTCGTACGAGAAACCAATAATAAGTGTGTAGGGGAGTGCATGTGATTGTGAGTGTCCTAGTGTTCACCCCAATGGACCAGTAACGGTAGCTTTACTCATGGGTTTGCTCTCCCCTCTATTAGAAGATTGGGTGCCTTCACCACTTCTCTTAGGAGAGTTAAGTCCTTCAATATTAATATTTGGAAAGTCGTAGGACATAATGTCACCCAGAATTTGAAGGTTGGAGAATCCTTTTAATGAGCTTTCCAATTGCTGAGAAGATGACTCCTCTCCGAGGGGAATAATAATGAACTCTGGGCCTGATCCAGCCTTTCTATTGCATAGCCAGTACACCAACTTCTTCTTTCTCTTTGGAGGTGTTTGCAATTGCCCGACCTGCGATGGTCCAACCATCGACGCTTTTCTAAGGCCTACATCATCATCTCCCGACCTGTCAGCTTGAGAATCTTTGATTTCACCCTCCTCTGTATCTTCCCGAGTCCCCTCAGCAGGGGGCACGACGGGGTTGATTGTTTCCTCTCTTCGTTCGACAACGATCTTTGGAACTGCCTTGCTTCTGGGGAGTCCAATTCTACGACCGCCACAAGCCGAATAAAGATAGCAGTTAGACAGTTACGAGGAGTTTAATATCCCAGCCCTCAATGGGAGTAGCGCGGATGGCAACGACGGCTCTAGAAAACTCGGTGCCTTTGGGACGTAGACGAACACCTGAAAGAGCTTCGGATGTTAGTATATTCAAAGGATAAATTATGACTTGAGTCATTGAACTTAAGAGAAAAGTAGAAGTGGCACTTACGTCCTTCTAACCATCTTCTTATGAATCTGGGAGGACATCGCACGTAGAACCATTCGTGCTTAAGTAATGAAAGCTTGTTCTAGGCGCCCGTCAAGACTTGACAGTTCGACGAAGGTTCAAGGAAGACGTAAGAAGGGCTTTCGGATCGTCTTTTGAAGTTATAGACAAATCTGATGTCTTCGGGAGTTGGCAGATGGAGAAGAACATTCATGAATAAGAAGAAAGTCCTGTGAATGAAAGCGTAGCTGTTGGGATGCAACTGAGTAGGAGCGATACCAAGATACCTCAGCATCTCCCGGACGAAGGAGTTAAAAGATGGAACGCATCTAGCCCAGCACATAAATTTGTTGCACGATGTATATCCGACTGGGTGCAAGTGAGGTCTATCTTGCCTCGTAGGAACTAAAACATCCTCAAATAGAATCCCATGGACGGAACATAATCGACGAAGAGCGACTTCGCCGATTTGAGAAGCTTGTGAATCGATAGGGTTATCGAGGACAATGGCACCCTCAACAGCATCAGGAGCAGGGCTAATGGTTTCTGTCGGGAGAACTGGAATGTCGGAAAAGATATCAATATGTGGATTAGAAGCTTCCAGTTGTTCTGCATGATGGCTTGGAGAAGGCCTTCCGGATATAATGGCAGAACTTAATTTTGCTTGAGAACCGATGTGTTTCGCCGCTGAATCAGAAGACATGTTGGTTGAATGCTTCGTGCATCTAGAATCTATGTCAGATATACTTAGTAGGCAATCGAGATTAGAAATAATAACATGTTCACTCCGTGTCAAGTGTTAACTAGTGTAGTGTAGTGCAGTGTGAAACAAGCATAAACAGTTTGAAATCAGGAAAGAAAGAATAAAACGATGAGACTTGGAGT
Source organism: Allium fistulosum (assembly GCA_030737815.1). Classification (NCBI taxonomy): domain Eukaryota; kingdom Viridiplantae; phylum Streptophyta; class Magnoliopsida; order Asparagales; family Amaryllidaceae; genus Allium; species Allium fistulosum. The sequence goes on along the minus strand of CM060902.1, from coordinate 788,650,149 downwards.
TTTTTCTAGAAAAACCGTCATCGCTGACCGTCTCAATTGACAAGAAAGTTAATCAACAACAAAAGATTTGGGATCGACTATCGGCATATTGAATTATGAAGACTGTTCTCAAAGTTCATTAACAAATTTATTACTTAATCGATATTTAGAATTCCGGAAGTTTGGTCGTTCGATCTTAAGTTCGACAGTCCAAGTATGCAAGTCATATTGCTCGTTGTCATCTTATGTTCGAGTTTGGCAAGGAAAATTTGTGATTAAGTGTTCAAATAAGTTAGATTAGAGTGGTCCTTGATGTTAAATACCGATCCCTCAGCTTTATTGCTGATCCGTTCCCTAAGATTCCATACCGATCCCTCAACTTAAGGCAACTACATCGATCCCTCATCTAACTATCTCCTACCGATCCCTCTAACCAAAATTGTTCCCTAACGATCCCTTTTCTGAACGTACCCACACCGATCCCTCTTCATAGCTAATTCCTACCGATCTCTCTTCAAGACCATTCTATACCGATCCCTACACAAGAGAAAGAAATATTGATCCCTATTCTAATGTCTCCCTTCCAATCCCAGACTTTGACTATCCTTCATCCAAAAAATGTTACCACTACCGAACCCTATCCTTCTTCCTTTCTAACTCCTTCCCCACAATGAACCATCAACCGAACCCTACTTCTCCATCTCCATCTCCTTCTTCTTCTTCTTTTTCCCCTTATATCCTAATTCAACCCACCAATCCATCTGCCTAAAGGACGCTCGAGCTCATCACCCTATGCTCGCGGTAGAAGTTCACAATTCACAACTCAATTACATGTTTAAAATATAGTTCGTACCTATGTATAACAAGTTAAGGTTAAAGGCGAACATTCGGGCTTATTTGATTTGAGGTGAAGGGAGTGCGACTTTTGGGGCGAAATTGAATTTCTGTTTGGGTTTGAGGCCGATGTTAAAGAACTATCGTTCGCCCAAGAAGTTAAGTAATATTTTGGGATCGGTAGAAAATTTATGCAAAAGGAAATGAAATGGTAAATTGAAAAAAGAAGGGAAGAAGGTTCATTTATATACGAGTACGTTGGAGAGGGAACCGGTCATAAGGAGTGACCTAGTCAAAGACGAGGAGGAGGGATCGACACTGAGATCTACTGATCCCTATTCGCGTGTACCTAGCAAGGTACCGACATGTCGAATATCGATCCCTCTGCAAAAACAATATTAAAAGAAGGGGGTAAAAGAAAAATAGAAGAAAAGAAATGATGAATGATGGGTGATCAATGATGAATGATCGTGAAGGTTCGACTGCAAACACAGGCATACAAAATACTATAAAAAATTGGCAACGAACTAAACGTTCGAACACGTCCGGGAGCCAACAACAGAAACGAGTATATGAATATGCACGAAAACAGTTTGAAAGTCCAGCTTTTGAAATCAACAAAAATTGCAATCAAACCCAAAACTTTCAAATTTGAGGTTGGATCAGATAATAGAAGGCTTATAAATCCCGCATAACCAGATTTATATATGCCAACGGAATACGACATCAGACTTATGTTATTGAAATTCGATAAAGGAATGGAAATCAATCGAGAAACTAAATGTATTTCTTTCCAGCAATTTAGAATATTTTTTCGATTCAAAGCACGCCATGTTACTCACAAGACGTATTGTGGGGGGCAAGTGTTACCCGGTACCCTAAACCGACTATATTGGACTAGTAAAACAAGACAGATTTGACTGTTGTCAAGAAGGATAATCATGAAGCAATGGCTATATGGCCCGGAGATAGAGTTCAGACAGTTATACGAAGCCCGGATTGAATGGAGTTGATAGATATACAACGCGGGATGTTAGAAATATAGAAAATTGCTTGGATAGGCAAGGGATCGACATAGCAAAGTAAAACACTAGGGGCATAATTATTTGGGTGGATGGTCAACATGGATGGAGTATTAGAGAGATCCGCATAGTTGATGGTGCTTGGCTTGGCATTCATGGTTTTTTGAGGGATCGGCAAAGTGTTTTGGAGTATAAGGTTCAACATGTTAAGTCTTTAGAGGGATCAGAAAATTGTAATGAAGTAAGCGGGGGTCAGCATGTAGAGTTATAATAGGGGTCGGCATAGCATTCTGAAGCATTATGGATCGGCATAGTCCTATAGGGCAGGAGGGATCGACAATGCAGTATGGAACCATAGGGATCAGCATTATGAATCTCAAGGGATAAACGCAGATATGTAAGTATGGGTCGGCATGACATCAAATGAAGGGTTCGGCAGGAGCTATTTTGATATGGAACTGAATCCAAGTTTAAGCAAACGCATGAGCTGCACACATCCAAGCATCATGATATTTGAGATACCATCATATCTAGGCATAGAGAAACTACCATAGGGATCACTGCCCCAAATTCAACAAATGGAGGGTTCAGTATCGATCCCTCTCCATTGAGATTTGGGCCTAGTGCCCCCTATGGTGGGCCCATATGGATGAGGAGGTCATGTTGACGAAGTTCCAGACAGATTGGTGGTCGCCTTCACCTGTAAATACAAGCCTAGGGAGTCATTCCGAGGATCTTTATGCTGCCGGTTACCTAACACTTTTATTGTAATCAACGTCCTCCATTATTCTCTACCTCTTGATGTTTCTTATTGTAATCAAGATTAAAGTGAATCAATAAAGAGAATATTCAAAGTGGACGTAGGCAATCAGTGCCAAACCACTATAAATCTTGTTGTTCTTGTTTTCTGCTTTGAGTTGCTTATTGTTTTGATATATTCCTCTGTTTCATTTATTTTCTTCATTTACTTCACTACAAAAACCTATTCTCGGGTATTTGTGGCCAATTTGGTTACAAACATCACCTGAGCTAGCGGTATGACATCTTGGCTGAATTTATCACTTACATATCCTTTTGGCAAAATTCAATTTTACTTATTATAAGTGATACATTGTAGCAATGATTATTCACACAAATTATCTTAGTCGACCTTACTGCTCTAGCCAGAGACTTTGATTTTGGGTTGACTATAGTTGACCTTGATACTAACCCCATATAACCGAGGAGACGAATTCTCTATTGAATAGTGTTTAACTTCTGATGCTTCAATTCAGACCCAACTATAGTCATACGATGGACTCAATGTCACGATTTAATTATAATTAAAGTGGAGTATTCATATTAAAGTTTAATAGCATTCTTATGTCAAGAGAATTGTATAATATCGTCACTTCGATATTCTCTATTTGACCTTGGTTATATTAACCAGTAGAAAACTTTTGAGTTGGTCATTCCATAGTTATCCAATAACCATCAGTACATGTAACGACCCATAATTTAATCACTTTAAACATGAATATTTTGATATATATTTTAAATAATTAATTGATGGATTTTATAAATCAAATAAACCTCTTTTAAGTAATAACTAATGATGGTGAAGTTTTTTTAAAAATTTGGTTTACAAAAATAATTAGTCCGGAGAAAAATTTAAATGTGACCGAAAATCATTTTCCGAATTTTTGACTTTTGATTGTCTAAAAGTTGTCGAAACACATTATGTACACTGAAGTATACACACACACACACACACACACACACATATATATATATATATATATATATAACCTATGTAACGACCTACCTTTTGGATGGTTTAAATCGATGATAAACCATACACGTCAGACTCAAACCATTCAGAAGGGCAGATTTTTATGGGGTAGATAAGAAAAAGCAGAGAAAGAAAGAAAACAAAACACGGAATCTCACAGCGGAATGAAAAAATATAACAATCAAATAAATAGTTCATGAAGCTGTTTTGCAAATAACATTTGGTTACACCTTTACAATACAGAATCAGAGTACATACGGCAGTAATAAATAAGTAATGTAGTAGAACAGTATGATGCGGCGAAATAAATGAAATAAATAATATTAATACAGTACCGTAAGCTCCTCCGTGAGGTTTACTCAGAGGGCACTCCATAGATATGGTACAAACCAAACTCGTAGAAGGCGTGCTAGGGCATGTGAACACGGCACTCGAGGTAATGCCAGGGTAGGATTCTACCAATTCCACTCCTGAACTGGTGGTAACGCATAGCAGCTACTACCGCCCACCTCGGAACACACTCCTATAATCAAATAAAGGGGTGGCCACCAAATCAATCTCAAAATCAAAATATGGTATCGAAGAAATGTGCCCGATAAGAGGAATGACCTCACTTGGCCCGGTATAGCTCTTGTTTTAGTCACATCTAAGCTGACTCACGGGAGTTAGGGTCATGTAAATACCTCATATAGAATCGTTCCCAAACCATCCTACTTCATTTCTGGAATCTCCACCATGTGCACAGTTGTTAAAGTGGTTTTCAGTATCGGCAGAGAGTATGACAATATCTGATCCCGGTCTCTTTAACAACCAAATGCTTATTTCACACCGGATGGTTCTTTTAAATTTCTAAAACTGTTTCATAATTGATATCGAAATATCATATCCAATTCAACCATATCACTTTCAAAATAATATTCACAATTAGGTTAAATTCTCATTTCAAAATCATCATATTTACTCAAATATGTCACTTCACCAGCAAATATCATTTCAAATCCTAACTTATGTTATAACATATTAAACCTTATTCGCTTTAAAAATCAAGGCTTTAATTATAAACATTTCCACTTTACACCATCTGAAATTTAGATAGTTATAAATAGTTCAATTAGTTTAACATAGTATTAAATAGATATAAATTAGGTGAAATAGGTTTAAAATAGATTAAATAAATTTAAAATAGACTAAAATAGATAAAGATACTTTAAATGGATTTAAAATAGTTTAAATGGTTTAAAATAGATTAAATAGGTTTATTATGGATTTATTTGATTTAAAAATAGATTAAATGAATTTAAAATAAATTAAATAGAATTAAAATTGATTAAATAGTTTAAAATAGATTAAAATAGTTTAAAATAAATTAAAATAGTTTAATATAGTTTAATAAAGTTTAAATGATTTAGGATAGATTAAAATATATTAAAATAGTTTAAAATAAATTAAAACAGACTAAGATAGATTAAATAAGTTAATTAGTTTAAAATAGGTTAAATTAGATTAAAATAAATTAAATAGTTTAAATTGATTAAGTTGGTTTAAAATAGATTAACTTTTTTTATAGCTTAAAATCTTTAAAATTAGAATTTAAAAGAACATTTACAATTTAAATTGAGATAATAAATTTGAAATTAACCTCAAATTAACTATTTCTTCCATTTCAACAAATCTAGACCATATCTAGATTTCAAATCAAAAACCAAATTTCAATCTTGAAATATCAAATTTAACTATTCCAATTTTAATAGATTTTCAAAGTTACAGTTCCAACATATCAATAACTCAATTTCGATAATTTCGTTTATACTTCAAATTTAACTTTAGAATTCCAATTTAAATCCTTTAAATAATTACATAAAACAATTCAATTTATATCAATCAAATTCTATTATAAATATCGTTTAACTGGATTCAAAGTTCAAAGATTTAAAATCATTAAATTTAACCAATCCGGTGTCCGTATATAATTCTCTACCCTATGGTCAAGTGATATGGATATTTATCATTTCAATCCGCAAATATTTGAAATTTTCATGGGTATATATCATTTTAACCCGAGATCCCAAAATTTATTTCAATGAAAATCGCTTGGGTTTATCATTTCAACCCATAATGATTTTCCCTTATTTTATATGATCGTTCGGGTATGTATCATTTCAACCCATAGGGAACTTGCAGTGTTATAACAATATAAATTATAACATCCAGTCATCCAATATCAACAATCAAACATCCATCACAATCATCATCCAAATCAACCAATAAACATAAATAGATTACTGATTATCATTAACAGGTATTAAATCGACAATTGAATTCAATATTAAATTAAACGATGATTAAATGCAATAAAAGTCAAATTTAACTAGAATGACAATTTAAACATACCAAACATCAATCAATTAATTTCTAATCACATCATAAATTTAATCTAATTAACATAAGATAATTTAGTAATTGTGAGTGGGTTAAAACACTCACCTTTTGATTTTCAAATCGATTTGAAATCCAAAATAAGGCCCAAAATCTGACAGTCTCAGAATTCGTCCAAACTTGTTCCATAATGTTCGGAATTTTGATACGATCGTAGCGGAGCAAACCGTGCGTAAATCCGACCACATACGCAAAAGTTATAACGATTTGAAGTTATATGAAAAAAAAAGAAAAACAAGAAAACACGTCATCGTACCTGCGTTAACATCTCCAAACCCTAATCTCAAGTCTCAATCACCTGTAGCCGCCATTCAACATCACCTATTTGCAATTATCGCCGTCGTTTGACAACCCGAGACCATGATATGACGTCGCCACTGTGATCAGTGACCCAGGCCGCACCTCCCGTTGCTGAGCGGCCACCTCTGGCCCCACGCAGCGCCTCCGCCACCGTTCGACTTCAACGGCCAAAATTGGTGAATCTCGATCACCTGAGCTTGAACGAATAGCAAATCCCAGAACTGCTCGACACAACCTTCCCAACGCCACCACCCGATCGTCCTATAGTCTCAGATCCACCGTTGAATCTCAACAACCACCTATGAACGACCGAAACTAAATCACCGATTTCTGGACAAATGGTGATTCGATGGCAAAAACGAATTGCAGATCCGGGTTACACTCGTCGAGAGCTTTGAAACATTATATAATTTGATATTGTTTGGAGGAGTTTGATTTTGAAATTGGTTTTGAAATTTGATTGAGGGTTTGCAATTTGATTTTCTTCTGCCATTGAAGAAGGAACAGATAGAAGTTGATATACGTACATAATAAGAAAAATGACTGCTAGGGTTTGGGGAAACAAGACTATTTATATTAACAAAGCCCGATAAGAAAATGAACATATATCGAATTGGTACGAAGGACAAACAGCGATCCAAAAAGCCCGTTCTGCCCCCAAAACGAAAGTGGGTTGTGACGCCCCACCTCTATACCCACGCTAACCAAGAACACTACGATGTAGTGCTGTCAATTAGCACGGAGAATAAGGCTGTTGAGGAGCGACCATCCATGTAACTTCTTTGTGCGAGTACCGATATGTCAGATAGTATAGAATGCATATCATTTAAGGAGGAAATCCGACATACCGATACAAACTCAAAGCTATCACACAGTGGCTATATATAATCTTCGGAAACAAATATAGAAATAAACATAACATAAATCAGTCACAGACAATTCATATCACAAAGGCGGAAATAGATATGAATATATAACACACATGAAAGTGTGCATCAGAGTAGTGGTCAAATAAGATCCACAATAACACAAAAGAATAGATACAAGTGCAAGACAATAGAATATGTATACATCAAGGGGTCTAATCTCAAATGTATACAACAAAAAACTACTAAACTAGAGTAGTTAGCCAAAAGTCAGATGATGGTTCCAGATAGGAAGTCATGAAGAAGCACCTGTAAAATCTCAGTCTGACCCGAGTATTATTTAAGAAGAAAATAATAAACGGATCAGTCTAGCTATAATTATCAGATAAAATGAGATAGAATATGAGATATGATAATAAAACGTATGATAACAATGAAGTCATACTATGATAAGTATACATTAGAAAATCACGAAAGTCATACAAAATCTCAAGAATCTCATAGCATCAAAAAGAATATCATATTCTTTATTTAATTCACCAAGCCACAATAAATGACATACTCATCAATGTCAATGGTAAAAGCTGGTGAAATATAAATTCCAGAAATCATCAATTAGAAATCCAGAAATCACAATAAAAGAGGATGGCCAATCCTATAAAAATGAGCCGGAGCTCCTCCTGACTGGGTATAGTCCCCCATTGCGGACTTTGAGCCGAAGCTCCTCCTGATGAGCCGAAGCTCCTCCTGACTGGGTATAGTCCCCCATTGCGGACTTTGAGCCGAAGCTCCTCCTGATGAGCCGAAGCTCCTCCTGACTGGGTATAGTCCCCCATTGCGGACTTTGAGCCGAAGCTCCTCCTGATTGAGTCGAAGCTCCTCCTGACTGGGTATAGTCCCCCATTGCGGACTTTGAGCCGAAGCTCCTCCTGACTGGGTATAGTCCCCCATTGCGGACTTTGAGCCGAAGCTCCTCCTGATTGAGTCGAAGCTCAATAAAATGAAGTACAGTCCTTCACATGGACATAGAGACATCGCTCAATCGCTAGTCTAAATCACAAGAATGATCATCATGATCATAAGGAAGTGTCGATTACACTAAGCTAGTAAATATAAGAGTTTAGCTTCATGTCCCATAACCACTTGCTTAACTCAAATATTTACGAACAAATTGTAGATCTGCACTAGAAAATTGTCACAGGAGTTTCAATCGAACAAGTCCATAAATTAACCGACGAAGTAAACGCAAGCGTTTCATACCACTTGTTTTGCTAAGCCGTTTAATTAGATTTTCTCATACGAATGAGGTAAAGGTTTGTATATACTAATAGATTGGAAAGCGGTTTTAAGAAACGAGCTTTGATATTGAAAATAGAGTTGAAATCGTTTTAATGAAAGAGTTTTGATATTTAATACTAGTATAGAAAACCTTTATATTTTGAAGTGACAAATCATAGAAGTGATTGTAGAAACAATCAATCATAAAAATTCACGTTCGAAGACGTGAGTAAAGTTCAAAGAAATCAATTCTCAAAACCATCAAAGTAAGAAGTTCGGTTAAATGGCTTTCGGATAAGATTGCTTACCTAGTGAAGATAAAATGAGGTCTAACGACCTAAGGGGGATAGGGTCGAGCGACCTAACGAGGTACCATCTCGAAAGAGGAGTCATCAAAGTCTTTAGAAATGATAACAAAAAATAGGAGACAACGCGAATCGATTAAAGTTGGAAATTCAAACCAATAGGCAATATAGGAAAAACTGGCAAATAGGAGCAGGTCGGTCAACCGGACTCCCTGAGTCGGTTGACCGGACCAGAGACAGAAGTGCTCGGGTAGCAGGTCGGTCGACCGGACTCTGAGGTCGGTCGGCCGAAGCCTGTAACCTGCACTTCCAAGCAGAGGCAGGGAGATGCTAGAGTAGCAGGTCGGTCGACCGACCTCTGAGTCCGGTCGACCGGAGCCTGTTTCCAGCACTCCCATGCCAATCAAATGAATGCCAAACACTTCCGAAATGCAATCGGTCGAGCAACGGCACTAAGGGTTTACGCCAATCGACTACCCGGCCATAGACGCTCTTCGATTCATCACCAAAAACATGATCAAAACATCAAAGTTAGGATTTTCAAAGAATTGAACTCAAAACACTAAAAATTGGAATATTCACCAAATCAATCCAAACCAAAAGCAATTGCACAAGAATAAGTGTTAGGAATTCATACCTAACGATCGAAGATAGTTATAGACTAAGATGTGAGATAAAAATCTCACCTTTGAACCCAAATCAATGAAGAAGAAGCTTTGAAGCAATGGCAAGAGCAATCACTCTTCAATTCCAACTTAACAAGCTTGAATCTAAGCTAAAAGAGAAACATTTCCCGAATTTAAGTTTAGGAAATTTCTGAGATTGAAAGGAGAAAGAGTTGGAGAGGGAGAAGAGGATGCTTACCAATGGCTTCAACTTGGATTTGGAGCTAGAATTTGATTTGCAAGAGAGAACTAGGGCTTGGAGTTTTAATTCCTTTTCTTCTCCTCCATTAATCTTCTTAGAACTGAAAAGTGGAGGAAGAGGGAGTGAATGAAGAGGGATGGTTCAGTTTGGGGTTTAAGTTGGCAAAGAGGCTGAACCCAAAACCAAACCCAAAGTGCAAATGGTCAAATTTTTGACTAGCTCCAAACATATCGAAGCTTACACTCAAAAAGATCGCAAACGGCATTTTGGACTCAATGGAAGTAGTCTCGAGTCCTAATTCGACTGTTTGCAAAAAGTAGCTTTTCGTACTTCAATCCGACGAACGATGAAATATTTAAATAAAATATTTAAATATAAAATCGACAAATATGCGGGTTGTTACATGGGTCATCCCATATATCAAAATAGATGTTTTCGATATTTTTAAACTCAATAGAACAGGTTTCAAGTACTAATTCCATCATATGGAGAAGTTAGCTTAAAAATCATCTTATTACAAATTGATTTCAATTGAATTGTATTAAATTGATTTCTACGCGTTTCGAGCCCGTATGATCAAACGACAAGTCTAATCGCTACAAAACTTGAAATCTTACAATAATTCACCGTTACGAATTCGATGAAACTGGTTTCGTCGAAATCCATGATAGTGGCCAAAATGGCTATTTGCACATTAATTAAATAAATTGTTATTAAATTAATTAAATCACTATTTAATTTCAAATTTAATAACTAACAATTTTCACCATTTTTGATTACTTAGACATTTACAATAATTTAAAACAAATTTACATATCAATCCAGTGTTAAATATTACACTAATTACAGTGTTCAATTTCAAATGTAATTAGATCCAATTAATTATAATTTAATTTCAATAAATTGATTAAATTTGATTTCAATCTTTTTATTCAATCAATTATTGCTTACAAGTATAATTAACATTTCTGTACATTTTATTGCATTCACATTTTTCAGTTATCGTCTTAACTCATTAATGTAATATTTAATTACATTTAGTTGTAATTGATTTCCAATTTAACTCGCATATTAAATAAATTGGTAACATAACATAATTGTCACCTTTGTTAAATTTAATCACATTTATAAGTTGATTGTCTACACAAAAGTTCTAATTATTTGCACAACACTAATTTTTATTCAATTACAATTTATTACATATATTTCATTAATTTATACAACATTTAAATTATCAATTAGTCCTTTAATCCAATTATCAACTAATACACACATTATTTCTTCAACTAATTTAACATTTAAATTTTATTCCTTATTTTAAATGTATAACCAATTATAACTTACGATTATTTCAATTACTTGAGATTACATTCAAATAGTCATCTATTACATTAATTTACATTATTAATTTCATTCTAGTTAGTTTTCTCATTATTAAATCACAAATTTTTACTTCTTCCAACATTAAATCACAAAACTTTATTAAACTAACTATTTTTAATTATCGAAAATTACGGGTCGTTACACTCTCCCTTACTCAAAAATTTTCGTCCTCGAAATGGAAAAAGGGAAAAGAAGGAATTAAGATATTTTATTCAAAATATTCAATTTATAAACACTAAATTTACATAACTAAATAATTTAAATAAAAGGTTTCAATTTATAAACAACTAAATTACATAAATAAATAAGTTAAATAAAATATATCAATTTATAACAATTAAATCCTTTTACATTAAGTTAATAAAAGTCTAAAAAACATCTCACAAAATTTTTTCTAAGTCCAAAATTCACGGAAAATTTCGGCAGAGTCTCCTTTGTACGGAGAGGTCTGGAAGAAATAATAATATCAATAATAATAATATATATCACATATTTCAAAATAATATATCTCAAACCATGGGAAAAATAGTATAGTATTGTTAGAAAACCGTAATCCGAAAACTTACCTATTTGTCAGGCAAACAACGCTTACTTATGAAACCAAAAGCAGTAGCTATCGCTTCCATAAACCTGTATTTCACTTATACAATCCAAAGAGGTTACTTATTATATAAAAGAGAAATATTTAAGTTGTTACAACTAATAACAACAAACCAACACAACATAACAACAATCACTTACAACCAAAACCATACAACCATTACATGCAAATTCAAGAAATCAACCATCCATCCATGGCAACCAAAGCAAGTGGTTTGTTCGAGTTCAGAAACTTTTAATCGTATAAAATGATAAATAACTATTAAGTATACCATACACTCAACAGTCTTAGATAAAACTCAATAGATTATTTACACATTTTTATACAGTTAGTAGTATCCTTTCCAAATCATCCCATAAGCTAATACAAACAAAAAGTTCAAATATCATTTAAGTTTATTCTTATAAATCTCATTTCATATTATTTATTGTTCTCTTTTTTTTCTATTCATTCAATGCTTAATTTCATTAATTTACATTCATTACTTACAAAATTCATTTCTCATTTATTTATATGATGCCATTTTCTCTTTTTATTATTTTACATTTATTACTCACGTAAGTTATTTCCATTTCAATTATTGGATTATCCATTATTAAGTAAGTTTCTTTACAATTTAATTCACCATTAATAGATTATTTCTTTTCTCCACATTCATTTCTTTCATACATAATATTATTGAACATTTAATCTATTTTTGAATCATTTCACATGTTCTAAAGTCATAATCATTAAATTAATACAGTATTCACTTTAATTATAAATGGTTTCAACATTAACTTAAGTTTATAATTATTTACTTACAGTATTCACTCTTTCTCTAAATTTAATTTGTAACATTCAAATTATTAAACTAAGTTTATAATAATTTATTACATCAGAATTCTTATTTATAGAAGTGGTTCCATTAAACATCTTCATTACTACAGTTTTACTTGTATAATATTCTATTACATATTACTATTTAACATTACAACTTGTTTACATTTTGGTAAGTTATATATATGTCATTTAGAGTGTAATGGAATGTTACACAAGTTCATCTTATTCATTTAGTAAATAAATTGTTCAATAGTTATCATTTCTCATTTTTCATATCCTTTTGATTACAGCTTACAAAATTTCAATTTCTTATAATTTCATTAATCACTGAGCATCTAGTTTCTAATTACACATATTAAAAGTTTCCAATTATTAAAATAGTCAAGATTTCATTTCATTATAATAATTGAAATTTCCAATTTGCAGAAACTTAAGAACTAAATATCAGGTTCATTTCAATTATTTTAAAATAATATATATATAATCATATCTTATATATATATATATATCAAATCATATTTGGAAACAAATGTGTAGCAAACTACTACAACGGTCTTTCCACTTTGAAACTCGAAAATGAACGTCGATGATGCGTGCACTCATCACTGAAATTATTTTCTAGCAACAGAGAGGGGAGTACAGATCTTATTCCCTTCTAAAATTCCTTTAAACATTTCTTTCAAATCATATTGAAATATTTATATCATAAAATACTTCCAAATAATACTAATATTATGTTCCAAAATCCTTTGAAAACTATTTCATAACCCCAGAACTTAAGTTCTCGAATTTTCAGTTCTTATTTACTTTATTAGTAAATTCTATTTTACAATTCAATGTTTATAAAATTTCACTTACTAACAGGCCACCAAACATATCACATATAATTATATACCTTTATAAAAATTATTCTTTTATATACAAAATATAATATTAAGCAAAATTATTTCATTTACCTATATTTTAAAACAATATCATGTCGGTTTGCCCTATTAGGTATTTAGAAATCCCTATCAATACCATAGCGTCCTATGTACCGACTGGAATTTATAAATACTAAACAGAACAAATTAACACAATACAAAAACCTTTTTATAACACCAACAAGTACGCTCTCTCATATATATACACTCAACGACTCATTCTAGGGTATTACTACCCTATTTAATATGAGTCAGACCCCATAAAGCTAAGGTTAACGCTAAACCAAAGCTCTGATACCACTTGTAACGACCTGCCTTTTTGGACGGTTTAAATTGACGATAAACCACACACGTCAGACTTAAACCATTCAGAAGGGCAAATTGTTATGGGGTAAATAAGAAAAAGCAGAGAAAGAAAGAAAACAAAACACAAAATCTCACAGCGGACAAAATATAATAATCAAATAAACAGTTCATGAAGCTGTTTTGCAAATAACATTTGATTACGCCTTTACAATACAAAATCAGAGTACATACGGCAGTAATAAATAAGTAATGTAGCGGTACATTATGATGCAACGAAATAAATGAAATAAATAATAATAATACTAAATCTTCGTCTTCGTCCTCCAAAAGCAGTCTTCGGTATAGTGAAAAGCTCAGACTGGCCCGAGCGAATTGAAAAGACAAAACACTTGAGTCGGAACTAAAAGATCTTATGTAAGTTAAATCAACAGTAAATAAATATGAGTGTAACAACGTCGGAGATGTTTACGGGGTTTTGACATCTCCTATCCAGTGTCACGTGAGTGCAATAACTTAAGAGATGTTCGGAATTCCCATCTCCTAAGGATCCGTTAAACTATCTACATACATAGTACAACACACTATTATAATAGTGTCTACAGTAAAATAAAGTATTAAAATAGCGTTAAGGCATTACCCATATCCCCCCTTAACGCATTTTATATATTCCCATAGTCTATATAGTACCGTAAGCACCTCCGTGAGGTTTACTCAGAGGGCACTCCATAGGTATGGTACAAACCAAAAACGTAGAAGGTGCGCTAAGGCATGTGAACACGCCACTCGAGGCAATGCCAGGGTAGGATTCTACCAATTCCACTCCCGGACTGGTGGTAACGCATAGCAGCTACTACCGCCCACCTCGGAACACACTCCTATAATCAAATCAAGGGGTGGCCACCAAATCAATTACAAAGTCAAAATATGGTATCGAAGAAATGTGCCCGATAGGAGGAATGACCTCACTTGGCCCGGTATAGCTCCTTTTTTAGTCCCATCTAAGCTGACTCACGGGAGTCAGGGTCATGTAAATACCTCATACATAATCGTTCGCCAAACCATCCTACTTCATTTTTGGAATCTCCACCACGTACATAGTTATTAAAGTGGTTTTCGGTATTGGCAGAGAGTATGACAATATCCTATCTCGGTCTCTTTAACAACCAAACGCTTATTTCACACCGGATTGTTCTTTTAAATTTCTAAAACTGTTTCATAATTGATATCAAAATATCATATCCAATTCAAACATATCACTTTCGAAATTATATTCACAATTAGGTTAAATTCTCATTTCAAAATCATCATATTTACTGAAATATGTCACTTCACCAGCAAATATCATTTCAAATCCCAACTTATGTTATAACATTATTAAACCTTATTCGCATTAAAAATCAAGGCTTTAATTATAAACATTTCCACTTTACACCATCTGAAATTTAGAAACTAATTTAGATAGTTATAAATAGTATAATTAGTTTAACATAGTTTTAAATAGATATAAATTAGGTGAAATAGGTTTAAAATAGATTAAATAAATTTAAAATAGACTAAAATAGATAAAGATACTTTAAATGGATTTAAAATAGTTTAGATGGTTTAAAATAGATTAAATAGATTTATTATGGATTTATTTGATTTAAAATAGATTAAATGAATTTAAAATAAATTAAATAGAATTAAAATTGATTAAATAGTTTAAAATAAATTAAAATAGTTTAAAATAAATTAAAATAGTTTAATATAGTTTAATAAAGTTTAAATGATTAAGGATAGATTGAAATATATTAAAATAGTTTAAAATAAATTAAAAGAGAATAAGATAGATTAAATAGGTTAATTAGTTTAAAATAGGTTAAATTAGATTAAAATAAATTAAATATTTTAAATTGATTAAGTTGGTTTTAAAATAGATTAACTTATTTAATAGTTGAAAATCTTTAAAATTAGAATTTAAAAGAACATTACAGTTTAAATTGAGATAATAAATTTGAAATTAACCTCAAATTAACTATTTCTTCCATTTCAACAAATCTGGACCATATCCAGATTTCAAATCAAAATCCCAATATCAAATTTAACTATTCCAATTTTAATAGATTTTCAAAGTTACAGTTCCAACGTTTCAATAACTCAATTTCAATAATTTCGTTTATACTTCAAATTCAACTTTAGAATCCCAATTTGAATCCTTTAAATAATCACTTAAAACAATTCAATTTATATCAGTAAAATTCTATTTCAAATATCATTTAACTGGATTCAAAGTTTAAAATTTTAAAATCATTAAATTTAACCAATCCGGTGTCCGTATATAATTCTCTACCCCATGGTTAAGTGATACGGATATTTATCATTTCAATCCGCAAATATTTTAAATTTTCACGGGTATATATCATGTCTACCCGAGATCCCAAAATTTATTTCAATGAAAATCACTTGGGTTTATCATTTCAACCCATAACAATTTTCCCTTATTCTATATGATCGTTCGGGTATGTATCATTTCAACCCATAGGGAACTTGCAGTGTTATAACAATATAAAATAAGACATCCAGTCATCCAATATCAACAATCAAACATCCATCACAATCATCATCCAAATCAACTAATAAACATCAATAGATTACTGATTATCATTAACAGGTATTAAATCGACAATTGAATTCAATATTAAATTAAACGATGATTAAATGCAATAAAAGTCAAATTTAACTAGAATGACAATTTAAACATACCAAACATCAATCAATTACTTTCTAATCACATCATAAATTTAATCTAACTAACATAAGATGATTTAGTAATTGTGAGTGGGTTAAAACACTCACCCTTTGATTTCAAATCGATTTGAAATCCAAAATAAGGTCTAAAATCTAACAATCTCAGAATTCATCCAAACTAGTTCCATAATGTTTAAAATTTCGATATGATCGTAGCGGAATAAACCGCGCGTAAATCCGACCTCGTACGCAAAAGTTATAACGATTTGAAGTTATACGAAAAAAATAAAATAAAATAAAAAGAAAACACGTCATCGTACCTGCGTTAACATCTCCAAACCCTAATCTCAAGTCTTAATCACCTGTAGCCTCCATTCAACGTCTTTTTTTTGCAATTATCGCCACTGCCTGACAACCCGAGACCATGATCTGATGTCGCCACTATGATCGGGGACCCAGGCCGCAACTCCTCTGGCCGAGAGGCCACCTCCGGCCCCACGCAGCGCCTCTGCCGCCGTTCGACTTCAACGGCCAAAATTGGCGAATCTTGACCACATGAGTTTGAACGAATAGCAGATCCCAAACATGCTCGACACCACCTTCCCAACGCCACTACCCGATGGTCCTATAGTCGCAGATCCACCGTTGAATCTCAACAACCACCTATGAACGGCCGAAACTAAATCACTGATTTCTGGACAAATGGTGATTCGATGGAAAAAATGAATTGCAGATCTGGTTTACGCTCGTCGAGAGCTTCAAAACGGTATATAATTTGATATGGTTTGGAGGAGTTTGATTTTAAAATTGGTTTTGAAATTTGACTGAGGGTTTGCAATTTGATTTTGCTACTGCCATTGAAGAAGGAACAGACAGAAGTTGATGCATGTACAGAATAAGAAAAATGACTGCTAGGGTTTGGGGAAACAAGACTATTTATGTTAACAAAGCCCGATAAGAAAATGAACACATATCGAATTAGTACGAACGACAAATAGCGATCCAAAAAGCCCGTTCTACCCCCAAAACGAAAGTGGGTCATCCCATATATCAAAATAGGTGTTTTCAATATTTTTAAACTCAATGGAATAGGTTTCAAGTCCTAATTCAATCATATGGAGAAGTTAGCTTAAAAATCAGCTTATTACAAATTGATTTCAATTGAATTGTATTAAATTGATTTCTACGTGTTTCGAGCCCGTACGATCAAACGACAAGTCCGATCGCAACGAAACTTGAAACCTTATAATAATTCACTGTTACGGATCCAATGAAATAGGTTTCGTCGAAATCCGAGACAATGGCCAAAATGGCTATTTTCACGTTAATTAAATAAATTATTATTAAATTGATTAAATCACTATTTAATTTCAAATTTAATAACTAACAATTTTCATCATTTTTGATCACTTAGACATTTACAATAATTTAAAACAAATTTACATATCAATCCAGTGTTAAATATTACACTAATTACAGTGTTCAATTTCAACTGTAATTAGATCCAATTAATTATAATTTAATTTCAATAAATTGATTAAATTTGATTTCAATCTTTTTATTCAATCAATTATTGCCTTACGAGTATAATTGACATTTTTGTACATTTTATTGCATTCACATTTTCAATTATCGTCTTAACTCATTAACGTAATATTTAATTACATTTAGTTATAATTGATTTCCAATTTAACTCGCATATTAAATAAATTGGTAACATAACATAATTGTCACCTTTGCTAAATTTAAGCACATTTATAAGTTGATTGTCTACACAAATGTTCTAATTATTTGCACAACACTAATTTTTATTCAATTACAATTTATTACATACTATTTCATTAATTTATACAACATTTAAATTATCAATTACTCCTTTAATCCAATTATCAGCTAATGCACACATTATTTCATCAATTAACATAACATATAAATTTTATTCCTTATTTTAAATCTATAACCAATTATAACTTACGATTATTTCAATTATTTGAGATTACATTCAAATAGTCATCTATTACATTAATTTACATTATTAATTTCATTCTAGTTAGTTTTCTCATTATTAAATCACAAATTTTTATTTCTTCCAACATTAAATCACAAAACCTTATTAAATTAACTATTTTTAATTATCGAAAATTATGGGTCGTTACAACCTATATTTTGGTTAAGAAATGTTTAAGTAAAATAGATTTAAATTTATTTACTTAAGTACGAAAGTAAGTTTGACTTTTTCTTTATAAAAAAAATAAAAAAATTATAAAAGGTAACTTCACATCATAGAAAGAAGTGAAGTGATGGAATGTAGGGCATGAGATGGCTTGCCTGTAGAGTGGGTAAGTGAGAGGTGAGATGGCAACAAAGTATGGAGGGTATAGGGTTAAGGGCAAATAGGTAAATTTCCATATTCCATTTTACATAAAAACACTTTTTTTTTAATTCTCATTTTACTTCATTCAGTCATTTTCAAAACATTGTTATCTTCCATTTCAAGATCTTCTTGTATTTCCATGGCTTCCTCAAAAATTCTAAGTTAAAAATCCTTTCGTTTTCCTCTTAAATCCTTAAAAATTTATTTAAAAACCTTTCTTTTCCTTTCTACTCCTCCTCTCTTTCAAAACAAGATCAAAACTCCCTTCCTCAAGCTAGGCCAAGCCCTCCTCAAGTTAGGTCGAACCCATTTAGCCCCCTTAAGCCCCTAAAAATCAAGTCTTTAAGAAGGAAAACCAAGATCATGGGTTGGTGCAGAGTGTAGTAGTAGTTTGATTTGAATTCGGTTGATTTTGGTGAGTAGATCTCACTTTTAAAACAAAAGTTTTGAACTTTATTGTTATGATAATAAAGTTAGTTAGTAATTTATTTATGTGTATAAGTTTGGAAGGTATGTGATTGCTTTGGTTCCCGATCAAAGCGGAGGGTATATGTGATGTTTGGTTAATGAATTGGGATATAGTCAAAGTGTTTATGTATGATGTATAAGTAATAATCTTTTCTTGTTGTCGATGATATTTACATGAGTATATGTGTGCTTGTGTATATGGTTGGTTGTATGTTAGTTGTAAAGTAAACACTTGAATTTATTATGTTCGACATCGAGATCCCGTGTGTTTTAAAACATGTTTGTTTCCTTATTTTCTAGAAATATTTCTAAAAAGTTTTTCAAAATTTCCTTTGGTTTTCAAAACCTTTATACCAAGTTATTTAAGTAATTTAAATATAAAAGGAAAAGGTTTAAAGGCTATTTTGATATATAAAACAAGTTAGAAAGTTATGGTCCATATAGTGATAGTCGCTATGGATTCAGTTCGTAAATCGATCACTTTTGTGTAAACAAAAGAGTTTTTACTTAAAATATTTTTCTAAAGTCTTTTAAAATATATTATAAGTATTAAAAAGGAATTTTAAAATTTTAAATATTTTCAATAATTAATTACTAATTAATAAAAGGGTAATTATTAATTAATTAAGAATAATTATTATTTAATTAATTAGTTAAGTAAGATTTAATTATTAATTAAGTAAGGTGTAATTAATTAATTAATTAAGGTTTAACTTTTAATTAAGAAAAGGTTTAATCATTAATTAATTAAGTAAGGATTAATTATTAATTATTAATTAAATAAGGTTTAATTAATTAGTTAAGTGAGGTTTAATTAATTAATTAAGTAAGGTTTAATTTTTAATTAAGTAAAGTTTAATTATTATTTGATTATTAATTAAGAAAAATATAATTATTATTTAATTATTAATTAAGATAAATTTTTAACTATTTATTAATTAATTACTCAATTAAAGGCTTAATTAGTATTCAAGTAAAAGGTTTAAATTATTATTAATTAATTAAATAAGTTCTTAATTTTAAATCACTTTATTTCCAAATGTTGGTTTGTTTAAAAACCAGCTTTCTTTTATAAAAGATGGTTTTTAAATACAAGGGATTTCTTTATCTGTGCCACTAAGAAGCCAAACAAATATGATAAGTTATGCTAAAACGTTGACATGTTTTATTGAAAATAAGTCATCTTGCATTTAGCACGAAAAGCCGATGAGTAGACTTTCCTCTATCTGTGAGATCTAGAACTTGATTTTCTAGGCGAGGGATAGAGAAGTCGAAACGTCGAAAACATGATAAGTATAAGAGATTTAATTTCGATAAATGTTTCATGATTAATTAAATATATGGAAGGTACTTCAGTGTATACTTAACACTAAATTCCGAGGTATGGAAACTCATCTCTATCCCGTGAAGTAAGAATGTACGTCGAGTCAAGTTAGTGTTCTAACTTGTCTGACTACATTGTTAATCAAGGGATAATATTGTCTAAATTGAAAAGTGGGGATAAGTATAGGATGTCTTACTTTCCATATGCAAATCTATACTCACCCTAGATAGTGGATTTTTCCACTATCAATAACTTGGCCCGTTTTAAAATTATTGAATGTTGGTTCGAAGAGACCAGGATCGGGTAACGTGAGTTATCTGAAAACCACTTTGAACCAACGTAAGCATTCGAATAGGAAATATCTGGAAGATAATGGAATTAAAGACGAAGACCTTTGAAGTGCAAGGGCTGCTTGCTACTAATCCTTAGGGTGATTCCGAAATGGATGTAGTAGAAATAGTGCATTCGGCTTGTTTATATCCTGAATAATTTGTATTGACGAATACTAGCATTGCATTTTCGCTTGGAGGGCAGTGTTAGCATTCCAAGTGGGAGTTCTATATAATAAGGTAAACGTAGCCTTAAGCCTCACAACCGGGAATGATTAAATAGGGGATATGCAGTAGGGCTATGTGGATCGCACCCATTAGGGTATGGTCGTCACTGATCCAGATCGATATTTCCAAATTATGTATGTTAGTGACCTGGGTACGGTTGTTGATCACAACCGGGGTGGTAACATATTCGGTACCATCCAGTAAGGGGTAGGTCGGTCCTGTGTTGGCAGGGGGTCCATGTGAGGCCCTCAGTACATTTTTCTAGAGGTGTACTATTGCAGGTGGTACGCCAGTTATCTTGTCGATGTATGGAACTCATTCTCCAATAAATGCCCTTATGGACTTAGTTGTATACCTATTATGCTAGAATGTAATTAATGTAACCATTTCGGTTATGTTCAATATTTATTTCAAACCCTAAACATTATTATAATATCATTGGATTTTTTATATAAATGCTTTGGTTATCGTACGGTAAAATTTTTTATGTGTTTATGTGCCTTGCAGTCTTACGAGATACCTTTATTTTTAAAAGAGTTTATAAGTATAATAAGTCAGTTGTTTGGAGTTTACTCACACCAGACCCATGTCTGACCTGGAGTTTTTCTTTCTTTTCCCTAAAACTCTTGGGTATTCAAATTTGTATGAGTAGCCAAGTAGTCCAGATTCTTATGGATGCATTTTGGAGGAGCATGGAGCATGAGGCTTTGACATTATCTATTTATCTATTTTATTTCCACACTGTAAGTATATTATATATCAACATTGTGGGGGCAGACAATTATAATTGTCCCTGGCTGAAGTTAGTACCTATTGTAACTATGATGTTTCATTTTGGAAGTGACCATATGTACTATCTTATGATCTATTATATGTGATTTCCTTGAGCGTGAGATTCTGTGTATCTTTCTTATTGTCTTTTCTTTTATTTTCACCCTAACGGCTTGTCTTTCAAACGCCTAGATGATTAGCATATGAATACCGTAGATGTATTAAGTGTCGTCTTTAGGAGTAAGAAAGGCACATCATTACAGTACATAAGCCCTTAGTGCCCCAACAGTCGTGAGTAATACACCACCCAATAGTTGAAGAGCATTATGCACTCTAGTCTCAATGGATGTATCAATATGACGTCTCGAAACACCTTGACTAGAAATATTTAAAATAATATGTTAATTATAATGTGATAATCTTTTCATGCTTTTAACACATTATAATTAATATTACATAACATATCATTCAAGAATTTTGTATTTAATATACTTTAAATTCATTACTTAATTAATTATATCACTATATAACAAGTATACAACAGAAACAAAACACCTTTTATTTTGAACACGATTATTATTGTGTTAGATATATGTAATAAATTACAAAATTGACCCTAGGATGTACTCCTAACTCTATCATGACCTATAAGCCAGGGTGGTGGAAAAAGGATTCCATTAAATCCAAGGTGTTATTATGATGAAACATTTTCATTGGTCGTCATGCTTATATCCATTCATATTATGCTAGCAATTATAGTACACTTTGACTATGAAATATGGAAGATGGATTTTAACACAATTTCAACAAATGGTGACTTCGAAAAGATGGTTCATGTGTCTCAGGCAGTATACTGACAAAAAAATCCAAAGTCAAAAGTGCAATCGGATTGCAAAAAATAAAAGGTGTTTTATCCTCTGATTGTCTTGAGGTCAATGGAAGCAACAACAAGGCATGTAGACTTATAAGATCAATTTATGGTCTTAAACAAGCATCCCAAAGTTGGAACAAATGTTCTAGTAGAGTAATAAAACAAATTGGTTTCGTTCAATACATAGTGGAAGTGAGAATTTGTATGAAAGAAGAAAAATGTTTTATGCATTCTTGGTTCTATGTATTAATGATCGACCACAGATTGGACACTATGACAATGTTGCAATATGTAAAAATTTGGTTGCCCAATAATCTTTCAAAGAAGAACTTAGGTGAGGCTTCCTAGATACTTGGTGTTTGTGTGTGTATAAGGATGTTGGGCTGTTCAAAAAGGTGTATATGGATGTCATATTAAAAAGGTTTAGTACAGAAAATTTCAATTGAGGAAATGTTCAAATTCATTATGGAATTGTCTTTTATAGAAAGGACTCTCCATCTACATATGAGGATAGAGAGCAGTTGAGAAGGGGCTCCTTAATTCGACGATTGGATCACCTATTATTTACATAATGTAATATTAGTTTAATCTGTTAATGTAAAGTGCAATTTATTTGATATCCTTAAATGTTAAGGATAACCAAATGTACTTTTGTAAAGAGTTCAATGCGGTCTTATAGTAAGGGTTTCTTTAGAATGGTTCAACCATTTGAAAGGAAAAAAATGTATAAGAGTTGATGTAACTTAGGTACTGTTGGGATGAAGAGAGTGAATGGTCACCTTGCTTCAGGGAGAGATGTTAGAAATGAGAATAGTATAAAATACCAGTGGATAATCAATATAAATGATAAATTTTATTCCAATTGCAATTGTAATTTGCTTATAGAAAATTGTTTTCTCTGAGAGTTATTTCGTTGAGTTTAAGATATTTGATATAAAGCTCTTGATTGTAAACTATTTATTGTAAATGAAATAATAAACCCATATTTATGAAATAATAATGGTTTTAAATTTCGATTGAAAATATATATAGTTTATTTTATTGTGAATGTTATGAATATTCGTTATAAGATAAATCTACAATAGTGGTATTTGTTTTCATAATAAAAGTGATGCATTAGAAAATACAGAAGTATCTGAATTTTTACAAATATTTTGTAACAACCCTGCTTTCTACGCCATTTAATAAATAAATTTAATTAAAATAAAAATTATTTGAATCCGATTTTGAAACTAAATTCTTTTCAAATAATTTATTGAAATCAAATAAATTATTTTAATTGAATATAAAACCTTTGTAAAGTGTAAAAATTGTTATGTGATTAAAATAGTAGAAATGAAACAAACGAACATTGAATTGGAAATTTTGTAGTTATCGAATTACAATTCATAGAATAAAGTAATAAAAAAATAAGGAAAAATAAATGAACAAAACAAATTAATTAAAAATGAATTGGATTAAAGTAAGGCCTAAAACTATTTCGGTCCAACCCATTTTCTTTCTCACCTTCTACAGAACACTCTTAGTCCATCATCAATTCTAGCCCGTATCCACGTAAACAAAAACAAGGCGGTTCTTCCTTTTTGTATAGCAGGAGCCATAATCCCCTTTTACAAAAATAATCAAAAACTGCGGCAATCTGAAAAAAAGGTCATTACGACCTGATGAAGGCACGACCTGGTAATAGCGTCGATGCCATAAGCGATACGGAGGTGGTGATTTGTCTTTGATCAGTGCTTGGAGGTGCGATGCAAAGATGATGGTGACTGTCGTTGGGAAGATAACCGCGACGACCTATTACGATTAGAGACAATGATGTGCACGATTTCACAACAGGCATACGTTGTGAGGCATTTGGGTGGTTGAAAGCGGCAGTTTCCTGGAGTTCGAAGGAGGAGGCTGCGACTGGAGTTGGAGATAGGTTAGGCCTGTACAGAATTTGTTTGGGAGATGTTGGGCATGTGGCTAAAGCGATGTTGGTCCATGCGTGTTTTTGGCAGTGACGTAGGCAATACGACCTCAGGCAACAATAATGGATAACCTAGCCATGACATTGGTGTTGTCTAGTTGTTGATTTTGGCAGCTTGGGCAGTATTCCAGTGACTTTTCTACACTCATAACTATATCTTACAACTATTAATATTAGATTGATGCTATATATCGTTGAATTGTTTGGATAAATTAATTAGCTCGTTTGATTGGTTGTGATTGTTGTTTAGGTTGTTGAGTAAGTTAGAATTGAAATTGGTCGATGCTATGTTAGTTGGAAGTATTTATTTGCAAATGGAATTCTGTCTGTTTGCAAATTGGAATAAATATTTATTTATATGTTGATATGTGTTAATTTTATGTCTAACCGGAGTTCAATGGAACTCGACTCGGGTCTTGCGATATTTATATCATTGTTATTGATATGTTTGTGGAGTAATTTTACTCTATAATTATATTTATATAGATATTTATTTATTATTTGTTTTAATGAATATTTGGAAACTTAGAAAAGTTATTTAAGAGTTTTAAAATCTTACGAAAAGCATTTTATGAATATTTATTAAACTATAAATAATCAAGATACATTTAGATTTGTAAATATTTTTAAATAAAAATATAAATATAGATTTCTTTGTTTATAAAACTCTTTTTAAATCAATATTATAATATATTATAAATTTGAATTTGTTATAAAGGAAAAATGTAATATATCGCTATTTTATAAAATGTATTATGGAAATAATAATATTTTTAAGTGATTTTTATCACAAAAGTTATTTGATTTATAAAATTGATTTCAATGTTTAATATGAAATTATATGTATGAATGTTGCATTATTAAGTATTGATTAATTTATTTATATTTATTTTGAATAATCTATTTTATTTTATTTTTTGATTTATGATTTCTTATCTTATTTATATTGATTCAGATGATGTGAGTGATTCACCGTTGATATTTTGATTTAGTTGATGATTTTTATATGATACGGTGATGGCATCCTTCTATGATTTTATGTTGTTTTATTCTATGTGACAAGAAACTAGAATAAACGGTTTAGTGATAACGTTTGGTATGAGAATTTACGTAACACTTTTTGGTTATTTATTGGACTCATTATATAAAATAAGGGGGAGTGTTATGTATGAGCACTGAATAAATGGAATAGTAACACGCGGTGGTATGAGACGCCTTATGTTATTTATTCAGTTATTCTTTGCTCATGGATGACACTCATACGGGGTATGTTATGTGTGTGACTCGTTGTGGTGAGCATGTATGGAGGCTACTTGTTAGCCACATAGTTTGTGACATTATGTGTCTGTCTACCTTTGTCCAACTCCATTTATGTTTTGGAAGTGAATCAGATTGGCCAGTATCCACCTTGACGGCCTGATCGTGGTGTCGGATCCAGATCCACAACACAGTTGTTGTTTGTGGTATATGATGCGTATCACAAGATTGGTTGTAGGTTGCTCCTTGTGTCACATAGGCCAGCAATCAATTACCATAGGGGCACATATCGGTAGTTGTGGCCGAAGAGGCTATGCGTTGTCGAGCCTATGGTAGATCGTTGTCACAATACCGATAGGGGAGGGGTAATGGTAACCGATGACTATAGGATTCGTGTCATATGGACTACATGTGGCTCTTAGAGCAAACATATGAGTTGTCAATCTCTCATTTGGTTCTGGCGTATATGGATGTATGTGGGTGGTAGATAGACATATATTATGTTTAGATGAGATTATACCATAGACTGTGTCCACAGTATAGTCAACCCCGTAACCTTTTTAGGCAGACGGCCTATTCTTCACAAGCAGACGGCCTGCTAATTATTGATTATATTTGGGTATTGTTCTGAGCTGGCTCAAATCTTTCTTATTGATTTTATTGATTTGATAATGGTACTTTATAATATGAGATTGAGACATATTTTGGGCAATACTTCATCATTGTCTGACTTCACCTGAGGATGCCTCATTATCGATTATTTCTGGATTTGATAGTGACTTCAAGATATGGATGCTTCTCCCATTCGATGTTGTTTTATGTGAATTCTTATTTGATGTATTTTATTGGCGATGACGCTTTCCTTTTTGGGTTTGCTATGAATGTCATTTGAGATATTATGAGACTGTAATTTATTACACTTCTTATATTATTACAGTATGTTATATTACATCCATCATTGTACATAAAGTTTGAACCGTTTATTATTTATATAGTACTTGGATCTGTCCAAGACTTTTCAGGTACATGGATAGTATGAGCAGCTTGTGTTATTTTGGGAATATAGGAGATTATTTATTATGTGTTGTAGTATATTATTTGTTTTGTATAGTCACTTGTGTATATCATTGTGATGTATGTTGAACATATTCTATATACTGGATATTATATATTATCGCTGCGACTAACTTTGTGATCTCTAATATTTCTGTATATTGTGTATTGTTCTATCCTAGAGGCTCGCATGTTTATTGCTTTGTGCCGATATAATGTACGTATATTTGAGTTATTTATTCGATGTTTAAATCACTACAACAAAAACACCTTACTACAACGCCTTTTCTACAATGGGTAGAAACTGGCCGTTGTAATAGTTAGCTACTACAATGGTTTTTTAGGTCCGTTGTAATAGATACCGCTTTCCAATGGGCTTTTCAATTTAAATGTTGTAACATACTCCTATTATACCGTTTTACATATGCCTGTTGTAACATATGCCTATTACAACAGTTTTCGCCCGTTGTAATAGATACTAGTTTTCGTTCCTCCCTGCTCGTTGTAATAGATGCCTATTACAACTGCATTCTTTTGCCTGTTGTAATATATGTCAATTTTAACAACTTTTTTATTCTAGTTGTAATAGTTACATTTTACAACATTTTTAGTTTACCAGTTGTAATAGATACCAATTTTCGACAACTCTTAACTGATTATCATTATCTTCGAATATTTTAGACATTGTGGGAGGTTTAACCAGTATATTTTAATAGACTTAATTTCACTTTCTAGTTATTAGTACGTAATTATATACAAAGTTTTTCAAAATAAAATACAATGAGAATGTTTTAACAATGAATCGTATTAAAAACTAACTATTCTAAAAAAATTCAAAATTGAGAAATTTGTGTGTTATGTTAGACATTGTGTTTACGTAATAATTTTAGCAGTTTTGTTAGATAACACTTTACAATAATTTTATTCAATAGAATAACATATTTATTATAGTTTTGACATAACTATTTTCCTATGTTCATGAGTAATTTTTCAACATGTGTTTGTTAACAAAAAAAATATTTCACAAATAGGAGTCCATTTTTGTACATGTTATTTCGTTTTTGAAAATTTCATTCCACGCTCTAAGTGAAAATTTTCCCTCTACACCGCTTTGTATCCTCCCCATTAACCACTTAAATTATATACCATTACGTTTTCTTCTTTCTCCTAACTAGGGCAGACGAAATCCAAAAAGAACTTATCTTCGTAGTCCAAACCTAAGTGGTTGACAAATTCCAAGGCTGCAAAAAGCTTGGCGAATGAACTCCAAGGCGGCGAAAAGCTTGGCTAACGAACTCCAAGGCGGCGAAAAGCTTGGCTAACGAACTCCAAGGCGAAATCGACAAAATCAGGTGAAATCAATGATCAAATTAAGGGTCGAATTTGGTGATTCAATTATGGGTCAAAATCGGTGAAAAGCGAAGAGGTATCTTACTTCAATATCTTTGTTCTATGTTATTTCAAATTGCAGTCAGTTAGTGCTTGTGATTAGATTAGATTTGGATGAAAATCAATGTTCAGCAGCGTATGTAGTTAGGGTTTGTTTGTATGCTTACTTATAATTAGTAATTGATTCTGTATGAAGCTTTGTGATACCATTTTTGAAGTTGAAATGAAGTTTTAACCGGGTATAATAATGCATACACATATTTTACCAATAATATGCATGCACATAGAAAAGAAAAGAAAAGCTTTAACCAATTTACTCTAACACATACTACCTCATTAGTTTTGAGATTATTAGTACAAGTGAGTTTAACTGAAATCCAATTTAGTTTTAATTTGATTCAAGCGAACAAAGGCATAGGTGTACAGAGATGATTAATAGAAAGACTTGTCATAAATTAGCTGTTGGGTTGATCTAGCCAAGAAAGGGATAGGTGACAGAGGTATTTCTTGGGCTATTTGGACTGTTGGACTGAATGTTGAAGGATAGGCTAAGCATGTTTGATAAAAAAATATTCATGATAAATTTTGTATCAATGAAATCTGTTCTAATGCAATAAGTGTATGTTATTTGTCTTATAATTCTAGCATACATATAAATAATGGGTTCATCCGGTTTCATTTTAAAAGTCTAAAATTGGATGGCTAAAATAGAAACTTTAGTCTGTTTCTCTCTATTAGTACCTTCATATGTGACTTACGGTGTCCTCATAAACACTTTTAAAAAATTAATGCTCTGTTGAATTTCATATTTATCTAAGAAACAAAAAGGTATATTCGTAGCCTTAAAATTGTTACGTGCTTATGTCTTTTGATCGATAGTCCAATGTGCAAAGACATTAGTGGGAAACTGTATTTATGTTGAGTGCCATTCTAAATTTCAAAACCATTTGACTGTAAGTATATTTTCGTACTACATGACTAGTAAGTATAACTATTTCCACTAATTATCAGCTGTATATTAATGGAATGAATGCTCTACAAAAGACTTTAGAGTGTCCTACTATTGTTGATATTCTTTAGGTTTTAAATTTAGGTTCATAAATTGCTAAAAGTACTTAAAAACTGCATTGATTTTGTTTATATGGCGACAAGATAGTGATGTTATTGCTCTTCCGTGTTAAGGACAAATATATATATCAAACTATCTCTTTCAACACTTACTGTGTCCTACTGAAGTTATTACTCAACTTTTGTTTTATAGTAGAATCATGTTGTAATTTGACATCAACTAATGGCATCTTTTATTACTTGTGCACACAAAAAATTAATTATTGTTGAATTATGTAGAAACAAAAAGTAAAATTGTTTAAGACTTTCTAACTGTCCAGTATCTTTCATTGTATTTGTGTTAAAAGTAGCCCAGAACTTTAATGAATTTAATTGATTTAAACTGTATGGTAAAAATCTAATATCATTCTATTCTGTTAGAACAAATGATATATTTCCAGTATGACCTCACAAGGAACAATAGATTCTTGTTTCAATCAATACGCCAAATAAAAAACAGTAAATCAAGAAACAAGTAGGAGGAGGAGCCTGGCAGTCTGTTAATTAACTCACTTATAGTAAGCTAAACTACTGGCAAATATCAAATATGTATACCAATAAACCAATATTCTATATAATTCTTACTCAATTTGCACATTCCCATATTCACCATTAAAAAAATGAAAAATGAACACTGCAATCTCAAAGTTCTAATCAATGTTAAAAAATAGTATACTCTTAAAAAATTCAATACATAGTATACTCAAAAAATGGACTCCTATTTGTAAAGTCTAGCCATCCTTGTAGGAAAGAGTTTCAATACATAGTATACTCTTAAAAAATTCAACACACCGATTGTAATTCCTTATGTACACATATTTTTCCAACAACCACCTTTTGTTGCAACAGTGTATTCCTTACCTCATAATGTTGCTGTTCTTTTGCTGTTTTATTTGTATTGTACCCTCTTGTTGAAATAATTTTGCCTACTTCCTTGTGTAATTCTTTGGTTCATAGCTACCTTGGTGGTAGTAATAGTTCAGTAAAAGTACCATTCATAAATACATATGATTGGAGGAATACCTATAGAGATATTCCATCATGAGAAAGACTCATATTTTTGTTGGGCATAACGTCTTTTCATTAGGTTCTAACATTAGAGGATTATCAAGATGGACAAAGCATGGATCCACCTACCAAGGTTTTGTCAATTTTGATTATCAATTTTATACTTGTAATTATTAGGGTTGACTATTGATCTCTCTTCATGTTTTATAGAATGTCAAAAGAATACAGGCAAGCTATTTGGAATTTTGTATATGGGCATGCAGAAAGGAAGGGAAATGCAGAAAAATTTATTTGCCCTTGTTCAAAATGTAGGAATCTCATCCGCCAATCGCCAAGGGATGTTATATCACACTTGGTTTGTTCTGGAATTGACCAAATATATGATGTATGGATTTTTCATGGGGAAGCATGCCCTTCAGAAAACGATGGTGACGAAGTGATGAATACATATAGAATGTACTTAGACACACAAATGTGTAATGACGAGATGGAAGATCATGCTAATGTAAGACATGGGGTAGGGATTAAAGAGATGATAGAAAATTCTGAAATTCCTTTGTACCCTGGTTGTGCAAGCCACACAAAGTTCTCAGCTATAATACTTCTCTACAAGCACAAGGATCGAAATGGTGTATCTGACATAGCATTTACGGAACTTCTTAAACTTCTCAAAGATATGTTGCTTATGGAAAACACGCTTCCTGATTCGACGTATGCAACAAAGAAGCTGTTTAAATCATTTGGTTTAGGCTACAGACAAATACATGCATGTGTAAATGATTGTTGTCTATTTAGGAAAGAGCTTGCACATAGTGATTTTGTTCAAAATGTGGAAAATCTCGTTGGAAAATAAACAAGAAAAAGGAAGATGGAAAGCAAACCAAAATACCTGCAAAGGTCTTGAGATACTTTCCAATAATACTAAGATTGAAAAGAATGTTTGTCCCTAGAAACATCAGAGCAATTAAGATGGCATAGCAATCATAAGAGTGAAGATGGTAAATTACGTCATCCAGTG
The DNA here is from genome assembly GCA_030737815.1 of Allium fistulosum. Taxonomy (NCBI): domain Eukaryota; kingdom Viridiplantae; phylum Streptophyta; class Magnoliopsida; order Asparagales; family Amaryllidaceae; genus Allium; species Allium fistulosum. The sequence goes on along the minus strand of CM060902.1, from coordinate 788,618,563 downwards.
GATTCTTCTCAATGGGCTACAATTGATAGGATGTATCCTTCCTTTGCATCCGATCCACGAAATTTAAGGCTTGGCCTTGCAAGTGATGGCTTTAATCTCTTTGGTGATTGGAATTGTACATATAGTTGTTGGCCAGTATTTATTGTCGCGTACAACTTCGATCCATGGCTTTGTATGCATAAAGATAATATGATGTTATTTTTATTAATTCCTGGACCACGACAACCAGGGAATGATATAAATGTGTATCTACAACCACTTATTGAAGATTTGAAAAAATTATGGGATAAAGGGGTGAGGGTGTATGATGCATACACTCACAGCGAATTTAGATTAAATGCTATTTTGATGTGGACGATAAATGATTTTCCAGCTTATGGAAATTTATCAGGTTGCACCGTAAAGGGTAAGAGGGCATGTCCTGTTTGTGGCATTAATACATGCTCAATATGGCTACCATTTAGTAAGAAGTATGCATATTTAGGCCATAGGCGATTCCTTGATCCTAACCATGAATATTGCCAACGAAAAAATTTGTTTGATGGAACCGTAGAGAATAGGCAAAGGCCTCCATTACAAACCGGTTCTCAAGTCTTTGATATTGTTAAAGACATTTGTAATGACTGGGAAAAAACCAAAGGAGGTAGAGAAAGATAAAGAGAAAGAGAAAGAAAAAAGGAAAACGAAAAGGGGAGATGAGAAGAAAAAAGGAAGTCAAATGTGGAAGAAGAAGTATATTTTCTTTGATTTGCCTTATTGGCAGGTAAAATGTAATTAGAAACAAAATTGCCTCTTCTTTTCTATCTATGTAATCAATATTTTATTATTAATTAGTTATACTCCATTTTCAATTTTCTTAGGTGCTTCCTTTACGTCACAATCTAGATGTAATGTATGTTGAAAAATATATTGGTGAAAGTATTCTTGGTACGTTACTTGACATTAAAGGAAAATCAAAAGATGGCATTAATGCACTTAAAGATCTAGAAGTACTGGGTATTAGGAAAAAGTTACATCCTATAGACATGGGAAGCAAAGCATTACTTCCAGCCGTGCCATGCACCTTAACTAACCAAGAAAAGGAGATCTTTTACAATAGAATGAGGAATTTGAAAGTACCTGATGGGTACAGCTCAAATATTGGAAATTGTTTTGCAAAACAAAACAAAATTTCAAGTCTTAAGTCCCATGATTATCATTTTTTTATGCAACAGCTATTGTCTATATCACTGAGAGGACATCTACCTAAAGGGACAAGGAATGCATTATTACGGCTATGTTCCTTTTACAACGACATTTGCCAAAGAGTGCCTGATAAAGATAAATTAGAAACCATCGAAAATCAGATCGCATTAACACTATGTGATCTTGAGAGGTTCTTTCCTCCTTCCTTTTTTGACATCATGATTCACTTGACAATGCATTTAGCGAGAGAAGCAAGAATTTGCGGGCCAGTACAATATCGATGGATGTATCCATTTGAGAGGTAAAATTTAGCATGAGTACTTATAGTAGTTAATAATATATGTGCTTATGAAGGTATTTTACTTATGCATCTTGATTATAGATACATGAAAACACCGAAGGGGTATGTTAAAAATCAAGCACGGCCCGAAGGGTGCATAGTTGAGCGTTATTCTGCTGATGAATGCATGAAGTACCGTGTTGGATATATTAACGATGCATTAGAAATTGGACAAAGGAAAAATAGAAATGAAGTGGAACATAGTGATTCCATACTTGAGGGGCATCCTATTTCCAAAGGAAAACCTATGGTAGTCACTAAGGAGGTGGTTGATGTTGCTCATCGGTATGTGTTGTTTAATACCGAGGAAGTGGAGCCTTATATAAAGTAAGTATAAGTTCAATTCAACTACTATGTGTGAAATAAATTAGATTTTGACTTGTATATTTACGTATATAGGATGCATAATGAGGAGTTGAAACCTTTGCATCCCCGGCTTTCACGAGATGATGTGGAACTTTCAAAGCTGCATTCAGAGATTTTAGTCATTGCTCCGAAAAAAAGGTTGAAAGTGTTATATCTTCTTTTAAGATGGATAAGTTTGACATAAAAGTATATGTTATTGTGATTATTCTTTATATATAACATTATGATTTTCCAGGTTAAAGATGATAGAAAAACATCTGATGTTAGCGAACTAATAAATTGGCTTTCATATGGACCTCGCCGTCAAGTAATTTCTTATATTGGTTATATAATTAATGGTCGGCATTTTCATACAAAAAGACTACGATAAGTCTACACAAAATAGTGGTGTTTCCATTGAGGCAAGTACCGTTCGCATGGATGGGTCCATTGAGAAAGTAATATATTATGGGGTTTTGCGTGACATTTTATTGTTAGACTACCGCCAGTTTCAAATTGCCTTGTTTAAGTGTGATTGGGCAAATATTGATCGTAGAGTTAAGGTCGAAGATGGGTTTACGTTAGTCAATTTACATCAATTCCAAAGTCAATTTGCAAGCGACCCTTTCATCTTGGCAACACAAGCTCTACAAGTGTTTTTTGTAGAGAAAGTAGTTTTTCAAATTGGTATGTTGTGCTAAGAGCACCCCCTAGAGGTTTTCATGAGTTGGAAAACTATGATGAGGAGGATGAGTCAACTAGCAAACTGGTAGACGAGTCACTACTTGATGATAGAGATGTCGAAAATGGGGATGAAAGTTATATAAGGAAGGATTGTGAGAATTTTGGTATGATAAAAGCATCCTTTATTGATATTTGTGTTATACATGGTTATATTCGTAAAGAGTGTAAATATAAATAGTTATATGCACAATTATATTAATTAACCATCAATTCCGATTTGTGAAATTGGGAAAAATAATAATCATTCATTTGCAAAGTATGACCATTTTATATTAGGATTTTTATATTTTACAATAATGACTAATTAGCATGATTTCTAATTATTTATATATATTATGATTTTTTCTAGGTTTCTCCCTTAGCAGAAGATAGTTGAAGCATCAGTGGGTAAAATGGAGCAAGTTCAAGAAGAGGTAAAATATAAATTTTTTAGTTGTTTATTATCTTTGGTTATACCATGTTGCTGCAATAGTTGTTATACCATGTTGCTGCAAATTTTTTTAATTAGCTGTTTATTATCTTTGGTCTGTGGTTATACCATGCTGCTGAAATAGTTGTTATACCATGCCACTGTAATAGTTTTTCACCTGTTTTTTAATGGTCTGTGGTTATACATTCAGATATATATATATATATATATATATATATATTGTGTAACAATCCATGAGGCAGGACAACCAACAGAGAATAATGCATGTGTGATAAATTCTCATCTAATTGGAAAAGAATATGTATTACAAACCTTTACTTAACTCTCTGTGTGTGTGTTTTTTTCCATAATCAATAGCATGCAATTGATAAGTTGTTGGGAGTGGGCTGTGGGTGGAGTCAATATTCTAAAAGTAATCGCATAAAGCATTGACAAATTAAGTGCCGGAATGTGAATATATGACATAACACAAGTAAGAATTTCTATGGCAAGTTGATAATAAAATAAACAGATAATATAGTGTTAATAAGGACAATCGCATATATCTGCATTTACCAACTAATTTTGCAGAAAAAGGAACAAGAAAACTAAATTATAAAACTCATGATTTCCATTATTATTGTTTACAACAACTGAAGCTGATAGTTTAAGTGAGTTGAAGTTTGCTTTTGTATATTCAGTTTCCTTTCAGTTTATCATGTTTTCTTTTTTATATCTGCATATATCTGCATTATCATATATCTGCATTATCATATCTTCTTTGTTTATCAAGTTGCTTAGAATACATAAGTTGCTCTTAACTAAAAGCTCAATAAATATATATGTGCCATTTGAAAATAGAATGAGGGAAATTTTGAATACTAACTACAACATCGTTCTAGAAAAATTATCTAAACAAAAAACTTTATGCAATGAAAAATATGTTCATGGATCTAAAAAAGCCCATGTTGAGAGTGGAAATGAAAGAAGAACCAAGGAGAAAAATAAATTGGGAAATATATCTAAACAAAATTATGCAAATGAAACAAGATACAAAATTGTTTTGTATGTATGAAAGCATTAATATGACATACAAGTTTACAAATGTTTTACTGTTGGATTAAGCACACATTAAAATTAAAATAGTAGTTGAATTCAAATTAAACATACAAACCAAACTAACTGGCATGTGCTAGTTAAATATTATATAGTAAAAGAAGATTTAAAAATATACCATACTACAAGAGAGAAAGAACAATACAATTAATTTCATCTGTATCACTTCTCATTGTGATAGCATGCATAAAATCTAGTTCTCATCGATAACTTTAGCTAATTTCAGATATCAAGGGTGGCAACAAGACATTCGAAGAGGCAATCTCTACCTGCAGTTGCAACTTTACATGCAAAAGATAAGACTGGTGGTGTAAAAATCAATGAAACAATAGATGTTGATGTTGAAGTTGCTCGTACTCTTCAGAGTTTAAACGGTCATGTTAGAAGATCCCCTCGGAAGCGTACTGAATTGTAGTCTCTGCCTGACAAAATGCAGCCTCCACCTAACAAAATGTAGCCTCCACCTGACAATATCCAGTCTCCAAATCTCAATCCTGGTCCTAATTCAATCGACTATCCAAATATTACTCCCATAAACACAGACCCACTCAATTCCATGGATGCCCTGAACAACCCAGATTCTAATGATGGCATTCAACAAGAGACGACAAGGAAAAAAAGAGGAAAGATGATGATGAAAACATTCTCTTTGACGCTGAATGAGAAGGCTGAAGTTGAATTCAACGAACGAGGTCAACCAATAGGTTCCAACTCTAAACACTTATCATCTTATCTTGGTACCTTAGCAAGGGAGATGGTACCTTTGACTATTTCAGACTGGAAAAAAGTCGATAATGACTTAAAGAGAGATTTATGGACTTGTATTCAGGTATGAAAAATTAACATCTTACATACCTTACTTCTTTTTTATCTGAAACAAGGAAATGTTAAAAACTGAACCGGTATTCCAATAGACTTAAGTCTATTCAGATGTTAGATTAGACAGTAAGTAAACTGATGTAAGAAAAAATAAAGGAGTTTATTCATAACATATATTTTAGCTGGTAATTTTTTGGAGCAAGTAAACTGATGAATAAATAAACTTATATTTACAGAGACACGTCGTACTTCAGTCATATAAGTGAAGAGCATAAACATACAAAAAAAAGTTTAAAAAGAAAAGGAAAAAAACCTACTTTCTAACTGAAAATTAAATAAATCCATAAATGCTACTATTTGGATCAGAAAATATCCAACGCCTTGAATATGTATACATTGCAAGAGAAATTACAACATACTACTTTGGAATTTACTAATATTTGATAGTAAAAAATAAAAAATCAAAGAATTAAAGCTAAAATATATTGTCCTTATTGTTATGCACTTATGTTGTTTTATTACCTAACATATATAGATGTTATTTATTTTCTGATTTAAGAAAACAAAAAAAACAATCTTTATAACGTTGCAAAAATCCACAACAATGGTGCAACTCTTATTCGAGTAGATAAATTTGGTAACAAATACTACCAAAAACTGATAGATATGGGTCTAATAGGCCTGATCTTCGGTTTGAGTTGGAGCTGAAAGATGTAATGTTTTATATAAATTGTAGAGTATTATTTGTGTTCTATGTCAGTTTTTTTTTACAAGATTTGACCGCACATAATAAACTGAACTGAAAACATTCATTTATCTCTCAGTGCTTGCTATTAATATGGTACGTTTCTCTCTTGCTATTTTAATTTGTGTTATCTTGTATGTTGTTTATGAAGTTTGGGATCCCTGTGCAATGTCAAGTGTAAACAATAAAAACTATAATACTTACATTATTAATTTATCTCTATCCATAACTCATTAAAATTGTTAGCTTGACAGAAGATTTTTGCTGCTACATATACTCAATATATATTGAACTGATTGTTTCAGTTCCTAATTCATAAAGTCGCATTTTATATGATGTTTCAGTTCCTCATTCAATATATATTAAATTGATTATTTCAGTTCCTAATTCATAAATTGTTATTTTCTGTTGTGCAGTCAAGATTCACGGTGGATGAAGCAAACAAGGATTTGTTGCTTAAGATGTTGGGAGTAAGATGGAGGGAGTCAAAATCGAGGTTGGTTTCCGCTATTAAAGCAGCGTCTACTTGTCCTGACTCTTCCTCTAAATTAGTCATGCTAAAACCAGACAATGTAGAAAATGTTCAAGAGTGGAATGACTTTGTGAAGGAAAAACCGTTGGAGAAATTTGAGGTAATAAGTTGTATTTTATTCATATAAATTAAAAGATAAATTATAGTTTATTAATGAATTTCTCCTATGTAGAAAACTAGCAAAAAATTCAAAGCACTGAGAGATAACAATAAAATTCCGCACACAATGAGTAGAAAGGGTTATGCAAGACTAGCAGAAGATATGGTAAGAAATGCATGTTTGTTTACATCGATTATTTTTTTATCTTTGGTTCTTTTTATTATTATTATTTGCAGAAAAAGAAAAGTGGAATATCAGATATTAGCAGAGACGAGCTGTGGTGCAAAGCCCACACCAAGAAAAATGGAGACCCATCGAATTCAGTTATTGCCGATTGCATTGTAAGTATTTATTATTATTATCATAATTTACACGTAATAGAGCTGTTTTGAAAAACATACACATCATTTCCTTCAAACATTGTATGTTAACTGATTTTCAGTACTTTATACAACATGATGTATTACACTTGAAATGTTATGTTTTATTATGATTGAAATGATATATTTTAATTTGCACGCTAAGATAAAAGAGCACAGTAGTGGTGCTCAGAGCTCTCAGGGAACAACATTGGTAAGTGGAGATGGACTGTCAAAGGTTTTTGGAAATGAACATAGGAGAAGAGTGAGAGGACTAGGTTTTGGTGTTGTATCATCTCAAATTGGTATTTATGCAAGTAATTTGAAAAAGGTGAGTGAATTGGAAAACCACGTAGCTCGTTTGGAGGCTTGGGTAGGCGAGCTGGCTAATTTGTTCATGACGGTAAGTTTATAGTTAATTAGCTATTGTTAATGAGTATGTGATATGTGCTTATGAATTACTAAGTCATCTCTTGTACTTTTTACAAAACGCGAATGGAAGAAGAAATGATAATGTAGCGGATATGGAGATTCCTTGTGCTCAAACGTCTCAGGTTAGAATATGTGTACTATTATACCTCCTTTTGTTAAGTTTAATATATGTTTTTAACATTATATGAATTTTTTGCATATATGAATTCTCTTTCTTGGTTGTTCAAAACCTTGTCATTTTGTTAGTTTGTTACTAAGTCCATTAGCAAATAGTACAAATTATTCGTTTATATTTTTTTTGTACTTTTGGTACCCAAATAAATCCAGTTGTTAAAGTAAACACGAGTTCTTCTGATTTCGCAGTTATTAGTAATAAGTTTAAATAACTGTAGCTCACAAACTATAATTTGTTTTAAAACAAAACTGAATGTCAAGGATGGAGTACTTATTGTTAGAGAATGACAAGGTAAAATCAGCAAGCAAATAAAATAAAGACTATAGTAATATGTGAATGAAGAGCATAAAAGAACTAAGTTTTTGAATAAAAAACATAACATGTTTATAGCTCTGTTTTGACATGTATATTTTCTTTCACAATAACATATTAACTATTGTAAATATGTACTTATTAAAAATTTGATGAGAATAATATTTTGGTTGTAGTGGGAAGTAACAAATGGGCCTTAACCTGGTATGGTGTTGTGGAAACATGCGTTTCAAACAATCTTTCTAACCAATTTATTATGGAAGCTACATCAAATTTTGTTACTTAAATCCACTGTTCTTACAAGATCTTTGCTAAATGAATTGTCATTATTGGATATATGTATTTTTCCTAAAGTATATACCAGTCATCTCCAATTTATTTGATTGCTACTGATAACATAGCTTTAATAGTCTCCTTCGACCATGAATATTCTGGTCAGAAGTGTGGAGGGAGTTCGATGGTCTTTTTGGATAAACAATGCTAATAGTTGTACCCGAAGTTGGATGTAGGAATATCCTAATATTTTGTAAAGAGAAAATCCATGCAAAACAGTACTTGCTTTGTCCACAATTCATCGTATCTTGTATTTTCCTAATGATTCGGCATCATTTGTTAAAAAAATTAATCGTTCTGATAAGTTTTCCTCATACGAACCGTTTTTATTCCTTTTGTGAATATTACATCGTCCTTCTTACCACGTCGTTGCTTTGTCTTCTTTGTATGTGTTCGTATCATCCGGTTCTACTTTTGCTTAATTTTCTCACCTATATTATGACACCTGTAACTTCTCTCAGACTCTCATTTGTAAATCTTTTTGTTACATATCCATATTTCATGAATTAGATTTGATATTTGGATTATTTTGCTAATAAGTTAGAACACAATATGCCTTTCTGTATACTTATTACTTTGGATAATTAACTTTGATCTGGTTGAGTATCTCTATATGTTGTAAATGGTCATGAAAAAGGTATTTTTATGCTTTCATTTTTCCCCAGAAGTCGTTGAATTGAAATCATAGTTCCTCCATCAACCAAAACCAATTGTTCCTCCATATTTCAGAGATGTTCACTATAGAAAATGTGTACTATTAGTTTTTTGTTTACTTACAATATATTATTGTTTCAGAGTGTAACAGTATATATTGTTACTGTATATATTATGTCTCTGCATCCAAACCACTTGTTTTTTATTCGCTTACAGTCACACCGTGGGAGTAACAATATGTGGGTTCAAGATAAGCAAAATCAGGATACTCCTTCAGATGGTTTGGTGAAAAATAAGTGCAAGCTATTGAGTTGGCAGAAGAACGTAGTTGCAGAGGGGACGATAGCAAGCATTGATCCTGATGCTTCAGTACACTTTGTAAAGCTTGGACCGGATGCTTGGAAGGTATAGGTGAATGTAGCGGTGGAACCGAAAGCTTTTTTATATAAGCCGAATTCAGAGATGTTTACTATTAAAGAGGTCGTTGGATCAACCGTCGCATGACACAAGGACTTCATCTCCTTGGCCTAGTATGTATGTGCATGGTTTATGGGTTATGTGATAGTACTTAGAACTTGCTATTTGTAACTGGTTGTTATGTAACTAGCTATTATGTGTTATGTGTATGCTAGAACTATGTCATTGTAAACTTATCTAACCTTTTGGAATGTGTGGGAATTCTGTGAATGTAGCTTTATTTAGACTTTTTGTATGTGATTTTGGTTGTTTCTTTATAATATTTTTTAGTCGTTAAATTATTAATCATGGATCATGGATGAACTGCTTGGATTCTGCTGTTATTTTTTTAAAATTTTGTATTTATTTTGCAACGGTCAATTTCTGTTGTAATATGAGCCTTTTGCAACGGTCAATGTCTATTGTAGATAAGTGCTATTACAACGGGCTATGCCACTTGTATTATAGTCTACTACAACAGGCAGAACACGTTGCAATATCATGTACTTCAGAGAGATGTTACATATTTACAACATGCATTAATTGTTGTCAAAGAGTCTATTGCAACTGTCAAAGACCGTTGTAAATTTTTTTATTACAACGGGTATAAACCGTTGTGAAAAATATTGGATTTATTACAACATCGCCTAATAAGATAGACGGATGCCCGTTGCGAAACACATATTACAACGGGCATTGCCCGTTGTGAAAAGGGTGTTTTGTTGTAGTGAATACGTACTAGTGTTAGCCCAAGAGAATATTCACATGTGTGCCCCATATCCCTTTATTCACCGTATTATCGACGGTATTACTGTATAATACTCTTGGATAGTATGTGTATAGTGGTGGGCGTGTTTTATTTGGAATCAGAGTAGGTTCAAAATAATATATTATATATAAGAGACACGAGTCTGGACCTTAGTGGGACTTAGAGTCCGTAACCCCTTGGGCGTGTTGGGTAGTTATACTATATTAAAGTAATTATTGAGGCAATCATCTGGGGATGTACTTGTTATTTTCCTATTATATATGTTATTTTATTTCAATTCCATTGGTGCGTTAATCTTCGTGTGGGATTTAAGTTGTTGATGAGGTAGTTAGTGAAGTAAGATGTGGTTGGCCAAATTAGTAGTGTCGGCATTGGTAAAGATGAATAATCCTTCGTGTGCCTTTGAACAGAGTAGTCTGATCTAGTAGAGACCAGAGTGCGCAGCGGATGTTGATAGGAAGCTTTCCACTGAAGACGTTTGTTTGTTTGATTGATGCGTGATATATTGTAATGTCATCAATGGTTGACAAATTTGTTATATATATAAAAGGTTAAATTAATTGCTTGATAGGGTGTGGATAGTGAAAGATTATTTAGGTAATAAGGTAATCAATGTGAATCAACTAAAAGCAAATATATGAATTTGATTTTTGCAAAGTAATTTAAAATGTTTTAATATTTCATTTTTGATGTTAATTTGTTTGTTGAGTGTTTTAAGAATCCTGATCGATAAGTCCGGTGAACGTTACCGATAGAATCCCTATACACTAGGACGAGACATTTCGATACCATGGTTTGAAAAGGGAAACCAATCTATTTAGAAGAATTCAATGTTTACAAGAAAAAAACAAAGCAAACAAAGGAGAATCTAATCACGAAGGGAGATACTTTTAATCTAATCAAAGGAACAGCTTAAATTTTTTTGTTTTATCCCCACGACTTTCAGTAATTTTATTTATAGTGAATTGGTTTTTACTCTGCAAATAGTAAGATTTGCAGATCGATCGAATTATCTGTACGCTGCATCCATATCGGTACTTTTCCATTCGCAATTGAATTTAGGTATAATTGATCTGTTGTGTCGGCAAGCATCGATGATTACAAGAAATCAAAATCTCAGTACATGGTGGTTGAATGAGAGTGAAAGCTTGGTACAACAATATTATGAATTAAAGGTACACATGTTAATAGTTTGATACAGCTTATTCCGTGCTGAATGAAAACTGTCAATAAACCTTTTCAATCATAATTTTGAAACAAAAATATAATTTTTACAAATATAAGCATATAATATACAATAAAAATACTCACCAATCAAATTACAATATATAAAAGAAGGTTAGCAGAAAAAGATATTGAGATTTTAATGTTTTTAGCTGTTTGAATTGTATCATTGACTAGTTGATAAGGAATTGAGTGGTATTAACCTGGAATGCTCATGGGTTTTTGAGATACTCTCTATAAAACCCTGTACATAATATTATATTTGTTTTAACATTCTAATTTTTAATTTAAATTCTGTATAAGTAGTAGATGGAAATGAAAACTTGTTAAGTTGTTTATGGTATAAAAATGTATTGCCTCACAGGCTCACCCACCGAAACAACGACATTCAAAGTTGCACGCTACCTCAAAGTTAAAAAATAAAGAGGAACTTTCGCAGTATCATCATTTCTAATACTTAGAAGTAATTAGTTAGTACAGCATTCAACTGCACTGTGCCACTGCCAATTTTCAACCTTGATGGCCATTTTACATTTACGTTTATAAGAACGATATTTATATTACCACATGACCTGGGGTCCTGGCTGCGCTGGCAACAAATAATTCAATTTTTGAATTCTTTCACTCCAATTTACAGTTTTTTCTTTTTTCGCTTTTTCTTATTCTTTTTTGGATGCAGCTTTTTAAAAATTTGTTCCAATAACTATATTATTCTACATTTTCATCTTTTCAAACACGTTTCCAATTGATGGAAATATCAACTTGGCAAGTGCTCCACGAGCTCCTACTTCCAAATCCATAACGTACTTAGGGCTGTTATGGTAACGGTAAATTTACCATTACCATACCATTACCAGCCAATCGGTTACCATTTTCAAGTGAAATCGGTATACCAGTTTAATCGGTATGGTAATGGTAAATTTACCATTTTCTACAGTAAATCATCGGTAACATTTCTTCAATACCAGCGGTAACGGTAATTTTACCAATCAATTTATAATACAGGTATATTCATGTAACATGCTTTATTATAGGCATTTAGAACCAAGCAAATGATTAAATTTCGTTTACTAACCAGATGAAATAATGTTATATACACGTCACTTCTTTCTCATTTATGTCTTTTTTAAGTAAAACTATAAATTGTACAATGAAGCACCGTTATGGTGTGAATACGTGTTATGTTAATAACCTTTTTTAGACAAACGGTAATTTACCATTACCATTGTAACGGTTACCAGATTATCGGTATACCAGTCTTCGGTATACCAGCCTATCGGTAATGGTAACGGTAAGCAATTTTCGCTTACCAGTAAAAACGGCACGGTAACGGTATTTGTGAAATGGTAACGGTAACCATTACCATAACAGCCCTAAACGTACTCATGCAGTTTGGACGATGAATTGTGGGAGAATAGTCCAAGTAAAGCAATTGGTAAACAAAATGCATCATGCTTCAATGTAAAATTTTCTCTCTAACTTATATATAAATCCATTTCTCAGTCGTTACTGAGTAAGATATTTCACATATATCAATTCATACCAAAAATGCAAAGCATAATGATAGCAAATACAAGTTTAGCCGCATCTCGGCCGCAAATAGATCATCAGAAAAGGTTTCCGGCCGTCAATACTTCACCCCTGACTCGTATATCCATGCCTTGCTCCGTTAACTTCAAGCAGAACTCTAAAAGCATCATCGCCATGCGACAAAACTCAACGTCTCCTTACATGGCCTATACTAATCCAGTTCAGAAACCTGTTTCACGTCTGAATGGAGATGGAGGGTTAGTGATAATTCTATCATTCATTTCATTGCTCTTCTCCTATATTCTCTTAAGAAGATAAACTTATATGTATACAGTATTGAATTCTACTCCTTCTTTCTTCTTAAGGAACAATCAGTTTCTTGAAATCGAACTAAAGGTTCGAGACAGCGAGTTGGACCGTTATGGTGTTGTTAATTACGCCAACTATTCCAGCTACTGCCAACATGGTATGCCATTTTAAAACTTGATACAGTACAACATGTTAAAATTTCAATATATAAATCTAACTATAATTTATATTTTCACCATTTGAAGCTCATCACGAGCTCTTCAATAGCATTGGCATGACCGCTGATGCAGTCGCTCAAACTGGGGAGGCACTTGCACTGGCTACTATGTCCTTGAATTTTTTTACTCCTTTAAAGGTATGAATCACCTTCAAGTTCATCATCTTCTTTCTCTTCTTCTTCTTCGTTGTATGATTGTCAATATAGTGTTTTTTTTTTTTTTTGCTTGATGAATTCAGAGTGGAGATAAATTCGTGGTGAAAGTGAGAGCAACGGGTATTTCAGCTACTCGAGTTTTTCTTGAAGATCTTATATATAGACTATCGGATAATGAGGTGACACTGAAACAGTTTTTGTTTAATTTTTCTTGGAATTTTGTTAAGTTTTATTAAGTTTGCTATTTGTATGTTCAGCTTGTCATGGAAGCAACGGCAACTGCGGTGTGGCTGAATAAAAATCAACGTCCAGTGCGTCTTCCAGCCGCGGTTAAGGAAAAGTATATGAAACTTTATCCTCTTGACATGTGATTTGAGTTCGGCGTTTTATTCGGTGTATGAAGAAAAGTTTTGCTGGTTTCCGTCGAAATTGGAGTTTAATACTTGTACTTGTACAAAAGTTGGTTGTTTAATAAAATTATATGCTATCGGTTGTTCAGGAAATTGCTTTTTTCTTCTTCTTTTATTTAGTTAGGTAAAATATCACTCAATGAGAGTGAAAGCTTGGTACAACAATACTATGAATTAAAGGTACACATGTTGTTAACGCTAAAATGTGAACGCTAACATCCGGTGTGTGTAATAGATTCGTGAAAGCACCACCCGTTGGTACGGGAACAGAATACATGCTAAAAATAGCAGTAAAGCGGTAAAAGACACCAGATTTATAGTGGTTCGATCCGTAATTGAGCCTACGTCCACTTTATAGTTCTTTATTGTTGATTCGGTTACAATTCAATACAATATTCTTCGAAATACAATACAATTTGATCACAAGAAACACCCTTGACTACTAGCTCAAACTTCGATGATGAAATTCGATGAATCCGTGTCGGATGTATAAAATTTCTCCCGAAGCTTGTTGTAGTGTCTCGAGTATTTGAAGATCTTTGTGTGTTGATTGAGTTGAGAGTTCGACAGAGTAACGACGCTTCAAGAAATGGCTGGCCAAAAGTCCCCTTCATGTTGAATATGATGGTGTATTTATAGGAGCTGAATCCTGGACAGAAATCTTGCCAAGTCTTAGGTCGCGTACGACCTAAGTTAGGTCGTAGGTCGCGAGCGACCTAAGCTAGGTCGCAGTCTACTCGCGACTTAAGAAATCAACTGATGAAGTTGCACTTGGCTTCATTTTACAAGTGGTAGGTCGCAGGCGAGTTAAGGAATAGTTGTGGGAGCTTTAGGTCGCTATGCCGCTTTAGCTCGTTTGCCTCTTAAGTCGTAGGTCGCTGAGCCGCTTTAATAGTTAGGTCGCGCAGTCTGTTAGCTTGCTAACCTCCTTAGGTCGCTAACCACCTTAGGTCGTTAAGTCCTTTAGGTCGCTAACCACCTTAGGTCGTTAAGTCCTTTAGGTTGCTAACCACCTTAGGTCGTTATGTCCCTTAGGTCGCTAACTACCTTAGGTCGTTAAGTCCCTTAGGTCGCTAACTACCTTAGGTCGTTAAGTCTCTTAAGCCGCTTTAATAGTTAGGTCGCGCAGTCTGTTAGCTTGCTAACCTCCTTAGGTCGCTAACCACCTTAGGTCGTTAAGTCCCTTAGGTCGCTAACTACCTTAGGTCGTTAAGTCTCTTAGGTCGCTAACCACCTTAGGTCGTTAAGTCCTTTAGGTCGCTAACTACCTTAGGTCGTTAAGTCCCTTAGGTCGCTAACTACCTTAGGTCGTTAAGTCTCTTAGGTCGCTAACTACCTTAGGTCGTGAGCTTCTATAGGTCGTTAAGCATGCTAGGTCGCGAGGTCCCTTCTGCAGTTAGGTCGCAAGCTCTTTCTGTAGTTAGGTCGCAAGCTCTTTAGGTCGTTTGTATTTTAGGTCGTACAGTTTTAGGTCGCTTGAAAATAAGAGTTAACATTTGCCCCTCGAAGTGCAGGCTTAGGTCATAGGTCGTGCGCTTCGACTTAACCTTGCTAGGTCGTGAACGACCTAAAGCTTGCACTAACCCGTACACCTGTTCGCCTTCTTCTTCCAGCTTCATATAAATAGGTTAGGTCGTGCCTTTCTCTCCACCTTACTACTCTGAGATCCCATTGCCATTGACGAATTCTTAATTCTTCGGAGGCGAATTCATCCCAGCAAAACATCGATCCACTCCTATCAGTGTATTACGTAAGTGGATCAATTTCTTCCCCTCCACAACCGTCGATCGATCGTAAATCCACGTTTACCGACCCAAGTTTTAATTTCGTGTGTCATGCTTCATTTTTTGGTTGTTTCGATCGATTTTTGATCGTTGTCTGATGTATTGCGTTGATTCATGATCGCACGGAAGTTTTCACAACGGATCGATGGGATTTCCAGTCGATTTGCTGAATGACTCGGAGGTATATGGATGATTTCCAGTCGATTTGCTGGATGACTCGAAGATGAAATGAGGAAGATATCAAATTTTCTTATAATGGCGGTATTGGGTTATCGGATCCAATTTGGTGTTGCTTGGAGAGGAAGTCAGCGACCTACCAGATTTGGACGACCTAAGAGTTAGGTCGTGCTGGAATGCTTGGCGACCTAAACCTTTGCGATCTAATAATACTCGCGACCTAAAGAGTCTTCGACCTAAGCCAAGTCGTGTGCGACCTAGGACTTAGAGAAAATTGCACCGCTTTGATTCATTCAGTTACACAGTGCGACCTAAAAATGCTACGACTTATGATAGGTCGCAGAACGACCTATGACTTAGAGAAAATTGCACCGCTTTGAACGTCTTGACTCGCACAGTACGACCTAAAAAGCTCCGACCTATGATAGGTCGTTAAACGACTTAAGACTTAGAGAAATTTACACAGAAGTTGACTGAATTCTTGAATTTGAACTGTGTTGCATTTTCTTTTAAACCGTCTTGACTTTAATGCCAATAACCTGCCTAAATACAACACTTGCAGAAAAACGGGACAAATATACTGCCATTGACTGCCCACATCGCATGACAGATTAGTTGATAACGAATAATTAACTTAAATGAATTCTGTGAATGAAATGCTGTGAAATGACTAATTCAAATGAAGTGTTGAAACAAAGCTGGAATGATCAACCTAAGCTGACTTGTTTGTATCAATACAACATTGTATTTGAACCTGAAATAACAAGCCTCGAAACTTTGTAATCGACAAACGTTAATTGTCTCAATTTCAGTTATACTTGCTTGTTATTGTTTTAGTTTTGCACAACACTTCACACTTTTTAGGAAACGTGCACCTTTATATTTAAATATCCAGTTGATTGTGTAGAATGACGTCCCAACAAGAAGATTCAGGACCAATTGAAGGAGCTTTCCCGATTGCCAATCCACTGATTAATCCTCCGGAGAGAACTCCGACTACTCTGAGCCACAGAATTTTTAGACAACTGTGTATCCAATTTGGTATTGCCGATTCAGACGCTATATTCCCTGGAGCAAGTGATACAGCTAACAGGCCACCTCTTGGTTTTGTCGCGGTGAATCGCCACATGTGCTTAAACGGAGCTATTCCGCCTTTCAATGAATTTCTCCGGGAACTTTTCCTTCGACTAGCTATCTCGCCTTTTAAGCTACACCCCAACGGCTACGCCGTTCTGATGGGGTTGTGTGTTCTGTTTAGGAGGACGCTTGACCGTCTTCCGAGTTTTGACGAAATTTGCTATCTATGTACCTTCTCTAAGAATAAAGATCATCCTTCGATTGTCCTTGTAAGGGGTGCCAGAAATCGGAAATTGATCTTGGACTTGCCTGAAAGTGCTCACGGTTATTTAAACCAATTCTTCTTGGTTCGATGTCCTTCGGGATTCTACGCAGTTTGGAGAATCGGGAGTAAGATTGCCTTTCTCTGTTCATCTTATAAGTTTTTCGAAACCCGAATTATCAAATGCTTATCTTCGTTCTTTTTCTTTTTCCAGCACTTCCTCCTCCGCTCAGAAATCCGAGCCTCAAATCGATCCTTGAGACTTTAAATGCTGTGGCGGCGGAAGAAAGAAGTGCCAAATTTTTGCTGAAAGATGAATTTTTGCACCAGTGTGGGCTTTTACACTCTTCTCGCTCTACTCAGCCTTGTGAAGTCCCTAATTCTCCAGTAAAAACATCGGATGCCCCAGTTCATGCTGAAGAACTTACTCCTACAGAACCTACCATCGAGACTTCATTGGTAAAGTGTTCTACTTCTACCGACATTGCGGGGCCGTCCAGTAAGTTAGCACTTGCCCCAGTTGCTGAAGAGGAGGAAAATCTTCACATTTCTGAAAAGATGGTTGAGGTGGAAGTTGAAAAAGATAATTCTCCCGTGCCCCAAGGCGATGATACCTTTGACAGTCTGAGCGACATCATGATAACCTCTCAGGAGCTCTTTAAAGATGATGTTTCTAAAGCGATCTCTCCTGTTATCAAATCGACTTCTTCCTTGCGACAAACTACAACGCCTTCTACACAAGTCATTGCTACTCCCACACCACAGAGTGGTTTGTAATTTGACGCGCGTAGCTTATACGCCACACACACTTAGGATGCTAAGCACTTATATGTACTTAAATTCTCTACTTCGAAGATTTCTGAGACTTGCTTTTTCTTCAATTTTAGGTTCTACAATGGTGCGTAGTGGCTCGTATTATGATAACTTTCGGCGCTACGGAGGGCGCGATAATTATGATTACAGACGCTATCTCCCCGTCCGCAAAGAATCCGACGAAGAGCGAGCCATTAGAAAAGCTGAAGAGAGGCGAGCTTATGAAGAGCAGCAAAGAAGGAGAGACGATGACCCTCACAAAAGAAAATATCAGGACGATAAAGGGAAGATGCATGCTACCGATGACCCGAGTAAGCGGGTTAAACTCAGCGAAAAGGACGCGTCTGCAATTTCTGAAAAGACTGACACTCCTATCTCTTCTGATATTCCGGCCGACTCTCCTCCTTTAAAGAAAACCGATATCCAAGCAATCATCAGCAGGCCCCAGTATCAGGTTAAAGATGGCCCTCCAACGCTTCAAAGCCGGTTTCCGAACTGGTGCTTAAAAGGAGTACGCTTCGACCTAGATTTGGTCCCGATTGATAAGCAAGCCATGCTCAGAAATCTTGATGCAGTTAGGCTTGATGTTGAGAGGATGTCACAGTGGTAAAAGCTCGTTGATGAACTCCAGAGAGTCAATCATATGAATCTCGAAAACATGCTAACTCTGGAGAATGATAAAGCCGAGTGGGATAAATGGTGCAACCAGCATGATGCAGAGATGATGAGTATCGCGGACGACAACGCAAAGCTTGAATCTGAAGTTAAACGTCTTAAGGAAGATCTCGCCACTTCCTCTACATTGCATACTCAAAAGGAAGAAGTCTTCCAGAAGCAGGTGCGGGACGCACACGCTGCACAAAGGGATGCTGAAATGAAGCTTGCAGCTGAGCAGCACATCACTGAGAAATACCGCACAGAAAATGCTGAACTGCGGGAAAATTTTTATTCCCAGAATGCAGAGATCGAGATGCTAAAAGCTAGGCTTCTCAAAGTTGAGAAGGAACGTGATGACGCGGTTGCTGGACAAGTTGCGGCCGAAGAGTCTCACGAAGCCACTAAAGCTAGCATCGATTCTACTCTATTTGACTTCTATATGCACAGCGTTCTGGGCCGCGGTAGCCTTTCGTTCTTGGGCCCCAAATACGAGATTACATTGGCGGAAGTTTGGGAGACCATACTTGATACGTTTGCTGGCTATGCGGAGGCAGACCTTGCAGCGCTTTATCTGGATGATGAAGCGCGTGAAGCGCTCGTTAGAGGCAAAGAGCAACTTGCCGAAGCTAGAGCCGGGACAGTGGCAGAGGAACATCCAGAAAAGACAATATCTCTAACTGCCCCTGTCCACACTTCAACTTTGACCGATGTTGATATCATCGGTTCTAGCTCTCATTCTCCACTTGCTGCAAAAGATGCTGAAGCTAAGCTCGTCGTTACTGAGTCTCCCCTTACCCAAACTGAAGAAAAGAGCCAAGAAGAGACTGAGGCTGATAAATTTGAAATTGATTTGTCAAAACCGACATCTCCAGGTAACTTCAAGTCAGATCCGGCTCAAGTGGATTATTCATTTGATTCAATTGACTTGGATGAATTTCTCGCTTATTACTTAAGTCCTGGCGATCCACTATCATCTCTTTTTTCGGAGAATACTAATTTTGACTTCTTTTCTTCTGTAGCAGAAGCACCGAAAGTTGTGCTCACTTCTCCTTCTTTGGCTGCCGCTCCCTCTTCTTCTCAAGTTACTCCTCTTCCAGCTTCTCAACCGGGATCGCAAGAAGAGAAAATAGAAGCTCTCAAAGACTTGGACGATCCGGTTGTTTCGCAGGAGCAAAAGGCTGTGGAGCTTGAAGAAGGCGAAAAGACTCCGGAGCAGTCTTTTGATGACGACGCGAAACTTTCCACACTTCTTACTACTCCTGGAAGTGAGTCTTCCTCGAAAAGGAAAGGGAAGCGTGCCATGAAGAAGAAGAAGAGTGCTTCGGTTGACGAAGAAAATGTTGAAGAAGACCCAACTACTCCTCCTTCTCCATCCCGTCCACGCCGGATCCCGAAACTGGTCATCAAACCGGGCAAGGGTACTAAAGGTGGGAAGAAGGAGTAATAAACTGGGCTTTTTTGTCTTACTTTTTGCTTGTATCGACCGGAGATTGTGCGGGTACCGGTCCCCGCTTCTTTTGGTAATCTGCACAATGTAAAAATTTCTCATAGTATTGAATAAAAATAGATATTTTACTTGTACAAATTCTTGTGTACGTAGGAATATATCTGTTTTTCATTTGAAGTGTAGAGTAAACGATTCTTTTTACTTGTACAAACTTTTTGTCTGTGTTTCAAGAACGCATTCATTCCACCTCTTCTTTACATGATATTGCAATGAACTTGTGGTATGTCGCTTGTATATTACTTTCATTAATGTAACCGAATTGTATAATGTTGCCCCCATACCGCAAGTATATTGCAATATTTCTTGCTTTTACAAGACCGATACTCTTATTTCAGAGAATAACTATTCCACTTTGAAGGGAAGAATTATTCTGCTTTTAATAGAGTATATCTTGTTTTTTGGAGAAATTTCTATTTTCTCTTTCTTTTTTGAAGAACATTTCAACTTTCGGAGATGACCACTTTTATTTGTTAAAAAGTAGATTTTCCTACGCAGTGAAATGAGCTTCTGAAGGAGACTTTGATTTTATGCCCCAGTGAAGGGCTTATTTTTGGTACTTCGAGCACATTGAAGTGTGCTTCCGAAGAGGTCTTTTTGTAGTACTTCAACTTTTTTAGGAAAAACTTTTTGAGATGAATAAGTTAATCTTCCTTTAAGAGTTGAAATGTGCTTCCGGAGAAGGCTTTTTGGTTTGAGCATTCTATTTCGGGACATGCCTCCGAAGAGGGCTCCTCTGAAGAGTTGTGCCTCCGAAGAGGGCTTGTGCCTCCGGAGAGGGCTTGTGCCTCCGAAGAGGGCTTGTGCCTCCGAAGAGGGCTTGTGCCTCCGAAGAGGGCTTATGCCTCCGAAGATGGCTTGTGCCTCCGAAGAGGGCTTGTTGATTGCCTGGAAGTTACTTTCTCATGGTCGAATGGGTCCATGGGGCGGATGCAAGTTGCTTGATTGGATGTTCGTTTGTACAAACGATCGCAATCAACTAACAAGGTGCCCCTTCGGTAGTCCCACCGATCTTTTTGATTGAGGAAATCAATCCCATTTATTGGCGTGCCTCGTTAAAGGGCTTTGGTTGGTTGGTGTGCCAGGAAGGTTGCGTCTCAGGGGCGAGTGGACCCACGGGACGGACGCAAGCTGTCTGATCGGATGCATCACGATCAGTTAGCGAGGGTCCTGTTCCTTCTTCTTGGGAAGGCGTCCCTTTAGTGGATCTACCGGCCTTCTTATTGAGAGGCATACCTCCTTTTGGCTGCTTCTATGTTTGCCGGCTCATGTTTTCTCATTATCTGCCCATCTGCGATCCTTTATCATCTTTCCCAATCGTGTCTTCCTTTCTTTTTCAAGTAAATTGCTTTATCCGAAGAACTAGACTTCACTGTTGAGTGACTCCACAGGGTAAGCGCGAGTTATTTGGTTGGATGTCTTTTATATTGACGATCACAACCAGTTAACGAGGGCTTGATACAGTGGCGTCGTCAACTTTTTATGTGAAGTTCCTCTTGTATGGGATTTGAGTTTGAAATTTTTGTTGCTTGAAATTTGCTTAATAAGTGACTTATAGGGGTCGCTTGGCTTTGTGACGAGTGAGCCTTGTTTTAATGTCCTGCAATTTTGAATTGACATTTTAGCAATACATTTAAAGCATTTACATATCGAAATGAAACAAACATTATAAAGCAGTAAAGAACACAAGATTTATAGTGGTTCGGCCAAGAATCGGGCCTACATCCACTTTATAGCTTTCATTCATTTATACTGATTTACAATTTCTTACAGTACAACTGATACATTTGTCATTATTTTACAATCTTGAGCAAAGCTTTTTCAAGTAAAATAAGGACGTAAGTGGTTGCTGTTCCAGGCTCTTGGAATTGGATCTCCTTCAATAGTCATGAGTTTGAAAGTGCCATCAAGAAGTTTACTGCCTATGACATATGGCCCTTCCCAGTTTGGCCCAAACACACCAGTTGCTGTCATGATCCTCTTCAAAACTAAGTCTCCGACCTCAAAGCTGCGCTGACGAACTTTAGAGTTGAAGTGCCTGGCTATCCTTTGCTGATAAGCTGAAACTCTGAGCTTAGCTTCTTCTCTTTTTTCATCAAGAAAGTCAAGTGCTTCAAGTTGCAGCTTTTCGTTTTCAGCTCCGTTGAAATGGATTCTCCTGTGTGAAGGAACTTCTATTTCCACTGGAATCATTGCTTCTGATCCGTATGCTAATGAAAATGGAGTGTGCCCAGTCGCAGTTTTGTGAGTAGTTCTGTATGCCCATAGTGCTAATGGAAGCTTATCGACCCAACCACTTTTTGCTTTTTCAAGCTGTTTTTTGATGGTTGACTTGATAATTTTGTTTACTGCTTCCACTTGTCCGTTTGCCTGCGGATGAGCCACTGTTGAGAAACTTTTTCGGATTTTGAATTTCTTGCAGAAGTCCTGGAACTCTTCGCTTTCAAATTGAGTACAGTTGTCTGTGATTATCTTCTGCGGCACACCATACCTGCAAATGATATTTTTCGTCACAAAATTTATCATTTTTTTAGAAGTAATAGTGGCCAAAGGTTCAGCTTCAGCCCATTTAGTGAAATAATCGACAGCAACAATAGCATATTTGATTCTAGATTTAGCAATCGGTAAAGGTCCAATCAAGTCTATTCCCCAAATGGCGAACGGCCATGGGCTGACCATTTGCATGAGTTCGGTGGAAGGAGCTTTTGGAATTTTCGCAAATCTTTGGCACTTGTCGCATTTTCGGGAATAAGAGGCAGCATCTCGATTAATGTCTGGCCAGAAATACCCATATCGAAGAACTTTCTTGGCTAGAGTTTGACCGCCCGAATGATCTCCACATTCTCCTCCGTGTATTTCAGCTAGAATTGTTTTGGCTTCTTCCTTAGTTACACATCGGAGTAATGGCATTGAGAATCCCCGTCTGTATAATTGGCCATCTTGAATGGTATATCTGGACGCTTTCCTCAACAGCTTTCGACGTTCTTTAGAACTTTCTGGCAGGAAACCATTGAGTAGATATTCTCTGATTGGAGTCATCCATGATTCATGCTCTTGAGACGTAACCATAATCCAATCAATGTCCATTTCCTCTATGCTTGGAGCCGACAGAACTTCTACAGGGACTAACCCCAATAATTGAGCCTCTCCAGAACTTGAGTACTTTGCTAAAGAATCCGCCTTCATGTTTTCAACCCGAGGAATATGACTTATCGTGTAATGATCAAAATCTTCGAGAAGTTCACATGCCTTTGACAAATACGCGGGTAAATTTCCACCTTTTGTTTGAAATTCTTTCTTTACCTGGCAAACAATAAGTTGGGAATCGCTGAAGATCTGTAACACTTTGATGTTCAATTCCTTGGCAATTCTTAGACCGGCAATGAGAGCTTCATATTCTGCTTCATTATTTGTTGAAGGAAATTCCAGTCTCAATGCATAGCACAATGATCATCCTTCGGGGGTTTCAAGCACTACCCCTGCCCCAGAACAATAATCATTTCTCGAACCGTCAACGTACAACTTCCACTGGATTTGAACGCCATCAGTTATTTCTTTCTCACTATCTCCTTTGTCAGTAGATTCCGCAATGAAATCCGCTAAAGCTTGTCCGTTAATTGCTCTTCGGGGATGGTAAGTGATGTCATATTGGCTGAGTTCAATGTTCCACTTCAAGAGACGACCCGAAGTTTCAGGACGATACAGGACTTGCTTCAGAGGTTGATCGGTAAGGACCTTGATAGGATGAGATTGAAAATATGGCCTCAATTTCCTGGAAGCGATTAGCAAACAATAAGCAAGCTTTTCTATCTTTGAATAATTCATCTCTACCCCAGTGAACCGTTTGCTGATGTAATAGACTGGACGTTGTATTTTCATATCTTCTCGTACGAGTGCTGCACTTAGAGCATGAGATGAAATTGCTAAATAAATGAAGAGGTCTTCGACATCACTAGGCTTGGAAAGAACTGGAGGAGTTTCCATATGATGAATCAGTTGATCGAAAGCATTCTGACATTCGGGAGTCCATTCAAAAATTTTCTTTCCTTTCTTTAGAGCATCAAAGAAGGGAATGCATTTGTCTTTGGCCTTGGAAATGAAGCGACTCAGAGCGGCGACTTTTCCATTGAGACTTTGCAGTTCTCTCTTTGTTTTAAGGGCTTTGACTTCTCTTAGAGCTGTGATTTGAGCAGGATTGGCCTCGATGCCCCTAGCGCTCACAATGAAACCCAAGAATTTTTCGGACTCTACCCCGAATGAACATTTCAATGGATTGAGCTTCATTCCGTACTTTCGAAGAATTGTGAACATTTCCACCAAGTGATCCATGTGGTCTACTACTTTCTTCGACTTTACTAACATATCATCAACGTAAACTTCCATAGTCTTGCCAATCTGAGGTTTAAACATAGCATTGACAAGTCTTTAGTAGGTTGCTCTTGCATTTTTCAACCCGAAAGGCATGACCTTGTAACAGTAGAGACCCACATCTGTGATAAAGCTTGTGTCTTCCTGATCTGGTTCATTCATCATAATCTGATTGTATCCGGAGTAAGCATCCATAAAAGATAACAACTCATGTCCAGCCGTCCCATCCACCAGTTGATCGATCCTAGGCAACGGGAAGCAGTCTTTGGGGCAAGCTTTGTTTAGATCTGAGAAATCAATGCATACTCTCCACTTTCCATTTGCCTTCTTAACCAGTACTGGATTTGAAACTCAATTTGGATAAATGGATTCTCTGATGAAATCATTCTCCATAAGCCGATCAACTTCTTCTTTTAACGCTGCTGACCTTTCTGGACCTTGAGTTATTCTTTTCTGTTTTACCGGTGTGAATTTCGGATCGACATTCAGGGTGTGAACAGCAATTTTCGGAGAGATCCCACACATATCAGCATGACACCAAGCGAACACGTCCAGATTTGCTTTTAGAAATGATATCAGTGTGTTTTGAACTGTTATACTTAGTTGCGAACCCACATTGAGTACTTTGTTTGGGTCTTTTGAGTCGACAAGTATCGGTACCGTAACTTCCATGGGTACCACTCTATTTTCCTCTGCACTGGCTTTTCTGGGGTCCATTTCTCTCCTTGCACCACTATGCTCGCCAGTGCAGGGACCACCCTGTATTTGCTATAAGGTTGGGTTTTTGATGCGGAGGGGAGCTGCCGCATCTTTACCCATTTCTCTCTTCCTGGCTTCTCGAAGCTCTATAAGATAACATTCGCGTCCAGCATTTTGGTCTCCCTTGATGACACCAACACCATTTTCTGTAGGAAACTTCATAGTCAGGCACCACGGGGCCAAAATGGCGTTGAATGCAGCTAGAGTTGGCATGCCTAGGAAAGCATTGTAGGCAGAAAATCCATCAACAATTACAAAGGTTTGTTTTCGAACTACCCTTTTCTGCCCTTCTCCAAGTTCCACGAACAACTCGACAGTCCCGATTGGTTGCTGCGGTTCCCCAGTGAAACCAACAATCTTTTGTGATGAAGCTTGAATGTCGGTCATTGGAATCTTCATCTGGTCAAATGTTTTCTTGAAGAGTATATTGCAAGAAGCACCGCAATCAATGAGCACTCGTCTTACGATAGCTGGCCCAATTCCTGCAGAGATAACCAAGGGATCTATGGTTGGAGCTTCAATACCCATAGAATCCCTAGCCTTGAACATAATATCATTATCAGAAGTCTTCTGTTGCTTCAGGGGTGCAGCATCTTCTATAGCAAAAACATCTTCTTCTGCTGGGATGTACTTCAAAGCATGAGCATATCGTTCCATTTCACCCCAGCTTCTGCCCGGTGGGTGTGGGCCTCCTGTAATCACATTGATAATGGGCCTTTCGGATTCATGTGCCATAGTGCCTTTACCCGAACCAGATGGTTGAGTAGAGGGTTGATGCCCCTGAGTGGACGAAGTTGGATCATTCCTGTTTTTTTTGACATACTGTTGCAGCTTGTTTTCTCTCAACAATTCTTCAATTAAGCTCTTCAAGTGACGACATTCATTGGTATCATGACCGGGTTGGTTGTGAAAGCGGCAGAATTTTCCATTTCGCATAGCACCCTTTCCCGGTTTTATCTCAGCTGGTTTGGGATAATCCACAGCATCTTTGGTGGCAAAGAAGATATTTTCCGGAGTGTCGGTCAATGGAGTGAAATCTGAGGGTTTGAAGAAGCGAGGTCTCTTTGCATCCTTTTGTTTCTTCCCATCGTGACTTTCCCTTTTCTGACCTCCGGAATCTTTCTTCACCGAAGCAGCAATATTATTCTCCACCTTTGCTGCCACCACTTTCGTTGGTGCCGGAAGATTTTCCAAGCGTATGAATTCATCAGCTTTCTTATAGAATTTCTCGAGAGAATTTGGCTCCTTCATTTTCAGCCATTTTCCAATTTTGCTCGATTTGTCGATAGCACGCATCAAATAGGTCAAGACCATTCGTGGCTTTGCGTTGTCAACTTCTGCCAGAGCTATATTGAAGCGATTCAGGAATGACTTAATAGGCTCTCCCGGATTCTGCTCGAGACTGGACAATGACATTATGTCCTTTGCCTTTGAAGCGTATAGCCTGAATTTCTCTTTGAACTTTCGGGTCAGATCGGAAAACTGATCTACAGATCGGACAGGAAGCTTGGTAAACCAGAGAAGTGCCACTCCTTCCAAATATACTGGGAAATACCGGCACTTAATCTCATCAGTTGCCCTTGCGCCGGTCATGTGCCAGTCATATTTATACAAGAATTGATTTGGATCACTTGTTCCTCGATAAGCAGGAATGGTGGGGGGAACAAACTTTCTAGGAAACTCAGCCTTTAGAATCTTCTCGGTAAACGGAGTCTTACTCAGTGCGAATCCCCATTCGCTCTCATCCTCATCTCTCTGCATGCTCTCTTTCATTATTTGCTTAATCATGCCAGAAAGGTATTCCTCATTATTTAAAGATTTTGCGGAGTAGACTTCGGCCATTTTCTCGGAAGTTTGTCCGGGCAAATGTTCGCGGAAAACTGGCGATGGCCTAGATCCTTCAGCTTGGTGGGGTGCCCCTTCAGCGGCACCTGATCCCCCTTGAGGAATATTTCTCCCTTCGGAGTTGCAAAGAGCATCAGCGATGTTTTCTTCATTACCCACTGGTTTT
This sequence comes from Allium fistulosum, assembly GCA_030737815.1. Classification (NCBI taxonomy): domain Eukaryota; kingdom Viridiplantae; phylum Streptophyta; class Magnoliopsida; order Asparagales; family Amaryllidaceae; genus Allium; species Allium fistulosum. The sequence goes on along the minus strand of CM060902.1, from coordinate 788,591,480 downwards.
TGGTTAGCGCCGAGCAGAGCGTTCAATCTTTCCATCATCAGATTATTTTGAGTTTCAATCTGCTGGTACAATCCGGACACAGCAGCGTCTAGCTCTTCTCGCGTCACTCCGACGCTTGGAGCTGCTTGACTTGGAGAAATAGAAGTGGCGGTATCATCATGGACATCTTCAGATCTGACAGCCTTACGCTTTCTTCCAGGAGACATTATATCAGATAGACTTCTAGTCTTGAAAGAAACTTGTTCAACGATCTTTCGTGAAGCAATGATGGTAATCTTCCTGAGTTCAATTCTCAGTGAAAGCACCAAAATGTTAACGCTAAAATGTGAACGCTAACACCCGGTGTGTGTAATAGATTCATGAAAGCACCACCCGTTGGTATGGGAACAGAATACAGGCTAAAAATAGCAGTAAAGCGGTAAAAGACACCAGATGTATAGTGGTTCGACCCGTAATTGAGCCTACGTCCACTTTATAGTTCTTTATTGCTGATTCGGTTACAATTCAATACAATATTCTTCGAAATACAATACAATTTGATCACAAGAAACACCCTTGACTACTAGCTCAAACTTCGATGATGAAATTCGATGAATCCGTGTCGAATGTATAAAATTTCTCCCGAAGCTTGTTGTAGTGTCTCGAGTATTTGAAGATCTTTGTGTGTTGATTGAGTTGAGAGTTCGACAGAGTAACGACGCTTCAAGAAATGGCTGGCCAAAAGTCCCCTTCATGTTGAATGTGGTGGTGTATTTATAGGAGCTGAATCCTGGACAGAAATCTTGCCAAGTCTTAGGTCGTGTACGACCTAAGTTAGGTCGTAGGTCGCGAGCGACCTAAGCTTGGTCGCAGTCTACTCGTGACTTAAGAAATCAGCTGATGAAGTTGCACTTGGCTTCATTTTACAAGTGGTAGGTCGCAGGCGAGTTAAGGAATAGTTGTGGGAGCTTTAGGTCGCTATGCCGCTTTAGCTCGTTTGCCTCTTAAGTCGTAGGTCGCTGAGCCGCTTTAATAGTTAGGTCGCGCAGTCTGTTAGCTTGCTAACCTCCTTAGGTCGCTAACCACCTTAGGTCGTTAAGTCCCTTAGGTCACTAACTACCTTAGGTCATTAAGTCCCTTAGGTCGCTAACCACCTTAGGTCGTTAAGTCCTTTAGGTCGCTAACTACCTTAGGTCGTTAAGTCGCTTAGGTCGCTAACTACCTTAGGTCGTTAAGTCCCTTAGGTCGCTAACTACCTTAGGTCGTTAAGTCCCTTAGGTCGCTAACTACCTTAGGTCGTTAAGTCCCTTAGGTTGCTGTTGCTAACTACCTTAGGTCGTTAAGTCTCTTAGGTCGCTAACTACCTTAGGTCGTGAGCTTCTATAGGTCGTAGGCTTTTAGGTCGTTAAGCATGCTAGGTCGCGAGGTCCCTTCTGCAGTTAGGTCGCAAGCTCTTTCTGTAGTTAGGTCGCAAGCTCTTTAGGTCATTTGTATTTTAGGTCGTACAGTTTTAGGTCGCTTGAAAATAAGAGTTAACACATGTAAATAGTTTGATACAGCCTATTCCGTGCTGAATGAAAACTGACATAAACCTTTTCAATTATAATTTTGAAACAAAAATATAATTTTTACAAATATAAGCATATAATATACAATAAAAATACTCATCAATCAAATTACAATATATAAGAGAAGGTTAGCAGAAAAAGATATTGATGTTTTAATGTTTTTAGTTGTTTGAATTGTATCATTGACTAGTTGATAAGGAATTGAGTGGTATTAACCTGGAATGCTCATGGGTTTTTGAGATACTCTCTATAAAACCTTGTACATAATATTTTATTTGTTTTAACATTCTAATTTTTAATTTAAATTCTGTGTAAGTAGTAGTTGGAACTGAAAACTTGTTAAGTTGTTTAGGGTATAAACAGTTAAAACCCATTTTCGTACATGTATGGTCGGGAAGCAAAAATGTGGGCTGCAGTAAGTGTAAGCTGATAAACATTGAGAATAAAGTGTTAACTTTTGACTTAATCATGAATTTTAAGCTATTGAATTTAATCCACCATGAATCTTGAGTTATAATGGTGAATTTTATAGAATATTATACATGTATATTACTGTCAGGAACTGAACTAAAACATTTGTTGTATAACATGCATGCAAACTTGTATTCCCATATGACTATTGCTGGAACTGTTAATAAGAATTATTAAACTACTGGGAGCTATCAAAAAGGCTACGTTTTTCCTGCTACAAACTTCATAAAACCATCACACAACTGTTCGCATGGGCTAAGAAATTCATTAGTAATATTTTATAAAACAAACAATGCATTAAACTCTGTCATGTTGATGAACATTAAAAACCAATGGAAATAAGAGGTATCATGCGTACATGCTAGCTATCTTCCTATCATAGGGAAACTTATCCAGTTTATAATTTAATAAACAATAATGTTACCATAGCTGCTGGTGCATGCTAGCTCCAGTCCACGGCGGTTAAGTGGGCTGGCAGCCCACAGTTATAGTTATATATATATATATAATTTTAATAAAAAAATTTGGGTTTTCGACTCTTGATATCATGAATGGTGGGTACTTGACTGCATATATGGCCATATAATCCGATTTTGCAAAATCAATTTTTGCTAGGCCTGTCAACGGATGCTTTCGGATGCGGATAGTTCCATATCCGCATTCGCATTCGAAATCATTTTCGAATATCGGATATCCGCATCCGCGGATACGGACGGATATCGGATAATTATCCTATCCGCTAACGACCGATAAATCAAGAATTATAAAAAGAAAATTTTAGTTTAATATGAATATTTTTCAATCCCATCGATTATAAAAATATTAAAAATTAACAAATATAATGATAATAAATAGTTTCGAGCATTTAAAAAGCATTAAGTGCATGTAATATCAACTGCTAGCTTAATAAAATAATAAATAAATATCTTTCACTGTACTAAAATACACATAATTTGAACTATAATTTTGATAAAAACCGGACGGATAATTTTCGGATGCGGATGTCTTCGTATCCGCATCCGCATCCGTTTTTCCGGATATCGGATATTTATCCACTCTTCGGATGCGGACGGATTTCGGATTTTTTAGGTATCCATTGACAGTCCTATTTTTTACATTGTTAATAAGTTAGGTATTTCTTATAAGCTACATTCTCCACTTTAGGGCATAACCACAACGGCTTGTTCAGTTCCTAAACAAGCTACGAAGCAAGCAGGTGTGGTTTGTTTACTTCTCGATGGCTGGTTTAAACCATAGTTTTAAAAACCGAACCTTCAGTCGAACCGTGATGCTCCAAGATCGAAGGTTTTGAAGGTCTAACCGGTTGAACCGTTAAAGCTGTGCAAATTGATCATACTAGTTTTACATGTAATTTTATGTTTCATGTAACTAAATCTAATATTTTAATACATGAGTTATAAAAAAACATGATAGTAGAAGTACTTGTTATGAAATCCATGCAACATGAGTTAAATAAAGTCACTAATAACCATGCAGTAGATTTGATACATGTTAAAATATGTAACTTTAGTATGCTGATTTGCATATTAGTCCCATATCGGCTATAGAAAAGAACTAATTACACATTCCATATATAAATATGGGACCCTCTGGTTTATAAGCATATGTAATGATATGAGTGTTTTGGTGGGCTGCTCAAGTGGATCCATTGACAAGTGGATCTGCACAAAAATAATTTTTTGTCTGGTTTTAGCTTTGATATAAACCGGGTTTTTACAGCTTGAACCGTGGTTCAACCGAGGCTTTTGTGATTGATTGGAAAAAACGGTTTAATTAGCCTCTGGACCGAAATGGTCTGCGGTTGGCAGTTTTTTCGGTTTAACCGCCGGTTCGGTCCGGTTATCAAAACAATAGTTTAAACTGATTTCATGGCTATCGAACTGAACATGGATTAGTGAGTATAATGGCGAAGATTTCGCCGTGATAAGTTTATAATGACGAAGTCTTCGTCGTTATAAACTTATAACAGCAAAGTTTTCGCCGTTATAAAACAAGCAATGAGATATACGATATGTTATAAATTTATTCGCCGTTATAAATATATAACGGCGAAGACTTCGTCTTTATAAATTTATAACGGCAAACTCTTCGCCATTATAAATCCAATAAATTTATTTTTCTCCTGATTTGTGGCTATTTTTTACCTTATCTAGTTGTGGAACTCATTCGGTCAGTTCAAAAGTATGAAAGAGAGAGTGAACTGAAGAAGCCATAATGGTAATATCGTCATTTTTAATCATTTATCAAGTGGGATATGCATCTGTTAATTGAATGCTAGGTGCTTCTGGACATTCATTAGTTAGCTGCATGTCATTTGTTTATAAACTAAAACAAGCATGTAAATCAGATATTTGAAATATATCTTATCTTTTTAATGGCCGCCAGCGACGATATATGTCATTTTCACATCTTTTATTTATGTTGCTGCTAGGATGCAATCATCTTAATTTGTTTATAAAAAAAAGTGTCTTATTCATTTGCCATCTTAATTTGTTTATAATTTTTTTTTAAAATAGTGTCTAATTCATTTGGCATGTCAAAGATTTCTTTACCAGCCAAATGCTTTTATATTTTAAGTCAAATTGTGACTTTGGACATGTTATTCACCTGAAGCATGCTTGATGTTGTCTGTCATCTTAATTAATTAAACATCAATAAGTTTTTATCTGCCAAATGGAAGATTGAAACATGATGTACAAGTAATATAGGCTTCTATTAACTTAAGACTAATCTACTGTGCAACAAATATATCAAAATAATTCCGAGTGACATATTTGGATGATAATGGCAAAGAATAAGTGGATTTTGTTACTATTTACATGGCTGCCATAAATTTTTATTCATACGCATCATTGCTAATTTATAGATATCGAGAACGGTAGCAAGTAATATATTTGGATGGATTTGAATATGCATATAGAAGTGGTTTTAGTCCTTACCATAATGATTATGAGTTGTGATATTGTAATCCGATTTTGTCGATTCTATGAAGGTAGGCATTTGCATAAGTAACAATTTTACCATTTATCATTTTCCAAAAGTTTAACCTTTGCTAATGCAAAAATCTAAACCAAAATTGAATATAAGCTACAACTTATATTCAACGATTTTGTCCATTTCGAAAAACTAAGAATATAAGCTACAACCTTTATTTTAAGCGTTTCATGAAATTTTAACATTTACTAGGCTAAAAATGCAAAGTTACAGAATGGGTCTGAGTTTAAAAATTCAAAATCTGCTATGGATATAGTTGTAAATCTTAGATAACTCGAGTTGTAATTTGTACTTTTACAATTCGAAAGATACTTTGAAAAGTTAACACACTATATAACAATTTACATTTAAAACCATAACTTGATTTAGTGATTTTTCCATTTGAAAATTTGGCGGAAAATGGTTAAAAATGGAAATGTGTTTCTTTTATATAAGTGCATATTTACTGTACTTCTCTATATGAAGCTAATATTTAAAGTTAGTTGACATTGGTACCGAAGATGCTTCTTTGGATTACTAGTTGGCGATGTTGCATGCTTTTGCTCGCGTAAATGCGAAGTGAACTTGCTTAATTGCTAATTAAAAGGTTTACGTGATATTGTTATATAATGTGATATAATATCATTCCCTCGTGTTTTGGGATTCCCATTGGATGCATCTTTGGAGATGTATATCATGTTATAATATTGTGTTTTGATTTTCGGAACGCTATGTACAAAGGAGGTTCTACTGAAATTTTTTAAAAAACCCGACACTTGGAAAATTTTCACAATATATTTATCGTATGTGAAAAATAGGAAGTCCACTACCTGTTTAAAGTTTATGGACTCCCTGTCCGGTTTCATAGTTTTCATGGGATCACTAAGAACCTATTAGCCCCTGCCAATAACTTCATCATTTATGGGTTCTCCCTGAACCTATTGGTATCTCCAATAACTTCTCACTTATCCTAGTTTTCATGGGTTGACTAGGAACCTTTTGACATCTGTCAACAACTTAATCCGGATATAGTTTTCATGGGTTCATTACAAACCTATTGGCCCCTGCCAATAATTCTTTCTAATCATAGTTTTCGTGGGTTTACTATGAACCTATCTATCTGACAACTTCTTTCATCAGTGTTTGGGCATCGTATATTCTGGTCTTCCTGACCTCTTGGATGCAATTCTACTCATTGAGGAGTTAACTCAATTTATATTCACTGCTGGGTCAACCTAGCTGGTTATTCTGTCACTTTTCCCCAAATTATAGTTATGGGTCCATATTAAAGTGAATATGCAAACTAGAAGAAGCAAACATATTAACAAAATAATCACTAACAACTGTGGTTTAATATACTTGAAATCATTTTCATATAAAACATGGTTAATTCCTTTAACCTATTATTTTATCAAGGAAAGCTTATTCAAAACTCCGATTTAAAAGCTCTATTATAATGTCATGGATTTTATCTTTTAAAAGTTAAGATTGGGTTCTTTGTTTTGAAAACTAAGGCTTTCGAAATCTTTAATCCTTACTTTCGAAACCATTGGAAAACTTCCCTTCGAAAGCATTCAATATTCTTTTCAAAACTCTAGACATCTGCCTTTAGAAACACTTTAAAACCTTTCTTTCGAAACATTTCGAATGTATTAAAGTATTACCATTCAATTATAGAAGCATAGTTTCGAAACCATTTGAGAGTACCCCTTTCGAAACCTTTGGGTTTAATTTAAAACATATCTTATTGGGTCTAAGTGAATACAGGCGAAAGTACCCCTTTCGAAACCATTACAAAGAGTTTGGAAAAAAATAGATGGCTTCGAGACCATCCTTTCGAAAGCTCAAACCATTTAAGTAAAACATTTGAAGGATAGCCTCGAAACCCCTTTCGAAGCTATTGCCTTCGAACCCTTGAATCCTTTTGAAAGCTTTTAGGAAGTGGCTCGGTACAAATATAAAACAAAGCCACCTTTCGAAAGCTTTGATGACTTCAATCCCTTCGAAAGGCATAGGAACAGTAGAAGGTTTCGACCTGGTCGAAACTACTATTTTCGAAAGCATTGATTTTAAACTAAGTAACTCATTTGAAAGCTACTATTTTAAACAAGAAGCGGCAACCCCTTTCGAAAGCAAATTAAAAGGACCCCTTTGAAAGCATATGTTTCGACCCCTTCGAAAGCATTTAGTAAAACAGGCAAGCACATTTCTTTAGAAAGTATAACAAAGGTTTCGACCCCATTGATAGCTATGTTTCGACACCATGCCTTCCGGCCTTCTCCAATCCACTACGTACCAACATTGTGATACCTTGTGTATTGGTTTCGGCTTAGATGGTTTCGACCTGGTAGGTTTCGACTTGATTGAAGGCGGAAGCATATGGTCGAAAGGTGCTTCTAAAAGAGGCGGAACCTACTTTTCTGGGTAAAGACTGATTTAATGCCATTTAAAGTAATTACTTTATAACTAACCTGCCTATTTATAAACATTTAATTGGTTGTCATAACTTTTCAAATTCTTTACCAAAATAACTGCCGCATAATTTCAGATCTAAACAAAGATTAATTTTCATAATTAAGCCCTTCCATTAAGCAAAATAATTAAATCCTTCTTATAAATTAATTTATTTTCCATAGTAAATTACTTAATAAAAATCACCAAAAATTACAGAAATTCACTTTCAAATGTTATCTAACATGTAAAAATTTCAGACCCAAATTCTTTATAAAATAACCGAAATTAATTTCTAAACCTAATTATTCATATTTTCCTTTGAAAATTCATAATAAGTTTTCCATAGCTTTGAAAATTATAAAAATTAAAATTCATCTCCAAAATCATGTTTTACATAACATATAATTTCATCATGGCATTCAAAATTCATTATAATCAGTTTTACCCTTAAAACCGTATAAAACTATACTCAAACAATCTTGTTTAAATCAAACATGTTATAAAATCCAAGTATATCATCATCAAAATCATCATTATAATGGATTTAATCTTAAACCCGAAAATCGTATGATCATAAAACAAAATAGAGATGATTTAGATCATTATTCACCTTGATTAGGATAAGGATTTTGAGATTTGATTGAGATTAATCTTCCTTGCTTTATTTCCTTAGCTTTAGATTGATTTTCTCTTCTTTTCCCCTAAGTAATGGCCGGCTCCTCTTTTGATTTGCGTTTTATGTTTGTGTTTTGTAAAATGAATGTAAATGGAAATGAAATGAGAATATAAGGTAATGGTGTGGCAATTTCCTAATAAACCTTTGCGTTAATTGTTTCCTTGTTATTTAACAATTAAAACCATTTATAAGCTCATTTATATCATTGAGCTCGACCTCTAATTTATTTTCAAATCTCAATCCCCTTATCACTCTAATATTTACATTATTCTATTTAATTTATCTAATTAAATCTTCTGAATAATGTTATTAAAAATTAAGGGTGTTACATTGTTGTTAGGCAAAATTTTCGTACATGATATATTTTGGAAAAGAGAACTCTAGAAAAGATATTCGGTTTGGGTACAAGGGTTTTGGGCTAGAATATAAGAGCTTGGACCTTGAAATTATAAAGTAAACAAACAAATATATATTTTTCCTTTTCTTTTTCTTTTAAAGATTAGATTCCCTTCAATTTAAGTAAATAAAAATTTCTAATTGAATTTACTTTTCCATTAAGTCAATAATATTATATAATAAATGCATTACTTATATAAATATTATTTATATATTTTTTAACTTATTTAAATTCAATTATCTTATTTTTTACAATTTTAATCCTTTTATTTAAACAATTACGAAACTATTTTATCAAATAAATTTTCCCCAAATTACAATTTAATTAAATTACTATTATTTACTTAATTAATTGCCATTAAAATAAATGGATTGTTACAGACTCCCCTCCTTAACAAAATTGTGTTCTCGTAATTTCCTATAAGTAAAAATCTGTAACAAATTAATTATACAAAACTTAATTAAATTATTTAATTTTATCTTACATATTGAAACATTTATCCAAGGAAAAATTTACTTTACAAAATCTCAAAATCCTTTATTCAAATAAATTTCTTTTTAAATATCATATACATTACAGATTCTTTTTAAAATCCATTTTATTCAAACCCAATCATAATATGAATTCAAATTTTCTCTTTAAATAATTTTAATTATTTTAACAAACTTTCAAATTTTATAAACAAAATTCCCACTAAAACTAAAATTTTCCATATAATGAATCATTTTCTAATAGAATTCATAATTTCAAAACATTTCATATCCCAAAAATTAATTTCAACTTCTATTTTTCAAAATCTTTTCAGAAATTAAACAAATATTTAGCTCCTTTAAATCAAATCTGCAAGGAAAATCCTAATTTTATTTCCAAAATTTAACATTTTGAAACTAATTTCATATTACTTATCAAAATAATTCTCAATTTAATTAACTCATACAAAAATAAATCTTTAAATCGTATGTATATTTATATATCCACATCTTACAATCCCAAAACTCTATAATTTTTACACATCATTTATATATGAATCATTATTATATATTTATATATATTCACCAACTCTCAAATACAATAAAATGGAGTAATACTGCCTCGCCATGTATTATAGTGATTACTAATATCAATTGGCTGCAAAATTAACAACATAATCAATACTGTCTCGCCAGTGATCACAGCTGTGCACTAATATCCAATGGCTGCAACTATCACCAAAAATACATACTGTTATATAAAATATACCCTTTATAAATCTAAATCTCTAATATCACTTTATTCAAAAATAATTTCCTTGCTTAATTTTTTTCCATTTAAAACATTCGACTCTACGCCACAATATTTTAATTTTTCCACAAACAATTATATCTTTCTAAATCATCATGTCCAAATGTCTCGTTTAAGCGTTTAAGAATTTCTATCGAATACGTGTGCACCCGAATCGACCAAAATCCTTAACACACTCAACGGACAAGCAAACATAATTTTACTTTCAAAATATTTACATGTATTACTTCTACAAATTATCAAAATACATGTTTCAAAATAATTTCCAAATCTCCATTTAATACTTTACTTATAGTATATATACGCTTTCCAAATAGTTTCTAATTAAAACATTCGATTTACTACTAAAGTCATTTAAAAATATTAATAACCAATATTCATATACAATGAACCCCATTTTTTTTCAAACAGTCTTTAAAACTCATGTATACATATGTGTACTACTTAACAAACCATTTCAAAAAGCAACTCAAAATAGTAAACAACATTACATATATTTATTTACAATAAGAATATACCAAACAATTAAATTCATTTCATAAATTTAATAATTATACACAAATCCCAAAATCAAATTCAATTTCACCATTTCAAATTATCAAATAAACATAAGAGACTAAATAAGGTTGTCAGTGGAAACCAATAATTCCGCTGTGCACTCTAATAAAACAAATCAAAACTCAAATACCAAATATCAAATCTTCCAAAATTATAAATACAATATTACTGGTTGGACCAACTCTTTTCGTCCTTGTCACTCCAACCGTTTTAAAACTAACTCAAGAGAACGAATAAAAAGTAATTTATGTAATTCCGACATATTAAATACGACCCTTGATGATTAATCCCTAGTAATCATCTTATATATATATAGTATAGTATTTCTTATTATAGAAAATTCAACCAATATACGTAAGGGTCAAGGACTTATAAGTCTCAACTAAGATCTTAACTTGTGTCTCTTATATGTGATATATTGTTCTGAACCTGCTCTGATACCATTTTGTAACACCCTACCTCTATACCCATACTATCCAAGAGTATTACAGAGTAATATTGTCATATAATACAGAGAATGAGGCTATATGGGGTACACATGTGAATATTACATTGGACTAACGCTGGTACATATTAAAACATCTGATATAAAACTCTCCTATACGTACACAGTATATGTACAAAGCAATAGACACGTGCGCCTCCAGGACAGAACAATACATAATATACAGTACAGCACATAGAACACAAAGTCAGTCACATCGATAATATATATAATATAAATACATTAATGTTATACAATACGATTCATATGTTAATTATATACATATAATAAAACAATGTCAAACAAATATCATGTAACAATCCCAATATAGAACTCCACTAAGCCCATTAAAGCAAATGCTAGTCAAGTTGTCCCTGTACCTAAAATGACTCGGACTGGCCCGAGTATTATAAAATAACACACGGTTCAGATTATGTCTAATCAAGGGTATATCTCTACTACTAATAATGTAAGTTCAGTCCACTATTTCAACCGTGTCTTTTTGAATTACCCAAAATGCCCTCCGCGTTTCACTATCACGCGTAAACGTGTACCTCCTATTGCCGCTCCCGATTTGATTTCTTCCCCAATTCATCCAGATATCCAATTCAGTTCTTCAAATCCTCAATTCGATTTATCGCCACCATCATTCGATTCATCTCCTATTTTGTTTTTTTTTCTTAGTTCATCGAGTACAAAACTAACTAAATCAATTTCCTCCCCTTCCAGATCCACTAATTTCTCCAACTTTAATTGTCGATTATCGATTATCGACAATGGTTACTTCATTAAACTACGATAGCTGAACTTAAGGCACGGCACAAGTGCTCGAGCTCGAAAGGATTGATTTAGGTAGGGAAGGCTCGATGTAGGGGGAAATGGTGTCGACCGTGAATTACAAGTTCGGCCGATGAGTCTGATTCTAGGGATGGAAGATATTGAGGAGGTTGGTGCTTGCTTATGATGTTTTGACTATTGCTATTATTTAATTTTTTTCAACTAATAGAGGAAATCATTGAATGAGCATTAACCTATACCTCAGCGATGTCATTGACAGAATACAATATCAAGGAAATTAGGTTAGTTTTATGGCTTTTCTATGTAATTATTCTTATTGTTGTTTGATTAAATTTTGAAGAGGTTAGATTAGATTGACATGTAGGCCGTGCTCCTTTAATTTTAACTATTCATTAACTTGGTACATCAAGGATGAAAGAGCCATTTGTCAATTAAAGTGACATAAAAATGATTGTTTTTACGGTGTATTATATCAAAAATAGAGGTTTTGTGCAGTAAATAAAAGTAATTAAATCTGAGACATCATATATCATAGATGGGGTTGTGTATATATATACATCTCAGGTCATCCATAGTTCCAGCTCTAATAAGAAGCCTAAATGAACAATAAAATGCACTAAAATATATGAAAAATACTTTTTAGACCAACCCGATTCTGTCTATAACACTGTAAAACAACCCATATATAGAAAGAAAAAGTACTTTCCAGACATATAAAACTTAATAAAGCTTATAATATCTTCAATTTTTATAGCTCTTCTTACAATTGTTGAGAAAGTCCAGAAAAACATCGTTTTTGCATTTTATAATATACTTCCTTGAAATGTTTCTTTGATGAGAGATAATGTTGCCTGGAAGGTTGTCTGGCTTTTGCCATTGGTAGGGAAATTAAGTTGGGTTGTACGCATTCAAAGTTAAAGGCAGAAAAATTAATAGCAAAAATAAAATTTTAGTTAGATTCAATGGTGGTGGTGGTGTGGTCTAAGAGTTTAAATTAAAATTTATATTTATTAATATGACGTAATCACCTTTGGTTACCCTTAACTCTCTCGATAACTCTTTTAAGTTTGTATATTCAATAAAGCTTAAGTTATATGATCATTACTTGAATTTTTGGAATTCATAGGATAAAATGTATAACGTCATTTAAATATATGATTGTTACTCTATTTAAAAAATCTGACAACAAATATTTTACAGATATCAAATTTTGTGTACGCATTTTTTCTTCGCTCTCAAGTGCAAAAACTATGAATTTGTTGTATAGTTACTACTATTACTGGAAAGTATTTTCCCGATGAGAAAAGAGTAGTGGACATAATGAATGTTAAATATGACATTGAAAAAAGCCACATGCAAAAGTACAAAATCATATATCATTACATTACATTCAATATTTATTCTTTACCGAATGAAATGTTTCGCCCGTGAATATTAAATGTAAATTTCGTAAAGTGCCCATGTGAATTTTTTGTTCTAACTCTACCACTGATAGTTGAATATGTGGTAGTTTACATCACTGCTTTTGAAGCATAGTTCTGTTTGTTTGGGATTCTATATCTTATAGTTACGTTGTATCATAAATGTCAACCTGTAGAATGTTTTCTGATTGTAATTATTAAGGCATGGTAGAAAGTTTAAATTAAATTTTGTATTTACTAATAATTTAACATGAGGTAATCACCTTTGGTTATCCTTAACTCTCTCGATAATCTTTGCAGTTATATTTCATTTTTAATCATCTGATGCATTTATCTTTGAAAACCGACTGCTCATTAAATGCCTGTCTATCCTTTTTCTATGACCGTATTCCATGCACAATGTTTATATGTTACCCATTACATTTTCTTGCATGCTAACGAGTTGTATTTTTCATGTACAAGTAGTATTTTCATATATGGATGTTCTCCATTTTGGGTCATTTTTATTTTGCACATTTAAATATATATAATTATTAATTGGTTATGAACTTAAATAAGAAATAAAACAAAAGGCATGGTAGATCCAAAATTTACGTTTTCTGCATAAACATAAGTTGATTGAGTAGCAAAACATGTTTCCACCTATGTCTCCTTGGATAAGACATGTGGAATTTGATTTATATATAACCGCAATATATGACTTAAAAACAAACATATATGGTATTGTATAATTTGTTTCTTAAAATTCTAAGATATGTACACCAAGTTTCAAATTTTTCTTCAAGTTTATTTAATGTATAAATTTATAGTTATATTTGATTAAGATGGAAGGATAATATAATTTTATTTTGTACTAGAATTCATGAGGTGAAAAATGGGAAGAAGTAAATATCAAGGAGAAATATAAGATATTTTTTCTAAAGTTGGAAATAATTTTAAGGAATAATGTAACAAATGTAGAAAAATGGGAAGAAGTTAATGTTACAGAGAAATATAAGAAATTTTTTCAAAAGTTGGAAATAAATTTAGGAAATAATATAACCAATGCTCATTATTTATAGCTAAATGCCAAATTTTATCAAATCAGCTTTAAATATTTTAAACGTAAAAGAAGGTTAAGTATGCCAAAAATTTTCTAAAGAAGTCTTTTGTATGGTATTTGTCTAATCATCTCACAAGAAAATATTTGTCTATTCTGAGCTTAGTTTGATTATATAATATGTAAAGGTAAAAAAATTAAAAATACTTTATGAATATTTCCCATTGTAGTAATATCCTTATGGCGAGTATATGAAAGGATAATGGAAAAGGACACTACTAGAAAAGGGCTTAAAACCTACAGCTAGGGCCGACGGCTTCCGACGGCAAATTTCCGACAGCTTCCGACGGGCCGTAGGCGGCCGTCGGAAATCTGCGATTATAGCTCCAACCGAGAGCTTTCTTCCTCCTTCTCTTCATACGAAAATTCCACTAAAAAACCCCCAAATTCTGTTGAATATGCGTCTATATGATTTTTGTTTGATGATAATAAACATATATATATATATTCATGTATTTGATATTGTACTATTTTTTTTTCATAGAATAAATAAATATTTGCTGAATAAAAATAAATAACACTGAATTTGAATTCAAACAGAAATTTTATTCAAACAAATATTTATTACAATTTTGATAGTACAATTTCAAGCTCTCATTATAACTATACAATTACATCAATTTTGATCACAATACAATTACATCACAGTGTCAAAGTTACATCATTTCCTCACTACATTTCACTCACACTCGTAGTTTTATCTTCAACTCCACTTCAGTGTGAATCCCGTATCTGAGCAGTCTGCAAAAATATTCACTAACGCAGTAAAATTGAAAAAGAAATATTTTTGCAATATAAAATAAAATGTGGATTTTGAAAATATTATTTTCCTCAGTTATTTGGGTTGTTCGTCATCATTTATATTTAAATTCATCACACACGAACGATGTGACATGCACAGTGTATCATTGTACATGCCACAAGGCCATGCACATCGATATATATACACTTGATAAATTTACAGGGACAGGTGAGCACAGGTCAAACCCAAATTATCGGATTCAACTCAGGTGCAATAAAACAATGTCACAACAATCAGTACAAGGTCAAACCCGAGTTTTTGAAACTGAATTCAACACAAGTGAAACCAAAGGTACCAGACTCGACCATAGCATATCAAGCATAGAAGTTCGATGCAGACAATGTCTACAACACAAATGCAAACATCAAAGTCGAGACAAGAAGGCAACATAAACCAGACCCAATGCTACAACTACAAAGACCAGAGAAATGCAAATGAAGACCAGTAGTGTGCAGCAACCTAACCAAAGCAGGCAGTGCAACAGAGCTACTCCAGACCAGGGCATAATGATGCAACACTACTTCACATGACAACCAGTGGCAACATGAAAATTCATCAAAACCAGATATAGCAACAAGCCAATATGGCAACAATAAATGCATCAGATCAGAAGTGAAGACAGAGCTCGAGGCTGAGACTAAAAGGCATCAGAACTTCGATCAACACGAAATAGTATACATAAGCTACATCAAGTGATACAAAACCAGAGTATCACTAATACATGAACAATGAAGTGGCTATAAACAAATACATGAAATTGCACCAGCAAACTGACTCAAATGACTCAAATAACTCAAGTACAATGCTCAATGCACATCAATACAAAATGTCAAATGATACCAGTAAACAACAAAAGGAACCAGACCCAAGATCAATAGTCGAAGCATCAACAACAAAGTAATACAACAAGTTCAGAGAACAAGTGAAGCATCTGTGTGTATCAAGTATGCTACAGGTCGCAAATGACCAGAGGCATTTAAACACAAAAACAAAGTCAAGTAACATTTTGAATCAAACTGAATCAAGATGAATCAAACTGTCGAACAAGCATTTAACAAATCAAGACGAAGTGGTCGAGAATCGAACATGCTAAAATTCGATACAGTGGTGAACAAGGAAACTAACCAAGTTACGAAACCATGTCAACAAAGAAATTAAAATCAAAGTCAAAGCCGTGATCATAGAATATGATGAACAAGTCAAAGCCGGTGGTCATCACAGAACCAAAATCAAGTTCGAAGTCGACAGCAGTGTAATCAGAGGTGAAGTCGAGATATAAACAACATATCAAGGTCAAGCCGTGGTCATCACAAAATAAAGCCGTGATCATCAAGTAAAAAATATATACGCATTTGAACAAGTCAGTGCAAATCATCATCATTCAAGTAAAATCGAACGGCAAGCAAGAGTGATTGACGAAATCAAATAACTATCAGACGAACGAAAAACAAGGAGATGGAATCCTATATAAATACCCTATACATCATCGGCAAAGAAGCATCGAGTTCAAGCAATAAAACCAGAAAGCAAAAGGAACAAATTACATACCAGAACAAATTCGAATTCGATCGAATTGAAGCTGCCGTAGCAAGCTACACGAAGACGCAAGTAGAGTAAGCATCGGTCGACAAAGCTAAGGAGCAAACAATCATCATTCGATCAAGATAAATATAGTTGGCGGCTTCAACAATCAAAAGCCCTAATTTTAGAAGCTAAAGGAAGAGGAACGAACAAAGAAAAACAAACGGGCCATCATTTTTCACAAGCTATAATACAAAGAAAAGAGGCCGGCTTGTTTTTATTAAGGGAGTTTATTTTAGGGTTTTATTTTATAATTATTTCATTTTAATTTGTGTTTTAAATTTAAAATCTTTTAAACCATTGTATTTGCTAGTCGTGTGATTAGGGGACAGTCTACGTGGCGTAGATTGAGAATTCGCAACTCAGTGGTTGAGTTGTGGCAGGGTTTTGAGCGTAGAGTTAGAGTAGTCAATAGCGGGTATAGCGAGTTTACGTGTGTAAGCGTCTGACTATCTAATTTCTAGTAGAAACCTTGGGGGCAGCACGTAGGCAGGGTTTTGCCGAAGCTGGGTAAATTCTGTGTTGTTCTCTTCTGCATTTATTCTGATATTGTCTGTGTTGTGTTATTCTGTTGTGTTGAAATCTGTGTTGATAATATTAAGCTTCCGCAATAAATTTTAATAATTAATAGTATCACCCTATTCACCCCCCCTCTAGGGTGGAATCGATCCTACAAGTGGTATCAGAGCTAGGAATAAAGTCAAATTTTTGATTTAAAAATTCGATTTTTTTTCAAAAATCAATTTTTGTTTTTAAAATTTGAATTTTTAAAATGGCTTCTTTTAATAATGCTTTTTCTAAGGGTCAGTCGATAGTTAGACCACCGATGTTCAATGGTGAATATGCTTATTGGAAAAATAGGATGGAAATTTTTCTAAAAACCATTGACGCGTGGGATATTATGGAAACAGGATATAACAAACCAACTATAATAGTGAACAATCAGGAAATAGAAAAACCAAAGGATCAATGGACAGAATTAGAAAACAAATTACAAATTACTAACGCTAAAGCAATGAATTCTATTATTTGTTCATTAGATCAAATTGAATTTAATCGTGTTTCACATTGTTCATTTGCACAGGAAATATGGCACACACTCGAAGTGACTCACGAAGGAACATCTCAAGTCAAAGAATCTCGTCTTGCCATGCTAAGCAGTGAATATGAGAACTTCAATATGGCAAAGGAAATAAATGTCAAACAGATGTACGGACGGCTTTCCAATATCATATACAAATCAAAGGCACTTGGAAAATCATACACAGAATTGAAGATAGTCCGAAAAATCCTCAGAATTCTTCCATGAAGCTTTGAAGCAAAAGTATCTTCCATTCAAGAATCAAAAGATTTAAAACAACTCAAAGTTGAAGAACTCATCGGAAATCTCACCACATATGAGCTAGAAATAAAATTCAAGGAAGAGCGTGAAGGAGGAGACACTCAAAATAAATCAATAGCTTTAAAAGGGACAACTGAAAGTGAAAATGATGATGATGATGGTGATGCAGAACTAGCTCTACTAATACGAAGATTCAAAAAGTGGAATCGAAAGTATGGAAATCCAACCAAAAATCATCAAGTAAGGAGCAAATTAAACAAAGCACTAGAAAATCTGGAAGAACAAAAGATCATCTATCACAAGTGCAATAAGCCCGGCCATATCAAACCAAATTGTCCACAAAATCGACACAGCCAAGGAAAGAAACAAAAAAGGAGAAGTTTTGCAGCCACTTAGGATGACAGCGATGAAGATGGAAGTAATAGCACTGGAAGTGAGAGTGATAAAGCAAATTTATGTCTTCACGGTGAAATAACTGATAGTGATGACGACGAGCCAAGTGAGGTATCAAAACTTACTCATTCTGAATTGCTTATACATTTTCATGAAATAAACAGTTGTTATGAACGGCTTAGGGAAAGATACACCAAACTCGAATCACAAAAGAATACTTTGATAGAAATAAATAAACAACTTGATCAACTAGTGGAAAACTATCAAAGTAGAATCCCTAAGTGTGATAAGTGTCCATCACTCAAAGAAGAAATTGAAAAATCAAAAATTAATATAAATTCACTCGAAAATGAAATTCTGACTTTGAAAGAGAGTGAAAGTATAAGAAGAGAAAACTCTATCAAAAGGTGCACTTAACTATTAAACGAAAATGAATCCCTCAAAACACAAGTCCAAAAATTGTCTACTACCTTAGAAAATTTTTCCAAAAGTGAAAAATTATTAAATATGCTACTAGGGAAACAAACTATCAACATAGATAGACAAGGACTTGGGTATACTAAAAAGGAATGCACTAATTGTAGAAAAATTGGACACAAACACATTAATTGTTGGAATAGACCCAAACAAGTAAAAACGATTCCAATTTGGGTTCCAAAAGGCACAAATCTAGAATTTCTCAAAGTTAAACAAATCTGGGTGCCAAAAGGAACATATATAAATAGTTACGAGTCAGCACAAAATTATTCTTCAAAATTTTCTGTCACTAACAACAATGGACCTATAAAAACAAATAGGTCACCAAATTCTCTTCTTGTGTAGGTATGCTGGCAGGCTAAGGAACAACAATAATGGTACTTGGATTCTGGCTGCTCCAGGCACATGACGGGCGACAAATCAAAGTTCCTTAGCCTAGAAAAATTCAGAGGTGGTAGAGTCACAATGGGTAACAATGACAAGTGTAGAATTGTCGGTAAAGGTAAAGTAGGCAACAATACATTTACCTTAAATGACGTACTATATGTTGAAAATCTCCACCACAATTTGATATCAATCAGCCAGCTATGTGATAAAGGTATGAATGTTATTTTTGACTCCGATTTGTGCAAAATTATTGATCAATCATCAAAAGAAATATTATTTTCAGGTAAGAGAAAAGGTAATATATATTCTCTATCTTTTGATGATCTCACCTTGTTAAAATGTTTGGTAGCTAAGGATATAGAAGTAAGTTTATGGCATAGACGATTAGGGCACACTAGCATGAATGTGTTAAATAAATTGAAAAGAAAGGATCTAGTAAGAGGACTGCCATCACATGACTTTGGAACAGAAATTTCATGTAAAGCGTGTAATTTGGGAAAACTTAAAAAATCATCATTTAATTCCAAAAACAATGTTAGCACCTCTAGGGTTCTTGAACTAATTCATATGGATCTTTTTGGACCTAACGACATTGCTAGCTTAGGAGGTAAGAAATATTGTTTTGTATTAGGTGATGATTACTCAAGATACACATGGGTATATTTCTTAGCCAAAAAGTCAGAAACTTTTTCATACTTCATAAAATTCTCAAAATTAGTTCAAAATGAAAAAGGAGTACCTATTATTTCGTTAAGAAGTGGTCATGGTGGAGAATTTGAAAATTATGAATTTGAAATTTTTTGTGATGAAAATGGTTCCAAACATGAATTCTCTGCACCACGTACACCTCAACAGAATGGAGTGGTTGAAAGAAAAAATCGAACATTACAAGAATTGGCTAGATCTATGATAAATGAGTATGAGTTACCTTTGCATTTTTGGGCAGAAGCAGTAAATACAGCGTGCTATGTAATGAATAGAGTTATGATAAGACCAATTCTTAACAAAACACCCTATGAACTATGGTTTAAAAAGAAACCAAACATTGCTTACTTCAAAGTTTTTGGGTGTCCGTGTTTTATTCTCAATACAAGTGATCAATTAGGAAAATTTGAAGCAAAAGCAGATGAGGGCATGTTCATGGGATACTCTTCTAGAAGCAAAGCCTACAGAGTCTACAACAAAAGGACCAAAACAATTGTGGAGTCTATCAATGTGAAGTTTGATAAAGGCATTAATGAACAGGAAACCATCAAAAGCAATGTAGAAGAGGAGAATGAAAAAGATGAAAATGAAAGAACAAAAGAAACCACAACCACACAAGAAGCCCAAAGAAATCTGGATCCAGAAAAATTAAAATTCAAAGTAGACCATCCTCCAGAGCTGGTAATTGGTAATCCTATTGCAGGTATTCAAACTCGGTCTTCTTTTAGAAATTTGTGTGATTTGTGTCTATACAGTGGATTTATTTTAAAAATAGAACCCAAAGATATAGAAATAGCCCTTAATGATGAAAACTGGATTATGGCAATGCAAGAAGAGCTAAATCAATTTGAGCGAAATAATGTTTGGAGTCTAGCACCTAGACCTAAGGATTATCCAGTCATAGGAACAAAATGGATTTTTAAAAATAAATATGATGAATCTGGAAATGTGATTAGAAATAAAGCTAGACTAGTCGCTAAAGGATACAATCAAATTGAAGGAGTTGACTTTGATGAAACTTTTGCACTAGTAGCTAGACAAGAATCAATTAGGATATTGTTAGCTTTTGCTTGCCATAGAGGATTTAAACTGAGACAAATGGATATTAAAAGTGCTTTTCTTAACGGAATTTTAAAAGAAGACGTATTTGTTGAACAACCAGAAGGTTTTGAAAGTCATGAATATCCTAATCATGTATATAAACTAAAAAAGGCATTATATGGATTAAAACAGGCTCCTAGAGCTTGGTATGAATGCCTTAGCACTTATCTTCTTGATAATGGTTTCAAAAAGGGTTGTGTAGACACTACATTGTTTTTGTTGCATGAAAACAATGATCTCTTGATTGTTCAAATATATGTTGACGACATCATTTATGGTGCTACTAACAATTTATTGTGTGAGAAATTTGAAAAAGTTATGCAGGAAAAGTTTGAAATGAGCTTGGTTGGTGAGTTAAAAATTTTCTTAGGATTTCAAATCAAACAAAGCGATGAAGGTACATTCATTTCTCAAACAAAATATATTAAAGAACTTGTCAACAAATTTGGGTTAAAAGATGCTAAACCGGCAAAAACTCCCATGAGCACCACAATTAAGCTTGATAGTGATGTTAAAGGTAAAGCAGTTGATCAAAAGCAATATAGAGGTATGATGGATCACTTCTTTATCTTACCGCTTCTAGACCTGACATCATGTTTTCTGTCTGTTTATGTGCACGTTTTCAATCTAATCCAAAAGAATCTCATTTAAAAGCTTTTAAAAGAATTTTAAAATATTTGTTGCACACCCCACGATTTGGACTTTGGTATCCAACAAACGATAATTTTGAATTAAAAGGTTTCTCAGATGCAGATTATGCTGGAAGTCTAATTGATAGAAAAAGTACCAGTGGAGCATGCTTTATGTTAGGGCATTCATTAGTTGCATGGTCAAGTAGAAAACAAAATTGTATCGCTTTATCCACCACAGAGGCAGAGTATATTGCTCTAAGTGGTTGCTCTGCTCAAATTTTATGGATGATACAAACTTTACAGGACTATGGTTTAATTTTTAATCGTGTGCCAATTATGTGTGACAGCAAAAGTGCAATTGATCTCACGAATAATCCTGTACATCACTCACGGACAAAACATATAGATGTTAGGCATCATTTCATTAGAGATCATATTACCAAAGAAAATATCTGCATAAATTTTGTTTCAACCGAGTCTCAATTGGCAGACATCTTTACAAAACCCCTTCCAGAAAATAGATTTTCCAACTTCGTCTCAACTTAGGTATTTTAGAAATTTGACCTTTAAATCACTACATTAACTAATCTAACCCCCGCTAATTATCAAAAAGATAAATAGTGATTGAAAAAGTGATGAGTGTTGATATTAATCATATATTATAACTCAAGAAAGTATATATAGTAAATTTCTTTAGAAATTTAAACAAGAGTTATAAAAATTTTTGTTTGATAAAAATTTCACTACCATTTCTATTTCTATCATTTTTCTATCAACCATCACTCATCAAAATCCAATATAGTAAGTCAATATGTGGTATTTTAAACGGGAATCATTCATTTTTCATTTTATTATTTTTAAAAAATAAAAAACATCCAAAGTATTCACTCTCATTTAAAAGTCCTCACGGTTATGCATGGGTGAATTACTTTGAATTTGTTATGTGCTTCCATGCTCATTTAAAAGTCCTCACGGTTATGCATGTATGGAACGCATATCAAAAATTAATTGATTAAATAGACAAGTTGATTCTAATCCCATTTAAAAGTCCTCACGGTTATGCGTGGTTAGAAGATACTTGAATTCATTTTTTTTTAATTTTTTGGAATACTACTAATCTCATTTAAAAGTCCTAACGGTTATGCATGATTAGTAGATATTCAAATTCCTGTTGTAAATATACCACAAATAGACAAAACTATTTGGTTTTATATGATGACATCATCCCTATCATTCTAAAGTGGAATATGCGTCAAACAGAGTATTTATGATTTTTGTTTGATTTTTTATTGAAATTTAATATTTATACTTGATTGGGAATTAATAATATTTTAATGTCAATCACTTTATCTATTTTTTTCTAGCACTATTATTCTTTTGCTAATAACAAAAGGGGGAGAGAAAAGTTAAGATTTTGAAAATAAAGGTCAAATATTTTCTAATTGCATCAAATTTCATTTGAACATTTCTATTCTCATGCATCTAAGAAGGGGGAGTATTGTGTAGAGAGGGAGCATTCAAATAGGGGGAGCAAACTGAATAATCAAATACATTTAAAATAGTCAAAACCTTAAATATATGTTTGTTATCATCAAAAGGGGGAGATTGTTGAATATGCATCTATATGATTTTTGTTTGATGATAATAAACATATATATATATATATATTCATGTATTTGATATTGTACTATTTTATTTTTCACAGAATAAATAAATATTTGCTGAATAAAAATAAATAACACTGAATTTGAATTCAAACAAAAATTTTATTCAAACAAATATTTATTACAATTTTGATAGTACAATTTCAAGCTCTCATTATAACTATACAATTACATCACAGTGTCAGAGTTACATCATTTCCTCACTACATTTCACTCACACTCGTAGTTTTATCTTCAACTTCACTTCAGTGTGAATCCCGTATCTGAGCAATCTGCAAAAATATTCACTAACGCAGTAAAATTGAAAAAGAAATATTTTTGCAATATAAAATAAAATGTGGATTTTGAAAATATTATTTGCCTCGGTTATTTGGGTTGTTCGTCATCATTTATATTTAAATTCATCACACACGAACGATGTGACATGCACAGTGTATCACTGTACATGCCACAAGGCCGTGCACACCGATATATATACACTTGATAAATTTACAGGGACAGGTGAACACAGGTCAAACCCAGATTATCGGATTCAACTCAGGTGCAATAAAACAATGTCACAACAATCAGTACAAGGTCAAACCCGAGTTTTTGAAACTGAATTCAACACAAGTGAAACCAAAGGTACCAGACTCGACCACAGCATATCAAGCATAGAAGTTCGATGCAGACAATGTCTACAGCACAAATGCAAACATCAAAGTCGAGACAAGAAGGCAACATAAACCAGACCCAATGCTACAACTACAAAGACCAGAGAAATGCAAATGAAGACCAGTAGTGTGCAGCAACCTAACCAAAGCAGGCAGTGCAACAGAGCTACTCCAGACCAGGGCATAATGATGCAACACTACTTCACATGACAACCAGTGGCAACATGAAAATTCATCAAAACCAGATATAGTAACAAGCCAATATGGCAACAATAAATGCATCAGATCAGAAGTGAAGACAGAGCTCGAGGCTGAGACTAAAAGGCATCAGAACTTCGATCAACACGAAATAGTATACATAAGCTACATCAAGTGATACAAAACTATAGTATCACTAATACATGAACAATGAAGTGGCTATAAACAAATACATGAAATTGCACCAGCAAACTGACTCAAATGACTCAAATAACTCAAGTACAATGCTCAATGCACATCAATACAAAATGTCAAGTGATACCAGTAAACAACAAAAGGAACCAGACCCAAGATCAATAGTCGAAGCATCAACAACAAAGTAATACAACAAGTTCAGAGAACAAGTGAAGCATCTGTGTGTATCAAGTATGCTACAGGTCGCAAATGACCAGAGGCATTTAAACACAAAAACAAAGTCAAGTAACATTTTGAATCAAACTGAATCAAGATGAATCAAACTGTCGAACAAGCATTTAACAAATCAAGACGAAGTGGTCGAGAATCGAACATGCTAAAATTCGATACAGTGGTGAACAAGGAAACTAACCAAGTTACGAAACCATGTCAACAAAGAAATTAAAATCAAAGTCAAAGCCGTGATCATAGAATATGATGAACAAGTCAAAGCCGGTGGTCATCACAGAACCAAAATCAAGTTCGAAGTCGACAGCAGTGTAATCAGAGGTGAAGTCGAGATATAAACAACATATCAAGGTCAAGCCGTGGTCATCACAAAATAAAGCCGTGATCATCAAGTAAAAAATATATACGCATTTGAACAAGTCAGTGCAAATCATCATCATTCAAGTAAAATCGAACGACAAGCAAGAGTGATTGACGAAATCAAATAACTATCAGACGAACGAAAAACAAGGAGATGGAATCCTATATAAATACCCTATACATCATCGGCAAAGAAGCATCGAGTTCAAGAAATAAAACCAGAAAGCAAAAGGAACAAATTACATACCAGAACAAATTCGAATTCGATCGAATTGAAGCTGCCGTAGCAAGCTACACGAAGACGCAAGTAGAGTAAGCATCGGTCGACAAAGCTAAGGAGCAAACAATCATCATTCGATCAAGATAAATATAGTCGGCGGCTTCAACAATCAAAAGCCCTAATTTTAGAAGCTAAAGGAAGAGGAACGAACGAAGAAAAACAAACGGGCCATCATTTTTCACAAGCTATAATACAAAGAAAAGAGGCCGGCTTGTTTTTATTAAGGGAGTTTATTTTAGGATTTTATTTTATAATTGTTTCATTTTAATTTGTGTTTTAAACTTAAAATCTTTTAAACCGTTGTATTTGCTAGTCGTGTGACTAGGGGACAATCTACATGGCGTAGATTGAGAATTCACAACTCAGTGGCTGAGTTGTGGCAGGGTTTTGAGCGTAGAGTTAGAGTAGTCAATAGCAGGTATAGCGAGTTTACGTGTGTAAGCGTCTGACTATCTAATTTCTAGTAGAAACCTTGGGGGCAGCACGTAGGTAGGGTTTTGCCGAAGCTGGGTAAATTCTGTGTTGTTCTCTTCTGCATTTATTTTGATATTGTCTGTGCTGTGTTATTCTGCTGTGTTGAAATCTGTGTTGATAATATTAAACTTCCGCAATAAATTTTAATAATTAATAGTATCACCCTATTCACCCCCCTCTAGGGTGAAATCGATCCTACAAATTCAACCTCCAAACTTCCAATCCCTAATTTCTAGCTTTCGGATCTTCCAAGGTTCCCTAATCAACCTCCGTTACTCTTAATCTCAGGTATAATCTCTTATTTTTGTGAAAAATTCAGTTTTTACCCTAATTCTAGATTTGCATAAATTGATAAATTAGGACGAATTAGTGATTGCAATTGTTTCCAATAGCGTAATAACAGTTTATAGCATCACATGGTATACCGATTTCATCTTTTATCGTGAAATTGTGAAAAACACGTATAATTTGTGGTTGTTCATGTATATGTAAATTATTGTGTATGCCTTGATTCGACGATTGTATACGTTATTTGGAATAAGATAAATTGATTGAATGAACTAGGAGTATTATATTGTGCGCGTATTTACTTATGAAACAAAAAAATGCATTACTCTAAATTATAATTGTGTGTATTGAAAAATGACAAAAATGTTAAAACAACCTTAAGTTGATGTAATACGTTGAATAAATGTGTTAAATTAATATATATTTTTGTAAATGTGAACAGTGAGTAAAACTGTATTTTTTCGTAAAATGCGTGCATGTAACTAACAAATGTCCCTTAGAGAGTTTTTGGCCCCGTCTGACGAGTGTTGTACATGATCGTTGTATAAATAGTCGTTATTTTTGAAAAACGACCATTTATATTCATCTGGTACAATGTTTGTCGGATTTGTCCCTGTATTGGACAAGTTATGAACACAGTAAGCATTTACATTTTGTATACTACTTCGTCTCAAACGGTTCATAAAATATCGGCCTAACTTTTCTTTTTTGTTTCCTGCGTACACGCATTTGTGTACAATGCAGGGAACAAAAGGGAAATGCTGTCGAAATTTTGTTGAATCGTTTGAGACGAAGTAATATACGAAATGTAAATGCTTACTATGTTTGTAATGGGAAGTAGGATGCCTGACCAATGAAAAAAAAATTATATATATTTTTAAATCGTTACGTTAAAAAATAAAATGTGCCCTATTTGAAAATATTTTTAAATTTGTGAAGTTGTTCTTTAAATTCAAAATATTATACGACCATGAAAATAATCTTTTTTGAATTTGTATTCTTCAAAATAAATATTAAATTTTGAACTTCTCATTTTGTCAAATAGGAAAAATGATTGATTATTTTGTTGATCGGAGGAGATGGATGTACCAAAGAAAAGGACTGAGGGGCTCAATAAAAGAAGATTTTTATAATGGTATAAACGTGTTTGTTGAATTCGCTTTAAGTAATAACGGAAACGATCCAGAAATTCGTTATCCGTGTAGTAGGTGTAGACATTTGAAGTATTTGTTACCAGATATTGTGAAAGTTCATTTGTGCAAACACGGTTTCGCACCCGAATATTATGTTTGGGATCGGCATGGAGAAGTTGTAGCAAATACTTCTGTAGAGTCTGAAAGTGTCGTTAATGAAATAGTTTCAACGACCCGTATAGAAAATATGGTCGAAGATGCAGCACGATCAATGTTTCCTATGGTTGAAGTTGACGACGATGATGGAAATGTTGAAGAACCAAATATTGAAGCTAAAAAAATTTATGATTTACTAGATGCAGCTAAGAAACCTATTTGGGATGGTTGTAAAAGCGGCACTCAGCTGTCAGTACTCGCAGATCACATTGCGATGAAGTCAAAATACAACATCACTGAAGCTGGGTTTACGGCTGTTGTACAAGCTGCAAAAAGACATATGCCGCCCGATAATCAAATGTGTGAAAATCACTACGAAGTTAAAAAACTTATGTCGGCTTTTGGTTTACCGTATCAGAAAATAGATACATGTTTAAAAGGATGCATGTTGTTTTGGAAAGAAGACGCAAACCTTAGAAATTGTCAAGTTTGTAACCAGGAGAGATACAAACCAAGAAAAAAGAAGGGGAAGGAAGTTCCGTACAAGCGTATGCACTACTTACCCATAACTCCAAGACTTCAAAGATTATATGCATCTTCTGTAACTGCGTCTAATATGAGGTGGCATAGCGTGAGAACAGAGGAAGAGGGTACGTTGACACATCCGGCCGATGGAGAAGCATGGAAGCATTTCGATAAAACGTATCCAAATTTTGCAGCGGAGAGTCGAAATGTTAGATTAGGATTATGTACGGACAGTTTTTCTCCATTTTCTCAATTTGGTTCTAAATATTCATCCTGGCCCATTATCGTCACACCGTATAATTTACCTCCATGGATGTGTATGAAAACGCAATATATGTTTCTTACTGTTGTTGTTCCTGGCCCCAACGATCTGACACAAGGAATCGATGTATATTTACAACCGTTGATTGAGGAGTTAAAAATACTGTGGAACGAAGGAGTAGAAACATACGATGTGTCCAAGAAGAAAAATTTTCGTATGTTTGCTTCTTTGTTGTGGACTATAAGTGATTTTCCTGCCTATGCAATGCTTTCGGGATAGAGACTGCCGATCGTCTAGCATGTCCATATTGCATGGATGAAACACGAGCGTTTTCTTTACCTCATGGTAAGAAAATTTCATGGTTTGACTGTCATCGATATTTTCTCCATGTAAATTGTAACGACCTGTATTTTTACGGATCGAAACATCGTAAAATAGTTGTTATTAGACTGTTAGTATTGATAAGTCGTCCAGAGTTTAGGTCGACTAGAGCTTAGGTCGTATAGAACATAAGCCGTGTGTAGCTTAGGTCGTCTGGAAGATAAGTCGTGTGGTGGCTTAGGTCGTGGGGTAGGTTAGGTCGAGTAGTAGTTAGGTCGGGTGAGCGACTTAAGGGATTGGAGCGATCTAAGGAAGTTGGCGACTTAAGGTGGTGGACGACCTAAGAGTTAGCAACCTACAGGAATCGGCGACCTAAGGAGTTTACGACCTAAGGAGTAGACGACCTAAGGAAGTTAGGTCGTGCTGTAGTTTAGGTCGGTCGAGCGACCTAAGGGAGTTAGTGGTAGCAGTTGGTGACTTAAGGGGTTTAGTGACCTAAGAGTTGAGTGAGTTAACGACCTAAGGAAGTTAGGTCGTGGACGAGTTAAAGTTGTTAGGTCGCGAGAAGGTTAGGTCGTTAGGTTGCACGCATATGTTAGATCACATATCCGTTAGGTCATGCGCATGAGTTAGGTCGCGCGCATGTGATAGGTCGTAAGTCGCGAGTAGTTAAGTCGTGCAGTGTTAGGTTGTGGGGGTTTTAGGTCGTAGGTCGTGAGAGTTAGGTCATGGATGACCTAAGGGGGGCGGACGACCTAAGGAAATCAGCCTATAAATAGGCGGGTTCTTCTTCATTTTTGGGATCCGGATTTCGAAGCGACGAAGTGCTGCCATTTTGAGAGCTCGAGTTCTACACTTCTTCACTTCTTTTCTCCACTCTAATCTTGTGATTCCTTCCATCCAAGATCGAAGATCAAATCGAAGATCCAAGAGCTTAGATTGAAGATCTTCATCCATCGAAGAGAGATTTCATCGGTTGAAGCGAAGTTTTGATAGATCGAGTTAGATTCTTCGCTGTCCAGATCTGAAGTGTGTTGCTTTTAAGGTGTATAGGTGATTTGGTGAGTGGTGATTATCTCTCACATGGATCCAAAGGAGTATATCGGATTGATGGCTTGATTTGGTGTTAAAATGGTGATTTCCATGCATTTTCATAAACTTAAGTGTAGATCTATTGTTCATGATGATTTGACATCCATTTTACTACATGTTAATCTATGCAAGTTCATTCATCAAGTTGTAGAGATATTGTTCATGATTCATGTTTGTTAGATTTGGACTCTTTATTTACAATATTGCCATTTTAGTTATAATTGTTTATTTGATCATGTTTGAATGCTTGATTACTTGGATTAATGTTTGACTTGATTGATTGTTGTAAATTAGTTGATTGATGATTTGATTTAGACAAGTTGGTTGAAGATGATTCAAAAGCTAAGGGAAAGGCTCTTGAATTGGAAAAGCTGCTCGTGGCATATGTGGCGGATGATGAAGCTCATATGGATAGATTTGATGATGTTGAGATGAGGCATTGCTATGATGAGATGAAGCGAAGTATGATGTGAGATAGCCTTGGTTTAGTCCAGACGGGATCATTCCAAGCATGTTGAAGACTCGGTGATATGGTTCAAGTTTGGGGATAATGGTTGGCTCGGGAGGCGCTTAAGCTAGTACGGAAATAGTCGTCGAGGAGGATGACTAGGAGGCTGAGATTTCATCGTTGTTGAAGGTTCTAGCAGGCTCAAAGCAAGAGTACGTTGGGCAGATTCGATAGTCCCTAAAGGCTATGATTTGTAGTCAAGTACTCTGGGCAGATTCGATAGTCCTAGGCACGGGCTGCGACGACGTGCAGAGTTCTGTCTAGAATCGGGGTTTCCATTAGCCCTTGACGGACGGCTGAAAGAATGTGCCGGTCATTCAATTAACGGTGGTATCGAAGCAATGATAACAGTGATAGCCAGAGTCATGGATGTTTGGTTGTATCGTCATTCGGTCTCAAGAGCGGTACTTTCTGGGTGCTTATCTGATCTTGGTTTAGGCCTTGGGGGTTTGTACTTGGAAAACATCGCCCTTGACTCGAGTGATAATTGCTTTACTTTAAATGTCTGCTTTGCTATGTTTACTTCTGCTTAGGGTGTCTGGGGGCTATCACTGTAGAAGGAGGTGGAGTGGGAGGGTTGGATTCCTATTCCTTTTTCCTTTATGCTCTTTTGGTATGTTGTTAGTTAATTTACCGTTCACTAAGACTGTTGTCTGACTCAAGGCTTTATGTTTAACTCTTATTGCCTTGGGCTGTTCATCTGCTTTGGGATGGCCAGACTAGGTAGCAGGTGATAGGTGCTTTTCTTAGTTTCCGACGATGCTGATGACGAAGACGAGCTGGAGGCTTGCATATTATTTTCTTACTATATGTACTGGATGTTCCGCTGCTTGTATATTCTCTGAGTGATATGTAGTGAGGCTTGATGTATTGACTATTCAGATGTTGTACCAAACTATTATGAAGTTTAATTGAGATTCTGTTTTGTGAAGCTTCACTATATATATTCTCTATTGTATTTTTATCCATGCGCTGTGAGTAATACGATAGATTCTGCTGTTTTAACTTACCTTGACAACCGTCCATGGCTACCTGGCACACTTTACAGCGCACTATTACCTTGTTTAGTGCAGGAGTCATGGGCGGTCGTCACATTTGGTATCAGAGCATTGGTTAATCGATTCTACCCAACGCTCGCTGACGTAACTACGTATAAGAGACGTAATTGTATTTTGATGGATGATTACTATATATAATATAGTAGCTTAGAAGGATTTGAACCCTTATGCAGTTGTTCTCAAGGTATATTAATCATTCCTTTTATAGATATTAAGAATGAGTCGAAGAGGGAGACCAGCTGCTAGGGAAGGTCGTGCTGCTGAGGGGGCTGCTGATCATGCTGCTATGTTCGAAGCTATGATGACTTCGATCATGAGAAGGATGCCAGCTCCAGGGCCAGCGGTTGATGTTGGAGTTCAAGTTCAAACTCCAAAACCGGTGGATTTTGCTAAGCTGTGTAAAGACTATACTGCTCTTGGAGGAAAGGTTTTCTTGGGAACAGAGTCAACCATTGAAGTCCAGAGGTGGATAGATGCTTGTAGAAGGATCTTTGGTGACTTGGGAATCGAGGATGAAACTAAAAGGAAGCTCGCATCAAGACAGCTTCAAGGAAGAGCTTCTGATTGGTGGAACTCTATCACCATTGATACTCCGGAGGAAGAAATTACTTGGGAGCAATTCCAAGCCAGATTTGAAGCTAAGTTCATTTCTACAGCTCAGAAATCTGTTCTGTTCAAGAAGTTTGTGGAGCTCAAGCAAGGTGGAAGACCAGTTCTGGAGTATGTTTCTGAGTTTGAAGCTTTGTCCAAGTATGCCCGGTCGTATATTGAATCTCCTTACCAGAAGAACGAGAAGTTTGTGACAGGCTTGGATAGTTATCTTGGGAGACAGTTGGTGGATCATTTGGACGATCCATTTGAGAAGCTTGTGGAGAAAGTTCTCAGGCACGAAAATCTATTTCCTAAAGAAGGATCTGTTGTTGCTGTGACCAAGGAGGAGTTTAAACCACATCAAGGTGGAAACAAAAAGAGGAAGCAGCAACAGCAAAAGGGTAAGGATGGCCAGAAGAAGCCGAAGGGCGAAGTGACCTGCTATAATTGTCAGCAGAAGGGCCATTTCTCTAGAGATTGCAAGAATCCAAAGGTGCCGGTGAAGTGCCACAACTGTGACAAGCCGGGGCATATTAGGAAGAATTCTCCAGAATCGCGGAAGGACAAGCAGATTGTGCAAGCTTATGCTTTGGGGGCTGTTCCATCATCTTCAAAATCTCCTACCGCTGAAGAGAAAGGAAAGAGTGTGGTGGTTCAAGGTACTCTTTCCATATGTGGTGTTCCAGTTAGGGTGTTATTCGATACTGGAGCATCGCATTCTTTTGTTTGTAATGAACTTGTAGGCCGGTTGGGTTTAGAACCGGATATCGTTGATAGGCCATTGGTTGTGACTAATCCAGTTGGGGGTTCGTCTTGTTTGTGTATGTTATGCCGTGGTCTGATTGTATCGAGTCATGATTGCTCTTTTGTTTGTGATTGCTTTGTTCTGAACTTTGCGGGGTTTGGAATTATTTTGGGTATGGACTGGCTTAGGAAGTATGCGGCAAAGGTTGATTGTGAAAGATTGGAGGTGACAGTCGAGAATGTGGAAGGGCGAAAGGTTATGATACGATGTAAGCATGAGGAAGGCGTCTTCATGAGCTTCATGTATTCGCTGGTTGTTCCACGGGATGGACTGTCATCGATGCCGATCGCTAATGGATTTGAGGATGTCTTTGATGAGGTCAAAGGGTTACCGCCGCATAGGGAGATCGAGTTTCGTATCGATTTAGTTGAAGGAGCCAGACCTGTTGTGATGCCTCTTAGGCGGATGGCGCCTAGGGAACGGCAGGAGTTGAGGGTGCAGGTTGATGATCTTTTACAGAAAGGATTCATTCGGCGTAGTGTGTCTGAATGGGGTGCACCAGTTGTGTTTGTAACCAAAGCGGATGGATCGTTGAGGTTATGTGTGGATTATCGTGAGCTGAACAAAGTGACTAAGAAGAACAAGTATACATTGCCGAGAATAGATGACTTGTTTGATCAACTTCACGAAGCTAAGGTGTTTTCTCAGATGGATTTGGCAACGGGATTTCACCAGTTAAGAGTGGCTAAGGATAGTGTGTCGAAGACTGCTTTCAGGACACCATCCGGTTTCTTTGAGTGGCTGGTAATGCCGTTTGGACTGACCAATGCGCCAACATATTTTGTGGATCTTATGAATAGAGTGTTCAGAGATCAGTTGAACAAGTTCGTACTAGTGTTCGTGGATGATATTTTGATTTATTCCAGAACTGAAAAAGAGCACAAGACGCACTTGCGTATTGTTTTGGAAATCTTACGGAAACATCAGCTGAAGGCTAAGGTTTCGAAGTGTCACTTCTGGAAGAGCGAAGTGAGGTTCTTAGGTCATATTATTTCTGGAAGCGGAATAGCGGTTGATCCCGCCAAGATAGCAGCAGTCCAGGATTGGGGTAGACCTAAGAATGCATCTGATGTGAGAAGTTTTCTTGGATTAGCAGGATATTATCGTCGATTTATCAAAGACTTTTCCAAGATAGCTGCACCGTTAACAGGATTGACGAAAAAGAATCAAGTATTCGGATGGGATGCTAAGTGTGAGCAAGCTTTCGGAATTCTGAAAGAGCGATTGACAAGTGCTCCTGTTTTGACTATTCCAAGTGGAAATGATGAGATGGTGGTTTACACCGACGCATGTGGTACTGGACTTGGAGCAGTGCTGATGCAGAAGGGTAAAGTTGTTGCGTATGCAAGTCGACAACTGAAGCCGCATGAAAGGAATTATCCGACTCATGATTTGGAGTTAGCGGCGATTGTATTTGCTTTAAAGATGTGGAGACATTACCTATTGGGAGTTCGGTTCGAGTTGTTTACAGATCATAAGTCATTGAAGTATCTTTTCTCCCAAAAGGATTTGAATCTTCGGCATCAATGATGGCTAGAGTTTTTGGCATCATATGATTTTGGTATAGCCTATACTCCGGGAAAGGGTAACGCAGTAGCAGATGCGTTAAGTCGAAAACATGCAGGATTGGGAGCCATGTTTTCAGAATGGAAGAGTCTCGAGTATTTAGCTGGATTTGACTTCAGGCCCAGATGTGAATTGGAACCTGAGATGTTGGCAAACTTATCTATAAGACCGACTCTTGTGGAAAGAATTGGCGAGAGCCAAAAGTGAGACAATAAGCTTGTCAAGATTATCCGTGATTTGGAATCTGGATTGGACCCAGAAAAGGATAAAGGATTCGAGGTCGATCGAGAGGGTTGGCTTCAGAAGCAAGGACGACTAGTTGTTCCCGATATAGATGAATTGAGAGATGAAGTTTTGAAGGAAAGTCATCACTCGAAGTTGACAATTCATCCAGGTGGAAATAAGATGTATCGGGATATGAAGAGAACCTATTACTGGGAAGGTATGAAGAAGGATGTTGGAAATTTTATTTCCAAGTGCATGAACTGCCAGTTGGTAAAAGCCGAGCAGAAGAAGCCCAGTGGATTGCTACAGCCATTAGAAGTTCCTACATGGAAGTGGGAGCAAATATCGATGGATTTTATCGATGGGTTACCTAGAACGAGAACGGGAAATGAAGGGATTTGGGTCATCGTAGATCGTTTGACTAAAAGTGCAAGATTCATTCCTATTCAACCAACTAGGACTGCATCGAAGTTGGTTGAGCTGTATGTTAAGTGGATAGTTCGATTCCATGGTATTCCGAAGAGTATAGTGAGCGATCGAGATCCATTGTTCACTAGTGGATTTTGGAAGAGCTTCCAGGAAGTTTTGGGAACCGAGTTGTGTTTGAGTACAGCTTATCATCCCCAAACAGACGGTCAGACCGAGAGAGTCAATCGAGTTTTGGAAGATCTCCTTAGAGCTTGTGTTTTGGATTTCGGAGGATCATGGGAAGATCACCTTCATTTGGTGGAATTTTCGTATAATAACAGTTACCAGTTAAGCATTGGTATGGCACCGTATGAGGCATTGTATGGAAGACCGTGTAACTCTCTGACATGTTGGTTAGAAACAGGAGAAAAGCTGATACTTGGGCCAGAAATGATTCGACAAACTTCGGATTGTATAGAGATCATTCGGCAACGAATGAAGGCAGCCCAAGACCGTCAGAAAAGTTATGCCGATAAGCGTCGTAAGGATTTGGAATTCGACGTAGGAGATATGGTTTTTGTGAAGATTTCTCCACTGAAGAATATTATTCGATTCGGGAAGAAAGAAAAGTTGACTCCGAGATTTGTTGGACCATTCCCGATCATCGAGCGAATTGGAAAGCTTGCCTACAAATTGGAGTTACCAGAAAAGATGACGGGTGTGCACAATGTTTTTCATGTATCGTATCTACGGAAATATGTGCACGACTCGAATACGGTGGTTTCTGCTGATAGCTGTGAAGCTTTCGAGATTGATCCAGTTGTAGAGAGACCTCGTAAGCCGCTTCGTGTTGTGGAAACTGACACGAAACAGCTTAGGAGGAAGGTAGTTAAGTTGCTCAAGATACAATGGAGTGATGATGTTAATGACTGTACATGGAAAGTGGAAGAGAGGATGAAGGCAGCTCATCCTGAACTCTTCAAGGTATGGCCATAAGGTGTCGTGGCATCTCACGACATTGTAACTTGTTCTAATGTTAGAATTCTGCATGCTAGGCTAGAATTGGATGCACGGTTTGTTGATTGCTATGGATGGTAGGCATGCAGAATAGCTTTTGATTGCTCTTGTTTGTTTGGAATTTCGGGGGGCGAAATTCCTAAGGGGGAGAGAATGTAACGACCCGTATTTTTACGGATCGAAACATCGTAAAACAGTTGTTATTAGAATGTTAGTATTGATAAGTCATCCGGAGTTTAGGTCGACTAGAGCTTAGGTCGTATAGAACATAAGCCGTGTGTAGCTTAGGTCGTCTGGAAGATAAGTCATGTGGTGGCTTAGGTCGTGGGGTAGGTTAGGTCGAGTAGTAGTTAGGTCGGGTGAGCGACTTAAGGGATTGGAGCGACCTAAGGAAGTTGGCAACTTAAGGTAGTGGACGACCTAAGAGTTAGCAACCTACAGGAATCGGCGACCTAAGGAGTTTACGACCTAAGGAGTAGACGACCTAAGGAAGTTAGGTCGTGTTGTAGTTTAGGTCGGTCGAGCGACCTAAGGGAGTTAGTGGTAGCAGCTGGCGACTTAAGGGGTTTAGCGACCTAAGAGTTGAGTGAGTTAACGACCTAAGGAAGTTAGGTCATGGACGAGTTAAAGTTGTTAGGTCGCGAGAAGGTTAGGTCGTTAGGTTGCACGCATATGTTAGATCGCATATCTGTTAGGTCACGCGCATGAGTTAGGTCGCGCGCATGTGATAGGTCGTAAGTCGCGAGTAGTTAAGTCGCGCAGTGTTAGGTCGTGGGGGTTTTAGGTCGTAGGTCGTGAGAGTTAGGTCGTGGACGACCTAAGGGGGGCGGACGACCTAAAGAAATCAGCCTATAAATAGGCGGGTTCTTCTTCATTTTTGGGATCCGGATTTTGAAGCGACGAAGTGCTGCCATTTTGAGAGCTCGAGTTCTACACTTCTTCACTTCTTTTCTCCACTCTAATCTTTTGATTCCTTCCATCCAAGATCGAAGATCAAATCGAAGATCCAAGAGCTTAGATTGAAGATCTTCATCCATCGAAGAGAGATTTCATCGGTTGAAGCGGAGTTTTGATAGATCGAGTTAGATTCTTTGCTGTCCAGATCTGAAGTGTGTTGCTTTTAAGGTGTATATGTGATTTGGTGAGTGGTGATTATCTCTCACATGGATCCAAAGGAGTATACCGGATTGATGGCTTGATTTGGTGTTAAAATGGTGATTTCCATGCATTTTCATAAACTTAAGTGTAGATCTATTGTTCATGATGATTTGACATCCATTTTACTACATGTTAATCTATGCAAGTTCATTCATCAAGTTGTAGAGATATTGTTCATGATTCATGTTTGTTAGATTTGGACTCTTTATTTACAATATTGCCATTTTAGTTATAATTGTTTATTTGATCATGTTTGAATGCTTGATTACTTGGATTAATGTTTGACTTGATTGATTGTTGTAAATTAGTTGATTGATGATTTGATTTAGACAAGTTGGTTGAAGATGATTCAAAAGCTAAGGGAAAGGCTCTTGAATTGGAAAAGCTGCTCGTGGCATATGTGGCGGATGATGAAGCTCATATGGATAGATTTGATGATGTTGAGATGAGGCTTTGCTATGATGAGATGAAGCGAAGTATGATGTGAGATAGCCTTGGTTTAGTCCAGACGGGATCATTCCAAGCATGTTGAAGACTCGGTGATATGGTTCGAGTTTGAGGATAATGGTTGGCTCGGGAGGCGCTTGAGCTAGTATGGAAATAGTCGTCGAGGAGGATGACTAGGAGGCTGAGATTTCATCGTTGTTGAAGGTTCTAGCAGGCTCAAAGCAAGAGTACGTTGGGCAGATTCGATAGTCCCTAAAGACTATGATTTGTAGTCAAGTATTCTGGGCGGATTCGATAGTCCTAGGCACGGGCTGCGACGACGTGCGGAGTTCTGTCTAGAACCGGGGTTTCCATTAGCCCTTGACGGACGGCTGAAAGAATGTGCCGGTCATTCAATTAACGGTGGTATCGAAGCAATGATAACAGTGATAGCCAGAGTCATGGATGTTTGGTTGTATCGTCATTCGGTCTCAAGAGCGGTACTTTCTGGGTGTTTATCTGATCTTGGTTTAGGCCTTGGGGGTTTGTACTTGGAAAACATCGCCCTTGACTCGAGTGATAATTGCTTTACTTAAATGTCTGCTTTGCTATGTTTACTTCTGCTTAGGGTGTCTGGGGGCTATCACTGTAGAAGGAGGTGGAGTGGGAGGGTTGGATTCCTATTCCTTTTTCCTTTATGCTCTTTTGGTATGTTGTTAGTTAATTTACCGCTCACTAAGACTGTTGTCTGACTCAAGGCTTTATGTTTAACTCTTATTGCCTTGGGTTGTTCATCCGCTTTGGGATGGGCAGACTAGGTAGCAGGTGACAGGTGCTGTTCTTAGTTTCCGTCGATGCTGATGACGAAGACGAGCTAGAGGCTTGCATATTATTTTCTTACTATATGTACTGGATGTTCCGCTGCTTGTATATTCTCTGAGTGATATGTAGTGAGGCTTGATGTATTGACTATTCAGATGTTGTACCAAACTATTATGAAGTTTAATTGAGATTCTGTTTTGTGAAGCTTCACTATATATATTCTCTATTGTATTTTTATCCATGCGCTGTGAGTAATATGATAGATTCTGCTGTTTTAACTTACCTTGACAATCGTCCATGGCTGCCTGGCACACTTTACAGCGCACTATTACCTTGTTTAGTGTAGGAGTCATGGGTGGTCGTCACATAAATCATCCCTTCAGAGGAGACAAGAAAAACTTTTTAGCTAATAGAGTAGAAACCAGACAACCACCGACGATATGGTCAAGCGAAGACATATATAAACTTGTTAAGGACTATCCAAAGATATATGAAACTGGCGAGCAAACAGAAATTGAAGGCAAATCAGTTGTTCATAACTGGTGCAAACAAACTATTTTTTGGGAGTTGCCGTATTGGAAACATCTTCTGCTTCGCCATAACATAGATGTGATGCATAATGAGAAAAATGTATTTGATAATGTTTTTAACACAATTTTGAATGTGAAAGGGAAGACGAAGGATGATTTGAAATCAAGACGCGATATAGAGAATTATGCAAACGTCCTGAGCTTCATATGAAACCAAATGACAGTAAAAAACCCAAAGCATGTTACGAATTAGATAATAATCAAGTTAAAACTGTGTTAAAATGGATGGAAGGGTTAAGATTTCCTGATGGGATATCATCAAATCTTCGTAGATGTGTTGACTTTAAAAATGGTAGATTGAGCGGAATGAAAAGTCACGACTGTCACATAATGATGGAAAATTTATTTCCCGTAATGTTCAAAGAACTACTGCCGTTAAAAGTTTGGAAGGTAGTAACGGAGCTTAGTATGTTTTACAAAGAGCTTTGTTCGACTACTTTAAAAGTGCAACGTTTAAGTAAACTTGAAGTGGACATTCCTATATTGCTTTGCAAATTAGAGAAAATATTTCCGCCAGGTTTTTTTAATGTGATGGAACATTTACCTGTTCATCTCCCATCTGAAGCACGACTTCGAGGTCCTGTCCAATATGGATGGATGTATCCATTTGAGAGGTATGTAATATGTTATAACGTAATTTAATTGCATTTGAAAGATGAAGTTAATATAAATTAATTTTGCATAGATATTTGAATCATCTGAAGAAAAAAGTGAGGCAAAAAGCACGAGTTGAAGGTTCGATATGTAAATCTTACATCGAAGAAGAAGCTTCGTTCTTTTTCTCTCACTATTTTAGTGACCATGTGAACATTTCATTTCAAAGTGTTCCTCGTAATGACGAAGGCGACGAACAAGAGTCCTCTCAAGCAATGTTATCTATTTTTAGACAATATGGTCGGCCTTCTGGGAAATGTGTAGAAATATGGTTAGACGATAGAGATCTTCATGTAGCACACACTTATATTCTTCTAAATTGTGCCGAGGTTGCACCGTTTGTTAGGTAATCTGAAATAATAATTTGTGTTTTATTCTTTTCTATAATGCATGCGCGTGTATAACCTAATGTAATAATTTGTTTATATAAACAGTGTTTATGAACGTGAACATCCGAACGGAGATCTCAGTAAAGAATTTTCGGTTGGTTTTCAAATTACGTTTATGAGTCGAGAAATTGTGTTGTTGACGAAGGGTTGAAACATCTAGCGATGGGACCAAAAAGAGTGGTCAAGACATATCCAATATATTTCGTCAATGGATATAAATTTAACACCAAAGAATACGGTGCAGAAAAATTAACAAATAATACTGGTGTATTTGTTAAAGGTAGTGACGATCCAGAAAATCATTTAAATGATTTTTATGGCGTTCTGACACAAATTTTGCAACTGACATATTTCTCACGACCCGCGGAGGAGGTGTTTCTATTTAGATGCAATTGGTTTAGCAATGTTCCAGGTTCTGGAATTAATGTGCACAAGGATTATAATCTTATCGAAATAAAGCATACATCGCACTATCACAAGTATGATCCTTTTGTACTAGCCAAACAAGCATTGCAAGTTTATTACGCTCCTTATCCGTCTCTAAAAAGAGATAAAGCAGATTGGTTTGCAGTTTTTAAAACAAAGGCAGATTCACATTCGATGGGAAGAATATTCCGGATGAACAAGCTTATCAGGCAGATCTTGAGCAAAATAACGAAATAATAATTACAGACGATCATACAGATTTTGGTCCTTTGATCGATGAATCAAATGTTTTGGTAGAAGTGTTTGACAGTGCGGAGGAAAATATCGTCGAAAACGAGACCGAATCTGAATCAGAAGACGATGATGACTGATATAAATCTGAATCTGTTTTTTGCAATTGATGTGACTATGTTGAATTCTTGATGTATTATGAAATTGATGTAACTATGAAACCAAATCCATTTACTATTGTTTGCATGTTTTATGTTATTTCCATTTGTCATTTATTTAGCAATTTTTATTGAAAATGCAATGAACTCTGCTTATCGTTGGAATAGTACACCCATTATGAATCAGGTATAACACACTTCCATTTCTATTTCCATTTCAGTCATTAATTAAGCAATTTATACCGTTGATGTCATTTTCATATGAAATATATTAATTATCCTGTTTTTATTCTCTTATATAATGATGTGTATATGTCACAGGTTTATCAATATGTCATGTAGAGGTAGGAGCTCTTCCCGATCGTCAGGAGGCGATGGCAGTGGCCCATCGCAAGAGCCACAATGTGCAGTTGTATCGTTAGTCCCTAGAGCAGATGAGTAAGAATTAAATTTTATTCAGCATCTTATTTTTTCTATGATATACGTACGTACTTATCTATATCGTACTTAAAAACAGGGGGTTTGACCTACTTCCCTCTAAGGTTGTGCTGGACGTCTCTAGAGCTGCCTATCGCAGTAGGATGAGTGCTTGCTGGCTGAAGTGGGATAACATCCCTCCTCACATCATAGAGTGCATATGGCAGGATGTCCTAGTATGGATATTTTTCTTTTTTTCATTTTTAATTCGTTTTTGTCGTTTTTCTACTGTTTATATCGTTTAAAGTGTAATATTTTTTTTAACACAGGCTGAGATAGACATCCAGACAGACGATATGATGCTGGCACGAGCATACTGGATGAAGAAGATGCGCAAGAACTACAGGGATACGATATCTGAGATTAAGAAATCTGGTAAGAAACCACGGTGGATGGGAGAGAGCGTGTGGCAAGCTTGGTTGAGATACTAGGAGACGGACGAGGCGAAGGCAAGTATACTAATTTTTTTTGAATTATTAATTTGACGTGATCGAAAAATAATGTATCAAATTTTGAATGTACAGGCAGAGTCGGATAGAAACTCTGCAAATAGAAATAAGAATCCCGTCACTCATCGTGGAGGATCGAAGTCGTTTCAGCAGTATCGACAGGAGTTGGTAAATTTACTGAATAATAAATGTAAATAGTTTATACTATATGATTTTAAATGTATAATAATTGTATGTAACAATCAACTTCAGGAAGCCGAGTCACATGGTCTTGTCAGTTATATGGACGCGTTCACCCGTACGCATGCTGTCGAGCATGTTAATCCAGATGGGACTGTTTCGTACACATGGCAGGATGATAAATCCAGCAAAAGCCATGTAAGCATATTTCATTTTATTCAGTATTAGTAATTGTTTTAATTGTTAAACTATGATGACATAAGATATGATATTATTAATTTGTTAATGGAGGAGAAGTTTATGGAGCAGCGGCAGAAACTCCTTGCTGACACGGGTCGAGATCAGCTGACGACCAATGAGGAAGACATTATTTTTGAGTCCGTTATGGATCCAGTAGAGCATGGTCGACGATACGGATTTGGCAATTTAGCGGTAAATAATTTACTTTTTCTTAAAATACTTAAAATATGATATTTTCACCTTTTCAAAACAATAAACTTGGATTTTATTTATTTTTCAATTATTGCAGTCCAGTAGTCAGAGTAGGGGACGACGGAGTAGACCTCAGAGCGATCTTGCAGATATAGAAGAATTGCGGACTAGAGTTTCCCAGTTGGAGGAGTAGAACCGCCAACAGGCCATGCACACCGCACAGTTGTTAGAGTACATGCAGCAGCAGCAGGGTGGTGGTCGCTTTCCTTCCTCGGCTGGCTCTAGATCTGCAGGAGATTGATTCATTACTTGCTTGCTTGTTCGTTCAGGTATGTTTTGTTTTAATGTAGAATGATTTGGTAGACGGCGTAGGTAATTGTTGATTTATGTATAATTATGTTTGACACATTTGGTTATATGGTTGTATGAGGACGTGTATGAGAATATTGATGAATTTGTGTATTAACAACATGGTAGAACAGTTATTATTAGGATTATTGTTAATGTTGGAATGGTTATTTATATTTTGTATTTTATTTTGATGTAATTTTATTTATTTGTGTGTTTATTAAATATTTTGTAGTTTGGTTTTGGATATTTGGTTGGATTATTGTATATTGGATTGTGCAGTATTGATATTATAGTGTTTGGAAGAGAAATATGGTTGGAAGGCTAAATTTGCAGCAAAATTAAAAAAAACAGCAGATTTCCGACGGATTCCGACGGCTTCCGACGACTTATTGGTCAAAATTTCCGACGGCTCACGACGAATAACGGCGGCTTGTAAGTTAACATTTCCGATGGCTTCCAACGGTTTCCGGCAGGCGTCGGTAACCGTCAGTAACCGTCGGAAATTGTCGGGATCCATCGGAATTGGATACGACAGCGTCCGTCGGAAGCCGTCGGAAATACTGCTTCCCGACAAAGCATTTCCGGCGGCTTTTTCCGACGGCGGCCGACGGTTTCCGACGGCCGCCGACGATTTCTGGCCGTCGGAAAACGTGTTTCCCCTTGTAGTGGGATGATGGTGTTCTAGGTTGAGATCAGATCGTTTGGACTATTTTTATTCCATACTTGATTGTGTGTTATTTTGAAGTGAGATAACTATGTCGGTTATAGTCAAATACTTGGCAAATAAACTGAATACGCTATTTACCTTTAGGAATGAGGCATATACTTGGCAATTCTATATTTCTTTATAGTCAGTTTACATAAATCCATTAATGATGTTATGTCAAACTAAAACCTGAAATACATATTAGTACCTACTATAAATGACTCTTTACATGACCTGGGAAGTAATTGGAGAATTAAACATTTTAGTGTTAGTTATTG
The DNA here is from genome assembly GCA_030737815.1 of Allium fistulosum. Lineage (NCBI taxonomy): Eukaryota > Viridiplantae > Streptophyta > Magnoliopsida > Asparagales > Amaryllidaceae > Allium > Allium fistulosum. The sequence goes on along the minus strand of CM060902.1, from coordinate 788,548,146 downwards.
CTTTTGTTGGTAGTGTTTTCATTGTCCACATGTTCTTTAACATCTATTTTGGTGCAGGCTCCAAACGAAGAAAAGCAGTTAATAATCTACTTATCAAGATTTCTCTACTCTTTTGGTTTTCATATGCAGCGTGGAAATAATAATGATGTTAAATCAGCAACTAAAAACCCATGAAATTGTTATTCTTATTATTTTACTAGATTTTGTTATTAACATTTCCTATACTTTCCCATTTTAATGCCTCTGAGATGTATCGTTCATAAAGACGTATTTTATTCAGCCAATCACACGTTTACCATTATTATTAGAACTATGTTTTTTTATGTTGCATAAAATTTATTCATATTACAGGGACGTCGAAGCAAGGGAAGATAGCCAGTATGTGGTTGCATAGCCGTTGGCCGTAGAGTAGGTAATGAAACTTTCTTGGAAGGAACTGCAGAAGCTGTAGAGCTGGTGGTGGGAAGATGAATCAGAGTGGTGATAGGAGTGCTTGAGTAACAGAGGCATGTAGTCCGCTATTGCAAGGACATTGTCTTCATCGTTTTCTTGAGTATTAAAATCGTAATTGAGGTAATCTTACTTTTTGTTGAATTGGGATAGGTTCATTTGAGAGTTTATATATGAAAGACGAATTTTATATGATAAACAAGATGACCTAAGAAAAGAAGTAGAAATGGATGTACAGTTGCCTGCAGTTTTTTTGATCGGAGGAGGTGAGGGATAATTTAATTAGTTTTGTTGATGGGAGGCGAGGGAAATTTTAAGATTCACATCTAAGATAATGTAATTCAGTTTCAAAATTTTGCGCGAAATTCTAATAGAATTCTTTTTTTTTATATATATCATATGCATCTGTGTTGCAATGTGGAATAAAACCAAATAGGGGTTTTATTATTGATTGGACTGAAATTCTGGAAGGTGTTTCTGTTATCCATAGTCTCCCTCCAAGACTTCTTCTGACAACATAGACGCTGCTTTCGACTACATTAGCTGTTGTTTACTATTTTTATAAAACAAGTTGTTTGAGATTTGATTTTTGTATTTGTTTACTTACAGTATATTAAATGATTCTGTGAATTGCTGAATAGAGAAGAAAAAGTGGAAAGTAAGGGCAATTTGACTCATTTCTTTTCACAACTGGAGGTTGAAGTCAGTAATATAATGGGTTCAAATAGAATTTATGCCTAAATTGATCAATAAATAATTATATGGCCAAGCATTGCCCTTGCAGCTATTGGTTTCAATCAAGTTTTTGTTTTTTCTAAAAACGCATCTGGATAAAATTTTGTAGAAGTGTAAATATTTGATAATAAAAGTGTGGTTTAAAGATTATTTTTACTGAAGAAGATATTTTTAGATTTTTGAAGCAACATTCGGGAACATGATATGTATAAAAACTATGTGATCCTGTTGAGTTGCTAAAATTAGTTTTTTCTTCTTTTTCCAAATTACTATTTTATATTTATATCATTATAAGGAAGTGGTTGTTTGTTTAATGTTCAACAGATACTGATAAAATGATGGATATACATCATTTTGTGGCCATTTGTTAGCTATCAAGGAATATATTTTGATAAGAAAAAAGATTACACTAATCATTAATTCAAAACTGGGCATTTGCTCCATTTGTAAACTAAGCATTAAATTCAATTTTGTAAAAACTATGTGATGCTCGGTATATAAACACAAAGAACGTGATTAGTCTATAAACTAAGCATTTATGCTCAATATTTGTAAAACCATGTGTTTGCTCAGTTTTTAAGAACTGGGCATTCTCAATTTATAAGAATTGGGCTTAATGCTTAGTCTTTAAAATCGAGACTTGCTCAACCGAGACTTGCTCAGGTCTCTGCTGCATAGAAAGATTTAGTATTAATTAGTTCCATGTGAAGAGTTACCAAGTCAAGCAAAACGAAGTCTGAACTAATAATCTAAAAATATTAATTAGTTAATATTATACTTGATTTAGTATTAATTAGTTCCATGAGATTGAAAATAAATTACGTTAACCAAAATTTTCTATTTATGTTTATTGATTTATCGATTGTTACAGAATAGAATAATTATCCGATATTCGTTTGTATCCGAAAATGTGATATCCGATATCTCAAGATGAATTCAGATGCTGATGTGGACATGGCACTGTTCGCATCCGAAAGTATCTGTTGACATGCCTACTATCCCAAAAGTCATCAATTAACATCATTGGTAATAGTTCTTTTCTAAATATAGCTTCAGGATTTGAAACATGGAATGTTCCATAAGGCGTGTAGTATATTTCTACTGATGTAAATTTCTTTTAAGCCCTGTAACACCAGTAATCCTAGGCCTTTCTCAGAGACATCGCTTTCATTTGCAATTTCAAATATATTTTTTTCCTTCATCCTTTTCATCCTTCTTCTTGCTACCCTTCTTCATCCCCTCTACTTTGGCTGGAACTTCCGGCTTGAGCTTCTCTACATGGGCATTGGCTTCCTCTACACATCAGAATAAATCCTGTTCTGTGATTGCTATTATATGCCTGTTTCTATGTCTCTGCATCTGGTTGTATGCATAAATTAGTTTCAACCGGCCCGACCCTGTCATAAGGCAACGAAGACTATTTTTTGCTTACAGCCCACATTAGCTAAAATAGCATATGCATATAAAAGTACAAGTATTATTTCCATTTCCAACGTTATAAATAAACCAAAACAAAAGAAATGATTGATAAAATTATGAATGCTTATAAATTATTGGTTCTATGAATGTTCTTCAATTGTCTCGGTCTTCTCGGTTGTTGCTTCAGGTTTAGTTTATATTGACAATGGTACTAACAAATCTACTTCCAAAGATACAACTATAAATACATGCACGTCGTGATTAAATGCAGGCCCATCTGGACGTGCATATATACTCGTAATAATAGTGGAAGTACAATATAATCATCAAATAGTAAGTTGTATTTATATATGTGACCATAAATAATCATCAAGGTATCACATTACCCAATAACTCAAATCCATATGAAATAGTCAATACCAAATTCAAAGATGTCATCACCCATAAAGAAATACATCTAGTCATACAATTATAGAATCAATATAAATGGGTGAATCATTCATATATAGAAATTGTCATCAAATCCAAAATAATCAGTAATGAGACATCCTCAAAATGAGAATCCTCAAGCGAAGTCGAGCAGTAATGAAGCAATGTCCACTATCTCTCTCAATCTCATATATAAAATACCACTATCAAATTAATAGAATCAATAAGGAAGATTTGAGCCAGCTCATAACAATATCCAAATATAATCAATAATAAGTAGCTCGTCTGCCTGTAAAAGATAGACTGTCTGCCAAAGAAGGATACGCGTTGACCATACTCTGGACACAGTCTAAGGTATAATCTCATCTATACATAATATATGTCTATCTACTACCCACATAATACATATACATCCACATATTCCAAAACCAGACGTGAGACTGATGGCCGCTTACCGCAAGCTTGCTCCAAGAACCCAGGTCTACTCGCCTACCGCAGAGTAACCATCTATTCCTACAGTCTTCAGTTACCTCGATGGACATCATGACCCCATCCACCAGTGGCTCGTCTACGCGTAGCCCGGTCACAACCCTACTTTGCCCCTAATGGTAACAAACTGTTGGCCTCGGTGACACAAGGGCAACCAGCTACTAATCTCGTGATGCGCATCAAATAAATAATAACGGTGTCGCGGATCTGGGGTGCGACCCCACGATCAGGTCGTCGGGGTGGGCACTGGCCAATCTGGTTCACTCCCGTAACATAAATGGAGTCGGTCGAAAGTAGACAGACATATAATGTACATAATCCATGTGGCTAATTAGTAGCCTCCATATGTATTCACCGCAGTGAGTCACCCACACATCACATACCCCCATATGAGTGTCATTAACGAGCAAAGAGTAACTGAATAAATAACTCAGCAGCGTCCCATACCACCGTGTGTTACTAGTCCATTTATTCAGTGCTCATATATTACACGCGCCCCTCTATATTCTATATAACCCGTCTAAAGAATAACTGGAAAAGTGTTACCGAAAGTTTTATACCAGTCGGTATCACTAAACCGTTTATTCGGATTTCTCATCACAGAGAATAAGCATTAATAAATTAAACAGATGTCATCACTGTATCATATTAAATCATAAATCAAATCCATTTTTTTAAGAAAAACAATATATAAATAAGAGGAGAAAAAACGCCTTTCTCCGAGGGCTCACAAAATAACAAGAAACAAAGAAGGTCGAAAGCCTCCCAAAATAAAAACCGCAAAACAACAGCGGAAAAGAAAAACCAAAAATACAGAAGATAAAACCACAGCAGCCAGCAACAAATCCACCCGAAGATAGTGGAGGAGAAGGGACAATCGATCCACAAACATTCACAAACCCGCCTTGACCCAAAGAAAAAGGCCAGACCACCAAACCAAACCATAAAGAGAGCAATCTATAAGGCGCAAATCCAGCAATTCCAGGGAAAGCTCGCTCCTAGATAGGGAGCAAGAAGCGACGTAGATAAGATGCTCAAATTGGATGCACTGTAGAAACCGATAATCATAAATCAAATCCATATTATAATGGAGAATCACTCATATGATCAAATTCAATATACAGGAGAAGAACAATCAGAAAACTATGAAGATAGATTATAAAAACAAATATAAATATAAAACGATTCAATTGACATCTAGATAAAAATTCATTCTAAGAATAAATGAACATATTTATATGTTAATGATAAATCGCAAAAATTTTCTTTCGTATAAATCGAGTTACCCATGTTCACATGCAAGAAATAATAAATCAATGAATAACAGAAAATATTATACAACAACAGATTTTCTATCGCAAATAAATTGAGTTGGCTTGGTCTATACTAGGAAAATATAAAAATTTCTATAAGCACACAAGCTTACAAATATTCAATTCAAAGGCAATTACAAAATGGAGCATTGCACAAGTCTGTAGCACGGAAATATACAAACACACACTCACATGTATCAGAAATATAAGCGGACTTCCCTCCTACCTCATGCAGCACCTCACTCCCCACCAAAACACAATACACGTATGCATATGTATATGTGTAAGTTATCTTTTAGATTATATTTCATAGTGAAAATTAGTCACACATCCTTAAAACGGAACTTAATTTCAAAGCGGGTCCCTGTCATAAAGAATATATATTCTACGTCCCTGTTTCTGTTTTCCGCTAATTTATTCCCTAAATTACCCCTGCGTTTCACTGCGAGCTCTAATTCTTCTTCTTATTTTCCGATTTAAATGAAAAACTGCAATTAAATTGAAGACGAATCAAGTTTTTTTTTATGAAATATGATATTCTTAATATTTGAAGTTATAAATAATCGCAACAAATTTCTACAAATATATACGATAGTTGCAGAAATTTCTGCAACTATACGCAATAGTTGCAGACATTTCTGCAACTATACGCAATAGTTGCAGAAATGTCTACAACTATACGCAATAGTTGCAGAAATTTCTGCAACTATTGCAAATAGTTGCAGATAATTTCTGCAATTATTTGCAATAGTTGCATTTCTGCAACTATACGCAATAGTTGCAGAAATGTCTGCAACTATACGCAATAGTTGCAGTTATTTCTACAACTATAAGCAATAGTTGCAGAAATTTCTGCAACTATACGCAATAGTTGCAGACATTTCTGCAACTATTTGCAATAGTTGCAGAAATTTCTGCAACTATACGCAATAGTTGCAGACATTTCTGCAACTATCTGCAATAGTTGCATTTCTGCAACTATTTGCAATAGTTGCAGAAATGTCTGCAACTATATGCAATAGTTGCAGAAATGTCTGCAACTATACAATATAGTTGCATAAATTTCTGCAACTATACCCAATAGTTGCAGACATTTCTGCAACTATACCATATAGTTGCAGAAATATCTGCAATTTTGTGCAATTTTTATAAATTTGAAAAAAAATCGAACCGTTAAATATTTGCTGAATTGTCTGCAAATATTTGAAATAATTGCACATTTAATACAAATATAAATTTTTGGTATCAACAATGGATCTCATTTTAAAGATCATAAAATTTGTGATTTTTTGGTGAAAACGGTATGTTGATCAGGTTTTTGTAAATAAAGTTATACACGTTTGAAAAGTTTAAAACATAAAGGGTATTTGTGTATTTTTGCGTGCGTGAATTTGAAAATAGGGAGCGGAAACGTAAATGTTGGTTGTGAAGGATGTTTTATCTATTTTAAAACTTGTTAGGGATGTGAGCCAAACTATCCCTTTCATATATTCCCTTTTAAATATCTACAAACAAACATTGTCTGCCTAATAAACTTAGGTTTTTGTTCATTTCCATATACTATATATATATACATTGATAAAAATATAACATATTATAAATATACATACATAATGAGTAAAAATGAAATGAATCCAACAACACATATATACGTGCATTCAAATATGTAAAGACTAAAGAGCATCTATCTAGTTTACAGCAAATATACCAGTTAATAATATAGTTCACGCATATATAGGTTCGCCAACATCATTTAGAGATCAAATGGCAAGAAGTATACATGCTTAAGAACATATCCAAGTAATCGTAATTTATTGATTAAATATAGTGTACTTATCATGATCATTGTTAAAATGGGGCCTGTGTTACAAGCTTCATGTATATGGTTATGCATGTAGCTTCAATATATAGATAACCTTTAAACCAGTTTTGTATAGACTATAATATCAAAACAATAGGAACAGTATAACATAGTAAAAGCTAAGAAATGAGTAATAATTTCATATTCTAGAATAATTTAAATAATTATCTAAATTCAAATATAGTTTAATAATTACTATATATATATATATATAGTTTATTTGAGGTAGGAACTACAGAAAAACACAAATTTGATTATATACTTATTAGTTAAATGGATTACTACTATAATACTTATAAATAAAAAATAACTTAATATTTTCAAGTCGAGACCTGTATAGCAATGTATATATTATGCAAACACTTCAACCAAATGAAATAGAGCAATGAAAGGCATGTATGAAGTCATTTTAGTATACTAAATTAAGTTTGTTTTGCCTGAGTAACATCTAATGAAACACTGACATATTTAACAATTATTGATAACAAAAACATGTAGACTAATATGGACTATTTAATATGTGAGTTGGAAAGTTTGTTGAGTTCAAATAAGTAACACACTATTTAATAAATAAATAACTTCCTAAGAGTCCAGAAGCAAAGCTTGGTTTTCTAGATAGGGGCTATGCATGAAAGGTCCCTATTTCTGTTGTTGTTATAAGAAAAGTCCATGTAGAAATGAGTATGTAAATTAGGTCCCTGTTTTTTTTAAATCAAAAAGCGCAAATTAGCTTGCATTTTTTAAACATTAAAAATATTTCAAAATCAGAAAGCGCAAACTAGCTTGCGCTTTCCTGATTGCGCTTTTCAAAAATTTTAAAAATAATTTCAAAATCAGAAAGTGCAAACTAGCTTGCGCGTTCATAATAGAAAGTACAAGTTAACTTGCGCTTTTCAAAATTTTGAAAAAAATTTCAAAATCAGAAAAGTGCAAGTTACCTTGCATTTTCTGTCAGAAAACTGCAAGGCACTTGCGTTTTTTATTTTTCAAAAAAATAGGGACCAAATTTACATATTCATTTCTGCATTGACTTTTCCTATAACAACATCAAAAATAGGAACCCGTGACTCTTTTTTTGTTCTAGATATTGAAAAAAAAGTAACACATTAATAAGTAACAACATCAACTAAAGTTGCATGAAAATAAATAACACATTAATATAGATAACACACTCCAACCTGGCACATAATCACATAAGACTAAATAAAACAATAACAATGTAGGACATGATATAGTGATATTAAGACACCCTTAAATATATATATATATATATATACACACACACACACACACACATACCTCTTTTACTGCCCACGTACATATTAAAGCACGAACAACCAAACCAACAAGGCACAACTAAAAATAGGTCATGTACTCAAACTCCTTTTCAAGTAATTTCAGCTCAAAATATCTAGGCATAAGCCTTATAAAATTTCACAGCAATATAAATGAATTTATACCTTAAAATATAAATAACAAATACACTAACACAACACTCATGTATGAAAGGAAACGTGATGTAGCCCAGCCTGATATTAAGTCGCTCCTCCTCCGTGAATCGAACGAAAACCTAAATCGCTCCAACATTAGGTCGCGAGAAGCTCCAGAACTAACGAACGAGCGTAGGTCGCACCTCCTCCTTATGTCGCTCCAGCAGCTATGTCGCGAGGCAAAGCCAGTAAATCGCGAACGACCTATGCCGCTCCAGAAGCCTATGTCGACGAGGCAGATCCAGTAGGTTGCGAATTCTCACTTCAGAATCCCTATGTTGCAAATTTCCTTAGGTCGCTGATTACTACGTCGCGAGCTTCGTTAGGTCGCGAGCTTCGTTAGGTCGCGATCATTTCCTTATGTCGCTGAGATCCAGTTAGGTCACAAACGGGTTTCTTTAAGTCGCTGAAGGTTACTAAGTCGTTGTTTCCTGAAGCACTGTTTGATAAGTCGTTTGTACTTTGTTTTCTTATACTTGTTTGTGTAAATTGTTGTGTAGTTGTATGAGTGTAGTTAAGTCGTGAGGTATGTTGAAGGTCATGTAACGACCTAGTGTTTGTATTTTCTTTGTTTGAGTCGTTAAGTCGTAAGTCGACTTATGTTAAGTCGTTCAGTCGCATACGACTTATGGGAGGCGTGAGTTGTATTTGCCTATAAATAGGTGGGTGTATGGTCATTTGAAAAGTTGTTGATTTTGAAATAAAATTTGGTTTGTGCTTCTTGCCTCCATTAAAATTGGTAGTTGAGTGTTATCTCCTATCTCCACCTTCGGCATTCGAGTGCGCTCGAATCAACGATTGTTGAAGCCAATTCACGGAATCAAGTGCGCTTGATCAACGTTCGAAGAATTGTAGATCTTCTCTCACGGCATCGTGCGCGATCAACGTGTCGAAGATTGCTAGAATCCGGTATCTTCATGATCAACGGATTTGGGCATTTGGGTATTCTTAAATTCACCGATTTATCATCGATTCATCGATTATTTCCGCTAATCGTGTGAGATCCTGGACGGATTCGATTGACATCGTCGAATTCGCTTCCGTGGCTGCATCAATTTGGTATTAGAGCTAGATCGCAAGAAGTTTGCATCAGTTTGGAGATCGGATTTGCATTGTTGAGAAGTTTGGTGTTCATCGTATTCATCGTGAAGTTGCAACAAGTTGGGAGTTTCGATCCATATCATTTTGGATTAAAGTTCGGAAAGTGTTTGAATTTTGCTCGTTGGATTTTTTTTGCGCGCCGAGGTGAAGTTTGAATTTTTGAAGATTTGTTTGAAGTTCAATCATGCTACCGAGACGAGTTCAACGTCATCGCAATGTTGATGCTTTGTATGGAAGAGAAGATGCTGAACAAATGGAGCAACGAATTAGTGATAAATTCAATGAGAAGTTTGATGAGGGAATTCGTCGATTAAAGAGAATGATGCTTGAAATGAATCAAAGTAGAAGAAGGGTTTCACCTGAATCGATCCATGGGGGAAATAGAGTTTCACCGCATTCAAATCGGGAGAGAAGAGAAGATCATGATCGTAGAAATGTTGACGATCGTGATAGGAATGTTGATGAACAAAATCGGAGAGATGTGGATGATCGTGATCGGAGGAATGTAGATCGAAGGGATGTTGGTGGTAGAAATGGTGGTGGTAGAGATGTTGGTAGTCATGATCGACATCGATATGCATCAGATTTTGATGAGGATTTTGATGGTGGTAGTGTTCATGGTCGAAATCGAAACCAAGGAAGAAATCATTCAGAGTATGATCAAAAATGGGAGTCCTGAATGAAAATTGAAATTCCAGAGTTTAAGGGTGGTATGCAGGCTGAAGAATTTCTAGATTGGTTATCTAATGTTGAAGAGATCTTTGATTTCAAGGAGGTTCCGGAAGATCGTCGAGTGAAGTTGGTTGCTATTAGGTTGAGAGGGAGAGCTATGGCGTGGTGGCAGCAAACCAAACTTACACGAGAACGGATGGGGAAGTCGAAGATTGTTGCTTGGGAGAAAATGAAGAAGATGAAGAAGGCTACATTCTTGCCTTACAATTATCAATCACTCATGTATCAGAGGTTGCAGAATCTGAGGCAAGGGACGAAGACTGTTAATGATTATGCTGATGAGTTTTATTAACTGATTGCTCGAAATGACATTATGGAGACGGAGGAACAATTGACTGCTAGGTTTGTTGGGGGGTTGAGGATCCAGATCCAGGATATGGTAAATATGTTTGACCCTAGATCTGTGGCTGAAGCGCACCAGAAGGCGTTGGCTTGGGAGAAGCAGGGAAGACGAGGAGGTGGTGTGTTTTCAAGTTCCAATACTCAGAGCAAGGGTGCTAGTGGGAGTTTCAATGTTTCTAAAGCTGACAGTAAACCAGTTGTGAAGGAAATTGCGAAGGCATAGGTCAACAACAGTTTCAAGTGTTATAATTGCCAGGAAGTGGGTCACAAGAGTAATGAATGCCCGAAACCGAAGAGGCGAGCTATGATTGCTGAAGTGGAAGGTGAGGATGTTGATGAAGGTTATTCTAGTCCAGTTGAGGAGGATGAATAGGATATCGTGTCGGGAGTTGAAGGATGTAATCTAATGTTGAGGAGATCATGTTTGACATCGAAGCAGGAAGAGGAGGCTAGTTAGTTGAGGAGTAATATCTTTCAGTCAACATGCACTATACTGGGGAAGGTGTGTAAATTTGTGATTGACGCGGGAAGTTGTGACAATATCATTTCTACCAAAGCTGTAAGAAAGTTGAAGTTGAAGATGGAGAAGCATCCAAATCCTTACAAGTTAGCGTGGTTAAGGAAAGGAGGAGAGGTGAAGGTGGACAGGCGAGTACATGTTCCATTTTCTATTGGGAAGAAGTATAAAGATGAGATCTGGTGTGATGTGGTGGAGATGGATGTTTGTCACTTGCTTTTGGGAAGACCATGGCAGTATGACCGAGCAGTGCATCATGATGGTCGAACCAATAGCTACAGCTTTATGTTTGAGGGTACTAAGATCATTTTAGTTCCGAAGAAGAGACATCAAGGAGAGAGCAAGTCAGAAGAGATTGAGGAGCTGAAGACTTTGTTGACTTTGAAGGAGTTTGTTGAAGAAGTAGAGGAGAGTCCAGAGGTGTTCTTGTTGATTGGACATGAAGCTACTGAATCTGTTGAAGTTCCAGAGGAAGTAAAGCCAGTGTTGGAAGAATTCAGAGATGTGTTTCCTGATGAGTTGCCAAAGGAGTTACCACCGTTGAGAGATATTCAGCATCAGATTGATCTTGTGCCAGGGACGGTATTACCTCATAGGCCACATTACAGGATGAGTCCTAAGGAGCATGAGGAACTGAGAAGGCAGGTGGAGGAGTTGTTAGAACAAGGGCGTGTTCAGGAGAGCTTGAGTCCTTGTGCAGTGCCAGCCTTATTGGTACCGAAGAAGGATGGGACTTGGCGGATGTGTACGGACAGTCGGGCTTTAAACAAGATCACTGTGAGATACAGGTTTCCTATGCCAAGGTTCGATGATTTGATTGATCAGTTGAGTGGGGCTGTTGTGTTCTCAAAGATTGACTTGAAGAGTGGATACCATCAGATTCGTATTAGACCGGGTGATGAGTGGAAGACTGCTTTTAAAACTAGGGAAGGTCTATACGAATGGCTGGTTATGCCGTTTGGCTTGTCAAATGCTCCTAGTACTTTTATGAGAGTGATGAACCAGATTTTCAGACCATTTATTGGGAAGTTCGTAGTAGTTTACTTTGACGATATTTTGACCTATAGTGGGAGTATGAAAGAGCATATCCAGCATTTGCGAGAAGTGCTGTTGATTCTACGACAGGAGCAATTCTATGCAGCAACGAAGAAGTGCGTGTTCATGACGCACAGTGTTTTGTTTCTGGGATATGTTCTGTCGAAGGAGGGTATTCAAGTGGATGAAAGCAAAGTGGAAGCTGTTAGGAGTTGGCCACAACCCAAGACAATTACTGAAGTGAGAAGTTTTCATGGGTTTATCTTTTTATCGAAGATTCATTCCACATTTTAGCAGTGTGATGGCACATGTAACCGATTGCATGAAAGGAAAGAAGTTCGTGTGGACAGAGGAAGCAGAGTTAGCTTTTGAGAAGATCAAGACACTTTTGACGACAGCACCCATTCTGGTACTTCCGGATTTTCAGATATTGTTCGAGTTACACTGATGCTACGAAGGTTGGGATTGGTGGAGTATTGAGTCAGAATGGAAGACCAGTTGCTTATTTCAGTGAGAAGTTGTTTGGAGCCAAGTTGAGATATAGCACTTATGACGTGGAGTTTTACGCAATTGTTCAAGCTGTGAAGAACTAGAGACGTTATCTGTTTCAGAAGGAGTTTGTTTTTTATACGGATCATGAAGCTTTGAAACATTTGCAAGGGCAGGACAAAATTTCAACTAGACACACTTCATGGGTCGCGTATCTATAGTAGTTTACTTTTGTTGTAAAGCACAAATCAGGGGTGAAGAATCGTGTAGCTGATACCTTGAGCAGGAGGAATCATTTGTTGACGACGATGAAATTTGAAGTGATAGGATTTGAACTATTGCCAGAGTTGTTTGAGGAAGATCCTTACTTTGTGAAGATTGTTGAGAAAGTCAAGGATGGGAGTACTGATGAGTTTATGTTGGTAGATGGATTCTTATTCAAGGGGAATCGATTGTGCGTACCAGATTGCAGCTTGAGAATGAAAATTGTAAAAGAGTTGCATGAAGAAGGACATGTTGGTCGGGATCGCACATTGCAGTTGATTTCTCAGTCTTATTATTGGCCCTCGATGAAGCGGGAAGTTGAAAAGTTTGTTCGAAGATGTCATGTTTGTCAAGTTTCGAAAGGGACAGCTACAAATGCGGGTTTGTATATGCCTTTACCTGTTCCTACAAAACCGTGGGTTGATGTAAACATGGATTTTGTGTTGGGCTTGCCGAGGACTCAACGGGGAAATGACTCTATATATGTTGTGGTGGACCGTTTCTCGAAGATGGTACATTCTGTTGCTTGTAAGAAGACAGCGGATGCAGTCCATGTGGCACAGTTGTTCTTTAGAGAGATCTATCGCTTGCATGGTTTACCAGAATCTATAGTTTCAGACAGGGATACCAGATTTCTGAGTCATTTTTGGCTGAGTTTGTGGAAGATGGTGGGAACGAAGCTGAAATTCAGTAGTGCTTATCATCCGCAGTCGGATGGACAAACCGAGATTGTGAACAGATCGTTGGGAAATTTGTTGCGGTGTCTTGTGAAGGATAATCTGAAGAGCTGGGATGTGAATTTATGTCAAGCGGAGTTTTCTCATAATCATGCTATCAACCGTAGTACGGGTTTCAGTCCATTTCAGATTGTATATTCAAGCTTGCCAAAGGGGCCGTTGGATTTAACGATAGTGCTACAACTGAAGGGGACAGTTAAGCGGGCTGCTGATTTTGTTGATGGGTTGACAGAATGGCATAGAATCGTTCAGGAACGATTGGAGAAGACGAATGAGAAGTATAAACGATCTGCGGATCTGAAGCGAAGAAGTGCTGAATTTAATGAAGGAGATTTAGTATATGTTGTACTAACGAAGGATCGCTTTCCAGTGGGAGCATACAATAAACTTAAAGCTCGAAAGATTGGTCCTGTAAAGATTGTAAAACGGATCAATGAAAATGCTTGTAGGTTGAAGCTGCCGGAGGATGTGTACACTTCTGACGTGTTTAATGTTAAACATCTTACACCTTATTATGAAGATGAACAACCCAATGTGGAAGAACTTTTAAATTCGAGGACGAATTTTTCTCAACTAGGGGAGGATGATGCAGCCCAGCCTGATATTAAGTCGCTCCTCCTCCGTGAATCGAACGAAAACCTAAATCGCTCCAACATTAGGTCGCGAGAAGCTCCAGAACTTGCGAACGAGTGTAGGTCGCACCTCCTCCTTATGTCGCTCCAGCAGCTATGTCGCGAGGCAAAGCCAGTAAATCGCAAACGACCTATGCCGCTCCAGAAGCCTATGTCGATGAGGCAGATCCAGTAGGTCGCGAATTCTCACTTCAGAATCCCTATGTCGCAAATTTCCTTAGGTCGTTGATTACTAGGTCGCGAGCTTCGTTAGGTCGCGATCATTTCCTTATGTCGCTGAGATCCAATTAGGTCGCAAACGGGTTTCTTTAAGTCGCTGAAGGTTACTAGGTCGCTGTTTCCTGAAGCACTGTTTGATAAGTCGTTTGTACTTTGTTTTCTTATACTTGTTTGTGTAAATTGTTGTGTAGTTGTATGAGTGTAGTTAAGTCGTGAGGTATGTTGAAGGTCATGTAACGACCTAGTGTTTGTATTTTCTTTGTTTGATTCGTTAAGTCGTAAGTCGACTTATGTTAAGTCGTTCAGTCGCATACGACTTATGGGAGGCGTGAGTTGTATTTGCCCATAAATAGGCGGGTGTATGGTCATTTGAAAAGTTGTTGATTTTGAAATAAAATTTGGTTTGTGCTTCTTGCCTTCATTAAAATTGATAGTTGAGTGTTATCTCCTATCTCCACCTTCGGCATTCGAGTGCGCTCGAATCAACGATTGTTGAAGCCAATTCACGGAATCAAGTGCGCTTGATCAACGTTCGAAGAATTGTAGATCTTCTCTCACGGCATCGTGCGCGATCAACGTGTTGAAGATTGCTAGAATCTGGTATCTTCGTGATCAACGGATTTGGGCATTTGAATATTCTTAAATTCACCGATTTATCATCGATTCACCGATTATTTCCGCTAATCGTGTGAGATCCTGGACGGATTTGATTGACATCGTCGAATTCGCTTCCGTGGCAGCATCAAAACGATAGCAGGTTGGGCAATTATAAAATATAGGATGAAATACAGAAACTACACATATATATTCTTATATTCATACTACATTCTCACGCCCAGCCAATACCACGCATGCACTCCATCTTCATGTAGCAGCCCAGACTCATGCAAACATAACACACACACACACATAGAGACACATGCACGCACGCACCATAGTACACACACACGCACACGCACCATAGGATACCCAGAAACAAAACTATATACATACACATGTACTACACAATGCAGACCACATAAGTACAATTAAGCTTACATTATTAACTTAATAGATTTTAAATTATATTTATAACCAAATTCAGTTTAGTAGAGAGCAAACGTCGGTGACACTAAAATGGTAGTATACACACATATATATACTGAGATGAACTTATGCATGCACACACGGTTGCAACCTGTCGCACTCTCTAGTTAACGCACGCATGGACATATATATAGGCACACAAAAATAGAAGGGGATAGCAGTTGGCACACATGCAGGAGAAATAATACAAACAAATTCACATATTCATTTCACAAGTTTAAATAATTACTGCATTAAACCTATGGATATAAATATTCCTTATGAAAAGCAGGGTTCCCAACTTAAAGTTTACAGATCATAAGATGGGTATGGAACATTATTTTTATACATTGTCAATCCATTTTACTTTGGAACAACATACATTTTCAGTCAAATCGTATTCATTGATATGCGGAAGTTGGCTGTTGGTTTCATATCATATTAGACATAGATTGGTGAGTATTTTACTCACCTGGAAGTCGCATGCTTCCTCTTCCCTTACCAAGCTGCTAATGAACGCATGCCTCCAATGATCACCGCAGTACAACTAGTTCGTGCTAGAGATGCAAAATGATGTATAGAACCTTGTATTTGAATTTTGTGATTTAAACTAATTTATACAATTTTATTTTTTTTTATTTACAGAATGGTAATGTCTTGCTTGGATGGCTTACGGTGAAAGATTGTTGCAGGGAAAAAATTTCGTACATGATATATTATGGAAAAGAGAACTCTAAAAAATATACTGGGTTTGGGTACAAGGGATTTGGGCTAGAATATAAGAGCTTGGGGCCTTGAAATTATAAAGTTGCTGACCCAAGAAATGGACCAACACCCTGGTTTGGTTTTGAAAGCATCAGCCATGTTTTTACAGAGCAATATCACAGATATAGAAAAGAAACAGTAAAAGAAAATAAACAGAGGATTTTTATAGTGGTTCGGCTGTTAACAAAGCCTACGTCCACTTTATAGTTTTATTATAAGCTGGTTGATATTACAAATGTTGTTTGATTACAAGGCTTTTTGGCTAATTCCTAGCTAGATTGGATCTCTATAGTTAGAATCCATCGGAGAATCACGGTGTATTCCTTCTAAGATCATTATGAGGGAGATTGGAAGTGAAGAATAATCCCAACAGAGCTTCAGCAATCAGTTTTTAGAAGAAGATCCTCTTTGTGTTGCAGGTGACACGCTATTTATAGAGGTTGGACGGTTTCTGAGCCAGACCCATCATTGTCAACTTCCAGATCGACTATAGGTGACCTAGGAGATTTTGGTTGACGAAATGAGCCAAGACCATGGGTCGTTGGCGTCCCAAGGCCCATGGGTCGCTGGCGACCCATAGACTTAGCTTATTTCGCCGATCGAGTTCCACCTCCTTTCTTCTTATTCCATAATCTAGTTTGTTCACGGTTTTGACGAAGTGCATGGGTTGCTGATGATCCAGCCACAGAGGACTATCCTGGACTTCGAAATTGGAGATGTTTTCTCAATCATTCGTTGTTGTCGTCACTTGTTGATGGCAAGTTACTAGCTGTTTACGTTCAAACACTTGTTGGGCTGCAGGGATGTTGGTCTCTTGGCTTCGTTGACTCCAATCATCGCCTTGACTGTATAGCTTGGCCCTTGTCGAACTCTAACTGTAACTTCTCGAGTTAGTCACTGGATCATCCTACTAGCTTAAGGTTGTCTCGTTTTCTGTTGATATCTGCTGGGTTAAAAATCTGGATAATATTTTCCCCCTAGAGTATGTCTTCGTCGTAAACAAGGCGTGCTCTGTAAGTTATCTTTTTCCATATTCATTTTGGTTGCATCGGAGCTCTACGCATAGGTTAGCCCAAAGTTATTGGTTATTTTCCTTCAGTTTTGGCTATTGTCGCTTGCCACAGCCTGTCATGTTTTCGCTTACAATCTCCCGGCATGCCTTGGAGTGACAAACAGTCACAATTGACTGAATTTAAAGTGACTAGGCGGAGCTTTCTTTTTGAACATACAAATGCCGAAGGCATGCATACATGAATATATTCATTATATATATATATTATTTTATTTTATTTTTTCTATTTTTTTTATGATGGGTCGCTAGCGAGCCATGCGAGATGGGTCGCTAGTGACTTATCTCTGGAAAACTTTCCTTGTTTGAGGCTAGGTCGGGTCGCTTGCGACCCAAGATGGGTCATGTCGTGTGCGACCCGATTACTTAGAATTTTTTTTCATATTTCCTCTTCTCCTACATATTCCCTTTAACCGACCTGCATGCTCATTTGACCCGAGCAATTCCATTCCATCCAGGCGATCGATTTCTTTATCAACCCAAATCGATCTCCACGCAACTGCTTGCTCCAGCGATCTTTTGCCTTCTTTGTTCGATCCATCATCTTGTTCGAGCCTAAGCCCTAACCGACCCACCTTGTTCGAGTTTAAGCTCCAGCCGACCCATATTTTGTTGTAGCTAAGTCGATCCTTTTCTTGTTGTAGCCGACCCTTCACTAGCTCGTCCACGACCTAATTCATCGCCATGCTCAATTCGTGATTCCTTTTGTTCCATTAAGGCGTTTTGAGGTGGGTTCGCTCGGTTGTGTTGTTGATTGCAATGTTGGTATGATGGTTTAATGCCCAGTCTTAGCTTGTGATGTTGACTGCAAAATTTCATGCTAATTGTGGTTCATTGGAGGAAGATAGGAAATCGAGTCTTGAGTCGTCTCTTGGAATGACATTCGAACTTTGGCTTGAGGCTAGACGCGTTTTGCTATCTACGTCCATCGATCCAGAATTAGCCTGTTACCAATCTGCGGACTTCACTTGCATAATGCTTCATTAGTTGACCTTGATTCTTCTGAGAACTTGGGCTTATCTCGTTTTACCTATTGCATGCTTAGTGTTCCTGCAATGAGGAGAGTTTCCCGTGTCGCTTTGGACAACGGATTCGTTATTGGTCATAGACCAATACCAGGTAAGTGCGCAAGTTGTTCCACAAAAAATAGAAAGCGAAAATTCATGGGAAGTTCTTCTCTCCTTCCACTGCAAGAAAACTATATACACGGGACATGACGTTTGTGGCACTTTGGACACCGAGTTTACCTCATATAGATAGCACACTGCAATTGCCCCAGTTTACACTTGAAATCCGATGCACTAATCTCAAGTTAATGTTGCCTCGGAGTTCAAGTGTGATAGGGGGAACTCATGAAAATATAATAGATTTACCAAAAGAATTACCTAACTTTTTACGAACGTGAGTTCTGTCATATAGAATGAAACAGCCATCCACACGTCGCAAGCCGAGTGAACGAAGTCCAGTGCTTTCTGAAGCCGAATCGTCATCCACCTCGCAAGCCGAGTTTGGTCAACTGGTTCCAGTTGGGCCCATCGTGGATCGCACGCCTCCCAACTTTCGAGTCCTACTCAACCAACATGAAAAAGCCCCATCGGTGGTCTTCGCCAAGGTTCTCCATAATATATGTATACAACACAGGATTCCCGAAGAGGACGTGCGCCTCCCGACGAAAGATGAGTTTGCTCACATGCCTTCCCCAGGGGTTCATAGCTTATCATCGGTACATGTGTTTGAATGGAGCCGTGCCCCCTTCAATGATTTCATTCGCGAAACGCTCTCGAACTTGGGGATTGCCCCATTACAGCTTCATCCAAATGGTTATGTCATCCTCACTTGTCTGCACATCCTTTTTATATGGACGTTCCGTCACGCTCCGAGTTTTGACGAGTTGCGGTACTTCTTGGCTTTCAAGAGGAGAGATGATTGCCCCTCTCTGATTATAATCGAGGCCCAGCGGAATTGGAAGACCGTCTTACGTCTGCAAAGCAACTCATCGCAATTTAAGACGCAGTACTTCTTCGTTAGGTGCCCCGAGGGATTTAATCGCCGATGGACGACATGGGGCAAGTTCTCTTATTTTTTGCTAGCCGAGCTTTGAAGTGATGTGATAGAGTTTCTAACTGATTGCTTTCTCTTTGCAGTTATCCCAAGGCCAAACAGAGACGCGGCTCTTAACGAGATCTGTCAAACTCTAAAGGCCATTGATGTCGAGGAGCAGTGTGTTAGAGTTTCGCTTACTGACGAGATTCTGCACCAATTCGGACTGTTAGCTCTGGGCAGATCCATCGCTCCGATTGAAGCTCCCTCTCCCAGCCGAGCTAGAGTTCGTGCAAGGCCTTCTTCTTCTTTACATGATTTTGATGAGGGTCATGAAATAGGCGGCCCCTTCGAAAGCCCACCCGATGAGACTCATGAGGAGGATACCGCGGCTGGTTTAAGTGGTTCCGCTAGAATGCCTCCAATCCATGAGGAACTGGAAGTCAAGCCCACGCGCAGAGAAGGGAAAGCCGCGATGGACTCAGAGAAGGAGGAGGTGAAGTTTGAAAGCAGCAGTGGTAAATCCACGGCCAGTGATTACTTTTTGTCAGAATCCGAAGGTGAAGATTCAGAGTCATGCAACGAGACATCGGGCATGAGTCCCGTTCTTCCGGATTCAACCCCTTTCGACACTGATGATAAAGACAAGGCCCCGAAGGCTGGCAAGCATCAAGATTCTCCTGGCAAGGCTACCGGGGTGGATCTTGGAGATATCGGCGATGTATTTGTCGACTTCGACGCCCTTATGAAGGAGGACTTAAAATTTAACGTGACTCCATCCTGTTCAGGCGATATCGCACCATCCATCAACCTAACTCCGCCTATGACAATCGAAGCCAGTCTTATTCCCCCTTCGACAGTCATTCGCTCCGGTTTGTGATGACGCCTTAGGCCCATATTAGGAATGCATGACACGACACACTAGGATTGCGCTTATACACATTTTTCATTCTCTCGTATGCTTTTTCAATTCCTTATGTGTGTCTGAAGTTTTTCATGTATGCTTTGTTCCCGGTATGACGAGAGGGCATGGTCTTTACGACGACTTCGAGGATTATACCGATTAGCAACGGTACCCGAAGCGTTCCTCCAACCGCCACCAAGTTCGAAAGACGGAAGACGAATATAGCGAAGGAAAGAACTTGAGGTAGACGCTCGCCGCCAGGAGAAGAGAGATAAGTTCCATTCGCACAGAGGCAGGTATGAGAAAAGACGGTCTCATGATGAAAGGGAAGAGTCGTCAAAGAAGCCAAAGTTTGATCACCGCTCCCATCCTTCCTAGCCCGTTTTGAAGCATACTTCGGTGGGACAAGAGGCTCCCATTTCTTCTGCCCCCATTCCGCCTCCAGCGCATGTTTCATCTTCTTCTATTGTTACAGCTGCCCCCGGCACTTCTTATCCCCACCAGAGACCGCCTACATTCTTCCCGCAGGCCCATCTAAGCTTGAGGCGGCTCTTTCGGGTTGGTTCCTAAGAGGCGTTAAGTTTGATATGTATATTCACCCCATTGGTAGGGACTCTTATATGTCGCGCCTCCAAGGTATTCAAGATGATTTGGAGAAGGGTAAGAAGTAGGAGAAGCTCTGCAAACAACTAGCAGACACCAATAGGAATAGCTATGAGGAGATCCTCTCCTTTGAAGCTGAAAAAGATGATTTTGAAAAGGCGTTAACCGATCGGGACGCTAAAATTAAGCAATTGGAGGAGGAGAAAGAGGCATCGCTTCGGGATAGCAAGAGGACTACTAGCTTAATGAAGGAGATGAAAAATGCGCACGAGAGGGCCGGAATTGTCTGGAGAGATGAAATCAAGAAGGCTCACATGGAAGAAGCTAAATTGAAAGAAGATGTGGTCACTTGCAACGCTATTATTGAAGCTCAAAGGAAGATAATTGCCAACCACAATCTGATTGTCGAGGGGCATAATAAAACAATTTCCGATCAAGCCGAGACACTTGAAAATTTCCAAGGGACAATTGTAGAATTATAGGCTCAGGTCGCACAACTCGGTGCCGGCAAAGCTGCTATTGAGATGGAGAAGGCTGCGGTGACAGCAAATTATCTGGTGTTCCAGCATACTTTTGACCAGAAGATGGAGAAACTAGACGCGATGATCCTGAATTTTTACGTCAACTCCACACTGCATCAGGGGAGCCTTTGTTATCTTGGCCCGAAGTTCCCACGCACTCTTACCCTCGTTTGGGAGGAAATACTGTCTCGTTTTGCTGAGAATGGTGACGTATGTTCATATCAGGAGTTGTGGTATGCCTATCTCAATGAGGAATCCAAGAAGGCGCTGCTTGAAGGCCAAGAAATTCTTTGAGTTGAACGGGAGATGGAAACTCCCGAAGCGGCTCTGATAGTTGCCATAGATGTGCCTGCCAAGTCTTTAATCTCTGATGCGGGTGAACCTTCGGGACAGCTCCAGGATCAGCCAATGAGCTCGGGGATCGATGTTGTTCCTCATGTGGTGGAGCCTTCCAAAGAAGGTGAAGGAGATGAGTTCGAGCTTGCCGTTCATGACCCTTCCTCTGGCGCAGGTAACACTCATGCCTCTCCCGAATTTGGGGGCCTCCATCTTACGCCATAGGAGCAAGAGGAGTTTAATGCTTTTCTTTTTTATCTTATAGGTCCATCTACTCTTCCTGTTGGCGCGCCAGTTACTTCGGCGCTTGTGCATGCTGCTATCTTTACATCTTCTGAAATTGTATTTGTTCCTCCTCTTGTCCCTATATCTACACCTAGCTCACAACCGAGACTAGAGGCTGAGAAGATTGAGGCGCTTCATGGCCTGGACGATCCCTCGGCATCCCTAGAAGGTGATACGACTTCCGCTGAGGATAGGAGACACAGACGGAGAAACCATAAAAGACTCCATACGACTTGGTTGCTGTTAAGAAGGAGAGAGTGGAGGCGGTTAAGGCCTCGAAGAGCTCCCGGTAGTTGAGAAAGCGTAAGGGGACGGGAAGCTCTTCTAGAAAACATTTGGAGGAGGGGGAGATCACTATAGAGATACATGTTGACATTACTGGCAGCGCCACCTCTCCCGAAAAGAAGCAGAAGCTGCCAACCAGAGGTGGGAAAGGAAGTGGTGGCCAAAAGCGTTAATTGGCCAGTACAAGGATGGACTGTTTTTTTATATAGTTTGCGGGAAGCTTGACTTGTTGTGTTTCTTTTTAAGTTCTTATGCCCAAGTGCAGAGTCTGCACTTTGTGTTTTGGTTGTAGAGTCTTTAATTTTTCGTTGTTGGCCGCTGTCGTGTAGGTATGGCCCCCACATTTTGATTCTATGTTCATAAGATTTCAAGCAATACATGGTATTTTGACTTTATTTTTGCCTATTTTTTCATATATACTCTATGTGCATGTGTACGTTTCATTTCATACTTTGCTAGTCCCATGGTCATGGCCAAAGTCCTTCATTCGAAGTGATAGAACTGTAATGGAACTTAGGGATTAACAGCACTTAGTGGATTATTGTTTAGAAGTTCACAAAACTTTTGACACTTTACAAAACTGCTTAATCCTGTTTAGAAATCCATAAGGCTTCAACGATTTCCCAAAAGTTGGAAGTTTTGCTTAAGTTGGAAATTTTGCTTAGGAAGTTAAACTTTTGCTTGGGATCCTTGTTGAATTTTGAGATAGGACTTGTGAATTTATTGTTGTTTGGGGTGACAGGGCTTGTAGACTCTTTGCATTTAAGTGATTCTGTCTTCGTATAGATATATGCCCCTTAGTTCACAAGGTTGTTCACTTCAAACAAACTTCGAGTATTCGACGTTTTTGAGCAACGCGAGAAGTTTTAGCTCGAGTGCGCTGCTTCTGGGGTTCCTTGGCACTGTCTATCTCTGGGCAGTGCGAGGAGTTGGAATTTGGGGTTCCTCGGCGTTGCCTATCTCCGGGCATCGTAAGAAACTTGAGTTTGGAGTTCCTTGGCGTCGCCTATCTCCAGGTGATGCGTGAAACTTGAATTTGGAGTTCCTCGGCGTTGCCTATCTCCGGGCAATGCGAGAAACTTGAATTTGGAGTCCCTAGGTGTTGCCTATCTCCGGGCAACGCGAGAAACTTGAGTCTAGAGTCCATCGGCGTTGCCTATCTCTGGGTATTGCAATAAACTTGAATCTGGAGTTTCTCGGCGTTGCCTATCTCCCGGCAATGCGAGAAACTTGAGTTTGGAGACCCTCGGCGTTGCCTATCTCTGGGCAACGCGAGAAACTTGAATCTGGAGTTCCTCGGCGTTGCCTATCTCCAGGCAACGCGAGAAACTTGAATCTGGAGTTCCTCGACGTTGCCTATCTCCGGGCAACGTGATAAACTTGAATCTGGAGTTCCTCGGCGTTGCCTATCTTTGGGCAACCCGAGAAACTTGAGTCTGGAGTTCCTTGGCGTTGCCTATCTCCGGACAATGTGAGAAACTTGAGTCTGGAGTTTCTTGGCACTGCCTATCTCCGGGCAATGCGAGAAACTTGAATCTGGAGTTCCTTTGCGTTGCCTATCTCCGGGCAACGTGAGAAACTTGAATCTGGAGTTCCTCGGCGTGGCCTATCTTTGGGCAACGCGAGAAACTTGAGTTTGTGGCCCTACTGATGCAGCCGGGGCGGCATCATTTTTTAGAGGACCGGGATCGGGTTCTGCCGATCCAACGATTTGAGTCGGTTTACTTCCACCGGCTCGACGGGTAATTATTATGAACACACTTTGGATGATTCAAAAAGCAAACTTTATTAAGAAAAGCATGGCAGATTCTTTGCCTATTTACAACGCCACTGGCATTTCCGGAATAGCTTATTTGCTGAAAATTAGAAAATACATTAAGTTGCTTTTAAATGAAATATCAGCGGAGCAATTCATTGTTCTAGGCTCTGGGAATTACGATCCCATCAACGGTCGTCGACTTGAAGGTCCCGTCACCAAGCTTCTGATGAATGACAAATGATCCTTCCTAATTCGGTCTGAAGGCTCCCGGGACAGGGTAAACTCGCTTGAGCACGAGATCGCCAACTTCGAATGTTTGACTTTGAACTTTGGAGTTGAAGTATCGTGCAACCCTCTTTTGGTGGGCGGCGATTCTCAAATCTGCTTGCTCTCTCTTCTCATCTACCATGTCTAGCGATTTGAGTAGGTGTTGCTCGCTTTTTTTGGATCAAAATTTAGCCTTCGGTGAGAGGGGACTTCTAGTTTGACAGGAATCATCGCCTCTGAACCATACGCCAATGCGAACGGGGTGTGGCCGGTTGCAGCTTTGTGTGTTGTTCTGTAAGCCCATAGTGTGAGTGGAAGCTCATCAACCCAGTTTCCCTTTGCTTTTGTCAGCCTCTTTTTGATGGTGGATTTGATGATCATGTTTATTTCTTCCACTTGTCCGTTTGCCTGCGGATGAGCTACTGCGGATAAGCTCTTTTCAATCCAGAAGCGCTTGTAGAAGTCTTTGAACTCGACGCTTTCGAACTGCGTTCCATTGTTAGTGATGATTTTTTGTGGCACATCAAACCTGCAAATGATGTTTTTATTAATGAAGTTAGTAACTTTCTTTGTGGTTATGGTGACCAGCGGTTCCGCTTCGGCCCATTTTATGAAATAATCTACGACCACAATAGTATATTTGGCTTCTCCTTTTGCCATTAGAAGGACGCCAATCAAATCGATCCCCCATATCGCAAACGGCCACATGCTGACCATTTGCGTCAGTTCTATTGATGGAGTTCTCTTGATTTTTCTTAATCTCTGACAGTGAACGCATCTCCTGGCATGATCTACGGCATCGCGGTTTACTATTAGCTAGAAGTACCCGTACCGAAGAACTTTCTTTGCCAGCGTCTGCCCCCAGTGTGGTCTCCACACTCGCCTTCGTTCACTTCTTCCAGGATTCAGTGTGCTTCATCATCGGTCACACACCTAAGAAGAGGGGTCGAGAATCCCATTCGATAGAGTATTCCGTCTTGTATCATGAATTGCGGCGCCTTCCCGAGTAATTTCTTTTGTTGGTTTCGGTCTGTTGGAAGAGTTCCTGCCAGGAGATAATCTTTTATTGGTGTCATCCATATGTCTAGTTCCACAGTGGTCTTGAAAATCCATTCTACATCCATTTCATTAATGCTTGGATTGGTTAGAGTTTCGATTGGGACCACCCCCAGTGACTGGGCTTCTCCAGAGCTTGCCAACTTTGCCAAGAAGTCTTCCTTAGTGTTTTGTTCCTGTTGTATGTGGGTTATGGTGTAGTGCTCGATGTCGCTCAGCAGCTCTTGCACTTTGGACAGATACGGGGCCAAATTTTCACCGCGCGCTTGATACTCTCCTTTCACTTGACATACAACCAGCTGGGAGTCGCTATATATATAAACGGACTTTATTTTGAGTTCCTTTACGACCTTCAGCCCTACGATCAGTGTTTCGTACTCCGCCTCGTTATTCGTAGCTGGGAACTCCAAACGTAGAGCATAGCTAATGGCTCGCCCCTCGGGGGTTTCGAGCACTACCCCTACACCCGAACAGGAGTTGTTTGATGCTCCATCGACGAAAAGCTTCCATTGTGCGTCCACTTATAGCTAAACTTCCTCTTCATCATCTCTTATTGTGAACTCAGCAATGAAATCGGCCAGCGCTTGCCCATTGATTGCTTTCCTTGGGTGGTAAATGATATCATATTGACTCAATTCTATGTTCAACTTAAGTAATCGTCCGGACGTCTCTGGCCGGTACAAGACCTGTTTTAATGGATGGTTGATTAACACCTTAATCGGATGAGCTTATGGCAACTTTCGGGATGTGATCAAAAGACAATACAGTAGTTTCTCTAGTTTTGGGTAATTCTTCTCAGCTCTGGTGAATCGCTTACTAATGTAGTACACAGGTCGTTGGATTATCGCTTCTTCCCGCATGAGACCCACGCTCAATGCATGTGGGGAAATTTTCAAGTAAACGAATAAGTCTTCTCTATCGACTGGTTTCGATAAGACTGGCGGAGTTTCCATGTGTCGCAGTAGTTCTTCGAAGGCCGTTTGACAAACTTCGCTCCATTCAAAGTTTTTCTTTTCCTTCTTTAGCGCGTCAAAAAATGGTATACACTTGTCTGCGGCTTTTGAAATGAATCGACTTAGTGCTGCGACTTTTCATTCAAGCTTTGAAGTTCTCTCTTATTCTTAGGGGCCTGGACTTCCCGTAGCGTTGTTATTTGCTCCGGATTCGCTTCGATCCCCCATGCACTCACTATGAACCCCAAGAACTTCCCGGAGGCCACCCCAAAGTGACATTTAAGTGGGTTGAGCTTCATTTCGTATTTACGGAGTATCTTGAACATTTCAGCAAGATTATCTAGGTGGTTAGCGGCTACTGGGGATTTGACTAACATATCGTCTACGTAAACTTCCATAGTTTTCCCGATCTAGCGCTTGAACATAGTATTCACTAGTCTTTAATACGTGGCCCCTGCGTTCTTCAGACCAAACGGCATTACTCTATAGCAGTATAATCCTAAATCAGTGATGAAGCTGGTATTTTCTTTATTTGGTTCGTGCATTAGGATCTGGTTATAGCCCAAATACGCATCCATAAATGACAGCAATTCATGTCCCTCCGTTCCATCCACCAATTGATCAATTTTGGGGAGTGGGAAGCTATCCTTTGGACAGGCTTTGTTGAGGTCTGAAAAGTCAATGCAGGTTCGCCATTTTCCATTAGACTCCTTGACTAGTACCGGGTTTGATACCCATTCGGGGTAAGTTGCATCTCAGATGAAGTCGTTGGCCATTAGTTTATCCACCTCTTCTCTCAATGCCTTGGACCGTTCAGGGCCCAAGCTACGCCTTTTTTGTTTGACTGGAGTGAATTTAGGGTCAATGTTAAGGGCATGACAAGAAATTTCGGGCGATACTCCACACAAATCGACATGTATCCAGGCAAATACGTCCAAGTTGGCATGGAGGAATTTGGTCAACTCCGACCGCATCTTGTTTCCAAGCTACGACCCGATTCTTAGGACCCATGTGGGGTCATCCATACTAACTGGGACAGACACCGTTAGCTCTGCCAGTGCCGCCCGATCCTCCCCTGATCTCTTCTTCCTAGGGTCCAAAGCCTTATCGAATCGGCTATGGTCCCCAAGCCAGGGACGGCTCTGTAGTTGCTATTCAGAGGGCTCATGGATGTGGAGAGCTTTCCCCACATCCTTTCTCCTTTCTTCTAGACGCGCAATTTAGCAATATAACATTCTCGAGCAACGCTTTGGTCTCCTTTCACTATTCTGATTTCGTGCTTAGTAAGGAATTTCATCGTGAGGCACCATTGAGCCAAAGCTATCTTGAAGTCGGCTAACACGGGTCGCCCTAGAAATGCATTGTATGCCGACATCTCATCCACAATCATAAAAGTTTGAATGAGGGTGACTCGTCGTTCTCCCTCTCCAAGTTCTATAGGTAGGTCAATGGTTCCCACAGGCTGCTTAGGTTCTCCGGTAAATCCCTGAATCTTCGTTTGGCATGCAGATATGCTTTTCATACCTATCTTCATCTGATCGAAAGTACGTTTAAAAGTATGTTAACCGAGCTTCCACTATCAACCAACACTCGTCGGACAACCGCGGCGGGCCCGATTCCTACTGTTACCACCCTTAGATCAAGAGTTGGAGCCTCAATTCCTTCAGTATCACGGTTGTGAAATACTATATCGTTGCTTAGCACCTTCTGCTGCTTGATCGGAGTTTCACCATCTATTGTCAAACACGATCCTTTCGGGGCATGTTTTAGTGAGCTTGCGTATCTCTCCATCTCCCCCCAACTCCATTGCACAGGATGCGGTTCCCTAGATATTGTTCCGATAATGAGCCTTTGGCCAGTTCGTTTCGACCCTTGGTCACTAGTTCTAGCCTGATTTCCTTGAGAGGTTGAGGGACTATAGTCTAGCTGGGTTTTCGTGGCCCTTTTACATATTATTGAAGCTTGTTGTCGTGGATTAATCCTTCAATGAGGTCCTTAAGGTGGCGGCACTCGTTTGTATTGTGCCCGTGTGTCTCATGGAAGCGGTAGAATTTCCCTGAGCGCTTCTGCTATTATGTTGCCTCCTTTTTGAGGGGTTTCCTGTACTCTTCAGTTTCTTGTGTTGCGAGATAAATATTTTCCGGAGTATCATTCAGGGGGGTATAGTCTCTTGGTCCAAACTCTCTAAACCTTTTATTGCGGCCACCACCATTTTTCTTGTCAAAGTTCTAATTTCCTCTCTTCTGGTTCCCATTCTTCCCTGTGGCCCCTTGGTTATTTCCAAGGTTGCGTGTGTTTTGATTAGCCATCGTGCCATTTTGTTCGGTGTTCGTCTGTTGCACTTCAGCAGCCATTCTTTCAGCTCATGCGTCTCTTCCAACCTCAAGTATTGGCTTGCCTTGCAGTTGAAATCTTTCCTGTTGGTGGGTTGCTTCATCTTGATCCATTTGCCGAACTCCATCTCCGGATGAATAGCGCGGCCTAGGGCCATAAAACCAATGTCTTCATTAGGATTGCTCACCTCTGTCACCGCTATGTTGAATCTGCTTATAAACGATCTCAATGACTCATTGCGCCCTTGAACCAGTCCGGATAGAGACATGACATTCTTCGGTTGTGCGGTATGAAATCTGAACTGGTCGAGGAATTTTGTTGCAAGTTGATCAAAGGTAGAGATAGATCTTGGGGGAAGTCTGGTGAACCACGTGGATACAAAGCCTTCTAGAAAAATGGGAAAACATCGGCAGCGTACGGCTTCCGGAGCATTGGCTCCATCCATATACCAACTATGTTTGTACAAATGAGGTTTTGAATCCTTAGTTCCATCGTAGGAGGGAATGGTTGGCATGGTGAATTTGTTTGGGTATCTTTCATTCAAGATCTCATCGGTAAAAGGGGTCCAACTTAGGGTAGATCCCCACTCATCATCCATTTGACTCTTACTCTCATCCATCAACTACTTAACCATGTCTGTTATATATGCCTCTGATGTCCGGTGGTCCTGGGGGCGGCAGTCAGCCACTGCGCCAAGTGTTTGGTTCAACAAACGATCTTGGCGCGTGGGTTGATGCCTAGGCTCTTCTGTCTTTGGGAGAACCATTCCCGCAAGACCCAGTTGGCTTGCATTTGGCCTAACCGGGGCAGTCTGGATGTTTCTAACGTCATCAAATGCATTGGTATCCTCCTCAACCTGATCACCTTGTTCTCCGCCTTCCAAATCGGAGAGGTTCACAACCACATCCTCCAGTGGGATTTTATCCCCTTGATTCAAATTCAAATTTGGTTGTCTTGCATCAAGTGGGGTATTCTCATTTTCCACTAAGTTACACCCCGTGTTTACCCTTCTCAACGGCTGCTTTTCGTTTCTCCTATGCAAGCCGGAAACAAAGGATTTTTCCTGCTCTATGGCGGTAGCTATTTCAGGGATGATTCTTTGAGCGGGGTTTGATTGTAGAGTTATCAGAGCATTGAGCTTTTTCATTAGAGCCTTTTGACTATCTTCCATTCTTTGGTTGATTTCTTCAGCCATTATATTCAACTCATCCCTGGTAACAACTTCATGCTGACTAGAGGACCCTGGTGCTTGATTCCCTAAGTTAGAAGCATTCACTTCAGTCTGTTGGATGCTAACACCTTCCGCGGCTATTGCTGCGCCTATGGACCATCCAAAAGCAGTCCTTCTCCTTCCGGGAGCCATTGAATTTTAAAGCAATAAGATCATTAAGCAAAGATTGGAGATCTAACTTCTGGATCTATGCAATCCAAAGTAGATAGCTAAATCTGGATTATGGGTTGAAAGTGGAGATCTAACTTCTGGACCTATGCAATCCAAAGTAGATAGCTAGATCTAGATCCTGGGTTGAATGTTCTCAGTGAAAGCACCAAAATGTGGACCTAAGAAATGGACCAACACCCTGGTTTGGTTTTGAAAGCGCCAGCCCTTTTTTTATAGAGCAATATCACAGATCACAGATATAGGAAAGAAACAGTAAAAGAAAATAGGCAGAGGATTTTTATAGTGGTTCGGCTGTTAACAAAGCCTACGTTCACTTTATAGTTTTATTATAAGCTGATTGCTATTACAAAAGCTGTTTGATTACAAGGCTTTGGCTAATTCCTAGCTAGATTGGATCTCTAGAGTTAGAATCCACTGGAGAATCACGGTGTATTCCTTCTGAGATCGTTGTGAGGGAGGTTGGAAGTGAAGAATAATCCTAGCAGAGCTTCAGCAATCGGATTTTAGAAGAAGATCCCCTTTGTGTTGCAGGTGGCACGCTATTTATAGAGGTTGGAGGGTTTCTAGGCCAGACCCGTCATTGTCAGCTCCCAGATCGACTACAGGCGACCTAGGAGATTTTGGTTGGCGAAATGAGCCAACACCATGGGTCGCTGGCGACCCATGGTGTTTGGGTCGCTGACGACCCATGATCCATGGGTCGCAGGTGACCCATGGGCCATGGGTCGCTAGCGACCCATAGACTTAGCTTATTTCGCCGATCGAGTTCCGCCTCCTTTCTTCGTATTCCATAATCTTGCTTGTTCGCGGTTTTGACGAAGTGCATGGGTTGCTGATGATCCGACCATAGAGGACTATCCTGGACTCCAAAATTGGAGATGTTTTCTCAGGCATTCATCGTTGTCGCCACGTGTTGATGGCAAGTCACTAGCTGTTTACGTTCAAACACCTGTTGGGCTACAAGGATGCTGGTCTCTTGGCTTCGCCTTAACCGTATAGCTTGGCCCTTGTCGAACTCTAGCCGTAACTTCTCGGGTTAGTCCTTGGATCATCCTACCGGCTTAAGGTCATCTCGTTTTCTATTGGTATTTGCTGGGTTAAAAACCCGGATAACTAAAGTAAACAAACAAATATATGTTTTTCTTTTTCTTTTAAAGATCAGATTCCATTCAATTTAAGTAAATAAAAATTTCTAATTGAATTTACTTTTCCATTAAGTCAATAATATTATATAATAAACGCATTGCTTATATAAATATTATTTATATATTTTTTTAACTTATTTAAATTCAATTATCATATTTTTTACAATTTTAATCCTTTTATTTAAACAATTACGAAGCTATTTTATCAAATAAATTTCCCCCAAATTTCAATTTAACTAAATTACTATTATTTACTTAATTAATTGCCACTAAAAAAAGGGTTGTTACATTAACCATATACTGTGCACCTGCATCCACAATGGTTAAAACATAACACAATGTGATGATATGCAATTATACAATATATCCTGGATTTCCTATCTCCATTCATCTGACTATTTGTCTCAATTTATAGTTTCTAAGGTCACTACTAATCTATTAGTTTTCATGGGCTGACTAATAACCTATTCCAAGCTTATGGTCTATCTGTCTTGTTTCATAGTTTTCATGGGATTACTAAGAACCTATTGGTCTCTACAATAACATCATCCAATCATAGTTTTCTTGGGCTGACTATGATCCTATTGGAATCTCCGATAACATTTCTCAAGTCATAGTTTTCATGGGCTAACTATGAACCTATTAATCTTGGTCAATAACATTCTCCGGACATAGTTTTCATAGGATCACTAAGAACCTATTGGCCCATGCAGGTAACATTTCTCATAACATAGTTTTTATGGGCTTACTACAAACCTGTCTACTCAATGATATTTGATCAGTTATGGGCATCCTGTATTCTGGTCTACCTGACCCTCTGGATGCAATTCTACTCATTTAGGAGTTTATTCAATCTATGTTCACTATAGGGTCAACCTAATGGTTATTCTACCCTAAACACACAATGGTGTGATTATGGTTTATAAGCAAACTGAACATGTTAATAATAACTTTCATATTAACTGATCAATTGCATACAATAAAATAAACATATATTGTTTAGGTCCTCTTAATCATTTTCTAAATGAAATGTGGTTAAGTCCCTTTACCCCTCATTGTATCAACGAAAACCTCCTTTTATAATTTCAATTCAATTGCCTTTTCACAAACCATTTTTAAATTGCCATGTATTCACCTTTAAAAATAAGATTGGGTTCATTTCCTTTGAAATCAAAGGCTTCCGCAAGCATCCCCTCAGAGTCATTACGGCACCATGGTTTCGTCGCTATCCATATTGGCTTCATTGAGCATTCAGGCCCTCCACCCTTCTTTTTCAAATTGATAGTTTTAAAATGGGCGGCACAACTCCTTTCGTCACTCTAAGAAAGTGGCAAGACCCCCTTTCGTCACCGTTGCTTAAGCAATGCTGAGGGCTGCTTTCATTTCTATTAGAGTGATGAGGAAGGACCAAGTCATTACCATTGATTGGTGTGACTTAACCCTTCCTCCTTTACTGGCTTACAAACATACAGAGGTACCCCTTCGACGTTATCTACTAGAGTAGAAGGAGCCTTCTGACAACGTTGAAGTTAAGTGTTTCGGAAATAATGAAGTGAGGAGGAGGGTCCCTTTCATCAATATCAATTAGTGTGGAAGGTCCCTTCCATCTTCAATTTAAAGTGTGGTGACGTGGTGATCATGATAGAGCCATAGTGCAACACAATACGATCTCTCCACCCTAAACTAAAGCAGAAGGACCCTTTGAAGACAACGAAAGCGGCATGGAAATGGCACTATCGTAATTAACATAAAAA
This sequence comes from Allium fistulosum, assembly GCA_030737815.1. NCBI lineage: Eukaryota > Viridiplantae > Streptophyta > Magnoliopsida > Asparagales > Amaryllidaceae > Allium > Allium fistulosum. Next base: position 788,515,349 of record CM060902.1, on the reverse strand, counting down.
CTGATTTTTAACTAGATAAAGCAATTTTTTTTCACCTAACTCTATGTATTTGTCAAAATGGGATTGGTTGAGAACAATTTTATACTTTCTTTTCAGAAATGCTGCTACACTTTGCTTCCCAAAGTAAAATACATTTGAAAAACACTAATTTAAACTATTTCTTAATTAAATCAATTAAATTCTCACTTTTCCTTTTAAATTCAAATCTCTTCCAAATTAATCGAGAAAAATCCCAAAAATTCATATAAATTCTAAAATAATAATTTCTCCATCGTATAAAATTTCCCAACCTGAAAACTTTAATTTAATTGCCTAATTAAATTTTTAACCCAAATTAAACCTTATCTTCATTCAAAACTAATGATAAAATTTCCTTACCTTAGAAGGTTATAAAAATTAACACCCATCTCCAAAACATTTTTACATAACATAATCAAAAACCATAGCATTTGGAAATCATTATACATGGTTTTACCTTTAAAACCGAACTAATACCCCCCTTAAAATTTCCTATGATTTACCTAAATCATAACGTGGCACTTTAAATTAAAACATATCATCATCAATAATCCAATAATCGGCTTTAAACCTTAAACCCAAATCATAACATTTAGAATAACCAATATAAGATGGTATATATCATTACTCACCTTGTTTGGATAAGGAACTTGAGATTTGTTCTTGCTTTGATCTTCTAAATCTTTATTTTTACTCCTTAGATGATTTCGTGCTCTTCTTTTTCACTAGGGTTATGGTCGGCCTTGCTTCTTCTTGGCTTGTTTTAATTTTATGAATAATGTGAATGAGAATGAGGTAAGGATTTAGGGGTTATGGGGTTCGGCTATTCCCATATTGACATTGCCTTATTCTCTGAAGTATTTACCTTATAAACCATTCTTATAGATTCATTTAGTTAAGGCCCAACCCTAATTAGCTTTCAAATCTCAATTTCCTTATCACACTAGACTCCACATTATTCTATTTAATTTATCTAATTAAATCTCCTAAATAATGCTGATCAAAATTAGGGGTATTACAAAAGATAAACCCAAAGGATGCCATTTCCAAAAGGGAGTAAAGGGTAGCACCGCCAAGTAAATGAAACTGCGCCATCACCTCATTAGCGACTACATCGTAACCCTCAGGATCTACACCGACACCTTGTACACAAGCTTCGTCATCGTCAACTAAGGAACTATACCAGCGCCCAAAGCAGACCGTGCTGACTCTTCAAAAGGTAGATCATGCCCAATTTCAAGCCGTGTTTATGTTGCCATATTCCATGTCAACTACGACACTACCTACGAGTAAAGCATAGCTTCCGGATCAAACTCAGAAGTTAATCCTTAATGTCATAATTCAAATCTTCCGCCTAACTTCAAATTCATAGTTCCCTCCTTTATCCAAATCTTCCTGCCTAAAGAACCACTTATACCTTCAGCCACATTAGCAATTTGTGCATAAATCAACAAACAGTGTGATGACTGACAAGTGAAAGGATCCAATGGTGGAGAAGAAAAGCTGGATTAGTGAATTAGCAATCCGCATGATGTCATGGTACCATAAATAAGAAGGTACTATAGCAGAGAAATGGACTTTTGAAAATTTCTCTAAATTTCATACTAAACATACTTGTACTCTTTACTATTAAAAGGTTTGTACCAACAAGAAGGATATAAGAAAAGCATTGATCCATAGACGTAGGATTTCTTGAAATCTAAACCATGTAAATCTCTGTGCCCTTTACTTTTTCTGTACTTTTTATTTTTTATTTTCAGTACAAGATTCTCTTTAATCTTACTTAAATTGGCTGTAAGTTGAACTTGACATTTTAACAAAGAGTTAAAGTGAAACTAAGAAATTTATAAGCATACATTAGCATAATTACTACCCTTAAGATGAATTTAATACTACTTAAATTTGTTAATTCACAGTTACGAAAGTGTTTGACATCGTAATTTCCTCATAACTAGTTTGGTGTTGTGAGACGAAAAATCTCACCAACAAACATGATCATAAAGCTCATTTAACAATAGTGTTAGAGATTTTGAGGCAGTATCATCTCGAAGATAAGATTTTACAATGTCACTTTTGGGAAATATAAGTAAAAAATATAGGTTATATAATTTTTGAAGATGGAATATCACTTGATTCATAAAAAATAAAGCTATTAACGATTGGAAGAGATTGAATGCATGACCAAAATAAGAAGTTTTTGGGCTTAGCTAACTATTAGGGAAGATTTATCTAACACTTCTCTCAAATAGCATCTGTTAACTGGGTTTTTAACCAAGCATATTTCAATCGAAAGTTAGAAAGTCAAGACGAAGATGAAACAACTCAAGAACTTGGGAACACACACAGAAGAGTAAGACGGAACTCAAAAAATTACAAATCCAAAGGAGAAAAGGAAACCTCTCGGTACTGAGAGGTCCTCTCAATACCAAGAGCTTTCTATTGCACTTTGGACCTATCATCCACTTGTGTACTAGTTCAAGCAGTTTCTTCAAGTGCTTTTCTCAAAGAAGAGATGAGCAATTCTAAGGATAGATGAGAAGAAAGCAAAGAAAGTAGGATAATACAAATGTTATCAAAGGAATCATCAGGATTGACTCAATGTCTATGGAGAAGAGTTTGGAATACATCAAATCGAAGATAGGAGAGCCAGACAAGTGAAAAGTATAAGTTTACACCAAGAGAAATCTCTCGATACCAAGAGGAACCTCTCGGTACCGAGAGGTCTTTTATAGACCTAGGCCCGACGGGCTCTCCTATGGGCTTCTAGGCTTACATCCGAACTTTATTCAACTCGATCCAATAGGCCGGCAGAGTAGTTGCTCTATAGATATCAACCTTATAGCAATGAAAAAAGGATCTATGACTCAAGCTCTTCTTTATCTCCTATTCTCCCTCACAATAGTCACCTAGGCAGATACTTTTGGCAATTCTACGCTTAAGAATCGGCCAACCCTTTGTACTAGTGACTTTAACCTCTCTCTCTCTAATTCTCTATCAAATCCATAATCAATAAAAATACAAAGTGGATGTAGGCCAGGAATTTCCATCACTATAAAAATATTGTGCCTTCCTATTTTTCTACTCTTTTTTCACTTTTTTACTAGATCTAATCTTACAACGGGTCATATTTAGGTGTTGAGCCACTTTTGGCATCAATATTTTGGTGCTTTCATTGAGAAATCTAGCTCAGGGTTAGATCTAGCTTGCTATTTTGGATTTGAAGATGTCCAGTGGTTAGATCCAGAAGTTTTGCTTGAAGAATTTGGAAGTTTGCTATTTGAAGTCAATGGCGACTAGAAAATCCAATAAATCCATAGGAGTAGTGGTTAGTGGTGATAAGGGAAATGCTCACAAAGTGTAAGTTAGTAATCAACAAGAAATACCAAGATCATCTGCATAACAGAAAGTGGTTACTAGAGGTGAGCTTGATAGGATGCTACAAGAATTAAACAAAAAGATGGTGGATAGTTATAAAGTCTTGATCAAAAAGATGGAAGCTCTGCTAACCTAGCAACCATAAAGGACTAGAAGTAACAGAAGAGAAGCTTCTCCCTCCAGATCTAAAGAAGAGAATTCATTCGTTTCTCAGAACAGGCGAAAGGAAAAAGGAAAATAGAAGGAAGTAGTTGCTGGAATCATAGAAGAAGTTGCAAGAAGAAGCAGACTGCTCCCCCCGTAAGAAAACAGCTCGGTACTGAGCGGATTTCTCTCAGTACCGTTAGGAATTTAGGAGATCAAGGGGGATATGGAGTTGATGCTATGGAAGTTTTAGACTCTAAAGACGACCTACGGATGGAAAATGATGATTTTGAGCTGGATGTTGAGCTAACGGAGACAGACTTCAAACAACCGCAGCTGAAACAACTATATTCCAATGGAATACCGCAGGAGTGGTTCTCCCAGAGACTGGAGAACCTAGATGTCAACAGGAAAGTCGAGATCATTTGCAGAGCCAAACACTCGGTGCAGCCCCTAGTAGTTATCCTATGGAGTACCGTGCCAATGAGGAATACATAGCTGACATGGTTAAGTGGTTGGTTGAGAAAAGCAAAGGTAGGAAGAGTGAGGATTGGGGTTCCGCACCAAGCAGAACTCCATTCACAGAGAACATTCTAAGAGAAAAGTATCCCAGGAAGTTTACGATGCCTACTATGCCATCGTACAACGGAACAACCAATCCTAGATAACATTTTCCCAAAAATGAATGGCACATGGACGGTGCTAGGGCAATGGATGTTGTTCGATGTAGATGCTTTCCCATCTTCTTAGAAAGAGTTGCATTGATGTGGTTCACTAGGATCGCACCGAGATCCATATCAACTTTTGATGAGATGGCTAGGGAATTTATAGAGTATTTTCGACTGCATGTTGCACGACCCAAAGATGGATGTCCTTGTCGGGCTTCTCTCAAGGGTCTAAGGAGTCGTGGAAAGGTTTCTTGAATCAGTTTAATGTTGCTGTTATGGAAGTAAGTAATATGAAGGAGGATTTGGTATTTATGGCATTGGTCCGAGGCATTCACCATACATGGATTTCGGTAGATGGCTAAAGATGAAGCAACCTATAACCATGGAGGAGTTCCATCAGAAATCCAATCAGTTTCTGCACTTGGAAGAAGCAAGTTTAGCTTCAAGCAACACCGATGATGGACAGTCGAAGGAGTTTAACTAGAGCAACGTAGCTGGAAAGCAATCTGAAGATAGCACTGGTAATGTGGTAACTAATGTTGGAAACTCTAGAAACCAAAAGAAACGAAATCAAGGTCCCGACGGTAAGCGTAACGATAACATGAAACGTCCGAGGAATTTGAAACTGAAATATTACACTCCTTTGAACGATACATTGGAAAACATATACCTAGCCACAAGTATGGAACGGTATACAAAGCCACCCAGAAGGGAGGCAACCAAGCAGGAAAGGTGTTGTGGAAAGTTCTGTTATTTCCATGAAACCCATGGACACAACACGAACGAGTGCCGACATTTGAGTGATCTCATCGAAGAACAGATAAGGAAAAATAAGCTCCAACGGTATGTAAAAGAACCACGGGAAGGTGCTCAAGTACTAAGACTCCTGGGGCTGCCTGCCCAAGTGAATCAATCTGGACCAAGTAGAGAAGGGCCCAGACGAAACAATGAAGAATTGGTTATCAATACCATAACCGGAGGTCCCCAACCAGTTGAGAAAAGCTAAAGGGAAATGGAATGGTATGCAAGCTCACTGAGGCATATACTGCAGAAGTGCGGCTTTGCTGCAAAAGATAGAGCTCTGGCTAAGCAGCAAAGGATGATAATTGATGATATCGAATTTAGAAATAGAAATGCCGACGGAGCCGAAGCGCCAACTTTCGACCCCTTGGTGGTAGCAGTTGGAATCGGACCAACAACTGTACGTCGAGTCTTAGTAGACACTGAGAGTTTGGTGAATATACTTTTCAGGGGAACATTTGATCAAATGAAGATCAACATAAAGGAGGTTACAACTTGTAAAACCAAGATTCAAGGATTTACGGGAGAAGCAAAACAACCGATCGAAACGATCGATTTGCCTGTGGAATTAGGTGAAGGAGATCGCATGATAGTCTAAATTCAGAAGTTCATTATCGTAGACAAATACTTGGCATACAACGCATTCTTAGACAGACCGGCTCTGGTTGATTTCAAAATAGCACTGACGCCTTGGTGATGAAATTCCCGTGGAAAATGGGGTCGAAGTAGTGAAAGGTAACCAGAGCGCTGGAAGAGAATGCTGCATCGCAGAACTCAGAGAAGCAAAGCAGCGTGAGAAAGGCAAGAATATGGAGAAAACTCTCTTCATTCAGGACTCGCAAGCATAGCAATTAAAGTCTGGACCCAGGATCGGGAACCATAACTGGTTTAACAAGGTTGTGGTTCCTATGAAGCAGTCAAGGGATGGGCGACCAGCACTGGCTGAGCTGACAGTGGATGTTCTGATCGACATGGATGATCCTACTCGGGTCTAGAAGATTGGATATCAGCTCAATGATAATTTAAGAAAGGAGTTGGTGAACTTCCTCAGAGGAAACTTGGATGTTTTTTCTTGGACACATTCGGATATGTGTGAGATATCATCGGAGATAGCATGTCATGCACTAAATATTGACCCAAAGTTCACACCAGTAAATAGAAAAGGCACAGTCTGGGTTCAGAGCGATCCATTGAATTAAAGGAAGAAGTGGATAGGCTATTGGCAAATGACTTTATCTGTGGCACTTTGTACCCTTGGTTCCAATATCGTTTTGGTCAAGAAGTCAAATGGGAAATGACGAAAATGTACCGCTTACTCAGATTTGAATAAGGCATTCCCAAATGATAACTTTTCTTTGCCCAGGATTTACAAACTGGTCAATGGAACTGCAGGACATGAGTTGCCCTTCTTTATTGACACTTATTCAGGCCATAACCAGATTCCAATGCATACACTAGATCGGGAGAATGCTAGCTTTATAACGGATTTGGGATTACACTGCTATCGAGTAATGTCGTTCGGTTTGAAGTACACTGGAGCCACATACTAGAGATTGGTAAATTCTATGTTCAAGAATCAAATCGGATGGATAATGGAAGTATACGTAGATAACATGCTTGTGAAATCACGAGTGTGACAGAACCATCTGGATGACCTTTCAGAAATGTTTGAAGTTTTACGGAAATACAGAATGAAGCTAAATCCATCAAAATGTTCTTTTGGAGTAGCATCAGGAAAATTTATGGGACTTATTATCAATGCACGGGGCATCGGGGCCAATCCGGAGTAGGTGGACGCCTTAAGGAATGTAATTGCCCCAACTAAAAAGATGGAGCTTCAGAGCTTGAATGGAAAGATTGTTGCTTTGAGTCAGTTCATCTCAAGGGCGACAGATAGGTGTATACCCTTCTTCGATGCCCTCAAGAAGGGTAAGAAAAACTTTGAATAGAATTAAGATTGCCAGAACGCCTTCAAAGAATTATTAAGGCACATGGAAGCGCCACCGATCTTATCCAAACCGCTGGACAGGAAGGATTTATTTGTTACTTAATAGTGTCTGCTCACACGCTAAGTGCAGCATTAGTTCATAAGGAGGTAAGGATTCAAAGACCGGCATACTATAGCAGCAAGCGGTTCAATAGAGCTGGAAAAAACTACCCAAAGCCGGAGAAACACGCATATTGCATGTCGATTGCATCAAGGAAGTTATGAACGTATTTCCAGGCTCATCCGATCAAGGTATTGACAGATCAGCCTTTGAAGTAGGTATTGTATCGACCCAAGACCTCAAGAAGGTTACTAAAATGGAATATTGAATTGAGCCAGTACGATATTACCTACCATCCGAAGATAGCGATAAACGGGAAGGAATTGGCAGACTTCATCGTCGAGTTTACCATGCATGATAGTGAAAAGGAAGAGGATGTTGCAGTCATAGCTCCTCATTGGAAATTATTTGTCGACGGCGCTTCAAACAAATATAGCTCGGGGAAGGAGCAATATTTGAAATGCCAGAAGGATGGTCAATCTGTTACGCATTGAAGCTGGAATTCCTTACAACTAATAACGAAGCCGAGTATGAGGCGTTGATAGTAGGATTGAGGATAGCCAAAGAACTGGGAATAAAAATGCTGCACATATTTAGCAGTTCCCAGCTGGTGGTTTGCCAAATCAAGAAGGAGTATCAGGCCAAGGGTGCAAGACTAGTCCCTTACCTATCAAAAGCATTGGATCTGCTTGAGGACATAGAGCATTATACGATAGCACACATCCTTAGAGAGGAAAACATGAAGGCTAATTCATTAGCTAGTTAGCTCACTCTAAGGAAGCACGGCTAATGGGATTGGTTCCGGTGGAAGTTTTAACAGCTCTAAGCATCAATCAGATGGACGTCTACTGGATTCTAGAGACCGCAAAAGAGGATGAGTCATAGATGACCCCAATCAAAGGCTATTTAGTCAACGAAACTCTCTCGAGAGACAGGAATGGATGGAAGAAACTCCTTCGGAAAGTGTCGTGATTTGTGATGCAAGATGGAGTATTGTATAGGAGAGGATTCTCTACGCCCCTGCTTCGGTATGTAACCAAGGATGAGGCTAGGAAGGTCCTCATGGAAATCCATAAGGGCAGCTATGGTGATTACATCGGGGGCGGACTTTGGTAAAGAGGGTACTTCGCTATGGATATTTCTGACCGACAATAAACCAGGATGCTACCGACTACACCAAACGATATGACCAATGCTAGAGATTTGCGGAGATTCCAAGAACCATCGATGGAACTTACGCAAATGGTCAGTCCATGGCCATTCGCAAATTGGGGAATCGACATCATCGATGTGCTACCAATAGCAAAGGGAGGAGCCAAATATACTACCATCGTAGTGGGTTACTTTACGAAATGGGCTGAAGCGAAGCTGCTTTCCACGATTACAATGAAAAAAGTAATCAATTTTGTGACGAAGAATATTATTTGCAGGTTCGGAGTACCTTAGAAGATCATCACAGACAACAGAACTCAGTTCGAGAGCGTAGAATTCAAGGATTTCTACCACCGATATAGAATTGAGAAGTGCTTCTCCGCAATGGGGCATCCACAAGCGAATGGACAAGTGAAGGTAGTGAAAACAATCATCAAATCCACCTTGAAGAAGCAGTTGACTGGAGCTAAAGGCAACTGGGTTGATGAGCTTCCACTAGCACCGTGGGCTTATAAAATGACACATAAGTCAGCAACTGGACAGTCGCCATTCGCTTTGGCATATGGATTGGAAGCAGTGGTCGCGATAGAACTGGAAGTCCCTTCTCATCGTAAAAGGCCTTTCGACCCGAAGGTGAAAGAAGAGCTTCTGCTTGAGTCTCTCGACTTGGTTAATGAGAAAAGGGAAGAAGCAGAGTTAAGGGTTGCCGCCCACCAGAAAAGGGTAGCGCGATACTTTAACACCGAGGTTCGCAACCGCACCTTTGAGGTAGGAGATCTTGTTCTGAAACGAGTTCTCCCATGTATGCGAGCTCTTGGTCTGAATCGGAATGGACCCTACGCGATCGATCGGAAGCTTAGAGTCGGAACATTTAAGCTAGTAACTATTGATGGAATCCCTATCTCGTGTGCATGGAACAACGATATGCTTCGACACTACTACACTTAGTTTCTTTTTATTTGTTTTTGCAAATAAGCCACCCAAGGACACCTAGGGCAATGAAATAAGGCAGGACTTGCCACTTCTTTCATTTACAAATAAAATTAGCTTCTTGAACTAATGGAACTGTGTTCTCGAAAGCAAAAACCCCCATGTTGCGCAATTAGCAGTACAATCGGGGACATACTCTTTCGGCCTTGGATAATGGACAGGGAGTATGTTCCTAAGGGCCGATCGGATAATTTGGGTTAACCTTCAAGAATTTGTCGTTGCCTGAAGATAGGCGATGACGAAAAGATTTTCCCATTCACTAACCTTCAGGAATTCGTCGTTGCCTAGAGATAGGCAATGACGAGAAGGTTTTCCCATTAACTCCCAATCTTCAGGAACTCTCCCTTACCCGAAGATAGGCGACGACGAGAAGGTTTTCCCATTCACTTCAACCCTCCGGAATTCATCATTGCTCGGAGATAGGCAACGACGAGAAGGTTTGAAAACCCGTAACCTTCTAGAACCTGGCGCTGGCCGGAGAAAGGCGGCATTAAGAAGGCAAAACTCCCAACCTTTATAAATTCATCGTTGTCCGAAGATAGACGACAACGAGAAGGTTTCCCTACTCAATTAACCTTCAAGAATTCGCCATTGACCGAAGACAGCGACGACGAGAAGTTTTTCCCATTTGCTTCAACCCTTAGGAATTTGTCATTGCTCAGAGATAGGCGACGATGAGAAGGTTTAAAAATCTATAACCTTTTGGATCCTAGCGCTACCCGAGGATTGGCGATGTCAGGAAGGACAACTTTTTAAGGACCGATCGAATAATTCAGCCCAGCTCACCAGGAAATAGCTAAGGGATCGATTGGATAAATCGATCCCGGTTTGCAAAGGTTTGCCATTTCCCAGAGACAGGCAATGTCAAGGAGAAAATCTCAGGATCAGAATATCAACGTACTAGTTTTGGGAGATAGAAACTAGTGCGCAGCTAGATTCTCGACTTCTGTCATCGGTTATTTGATTATTGCTCGGAAATAGGCAGCTTCAAGAAAGGAAACTTGGAATTGGACAGTTTTGCGCTAGTTTTTGGAGATTGAAACAAGTGTCTAATAGGACTTCAATGATAGCACTGGCAACCGGGCGGGACACACTCGGTCAAGGATAAGCAAGGATGGCGTAAAGAATCGAGAGCAAGCACTATCAGGCTTTCCCAATCTATGATCAGGATAGGTAAAGCACACTTGGACTGGGGGTAATCAGACAATTTGCTCCATGGTATTACTATCCCGTCAATGTCCAGATTCTAGCGTTTAGGATGATAAATCCCGTGAAAAAGGAGAAACACACAACGAAGTCAAATGAAAAGAAAGACGAATATCTTAATTATTGCTCCTCGATAATTAGGAGCAGCGCAGACCCGGGATTATTCACTTTTACCAATTGGTCGGAAGAAACTTGACCAAAAATAACCATGGAAGTGGTTATGTGATGGTTCTGATTCGCCAAACAGAGCACTTTGGCAGTTATAAACAGGGCCAAAATCAAAATACAACCTAAGCAATTGCTGAAATATTATCTATATTCATAGAGTTGCAGTAAATAAGCACATTGCATAGAAATAAACATATATAATTATGGTACAAGCAATTATATTATATCCATAGGCAGTTATATTATATCCACTGGCAGTTATATATAAACAGTACACAATACATAAGGTGCGGAAAAGTAAAGCAGAACAGATATTACCAGACAAAAGGAAATATTTCTACTACTCTATCCTTTATGTACAAAACACTATGGGGGCTGCTTTCTCACAAACACGACATATATGACATAAAGGAAAACCAAAGTACAGACTCGACAATGCAAAAACGAAAACAAGCTACCACACAGACAAGCACCCTCTACTTCTTCTCCTTCTTACCACCAGGACGTTGTCTGTGCCTCTTCTCATCTCTAATCACACCCTCTAGCGGGGTCTCACCACCCGTCCTGCTATAGGGGTCATCAGATTTGTTGCCATGAGCTTTAGCAGGCTTAGTCTTGGGGGGTTTGATCTTGATTGGGGGATCTTGAATGTGGGGCTTGTAGGAGTCGAAGATGCGGGCTTCATAGTATGAAGCTCAGACGTCACATTGATTTTTTTGAAATCAGCCTTCAACCTCTTTGCCATGGTGATAGGGTCAGTCGAGTCTGAAGCATTGACAATAGTGATGTCTTCTTCTTAGGACACAAAAATGTCCTCCATCCCTTCCAAGGCCTCGGACTTCTGGGAATCAGAAAAGACCCAGAACTGGAAGGCAGGACAAAAGCAACAAGTCCCGTAGAAAAAAAAGTTGATGCAATGAAGATTGTTTCTGTTCCCAACCCCTGAGTAGGTAGTGGCGAAGGAGGAAGGTGCGGTTGACCTACAATTTGGCAAAAAGAATGATAAATTTTAATGACTGATTTACAAGAGAACTGAAGCTTCTCACAGACTGGTGAAACAAGAAATATACCCGAGCTTGGGCTTCGATCCTTGAAAGAAATCGTGGATTCTCCCTCTTTAGTCTCGTGCTCCTCCGTTTGACCCATAGAGGAAGGAATGTAGAGCTCATAAGAAGTATTGATGTAGAAGTTGGAGTCACATGGGCAGTTTTGGAGCTAACCCCTATGGATGCAGGAACCGTCACTGCAGGCTCTCCAGACTTTGGAGTAAATAATTCATGCTGACCCGTCAAACTTGGGCCAGCGAGAGCTTTGGCAGTAGCAATAGCAGCAAGGGTGACCTTTCCCTCTGCAAGTTTTTGTATGTCCTCGGTATCGAGGTACTCAACAATGAGCTCTTCCTCAGAGAGGTTGTCTACGGACTTCGCATGTCGTCGTAACACTTCTTTCCAGGCATCAAAAAGAGTTTCGGGATAGGGGCATTTCACCAGAAGGACAAACTTTGCAGTCCAATTAGTTTTTAGGACACACATTCAAAAAAATTACTTTCAAGGCCAAAGTCAACAGAATAATTACTTTCAAGGACAAAGTCAGCAGTCCAATTACTTTTAAGGACATAATTTCATAGGTTTTTAGGCCCTATAAACTAATTATTTTACATTTTGTCCTTGAAAGTAATTATTTCAGTTGTGTGTCCTAGAAACTAATTCCACTTACTAAAGAGGCCCTTGTGGCTAATTTCCACTTCGGGATATGTATCTCCCATCCACTTTAGATTCTTATACATGAAGATGTTGGGGTAGAAGTATTGGAGGTTCATGTTCAGCTCTTATCTCTCTTGAGCCTTCTCCTCCTGAATATCCTTAACCTCTACCTGGACAACCGCGAGCTCGATTTCTGAACTGAGCTTTTCATTTGACAACAGTTCCAAGCCCTTAACAAGCTTGCTATTCTCTTCCCGGAGCTTCTGTAGTTCAGCAACCTGCTCATTGATAGTCTTATCCTTTTCAATAAGAGCCAGGTCCCTCTCGGTGACTTTTTTTCAGCTCAGCACCTTCTTCATGTGCAATTTTTCAGATTACTCTGTATCACGGGATCTTAACGACGTTCGTGAACCAACTTCATTTCCTCCCTCAAACTATCAAAGCTGTCTTGAGTGTTAAGGGATGCGTCCCTCTCTCTCGTAACTTTCATAAGTCCTCCTCCCATTCCTTGATGATTCTCTCGAATGTCTCCTTCTCGAAATCGAAGGACTTGATGTTTGTATAATTAATTTCGTTGACTCTGGCAAGGGCATAGCAAAATCGTTTCCATGCATACCCTCGGTCGATATGCTTTTGGATACTCCGGGCATCTCTGTCCGAAACTTCTTTTGGGATATTCTTAATATCCTACTCAAACATAATACCATGTAGAAAGAGATTTGGAAATGCAGGCTATAGGCATGGTAGGCCAAAAGGAAGAGGAGTAGTAGAAGTAGAGACCCTTTTGGAACGAGAAGCTATGGCAGTCAAAGACTGAAAAGCAGAAACTTGCTGCTGAGAGGAGCTTTGTGGTTCGGTGCATGGTGGAACGATGCCAGAAGAAGTGTCATGGCGGTCAGATGGCACCCTTAATCATTTTATGGGATCGCCTGACAAGTCATCTTTGGCGTCCCTTTCTCTCTCTCTCTCTCTCTCTCTCTCTCTTTCACTCTCCCTGTCAGCCTTGCGAATATCCTCCGCCTCACGATCTTTCCTCCTCCACATGTCCTCCTTGTCTCATGGAGATTCTAATAACCGAAGCGAGGCAAATGAGGATCAGGAGTTTGACCCTTAAAATCGCTAGCTTTACACGAGAGACTCTAATACCTATCACGGCCCATGGAACCTGAAACAAGAAGAAAAATGGTATAGTGTCAGAATTTTAGAACATGAATGAATGCAAGAATGCATGTCCGTGATCCTAGTGATGTGTGTGGTGTCAGTGACTCCCTTAAGTACTCTATAAACTATATCAACAAGGAATTAAAGATGGGGTTTTGCCACCTTCATCCACAAATCCCCTGATGGGAAGCTAAAGTTGGAACCGGCTTCATCTATAAGAGAGCCAATAGAGATGTCGAAGTCGCTCAGACATGTGAATACGTCACCAAAAGGGTGGGATTGAGGTGTAATCTCTTCTGATGGCAACGTAGTTTGTTCTCCGCCCCTTTTAGAAGTTTCAATGGCAACATGCTTCTGATGGGGCGAGCTTGGAAGTTTGGGACTTTTAAAAGGAATCTCATCGAATGATTCGCCCTCCTCTTCACTAGCATGATAGTTTATATCGCTATCACTAGTGCCTTTATCTCCCTCTTCGACCATTGGTGCTTTTTCCTCTCTCCTTTTGACTCCGTCACTCTCTTCGGGGATTGACGACATTTTGATTCCTTCGTCCCCTCCTCTCGGGGTATCACCGATAGCAAACTCCTTGGCTCCTCTCTCAACAGACTCCTCTGCATGTGCTACATCCGAAGGACCTTCAACCTCACCCTAAAGATTCTCATTAGAGCTGCGAGTATGATGAATGGTTTGGGCGGGGGCTCTAGAGCTGCTCGAAGGAGTCGAATCACGAATAGCAATCTGGCATGGGGGTAGAAAACCGCACTGTCGGAGATTCTCATTGGTTATGAGATAGGAAGTGGTGCGGTGCTGGAATCTAACCTCCTGTAAACCTTTCAAAGTATTAGCATGCTTGTCGTGGACATCTCGAACAGGAATGCCTTTGAAGAAACAAATAGCAAGTTAAACGCTGGGACGGAGTAAACCCAAGCACGGAAAGGACCGAAGGGAGAAGACTCACTTCTGAATAGCCAACCCCATTAAAGTTATACGAGCAATGAACGAAGTGTAAGTATACGTACAGTACTAAGAATCGTGTAATATGGTATATAAATGCGGAAACTGATAATAGCAATAAAATAAAAATTAAAGTAAGCACATCAGGAATTTTTATACTGGTTCGAACTTCCCGTTCTACGTCACCCAGAATACCCTCTGGATTTTGACTAAACCCCTCACTTAACCCGGAGGAATAGGTATACAACACCTGAGCAGCCGAACAGGAATTTTTCCGCCTCAACAGCCGAAGAGGACTTCAACTTAATACAAATAACTTGTTGACGAATGTGTTCTGAATAACACGGATTGTTTTTTGATAGTACAATTCTCCTATAATCAAATCCTCAAGAATATATAGTGTGTGTGAAGATTTAGAAGGAGGATAATCACGTAGATTCGAAGTATATGAATTAATTCAGGGATTCTAGCGATATTGAATGAGAATGAATACTTTTATTTATAGAAATAAATAGAGAATAGATTTCAGAATTATAAACAAGAATTGGTGATTGTAGAAGTGAATTAAACATGTTTATATAGTTGTAGAATAGTTACAATCTTTCATGAAGAGTTTCAATCAAAAGTTATGACCATATCTCTTGGATTGAAGATGATTCCTCTTCACGAACGATCGCAACTCTTTAGAAAAATAGCCGTTATTTCTAGGTCGATTGACTGAAAATTCTAGCCGGTCAGTTGAGTTTAAAATCGTGCACAAAACAGTGCCTATCTGTGCACTAACACGGGTTTGGTCAGCCGAGTTTACTGGTCGGTCGACCGACCTGCTGTTATGTGCACAGATCACATTTTTTCAAGTATAAAACAATATACAACTATTTGTATGTGTGTGTGACTACTTGAGGAATGATTTTAACAATATTCTAAGACTCAATATAATAAAATATTCATACTAATCTCTGGATTGTAGTCTTGTCTCCTTTGTAGGGCACAATATACGCTTATTCTCTTTTTGATGCCTTCGTATAGTATTCTCTTTGTAGTTCGTCTTATGATCTCTGAAGCTTGTGTCATGAATCAAAACCCATGAATCAACACGAAGAAGTACTCGTTTTTGAAATATGAGCACTTGTTGTGAAGAGACTCGATGACTTTGCCCTGCACCAAGCCTAGATGATCATGTAAGAAGCGGACTCATGCCTTTGTTTGAAATGAAGGATGTAGGTAAGCTCTTGAAAAGTCAGATTAGTTGAAGCGATTTATGAAGAGGACATAAAAGAACTCAAGAGAGTGTAGCCTTTCTGATGGACTTGAGCTGGAGCCAAACCAAGCTCCTGTAAAACCGTGTAAAGAAATGGATTGAAAGGAGGTACAGCACCGCCAAGACACATATATTGTTGCAAGCTGTGTATTCCAAAGGAGGGAGATGAGCTTGTTCGCCCTGATTAGGAAGTCATACGTCATCCTCAAAAATTTCGTGCAGGCAGCATACATTTTGAAGCGTTTCGTGGAAAGGACGGAGGCCATTTGGTCTGGCAGATCATTCAAGACTCTTGGACTGACATATTTATTCAGAGAAAGAGGTTGATTTTGCTATGGGTCCATTGATACAACTGCACTCCGTAACTCGGCCGATATCAAACGTCCGAGCCTGATAGGAATAGAAGGAGAAGCCTGAGTTGTGGAGGATCTAGCTTTATGAGGAGTAGACGTACCTTCACCGGACTTGAAGCACGGTGATCGACAAGTCATTCTAAACAATAAAACTTGGCGTTCAACATGGTCGGGTATGTTTTATTTTAAGTAATGAACCCATGTGACCAGCGATCAAAATCCAAAGGATGTCGATGTGTGTTGACCAATCGGATTTCGATCGTTGACCGGGGCAAGTGAAAGTGTTAATCTATGCAGTATGAGTCCAGTGTCATGTACACTCCGAACAGACCATCCTATGTAGATAGCTCACTCGTGCTAGAAAAACGAGCTACGTCGTATGATGGAACTGTATATCAAAACTTATATGTTATTGACGAACAATCGATAACGGAACTGCCGTCTGGAGTGACATGGAAACTTTTCTTTAGAGGAACATGAGAAGTGCAGCAATAGGAAAAGCATGGCGATGGAATCATCCAATACAACCGTTCTCAAACAAGAAACGTCTTATGGAAATTCAAACAACGGTATGAGATTAGCCATGCTTTGATAAGAGTTAGCCGAAGTCAGAGAGTCGAACTTATCTCCAGAGTGGCGTGCACACGACCTAGGGCAAACTTGAGTTCACTATAGATCGAGCACAATTCAAACTCTAATCATCTCCTCTTAACAGCAATCAGCCGCACCACCACCATCATCACCATCACTGAGCTAATTATTAATCGCCAACCTTAGTTGATTGGAATTTTAAATCGGTGAAATAAGCTTGAAACACTCGGGCACCGAAAGCTTTCGGTAGCAAATCGAAACAAGGCGCCGGCTTTCATGTGATCGACGGCTGTATCAGGTGATCAACGATGGAGGCTGGAGGCTGGAGGTTCGAGGTGGCACGATCAGCGACGGCAAGTGTTTGAAGTTGGTGGGGGAATGGTCATGTGGGGATTAGAAGAATTCGGCATTGAAAGGTTTCGGGGGGAGAAATCTCGATTGCAAAAGTGAAGAAGTGAAGTGAAAGTTTCTAAGTGCAGAAGCTTATATAAGTTTTCGGGGAAGATGAAAGGTCTCGGTACCAAGAGGTCCTTTTCACCCGAAAGTCGACAATAAGCATGGCAGGGGAGAGAAGCATACTGGTCTAAGGCATGGAGTGATCTCCAAAGTGTAGATCTTGTCCTTAGCATGAAAAATGGAACTCTGTCTACGCAAGGCAGTTAAAGGAAAATCCACTGAACAAAAGCAGTGTCTCGAAGCAATACCTGAAAGATCAACTGGAATCACTAGATAGTGAGTCAGAGCTCGTCTTAATCCAAAGCACGCTTTGTTTTGAACGAAAGCATACTCTGAGGGGCAAGTGTTAACCGGGTTTTTAACCAAGCAGATTTCGATCGGAAGTTAGAAAGTCAAGATGAAGATTAAACGATTCAAGAACTTGAAAACACACTCAGAAGAGTAAGTAGATGGAACATAAAAAATTACAAGTCCAAAAGAGCAAAGGAAACCTCTCGGTACCGAGAGGTCCTCTCGGTAACGAGAGCTTTCTGTTTCACTTTGAACCCCATCATCCTCTTGTGCTATGAGTACTACTTCAAGCAGTTGTCATCAAGTGCTTTTCTCAGAGAATAGATGAGCAATTCCAAGGATTGATGAGAAGAAAGCAAAAAAAGCAGGATAATACAAATGTTATCGATGGAATCATCGGGATCGACTCAACCTCTATGGAGAAGAGTTTGGAATACATCAAGTCGAAGATAGGAGAGCTAGACAAGTGAAAAGTATAAGTTTACACCAAGAGAAAGCTCTCGGTACCGAAAAGAATCTCTCGGTACCGAGAGGTCTTTTTTAGACCTATGGTCGACGTGCTCTCCTATAGGCTTCTGGGCTTGCATCCGGACCTTGTTCAACTCAACCATTTAGACCGGCATATACTTTTAGCAGTTCTAGGCTTAGGAACATGTCAATCCTTTGTACCAGTGACTTTAATCTCTCTCTAATTCTCTAACAAATTCATAATCAATAAAAATATAAAGTGGACGTAGGCCAGAGATCACCGAACCACTATAAAAATATTATGTCTATTTTTCTATGTTTTTTTTCCAATTTTCTACTAGATCTAATCCTACAACAGGTCATATTTGGATGTTTTGCCACTTTTGGCGTCAACGACATCTAAACTAATAAAGGAGGATGTATGGTTTGTATAGAACGATAAATATGAAGAATCTTTCTTGAAGTTGAAGCATTTATTGAATAATACACATGATTAGTTCTGTCTGAGGGAAAGATCTACTTGTTTATATGGATGCTTATGGGATAAGTTTAGGGGTTGTATTAATGTAGAGAGGTAGAGGGATATCCTTTACATCAAGAAAACTTCGACCACATAAAGTACATTATACCACGTATGACTTAGAGTTAATAGCGATATGTTTTGTGTTGAAAGTTTGGAGACATTGCCATCTGGGAGAGAGGTTTGAGTTATTCATAAATCATTAGTCCTTAAGATTCCTATTCTCTTAGAAGAAGCATAGTGTGAGGTAGCTGAGATGGCTTGGATTCCTGATGGCTTATGACTTAGGAATTTAGTATCTGCTAGGGAAAGGAAATAGAGTTGCAAATGCATTTAGTTGGAAACATTAGGATGTAGTGTTGGCATTGTCAGTAGAATGGAACCATTTCGACGAATTAGGTCTTGTGCCGTTCACTTGAGGTCAACTGCTAGTTCTATCCAGTGTACTATGATGTAATCTTGCTTGGAAGTACAACCTGTACTTATCGACATAAATTTTGTATAGGTTAGCCAAGCGAATCAGACATTTAAAAATGGGTGTGGATGTGAAAGACTTAAAGGACTTCGAGATTGATCAAAGAGGTTGGCTAAGAAAGAAGGGACATCTAGTGTTTCAAATGTGAAAAATATTTAAAAGGAAGTGCCTAAATAATGTCACTGAGCGAAATTACCATTCATCTTAAAGGAACGAAAATGTATCAAGACATGAAGAGGAATTGCTTCTAAAGAGGAAAAAAGAGCGAAAAAATACTTAGCATATAACTATCAACAAGTAAAGGTTGAGAATTAAAAACTGAGTGGGTTATTCCAACCCTTGGAAATATCATTTTGGAAGTGAAATTTTCGCATCAACGGACTTTGTTGATGGATTCCCATGGTCAAATAGAGGAAACTGCAAATTTTTGCACTTTTACAAAAAAAAGTATGGTTATAGAAAATGCGATCAAGTTCAGAATTACATTTAATAAAAACAAAACAAAACAAGAAGTTTTTACCGAAAATAAAAATAGGGATGTAATTTAAAACATGTTTTTGAATAGGATTTTCGGTCTATGAAACTTGAAAATAAAGGACGAATCCTAATTTCCCCTTTACAAAATGCATGGGGTGAAAAGAAACAAATGGGGTTTCAATAGAATGAGTCGCTTTCAATTTAGCTTTTTTTCCAAAAAAAACAAAATTTATTTGTATTCTACAACATTCTTTCCAATTAGTCTTGAAAAAGTTGTAACCTTAAATTACTCTTTTAGTTGATTTTTGTATTTAAGCAATTCAATTAGTTTTAATTAAAATTTTATACTTAGGTAGTTTAGTTTCTATTTTTAATTGATTTTTTACATTAAGTTCGAACTTAAAAATACTTAGCATATAACTATACCTTGATTGTGTTTGAACACATCTAAGTTAAATCTAAAAATTGAAAGTTCTAAATTTAATTCTATGTAATTAGACTCCTATCCACATTGAATGAGATAATACACCTTGCGTTTGCGGTTTTAGTCAAAATTACAATTTTCTGACCAACGGAAAATTCGTAAAAGCCACGATGTATACTTAAATCAAACAGTGTAACATATTTACATCTGAAAAGGTGAAGATGATGTTGAATATATCCAGAGAGTTTAAATCACATAGGTAATTATAATAATAATTGAAAACAAAAATGCTTCCAATTTACAATTTCAGTGGTTGCATATTTGCAGCTTCAAGAATAATATAAAATGGCATTCTCAAAGTATTTACAACTGAGAATTAAAGCCTGGCCATTCATTCTCACACTTCTACAACAACAAAAAAACAATAATAATACACAAGTGGGGCTGAACAGCAATTCTTAAGAAAAACAATGAATGGTTAGCAGTAAGAATCATTGTACATTTTGTTTTACCATTCACCCTTTCCATTTTTGTCAATGCGAAGGCCTTCTATACCCTTAATGGCAGATTCGTAGTTTTTTATGTTAGGGTTCTTGTGAACGCTTGAAGTTTTCTTCGGATTTGCAGAATTTGAATCGATAGGTGGCATGTCTTGGCTACTAGAAACAGCAACTCGCTTTGAGAATCTGCTTGACCGGCCCAAAAAAGTTGAACTGGATAACTAGATTCATAAATTACCGTTATTAAAAAGAAGTATACATGCATTACATAGCATAATTTGCTTAAAACCCAAAAAAAATTTCTCTACATATTTATCATGGTTGACGATATGTTGATTTTAATTCTTTGCTAATTTATTCTACCTCCGGTTTAAAAACAAAAAATAAAACTTAGATGTAAATAAATAAGGATGCGCATAAACCGATCAAAACAAAACCGGTATTTTTTAAGACCGAAACCAACCAAACCAATAATATATGTTTCAGTTTGGTTGATTTATTTGGTTTATCTTAAAATAAATTAGACCTTCTGGCTGTTGATACAATATAAGATCAAAACAATTAATTGAGTCCATATGATATGATGCAAACATTTTGAAAACAAACTCCTCTTCTAAAAATATTAATACAAATTTAAAGAAAAATAATATTGTTATGAAAATATTTTAAATAATAACGTTGTCATTAATAATTTCGTTATTTTAAAGTTTACTTAATTTGTAAATTTGGTTTAAGTGGTTGGTTTGATTTTCATATATTGAAAATCAAATCCGACCAATAAACCAAACAAATATAAAAACGGAAACCAAAACCAACCAACTAATTAACAAAATCGAACCAAACCGATCAAAATTAATTGGTTTGGTTGGCTTTTTCAGTTTTAACCAATAAATGCTCACCCCTATAAATAAAGTAGCAAAATGGATAGGGGTTTTTCCATTTTAACATATTACTAGTTTAGAAAGTTGTCTGTCTACAAGAAACTTTTCTTACTTCTTGTTCTCTTATTTAAGCAAGAATTGTTGTTTGTACAAATATCTCTCTTGTGTGCTATGAATAAAAAGATAAGACCCGTAGGAGGTTCATCATACAAAACAGAATCAAAGGGTAACTGTTGTCAACTCATCAACTTCAATTTACGTTGATGTTCTCCACTTCGAACCATGTAAGTGCTCATATAAATACTTATATGAAATATAAGAAGTTGGTTCATTCATAGCAATATGTTTCAATAATACGTAACTATGTTGTTGGAAACGAAGCCTAAAGCTCAGACAGAGTCCAGGCGAAACGTGAGCGAAAAATAGACAGTATACACCACATATATTTAATAATAATAGATCTCAAATCAAATAAGTATGAAAGTAATTATTATCATTTGTTAAAATTCAATTAGTTTTGGTTTTGGACTATCATACGTTAATTGCTTTAGTATGAACGATAAATGTATTACTGCTAAATATTATTCTTTGATTTCTCAAAGCCATTATATTATATGATTATAGTATAGTATTTGCAAAAGTAAAATCAAATGTGGGTAGTGGTTAGTGAAAGATCAAGTCATCTCTATGTAAAAAAGTAGACTGAGATTACACATAACGAGTTGTTGCCTCATCAGATTCATTTTCTGCCTTTTCTCGACTTCTACAACTTAAAAGAAAATAAAATTTACCTTTTAATGAACATATCAAAAACCAGAAGAAAAGGATGAACACAGATTTTCACTCAATTTTTTTTAAATAAAATGAGAAATTAAGGGAGTAATTTATATTTTATCTTTAGTTCCTATATTAAAATTTTAAGAATGAAGATGAATTGTTCTTAAATAACTGTATATGATCTGAAATGAAATGTAGAAACATTAAATTTTTAAGTAACAAATAAGTGAATATGAAGAGTCCCCAGAAACAAAGAGAGGGGTTGAGTGTTTAGTCAAGGTGAACAAAATATTCGTATACACCAGTGCTCCAGGAAAAGTTCTCTGCTCCGACAATGCCCCAGCCATAGAATGAAATTAAATATCAAAATTAACAATTTGTAAGATTTTGTTTCTTAAAAATGAAATCAGTTACTAGTTCCTAAGCATCTTATACAATTGGTGTAAGCAACAGCTTGCCATAGCTAAAATTCGTACAACAATCAAATTTTGGAAAATCCAAGAGGGGAAAAAAACTGACCTACAGACAAAAGGATGTAAGACAATGATTATTGTTCAACTAAAAGCAACAATCAAATTTTGTCTAGGTTATATTTACCTTTAAAAACATAAAGCTTTAGAAATATATGGCATATGAAGCTTTGCTTCTTAAGATATAAATCATCATTGTTTTGACTTAAATAGACAGAACAATCATTTATTCAGTTATTAACTAATGTAAACTTCTAAACCAGGTTCAAATCAAAAAACAAAAGGAAGCAAAACAATAGGGTTGTAATGTATCAATATCTTGCTCAGAAAAGTCATTGTTTGTTGATGATAAAGTCAACTCCAGTGAATAAAGTACTGATAAGTGTGAGGGGAAAAAAATTGACTTACCGCAGCTTCTTTATTAGAGTAATCATTTACTGCTGCATTTTTTTGTTTAGATAAGCTGCCTGAAGTTTGAGCGAAAGTCAACTTCCGAAGACGAGAAGGGTCTGCTGACCAACCGCTCGTTTTCCCTTCATCGCCACCTAGGAAAAAAAAATATATCATTATATAAGTGTTAGAGGTAGGTAATACTGCTAGAAATGTGCCATAGCTCACAAACACACACTCACTACGTAGATTAGCAATCATGGGTCTCTAACCAATTATTAGTCCAAGTCTCTGAGGAATTGGCTACTCCATGATTTAGAAGGATAAGCTTGGAAAATATTATATATTTCTGTAGGGGAGATTTGTGCTACGAACCACAATAACTATTGTGCAAACTCACATGCGTACAAATAGGTCTAAAAGCACTGCACAATGGAGATTGAGCTCAATTGTATTCATTCATTTGGCCAAAAAATACTATTTTCCCCTCAGCTTTTATTCCTTCATCTATCTCTTTCTATTCTATAGATTACACCTGACTCTCCTCATTTATCATATATCAACTTATCCAAATAAATAAAATGGATGCATTCTTCTATCCTTAAGATGATGACACCAAGATCAAGTCTGCAAAAGAAATTCTTTATCACATGTATATATGAATTTATTATATTGCTTCAGGTTTTTATTTAATTTAATTTGATCAGTGAGTATAGCACAAATCTTTGTAATGCTAGAAGTTTATATGGGGATTATTTAGTAAAATATGCAACCATAAACGGCCATAAGTGCTTCTAGTTTTAGTATCTCCAGTTCAATTTCAATGTTAGTTGCCGGGTTGCTGCTGCATTTTACTTGGTTATAATTCACACTTGAGTTGTATTTAATCACTCTTTACAAGTAGAATTTAAGAGGATGAAATTCTAAACATGGACATGGTAACGGTTAATAAGCCAATACCCATAAGTACCATTAAAAGAAATAATTGAAGAGAAAGTCGCATGACATTCTTGTGTAGACACAACAAAGGGGTCTCGCTAGGTGTATATGTGAATCAATGGACAGTTTTGAGGAAATAGTTATAACAATGATTCAACACACCTGACTCTTTGCCTGTAAACCTACTAAAATCCCATAGCTATTAGACATTAAGTTCAAAGAAAAATAAGAAAATAAAACATTACCAGCCCTATCTGCACCAGTGATAGCAGGGTTTAAGCCAGAGCTAGGTCCAGTGCCATACGCCTAGAGAGTGATATACCAAATGAGAAACGGGTTTTAAGAAGAAGAAGAAAATTGAACTAAAACTTGATATGTATGAGGCTTACAATGGGGCGTGGCGGAGTGTTAGCCATTTGAGATTGCTGATACTTCAATATGGTCCAGTCAAACACATAATCAACCTGAAATCCTGTAACAAGGTTGAGCATCACTTATTTCTTGCATTGAGCTTCTACATTGAATCTAGATAACTACCTACTTAAAAGAAAGGGCTAGTAATGCAAGAATACACCTACCTTCTCGTATAAAAAGATCACGGAACAATTTTTTAAGGTATGAATAATCAGGTTTATCATCAAAGCGTAGAGAGCGACAGTAATGGAAGTAAGAAGCAAATTCTGATGGATATCCTCTACATAGTACCTGAAGAAAATAACAACTTGTCGCATTATTAATGAAGCTACAAAGATACAGGCTAAAGCTCTTGATATTATTGTGTGAAAAAAAGTTTACCTCTATAGTTGTGGAAACCTTTTTTTCGCTAATCCTCTCATACTTCTGTTTCTTTGTTCCTGCTTTTAGGCCCTGCCACGGGAGACTGAAAAAACAAGAGAAAATTATCTATACCAGGAGATAACGAGAAAGCAACATCGATAATCAGCACTGCGCAAGAAGACAAACCTTCCTCTTAAGAAATACATTAGAACAAATCCAAGTGACTCCAAATCATCCCTCCTACTTTGTTCTTAGCATTTAAATATACGCAAGTTAGATAGCATGTAATATAATGGTAGAAAACAATTTGAATGAAAGATTTAAGAAGTTACAACTAGAATACATACCAATTCCAAGGTGTGTATTCATGCTTACATATCTTGCTGTGCCTGTCAGGTTCTTATTCTCTCTATAAAACAAATGCATGCAGTTGATCACATGATCGTACTAACCACTTAGCTATTGTAGAGTATTTATTTTACTCAACAAATAACGTATCATCAACAATTAACAATAGTACAAAGTGCATAAAAAGATCCCCATATCATGAGTATAAGACCAATGATGGTGCACAGAATGAATTAATTTTACATGCAGGCGTATGCCATCGAAAATAACATTATAAATGAATTAGTTCTCATAATGTTTGAGCAGGCAGAGCAAACAGTGGAAGTGGCATATATCGGTAATTAATTAAGGGTTTTTTAGAAATCACTGGCTAGCGTCTATAAAAGTACCGAAGTTATAAGTCTTTTTCACTATAATATGATATGATGATGGAACATGATGCCATTCAAATTATTTGATTTGATATACAAGCATATCAGTTTATTCTTTAGCCTAAAAATTTGAGTAACTCACAGGATAAATCACTAAATGATATAGGAAAAGAAAAATCATTGATGGGCATGAACAGTACAAAAAAACAGCACATCTAAACCATAAAGTACTACATCTTTAAGCATGAAAACATAGTTAGCCAAAACTTTTCATTATCAAGGGTGGAGGTTATAATGGATTCTAATCATCATCAATCTTACAACATATTTATTTTAATATAAGAAAACACTACTGCCAGCTTGAGCAATTTAGAAAACATCATTTCGAGAATGTTAAAATAAATTATAGTACCAAACCCTACAAATTTGTTTTTAGAAACAATGATTAACATCATTCTTATACAATACTAGCACAACAAACTAACACTTAAAACTTTACCTATAAGGTATGTGCTGTTTTGTAGCAGTATCTCTATACTTCTTGGCAAGACCAAAATCTATGGCATACACCTGCAGTTAGATAAAAGTTAAATAACTTAAATTACATTTACAATCTTATGCAAACACTAGTTTTTCACACGTACCTGATTTGCTCTTCTTCCTAGACCCATTAGAAAATTGTCAGGTTTGATATCTCGATGCAAAAAAGATTTCCCATGAACAAATTCAATTCGACTTATCTGTCAGAGAAACCCAAGATCACATACATGAACGAGATGATGAATATAATTATAAAAACTGCAAGTAAACAGCAAGGACTTACCATCTGATCAGCAAGCATCAAGACAGTTTTTAATGAAAATTTTCTGCTGCAGAAAGTGAAAAGGTCCTCAAGACTAGGTCCTAATAAATCCATCACAAGAACATTATATTCACCTTCAACACCAAACCATTTCACATTTGGAATCCCAGCTGTAAAAATAATGAAAGGAGAGAAAATGAGAACTGATATAATTAGGTTGCAAGAAATAAGCTTCAAGAAAGTTTCCTTACTTCCTCCTTGCAGAATTCTATACAATTTTGACTCATAAAGCAACTGTGGATGCTTAGTTTTAACATTTTCCTGGTGAGAAGCATAGTATTAACCGGTTAGTTAACATGCTAACAACAAGAACTACATTTACAGACGCGCATAACAAAACCTCATGAAGCAAAAGTAAATTTGGTACTTCTTAAGTTGACAACGATTGAATATTTACAAATTTTACATGGTTGTAAAAACTGCAGCTAGATTGTTATCCACCAAAATATAGGCATCGGGTTTGAGCCCTTACTTTTGTTGATACCATGGAGCAAGTGCTGATGTGTTTGATAGGTCGTGCATAGTAGACAAAGTCAAATTTTGTGTAAAACTGTGAACCTTTAGATACTTTTATTGTCAATGTTGTTCATTATTTGTGAACATATGAGGTCGACTTTTATTAAAACCCTGAAGTTTTGTCATAATGCGTTGTAATCACTTGATGATTTATATTATATATTTCAAGATCCCAAGGTAAAACATGCTTATGGCTGTGCTATTAGACCAAGCAGTGGGTTCCTGGTTTGGCCATGACTGTTCACACATAGACATAGGTACTTCCACTTTTGTACAAAGACATGCATTTCAATAGAAATTTTTGAATAGTTTATAAATACCGAGAGCATCCCAGTGTAGCATGTGAGTGGGCGGTAAGTTGAGTGGTACCCCAATGGGTAACAAACTGGGTATCAAAACTCTTTAACTAAATGTAGCTGCTTGGTAGCAACACTTATCCAGGGTTCATAATCTCGGACAAGTAATAAAAATTTATTGATTGTGGGTGATATGTTCTGTTAACAAATGTAACAAATGGATGCATTCATTTACTTCCAGAAGTAACAAATGTAACAAATGGATTTTACATTTTTATTTTGGTAACACTAACCAACCATATGATGAACATGTTTACAAGAATAAATGAATTTGTTAACTAAAAAAACGTACTAAAGGATGAAGTGAACAAATTCATAAATTCAACCACATAAAATGCGTAATGGATTTTATTTTATTTTTAATAATTTTTTGTTGTTATTAAACATCAGAACGTGTTCGTGCATTGTTTCCAAACTCATCTGAACATTGTTAAACTCATATTAATATTGTCAAAACTCGGTCAAACTCGCCTGCACATCGTTCAAACTGATCCATGCATCATTTGAAGTTTTGGGCTCGTCTGCACATCGATCTAACCCATGTGCATATCGTTCGAACTTATATAAACACGTACAAGCACTGTATAAATACATACGAACGTCATTTGAACTCATATATGAATATAGTCCGAACAGCCCTCGGCATTAACCGAATTTGTTCTAATATCTGTGGTTGGTCTAACTTGAATATATAGTAGATAAAAACAAAATTTTATAAAGCGTTAAAGTATATGAACTGATCAAAGTGTAGGCAGGTATAAAGTGGGCACCGTATTCCGAGGAACATATACAGATAG
Organism: Allium fistulosum; assembly: GCA_030737815.1. Taxonomy (NCBI): domain Eukaryota; kingdom Viridiplantae; phylum Streptophyta; class Magnoliopsida; order Asparagales; family Amaryllidaceae; genus Allium; species Allium fistulosum. The sequence goes on along the minus strand of CM060902.1, from coordinate 788,487,661 downwards.
GATTGAATAAAGTATTAGAAATTACCAAAGTATTAAATAGAAATGATCATAGTCCATGGAACAAAATATAGTTAGTATTACAAATCAAATTGGTAACTAACTGTATTGTCAAAATAAATGCATCAAATTAGGCAATCCGATAAGTCTGAGCTGATTGCTAACTCAAAGAGCTACATAATTTCTAAAAGGAAACAACAAAGATACGTTTCCCATTATCCTGCTAGGACCATATAATATATTCTGACAGCATATTGATCCACTGCCACATGTAAAGAACAAGCATGTAACGCAAACAGATTCACATAATTATATTCCAATAAAAATAGCTAACATTCTACATCTTACAAAAACGGACGAAAATCTTAAAATAGTTCAACAAACTTACAAGTTTAATGGCAACCTCCTCATTCGTCTGCGTATTAACACCTACAATCAAAAGCAGTTGAAATTCAGAAATCAAAACCGTCAAAAAATCAAACTTTGGAACAAATTAACAACAAAAATTAACCTAAATGAATGACTCCAAATGAACCGCTCCCGATCTTCTTCCCCAGCCTATACTTACTACCAACGCGGGGCTCCATCAAAACTTCCCAAATTCAAATCCGAAAAACAGAAATAAAATCGAGAATCAAGTATATAATTTAGAACAAGCCAGGAAGATTTTTAATACCCGAATTCCTTAATTTAATTGAGACGTAGATGTTAAGGGCGGCCAATTAGAGGTGATTTTCCCCCAAGTATTTAATACGCGAATATAACGAGGGGGACTATTCACCTTGTCTTTTTCTGTAATCGACAACAAAATATTTGAGGAAGGCGTATTATATTCTTTTTGGTCCTTGTCTAGTTGTCTATTTTGAAATTAATAATGCATTATCCATCCAATTAGTCAATTGTCCAAGAGCCTCTGTTATATATTGTATATATAAGCCTAAGAGCACATCAATTAGAACCATGATGCGTCTTTAAGGACGAGAGGAGAGGTTGGGCTTTAAAACTTAAAGCCGTGTTTGGTTTGACATTTTTAGTTTTGAGTTTTCGTCCAAACAAAAATGCGCAAGACTCATGTGTATTATCGAAAACGACCAATTTAGAAAACAAAATCAACGTAAACAATAGAAAACAATTTTTTTTATTTTTCGTGTTTTGAAAAATAATAGAAGCACGATAAACAATTCATCCTTTCGTCGTCCCTTCATCTTCCTTTCATCACATCCGCCATCATTTTACTATTCTCATATTTGACATACATATTTGAAAACAGAAAATCCAAAATTCGTTTTTAAACCAAACGCTGCCTAAGGTTTTAAACTCTAAAGTGATAGAGTTAGTGGGTGTTATAAAAATAATTATGTAATTTGAACACATATATATGTTTTTATAGAGAATGTTGTGTGAAATAAAAGTATGCATTTTGGTTTTATTTTTATTGTGTGTTTTTGTATCACGTATTTATAGACTAGTACAACCCTACAACAGTTGAGGAATCGACCGTTCGATTTTATAATTTCGACAAAAAAAATCATAGGTTTCTGTATTTCAATAATTTGCATTATGAGATATATATATATATATATATATATATATGTATGTATGTATGTATGTATGTATGTATGTATGTATGTATTGGACAAAATTATCTGCATTAATAAAATACAAAAATAGTGAGACAAAAATTAAAGTAGATAACAATAAATAATTTAAGTGTTGGAAATGATATGTATGTAACCCTCCCGTGAGCACATACAAGCTCGCTCTCTCTCTCTCTCTCTCACACACACTATATATATATATATATATGTGTGTGTGAGTGTGTGTGTGTGTGGAAAATTCTATTTGGACATGAAAAAAGTCTTGACCATTATATCTCCCCATATTTCCAACTTTCATGTAAAATCAAAAGGATGCGACGTTCTATGCTTGTTTTCTGTGTGTATGTGAAAGATAAGGAATCGTTGGACTATAGAGAAGATGAGTGAAAAAAAGAGGTGGTAAAATATATCTACGAAAGAGTTAATGACCACTAGCTCAGATGACGAGTGGTATGACGCTATAGGTTGAGTTCATAGATTTTATGGGTTTGAACCCTGAGACATCAAAATGATTGTTCTGCTTGAATAAAGTATGACTCTTATTATAAAAATTTATATTTATATGTTTGCAAAGAGAACGAAGCGAGAGAAAAGATATTTGAAGTACAAAGAATAGAGGGGAAAAACATTCTTCAAAGTAGAAGAAGAAAATGCTTTAGCACCGGGAAGAAAAGGAAAACACGTTGTTTTGACCTCACATTATTTATTTTTGAAAGTCTATAATAAATCTATTCCTAACGTGATGAATAAACTAATATGTAATGCCCATCAACTGCGATATAATAAAACCAAACGCTTCGAATACAAACACTTAACAGTGGTAGTGAATGTTGTTCGAAATAAAAGTATGCATCTTGGTTTTATTTTTATTTTATGTTTTTGTACCACGTATTTATAGATAATGTTATGCACACATTAAAAACATAAATATAGAAATCTCTAAGAAAGTTTTTGGTCGATTGTAGTTGCAAATGAGTTCATAATCATAAGTGATAGATCGAACTGTTAAAACACTTGTCATTGAACATTCTTGATCAATGTAGATTGAGAAAGAGATATTGACGTAAATATTGAGACTGGTGTACTTTTATGCTCTTTATATGATGGATGATGAATTACTCATGACTATTGAGGACATCAAAAGATTAACTACGTGTAATTGTTTACATAATAGACTTACCAAAAGTTCTCTATGATAGAGCTAAGAGTGTGCTCTAAGGGCGATTATATAAATAGTTATATAGCTTAACTCTTATATATAATCTTGTTTGAAATAAAGCATTTTTTATTTTATTTTCTTTTATGTGTGTTGTTATATAGAGGGATGAATAATGATGTTAATACATTAAACATATATAAGTAGAAAATCCTTAGGAGAAGTATTTTATCGATTGCAGTTACTATTTGTTTGTAACCATGAGTATTGAATCGATATTTAAATACTTATTCCTTAAATGTTCCTAGACAGGATGTATCAGAAAAAGGATATCGATATATACTTTGAGACTAGTGTGTATAATGCTCTTCATATGATAGACGGTGAATTACTCATTATTATTGGGAACATCAATGAGTTATATACTTGTGGTTGTTTGGAACAGTCACAGAATGACTCAACAAGTGTCTTTTATAGGTTAATGCAACTAAGTCAAAATAGAAGATCTCATTGTAATGACGTGCAATAATCTAAAAGACATGAGGGTACTATTGGCCTTATGTAGGTAGGCTATAGTTTGATCATGGTCAATCATATGGCATCATGATCATTACGACCATAGTAGACGTTGAACTACTTGAACTGAAATACTACTCAAGAGGTTATTCTTCTCCTTCATCGTCGAAGGTTAGTATCCTCGTAATCGATAGTCAACATAAAGCTAAAATCTCTAGCCGGAGTAAATTGGTTAATCGGTAAATGCTATCAGATTGAACCAAGGAGTTTAAAGTGTCATACAATAGCTAGCACTAAAGAGGTGGACTACAACTTCTAGCTCGATTAGAGTTGGTGGCATTTGACCATTCTAGGTGGCATCTAGTTCAAGGTTGATGTGACCCGATTTTGGAGATGATGATGTCAGATTGTTCCTTTCTTCCAGGAAAAGGCTTGGGTGGTGTTCGCTTGGCCGTTCAAGGCTGAAGTAGGCAGAGGTTGGTAGAGTTTTGTTTTAGAAATTGTGAGCGGGAAACGAAGAAGAAGAAAACACGAATTGCATATAAGCCCTCAAAATAAATACATTGGTGGTCAAGTATACATATTATTTTATATTGGTGGGATTATTCTGATATATATAGTAGAAGTCTGATGTCCACGTAGCTACCAACATCATAAATACATTTGTGATAGAAGTATATCCATTGTTATGGCTACCAACTATCATGGATTTAGTGATAGAGGACTTTCCACCATTGTGGCTACTGGCAGTTACAAATATTAACAGATTATCCCTTGGCTAAATATTCAATATTTATTGGTCAGAAATATTCGGCTAACCATTTGTGTATTTGATAAGAGAATACCACTTTGAGTAGTGAAAACCCATAAGCTACTCTTATTAGAAATATGTCCATAACATTTGTACACATCACTAGTTTATATTAAGTACATTTGCCATTTTTATAATATACACATTTGCCGGTTTATTAGTGTATAAATGATGGCTAAGGTTAATTACGCGTCACATGTTTAATTGTATACATTTAATTGATTTTTGTATTCTATACATTTGACAATTTTATTATGTATAATTGATACATTTAATATTGTATAAACTTTCTAGTTTATTGTGTACATTATTGATTTTGGACAAGGATTGGGATTTAAAATATCAACGAATTATCCCAAGAACATAATTAGGTAGACAACTTGACATCTAAACAGTTATTTGATGATTGAGATTTAGAATAACATGTAAGGTGGCGGATAGGCTCCTAACATCAAATGGTATGGACTAATTCTATGTTAGTACTCTATCTATGCTATGCTTTTTGTTACGGTGATCAATTAAATATGGGGGCATTATTACAAGTAGTGTAATCCCATTAGTTGGATCCCTTGTAAAGTTAATCTAATATGGAGGTTAAATATTTAAGTAGTGAAAGTTATAACCGTAAATCTGATTATTTGCTTTATGGTACACTATTATATAAAAAGTAATAATTACGTAGTGCATACTTGATATAGCTGAATATGGATCAATTGGAGTTTAAAATATGTACCTTATTTATATTAAAAAAATATTATGTTACTATTGACGATTGTCGAGATATTATAGGATAATACCCAGTTCGTTTATTAAGGCACCAGGATAAGTTGAATTATCACTTTAGTATAATAATATTTCCTTTTTATATGGAATCCTGATTTATTGCCATCTATTGATTATTTATAAGTACTCGCATATTTATATAATTAATACACTTTTTTATACCACATAGGTTAGGTTAGTGAATAAGATGAGACGAACTCAATGTGATTAGAATTGCACCAAGTAGATCCTGTAAGACCCATTAGACTGAGAGTGTTTTGGTGGTAAATTCTACTGTAGTACCAGAGAGGCTAATATCCAACTTGGTTAATTGACCATATAACAGCCTTCGTAATCTGTGATAAGTTTTCCCTATTATCGATGGTCAAACAATCTGCTACTCGAGCTTTTCTAGGATTTGTGGGCTATAACTTTAGTTTAATATATTTGATGGAAATGTTATTATAGTACCTTTGAGTGTGATTTGGGGGTAGCATAGAGAATTTGTGGGGATGCTCACAATTTTGTAACTGAGTATTTTCTCTTATTTTGTACTCAACCTCTCGTATAAATTCTAGTAAATATGATTTTATATAGATTTTAAAAACTATGATTTTGATAAATTTAAGGAATACGTTATGGAAATCTTTTGAAAAATGACTTTGGAAAATAACATATCTAATGAAATATAAAATCTTATAAATAAATAGATGTGGACATTAGAGACCATAAATAGGTAAATGAACTTGAGCGAGATAGATTAGTGTGTTTTATGACATTTACTCTATACCCTGATGATTTGAACATGCATAGATTATCTGCATCATAGTAGTGATAGATATGAGTAGAGTAGAATGTTAAAATATGATTACTCCTGTTATATCCACGTTACTAAGTGTGACTTCCGTATTGTATCAACATATTTTATATTGGTAGATAACGTATGATTGTTCAAAGCATAGTGGTTTCACTCAGTTTGTGTTGAGAGTCTAGTTATCCTCTATATTCCATGCATACCATAATGGGAAAGCACGTGGTTGGGAGTTTCATAACTTATATTATTGTTATCTATATTTTATTGATATGCTATATATATTATTGTGTATATATGGTAACTCGGTGATGTAGGTAAAGAGTAATAAATCATATAGTTATGAGCTTTCTAGCTTATATTATTTTACTTATACTGTATATTTCACTATGCTCTTATACTGTTATTATATATTATATGTGCTAACTCTTTGCTCCAAGAGAAGATTAGGTCTCGAGTATGATTTCTAAATCCTTTATTTGGTCAGTTAGTAGGTAGGAAAAAGAACTGCATGAGCTTGATCCTGTAGTGGGTACATAGGCAGCCACATTGGTACCATAACATAGTCTGTCCATCTAATATATATTATGGTCGTGTATACATTTGTATAATGAGATTGCATGACAGTTTGAAGATGAGATTTGTAAGGAAAAGATAAGCATGGAATGCCATTGTGAATTTTACTTATGATATTATAATATGAGATAATTAAAGTACGCTTGGTTAGTCAATAACTATACGCCACTCTAGTATAAATTTTGTTATAGACTAAGTATATCATATCACATCTTATTTAATCATGTTATATCTCATAGTTATATTATACGATTAATGTGTAGTTGCATCTATTATTTGGGTCAACTCTCTTATTTTCGGCCCTTCAAATAGGGGTCAAACATTGGGGTCACATTTTTTATATCAAAGTCGGTTTCAATGCTCATTGCGTTAAATGGTTATCACATTATAATTAGTGATGAGGCTTTTAACTCTTACCCATATATGTCTCAAAAGGGTTTTGTGACTATCAGGAGGCATGATGTAAAATCAGCCTATGAGGTATCAGTAGCCACAACAAAGTTTAACCGTGGAAAGCACTACAATTTTGTTATTATAGCTTAGGTCGGATGCCTAAGTGAAAATTTTCAATACCTCAATTATTGATTTTGATGACAACAGTTATATAAAATATAGGTACTAATGTTTTGCGAAGTTATATAGTACATAGTGCAAAAAATATTACACAGATGCTGAACTTAAGACTGTATAATATAAAGACTCAAGATAAAGATATGAAGACTCATGAGTTCAAAGATACATAAATGAAGATCTTAAAGTTATAATTTAGTATAAAGAGTTATTAGTATATATTTTTAAAGTCCTTAATAGAAATTTCTGATCTCCATATCAAATTTCTGATCTTTGATATTTTAAATAAAAATAATTATTTGAATTTCAAAATATATTTTAAAATATTTTATAAAAGTTTTCTAGAGTTCGAAATATTTATAAACTATATTCAAATTGTTTTACAAAGTATAGGATTTTCAAAACATTTCAAAACGAAAACAATTTTCATTTTGAACTAGCATATTTGACATACATATATAACATATGTCGACATACATGCCGCTAAATGGTTTCTCAAATTTTGAATGGAAGTGTCTATTCGACATAACTCTTCACGAATGGACACATATGTTAATTTAATATATAAAGGGGAGTGCAAAGGAATTTTTTGATAACTAATTACTTACTTTCTTCCTTCCTCTTACTCTCTTGAAAAATCTCTTGAAAAATATACTCTATTCTCTTCAAAATTATATAGAATCAATTCATACTTCATTGTCTCAATTCAATACTACTTTCTCACTATTTTGGAAATATCTCTCTCTCTCTCTTAATTCAAAAATCAAAGTGCTATCCAGTTGGCTATAAGATCCATCATATCCAAAGTACAAGAATTTATCTTTGAAAAAGCTATCAACTCTATTTGTGTTTGCTTGGGTGTGCTTGTAGCCCGTTCAAATCAAGTGGGGTGCTTAGTAGTTCGTTCAAATCTAGTGGGTATGTTTGTAGCCTGATTAAATCAAGTGAGTTTACCCCAGACTCAGAATACACGAGGGTGTGTCTCCTAACCATAAGAATCGAGATTGTATTTGGGTTTGCCTTATGCCCGGTTAAAGATTAACATTTGAAAAGAAACTTGTACAAGCAATTGTATAGGACTGGATGTAGGAGAAATCCAAACCTGCATAAAATCCCTGGTGTCATCTCTCTAACTCTTCACTTTACTTTGCTACTTTTATTTTTATCTATGATTGCATTTGTGATTGATTGTTAGTATAATTATGTGTTGTTTATCTGTGATTTAATATCAATCTTGATAGAAAATTAAAAGGATTTACATAAGTTAGAAAACATTATTCACCCTCCCTCTATTATTAATTATCCTTAAGATCCATAATTTTGCAACCCACATTTGATACTAGAGCATTATGTTTTAAAAAACTCGTAATTTGATTTTTTTTTTAAACTTTAAATAGCAAGTAATATTGTCAGTGCTCTTTTTAATACTTTTATAGAAAAACAATTTTGCGAAACCAATATGTTATTAGAAACTAATTATTTTGCAATGTCACTTGATATTTTGGAAAGGTATAATGTTGAATTGCAAGAACAAGTATGTTATATGACCGATGGTGAACAGACACTTGATAATCATACATCACAAATCAAGAAGAACAAATGGATTTTAAATAGCGGATGTTCAAAAGACATGATGAGAGATCAAGAGAAAGAAAGGGCAATAATGCAGATATATATGCTTAAAATCAAATCTTTAGATAGGGAAACGGTAATATTGGAATAGAGGACGTTAGTAATATCGTTAATCTTGGAACTTTATTTAATTTTTATATATTACCTTTTAATGAATTCTTAAGTAGAAAGACATTTTATATGTTCCAAATAACCAAAATGGTTTAAATAAGTAGAAAACAAGTTTTTCCTTTAAAAATAATGGCTAGTTTTTCAAATTGAAAAGACACTTTAATTTTTGAAATGCCTTGTGATTTTACCTATAGAATATTCTAAATTATTTATCTGCTAACAAATTATATTTGTATTGTAATTAATATTATGCATTAGAAGTTCATAAAAGATTTCAAAGAAAAAAAATTAACTTTTAAATTTTGTAGAACTTTTACAAAACTGACTATACACTTTGAAAACAGAGCAGAAAATACTAAATGCAGCAGTATGCTTTAAACCTCAGAAATTATAAGTTAATAATTTTAAATGAATTTTTTTACATGAGTATAAGATGGATATACTTTATTCTATACAAAAAGAAATTCAGCCAAAATTCAAATTCCAACTATTTATTATTTTTGAATAAACAGACACTTAGTAAGTTACAACAGCTATATTTCAGATTTTGGAGCTAAAATTTAAATTTTTATAGCCATTAAATTAAATCATTTTTCAATCATAAAAATATATTCCATATAAAAATTAATACATTTAACTATACAAAAAATCTAAAATCATTTTAAATAATTTAACATTTTCTAGATTTTCATACAAAATTGACTACTCTCTTTAAATGTCGAACATGCATGTTAAACGCTGTAATTTTATGAAAAATCTCAGAAATTATAAATTGTATACTTTTACATGAAACTTCTTTATATGATAACATATATTCTGAACCACTTATAAAAAATTTCATATCAAAATTTTAAAGGTAACTATTTTATTATTTTCAAATAAACAGATGCTTGGTGGTTACAACAGCTATATTTCTGACGCAGACCATTGCAATTTTGAATTTTTATATCCTTTTACATGAATTTTTTTAACATAAAAAAATTATTTTCTATTATATAATTAGCATATCTAACTACATAAAAATTCTGAGCACTTTATGTTAATATAACATTTTCTTTTATTCGTTAAATTCAAATAGACACTTCAACTGCCAAATTGTGCTTTTCATTTTTATTAAAAAAAATTAACGGTCATGCCTCTTCGTGATTGTCATACTTCTTCATTAATGACTTTTATATAGTGTTTCCTTTCAAATTAAATCCCATTAGTCATTGTTCATGGCTATACTAAATAGAAAAGCATACCTTCTTCCATGATTTCAACTTTCTAATTTTGATTTTACTTCTTTTACTCTTATTTCTTACTAACTTTATGATAAAATATTAACTTTATGACTTAATGAAATTAATTAAATGTATTTAAAGGAATGAAGCTCTATTTATAGAATTCCTTCCATCAATGAGAACGAGCCACATCACATGACACTTGTCATATAAACAAACAGTAACATATATGCGAATGGCATGTGCCATTATACTTGTCCTTTAGGAAGATCACTGTATACATACATGATATCAAGTGTCATTACACATGTAATTCATTAATACATTTATAATTTAAACAATGAATGTGACACAAGATACATGTTAGAGTCACATTATCTTACACATAATAGTGTTATGAATGAATTTTAGAACTCTGCTTGTGTTGAATCAAAATTTGAAAATAAAAGGTTCATTAAAGTATCTTATTTTTTAACATTATGTTTTTCATTGTTGTAATTATTCATGGTTTTTCATGATTTAAACATTCATGTTCGTACACTCTTAAAAATATTGGGTTTGATTTACAGAAGACTAACCATACGGATCCAACATAGTATGGATACCAGTACAAATATGATTTATTACTTCAAGCACTACGCATAATAAGAAGAGAGATAAAATATGACTATGGAGACCTTTTATATGATCAATCATATCATGATATTCTTTTGAAAAGAAAATATTCAAGACGGTAATGGCGGTGAAACATATGATCAATCATCTTACTGTCATTTCCGGGTTCCTTTTCTTATTATTAAATTTACATGATGCTTTTTTAATGATATTTTTAACTCTACATATCTCACTTATACTTTTCATATTAGGCAAAAAAAATTGTTATAAATTATCATGTATTTCTAGAAATAAACAATGTATAAATAAAATAATATTTGCTTCAAAAATTTATTAAACATAAATTTGATCATTTACATAGTTACACTTATCAAACATTGTGATTAGGCTATGATTAAATTTCATAATTATTAAGGTTTGTTATATATAAATTTTATGCATTAAATTTTATGTATAAATTTCTTCATCGAATTGGATGCTTAGGATTACATAATAATATCATTTATGTCTTATTGAATTGTTTTCTATGCACTCATTATTAAATTTTGATTTCATATATATCATCTAGTTTGTATTGATTTGATACGTTAAGTATTAATTTTTGATGTATATATTATCTTACTTGGGAGTTTATTCCCATTATTATTGTTATTGATTATAGTATCCCACATTCATATTTAGTATTAATTAAATAAATAGTTTCTTAAATTTAGTCTCTTACAAAATAATACCACATTTAGGGGGATTTTTATTTTTTTCATCTATTTTTGTTGATGATAAAGGGGGAGAAAAATGTAAAATATATACATACATATATTTAGGGGAAGTTATATTATATTTTATATACAAGAATATTTAATGGTTTTCATCATCAAAAAAGGGGAGATTGTTAATACCTTAGTTATTAATTTTGATGACAATGACTATATAAAATATAGATACTAATGTTTTGCCAAATTATATATTATATACTGCAGAATATTACATAGGTGTTGAATCAAAGACTGTACAGTATAAAAACTTAACATAAAGATATGAAGACTCATGAGTTCAAAGACACGAAAATGAAGATCGCAAGGTTATAATTTAGTGTATAGAGTCATTAGTATATATTTTTAAAGTCCTTGTGCAATTTTTGACATCCATCTCAAATTTCTAATCCTTGATATTTTAAATAAAAATAAATTATTTAAATTTCAAAATATATTTTAAAATATTTTACAAAAGTTTTCTAAAGTTCAAAATATTTATAAACTATGTTCAAATTATTTTATAACATATAGAAGTTTCAAAACATTTTAAAAAGAAAACAATTTTCATTTTAAATTAGCATATGTCGACATACATGTATAGGATATGTCAACATACATGCCACTAAATGGTTTTTCAAATTTTGAATGGAAGTGTCTATTCAACATAACTCTTCACAAATGGACACATCTGTTAATTTACTATATAAAGGGGAGTGCAAACGAATTTTTTGATAACTAATTACTTACTTTCTTTCCCCCTATTACTCTCTTGAAAAATCCCTTAAAAATATACTCTATTCTTTTCAAAATTATATGAATCAATTCATACTTCATTGTATTAACAAGAAAAGAGTCACAGATCCCTGTTTTTGATGTTGTTATATAAAAAGTCCCTGTAGAAATGAATTTGTAAATTTGGTCCCTATTTTTCAAGAATAAGAAAACGCAAAATGTCTTGCACTTTTCTGACAGAAAATGCAAGATAACTTGCATTTTTTTAATTTTGAAATATTTTTCGAAATTTCCGAAAATTTTGAAAATTTCGAAAAGCGCAAGTTAACTTGCACTTTTTATCAGGAAAGTGCAAGCTAGTTTGCGCTTTCTAATTTTGAAATATTTTTTGAAAATTTTAAAAATTTTGAAATTTTTGAAAAGCGCAAGATAACTTGCGCTTTCTAATTTTGAAACTTTTTTTGAAAATTTTGACAAGCGCAAGATAACTTGCGCTTTTTAATTTTGAAACTTTTTTTGAAAATTTTGAAATTTTTGGAAAGCGCAAGGTAACTTGCGCTTTTTGATTTTGAAAATTTTAAAATTTTAAAAAGCGCAAGTTAATTTGCGTTTTCTTATTTAGAAAAAATAGGGACTTAATTTACATAGTTATTTCTACAGGGACTTTTCTTGTAACACCATCGAAAATAGGGACCTTTCGTGCAAAGCCCCTTGTATTAATTCAATACTACTTTGTCACTGTTTTGGAAACATCTCTCTCTCTCTCTCTCTCAATTCAAAGATCAAAGTGTTATCCAAGAGGCTACACAATCCATTGTATCCAAAGTACTAGAATTTGTCTTTGGAAAAACTACCAACTCTATTTGTGTTTGCTTGGGTGTGCTTGTAGCTCATTCAAATCAAGTGGGTGTGCTTAGTAGCCATTCAAATCTAGTGAGTGTGCTTGTAGCCTAATTAAATCAAGTGAGTTTGCCCCAGACTCAGAATACTGGAGGGTATGTCTCGCAACCTTGAAACCGAGATTGTATTTGGGTTTGCCTTCTATCGGTTAAAGATTGGCATTTGGGGAAAAAAATCTATATATGCAATTGTATGGGACTGGATGTAGGAGAAATCCAAACCAGTATAAAATTCATGGTGTCATCTCTTTAACTCTTTACTTTACTTTACTGCTTTTATTTTTATCTGTGATTGCATCTATGATTGATTACTATATAATTCTATGTTTTTAATATGTGATTTAATATCAATCTTTAAAGAAAATTAAAAGATTTACATAAGTTAGAAAACACTATTCACCCACCTCTAATGTTAATTAGCCTTAAAACCCATAATTCTGCAACTCACAAAATTCATCCAAGATTGATAAAATAACCTAGGGTAATTTAATAAAACTACCCAAAATTTGATAATAAAATGGATACCATGTGGCATTGTATCTGCAATCGAATTATGTATTATGTATGTTCAAATGACGTACTTAATATTTACTATAATTTTCCCGATATCTTTATTGCAAGATACTGATTTATAGCGACAATGAGTGTTGGCAATACATGTTTGAATGGTTGTGGATGGCAAAGTAAATGCCAAAAGAAGAGTTCATAAGTAGAAAGTAGTGATAAATGGAGAAGTGAAATGAGGAGTTTCTTTGTTTCTACTAGATTTTTATCAAAGCGCGCAGCGGTTAATGGGATAACTATGATTTTATAAAGCTATAAGGAAAATTTACCAACACACACACACGCTCTATAAATTGCGAGGATCAAATTTTGTTAAGGGGGGAGATCTGTAACAACCCATCTTTTTACCATATTTTATTGGATTTTATAGATATTTTTATATGATGAATTTTCTTTCAGCTTTTACAGTGTGTTTGATGTAATATCAAAAGTTAATAATTTTATAGGGTCATTATATGTTTATTACTGACATGCCTCCTTGCATGGAATCAAAGAAGGCAATTGTCTTCACTTTTGACAAATGGCCAAAGACAATACATGAGTTGATATACATTACGTAAAAATTTGCAAATATAAAATTGTAAAGGACTTAAATGCAAAAATGACTACATTAAAAATAAACTTTACTCTTAGATTTTAGGATCATCTCCTTTCCCTGGCACATCCAAAAGATATACATTCTTCTACATCTAAAATCCTAATAATTTTTTTTAAAATTGTTTCCTCCTTTCTATAAAATGATATTGTTGTTTCTTACTACTGTATAAAAATGTCATTACTTATGTACAAATATAAAAGAGAAACCCACTCATATAATATGAACTTAATTTACCAACACATATCTATACTATATTATTATTAGTGAGTTGAATTTCAAGCTCACACAGGCCCCTTTGAAATTTGGCAACTGAACAGTCGCATTTTTAATTTTTTTTATATTCCAAACTTTAAAATGTGATAACTTTTTCTACATTGATTGGATTTAAGAATCGTTTTCACTATTAAATCTCAAATTTAATTTGCTTTCCAATGATATCCATTGTTGATAGCTAAAAATAAATTTTTTAAAATCATAATTTTATATAGGAGCTTTAATTGCACAATTATTTTGTGTCACCGCTGTGTACCGCGTTTCTGTAACAGCATTATTATGATGATCATAAACATTACATAGTAGTTTTACCTAGATTATTATAATGTATTTATTATCGTTTAACATATTTGAAAGGAATATTTTTTTTGAATTATACAATTATGGTTGCCTTTGAATATTGTAACTACATTATGTAATAAAGTAATAATCTTGATTGTGTTTGATAGTATTCAAACTTAGTGCAGTTATAATTTAACCCCATCAAAAAATGGTGTAATAATTTATAGGCATTTTTTGAATTAATTTAACTACGTTAGCATTTTTTTTATTGCATTTACTATTGATGATTTTGACTATATTTGATAATTTTATTCAATTTTAAAACAGTTATAAATTAATGAAATTAAGAAAATGCAATTATAATTTACCAACAAGTTTTGGGTAAATTTAACTATATTTGAAGATTTTTAACCACATTTATGTGATGAAGTAATAAATTTGGCTACATTTCAGGAATTTATTCAATCTTAATACAATTAAAATTTAACTACATTAATAAAATGTAGTTATAATTTAATGACAATTTTGAATTATGCATGGTAGAAATTGAATATTTCAACTATATTTATGTGATGCAATAATAATTTTGGTTTTACACGATGATTTATTCGAGCTTACTGTAGTTAAAATTTAAATGCATTAAGCAAAAGCGGTTATTATTTTGCAGTATTTTTGGAATTAAGCAATTATTGTTTTTGAATATTTTAACTGCATTTGTGTGATGCAATACTAATTTAGCTGTAGTAATAATTTTGTTTGATGTTAACGATAGTTATTTAACCGCATTATGAAAATATAATTGAAAAATGAATTTTGATTTTTGATAGCTTGAGATGATTAAATAATGACTTCACATAATTAATGCTTGATTCAACCGTGCAGCTCAGCGTTTAATATATTGCTTCCAGGTTTGATGACATAATTTGGCTAAGTTTACTCAATTTCGTTTACAATTACGATGATCAATAATACAATACGCATATAAGTTGTTGTATTCGGGCTTAAGGTAGATGCACAGTTTAAGTGCTGGGTCAAAACATGTGTTGTAGTGAGAATAATGTTGATAACCACCTAAAAGAGTTTATTTTTTATTTTTTTGCAGTAAATTCTAAAATCACTTGCACCACCACCATCGGAAAACTTCTAGAAAACAATTGATGAATGTATCTTTGTATAGATGATTATGTAGTCATAGTTTGATTATTAGATATAGTTAATAGGTCAGATGAGCAGTGAGAGAATTTAGTGATAATACTACATCAATGACACTTTTGCCTTTTTTGGCTGCAGGTACAAATACCTTCAATGGTTAAAATAATTAACTGATGTAATGCATCTAATAAGGCCAAGAAAACATCACCTATTTGCGCTCAGGCCAATATCATACACGCGTTGCTAGCAGTTATTTATGAGGCTAAAAAATGAATGGACTTCTCACAATTGTTCTCTTCTGTATGTTTTGGATATTTTCAAATATTGGTTACTGCGACCAGCTGTATGCCGTGTTTTGTACCCTGCATCGACATATATCAGATTCGGTGAACAATGGTAATTTATATTGAAACCCATGTTATTTTCTTATTGCATCATCATTTCTATTTCAATTGAATCTTCTGTTTTACTACTTTTCCCCTGTACTACATCTGTTGCTTTTTTCTTTTTTCTTTTGCTCCCTTTTTTCAGCTGTTGACAAATACTTTTCCTGACTGTTTACAAATTTCATCCTATTACTATATTTCTCCCCATTGCAAAAAACTTTTGTTACTCTTATTTAATTGAATCGAACTGCACTGTGTCTTTGTGTCTGCAGTTCACAGTGAATACTTCAACTATATCTATGCACATTGAAGCAGCTGTGTAATTGCAAAAGCAACAACATTGGCGTTATATGCCACAGTGAATATATCTATGCATTAGCGGATAAATTTTTAACATATTATCCTCTAAATAGTATGTGAACATTAACATATTCACTGTAATTGTTTTGTTCAATTTTAATTGTGATTATCATAACCAAATATATCTATGTATTCTTTATCATACCAAATTGTTATTCATGATGTAACACTATCGTTCAACAATGTTTTTTCATTACCACCGTATTAAATTTCTTATACATTTGGATATGACCTATGCAACAACAATATTTTTTCAACATCTGTGTGCGAAGCACGGGTTCGCACTAGTCACTATATTAAGAGTTTGATGAAAAACAAGAAAACAAAGAGAAAAAAGAGGTTAGTCAAGTGTTATTCCGATGGAGGTCGCATAGTGTTGGTGATCTGGGTAGATCGAAAATGGTCGGAAATAATGGAGGGGAGATACTTTAGGGTTCATCCGAAGGTGAAAGGAGGAGGCCGAACCTATGCTAATGCATACATCTCAGCGAGGCATAGATAAAGGCGATAGTCGCAGCTTTTCGATGGTTAGGGATGAGCGTGGCAACTAGTCAAAGTCTTCGACCTTGTCTTATTAAGGAGGATACAAGAGTGATGGTGGAAGATATGAGGGAGCTCATCTTGATGAGAACCATCTGGTGGTGAGCCTTTGAAGTCTAGTGGACCATGGTGGTTGCAATGGCGTAGAAGTGGAAGCGAGGACGTGAGTCTATGTTCGTTGAGGTGAACATCGAGCTTGGAGGTATTGGTGTTAGTCGGTATAGTTTCAGACATTGGTTCCTTGGAGTTAGACTATGAAAGCTAGCTCAATCGAAGCTAGCAACGTTGGACGATTCCAAGTGGCATCAAACTCGAGATTGATGTTACCCAAGCTTAGATATGATGATACCATGTTGTTCGTTTCTTCCAGACGAAGGCTTGGGCCGTGTTCACTTGACTATTCGAGGTCAGAGTAGGAAAAGTTTGGCGAAGTTTTGTTTTTAGAAATGGTGAGCAGGAAACAAAGGAGAAGTAAATAGGAATTGCATATTAACCCTCAAAATAAATATATTTTTAGTCAAGTATCTATACTACTTTATATTTTATTTATTTAAATTATCATTTAACCCCTTAAATTCAAATACAAAATAAATTCTTCGTATAAGATCTATTTTAGACATGGCTTGCATCATTGGGATCATTATGAAATATAACTCATTATGATAAAACTTAATTATTAATTGAAGAAGCATAGAATTATCAGATAAATTTGAAACAAGTGTATATAATCCCTTGATTAAAATATTAATGACCTTATGGTATAGTTAGTGTCATATTAATAATGTTATAATAATAATTATACCTCCAAATTCTTTTGACTACAATTTAGGGAATATTCCATGTTGATTAGCAATATAGAAAATTTTGTATAATGGATCTATATAAATATGTTAAGGGGGTTATTTTGATATTTGTAATAGAAGTCTCTCCATCTGTGTGGCTATAAGCATTTATAAATACATCTGTAATAAAAGTCTGCCTTTTTTAAATAAGGCTCTTAGCTTCCTTTATTACTATTAAAATAAAATAAAATATTTATATGATCTGGTCCGTCGACCCAAAATCAAGGCATTTAGCCCATACACGGCTTAAAGCACTTGAAATGTTGGGTATACAACCCGTTATATTGTATGTGAGGCTTCCAGACTTCATTAACCCTAACAGCCACTTCATTTATTTATTTATTCTAGAGCCACTTCTCGGATATATTCCATAAAAGACTTTTATATCATATAAAAGTTTGCTTATTTCTATGGCTACCAACAGTCACTTATTTTGTGTTAGAAGTTTACCAACCAGGGTGGCTACCAGAAATTACAAATATTAACAGATTATCACTTAGCTGAATGTTCAATGTTTATCGCTCAGAAATATTCAATTAACCATTTGTGTATTTGATAAGAGAATACCATTTTGAGTGTTGAAAACCCATAAACTATTCTTACCAGAAATATATATTCTGCAACATCTATGCACATTACTAGTTTATATCGTGTACATTTTCCAGTTTTTATAATGTACAATTTGCCAGTTTATTGGTGCATAAATGATAGTTAAGGTTAAGTACACATCACAAGTTTTATAGTGTATATTTAAATAATTCCAGTATTGTACACATTTGACAGTTTTATTATGCACAATTGGTAGTTTAGTATTGTACACACTTGCAAGTTTATTGTGTACATTATCGAGTTGGGAAAAGGATTGGGATTAAGAATATCAATGGTTTATCCTAAGAAAATAATTAGGTAGACAACTTGACATCTGAATATTGATTTAGTGGTTGTGATTTAGAATATTATGTAAAGTGGCAGATAGGCTTCTAACATCAGATGGTATGGGTCAACCGTGTGCTAGTACTCTATCTATGCTCTTCTTTGTATTTTGATGATCAATTAAATATGGGGACATTATTATGAGTAGTGAAATCCCGGTAGTTGGATCCTTTGTAGCGTTAATCTAGTATGGAGGTTAAATATTTAAGTAGTGAAAGTTATAAGTGTAAATCTGATTATTTGCTTTGTAATGCACTATGGATGGGTTGAGAAATATATAACTACTATGATAATTACATAGTGCACACATGATAAGTTGAATACAGATCAATTAGATTTTAACATATGTGCCTTGTTTATATTAAAATATATTATATTATGTTATTAATAACAACTGTCGGGATATTTATACTATAGTAATAAAGATGTTACTCACATGCCTCCTCAAATTTGAAACACAAAAGTCAGAAGTACTTGTTCCTTTTCCTTTTTTTCTTTTCCCTTTGACTTCCCAATACATAGGTTTATATGTTTTTTGTTTCCTGATAGCAATTATCTAACAATTTTTTTTCAAAAGCTACGCTTATGCACGTTTATTTCTTTTGATAAATTCACAATAATTAATGCTTTATATTTTAACGACGGTTTTCTCTCTTCTCCATGTTCATATCCATTATTCATTATTCCCTCCATTCAAGCTATTTCTTTATTTTTTTTGGCCCCTCCTTTTCCCCTTCTAATTATTACTTCCTTCTAATATAAAATCATCGATTAATGTTTAAATATTTCCATTTCGTCATATTATCACCTTAATTCAAGTAGTTGTATATCTATGTATCTATTATATATTATGAAAAAGTGATTAATACTCTTTATTACTCATTCTCTACTATTTTCTTTTTCTTTTAGGTTTCATGTGGCATCATATAATTAACTTATTGATCTAACTGTTGGTTAGATCAAAATATTTCATACACACACACATATACATATATACATATATGTATATATATATATATATTATACTCCATCTATTTTTATTATATATATATATTTATTATTATAAACTTAGAAGTGAGTTTATCAATTTGTACCTTCCTATCACTTTATTCCATGTATATTCACATCTTCCATTACTGCCATACGTAATTTTTGTTCCTCTTCTATTCTACTATATAAATGGTTCGATCTCCGCGACATACTAATCATTTTTTGTCATTTTATTTCAGTCTAAATATTTCATTGTACTTAATTTATAGTACACATTTTCTATTTTCCCCTTGAAACATTTCCTATATTCCACAAATCACATCAACATTAACTTTTTTCTTTGAAAATGGTACTTTATATACAACATGTCACCGGGACAACATATCACATGTCAATAAACGTTCGAATCATGCTACGTAAGTTTCGAACTTGTGACCTCTCGCACCAAAGCCGAATCACTTAACCACTTGGACAATGGTGCTTGTCCACATCAACACTAACTTAGATATCTTATATCAATAATGTAAAGGACAAACTTTTAAAAGCTACATTTATGCTCATTTATTTCTTTTGATAATTTCGTAGTAAATAGTGCTTTATATTTTAACAACAGTTCTCTTCCTCTTCTCCATGTTTATATAACTTTTTTTTGTTTCCTTAGTTATTTTTTATCTCTAATTTCTTTCCCTTCCATTTTGTAGAAAGCATTTTCATAATGTTATCTCTTCCTCATTTTCACTTTCATACATATGCTATAATTACAGAAAAATCTATGCTGAACTAACGGTTCGTTCCAAATAATTTTTATTCATTCTCAATAATTTTTTAGTCTTACTAGAATTTGATTGAATTCATCAATAGTTTTCACTTTTTATTATTCTAAAATTTTATATTATTTTATTCACATTTTGCAAAGATTATGTTTCTACACATTACTTTTAAATTTAC
This sequence comes from Allium fistulosum, assembly GCA_030737815.1. Taxonomy (NCBI): domain Eukaryota; kingdom Viridiplantae; phylum Streptophyta; class Magnoliopsida; order Asparagales; family Amaryllidaceae; genus Allium; species Allium fistulosum. Next base: position 788,467,032 of record CM060902.1, on the reverse strand, counting down.
TATTTTGATGAAATTTTTGTCTAAAAGCCTGTAAGAAACATTGGCTTACTAGCTTGATTTAAAGGTTTGATTTTTATTTTATTAATTATATTTTTATTTAATTTGAGGTTGAAATTGTTGTTTGAATTCTAGATTTATGATTTCAGATCTTTGCATCAAGTTTCATGTCCAAATTATATATTTTTTGTTAATTTTATTTCAATCTACATTATTTTGAATATTATTTTTGTTCATATTTTGTAGGGGGTTATATGGTTTATTAATACATGGATACTATAGAATCTTTGATTGTTTTGTAAAATCTAGTATAGGTAAATTCCATATCAAAACATGTATTTACTATGCTTCGTCTATTCTGCTATATGGAAAACTTATCTCTCCCACCTTCAATGTTGTCCTAAATCCTTAATTCTCATAATTTATAGCTTAAATTTTACAATAAAGTTTGTCTATCCCTTTCAAATTTTATTGAACATTTAAATTAACATCATGCTTATTTAAAAAATATGTGCTAACATAATATTGGTATGCATTTTTTACTCTTATCATCCGTTAGACAATAAACCCACATGTTTCCTCCCTCCTCTTCCTCTTTCAGTACCTTTACTTATGACTTTTTCGTAGATCCATTCCAGATTTAATGTGTTTTTAGTTCTAACTATAAGTTTTATTTTCTATTTTAAGAACATTATTAACGACTTTTACTAAATTTTATCCCCACATTAAAACCATGTTTCTCACTTACTCCTTACAAATATAACAAATTGATTTATTTATAATGTAAAAAACTCTCTATTTTCCTAATTTAAATCTATTCAATTAATCTGTATACTATTATATCTCTATAGTCTATCGGTCATTTATCTGTTCAATTTATCTATTTGTCCATTATATAGGATATATCATTTCTCTTCTAATTCAGTGTTAGACCATATCATTTTCTCTCCATAATTCAAGAAATAGTTTGCACTTTTTGTTCAATTGTATTTATTTCTCAATATATTTTATATTTATCTGTTGTGTAATTTAGTAGGAAATATTCATTAGTAACACAAATTTATGATTATTACCAAAGTCTTGGTGATTTTACGCAATAATGAGGTAATTATCCATGATTTTTTCGAAAATTTTCGTTGTTACGTTGTTTAAATTTTTTTTGCAATTCATGAATAGTTTTCAATATCTATAAATTAGAGATATAATTATTCATAATGTTTATAATCATAACAAATATTGTTCCCATGCAATAAATAAAACAAATTAATTGCTTTTAATTTTGTTTAGCTTGAATTCAAGGTCATTTTAAGCTGAAATTCAATTTGATGGGAGAATAAATTATATACCAAGTAAGTTTATTGTTAATTATTTAGCAAGTTAATTATTTTTATTTTTATTTTATCAGTGATATTTTTGGTGCACAATAGTCGTAGATGCTTCTATTATTATATAAAATCTGTTATAAATAAAGTTAAGCTATTTCTTCTTTCTCACATTTTATGTCAAATTTCATTTTCATAATTTTGTTTTTGTTAATCTGACAATGAATTTGGGAACGTCAATTTATTTTTTAGGTGGTAATTTGTTGTTAATACATATATACCAAAAAAATAAGTATTTTTGTACAATCAAACTGAGGTAAAGTTGATCTTTATTTGATACTGAAATATTGGTATATAAAAAAAATCAAGTTAGAGGTAAAAAAATATTTGGATAATAAATTTCACACTATAGTTGGGGAAAATTATAAATGTATGAGCAACATTTACGTTTTGATTTTGGCAAACAATATTAAAATTTGTAAAAATTTTAGTTTTAATATGAGCTTTTGAAACATACTTATTTTTAAATGTTTTACGTTGTCTTAGTTAGTCTAAATTTATTTTGGTAAATTCTAACATGGTCCTTCTTTAATTAGTTTAGGCTTTTAATATTTTCATGTTGTGTTATTTAATATACTATGTAATGTTCATACGCAACATATACTTTTGATTATCGTCAAATTCTTAAATTTCTTAAGCAAGGATGAGGTATTTTCTGAATTTTTACGAAGTTTATTTATTTTATGTTGTTTGAATTTTTTGCAAGTTGAAAATGTTGACTATTAATTAAAAAATTGAAGATGTAATTATTCATAATGGTTATACGTAAATTATTTTTATGTAGAAAGGATCATATCAAATATTATTACTATGGAAAAAGAATATGAATTAATTACTTAAAATTTTGATCAATTTGACTTTTAAGAAACTTTAAGAATTAATCTGTAATTCATATTAGTAAGAGAATAAATTACATGTTAATTCTCATTAACATTAGTAAATTATTTAATTAATATGTAATCAATTAATTATTTTTATTTATTTCTTTTTATCATTAACGTTTTGGATGAAAACTCTATGAGATGACATGTAACATGTAACAACCCATATTTTTAAACAAATATTTTAAATAGAATTTATTTGAAAACTTTGATTTTTAAATCATTTAAAATTGAATATTGGAATTTTCCAATGTAATTTTGGATTATGTTTGTAATTTATTTACCAAATATTATAAAATAATTATTTTCTGGAAATTTTATATTTTGGTCAACTTTGGTCAAATTTTGACTTACAGTTGAAATTTCTAAATTTGAATTTTAAATTTTCAAACTTTTTCTTTGAAGCAGTATTTGTTTCTAATATTTGTCCTGTTTTTCGTTCCGTCAAATTCTGCTTTATACTTTTTAAAATTTGATAAAATTCAGCATTTTACACGCAGTTATTTTTTGTAGTTTATTTTCTATTTTCTACGTTCATTTTTCTATTTTCCTATGTTCATTTCTCTATTTTATTTTCTATTTTTATTTTGTTTAGACTTTGATTTATTTATTGGATTTTATTTTTGATTTTGGCTTTGGAAATTTCAAGAGACTTTGGTTTCTCTTTATACAACTTATGCCTTTTCATTTGCCAAGCTCTTCACATCCATAGCCGTCCACTTTATTGTTATTAGCCGTGCCTTTTACTTGCAAATCACGTATAAAGTTTCTCATTTCATCCTTCTTCTCATTTCCCATTTTTGCGTTTAAAAAGAAGAAAAAAATATACAAGTTTCTCGTGTTTTCCCCTTTCTCTTTTCCTTCTCTCTTTTGTTTTGTTTTATCTTTTGCTTTAAGGCTTGCTCGGCCATCATGTAATTGCCGACCACAACTCCACTCCACCACCACCATAACCGACCCCATCACCTCCTCATCACCACCAAAACCATGTCGTGACCCTAGATCCAAACCCCATCACCACAAAACAATTTAAATCATAGCCGACCACCACATATTCCATCACCTTCCTATTTGTTTGCCTCGGCCACCACCCACACCATCACCTCCTTGCCTTGCCGTGAACACACCCACTCCAAGCCATGACCAGATGACCAGACCTGACCTGATCCATGTGCTCAAACCCAGGCCGAACCCATGTGTGCACATGACCCTTAAATTGCCTCGACCTTTTGCCTTCCATGCCTTGTAACTTGCATCCCTTCATATTCTTGTCCATAGCCGTGTGTATTTGTGATCAAGGCCGAGCATACTTGCCTCAAACCATCATGGCCGAGCATTGTTCTAAGGTGGTCAAACCTATTTATAAAGTGGTCGAGCCTACTTGAATGGGTAAAGCCATCTTTGCTTCATTTTGATTTGTTTTGTGCATTTGTCTTGATTCGTATTCCTTTGATAATTATTTACTTATATATGTTTGTATATTATTTGTTTACAAGACTTGGATTTTGGCTCTTCATCCACTCAAATCTATTCGTGCTTTGTCGTGCTTTTCGGAGTATAGTCGCGTGTTTCAAATTGTCATCTCTAACTTTAAAAGGTGAGTTTATCACTCTCGACATTCATACTTATATATTTGTGAAACGATGACAACTGGATGTGTAGTATTGATATGTTATGTTGCTATAAATTCATATATGCTTGTGATATGATTATATGATGTTATAACCTGATTATATACCTATTTAATCACCTGATATGACATGCTATGTTTACTGTTTATTTATATTTCTGTTTCTCACACTGCAAGTTCCCTGTTAGCATAGAATCACTATGGGTTTAAATGATACATACCCGAACAGACATTAGAATAGGGAAAAATCGTTATGAGCTAAAATGATAGGCTCGAGCGATTTTTATTTTATTTAACTTGGGATTGCGGGTTTGAAATGATAGAACCCGGATTTTTCGTTTTAAATTACGGATTGAAATGATACATATCTGTATCACTTGACCTAGGCTAGAAAATATTATACAGAACCGTGGTTTATTTTAAATAATAGTTTTCTAAAATTTTTAAGTATTTTGAAATATTAAATATATGTGATTTTGAACTTAAGTTTATATAATAGTTTTCTGAAATTTTAAGTATTTTGAAATATTAAATATATGTGATTTGGAACTTAAGTTTGATATAATAGTTTTCTGAAACTTTAAATAATTTGGAATATTAAATATATGTGATTTTGAACTCAAGTTTGATATCATAGTTTCTGAATTTTTTTAAGTATTTGGAATTTAGATTATCTGAGAGTTTAACTTAAATTGGATTTAAATGATTTAAATAAATTTTATAGTGATTTTCTGTAAGTTAAAATGTATAAGCAAATTAATGATTGAAAATGTAAATTTTGATTTGACTTAATAATTGAAAATTTAGTGTTAAATGGAATTTTCAGCTTAGCCTAGTGATAAGAATATTTTATTTATGAAATGGGTATTTTAAATAAAGCATTAAGTTATTTGTTAAAATAAAAGTTAAGTAAATTAATGTATTTTGACTTGATAAATGAATTATAATTTAAATTGGATATTGGTTAAATAAATGTTATTTTATAAAAAATTATAAGTTAAGTAATATCCAAATAAATAATTTTGAAAAGTGAAATAAGTTTGATAGGTTAAAAATGACAAAAGTTGAAAATATATTGTTTTAAATTGTTAAAATAGATTTATAACAGCAATTGTAGCATTTCTGAAATGCTGTAGTTTCAATGTAGTGTTTTCCAAATTACCACTATACTTACAATAACGTTCTGTAAGTGCTATTGTTTCTGAAATGTATTGGTTTTAAAATTAACACTGTATCTACTATAGCAGTTTAAAAGTGCTGCTGTTTCTGAAATTAAACTATGTTTTGAAATACTATATCTACCGTAACACTTTGTAAGTGCTGTTGTTTTCTAGAATACAATGTTTTGAAATTTTTGTAATTGAATGAATGAACTCATAAAATGCTATAATTCTGGAAATTGAATATTTGATTTGAAAGTATATTGAATTTAAATTAAATGGTTAAATGAATATGTTATGATTTCAAAGTGTTATGAATTTCAAGGTTTTGATTTCCAAAGCATTTTGATTTTTAAGACTTATGATTTTGAAAGCATTATAACTTTGGAAAGTGATATGATTCTTGAAATGGATATAATTGAAGAGAAATGGTATTGTTTTGATATGGTTAAAAATAGATATGTTTTGATTTGAAAATATAAACCATTTTGAAATCTATAACCACGGGTTATAATAACGATTGGTTGTTAAAGAGACCGGGATCAGATATGGACATACTCTCTATCGATACCGAAAACCACTTTAACAACTGTGTACGCGGTGGAGATTCCAGAATGAAGTAGGATGGTGGCGACGATTCCTATTGAGGTATATACGTGGACCCGACTCCCGTGAGTTGGCATAAGGTGGCTAAAACAAGAGCGATCGACGGGCCAATGAGGTAGCTCCTCTGATCGGACACACTTCTTCGATACCATTCTATTACTTTGTGATTGATTTGATGGCCATCCTCGATTTTTGATTTTGGGAGTGTGTTCCGAGGTGGGCGGTAGTGGCTGCTATGCGTTACCACCAGTCCGGATGCGTAATAGGTATATCTACCCTGGCATTGCCTCGTTGTGCCGTGTCACCTACCATAGCGAGCTTTACTACGAGTTTGGTTTTGTGCCGTAGCTTGTGGAGTATTTAGGGTAGCCTCCCGATCTGGAGGTATGCTGATACTGGATAGACTACTGGGACTATTTATGTGTTAAGGTGGAAAATGTAAAGCCTTAACGCTATTTTAAAGTAAGTTTATTTTACTATTAGACACTATTATAATAGCATATATTACTACATAGTTGATAGTTTAACGGATCCTTAAAGGATGGGCGATCCTAAGCATCCTTTAAGTTACTTGAGCATTTCTATTACAGTTCACTTGAGTTGGTTTACATTGTATAAGTATGTATGTCCTAACTCGAGTGTTTTGTGTTTTGCTTTACGCTCGGGTCAGACTAAATTGTACCAGTATTTGAGACTCACCTTTGGAGTTTGAGCTTTGCTTGGATCCATCTATTGATTCTGCTTTCAGTCATTCAGTTGATTCCAGTGATGTATTCGGATCTTGTATTTGACTATTGTATTGAGACATCTTTGTATTCGTGATTTCTGTTGTACCTTGTTGAACTCTGTTATATTATATATAGTAGCTTCATGAACTACTATTCTTTGTTTCCGCTGCATTATTTATATATTACTCTGTGTCTGTGATTCTGTGATTATTTATTTACTGTATATATTGAGTTTTGCCAAATTTTATTTACAATCTATTGTTTTGAATTATTCAAGTCCGACATGTGTGGATTTATTGTCGATTTGAATGGTCAAAAATAGTGGGTCATTACATTTGGTATTAGAGCTCTGGTTTTAGGCAAAACTCAGCATATAGAGTAGATTTAATTACAGAATCACTTTCGTTCGAGCTTGAATTCCTTCTTCTTCGATCCAGTTTCCCTTGAATTTTGGAATGTCCCCTCGATTCCAAAATCCATTCTTGTCTCTCCCTATTCGTATTCTTCTAGATTTTTGAGTATCCCATAGCCCCACTATATGATTTGTAAGGAAGTGAAACTCCTTACAGTAGGAATTGATTCACCAGAGATTTCTGTATCCTCGGTTTACAATGTTGTTATCTCTTGCGATACTCGAAATTTTATCTTTTGAGATCGAATGTCGATTTGCCTCTGAATTCTACCTCGATCTTATTTTGAAGTCACGGTTGACCGGTTAAGGTTGCCCGCGATTTATATAAGACTAACCATTTTTCTTCTCTCTTTGAAATCTATTTATCTTCCTATCGAGCCTGTCTTCTAGTTGAATTCTTTTGGGATTAGGATCTCTCTATACTTGAATCTCTATCCTCTCTTTGAAACCATCCTTGAATCATCGGAAGAGGGAGTGTATTTTGTATCATGTTATTAATATTAAAATGTTTGTATATTGTGGTGTTTGAGTTGTTGACGTTGGTTTGGATTTTCGACCGATTCGTCTGATCAACGCTATCGATAGGATTTCCAAAACACTTGAACAGAGCAAACTGACACAATATTATTTTAAAAATTGATAAATGAAATTAATTTGTATGTTTATATTGTAAATATATAAGTAAAAATTTTGGAATTTAATAAGTTAATTAAATTGGTTGTTTAAAATGATAATATTTGATTTTCATTTATTAATCTATAAATGAATTTATAAACATGGTTTATAAAGTGATTTGAAAATTAAAATGAATTAAAATCTAGTATTTGAGAATTTAATTTTCGATAATTTCAAACTCTGGTTTTAAAGTTTTAAAAGGTATACTATTTAAAGTATTCGTTTCAGAGAATTATAAAATGTTGAAATCAGTACTCTCTTCGTTTGTCGTTGGAAAATAATTTCGGTGATGACTGCAGCTTCATCAACATTCATTTTCGAGTTTCGAAGTGGAGAGACCATTCAGTAGCTTTGCTACAGTTTTTTTTGGAAATTCAATTGATTTAAATTTCGTAAGTACGATTTGATTTATATATATAGGTATATTATTCTAAATTGATTTGATTTGATATATATAGTATATACATTTATCTCTAAATGATTTGAAATGAATCAGAAATTTAATTCTTTAATTTATGTTAAAGGATGATTTTAATTATAGATAAATCCAATTTTTTTTGAATAAATATTTAGGTATAAATAATTGAATTGGGAAAATTTTTCTTGTATAATCCTCTATTGCATCCTAATATAACTTACCCTAATTATTCAAAAGTTAACTATGTAACGGAATTTTATACAATATAAAATGATGATAAGGAAATTTTAAATAATTTGAGTGGTTATAATGAGTATGATCAGAAGGGACACTATGCTAATAGTTGCCCTGCTTCAGTTGGTACTGCTGTTCCTCCTTCTGCTCCCGTTCCTAGTAATACCCAAGGTACCCTTCCAGGCATCTTTTCTTTATTTCATCATCTTGTTCATGTTTTATTTGATACTGGAGTTTTCCATAGTTTTAGATCTGTAGATCTTTGTGATAAGTTTTGAACATTTCCTTTCTCCTGAGAGTGTTCTAGTAGTTTCTATGTTCTGGGTCTCGACGCTTTTGATTTGTTGCTTGGAGGTGATTGGCTGAAGAGGCATGAAGCCGTTATCTCCTGGAAAACCCGAACTGTTTCTCTTGTTGATGATTTTGGTAATTCTTTGGTTATTCTGTGCCGTATGCCTCAGGATTTTGCTAGTAGCTTTATTTATTCTTTTGATTCTTCTCCTGGTGATCTTTATTCGACTCCTGTGGTCAAACTCCATCCCGATGTATTTGTTGAAGTCACTACTTTACCTCCTAAGTGGGAAATCGAATATCGTATCGATCTTATTCCTGGAGCTATTGTTTTCTCTCGGCTTGATCTTGCCTCAGACTTTCACCAGCTCAGAGTTGCTGAGGAAAGTATTCCCAAGACTACTTTCTGAACTGAGAATGGTTTCTATGAATGGTTAGTCATGCCTTTTGATTGACTAATGCTCCTACTTTCTTTGTTGATCTTATGAATCATGTTGTCGTGATGTGCTTAACAAATTTGTTCTAGTCTTTGTTTATGATATTCTCGTCTTCTCTAAGTTTGTGGAGGAGCATGATTCCCATTTGAGCTTTCTTCTGGAGACTCTTAGGAGTCATCAGTTGAAAGCTAAATTCTCGAAATGCCATTTCTGGAAGGATGTAGTCTGATTTCTTGGGCATATTGTTTATAGTAATGGAGTTTCTGTGATCCAGTTAAGATCGCTGCGATCAATGTAAGTCTTTCTTTTTCTTCTCTTTGTTCTTTATCATTCAATCATTATGTCTCTTCTATTGTCCTTATATCTCTCCCTATTCTGTATAGGATTGGGAAATTCCTAGGACTTCTTTTGATATTCGTAGTTTTCTGGGCCTTGCTGGTTATTATCAGGGATTCATTGAGAATTTTGCTCGGATTGCTGCTCCTTTCCTTGCTTTGACTCGTATGAATGTTAATTTTTACGAGAGTATTTGGGTTATGGTGGATAGACTAACCAAGTCTGCTCATTTCAATCCAGTCAAGTTTATTCGCTCTGCTTCCTGTCTGGCTAAGATCTATTTGAGAGTGATTGTTTATCTTCATGGGGTTCCTATCAGTATTGTTTGTGATAGAGATCCCATATTCATCAGTCAGTTTTGGAGAGTCTTTCTGGAATATTTGGATACTCACTTGAATCTGAACACTGCTTACCATCCACAGACCGATGGTCAAACGGAAAGAGTGAATCAGATTCTGGAGGATCTTCTTTGTTCTTGTGTTCTTGATTTTTGGAGGATCTTGGAAAGATCATCTCCATCTCGTCGAATTTACCTATGACAACAGTTATCAGGTATAATTTCAATCGTCTGTTTTACCTTGTCTTTAATCCTTTATCTATCTCATTTTATCTTTTATATCCAGGCTATTATTGCAATGTCTCCATTTGTTGCTCTTTACGGACAACCTTGCAGATCTCTATCTTGCTGGATTGAATCCGGTAATCGTTCGGTTCATTGGTCCTTTCCGCATCTTAGAGAGAATTGGTTCTTTGGCTTACCGCCTGGAAACGCACAACACCCTTCATAGGTGAAACATGAATAAAATTTGGACCTAAAACCAGCTTCTCACCGGCTTCAAGCCAACACGAAGGAGATCGGCATGGCCTTCCGTAGAGTGCCTCGAAAGGTGCCATACCAATACTAGATTGGAAGCTATTATTATAGGAAAACTCAACAAGAGAAATATGATCTCCCCAACTTCCACCAAAATCAAGAACACAAGCACGAAGGAGATCTTCAAGAGTTTGATTCACATGCTCGGTTTGTCCATCGGACTGAGGATGATAAGCGGTGCTAAAATTAAGCTTTGTTCCCAAAGCTTTTTGAAGACCCTTTCCCAAATCCACTAGTAAATAATGGATCACGATCGCTAACAATAGAAGTAGGAACTCCATGCAATTTAACAATTTCTTTGACATAGAGTTTAGCCAAAAGAGGTACGGGAAGAAAATGGGCGGATTTTGTAAGTCTATCTACTATCACCCATAGGCTATCATGACCCGAACGAGAACGGGGAAGACCGTCAATAAAGCCCATGTAAACTTGATCCCACTTCCAAATTGGAATGTCCAAAGGTTGCAATAACCCACCAGGCCTTTGATGCTCGGCCTTTACGAGTTGGTAAGTCATGCAACGCGTAATAAAGTTAGCAATATCAGATTTCATTCCATCCCAATAATAAAGTCGCTACTACTATCGGGATGAATTGTAAATTTAGAACGATGAGAATCTTCTAAAACATCTTTTCGAAGATCACTAATATTTGGCACAATAAGTCTACCAAATTTTCGAATACCGCCACGAGCATCAATATCAAAGTCTTTTAAACCTTCAATATCCATTTTATCCCTACAACTTTTGCTAAGAAGAACCAATTCGGGATCATGCTTTTGAGCTTCAAGAATGCGGTCTAAAAGAGAAGGATGGGCCTCAAGGCTACACAAAACAAGAGATGAACATAAATTAGATTCACGATCTCGAATCTCACAAGTGGACAAAGTCTCGAGATCATTCCATTTGGATATCATCATGAAACCAACCGCTTGTTGCTTACGACTAAGAGCATAACACGATTTCCCTTTCCGGGAGTATAGAGAATATCAAGATCATAAGATGCAAGGAACTCGAGCAAATGTTGTGACGCAAATTAAGTTCTTTGGAGAAAATAAATACTTCAAAGATTTATGATCGGTGTAGAGAACAAATTTCTCTCCCAAAAGATAATGACGCCTATTCTAAGAGCGAAAACAAAGGCCGCGAGCTCTAGATCATGAGTGGCATATCTAGTCTCGACAATCTTTAATTGTCTAGAATCATAAGCGATAATAGGTTCCCTTTTGCATGAGAACGGCATTCAAACCAATACGATAAGCATCAGTATAAACAATCAAGTCTTGGTTCCCTTCGGGAATCGCAAGAATAAAAGCATCGGAAAAGAGTTCTTTTAATCCTCTTTCCTGAAAAGCTAAGACATTCAAAATTATAATTAACTTCATGTAATCATATTTTTTAGAAAATTTTACTTATTACAAGTCAATTTACTGTGTCTGACTGTCTCATCATAGCGTTTAGGAGATTCCTATCGATAACGTTGATCAAGCCCATCGACCAGAATTCTTAAAGCACTTAATGGGCAAAACAACACAAAATCATCTTCTATATGATAAACATGTCTCTTAAATTTTTTTATGAATATTCTTTGCTCGTTTTAAGAACAAAATCCAATCATACTTATAAATATCTTATTAAAAAGATTTGCAAATTTTAAATTGTTGTTTTCATCCATAATCAATGAATACAAGGATAGACTCATCGAGATATTCGTAGAATACTCGATTCGTAAGATGGATGAAATAAGCTGGAAGGTTCGTCAAACCGAATGACATAACGAACCAATCATAAGAATCATAACGAGTGCGGAATGCGGTAAGGGGAACCCTACCCTCCACAACTCGTAGCTGATGAAAACCGGTGGCAAGGTCGAGCTGAAAAGACCTTAGCACCACTCAATATATCGCTTAGGTGGTAATCCTAAGACAGGCTCAAATATACCGGAAAATTCACGAACTACTTGAGTGAGGGAAATAACATCTTCCTCATCAAGTGGGTTTAAAGAATAAAATGATGCCATCGAATTGGAATCAAAATCATTAAGAACAATAGAAATATGCTTAACAGATTGAGGATGTCGAAGATGGATAGTCCTCTTGGGACATAGGATGTGGGATTCATATCGATTAAGCCAATCCATTCCCAAAAATCATTCTGAAATCTAAGTAGCAACCGGATCGGAAAGCATAATCACATAAAATAATCTCGACATCTCCACAAAGTAAACTGAGTGTTGCGGATCCACTAATCGGATTCGCAATTCTTAATGAAGTCATCAAGCCCATAATATTTAAAGAAAAAGTAGCAACAAGTTCTTTTGATATAAAAGAGTGAGATGCACCCGAATCAAAAGAAATTCGAATAGGATAATCATGAAACAAAATAATACCATCAAGGATAGAATGAGAAATACCTTGACCAAGAGAAGTGTTACTAGGGGCTTGCACAACATTCAGCTTTCCCTCTCTCCTACTTTGAAGTTTGGGACATGAAGATAAAAGATGACCCAAACCTTTGCAATAGCGGCAAGAAGTAGACCTTGGACACCTATTTATATAGTGGTCCTTAGAGCCACAATTGTAGCATTCTCCACGATTAGGGATTAGAGTCTTTACTACCGAAGTTGCCTGCTTCCCTTTCTTGTTGGGATTAGGGTTTTTGAACTTAATAGGCCTCTTCTTGTTGATGTTGAAGTTTTGTTTGACATCCACAACTTCAACATCACTTTCTTTATCGGCTTCTTCTAGTCGAAGAGTGATATCTACAAACTGGTCGAAATACACTTCTAATTTCAGAGGTAAAACCTTTTTGGGGTTCTTACTCAAAGCACAGATAAACCTTTGATTCTTTACAAGATCCAAAAGTGGTTGGGCAGACATGAATATGCCATCCAAAGAAGGACTACTGGATTGACCAGCCCTAGGACTGCCGGATCTAACCATTTCTCTTCTTTAAGAAAGAAAGAAAGAAGAGGAAAAATGTTATTCTCTGAATGAATATCAAATAAACTTGATTGATAAAACAAGGCATCATAAAAGGAAATAGGATAGAACGGGTCTTAAGACTCGGATTAAATCCTAAGGCACGATTACTAAGAAAGACTTAGGACAATGATCCTTGCTAGATTATTCTACATTGTTCCGAAGTTTGGCTCTGATACCAAGCTGTGATGCCCCACCTCTATACTCACACTAGCCAAGGACACTACTGGGTAATGCCATCAACTAGCATGAAGAATAAGGCTGTTGAGGAGCGACCATCTGTGTAATTGCTTTGTGCGAGTACCGATATGTCAGATAGTATGACAATTTCTTTTTAAGAGGAAATCCGACATATCAAATTCAAACTCAAAGCTACTACACAGTGGCTATGTGGGCTTCAGAAACAAATATAGAAATAAGCATAACACAAATCAGTCACAGATATTCATATCACAAAGGCGGAAACATATATGAATATAACACATAAAAGTGTACATCAAAATAGTGGTCATACAAGATCCACTACATCACAAAAGAATAGGTACAAGTGCTAGCAAAAGAATATGTATACATCAAGGAGTCTCTAACTCAAATGTATAATAACAAAAACTACTAATCTAAAGTAGTTATCCAAAAATCAGATGATGGTCCCTGATAAGAAGTCAAGCAAAAGCACCTGAAATACCTCGATCTGACCCGAGTATTATTTAAGAAGAAAATAATAAACGGATCAGTCTAGCTATAAATATCATATAAAATGAGATAGGATAAGAGATATGACAAAAACGTATGATAACAATAATGCTATACTTTGACAAGTATACATCAGATAACAACAAAAATCATATAATATCTCAAATATTCTCAAACACTAAAAAGAATGTCATATTCTTTAAATTATTCACCAAAACACAAATATTGACACAACATATCAATGCCAATCACAAAAATCGGTGAAACACAAATTCTAGAAATCATCAACTAGAAATCCAAAAATCACAAAAAGGGGAAGGCCTAGCACAAACGGGAGCATGAAAACTCCCCAATACGTGTGTCACAAACGGAACGCTATTCCATGGTCGCTAACCATCAAGTTTGAGCTGAAACTCCACAAACGGCCCGAAGACCATGGGTCGCTACCCCACCAATTTGAGTCGAAGCTCCACAAACGGCCCGAAGACCATAAGTCGCTACCTCACCAATTTGAGCTGAAGCTCCACAAACGGGGTTTAATCCCCATTCAAACAAAGAGACATCGCACATCGCTAGTCTAAATCACAAAATGATCATAAATGATCGACAAGTGTTAAATTACATTAAGCTAGTAAATAAATGAGTTAGGCTTCATGTCCCATAACCACTAGCTTAACTTAAATATTTATGAACAGATTGTAGACTTCCACTCGAAAATAAGTGTAAATTACACTAAGCTAGTAAATAAATGAGTTAGGCTTCATGTCCCATAACCACTAGCTTAACTTAAATATTTACAAACAGATTGTAGATTTCCACTCGAAAATTGTCACGAGAGTTCAATCGAACAAGTCCAAGAATTAACCGACGAAGTAAACGCAAACGTTTCATACCACTTGTTTTGCTAAGCCGTTTAATTAGATTTCTCATACGAATGAGGTAAAGGTTTGTATATACTAATAGATTGGAAAACGGTTTTAAAAGCGAGCTTTATATTTAAAATAGTGTCGAAATCGTTTTAATGAAAGAGCTTTAGTATTTACTACTAGTATCGAAACCTTTGTATTTTAAAGTGACAAATCACAAAATGATTGTAAAACAATCAATCACCAAAAATTCACATACGACAATGTGAATTAAATCCATAAAAATCGATATCAAATCCAACAAATAGACATTCCCAAAAATCCAAAGAAAGAAGTCATCAAAGTCGATAATAAGTGATAACAACTATCTGGATCGACAAAAATCGATTAAAATTGGAAACCCACTAAATAAATAGCCAAAATAAGCAAAATGAACAGTTCCAGACGTTTGGTTGTAAATCCAGACGTCTGGATTTGGGTTCTGGAAATAATTCAGAAAACCCCCAGACGTCTAAAATTTCAAAGCAGACGTCTGATCCCCAACCAGACGTTTGAACCTATAAATCAGACGTCTGTAATTTGGGTTCTGCCATTTTATTTTCTGCGTTCTTATATTTTTTTTCTCCAGGGTCCATAACCAGACGTTTGGACTTGAGCAACTAGACGTTTGGTCACCTGGTATGGGCAACAATTTGCCTAGGCCATGATGGCCAAAACATTTCGGGAGTGATCGGGCGAGCAACGAAGACTAGGGATTTATGCCAAGCGACAACCCAACCTTATAGGCTCTTCGATACACCCCAAATATCATGTCCAAACATCCATAGTAGGATTTTCATAAAATTGGACTTCAAAAACCAAAAATTGGAAAATTCACTAAATCAATTCAAATAAAAAGCAAATGAACATGAATAGGTATTAGGAATTCATATCTAACAACAATGAAAGTTATAGACGTAGATGTGAGTTCAAAAACTCACCTTTAAACCCAAAAACAACGAATGGGAAGTTTTAAAACAAGGCAAGACCAACCAC
Organism: Allium fistulosum; assembly: GCA_030737815.1. NCBI lineage: Eukaryota > Viridiplantae > Streptophyta > Magnoliopsida > Asparagales > Amaryllidaceae > Allium > Allium fistulosum. Next base: position 788,451,399 of record CM060902.1, on the reverse strand, counting down.
ACTTCAACTTCAACTCTAGAAGCTCTAATCTAAGATCATAAGCAAATATTTCCTAAGTTAGGTTATAGAAAATTTCTGAAATTGGAGAGAGATTGAGGTGGAGAAGAAGAAGGGGATGCTTGCCTAAGCTTCTCCTTGATTTTAGAGCAAGAACTTGAGTTTCCTAATCAAACTAGGGTTTAGGAATTTTAATTTCCAATCTTTTCCCTCATTTTTCTCTTAAGCTTGAGTGTTAGAAAATGAGGAATGAAATGAATGAAGAGTAGAGGAGTTAGGGTATTAAGTTGGGTTAGTGGGCTGAAACCCAAACCCAAAGCCCAAAATAGAAAAATAGCAAAATTATACTCAACTCCAAACATATCGATGTTTATACTCAAAAAAGTTGTAAACGCCATTTTAGACTCAATGAAAGTGGTCTCAAGTCCCAATTATACTGTTTACAAAAAGTAACATTTCGGACTTTAATCTGATTAACGATGCTATATTTAAATAAAACATTTAAATATATAATCGTGAAATATGCGGGTTGTTACAGTTTATTTATAAGCAGTCACCTATTAATATAATTAATACCTTGTTTATACTGCATGTGATAGGGTAGTGAGTACAATGAGATAGACTCGGTGTGTTTAGAATTACACCTAGTAGATCTTGTGAGATTATTCGGTTTAAGGGTATTTTTGGTGGCAAATTCTAACGTAATACTAGAAAGGCTAATATCCATTTAGTTGTCTGACCATGGGATAGTGACCCGAGTCTATGACAACTTAGCCTCATTGTCACTAGTCAAAAAGGTTGCTACTCGGGCTTTTCCTTAAGATGTGTGGGTTGAAAATTTAGTTTATTATATATGGTGGAAATGTTGTTACGATAACTTTGAGCATGATTTGGGGTAGCATAGAGACTATGTGGGGATGCCACAATTTTGTAACTAAGTATTTTCTCTTATTTGTGTACCTAGCCTCTGATATGGATTTCAAATAAATCGATTTCACATAAATTTGGAAAATGTGATTTTGGGAAATATAAGGAATATGTTATGGAATGTTTTGCGAAATGGTTTAGAAAAATAACATAGCTAATGAATTACAAAATCTTACAAATAAATAGGTGTGGACATTAGAGACCTTAAATATGTATATTAACTTGAGCGAGGTAGATTAGTGTTGTGTGACATTTATCTATGTACCCTGATGATTTAAGTATGCATAGATCATCTACATCATAGCAGTGACAAATAAGGCTATAATGGAATGTTAGTATACGGTTACCTATGTTCTGTCTATGCTACTAAGTGTCACTTCTATATTGTATTAACATACTTCAAATTGGTAGATGACGTATGATTGTTCAAAGCTCAGTGGTTCCACTATCGGTATTGAGAGTCTAGTTAGCCTATGTATCCCATGCTTATCACGATAGTAAAGCATGTAGATAGGAATTTTATAACTTTTATTGTTGTTATCACATTATGTTATTGATATGCTATATATATCATCGTGTATATGCTAACTCGATGATGCAAGTTGGAGCAAGAAATCATATAGTTACAGGCTTTCTTGCTTGTATTATTTTTACTACATTAATTATATGGTACATTTCATTATTCTCTTCTACTACTATTATATATTATATGTACTGACTCTTTGGTCCAGGAGAAGAGTATGTCTAGGGTAAGATTTCTAAACCCTCCATTAGGTCAGTTAGTAGGTAGGAAAAAGAACCATGTGGCTTGATCCTATAATAGGTATGTAGGCAGTCACATTGGTATCGTAACATAGTTCATCCATCCAATATATATCATGTGTTGTGTCAACATTTGTATAATGAGATTGTAGGATAGGTTGAAGATGAGAGTCGTGAGGAAAACATAAGCATGAAACACCACTATGAATTTTACTTTTGATATTATATTATGAGCTAATTAAAGTATGTCTTGTTAGTCAACAACTATACACCACTCTAATATAAATTTTGTTATCGAGTAAGTACGTCCTGTCACATCTTACCTAATCATTTTATAAGTTATGTTATATCTCATTATTATGTTATGCGACTAAAGGGTAGTTGGATACATTTATTGTAACAACTCGGAATTTCATCGCTTTGATTTGAGAATATTTAATTTAATTTAAATATTATGTTAATGGTTTTTATTAATCAAATACCCCTCTTTTGATTTATAACTGATAAAAGAAAATTTATTTTTAAATTTGGTTTACATAAATAAGTAGTTGGACGGAAAACTGGAAATGTGACCGAAACGCAATTTTCAAATTTTCAAATTTTTTATTAAATAACAAGATGTTAGAAGTTGTCATATTTTTATTTTGCTTTAAACGACACTTTTAAAATGTTAACACACTTTATTTTCTAAGTGTACAAAATAATATTTAGTATTTAAAAATTAAATTTTATTTAAAAGTTCAAATAAAAGATGGACGGACTACAACAAAAATACCCTTTCACAACTGTCAAAAACAGTTGTAATAGGTCTATTACAACTGGCATCCACCGGTCTTTATATCCATAGTTGTAACAGAGCGGGATTATTTTACAACGGTCTTTTACAGTTGCATAAGTAGTTGTAATATGTCTTTTTGCAACTGCTAATAGCAGTTGTAAAAGATTTATTTACAACTACTTTCGACAGTTGTGAAAGACTTTTTACAACTACTATTTGCACTTGTATTAAAATTTATCACAACAGTCAGAATCAATTGTTATAAGACTCTTTTGCAAGTGCCAACGGGTCTTGTAATAGAATCTTTTACAACTGTTTTTCGTAAAACACTCATTTACAACTTTTTACGACACTTGCAATAAATATTTTAACAACTGTTTTCGCCTGTTGCGTTCACATTTTACAACAGTTTGTAATAGTTATAGTAGGCTGTACTACAACTAGTGATGACAGTTGCACAAAATATTTTTACAACTGCTACAAATTACTATAATTCATCTTTTCACAATTGCTATTAACCATAAATTTCGTGATATTATAATTAAAACCAATATTTTGTTAATAATAACCACAATCATTCAAATACTTGAAACAACACGAACCATTCACATTCAAAAACAATTCAAGTTTACACCATTTATGAATTCATAACTTTGTTCCAAAACATAACTAAATCCATCACATAAATCAGTAAAAGTACATATACGTACTAATCAAAAGAGATAAATTCTTTATGCCAAGCAATAGGCGTCCCGACCGCTTATCCAATCGTATAGATACCTGAAGTAGGACTAAATAGAAAAGCTTCAGGATCCACCATCGCATCGACCCAAACTTTCCAAGCATCTGCTCCCAGTGATATATGATGCACTAAAATAGTAGGGTCGGTAGATGCGATTGTTGCTTCTGCGACAACAATCCTTTGCCAACCAATAATTTGTACTTTCTAGGCTGCTGCTGAAATTATATTTTAACACCAGTTGTGACGTTGTTGCTACTCACCGATGAGACTGCAAAAATAAAGCACTATGGTGAAATAAATTCAAAAAAATGAGACTGCAAATAGTCCCAACCGCTTGATAGTTTATATCATTTATCTACTTCAAACATGTCATGTGTAAATAAATTCAAACACGATTTCCTCCAAGTAAATTCAAACATGTCATGTGTAAATATATCATATATCCGAGCAAGAGCATGCACATAGACTTTGCACAATCGATATCAATAATATATGAAACTATATTTTAAGCTTGTCAATTTAGAACATTAAGTGTATTACTTCAAATCACATGCACATGTACAAAACGGTATATATTTTTTAGCTTAATATGGAACTGAATATCTAAGCCGAACTATTCTTGATTAAAAAACAGCATTTATGCAAGGCCTACTATGTACAAATTAGATGTGCAAAAGATCACTTCGTTCAGGTGTAAAAATGATATTAGTCATCAAATCATTTCAGAAACCACACATCCTCAAAGTCTGATGGCCCTATTTTGCATCTTATACCAAAATAATAATAAACATGTTAAGTTCAACAAACTTTAGAATTAGGCTTATAAGTTAATAAGTCATACACAGAAAACTGGTACTCATTTCATTTTGCATCTTATACCACACAAATTTAACCAACATTTTTTGTAATAAAAACTGGAAAAAAAAATCACACACACGAACTGAAATGGCCCAACAGTTAATGAGAATGAATAATTGCTAAATATCATGCATAGGCAGAGGAAAATAGAGAATCCTCCCCTGCTCACAGTAGTCACAATGAAATCTCTTTGCCCACTACTAGAGGTATCCATTCGCACATACCCAGGGGCGTATTTGGGTCCGTCTATATACGTCTCATGCAAGCAATTCAAGTGAGTTGTCTTGACTTTATGAATATTCTCGATTTTCCAGCAAAAACTAGTACAAAGAAACATTTAGCTTTATTTGTATTACTTGCAACTTCTAGGACATAAAAAAAACTGAAAGTGTTCAAATATAATGTTTCAATAGCCAAAATGAATGTTGGAGCTTTTATGAATCGTCCAGTTTATAGAAATAAATAATTTTGAAATTCCTCTATACCATTTTCAAAAAGTTGCAGCAACGTTATTAGTATTTTTTGAATGTTCGGCGGACCTTCTTTTAGGCTTTAGGAGAACAACCATTTCTCGCGAAACACATTTAGCTTATTTTGTTGTTTTCAATGAATAAAGAAAATGTCTGATTGGCTAAAATTAAAGCAATACATACACCATGAGGAAAAAAGACACATCATCTCTAGAAAATTCAATTTATTTGATTTACAATATGTTTTTCTAAAATCTACGAAATGGGTTCTGTGTTTGATCCATTGCGCATGTACATGTATGTTATATATAAGAATATGATCCAACGTATTAACCCCTTCATAAATGGCATTTATTATTATTTATTACAATGGTTATACACATTCGCGATCCTTAATTAAAAAAAATCATAGATGGACAACCCATTTATTAAAAATTCATGGTACAAGCATTTTCTTGCTCTTGTGCATGCTGAGATACTCGGTTTCCACAGATTAATTATACTTTATCAGCAACCTTTATCTCTTTGATGATCTAAGGTCAGGCTAGCTAAACCGAGACTTCCTAATTCTAAAGTACCTTTATCACTCAAAATCACTACAGGTATTCAAAACTTTTCAAAACCTTTACACACACCAAATTCTATGGATCCAAACTCCGATGGTCCCTCTGACTGAAAACAAAAGTTCCCAAAGTCAAGATTTAAAACTGTGTTGTTATTGTCCAATTCTCGGTTGCGTTTATTATTTTGTGAGTGTCAGTTTTAGGTGTGAGTGTGAATTTCACTACAACTGGCCTGAGGTTCTTTATTTACTTTTTATTTTTACTTTCACCATAAAACTGACACTCAAAGATCCTACAGTTGTGAGTGTGAATTTCATTACAACTGGCCTGAGTGTGAATTTTTACAACATTCTTGCCATCTAATTCAGACATCCTTCTTGACGCAGCGGATATTTCAAAAACAAATGTAGATCGATGAATGTAGTAATCGGTGGATTGGAAGATACTGAAATGCCCAAATTCGTTGATCCGAAGATGCCGAACTCTAGCTATCTCTGACACGTTGATCGCGCACGATACCGTGAGGAGAGATCTTCAATTCTTCGAGCGTTGATCAAGCGCATTTGATTCCGCGAATCGGCTTCTGCAATCGTTGAATCGAGCGCACTCGATTATCCGAAAGAGGAGATAGGAGATTACACTCAACTACCAATTTGAATGAAAGCACAAAGCTAACAAAAGAGAATTTTATTCAAAAATCAACAACCTTTTACAAATGAGAGACTCAGCCTATTTATAGGCGTTCAACTTTACAACAGAAATTTCATCAACTCTTAGGTCGGTTCCGACTTAGCACGACTCTCCGACTTACGACTCAAAGGAATACAGACAACATACGACTTACAAACAGACGACATACGACTTATAACAGATGCGACTCAACATATATGTATATTACAAACGACTCACGACTTATAAAAGTTGCGACCTACGACTTAATATAAGTCGGTAGCGACTTATCAACAGCTCCAGCTTCCATCAGCGGCAGAGATTAACTCGGCAGAAGAATCAACGGTAATAAGCTTCAGCGACTTAAAAACATGCGGCATCCTAGATCAGCGACCTAAAGAAATCAACGGTAGAGATTAACTCGGAAGAAGAATCCACGCTCCAGTCTTCAGCGACTTAACTCCTGACTCGTTAGGTCGTTCATGACCTAATACTTCACCAATTTGCTCTGCCTTTCCTCTGTGTGACTCGATAGGTCGGTTAGACGACTTAACTAAGTCGTAACTCGGTATCGACTTATCATCTGTTCCGTTAAGTCGTACACCAACCAAAACACTACCCTTGAGTCATTGCCGACTTAAGCCTTCGCCTCTTTCAACCTGTGTTGCTCCTATAGCTTTAGGTCGTAACCCAGCACTTCCCTTAGGTCGTAACCCAGCACTTGCTCCTATAGTTTTAGGTCGTAACCCAGCACCTCCTTTAGGTCGGACACGAGTTAACTCGGTAGGTTGCTTGAATGTTTTAAACTTCCCCTCGTTAGGTCGTGAGCGACATAGGACTTCTTCCCTAAGTCGTGAACGACCTAAACCTTGTGAATTCGTAGCTTGCACTGCATCATCCTCCCCAGGTTGAGAGAAATTCGTCCTCGAATTTGTAAATTCTTCCACTTTCAATTGTTCATTTCCATAATATGGCACGAGATGTTTGACATTGAACACGTCAGAAGTGTACACATCCTCCGGCAGCTTCAACTTATAAGCATTTTCATTAATCCGTTTTACAACTTCCACAGGACCAATTTTTCTGGCTTTCAACTTGTTATAAGCGCCTACTGGAAAACGATCTTTTGTTAACACTGCATAAACTAAATCACCTTCATGAAACTCAACACTCCTTCGCTTCAGATCTGCAGAACGCTTATACTTCTCATTCGTCTTCTCCAATCGTTCCTGAACGATTTTATGACATTCCGCCAATCCATCGACAAAATCAGCAGCTTTCTTAACTGTCTTCTTTGACTGTGGCACTACCGTTAAATCCAACGGTCCCTTTGGTAAGCTTGAATACACTATCTGAAATGGACTGAACCCTGTACTACGATTCACTGCATGATTATGAGCAAATTCTGCCTGGCATAACTTTACATCCCAACTTTTCAGATTGTCCTGTACAAGACATCGTAACAAATTCCCCAATGATCTGTTTACCACCTCAGTCTGTCCATCTGTCTGCGGATGATAAGCGCTGCTAAAGTTCAACTTCGTTCCCACCATCTTCCACAAACTTAGCCAAAAATGACTTAGAAAACGAGTATCCCTATCCGACACAATAGATTCTGGCAATCCATAAAGTCGATATATCTCTTTGAAAAACAACTGAGCAACATGAACAGCATCCGCCGTCCTCTTACAAGCAATAAAATGTGCCATTTTCGAAAATCGATCAACCACCACATAAATGGAATCATTACCACGCTGCGTTCTCGGCAACCCCAACACAAAGTCCATACTCACATCAACCCATGGTTTAGTTGGTACAGGTAGCGGCATATATAAACCAGCATTAGTCGCAGTTCCTTTCGAAACCTGACAGATATGACATCGCTCCACAAACCTCTCCACCTCTTTCCTCATCGATGGCCAAAAGTAAGATTGCGAAATTAATTGCAATGTACGGTCTCTCCCAACATGTCCTTCTTCATGTAGTTCTTTTACAATCTTCATTCTCAAACTACAATCACGTATGCACAATCGATTTCCCTTGAACAGAAAATCGTCCACCATCATAAAATCATCCGTCTTTCCCTCCTTGACTTTATCAACAAACTTTGCAAAGTAAGGATCATCGACAAATAATTCTGGCAACACATCGAACCCTGTTACCTCAACTTTCAGTGTAGTCAACAAATGACTCCTTCTACTCAAAGCATCAGCCACTCAATTCGTCACCCCTGACTTGTATTTAACAACAAAAGTAAACTGTTGCAGATATGCAATCCACGATGCATGTCTCGCTGAAATCTTGTCTTGCCCTTGTAAATGCTTTAACGCCTCATGATCAGTGTAAAGAACAAACTCCTTCTGAAATAGATAGTGTCCCCAGTGTTTAATAGATTGCACAACAGCATAAAATTCAACATCATATGTACTGTATCTCATCTTTGCTCCTGATAACTTCTCACTAAAGTATGCAATCGGACGTCCCCTCTGACTCAACACCCCTCCAATCCCAACCTTTGATGCATCAGTGTGAAGTTCGAATACCAACTGAAAATCAGGTAATACTAGAATTGGTGCAGATGTCAACAACTTCTTGATCTTCCCAAAAGCATCCCCTGCTTCCTCTGTCCATGCAAACTGCTTACCCTTCATGCAATCCGTAACAGGTGCCATCACACTGCTAAAGTGTGGAATAAACCTTCGATAGAATGAAGCCAACCCGTGAAAACTCCGAACCTCCGTTATCGTTTTGGGTTGCGGCCAATCTCTGATCGCCTCAACTTTACTCTGGTCTACCTGTATACCATCCTTCGAAACAACATACCCCAGAAATAACACACTATGCGTCATGAACACGCATTTCTTCGTAGCAGCATAGAATTGTTCCTCACGGAGAATAATTAACACTTTCTTCAAATGCTGAACATGCTCTTCTGTACTAGCACTGTAGATCAGAATATCATCAAAGTAAACCACCACAAATTTCCCAATGTATGGCCTGAAAATCTGGTTCATCACCCTCATGAACGTACTTGGTGCATTCGATAGACCAAACGGCATTACCAGCCATTCATACAATCCTTCCCTCGTCTTGAATGCTGTCTTCCATTCATCCCCTGGTCTAATGCGAATCTGATGATAACCGCTCTTCAAGTCAATCTTAGAAAAGATTACGGACCCACTGATTTGATCTAATAAATCATCAAGCCTCGGCATCGGAAATCTGTATCTGACTGTGATCTTATTCAATGCTCTACTGTCTGTGCACATCCTCCACATTCCATCCTTTTTGGGTACCAATAAAGCTGGTACAGCACAAGGACTTAAACTCTCCTGCACACGCCCCTGTTCAAGCAATTCTTCTCTTCTATACAAAGCTTCTACGTTTTGATGTCGATTAGCTCTCCTTGGTGGCATACTTGAAACTTTACAAACTCTTCAAATTCAAACACAATTCGAACTTTGATCCAAAATGAAATGGATCGAAAACTCCCACCTTGTTGCTACTTCGCGATGAACACGATGAACACAACTTCTCCAAATGATAAGATCCGATCTCTAAACTTCAATACAAGTCGAACAACTTCAACTTGCTCTCGGCCTTAACTTGATTTCTTCAAATTCTTCAAATGATGTACGACCCAATTCTTCAAACTCTCGGCCGTGTTCAAATCTTCACTTCAAACTTCAAATTCTCGGCTCCAAGACTCGATTTAGCTATGATTGGCTAAAACAAGCTCTGATACCAAAACTGACGCAGCGGATATTTCAAAAACAAATGTAGGTCGATGAATGTAGTAATCGGTGGATTGGAAGATACTGAAATGCCCAAATTCGTTGATCCGAAGATGCCGAACTCTAGCTATCTTTGACACGTTGATCGCGTACGATACCGTGAGGAGAGATCTTCAATTCTTCGAGCGTTGATCAAGCGCACTTGATTCCGCGAATCGGCTTCTGCAATCGTTGAATCGAGTGCACTCGATTATCCGAAAGAGGAGATAGGAGATTACACTCAACTACCAATTTGAATGAAAGCACAAAGCTAACAAAAGAGAATTTTATTCAAAAATCAACAACCTTTTACAAATGAGAGACTCGACCTATTTATAGGCGTTCAACTTTACAACAGAAATTTCATCAACTCTTAGGTCGGTTCCGACTTAGCACGACTCTCCGACTTACGACTCAAAGGAATACAGACAACATACGACTTACAAACAGATGACATACGACTTATAACAGATGCGACCCAACATATATGTATATTACAAACGACTCACGACTTATAAAAGTTGCGACCTATGACTTAATATAAGTCAGTAGCGACTTATCAACAGCTCCAGCTTCCATCAGCGACAGAGATTAACTCGGTAGAAGAATCAACGGTAATAAGCTTCAGCGACTTAAAAACATGCGGCATCCCAGATCAGCGACCTAAAGAAATCAACGGTAGAGATTAACTCGGAAGAAGAATCCACGCTCCAGTCTTCAGCGACTTAACTCCTGACTCGTTAGGTCGTTCATGACCTAATACTTCACCAATTTGCTCTGCCTTTCCTCTGTGTGACTCGATAGGTCGGTTAGACGACTTAACTAAGTCGTAACTCGGTATCGACTTATCATCTGTTCCGTTAAGTCATACACCAACCAAAACACTACCCTTGAGTCGTTGCCGACTTAAGCCTTCGCCTTTTTCAACCTGTGTTGCTCCTATAGCTTTAGGTCGTAACCCAGCACTTCCCTTAGGTCGTAACCCAGCACTTGCTCATATAGTTTTAGGTCGTAACCCAGCACCTCCTTTAGGTCGGACACGAGTTAACTCGGTAGGTTGCTTGAATGTTTTAAACTTCCCCTCGTTAGGTCGTGAGCGACCTAGGACTTCTTCCCTAAGTCGTGAACGACCTAAACCTTGTGAATTCGTAGCTCGCACTGCATCACTTCTTGACTCATCAGAACAAGCCGATATTTGTAAATTACTCGACTTATTTTCAATTTTTTTTTACTATAAAAGAATCAGTGAAATCGAGTTAAACTCAGTCGGTTTTTTCTCAGTTTTTAAATTGAGTTAAACTCAGTTAAAAAACCGAGTTAAACTTATACTTACTCTATGTACGACTCCACTTCATCAGTATTGAATAGCACATACCGATGAGCAGCATTAATCACCTCCTCGGAAAGTAGCATGGGTTTTCCTTTGGAAATCGAACGCTCATCGAGTATGGAATCACTTTGTTGCACTTCATTTCGATTTTTCCTTCCTCCACATTCATACCCATCATCAATATATCTAGCACAATACTTAATGCATTTTTCAGCAGAATAGCAATCGGCTATGCACCCTTAAGGTCGGGCTTGATTTTTAACATAACCCTTCAGTATTTTCATATACCTATAGTCAAGACATAAGCATAAAATGCTTTCATAAGTGCATATTTTATTAATTACGTTAAGTATTCATCAAAAATTTACCTCACAAATGGATACATCCACTGATATTGTACCGGTCCACATATTCTTGCCTCCCTCCCCAAGTGTACCGTCAAGTGAATCATGATATCAAAAAAGGAAGGGGGAAAGAATTTCTCAAGGTCACATAATGTTAATGCAATTTGATTTTCCATGGATTCTAATTTATCTCTATCAAGCACTCTTTGGCATAAGTCATTGTAAAATGAACATAGTCGTAGTAATGCATTCCTCGTACCTACGGGCAAAAGCCCTCTCAATGCTACAAACAATTGTTGTTGCAGCAAAACATGATAATCATGAGACTTAAGACTTGAAATTTTTTCCTGTTTTGCAAATCATTTTCCAATATTTGAGCTATACCCATCAGGCACCTTCAAATTCCTCATCCTATCGTAAAAGATCTCTTTTTCTTGGTCTGTTAAGGTGCATGGTGCAGCAGGAAGTAATACTTTACTTCCAACATATATAGGATGCAACTTCTTCCTTATACGCATTGCTTCTAAATCTTGATGTGAAGTAATTCCATCTTTTGTTTTTCCTTTGATATCAAGTAATGTACCAAGAATGCTCTTGCAAATATTTTTCTCGACGTGCATTACATCTAGTTTGTAACGCAAACGAAGTGTCTGCGAAAACCATAAAAATGTGTATAATAGATCGATAGTAAAATACTAATTACTAGACATGGATATCAAACGAAAAGGCATTTTATTTTTAGTTATATTTTACCTTCCAATAAGGCAAATCAAAGAAAATGGACTTCTTTTTCCACATTTGGATTCCTTTTTTCTTCACATCCCCCAATTTTCTTTTTCTACCATCTATCTCTTTCTCCTTTGTTTTTTCCCCCACTCATTAACAATATCTTTGACATCTTCGAAGATTTGAGCACCGATATGTATTGGAGGCACTTTGTCTATTTTCTATGGTTCCATCAAATAAGTTTTTCCAGTGGCGATATTCATGATTATGTGCAAGAAATCGTCTATGGCCCAAGTATGTGCATTTTTGACTAAATGGTAGCCATATCGAACATGTATTAATGCCACAAAAAAGGACACTCTCTCTTACCTTTCACGGTGCAACCTGCTAAATTTCCATAAGCTGGAAAATCATTTATTGTCCACATCAGAATTGCATTTAATCTAAATTCGCTACGATTGAATGCATCATACATCTTTACCCCTTTATTTCACAATTTGTTCAAATCTTCAATAAGTGGTTGCAGATACACGTAGATATCAGTTCCTGGTTGTCGCAGTCCAGGAATTAATAAAGATAGCATCATATAATATTTATACATAAAGAGCCACGGAGGGAAGTTATAAGCAACAAGAAACACTAGCCAACAACTATACGTTGAATTCCAATCACCAATAAGGGTTAAAGCCATCACTTGCGAGGCCTAGTGTGAAGATCCTGAACTTGGCCTTCGAAAATCGACACCCGTACTTCACTTGTACTCAAAATGCCGCAGATTCAAATGCCGAATCTGGCTCACCGAAGCTTATAACACCATTAAGTATAACAACACAGCAGAATAAAGAAATGGATAATATCATATACAACACAAATGATACAATATCCAGAATGATATACAACAATGATATCAATATGATATAAGAATATCATAGACAAATAATAATGTTACAGCGGAAACAACAGAACTGATAACTCCAAATGATCAGTCAGAGAGGCTGAGTCCAATCACCCCAATGTCAAGCTCGAACCACCATCACGTTGCACCAAGATAAGCAACGTCAGTCATTAGTGAACTCCAAACTCTGAACCAGCTCCAACTAGTCTACTAAACTTGACTATCTGAAAAACCCAACTCTAGACTGCTCGTGTGGAAAATTGTGGGCACCCAGAGTTTAGGTTAGGAACAATAAACTCCAAGTCAATCATGGGACTGGTGTGAGTAACAAAAACAGTTATTTTCACAAAGAATATAAAAGAATCTCGCAATGCCTTTGGAAAATGAAACTACCATAAAATCTCCCGCCACACACACAATGCAATCGCAGAATTGGAGGAGATTTCTTCTTATGATAGTCAAACATGCTTACTACGCAAAAAAAACTCTTTTGATATTATTACTAGTGCATAGTGTAGGAAACATTTCAAAAATACAATATTAATCTTAGCCAGCATACCACATTTCGTCGTATGCCTACTATAGCTACTATGTTCAATAGCAGGTTATCGCCACATTCCATAGCAGGTTATACAACTAAAACCGTACAAGGTTCGTATTGTTTCTTTGGAATTTCCAACAAATGGTCAGGCTAAGGAACTTCCTACTGCCACATGGGTACGCCTCTGGAGGGACGCCCCGAGAACCTACCCGGATCTCTGCCAACACAAGGTTGGGTTACCTCTGTAACTAGGTAACTACTACTCGAGTATGCCACCCCCGGTCCTTTGGGACCTTTATCCGAGGCCTCGATCACACAGCAATAATCACACAGTAAATGAGATTGGAGCAACCACATAGGTAAATATCTAGACTCCATACCATAATATCACCTTTTTCCAGAAGGAAATGACATACCCTAAAGATAGCGACCCTCATAACCTTGCCGCATCTTTCCTGTTTCGACCATTTCCGGGTTGTGAGGTCCGATGAGGTATCGTCCACAAAGCTACACTTTTCACAAAATCCATGCTTTGATCAACAAATGATCAGCAACACACATCAACACTTAGCATGCCACACTACCAAATTGGGAGTATATCACTGATAACCTTCAACTACATAACCTCTGAGCTCGTACGTCTCAGAGAAGGGTGTTAAGCTAAGAGAATAAATTCTCCGCCACCAACAGAAATGTATTTGAAAGAAATCAGCTTTATATCTCAAAGTGTAATGTCAGACATACAACCATACAAGTCTGTTCCGGGTTCAAACAGAACCGAAGGCACTTCCGAAGAAGCCCTTGCAATCCGGGTATTCACAATCCCGATCGGATTTCCCATCACTTAGGAAATCTCTATACCGGCGCGACTCAGTGCAGAGACAATCAATAGGTTATCCTATCGTTCTCACAAATACCCGGTCTTCAACACATGTCTTCAAATGCTATCCATATACGACATATCACTATTCGGAATGGGTTATATGACACAAAGTCCTCTCCCGGCTAAACCGAATAGTGAGCGTAATATTTCAAAAACATATGTATATTGGGATTTTAGTTAAGTCATAACTTATTACCCAAAAATTTCTTCAAATGGTTTAAACACATCACCATTTTAATCTTTTTAACCAAAAAGATTCATCTCACAAAGTTCACCCAGTTTCACAAAGATCTATTCATAGATTTTCCAAATCAATTTCCATTTCAATTGGATTAACTCGTTAAATCTTTAAAACAAAGATTTAATTGATAGCTTTCAAAACAATTCCATTTCGAATGGTTTAAACAAATCACCATTTTAAATCTGTTAAAAATGAACAGATTCAATTCACAAAGTTCACCCAGTTTTACAAAGATCTATTCATAAATTTTCAAATCAATTTCCATTTCAATTGGATTAACTCATTAAATCTTTAAATCAAAGATTTAACTTACAGCTTTCAAAACAATTCCATTTCGAATGGTTTAAACAAATCATCATTTTAAATCTATTTAAAATGAACAGATTCAATTCACAAAGTTCACCCAGTTTCACAAAGATCTATTCATAACTCGGAAAACCATTTTCCTTTCAAACTTGAAATTCTTTTGACACAAATTGAAAATTCATTCCTTATATGAAAGCTTCTATTATTTGAAGCAATTAGTTTCCATTCTGGAAAACTAATTACAATTTACATAAGTTAAAACCATTCAAGTATAAAACTTGGATTAAATTTCTTAAATTTCTAAAACCATACTTTTAAATGGTTAAAAATCCTTATAAAACACATTTATAACTGGTATGGTCTTTTTAGACCATAATTTCCAAATCATTGAATTCAATTCCAAATACTGAATTCAAATTCAAATTAAATTATTTAAATTGAAAACTTTACCAAGTCATTCAAAATAACTTTTATCTTAAAACTCCTTTTCAAAAGCTTTAACATTTAACCCAAATCCATTTCCAAAATCAATTGAAATTAAAATTTCAATTTCAAAAATATTAAATTTAAATCATCTGTGACTTAATCGATTTCCACGTGAAATCCATATTTGTGTGTGTAAAAGTGTGGTCCAGGGGTTTCACACAGTAGTGCAACATCATCAGTCATTACAGATACAATCACAACAATATCGATAAGCGATATAATCCTATAACGCTTATCTATATACACAGAATCACAGATAGATAATATAAATGCATTATAAATAAATGAATTACATTCATCACAGCTTGAATTAAAACAATTCCAATCACAAAGCATCACACAGCAGGGATGACAAAACAATTCACAGCATTCAACAGAATACAATCATCCATAAGTGAAACCAATTAAGATATCTGATTAATCTAAACCAGATCATTTGCCTATGGATAATTCCTAGTCAGAGTTATTAATAATTAAATAATTACAAACATTTAATTTATTATTCTTTAATTAATCATTAATTACCCTTTAATTAATAATCATTTCATAATCACTTTAACTAATTAACCCTTAATTAATTTCATTAACAAATTTTCCTTCAAATCATAAATTAATTAACTTTTAATTATTAATTAATTGTTCTTTAATTATTAAACAATTAATATTTAATCATTTATTAATGATCCCTCAATTAATAAAGTAATTATCCTTTTAATTACTTAAAACCTTTATTAATTAAAGATAATCCATTTATCTTAATTAACTTCTTAATCACCATTAAGGTCTTATTAAATGAAAGCTTGAAATTGATTTATACAAAAATCTTTTGAGATCTTCTTGATTAATTAAAGTTTGATACCACATTATTATATTTCAAAAAACACTTGTTAATTAATTTAAATTCTTATTTTAAATTAATTGTTTAATTAAAGCATTAATTAGATTTAAAAAAATTGTTAAGTATTGCTGGGTTAATTAAAACTTGAAACAAAATCTTAACTTAAACTGTTAAACCTTTATTAAGTTTACAATGCTTAAAATTTGTTGAGAAACAATCTACTTAATTTTACTTTTATAATATTGTAGTTGAAAAACACAACCCGAGAACTTCCCCTGATTTAACTCGAGTAACACTTCGAGTTCCCACTAACTTTCCCCCGAGTCACCTCTCGTACTCCTTCTTCTTCTTCCCTTTTTTTCTTCAGTAAGTTAGTTTAAACTTAAGTATAGATTTAAGCATTAGGAAACCCTCTCACGCACTCGATCACAAACCCGAAGCAATCGACCCCTTAACTCGAGTAACGACTCGAGTAACTCTCCAACAATCAACACTGACACAACCCCCCTGCCCCGTACACGTGCACAACGCCGGTGATCTCCTCCAGACGACGCTACGATGTCGAGCACGTCGAAGTCCATCCATCGATCGACTTTCGATCATCAGAACTCCACCACCCCATCGAAATCGAATTCGAGCTTAAGTTTGAAACCTGGAAACACAGGCAGCTAAAACTTCTCCAAACCTGGAAATGCCTCGCCTCCGCAACCTCGACTACCAGAGGACGTGAAATTCCGACCATGACCTCGTCTACGACCAAACTACCAACACCCAAAACCCGGTTAGCACTCGATCCATCTTAGAGGACGAACGAATCAAAATATTGACTCTCGACAAAAATGGGTTTCCAGACTTCCAAAGCTCGCCGCCGCCACCACGACCATCTACAAACCCATCCAGTATTTTTCCTTAAATCGCCGATCACTCCTCTACCATCCCAGAGAATCCCATCTCCCCCATCGACGAGATTACCAGAATTTCCCAAAAGAATGCAATTCGAGTTAACCCAAACTGCTCCTCAATCTTGACTCTAAAAATTATGATCTTAACTTTAAAAATCATGTTTAAGTATGGAAATTCAAATTGCATACATGAATCTGTACATTAAAATGTTTGAAATTTGACTCATTTAAAGTTTGGTTCAGTTTTCTTGATTTCCAGAAATATTAACAAATTGTTTTGACTCGAATAAAATTTTAATCTTAAATATAGGCTATAACAAACAATTTTTGTTTTAACACAAAGTTCAAATAGCAAGTAGATCAAGGGAAAATTTTTTGAATCAAGTCTGGTGTTTAAATTTTCAACACAGAGGATATATATAAACAATAACCTGTACACATACTTCCAGGTTGAAATATATTCAGAAAACCATACACATATATCACACTTATTCACAGATACATCCATGTGACAGATTCAAGTTTTTAAATTTTAAAACATAGGTTACTCACAGTGGTTAAGAAATGAACAGAGTTCCATTGTTGAAACAGGCTTGTGAAAATTGCAAGCAAAAATTCCTTCTTTGATCCTCTGATTTGCATTGATTTAAACTGTTATTTTAATTGAAGTTTTGTTTGAGGTTTAGATGGTATTACTTCAGTCTTTGATGAACGAAACAGGAATGAAAAGAGTTGATGTATATATGGAAATGAAGTTAACAGGTGATAATAGGTTTTGTACAACATGATATATTATTTTTTCTATAGTACAAATATGATCAGAGATTTTTTCCGTTTGGGGGCTGATACCCTTTTGTTTTGGTGGCTGATGAGATCTTGTGGTGGCTTCATTAATTGCTTGGCTTGTTTGATAAGCCTCCTTATATATTTATATTTCCATTTTGTTCATACTTAGCATCATTTTTTTCTTTTTGACTTAGACTGTGTTTCATCTTGAATATATATTTTTGTTAATACTTGAGTGTATATTTTTTTTATTTTTTTTCTCTTGTTGCTTTACAATATAAATAAAGTTCTATTTTTATTACGTTATAATATAGCTAATTTGTTTACTTTCTATTTTACAAAATTCATTAATATGTTGTTTGCTTTTATTTATAACTATATAATCTATCTTATGTAGGTTTATTCATAATTCTAACTTTCATACTTATTTTAACTTAAATATTTATTAACTTGTATTTATCTATATATTTGTCTTTATTCTACTTCTATCAATTCTAAATTTAGATCAATTTATTTATTAATTTTACAATTTTTATTCAAAAACTAAATTAATTATCAATTTAAATATATATAAAATCCGGGGTCGTTACACCTAGCTTTAAATTTCATGAATCGAATGCAAAGGAAGGATACATTCTATCAATTGTGGACCACTAAGAGAAATCTATAGGATGTTGTAGTTTGCAATCTTCTCTTTTGTTACTGCTATGCCATCTTAATTGTTCTGATGTCTTCGGTGACATGAACATTCTTTTCAACCTTTGTATGAGTGGAAAGTATCTCAAAACCTTCATAGGTATTTTGGATTGCTTTCCATCTTCTCTTGTCTTGTTCTTTCTCCAACGAGATTTGTCGCATTTAGGACAAAAATAACAATGTGAACGCTCTTTTCTAAATAGACAACAATCATTTACGCATGCATGTATACTCCTATAACCTAAACCAAATGATTTAATCAACTTCTTTATTGCGTATGTTGAACCAGGAAGCTTATTTTCCTTGGGTAGCATATCCCCGATGAGCTTAAGAAGTTCCGTAAATGTCGTGTCGGTTATACCATTTCGAGCCTTATGTTTACAAAGAAGTATCGTAGCAAACAACTTTGTATGGCTTGTGCAACCAGGATATAAAGGTATTTCAGCCGTCTCCAATAATTTCTTAGTCCCTTCCCTATGTTTATCATTAACACGGTATTCATTCTCCTCGTCTTCAATTTCTACGTCGAAGTACATTCTGTATGTATCTGCCACTTCGTCGGTTTTATTTCGTGAATGATGCACTTCTTCATGAAAGATCCATACATCATAGGTTAGATCAATTCTAAAACACACCAAATGTGTCACAACATCTCTTGAAGAATGCCAAATAAGGTTCCTACATCGACGACATGGGCAAACAATTTTTTCTGGAATACCCTCACTTTCAGCATACTTATGTATGAAATTTCGAGCGACTTGCCTATATTCCTTTGTCATTCTTAAAATAAATAAACATGTCCTTAGTCAACCCTACATAGTTATAAGTAGGCCTGTCAATGGGCAGGGTTCGGTCCGGGTATTATAAAACCCGGACCCAAGTCTAATTACAATAATTAAAACCCGAGCCCGGCCCGAACCCGCAGGGTATTTCAACCCAATATCCGAGCCCGGCCCGTCGGGCTTTTTAAGCCCGCTGGGTAATAACTATATACCTAACTCAGAATATTTATGTTAAAACCATATTTTAAAACTGCAACTTTGGTAAAATTTGTATACAAACAATGTTAACATATAAATTGGACGGTGATGTAGTCAAGCTCGTAACAAAAGTATGCAAAAACATCTACATTTAAACAAACAAAATGGTAAATAAATAACATACGCACTCATGTTTTGATACGACGAAAAACTAATAGTCGGGTCGGGCCAACCGGGCTGGGTTTTGATAAAACCGTACCCGACCCGGATCGGGCCTGAGTCGGGCTTGGGTAGTAAAAGGCAAAACCCGTACCCGCATAAATAGGGCGGGTACAGGCCGGGCCCGGGCCGAAGCCCGTACCATTGACAGGCCTAGTTATAAGTATGAAATTATTAATCAAAAATTACGAAACCTTGTTAAATTGATTCATGTTTTGTCCATATCTTGTGTGGATCAGATTGGACGCACGTGGGAAAGAAACTAGTAACTACAACAATAAAAGAAATAGTAACTGCTCAAATATGTGTATAAAATGACAAATAGAGATAGTAAGAAGGAAAGTTCATGTTAGCATAAAATAAAAACAGCAGGCACATAATGCAATAAATTCCAAGTGTAAGATAATTTGGAATCCAAATCAATTTCATTTTATTATTATGAATATTATTTCTATAATATGGATTAAAATTCCATACTGTTATAAACCAACTATTAAAAACCATTAATAACCTATAACAACTGTCGGTTTGTGTTAATTGTGAAGTAAAAGTTGGTATACACGAAGACAACCACCAAACAGATCATTTCCATTATTCCCTTTAACTGTTTACCATAAGTCAACATGTATTTCTTTTCCCTTTTAATCAGGCAGATTCTCCCTACTTTCAAAATATGGATGAGCAAGGGTTATAACATATTTGTTAATATCAAGTTTCACGTAAGGTGAAAACAAAATATATCACAACGTGCACTGTACAAAGAAAATTATAACTATTGCTCAAAAAATGAGTCTGATTGTCCCTCTAGTGACCGATTATAAAATGAAACCCTTCTCTTATTCTCCATCACCTTACATTTTGATGTACAGAATGACATGTTGTGGATATGATGGTTGTTAGTCATATTCGGTGAGAACATGCAATATAATTGAACAACCAAACATATAACACTACCACAACTTTTGTGCATCATACAGTCTTACATGAAAATTTTTGCTATATGAATCATATTAGAATTTTACCTAAAGCTGATATTCAGGCATATTTACATGTACATTGTCATATTTTCTACACCAAGTATCAGGTGCTAAAATTGAATTATTGATTACAAGATGTAAAAAGTACAATGTATTTATTACAGCAAATTAAAAATTTCAAGTCTATTTTAGACATGTAGAAAAACTTCAAACTGAATTTATTTCCATACAATATAGACACATAAGTAAAATATGGCATTACATGTATTAGTTGTTGTTTTTTTTCCTTTGAATGTTGCATTATTTGACCAACTTTGACCCTTGCCAATCAAAAAATCATAATGTATATTTTTATTGTACTCAGTTTGAGGCATACGTTGGATTATACCGTATACTTTGACATAAAAATTCAAATCATTTTGTTTTTAAAAAAGTAACATCCAATATTTTCCCCAATTTTTCTGATATTAGACTGTACTATAGTTAGAAAGGGCAACAGTTGGTTTATCTACCCTTTTACTAACTTTTTCGAATATAAAGAATACAACAGTACTATTTATTGCATGATAAGCACCAACTTACACAATGCTTCCATCCCAATATTTCATGCAATTTTTGTCCCTGTTTTCCTAAAATTTAGAACTTTGTATTTTATTAACTTGGTTGAGGAAAGGAATTGCACCTAATACCACAATAGTTCAATAACCATTTTTTTATAAGAATTATGGTTACAAACAAATACATCTGTTATAGTAATATCAATGGTCCAACATGAGCCATTCAGCGATGTTCCAAGTCCGTGACCAGCATGTAAAAAATCAGATTAATTTCAAAATGCAGAGGAATTAAAAGATAGAAATTTCATTTCCATTCAAAAAATGAGTACAAGCAAGCAGTAAAGTAACTAAAATCGGTCAAGTAGTAAGTTGTGAAGTAAGTTGTGACTCATAACTCATTAAACAAGACTCGGATGGCATGTAAAAAAGGTAGTAAGACCCAGACACGGTCTGGTATATTCATATCAATGTCCAATAATTATTGAACAAACAAAAATATGTTTTACTACAAAAACTATTTTGTTCATAACTTACAATACAGAAAACCATATGTGAAATATCTATGCACCTACTATGTAATATTATGATTTGTTAACCATTTATTAACCGTAGGTTTAAAAATATAGTACTGTTAATAAGAACTTTTTCCTTGAAATTAACAAATGCATATGTGCACTACCAGCAAATTTAGCAATAGAAATGTATTTCAACTATGTACGCCAAAATTGCGGTTTGACATGAAAAAATTGCACAGATGTAGGATAGTACATTGAAAAATTAACTTATGTATTATTTTTTGCATATGTAATAAATTACATAGTAAATCATGTTTACATAAAATGTCCTACCTGGTTCTAGAATTTAATTCCACGGAAAAATTAATTCAGCAATCATTCAGAGTGTCTATATTTTCATTTTTTGCTTCAAGACCATAAGTAAAAATTAGTGAATAATAAGAAAAAAAAAATGAAGCCAGATGACATGAACTAATTGGAAAAAATTAATAAAATAGTTACCTAGAAAGTTCTTAAAAACTTCCTTATATACAAGATTTTGTGTTCAATTGTGTGATATTTTATTCATTGACCCAAGCAAAAATTTCATGTTGTTTTAAGAAGTTTTTAAAATGGTCACATACAGTAAACCATGGTTGAATATCAGTTGGGGTAAGTAAATCCCTAGTTGCTCAATTATGCCCTTGACTTTTGTTAATGGTTATGTCGAAACATATTTTGATTGAAAACTGATGCTGTCTAAAAATAAACAGCCATTGCGTGAAGATATATGTTACTCAAATTCATTATATTAACGATCATAAAAAAGCTTCTCATATTTTCCTTACCATTAAGGTATACACTATCACTACGTTAAAATTACCATACAAAATAACAGTTCTAGCAATAAGAATCCATCCAAGAAAAAAAATCAAGAATTAAATCAAGCATAACTTACTGCTAGATGAAACCCAATCAATAGAGAAATATTCCTAGTTTTCTCATAGGTTCACACAACAATAAAATAGCTAAAAAACAAAAGTAGTGAAACAATCAAAACACAACTCAACCAGCAAAATGATATGCCGCATACTAATAAATAGATAAAAAATGATAATAAAAAATATGAAGTAAGACACAATACCTATATCAACGGCAACGGCAAGCAAATCAGATGGCAGAGCAAAGCGCGGTTAGGGTTCGCGGGTTTCGTCGATGGCAAGGGCGGCGAGCGGTCTAGCTTCGTGGATGGTAAGGGCGACGAGTGGGTTTAACTTCATGGATGGCAAGGGCGGCGAGGTCAACGCGATGGGGGTTAGGGTTTAGGTGTATGAAAATTTGACTGAGTTTTAGTACTTAGTGAATAAATTGAGCGGCCAAGGAAATGAAGGGAGAGAAGGGGAAAATTTTGTTAAGGTGGAAAGCGATATTATCTATTCAGAAGACAACTGGCAAATAAAGTTGTAATAATTAAGCATTTACAACTGGTACAAAAAAGCAGTTGTTATAGATGTATATTGCAATTGATGCACAAATAAAGATGTTAAAAGTACCTTTGTTACAACTGCTGGAAATAAATAATTGTTAAAAATAACCTATAACAACTGTCGGTTTGTGTTAGTTGTAAAGTAAAAGTTGTAATATGACTATTTTGTTGTAGTAGTGTGACATGGATTTGAGATTTTAAATGTAGAATTAAGCCTAAGTACAAAGAAACACCCTTATACCCAATAGAAAAGGGATTAAGTACATAAATACACCTTAATATCCACCGTGCTTACTTATGCTTGTCCTTATGGAGGCTTGGAAAGGATGCTGAGTTGAAAAGGATATTTCATTTTTTTTCCCTTCATTTTAACACTTTTAAATCCCCTTATATACATATACATACAGTTTCATTTTCATTTTAGATTTCATTTTTTTAACTAAAACCTCCTTTCTTTCTACCTTTTAAATTTTGAAATAAAAATCTCAACTTTTTAGCTCAAACTCTTTAATTACTCAAGATCAAAACTTTAGTAGATTAAAGGTTTGGATTAGCATTTCAAAAGCATGGAAATTATGGAAAGGTGAGATACTCTAATTTTTTTTTTGTTTATTTGCTTTTAATTTATATATGGAAATGTTCTGAGTGAAAAATCTTTGTTTTAATAATTTTGCTTAAGTAAATGTTGAATTGCTTTTGGTTACTAAGGAATGATGTTGCATACTCGTGTTTAAAACAATAAGTAGGTTATGGACCGAATCTTATTGGAATTTACACCAATATAGATAGAATACGCTTACTATAAGTAACAGGAAACAAGTTTCTTCTCTCCGTATTTAAAAAACATAAATTCATATCATCTTCTAAATCCAGTATCTCAGAAACTATGATGATTTTTTACATACCGTCAAGGGCAAAGTTGTGTATTTTGATCCATAGATTATTTCAAAAATAGTTTTGGAATTTTTAGTTGTACGTATTTAGAGAAATTTGTAAAATACAGTTAGAGGTAGTAAAAAGGTGGAATTTTGATGATCATAATATGGCGATTGAACTATATAGCCTTGTTCGTCTCGATAATCTAGGCTTTTTTGTATCATTTGTGTGAAGACTCATTTCTTCGATCCTCGAAAATCGACATTAATACATCCTCGGTATTCATGTGCCGCAAATCCAAGCGTCGGGGACCCGGTTCCTTAAGCCTAAAAAGAAAAGAAGGCAGAACAGAATGTTATATGAATGGAATAACATATATTATTCCATTATATAAAAAATTTACAGCGGAAATTTTAAATACATTTATCGGAGTTAAACATGGACAGTTATAAATCTCTGTCCCTACAAATGCGGAATAAAATAGTATATAAGTGTGGTGGAAGAAGAGGCAATAGTCTACCGAAGAATCTTTTAACTCTATGCTCCAAGCTTTTCCAGATTGCTCCAAACTAAACCTGACTACTAGGCTGCTCGAAAAAATAGGGTACTTAGAGTTTAAGGAATGGGAAATAAACCACTTCCTTGATAGTACGGAATATGCAAGTAATCTATCAATATATAAATGGTAGATGATAACTTATAGATATTAGAGATTTATAATCTTTAATATACTTATTCTGAGTGATATCCATTTAGGGAACAATGTATTTTTTATGAAATACACTCATAAGTCAAGTTTCATACACATCGGAAATCATGATATACATATTATACGCATATATTTAGGAAAAGTGTGAGTCAATTTGCTCATTACTAACCGATCCAAACCCAGATGACCCTCTTGTGCCTGAAATTGCTCAAATGTGTAAAAACAATAGGGAAATGTACGAGGCTACAGCTCGCAGCTGGAATAAAAAATATGCAATGGGTTGAAGAATCATGGTCTTTTTTAATGCAAGCTTAAAAAAGGAAAGGTCCGAAGCAAAAAGGTTTAACAATGTTTCTAGATTTGTATAAACCGACAATATTTTAGCTGCCCACTAAACCTTCCTATGGACCCTACTGCAAAGCTATCGGCTTATCATATATATGACTAAGATAAAGGTTCTGTGCTACAACATTGTGTTCAGTTATAGTTCTCATAAGTCACTCTTTAGATTTGATTCTCTGCTAAACTTTCTACAGTCATGCTGTTAAGTACCACTTTCGTGTTGCATGTTTAACTCCTGCAGATATCGTCAACTAAGCCGGCTACTTTCCAAAATCGATGGTGCCACAAAAAATCCACTTTTGAAATTTTATCATGTCAATTGCATTCCTTTTTATTGCACTAATAAAGGTTATATGTTTGCATATTTTCCATTGGTTGTGATGCTTGTATTTGAAATACTGTATGATGCATTTAATCAAGGAAACTATAGCGAGTCAATTAGCACTGCCTAACTCACACCAATGCGAATTATAGTACGGTATGCGAGTGCAAAAATCACACCTACTTCCACTCGTATAATTAACAAGTTATTGGTATTTATATTTTTATCGGGTTTAATATACAAAACTTGTTAAAAGTCGTTGAAAAGTGTCGATGAGATACTCAAAGATTGGGACAGGGATGATGTACATTACATGTCTCTACTTGAGGCCTAATCCGATAAGAAATATTTCAACATACTCCATTGGATATTCACGTAAGCTTGTTAATAAATATCTGAGATCCTAAAATTTGACATGGATGGGGATATGATAGTATCTAGAAATATATTTATTTGGATTTTATAAAGATAATAGTTTACATTATCTTTATTTTACTATAAATAATGCTTGGTATTTATTATTTGTGTACGTAAATTAATATTCGCTGTTAAAAACTAATTTTTATCATCATATTTTTATTTTTATTTGTTTTATTATGCGCATTAGTACTAAAATAATATTATGTGGAACCAAAATTTTATATTTATGTTTTAAAATATATTAGTTGTGAGTGAATAAAGCAAATATCTGATATCATTTGTATTTATGATGCGTATATTCAATATTGAAAAATAATTTCAGATACGAATGTGAATATGATACTTTTATCCTAAACTATTTATTGATAGAACCATGTAGATGCATAACTCTGCATTTCTTAGTTTGGATACGATCTCGGGGTTTGTCCGGCTCCTTATAATTTATTGATAGAACCATGTATCATATGTATCCTTGTGCACCATACAGTCAACACCGTCTCCCTCATTCTTAAGCAAATTCAAACTAGAATCAACAGACTAAACATTCGCCGATTTTTGTTGTATAAGCTAGAAGTTCATAATTATTTACGATATTAAAAATGTGTAATAGTTGCATCTTTATATATCTTCTCTTGGTGTGCATTAGTTAATTTATAAAGGCAAGAATTCGACATGTAAAAATACTTACCAGAAATTCAATCCAACCAATTGTACTAACAGATACCGATGTATTTCATAATAAAAAAAAGATACTTACTAGAAATCGAGTCCATTTTGACATATGCAGTTGGCCATGCTACTGTCGAATCAATGGCATCTGTTATGGACTCAATAAATGATGTAGGTCTCCATAGAGGTGCTTTTGGGACTTTTACAATATCTGCCCATACTCTTAATTCATTTTTTTCTAGTGGAACGGAATGAACCATAATATTTGGATCAGACGACGACACGGTTCCTTCTGTTACTATTTTTCCTATGCCATGCACATCAAACAGTTTGCATTTAGCATTCACGATAGAATTTATAGTCTGCATTTCATAAAAAAATGTTGACATTATCAACAGTTCTTTATTTGAGATAAATTAGAAATATAAATATATTATTGTAAGATATGTTGCATCGTTGGTCATTGGAGTAGAAGAAGTTGTAATGTTAACCTTTTCAAAAACCAATTTTGATTCCGGCTATGTTATTTTCTTACCAACAGCTTTCCCTATACATGTCATGCCAACTATCGACCTCCATAAAATGGCTTCTTGCTTTATCGGATTGTCTATCCAAACTACGGTAGCATTTGGTCCAAAAGGAATATCATTAATAATCTAATTTGGATCATTTGAATACACTCGTTCTTCTGCAATTAATTCTCCACTCTCACACCAATTATATAAGTTTTCATTTGGATTCAGTGCTGTTGGTTGTACTCTTTCAAAGAAAAAACATTTATTAAATAACTACTTATATTCATATCATAATAATCTTCTAACAAAGAAATCAATCTAAGTATTTACGAATACTATATGCAACAAAACCCAAGACATATAATAGTTGAAACCGACTTATAACTTAAAATGATGCTTTAAGATCAACAGAAATTAACATCAGCAGAAACTGCAGTTAAATGGAACTATTATATCCTATGCTAACAGCTGCATTAGAGCTTAAATTATGAAGTTTGCATACAAAATACATGTCTAAATTAAAAACAAAAGGCTAGTTCAATGAAATTGTTTGTAAGCTTTTAGTTAACTAAAAAAGAAAAAATCTGAATTGAAGAGAGGTGGTTGCTGGTATGTTTTAAAGATGAGTTATAGCCTTTATCAACCAAGTACAATCGTATGTCTTTAGTTTGGTATTGTTGCAAAATTAATAGAGGAGAAATGATTTACAAAAAAAAATTATATTCAAAATATGAACTACAATGGATGTTATTCCCATTTAAACGCATACAAAATCTCAATAAGATCATATTCCCATTTAGACAAATAAATTTTGAATCAAACTAATAAATTTCATTGTTTCGACATCAACCTTACAATGTTTCAGTTATGAAAATACTCCTAATTTAACCCAAATTTTTTTAACTAAACAGTTGCACATTTATAAATTGGAAAAAAAATTGTAAAAAAAATTGATGTATTTGCAGTTTTGTTTGGAACATAGAAGACATAGTAGTGTGAAAAAAATTACTACATTTGCTTTCTCAAACTTCTCTACCATGTGCATAAGAGCATTCCCAACCGAGTGTTGGTTGGGGTTAAGCTCTTCTGGGTTGCTTTGGCAACCCGAAAGGTTGCCAAAGCAACCTAGAGGGTTGCTTCTTAGCCGGCCAAAATAAAGCCGGTTAAGCATGGCCTGTTTTATTTTGACCGGCTAAGGCCACATATTGGCAACAGTCTACCATATAACTGTTGCCACTTAGCCGGCTATATAATAGTTGGCTAAGTCCGAATGGTCATATGGTTGACCGTTGTGACTTAGCCGACTATAATATAGTCGGCTAAGTCTCAACGGTCATGTAAATGGTCATTGCCATTCCCTCTCCATTCCATCTATATAACTTATCAATTTCAAAATTTTATTTACACCATTTTAATTATATTTCTTGCTCTCATTAACACATTCAAACTATCTCGGTAATGTCAAAAAATTCAAAAGGAAAATCTAAAAAATCTTCATCTCCTAGATTTCTATCTCAACTAAGATCAGATAATCAGAATCCGACTGAATTCAATCAGAATATGTATAATTCTCAACAAGATCCAAATCAATTTCATTCTCAACAAGCTCCAAATTCGTATCAGCCACAACAAAATCAATTTTTTTTCATTCTCAACAAGATTCGAACCATTACAAAATTCTCAAATTGCGAATTATTCGTAGAATAGTTTGTTTCAACAAAACAATAACTATGATCAAAACTACGTATCTCCCAATAGCCAATAACGGTCAGTATTGCTTAATCGTTCACAAAATTTATCAAGGAATCTCAATAATCAATTTGGAGACAACTGATTTGAAAACCAAGAAACCGAATTCGATGGTAATGAAATAGCCGAAGAAGAGGATATTTATAGAATTCTAATTTGTCTTCTGTTTAAACTTGGGAAAATCAAACAACGAGAATTAACATTATTAAATCCGCAAATGCTGAACCAAAAGCCGCAAAAATGATTAAATGGTCATCGGACGAGCAAGCTGAATTAGCATTTTTATGGGTTAAATGTTCTAAAGACAATAAAAAAGGTACGAGCCAAAGTGAAACTTCCTTTTGGAATTCTGTACGCAATATGTTCAACCTTCGTAGTCCAAATAGTCTTCCACGAACGGTTGATTCTTGAAACAGTCTTGGAAAAGAATAAATGTCGCCTGTCAACATTGGAAAGAAATAATGGCCAGCCTACATTCAAGGCAACAAAGTAAGGCAAACGACATGGTCCTGGTAATGATTTTAAATTTGTAGTTCAAATTATCAAGCTTTATGTTTATTCTTCTTATAGTATTTCATCTTCTACAGCTCAATCAAGCAAATGAGTGTATATGTCAGAACGTAATAATCAACCATTCAACTTGTATCATTGCTATGACAATCTACAATCAGGATGACCGTTAAAAGTCTCGTTTAGAGTTATCTAAAAATCTTGCTCCAACTCCTCTTCCATGTGTCTACGATCGGTTTCTATGTACGATTTGATTAGTACTAAATAATCATCGAGAGTTCAGCTTTTAGCTGTCATTGAAGATTATTGACGATGTTGAGAATAATTGAAGATGTTATAAATTTTCAACACAAAACTTTGGTTTAAATAGAAAGTTCATGATCCGCGTCTCATGAATCAAGTGCCTTCTAATCAACCATGTGGCAAGCATCCACAAACGTGGATATAAACAAACACAACTATGTTTGTTCCTTCACATAGTGATGTACACATTGTCAAACAAAATAGTAAATCCAAAGTTGATACAGTTATGAAAACACTACTAGTAAATACACATACGGATAATACATTGATACAAACAATGATAATAAATACAAAACAACGATAATACACTGATACAAACACTTCTAGTACATACAAACCAGTGAAAATACACCGATACAAACTCTGCTAGTAAATACAAAACAATGATAATACACTGATACACACACTGATAGGACACACAAATAGTAATAGTACATACAACCACTATGACTCATCAAACTGGGTACTCATTATCAAAAAGATGGACTACATCACCATCATCGTCGTCATAATCATCATCATCTACTCTGCGTGTAGGATGATATCGTTGCTCATCGGCTGTAGTAAGCTTGTTAATACAAGCAGTCAACTCGTCTATGCTCCATCGATGCTCGACGTATGTGACGACCGCCCATGACCGCTGCACCGAATCTAGAGATAGTGCGCTGAAAAGTGTGCCAGACGACCATGGACGATTGTCAGGGTAGATCAAAATAACAGGATCTATCGTATTACTCACAGCGCATGGACAAAATACAATAGAACATATGTATAGTGAAGCTTTACATAATAAAATGCCATCATATAAAACTCCATCATAGTTGAATACAAGCATCCAAATAGTCAATACATCAAGCCTCACTACATAACACTCAGATATTATACAAACAGCGGAACATCCAGTACATATAAGAAGATAATATGCAACCCTCTAGCTCGTCTTCGATATCAGCATCGTGAGAAGAGAACAGCACCTGTCACCTGCTACCTAGTCTGCCCGTCCCAAAATGGACGAACAGCACAAGGCAATAAGAATTAAAACATAAAGCCTTGAGTCAGACAACAGTCTTAGTAAGCAGTAAATTAACTAACAACATACCAAAAGAGCATAAAGGAAAAGGAATAGGAATACAACCCTCCCACTCCAACCTCATTCTACAGTGATAGCCCCCAGACACACACTAAGCAGAAGCGAACATAGCAGAGCATACAATTTAAAGTAAAGTAATTATCACTCGAGTCAAGGGCGATGTTTTCCAAGCACAAACCCCCAAGGCCTAAACCAAGATCAGATAAGCACCCGGAAAACACTGCTCTTGAGACCGAATGACGATACAACCAAACATCCATGACTCTGGCTATCACTGTTATCATTGCTTCGATATCACCGTTAATTGAATGACCGGCACATTCTTTCAACCGTCCGTCAAGGGCTAATGGAAACCCCGGTTCTAGACATAACTCCCGCACGTCGTCGCAGCCCGTGCCTAGGACTATCGAATCTGCCCAGAGTACTCGACCATCAACAGTTGGCCGTTGGGACTATCGAATCTGCCCAAACGTACTCTTGCTTAGAGCATGCTAGAACCTTCAACAACGATACTATCCAAGCCTCCTAGTCATCCTCCTCGACGACTATTTCCATACTAGCTCAAGCGCCTCTCAAGCATCCATTACTCTTAACTCGAATTATATCACCGAGTTACCAACGTGCTTGGAATGATCCCGTCTGGATTAGACCAAGACTATCTCATATCATACTTCGCTTCATCACATCCTCGCAACGTCTCATCTCAACATCATCATCATTGAATCTATGCATAAGAGCTTCATCATCCCGCTACATATGCCACGAGCAGCTTTCCCAATTCAAGAGCCTTTCCCTTAGCTTTTGAATCATTCTCGATCTAAATCAAGGCATCAATCATCTAATTCATAGCAATCAACCAAATCAAACATTAATCCAAGCAATCAAGCATTCAAATATGATCTAAGTAGACAATTATAACAATAATGGCATTTTCGTAATTAAAGAGTTGAAAGTCCAACAAGCATGAAAACATGAACAATATCTCTACAAACTTGATGAATGAACTTGCATAGGTTAACATGTGATAAAATGGTTGTCAAAACATCATGAACAATGGGTCTACATGGATCTACACTTAGGATGAAAAAAATGCATGAAAATCACTATTTTAACACCAAATCGAGCCAACAATCCGATATACTCCTTTGGATCCGTGTGAGAGATAATCACCACTCACCAAATCACCAAAACAACCTCAAATCAACACGCTTCAGATCTGGACAGCGAAGGATCAAGCTTGATCTATCACGAATCCGCTTCAAACGAAGAAATCTAACTTCAATAGATGAAGATCTTCAATCTAAGCTCTTGAATCTTCAATTTGATCTTCAACTTGGATGGATGGAAGCACTAGATTAGAGTGGAGAAAAGAAGTGAAGAAGTGTAGAAGTCGAGCTCTCAAAATGGCAGCACTTCGTCGCTTTGAAATCCGGATCCCAAAAAGTGAGAAAAACCCTACCTATTTATAGCTGAAAATCCACTAAGTCGTAACTCGGCTATCTCCTAAGTCGTCTCCGACTTACGACCTAAGACACATCCGACTTAACAAAGCCTCCAACCTAACAGACTACGACTTAGTGAACTTTCGACATAAGACTTAGCAGCTAACCCCTAAGTCGGTTGCGACTTAACACCTGCTCCTATACGACTTAACGACTCAACTGCTATGTCATCCTACGACTCAACGACCTACGACTTAAGAATGCGCGTGACCTACGACTTAACACTTAGCAGAACCGCATCCATACGACCTATAGGTCCATGCGACTTAACAGCTCACAACTAGACACGACTTACGACTTAAGAATCACGCGACCTAACGCTTAAGCCAACACGCGACCTAAGACTTAGCCAACCACTCCGACTCAGTCCACACGACCTAATACTTAACCCCTTAGGTCGTCTAACGACTTAACTACTAAGTCGTTAACTAGCTTATCTCTTAGGTCGGTCAATCCCATAAGTCGCTCACTCTACTAGGTCGCCTACCCTATAAGTCGGTCAACCTCTTAAGTCGTCTAACCGACCTAACTATGCTAACCCGGTAACCGCTAGGTCGCTAACTCTACTAAGTCGGTCAGTTCTTAGGTCGCTAACTCACCCAGTCGACTTAACGTGGCAACGACTTAAACACTTAACTCGGTAACAACTTAACTCACCACTATCCTTAAGTCGCGCCTACCCCTTAAGTCGTTCAAACGACCTATCTCCAAACCCTTAACTCGCCATTCCCCTGGGTAGCTCCTATCCCCTAAGTCGTATACGACTTACGACTTATACTAAGTCGTTCACGACTTAAGACTTAGCAAATTCTGCCTAAAATCTGAAACGACTTAAAATGCTGAAAATTCCAGATTTTGACGAACTTGTCGATCCGTAAAAATACGGGTCGTTACAACGTACATAACCTGGCGAAGTCTGATCTGCATCTGAAACAAATCCTGATATGAAAATACAGCTAGATCTGGATACTGCGAAATCTCAGACCGAGGAATATCAACATATCTATCAACTCCTGACGCTGTCGATATACCGATTGTCCAACCATAATCTTCTATCCGGGATGGCTGTGGAGAATGATATACCTGAGTATTCCGTGTAAGGTCCTGTAAAAGTGGGGGGACAACACCACTCCGGGTACCTAAAGGCCATACCAAATCAACGGATGCAGCATGAACAAAAGTAGCTGTATACGGTGGAGTGTAAAACCGACGCCAAAAAAATGCATAATCTAAATTCATGATGATGAAGTAATTAGCGGACCACTACTCCCCTACATACTCCTGTAAAATAGCTGTCATACACCTTCAAAAAAAGTGTATCCGGATGTGGATCATCAAGAACAAAATCATCATCTAACGTTTGCCTTCAACTACTGTTACCGAGGAACCAATAGCATCATAAGCTGGATGGGGGTGATACCAATGGAAAACGTCAAGCAGATAGGAATGCAGCATGCATTACAATAGGACCGGTCATAAAAGATGAATCATCATAAGGATGGCAAACAACACTCTCTCGTGTGGTCCGTAACTCGATCTGATTTCGGGCCACAATAAATATATGACGTGCCTCCCCTCCTTGCACCATTCTGCGGTTCTCTCGGGCCCATGCTCTAACTCGGGGAAAGAAAAGGTGTAATGTGGAGTCCAACGTCGGATAAGTCATGTTAAGAAAGTACTCATAGTACCAATACTGTAAAAGCTCCCAAAAACCTGCAATGGACGTGGATCTACCCCCAACGATGCACTGATGATTCAAAGAGCGATACAAATACGCTAATATCGGAGTCCCCTAATCATATGCGATTGGATCATCAAACGACAACTCTGCTACAACTGCAACATATTCGGTCGGAAACGCATTCGATGCATTTGTAAAGAATAAGTTCTCCATCATATACAGAATAAACAGTCGAGCAATCTCCAGATGGTTCTCTATGTTACCACCATGTATCAATTCATTGGTTGCTTGTCTAATTTAAGAGCATCTAATCTGCAATCCGGATGACAGTCCATCATGTAAGTCAAGATGTGGAAGTACAATGGATAAACGGTAAAAGTGCTGGTACTCCTCGTCATATGGTAAGATCACCCCCTTCCAATGCCTAAACCAGTAAGCATAATAAAGTCTAATGAGGTAAAACTCAACTCTCCAAAACTAAAGTGGAATATATGAGTGGTCTTCCACCAACAGACGACTAAAGCACCACATGACTGAACATCCGAATTTAAAAGATTATCGATACCTATTAAAGCAGTTTACAATTATTGAAAGCGCTAAAAATCATTAAATAAATAAACAGTAATTATGTAAATATATACTCAAGAAATCTCCAAATCCTATATCTCGAAGAAAAGCATGAATAATTTCGTCGGTATCATAAGATCGGATCATTCTATAAAGGCAGATTATACTAACCCAAGAGTCACGGGTGCACTCACGACGAGCCTAAATTAGGTTGTATATTCAATTTTTATTGTACAATTTTAACTAATAAAATAATTTAAAGATGGACAACTTACAGAATTTTCAACACGTGCTGACGTGTACTTCATCGTTTGAAAGTGTACGGAAATTGATCAAATCCTTGTCGGGTCCCAAATTTTGGTCGATGTGGGGATCCAGAACCGTATTTTCTATACTTCTACCCGCACGCCTACGCCTAACCACTGTGCTTCGTCGACCTCCAGTCCCTGTCGTCGATAGATCTGCGCTTTTTTTGCCAGGGGCGTCTTCTACGGCCGGTGATACATTTCCACCACTACGACTGTCGCTTCCTCGGATTCTCCTCAAAGCTCTTCTCATTTTTATAATTTTTTGAAAATCTTTTTTTCCTTATGGAGATGAGCGGCGGTTGGAAAGAAGAGAAGAGAATGGTGGAATGAAATGGGATAACCGGCTTATTTATAGCCGGTTATCCCTTGTACACTTAGCCGACTAAGTATAAGTTGTGGATTGCAATCCACAGCGCACGTGGATTGCAATCCACAACCAATCCCTTAGCCGGCTAAGGGAAATCACAAGTGTGCTTCTTTCCCATGCGTTGGGGGTGGATTTACGTTCGATTCCTTGAAATCGACGCAACCCACCCCCAAGCGTTGTGAATGCTCTAACAACCCTGTTATATGGCCATGCCACTATCTCATCTTTGGCATCGCCAACATAAACCAAACCAGGTGAAGGCCTCCACAATAGAGCATCTAATTTTATCGTATGACCTATTCAATTATCATTGCATTCGGACCTAAAGGGACTTTATTGAAAAGCACATTTGAATCAGTTGACACAATTCTTTCTTTGGTGACTACCTTATCATTCTCATTCCAATGCAATAAATCACAATTGACATCTGTTTGGCTGTGCTTGCTCTGCGATTAATCAAAACCAAACTATATTAAGTATTAAATTAAAGATCAAATTTTAATATAATGTTGCAATAATAATATATAATCGATTTTTACCGGTTGATATGTGCTCTCTTCTTTCCTACTTTCTTTACCCTGCCAATCAATAGTTCGTTAGCTGCTGATTTGCAAAATGTATTTGTTGTTTAGAAACAACAATAATCGATTTTTACACACACATGCAAAAGTGACAGCCAAATGGTATGCATAAGGTGATATTTAAATGGAAAAAGAAGAAAAGTAACGCTATAACAATAGCTGCAATCCAAATTTGTAAATAAACATGCCAACATGCAAGAAGAACGAGCAGAAAGAATCAAGATATGAATGTTCCTGAGCAATTTATATGATAAGTCCAATTACTAAACTGACTATGTATTAGAGAGTTGAATGCTAAAAAACCAGGAAAAAAAAGTTATTTCTTATGATTTTGAACAGCCTAAAAATAAATTAGAATACTAAATGGCAGGCACATACCACAACGGGGGAGGAAAGTGGAAGTATTTAGGTAGTGTTTGGTTTAAAAATCAATTTTGCGTTTTCGGTTTTCAATATGTATCTTAAATATGAGAAGAATGAAGGGACGGCGGAAGAGATGAAAGAAAGACGGTGAGAGGACGAAGGAGATGGAAGGACGATGGAAGAATGGATTGTTTTACGTGCTTGGGTTATTGCCCAAAACACGGAAAATAAAAAAAAAGTTGTTTTCTATTTTATATGTTAACTTCGTTTTCTAAATTGATCGTTTTCGACAATATAAATGTGTCATGTGCATTTTTGTATGGACGAAAACCCAAAACTAAAAATAACAAACTAAACACTACATAAGATTGTCGTGCTAAATTTAGTTAACTATTCTAAAATAAGCCACATACTATTTATACATCTAGAGGACTACTTTCATCATAGCATAAATGTCTTCATCACAGTCGGAAAGTAGGTATCCTTCGTTAAAGTAGTGATTTTTGCTCATAGATAGTTTTTTGCCAACTTCAACAAAAAAGTTGGTTCGGTTGCATCATAATATTGACATTTCAGTTTGTATTTTGTTTTAACATACATGTTTTTCTACTTTCAGTTTTATTATATATGTCAAGGGAATACCCAATTTCGTGTTGTTTCTTTTATTTGCGTTGACTAATAAATTATTTTTGTATATTTTGATTTATGATGTTGTTAATAATAATTATAAAGATTCCTCAAGGACTTTGCATATGGATATTTCGATGAGTTCAAGCTTAACGGTGCTCTGTTCTTAGAATTTTGTTTGTTCTTTATGCAATTTCTCTAATTTTACATTTTTGTATTACCTAGATGTTATATCTATTTTTCTTTGTAGGAATAATGCTATCATGCACAAATTCAATCTACCCAATGATAGCAGTCATCCCTTTACTTACTAGAAGAGAAGTGAATAAAAGAGAAAAAGTGAAAAACAATTGGGGAACAATGATATGTACATTGTTATCCGTGAAGATGACCATAACGCTTTCGAAAGTTTCCCTTTTCCTCTGTTACATCAAACCCTTAGAGCATTCCCAACCGTTTCACGGTTGGAAAGCAACCGACCTCCAACGGGGAGGGGTCGGTTGGCCACTTCAGGGTTGCTTTGAAAACTCTGAAGGTTTCTTCTTAGCCGGCTATAATATAGTCAGCTAAAACAATTTTTTTTAGTGTTTCTTTAGCTGGCTTTATAAAAGCCTGCTAAGAGAACGTATAAGATTAATTTGCTGTGAGCACGTAGATCGTAATCCAACGGCTGTGGATTGCAATCCACTGGATTGCGATCCACAACACATGCCTTAACCGGCTTTAATTTAGCCGGTTAAGGATGTTTGTAAAAAAAAATTCTATTGGAGGTGGCTTTTAGTTGATTTTATACGAACCGACATTTAGCAACCCCGATGGTTGGGAATGCTCTTACAAATCAATTTTATCTACTCCTTAGCTAACCTCTATATGTTGATTATATTAAAATTTTAGTATTGAATTTTATGAGATGTATTTTTTCTTCCTTTGTATGACATGTAGTTTGGTTCTTTTGAATGAGATATCAATATTTACTTTGTGTAGTATAAAGAAGAAATTCATAATAATAACTCCAGTTACCATGCTCATAAAATGAAGTGGTACAGGTTGATCTTTGGAAGAAAATGCACTAATATTTCGAGAAAAGATTATTAAATTCAATTTTTAAAATAACATTTCTTTTACTTACTTTCTAAAATGACAAGTATAACTCTTTGTTGATTTATTTAGATTAATAAGAGGTTAGTGTATTTGAGCAACTCCAACAGAGTATTCAGAAAATCTGAGATCTGCACTAGATATCAGTTCCAACAGAGTGTAAATATCTGGATAGTGTGGAAATGGGAGGTCAGAGTGCGAAGATATCGAATTTGTTCAGGCGCATGTTCAACAGGCTCCTGGAAACCAGGCGTCTATTCTCAATTTATCCCTCCCAAACCCTAACGCTACCCCCAACCGTTTTACAAATTCATTCGAATTCGGACGCATGTTCAACAGGCGCCTGGCCTCAACTCTGTTGGAGAAATTACGTCTCCAACATTTCGGAGTGTGGAAAATCGTATATCCACACTCCGAGCCGTTGGAGTTGCTCTTATCTTTATAAACGATAAATATGGTGCATCAGAACATCAATATGAACATA
This sequence comes from Allium fistulosum, assembly GCA_030737815.1. Classification (NCBI taxonomy): domain Eukaryota; kingdom Viridiplantae; phylum Streptophyta; class Magnoliopsida; order Asparagales; family Amaryllidaceae; genus Allium; species Allium fistulosum. The sequence goes on along the minus strand of CM060902.1, from coordinate 788,413,090 downwards.
TGAAAACCAAATGAAAAATAATTAAACAAAAGATAAACTAAATCATAACGACTACTAGAACAACATGGTTGAAAGTTTGAAAATGTGTGTTTGAACTGAGCATGAGAACAGTAAAAGTGCTGATTTGACAGTGGTTTAAACCAAATTTTTGGAAACAAGTAATGGTTTGAACTGAGCGTTTGCATTATTGAAAGCTAATATAATGGTTTGAATGTCTAAAACCATCAAAAAGCAAGTCAGTAGCAAACGTCAACGTTTAAGATACAAGTAAAGCACATCAACAAAAGGCTTATAAAAGATGAAAACAGAAAAGCCACATAAGACCTGGATGTCAGAATTGAGTGTTCAATTATAAAAATGAACAGTCAAATGGATCAAAAAGTGAGATGCAAAGTTAACATCCAATGTTCGTAGTGTATTGAGAATCTGGAATACAAGGAACCATGTATTAGATAAAGAGCATATAAGTACATTAGGATTAGTAGCAAAAGCAGGTACAAAGAGCAAATATGTTCATCAACATGATGCCTAAAGGATAAGCAAAGATATAAACTAGATATAAAGCAGTTGAGCTCAAATAAACAAATAAACAAACACACACACACACTAAATGGAAGTATTAGAAAGCTGCAAGAGAATTTGCATGCAAGCAAGATGATATATATGGACATAAGCAAATTGCATAGAACATTAACCGACTTTGGATAAGGATTTGATCATATGCATATTATATTCTCTAACTGCTATACTGGTAAAACTCATACATAAAAAAATTGTTGAAATGCTAAGGACGAAATTCACACAACCTTGCAAGTTTGCTCCTCTGCTTCCATTACATATTTTATGCAAAAAATCTTACCTTTACGGCCAAAAACAATTATTAGTAATTTAATGTATACTTGCGTTTTAAAAGAAGAAAAAGCATGTAGTAAATGTGTATCCCACTTGTCAATACTTTCGCATCTTATAAGGTTCTTTTCTAACAATTATACATTGTTTACACTAAATGAACTGAATAGATTTATGATCAGATTGCTTGTCAAAGAAAACATTTTCCATGATGACAGCAGTGCAACTTGCAGCAAGAATGTGAGATGAGGCTAGGCAGTGGCAGTGCTTTCTAATACCACTTTATGATTTATTCATATAGAAAAATACTAATGTAAATCGATAATTGCCAAGAAAATAGAAAAAAACTATACCTGATTTTTCATGACAGAGCGAATTAGTTGCTCTAATTCTGAAATTCTATTTTGACACCGAGCCACTTGCTTATCTCTGGCGTGTGACAAAACTATCATGGTCAAAGTCGTACACCTTCCCATTGCTCGTAGTCACCCCGATTTGTTGATATTACACATCTTCTTTCACATCTTCTTTGATATTACATGTTGAGCTAGATTTTGATTCACTTTTGACTTTTTTAATTTTTTCGTTCAAAAATTAACATAAATAATATTTCATAAGTATTTACCTTGCACATTCCACTATTAATTACGAAAAATCCAAAGCACTTACAATAGTATCGACAACTTTAACGGTCACTGGTTCACCATTTTTTCGAGTTTGAGATTTAATCCAAACATCAACTCTGGAGATGGAAGAAGGATCGACACTTTGCATTTTCTACATTAAAAATAACACTGAATAAAACAGCTAATCTTACTACATTAACTAGTTAATAAATGCTATGGTAAATAAATCAAATATTTTTCTCTCACCAAATCTTCAGTCAATCGAGTCATTCCTTTACGACTATATGTATCTGCTATTTGCTTATCTCTAATATTTTTAAATTTCTCACTTCGTATCTGAAATACAAGATTACAATACATTGATTAGTTAATTTTCATTCTTTGCACACATATATTTTATAGATTTAAATGATCAAACAAATACATTACAATACCTTGAAATCTGCACTAGTTTTTGACTCAACAAACTGTTGGAATTCCTAAAGAACAAAATGAATGAAACACATAAAGTCTCACATCGCCAAAATTGCTAAGCCATACTAGTTTATATATGGCTTTGCAATGAAGATTTTGGGGTCTAGGGGCACCCAAATGTATGTTTCGTTGTGAGGAGAGAGATCATGCATCTCCACCACACGCGCGCGCCGCCGCCGTCCGACCCAGGCTCGGGTTTGGGTCTAATATGATCCTAATTTTACTGCAAAACTGGACCGGGTTTTTTAACAGTTGCAGGCTATACGAACAGACGCGACTGTTCATAAGCGGGTGCGGCCCAACTAAAGAAGCGGGTGCGGCCCAACTGAGGAGGCGCGGCCAAACGGATACAAGCAGCAGGCGGGTGCGACCCATTAACGAACAGCAGCATTCAAAAGGCAGCGGGTGCGACCCGTCAAGCAGACGCGACTGTTTGAAGGGATGCGGACGAAATTATAAATAGGAGAGAATCCTGATCAGATTCTCATTCAATTCTAATTCTATTTCGTTCCCTTCTCTTCTTCTTCCCTGCTCCTGCATACAATAAATCACAGAGTGATATACTCAGTACAATCTCGAGCAGAATACGTCTGTTGTATCTTGGGGGAATTTTGAAATAAAATTCTTAAGGAAATCGTTACGACGAACCTCAGACATAATCGGGTTAGAATTCTAGTCTGTTAGTATATTTATATACATTATTCTACATTCTATCCTTTAAGTTTGTTATACTATTTATTCAAAATAGTATAACGTTGTTGTTGTAATTTATTTACAACAGTCATATTGTTATAATAATTAATACAGAATTCCAATTTAGTGGAAATCTGAACTATAAACTTGTGCGACGAGTTTATAATTATTTATTCTCTGTTTTGGTATACTAGACGTATAACATCTTAAGAATTTTACTGTTTTCACTAAAACAGAGATGGCAACAGTAGAGCTCTCAACAAAGGCTACTACACACAACAGACCCGATCCTTTTAAAGGAGATGGTGACGATTTTTTAACATGGCAGAATCAGATGTTATTTTACCTCACCACACTCGGTCTGCAACGGTATCTCGAGGAGGAGGAACCGATTTCTGCACCAGGCAAGGAAGCAGATGTTGCTACATGGAAGCATTCCAATTTTCTATGCAGAAACTATATTCTGAATTGTCTCAACAAGGTGCTATACAAAGTATATCAACCTCTAAAGACGGCAAAAGCCCTCTGGAATGCACTTGCCACGAAGTACAAGACGCAGAATATCAGTCTTAAGAAATTCATTGTAGACAAATTCATGGACTACAAGATGGTCGACTCCAAACCGGTGACTGCTCAACTGCATGAACTGCAAATCATCATTCATGAACTCAAAGCGGAAGGTCATAAGGTTGGAGAATCGTTTTTGGTTGAAGCCATCACGGGAAAACTGTCACCGCCATGGAGAGATTACCGCAATTATCTAAAGCATAAAAAGAAGGAAGTCTCTTTACAGGATCTCATAGTCCGATTGAAAATTGAGGCAGATAACCGTGGAATTACAAAACAAAGCGAGGAGGCATTTGTGGCTGAAGATTCAAAGACCAAAAACAAAAAGAAGAATTTCCAGAAGAAAAGGAAAGCTCCGGACAACAAACCAAAAGACAACAAACGAACCAAAAAGTTTAATGGTGAATGTTGGGTTTGTGGAAAGGTTGGACATGCCGCTAAAGATTGCAGACTCAAAAAGGACCGCAACAAAGAGGCAAATTTAGTAGACAACATGGAAGTGGATGAGTCCAACTTCTCGACAGTTGTATCTGAATGCAATATGGTTCAGAATCCTAACCAATGGTGGGTGGACACAGGCGCTACTCGTCATGTCTTCTCTGACAAATCCATGTTTTTTACATACAAAGAAATTCGATCATGAAGAAAAACTCTATATGGGTAATTCTGCAATATCTATGATCGAAAGCAGTGGCACAGTAATCCTCAAGTTTACTTCAGGAAAAACTGTCAAGTTGAATGACGTGCTCCACGTTCCAGACATACGTAAGAATCTCATCTCAGGCGCAGTATTATCAAAGAAAGGATTCAGAATGGTATTCGAGTCAGACAAGATAGTTCTGTCCAAAGCTGGAATGTATATCGGAAGAGTATATTTATGTGATGGCATATTTAAGGCAAATGTAGCCGTTATCGGCAATAAAACTATGTATTCTGATTGTGCTATTAATAAAATTGAAGTTTTTTACTTGCTTGAGCACGAAATTTTACTATGGCATGATAGATTAGGACACATAAATTTTCGAAAAATGAAAATATTATCAAACTTGGGATTAATTCCAAAATTCCAAGTAGATAAGAACTACAAATGTGAGACATGTGTAGAAGCAAAAATGGTTAAAAAAACCATTTCAATCTGTTGATAGAAGCACCGAACCACTAGGTTTGGTTCATACAGATTTATGTGATTTTAAATCGTTACCTACAATAGGTGGGAAAAAGTACTTTATCACGTTTATTGACGATTATACGCGATATTGCTATGTATATCTTTTGAATAGTAAAGATGAAGCAATTACATCATTTATAAAGTACAAAGCTGAGGTAGAAAATCAGTTAAATAAAAAAATCAAGATATTGAGATCTGATCGAGGTGGAAAATATGAATCACCATTTGAACAGTTCTGTGCCGAAAATGGTATAATTCATCAAACAACAGCTCCATATTCACCACAACAAAATGGTGTAGCCGAGAGGAAAAACAGAACGTTAAAAGACATGATTAATGCCATGTTTTTAACTTCTGGTCTACCGACGAACTTGTGGGGGGAAGCCTTAAATATGTCTAATCACATATTAAACAAAGTCTCTCATAATAAAACAGGAACAATTCCATATAAGATATGGAAAGGACACAAACCAAGTTTTAAATACCTCAAAGTGTGGGGGTGCTTGGCAAAAGTTCCAGTTCCGCCTCCCAAGAAAGTCAAACTTGGACCAAAAACAGTAGATTATTACTATTTAGGGCCAGCCCAAAATAGTAGTGCCTATAGATTTTTGGTATTCAAGTCTGATATAGCTGATATTCATGTAAATACAATCATGGAATCTAGAGATGTCTCATTCTTTGAAGACGTGTTTCCGCACAAAAGGAATGAAGGGAATAATGTCCCTAAAAGGACAAGAGAAGAATCAAGCAATTCACATGAAGATGAAACTCATCATGAGATTGAGGAAGTTGAATCAAAAAGAAGCATAAGGGCTAGGACTTCCAAGACATTTGGTTCGGATTTTTTCACATATGTGTTATAACATGAACCTCAAACGTACAAGGAAGCAATATCATCTTTTGAATCTTCATGTTGGAAAGAAGCAATTCAAAGTGAGATTGATTCAATTCTAAGTAATAAAACTTGAGAAATTGTTGATATTCCACCTGGAATAAAACCTATTAGCTGCAAATGGATTTTCAAGAAGAAAATGAAAGCAGATGGCTCTATCGACAAGTATAAAGCCAGATTAGTAGCCAAAGGATATCGTCAAAAAGAAGAAGTAGACTTTTTTGATACATATTCGCCAGTAACACGAATAACCTCTATAAGAATGCTAATAACAATTGCATCAATTTATGGTCTAGAAATTCATCAAATGAATGTAAAGACAGCATTCTTAAATGGAGATCTCGATGAGGAGATCTACATGGAGCAACCTGAAGGTTTTATTTCCAAAGGAAATGAAAACAAAGTCTGTAGATTAGTAAAATCATTATACGGACTAAAACAAGCTCTAAAACAATGGCACGCAAAATTTGATGGTGTCATGATGAGAAATGGTTTCCGTATAAATGAATGCGATAAGTGTGTTTATTATAAACAAATTGGACAATCATATGTGATGATTTGTTTATATGTAGACGATATGTTAATATTTGGTCCAAATACTCAGGTAATAGAGACCATAAAAAAGATGTTAACTAACAATTTCGATATGAAAGATTTAGGAGTTGCAGACGTTATTTTGGGAATCAAAATAATAAGAACTCCTAATGGAATTGAATTGTCTCAGTCACACTATGTAGACAAAGTGATTGAAAAATTCCAAAACTATGGAATTAAAGGAGTGAGAACACCTTTTAATTCATCAGAAGTACTGCATAAAAACACTAATGAGAGTGTAATGCAACTGGAATACTCTCGTGTAATAGAATGTCTCATGTATCTCATGAATTGCACAAGACCAGATATAGCTTATGCAGTAAGTCGACTGAACAGGTATACAAGCAATCCAGGAAAGGAACACTGGAAAGCACTAATGAGAGTGCTTGGATATTTAAAAAATACTACAAATTATTCCTTACATTATGGAAAATATTATGCCGTCTTAAAAAATACAGTGATGCAAATTGGATTGCCGATTCAGAGGAATCAAAATCAACGAGTGGTTATGTCTTTACCTTAGCAGGGGCAGCAGTGTCATGGAAATCTACTAAACAAACATGCATAGCTCGATCCACTATGGAATCAGAGTTCAATGATTTTAGATAAAGCAGGCGAAGAAACAGAATGGCTTCGTCACTTTTTAGAAGATATTCCATTTTGGCCTAAACCTGTACCGGCCATATGCATACACCGTGATAACCAAGCTGCGCTAAGCAGAGCGCACAACTTTGTGTATAATGGAAAGTCACGACATATTCGTCGACGCCATAACACAGTTAGACAGTTACTCTCAAATGGAACTATTTCCATAGATTATGTGAGAACAAATGATAACCTAGCGGATCCATTTACTAAAGGTTTATCAATAGAGAAAATTGACTGCACATCGAGGGGAATGAATTTAAAAGCCTAAACCACCAAGAGTTATCTTATACGGAAACATATCCTAGCGACTGGAGATCTCACGGACTAGGATCAATAGGCAAACCAGTTTTGAATAACTCAAGACGTAATGCATTTGCGTGGACATAGTCCAACTCCATTCTTATGGTGCACAATATAAATGCATGCCTATAGAAGTATTTAAAGGTTAAAACTATGTTTTTTTAATGATGACCATATCTTGGAAATAACAAGTGGGGTATATGTAGGATACTCTTAATGGTTGCGATCACCTATGTTAGTGTGAGCTGGGTCGTCTCTATGAGAATATTAAAAGGCTTTTATTCTCTAAAACACTCGCAGAACCAAAAATTGTTCAGGACCAAAATGAACACAACCAAGAGATTGGATGAGAAGGGAATCAATGCTTCGTAAAGCTTATTGTCTGGATATACAATAAAGGCCGACGGTTCAAGGTGAAATAATTCACCGATTAGCCAAGTAGATCCGATAAGTTTTAACTAGGGAAAGTTCAAAGTGAAATATCTACTTATCCACGATAAAGCATTATTCCATATGTACTCTGTGATATTTCGCTTTGTGTGGGGGATATGTATATTATCATTCATGTGGGGGATTGTTGGAATTCTTAAAAAACAAAATGAATAAAACATACATAAAGTCCCACATCGTCAAAATTGCTAAGCCATACTAGTTTATATATGGCTTTGCAATGAAGATGTTGGGGCCTAGGGGCACCCAAATGTATGCTTCGTTGTGAGGAGGGAGATCATGCATCTCCACCACACGCGCGCGCCGCCGCCGTCCGACCGAATCGGGCCGGGCTCGGGGTTGGGTTTGGGTCTAATATGATCCTAATTTTACATAAGCGGGTGCGACCTGACTGAAGAAGCATGGGCGAACAGAAGCGGGTGCGGCCCAACTGAGGAGGCACGGCCAAACGAATACAAGCAGCAGGCGGATGCGACCCATTAACGAACAGCAGCGTTCAAAAGACAGCGGGTGCGACCCGTCAAGCAGACGCGACTGTTTGAAGTGATGCGGACGAAATTATAAATAGGAGAGAATCCTGATCACATTCTCATCGAATTCTAATTCTATTTCGTTCCCTTCTCTTTTTCTTCCCTGCTCCTGCATACAATAAATCACAGAGTGATATACTCACTACAATCTCGAGCAGAATACGTCTGTTGTATCTTGGGGGAATTTTGAAATAAAATTCTTAAGGAAATCGTTACGACGAGCCTCAAACATAATCGGGTTAGAATTATAGTCTGTTAGTATATTTATATACATTATTCTACATTCTATCCTTTAAGTTTGTTATACTATTTATTCAAAATAGTATAACGTTGTTGTTGTAATTTATTTACAACAGTCATATTGTTATAATAATTAATACGGAATTCCAGTGTAGTGGAAATCTGAGCTATAAACTTGTGCGACGAGTTTATAATTATTTATTCTCTGTTTTGGTATACTAGATGTATAACACAAACCTCTTCCATTTGTTTTCACTTTTGATGTAATCTGGTTTTAATCGAAGTCTTTCCTGTTTGGTATTTGCTTCTTTTATCTTTTTAACTAATTTGGCTTTTGAACACCTAAAAATACATCATATTTGATGAAAAATGAAAGTTTTTTGTCATTCCTCATCCAATTTAAATCTTGCCTGCAGCATTCAATTTCATTATCTGTTGGTTTATGAAGAAAAAGCAATTGTATTGGTTGAATATTCATTAGATTCTAATGCAAGTTATTTTTGGTTGAATCGGCCATTATTTTTACAGGTTAAGGTTGATATGGACCTTTAAAGGTTCTATTACCAGTTGAAATTTTGCAGTATATGCATTGCCTTAAAACTACAGAAATAATGGCCTTAAAATCTACAGCAATATCAAAAAAATGTGCCAACATAATATAAGTACAAATTTAATCCTTAGTTTGTTACTAAAACCATTGTTGACATTATCTTTCATATGGCCATTCTATCCATCTTTAGGTAAAACATAAAAAAACTGAGCATGGAATTTATTTATGATACTTAATAGCACGCTATTGAATAAATATAACTCTGCTTCCATATTATCCCGAGCTTTTCCCTTTTGTAAGGTGAAGAATTAAATTCATGTTCTAGTTTTGCGTAAGACCAAAAATGACTTGTAACTAATTTGTAGTAACGAACTGTTATAAAGTAATTACGTGACTTTAAAAGGATCAACGGTTAACTTTCTCACAAAATGAACACCCATTTATCTTATAGTCAACCTTACCAATTAGGCTTGGTTGCATTAATCTTACAAAAATATTTGTTCTTACAACCTTACACGTTCAAACTAATCCAAGTATTAATGTATTATAATTTATTTTAAAAAAAACACAGATAACATGACCTTCATTTCTCATAATGGAGTCACCAATTAGAAAACAAAATTCTAAATGTTTCAAAATTATACCTGAATGGAATCCCACAAAACTACTTTTAACTTATCACTAAGTTGCCTCCAACCTTTGAGAGTAACCGGAACATGCTCTCGTACGAGTGGTCCTAAATAGGCACATAACTTCATCGATCCTGCTCCTATTGGTTCGGTCAATGCATTAAATTCAACTTCCATTCGGCTCATAGAATCTGAAGGCAGTCTTTTCACTTTAGTCGGGCTTTAGTCTTCTTTTTCGTAGTTGGATTTCCATCTACATCTTCAATTGTTCTATTAATTTTCATTGCACCTTTCGGATTTTCATTGGTTTGCATGGTAGAGCGTATTGCTAAGTTGTATGCATTTTGAACATCAATGTTTTCAATATGCTCGCCCATTGCATTTGACTCAATGGATGCATGTTTGGATACTTTAATTTTTCATTGATTTTGGGTAAGCACCTTCTTCGTAGTCTGCTACGTACTCTTGTTCATTTTCTGTAAATAGATATTCAGCTTTGTATGAGATAAAGAAGCATTTTGTGCCATTGCTAATGCTATTAAGATACAGTTTCATCTGATAAACAGGTGGATACAACTTTATACATTTTGTGCCATTTGCACATCACCAGTATCTTATTTGAATTCCATTATCTACGTAATTTCACAGAGACTACAAGAATATCCTGAATTCGCTGCAATAGATATAAAATTACCACTGGCTTCATCTCATAAACAAGTGGATCTAGTACGTAGTTTTCATATTAAGCAATCCTACTAAGATACAGTTCCTCATTTCCAACCTATATATGATCCAAGCGAAAAGTAAAATAAAACTAGGGTGGACTAATTTAAAACTAAATATATAAAAACACAATGCAGTAGTGAAAACATGATGTTTTACTAGAACATAATACCTAGCCATTGCATTAACTCTCTTCATAAAACATCACCAGACTTGTATCCCTTTTCCTACGTAGAAGATGCCTTGTTAACTCATACTACTTTATACCTAAGGCAGCAACATTAGATATTCAATACAAATAATGGATAAAAAGTATTACAACCTAGCTAAGTATCTGAAAAATTAGATTTGGTGGACAAACCTTGCAAAGAACAATATATGTCACTTTAAGCTCTTCAAACAAATACAATCTTGCAACTGAAATCAATTTTGGTCATATTACCACACTTTTAATAAACATAAAAAAACATGTAACTATTATAACAATTATAACTTCCTAAAAAATGACCAAAACTAAACTCCTTTAAAAATGCCTCAACTACATGTAAACCTAACATTTTTGAATTTGTAAAATGTAATAATTCTTGCAAAAGATCCATGGCAATGGATATATCGAGACTATTTAATTAAAATAAAACATTTATTGTATTTATATAAATATCATTTATTTTATATATATGTATCTTTAAAATAGTTGGATACTTAGAGGCTGGTCAGTAATGATACTAATGTGTCTTCATTATTCAAAAGCACATGAAAATCAAAAAGCACCTTAGTGCTAACTGAAGTTGAATCTATGCCCAAACACAATGCAGCTCTTATGTCATCTGAAATATGCAAACCATGGCAATTTTAGGAGTGATTACCATCACGACCGTCACTACTGCTGTCGTCAGTAGACCGCCACTAAATAAGAAAAAATAAAATAGATTTACCTTTTTGTTAGAAAACAAGTTAAGTTATCCTCCACCAAATGAATATGAGAACATATAATCACTAATAATTTTATTAAAAATGATAAGTGTTTTAATTTTATGTAAAATAATATTTTCTTTTATCTCTCTACATAAATCAATAAACGTTTCTATATTTTTTATGTAAAACAACATGAGTATTTTTTCTATTTACCTATGAAAGTGGTTAATGTTTTATCTTGCAATATAATAACAATCCAATACCATTAACTCTGTATTTTTAGAAAAGATATGTTAACTACCCATTTTACTATAGTGTTCAAAATGCTATTACTAAGTGATATGAATAGTATGCATATGCTTGTGGGGGCTTCTTTGGCTTTGGTTGTTACATTCTTCACTCTAAGTGCTCTAAACAAACTTTATGTTTCCATGTTGTCTAGTGACTAAAAAAAAGTATTTTGGTGTTGATTTCGGATTACTGTTTCTTGACTTTACCAGTATTCATTTCATGTTTTGACAAAATGCTAATGGAATCTGATTTGGATTCCACTTCATATAAACACACATATATTCATTGCTTGTAGCACGTAGCTCATTTCAGCTTGAGAATTGTATCACTTTGTGTTAAGGTTAGCATTTATAGTATGTATCATTAGTATATGGAGCACTAAGTTATCTAATACTTTTTCAAAGACAATTTCAAAAAACAAATCTAGTCACTTCCCTTTTTATCACTCCTTTAAACTAAACTAAACTACATTTACATCCAGCTTTTCCATTTCCCACAACTTAAAATTAAACTAGTTAAAAAACCAATCACATTTGAATGCTCTAAATAATGCTCTCTACAAATAGATGGTCTGAACGATGTTAAAAATACCAAAATTAGAGAATCGAAGAACTGAGATTAGAAACGAAATACTGAAATACTGAAATTAGAAAATCGAGATTGATGAATGATGTCTGAACAATGTTGAAATACGTTGAAAATCGAAAGAACCCATTTTAAACCTAAATAGAACCGAAGAACCCATTTTAAACCTAAATAAAATCGATGATGTTGAAAATACGTACCTATAGGCAGAGATGTCTGAACAATGTCCGAACAATGGAGCGAGATGTCAGAATGATGAAGGGAGATGTCTGAACGATGGAGCGACGGTGATGAAGGCGAATTTCGATGATTGGAAGAGAGATTTACTTTCATTTCATTTTAGGCGGTGAAAGTGTTTACAAGAGTAAAGGCTAAAAAGAGTAATTAGGGGAAGTGAAAACATAAGGCGTGAAAATTATAGCATTTAGGTTTTCTCGGCGCAGCCCAAAACTTTTTTTGACCGCATTTATGCCACAAACGCTTACAATAGGTGTTAATGGTTTTTTTTCCTTGAAGTGGTTCCACCTTCAAATCCTCTTGCATGATGGCTCCACAGTCAACAACGGATCGTGCACTTACTGCTTCAAATGGGACACATGGAAAACATTATCGATCCCCGACAATCCCCTTGGCAACTCAATTCTGTAAGTAAGAGTTTCAATCCTCTTAAGAATTTGAAAAGGCCCAACATACCTTGGCGGCAACTTTCCAGCTCTTCCAAATCAAACAAATCCTTTAATTGGCGAAATCTTTACAAACACGAAGTCTCCAACTGCAAATTCCAAATCACTTAGCCTTCGATCTACAGAACTCTTATATCGACCTTAGGCTTTCTTTTATCCTCATGTTGATCACTGCAACCTTCTTTGTAGCCTCTTGAATCATATCGGGTCCAAGCACCAGTCGACCCCCGGTCTCCACCCAATATGCTGGTGACTTGTATGGTCGTCCATAAAGAGCTTTATAGGGAGTCATGTCAATGCTAGCTTGATCACTGTTGTTGTTGGAGCACCAAGTGCGGATGATCTTACCAAGATCCTCCAAAGTCCAAGATAAATGTCCTCAACAGATCCTCTAAAAATTCGGTTCAACCTCCCAGTTTGACCATTGATTTGAGGGTGGTAGATAGTCCTCGGACTTAGCTTTATTCCTAAAGCTACTTGTAATGCCTGCCAAAACTGGCTGGTAAAGATGGGATCACGATCGCCCACAATACTAACCAAAACTCCATGTTGTTGGACAATCTCCCTTATATAAATCTCTGCCAATAACACTACAGTCCTCGTCAGCTTCATGGGAATAAAATGAGCACTCTTTGTTAACCAATCCACGATGACCTAATCACTTTCATTCCCTTTCCTAGATCTGAGTAAACCGTCAAAAAAATCCATTGATACATGTTCCCACTTTCAATTTGGGATCTCCAATGGATGAATTAGCCCAGCAGTTCTTTGGTGATCACCCATGACTAGCTAGCTGTTCTTACATCTGCTCACAAAGACAGAGATATCCTTCTTCATTCCCTTCCACCAGATTGCCCGCTTCATATCACGATGCATCTTCAAAACCCCTGGGTGGATACTCAACTGGGATCGATGACGTTCCGTTAAAACCTCTTGTCTAAGACCATCGACATTCAGAACACATATCCTTTGATTCATCTAAAATACACCCTGATGGCTTATCTCAAAGCTCATACAATTGCCTTCCTCTATATCCTTGATGATTTCCATTAGGTGACCATCTTCCCTTCGTTTTCTCGCGATCCTTTATAGAAGAATCGGCGTAACTTCCAAGACGGCATTCCTGCTCAAAGCATAAGCTACCACATTTACGTTTCCTAGCATATATAGAATATCCAAGTCGTAGGTCGCCAGAAATTCTAGCCACCTCTACTACTTCAAGTTCATATCCTTTTATATGAAAAGATACTTCAGGGACTTGTGATCCATGAAGAGCTCGAACTTCTCACCCAGCAAGTAATGTCTTCACATCTTCAAAGCAAACACGACAGCTAATAATTTCAAATCATGTGTTGCATAATTCTTCTTGTAGGGCCACAACTGCCTGCTGGAATACGCAATAACTTTCCCATGCTGCATCAGAACTACACCCAACCTTACTCCACAAGCATCGGTATACACCGTCAGTCCTCCACTTCCAGATAATAAATGGCTAAAGTTGGAGTGTTGGTCAACCTCCTCTTCAACCTAACAAACTCTTCCTCACACTTTGGGGTCTACTTCTCGTCCTTCTTTGTTAGCTTAGTCAAATGTGAGGCGATCTTAGAGTAATCCTGAATGAATCTCCTATAGAATTCAACTAGGCCTAAGAAACTTCGAACTTTAGTAGGAGTCTGTGGTGTCTTCTTGAAAAGCCGCTACCTTTGCTGGATCAGCCGAGATGTCATCCGCTGACATAATATGTCATAGGTACCTTACTTCTGATTCCAAAATATGGCACTTAGAAAATTTTACCATTAGAACGTTTTTCCTTAGCATTTCTAACACCACTTCCAAATGGTGTTGCTGCTCTTCCTCGGTCTTGTAGTATATTAGGATATCGTCTATAAAGACCAACACAAACTTATTGAGAACGTTCCTAAAAACGCAATTCGTAAAATCTATGAAATACACAGGTGCATTCGTTAGCCCAAAAATTATAACCAACCACTCAAAGAAAAAGTTTGGTCCTCTACATGCAGTTAGGGGTATACTATCATCCACTACTCTTAGCTGGTGAAATTCGGTAACCTGGTCCATTTATAAGAATACTCGAGCTTTGTGAAGTTTGTCAAAAAGATCGTCTATGCGGGGTAAGGGATACTTATTCGAATGGTCTACATATTTAACTCCCGATAATCCATGTACGGTCTTAATGATCCATCTGACTTCAGGAGGAAAACAGCAGTTGCTCCCCAACTAGAATGACTCGGTCTTATCAGCCCTCTCCTCAAAAAATCATCAGTTTGATCTATTAGATCATTCCTCTCCCTCTCTCTCTACACCATTTTTCGCATGGATTGAATAACAAGTCTCGCATTGGGAATTAAGTCAATATGGAACTCAATCTTCCGATGTGGAGATAAACTATTAACTTCTTCAAAGACATTAGAAAAATTCTTAACATAATACTTTGTTTGGATCTAATGCATACAAGAAACTACTCATATATTTGTTTGGATCATTGCATGATACTTTAAAATTATTCCCTTTCTTATTCCGAAATACTACCGACCTTACAACACAATCCAGTACAGCTTTTTTTCAACATCCAATCCATACCAAGTATAACATCGAACCCCTTACAATCTAAAATGAACGGGTCACAAGGAAAAATACGGGTAAGGTGAGAAATCGGTGTATCTTTACAAACCATGCACATAATGGTTACACCTCCTATGGGGTTCAACATACAAATAGGGGATTCTACAAATTTTGTGAAAAGTTGTAGTTTTTCTACCGATTCTAAAGAAATGAAACTATAGGAAGCCCCAATATCATACAATACACTAACGAAAATTCCATTAATCATTAAAGTACCTTCAAGAACTCCCTTTCCCTTCACATCTGCCTAGGTCAATGGCTCATCCTTGACAGCATACACTTTGACATGCTGTCTCTTCTTCATCAGCAGGCAATCCTTTACCATGTGCCATGGCCGCTGACAGTTGTGGCAAAGCGTCTTTTAAACCATTAGAGAGATGGATCCTCCTTACTACTTGGAAGGTTTCATAATACTTACAATACCTAGCCAGATGGCTCTTCTACTTACATTTATAACATTCAACATTCTTGAACATGTTTCCCTGATCTCCTTCCGACTTCCCTTTTCCCTGCTTCCTCCAGGTCGGGTTAAACTTTCTCTTGTTTGGATTGCTGCTATTTCCACTAGGTGTTGTTGTTGGCTTCTTTTTCTCAAGAACTTCATACCCCAAGGCTATGTCTGCCAAACCACAAAAGAAACCTTAAGATGGGCAGTCATTTTTCCTAAAAACCTTCTCTCATTCACATTACAAATATCTCATTCTTCTTAAGAGGTGTATCGATTAACTCTGGTCCAAAACGAGATTGCTCATTAAACTTCGTCTCATACTCAACCATCGACAAGTCTCCTTGCTTAAAGTCCAAGAAATTTATATATGTTTTTCCAATTGCGAGCATGAACTGATCCTCTAATACCTCCTTAAATCCGACCCAAGAAAAATCATCTTCAGGCACATTAGCTGTAAAAGAGTCCCACCGTGCCGCCGCCCCAACCTGTAACTTTGCAACCCCGGACACTAGCATACATAACCTGGAAAACATCGATCTAGATCGAGTGGTGAATATACCTTAATAGTGCAACCCATATAGCATAGCAGCATATCCCCTATTTTAGTCATTCTTGGTTATAAGGCAGGATTATATGCTTTACCTTTCATATAGCAATCTCATTTTGAATGCTAATGCTGCCCTTAAGGCGATAATGCAATGTTAGCATTCGTCCATACAAGTTGTTCGTGATCTGAACAAACCAAAGGCACTACTTCTGCTACATCCATTTTGCAATCACCCTCAGGATTAGCAGCAAGTAGACCTTGCACTTCAAAGATCTTTGTCTTCGATTCCATCATCTTTAAGATGTTACCAATTTGAACGCTTATGTTGGTTCAAAGTGGTTTTTGGATAACTCATGCTATCCGATTTTGGTCTCCTTGAACCAACATTCGATAATTTTAAAAGGATCAAGTTATTGATAGTAGACGAATCATTATCATGGGTGTGTATAGATTTGCATACGAAGATAAGACATTCTACACGTATCCTTGCTTTTCAATTTCAAACAAGACTATCCCTTGATGAACAATGCAGTCGGACAAGTTAGAAAAACTAACCTTGACTCGACGTACGTTCTTACTTCTCGGGATAGTGATAAGTTTTCATACCTCGGAATTTGGTGTTAAGTATACAATGAAATATCATTCATATACTTAATTTATCATGACCCATTTAACAAAATTAACACCCTTATATATATATATCACGTTTCCAATGTTACGACTTCTCTATCCTTCGTCTAAAAACAAGTTCTAAATCTTACAGATGGAGGAAAGTTTTACTCGTCGGATTTTAGTGATAAATGCAAGATGACTTACATTCAATAAAACGTGTCAATATTTCAGAATAACTTATTCATATTTTTTGGCTACTTAATGGTACAGACAAAGAGAACCTCTTATTTTAAACTCGTTTGCTTATAAAAGAAAGCTCCTTTTAAATAAAACGGATCCTTGTAAATAGAGTTTTAAAAATAAAACCTTTATTTAATAATAACTAAATCTTAATTTAATTCCTAGTTATATCTTAATTAATTAATAATTAAACCCTAACCTGATTAGTAATTTATTAATAATTAAAAGTTAATCATTTAAAAATTAATTAAATAATCAAATCTTCCTTAAATAATAAGTAAGCAAATAAATTACCTTCGCTTAATTTAAAATTAATTAACCTCTCTTAATTAACTAGTTATAATTATCTTACTTAATTAATACTTAAGTGCTAATTCCTTTACTTTACTAGTAATTAAGTATTAATTATCTTTTATTTAATTAAATTAACATTGAATCTCATATTTAATTAATAAGTAATAATTACCTTTTTATACTTAAAATATGTTTTAAATATTTGGTCCAAAAATACTTAAAAAGAAAACCCTTTTTAGTTTGTAAAAAGTGTTCGTTTTACGAACTACGTCCATATCGACTATCACTATAGATACCATAACTTTAAATTAGTTATATATATCAAGTAGCTCTTAAAACTCTTACCCTTTTACCTTTGAATTACTTTTAAAACTTAGTATAAGGTTTAGAAAACAAATGGTAAAGTTTTGAAAATTTGCGAAACATTTTTCTAGAAAATCAAGTAAGTAAACAAGTTTAAAACCAAAGGATCTCAATGTTAAAAACAACAACTTCAAGTACTAACTTTTCTGTAGCTGACACATCTATATACATGAACACTACATATATACAAATGTAAACACTTTCATGAACAAGTAA
This sequence comes from Allium fistulosum, assembly GCA_030737815.1. Lineage (NCBI taxonomy): Eukaryota > Viridiplantae > Streptophyta > Magnoliopsida > Asparagales > Amaryllidaceae > Allium > Allium fistulosum. Next base: position 788,395,320 of record CM060902.1, on the reverse strand, counting down.
AGGTTATTCCTTTTCAAACATCACTTTAACATTTCAAATCCATAACCACACATACATATAATTACACATATGAAAAGCATAAGAATATACTTTTTAACCAACAATCACTACAATTATTATCAAAAAAAATTTAAACTTGCTTAAAAATGTGAGCTTTGCTTACCAAAAGCTCACGAAACAAAACAGAACTTCTACCCCATTTTGAATTTGACCTAGATCTTGGATTTTCCATTGTAAAAACTTGATTTTTGACCTTGGGAAGTGGGTCTTGGGTTCGGCCTAGAGGAGTATGGGCTCGGACATGCTAGGAGGGGTGGGTTTAAGGCTTTCTTTGGAAATAGGAAGGTTTATAAAAGAAGAGTAAGGGTTTTAAATAAGCTTTTAGAATTAAAAGTGGAAAAGGCAAGGTTTTTTAAACTTTGAAAAATCTTTGGAAGCCATTAAAGAATTTTAGAGATTAGAAAACGAAGATGAGGTTCTAAAAATAAAAGATGAAATTGAAAACTGGGAGAGAGGAAAAAAAGAAATAGTTTTTATACAAAATAGATTGAGCAAATTACTAAAATGTCCTTTAAGTACATACCTTTCACTATTTAGTGACACATCATCACCGCCTCCCCCTCTTTCCCCTTCCACACGTAAGGCACCCCAAACCCCCCCTTTTGTCCACCATACTTTTCCTTTCCTTGCACTATGATGTGATGAAATATGACATTACTTTCTTTTCTCTTTTATTTTTATTTTTAAATTTTAGAAAAAGTCACATCTCCTTTTTATTTACTTAAGTAAATAAATTTCACCATTAACCATACATATGTGGTTATTATATGTGTGTGTATGTATACTAAAGTATGTACAATATTTCCAACAACTTTTAGATGATGAAAAGTCGAAAATTCGGAAAACTATTTCCGATCACATTTTCGATTTTTCTTTGAACTAAATATTTTTTTAGACAAAATTTGAAAATAATTTCACCATCGCTAGTTATTATTTAAAAGAGGTTTATTTGAGTTATATGTTTCAAAAATTAATTATTTAAAAATATATTAAATATTCATATTTGAAGTGATTAAATTTGGGTCGTTACAATGTCCTAAGTTCAGTAATAACAATTATTATTAACCGAACTGCTTGGCCAGAGACTTTGACTTTGAGTTTACTTTAGTTGACTGTGATACTAATTTCATATAACTGAGGAGAAAAATCCTCTCTTGAATAGTGTCCACTTCCAATGCTTCCACTCGACCCGACTATAGTCGTTCGATGGATGAGGTTCCATGATTTAACTATAATCAAAGCAGAATTTCCACATTGAAGATTAACATTTTTCTCAATTCAAGAGAACTGTGTAATTTTATCACATCAATACTTTCTGTTTGACCTTAGTTATACTAACCAACAGAAAACTATTAAGTGAGTCATTTCATAGTCATCCAATAACCATCAATGTGTAACTCATTAATGCCCCGAGCAATCATGAGTCATACACCATTTAACATTTGGAGAGTGTTACATACTCTAGTCTTAACGGATGTATCGATATCCAATCTCGATGCATCTTGACTAGAAATATTTAAAATAGTATGTTTAATTTTCTTGTGATAAATTACTCATTGTTACAACACCTTGTAAATATTATCATAAAACATACCATTTATGAATTTTCTACTAAATATACTTTTTATTAAATTAATTAATTAATATAACTCATTATATCAGGTATATAATAAAAAGAAAACGCCTTTTATTTCGAACAAGATTGGTTACGTGTAATGAATTTATAAACCTTGCCTACATATTCTGTGATTGAAAACTTGAATTGTAAATTGCATGTATGTGAATCTGGAAAGTATTGGGTAATAGTAGTCCTTGAATTGGATAAATTATGTGTACTTCCAGATTTGTAGATTTAAATGACTTATGCTAGTAAATTGTAAATTAAAGTTATCACAACAAAATTATAGGGATTTAAGTAGTGTCCTAATTCATTGGAATATAGGTGGCTGCAATGTAAATTTCTATAAACTATTAAGTTTCATAAATAAAAGTGTATCATTTGTAGTAACAAGGAATACACCAAAAAGAAAGAGATGTATAAAATAGGGATATTTACTATATTTTGTGCTGATTATTTCAATAACTATAAAAAGGATAATCCCTTGAAATTCCAAACATAATACAAATTCTTCTTTTGGATAAGACATAGAAATTTATAGTGTTAACATTTCCTTATGGAAGAGATGTAATTCCAATGCATTAGAATAAGGAAATCCCTTAGGATTAATTAAAGAATTTTAAATGTGATAATAATAATGATCTAAGAGAAGAATATACAGATATATATATATATCTGTGCGTGTTTGTGTATGTATGTATGTATTTAATATAAACATGACAGAAATCAAATAATAACGATGAAAACGTAGGAAAGTAGTAATTTAAAAATAAAAAGAGTATAGAAAGTCCATAACAAGGGAGGGTAGTAAATGTAAAAAGGGATAGAAGGAAAAGGTCAATAAAAAGAAATGGAAGTAAATGAGAAAAGACAGTCAGACCTTTAAAAGGAAATGATAAATGACCTTATACTGAATAAGATGTAAACGCATTTAATAATAAAGAAATGTTAGCAATAGTTGAACATTGGAGGCATAATAATCAAACAAGTATCAATGAATATATATACATATACATATATATACGTGGCCTCAAGTGTGTGTTTATGACCGATGTGAATTATTAAAGTTAGTAGATAACTTAAACGCATAAGAATGACATAGTCATTAGAATAAATTAAAATGCGAATTCAGTAGTGTTATACAATAGAAGTATGCCCACAGCAAGGGGCTACTAGTAGTTGTGTATAAATTATACTGATGTGGAACATATCCAACTGTAGGACCTATGAAATTATATATACTTACTTATAAGTAAAGGAATATCCTAGTAGGGTTTGTTTCAATCTTTTAGAAGGGGCATTGCCTTGATTACATTAGGAGAACTAAATGGAATAGTGAGCAAAATTTGACGTTGTGTCAATGTGTTGGTATTATATTAGGGAGTAGGAGTTGTACATAGGTCGAGAATGTCATCGATCCTGAGTGGTCAACGGGAAAGATAAGGGTAACACCTAAAGGGATACACCTTCTACTAGTATAGGTCATGTTAGGTCATATGCTGCCATAGTTGTTTCTTAGTTTGTTTGTTTGGAAACAAGGCTAGATAACCCTTAAGAGAGGTCTTTCAAATAATTGGGATAGTCTAAGGAGTCGAGTCCTCAATAGTCCGTAGAGCTAAGTCCACAATAGTCCAACGAGCTAATTCCTCAATAGTTCATGGAGCTGAATCCACAATAAGAAGCAAATTGGTAGAAAATCCCTAAGGCGAGATAGAATACAGATAAATTATATGACTCCATTATTAGGCACTGCAGGAGTTTCTTGATATGCACGACGGTGAGACGTGATACTACATTGATGATGGATCCTAACGGTATGCTAGGTTATAGATACTAGCGAGGATAGTGTCTTGGTTCAAAGGAGGATTGTCGTATACACACACACACACGTGTATGCAGTTATGGTCAACTTTGGGTAAATGGGGCATATCGTACATGTACGTGAAGTCAGACATTAAGTAAATAAAAGACATGCCATGTGATGAAAGGCAATCGGAATAAACTAGTGTTATATAAAGTGTGTAATTTACCAGTTACTAGAACATTGTTCTGACCTCATCCTCATTACAACCCACATGATAACTTTAGAGGGATGGATTGTAACACCTCAGAAATTTATGAGAAATTTACAAGAATTTAATAGAAATTTAAATGGAGATTTGATAAGAAAAGAAAATTTTATTAAAACAAGGGCTAAAAAGAAAATTTCTATAGATATTCGAATTTGGCTATGAAACTTACACCATTGCATTCGTAGAGATTTTCCGAATGATTTTCATATATAACACTTCAAAATGGAGTTTGTATGGAGGAGTTACAGGAATAAAAAATTTGGAATAAAATAAAATTGAAAAGAGAAAAAAATATTGTGGTTGACCCTTGGGAAGGCATGGTCAACCGGTATAGGTCGACCATGGACCCTCTCAGGTCGAACATGAGTAGTGAAATTTACAAAAACAGGAACATGTCATGCATCGTATTGGAGGGCTTCGACTCATTACTTCATACCCCCAAGTTTTGATGACCATACGTGATTTAAGCAGATATTCTCCAACCTAAATCAACGTCCCTAATTCATTGCAAACCCCTATGAGCAAACCTAAGCTAAACCTAAAATTAATAGAAAAGTTTACAATAATAAAACTCTGCCAACATCCAACCTCTCATTTAACCCCAAATCTTATCAAAAATCAAAATAAAATCAACCTAAAGGAGCACGAAAAATTAGATCTAGATGGGACAAGCGGAGTGAGCATGCGGGAGGGCAATTCTCAAGCAAAGAAATAGAAAGAGCTTAGGCTTAAGGTGAGTGGGCACAGATTAATAATTTTATTAATAGGATTAATTTCAAACTATTTTAAATGATTAGAATTATAGAAACCCTATAATTAAATTATTGGATTAAAATTGAATTTGCTAAGCCTTAAACCCTATAATTTAATTTGTAGTTAAATTATGAAATTGGTTAATTTGACATTTGTTATTGTTAAATTTGGGAACCCTAAATTAAAACCCTAATTGAATTGCAAATTGGACACTAAGATGACATTTGAAAAATTAGAGTTAATTAACTGAAATTAGTGTACTAAAATAATTAATTAACTGGAATTAGTCGACGTGATTATAGAAAATTAAACAAAAATAAATCTACTATTAGAGCAAAACCCTAAATTTTTAAATGTCAACGGTCGACCTGGAATTATCTAGGTCAATCGGTAGCGATCGACTTGGGGAATGTTTGGGTCGACCATTCAAATGAAAAATGCACGGATTAAACCTTGGACAAAGGCTAAGATTTATAATACAATTTATAAAATTTTGTATAAAATATATAAATAGAAAAGTGATTGTTTGAGCTTATTTCTGAGCTAAGTAGATAGACTAGAGATGGTAGGGCCATAAATCCCCTATCAAGATAATTACAGGACCGTAAATCCCCTATTAAAGGACTATAGGTCATCATGGTTTGGGTAACAGTTGAATACTCAAATAAGAGATAAGAGTTGACTAGGGTGATGTATTTCGCACACTCAGGGCCGTCGTGGTGGCGCGCAGCAGCTATGGAGATATCAAGTGAGCGAACCCGATCCTAACGGGAGTTCTTATATGCACGATTGTAATGCGACGTGGTACAGGTGGATGCCTATATAGGATGATAAGAGGCTATGATAAGAGTCATTTGGCGCTACGATCGAGAGGTGGACAGTGGATGCATACCATGAGTCGCACTATTGGTTTGCAGTACGAGTATGCATTCCGGGTTTTTCTCTCGAGCATAGTAATGATAGGTATTTTTGGATAATTAAAGGACGTTGGTCAATCATTAGTATGAGGTTCGAATTGTAGTTCGACCCATTATGCTAGATAAGAATCCTTATGCATTGGACCTTAGGAGTTCACCGACGCCAGATTTACACTTTATGTCACTTAGAGTAGATTTAAAGTCAGTGCACTTAATCATCATATTAGTCTTGCTCTCATTCACCAGACTTTTGTCTGACCTATCCTTTTCTTTCCATTTTCCACCACCATAGGATGACAGGTTAGTAGATGTAACGTTGGAGTTCTCATATTATTCATTGTTCCTTTGGTAGTGTAACACTCCTAATTTTAGATAACATTATTTAGGAGATTTAATTAGATAAATTAAATAGAATAACGTAAAGATTAGTGTGATTCTCGAATTTAGGATTATGTAATGAATTTGAAACATGATTGAAATGGAATGAGAAATTTGTTTTATAGTTAAAAAAATTCATATTTATGTGTTTCTGTTATATCAATGTATCTAACACTACCGCTTTTGGTCACCGAAAATTAATAACTATGGATGACTGCAGCATCCGTAGCCGTTAGTTTTGGGCCTCCAAGTGAGGAATGTTACAAGTTGGTATCAGAGCATAGGTTTATGAAAACTTAAAAGAAATTTCAAACTTAAAATGATTTTTTAAACATAATCCAATGAATCAGAAAATAAGATCGGGGTTTGGGTTAATGCTATAGTAACACTTGTATTTGATATATATATAAGTATGTATTCCCCTCTCTCTTAGATTGTTCTTCTATTTCTTATTAAGGTTCATATGCAGATTTATGAGAAAGGAAGATATGGAGGCAGGAAATGGTAGAGGAAATCTTAGTGGAGGAAGCACCACAACAAATGGAAATGCTCGACCCAATAAAATAAACCAAGGTCGACATGCAAATGCTAATCAAAATGCAGATGCCAATGTAGGTGTTAGAAATACGCCGGTAGATATGAAAATGATGCATCAGTTATTCATCAATCTGGTACAAGCAGGAGCTGCCGTAGGAGTAGGTGGAGGTAATGCTGGGAATGTTGGAGGAGCTAATCCCGTGGCCCCAGTTGGCAACAATTATGCCAAGCTGAGCCGGGATTATAGTAGTCTTGGTAGGAAGTGGTTTTTGGGAATGGAGGATGCTATAGAAGTTGAGAATTGGCTTTTGCATTGTGAAAGGATCTTCGCCGACTTGGGATTAAACAATAAGCATAAAAGGGGGCTTGCTTCTAGACAATTACAGGGAACAACGCTTCATTGGTGGAATAGTGTCACTAACAGAGTTCCTATAACACCCCTAATTTTTTAACATTATTTAGGATATTTGGTTTAAATAAAATAATGTGATGATTAATAGATTGAGATTTGATTATAGTCAAGGGTAGTCATGCTATGTTAAATATAAATCAAAATGAGATAATATGAATAAATGATTTAGGAAATAAGGGAGGGAAAAATGGAAAAATAGGCATTCTACCCTAAAACCCTAGCCGTGAGTCCTCACTTGAATTAATTTGCAAAAATTAAAATTTGAAAGAGAGGCTGGCCACCATTTTTAATCTCAAAAGAAGATAAAATTAGGATTTCAAGAGGAAGGAGAATCAACTTATTCAACATCAAATCTCACATCTTTAATCACAAAGCTAAGGTGAATGATTACTGAATCCCATTTTTCTTATATTTTTCGGCTTAAGTTAATCTAAAATGATTTCTCATGATTATGCCATGTTTCAGATGATTAAATATTTATATATACTTGTTGATGATTCATGCATGTTCATATTAGTTTTTATGTTATGTTTGATGTGAAAACCCTATTAAATGACATCCAAATAACTTGAAAATTTAAATATAGATCAGAAATGATATTTTAGAGATGGGGTTCAATTTTCATAATTTTCTGAGTTAAAGTGGAATTTATATTAATTTTCTAGTGAAGAAAATGATTTATTAGGTTATAAATTATTTACGAAAAAATAAATAATTATTTGGGTCTGAAATTTATATATGTTAGAAAACATATTGAAATAGATTTTCTAGAATTTTTATAGAATTTTCCTAAGTGTTTTGATGAATATATAAAATTATCTAAGGTATGAGACTTAAATGTTTTATATATTTAATTAAGGAGAATGAACATTTTACAAAATAAAATCATTCTTTACTTCTGAAAATATTGGCAGCACATCTTGAAAAAGCATTTAGCAACCAATAAGAATTTGGCAAACAAAAGCAGGTTAGTTGAAAAGGTTTTCTCTTTTAAGTTAAAAACAAAAATAATATGTTTTTAGCATGTTCTGCCACTTTTGGTACAGGGGGTTCCGACCCAAACCCTTCGCCGCCAATGGTTTCGAAACCAATATGCATGGTAACAAGCTACTTGGTACGTAGCATATTGGAAAAAGGTGAAAGGGTACTTGGTCGAAGCCTTAGGTTCCGAAGGAGTTGGAGTATGTTTGTTTTAGAACTAAAGGTAGCGCCTGCTTTGCTTTCGAAAGAGATTGGTTTCGACTCGGTTTCTTTCGACTGGGTCAAATGTTTTCAAAGGAAAGGTTTCGATTTGGTTGCACTCTTTTGTTTTTATGTATAGCTTTTGAAGGGGTCGAAACCCCTAGCTGCCACCTTTCTACCATTCGAAGTCAATGGTTTCGAAAAGTACACTTGTCTTTTAAAATTAGCCACTTATCCCATGCTTTCGAATGGACAGTTTCGACACCATCACTTCATTACTTTGGAATAGGTTTCGAAAGGAAGGTTTCGACTAAGATGTTTCATTGACCTTTTTTGTTCTATTTGAAGTAGAACCCAAAGGTTTCGAAAGAGGTGACCTATATGGTTTCAAAAGGTGTTTCCCACATGTTTTAAATTGAACCCAAAGAACTTTCGAAAGGTTTGAGTTTCTAAAGGTTTAATGCTTTCGAAAGGTATTTAAAATGGTTTCAAAGAGGTGGTTACCCAAAGGGTTTCGAAGGAGTCAAAAGGCACTATTTTCTGATGGTTTCGCAAGGGTTGAAATGGAAGGTTTTTCCAAGATTTTCTAAAGGCAATGTTTTAAGATATGATGTTTGAGGTTTTATTGCTTTTGAAAGGAAGGATTTCAAAGGTTTCGAAAGGGTTTGAAGTATGGTTTCGAAAGAAAAGCTTTGGCCTTTCGGCCTAGATAAGTAAAGGGGTTTTTACTTGGTTTCAAAAGAGTTGCTTTCAAAAGTTTAGAAAGGGGTACTTTCAAGTGTTAAAATGTTTTCATCAACTAAGGTTTGAGTAAAGTACATATATACATGGCAAGATGACTTTGAGTAAAGCATAGAGATTATATATCCTTATGTAGTTTGATTTAAAGGTTTTAAATCATTTTGAAAATGTTTTCAAGCAAAATTATGGGAAGAAATCCCTAAGTAAAATGACTCAGATATTAGAATATCAGATGAGATTTGGATAGGGTCGCACCCTATACGTTAGCTATTGGCCCAACTAATTGTTGTCCAAAATTCCAATGTATAGGGCTTTGTCACAGGTAAGACTAAAATTATGATTACACATAGAAAGGAATATATATTTGTATACAGATAGATTATTGGTGAGCCCGAAAAACCATTAAGATCAATCGACCTGGGAAAATGATTAAGTTAGGGACAGACCGTCCAAAAGAGAAGTATTTAACAGATAGTAAGGACAGACCATCCAAATGAGGAGTGTCTAAAAGATGTTAGATTAATTTGGTTTATACTGTCTGGTAGGCCCGAGTCAGCCAAAGGTTAAAAGTTAGCCAAACATAACTTGTGTGTTTGAACAGATAGTTCATTTATTACATGATATTTATGTATGTTTACATAATAATGCTTTACATTATTTAACCAGTTTTGGTTGCAGGAAATGATTTGCAAAAGATATATTTTTAAATGATGTTAGTGAGAGGAAACCCGTTCCACTAAGCGACGTGGTCTCGCTCAACATTATTAACCGGGATGTAAAGTATTTATTCACAATAGGCTTTATATCTGACTCGAAGTTTATGTTTTCCCCTTAAACTCTCGGATGCTCAAAATTGATTTGAGTAGACTAACGGATTAAGGGTTTTCAGGTTTTTAGTAAGATGACGAACAAGGCTACTAGAGGCAAGCAGGAGGCTAATGGATAGCTATTTAGGAGTTGCAGATCTTTGTTTTGCTATTATTTCCGATGTGTTTGTATTAAGTCAATTATGACTATATGACTCTGATCATCCAAGGGTGTATCTTCATATACCGCTTAGCATATTTTGTAAGTATATTTTATATGTGTCTAGGAACGTATCTGGGATTATGTATTATGAATATGGAACATCTATTTTTTAATGTAATGGAAAAATGTTGTTTTGAATATGTGATTTGTTTCATATTCAAATGCTTCTTATAGATACCATTAACATAACCGTATTTAGTTGTCGGAAGCTAATACTATAGATGATTGCAACATCTGTAGTGCTTAGTTTTGGGCCTCTAGATAGGGGATGTTACAGTTCCCGAGGAAGAGTTAACTTGAGTGGAATTTCAGAGGAGATTCGAGGAGAGGTTTTTGTCTAAAGTTCCCAAGTCAGCATTGTTGTGGAAGTTCATAGACTTAGTGCAAGGAAAGATGTTGGAGATTGAGTATGTCATAAAGTTTGATGAGTTATCCAGATATGGATATGCTACCATTGACACAGTGATAAAAAGAAATGAGAAGTTTATTCAGGGATTGAGACCCAAGATTGCTTAGGCCACCCTACCACATCTTCGTGATACTTGTAATGTTGTTCTAGAAATGGAAATCCGACCTAAGAATATGCTTGCTACTTATGGGAAGGAGAAACAAATTGAAACCTAGACTTCTCTTGGCAAAATGAGGATGTTCTTTAAGAAGAAGGGAACCTAGAAGGGAGAAGCTACCAATAAGGCAAAGGCTGATTTGGCTTGCTTTAAGTGCTATAAGAAGGGTCATTTTGCTCATAAATGCCAAACTGGCAAGGGGAAGAAGGCCACAGATAAGAAGGGTGTGAAGTGTTTTAATTGCGACCAGATTGGGCATTATAAGAATCAGTGTCCATAATCAAGCAGGGCGGACTAGGAAAAAGTCTTTGATGTTGGACCACCGTCTACTAAGCCAATTGCTGTTGAGAAGGGAAAGATTGTGATGGAAGGTATGGCTTTGATTGAAAGTACACCAATTAGGGTACTATTTGATACCGTTGCATCGCATTCATTTATATCTCATTGTTTGGTTGATATGTTATGTCTACAACCCAGCTACCTTGTTACTTTCTTAAAGGTTGCAAATCCGATATGAGGGTATGCAACTCTGGGAATGGGATGTGACCAGTTAGAACTTGATTGGTTAGGTCATAAGTTTGCATGCAGTTTGTATATTTTTGATTTTGTAGACTTCGAAATCATTTTGGGTATGGATTGGTTGGGTAATATGAGGCTAGGATATTTTGCCAGGATAGGGAAATGTTGCTAAGACACCCTGATAGTCATAACCGAATTATATTCTCAGTGGAGGATTCTGACCGGAGTGCTTATACTCTGTTGAGTGCTATGGAAATAGAAGAAGAGTTCTATCAGGTTCGGGTAGTAAGAGAATTTGCAGATGTTTTTGAGCTGGTTATAGGATTACCATCGAAATAAGCTGTTGAGTTTTAGATAGATCCTGTGCAGGAGCAGAACCTATAAATAACCACCTAGTAGGATGACACCGATCGAGATGAAGGAATTGAAGGTGCAGCTAGTGATATAGAAGGAAAGAATTTTATTAGACCAAGCAGTTTTCCTTGGGATGCGGCTGCGGTGTTCGTGAAGAAACTGGATGGGTCATTGAGGCTGTGTATCGACTATCGTAAGTTGAATGAGAAGACAATCAAGAATGAGTATGCTTTGCCGATAATCGATGATCTATTTGATCAGTTGTGTGGAGCCAAAATATTTTTCCAGTTAGATTTGGCAATGGGTTTCCATTAGTTAAAAGCGGAAGAGAAGAGTAATCCGTTGACAGCATTTCGGACTAGGTATGGTTCGTACAAATGGTTAGTAATGCCATTCGAGTTAACAATTGCACTAGCTTTCTTCGTGGATTTGATGAACTGAGTTTTCCAAGAGTACTTGGATAGGTTCGTATTGGTAGTTATAGATGAAATTTTAGTGTATGCTAAGGATGAAAGAGAGCATGAAGATCATATAAGAGTAGTGCTTGAGACGCTGAGTCAGCATCAGCTGAAAGCGAAGTTTTCCAAGTGTCATTTCTGGAAGAAAAAGGTTAAGTTTCTTGGTCACGTGGTTTCAGAGAAGGGTTTGTCAGTTGATCCAGATAAGATTGAAGCTATTAATAACTGGAAGAGACCAGAGACAGTGACTCAGATTAGAAGTTTTCTTGGACTTGTTGGCTATTGCCGGAGACTTATTAAGAATTTCTCGCGAATAGCAGCACCTTTGACTAAGTTAATCAGGAAGGACCTGAAGTTTACTTGGTCTGGCACTTGTGAGGAAGCATTCCTTAAGTTAAAGCATTTGTTGGCCAACGTGCTTGTGTCAGTGGTTTCGGATGGAAACAAAGGGTTGGTGGTATATACCGATGCATGTGGAACAGGATTAAGGGTTGTGTTGATGCTGAAGGGTAAAGTCATTACCTACGCTTCACAATAGCTTAGACTGCATGAGGTGAGATATCTAACACACGATTTGGAGTTGGCTGTGGTGATCTTTGCATTGAAGATATGGAGACATTATCTCTTAGGGGAGAGATTTAAGCTATACACAGATCATAAGTCCTTAAGATATTTGTTCTCTCAACAGGAGTTGAATATGAGACGGCAGAGCTGGTTAGAGTTTTTAGCAGTTTATGATTTTGGTATAAAGTATACACCTGGGAAAGAAAATTAAGTAGCGGATGCTCTTAGCAGACAACATCAAAATATGGTGTTAGCTATGTTGGCAGAATGGAAAGGTTTAGAAGCTTTGACTACCTGTAGTGTGCAGTTAAGATCAACTACTAGTTCTAGTCAGAGCACTGCCATGTTGTCCTGTTTGGAAGTTCGACCAATATTGATCAAAAGGATAGCTTCTAATCAGAAAGAGGACCCATTATTGGCTGAGAAGATTAGAAGGCTTGAGGTTGGATCAAAGATCAATGATCTAAAGGATTTTAATCTTGACCAGAGGGGATGGTTGAGAAAGAAGGGACGGTTGTGTGTTTCGAATATTCGGGACTTAAGGAAAGAAGTTCTTAGGGAATGTCATCGATCTAAATTCATGATTCATCCTAGAGGAACCAAGATGTATCAGGATATGAAGATGAGCTTCTATTGGGAAGGTATGAAGAAGGATGTTGGCTTGTGGTTAGGCAGTGTGCGAACTATCAACAAGTGAAGGCCGAAGATCAGAAACCAAGTGGGTTGCTTCAACCTTTGGAGCCACTAGTTTGGAAATGGGATTCGATATACATGGGGCTTCCAAGGTCGAATAGAGAAAACAAAAGTATATGGGTCATATTGGATAGGGTGACCAAGAGTGCCCATTTCATTCAAGTTAAGTCAAACAGAACGGCGTCTGTTTTAGCTAAGTTATTCATGAAGAATGCATGGAATTCCTAGTAGTATAATCAGTGACTGAGATGCTTTGTTTACTAGTGAATTCTGGAAGAGTCTACAGGAGGTGTTAGGTACCAAGCTCAAGATGAGTACTGCATATCACCCTCAGACGGACGGGCAGACAAAGAGAGTCAATAAGGTAATCGAGGATTTGTTAAGAGCTTGTGTATTGGACTTTAGTGGATCTTGGGAAGATCACCTACACTTACTTTGAGTTTTCCTATAATAATAGTTATTAGACTAGTATACGAATGGCACCTTTTAAAGCTTTGTATGGAAGACCATGCAAATCATTAGCATGTTGGTTAGAGACTGGAGACAGATTAGTCTTAGGTCCAGATCTGGTTAGAGAGGCGACTGAGAAGATTGAGTTGATCCGAGAAAGGATGATGGAAGCTCAGTCTAGATAGAAGAGTTACGTAGATAAGAGGCATAATGATCTAAAATTCTCATATGGAGGTAGAGTTTCCATTAAGGTATCACCGATGAAGGTTATGGTCCAATTTGGAAAGTCAGGGAAACTGACACTGAGATATGTTGGTCCATTCCTAGTTATAGAGAGGATTGGAAAGCTCATGTACAAAGTAGAGTTGCCGAGCAATATGGCAGGTGTGCATAATGTGTTTCATGTATCTTATCTTCCTAAGAATGTGCATGATCCAGAGACTACTATTCCTCCGACAGAGTTGGAAGATCTGATTGTAGAACTAAATTTGACTTTTGTTAGACAACTAGTTTGGGTTATAGCGAGAGATGAGAAGAGGTTAAGAAACAATACAGTCAATTTGGCGAAAGTTCAGTGGAGCAACAACGAGAAGGACTATACTTGGGAGACAGAAGACAAGATTAGAGATACTTATCCTGATCTGCTATGAGGGTATGTTCAATATTTTTCTTTATAAAGACTGTTGCTAGTCAGGTAGGCTAGTATTGTAGTTAGGAGTTGTTACAGATGATTGTTATGCTTAGTATTTAGTATTTACTAAATTTCAAGGATGAAATTCTTTAAGGAGGGAGCCTATAACACCTCTAATTTTAAATAACATTATTCAGGAGATTTAATTAGATAAATTAAATAGAATAATGTAAAGATTAGAGTGGTAAGGGGATTAAGATTTGAAAACTAAATAGGGGCCATGCTTAATTAAATAAAATTAAAAGAATGAGTTTATGGAAATGGTTTCATAAGTTAACTAATAAGAGAATAAGGCAAGGGAATTGTGGGAAATAGTTATCCACCATAACCCTTAACCCCTAAACCCTTATTCCCATTTTTCATTCCATACGTTCATAATTCAAAAACATAAGAAAAGGGGAGCTCAAAGCCGGTCACAACCTAGGGGAAAAGGAGATTTAAAATTTACTAAAGTTTAGGAATCAAGTAAAGGAGGACTAAGCAAGATCAAATCTAAATTTCCTTATCCAAAGCAGGATGAATAATAATCAAAACCATCTCATTTTTCTTTTCATGAACATTTGATTTCGGATTTTATATTTAAATCCGTTTTGATGATTTTAATAGTGATATGCTTGGGTTATGTGCCACGTTTGATTTAAACAAGAATGTTTGATAAATGTTTGATTAAATTTTTACGTTAAAATAATATATATTGGGTTTCAGATGCCACTAGGATTTAATATGTTATGTAAAATATTACTTTGGAGATGGGTTTAAATTTTCATAATTATCCAAGCAATGGATAATTTATCATGAATTTTTGAAGGAAGAAATAATTAATTGGGTTTAAAAATTTATTTGGCTATTATATAAAGGATTTGGGTCTGAAATTTTTATATGTTAGATAACATATTAAAAGTGAATTATGATGATTTTTGAGGATTTTTTCAAAGTGATTACTACAGAAATTAATTTAATTAAGTTGAAGGACTTAAATGTCTTAATTGTTTTATTAAAGGAAAGGGCTTCTTTATTTAATTATTTTTAATTAATTTTGGATGAATTCGGCAGTTTATTAGAAAATATTTTGGTAAATTTTATGGCAATCAATTATATTTTTACAAATAGGCAAGTTTGCTGAAAAGCATTTACTTAAAAAGGTGACAAAATAGTTTTGTACAGATTTAATGCTTCGCCACTTTCGTTTGCCACCTTTCGACTCCATACTTCCACCCCTAACCAAGTTGAAACCAATACACAGGGTATCAATGCTTTGGTACATAGTGGATTGAAGAAAGGTGGAAGGTATAGAGTCGAAACCATGCTTTCGAAGGGGTCGATGCCATTTTAAATAGCTTTCGAAGGTCTTTGTTTTGCTTTCAAAAGAGATGCATCTTGCCTTGCTTTTAATGGATGCTTTCAAAAGGGGTGAATCACTTTTATATAGCTTTCGAAGGGATTACTGCCTTTTTATTTAGAGGTTAGCTTTCGAACGAGTTGTCGTATATTATGTTTTAAAGAGAAGCATTCAAAAGGGTAGTTTTGAACCAAGTCGAAACCTTGCTGCCGTCTTTATACCTTTCGAATAGGTTGAAAGTTTTTAATAAGTTCGAAAGGCAAGCTTTTATTTTATAAATATAACAATCCACTTCCCAATGCTTTCAAAAGGGCTCCAGTAGCCATTTAAACTAAAGGTTTCGAAGGCAATGGCTTCGAAAGGTGTCCCGAAACTATCCTTCCAATTGGTTACTTAAAAGATTAAAGCTTTCGAAAGGATGGTTCCAAAGCCATTTGTTTTCCCCAAACTCTTTTATTTGAAGATTAATGGTTTCGAAAGGGGCACTTTTGCTTATGTTTACTTTGACCCAACAGATTGAACTCAATGGTTTCGAAAGAGGTACTTTCAAATGGTTTCGAAGCTATGCTTCTATAAGTTGGAAAGATATGCTTTAATACTTTTGAAAGGAAGGTTTTGATGCTTTTGAAAGAGATATTTTAAAGTGTTTTGAAAGGCATATGTTTAAGTGTTTTGAAAAGAAGATTTGAATGCTTTTGAAAGATATGTTTTAATGGTTTCGAATGTGAAGGTCTAAGGTTTCGAAAGCCTTAGTTTTCAAAACAAAAAACCCAATCTTATTTTTAAAAGAAAACCCATAGCACTATAAAAGAGCTATGAAATGGCTTTTAATTTTGGAGTTTTTGAAGAAGCTTCCCTTAATAAAAATAAGGGGTTAAAGGTATTAACCATGTTTTGTATGTTATGATCAGTTATTATGTGTGCTTCTTCTATAAACATATTCACTTTATAATTAAACCCATAACTGTATTTTAGGGAGTAAAGGCAGAATAACCAGCTAGCTTGACCTAATAGTGAATATAAATTGAGTTAACTCCTGAATGAGTAGAATTGCATCTAGGAGGTCAGGTAGACCAGAACATAGGATGCTCAAAGCTTGATCAAGAAGTTCTCAGTTTAGACAGGTTCATAGTAAACCCAGGAAAACTATGTTAGGAGAGAAAGTTACTGGCAAGGGCCAATTGGTTCATAGTGGTCCCATGAAAACTATATCCGGATGAAGTTATTGACAGAGATCAATAAGTTCATAGTCAACCCATGAAAACTATGATATAAGAGAAATTATTGGAGATACCGATAGGTTCAGGGAGAATCCATGAAATATTGAAGTTATTGGTAGGGGCCAATAGGTTCTTAGTGATCCCATGAAAACTATAAAACCAGACAGATAGTCTATAAACTTTGAACTGGTTATTAGTCAAACCATGAAAACTAATAGGTTAATAGTGATCCTAGAAAATATAACAGAGATAGATAGTCAAATGAATGGGGATGGAAAATCTAGGATATTTTTCTTGTTTGCATATCATCATGATATTTTAAATTGCAATTTTTTTAACCATTGTTGATGCAGGAGCACAGTATACGGTTATTATAAATTTTTAGGAAAGATACTAGTGAGAGAAAACTCATTCCACTAAGTGGCATGGTCTCACTAGATATCTAAATGGTTCGAGATAGTAGTTTATTATTCATACCAGACTTTTTGTGTGACTCAAAGTTAATGTTTTCCCCTTAAACTCTCGAGTGTTCAATTGATTTTGAATAGTTTGAGAGTTGATGTTTTTAGGTTCTCCTTTAGACGAATAAGCTTCCGTAGACGTGCAGGAGGCAAGCTAGCTAATAGGAGTTCTTTCTATTTGATTCCGCTGTGTTTTGATGTAAAGGAAAAGTTGTTTAATAACCTATGTTTAGACTCTGATCATCCAAGGAGGCATCTTCATATATCGCTCTTGGCGTATTTTATAATAATTAAATTTTCTCTAAACGTGGTTCTCGAATTTGGGATTATGTAATGAATTTGAAACATGATTGAAATAGAATGAGAAATTTGTTTAATGGTTAAAAAAAATTCATATCCATATGTTTTTGTTATATCAATGTATCTAACATTACCGCATTTGGTCATCGAAAATTAATAACTATGGATGAATGCAGCATCCATAGTCGTTAGTTTTGAGTATCCAAGTGGGGGATGTTACAAGTAGGCATCTATTGTATTAAATATCTGTAAAGCTTATATTGTACCTTGAAAACAGTGTATATTTAAAACAAGTATTTTGGAAAATGTTTTTCTGATATGTCTATTTTGTATACTTATATTTTAATACGTTCCGCTGTGAGATTTGAAAATGAAGAATGTCTTATAACTCTATCCATATAATTATGCTCTGTAATCTTTTAAAATTCTGACAGCTCGTATTTCTCGACATGATTCGTGTCTGGAAGTGCGGGTCGTTACACAAGTACTTGTGCATGGCGGGAACAACGGATGCATAGAATTCCTTTTGCATGCTCGACACCGATAAGGACACTTGACCTTAGAGGTGTCAACCTTGTTCAATAACTATAAGATTTATTATACTTTACTATTCCACTGTGAGTTTATATCGATAGTTCTCCGATATGCATTTGTTTCTTTGCAAGATACCAAACTAACGATCCGTACTTTGGTGGACTTGGGTTTTTGATTTAGTGAAATTTCGAGCCTACTGGGGTGTGGGTTGTCACATTTGGTATCAGAGCTTTGTTTAGTCGATCTTGAAAAATAATTAGGAAACATTAAGTGAACGTATTTGTATTTTTCCTATAAATATAAATATGTTATATGCTAAATCCTACAAATTCCGATTAAAGAAATAGTTGCAATCATATGTTGAATAGATGGATAATGCTACTATGAGTTGGAACAATGGATGAAGTTGAAGGTATACACCTACCCCGATTACCCCCATGGGAAATAGATCGTATGAAATGGCGTTGACTTAAGAAGTGCATGAATGCAGCATACGGAAGGTCGCTAAAGCTGGATAATATGCGACTTCCTGGTTGGGCCCCTGATAGCTCAATGGTTGTACATCTTTTTAGGATTGTGGATTGATGATGTACAGTAGATCCAGATAAATGGAAAGTAAGAGTCTATGCGTGCGTTGTAGATATTAGAAAACAAGAATCAAATAAGTTTCTGAAGAAAGGTGTGTAGTAATCACTCCAAGATGATAGCCCAATTTTAATATTCTTAGAGAAGTTAAGTTAGAGAGTAAGTAGAAAAGAAGGAAAGTCCAAAAGAAGGGACAAATAAAAATCCACTCTGAGTCCGGCCTCATATGAAAGAATTTAGTAATTAAATTGAAATGATTTTAATATAAAAGTTAGAGAAAAATATACTAATATATTTGAAATGATTTCAAAGGAACTATTTAAAGATAGAAAAACCCTAACTTTTTAAAGGTAAGTATTTGGAAAATAAAAAATATTAATATTTTATTTAAACAAAATTTTTTAGTAGAGATTGAAAATTAGTTAAATTAGAAATTTCCAAAAAAGATATTTATATAAAAAGTTATTTGGTTTGAAGATAATAGGGTATATGTAGCTCATTGATTTTTATAAAACATAAAAAAAATTCAAGCGGTAAAATTTAATTTAAGAATAGACAATAGGAAGTAGGAAAAGTATGAAATTAGGTAAAAATAATGGGAAAGAAGACTAGAATCCGAAATTGAAGCAGTTTAAATAAGAGCAGTACATGTATAAGACAATTAAATAATAACAACATTATGGAATATAAATTGGAATTATATTAGAAATTTATGTAAAATAATGTTATTGATTAGAAATAACATTAGGAGATTATATTAAAAACAATGCCAGTAATCTAATTGGAAACAACATAGGAAATTAAAGGCAAAACAAGAGACAATATTTATTTTCCATTGTTGTGCACATTTATTGCAAGTATCTTTTAAAAAGACCCCCTCACATACTATTACATACTTTACCAAGGATTGGAAGTGGAGATAGAATGAGCTATAGAAAAATAATAGGATGGAAGTTTCCTTGTCTACTCTAGTTTTTATTATTTAAAATTGTAAAAGATGTTTTTTAAACATTGTAAAGTGTATTTTAAAAAAATGGTTTGGTATAAGAATTTAATTTTTAAAAGCAAAACTTAATAAATTGTTTGAGTTAAAAATCCCAATTTTAAGAAGTAAAAAATCCTTGTTGTTGAAAAAGGGCTTTAAAAAGAAGGGATCTTTCCAAATTAAATTGCCAACCTTTTATTTTAGGCTTGATGAATAAGCTTAACTTAAAAATCCTAAATTATAGTTTTAAAAATTAAGACACCAAGTTATTTTTGAATTAATAAAAAGTTTCCAAGTTTGGACTTTTAAAGGTAAAAGTTTAGGGGTTAAGTGCTTCAAAATTTTAAAGTTTTAATTTTTCAAAAAAAAAGTGGTGAAAACCAAACCAAAATTTTGATATGGAGCAAATAGGGATGGCTGTCTAGGTAATACAAGGTAAAAGATAATGCTATGAAGAAACTAGCGATGAATGCTCATAGAGTAGCAATAAGGAATTCCCATAGAATGTAAGGGATATTGGTGAGAATCTAGGAATGTTTTATAGTACATGTATGCGAGCTATAAGAAGAAACCACAAAGGAATGATAAATGATATCAAAGTACACTCCTACGAGTTCTAGAATAAGCTCGCAAGAAATGTCAAGGATAAAGAAAGTAAATATAAAAAATTTGAGAATAATACTAAGAGATTTAGATTAAGAGAAGATAGTAACAGAGAGTAATGAGATGTCACACACATAGAGGACGTTGGTGGACTCATAGTTAAGGAAAGTAAGATAGATGGTGGAAAAGTTATTCCGCCAAGTCAATTTGCCAATGAGTTATTCTAAATGCGCATAGTAGTATTCTTTAGCCTAGTGCAAAGTGAAAGTGCTTTGTTCAGCCTATAATTGGTGGTAGTAGCTAAAAGTAAAGAGTGGATTTTATTTTAGGAGCCAGAAAGGTGAGTTAAGACATATGGGTTGTAGTAAAATTGCATGTTGGGAAGGTCCATTTAACTTAAGTAAAAAGTGATAGAACCACAAAATCGTTATTGTCTTTTGATGTTGAAAGGCAGCTTCCAGCAACTGTTTCTTTGAGGTTTGGGTTATAAGCATTAGTTATTTCTATAAAAAACATATGATATCATAAGAACTATTCCTTTTAAAAGTTGGTTTTTTGGATGGACCGTTATATTAATTGGAAATTTTTGGTAGTAAGGAAATTTCATGTAAACACTTAACTAAGGCAAGTAAGACTGGAAGTTTATAAAATAAATTCGTAAATTTATTAGCTACTAAAAGTAACGAATGTTAAGTCCCAAAAGTCTTAAAGTTTCGGGAAAATAAATTTTGGCGAGCAAATGAAAAGAAAAGTTTGTTGCGAAGCCAAGGGTCATTGTCTATCTGCCTAAAAGTTGAAATTAATAAATTAACTTGTGTGATGGTTGTTATTTTAAAATAAATGATTTTTTTTAAATTGACATTTATAGTGTAATAAAATAAAGTCCATTATGGACGTTAGACTATTTGTTAAACCCCGACTATGTAAGGCATGACATGAATTGTTTTGAAAAAAAATATATACTTTTGAAAGTTTTGTTCATTTTGGAGATAAAATATTTTTATGGAGAATTTTAAAAAATGGTAATGAAATTTAACTTCTTAAAATCTTTACAAATATTTCCAACTAATTTGAAAAGATTTTAAGTAGAAAAAATGCAAAAAATATATTTCTGAAATGCTAAGGGAAGAAGTCAACATGTTAGAAAGTATGGATTTTACTGTGCGGAAGAAACGACAGTAAAATAAGACATAGTAGGTTACAAGGGAATTTTTTAGCTATGGAATCTCTTTCTCTATACCTTGTTGATAAGTGAATCAAATGTGTTTTAAAATAACCCGTTTTAAAATTTTAAAAGTAAACTTTCTTATGTGGACTATACTAGAAAAAGTAAGAAAGGATTAGGGGCAAAAGAGAAGTTCTAAGGTACAGTGGAAAGGGTACATAAGAGAATGATGGAAATATGAAATTCTCCATCTAAACCCGCTTCCGACATAAGAATATAGGTTTAGAAAACTGGATTTTATTCCCTAGATTTGAATGTTAGAAATTGTGTGCCAGGATTTTGGATGATATGGATTAGATGCAAAATTGTTTGAACTATGCTTCTATTCATAGAAGTGTGGGAAAATTTGGATGCGAAAATAAAAATTTTGATTTTAAAACTTGCATATATATTGAACTGCTAGTATATATAGGTTGTTTGCACCATATTTTCAAAATTGTTTTAAAAAAAATGTATTCATATAGAAGGCGCTGATTTAGAATTGATCAGTATGTATATCATATATGCTGTGATACACTGAGCACTTATATATGATTGATTTCAAAATTGGTTGTATACTAACTGATTAAATAGTTTAGAATGGTTGCACGTTATGTTATGTGATTATATCCTTAAGGAATTTCGGGGACAAAATTCTTTTAAGGAGGGGATTATGTAACACCCCATAATTTTTATGATAATTAATTGAAAAGAAATTAACTAATAATTAGTAAACCCAAAAATAGAAGTTTACAAGCGCTATAATTTGGCTAAATACTTACACGATTGGTTTCGTGGCAATTTTCTAATCAATTTTCACATATAAAGTTTTCTGATCAAAGTTCAAATGAAAACTTTATTAACATTTGAAGTTTATGAATCAAAAATAATTATATATGTAATTAAGTTAATAAAAATAATTAACAAATGTTAATTACCTTTAGTTAGAGTTAACTGATAATTAACGTTACTTAAATGTTACGTAAGTTAACAGTGGAAAGAAATGGTATCAATCGGTTTAAAAAGGGAATAAACAAAACAAAATCAAACATCACAAATTAATTAATGTAATAAGACACGACTGGCCAACTCCAACTTGGGCCGGTAGATCGCTAACGACCGACTGGTAAGGGTGGTGGTCGACTGGTTGAACTGTCAACTCAAGATTTTTGACATGGTCAAATGACCCAGATTTAAGGTGAACGAATCTAACGGTTAGCATTGATTCAAATTTCTATAAATACAGGCCTAACCCCTTATTTTTTCTTATATTTTCCAAAATAAAGCAAAGCTCTACCATTTTCTCTTCTCTATAAATTCATAAACATAAATAAATATATATTAAATCCAAATCTCTTTTCTGATCTAGATTTCTACTAAAATATATGTATATTTGCGGTATATGTATTCAAATAAAGAGAAAAAGGTAGTCAAACTGAATAACATGGATTAGACTTAGAGATTTGGAAAGATAAAATGGTGAGTCAGAAATTATATATTTTTATATAATATTGGAATTATATAGTTATAAATCTATTCCTATATGCCTAAAATGTGATTTGGAGTTATAGGCTAAAATTGTATAAGTGTAATGAATTTATAAACCCTGCCTACATATTCTGTGATTGATAACTTGAATTGTATATTACATGTATATGAATCTGGAAAGTTTTGGGTAGTAGTATTCCTTGAATTTGATAAATTATGTACAAGTTAAGATTTGTGGATTTAAATGACTTATGCAAGTAAATTGTAAATTAGAGTTATCACAATAAAATTGTAGGGATTTAAGTAGTATCTTAATTCATTAAAATATAAGTGGTTTCCGACTTATATAGTTGTAAATCTATTCCTATATGCCTAAAATATGAATTAGAGTTGTAGGCTAAAATCGTATATGTGTAACGAATTTATAAACCTTGTCTACATATTCTGTGATTGATAACTTGAATTTGGTAACAACCTAGAATTTAACCCGTAACAACTAATTTGTTAATTAATTAAATAATAAAATAACTTTGTGAGATTATCATAATTAAGTCACGGAAGTTGCACCATTGTGTCCGTGGTAATTTTCTGGTCAATTTCCATATATAGAACGTCAGAAACCGAACTAATATGACTAAGTTATAAAATAAACAAAATAAGCAGAAATAAAACGAATATATATATATGGGGATTTTCACTTCAAGGGCTTATTTGTGTGGGTAATAAGGTTTAAGGACACTACTTTTGAAAAATTAGTTTTAAGGACATTTTACAGGAAAAAGATAAAAGAATTTATCATTTTCAGTTATACAGAAATAATGCTAAAAGGATTTATCATTTTTCTGTATAACTTAAAAAGATAAATGAATTTATCATTATCCTGTAAATTGTCCTTAAAACTAATTATCCAAAAGTGATGTCCTTAAAACTAATTACCTTGGAAATAAAAGCCCTTCAACCTAATTTCCACTATATATATATATATATATATATATATATATATATGGCCAGGTCGACCGGCCGGTCGACTTGGGCAAGGGGGCGGTCAACTGCCCGGTCGACCCGCCTTGCATTTTGGCAGGCGAACAAATGTTAATTCGTTCGAACGAATCGGTAGCTTTCAAACACGTGTTTTGCATCCTTTAGTTTAATCCGGTCCCTCCATTCTTGCATCCGATGGCTCCTATTCAGCCTATGACGTGGTTGCATCCTATTTAACCTCTAAATCCAACAGTCCGAGATCCACTTCTACACCTATAAATAGACCCCTAGACCCAACACTTTTTCTCATTCTAGGTTTTCTCCAATTGGGTTCACCTTTCTAGGAAGGACCCTAAACAGAATAATTTTTCCAAAGGAGAAAATCGTTATAAATTAAATTATTTTACAACTCCAAGTGGATCCGGGAAGACCAAAGGAAAAGCTTAGGATCGGAGGTGAGTAATTGTAATTATTTTAAGATTTCTTTAAGTAATTTAAAACAATAGGGTTTCCAATAGTTGTAGTTTTACTACGATTTTTGGAATAGCCTTTTCAGTAGTTATTTACAGTGTTTAGAATTATTTTCAGTCTATTTCCTTTCAGCTTTTCTTTTCAGTAATTTTAGTATTATTTCTGTTAATTATAATTTATTACTGTTAAGCATAGCTTTTTATTGATTTACAGTCTATTTACAGTATTTAAGTTTATTTACTATTATTTATTTCTTATTTACATCTTTTTTGACGTTTTGGATTTTATGCAAGCGTCTATCTCTTTATCCCCTTTTCTTCGCGTATGGATTAAAATAAATTAAACGCGGATATGGATTTTATAAGTAAGAATATTGAATGAAGAAAATAAGATGTAAATTATAAAGACTATAATAAATAATGGAATTGGACTGTAATAAATAATGCAATTGGACTGAAATTACGCCTAATTTAATTAGAATTGGACTAATTAAAGATAATTGGCATAGTTATAACTTAGAATTATAACTAAATGGAGTAAAAGATGAAAGAAGCTTATTTTTACACTTAGACCTTGGGTTAAGTAATAAGCATGGTTATAACATTGGTTATAATAAGAAAAAGAACAAAATAAGGCTTATCTTAAAACTTAGGACAAATTAATAAGCACAGATAATAGAGAAAATTGTAAAGGCTTATTTAAATAATTTACCTAAGTTAATAAGCAAAGAGGAAAGTATGACCTATATCAAATAACATTCCCTAGGGCACGCTTATGCTAAGAATGGTAGTAATCGGTCAAATAGAAGTCCAAATCGTGGGGGATTTGGTTAAGTGGCGTAATTAGATATTGTTTGGATGAAGGGCCAATACCAACAGCATTTTCCCTATAGATTCTATGGACACACGGTGATCTCATGTTAGCCTGAAGTGGGATAAGAGGCATGCTTATGCGAGATGTTGAGGTAATAAGAAGACCCAATAAGTGGAGCAAAAGGTAGCATGGGCATGGTGGCAGTTACGCGTGTGACTTCCATTCGGGTGCTCAGTAATAGCTATAAGTTCCAAGCGCTTAGTATGAGTGTCTTTCGTAGACATCCTTGTCTTTTGTGTAGGGAGCTATATATGTCGTCCGGATCTACAGTACTTGCTCTATGCATCTTTCATAGATACCATTGGCTGCTTTGTAGGGAGTTATATAGCGCTTGGTCCACAGTAAGGTCTATGGAGTAGCAGGCCGATCAAAAATGGTAGAATTAGGGTCACATCCTAATTATAGGATTAGAAATTCAGCCTAATTAAATCATAACAAGTGCAAGCAATCAAAGTTAACCTATCTTGAGCAATATTTAATCGTATTTATTTCTAGTTTATCTCTTTCCTATTTTCTTTGTTATCCTTATTTATGCTAAAACTGTTGTAGAGTCTATTACTTTTATCTTGCTTAAAGACTCTAGTAATTACGATCATTCACTAGACTTTTAGTCTGACCCACTCCTTTATTTTCCCCTTCTTCCCCCTTAGGCAATCAAGAGAGGAGCTAGTAGATTGCTGCAGCTTGGAGTTCTTCTTGGAGGAGATTTCTTCTATGTACTTCGTTTATTTTTTAGCTTTTGTTCTTGTATGTACTGGTTTATTATGAAGGATATTACATACTCTGATTTTGAGACTACGAATTTTTATTTCATAAGACATGATGGGTTTTGAGATATGGATGTTGTATTTGGCATTTGACTTATTTATGATTTAATTATGAAGCTTTGTTTTAATTAAATACTTATTTAGTTTCCGCTTTTTTTACCTATTTTTGTCTTGTGAATCTTCATTTCTGTTAGTTTCAGTTATACCTACAATGCACCACGCCTTTTAATGTGTCCTTTTGGGTATATTAAGGGGTATGGGTTGTTTCACTTAGTATCAGAGCCTAAGGTTACAGGATTCCAAAAAAATTTAAAAGTAAGATATTTTTCAAAATAACTTGTTTTAAAATTATTTTTCAGATAAGAACTTTTAGAAATGATTTTTAAGTATAAAAGAATTTTTATAAAAATCCCCTCATAAGTCCAGTTCAATTTCCCTTTGACTCTTTCCTAAACTGCCTTTTTCTTCTCGTGGAATGGCTGATTCCCCGAACCTTCCCGAGGGTATTCCAGTCCCAGCCTGGTTTCGTAGGTACTTACAAGCCATGACTCCAGAGGTGCACGGGCCTGCGCCCAATCCTACACCGGCAGGTGGGAATCCCATCAACCCACTTGCCGCCATCAATTTCTCTAAGCTTTGTAAAGATTTTGCAAGTTTGAGCGGGAAGACTTTTTTCGGCAAGGAGACTTTTGTGGAGGCGAGAGCATGGCTTAGGTAAACAGAGAGGATTTTGGTCTTTTGGGATTGGATAGTCAGAAGCGAGTTCTGTTGCTAGCCGCTTGGTAGCTAAAGGAAAGGGCACCTTATTGGTGGGAGGTGATCGAGTTGGAGGGAAGGAATATTACTTGGGAAGGATTCTAGGAGCAATCGATAGGAAGTTTCTGTCTCAGGCGGAAGAGAGTGTTCAGCTGGAGAGGTTTATCAATTTGAAGCAAGGGAGTTGTCTGTTAAGAAGTACATCAATCAATTCAACGAGTTGTCGTGGTTTGGTATGGATTTGGTGAACACGCCGCACAAGAAAGCCATGAAGTTTGCGAAGGGATTGAATCAACCCCTTCATGGATTAGTGCTGACTCATGTACTGATGGGAGCTACTTATGAGTCTTTGGTCGAGATGGCGCTTATGTCAGATACAGTCAAGGAAGGAGAGTCTAAAGAGGAGGTTAAGTCAGAAGGTCCAAAGAAGAAGTGGTGGGAAAAGAATAAGAAGAAGAAGAAAGGTGACGGTCCTCTGAAGCAGATTAAGAAAGGAATAAAGTGCCATGGTTGTGGGAAGGTTGGACATATGGCCAAGGATTGTTGGAAGGAGAGGATGAAGGGTAAGTGCTATACTTGCGTGCAGCCCGGTCATATGAGTAGGAGTTGTCCCCAAGGAGCGAGTGCACCAGCTGCACAGATTCGGGCATTGGACACAGCACCTTCCAGTAGTATTCCAGATAGAGCTAGGAAAGTCGCAGTTGAAGGTTTAATTTCTATATCTGATTTTCCTATTCGGACTTTATTTGATTCTGGAGCATTACACTCTTTTATCTCTAGCTCTCTAGTAGATTGTTTGCACTTAGACATATCATTAGTAGTAGACTCCATTATTGTTTCAAACCCCATAGGAGGATCAGCACACTTACCTATGGTCTGTAAGGGTTTGAAAATATTTATCCTAGCCGTAGAGTTTGACTGTGACGCCTATGTTTTTTGATTCTCGGGGTATGGGATGATCTTAAGGATGGATTGGCTATCTACATACGGAGCTATCTTAGACTGTAAGAGGAGAGTTGTTAGACTTGAGACTTGCAGTGGTAGGACTCTGGAGGTATCTAGCGACCCGCAATGGTCAGTCATGTTGAGTTTTCTCTATTTCCTCGATTCATCGTCATCAGAGTTGCATTCGGTTCCTGTCGTCGGAGATTTTGCTGACGTCTTTGAGGAGGTTAGGGGACTGCCCCCCAAGAGAGAGTTTGACTTTAGGATTTATTTGACCAAGAATGCTAAGCCAGTAACATTACCTGTGAGGCACATGACACCCAGGGAGAGGAAA
The DNA here is from genome assembly GCA_030737815.1 of Allium fistulosum. Lineage (NCBI taxonomy): Eukaryota > Viridiplantae > Streptophyta > Magnoliopsida > Asparagales > Amaryllidaceae > Allium > Allium fistulosum. The sequence continues at coordinate 788,367,480 of CM060902.1, read as the reverse complement.
GAATTGAACAAGCAGATTCATGAGCTCTTGGAGAAGGGATTCATAAGAAGGAGCATATCGGAGTGGGGAGCGCCAGTCGTCTTCGCCACTAAGGCAGATGGTTTTCTCCGACTTTGCTAGACTATAGGGAATTGAATAAGCTCACCAAAAAGAATCGATATCCACTTCCTAGGATTGATGATCTTTTTGACCAGTTGGTAGGTTCTTCAGTTTTCTCTCAACTTGATTTAGCCACGGGATTCCATCAGCTTAGAGTCGCCGATGACAGCATAGATAAGACTGCCTTTGGGACACCAGATGGATTTTTCGAGTGGTTGGTTATGCCTTTTGGGCTAATCAAAGCTCCGGCCTATTTCGTTGATTTGATGAGCCGCGTCTTTAGGGATGTCCTAAATAAGTTTGTGGTGGTATTTGTGGATGATATCTTAGTATTTTCCAAGAATATGGAGGAGCATGATGTTCATTTGGAAGTAGTTCTTCGCACACTTCGTAGTCATCATTTGAGAGCTAAGTTTTCGAAGTGTCATTTTTGGAGAGAGGATGTTTTTTTCTTGGGGCACGTAGTATCGAAGGAAGGTTTTGCTATTGACCCTGCCAAGGTTATTGCAGTGCAAGATTGGAAGTCCCCCAAGAACATTACCAAGGTTAAGAGCTTCCTAGGATTGGCAGGCTATTATTGGAAGTTCATTAGAAATTTTGCCAAGATTTTGGCACTACTCATGCGCCTTACTAAGAAGAATAAAGCTTTCGTGTGGGACGTGGATTGTGAGGATCCTTCATAAAGCTTAAGAGAGCCCTTATTAGTGCACCAGTGTTAGTTTTACCCGATGGAGATAAGCCTTTCACTGTATAAACTGATGCATGCGGAACGGGTCAAGGAGCGGTGTTGATGCAAGAAGGGAGGGTAGTGTGTTATAGTAGTAGGCAGTTGAGGATGCATGAGAAGAACTACCCTACCAACGATTTGGAGTTGGCTACCATAGTTTTTGCACTTAAGTCTTAGAGGCACTATTTGCTTGGAGAGAAGTTTGAGTTTTTCACCGACCATAAGTCTTTGAAGTACCTATTCTTGCAAAAGGACTTGAACTTGAGGCAACAGAGGTGAATGGAGTTTTTAGCCTCGTATGATTTTGAGATAGCTTATACCCCTGGCAAGGGTAATGTGGTTGCGGATGCATTGAGTAGAAAGAAGGCAACCCTTAGTCCTTTGTTCGTAGAGTGGAGGAGCTTGGAGTTTATTTCAACTTTTGATTTTAAGCCCTCTACGGACATTACTCCTGGATTGTTGGCAACATTAGAGGTGAGGCCTTCCCTTATGGATCAGATTGGCTCGAGGTAGCGGGAAGATTTGGAGCTCATGGACATTATGGATAGGATTAGCCGAGGAGAGGTCTCGAGACATCTCCAACGCTATTCCATTGATAGTAGAGGGTGGCTTATGAGAGATGGGAGGCTTTGTGTTCCACACACCGGTGACTTGTTGAGAGCAGTTATGGAGGTGGCGCACCATTCCCGTATGATTATTTACCCGAGTGGTGACAAAATGTATCGGGATATGAAGAGGATGTTCTATTGGGGTGGCATGAAGAAGGATGTGGCGGAATTCATAGCTAAGTGTCTCATATGCCAAAGGGTAAAAGCCGAGCAGCAGAAGCCCAGTGGATTACTTCAGCCTTTAGATGTGCCGGAGTGGAAGTGGGAAAGTATTTCTATGGTTTCATTGATGGTTTACCCCATTCTAGGAAAGGGAACACTAGCATTTGGGTGATTGCTGATAGATTGACCAAGAGTGCTCACTTCATCCTAGTTAAGAGTAAGCGTACGGCTTCATATTTGGCATCCTTGTATATTCGAGAGATAGTCCATCTACACGGAGTTCCTTCTAGCGTTGTTAGTGATAGAGATCCCATTTTCACTAGTGAGTTTTAGAGAAGCTTACATGAGGTGCTAGGGATGCAACATAGGTTGAGTACGGCCTATCACCCCCAGACGGTTGGCCAAACGGAGATGGTAAATAAGGTGCTTGAGGATTTGCTACGGATGTGCATTTTGGACTTTGGAGCTTGGGAGAAGCACCTTCCGTTGGTTGAGTTTGCGTACAATAATAGTTACCAAACAAGTATATGAATGGCAAAATTTGAGGCTTTATATGGGAGACCTTGCAAGTCCCCATCATGTTGGGTAGAGTCTACGGAGAAGTTATTACTTGGACCCGATATGGTTTGGGAGACCTCTAAGAGGGTGGATTTGATTCGGCGAAGGGTGAAGATGGCTCAAGATAGGCAGAAGTCGTATGCGGATAAGCAGAGGAGAGACTTAGAGTTTGAGGTTGGAGACTTAGTTTTTATCAAAGTATCCCCACTTAGGAAGGTGATAAGATTCAGATCAAATGGAAAGTTAGCCCCCAGATTTGTTGGACCATTTCCTATCACAGAGAGAGTTGGGAAGATGGCTTACCGAGTAAGGCTACCTGATAGGCTCGTAGGAGTGCACGACGTTTTCCATGTGTCGCACTTGCGGAAGTGCTTACATGACTCAGCGGAGGTTATAGAGCCTAGTCAGTTAAAGGAGGTGGAGGTAGAATGGGAAGCTTTTGTTCAACGTATCCCCACGAAGATCGTTGGAAGAGATATCAAGCGACTAAGGAATAAGGAGGCTCCACTGGTGAAGGTGCAATGGGGAGATGATGTTGCAGACACCACTTGGGAAGCAGAAGAGAAGATTCGTACTTCATGTCCTCATCTTTTTGATGGTAAGTTTTAGAATTCCTTTTTTCCATCTTTAGATTTGAATAGGTTCTTTCCTTTATTATCCCTTGGGAGGGTAGAACTTAGGATGTAACCTATGGATGGTAGGATTTGATGTAAACATGTTAATAGAACATGTTATGAATGATGTATGCTAGTGGTTGCAAGTGGACATTAGAGCATATGCATATGGATGAATGTGTGTGCATTTTTATTTTATTTCCATGATTGCTATAAATGGATGTTTATCACTTGATTGTTGCATTTGGATTATGTTTGTAGCACGCATATAGCACTATCGGTTATCATTTGGAAATTTTTGCATTCATTTGGATACATGGCACAGACATGATTGCATAAAAGGAGGTCAACTGAATCAGTGGACCGCCTAATCTTTTGCATTAGTTAGAAACATTTACACTACACTAATTGCATAAGTATCATAAATTGCATTTGAAAAACTTAAGGACAATGATTGAATGGTTGATGATTGAGTACCAACAGCATTTCCCCTATAGATTCTATGGACACACGGTGATCTCACGTTAGCCTAAAGTGGGATGAGGGGCATGCTTATGCTGGATGTTGAGGTAATAAGAAGACCAAATAGGTGGAGCAAAAGGTAGCATGGGCATGGTGGCAGTTACGCGTGCGACTTCCATTCGGGTGCTCAGTAATAGCTATGAGTTCCAAGTGCTTAGTATGAGTGTCTTTCGTAGACATCATTGCCTTCTGTGTAGGGAGCTACATATGTCGTCCGGATCCACAGTAGTTGCTCTGTGCACTTTTCATAGATATCATTGGCTGCTATGTATGGAGTTATATAGCGCCTGGTCCACAGTAAAGTCTATGGAGTAGCAGACCGATCAAAAAGTGTAGAATTAAGGTCACATCCTAATTACATGATTAGGAATTCAGCCTAATTAAATCAGAATAAGTGCAAGCAATCAAAGTTAACCTATCTTGATCAATATTTGATCGTATTTGTTTCTAGTTTATCTCTTTCCTATTTCCTTTGTTATCCTTATTTATGCTAGAACTGTTGTAGAGTCTATTACTTTTATCTTGCTTAAAGACTCTAGTAATTACTATCATTCACCAGACTTTTAGTCTGACCCACTCCTCTATTTCCCCCCTTTTCCCCCTTAGACAATCAAGGGAGGAGCTAGTAGATTGCTGTAGCTTGGATTTCTTCTTGGAAGAGATTTCTTCTATGTACTTCGTTTATTTCAGCTTTTGTTCTTGTATGCACTAGTGTATTATGAGGGATATTACGTACTCTGATTTTGAGACTATGAATTTTTATTTCATAAGACATGATGGGTTTTGAGATATGGATGTTGTATTTGGCATTTGACTTATTTATGATTTAATTATGAAGCTTTGTTTTAATTAAATACTTATTTAGTTTCCGCTGTTTTTACCTATTTTTGTCTTGTGAATCTTAGTCTTTGTTAGTTTCATTTATACCTACAACGCACCACGCCTTTTAATGTGTCCTTTTGGGTATATTAAGGGGTATGTGTTGTTTCAAATTTTATATTATATATATGTGAATCTGGAAAGTATTGGGTAGTAGTAGTCCCCGAATTTGATAAATTATGTGCAGTTTCAGATTTGTAGATTTAAATGACTTATGTAAGTAAATTGTAAATTAGAGTTATCATAATAAAATTGTAGGGATTTAAGTAGTATCTTAATTCATTGAAAATAGGTAGTGGTCGATTTATATAGTTGGAAATCTATTCCTATATGCCTAAAATGTAAATTGGAGTTGTAGGCTAAAATTGTATACATGTAATGAATTTATGAACCCTGCCAACATATTCTGTGATTGGTAACCTGAATTATATATCACATGCATATGAATCTAGAAAGTATTGGGTAGTAGTAGTCCCTGAATTTGATTAATTATGTGTAGTTTCAGATTTGTAAATTTAAATAACTTATGCAAGTAAATTGTAAATTAGAGTTATCACAATAAAATTGTAGGGATTTAAGTAGTATCTTAATTCATTGAAATATAGGTGGTTACCGTGTAGATTTTCATAGAATATCAATTTTCATAAATAAAATTGTATCATTTGTAATAACAAGGTACACGCCAAAAAGAAAAGGATGTTTAAAATAGAGATATTTACCGTATTTTGTACTGTCTATTTTAATATCTATGAATAAGATAATTACTTATAATTCCTAACGTAACACAAATTATCCTTCTGAATATGACAAAGAAATTTAGTGTTAACCTTTCCTTATGGGAGAGATGTAATTCAAATGCAATAAAATATGAAAATACCTAAAGATTAATTAAAGAATTGTAAATTTGATAATAGTAACGGTCTAAGAGAAGAATTAATATATATGCACTGTAAATAAGACAAATCAAATAATTACGATGAAAAGGTAGGCATGTAGTAATTTAAAAATAAAAAGAGCATGGAAAGTCCATTAAATAAGGGGGTAGTAAATGTAAAAGGGAAGTAGAAGGAAAAGTTCAATAAAAAGAAATGGAAGTAAATGAGAAAAGACATTTAGGTCTTTAAAAGGAAACGGTAAATGACCTTAAATCGAATAAGAAGTAAACAAATTAAAATGTATAGAAATATTATTAACAGTTGAACATTAGAGGCATAATAAGTAAACAAGTATAAACGAATATATATGCATCTACATATATGTGTGTGTGTGGGGTGCCTCAAGTATGCGTTTATGGCGAATGTGAATTATAATAGTTAGTAATAACTTAGACGGATAAGAATGACATAGTCACTAGAATGGGTTGGAATGCAAGGTCGGTGGTGTTACACAACAGAAGTCTACCCACCGCAAGGGGCTACCAGCAATTACGTATACATTACACTGATGTGAGACATATCCAACTGTAGGACTCGTGATATACGCTTGCATATAGGTGAAGGAATAACCCAGTAGGGTCTGCTTCAATCTTTTAGGTGGGGTATTGCCTTGATTGCATTAGGCAATCTAGATAGGACAATGAGCAAGAATTTGTGCTATGTCGGTATGTTGGTACCATATTAGGGAGTAGGAGCTGTACATAGGTCAAGACTGTCATCGGTCCTGAGCGGTCAGTGGAAAAGACGAGGGTTACAACTAACAGGCTACACCTTGTACTAATGTAGGTCATGTATTGCCATAGTTATTTGCTAGTTTTTTGTTAAGAGGCAAGGCTAGATAACCCTTAATAGAGGTCTTTTAAATTATTGGGGTAGTCCGAGGAGCTGAGACCTCAATACTCCGTGGAGCTAACTCCATGATAGTCCGACAAGCTGAGTACTCAATAGTTCATGAAGCTAAGTCCATAATATGAAGAAAATAAGTAGAAACTCCCCAAGGCGAGATAGAATATGGCTAAACTATATGATGCCATTATTAGGCACTACAGAAGTTCCTTGTTATGCATGACGAAGAGACGTGATATTGCATTGATGATGGATCCTGATGGGGTGCTAGGTTAGGTATACTAGTGGGGATAGTATCTTGGTCCAAAGGGGGACTTTGGTACCTATATACGTATACACAGATACACACATATGTGGTTATGGTCTACTTCGAGTAGATAGGGCGTATCGTATGCTTACATAGAGTTGAGATGACTAAGTAAAATAAAAGGCATAATATGTTATGAAAGGAAATCAGAGTAAACTAGTTTTATGTATAAAGTGTGTAATTTATCAGTCACTAGAATGTTGTTCTGACCCCTTCCTCATTACAACCCACAAGATAGCTTTAGGGGGATAAATATTGGTTCAAGGCAGGAACAATGTAAGGACATAATTGCTTATGCATGCTTAACACTGATAGGAACACCTGACCTGAGAGGTGTCAACCTTAGTCAGTAACTATATGATTTATTATACTTTACTACACCATTGTGAGTTTATATCGATAGTGCTTTGATATGCATTTGTTTATTTATAGTATATTAAACCAACGATATATACTTTGGTGGACTTGAATTTTCGATTTAGTGAAAATTCGGGTCCACTGGGTCCGTGTTGTCATATTTGGTATCAAAATTTAGGTTAGTTGATCTTAAAAAAATTAGGAAAAGTTGATTGAACATGTTTGTATTTTTCCAATAAAAATAAATATATTATATGCCAAATCCTACAAATTCCAATTATAAAAGTAGTTGAAGCCATATGTTGAAAAGAAGGATAATGCGATTATGAGTTAGAACAGTATATGATGTTGAAGGTACACACCTACCTCGATTACCCTACAACAAATAGGTCGCATAGAAAGGCGTTGACTTAAAAAGAGCATGAGTGCAGCATGTGGAACGTCCCTAAAGCTGGATAGTACGTGACTCCATAGTTGGGCCCCCGATAGCCCAATGACTTTAGATCCCCATAGGATTTCTAATTGATGATGTACAGTAGGTCCAAATAAGGAGAAAGTTGTAAATATATGAAAACAAGAATCACAAAAGTTCCTGAAGGAAGGTGTGTAGCAATCACTCCAAGATGATAGCATGTTTTAATATGCTAGGGAAAGTTAAGCTAGAAAGTAAATAGAAAAGAAGAAAAGTCCAAAGGAAGGGACAAATAAAAATTCACTCTAAGTCCGACCCCATATGAAAGAATTTAATAATTAAGTTGAAATGTTTTTAATATAAAAGTTTGAGAAAAATATACAAATATTATATTTGAAATGATTTTCAAAGGAACTATTTGAAGATAGAAAAACCATATTTTTTGAAGGTAGGTAAATATTAAATTTTTGGAAAAATAAAAAATATTTGTATTTTATTTAAACAAAAACTTTTAGCGGAGAACAAAAATTAATTAAATTAGAAATTTTCAAAAAAAGGTTTTTATAAAAAGTTATTTGGTTTTAAGATAATATGGTGTATGTAGCTCATTGATTTTCCTAAAACGAAGAAAATTTTAAGTGGTAAAATCCATTTTAGAGGTGGACAATATGAAATGATACAAGTTTGAAATAAGGTGAAAAGAATAGGAAAGAAGATTAGAACCCAAAATAGAAGCGATTTAAATAAGAACAGTTTAGGTAGAAGACAGTTAAATAATAGCAACATCATGGAATATAAATAGGAGCGATATTAGAAATTTATGTAAAATAATATTAGTAATTAGAAATAACGTTAGGAGATTATATTAAAAATGATACTAATAATCTAATTGGAAGCAACATAGCAAAATAAAAGGCAAAACAAAGGAAAATATATATTTTCCATTATGGTCTGCATTTATTGCAAGTATCTTTTTAAAAGACCCCCTCACATACTATTAGAGACTCCACAAAGGATTGGAAGTGGAGATGAAATGATTAATGGGAAAATAATAGGATGGAAGTGTCCTTGTATGCTCCAATTATTAATATTTAAAATTGTAAAAGATGCTTTGGAAACATTGTAAAGTGTATTTTAAAAGAAATGGTTTAATATAAGAATTGAGTTTTTAAAAGAAAAAATTAAAAATTGTTTGACTTAAAAATCCCAATTCTAAGAAGTAAAAATCTTTGTTGTTGGAAAAGGGATTTAGAGGAAAGTACTTTCTAAATTAAATTGCCAACATTCTATTCTGGACTTGATGAATAAGCTTAATTTAAAAATCCTAAATTATAATTGTAAATGTTAAGACACAAAGTTAATTTTGAATTAATAAAAAGTTTCCAAATTTGTACCTTTAAAGGAAAAATCTTTGGGATTAAATGCTTCAAAATTTTGAAGTTCTAATTTTTGATAAAAAAAAGTGGCGAAAACCAAATCAAAATTTTAATATGGAGTTGATAGGGATGACTGCCTAGGTAAAATGGGGTAAAAGTTAATGCTATGAAGAAAATAGCAATGACTGCTCATAGAGTAGTAATAAGGAATCCCCGTGGAATGTATGGGATATTGGTGAGAACCTAGGAAAGTTTTATTGGATATGTTTGTGAGCCATAAAAAGGACCCACAAAGGAATGATAAGTAGTATCAAAGTACACTCCTGTGAGTTCTAGAACAAGCTCACAAGAAAGGTCAAGGATAGAGAGAGTAAATATCAAAATTTTGAGAATACTATCAAGAGATTTGGATTAACAAAAGGTAGTAACAGAGGGTAATAAGATGACAACATAGTAACATACATATAGGACGTTGGTGTACTCAAGGTTAAGGAAAGTAAGATGGATGGTGGAAAAGTTAATTTTCCAAGTCTATTTGCCAATGAATTATTCTAAACGTGCATAGTAGTACTCTTCAGCCCATTATAAAGTGGAAATGCACGTTTCAGCCTATAATTGGTAGTAGTAGCTATAAAGAGCGGATGTTATTTACTGGGAGCCAAAAATGTGAATTAAGATATGTGGGTTATAGTAAAATAGCATATTGGAAAGGTCCATTTAATTTAATTAAGAAGTGATAGAGGCACAACATCATTATTATCGGTTGATGTTGAAAGGAAGCTTCCAGTAGTTGTTTCTTTGAGGTCTGGGTTGTAAGCATTAGTTGTTTCTGTAAAACGCGTACGATATTATAAAAAAATTCCTTTTAAAAGTTGGTTTTCTGAATGGACAGCTATATTAGTTGGAAAATTATGGTGTAAGAAAATTTTATTTAGACACATAATTAATGCAAGTAAGACTGGAAGTTTATAAGATAAATTAGTAAATTTATTAACTAGTAAAAGTAAAGAATGTTAAGTCCCAAAAGCCTTAAAGTTTTGGGAAGGTAAATTTTGGCTAGCGAAGGATGGAGAAAGTTTATTGCGAAGCCACGGGTCATTGTCCTTGTGCCTTAAATGTCGAAATTTATAAATGAACTATGTGATGGTTGTTAATTTAAATAAACGAAAAAGTTTTTGAAATTGAAATTTATCGTGTACTAGAATGAAAGTCCATTACGAACATTAACTATTGGTTAAACCCCGACTGCGTAGTAGTGACATCAATTTTTTCAAAAAGAAAATTATATTTTTGAAAGTTTTGTTCAAAATTTATGATTTTAGAGATAACATAATTTTGTAGAGAATTTTGAGTAATGGTGATGAAATTTTAACTTCTTAGAATCTTTACAAATATTTCCAAGCTAATTTAAAAGGATTTTGAGCGGAAAAAGTGCAAAAAAAAATTATATTTCTAAAATGCCACATGCTTATTAAAGGAAGAAGTCGATGGGTTAGGAAGTAGGGATTTTACTGTGCAGCGGAAGTGATAGTAAAATAAGGTACAGTTGGTGACAAGGGAAAAGTTGTTTTAGTTATGGAATCTCTTTCTCCATACCTTGTCGATAGGTGAACCAAACTTATTTTAAAATAATCCTTTTTTTTAATTTTAATTTTAAAAGTAAACCTTCTTATGTGGACTGTACTTGAAAAAGTTAGAAAGATTATAGCAGAAGAGAAGTTCCAAGATACCGTGGGAAAGAGTACACAAGAGAAGGATGGAAATATGGATTTCTCCATATAAACCTTCTTCCGACATTAGAATATACGTTTAGAAAAATGGGTTTTTTCTAAATTTAGATGTTAGAAATGGTGTGCTAGGATTTCGAAAGATAGGGATTGGATGCAATATTGATTGAACTCTACTTCTATTCGTAGAAGTCTGGGAAAATTAGGATGCGAAAATAAAGATTTTGATTTTCAAAACTTGCATACATATAGAATTGCCAACATATATAGTTTGTTTGCACCATATTTCAAAATTGTTTTAAAAGAATACATTCGTATAGGAGGGGTCGATTTAGAATTATTTAGTATGCATATCATATATGTCGTGATACACCATGCACTTATACACAATTGGTTGCAAAATTGGTTGTATACTAACTATTTGAATAGTTTAGAATGGTTATGAGTTATGTCATGAAATTAAGTCCTTAGGGAATTTCGGGAACTAAATTCTTTTAAGGAGAAAAAAGTGTAACACCCAGTATTTTTATGGTAGTTAACTAAAAATTAGTAACGTTAAAAATAGAATTTTTACAAATATCAGAATTTGGCTGCAAAACTTGAACCATTGGGTTGAAGGCAATTTTTTGATAAATTTTCATGTATAAAGTTTTCCAATCGGAGTTCAAAGGAAAAGTTATGAACGTTTGAAGTATAAGAATCGAAAATAATTATATATGTAATTAAGGTAATAAAAATAATTAACTAACATTAATTACCGTAAATTAGAATTAACTGATGGTTAATGTTATTTAAATGTTAAGAAGTTTAACAGTGGAAAGAAATGGTATACGTGTAACAAATTTATAAACCCTACCTACATATTCAGTGATTGATAACTTAAATTGTATATTGTATGTATATGAATCGGGAAAGTATTGATTAGTAGTAGTCCCTGAATTTGATAAATTATGCGTAGTTATAGATTTGTATATTTAAATGACTTATGCAAGTAAAGTGTAAATTAGTGTGATCATAATAAAATTGTAGGGATTTAAATAGTATCTTAATTCATTGGAATATAGGTGGTTGCAATGCAAATTTCCAGAGATTATCAAGTTTCATAAATAAAAGTATATCATTTGTAATAACAAAGAATACGTAAAAGAAAGAGATGTATAAAATAAGGATATTTACTGTATTTTGTACAGTTTATTTCAATAACTATGAAAAAGATAATTCCTTATGATTCCAAATGTAACACAAATTCTCCTTTGAATAAGACGTAGAAATTTACAGTATTATCCTTTCCTTATGGGAGAGATATAATTCCAATGCATTAAAATATGAAAATCCCTAAGGATTAATTAAAGAATTGTAAATGTTATAATAATAACGGTTTAAGAGAAGAATTAATATATATGCAATATACTCAAGATAGAAATCAAATAATAACAATGAAAGGATAGGCAAGTAGTAATCTAAAATTAAAAAGAGTATGGAAAGTCAATTAAATAAGGGAAGAGTAAATGCAAAAAGGGAATAGAAGGAAAAGTTTAATAAAAGGAAATGGAAGTAAATGAGAAAACACATTTAGATCTTTTGAAGGAAATGGTAAACGACTTTAAATTGAATAATAAGCAAACACATTAAAAAGTAAAGAAATGTTGTTAACAGTTGAAATTTGGAGGCGTAATAATCAAACAAGTATGAATGAATATATATGCATATACATATATATACACATGGCCTCAAGTAAGTGTTTATGGCCGATGTAAATTATTAAAGTTAGTAGACAATTTAGATGGATAAGGATGACATGGTTATTAGAATGGAATGGAATGCAAGGTCAGTAGTTTTACACAACATAATTCTGCCTACTGCAAGGGGCTAACAGTAGTTATGTATATATTATATTGATGTGGGATATATCCAATTGTAGGACCCTTATATACGCTTGCGTATAGGTGAAGGAATCCCCCAGTAGGGTCCGCTTTAATCTTTTAGGAAAGGTATTGTCTTGATTGCATTAGGCAATCTAAATGGGACGGTGAGCAAGAATCGGAGCAATGTCGGTGTGTATATACCATATTAAGGAGTAGGAGATGTACATCGATCAAGAATATCATGGGACCGGAGTGGTCAGTGGGAAAGTCGAGGTTACACCTAACGGGCTACACCTCCTACTAGTGTAGGTCGGAATAGGTTATGCACTGCCACGGTTGTTTGCTAGTTTGTTTGTTAAGAGGAAAAGTAGATAACCCTTAAGAGAGGTCTCCCAAACGGTTGGGGTAGTCCAAGGAGCTGAGTCCTCAATAATTAATGGAGCTGAGTCCATAATAGTCTGACATGCTAAGTCCTCAACAGTTCATGGAGCTGAATCCACAATAGGAAGCAGACAAGTAGAAAATCCCCAAGGCAAGATATAATACAGCTAAACTATATGATGCTATTATTAGGCACTATGGTAGTTCCTTAGTATGCACGACAACGATAAGTGTTACTGCATTGATGATGGATCCTGACAGGGTGCTGGGTTAGAGATACTAGAGAGGATAGTATCTTGGTCCAAAAGGGGACTTTGGTACCTATATGTTTACACACAGAGATGTGTATATATACACGTATGTAGTTATGGTCTACTTCGGAAAAATGGGGCATATCATACACGTACGTGGAGTCGAGACGATTAAGTAATATAAAATACATAACATGTGGTGAAAGGCAATCGGCATAAACTAATGTTATGGATAAAGTGTGTAATTTATCAGTTACCATAATGTTATTCTGACTTCATCCTCATTGCAACCCACATGATAGCTTTAGAGGGATAGGTAGGTAGGAACAGTGGAAGGGCAGAATTCCTTACGCGTGCTTGACACTGACAAGGACATGACCTCAGAGGTGTCACCCTTAGTCAATAACTATATGATTTATTATACTTTACTATTCAGCTATGAGTTTATATCGATAGTGCTTTGATATGCATTCGTTTATTTGTAGCATACCAAACCAACGACACATACTTGGTGGACTTGGGTTTTCGATTTAGTGAAAATTCAGGCCCATTGGAGTGCGAGTTGTCACAATCTACTATGTCGGTTTAATTATCTACGTGCCAATCAACTATCTCCGATGCTGATAAACTACTTTTATGATGTGGAACTATTTGGAGTTTGTCTGTCGAATTTTACCGAGCTCTTATTATTACATTGTTATCATATAACAGCGGTTAATTTTCTTAATACTTGGAATCACCCTTAGTTCGGTTATAAATTAGTGCATTTATATATGCACTTTTCTTTTATTATGGCGCTATTCAAAGCGATGTACGTAACCATTTCACTGAACCAGCCACAACATTTCATTTGGAGCATTTCCAACTTAAAGCTTCTTAATTTGAATTTATTATTGAGATATTATACTCAATACCACTTATGAAATTTGAGTCCGAACACTCTTTTATAAAGAGTTCACTGTTTATGTAAATAATTCTCTAGTATTTTATAAATACACAAGAAACACCTCAAACAACAATCTAGTGATATCAATTTGGATTTGATATTTTCTTTATGTATCAAATACATAAACAAATCACAATATCATAAACAATATAACATGTATGCTAATTCCTATTGCCAATGCATAAGGAATCCATTTCACATATTCCTTATTAAACACTTTAAAAGTTGTTTCTGCATATTGTTCGGGACATTCCTAATGTCCCTTATACCATCTATGAAAAACATCATTTGCAAATCCAACGTTGAGTATCAAAACAACTAAAGTTGATTTTAACACAAATACATCGTTAACAATCAGCAATGTGTTGTTTACTAATGGTTTAGAAATATCAAGGTACCTTTTATCTTTTTTTCTTATGAACACATGCTTCCTCTGCATTTTGACTGACAATCAAATAATTTGATGTTTCTATTGAAATAATCATTTAATTTTGATGCATGTCGAATGACACTTTCGTACCAATTCTTGGATCATATCCAAGAAACCACAAATTCGATACTTCTCCCACTAACTACGAAATACTTTAATTATTATGCAGTCAATTCTAAATTATTATGTAGAATTTTCCATTTCAACACATATGTACAAAAACACAAAATCATACTAAGTGATAATTTTGTGAGTAAATCTGAATTAACTTGAGCACATTGAATAACAAATCTATTATGCTAATTTCAAGAATTGAAATTTATAAGATTATTCTTATCAATATTGCTCATTAAATTCCAACCGCATTAGTCTAGCTCTTAAAGACATAATCATGGCCGATGGATCACATCCCTTAAGATACAACTATCAAAATCATATTATGATACTCTACTTGAAATCCATTTTGAATTTGCACATTATACTATATCGTAGACTCAATACTCTTGATGGATCAATTGACAACCGAGGATTATCTATTCTCGACATTGATAAGAAACTCATAGTTTCTCTTCAGTATATGAGAATACTTATAAGACACTTTAATACGATGTGTTTATTTAGGTTAGTTAATTTCATTTCATCCAATGTAATCAATTTTATCTTTGGATTATATCAAAATCCATTTTCATACTAATAATTTTCAAAGAAATTCCTTCGCTATGAAGTTGGTATCTCATGAAATAATAATTATTTCTTAATGCAATATAATAGGTATTCATAAACGCTTTATGAATCGCCTTATATATAAAACTAATTTGGTTTATAGTTTACAATACTTACGTTCAAAACATAAATTGTTCATCCAATGATGGCCGTTTCCAAACTCATTTCAGGACGGTTCATACAAGATCGCTCACGTACAATTATTATGTAGGGTCTTTCGACTCACATAACTTGTCAACTCCTTAGCGTAGGATATGTTGGAGTTTCTAAAAATCTTTATCTAGTATGATTTTGTAAACTATCCTTTAGATGAAATTAATTTTAACTTTGTGTACTACTCTTAAGTATATGACCTTACAAAATGAAGTTAACTCAATTTCACTCACAACTAATCTACTTTATTCAACAAAGTTCGATTACTCCTTGTCGATTCATCAGAATGCATTATAGGAAGGAGTGACTTTCGAAGTTGAATATTTACTCATTTTAGGTACATTCAGAATTTTTGCCAATATACTCACATATTTGATCAAATGAATCTTTATATTTTTTAGTACATGGTATTTTATTTACTTTCGTTTTATACTCTATGGGCTTATCATAAACATACTACATCTGTATCAAATAACATGTCCATGTTGGTGATAAGTCATCGACGAATATAACAAGTGTGTAGAACCATTTTGGTATTAATAGACTTGCAATTGCATACATCAATATGCATCAACCCGAAGAGTTCATCAACTCTTATGTCACTCCAACTGAATGGATGTGTTGTCCTTAATCGTCTGATATACAATTATCTAGTACCATATGATTCATAATCATATAAGCAAATAATTATTTCTCAGAACTATGACTTAGTCTATAATTCCAAAATAATTGTAAATAAATTTTGATACTTCTGTATTTTTCAATACATCAAATACCACTATTATAGTTTTATTTTATAACGAATATTCATAATACTCATATTGATATAACTATATCTTTTCAGTCAACGTTGAAAAATAATAATTATTTCATAAATAAAATTTAGTACATTTAAGAAAATAATATTCATAATTTGATGCGCCTAATAAGTGTTATATGGCATGCTTCCACTATTTCTGCCAATACTATAATAGCATATGAAATACGAAGCTCTATTCTACCACTTAATATAGGCTATTTATTTAATTTACAATAATTGGTTCGTAGTCGTGAATTTTCAAATCAAAAATCTTAATTTCAAAGAAATAAATCTCATAAAAACAATTTTTTATTTAAAAGTACATTCTAGAATAGAAATCATATTTCTTATTCCAATGTTAAGTATTAAATATTATTTACAATCTCATTTCCGACATTTATTTATGAAGTAGAAGTGGCAATTCACTCTCTTCATCCCAACCGTGAATTAAGTTACATCTACTCTTATAGTTTCGATTTCCTTTCTAAACGGTCGAGCCATTAAAGGGAATCCTTACTTCACTAACACAATGAACTCTTTAAAAAAGTGCATTTGGTCATCCTTAACTTATAAGGATATCAAATTAATTGCACTTTACATAAACTGATCTAATGACATTTCAGTGATCGAATTCTTAGATATATCTTGTAGCCTTTGATCTAGTGTTACATTTAACACAATAAGATTATTATAATAATCAATCATATTGAATACAAGATCTCATGCTATAATTTACTTGCTTATTTCAATGAACCGATTTCATCAGGTTTTGTACATTACGAATTGTGACCGTTCACCATACAACATTTATATATGATCTCACATGTATTAAATATCCATATCCTTGTATTGCTTTTACAGTTCGAAACTCATTAAAGACAATAAATAGTCTTGGGCAAGTAAACTCATAAATGGTTAAGTTAACGAACTTAGTGGTTGTATAATTAGGCGCTTGCATTGGTCAACATGCAAAAATTTATTGGAATGTATATTTTATATTTCTTTGTCAAAATTTAATTCATTTCCTTTGTATATTTTAATTGATAAACATTTTATCAATTATGTTTAATGCACAAATTTATCGAAATATTATTTTAATTACACATAGTAGATGTTCTTAAATATTAGAAATGTTAAATGTTATCATTTCATTTTTGTAATAAGGCTCTCACTAGTCTTCTATGCTTCTCCAAACTTTAAGATGAAACATAAAAGTCTTTCGACTTCACTAGTGGGTGTTAGAACTTGTCTGTCTTGGGAATCTGATCTTGAGTTTACTTAAAAAGTCATAGCCCCATAAATGATGGATATTTCCTTATCATTTGTATCATACAAAACTCATAACCCATGGTTCCTTGTCCTAATCTCATTTCGACCTTGACTTTGCTCAACATCGAAAGAAAATATTCAATCATACGTAACATTTCGCGATGGCCTAAGTATGGTATATGCACCTTATGTTTTCTCAACAAATACATATAAACATCAGTTTATGACACAATTTGCACGCTTATGTTAAGCGCGTGTATTTATATGTATATGCATATGTATATGTATATGTATATATATAATAACGTACTAATTACACGGTTAATATAATATTAATTATCATTAAATCCTTCATAAGAAAGTAATTAAGTTTTAAAGGTGAAATAAGGATTTTTCTTTCAAGGCCTTGATATGAAATGCGATGAGATGTGGGATAATATATTAAGAGAGTATTATAGATAATGACTAAGTTATAGGGATGTAAGATCATTCAAAAGCATATAGAAGTTTGCCTACCTAATCTGGCTTTAAGTAATGTGCTTTGGGGCTGATGTGAGACATGTCTTATAATAAGTAACCGTGGAGGAGACGAGGTTAATCCTAATTCTGAAGGTAAACCTGCTTAGTTAATCTGGCTACTAGTACCTACGAATAGTCGAACTAATGTGAGATATCACAGTTGGGTTACTGGTCATAATACGATGGGCTTGCTTCGGGGATTGAAGGTAGTAAGTGGCTTGTTGAGGGCCTGCCTCATCCCTATATATGAAGTAATAAATGGTCAGGAATGATGATTAGGCATGATAGAGGAGACCTCGGGAAAGGGCTGCTTCAGGGTTGAAGTAGTAAGTGGCATGAAGAGATTCCATGCAATGTCAGCTGGATAGAACCGGAGAGGAGTCTGTCTTGGAATAGGTAGTAAACGATGGGAACTTGCCTTAAATAAGATATTAAATTGTCAGAGTTAACCTAGTTCCCATTATAAAGATATTAAGTGGCTTGTGTGCCATCTCTTACATTGTTATGACGTTATTGACGATGGATATCGGCTATTGGGTTGGATTGAGAAAGCCTTAAGACGTATTATCAAAAACTTATAATATGGTTAGGATACATAAGGTATATTCTTATTTAAGTTATACTACCCAAGTACTATTATAGAAAGGCTCGAGATTTTATATGCTAGATATTCTTGTTCTGACTCCCTTCTCATTACAACACATGTCAGAGATGTTGATGCAGATTTTCAGAGGCGGTTGCGAAGATGCAGACTTGTGGAAGTTGTTTAGCTATTAAAGTTATTTTCTATTTTAGATGTACCTATTGAAACATGATGTATTTTCAAATATTATACCATGGATATTTGGGTTGTTGTTGTTTTGAAACTTTGAACATTTAAATAAAATGGGTGTTGTTCTATTTTTATATTTTTATCCTTCCGTTGTAAGATTCTGAATGTATGAACAAATAGCTATATGTTTTGTTCTTTACACCAACCAACAACCAGCTTTGAAATGAGTCTAAGTTTCAATGAACCTTTTCTAAGTCGAAATTTAGACCTGTTTCGAGGTGAGTTGTTGCATTTGGTATCAGAGCTTAGATTACCCGATCAATGGGGATAAGCATACATATGAGTGGCATACTTGTTATTTTTGAAAATATTTTCAAAAAACCCTACCATATATACCCTATTCTTGAATATACGCAAAGACACAAGGCAAGCCTTTATTTCATCTTATAATACTCTCTTAAGAAACTATAACTAAAAGTTTAACCTATATATAGTATATTATGGTTGAAAATCCTTCTTCTGAGACTGGGAACCCTTTCCAAGAGATACCCACCATCATAGGAATGTCTGAATGGTTTCGACAATACCTTAGGCATGTAGGACAAGTTCCACTCCTCAACCTGCTGCACCAGTGGCACCCACAGCTTCACCTATTGAAGCAGCACTATGCCCCATAAATTTTAGCAAAATGTGCAAGGATTTCCAAAACATAGGATGAAGGGTATATACGGGAACATAAAGTTTCATAGGGACGAAGACATGGATAAATGATTACGAGAGGATATTTCAAGAGCTTGGTTGGGAAGATCGGATTAAGCAAAGAATGGTGGCTTGGTACCTTAAAGGAGAAGGCATGGATAGGTGGACAGTTGTGGCTAAAGAGAATTAGGGTAGAATTTTGCTTGGGAAGAGTTTAGAAACCGATTTGAGGTGCGGTTTATGTCGAGGGCTAAGGTAAGCTTACAGTTGGAGCAATTTATACAGCTTAGGCAGGGAGACTCCACTCTAAAGGAGTATATTAATAAATTCACAGAGCTAGCTAGGTTCAAAATGAAGTTAATTGATACCCCCATAAGGAAACCCATGAATTTCATCAAGGGCATGAATCCCCATTTAGAGAGTTATTGACCCAAGTGCCCAATGGTGTTACATATGAAATGTTGGTTGAGATGGCTTTACTGTAGGCAGCTAGTGCGGAGGAGAAGGAAAAGGGGAAAGAGAAGGCGGGACTTCCTAAAATCAAGGAGGTGCCAAGAAGGGAGGCTTTGGGTGAATAAGAAGGTGAAAGGGAAGTTCGAGAAGGAGAGTATGATGTGTAATAGATGCCGTAAGAAAGGACATATAGCGAAAGACTGTAGAGTTAACCTATTGAAGGAAGATTTTAAGGGGAAGTGCTACCACTACCACGAAGAGGGCCACTTCAAGAATCAGTGTCTGAAGCTTGTAAAGGAAGGGCGGAGTAGGCAAGCTTATGCCATTGAAGTCGCCCCTATATCGAGTAGGACACCCTCTAAAGACCAAAGGAAGGAAACAATGGAAGGTATAACTCTTATTCTTGGGAATTCAATTCGTACCCCATTCGACTGCGGAGCATCACATTCATTTATAACTAGGAATGTTGTTAACTGCTTGAGTCGTCAAACCCAAATTGTAATTTACCCAAAAATAGTCTCAAATCCTAGGGGTCAACACATCTTTCTTCTATCTACAAAGAACTAGTTATAGACATATGTAACATTGATTTCATATGTAATGTGTACGTTCTTAATTTTGAGTAGTATGGACTTATCTTAGGGATGGATTGGTTATCGAACTACGGGACTGTCTTTGATTGTTATAGAAGAATTATATGGTTAAAAACTAGGAAAGGATGAGATATAGATGTTACGCTATACACAACAAAATTTAATCGAGCTAAGTAGTTTATACTCGATGAACCTATTACTAGATGGACTCTTATCCGTACCTATAGTTCAAGAATTCCCTAATGTCTTGGAAGAAGTCTAGGGTCTCCCACCCTGAAGGGAGCTCAAGTGTAGAATTGACTTAGAGAGAGATGCTAGACCGGTCGCTCTGCCATTAAGACGCATGACCCCCAGGGAAAGCTGAGAGTTAGATAAGTAGATCTTGGAGCTTTTGCAGAAAGGATTCACCCGACCGAGTACTTCAGAATGGGGAGCCCATGTTTTCTTTGCTATTAAGGCAGATAGCTCATTACAGTTATGCATTGACTATAGGGAACTTAACAAGTTGAGTAGGAAGAATAGAAACCCCTTACCTTGAATAGACGACTTGTTTGATTGGCTTGTGAGAGCCAAAATTTTCTCCCAATTGGACTTGGCTGCTCAATTTCATCAGTTGAGGGTAGTAGGGGACAGCAAACTGAAGACTGCATTTCACATCCCGGGTGTACTTTATGAATAGGAAATGATGCCTTTTAGATTGATGAATGCCTTTGCATACTCTGTATATTTAATGAGTAGAGTATTTTAGGGGACAACTGAATAAATTTATCGTAGTGTTTGTTGATGACATCTTAGTATTTTCCAAGGGTGAAGGAGAACATGAAAATTATTTAAGGGAGATACTAGGGACTTTGAGGAGGCATCAACTTAAAGCTAAATTCTCAAAGTGTCACTTTGGAAGAAGGAGGTGAGATTTCTTGGACACATTGTTTCTGAGCATGGATTGGACATGGACCCCCACAAAAGTGGAAGTTATTCAAAGTTAGAAGATCTCAAAAAATGCCACAGAGGTCAGGAGTTTCCTAGGGCTAGCGGGTTACTATAGGAAATTCATAAAGGACTTTGCAAAGATAGCAGTTCCATTAACTTACTTAACTAAGAAGAATATAGTCTTTGCATGGGATGGAAAGTGCACCAAAGCATTCGAGGAGCTTAAGGAACTAATAACAAGTGCACCGGTACTTACCATTCCCGGTGGGATGAAGCCTTTTATAGTTTACATGGATGGATATGGCACGGGATTAGGAGCAGTTCTTATGCAAGAGGGAAGGGTGATAGCTTATGATAGTAGGCAATTGAAAGACCATGAGAAAAGATATCCTACGTTTGACTTAGAATTAGCGGCTATTGTTTTTGCCTTGAAAATGTGAAGGCATTATCTTTTGGGGGAAATGTTTGATTTGTTCACCGACCACAAATCACTCAAATACCTATTTCCCAAAAAGATTTAAATTTTAGGCACCAAAGGTGGATGGAGTTTATAGCATCTTATGACTTTGAAATACAGTATACCCCTAGAAAAGGGAATGTTGTCGCCAACGCCCTTAGCCGAAGGCATGCTACCTTAGGTGTTATATTTAAGTGGAGGCGGTTGGAGTTCCTCTCGAATTTCAACTTCAAACTGCCAGCAAAACCCACTCAAAGCTATTTGGCAACAATAGAGGTTAGGCTAGTATTGATGGACCACATTGGACTTAAGCAAAAGAAGGATGAGGAGATAGTAGATATTTTGGGTAAGGTAAGTAGAGTAGAACATTTTCTCCATGTCAGTAGATATGCAGTTCATGAGTAGGGATGTTTGAGGAGAGATGAACGCCTTTGTATTCCAAAGTTTGAAGTGTGTTGGAGGAATTTTTTGCAGAGTGTCACCATTCAAAATGACCATTGAACCAAAGGAGATAAGATGTATATTGATATGAAGCGAACTTTCTATTGGCCAGGGTTAAAGAAGAAAGTAGTTGAATTTGTTTCTAGATTATCATGCCAAAAGATAAAGGCTGAGCAAGGGAAGCTCGGAGGATTGTTATTACCTTTAGATATGCCGACCTAGAAATGGGAGCATATATCGATGGACTTCATAGATGGGTTGCCTAGGAGCCAAAAAGGAAATGAAGCAATTTGGATCATAGTGGATAGGTTCACTAAAAGCTCCCATTTTATTCCCGTTAGGAGCAATATGACTGTAGCATCGCTAGCACAAATTTATATCAAGGAAGTGGTTCGACTTCATGGAATTTCGGTTAGCATCATGAGTGATAGGGAGCCTTTATTGACTAGAGAATTTTGGAGGATCCTACAAGTAGCTTTAGGAAATTCATTGAATCTTAGCACAGACCAATGGAAAAACCAAAATGGTGAATAGGATCTTGGAGGATTTGTTGAGAGCTTGCATCTTGGACTTTGGAGGACATTGGGAGCGGCACATGTTAACGCCCTTAATTTTGGTTTAACATTATTCAGGATATTTAATTGGATAAATTAAATAGAATGATGTAAATAGTTAAGGAGAATGAGATTTGGTCATTAATAAGATCGTGCCTTAATAAATTAAATAATGAAATTGTTTTGAAAAACTTAATATATGTGAGGATATATGAGAAGGGCAATTTAGGTATAGACCTATCTTATGTCACTTAAACCCTCTTCCCCTCATATCATTCATATTTTCACAAAACGTAAACAAATAAAGAAAAATCAAAAGAGGCTGGCCATAACCTAGGAGGAGTAAGCATGAAATCAAGAGGAACCAAGAGTAAAAAGTTCAGGGAAGCTAAGCAACATAAATCTCAACTCCAACAGTTGATTTTAAGGTGAATAATAAATGTTCCATCTCAATTTTCTTGTTTGGAATTCGGTAATGGGTAGTATTCGAATTTGTTTGGTTATTTTTGTTAAGATATGGCTGTAGAATCATTATATGGATATAATAATGATTTATGAGAATTTTTATGAAATTTTTGTAGCATTTTAAGGGTAAAATCTAAGTTTTTAGTCTCCAATGTTTTAATTTTCAGATATGCTATGTAAAACATTATTTTGGAGATGGGTTTTTAATTTCATAATTTTTCAAGTTATATTAAATATTTTATGAATTTCGTAAAGATGAAATTGAGTTATTTTTGAATTTTAGTTATTTAAAATAATTAAATGTGGATTTTGGCCCTAAAATTTTTATGTGAAAAGGAATATCATATATCTGATTTTTTTTTTATTTTTGGAGATTTTTCTCAAATGATTTTGAATTATTATGAATTTATTATGCAAAATAAGCATATAAATTTATAATTAACTAAGGGTATTAATTAATTTAAGTTCATAAGTGTTTTGGAACTTTAAAACAAATATGTAACAATTTTCTGAGAAGAAAATAGGTAAAGTGTTTCATTATCTAATAGGAAGTTGATAAAGAAAAAGATTTGGTGAAAAGTATTTGCTTTTATTGATAACAAATCAGTTTTCATATAAATTATGATAATGCCATGTCGTTGGAGTCGTCATCGAGCCCAATGCCTATGAGTGTTGATGTCAATGAGGTGGGAAGCATAGGATACCTACTTAGGTAGTTATGGAGTTATTTTCACTATGTCGAAGTGGACATCGGCAACAACCATCATTATGGCATCATATTCTTTGAAGTGATTAAAGCTCAAACCCGTGATCATTAATGTCAACGTCGACATCAATGCCACCTCATGTATTCACCATTGTTTTAAGGTGATGCCGCATATCAGTGTTTTGAACATTTTTGAAGTCATTAAATATAAAAGTTTATGTTTCCGCTTGTCTAAGTATCGACCCTATACTTTTGGTTGCATAATAGCCGAAGTGAGTTAAGTAAACTATTTTACAATGTCGTTGACGGTCTTGATGCCACTATTCATCAAAGTCGGCAAGGTCTTTTTTTTGGCTACGATGTCGTGCGTCATCATTACCGTGAATATTGGCGTCAACTTTGTTTTAAATAAGGTGGATAACCTATACTATATGTAAGTTAACAACATCATTATTGATAAGAGTTTTATATATAAAGCAGATTTAAGTTTTGTTTTTAACCTTGTGTAAAGATTCAACGAGATATAGTGCAGCAAGGTTGTCGCCTATCTTTTTACTAAGGGCGAAGAGCCTTTAGCTTTCTTCTTCGAGGTTGTAATTGCGGATACTGATACAATTTGAAGTATAAATTTCGACACTGTCATTGGGGAAACCAATGTAGATAAGCTTTGACATGCTAAATATTTTCACTTTGACGTTGATCTATATTAACCTAATAAGGGCGGCGAACCTATTATTTTATTACTTCGATTTTAAATATTGGGTATACCAATGCCATTTTGATTATAAATGTCGACACTTTCATTAGGGGTACCAAAGTAGATTAGTTTCGATAAACTAAATGTTTTATAAATGAGACTTTATCATTGGGGATACCAATGCATTTTCTTAAATGAGATCGACATTGATCATTTGGGGATACCAATGCATGTCTTTTTGAAATGTTATAAATTTAAGGAAGGATAACCTAATTGGGGACACTAATAGACATAGGTTAAATATGCGAGTAACATGAATCAAATTGTTAAATGATGAGTTTATAGTCATCCTAGGAAGGATATGAGATGGATAATCCACATCATTCCAAAGAGGGATAGTCTCTATGAGGATAATGGAGGGTTCATGGTCATCATAGGAAAACTATGGGATATGTGATGGATATTCCACATCATTGTAAATTAAATGGATATGTGTAACAAATAGTCCATGTAATTTAAACAATGGAACCATATGTGATGGGTAGTCAATGTGGTACGAGATGGATAATCCAATTAATAATTGCATATGGGATGGATAGTTCATATAACTATGAATATGATTAAATGTGAGATGGGTAGTCCACATAATTATAAGATGGATAGTCGGTTTAAATTATGATGATAGTCTTTTGAAATTAAGGTGAGTAATCTAATAAATTGGGATGTGTAATCCAGTACATGTTGCATAATCGTAAATGTTATTTTTGTTCTAGCCATTATGGTTGCAAGAGCACGGTATATGGTTAATTAATTTCAGTAAAGAAACTAGTGAGGGAAAAAACCGTTTCGCTCAATGGCATGGTCTTACTAGATATCTATTTGGTTCGAAATGGTAGGTTATTGTTCTTACCAGACTATTGATTGACCCGAAGTTTTTGTTTTTCCCCTTAAACTCTCGGGTACACATTTGAGTAGGTCGGGAGAAAGAGCTTTGGGGTTCTAGTTAGATGAATAAGCTTACGAAGACATGCAAGAGACAATATTGCTATTAGGAGCTTTATCTATTTCCACTGAGTACTTTGGTTTTGTCTATTGGGATGTAATAGCAATGTTGTATAATTGCCAAGTATTCGACTCTGATCAACCAAGGGCGCATCTTCATATGTCACTCTTGGAGTATTTTGTATAGTTATATTTTCTTTGAATGTGGGTTTGCGAATGAGATTATGTAATGAATACGAAATCATATTTTAGAATGGAATGTAAAATTTATTTCTGAATTGTATTTGAAGTTTTTTCATGTTCATGTGCTTCTGATTATTGATATTATTAACATAGCCGCATTCAGCATCTGTAGCGATTAGTTTTGAGCCTCGGAATAGAGATGTTACAACCTGCGTTTGGTCGAATTCACTTACAATAATAGTAGTCAAGCAAGATTGGTATGGCATTCTATGAAGCGCTTTATGGGAGGTCGTGCAAATCGCTAAATTATTGGTGGGAAACCACTGACAAAATCCACTCAGACCATATTTAATTCATGAAAATTTGGAAAAGGTAGAATTGATTACATAGCGTATGAAGGCAGCATAAGACGTCTAGAAATCCTATTGTGGCTAAGAGAAGAAAGAAATTAGAGTTCAAGTTTGGGGATATGGTGTTTGTTAAAGTTTCTCCTCTTCGGAAAGTTGTGAGATTTGGAAGATCGGGGAAGTTGGCACCATGGTTTGTTGGACCTTTTTGAATTTTGGAAAGAATAGGAAAACTTGCTTACTGCGTGGAGCTACTTGATAAATTGGCAGGAATCTATGATGTTTTTAACATTTCATACTTAACGAAATGCCTTCATAGCACAACCACTACAAGCACCGTGGTAGAGTCTGATCAATTAGGAAATATTAAGACAGAGCTGACAACATCCCGCGCCACCACACACATTGTGGAGCATGGAAATAAGAAGCTCTGGAACAACGAAATTAGGCTGGTTCAAGTACAGTAGGGAGACAACAAAGCAGAAAGCACATTGGAAACTGAAGAGAAGATGAGGACTTCTTATCCAGAGCTTTTCACTGGTTAACTTTTCTCTTCAAATTTAGATTTTGGTTGCATCGTGGTTGCTAGATTAGATGATAGAAGATGGTTACTACACTCTCCACTATCACTTTTTGCACTCATATAGAAATTTTATGCATGTTTAGGATGTTTTGCATACATACTTATACATCACATCATGCACTCATACTAGGATTGAGCTCACCTATAGTATGTTTGCACACATAATCACATTGCACTTTTGATTGAGTAGATGGATATGTGGATAACTTGGTTGCACAACATGAATGCTTTTGCATGTTACGCTAACTTCCCCTTGAAAGATTTCGAGGATAAAATCCTTTTTAGGAAGGAGAATGTAACATCCCGTAAAAATTAATAAGAAATAATAAGTTTAATTAATTAAATAGATAAGATAAGGCTAAAAATGGAAATTTGTAAAAGTCATAGTTCGACCATGGAAGTTGTTTTATTGCATTTATGGTGATTTTCTGATCAATTTCCATATATGATATTTTGAAAACGGAGCTCAAACGGAAAATTTACGTACATTTGAAGTTTTTGGATTTAAAATAATTTAAATATAATTCAAAATCAAACTAATAGTTTATTTTAAAATTTGAAATTTGAAAATTAACAGTAGTTGGACTTGGGGATTAAGTAAACGTTAAATATAACGTTAAAGTTAAAAGGTTAAATGAGGAATTAAATAAAACTCAATGGTACATAATCAAAACGTTACCAAAATAGGACCATCGGTCGACTACCTACATGGGCCTAGCAATCGACTAGTAGTGAATGGGCGGTCGGCCAGTCCTTGTGTATGGTAGCTAGAGTTTTGTGTAAATGAACATACCAGAACCATCAGATTTAAGTTTGAATCTCAATATTTTATATATTAAAATAATGGAATTGTGTAACTATTGCAATTTAATGTTTTACAACATATTCCACTTCTTATTATTTTTTCTTTGGATCCGTTTAAAGGTTTTGAAAAGAATAAATTAAGAAATGGTGTGTAAGATACAGACTCTTTTGTTTGTAGCTTGCACCGCTTATTTCCGTAATTTAGATAGAAATTCCTTTTTTTTCAATTTTATACAAAGAAGTTGAACAGAACGTAAAAGTATTTGAATTGTAAATTTTTATTAATGATTGTTTCGGTATAAAATAGGTCAATTATGGATTTTATTTTATACAAGTCTATTGGTTGAATTATGATATTGGATATATGGTATATGTGTTGATATGGAATGAACTTGTATAAATTTAAAGTTATGACATTTAAACATCATTTTAGGGTGCAATATTCGCACACTTATGCTAAACATGTGTGCGTTTTAGTGTAAATAATGTATAATTATAACATATTAGTTATGTAGTTAATATAATATTAATTATTATTAAATCCCATTTAGGAAAGTAATTAATTGTAAAAGAAAAATAAGAAATTTTCTTATAAGGCCTTGATATGAATTGTGGTGGGATGTGGGATAATATATTAGGAGAGTATTCTAGATTATGACTAGGTTATAGGGATGTGAGATTAGTTAGAAGCACAATGAAGTCTACCCAGATAATATGGCTACAAGTATTATGACTTTGGGGCTAATGTGAGGCATCTCCTGTAATAAGTAACCATGGAGGACACGAGGTTAGTCCCAATTCTATAACGTAAACATGCCCAGTTAATCTGGCTATCAGTACCTATGAATAGTCGAACTAATGTGAGATGTCATAGTTGGGTTAGGAATCATAATACGAAGGACCTGCTTTGAGGATTGAAGGTAGTAAGTGGCTAGTTGAGGGTTCGCCTCATCCTAACATATGAAGTATTAAATGGTCAGGAATAATGGTTGGGCACGATTGAGGACATCTCGAGGAGGGTCCGCTTTAGGGTTGAAGTAGTAAGTAGCCTGAAGAGATTCTATGCAATGTCAGCTAGATAGAAATGAAAAGGGGTCCGCTTTGTGATAGGCAGTAAATGACAGGGGCCTCCCTTATATAAGGTATTAAATGGACAGAGTCTGCCTAGTTCCCATTAAAAAGGTATTAAGTGGCTTGTGTTTATCTTTTGCATTGTTATGACATTATTGGCGATGATATAGGCTATTAAGTTGGACTGAGAAAGCCTTAGGGTTTATTGTTGAAAACTTATAATATGGTTAGGATACGTACGACATATTCTTTTTTAAATTATACTGCCCAAGTACTATTATAGAAAGGCTTGAGATTTTATTCATCATACATTATTGTTCTGACTCCCTCCTCATTACAACACAGACAAGAGATGTTGATGTAGATTTTCAAAGGCGGTGGCAGTGGCGGAGTCGTAGACTTGTGGTAGTTATTTAGCTATTTGTGTTATTTTTTTATTTTAGATGTACCTATTGAAACATGATGTATTTTCAAATATTGTACCATAGATATTCCATTAATTGTTGTTTCATTTTTAATAGTTTGAACTTTGATAAAAATGGGTATTATTTTGTTATTTTATTTTATACCTTCCGCTTAAATAACTCTATGTTTTGTTCTTTATACCAACCAATAGCAACTTTGGAACGAGTCTAAGTTTCAATGGGCCTTTTCTGGTTTGGAAATTAAGCTCGTTCAAGACGGGTTGTTACAATTCCACCTTTAATTTATACATTCGTATTATATAAGTTTCAATTGTCATATTACTATTATATTTTAACTAACTTATATAATAATCTTATGTATCACATTATATTAATTAAATGTTATTTAATTAATTTTAATTAAATAACTATTTAATTAGTTATATATTATTCCAGTATAACATTTATATTGAATAATGTATATACTATAACCTTTGTAGTATAACACATATCTTATATACGTGTATTTTTATTTTATTAATTAACCTTTAATTAATTTATTCAATTAGTTAACCTTTAATTAATTTAATTAACTAAATAACCTTTTACTAATTTATTTAATTAAATTATATTAATTTCGAAAATTTACTTTATATACATACATGTATACTTATATTATCTTAAACACTTTAAAATAACATAACATATACCAATATATATATATATATAATATGTATATAAGTATTAATTATCCTACTTAACTAATTCATTTTATTAATCTTATTAATAAATTTTAAATTTTGAAATTAGTATTTACATATTTTCAAACTTTTTAAAAATATCATTATCTTGTATTATAACTTTTATCATGAACATGTTTTTATTTTAAATTTAACTTTTAAATTTAAATTTTTTTTATTTTCAAAACAATTTTGAAAACTAGCCCAAGGCCCAATTACAATTGGGCCTTTTCTATTACGAGCAACCTTTGGGCTCACTTCACCTTTTAGGTTAGGCCGGTAACCAAGTAGGACATAGTACTTGATTACCCAATTCCAATCCTAGATAATACCTTTCTAGATATCGTACTAAGTGGGAATACTTAATTGGTTAGCCCTAACATGACTAATTTGGTCCATTTAAGTTACTGGACTTTAATAATATTTTATTACTGGGCCAGCCCATAGCGGCAGTAATGAGTGAATTTAAAAAAAAATCCATTTTGGATCGTTATTAGGCTTATGTAGTCTAAATATATATTAGATCCAATCTAATTTAATTTTAAATAAAATCTTATTTTGTTTAAATTGTTAAAATGGATATTTAAATATAACTAGAATTTATAGGTATTATAATTGATGTATCAAATAAATTCATTTATGTGAAGTGTAAGTGTAGTATATAAGTTGTGTGTGCATTGTAAATGAAACATCTATAAATGAATTTAGCGAAAGAAACCTTTCATTTCTCTCTCTTACCCTATCCAATTAATAAAGAGAAGATATGGTAGTATATGAAGAGAGAGAAACCTTTCGTTTCTCTCTCTCTTTTTAATTATAATGATTAATATATTAAATACATTTATAACTTATGAACCAAATTTATACATGCCTTTGTTGTTCAACATTTTTATTAATGAAATATATGCATATATTCATAATAATTATCGATGCATGCATCCATGCATACACACACACACATGTGTGTGTGCGCGCGCATGTGTGTAAAGTGAAAACCTATTAGTTGTTTTAAATAATTTGAAATCCAAAATTAACATTAACAGGAATGATTTCAACTAAAGAAATGTTTGATAACAAAAGGTTACATTATAACACAAAATCCTCTTGCAAATTTGAATTAAAATAAACATTTATATTTCCATATACATGATTATTATAATTCAATAATTTAGATCTAAACAACATATATTTGCAAACATTATAGCATATGATATGTGAATATGTACGCATTTGTACAAAAGTTTTAATTTCAAAGTTAACATAAACTTTTAATTAAGGAATGCAACAATATTTTTGATTGTACATTTGACTTTAAATACAGAAAACTACAAAGAATTATAATTTGCACTAAAATCCATTCATTAAAGTTTCCTTTTTTCTTTTAAACAAGGATTGAAACAATTATATTCAACTGTTTACCATATGAAATTAAAAATTAATTTCAAATAGCAGATAATTTAACATATAGAATTCATTGCATTTAAGTATGTAAATGTTATACAAACATATTAAAAAAACTCATTTAAAATTAGCTTTCAATATCACAAATTTCCAAAACAAAATAAAAAATTTGGACAAAATAGGCATGTGTAAATTTGTGATAAGAATTTAAAAATATAAATAATACAGAGAATAAAGGAAAGTTATCAAAAGTAAGATGGGATTCAAAATACATCAATTTATCATGAGAATAAATTAAAGGGAGATGATGAACAAACATATATCTAAATCAAAACAACATAATAAACACGTTTTAATCAAAACATGCATAAGGGAGATTTAATTTACATGTGCTAAAATGAATAATTAAAACATGAGGTGAATTATAAAAAAAATCTAATTAATCATAAAAATACATAGGTGAACTTAAATTAAAGAAACTACCTTTGGATGTAGCCAATAAATATCATAGCTTGAACAATGATCAAAGCTCCTTGATTCAGAAATCAGCCTATAGATTTTGCAATGATCAAGAGGGATAAACCACTTTTAGCGAACTAATTTGATTTGGGAATTTTTGAAGCCATGGAAGCTCATATAATTTCAAACATTAGAGAGTAAGGAGAGAACCAAAAAAGTTACATAAAGGAATGAATACTAAAAGGTTGTGAAAAGAATGTAATAAAGAAGGCAATCAATGCCAATTAAAGAGAGACTTTTTTCTTTATATTATTCTTCGCCTTTTATTAATTTTTTTGAAAATTTATCCTCACTCTCTTATATGGCTGGCAAAACATGAAGGAATTATGGGCCTTAAGTGATCCTAAACCCACTTAGCATTTATTTTATTTAAATTCAATTTAAACGATCTATCAATATCGTATATCGATACGTGCATTTATAACCCTTATTTACGCACTTTATTAAATTCTGACGGTATATAAACAAATAAAATAAAATTTAATAATCAATATTTCAAAAATATTAATTGATTTGGTTTATTTACAATGATAATAAATTAATTTAATCGAGTGGTTTATTCAGAGTATTCATTATTATAATTGTGCGACTCAAAGATGTAAATTCATTCAACGATTAATATTGAACAATTTGAATATTAACATTCACACGTCGCCTTAGCTAGTGGTGTAACATTTTGGTTCGGTTTATTTCTTACACATCTTTTGGTAAAATCCAATTTTACTTATTTTAGTGTTACCTAGCAGCGAAAATCATTTACACCAATTCTCTTCGTCAAAACTATCACTTTTGACTTATCAAATTTGGTAATGGTCTAAATTGCAATATTGTCCATATATAACTTTATAGTACAAACACAAAGTCATTGGTTTAATAATAAAAATTATTATTAACTGAACCGCTCTAGCCAAAGACTATGACTTTGAGTTGACTTTAGCTGACAGTGATACTAACCTCATATAACCAAGGAGATGAATCCACTCTTGAATAGTGTTTCACTTCTAATGTTTCCACTCGACCCAACTATAGTCGTTTGATGGACGATGTGCCATGCTTTATATAACAACATGATTTTTAACCACCTTGATTAGCAATTATTAATTAAGTAAACTGGATTCAAATTGAGTTTAAATTGAGAAATAAGGTTAATAATAAATGTTTGTGTAAATTTGAGAGTGTGATCTTTTTAAAGATTAATGTGGAAAATTTTGAAGTGTTTTAACTTATTTATAAAGGGTAAATAAGTTAGAGAATGATTTGAATTAATAAAATGTGTATTTTCCTTAATATTGGTTCTTAGTGAAAATAATTGATAATGATGGGGTTTTTGTGCAAAATTCTCGATGAGAACTCGAGTAAAAATCTTATTTATGTTTTAAAAGTGATTTATGATTTTTATTTTTGAAGAAAGAATAATTTGGACGATTAAAATCCATTTTTGATATGTTTTGCAATTTAGTAAAAAACATGAAAAGGTCAATTTTCAGTAAATCATTTGAAGGGTCAAATGATCTCGGAAATTAGTAATTTTTAGTTCATTAGAAAGATTAGTTGACGAAATTATTTTTAATGTATTCACATAAATTTTTATGTGTCTTAATCTAAGAGATAATTAATATTGAAGTTAAGTTAAAATTTGTTTTGTGCTAAATCTAATACATGTTTTAATTATTTAATTTAAGGGTTTGGGCTTTGGGAATTGGTTCAGCCCATTTAGGACTTAGGAAAATTAGCTAACGAAGGAGAAATCATTCTCTTGTACGTTTAGTAAACAAACTACAGAAACTATTTCTCAAATCAAAAGCTCAAGAACTAAAACCTAAAATGCAAGCAAATTGCAAGTTTTAAAATCAAATAAATTGCAATCAAATCCAGTAAAATCAAGGTTTTGAATTGGAAAATTTGAGTTGTAGCTTGAAGATGAAAGCAAATTAGAGTAATAGCAAGGCTTTAAGGTGAGTTTACCTCACCACTATGTCTATATGTCATTGTTTAAAGCTCAAAACTTGCTGCTACAACTGAGAATAACTTGCATATTCTATGAATTGAGAAATTAGTTGTAGGAATTGCTTGCATGTTGTTGATTTCACGATATAGAATTAGTAAAATAGAAATCTGGATTGAAAAATGCAGGTCAGTAATAAATTCATAACTAATTCTGGAAAAATCGAAAAATTCCAAAATTTGGATATGTTATTCCCAACACATATACCTACCAACTCTAAAATTTTCATAGGAAAATATTGCATTTTGATGTGCCAAATCCTCTCTGTATTGAAGGTGAAATCGCAGGAATTTTCGGTGTGGTTGGTTGCAAGTTTAAGATGAGTTTTTTATACTCACAAATCTATATCTAAAGTTATTAAAATTGTACTGCTACTTGAATTCAAGTGCTATAAGTACGAATTGAATCATTGAATTGAATTTCTATGATTTCATATTGATTTAAAGTATTGCATCTTAGAAACAAAGAGGATAGCTAAAATAATTTGTTTAGAGAGTGTGATGTAGTAAAACAGCAATAACTTGCACTTCGCAAATCCTTTTGAGGTCAATCTTTTTAATTCAGAAAAAAGATTCAATGACAAACAATTTTCCTTTTGATCACTTTTTGATATTTTTCAAGTTAAATGACCTAAAACGGATATGAACACAGAATCATAGTTCTGTCTTTAAACGAATTTCCTGAGTTTATACCTAAAATTGAAATGGCCATATCTTAGTGTTAAGTTATCCAGATTAGCTTTTTGTGGAATAAAGTTCATTCAATTATCTACATGTTCTCTTTTAAATACTTTTCTAAATTCTGCTGTTTACGGGGTGGAAATTGAGTTTGAAACTGTCATACACAGCCCTACTCTACAAAATTTTCTTAGTTGAAACCTGATATTTGAATCCCCGTAACTTTTGATTGGTAAACTGAAATTGAGTGATGTATTTTTTAGTAGAAAGGTATTTTTATAAGAAACAACTTTTATGTTTGTCACTTTTTATTAATATGCAATTTACTAGAAGTAATTTTGGTTTGTAGAAGAGATAACCTCTTTGTCTTGTGTTTTAATCGTAACTTTGTAACATAGAAATTGTTTTGGCCACAACTTATTCGTTTCTTTTCGATATATGATAATTCTTGAAGTTTTGGAAAGTTTAGACTCTGTGCTACAGCTTTTATGTTTTATGTTTTATCAAATTCTAGGTTCTAAATGGTCTAACTGGCTCTTTAAGCCGCAGCCCTGTCGTTATTTTAATTGCTCAGAGTTTTGTAATTTTAGACCTGAGAATTGAAATTGCCATAACTTTTGACTTGTAACTCCAAATTAGGTGATTCCTTTTCTGACTTTGATCTAAGACAATGCGCTTAAACTTTTATGTTTTGAGTTTTATCAGATTTTATGATTTAAAGGGTCTGATTTGCTTTTTAAACCTCAGCCCTGTCGATTTTCAGAGTTTTGTAGTTGTGTGTCCTGATAATGAAATTGCCATAACTTCTGATTCGTATGTCCGAATTAGGTGATTCATTTTCTGACTTCGAGCTATGGCAATCATCTTCAACTTTTATTTTTTCTATTTTATCATAATTGGGTTTTAAAAGGGGCAAATTGGCTAAATAAGCTGCAGTCCTGAGTTCTATTGCTAAGTTTTGTGCGATTTTAATTGATGTTTCTTGACCATTTCTTTATGAATTTAGAAATTAAGTATTAATGAATTTATGGATTTTCATGAGTATTTGGTGTAAGAGTTTTGGATTGAATTTCTCTTGAATTCACTGTTTTCATGCACGTGATTTGGAAACGATTTTCTTGAGTAAATTTTCGATTAAAAACTAGTTTTGAATTAATATTTTTCTAAATCGATTTCTATTAGAAACAATATTTTTCTAAAGCATATTTTATGTATTTATAAACATAGATTTCTCAATAATAAAGAGATTTTGAAGAAAAGAATTTTTATAATGTTTCGAAAATAGTTTTAAAAACTAGTTTTCTCAAAGCAAAGTATTTTCTATATAAAATACACATTTTTGCACTCTTTGAGCATATGAGAAAGAAAATTAAATGATTTAGTAAAACATGTGGTATGGGATACATTCGTTTACTTTTCAGTTAATTCCAGACTTGTTCGTTCGAAGCTACACATTCATTGACCTTCGGGTTGTATATGCCGATGATATGATGTAATTATTGTGATTTAAATGATTTTGTTTTCTAGTGTGGCATTGACTAACAGTTAGTAAACCATTAAGTGAGAACATGTGGTATGGGACGCACCGTTGTCACTTTTCGGGTTACTATATGGAAGTTGGTGACACATTCTGATGGTGGTGATGTCGGTACTAGGCTGGTGGGTCAAACATTGACTGGTGGGTTAAACATTCGACTGGTGGGTCGATTAAAAGTCTGGTAGGACTTTATTTAGACTCGTGGGTCTATTATAGTAGTCGGAAGGCTTCGGCCATTTGTTAAAAAGCATGCGACGGTGATATGGATCCATTTTTTATTATATATTTTGGTGATTTTTAAATGTTTTCACCTTTTACTTGGTGTTGATGTTATACATAGCCTTAGTGCTATACGGTGATTTTATATACAAGGTGATTACATTTACGGTGTTTTGAACTCTTATACGAGTTCTATATGGTGTTTTAGTGATTTTCATCTTGGCGTTTATTGGTGTTATGATTTTCTATTGCTTAACCTTAACAAGTAAGCGAAATTGGTGTTGATGAAAATAGATGTTGTTATATACTACATGAGATTTATGTGTTTTGAACTCTTAACCGAGTTCTATGGGTAATGAGATTTCTGTGGTTTTCTTTTGAGATTTTATATGATTTTATCAAAATTTATATTACGAGTAACCTTCTAAGAAGGAAACATCAGCATTAAGCAGGTGTCATTCATGAGTTAATCCTTGTGATAATTCAGTGTTTTCCATCACTTGGAATCTGAATAAATCTGAGTTTATATCATTCCTTTTGATTAAAGGAATGTTTCCTTATGAGAAATTATAACCCATTTATCATCTACTAATCTGTTTATTTAAGCTAGACTGACCCGTGTATTTTTATATACTCGGGTCAGACCGAGTTATTTTAGGTTAGTCATCTGCTGTTGGTTACTGCTTAGTTGCTTCTGCATTGGATTATCTACTAATGGTCTTCTGTATAGTTTTGTGGTCTTACTGTAAACTTTGATTTGTACTTATTCGTTTTGACTCGATGTATTTTATTGTGGTTTATGTACCACTTCTGTTGTATCACTATGTAGTATACTATGCTGTATCTGTGTATGTATATATATGTTTGACTGTTGTTCTGTGATCTGTTATATTTATTGTTGTTATATTTTGTTTTGATAGATCTGTTAGCTACCATAGTTTTTATTAAGAATTTATTGGGTATGTCGATCCAGTTGAGAAAGATAAAAAGAAAAAAAAATTAGAGCACCCAATCGACGTATTCAATAAATGTTTAAGACAAAGCTTACGGATGGTCGCTCCTAAACATCGCTATTCTCTGCACTAGCAGACAGTATTGAAGATCAACGGTATTTTCAAGGCAAGAGAACCGTGTAATTCTATCATATCGATATTTTCTATTTGACCTTAGTTATATTAACTAATAGAAACTATTGAGTGAATCATCCAATTGGTTATCCAATAACTATTAACATGTATCCCCTTGGTGCTTCCAACAGTCATGAGTAATACACTATCCAACATTTGGAAGCGTTACGTACTCTAGTCTCAACGATGTATCGATATCCAATCTTGATGCATCTTGATAAGGAATATTTAAAACAGTATGTTTAATTTCATTGTATAAATTACTCATGGTTAATACACCTTGTAACTATCATCACAAAATATACCTATAACGACCTGCCTCTTTGACCCTTTGAAATTTACAAAAAAAACCATGATATTCTCGTGCCGGATATCTAAGTGTCGGCAAGACAGATTGTTGGGGCAATAGAAATATAAGACAAAACAAAATCTCACATCGTGATAAGAAGATCTATAATATATACAAGATCTTTACAAAAATAAATCATCTTCATTATACATACATAACACAAATGAGAGTACACTAACCTATTTTCGGCCCTGGACAGTTATAACAACCTATCCTTACAATTGCTGATAAATAGAGACATAATCAAGAATAACAAAACAGCAGAAGAATATAAGATACGTGAATATGCCTCGGAGGATCCAGCTCATCTCCTGAAGACTCCAAAGCATCCAGTTAAATCTAGAAAATATACTCAAGCTGACCTGAGCCCTATAGGAAAACAATGCCCGGGTCAGTTTGGTAAAACCCGCGTGAGAACTAAAATCACTAGGAATTTTATTTATTTAACCTATAAAACCTTTTAAAATCAAAGGTATCTCATAAGACCATGCCGCACAAAAACACAGACAGATTTTTACCTTACGATAACCAAAACATTTTCTATAGAAAATCCACTGATATTATAATAACGTCTAGTATCCAAATACATATTAATCATAGTCGAAATTGTTACATTATTAAATTCTAGCATAATAGGTATATAATCAAGTCTGAAGGCTCATATTGGAAAATGGATTCCAATTATGAAAGGGTAAGAGTCCACCCGTCGAATCCATACACCTCTAGATAAAATGTACGGGAGGCCACGACCCATTGCACCTCAGCTACTCAGGTTCGTCCCTAACCCTTACCGGATAGCATCAAATATGATCACCCCATTGTTGATAAACAACCATAGTGGGCCCCGAAGCATACATAAATATTGACTTTAGATATGGGATGATCATACCCTAATGGGAGTGACTCACATAGCCTTGCACATGTCCCTGCTTTAGTCTTTTCCCTGGTTAATGAGGCTTGAGGCTATGACAACCTTTTTATATAGCACAACATCTTGGAATGCTAACACTGCCATCCAGGTCGGAATGCAATGCCAGCATTCATCCATACAAGTTTGTTCTTGGTATGAACAAATCTGAAGGCGCTATCCCTACTATATCAATTTTAGAATCACCCTCACGATTAGTAGCAAGTAACCCTTGCACTTCAAAAGCTCTGTCTTCAATCATCTTCAAGATGTCTTCTGTACGAAATGCTTGAGTCGGATCAAAGTGGTTTTTGGATAGTTTATACTTATTTGATCTAGGTCCCTTCAAAAAAACATTCGATAGTTTCAGGAAACTCAACCATGGTTTTTTAAAGAAATAATCAGATAATACATGGGAGTAGGGACATTCCCTAACCATTTAAGTGGACGGATATCTCTATAGTTTACCCTAGGGGAATAAAACAAGATTTATATGCACAGTACAACATCATCGAAGATGACTGTGCCATATAACTCACATGTTTCTCCTAGGTATTTCTAGAGTTATATTTTGGTCCAGATTTGATAGTCGGTTATTTAACTACCAAATAAACAACAAGCAACAATTCAGAGATTAAATTACCCATAGCAACTACTAAGCTTCAAAATA
Organism: Allium fistulosum; assembly: GCA_030737815.1. Classification (NCBI taxonomy): domain Eukaryota; kingdom Viridiplantae; phylum Streptophyta; class Magnoliopsida; order Asparagales; family Amaryllidaceae; genus Allium; species Allium fistulosum. The sequence continues at coordinate 788,328,703 of CM060902.1, read as the reverse complement.
AATCTTTCATTTATTTAAATATCTTTCCAAAATATACATATGCTTATCGCACATGCATAAGTATATTCACAAAACATTGTGAACGATTTTTTATTTCAAAATCATATTAAAAGAATCAAAACAAATTTTATTTAAATTAGAGATAAGGATAACCCCAAACACTATTCTTTCGGTGTTTGGCATGCAATGGAAGTTCCACACCTCCAATATTAAGAAGGTCGGTTAAGGGAACCCCATCTCAAATTGTTTTATAATTTATTTTCAATAAATTCTTTCAATAAATCTCTTCCATTTAAGAAATCTCCTTTACTTAAATTCCAAACCAATTTATAAAACAATTTATAAATCTCCAAGTTTATTTATAAAACTCTTTTATAAATATCAAAATCATTTATAAAACTCTTTCCCAATTTTCAAGATCTCTTTTCAATTTATAAAACTCCTATTATAAACTTTCCTTATTTAAAACATAACTTCTTTAATAAACTAATCAATAAAGTTACTTTGATAAGCAAATCCATCATTTAAAACGTCCTTTTAAAAACTAAGTAATTATTTAAACATTCTTCGTTTAATTATCTTTAAACCTCATTCATAATAATAACTTTTAGAATATCATTAATAATATATTAAATTAACTTTAAACAATATTATTATACTAACAATTTAACTTCAAAACAATATTAATATAATAATCGATTAACTTCAAAACATTATCAATATAGAAATTAATTAAACTTTAAATAATATAAATGTAGTAATTAATTATCTTTTAAATATTATTAATATGATAATTATTAAGCCTTTAAATATAATCAAAAATCTTAAACCAGTATAATAAATAACTTAATTAATAATTAATTATAATTAAACATTTTAAAATAATAATTAAATATCTTTAAAACAATGATAAAACATTCTTAAATAATTTTAAGAAATTACTTTAAAGAATCATATTAATAAAATATTCAACTTTAAATCATTATTAAAATAATAATTAACTTTCTTTAAAACATTATATATACGAGTACATATGCACGCCCGGGTGGGCCTGCATTTCACCACAATGTGCATGCATTTTTATTTGTACCTGTGAAAGTAGATTTGATAGTAGCATCCCCACATTTGAATGCCGCCTAGGCAGAAACCGCTATTTTTTTTGTTCTAACTGCAATAACTTCTTCATACTAACTCGGAATCAGGCAAAACTTCGACCGATGAATTCCTATCTAAATTACAGACAATATGGTACACTCAGATACTTCATCTTGTGAACGCACATTGTAGTTCTCCAAGGGGACTGACAGTTTACTTAGAAAATAACATGGCACAACATCCTCATATTTGAACTCCGCCTAGTGCAGAAGCCGCTATTTTTTTATTCAGACTGCTATATTTTCTTCATACTAACTTGGAATCCGCCGAGACTTCGACAGATTAACTCCCACCTAAATTACGGACAATATGGAACACTCGGATACTTCATCTTCTGAACGCACACTGTAGTTCTCCATGGGCACCGACAATTGTACTTAGAAAATAACAGGCTAACACATCCCCATATTTCAACTCCGCCTAGTGCAGAAGCCGCTATTTTTTTTGTTCAGACTACAATATTTTCTTCATACTAACTCGGAATCCGGCGAGACTTCGACCGATTAACTCCCACCTAAATTAAAGACAATATGAAACACACGGATACTTCATATTGTGAACGTACACTATAGCTCTCCATGGGGACTGACAGTTGTACTTGGAAAATAACAGGCTATCTTCCCATATTTGAATACTATTTCTCTATAAGATGTAAAAGGGTATATTTGGAATTTCAAAAAGACACTGAGTAAATCTATTCAATGAATTATCTTTATTAGTAGTAAAGATAAAGATAGAGTGAACGATTTTCATTATTATAATGAGGGGTATTTCTGATATTTCAAAAAGACACGGTTGAATTCCTATTCAAGGAATTCTCATTATTAGTAGTAAAGGTAAAGATGTGATGTTGACATAACAATCCATGGGGACTGACAGTTGTACTTAGAAAATAACAGGCTACCACATCCCCATAGTTGAACTCCGCCTAGTGCAGAAGCCGCTATTTTTTTTGTTCAGACTGCAATATTTTCTTCATACTAACTCGGAATCCGGCGAGACTTCGACCGATTAACTCCCACCTAAATTACGGACAATATGGAACACTCGGATACTTCATCTTGTGAACGCACTCTCCATGGGAACTATCAATTGTACTTAGAAAATAACAGGATACCACATCCCCATATTTGAACTCCGCCTAGTGCAGAAGCCGCTATTTTTTTTGTTCAGACTGCAATATTTTCTTCATACTAACTCGGAATCCGACGAGACTTCGACCGATTACCTCCCACCTAAATTACGGACAATATGAAACACTCGGATACTTCATCTTGTGAACGCACACTGTAGCTCTCCATGGGGACTGACAGTTGTACATAGAAAATAACAGGATACCACATCCCCATATTTGAACTCCGCCTAGTGCAGAAGCCGCTATTTTTTTTGTTCAGACTGCAATATTTTCTTCATACTAACTCGGAATCCGGCGAGACTTCGACCGATTACCTCCCACCTAAATTACGGACAATATGAAACACTCGGATACTTCATCTTGTGAACGTACACTGTAGCTCTCCATGGGGACTGACAGTTGTACTTAGAAAATAACAGGCTATCTTCCCATATTTGAATACTATTTCTTTATAAGATGTAAAAGGGTATATTTGGAATTTCAAAAAGACACTGAGTAAATCTATTCAATGAATTCTCTTTATTAGTAGTAAAGATAAAGATAGAGTGAATGATTTTCATTATTATAATGAAGGGTATTTCTGATATTTCAAAAAGACACGGTTGAATTCCTATTCAAGGAATTCTCATTATTAGTAGTAAAGATAAAGATGTGATGTTGACATAACAATCCATGGGGACTGACAGTTGTACTTAGAAAATAACAGGCTACCACATCCCCATATTTGAACTCCGCCTAGTGCAGAAGCCGCTATTTTTTTTGTTCAGACTGCAATATTTTCTTCATACTAACTCGGAATCCGGCGAGACTTCGACCGATTAACTCCCACCTAAATTACGGACAATATGGAACACTCGGATACTTCATCTTGTGAACGCACACTGTAGCTCTCCATGGGAACTATCAATTGTACTTAGAAAATAACAGGATACCACATCCCCATATTTGAACTCCGCCTAGTGCAGAAGCCGCTATTTTTTTTGTTCAGACTGCAATATTTTCTTCATACTAACTCGGAATCCGGCGAGACTTCGACCGATTACCTCCCACCTAAATTACGGACAATATGAAACACTCGGATACTTCATCTTGTGAACGCACACTGTAGCTCTCCATGGGGACTGACAGTTGTACTTAGAAAATAATAGGCTAACACATCCCCATATTTGAACTCCGCCTAGTGCAGAAGCCGCTATTTTTTTTGTTCAGACTGCAATATTTTCTTCATACTAACTCGGAATCCGGCGAGACTTCGACCGATTACCTCCCACCTAAATTACGGACAATATGAAATACTCGGATACTTCATCTTGTGAACGTACACTGTAGCTCTCCATGGGGACTGACAGTTGTACTTAGAAAATAACAGGCTATCTTCCCATATTTGAATACTATTTCTCTATAAGATGTAAAAAGGTATATTTGGAATTTCAAAAAGACACTGAGTAAATCTATTCAATGAATTCTCTTTATTAGTAGTAAAGATATATATATATATATAATAATTACCTTTAAAATCTTATTAATAAATAATAGTCATCTTTAAAATAACATTGATTCCATAATTAACCTTTCAAATTTAGAAAAAGGCTTAGTGACCATTATGGTACTTAAAAAAGTTACCATTTCATTCAATTTAACTTTCTAAGTTTAATTACTGAAATTTACATAATCAGCATCTATGTAAATATATTCAACACTTAACTATCACCTGTTAACACATCAACTATTCAATAATGATTAATTGGCATATCAATTCACAACGTATAATTAGATATCCAAATATATTATATTCAGTTAATTATAGCAGAATGATGATTTATTCTGCTAAACAGGTATCCAATTAATTTAATTGGCAGAACAGTGTTTTTTTCACAAAACAGATGTCCAAATTACTCTATTCAAATTACTTTATCAGAATGGTGTTTATTTGGCCAAATAGATAACAGTCATGAAGTATAATTAATTAAACTACATAATTATTAAAATTGAAGTAATTATTACTAATCAGTATTTTTTATCATTAAATGATACTACACCAAAACTAACCATGAGTTGTATTAAAGCATTGTGCTCGTCAATACAAACCCAATTCAAAAATCCACGGGTTAATCGGATTTGAAATGAGCGAGATAACACATTTTGAACACAACATTATTTATAAAATTTAAATAGCTAAATTGTAAATATTACCCTCACCCAAAATATCCAGGCCCAAGCCCATCAAGCACAATAGACCCAAGACCCGCTCCTACACCATCTTCTCCCCAAAACCACATTCCTCCATTCTTGAACATCAACGTGCATGACCTATGCACGTGCATGAGCAACGTCGGCCACCAACGTCCAATCCAAAGCCACGCGCGTTCTCGCCTCGCCTTGCTCAACTCATCAGCACCTCCCCTACGCCTCCACCCCCAGGATCAAAATCCGACCATCAAAGCTCTATCAAACTTTTGTTCCAGGTCCGATCATCCATCACCGACCACTGCGTCGTCCACCTACGGCCACCAACACCACCACTATTCTACTCCCCATTCTCTGACGAACCTCATAGCCACCCCGCGATACACTTCGGTCGCCCCTTCACCTCCAGCAACCTAAAAATCGAACCCCATAACCAATGGCAACTAAAACCTAGTTCTACCTAGGTCGGTCAACTCTGACCTCCAGAGGTCCTACGACCTTACCTAGCACCTCTGCCATCACTTGAACCTGCTTCCAACCAAGCCACTCCACCTCCGATCATCCCTGCCGCCAGAAAACCCAAGTTCATCCAATTCCGATCAACTCTCCTCCAAGGCTAGTTCCCAAGTCCAAAAATCATCTGAACCATCTTAAAATTCATGAATCAACGATACGAACACGATTATACAACCCATTCATCAAATTATGATTATTTAAAGTATCGCCTTTTTGCTTGTTTACTATAGAAAGTCGATTTCTGATGCCATAGTTGACGAAACGTCTAACCGACATTTAAAAAAATTAATATAGGCCTAGGTGAACATGTAGTTGACAGCTCAAGCTAATACTCTATTATTTAGGAGATATTGATTTTTAAATCTTGAAGAGGAAGGATTTAACATGATTTCAAAAGACAGTAAACAAAGTTCGGTTCCTAATATAATAACAGTAGCCTATATTCTATTTTCCAACTCAAAATTTGATTTTTGGACTATATTTAAACATAGAAAAGGTTTTAACATCATTCAACCATCCGTATATGTTTTTACTAACATTTAAAAATTAAAACCAAAATAATCAAAGAATTAGAGTGTCTCACTTTTTCATAATTTCCTTGCTTTTGAGATGCTAATCCAAATCCTTAATCTTTGATCTTAAATGAATAAGGAATTTTGAACTAAAAAGTTGAAAATTTTAAATTTAAAAGAATAGGGAAAATTTTAGGAAGAAGATTAAGAAAAGATGAAGTTTTTGAAAAATGAAATGAGAATGGAAAATGGATACGATTTTATAAAAAGGAAAAGTAAAATAAGCTTTTCAAGTCAAAAATCATTTAAAGCCACCATAAGGACAAACATGAGGAAGCATGTTGGATAAAAGGGTTACTCAAGTACTCAACTTATTTGTCCTTGATGTTTTAAGAGAAGCGATATAATCTGACTACTTTTTTTTATCTTAAATTTTAAATTTTTAGGAAAATGTCAAATCACTTTTATATATATTTAAGCAGACACACATACACACACAGATATATATATATATGTATGTATGTATGTATGTATGTATGTATAGTACACACCATAATATATCATATCTTAATTATAAATGTGTACTTATACCATAGAGTTCTCAATGTTTCCGACAACTTTTAGCCGACAAAAAGTAAAAAATTCAAAAAACGAATTCCGGTCACATTTTCGATTCTTCTTTGAACTAAATATTTTTGTAAAAAAATTGGAAAAATATTTCACCATCATTATTTATTATTTAAAATGAGTTTATTTTAATTATAAAATCTATTATCTGAATATTTAAGATTAATTAAATATTTGCAATTTAAAGCGGTGAAATTCCGGTTCATTACAATACCATTTATTAATTTTTTATTGAATATGTATTAAATTAATTAATATAATTCATTATATCAAGTATATAATAGAAAGAAAACAACATTTATTTTGAACAAAATTGGTTATCGAGTTAGATATATGTAACAAATTACATATTTGTCCCTAGGGCATATCCCTAACTCTATCAGTATGTGTGTGTTTGTATAATTCCAAGTTATATTTTCAGTTTAAAAAAACATAACATATATAAAGACTGTAATTTAAGTAAATATATGTTTAAATTTAATGTTAACAAATTTAATTCTTCTTTTAACTTTGGTAGGAAATATAAAAATTATAACTTTACACAAAAGACCATTTATGAATTCAAAACAAAAGGAAACTTTTCCTTTTATGAATATAATAACCAAAAGAATTATTTTCTAGAAAATAACTATATAACACAAGAAATCAATTTTTAGGGTAAGTTTAAACAATTAACAAATATAGTTTTTTTGTTCATGTTATACAAATGTAACAAAATTTTATATTACATAACAAAATAGTTTTGCATCTTTATAAAACATAATTCCAAAATAATGATAAAAGTATTTGGACAACTTAGACACATACAAATATGTTATACGATAATTCAGATCTAACTATATAAAGAATATGTACAACTAATAAAATGAGATAAAGGATTTGAAATTATATCAATCATAATAAAAATACAGTCAATGGAGATGTAGAACAAAGGGAGATCCAATTTAAATAAGCATGATTGTCATACGATTAATTGAGGTGGACGAAAAAGGGGATCTGAGTTATATTGCAAGATGAACATACAAAATAGAAGAGATGTAACATGAATAGAATCTAAACCATGTAAACATGGTGAATATACAATTAAATAAAATTAGAATTACCTAAAACCGAAGCCAATAATTTGCACCTTAAATGAAGATATCTCCTCAGATCTCCATGACCCATACCCAATCCTTGCAAGAGATGGATGAACCACTTATGTTTCATTGTTTTTTATGTTTGCATTTGATTTGGATTTTTAAAATTTTGGAAATCTTTATTTTGTTTTTCAACCATAGAAGATTAAGAGGAGAGAAGAGAAAAGTAAATAGAAAAAAAAAGAATGTCAGTAGGAAATGAAGTAGTGAAATTGCTTTTAATTGAAAGAATGAAACATTTTCCATTTTTTAATTAAAACTTCCATAATTAATTTCCTTAATCATCTCTCTCTCCCCACTGCTCTCTCTTCACATGTATGGCTAAATTACATGCCACCAAAATGACATAAATTTTCCATATATCACTTCATGCAATTAACTTTTATTTAAACCCGTTTAAAATTATATCAATATCGTATATCAATGTGCATAAATATAACTTTTATAAACGCATTCAAATAATCACAAACACCTCCCATACATTAACTAAATTAAATAATAATTAGTGTTTAAATATTACTTAATTTAATTAATTTACAAAATTTATAAACTAATTAAATCATGTGGTTTTTCAGAGAATTCATCATTACAGTTATGCGACTCAAAAGTGTAAATTCAGTCAGCGATTGATATCGAAAAATTCAGATATTTACATTCACACGTTGCCTTAGCTAGTGGTGTGACATTTTGGGTGAATTTATCACTTACACATCTTTTGGTAAAATCCGATTTTACTATTATATGCAGTACCTAGTAGTGACGATTATTTACACCAATTCTCTTAATTGAAACTATATCAGGTTGACTTAAGGAATTTGATTTTGGTCAAAATCTAGCATCGTTTAGATTCAACTTTGTAATTCCAAACACAAAATCTTTGGTTTAATAATAAAAATTATTATTAACCGTATTATTCTAGCCAAAGACTCTGATTTTGACCGCAGTTGACCGTGATATTAACCACATATGATCGAGGAGACGAATTCTCTATTGAATAGTGTTTCACTTCCAATGCTTCAACTCAGACCTAACTATAGTCATTCGGTGGATGCCATGCCATGATTTGACTATAATCAAAATGGAGTGTCCATATTGAAGTTCAACAGTATTTTCAAGTCGAGTGAATTGTGTAACATCGTCACGTCGAGTTTGTTTGTTTGACCTTAGTTATATTAACCATCAGAGAACTCTCGAATGAATCATTCTAAAGTTATCCAATAACTATCAGTATGTAACCATATGGTGCCCACAACAACAATGATACATACACTACCTAACATTTGGAGAGCATTTACTCCAGTCTCAATGGGTAAACCGATATCCTTTCTCGAAATATCTCGACTAGAAATATTTAAAACAATATGTTATTTTCAATGCGATAAAATTATCGTGATTATAATATTTTTTAATTACTATCACACAACATATCATTTAAGGATTTTTCATTTATATACTTTAAATTAATTACTTAATTATTTATATCACTATATAACAAGTATATAGTAGAAAGAAAAACATCTTTAAAAAGGTTGGTCACAAAGTTAGATATATGTAACAAATTTCATAATTGCCCTAAGGGCATACCCCTAACTCTACCAATTTTGTCTTAGATCTTATTGATATGCGATTTAGAACATAACAAGCAGTGACAACTAATTCTACCAAAAAAATCTAAGGTAAAGTAGTGCTATTTAGTAATGTTTTAGCACATTCTTGTAAAGTTCTATTCTTTCTTTCCAAAACACCGCTTTGTTGTGGTGTTATGGGAAATGAAAAATTATGATTAATTCCATTTTTATTACTGAAGTTTGTAAAATCATCATTTTTGAATTATACTCTATGACCGCTTCTAACATTTTTTTACTTTTAAATCTTTTAAATTTTGAATTTTCTTTACAAAGTGTTTAAACATTTCAAAAGTGTCGCCTTTATGTTTTTAAAATAAGGTCTATATATATCTTGAAAAATCATCAACTATTACAAAAACGTATTTGTTATGATTTATTGTCCTAACTTGACTTGGCCAAACAAATCTAAGTGAAGTAATTCTAATGGTTGATTAGTTGATATTTCATTCATAAATTTAAGAACGACTTTCTTAGTTTACTTTTTGACAAGCGTCACACAAATTACTTACTTTAAAATTCATTTTTGGATGACCTCTTACAATTTTGTGTTTTGCTAATTTATTTAGTAATTTAAAGTTAATATGATAGAAACGTTTGTGCCAAAGCCATGTATCATTAGAGTTTGCTACAAGGCACATGTTAATGTCATTGTTAATCTTCATGTTTATTATGTAAATATATTGTTTTCTTAATTCTTCAAAAATTAGTCTTTCGTTTTAGCCAAAAATATGACAATTATCTTTTTAAAAATTATTTAAAAACCTTTATCATATAATTAACTAATACTTAAGAGTTTATGTTTTTAACTAAGTAAACATTAGTAATCAAATGTGAATTTGGATTACCATCATTACTAGCGTCCCCTATTTCGATGATATATCCTTTGGAATTGTCATCAAAAGAAACAATACCTCCATCTATTGGTTTGATTTCGTTAGCATGTTGGAGTTTCATGTCATATTATTGGAACATCTATTATCTAGAATCCATCTTTTCGTTTTGCTAATGTGAGTGGATATCTGCAAAAAATAGATAAATTTATTGGTACCCACTTCCAATGTTAGGGTCTTGAGGTTAAATTTTAGGTCACCATACCCAGGAGGGTTTGGTAGAACCTTTGAAAGAATAATTAACATTATTATGAACATCTAATAAGAATTTATCTGTATGTTTCTTTCTAATTGGGTTGTTATTTGTTTTTAGAACCCATATCTTAATTGTCTTATTTTTAGAGTTTTCTATTTCCTTTTTAGATTTGTTCGATTTTTAAAATTTTGTATATAGACAACTATATTTCTTTGGAGTTTTCATGTTTTTATTTTTCTTGAAACCCAAACCATTTTTGCTAAGAGATGGTCTTGAAATCTTTATCAAATTTGATAAATTTTCTTGACCTTTATTAAATTTTGAAACATTTGTTTAAAGCTATTCTAATTTTTCTTTAAATCTAAATTTTTAAATTTCTATACTTGAAGTTAATTCATAATTTTCTTTTTATAACTTGACATTTTCATTTCTGTATGTCTCAAGCTCATTATCAAGTACTGAAATTTCATTTGTCAAAATTTCAAATGATCTTTGTAAATTATCCAATTATTTAATTCTTTTAAGTAAATTAATACTTTTATTTTCTAATATATCATTTTCTTTTTCCAAATAATCAATTTTAGAATTTAAATTATCGGTGGAAAATTTCAAATCTTCATCCAAATCTTTTAATAAATTATACTCTTTAGATAAATCTAATTTTTCTTGAAACAAAATTTCAATTCCATTTTTAGAAGTAGATTTTTCTAAAAACATTTGTTGATTGTTAGTAACTTATTCTAAAATGGTATTATTATGTTTTAACATAGTGATTTCTAATTCATCTTTACTTAAACTAACTAAAGTTTCTTTATGAGTTTTTTGAAGATTTCTAAACTTTTTCTCTAATTCTATAAAAAAATTCAAAAAGCTGATTATATGTTAAGTATTGTATCTCATCCTCTGTAGCCACGAAACAGATATGTGCTTGCTCATCATCGCTATCACTTTCCTAAGGCGATGTGGAATCATAGTCATTCCATACAGCTTGAAATACTGGCTTCTTCTTATTGTTGTATTTTTTCTTTTGAACTCCTTTTTTCCATTATTTTGAATTAGACATTCCTTTATTATGTAACAAAATTACATCTAAAGCATTTAAGTCTATAATTGTTGTTCCCATTATCACCTTTCTTTACTTGCTTTTTAAGTTTTCTATAGTTCTTTACAATAAAAGTCATTTCATCTTCAGTAAGTTCTGAATCCTCTTCAACCTAGAATGCAATAGTCTTTTTCATCAGATTTTGCATTTTTCTAGTTTGCAAATTTACTTTATTAGCCATTTGATTCCAGATTAACTCCTCAACCTAAAGCTGTGAAAGATCATTAGCTTCTTCGATGGCCAACACTTTTCTTTTCCGATCATTGGTTAAAGAGTTTTAATTTATTGTTACCATGTCAATTCAGATACAATTTCACCCAATCCTATAAGTGCATGTGTGATATCTAAAAGACGAGAGTACATATCAGATATCTTTTTATTTTCTTTCATTCTAAAATTTTGGAATTGACCTTTTAACATGGAATTCTAGATTGTTTAACTTTGCCTATGCCTTAGTGAGTGACTTTTAATGTGCGCCAAATATCATATGCAGTTTTACAGACCATTATGTTAGAACCTCTAGTTTATGTTTCAATGACAACAACTATACAATCATATGTATATATATACACACATTTTATCAAAATTACAGGTATATACTACAAGAAGCATCATGCTTGAAGATATTGAGACTCGAAGACATATGACGATCTATCGACCATACTATATAGTTAATAAGGGATCCTACTGTAAAAGAGTCTTAGACAAGATATTGTTAAGGTCTTCTTGAGTATATATGCATACACGATCACACACAATTTCATATACACTGAACTTAAGGTGAAAAACTGCTTTTACTACTTACAGCCGTCTAAGGTAAAACCACAGACGTCTATGACAATCCTCGTGTGATTATTTTCTGAAGTCACGGACGTTTGAGGTTTTACCATAGATGTCAGTCATTTGAAAAACTGTAAATTTTTGAAAAGACACTTCTGTTGAACAAAAAGAAATTACCCTTCATCAAAAGGTTGTAGCCATTAAAATAATAGAACTTATCTAATAGTAACAATTCTTCGTCTGCATCCTTTTGAATCTATAAATACTACCATAATTGATATGTAGAGATTAACAAAATTGAATTAATTGAATCTTTAATCTCTTGATTTCATATTACTCTCTTGCGCATACATTGCTTACATACTCTCAATCTATTATAACCAAAATATAATTTTCATTAAATCACTTTTTACAACTCAAAACATTCACATTCACATACTCAAAGGATATCATAGTAATATTTGTATTATCAGTCAAAAACAATGTTATTTGGAATACAAGATTTCTAGAGATATAATTTTGTATTAGCCTATTCCTTTGGGTGAAGCGAGGGTCGGTTGGTTAAAGGAAATACCGAAGGGGAGCTTCAGGACTGGACGTAGGACAGGAGCTTCGAACTAGTATAAAATATCTAGTGTGATTGTTTCTATTATGTATCTTATATTCAATTATTATTCTCTGCTTAACATAGTTAGTAATATACACACGTGTGTGTGTATGTGTGCGAGTGTGCGTGCGAGTGTGTATAAGTTGCATTATTTATAAAGATCTTATAGACTTTCAATTAGTATCAGAACAAGGTTATTTCAATCTATAGTAACACGTAATTGAAAAAATCATTAAAATGGCAAGCACATTTCAAGAAGAACAATCAACTGCTCGTCCTCCACTATTTACTAGCTTTAATTATTTTTATTGGTCAACACGTATGCGAATTTTTATGGAAGCCAATGGCTTAGAAATATGGCTAGCAACTCAAAATAAATATGAAGCACTAACATCGATATTAGCACATGGACTAATGCACAAAAAGCAGGGGCATCTAACAATGTCAAATCCATGAATGTATTGTTTTGCTCACTTGACAAAAATGAGTTTTCACGTGTCATGCTCTACAAGACTGCATATGATATATGGCGCACTTTACAAGTCACATATGAAGGCACAAATAAAGTCAAGCAAACTAAAATTTTGATTTTACAAAACCAATTCTCATCTTTTAAAATGAAACAAGTGAATCAATTATTGACATGTATGCAAGATTTCAAACCATTCAACACGATCTCATAGCACTTAGAGTCAAATTCACATATTTTGATTTATTCACATGAATTTTAAGCTCTTTGACAAATGACTGGGAAAGAAAAGTTTTAGTCATCGAAGAAGCTAATGATCTTTCTCAACTTAAAGTCAAAGAGCTAATAGAAAATTTGATGTCATACGAAGCTAACTAGCAAGCTAGAAAGGATTAAGTTCATGAAAAGAAAAACATAGCATTCCAAGCCAGTAACGAAGATTCAAACTTAAACGAAGAGGAGATTGTCTTTATTGCCAAAAACTACAATAAATTCAGGAAGTTTAAGAAGATGTACAAATTTAAAAATGGTGGCAAACCAAACTCTTAAAATCAAACATCGATTAAATGCTATGAATGTGAAATTTTGGCCACATGAAGAAGGATTGTCCACGGCTCAATAACGACAAAAAGAAAAGCAAATTCGAGAAATTGAAGAAAAAGAAAAGAGCTTTTCAAGTAACATGGGACGATTCAGATTCGTCTTCTTCTTCAGATAGTGATAGTGAAAGCGACTCAGAACAAGTAGATGTGTGTTTCATGGCTAACACTAATGAGGTACGTTCTGAACTTACGTATGATGAAATAATGAAAATAAGTATTGAATTAGATGATAACTATAGAGAATAAAATAATTAAATAAGGAATATGTAGGAAAGTTAACTAGATCAATATTAGAAATTGGTTTATTAAATGATGAAAAAATTATCTTAGAAGAAGAATTAGAAATTGTTCAGAAGAAATATGCAACACTGTTATCTTAAAATGACAAATTATTAAAATTTAGAAAATTATAAGTTAGTAAAAGTTAATTTGGAAAAAGAAATACTAGAACTACAAGCAAATTTAGATTCTAGAAACATTGAAATTTGTGATCTTAAAAGTAAATTAGAAAAAATAACAAATAATGTGAAATAATTCAACAAAGGAAAACAAAAATTAGAAAATTTGATTACGATGTCTAAACTATCTGGAAATCGAAATGAATTAGGTTTTAAAAACAAACAAAAGCCAAAGAAATATAGCACATTATACACAAAATTCAAAAACCCAAAGTTAGAAACTAAGTTTAAGAATTCATATACAAATATGGTCAAAATATGGATTCCAAAAACAAATAATAAATTAGTTAGACAAAAATATATTGATGAATATTTACAAAAAGTTATAGATAAATAAAATTACATTTCTAAGGGAATAAAATCCTCGTGGATATAGCTACTTACATCCACTGACATGTAGGACCCTAATCAAAGAAGGTGTGTACCAATTAAATTTTCTTATTTTGCAGGTACCCAAAATTAAAATATAAAATAAAGAGAAATGGATACTTGATGGCGGTTGTTCTAAGCACATGACTGGAAATGCAAATATATTATCAAATATAACATATATCGGTGGTGGCACTATAACATTCGGAGAAAACTCAAAAGGATTTGTCATCGGCATTGGAGAAGTCATCAATATCAGTATTTCTAACTCTCCTATAACTAGTAATGTTCTATTGGTAGAAAATTTGAAACATTACTTGTTAAGCATAGGTCAATTATGCGATAAAGGATTTAAGATTGATTTCGAGAAAAATAAATGCAATATTTTTGATCAAGATAAAAATTTAATTTTTGAAGGATTTAGAAATCGAAAAATATATATTTTAAACATGAATGTAAAAAACAACGCAAATTTATGCTTAGCCGCGAATCATGATGATTCATGGTTATGATATAAATGTTTTTGTTATATAAATTCTAAGAATAACAACAAACTAGCTAAAAATGAATTAGTTAAAGGATTACCCAAAATCAACTACAAGGTTAAAAACCTGTTTGACGCTTGTCAATTTGGTAAATTAAAGAAAAGCTCCTTTAAATCTAAAAAGAAAATTTCCACAAAACAACCTCTCAAATTACTCCATCTATATTTATTCGGACCAACTCAAGTACATTCAATAAACCATAATAAATACGTTTTTGTAATTATTGATGATTTTTCAAGATATACTTGGACATTATTTTTAAAACATAAAAGTGACACTCTTGAAATGTTCAAATTTTTTGCTAAATGAATAAAAAAATTAATGAATTAAAAATCAAAAATATATGAAGTGATCATAGAGGTGAATTTGAAAATAAACTATTTACATATTTTTGTAACAAAAAGAGAATTAGTCATAATTTTTCTTTTCCTCGAACACCACAATAAAATTATGTTGTAGAAAGGAAAAATCAAACTTTACAAGAATGTGCACAAACTCTACTAAATAGTAGTAACTTACCAAAGAATTTTTGGGTCGAAGCCGTTGCTACTGCTTGTTATGTATTAAATCGTGTAACATTTAGACCAATGACTAAAAACACGTGCTATGAAATATTTATTTAACAAGAAACTGAAAGTATCATATTTTCGTGTATTTAGGTCAAAATGCTTCATATTAAACACTAAAGATTATCTAGGAAAATTTGATTCTAAAGCTAATGAAGGAATTCTTGTTGGCTATTTAGATCGAAGCAAAGCATATGGAATCTTTAATAAACGAACTAATATTATAGAAAAAAGTCTTCATGTTTCATTTAATGAAAACTTTAACGAAAAAAAATGACGATGATGAAGAATTATAAATATAACTAATACACCTATACATGAAAATAATAATAATAATAATGTTAATAACAATAATGATAATATGATAACATCATGACCTAGAATATTAGGAGACAGTCCTATTAATAATATTATTAGAGATTTAAATATAAGAGTATTAACCAGAAACAGTTAAATCAAATGAGTCATGTTGCATTTATATCAAATTTTGAACCGAAAAATTATAAAGAAGCACCAAAAGATGATTATTGGATCATTGCAATGCAAGAAGAACTTAATCAATTTGAAAAAAATGATGTTTGGGAAATTGTACCAAGACCAGATGATCCATCTGTAAATGGAAAAAATGGATTTTTAAAAATAAAGCAAATGAAAATGGAAATATTATACGAGATAAAGTAAGATTAGTAGCCCAAAGATATAATCAAGAAGAAGGAATTGATTATGATGAAACATTTGCTCCTATAGCACATCTCGAAGCAATATAAACATTACTGGCTTTTGCATGTCATCGTAACTTTAAACCTTTTTAAATAGACATAAAAAGTGCATTTTTAAACCAATTTATAAAAGAAAAATGTATGTTGAACAACCTCCTTTATTTATTCACTGGAAATATCCTAATCATGTATTTAAACTGAAAAAGGCCTTACATGGATTAAAACAAGCACCTCGTGCTTGGTATAAAAGGTTAAAAACTCATTTACAGAGTTTCGGTTTTCAAATTGGTAAAATTGATTCCACTTTATTCATAAAATAAAAAAATAAAAATATTTTAGCCGTACAAATATACGTTGACGACATCATATTTGGATCCATTGACGAAAAATTATGCACAGAATTTTCTAACATAATGAAAGATGAATTTGAAATGTCACATATGGGAGAATTAAACTATTTCTTAGGTTTACAAATAAGACAACTAGAAAATGTAATTTTTATAAATCAAGAAAAATACTTTCAAGATTTATTAAACGTTTTGGAATGGAAAATATATCAAGTAAACCAACTTCAATGAGTACTACTCTACATTTAGATAAAGATGAAAATGGAAAAGATTTTGACCAAAATTATATCAAAGTATGATAGGATTTATGTTATTCTTAACAACTAGTAGACAAGATATTATGATGAGTGTATGTTTATGTGCTCGGTTTCAAGCACAGCCAAAAGAATAACATCATCGAGCGGTAAAACGCATCTTAAGATATTTAACATACTCTAGAGAATACAGACTTTTTTACCCGAAGGAAGCTCGTTCGAACTCGTGTCATATAGCGATGCTGATTTCAGTGGTTGTAAAACGGATAGAAAAAGCACGAGTGGCACACGTCATTTTATTGGTCAGTCTTTAGTTTCATGGTTTAGTAAAAAGAAAAACCGTGTTTCACTCTCGACATATGAAGCCGAATACATCTCAGCAGCCTTAGTAAGTGCACAAGTAATGCAACAAACTCTTCTAGATTTCGAAAAAATCATAACAAAATCTTCTATATATTGTGATAATGCTAGTGCCATAAATTTATCAAAAAATCCTATTAACCATTCTCGAATGAAGCATATTGATATTCGCCACCATTTTCTAAGAGATAATATGGAAAAAAGAACTATATCACTGGAGTTTGTAAATACCGAGAATCAAATAGCTGATATTTTTACTAAACCGTTAAGTGAACTAACTTTTATTAAGTTAAGACAATATCTAGGAATATGTTCTTATAATGAATTGATTAACTAAATCTATAGGATTGTTCTATACACTTAAACTACACAAATAAAGTTTATAAATTTAAACTAATACTAACCATATAAAACCTAACTACTCTCGGTTAAAACTTATATGGTTGAACTTCTTTTCCTCAACCAATCTTCTAAGTATAGTAAAAACTTCATCTTATAAATCAGCTTAATTTCCTCCTAATTAAATACAAATAGTATCATTACTCGACAAAAAATGTCTTCCGATCACGACTTCACCTATTCAATTATCGACTATAAATCACCCTCATCAGATTGCACTTATGTTTCACCAACTAAATGTACACCTCCATCAATTCGCTCAGCATCTAATAAACATTATTGCATCACCTATGTATCACACTGGTTTTTCCCTAAAGAAAAGAAAGTCAAACGATCAATTGATCTGCAATCGACATCTCTCACCGACAAGTTAATGAAATTTATCACTATCAATAAGAAATGATGGGAGTTCAACGTGAAATGTATTACGAACAACGACGTCAAGGATCTCATCTAAATTTTCTCGAAAAATGTATTCTAGCAATTTGTGGTCATTCACCAACAAAAAATTGCATACATCAAAAATCTCCTCGATTACAAGAAACTCCTATAAAAGCGTATAACATTACTCCGAGAAATTTATGTAAACCAGGACCATCAAACCAAGCTTGTATTGACACTCCAGTTCGTCCGAGTTGGTCACACTAAAGCCATTAATTGACGACACAAAAGTTGAACCAAATTCATGGGATATACAACAAATCAAAGATTCTAAATTCTCAGAGAATAACTAAACTTATGCTACGCATCGTGTAAAATAGTTTATTTGTTAATTTTTAGTATATATAATATTTTATTGTATTAATATTTCAATAAAAATTAATTGCTATTTAAATTCTGTCCGTAATTTAGAAAAATACATACCACATACGTCTATGAAAATACCACAGACGTCTGTCAAAAGTTATGGAAAAAAATTCCTGTAACCTCAGACGTCTATGGGAACTCACAAATGTTTGTGGGAACTCACAAACGTCTGTCATTTCTCTCTGTTTATTTTTTCTACAACCACAAACGTATGTGGGAACTCACAGACCTCTGTTGTATATTTTTGTTTATTTCTAACTGAAAGTGCATATGTCTGTGCACCACCTACAAACATCCGTCGATGTTCCAAAACCCTACCTCCAGTAGTCATGTATAAATAAGTTTTCCCCAATTTTACCTCCTACCTCAAATTTACTTTCAAAATCCAACATCCTGGCCTCTATCCAATCTCTATTTGCTCACTAATGGCTCCCAAACCAAAACTCTATTTAACAAATGAGCCAAGAAAGGTCAATCGTCCTCTTCTCATAATCCCGTAGTTAATGATGCTCTCATTCAAGAATGGCTTCACAATAGCACGATTACCAACAAGCGATTTGATGAGCTAAACCAAAAGAAGCTTCATTCCGTGCCTTTCTATAGATTATGCAAGTTTTGAGAATATAACATTCAAGAACTTACTGTTGTCTCTGAATGTTGGGATTTAATCAATTTCGACGAAAATTAGGTACAAATTGACCAATTAGTTATCTTTCTTTTCTACGCCAATTTATGTAGTAGTGATATTTGAAGTCCTGAGAATGATGAAGGATGGTTATGGACGAGTGTGTATGGACGTGTTTTAAAAATTAGCTTCAACACCATTGGACGTATACGTAATTGTTCTTCAACCAGGATCAATTTGGAAGAAATTCCCGACTATAGAAACTTGCCACTGGACGAAATAACTCATCTTATTTGGGAAGATAGGATGCCCCAGTGGAAATCTGTCCACTTATGACCAAAAGCTAGATTGTTAAATCAAATGATAATAAATACGATAATCCCACGTCTAGGTAGTCATGAACAAATCTATGATAATGATCGTAAATCCCTTTATGTTATCTTCAGTGAAATACAAATAAATTAGGCTAAATTCATCCATAGTGAAATTAAAAGCTTTCGGTCTCATCATCAACGCACTATTATCAATGCTCCATACATTACACATCTCTTAAATGCTTTTGGGATACCCTCTTATATCTCTCGTTTTGAAGAAATCCTCGTTAAAGAGAACGGTATACGGTTTTTATCGTTCATGCATCTTCCTCCACGACCACCCCCAATAATCTCCCTTGAACAATGGAGATTACAACAACAACAAGAGCATCATGGTACTCCTCAGCATACTTACTCACCTCATCCTTCACAATAACCTACATCTGCCAGTTATGCTACCGAATATTATTCAGATTCCAAAATACAAGAAGCTCGCGTTGAACCAATGCAAAATGAATATCTTCATGATTTAGCACTTAAAAACCAAAAGTTAATCACGGCCAACCAGCGAGCTTTAAATAAAAAGATGACTGGATTGGAACGTTCATTTTCTACTAGAATGACTAAAATGGAAAAGACATTTGAAAAGGTTGTTTCCACATTAGAAAAAATTATGAGAAAGGTCCGTGGCAGGTCATCCTCTCACTCATCATCTTCGCCATCACCGATACCACCCCTCGAGCACAGACACTGGTTTATCATGCTCATGCTTCTCCGGAAGGATCTTCTCACAACAAAGGAAAGACTCTTATGCAAAAACAACCCAAGGAGGTAGAAGATAGTGATGATATGTACGTGTCAAATACTCCGCAATTCCAACAACAATCGTACATGGCGTTCCAAGGGTCTGCATTCAAGAAGATGAGGAGTACAATGACCAAGTACAATAGCCAGGCACATACGAACAGAATCCTTCATCTTATTGGAATACTATGGGAATTATGGAAGCTTGTCTTACTCTTCAAACCAGTATAATTAGCATTTTATTTTAGTTCTCTTTTTACTATTTTTCCATCATTTGTGCTTATGCTTGCCTGTTTAACTATTTTCCTCCTGCTACATTACTCTCTGTTTCTATTTGAACTTCCTTATTTAGTTTTAAATATTCATGATCTTATATATAACATGCTATTAAATGTCTATTTAACATTTATGTTTATATCTTATATCATTCCTTCCATTTTGATCATAACAAAGGGGGAGGAATTTATACATATACATATGTAGAGACAAATAAAACAATTCTTCCATTTTGATTGTATAGTTGTCATCATTGAAAAGAGGGAGAATGTTAGAACCTCCAGTTTTATGTTTCAATGACAACAACTATACAATCATACATACACACACATATTTTATCAAAATTACAGCTATATACTATAAGAAGACATCATGCTTGAAGATATTGAGACTCGAAGACATACGACGATCTATCGACCATGTTATAGTTAGTAAGGGTATTCTACTATAAAAGAGTCTTAAATAAGATATTGTTAAGGTCTCATTGAGTATATATGCATACACGATCACACACGATTTCATATACACTGAACTTAAGGTGAAAACTACTTTTACCACTCACAAAAGTCTGAGGTAAAACCACAGACATCTATGAAAATCCTCGGGTAATTATTTTATGAAGTTACGGACGTCTGAGGTTTTACCACAGACATCTATCATTTGACAAACTGCAAATTTTTGAAAAGAAACTTCTGTTGAACAAAAAGATTACCCTTCATTGAAAGGTTGCAACCATTAAAATAAATAGAACTTATCTAATAGTAATAACTCTTCATCTGCATCCTTTTGAATCTTTTCTCTCTTGATTTATTATTACTCTCCTGTGCATACATTGCTTACATCTCTCAATCTATTATAAACAAAATATATTTTTTGTTAAATCACTTCCTATAACTCAAAGCATTCACATTCACATACTCAAAGGAGATCATAAGAAGATTTGTAACATCAGTAAAAAACTGTGATATTTGGAACACAAGATTTTCAAAGGTATACTTTTTTATTAGTCTATTCCTCTGAGCGAAGCGAGGGACTTGGTTAAAGGAAATACCGAAGGGGAGCTTTGGGATTGGACGTAGGATGGGAGGTCTGAACCAGTATAAAATATCTGATGCGATCGTCTCTATTATTTATCTTATATTCAATTATTATTCTTTACTTAACATAGTTAGCAATACACACAAGTATATATATAAGTTGCATTATTTATAAAGATCCTATAGACTTTCACATTACTCTAGTAAATTCATTTTTGCCTAAAGCATAACATAATATATTTATAGCTTTTGAATTATTGGTAGCAAAGACCAATTGCTTCCATATAAATTTTCCCTAATCGACCAAAAATTATAGTCACTTCCAATAAATAGTATGGGTTGTATAGTGAATTGACCTTCAAGAAAATTGTTTATATGTTCCATATAAAATCATTCAATAAACTATGTTATAGTTTATGAATGATCCTACTTTGGTACTAACTGAAGTCTAGTGGATCATCTATATATATGAATAAGCTAGAAAACTGTGTATATAAGTATATTAATAAACTAACTATAAATGACAAAGTAAAGTAAAAGAACTTGCACATTAGAGTTTTTATACTGGTTCGGATCACCATCCTACGTCCAGTCCTAGAATCTTTCTTCTGGAATTTACTCACTAACACCATCACTTCACCTAAAGGAATGGGTCTATACAATGTCTGGGCTACTGAATAGGTCTTTCTACCAACACAATACAATAGTAATCTTTAACAATAGTTTTTTTTGAACACATTGATTTGCTAAATGCAGTACAAGGGTCCTAAAACTCACAAGAACCTTTTAGAGTTGACTGTGTGAGTTTAAGGATGAATATAATTAGGGAGCTGAATTATAATCGAATGTTCGCTTATTTTGAGAGCTTTTAGAAGACTAGGGTTTTTAAAATCAAGGAATAGTAACAGAAAGTAAAGTTGTAATTTCTCTTGAAATCATAGCCTATTTTTAGAAATTGAAGAGCTACGATGAAGAGTAATATCCTTTTCCATTGAAATTTGAAAAGAGAGTTGCAACTGATAAGGAAGAAGAAACATGATAGTTCAGGAAGAAGAAAGTTTTCATGGGCTTTAGAACCCTTCAAAAATCACATGCACCGGTGCATCGTTAGGCCTGCAATGGTCCACCAGTGTACGTGAAACCTACAGGCTCCTAAAGCCTATGAATCAAGCCTTTAAAAATAGTAAATAATTTTCAAAAAAATTATTAAAAAATTATTTTCAAGAACCTTAAGCCTTTGGGATAATATGATGTGATTCTTGTGAGTTTTACAATATATTTATAAGACAAATTGACTAGCAAAGTTAAGGTCTTCGAGTGTTTCTCCTTTGACAATACTTTGTAGCATGTAATCTTCAATTCATTTTGAGCTCTGTTGATGTCATATCTCTTGTTTTCCTACTATTACTAGTATATGAAGTTGTTATCATCAAAATACATGAAATCTTACTCTAATGTTCAAAAATCATATCTCAACTCAGCATAAAGATGAGAAAGGAATTGGTAGGGTTTCTCCAGGAAAACTTGGATGTGTTTGCGTGAACACTTTCTGATATCTATGGAATATCGTCGGTGATAGCATGCTATGCGTTAAATGTGGACCCAAGATGTCATCCTGTAAAGCAAAAAAGGCACATTCTGGGTCCAAAGTGATCCATTTCATTGAAATAGGAAGTGGATAAGCTGAAAGCAAATGGCTTTATTTTTGACGCCCAATACCCTGAATAGGTAACAAATCTTAGGTTGGTCAAGAATCCAAATGGAAAATTATGGACATGCATCGATTATTTAGACCTGAATAAAGCATGCCCAAAAGACATCTTCCCACTATCGAAGATGTACCAACTTGTGGACTTGACGGTCAAACACGAATTATTATCCTTTATGGATGTGTATTCTGTAACAACCCGAGATTTTCGATCCTTAAAAATCGACACTAAAATTTCCACTTGTATTGCATGCCTAGTAATCAAATGCCAGAAAACCAGAATGTTAGGGGAAAAGAAGAAGAAGGAAGAAAGGAGAAAGAAGAAAGAAAGAAAACATATACAGAATCTCACAACGGAACGAATAATCTATAATATACATCAAGTCATTACATAGAACAAACGGTAATATATGTATATACAAGCATCAATAAGAGTATACTAAACTATTTCAGCCCAGACAGTTATAACAGACCATCCTTACAATTGCTGATAAATACAACTACGAATACAGCAAAAAAATAACCATATACGTGCATATGTCTTTGGGCCTCCAACTTGTCTACTGAAGCTCCAGAGCATCCAACAAAATCTGTAATATGCTCGGTTTGACCCGAGCATTATAATAAAATAACACCCGAGTCAGTCTGGAAAACCAGCGTGAGAAAACACACCCAACTGGATTTTAAAGTTATAAAATCTTTGAAATCAAAAGTATTTCGTAAGACTACGCTACACATAAACACGGACGGATTTTTACCTTATGATAATCGAAACCTTTTCTATAGAAAATCCATTAATATTATAATAGCGTCTAAGGGCCAAAGTAAATATAGCTAAAATACATGAATCTCACATTTCAGCATAGTTGGGCATAACTAAGTCCTTACGGCGCTTATTGGAGAATGGATTCCATACCATGACTGGGCTGCTGGGGTACCGCCTGTTATGGTGCTTCTCTAGACAAGTAACACCAAGGTCGAACCTATTGACCCTTGCTAACACAAGACCAGCCTACCCTTACCCTTTACTGGATAGTACCGAATAAGATCACCCCTCGGTTCAAATCGAAAACTGTAACGAAGCATACATAAGTTAATACTAGTGACTCTAGATAGGGATAACTTTACACTCATGGGAGTAACCCACCCAGTCATGCTGCATCTCCACTATTTTAGTCATTCCCGATTGATGAGGCTTGATGCTACGTTTTAACTTTTATATAGCACTTCCCACTTGGAATGCTAACACTGCCCTCCACGCAATAATGCAATGTCAGCATTCATCCATACAAGTTCATTCTGGGACTGAACGAAACACTTGAGAGCTCCGTCTTCCAAATTCCATTATCTTCAAGATGTCTTCACTTCGAACGCTTAAGTTAGATCGAAGTGGTTTACAGATAACATATCTGATCCCGATCTCTTCGAAACAACATTCGATAATTCCCGGTAAACTCAATCCCACTTCTTTAGGAAACAAACAGTCAAAGATAAGAGTAGAGATCGCCTCCTAACCATCAGCAAACGGATTTCCTTATCATTACCCTAGGAGAACGAAATGAGATTTATACACACAGTACAACATTATCGGAGATGATTGTACCACATAACTCATGTGTTTCTCCAAGGTATTTCCAAAGTTACGTTTTGGGTCCATATTTGATAGTCGGTTATTTAACTATCAACAAACACTTATCCAAACAGGGATTTATTTCAAAAGGGAAACCAACGTTGGTTAAGCACATAAGCAATCACTGGCCTCCTTTAATATTATTAATAAAAACCACTTTGTAAATTAGTGTATAAAAATACCTTTACAAAGATATATCCACCAATTCCTATATTTTCAATACTTAGAAAATATCTATGTATGTATCTCAATGGAATAAGTATATTCACACACATTGAGAAAGATTTTTCTTTTTGTTCGATTCAAAAATCATTTGTAAACTCCTTATAATTCTCTAAAACCATTTATAACCATTTTATAAATCTTCTGGAACCATTTGTAAAACTCTTTTATACATTTCAATCACTTATAAACCCTTTTTGTACGTTTCTAAAACTCATTATAAATCCTTTATAAATCTCTAAAAACCATTATAAAATTTCTTTTATAAATTTATAAACCTGTTTCTTAAGTTTGTTCATAAATATCTAACCATTTATAAAACTCTTTCACCTTGTAAATAGTCTTCCCTTACGTCTCTAAATCATTTTATAAACTTCTCTCATACAATCCAAGTCTGTTTTATAAAACTCTATTTATGAGTCTCGAACACATTTATAAACAAATAAAGATCATTTACTTCTAAACAGTACTATATGAAAATAATTATTAAAATTAAATATCATGAATAAATAAATAATAATTATAAATCTTAAAACATCTTAAAATAATAATTTAATCATTTATTAAACAATAATAATTAATCTTTACCCTTATTATAAATAGTAATAGTTTATTTTCAGAACCTTATTAATAAATCCTTATTATTGATTTCAAACCATAATTATTCTTAAATAATTACATTTTCAAGATATTAACATTCTGATAAATACTTTAAAACAATATCAACTATAAGCAAATAACTTTTAAAACAATACTGATATAATTAAATAACTTTAAAACAATATTATATAATTAAATAATTTAAAACAATATTAACATAATTATATAACTTTAAAACACTATTAATATAATTAAATAATTTAAAACAATATTAACATAATTAAATAACTTTAAAACACTATTACTATAATTAAATACTTTAAAACAATATTAGTATAATTAAATAACTTTAAAAAATATTAATATAATTAAATACTTTAAAATAATATTAATATAGTTAAATACTTTAAAACAATATTAACAAAAATAGATAATCTTTTAAACAAAATATTAATATAAGTAGATAATCTTAAAAATAATATGTTATCGATACCCAATTTCGGATTTAAAAATCATTTCCTGTCTCAAAACCAATTCCAACTCAAATGGCAGTTTATAGTATTTCAAAATACTAATTTTAGGCCAACAGCCACCCAACGCTTAACCAATATCGATATTGATTTTCTATCACTACTAGTTTTAGTTTTTAACATATAACGATGTCATAACCAATATTTCCGAAAATCATGTTTATTATCCAACAATTCATAAGATTGGAATATTATTAAAATCAATCCAACAATAACGAGGAATCCCGTTGGATCCCTCTAACCTGTACCCCTGCATCACAGCTCATATATATCAGCATATATATATGTAAATAAAATTAACGTTGATGTGGAATCTTGTTGGATCCCTCCGACCTATTTTTCCCTGCATCACAAACGTTATATAATCATAAATATAAATCAACCACTTTGAGGCGGGATTCGTATACAAAGGGTCGTCTGCTCTTACACGGGAACGTAATAGGGTCTCATCCGCTCCAGGGGCGGGAATATATCCAATATAAATATAGTAAATAATCCAAACAATCATTCAATAATTTTTATTAAATATGTATATTACTGGTTTGCCAAAAAGATGTATTTAACTCACCGAGATTTTCTGTTATCGCCGAGGCGTTCCGGTTTGGAACTAAAACCGAACGACGTCCGATTTTAGCCCAAATTTCAACTATCTCCAAATTCATCCAAACTAGTTCCATTTCGAAGATTTTGTCGTTACGAGCGCAACACAAAAATCCATGCCTCGATTGGACCTTATATGAGAGAGTTATTAAATTTTAAGTCATCGATTTTTAAACTAATAAATAAATAAACTAATTATAAAATTCATTTTAATTACAACTCTACCCTCTATCTTCTTCCCTCCCTCGTTTCTTGTACCCGAAGTCGTGCGTGCCATTGTCGTGCATGCCCAAGCGATGATACAGAGCTATGGTTGTCGAAAATCGAATCCGACGACTTCGCTAAACTTCTCTTCGAATTCTCCATCTTCTCATACCAATATTGTCGAATTCACTACACCCAATGAAATGCGACATCCACCTCTCTATGCTCGACTTGCTCATGCCGCACCTCCCCTCCTGATGCTGTGACCTACCAAATTTATCGCCAAGGTGCCCTTTTCCACCACAAACCCGAAAACGAAGTTGCTTTGCCTCCACATCAACTAAATCGAGCATAATCTCCAACCCTATTTTTCTAACAGTCATGAGACTCCATTGTCGATCATTTCCAAAGGCTGTTGCAACCCCTAGAAATCCATCTACCCGAAGATCTCATCAAATCGTGATTTTTAAAGCTTATTTCACGATTTTTAGTTCAGTAATCAATGAGATATTTATTTTTAAGTTTTGTTCTGCAAATTTTTTCTTCTTTCCTCTGATTTTTAACTTGCTATAAAGAGAGAAATATGACAATATTATATCGAACTACAAAATATCCGAAAATTTTGAACTCCTATCAAGACGTGCCACCTGGCGTTCTTTATGTTATACCCCTATTCTGAATGCGATGGAAGTAGTATCGAGGCCTAATTCGATCATATGTAGAAGATAGCTTTTCAAACCCAATTATTTATATAAATTTCGAAATTAATTTATACGCATTTTGATCTCGCATGTCCAAACGATACGTCCAATAGACATGAAATTCATTATCATACAATAATATACTATTATGGATCTAATGAAACTAGTTTCGTCAAAATCCAAGATAGTGCTCCAGAAAGCTATTTTCACTCATTAAATAAAACGAATTATTATTAAAAACCAAAATAAAATCACCTTTAAATCTAATTTAAAAGTTTGTTATTACTATTCTTATCCAATATAATTTTAAATAAGATTGGAAATCATTTTTATCTAAATTAAAATATAAGATTCAAATATTTAAACCATTTGAAATATTAAATTCAACAATTTAATTATCAAATAAATCGCTATATTTTAAAGTTCAAGTTATCTAACTTATAAAAATAACTTTTCAATATTTAAATCAATTAAATATTCCAAATATCAATTTACTAAAATTCTGGGTCGTTACATATTCCAACTATAATCAAATAGCGATGCACGTTCCATATTAGGAGCATACGAGTTTCATCATTGATTTGGGCTTATATTGCTATCAAATAATGTTATTCGCTTTAAAGAATGCTGAAGCAACTTACCAGCGATTGGTAAATAAGATATTCGAAGATCAAATCAGGTGGACAATGGATGTTTATGTGGAAGATATGTTGGTGAAATCATAGCTATCGATGAATCACATGGACGGCCTTGCTAAGATGTTCAATATGCTTCAGAAGTACGGAATGAAGCTCAATCCATTGAAAAGTTCTTTCAGATTTGCATTAGGCAAGTTTCTAGGTTTCATGAGAATTAAAGGGATGCCAAAGCTAATTTAGAGAAGATTAAAGCATAAGAAGATGTCAAAGCCCCAAAGACAAGGAGGGAGATGCAGAGCTTAAACGGGAAAGTCGCTCCGCTAAGTCGGTTTATCTCAAAAGCGATGGACAAGTTTATATTGTTAGTTGATGCCCTCAATAAGGAAAAAAGGTTGCTTAGACCAAGGAATGCCAGGAAGCTTTGCAGAAATTGGTAAAGCATATTGAGTGATCACCAATATTATCAAAGCCTTTGAAAGGGGAAGATTTGCTCATTTACTTAGAAATATCTGCACATGCACTAAGCGTAGCCTTGATACATGAGGAATCAAATATCCAAAGACCCGTATTCTATATTAGCAAGTGTTTTACTAGATCAAAAAATAAATACCGAAAATTGGAAAATCTTGCATATTATTTGTTGATTGCCTCGATGATGCTACGACCATGCTCCCAAAGCTTACCCGATAAAGGTTTTGATTGATCGACCGCTAAGGCAAGTGCTGCACAAACCCAGGACTTCGAGAAGACTATTGAAATGGAATATTGAATTGAGCCAATATGGTATAACATACCATCCTAGATAGGCGATACTAGGGCAGATGTTGGTAGATTTCATCCTTGAATTCACAATTTGGGATGAAGAAGAGAAGATGAAATAGTTAGAGTCTCCTAGTGAAAGTTGTACATAGTTGGAGCTTCCGATGAACGAAGTTCCAGGGCAGGATTGATTCTCATGACCTCAAGAGGATGGATAATGTGCTACGCATTAATGCTAGAGTTCCCGATGATGAACAACGAAGCTGAATACAAAGCATCAATTGTAGGACTTAAGATAGTAAAATAATTAAGGATCAAGATACTGCATATATTCGGTAACTCCCAATTTGTGGTCTGCCAAGTCAAGAAGGAATTTCAGGCTAAGAGAGCAAGACTTTTCCCTTAACTGACAAAAACAATAGAACTATAGAATGATATCGAACACTATACAATCATGCTGTACCAGGGAGGAGAATGCAAAAGCTAATTTACTACCCAAACTAGCAAGCTCTAGGGATGGACTTGCTTCAGTAGAGGTTTTATCAGCTCCAAGCATTAATAAGATGGACGTCGATTGGATATTGGAAACCGAGAAAGAAAAGGAGTCGTGGATGACTTCAATCAAAGATTATTTGTTGAAAGGAACTCCCACGAATGGCAGGAATGAACGAAAATTCCTTCACAAAATATCATGATTTATTATACAAGAAGGAGTGTTTTATATGAGAGGTTTCTCAACCGTCTGCTAGGGTGTGTCACTAAGGATGAAGAAAAGAAAATCCTTTCAGATGTATATGAAGGAAGCAGTGGTGATCACACCAAGAGAAAACTTTCGGGAAGAAGATACTTCATTATGGATGCTTTTGGCCGACAATCAACCATAATGCAACTGATTATACCAAATGATGTGATAGATGCCAAAGGTTCATGAAAATACTGAAAGCACCATCCATAGAGCTTACACAAATAGTTAGCTCATGGTTTTTTGTGGTTTGGGGAATTGACATTATCGATGTGCTACCGAAGTTGAAAGGCGGAGCAAAGTATGCCATTGTAGCTGTGGACTACTTCACAAAGCTGGCTGAAGTAGAAATACTAGCCATGATCAAAATGAAGAAAGCAATCAACTTTGTGGTGAAGAATATCATATGCAAATTTGGAGTTCCACAGAAAATCATTACTGATAATAGAACTCAACTCAAAAGTACCGAGTTCAAAGACTTCTGTAACCGATATAGAATTATAAAGAGCTTCTCGGCAGTAGCACATCTGCAGGTGAACGGATGGGTAGAGGTGGTGAACAAGATCATCAAATACATCCTTAAAAAATGACTAATAAAAGCCAATGGCAACTTGGTCGATGAAATACCACTAGCACTGTGGTCTTATAAAACGAACCATAAGTTCATGACTGGACACACTCTATTCACTTTAGCTTATGAATCTAAGGCCATTATTTTGATAGAATTGGAGATTTTTTTCCATTAAAGAAACACCATGATCCTAAGGTGAATGAGGAACTCTTACTTGAATCCCTCAACTTGGTCAATGAGAAATGAGAAGAGGCTGAACTAAGTGTAGCAGCTCACCAGAAAATAATTGCATGACACTTCAACACCAAGGTTAGGAATCATACCTTTGACATAGAGGATATCATTTTGAAACGAGTCCTCCCCGGTATAGGGCAACTTAGTCTGAATGGGGAAGGTCCCTATGCAATTGAACAGAAGCTTGGGGATGAAACTTTCAAGCTAGCAACTGTTGATGGGATAACAATTCCGTGGACGTGGAATAGTAAACACTTACAATTCTAATTCACTTAGATTTATTCTTTTTTTTTTCAAATAAACCACCCTAGTGAACTAGGGGTAATGTAATAAGGCAAGACTTTTTGTTTCGTTTGTTTATAAATAAATCAAGTTTCTGTAACCAATACAACCATATTCTTGTAAGCTAAACTTGTACTATGTGATTAGCAGCACAATCAGGTATCCGTAGATGGGTACTGACTAACTCCTTCTACCCATGATTGAGTCAGAGGAGCATAATCACATTAGAGTCAATCATATGATTCGCTCATATCCCTCTAATCTTTGACTAATGCCCAAAGATGGGCAAAGTCAATGAGGGATGCCCAGAGTTTGGCAATCGAGCACCAGTTCCCAAAGGTAGGAACTGGTGTGCAATCAAAGTTTTCATGACTACGTTTATGGCCTAGCAAGATGTGTTAGGCCAAAAATTATCAATGACGGTCGATGAGTTATTTCGATCAATGTCCAGAGATAGGCGAAGTCAAAAATCGATGCTCAGAGTCAAGCATCAGAATTATCAATCCCTGGAGATAGGGGTTGACAAATGATTGAACCATCTATAACATTACCACACATATGGCATGGTGTGCCACACCTAATCGATGATATTAATGAAAGTCAAGGAACAAATTCGGTCAACGCTCGTAGATAGGCGAGATCAATGTTCGGTGTCCAAAGATAAATACCCATAATGTAGTTTTCCAGAGATAGGAAATGATTCGTAGCAGAATGCTTCTCCAACCACCACCTTATTTAGGGTTGGACAAAACATAGCCCAAAATAAACGAGGCTGGCTACAGAGTTGGCCGAATGAATAACAGATTTTGTTTAGCTAAGAAAGAAATACTTTGACAGTGGTAAACAAGACTAATTACTTGAATATTACCAAGTAATCATGGAAACATACTTATATGTACAAAGCTACAGTAAGTAATGGCATTGCACATGCATATGCATGTTTAATATAAATGAAAAAGTATCATATATAATTATATTATATATGCAGGTAATAGTATATATAGATAAAGTAAAAGTGCAGATATGTAAATATAATAAAGATTGTATAGAAAAGTTGTCTTTTATTTACGTTCAGTTTTTATACAAGAATTACAGGAGCCGCTCGTGCACAACTCCGGCCTATACGAGAAGAAAATAAAATACATTGAAAAAAGCAGTGAAGTTGCTTTCACAAAATCTCAAGCTAAGGACCTACTTCTTCTTTCATTGCTTGCTACTACTCTTGGAACCATCCTTTGAGTAGCATCTCTTCAGACCTTTTCCATCCTTAGCCTTCCCCTTATCTAGAGTGCTACCTTTGGAAGGTGTAGTTTCTTCTTCAACAGTCAGTTGAATGAGGTCTTCGGGCTTGTCAATAGAAGGGTCAGAATATGAAGAACCACTAGCGCCATGAACTTTTGAGGACTTGATTTTCAAAGAAGGAAGCTTGGAAATAAGACTTGGTTTGTCGGAGTTAGTAGTAGACTATTCAGTTCCCGGCTTGAGCTTAATCTTGATTTTCTCATAGTTGATTTTCAACCTCACCGCCATCATGATATGATCTTCTGGGTCCATCTCGCTTATGATAGTAACGTCTTCCTCCTAGGATTGGTTAATGTCCTCTAATCCTTCCAATGACTTTATTTTTTGTGAGTCTGGGCCTACGTCGGAGCTGGAAGGAGGAGTCGGGATGACTGGCTCTGTAGTAATAGAGGTTGACGTGGTAGAGGTAGCGTTGGCACCTAAACCATGAGTTGCTAGTGGTGGTGAAGGAAGTGATGGATGACCTGTAAGTTGACAGACTATGAAGTAAAAATTAGTGACTACCTCAGGTGAGAACTAAAGCTTCTTAAATATTAGGGAGACGAGAGAAATACCTTCATCGGGTGAAGCTCCTTTAATTGGAGACTTGGTAATTTTTTCCTCTTCAATGGAGACTGAATGGGCAGGATGAAGAGGAATATAAGGTTCATTGGCAATTATTCCAACGAAGATAGGGATTTCAGTTTAAGTGGCCTCGGAGATGGCCACCACAGAAGTTGTAGCTTCTAGTGCAGGATCTATGGATTTCAAAGTGGATGATTATGCTCGATCCGATGTAGTGGAATCAGCAAGACCCTCAATAGCTGATTTCCCCATCGTTGCATCGTGCGTGGCTAAAATGACTTTTCCCTCCTCCAAGAATGCAATATTCTCTACGTCCAAAAGTTTTCCCTTTAGTTCTTCTTCGGTTAAGCCTATACCAACTGCAGCTGCTTGATAAAGCATTTCATCCCAGGCATCTTCCAATATGAAA
The DNA here is from genome assembly GCA_030737815.1 of Allium fistulosum. Taxonomy (NCBI): domain Eukaryota; kingdom Viridiplantae; phylum Streptophyta; class Magnoliopsida; order Asparagales; family Amaryllidaceae; genus Allium; species Allium fistulosum. Next base: position 788,295,582 of record CM060902.1, on the reverse strand, counting down.
GAATAGTTATCCCCCAACTATTTTAAGTACTTATTTTCGATGACATTAGCAAAAAATTGTTAAAAGATAGCATTCATCTCCTCTTGGTTAGCATCCCGGGCCTTAAGCTCTGTTAATTCGTCAATAGCCATGGTGAGATCGATCGGACCTAAGCCTTATATCAATTTTTTGCTTTTAAACAAGCCTTAAGGTCATCAAATTTAGCCTGAAGTGCCTTCAACTCTGACTCTTTGGCCTGTGACTTTCATCTTTATCCTTGACTTGTACATAAGGTTGTAAAAATCGCTAGGCGGACATTAGGCGATACGGACTATGGATTAATCTTTTAGGGGGGATTAATCAAGGATTAATCAGAGCTAGGAATTTTAGATAACTCGTGTATTTTGAATAAAATTTTAGTGTTCTGTTTAGTGTCGGTTGATGAAAATCGAAACTTTGAGATTTTGAATATGCTTAAGAGTAGCAAAAGAGACAAGATCGCCTAAAACTAGCATATTTATGCTTATATGGGGGCATCGAACCTTACATAATGTCAAACTAGTGCGTAAAATACATGTTTGGGTTCCTACATGAGGTGGCAAACCTTGTCTAGACGAGCCTAGGAAAATCGTTAGGTTGTAAGCCTCGCCTAGCGCCTAGGCGAGGCCTGGAAAGATTTTTACAACAATGCTTGCGCAATAAGCTCGACATTCACTTGATGGGCCATTTTGATTTGATTGTTCATTACAATGATGGCATGAGTATGAAGTTTAAACAACTCCTTATTAAGCTCTTTCACATGCTTAGCATACTTCAGAGCCTCATTCCTCTCTTTAGTGATGTTGGCCAATTCAATTTTATGACCAATGACTATCTTGTTGTGATCTTTCTCACACTCTTGAATGATAGGATCATTTTCTGGTTAATTCTATTAATATCAAAGAGGATCTAGGTGAGTTTCTTCTTCTCAAAAAATTGGTCAACTTTTTTATTAACCATGGTGACCCTGTGGCTGGCCTCCTAGCAAGAAATGTTTTTGATATTGTTGTTGTCGAACATGACCACCGTCGGGCAATAGTCAAGAAATGCAGCTTGCATCCTAGTATTGACATTTTTTGATGGGACAGGAGGAGGCAAATGCGAAGCCGGATGATTTGCAGCTTTTGTGGATTTACGGGAAGATGAGACCATGGTTATGAAAGGCTGGGTTGTTCGAGGTTGCTGTTGAGGAATATGGGATTAAGTTTGCAGCTAAGAAGCACTAGAGACGCATTTAGATTGAAATTCAAATCATAGCACTCCTTTCCTCCGAACGATACCTTTTCCTTTCCTTCTCATCTTGATATTCCTTATCCTTCCTCTTCCTTCTCTTCTCCACTAACTCTTGATGTGAGATGAAGCGATGTGTGTAAAGATCAAGATTCGACGAATTGTGCTAGCTAATGCTCGGACGAAGATAGTTCATATGATCTTTTGCCACTGTACCTAAAAAGAAGAAGAAAGTGTATTAGAACAAATGCACTAGATTAAGGGCGAATGTAGAGTGTTGGTGTTCCTAATCGTTGAAGTCAGTGAAGTATGGATATTTTTCTAAGTCCTCCATGGACCGTGTTCAGAGAGTTGCAAGGATAGAGTTTCATCGCCCTTGGTAAGGATGTCCCTAAATGGAAAATAAAGTCACCAGAGTGCTTATTCAAGATATCTTTAAAGGTAGAGCCTCTAGTGCCAAAGGCCGAGTGCACGCCACATCACTCAACGAGCCAAATATGTTCTTTGAAGATCCCACAAGTGGTATTGCCTCACCGACTGGCACTAGACTTGGATCGAAAGCTTATTGCGAAGACTTGATGACTAATAGCATCGTGCGAGATGGAACAGGAACTATATCACCATCGGGAGATGTTTCCCCATACAATTCATTCTTGCCCAAGCCATAATCTTCGTCTTCGTTGTCATACCCTACATCCCATTCTTCTTCTCCTTCTTCTCTCTCCTTTTCACCTTTTGCTTCCTTTCCTCTTCTATTTTCCCCTTCTTTTTCTTCTACTTCTCTTCCTTCTCCTCTTCCTTCCTCTCCTTCCTTTACTATATTTTCTCCCACCACCCTATCCTCTCCTTCATCGACATTCACTTCGCTGCCTTGGCCTTTACCATCCCCTTAATCGTCATTGTCTGAATTGTGGTTGAGGGCATAAGGTTCGATAACTACTCGAGATTTCTAGGACGGAAGCGGAAGAGGAATAGCGTGTTTGTCGGGTTGTAGAAGGTCGTATCAGTGAAGCTTTCATTAATGTGCAAGTAGGAGTTGGTGTGAAAATGGAATTCAACCTCCTTCAGGAGCGTTAGGGTATCAACATGTGCATTACTGTCATCTCGATCGGCAAGGTCTGTGAGAGCATAGAAAAGGAGTTAAGTCTCTAAATAAGGAGAATCTGAATGAATGGAAGATGATAGAAGAAATGACTTACGTCTAGATGGCTAGAGTCGCATTAAACCATAAGGATAGCGAACAAAGAAGTATTCGTTTTTGAAATAACTACACTTATTGTGAAGTGCCTCAGTTACTTTGCAACGGTTCAAAGCTTCGACGATCAACAAAGAATGTGAGTCCACTCTTTTCTTGAAACTTAAAATATTAGTCATAATGGAAGCAGATAGTTTGGAGCGATCCTACAGTTAGCAAAGACGTTGTATAGTCTAGAGGTTTGTCCAAGATTCTCGGGGCGTGTTGTTGGTTTAATGGAGGAGGCTGAATTTGAATAGCTATCACTAGAATGATTTTCCCCTAGAGTTCAGCTATTATTAAATGTCTCACTCAGATGGAGTAGACATAGAGGTTAAGCGGTAGAAGAGCCGACTTCAGGAGGAGTTAAGGGATCAGAATCGACTTTCAACAAGAAGTTCATTGAGTCATTGTGAGCTGGAAAGCTAGAGAGAAAACTTGGTTATGTATGTTTTATTTTGAAACTTACTTTATTTAAAACCCATGTAGTAGATGTATGAAATCCAATGGATGTTGATGTGTGTTGACCAATCGAGTTCTGAAAATCGATGGAAGCAATGTGAAGTATTAGTCTATGTAGTGTATATCATGTGTTCAAAGCTCAGTTTACGGAATACTCTATGTGGATAACCCGCTCGTGTTGACAAACGAGCTACATTGTATGATGGAACTATATGTTGGATCTTCCTCATTATCGCAAAGTGAATGATAATAGAACCGTTGTTTGGAGTGACACAGAGCCTTCTTTGTAGAAACCTAAGATCGTGTTGTGATTTGAAATATCAGTTGAATATCGATGTGGATACTAGAGTTTTTTCGATGCGACTATTCTTTAAACCGTCTCATTAAAGCTTAACAATCGATTTGTGTCCGATCGAAACCCAATGAAGCTAGCCACATCAACTTACACATGAAAAACTTATTGCTAACACAAAAAAAAGTCAACTGGGAAAATACCTAAAGTTTGAGCGCTAGAAACTCGAAGTAGACACCAAACGAGGGAAGACAATGAGAAACACAGGATTTCTTGGCCTTTGTCTTGAGTTTGACCCTAGTCTTTCTATAAGTAGCTTCAACTTTGGTTTTTTCATTTAAAGTGAGGCACTAGAAAATGGTCAGCCATAAATTCAAGCGTCCCTTATCCACAATTAAGAAGCAACCACTGAAGCGTAGTACCGGCAATGTCAACACCACCCCACGGCGGTAGCATAACCTGAGAACCCACCTTGATTTATACTAGATCTAAAAAGGTTGGTGTTGATGATCTCGAGGCTAAATTGATAGAGTTGATGGAGAGGTCTGATGAGACAAAGATGGCGGCAACTATCGAAGTGTTGAAGGTAGCAGCTACTGGTTGATCAGGTCGAAAAAACTATGGTAGTGGTTGAAAGTTTATGGTCATCGAAGGAAAATAGTTCAGTGCTAGAAAGTGAATGTGGAGATGAAAAAATGCTAAATCATGAGATTTTATATCAATTGATTTACAAAAGAAGTCATATCGATACCGACATGATTTCGCTAGTACCGACATGATTCGATTCTTATTTATTTTTAAAATAAAGGGAAGAAAAGTGAGAAAAAAGAAGAGAAAAGGAAGGGGAAGCCATATTTGATCAAGTCGAACTACGATCTTCAAGACAATAAGAGTCCCCACTTCACAGCAAGAAAAGAGATGGCATGCTAGCTATTTAAAGTGATGAATGATTATCTTCGGACTATATACAATGCTTAAAAGATGATTATTGGCTACCCGGAGATCCTTGGGCAACTAAGATGATATCACTTGTCTTGATCCAAGGCATGCTTTATTTTCATAGAAGCATACTTTGCGGGACAAATGTTATCCATTATTTGAACCAAGCGACTTCTAAGTAAATCTGGATGTCAGGATAAAGATGAGATAGACCATGAATCTTAGAGGCAAGCTTAAAGTGGCTATGAGAGGAGACTCTAAAAAAAATTTGAGGTTGAATTATGCAAACACATTATGGTCGGTATCGACCAAAATTGTGGTCGATATGGACATAAAGTTTGTGAGGAATGTTAATGACCTGGCATTTAGTCCATGAAGTTTATGAGGAATCTTAGTGTCAACTTGATGTACTTGAAAAACTACTTCTTAAAGGGTAGGTGAACAACTTCAAAGCTTTGTAGAGAAGGAAAAATTCCATATATGACAAATCGTATTGTTGCTAACACGATTTGGTAGGCAAAATTGTGAACTAAGCTTATCAACTTGAAGATATGAAAAGCACAAAAGAATACATAAACTACTTCATATCCATAAGAAGACAATTATGGTCAATACCAACCGTGATTATAATTGGTAGCGATGTGATATTTAGGCATGGGAAGACTTGTTCTTCCCTTCTACTTTCTTAGATCTAGAATCTTATCCGGTCTTTCATGATTTGGAGACTATAGTGAACGATTCTGCAATAAATAAAGGCGCTATGGTAACTTAAAGAGGATTTTGAGACTTTTTAGCTTCCATCTTCTTCATCTTCTATCCTCTACTCAACCCCCGTCACTTTGAGCCTACTTTTGTTGTTTTAGATTTGAAATGATTGCAAATATCTTGTACTTTTGATAAATCAAATTCTAATCAGATTAAAGTGGACGTAGGTCATAGAATTTACCGAATCACCATAAAAATTCTCTATGTTTTTCCTGTTGCCTGCTGATTTAATTGGATCTATCTCATTTCCAGTAGAATTGGGGTATTGTGTCAAGTTTTGGTTCAACAAAGCTATTAAGGGAACTTTGACGTAAAGTTTTCCTTTGGTAATTTTGATGAGAGCTCATATGTTTTGTGTCTCATATTTAATTTAGTTTATTTCAAAGGTGTGTATCTGATATTGTTGGGTCTTATTAATTTAATTTAATGTTTAATTGTAATAGTTGGTATGCTTTTTCCCTCGACGTTTACTATATGTGATTTTGTAATCTAGTACAGTTTCAAGTATAGCTGTGCTTGTCTAATTAAGTTTTATGGCATCTATCCTTGTTTGGGAGCCTACTCACTATGAGCTTATAACCACTACTCTAAGTTAATGGGAATTTACAAACTAGGTACTTGGGTCTGTGCCAAGAATTTCTATTAGGATGTAAATCTACCCACCAAGTACTAGGGTTTGTGCCCTTTATTTAGATGGGAATCCACCGACTGGGAACTTGGGAACTTGGGTCCATGCCCAAGGGTTTTCTGTTCAGATGGGAATCTACTCACTAGGTACTTGGGTCTATGCCCAAGGGTTTTCTAAGTGCATGGTACCACTTGACCATGGTTCACTTTTTGCATCCATTGTCGATTGTTTATGAATCCACCGAGTGATATGGTCTTCTCTCACTTATGGTGAAATGTAAGAGTTTTGCTGAGGTAGCATCATAGTGGGGTATGCACGAGGAATAAATCCCTCCAAAGGTAGACCCTCTCTTCGTCTAAGGACATCTTATTGAATACATTACTGATAAAAATGGTTTGGGTCATAGAAATACTTATAGTATTAGTGAATGGAATCAACCAATGATGGGAATTAACCTTTAAATTAGTTTTATTTACTATGTAGTATGTTTTGGTGGAGCAATGCACTTTTCGCTACCACGGTGCCCTGAAACAAGAAAAGTTTTTGTCTTTTGAAGAAATATACCTTCGGTGGATCTATATTTTGGTTTTTCATTTTCATTTAGGAAAGACTTTATAAGATGTACTTAGGAACGATGCTGCTTTTTGAAAAACAAATATGTTTTGAAATTTTATCAGGTTGGCCAATTTGGTGTACAACGGGTAATCAAGACCTAAGATCTCATTTTACAAGAAGTAAATTAAAACATCTGCATGAAACAATGCCCATGGCTAATCACAAAGAGAAAATAATGTGGATGAGATGAGACTAAGCTTGTTTGACATTATGAAATATAAACTTCGGGAAACTCGATTGTTTTATGAATATAATTTAATAACTGCTTAGTAGGCAGAAACCTGGTAGAAAGAGCAATTGCCAAAGGCAATACATAAAGAATTCCAAGAATACTGGAAGAAATTTAAGAAGACTAGGACCGAATAAGAAGTCTGATAAGTGCCCCTCTAAGTATAAGCCTGGTAGAAAGGACAATAGCCGAAAAGCATATATAGAGAAATCCAAAAAATACAAAGACCAAATAAAAAATTCAATAAGTACCCCCTAGGTGTAAGACAATAACAGAAGGGCATATACAGAGAAATCCAAGAATACCAAAGGTCGAGTAACAAGTCCAATAAGAGTACCTAGGTGTAAGCATGGTAGAAAGAACATTAGCTTGCAAGCATATATAGAGAAATCCAACAATACCGAAGGCCAAATAAGAAGTCCAATAAGTGCCCCCTAGGTATAAGCCTCGTGGAAGGGACATTAGCCGATAGGCAAATATAGAGAAATCAGAGAATACCGAATAAAAAGTCCAATAAGTGCCCCAATTATAAGCCTAGTAGAAAGGGTAGTAGCCAAAGGGCATATAGAGTAATTCAAGAATACCAAAAACCCACGAGAGAATAAATATGCAGTCCAAAGAAAATTGAGAATGCCGAAACCAAGTAATTACCTCCCGAAACGTGGATACACACATATACATACATACATATGCATGCATACATACACACACACATTATGTTTTATTGAAAGAAGCGAGTTCAACATAAGGTTTTTCCTGGAAGGGAAAACAAGACAAAGTTAAGCATTATGTCAAAGTAAAATATTAAAATTATTTCTTAATAAATTCTAACCGTTCCTCCTTTTGATCATCTTTTCTATGGCATAAGAGAGCTTTCAGCATTTGTTTTCTTTATGTTCACTTGCAAGATGGTAAGTGTAGTACTTTTCACCCTTTGATCTCTCTCTCTCTCTCTGATGGAGGATAGATTGGATAAGGGAACTTGCTATGAGTTTTTTGAAAGATCCGAATAAGATATCATTTAGCAGAGTGAGTATTCACTTTTTTCAGCTTCTTCCATGTTTCATTGTTTGGGATTTCGAAAAGAGGCCTTTTGGTATATATAGATGATTGATTTTGGTTTTCTTAAGTCATCAACTTAACACTCAAGTCTCTTATCTCATTGTTCAATGGCTTTAACTATTTTTCTAAGTTAAGTCGATTCCTAGAGTGACTCTTAGAGATATCCTGAAGGTTTCCTAATTTGAAAAGCTTGAAGTTCATAGTCATAGATAAGGTTGAAAGTCTTGCGGATCATATATTATCTAACTTGTGTATAATATGCAAATGTATGAGCCAATGCTATAGTAGACAGTAAATGGTAAAGTATAAAAAGCGTGCAAACAAGAGTTTTTGTACTAGTTCGGACCTCCCGTCCTATGTCCAGTCTCGAAGCTCCCCTTCGGTATTTCTTTTAACAAAATTACCCTCGCTTCGTCCCGAAGAATAGACTAATACAAAAATATATCTCCGACAATCTTATGTTCTAAATAACACAGTTTTTTACTTATAGTACAAATCTTCCTATGATCTCCTTTGAATATGTGAATATGAATGCTTTGAGTTGTAGGAAGTGGTTTAACCAAAATTATATTTCAGTTATAATGGATTGAGAGTAATTTGAAAAATGTATACGTAAGAAGGTGTTTAAAAATCAAGAGAGGAAAGAATAGATTAATTCAAGTTAGTTGATTTTTACATCTCAATCAAGGTAGTGTTTATAGATTCAAAAAGGTGCATATGAAGAGTTGCTGCTATTTGAGAAAATCTATTTACTATAATGGCTGCAACCTTTCGTTAAAAGGTGATTTCTTTTTGTTTCAAACAGAAATGTCTTTTCAAAATTGATAGTTTTTAAATATGACAAAATTCTGTGGTAAAACCTTAGATGTCCGTGACTTCAGAAAATTTTAACCTGAGAATTGTCACAAACATATGTGGTTTTATCTCAGACGTCTGTGAGGTGTAAAATCAGTTTTTCAACTTAATTTTGATGCATATGAAATTGTGTGTGATCGTGTATGCATATATTCTCAAGGAGACCTTAACAACATTTTATCTAGGACTCTTTTACAATATAATAACCTTACTCATGGTAGTATGGTTGATAGATATTCGTACCTCTTTGAGTCTCAATATCTTCGAGCATGGTGTCTTCTTGTAGCATAACCTGCAACCTTAATAAGGTGTGTGTATATATATATATATAACTATATAGTTGTTATCATTGAAACATAAACTTGAGGTTCTAACAATCTCCTCCATTTGATGATGACAGCTATACAATCAAAAATCAACTATACATTCAAAAAATGGAAGTATTATTATGTTTCTCTCCCTTATGTTATGTTTGTCTCCCCTTATGTATATGCATAGATTTCTCCCCCTTTGTCATTATCAAAATAGAGGGAAATGATATAAGATACAGAGATATTAAATAGACATATCATGTTATCTATTAAGATCATGGAAAATCAAATATGGAAGTTCAAATAAAATTAGAGACAATTGTAGCAAAAGTTGTAAATAGTGAAACAAACAAGCATAAGAATAGCAAAATAAAAGAAAACTCTAATTATACTGGTTTTGTGAGTATGATAAGCCCTCATAGTTCTCGTAATATTCCCAATAAGAAGATGGATCCTACTCGTATGTGCCCGGCCATTGTGCTTGGTCTTTGTATTCCTCATCTTCGTGAATTGAAAGACCTTGAAATGCCATGTAAAATTGTTGGTTAAATTGTGGAGTATCATACACATACATGTCATCACTATCTTCTTCTTCTTCCTCAGATTATGTGTGAATAGGAGTCTTCCTTCGGTCACCTCTATTGTGAGACGTACCATCGGGCGAGGCTTAAGAGCGATAAACTGGTGTTTGAGCCCGAGGTGGAGGTTTTGGTGAAGGCGAGGATGATGAGTGAGAAGAAGATCGACCACGTACTTTGCACATCACTTTGCCAAAAGTGGGGACCACTTTGTCCAAAGTCTTCTCCATTTTTTTCATCCTTATGGAGAAAGAAAATTCCAATCCAGTCATCTTTCTGTTTAAAGCTTGCAGATTAATCGTGATTGTCTTTTGGTTTTTAATTGATAAATCACGAAGAGATTCACTTTGCATTGGTTCAACGCGAGATTCTTGTATTTCAGAGTCCGAATAGTATTCGGTAGCATGACTAGAGGAAGGTGGTTGTTCTGAAGGATGAGGGAGTAAGTCTGCTGAGGAGCACTAGTTGGAGGAGGATCATGATGTTCTTTTTGATGTTATTATAGAGTCCATTGGTTGAAGGGGATGATACAAGGTGAGGTTTTGGGAAGACGCATCAAGGATAGATATCGTGGACCACTATCTTTTGTTAGAATTTCTTTGTATTGTGATAAATACGAAGGAACTCCAAGATCTTGCAAGATGCGCATTATGTATGGAGCATATACAATTGAGCGACGATGCTGAGTCTAAAAACCTTTAATTTGGTCATGAATAAATTTTGCCCAATTTACCGGTAGGCGACAAAATATTGCATAAAAAGCTCAATGGTTATTGGGATAAATTTGCTCGTTACTACCTAGATGGGGAATGATTGTGTTAATTATCATTCGATTTAGTAGTCTAGCACATGGGCGTAGGTGAATGGATTTCCATTGGGGAATCATATCTTCCCATATTTGATGGGTAACTTCATCTCTGGGTAAAAAAGTATGATTCGGTATATCCGTTAAGTCAATTCCCTCATAAGAACATTCTAGTATACGGCTAACCTTGGGCTGTCAATGGATACCAGAAAAATCCGAAATCCGTCCACATCCGAAAAGCGGATGAATATCCGATATCTGGAAAAACAGATGCAGATGCGGATGCGGATGCGGATACGAAGACATCCACATCCGAAAATTATCCATCCGGTTTTTGTCAGTATTATAGTTCAAATTATGTGTATTTTAGTACCGTTAAAGATATTTGTTTATCATTTTATTAAGTTAGTAGTTTATATTATATGCATTTAATGCTTTTTATTTGCTTGAAACTATTTATTATCATTATATTTGTTAATTTTTAACACTTTTATAATGAATATGATTGAAAAATATTTATGTTAAACTAAAATTTTCCTTTTATAAATTTTGATTTATCGGTCGTTAGCGGATAGGATAATTATCCGATATCCGTCCGTATCTACGGATGCAGATATCCGATATCCGAAAATGATTTCGGATGAGGATGCGGATGTGACACTATCCGCATCCGAAAGAATCCGTTGATAGGCCTAGGCCAACCGTATGTACATCAATTTTAATTTATTTTCCATAAACGCTAGACCACTACCGCCCATCCACATTTTCCGGATTCCAAATCCCCTTACTACATAAATTGGAGTAGAAAAGGTAAATAGCCAGAGAATCAACAATTATCTTCTTTGTATCGTAGCTAATTAGGTTGTAGCAACTGGCATCCGTAGTTATTCCTAGAATTTCATACTCTATCACATTTCTAAGGTGATAGAAAGGACCAGAGTGGATTTTCTTTTGGGAAAGCGCCTCAAATCATTTGATGGCGTTGAAATTGTTGCGGAGCCATTGGTTTATATGAGCTTGTGTAACCGGGGCTTGAGAGGAGGAAGAAGATTGGCCTTGTTTTTTCTTTTTAGAGATGGTCAGCTTCTTGGGAGCCATTGATTGATGAAATTAAAGGTTATGAAGGCTAGGGTTTCAGAAATTGGGTATTGATATGGAGGTAAAAGTGAAGAATGAGATAAATTTGTTTATATATGGCTATTGAAAAATGTGTGGCTGGAGCAACGACAGATGTTTGTGACTTCAGTAAGAATAAAACAGAAAGATTCGACAGACATCTATGATGGTTCCACAGACGTCTTTGGCTGCAAAGAAAATAAACAGAGAGATTCGACAAACGTTTGTGAGTTTCCACATACGTCTATGGCTACAAAATTTTTTTTCCCATAACTTGTGACATATGTCTGTGGTATGTTCATAGACTTCTATGGTATGTATTTTCTAACATATTGAAAAAAAATTAAATGTCAATGAAAGTTTTATTAAAATTTTAATAAAATAGTATACATACCAAAAATTAATAAATAAACATAATTTATATGATGCGTAACATAAGTTTAGTGTTTGTTGGAGAATTTAAAATTGTTGATTTGTTGTATATCCCATGAATTTGGTTCAACTTTTGTATCGTCAAATAATGACTTCAGCGGAGACCAACTTATACGAGCTGGAGTGTCAATCCAAGCTTGGTTTGATGGTTCCGATTTATACAGATTACTTGGAATAATGTTATGCGCTTTTGTAGGAGTTTCTTGTAATCGAGGAGATTTTTTATGTATGCAATTTTTTGTTGGTGAATGACCACAAATTGCTAGAATACACTTTTCAAGAAAATATAGATGAGATCCTTGACGTCTTGCTCATAATACATTTCACATTGAACGTCGATCATTTCTTGGTGATAGTGATATATCTCATCGACTTTGTCAGTGAGAGATGTTGACTTCAGATCGATTGAACGTCTAGCTTTCCTTTCTTTAGTAGAAAAGTCAGTGTAGTATGTTGGTGATGCAACAATGTTTAGAGAAACTGAATGAGTTGATATAGGTGTGGATTTAGTTGGTGATACGTAAGTGCTATCTAACGAGGGGGATTTATAGTCGATAGTTGAATAAGTGGATTCGTGATCATAAGACATTTTGTGTATTATTTGTTTTAATAATCTATTTCTTTTTAGGTAGAATATAAGCTGAATTTATAAGATAAGGTTTTGCTATGCTTAGAAAATAGGTTGAGGAAAAGGAGTTAAGCCATAAAAATTTAACAGAGAGTAGTTAGTTATTTAAATGGTTGTTATTAGTTTAATTTTTATGTGGTTATTATTAATTCTAAGTGTATAAAACCAATTGTGCAGTTGAAAGTCTATATGAGTTATTTCTACAAATTTAAGTGAAAAAAATATTATTACTACAAATTTAGTTAACCAATTCATTGTACGAACAAATTCCTAGATCCCGTCTTAACTTAATAAAAGTTAGTTCACTTAATGGTTTTGTAAAAATATCAGCTATTTGATTTTCGGTATTAACAAATTCAAGAGTTATTATTTCTTTTTCAACATTATCTCTCAAAAAATGGTGACGAATATAGATATGTTTTGTTCGTGAATGATTAATTGGATTTTTAGATATATTTGTAGAACTGGTATTATCGCAATATATTGGAGATTTGTTTATTATTTTCCATAGTCTTTAAGTGTTTGTTGCATATATATTACTTGAGCACAAGCTAAGGCAGTAGAAATATATTCGGCTTCACATGTCGAAAGAGAAACACGATTTTTCTTTTTACTAAACCACAAAACTAACGATTGACCAATAAAGTGACATGCGCCACTTGTACTTTTTCTACCCGATTTACAGCCACCAAAATCCCCATCACTGTAAGATACAAGTTCAAACGTATTGCCTTTTAGATAAAATAGACCATAATCTTTAGTGTTGGTTAAATATCGTAAAATTCGTTTAGCTGGCCGATGATGTGATTCCTTAGGTTGTGCTTGAAATCTTGCACATAAACAAACACTCATCATAATATCTTGTCTACTAGCTGATAAGTATAGTAAAGATCCTATCATGCTTCGATATAGTTTTTGATCGAACTCTTTTCCTTGATCATCTTTGTCTAGATGATTAGTAGTACTTATTAGAGTGGGTTTACTTGATGTATTATCCATTCCAAAATGTTTTAGTAATTCTTTACAGTATTTTTCTTGATTTATAAAACTTCCATTATTTAATTGTTTTATTTGTAATACTAAAAAGAAATTCAATCCACTCATATAAGATATTTCAAATTTGTTTGTCATTATTGTGGAAAATTCATTACATAAATTTTCATTAGTAGATCCAAATATAATATCATCAACATAAATTTGAACAATTAATATATCCTTCTGTTCTCTTTTAATAAATAATGTTGTATCTATTTTACCACTTTGAAAACCGAAATTTATTAAATGTGATTTTAAGCGATCATACCAAGCTCGAGGTGCTTGTTTTAAACCATATAATCCCTTTTTAAGTTTTAAAACATGATCTAGATATTTTTCATGAACAAATAGTGGTGGTTGTTCAACGTAAAACATTTTCTTTTATAAAACCGTTCAAGAAAGCACTTTTAACATCCATTTGAAATAGCTTAAAGTTATGATGACACGCACAAGCAAGTAATATTCTTATGGCTTTAAGATGTGTCACAGGTGCAAAATTCTCTTCATAATCAATTCCTTCTTCTTGATTGTATCCATGTGCCACTAATCTTGCTTTATTACGTATAATATTTACATTTTCATCTGCTTTGTTTTTAAAAACTCATTTTGTTCCAATTATTGATTGATCTTTTGGCCTTGGTGCTAGTTCCCAAACATTATTTTGTTCAAATTGACTAAGCTCTTCTTGCATTGTTAAAATCCAGAAATCATCATTTGATGCTTCTTAGTAATTTTTTGGTTCAAAATTAGATATAAATGCTATATTACTCATTTGATTTATTTGTCTTCTAGTCGAAACTTTGTTATCTAGATTTCCGATTATGTTACCAATAGGATGATCTTTAAAATACGGGGTGGTGATTTCAAATCACTGTTATTGATTATCATTATTATTTTCAATCATAATTTCGATGGCTTTATTTTGATTAGTATCAAAAATTTATTCATCGTCTTTATTTATATTTTTAAAGTTTTCATCAAAAGAGACATGTTTCCTCTACAACATTTGTTCGTTTGTTAAAAATTATGTATGCTTTACTTTGATCGGAATATCCAACAAAAATTTCTTCATTGGCTTTTGAATCGAATTTACCAAGATTATCTTTTGTATTTAGAATAAAGCATTTTGATCCAAATATTCAAAAATATGATACTTTTGGTTTCTTTTTGTACAACATTTCATAACATGTATTTTTAATCATAGGTCTAAGGGTTACACAGTTTAATACATAACATGCAGTAGCAACTACTTCGGCCTAAAAATTCTTTGGTAAGCCATTACCATTTAGGAAAATTCGAACACATTCTTGCAAGGTGCGATTTTTTCTTTCAACTACTCCGTTTTGTTGTGGTGTTTATGGAAATGAAAAATTATGGCTAATTCCTTTTTTATTACAAAAGTTTGTAAATAATTCATTTTCAAATTCTCCACTATGATCACTTCTTATACTTTTGATTTTAAATCCATTAGAGTCTTAATTTGTTTAGAAAAAATTTTAAACATTTCGAATGTATAACTTTAATGTTTTAAAAATAGCGTCCAAGTATATATTGAAAAGTCGTCTACAATTACAAAAACATATTTATTGTGATTTATCTAACATACTTGAGTTGGACCAAATAAGTCCAAATGAAGTAATTCAAGAGGTTGTTTAGTAGAGATTTCTTTTTTAGACTTAAACGAGCTTTTCTTTAATTTTTCAAGTTGACATGCATCGCATAGATTTTTAACTTTGAAATTTATTTTGGGCAATCCTCTTACCAAATTATTTTTAGCTAATTTGTTTATATATCTGAAATTTATGTGACAAAATATTTTATGCCATATCCATGGATCGTCATGATTTGCGATTAAGCATAAATAATTATTATGATTAATATTCATGTTTAAAATATAAATATTTCAATTTCTTATTCCTTCAAAAATTAAAGTTTTACTTTGATCAAAGATATTGCATTTATCTTTTTCAAAATCGATTCTAAATTCCTTATCGCATTATTGGCATATACTAAGTAAATTATGTTTTATGTTTTTAACTAATAATACATTTGAAATAATAGAAGAAGTAGATATACCGATATTGATGACGTTTCCAATCCCAATAACATATCATTTGGAATTATCTCCAAAAGTGACTGTGCCACCGTCCATGTAAGTGATGTTTGATAGCATGTGTGCATTTCCCGTCATATGTTTGGAGCATCCGCTATCGAGTATCCATTTCTTCTTATTATTAGTTTTGTTTTTAGGTGCCTGCAAAATAACATAAAAATTCTTAATTGGTACCCACTTCCTACGTTAGGGTCCTATGTGTTAGTAGGAGAAAGTAGCCATACCCATGAGGGTTTGGAACCTTTAGAGATGTAATTTCATTATGAACTATATCTTTTAAATATACATCTATGTGTTTTTGTCTACCCAATTTGTTATTTGTTTTAGGAATCCAAATTTTAATCATTTTTGTTTTCTTATTTTCATATTTAGATTTTTTTTCTAAAATTTGTATATAATGTACTATACTTCTTAAATCCTTGATTATTATTAGAAACCAAATTATTTCTTGAACGTTTATGATCTTTTCTGTTAAATCCTAATCCCTTCCTACCTCCTAATGGTTTTGAAATCTTTATTAAATTTCTAGATTTTGCTTTCCTATATTAAATTTTGAAACATTGATAGTGATTTTATCTAATTTATTTCTGAGATTATATTTTTATATTAGCTAATTCTAAATTTTGTTTCAATGCATACTTTTCTTTTTCAAGTTTATAATTCTCTATTTTATTATTCTCTATATCATGCGTTAGAGTAACATTTTGAGATGATAATTTTTTACATTCTTTTATGCTAATTCTAATTCCTTCTAAAATAGTTTTCTCATTTTTTAACAATCCAATTTCTAATTTAGCTCTATTTAATTATCCCACATTTTCTTTTATTTAATTTTTTTAATTCTCTATACTTGTCATCTAATTCTATACTAATTTCAAGAATTTCATCATATGTTGATTAAGGATGTACCTCATATGTGCTATCCATGAAGCAAACATTTGCTTGTTCTAAGCCATTGTCACTATCAGATGAAGAGGAAGATCGGAGTCATCCTAAGTTACTTGAAATACTCTTCTATTTTTCTTGAAATTTTTGAATTTGTTTATATTTTTATCATTGTTGAGTAGTGGATAGTCTTTCTTCATATGGCCAAATTTATCACACCTGAAGCACTTCATTGATGTTTGATTTGAGGAATTTGTGTTTTTATTGTTTTAAAATTTCGTCATCCTTTTGAACTTCTTGAGCTTGTTGTAATTTTTGGCAATGAAAACAATTTCATCTTCTTTCAAGTTGGAGTTGTCATTATTTGCTAGAAATGCGATGTTTTTCCTATTTTGATTTTGTTCATTTCCTGCCTATAAATTAGCTTTATACGACATTAGATTTCCTATTAACTCTTCAACTCTAAGTTGGGAAAGATCGTTAGCTTCTTCGATGGCTAAAACTTTTCTTTCCCATTTGTTTCTCAAAGAGTTAAAAATTCGTGTGACTAAAATCAAAATTAGTAAATTTAACTCCTAATGCCATAAGATCGTGTTGTATAGTTTGAAATCTATCATACATGTTAATAATTGATTCATTTGATTTCATTTTAAAAGATGATAATTGATTTTGTAGAATAGAAATTTTTGTTTGCTTAACTTTGTTTGTGCCTTCATGGGTAATTTTTAATGTACGTCATATATTATAAGCATTAGTGCAAAGCATGACTTGTGAAAATTCATTTTTATCGAGTGAGCAAAATAATACATTCATAGTTTTGATATTGTTAGACGCCTTTGCTTTTTGTGCATCAATCCATGTGCAAATATCGGTGTCGGTGCTTCATATTTATTTTGAGTTGCTAGCCATATTTCTAATCCATTTGTTTCCATAAAAATTCACATGTGTATTGACCAATAAGCATAATTAGAACCAGTAAATAGTGGAGGACGAGCAGTTGATTGACCTTCTTGAAATGTACTTGCCATTTTAATGATTTCAATTACGTGTTACTTTAGATTGAAATAACCTTGCTTCGATACCAAATAAAAGTCTTGTGGATCGTATATTATCTAACTTGTGTATAATATGTAAGTGTATGAGCTAATGCTATAGTAGACAATAAACAGTAAAGTATAAAAAGTATGCAAACTAGAGTTTTTATACTGGTTCGGACCTCCTGTCCTATGACCAGTCCCGAAGCTCCCTTTCGGTATTTCCTTTAACCAAATTACCCTCGCTTCGCTTGGAGGAATAGGCTAATACAAAAGTATATCTTTGACAATCTTATGTTCCAAATAACATGGTTTTTTTACTCATAGTATAAATCTTCCTATGATCTCCTTTGAATATATGAATATGAGTGCTATGAGTTGTAGGAAGTGGTTTAATCAAAATTATATTTTGGTTATAATATACTGAGAGTATGTGAACAATGTATATGCAAGAAGGTGTTTAGAAATCAAGAGAGGAAAGAATAGATTAATTCAAGTTAGTTGATTTCTACATCTCAATCAAAGTAATATTTATAGATTCAAAAAGGTGCAGGTGAAGAGTTGCTACTATTTGAGAAAATCTATTCACTTTAACGGCCGCAACCTTTCATTGAAAGTGATTTCTTTTTGTTTCAAACAGAAGTGTCTTTTCAAAATTGACAGTTTTTACATATGACAAACGTCTGTGGTAAAACCTCAAACGTCTGTGACTTCGGAAAATTTTAACCCGAGAATTATCACAGACGTCTGTGGTTTTATCTCAAATGCCCGTGAGGTGTAAAATCAGTTTTCAACTTAATTTTGATGCATATGAAACTGTGTGTGATCGTGTGTGCATATATACTCAAGGATACCTTAACAATATTTTATCTAGGACTCTTTTACAAGAGGATAATCTTACTGACAGTAGTATGTTTGATAGATTTTTGTATCTCTTTGAGTCTCAATATCTTCAAGCATGGGGTCTTCTTGTAGCATAAACCTGCAATCTTGATAAGGTCTATATATATATATATGATTGTATAGTTGTTATCATTGAAACATAAACTGGAGGTTCTAACAAAGGTTGTATTCCTCAGCTTTTTCATTTGCATAAACAAGGGTTGCCAAACATTCATCATTATCCTCATTGATAAGCTAAATATGAAGGTTAAGAGGTACTTATAAGCTAAAATCTTTGTAGTTTTCATTATTGAAGTTAGACATTGCTAGTTGAGGGAGATTATTGGTTTCTAAAAAAAGAAAATTTAATGAAGAAATCAAAAGCTCGGAGCCCTCCTTCCAGCGCTAAAAATGTTAGTGGGATTTTTTTGTCAAACACCAACACCCTAAAAGTCAAAGAGAAAGCTTTGATTAGTCTATTTCCTAAGTATCCCAGTATGTTGGTTACACAAGGTTTTGAAGGAATCGGGCCAATCGAAAGTAGGTGAAATATGCAAGTTTCAATTTTTTCCTCTTTTGGACCTACTGGGCCTATGAAGTCTTAAGGCTTATTAGATCCAATCCAATATATTATAGATAAAAATCTTTTTTTATTTAATATGTTAAAGATCGTAAGTTTTAATTTATAAGTGTATCAAATGCACTAATGTGTGTATATTGCACGTGCTAGAAATATGAAGTATACATGGTTAATGTGACTGTATGTAGGTACTGTGATTTACACCGCAAGAGACCCAATTGTCCCTTTGCATATGTCTTTGTTGTCCAAAGTTTTGATTTTGTGTGTGTATGTGTGTGTATAATTTTGACTATATTGTATACTTTGAAATCTAAAATTAACAATTATATGTTTAGTTTCAATTAAGGAAGAGCTTGAAATTAAGTTCACTATTTTACAAAATCCCAATCTTATGAATTTGAGTTAAAATAACATACACATATATGTATCCATGTATATAAATGGTTGCAAATTATGTTTTAAATTTAAAACAACGGATGTATGTAAAGTTTATAAGTTATTATATGTGTTTATATACATATATACGTCTAAATTTAAAGTTAACATGTTTAAATCAAACCATTAATTTAGAAAGGAAACAAAAGATTTATGTTTTATACAAAAGTCCAATTATGAAATGTAGATTGAAACAAGGGGCTTTGCACGAAAGGTCCCTATTTCTGATGGTGTTACAAGAAAAGTCCTTGTAGAAATAAGCATGTAAATTTAGTCCCTATTTTTTATAATCAGAAAACGCAAGTTAGCTTGCGCTTTTTAAATTTTCAAAATCAGAAAGCGCAAACCAGCTTGCGTTTTCCTGATAGAAAGCGCAAGTTACCTTGCGCTTTTCAAAAAATTTAAAATTTTCAAAAAAAATTCAAAATTTTCCAAAGAAATTTCATAATTAGAAAACGCAAGTTATCTTACGTTTTTCAAAAATTTCAAAATTAGAAAGCGCAAACTAGCTTGCACTTTTCTGATAGAAAGTGCAAGTTAACTTGCGTTTTTCAAAATTTTCAAACTTTCGAAAATTTTGAAAATTTCGAAAAATATTTCAAAATTAGAAAAGTGCAAGTTATCTTTCATTTTCTGTCAGAAAAGTGCAAGACGCTTTACGTTTTTTTTATTTCTGAAAAATAGGGACCAAATTTAAAAATTCATTTCTGCAGGGACTTTTTGTATAACAACATCAAAAACAGGGACCTGTGACTCTTATCTTGTTGAAACAACCTTTGCTTTTATATAAGCGGTAACTAATAGAACTATATTAAAATTGGTAACCATATAACTTAAGGAATTTGTTACCTAAAGATGAACACAAATGAACATCTAAATATATGAGATGTAGCATGTATAGAATCTAAACCATGTGAACTTGATAAATATACAATTAAATCAAATCAGAATGATACCTTAAGATGTATCCAATAGTTGCATCATGAATGATGAATGAAGCTCCTATATTCTATTGAATTGACCTCTAGATTTTGCAAGAATTAATAGAAATAACAACCACCTTATATTTTTATTCAATTTGGATTTTATGTTTGGGATTTTTTCTTGCATGGTTCCATGGAATTTCGACCATGAAAGGGTGAAGAGAAGAGAAAGAAAAGTAAATTGTCAGGAGAAATTTTTGGAATGAATAAAAGAGAATTTGTTATAAAGGAAACACTGAAACCTTTCATTTTCCTCCTTTAAAAACCTTTCTATCTAATTCCTCATTAAATCTCATCAAATATTTTCCCCACTCTTCATATTTTCGGTAGCAAATGGAATGAAGTAAAAAAGGAAAATTTATTTCATAAATGTTTTTAAGTGAATCATGTAAAACAGTAAAGGATGGAGATTTGTTTCCTTCATTTAATTGCTCCTTTGGATTTTCAAATCACATTTGAAACCTCCCCCCCCTCATTATGCATGGCCAACCATAAAAAGAGGCATAGGACCTTAAAAATTTCCCAAAACCACTTAACAATTAATCTAATAAATCCAAATTAAATATTCTATCGATATCATATATCGATACGCACATGTATAACTTTTATAAACACATTTTATTAAATACTAACGATATTCAAACAAATTGAATAAATTTTAATAATTAATATCTAGTAAGTATTAATAAATTTAAAGTACTTATAAATTAATTAAATCATGTGGTTTTTCAGAGCATTCATCATTATGGTTGTGTGATCCAATGGTGTAGATTCAATCAGATACTAAAATCGAACAATTCGAATATTGACGTTTATACATCATCATAGCTAATGATGTTACATTTTGGCTGAATTTATCGCTTATACATCTTTTCGATAAAATCTAATTTATAAGTAGTACTCGGTAATAATGATTATTTACACTAATTATTTTCGTCAACACTATATTACTTTATGGCTTACGGAATTTGATTTTTGTCCAAATTCCAACATTGTCCACATTCAACTCAAATAGTCCAAATACAAAATACTTGGTTCAATAAAATTATTTTTATTTTTAACCGGTGTGCACTAGCCAAAGACTTTGACTTTGAGTTGACTACAATTGACCATGATACTAACCCCTATAACCGAGGAGACGAATTCTCTATTGAATAGTGTTTCACTTCCAATGCTTCAACTCAACCCCAACTATAGCCGTTCAATAGATGTCATGCCATGATTTAACTATAATAAAAATGTTGTGTCCATATTAAATTTCAAGTCGAGAGAACTATGTAACATCATCAGTTCGAGATTCTTTGTTTGATCTTAGTTATATTAACCTATAGAAAACTCTTGAGTGAGTTATTCCATAGTTACCCAATAGCTATGGTGCCCCCAGTAGCCATGAGTAATACACCACCCAATTATTAGAAAATGCTACATACTTTAATCTCAATGTATGTATCGATATCTTGTCTCGAAACATTTTGAATAGGAATATTTAAAGTAATATGTTATTTTTAATTTAATAAAATTTTCATGATTATAACACATTGTAATTACTATCACATAACACATCGTTTAATGATTTTCTATACAATACACTTTAAATTAATCATATTATTAATTATATCATAATATAACAAGTATATAATAGAAAGAACACACCCTTTATTTTGGACAACTTTGTTATCGAGTTAGAAATGTGTAACAAATAACATAATTTCCCTTAGGGCATACCTCTAACTCTATCAGGTTTAAGATGATTATTAAAAATTTAATTAAGTCCTTTAGATGGATACTGAAGAGAGTAGAGATGAATTAGGTCGAGACTAAATTTAACGAGAAATGTTGAAAGTAAAAGTGTAGAAAATAAAGACACCAAGATTTATAGTGGTTCAGGATAAATCCCCACGTTTGCTTTATCCTTTCCTTCTTTAGAGTACTATACCCAAGTCGAAAGGCTGTCACAGTGTCAAGTTGGCAATTTCCGCCAGTAATGAGTTTTTTTACAAAGAGCTCCAATATAGAAAAGTACAATTCTGTTAGTATTTCAATTATGAAGGTGCCAGAAAAAAGATCCTTAATGCATTGGGATCTGCGCTAATTTATAGGCATCCAGTAGCTTGATTATTCATGGAGAGATTTTTTCCTAGATTGCTGAGTTGTCCCAAATGAAGATTAGTGATTTGCACACGTGTTGATATTTGGTTTACTTGCTAATTGACGAGGATTATTGACATGGTATTCTATATGTAGATTTTAGCCGTCTTGATTTGTATGTATTGTATATACTTAGGTTATTTGAGCCATTGATGCATCTACTGACTATCTTAGCCATTAATCTTTATTGCATATTGAAGCGCTTTTAGCTTTGGACTTGCTTTAGAGCCTACACTTTTGGTTGGATACAAGCTTTAGAGTATATAATTTTAGTTTGTCCTACTTGAAGGATTATGCTTTCAGTTTATAGGCTGTAGCTTTCAAATGTTATGTATACATTGGCATGTTAGCTTATCCCCTATATTAATGTATCGAAGTGTGTTCTACGAAGCTATATACAATATACTCATTGATGTTTAATGCTTGTGGGAAGTTCAATACATGGCCAAGCTCATATAATTTAGAGTTCAGATACAACTAAGTAAAAATAATGTATAACAGTCTCAATGTCAGTCCCTCGAATCTCATCAAAGTTTACAGCATCGCCCTTGAAAAAAATTCCTTTTCTAGAATGACGGCATGTCTCAAAACAATAATATCTTGTTCCTCTGTGTTATAAAAAATATATCTCATGGAATCTTTGAGATATCCTATGAACTTGCACAACATCGATCTTGCCTCAAGCTTGTCGGACCCAATGTTCTTAATGTTGGTTGAACGACCCCACACATTCAAATATTCAAGGAAGGGTTTCTATCCACACCACATCTCATATGGCATCTTAGGCATATACTTAAACGACTATAAATTTAGCATATGCATGGTGGATTTTGGTGCATATCCACAGTAGGAAAGAGGCAGCTCAAATCCACTCATCATCGATCAAACCATACCCGGTACGATTCGATTCCTTCTCTACAATACACCATTATGTTGCAAAGTGTAAGGTTGATTGACCTAAGAGATAATCCCACTGTCTTTTAAATATTGTTGGAGTTCATGTCCAACGTATTCATCTCCTCAATCGAATTGAAGTATTTTAATTTTATGGTTAGTCTATTTTCAACTTCATATTATACTCAATGAATTTTTCACAAACATCGGATTTATTTTTCTTAAGATGTACATATCTGAGCCTAGAATACTCATTAGTAAACTTAACAATATACAAGGAGTTATCATTGGTAGCTATAGACATCGGGCTACATATATTAACATGTACAAGATCTAAGAGTTCCATAACCCTTTTGTTGCTCTCATTGAATGGGTGCTTGGTCATTTTTCCTTCGAGACAATACTGACAAGTGTTAAGTGATTCATAATCAAAATACAAGAGAAACCCACATCTATCAACTTGTTCAGTCCTTTCTCGCTAATATAACTTAACCTACAGCACTAAAAATAATTGGCATAAACATTCCGTAGAATTATTACCAATGCCAAATGCACATTTAAAATTAAGAACACAAATGTCATTACCCCAAATACTAGAATAAACAAGTTTTCCATGATACGTGGTGTTAAACAAATTTTGGTTAACACCCCAAAGAATCCATATTGAAGGACTTGATACAGAATGTTTTCCAATAAGGTCCTTGGAAGGCTAAATGGACTCCTAATACTAGGAGTAGGGGACTTTAATTCTGTAGATTTTAGTCTTATCCAAAGGTGAGAGGAGACAATAGTAGGGTTGGTTCCTATCACTACAACAAAAAAGACTTTTCACAGCGTTTGAAAAACGCTGTTAAAAGTTTTCACAGCGTTTTTAAAAACGCTGTATAACGACATGCGGTCGTTGACCCTAAATTTTTAACTGCAAAATATAAACGCTGTCAAAAACCCACTTTCTACAGCGTTTTTTAAACGCTGTTAATAATTTTTCTACTGCAAGGTATAAACGCTGTTAATAGTTTTCTACTGCAAGGTATAAACGCTGTCGTAGGGATATGCATTTTTTTCCAATGAATTGACAGCAATGTATAAACGCTGTCGTAGGGATATGCATTTTTTCCAATGAATTGACAGCAATGTATAAACGCTGTCGTAGGGATATGCATTTTTTTCCAAAGAATTGACAGCAATGTTGTGCCATTGCAATATTCACACATATCATTAATATAAACTACATTTAATTATATTTTAATCAGTTAATGTACATAACATAAACAAATCAAACTAAAAATTGTAAAATAAAAGCATAACTATTAATCACTTCCATAAAATAAGTTGAACACAATATCCATGAACAAAGTTTACATAAACCCGTAAAGAGAGATAAAATTTATAAACCAACTGCATACAAAATTAGACAAATGCACAATATCTAGAAAGCAAGTTTGCATCTAATATTATCGACAAAACGTGCATAAAAGTAGTTCAAATACAAACTGAAAATGAAAAGTGGCAGTACGAAGATAGTTAGACATTGGTTTACTGAATTGTTGCCAACAGGGCAGTCTGAACTCGGCAAGATTCCTCCTTCCGTCTTTTTTTCTTGACTTTTTGTTGTTAAGCTATCACTAACCATGGCTTTGTCAACATCCTGTGAGTAGTAATTACAGTAAGCTTTAGACGTATAACTGTTAGTTAAATATAAAGAGTACAATTTCCAGTTGAAAAAAAATGTGTTTTTCAATAAACATGTAACTGGAAGTTCTATGCAATATTTACACAGTGATATATTTAATGCATATTTTTCAAGTTGCAGTAATTTTATCAGTCACATACTTTTACTTGATAAGGCAGTTCTAGTGAATATATCAAATCGGTTGAAACGTCAACCAAGTTCAAGCTATGTTGATGGGCAATAGTGTACAGAAAATTATATCAACGAATGCCTAGATAATAATAGAATTATTCATTCATCACACCATGTGTGTTGACATATATCAGTGTTAGAAAAATTGATGGTATCTTTACCATATTAATAAATATGAAATCATAAGCATTCAGTACAGTATTTGATAATGAAGTGTACAACTATCAGGAATTTAATTGGATTAGTATGCTTGTTATATGAGAATAACTATATTTATTTTATGGAGGCAGTTTGGATACTTTAGGAAGTATTAGTGGTGTACAATTATTTCCAACTAGTAATTTGACTGTTATTTGACTGTTATTTATTTCAAATGTAAACTTTGCATTTTTATGTGAAATATAATGTCTAAGTTGAGATGCGGCAATTTGAGGACATGCACATACAATTCAATGATCTATGTTATAAATTCACGGTCGCTATATAATGTTTAATTGTCTAATGAAATAATTGATGTCAAATACTCACACTTGCTGTGAAGTTGGGTGTGGGAATTCCTTCAGTAAGGGACTGAAAAGTAGGCACTGTTTGATGTGGTGAATCATATTCTGAGACTTGTTTGTTGTACGCTTCTTCACTAAGCTCTTTTGGTTCACCTACAGGGAATGAAGAATTGTGAGATTCATGCAAATATTTTATTTTTGTATTCAAAGTGACATACAAAAAGGAACAACTATGTAACCATCAAGATATTTACCTTGAGAAATGCTCATGCCTGGGTCCAATTCACTTTCTTTAAGGCAACTGGCTATATGAATCTGCTTTGCAGTTGCATCATCACTCTGTTTTTCAGAAATTGCTATGTACTCGGAACTGTCTTGATGTTCCTCATGACCTTGTTCCATGCTGGGTTTAACATTTTTAAGCATATTATTTTATAATTTTTTTAATCACTGTTTGACATATTAACATTCATGCGTATTTTTCAGAGATTGCTTTGTACTCGGAACTGTGTGAAATTGTTTTTGTGCAAACATATTAAGATGAATTGAAGTGCGAAATAATGGTAATACCTCCATGATGACTGTTCAACTGCATTGTTGTTCTTTAGCTCATCTATCAGACCATTTAACAGTAACATGTACATGTATAATTTAACAGTAACATGTACAGTATGGTTCAGATCATGTGATCATGTTAACATTCAAAGGTGCATCCATGAAATATAACTTAGCGTGTCATGGTAAATGGAAAAATAAAGTATAATGTAAGTCATGTGATGAAGTGCATGTAATGAACTAAATAAACTAAGCGGTGCAGGTTAGGTTTTGTATGTCAGGTAATGGATATAGCAGTATATAAAAATGTAATGTGCAAGGCAGACAACATATATGATGTGCTAGACAGGGCAACGGGAAGCATCTGAAGTGTAGGTACAGTTCAAGATCGATAGGATTTGAAAACTAAAATTGAGATAAAATTAGCTTTGTAAGCATGGTGCATAATAAAATCAAGATAGGTGCAGAAAGAACAATGACAACATGCATAGATATAATGGAAAAACTACTAGATCGTGTCGGGAAGGAGCAGGTATTGGAGCTACAAGTGCAAGTGGGTAAAGGGCATAAACAAGAGAATAGATGCAGGTGCTTGATCAACAAGCGTGACCCAAGAAAACATGAGTTGAACTGAAGGCAAGGTGCAAGAAAATAGTGCAGATCATAAGCGTCTAGAAAAAATGATCCTGTAAAATGAAAAATGAGGATCTTGCACATCAAAAGGCTGCAACATGCAAGCAAAAAGAGAGATACTGAGCTAGTTATTTTAATGGAAATTGCACTAAGAAGTAAAGTGCAATTGAAATCCAAATGAATATGATGCACCCAAAAGTAAATGTGGTGCAAATGGGATGCCAAAATACAGGTGGCATGATGTGGATGAGCAGTAATAGAGCATTAGGAAATTGTGAGAAACTAGGAACTGCAGCCACGAGAACTACACGATGACACCACGACAGGAACATAAAGCTAAGAGATGGACATAAACAACATGGTGACAAAAGAAGGTCATAAAAAAAGTTGTTGGAGCATGATGCAAAGATCAAACTACAAACGATAAAGCTCCTGGACAAAAGAATTAGTTGCCAAAAATCAAGTGTTCAAACAGGCAAAATAGATACCACATGAAGCAAGCAAACATGAATTAACAAGTGTTCTAACTGACATCACGACAAGTACAACAACTACAAAATGATCAAGCGAGCAAGATGCATGGTAGGTGAAGCTACTTGCCATTTACAGACTCACTTATCTTGTTACACTGTCAATTTCATTTAGCTAACATTCATTCGCTTAACAAAGAAAATAATTAAAATAAAATCATCAACACCCATTAATTTTGACAACTATACATGCTTGGTGTAATTTGTAAAAAGGTTCTAAAGATCATTTAGCACATATACATTCATCACATATAAGCCTAGGAGTGTTATTGCAAAACAATGATCAAGATCAGTATTCTCTGTTACAATTAGACATCAACTGCTTGATAAAAGTTTCAAAATGAAGAAAATATTTTTCAAGATAGAGAGTTGTATTTAACTTTATTTCATACTACAAATTTAAAGCGTAGAAATGGTTATGTACTATAACTTTTTTCAGGATAGAAAGTAAAAAGTTCAAGTGAATATTTGAGAAGGATTTATTTCTAGATGAAAGTTTTTACTCTAACTTCAAACTGAAATATTCCTCCGCAAATCAATTTTAATTTGAAGAAAAAATTGGTCAACTTTAAGTATTTAGTTTTTAAAAGCAGATCAGACGGATATGAATATGTATGCATTAGGTAAAATTTTCTATCTGCATTTCAGCTGTCAATGGAGTTAACTTAACCAATTCTGAATACACCTAAACGAATTCATGTAGGTATAAAATAAATTTATTTTCTTTGCAATTGTCTGTTAACACTCTTAGACCACTAACATATGGAAAGTTACCTACCAAAGAGGTAGAAGCGTAGAAATGATTAAACAATACAAATATGTAATATAACTTTAAAAAGTTATTACCATTCTTACAAGAAAAGACTGGGTTCTTGATTTCCTAATCCCGAATAATGTAATGGATGTTGCCTTCGTTTTGCACCATTCATATTTCATTTCTTTTAGTTCATCTCCAAACTCGATCAAGTTCTGGTGTTTTCTATTATGGTCTGGTGCTTTTGTTATCCTGTTGTTCATGTGGTATTGAAAATAAGGTAAAGACATCAAAATAAACATTGCAGATGCAATTGAGTATAAATATTAATGTGTATTTACATAATTAATTTTGGATTTTGACACCTCACTAAATAAGGGTATGTATAAAATGCTTAGCGAAAGGAGCATTGAAAATCAAAGATGTACTGAGCGAAAAAAAGTCAAAATTCATGTCCTTAAAAACGTGTCTCCATATTTCATCCAATCTCACAATTCATCAAAAATTAAAAAAAAATATAAATGAAATGAGTAGTTAAGACACATTGAGAACCAAAAGACACACATTCCCCGATAGACATAAAATTGTGTGATATGAAGTTCATAAATGGTTAAAGGCTATATAGGAAATCTAACATTAAATCAAACCAACATTCTCTTATAAACTTATTTCTAGTGAAGTTCAATTCTAAAATTTTAGAATAATGATTGAAAGGACGAGGAGAAAAGTCAAATACAAGATATTTTAAGAATGGTAGAGAATTATCATTCCATGCAGCCTATAATTGTAAATCCAAAAGGAAGATGGCATAAAGAGAAATGAGCAGTGAACTGGAACCCAATATGATTTAAGACAGTTTACCACATAATGCCTTTGAAAGTAGAAATTATTTAACTTTTAAATATAGAAGATGCATAGTTGTGAGTAGAAAATTTGAGCTACATACATGTTCATGTACCGGAACAAATGAAAATTGATTACCTCCCAGCCCTCTCTTTTCGGCTAGCATGTTAGTTCACCAACCTGCCTTGGCTCTTCAGTTTAGCCCGATCAGATACATCTAGTCTCTTCAACACATAACTCCAACTTGGATTTCTATTCATGCCCGCTCTGCATTTTTTTTCATGTCTGCTCTGAATTCTACCCAGCGGACACTTTATTTTTGTGCTGCCCTGTTTCCATTTTGCCTTCTCAGTCATTTCCCTATTGTCATATTCTTAGTCAGCGTGTTATGGTAAAATTTCAATTAATACCTGCTAACACTTATGCCTGCTCTGCATTTTTCTTATGCCAGGTAACTCGTCATGCCTGCACTCTTTCATGATATGCTAGTGCTGCTCCTCTAATTCAATTGCTCATTCTAGCACTGACTTCTAGTTCAGTATTGCATATACTTCTTTGAATGCAAATCTCCTCATTTTATTTTATCTCCAGCGTCAGTGGTTGATGAAGGAAGATGACTGTGGTTGGTATAAGAACTAGAAGGACTTTCCATATTGGCAACATATGAAGTGTCTTCGGCATCTCTAGCTCTTATGTAACTAGCTTTGCTATTCTGTGAGAAATGGTTCAAATAAAAATAGCGTGTAAGATTAATATAGAGGCTCCCAATAAAACAAAGCAAAATCAATTTTTTATTTAAAAAAAGTATGAAAAACTGTAGAGTAAGATTTAAAAAATAAAAAAATTGGATATCCAATATTACAAATATCAACAGAAAGACAGCTTAATAAAATATAACCTTGACTTGCAGATAATGCACCAAAACAATGTGCATGTAGTCCCTGCAAGACTAATCAATTAGATAATTGAAGTATGGTAAAACAGAAAACAAAAAAATTGTGATGCACAAAGTAGCAGTTCAAACCATGGAGTATTGTTATCATATAGAAAACAACAAACAAGAAACATGTGAAATTGCATAAAAACATCCAATAGCTACGCCTTTGAAAGTTCTCATTTTCTTCTCCATGAGCATAATAACAATGCAGCACATCAATGCTTCCAGCCTGAAATTGAATAGTTAATCCTAACATTACCGTTGCATTATATGATAGAAAGGGGCAATAGAAAATTAATTCAAACTGTGTTTATGAGAAATCTGTTGTTTACCTTTAGCCTCTCATGAGCTTCCTTCACCGTTTTCCCATCTTTTTTCTTCCTCCAACTATGCCCATCCTTTCGGAAGTATCGCAAAACTTTCCGGTCAAAAAGAAACAGTGAACCACCTAGGTACAAAAAGAGATAGATGATATGATCAGATTAAAATAGGGAGGGACATGATGAAGATAAGTAAGTTCTACATAACTACCCAGATGATGGTTGACTATAGTTCCAAAATATCTTTGTGAATCGGTGTGTGGGAAACTATCAGTATCTGTGCCATGAGTTGACAAATTATAATTCGATGAGTTCAAAAAAGTCAACCTTGGCTTGACCTAGTGATTCTGCAATCTTGCAATGACAGCGTCAACTTTTAGGTGTTAAGGAAGCTTATCATACTTGTAATTCTACCATAAAAATTTGTGAAAACAGTAAAAGATAAAATTGATACTTTCCTAAATTAAAGCTTGTTTAATAGCTTGGTTGAAAGACTAGTTTTAAATTTCCAACTCTTCTATGAATGAGCACATTTTTCATGAGCTGAAATACTTCTACAGCTGTATTGTATGGTTTAGTACCATCATTAAAAAAAATCAACCAAGCTAAAAGAAACTGAAAATAAAATGTTTTTATTTCTTAGCTCAAAATATAAAATTAAGACAGCAGGGACATAAGACCTTTGGTTAAAGTATTAAAAAAAATATGAAGATATGATCACATCACTTTTGTTAGACCATTGGACAAAGATGATAAAAATATGATTGTGTTGCACAAACCAGCAATTGAACAAGCCAAACAACACAATCCAGGTGATAGCGATATTTTGCTAAGCATGATCTAAAGGCCAAGTTTGAATCAACTTGGAAAGTTGGCGGATGAAGTTTCTATACCCACCCTCAGTGGGTTTAGAAAAATAACTGCAGTTAGAGCTTCTAGCAAAGGAATCATACTGGTCTAAGCTTCTATATGACTCTTGTAATGAGCATTTGGTCGCCCAGCATTCATTATTGACTCGACTATTACCTTAAGTACACTGCAGAAGATATTGTTTGCTAACAGTCAAATTTTCAGCGCTGCAGCCAGCTAACCTTTTGTCCAAAAATATACCAATTCTATTGTTTGCTATATAGAGACTTTTAGCATGTGGGGAGTTTTACCAAGTTAAAATGCAATTTGGTGACAATAGTCTGTACATTGACTGATAAATGAATTAGGGAAAGCTTGCAGATGTCAGTCACAATATTTCCCTTAGCTTTTAGATGCACAATGAGAGCTGATATTGTCAATTTAAAATGAAACTGAAGACGTGCTTAGGGATGACCAATGAATAAGAACATTAGGATGATTTGTGTAAATATCATGCTGCCTAATTTGTCTAAACTAAAGATGCACCTCACTAATGAGCATAGTTATGTATAGCCAACATTACAAGGATGCTTTATGTAGGTAATTTCAAACAAAATTAGAATAACATAACAGAAGATTGTGACATCACATGTTAAAATAAGAGAACATACTAGGAGGTCTAGTTGGAGGTTCTGGGGAAATCTTAAATCGGCGATAGTTGGGAAGAATTTCACAAATCTCAACTGGTCGCAACCATCTTTGTTGAGCTTCCTGAAGTATTTGATCAATATCTGCACATCCAAAGTTATTTCGTTTGATGGAAAGGAGTTCGGCAGTAAAGTGCAGAACATTGCATAAAAAATATAGTAGAATTTAAGTAACTTAATTAATTATGTATAACCAAGCAATCATTATATGTATGAAAACAATTATCCAAGTGGAGAAATTATCAACTGCACTCTAGCTAAGATAAGTTACTGTAATTATGCGTACATTTGTCATCATGGTGCTTAAATTCAAAGATTCCAAGTTCATTCTTTAATTTAACCATAGAGAAACTTCTAGCGAAACAATTGTTTCAAAATTACGACGGAAGGTAAATAATAGATATGAGGGTACACAATTAGTTTAATGTTATGAATACTTGGAGGAAATCAGTTGATTGGTAGCTTTATTCTTTTAGTAAATAATTTTCTTCTAGGTTATATATTTCTTATAAATTTATTAGAATTTAAACATTGGAAAGCTTTCATGTTATGAATCAAACAGAATATACATTCTTTTTAATCATAAATCTCTACTTCAAATGACTACTCACTCCAAAAAGAGAAGATAAAATGAAGGATGACATACAAACTTGAAGTTCAGAATACAAAAGCAACATTCTAAGAGTAACAAAACATAAAGTGATCAAACAAGTGCAAAACATAATTTTGTATCGTTCAGTTGATATCATAATATAAATGATGACTACTAGTTCGTAAATACAAAAAGATAAAGTGTCCATTTGGGAAGTCTGATAAAAAGTTAGCCTTCGTTAAAAAGTGAGTATGCCTCAACTATATAAGATTAATTAGTAAACATCACAATTTTTGATGTTCAACAATATATCGGGTTTAAAGTTTCTCAATAGTTTATATTTTTGTTTGCAATATCCAGCATCTACTATTTGCAGTCGATGACATTAATAAGATGAAGAATGAACGAGTAAAGATATGCAGGTTCACGCATCAATTTTGAGTATAGGATTGTACTGAATACTAATAACATAGCATATGCATGCTTCAGAATCAATAAACTAGACATAACTGCTTGTACTTATGATTGCATAAACTAGACGAAATGCTCCCCTGTTAAGTTCGAATACACATTTTTTTCCGAGCATGCACAATCCAAAACAACAAGTTCTTTGCCATTTAACAGTGGATTTAGTGTTGGTAAAGATTTTGCACACCTGTTGTTTTCTTTTTTAGCAGCAGCCCGAGCTTCTTCTTCTCCGAAGAGCCTACACATTTAAATACATTTATAAACTTCAAACTTTTCAATACTTTCCCCATAGAAGGTTTGTTACTGTAATAGATAATGGAATTCGACTCAGGTACATAAAAAATCTTTCCGAAATTCAACTTCCATACTTTCGAATCCAATACAGTAACAAATTCGAATTCAATACTTTCTCGAAAAGGTTTTTTATAAACTTCAAACTTTTAACTTTTATAAAAAGAAAAAAAACAAATAAAAAACCACACAGCTTACATACAAAGTCGATCTGAGGTGCCCTTTGTACCTGAGATGGAGACGATTAGTTGAAATGAAATCCGGTTGTGAATCCTAATTCGAATGTATGTAAAAGACATCGATAGAAATGATTAGTTGAAAAAAAAAGAAATCGACGATTAGTTGAAACACGTACCTGAGATGAGCAGCTAGCAGTGACGTTTCAGATTCGAAATTGAAAGAAAGGTGAAGGAAGATGCATGAACGATGAGGGCAGTGACGAAGGGAAACTTCGGTGATTGGAAGAGAGACTTGATTTGCTCTGGGTTGTGATGGCGGTAACGAAATGAAAGGGCGATAGAATTAATTGGGGAAAGTGGGAAAAAGTAGACGGCAAATGATAATTAGGTTTTCCTCAGCGTTTGGGACGTAAACATTTTCCCTCCAAAAATTCTATGACCGCATTTTAAGGAGAAACGCTGATATTGGATGTTGTTGATAGTATGTTTTCTTGTAGTGTATTGGAAGATTCTGTGGAAAAGTCAGAAAGTTATCCTGTTGAAAGGTGTCTACGAAAGGGGTTCCGTTCCTTTCGAAAGGGTTTGGAGAATGTAGATTAGGTAGATCCTTGATTGAGGGTCACAAGTTGTAACCGAGCCGGATGACTTAGTAAGAACCAGTGGAACTCCAATAAGGTCGAAGGGTTTTGAAATCGTAGTATAACCTTTATGAAAATCGAAGATTTCGATCTCGTCGAAAGGTTAGAACCAGCAAAGTATTCTTAGGACGATATGGGGTTTCGACCTTATCGGAAGGTCAGAAGAATGAGGGTCATAAACCTATAGAAATTTCTTAAGGGGAGATGTTGGTTTTAGTCTCGACGAAAGGCCTTAGATGGTTTCAATTCCGTAGATTGGATCTTGAGTGATCTCCTTGACGAAGGGTAATTCTGTAGACCGGATTTTAAGGGGATACCCTATCAGAAGGGGTTTCGAAGAAAAGCTAGATCCAAAAGAAAGGTTATCTTGAGCCTTTCGAACTGAAGAAATGTAAAACGAGGATCGATATTTGATTATATCAACATAAAGCGTATAAAAGACGTGAAAACATTGATCTCAAACATGTAATTATTTATTATGATTTGAAGTAATGCATAGTAATGCTTGTTGGAAAAAGCCTCAAATCTATTTAGAAATTAGGTGTAACAACCCGAGATTTGCATTACCAATTAATAAATAAAAGTTAGGATTTTTATTTATTTTAATGAAGCATAAAAGGATTTGGAATAACAAAATTTATTTGAAAAAGGCTATTTTAATTAAATGGGAAATATGAGATTTTAAAATGAGGATAAAATGTTATTTTGGAAAGTTAAATATTTTAAGAGAAGTTTTAAAATGAGTTTGGGTAAGAGAAAAAAAATGAGTTTTATAAACATATATGAACACTTAGACTAATTTTTGGAAAAAACATGTAAATAACTCTCTTCTTATTAGGTTACTAAACCTAACCCAATAACCCACCCTAAACCTCCTCTATAAATTATCTCAAACTCTCCTAACCTCATTCATTCATCCCTAATCAAAACCCTAATCATTTCCTAAAGCTTCTTAACAAAAATGGCCTCTATCTTCATCTCCTTCTAGTTTTAGCTTATGCAAGTCATTCTATGCAAAGGTAATGCAAATACCCACCTCAAATCCATTTTTATATCTCTCTAATTTCTGAAATTTAATTGGTAACACATGTTTTATGTGTTTTTTTGATCTTATAGCCTCCTAATCATCTTTTGCTAACTTGGGTTGATGCTATAGTAGTCTTTGTTGCTTTTGTGAGAGATATATTGCTAAAAACCTTTTCTAATATGTGTTTAATCATCTTTTGATTTCAGTAATCATTTAGTAACACATGTTTTATTATGTAACATGTGAATCATAGCTCTTTGCTTTCATTTTGGATGTGCACACAAGTTGCTTGCTATATTGGTTGAGGTAAAATTGCTAGCTAAATCTTTTTTTTACTTGATGCTTCTATAATTTTCGTTTTAGAATTGTAGCTGAAACGAAATCAGGCATAACCTCTTCATTTCTCATCCTTTTTTGGTCAGGATTTCTGTGCTGCAAACTAGATTCAATAAGGAACACTTTTTGTTCAGTGAGTTTTCTGTAATTTTGCCATTTAGATGACCTGAAATGCGTTCAAAGACAGAAGACCAATTCTGTCTTTAACAAGTTTTCTTGAGTTTCAATCTGATATTGTTTTGCCTGTATCTCTTTCGTTTTTGATCCGAATTAGATAATTTTGGATGTTCCGGAAAGCTTAAAACATATGCTATAATTTTTGTTCGGTGAGTTTTCTGTAATTTTGCCATTTAGATAACCTGAAATGCGTTCAAAGACAGAAGACCAATTCTGTCTTTAACAAGTTATCTTGAGTTTCAATCTGATATTGTTTTGCATGTATCTCTCTCGTTTTTGATCCGAATTAGATAATTTTGGATGTTCTGGAAAGCTTAAAACATATGCTACAATTTTTGTTCAGTGAGTTTTCTATAATTTTACCATTTAGATGACCTGAAATGTGTCCAAAGACAGAAGACCAATTCTGTCTTTAACAAGTTATCTTGAGTTTCAATCTGATATTGTTTTGCATGTATCTCTCTCGTTTTTTATCTAAATTAGATAATTTTGGATGTTCCGGAAAGCTTAAATCCTATGCTACAATTTTTGTTCAGTGATTTTTCTGTAATTTTGAGTCTAACTAGGTCAAAAATTGATTTTTCTACTATCTTCCCGAGAGCGATACACATATTAGCTCTGTGGATGAAACTGAAACTATTTTGCTCATAACTTTTGAGCCCCTAGTCGGAATAAGACGATTTTGGTCTCGTTGGAAAGATGGAGTTATGAACTCCATATCTGGAAAGTTTGGTCATCATCTGAGTTCATTAGACCCTTCGAATTTCCTGTCAGAGTTGAACCCAGATCGTTGTGCAAAACAGTGCATTTCATGTTTCTGTGTCCGACTTTGGAACGTCGCTACGCCTTCGTTTCAAGTCGGAATCGAGTAATTCTTTTTGCGTTCTGAAGTAGGAATGTCGGACTACGTTTCTACCAATTTTCATGCCATTCGGATTCAGTCTGCTGGTCCGAATAATTTTCCGAACTTGGGTTCGCGTCAGTTTTGGACTATTTTCCAACACTTAGAATATTTTCAGTGATTTTCTGGTTTTATCGATTTCTTTAAGATTTGTCTCTGGATTTTGTACATGGGCCTTATAAAAAGGTTTTAAAAGGATTTTTTGCTCCGAAATGGCTTTCGAAATTATTATATAATATTATTTTTAATTAGTAAACTATTTACTCCATAATAGGAGAGTTTTCAAAAGCCGTTTTAAAGTGTTCTCAAAATCAATTATAAATCCGTTTCGAACCATTATTTTCTATAATAAAAATCTCACACTCACTTTTTAGCACGTCAAGCAAAGTGGAAAGGTGCTTAAACGGTTAGGAAATCTCCGGCCTATGGAACCGTGTGCATTTTCTTTCCGGTTAATCCCCGACCTATTCAATTGATCGTTTTGACCTTTGGGTCTAGTTTACCGATGATACGAGGTGGACTTTTTATTGTTTGGAGTGTGAGCTTGCTATTGGTTAGTAAACCGTTTAGTGCGAACGTGGGGTATGAGACTCTTAACACTTTACGGGTTCCTCTCCAAGAAGTTTGTGACACATTAGCCTCTGGGCAGCCAGTACTGGACCTCTGGGTCACCACGCCTCTGGGCAACTGTCTCTGGACACCTGTTCTATGAAGCAGTTTCTTTTTCGGCATGTGCCTCTGGGCCTTTATCCTTCTGGGAAGGATCTCGCCGTCTTGTGCGTTTCGCATCTGTGCGAGTGATCGATCACAACTCTATAGTACTTGGCAATAACGACTCCGGTCGGTGCACGTGCTATACTTGTATTATCTGATGATTTTTATATCCATTCGAGTACCGCCATTCGGTGTTGGTTCTATGGAACCATACGATGTAAATGCGATTACCTTGTGGATTCACAGTGTCTCTGGGCACTGCTTTTCAGTGTTTGATTTCATTGACTTTTCAGTATATCCCCATTGCTCTTTGGAGCATCGATCTTTGCTTGGGCATTGATTACAGACTCTGGTCATTCTTGGGATTATTGCCTATGGGCAACGTGTTATAGTTTTGGCTACGCCGATGATATGAGGCGATTTTATTTATTCAATACTTTGGTGCTGATATTCTCTTTGGAGATTTTTACTGTTGATTGATGATTAGGGACCGTCATTATATTCATGTGGTCCAAAATACTCTTCTCTTAGGAAAAGTACTGTTTTATTTATGTACCGCATTATTATATATCTCAGTTATTACTGATTGTTTAGCTAGCCTGACCCGAGTGTTTTCGCTCGGGTCAAACCGAGTTGTTTCAGGTTAGGTCTCTGGACTTAGCTTCTGTGCTTCCGCTTTGGACATTATCTGCTATGCTGATAGATAGCGCTTTTATTTGTCCACTATTCTGCTACTCTGTTATTATTCAGACTTTGATATGTATATATTTTTGACTCACATGTGTGGGCAGTGGCTTTGTACCCACTTATAGTATTTGGATCTGTATTGACGATGTATTGTCCTGGGATTTTATATCTGTTATGTGATTCTGTTCTGTGATGTTTTATCATTTTATTACTATGCTTATTCTGATAGATCTTTAGCCATTGTAATTTCATTATAAATATTTATTGAATATGTCGAACCACTTGAAAAAAAATAGATACCACCCTTTCGACGTATTCAGTAGATAGTTATAGCTTGATTACAAATGGTCGCTTCCACTATACTCTATTCTCCGCTTTAACAGACGGTATTACTTCCATAATACTCTTTGTTACAGTGGGTCTCAGAGTGGGGCGTTACAGCTTGGTATCAGAGCCAAGGATCAGAATTAAGCATAACAAACACAGAACAGACACGTAGTACAATACCTTATAATACGATCCAAATTGAACATATCCACCTTTAGATAAATAAGTTAGGAATATGTGTAGGAATCTATTATATTCCGTAATATTCCTTAATGAATTATCTATCTTTGAATCGTGCTTAACTAAATCTACCGATCATATGTTCGAGTGTGTCCCAAACCTCTCTATTGCACCTTCTGCAAGAAGGAGGGACACAGGATCTCCGCTTGTCCTATTGCTCCAGCTAGTGCCAAGCCTGGCAGGCTTAATGCTGCCAAGGTTCCTACCACTTCTGCTCAGCCTAAAGGTACACATCCTTCCGTTCTTGAAGGCTCTATTTTATTTCATGGTAGATCTATTAGAGTTCTTTTTGATACGGGTGCCTCTCACTCATTCGTATCAAAGGAACTAGTTGATACTTTATCTTTGGATGTTACTTGTCTGGTTTCTTCACTAAGGATTGTGAATCCCATTGGTGGATCCACGACCCTTAGCTTGCTCTGTGAGGATATAGATATTGATCTTTGTGGCTTTTCTTTCCGTGCAAATCTCCACGTTATGGAGTATTTGGGCTTTGATATAATTCTTGGCATGGATTGGCTCGTTCAGCACGACGCCAAAATCATTTGTTCGGAGCGGATATTATTTCTTCGTCATCCTGACTCGTCTGCTCCGTTAGCTATTGCTCTTCAGGATGTTGGGATTTCTGATATTACTTTATTTGCTCTTGATTCACGGGATGAGAATGTGGACATATCTCGTATTCCTGTTGTTCGGGATTTCCCCGACGTATTCGAGCCAGTATCCGGACTGCCGCCAAAGCGAGCTATTGAGTTCCGCATCGATCTCTTTCCAGGCTCTCATCCAGTTGGGTGTCCTCCTACGAGAATGTCTACTAAAGAGAATGAGGAACTCAGGAAGTAGTTAGTTGAGCTTGAAGCGAAGCAGTTCATTCGTTCCAGTTCTTCGCCATGGGGTGCTGCTGTGGTCTTCGTTAAGAAGGCTGATGGCTCTCTTAGGCTTTGCATTGACTATCGCAAGCTCAATGAGTTGACCATCAGAAATCGCTACCCACTTCCTCGGATAGACGACATGTTTGACCAATTGAGCGGTGCGAAGGTCTTCTCTCAGCTTGACCTTGCCACCGGATTCCATCATCTATGAATCGCAGAAGACAGCATTCCTCTTACAGCATTTCGCACTCGTTATGGTTCTTTTGAGTGGTTGGTCATGCCGTTCGGCTTGACGAACGCTCCGGCTTTCTTCGTCGATCTCATGAATCGAGTATTTCGGGAATACATCGATAGATTCGTTCTGGTTTTCATCGACGATATTCTTGTTTATTCTAGATCCGAGGCAAAGCATGCTCATCATTTGCGGATCCTCTTGGATACTCTTCGTCAGCATCAGCTTAAGGCCAAGCTCTCCAAGTGCCATTTTTGGGAGAGCAAGGTCAAGTTCTTGGGCCATATTGTATCATATGAGGGTATTTCTGTCGATCCTGCCAAGATCGAAGCTATTCAGAATTGGAAGCAGCCCGAGAACGTTCATGATATTCGCAGCTTCCTTGGGCTGGCAGGTTATTACCGTCGATTTATCAAGGATTTCTCTCGTGTTGCACTTCCCCTCACGACTCTGACTCGTAAGGGGGTTCGCTTTATTTGGTCTGATAAGTGTGAAGTTTCTTTCCAGCGATTGAAGGAACTTCTCACTCATGCTCCTATCCTTGTGGTTCCTGAGAGTAACCAGGATCTTGTTGTTTACACCGACGCTTGTGGTAGCGGCCTCGGTGCTGTGCTTATGCAGAAGGATCGGGTAGTTGCTTATGCTTCTAGGCAACTACGTCCGAATGAGGTTCGCTATCCGACTCATGATCTTGAGTTGACAACTATCGTCTTTGCTTTGAAGACGTGGCGTCACTTTCTATTAGGCGAATGCTTCACTCTTTACACTGATCCTAAGTCTCTGAAGTATTTATTCAGTCAGAAGGATCTCAATATGAGGCAGCAGCGATGGCTTGAGTTTCTCGCCTCATATGACTTAGACATTCAGTATACCCCTGGCAAGGGTAATCGTGTGGCTGATGCACTCAGTCGCAAACACTCGGCAGTAGTTTCTATGATGATAGCCGAGTGGGATATTCTTGAGACTCTTTCTATGTGTGATATTCGAAATCGAGCTCCGTCTTCTGATCCTCAGATCTTGCTATTCAGCTTGGAAGCTCGACCTATTTTATTGGATCGCATTGCCCATGCTCAGCGGCAGGATACAGACTTGTTGCGATATATTCATCTCCTTGAGTCGGGATCCAGTGATGAGACATTGTTGGATTATTCTATTGATTCTCATCGGTGTCTTCGCAGGAAGAACCGTATTTTGGTATCATCTGATTTATCACTTAGGCGCGACATTCTAGACGAGTGTCATCATACTAAGTACACTATACATCCCGGTTCGAGTAAGATGTATGCCGATATGTGCCGGCTATATTATTGGGAGGGTTTGAAGAGAGATGTTGCAAGTTATGTGAGCGGTTGCATGACTTGTCAACAGATCAAGGCCGAGCATCAGCGTCCATCTGGTCTTCTTCAGCCTCTAGAGATTCCATTGTGGAAATGGGATCAGATATCCATGGATTTTATTGACGGTCTAACTCGATCGAGGTCAGGCCATACTTCTATTTGGGTCATCGTCGATCGCTTGACCAAATCAGCTCATTTCATTCCTATTAAGTCCACTCGGACTGCTCCTCAGCTTGCCAAGCTATATGTGAAGGAAGTCGTTCGACTTCATGGCATTCCTAGCTCTATCGTCTGTGATCGAGACACTATCTTTACTAGTCACTTCTAGAAGTGCCTACAGTCAGCTTTGGGCTCAAAGCTGAATCTCTTGACTGCTTATCATCCTCAGACTGACGGTCAGACGGAGAGGGTGAATCGTGTTTTAGAGGATCTTTTGCGCTGTTGTATTCTGGATTTCGGAGGTAGTTGGGAGGATCACTTACCGCTTGTAGAGTTCTCCTACAACAACAGCTTTCAGTCTAGTATTGGCATGGCTCCTTTCGAGGCTCTTTACGGAAGTCCATGTCATTCTCCTTCGTGTTGGTTAGAATCTGGCGAGAAGCTTCTTCTTGGTCCAGATTCAGTTCGGGAATCTTCGGAGAAGATTATTCTTATTCGTCAGAGAATGAAAGAGGCGCAGAACCGCCAGAAATCCTACGCGGACAACCGTAGGAAGCCTCTTGAGTTCTCCATTGGCGATTCTGTCTTTATTCGGGTCTCTCCCATGAAGGGGGTTGTGCGTTTCAGCTCTACAGGGAAGTTGGCTCCTCGCTATGTTGGACCATTTCCTATTACGGAACGCATCGGCCCCATGGCTTATCGTGTGGCTCTACCTGCTCACTTCTCTGGAATGCACGACGTGTTCCATGTTTCCCAGCTTCGCATGTGTGTCCGCGATCCTGATTCTATCATTGAGCCGCATGTTGTGCCTGATTTATCTTTGGAGCAGCAACCTCTTCGTGTGCTTGATTCGGAGGTTAGACGCCTTCGCAACAAAGAGGTTCCACTCGTGAAGATTCAATGGTCACCGAATCCTAAGGACTGCACTTGGGAGACCAGAGAATTTATCGAACGCTCTTATCCTGGCTTTCTCCCATCTTCTTCTACGGGTGAGAATTCTCTATTTTATCTCTATCACTTCTTTTGTGGATTTGACATTATAGACGACATCTATCTTAAGGAATTGCGAGGACGTAATTTTCTTAAGGGGGAGAGTCTGTAACAACCCGGGATTTGCATTACCAATTAATAAATAAAAGTTAGGATTTTTATTTATTTTAATGAAGCATAAAAGGATTTGGAATAACAAAATTTATTTGAAAAAGGCTATTTTAATTAAATGGGAAATATGGGATTTTAAAATGAGGATAAAATGTTATTTTGGAAAGTTAAATATTTTAAGAGAAGTTTTAAACCGGGTTTGGGTAAGAGAAAAAAAAATGAGTTTTATAAACATACATGAACACTTAGACTAATTTTTGGAAAAAACATGTAAATAACTCTCTTCTTATTGGGTTACTAAACCTAGCCCAATAACCCACCCTAAACCTCCTCTATAAATTATCTCAAACTCTCCTAACCTCATTCATTCATCCGTAATCAAAACCCTAATCATTTCCTAAAGCTTCTTAACAAAAATGGCCTCTATCTTCATCTCCTTCTAGTTTTAGCTTATGCAAGTCATTCTATGCAAAGGTAATGCAAATACCCACCTCAAATCCATTTTTATATCTCTCTAATTTCTGAAATTTAATTGGTAACACATGTTTTATGTGTTTTTTTGATCTTATAGCCTCCTAATCATCTTTTGCTAACTTGGGTTGATGCTATAGTAGTCTTTGTTGCTTTTGTGAGAGGTATATTGCTAAAAACCTCTTCTAATATGTGTTTAATCATCTTTTAAATTCAGTAATCATTTAGTAACACATGTTTTATTATGTAACATGTGAATCATAGCTCTTTGATCCTCTTTGCTTTCATTTTGGGTGTGCACACAAGTTGCTTGCTATATTGGTTGAGGTAAAATTGCTAGCTAAATCTTTTTTTTTACTTGATTCTTCTATAATTTTCGTTTTGGAATTGTAGCTGAAACGAAATCATGCATAACCTCTTCATTTCTCATCCGTTTTTGGTCAGGTTTATTGTGCTGAAAACTAGATTCAATAAGGAACACTTTTTGTTCAGTAAGTTTTCTGTAATTTTGCCATTTAGATGACCTGAAATGCGTTCAAAGACAGAAGACCAATTCTGTCTTTAACAAGTTATCTTGAGTTTCAATCTGATATTGTTTTGCCTGTATCTCTTTCGTTTTTGATCCGAATTAGATAATTTTGGATGTTCCGGAAAGCTTAAAATATATGCTACAATTTTTGTTCAGTGAGTTTTCTGTAATTTTGCAATTTAGATGACCTGAAATGCGTTCAAAGACAGAAGACCAATTCTGTCTTTAACAAGTTATCTTGAGTTTCAATCTGATATTGTTTTGCATGTATCTCTCTCGTTTTTGATCCGAATTAGATAATTTTGGATGTTCCGGAAAGCTTAAAACATATGCTACAATTTTTGTTCAGTGAGTTTTCTATAATTTTGCCACTTAGATGACCTGAAATGCGTCCAAAGATAGAAGACCAATTCTGTCTTTAACAAGTTATCTTGAGTTTCAATCTGATATTGTTTTGCATGTATCTCTCTCGTTTTTGATCAAAATTAGATAATTTTGGATGTTCCGAAAATCTTAAAACCTCTGCTACAATTTTTGTTCAGTGAGTTTTCTGTAATTTTGAGTCTAACTAGGTCAAAAATTGATTTTTCTACTATCTTCCCGAGAGCGATACACATATTAGCTCTGTGGATGAAATTGAAACAATTTTGCTCATAACTTTTGAGCCGCTAGTCGGAATTTGACGATTTTGGTCTCGTTGGAAAGATGGAGTTATGAACTCCATATCTGGAAAGTTTGGTCATCATCTGAGTTCATTAGACCCTTCGAATTTCCTGTCAGAGTTGAACCCAGATCGCTGTGCAAAACAGTGCATTTCATGTTTCTGTGTCCGACTTTGGAACGTCGCTACGCCTTCGTTTCAAGTCGGAATCGAGTAACTCTTTTTGCGTTCTGAAGTAGGAATGTCGGACTACGTTCCTACCAATTTTCATGCCATTCAGATTCAGTCTGCTGGTCCGAATAATTTTCCGAACTTGGGTTCGCGTCAGTTTTGGACTATTTTCCAACACTTAGAATATATTCAGTGATTTTCTGGTTTTATCGATTTCTTTGAGATTTGTCTCTGGATTTTGTACACGGGCCTTATAAAAAGGTTTTAAAAGGATTTTTTGCTCCGAAATGGCTTTCGAAATTATTATATAATATTATTTTTAATTAGTAAACTATTTACTCCATAATAGGAGAGTTTTCAAAAGCCGTTTTAAAGTGTTCTCAAAATCAATTATAAATCCGTTTCGAACCATTATTTTCTATAATAAAAATCTCACACTCACTTTTTAGCACATCAAGCAAAGTGGAAAGGTGCTTAAACGGTTAGGAAATCTCCGGCCTATGGAATCGTGTGCATTTTCTTTCCGGTTAATCCCCGACCTATTCGATTGATCGTTTTGACCTTTGGGTCTAGTTTACCGATGATACGAGGTGGACTTTTTATTGTTTGGAGTGTGAGCTTGCTATTGGTTAGTAAACCGTTTAGTGCGAACGTGGGGTATGGGACTCTTAACACTTTACGGGTTCCTCTCCAAGAAGTTTATGACACATTAGCCTTTGGGCAGCCAGTACTGGACCTCTGGGTCACCACGCCTCTGGGCAACCGTCTCTGGACACCTGTTCTATGGAGCAGTTTCTTTTTTGGCATGTGCCTCTGGGCCTTTATCCTTCTGGGAAGGATCTCGCCATCTCGCGCGTTCCGCATCTGTGCGAGTGATCGATCACAACTCTACAGTACTTGGCAATAACGACTCCGGTCGGTGCACGTGCTATACTTGTATTATCTGATGATTTTTATATCCATTCGAGTACCGCCATTCGGTGTTGGTTCTATGGAACCATACGATGTAAGTGCGATTACCTTGTGGATTCACAATGTCTCTGGGCACTGCTTTTCAGTGTTTGATTTCATTGACTTTTCAGTATATCCCCATTGCTCTTTGGAGCATCGATCTTTG
The DNA here is from genome assembly GCA_030737815.1 of Allium fistulosum. Classification (NCBI taxonomy): domain Eukaryota; kingdom Viridiplantae; phylum Streptophyta; class Magnoliopsida; order Asparagales; family Amaryllidaceae; genus Allium; species Allium fistulosum. The sequence continues at coordinate 788,250,672 of CM060902.1, read as the reverse complement.
CTTGGGCATTGATTACAGACTCTGGTCATTCTTGGGATTATTGCCTATGGGCAACGTGTTATAGCTTTGGCTATGCCGATGATATGAGGCGATTTTATTTATTCAACACTTTGGTGCTGATATTCTCTTTGGAGATTTTTACTGTTGATTGATGATTAGGGACCGTCATTATATTCATGTGGTCCAAAATACTCTTCTCTTAGGAAAAGTACTGTTTTATTTATGTACCGCATTATTATATATCTCAGTTATTACTGATTGTTTAGCTAGCCTGACCCGAGTGTTTTCGCTCGGGTCAAACCGAGTTGTTTCAGGTTAGGTCTCTGGACTTAGCTTCTGTGCTTCTGCTTTGGACATTATCTGCTATGCTGATAGATAACGCTTTTATTTGTCCACTATTCCGCTACTCTGTTATTATTCAGACTTTGATATGTACATATTTTTGACTCACATGTGTGGGCAGTGGCTTTGTACCCACTTATAGTATTTGGATCTGTATTGACGATGTATTGTCCTGGGATTTTATATCTGTTATGTGATTCTGTTCTGTGATGTTTTATCATTTTATTACTATGCTTATTCTGATAGATCTTTAGCCATTGTAATTTCGTTATAAATATTTATTGAATATGTCAAACCACTTGAAAAAAAAATAGATACCACCCTTTCGACGTATTCAGTAGATAGTTATAGCTTGATTACAAATGGTCGCTTCCACTATACTCCATTCTCCGCTTTAACAGACGGTATTACTCCCGTAATACTCTTTGTTACAGTGGGTCTCAGAGTGGGGCGTTACATTAGGGTTACAAGTTCTCAAAACAGTAGTGATTTCGAAAACTAAATTTCGGATCCTAAAAATGGACCCCTCGGGTCTTATCTATAGGCGCGGGTAGGCACCTTCCGTAGGGGTCATGGCGACCATATCGGAAGGTAAGTTTCGCTTGCATCCTTCCGACCTTGTGCGAAAGGGAGGCCTTTCGGCTTTGTCGGAAGGTTGGCTTATAGCTCTCTGGACATATCTGGATTCCCTTGGCTCCATCAGAAGGTGAGAATGCAGCATCCACAGCTTTGATCTAATGATGGAAGGGCAACTGATTTGATGCGGAAGGGAACCTTTCGACTCCATCGAAAGGTCTTCTTTGAAGATAAGTGGTGCTTTGAAGTGCTTGGTTAATGTTGTCCTGTATCGATTGATCTGCGGAAACATCCTTTCGATCCCATTGAAAGGCTCTTTTGAATAAGGTGCCAAGTTTGCTTTGCGGAAGGTAATGTTTGTACATGATGTTGTTGAATCTTGCAAAAGGTCTTCAATGCAGAACTATCACTTGCGGAAGGTTCTTCCACAAATGCTATACTTGCGGAACATCTTCCGTCGGCAGTGAGTTTTCTTCTGCGGAACCCTTTCAGACAGAACCAAAGGTGAAAGTCTTTATTATATGCGGAAGCCTCTTGTGGGCAGAAGCATCTCATGCGGAACCTTAGTTGCGGAAGCCTTCTTGACTTTTCCAGAAGCATCCCTTAGGCTCTTGCGGAAGGTCTTCCAGCGACCTCTACTCTCCATCAAAAGCTTTTGATCTTGTCGGAAGGTTGCTCTTCACTTGATTGTTGTCGAGATCTGTGCTTCCCTTCAATGTTGTCAAAAGGTTGTCTTTCATTCTTTGCTGACTTATGAGTGCTGCTTTCTTCATAACACATTTCGACTTTGTCGAAAGGTTTCCTGGAAGTGTTTCAACCGGTTTGAAAGGCTTGCTATGCTTTCGAAAAGGTCATTATGGAGTGGCTCACACTTACTTTGACTTCTTCATTCTCTTCAAAGGGTAAGAACTCCTTGTATACTAAGAGATGGAACCTTTCGACTCCTTTGAAAGGTTTGATGCTAATGAATCCTGGTGACTGCATCCCTTCGACTCCTTCGAAGGGTTTGGGTTGTGCTCCTTTTCTATTGTCTTTTTTGAAAGACCTTTCGACTTAGTCAAAAGGTGGATTTTTGGAGTAACATCCTACTTATGGACTATGAAAGACAGCCTTCGACTTCGTCGAAAGCTCCTTGTTGGAAGGTATGAATAACCAGATTATCTTGATGCTTTTTGATCTTTCCCAATGCTCTTGTGATCCTTCTTTCATACTTTTATTCCTGATAATATTCTATGGATAACACGTGGTGTTCATAACACCCTTATTAGAATGAATACTATATCTTGTCTCAACTAATTTAGATAGAGAACTTATTCCATAAATAAAGTTTGGTACAAAATAATAATTGTTGTAAACTAAAACATGTTTAGTAGGCAAAACTAAAACATAATTTCCAACTGCAGTCACATCTACAATGGATCCACTGCAACTTAAAACTTATTTCTCCTTTTGCCATGGGTCATCCACTCCTAAGTCCCTATAAAAATTACAAACGTGAGTTCTTGACCTGATATCCAAAACCTAAGAAGCGTTACTGATTGCAAAACACACTATGCCATAAATGACCTTCTGCAACATTTTTGCAAGGTGTTGCCAGCTAAAATGTTGCGATAGATATAAAATTTTGGTCCTACTGCAACGTTGTATTTATGGTGTTACCTTAGCCATAAAAATGTGTTGCTCTAGCTAAAAAAGTGTAACACGATGCAACATTTTTATATAGTGTTGCTATAGATGTATTCAGATTAAAAAATTAATAAAATTAGTAATTCGCGTGAATACGATCCAACGGTCTACATTTAATCCGATTGTTAAACTGGATCACCGCTACAATTTGCTCCAAATTTTCGTTTTCCCGCTTTACTTTTCATATCATTTTCATTCTCACCCCCAATTTCCAAATCCCTAATTTCCAAATCATATTTTCGTTTCTTTTTTTTCTTCCAAAAACAAAATCTCGTCCTTTTTTCAAAGTTTGGTAGTGATCTCAAACAAGCTTCGTTCCCATTTCGTTCTCACCTCCAATTTCGCTGCTGTTTGCCTACATGTCGAGCCCCGTTTGCTTTGTTGTCGAGATCTAGAAATGTCTGTTCGGCTTGTGAATCGGCGATTGTTGTTGGAGTTAGGTCATGATTGGACTGGGTTACGGCAGTGGGTGATTGCGATTGAAATTTCAAGCGATGGAGGTGAGGCCAATGGTGATTTAAGGTAGTTCTGGTCGATGGGTTGCTGAAATTGCGGTTGGTGAATTTGATATGGGAGGCGCTGGTGGGTTCGCAATTTGGAGGAGTTTTTAACAGGTTGGTTTTCAGTTTGATTGGTGAGGAAGTTAGGGTGTAGGGGTAGTTCGGGTTGTCGGAGAAGGCATGTAGGTGGTTGTTGTGATGGTGAAGGCATAGGGTTAGTGAGGAGATGCGAATTGGTTGTGACAGATTGTAGAGGAAGGGATTTGTTGTGCTATGTGCAAAAATGGTTCGAGTTCGTTAGGTGATAGGGGCAGGAGTTTGTGGCTGATTGTAGCTGGATGGTGAATCTGGTTGTCGCAGTTTGTAGAAGTTGGATATGAAGGTGTGATGGAGGTTGAAGTATATGAAGTGATAGGTTAGAGCTTTGTTTGTTGTTGCGCGTTTGGGATGTTTTGGTTGTGAGATGGTAGTTTGGAAGAAAATGCAGTTTGCTGGTAGGGGTTTCGATAATGAAGTATGCAGTGGTTGCTTGAGAAGGTTGTTGTTGCTCGAAATGTAGCAAGGAGGAGTTTGGGTTAAGGCAGTTTGGATTGGTGAAAGGAAGTTGGTGGTGGAATGGTAGATTGCTGTTATTGTTTTGTGGAAGGAAGGAATGGGTGGTTATGCCAGCGATTGTGATTAGGTGATTAGGCAACATGTTCGATGAAGGGTAATGTATTACTTATTAACACGCAACATGTTCGATGAAATGTCAATTTTTATTTATCATGGTTTCAGGTCTTTTACCAAGGCAGAGCTAAAAGCAAGGTTATTTCAGTTTTCACTGAACAATTTGCTAAGAATGATGGCTGGAAAAAGGTCGGATGATTCAGAAGAAGCCATGAAAGAGTTGCAAAAGTCAATCATCGAGGAGGTGTTCAAATTCGCAGGAGGTGTTCATTTGTGCATCATTTTACGTCGTTTCAAAGAAGGCTCGATCTTCCGAAATCGGATGAATCGGGCGGTGCCCCGCCGGGACTGCGGTGCCCCGGACCCCCGCCGGCGCTGCGCCCAGACCCGCTTCTCGGCTCGCCTTCGGCTCGGCACTCGGCTCGCCTTCGGCTCGTCATATATTTGTTAGTGTCGGTGTTTGTATAAATTGAAACTGCATATGTAATGAGTGAACTGAGTGATGTAGTGAGGAATATCTGTATATGTGAATATCAGTGTTATATATCATTGAATTGTAAAATAGTGGAGTCAGGAATTTGTACTATTTCAAATGTTGAAATAAAATATTTATTTAAATAAATTACTGTTTAAATATCAAATTCTATGCAATAGCATTTTAATAAAATAAAAAATTATTTTTATTAATTAATCAAATATGCTCTACATTATGGGCCCCACAAATTCAGAAAGTTAATATCTATAGCAACATTTTGGAATGTTGCTACAGATACCTATGGGTGTTGCCATAGACCCAAATAGGGTTCTATTGCAACAATATTACTTATGTTGCCTTAGATAGTCAAAATGTTGCCTTTGAGGTCTAAGGCAACGACAAAAATTGCATCACCCTAAAAGTGTTGCCATAGACCTATGGCAACATTTTTCGGGCCTGAGCCAACATTTTTTTTGTGTTGCAGTAGGCCATTTATGGCGTAGTGACAATTTTAAATCGTACACATACCTTTAGGAGCTGAGGGATTGAATTCCTTCTTTTCTTTCAGCATTTTTAGATAATCGGGACCGTTTCTTGGCCAATGCCCCTTCTTGTGACAGTGGCGACACTCGCTCTTCCCACTAAAAGCACCACCTTTCCTCTTATTGCCCCGTTTTCTTTTCTTCAAACCTCTTTAAGAAGGAACTTTACCCTTCAAGGTGTGTACAACCCCTTGATGCTTTGCAAAGGAGCCTTCGGTGTTCCTCAACATATCAAGGAGCTCAATAACACTCACTTTCAACGAGTTTTTATTGAAATTCAATATTAATAGCTTGAACTGCGATGTTAGTGAACTAAGGATCAAGTTAACCCATAGCTCCTCCTCAATTCCAGCCCTAAGTTCCGCCAACCGATCAATATAGCCCTTCATCAGAATAACATCATCATGGACACAAGTACCCTTGTTATGTAATCCCGTACCTTGTGGAACGAGATTTCTCACCAAACAACTGTTTTAGGTAGTTGAAAATGTCATGGACACCCATGTGTTTATGTTATCTTTGTAATAGATTATCCAATAGACAACAAAAAAGCTTGGGTTATATTATTGTCGGCCAACCAAGATTCATATGCTCGAGTCTCTTTAGGGTCAGCATCCTCAATGGGTTTAATTTTTAGGGGTGAGGTGATGACTTACCATAATTTTTAGAGTGTGAGTGTTGTCTTTATTGCTCTTACCAAGGCAGTAAATATTTATCCATGTGTGGGTACATTTTGGGAAATAAATATGTAAAGACAATTTGTGTAATGTCAAAAATTATATAGCCGCTATATTTACTCAATATTGTTGAAAATAAAAATTGATCCTATCTTGTCGCTTGAAAATAATTCTAGATATGACAACAGCGTGAGTCCCTTAATATACTTATGTGGAATGGATCTTAAAGCTATTATTACACTAGAGAGGATGAATAGTGTTTATCAATTATTTAAAAGTTAATTTGTGAAATTAAAGTTTATTTAATTTAGGTCAATAATCAAATCACAAACAAAGTTGATAATCAAAGAATAAATACAGAGTAAAGTAAATGACATCGGGAATTTTTATACTAGTTTGGATTTCCAATCCTACATCCAGTCATGTACTACTCCATATATAGAATTTCCACTATGTCAACTTTCTTTTCATGGGTGGCAAGTACAACTTTACAGTCTCAAAATTCCTTGAGTGGTAAGATACATCTTTCCTCTTGACTTTTCTCAATGGAAAGTACACCAGTCTCTTTACAAACAATAGTAAATTATTACAGAGTAGTTATATCTTCGATAAAGATTCTTGTAGATTCAGTACAATGATTCTGTAGATCTCCAATAGCAATATAACTTCGAAATATTTGAGGAATAAGACGAGACCAAAGAGAGAATGATTGAGAATTTAGTACGAACTCTCTGATCTTGTATGGTTTGCAAATCCTTGAAAAATATAAGTGAAAGAGTATGGATTTGCAAAGAAAGTAGTAGAATATTAATAGATCTTTCTCACAGATATATAGAAATGAAAGAGTAAGAGAAAATTATATATAAAATTCATTTTCCAAAGGCTTTATATAGAGAATGAAGAGATGTGACTTTTGATGAAAGGATGAAAGGAAGTGTCCATTCGTTTAAATTAAAAAGTTTGTTCAATGACTAATACGTCAAAGTATGGTAAATGGTATATCAACATATCTATCTATATGTTGACATATGGTCCATGGAGATTTACATATGCATATTGATTTTTTAAAAACACTTTATAAAAATATTTTTAGCCTTTATATCTTTTAAAACTAATACTGTATTTTTATAAAAAGATACCAAAGGTGAATCGAGTTTAGTAAAAGAGAAAAATCAAAGATATTTTCTATAGGATCTTTAATAAAAAATTTAAAAATCGGACAAACTTATTAAACACTTCAGATATCTCTGTTGTTGAAGCTCTTAATGTTTCATTCATCTTCAATCAGTTTTGCTCTTCCATTTGCTCTGATTAATCTTCACAAATACGATTCATTTGGTTCCATTAAGTTCTTGTTTATCTCTATAAAATGTATCCATAATATATCTGAAAGTACTGCACAATTCAGAGAAACGTTAGTGGTAATATTTATATGGTTGTTTTTATCAAAATCAATACTCAAGATATTATCCCCTTTTTGATGATGACAACCATATAAATATTTGAGAGAAAAAATATATAATTTTTATATTTGACCCCCCGACCATATGAACTCCCCATACCATTTTGTCTAGTATATTTATACATTTTCTCCCCTTTATCATCAACAAAAAATAGGCAGAAAAATATCATTTAAGCATGACTAGGTAATATGCATAGAGTTTGTTCATAGTGTTCTGTATGATATAACCAACAAGCACCAGGGGAATCAAAATACACACACATGTGTGTATGTGTGTATAATGAAACACATAAGAGAATTTTTAGAGTTACTAACATTGTAGATGCCAAAAATATATCCTTTTGAATCTCCAATAGCCATGGTTCCACCATCTTTATATATAATGTTACTAGATAATTATGGATTTTCCCATCATATGCATTTGAACATCCGCTGTCTTATATCCATATCTCCTTGTTTATTGCATTATAGGTAGCTGAATAATAAAATATATGCAACATGGGATGATTCAGACACATCATCAAGTGACAGTGAACCAGAAAATGAAAATGCCAACATGTACTTCATGGCAAATAATGACCAGGTATGGAATTCTAATGTTGCATCATGGCTCACCGAAAAAAATGTTGTTAAGTATTTTGAAAGTGAAAAAACCGATCATTTAAAATACTTAACAACATTTTTTCGGTATAGTTGTCCGTCTTTCGAAGTTTGTTCAATTTATTGTATTTCATGAATTTCGTAAATTCCTAGTCTTGAAATCGATTTTCTCATCACTGCCACCACCACCATAATCATCACATGATTCACACTTGTTGTTTACAATAGTAAATGCTAGTGATCTTCTTCTCATTTGTTTGATTTCCCTTTATATCCTGCAACTGTAATTCATAAGACATAAGATTTCCTACTAATTCTTCTACTTTCATGATACTAATATCATTGGCTTCTCTAATGGCTAAAGTATTTTGATCCCATTCACTAATGCATGAATTTAAGATCTTCCTGACTTAGTCCTCTTTCGAAATAGTCTTTCCTAATAATACTAATGCATGCAAAATATTCTAAAATCTAGAATACGTGTATGGATTCATTTTGTTTCATTTTAAAAAGTTAAAACTACCTAGTCAGCATAGATATCTTAGTCTGTTTAACCTTATTAGTGTCTTCGTGTGTGAGTTGTAAAGTCCTCCAAATTTCATATGAATTTTTACAAATAGACACTCTATTAAACTCATTTTTATCTAAGACACAAGATAGAATATCCACAACTTTTGAATTATTGAGTGCTTGTGTCTTTTGTTCGTTAGTCCACTGTGCATATTCTTTTAGAGGCTCAGTGTACTCAGTTTGTATGATATTTCAACTAAACCATTAGATTGTAAATAAAATTTTATTCTATAAGACCAATATGCATAATTACTACCATTAAGTAGTGGTGGACTAGTAGTGGATTGTCCTTCAAAAATGTTAAAGTGTGCATTACTAGTATAACTAGCCATTTAATATTTCAAAAATCAGATAACAAAATTTTGAAAACCGTGCACTCTGATACCAAATGAGAGTCCCTTAATATTTTTGTACAAAATGGATCTTAAAGCTATTATTACACTAGAGGGTGATGAATATTGTTGCATCAATTATTTAAAAGTTAATTTGTGAAATAAAGTTTATCTACTCAGATCAATAATCAAATCACAAATAAAGTAGATAATCAGAGAATATATGTAATTAAAAGCGGTAAAGCAAATAACACCGGGAATTTTCATACTCGTTCGGACTTCCAATCCTGCATCCAGTCATGTACCCCCTACACATAATTTACACTATATCAACTTGCTTTTCACGAGTGGCGAGTACACTTATATAATCTTACACTTCCTCGAGTGGCAATAACATCTTTCTCTTTACACAGCAGTAGACTATGATAAGTAGTTGTATCTTTAATACATATTCTTGCAAATTCAGTACAATGATCCTATAGACCTCCAACAACAATATAAATTTGAAATCTTTGAGGAATATGATGAGATTAGAAGGAGAATATGAGTATTCAAGTACAAACTCTATGATTTTATGTGGTTTTCAAATCCTTGAAGAGTAGAAATGAAAGAGTATGAATTTGCAAAGAGAGTGAAATAATATTAATAGATATTTTCTCACAAACATATTTAAATGAAAGATTAAGAGAAAAGGAGATATGTATAATTTTTTTTTCAAAGCCTTAATATAGATAATGAAGAGACATGACTTTTCGCCAAAGGATGAAAGGAAGTGTCCGTTCGTTTAAATTTGAAACTCTGTCCAACAGCTAGTATGTTGACATATGATGAATGAATATGTCGACATATCCATCTATATGTGGACATATGGTTCATAGGTATGTTTTCATATCCATCTATTTGTGGACATATGGTTCATGGGTATGTTTCATATCCATATTGATTTCTAAAAAGAGTTTATAAAAATAGTTTTGATCTTTATAACTTTTAAACTAATATATTTTTGTAAAAAGGTACCAGAGATAAAAATAGAGTTTAGTAAAAGAGAAATATCAAGGATATTTGCTATGGGATCATTAACAAAAATTCTAAGACTCTGACAAACTTACTAAACAATTCAAATATCTCTAACATTGAAGCACTTATATTTCATTCATTTTGAGTCATTTTGCTCTTCCATTTGCTTTGATTAATCTTCATACAACTCATTTGCTTCCACCGAGTTCTTGTTTATCTTTATAAAATGTCCCCATAATATTATTGAAAATACTACACAACTCGAAGAAATGTTAGCGGTAATATTTATATGATTGTTATCATCAAAATCAATACTCAAGGTATTAAAAAAAATCATCGATGTTCATTTTCGAATCTCGAAATGAGGAATGTTACAATGATGATGTGCTAAACCTTGATTATTGAAGGGTTGGATTGAAAATAAAATATGTTGTAAGCTTGGTTACTTGCCAACATTTTGTTAAAGAAACGGTGCCTCATTTTGAATCTCCTTTGAAACATATTTGAGTCATAAGTTGAATTCTAAATAAAGTAATCTTGTATAAGAGTTTCATGGTATGTAGAATGCCGACGGTCGATAAATTTTTAACTTGCGAAGTCAACAGGGTTGACTCAATTAGTTGGTAGTTTAGACAGCAAGATTAGAGGTCATAGGTTTGATTGTCGAGATTGACACCTGTTGGTATTAATGAACCATGTTAAAAAAAATCGACCTACGAACGATCCTCCATGCTGCCCAAAAGAAGGTTTCTATGCTTCTCGGTAGGCTTCTACCATGCAGCTCATATTCAAATTGTGCTTCTTCCATCGCTTCATTGTTATAATCAAAAAATGCATTTTGCCAGGCTTGAACCTGGGTTGCCCCAAACAAGCATAAGAGTAACAACCACTAAGGTGCAACTAGAACTATAAACACTAGCATACAACCATATCTTAGTAATCATAATAAACCATTTAAAACTGTCGAAATTGTTGCCCCTTCCGGATCGATTGCTCTAGATGGCTGTCTTTCTCGCTTTGTTATAAGGCATAGCCTATCAACGAAGAAATATATTTAATATGGATGAAGTGTGCTTATTAAATTTGAAGAGTGTTTGCTAATTGTGAAGTGTGTTTGTTGAGCATGGTTGGATGATCATCACGTGGTGCCATTAAACGATCGTGGATGAGAGAGTGGATGACAATGGGGTGAGATTCAGATCAAATTTAGTAGACACCCTCATGTTTTGTCCCTTCAAACCTGCCTCATTGGGTTAATGGAGCGGTAAACCTTTGACTTGATTCTAAATAGATTGGATCTATGAGAGGGTTGGAGCATGGTAGACCCTCCCTAACCCGCCATGGTTTTGAGTTCATTTCTAATCTAATGGTGTATTGTTAGCTAAATTCCAACCTTGCAAGTAATGACGACATATGTTAACATAACTAAGGTCTATTTACTTTGTTCATTAAATTACAATGCACGAGGTAACTTTCAAAGATTTACTAGAAATAGTTAATTAATTTGTAATAATTATTCTATGGAAAACCTTAATGTTATCGAGCTATAATTTCAGCTTTTTTTATCCAAACAAAATAGGAGATGATAGAAAATCAAATATATTTTGATAGTTCAATGAACAAATTTGCATACTTACCATATCTTGTGGAGTCAACATGAGATGTGAGGGTAGGATTTTAACATTCTAGATGAGTTGCGATATGCAAAACCCGTTATAATTGACATCTCAAATGAGAGCAAAACTAAGACCTAAATATGTCAGTATTTTATTTAGGTCTAATCGTTACAAGATAACATGTAGCTGTTGGAGAATTTTTCCGACTCTGAGCTGAATATGACAGTAATTTTCAGGACTGAACGTACTATTTTATTTCTCAGGACTCGACACGGCTTTGTATTTTTCAACAATAATTCCTTACGCGATAAGTAAATCATATATGTGAAGGTGTCCTTTGTCTACGCTGGTCCACTGGAACATTTATTTCAGCACCATTTTAATTCCTTTTTCAGTTTACTTCTTATTCCTTCTGCTTTCGGTTTCAAACGCAATAAAAAAAAGGCCCATTTTCTTTTCATTCCTCGTTCTTCGGAATCTTTATCGATCATACGATTATAGAACAAAAAAGAATCCGTAAATTGCGGCTTTCGAATTGAAACCATGATTTCCTGGTGTCTGATTTGAGGTAAGACGGCCAATATTTGTTTCTTTGTTCGGGATCTGCTGGGTTGTTGATTTTTATATAGGTTTTTTTGAGTTTGATCTGAAACTGATTTCAGAAATTAACAGATAATGAGATGTATGTGGTATGCAATGTATGTTAGAGATAATGCCGTTTTAGTAAGGGCAGGAAAAGATGCTTAGTGTGTTATTGGAATGCATCGATTATATTATTTTGGTGATGGGTTTTCAGTTTCTTGTGCGTTTACAGACTGGATTTGTTGGTTGATTCCTACCGACTACTTGTTTTTAGCACTAGGAAACAAAAACATCTTCAATTTTTCCTTGGGAACTAATATCATTGAATGTTAACTATGATTTCTGAAATTTTTAGATAGATTATAGTTCAATTTTCTTGGAAAAAAACTTTATTTGAAAGGAGTCAAATCTCAAATCAGCCATGATACTTGTTTTATAACCAAGTAACTATTAAGAAATAAGCCTTTTATTTATTAGTAGACGCTTTTGGTAACCAGCACAACGATTAAAAAAACACGCTTATTATGTTTAAAACTTAAACCACTAGAAGAAAGAGTTAAATTTATAATTGCTTGCCGTTGTACCGATACGGGTCACATAGTTCATGTAACTGAAATATATGCATGCAAATATGCATATGGGAAATGTACCATTAATTCGTTTTGTTGCACATATATTCTTTCCTGTTTGTGTTAGAAAGCTTGAATTATGATTGTGGTGACATTCTTCATTATTATAAATATACATCTTAGAACTGTGATTTATCTTCGAGACATTTTTTTTATTGTTTTCTATTTATGTGTCCTGGATTGGTGAATTATCATATCTTAACTTTTTTTTGTGATAATTTGTATAATATTCAGCTCTTACACTTGACACCGGCAATAATATATATCTCTTAAACTTTAATCCAGATTTGGAATCAAGCATTGATTGGTATTGGTGGTTACTCAGTCATATATTATAAGTTGGGGAGTGTAATAGTAAAACTAAGACCTAAATATGTCGGGCTATGTTGGGGTTATTGTCTCCGATCCTAGTCTTCAGAGTCAATTTACCCAAGTGGAGCTAAGATCACTCAATTCTAAGGTAAGAATAAAACAAAAATGTCTTTATCCAGAATACATATTTTGGACTCTACGCAACTCAAATTCTTAATATGGATTAACTCTTCCTTTTGGTAGTTTCTCTCTACAAAGAGAGATACAGGTCATGTCACTATTGACAAGTTACCGCCTCTTATGGCAAAACTAAAAGGTCTGACTAATGTTCTCACTGAAGAAGAGATATCTGCTATCTTATCCGAATCAGACCCTGATAAAAGCATGGAGATAGATTTTGAATCATTTCTTCGGGTATTACTTTTTAATACATTGTTATATTTCTTCTCAGTTGTACTACAGTTTAGATTTGCACAAGCAATTAAATACATCTTGTCAGGCCTACTTGAATCTTCAAGCAAGAGCTGCATCAAAATTAGGCAGTTCAAAGAATTCTTCATCATTTTTGAAGTCTTCCACAACTACAACTCTTCACAATATTAGTGAATCTGAGAAGGCATCTTATGTGGCACATATTAATGGTTATCTTGGTGAAGACCCATTTTTAAAAAAGTACTTGCCATTAGATCCAGCTACAAATGACTTGTTTGACCTTGCAAAGGATGGTGTACTGTTATGGTAAGTTTCATAAGTTGTAGTAGTCTTTGTGATTTGAGGTTAGTAAATATATATAGTATAACTATACTTTGTTTGTTCTTTAAACTTTGATGCCTATAATAATTGATGTCAAAATCTATTCATTTTAAACTAGTAATACCTTGCTTGATTTACCATAGTAAGTTGATAAATGTTGCTGTCCCGGGGACGATAGATGAGAGAGCTATCAATACAAAACGTGTTTTGAACCCATGGGAAAGAAATGAGAATCACACTCTGTGTCTCAACTCAGCAAAGGCTATTGGGTGCACTGTAGTCAACATTGGAGAACAAGATTTGGTTGAGGCTAGGGTAAGTGTTATGTCTCAAGACTTAAAAAATAAATGTTAGTAAGTTAATTTTTAAGTTCTCTTTCATGTTATTTATCTATACCATAAAGATCTATTCACTCGTCTCACATAGTATCGTAAGAGCAACATTGCATGATATAGTCTTTTCATTCTATTGAGATGTATAAGACATAAATATGTATGTTCTTCAAGGCCAAAAGCAAATATGCAATTTAGCTTATTTGTACTATGAACATCTTTTCTGTAATGGCTAAAATATTTGTTTGACTTCGAACTTATGTTCAGAATACCTACAATGCGGGATCGGTTTATTTTTAAATGCTCCATTTTCTTGCCATAGTTAATTATTTTTTACTGATATATCTGAACGTTTCAGATACTTTTGACCATTTGAGCATGCATGATTACCATCCTTATTTTGGTACTTTCAACTGATATTTCGCTGTTTCTTTTTCCCAGCCTCATTTGGTACTCGGTTTGATATCTCAAATAATCAAGGTATGTTTAGGAATAAATCATTCTAACTTGTTTCACTCTCTCATTCTTGCTCTCTTTATTTATCGAATGATCGGTTGCTACTTTCCGTTCTATACAGATTCAACTATTGGCTGATCTCAATCTCAAAAAGACGCCTCAACTGATGGAGATTGTAGAAGATAACAAGGTTAATTGTTGTGCCTATTGTCTCTCACCTATTTAAAATATTTTCGTTTTGTATCTTTTAAACACAGCGTTATTGATATTGATTTTTTAAGTATATATAGGATATGGACGAGCTTATGAGCTTACCTCCTGAAAAGATGCTATTGAAGTGGATGAATTTTCATCTTCAAAAAGCAGGCTACAAGAAAACTGTAACAAATTTCTCGTCTGATGTTAAGGTAAGTTAATCAGTGTCTGTCATTGCATGCTTCATTATATATGAAAGAATATGTGGTGCTGACTTGCAAACAAACTATAAATAAGTTTTATTTGTCTGCTATCCCACATGTTTATATGCTCTTAGGATGGAGAAGCATATGCATATCTTCTTAATGCTCTAGCACCTGAACATAGCACCGTTGCAACATTAGATACTAAAGATCCTACTGAAAGGGCTAAGATGGTAATTGAACAAGCTGAGAAACTGGATTGTAAAAGATACTTGACTCCAAAAGATATTGTTGAAGGTTCAACAAATCTCAATCTTGCATTTGTTGCACAAGTTTTCCAACATAGGTATATATGTACACCCTTTATATTTCTTTCAGTGGTTACCAATGTACACTGGTAATTTTAACTATGATTTTTTTCACAGGAATGGTTTGTCAACTGACACAAAGAAAATAGCAGTAACAGCCCCAGCCACACCTGAAGACGTTTTAGTAACAAGAGAGGAAAGAGCCTTTCGTATGTGGATTAATAGTCTTGGCATTGCTACATATGTTAATAATTTGTTTGAGGATGTTAGGAATGGGTAATTGACTTTTTAACTTTATTTTGGCAGGGTGAATTTCTTTTTTTCCCCTTCAAATTCCACACAGCATTACTATGATTCAAAATATAAAAAGGGTTGGTGTCATTGTAAATAATCGATAAGGTTCACCTAAATTAGGAAAGAAATAGCATGTGCTTAAATGCAAGCTACAAATTTATTCTCAGAAGAGCCTAAAGTAATTAGCTATACTCACTAACGGTTGACAATAGCAATTAGCAATCGTAGGTTCACTAGTGAGTTAAATAAATAAATAATAATTACTCTTTTCAGGTGGGTACTGTTAGAAGTACTTGACAAAGTTTATCCAGGATCAGTTAATTGGAAGCAGGCGTCCAAACCTCCAATCAAAATGCCATTTAGGAAAGTGGAGAACTGCAACCAAGTTATAGGGATTGGGAAAAAACAGAAATTTTCACTTGTAAATGTCGCGGGGAATGACATTGTTCAAGGAAATAAAAAGCTCATTCTCGGTAAGTTATTTTTTTAATCTTGATTCAAATATATCCTAACTGATTTAAAGATTACTCATGGTCTAACTGTAAAAATGGAATATGTCGATATTCACAAACAACTTTGTCGATTGTTCAACTTGTACTCAATAACTTTAGTATCTTTGTGGTACTATTTGGTATCTTCCAATTTTTTGTGTTTGATTTTTAAAACGTTACTAATACAACATGTGACATGTTACATATAATAAGGAAAAAGTTGTAAGATAACATTTCAGACTCTAACTAAAATGAGTCAACTTACTTGCCTTCATATTAAACTCATCCATACTTGTTTAGATATTAAAAAACAAAACCTTTCAAGGGCTATGCTTTTTGCTTTTTAGCTTTCCTATGGCAATTGATGAGGTCCAACATTCTTCAACTTCTCAAAAATTTGCGAGGTCATTCTCTAGGAAAAGAAATGACAGACACTGATATCCTAAATTGGGCGAATGATAAAGTGAAAAAGTCAGGAAGAAGTTCCCAAATGGAGAGTTTTAAGGTGTAATTTCTTGACCCCTTTGTTATCGACTTTAATGCACTTTGAACGATTATTATAATATTATAATATATGTGTGTATGTGTGTATATATACATATGTATATATTTCCATTCTTTCTTTTAGGATAAATCACTGTCAAATGGCAAGTTCTTCTTGGAGCTTCTCAGTGCGGTAAAGCCTAGGGTTGTTAACTGGAAGATGGTTACAGATGGTGAAGATGGTAAAATTTATTGCTTCTCATCAATAGATATCATTCTTGCTGGTTTGCAGTGTTCATAACATGATTATAAATCCTTGTTATGATTTTACCGCTTCAAATTGCAGAACATGATAAGAAGTTAAATGCTACTTATATCATAAGTATTGCTAGGAAGCTCGGATGTTCAGTTTTCTTATTGCCTGAGGACATTATGGAGGTATGCATATAATAAATTTGTAGACACTTTGACGGTAGTATTTTTTCCGGTATGATTGTGAAAATATAATGAATTTGCGTAGCCATATTATTAATATTGTCATGTGCATAAGGCATGCCTCTTAACCAAAGATTTTGAAGAAATTTGAATTTTATCTTTGGAGTTTAGAAACTTTATTGTTACTTGTAAGGAGGTTAATGAACAAGATTCCTGTTTAGAAAATGCTCAAAGAATTGTTGCTTGAGCGTATAGTTATACATACATGGGGAGAGATGTTTTTTTATCATGTTTCGGCTACTACCCTTAAGTTACATTCCTTGTTTTATAATTTGGTAATATTTTTTGAGTCATACAATTCGAAAGAAATTAAACTTTGGGGATATGCTCTTCTATCATTTAAGATCATACTAAAAAAAAGCCTTTTAGACAATTTGTAATGTATTCAAAAATAAAATTTCAAATATTAACTTAACATTTGAACAGATTAGGAATCTTGAATTTGTAATGTACATTAAACATTCTCAAAGTGCGGTTTAATTTTGAATTGTATAACTACGAAAAACATCAAAGTGTACTATAGGGTTGTAGCATAAGATATGTGGCTGACCCTTCTACATATATCCATGTATTCAGGCATACACACAAAGATGTCCACACTTATATACATACAGTTAGTTTTAGGACATATACATACATTTCTAAACTCTAAGAAAGTATGCACTGAACTCACGTCACGTACTTCAGGTAAATCATAGTGTTATGCTTGTCATCCTCATTGCGACTCAATCTCGTACCTCTTGTCATTTAACTCACATCTTGTAACTAGGGCACCCTGTGGCGCGTGTGTGTAGACACTTACACACGTACATACACACATTGTGGAAATTTATTCCATGTTCTTGTTTTTCGAAAGATATTTTCCAAGTTCCATTTTGATTCTATTTCCAAATTCCTATTTTTTACTGCGAATATTTATAATGTAAACATTTCTCTCTACGAATATTTACGCTGCTAGTATTCTTTGCGGAGATACCTATTTGTATATTTCTACCCTAAATATTTGGATTCTAAACGAGGAACAAGTTTGAATATATTTGTTGTATTTATTAGTGTTGCACAATGAGTATTTCAAACTACAAATATTTGTAGTGCGCTGACAATAGTTCCTTTCGAAATTTAAGCAATAACTTTGAGCACATCAGATGAATATTCGACATTCAAAAAATATATAGAAAATATTAGATACGATAATGAATGATTTTTTTCACATCTGTTTTAATTATCATTTTCATCAATGATTTTACAAAATAAAAAAGAGAGATCTGAGATTTTTTGAAAAAAAGACTTGAGCCAAAATCTCACACACACACAATATGTTGGGGGGGGGGGGTTGTGTGTATGAGTCTTTAAATCTTCCATCACTTCATTCCCACGTTATACCCCTGTCAATATTTCATATCGAATTTTTTTTGGATCGAAATAATATTTTGTGGATGCCTTCTTGTAAAACAGAATATTTTTACAAAATTTTGGTGTATCGCTTCAAACTTTTTGCCCTTTTAAAACCATACATGAATACGAGCTGTTGAAAATGTTTATTTAACTGTTGATTTAACTCGTAATTTTGAAAGCGGAAGATTTTTGAAAAGGTTCTAAATTTTGTATGAATGATCCATATAACAAGAATGATATATATATATATATATATATATATATATATATAATATAGTTCGACCAATATAATTTGATATGAAAAATTAAATTGGAGAATTTCCGGAGAATGGAAGACGGCGATCTGGAGGCTGTATGTATGTATGTATGCATGCTGAAGCATCCACGTCCCCACTTATCCCTTCAAAATCTTCCCCTACACGTCTTTTTGAGCCAATTTTTTCGAAATGAAATAAAACTTTGTATATATGATTCATCAGCTATTGCGATCACCTTTACAAATTTTTGTATTATCTCAACACTTCGAACACATTCGAAATTACATTTGAAATCAACAACAATAATTTTCGGTGACTCATTAACTTGTATTTTTTTGGTGAAATAAAGCTTTGTATTGATGTAAAAATTTGCACAAATGATCTTTGTTGTAAAAAGATGATATCTATAAAATATTTTTACATCTTTAAACTTCCAGATACACAAAATTCAAGGGGGATTTAAAGAGGAGGGGATGCATATCGATCCTCTATATGCTTGTTTGTGTGTGTGTGCGCGCGCATCTTTATTAATAGTTGTAATAATTTCGGTGTCACTTTTTTTGGTGAAACACAATCTTCAAAAAGCCTCTATCTATAAGGTCACAAGTTTGAATCGTGATTTTGATAAAAATACCACGCCAATTTTTATTATAAATATTGATACGTAAACAATGTGATGAGTTCAAATGTCAGTATCATTAGATACTCCTATGTTTTCAGTTTACTTTTCTAAATCTCAATATCTTTAGATACTACTTTTGAAATATGTACCATTCAAGGTTATGTTTTACTTTTACTCCTCTAATATTCTACTTATTAATTTTCAGTACCAATAATTTTAATAAAAAATCACACATAAATAAATTCATGGTTCGAGTCTCAGCTCTTACAAGAACTATACGTTTTTTGTCTATATTTTCAGTTCACTTATTTTTTAGAAATCTCGATATCACTGGATACTTCTTTTACAATATCTCTCATTCATGGTCCTATTTTAATTTCATGTCCAATATTCTACTTGTGTATCTTCATCAACAATAGTTCTCTTATTGAAAGCTATTTATAGCATGACAGTGTTTTATATTGTTATCAAATATTTCATAAAGAATTTTGAATTTAATATTATGTATGAGAATGTTTGTAATTCTTTTTATTATTGAAATTCTATAAGTTTGAATTTATTGTACAATTTTTAAAATATTAGACAGACAATTTTGAAGTTACTTTGAACTATATCTTTTTATATCATTATTTATAAAATAAAATAATAATCTATATAATGCAAAAAACAATTTGAATATTTCTAGGTATTTTGTTTCAAGGATAAACTTAAAAACTTTTTTGGTTTATAGGCCACCGACTTTCAAAATTAGTCAGGAGAATACCTTCTCTAGATCGCATCCCAAATCATGCTGCGCCAGCTCATGCCACCACGCCCACACCGCCACATCCAATGCCACCGCCCACTTGCACCACTGCATTCCATGCCATGGTTCTCCTACGCCCCCATCGCTCTATACAATTCCGAAAATACTACCAAGCAATAGCATGCATGAAAGTATTTTAAAAAAATATTTGAATCTTGGAAAAAAAATGCAATTAAAAAACAATGCAAAGTGTAAAAACAAAAATGAAACTAAATAGTAACAAATGTAACATTAAATCATAAAAAAATAAGTAAACGTGTATTGGACAATAAAATTATACTACATAGTACCATTGTAAGATACATTGCTCAATACAATTCTGAAACACTAAATGATATTATAAAATGAACTACGATAAAATGGTACTACAAACACCTTTACAAAATAAATTTCCATAAACAATCTTTTTTTAAAATCATAAAATACTACTAGGAGGTAGAATTATAAAAAGAATTACGTCTTATAAAAATTCTACTAGAAAATAGCTTTATGAACTAACATATACATTTACATCATTTAAAATGCTATCCAATTTTGTATAATGTTTCTACAAAATAACACAATATACACGCTTCATCTATAAAAGATGCTACCATTATTCATGAAGTACTGCTATCGTTCAAAAATTAATATTACAATCATAAGCTGCGCTGCTACTACGGTTCATATAATGCTACTACAAAATTACTGTGAGTTAAGACAACGTACTTCATCTAAAATATGCTATTATACAGTTCATAAAATGTTATTGCAATTCATAAAACACTGCTACAAAATAATAGTGAGTTAAAATATACATATTAAATCTGCAAATGCCACTACAATCATAAAATGCTACTGCAAGTCATATAATGCTGCTATAAAATAATATTATGAGCAAAAACATTCATAATATTATTTCTTCCAATATAATAAATAAAATAAATTAGGCAGTATCATTAATGGATATTATCGATTTCAGAAATATATAATATATCATAAACTGCTACTACTAAAAGTTAAAACATAAAAATTACTTTATTAAAAGTTCTATTGCAAAATGAGTGCTCTCCTCCTAGAGAGGATCGCTTGTTTCTTTAAAAAAAAAAAAATCTACCATGAAACAACTTTATGAGCTAACATGCACATTTACTTCATCTAAAAGTACCACTACAAATCATAAAATGCTATTAGAAAACTAACACTATGAATTGAGAAATACCTATATCATCTAAAACTGATGCTATAATGCATACAATGCTACTACAAAATCAACGTAAACTCAGATATACTTTTGATTTAAAATTTTCAACCCATGAAATGAGGTTATACGGTAACATTATAAACTATTTTATATTTCTCCAAATCAACATTGTTTTTCACGACCAATGATCAAATCAGATTAATGCTCCAATCATCTTCATGGTACAATACTACTCTCATCTTCATGGCGATCTTCATCGTCGTCTCTTCTCTTCATCATCGTCAAACTTGCCGTGCCTCATCCATCATCGCCAACATCAAGCTTGACCCCGCCACCACCATTGAGAGCTACTATGCCACTGACGAGACTAATAGCACCATCACCGGAAGTAGCCGCACCTCTCCTCCATCGTTCAGATCTGTCACGTAAAAAACTGGAAGCTTTAATTTTACGTGGTTATGAAACAAAACATTTTGATGTCTGCAATATTTTTATAGAAATGTCCTTCTCATCACATAATTAAAAGACCGTCCTTAGGAGATAAAAAAGGTATGAGTATGGTGTTTGTTCTTCACACTATTTTCCTGTATTAGATTCAACCAACGAACCCTTTATGTTGATATTTTTCTAATTTTCTTGTTATTTAAATTTGCTACCGGTTAATGTTGAATTTTCTAAAAATATGTTTAAAAAAATCATAAATCAAACTGATTGTGTACAAATGTTTTTTATGATTTAATTCATTTTTATATTTTGATTTTTAAAATTTTTGTATTAATAAAAATTGAAATTAATATAAGAAACATAACTTTTGGTTTTACGCTTTTTAGTTTTGGAACATACTTTTTGATAATTTTTAGTTTACATAATGATTTTTTGTCAAATAAAAAGTCATACTTCATGTGGAATGAGGAGTTAGTTGTTTGATTTTATCTTACTTTCAAAAATATCTATATGCACACAGGCATGACACCTACCAAATTACTTATTGAACTGATATCATTATGTCCAGAAATTGACATTTGAGTGTTTGACTTTTCATATAATCTTTTGCCTTTCACGTAAGGTGTGTTGTTTATACCAGTTATATTGTCTTCACGTGTGACGCGTGTACCGAACACTGAGTATATGATGTTTTATCTAATTAATTTGCTATGCACTGTTGTGAATATTATTTTTTGCCTTGCACGCAGTTTGTGCATGTCGTGCCTGTGTGTGTGAGTTTGCACGGTTAGTGCAAATGGCTCTTTGTATTTTGGCTATTATGGAAAAAAAAAGTCCTTTTGATATAGTTTATTTGGAATCCAAGGGAGCTCAAAACGCTAAAGTTGTCATCTACATATTTAACATAGTAAATCCATGTAGAGAGCCTCTATGTGTGTCCGCGCATGCGCACACACATTTTTAAGGAGCGAATCCCTGTTTCAAAGAATAATACAGCACAAGTGTCCTACATAATCAAAATACACCGCTAGCCTCTTTTTTGATATCCACATCTTGCACATTGAAAATATCAATTTCTTCATCAAACCATTCAATAATTGTTGTTTCTAGACGAAATCAATCCCATAAATCATAAAACATGATTGCACACACATCCAAAAAGTGCGCACATTATTATGCAGTTTTGAACGGAAAATCGTATGTTAGGCATTTTCAACATGTAAAAAATTATGTAGAATAACCTGGAGTATAAAAAAGACGCTACCTCTTTTATTTTAAGAAACTATAAAATAAAAACAATGACAGATCTTTAAAAAAATGCAGAACATATGCACCTTTTTAAACTCATAAGAAAACTATGAAAATAAAAGTGTAGATTAAATGCAATTGTGAAGATGACTCATTACACCACTTTGCAACAAAATTTTACAAAACAAATAAGTTTAGACATCTTTATAAGAGGTTTAACCTTACTTATTTTCAAAATTACCAACAATAAATTGTAATAGGATCATGAATTTACATCTTACGCTTTCAGAGAACATAAAATAAAAAAACATATATTTTTTAAGATGCGGCAGGTATTATGCACTTCACTAATTTTTTTTTTTTTAAATCGAAAGCTACAAATTATCTAAAAAGCTTCGAATCTAACTAAACGTTGCATAATCTATATACAAAAAAAATATAATTATTGTCCCCAGTTGCAGCCTATGCTACCTATGCCATTCATTCCATTCCCTGATGAATCATCAAATCCTTACCTCTCCTCTTATGGATATGCTAGCCTTGTTGACCATCAAATATGCCCATCCGACTCTGAACCTTTGAGTTTTGTAGTGCATATTCTATGCATCTTTCAAAGGTGCATAAAAATAAATAAAATTAAAGTGCAAAATATATGCAGCGGCATGAACTATGTGCTAAATGTATAAACTTAAAGAAAGTCGTATTTTGAAAAATGCACATGATATATACATTTTTCGAAAAGTGCACCAAAAATATAAAATCAAAGTACAAAATATATATAGTTTCAATTTTCAATATGTAATTCTAACACCTTTCATGCAAAATGAATTTTATTTTGCACATTTTTGAAAGGCGGAACATTTTTCATCTGTTGAAAGATACAAATAATTGATTATGCTAACAGGAAAATTGTTTCTATTTTTTTTTAATGTAATTCCCAATCACATAGTGTGTACGTAAAAAAGTGGAAAATCAAATTTTTTATCATTGAAAATGTCTTTAAATAAAAGTAAAAAAAGAAAATGCAGAGTTTATGGATTTTTCTGTGCAGTTTCAGTACACAGTGATATTTTTATAATTTTATTGAAAATAGATGCAGTGGTAAAAGGTAGAACCATAAATAACTCAAAATGGGATAATGAGGGTTTCCACTTAATTATGATTATGTAAAGAACCTTCTGCTTCATATGCATCGATTTTAGGGGTTCTTATGTGTGCGCGCACTTGCTTGCTTCCGTGCACTTATATGATAACATAAGAAAACCAATGTATCTTATTTGGAGAACATAATTTGTTTTGTTTTAGCATGGATATTGTCAAATTCTTTAAGTCTCTAGTGCTTATTTTCTAGAGTTTGAATGGCTTTTTTTTTTCACCAAACATTGATTTATTTTCTTTGTCCTGGCAGGTAAATTCGAAAATGATATTAACCCTGACTGCAAGCATCATGTATTGGAGTTTGCAAAATCAACCTGCCGGTACCGGAAGCTCAGAGCCTTCTTCGCCGTCTGAGATTTCCACCGAAGACACTGCTTCACAGAAAGATGTAGAAGACACTGCTTCACAGAAAGATGTAGAAGATACTGCTGAAAGCGTATCCAGTTTAACAGTTGATGATGCAGAAATTGGCGCTAGTTAGTACATTCATTCTTTTCTTTTTTTCTCACGAGGATCATAAAAATATATAGATTTTGTGTAAACATCATTTGTTTGTTTTTCTGTAATTTTTTACCATCGAGTTGATAGAAAAAGAATATATAAACAAAGTATAGGTATAAACAATTTGCAAGATTGGATTTCAACGTATACAAAAGTAAAGAAACTTCAATTATAATTCTGTTTTTTATATGATAATTCATCTTTTCTCCTGGTTGACATGGCTGAGATTTTTATGAAGTGCTTGTGGATATGAAAAAAAGGAATTGAGAATCTTAGCTGCCAAAGGATCTCTTTTTCATGTTCCTTGGATGCAAATTTCTGTTCATGATTATAATTAAGCAGAAGTTGTTCCCTTCATGTTTCAGGAATATTTAGAGTCTGTTTGGTTGAGTTTTGTGTTTTGCGTTTTTGCATGCGCTACAAAATATGAAGAGAACGGAGAAGAAAATATTAAATTCTTGTAGCCATTACAACGATGGACGAATGACGGAGGAGATAGATCGTTATTCGTGCTTTTGTTTTTTGTGGAACATGAAAAACAATATAAATTTGTTTTCCGTTTTTTGGAACATGACAAAAGCATGGAAAACAATCCATCTTATCCGTCGTCTGTTCATCTTCGTTATAGCTAAGAATTTTAGATCATTTATTTTGTTTTCTCATATTTTGTAATACATAACAAAAACGCAAAACATAAAACTCAAAATAATGCTAAAAGATCCTTATATTTTCGATGTTGTATTTTTTTCTTTAATACTATTACAAAGATTTTTTTCAGTAAAATTGCATTATAATGTACAATGTATGCATTTTCTATTTCAAATATATCTTTACTATTTTAGTCATATAAAACATGTATCATGTTTTGTATTTTCTAGTTTAAAATATGTAACTGTTAAATACACTACAAATTCTATAGATATTTTTTTTCGTGTTTTTATAATTATTTATTGTAGGTTTGAAAAGTTAAAATGTTGCATTTTTTTTTCAAAAATGCACAAAATGTGTTTATTTTGCATTAAAAATGTATGAATTTTATATTCAGTATCAATATTTTGATTTCATGTCTTTTATGCACAATTGAAAATGCAAAACATACATAGTTATCAATTATTATTATTTTTTCTTCTTTTTTTCCCTTTTCTTTTCTTCTTTTTCCCTTCTGTAGTTTAATATTTTTTGCGCATAGATCATGCAATTTTTGGTTTTATTTCAAGTTTTTATGGATAATTTGCGATCTTCTAATTTTTCGTTAAATGCAGAATATATGCACCTTTTTAGATGTGTTTTTTTTGTTATTTTTTTATGCTAGGATGAAAATATTTAATTATATTCTAATTTACTATAGATAATTTGCACTTCTGTATATTACTTTTTATTTTCGAAAGCATTTCACAAAAATGTACAAAACATGTTTACTTTGTAAATATTCGTTGCAAAATGTTTGATAATTTTAATTTAGAGTTATTTTCTAATTGCATCCAATCTACACTATTATTTCATAGTTCACATGTGAATTTCAAAAGGTACATATTTTCTGCATATTCTTAAAATACATTGCTATTTACATTTCATTTTTTTTGACACAAAGTAGGCAATGTTATTTATGTTCCAAGCAACGGAAGGATTACGAGCTCTTTCTTATAGTAACGGGGTCTTACTTTGTCTACAGGAATTCTGTGCTTTTAACAGATTCGCTAGACATATGTGGAAGTTAAGCGAGATGAAAGGGTATTGGAAGAATTGTCTAATATTATGACCCCACTCAAGGGAGTGCAATTTTGTTCACACCAATGTATTTAACATTGGTACGAATAAAATTATATTCCACTCAGGGCAACATCAGGAGGAACTTCGTTGTATGATTTCTTGATGATCATTAGGGAAGCAACATAAGTTGATACTTGATGGACATGTGGTGGTCCAATGACAATGGTAGACGTAGATGTTTACATTGAGCTAGAAGTCATTGCAGTCGAAAAGGAGAAAGAAGCGGCTGTGGAAAGACGAAGAGAGTGTCTTATTTCCATAAGTTAGCTTGAAATTTGATATGATAAGCATAGTCAGATAAGTTCTATTTATTTCCTACAATTGTCTGCATTCGCGTTTAGCACTAGTGTGGTCGATGTATAGATTCAAACGGACGTTGACATGCATTGACCCACCGGGATTCATATCGATTGGGGGCAGTGTATGTGTCATACATTGTGTGTGTACTATGTTCAGTGTGGGGGGTAGGGAAGCACACTACATAGAATGGATGAAAGCCCGCTTGTGCGAGTAAATGAACTCCGACATGTGATGGAATCACATGTCAGATGGCAATTATTACCGTAAAAACTACATTAATAGTCCCAAATAGATCCAACGCGAACTGGAATTCAGAGTCCCACTTGATGTATCCCGAAGAGAAAGTGCAATCTTTGGAGAACAGAGCTTTCTTAACCGATGAATTCGAGCGTTGGCGGAATGTGTATTTGGAGACATGCTAACGCTCTAATTCATCAAAGTACGTCCTCAACTTTACAACGAGACATGAAATCAGTCCAATCCTTGCAAAACTCTATCTTGTGTCGATCCATCTTCCCATTCGTTCAAAGCCAACTCCACCATTCCTCCACCGCCTTGGCATAATGATTATCTCAATATCATCATGTCAATTGGAATTAATCAGTGCCAATCGAGAGGAAAGGGGTGGCGGCTCGAAAGGAAATCGATGGCATCGGCTGTCGATGGAGCAAAACTGAGGTGGTCCAGAAGCATGGAAATGATGATCTACCTTAGATAACTGGAAATAGGAATCGACAAAATTTGAAGCTTGAGTTGAAGATCTCTAGAAGCCATAAGTAGAGACGTCGAAGAATAGCTCAGTTGCGAGAGTGAAAGCAAAGTGAAAATCGAAAATTTTCTGAGTATTGGTTATAAATTTTCCATGAAAGTTTATTTAAAACAATGATTAAAAAAATACATCTACCTAACCACAAACCAAAGCAACTCTCAAATAATTCTCAGTGACGAACGAAGTGAACAAACTTCCTAAATTGCAAAACAATAGTATTTATATCAACCGAAAAAAACATGATTTGATGACTGTGTGGAAACAAGGCTTTTGAATTTTTAGTAAAAATGCAACAATTCGAGTAACTTTAGCGTCTATACGGATCTGAATTCAATCATTTGATTTGAACATAAAGCACGCTTTGTGTTCACAGAAGCGTAATCGGGAACAAGTGTTACCCGATATTTTTTCACAAATGATATTTCGATGGAGCTGAACTACGAAATGATGAATGAGTGAATG
Source organism: Allium fistulosum (assembly GCA_030737815.1). Lineage (NCBI taxonomy): Eukaryota > Viridiplantae > Streptophyta > Magnoliopsida > Asparagales > Amaryllidaceae > Allium > Allium fistulosum. Next base: position 788,223,161 of record CM060902.1, on the reverse strand, counting down.
TTAGAGTAAAAAACGATTGAGTATAGGAATGATTATGAAAAAGAGGAACAAATGGTTAAATCCATGGAAATGAGTTAATACCGATCCATCAAGATGATCTTTTTATCCCCAACCTTTTTAATGATGGAGAAATCAAGACAATGAAGAAAGTAGAGAAATTTAGCTAAGTTAAGCATCAACGCCGATTCATAGATTCCTTTCATATAGCAAATACTCTCAATGAATACTTGAAACAAGCTTAAATGCATTGAAGAAAGATAATCAAATAACAAAGCATCTAGACTGAACAAAAATAGTAGGAAACACAAGAAACAATATGAATTGGCATAGACCCATCAAATTGTGGTAACTTGGTAACTTTTTTTATATATACACGGATCTAACCATTTGAATATCTCCATTGCGATCTTACGACTTTGAAGTCCAATTATAGCCTTCTTAATTATAATTAGGAAGCTACTTGCAACAGAAAAAAGACATTTGGTTTTTTCTTATCTATATTTAGGGGAAACTCTATGATTACAATTTTTGGGATTGAATCTCGAATTGTACTTGTAATTTCGATAGATATAATGTGAAACAAGCAATAAAATACCTTCAAAATGGATGTATGTGATGACCTCCCTATACCACCATCATAGATAATAACTAAATAGTGCACCGCAGTCGTGCCTGGTTGATACAGATGAATAATAACAAACACAACATATAACCTGTTTCACATAGTGTGGATAAAATATAATATCACAGATATAATAGAAGAGATAGTAATAACTATGTGAACAAATCATCATCAAAGTAACAGATCCACGGAGTTATACATCAAATGTAATAGACTTTATACAACATATGTAAACTCAATAACTATCTCAAATACAAGTAATAAGCGGTCACTGCTAAGGCTCCCAAGTGCTACAGCAGAATAGGCGTAGAATCCATATGTATATAATATGAGATAGCTCCATCCAGCTCGTCCTTTGAACAGCTACTGCATCACCCAGACCTGCTACATAGTTTACTCATTTAAGAGTACCCAAGATAATAAGAAGAAAAATATAAAACCTTGGGTCAGACAACAGTCCGAATTGAGCGACAAATGAATCTCAAAATACTATATGGGTAAATATGGTAAGGGACAAGAGTACACGAACCATGCCTGACCTATCTCGACAACCAAAGAGTTAGCACATAAAAATAAGATATATGCTACTCAATACTATCATAAAAGTATACTGCAAACCAAGCATAAGGATATCATCACTTCAAGTATTCCTATCTCCAATACCACCTCCCCATGATATCTCCAAGTGATAGCCTACTAAAGAAAGCAATCAAACCAACCATAGCATCCATCAAACAATCCTAACTACCACTTCATACGCTCTGAATATATGATAACTCGTATGACCTCCTTGTTGCAGGGACTAATGGAAATCTCGGTTCTCGTTGTACTCTCATATCTCGCAGCTCAAAGCTAGATACATGTGACGTAGCCCAAAGCTGGACACTAGACCCAAAACCACAGGTCCAGGGTATTCAGATCCTCACTACCAATCCATGGACGACCCTACTCATAATGCCCCTGCTTCGAATACAACCGAAAACACTTCAAGCATCAATGATTCCTTGCTCTATTTGGATACCAAGCCTTTCTTACTCAATCCAGTTTCCATTATTCATGAGGAACCCTTCCACATTCCCCGATCCTATGGCTTCCTCCTTTACGAGTCGCCATCTTCGGAACCTACTCCCAATACGAGCCAACATGCCAAGACCATAGCTTTTATCATGTTGTTATATCATTATCCATCTCCGATGTGAACGAGCCACCACCTTCAGCACCATCTATAGAACCTCTACATTAGTCCCAAGATACTCGGTATCGAGTTATAGGCATAACTCGGTGCCGATTTATATACTTAGCCAACCAGAAGCTAAGTTCTCTTCCATGCCTTTTGTACTCTTGTTCAAGTGCTTTAGACCCTGACTCATCCCTCCTTGATAGCTTGGCCCCAATCTAAAGCTTCTTCTTCAACTTCTAGTGATAACTTGTCATCACATTCAACACTTAGCCAAATTTCCTACATCAAGCTTTGGACAACCCCCACTTGACGAGCTCTTCCCATCCACAAAGTCGAGAAGTGCACATGAGTTAGCAACGTAACTCGGTGTTGAGTTATACCCATAACTCAGTGCCGATTTATGACTTTATCTCCTACCAACTTGCGAGTTATCACGTAGCCTCTTGTCATACTCCAGAGCCAGTCTGCCAAGCTTCATCTAATTCTGACCAACTTTGCCTTCGATTTGCTCAATACCCCGGCCTATCTTCCTATGCATTCACAATACTAACAAACAATACCAAAGCATAACATCTAATCATAGCATAATAAGCAATTTCATCCATTCAAATATGTAATTTATAAAAGTAAGACAAATAAGTCAACAACTATCATAAATCTACATAAAACATGAACATATGAAAATGAACCAAATGACTTCTAAATCAATTTAGGGTATATGCATAACACGTAATTATGGTTTAGAAAATGATTTGCTATCAAAAATCATGTTAAGTTATGCAATTCTAACATATAATCCTACATAGAATAGTGAGAAGGTATAAACCACTCATCAATTACCAAATTCAATCAATTTGTGTGTAGATCTAATTTGGACAGCAAAGAAAAGCACTTTATATCAAGCAAATTGATGATCACTATCTTCTAATTGATGATCTAATCATTAATCAACAATCTAGTTTGATTTAGGGAGAAATTTGGATAAATTAGGATGGATTTAGGGTTGATTAGGGTTTAGACCTAATTTTAAATGAGAGGGAGAAGTTATAATTTGACTCTTACAGCCCCTATTTATTGGAATCTCTAATTAGATTAATGGGCCAACTAACGGGCTTAATAATTACACACTATTTCTGGCCAGTAGCTGCTAAAACTTAAAGCAACCATAACTTTCTAACCATAATCCTTTTTTATTATGATCACTCTACAAAATGGAAAACCAACACCCTAAAGCAATGGAACGGGTTTGAGATCCTAATTCAAATCCTATCAAAAGTTATAGCCCAAACAAGGTTTTTAGGGTCAAGATGATCACATAGAAATTTGGAAAAAATCATACGTATGTAAAATATATTTAAGAGTCATATACCCAAATTATAGAACCATACGACCTCACAGGAATAAAATAAAAAGATTTTATGATCTTTCGTACATAAAATACAGATCGTTACATCCCCCCCCCCCCCGGAATTTCGCCAATGAAATCCTCAAACATGCCAAAACATAAGCAACCAAAGTTATTCCGCATGCCTACTAATCATAAGCAACCATCAAACATATCAAACATGCAACCATGCAACCAATAGTGTAGGTGTGCCTACCCTAGCATGCGGAATACTAACTATCCAATATAATATACAATGGTGAAAGCATATGTGATAAACGATGGATCTTACCACTCAAAGAGCTCTAGGCACGTAGTCCTTATGCTCTCCTCCATCTCACATGTACAATCATCATCACATCTGCTTCATTGTACCTTCACTAGCTTCACCGTCTTTCTCCTATGTTGTCTCATACCGTACCCAACAATACGAAGCGGTCTACGAGATCTAGAAACTTATGCTTCTACCTCAACATCTTTTAACCGATCTAGTGTGATCATTATGCCTGAGTCGTGCACAAACTTCCATGGATAAGAGATATGAAAAAAGTTGTGCACGTCCAACATCTTCTGAGGTAAGTTGACCCTATATGCTAACTTCCCAATCCTCTCTATTATCGGAAAGGACCTACGAATCTCGATGCCAACTTCCCCTTCTACCGAATTAAACTACATTCTTTAAAGGAGAAACCTTTACAAATACCATATCCCTAATAGAAAACCCCAAATCTTTTCATCTTTTATCTGCATAGCTTTTCTATCGATCCTAAGCAGCTTTCATTCGTTGTTGAATGATCTCAATCTTATCTGATGTCTCTTTAATCATATCTGGTCCATATATTAATTTCTCGTCTTTTTCCCACTAACATGAAGGAGCTTTACACAGTCTTCCATGCAATGCTTCATATGAAGCCATTCCAATACTTGAATGATAATTATTATTGTATGCAAACTCCAACAAATGCAAATGATCATCCCATGATCCATTAAAGTCTATAATACATGCTCGTAAGGTATATCTAATATACAATTTACTCCCTCGGTCTGCCTATCTATTTGCAGGTGATAAGTTATACTAAGGTGGAGTTTCATCCCTAATGCCTCTTGCAAGCCCTTCCAAAACCCACTAGTGAATAATGGGTCTTGGTCCTCATAATGTTCTTTGGCACACCGTGACATCGTACTATCCATTTTACATACAACTCTGCCAGTTTGGATGCCGTTGTACTTGACTTGACGGGTATAATCTCGCACTCTTGGTCAACCGATCTACTATGACCCAAATGCCATCGTACCCTGCTCGAGTCCTCGGTAGTCCATCTATAAAATCCATTGATACTTCCTCTCATTTCCACTCAGGAATCTCTAATGGTTGCAACCAGTGTTTCAAATCTCGGATATTTCGACCGAGATCTCGGTTGAAGGCTTCCACGAAACGAAATATAAGATATCGGTTGATTTCTCATTTCCAATATATCGACTGATATTTACAGATATCGACCGATATTTAGACCGAGACGATATACCGAGATATCAGCTGATTTATTGTTTTTTTCAAACAAAAAAATTGGACCCATCTTGCAAGTACATTTTACTTGTACATTTTGCAAGTGAATGGCCTACGCATTTTGCAAGTGAATGGCATGAGCATTATTTGTGAGTGAACGCATGTACATTCACATTTTTTTAGAATGCCCGCACACATTTTTTTATGCCTGCACTTTTTGTTAGTAAATTAGAATGCATGCACACATTTTTACACACTAATATTAGAATGCTTGAGCATTATAAGCTGTCTTTGTGAGTAAATGCATGTCCACTTGTACCATTTTTTATTCACATGAATATTTGTCCTATACATTCACATTACAACTTGGAAATAAAATAGAACATTTTTATACACATTACAATGCCTGCACATTCACATTGCATGTACATTTAATACACATCGTCTGTACCATTTTATACATGTTGCTTTCTTTTTATACACATTGCTTGTTCATTCACATTACAACATGCAAATAATAAGTAGTTATTAACTCGCCTGTACTATTTTATACACATTACAATAATCAATATTTATATACACATTACTCACTCTATTAATTTATTTTTTATCCAAGATAGAAATGGCATAGATGTTCTTTCGAGCTATCAATGACAACGCTATATGGTGTGATTTTACAAATCTAGTAAGCTTAATTTTTTATTTATTTTAGTACATGCAAATATTATTGTGTAATCAAATTAATTTTAAACATAAAATATACTCCGAGATGGTCCTAAGATGAACTTTTGGCCCTGAGATGTAAATCTGATATTGACACCGAGATGCACTAGTCTCGTCCGAGATCTCATCCAATATGATACCGAGTCACTAAAATCTCCGTGACGAAACGTGATCGATATCCGAGATTTAAAACCTTGGTTGCAACAATCCACTAGGTTTCTTCTGCTCTACCTTTTGGAAGCTCATACACATGGAAATGAACGCCCCAACATCCCTCTTCATGCCTTCCCAGTATTAAATTCTCCTCATATCTCGGTACATCTTGTTACCACCGGGATGAATAGTCAATTTGGAACGATGACACTCTCTTAGCACCTCATCTCGTAATCCACTAACATTGGGAACAAACAACCTCCCATCTTTACAAAGCCAACCTTCTTGGTTGAGTTTGTATTGCTTTATATCTTCAGATTCTACTCCTTCCCCTATCTTCGTTATGATCTCCGCTAGCCTGGCATCTCGCTTTTGACTAGTACTAATTCTTTCAATAAGATAGGTCTAATCGATATGCTTGCTAACATTTCTGGTTCTAACTCGCAATGAGGCCTGAAATCAAATCCAGCAATATACTCTATCTGCTTCTATTTCAAGAACATTGCTCCCAACCCAGCATGTCTTCTACTCAATGCATTGGCGACTGCATTCCCTTTTCCTGGAGTATAGGAAATATTGAAATCATAAAAGGCCAAGAACTCTAACTACCTTTACCAAGGAAGGTTGAGATCCTTCTGGGAGAAAAGGTACTTCAAGAATTTATATTCTATAAATAGCTCAAACCTTTCTTCTAACAAACAGTGTCTCGACATCTTCAAAGCAAAACCAATTGTTGCCGACTCCAAATCATAAGTTGAGTAATTCCTTTCGTGCGGCTTTAGTTGTCGACTGGCATAAGCGACAACCCTTTCCTTCTGCATTAACACCCCACCCAATCCAGCACCACAGACTTCAGTGTATACTGTTAACTCTTCATTTTCACTTGGAATGGTCGACACTGGTGCACTCAGTAGAATACAATAGTTTATTATTTTTGTTTGATGATAATAAACATATAAATAATTTTAAATGAGTTTGTTATAGTACTATTGCATCATTACAGATTGAAATAAACAATCACAACTTCATTTAAACAAATATTTTATTTCAGTTCAAATTCAAATAGCACACATTTACAATATTGCTTCCACTATATTTTACAACATTCGTATACAACATTATTTTTACTCTCATATACAATCCCTCTTAATTCACTCACTCGATCACTCACTCAAAGTTGAGTTGTTATCTTCGTGCTTTAGCTATCTTCAATCCCATCTTCTGCTTGGCCTGTCTAATAATAACGCAGTAAAAAGCCTAAAAGAAACAAACTAAAACCGCATAAATAAAATATAATTAAATATGATATTGCCTCAAGTAATTGGATTGTTTGTTTTCATATTTTAAAACTGGAATAAAAAATAATTGTGCACGAGCAGCATATGATATGCACAGTGTATCGATGTACATGCCATATGGCCGTACACACACAAAACGCAGTTACATCAATAAATTTCAAGGACAAATCAAAGGTCAGGTCCAAAGGCTCAACATAGTGAAAGTGTGAACAAAGTCAAGCCCATGCTGTTTCGAACTGAACTCAAGTGCATCACGCAGTGTACATAGGTGCACCATGTTTCATGTCAACACAAGAGTGCACACAGGCTAGAGTAAGAATGAAACACAAGGCAAGATAGTATATCACCAGTACACAACACACATGTACAAACTGATGCACCAACATAAGCTTGAACAGTCAGTTTCAAGAAACAATACAACAAGGCACATTCATACCAGACAAAGGAAAATGCACACATGAAGCATACATAATGGTATACAATGGTACAAAAACAAGGTAGATGGACTCAGTGCACATGCAATTAGCAGGTGGACGTGTGCATATCAGTACACAAGCATAAAGACACGCACACAAAATACCATAACATGCATGTTCATCAAGTCAGGTATGGACACACAAAGTAATGCATACATGAACAGTCCAGAGATTATGAGGTAACTGATGATACATCAAAGGAAATGCCAGAGAATTCAACAGTGACTAAAGAAGCTAGAAATTCTGAAAATATCAATAAATCCACTTCTGAAGGAACTTGAATACAGGAATGTATTGGTCGAGAGTTATAAAGTAAGTAGTCGAACAAACAAATTCAACTGCATAAATGAATTGAATAAGTCAAGAGCGAAATCAACAAAAGTCAAAGCCGAGATCACAATAGTTAAAATATATTGGAATATATATCTACATTGAAAAATTCAGCAATCAACCAATAGGAAAAGATATATTTGAATATATATCAAAGCATTGACAAGTCCAAGACCGCATATCCATTTAATTAGAAAATCGAATGGCAGAAGAGCAAGATCGAATTTTTCAAAACCAAAGTATATTCGAAAATATAAGGAATCAAACCCTATATAAACACCCATACATCATCGGTATAAGATTAGTCGAGTTCAAATATAAAAATCGAAAAGGGAATAAAGTCCATACCAAATCAATAGCAAGCAACTCGACGTTGAAGCTACCGAGAACAATCAAAGGTAGAAGATCCATTGACAAGGCAATCAAGGCGCACAAATTACTTCAATCGATCGACTAGAGAAAGCGGTGGCTTCAATTAGAAACCCTAAATCAGATCGCAAGTAGAAAAAGGACGACGTCATGGATAAAATGAATGCATACTAGAAAAAGGAGAACGATCTTTTACATTTTTAATTAGGTCATGCCTGTTAATTTTGTGGGCTGAAAATTTATTCTATTTAGGATTTCATTTTATTTTGGACAAATTTTCGAAGTAGGCCAGTTTATAAAACTATTTCGCGATAGGAGCTGGTTTTAAAACTTATCACCAAACAAGGCTGGTTTCTGCCTAGTCAGCAGCCAACTCAGCCATTTTGTAACTGATTAGATAAAGCGCAACTATGAGTTGCTCATTTTTTTTGCCCATATTTTTTTCCAATTTTTTTCGGTGGCGCAACTAAGAGTTGCGCACAAAAAAAAAATGTAAAACCAAAAGGAGCGCAACTCTTAGTTGCGCCCAGAGAAATATTGAAAAAAAATAGAGGCGCAACTCATAGTTGCGCATCGAAATTTTTTTTTAAAAAAAAGCGCAACTCATAGTTGCTCATTATTCTGGCAGTTATAAAACTGCTGAGTTGGCTGCTGACTGGGTCGAAACCAGCCTTGTTTGATAATAAGTTTCAAAACGAGCACCAATCGCGAAATTGTTTCAAAAACTAGCTTACTTCGAAAATTTGTCCTTTTATTTTTAATTAAATTTTCTTTTTTTTAATTTGATTAAACTCTAGTTTTTAACTAGGTACGAACTATAGGGCGTAGTTCGAAAATTCGCGACTTGGAGCTGAGTTGTGGTAGGATTTTGAGCGTAGGGTTAGAACAATCAAATTAGCGAGGGTCGCTAGTTTACAGGGTCTGTAAACGTCATATTGTTTAATTCCTAGTAGAGTTCTTGAAGGCAGCAGTAGGCAGTTTTTCTAAAGCTGGGAAAACTTATGTGTCGCTTTTATTTCTGCATTTAGTATGTTAGTATCTACGCTGCAATTTTTATTATTCTGTGAATTTATTATAAATCCTATTCACCCCCTCCCCCTCTAGGGTTAATTCAATCCTACATACACGTCTAGGGATGGTAATGGGGTGGGTCTAGGGTCTAAACGCAGTCGACCCACCCCTGTTTTGATCCATCAAGATCCTTTCCATTGGGTCATCGGGGCGGGTAGACCCATGACTTGTTCTTTAGAACTCCGGTTCTAGGGTCGGGTTGGGGCTTAGCCAACCCGACCCACACTACTAAGATTTTATAAAATCGCTTTATTACGGTAATGATGATTTGTTAATCTTTTTATATAAAAGCGGTATAACATGTATTTTCTAATGTTCCATTTAATAAGTTATATAATTTTTATGATATTAAGTTGTATCACTAATAATTATATAATAACATATGCATGTTTTTCTTGAACCGTTATCATACACCTCATTTTTATTACCTTACTTATCATTGTACGCACATTGATATTTATATTTATTTTATCATTTAGTGACAATCCCTCTTACAAATAATATATATATATATATATGTACATTAATACATAATTTTGAATGAATATATAATGCTTCACCGGGTCTTGGGGCGGGGCAGGTCTATCCTAATCCGTATAGGTTCCGGGTACGGGGCGAATGTTCAGACCCGCACCGGGTCTACGGGACGGGTCTGGGGTAGGGTTTAAAAAATCCGGGGCGGGTCTGGGGCATAAAAAGCCCGCCCCAACCCGCCTCATTGCCATCCCTACACACGTCAACCTGTCTTTCAAACTCACAAATGCATGCTCACGCTTTGTGTCCCAAACAAAAGTCTGATTCTTCTTTGTCAAATTGATCAGCGATGCTGCTATCTTTGAAAAGTCCTTGATGAAGCATCTATAGTATCCCACAAATCCTATTAAACGCCTCACATTTGTAGTATTCTTGGGCTGATTCCAATCTTGGACCGCTACCACCTTCGCAGAATCCACTATTATACCCCGTCCCGACACGACATAACCCAAGAACCTCACTTCTTCACTCCAGAAGTGACACTTGAGAACTTTGCTCTCAACTTGTGCTTCCACAATTTCTCTTGCACAATCCTCAAGTGTGTGTTTTGCTCTATTTCAGTTCTAGAGTAGATCAGAATATCATCCACGAATATAAGCATGAACTTATTCAGTTGGTCTCTGAAAACCTGATCAGAACAAAGTATGCCGGAATATTAGTTAACCCAAATGGCATCACCAACAACTCATAAAATCCCGACAGCATACGAAACACAGTAATTGGCACGCTCTCCTTCACTACTCTAAGCTGGTGAAATCACGTTCCAAATCTATTTGCGAGAACATTTTCGCATCGTGCAGCTGATCGAACAAGTCATCAATACGCGGAAGTAGATACTTATTCTTCTTCGTCGCTTTATTTAGCTCACGATAATCTACACACAACCTCAAAGAGCCATCCACCTTAGGCGTGAATACAACAGTTCCATCCCCTTTAGATATGCTTCTTCAAATGAACCCTTTCCTCAATAAGTCCGCTTCTAATTCCTTCTGCTCTTTGGATGCCATATGCCTCAAAGGCATAACTATCGGGCTGGCTTCCTTTAGCAAGTCTATTCGAAACTCTATCTCTCTATGCGGCGGCAATCCAGTTACTTCCTCAAATACGTCTAGATACTCCCTAGCGGTTGCCACAAATGACAACCCCTCCTGTGGAACCTCAAGCGAATATAGAAAGCTAACCATCACACCATCCTCTGGTCGGTAGCTAATTGCTACCATTCACTCATCCACATCCCGATTGTCACCAATAGCTTCCCGCAATCCACTGTAGCCACATACCTCTTTAGCCAGTCCATTCCTAGGATAATGCTGAACCCAATGAAATTCAGAATAAAGCAATCGCAAACAAAAGAACATCCATGACTCGATAAAACTAAACCACATCAAACCATGCAAAGTGATGTGCATGTAAAAGTGTATATTTTTACTCCCATATTCAATTTTATTTTATTTAAATAAATGAGCATATTAGGGTATTTTACACGTTTAAACCAAAATTTAAATTGTTTTCAAATCGTTATTCATTCATCTTGATTTGGAGGGTAAAATGGTAATTTTATGTATGATTTAATTTGAGAAAATTTATTTGCACATTTTTATTTTTATTTGTAGAAAATGAAGTGCAAATATGAAGAGGTTTCATGGATGAATGCATACACATATGTTGAAGGCTAATGAAGAAAGGAAAATAAAAGAATTCATGCAACATGGAGGAGCCCACATACCCACTACCATATGGTCCATAATTAAAAGCACATGCACATGTTAATGGAGGCTTAAAGGCATGCTAGTGGGGATTAATTATTTTCCTAATGATTACTTGGAGGTTACACTTTCTCAAGGGTATTTTAGGCAGTCCACTAAAATATGAATTAGGGTTTAAGCATGCATAAATATCCCTTACGTTTCATGTAATTATCTTCTTCTTTTCATGCAATATTGTAGTCACAAATCAATGATAATAAAATGTTTCTCTAATGGCTTCTTAGCCTTGCTCTTTACCTTCTTGCATTTTTATTTCATGCTTACTTTTATTGCTCTTTTATGCTATGCTCCCTTATTTACTTTGTGCTCGTTTTATTTCATGATAGTAGCATAGATTTTATTATTGTAATTAGTTTAGTTTTATTTCATGCAAGTAATTAGCTCTCTTTTCATATAATTAACTCTCATTTTCCTTTTTTTATGTTGAAATCATTTTATGTTAACATGTTTTCAAATATGAGTAGCTAAACCCCTTCAATTGAGAGGTAATGAAGCTCCCATGAAACATACCAAGTTAACATAATGATTTCATTTGTGATCTCTTTTATGTGCTTAATGGAAATTATGAATGATGGTGGTTTATGTTTCTTTATTAGTGAATTTTGATAGCCTATTGTAACAACCCGACTTTCTTTGCCCAGAAAGTCGCATCATTATGAAGAAAGAAAGGGGTAGAAAATAGAAAAGAAGAGAAGAAAGAAAGAAACAACAACAACGATCTCCCAGCGGAACGAATAAATTATATTAATAACATAAACTATTACATAGTATACAACACTTTACAGAGTTACACAGTATATACATCACTTACTAGACAGTTATAAACATCTGTCTAGACATTACAACTCAATACACTACAGAGATACAGACACAGCGGAACTACTATATATATCTACAACGCTGAAGCCTCCTGCTCCATTGCTCCTCCACAATTCGTCAAAGCTAAACCTGAATCCCTTGGCTACTCGTAAAAATTTGAGTACCCAAGAGTTTAATAAAACAGAAAATAAACACTTGGGTCAGACATGGGTCTGGTGTGAGTAAACGATTAGATTGCTTAACTTTGAAAACTTTTGAAAACAAAAGTATCACGTAAGACTTCCCACAAATAAACATGGGTAAGTTTTTACCTTATGCTAACTAAAACGTTTGATAGGAAATCTGATTGTATTATAATAGGGTCTAGGGTTTTCAAGTAAAATACAGAAATAGCTGAAATGCTTACATCTCACATTCCAACATAGTTGGGCACAACTAATACGTACGGCACTTATTGGAGTTTGGATTCCATACAATGGCAGGGCTACTGGGGTACCGCCCGTCACAGTACGTGGCCTAGATCACCGTACCGAGGAGTACGCCCGCTCCCCTGCAACACAAAGCCGGAACCATCCCTTACTGGATAATCCCGAACAAGACAATCCCGTAGTTGGCGCGACCAACCACACACTAAGCCGAATAAAAGAAAAGGGACCTCTAGACAGGGATCTATCTTGCTCTCAGTGGGTGCTACCCACGAAGCCTTGCTGCACCTCCCCTGTTTTAGCCATTCCCGGTTGATGAGGCTTGAGGTTACGATTACCTTTAATCAGAACATATCACTTAGAATGCTCATCGTCCGCCTGACGATGTGCTGAAAGCATTCAATCCATACAAGTTCGTTCCGGGTTCGAACGAAACCGAAGGCATTATCTCATTACACTCGTTTTAGAATCACCCTCAGAGTTAACGACAATAACCCTTGCACTCTGAATCTTCATCTTCACTTGAGATTCACGACCTATCGTAAATTTGGATCGATGTGGTATTCGGGTCTCCAGACCTGGAATCCCGGTATACGGAAACCCGATCCCGGTCTCATCGAAATCCAAAACGTATCTTTTAAGGCCAAGTTGTTTAAAGGTTTAAACAATTTAACTTATCTATATTCATACAGATAGATGATTCACACATCACAATTGATAATCACATTATCATTTAAACAGATGATTCATAACCAAATAGGTAATCCAGATCAACATCACAATAGTTAATCTATATTACCATCATAATACAACCAAGCATTCATACCACACAACATTACTTATCTCATTTCTGAGATTACATCCATTCAAGTCAATCAATGTCATTCATTCTTATATAAGCAATGATTTACTTAATCATAACATAATTAATTTAAAATGAATTAAATTAACTATCTCTATCTTTAATTAATTTAAAGTGAATTAAATTAATTACTTCATCTCTTAATTAATTTAAAAATAAATTAAATTAATTACTTCAATATAAACCTTACTTATATAATCATTAATTAATTATAAATTAATTAATTAATCTTCCTCTAAATTTCCACTTTAATTAATCACCCTGATTAATTATACTTTAATTACATTTAAGTAATTATCCTTAATTAATTTTCCAAATTAATTATCCTTAATCCAATACAGTAATTAACTTTTAATTACTTCATTAATTAATTAATTATAATCAATTACTTTAATCCTTAATTAATTACAATTAATTAATTATCATTTGATTAATTAATCTTAATTAATCAACTCTTAATTACATCATTAATTAATTATAAACTAATGGTTTCTAATTACATCTTTAATTATTCTATTAATTACATTAAGTAATTATTCTTAATTAAACCACAATTATTAATCACCTTTGATTAATCTAATCCTTTAATTAATTTAATTTAATAAATTATTAAATTAATAACAAGTGATTAACTCTTAATCATTTCTATTAAATAAAATAATTATCCTCTAATTACTTTATTAAATAATTCCCCTTTTACTTAATTACATTCAGTAATTATTCCTTAATTACTTCATCAAGTAATTATACTAATTAATTATAATTAAGTGATTATTTAAAATTAAATAAACAATTTAAAGTTAATTTAAACAATTAATTAATTAACATTCTATATTTAAAAATCCTAAATTAATTATGAAAACATTATTCTTAATTAAACTTTACTTATTAACAAATCATATTTAAATTAAGTATTCTTAAATTTATATCAATACTAATTTAACCTTATTATCCTCATAAATAAATTATTTGAATTATTTAAATCTTATTATTCAAAACAAATTATTAAACTTGATTTACAAAATCATAATAATAACCTTATTTGGAGATAAAGTATTTATAAATCATTTTCAGATTTAAAACTTCAAATTTATCAAGTTTAAACTAATTTATTTTCAATATAAATTGAAAATTTGTTATTAAAACATTATTCCAAACTTTAACTTAAAACTTTGATTTAAGTTTGCTTTAAAAAATCAAACCGGTTATTTAAATAAGACAACCCGAGCAACTCACTTAAATTTTCCGAGCCAACCCCTCTAAAACCCCGAGTCACTCTCAAGTAAAACCACACACGTCTCCGCTTCGAGTTTTCCACGCGAGCAACATGAGAGCATTCCGAGTTTTCCCCTTCTTCCCCAAAGCCCTCTATTTCCAGATAACCCAAAATGTTCACGTGCACGTGGTGCACTTGCACCATCGTCTCCGACCATCGTAGATCACCGCGACGATCCCCACCGATTCCACGAACCCACGCGATCACTATTCCACACCCAGATCGACCATACCACCTCGATATCAAAATCGAACCCAACGACTAAAACTGGAACCCACATCGATCGGAAAACCCCCCCCCCCATCGTCGACGAACTCCGCCTCGAGAAGCCTCGCCATTCACATCGTAGCTCCGCCTCGATCTCCTGCGTCTCCAGTAATCCATGCGATCGACTCCGATCAACCATAGCCATCGCGAGAGCCCTTTAAACATCATCGTTCCACACTTCCTCTAGAACCCTAGTTCATCGTCCTCCGACCACCACAGTTCTCTAAAAATTACCTCACTATTTTTCCTATGATCATCAACTCATCGGCCACCTCCATGCCAAAATTCGACAAACATTACCACTCCGATTACCAGAAATCGGCAGAGAACAATTTCCCGTTCAACTCAAACCTTTTCAATAATTGTTTACTTAAAAATTATGAAACCAATATCAAAATTCATTATTTTCTAATTCGAATCCGATTGTGAAATCAAATCATGAAATTATGAACATTGATTTTTCGACTTGAATTCATCCTTACTGACATTCCTACTTTCCAGCCCTCCTGTTCATTTATTCTACTCAATAATATTTTTAAAAATGATATTATAATGGTACAAACATATCTTCTTTACAAATTATAGCTTAAATAAATTTATTAAAAACAAGAATAACACTTGTTGGCATATTAGAGTAGTTTAGTGACATTTGTAATTTGCAAACCTATGTGTAAGCTAATTAAAGAGACAAGTGGCTTAATTTTATCTTTTTGAAAATTTAAGTTATAAAAATTAATATGAAAGAATATCTGTATTCGTTTTCTAAGTTCAAATTATTTTTATCCTCAACTCTTTCTCCTCATTTCTAAAAACAACCTAAAATCTAAAATCAAAAGAAAAGATAAAAACTGGAAATGCAAATCAGAGAAAGAAAATGAAAGGCAATTTCAAATATCAGTTTCAAATTCTTCAACAACTTGAAGATCAGGAAAAGGGAAATATATCAACAAATTTCAAACCTATGTTGACATCTCAAATAGGCTATGCTTAACTCCATTTAAAACATAAACTATTTGATCATTTGCCTAAGTGATTTTGATAATAAAAGTCAAACTAGAATCAAAATTTGATGGTCTATGTTACTAATTAATAGTAAATAGATCATGCTTAAAATAGATTTTATTTTTAATTTCATATTAATTTCAAGAGTTTTGATAAGTGGATTTGAATGGTGTGTTAGAATTTGACGATTTAAGTTGTGCTAATTAATAGCATAAATAAATCATACTTATAATAAGCACATCTATTATTTCTACCAAGTATTTTAATGAGAGATTATAAATGAATATTATGTTGATTTATATGAATGACTAGAAGTGGATTTGCCTCTAAATTGTTCTTTAATCACGTAGTTTTATTCACCTTTGCTCTAGTTTATTTTCTACAATTTTTCTTAGTTTAAAATTACTTCAAAACTTTGGGCTGATTTGATTGAATATTATTAGAATTTAATTTTTTCCCTGCGGATCGATCCGTAATCGTATACGTACTACGATTGTACGCTGTGCGCTTGCGGTTTCTATAATGATTATATTTTAACGACGGTTTTCTAATCGATAGAAATTTCAGTCGTTTTCAACAACTTTTCAACATCGTTGCCGGTGTATTGCAATTTTATTTTAATTCTACTCTTCGGATTATTTTTTGTTTGATTTTATTGTGTTTTCATATTGTGTGTTGAGTTGCATTTAAAAAAATTATTGTTGTGTGTTTGTGTGTAATTTTTGTTTTTACTTTGTTTGTGTGCATCTCTTGTTTTCTAGTTTCCTTTGCATTTGCACTCTATATATATATAAAAAACAACATACATAATTTCATTTCAAAACAAAAAAAAAGTTCACTTTATTTGCATTACATTTTCATTTTTATTTCTCTATTATGTGCTCCTGTTCTACATTTGAATAGAAGAAAAAAAAATTACACTACACTTTGATTTTTACAACATCTCCACTTTCTTCAATTGCTTGCTCTCTCTTCCACTGCACTTTCCTCAAATATCCCCTCCTCGCTGCCATTTCCATCATCAATCTACTACAACCATCACCGACAGCCACAATAACCTCCATCTCACAGCAGCACATCATTTAGCCATCACCATCCACAAAAACTCCCTCCTTCACCATTCACACAACATACAACTACATCACTACATAACACAAAACCACCGCCACTCACCACCTCTTCCTCAATCACCACCTAAACATTCAACTTCCAACAGTCATCAGCCAGTGCCCAATCATTAGTATACAATATTATGTTCACCTCTCTCCTTCAAACAACACCATCTCCTTACAAGCATCCTCTAAAAACATCCACTGACCAATTTCTCTTTACCTTCCTCTTCCAATCCATCACCCTGCTGCTCTAGCTTGCATCACACTTCATTACTACATCACTTTCACCTCTTAAAACCTCCAGCCTTGCTACCTCTACCACCACAACAGTACTGCATCACCCTATATATCATAGCAACCACCTGAAACTTCCACTCACTACATCATAACAATTTCCGCTTGCCACCTTGCACACTTCCTCCTCACCGCCAATACAACTCCTCTGCCATCAAGTCCACTAGCAGCACCTCTTGAAACCATCAACCATCCTTCACCATTCAAAACCAAATCAGCATCCTCCATCACCCAAACTTCATCCAAACACTGCCTGAATTCACACTTCACCACAATAAATCATCACTACCACCCTCTTCGACAACCAACTACCCACTGCAGATACAAACCGCTCCACCACTTTTCAGACCACCATACTTCACCCTCCGACCACCATCATCCATCACCAAATCCAATAACTCGTACACCAGCAACCAGAATTGCTACCATCGCAATAGAACCACCAAACACTTCCTCCATTTCACAACCCACGACCTCACTTTAACAACCCACTACCTACTCCTGCTCCACCTTCATCATCAAAATTACAACCTCCCCTCCGCTTCAATCAACCTCCAAACTGTCTCGGCCTTGTCCATCCTACATAATCTCTCCACTGCAACAACATTGCAAACCACCTGTAGCTTTGACTGAATCAAATCCCAGCAGCCACACCATCGCGACCATCAGACCCAAATACGCTACTACATTGAAAATCCCCAAATTACTTGATTCAAATCATTGGTGGTTTCGGAATTTGGATTGGTGAGGTATTGTTTGATTTTGGAATTCTGGAGTTTGGAATTTTTTGATTTTGGAATTGGGATTAAGAAGAATTGAAATTATAAATTACACTTTCATCTATTTGTTGAGTTGCTAACGCTTTGAAATTTTAGGCCGGGTTGTGTTTTGAGTTCTTCTTTTCATTTTTCATTTTTTTCTCTTTTTATTTATTTAATTTGTTTTAAGCTTTAAGTTTTTCTTCTCTTTTAAAAAAATTATTATTCTTATTCAAATTTCAGGTTGCAAAAGCAGAAAATCAAAAGGAAGAATCATTTGCTAGTTCGCTATGCTTGCCAAGTAAATTGCTTTCTTAAAAAAATCGCTGCTTTGAAAAATAAAAAAAATTGCTAATAATTCTGCACGCTCTGGAATCGTGCTCTCATCTCTTGCTTTTAGTTTCTTTGCATTATTGGTTGCTTACATTTAAAAAAAATCCAAAAAAAAATCAAATCTCATTTGTAATTGCATTGTTAATTCACGTTTAATTTCTAATTTGCACTCAATTCATTTTATTTTTCTTTTCTAAGAGCGCCACCCAAATCCACATAAGGTAGGGAATTTCATCACCCCTTCCTTGACTCACAAATTGCATTTCATTGTAGAATTTGACTAATAATAACAGTTAGACTTTGGACTTAAGGGTGTCGTGAGCTCACTTAGGGCTTAATTGTATCTTGACAAGTTGTCTTCTTTGGACAATCTAATTTCTTGGTGTCTAGGCTACGACAGAGCAATAATCATATATAAATATTATGGTGATTCGTAAATATTATAGAGATTGTTTCTCTGAAGGTGCTTAAACCTTCGGCTGCATTGCTACAGTGATTCATGGTGCACCGATAACGCTTGTCCGTTACCTGGCTAAGAACTATTTTGTTAGATTAAGACAAAATATGATTATACAATTTTGGGTTAAGAGCTACTAAGGAAGAAAATTTGTAATTAAATCCTTGCATTCATTTAGTTGCATTAGTTCATGCATATATAAATAATAAATAAAAAAACAAAGTCCAAAAGTAATTTTTTTTTACATTTTACTTAAGTTAGATTTTTTTTAAAATCCAAAAAATCTTTTCCTTTGAAAAAAAAATCAAACAAAATAAAAAAAGTCGAAAAACAAGCATTTTACTTAAGTTAGTTTTTTTAAGAAAAACAAAAATCCAAAAAAAACAATCTTTCAAAAGCAAAAGAAAAAACAAAAACTTAGAAAAAAACAACAAAAACATTTTTAGAAAAAATCCAAAATAAAAAAAACAAAACAAAAATTAAATCTCCCTTTTGAAAAATAAATTCTTTTTGGTAAGTATTTTTCCTTAAAAAATATATTAAAAAAACAATTTTTCACTTCATTTCACCTTCTAAACCTTGTTTCATTCTCTTAAACTTGGTTCTCACTTCTTTCTCTCCTTGACATTTTCTTGTGCATGAGTACTTGGACTCGTGACACAATAAAACAAACCGTTTAACTCGAACAAACGATCCTCCAACGATGGCGAACGAAAATGTTCCATGACTTCTCATGGATAAAATCTTTCCTGATAGAGTTTCTATTCCTTCTTGTATCACATTACCCGCCCCAACGGGTAACCATTTCGAAATTCATTCCAATCATATTGCCACGCTCCCTAAATTTGGCAATTTTGAACACGATGACCCATACATCTTCTTAACGAAATTAGAACAAGTATGTGCAACCATTAAACTCCAACAATTATGTGATGATGGAATCAAACTTCGGTTAATTCCATTTTCCCTTACCGATTACTCTGAAAAATGGTTGTATAGCTTACCGTCGAACTCAATCAAAATTTAGGAAGAATTTGTTAAAGTTTTCTTAAAAATGTTCTAACCCTTGGAAAAAACGACCAAAATATGAAACGAAATTGACAATTTTCATCAATTCAGGGGTGAACCTTTAGGAAAGTATTTTGAAGGATTTAAATAACTTTTGATAAAATGTCCACACCATAATTTTGAAAAATGGACTCTTTGCCAAATCTTATACGATGGACTTGAAAATAGCTCACAAACCATGCTTGAATCGATGTGCCAAGACCATTTTCTCGCCCAACATCACGACGATGCTTGCCAATTCCTTGAAAACTTGGTCGAAAAATCATCCCATTAGGAACGTTATAAGAAAAATCCATTTACTCACGATCGAGTGCACACTCGATAGGATCATCTTTGGCTTTTTAAGCTAAAATAGATGCAATGATCATTAAATTCGACAACGTTTTCTCATCCAACCAAATGAACGAAACTTCCCAACCAATGTATTATAAATGCAACGTTCTGAATCACATTGCTGATTAGTGTCCTAACTTAATAAAACAACTCAATGTTTTCAATAAGGTTAAGAATGACCAGTTTTCTCCAATGTACAATCCTAGTTGGAAAAATCATCATAATTTTGCATGGAACCAAAATAATTCTAACACGAATTTGGTTCGTCCTAATTTTCAAGCATTTTCGAACAATGCTTTGAATCCTCCCTTTCAACCCAATCATTTTTAAAAAAAATTTACGGGTCCGTCTCAAAATCAACTACAATAATCTTTTGCTCCCCAAGATGATAAACGATTGACTTCACTAGAGAAAAGTCTTGAAACTTTGGCTAAAGCAACCACTCAAAGCCTCCAATTAAATAGCAATTTGCAAAATTTGTTAACCTCTTACAAGCAGAATACGAGTCAATCGATTGCTAAACTTGAAATGCAAATGAGTCAATTAGCCACTTCTGTAAGTGAACATGAACAAGGCACATTCCCAAGTTAGCCAGTTTCGAATCCCCAAAATCAAAATATGAACTCGAATCAAGCCCATGTCGTTCAAGACAACAAAGTAAACCAAATGAATGCTATCATGACTTTGCGTTCTGGTAAAAAAATCGATAACCAAGTTGTTAGTCCAAACGATTTACCGGTCTTAGCGAAGTTTTGTCTCTGTCAATTCCCGTAAAATACAAAGATCCTGGATGTCTGACGATCTCGTGTACGATAGAAGACAACACGATTAATAAGTGCTTACTAGACTTTGGTGCGAGTGTCAATTTGATTCCTTATTCAGCTTACCAGCAACTTGGCTAGGGTGAACTAAAACCGATGAAAGTAACTCTTCAATTTTCCGATCGTTCGATAAAGAAACCTGTGGGAGAAATCAAGGATGTGCCCATCAAAATTGGTCAATTTATATTCCCCATCGATTTCATCGTTTTAGAGACACAACCCATGAACAATCCTATGAGTCAAATTCCATTGATATTAGGCCGACATTTCTTGGCTACTTCAAATGCTCTAATCAATTGTCAAAACGGTTCGATGAAAATTTCTTTTGGAAACATGACTTTGGATCTTAACATTTTCAATCTCGAAAATCAATCGAACGAATCACTTGACCAAATGTTGGAAATTAGCTCCATTCAAGAAAATTTTGACTACGGAACAGTTGACCTTAACAACGAACATGAGACTGAATATGAACAACTGTTTCATGACGAGCCCAACGAGATTGAAAACGCACTTCAGTTTGAACCCCTTACCGTTGAGTTAGAACTTCAACCAAATCCTTTGATTGAGCAACCCCTGAGGTTGGAACTCAAACCCCTTCCCGATCACCTTAAGTAGGTGACAACGAAACGTTTCTTGTCATAATATCTTCAACTCTCTCTCACTTGATCAAGAAGCTTCCCTTCTTTCAATTCTGTCAAAAAATAAAGAAGCAATTGGATGGTCGATCACCGGTATAAAGGGAATTAATCCCGCTCTTATTCAACATCGTATCCATTCAGTTGATGATGCCAAGCCTGTTCGTGATGCGCATCGAAGGCTTAACCCAAAAATGAAGAATGCGATTCGAGACGAAATTCTTAAACTTCTCGATAACGGAATCATATACTCCATTTCTGATAGTTCGTGGGTTAGCCCAATTCATGTCATGCCTAAAAAGTCTGGACTTACCATTATCAAGAACGACGCTAACGAACTCATTCCAGCTCGTACCCAAACGGGTTGGCGTGTTTGCATTGATTATCGAAAATTAAATGCTGCAACACGTAAAAATCACTTTTCTCTTCCTTTCATCGACCAAATGCTTAAATGCTTAGCCGACCACGAATTATATTGCTTTCTTGACAGTTATTCCGGTTATAACCAAATTCCAATCGCTCCCGAAGATCTAGAGAAAACGACTTTCACGTGTCGCTTTAGCACCTTTGCATATCGACGTATGCCATTTGGCCTTTACAATGCTCCTGCTACTTTCCAAAGATGCATGGTCAGCATCTTTTCTGGCATGATCGAATGCTTTATGGAAGTGTGTATGTACGATTTTTCCATCTTTGGAAACTCTTTTTCCGAGTGTTTACACATCTTGAGTTGGTTCTAGATCAATGCAAGGACAAACATTTAACGTTAAGCTGGGAAAAATATCATTTTACGGTCAAACATGGCATTGTCCTTGGGAATATCATTTCAAGTAAAGGCATTGAGGTAGATAAAGCTAAAGTTGACGTAATTGCGAATCTACCCATTTCCAAATCTTCCAAAAACATTCGTTCATTCCTTGGACACGCTGGTTTTTGCCGACGCTTTGTGAAGAACTATAGTAAAATCACTCGACCTCTAACTACTCTTCTTGGAAAAGATGTTCCATTTGACTTTAATTCTGATTGTGTTTCTGCTTTCGAACGTCTCAAAAGTGAACTCATTTCTGCTCCCATCATTTTCTCACCCAACTAGGATCTTCCTTTCGAAATAACGTGTGGCGCTTCTAATTTTGCAGTTGGTACTGTCTTAGGATAATGCATCAACAAAATTCTTCATGTTATCCACTACGCTAGTATGACTCTAAACGATGCTTAACTCAATTACACAACCACCGAAAAAGTGCTTCTAGAGGTAGTTTTTGCGCTTGAAAAATTCCGACCTTATTTGATTGGTTCACGCATTACTATTTATATTGACCATTCCGCTCTTAGATACATTTCTGCTAAAAAAGATGCTAGGTCTCGTTTGGTTCATTGGATCCTTTTACTTCAAGAATTTGACCTTTCAATCAAAGACAAAAAAAGATCTGAAAATGTCATTGCTGATCACTTTTAGCGTCTTCCAAACGCACTATCTTCTTTACCGATCAACGAGAACTTTCCTGATGAACAACTCCATTTATTTTTCATCCGTCCATGGTATGCTGATATAGTGAACTATTTAGTCACTAAGGAAAGGCCTTCATTTTGGTCGAAACAAGATAAATATAAATTTCTTTCCCAAGTCAAGTACTTCTATTGGGATGATCTATACTTGTTCAAGTATTGTTTCAACCAAATCATTCGTCGTAGCATCCCGGATTGTGAAACCAAAAGTATTCTTTCGTTTTGTCATGACTAAGCCTGTGGTGGTCACTTCGGTCCGAAGAAAACAACGGATAATGTGACGACTCGCATTTCGAAAGGATTAAATCGACAATAATCCACACATGTCCAACTCAAACAATCCGAAATACAGATAATCAACGGGGTTAATTAAGAAAAATAAGAAAAGAAGAAAACAAACACAGAATCTCGCAGCGGAATGACAAAATATAATAATCAAGTAAACAGTTCATGAAGCTCTTTATACTATACATTTGATTTAAATTTTACAATAATCTGTGAGAGTTATATATTCAATAGTACAATAGAATAATGTAGTAGAACAACATGATGCAAGGGAATAATACTAATAATAATACACCAATCTTCGTCTTCGTCCTCCAGAAAAATAATCTTCAATGCGCTGAACACTCAGGGCTGACCCAAGCATAAAGTAAAACAATATACTCGAGTCAGAACTACAATATTCTTATGTGAGTCAAATCAATATCACATATAACAGGAGTGTAATGGCGTCAAAGATGTTTATGGGGTTTTACATCTCTTATCCAGTGTATAACGTGCATGCAATAACTTAAGAGAAGTTACGGGATTTTCCATCTCATAAGGATCGGTAAAAAAATCTATATATAGTAGAATACGCTATATATGTAATGTCTAATCAGTAAAATAAATATTTTTCTTAGTGTTAAGGCTTTACATTAATCCTCCTTAATGCGTTTTTAAGAATTGTCGTACAGTTTGCATATAACACAACCATTAGAACTTCGGCAGATAGGGATGCGCTGTGATACGACAACACTAAACCAAAATCATAGTTGTCTTAAATAAGGATAAAAGTAGGACAAAGCACGTGAAGCAATGCCCAAGGTAGGATACTACCAGTTCGAGTCGCAAGGCTGGTGGTAACGCACGCCGCAATGACCACCCACCGCATCCACCCATCCCATATCGAGTCAAAGGGAGGTTATCCCAATCAAGGTGCACCAATCGAAATCAACAACAAAGTAATAGTATGGACCAAGTCCACAAGAAAATCGAAGAATGGGTGTCCTCTAGGGGTAGCTAGCCCACTTGGCCTAGATCAAGCCATCCTGTTTTAGTCATTTCAAATTAGCACAAGTGTCGGGGTCTATCCATCATCATTCTCTTTCTTCAAATTTAGAAAACGTACACCAAATCCAACCACTGCATTCTGGAGTCTCCTCCACGTGCATAGTTGTTACAGTGGTTCCAATATTGACAGAGAGTATGCCAATAGTCGGTCACGGACTATTTAACAACCAAACATCATTTTACACACCGGTTGGTTCTTTACATTTCGAAAACGATTCACTTGGTATCAAAATATCACATTCGCTTTAAATATCATATTTACTTCAATATGTCGTATTCGCTTCAAAATATCATTTTATCCACTTCGAAATCAATTTCATTTCAAAATCATTTCATTCATTTAGAAATCAATTTCATTCATTTCGAAATCAATTTCATTTCAAAATTATTTCATTCACTTTGAAATCACTTTCATTTCAAATCTCAATTTCGCTTCCCAAAATCGTTTCGTATTTCAACTTAGGTTATAACTTTATTTTAACTCAATTCTCATTTAAATCCATGATTTAAATATAAACAATTCCCACTTTGACTAGTTTGAATTTTTAGAAAATAGTTTGAATTTTTTTAAATAGTTTTAAAAAGTTAAAATAGCTTAAATAATTTAATAGTTAAAATAGTTTTAAATAGTTAAAATTGTTTGATATAAAAATTTTTGGGTATCAAAATGATTTAGATAGTAAAATAATCTCGAAAATCAAAATAATTTGAATATTTAATAGATAGATTTTAAATAGTTTATATTAAAATAATTTATTTTGAAAATAGTTTTAAATCAAACTATTTCTTTCCATTTCAACAAATTTGGACCCAGGTCTAAATTTCAATCAGACTGATTTAATTTCAAAACTTCCAATTCAAATTCTCTAAAATCTCAATTCAATTCAAATTGACTCAATTTCGATTTCAATTCAAATCAATTTCAATTTCAATTCCAATTCAAATTAGTTTCAATTTGGATTTCAATTCTACTTAACTTCAATTTCGAAACGTTCATTTTTAACTTCAAATTCGATTCAATGATTCAATTCAATGGTTTAAATTTCAATTCAATTCCCATTTTAAACCATTTCAATTCCAATTTCCATTTACCGATTTAAATCACTTAAATCAAATTAAACTTCACTGTTCAATTTAAGGTTCAAACTTTAAAACAATTCAATTCCGAGTTCGAATTTGAAATATCCAATTAAATTACTTTTACTTGTATTTATTTCAAAGTTCGAATAAAAGTTCAAATCCTTTTAAATCAAATCAATTTCCATAATTCAAATCATATTTCAATTATAACTTCAAACTTCCAAATTCATTTCTTTAAACAATTTCTTTTAATCAATTTCAATTTCAACATTTCAAGTTCGAGTTCAAAAATAATTCAATTCCCATAAATCAAACAATTTATTCTTTAAACACGATATCGTTTAAATAATTTCAAAACCAAAATTTTTAAAACCATTTAATTTAACCAATCCGGTGTCCGTATATAATTTTCTATCCTATGTCCAAGTGATCACTTATTTCTATTTTAATTTCAGGGATGGATATATATATATATATATATATCATTTCAATCCAAATCTCAATGTCATAGGTATATTTCATTTCAACATATTTCTTAATTTATTCGAAATAATTCAATTTACAGTTTTATATATTGTCAATGATATACAGGGTGATAACATGATATATATATATAAATAAATAAACATCCAATCATCCAATATATCAACCAATAGTCATCCATCCTTATCAACATCCAAAACAACCAATAAATCACAACAGTTAACAAGTTATCAATATCGGAGATTTTAAATAGCAATTCAATTTCAATTTCAATTTAACTGTTAATTATGAATTTCTAACATGTCAATCTTATGCCGATTTCCCTATTAGTTAAATTACCAAACAGCAATCAATAAAATAAATCACTTCATGATTTTTAATTTAACTAACGTCAGAATATTTTAGTATTTGTGGGCGATTTAAAACACAACTTTATTTGAAATTAATTTTTTTTCAGTTTCAAATGAATATGAATCCAACTCCACGTTGTAGCCTTCGTCGATACGATCGCAATGCGACTTGTTTCGCTCGAATCCGACCTTATATGAAAAAGTTATGAATTTTTAAACATTTGAAATAATTAAAAATTAATTAACAAACTTAATAACTAATAAAACTTAAACCCTCAACCTCGTTTCCCTCCTTCACGTACATAGTCCAGGTCGTTCAAACCCACTCATAACCCCCTTCCTGATGCCCGCGCACGACCACGGTCAACAAGCGCCCCATCCAACCCCGCCATTCGAAGTGCCTCAGCTCCGCCACCATCGCCTGTGACTGTGCCACCATCGCTGCTGCCATCTTCACGAAAATCAAGGAAACCCACGCCGCCATCAATTCAGATTCTGGCGAATTCACTATCTTTCGACACGATCTGATTACCGGATATGTAGAGCTCGTTGAGCTCTATAACTTTGCTTTTGGAGTCGAGCGATTTCGTCGAGCGGATTGGAAGATATCGAGGGAGGAAGATGTGGAAATTTTGGCTATTAAAATGATATAGAATGGCTGAAGGAATGGGTTAGGGTTTTGGATTGCAAAATAGAAAATAAAGTGGCCCTATATAGAAAATTTCACAGCACTTTTCATCCGCGAAATTTCCGAACTCCAAACGACGTGTGCCACCTGGCGTTCTATATGTTATACCCCTACTTCGAACACAATGGAATATGTATCAGGAGCCAATTCCATCATATTCAAAAGATAGCACTTCAAAATCAAATTATTTGAATTAAATTACTTTATTTAGTTTCTACGCGTTTCAAGCTCGCACGACCAAACGATAAGCCTGATCACTACAAAACTTGAAATCCTACAATAATTCACTATTACGGATCCGATGAAACTAGTTTTGTCAAAATCCGAGAGAGTTCCTAAAAAGGCTATTTTTACACGTTAATTAAAACCAGAAATTTCCAAAATTAATTTAACCACTTTAAAATCAATTTTAAAAGTTAACAACCTTCATTCTAGTTTAAATAAAATTTAAACCAACTTTTGAAATCATTTTCGTTCATATTAAATTCAGGATTCGATTATTTAAATAATTTCAATCTTAAATTTAAATAATTTAATTATTTAATAAATCGCTATAATTGAAATACAAGTTGTTTAACTTATAAAGTTTAACTTTTAAAACGAATTCTAAAAGTAAAACAACTACTTCCATTTTACAGTAATTCAACTATTCAATAAACGTTTTCTTATTTCTTAAATTTATACTGATCAAAATACCATTTCATATAAATAAACTTATGCTTTTACTTTTAATAACATTTATTCTATTCTTAATTAACTGGACATTGATTATTCCAATTTCTGTTATCCAACAATTATTTTATTTTAATCTAATAATTTAACATATATTATTCAATTCCAGCTATTGATTATAAACACATTCAATACATAGAATTTCATTTCAATACTTGTTTTTGCCTAAATCTTCGAAATTGGTTATTTCAAAATTTTATTCAAGTTATATTAAATAAATTACATAAATAAAATATAAATTTTTATTTCCAACCATTTTTATTCAACGATCATATTAAATTTAATAATTTAAAATAGTTAAAAATACGGGTCGTTACAATCTCCATCACTCAAAAATTTTCGTCCTCGAAAAGGGGTGAAGTAGAGAATCAAACCTTTGATATATTTTAATCCAACTAATTAACATATAAACATTAAAAATCTTATTTACAAAACCTTTACTACGCTTCCACTATGCCACTCTGATATTGCCTTTACGAAAATTACAACTTATTTATAAAACAAGTTATAAAAAATTTAAAATCTCAAAAATTATATAACACTCGGATTTACGAAAAATTTCGGCAGCGTATCCTTTGCGTGGCTCAATCGTAAAAATTTACAATATAAATATATAACAAAAATATACATCTCATCTTAATGATGAGGCATCCCGTAGGGAAAAATATAAAAGTACGATATGTAATCCGAGATATGTACCTTATTATTATTAATACGAGCAAGTTCGCTCATATTAAGCAAGCAAAAGCAAATCAAACCGCGTATACGTCCAAACGGCTTCATATGTACCTATCTCAACTCAAATTAGAATATTGCATATAAAAGGATATAAAAAGCATGTATGAGTTTAATAGACTATATTACATGAATTCTGAATCCAAATCATAAGCATAAGCACTAATATCCAACAAAATAATCATATGCAATCAAAAAAAGTAATAACAATGATTTGCAACAAAAGAAACCATTCAATTATTAATATTCATCCAATTAATTCATAACTATATGAATTTTACATTATCCAATGTCAATGGTTAATTTATACACTTCATTTCTTATTAACATCCATTCTTTATTAACATTTAATTGGTTTACTTCCAATTTATTTATATCTATTACATTTACATTCTATTTTTCAAATTCAATTATTTCACTTTATGTTAACCCATATCAAATATATTCATTTATGAACCATTTTATAAAAATCAGTTTTATTAATTCATTCCATTTCAATAATTGAATTTTTTAATTTACAAAGAATGTAAGAACTAAACACCGGTTTTTTTCCAAATCATTTTGAAATAATATATATACTCATATCTTCTATATATACCAAATCATATTTAGAAATTTTAAATCAAAATCTGTTTATCGAACCCAATGCATAGCAAAGCTACTAAATGGCCTCCCCCACTTTGAGACTCGAAAATGAATGTCGAGGATACGGCCGTCATTACCAAAATTATTTTCCAGCGATAGAAGGGAGCATATGACTTATTTCTTTTTAAATCCCTTTTAAAAACAACTTCTACTCGTAAATATTTTTAAATAGTACTAATATTATTTTCAAAATCCTAGAAAACAATTTCAAAAGCACGAAATTCAAGTTCTCAAATTCTCGGTTTCAATTCATTCTTTTAACTTAAGCTAAGATTCTATTTTACTTAAGTTCATAAACATTCATAAACTCAAATTAGTTAAGTTAATATTTTCAAACTTGGTTTTATAACCTATTCACTTCATATTTAATTTATTTTATAAATTCATTCATTTCATAATTTAAACTTAAACATTCATAAACTCGAATTAGTTAAGTTAATATTTTCAAACTTGGTTTTATAACCTATTCACTTCATATTCAATTTATTTTATAAATTCATTCATTTCATAATTTGAACTTAAAGTTTAAATTATTTCTTACTACTTTTACTTAAGTGAATAAACATTCCTCGATTGAACATTCACTTATTTCATATTCAATTAGTTAATTCAATTCATTAAAACTCATTCCATTTGCATTCAATTTAGTTACATCCAATTTAAATCAAATTCAATTACTTACATTAATTTTACTTACACTCATTTATTCACATTGAATTCTTTTCACAACTCAGATTGCATTTCAATTTATAACTCAAGTTCGTATTCATTCTGTTAATTCATTTTATAGCTTAAGTGGAATAATTTCACTTTACTAATTCATCTAATTCAATTCAAATCCAATTCAATTCATTTAATCTTTATTAAATTTAACACTATTTGTGACGCCCCACCTCTATGCTCACAATAACAAAGAGTATTAAAAGAAATACTGTCTGTTATTACGAAGAATAAGGCTGGATAGGAGCGGCCATCCGTAGTTGGGCCTTACACTAGTATTGGTTACCTCGATAGGAGTGGTATATATTTTTATTTTTCATCTCTTATTTATTTACTCCCATCGACATACCCAATTCCAGTATAAAACGAACTATGATGGTTCATAATAGTTTAGGACAAATATATAATAATAACACAAATAAGCTAAATGCGGAACACAGATAGTAAAAGTCTCATATATATATATATATAACTGATGTCAGTTACAATACATGTGATACAATACATATGATACAACTACAACTGTCGACACTGGAAGTTACATATACAAGTACATTATTGACAATAATATACATGAATACATATCATCCTATACTATGACACGACTACTCCAAAAGATATGAAGTGACTTCATAGCTCAAGAAGCAACCCAAAGCAAGATATCAACAACCTGAAATAACTCGGTCTGACCCGAGTATTAAATTCAAAAGAAAATAATACACGGGTCAGTCTAATTCAAACTCAGTTATTAATGCACAGAAGCAATAGTAATTAATTAATCAAATAGACGACAGTCACAGAAATCTCGTCTATCCAACCCTTCAATAAGAGAATCGGATAACGGTAGATATAACACTAAACAGTGTTAAACAACAAATCAGCAAATTCAAATCATCAACAAAGATAAATAAAAAGATTATCAATGAAGATAATATGAAAACCACAGAATTGCCTAAACAGCAATTAACAACAAAATCCAATAATTAAATAAATAATTAGAAACTCATAATCTAATTATCAAATAGATAATTAGACAACAACAAAATGATCCAGTCAAACCAAATCAAAATACAATTTCAAATATTGAATTGAACACAAAACAATTCAAACAATTGAAATATCAATTAAACATCAATTATGTGTGGCTGCAGTACACGCACGCGTGCACTACCTCGCCACTACAGCATATGAAATCATCACAACACCAATTGCTAACAGCAAATCGAAAATGCAAAGGTCAAGTCACGGCTAACGTGACTCAACACAACTACCAACAAATGAAAGGTGACATGCACTAGTAATGTACACATCAATGCTACCAGTACAAACCAGCATAGCATATAAAGGAATAGCAACAAAACACAAAGGACACAGGTTGACAACAAATAAATTGTGCACGCAACCTGAACATCCAAATGTTCACGAAACCAATACAGTGACACAGCAACTGCCTGCCTCAAATGGTCAAGACAACTACTAGGAAGCTGCAATAACTCTAAACAACTAATCAATGCAAATCGAATCAAAGTGAACAAATAGTGGAAAATGCATATACATCAATGAGGACACATGTACACAATGCTACAACAACGACTGATACAAGCAAAACTCAAACCAGTCGTGATATGCAAGCATGATCAGATCAATGAAGACATGAACAATGCACAAACTTAAGAACAAATTCACCATGCAACAGCAAGTGATAAACCAGAGTACACCTGAACTACATGCCTCGAAGAACATGCAATAAAGGAGGCAACCAAGTGATGTACACATGAATGCAACAGTGGACAATGCACAGACCAGTGAACCAGGCATACCACTACAAAAGCAAATCAGTATGCAAATGTAGACCAGAAAGACTTAGACTGAAGCAAACCAGACCAGAAAATAGTGATATGATCAGGGATGCAAACAGTACACTACAGGTGCAATCAGCTACACGAGTAAGCATATACATATAAGTATGAAATGCACAGGCACAGGCAAAGACAAAATAGTAGCAGTGCAACCCGAAGTCGAAACAGCAAATGGTACAAGACCAAAGTCAGATAACATGAGGAATAATGAATTAACAAAGTCAAGATTTTAAATCAAGTCACTAGCCGAACTCAACGTACAGAGAATTCAAAGCAGCAGTTCAAACTCGAAGCAACACTCACATGCAAACTTCAACTACAAAATGTATGCAGGCAATGTCAAAACAAAGCTTGCAATTATCAAATGCAACAATACAAACAGGTCAATGGAGTGTCAGACTACAAAGAGATCAGAGATGTGCGGATACAAGAAAACTGTAATTACAAGTGTAGATTCAACAATACATGCATACACACATACAATTGTGTATATGCACATATATGATGTCACACAGAATTAGCCAAGCAATTTCAAATTAACAGTTTTATCAAAGCCAAAGTAAAAAAGAAATCATCGTTCCAGTCAAAGAACGAATTCAAATCATAATCGATCAAACCATGATGACCAACGAAATCGAACCAAGTCAAAATCAAGTTCGACTGCAGAAACCCAACAATGTACACAGTAACAACTGGACAAGCTATTTTATCAAAATCGAACAAGGTTGAAAGTCGAACAACTTCAACATCGCAAAAATCAGCGAAAGCCAAAGGCAACACAAAGTATATACCCAAGTCACCAACTAAATTGAACTAGAGAAAAGCCAACAGAGAATTAAAATCAACCATGAACAATGTCGAAGTCGAAGGCAACAAAAACAAATAAGCAGAAGAGCTCAAACAATTCGAATTAGATGTGAGTGAAGAGATCACTCACCTTTTTCTACGAAGAAGAAGCAGCCGTGAACGAGCACATAGTCGGCGGCTTCAAAATCTTCGATCGAGATAATCATAGTTGGCGGCTTCAAAATCTCGAAGCCCTAATTTGGACAAAGAGGAACGAACGAATGAGGCAGCCATTTTTTTCGTTCGCTTAGGGTTTCGAACCAATGCATGAAGGGAGGCACGGTTATCTGCTTTTGATAATAATCCCATCTCCAAAGCAAAAGAACGTGGGCCAAAATAAAGCCCGCCTAACTCTCAACAAATTTTAAAAAGAATTTAAACCTGATTTAAAAACTCCCACAGCAATAATCCAGCAGAGTTAATCGCCTAATGACGATTATAAATTGCCAAACCCCGGGTTGTTACAGACTACCCTCCTTATAAAAATTGCGTCCCCGCAATTTTCATAATTAAAGGCGTCAATAACAATTATCTTTCTAACATAAACTGGTTAAGCTAGAAAAAAAAGGTCAAGAACATGAATGCCAAAGAAATCTTTTAATTTCATAAAAGAAATTCACAAATTCTCAACAAAATCTAATTATCAAATAGATAATCAGAAAACACAAATCAACAAATATCTAATTATCAAAAACGATAATCGGAAATCTCAAATCAACAAATATCTAATTTTCAAAAACGATAATCAGAAATCACAAATCAACAAATATCTAATTATCAAAAACGATAATCAGAAATCACAAATCAACAAATATCTAATTATCAAAAACGATAATCAGAAATCTCAAATATCTAATTATCAAAACGATAATCAGAAATCACAAATCAACAAATATCTAATTATCAAAAACGATAATCAGAAATCACAAATCAACAAATATCTAATTATCAAAAACGATAATCAGAAATCTCAAATATCTAATTATCAAAAACGATAATCAGAAATCACAAATCAACACATATCTAATTATCAAAAACGATAATCAGAAATCTCAAATATCTAATTATCAAAACGATAATCAGAAATCACAAATCAACAAATATCTAATTATCAAAAACGATAATCAGAAATCACAAATCAACAAATATCTAATTATCAAAAACGATAATCAGAAATCATCAAATCAACAAATATCTAATTATCAAAAACGATAATCAGAAAACAACAAATATCTAATTATCAAAAACAATAATCAGAAATCTCAAATCAACAAATATCTAATTATCAAAAACAATAATCAGAAAACAACAAATATCTAATTATCAAAAACGATAATCAGATAACATCAAATATCTAATTATCAAAAACGATAATCAGAAATCTCAAATCAACAAATATCTAATTATCAAAAACGATAATCAGAAAACAACAAATATCTAATTATCAAAAACGATAATCAGAAATCATCAAATCAACAAATATCTAATTATCAAAAACGATAATCAGAAAACAACAAATATCTAATTATCAAAAACGATAATCAGATAACATCAAATCAACAAATATCTAATTATCAAAAATGATAATCAGAAATCTCAAATATCTAATTATGAAAAACGATAATCATAAATCACAAATCAACAAATATCTAATTATCAAAAACGATAATCAGAAATCACAAATCAACAAATATCTAATTATCAAAAACGATAATTAGAAATCAAATCAGCAAATATCTAATTATCAACAAAGATAATTAGAACTCAAATCAGCAAATATCTAATTATCAACAAAGATAATTAGAACTCAAATCAGCAAATATCTAATCATCAACAAAGATAATTAGAACTCAAATCAGTAAATATCTAATTTCGATACGATAATTAAATCTCATAACAGCAAATATCTAATTATCGATAGGATAATTAAATCTCATAACAGCAAATATCTAATTACCTGCAGATAATTAGAAGCAACAAATATCTAGAAATCAGTTAAGATGACTAGAAAATCAACATAAAAGGTGGATCGATCCCATCATATGGCGAGTCTAAGCTACGCCGCACATGCAACAACATATGGCCGAAGCCTACCAAGTACTATAAATTTTTGGTGCCCATCAGATGACCCGAAGGTCCGCAAAGTGACCCGAAGGTCTAGTACTGGTATTTGACCCGAAGGTCCATCATATGACCCGAAGGTCCAACATATGACCCGAAGGTCCAACATAGTGGCTCGAAAGCACACAAAATCATCAAAATCATCAAACAGCAAATGTTTCAATTAACGAGTTTGGAATTAACAAAAATAGCAAACACACATGTCCCATACCACGTGTTTTACTAAATCGTTTAAATCTCTTCATCGTTTCCTTGAAAGTGCAAAATTGTGGATTTTAAATAGTTAACATTTTACGTTCTCAAACGGACAAGTCCGGAATTAAGTGAAACAGTAAAAGTGAGGGTTCATAGTCCTCAATTTTGTTGAAGCGTTTAAATCGCTTCCTCATTCTTTTGAAAGCGCAAACTGTAAAATTTTGTATTTTAAATAAATAACATTTTACGTTCTCAAACAGACAAGTCCGGAAATAAGCAAAACAGTAAAAGTGAGGGTTCATTGTCCTCAATTTTGCTGAAGCGTTTAAATCGCTTCCTCATTCTTTTGAAAGCGCAAACTGTAAAAAATTTAAAACAATTTTCAGAACACGTGATTAAAACAGCAACATCTGTAGCAATTTCGATAAGGAAATCGCACTTCTCAAAACACCGTAAAAACGAATATCAAATCAGCATTGCGGAATTACCGCTTGAAAATCCACTTTAAAATTGACGGTTACTGAAGTCAAAGCGACAGTAATTTTTAAACGTCAAAATCTCATCAAAATAATTCACATCAAAATATAATACCAGTGAATTTTCATTCATTAAAAATGTCAACAAAACACTATGTTTCAAAAATTTAACATCGGTGTAAAAATCCCGTTATAGAATAACGGCAACAGAATACGTTTAAATCAAACATCGGTTCAACGTAAAAACAATGCAATAACGTGCAACTCAAATTTACACATATACTACAAAATGAACAAAGAAATCATTCAAATGTATCTTCAATGAAGATAATTCAAAACAGCAAGAATCTCAACGAAAATCTCATAACTGCAATAGCTTCGAATCCTCAAATCGGATTCGAAATTTTCAAAGAAACAAAATAAACCCAGCTATGTAAACAACAAATGAAATTTATTTCAATTTCATATTTTGATTTTTAAATCAAAAAGGTTATCAGCTGTACTTAGCGAAGACAGTGTCACTACTTCCGTTGCGCACTCTGATAAACAGTCACAAATTAATCAATCAACAAAACACAATTTTCCTTTTTATTTTTTAAATAAAGATATTTAAAGATTTCATCATAATTTCAAAACTTTAGTTTTGACTCAAGGCACAAATAAAACATCGACAAATAGTTGTAACACATGTTCCATTTAAGTTATGTTTTATATTATGTCCATAAACCCCTTGCTCTGATACCAACTGTGACGCCCCACCTTTATGCTCACGATAACAAAGAGTATTAAAAGAAATACTGTCTGTTATTACGAAGAATAAGGCTGGATAGGAGCGGCCATCCATAGTTGGGCCTTCACTAGTATTGGTTACCTCGATAGGAGTGGTATATATTTTTATTTTTCATCTCTTATATATTTACTCCCATCAACATACCCAATTCCAGTATAAAATGAACTATGATGGTTCATAATAGTTTAGGACAATATATATAATAATAACACAAATAAGCTAAATGCGGAACATAGATAGTAAAAGTCTCATATATATATATATATATATAACTGATGTCAGTTACAATACATGTGATACAATACATATGATACAACTACAACTGTCGACACTGGAAGTTACATATACAAGTACATTATTGACAATAATATACATGAATACATATCATCCTATACTATGACACGACTACTCCAAAAGATATGAAGTGACTTCATAGCTCAAGAAGCAACCCAAAGCAAGATATCAACAACCTGAAATAACTCGGTCTGACCCGAGTATTAAATTCAAAAGAAAATAATACACGGGTCAGTCTAATTCAAACTCAGTTACTAATGCACAGAAGCAATAATAATTAATTAATCAAATAGACGACAGTCACAGAAATCTCGTCTATCCAACCCTTCAATAAGAGAATCGGATAACGGTAGATATAACACTAAACAGTGTTAAACAACAAATCAGCAAATTCAAATCATCAACAAAGATAAATAAAAAGATTATCAATGAAGATAATATGAAAACCACAGAATTGCCTAAACAGCAATTAACAACAAAATCCAATAATTAAATAAATAATTAGAAACTCATAATCTAATTATCAAATAGATAATTAGACAACAACAAAATGATCCAGTCAAACCAAATCAAAATACAATTTCAAATATTGAATTGAACACAAAACAATTCAAACAATTGAAATATCAATTAAACATCAATTTTGTGTGGCTGCAGTACACGCACGCGTGCACTGCCTCGCCACTACAGCATATGAAATCATCATAACACCAATTGCTAACAGCAAATCGAAAATGCAAAGGTCAAGTCACGGCTAACGTGACTCAACACAACTGCCAACAAATGAAAGGTGACATGCACTAGTAATGTACACATTAATGCTACCAGTACAAACCAGCATAGCATATAAAGGAATAGCAACAAAACACAAAGGACACAGGTTGACAACAAATAAATTGTGCACGCAACCTGAACATCCAAATGTTCACGAAACCAATACAGTGACACAACAACTGCCTGCCTCAAATGGTCAAGACAGCTACTAGGAAGCTGCAATAATTCTAAACAACTAATCAACGCAAATCGAATCAAAGTGAACAAATAGTGGAAAATGCATATACATCAATGAGGACACATGTACACAATGCTACAACGACGACTGATACAAGCAAAATTCAAACCATCCGTGATATGCAAGCATGATCAGATCAATGAAGACATGAACAATGCACAAACTTAAGAACAAATTCACCACGCAACAGCAAGTGATAAACCAGAGTACACCTGAACTACATGCCTCGAAGAACAGGCAATAAAGGAGGCAACCAAGTGATGTACACATGAATGCAACAGTGGACAATGCACGGACCAGTGAACCAAGCATACCACTACAAAAGAAAATCTGTATGCAAATGTAGACCAGAAAGACTTAGACTGAAGCAAACCAGACCAGAAAATAGTGATATGATCAGGGATGCAAACAGTACACTACAGGTGCAATCAGCTACACGAGTAAGCATATACATATAAGTATGAAATGCACAGGCACAGGCAAAGACAAAATAGTAGCAGTGCAACCCAAAGTCGAAACAGCAAATGGTACAAGGCCAAAGTCAGATAACATGAGGAATAATGAATTAACAAAGTCAAGATTTTAAATCAAGTCACTGGCTGAACTCAACGTACAGAGAATTCAAAGCAGCAGTTCAAACTCGAAGCAACACTCACATGCAAACTTCAACTACAAAATGTATGCAGGCAATGTCAAAACAAAGCTTGCAATTATCAAATGCAACAATACAAACAGGTCAATGGAGTGTCAGACTACATAGAGATCAGAGATGTGCGGATACAAGAAAACTGTAATTACAAGTGTAGATTCAACAATACATGCATACACACATACAATTGTGTATATGCACATATATGATGTCACACAGAATTAGCCAAGCAATTTCAAATTAACAGTTTTATCAAAGCCAAAGTCAAAAAGAAATCATCGTTCCAGTCAAAGAACGAATTCAAATCAGAATCGATCAAACCGTGATGACCAACGAAATCGAACCAAGTCAAAATCAAGTTCGACTGCAGAAACCCAACAATGTACATAGTAACAACTGGACAAGCTATTTTATCAAAATCGAACAAGGTTGAAAGTCAAACAACTTCAACATCGCAAAAATCAGTGAAAGCCAAAGGCAACAAAAAGTATATACCAAAGTCACCAACTAAATTGAACTAGAGAAAAGCTAACAGAGAATTAAAATCAACCATGAACAATGTCGAAGCCGAAGGCAATGAAAACAAATAAGTAGACGAGCTCAAACAATTCGAATTAGATGTGAGTGAAGAGATCACTCACCTTTTTCTACGAAGAAGAAGCAGCCGTGAACGAGCACATAGTCGGCGGCTTCAAAATCTTCGATCGAGATAATCATAGTTGGCGGTTTCAAAATCTCGAAGCCCTAATTTGGACAAAGAGGAACGAACGAACGAGGCAGCCATTTTTTTCGTTCGCTTAGGGTTTCGAACCAATGAATGAAGGGAGGCACGGTTATCTGCTTTTGATAATAAACCCATCTCCAAAGCAAAAGAACGTGGGCCAAAATAAAGCCCGCCTAACTCTCAACAAATTTTAAAAAGAATTTAAACCTGATTTAAAAACTCCCACAGCAATAATCCAGCAGAGTTAATCGCCTAATGACGATTATAAATTGGTGCCAAGCCCCGGGTTGTTACACTATTTAATTAATCCATTACTCGTTTTATTTAAATTTTAATTAAGTTAAATTTTTAAGCCTATATCTCAAATTCAAATTTCCTCTTGTTTGCTTAACCAAAATGTTCAACCATTTTAAAATTTGGTTTTACTTTCCTATTCAAATTCATAAGTTGTAAACTTATTTCTTATATATAATATTTTAAATTTATAAGTTCAAAAACTGTTTTCATATATTTATCAAATCATACTTGGAATTTTTTTCACAATCGGAACTTGTTTTAACCAGAAATAAATTTCTTTTGGTAGCAATTCTCACTCAGAAACTCGAAAATGAATACTGGAGATGCTGCAGTCATCCCTAGAATTATTTCCCAGCAACTAAAGTGAGTTCAATGCTTTATTTCTTTCAAAAATCTTTTCAAAGTATATTTCTAGTTAACACTTTCAAATAATATTATTATTATTATAGAAAACTTTGAAAACAATTTTGAAAATTAACGAGATTTAAATTCTAAAATTTCAGCTTTTAAATATTTTCTATTTATAAGCCATATTATAAATATACATACAAATTTCATTTCCTTATTATGAAAACATTTCGTTAATTTACGTCTTTGTTATTACAACAATTCTTATTGTAATTAGATTTCAATTCCATTAAATTATCGAACGCTTCATGAAATAGAGTTCACAAAGTATTCGTTTTTAGTTTAATTCAAAAAATAATTGATGATAACTAAATATTATCATCTCCTAACAACTAACATTCATTAGTAATCATACAGGTTTATGAAAGTTATCCTTTTATACATAAAATATAATTTAGGTAAAATTATTTCATTTACCCGATTTTAAAACAATATTATGTCGACTTGCCTCGTTTAAGTGTTTAGAAACCCCTATCGTTAACATGGTGCCTTATGTACATACCAGAATTCATAAACAACTCAACAGATAAGTAAACACTGTCAGAACCTCTATTGTTGGATTTTAATGACAACAACTATACAATTATGCCAAAGAATCTCTAAGCTAACTTGTAGGTACATGAGCATAAAAAAGAGACAAACAAATAAGTTTAACGTGAAGATACAAAATACAAAAGAGGATGAAAATATGTATATGGAGATACAAGAAGAGATATACACGATAGAAACAAGACGAAGGTGACAAACAAAGTATTATTAGTCATAGAGTGTCATGTCTAGAGTTTACAGATGTTAAAATCTTCTCAAAGTAGTATACACACATATACATACACATTTGAAACATTCTATAAAAGTGGTAAAAAAATTATTTTAAGAAAAAACAAAGAAAATAAAATAATAACAATAATAATATATGAAGCAATACTTGAACTTGGGTCATTGGTATAATCATATTTTAAATTAAAAATCAAGTTTTCAAAAAATGCATGGAGCAGGGCTCGAACCCAGGTCACTAGTTTAGAAGGCAAGTGCTCTAACCAAATGAGCTATGGTAATTTTTGTTTATCAATAGAATTCAGTCGACTAAACAAGGTCATTCAGTCGACTGAATATCTATGCACATGCACATTTTTTGCACAATTTGATATGTCGACTGAATTGCATGTTTTTTAAACCGATTCCTCTCGGATTCAAATTTTTAATATTTCAGTTGGCTGAATTCTTTTGTTCAGTCGACCGAAATTG
The DNA here is from genome assembly GCA_030737815.1 of Allium fistulosum. NCBI lineage: Eukaryota > Viridiplantae > Streptophyta > Magnoliopsida > Asparagales > Amaryllidaceae > Allium > Allium fistulosum. The sequence continues at coordinate 788,182,093 of CM060902.1, read as the reverse complement.
CATAACGACTATATTTCTAAAAAGACACTTCACTTCATCAAACATAAACAACCATTGAATCAAGAGTTGTTTCTGTACCTTTTGGTCGCTGCTTTTCACGATAAGTTACAAGCCTTTAACACTATATGTAGCCTTCAATTCAATTGTTTTAAACACCAGTTTCTGATTCTATTCACATATTCTCATTATCTAAAATATTCTGCCATTTTCTTTCAAATCTCATTCAAATCACTTGCACATTCAAGCACAAATTCATTTGTGATTAAATTAACTTCCAATCTTCACGAATTACACGGTATACCACAAAAGGAGAAGATTATAGGAAGGGTATACTCTAAAGACTCATATGTGCTATCTACAGAGCACATTCAGTCAAAAAAACTTTCTTTATTGTAGAAGTCATGTTCGGTTGCTCAGGCGGTAGAAGTCCTATTCGGTTGTCTAGGCGGTAGAAGTCCTATTCGGTTGCTCAAGCGGTGTAATACCTATTCCTCCGGGTTAAGTGAGGGTTGCTAGTTAAATTATAGAAGGAGTCTGGGACTGGACGTAGAATGAGAGTTCGAACCAGTATAAAAGTCTCTGGTGTCATTTACTTTACTATTTACTTTTTATACCACTGTATTTACATTGTTTACAACTGTTGGCTATCTTTGATCCTGTACATAGCGACTTTAGATTATATTCCATATTACGATCCATAGTTGTGCTATTATTTGGTATCAGAGCCTGAAATTTTATCGATCGTCACAACATCATAAAATAATGTCCAGAAAAAGATCCAATCGAAATACAACAAGCAAAATCCCTGTCAAACCCACCAATGAGGACTACAAAAAGGTATTTTTTGATTTACAAATTTCAGTAAATGGTAATAATGAATTAGTTAGTATATGTGATAAAATCTCAAAGCATAATTTTCTTATTTTAGAAAAGATGAAATCAATCAAAATTGAAAATGAGAAATTAGATTTAAAAAATCAACATGGTGTTTTGAAAAATAATTTTGAGGCTTTTAAAGATTTTCTAAATGAACCAAATATTATATTTGAAAAAGAAAAATAATTTTTTTCAAAAGAAATTACGAATTTGAAAAGACAAAATGATTTATTACAATCATCTTTAGAAAATTCAGAATCTCGAATTTTTCTTCTTGAAAATGAGAACTGTACGTTAAAAAGGGAGAATTCTGAATTAAACAAGCAAATTGATTTTTAAAAAATAGTAATATCTCTTTTGAAAATAATTGTTACTTTAAAGCTAAATTTGAGAAACTTAACACTGAAGTCACAAAATTTAATAAAGGTCAAAACGATTTAGGCATGATTTTATCTAGTTCTAGACCTTTACATGAAAAAGTGATTTAGGATATAATAAAACTGATCGTAGAAATTGTAACGACCCGTAAAGTTTTATTAATTTCATTAATGTAATTACCTGAATTTTGTGAAATTTTAAATAATAAAATTTTGAATTGAAGATTTGATATTTGGAATACGTCTTCTCAAACATAGCAAATAGTAATTTTTCATCAGAAAATATGGAAGTTTATTTTTTTTGTAATTTTATTTAGATTCAAATCAGTTAATATTTGATGATAATAAAATATTTTCCACACCTGAATATTTTTATATAATAAATTTGTAAATCATCTTCTGAGTGAGACGTCAATTTTGTTTCTCCAAATTTGGATTACTATTGCTCCGTTTCTCTTATTTTGGCGTTTTAGCAACATTTCCGGTATTGATTATCGACATTTGACCGGATGATCGTACCAGTAATGTCTTTATACCGTTTTGATTGTCTCGTCTAGCTGATCTCTGCGGTATATTCAATTCTGCGTTTTGAAGTCCGGTTCACAGCGGAATCCGCGAAAACAATAACCGTATCGGTACCGGTTTTGTGACTTTTGGTTTCTAGATGACCTTTCGTTAATCCACTTGTGTAACTGATTGGTCACCGTTCTTTTATATTCTCAATTTATTTTTATTTTTTAAAAAAAAACCTTTGCTATTCCACCTTTTTACTTACATTGCTATTTCATCTTTTATTTTATCGGTTGTTTCATATCCTTGTTCTCCTTGCTTTTCTTCTCTGTTCAACCTTTCCTCTCATATATTTCTGTTCCTACCCATCTTCTATCTTCTTGAACTTGCCAAGCCTCCTCAAACCCGTGCTCCACCCTCAACAAACCCAAAGCCTCCGCTTCCTCCTTTCCTTCTCAAGTGAACCCAAGCACAGCCGACGGCTGACACTTCATCCCTCTTCCCCTGTGTCGAAGCGATCCTCCCATGTCTTCTTCCAGCTCGTCTCCACCATGGCAGTACCCTATCCACCGAGGCCGACTCATCCTCCCTCCACTACACCAAGGCTATTGTATGTATCGGTATGACATATATAACTTTATTTATATTTGAGTACGCATATATTTTGATCTGAGTGTAATATTTGTGAGAGGTATATATCATATTTTGGGGAGTATTATATATACTATTGTATTCATTAGTTTTGTCTATATATATATATATACACACTATATTTCGATATTGGATATTTGTGAAGAGGTATATTTATGTGTTTGTAAACTATAGATCTGAGTTATATTTTAGCCTATATGTATATATCAGTTGGGTATTTTCGGTTTATATATATATATATTGTAAGTAGTTATATATATTTAGTTCATTCCCTAGTATATATAGGTTATAGTCTACTAGATTTTAAAGTAGTTCTGTGAGGGTAAAATAGGTTTATATATATTAGTTTTCAGTGTTCTGATTTTTTTTGTAAGTTCACAGAAAAGTATATATATTAGTATATATTACATAACAGTTTGTTTATGGTTAAGTATATATATATATATATATCAGTTTCGATTTTTATCTCGTATATTTAGTTATAATATATATGTGTTGTGTGTGTGTGTGTGTATATATATATATATATATTAAGTTTTACATATATAATAGGTTACATAGGTTTGTACATAGAACACGTCTGTAAGTATTGTATATGACAGTTGTGGATATTTTAAGTATAGGGTTTTACAGAGATAGTTTTCCTTGTTATTGTTTATGTTATATATATATATATTATTTTTATATAAAGCTATTTATATGTATGAGACCATACAAAATTGTTGTTTGCATATACGAGTTTTATAAGTCTATATATATTTTGTGGTGTCATATATGTTTTATTCTATTCCTAGTAGTCTATTTCATATATAAGGTTATAGTAAAATGTATAAGTTTTGTATAAGTCTACTATGTATATATATACAATCTGAAAGGTTATATTTGTTTATATAAATAATATATTAACTATGTATTGTAGTATATATATATATATGAATTTCAGAGATAGGTTTGCATATGTATATCTGGTAAATTCTGAAAGTGATATTTGTTTATTTAAGAACTACTTTCTAAACAATGTGATATATATATATATATATATATTTAAAAACTGTAACATGTATGTGAATTGTATGTATGTTTATATATGTTATATATTTTGTTTTTGAAAGAAGTATGTGTAAACCTATAGTTATAAAAGTTGTTGTTTAAATTTATATATAAAGGTTTATACTGTCAACTTGCAAATGTAATTTGTATTTCGGATTAATATTACAAAGCTTTTTGTTTATAGTTTTACAGTTTGTTGTTTATAGTTTTAATCTTACAAAAGTTATTTATTAGTTTTAAAATACAAACAGATTTATATTAAATATGTGTTTCAAATTTTATATTGATTTTTGAGCAAAATATAATGTATATTTTGTTTCCATTTTTCCCATCGGTTTTGACTTGTTTTCATCGATCCCAAATTTTCAGCCTTGTTTCTTAGATCTTGAATCCATCATGCTTTGCTGGGGGTTTCCATTTGGATTGGTCGATCGTCAAGCTCGTAATCCAAAATCGTGGCTTGTTGTGTTATCTATCTTCTCTCTAGCCTCGAAAGGTGAGAAATCACTCACGATTAACGTTCATATATTTATTAAATTTGATTTCAATTGAAACGACAATTGAAATATGTTGTTGTTAGTTATTTACATTGCTATATATCTGTACCTGTTCACCTGTGACATCTGACATCATTATCTGTTATTTATATTGATGACATATCCCTGTTATATTATTATCATATCTGTTATCACTCTGCAAGTTCCCTGTTAGCTTAGAATTCCCTATGGGTTGAAATGATACATACCCGAACGATCTGTAGAATAGGAGAAAATCGTTATGGGTTGAAATGATAAACCCAAGCAATTTTCATTGAATTAAATTTGGGATTCCGGATTGAAATGATATATACCCGTATATATATATTTAAATTGCGGGTTGAAATGATAAATATCCGTATCACTTGACCATAGGATAGAAATTTTATACCGACACCGTTGGTCTATATATAAATATTTTTAAAATGATTTCTATGGTTTTGAAAAGAAATATATGGTTTAATAAATATTGAATTTTAAGATATTATATAATGTATTTTATAAAGGTTTAAATTTTAGATTTTAAATTATATGTTTTTTTTGAGAATTTTAAAATTTAAAGTTAGTTTCGAAATTATAAATATTAAGATTTATTTACAATTTTACTATCTTAAGATATGTATAAATTAGTTCTAAAAATAAAATAAGTTTAATAATAAAGTTTGATATAATTAAAATATAATATGTTTAAGTATTTATTTAAGATTATATTTAAAAATAGATTTTTAATGCTATTTATAAATTAAGGTTGGAAAGATAAATAGATATTGATTTGAAATTTATTTGCTAAGAATTTTAATTAATAAAAAAATCAATTTGAAACTTATTGAATTTGAGATTTGAAAATATAATTTTATAACTTGATTTGGTTTAAGGTGATTAAAAGAATATTTCAAGATTAAACAAATTGAAGGAAATATGAAGTTCATTGTAATTTGGGGTGTCATTTAAATGATATTGGATTTATTAAGTGAATATTTCAAAAATAAATAATAACGAAGTTAAAATATAATATATATATATATGAAATTATCAAATATAGTTTTGAAAATGTTGAATATTAAAGCTTTGAAATATATTGAAATTGAAATGGTTTATTTTGTGGCTCAATCTGTATTTGAATTCGATATAATTTGAAATGGTTTATTTAGGAACTGAATTGAATTGAATTGATGAATTGAGATTTAAATAAAATTTGAATTTTTGAATTCGAGTTGATTTGAATCGATTTGTGAAATTTGAGGAAATTATTTTATTATATGAAGTATTTAATATATATATATATATGAGTAATTTACCTTATAAATTATTTTAATATAGATCATTTTTTTATACAAACTATTTTAATATATACTATTTTATTGTATAAACTATTTTATTATATATACTATTATTAATATCTAAACTGTTCAAGTGAAGGGTTATGATTTCAAAGTTATAAATTTCAAGCTTATGTTTTTAAAGTGTTATGATTTCCAAAGTATTATAAATTCTAAGTTTAAAATGTCGAAAGTGTTATAACTTTGAAAGTGTTATTGATTTGGAAATAGATAAATTTGAAGTGAAGAATGATATTGTTTTGATATGGTTTTGAAATGGATATGATCTTTTGGTTTGAAGTATAAATTATTTTAAAATGACCACGGTGTTTTAATGACGTTTGGTTGTTGATAGCGTATATTACTTCATAACAGATAGTTCCACAGATCCTTAGAGGATGGGTATCCCAAACATCCATTAAGTTACCTGTATTTAAGTTACTTGTATTTCAGTTGATATTTCACTTGAGTTGGATTTATTGGTATAAGAATGTTAATCTTGACTCGAGTGTTTTGTGTTTTTCTTTACGCACGAGTCAGGCTGGGTGTCACAGCATTTGAGACTCACCTTTGGAGTTGGGGCTTCGTTTGGAGATCCAACTATCGATTCATCTTTCAGATATTCAGTTAATTCCACAAACGGTCCGAAGACCACAGGTCGCTACCCCGCCAAATTGAACCGAAGTTCCACAAAATGGAGATTGTAATCCCCATACAAACAAATAGACATCGCACATCGCTAGTCTAAATCACAAAGTGATCATCATCGATCAATAAAAAGTGTCGATTACACTAAGCTAGTAAATATATGAGTTTAGCTTCATGTCCCATAACCACTAGCTTAACTTAAATATTTACGAACAAATTGTAGATTCCCACTCGAAAATTGTCACAAGAGTTCAATCGAAAAAGTCCAAGAATTAACCGACGAAGTAAACGCAAGCATTTCATACCACTTGTTTTGCTAAGCCATTTAATTAGATTTTCTCATACGAGTGAGGTAAAGGTTTGTATATACTAATAGATTAGAAAACGGTTTTATAAGAGAGCTTTGTATTAAAAATAGAGTTGAAATCATCTTTGTAAAAGAATTTGAATATTTACTACTAGTATAGAAACCTTTGTATTTAGAAGTGACAAATCACAAAATGATTGTAGAAACAATCAATCAAAAAAATCCACATTCGAAGACGTGAATTAAATCCAAAGAAATCGATACCAATTCCATTAAAATGGACATTCTCAAAAATCCCGAAAAAGAAGTCATCAAAGGCAATAACAAATGATAACAATAAATCGGATAGTCACGAATCGATAAAAGTTGGATTCTCAAGCTAATTAGGCAAAATAGGCAAAATGAAGCAAGTCAGTCGACTGGCCTTCTACAGTTAGTCGACTGAACCAGAACCCGAGAGTTTTCAAACCCTGCAGTCAGTCGACTGACTGCAGGGGGCCAGTCGACTGGCTGTAGCTGAAAATGTTTTTCAGCCTATCAAATGGAGGAGCAAACTCTCACCATTTGCACCCGGTCGAGCAATGGACTTTAGGGGCTTTTTCCAATCGACAACCCAGCCCTATATGCTCTCCGATTCACCACCAAAAACATGTTCACAAATCAAAGCAAGGATTTTCAAAGTTTTGACTTCAAAACACCAAAAATTGAAATGTTCACCAAATCAATTCAAACCAAAAGCAATTGAACATGAATAAGTGCTAGGAATTCATACCTAACATCAATGATAGAAATAGACAAAGATGTGAGTTCAAAAACTCACCTTTAAACCCAAAAACGATGAAGGAGGAGCTTGAAAGCACAAAGGAGATAAACTACTCTTCAATTTCAACTCTAGAAGCTTGAATATAAGCTCAAAAGAAGAACATTTCCTAAGTTAGATTTAGGAAATTTTTGAAATTAAAGAGAGAATGAGTTGGAGAAGATGAAGAGGATGCTTACCTTAGCTTCTCTTTGAATTTGGAGCAAGAATTTGGTTTTGCAAATGAAAACTAGGGCTTGGAGTTTCTAATTTCTCATTCCTCTCCCCATTTTCAGTTTTGTTTGAGTGTTCAAGAAAATAGAAATGAAGTGAAGAGGAGAGGGCTGAACTAGGTTATAGAGTGAGTTGGGGTGAAACCCAAACCCAAAGCCCAATAGAAAATGTCAAAATTCAACTTACTCCAAACATATCGATGTTTATACTCAAAAAAGTCGCAAACACCGTTTTGGACTCAATGGAAGTGGTCTCGAGTCCTAATTCGACTGTTTATAAAAAGTAGCTTTTCGGACTTTAATCCGATTAACGATTCTATATTTAAATAAAATATTTAAATTTACAATCGTAAAATATGCGGGTTGTTACAGACTCCCCTCCTTAAAGAAATTGCGTCCTCGCAATCTTTAAGAAATGAATAAGAAGTAACAACAATAAAAGCATATCTACACAAAAAGAGCAAGTCCGGATGTGTCCGCTCGATGAATTCTCTGGATTCCCAAGAGCAATCCTTAGGATTTGAGGACCATTGAACTTTCACAAGAGGAACATCTTTATTTCGAAGACGTTTAACCTCCGAAGCAATAATACGAATAGGATGTTGCTCATAAGTCAAATTAGGCGAAACTTCAATTTCTTCAATAACACCGGGCTCAAGAATAGAATCGGAATCTCGAAGGTATTTCCGTAGTTGAGAGACGTGGAATACGTCTTGAATAGCAGAAAATTGAGCCGGTAACAAAAGGCGATAAGCCACGGAACCAATGCGTTCGATGATGGGAAATGGGCTAATATACCGAGGTGCTAATTTTCCCGATCGACTGAAACGCACAACCCCCTTCATAGGTGAAACACGAATAAACACAAAATCTTCCACAGAAAATTCTAATTTCCTTCTTCGATTATCGGCATAGGATTTTTGTCTACTTTGAGCTTCTTTCATCCTATGATGAATAAGATCAATTTTTCTATGGCATCTCGAATAAAATCTGGACCTAAAACCAGCTTCTCACCGGCTTCAAGCCCACACGAAGGAGATCGGCATGGCCTTCCGTATAGTGCCTCGAAAGGTGCCATCCCAATACTAGATTGGAAGCTATTATTATAGAAAAATTCAACAAGAGATATATGATCTTCCCAACTTCCACCAAAATCTAGAACACATGTACGAAGGAGATCTTCAAGAGTTTGATTCACACGCTCGGTTTATCCATCGGACCGAGGATAATAAGCGGTGCTAAAATTAAGCTTCATTCCCAAAGATTTTTGAAGACCTTTCCAAAATCCACTAGTAAACATTGGATCACGATCACTAACAATAGAAGTAGGGACTCCATGCAATTTAACAATTTCTTTGACAAAAAGTTTAGCCAAAATAGGTACGGTCCGATTGGACCGAACGGAAGTAAAATGGGCGGATTTCGTAAGTCTATCTACTATCACCCATAGGCTATCATGGCCCGAACGAGAACGGGGAAGACCGTCAACAAAATCCATGGAAATTTGATCCCACTTCCATATTGGAATTTCCAATGGTTGCAATAACCCACCGGGCCTTTGATGTTCGGCCTTAACGAGTTGGCAAGTCATGCAACGCTTAACAAAGTTAGCAATATCGAATTTCATTCCATCCCAATAATAAAGTCGCTTCATATCTGCGTACATTTTACTACTACTGGGATGAATGGTAAATTTAGATCGATGAGAATCTTCTAAAATATCTTTACGAAGATCAATAATATTTGGCACAATAAGTCTACCAAATTTTTGAATACCGCCACGAGCATCAATATCAAAATCTTTCAAACCTTCAATATCAATTCTATCCCTACAACTTTGGCTAAGAAGAACCAATTCGGGATCATGCTTTTGAGCTTCAAGAATGCGGTCTAAAAGAGAAGGATGAGTCTCAAGGCTACATAAAACAAGAGATGAACATAAATCGGATTCACGATCTCGAATCTCACAAGTGGACAAAGTCTCGAGATCATTCCACTCGGATATCATCATGGAAACAACCGCTTGTTGCTTACGACTAAGGGCATCGGCAACACGATTTCCTTTTCCGGGAGTATAAAGAATATCAATATCATAAGATGCAAGAAACTCGAGCCAACGCTGTTGACGCAAGTTAAGTTCCTCTTGAGAAAATAAATACTTCAAAGATTTATGATCGGTGTAGAGAACAAATTTCTCACCCAAAAGATAATGATGCCAAATTCTAAGGGCGAAAACAATAGCCGCGAGCTCTAAATCATGAGTGGCATATCTAGTCTCGGCAGGCTTTAATTGCCTAGATGCATAAGCGATAACACGTTCCCACTGCATGAGAACGACACCCAAACCAACATGACTAGCATCTGTATAAACAATAAAATCTTGGTTCCCATCGGGAATCACAAGAATAGGAGCATCGAAAAGGAGTTCTTTTAATTTTTGAAATGAAGCTTCACATTTGTCTGACCAAAGGTATTTAACTCCCTTCTTTGTCAAACTAGTAAGAGGTACAGAAATCTTGGAAAAGTATTTTATGAACCGACGGTAATAGCCCACCAATTCGAGAAAGCTACGAATTTCCGTCACACTCTCCGGTCTCTTCCAATTTTGAATTGCTTCAATCTTTGAAGGATCCACGGATATTCCGGATTCAGAAATTGTTTCCTGGGGATTTGACCAGGCAACTAGTACTCGGCAACCAGTGCTCGGCATCAGAGAGTACTCGGCATCTAGGAGTGTTCGGCGTAGTACTCGGCATCCAGTGGAACTCGGCGTCAGAGAGTACTCGACATCTAGGAGTGTTCGGCGAAGTACACAGTATCCATAGTGTCCGACATCCAGTAATGTTCGGTGAAGTACCCAGCAGTGTTCGGCGTCAACTGGCACTCGGCGTCAACCAATGCTCGGCGTCAAGACTGCATGGCATACAAGAGTGCTCGGCATCAAGATTGCTCGGCATCAAGACTGCTCGGCATACGAGACTGCTCGGCATATGAGAGCACTCGACATCAAGGAGAACTCGGCAGCATCTATGGTTCGACATACAGGAGTACTCGGGGTAGTACCCGATAGCATCAGAAGTACTCGGCACAAGAGTACTCGGCGTCTAGAAGAGCGTTCGGCTTCGACTGACTAACACCCTGCACTTCCCAAACATCAAACCACATCGTTCGGCACAGAAAGGACTGCTCGGCATCAGAGCGTTCGGCAAACCTTGCTCGACATACAGCAACCGCTGTACTCGGGCTGGAGCGTTCGGCCATCAGCCCACTTGGGAAGTCCAGCCCATCTTTGCCTATAAATAGAGAGGCAGGGTCACAGTGAGAGGGATCCTTTTTTGGAGAGAGAATACTGGGGAGACTCTGCCATTTTCAAGACTCATCTTCTCTACTTAAACAACTTCACTCAAGCATTTGATTCACGAATTGTATTTGTAATCAACTATAAAGGAAATCAATAAAGTTGAACAAAGTGGACGTAGGCAATTACGCTGAACCACTATAAATTTGGTGTTCTTACTTTCTGCATTTAAATTAGCATTGTCTTCTCTGTTTAATTTACTTTCATCACTTATATCTCTACACAATCTTTCTGAACGAGGTTAGTGACCAATTTTGGTGCTAACACTTTGGTGCTTTCACTGAGAATCGAATTCTCAGACCTCAAGGATCTGCTTTGAAGCTACTGGATTGAACAAATCCCCCAAGGAAGATCCGACTCACTGATAGGACATCCGTTTATTCTACTCAGAGTTCATACCAATAGCTCTACAATGGCAAGACCACGTACCAGGTCAGCTTCTCATAATGCGGATGCCCACGAAACTGCTAGTGTGCAACAAGCAGGACCTAGCAATCAACCAGCGATTCCGAGTACAGGAATTGCCGCTCAAGAACAGACTCCAGTTGTCACCAGAATAGAGTTCAATGACTTGATGAGAGAACTCAGGGAAAGCAGGAGACAACTAGGAGAGCAGATGCAAGCTAACGCCAACCTGATGGCACAACTCACTCAACAGCAGCAACAGAATGCTGGGGGCAATCCCGCTCCTTACTCTTCATCTGACAGCTCAACTTCCTCTGATGAACCTCCCAGGCGCAGACGACGTAAGACTGAAGCTGCACGAGCAGAAGCTGATGTTCAGACGACTGGAGACCGTAACCAAGCAAGAGCTGGGAACTTCAGGACCGGAGTACAAATGGAGGATGGAGGTCTAGATCATCAAAACGCTAACGATGTCGGACCTCAGGACGAACGATTGGCAGGTCATCAGGAGAGGAGGCACCATCATGGTCAGGCACGTAGAACAGACACTAACCTTCCGCCTTCCATACAGACACCAGATCTGACAGCCATGATCAGGAAGTTGATGAAGGAAAATCAGGGGTTATCGAATGACGATTAGGGAGTGTCAAGAAGTCATACTCCGTTCACGGATGTTGTGTTGCAGGCGGCGTACCCCAGGAAGTTTAGTATGCCTACTATTCCCGCATATGAAGGAAAGACTGATCCTAGAAAACATGTCATGAGGTACGAATGGATGATGGATTCAGCCAGAGCGAATGATGCCACCAAGTGTAGGTGCTTTCCGATTACTCTATCTGGGATCGCTACTATGTGGTTCACCCGACTTCCTCCGCGATCCGTATCAAATTTCGAGGAGTTGGCAAAGAAGTTTATTGAGCAGTTCAGGATACACACTACGCGCCCAAAGGACGTGATGTCTCTGTCAAGTGTAATCCAAAATCCTGGGGAATCGTTGAAGGAATATTTGCAAAGATTCCACGTAGCAGCAACCGAAGTCAGTAATCCCAATGACCATGCAATTCTGATGGCTGTAATGAGAGGTGTGGATCCAGACTCTGAGTTTGGAGACTGGCTAGCAGGAAAACCTCCGGCTACGCTAGAGCGTTTCTACTCTAAGGCACACCAGTTCATAAGAAGAGAGGAAGCTAGGTGGGTACGACGAGATAAGGCGCCAGGGCCTGTCCAGGAGTCAATAAAAAGCAACATTGCTGTGAAGCAGTCTGGAGACAACTCGGGAAAGGTCCAACTCGGAGTATAAACATCTACTTAACTCCGTACTCCCAGAGTGCGAGACGGAGTATAAACATTAATCAACTCCGTACTCCCAGAGTGCGAGACGGAGTATAAACATTAATCAACTCCATACTCCCAGAGTGCGAGACAGAGTATAAACATTAATCAACTCCGTACTCCCAGAGTGCGAGACGGAGTATAAACATTAATCAACTCCGTACTCCCAGAGTGCGAGACGGAGTATAAACATCTACTTAACTCCGTACTCCCAGAGTGCGAGACAGAGTATAAACATTAATCAACTCCGTACTCCCAGAGTGCGAGACGGAGTATAAACATTAATCAACTCCATACTCCCAGAGTGCGAGACGGAGTATAAACATTAATCAACTCCGTACTCCCAGAGTGCGAGACGGAGTATAAACATCTACTTAACTCCGTACTCCCAGAGTGCGAGACGGAGTATAAACATTAATCAACTCCGTACTCCCAGAGTGCGAGATGGAGTATAAACATTAATCAACTCCGTACTCCCAGAGTGCGAGACGGAGTATAAACATCTACTTAACTCCGTACTCCCAGAGTGCGAGACGGAGTATAAACATTAATCAACTCCGTACTCCCAGAGTGCGAGACGGAGTATAAACATTAATCAACTCCATACTCCCAGAGTGCGAGACAGAGTATAAACATTAATCAACTCCGTACTCCCAGAGTGCGAGACGGAGTATAAACATTAATCAACTCCATACTCCCAGAGTGCGAGACGGAGTATAAACATTAATCAACTCCGTACTCCCAGAGTGTGAGACGGAGTATAAACATCTACTTAACTCCGTACTCCCAGAGTGCGAGACGGAGTATAAACATTAATCAACTCCGTACTCCCAGAGTGCGAGATGGAGTATAAACATTAATCAACTCCGTACTCCCAGAGTGCGAGACGGAGTATAAACATCTACTTAACTCCGTACTCCCAGAGTGCGAGATGGAGTATAAACATTAATCAACTCCGTACTCCCAGAGTGCGAGACGGAGTATAAACATTAATCAACTCCATACTCCCAGAGTGCGAGATGGAGTATAAACATTAATCAACTCCGTACTCCCAGAGTGCGAGACGGAGTATAAACATCTACTTAACTCCGTACTCCCAGAGTGCGAGACGGAGTATAAACGTTAATTAACTCCGTACTCCCAGAGTGCGAGACGGAGTATCAACATTAATCAACTCCGTATTCCCAGAGTGCGAGACGGAGTATAAACATCTACTCAACTCCGTACTCCCAGAGTGCGAGACGGAGTATAAACATACATCAACTCCATACTCATCCCCAGAACTGGGGGCAGAACCAAAGCAAAGCATGCTAGTTGAACATTTGTCTAAAAGAAGATTGCAACGAAACGATTGAGAGACGACTGTCAAGCAATCAACTGAACGGAAATATTCAGCATGAAAGACTGCGGTTTTTCAAAGCACGTCATGTTTACACAAGACGTCCTTTGGGGGGCAAATGTTATCCCGCCTTTTGGCAAGGCCGTGACACCAAGAACTTGATTAGAAACCAATGACAGTTCGTCTTGGAGATCGGTTACACAAAGGCTCACTATGGATGTCGATGGATTTTGTCCGAGTCTGGATCGAGCCACGATTAACAAGACATAACAATCAAAGCCAGGGAAGCCAAAGTTTCAAGACGATCTGAGTTCGTATGATCAACTTATGATCGATTCGAACAACCGACCATCCATCCATCAACCTCCACATTTGACTTGGAGACCTAAACTGCTTGGAATGAATATGGCCCGATCATCCACTCCAATCGAGTCATAGAACAAAGTTCGACAAAATACAGATACCCCTCATGAAGCTCAGTGACGCCGGGATCCGTCAAAAGTGGACGTGATTTGATCATCTACACATCAAATCCTACCCTGAACACGAAAGGTTGTTCGAAAGCCCAACTTGAAGTAGCTATGGTAGACTGCGTACTCGCTAACCATCACTGTCAATATATGGACACGACTGCACCTTGGAACATATGCAACTTACTTTGTCTACTCAACAATCTATTATCCTTATTTTCTAGAAGGAGATACGGAGCAAATTGTAAGAGATTTGGCTATCTAACCCAACATGGATGTGATTCAACCATCTGTCATATACCTCCTTCCTTGACTTGATTGGAAGAGCTATAATCACCATGCGGACGAGAATCGATCGTCCATTTTTCAAATTTCGTCCCTCATCCTGGGGGGCAGAATCTCATTCCGTGAGCAAACATGGTTCGATTGTTCATTCAACGACATTAGCCTCGATACAGTAGATGAATACAAATTAAAGAGTGGAAATACGACTGCTCTCAACTTAAACCTCCAAGTCCCCAGAGTGCGGACTGGAGTACTCTAAGTCCCCAGAGCGTGGACTAGAGTATAAACGATTCCAAATCTCCGAATCCCCAGAGCGTGGATCGGAGTACTCTAAGTCCCCAGAGCGCGGACTAGAGTATAAACGATTCCAAATCTCCGAATCCCCAGAGCGCGGATCGGAGTACTCTAAGTCCCCAGAGCGCGGACTAGAGTATAAACGATTCCAAGTCTCCGAATCCCCAGAGCGCGGATCGGAGTACTCTAAGTCCCCAGAGCGCGGACTAGAGTATAAACGATTCCAAATCTCCGAATCCCCAGAGCGCGGATCGGAGTACTCTAAGTCCCCAGAGCGCGGACTAGAGTATAAACGATTCCAAATCTCCGAATCCCCAGAGCGCGGATCGGAGTACTCTAAGTCCCCAGAGCGCGGACTAGAGTATAAACGATTCCAAATCTCTGAATCCCCAGAGCGCGGATCGGAGTACTCTAAGTCCCCAGAGCGCGGACTAGAGTATAAACGATTCCAAATCTCCGAATCCCCAGAGCGCGGATCGGAGTACTCTAAGTCCCCAGAGCGCGGACTAGAGTATAAACGATTCCAAATCTCCGAATCCCCAGAGCGCGGATCGGAGTACTCTAAGTCCCCAGAGCGCGGACTAGAGTATAAACGATTCCAAGTCTCCGAATCCCCAGAGCGCGGATCGGAGTACTCTAAGTCCCCTGAGCGCGGACTAGGGTATAAACGATTCCAAATCTCCGAATCCCTAGAGCGCGGATCGGAGTACTCTAAGTCCCCAGAGCGCGGACTAGGGTATAAACGATTCCAAATCTCCGAATCCCCAGAGCGCGGACCGGAGTACTCTAAGTCCCCAAAGCGCGGACTAGAGTATAAACGATTTTAAAACTCCGAATCCCCGAAGTGCGGAGCGAAGTACTATAATTCCCCGGAGCGCGGACTAGAGTATAAACTATTTCAAGCCTCCAAGTCCCCGGGGCACAGAGTCAGCAAGAAGCCCAAGTACTCAAAAGATGTGGGACGAGAGGTATGCCATGTCCAAAAATGTTTGAATAGCACAAGAATGGACCGGGAGATAATGCAACTCATAAGAACTTGAGTTATGGCTACAATTAGTCAGCAAACCAAATAAAGACAAGAGAATCATTCAAACAAAAAGAAACTAAAACTTTATTCAATAAGTCCAAAATGGGGATACATGATCACTCCTACAAAATTCAGACCTCTTTATACAAACTACAAGTTGTGGAAGATAAAAACAATTACAAAACTTAAGCAGGAAACTTGTTGAACAAGTGCATCGATTATTTCTTCGACTTCTTCTTCTTGTCTTCCTTTGGTGTTTCCGACAACTCCTCTCCCTCACGCTTTTTCTTGGACTTTTTGCTTGCTAGAGAAACGGAGTCAGGAGTAGGAGACGGAACATCTAGTGGTTTGGACCTGCCCGGGAGAATGATTTTCAAAGGTCTGTTACGCGGGTCAGTGAGTTCTAGTATTTCAGATTCAACTTTGACTTTGACCTTTTTCTTCTCCTCGTCGGCGAGATGGTCCTTCATGCTCATCTCTGAAGTATGCTCAGAGGCGCCAGTGATTTCAATTTCATCGCTTCCTTCGGCAGGAGACGAAGTATCAAGTTTGTCATCATCTAGCGCCCCGATCACTTGAGCGTCTGGACCGGGAGTTACTCCCGCGTGAGCGGCATCGCTTGTTTTCTCTGTTTCCTCCTTGGCGTCATCGCTCCTCGGAGTTGGCTCGGCGTCAGAACAACCTACATGAAAATATAAAGAATGGGCGTTAGAGCCAGTAACCGTTGCTGAAAAATGACGGGATCTCTCAACTTCTAGAGAAAGAAGAATTTCCTACCAGGTTCCGGTTGGCTATCGGTGGCGCGTGGGGTTTCACCCTCCAGGATAGGTGATAGCACATGAGCACCGAGCCCGGGGTCTTCGGGGTCATAACCAACATGCTGCTCGAATGGATCAAGTGTCGGTCGACCGACCGATTGAGCGGCAGGTTGACCAGTAGCATGAAGAGCAGTAATATTAACCCCAGACGGGGCAGCTTCATCATTCTTCTCTTTCAGAAGGGGAGAACCTTTGCTGTAAAGTGACAATGCTGCGGATAAATCCGATGGCTCATTCCCCCTAAGGAACTCTTTCACCAAGGCCTCCTCATCAACCTCTTCGGAGCCCGACTCAATCTTCCTGATCCTTATCAAAGTTTCCCAGGCCTCAGCTAGGGACTCAAGGTAGCCGTCGCCCAAGAATGTTAAGTCGCGATGCATAAGGACGCGGGCTCCATATTCAGCAATCAGCGGGTCAAACATGTTTTTGACCTCTTCCCTGCCGGCTTCCGCGGCCACCTCGAGGCGAAAATCAATCTCCTCCGCAGCCTCTCTCTTGCCCTCCTCACGGGCCTCATCCTTCATTTTCTCGACCCCAGCGAGTTCGTCATCGAGCTTCGTCTTCAGAAGTCGGGTAGCAACGATCTCATCGTAGTATCGTTGTGATTCTTCTTGAGCAGCTACCCTATCCTCCTTCTCCTTGGAGAGTGACTCTTTCAGCTCTTTGACTTGGGTGGCGAGCGCGTCCCTTTCCTTTTGGACGGAGTCTTTCTCTAGGGCGAGGGCACCGCTGCGCTGGACTACTTCGTCAAGCTCTTTTTTGTGAGCCGCCTCTAAACGAGTAACTGCCTCAGCAGTATCTTTTGCGCTTTGTTCAGCGGCTTCTAGCTTCGACTTATACGAGGCAAGCTCTTCGTCTTGGAGCTTGATGATTTTCTTATCGCTGCCAGCCTCTAGGTTCAGGCGATCAATCTCGTGTTGACGCTCGACGGACACTTCCGAGATCTTCTCCACCAAGTGCACGAACGCGTCATGTTGAACATAGACGTCGTTGTTGCAGGCGATGGCACTTTGCTTCACGTGCCCAGGAATATGATGGATAGCTGGGAGGAATTTCAAGCCGTCAAAACAGATTTTCGGAAACTTGGCCTTAAGGTCGACCATCTTTTCCGCAACAGTCGGGTCCACTGCAGGAGTAGGAGGAGGAGGCTTTGAGAATTCCGTTCTTTTACGTTGCTCTCGAACTTGCCTCGTACTCGATGAACTGGAGTGTTGTTCTTGAGCAGCATCAGACTGATAACCCTTCTGCGAAGACTTCTCCTTATCCGGCTCAGTTGGAGGAGGAAGATCGCGGGACTGAGAAGATTGAGAATGTGCTTTCTTGCGGTGAGACGACTCGCGAGGACGATTGTCCCTATCTTCATAATCACCTCGGTCCCTGCGTCTGCCTGAACCGGAATCTCGTCCAGAGTGATGGAATATAGAAGACCCCTGAAGGCGATCAAGTCCGTGAGAGCGGCCCATATCACCTGCAAAGAATGGAGATAACAACGAGTTAAGGAGAATTCACGAATTAAAAAGACTTGAAATATATTATGGAATGCGCGTGTGCGTGTGTGTCCTAGTGTTCCCCCCGACGTACCCGTTCGTTTATCTTTGCTAATCGAAGTGTTGTCTCCTTGAGCCGGGAGTTGAACTCCTACATTGCCTCTAGCGGGTGAAGAAAATTTGAGAGCTTCAGGATCATCGAACCCGTAATTAAGTAAATCATCAGGGATGGACAGGTTGGACAGACCCCTCAGAGAACTTTCCAGATGCTGTGAGGAAGCCTCTTTCTCAGGCGGAATAAGTGTGACTTTTGAAGTGCCACCAACTTTCTCCATCTGAACTTTATATTTTAACTTCCTCTTTCCCTTCGAAGGGGAGGACGACGTCTCAATGTCGTGAACTTCGACTGCCGGATTCTGAGCGGGACCCGCATTCTCACCCTTAGTTTCAGGGGCATCATCCTCTTTGCGCTCGCCTTCTTCGTGCGTGTCGGGAGCGCGGCGCGACGATGATCCGGCAAGTTTTTTCCCTTTACCGGACGAAGGTTTGGGAATGGTAACACCTTCTGGAAGGCTGATCCGACGACCAGGGGCTAGCAAGCCAAACCCCGACAGCGATTCATTTGAAATGATAGTCCGGATGTCTCGATCCTCAGCAGGGAGAGCTCTAATGGCTTTAACAGCCTCAGAATATCCTCGGCCTTCTGGACGCGGGTTGATACCTGAAAGGATGAAATGAAGAGTTAGGAAAAGCATGACTCCGATTAAATACAAATAGTGACTCAGCAGAGAGACTTACTGCCTTCAACCCATCTCCTAGCGAAACTAGAAGGGCAGCGCACATAGAACCATTCCTGTTTGTACAGGGCGAATTTGCTACATGCCCCTGTCAAGATCTGGCACTTGTGGTATGGCTCGAGGAACATAAAGGAAGGACTGTCTTTCCGTCTCTTGAACATATAAATGTATCTGATATCACCAGTGGTTGGAGGTCTGGAGAAAACGGCCATGAAAAGTAAGTAAGTCCCATATAGAAATGCATGGTCGTTCGGGTGCAGCTGCGATGGAGCCATGTCTATGTACTGCAGAACATCCCGGAGAAATAAATTGAACGGAGGCACACTGCCCATCCAACACATGAACTTGTTACAGGTAGTGTACCCGACTGGGGGCAGATGAGGACGATCGTGTCTCGAAGGAACTAACACGTCGGCAAAAGGAATCCCATGAATGGAGCATATCCGTCGCAGAGCAGCTTCGTTGATCTTCGAGGCTTGTGAATCGATCGGATTGTCTAGTAGGATGGTTGCCTCCAGAGCATCAGGTGCCAAGTTATGAGCGGGAGAAGTCGACGTGTTAGAAGAATCAGCGGCTCCTTGCCTCGATGACGGCCCAGGCCTGTCGGATATGGTAGCGGAGCTAGATTTTCTCGACATCCCAAATAAATAACTAAGTGCTTGAGAGAACTATACTTAAAAAACGTTGAACGTTAGAATTAGCAACACGAATTTTCCCCCCCACGTGGTGTGTGAACTAGTGCAAGCAATTGTGTACAAGCGATAAGAATCTAACGGTTTTTACAGATATAATAATTAGCTTCGAATCATCGCCTTCGAAGACCGTCATCGCTGACCGTCTCAAAAAGCTTGCCTTGAGGCGATTACAGTTCCAGATTCAGAAAGCATATGATTTATAAAGTGACCGGCCTAAGTGTAGTCTGACATTTATACTGTTCGGCATTGAAATTGTTCGACCTAAGTTACTGTCCGGCATTTGAATGTTGTTCGGCATTGAAATTGTTCGACCTAAGTTCTGTTCGGCATATATGTGTGTTCGGCATGTCTAAGTTCTGTTCGGCATATATGTGTGTTCGGCATGTCTAAGTTCTGTTCGGCATACATGTGTGTTCGGCATGTCTAAGTTCTGTTCGGCATACATGTGTGTTCGGCATGTCTAAGTCCTATTCGGCATGTATGTGTTTGTTCGGCATGTCTAAGTTTTGTTCGGCACGTATGTGTTCGTTCGGCATGTCTAAGTACTGTTCGGCACGACAGTTGTTCGGCGATTATGTCGTTTGGTCTAAATGATATTCGGCGTATGTGTCTGTTCGGCATTAGGGTAGTGTTCGGCCTAAGTTCGTTCGGCTAGAGTAGTGCTCCGCCTTCGATCATAACTCCACCCAGCTCCCTCTCCATTTACGCCGAACGACAGAGACAGATCGCCCGGCGCAGGTTACGCCGTTCGACTCTCCATCTTCCTTTTTTCTACCAATCTTGATCAGCACAAAGGAGCCAGGCTTAACTACCATACACCGTTCGGCGACTCCAAACAAGCGAACCACTTCCACTAGCCACGCATTTACAACTAAGGAAATACCCCGTTTCCATGTGATGAACCTAAAGTGGAAGTAATGCAATTGTGGAAGGAATGATACCTAATTCGACGATCGAAGTTGAGGATGGATTAATTAGACTTTATATCTGATAGGATGGAAAGAGTTGCAAATCTCTAGGAATGATAGAAAGGAAGGCGTAAAAGAAGAATGGTGGAAGGGCGCCTGGTTATATAGAGGGAGGTAGAAGTCGAAGAGGCTATACCCGGTAGAACCGGTCAATACCGGAGTGTTCGGCATCGTAGCGGAGAGACGTTCGGCACGCGAGGTACGTTCGGCTTCGAACGTATCGTTCGGCATCCTAACCTTGTTCGTCTTGCACCTCCTTCGCTAACATTCTCGAGAAGGTACCTCCGATATAATTGTACCAGATTCAAAGCGCATCACGTTCGGCCACGCGATACACTTTGGGGGGCAAGTGTTTCCTGGGGATTTGACCAGGAAACTAGTACTCGGCAACCAGTGCTCGGCATCAGAGAGTACTCGGCATCTAGGAGTGTTCGGCGTAGTACTCGGCATCCAGTGGAACTCGGCGTCAGAGAGTACTCGGCATCTAGGAGTGTTCGGCGAAGTACACAGCATCCATAGTGTCCGACATCCAGTAATGTTCGGCGAAGTACCCAGCAGTGTTCGGCGTCAACTGGCACTCGGCGTCAACCAATGCTCGGCATCAAGACTGCTCGGCATACAAGAGTGCTCGGCATCAAGACTGCTCGGCATCAAGACTGCTCGGCATACGAGACTGCTCGGCATATGAGAGCACTCGACATCAAGGAGAACTCGGCAGCATCTGTGGTTCGGCATACAGGAGTACTCGGCGTAGTACCCGATAGCATCAGAAGTACTCGGCACAAGAGTACTCGGCGTCTAGAAGAGCGTTCGGCTTCGACTGACTAACACCCTACACTTCCCAAACATCAAACCACATCGTTCGGCACAGAAAGGACTGCTCGGCATCAGAGCGTTCGGCAAACCTTGCTCGGCATACAGCGACCACTGTACTCGGGCTGGAGCGTTCGGCCATCAGCCCACTTGGGAAGTCCAGCCCATCTTTGCCTATAAATAGAGGGGCAGGGTCACAGTGAGAGGGATCCTTTTTTAGAGAGAGAATACTGGGGAGACTCTGCCATTTTCAAGACTCATCTTCTCTACTTAAACAACTTCACTCAAGCATTTGATTCACGAATTGTATTTGTAATCAACTATAAAGGAAATCAATAAAGTTGAACAAAGTGGATGTAGGCAATTACGCTGAACGACTATAAATTTGGTGTTCTTACTTTCTGCATTTAAATTAGCATTGTCTTCTCTGTTTAATTTACTTTCATCACTTATATCTCTACACAATCTTTCTGAACGAGGTTAGTGACCAATTTTGGCGCTAACAGAAATGATATGTCCCAAAAATTTCACACGAGATTGCCAAAAGTGGCATTTAGAAAATTTTGCTTTTAATTGGTTGCTCCTAAGAGTTTCCAACACAATCCGAAGATGATTTTCATGCTCTTCCTCGGTTTTAGAATAAATAAGAATGTCATCTATAAAGATGAGAACAAATCGATCGAGGAAGTCTTTGAAAACTCGATTCATAAGGTCGACGAAATAAGCCGGAGCATTCGTCAAGCCAAATGGCATAACAAGCCATTCATAAGATCCATAACGAGTACGGAACGATGTCAAAGGAATGCTATCCTCTGCAATACGGAGCTGATGAAAACCAGTTGCTAAGTCTAACTGTGAAAAGACTTTAGCACCACTAAGCTGATTGAATAAATCATCAATTCGAGGCAAGGGATATTTATTCTTGATCGTGAGATCGTTAAGCTTGCGGTAGTCAACGCAAAGCCTAAGTGTACCATCAGATTTCTTCACGAAAATAGCCGAAGCTCCCCATGGAGAGGAACTAGATTGAATAAATTGCTTCGCTTCCAATTCGGATAATTGTTTGCGCATCACCTCATTTTCTTTATTGGACATACGATAAGGAGGACGAGTAATAGGTAGAGCTCCAGGGACTAGATTACTTCGAAACTCAATTGCTCGCTTAGGTGGTAATCCTAGAACGAGCTCAAATATGTCGGGAAATTCACAAACAATGTGAATGAGATAAATAACATCTTCCTCATCATCATTATCGTCGTCATGAGGATTGAGAGAATATAAGGACGCTTTCAAATTGGAATCCGAATCTTTCATAACAAGTGAAATCTGCTTAACATATTGAGGATGCCGAAGATATATAGTCCATTCAGGACATAGAATATGGGCTTCATAACGGTTAAGCCAATCCATTCCCAAAATCATTCTGAAACCAAGGTAACGCATAACATGCAAATCGGCACGGAAAGAGTAATCACATAAAATAATTTCGACATCTTTACATAATAAACTGAGTGTTGCGGATCCACCGACCGGATTCACAATTCTCAAAGAAGTCATCAAGCCAATAACATTTAAAGACAAAGCATCAACAAGTTCTTTTGATATAAAAGAGTGAGATGCACCCGTATCAAAAAGAACTCGAATAGGAAGATCACGAAATATAATAATGCCATCAAGGATAGAATGAGAAATACCTTGACCACGAGAAGTGTAAGTAGGGGCTTGTACAACGTTTAGCTTGCCCTCCTTCTTGCCTTGAAGTTTGGGACACGAAGATAAGGTATGACCCGAACTCTTGCAATAGCGGCAAGAAAGAGACTTCGGGCACTTGTTTGCATAGTGGTCCTTAGAACCACAATTGTAACATTCTCCGCGACTAGGGTTAGGAGTATTTGCTACCGGTGTTTCTTGCTTTCCCTTCTTGTTGGGATTAGGCTTGAATTTAAAAGGTCTCTTCTTGTTGATGTTTGGTTTGACCTCAGCATCGCTATCTTTATCAGCCTCTTCGAGATGAAGAGTAATATCAACAAGCTGATCAAAAGAAACTTCTAATTTCAGAAGTAATGGCTTTTTGAGGCTCTTGTTCAAGCCATAAACGAATCTCTGGTTTTTCTTCAATGGGGTATTAATGTATTCAACCCCATATTTTGAGAGAGATTCGAAAGCAGCGACGTAGTCGGTCACGGAAGATTCACCTTGAACAAGGTCAATGAAGCGTCGAGATAGAGATACTTTTTCAGCTTCTGGCACAAATTTTAATTCGAACCTTTCCCGGAATTGCTCCCAAGTAAGGTCCGCTTTAATAATTTGGGAGATCAAAAGCTCGAACCAGTCCAATGATCTTTCTTGGAGCATACTAGAAGCCACTTGGACTCGATGAAGATCAATAAGATTCATGCGAGAAAAGATGCGGTCGCATGTTCGAAGCCAAGCCTGAACTTCTATAACGCTCTCGAAACCTTTGAATGGCTTTCCACCCAAATTGGTGTAATCACTGCACAACCGTGCAAACCCAGATTTAGGATGTGCGGGCTCAGGAATAGGTCCGACAGCTTGAGCATTTCTTACAAGATCAAGAAGTTGCTGAGCAGACATAAATACTCCATCCTGGGGAGTGGCACTAGATTGACCGGCGCTGGGACGGCCAGGTCTAACCATTTCTTTTCTTTAAGAAAGAAAGAAAAGAGAATAAGGTTAATCTCAGAATGAATATCAAACAAACTTGATTGGTAAAACAAGGCATCCTAAAAAGAAATAGGATAGAACGGTACGAAGACTCGAATTAAATCCTATGGCACGATTCCTAAGAAGGACTTAGGACAATGATCCTTGCTAGATTATTCTATATTGTTCCGAAGTTTGGCTCTGATACCAAGCTGTGACGCCCCACCTCTATGCTCACACTAGCCAAGGATACTACGGAGTAATGCCGTCAACTAGCGCGAAGAATAAGGCTGTTGAGGAGCGACCATCTGTGCAATTGCCTTGTGCGAGTACCGATATGTCAGATAGTATAACATGCATTTCATTTCAAGAGGAAATTCGACAAACCGATACAAACTCAAAGCTACCACACAGTGGCTAAGTGGTCCTTCAGAAACAAATATAGAAATAAGCATAACATAAATCAGTCACAGATGTTCATATCTCAATGGCAGAAACATATATGAATATAACACATAAAAGTGTTGCATCAGAGTAGTGGTCAAATAAGATCCACAATATCACAAAAGAATAGATACAAGTGCTAGACAAAAGAATAATTATACATCAAGGAGTCTCTATCTCTAATGTATAATAACAAAACTACAGAACTGTGTAGTTAGACAAAAGTCAGAAGATGATCCCAGATAAGGAGTCAAGCAGAAGCACTTGTAACATCTCGGTCTGACCCGAGTATTATTTAATAAGAAAATAATAAACGGATCAGTCTAGCTATAATTATCATTAAAGAAATGAGATATAAGTAGAGATATAAATAAAACGTATGATAACAATAATGTCATACCAGGACAAGTATGATTTAAACAACAACAAACCATACAATACCTCAAAGAATCTCAAAGCACCAAAAAGAATATCATATTCTTAATTTTATTCACCAAACTACAAGTATTGACAAACATATTAATGCCAATCGCAAAAGTTGGTGAAACACAAATTCTAGAAATCCAGAAATCACAAAAAGGGGGAGGCCTATCACAAATGGGAGCATGAAAACTCACCAACACGTGTATCACAAACGGAACGCTATTCCATGGTCGCTAACCATAAATTTTGAGCTGAAGCTCCACAAACGGTCCGAAGACCACAGGTTGCTACCCCGCCAAATTAAACTGAAGTTCCACAAAATGGAGATTGTAATCCCCATACAAACAAATAGACATCGCACATCGCTAGTCTAAATCACAAAGTGATCATCATCGATCAATAAAAAGTGTCGATTACACTAAGCTAGTAAATATATGAGTTTAGCTTCATGTCCCATAACCACTAGCTTAACTTAAATATCTACGAACAAATTGTAGATTCCCACTCGAAAATTGTCATAAGAGTTCAATCGAACAAGTCCAAGAATTAACCGACGAAGTAAACGCAAGCGTTTCATACCACTTGTTTTGCTAAGCCGTTTAATTAGATTTTCTCATACGAGTGAGGTAAAGGTTTGTATATAATAATAGATTAAAAAACGGTTTTATAAGAGAGCTTTGTATTAAAAATAGAGTTGAAATCATCTTTGTAAAAGAATTTGAATATTTACTACTAGTATAGAAACCTTTGTATTTAGAAGTGACAAATCACAAAATGATTGTAGAAACAATCAATCACAAAAATCCACATTCGAAGACGTGAATTAAATCCAAATAAATCGATACCAATTCCATTAAAATGGACATTCTCAAAAATCCCGAAAAAGAAGTCATCAAAGGCAATAACAAATGATAACAATAAATCGGATAGTCACGAATCGATAAAAGTTGGATTCTCAAGCTAATTAGGCAAAATAGGCAAAATGAAGCAGGTCAGTCGACTGGCCTTCTGCAATCAGTCGACTGAACCAGAACCCGAGAGTTTTCAGACCCTGCAGTCAGTCGACTGACTGCAGGGGGCCAGTCGACTGGCTGTAGCTGAAATTGTTTTTCAGCCTATCAAATGGAGGAGCAAACTCTCACCATTTGCACCCGGTCGAGCAATGGACTTTAGGGGCTTTTTCCAATCGACAATCCAGCCCTATAGGCTCTTCGGTTCACCACCAAAAACATGTTCACAAATCAAAGCAAGGATTTTCAAAGTTTTGACTTAAAAACACCAAAAACTGAAATGTTCACCAAATCAATTCAAACCAAAAGCAATTGAACATGAATAAGCGTTAGGAATTCATACCTAACATCAATGATAGAAATAGACAAAGATGTGAGTTCAAAAACTCACCTTTAAACCCAAAAACGATGAAGGAGGAGCTTGAAAGCACAAAGGAGATCAACTACTCTTCAATTTCAACTCTAGAAGCTTGAATCTAAGCTCAAAAGAAGAACATTTCCTAAGTTAGGTTTAGGAAATTTCTGAAATTAAAGAGAGAATGAGTTGGAGAAGATGAAGAGAATGCTTACCTTAGCTTCTCTTTGAATTTGGAGCAAGAATTTGGTTTTGCAAATGAAAACTAGGGCTTGGAGTTTCTAATTTCTCATTCCTCTCCCCATTTTCAGTTTTGCTTGAGTGTTCAAGAAAATAGAAATGAAGTGAAGAGGAGAGGAGAGGGCTGAACTAGGTTATAGAGTGAGTTGGGGTGAAACCCAAACCCAAAGCCCAATAGAAAATGTCAAAATTCAACTTACTCCAAACATATCGATGTTTATACTCAAAAAAGTCGCAAACGCCGTTTTGGACTCAATGGAAGTGGTCTCGAGTCCCAATTCGACTGTTTACAAAAAGTAGCTTTTCGGACTTTAATCTGATTAACGATTCTACATTTAAATAAAATATTTAAATATACAATCATAAAATATGCGGGTTGTTACAGTTGGCCTAGTTAAGGACACCCGCGATTAATATAAGGCTATCCATCTTCATCTTTTGTAATTTAATTATCATATCTTCCTACCGAGTCTGTTTCGTGATTGAGTTCTCTTCGATTAGGACTCTTCTAATTTTGAATACCATATGGCTTTTCATATAGCGAAATTGATTTTGGATTTTTTTATATTCTTGTATAAGACGGACTTTATATAAGTATAAGATGATTTTCAAAAATTGTTGATTTTGGAAGGTATTCGATCTGAAGAGATAAATCTTATATATAACGGAATTTATATAAGAATGATTTGATATATTCGAATTTATTGATTTTGGAAAGTAATTTATCTGAAAATGAAATCTTATATATAATGGAATTTATATAAGTTTGATATTTGAAGCTATGATTTGAAAGGGTACTATATATGGTATATTATATTTTGAAGTAAGAGGTATGGGGAAGTACCCTCCGCGAAGAAGTATAGTATGATATTCTTCGACCCAGATGGACTTGGGGAATCCAGGAATGGATTCGACCGATAAAACCTAATGGACTTGGGTGAATTCAGAAATGGATTCGGACTGATATGGTTGTCCGGACTTAAACTCATGAGTTCCTCGATTTTTTTCCAGGGTAGATGGTTCTTTAGTTTACCCAATGGAGGCACTTTCGATCCTGGGATCTGTTGTTTATGGGTCTTTCGGGAAGGGAGTGCATCCATCACGTAAATCATTGAATCAGCAGCGTACCACTGCAGCAGGGGTCGATGGTCCCTTGTTTACGAAATGGCTACGATATTTTTCTAGAATCTGGAAGGTGGAAGGATCTTCTGGAAAGTTTTGTGCCCATTGCGTAAATACTAGATCAGCAGCGGGCCACTACCATTGTATCATCATTGTTTGACATTAGATTTTGAGCAGTACTTCTCATACCTATTTTTAAGTATTTTTCACTGGGTGTTGAACACAGGTCTACTAAGTACTTGGAGATTTCTAGTCTTACGCCTAATCAACGTACGACCAGAGTCTGCAAGAACGAGGATAAACCTGTTAAGACATCGAGTTATAAATGTATTTTGATAAAGTATTATATAAAGGAAATTTTGATCATTTTTTTTCTCTTTCTAAATAATTTAATGTTTATAATATTGTTTATTTATATACTACATGGTTTAATAGTAAATTATTAGTGGTGTAAATATTTTAGAAGTTATTAATTAAATAAAACATATTTAAAGTAAATAATTATTGATTTATTAATAATGTTTGAAAGGTATCTTGAGATAAAATTAATAAATTTATGAATTATGGATTTAATGTTTTCAATAGCTTCTTTGTAAATATAAGTAATGATGTAAATAATTGTTTTCAAATAGTTTACATATATTTATAAAGGTGTTATTTAAATATTTAAATGGTATTTATAAATGAAGCTTTCAAATGAATATGTCAAGTAAAATTTATATAAGTTTCTTTGAATGTATAATTTAAAGATATTATATAAATGGAAAAAAATTTGATTTGCGAAGTTTATTTATAGTAATATACTTGACAAATAAAATTTGAATCTCTATTTTGGAAGTTTAGTGTGGAATATTTACTTGATTTCGAAGTACTAATTGTAAATTTATTGGTTTATTTACTGTTTGAAATTTTGTATTAAACCATAATAAATGTTTTCCATGATTTGAATATTCATTTTAAACAAGTGTGCAAAATTAATTATGAAGATATTAAATTTTATACTTTG
Source organism: Allium fistulosum (assembly GCA_030737815.1). Classification (NCBI taxonomy): domain Eukaryota; kingdom Viridiplantae; phylum Streptophyta; class Magnoliopsida; order Asparagales; family Amaryllidaceae; genus Allium; species Allium fistulosum. The sequence goes on along the minus strand of CM060902.1, from coordinate 788,153,435 downwards.
ATTTAGAATTTAATGTAAGATTTGAAGTATACTATTAGTTCCAGTTTAATAATCTTGAGTTTATACTCATTTTATAAATAACGAGTCTAATAAATTATCGGATTTAAGGAACTTTATTTTAAAGCTTATTATAATGTTTTGATATAAATTTCTAACATTGTTTTAGACTTTTGAAAAAATCTTTGCATAATGCTCTGAGGATGTTTTAAATATATCTTATATTTTTTTTACTAAGTGAATGGAAATCAATTTAAAACTAAATGTAATTTTATGATCTAAATTGACAGTTTGAACTAACAAATTTGAATTGAATGACTATTTATTAATTTAATAAAATGGATTAAACTAAATTGTTGAATATAAATTAAAATAATTGAAATTTATATGGTTTTAAATTAATTGTTTCTCTTGTCCTTCAATCTATTTTTCTTTCTGGTTGTTCTATTCTTCTACCTCCTTCCTTTTCGGGGACGAAAAGTTTTGAGTGAGGGAGAGTGTAACGACCCGTAAATTTTTATTAATTTCATTAACGTAATTAACTGAATTTTGTGAAATTTTAAATAATAAAATTTTGAATTGAAGATTTGATATTTGGAATACGTCTTCTCAAACATAGCAAATAGTAATTTTTCATCAAAAAATATGGAAGTTTATTTTTTTTGTGTAATTTTATTTAAATTCAAATCAGTTAATATTTGATGATAATAAAATATTTTCCACACCTGAATATTTTTATATAATAAATTTGTAAATCATCTTCTAAGTGAGACGTCATATTTCGTTTCTCCAAATTTGGATTGCTATTGCTCCGTTTTTCTTATTTTGGCGTTTTAGCAGCATTTCCGGTACCAATTATCGACATTTGACCAGATGATCGTACCACTAATATCTGTATACCGTTTTGATCGTCTCGTCTTGCTGATCTCTACGGTATATTTAATTTTGTGTTTTGAACTTCGGTTCACAGTAGAATCCGCGAAAACGATAACCGTATCGGTACCAGTTTTGTGACTTTTGGTTTCTAGATGACCTTTCGTTAATCCAATTGTGTAACTGATTGGTCACCGTTCTTTTATATTCTCAATTTTTTTAACCTTTGCTATTCCACCTTTTTACTTACATTGCTATTTCATCTTTTATTTTATCGGTTGGTTCATATCCTTGTTCTCCCTGCTTTTCTTCTCTGTTCAACCTTCCTCTTATATATTTATGTTCCTACCCATCTTCTATCTTCTTGAACTTGCCGAGCCTCCTCAAACCCATGCTCCACCCTCAACAAACCCAAAGCCTCCGCCTCCTCCTTTCCTTCTCAAGTGAACCCAAGCACAGCCGAAGGCTGACACTCCATCCCTCTTCCCCTGTGCCGAAGTGATCCTCCCGTGTCTTCTTCCAGCTCGTCTCCACCATGGCAGTACCCTCTCCACGGAGGCCGACTCGTCCTCCCTCCACCTCACCAAGGCTATTGTATGTATCGGTATGATATATATAACTTTATTTATATTTGAGTACGCATATATTTTGATCTGAGTGTAATATTTGTGAGAGGTATATATCATATTTTGGGGAGTATTATATATACTATTGTATTCATTAGTTTTGTCTATATATATATATACTATATTTCGATATTGGATATTTGTGAAGAGGTATATTTATGTGTTTGTAAACTATAGATCTGAGTTATATTTTAGCCTATATGTATATATGAGTTGGGTATTTCAGTATATATATATATATATATATATATTGTAAGTAGTTATATATATTTAGTTCATTCTCTAGTATATATAGGTTATAGTAGTACTGTGTGGGTAAAATAGGTTTGTATATATTAGTTTTCAGTGTTCGGATTTTTTTTTAAGTTCATAGAAAAGTATATATATTAGTATATATTACATAACAGTTTGTTTATAGTTAAGTATATATATAGCAGTTTCGATTTTTATCTCGAATATTTAGTTATAATATATATATATGTTGTGTGTGTGTGTGTGTATATATATATATATATTGAGTTTTACATATATAATAGGTTACATAGGTTTGTACACAGAACACGTCTGTAAGTATTGTATATGACAGTTGTGGATATTTTAAGTATAGGGTTTTACAGAGATAGTTTTCCTTGTTATTGTTTATGTTATATATATATATAAATATATATATATATATATTATTTTTATATAAAGCTATTTATATGTATGAGACCATACGAAATTGTTGTTTGCATATACGAGTTTTATAAGTCTATACCTATTTTGTGGTGTCATATATGTTTTATTCTGTTCCTGTAAGTCTATTTCATATATAAGGTTATAGTAAAATGTATAATTTTTGTATAAGTCTACTATGTATATATGTATATAGTCTGAAATGTTATATTTGTTTATATAAATAATATATTAACTATGTATTGCAGTATATATATATATACATATATATATATATATTAATTTCAGAGATAGGTTTGCATATGTATTTCTGGTAAATTCTGAAAGTGATATTTGTTTATTTAAGAACTACTTTCTAAACAGTATGATATATATATATATATAATTTAAAAAGTGTAAAATGTATGTGAATTGTATGTATGTTTATATATGTTATATATTTTGTTTTTGAAAGAAGTATGTGTAAACCTGTAGTTATAAAAGTTGTTGTTTAAATTTATATATAAAGGTTTATACTGTCAACTTGCAAATGTTAATTTGTATTTCAGATTAATATTATAAAGCTTTTTGTTTATAGTTTTACAGTTTGTTGTTTATAGTTTTAATCTTACCAAAGTTTTTTATTAGTTTTAAAATGCAAACAGATTTATATTAAATATGTGTTTCAAATTTTATATTGATTTTTGAGAAAAATATAATGTATATTTTGTTTCCATTTTTCCCATTAGTTTTGACTTGTTTTCATCGATCCTAAATTTTCAGCCTTGTTTCTTAGATCTTGAATCCATCATGCTTTGCTAGGGGTTTCCATTTGGATTGGTCGATCGTCAAGCTCGTAATCCAAAATCGTGGTTTATTGTGTTATCTACCTTCTCTCTAGCCTCGAAAGGAGAGAAATCACTCATGATTAACGTTCTTATATTTATTAAATTTGATTTCAATTGAAACGACAATTGAAATATGTTGTTGTTAGTTATTTACATTACTATATATTTGTATATGTTCACCTGTGACATCTGACACCATTATCTGTTATTTATATTGATGATATATGCCTGTTATATTATTATCATATCTGTTATCCCTCTGCAAGTTCCTTGTTAGCTTAGAATTTCCTATGGGTTGAAATGATACATACTCGAACGATCTGTAGAATAGGAGAAAATCGTTATGGGTTGAAATGATAAACCCAAGCAATTTTCATTGAATTGAATTTGGGATTCCGGGTTGAAATGATATATACCCGTATATATATTTAAATTGCGGGTTTAAATGATAAATATCCATATCACTTGACCATAGGATAGAAATTTTATACCAACACCGTTGGTCTATATATAAATATTTTGAAAATGATTTCTATGGTTTTGAAAAGAAATATATGGTTTAATAAATATTGATTTTTAAGATATTATATAATGTATTTTATAATGGTTTAAATTTTAGATTTTAAATTATATGTTTTTTTTAGAATTTTAAAATTTAAAGTTAGTTTCGAAATTATAAATATTAAGATTTATTTACAATTTTACTATCTTAAGATATGTATAAATTAGTTCAAAAATAAAATAAGTTTAATAATAAAGTTTGATATAATTAAAATATAATATGTTTAAGTATTTATTTAAAATTATATTTAAAAATAGATTTTTAATGCTATTTATAAATTAAGGTTGGAAAGATAAATAGATATTGATTTGAAATTTATTTGCTAAGAATTTTAATTAATAAAAAAATCAATTTGAAACTCATTGAATTTGAGATTTGGAAATATGATTTTATAACTTGATTTGGTTTAAGGTGATTAAAAGAATATTTCAAGATTAAACAAATTGAAGGAAATATGAAGTTCATTGTAATTTGGGGTGTTATTTAAATGATTTTGGATTTATTAAGTGAATATTTCAAAACTAAATAATAACGAAGTTAAAATATAATATATATATATATGAAATTATCAAATTTAGTTTTGAAAATGTTGAATATTAAAGCTTTGAAATATATTGAAATTGAAATGGTTTATTTTGTGGCTCAATTTGTATTTGAAATCGATATAATTTGAAATGGTTTATTTAGGAACTGAATTGAATTGAATTGATGAATTGAGATTTAAATAAAATTTGAATTTTGGAATTCGAGTTGATTTGAATCGATTTGTGAAATTTGAGGAAATTATTTTATTATATGAAGTATTTAATATATATATATATATATATGAGTAATTTACCTTATAAATTATTTTAATATAGATCATTTTTTTATACAAACTATTTTAATATAAACTATTTTATTTTATAAACTATTTTATTATATATACTATTATTAATATCTAAACTGTTCAAGTGAAGGGTTATGATTTCAAAGTTATAAATTTCAAACTTATGTTTTTAAAGTGTTATGATTTCCAAAGTATTGTAAATTCTAAGTTTAAAATGTCGAAACTGTTATAACTTTGAAAGTGTTATTGATTTGGAAATAGATAAATTTGAAGTGAAGAATGATATTGTTTTGATATGGTTTTGAAATGGATATGATCTTTTGGTTTGAAGTATAAATTATTTTAGAATGACCATGGTGTTTTAATGATGTTTGGTTGTTGATAGCGTATATTACTTCATAACAGATAGTTCCACAGATCCTTAGAGGATGGGTATCCCAAACATCCTTTAAGTTACCTGTATTTAAGTTACTTGTATTTCAGTTGATATTTCACTTGAGTTGGATTTATTGGTATAAGAATTTTAACCCTGACTCGAGTGTTTTGTGTTTTGCTTTACGCTCGGGTCAGACTGAGTGTCACAGCATTTGAGACTCACCTTTGGAGTTGGAGCTTCGTTTGGAGATCCAACTATCGATTCATCTTTCAGATATTCAGTTAATTCTAGTGATGTATTCAGATTTGTTATTTGACTATTGTATCGAGACTCCTGTGTATTCGAGACTTCTGTTGTATCTTGTTTAACTCTGATATATATATATATATAGTAGCTTCATGAACTACTATTCATCTGTTTCCGCTGCTTATTATTATATTACTCTGTGTCTGTGATTCTGTGATTATTTTATTTACTGTATATGCTGAAATTTACCAAATATAAATTAACAATCTGATATTTTGAGAAATTCAAGTCCGACATGTGTGGATGTGAATGGTTGAAAATATCGGGATGTTACAGAAATAGCACAAGATACGCTTTCATTTATAGTAAAAAATTTATTGCTAGTACTAGATTTCGAGTAAATTCTAAATCCAATTTTATAGAAATTCAAATACTGCTATGACCAATAATGTTTATAATATCTCTAGAAGTACAAAATCATTGACGGGAAATATGAATAAAAATTGTCTAAGTATTTGGGTTCTTGTTAATTGGAAAAATAGAGAAAAATACATTGATGATTATTTTGATATTGAAGTTAATAATGAAAACTATATTTATAAAGGTTCAACCACATCCAAATGGGTATGGTTTCCCAAGACCTAACCCCCCGGACCCTAACATAGTAAGTGGATACCAAAAATGATTATTATTTATTGCAGGTACTTGGAGAAACAAAAGGGAAAGGATAAATTTTGGAATTTTAAAAGGATGTTCCATACATTTAATAGAATTACGTGCTTACAATAAAATATGGATTTCAGCAAATACGGTAAAATATATTTTATTTTTTCCATAATTAGTATTTGGTTTATCCCGCTATTTATAAGATATTTTATAAAATCTATTATATTTCCTCATTCTTTTTTATAATTACAAAGGGGGAGAAATTCATATGCATATTGATAGAGGGAGATATTATACTTAGAGGGAGATGTTATACTTAGGGGGAGCTTTAAACATATTAATATTATATTGTATTGGTTATAAATATTTAATAATAAAAAATTCTATGCAAAAATCTTTGACCAGGAAGTAAAATAGTCACCCAGGCTCAGGAACAATCGACTGATTCAAGCCATCTAGTCGATTGAACATTCAATCTTTAGTGTTTTAATATACGAAGGTCAGTCGACTGACCTAGCAAATTCAGTCGACTGAAATAGCCCATTTTCCAGGCAAATAGACGCGGGTTAGTTTCCTGTAATTTTCAATAGACTGAATTATAATTTCAGTCGACTGAAAATTCATATCACCTAACATTTTCCATATTTCAGTCGACTGAACAACAAATTTCAGTCGACTGAATTACCCATTTTCTAGGCAAAATATTTCGTGATCAAAAACCTGTAAAATTCAATCGACTTTCCTCCTTCATCCAGTCGACGGAATTGCTATTCTCTTATTTTCCAAAAGATTTTTACACAATTACCAATACACCTTTTTATCTCTATAAATACATCATCTTTTCAAATAAAACTCTACCTCTCTTCAGCAAAAGAAACCATAGCCCTCAAATTTTCAAATCAATTTTACTACTTCATCTTTCAACTAATTTCCATGGCTCCAAGATCAAAACATCCTCGTCAATCAACCGCCGGACCTTCGGAAAGCCAAATAAGGTCTTGGCTATACGATCAAATAGCCGTTACTCGATTCCAATCAATACATAGCTCCAGAATTTTTGATGGCTCCTTCATCAACTATCCAGATTTCAACGCTAACGGAATTCGAGAAACAGCGGAGGCGAGTGGTCTCAAAAACTTGATAGGTATTGATGCTAACAATGTCAAGATCTATCCTTTACTTGTCAAGCTTTTCTTCGCCGGTATGGACTTGGATCATCAAAATCCAAGGAACAAAGATGACTGCATATGGACTCTAGTATGTGGTGTTCCAATTTATCTTCATCTCCAAAGACTCGGATTCATTCTTCGCTGTCCATCCGAAGGCCTCGACATCAACGATGTAGAAGTCAACATGGATGAAAGGAATAAGGTCTCTTATCAGTTCCTTTTCGATGATATGACCGTGCTAAAATCCGCCGCCTTACGACCAAAGGCATGAATCCTTCATCATGCTCTCATTCGTTCAATCCAACCTCGTACCGGAAGCTACGAGAAAGTATATAAGCGCGACTACCAAGCGCTTTATGCCATCTATTCCTCCCAACATATCAATTGGGCCAAGTCGTACTTGATGAGTTCCTCACCGTTTGTCACAAGAGGAGCTTCAAGACGATGTACTATGGAGCATACATCATACGGATTCTCCAAAACTTTGGTGTCCAAATTCCAGATGCTGACTTCATCACCGTCGGCGAGCTTAATTCCAAGACACTAAGTCTAATGGGCTTACCAAAATGCCCACAATCATAAGATATCATTAGCTTCCATCAATGGGCGACTAATAGAGCTCAAGGAATCCCGCAACCCTGTGTTCCTCACATTAGCTCCTCCTCCTCCCAACCTTCCCGACAAGCTGAGGAAGAAGAAGGCGACGAGATAGTTGAGCTCCATGGTGATTTTCCTCCCAAAGATGGACTTATCACCCTCTCTAGGAATCAACGAAAGCTTAATCAACGTTTGGTCAACGTTGAACATATCGTCGCCAAAACCAATAAGAAGCTCAATTCTTTCAAGGGCTTCTTGAATAAGATTTGGAAAAAAATTTCATCCACCGGCTCAACCTCCACTAGTGTAGCCGAGAATCCTCATGCTCCTTTGTCATGGACCACTTCCGAAGAGGAAGAAGAGGAAGAGGAAGAATCTGAAAGTGGTGAAATGTAGTTTTCTTGTATTCTTATCTATGTATGTTTTCCTTTTTCTTTGTTTTTGGTTCTTTGTTTTAGCTTTTTGTACCCATGAACAATTATTTTGCTTCAATGATATGTTGTTCTTATTTATCATCTATAATTGCTATACTTCAAGTTCTCAATTGTCTTGCAATTATTCATATGCTTGTTTTATTTAACAATATTCATTTGCACTATATTGGTTATACATCTTAAATTCCTTTTTGTCGATGACAAAGGTGGAGAAATATGAAGATAAAAAAAGATAGCTCATTAATTCAGGGGGAGTTTTATTGTTTTTTTATAAATTTTAATTTCTTGAACTTACATAGGTGGCATCATAAAAATGGAGGAGAATGTTAGAACCTAGTATTTTGACGTTTTTATTGTGACAACTATATAAGTATATATTATATGAACTAACCAAAATTGCAAGAAAAGATACTATTTTAATCGACAATAGATTGACGACCAAAAGATTTCGAAGACAAGTTTCAACATTTAAATTTGGTTTGTCTATAGTCTAGTTAGTAGTCAACATTTGTTAAAATCTCTCCTCAGTGGTATACACACACACAAGCTTTTAAAACTTACTCAAATTAATTTATATAAACTTGGTTTTAATTATATAAATTTATAAAATAAACTTGCATTTAAAACTAAGTTTAAAAGGCTTACAGTGATAGTTTCAGTCGACTGAACTGGGATATCTAGTCGACTGAAACGTGCACACATGCACATGAATGTTTGAACATTCAGTCGACTAAACACCCCGGTTCAGTCGACTGAATGAAGTGTCTTTTCAATATATTTTTAAATTTCAAATTCGTTTGAATTTTCAGTCTACTTAATTCATATTTTCAGTCGACTGAATATTCATAACGACTATTTTTCTGAACAGTCACCACTTTTCAACAAACAGAAACATCCGTTAATTCGACAGTTGTTTCTGTATCTATTGGCTGAATTTTTTCACTAATGGTTACAACTATTTAACACTATAAATAACCTTGATTTTAGTTTGCAAAATACAACATTATTCTTTGATTCTAATCTATATTCTTGCAAACTATTTTCTACAATTTGATTTCATAAACGCTCTCAAATCACTTGCACATTCAAGCACAAATTTATTTGTGATTAAAATTGCTTCCAATCTTCACGTACTACACTATATACCGCAAAGGAGAAGATTATAGAAAGGGTGTACTCTAAAGACTCATCTGTGCTATCTAAAGAGCACATTCAGTCAAGAAAACTTTCTTTATTGTAGAAGTCATGTTCGGTTGCTCAGGTGGTAGAAGTCCTATTAGGTTGTCTAGGCGGTAGAAGTCTTGTTCGGTTGCTCAGGTGGTTAATACCTGTTCCTCCAGGTTAAGTGAGGGTTGCTAGTTAAATTCCATAAGGAGTCTGGGATAGGACGTAGAATAGGAGTTCGAAGCAGTATAAAAATCCCTGGTGTCATTTACTTTACTATTTACTTTCTATACCACTGCATTTACATTGTTTACAACTATTGGCCATCTTTGATCCTATGCATAGCGACTTTAGATTATATTCCATATTACGATCCGTAGTTGCGCTTTCCAACACAATATAAAACATTTTATAACACTAACTAGTACGCGCTCTCATACACACACACACACTCAAACAAGTTCATTCTAGGGTATTACTACCCTATCTCTAATGAGTCAAACCCCACAAAGCTAAGGTTGTCGTTAAATCAAAGCTCTAATACCAACTGTGACGACCCGCATTTCGGAAGGTTTAAATCGACAATAATCCACACATGTCCAACTCAAACAATCTGGAATACAGATAATCAATGGGGTTAATTAAGAAAAATAAGAAAAGAAGAAAACAAACACAGAATCTCGCAGCGAAATGACAAAATATAATAATCAAGTAAACAGTTCATGAAGTTGTTTATACTATACATTTAATTTAAATTTTACAACAATCTATAAAAGTTATATATACAACAGTACAATAGAATAATGCAGCAGAACAACATGATGCAAGGAAATGATACTTGTAATAATACACCAATCTTCGTCTTCGTCCTCCAGAAAAATAATCTTCAATGCGCTGAAATTTCAGGGCTGACCCGAGCATAAAGTAAAACAATACACTCGAGTCAGAACTACAATATTCTTATGTGAGTCAAATCAATATCATATATAACAGAAGTGTAATGGCGTCAGAGATGTTTACGGGGTTTTACGTCTCTTATCTAGTTATAACGTGCATGCAATAACTTAAGAGATGTTACGGGATTTTCCATCTCATAAGGATCCGTTAAAATATCTATATATAGTAGAACACGCTATATATGTAATGTCTAATTAGTAAAATAAATATTTTTCTTAGCGTTAAGGCTTTACATTAATCCCCCCTTAATGCGTTTTTAAGCATTGTCATACAGTTTGCATATAACACAACTAGTAAAACGTTGGTAGATAGGGATGCGCCATGATACGACAACACTAAACCAAGATCGTAGTTGTCTCGCATAAGGATGAAAGTATGACAAGGCACGTGAGGCAATGCCCAAGGTAGGATACTACCAGTTCGAGTCGCAAGGTTGGTGGTAATACATCGCCGCAACGACCGCCCACCGCGTTCACCCATTCCATATCGAGTCAAAGGGAGGTTATCCCAATCAAGGTGCACCAATCGAAATCAACAACAAAGTAATAACATGGACCGAGTCCACAAAAAAATCAAAGAATGGGCGTCCGCTAGAGGTAGCTAGCCCACTTGGCCTGGATCAAGCCTTCCTATTTTAGTCATTTCAAATTGGCATAAGTGCTCCATCATCGTTTTCTTTCTTCAAATCCAAAAAACGTACACCAAATCCAACCACTTCATTCTGGAGTCTTCTCTGCGCAAACAGTAGTTAAAGTGGTTCCAACATTGACAGAGAGTATGCCAATAATTGACCCCGAGCTCTTTAACAACCAAACGTCGTTTTACACACCGGTTGGTTCTTTACATTTCGAAAACGATTCACTTGATATCAAAATATCACATTCGCTTCAAATATCATATTTACTTCAATATGTCATATTCACTTCAAAATATCGTTTTATCCACTTCAAAATCAATTTCATTTCAAAATCATTTCATTCATTTCGAAGTCAATTTCATTTCAAAATTATTTCATTCACTTTGAAATCAATTTCATTTCAAAATTTCAATTACGCTTCCTAAAATTGTTTCGTATTTCAACTTAGGTTATAGCTTCATTTTAACCCAATTCGCATTTAAATCCATGATTTAAATATAAACAGCTGCCACTTTGACCAGTTTGAATTTTTAAAAAATAGTTTGAATTTTTTTAAATAGTTTTAAAAAGTTAGAATAGCTTAAATAATTAAATAGTTAAAATAGTTTTAAATAGTTAAAATAGTTTGATATAAAATGGTTTGGGTATTAAAATGGTTTATATAGTAAAAAATATCGAAAATCAAAATAATTTGAATATTTAAAAAGATAGATTTTAAACAGTTTATATTAAAATAAATTATTTTGAAAATAGTTTCAAATCAAACTGTTTCTTTACATTTCAACAAGTCTGGACTTAGGTCTAAATTTCAATCAAACTGATTTAATATCAAAACTTCCAATTCAAATTCTCTTAAATCTCAATTCAATTCAAATCGACTCAATTTCGATTTCAATTCAAATCAATTTCAATTCCAATTCAAATTAGTTTCAATTTCGATTTCAATTCTACTTAACTTAAATTTCGAAACGTTCATTAACTTCAAATTCGATTCAATGATTCAATTCAATGGTTTAAATTTCAATTCAATTCTCATTTTAAACCATTTCAATTTATATAAGTTTCAAGTCCAATTTCAATTTATCAATTTAAATCACTTAAATCAAATTAAACTTCACTATTCAATTTAAGGTTCAAAACTTTAAAACAATTCAATTCCGTGCTCAGATTTGAAATATCCAATTAAATTACTTTTACTTGTATTTATTTCAAAGTTAGAAACAAAGTTCAAATATTTTTAAAACAAATCAATTTCCATAATTCAAATCATATTTCAATTATAACTTCAAACTTCCAAATTCAATTCTTTAAAAAATTCTTTTAATCAATTTCAATTTCAATATTTCAAGTTCATGTTCGAAAATAATTCAATTCCCATAAATCAAAAAAATTTATTCTTTAAAAATGATATCATTTAAATAATTTCAAAACCAAGAATTTTAAAACCATTTAATTTAACCAATCCGGTGTCCGTATATAATTTTCTATCCTATGGCCAAGTGATCAGTTATTTCTATTTTAATTTCAGGTATATATATATATATATCATTTCAATCCAAATATCACTATCATGGGTATATATCATTTCTTAATTTATTCAAAATAATTCAATTTAGAGGTTTATATACTGCCAATGACATATAGGGTGATAACAGGATATATATAAATAAACAAACATCCAATCAGCCAATATATCAACCAATAGTCATCCATTCCAACCAACATCCAAAACAGCCAATAAATCACAATAGTTAACTAGTTATCAATATCGGGGATTTTAACTAGCAATTCAATTTCAATTTCAATTTAACTGTTAATTCTGAATTTCTAACATGTCAATCTTATGTCGATTTCCCTATTAGTTAAATTACCAAACAACAATCAATAAAATAAATCACTTCATGATTTTTAGTTTAACTAAGAATCGGAATATTTTAGTATTTCGTGAGCGGTTTAAAACATTCACCTTTATTTGAAACTAAAAAAATTTAGTTTTAAATAAATACGAATCCAATTCCATGTTGTAGCCTTCGTCAATACGATCGCAACGCGACTTGTTTTGCTCGAATCCGACCTCGTATGAAAAAGTTATGGGTTTTTAAACATTTGAAATAATAAAAAATTAATTAACAAACTTAACTAACTAATAAAACTTAAACCCTCAACCTCGTTTCCCTCCTTCACGTACACAGTCCAAGTCGTTCGAACCCACTCGCGACCCCCTTCCTTGATGCGCGCACACGACCATGGCCAACCAGCACTCCATCCAACCCCGCCATTCGAAGCGCCTCAGCCTCCTCCACCATCACCTGTGACCGTGCCACCATTGTTGCTGCCATCTTCATGAAAATCGAGGAAACCCGCGCCACCTTTAATCTCAGATTATGGCGAACTTACTAGCTTTCGACACGATCCGACCGTTGGATATGTAAAGCTGGTTGAGCTCTACAACTTTGCATTTGGGGTCGAACGATTTCGTTGAGCAGTCGAGGGAGGAAGATTAGGAAATTTCGGCCATTAAAATGATATAGAACGGCTGAAGAATGAGTTAGGGTTTTGGATTGCAAAATAGAAAATAAAGTGGCCTTAGATAGAAAATTTCGTGGCATTATTCATCCGCGAAATTTCCGAACTCCAAACGACGCATGCCGTCTGGAATTCTATATGTTATACCCCTAATCCGAACACAATGGAATATGTATCGGGAGCCAATTCCTTCATATTCAGAAGATAGTACTTCAAAATCAAATTATTTTAATTAAATTACTTTAATTAATTTCTACGCGTTTCAAGCTCGCACGGCCAAACGATAAGTCCGATCGCTACAAAACTTGGAATCCTACAATAATTCACTATTACGGATCCGATGAGACTAGCTTCGTCGAAATCCAAGACAGATCCCAAAAAGGCTATTTTTACAAGTTAATTAAAGCTGAAATTTTCAAAAATTAATTTTCACTTTAAATTCAATTTTAAAAGTTAACAATCTTCATTCTAGTTTAAATAAAATTTAAATCAACTTTTGAAATCATTTTCACTCATATTAAATTCAGGATTCAATTATTTAAATAATTTCCAATCTTAAATTTAAACAATTTAATTATCCAATAAATCACTATAATTGAAATACAAATTATTTAACTTATAAAGTTTAGTTTTAAAATGAATTCAAAAAATAAAATGACTACTTCCATTTTACAGTAATTCAACTATTCGATAAATGTTTTCTTATTTCTTAAATTTATACTTATCGAAATACCATTTCATATAAATATACTTATGCTTTTACTTTTAATAACATTTATTCGATTTTTTATTAACTCGACATTGATTATTCCAATTTCTGTTATCCAACAATTATTTTATTTTCGTCTAATAATTTAACATTTGTTATTCAATTCCAGCTATTGATTATAAACACATTCAATACATAGAATTTCATTTCAATACTTGTTATTGCATAAATCTTCGAAATTGGTTATTTTAAAATTTTATTCAAGTTATATTAAATAAATTACATAAATAAAACATAAATTTTTATTTCCAACCATTTTTATTCAATAATCATATTAAATTTAATAATTTAAAATAGTTAAAAATACGGGCCGTTACAGATTAGGTGCTTCAATGTGGTTTTACCGACCTACGCTTTTCAAAGATGCATTCGAGTTTTGTAAAACTTGTGATCGTTGTCAAATGTTAGGAAGAATCTCTCGACGAAGCTTGATGCCTTTGAACCCCATTCTTATGATTGAAACCTTTGACGTTTGGGGTATTAAATTTATGGGACCATTTCTCAATTCTTTCAAAAATCTATACATTCTTCTGTCCGTTGATTACATCTATAAATGGGCTGAAGCCATTCCATGTAAAAAAAATGACCACAAAGTTATTGTGGAATTCATAAATGAAAACATCGTTTTGAGGTTTGGAACACTTCGCACAATAATAAGCGATAATGGAACCCATTTCTGTAATCGTTCAATTGAAACTCTAATGAAGAAATACTTGATAATCCACAAGTTATCCAATCCTTATCATCCTCAAACTTGAATCAAACAAATTTAGGAGAAAACTGTAAATAAAAATCGAAAAGATTGGTCACAAAATTAACTGATGCGCTTTGGACTTACAGAACTGCGTACAAAACCAATCTTAGGATGTCTCCTTTTAGCCTTGTATGTGGCAAAGCTTGTCATTTACCCGTCAAACTTGAACATAAATCATTGTGGGAAATTAAGAACATAAACTTTGATCTTGAAAAAGCAGGCGAAAATAGAAAATTGCAACTCAATGAATTAGAGGAGATTAGGTACGACACGTATGAAAACGAGAAAATTTACAAAGAAAGAAAAAAGGTTTTTCATGACAAACCAATCCTAAGGAAAACATTTTCGCCAAATCAAAAAGTTCTTTTGTATGGCTCTCGACTTCATTTGTTCCCTGGAAAATTAAAATCAAGGTGGGGACCATACATCATACGTACTGTTTTTCCACATGGTGCCATGGAAATAGAAAACTCTAGGGATGGATCCACTTTTAAAGTCAATGGTCATCGTTTAAAACCTTACTTGGAATTGTCGAGTGATCGAGAGGAGGAGCTCGTTATTCTTCATAAGCACTACGTCTAGTAAGAAATTTTAACCCTCTCTTGTAAATATGTACATATTTTTCTCCGTACACTCATTATATCATGTAATACTGTGGGGACACGGTCAAAACTAAGTGTGGGAGAGAGTCTCATGTTCATTTTGATTTTTCATAGTTTATTTTTTGCATTCTCTTTTCACAAAAAAAGAAGAAGAAAATCCTAAAACAAGTTTTCTTTTTAGCATATTAATTTACTTTTGAAGAAATACTATAGGATAAGTATATGTTTTTGGTTATTAAACTGAAATTTTTGAAATTTTACTTGTCTCAACAAAAATAAAAATAAAAGTTTGATTACAAGTAACTATAGTTTAACTAGTATATAGGAAGGTTCATGGTGATAATTATGAAGTATGTCCTAATTGTAATTTTTGTTCAAAAGAGTGGTTGATTTAAAGTAAAGGCGATAACATTTTTGATTTTCTAACTTAAGTGGTGCTAAAATGATTTTGCATAACTCTCTCTAAAAAAAGGTTTTTATAAAAATAAGAAATACCTAGAGTCATGTGTTCACGCATAAGTGTGTACACTCGCCATGCTCTGTACTCTTCTCACGTAAGCCCGAAAGGTGGTGCGTGATTGGTATATCTGGCCTTAGTTTATCTGAGTTAGGTATGTGTAAATAAATTTTTTAATAATAATAATAAACACCTAGTGTGACGCCCCACCTCTATGCTGACAATAACAAAGAGTATTAAAAGAAATACTGTCTGTTATTACGAAGAATAAGGCTGGATAGGAGCGGCCATCCGTAGTTAGGCCTTACACTAATATTGATTATCTCGATAGGAGTAGTATATATTCGTTCATCTCTTTAATCTTTGTTTATTTACTCCCATCGACATATTCAATTCTAGTATAAAACGAACTACGATGGTTCATAATAGTTTAGGACAACATATATAATAATAACACAGATAAGCTAAATGCGGAACACAGATAATATAAAAATCTCATATATATATATATATATATATAACTGAAGTCAGTTACAATACATGTGATACAATACATATGATACAACTACAACTACAACTATCGACACTGGAAGTTACATATACAAGTACATTATTGTAAATAATATACATGAATACATATCATCCTATACTATGACAACGACTACTCCAAAAGATATGAAGAGACTTCATAGCTCAAGCAGCAACCCAAAGCAAGATATCAACAACCTGAAATAACTCGGTCTGACCCGAGTATTAATTCAAAAGAAAATAATACACGGGTTAGTCTAATTCAAACTCAGTTATTAATGCACGGAAGCAATAATAATTAAATAATCAAATAGACGACAGTCACAATAAATCTCATATATTCAACCCTTCTATAAGAGAATCAGATAACGGAAGATATAACACAAAACTGTGTTAAACAACCAATCAGCAAATTCAAATCATCAACAAAGATAAATAAAAAGATTATCAATGAAGATAATTTGAAAACAACAGAATTGCCTAAACGGCAATTATAAACAAGATCTAATTATTAAATAAATAATTAGAAAAGCATAATCTAATTATCTAAAAGATAATTAGATATCAACAAAATCATCAAATTAAACTAATCGAAATACAACACAAAATATATTGAATTGGCCACACGAAACAATTCAAGCAATTGAAATATCAATTAAAATGTAAATTCTGATAGGGCTGCAGTACATGTTCACGTGCACTGCCTCGCCACTATAGTGATGAAATACACAAAGCTCAATGAACCCAAAAGCATATGGTACCATCTCGAGATCAAGTTAAAGTTAAGCAACTCAAACTCAACTGGACAGTGCCATCAATACGACACGAACAATGTCAGGATGCACGTTTAAACAAATCCAATGTCAAAGCCAACAATTAAAATGCAATTTGTCTCAAAGAGTGATATCAGAAACCAGTTGCATGAGAACTGCATCAAATACGCAATTCAGATGCAAGCATACATATATACAACAGCTCGAATACAATGCAAACTCAAATGAATACAAAGCATTAATGCAATGCAAACCAATAAGGGCAAAACTGCAACACTACTGTTACAAGTAACCACAAACCAAATACATAACAATGTCAAATACCAGAAACCCAACATGTGCCAACTTCAAAAGGTATCAGACTTGAACAGAGACAAGTACACAAAGACCCCAAGTTTATAAGCATTACAAACTTTAAGCTCCAGACAGTATCGGGTTCGAACAAATCCAAAGCCGAGCAAATACAAACCAAAGGCTAACAGTTCAGGTCACTGCTACCATAACTCAAAGCACATACAGGAATGCAACAGTAAATACACATAATAGCAATGGGCAGTGAACACAAATGGCCAGAGTCGAGCACAAAGTGTCAACAACCACCAGACTATCAAAATTCCAAAATGGCCGAGCATTTAAAATACTACAGTTTTAGTCAAAGCTGTGGGTCAAAAATCAAAGCCAATACACAAAGAAATTACAAAGTCGAAGTCAGGTGAAGTCATTGCAACATGAACCAAACAGTGCACCAGTAGCAACTAAATGAAACTGGACATTGCAAGCTCAAAATAGAAACAAACCAAAATTTTGCACATCAAAACCGAGCAACATCAAGAACTAGAGATTTCAAAACCAAAACATCACTAAGTTCAAATGAATATAGACAGCAAGCTCCAGATATAATGCAACAGTCAATAGTGAAGTACAAACCAAGTGCACAGCATACAAAACAATCATATACAAGTTTCACTGACTCGAAGGAACAAGCCAATATGGCAACAGTGCAAACACAGTTCAAATGAACAGACTGACTGAACATCAATAATGCATGGTGAAGACTAACAGGCACGAATCGACAGCAGTTCATCTTGCACATGAAGCCACTAGACTAGATGAATACAACAAAAATCAAGCCAGATGATCACAAGGTTGCACAAGTACAGTAACAATGCTGAAGCTACAAAGATAATGGTCAATATCAAACATCAAAGCAATGTCGAGTCGACAGCAAAAACAATGGAAAGATCGAACAGTTTCCAAGTCAAAGCCGTGGGTCATCAAAGAAGAGTTCGAACAAAAGGAAATTCATATAGCAGTTGGTTTTCTTTTCCAAAAATCCAAGCAGTAATTTATCAAACAAATTAGCAAGTCAAATGCCAGAAATTCAACACCGTGATGACCAGGGAAACCAGAATCAACCAAGTCAGAAATATCGCAAGTTCAAAATCAATGACGTGGGAATCAAGTCACAGAATATACGAAATTGACAAAGTCAGGAATCATCTCAAATATTAAGACAAAATCGAATGGCCAAGATAAATCAAGTGACGAATTCAAACAAACGGAAATCAAGGATCTCGAATCATATATAAACAGTAGATTGAATTTGATGTGAGTGAAAATCACTCACCTTTCTCGAAGAGCACAATTCCAATCGGCCGAAGACAGTAAGAACAAGAGCAAACGAAATCAACACCGCGTCAATCAAGGAATCGAGCGACATCGAAACCCTAGCAGCCATTTTTTTTCCTCATTTGTTTTGTTATGGCTTGCGAAAAAGAATGAATGGGGGGAAAAGGAACGAGTCTCTGCCTTGATAATTATCACAGCACCAAGCAAAAGAAACATGGGTCGAGATTAAATTTTAAAGCCCGTATAACTCTTAACAATTTCTTAAAATAATTACAACCCGATAAAATCCCAACAGCAATTAGCCAACAGAATTTAATCGTCTAATGACGATAATTAACCAGTGCAAAACCCCGGGTTGTTACAGACTCCCCTCCTTATAAAAATTGGGTCCCCGCAATTTTCATAATTAAAGTCGTCAATAACAATTATTTTTCTAACATAAACTGGTTAAGATAGAAAATAAAGGTTAAGAACATAAACGCCAAAGAAATCTTTTAATTTCACAAAAGAAATTCACAAATCCTCAACAAAATTCTAATTATCAATTAGACAATCAGAAAACAACAAAACTGGATAAATACCATTATCAGCAATATTTAATTATCAATTAGATAATTAGAACACAGAAATCACAAAACAGCTATATCTAATTATCGATACGATAATTAGAAAACGGCAAAATCTAATTACCAACAAAGACAATTAGCAAACACAAATCACAAATCGCAAAACCGCAAATATCTAGTTATCCAACAAATAACTAGAAAACACGAACTTCATAATCAGCAAACTCTAACTATCAATAGAGATAGATAGAAAATAGCAATTCAATGTAATCAACCTAATCTGGAATCAATTAGAGACTAGAAAATCTCATACTCAGCAAAATTAACAAATATCCAATTATCAAAAACGATAATCAGAAAACACAAATATCTAATTATCAAAAGCGATAATCAGAAACGATAAATATCTAATTCTAAAAAAAACAATAATCAGAAACAACAAATATCTAATTATCAAAAACGATAATCAGAAACAACAAATATCTAATTATCAAAACGATAATCAGAAACAACAAATATCTAATTATCAAAAACGATAATCAGAAACAAAATATCTAATTATCAAAACGATAATCAGAAACAACAAATATCTAATTATCAAAAATGATAATCAGAAACAACAAAATATCTAATTATCAAAAACGATAATCAGAAACAACAAATATCTAATTATCAAAAACGATAATCAGAAACAACAAATATCTAATTATCAAAAATGATAATCAGAAAACAACAAATATCTAATTATCAAAAACTATAATTAGAAAACACAAATGTCTAATTATCAAAAACGATAATCAGAAAACATCAAATATTTAATTATCAAAAATTATAATCAGAAACAACAAATATCTAATTATCAAAAAAGATAATCAGAAACAAAAAATATCTAATTATCAAAAACGATAATCAGAAACAATAAATATCTAATTATCAAAAACGATAATCAGAAAACAACAAATATCTAATTATCAAAAACGATAATTAGAAAACACAAATGTCTAATTATCAAAAACGATAATCAGAAAACATCAAATATTTAATTATCAAAAATGATAATCAGAAACAACAAATATCTAATTATCAAAAAAGATAATTAGAAACAACAAATATCTAATTATCAAAAACGATAATAAGAAACAACAAATATCTAATTATCAAAAACGATAATCAGAAAACATCAAATATTTAATTATCAAAAATGATAATCAGAAAACAACAAATATCTAATTATCAAAAACGATAATTAGAAAACACAAATGTCTAATTATCAAAAACGATAATCAGAAAACATCAAATATCTAATTATCAAAAATGATAATCAGAAACAACAAATATCTAATTATCAAAACCGATAATCAGAAACAAAAAATATCTAATTATCAAAAACGATAATCAGAAACAACAAATATCTAATTATCAAAAACGATAATAAAAAAACATCAAATATTTAATTATCAAAAATGATAATCAGAAAACACAAATATCTAATTATCAACAAAGATAATTAGAACTCAAATCAGCAAATATCTAATTATCAACAAAGATAATTAGAACTCAAATCAGCAAATATCTAATTATCAACAAAGATAATTAGAACTCAAATCAGCAAATATCTAATTATCAACAAAGATAATTAGAATCTCAAATCAGCAAATATCTAATTATCAACAAAGATAATTAGAATCTCAAATCAGCAAATATCTAATTATCAACAAAGATAATTAGAATCTCAAATCAGCAAATATCTAATTACCTGCAGATAATTAAAAACAACAAATATCTAGAAATCAATTAAGATGACTAGAAAATCAACATAAAAGGTGGATCGATCCCAGCATATGGCGAGTCTAAGCTACGCCGCACGTGCAATAACATATGGCCGAAGCCTACCAAGTACTATAAATTTTTGGCGCCCATCAGATGACCCGAAGGTCCGCAGAGTGACCCGAAGGTCTAGTACTGGTATTTGACCCGAAGGTCCATCAGATGACACAAAAGTCCAGCATATGACTCGAAGGTCCAACATATGACCCGAAGGTCCAGCATAGTGGCTCGAAAGCACACAAAATCATCAAAACCATCAAAACAGCAAATGTTTCAATTAACAAGTCTGGAATTAACCGAAATAGTGAACGCACATGTCCCATACCACGTGTTTTACTGAATCATTTAAATCTCTTCATCGTTTCCTTGAAAGTGTAAAATTGTGTATTTTGAATAAACAACATTTTACGTTCTCAAATGGACAAGTCCGGAATTAAGCGAAACAGTAAAAGTGAGGGTTCATAGTCCTCAATTTTGCTGAAGCGTTTAAATCGCTTCCTCATTCTTTTGAAAGCGCAAACTGTAAAATTTTTAAAACAATTTTATTTTAAAAGCAATTTTCAAAACACGTGATTAAAACAGCAATATCTGTAGCAATTTCGATAAGGAAATCGTACTTCTCAAAACACTGTAAAAACGGGTATCAAATCAGCATTGCGGAATAACCGCTTGAAAATCCACTTTAAATCTGACGGTTACTGAAGTCAAAGCGACAGTAATTTTTATGCGTCAGTATCTCATCAAAATAATTCACATCAAAATATAATACCAGTGAATTTTCATTCATTAAAAATGTCAACAAAACACCGTGCTTCAAAAATTTAGCATTGATGTAAAAATCCCGTTATAAAAATAACGGCAACAAAATACGTTTAAATCAAACACCGGTTCAACGTAAAGTCAATGCAGTATCGTGCAACTCATATTTGCACGCACACTACAAGATGAACAAAGAAATCACTCGATTATATCTTCAATGAAGATATATTTGAAACAACAAAAATCTAATCAATATGTGATTAGCATAAAAGAAAAACAGCAAAAATCTCAACAAAATCAAGACCACTGGTTAAACAACACAATGAAACTAATTTCATTTTCATATTCTGATTTTTAAATCAAAAAGGTTATCAGTTGTACTCAACGAAGACAGTCACTATTTCCGCTGCGCACTCTGATAAACAGAACACAAATTACTCAATCATCAAAACACAATTTCACTTTTTATTTTTAAATGAGGATATTTAAAAATTTCATCATAATTTCAAAACTTTAGTTTTTGACTCAAAGCACAAATAAAAACATCAACAAATAGTTGTAACACATGTTCCATCTAAGTTATGTTCTATATTATGTCCATAAACCCCTCGCTCTGATACCAACTGTGACGCCCCACCTCTATGCTCACAATAACAAAGAGTATTAAAAGAAATACTGTATGTTATTACGAAGAATAAGGTTAGATAGGAGCGGCCATCCGTAGTTAGGCCTTACACTAATATTGATTATCTCGATAGGAGTAGTATATATTCGTTCATCTCTTTAATCTTTGTTTATTTACTCCCATCGACATATTCAATTCTAGTATAAAACGAACTACGATGGTTCATAATAGTTTAGGACAACATATATAATAATAACATAGATAAGCTAAATGCGGAACACAGAGAATATAAAAATCTCATATATATATATATATAGCTGAAGTCAGTTACAATACATGTAATACATGTGATACAATACATATGATACAACTACAACTGTCGACACTGGAAGTTACATATACAAGTACATTATTGTAAATAATATACATGAATACATATCATCCTATACTATGACAACGACTACTCCAAAAGATATGAAGAGACTTCATAGCTCAAGCAGCAACCCAAAGCAAGATATCAACAACCTGAAATAACTCGGTCTGACCCGAGTCTTAATTCAAAAGAAAATAATACATGGGTCAGTCTAATTCAAACTCGGTTATTAATGCACGAAAGCAATAATAATTGAATAATCAAATAGACAACAGTCACAATAAATCTCGTATATCCAACCCTTCTATAAGAGAATCAGATAATGGAAGATATAACACAAAACTGTGTTAAACAACAAATCAGCAAATTCAAATCATCAACAAAGATAAATAAAAAGATTATCAATGAAGATAATTTGAAAACAACAGAATTGCCTAAACGGCAATTAAAAACAAGATCTAATTATTAAATAAATAATTAGAAACACATAATCTAATTATCTAAAAGATAATTAGATATCAACAAAATCATCAAATTAAACTAATCGAAATACAACACAAAATATATTGAATTGGCCACACGAAACAATTCAAGCAATTGAAATATCAATTAAAATGTCAATTCTGATAGGGCTGCAGTACACGTTCACATGCACTGCCTCGCCACTATAGTGATGAAATACACAAAGCTCAATGAACCCAAAAGCATATGGTACCATCTCGAGATCAAGTTCAAGTTAAGCAACTCAAACTCAACTGGACAGTGCCATCAATACGACATGAACAATGTCAGGATGCACGTTTAAACAAATCCAATGTCAAAGCCAACAATTAAAATGCAATTTGTCTCAAAGAGTGATACCAGAAACCAGTTGCATGAGAACTGCATCAAATACGCAATTCAGATGCAAGCATACATATATACAACAGCTCGAATACAATGCAAACTCAAATGAATACAAAGCATCAATGCAATGCAAACCAACAAGAGCAAAACTGCAACACTACTGTTACAAGTAACCACAAACCAAAAACATAACAGTGTCAAATACCAGAAACCCAACAGATGCCAACTTCAAAAGATATCAGACTTGAACAGAGACAAGTACACAAAGACCCCAAGTTTATAAGCATTACAAACTTTAAGCTCCAGACAGTATCGGGTTCGAACAAATCCAAAGCTGAGCAAATACAAACCAAAGGCTAACAGTTCGGGTCACTACTACCATAACTCAAAGCACATACAGGAATGCAACAGTAAATACACATAATAGCAATGGACAGTGAACACAAATGGCCAGAGTCGAGCACAAAGTGTCAACAACCACCAGACTATCAAAATTCCAAAATGGCCGAGCATTTAAAATACTACAGTTTTAGTCAAAGCTGTGGGTCAAAAATCAAAGCCAATACACAAAGAAATTACAAAGTCGAAGTCAGGTGAAGTCATTGCAACATGAACCAAACAGTGCACCAGTAGCAACTAAATGAAACTGGACATTGCAAGCTCAAAATAGAAACAAACCAAAATTTTGCACATCAAAACCGAGCAACATCAAGAACTAGAGATTTCAAAACCAAAACATCACTAAGTTCAAAAGAATATAGACAGCAAGCTCCAGATATAATGCAACAGTCAATAGTGAAGTACAAACCAAGTGCACAGCATACAAAACAATCATATACAAGTTTCACTGACTCGAAGGAACAAGCCAATATGGCAACAGTGTAAACACAGTTCAAATGAACAGACTGACTGAACATCAATAATGCATGGTGAAGACTAACAGGCATGAATCGACAGCAGTTCATCTTGCACATGAAGCCACTAGACTAGATGAATACAACAAAACTTAAATCAACACTCGAGTACACAAGAAAACAACTCAAGCTAAGTACAAATCCAGCAATATATGCATACACACATACAAATGTAGGTATGCACATATATGCAGACTCGAATAAACAGTTAATACAGCTCGAGGCTACAAACATACACATTAGAACCAATGACTAGTGGACAGTACTACCAGGGTTCATCAAGCAATCAAGATAGATGATCACAAGGTTGCACAAGTACGGTAACAGTGCTGAAGCTACAAAGACAATGGTCAATATCAAACATCAAAGCAATGTCGAGTCGACAACAAAAACAATGGAAAGATCGAACAGTTTCCAAGTCAAAGCCGTGGGTCATAAAAGAAGAGTTCGAACAAAAGGAAATTCATATAGCAGTTGGTTTTCTTTTCCAAAAATCCAAGCAGTAATTTATCGAACAAATTAGCAAGTCAAATGCCAGAAATTCAACACCGTGATGACCAGGGAAACCAGAATCAACCAAGTCAAAAATATCGCGAGTTCAAAATCAATGACGTGGGAATCAAGTCACAAAATATACGAAATTGACAAAGTCAGGAATCATCTCAAACATTAAGACAAAATCGAATGGCCAAGATAAATCAAGTGACGAATTCAAACAAACGGAAATCAAGGATCTCGAATCATATATAAACAGTAGATTGAATTTGATGTGAGTGAAAATCACTCACCTTTCTCGAAGAGCACAATTCCAATCGGCCGAAGACAGCAGAGAGCAAACGAAATCAACACCACGTCAATCAAGGAATCGAGCGACGTCGAAACCCTAGCAGCCATTTTTTTTCCTCGTTTGTTTTGTTATGGCTTGCGAAAAAGAATGAATGGGGGGAAAAGGAACGAGTCTCTGCCTTGATAATTATCACAGCACCAAGCAAAAGAAACGCGGGCCGAGATTAAATTTTAAAGCCCGTATAACTCTTAACAATTTCTTAAAAGAATTACAACCCGATAAAATCCCAACAGCAATTAGCCAGCAGTATTTAATCGTCTAATGACGATAATTAACCGGTGCAAAACCCCGGGTTGTTACACCTAGAGTCATGTGTTCATACGTAAATGTGTACACTCGGCACGCTCTGTACTCTTCTCTCGTAAGCCTGAAAGGCTGTGCATGATCGGTATATCTGGCCTCAGTTTATCTGAGTTAGGTGTGTAAATAATAATATTAATAATTTTCAAAATAGAGAGAGCAAGAAATTAAAATCTAAGCGCTGTTTTCACTTATTTGATTCGACTTGTTATTCAAAAGAAATAAAATTACCACTTTGCAACACTTCGATAATCAACTAAAGGATCCATTTCATAATTGCACTATATTATCAACCGAAACAACTAGCCAAACTAGAGTCTAATTGTGATGATAACTTGTTGGAAATTTTGACGAGTAAAAGGACTAAAATTGTTTGATAATGACCAAAACTTATATTTAGTTTACTCGTGTCAATTTAAAAGTAAATTCTTCATTTGTGAATATTTTTGAAAACTTTCATCATGTGGTTGCATTAGAATATGCTTATCGCATTTGGATTTTATGGGTAGTATCCGCTGAAAACCCTCACGAGACAACACTCGTCCTACTAGGGATACCTAGAGGTTTAATGACGTGTTGCATATGCTCAATGCAATCTAGTTTCTTACGAAAACGAATTTATCATAGTTTTAGTTTATTCGAGCACGAATAAAAAGATAAGTGTGGGGGTATTTGATGTGCATGTAAAAGTGTATATTTTTACTCACATATTCAATCTTCTTTTATTTAAATAAATGAGCATATTAGGGTATTTTAACCAAAATTTAAATTGTTTTCAAATCGTCATTCATTCATCTTCATCTGGGGGTAAAATGGTAATTTTATGTATGATTTAATATAAGAAAGTTTATTTGCACATTTTTATTTGCATGAAATAAAGTGCAAATATGAAGAGGTTTAATAGATGAATGCATGGACATATGTTGAAGGCTAATAAAGAAAGGAAAATAAAAGAATTCATGCAAACTGAAGGAGCCCACATACCCACTATGATGCAGACCAAGTACTAAGTCGTAACCGACTTAAGGAAATTGAAACTATAAGTCGTGACCGACTTAACATCATGGGTATAAGTCGTGACCGACTTAGTAAAGCTAAGGACCAAAGTCGTGACCGACTTAAGGGAGACAAAGGCATGAGTCGTGACCGACTCAACGGAGGTGAAAACATAAGTCGTGACCGACTTAACAGAGTGGAAGACCTAACTCATGAAGATGTGCGAGTTATCGAATATCTTAAGTCACTAGATCGACCTACCGAGTTATGCAGTAAGAAGGCTGAGCAAACTAATGAAGTATTAGATCGAGTACGACCTAACGAGATAAGGAAGAGTGCTGGGATACGACTTAAGGAAGGTGATAGGTCGGCACCGAGTTACGATTTATTTAAGTCGCCCGAAGTTTTAAGTCGCTGAAGCCCAGAACCGAGGATCCTTATGCCGAGTTAATCTCTACCGTGGATTCACTTAAGTCGTTGATCTTGGATGCCGCATGTTTTAAGGTCACTGAAGCTTACTGCCGTTGATTCTTCTGCCGAGTCAATCTCTGTCGTTGTTTGTTGAGTCGTAAGGCGTTTGGGTCTCATGTCGTGAGTAGTAAGTCGTCTACGACCTAAATGTGTAATAAGTTTGTACTTTTATAAGTCGTGAGTTGTTTGTAAGATACATGTATGTTGAGGCAGAGTTATTGATAAGTCGTAAGTTGTGTATTGAGTAAGTCGTAGGTCGGAAGCTATAACTTGGAACCGACTTAGGAGATGTAATTTTTGTTATTTTTCGTGTGAATTGTAAAACGCCTATAAATAGGCAATTTGTTTCATTTGTAAAGGTTGTTGATTTTTGAATAAAATTCTCTTTGATTGTTGTGTGCTTTCATCTAAATTGGTAGTTGAGTGTAATCTCCTATCTCCTCTTTCGGTTAATCGAGTGCGCTCGATTCAACGATTGTAGAAGCCGATTCGCGGAATCAAGTGCGCTTGATCAACGCTTGAAGAATTGAAGATCTTTGAACCCGGTATCATGCGCGATCAACGAGTTCGGGATAGCTAGAATTCGGTATCTTCGGATCAACGAATTTGGGCATTTCAGTATTCATCAATCCATCGATTGCTACTTTCACCGATTGAAGATTGTTTTGTTTAATCCGCTGCGTCAGTTTGGTATCAGAGCTTGTTCTAGCCAATCATAGCTAGATCGAGACTTGGAGCCTAATCATTTTGAAGATTTGAGTTTTGTTATCACGACCGAAATCAAGTTGAAGTGTTTGACTTTATATTGAAGTGGTTTGATCGGATTTGAGTGGGAGGCCGAAACTTTGTCCATCGTGTTCATCGCGATTTGCAACAAAGTGGAAGTTTTCGATCCGTTTCATTTTGGATCAAAGTCCGAAAAGTGTTTGAATTTTGAAGTGTTGAAGAGTTTGTGAAGATTTCAAGTATGCCGCCAAGAAGAGCTAATCGCCACCAAAATGTAGAAGCTTTGTATCGAAGAGAAGAAGCTGATGAGATGGAGCAAAGAATCAATGAGAACTTTAGTGAAAAGCTTAACGAAGGAATTGGTCGGTTAGAGAAGATGATGTTAGAGATGAATCAAAATCGGAGAAGGGTTTCACCTGAATCTAACCATGGGGGAAGTAGAGTCTCGCCACATTCCAATCGAGACAGAAGTGTTGAAAATGATCAAGGGCGTGGGAGGAACGTGAATGATCGTGAACGGAGGAATGTAGATAGAAGGGATGATGGTGGAAGACGTAATGGTAGTAGAGATGTGGGTGGACGAGATAGACAACGATATACATATGATTTTGAAGAGGAGTATGATGGTGGTAGTGTTCATGGACAAGGACGAGGACAAGGAAGAAATCACTCTGAGTATGATCACAAGTGGGAGTCGGGGATGAAGACTGAAATTCCTGAGTTCAAAGGTGGTATGCAAGCGGAGGAGTTTCTAGATTGGGTGGCTAATGTAGAAGAGATTTTTAACTTCAAGGAAGTTCCAGAACATCGTAGAGTGAAGTTGGTTGCTACAAGGTTGAGGGGTAGAGCTTTGGCATGGTGGCAGCAAACCAAACTTACACGTGATCGGATGGGAAAGTCAAAAGTTGAATCTTGGGAGAAGATGAAGAAATTGATGAAAGCAACGTTCTTACCTTACAATTATCAATCTTTGATGTATCAACGTTTGCAAAACTTGAGA
Organism: Allium fistulosum; assembly: GCA_030737815.1. Taxonomy (NCBI): domain Eukaryota; kingdom Viridiplantae; phylum Streptophyta; class Magnoliopsida; order Asparagales; family Amaryllidaceae; genus Allium; species Allium fistulosum. Next base: position 788,124,512 of record CM060902.1, on the reverse strand, counting down.
CAAGGAACGAAGTCTGTGAATGACTATGCTGATGAATTTTATCAACTAATTGCAAGGAACGATATTATGGAGACAGAAGAACAATTAACATCTAGATTTGTTGGAGGATTGCGAATGCAGATTCAGGATATGGTTAATATGTTTGATCCCAGAACTGTAGCGGAAGCACACCAGAAAGCGTTGGCTTGGGAGAAGCAGGGAAGACGAGGAGGAGGTGTGTTTACAAATTCCAACAATCCGGTGAAGGGAGTTAATGGGAGTTCTAATGTTTCTAAACCTATCAGTAGACCAGTAGTGAAGGAGGCTGAAAAGACAAAAGTCAATAATGGTTTCAAATGTTATAATTGCCAAGGAATGGGCCACAAAAGTAGTGAATGTCCAAAGCCGAAGAAGAGAGCAATGATAGCGGAGGTTGAGGATGAGGATGAAGAAGCTGAATGTTCCAATTCACCACCTGATGAGGAGGAGGAAGAAGTGTCGGGAGACGAAGGTTATAATCTCATGATGAAGAGGTCCTGTTTAACACCAAAGCAAGAGGAGGACTGTAGTTGGTTGAGGAGCAATATTTTTCAGTCAACATGTACCATTCTGGGGAAGGTTTGCAAATTTGTTATTGATGCGGGAAGCTGTGATAATATAATTTCTTCCGAAGCTGTGAGAAAGTTGGCGTTGAAGACTGAGAAACATCTGAAACCGTACAAGTTAGCTTGGTTGAGGAAAGGCGGGGAGGTGAAGGTTGGACGAAGGGCTCGTGTGAAGTTTTCAATTGGAAAGAAATACAAGGATGAAATCTGGTGCGATGTGGTAGATATGGATGTCTGTCATTTGTTGTTGGGGAGACCGTGGCAGTATGATAGGGCGGTGCAACATGATGGGCGTACCAACAGTTACAGTTTCATGTTTGAAGGCACAAAGATTACTCTAGTTCCAAAGAAGCGTCAACAAGAAGAAAACAAACTGGAGGAGATTGAAGAGCTGAAAACTTTATTAACCTTGAAGGAGTTTGTTAAAGAAGTCGAAGAGGAGCCGGAAGTATTCTTGTTAATTGGGCGTGAGAGCAGTGAAGAAGTTGAAATTCCAGAAGAAGTTAAACCAGTATTGAAAGAATTTGAGGATGTATTTCCAGAGGAGTTGCCAGCGGAGTTACCACCGTTGAGGGACATTCAACATCAAATTGATCTTTTTCCAGGGGCTGTGTTACCTCACAGACCACACTACAGAATGAGTCCAAAAGAGCATGAGGAGTTGCGATGGCAGGTGGAAGAATTGCTTGAACAGGGGCGTGTGCAGGAGAGTTTAAGTCCTTATGCTGTACCAGCTTTATTGGTACCCAAAAAGGATGGAACGTGGAGGATGTGCACTGACAGTCGAGCATTGAATAAGATTACTGTGAGATATAGATTTTTGATGCCGAGGCTTGATGATTTATTGGATCAGATCAGTGGGTCCATAATCTTTTCTAAGATTGACTTGAAGAGCGGTTATCATCAGATTCGCATTAGACCAGGGGATGAATGGAAGACAGCATTCAAGACGAGGGAAGGCTTGTATGAATGGCTGGTAATGCCGTTTGGTCTATCGAATGCACCAAGTACATTCATGAGGGTGATGAATCAAATTTTCAGACCGTACATTGGAAAATTTGTGGTGGTTTACTTTGATGATATTCTGATCTACAGTGCAAGTACAGAAGAGCATGTTCAACATTTGAAGAAAATGTTAATTATTCTTCGTGAAGAACAATTCTATGCTGCTACAAGGAAGTGTGTTTTTATGGCGAGGAGTGTTTTATTTCTGGGATATGTTGTATCGGAAGAAGGAATACAGGTTGACCAAAGTAAAGTCGAAGCGATTAGAGATTGGCCACAGCCCAAGACGATAACGGAAGTTCGTAGTTTTCACGGGTTGGCTTCATTTTATCGGAGGTTTATTCCACACTTTAGTAGTGTGATGACACCTGTTACGGATTGCATGAAGGGTAAACAGTTTGCATGGACGGAGGAAGCTGGGGTTGCTTTTGAGCGAATCAAAGAACTCTTGACGTCTGCACCAATTCTAATATTACCAGATTTTCAGTTAGTGTTTGAACTACATTCTGATGCATCCAAAGTTGGAATTGGAGGAGTGTTGAGTCAGAGGGGCGTCCTATTGCATACTTTAGCGAGAAATTATCAGGAGCAAAGATGCGATACAGTACATATGATGTGGAATTCTATGCTGTTGTACAAGCTATTAAACACTGGAGACATTATCTATTTCAGAAAGAGTTTGTTCTGTATACTGATCATGAAGCATTGAAGCATTTGCAAGGGCAAGACAAGATTTCAGCGAGACATGCATCGTGGATTGCATATCTACAACAGTTTACTTTCGTTGTTAAACACAAGTCAGGGGTGACGAATCGAGTGGCTGATGCTTTAAGTAGGAGGAGTCATTTGTTGACTACAATGAAAGTTGAGGTGACAGGGTTTGATGTACTACCATAATTATTTACCGATGATCCTTACTTTGCAAAGTTTGTTGATAAAGTCAAGGAGGGAGAGACGGATGAGTTCGTGATGGTAGATGGTTTTCTGTTCAAAGGAAATCGATTGTGTATACCTGATTGTAGTTTGAGAATGAAGATTGTAAAAGAACTACATGAAGAAGGACATGTTGGGAGAGACCGTACATTACAGCTGATTTCACAATCTTACTTTTGGCCATCAATGAGGAAAGAGGTGGAAAGGTTTGTGGAGCGTTGTCATATTTTCAGGTTTCGAAAGGAACTGCGACTAATGCTGGTTTATATATGCCGTTACCTGTACCAATTAAACCATGGGTTGATGTGAGTATGGACTTCGTGTTGGGATTACCGAGGACACAGCGTGGTAACGATTCCATTTATGTGGTGGTTGATCGATTTTCGAAAATGGCACATTTTATTGCTTGTAAGAAGACGGCGGATGCTGTTCATGTTGCTCAATTGTTTTTCAAGGAGATCTATCGACTTCATGGATTGCCAGAATCTATTGTGTCGGATAGAGATACTCGATTTCTGAGTCACTTTTGGTTAAGTTTGTGGAAAATGGTGGGAACGAAGCTGAAGTTTAGTAGTGCTTATCATCCGCAAACGGATGGACAGACCGAAGTTGTTAAAAGATCATTGGGGAATTTGCTGAGGTGTCTTGTACAAGATAACCTGAAGAGTTGGGATGTGAGGTTATGCCAGGCAGAATTTGCTCATAATCATGCGGTAAATCGTAGCACAGGGTTCAATCCATTTCAGATAGTATATTCAAGCTTACCGAAGGGTCCGTTGGATTTAATGGTAGTGCCACAATCAAAGAAGACAGTTAAGAAAGCTGCTGAGTTTGTTGAAGGATTGGCAGAATGTCACAAAATCGTTCAGGAACGATTGGAGAAAGCAAATGAGAAGTATAAGCGGTCTGCAGATTTGAAACGAAGGAGTGTTGAATTTAACGATGGTGATTTAGTTTATGCAGTGTTAACAAAGGATCGTTTTCCAGTGGGCGCTTATAACAAGTTGAAAGCCAGAAAAATTGGTCCTGTAAAAGTCGTAAAACGAATTAATGAAAATGCTTATAAGTTGAAGCTGCCAGAAGATGTGTACACTTCTGATGTGTTCAATGTTAAACATCTCGTACCATATCATGGGGATGAACGAGCTGATGTGGAAGAATTTGCAAATTCGAGGATGAATTTTTCTCAACCTGGGGAGGATGATGCAGACCAAGTACTAAGTCGTAACCGACTTAAGGAAATTTAAACTATAAGTCGTGACCGACTTAACATCATGGGTATAAGTCGTGACCGACTTAGTAAAGCTAAGGACCAAAGTCGTGACCGACTTAAGGGAGACAAAGGCATGAGTCGTGACCGACTCAACGGAGGTGAAAACATAAGTCGTGACCGACTTAACAGAGTGGAAGACCTAACTCATGAAGATGTGCGAGTTATCGAATATCTTAAGTCACCAGATCGACCTACCGAGTTATGCAGTAAGAAGGCTGAGCAAACTGATGAAGTATTAGATCGAGTACGACCTAACGAGATAAGGAAGAGTGATGGGATACGACTTAAGGAAGGTGATAGGTCGGCACCGAGTTACGATTTATTTAAGTCGCCCGAAGTTTTAAGTCGTTGAAGCCCAGAACCGAGGATCCTTATGCCGAGTTAATCTCTACCGTGGATTCACTTAAGTCGTTGATCTGGGATGCCGCATGTTTTAAGGTCACTGAAGCTTACTGCCGTTGATTCTTCTGCCGAGTCAATCTCTGCCGTTGTTTGTTGAGTCGTAAGGCGTTTGGGTCTCATGTCGTGAGTAGTAAGTCGTCTACGACCTAAATGTGTAATAAGTTTGTACTTTTATAAGTCGTGAGTTGTTTGTAAGATACATGTATGTTGAGGCAGAGTTATTGATAAGTCGTAAGTCGTGTATTGAGTAAGTCGTAGGTCGGAAGCTATAACTCGGAACCGACTTAGGAGATGTAATTTTTGTTATTTTTCGTGTGAATTGTAAAACGCCTATAAATAGGCAAGTTGTTTCATTTGTAAAGGTTGTTGATTTTTGAATAAAATTCTCTTTGATTGCTGTGTGCTTTCATCTAAATTGGTAGTTGAGTGTAATCTCCTATCTCCTCTTTCGGTTAATCGAGTGCGCTAGATTCAACGATTGTAGAAGCCGATTCGCGGAATCAAGTGCGCTTGATCAACGCTTGAAGAATTGAAGATCTTTGAACCCGGTATCGTGCACGATCAACGAGTTCAGGATAGCTAGAATTCGGTATCTTCGGATTAACGAATTTGGGCATTTCAGTATTCATCAATCCATCGATTGCTACTTTCACCGATTGAAGATTGTTTTGTTTAATCCGCTGCGTCACACTACCATATGGTCCATAATTAAAAGCACATGCACATGTTAATGGAGGCTTAAAGGCATGCTAGTGGGTATTAATTATTTCCCTAATGATTACTTGGAGGTTACATTTTCTCAAGGGCATTTTAGGTAGTCCACTAAAATATGAATTAGGGTTTAAGCATGCATAAATACCCCATACGTTTCATGTAATTATCTTCTTCTTTTCATGCAATACTGTAGCCACAAATTAGTGATAAATAAAATGTTTCTCTAATGGCTTCTTAACCTTGCTCTTTACCTTCTTGCATTTTTATTTCATGCTTACTTTTATTGTTGTTTTATTCTATGCTCTCTTATTTACTTTGTGCTCGTTTTATTTCATGATAGTAGCATAGATTTTATTATTGTAATTAGTTTAGTTTTATTTCATGCAAGTAATTAGCTCTCTTTTCTTATAATTAACTCTCCTTTTCCTTTTTTTATGTTGAAACCATTTTATGTTAACATGTTTTCAAATATGAGTAGCTAAACCCCTTCAATTGAGAGGTAATGAAGCTCCCATTAAACATAGCAAGTTAACATAATGATTTCATTTGTGATCTCTCTTATGTGCTTAATGGAAATTATGAATGATGGTGGTTTATGTTTCTTTTTTAGTGAATTTTGATAGCCTATGCTGACATCTCAAATAGGCTATGCTTAACTTCATTTAAAACATAAACTATTTGATCATTTGCTTAATTGATTTTGATAATAAAAGTCAAACTATAATCAAAATTTGATGGTCTATGTTAATAACTAATAGTAAATAGATCATGCTTAAAATAGATTTTATTTTTAATTTCATGTCAATTTCAAGAGTTTTGATAAGTGGATTTGAATGATATGCTAGAGTTTGATGATTTAAGTTGTGCTAATTAATAGCACGAATAAATCATACTTATAATAAGCACATCTATTATTTCTACTTAATATTTTAATGAGAGATTATAAATGAATTTTATGTTGATTTATATGAATGATTGGAAGTGGATTTGCCTCTAAATTGTTCTTTAATCACATAGTTTTATTCACCTTTGCTCTAGTTTATTTTCTACAATTTTTCTTAGTTTAAAATCACTTCAAAACTTTGGGCTAATTTGATTGAGTATTATTAGAATTTTGTTCTTTCCTATGGATCGACCCATCCTTGCATACGTACTACGATTGTACGTTGTGTGCTTGCGGTTCTTACAACGATTATATTTTAATGACAGTTTTCTAATCGATAGAAATTTCCTTCGTTTCCAACACAAGACTGGTGGAGCCTCCAACAGGGTTTGTCACACTCAAAGGTTGGTTAACTATCTCGAGTTTCAATCCCATTCTATATATTAGATCACTATAAATGAATGAATGAGAAGCACTGGTATAAAAAAACGCGAATAGGAACACAATTAAGGAAAAGCATATCTTGCACAATGACTTCCTTCCTCTTATCCTTAGCCGCGGGAGAACTTGACAAAGTCGAGACTGCTTCCAAAGTGTATGACTTCACCATCTACTTATCCTTTGCCGGTTCCGGACAAATCTTCTTCAAATGCCTGGGCTTATCACAATTATAACATTTATTCGTCTCACTTGTCTTGTAATCTTTAATTAGATGATCCTTCTCATTGTTCCCATTTACCCTTCTTTTTACCATCCTTTCCTCGGGGTTTCTTTCTTTTTTTCATCCCACTTCTTCTTGCCTTCATCGCCTTACTGCGGCTTTGACTCCTCCTTTTCAGCAGAAACAATAATAGCAGTCCTAGCCTTAGGGTACATATTCTCATGGCGAAGCGCCTCCTATACTAGATTTTCAAACGGCTCATCAATATGATCCACTAGCTTCTCTCCCAAGTAGTCATCCAAGTCAATAATGAATTTCTGATTCTTTCGTAAGGGAGTATCAATGAATAACATCTCATACTTTGACAAAGTGTCAAACTACAACATATTCCGAGGCTGACATCTCTCCCTGCTTCAGCTCGACGGACTTTCTAAACAATATCGACTTTTGGGCAGTCGGGATGAACTTTTCTTTGAACCTTGCCTTGAACTGGTCCCAACTGAACTGATCCTCTGGAGTAGCAATAGTTACAGCATTCCACAAGTTCTTAGCTTGCCCCTGAAGTTTTTTAGTAGCCAACTTCCTCTTCGTGGCATCTTCCATCTCCATATCACCAAAATGTGATTACAAGTATCCAACCAATCTTGCACTTTTATGGCTGACTCCGTCCTATGGAATGGCTTCCGTCCAAGAGTAGAGTAATCCTTGCTCAACTTAGCAAAATCTGCCCTAGATGCTTGCACTGGAGCACCTCCACCAACGACCACACCAAGAGCATTTCTCATCACCATTGCCATCACAACATTGAACATAGCTTGGAAGTCGGGAATAGCAGCTCATGATCCTGCTCCCTCTTCTACTCCTGAAGCAGATCTCATAGTATTCCTTGTATGTCGGCCTATTCTTATCTGTAACAAGAATGATCAGTCTTCCATAAAGAAAACTGTATCTATGGTGCTCATGTGCATGCGACTTATTCTATATATTATATTACATATAGTTTAGAAAACCAAACTTATAACAAGTAGGCACTCTCGTTGTATGTGTGTGTGTGTAATAGATCCAGTCTAAGGCGATAACTCCTTCCTTATCTCTACTGGATTGGGGTATCAACTCAGTTTAATCATGTGTAACCAAAGCTCTGATACCAAATGTGATGACCGCCCTACACCACCAGCACAGATAATATCTAAATAGTGCGCTGCAGTCGTGCCCGGTCGATATAGGACGATGATCTAGATGAGTAATAACATACACAATATATAACCTGTCATATCTCACAGCACATGGATAAAACATAATGTCACGGATATAACAGAAGAGATAATAATAACTATGTGAACAAATCATCACCAGAGTAACAAATCCACAAAGTTATACATCGAATATAGTGAAGTTTATACAACAGAAGTAAACTTAATAACTGTCCCAAATACAAGTAATAAGCAGTCACTGCTAAGGCTCCTCGGTGCTACACAACGGAATATGCATAGAATCCATATGTATATAATATGAGATAGCTCCATCCAGTTCGTCCTCCGAACAGCTACTGCGTCACCTAGGCCCGTTATCTAGTCTACTCATTTAAGAGTACCCAAGATTATAAGAAGCAAAGCACAAAACCTTGGGTAAGACAATAATTTGGTATGAGCGGTAAATGAATCTCAAAATACTATACAAGTAAATATGGTAAGGAACAAGAGTCCACGAACCATTATTGACTTGTCCCTACAACCAAAGAGTTAGCACATAACAATAAGATATATGCTACTCAATACTATCATAAAAGTATACTGCAAACCAAGCATAAGGATATCAACACTTCAAGTATTCCTACTCCAATACCTCCTCCCTGTGATATCTCCAAGTGATAGCCTACTAAAGAAAGCAATTAAAGCAACCATAGCATCCATCAAACAATCCTAACTACCACTCCAATGCTCTAAATAAATGATAACTCGTATGACCTCCATACCACCAGGGACTAATGGAAATCCCGGTTCTTGTTGTACTCTCGTATCTCACAATCCAAACAGGATACATGTCATGCAGCCCAAAGCTAGACACTAGACCCAAAGCCACAGGTCCAGGGTATTCGGATCCTCGCTACCAATCCATGGGCATCCCCATTTATAATACCCATGCTTCGAGTATAAAAGAATACACTTCAAGCATCAACAATTCCTTAGCACATACACCCGAGCCCTCCTTTGCTCCATTTGGATACTGAGCCCTTCTTTCTCAATCCAGTTTCCATTATTCACGAGGAACCCTTCCACATTCCCTGATCCTACGGCTCACTCCTTTACGAACCGCCATCTTCGGAATTACTTCCGACACTAGCCAACATCCCAAGACCATAGTTTTTATCATGTTGTTATATCGCCATCCATCCCTGATGCGAACGAGCCACCACCTCCAGCACGATCTATAGATACTCTACACCAGTTCTCAGAAGTTCCACATTCCACACTTAAACCTTGATAACTCGGTATCGAGTTATAAGCATAACTCGGTGCCTAGTCATATACTTAGCCAACTAAAAGCTAATTTTTCTTCCATGCCTCTAGTACTTTTCTTCAAGTGCTTTAGACCTTGACTTATCCCTCCTTGATAACTCGGCCCTAATCTAAAGCTTCTTCTTCAAGTTTTAGAGATAACTCGTCATCACATCCAACATTTAGCCAAATTTCCTGCATCAAGCCATGGACAACCCCCACTTGACAAGCTCTTCCCATCCACGAAGTCGAGAAGTGCACATGAGTTAGCACCATAACTTGGTGTCAAGCTATACTTTTAACTCGATGTTGAGTTATGACTTTAAATCCTACCTACTTGCGAGTTATCATGTAGCCTCTTGCCATACTGCAGAGCCTATTTGCCAAGTTTCATCTAGTTCCGACCAACTTTGCCTTCGATTTGCTCAATTTCCCTGCCTATCTTCCTACGCATTCACAATACTAACAAACAATACCAAAACATAACATCTAATCATAGCATAACAAGCAATTTCATCCATTCAAATACGCAATTCATAGAAGTAAGACAAACAAGTCAACATCTATCATAAATCTACATGAAACATGAACATGAACCAAATGAATTTTAAATCAATTTAGGGTATATGCATAGTTAACATGTAATTATGGTATAGAAAAGGGTTTACTATTAAAAATCATGTTAAGTTATGCAATTCTATTATATAATTCCACGTAGAATAGTGAGAAGGCATAAACCACTCACTAATTATCAAATTTAATCAATTTGTGTGTAGATCTAATCCGAACAGCGAAGAAAAACACTCTAAATCAAGCAAATCGATGATCTTTATCTTCTAACCGACGATCTAATCATTAATCAATAATCTAGTTTAATTTAAGGGGCCAATTAGGGTTTAGACCTGATTTGAAATGAGAGGAAAAGTTCTGATTTGACTCCTACAGTAATATCTAATTAGACAAATGGGCCAACTAATTGGCTTAATTAATTACATAGTAATTCTAGTCAACAGCTGTTAAAATTTAAAACATCCATAACTTTCTAACGTAAGACCATTTTTCTATTACGACCATTCTACGAAATGAAAAGCCATCATTTTAAAGAAATGGAACTAGTTTGAGATACTGATTTGACTACTATCAAAAGTTATAGCCCAAACAGGGTTTTCAAGGTCAAAATGGTCACATAAAAATTCGAAAAAAATCATAAGTGTGTAAAAAGTCTCTAAGAGTCATGTCATAAAATTATAGAATCATAATACCTCACACAAATAAAATAAAAATATTTTACGATCCTCCGACATGTAAAATACGGGTCGTTGCAACATAGGTATAGTCAAATCACTATAAAATTGTTGTCGCTCGACTAACATCATTCTCCTAGAGGTTAGGTGTTTTGACTTTGGTGTAAGAGGTCACAAGTTCGAAACTTGCATAGTATGATTCGAACATATAGTGACATGTAGTATGTTGTATACTACCTAAGACTTATAGTATTGATATGTACTACCATCTAAGTACTTAGTTTTTAAAAAATTATTGTCACTTGTTATTTTTACTTTTATTCTTCAAATTTACATTTTTTTAACTCTTACTAGTTTGTTTTTCATAAATACAATTCTACCGTTTATAATTGATCTTTACAAAAACTATCATTTGGCGTGTTAAACCAATTTTTATTTATTAATATGGATTTTGTGAAAAATTGAATAATATATAATTATTTGTTTTTTCATAACTTTGAAAGGTTTGAATTCAGTTTACCATGTCATAGCCTTATAGGTTTGAAAGGTTCGATTCCTACCATGCCCTTCCCTATCCTATATAAATTCACCCAGGGGTATGGGGGCTTGAATTAGCGGACGGCTTTACTATACCCTCCTTAGGAGTTTACCGACCCGCCGGGTTCTCCTGGGTTTTCAAAAAAAAAAATTGTAATTTCGAGCCTTTTGAAACTTCAAACATTATTTGATTTGGTTTCTTTTTTTTCTTTTCTTTGTAATAAGAATCTGAATTAGGAAAAGATATCAAAAGTATAGCCAAAAAAGTTTCAAATCCAAAGAAATAGATTTTCGTTTTTTACTTTCTTATAATAACATAAGAAATGTGACTAAGTTTATATATGAAAAAGCATTTAGAATTAAAAAAACAATATAAAAATGCTTAACACTTCTTAACTAATAAGTGTTTTAGATCAGAACACTTGTTCAAAACAAAAGGCTTCGAAGTCCCTACTGATCAATATGTGGTCAAATAAGCAATCGCTTATCACGAACAAAAATAGCAATGAATAATAAAATTTCGTTTGTTTTGCGTTTTGAGTTTCAAGCTTTTATTCAGATAAAAATACACATGACGCATGTATTATTGAAAAACAATCAATTTAAAAGATGAAGTTTAACATACAAAATAAAACACTAATTTATTTTGTTTTCATACATCAAGAAATAACAAAAGCACGAAAAACAATATATTCCCTCCATCGCTCGTTCATTATTATAATGACTAAGACCTTTTGTAATGCATGTTGATAAATCAAAACTCAAAATTCAAAATGAAACAATACAAACCCTCAAACTTTGAACTTGTCAATTTTTATTCAATAATAACTATTGTTTTCTAATCATATTAACAATGAACTTCAACACTAAATTCAAACTCTAAAACTTTAGCAACAATACATCTCCAACGCCATGACATTTCAAAATAACGAAAAAAAACTCACTCCACGAGTAAAGTAATCATCACACCATTTGCAAGCAGCAAAATTTGTATACAAAATTGAAAAAATTGCCCAGAGAAAAATATTTTGAAAAATGAGCATCATTATATTACTGTTTTAAAAGAAATAACAAATTGATAGTAAGAGCAATATATGTTTTTTTCCTTTGGTAAGAACTATTAACGTAGAAACTACGTTAACACTCCCGAATAGATCCAACGCGAAAAGAATCGGCAATCTTTGGAGAACAAAGCTTTCTTAATTTACGAATTCGAGCATTGGCGAAATGTGTATTTGGAACATGCTAACGCTCGAATTCATCGAAGTACATCCTTAATTTTACAAAGCTCTATCCTGCATCGATCCATCTTCCACTTCTTTAAAGCTAACTCCATCATTCCTTCATCGTCTTGACATAATGATTATCTCAATATCATCACGTCGACTAGAATCAATCAATGCCAATTAAGAGGAAGGGGCGACGGCTCGAAAGAAAATCGATGGCAACAGCTGTTGATGGAGGACAATTGAGGTGGCCGAGAAGCATAAAAATGACGATCTACCTTGAATCGGTGGATGTAAAAATCGATGAAATTTGAAGCTTGAATTGAAGATCTCGAGAATCCATAAGTGGAGAAGTCAAGGAATAGCTCGGTTGCGAGAGTGAAATCAAAGTGAAGATTGAAAATTCTAGGGTTGATTATAAATTTTCAAAAAAAGTTTATTTGAAAAATGATTAAAAAAAATACATCTACTAACCATCAACTAAAGCAACTCTTAGATAATTCCCAATGACGAACGACGTTAACAAACTTCCTAAATTACCAAACTATAGTATTTATATCTGTCGAAAAAAATGATTCAGTGACTGTGAAAACAAGGCATTTGAATTCTTAGTAAAAATGTAACAATTTGAGTTAACTTTAGCATCTATGTGGATGTGAATTTAGTCCGAACACAAAACGTAATTTGGAGACAAGTGTTGCCCGTATTTTTTTACAAACGACATTTCGATGGAACTGAACTATGAAACAATGGAGTGAATGTGAAAATAAAAAACGATTGAGTTTAGGAATAATTATAAAAAGAGGAAAAAATGGTTAAACCCATGGAAATGAATTAGTATCGATCAAGATGATCTTTTTATCCCTAACTTTTTTAACGTTGAAAAAATCAAGACAATGAATAAAGTAGAGAAATTTAGCTAAGTTTAAACATCAATGTCGATTCGTAGATTTCTTTCATGAAGCAAATACTCTCAATGAATACTTGAAACAAGCTTAGATGCATCAAAGAAAGATTGAATCAAATAACAAAGCATGAGACTGAAGAAAAATAGAAGAAAACACAAAAAAACAAAATGAATTGGCACGAACCCATCAAATTGTGGTATCTTATATATTCATAGATCTAACCGTTTGACGATTTCCATTGCAATATGACGACTTTGAAGTCCAATCACAACTTCTTCAATTCTAAATAGGATGCTACCTAAAACAGAAAAAAACTTTTGGCCTTTGCTTATTCATGTCTAGAGAAAACTCTACCACTTCAATTTCTGAGATTGAATCTCAAATTGTAGTTGTAATTTCAATAGATTTGATGTGAATCAAGTCAGCTTAAAGTGGACGTAAGGCATAGCAAAACACTATAAAATTATTCAATTACTAATTTTATTTTTTCATATTTACATTTTTCTTACTCTCGTTAAATTGTCGTTCATAAAAACAATTCAACTGTTTATGATATCTAAACCGATTTTTTGACAAATATAGGATTTGTGAAAAACTGAATAATTATTTGTTTTTTCATAATGTTGAAAGGTTTGAATTCAATTTTGCTATGTTTCAATGTTCCTAATTTTAGAAGAAAACAAAACCCATAAATTTTGCTACTGTAATTTAATTTAAAAAGTAATTGTCAAAATTCTATAATTCAAAAATTTAAGACCCGTTTGATTTCATTTCGTATTTTGTGTTTTTAATTTGCACTAAAAAATAACAAGAAATAAGAGAGAATATTTATAATTCTTAATCGTTGGAACGACCAATGAACAACGAAAGAGTTTGATTGTTCTCCATGCTTTTATTATCTCTCGAAACACGAAAAATAAAATAAACTTGTTTTCTATTTTATATATTAATTTCATTTTTCAAATGTTTGTTTTTCAACTATACATACAACGGATGCGTTTTTGTATAGACGAAAACACAAAACTAAAAATGACAAGCCAAACGGGACCATATAGTTTCAATCCTTTTGAAACTTTGTACATTATTTGATTTGTTTTTTTCTTTTCTTTGTAATAAGAATCCGAATTTTGAAAAGTAACCAAAAGTATAGCTAAAAAAGTTTGAAATTAAATGAAATAAATTTAGTTTTTTTATTTTAGTACTATCTTATAATAAGATAAGAACGGTAACTAAGGTTATACATGAAAAACCATTCAAAATAAGCAATATGAAATGCTTAAAACTTCTTAACTAAACAAGTGTTTTAGGTCTGAACACTTGCTCATAGCTTAGATATTCTTATTGATCAATATGCGATCAATTAAGTAAACACCTATTGTGAACAAACAATAACAATGAACAATAAGACCTCATTTGGTTTGTCTTTCTAAGTTTCAGGCTTTCATTCAGACAAAAGTACATGGACGTGTTATTAAAAAACAATCAATTTAAAAAATAAAATTACCATGCAAAATAACAATCAAATTTATTTTGTTTCCATGTCCTAAAAATAATAAAAGCACGAAAATAATATATCTACTCCACCCATCGTCCATTTATATAATGACCACCCTTTTATAATGTTTGTTGATAACACAAAACTCAAAATGAAATAAAACAAACCATCAATCTTTAAACTTATCGCTTTTTTTTCAATAACTCCTGTTTTCTGACCATATTAACAACGAATTTCAACACTAAATTCACTCCACAACTTTAGCTCCAATACATCTGTACATTTCAATATAACGAACAAAAACTCACCTCATGAGTAAAGTAATCATCACACCATTTGTTAGTAACAAAATTTGTATTATAAAATTGAATAAATTGCCAAGAGAATATTGAAAAAAGAGCATCATTTTATTACTCTTTTAAAAGAAATAACAAATTGACAGTAAGAACAATACATGTTATTTGTCTTTTGTAAGAATGATAAATATCGCATAGATACCCTTATAGAAAATAAATCAACAAATGGGTAGAAATTTTGCACATGAGAACTATATGATCAACAATCGGTTGTTTCCCTTAAAACATGCTACTTTCTAACATGGCAGATAGCATCACTTACGTCCTATTGCAATTCAAGGATCGGGCAATTTTGAAACAGTGAAAAATTAAAAAGCAAAGGGTGTTGAAGAATGAAAGCAGAAGGAGAACACTGGCTAATATTAATACATTAACTAGTGCCAATTTTATTCCACTGAACTGTAGAATGTGCTTAAATTATGAAGAGTTTTACTGCTAAATTGTTACCAAACCTGATCCACAAAAAGAAAATAAGCTCCCTCAGAACAGATTTAAAGTTTCATCATCAAACGTAAGACAAGGCTGAAACTATATTATAGAGTTCAATCATTGGGAGTATTCAATTTTTAAAAGACAATTTGCAGCATCCTGTTTAAAGTGGATAACAAAACTAAAACTTTAAATTTTCAAAAACAAATAAAAATAAAATTAAATAACAATATCAATCCAATATGTATCCACATGGTGAATTAACATTCAGAAGATCGAAATTCCAGATTGCATCACTGGTGACACTGAAAATATATCCTAATTTAGCACATAACTGGAAAAGAAAGCAGTTATAACCCTATGATTTAACTAATTTGTACATCAATTGAAATTCAGCTCAATACCTTGATTTCACTAATAAATTATAATAGGGATTATAATGAAATAAGGATATAAAAGTAGACGAATTATTAAAAAGTAAAAAGAAAAAAAAAGTTAAATCTCAGATCAGGTCTCCAATATGTTTTTCCGCATTGACTGATTTCAATCTCGGAAGAACGAAAGTTTTATCTTGATCATCATTGAAAAAATAGAAAATAGAAACTGAAAAAGAATAAAAATAAATAAACCCACAGCTGAAGAAACAGAAGAGGAATTTCAATATCAGGTTAGCAGCCGCCATGAGAAAGAGATGAGCAATAGAGAGGGAAACGTAGACATATATGGACTACTTGAATGGGCTTAACCCTAGATTTGCATTCATGAAATTCTTACGGGCTTTATAATATTGCTATTAAAAGTCCATCTAGTTTACGTGGCAACCTGACATGGTTGCTTTTTGTCTTTGATATGTCATTTTATAGGGTCAAGGGTGTCCAGAAACAATTATGTAATTTAACAATCTTATTTAAAATAATAAGAACTTTTGATTTTGTTGTATATTGTTATATTGAGACATAATTAATGTTTTAAATACATTAAATATATGCAAATAAAAAAATCTATAGAAAAAATATTTAATCAGTTACAATTACGAATGTGTTAGTAATCACAAGTACTGGATCGTGCAAAATAAATACTTATCATTAAATGTTTCCCGTCAATGCATCGAAAACCGGATATCGATACATTAGATGAAACTAATATATGTAATATCCCACATATAATAGATAAAGGATTATTCATGATCGGTCGGGGCACCAAGTGGCTACGAATGTGTAGTTGTTTGAAATAATTACAAAATGACTCATCGAGCGTTTTCATTATGCTTATTATGAAGTCAAATAGAAGATCTCACACGACAAGACGCAATAGTCTTTAGACTTGAGAATACTTTGAATATTAAGTTTAAACTATACTTTATTCATCACTACAAAAATTACCCCATTTACCAACGCGAAAAAGGTGTCGACGCGACGTCAGAAGACCTGTTTCCGACTCCACATCGACGTCATTTATAACATCAATACAGTGGGTGTCATAAAACATTTTTCGACCCCGTGAAGGCGATTCCATGGGGTACTTACCGACGCCTTTTTTCTGGCACCATTGCGACGTCATGTCGACGATTAGTTAAAATATTAAAATGGATTTACCGACGCCATTTTGATGCCATACTGACGCATATTTAAAATAATAAAATTGAATTTTTCAGACGTCATACCAACACCGCCGCTGAGAGCATTCTCATTGTATTTCTTGCCTTGGTCACAAATTCATATGTACTTTGTTGTCCAATATTTGAACCGAGCGACTTCTCAGTAAATCTGAACTTCGAGACGATGACAAAATGGATCAAGAACTTAAGATGTTGCTTGGGATGATAAAATGATGGAGCACATCGAATATGGTTGATATTGACCACAATCATCTCGATACCGAGATGATCTTAAAGGGGACTCACTTCTAAACAAGTAGGTGAACCACTACAGTACTTTGCAGAAGAAGACGAGTCTCACATAAGACAAATCATTTTGTTATCGATATGATTCGATGGAACAACTTTGACAACTAAGCTTGAAAACTTGAGGATATGGACGAGTATGAAGAAAAAAGTGTTTAACGTCGAACAAAAGTGACCGGTACTGACCATATCGTGGTCGGTACCGACATGATTAACATCATGAAATACACTCATTCCTCCTTCCTAATCGTATGGATTTGAGTTCTTACTTGGTCTTCTGCGATTTAATGATCCAATGGATGGTTTCTCATATAAGTACGAGTGTTAGAGCAACGCAAAAAAGGCCATTTTCACTCTTGTTCTTCAAATCTCTTATCATAAATCTAGTTTTGCCATGGATTGATGTAAAATCCGAAAGTGCATTGTTTTTTAGATACGAAACCTTATAATTTGTTTGTTTTTGTGCAAAATTGTAACAATCTGTATTTTACGTATCAGAGGATCGTAAAAAATTATTTTGAAATTCATATGAGTCGTATGACTCTATTACTTTGGAAATGCTTATTAGTGACATTTCTTATCTTTAGAGTTTTTCTGGATAACTTTAATCCTAAAAACTTGTAACGGTTATAACTTTTGATAAATGTCAAATTAGTATCCAAGACCACTTCCATTGGAAAGACGTTAATGTTTCCCTTTTCATAGAGTAATCATAATAGCAATTTGAACCTTTTGGCTAGGAGAAATTGTTGTTTTAAGAATGACAGTTTTTAGAGCAGCTTAGTGTGTGTGTAATTAATGAATTTGGGGGCAAGCCCACTAACCCATTTCATGTTTGGAAACTATAACAGGGTGAACCATCATCTCTAAATCATTTTTACCACTTCCTAAATAGCTCTAAGCCTCCATTAACCCATTCTCCACCCAAAACCTTCTCTTTTCTCCTTCAAATCAAGTCTAAATCATAGATTGGTGGTAGATTAGTAAGGGATTCATTATCTTCAAATTTACACTTTTGGGGAGGGAAAATCATGTTTTTACCTCGGATTTGCATGCAAATCTTCACTTTTTGGTTGTTTGGTGATTGATTTATCGTCTCTTACCTCACTATATATGTATTTGCAGGTTTTGACATGTTTTAAACCCATTTTTACAGTCAAAATTAAGTTTAAATGTTGTTTTAAAGTGAAACTTGAAGTAAAAGCGAATTTAAAACATCAAGAAGTGTGTTAATCATGTTAATTTGATGTGTTGTTACCTTGGTGTGTATTAGGCTAGGTTAGAGACATACTATAGGATGAATTGGCATGAATTGTTGTATGTTTGAATATTGTTTGGTGCATGTATGATGCTTGCTTGTATGGTTGAAGACGCTCATCGGTGCGACTTAGAGTAGGAATTGCGAAATCGGGCTTAATTGGATTTACTCTAGATTGTTGAAAGTTGTATCATTGCGTACGGAACGCTTAGATCGAAGAATGAAGCGTAGTGATGAAATCGATGCTAAAAAGGAAATTAAAGTTACTACAGACATTTGGTTCGTTAGTAGGCATGTTCGGTGGTAGGCTTGCTCGGTAATTGGTTAGTTCGGTTTGGACTTTGGGCTTGGGAGGAGCTGGGTTGGGGTGAGGTGATGTGCACGTAAATGTGCATATTTTTACCACCATATTTAATCTATTTAAATTAAAAAAATGATCATATTGAGTATTTTAACTTGTTTAAACTAAAATTCAAATTATTTTCAAATTGTCACATATTCATCTTTATATAAGGGCAAAATGGTCATTTTTGTGCATTTATTAAATTGTGAAAATTTACTTGGAATTTTCTATGTTGTTTTGTAGGAAATTTGGTGAATTTTATAAGTGGTTTCATGATGATATATGCAAGCACAAGAGTGAAGAGAACAAATAAAGATGAAAATAATTCAAAGTGATGATCATGGAGGACCTCACCTACCCACCTACCTTAATGTACAAATTAGAGGCTAATGCACATGCTTATGGAATTAATGGCTTCATGTACAATTAAATGATGATTAGTAGAAGCTAGTGATTACTTGGCCTCCACACTTTCTCAGGGGTAATTTGGGCATTCTCCAAATTATGGATTAGGGTTTCATGCTTGTATAAATAACCCATTATGTTCATGTAACCTTTTCTACCTTCTCTTAAGCCCTCTTATGGAGGCCATCTCTTCTCTTAGGTTAGCTTAGCTCTCTTTGTTCTCTTTTCATGGCTACTTAGCCATTTATTTTATTTTCATGTAATTTCCTTTTTATTGCAATTTAATACATGCTCTTTCCTTTCCATGCTCATTTACTTTAATGTTTGTAGTGTAGATTTACTTTCATGCAAATTAGATTAGTGTTAATTCTTGTTAATTAGTTCTCTTCTTTCATTTAGCTTTCATTTTCCTTTCTTTTTAGTTTCATGTTGCAAGCTACATTTGTTAATCAAATGACAAATATGAGAGGCTAAAGCCCTTCAATTTAGGGGTAATGAAGCTCTCTAATTATGTAGCTTCAACTAGTTGTTAATTCATGCTCTCCTTTTGTGCTTAGTAAGAATGATTGAAGTGGATTAATTATTGTTTTTGCTTTGAATTTGATAGCCTATATTGTTGACACCAAATAGGCTATGCTTAAACAATCACTAACACTAATTGCCTCTTCATCAAAATATGATTATGGCAAAAGAAAGTGATTTGAAATTAAAATTTGATGGTCTATATTTCTAATCAATAGATAATAGGCCATACTTAAAATAGATTTCATTTTCATTGTTAAGTTTCATGAAAGTTAGTAAGTGGTTTAAGGGGTGTGTTATAGTTTGATGGCTTATGTTGGCTAATCAATAGCACAAATATGCCATACTTATGATAAGCACATCAATTAAAGCACTAATGACCATAAAAGAGAGATCATGATTTCATATGTGTTGAACTACATGATCTAGAGAGTGGATTTATTCTCTAAATTGTCACTTAACTCTTATATTTGCTTCTCTTTTCTTTTAGTTAGTTAGTTAATTCTCTAGATTGACTTTCACTTGAAATTGGTATAATTTGATTGAATTGAATTTCTAAAATCATCAATTCCCTGCGGATCGACCCGTATTCGCCACGTACTACAAGTGTACGCCGTGCGCTTGCGGAAATTTTAATTTGAAATTTTTTGGCAAATTTCTAATCCGATAGAACATTTGCCGTTGAACATGAGGTTGGTATGGCATTGGAGAAATATTGGACAACATTTGATGTCTGATGGTGTCATCTCCCAGGTTCTCCCATCAGGATGGTCTGCCCTAAACTATTTGTTAAATATCTTCCTTCTGGACGGTCTGTCCCTAACTCAATCATCTCCCAAGTTCTCCCGAGCCTAGTGGTTTTCCAGGCTTACCAATAACCTATCTGTATACAACATATGTTCCTTTCGGTGTGTAATCGTAATTTTAGTCTACCTGTGACCAAGCCTTACACACTGGAATTCTGGATGACAATTAGCTGGGGCTACAAGCTAATGTACAGGGCGCGACCCCATACTAGTTCCCTCTGGTTTTCTAATATCTGAGTCATTTTTACTTAAGGATCCCCTCCCATAATTTTCCTTGAAAACAATTTCAAAATGATTCAAACCTTTAAATCAAACTTCAAACAAGGAAAAGAAATAAGTCTTTATACATGACTCAAATCATATTATCATGTTAGATATATCCTCTACTCAAAACTTGGTTGATGAAAACACTTTACCATTTGAAAGAACCTCTTTCCATACTTTGAAATTATCCCGTTGGAATTCAATGTTTAAACCTTTCGAAAATCGTCTCTAAAACCTTTCGAATTCATTCAAAACAAACCTTTCGGAAGTTATATGCTTTCGACATCCTTCTTTAAAATCACTTTAAGTCATTACCTTAGAAAAACCTTTCGGAAAACCTTTCCTTCAAAACCCTTTGAAAACCTTTAATAAACCTTTCGAAACAGATCCAGGAATAAACCCTTCGAATGCTTAAAACTCTTTAAAACACAAACCTTTCGAAGGTAGATTGGGTTCAACTTTAAAACAATCTGGAAACTTATCTTTTAAAACCTTTCGTCTTTATTAAAGAAACCTTTCGAAAATATTCATATAACCTTTCGAGGATATCAAAACAACCTTTCAGAAGCCTTTGGTTATATTTCACAAAACAAGGGTAACCACCTAAGTCGAAAGCTTCCCTCCGAAAGCCTTGGAGAAACGACTAACTTTAAAAACAGGAGAACCTTTCAATTGGGTCGGAAGTATCAAAGTAAAACCTTTATAAAAGAGTAGAAACCCTTCGGCGACACCGGAAGTTTTCAAAACAGAGTAATGGCGGTAGCAGCTACAACCTTTCATCACATCAGAAGGTTTTAAAGTCTTTCTTTAAACAACTTGACCTGGTCGGAAGTGACCAAGCCGAAAGCTCAAGTTCGAAAGCTAAGCATGCGAAAGCTTTTCACTTATAAAATAATTATATTCCAACCCTTTCGGCCATCAACCTTTCGGTTTATATTCAATTCATTATGTACCAATTTCTTAACACCTTATGCATTGAACTTTGACTTTGTCAAAAGCTAACCCTTCGACTAGGACGAAAGGTCTGGGGCAGAAGGTGTTTAGCCGTATGGATTGAAACATGGAAAAAGTGTGAATTTTGTCTTTAAACTCAAAAAAGAAAATTTTCAACTAACCTGCCTTTGTTTGTCAAATTATCATTGGTCAATAAAATATTTTTCAGAATTTTGCTGCCGCAATTACCAGGATTTATAAAACATTTTATTTTGCAAAATGCCCCTTCTCCTTTATAAATATATAAAACATTTAAGTCCTATACCTTAAATAATTTTATATATCCCTCAAACGACTTAGGAAAATTCTGGAAAAATTCCAGAAACTATATTTTAATAGGTTGCCTAACATATTAAAATCTCAAACCCAAATAATTATTGTTTCAGCCGAAAATAATTTAAAACCCAATAAACAATGTCCTTCATTCAAAAATTCATATAAAATCCATATTAAATAAGAAATTTATGAAAATCAAAACCCATCTCTAAAATATTATTCCCGACCTATATTTAAATTTTCAAAGTATTCCGATGTCATTAAATAGGGTTTTCATGCTAAACATTATCATAAAACACGAATAAACATTTATAATTCCATCAACAACAAACATACATATCTTAAAACATCAAACATGGCAATATTATAGCAAAATCATTTTGATCTAAACAAAAACTGAAAACTAGAAATATTAGGGATGTAGTAATTATTCACCTTGGCTTTTAGAGATTTTAGATGAGATGTTAGAGTGTTTAGCGTCGTTGCCGGGGAATTGATTTGACTTTTATTTCTATTCTTCGAATTATTTTCTTTTGATTTTTGTGTGTTTTAATATTTTGTGTGTGTTTGCATTTAAAAATAATTCTGTGTATGTTTGTTGTGTGCTTTTGTTCTTGTGCATTTCTTGTTTTCAATTAGCATTTGCATTTCTAGTTTATAAAAAAAAGTGCATACACATTTCAAAACCAAAAAAAAATCATTCATTGTTAACTTTACATTACATTGTTTTACATATCTCAGTTTACATTTATAATTTTTCTTTATTTTTACATAACAAACTGTTTCTCTGTGCATACTTGTGCACATCCACTCCCTCAACCACTTTCTTGCTGTCTTGCCTCCACCATTTCACCATAGTTCTACCATCTCATAACCATACAACCTCACTTCTGTTCATCCTATACCCCTGCTACTTCCCCCGAAACCATTTTCACCTCCATCACAATCAAGTGCACTGCCACAACCCATACTTCCAACTGCCTTTGCCTGTCATCCTGTCATACTCCATACAAACATATATTTCCATTGATTAAATACCATCAAACTCCTACCACTTCTACAATCTGTCATCACAATCTGACCACATTCCATTACCCTTCACTGCCTTGCTTCATCATTGCATAACTGCAATTTCATCACATATCTACATTGCAACACAAACAGTAAGTCAACCACCCCCTGACTGCACACAAAACCTGACCACTTACCACCACGACTGCCTCCATAACAACCTGCTTCTCCACCAAAACTACAACATTAAAATCTTACTTCCTGTTCTGTACTTCACCCACTTCAACAAATAACCCCTGTCACAACTGCCACTGACATCAACTCAACATTACACACACCACATCAGAGCAGCCACCAATTTAACCACTCCTCCAACAACTCCTCTAACAATCGCACTGAGAAGTGGCAATTCACCTTTGCCCTTCCACCTGTAGACAATCATCAATAGCCCCATCAACCCGAAGCCACTCCAAACATCATCTCACCACATCTTACATTGTGCCATCCACAGAATCAAACCAAACACCATCTGTCCCCTGTCTACAAACTTCCATTGCTTCACCCTTTAACTGGTTCCCTGCAATCACCCTTCAACTGGTTACAACACACCAAACTCCACCATCATCAAATACTGCAATCACCTCTTCCAAGCTTCTGACCTGAAAAATCCCATTGCACAACAAACCGAACTTCAATCGAATTGAAATCCAAAAACCCCAAAATCGCAACCCATACAGCAAACCAACTCCACTACCGAACACGCAACCGCAACCTCACACAAAAAAAATTCGAATCAAATCCCACAGCAACAATCGCAATCGAACACCACATCATCCAATTCATGAAACCGAATTGCTAACAACCGCGACCCAATCGACCACTCCTTCAACATTAGAAGCTACAAATATCACTCAAACCCGAAATCGCATCACCTGAACCCGAAGATAAACCCGCAGCCTAACCTCATCTGCAGTACCACCTTGAATCCACTTCAAACCCTTGAACCCAAGATGAACTTTTCCATCGTCAACTTCTTCAAATTCCTCTGCACAACCCACGAGACAAGCTTCTAAAATTCGAATTTGACTTTTATTTTCAATTCTGATTATTGGATTTCGAAAGTTGTTGGAAACAAAGATGTTGGTTTGATGAATTGGGGATTTCGATTATGTGTCTGTTTAATCTGGGTATTTGTTCTCGTTAAAAAAAACAAAGAGAGATAGCATGTGTTTGAGTTGTTTACGTAGGCCGGCGATTGTTAGTGGGCGTGTGAAAGTTTTAAAATGTTAGTTTAATTTGTTAAATTCTCTTTCTAGTTAATTTTTTTTAATTTTATTTTGTGTAACTCTTGAAAAAAAAAGTTTTTGTTTTGTTTGGAAATCTTTTGTTTTGTTTCTTTTGATTTCAATAGTTTCTTACTTTTCTTTGTTTAGTTTCTCCTTTGATATATATTCAAAAAAAATGTATATATATCTTATTTCTATTTTCAGGGTGCCAAAGCAGATAGGAAAAGTTGCTTGCTTCGCTCTACTGCCAAAAATAAATTGCTTGCTTGCTTATAAAAAAATTTGCTGCTTTTAACTCTTATCATTTGTTTTTATTTAAATTGCATTGCTGGTTGCTTGCATTTGCATTTTAAAAAAAAATTAAAAAAAATCCATTCATAGTTGCATTGTTAATACACGTTTAATTTCTGTTTTGCATTTCATCTTAGATTTTTGATTAATAATAACGGTTAGACATCAATAGCACATAATTGTATATTGACAATTTGTCTTCTTTGAACAATTTAAATTCTTGGTGTCTAGGCTACGATAGAGTAATAACCATTTATAAATATTACGATGATTCGTAAATATTATAGTTGTTGTTCCTCTGAAGGTACTTAAACCTTCGACTGCATTGCTACGGTGATTCGTGGTGCATCGATAACCCCTGCCCGTTACCTGGCTGAGAACTATCTTGTTGAATTAAGACAATGTGTGATTATACAGTTTTGGGTTAACTTAGGATAAATCATTTGTAATTAACCATTGCATTCATTTAGTTGCATTAGTTCATGCATATTTAAAAATAATAAAAAAATAAAAACAAAAAACAAACAAAAACAAAAAATTCAAAATCCAAAACTAAAAAATTGTAAATATTTCTTAACTTAGTTTTTTTTCCTTTTTCCTTTGAAAATTTTCAAATCAAAATTCCAAAAATTCAAAAAAAAATTACTTAGTTTTTTTTTCAGAAAATCAAAAATCCAAAAAATATATATATATAAAATCTTTTCAAAAAATAAAAAAAAATTGAAAAATCAAAAACAAAACAAAAATCAATTTTCCATTTTGAAAAATAAATTCTATCTGTAAATATTTTTCCTTTATACAAAATAAAATAAAAAACATTCTTGAAAATGTCCGAGTCTCCCCACTCACTTGAATTTTACAATAGTTGTGCAAATCAATATAATCCATATGATTTCACTCCAAATTCGTATGGATATTTTAACGACAACTATTCTTTAAACAATTCGAATTTTGAACAACAAAGTTTTCAAAATGATGACCAACCCTCGAATCTCGAAAATAACATTTCATCTCTACTTGAAATCTCTACACAACAAAATCAAATGATAAATGATTTGTATAATTCATATTTGTGTAACAACTTGAGTCAAGGATTTCAAAATTTGAATTCAATTCAAAATTCAAACGATTTCGATTATAACCCATGCCAATTCAATTTCGAACTCCAAATAGAATTTCAAACTCAAAATGAAAATGGAAACAACTTTTCAAACGAATTTGGCAATGGGAATAATCTTAACCACGTCACGAGTGAAATTTTTTGTTCTCAACAAATCCAAATCGAAAATTCTCAAGTTAATAACTACAAATTGGATTTTGTAGAACAAATGGACAAAATCTACAATGATCACATGGACTTGTTGTTTGAAACATATATGAAACAACGTGATAAACAAAATCAAATCCCAACGTGTGACGAGTCAAATAATAATCCATCTTTTACCACAATTGACGATTTTCAAATAACAACTTTCGAAACTGAAAATGCTACTCTTAACGTAGTTGTTGAAAATTTGGTAAATGAGTTGGATTTCAATTCTTTTTAGGGTGTGGAACCAAATGTAAAATTCGATCTTCCTTTTCTCGATTCCAAAAATTTGAATACAACAACTTTAGATTTTGAACTTAATATATGCAATGAAGTTGGTGATAATCCAAATAAGGAAGACGAATTCAATAAACACGATTTCTTTGGACTTTTCGAAAACGAGTTGTCGAATTTTGATGGGGAAGATTTAAATCACCATTTTGATTTTGAAATCAATAATTCTGAAGAATTTTTCAATGAACAGCTTGAATTTCAATTTGGTGAAAATAAACTTGAACTTCAATCAATCGTTTTATCAACCCCAAAAATTATCGAAAAGGAAACAACCCGTACGATTTTTAATAAAACGACATTCGTTTTTCCAAATCAACATTCAACTTCGAAATCTTTTACGATTTGGTTTTTCGAGCTTAAGCTGTGTCTCACATATTTGACGAGACAAATGAATCGGTCTTTGGAAGACCGTTTCATTTACTTTTTGACGATATACTTTCTGATCTCATGTAAATACCATTCATTTTCATGTAAATATAGGTCATCTTTTTATTTTTGTTTTATTTTCCTCCTTCCACTTGGGTTGACTGTAGGGACACAGTCAAAATCAAGTGTGGGGGGGAGACTCATCTTCATTTTTAATTTTTCATGGTTTATTTTTGCTTTTTCTTTAAAAAAACTCAAAAAATTTTAAAAAAAAATTAAAAATTAAAAAAAAATTCCCGAAACAAATTTTCTTTTGATTTATTATAGGATAAATATATGGTTTTGGTTTATTAAATCGAAATCTTTGAAAATTTATTTGTCTTAACAAAAATAAAAATAAAGTTGATTACAAATAACGATGGTTTAACTGGTATATAGGTAGGTTCATGGCGTTAATTATGAAGTATATTCTAATTGAAAATCTTTGTTTAAAAAAGTGGTAAATTTAAAGTAAAGGACATAACATTTTTTTGTCTTCTAAGTTAAATGGTGCTAAGATGATTTTGCAAAACTCTCTCTTTGAAAAAAAAATACAAAAAAATATATTTCTTGTATATATGTAAAAAAAAATTTGATAAACACCTAGAGTCATGTGTTCACACTTGTGTGTTCAGTCGCCATGCTCTGTTCCCTTCTCACGTAAGCCCGAAAGGCAGTGCACGATCGGTATATCTGGCCTTGGTTTATCTGAGTTAGGTGTTTGTGTGTATAAAAAAAATTTCTTTTATTAATAACGCCTGCAGTCGATAAGTGTTCACACTCGTGTGTTCACTCGCCACGCTCTGTATTCCCCTCACATCAGTCCGTAAGGCAGTGCATGGGTAATATATCTGGCCTCAGTTTATCTGAGTTAGGCATATGTAAATATTGTAAATATCAATAAAATTTTCAAAAAAATAGAGAGAGTAAGCAAATGAAATCCAAGCACTATTTTAACTTGTTTGATTTGACTTGTTATTGAAAAGAAATGAAAATACCACTTTGATAAATTTGATAATCAACTAAGGATCTATTTCATAATTACACCGTGTTATCAACCAAAACAACGAGTTAAACTATAGTCTATTTGCTATGATAACTTAATTTTTGTTGGAAATTTTGACAAGTAAAGGGTCTTAAATTTCTTGATAATAACCAAAACCTATATTTAACTTATTTGTGTTAAGTTAAAAGTAAATCCTTCATTCGTAAATGTTTTCAAAAACTTGTATTCATCCCGTTGTAAATAAATCTTGCATTTTGTAAATATTTTCATCCTGCATTTGGATTTTGTGGGTAGTATCCGCTGAAGACCCTCATGAGACAACACTCGTCCTACTGGGGACACCCAGAGGTTTAACGGCTTGTTGCATACGCTCAATGCAATCGTGCTCCCTACGAAAACAGATTTATCTTAGTTTTTTTCCTTTATTCGAGGATGAATAAAAAGATAAGTGTGGGGGTATTTGATGTGCACGTAAATGTGCATATTTTTACCACCATATTTAATCTATTTAAATTAAATAAATGATCATATTGGGTATTTTAACTTGTTTAAACCAAAATTCAAATTATTTTCAAACTGTCACATATTCATCTTCATATAAGGGTAAAATGGTCATTTTTGTGCATTTATTAAATTGTGAAAATTTACTTGGAATTTTCTATGTTGTTTTGTAGGAAATTTGGTGAATTTTACAAGTGGTTTCATGATGATATATGCATGCACAAGAGTGAAGAGAACAAATGAAGATGGAAATAATTCAAAGTGATGATCATGGAAGACCCCACCTACCCACCTACCTTAATGTACAAATTAGAGGCTAATGCACATGCTTATGGAATTAATGGCTTCATGTACACTTAAATGATGATTAGTAGAAGCTAATGATTACTTGGCCTTCACACTTTCTCAAGGGTTGTTTGGGCATTCCCCAAATTATGGATTAGGGTTTCATGCTTGTATAAATAACCCATTATGTTCATGTAACCACTTCTACCTTCTCTTAAGCCCTCTTATGGAGGCCATCTCTTCTCTTAGTTTAGCTTAGCTCTCTTTGTTCTCTTTTCATGGCTACTTAGCCATTTATTTTATTTTCATGTAATTTCCTTTTTATTGCAATTTAATACATGCTCTTTCCTTTCCATGCTCATTTACTTTAATGTTTGTAGTGTAGATTTACTTTCATGCAAATTAGATTAGTGTTAATTCTTGTTAATTAGTTCTCTTCTTTCATTTGGCTTTCATTTTCCTTTCTTTTTAGTTTCATGTTGCAAGCTACATTTGTTAATCAAATGACAAATATGAGAGGCTAAAGCCCTTCAATTTAGGGGTAATGAAGCTCTCTAATTATGTAGCTTCAACTAGTTGTTAATTCATGCTCTCCTTTTGTGCTTAGTAAGAATGATTGAAGTGGATTAATTGTTGTTTTTGCTTTGAATTTGATAGCCTATATTGTTGACACCAAATAGGCTATGCTTAAACAATCACTAACACTAATTGCCTCTTCGTCAAAATATGATTATGGCAAAAGAAAGTGATTTGAAATTAAAATTTGATGGTCTATATTTCTAATCAATAGATAATAGGCCATACTTAAAATAGATTTCATTTTCATTGTCAAGTTTCATGAAAGTTAGTAAGTGGTTTAAGGGGTGTGTTATAGTTTGATGGCTTATGTTGGCTAATCAATAGCACAAATATGCCATACTTATGATAAGCACATCAATTAAAGCACTAATGACCATAAAAGAGAGATCATGATTTCATATGTGTTGAACTACATGATCTAGAGAGTGGATTTATTCTCTAAATTGTCACTTAACTCTTATATTTGCTTCTCTTTTCTTTTAGTTAGTTAGTTAATTCTCTAATTCTCTAGATTGACTTTCACTTGAAATTGGTATAATTTGATTGAATTGAATTTCTAAAATCATCAATTCCCTGCGGATCGACCCGTATTCGCCACGTACTACAAGTGTACGCCGTGCGCTTGCGGAAATTTTAATTTGAAATTTTTTGGCATGCAAATTTCTAATCCGATAGAACATTTGCCGTTGAATATGAGGTTGGTATGGCATTGGAGAAATATTGGACAACATATGTCTGATGGTGTCATCTCCCATGTTCTCCCATCAGGACGGTCCGCCCTAAACTATTTGTTAAATATCTTCCTTCTGGATGGTCTGTCCCTAACTCAATCTTCTCCCTGGTTCTCCCGAGCCTAGTGGTTTTCCGGGCTTACCAATAACCTATCTGTATACAACATATGTTCCTTTCGGTGTGTAATCGTAATTTTAGTCTACCCGTGACCAATCCTTACACACTGGAATTCTGGATGACAATTAGCTGGGGCTACAAGCTAATGTACAGGGCGTGACCCCATACTAGTTCCCTCTGGTTTTCTAATATCTGAGTCATTTTTACTTAAGGATCCCCTTTCATAATTTTCCTTGAAATCAATTTCAAAATGTTTCAAACCTTTAAATTAAACTTCAAACAAGGAAAAGAAATAAGTCTTTATACATTACTCAAATCATATTATCATGTTAGATATATCCTTTACTCAAAACTTGGTTGATGAGAACACTTTACCATTTGAAAGAACCTCTTTCCATACTTTGAAATTATCCCGTTCGAATTCAATGTTTAAACCTTTCGAAAATCGTCTCTAAAACCTTTCGAATTCATTCAAAACAAACCTTTCGGAAGTTATAAGCTTTAGACATCCTTCTTTAAAATCACTTTAAGTCATTGCCTTAGAAAAACCTTCGGAAAACCTTTCCTTCAAAACCTTTCGAAAACCTTTAATAAACCTTTCGAAAAATAGATCCAGGAATAAACCCTTCGAATGCTTAAAACTCTTTAAAACACAAACCTTTTGAAGGTAGATTGGGTTCAACTTTAAAACAACATGGAAACTTATCTTTTAAAACCTTTTGTCTTTATTAAAGAAACCTTTTGAAAATATTCATATAACCTTTCGAGGATATCAAAACAACCTTTCAGAAGCCTTTGGTTATATTTCACAAAACAAGGGTAACCACTTAAGTCGAAAGCTTCCTCTGAAAGCCTTGGAGAATCGGCTATCTTTAAAAACAGGAGAACCTACGACCGGGTCGGAAGGATCAAAGTAAAACCTTTATAAAAGAGTAGAAACCCTTCGGCGACACCGGAAGGTTTCAAAACAGAGTAATGGCGGTAGCAGCTACAACCTTTCATCACATCGGAAGGTTTTAAAGTCTTTCTTTAAATAACTTAACATGGTCGGAAGTGACCAAGCCGAAAGCTCAAGTTCGAAAGCAAAGCAGGCGAAAGCTTTTCACTTATAAAATAATTATATTCCAACCCTTTCGGCCATCAACCTTTCGGTTTATATTCAATTCATTATGTACCAATTTCTTGACACCTTATGCATTTAACTTTGACTTTTTCAAAAGCTAACCCTTCGACTAGGACGAAAGGTCTGGGGCAGAAGGTGTTTGGCCGTATGGATTGAAACATGGAAAAAGTGTGAATTTTGTCTTTAAACTTAAAAAAGAATTTTCAACTAACCAGCCTTTGTTTGTCAAATTTTCATTGGTCAATAAAATACTTTTCAGAATTTTGCTGCCGCAATTACCAGGATTTATAAAACATTTTATTTTGCAAAATGCCCTTTCTCCTTTATAAATATATAAAACATTTAAGTCCTATACCTTAAATAATTTTATATATCCCTCGAACGACTTAGGAAAATTCTGGAAAAATTCCAGAAAATATATTTTAATAGATTGCCTAACATATTAAAATCTTGAACCCAAATAATTATTATTTCAGCCAAAAATATTTTAAAACCCAATAAACAATTTCCTTCATTCAAAAATTCATATAAAATCCATATTAAATAAGAAATTTATGAAAATCAAAACCCATCTCTAAAATATTATTCCCGACCTATATTTAAATTTTCAAAGTATTCCGATGTCATTAAATAGGGTTTTCATGCTAAACATTATCATAAAACACGAATAAACATTTATAATTCCATCAACAACAAACATACATATTTTAAAAGATCAAACATGGCAATATTATAGCAAAATCATTTCGGATCTAAACAAAAACTGAAAACTAGAAATATTAGGGATGTAGTAATTATTCACCTTGGCTTTTAGAGATTATAGATGAGATGTAATTTAAAACCCAATAAGTGCTTCAAGCTCTGGAATGCTTCTTCACACTTATCAGTTCACATCCTTTCGCGTAAGCTTAGTCATCGGTGTTGCTATTCGTGAAAAATCTTTTATAAACCTCTGATAATACCCGCCAATCCAAGGAAACTCTTTATCTCGGTCACCGTCTCGGGCCTCTTTCAATTATTCACCGCTTTAATCTTAGCCGGGTCTACAAACCACCCTTTCTTAGAGACAACATGATCAAGGAACTTCACTTCCTTCTTCCAAAAATGGCACTTTGTAAACTTAGCCTTCAACTGATGCTCCCTCAATGTCTCAGGCACGACTCTGAGATGAACTTCATGTTCCTTCTCATCCTTAGAGTATATCAAAATGTCATCAATGAAAACCAAAACAAACCTATCCAAATGCTCTCGAAAAATCCTATTCATCAGATCTACAAAGAAAGCCGACACATTAGTTAGTCCGAATGGCATAACTAACCATTCGTACGATCCATATCTCATTCTAAACGCCGTCAAAGGAATGCTATCCTCTGCTACTCTAAGCTGATAAAATTCCATCACCAAATCTAACTGAGAGAATACCTTCGCTCCGCTCAACTGATCGAACAAATCATCAATTCTCGACAATGGATATCGGTTCTTTATCATCCTCTCATTCAACTTACGATAATCGATACATAGCCTTAACGATCCGTCCGGCTTCTTAGCAAACACAGCAGCGGCTCCCCATGGCAAACTACTCGGCCTAATAGAACTTTTGTCTTCCAGATCTACTAACTGCACCTTCAACTCTTTCATCTCTGTAGGTGTCATCCTACTCGACGGTCTACTCACTGGTTCAGCTCCAGGCACTAAATCAATCTGAAACTCAATAGCTCATTTCGGTGGCAGTCCAACGACTGGTTCAAACACATCGGCAAATTCTCTAACTACAAAAACTCGATGCAACTCATCTTCCAACTCCATAACACCCAGTAAAGCATTCACCTCACAACTAGGGTTCTCTATGGCATAAATTATCCGATCACTACAATCTGGATGATTGATATTTTCCTATCTTGGAAAAATATCCTAGCGTCACATCTACTCAACCAATCCATCCCTAGGATAATCCCAAATCCTACAAAATCAAATACATGCAAACAACAATCAAAGGTATGGCCTAGCAAATCAAATTCTAGATGGTCACACCTCATCCCAAGTGTTGCATAACCTCCTATCGGATTAGCAACCCTTAAGGAAGTAACTAAGTAAGAGGGTTCTAGGTTAAGTCTATCTACCAGACATCTAGAAATAAAAGAATGGGATGCCCCAGTATCAAATAGGACGCTAATAGACATACCGTGGATCTGCAGTGAGCCTCCTAAAACAGCTTTTCCCTTATCCTAAGCAACTGATTTTGCGGTTGTGGGCTCCAAAGCATAAACCCGCCCTTTCCTTTCCTTTGGTTGCTCTGGGCACTTGTTCTTGAAGTGACCCACATGATCGCAATTGAAGCATCTGACATTCTTCTTCTCACCAGCTCCTTTTCCTTTCCTCTTGCTGGTGACACTTGTTGGCATAATGTCCTTTCTTATTGCAGTTATAACAAACCACCTCAGATTTACTCTTTTTCTGCGCTCCTTCTTTATGAGCAATCTTTTTCTGGAAAATTTCCTTTTCTGAGCCTGTCCAGCCTGAGCCTCTTTCACTTTCTTTCTTAGGCAAGCCAATGCTTCTTCTTGCCTTAATGCCATCTTAACAACAACATCGCTAGGGTCCCTTAAGTATGGCAAAGTTGCACTTATCAGTTTTGGCCTTAACCCACTGATGTACTTCTCATTTCTACTGATAAAAGTATCAACCAATGCATACCCATATCGGGCTAGTTCCTCGAACTTCCTGGTATACTCCAACACACTCATATCTCCTTGCTCCAATTCTACAAACCTCCTTACCAATGCAGCTTGCGCCATAACGGACATAAACCTCTCCGAAAACCTTCTTTTGAATTCCTCCCAAGTAATGATCTCTTCATCCACATCGGCGGTGATAGTGTTCCACCAAAATAACGCAGCTCCCTGCAGCTATCTTAAGTCCAACCTCCTTTTCTGTGCATCGTTCAGCCCTAAATCAGCGAAAATCCTATCACAACACTATAGCTAGTTCTCTACTTCAATCACATCCTCGGTACCAATGAATGGCTTTCCTCCGAGCCTAATGTAATCTATACTCAGATTGGCATACCGGTTAACCGCAAGAACCTCTTGAGCTCCTCCTCCTGCATCATTTCCTCCAACTACACCTGCTGCCACTCCAGCTTGCACCATATTCACAAAGAACTGATACATCGCCCCCATATCTACCTGGGGAATTCTCGCACCAACATTCTCAGCTTGTGCCTGACCAGGGCCTCTCCTTGCATTTGGTCGGGCGTTTTCGTTGGTAGTGGTGCTGTCTCCTCCAACATTCACTCGGCTTCTTCTCCCCTCCATATTTGTATTCAAACCTCATGAGATACAAATGAATAACCTAACTAAGATAGCAGTCTAAAGATAGAGCGTATACTTATATATATATAAAATACAAGTACGTTATCATAGCGTTATCCCATACCCTGATCTTAACCCAAATTTCTATGGATTATGTTTTCAAAAACCATTTTTAGTTAAAGTATTTCATAAACCGTGCTATGATACCAAGCTATAACATCCCCTATCTAGAGGTCCAAAACTAAGCGCTACAGATGATGCAGTCAACTATAGTATTAGCTTCTGGCGACTAAATACGGCTATGTTAATGGTATCAATAATATCAGAAGCCTTTAAATATGAAACAAAACACAGATTTAAAAAACACACATTTACTTCATTACATTTCCAAATAAAACTTGTTCCATATACACATAACATAACCCAAACGTTTTCCCAAGCACTGAATAAATATAGTTATTACAAATTACAGCAAGAGTGGTATGTGAAGATAACCCCTCGATTGATCAGAGTCAAATGGTCATATAAAACCTAATACATCATAACACAGCGGAAATTCTTCAAACATAAATAAAAAGCAGTAATTCCTAAATAGCTATACGTTGCCTCCTACATCCTTCGGTAGCTTACTCGTCAAACAACCTAAAAACCTGAAAAGATCCTTAACTCTCAATCTACTCAAATTAGTTTTGAGTACCCGAGAGTTTAAGAGGAAAACATAAACTTCAAGTCGGACATAAAACATGGTATGAATAATACTATACATCCTGGTTTAATTATGTTAAGTGAGACCACGCCGATTAGCGGAACGGGTTTCCCCTCACTAACAATCTTTTAAAACATATCTTTGCAAATTCTTTCATATAACCATATTCTATGCACCTGCATCCACAATGGTTAATCCCAACAAAATAATCATTATGTAATCATACATAAATAACAGGTAATAAAGAACTATCTATTCAAACACAAATAACTTTTAACCTTTGGCTGACTCGGGCTTACCAGATCACATAATCATAATTATTCTAACATTTGTTAGATATTTGTATTTAGGATTGTCTATCCTTTATTATATATTTAACATTTCCTACACACTGGAATTCTGGACAACAATTAGCTGGGGCTACAAGCTAATGTACAGGGCGCGACCCCATACTAGTCCCCTCTGGTTTTCTAATATCTGAGTCATTTTTACTTAAGGATCCCCTTCCATAATTTTCCTTGAAATCAATTTCAAAATGATTCAAACGTTTAAATCAAACTTCAAACAAGGAAAAGAAATAAGTCTTTATACTTTAGTCAAATCATATTACCATGTTAGATATATATTCTTTACTCAAAACTTGGTTGATAAAAACACTTTACCATTTGAAAGAACCTCTTTCCATACTTTGAAATTATCCCGTTCGAATTCAATGTTCAACCCTTTCGAAAATCATCTCTAAAACCTTTTGAATTCATTCAAAACAAACCTTTCGGAAGTTATAAGCTTTAGACATCCTTCTTTAAAATCACTTTAAGTCATTGCCTTAGAAAAACCTTCGAAAAAACTTTCCTTCAAAACCTTTAATAAACCTTTCGAAACAGATCTAGGAATAAACCCTTCGAATGCTTAAAACTCTTTAAAACACAAACCTTTTGAAGGTAGATTGGGTTCAACTTTAAAACAATCTGGAAACTTATCTTTTAAAACCTTTCATCTTTATTAAAGCAACCTTTCAAAAATATTCATATAAACTTTCGAGGATATGCAAACAACCTTTCAGAAGCCTTTGGTTATATTTCACAAAACAAGGGTAACCACCTAAGTCAAATGCTTCCCTCCGAAAGCCTTGGAGAAATGGCTAACTTTAAAAACAGGCGAACCTTTCGACTGGGTCGGAAGGATCAAAGTAAAACCTATATAAAACAGTGGAAACCCTTCGGCGACGCCGGAAGGTTTCAAAACTGAGTAATGGCGGTAGCAGTTACAACCTTTCGTCACATCGAAAGGTTTTAAAATCTTTCTTGAAATAACTTGACCTGGTCAGAAGTGACCAAGCCAAAAGCTCAAGTTCGAAAGCAAAGCAGGCAAAAGCTTTTCACTTATAAAATAATTATATTCCAACCCTTTCGGCCATAAACCTTTCGACTTAAACCTTTCGGTTTATATTTAATTCATTACATACCAATTTCTTGATACCTTATGCATTGAACTTTGAATTTATCGAAAGCTAACCCTTCGACTGGGACGAAAGGTTTGGGGCGGAAGGTGTTTAGCCGTATGGATTAAAACATGGAAAAAGCGTGAATTTTGTCTTTAAACTTAAAAAGGAAACTTTTCAAATAACCTGCCTTTGTTTGTCAAATTCTCATTGGTCAATAAAATACTTTTTAGAATTTTGCTACTGCAATTACCAGGATTTATAAAACATTTTATTTTGCAAAATGCCCCTTCTCCTTTGTAAATATATTAAACATTTAAGTCTCATACCTTAAATAATTTTATATATCATTCAAATGAGTTAGGAAAATTCTGGAAAAATTCCAAAAAATATGTTTTAATATATTGCCTAACATGTTAAAATCTCAA
Source organism: Allium fistulosum (assembly GCA_030737815.1). NCBI lineage: Eukaryota > Viridiplantae > Streptophyta > Magnoliopsida > Asparagales > Amaryllidaceae > Allium > Allium fistulosum. The sequence goes on along the minus strand of CM060902.1, from coordinate 788,087,769 downwards.
ACCCAAATAATAATTATTTCAGTCGAAAATAATTTAAATCCCAATAAATAATTTCCTTCATTCAAAAATTCATATAAAGTCCATATTAAATTGGAAATTTATGAAAATCAAAACCCATCTCTAACATATTATTCCCGACCTATATTTAAATTTTCAAAGTATTCGGATGTCATTAATAGGGTTTTCATGCTAAACATTATCATAAAACATGAATAAACATTTATAACTCCATCAACAACAAACATATATATCTTAAAACATCAAACATGGCAATATTATAGCAAAATCATTTCGGATCTAAACAAAAACTAAAAATTAGAAATATTAGGGATGTAGTAATTATTCACCTTGGCTTTTAGATATTATAGATGAGATTTTAGAGTGTTGAATTAGTTGATTTCTTCTTTCCTCTTGAATCTTAGCTTTCTTCTTCTTGAGATTGGAAATGGTGGCCAGCCTCAGCAAGTTTTCATTTTTTTGAAATGAGAGTAGCGAACGTGAATCTCATAAGGGTTTAGGGTATAAGGCTTTGCCATTTCCCAAAATACCCTTCTCATTTCCTAACACATTTCTTAGTGTTATTTCATTTTAATTACCCCTTCATTATGGCACGGCTACCTCTAACTAATTAAATCTCCATCTATTACTCTTTACATCACTTAATTTAATTTAACTAATTAAATGTCTTAAATAAGGTTATAAAATATATGAGATGTTAAAGTAAGGCATATAGAATCTGAAGGCCTATATATTACATCAGTAAACGATTCATTGGAGTGGAAAAGGATTATCCAAAGCAATAGAAGCTAGCGTACAGCTTGATAATTGCTTTAAGAAAGTTGTAGCCGTACATTCAGACACTCCTGATCAAAGCACCGACCGATTAGCCATTGAGGCAAGTACTTCATCGATCCGAGAGTTCAGGGAGATTATTGAAGTGGAATATCGAGCTGAGTCAATATTCCACTTCAATAATCCCCACATTTCTATTCACAATTTTTTTTGGAATGCTAGCGAAGCTCTATCAGGCTTCTTCCTCGACTAAATTCATGAGTTCAAGTTCAAGGAGAAAAGGTAATAGGTTTATATAGATATACGTTTTTCTATTACATTTTTTCCTAATCTTGAATTTTAAATCTAATCTATATACAATTAAATTATTGTATATTCCACTAAGAAGAAACTTGAAGGGGCATTTAGGCAAGGGTGTAAATCAAATCCAAAGGAGAACTCGAAACTATCTATGAGTGAAAATCTTAGTTTTTCACATTTTAGTATTTATACAATAGAAGTTTGGATTTAGTTTAAGTCTTGAGGAATTTTTTTCATGAAAACCCTAAAATTCCCCCAAACAAAATGTCAATTCTTTTGTTTATTGAAAATCTCTTGTTTTAATATATTAAAATAGTAGAATTTGTTTTGTTATTGCAATTTGAATATTTTATATTCTATTCCACTTTCAACTTCTCTCTATTGATGTGTTAAAGGGTTCTAAAAAAAGAAAATAAGTTAGGAAATGTTGTGTAAAGTACGAATTCTCCTATTCGTAGTTTGCATGGCCCATTTCCATAATTTTAATATGAATCCCTTTTTCATTGTATATGTAAAAGTTATATAGAATATAAATGGTTTAAATTGCAAGTTTTATTCCTTGAAATAGATGTCCCGATTCTACTATATTAATGTAAAATAAGTTTTGTATTTGTTTCTATTTTATTAATGCAAGTCTGTTATTTGGCTAAGGATATTAGCTAATTTATAAGTTATTATATGGAGTTAGACTTGTATTGAATTAGAAGTTTTGACATTTAAAACGATTAGTATAGGATGTAGAAATCTTTGCACGCTTAGGAATATTTAGTTAGCCTAAATTACATATGTATAAATATGAAATATATTAATAAATATGTATAAATATATTAATAACGTATTAATCGCGTAGTACAATAGGTTAGTAATTAGCATTAAACCCTATAGGTAGGAAGTAAGGATAATTATGGAAATTAATCCATGATTGAAGGCGGAATAAGGAGTTCTCCTTATATGGCCTTAATGCAAAATGTGATAAGGTATATATATGGTAGTATGTTAGAAGAGTGGAATTATGACTAAGTTATAGGGGTGCAAGGTCAACCAAAAGTACACAGAAGTCTGTCTAGCTAATCTGGCTACCAGCAGCGCGACTTTGAGACTGATGTGAGACATTGCCTATAGTAAGTAACCATAGTGGATGCGAGTTTGTACCGGTTCTGTAGGGTAAGTCCGCATAGTTAATATGGCTACCAGCATCTATGACTAGTTGAACTAACATGAGACATCACAGTTTGGGTTACGGGTCATAATATGTAGGGCCTGCTTCTAGGTTGGGGGTATAATGTGGTTGTTATAGGGTCCACCCTTCTCACTAAAAAGTATTAAATGGCCGAGATTATCATTTAAGTAAAGTAGTAGGGAATGTCGAGAAGTTTCCGCTTCCGGATCGAGGTATTAAGTGGCTATTGTAGGTTCTGCCTCTTCCCATAAAGAAATATTAAGTGGCCATATGAGATTTTGTGCGATGTTAGTTAGGGAGTACCAGAGAGGGGCCTGCCTTGGGTTAGGCATTAAATAACGGGTATCTACCTAAGATATAAGTATTAAATGGTCAAGGTCTACCTAATTCCCTTTAAAAGGGTATTAAGTAGCTCATGTACTTTCTCTCACATTGTTAGGACGTGATTGCCAGTAGTTCTGTGGGACTGGAAAGAGCCTTATGCTTACATTTGGAGGTACGTTATGGAGTTTGATTGGAAAAGCCTTTAGGCTTATGGTTGGAGGTATACTTGGTGGGATATAGTATAGGATGCATAAGACATATTATCCATCTAAATGATACTATCCAAATACTATTATGGTAAGACTTGATATTTTCATTCACCAATATTGTTATTCCTACCCCCTCCTCATTACAACACATGGTTTAGGGGAAACGATGTTGATTGATAAGATGAAGGTGGAGGCGAAGACTTGTGTCAGTTTATCTATCTATTTATGTTTTTTGATATATTTTGATGTATCCAGTTTCAAACATGTTGTTATTGTTTTTGGGATATTGTATTTTGGATATTTGGGATGATATGTTATATTTATGAGATATTGGTTTTTACGAAATGGGTACTTGCTTCTGATATTATATTTTATCCTTTCTACTGTGAGATTTTGATAGCATAGATAGATAGATCTGTACATGTTGACACCAAAAATGGGCATCAACACCCAATAGAATACATTAGAGATTAAATAAAGAATGAAATTAAAAAAGTGCAAATACCATAAATGAACACACAGATTTTTACAGTGGTGCAACAATCTTGGCCTACATCCACTTCATATTTTTTGATCTTGCACTTGATTACGATTACAAGAAAGTTTGGATTAGCTAGGATCCATTAGTACAAGAATGAAAAATAAAAATGGCAGAACTTTGGCAGAGAAAGCAGGATCGATCCCTTTTCTAATGTCATGCTTGCTTTATTTATAGGAGAAGATGTGCACGGATCGAACTGAAATTTTGGCAGAAGGTTCGAGAGACCAAGACCAGGCCACCCAAAAATTTCCAGACCCATCGAGGCCCACAATAGGGATCAGTACCGATCCCTACTAGTGTGTCCAAATGGACTGCGATCCCTATGAGTGGTGCCTCATGATGTTTGTTACCTGCTCCCAAAATTTTATGCAATTTCGATGTACGATTTGTGAGATATCGAATTTTTCGTGAAGTAGTGTAGCTTGAATTCCGATTTCTACCGACCCCTCCAAAGGGAGTTATGCCGATCCTTCCTTCCTCCAATTGGAATGAGATTCCTAGGGGTATTCCACATGTTGTAGTAAGCTTGTACTCCAAGTTCCATGTTGATAGCATGTGTAGGTTTTGGGTTATTGATCGATTATCGCTGCAAATTGAGTTGTGGAATCGATACGATACGATCCACAGTGTTGAATATGGATCGTACTTGATCCATCTTAGGCGAGTAGTGAGCTTTCATGCTTCTGCTTCATATTATCATCTCTGCTTGATTTTTGAACCCTATAATCATTGCTTTGGGCTATTGTCCTTGATGACAGTCGAGTCTAACTTGTCCAGTCAGTTCGGATATAGCCAGGTCAAAATGCCAGATAACATTTGCCCCCCAAGGTATGTATTGTTGCGTACATGATGTGCTTTGAACTGAAGCAGGTTAGAGTCGCCTGAAATAAATCCATCCAATTTCCTGAATAGTCGTTATCCATCTATTGAATTATCTCCTCAAAGTGTTGTATCCCTCTTTGATCGTCATGACGCTTGGCCGATTTCCAATAGTATAAATTCTGGGTTGTATTCCATCAGTTGTTATCTATGCTCGGTTCTATGGAGTTAGTAAGCCTTGGCTATCTGATCCAGCCTTTTCTTTAATATATCTAGGTGAAAATTCAATTTCTGTTGATTTCAAGAAATCAATTTTTTTGAATATACACGTGCGTGTTCAGGTACATGTTCTTGTCATTTGGCTCTCGGATACGTTTGCACGCTCACGAGTCGTCACCAATTCCTTATAGTTTAATTGAAATTCGATTGCAATTCCTTGTTTATTTTTATGTGAAATAGAGGTTGTAATCAGTCACTCAATGAGTGGGGACTTCAAGTTCTATACAGATGATAGCCTCGGAGCCGTAAGCAAGGGCGAATGGAATATGGTTAGTCGTGGATTTGTGGGTGGTTCTGTAAGCCCATAATGCTGTTGGGAGTTCATCCACCCACTTGCCTCTAGCCTTTTCCAAACATTTCTTCAGAATGGACTTTATGATTTTGTTCACAGTTTCGACTTATCCATTTGCTTGAGGGTGAGTAACTGCTGCAAATATTTTTTTAATATGATGCCATTGGCAGAAGTTTTTGGATTTAACACTATCAAATTGGATTCCATTATTAGCAGTGAAAGGATAAAACGACAGATGATGTTTCAGATAATGAAGTTGATTACTTTTTTCGTTGTGATCGCGACTAAAGGTTAAACTTCAGCCTATTTGGTGAAGTACTCCACTGCTATGATGGCGTACTTCTCACCACCTTTAGAAATCGATAAGGTGCTAATGATGTCAATACCCCAAGTGGAAAATGGTTATGGATTGACTATTTGAGTAATTTCTGTTGGTAGGGCTGTCAAAATTTTTGCAAACATCTAGCACTTGTCGCATTGTCTAGTGTGATCAGCTGCATCTCGATTGACAGTTGGCCGGTAATACTCGTAGTAGAGTATTTTCTTTATCAGGGTTTCCCCTAGTGTGGTCGCTACATTCTTCTTCATGGACTTTTCTCAAGACTCGTTTGATTTCATCATGGGCGACATATCGAAGCAGGGGAATGGAGAAAGCCCTTTCTATACATGACTCCTCCTTGGATGATGCAGTGTGAAGCTTTGAGGAGGATCTGTCGTTTTTCGTTCCTCCGTACGGGAAGAATTTCCCATTGTAGATAGTCTTTGATTGGAGTCATCCATGACTCCTTTTCTGGCTCCATCTCTAAGATCTAGTCGATCTCCATCAGTAATGCTTGAAATGCTAAGTACTTCAACCGGGACAAGTCTATTTACTGCGCATCTTCAGAACTGGCCAGCTTGGCCAGTGACTCGACTTGTTCTCAGATGATGTGTAATGGTGTAATACTCAAAGTCGGCCAGTAGCTCTTGGACCCAGCTGAGATAAGGAGTAAGATGCCGCCCCTAGCAAGATAATCTCTCCTGACTTGGCATACTACTAACCAAGAATCACAAAAGATATGTAAAGTTTCCACTCCCTATTCTCTAGCAAATTTGAGCCTAGTGATCAAGGCTTCATACATAGCTTCATTATTTGTTGCAGGGAAGTCGAGTTTCAGAGCGTAGTAGATCAATCATTCCTTAGGAGTTGCTAACACAACTCCAGCGCTAGAATATCGGTCATTGGATGCTCCATTCATGTACATCACCTACCAAATGGTCGGCTCTACACTACTTCCTAGAGAGTCGTCTGGTGTAGTAAGTTCAACTATGAAGTTCGCTGATGTATGTCTCCAGATAGCTGTCCGAGGGAGATAAGTAATGTTAAATTGGCTCAATTCAATGCTCCACTTGAGTAGTCTTCCAGACGTCTTAGTTCATTTTATGATCTGTCGTAACGGCTGATCGGCATAAACATTAATGGGGTGAGCCTATCAATTACTTGCTTACATATACCGACCTTTGGATCCGATTCTCTTCGCATAGCATTACGGCACTTATGGCATGTACCGACATGGCTAAATAGATGTGTAAATCTTTATGATCTGGCGGCTTAGATAGGATGAGAGGTCTCTCTAAGTGATCTACCAGAGCTTGAAACGAGTTAACGTAATCCTGCGTCCATTCAAAGTTTCTTTTCCATTTCCTGATTAGGTCAAAGAAAAGAGTACACTTGTCGATTGCCCTGGAGATGAAGCGGCTTAGGGTGACAACCTTCTCATTTAAGCTCTGTACCTACTTAATCATCTTCGGTATCTAGATGTTTCGAATTGCTTGAATTTTCTCGGGACCGGCTTCGATTCCGTGAGAGTTGACGATGAAACCCCAAAATTTTCCTAATGCAATGCCGAAAGAGCATTTTAAGGGATTTAGTTTCATTTCATATTTTCATAGAATACTGAACATCTCCGCTAAGCCATCGATGTGGTCATTTGATCGTCATGACTTCACGAGCATATCATCCTCGTATACTTCCGTCGATCGCCTGATCTGGTCTTTGAACGTCCTGTTGACCGTTCTTTGGTAAGTAGCTTCAGTATTATTTAGTTCAAATGACATCACAACATAAAGATATAGCCCTAGATCGGTAATGAAGTTGGTGTGCTCCTAGTCAAGGACGTGCATCAGGATCTGGTTGTATCCGGAGTACACATCCATAAATGAAAGCAGTTCATATCCAACGGTTGAGTCTACCAGTTGGTCGATCCTCGAAAGTGGAAAGCTATCTTTTGGGTATGCTTTGTTTAGGTAAGAGTAGTCAACACATGTCCGCTATTTTCCATTAGCTTTTCCCACAAGAACTGGATTGGATACCCATTTTAGGTGGAGGGTGTCGTTGGTAAATCTATTGTTTTTAAGTGTATCCACTTCCACTGTAAGCGCAGCAGATCTCTCCGAACCCATGATGCATTGCTTTTGTTTCACCAGGACATGCCTCAGGTTGATGTTCAATACATGGCTCATGATAGTTGACGAGATCCCACACATGTCAGAATGGGTCCAAACTAATACATCATGATTCACTTAGAGAAAACTAGCTAATTCCTTCATCATTGTTGCACCGAGCTATTATCCAATCTTTTGGACATGTGATGGGTCATCATAGCTGACCGTATGTCGATAATTGGCTCAAGGGTGCAGCCTTGTATTCTTTGAGCTCGTCTTCTTCATCTTTGTGGTCTATATCTTTATAGAACCAACTGTGCTGTTGTTGCTTGATATTGGCCTTATGTTGTGAGCTGAAAAATGCCTAAATAGATTTGCCCAAGCAAAGGGATCGGTTTTGATCCCTTGTTTTAGTGGAACTTAGCAGTTTTTGATTTGACATGAACATATTAGACCATTTGAACTCAAAATCAAACAATGGGATGTGCCATATTTGACTTGCGTACTTCAACTAGCATATGGCCTTGAACTAGATGTTTACCACATCAGACTTGAATAGATTAGCATATTTGTACTTGTACGGATTGTAACATGTACCTTGAGTGAACTTGAATATGAGATTCCTATATGCCGATAGCCTATCCTTGAGTTCAAATGTAACTATTTCGCATAACAATAAACATGAAATCTGGTTGGGACGGTCAATGATGACGGTTACTCCGGTCGAATCTCAGTCTTATCAAGAGTAATTGAGTCTGATAGTGAAGGGCTCTAAATGCTTTGAGCGATTATCTGCAAATGGCCGAAGATCAGGTTAGAAGCACGGTCAAGCAAATGTCGAGTAGGGGTCAGCCTCGTGTTGCGCACAACTGCATAGCTAGCTCTTCCTTTGAGCTTGAATCTGCTTGTATATTCGAGTAATGTTCTTTCCATTCAATGTACTTATGATCCGTTACTCATCATTTAGGTCGGATGGATGATCAATTTCCCATGAGCTTGGGCATCGATTTGATGATTCTATCTCAGGCATCCTTTCAGTCGTAGCCTCGAGTAGTTGTAAACACTAGGTATGAATAGCGGTATTGGCTATCACAATCAGTCTTTGGATGATTGCACTTCCACCCTCGGTCTTAGGTTGATAAATGTACTACATGGACGGTCGAGTCTCGTCCTAGTCGTGTTTATACTCCCACCTAAGCTCCTTAGAGTAGATCGATGAATGGTCGGTTCACATTCATCTTGTTTCTCGCTCGTGCCCCCAAGTCTGGGGCATATGTTGACAAGTACGAAGGCAAGTCATATCCAATCAGTGATTGATGCTCTCCCTATCGAAACAAGGGTAAGGATCAGTGTGCGGACAGTCGAGCCACGTCCATTTTGTATTGCTCTTCTAATCAGATTATGGTAGGAGTTAATGAATGAAAGATCACATCGCATTCATTTGGAGCTGAACGGTCAGTCGCGTCCATTTTGATTCATATTCTCCCGCCAGATCTAGGGATAGAGTTGGTTCAGGTGCAGTCAGGTCATGCTTATCCAGTTTCACACTCCTCCTAACAGGTCAAAGGAGGGTGCTGGAGAATTAATGATCAAGTCGCACTCGTTCGTGGTTTATTCTCCTATCCATTCTCTGGTGACCGGAATTATTCGATGGACGTTCGGGTCACATCCATTTGTGGTTGATGCAGATTGATATTGACCCTCAATCTGATGGTATGATATAGTCGGTCGCTTGTAACTTTGGATGTCATTCCGATTAGTTTTGTATCGAGGCCTCCTTGCAGCCGTTGCCTTAAGTTGTAAAGATCGTCCAGTCGGAGCTATAGTAAGATGTTGTACTTAGCTTGTAGTAGTTTTACTCTCGTTCCCATTCTTAGGTTAGCAGAATTAGTTCATGGATGGTCGAATTCCATTCGTAGTGAGTTTATACTCCTCATGTCGAGTTCAGGTCAGAGTTTATGTAATATTGAGTGGTCGAACTGCACTCATCTATTTGTTTATACTTATATCTACACTACAGGGATAAGAATTTGTTGGCAGGTGGTTGAACCGCACCCAATTTGTGTTTATACTCTAATCCGCACCGGAGGACCGAAGCTATTTGTTAGACGGTCGAACCGCATCCATGTCTAGGTTTGGATTTTGGGCTTCCCGACCGCCATTTAAAGTTGTAAATAAATCTTATATCTTCGGAAGTAGGAGGACGAAATAAAACATTCATGAACAACAAGAAGGTTCCATGTATAAAAGCGTAACTATTAGGATGAAGTTGAGTGGGGGCCATCCCAAGGTATCTCCGCATTTCTCGGATAAACAAGGTAGGGCGGTATGCATCTAGCCCAACACATAAACTTATTGCACGCCCTGTATCTTACTGGGGGCAAGTGAGGTCTGTCGTTTCTTGAAGGAACAGAGACATCCTCAAATGGGATTCCATGAATAGAACATAGTCGACGAAGAGCAGCCTAGCCAATTTGAGAGGCCTGTAAATCCACTGAATTATCTAGAAGAATAGCGCCCTCTATAGCATCAGGAGCAAGGCTTATGTTCTCCGCTGGGAGGACTGGAATATCTAAGAAAAGATCGGATGTGGGTAAGAAACTTCTATATTCCCCACTTGATGGCCAGGAGAAAGCCTGCTAGATATAGTTGTGGAACTTGACTTTGCTTCAGAACCAATGTGTTGCATCGCCAGATCAAAAGATGTATCAGCTGAATGCTTCGAGCGTCTGGAATCTATATTAGCTATACTCGGTAGATAATCAAGATTAGAAAAGATAACCTGTTCCCCACGTGCTAAGTGCGAACTAATGTAGTGCAGTGCAGTATATAACAGATATAAATAGTTTGAAATCAGAAAAACGAAATATAACGACGAGACTTGGGAGTTTGTCCAGAGAGACCGTCATCGTTGACGATCTCAACTAGCAAGAAGATTGTTCGGTTATGAAAGCTTTAGGATCGACCATCGGCATATCTAAGTGTGAAGTTTGTCGTTTAAGTTCATTTGCATGTTTTTAGTCCATACTAAAAGTTCCAGGGACTTGATTGTTCAATCTCCAGTTCAACAGTGGATATGCATGTTATTTTGTTCGTTGTCATCACAGGTCCAAGGTCATTAAGACAAATTAGTAGTGATTGTTCAAATAAATCAAGTAAGATTAGTTTGCAAGTTCAAGAAACCAAATATTGACTCCATGATGATCCCAAAGGGAATACCTATCCCTATCCAAAACCCTTATACCGAACCCTCAGCTAAACCGAGGAATGTCAATCCCTATTCCACCACCCTATACCGGTCCATTTCTTCTTAGCCAAGCCTGCTAGACCCTTCGCACCATTCAATACGATCGATCCCTACCTAGTCGATCCCTGCCACTACCATATTGTCGTATGCTGATCCCTACATTCCTCTACTCATGACCTTTCTTCCATTAAGATCCCTCGCCAAACCCTCACTTTTCTTCTTCTCCTCTCTCATCTCCTAACTCAACCCATAAAACATCTACCCAATAATCGTTAATCCCTCAAAAAACGCTCGCCATCGCAACCTCGAACCCTCACCAACTACTCAAAGATCCAGGAAGCCAATATGATTAGAAGGCGTATTTGAAGAATTACCTATATGAATGTTTGAATTAGAGTGGAGGAAAATACTTGGTTGTACGTGAAGTCGAAGGTAAGGCGAAGTGAATTTATGGGAGGAATGGAAAAAAGTAGATTTGAGTATGAGTGGAAGATGGCTATGTTTGGGTTCGTAAGTTAAAACGAAGGTTTGGGGCTTTGGGCAAAAACTAAGTGAATAAGAAAAGTGAAGAAGGAAGGGAAGGAAGGCTGATATACATACATATACATGCATACACACACACACACATATACATACATACATACATATTTTTTGAAATTGGGTAAACAATTTTATTATGGGCTTTGCGGCCCAAGCATGCACATCGGTTGACTACAAGCAGCTACACAGAACCACTAACCGACATAAACAACTTTTCAACTTGAATATACCAAAAATAACATTCTCAACTTTACAGAACTCTATCGGATCTAAAAGGAGGCGGAGCTAAATCATGGCGGCTTCGTCTGAGCATGAAATCCCCTGCTTGCTATCGATAGACCCAGCCTCTTCACTACCTCTTCCTCTTCTTTCTTGGCTGTGGTAAGTGTCTTCCACTAAATTCTTTGAACTGCGATTTGCATGTCAGATTTAACCAATTTACTGACCAAGTTCTCATTTTTCTTCACTTGCTTAAACCTTCTCTGGTTGCGTTCCTTCCAAACGTGCCAAACAACAGTAGTCACGGCTATGTTAGCAACAGAGGTGAGTAGACTTGCCTTGTCCCAGTGTTGATTAAGGTAATGAATCTCCATACTTAAGTTATTAACACTATTGTTGTCAGTTAGTTTAGTTTTGATTTGGCTCCAGATTTGTTTGCTAAACTGACAGCTAAAGAAAAGATGGTTATGACTTTCTTTGTGTTGGTTGCACAAAATACAGTTTGAGTCAGTGACAATGCCCCACATTTTCAGACGGTCCATTGTAGCTAGGCGACCTAGTGCTACTATGTATGTAGTGAAGGCCATCTTAGGTACACTGGCTTTGTTCCAAACAAATCTAGCCCATTCAAGAATATGGTCAGTCTTCCTCAGTACGCCCCATGCAGATTTAAAGGTAAAATCTTTCCCAGTAGGCTTCTAGATCCAAATGTCATTTTGTGTTCCACTACATATAGGTATGTATTGGATTTGTTGTTTTAGTTGATAAGATAGAGGCAAACCATGTGTATTCCACTGAGAGTTGTGTAAAATATTACTGACTTGAGTATCCCTTGCCCCCATGGCAGAGAATGTATCCCAACCTAGTCTATGGACCATACTTTTTCCATCCAGCCATGGATCGAACCAAAGGCTGGTATTTTCCCCATTAGCAAATTTCCTTTCAATCAGATCGGAAAGGTCATCTCTGCATCTCAAAATAGACTTCCATGTGACTGAGGCATTGTTATCAATCCTCATCTGCCAAAAGTTACCCTTAATGTATTTGTTCCTTATCCATGTGGCCCACAGGTTGTTTGATGTTATAATTTTCTAGGCCAGTTTAACAACAGCAGTCTTTTTGAGATCAGTAAGGTTCTTCAGTCCTACCCCTCCTTATTTAGGTCTACATAACAACTCGTAGCTCACTTTGTGAAGACCTCCCTTCGAAATAAAGTTAGCACACACACTATTAATTTTTTGTATAGAAGCCTCTGGAATCTAGAATGTTTGTAGCCAAAATCTAACCTTATATGTTATGACAGTATGCACCAGTTTAATTCTGCTAGAGAATGACAATAGATTGGATCTCCACCCTTGGAGTTTCTGTCTAATCGTCTATAAGTTCTCCACATTCTCTATCTGTTATCTTGTTTGATGAAAAGGGGACTCCAAGGTATTTGACTGGGAGGTGATCTTCCTTGACTTTAAGGATTTGAAGGACATCCTCTTTACTTTGCATGTATTTATTGAAGTAACATTTTGTTTTCATCTCGTTCACTTTTAAACCAGCAACATTTTCAAGGTTTTTAAAAATCCGACTTAGACTTTGAGCTGCTGTACTATTTGCCTTTGTACAAATAAGCAAATCATCAGCATACAAGAGGTGGGATAGTTGAGGGTTGATTTTGTAGATTTGATCTATCTGTTTGTTGTGTATTGCTAGTTCCATCTGAAGAGTAAAGTATTCCAAAGCTACAGCGAAAAGATATGGAGAAAGGGAATCTCCTTGTCTTAGCCCTCGGTTGCTGTTAATGTACCCCTTAGGAACCCCATTAATAAGGACAGTGAAGGTGGGGGTGCTAATGCATTCTTCTATTAGGTCCACAAATTTATCAAGAAATTGCATGAGTCTAAGCATATGTATGATAAACACCCTATTTACCTTATCATATGCCTTTTGTAGGTCCACTTTAAGGCACATTTTGTCACACCCTTTTTTATTGAAGTTTCTCACGAGCTCATGGGCTAGTAGAGAATTTACAGCAATACTTCTTCCCTTTATAAAAGCACTTTGACAGTCAACAATTAAGTTTGGTAGAACTTAAACCATTTTGTTGCATAATACTTTGCTAAGGATTTTGTAGATAACATTACAGGAAGATATTGGTCTATATTCTTCAACTCTAGTAGGCTTTTCAACCTTAGGGATCAGATAAATAAATGTATGGTTGATTTCTTTCAGAATTTTCCCTGAATCAAAAGCTTCTTGAATGGCTCTAACTGTTATCTTTTAGGTGCTCCTAGTGGATTCGAAAGAATTTTGCTTCCATTCCGTCTGGTCCTGGGCTCGAGTCCTGATGAATGGAGTTCAGAGCAACTTCAACTTCACTAGTTTGTACAATATGGCTCAACATTTCCCTTCCTGCTAGGCTGATGACCCTTCTGCAATGAATATCAGGTAGTTCAGTATGATATTCTCCATTGAATAGTTCAATAAAATACCTGATAGCTTTGTCTTTTAGATTTTCTAAATTACATGTTGGTTTCCCTTCTTCATCTATGCTATTCATGATGTTGTTGTTATTAGTTCTAATTGACATCTTAGTGTAAAAGAATTTGGAGCAAGCATGTCCTTCCACTAGCCATTTCTCTTTTGCCTTCTATTTCAATTCCAAAGCCTGAGTCTGAATGTTTTCTTTTAGGCATTGTTGCATTTGGCAGTAATGTTCAAACAACAGATTGTTTATGGGGTCTGCATCAAGTTTTTTCAAAGCTTCTTCACATTGAATCTGAGCTAGTTGTAGTTGATCTTCTTTGCATCTAGTTTTATTCCATTCCTTTAACTGAATTTTGACGGTTTTAACAATCATCACAAGTTGGAACATGGAGTTTCCTTCTATGATGTGAACCCTCCAAAGTCCACTGCATTTTGGTACCCTTCACACTCACACCAATGGTTAGCATAACGAAACGGTTTCCCTTTGATAGTGGAGGATGTCTCATTTAATTCAACAAGTAAAGGGCAATGGTCACTGGTAGAACTCGGAAGTACTGATACTTTCATGTTAGGAAATAGATTAATATAGTCTGCATTCACAAGAACTCTGTCTATTTTTGTAGAAATTTGCTTTACCTGACCACTACGCCATGTATAATGCAGGCTTGTTTGGCAAGTCTCTAGCAGCCCAGCACCGAGTATGCAATCATTAAATTCTGCCAATTGGTAGACCCTGAGGGTAAGGCCTCCTTTCTTATCTGAACTTTTAAGAACCACATTAAAGTCCCCCGGGACAATCCATTGTTTGTTGATGCTTTTTGATATATTAATAATTTGGTTCCATAAAGCCTTTCTCTTTGATGCAAGGTTGTGGGCATAAACAAATGATATGAATATTTTCAGACCCCCTATGTTACAAGCTTCCACCATTATGAGCTGAGCTTCCGATTGTATAACTTGAACTGACCACACTGTTGCATCCCATACTATCATGATTCTGCCTTTAGTATTATTGTTATTGTTATGAATCAGATCCCACTCCTGGCCCAATGTCATTTTAAAATATTCAGCATTATCATTCTGCATTTTATTCTCTAGCACTCCAAACAACGTAGGATTATGTTTCTTTCTAAAATTAAGGAGGCCGAATTTTCTAGTATCATTGTTCAACCCCCTTACATTCCAACTTACAAGAGACATTAAGAAAGTTGGGACTTTTGCCCCCGAGTAGCAGGTCCTGGGGCAGACTTATCCAATCTCTTACTTTGCTTACCTTTATCAAACTGCTCGGTATATGCTTGGTTTGGTTTGGTCAAGGGGCATTTATCCTCTGACTCTAGCATAGGTTCCTCCTCCGACTCCTCAATTTGGATATCTAACTTTCGAATATCTGTCAATGTTTCAGGTGTCTCCTCATATCCCAATGATTGTACTACCTCACCCTCCAGACCCTCCTACTACTATTTCTCATCCTCTGTCTGATCTGGAAGCTTTGGTGGCTGGATGTGACGCCCCACCTCTATACCCACGCTAGCCAAGGACACTACGAGGTAATGCCGTCAACTAGCACGGAGAATAAGGCTGTTGAGGAGCGACCATCTGTATAATTGCTTTGTGCGAGCACCGATATGCCAGATAAAAATATAACTTTTCATCTCAAGAAGAAATCCGACATACCGATACAAACTCAAAGCTACTACACAGTGGCTATATGGACTTCGGAAATAAATATAGAAATAAACATAACACAAATCAGTCACAGACAATTCATATCACAAAGGCGGAAATAGATATGAATATAACACATGAAAGTGTACATCAGAGTAGTGGTCAAATAAGATCCACAATAACACAAAAGAATAGATACAAGTGCAAGACAACAAAATATGTATACATCAAGGAGTCTAAATCTCAAATGTATACAACAAAAACTACTAAACTAGAGTAGTTAGCCAAAAGTCAGATGATGGTTCCAAATAGGAAGTCAAGAGGAAGCACCTGTAAAATCTCAGTTTGACCCGAGTATTATTTAAGAAGAAAATAATAAACGGATCAGTCTAGCTATAAATATCAGATAAAGTGATATAGAATAAGAGATATGACAAAAACATAAGATGAGAAATGATCAATATCACAAGAATCTTCTCAAAGATTAAAAAGAATGTCATATTCTTTATTTAATTCACCAAGCCACAATAATGACATACATATTAATGCCAATTGTAAAAGTTGGTGAAACATAAATTCCAGAAATCAATATCTAGAAATCACAAAAGTTAACGACACACAAATTCTAGAAATCATCAACAAGAAATCCAGAAATCACAGTAAGAGGATGGCCAATCCCATAAAAATGAGCCGGAGCTCCTCCTGATTGGGTATAGTCCCCCATTGCGGACTTTGAGCCGAAGCTCCTCCTGATGAGCCGAAGCTCCTCCTGACTGGGTATAGTCCCCCATTGCGGACTTTGAGCCGAAGCTCCTCCTGATGAGCCGAAGCTCCTCCTGACTGGGTATAGTCCCCCATTGCGGACTTTGAGCCGAAGCTCTTCCTGATGAGCTGAAGCTCCTCCTGATGAGCCGAAGCTCCTCCTGATGAGCCGAAGCTCCTCCTAACTGGGTATAGTCCCCCATTGCGGACTTTGAGCCGAAGCTCCTCCTGATGAGCCGAAGCTCCTCCTGACTGGGTATAGTCCCCCATTGCGGACTTTGAGCTGAAGCTCCTCCTGACTGGGTATAGTCCCTCATTGCGGACTTTGAGCCGAAGCTCCTCCTGATGAGCCGAAGCTCAATAAAACGAGGAACAGTCCTCCACGTGGACAAAGAGACATCGCACATTGCTAGTCTAAATCATAAAATGATCATCATGATCATAAGGAAGTGTCAATTACACTAAGCCAGTAAATATATGAGTTTAGCTTCATGTCCTATAACCACTAGCTTAACTTAAATATTTACGAACAAACTGTAGATCTTCACTAGAAAATTATCACAAGAGGTTCAATCGAACAAGTCCAAAAATTAACCGACGAAGTAAACGCAAGCGTTTCATACCACTTGTTTTGCTAAGCCATTTAATTATATTTTCTCATACGAATGAGGTAAAGGTTTGTATATACTAATAGATTGGAAAAACGGTTTTATAAACGAGTTTGGTATTAAAGATAGAGTTGAAAATGTTTTGATGAAAGAGTTTTGATATTTACTACTAGTATTGAAACCTTTATATTTTTAAAGTGATAAGTCACAAAACGATTGTTGAAACGAATCGAATCACATAAATTCACGTTCGAAGACGTGAGAAAAGTCCAAAGAAATCAATCCCAAAACCATCATAGTAGAAATTCTGTTGATTGTTGTTCGGATAAGATCCCCCACGAAGGGGAGTACGGGGTTCGATCTGCCCGGTCAGGTCGCAGGGGTCCAGGGGGCAGCGCCCACGGTGGGGTGTGGGGCAGCGCCCCGTCAAAACGGTATGACCTAGTGAAGGCAAGCGATCAAGCATGATATGGCAAAACTGGGAATTTCCAGACGTCTGAGGGGTTGGTCCAGACGTTTGGATTTAGTCTCTAGAAATATTCCAGAAAACGATCCAGATGTCTGAAACCTAGAATCAGACGTCTGAAGGCATTCAGACGTCTGGGGAAAAGTCCAGACGTCTGGATTTGGTTTCTGGGAAGATCCCAGAAAACCAACCAGACGTCTGAAAACATAAATCAGACGTCTGACATCTTTTCAGACGTCTGGAACAATAGTTCAGACGTCTGAAATTAGTCACTGCCCTTTTTTTTATTTTTCTGCCATATGTTATTTTTCACCAGGAGGCAAAACCAGACGTCTGGCATTGACCTCCAGACGTCTGAACTCCCAATCTGGGCAGAAATTTACCTAGGCCAAGATGGCCAAATCGTTCTCGGAGGCGATCGAGCAAGCAATGAAAACTAAGGATTTACGTCTAGCGACAACCCGGCCTTAAAGGCTGTTCGATACACTCCGAATATCAATGTCCAAATGTCCATAGAAGGATTTTCATAAAATTGGACCAAAACACCAAAATTGAAGGATTCACAAAACCAATTCAAATCACAACAAGTGAACACGAAATAGATGATAGGAATTCATACCTAACAACAAAGATAATTATAGGCATAGATGTGAGATAAAAATCTCACCTTTTACACAAAAACAATGAAGAGGAAGCTATAGAGCAAGGCAAGGACAATCACTCTTCAATTCCAACTCAACAAGCTTGAATCTAAGCTTAAAAGAGAATTATTTCCTAAAGTTAGGTTTAGGAATTTCTGAGATTGAAAGGAGAAAGAGTTGGAGAAGAAGAAGAGGATGCTTACCAATAGCTTCTCTTTGAATTTGGAGCTAGAACTTGATTTGCAAATGGAAACTAGGGCTTGGGAATTCTAATTTCCAATCTTTTCCCCCATTATTCTCTTTAGAGCTGAAAGTATTAGGGAAAGAAAGTGAATGAAGGGGGAGGGGTTCAGTTTGGATATTAGAAGGTTGATGGGCCGAAACACAAACCAAAGCCCTAAGTGAAAAAGTAGCAAAATCCACTAACTCCAAACATATCAATGTTTATACTCAAAAAGGTTGCAAACGTCATTTTGAACTCAATGGGGGTGGTCTCGAGTCCTAATTCAACTGTTTGCAAAAAGTAGCTTTTCGGACTATAATCCGACTAACGATGAAATATTTAAATATAAAATCGATAAATATGCGGGTTGTTACACTGGACAACCTGGTCTTCTAACTGGCAAGGTGCTTGAGCTTGTTTCTGAACATCAGGGGTAGGTTGTGGGTTTGATGGTGTATATACTTGCGTAGGGGCAACATTTTTTGCTGCGTATTGTGTTGTTCCCTCAGTGACTAACTGCTCATCAATGTGAATAGTGCTAATGCTTGTGCCTGAACACTCAGGGACCACGGTATTTTTTGACACACACTCTGTATTTGTATCTACTTGTTTTGCTTTGACAACCCATATCCTTTTGATTTCCTCACTTGTGACATTGCATTGTGCATCAAAGTGGCCAAAACATTTACATGTAAGGCATCTTGCTGGTTTGAATTCATACTCTACCGATTGCATGTAAAAATTACCTGCCCTATCTTTGACTCTTATCTTGTCAGGATATAGGGAGTCTGCATTAACTTCCACTAGCACTCGAGAAAAACTTAGCCTCGTGACATTTTTGGTATGCTCATCAAGTTTAAGAGGTTTCCCTATCACACTGGCTATCTTGCTAATCCCATAGGAGTTCCAAAGGGCTAGATCTAGATTTTGAAGTCTGACCCAGATATGGTGCGTTTCTAGCATGTCTCGTTCAAGTCTAAAGTTAGGTTCCCATTACTTGACAAAAAGTAGTCTTCCATCCATGAACCATGGGCCCTGATTCAGCATAAAGTTGCAGTCTTCCTCTTTTTCGAATTTGACCAGGTAAAATCCGTTTTGTCTTGCAAAGCTATCCCATTTCCCCTTAGGTTTCCACTCTCTCCTTATAAAAACGTTGAAATGAATATAGAAAGGTCTCTTACTGGCTAGATATATGTAGATAGAATTCTTCCACATACCCTCCGCTTCCAGTTTGTCTCTAAGATCTAACTCCACAAAGCCTTCTTCATCATCCACTATTGAAGCAATAAAGTCCAGCTCTTTGTCTATTTTAAGCTTGTTCCCTACAATCGCAGCAAAAAGCCAAGATTTAGGTTTAAGGGTTTTGGGTAATGCATGAGGGCAGGCTTGCTGGGACTGAAGTGGAGCTTTCCCCTTTCTTCGCACCTCCTTCCAACCCCCATCACCATTATCTTCCGCCGGGTTAGGATTAGGGCTTATAGGAATCGGTGAATTAGGGCATATAGGTGTCGCCATTATTTGAATTAGGGTGTTTTTATGTAAGTCTACATACATACATACATACATACATACATATATATATATATATATATGGGAGAGGGTTCGACATAGGACATGGAGCGTGTGATAAGGAGAGAGGGATCGACATAAAAGCTTACCGACCCCTATTAGCATGGCTGAAAAGATGGGTTGGCATAATGAATGCCGATCCCTATAGATTTTAAAAGAAAAAGAAGAAAAAAAAGAAAAAAGAAAATAGTCATAGGAATTTGGCTATGAACATAGATATAAAAGATATTACAGAAATTTGCAACGACTTGTAAGTGTTCGAGCACATCCGAGAGCCGACAACAGAAACGTGTATATGAATGCACACGAGAGTGACTTAAAGGTTCAACTTTTTGAAATCAACAAAAATCGAAGTCAAACCTAAAACCTTCAAATTCAGGGCTGGACTAGATAATGAAAATTTACGAGTCTCGCAAAATCGGATTTATATATATTGACAAAATATGACACTAGATTTATATTATTAGAAATTGACCAAGTGTTATGGTAATCAATGAAGAATTCAATGCCTTGAAAAAACGATTTGACGAAGGGATAACATTCATTCATGAAGCTAGACGGGCCTCTTTTCGAAAATTCTAACTTGTTTCAATTTAAAGCACGTCATGTTACTCACAAGACATACTTTGGAGGGCAAGTGTTACCCGATATCATGTCCTGGCTATATTGAACTGATTGCATAAGATAGATTCGACTGTTATCAAGAACGATGACCAACGAGCAATGGTTGTAGGACTCGAAAGTAAAGTACAATTGGTTATATAAAGCCATAATTGGATGGAATTAGTAGATAAATAATTCAGGATCCTTGAAGTATGGGATATAGCTTAGACAAGTGGAGGGATCGACATGGCTAGGCAACTTCATAAGGATCGGCATAATTGGTTGAATAAGGGATCGGCATGGTTGAGCAAGTAAGGGATCGACATGTTTGAATAATGAAGGGATCGGCGTAGCTGAATGAGGACGGATTGGCATGGTCAAGTGAGGAAGGGATCGACGTGGTATGTTGACTCGAATAGGCATACTTTAGCTCATAAAGGAGGGCTCAACATAGATGATTGAATATGGGTTGACATGATTGAGCGAGGAGTCTGCATGATTGAGTAAACGAGGGATCGACATAGTCAAGTGAGTATGGTTCGGCATAGATTATTGACTTGGAAAGTTATACTTCAACTCACAAAGAAGGGATCGACATAGCTTATAAAAGGAGATGGATCGGCATCCAACCTATTGGAGGGATCGGTAGGAAATAATGACATAAACAATCTTAAATCAAAGGTCATGCAATAACCCGAGCTCTGTTAATCCAAATGACTTGAAAATTGAAGAGCCAATATATTTAAGCATGCAAAAGCCACTATATGGATCGCTGCCCAAAAATCGACTAATGAAGGGATCGGTACCGGTCCCTCTTTATTGGCATTTGGGCCTAGCGAACCCTATGGTAGGCCCATACGGGTTAGAAGGTCCTATAACCAAAGTTTTAGAGAGATTGTTAGTCACCTTCACCTATAAATACTGGCCTAAGTGGTCATTCTGAGGATTTTTACACTGTTGGTTACTTTAGTCTTTATTGTAATCAAGTTTTTTTCTATTTACTGCTGCTGTAATCAGACTGTTAGTGGATCAATAAAGATAATCTTCAAAGTGGACATAGGTATATAATGCCAAACCACTGTAAATTTCTGTGTTCTTGATTATTGCTTTTATTAGTCTATTAGCTTGGTCTATTACTCTGTTTTAATTTTACTTTCTTCATTTACCGCTCTACATAAACCTAATCTAGGGTGTTTGTGATCAATTTGGTTGCAAACAACATCCAGCTTTGGAATGGGCCTAAGTTTCGATGATCTTTTATTGGGTTGAAAATTATGCCTGTTTTCGAGGTGGGTTTTTACACGAAAGTACTGGAAATACTAAATGACATTGAGCACTATACGACATATTCCCATAGAAGAGAATATGAAAGTTGATTCACTTGCCAGCTCTGGGATGCATAAATAATAGGACTCATACCAGTGGAGGTTTTGTAACCTTCAGGTATCGACTAAGTGGATGTTGATTGGATCTTATAGGCCAAGGAAGAAAAGGAGTCATGGGTAATTCCAATAAAAGACTATTTACTAAAGGGGACCTTCCCTGCAGGAAGAAATGAATGACAAAAAATAATGCGTTACCATGATTTATTGTGCAAGGGTTGCTGTATTGAAGAGGATTCTCGACCCCCTTACTAAGGTGCATCACCAAAGATGAAGCTAAGAAAATCCTTTTGGATTTG
The DNA here is from genome assembly GCA_030737815.1 of Allium fistulosum. NCBI lineage: Eukaryota > Viridiplantae > Streptophyta > Magnoliopsida > Asparagales > Amaryllidaceae > Allium > Allium fistulosum. Next base: position 788,065,904 of record CM060902.1, on the reverse strand, counting down.
CATGATGGAAGCTGTGGTGATCGCATTGAGGGTAGACATTGGAAAAGAAGGTTCTTTACTATGGATACTTTTGGTCAACAATCAGCCAAGACATGGATGATTACACCAGATGATGTGATGGATGCCAAAAGTTTACAAAGACACCGAGAGCCCCATCTACATAGCTTATGTAGATGGTTAGCCCATGGCCATTTTTGTTGAAGGTAATTGAATAATCAATGTTCCACCGATTTCAAAAGGTGGAGCGAAGTATGCTATTGTAGTTGTAGACTACTTCGCAAAGTGGGATGAAGCGGAACCTCTAGCCACGATCATCATGAAGAAAGTGATTAACTTTGTGGTAAAGAATATCTTGTGTAGATTTGGAGTTCCACATAAGATCATTACTGATAATGGAACTCAATTCGAGAGTTCTTAGTTTAAAGACTTCGGTAACTAGTATCGAATCAACAAGAGCTTTTCAATAGTAGCCCACCCATAAGCTAATGGACAGGTGGATGTAGTGGAAAAAATCATCAATTCCATTTTAGATAAAAGATCAACGAGAGCCAAGGGCAAATTGATTGATGAGTTACGACTAGAACTGTAAGCTTATAGGATGACCTACAAGTCTATGACTGGGCACACTCCCTTCGCCTTAGCCTATAGAGTTGAACCCATGATTCCAACTAAATTGGAAGGTCCTTCTTATCAAAGAATGCATTATGATCCTAAGATGAATGAGGACCTCTTGCTTGAGTCCCTCAACTTGTTCGACAAAAAAATGAGAAGAGGTTGAATTGAGGGTAGATTCTTACCAGAAATGAGTAGCAAGACATTTTGATGCCAAGGTAAAAATACCGTACTTTTGGGATACGCTACCTATTTCTAAAATGGGTCTTTCCTAATGCAGGGGCACTTGTTTCGAATTAAGAGAGTCCCTATGCGATTGAACAGAAGCATGGAGATGGAACTTTCAAGCTATGGACTTTGATGGGATCCTAATTTTATGGCAATGAAATAGCGAGCATCTACGATGCTATTCCACTTAGATTTATTTGTTTATTGTAGAAAATACCATGATTGATGGGTGAGATGTAATAATGTAGAGTTTGTCATTCTTTTGTTAGTAAATAAAGTTAGCTTTTGGAATCAATGAAACTGTATTCTTAAAATTCTGATTTTATGTTGCGTGATCAGTGGCAGAATCAAATATTCTGTTTTGAAAAGCATATGCTCAAAGATAGGTACCGATGAACTCCTATGATCCATGATCGAATCGAAGGAGTATAATCATACTGGGGTTGATCCAACAATTTCCCTTACACATTTAATCTTTGACCATTGCCTAGAGAAAGATTAACTGGGTCAAGGATAATGCTCGGAGATGGGTATCTGAAGCACCGAATCCCAGAGATAGGAACTGGTGTAGAATTATAACATTTTGTAGGAATGACCACGCTTATGGCCTAGCGAGACATACTCAGTCGAAGATAAACGAAGATGGTTGATGAATGATTTTGGCCATTGCCCAAAGATAGGCAAGGTCGAAGATGGATGCCCAAAGATAGACATTCAAGACACTAATTCCTAGAGGTAGGAGTTAGTTGGTTTATAATTGAGTTTTTCAAAGGTACAACCACATTTACAGCCCAACATGATATGTTTAGCTAATGATAAGCGAGGTTGATTGACGAGACATCTTTGATTATCACCCAGAGATAGTGAAATCAAAGATAGATGTCTAAAGATAGATGTTCAAAATACTATTTCCCCGAGATAAGAGATGGTGCAAAGATGAAAGCTTTGGTAAATGTAACGTTGTTTACGGTCTAATGGAGTACACTCGACTGAAAATAAACAAGGATAGCAACAGAGTTGGCGAAAGGAATATAGTTTTGTTTTGTCAAGAAAGAAATATATTGGCAAAGATAAACATGCCTAAGTAATGAAATAATATTGAGCAGTTGCAAAAATTTATTTATGTGTAGATAATTACATTGCATAGACATAAGCATGTATAATGTAAATGTAATTGAATTACAAATGAATATGTAATATACGCAGGCAGGTATACAAGCAAGTAAAGCAAAAAAAAGTAGTGTAAATACGAAAAAGATTCAACGTAAACAGTCTTTTTTATACGTTTTTTTGTATAAGTGCTATGGGGTCACTCTCGCACAAAGACAGCCTATATATGGAAATGCTAAATAAAACAAAATATATAAAAGGCAAAAAGAAAGTTTCTTCAAAATCCAGGGTGATCACCTACTTCTCTTCCTTGTTTGCTGCTCATGGTAACTAGTTTGGTGTAGCGCTTTTTCATGATAGCTGTTGTTTCCTCTTTCTTTATATCGGATGTAGAAGCTTTCTCCTTAGTCATCCAATACAGAGGGTCTTCGTATTTGTTCGAAGGTATAGTGTAAGGCTTTTGAGATGATAGCCCCATGACCTCAGGCGGATTGACTTTTAGAGGAGGGATCTTGGGGGTAGACGCATGCTTGCCAAAATTGGACGACGGTTTCTTTGTTCCCGGTTCCTTCTTAACTTTAATCTTATTGAAATCGAGCTTTAACCTCTCTACCATTGAAATAGAATCCGCGTCCTTCATGTTGATTGTCACCTCCTCTTTTAAAAATGGATCAACGTCTTCCAACCATCCAACACCCCTATATTTCATGATTTTGTGTCGGGGCCAAAGCTGTAGCGAGGAATTGGAGCAACGAACATTGTTAAAACAAAGGTAGACATCATATTAATAGCACTTGGGCCCGTAGATTGAATAGCTGGCGACGGAGGAGGCAATGATGGTTGACGTGTAAATTGAAAATGAGAAAGGTATAGATTAGTGATGTTCTCACACGAGAACTGAAGTTTCTCTAAGGTTGAAGAAACCATAGATATACCTTAGCTAGTTAAAGTGTCCTTTTGGTAGGGACTTGACTGTTTCTCCCTCCTCAAGAGTAGGTTGGATCGGTTGAGCAACTAGAGGAGTAAGAGGTGAAGTATCAACACTAGATGTAGCAGGGACATATATCTCAGTTATGGCGGTCTCAAAGGTGGTCACGATAGAAGTAACAATATCCATGGAAGGCTTTATGGGAGTTAAAGTAAAAGTTTTCATAGGATCTTATGCCATAGGATCCTATGCATTGGGACCAGCGCGAGCCTCAATAGTTGCTTGCCCTACAGCTACATCTTTTGCTGCTAAGATCTTCGTCCCTTTTTCTAGGGCCACCAAATTGTCTTCGTCCAAGAACGTTGATTTCAAATCTCCTCGTCGATTCCATGTCTACTGCTCTTGGCCCTACGAAGGATTTCCTTCCAAGCATTGCAAGCATTTTTGGATAGCTATCTCTAAGCTACTTTCGATTTTTCATTTCTATCACATTGGCAAAGAATTGGAGAAGAGTAGCTTTCACTTCCTCATCAACTTGGATAGCCTTTGCTTGGAGGTCTATGAATTCCTCTTTGAGCTGATGAGCTCGACTTGGATTTTTTGTTTGGATCAGTTTTGCTTTCAAGTAGGCTTTAAAATTTTCTATTTCAACTTAAAGTGCCGCAAATTTTTCTTCTTTCTCTTTAAGGCTTTCCTCAAGCTTAGCATTAGTAACGCATGCTAACTTCAGCTGATCATTCATAACTAGAGTTGCTTGTTGTTAACCTTGGATAACTCAACTATTCTATTTTAGGAATCCTTAGCTGATTTTGCTTTTATATCCCTTCCTTTTGTGATTTCCTCAAGCTTCTCATATTTTGTTGTGATTGGCCCTCTTCAAGTTGAAGGAATGGATAATTAATTGGTTAGTCTAGTTGACATCAGAGAGGCCTTTGGCAAGCTTGTATCATTCGAATAGTTGCTCCACGAGCTCCTTAAGTTTGTTCAGGCCTTAGCTTCTCTTTGAGAAATGCTCCTGATGTTGCAGTCAAACATCACCTCCTCCAGGCAAAATTCAGCAAGGCTGCTTGTATCTTTGTAGTAGTAGTGGAAGATTAGCCTTAGGGGCGGAGGAGGAGTATCATGACTTGAAGTCCCTGTATCGGCCCTTATGGATTGCAACGATTGCATAAGGCCAATAGCTTTGGACTATTGGGAGACATAAGTAGCAATAATGAGAGGTTGAGACAATGGGGGACCCTAATAAGATAATGGTTTTTGCTGCGAAGATGGGAGTGAGGACATTGTTGGGGATCGAAGTCACGCTTATTCTAGTCGTGTGGGCCCCATTGTTCTTCTTTCCAGCACTGTTTTCTCTCGGCATCGCATTGCTCTTATTCGGCATGATGGCATTGCCTTTCTTCAATATCTTGTCTCTCTTGATCCTTTCTTCTCCTCCTTCTAGAATATGGTTCTTGGTAAGAACTAATACGTCGATAATAAGCTTTGAGAGTTGAAGAGCAGTGCTGGTCTACACCTGCACGGAGTTGGCTGAAGCATTGTCTCCCTATCGTAGCTAAAAAGAAGAGGAGTCCTGTTCGAACTGAAGCACTAGATTAAGAATGGATGTTAAGTGCTTGTGCTCATGATCCTAGAAGTGTGTGAAGTGCTGAAATTTCCCTAAGTGACCTACAAACCGTGTTCTAGTGGTCCAACGAATGGAGTTTCGTCACCCTCAGCGGCCGTAAGAAGGGGACTGGTATTGAGAATGTCTTCGAAATAAACTCCCTCGAGACCAAAATCAGACAAGTTCCCAAGATCATCCAGGGATCCAAAGATGTTATCGAAGGAGCCTGCATGAGGACTTAATTCTTCAATTAATTCAAGGTTTGGTCCGAGTGCAAGTTGCAAAGACTTGATGACCAGTCGCTTCGATCGAGATGGTACTATGACTATGGTGCCCTTAAGATATGTCACTTTATATAATTCATCCTCGCTAAGATCATAATCTTCATTGTCGTCTTCCTTGTCTTCCACTTCGTCCGCTCCTCTCTCCCGTTGTCTCCTTCTTTGATTATATTTTCTTCACCTCTTTCTTCTTCCTCATGATCTAGTTCACTCCTTTAGTGTCCTTTGCTCCCTTGACCTCATCATTAGAGTTGTGAGCTAGGGTAAATGGACTAACAATGGCTCGAGTTCTGTTAGTAGGGAGTCGATTAGGTAAAACACTCCTGCCATTATATAGAAGATGATACCGGCACATCCGAGTATTCACGAGAAGATAGAAAGTTTTATGAAGATTAAAATCAATCCACTTCCAAAATGCAAAGGTATTGGCATGAGCATCTGAAATAACTCGTTTAGGAAGATCTATGAAGGACACACAGAGGGAATGTTAGATGCTTGGTAAAGAAAACCCATGTATAAAGGAGGTGTTAGGTAAGGGGACTTACAGTCAGACAACCATAGGTGGTTCAAGCTTTTGGGATATTGAACAAAGATATATTCTCTTTTGATGTAGCTTTTAGAGCCCTTCTGTGACTTTGCAGCGGTTGAACTCTTCGATGACCAGTAGGGAAGGTATTTCCTTTCTCCTTTTGAAGTTTAATAGGTAAGTGAGTTCTCCGAATGTTGGAGGATGAGTTAGTTGCATCGTGAAAAGAATGTAAAGAGATCCGAGCAAGGCATAATCGTTAGGATGAACTTGAGTAGTAGCTAGCTCGAACTCTTGAAAGAAGAATTTAAGAAATTCGTTGAATGGCGGAACAGCTCCAAGCATGCACTTATACCTATTGCATGTCGTATAGCCAAGAGGCGGGTGATGATCCTCTTGGTCAAGTGTTTGTAGGAGGACCTCATCCTTGGAAATCTCATGCTCAAGGCAGATTGATTATAGTCCCTCTACAGTTAGTTTTGATGATGTATGGTCACGGGTTATCCAAGACATAAAGAATAGGTAGATCCTACCTTAGAGGAGCAAGGCCATGAGGCTGAACCGTTGGGATTGCCTAAAGTTGAAGTTCTTATATAATTGGATGTCTTGCTCCAGATGGAGTGGAAGTGGATGCTTGAGAAGTAGAGGACCCCACTTATACCGAAGGAGTGAAAGGGCTAGTGCAGAGTCTAAGATGAGAAGATCATCTAGTATCAGTTATTTGAAACTAGAAAACTTGATGACGAATGCGGTCTGATACATTTTATTTTAATGAATTAGTTTAATCAAAACTCTATAGCCGATGCAAAGAATACAACAGATATTGATGTGTGTTGACCAATTGGATTTTGCACATTGACGGGGCAGTGAGAAGTGTCAATCCATGCAGTGTATGTCCGATGTTTAGAGCATGGTGTACATGAACACTCTATGTAGATAGCCCACTCATGCTGGAAAACGTGTTCCATCACACTAAGGAACTATGTGTCGGATTTTCCCCATTATCGAAGGATATACGATAACAGAACCGTTGTCTGGATCGACTTAGAATTTTCTTTGTAGGAACCCAGGTATTGCCAAAAAATTGGTAGAACACCCCAATATCACTCAAAAATGATTTAAATAAATACAGAAATGAAGAAATTAAACAGAAAAAAGAAAACACAATCTTTTTTATAGTGGTTTGGCGAAATCTTAGGCCTCCGTCCATTTTGTTTCCTCAGTTGATTGATTCTCACTGGATTTACAATCAGTTTCTATTTACAATTAGATAGGTCTTAGTTTTGCCTAAAAATATTAAAGGGAAGAAGAAGAAGATCCAAGCCCCTTTTAGTTGGAGATAAATTGCTATTTATAGACAAGATCCACCCATGGAATCATGGAATCCAGTTTGAACAAGCAAATATCTTCAGATCCGAAGTTCCAACACCAAGAACAAGTCAAAACTCACGTCTTACAAAAGTTAGTATGGATTGGCACTGACTCATATGGTTGATCATATCTTCAATACTTCTTCAAATTTGTTTAGGTATTCAAGCTTTAGAACTTTAAAGTCAAAGTGGTCAAAGATGATCGATCCATATAGATAAAAACTGATCCATATAAATAGGTACTGATCAATGTCACATCTCTTGTACTTGTCTTTTTCTTGAAAGTTGTGGTGAAATTATCTATATAGCAGTTAGGACCCATCTTGGCCACAAGATGGGTAGACATCGATCCATATGGATAGGCACCGATCCATATGATGGATCAGTACCGGTCGATCCATCCTGCCCCATATTTAATCAAATTCTTATATCTCTTTGATGTTTCTCAAGTCTCTTAATCCTTTCTTTCATCATTATGTTGTCCGGTTCCCCTGATATATGCTAATTCCAAGGTTGTAGAATTTTTTTAGTAATACTTGCCCCTCAAAGCATGCTTTTGTGGATACAAAGCGTTCTTTGATCAAAAACATGTATCGAGACTAATAAATTATCATAGGGCGGGCACGGTCGGTTAATTGAAAAAATCGATTAGTATTTTTGGTGAACTGCAAAATTAATATGGTTTGGTTAATCGGTAGTCGGTATAAATTTCGGTCTTAATCTACCGATCGAACCGATTAATTTTAACCATGGTTAATCGGTTTATTTAACTAGTTAAATGATTATATAAACGATTAACCGCTACCGTTAACTATTTATATTAATTGGTTAACCAGTTAAATAAACTGATTAACTAACTAAACTGCATACATATGTAACCATTACAAGCATTGAAATTCAAGGTTTGCATAGACCATTACAAGAAGTATAGCATCATAATCATTCATATTTCATACCCATTACACATTATAGACATTCATTTAAGCATTAAACTACAGAATTCACATTTTGCAGTTTGCAGCACAGTACATTTGTAATTCAAATATTTAAATCCCAAAGTCCAAACATAAAATAGTAAGACATCAATGTCACTACAACTATAAAGTTTCCTCCAAATAATATAAACTTACTAGTATAGACTGCCAAAGATATTGCAACTTCGGTCTCCATTCTCCAAGTCTCTATCCAAAGGTAAATAGATATAAGTTAGCTGCACCGAGCTGACACATGTATGGTAATAACTGAACTGTAGAAGGTGTAATGAAAGTATCATACAGTTGAATGGTGGCATTCTAATATTAAAAATGTGAAGCATATATGGTAATAACCGAAGCAATGTGGACCTGAACAGAAGCATACATAATAGAAGGCGATAGGTATAATGAAGCATGCATTGTAATTTTGATGCATGTGCAATGAAGAAAACTTTATTTCCTAAAGCATACATAATAGAAGGTGCAATGAAGCATGTATAATAGCTGAAGCATGCATGGTAATTCAATATATATTATTAAGCATATCAGTGAATAACCGAAGCATATATGTGTAATGAAGTACATATAATAACTAAAGAATGCATAACAATTCAGTATAGTAGTATAATAAATGCATAATGTTATGATATTTAGTATATTTATTATAACAATATATTCAGTATATTGTCATACCATATATATTTAGTATATCTATATATTTAGTATAATAATTGTATAATAGTATATGATAACAGTATATTCAGTATACTATTATATAATTATTTATATATTACCATATGAATATACCATATATATATTATAGTTATATCATATATAATATTACTATTATACTAAATATATATGGTATAACAGTATAATAGTAATATGTATGGTATAACAATAACGTATGTGTGTGTTATATTCGTATGGTATAATAGTAGTATATATATTCAGTACGTATTAAGGAATAATCGAAGCATATATATGCAATAAAGTATGCATAATAACTGAAGCATGGATAGTAATTCAGTATAACAGTATAATAAATGCATAATAGTAAGATATTTATTTGGTATATGTATTATAAAGTATATTCAGTATACTGTTATGCCATATATATTCAGTATATTGATATATTCAGTACAATCAATGGATAAAAGTATATGATAACGGTATGATATTTATTCAGTATATTTATTATAATAGTATATTCAATATACCGTTATACCATATATATTCAGTATATTTATATATTTTGTATAATCAATGTATAAAAGTATACGATAACAGTATGATATTTATTCAGTATATTTATTATAATAGTATATTCAGTATACTATTATACAGTTACTTATATATTACCATATGAATATACCATATATATATGGTATAACAGTACACACACATATGGTATAATAGTAATATATATAATATAATAATAGTATATATATTCAATATATATATATATATGCTGTTATATATATTTATTGTACTATCATATAATATACCGTTATACCATATAACTCTAATAATATTTATTATACATTTATATACTATTAAGTATAAATGCAAACTGAATATATATTCAAATGCATATTGAATATATATATATGTGTATGCATATTTAGTGAAGCGCACGCGCCCACACTATATATATATATGTGTGTGTGTGTGTGTGCGTGTGCATGTGTACGCGTGCATGTGCGTGTGCGTATGCATGTGTGCATGCGTGTGCCCATATTCAATGGCCTGAAGAAAATGCACTGATATTTCATTCAAACCGAAATATATTATATACATTCAAAGTCAAACTAAATATACATTCAAATTGAATTCAATATACATTCAAACTAATATACAAACATGTGTGTATATAACATGTGTAAATATATAAATTATAAGCAATATTATCATTTTGTAAACTGAATATATTGAAAACTATGTATGCAATGTGTTAAAAGAGTATATATGTACACTATAAGCAAATTACATATACATGTCAAACAAGTCAGTTTGCATTTGATACTTAAATTGCAAAGTATAAGTAAGATTATATATATAAGCATAAAGGCTATAAGTGTGTGTGTGTGTATATGTATGTATGTATTTGAATATATAGCGCGCATGCATGTACGTGCGCACACACACACATATACATACACACACAGATATATATATGATTATATTCAGTTAATTACTGAATATATATTCAAATGCAAAATGAATATATGTGTATTTGTGTGTGCGTGTGTGCGTGTGTGCGTATATAGTGAAGTTTGGTTGTATTCAGTTTACGACCCCCTTCCCCATGCACGCACACACATATATACATATGTGTGTGCACGCGTGCATATTCAATGACCTGAAGCAAATGCAAACAGATATTTCATTCAAACTGAAATATATTATATACATTCCAAGTCAAACTAAATATACATTCAAACATTCAACATATATTCAAACTAATATATAAAACATGTGTGTATATAACATGTGTATATAATTAAATTGTGAGAATTATTATCATTTTGTAAATTGAATATATTTAAATCATGTACCCAACGTGTTAACTAAACATATATATGTACACTATGAGCAAATTAAATATACATGTCAAATAAGTCGGATAGCATTGGACACTTAAATTGCAAACTATAAGTAAGACTATATATATAAGCATAAAGACCGTAAGAGAATGTATGCATGTTTGTGTGTGTATATATGTGTATGCATATTTAATTATTTAATGAAGTTTGAATATATTCAGTTTGCACTATGTATACACACACACACATGCAAACTAAATGTACATGCAAATAATCGATTTTAAATTCGCACACGCATGCGCGCATACATGCATGCACACACGCATGCGCGCATACATGCATGCACACATGTTGTGCATGCACACACGCGTGCGCACACATAAAAACACACACACACACACATACATACATACATATATATATATATATATTCAAATGCAAATTGACTTTTGTATTCAAATGCATACCGAATTATGTATGCATAATAAATCAAAATTACGTCCTATTTGTGCAATGTGTTGCAAATGCAAACTGAGATTTCAGCACTGAGCACTGAATTATACACTGATATTGCAGTGTGTTGAAAATGCAAACTGACATTTAAATGCAAACTAAATTATACACCGATATTCAAATGCAAACTGGTATGGAATTAAGCTTCATACTTCAACTAAATAGATAGATTATACACTCAATAATCTCGTTCTATTACATGAACAATAGCTCAATTCTCGTTCTGGTACATAATAAATCTCGTTCTAGTACTCAATAAATAATGAAACTATAATAAACTCATTCTAGTACATGAATTACCCACTCACTGAAAATTAAATAAAGCGGACAAAAACTAAAATTACACATAATAAATCAAACTCACGTTCTTCCTTTTCCTGCTAGCATTCAGCATAGCTCAAATCAACAAGCCAGACAATAAAAGAATCAAGACAAAGGCGGCGACATTGCAAATATATTAATCGATTCAAGGTTTGGCTATTTAGTGATTTGCTAAATTTGTATTTCGTAAATCTAGGTTGTGTTAGGAATGAGATAAGTGATTTTGTGAAAAGCAGCATGCATAACACGATTAGGTTAGGATTATGGATATTGGGTGGGTTGGGTTGTGGATTCTAGGTATTGGGCAATTGAAAAATATACTTCGGTTAACGGTTAACTGATATATGTAATATGGTTAACTATTAAACGACCCAATTTTGGTCAGTTAACATCGGTCGATTAACCAGTTAACCGATTTTGTCGGTTAAAGCGATTCGATTAAGGACTATTAAGTCGGTTAGGTTGGTTAACATGGTTAAATTCCCATCCTTAATTTTCAGCAGCTGTGCTCTCTGGCTATCTATTGAAATAATCATGATGAATCATCTGGTTCCCTCAGATTCACCTACAAATCAAAGGCCATTCTATACCCATCCCGCCTATGGATTCAAATCCTTTCCTAAATGTCAACCATAAGTCAATATCATTCCGCGTACTCTCTGGATTAAATTATCATAAATAAGTCATATATCATGCTATCATGTAATATATATCATAGTGGTGTATTGCCTCCGACCGAGGCATCACTTATAAACCTCTACCATCTCATAGCACTCCATTGTAAGTAAGTTTAACTGGATTAAGGCAATAAAATTCATTAATTTTCCATAAATTATTATTTAGGCATTTCAAATCAAAAGGCATTTATGCTTAGAGATCCGGTTTTGATCTCTCTGGATCGTGTAATCATTAATCTGGATTGAGCCCATTCCACTCACTTTCTGGTAAAGGGACCCAATATCCAAGCACGTCCATTTGCTCACTCTCTGGTGAGGGGGCTAGTTACCTTGTATAAGTCCATCCACTTGCTCTTCGACAAGGGGACTTGCACTTCGTGATTTTTTTCCTCATCTCTCTGGTCAGGGGAACCATGTCCTATCATTTTATATATCAAGTTTAAGGAATACCAAGTTCCGTTGGTATCCCATAGCATATCAATATCAATTATCATGTTCAAATGATTTTTATATCCATATATCCATCAATCAATTATTCATAGAGTTAAAATCAACCGCATCAAACAAAAATAAAAAGTCTAATCTAGTTAAGGATTGCCCTCAAACCTTAACCTAAAGCATTCCTTGGGATCGATCGAGACCCCATACATGTGTAAGTAACTCGATAATAATCCTTTATGCTTTATTCAAAGAAAACTCAAAATGCATAAACTAAATCTCATTCTGATCCATCCTGATTAATGGATTACTATACTCGACCAAGATCCTCAACCAGGACCTAATTTACCTACCATAGGTGGTGGTTGCTTCTACTACACTACTGCAGTTTAATTCCTTACATATTGTTATAACTGGTTACTTCAAACCTGCTCCTTTATCAAGTCACGTAGATATCCGCATTCATTTTTCTCGTGCCCATCAAGCTCATGGAATAGACATTACTTTCTTGATTTCCTTTCCCAATCTTTGGGAACTCTCTTAGTCGATTCCCTAAAGGGAATCTACCCCTCAATATCAAGATGGATTGTGACAACTCGGATTTCTAAACCAGTCAAAATCATCGAAAACCCACCCGTTTTAAAACTGAACAAATGAAAACTACCAATTTAACATAACATAATCTAATAAATATAGAAGACAACTAAATGTTTAGGATATAATTTTAATAATACAACTTATCAGAGTAATAATTTATTCTACTAGGTGTAGTTTAATACCTACCAAAACTCAAATACTATAAATCTACCACTACACAACTCTGATGAGAGAGACAACAATAGCCATTCCTGCAAACTCAATAAACATGTAAATGCAGAATAAAATGGTAAGTAGGAAAGAGGAAAAGGATATATTATTATTAAGGCTGCATCACTACCACTTGTGACTACCTAGGTACCTTTATCTAATTGGATACCTAATTAGATACATACCAAGCCATCGTAGTTCTTCTACCACAAATAGGACTTAAGGAGCCTACAATGCACAAACAAGTATGCAAATCTCAAACTACATAGCATATATCATGCAAATGTAGGTCCCAAATCTGCGCATTTAGCTTAATCCTCACATTAAGATTTCTGAAATGCAATTAACTTTATTGTTTTAAAAATATAATTATTTTTGAGAATAATTTCTTTGGACCAAACTCCCGGTTTCATTTCAAAACCTTTGAAATAATATATACATTTTTTGTATCAAATTATACTTTACTCCGGGATTTTAGAACATATCACTTTTGAAAAACAGTGTCAATACTCTGTATAATAATACGGTTTTGTATTTGATATATTTATTTGAAAATCCTAAAACATTATACTATAAAAGAATATCAAAGTATATGCAACTAGTTCGAGAGGTTTCTATCCATAACAAGGCAACTGGGTCCCAGCCTTCTACAAAAGAATAGATAAGTATATCCCTCTATTAGTCAAGCGGACTATACCGAGGTTACATAACATCTACACCTCCCTTGCCCACCTTTCTAGTTATGGGTTACACGAATCATCGACAACATAATAAATCATTTTACATCCCAATGTGATAAATCATTTTCACTAATATTCATAATTAATTTCAATCATAGTATTTTCATTTCCCAAAAGCGTTTGAAATCACTTTCAGACACTAGGTTTTTAGTCCTCAAAGTTCTCTTCGTTTTTAAAACACATTTGGTAAATATCTTTATATAAATCACTTTTATATAAAGTCACTTCCCAAATATTTATTCCCAAAATGTCTTCTATCCATTTAAAGGAAAATATTTCATTTCAAAAGACAAGTATCCTTTCCCTTTTAAGATTTTAATAAACATCTTTTAATATAAATATTTCTTTTACAAATGTTTTCAAAATCTTTTGTAAACAATTCAATTTCCATAAACACTTCATAACAAATTATTTTATGAAAATGATATTTCAAAAAAACTTCATTAAATTGAAGTTCAAACAAAAATGTTAAATTATTATAACTAATTATAGTAATTCAATTAACCAATATTATCGCTAAACACCTTACAATCAAATTGCGAAATAAATCACAAGGTGTTAGCTTACAATTGTTATCTACCGAAACCAATGCAAAGACAAAAGAAAATGGTTATTGCTTATGAACTGGTCGAGTACAATTCAAACAATCAATCAATGAGTTAAACATAGCAATAAATGATAGTCAGCACTTTATTTTATCAAACATTTATAACACTTCCTATTTTATCTTGGGTTAAATGGTTTGAGTAAATTAATTTAAATCTTCCCTTCGATGGGACAAGCCGAGTAGCTAGAAAGAGCATGAAACTGAATTTTCCAAACCCAAGCCTAGATACCATTATGTCATCCATAAGGCGGTCCAGTTATTTGATTGACCCAAATATTACTGATATTTATTTTGAAGCATCTAGACTTTCCCTTCGACATATTCCATCCATTGCCCAAGTCTCCTTGGATCTCAAAGGCGAAACACGTGTACTAGTCGTTTCCGCATACCCCGTTAGGTATTAAACTTCTTTATTAACTTTTGAAATGCTTAATTAACCATCCAAACATATTTTTACATCATGATAACACATAAATAAACAAGCATAAAAGCATATCATAGCATCATGGAATATTAAATAAAAGAGTAAAACTTTTCTTATCTTAAAGCTATCCCTTACAATCACTATAGCACTTCTTCTTCTAATTTAAATCCAAAGGGAGCTCGGCCTTTGGATGAGGGGATGGAGGAAATGGAAGCCATTAAAGTAGAGGTGAAAAAGAAGAAGATGGAATGAGATGTCATAAATTGTGAAGCCTTTGGTTCTTATTTACAGCCCTAGAAAATTGTGGCAAATTACTAAATTACCCTTAGATATTATCAAAATATCTCTTATACCACATCACCTCAACATCAAATCATTGTCAACATACTCAAGTGCATGCATTAATGGGATGTAATGTGATAAGACATATTATAAAAATATCTTAAGCATGGAATGACATGCATTAATGGTGGATTTGATGTTTTTTTTGGTGAAAAATATCTTAGATGTTTTCTACAGCTGTGATTTGACTAATTGTGTGTATATATATGTGTGTATGTATATGTATGTTTATGCATGTGTGTGCATGTACAAATAATGCTGCAAAAGTGCGCCATTAAACTGCCAAAGCACGCCGAAATTTGTTTTATTTATAAAGCAAGTTAATATGTTTATAAAACTATTATAAATCAATTATTATCATTGTATATCAATTAAAATGAACTACTAATCATTTAAAACAATTATTTTGAATATTTAAATATCCAAAATACCAAAACTTTCCTTATATGCTCATTTATCATAATGATGACATCATAATTATTTTTATTTCCAAAAATGAAAAAATGTTTTTACTACTTATTTTTTTAAAATAGGTAGATAAGTATATGTAAAAAAAATCGTGCACGACTTTTGATGGTTAAAAGGCTATTTTATTGATAGATGATTTTCGGTCATATTATCGATATTTTCCAAAGAATGTATTTTGTAAACATTTTTCCAAAACCAAATCACCATCATTATTATCACATAAAAAATGATTATTTATGTTTAATAAACCAATATTTGAATACTTAAAATTAACTAAATATTCCAAATCAAAGTGATAAAATTACGGGTCGTTACATTCTTCCCTCCTTGAAAGAATTTCGTCCCCGAAATTCCAAAGACGAAAAATATTATGAAACCAAGCAATTAAGTACATCTATAAATAAACATCACCCATAACCCCGGTCGGAGGTACAATGCCTTATCCTATCCATTAAGGTATTTTCACTTTAAGATTCCTAGGTTGATTTACCAACCCAGACAAATTCTACTTAGGCGCCTAACTTAAGCTCTAAAACTAGCTGTGACGACCCGGATTTCCGCATCAGTCAAAATCAGTGAAAACCAGCCCGTTCTAAAGCTAAACAAATGAAAACTACCAATTTAACATAACATAATCTGATAAATATACAGCACAACTAAATGGTTAGGATATAATTTCAGTAATATGACTTATCAGAGTAATAATTAATTCTACTAGATGTAACAACCCGTACCTTAATGGGTCCAAATTTCAACAAAAATCAAAACCCAAGTCCATTAAAACATAGATCGTTGGATTTGGTACTTGCAAATAAGCATGATGATTATCCGAGACGAATAGAAATCTAAACTCACAGTAGAAAAAAATAATAGGATAAGAACACCAACTTTGACAAATACCTAGGAACTAATGGTTTTCCTTGGATAACATATAGTCACATCAGCATCGAGCATGAGAGAAAGAAGACTTATCCAACAACAAAGCACAACCAGCTCCAATGACCTATTTTCCTAAATTCTATCATGTGGGTTGTAATGAGGAGGGGGTCAGAACAACGTTCTTATGACTGAAAAAATATATAAACTGTCCATAACATAAATTTATATCGATTGGTTTCTATTTAATTATTATGTCCATTAAGGTTAGCAATTCTAATTAAACCTTGCATTGCACACACGATTACTTACCCCTTCACAAGATATAAAATATTAATGAAGCCTTATCAACCACCCAATACTTCTGAACCCATTTGCCACTTAATACTTCTAAATATGAAGCGAGCTTCTATAATACTTTTAAAAAGAGATATATGCAGACTCTGCCATTTAAGACCTTAATCAAGGTTGACCCCATCGTATAAGACCTGTTCTCAAGGTGTTTCCTAACAATGCTATCAATGGTCGGTGGGTCCTAGCTACAAGATCTCTAAACACTATTTAAGGCTTCCGACATTTAATGTCCAACTATTACCACATCTATCGTCGATAAAATCATAGCCATGTAATAAATAATACCCAAGTCACTTAATACCTTATATTGGAAAATATGCATATTCTAGTTATTTAAGACCTTAATTAAGGCAGAACCCATCATTTAAGACTTATCCCCCAAGGCATGCTCCTAAATGGTACTACTGTTATTGCGGCCTTAGCAATGTGAAGACTATACCCAAGCCACTTAATACTTCCAAGTGGAAAATAGGCAGACTCTGGTCATTTAAGACCTTAATTGAGGCAGAGCCCATCATTTAAGACCTATTTCCAGAAGCATGCACCTCGATGGTACTATCTAGCTATCATTGCTTGGAAACCTCATTGGGTTACTTAATACTTCTTTTATAGGAAAGAGGATGACCCTAAAGTCACTTAAAACCCCAAACCTGAAGCGAACCCTTCCTGAGATATCCACTGTTACACTTTAATTATAAATATGGCATCTCGTTAGATTACTTCCTTCGGTAGGGAGGTGGACCTGACAGCTACTTAAGACCTCAACACCGAAGTAAACCCTTTTTAGAGACATCTTTATTTATTTTTTTGGAATCTCACTAGGTTATCTAATACTTCCATTTAGGAGAGAGGCAGACCCTTCAGCCACTTATGACCTCAAACCAGAAGCGAACCCCTAGGGAGATATCCCTCACCGCTCCTAATTCCAAATTTGGACCATTTAGTACTTTCCAATTAAGAAAGCAAGCCCAATCTCTCAAATTGTCACGGGTCCTAGGATTAGTGATATCTCATATCAGTAGTAAATATACCCGATTGTTGGTAACCTCAAAGTGAAGGGTAGTCTTCCATCGAGTGACTCTACTAACCTTGCATCACTAACCTATTAAGTCCAATTAACCAACTTAAGTCTTTACTTATATTATCTTAGGTAGACATTAGACTTAGCTTACCAATTCACTTTTTATTTAAGGCAATAAGATTTACCTTAAATATTTATCTACCCATAAAACCCCATTTAATGCTCATAAATGTCAATTTGTCCATAAAATCCTAATGGACAATTCCTAAAATAATTATGTATGATTAATAATTTTAAATTAGTAACCTTTTATATCTATTCCATTTTTATCAGTTCTATTAATCCGTTTACCCTATAAAATTATTGCAACTCCCATATTTATTACCATGTATTGGAGTTACATCCTTTTAAATTCTTTACCTATCAGTTAATCATTCTAAATGCAAATACTACGTGCAACCATCATTATTAGCTTTTTATGTAATTATTATAAGCGTAGTAAACTATATACAATTATCTAGCTTTATCAAATATATTCTAGTTATATATCTTAACTAGAATATTCTTTTCCTTGCTAAATTATTGGAACCGTATCAAGATCATCCACTATAATTTCCATAAATTTGTCCAAAAAAATGATTTAAATTTAAAAGATTACATTGTTTGAAATTACAATGAATAATCATTTCTTTTTATTATTGAAATAGGCAGTGTAACCTATAATGAATTCATACTTTACAAATCTGTCTCTCTTTCTATTTACATCTATTCCTTATTAGATCAAACGCTGTATGTTTCTAAAAGGGAAAGAAATCAAACTAAGTTACAAATATTAAACGGATCTAAATTCCAACAATTCCAACATAGAAAAGTTTACATTCCAACAAGATTAGGGTAGTAATCCTAAATTTATAACATTATTATACAACGTATTTCAGATCTGGGACAAATTTCATTCAAAAAAATATTATAAATTCATACTTTTGAGACAGATTTCCAGATACAGTTGTAAAAAATTGTAAATCAATTCATAAACAGGAATATGTAGGCCTTTTATTCAGATTATATTTAATTTGCTACCTATAACTCATATACAATTATCTAGTTAGGCATAAAAACTAGATAAACACTAACAAGATAATTTTCATTTTATAGCAATTTATAAAATTTCCCTCTCACCTTTAAAAAGCGATCCAAATCTTCAGATCTGAAGTAGAACCTTTGATTCATCTCCAAATCCTTTTTAATCCAAGAGGTATGTATAAAGAGTATATACATATATTAGAATTACAGATCTGAGAAGAGATTTGGGATTGGAAGAGAAAATAGATACAAATATATATATAAGTATATAAATTACCTCAATATGCATATGGTTGATTCTCTTCTCTTCTCCTTCTTACTAGATTTCTACTCTTCTCCAATTTGTATAAATATAGATAGAAATAACCTATCTTTATAATTTAGAAAGAAAGTGGAGGAAAAGAAGTGCCAGAGCTTCGCTATTGCATCCATAAAAGTATGAGAAGAGAAGGGAGGGCTAGGCCTGAATTTATAGGCATTAGAATCAACCAGAACTGTTCGATTTAAAATATTAAATCCAGGTCGTTGTAGCTTCGGTTTATTGCATCCACAGTTACCAAACCGATCGACCGCCTTGAACACACTGGTCGACCGCTACACATCGACCAGTCGTAGTGAACGGTCGGCCTGTGAGCATGGGCAAATAATTTTAAATGTTAATTTTTCTTATTTAATTATTTTCATTTCAAATTCGTTTTTTGCCTATAACTTCTTCGTTTGATCTCCGATCGCAGAACTCAAAATATGAAAGTTGCTTAGAGTTTCGCTACAAGTGCAATGGTGCAAGTTTTGTGGTCAAATTCCATCATTTGCACAAATTCCATTTTCGGAGCCTTTCTAATTAACTAACTAACTAATTAAATAACCAACGCCAAGCTATG
The DNA here is from genome assembly GCA_030737815.1 of Allium fistulosum. Taxonomy (NCBI): domain Eukaryota; kingdom Viridiplantae; phylum Streptophyta; class Magnoliopsida; order Asparagales; family Amaryllidaceae; genus Allium; species Allium fistulosum. The sequence continues at coordinate 788,046,171 of CM060902.1, read as the reverse complement.
GGGTAATACACTAGGTGTACTTTAATACATACCAAAACTCAAATACTATAAATCTATCATTGCACAACTCTGAAGAGAGAGACAGCAATAGCCATTCCTGTAAACTCAATAAACATGTAAATGCGGAATAAAATAGTAAGCTGGAAATAGGAAAAAGATATATCATTATTGGGGCTGCATCAGTACCACCTGTGACTACTTACGTACCCCTACTAATTGGGTACCCAATTAGATATAGGATCCTGACAACGTAGTTCTCCTGTCGCAAATAGGACTCAAGGATCCTGTGATGAATAAACAAATATGCAAATCCCAAACAACATAATATATATCATGCAAATGTAGGTTCCAAATCTACCCACTTAGCTTAATCCTCACATTTAGATTTCTGAAATCCGATTAACTTTATTATTTGCAAAATATAATCATTTTGAAAATAATTTCTTTGGACCAAACTCCTGGTATCATTTCAAAACCTTTGAAATAATATATAAATCTTTTATATCAAATTATACTTTACTTCGGGATTTTAGAATAAATTACTTTTGAAAAAAGGTATCAATATTTTGTATAATAAGTATTTAATGGGAAAGTATTCAACTATAAAAGCATATCAAAATATATGCAACCAGATCAGGAGGTTTCTAGCCAAAAAAGGTAACTGAGTCCCACCCTTCCAAAAAAAGATGGGTATATCCCTTTGTTCGTCGAGCGGACTATACCGAGGCTACAGAACATCTGCACCTACCTTGCCTACCTTTTTAGTTACAGGTTACCCGAATCATCGATAACGTAACAAATCATTTTACATCCCAAAGCGATAAATCATGTTCACTAATATTCACAACTACTTTCAATCATAGTATTTTTATTTTCCAAAAACTTTTGAAATCTTTTTCAAACACTGGGTTTTTTGTCCTTAATATCTCTTCGTTTATAAAACACATTTTATAAATATCCTTCCTTATATAAAACACTTTTATACAAAATCACTTTCCAAATATTTATTCCCAAAATATCTTCTATTCCTTTAATGGTAAACATTCCATTTCAAACGACAAGTATCCTTTCCCTTTTAAGATTTTAATAAACATCTTTTATTATAACAATTTCTTTTACAAATGTTTTCAAAATCTTTTGTAAACAATTAATTTTCATAAAATTTCATAACAAATTTGTTATGAAAACCATCTTTCAAAACAACTTCATTAAATTGAAGCTCAAACTAAAATGTTACATTATTATAACTAATTATAATAATTTAATGAACCAATATTGTCGCTAAAGACCTTATAGTCAAATTGTGAAACAAACCACAAGGTGTTTGCCTATAATTGTTATCTACCAAACCCAATGCAAAAACAAAAGAAAAGGGTTATTGCTCATAAACTGATCGAGTACAATTCAAACAATCAATCAATGAATCAAACATAACAATAAATGATAATCAACACTTCATTCCATTAAACATTTATAACACTTTATATTTTATCTTGAGTTAAAACGGTTTGAGTAAATCAATTAAACTTTCCCCTCCGTCCGGCTAGGCCGAGTAGCTAGAGAGAGCAGGAAACTAATTTTCCAAACCCAAGCCTAGAGACTACCATTTTGTCACCCATAAGGCGGTCCAATTATTTGATTGACTCAAATATTACTGATATTTATTTTGGAGCATTCGGTCTTTCTCTTCGATATATTCCGTCCATCGCCCAAGTCTCATTGGATCTCACAGATAAAACACGTGTACTAGTCATTTTTGCATACCCCATTAAGTATTTAACTTCTCAATTAACTTTTAAATTACTTAATTAACTATCTAAATATATTTAACATCATGATAACACATAAATAAACAAGCATAAAAGCATATCATAGCATCAAGGAATATTAAATTAAAAAATGGAACTTTTCTTGTCTTAAAGCTATCCCTTTCAATCACTATAGCACTTCTTCCAATTTAAAGCCAAGGGGTGCTCGGCCTATGGATGAGAGGATGGAGGTGATGGAAGCCATTAAAGTAGAGGTGAAGAAGAAGATGAAGAAGATGGAATGGGATGTCCTAAGTTGTGAAGCCTTAGGGTCTTATTTATAACCTTAAGAAAATGTGGCAAATTACTAAACTACCTTTAGATATATCAAATATCTCTTACACTCATTACTTCAACATCAAATCCTTGCCAACATACTCAAGTGCATGCATTAATGAGATGCAATGTGATAAGACATATTGTAAAAATATCTTAAGCATTGAATGACATGCATTAATGGTGGATTTGATGTTTTCTTTTTGGTGAAAATATCTTAGACATTTTCTATAGCTTTTATTTGACTAATTATGTATACATATATGTGTATGTATGTCTATGCATTTGTGTGCATGTACAAACAATCTTGCAAAAGTGCGCCATTGAATTGCCAAAGCGCGACGAAACTTGTTACATTTATAAAACAAGTTAATATGTTTATAAAACTATTATAAATCAACTACTATCATTGTGTAACAATTAAAATGAATCGGTAATCATTTAAAACAATTATTTTGAATATTTAAATACCTAGAATACCAAAACTTTTCTTATATGCACATTTATGAAAATGAGGACATCATAATTACTTTTATTTCCAAAAACAGAAAGATATTTTTATTACTTATTTTCGTTTAAATAGTTAAATAAGTGTATGTAAAAAAGTTGTGCATGACTTTTGATGGTTAAAAAGCTATTTATCGATAAAACGATTTTCGGTCATATTATCAAAAAATTTCCAAAAAATATATTTTTGTAAATTTTTTTCCAAAATGAAATCACCATTATTATTTATCACATAAAACATGACTATTTATTTTTAATAAACTTATATTCAAGTGTTTAAAATTAATTAAAAAATTCGAAATCAAAGTGATAAAATTGCGGGTCGTTACATTCTTCCCCTTTTAAAAGAATTTCGTTCTCGAAATTCTAAGAATGGAAAAATATAACGAAAGTGAAAAATCAAGTACACATAAAAATAAACATCACCCATAACCCCGATCGGAGATACGGTGCCTTATCCTATCCATTTTATTTATAAAATTAAGGTAGTTACATTTAAAGATTCCTAGGTCGATTTACTAACCCAAATAAATTTTACTAGGCACCTAATCTAAGATTTGATACCAGCTGCGACGACCCAGATTTCTAGACCAGTCAAAATCACCGTAAACTCGCTCATTCCAAAACTAAACAAATGAAAACTACCAATTTAACGTAACATAATCTGATAAATATACAAGACAACCAAATGTTTAGGATATAATTTCAATAATACAACTTACCAAAGTAATAATTTATTCTATTAGGTGTACTTTAATACATACCAAAACTAAAATACTATAAACCTACCGCTACACAACTCTGATGAGAGAGACAACAATAGCCATTCCTGCAAATTTGATAAAAATATAAATAAGGAATAAAATGGTAAGTAGGAAACAAGAAAAAGATATATTATTATTGGGGCTTCATCACTACCACTTGTGACTATCTACATACCCCTATCTAATGGGGTACCCAATTAGATATAGGATCAAGTCAACATAGTTCTCCTACCGCAAATAGGACTCAAGGAGCCTATGATGCACAAACAAATATGCAAATCCCAAACTACATAGCGTATATCATACAAATGTAGGTTCCAAATCTGCCCACTTAGCTTTATCCTCACATTTAGATTTCTGAAATCCAATTAACTTTATTATTTTCAAGATATAGTCATTTTCGGAAAAAAAATCTTTGTACAAATTCTTGGTGTCATTTTAAAATTGTTGAAATAATATATACATCTTTTGTATCAAATTATACTTTACTTTGGAATTTTAAAACAAATCACTTTTGAAGAACGATATCAATACTCTATATAATAATACAGTCTTGTATTTGATATATTTATTTGGAAATCCAAAAATATTCTACTATAAAAGCATATCAAAATATGTGCAACTAGATCGGGAGGTTTCAAGCCATATCAAGGCAACTGGGTCCCAACCTTTTATAAAAATAGATAGGTATATCCCTTTATTCCTCGAGCGGACTATACTTAGGCTATAGAACATCTGCACCTCCCTTGCCCACCTGTTTAGTTATGGGTTAGCCGAATCATCGGTAACATAACAAATCATTTTACATACCAAAGTGATAAATCATTTTCATTAATATTCACAAATACTTTTAATCATAGTATTTTAATTTCCCAAAACTTTTTAAGCCATTTTAAAACACTAGGTTTTTAGTCCTCAAAATTCTCTTCGTTTATAAAACATATTTTAATAATATCTTTATATAAATTACTTTTATATAAAACCATTTCCCAAATATTTATTCCCAAAATTTCTTCTATTCCTTTAAAAGAAAACATTTCATTTCAAAAGACAAGTATCCTTTCTCTTTTAAGGTTTTAATAAGCATCTTTTAATATAACAATTTCTTTTACAAATGTTTTCAAAATCTTTTGTAAACGATTCATTTTCCATAAACATTTCATAACAAATTCTTTTATGAAAACCATCTTTCAAACAACTTCATTAAATTGAAGTTCAAACTAAAATATTAAATTATTATAACTAATTATAATAATTTAATAAACCAATATTGTTGCTAAACACCTTATTGTCAAATTGTAAAATAAATCACAAGGTTTTAACCTACAATTGTTATCTACCCAACCGAAAGCGAAAACAAAAGAAAAGGGTTATTGCTCATAAATTAGTTGAGCACAATTCAAATAATCAATCAACGAGTTAAACATAACAATAAATGATAATTAACACTTCATTCAATCAAACATTTATAACACTTTCTATTTTATCTTGGGTTAAAATGGTTTGGGTAAATCAATTTAACTTTTCCCTCCGTCGGGCCAAGCCGAGTAGATAAAGAGAGCAGGAAACTAATTTTTTCCAAACCCAAGCCTAGAGACTACCATTATTTCATCCTAAGGCAGTCAAGTTATATGATTGCAAATATTATTGATACTTATTTTGCAGCATCCAGGCTTTCCCTTCTACATGTTTCATCCATCGCCCAAGTCTCCTTAGATCTCAAATACGAAACACGTGTACTAGTCATTTCCGCATACCCTATTAAGTATCTAATTTATAAATTAATTTTTGAAATACTTAATTAACCATCCAAACATATTAAACATCATGATAACACATAAATAAGCATAAAAGCATACAATAGCATCATGGAATATTAAATAAAAGAGTAAAACTTTTCTTATCTTAAAGTTATCCCTTTTGATCACTATAGCACTTCTTCATTCAAATTAAATCAAAGGAGAGCTTGGCCTATAGATGAGAGGATGGAGGTGATGGAAGCTATTAAAGTAAAGGTGAAGAAGAAGATGGAATGAGATGTCATAAATGTGAAGCTTTTGGGTCTTATTTACAGCCTTAGGAAAAAGTGGTAGGTTACTAAACTACACTGAGATATTATCAAAATATCTCTTACACCACATCACCTCAACATCGAATCCTTGCCAACATACTCAAGTGCATGCATCAATGAGATGTAATGTGATAAGACATATTATAAAAATATCTTAAGCATGGAATGACATGCATTAATGATGAATGTGATATTTGCTTTTTTGGTGAGAAATATCTTAGATATTTTCTATATCTGTGATTTGACTAATTGTGTATACATATATGTGTTTGTATACGTATGTTTATGCATGTGTGTGCATGTACAAACAATGTTGCAAAAGTGCGCCGTTGAACTGCCAAAGTGCGACGAAATTTGTTATATTTATTAAACAAATTAATATGTTTATAAAACAATTATAAATCAACTATTATTATTGTATAACAATTAAAATGAATTACTAATCATTTAAAACAATTATTTTGAATATTTAAATATCCAAAATACCAAAACTTTCCTTATATGATCATTTATGAAAATGATGACATTATGAATAACATCGTAATTATTTTTATTTCCAAAAATGTAAAAATATATTTGTTACTTATTTTTGTTTAAATAGTTAAATAATTATGGGTAAAAAATCATACGCGAATATTGATGGTTAAAAAGCTATTAATCGATAAAATGATTTTTGGTCATATTATCGATATTTTTCCACAGAATATATTTTTATAAGCATTTTTTCACAATAAAGTAACCATTATTATTTGTCACATAATTAATGATTATTTATGTTACTTATATTTGAATATTTAAAATTAATTATATATTTCAAATCAAAGTGATAAAATTACGGGTCGTTGCATTCTTTCACCCTTTAAAGAATTTCGTCCATGAAATTCCAAAGATAGAAAAATATAAGAAACCAAACAATTAAGTACACCTAAAAATAAATATCACCCATAACCCTGGTCGGAGGCACGGTGCCTTATCCTATTCATTTTTTTATATCAAACTAAGGTAGTTTCATTTTAAGATTCCTAGGTTGATTTTCTAACCTAGACAAATTTTACTTACGCACTTAACCTAAGCTTTGATACCATTTGTGACGACCCAAATTTCCGGATCATCCAAAATCCTCGAAAACCCGCCCATTCTAAAACTAAACAAATGAAAACTGCCAATTTAACATAACATAATCCGATAAATATACAACACAACTAAATGTTTAGGATATAATTTCAATAATACAACTTATTGGAGTAATAATTTATTCTACTTGGTGTACTTTAATAGATACTAAAACTCTAAAAATTTAAATCTACCGCTGCACAATTCTGATGAGAGAGACATCAATAGTCATTCACGCACACTCAATAAAAATGTAAATGCAGAATAAATTGGTAAGAAGGAAATAGAAAAAAGATATATTATTATTGAGGTTGCATCACTACCACTTATGACTGCCTACGTAAACCTATCTAATTGGGTACCCAATTAGATATAGGATCAAGCCAATGTAGTTCTCCAACTGCAAATAGGACTCAAGGAGCCTACGATGCGCAAACAAATATGTAAATCCCAAACTACATAGCATATATCATGCAAATGTCGGTTCCAAATCTACCCACTTAGCTTATTCCTTACATATAGATTTCTGAAACCCAATTAACTTTATTATTTCCAAAATATAATCATTTTTGAAAATAATATCCTTGCACCAAACTCCCGATTTCATTTCAAAACCTTTGAAATAATATATGCATTTTTTGTATCAAATTATACTTTACTTCGGAATTTAAAAAAATCACTTTTGAAAAACGTATCAATACTCTGTATAATAATACAACCTTGTATTTGATATATTTGTTTGAAAACCCCAAAATATTCTACTATAAACACATATCAAAATATATGCGACCAGACCGAGAGGTTTCTAGTCATAACAGGGCAATTGGGTCCCAACCTTCCAAAAAATAGATAGGTATATCCCTCTATTCCTCAAGCGGACTATTCCGAGACTACAAAACATCTGCACACCCCTTGCCTATCTTTTTAGTTATGGGTTATCCGAATCATCAATTACGTAACAAATCATTTTACATCCTTAAGTGATAAATCATTTTAACTAATTTTCACAATTATTTTCAATCATAGTATTTTCATTTCTCCAAAACTTTTGGAATCATTTTCCAACACTGGGTTTTTAGTTGTCAAAATTCTCTTCGTTTATAAAACACATTTTATAAATATCTTTATATAAATCACTTTTATATAAAATCACTTCCCAAATATTTATTTCCAAAATATCTTCTATTCCTTTAAAGGAAAAAAATTCATTTCAAAAGACAAGTATCCTTTCCCTTTTAAGATTTTAATAAACATCATTTATTATAACTATTTCTTTTACAAATGTTTTCAAAATCTTTTGTCATTTTCCATAAACATTTCATAAAAAGTTCTTTTATGAAAACTATCTTTCAAAACAACTTCATTAAATTGAAGTTCAAACTAAAATATTAAATTATTATAACTAATTATAATAATTTAATAAACTAATATTATCGCTTAACGCCTGATAGTCAAATTGCGAAATAAATTACAAGATGCTAGCCTATAATTGTTATCTACCCAACCCAATGCAAAAATAAAAGAAAAAGGTTATTGCTCATAAACTGGTTGAGCACAATTCAAACAATCAATCAATGAATTAAACATAACCATAAATGATAATCAACACTTCATTCTATTAAACTTTTGTAACACTTTCTATTTACCTTGAGTTAAAACAGTTTGAGTAAATCAATATAACTTTTCCCTTCATCGGGACGGACCGAGTAGCCAGAGAGAGCATAAAACTGGTTTTCCAAATCCAAGCCTACAAACTACCATTCCATCACCCATAAGGCGTCCAGTTATTTGATTGACTCAAATATTATTGATATTTATTTTGGAGCATCCGAGCTTTCCGTTTGACATTTTCCATCCCTTGCGCAAGTCTACTTGGATCTCATAGAAGAAACATTCTGTACTAGTCATTTCCGCATACCCTATTAAGTATTTAACTTCTTAATTAACTTTTAAAATACTTAATTAACTGATATCCGGCATTTTGAACTGGCTATATCCGAACCGACTGTATGAGTTAGACTCGACTGTCATCAAGACCAGTAGCCCAAAGTGATGATTATAAGGTCCAGAAATCAAGTGCAGACACTGATGTGAAGCGACGATCAACCAAGACCTAGAGATAGACTCTCCAGGATATTCTAAGTACGGATTAGTATCTACCCTAGGCAGGGGATCAGTGCCTATCCCTTCCCCTAGGATATCGGTACGCATCCTTTATATTTATCCTAAATTGGGCGTGATCTATATAGAGTGACAAGGAAGGCCCTACGAGGCTACATTTCAAATCTCAAGTCGTTTGGAGTTTGTTGCTCAAGTTATGGCAAATTACTACACCTAAGAAAGGGAACATAATAAAATGGATCGTATAAAAGGGATAGGTATAAAAGGGATTGGTATAAAAGGGATCGTATAAAATGGATAAGTATAAAGGGATCGGTATAAAAGGCATCATATAAAGAGATCACATAGAAGGGATCAACATATTTCAGCCAAACAAGTGCAACTCATTGGAAAATAATTAATATCTTCAAATCCATAAGTCCAATGCATATGAAATTTTATAAATAAGATGTAGGGACCCTAGAGAGCCTACCTAAGGATCGTACCTAATCAGAGGAGATTGGAGGCATCAGCCTCTATCCCTCTAGAGGGATCGGCTGAAATTGGATTGCATGTAACACAACTTCATGGAAAACGCGATATCTCAAAAACAGTAAGTCGGAATGACATGAAATTTGGAGGGCAAGTAGCTAACATCATGGGGACCCACCAGAGGGATCGTACACCATTTGGAAAACAAAATAGGGGTCGGGGCCAACCCCTATCATGGGCCCTAATGGGCCTCAAAATTCTTGTGTGGCCTCTTCTTGGCCTGGAGGTTCTTTTGTCGAAATTTCAGCCCGATCCATGCATGTCTTTCCCTATAAATATAGCACCTATGGCACCAGAAAAGGGATCCTTCTTTCTGCTGCCAAGGCTCTTCCATTTTTATTCTACATTCTTATACTAATGGATCCCAGCTGATCCAAACATTCTTGTAATCATAATCAAGTGCAAGATAATAAAAATATAAAGTGGACGTAAGCCAAGATTACGGAATCACTATAAAAATATGTGTGTTCATTTATAATTTTTGCTCTGTATTAATTTCATTCTTCATTTAATATCTACTAGATTCTATTGGGTGTTGATGCCCATTTTTGGTGTCAATATTTTGGCGCTTTCACTGAGAATTGAATTCTCAGCTTGATTATATCTCATCATTTACTTATAGATTCCCATATTCATGAAATAGATCTAGTTTTCTACTGACAAACTTCCTATTCCACTCAGATTTGAAGGAAATCTAAAGGAAGCTTATAGCCGTGGTTAAAAGAATTAAATCAACTTTCCGTAGAGTTAAAGGAAATGATGATGCTAGTGTTCTTGTCCATTTGGAAGGGATCAGATTCACTCTTGTATGCAAGTTCTTAGGATCAGATGCTGAAGTTTGCACTCAAGTTAGCGAACCCAAAATGGCTGATCCCTTTATCAAAGCAAAAATGATCGATCCCTCTCCAAATCGGTTCATGATTGATCGCTCTCACAAAACCAAAATGACGGATACCTATGTCATGAATGAGCCCTATGTTATGACCGATCACTATGTCATGACCGATCCCTATGTCATGACCGATCCCTATGTAATGACCAATCCTTATGGCATGACTGATCCCATGTCATGACCGATCCCTATGTCATGAACGAAAAATTCCGATCCCTCCACACTCAACTTCAACCGATCCCTACATAGCCGATCCCTCCATACCTACTATCAATCCTACATACACACACTTACCCATGCCATAACTAATCCCATTCTTGAACTGCTCGCTTTTTGAGCAAGTACCGGCAACGTGAAAGAGGAAGGAATTGGCACACAGTTTAAAGGGATCAGCCTACAAATGAAAATAAAGCATTGCTTTTGAAATAACATAAAAATATGGATCGGGCACGATCCATTTTTTTTAAAAGACTAAATTTTTTTGGATTTGTAACTCAATTCTAAGCAGTGCCCCTGCATTCTGGATTCGGAACTCTAAAATAAAGCAACCGTGCATTCTGGATTCGGAACTCAACTTAAAGACAGTGCATTTTATCCACTTCCATTACATCCTTTGACTGACCGGGGCATAGGGGATCAAGCGATAGTTGCTAAATTATAACTAAGAAGTGAACAAGGAACTGCTACTCAAAAGGTACTCCCAATGGCTAGAGAACCAAGGTGATATGCGCAAACTAGGATCGGTTATTGAATCAGGCTTCTAGGGTAGATTACGACTGCTCTTAGCTGACCATCTTCCGAACGCCTGATTTGGCGGCTATGGTACAAAGACTTGTGTGATGATCGCCTACGCCGCTTATTATGCCATCTCAAAGTATAGCTACCCATCATCAAAGTCATCACTTACCATTATGGAACCTCCATCATCGAATCATAAGTGATAGTCATCAAAAACCATCAAAGATCATCGAAATGTTTGTCTAGAAATTCCCTTTAAGATTGACTCAAAGTCGGATCCGAAGTAATCACCGTTTTGTCTTGAAGCAAATCTAGGAAATTCTGGCCCAAGCTCAAACTCGGGTAAAACCAAGAATTTCTCGAAGAATGCACCAATATGACTCCAAGCACCGTTCATCACCAACCCAACACTTCGAATTCAGTGACTCCAAGCGAACCAGGGACCACCTTTAAGCAAATAGCAAATCTTCTCGATCGAACTCCAAATAAATTATCACCAATTCGTCAATATCGGTCTATCTTGTTTTGGTCATAACACAGGCACACACTCTAAATGACTTGAAACTTGGTGTGCAACCTCAAGTGGCCTTCCTTGCTGCCTTATATAGATCGCACCCCACTTGGGTGAAAGTTTGGGGATCGTCACCGATCTGCAACCTCATCCAAATCGATCCGCCATTCGACCACATTATCAACCATTCAAATGTTGGATAACCATGCATGCATCATTCACAAGAATTACAAGCAGCCGGAACTTGAAAAAGGACCGGGCTGATGACGAGTGGAGCATCTCCTCCAGTCAAAACTTATTCATTGAAGTTGTTTAGCGTGCAGAATATCCGAGGAGATTTAATTTACCAACTATGCCATTGTAGTCTTTGAACATAGACCCCCGACAACATCTTGGGAAGTACAAGTTGCACATGGATCCCACTAAAGCAACGAATGCGATCGAATGCAGATGCTTTCCATATTTCTAGAAGGAATAACAATCATGCAGTTTATGCAGTTAACACCCAAGCCCATCTCCTCTTCCGATCAACCAGATCAGAATTTCGTTGAGCAATTCATGATGCATGCGACTCACACCAAGGATCTGATGTCATTATCCAATTTATTCCAAGTAGCAGGCGAGCCGCTCAAATAATTATGGTAGAGATTTAACACCGCTGCCACTGAAATGAGCAATCCCAATGAGAATATCATACTGATGGCGCTGATAAGGGGAATCGACCCCGAGACACACTTGGCGATAGGTTACCTGGAGAGCCTCCTACGACCTTGAATGATTTCTGTTACAAAGCAAACCAGAACCTAATCAAGGAGGTGGCGAAGCAGACAACGGAAAAGAACAATGTAGGCCCGTTGGCCAAAGGGATTTAAAGCGAGTCCAGCAATGACGATGCCATAGATGAGGACTCGAATTCTAGGAGAAGAACCAAAATCCTAAAATTCGACTCATATAATCCTTTGAACAATTCAATCGACAACATCTACCTGAAGACTTACGGCTCGGAGTAGTACTGGAAACCTGCCTCGAGAGAGTCCATCGAAACCCAAAAGAAATTCGGGAAATGTTATGTATTTCAAGATACACATGGTCTTAACATTGGTGATTGCAGACACCTCCGAGATGTGATCGAAAAGCTGATTTGGAAAGGAAAGTTTCAACAATATGTGCAAGCCGCAAAGAATGGCGGGTAGGGAACATCCGATCAATAAAGAACTCTGATTATCAATTGGACCACCTACAGTCGACTTCCAGTTGAGAAGGGATGGGGTAAAGTGGAATAGCGAGCATACGACTTTGCTTCACTTATCAATAAGATATATTTAAATTTCAATTATGTTGTGAACTATGACCAACTTGAACTAAACTACTTCCAAATGATGCAGGTGACCAAGTACTTAGAATTGGGCGCCAACCAACCTCCATGGACCATGATCAGACCTTTGAAGGATCATCAAGACGAGCATGATTAACTGCTCATCAGCTATCATATGCCCCTAACTTGGGGGCAAGACTTGAAATGAAAAGTGGGTGTGACTCGACCAATTACTTCTTATTTTGTGCTTCAATCCCGTTATGAAAAACTTCAATGTAATGTGGACACGGCTGGCTATCCACTCATCAACCTCTATTTGACTTGGAGATCAAAGAAAGACATGGAGTGGAAGTGACTCAATCATCCACTCCCCGGCTCATAATTGTAGTTCGCCAAAATACATATGCCTCTCCTAAAGCTCAGCGATGCCGGATCCAGCTAAAGTGGACACGATTTGATCGTTTACACATCGACTCCTGCCCTGGACAGAAGGGACAGTTCGAAAGCTCGACTTAAAGTAGGCATGACTGACTACCTACTCATCAACCACCGCCCTGAACACGTGGACACGACTGTAGCTTTAGGTGGATGTGACTTGATCGTCTACCCGACAACTCTCTCTATTGACTTGTTGGAAGGTGCACTAAGCAAATTGGACTAAACCTGACTGTCCAATGCAGGCATGGATGTGATCTGGCATCCATCACCTACTCCCTTCCTCGACTTGATTGGAGGAGCTACAATCACCAAGTGGACATGAATTGACCGTCCATTTGCCAAGTCTTGTCCTTGATGCGGGGGCCAGAATTCCATTCCTTGGATGAATGTGATTCGACCGCTCATTCGACTACTCTTACCTCAACTTTACAACTAAAGTATAAATCAAAAACGGGTGTGGCTGACCACCCATTGACTAACTCTAGTCCCTAGAGTGCGGACTAGAGTATAACACCAAAAAGATGGATGCATTATGACTATCCATCGACCAACTCTGGTCCCTAGAGCATTAGCTAGAATATAAACACCAAATGGGTGTGACTGACCACCCATTGACCAATATAGTCCCTAGAGCGCGAACTGGAGTATAAACACTAGATGAGTGTGACTGACCACCCATCGACTAACTCTGGTTTATAGAGCGCAGACTATAGTATAAACACCAAATGGATGTGACTAACCACCCATCATCCAACTCTAATTCCCAGAGCATGAATTAGAGTATAAACTCTAAATGGGTACGATTCGACCACTCGTCAACAAATGCAGTTCCCATGGAATAAAGTATAAGAAACAAAATTGAATGTTACCCGACCATCCGGTATAAAGCGGATGCGACATGATCATTCTTTCGCCAACTCCAATCTGTGCTATAACAGACGGATTATTAACTTACCAAGTGGACACGGTTCGACCACCCGCTCACTATTTCTCACTCTCGGTCCGATGGAGGGAGCATATATCAAAAAGATGGATGCGATTGATCGTCCATCGATAACTCTAGCTCCCAAAGTGTGAGTTGAAGTATAAACACTTCATGAGAGTAACGAAATACCTATTGATAATCTTAGGTCCCTAGAGCATGAACAAGAGTAGTGATGAAAATTGAACATGGTGACCATTTAGCCAATGACTCTTGCCTATGATGCAACGGGCTGAGTATAAAACACAAGACGGATGTGACATGACCATCCTCTAATCAACTCCTCCCCATGATTCAATGGGAGAAACTTGAAATTAAAGTGGTCGTGATACGATCGACCACTCATCGACTTTTGCCCTTGACTGTAGGCAAAGGAAATAACCAAGGAAAATGTGGTTCGACCATTTTCTATGATAATTCTAAATCCCCGGAGCATGGACTGGAGTATAGACATCAAACGAGTGTGATTAATTTCCCATCAATTAACTTCAATCCCTAGAGTGTGGATCAAAGCATAAGCAAACAAATGAATGCAATCGACCATTCATTAACCAACTTTGACCTGAACTTGATAGAAAGAGTATAAACATACTATGGATGAGGTTTGACTATCCACAAACTAATTCTGTCGAACCAAAACTAGGGGGCAGGAGTACAAACCACTAAAAGTTGAATATGATAGCTCACAATAGCTAAGGCTCGGTATTCTTTATGACTTAAGGCAACGATTGTAAGGATGCCTTAATACAAAACTAATCAGGATAACATCCTAAGTTACGGACGATTGACAATATCGTACTACTGGAATGATAGGCAATATCGATCCAGACTTTTTATATCATACCACTGAATCGACTGGCAATGTAATCCAAGCTTTCTGTATCGGGCTGCTGGGTCGAAAGTCAATATCGATCCACACCAAACACAAATGGATATGACCCGAACATCCTTCAAATAAATCCGATCACAATAGCGTGGATAGGAGAATAAATCATAAATGACCATGACTTGACCATTCATTCTCCAACACCCTCCTTCGATCCATCAGGAGGAGTATGAAATGAGATGAGCATGACTAGACTACGCCTGAGCCAACTCTGTCCCTAGATCCGACTGGAGAATATAAATCAAAATGGACATGACTGGCCATCTAGCTCCGAATGAATGTGACACAACTATTCATTCGCTGACTCTTACCATGATTTGATTAAAAGAGCAATACAAAACATACGTGACTCGACCATCCACACACTAATCCTTGCCCTTGGTTCGGTAGGGAGCATCAATCATTGATTGGATGTGACTTGACCATTTATTCTTCAGGTCCTCGCCTAGAGTATGGTGACATTTGCGCCAAAAGTGGATGTGACTGATCGTCTAGTACCCAACTCATGCCCAAAATCTAACGGAGCATCGAAGTATTCCTCTGGAAGGAAAAAGCAGAATACAATCCAGAATAGGCGAGACTTAGCGTTGCACCTAATAACCCGATCCCGCGATTTAATGGGAAAGAGTATAAAGCTAAAGTGGACATGACTTGTCTTCCTACGTATCGATGTATGCCCCAGACTTAGGGACATGAGCGAGAAATAAGATGAATGTGAACCGACCATTCATCGATCAACTCTAAGTCTTCGGAGCTTAGGTGGGAGTATAAACATGACTAGGACAAGATCGAGACTCGACTGTCTATGTAGTATATTTATCAACCCGAGACCGGGGGTAGAAGTGTGATCATCCAAATACTGATTGTGATAGCTCAATACTGTGACTCATACCTAGTGTTTACAATGACTTGAGGTTACAACTGAAAAGATGCTTGGAGATATAATCATCGGATCAATGCCCAGGCTCATGGACAACTGACTATCACTCCAACTCAAACGACGAGTAATGGATCGCGAGTACATTGAATGGAAAGTGCGTTACTCGAATACACAAGTAGATTCAAACCCAAAGTAAGAGCCAATTATGTAGCTACACGCAATACGAGGTTGAACCCTACTTGACATTTGATTCAACATGCTTATAAGCCTAATTTTTAGCCATTGCATATAACCGCTCAAAGCATCCGGAACCCATCAAGGGTACTGAAGATCGGATCATAGCTCAGTGCAACAATGATGAAGGAATTAACTGGTTTTCTCCGAACAAATCTTGATGTGTTCATTTGGACCCTTTTGACATGTGTGTGATCTTACCGACTATCATGAGCCATGCATTGAATATTTACTTGAAGAATGTCCTAGTGAACCAAAAGCGATGTGGCATGGATTCAGAGAGATCTGCTACACTTAAGGAGGAGGTGGATAAACTCAGAAACAATGGGTTTATCCATGACGCCGTCTACCCGAAATAGGTATCCAATCTAATTCTTGTGAGAAAAGCGAATGAAAAGTGACTGACATGCGTCGACTACCCAAACCTGAACAAGGCATGCCCGAAAGATAGCTTTCCACTTCCGAATATCGACCAGTTGGTAAACTCGACCGCTAGATATGAACTGCTTTAATTTATGGATGCGTACTCTAAATACAACCAGATCCTGATGCACATCCCCGACCAGGAGCACACCAGCTTCATTATCGATCTAGGATTATATTGCTAAGTTGTGATGCCATTTGGACTAAAGAACACTGGAGCTACTTATCAGAGACCAGTCAACCGAATGTTCAAAGACCAGAGTGGGCGATCGATGGAATTTCGGCATTGCATCAGGGAAATTTCGAGGCTTCATCGTCAACTCTCGCGGAATCGAAGCCAATCCCGAGAAAATTCAAGAAATTCAGAACATCCGAGCATCGAAAATAATTAAGCCGGTACAGAGCCTCAATGGGAAGGTTGTCACCTTAAGCAAATTCATCTCCAGGGCGACCAATAAGTGTATTCCCTTCATTAATTTTATTAGGAGAGAGAAGAGGAACTTTAAATGGACACAGGATTGTGTAGATGCATTTCAAGCTCTAGTAGATCGCTTAGAGAGTCTCCCATCCTACCCAAGCCACTGAATCGTGAAGACTTATACTTCTATTTAGCGGTGTCGGTAGATGCCATAAGTGCCACACTATTATGCGAAGAGAATCGGATCTAGAGGCCAGTATATTATGTTAGCAATCGAGTGACAGGTGCTAAGAGAAACTACCCGAAGCTGGAAAAGCTCATGTGCTGCATGTTAGTTGCATCACAAAAGCTTTTTCCTTACTTCCAAGCTCACCCATCAACGTCTACCCCGACCAGCTGTTACAACAGGTCCTACAGCGACCTGAGACGTCTGGAAGGTTGCTCAAATAGAATATCGAGCTAAGCCAATTTGATATCCCTTATCTCCCTCAGAGAGCTATCTAAGGATAGACATTGGTGGATTTCATACCTGATTCACTGCACTAGACGACTCTCCGGAGAGTAGTGAACAACCGACCAACCGATGGAAAATGTATACGATTGCAGCATCCAACGAGTGGTGTTCTGGGGCTGGAGTCATGTTAGTGACTCCTAAGGAATGATCGATTTTCTACGCCCCAAAACTCGACTTCCCTGTAATAAATAACGAAGCTAGGTATGAAGCCTTGATCGCCGGGATCAAACTTGCTAGAGATCTGGGAGTGAAAACTTTACAAATCTTTTATGATTCCCGGATAATAATATGCCAAGTCAGGGGAGATTACCAGGCTAAAGGACAATGACTCGCTCCGTACCTTATCCGAGTCTAAGAGATATTGGCTGACTTTGAGTATCATGACATCTGGCATATTCCCCGAGATAATCAAAAGAGGCCAAATCATCGACAAAGTTTCCTAGCATCGGGTATGCTCAACAAATAGGCTTCGTTCCAATGAAGTACTAGACGCTCCGAGCATAACTCGATGGAAATTGACTAGTGCTAGAGGCGGAGCCCGAGAAAGAATCATGGATGACTCCGATTAAAGGTTATCTATAATGAGGGATCCTTCTCGGACGAAGGAATGAAAAACGATAGATCCTTCGCAAAGCTTCAAGCTACATCATCCAAGAAGGATTTATATATAGAAAGGGTTTCTCCATTTCCCAACTTCGGTGTATCGCCCATGATGAAGTCAAACGAGTATCGAGAGAAGTCCATGAAGGAGAATGCGACGATCACGCCGGGGGGCATACCTTGACAAAGAAATATACTCTGCTATGGGTATTACTGGCCAACTGTCAATCGAGATGCAACTGATCATGCTAGACAAGGCAACAAGTGCTAGATGTTTGCAAAAATTCCAAGAGCCCCACTTACGAAAATTATTCAAATGGTCAGTGCATAGCCGTTCGCCACTTAGGGTATTGACATCATCGGCTCTTTGCTGATTACTAAAGGTAGTGCAAAATACGCCATTGTAGCAGTGGATTACTTCACCAAATGGGCTGAAGCGGAACCTTTAGCCGTGATCACAATGAAATTATTTTGAATTCAAAGACTTCTGCCGTCAGCATCATATTGAGAAAAGATTCGCGGCGGTTACTTACCCTCAAGCTAGTGGACAGGTCGAAGCTGTTAACAAAATTATTAAGTTCATTTTGAAGAAGCGTTTGGAGAAGGTAGGAGGCAAGTAGGTCGATGAATTCTCGTTAGAATTATGGGCTTACCAAACCACCCATAAGTCTGCGACTAGCCATACTCCCTTTGCCCTTGTATACAGCTCCGAAGCTATGATTCCTGTAGAACTTAAAGTTCCCTCTCATCGGACGACATATCACAACCCTTATTGTAACGACCCGATATTTTCAACCATTCGCATCCGCACATGTCGGACTTCAATTGCTCAAAATACCCCGTTGTAAATAAAAATTTGGCAAACTCATCATATACAGTAAATAAATAATCATAGATCACAGACACAGAGTAATATAATGCAGCGGAAATAAAGAAATAGTAGTTCATGAAGCTACTATATAAATACATCAGAGTTAAGTAAGATACAATAGGAATACCAAGGTACAACATGAGTAAAATCAGGAACAACTCAGAATACAACTGGAATCAACTGGATAACAAAATGAATAGATATCTAGTTCTTCAAAGTAAAACTCCAGCTCCAAAGGTGAGTCTCTAATGCTGTATCACTTAGTCTGACCCGAGCGTAAAGCAAAACACAAAACATTCGAGTCAGGACATACATACTTACAATGTAAACCAACTCAAGTGAACTGTAATAAAGGTACAAGTAACTTAAAGAATGCTTGGGATCGCCCATTCTTTAAGGATCCGTTAAACTATCTACTTTATAGTAATATTCGCTATTATAATAATGTCTAATAAAAAATAAACATACTTTTAAATAGCGTTAAGGGGTTACCCATATAGCCCTTAACACATAGTAGTGCCAATAGTCTATACAGTACCTGCATACCTCGAAAGGCTACGAGAAGATACTCCATAGGTACAACACAAATAGAAACTCGTAGTAAAGCTCGATATGGTAGGTGACACGGCACACAAGGCAATGCCAGGGTAGATATACCAATTACGCACACGGACTGATGGAAACGCATAGCAGCCACTACCGCTCCACCTCGGACAACACTCCCAAATCAAGGGGTGCACCCAATCAATCACAAAGTAATAGAATGGTATCGAAGAAGTGCTTATGATAAGACGTGCTACCTCATTGGCCCGAGATCGCTCCTGTTTTAGCCACCTTATGCCAACTCACGGGAGTTGGGTCCACGTATATACCTTAGGATCGTCGCCACCATCCTACTTCATTCTGGAAACTCCACCGCGTACACAGTTGTTAAAGTGGTTTTCGGTATCAATAGAGAGTATGTCCATATCCGATCCCGGTCTCTTTAACAACAAATCGTTATTATAACCCGTGGTTATAATTTTAAAATAATATTTTATACTTCAAAATAGAATATCATTTCAAATCCAAATCTTTATCAAAATAAAGATTGAATCAATTCCAAAACATTTCAATATATTTAGAATATCATATCATTTCAAAACTTCATTTCAAATCATTTCAATATATCAAAATATCATATCTTTCCAAAACTTCATTTCAAATCATTTTAATATATCAAAACATCGTATCTTTCCAAAACTTCATTTCAAATCATTTTAATATATCAAAATATCATATCTTTTCAAAAACTTCATTTCAAATCATTTAATATATCAAAATATCATATCTTTTCAAAACTTCATTATCACGTCATCATTTGAGTTCAAATCCAAATATTCAACTTTAAATACCTTTTAAATTCAAAGATATCATTCATTTATTATCATTTCAAGTCACCTTTTAAATAGTTTATATTTCAATCAAAATAATTCATCTAAACCAATTAAAAGTGTAATTATTATGCTTTCAAATCAAGTATTCAATTTCCAAAGTTTTAAACTATTCTGAGTTCATTTACTAAGTTAAAAACCATAAACATTGAAAATTTCAGCCTTTCATAGCATTCAGAAAAAACTGCTATAAGTTATTCTTGAAAACATTTTTATTCAGCAAAGACAACATTTTAAAACTGTTGTTAAATCCCAGTTTAGTTTAAATTTAGTTTAAAACAGCAAAGACAGCATTTGCAGAAATGCTGTAATAGCTCAGGTTTCAAATTAAAGGTTTTAATTAAATTCAGCAAAGACAGCAGACCACTACAGCATTTACAGAACTTGTTTGTACCAAAATTGGGCACAACACTCTTCGGAAGTCTTTGAAGAGATAAAGTGAAGAATTTAAATGGAAAAAGAGTGTTTATCTAACAAAAACTCCAAATTTCAGAAATGAGAATAATTAAAGTGCAAGGAGACACAAGAATTTAGAGTGGTTCGGCGTATCGCCTACGTCCACTATGAAGTAGTTTGCTTTATTGATCTTTCTTTTGTGTTTACAAGTGAATTCAATGATTTACAGTAGGCAATTATGATTTGCAGCAATGAATTTCGTTGGTAGCAGCAGCAATTGAGTTCAGATCTGGATCTGGTGGAGTCCAGGCGTTGGAGATCTCAAAGAGGAAGAAGAACCCCTTTTCTGTTAGCTTTGGGGGTCTATTTATAGGTGTAGGAGGCTGATATTTCGCTCAGATCTCAGGAGACCCTCTCTGACACGTGACCAGGCCCGCACGCCCAAGCCCGTGAAGTTTCGGTCCGATCCATGATCGATACGAACAGATTTCATATCGATCAAGATTTCATCCAATGGAGTCGAAATTTGGCATGGACATTCTTTAGCATGCACGTAGTCTTCTGTAAAAATTTCATAGCATTTGGACTTGTAGATTAGGAGATATGATCGATACGAAATGAGGTTTTCGGTAGACTGTTTCCTTCGACTCGCTTCCGTTTCGACTCGCTTCCATTCGACTTAGTGACGTGGCGCCTGAATCCCACTCTGCCCTTGATGTTGTTTCGAGCGAGTCGAAATGTTCACCGATTGAGCTAGTCGAAGTGTGCCCAGATTGAGCGAGTCGAAGTATGCACTGGTCGAGCGAGTCGAAATGTTCACCGATTGAGCGAGTCGAAGTGTGCCCAGATCGAGCGAGTCGAAGTATGCACTGGTCGAGCGAGTCGAAATGTTCACCAATTGAGCAAGTCGAAGTGTGCCCAGATCGAGCGAGTCGAAGTTTGCACTGGTCGAGCGAGTCAAAATGGAGCGTCTTGAGAGGTTTGAGCAGTGGCTTCGCCAATGGAGTCGAAGTTGATGGAGTCGACCAGTGGTTTGAATGGAGCGAGTCGAAGAGGGCATCTGAGCGAAGCGAGTCGAAGTAGGTACTTCTGATGGCTGTGAAGTGAGTCGAACCTGAACGACTCGAAGTTGGCCTCTGAGCGAAGCGAGTCGAAGTGGTCGCTTTTGAGTGTTGCGAAGCGAGTCGAAGTTGGCATTTGAGGGATGTGGAGCGAGTCGACCGGTGATTGGTTTTCATCCAATTTTGTATCGTTCATAACTTGAGCATACGAACTCTGATTGACTTGAGATTTGGAACGTTGACTCTCATGGCTTAGCTTGTCATGTCCTACCAATTTTGGCTCGATCCGGACTCGGACAAAATTCGTCGATATCCACAGTGAGCCTGTGTATAACTGATCTCTAGGACGGGCCATCATTGACTACCAGTCAATTCCTTGGTGTTACGGCCTTGCCAAAAGGTGGGATAACATTTGCCCTCTAAAGTACGTCTTGTGAAAACATGACGTGCTTTGAAGTGCTGCAGTCTTTATTCTGAATAGTCAACGTCTTTCCGATGGAAGCTGTAACCTTCGACTGTTTTTTCTCGATAATGTAAACTATTGACCGTCAACTGGTGTACCCTCCATTGTTGTGACTGATTGCTATATGCCAGTGGTTACCCGTTTGTTGTTGTAATCGCTATTGGATGAGTTTCTGATTCCTGAAAATCTGGGATATTGAATATTAGTCCGATATTCATGCATATATGTTAACCTAACTCTCGTTGATGTTTGTACGTCAACGAGTCGTTGTCAGTTTATTTTACTTCTGAATTACGTATCGATCCTCTCCTGAACCGATGTGAAATTCGCTGCAACAACGCTCGATGGTTGCTTTTGAATGTTCCTTCGTAACGATCCTCTCCTGAATCGATGTGAAGGGTTGAAACAACGAAGATGATTTTCATTGGATTTATGGATGCGAAGTAAGTATGTCGAGTTGATGGAGTTGGCCTCTGGAAGCCATGATTTGATGGATTCGAACTGACTGTTCGTATCGATGCTCTAGGGAAGGAGTTGGAAACTATGGACACGAACAGGAATTTTTGCATCGATAGACGTAGGGTTCGATGGATACGAAGTGCTTGTTCGACTCGATGATGGACGCGAACTGAACGAGTCGAAGTGAAGTGAGTCGAAGTAAACTTCCCTGATGGATTCGAATTGTTCGTTCGACTTGGCCTTGGATTCGAACTGCTTGCTTTGCTGCACCGGAGACGGAGTTGAAGTCAATCGATACGAAGGGGAGCTTCGCATCGATGCACTGTAAACGGAGTTGAAGCGCGTGTTCGAATCCACCGGGATGCGAATCGTCTATTCCTTTTGTTTTCGTGTCCATATAAATAGTGTGTACTTAGCTATTTTTCCACTTTTTACTTTTCGTTATCCTTCCTTGCCTTCGTATCGCTCTGAGACTCGAGAAAACAAAGAAGAAAAAACACTCATGCCTTCGAACTGATTCATACCTTCGATTATTTGAACCAATTGACAAATTTTAGGTAATTCATTGAGCGAAACCATCACGTAAACGAGGAGACTCGATTCTTAACACCAAATCGATCAGAGTCGTGATCGATCAAAAATTCCTTGGCCTCAGCTTCGTGTCGATCTGGAGTAGGGGTTTCAAGATGATGAGGCGGAGGCCTTTGTATCGATCGATGGTGGAGCTTCGCATCGAATCGAATGCTTTGAATATGTGGATCGATACGAAGGGGCTGTGTCTGATGGACTCAAAACGATGGCCCTGGATCGAGTCGAAAAGTATGTCTTTTGATCGAGTCGAACTAGTGGCCTTAGAACGGTTCGAAGTGGAGTGCCTGGAGATCGAGTCGAACTGAAAGTTTGGGACCGAGTCGAACTGCGTAGTTTTTGATCGAGTCGAGGCAGAGGCTTTGGATCGAGTCGAAGCGCGTGGTTTGGGATCGAGTCGAAGTAGAGGCTTCGAAGTGAGCCGAAGTGCGTGGCTTCGGACCGAGTCGAAGGACATGGTCTTGGATCGAGTCGAACTGCACAACCCCGAACGATCGATTCGAACTCGAGCCTTAGTGAACGATTCGAATTTGAACTTGAATGATTGGCTTAAACTCGAACTTTTGATGATTGACCATTGATTTAATTTCGATGATACCGAAAATTCTAGTGCCTTTGACCACTTAACTCCGACGAGCTTCAGACTTGCTTAACTGGACTTAATTGTTTCACCGCACACCTGATTGCCTATTGAAGTTCGTCGATGAAACTGGAACTTACTAAAATAACAACACATTTTAACTCGGACTGATAGCTAATGGCACGGTTGTGACGGTCAGCGATGACGGTCCTTCCGACTGAATTCCGAAGTCTCGTCGTTTACATGCTTTCCTTAATCCTGTAGATCTTCTCCAAATGATATACAGTACTGCACCGCACAGCACACACCCACACACTTTACACTGGGGGATGCACGAGTGTTATTTGTCAGTTTAACAATGATTTTTATAAGCTAGCTAGTCATGGACCCTTCAAGTTCTCAACAGCCGGAAATCCCAAGTTCTATTCCTCCAACCATAGAGATACTGGTTATTGAAGCCGAAGTTATAGAGCCAGCCTTGGACGAGCGTCCGTGTGCTCGGTTTATTCTCAATCCAACAGATTCCGTGCCATCGGGTATCTCTGAAGATATGCTAGGACGGATTTGCTTAAGGCATGGTTTATCGCTTGACGACGTGCTACTTACTGGGCCAACTGACAGGCCACACGATCCCCCGGAGGGGTTTACTGCTTTCAACCGTCACGCTTGACAACGGGGACACTTCCTCCCTTCAATGAATATATAAGGGAGATGTTATCGTTTCTTGGCATAGCTCCATCTCAGCTACATCCCAACGGATATGCCTTGTTGAACAGCACCTTTGTCCTGTTTATGGAGATCCTCTTTCGACCGCCGAAGCCGATCGAAATCAGATATTTATTCAATGTCAAGAGCCATGGAGACAGCCCTTCTTTCACCTTCCTAGAGGCGGTCAGAAGCTGCCACATTGTACTGGGCTCCTGGGGAAGGCTAAGTTACTATAAAACTGAATGGTTCTACGTTGGGTGCCCCCCTGGATTTGTTGGGCGGTGGTTGGATAGACGTAAGTATTGCCATTTCTCTCTTGAATCATTGAGATACTAGTAACTGACTTCAAAACTGACATACTTTTCCTTTCCTATAGCCGCAATCTCTCGTCCCGATGGCGCATACTTCAGAGAGCTTGTTCGGATTCTTCAAGCGTTTCCGGGCGAAGAGAGGCACATAGACTTAGTCCTGACCGACAGGAATTTGAGGGCTGTCGGGCTAATAAAACGGAGACAGAGCATACATCTGGAAGGGATACATAGAGTGGTCCCGAAGAAATGGGTGAAGCGCAAAGCACCCGCAGTCGTGATCGCCGAAGAAGTTGATCCGGAAAGAACGCCTACCGATACCGAGCTCCCAGCTGGGCCTTCTACCGATGTCCTGGATTCGAGAGGAAGAAGAAAAGGCAAGGCCGCTGCTCACAAATGCCCTAAATCTAAGAGATTTAAATCCGTGGTCGTGTCTTTACCATTCCAGGGGATTAGAATTTCGGAGGCTCCTCCCCCGCAAGTGGAGAGTCCTTTTGCAGGGCTTGCTGATATTCCGATCTCGGATTTTGTGTCGTCCCCACACGACGCCAGGACAGAGGGGCTTGATAGTGCTTTTGAACTGAGCGGGTTGCTTGCTACGAGTGCGGCCGACATTTCCGGTTGGTCGGGGGATTTCACATGCATACACTTCACTACACTACATGATTCACAACTGTACTTCGTCCAACTTAGGAAGTTACTAACTCTTTCTTCGTTTATCATTTTCAGGTACAATGTTTGGAAGGGGATCGATGCTCGGGAATCTCCGTTCAGCCCGAAAAGCTTCTGGTTACTATGATTCTCGCAGGAGGGATTCAGATAGAGATCGCGATCATGAATACTCTAACCAGGATAGGTACGGGCGTGACAGGGAGTATAGACATCGATCCAGATCATGCTCTCCTCCTCCTAGACTTCCGTCTCCTCCTCCTGTTCAAACTTCAAATCCACCAGAGCCTCCTCGTCACAGGCCGTGTTCTCATGCTTCTAGGTCCGAAACTCATCTTCAAAGAGTCGAGGCCATGGCCCCCATGATTACAGAGCAGGTCCCGGCTGACCCCACAGGAGAAGGGCCCCTCAAATTGGCTCAGATGAGGAAGGACTTTCCGAACATCTGCTTCGACGGTTATGTCTTCCCACCACACTTAAAGAGAATTCCATCAGGGGTGGAAAACACGATGCACGACTTCGTTCACGACATATACACCCAGTACCGAGAGTGGGCAAAGGCTGCCGAGAAAGCTTCCAAAGTGGCCTTTGAGCGAGCCAAAGCGCTCGAGAAGATGGAGACCGAGCTCGCAAAAAGGGATCGGATTATTCAGGTATTCACCGTTGAGTCCGAGTCTTCTCGAAAATCTGAGATTGAGGCCATTAAAAAGGCCGATGAAGCGAAGGTGGAAATAGAGAGGTTGGGGCAGACACATGTTGCCCTGGTGGAGGAGATGGGCCACCGGAACACTAAGGTCATCGCTGAGCGGGATGCGGCGGTTAAGGAACTCAATCAGCTCAAGGCTAAATTCGCCGACATGGCCAAGGAAAAAGATGATGCGAACAACGCAGCCCAGGAGGCGTGCGAACAAGCTGTCCTGCTCAGGGACGAACGAGATGCGGCCGTGGCTAAAGTCCACAAGGTGGAGGCTGAGGTGGAGAAAAAAGTGAAGTTGGCCGAGTCCAGGCTAGAGGCTGACATCGAAGACCTTCTTGTTGTCTACAACGCTAACGTGCTGAGGCACAGGGGTCTAACCTGGCTCGGTGATTTTCCGACGCATCTCTATAATGCTTGGAGCCGATTGGTTGAGGAAGAGAAAGAGGCGCACCAGGGCGAGTCCGTGGATGAATTCGAACTCGAGAATCGCATCCTGACCGATGATGAAAAGAGGATTCTCCACGAGTCGATGATTCTGCGTGAGAAGGAAAAACTTGGCGCCCAGCACTTTGAAGTGGGAGAGGGTTCTGGAGTTGACCATCATGAAGCAAGTCTTGAAGTTCCAACGTCAACCCAACCCGAATCCTCATCTACGGTTGATCCCAAGGCTGTTCCTGCTTATAATCCAGATTAGCCGCAGATGTCACTGGCTGCAACGCAAGTTATCGACGCCGCTCTGCCGCCTACGAACCAAATTGAGGAAGGTATTCTGAACATCCTTCATATCTTTCTTAAGTCGAAATCTTTGATTGAGCTAAGTTCTAACAGTTCTCTTATTTTTCGTCCAGTGATCGATGCTGCACATGTCGGGCCTCCTGCTGCTCAAGAATCACATCAGACACAAGAGGCTATCATCACTGAAGCGATCACTGTGACTACTGCAACGCCTCTTGATGATATTCAGGGAGGCATACTTGTTTTTGACGAGCAACTGATGGAGGAGCTCTTTCGCCGTCATGGCGACCCTTTGGCTGATCTATCATTTGTCATGGGCGGAGGCGTTCCCACCACGAGTTTTCCGATGTCGACTGTTGACGCTCCCAGCGAGGCCCGGTCGGCCGCTGAAGAGGAAATCTTGGCACAAATTGCTGCTAAAATGGATGCCGCAACACATGGTGGCAGTTTTGGAGGTGGGACGGTGACACTTGATCCAGCTCCGCTTAGAACGATATCGCATGGCGGTACATTCTCCGATACTAGTGCGGCTATTCCATCTTCCTCGCTTGATCCTATCCCTCCGACTCCTCCGGCGGGAAGCATCCCGGTTCCTTCGAGTTCGGAGGAAGACGTTGAAATTATGCCCTTGCCTGAAGACCGTCCACCAACAGGCAAAGGCTCGAAGAGGAAGGATAGTGGTGGCTCCGGTGGGCCTGTGCCGAGGAGAAAGCTGCGGAAGAAGAAAGACTAGACATGCTTTCCCGGTTCATTTTGATTTGCATTTTGTTGGCCGTGTATAGATGCGGGTTTGGCCCCTGCTAGTAGGAATTTTTTTGGAAACTTGTACATGAACTTCTTCTATAATCAATAGAAATGAAACTTTTCTTTTTTGACTTCTTTTTTGTCATTGTGTATTTGTCTAAGTGTTTCAGTGTCTGAAATGCACTTGTGAAGTTTCAGTTTCCGAATGAAGTTTGTTTCTGTTCGCCAAGTTCGGGTATTGTGGACATGATTTGCGACCAGGAGATAAGTCGAATTTTGACGTCGCATTGCTTCAGTCGATGGTTGATGCTTAAGTCTTGCCCCCAGTCTTGGTGGTATGTGGTAAAACATCAGTCAGCGATTGCCCTTTTCTTATAGTATACCGAGTCTAGTACCGCTGAATGGATGTTTGAGACAAACGGGGATTGAGCGGTTTATTCACGCTTGTCCGATTGTTCATGATCATATCTCCGCTCTGGGGACCCTTATTCGTTTACTGGCAGTTGGTCACGCCGGCTTGAGTTTTAATCATATGTCTGCTATCTGGAGACTTGGAATTGGCATTTGTACTCCGACTCGCACTCCGGGAGTTTGGAGTTGATAATCATACTTCGATTCATGCTTCGGGAACTTGAAGTTGGTGTTTACGCTCCATTTCGCATTCTGGGAATCCAGAGTCGATGTCTATGCTCCGACTTGCGCTCTTGGAAGTTCGGAGTTGTCATTTATTCTCCACTTCGCACTATGGGAACTCGGAGTTGATGTTTATACTCCGACTCATGCTCTGGGAGTTCGGAGTTGATGTTTATACTCCGGTTCGCACTCTGGGAATACGGAGTTGATGTTTATACTCCGACTCGTGCTCTAGGAGTTCGGAGTCGATGTTTATACTTCGGTTCGCGCTCTGGGAACTCAGAGTTGAGGTTTATACTCTGCTTCGCACTTTGGGAATACGGAGTTGATGTTTATACTCCGACTCACGCTCTAGGAATTCGGAGTTGATGTTTATACTCCGCTTCGTACTCTGGGAATACGGAGTTGATGTTTATACTCCGGTTCGCACTCTGGGAACTCGGAGTTGATGCTTATACTCCGCTTAGCACTCTGGGAATACGAAGTTGATGTTTATACTCCGCTTTACACTCTGGGAATACAGAGTTGATGTTTATACTCCGGTTCGCACTCTGGGAACTCGGAGTTGATGCTTATACTCCGCTTCGCACTCTGGGAATACGGAGTTGATATTTATACTCCGACTCGCGCTCTGGGAATTCGGAGTTGATGTTTATACTCCGGTTCGCACTTTGGGAACTCGGAGTTGATGCTTATACTCCGCTTCGCACTCTGGGAATACGAAGTTGATATTTATACTCCGACTTGCGCTCTGGGAATTCGGAGTTGATGTTTATACTCCGGTTCGCACTCTGGGAACTCGGAGTTGATATTTATACTCCGCTTCGCACTCTAGGAATACGGAGTTGATATTTATACTCCGACTCACGCTCTGGGAATTCGGAGTTGATGTTTATACTCCGGTTCACACTCTGGGAACTCGGAGTTGATGCTTATACTCCGCTTCGCACTCTGGGAATACGGAGTTGATATTTATACTCCGACTCGCGCTCTGGGAATTCGGAGTTGATGTTTATACTCCGGTTCGCACTCTGGGAACTCGGAGTTGATGCTTATACTCCGCTTAGCACTCTGGGAATACGAAGTTGATGTTTATACTCCGCTTCGCACTCTGGGAATACGGAGTTGATGTTTATACTCCGGTTCGCACTCTGGGAACTCGGAGTTGATGCTTATACTCCGCTTCGCACTCTGGGAATACAGAGTTGATATTTATACTCCGACTCGTGCTCTGGGAATTCGGAGTTGATGTTTATACTCCGGTTCGCACTTTGGGAACTCGGAGTTGATGCTTATACTCCGCTTCACACTCTGGAAATACGGAGTTGATATTTATACTCTGACTCGCGCTCTGGGAATTCGAAGTTGATGTTTATACTCCAGTTCGCACTTTGAGAACTCGTAGTTTATGTTTATACTCCGCTTCGCACTCTGGGAATACAGAGTTGATATTTATACTCCGACTCGCGCTCTGGGAATTCGGAGTTGATGTTTATACTCCAGTTCGCACTTTGGGAACTCGGAGTTGATGCTTATACTCCGCTTCGCACTCTGGGAATACAGAGTTGATATTTATACTCCGACTCATGCTCTGGGAATTCGGAGTTGATGTTTATACTCCGGTTCGCACTCTGGGTACTCAGAGTTGATGTTTATACTCCGCTTTGCACTCTGGGAATACAAAGTTGATATTTATACTTCGACTCACGCTCTGGGAGTTCGGAGTTGATGTTTATACTCCGGTTCGCACTGTGGGAACTCGGAGTTGATGAAGGATTGTCGTGTATCAATCCTTTTTTGACTTTGATGTGATAGCTTGCCCCCGAGCTCGGGTTTCACTTAGCGAGTGATTGGTTGCATCGCAGTCACTCTCTATTTGAATAAATCCCACCGTATGGTGAAACTTAGCTCTCCGTGCATAGTGATGGTCATATGGAGTATTTCAAGTAAATCACAGTTCTGGCTCGAAGAGGTTGCATTTCATTACTGAAATAAGAAAGTATGGCAGAGTCAGTTGCCTTATTACAAGTTCTAATTTCGAAATGCATAAACAAATTGCAGAAAAGGAAAGTAAACTAAATGGATAGAAATAGCATGTCAGATGTAATAGCGGCGAAGTCTCTCGCTATTCCAAGCTCTTGGCAGGGTAAGACCGTCGACGGTCGATAACTTGAATATGCCATCTCCGAGCCTTCGTTCAATAACATACGGTCCTTCCCATGTCGGCTTCATATGCGAAGGAACCAGATAGATTCTTTTTAAGACAAGATCGCCTAGTTCGAAGGTTCGCGGACAGACCTTGGCATTGTACAATCGGGCAACTTGACTTCGATGCGCAGCTGCCCTCAAATCGGCTTCTTCACGCTTCTCATCTAGTAGATCGAGAGATTCAACGAGTAATATAGCATTTGTCTTTGGATCATAGTATGTCACACGATGAGAACACTACAAGAAAAACAGTCTTTTATAGCGGCATATAGCCGCTATTAAATACAACTATAGCGGTTTGATAAACGCTGTATATCGACATGTTATAAAAAAGAATTGCACATTTATAACACACAAAAAACCGCTATAAAAGAGCATGATTCCATAGCATAATATAGCCGCTATAAAATAGTTATTCTATAGCGCCTATTTCACGCTATATATCAACATGTTTGTAGTACATTCTACATCCATTTACAGCATATATATGCCGCTATAAAATGTATAGATACAATAACGCCTATTTGCCGCTATCCTTTGATGGTAACCTCATACATTGCATTATCTTTTTATAGCACTTATGTCATATAGTTATAACGCTTTTTAGGAGCTATGCTTTATTTTACTATATATTTGATGCACCCCACTATTACATTTTAATAATAACAATCAAAATGAATCTTCTTTAAATAGATAACAATTTGAACAATGTATGAACGAAAAAAAAAATCAGCAAATGTAACACATATTCATGATAACAAAATAAAGTATCAACTAACAAAAAATAAGTTCAATACATGAGTTACCAAATTCAATACATATTCCTGATAACAAAAGACGACATAGTTCAAAGTTAACGTCTACAAGTACCAAATGCATCACTAAGAACTTGAACTGCTCAAAGCCTTTCTTCATGCATGTCTTCGGTCATTGGTAGTACTTCCTGAAATTTCAGAACAATTTGACAATAATTATATAAAACTCAACTGATATTTATGTAGATAGACTCACAACTAGTTTTAGGTAAACTCAAAGGACTGGTAGAAGACTAAGAATAGAATTTAGGTAAACTAATATCTATGATAATTAAGTATATAAGAAGGATGTGGAGGATCAGAACATGTGGAAGAAGGAGAGGTCAAAAGCGAGGCAGAAGACTAAGATTGGATTCAGTGCTAGAGTGGATGCTAAGATTAGACATCTTAAGGGGAAACTGGAAAGGAAAGCCACATGCATTCAAGATCTGGAAAGAAATGTGTGATTATTGCACAAATGATTGTATGAGTTTTAATATTTTAGGAGTGAATTTTGTATTAGCTATAGCTTGGGTATATAAACATGTAATCGAGAGAAGTTTTTTAAGGTATACAACTATGATCCTATAATCAAGGTAAAGCTTGCTGTATATAATTACTGTAAATGGGATAATGAACTAACCCGTGTTTGTATGAACTGTTGTACGCCTCCAAAATAACATCTTCATTGTGTTAACTGAATCTTTAGCTGCAAATCTAGCATAAATGACGTGTAGATATTCAATATCTTTACTCGATCCTTAACCTGAAATCATTTTATTCATGATTGTAAATAAAACTATAGAAGACATGACATGTTTAAATCGTATAGAACTACAAAACACAAAAGACATGGTTTCACAGAGAATGTGCTATCAGTAACCAAGTATATCTCTTGAGCTCTTAGGTCTACAGAACGGAAGAAAACGCCATTTATTTAAGGATGAAAATCGTTAGTGAAAGGTTTAAGAATAGATGTGAGATTGGTTATATGAAAGAATGCCCACTAAAAAAGCTACATATTCAGACAGTAGTTAATGGTCTTTTGGTAGATGGTCAGTTACTATAACGAGAAAAACAACAGAAACTTGAAAAGAAGAAACTTTTTTCCATCCAAACCACTTTAGAGTTCAATCGAAGAAGATAATCGAAGAAGATAAACTAAAATGCCTACTATCTCATTTTCACTGTCTATTGAAATCAAATAAAAGAAAAGCACATAGGATTATAAATCATATTCTAAACCAAAGACAAATTGCAAAAATGTTCACACACAATATATTGAGAAACGATTTGCATTTGCATGTGAGAGTTAATAAAGTGATTTACAATAAAGGTTTTCTTTTGTTTTCATTTTTTTTTCCTTTTCTTTCTTTCTTTCTCTGTTTCTTTTTTCTTTTAGTTTTTGTGACCAAGATTATCCATATTTTTGGTTATAAATTATCAAAAGGCAAACAAAGAATGTTGTTTTTTATTCATTTACACAATGAAATTATAATTTTACAAATGAGATTTTTAAAAATTCACTCACAGTCACAGGTAATTTTTAAAAACAAAAACATATTTGTACAGCTTAAACATATTCCTTTGTAACTAATGAATATCTTCAAGGAACTTGGAAAAATCAAAATCATCCTCAGGAACATAAATTACTTTAAGAAAATTAATTCCCAATCCACTTTCGTCTAAACTCTATCCAATAAAGGGTTCTAAAAGCATAAATCTTTCAGGGATTTCTTGATAAATAACATCAAAGAACTACCAGGAAAGTAATCAATGCTTATCTCCACAATTAAATTAGACCTTACATAATGAGATTAAAAAATTTGTCACAAAAAAGTCAACAAAGAAACAAACAAGATGATTCATTTAACATTGAACAAAATCATAAGAACTTCTTAATATTTGAACTGTGCCTACAGACTTTATTTTCAAATAATCATATTATATCTAGAACTAAAAACATAGATGGGTTTTTTTAACCAATAAACAAACAAACAAACATGTAAACACAAAATATAATTAAATTAAATGATTGGAACAAAACCCAAATAAAGAAAGAAAAATATCACAAAATCTTCAAACTTTTCAGAACTTGAATTAGGCATAACCTTTGGATCGGTGAAGTGAGAACCCATGGGCGGGAAAATGAATGAGAAAGAGCGAGATGGAGGTGTAAGAGAAAAATATTGTGCATACAGTAGTATGAAAAGTGTGTGTACGTTAGTATCCATCTTTTTGTATAACTTTTGTTGCTTTCGTCATATCATCCCATTTTCTTCTCAACTACAACTACATTATTGAACCAAGAAGATAGTTGCATTATTATTGAGCCTGGGGAAAAATATTTACACAATTATAGCTGTGGAATGCATACATATTCAGACTATTCTAAAGAATACTATTCAAATGAACAAACAAGGGCAGGACAACTTAACAAACTATTCAATTTCCATGTTCATCTACTTTCAGTCAAAGACTCTGTGTTCGTCCATATCTTAGTTATAAGATAGGTTATTTTAAGTATATAAGATATACCGAATCTCTTAACAAATCCATCTATAATTGGGATATGGTATTTAAGTTGATTTTTTTTTCTTTTTATCATGTGTGTTATTTCACACTTCTCTATGAAGTGGTTGGCTGACCTTCTCAATCCAAGAATAATAACTTGTTATATATACAGTAGCATAGAAAACAAATGCATGTTACCAAAGTATAATTCAAAAATGGAATATAATATAGCTTTTAAGTCAGGATATGCAGAAAAGGGCGTGGTCCAAAATAGAGGAGTGGAGAGGCATATACAGTATGGTTAGGACCACGGTTGAAGAACGAGAAGAGATAGGGCCAATGAAGTAAGTGATCGGGTATAGAAATGAGACATAATTTGGTCGTGTTCACGTGTATGTGCAATTCGATGTGATATTTCAACTTTGAATACATTATTTGGTGCCTTCCAGGTGTATAATTGATGGTATTAGCTCTACAGTTCTTGTCTGCTCATCGACATCTCTTTCCATTCATTTATGTTCATCCATTAATTACTTTAAGTGTAATCTATAGTAAGATTGGCAGAACAAAGGTTCCTTACTACTTTTATTTAGTGACTAATAAGGAAGTCGACTGACAAACACTGTTGTACTTTATCGATCACTTTTACTTTTATCAGGTTTAAGAAGAAGAGATATATGCATCACTCTCATATATAATTCGATTATATTATTCAAAGATGTATCTCTTATGATATTAAATGTTCCATTTCGTCCGAGATAAATGTAAATAGTAACGATGTAGGTAAGGAGATTAAGATTAAATGTGAACAAGTTTTTTGATAACTGACACAGGTTGTCTAATTAATAAAACTAAAAACCCAAAGTTTTAAACTTACAGAACCTAACATCTTTTATACATGAAAATCTTTAAATATAAGTAATAAAGTAGTAGTTCTGTATCAAAAAATTGTCCAAGCTTCGTAAACTCCATTATAAAGCTTTTACCATAATTTTGAATGGAGCACATCATACACAAACAGATCCATTATTAGAACAACCTGAAGGTAAAATAGGTCCTAACAAATAATTTGAGGAATACCTTAAATATAACATTGAGAAAAGGTGCATCATGAAGATTTCCCATGCCATTAGCCTGATACATGTGTCACCCTTAAAACTTACATAACAAAAAACATGCAGACATTTGAAATGTAACTTTCATTTAGTTCTTAATTCAATTGTCAACATCAAATGGAAATTCATACGTTGTGCATAGCAGAATATGTAGTATTTTAAGATCAAACCATTAAGCTTGAAAAACAAAGCACTAGAAGTACCATGGTTGCATCTCTTTCTTTAGATCAAAAATCTGACTAAAATTTATATGTAAATTAATTATAACAAAGTAAAAAACATACCTGATTTTATAATCGGGAAGAATGGTCAAGCCAGAGGAGGGCTTGTTTGGTGCCTTCGTAAGCGGTAGGGAGATGGTGTTCAAGGGCGAGACGGTGCTCGACGGAGAGGACGATGGCGGGGAGGGTGGCGGCTCGATGGCGATAGTGGAATCGAGGAAGGAGGTGGAGGAGAAGGAAGTTTTAGTTAGATTGTGAGGGATGATAAGGAGGCGGGGAGGTACGATTGGCGGGGAGGGTTGTGGTTTGTGGGGGATGAGTGGGAAGTCGACAACAGGTAGTGGAGGAGAATTTGTGTTCTAGTATTGGAGGAGATAGGTTGAGGAAGAGGGAAGGGAAAAGTAATTTGGAGAATTTGGCGGCCATAAAAATAAGAGCCCGCTCAAATGTGTTACGCAGTCCATTCCTCTTATTCCATCAAACAAATTAAAACAAACAATAACACTATAGAATAAAGCGTTATCTATTAGCGTTATAAAAATCAACTTTTCTTGTAGTGGAAGGTACTTCTAGCTCGACTGGAATAACAGCCTCTGAACCGTAAGAAAGAGAGAATGGAGTGTGGCCGGTCGCGGTCTTGTGGGTTGTTCGGTAAGCCCATAAAGCCATAAGAAGTTCATCGACCCACTTGCCCCTGACCTTTTCCAGTCGTTTTTTTCAGGATGGATTTTATAACTTTATTAACTGCTTCGACCTGTCCGTTTGCTGAGGGTGTGCAACTATGGAGAATTTCTTTTGGATGTGAAATCGTTTGCAGAAATCTTTGAATTCAGCACTGTCGAATTGAGTTTCGTTGTCCGTAATAATGGTGTGTGGGAGACCGAATCGACAGATGATGTTACAAACCACAAAGTTGATTACTTTCTTCGTTGTGATGGTAGCCAGAGCTTCGGCTTCAGCCCACTTTGTAAAGTAATCAACTGCGACGATGGCGTACTTCACACCACCTTTTGGCAGAGGTAGAGCACCGATGATGTCGATGCCCCACATTACGAACGGCCATGGGCTGACCATTTGCGTTATCTTAGTAGGAGGAGCTCTAGGAATTCGGGCATATTTCTGGCACCTATCACATTTCTTCGCATAGTCCAACGCATCACGATTCACGATAGGCCAGTAATACCCATAACGAAGTATTTTCTTGGCAAGTGCTTGCCCTCCGGTGTGATCGCCACATTCTCCTTCGTGCACATCGTGCAATACTTGTTTAATTTCATCGTGAGCGATACACCGGAGTAGGGGAACTGAGTACCTCTTCTGTACATGAGTCCATTCTGGATGGTAAATCGTGAGGCCTTCCGAAGGACTTGTCTCTTTTCACTCCTGCGCTCCGGCAGGGTTATGTGCTCAATGTATATTTTGAGTGGGGTCATCCATGAATCCTTTTCGGGAATGGTTTCGCATACCCAGTTTATTTCTGTCCGGTCGATGCTCGGGGAAGATAGCGTTTCTACGGGAATGAGTCCCATTTGCTGAGCTTCACCTGTGTTGGCTAGCTTTGCCAATGAGTCGGCCTTTTGGTTGCGCTCCCGAGGTATGCAATAGATGGCGTAGTAATCGAACTGATTCAATGCTTCCTGAACTCGAGCTAAGTAATCGAACTGATTCAATACTTGACACACAACCAATTGTGAATCACAATAAATTTCCACAGCGATAATTTTCAGATCTCTGGCGAGTTTCAAGCCAGCTAAGAGGGCTTCGTATTCGGCTTCATTATTAGTCGCATGAAAATCGAACTTCACAGCATAGCATATGGATCGGCCTTCGGGGGTTTCGAGTACAACACCAGCGCCCGAACACCGGTCGTTTGATGCACCATCAGTATATAGCTTCCAGACATAGTTGGGGGATTTACTGGTTTTGGGAAAGTCCTCTGGAATGGTAAATTCAACTATGAAATCAGCGAGGACTTGTCCTTGGATTGCTCGTCTTGGAGTGTAAGTAATATCAAACTGACTCAGTTCGATGTTCCACTTGAGTAACCTACCAGACGTCTCAGGCCGCGAAAGGTCCTGTCGTAACGGCTGGTCGGTGTAAACAACAATGGGATGTGCTTGGAAGTATGGTCGGAGTTTCCTTGATGCGATTACAAGGCAATAAGCCAATTTTTCTAGTTTTGGATAGTTCCTTTCAGCCCCAGTCAATCGTTTGCTGACGTAGTACACTGGCTTCTGTATCCCGTCTTCTTCTCGAACCAAGGTAGCGCTGATAGCGTTTTCTGATATCGCCAAGTATGCATACAACTTCTCATGATCAATAGGCTTCGACAGTATTGGTGGTGTGGATAGATGTTGAACTAGTGCTTGGAAAGCACCTTCACACTCCGTGGTCCATTCAAAGTTTCGTTTCCCTTTTCGGATCAGATCGAAGAAGGGAATTCATTTGTCAGTGGACTTTGAAATGAACCTGCTCAATTCCGCTACCTTCCCATTATGACTCTGGACTTGCTTTATAGTTTTGGGAGTTTCAAGATTTCTGATTGCCCATATCTTTTCGGGATTGGCTTCGATTCCCCGAGCGTTAACGATGAACCCAAGGAACTTTCCGGATGCAACTCCAAAGTGACATTTCGGTGGGTTGAACTTCATCTTGTATTCCCGAAGTATGTTGAACATAGTTTCCAGGTCCTTTACATGGTCGGTGGAGAGTCGTGACTTCACAAGCATGTCGTCTACATATACTTCCATTGTTTTCCCGATTTGATTAGCAAACATCCGATTGACCAATCGTTGGTAAGTAGCCCCGACGTTCTTGAGTCCGAACGGAATAACCTTGTAACAGTAAAGTCCCAGATTGGTTACGAAGCTGGTATGTTCTTGATCGGGTAAATGCATCGGTATCTGATTGTAGCCTGAATACGCGTCCATGAAGGATAAGAGTTCATGTCCAGCCATCGAATCCACTAGCTGATCAATTCTAGGAAGCGGGAAACTGTCTTTGGGGCACGCTTTATTCAGATCGGAATAATCGACACATGTTCTCCACTTCCCGTTTGGCTTTCGGACGAGCACGGGATTTGACACTCATTCAGGATATAGCACATCTCAAATGAATCTGTTTGCTTCAAGATTTTCTATTTCTTCTTTAAGGGCGGCAGATCTCTCTAGATCCATACCGCGCCTTTTTTGTTTGACCGGGACATGCCGCGGGTCAATGTTCAGAGTGTGGCTCGCGATGTCCGGCGAGATCCCACACATATTAGAATGTGTCCAGGCAAATACGTCAAGATTTGCCCGTAGATATTCAACCAATTCCTCCTGAGTTTGCTGGTTTAGATGAGATCCAATCTTTATCATTTTCGAATCATCGTGATTGTCAATTGGGACATCAATCGTCAGTGCGGCCGGGGATGCTTGATTTTCTTTAGATTCTCCTTCGTCTTCAGTTTCTCTTGGGTCAAGATCCTTGAGGAATTGGCTGGGGTGCCCGGGCCTGGGCCAGGGCGTTAATTGTCAATTATCGGCGAAACGGACGCAGAGAGATTCCTCTACGCCCTTTCCTTTCTCCTTTCGCTGCGCTTCTCGCAGCTCAGAAACATAACAGGCTCTTGCAGCAGCCTGATCTCCATGAATGATTCCTATTCCATGATCAGTGGGAAACTTTAAAGTCAAACACCACGGGGCGATGGCTACCCTGAATTCAGCGAGGGCCAGTCGGCCCAAGAAAGCATTGTAAAGGGAGTCTACGTCCAAAACAATGAACTGCAACATCCGTACTCTCCGATGTTCTCCGACTCCCAACTCTACTGGCAGTTCCACCATTCCAGTGGGTATAGTAGCACTTCCGTTGAAACCATGGACTCGAGATTGACAAGGCTTCAAGTCCGTGGCTTCCATTTTCATTTGATCATAAGCTCGCTTGAACAAAATATTCACAGAGCTCCCACTGTCAACTAAGATCCTCTTCATCCAAGCGAGACCTACTTGTGCCGAGATGACTAGTGGATCAATAGTGGGGGCTTCAACTTTATCAGCGTCTCTGTTTCTGAACACGATGTCATCTGTCATCATCTTCTGTTGCTTGGCCGGAGTTCCTTCATCAAAGTTACTGCAACACTCGAAGTCCGCATGCCTGATAGAACTGGCATACGACTCCATTTCCTTCCAACTTCGATCTGATGGGTGAGGACCACCACTTATTGTATTGATGACCAACCTCCCGTCTGTACGAGCGGGTTCCTCCTGTCTTTCCTGATTCGGCGCACGATTCTGATTTGATGGGCCCACACCACCGGATTGCGGCGCCCGTACATACTAATCCAACTTTCGCTCACGTATCAGTTTTTCAATGAGGTCTTGTAAGTGACGACACTCATTGGTGTTGTGGCCATAACTCTCATGGAATCTACAGAACTTTCCTATTTGGATTTGTCTTTCAGTTGGTGGTTTTGGGGCAGGTTTCTTATACTGCATGGTATTGCAGGTCTGCAAATACACATTTTCCAACGATGTGTTCAATGGAGTGTAATTATCATACATGGAAGCTCTACGCCGTGGTCCATGATCCTGATCGCGTTTCTTGTTCTGATTTTTATTGTCCCTCTGCTGATTATGTTTATTTTGGATGTTCAACTGAATTTTTCCAGAACTATCTCCGGACTGTTTAACAGCGACGTTACTTTGGATACCTTCGATGTTGGGCCTTGCGTCATCCTGCTTCCTAGACTGTTTCGCATCCTCCCTTCTCAGGAATTGGGCTGCCTTGGAATAGAAACGGTCCAATGACGCAGGTGGTTTCCCAGCTAACCAATTTCCGAACTCAGAATCAGCATCAATCCCCTTAGTCGTTGCCATCATGATAGAGTTATCGTTGGGATTGCTTATTTCTGCACATCCAGCATGGAATCGCTCCAAGTAACGTC
This sequence comes from Allium fistulosum, assembly GCA_030737815.1. Lineage (NCBI taxonomy): Eukaryota > Viridiplantae > Streptophyta > Magnoliopsida > Asparagales > Amaryllidaceae > Allium > Allium fistulosum. Next base: position 788,006,028 of record CM060902.1, on the reverse strand, counting down.
TAAGTGTTTCTCCGGGAGCTTGCGTAACACTAGACAGAGTGTTAACGTCCTTAGGCCTAGCCACGTGCATACGGAATTGTTCGACAAACTTGGTGGCCATCTGGTCAAAGTTAGAGATGGATCGCGGTGGCAAACGAGTGAACCACATGGTAGCGATGCCCCCTAGGGAAATGGGGAAACTACGGCACTTTACTGCATCATCAGCTCTAGCAGCATTCATCAGCCATTCGTATTTCAGGACGTGTTGATTGGGATCAGAACTTCCTTCATAAACTGGCAAAGCTGGCATCCTGAAGTGCCGAGGTGGTTCAGCATATAAAACGTCATCGGTGAAAGGGGTATGACTTCGGGAGATTCCCCAGTCGTCATTAGAGAGACCCTGACTTTCACGGATCATTTGGCGGATCATCGCTGGTATATCCGGCATTCGGATACTTGGAGCATGTTGTGCCAAGGTGTGGTCGGGTTCCACAGCGTGAGTCTGGACCGAACGCGGTCGATGGTCCGTGCCTCGCCTCCTTGGTTCAACATCCTCAGGGACATAAGGCTCAGGAGTTTGCTCTCGTTGGCTACGTTGAGGATCAGATTGGTTTCTAGCATCACCTCCCCGCTCGGCAGCGGTGGTAGTAGCAATGTTGTCGGTAACATGATAAGGAGCAGCTCCTCCTCGAGTTGAAGGTTCCGTGCGGAGACTAGTGGATGGTCCAGCTCTAGGTTGCCCAAGGTTCGAAGCAGGTTGGTGTCCCGTGGCTTGGGTGTAGCTTACACCTAGCCGTGGACGTGTGGATCTAGTTTGGCCATCGGAGGAGGCTGAACTTTCTATGGAAGAGTGAGAACCTTGGTCTCTTCTGGATCTTCTTCGCCTTTGGCGATTTAGCTGGTTAGTCAACTCCGTGTTGGCGCGTAGCTGTTCAATTAGCTGCTGTCGACTTTGGGTCAACTCTTGAAGCAATATCTGGAATTCTTGTCTGGTGATTGGACCTGATGGATCTGAAGGTCCTGCAGTATTTTGGTTGGATGGAGGTGATTGCACGGGATTTTGTCGGTCCCGTGCTCCTAGTTCAGCAGCTGCAGAAGTGGTACGTGTGCTCGCCATAATGAATTAATGAAGTCCTTTCCTAGATCTGATTGCAAATCTGAATAGAATGGAAGGGCTTCAAAGTTCTAGATCTGGATCTTCTTCTTAGATTTATGCAATCCAATATAGATAGGAGATCCAAAGAGCAGGATAAAAATTGGTTTTCTCAGTGAAAACACCAAAGTGTTTGTACCCAAATTGGGCACAACACTCTTCGGAAGTCTTTGAAGAGATAAAGTGAAGAATTTAAATGGAAAAAGAGTGTTTATCTAACAAAAACTCCAAATTTCAGAAATGAAAATAATTAAAGTGCAAGGAGACACAAGAATTTAGAGTGGTTCGGCGTATCGCCTACGTCCACTATGAAGTAGTTTGCTTTATTGATCTTTCTTTTGTGTTTAAAAGTGAATTCAATGATTTACAACAGGAAATTATTATTTGCAGCAATGAATTTCGTTGGTAGCAGCAGCAATTGAGTTCAGATCTGGATCTGGCGGAGTCCGGGCATTGGAGATCTAAAAGAGGAAGAATAACCCCTTTTCTGTTGGCATTGGGGGTCTATTTATAGGTGTAGGAGGCTGATATTTCACTCAGATCTCGGGAGACCCTCTCTGGCACATGACCAGGCCCGCACGCCCAAGCCCGTGAAGTTTCAGTCCGATCCGTGATCGATACGAACAGATTTCGTATCGATCAAGATTTCATTCAATGGAGTCGAAATTTGGCTTGGACATTCTTTAGCATGCACGTAGTCTTCTGTGAAAATTTCATAGCATTTGGACTTGTAGATTAGGAGATATGATCGATACGAAATGAGGTTTTCAGTAGGCTGTTTCCTTCGACTCGCTTCCGTTTCGACTTGCTTCCATTCGACTTGGTGACGTGGCGCCTGAATCCCACTCTACCCTTGATGTTGTTTCGAGTGAGTCGAAATGTTCACCGATTGAGCGATTCGAAGTGTGCCCAGATCGAGCGAGTCGAAGTATGCACTGGTCGAGCGAGTCGAAATGTTCACCGATTGAGCGAGTCGAAGTGTGCCCAGATCGAGCGAGTCGAAGTATGCACTGGTCGAGCGAGTCGAAATGGAGCATCTTGAGAGGTTTGAGCAGTGGCTTCGCCAATGGAGTCGAAGTTGATGGAGTCAACCAGTGGTTCGAATGGAGCGAGTCGAAGTAGGTACTTCTGATGGCTGTGAAGCGAGTCGAACCTGAACGACTTGAAGTTGGCCTCTGAGCGAAGCGAGTCGAAGTGGTCGCTTCTGAGTGTTGCGAAGCGAGTCAAAGTTGGCATCTGAGGGATGTGGAGCGAGTCGAAGGGAGCGAGTCGACCGGTGATTGGTTTTCATCCAATTTTGTATCGTTCATAACTTGAGCATACGAACTCGGATTAACTTGAGATTTGGAACGTTGACTCTCATGGCTTAGCTTGTCATGTCCTACCAATTTTGGCTCGATCCAGTCTCGGACAAAATTCGTCGATATCCACAGTGAGCCTATGTATAACTGATCTCTAGGACGGGCCGTCATTGATTACCAGTCAATTCCTTGGTGTTATGGCCTTGCCAAAAGGCGGGATAACAGAATTGCTGTAATAGGCCTTTATTAAGTTTTTAGCCTTTTAATTTACTTCAGCAACTACAGCATTATAGAACTGCTGTAATAGCCTCTTATTTAAGTTTTAGTTCATGTACAGAAATCATAACATTTCAGAATGCTATAAAAAGTAATTTCCAGACATTAGTGTATTTCCAGCAAATAATAACCTTCAATATTAAACCTTTTAAACATTATAAAAATCATATTTTGACATTCATAAATGTTCATTAAAATTACTCTTTTAATTTATGATTTTTATAAGAAACATTTACAGTAAAATCCAAATTTCCAATAATTTTACTTAACAAATCCAAATGTACAATTTTCTTTTCTTCACATTTTTTAACAAATAAACTTAACACTTATATTTTATTTCCATTTCACAAATTAAACTAAAATTTCAATTTTATTTAATTAACTTAAACCTTTAATAAAAACCAAATTCACATTTCCAAGTCAAGTTATATTTTAAAATTACACTTTTAAGCATTCATTTATTTAACCATTTTAATACATAGAAAACTCAATAACACTTTATTAAATCATTTAAATTCAAATTCAAATCAAATTATCATATTTACCATTTTCCAAATATAATTAAATTTCCATTTTATTTATATAACTTAAATATCATTTTAAAACCAAAATTCCAAATTTCCAAACTTAAGTTATATTTCAAAAATTCACTTTTACCATTCATTTAAATTACATTTTTAACTTCTAGAAAAATCCAAATTTCTTTATTTAAACATTAAAAATCCAATTTAAATCAAATTTTCATAATTTTACACTTTTAAAAATATTTAAAATATTTAAAATACTTTATAAAAATAACCACGGGCCTGTATATAGTTTTCTAACCTAGGTCAAGTGATACGGATATGTATCATTTCAATCCGCAGTTTAAAAAGCAAAAATCCGGGTTCTATCAATTCAAACCCGCAATCCCAAGTTAAAATAAAATAAATAAAAACCGTTCAGGCCTATCATTTCAGTCCATAACGATTTTTCCCTATTCTAAAGTCCGTTCGGGTATGTATTATTTCAACCCATAGTGAATCTAATCTACAGGGAACTTGCAGTGAGATAAACAGGTATAAATGAACAGTTAACAATAAGTAACAGTAACAGATAATATGACAGGTAAAATAACAGGTTTAACATCATATAATTAATAATCATAGGCAGTTATAACATCATATATAATATTCTACACATTCAATTGTTGTCAATTCACATTTGCATAAGTATAAATGTCAGGTGAGATTTACTCATCTCTATGGCTGGAGATTGCAATACAAATGACACAACGGAATCAAAAGCACGATGACAAGACTAGAATTTGAGTAGAGAGAACCAAGATATAAATCTTGTATACAACAACAAAACAGAGCCATATATAAATATAATTACAATACCAAAGTTATAATTGAAACAAATGGAAACTAGACTAGACAAATAACATCACCTAGCTTTCAAACCATTTTTGCTTGACCCTATCTCACATTTGCTCGGCCACAAAGCTATATTGGTTCAGCCACATCATTATTTCAGGTGGTAATGGGTCTGGTTTGGACCTAAAAAGGCATGGCTACAAGGAATAGGAAGTGTAGAGGGGTTACAAGTGAGGAATACAAGTGGTTAAGGCAAATATATGAGTTTTTGTTCAACTTTTGGCTCGGTCTATGTCCCATCTTGGTTGTGGTTAGGGGTGTGTCAAGGTGGTGGTGGAGCAAATAGTGGCGGCTAAGGTGATGCATGAAGGTATGTTACAACTAGTGGTAGACTAGGCAATTTTTTGGAAGTGATCTTCAATGTTTTGTGGAGTTTGCATCATGGAATGGTCATGGCACTTTCAGGTCAGAGGAGAATGATGATTAGGCCATGGATTATGAGGGGAAGGAAGTGGTGGAGGAGATGTGGGGTTTAGGCCGAGCAAATATATGAAGAAGCAAGGCAAAAACAAGGCAAAACAAGGTGAAAAGAAGAAGAAAAGAGAGGAAGAAGAGAGGCCATTGCCATTATTTTTCTTAGCCGTGAAAAATGAAGTTGAGATGAAGTTTTCACGTGAATATGAGTTGAGAAACTCATGGCTATCATAAGAAAAATGTACGGCCAAAAGAAGTAATGAGGAGGTTATGGCAAATGAAGAGTTTTGGAGATGAAAAGACTTAAGTTTCTAGAGCCTTTAAACCTTTCATATTTCATTTCTATAAATCAAATAAAACAAAATAAAATCAGTAAATAAAATTTAAAACTAAAAAAAGTAAAATAAAATAAAAATAAATAATTGAATTTAAAGAAAATAGAAAAACAATTAAAGATTGTTTAAAATTCAAAACAGGACTTAAAATTTACAAATAGAATATCACTAGTTTTTTTAGAAAAATTATAACAACACTTCTAACAAATAAAAAGTCAAGTAAATAAAATAAATGATGAACAAAATAAATTGGAAATTAAAATAAAATAAGATTTTAAGAAAATAGAAAATAAATAAAGAATTTCTTTAATTAAATGAAACTGGAAATCAGAAATTATAAACAGAATACAACTGACATTAGAAAATGTTTATTACACTTTGAAAAACGTTTTAAAACCAAAATATATACATAACATGTTATTTTACCCATATAAATTTAAATTAGAACATTACATGACCAAATAAAATATTTTTTATATAATTTAAAATAAACAATTTTTGTTAAATACAGCAAATTACACACAATATTAAAAAGGGCATAACTTTCACAATATAAACCTGATTTCAACGAAACGAAAAGCAGTATTCTTGAAATTTTATTTACTTTCATAATAAAAGATAAAATTCAAAAATTTAACCTTTTAAAATTTTAAATTAAAAGTCAAAGTTTGACCATATTGACCAAAATTCACATTTTTGGAAAAATTCTCTATCTATTCATGTTTGGAATTATAATTCACATAAAAATCAAAATTTATATTTGAAATAACAAAATTTATACATTTTAATAAATAAAATAAAGTTTTTAAATCAAGCAATTCAATTAAGATAATTAAAATATACAATTAAAATAATCACAAAATACAGGGTTATTACACTCTCCCCCACTCAAAAATTTTCGTCCCCAAAAAGGAATGAGGTACAGGAAAGCACAGAAAAAGATAGAATGAAATAGGATTAAGACAAGATGACAAGAAGATTGAAACTACACCTGATAACTGTTGTTATAGGTAAGTTTAACAAGGTGGAGATGATCTTCCCAAGATCCTCCAGAATCAATAACACAAGCACGAGAAAAAAAAATCATCGAGAATCTGATTCACCCTTTCCGTTTGACCGTCGGTCTGTGGATGGTAAGTAGTGCTCAGATTCAGAATAGGGAGAAGTAAGAACCACAGAGAGATAGAAAAGTTAAATGATGAAGGAAAAAGGGAAAGAAAGAAAGACTAGAACAAACTTATTAAGCACAATACGAAAAACACGATTCATCAAATCAACAAAGAGAGCAGGAGCACTAATCAAACCAAAAGGTATGACTAACTATTCATAGAAGAAACCATTCTCAGTACGGAAAGCAGTCTCGGGAATACTTTCCTCAGCAACCCTGAGTTGGTGAAAATCAGAGGCAAGATCAAGCTGAAAGAGAACAGTAGCTCCAAGGCTAACCAATTCGAATTTGATTTCCTACTTAGAAGGTAGGAGAATGGAAACAACCAGAAAGAAAATAGATTGGAAAATAGAATAAGATAATAAATTTAAAACCATGAAAATTTCAACTTACATTAATAATTAATTTCATTCATTTGATTTCACTTAAGTTAAATAAATTTTAATTATTTTTAAATCTCATTATCTCATCAACAATTTATAAAGTCATGAATTCAATCATTTATTATATTTCATCTTTATTCATTAAATTTCATTCTTCTTTATTCCACATAATATATCAAATCCTATATATATTAAGTGTATTTCACTTATTATAACTATTCCAATTTATTTATAATTTCTTTTAAATATCATTATATTGTAAATTATTCAATTAACCCTATTTCTATTTACCTCTGTTAATCTTTTATAACTAAAATTTAAGTGTTTAACATTTATTATAACCACTCAAATTTTATTTATAAAAATCTTTTTATATTGTATATCATCCAATTACATTGTTAACTTTTTAAAAATTTAGGTAAGTAATATTGGAATGCAATGGTGTATTATACAAATAAAACTTTCCAATTCTATTATCTCAAGTTTGAATCATTTATTCAAAATTGTAATTTCATCTTATAACTGACCTTATCCTTTAAGATAAAATTTAGGAATTAAACTTCCGATTAACTTTAAACTATTTAGAGAAAATAAATGTATACTTAATATATACCAAATCAAATTTGAAATCATATGCCAATATATATTATACATCAAGTCATATTTTAGAAATCCAAATAAATTTATTTTCAAAACAAAACTGTAGCAAAACTACAGAATGATCTCTTCGCTTCGAAACTAGAAAATGAACGTCGATGATGCTGCAGTCATCACCGAAATTATTTTCCAGCGACAAAGAAAAGAGCACTGATTTACAAATTAAAAATCCTTTGAAACAATTTCTACTAGAAATACTTTTAAATAATATATCCTTTTAAAACTTTCTAAACAAAGTTTGAAATCATCGGAAATCAAATTCTCACATTCTTGATTTAAATCCATTTAAATTTCCAAATTAATTTATAACCATGTTTAATTATTTAGATATGAAACTAAAGCCAATGATTATAAAATACATACAAAGTTAAATATTATTTCTTAACACCCAATTCCATTAATTATCAAAATTCAAAAAATTATCCTTATACATATTATAATTATACAAAATTTATCCATCTATAAATTTAAAAACCATATTGTGTCAGTTTGTTCTGTTCAAGTGTTTTGAAGATCCTATCAATAGCGTTGATCAGACGAACCGATTGGAAACCCAAATCAACAACAACAACTCAAACAACACAATATATAAAACATCTTTAAAATATAAAAATTTCAAATACAAGATTAGTTTTCAAAATAAGGATAGGGATTCAGATTTGATGGACTCAATTCAAACAGAACTTCTGATTGGAATATAAATTGGAGACAAAAGATAAGATGATTAAACAATAGAATAGGGAGTATGGATAAGCCTATATATATCACGGGCAACCTTAACCAGGTCAAACGTGACTTAACGAAAAAGATCGTTGTGGATTTTCTAGGGTAAATCTACATTCGATCCAAGATATAGAATTCAGGCATAGCCAGAGATAGTAGCATCGTAAACCAAGGATACAGAAGTCTTCGGTGAATCAATGCTTTTTGTAAAGAAGTTTCACCCCTTTACAAATCATTAGAATATTGGTGGGACCGCCAATTCATTAGAAAGATTATCCGGAGTGGAGTTCTGGGACACTCCAGAATCAAGAAGACACGAATAGGGGAGGAAAAGAATGGACTTTGGAACCGAAGGGAATGTTCCAAAATTCAAAGGAAACCGAATTGAAGAAGAAGGAATTCAAGTTCGAACGAAAGTGATTCTATAATTAAATTTACTCTATATGCTGAGTTTGCCTAAAATCAGAGCTCTGATACCAACTGTAACGACCCGATATTTTCAACCATTCGCATCCGCACATGTCGGACTTGAATTGCTCAAAATACCGCGTTGTAAATAAAAATTTGGCAAACTCATCATATACAATAAATAAATAATCACAGATCACAGACACAGAGTAATATAATGCAGCAGAAACAAAGAAATAGTAGTTCATGAAGCTACTATATAAATACATCAGAGTTAAGTAAGATACAATAGGAATACCAAGGTACAACATGAGTAACAGTATGATAATCAGGTACAACTCAGAATACAACTGGAATCAATTGGATAACAAAATGAATAGATATCTGGTTCTTCAAAGCAAAAGTCCAGCTCCAAAGGCGAGTCTCTAATGTTGTATCACTCAGTCTGACCCGAGCATAAATTAAAACACAAAACACTTGAGTCAGGACATACATACTTATACAATGTAAACCAACTCAAGTGAACTGTAATAAAGGTACAAGTAACTTAAATAATGCTTGGGATCGCCCATTCTTTAAGGATCCGTTAAACTATCTACTATGTAGTAATATTCGCTATTATAATAATGTCTAATAAAAAATAAACATACTTTTAAATAGCGTTAAGGGGTTACCCATATAGCCCTTAACACATAATAGTGCCAATAGTCTATACAGTACCTGCATACCTCGAAAGGCTACGAGAAGATACTCCATAGGTACGACACAAATAGAAACTCGTAGTAAAGCTCGATATGGTAGGTGACACGGCACACAAGGCAATGCCAGAGTAGATATACCAATTATGCACACGGACTGATGGAAACGCATAGCAGCCACTACCGCTCCACCTCGGACAACACTCCCAAATCAAGGGGTGCACCCAATCAATCACAAAGTAATAGAATGGTATCGAAGAACTGCGTTCGATAAGAGGTGCTACCTTATTGGCCCGAGATCGCTCCTATTTTAGCCACCTTATGCCAACTCATGGGAGTTGGGTCCACGTATATACCTTAGGATCGTCGCCACCATCCTACTTCATTCTGGAAACTCCACCGCGTACACAGTTGTTAAAGTGGTTTTCAGTATCGATAGGGAGTATGTCCATATCCGATCCCGGTCTCTTTAACAACCAATCGTTATTATAACCCGTGGTTATAATTTTAAAATAATATTTTATACTTCAAAATAGAATATCATTTCAAATCCAAATCTTTATCAAAATAAAGATTGAATCAATTCCAAACCATTTCAATATATTTAGAATATCATATCATTTCAAAACTTCATGTCAAATCATTTCAATATATCAAAATATCATATCTTTCCAAAACTTCATTTCAAATCATTTTAATATATCAAAACATCATATCTTTCCAAAACTTCATTTCAAATCATTTTAATATATCAAAACATCATATCTTTTCAAAAACTTCATTTCAAATCTTTTAATATATCAAAATATCATATCTTTTCAAAACTTCATTATCAAATCATCATTTGAGTTCAAATCCAAATATTCAACTTTAAATACCTTTTAAATTCAAAGATATCATTCATTTATTATCATTTCAAGTCACCTTTTAAATAGTTTATATTTCAATCAAAATAATTCATCTAAACCATTTAAAAGTGTAATTATTATACTTTCAAATCAAGTATTCAATTTTCAAAGTTTTAAACTATTCTGAGTTCATTTACTAAGTTAAAAACCATAAACATTGAAAATTTCAGCCTTTCATAGCATTTAGAAAAAACTATTATAAGTTATTCTTGAAAACATTTTTATTCAGCAAAGACAGCATTTTAAAACTGGTGTTAAATCTCAGTTTAGTTGAAATTTAGTTTAAAACAACAAAGACAGCATTTCCAAAAGTGTTGTAATAGCTCAGGTTTCAAATTAAAGGTTTTAATTAAATTCAGCAAAGACAGCAGACCACTACAGCATTTACAGAACTGCTGTAATAGGCCTTTATTAAGTTTTTAGCCTTTTAATTTACTTCAGCAACTACAGCATTACTGAACTGCTGTAATAGCCTCTTATTTAAGTTTTAGTTCATTTACAGAAATCATAACATTTCAGAATGCTATAAAATTAATTTCCAGATTTTAGTGTATTTCCAGCAAATAATAACCTTCAATATTAAACCTTTTAAACATTATAAAAATCATATTTTGACATTCAAAAATGTTCATTAAAATTACTCTTTTAATTTATGATTTTTATAAGAAACATTTACAGTAAAATCCAAATTTCCAATAATTTTACTTAACAAATCCAAATGTACAATTTTCTTTTCTTCACAATTTTTAACAAATAAACTTAACACTTATATTTTATTTCCATTTCACAAATTAAACTAAAATTTCAATTTTATTTAATTAACTTAAACCTTTAATAAAAACCAAATTCACATTTCCAAGTCAAGTTATATTTTAAAATTACACTTTTAAGCATTCATTTATTTAACCATTTGAATACATAGAAAACTCAATAACACTTTAATAAATCATTTAAATTCAAATCAAATTATCATGTTTACCATTTTCCAAATATAATTAAATTTCCATGTTATTTATATAACTTAAATATCATTTTAAAACCAAATTTCCAAACTTAAGTTATATTTCAAAAATTCACTTTTACCATTCATTTAAATTACATTTTTAACTTCTAGAAAAATCCAAATTTCTTTATTTAAACATTAAAAATCCAATTTAAATCAAATTTTCATAATTTTACACTTTTAAAAATATTTAAAATATTCAAAATACTTTATAAAAGTAACCACGGGCCTGTATATAGTTTTCTAACCTACGTCAAGTGATACAGATATGTATCATTTCAATCCGCAGTTTAAAAAGCAAAAATCCGGGTTCTATCATTTCAAACCCGTAATCCCAAGTTAAAATAAAATAAATAAAAACCTTTCAGGCCTAACATTTCAGCCCATAACGATTTTTCCCTATTCTAAAGTCCGTTCGAGTATGTATCATTTCAACCCATAGTGAATCTAATCTACAGGGAACTTGCAGTGTGATAAACAGGTATAAATGAACAGTTTAACAATAAATAACAGTAACAGATAATATGACAGGTAAAACAACAGGTTTAACATCATATAATTAATAATCATATGCAGTTATAACATCATATATAATATTTTACACATTCAATTGTTGTCAATTCACATTTGCATAAGTATAAATGTCAGGTGAGATTTACTCACCTCTATGGCTGGAGATTGCAATACAAATGACACAACGGAATCAAAAGCACGATGACAAGACTAGAATTTGAGTGGAGAGAACCAAGATATAAATCTTGTATACAACAACAAAACAAAGCCATATATAAATATAATTACAATACCAAAGTTATAATTGAAACAAATGGAAACTAGGCTAGACAAATAATATCACCTAGCTTTCAAACCATTTTTGCTTGACCCTATCTCACATATGCTTGGCCACAAAGCTATATTGGTTCAGCCACATCATTATTTCAGGTGGTAATGGGTCTGGTTTGGACCTAAAAAGGCATGGCTACAAGGAATAGGAAGTGTAGAGGGGTTACAAGTGAGGAATACAAGTGGTTAAGGCAAATATATGAGTTTTTGTTCAACTTTTGGCTCGGTCTATGTCCCATCTAGGTTCGGCCATTGCATGTACAGGTCTAGACAGAGGTAAGTGGTTGTGGTTAGGGGTGTGTCAAGGTGGTGGTGGAGCAAATACTGGCGGCTAAGATGATGCATGAAGGTATGTTGCAACTAGTGGTAGACTTGGCAATTTTTTGGAAGTGATCTTCAATGTTTTATGGAGTTTGCATCATGGAATGGTCATGGCACTTTCAGGTCAGAGGAGAATGATGGTTAGGCCATGGATTATGAGGGGAAGGAAGTGGTGGAGGAGATGTGGGGTTTAGGCCGAGCAAATATATGAAGAAGCAAGGCAAAAACAAGGCAAAACAAGGTGAAAAGAAGAAGAAAAGAGAGGAAGAAGAGAGGCCATTGCCATTATTTTTCTTAGCCATGAAAAATGAAGTTGAGATGAAGTTTTCATGTGAATATGAGTTGAGAAAATCACGGCTATCATGAGAAAAATGTACGGCCAAAAGAAGTAATGAGGAGGTTATGGCAAATGAAGAGTTTTGGAGATGAAAAGACTTAAGTTTCTAGAGCCTTTAAGCCTTTCATATTTCATTTCTATAAATCAAATAAAAACAAAATAAAATCAGTAAATAAAATTTATAACTGAAACAAAGTAAAATAAAAAATAAATAAATAACTGAATTCAAAGAAAATAGAAAAAGAATTAAAGAAATTGTTTAAAATTCAAAACAGGACTTAAAATTTACAAATAGAATATCACTAGTTTTTTTAGAAAAATTATAACACTTCTAAACAAATAAAAAGTCAAGTAAATAAAATAAATGATGAAAAAAATAAAGTGGAAATGAAAATAAAATTAGATTTTAAGAAAATAGAAAGTAAATAAAGAATTTCTTTAATTAAATGAAACTGGAAATTAGAAATTATAAACAGAATACAACTAACATTGGAAAAATGTTTATTACACTTTGAAAAATGTTTTAAAACCAAAATATATACATAACATGTTATTTTACCCATACAAATATAAATTAGAACATTACATGACAAAATAAAATATTATTTATATAATTTAAAATAAACAATTTTTGTTAAATACAGCAAATTACACACAATATTAAAAAGGGCATAACTTTCACAATATAAACCTGATTTCAACAAAACGAAAAGCAGTATTCTTGAAATTTTATTTACTTTCATAATAAAAGATAAAATTAAAAAATTTAAACTTTTAAAATTTTAAATTAAAAGTCAAAGTTTGACCATATTGACCAAAATTCACATTTTTGGAAAAATACCCTATTTATTCATGTTTGGAATTATAATTCAGATAAAAATCAAAATTTATATTTAAAATAACAAAATTTATCCATTTTAATAAATAAAAAAAAGTTTTTAAATCAGGCAATTCAATTAAGATAATTAAAATATACAATTAAAATAATCACAAAATACAAGGTTGTTACACTCTCCCCCACTCAAAACTTTTCATCCCCGAAAAGGAATGAGGTACAGGAAAGCACAGAAAAAGATAGAATGATCTAGGATTAAGACAATATGACAAGAAGATTGAAACTATACCTGATAACTGTTGTTATAGGTAAGTTTAACAAGGTGGAGATGATCTTCCCAAGATCCTCCAGAATCAAGAACACAAGCACGAGAAAAAAAAATCATCGAAAATCTGATTCACCCTTTCCGTTTGACCGTCGGTCTGTGGATGGTAAGCAGTGCTCAGATTCAGAATAGGGAGAAGTAAGAACCACAGAGAGATAGAAAAGTTAAATGACGAAGGAAAAAGGGAAAGAAAGAAAGACTAGAACAAACTTATTAAGCACAATACGAAAAACACGATTCATCAAATCAACAAAGGGAGCAGGAGCATTAGTCAAACCAAAAGGCATGACTAAATATTTATAGAAGAAACCATTCTCAGTACGGAAAGCAGTCTCGGGAATACTTTCCTCAGCAACCCTGAGTTGGTGAAAATCAGAGGCAAGATCAAGCTGAAAGAGAACAGTAGCTCCAAGGCTAACCAATTCGAATTTGATTTCCTACTTAGAAGGTAGGAGAATGGAAACAACCAGAAAGAAAATAGATTGGAAAACAGAATAAGATAATAAATTTAAAACCATGAAAATTTCAACTTACATTAATAATTAATTTCATTCATTTGATTTCACTTAAGTTAAATAAATTTTAATTATTTTTAAATCTCATTATCTCATCAACAATTTATAAAGTCATGAATTCAATCATTTATTATATTTCATCTTTATTCATTAAATTTCATTCTTCTTTATTCCACTTAATATATCAAATCCTATATATATTAAGTGTATTTCACTTATTATAACTATTCCAATTTATTTATAATTTCTTTTAAATATCATTATATTGTAAATTATTCAATTAACCCTATTTCTATTTACCTCTGTTAATCTTTTATAACTAAAATTTTAGTGTTTAAAATTTATTATAACCACTCAAATTTTATTTATAAAAATCATTTTATATTGTATATCATCCAATTACATTGTTAACTTTTTAAAAATTTAGGTAAGTTATATTGGAATGCAATGGTGTATTATACAAATAAAACTTTCCAATTCAATTATCTCAAGTTTGAATCATTTATTCAAAATTGTAATTTCATCTTATAATTGACCTTATCCTTTAAGATAAAATTTAGGAATTAAACTTCCGATTAACTTCAAACTATTTATAGAAAATAAATATATACTTAATATATATCAAATCAAATTTGAAATCATATGCCAATATATATTATACATCAAGTCATATTTTAGAAATCCAAATAAATTTATTTTCAAAACAAAACTGTAGCAAAACTACAGAATGGTCTCTTCGCTTCGAAACTAGAAAATGAACGTCGATGATGCTGCAGTCATCACCGAAATTATTTTCCAGCGACAAAGAAAAGAGCACTGATTTACAAATTAAAAATCCTTTGAAACAATTTCTACTAGAAATACTTTTAAATAATATATCCTTTTAAAACTTTCAAAACAAAGCTTGAAATCATCGGAAATCAAATTCTCACATTCTTGATTTAAATCCATTTAAATTTCCAAATTAATTTATAACCATGTTTAATTATTTAGATATGAAACTAAAGTCAATGATTATAAAATACATACAAAGTTAAATATTATTTCTTAACACCCATTTCCATTAATTATCAAAATTCAGAAAATTATTCTTATACATATTATAATTATACAAAATTTATCCATCTACTAAATTTGAAAACCATATTGTGTCAGTTTGTTCTGTTCAAGTGTTTTGAAGATCCTATCGATAGCGTTGATCAGACGAACCGATCAGAAACCCAAATCAACATCAAAAACTCAAACAACCCAATATATAAAACATCTTTAAAATATAAAAATTTCAAACAGAAGATTAGTTTTCAAAATAAGGATAGGTATTCAGATTTGATGGACTCAAATCAAAGAGAACTTCTGATTTGAATATAAGTTGGAGACAAAAGATAAGATGATTAAACAATAGAATAGGGAGTATGGATAAGCCTATATATATATATATATATATATATATATATATATCGTGGGCAACCTTAACCAGGTCAACCGTGACTTAACAAAAAAGATCGTTGTGGATTTTCTAGGGTAAATCTACATTCGATCCAAGAGATAGAATTCAGGCATAGCCAGAGATAGTAGCATCGTAAACCAAGGATACAAAAGTCTTCGGTGAATCAATGCTTTTTGTAAAGAAGTTTCACCCCTTTACAAATCATTAGAATATTGGCGGGACCGCCAATTCATTAGAAAGATTATCCGAAGTGGAGTTCTGGGACACTCTAGAATCAAGAAGACACGAATAGGGGAGGAAAAGAATGGACTTTGGAACTGAAGGGAACGTTCCAAAATTCAAAGGAAACCAAATCGAAGAAGAAGGAATTCAAGTTTGAACGAAAGTGATCTATATGCTGAGTTTGCCTAAAACCAGAGCTCCGATACCAACTGTAACGACCCGATATTTTCAACCATTCGCATCCGCACATGTCGGACTTGAATTGCTCAAAATACCGCGTTGTAAATAAAAATTTGGCAAACTCATCATATATAGTAAATAAATAATCACAGATCACAGACATAGAGTAATATAATGCAGCGGAAACAAAGAAATAGTAGTTCATGAAGCGACTATATAAATACATCAGAGTTAAGTAAGATACAATAGGAATCCAAGGTACAACATGAGTAACAGTATGATAATCAGGTACAACTCAGAATACAACTGGAATCAACTAGATAACAAAATGAATAGATATCTGGTTCTTCAAAGCAAAACTCCAGCTCCAAAGGTGAGTCTCTAATGCTGTATCACTCAGTCTGACCCGAGCGTAAAGCAAAACACAAAACACTCGAGTCAGGACATACATACTTATACAATGTAAACCAACTCAAGTGAACTGTAATAAAGGTACAAGTAACTTAAAGAATGCTTGGGATCGCCCATTCTTTAAGGATCCGTTAAACTATCTACTATGTAGTAATATTCGCTATTATAATAATGTCTAATCAAAAATAAACATACTTTTAAATAGCTTTGAGGGGTTACCCATATAGCCCTTAACACATAATAGTACCAATAGTCTTTACAGTACCTACATACCTCGAAAGGCTACGAGAAGATACTCCATAGGTACGACACAAATAGAAACTCGTAGTAAAGCTCGATATGGTAGGTGACACGGCACACAAGGTAATGCCAGGGTAGATATACCAATTACGCACACGGACTGATGGAAACGCATAGCAGCCACTACCGCTCCACCTCGGACAACACTCCCAAATCAAGGGGTGCACCCAATCAATCACAAAGTAATAGAATGGTATCGAAGAAGTGCGTCCGATAAGAGGTGCTACCTCATTGGCCCGAGATCGCTCCTGTTTTAGCCACCTTTTGCCAACTCACAGGAGTTGGGTCCACGTATATACCTTAGGATCATCGCCACCATCCTACTTCATACCTTAGGAATACCAATTGCAATTAAGCTATAAGGAATTGACGACGACCCGCGAGCGTACAAATGCATTTGGGAGCCAACGACAAGGACATGTGCTAGGACGTGCCTATGTATATTCTAAAAATTCAATTTTTAAAATCGGCAGAAATTGAATTTTGACATGAAACTTTCAAAACGAAAATGGATCAAATAGCCAAAACTTACTAGCCCCGTAGAACCGGACACGGATAACAACTGATGGAATACAACCCAAATTTTATACTATTGGAAATCGATCAAGCGTCATGACGATCAAAGAGAAATATGACACTTTGGGAAAATAATTCAATGGAAGGATAGGGACTATTCAGAAAAGTTAATGGATTTCTTTCCGGTGACTCTAACTTGCTTCGAATTCAAAGCTGTTATGTCGGAAATAAGAAATACTTTGGGAAGCAAGTGTTATCCAGCATTTTGACCCGATTATATTCGAACTGGCTGGATGAGTTAGACTCGATTGTCATCAAGCCCATTAGCCCAGAGTGATGATTGTGAGGTCCAAAAATCAAGTGCAAGAATTGATGTGAAGCGACGATCAATCGAAACCAAGAGATAAACTTTCCAGAATATTCTAAGTACATAGTATCTCCCATAGGCAGAGGATCTGTGCCGATCTGTTAATCCAAAAAATGGATCAACACCCTGGTCTGAGTATGAAAGCACCTGTCCTGTTCCCACAGAGTAACAATATAAATAGTAAATGTAGAAAAAGATAGAAAAAGAAAGGAGACAAAAATATTTTTATAGTGGTTCGGCTGTTAATGAAGCCTACGTCCACTTTATGGTTTTATTATAGACCGATCGCTGTTACAAGAAGTGTTTGATTACAAGGTTCTTGATTGTCCTTAGCTAGATTGGATCTCCAAGGTTAGAGTCCACTGGAGAGTCACAGTGAACCCCTTTGAAGATTGTTGTGAGGGAGGTAGAGAGTGAAGAAAGTTTCCAGTAGTGCTTCAGCGACCAGTCCCAAGAAGATCCGGTTTATGTTGCAGGTGGGATGGTATTTATAGAGATCAGAGAGCTTCTAGGCCAGGCCTATTTACTGACCGCTTACACATGGACATAGGAAGAGGCAGCAACCCTTGGCTCGCGACCCGAGCCAAAATAATGGATCGCTACCAATCTATAGTCTATGGATGACTAGCGATCCATAGAGTTAATTCGCGAGTGAGCCAATTGCTTAGTTCCCTTCTCCCCTTCTTCGTTTAGTTGGCTTGCCAAGAGACCATGAGCAAGTATAGATTGCTGGCGATCCATGGTGTATGGATTATTGTCGATCAATATACTTAGCATATATTTGCTTCTTTCACTCCTCAAATACCTTAGCGACCCAAAGATGAAATATGGATTGCTGGCGATCCATAGTTTGTGGATTGCTGGCGGTCCATGCACTTAAGCTTTTTTGTGGACTTTGATGTCTAGCATGCTTTTGTTGCTTTACGTCGAGTTCGTTCGTGTAGTCTCGTTTCATGTTGCTCTGTTTTGATGACGATATACTAGCTGGTTGTATTTAGCTACTAATTGGACTCAACAGACGCTGGTCCCTTGGTTTAGTCAAATTCAATCGATGCTTTAGTAATATGACTTGGCTCTCTTTAACTTGTTGTTTTAACCCTTTTGGTTGGGTTCCAAGCCATTCTGACTTCATCAAGTCGTTATGTCTCCTCTTGGATCCTGATGGGTAAAAACCGGGATAACATTTGACCCCAGTGTACATCTTCATTGGAAACAAGGCGTGCTCTAGAAGATATCGCTTTTAATATCTGTTTGTTGGGTTCCAAGTAATTGTATTAGAGTTCTGCGGATACGTAATAGGTTACATTGCTGACCACTTAGTTTTGGTCTCAACCACTATTGCTTGTCATAACGGATCAAATTTCTCCTTACAGCTTCTCAGTATTCTATGGAATAGTAGGTGGATGTCGCGATGAAAATTTGAAGTCGGGGATGAGCAATTCTATGGATCGCTGACGATCCATGTTCGATGGATCGCTGGCGACCCACAGTCGATGGATCGTTGGCGACCCGATTGCTTAGAGATTTTTCGTGTTTTTTATTTCCATTCGCCTATATGGCCAATCGAGCCGAGCTTTCTCTTCACTTTTATGTGACCCAAACACTTCTTCCTTTGTGCGATCGAGCCCCTTTTTTAGCGATTTGACCTAGCTTTCTCAATCCAATCTAGTGTTTCCTAGGATCCAACTTTGTTCAAGCTTTCCACCATGATTCCTTCTACATTTCTACCATCTGAGCTTTGACACTGCTTTCTCGAGCCATCTCCAACCAAAAACCCTAGCTCGCCATTGTCTTAGGTCGTCGTCGATCCATCTCTTAGGTTGCCACCGATCCAATCACAACTTGCTGATTCTATGCCTTCGATCATTCCTCTGTTTTAGAGTTCAATCTGAGGTAGGTTTACTAATCATAGTGTTCATTGAACGAGTTGATGGTAAGGTTGCATTCGTGGTGTTTTTCGCGATGAGTCCAAGTCCATTGAAATTTTTGGGAGGAAGATAGTAAACCGAGTCGTGAGTTCTTTACAGAACGACATTCGGGTTTTGTCCTGGCACTTGGCACGCTATGCTATCTTCGTCCCAAGAACTAATATCGACTTGTGCAGTGTTACATAGTTGATGTAGTGCAACACATCATGGGTTGGCCCTAGTCCTTTCGGAGGACTTGGATTATTCTTTTTTTCGTTTTCACGTTCGGTGTTCCTGTTCTGAGAAGAATTTTCCATGTTTCTTTGGACAACGGATCTATTATCGATCATTGATCGATAACGGGTAAGTGTAGAGGAAGTAAAAGAAAAAAGAAAACGATGCGGGAAGTCCTTTTCCTCTTCTGCTATGAGCGAATTATCTACATGGGATAGAGCATTTGTAGTGTTTCGGGCATCGAGTTTATCCCATATTGATAGCACACTACACTTGCCCCAGTTCACGCTTGAAATCCGATGTGCCAACGCGAATCAATGTCTCTCCGCAATTCAAGTGTGGTAGGGGAAACTATTAGTTTAAGATAGAATTACTTGACCATTTTGGATGCGAGTTCTGTTGTTTAGAATGAAGTATCCATCTTCGTGCCATAAGTCAAGTGGAGGAAGCACGACGCTTTCAGAAGCCGAGTCATCATCCGTCGCCCTTTCTCCTTCCACTTCGCAAGCTGAATATGGCCAGTTAGTCCTAGTTGGTCTGGTCTTGGACCGAACACCTCCTAATTTCAGAGTTCTACTCTACCCGCTAGAGAGAGCTTCTTTGATGGTTTCCGCTAAAGTTCTGCATAAAATCTGCATGCAACATTGTATACCAGAGGAGGACGTATGCCTACTGGAGAAAAACGAGTTTGCTCACATACCTCCTCCGCGATATACCGCTTGTCATCAGTATATGTGTCTGAATGGAACCATGCCTCCCTTTAACGACTTTCTACGCGAGACTCTTTCTAACTTAGGCATTGCCCCATTCCAGATTAATCCCAACGGTTATGCCATATTGACTTGCTTGCACATTATTTTCATGCGAACGTTCAACCGCGCTCCGAGCTTTGAAGAGTTGCTGTACTTTTTGTTGTTTAAGAGGAGAGATCAATATCCATCCTTGATCGTAATTAAAGCTCAAAGGAACTGAAATATCATTTTGCATCTGCAAAGCAACTTGTCCCAGTTCAAGACACAATATTTCTTCGTTAGATGCCCCGAGGGGTTTAACTGTCTTTGGAAGACCGGGGGTAAGTTCCTTTCCCTACTTATCACGTTCTGATGCGTTGCTATGGAGTTTCTAACAAGCCATATACTTCTTGCAGTTATCCCAAGGCCAAATAGGGACGTGTCTCTTGATGAAGTTTTTCAGACCCTAAAGGCTATTAATGCTGAAGAAAGATCCATCAAAGTCTTGCTGACCGATGAAAACTTGCTCCGATACGAATTACTGCACCCGAGGAGATCCGCTATTAAAGTTGAAGTTTCCTCTCCTGCTCAATCCAGGGTCCGCACACAATCTACTCCTTCTCGCGGTTACGAAGAAGGCACTTCTCAAGAGAGAGAGGGCATGTCCCCAGAATCAGCCGAAGAGGCCGGGAAGGAAGAGATGTTACCGCGACTAGAGTTAGTGGCTAGGTCCAAATGCCTTCGATCCTGGAAGAAGTAGAAGAGAAGTTCAAACAAAGGGAAGGTAAGGCCGCAATGGACTTAGAAAATGAGGAGAGGGAACTCGAGAGTAGTAGCGATGAGTCCACCTCTAGCGATGAATTCTACACAGAATCAGATGATGGGGATTCAGAATCATGCGATGAGACTCCGGGCATGAGTCACGTCCTTCCAAACTCACCTCCTCCAGATACGAGTGATAAAGGCAATGCCCCAGAAATCAGAGAGCATCAGGACTCTCCGAGTAAAGATGTTGGTGCGGAGTTTGAAGATCCTACTCCTAGTGACGTTTACGTCGATTTCGATGCTCTTATGAGGGAAGATTTTAAATTTGAGGAGGTGCCCCCGTTCGGGCAGTACTGCGCCCGAAGTTAGTCCGACTTTGCCTTTGATGGCCGCCCGATCCGGTTCATGACGACGCTTTAGGCCTTCCCCTGACACACACTACATATCTCAATAGGATTACACTCACTTTCTTACATTCTTTTCATGTTTGTTTTCTGCTTCTAAAACCTTTTATTTATGCTTCGTGCCACGTATAACTAGAGGACGTGGCCTCTATCATGACTTCGAGGAATTTACTGACTTCCAACGCTGGTCCAAGCGTTCCTTCGGTCGTGTTCGTCGATGGAAATTTATCGGATTAGAAAACCGTCGAACAAATTTGTAATAAAAATTAACCATAAGCGCACAGCGTACAATGTTAGTACGTGGCAAGTACGGGTCGATCCGTAGGGAATTGTTAAATTTAAATTTCCTATTCAATCAAATTAACCAAAGATTTGATGGCGTTAAGCTAAAAATGTAAGAAACTAACAAAAAGATAGTGATAAAAATATGAGAGTAGAAAGACAATTTAGAGATAAATTCACTCTCTAGATCACATAGTTCAACAAAAATGAAATTATGATCTCTTTTTTTGGGTCATTAGTGAATTTAAATGATGTGTTTATCATAAGTATGGCTTATTTGTGCTATTAATTAGCTCAACATAAGCCATCAAACTATAACACACCCTATAAACCACTTACTAACTCTCATGAAAATGACAACAAATTTGAAAATGAAACCTATTTTAAGTATGGCCTATTAACTATTAATTAGAAATATAGACCATCAAATTTTAATTTCAACATTCACTTCAGTACCATCATCATATGTAGATGAAGAGGTAATTATTGTTTGTGATTGTTTAAGCATAGCCTATTTGGTGTCAACAATATAGGCTATCAAATTCAAAGCAAAAACAACAAGTTAAACCACTTCAAGCATTGTCATTAAGCACAAAAAAGAGAACAATAATTATCAAAATGTTGAAGCTACATAATCAGAGAGCTTCATTACCCCTAAATTGAAAGGGTTTAGCCTTCCATTTGTATTATCATATCAACACTTGTAGCTTGCAACATGAAATAAAACAAGAGGAAAAAAAGAGCAAAATGAAAAGAAAAGCTAAGTAAAAAGAAGTAAACACTAATCTACTTGCATGAATAATAAACTGCACTACTAACATAAGAAAAGAAGCATGTAAATGAAAATAACACAAATTAACATTGCATAAAAAAAAGGAAAATTACATGAAATAAAAATGGCTAAGCAGCCATGAAAAGAGAAAGAGAGCTTTCTTTTATTTTTTATCCTAAACTAAACTAAAGAGAAGAGCCTAAAGGAAGAGCTATAGGAAGAGGGTTACATGAAACATAAGGGGTATTTATACATGTATGAAACCCTAATCCATTTTTTTGGGAATGCCCAAAATACTCTCTTAGGAAGTGTGGAGGACAAGTAATCATTAGCATCAAATAATCATCATTTAAGTGTGCATGAAGTTTTAAACTCTGTTAGCATGTGCATTAGTCTCTAATTTGTACATTAAGATAGGTGGGTAGGTAGGGTCCTCCATGGTCATGTCTTTGAATTATTTCCATCTTCATTCCTTTGTATCTTCTTTGTGCACGCATATATCTTCATGAAACCACTTGTATATGAAGCCAAATTCCTACAAAATAATATAGAAATTTCCAATTAAATTTTCTCAAATTAATATATGCACAAAAATGTCCATTTTGCCCCTATATGAAGATGAATATATGACAATTTGAAAATAATTTGAATTTTGGTTTAAACATGTTAAAATACCCGATATGATCATTTATTTAATTTAATAGATTAAATATGGTGGTAAAAATATGCACATTTACGTGCACATCAGACTAACCCTGAGAAATGGAGGAGGAGTATAGAAGAAGGAAGGAACTAGAGGCCAAAGCCCATCACCAAGACAAACGAGAGCGGAGCCGGTTATACAAAAGCAGGTGCGAGAAGAGGAGAACTTTTGATGAGAGGGAGGAGCCATCGAAGAAGTCAAAGTTCGATCACCGTTCCCATTCTTTAGAGCAGCAAGATTTTGCTACAACACACTCTTCAACGGGCCAAGAAATCCTCGTTACTTCTGCCTCTGTTCTGCCTTCAACCTACATCCCGCCATCTTCTACTGTTTTTGCCTCTAGTGCTTCACGTCCCCACCATAGACCTGCCTATATTCTTTCGTCGGGTCCTCCCAAGCTTGAGGCAGCGCTCCCCAGATGATTCTTCAGGGGAGTTAAGTTTGATCGTAATCTACACCCGGTTCACAAAGATTCGTATAAGCCATACCTTCAGGCTATTCAAAACGATTTAGAGCAGGCCGAAGGGTGGGAGAAATTGTGTAAACAACTGGCGGATACGAATCGTAATAATTATCAGGAGATCCTTTCTTTTGAGTCAAAGAAGGATGACTTTGAGAGGGCATTAGCAGATCGTGATGCCAAGATCAAACGGTTGGAGGAGGAGAAGGAAGCGGCGCTTCGAGAAAGTAAAAAAGAATGTCAGCCTGCTGAAGGAAGTAAAAGAGGCACAAGCGAGAATCGAGATCATCTATAGGGACGAAACTAAGAAGACTCACACGGAGGAGGCCAAGTTAAAATAGGAGGTGGCAGCTTGCAAGACTTTAATTGAGACCCAAAGGAAAACCATTTCCGATCATGATCTTAACGTGGATGGGCATAATAATACAATCTCCGATCAGGCGGAGACAATCTCCCAGCTGCAGGATCAAGTTGCGCAGCTCAGTAATGATAAGTCCTGCGTCGAAGTCGAGAATTCCGCCGTTAGAACAAATTACCTGGAGCTTCAAAATGCTTTTGAAAGAAAGATGGAAAAGCAAGACACGACAATCTTGAATTTCTATGTTAACTCCCTATTGCACCAGGGGAGTCTCAGCCACTTGGGCCCGAAATTCCCCCGCACTATTGCTTTGGTTTGGGAAGAAATCTTGTTCCGCTTTTCTGACAGCGGTAAGGCCTATACCAAGCGAGAGTTGGAGGACGCCTACCTTAATGAAGAATCAAAGAAGGCGTTGCTCGAGGGCCAGGAAATTCTATGAGTCGAAAGAGAGAAATAAGCCACTGACGTTGCCCTGACAGCTGCCGCCGAAGCGCTCACTAAGCCTTTTATTTTTGGCAATGGTGAACCATTAGAGCATCCCCACAACCCGCCAAAAAGTTCAGGGCTTAAGACTTTTCCTCAGGTAGTGGAACTGTCGAAAGAAGGTGAAGACGGTGAGTATGAAGTCAACATTCTTGACCATTCCTCCGGTGCAGGTAATGTTCTTGTTTCCTCCGAGTTCAGGAGCTTCCACTTACGTCGTTAGAGCAGGAATAATTTAATGCTTTCATTTTTGATCTTATAGGTCCATCTACCTTATATGTCGATCTACCAGCTTCCTCTACGCCCGGTCCTGCTGCTATTTCCACTGCTTCCGTGCTTGTTTCCATACCTGCTCCGGTCGCCGTATCCGTGTCTTGCTCGTGGTCGGGGCCGGAGTCCGAGAAGATTGCCACACTTCACGGCTTGGATGACCCTTCAGTATCTTTGGAAGGTGACATAACGATGGCTGACGTTCGGCAGTAAGAAGTTCAAATTGAGCAGCCTCGCGAGACTCAGTAGGAATTGATCACTGTCAAAAAGGAGAAGGTCGAAGCGATCAAGGCCTTGAAGAGCTCCTGTAAGTCTCGGAAGCGTAAAGCAAAAGGCGAATAATCTGAGAAGGTTGCCGAGCAGGAGGAGGATGTCAGCACTAAAGATATAGTTGACATTACTGGTAGCGACACTACTCCCGAGGCAAGGCAGAAACTTTGAATGCACGGCGAGAGATAGAGCGGTGGAAAGAAGCATTGAGGAGTTTGGGTGGCGATCGATCTTATTTTGGTTCTTTTTGAGTCATTTTGTTAAAGTGCAAAGTCTGCACTTAGTATTTTTGTTGTGGAGTCTGTATTTTCTTTTTGTTAGCCAGTGTTATGTGGGTACGACCACCACGTTTTGACCCTATATAAAAGACAATTATAAGTAATACATTGTTGATATTTTGACTGTACTCTTACTTGTCCCTTCATATGTGTTCTGTGCACTTGTGCCTGTTTTGTTTACACTTATCCAGTTCTGTGATTACTGCAAAAATTCTTCGTTTGAAGTAAAAGAACTTGTGAAATTATCATTTCTGAGTATTTTTATTCAAGTACTAGTGTAGAACTTGTGAAATTATTGTTTCTGAGTATTTTTATTTAAGTACCGGTGTATAGGGCTGTCAATTTCTAGCACGACCCGAAGATTACACGGAAAATAGCAGGTTAACCCGACCCGGTTAAGTGGGCGGGTCATCTCGGGTCAACCCAAATTTGATCCGTTTATAAACGGGTGGGTTTTTGGTTGACCCGTGAACCTGAATTTGACCCGTTTATAACCCATTTATACTTATATGGGTTGACCCGACCCGATTATAACCCAACCCGACGCGTGAACCCGAATTTGACCCATTTATAACCCATTTACAACCCGTTTATTACCCATTTATACATTATACGGGTTGTCCCGACCAGTTTACGACCAGACCCAGTTAAATCGGGTTACACGGGTCAGGTCGGGTCAACCTATTTATAATTGGGTCGGGTTGAGCTATTTCTGACCCGTTTAATAAACGGGTTGACCCGACCCATTTAAAATCAACCTAAACCCGACCCGACCTGAGCCATTGACAACCCTACCAGTGTATGCCCCAGTTTACAGGGCTGTTTACTTCAAATGACCGGTAACTCATAGTTTTAGATAATTTTCATATTAAACTTAAACTTCGGCCCAGTCACAACTTGATTTTTCTTCTTTCATAAGTTTTGCAACTTTAGCATGTGGTCCAAGTTTTTTGTGATATTCTGGTAAGCAAGGTTATCAAAATGGGATTCCATTTGTAAATCATAAAGTTCAAATTTTAAATTAAAATGGGATTTAAATCATAAATCGTAGATTTAAAAGATCCATGTTTTAAGAATTGTAGACACTTTAAAAGTGGTCATGATGTAAGAACCTTACATATAAAACTTAAATTTTATTTTTTTATTTTTTTATTTTGTCTAGAAAACAATAGAATTAGAATTGTGGATGATAAACATATTGAATATATAAGTATATATTGAATGATTTTTCTCAACTGCAGTTTTAAGTGGGTTTTGATCGGAATATGTAAATCGAGTTGGAATAGGAGAGGTTCGATCCAAAACGGGATTTAAATCGTAAGATTTTAAGATTTTTGATAAAAGTGCTGGTAAGTGCGCATTGTATGCATGCTTGAGACATGGACATCACATGAGTTAACTAAGAGCCGCTACACATTGTTAACGTTAAGGTTACATTTAATCATCGAGTGTCGGCAGTTGAAACTTTTTTGTTGATTTGTAGCATTTTGATTTTGCTGGAGTTGTGCCCATTATTCCCAATAATGCAAGTGGTGGGTGCTAGTTATGGGATGTGTGGTTGTCGAGATCGACATGACCCATCGATTCGGAACGGTTTTGATACTCCTCAACGCTGCCTATCTTCGGGCAATGTGAGAAGTTTACGCTTTAGGAGCGTAATTATGTGGCGACGTTCCTCGTCATTGCCTATCTCTGAGCAACGTGAGGAGTTTACATTGAGGAGTTGGTGCGCGGCTTTTGATATTCCTCGGTGTTGCCAATCTTCGGGGAACTTGAGGGGATTGAGTTTTAGAAGTTAGTGTGCGGCTTATGAAATGTTTGGCTTTTGGTACTCCTCGATGTTGCCTATCTTCGGGCAATGTGGGGAGTGTAATTTTTAAAGAGTCAGCGCACAACTTATAGGGTGCACGGCTTTTCGTACTCCTCGGTGTTGCCAATCTTCGAGCAACGTGAGGAGTGTAAGTTTTTTAAGAGTTAGTGCACAGCTTATGGGCTGCGTGGCTTTTGGTACTCTTTGGTGTTGCCTATCTTCGAGCAACGTGAGGAGTGTATGTTTTAGAAGTTAGTGTGCGGCTTATGAAATGCATGGCTTTTGGTACTCCTCAGTATTGCCTTTCTTCGGGCAACGTTAGGAGTGTAAGTTTTAGCCTTCTCGATGTTACCGGAGCAACACCGGTTTTTAGAAAGCAAAGATCGGGTTCCGCCGATCTAACGGTTTGAGTCGACTTGCTTCCATCAACCCGGCGGTTAGTTATTATGAACACGATTTTGTGGTTTCAAAAAGCGAGTCAAATTTTATTAAGGAAAGTAGGGCAATTTTTTGCCTATTTACAATGCTCCCAACATCCCGGGATTGCATATTTGCTAAAAAATAGAGAGTGCATAAGACAGTTTTCAGATGAAGTAATGGCGGAGTGATTTGCTATTCCATGCCCTAGGAACTTGAGTTCCATCGATGGTTGTTAGCTTGAAAGTTCCATCCCTTAGCTTTTGATTGACGACATATGGTCCTTCCCAGTTCGGTCCGAAGGTCCCCGGGATGGGGTAGACCCGCTTGAGTACGTGATCTCCCACTTCAAAGGTTTGGTTATGAACTTTGGAGTCAAAATATCACGCGACCCTTTTTGGTGGGTAGCGGTCCTCAACTCGGCTTCTTCCCTTCTTTCATTGATTGTATCTAGTGATTCGAGTAGGAGCTGCTCATTCTGCTTTTGACTGAAATTTTGCCTTCGGTGCGATATGACTTCTAATTCAACGGGAATCATTGCTTCTGAGCCATATGCCAGGTTGAATGGAGTGTGGCCGATTGCTGCTTTGTGAGTGGTTCTGTAAGCCCATAGTGCGATGGAAGTTCGTCAACCCAATTTCCTTTAGCTTTAGTTAGTCGCTTCTTGATGGTTGACTTGATGATCCTGTTTATTACTTCCACCTGCCTGTTTGCTTGCAGATGAGCCACCATAGAAAAGCTCTTTTCAATTAGGAAGCGTTTGCAAAAGTCTTTGAACTCAGTGCTTTCGAATTGAGTTCCATTGTCAATGATGATTTTTTGCGGCACACCAAACCTGCAAATAACGTTTTTAGTAACAAAATTAATGACTTTTTTGTGGTTATGGTGGCCAGCGGTTCCGCCTCCGCCCATTTTGTGAAATAATCAACAACAACTATAACATATTTGGCCCTTCCTTTTGCTATTGGCAGGACATCAATCAAGTCGATTCCCTATATGGAAAATGACCATGGGCTGACCATCTACGTTAGCTCTGTTGAAGGAGTTCTTTTAATTTTGCTGAACTTTTGGAAGCAGTCGCATCTTCTGGCGTAGTCTGCAACATCGCATTTTATTGTTGGCCAGAAGTATCCATACCGGAGGACTTTCTTCGCAAGGGTCTGCCCTCCAGTGTGGTCTCCGTATTTTT
The DNA here is from genome assembly GCA_030737815.1 of Allium fistulosum. Lineage (NCBI taxonomy): Eukaryota > Viridiplantae > Streptophyta > Magnoliopsida > Asparagales > Amaryllidaceae > Allium > Allium fistulosum. The sequence goes on along the minus strand of CM060902.1, from coordinate 787,977,252 downwards.
CTTCGTATACTTCCTTTAGGATTTGTCAGGCTTCACAATTGGATACACACCTAAGGAGGGTGGTCAAGAATCCCCTTCGGTAGTGTATTACATCTTGTACCATGAATCGTAATGCCTTGCAGAGTAGCTTTTTCCATTGATTCCGGTCGGTGGAAGAGTCCCTACAAGTATATATTCCTGTATCGGTGTTATCCACGTCTTCGGCTCGATGGTGATCTCAAAGATCCAGTCAACATCCATTTCATCTATGCTCGGGGTGGTTAGAGTTTCGACTAGCCCTAATGATTGAACTTATCCAAAGCTTGCTAATTTAGCCAAATAGTCCGCCTTGGTGTTTTGCTCCCGTGGAATGTGGGTTATGGTATAATGTTCTATGTCGCTTAGCGGTCCTTGCACTTTAGACAGGTACGGGGCAAGATTTTCTCCTCGAGCCTTGTATACCCCTTTTACTTGACAAACGACTAACTGGGATTCGCTGTAGATGTAAACGGATTTTATTTTAAGCTCTTTCACAACTTTTAATCCTACAATCAGTGCTCCATATTCCACTTCGTTAATTGTCATAGGGAATTCCAAGCGCAAGGCATAGCAAATGGGTTGTCCTTCAAGGATTTCAAGCACTACCTCTACCCCTGAACAAAGATTGTTGGATGCGCCATCAACAAAGAGTTTCCATTGCATTTCCACTTCCAGTGGTGTTTCTTCTTCGTCATCCCATACAGTAAACTCGGCGATGAAGTTTGCTACTGCTTGCCCATTGATGGCCTTCCTAGGGTGGTATGTGATATCGTATTGACTCAGTTCTATGTTCCACTTGAGAAGCCATCCGGAAGCTTCTGGTTGATACAACACTTGCTTCAGGGGATGATCAGTTAATACTTTGACTGGATGAGCCTGAAAGTATGGTCGCAACCCCTAGATGCGATCAAGAGGCAATACGCTAGTTTTTCCAGTTTTGGATAGTTTCTCTCGGCTCTAGTGAATCACTTGCTAATGTAATACACAGGCCACTGGATTCTCGCTTCTTCCCACACAAGAGTGGTGCTCAATGCATGTGGTGAGACCGCTAAGTAGATGAATAGGTATTCTCCATCTTCCGGTTTAGATAGGATTGACGGAGCTTCCATGTGTCGTAGCAATTCCTCGAATGCTGTCTGACATGCCTCACTCCATTTGAAGTTTTTCTTTCCTTTCTTCAATGCATCGAAGAATGGTATGCACTTGTTGATTGCTTTTGGGATAAATTGGCTCGGTGCTGCGACCTTTCCATTCAGGTTTTGAAGTTCCTTCTTATTCTTTGGGGCTTGGACTTCTTGTAGTGCCATTATCTGTTTTGGATTCACTTCGATGCCCCTGGCACTTACTATAAACCCCAAGAATTTCCTAGAGGCTACTCCGAAGTGACATTGAGTGGGTTGAGTTTCATTCCTTACTTTTAGAGTATTTCGAACATTTCAGCAAAATTTTCTAGACGGTTGGCAGCTATTCCATATTTGACTAACATGTCATCCACGTAAACTTCCATAGTCTTTCTGATATGGCATTTGAACATGATATTCACTAACCTTTGGTATGTTGCCTCGGTATTCTTCAAACCGAACGACATTACTCTGTAGCAGTACAGCCCCAGATCGGTGATGAAGCTGGTGTTCTCTTGATCTGGCTCATGCATCAGTATCTGGTTGTAGCCCAAGTATGCATCCATAAATGACAGCAATTCATGTCCCACTGTCCCATCCACAAGCTGATCGATTCTGGGCGGGGGAAACTATCTTTCGAGCAAGCTTTGTTTAGGTCCGAAAAGTCAATACAAGTTTGCCATTTTTCGGTGGACCTTTTGACTAATATTGGATTACATACCCATTCAGGGTAAGTTGCATCCCGGATGAAACCGTTGGCCATTATTTTATCTACCTCCTCTCTCAATGCCTTGGACTGTTCAAGGCCTAAGTTGCGCCTTTTTTTCTTTACTGGTGTGAATCTGAGGTCAATATTGAACACGTGGCAAGCAATTTTAGGTGATACCCCACACATATCAGAGTGTGTCCAAGCAAATACGTCCAAGTTGGTGCAGAGAAACTGAGTTAGTTCTGATTACATCTTGTTTCCAAGGTGCAATCCAATTTTTAAGACTCGAGTTGGGTCGTCAATATTGACTGGGACATACACCATCAATTCTGTCAGTGCTGCTCGATCCTCCCCTGAACTCTTCTTTCTAGGGCCAAAGCCTTGTCTAATCAGCTATGGTTCCCGAGCCAGGGGTGGCTCTGTAATTGCTATTCGGTGGGCTTACGAATGTGGAGAGTTCTCCTCATATCCTTTCCTTTTTCCTTTCTTATTGACTCACGTAATTCTGCGATATAGCATTCTCTAGCGGCACATTGGTCTCCTTTTACAACCCCGATTCTGTTCGCTATAGGGAACTTCATTGTAAGGCACCATTACGCCAAAGCTATTCCAAAGTTTGCTAATGGGGGTCGTCCCAAGAAGGCATTATACACAGACATTTCATCCACGATCACAAAATTCTGAATGAGGGTGACCCTTCGCTCACCCTCTCCAAGTTCCACAGGCAGGTCAGTTGTTCCCACCGATTGTTTGGGTTCGCCGGTAAACCTCTGAATCTTTGTTTGGCATGCAGATATGCTTTTCATGCCAATCTTCATCTGATCAAGAGTATGTTTGAAAAGTATATTAACAAAATTGCCACTATCGACCAACACTCGGCCAACCACAGTAGGTCCGATTCCTACCATCACCATCATCTGATTGAGGGTCGAAGCTTCTATCCCTTTGGTGTCCCGATTTTAGATTACTATATCGTCACTCAAAACTTTCTGCAACTTGGCTGGAGTTTCATCTTCTATAGCTAACCATGATTCCTTTGGAGCATGCTTTAATGAACTTGCATATAGCTCCATCTCTCCCCAACTTCTCTGCACGGGGTGCGTTCCCCCAGATATTGTTCCAATAATAAGCCTTTGGTCGGTTTGTTTCGACCCTTCTTCACTAGTTCCAGCTTGATCCCTTTGTTCTCTAGGAGGCTGAGGAGCCACAGGTTGATTGGGGTTTTGTGGCTTTCTCATGTATTGCTGGAGTTTATTGTCCCAGATCAACTCTTTAATGAGATTCTTTAGGTGGCGACATTCATTTGTATTATAGCCGTGTGTCTCATGGAAGCGGCAGAATTTCCCTGAGCGCTTTTGCTATTCAGTTGCTTCCTTCCTGGGGGGATTTTTGTATCCTTCAGCCCCTTGTGTTGTGAGAAAAATATTTTTTGGGGTGTTGTTTATGGGGAGTGTAGCCTTTGGGCCTAAACCCTTTAAGCCTTTTATTGTTGCCATTACCATTCTTCTTATTGGAGTTTTAATTTTTCCTCTTTGGATTTCCATCTTTTCCTATGATTCCTTCTGTAGTCCCAGAAGCGTGCACATTCTGATTCATTGCTACATCACTCTACCCGATGTTCATTGGTTGCACACTAGTAGACTTCCTTTTTGGTTCCTACACTTCCTCCAACCTTAAGTACTAACTTGCTTTACAATTGAAGTCTTTCCTTGTGGTAGGTTACTTCATCTTGATCCACTTTCCAAATTTAGATTCCAGATGAATGGCAAGGACTAATGCCATAAAAACCATGTCTTCGTTGGGGTTGCTTACTTCCGTCGCTGCGGTGTTAAACCTGTTCATGAAAATTTCAACGATTCGTTGTGTCATTGGAACAATCAAGATAGGGACATGACATCTTTTGGTTGCATAGTATGGAATCTTAACAGATCAAGGAATCTTGTCACCAGTTGGTCAAAAGTATAGATAGACCTCGGCGAAAGCCTAGTGAACCACATTGATGCAACTCCTTTGAGAAAGATGGGAAAACACCTGCATCTAACAGCTTCAAAGGCATTAGCTCCATCCATGTACCAACTGTACTTGTACAAGTGAGATTTTGGGTCCTTTGTCCCGTCATAGGATGGAATAGTCGGCATTGTGAATTTTTTATAGATATTTCTCATTCAGGATTTCATCGGTAATGGGAGTCCGACTTGGTGCAAATCCCCATTCATCATCTCTTCTATTTTTATTCTCATCCATTAATCATTTGACCATATCCGCTATGTATGCCTCTAATGTCCGGTAATCCTAAGGATGGAAATCAGTCACTACGCTAAGTGTTTGGCTTTGCAATCGGTCTTGGTGAGTGGGCTAAAACCTAGGCTCTTCTATCTTTGGGAGAGCCACTCCCGCAGGGTTCCGTTGGCCTGCGGTTGCCTAACTGGAGCAGTTTGAGCATTCCTAACATTGTTGAATGCATTGACATTTTCTTCCAACTTGTTGTCTTGCTCTCCATCCTCTGAGCCAGAGAGGTCCATAGCTATATCTTCCAATGGGGTCTTTGCCCCTTGATTCAAGTTCATAACTATTTGTCTTGTGGCGAATGTGGTACTTGCATTTCCTTTCATGTTAAGTCCTGTTGTCACTCTTTTTTGTGGTTGTTTTCTATTTCTTCTATTTAGGCCAGATACGGAGGAATTTTCTTGTTCTATAGCAGCCGCGGGTTCAGGCATAGATCTCGGAGCAGGATTTGACTGTAGGGTTAGGAGAGCATTAAGTTTATCCATCAAATCCTTCTGGCCACTTTTCATTTTCTGGTTGATCTCATCAACCATCTTATTCAGCTCATCTCTAGTAATGACTTCGTGCTGACTGAAGGATGCCAGCGCCTGATTTCTTAAGATAGCACCATTTACTTCAAATTATTAAGGATTAACATCTTCTCCAACTATTATGCCCCTATGGATCTTCCAGAGGCAGTTCTTCTTCCAGGAGCCATTGATTCCAAGCAGCGAATTTTTCAAGCAAAGATTGAGGATCTAACTTTTGGACCTATGGGATCCAACGTAGATAGCTAGATCTAAACCTTGAGTTTAATTCTCTGTGAAAGCACCAAAATGTTAACCCAAAAAATGGATCAACACCCTGGTTTGAGTATAAAAGCACTAGCCCTATTCTCACAGAGCAATAATATAAACAGTAAATGTAGAAAAAGATAGAAAAAGAGACAAGAGATTTTTATAGTGGTTTGGATGTTACTAAAGCCTACGTCCACTTTATAGTTTTATTATAGACTGATCGCTGTTACAAGAAGTGTTTGATTACAAGTTTCTTGATTGTCCTTAGCTAGATTGGATCTCTAAGGTTAGAGTCCACTAGAGAGTCACAGTGAACCCCTTTGAAGATTGTTGTAAGGGAGGTAGAGAGTGAAGAAAGTTTCCAATAGAGCTTCAGCAACCAGTCCCGAGAAGATCCAGTTTATGTTGTAGGTGGGATGGTATTTATAGAGATCAGAGAGCTTCTGAGCTAGGCCTGTTTACTGTCTGCTTACAGATGGACATAGGAAGAGGCAATGACCCTTGGCTCACGACCCGAACCAAAACCATGGATCGCTAGCGATGCATGGTCTATGGATCGCTAGCGATCCATAGAGTTAGTTCGCGAGCAAGCCAATTGCTTAGTTCCCTTCTCCCCTTCTTCGTTTAGTTAGCTCGCCAAGAGACCGTGAGCAAGTATAAAATGCTGGCGATCCATGGCGTATGGATCGTTGACGATCCATGGCGTATGGATCGCTGACGATCCATATACTTAGCATATTTTTGCTGTTTTCTCCTTATATACCTTAGCAACCCAGAGATGAAGTATGGATCGCTGGCGATCCATAGTGTATGAATCGCTGGAGATCCACGCACTTAAGCTTTTTTCTAGACTTTGGTGTCTAGCATGCTTTTATTGCTTTGCGTCGAGGTCGTCCATGTAGTCTCGTTGGACGTTTCTCTGTTTTGATGATGATTTACTAGCTGATTGTATTTAGCTACTGATTGGACTTAACGGGTGATGGTTCCTTGGCTTAGTCAAACTCAACCGATGCTTTAGTAATATGATTTAGCTCTCTTTAAATTGTTGCTTTAACAGTTCTGGTTGGGTTCCAATCCATTCTAACTTCATCAGGTCGTTCTGTCTTCTCTTAGATCCTAATGGGCTAAAAACCCGGATAACACTATCACTTACCCTAGGGGATCAGTACATATCCTCAATTTTTGTCCCAAACTGGGTGAGATCGATATAGAGTGACAAGGAAGCAATATGAGGCTATAGTTCAAATCTCAAGTTGTTTGGAGTTTGTATGCTCAAGTTATGGCAAATTATTTCACTTAAGAAAGGAATTGGTATAAAAGGGATCGTATAAAAGGGATCGATATAAAAGGGATCGTATAAATGGTATCTGTAGAAGTGATCGGCATATTTCAGCCAAACAAGTGAAACTTAATAGAAAACAATTAATATCTCAAGATCCATAAGTCCAATACATAGGAATTTTTGTGAGCAAGATGTAGGGACCCTAGGGAGCCTACCCTAGGAATCATACCCCAATCAAAGGAGATTGGAGGCTTCTGCCCCTATCCCTCTAGGGGGATCGGCTGAAACCTGAATGCATGTAATACGACTTCAAGAAAAATGCGATATCTCATAAACAATAAGTAGGAATAGCATGAAATTTAGAGGGTAAGTAGATAACATCATGGGGGACCCACCAAAGGCATCACACCCCATTTGGACAAAAAATAAAGGTCGAGGTCGACCCCTATTATGGGCCCCAATGGCCTCAAAATTATTGCATGGCCTCGTCTTGGCTTGGAGGTTCTTTTATCGAAATTTCAGCCCGATCTGTGCATGTCTTCCCCTATAAATACAACAAGCATGGCGTCAGAAAAGGGATCTTTCTTTCTACTGCCAAGGCTCTTCCTTTTTTATTCTTCATTTTTATACTAATGGATTCCAACTAATGCAAGCGTTCTTGTAATCATAATCAAGTGCAAGATCAACAAAAATATGAAGTGGAGGTAGGCCAAGATTGCTGAACCACTATAAAAATTTGTGTCTTCATTTAAGATTTTCGCTCTATTTTAATTTCATTCTTCGTTTAATCTTTACTAGATTCTATTGGGTGTTGATGCCTATTTTTGACGTCAACATTAACCATCCGAACATATTTAACATCATGATAACACATAAATAAACAATCATAAAAGCATATTATAGCATCATGGAATATTAAATAAAAGAGTAAAACTTTTCTTATCTTAAAGCTATCCCTTTCAACCACTATAGCACTTCTTCTTCCAATTTAAAGCTAAGGAGAGCTCGGTTTATGGATGAGAGGATGGAGGAGACGAAAGCCGTTAAAGTAGAGGTGAAGAAGAAGAAGATGGAATGAGAGGTCCTAAATTGTAAAGCCTTAGGGTCTTATTTATAGCCGTAGGAAAATATGGCAAATTGCTAAACTACCATTAGATATTATCAAAATATCTCTTACACCACATCACCTCAACATCAAATCCTTGCCAACATACTCAAGTGCTTGCATTAATGAGATGTAATGTGATAAGACATATTGCAAAAATATCTTAAGCATGGAATGACATGCATTAATGGTGGATTTGATGTTTGCTTTTGGTGAAAAATATCTTAGATATTTTCTATAGCTTTGATTTTACTAATTTTCTATACATATATGTGTATGTATATGTTTGTTTATGCATGTATGTGCATGTACAAACAATGTTGCAAAAGCACGTCGTTGAACTGCCACAGCGCGACGAAATTTGTTATATTTATAAAACAAGTTAGTATGTTTATGAAACTGTTATAAATCAATTATCATAATTGTATAACAATTAAAATGAATTACTAATCATTTAAAACAATTATTTTGAATATTTAAATACCCAAAATACCAGAACTTTCCTTATATGTTCATTTATGAAAATGATGACATCATCGATGACATCGTAAATATTTTTATTTCCAAAAATGGAAAAATATTTTTATTTCTTATTTTTGTTTAAATAGTTAAATAATTGTATGTAAAAAAATCATGCGCAACTTTTGATGGTTAAAAAGCTATTTGTTGACAAAATGATTTTTGATCATATTATCGATATTTTTTCAAAGAATGTAATTTTGTAAACATTTTCCCAAAACAAAATCACCATTATTATTTATCACATTAAACATGATTATTTATATTTAATAAACCTATATTCGAATATTTAAAATTGATTGAATATTCCAAATCAAAGTGATAAACTTACGGGTCATGATTCTGCACTGCCATGGCTATTGCATTGAATTCGGTCAAATAACTTCGTAAGGTCTCACCTACCTTCATGCTAGAAAACATCATTACATTTCTTGGTCTAACAACATAAAACATAAATTGATTCATGAACTTTTCAATTAGCTCAGCCCATGTGCTGATGGATCCCTTCTCCAATTGGGGAAACCACATGGGTGTTAAATCAGTTAAAAACAACGGAAAGCACCATCTCATAACTTCTTCCAAAAAACCCAACACTCCCATATGCTGGATATACCTAATCAAATGAACCGTTGGATCCATCCTTCTATCATACGACTCCAAGGTTGGTAAATTGAAATCCACTGGATTCCTAGCATTGTAGATGTTTAGAGTGAAAGAGTTTTTGTTTACACTTTCCAAACTCTATTTGGGAGTTCCACCCCTAAGCGCATGTCTTACCATATCAACAATCTCGTCCTTATTGTTCAACTAGAATCTTTAGGGCTCCACGTGCCTTTGATTTAAAGTTTCTTCCTACTCCCCATTCCTATAAGGATCATATAGTTCTAACCCTTATGGCTGTATGTTCTCATTCTAATTTCTGTTTTATGTCTCTATATCATCTCTCTTACGCACTCCATCTTGTACAATATCCAAATCCACCATGCCCCATGATAGTAAGGATTAGTACCAAGTTGTCTAGGTAAGTCGATACTGATTTGTAGCATCTCCGGGGGAAGGGAGAGGGGTTGGTCTAACTTGTCATGCTCCATTTCCTAGTGCATTTGCTCTTCCTTCTGGCCTCCAATTGTGATTCCCAACTTCTCTTGCTACTCTTTGTTGTCCATCCTCTGGAAGAATCCTTTCATCATCTCATCTTCCCGAGGTATTAGTATTTATTCCATCCTTGTCATCATCCTTTCCATCTCTTCTCTAATCACATAGATAAAAGACAAATTCGAACTAGAGGATACCTCCGTCTACCCCTATGCTCCGATTGATTTGGTCCAGAAATGTCTCTTGCAGTAGGACTCTTCATCTTCTTCAATATCAAATCTAAGTTCATTCTCAGTGAAACAACCAAAATTGTTACCTAAAAAATTGGTACAATACTCCGATATCACTTAAAAATGAATTAAACAAATATAAAAATGGAGAAATCAAACAGAAAAGAAAGAAAACACATAATTGTTTTACAATGGTTAGGAAAAATCTCCACCTTACGTCCACTTTATTGTCATTATTGATTGATTCTCTTTGGATTTACAATCAATTTCTAGTTACAATGAGATAGGTATTGGTTTTTCCTAAAACGGTTAAAAGGAAGAAGAACAAGATCCAAGCTCCTTTCTAGTTGGAGATAGCTTGCTATTTATAGAAAAAATCATCCCATAGAATCATAGAATCTAGTTTCAATGATCAAATATCTTTGGATTCAATGTTCTAGCCGTTATAACAAGTCAAAACTCACATCTTCCAAAAGTTAATATAGATTGGTACAAACTTTTTGGACCGGTATTGATCCATATGGATAAGTATCAATCCATATGGTTAATCATATCTTTAGTACTTCTTTAAATTTATGTAAGCCTTCAAGCTTTGGAACTTCAAATCAAATTGGTCAAAGATGAACAATCATGTATGGGTATCAATCCAAATGGATAGGTATCGAGTTCTTATACTTGTCTTTTTATTCAAAGTTGTAGTAAAATCATCTGTAGAGTAGGTGAGACCCATCTTGACCACAAGATGAATCAGTACAGATCCTCATGGATAGGTACGATCTACATGGATAGGTACTAATCCATACGATAGGTGCTGATCCATATGATGGATTGGTAACAGTCGATCCATCTTGCCCCCTACTTAGCCAAATTCTTGTATCTTCAAACTTGATGTTCCTTAAGTCTTTTGATCTATTCTTTCGTCACTCTATTGTCTAGTTCCTCTGATTTAAGTCAATTCCAAAACTATAGAAAATTTGCTGGTAATAGCACGATCTTGATGTTCAACTTGAAGTGTTGGCACATAATTCATTTTGATGTTGGAAGTACATTCAATGTGATTGTTCCTAGAAACCATCTCATCAAAGCTAAGTTATCAATCCACGTTCAACCGAAACTTGATGAAAGGAAAATACTCCTTTTCCATCGTGTTAAAGATTGCTACACTTGAAAATTGTAGACCGACTTGAGAAAGACTCGGGGTGAAGCCTTAGATGACACAGAGCGTCCAGGTGTGAAAAATAGGGGAAACTTGGAGATATGCTCATGAAAACTTGGGGTCAACTTTGGGTCACATTAACCTACCCTCGAGTGCTCATCACAACTCGGTCGTGGCTTAAAAAAGGGGTGATTACCTTAACTTTTGACCGGTGATGGTAGTAAGATGGTGGCAACAAACATGGTAGCACCAAAGCCCAAGGTCGAAAATCCACTTATAAAGAACTCGAGATCTGAAAAAGGAAGGTTCTTGAACAGTTCAATTACAATTTGATGTCATCGACGGTGGAAATATGTTAAGGCAGTGTTAAGAATAGTAGCGGCGTTAACGGCGGAAGTGAAAAGGTCACGATGATAGGACAATTGCAATGACGATCTAAAGCCATGAACCTAGAGAAATGATGTATGCTTGGAAGTAGATTGAAGTGAGTAGAAAATCCGAGGGTTCTGATATACATACATACATACATACACACACACATATACATATATATATATAACATGTTCTAGAGATTATGTCGGTACTGACATGATTATGGTTGATACTGACATGTTTTTTTCATTATTTAAAAGAAGGAGAAACAAAAAAAAGAGAAGTCTGCCTGATTGAAATGTGATGAAGCTTCCAAAAAGTTAAAAGCTCCAACTTTACCGTGAGGAAAAAAAATGATACAATGCCTATTTGAAGTAGTGAACGAATGCACTTGGAATAGGCATATGCTTCAACGATGATGGTTGGTCTGTTAATAACTCTTGTGCAGCTGATGCCATGTTACCTATATCTTGATCCAAAGCATGCTTTGTTTTCATGAAAGCATACTTTGGGGGAAGTGTTATCTAGCATTTGAATTAAATGACTTTTCAGTGAATCCGGACTTCAAGACGACGACGAAATGGATCAAGAACTTAAGGGGTTGCTTAAGATGATGGAACGATGGAGCACAAGGAGTTTGAGCAAATTTGGAGCACATCGAACATGGTTGGTATCGACCACAATCATCTTAGTACCGAGATGATCTTAAAGGGGACCCACTTCTAAATATGTAGTGAACTAGTCCGGTATTTTATAGAAGAAGACAAGTCTCACATAGAACAAATCATGTTGGTACTGACAAAATTTGATGGAAAAACTTTGAAAACTAAGATTGGAACTTGAAGATATGGACAAGTATAAAGAAAAAAGTGTTTTGGCGTCGAGCAAAAGTGATCGGTTTTGACTATATTATGGTTAGTACCGACACAACTAACGTCATGAAAAACGCCCATTCCTCTTTCCTAATCGCATGGATTTGAGTTCTTACCTGGTCTTCCATGATTTGGCGACTTTGTTGGATGATTTTGCCTATAAATACAAGTGTTAGAGCAATGTGAAAAGGACCTTTTTGGCTATCGTTCTTGACTCTCTTCATATATTGTTTTCTAGGACTGAAACCCTGTAATTCATTTCTATTTGTGTCAAACCATCTAAAATAAATTAAAGTGGATATATACAGTGATTTAAGGCCAAACCACTATAAAACTTCTTGTGTATTTGCTATTCTATTTCATTTTTACTATATTTACTCTTGTTTGTGATTGATCTGAGATGTTATGTCAATTATTGACTCTTCATATTTATATATAAGCGCACTAATATAACACAATAATATCATAAATATTATCCAACATCATAAAAATACATATATCACCAATCCATATCATCCAAAATCAAAAATATCTAACCAACGCAAATGTCTACCATCACCATAAATACACATCGCATAAATGCAACCAACACAAGTACACATTTGGAAACATAAATATCCAATAACAAATCTGCACATATAAATACAAATGTCAGACATAAAAAATATCCAATAAATATAAATCATCATCATTAACACTAATACTACTAATTCCCTCGAACACTACCCACCATCACCATCATCATCAAAAGAATTATCATCATTCGAAAACCCTTTCACAAATGCATCGGTAAGCTTACCTAGTTTCTTCTCCAACTTACCGACATGTGACTTCAACCATCAGTTTTCATCTTCTATAGTGGCAATAAATGTTGCACATCTATCTAATGGCAGTCTTTACATTTTAACCAAATTTTCATGTCAATAATAAGTAAATTTTTATTTCAACCATTATATTTATGTATTTAACAACATATATATTTTAACATAAAAAATTGTTTAATTTATTGAATTTTTTATAATTTAACTTAATTATATATTTGTTTAATTTATTGGTGATTCAACTTACATTTGTTTAATTCATTGGGTGGTTTAACAAAATCTACATTTTCACTCGAACAAACTTGTTTAATTTATTAATTTTTTTAATTTAACTTAATGATATATTTATTTAATTTATTAAGCGATTTAACTTATATATTTATTTAATTTATTGGATGATTTAACAAGATCTATATTTTAATTCGAATAATCCTATTTAATTTATTAAAACAATTGACTTAATTTTATATTTGTTTAATATATTAAGTTATTTAACTTGTTTATTTATTTAAATTTATTGGGTGATTTAACAAGGTCAATATTTTAAGTCAAATAAACTTGTTTAATTTATTAAAATGAAATTTATAATTTAACTTAACTAAATATTTGTTTTATTTATTGAGTGAATTAACTTATCTATTTTTACTCAAACTCAATTTATTTTTAAAATGATAATTTTTAACATCTAGTAGAAAATGAAAATTGTGTTAAATAATTATACTAATCATGCATATAAAATACACACACATGTGGTTATTGGGATTTATAACCAATGTATACATACATATACTAAACATACATAAAGATATATGGTTTGGTATACAAATATACTTAATATTTTATGTGTATAAAGAATTTTTAAGCTATTAGCTTCAAAATATTGCCGTAGTTGGGCTAAAGATCTGCCCTTTTGGCGGCAGCTCCGGTGACTCTTGAGCTCCTAAATCCTAACTCGGTATTTTTCCTAATTTGCATTTTACGTATTCGTTAGAATTTAATACACACAAAACACACACACAAATACACACATGAATATTACGTAAATGAATTTTTATGGATAACATACCACAAACTCAGAGCATCATCTATCCAACAATTAGCAATGGACCCATTTGATTACTCAATCTAGTGTGTCCTGCAAAAGACTTGCCAAGATGTAGGCCTCACTATGCTGCTCTTCGTACTGAAATTTAAATTAAGTGCATTATCATATATAAGCCTATTTTAATTTATTTAAAATTTTAAATAAAATTAAGAAATAAATATATACCAAATAGTTACGATGATATGCATATGATTTGGAGCCATCGCTATGCAACGTAGGATTTCTATTCTTGACATCAGCATTATGTTTTGCTATTTTCTTGAACTTATCTATTTCTCAATACTTTGAGAACTTCTCGTATATTTCCTGGGCAAGGGATAGCTATTTTGTGCCACTCCTATATATAGCATACATCCATTTACTTTATTTTTTGGATACTGTGGTCGCCCAAGCCCTCCTCACAAGTTCTTTAGAAATGCCTTCTCTCTAAGGAAATTTCATTTGCAAATGCAAACTGAATATATTATGAACAAAATGACACACATATTTATATAGTTTGTTGTATAATAAAATTATTTTACCATAAATTCTTCAAACATGAATTTCTTTACATCATCAAAAATGTCACTAAATCTTGACTAGAATGTCATGATCCATGTAAGCAAGCCACATCGAATGACATCAGATGTAAGCGCCTCTGGTGAAATCTATCTGTACATATTTAAGTATGTATGCATATTTAATTAGTAAGTTATTGTATATACATGTATATATGTTTGTATTTGTGTGTGTAAGTGTTTATGTATTAATGTTAGTGTGTGTATGATTTCAACTGTAATAGTCAAATAAGTAATTACTCATCCTGATCTTCATTCTCTCTGGAAGACATCAAGTCGGTGGATGGAGGAAGTATCCGTCTTAGATGCACAAGTGGATGCAATAGTAGCATCAATAAAAGCATCAGCGGTCGAAATAAATGGAGACATCGTATGTTTATCAACATCCTTATGCTCTGACAAGTGGGAGCCATCCTGACCTAATGACGAGGAGCCACCATGGCTTTGTCGGCGTCGACCAGACATATCTGTTACAATAACACATATACAGATGTATAAAATATAATAAGGGATATATAACTTGTGCTTTTCAATGATATGTAACTATAGTAGCAATTAAAACTTGTGTTTTACAATGACATGCAATTAGAGTCGTAATTAATAAACTTGTACATTTGCTTGACATGACAAACAGAGAAAAAATGAAATAATGTGCATATATAAAAACAACCTTTTGATACGTTATACATAAGCTACCAATTGTCTGCATCATTATTAATATCGTCATTTATAATATCACCATCATATTCACGTTCATTGACTTCAACATCATCATCAACCTTGACATCTTCATTTAATTCAGCTCCATCAAATACTTCATTGTTAAGTGGTCCTATATCATCGACATCTTCCATTATTTTGAGTATTTCTTTGTCCACTGGATCATTTGGTACAACTGATAATCGATAATGATCATATCCCCATTGAATGACCATTTAGGTTTTGTCTTAATGATAGCCCACCGATTGTCCTTATTGTTCTTCTTGATAGGATAAGACGAATAGTAAACTATGTTGCTTGTGTCTCTTGCTTTAATGGATCATTTCGTTTAAATCGCCTTTTATGGTTCACCTCAACGAGAGGATGATCTTTATGTATGCGACGTACTCCAACATTAGGAGTAGAATCAAACTAATTGCATTTGAATAAAATTGTTTTGAGCTCTAGTATTGCAGAGTAAGCGAGTTCAATTATTTTCTGTAATACTCCATAATAATCGTGTAAATCATGACCTTGTTCATTGCCTTTAACACATACTCCACTTTTATAAGTTGTTTTACTAGCTCCAAACTCCGTTGTGTAACATTTAAAGTCGTTTATGTACATGATTGGGCATCTTTTGTATTTCATCATTAGACCAAATGCAAGAGTTCTATAACAAATATCATTGATTTCGTTATCAACAACCTATTGCATTAAATTAATAATAACATACATAATAATTAAACCTTTTCATGCTGAGTTTATTCAACAATTATATATGCTTACATATTTCTAAAACCAAGCTTCAAATCCTTTACTAGGTTGAACCCTTGGATTTTATTGCTCAAATTGACCGTCAAACAATTGATATTGTTAAGGTAAACAACACGATGATATATAACACAATATTAATAGTAAATAAATAAATATAGTTTTACCTAATAGATTAAATAATTCTTTACAATTAAGAAGCATCATTGTTCTAGCTATGACAAACTATTTAAGTGTCGGAATATTATACCCTTCCATTTACCAGAAGAACGTCCACATTTTTGAAAAATGAAAAGAGAATTTTTAGATGACTCATCCATAGCATCATTATTATGATGACTAGTATTAGAATTCAGCTTAACATGGTCTTTGGAATAATAACTGAAAAGTGTGGATGCTTTTTCAATAATATATGATTGACATATTGAACCTTCAATGCATGTTTTTGTTTCACTTTATTTTCAAGTGACCCAGGTAACTTTATACCAAAAATGTGACGACCCTCCTTTTCGACCCTTGAAGATTGACACTAATACATCCACGGTATTCATGTGCCACAAATTCAAGTGTCGTAAAGGCAGATAATCAGGGGTTTATAAGAAATAAAAGTAGAAAATAGAATAATAACAGAATCTCACAACGTATTAAACAACATAATTATAAATGTGGAAAGTACATATAATCACTCCAAGTGATTCATCGGAGTTACGATAAATACTAATCCAGCCTAGGATATTTATAACTTCATATCCTTATATAGGCTGGTAGATACGAAATACATGATAAAAGATACAACAGAAAGTTGAGAATGGATAACTATAGACGAAGGACCCTCTAGTCTTCCTACTCTGGGCTCCTTCCAAAATGCTCCAAGCTACCTGACTACTTGACTGCTCAAAAAATAGGGCACCCAGAGCTTAAGGGAAATGAAAAATAAACTCGGGGTCAGTCATGTGACTGGTGTGAGAAACTCAAAATACGAATGTTTTAAAAACAAAAGGGTATCTCATAAGACCACGACACACATAAACACGGAACAGGTTTTTACCTTATGATAACTAAAACATTTTTTTTACATGGAAAATATTATTTCTAATGACATTCTTTGAATACATTTGCAAGTAAACTTATGAATCTTAGCCGAAATTATTACCATAATAAATTCCTAACCTAATCATTTAAGGTTCTACAAACAAAACTAAAGGCACTTATTGGAGATTGGATTTCCAACCAAATAGCGAGATATGGGACTACCTCCTATTTAGTGCATTTCTAGAGGATTGCACCTGAGGCCCTTATATTGGTCCTCATGTGAATTAAGACCGGCCTATCTGCAAATCACATGAATAACATCAAGTATTACATCACCCGGCCATTACCGACCTATCTGGCATCCAAGCATACACCATACAATTTAAACCTAATGTTATAGCGGGTAAAATTTTTATCCATCTAAAAAGTGATTTCATACCCTGATTGGTTGCGACCTATTTTAGCCTTAAAGAATCCCCTGTTTCATTATTCCTGGGCATTAGCTTTGAGGTAAAGATTACCTATTTTTAGAACACATTCCACTTTGAATGCCACTTTGCCATTTCACAATCACATAACTGATTTCTACAAACATACAACTCTTGAGCTCATATGTGTCAGGAAAGGATGTTAAGCTAAGAGAAGTTGCCTTCTCCATCACCAAATAGATGATACATTCATAGAGGTCAATCAATATGATCTAGAAAAATGCAACATCAGAAATTCATCCATACAAGTTATCCAGGAATAGGACAAACCGAAGGCACTTTACTACTACATCCTATCGGGAATTGCTCATAGTATTAGTAGCGCATAGTCCTCGTGTTTCGAAGATTTTCAGAATAAAGGGACCACTGCTATTTATCTATCTTGGGAGCTACCCAGAGATTAACGACATGCAGTCCTTTCGAAATGAAGATCCTCTATCTTTCAAAATTTTGGTCTTCAGTATATATCTTCATTTTCAGATGCGTAAATTGGTTCGAAGAGGTTTTTGGATAGGAATTACCAAAATCCGACCTTGGTTCCTTCAAACCAATCATCGATAAAAAGATGGTTTATAAATAGATGATTAATATTCCATTAATTAAAGTCTTTGTATCCAAAATATCTTTTAGAGATTTTGTTTTATCTTTTTGAGAACTATTTCTTTTCAGTATATAGGAATTCATTAAACCTCCTTATGAAAATATACTAAATCATTTTCATAAATTATTTTAGAAAACATTATTGAGAAAAATAGGGTTAAATAGAAATTGTACTACCTTTACTCAATTTTATTTTTCGTATTTAATGGGTACTATGGGCAGAATAATGGTGAAATCACCTTTTAAATTCCATGAATAGTATGAGTTCCCTCCTCGGAATTTAACACCGAGTATAAGAAGATTATTTCTATAGATCCAAGTTGTTTATATTTTGAAAAGTATCTTTAATACTTAACCCGTTTTCGACATTTCAACCTTATCTGTCCCTCGTCTGAGGGAGGCCAAGTGAGCCATGACATTGTTGCTCCTGAACATCTCCTTAGTTTAAGCACCTCAACCAGACCTCACGAATATAAAAATCAGGTGCACTCGTCGGCTTACTAGAGCCAAGATTAAATCATTTGCTTATAACAACTTTTCTTTAAATTAATTTACTTAAACTCTTTTAAATAAATTATAAAACCTTTAAATCATTTTTAAAACACTTTTTTATTTATTTGGAAACATTTATAGAAGTTTGGAAAATAATTGTGAAGTTTGAAATCATATTTTAAAAATGTTATTGAAAAAGTGCTGCAAAAAGTGTTTTAAAAGCTATATTGATTAAAATGACTTTTATATCATTTGGAAATTTATATATATAACTCAAATATATTTTAAAAGACTTATAAGATTATTTCCATATTTTTAAACATTTAAAAATATTAAATTTTAAGAAATTCCCTTTTGGATTCTGAACTGCAAAACCGTGATTATTTTGGAAACTCGTTTTGGACTTATTTGAAAATCTATAAGATGAAAACTTGATTTTGTTTCTTTGATTAAAAAATATGGATATAATTGTCTGGAAAATTCTTACTACGAAGATTCCGAGCTATATTCCACTTTATATGCTCATTTGAATTATATGGCGAGAAATCACGAACTACCATTACGCGAGGTGCCTAGTTTTGACTAGATTTTTCAATTTTCATTTAAAACATGTTGAGACAAATTTAAATGATTATAAAACATTTATAATCATTTTCAAGGGGTTTAATGATTCCATATTTACTTTTATAACTTGATTCGGAAAGTGATTTCCTTGTGTAATATCGACGTGTATTTAACACGACTTGTTAAACAACCATTTTCAACAATCAATACTTGCTGAATAACATATTAATAAGCATCCATGACAATCATGTTAAAATAGAGTTTTCTCACCTTGGAATAAAATGATTAACTAGAAAATGGATTAGCTTCTCTAACTCGAATCATAGCTTACGAACACTCGTCCTGAAGCTCTTATAGGGCTTGACCTTGCTTGTGAAGGAGGGTAGGGGTTCACGATTCTCGTTTGTGAGGGTGGTAGGCTTGGCCAGGTTAACATGGTCGTGGGTTTGAAGAGAAAGCGGAAGGGTCTGAGTGAGTTTTGAAGAGCAATATGTATATATTTATGTACTATATAAACTTAGATAAAATTTGCTATAATTTTCTTTGTATTCTTTTCTTAGATGGAAGCCATTAAAATGTGGAGGAAGCTTTTAGAAAAATGAAGAAGAAGATGAATGGATGAAGTGAAGAAGTGAAGTGGTATTTATAGGCAAATGGAAGAGTGTAAACATCTCCTTCTTACATCACCATACATCACCATGCCACCTCCTTCTACCATCACCATACACCGGCTATCACACCCTAGGTACGGCTGTGGGTCACATCTGTTAGTTCCTGAGATGATGGTTTTGGTGACAACAACCTTAGGATTTGTTATAAAATATAAATACTAATATCTTTGTCTAGATATATATGTATATGCAGGATATATATATATATATACATACATATATATATATATATATGCAGGTACTGAGAATGTAGACTATACAGTATAGAGATTCAAGACCGACGAATTCAAGATTGTAGAAATCAAGACTGAAGACTTATGAGTATCAAGATTTTCAAGAGTTCAAGATATCAAGATAAGTAATAGAGTCTAGATTTATGTTAAAACTTCATAATAGCACTAAAATCTTATTTGGATTTTAATTGTGGAATGGAATCCACCTTCTCGCTTTAATAGTGGGATGGAACCCATTACCTCTTTAGTGGGATGGAACCCACAACCTTCTCTAGTGGAATGGAATCCACGAAATTTTAAAAATGACTTATTTTTAGATTTTTCAAAATATCTTTTTAAAAGACATCTCTCTCTCGGTTTAAATATTCTAGCCTTAATCCAAAAACTATTTTTAATCATATTAATTTCAAAATCATTTCTTGTTTTTAAACTATCTCCTGGTTTTAATGTTTTAGCTTTAATCTCAAAATATTTATATAATTTAGTTTTTACTACTCTCATATTTCATAAGGTCACTATCCAAAGGTTTTTATAATCATAAAGTATATTCAAAATAGTTTACAAAGTTCTAAGATTGTTTCGACGAAGTTTAGAAAGAAATTCTCTTTTAAAATAAAAATCAATTTTCAAAAATTACTAGGGGATGTCGACATGCCTATACCCCCAATGTCGACATGGTAGCCATAGATTTTAAAATTCGAATTTTCAAAAGAAGTGTATGTTCATCATAACCTTTCACGAATGGACATGACCGTTATTCTCCTATATATACCAGTTGTTTTCAACGAATTTTTAAGTTAGTTTTTCTTCATTTCTTCGCTCCTTCTTCTCCACTCAAATATTCTCTTATATTTCAAATGCTTTAACAAAATTCTGCCGAAATCCTAAGTGGATCAAACTCGATCGTCTCTTTGATTCTCTGCCACTCTCTCTCAAAGATCTCGGTGCTATTCAGAGTTATAGGATTATTTGTAATCAAAGATCGAAAGATCGAGTGTATCGAGTCTCTCTTTATCAAAGTGTGATTGAAAACGGTGTGATTGTGGCCCGTAAATCAATTGGGTGTGATTGTAGCCCGTAAATCAATTAGGTGATCTTGTAGCCTGGTTAAATCAAGAGAGTTTGCCCTGGACTCGGAGACAGGAGGGTGTATCTCGTGGCCTTGAAATCGAGGTTGTAATATCGACATTATATTTGAAAATAAATCTACATAAGAAATTGCATGGGACTGGATGTAGGGTAAATCCGAACTAGTATAAAATTCTGGTGTGTTCTTTCCTTTACTGCTTTTATTTACTATTTGGATCTGTGTCTAATTATGTGATTGTCTCTGTGTTTGTGAATTGCATCTGTTTGGGTTTAATTTGAAAAGATTTCAAAATGATTCATAAACTTAATTAAACACTATTCACCCCCCTCTAGTGTTAATTCTTCCTTAAGATCCGTAATCCGCATTTCCTACAACATCATATAGGGGCAAGACCATGTGCCTCTTTGATTTGATGTTTGATGGTGACATTATGTGATAATTAGCTTAGATTCTTACTCCACCACCACATGCTCCACCTCCTTTCATCATTACCCTATGCATGGCTACCTCCTTCCACCACCACCTTAGCTCGGCCATGTCACCTTCATCACCTCTTAGCTCGGCTATGTCACATCAAGGCATGTGCTTGTACTGATATAATGTTTGATGGTAAGGGTTGGTTGCTTAAGTAAGAAGGAGTTGTTTATATGTTTATATATTTAGGATATGTGTATATATGTGTCAATATAAGTGTTCATGTACATATGTGCACGTTTTCTTGGATGGGTAGTGCATATGTTCATTTTGATGTCACATGGAATTCACAACTTTATATAACTTATATACATTGAATAGTTATGAGTTTCGATTTCGATTTCCGGTCATATTTTCACTTCTTATTTACTATACATATATTTGTAAACAATGTTTGAAACTAATATTTCTATTTTTTATTATTTAGTCATTTAAACTAAAATTTTAAATTCAATCATATTTTTATAAATAATGAATTTACAGGTCATTACAACAAATTTATCAATTATAAGTTCACCATGTTGATTTTGAGAAGGATATAGAATTCCTACTTGTATTTTACTTACCTCTTAAAAGGGTAGATCCATCTGTATTGCATAGGTCCTCACATTAAAGCTTCAGTTGATAGATGTTTGGGTAGATGTCTAGAAGGAAATATTTTATCCAATTTATCCAATAATTTGGATATATTTGGTTCCAATTTTTTAAAATTACTTTTATTACCTGTGGTTCAACACAACTCTTTATAAAATAAACTAACCTCGGAATAGGCATCCACACCTTCGATGACAATAGATCCTTAAATACTATTGGGAAAAAGTCTCTAAAAATACATGACAACTGTAACTCTTTATACTTAACAGTTAAAGATCCTTCATATCAACATTTTTTTCATGTTAGAAGTAATTCCATCTGAAAACCTCAAATTTTGAACACACTATAATTGTTTTTGTTGACCCTTATTTTCCAACTCTTGACATGCAAGTCATTTGAAATTTGTTTGCTATCAATTTTTAACTCAGGATAATTACGTTATAACAAGATATCCTTTCTTGACTTCAAATCATCTTTTATTTTCCTTTCACGTTCGTTGCCATGTTAAAGCGAACACATTTTTCTCTTTAAGCATTACATTTATACCATGTGAAAGTTATGGTAACCCCCAAAATATATTCTGTTTACACTAATTGTGATACTCTCCTTTATTAGGAATTTTGGGCTCGTTTTGCAATCTTGTGTATTTTAGGATAATCTTACATGAGCTCGCACACTTCTTCGCTACTCAAAATGTAAGGCGGCTCTAAAGTAATAGTAATATTTCGTATTTAGTTTTCTAATCAAATCTAAAATGATTATTTACATGCAAAAATGAATGTTGATCCCACCAACATGGTCTGCCTCTACTTTTAAGTCGAAATGATTATGTCCAATCTATGCAACCAGGATAAATGGATTTTCCAAGTACTCATCCAAAAAACATCTCATATGCAAGAAAATCGCTTGTCGTCCACAATAAAGAAGCAAACATTCTAAAGTTCTTTTTTTGAAATGTCATATGTAGCAACACCCTTTGTCCATAGATTTGCCAACTCATCAACCAAAGACTGCAAGTAAATGTCCACACCCTATAACAACCCGTCTTTTTGACCTTCAAATGTCGACATTAAACACATCCACAGTATTCATGTGCCAAACACCCAAGTGTTGGAAAGACAGAAAGTTATGATGAAATAAAAAAAGAATAAAATAGGAAAGTAAGAACACAACATCAGAATCTCATAGGAGAATGGTAATATATAGTATCAAAATAACAATATAAAAGGTTACTCTGAAAATAGAAATTTTAGAGTTATAAAACCTAAGTACTATTATCTTTCTGGACAGTAAGAACCTTTCCTTTCAAAAAAAATAACTTTCTAGATAGTTATAACTGCCCATCCTCACAATATTAATATATATACATAGTTAATATGGAAAAACATAAATAGAAATGGATAGATAATGGAAGCCTCCAGCTCGTCTTATAAACTTTGAAGCATCCAAGGTAAAACCTGTAGGGAAAACAAAAAAATCAAGCATCAAACATAAGTCTGGTATGAGAGAACTCAGCATTCATGCAACATGTAACAGTAACTATTGAGAACATACAAATTTTCGTAACGATATTCCCTCAAAATAAACCAACCATTCATTAAGTTTAATATAGTTATAGTATAGTTATACAATAGATAATGTCTAGATTGTAAAATATAAATCATATCAAATCGCTATGATGCTTACATTGGTCATACCACAACATATTTAGGTTACATTCAAAATTCCTAAAGTACGTTCGCATAATGCATTTTTCCATAGAGGCCTCTTCGATCGACGCCGAATTCAATCTCGTACACAAGGGCCAGAAACTACCTCCAAGCAATGTATATATCTAGATAAAATATACCTTTAGGTAAACATAGTTGGTCCATGCCCAAATACATGATCCCAAATATAGTCAACTCCTACTAGCAACATTGATAGGCATACTCTAGATATGGAGTTGATATATCCTGTCATGGGTTAGCCAAACACTAGGCTATGAGGCTTACTCCACTTTTAGTCATTTCCGTTGTCGAGGTAACATTCAGCATCTTTCACACGAGTCTTCGTCACTCGAATAGAGCATGAATCCCCCATTGGATTTGGAACATCCCAAAACTTTTTTACGAAATTTTATTTAAAATAAACATCTTGAAATATTGATTTGAATTAAAAGTGTAATAACTAGTGTAAAACGGGAAATTTTAACTTTACATTTTTACGTATAATTTCATCCGTTCTTAACTCTATATTAAAATCAAATTTTATTAATTATGATAATAGCTATTTAAATTTTGGTTTAAATGATACGCTATTTTATTTAAAGAAACGTTATCATTTTTAAATTTATTTGATAAAAGAAACAAATAACGGTTGTACGTTACGTTGGGCGTTACACTTTGCGTTCGTTGTCCCTTTGTCTATTTGATTTTATATGCGTTGGCTATGAAAATTTCAGCTGTATATTTTCAGTTTGAAAATTTCATAAAAATCTTGCATTGAACCGTTCACGTGAGAGTTATTCCTTTCCCTTTTGCATTCCAAACGTTCTCCAATTAAATTACCTTAATAACCTGCCGTTCCAAAACTTTATGGCCTTCTCTCTCATAATTCAAAGCGAGCAGCTCTTTTACATTTTCCACTTTCACAAATAATTTCCAGACTGAAAATTTCGTTCTGCTGCCTACAAAATTTTCTCTTTAGCCTCCATCATAATTTCGTGAGCAATCCCTCTGGATGGTAAACTAGCAGCATCTTCCTTATTTAATTTTGTATTTCAATTTGCTGTAGCCCCTGCTTTTGTTTTGCTACCATGCTTTTGCCGCTTCCACCCATACCAATTATTCCACGTTCCTCCACCAGCCGAGATCCCCACGTCCCACCCCTAAGCCCAGCCACCACCACGACCCCATACCACCGCACCCAACCCCCTTCGCCTGACCGAACCCCACGCCTCCACCCAGGCAACCCCACGTTCCTCCACCAACCACCCTACCCCAGCGCCACCACGTCAGCCAACCCCTTCGCCAGATCTACCTCCACCACTAGACCGTGTCCATCCCACCACGACCCTACCCAGACCGAACCCAGACCAAACCCAACCCCTTCGCCAGCCACACCTCCTACTCCGGCCGAGACTAGTTCCCACGCCACCAACCCAATGCCGAGATCCAGACCCAACCCCTCCGCCATCGTGTGAAGCCGCTGCCAGGCCAGGCCACTCACGTCATCACTGACCCCGTGCCAGACCACCAATCACCGCATCTCCAACTCCTCCAGACCGAGCCTTGCATGTGAAAAAAAAATGAACAAACTGTTTCGTCCCTTTTTATTTTGTATCTTGGTTTTGTATTTGTTTTTCCCTGAGCCCTGTTTGAAAAAAAGAGAATTGTCTGTCACCTTGTACTTTGTAGTATAGTTCTATTGAGCTTTGTTTAGGAAAAAGAATGAGAAGATTTGCTTTTGGTCACGGGTTTGGTATCCTAGTCTGTTTTTTTTTACTGACCATTGTTTAGAGAGGAAAAAAAAGTTGTTTTGTCACTCCAGATTTTTTTAAGTAAACTGTTTTATCACTTCTGGTATTTTGGTGATAGTATATTTCCTCTGGCCTGGTATTTTGAATCAGAGAAGTGAAATTTTGCCACCTTTGTATTTGTAAAATTCTAGTCTATATTTCCACTGACCTTGTTTTGAAAAAGAAATGAACAAATTTTGTTCGAAGCTATAGTCTATTTTTTTTAAGTGGTCGAACTATTCCTTCCTAATATTCAACGTGTTTCTTTTTCGTTGTTTGCTTCATTTGAAAATTTGTTATTCGTGCAATCTTAGATTTTGATTATTTATTTTGCTTTAAATTTGAATCTAGTTGGCGCATCCGCTAACAACTGATCGTGCTTTCCGCGTGCGTTGAATGTGTAGAAAATAAATAAAAATTTAAATGATGTTATAATTACCTGTGATTTATTCATATTTGATGTTAGAATTGTTAAAATTGCATAACATATCATCTGTTATATTTTGTTGTATTTTACTGTTATTCTATTCTGTTAAATCACACTGCAAGTTCCCTATAGAATAGAATCACTATGGGTTGAAATGATACATACCCGAACGGACTTTAGAATAAGGGAAGATCGTTATGGGCTGAAATGATAGGCCTGAATGATTTTCAAATTTAATTTTATTTACTTGGGATTGCGGGTTTGAAATGATAAAACCCGGATTTTTCTTTGTAAACTACGGATTGAAATGATATAGTATCCGTATCACTTGACTTAGACTAGAAAATATTATACAGACCCGTGGTTATTTTTCTGTATTTTCTGGATACCTTTAGATATTGTAAAAATATTAAATTGATTTAAATCGAATTTTTAAATGATTTATTTAGAATAGAAATGATTTTTTTTCTATGTGATAAAAATAAATAAATGGGAAATATTGATTTTGAAATGGAACTTAAATTTGAAAGTTTGACTAAAAAAAAGAAAGATGGAAATTGAAGTTAATTAAATTGAAATGAAAATTTAGTTTTAAAATGGTGGAAAATGGAGTTTGAGTTTAAAATGTTGAAATGAATTGTTTAAATGGAAGTGGGATTTACACACTTGAATTTAATAAGCGAACTTGTAAGTTTTGGTTTTTAATGTGTAAAATTTCTCTTTAAAATAAATTAGTTAAAGGATTTAAATGAACATTTTAATGTATGATTTTATAAGTTCTGAACTAGGTAGAATCTGTAGCACTTGTTAAGTGCTGTGGTTATATAAGTGAACCAAAAGACTAAAATGAACTAAGGCTATGATAGTACTTGGTAAGTGCTGTTGTAGCAGAAACTAAAATTGAACCTGAACTAATAAAAGGACTACTGTAGCACTTGTTAAGGGCTGCAGTAGGCTGAAATATGATTTTGTTTAAAACTGAACTGTTATAGCAGTTTATAAATGTTGTTTTGCTGAATAAAATGGTTTCAAATATAACTTACCGCCGCACTTTTAAATGTTGTGAAAGCTGAAAATTTTAACGTTATTGTTTTTAAGTGAATAGATGAACTCCGAAAAGGCTAAAACTTTGGGAATTTAATATTTGATTTTAAAAGAATAATGACTTTGTTTTAAGTGGTTTAATTTGAAGTATATTTGATAAATTGTTTTAAAATTTATAACCACGGGTTATAATAACGATTGGTTGGCAAAGAGACCGGGATTGGATATGGACATACTCTCTGTCGATACCGAAAACCACTTTGACAACCGTGTACGCGGTGGAGATTCCAGAATGAAGTAGGATGGTGGCGACGTTCTTAAGGTATGTTACGTGGACCCAACTCCCGTGAGTTGGCATAAGGTGGCTAAAACAGGAGCGATCTCGGACCAGTGAGGTAGCACCTCTTCTCGGACACATTTCTTCGATATTATACTCTTACTTGTGATTTGACAAGATGGCCATCCTCCGATTTGGGAATGTTGTTCGAGGTGGAATGGTAGTGGCTGCTATGCGTATCCATCAGTCCGTGTGCGTAATTGGTATATCTACCCTGGCATTGCCTAGTTGTGTCGTGTCACCTACCATATCGAGCTTTACTACGATTATGATTTTAAGATCCGACCGCGTTAAGGTTCTCCATCCCCTTAACGCTATTTTCTGATATGATTTTACTTTACTTATGTAGACACTATTATAATAGCGAATATTACTACATAGTAGATATTTTAACGGATCCTTAGAGGATGGGCGGTCCCAAGCATCTTCTAAGTTACTTGTACCTTTACTACAGTTCACTTGAGTGGGTTTACACCGTATAAGTATGTATATCCTGACTCGAGTGTTTATGTTTTATTTTACGCTCGGGTCAGCCTGAGTATCAGTTGGACTTCATCTTCACGGAGCTAGGACTACTGGAGATCATCTTTATCAAGCTGCTATCTATTTTGCTATTCAGTCTTTTATTTTAGCCTATGTAATTGAGACAAATGAATTTGGGATTTTCTGTGGTTATTCAAACTGTATTGGTTTTAGACTATGTAATTTGTACTTGTTTTGAGACTATGTATTTTAGTGGCTTCATGAACCACTATGGTTATTTTTAAATTCCGCTGCGAGTTATTCTGATATTTCTGTGTCTGTGATTCTGTGAATGATTTTATTTGCTCCAAATTTTATTACAATCTGTTATTTTGCATTATTCAAGTCTGACATGTATGGATTATTGTCGATTTGAATGGTCCAAAATACCGGGTCGTTACAGGATTCTTGTATCTTGAATAGATCATGAATCACTACATGGATTCGAGCATCTCAAACAGATCTTGAATCTCCACATAGATTCGCCTTTACAACCGCTTCCAAAACATAGAACATGTATACTAGTATTGAATTGGTATCAGTAGGTAAAACACTTACCACCTCTAGACTCTTCAAAACCAATCAATGAATTTTCAGTTAACTCAATTTCGGTTCTTTCAGAATTAAGCAAAATCTAGAGACGTTTCATACCGGTACTCCTCCACGGGGGTTCTCATTAGTATGATATCTGAAGCCTTTCAAATACTTCTTAAGTTATATTTGGTCAAGACCGATAGTCGATTAATCGCCTATCCAGTTAAAATGTTCGCTTACACAAGACAATGTTCGTATACATAACACATTTCCGACATAGACAACTCTACTCGTTGGCTTTTAGTGTTAAGTGTAATATTAATGATTTTCATAAACAAGTAAGAAATCAACAAGATTAAAATGTTTTCGACATTCTGACTTAACTATTTGCCGGTCAAGAGGGATGATGATTGGTTGATGCGCTATTAATTCATTCCTACTCGAACGTTAATCTTTACTCTCACAAATAGAGAGGTTAACTCGCTCGACTTTTAGTGTTAAGCGTAGTTAATTACTTTTCAACAAGTAATCGTACAATCATTTAGCCACTAAGCAATTCTTAACCCCTTTTTGAAAACATCTGTTTATACTTTTAAAATACTTAGAAATACTTATAATAGATTTTAAAATATTTATCCAAAATGTTGCTTTAAAATGAAAAATTTGTAAAATCTTTAAAACTTGAAAAAACAAATTTTCCTTATAAAAACTACTACTTTAAAAATTCACAATTAACTCTTTATAATTCATAAGAATCTCAAACCACCTTTAAAATACTCTAACAATAGTTAGTAAATACTTGTGAAAAGAATGAAACAAATTACTTAAATTTAAATATCCTTTTCAAACCTTTAAAGTGTAAAAATAAAGTCTTAACGAGGTAGTTTTGCACAAGTGAATTTTTGGTCATTTTTTGAGATGTTAATTAACTTTTTATGGCAACAAACATACATATAAAAAATTAAAAATATAGTAAGAAATCCTTAAGGATTTCTCTACAAAGTTCCATAGAAATCGTCAAAAACAAGGCAATCAAAGTGCATCCATAGCGATTATCGCTATAAGTGCACTTTCAAATTCGAATCTAACTGTAACGACTCATAAATTTCAACTGTTTAATAACGTTATTAATTGAAATTTTTCGAAATTTTAAACGATAAAATTTTGAAATATAAATTTGATAGTTGGAATGTGTCTAGTTAAACATAGCAACTGGTAAATTTTCGTCCGAAAATATGAAAGTTTATTTCGCGCGTAAATTTACTTCAATTTAATCAGTTAAAAAAGCAATGAAAATAAAACGTTTTCGAAACCTGAATATTTTTACATAGAAAAATTCTAAACCATCTTCTGAGCAAGATGTCAGTTTGTCGTTTTTCCAAATTCGGACATCTTTGGCTCCGTCGATCTTATTTTTCAGCGTTTTTCTTGCATTTTCCGCTATTAGAAAATTCGAATTTTTATAAATTCAATCATACCACTAATATCTGTATACCGTTTTGATCGTCTCGTCGTACTGATTTGTATGATATATTCAATTCTGTGTTGTGAAGTCCGGTAAGTAGCGGAATACTCGAAAACGGTGATAGTGTCGGAACCAAAAGTCTAACTTTTGATTTCCAACATCTCTTTCATATTCCACTGTTTCAATCAAAAGCCGCTTAGCATTTATAATTCTCGGAATGTGACCGTTGGCTTTTACTATTTTCAGATTTTAAAACTTTGACCCTCCATACCTCATCGGTTCAAAAGAAGAATTTGAATATACGTTTATATTCTGCATTTAGAAATATAACCACTGCCAATTCTTTCGTATGAAGCTATCTCCTTCCCACCTTTCAAAAGCAACCCACCCTCAACCTTTTTCCCATTTTGCTCGGCTTCACTAGCACGCGTAACGTGAGCCTCTTTATTTTCTATCTTTTCCATTTGAAAAATAATATAGTTTATGGCATAAGATTTCATTCATTTTTTTTTTGAGAAGCCCACACGTCCTCACCATTTATAAATCATCAGTTTGCTTATTTTTGGCCTTCCCTCTGAAGCTTTGCATGTTACCTTGCATGGATCTTGCCTGGCCCTTCATTATCAAAACTCATGCCTCAATTTGCCACAGCAACTTCTTCTTCCACCCCTTCTTCATGCCTTCACTTCACCACCATGAACAAGCCGACCTCCGCTCCATTCCACTCTCCAACGCAAGCCAGTGACCGAGCAGCTTCCTTCCCTCATGTGCACAAGCCGAGTTCACCACTCGAGCCATCTAGCCGACCACCGCTGACCGACACAACCAGTCTCCCCGCTTAACTTGCAGTTTTTCCATCCTTCCGCCTTCGCACACCACCTCGCTCCAGCATCATCCACCCCTCCGTCTATCCCCTCTCCGACCCATCCTCCACGTGCTGTCTCACCCTCTAGCTTGGCTGAAGCCTCCTGCCGCATTCCCTTCTACCGAGCTCGGCCACCGTGCCTTCACTATGTCTTCTTTCGAATAGGTATTATATATTTTATTGTAAGTTGCGTGTGTATAAGGTGTTTACATATAATATAAGTTTGTACAGTAGTTGGTCTATGTTTATATATATTTAGATCGCCGATTAGTTATATATATCTGGGTCGGTAGTGTTGCTGTTTAATTTGTATATGTATAAACATTGTTTTGAAATGTTATTTTTATAATATTTTATTTTACATATACTTAAGTACTGTATTTTTTTTTGTATATTTATATAATTTTATAAGTTGTTTTATCCATATATCACAGTATATAGTATAATTTGTTCAAAGTTTAGTCAGTTGTACATCTTTACAGGAACAAAAATGTTAGCGAGTTATGTAGGTTTTATAATATTGAATTTAAATCTGTTTTCCAATTTTTTTTAAAAGGAAATATGTTAAGTTTTGTATATTATTGATAAAGAATATGTGTTGCGTGAGGGTCTGAACAATGTTTACTGTTATGTCCCGTCACTTCTATTCCTTGCTATAAAGTAACACTAGGTAAGATATAGGTGAATGCTCATCTATATATTTGTTAGTATATGCGCTGTCATACACAAAGGAAGCATAAATTTTATGAGTATTTTATATGGATTCAACAAAATTTTGTTTTCAAGTTATTACATGTCAGTTTATAAATTCTTGTTTTCACAGTCTTATATACATCAAATTTTTTTATTTCTACCTATGTATTGTAGATTCCAAAATATTTTATATACTGTAAATTATATTTTCGAAAATTTGTACATTACATTGTTTAAAAGTATGTGAACAATGAATCAAGGTCTATATATATTATATTTATTTCTAAATATATAATATAATAATAATATTGGCGTTCTATCAAATTAATTCTGATTTGTTTCTCATCGATGTCTGTTATCAGCTTTATTCGTCGAATTCGTGTCGATTTTGTTTTGCTTGGATTCACAATTCAAATTCTGTATCCGTATCAGTGTGCGTTTCCGCGTCATCTTCCCGTTCATCATCTAACCTCGAAAGGTGAGCACTCACTCACGATTAACGTTCTTTTATTTATTAAATTTGATTTCAATTGAAACGACAATTGAAATATGCTGCTGTTAGTTAATTACACTGTTATATATGCTATTGCCTGTATCAGTTCACCTGTGACATCTGACACCATTATCTGTTAATTATTTATGTGATGATAATGCAGTTTGGCTGATAACTGATTGATTGTTGATGTTTATATTGGACGTTAAATTGTTAGTGTTAAATGATAAATAGTATGCAAAATTGAAATGGATATAGGATAGTTAACGATTTTAAAACTGATTTATATGTTAAATTTGATTAGTGGAATATGACCCCTTTTTAATTGTTAAATTAATTGACATGTAGAATAGTGATAATTACACTTTGAACCATCGACGTATATTGGATTAATTGTTGTAGTGTAAAATGGAAATTGAATGACAAGTGAAGAACCATATAAATAATTAGTGGAATAATCTTTAATCTGCATGAAATGACAGTGTAGATTCTAGAAATAATTATATTAATTTGCACAAACAACAATGTGAATTAATACGATTATTTCGAGATTATTTGAATTGATTATTGGATTGATATTGATTGTTGTTATTGTTTGTTTATTTACTTTGACACCATCCCAGTTATCACACTGCAAGTTCCCTTTGCTATGTTTTGATTTTGAATTGAATTGGAATCGGGTTGAAATGATAAATACCCAAATTGAACTTTGACCTAGGATAGAAAATCAAATAAAACCCGATTGGCCAATAATTTGATTTAAAAATAAACGAAGATTTTATTTGAATAAATAATATGGTTTTGAAATGAAGTTGAAATTTGAATTTTAATGAAAGGAAAATGTTAATATTTAATAATCCGAAACAAAATATTAACAATGTAATTGATGAAAGAATGTTGTTTAATTTGAGAAATGATTGAATTAAGTTTGAAATTATAATTAAGTTTGAAATTATTAAACTTTGAAATGATTTAATAATTAAGTTTGAAATTATTAAAATTTGAAATTATATAATAATTAAGTTTTGAATTATTTAATAATTAAATAAGATTGAATTATTTAATGATCAAATTGAATGGAATTCTTTAATAAGTAAAATTGAACCTTTGAATAAGTGAATTTTACTTCGTAAATAATTGAAATTGAGTTTTCTTTATTAATTAAGTTTTGGAAAATTATTTAAGTAAGTAAATAAGTGAAATTGAATTTCTTTAACGAGAAATAAAATGTGATTTATTGAAATTAATGTAAGACTTGAAATTTAAAGAATTTAGTTTGATGGATTTAATTTAATTAAATTTGTAAGTTTTGATATAATGAAGTTGAATTTAAATAATGGATTTAATGAATTGGAAATTTAATAGAAATTGTTTTGAATGATAAATTAATTTAACGATATTGAATGAAATCGATAAATGAATTTAAATTGATTTGAATGTTAAATTAAATTGATTTAAGTGATTTCGAAATGAAACTTTTATACGAACTTGAATCCATATTTGAATGGTTTAAATATAAATTGAAATTGAATTATAAGATTTTGAAATGGAAATTTGGAAGTTTGAAACGTAAAATTTGGAAATTGTTTAGAAAGACAAATGGAAGGTTGGTTTATAAATTCTAACTGAGATTGAATTTGATTTGGTTTTGAAATATATAAATGACCAATCAGTGTAATAATTACGAAAGTTATTAAAGAGACCGGAATCGGTTATGGACATACTCTCTGTCTAAACCGAAAACCACTTTAATAACTATACGCGGAGTGTGATCCAGAATGAAGTGGTTGGAATGATGTACGTGATGACTGAAGAAAGAGAACGATAATGGATA
Source organism: Allium fistulosum (assembly GCA_030737815.1). NCBI lineage: Eukaryota > Viridiplantae > Streptophyta > Magnoliopsida > Asparagales > Amaryllidaceae > Allium > Allium fistulosum. Next base: position 787,943,804 of record CM060902.1, on the reverse strand, counting down.
GCCTTGACACTTGTGTCAAATTGGAAATGACTAAAACAGGAGCCGTGCCGGGCCAATGGAGCTCAGCTACCTCAAGTGAACACACTTCTTCGAACTACTCATTACTTGTTGTCGATTGGTGCACCCTTGATTTTGGGAGTGTTGTTTCATGGTGTTGCGGTCGCTGCGACGATGCGTTCTCACCAGTCCGGATCAGGCAAACGGTAGTGTCACTACCTTGGGTATTGCCTCATGTGCCTTGTCATACTTGTATTCCTTTATACGTGACCACTACGATTTTGGTTTGTACCTTTAGTATATGGATTGCTCTCTGGTGACTTCCGGTTTTGGGGAAACTACGGTCTTGTATATGCTCTTGGGAATAAAAATGTGTTAAGGGGGATAATGGTAACGCCTTAACATTATTTTGATATCTTATTATTACTGATAGACATTATCTACTTATCGTACACTACTACATAGTAGATAGTTTAACGGATCCTTAAAGGATGGTTATTCCAAACATCCTTTGAGTTACTTGTATTTCAATTGCTATTTCACTTGAGTTGGATTTATTGATATAAGAATGTTAATCCTGACTCGAGTGTTTTGTGTTTTGCTTTACGCTCGGGTCAGACTGAGTGTACCAGTATTCGAGACTCACCTTTTAAGTTGGAGCTTGCTTGAAGATCCAGCCATCTATTCTGCTTTCAGTATTCGATGATTTCAGTGATGTATTCTGATTTGTATCTGATGTATCGTATTACTCTTCCATTGTATCTGTCTAACTCTGATGTAACTTATACATTTATATAGTAGCTTCATGAACTACTATCTCTTTTATTTCCGCTGCATTTATTACTCTGTGTCTGTGATCTGTGATTATTTATTTACTGTATATGTTCAATTTTGCCAAATTTAAATTATCAATGCGGTATTTTGAGCAATTCAATTCTGGCATGAGTGTCTACCTATACACTTATAATGGATTCGAATAGTCCAAAAATATCGGGTCGTTACAGTTGGTATCAGAGCTTTGGTAGCTCTAGGCAAAACTTAACATATAAGGTAAATGTATTTACAGAATCACTCTCATTCGAGTTTCAATCTCTTCCTTTGACTCAATTCCTTGAATTTTGGAACGTTCTCCTCGGTTCCGAAATTCATTCGTGTCCTTCACTATTCGTCTTCTTTCAATTCTGGAGCACCCCATAACTCCATTTTGAATGATATCTATAATAGATCGGCGGTCTCGCCAATCTTCGAATGATTCGTAAAGGAGCAAAACTCCTTTATAATAGGCATCGATTTACCGAAGATTTCTGTATCCTCGGTTTACGATGCTATCTATTCCCCGCTATACATGACTTCCATTTCTTGAGATCGAGTGTTGATTTAACTCGGAATTCAGCATCGATCTTATTCTTGAAGTACGGACGACTCGGTTAAGGTTGCCCGTGAATTAAATAAACTTGTCCATCTTCTTATTTCGTTATTGAATCATCTTATCTTTTCTTTCGAATTTGTCTTCGAATCAGAATTCTCTTGGGTTTGAGTCCATCAAATTTGAATCTCTATCCTTGCGTTGAATCCATCCTTGTATTGTCGAGCGAGGAAGTGTATTTGTAAATTTATATTAAAAATGTTTTTATATATTGTGTTGTTTGAGTTGTTGATGTGATTTGGGTTTTCGATCGATTCGTCTGATCAGCGCTATCGATAGGATTTCCAAAACACTTGAACAGAACAAACTGACACAATGTTGTTTTCAAATTTGGTAAACAAAATAATTTTGGATGATTATATTATATATAAATATAAGTTTTCTGAAATTTAATTGTTAATGAATTTGTTGTCAAAAATGATAATATTTGATTTTCATTTATTGTTTTGTAAACCATTGACTATCGCATAATATAAATAAATAAATTTATAAAATTTGGTTATAATTTGATTTGAAATTTGAAATGAATTTAAATAAGAATTTGAGAATTTACTTTCCATTGATTTCAAACTTTGGGGTTTTAATTTAAAAACACATATTTTATATAGAAATTTCGAATAGAAATCATTTTCAAAGAATTTTAAATGTTTAAATAAGTGCTCTTCTCTTTGTCGCTGGAAAATAATTTCGGTAATGGCAGCCGCATCATCGACATTCATTTTCGAGTTTCGAAGTGAAGATACTATTCTGTAGCTTTGCTATGGTTTTGTTTTGGAAAATATTTTGATTTGAATTTCTTCAGTATATTTTGATTTGAATTTCTTCAGTATATTTTGATTTACATATATATAGGTATCTTATTTTAAAATTTAATTTGATTTGATATAAATATATTATATATATCTCTAAATTGTTTAAAGTTAATCGGAAATCTAATGCTTAAATTTTGTTAAGGATGATTTTAATTATAAATAAAACCAAATTTGGAATAAATAATTTAAACTTGAAATAATTGAATTTGAAATTTTTATTGGTATAGTATTAAATTGCATTTCAATATAACTTACCTAAATTATTCAGAAGTTAAAAAGTGATTAGATAATATACAATATAAAATGATTTTATAAATAAAATTTGAGTGTTTATAATAAATGTTATACACTAAATTTTGATTATAAAGATGTTAATAGAGTTAGATAGAATAATAAGTAAACTCAGTTAATAATGAAATAAATTTGTTTTGAAAGAATTAATAAATTTGTTTTGAAAGAATTAATAAATTGAAATTTGATCAACTTATGAAAATACCTTGAATTTAAAAGAAATTAATAGATGTAAATTAATTTAAATCGAAACTTTTATGTTTTAAATTAATTTATATGGGTTAAATATATGTGATAAGATATATTAAGTAGAATAAATTTAACAGTAATTTGGAATAAAGAAGAATTTAAAATTGTTGAAGAAAATGGGATAATAAGATAATGAATTTAGAAATAGTTGAGATTGATTTTAGTGAAATCAAATGGATTAAATCAATTATTGAATATCAATTAATTTAAATTTGAATTTATATGGTTTAAATTAATTGTTATTTTGTATTTCAAATCTGTTTTTCTTTCTGGTTGTTTCTATTCTCCTTCCTCGTTCCTTTTCGGAGACGAAAAGTTTTGAGTGGGGGAGAGTGTAACGACCCGTAAATTTCAACTGTTTAATAACGTTACTAATTGAAATTTTTCGAAATTTTAAACGATAAAATTTTGAAATATAAATTTGATAGTTGGAATGTGTCTAGTTAAACATAGCAACTGGTAAATTTTCATCCAAAAATATGAAAGTTTATTTCGCGCGTAAATTTACTTCAATTTAATCAGTTAAAAAAGCGATGAAAATAAAACTTTTTCGAAACCTGAATATTTTTACATAGAAAAGTTCTAAATCATCTTCTGAGCAAGATGTCAGTTTGTCGTTTTTCCAAATTCGGACATCTTTGGCTCCGTCGATCTTATTTTTTAGCGTTTTTCTTGCATTTTCCGCGATTAGAAAATTCGAATTTTTATAAATTCAATCATACCACTAATATCTGTATACCGTTTTGATCATCTCGTCATACTGATTTGTATGGTATATTCAATTCTGTGTTGTGAAGCCCGGTAAGTAGCGGAATACTCGAAAACGGTGATAGTGTCGGAACCAAAAGTCTAACTTTTGATTTCCAGCATCTCTTTCATATTCCACTGTTTCAATCAAAAGCCGCTTAGCATTTATAATTCTCGGAATGTGACCGTTGGCTTTTACTATTTTCAGATTTTAAAACTTTGACCCTCCATACCTCATCGGTTCAAAAGAAGAATTTGAATATACGTTTATATTCTGCATTTAGAAATATAACCACTGCCAATTCTTTCGTATGAAGCTATCTCCTTCCCACCTTTCAAAAGCAACCCACCCTCAACCTTTTTCACATTTTGCTCGGCTTCACTAGCACGCGTAACGTGAGCCTCTTTATTTTCTATCTTTTCCATTTAAAAAATAGTATAGTTTATGGCATAAGATTTCATTCATTTTTTTTGAGAAGCCCACACGTCCTCACCATTTATAAATCATCAGTTTGCTTATTTTTGGCCTTCCCTCTGAAGCTTTGCATGTTACCTTGCATGGATCTTGCCTGGCCCTTCATTATCAAAACTCATGCCTCAATTTGCCACAGCAACTTCTTCTTCCACCCCTTCTTCATGCCTTCACTTCACCACCATGAACAAGCCGACCTCCGCTCCATTCCACTCTCCAACGCAAGCCAGTGACCGAGCAGCTTCCTTCCCTCACGTGCACAGGCCGAGTTCACCACTCGAGCCATCTAGCCGACCACCGCTAACCGACACAACCAGTCTCCCCGCTTAACCTGCAGTTTTTCCATCCTTCCGCCTCCGCACACCACCTCGCTCCAGCATCATCCACCCCTCCGTCTATCCCCTCTCCGACCATCCTCCACGTGCTGTCGCACCCTCTAGCTTGGCTGAAGCCTCCTGCCGCATTCCCTTCTACCGAGCTCGACCACCGTGCCTTCACTATGTCTTCTTTCGAATAGGTATTATATATTTTATTGTAAGTTGCGTGTGTATGAGGTGTTTACATATAATATAAGTTTGTACAGTAGTTGGTCTATGTTTATATATATTTAGATCGCCGATTAGTTATATATATCTGGGTCGGTAGTGTTGCTGTTTAATTTGTATATGTATAAACATTGTTTTGAAATGTTATAATATTTTATTTTACATATACTTAAGTACTGTATTTTTTTTTGTATATTTATATAATTTTATAAGTTGTTTTATCCATATATCACAGTATATAGTATAATTTGTTCAAAGTTTAGTCAGTTGTACATCTTTACAGGAACAAAAATGTTAGCGAGTTATGTAGGTTTTATAATATTGAATTTAAATCTGTTTTCCAATTTTTTTTAAAAGGAAATATGTTAAGTTTTGTATATTATTGATAAAGAATATGTGTTGCGTGAGGGTCTGAACAATGCTTACTGTTATGTCATGTCACTTCTATTCTTTGCTATAAAGTAACACTAGGTAAGATATAGGTGAATGCTCATCTATATATTTGTTAGTATATGCGCTGTCATACACAAAGGAAGCATAAATTTTATGAGTATTTTATATGGATTCAACAAAATTTTGTTTTCAAGTTATTACATGTCAGTTTATAAATTCTTGTTTTCACAGTCTTATATACATCAGATTTTTTTATTTCTACCTATGTATTGTAGATTCCAAAATATTTTATATACTGTAAATTATATTTTTGAAAATTTGTACATTACATTGTTTAAAAGTATGTGAACAATGAATCAAGGTCTATATATATTATATTTATTTCTAAATATATAATATAATAATAATATTGGTGTTCTATCAAATTAATTCTGATTTGTTTCTCATCGATGTCTGTTATCAGCTTTATTCGTCGAATTCGTGTCGATTTTGTTTTGCTTGGATTCGCAATTCAAATTCTGTATCCGTATCAGTGTGTGTATCCGCGTCATCTTCCCGGTCATCATCTAACCTCGAAAGGTGAGCACTCACTCACGATTAACGTTCTTTTATTTATTAAATTTGATTTCAATTGAAACGACAATTGAAATATGCTGCTGTTAGTTAATTACACTGTTATATATGCTATTGCCTGTATCAGTTCACCTATGACATCTGACCCCATTATCTGTTAATTATTTATGTGATGATAATGCAGTTTGGCTGATAATTGATTGATTGTTGATGTTTATATTGGACGTTAAATTGTTAGTGTTAAATGATAAATAGTATGCAAAATTGAAATGGATATAGGATAGTTAACGATTTTAAAACTGATTTATATGTTAAATTTGATTAGTGGAATATGACCCTTTTTAATTGTTAAATTAATTGACATGTAGAATAGTGATAATTACACTTTGAACCATCGACGTATATTGGATTAATTGTTGTAGTGTAAAATGGAAATTGAATGACAAGTGAAGAACCGTATAAATAATTAGTGGAAAAATCTTTAATCTGCATGAAATGATAGTGTAGATTCTAGAAATAATTATATATTAATTTGCACAAACAACAATGTGAATTAATACGATTATTTCGGGATTATTTGAATTGATTATTGGATTGATATTAATTGTTGTTATTGTTTGTTTATTTACTTTGACACCATCCCATTTATCACACTGCAAGTTCCCTTTGCTATGTTTTGATTTTGAATTGAATTGGAATCGGGTTGAAATGATAAATACCCAAATTGAACTTTGACCTAGGATAGAAAATTAAATAAAACCCGATTGGCCAATAATTTGATTTAAAAATAAACGAAGATTTTATTTGAATAAATAATATGGTTTTGAAATGAAGTTGAAATTTGAATTTTAATGAAAGGAAAATATTAATATTTAATAATCTGAAACAAAATATTAACAATGTAATTGATGAAAGAATGTTGTTTAATTTGAGAAATGATTGAATTAAGTTTGAAATTATAATTAAGTTTGAAATTATTAAACCTTGAAATGATTTAATAATTAAGTTTGAAATTATAATTAAGTTTGAAATTATTAAACTTTGAAATTATATAATAATTAAGTTTTGAATTATTTAATAATTAAATAAGATTGAATTATTTAATGATCAAATTGAATGGAATTCTTTAATAAGTAAAATTGAACCTTTGAATAAGTGAATTTTACTTCGTAAATAATTGAAATTGAGTTTTCTTTATTAATTAAGTTTTGGAAAATTATTTAAGTAAGTAAATAAGTGAAATTGAATTTCTTTAACGAGAAATAAAATGTGATTTATTGAAATTAATGTAAGACTTGAAATTTAAAGAATTTGGTTTGATGGATTTAATTTAATTAAATTTGTAAGTTTTGATATAATGAAGTTGAATTTAAATAATGGATTTAATGATTTGGAAATTTAATAGAAATTGTTTTGAATGATAAATTAATTTAACGATATTGAATGAAATCGATAAATGAATTTAAATTGATTTGAATGTTAAATTAAATTGATTTAAGTGATTTCGAAATGAAACTTTTATACGAACTTGAATCCATATTTGAATGGTTTAAATATAAATTGAAATTGAATTATAAGATTTTGAAATGGAAATTTGGAAGTTTGAAACGTAAAATTTGGAAATTGTTTAGAAAGACAAATGGAAGGTTGGTTTATAAATTCTAACTGAGATTGAATTTGATTTGGTTTTGAAATATATAAATGACCAATCGGTGTAATAATTATGAAAGTTATTAAAGAGACCGAAATCGGTTATGGACATACTCTCTGTCTAAACCGAAAACCACTTTAATAACTATACGCGGAGTGTGATCCAGAATGAAGTGGTTGGAATGATGTACGTGATGACTGAAGAAAGAGAACGATAATGGATAGCCTTGACACTTGTGTCAAATTGGAAATGACTAAAACAGGAGCCGTACCGGGCCAATGGAGGTCAGCTACCTCAAATGAACACACTTCTTCGAACTACTCATTACTTGTTGTCGATTGGTGCACCCTTGATTTTGGGAGTGTTGTTTCACGGTGTTGCGGTCGCTGCGGCGATGCGTTCTCACCAGTCCGGATCAGGCAAACGGTAGTGTCACTACCTTGGGTATTGCCTCATGTGCCTTGTCATACTTGTATTCCTTTATACGTGACCACTACGATTTTGGTTTGTACCTTTAGTATATGGATTGCCCTCTGGTGACTTCCGGTTTTGGGGAAACTACGGTCTTGTATATGCTCTTGAGAATAAAAATGTGTTAAGGGGGATAATGGTAATACCTTAACACTATTTTGATATCTTATTATTACTGATAGACATTATCTACTTATCGTACACTACTACATAGTGGATAGTTTAACGGATCCTTAAAGGATGGTTATTCCAAACATCCTTTGAGTTACTTGTATTTCAATTGCTATTTCACTTGAGTTGGATTTATTGATATAAGAATGTTAATCCTGACTCGAGTGTTTTGTGTTTTGCTTTACGCTCGGGTCAGACTGAGTGTACCAGTATTCGAGACTCACCTTTGAAGTTGGAGCTTGCTTGAAGATCCAGCCATCTATTCTGCTTTCAGTATTCGATGATTTTAGTGATGTATTCTGATTTGTATCTGATGTATCGTATTACTCTTCCGTTGTATCTGTCTAACTCTGATGTAACTTATACATTTATATAGTAGCTTCATGAACTACTATCTCTTTTATTTCCGCTGCATTTATTACTCTGTGTCTGTGATCTGTGATGATTTATTTACTGTATATGTTCAGTTTTGCCAAATTTAAATTAACAACGCGGTATTTTGAGCAATTCAATTCTGGCATGAGTGTCTACCTATACACTTATAATGGATGCGAATGGTCCAAAAATATCGGGTCGTTACACTAACCTAAACCAAAGTCCATCTACAACCTATGTTCATTGTTTCAAGGTTGTGTCACATGTTATACAAGTCCATTCAAGTTCGTTCAAGTCCGTTTAAGTCTATACATATGTCACTTGCTTCCAAAGCAAAAATCAAAACCAAAGTTTTAATAAATGTAAGCATCAATTCAAACTAATTAAACAAAATCAAACACAAACAAATATGTGTTATAGTTTCAATCAAAGTGGTGAGTTAGCTCACCTTTTACCCAACAAACAACCAAGATCCAAGTACCCAAGTCCAACCTCTCCTTTTCAACACCTTTCCTTTCCTTCCTTCCTTACTTTTACCTTGCTCCTCCCTCAAATTGCTCATGGCTATGACAAGTAGGGAGAGATATGCTTTACATTTTCACAATCTAACTTGATAGAAGGTGTTGTAATATTTTAGTAAGGTTCTAGTCCAAATTTGAGTTGATTGGATGAGTTTTGCAATTATTTTGCTTTAGGAAATTATGAAGAGGAAGACAAGAAAAGAGATTGGATTTGCTATATGAATTTGTGAATTATTATCAAGGGCGTGTCTCTCCTTATATAGACTCAAGAATGGTGCTCTTTAGCCTTATTCTCACCCTCCTTTTATGTCATGGAAGGCTCGCCCCCCATCACTTCTCCTTTACATCACTTTCTTTAGCAAATTTACACTTATACCCTTAACATGATAATATCTCTTATCCATTTGGAAGCTTCTAGAACCTTCCATTTATTTATGAAGAGAAGTATGTTAACTAGCTACAAATGTGTTCATTTGATCATTACACAGGTGCAAAAGAGTTCGAACAATTTATATCGATTAAAAGGATGTTTATCGATAAGCCGATTTTTGGTCACATTATCAATTTTTCTTCGAAGAGTATGTCTTTGTAAAAAAAATTCAATTTTTTTTATCATTATTCATTAATTAAATGATGTCTAACATGATTATAAAATCATATTTATTATACTTAATTATATTTCAAAATGTTTTGATATTCGAAGGTGAAGTGTTCGAATTTCCACCCCTTCTTTGAATTTTTAGTTCTAGGAATAATTATGAGCAGAAATATGTATGGATTTTTCATACACATCCAATGAGGGACATCGTAAGGTGTTAGAATAACTGACCACGTTGAGCAAGGCTTACCGAACGAAGCAAATGAGGGAAAAACCATTTGTACGCAAACCAAGTCCAATAGTACGTGATTCTTTAGCAAATTAAGGATATGTCCTATCAAAATGTTTTCAAGCTTCACTGTAATAACCCATACTTTATGCATTGAAGGATCGTAAAATATTATTTTTAAATTAGTATGAGGGATTATGACTCTATAATTTTGGTGAATGCCTATTAATGTTATTTCCTATATTTAGAATATTTTTCGGATGATTTTACTCCTGAAAAACTTGTAATCGCTATAAATTTTGATAGAAGCTAAATTAGCACTCGGGACCACTTCCAATGAAATGATACGATGATTTCCCTTTTTGTAGAGTGACATGTTAACATTTTGGACTTTCTTGGCCATTTTTGGAGTAGCTTAGTGGGTAATTATGAGTTTGGGGGCAAGCCCGCTAACCCATTTAGGGTTTGGAGGCTATTTTAGGCTGAACCATCATCTCCAAATCACTTTCCCACTTTCCAAATAGATCTAAGCCTCAATTAACCCACTCTACATCCAAAAGCTTCTCTTTTCTCCTCCAAATAAAGTCAAAATCATATATTAGGGGTAGATTGGAAATGGTATTCATTAGAGATCTTCAAATCTATATTTTTGGAGAGGAAAAATCAGGTCTTTGTTGTTGATTCTCGGATTTGCCTCGATTTGCATGTAAATATCCACTAATTTGGTGTTTGATAAGTGATTTAACATCTCACATCTCACTATATTTGTATATATAAGTTTTAACATATTTTGGATTCATTTTTAAATTAAAATTAAGTTTTAATGCTGTTTTAAAACCTAACTATAGTAAAAATGTAAATAAATGGATTTTTGGTGTTCTAGACATGATATTTGGACATATGATTGCCATGGTGTGTGTTAGGCTATGTTGAATACACCTTGTATGATGATTGTTTTGAGTAATTGCATGATTTACATGGTTGAATGCTCATCGGAGCGAACTAATGGTAGGAACCATGAAACTTGATTTCGACAGATAGGCTCTAGAGCGTTTGGAGTTGTCTTTGCATAGGTGACACATGAGAATTGAAGTGTTGAGTGTAGCGATGGAATCAACATGATGTTGAAGTGCTGAGGGAGCTACAGGTTTCAATTTAGTGAGGTTTAGTCTGGTGTTGGATGGCTCAGTTGTTGGCTTTAGGAGGAGAATGTTTTGGTTCAGGTTTAAGATGATCTGGTGGTAGTTTGGGTCCGATGGATGGCTTGGCTAGGCAAGTGAAGGTCTGGACATGAAATCTTGTTCAATAGATATTGGTTTGACGAGGGGGGGGGGGTACTAGAAAGGAAATCCTATTCGATAGGTTTTAGTTCGACTACAAGAAGATGAAGAATAGGAAATGTGGTTCGGTAGATATTGGTTGGGCTTTAAGAGGATGCCAAACAGGAAAGGTGGTTCGGTAGTAGTTGGTTCAACAATGAGGAACCGAACAACAAATTCTATTCTGTGGCTTTGGTTCAGTTATACGAGGAGGAACGGGACAGAACGTCAAATAGGATTTTGGGTTGTTGATTTCGAGCTTGGCATAGGAAGGCTTCAGGGTAGGAGTTGGGGTTTGCTTGATGGTCTTGGGAATTGGCTCAGGGTAGAGGATGGAGACCCTAAGGCGACTCTAGTTGACTTTGGATGGAAACCAATGAAGTGTGATGTCTTGGGAACGAATCGGTGTGGCAAGTGACTATAGCATATGGTGATGGACCAAAAGGACAACTTGTATGTGATAGCTCAGAGAGTAGAACATTAGGTTGTGATGCTTGTATGTAGGACAGAGCAGCCTACATGTACCGAGGGTAGCCTACGTGTACCCTTGTGTTTGGATGTCTGCGTGTGTCCAGTCCTTGGCTATCTACGTGGGCTTGATTTGAGCATTTGTGAGGTAGTTCTACTATGGGAACATGTGCTAAGGGATCAATGGATGACTCCATTCCCCACCTCTATACCTATACTATCCAAGAGTGTTACAGGGTAATACAATTGGATAATACAGAGAATAAGGCTGTATGGGGTACACATGTGAATGCTCCATTGGGCTAACACTGGTATATATCTCAAAAATCATAAACAACTCATATATATGTACATAGTACCAGCACAAAGCAATAAACACATGTGCCTCCAGGATAGAACAATACACAATATAAAATAAACCACAGAGAACACAGAGTCATCAATGCAGCGATAACATATAATAAATAATATACATAAGTTCAAGTGGGTCTACGGAAATAGTTAAATGCCCATTATCATCAAAATAAATATATCATGTCCATTATATATCTCATTAATACAAAAACACATGTAGCTACAAATATAGAATGATATACAAATGCTCTATCCTCCATCTATGCCCAACATCCACAAACTGGTCAACTTGTCCCTGAACCTGAAATGTCTTGGATTGACTCGAGTATTATATAAATAACACACGACTCAAATTATGTCTAGATTGTAGATGTCAATATAAAATAACAACTATCATGGTATAAACATGTAACAGCCCGATATTTTAAACGAAATTTTAGTTAAAAATAAAACATTTTGAAATATTGAGTTAAAAATAAAGTGTAGTAATTTGTATAAAACGAAAATTTAAAACGTTACATTTCGTTACGTTTTGTCCGTTCTTAACTTTACTGTAGGATAAAATCTTATTTATGATGATAATAACTATTTTTAAATTCGGTTTAAAAGATACGTTATATTTTTGAGAAACCGTTAACATTTATTAAATTTATTTAATAAAAAAAATAAAAAAAATTGTACGTTATTTGGACGTTTTATAATTTCTTTTGTTTTCACCATCCATTTGTTTTTTTTTGATGCATTGGCAATTTCAAGTCTCAGCTGTTCAAAAATCGTTCACGTGAGAAAAATATTCGTTCCCTTGGCCTTCCATGCGTTCCACCTATTCAATAATAATTAACAGCCTTAAATTTCTTACCGTTCAAAGCAATAAAAACTTGCCCTCTTGGTCACGTTTCATTTCTTATTCATCCTTGCCAACAAAAATTCCAGACTGCATTTTTCATTTCGTTCTATCAAATTGCAGAACCTTCTTCTAAGGTATGGTCACTTATTCTTGCTTTTGTTTTATCTTGTTATTCTCCATCCCTTCATGCTTCTACCCCATGCCATCCGCAACCTAGACCACCACCGCCTCCCTACCCCAGGCCACTGACCCGCGTCAGTCCACCATCACGGCAATCCTAGACCGTCACCGCTTCTCCTCCACGTCAGCCTACTCCACCACCCCGAATCCATCAACCACCACCACGAGACCAGCCTTCTACCCCTGACCCACCACGAGACCAAACCCACCCCAGACCGTCACCACTTGTCCCCACATCTCCAAACCCATGCCAACCTTCACTGCCTCATACGAGACCAGCCTTCTAACCCTGACCCACCACGAGACCAAACTCACCCCAGCCGATCACCAAGGCAGCCAACCCAGTCGAATCCCAACTACCAACACCAGACCGAGACAGCCTTCCAGCCTCCACCACATCTCCACCGAACCCCACCAGTCACCAACTCATGCCGAAACCCCACTGACCTGCGCCAGATAGCCACCACGCAAACCCATGCCGTGATCCAGACCACCCACACCTTGTATTATTGCCACCGAGACTTGTTTGACATAGGTGAAGTTCTGCTTTTGTCATGTATTTGTAAACTTAGCTTATATTTTCACTGACTTTTGGTTTTGGAAAGAAAGTGAATTAAAATCTATTTCAGTTTTGTTTTTGCAGTAGTGAATTGTTTTGCCTCTGCCTTGTTGAAATGAATTGGTGAACAAAGATTTCCACTTCTTGTTTTATTTTGAATGTTGTAAATTCCGTGTGAAAAGGAGAATTTGTGAATAATACAAAATTTTACTTTGCAAAATTTTAAAATTTATAATCTCTAATAAGAGTGGTCGAACCAATTCCTTCTATTTTTCAACTTGATTTGTTTTTTTCGATCATTTACTTCAATTTGGGAAATTCGTTATTCGTGCATCTTTGATTGTCTATTTATTCGCTTTATTCTTTCGACTTTAGATCAGAATCAAGTCGGTGAGTCCGCTAACGATTGATCGTGCTATCCGAGTGCTTTCGATTGACATCGTACTTCTTTCTTTCTGAATCTCCAGCTCCGTAGAGGTGAGTAAATCTCACACGAGTATCCATACTTATATAATTGTGAAACGACCGCAATTGAATGTGTAGAAAAAAAATTAAATAAATAAATGATGATATAATTACCTGTGATTTATTTATAGTAGATGTTAATTGTTAAAACTGCATATCGTATCATCTGTTATATTCTGTTCTTGTTTTACTGTTATTCTACTCTGTTAAATCACACTGCAAGTTCCCTGTAGAATAGAATCACTATGGGTTGAAATGATACATACCCGAACGGACTTTAGAATAAGGGAAGGTCGTTATGGGCTGAAATGATAGGCCTGAGCGATTTTCAATTAAATTTTATTTACTTGGGATTGCGGGTTTGAAATGATAAAACCCGGATTTTTCTTTGTAAATTACGGATTGAAATGATATAGTATCCGTATCACTTGAATTAGGCTAGAAAATATTATACAGACCCGTGGTTATTTTATGTATTTTCTGAATATTTTTAGATAATTTAAAAATTGTAATAATATTTAATTTGATTTAAACCGAATTTTTTGATGATTTATTAAAAAAAAATAGAAATGATTTTTCTATGTGATAAATATAAATAAATGGAGGAATATTGATTTTAAAACGAAACTTAAATTTTGAAATTTTGGAAAAAGAAAAAAAAAAGCAAGATGGAAACTTAAATTAATTTAATTGGAATTGAAATTTAGTTTTAAATTTGTGGAAAAAAAAATGAAGTTTAAGTTTAAGTGTTGAAATGAATGTAATAAGCAAATTGGTAAGTTTGGTTTTAACTTGTAAAATTTCTTTGAAATAAAATTTGTTAAAGGATTGAAATGAACATTTTAATGTATGATTTTATAAGTTTTAACTAGGTAGAATCTGTAGCACTTGTTAAGTGTTGTGGCTTTATAAATGAACCAAAAGACTAAAATGAACTAAAGCTATGATAGTACTTGGTAAGTGCTGTTGTAGCAGAAACTAAAATTGAACTTGAACTAATGAAAGCTACTGTAGCACTTGTTAAGGACTGCAGTAGACTGAATATGATTTTGTTTAAAACTGAACTGATATAACAATTTTAAATATTGTTTTGTTGAATAAAAATTGTTTTCGAATATAACTTACCGCCACATTTCTAAATACCGTGGAAGCTGAAAATTTTAATGCTTTTGTTTAAGTGAATAAGTGAACTCCGAAGGGTGGATTTTGGAAATAATATTGATTTAAAGGAATAATGACTTTGTGTTTAAATGGTTTAATTCGAAGTATATTTTGATAAATTGTTTTAAATCTATAACCACGGGTTATAATAACGATTGGTTGGCAAAGAGACCGGGATCGGATATGGACATACTCTCTGTCGATACCGAAAACCACTTTGACAACCGTGTACGCGGTGGAGATTCCAGAATGAAGTAGGATGGTGGCGACGTTCTTAAGGTATGTTACGTGGACCCAACTCCCGTGAGTTGGCATAAGGTGGCTAAAACAGGAGCGATTGACGGACCAATGAGGTAGCAACTCTTATCGGACACACTTCTTCGATACCATTCTATTACTTGTGATTGATTTGGTGGCCACCCTTGATTTGGGAGTGTTGTCCGAGGTGGGCGGTAGTGGCTGCTATGCGTCACCACTAGTCCGGATGCGTAATTGGTATATCTACCCTGGCATTGCCTAGTTGTGCCGTGTCACCTACCATATCGAGCTTTACTACGATTATGATTTTAAGATCCGACCGCGTTAAGGTTCTCCATCCCCTTAACGCTATTTTCCGATATGATTATACTTTACTTATTTAGACACTATTATAATAGCAAATATTACTATATAGTAGATAGTTTAACGGATCCTTAGAGGATGGGCGGTCCCAAGCATCTTCTAAGTTACTTGTACCTTTACTACAGTTCATTTGAGTTGGTTTACATTGTATAAGTATGTATATCCTGACTCGAGTGTTATGTTTTATTTTACGCTCGGGTCAGCCTGAGTATTCACAGCTTTGGACTTCACTTTTCTGGAGCTCGGAATCACTGGAGATTCTGCTTATCTAGTTATCTTCCTATTTCAGTTTCAGTTGCCTTATTTCAGCTTTTGTTTTAGAGACTTGTGTATTTGGATCTCTATTGTACTTGTTTCAGAACTGTATTGGGTTTTCAGACTATGTATTTTGTATTTGATTTGAGACTGTGTATTTTAGTGGCTTCATGAACCACTATGGTTATTTTTAAATTCCGCTGCGAGTTATTCTGATATTTCTGTGTCTGTGATTCTGTGAATGATTTTATTTGCTCCAAATTTTATTACAATCTGTTATTTTGTATTATTCAAGTCTGACATGTGAGGATTATTGTCGATTTGAATGGTCCAAAATAGTGGGTCGTTACATTTGGTATCAGAGCCAGGTTTTAGGCAAACCTTAGCCTATGGAGCAAAAACTCATTAGAGATAGGGTAGAAATACCCTAGAATGAGTGAAATCAAACTCAGAATCATTTCCTTGTGAGTGAACGTATTTTCAAAGTATAAAATGATTTTAAATGATTTTTCAAAGATTATTTTGATATAAAGTTTTCTTGTTTTAAGAAGAAATTTCCTAAACCTCCTTTTTTTCCGTATCTACCTTGTTAGGAAATTTTAGGATATTCATCCAAGTGTTCCTATCGTGTTTTATCTTAACTTATCTTAGTCTTCTTTGTACCTTGTCCTAAAATTTTATTCTTGATATTTCCAGGATGAATCGTGGAAATGCTAGAGGTAGGGGTCGTGGTATTGCCCCAGTTCCTCCACCTGTTGCACCCGTTAAGTTTACAGTTCTCTGCAAAGAATTCTCTCAGCTCGGTGGCACTAAGTTCACCGGTTCAGAAAGTATCATCGAAGCCCAGCAATGGCTAAGAAGTTTGGAAAGAATCTTTGCTGGTTTAGAGATCACTGATGCCTAGAAACGTCAGTTAGCGGCATGGCAGCTGCAAGAGTCAGCCCTAGATTGGTGGGAGTCTGTTACGGCTCGCACTAACGAAGGTGACCTTTCATGGGAGCAGTTCAGGTATCCTTTGTGTTAATTTGAATTTTCCCATTTTCTTTCTTTTCTATTTGTCTAAAGTTCTGTTTCTGTATCTTCCTTTCAGGGAGGCTTTTGTGGCAAAATGGATGCCCGAAGCCGGTAAATCTCAGCTTTACCGCGAATTCATGGACCTCAAGCAAGGTACCATGTCCTTCTCAGAGTATGAACGGAAGTTCAATGAACTTTCAAAATTTGGTCCTGGTCTTATCGACACTCAGCTAAAGAAGAATGAGAAGTTCATTGCTGGAGCTCGCCCAGAGTTCTACGATCGTCTTATTTCGCATGTTCATGGCACTTTTACTGAGCTCATGGATATGGCTATTCGCTATGAGAACCCTACTTCCAAGGGTCCTGCTGCTTCCAGTGCTCATGTATCTCAGTCCTCCTCTGCTAATTCCAAGAAGAGAAAGCCCAACTTCCACCAGCAGAAGAAGAATTGGCTCAAACATCCGGGCTTAGGATCTTCAGCATCTGCTCCTTCCCAGAGGCACCCTATTGATCTTTCCTCCATTACTTGCTTCAAATGTGACCAGAAGGGACACTATGCCAATAGTTGCCCTAATCCGTCTGTTGCTGCTGTTCCTCCACCCCAGGTTACCAGGAACGATCTTTGTCATGTTTGTCTTCAGCCGGGTCATTTTAAGAAGGACTGTCCTTTATATCAGAAAGGAAGGCCATCTGGCGTATTTGCTGTCACATCTGCTTCATCACCTGCTCCTGCACCTACTCCTGCTCCTAGCGATGATCAAGGTACTCTTCAGGGCACCTTTACTTTATTTCATCATCCTGTTCGTGTTTTATTTGATACTGGGGCTTCGCATAGCTTTATTTCTGATGTTTTGTGTAATAAGTTTGAAACTCTCCTTTCTCCTGAGTATGTTTCTGTTCCTCTATGTGTTTCAAATCCTATTGGTGGTCCCGCAAATCTAGATAAGAGTTGTAAGCAAGTGAGACTCTTCTATTCTGGTCATAAATTTTCTGGAGATTTCTATGTCCTAGGTTTCGATGCTTTTGATTTCTTGCTTGGAAGTGATTGGCTTGATGGACACGATGCCCGTATCTCGTGTAAATCCCGAATTGTTTCTCTTAAGGATGATCGAGGAAATTCTTTGCTTATTCAAGGCCGTATGCCTCATGATTATGCTGGTAGCTTTATCTTTTCTCTAGATGCTTCTATTGATGATCTTCAGTCGACCCGTATAGTTAATCACTACCCGGATGTATTTGGTGAAGTTACTGCTTTATCTCCCAAGCGGGAAATTGATTTCCGCATTGACCTCATCCCTGGAGCTCGACCTATAGTTCTTCCTCCCAGAAGAATGGCACCCCACGAGAAGGTTGAGTTAAGGAAACAAATTGAAGACCTATCTTCCAAGGGTCTGATCAGACCTAGTTTTTCTGAATGGGGAGCTGCAGTAGTCTTCGTCACCAAATCCGATGGTTCTCTTCGGATGTGTGTTGATTATAGGGAATTGAACAAACTCACTATGAAAAATAGATACCCAATGCCTCGCATCAATGACATGTTCGATCAGCTTTATGGTGCTACTGTTTTCTCTCAGCTTGATCTCGCCACAGGTTTTCACCAACTCAGAGTGGCTGAGGAAAGTATTCCTAAGACTGCTTTCCGTACTGAAAATGGATTCTTCGAATGGTTGGTCATGCCTTTTGGTTTGACTAATGCTCCTGCTTTTTTTGTTGACTTGATGAATCGTGTATTCCGTGATGTGCTTAATAAATTTGTTCTAGTCTTTGTGGATGATATCCTCATCTTCTCTAAGTCTGAAGAAGAACATGAGTCACATTTAAAATCTGTTCTTGAGACCCTTCGCAATCATCAGTTAAAAGCTAAATTTTCCAAATGTCACTTCTGGAAGGATGAAGTCCGATTTCTCGGGCATATTGTTTCTAGTAATGGAGTTTCAGTTGACCCAGTCAAGATCGCTGCGATCAATGTAAGTCCTTCTTTCCTTCTCTTTCATTGTTTCATTTCAATTTACTCTATCTTTTCTATTATCCTTTTTCCCTATTCTGTATAGGATTGGGAAACTCCTAAGACTCCTACTGATATCCGTAGTTTTCTGGGCCTCGCCGGTTATTACCGGAGATTCATTGAGAATTTCGCTCGGATTGCTGCGCCTCTCACTGCTTTAACTCGGAAGAATGCTAAGTTTATTTGGAGTAACGAGTGTAAGGCCGCCTTCAATGAGTTAAAAGACAAGCTTACTTCCGCACCTGTTCTTACCGTTCCAAATGGAAATGAGGGATTAACGGTATACACCGATGCTTGTCGAGAAGGTTTAGGAGCTGTTCTGATGCAGGATGGTAGAGTGATTGCTTATGCTAGTAGACAGTTGAAAACTCATGAAGTAAATTATGCTGCCCATGATCTAGAGTTGCTTGCTGTTGTTTTCGCTTTGAAGCTTTGGAGACATCATTTGTTGGGTACCAAGTTTGAGCTTTTCACAGATCATCAGTCTTTGAAGTATATTTTCTCTCAGAAGGATTTGAATCAGAGACAAGTTAGGTGGTTAGAGTTCCTTGCTTCTTATGACCTCGACATCAACTATACACCGGGAAAGGCTAATGTTGTGGCAGATGCTTTGAGTAGGAAGAAAGCTTTGTTGTGCCAGATTGTTGTTTCTTCTCCTCTTGTGGATCGTATTATGGCTAGACAGGATGAAGATCAGATGCTTAGATTGATTAAGGAGAGTGTTCGAAGCAGAGTTGGAAGTAGTAGTATGGATGGTAATGGAGCTCAGATTGACGATAAGGGTGTATTGTGGATCAATAATAGGATTTGTGTCCCGAATGTTGATGGATTGAGACAGGAGTTACTTCGGGAGAATCATCAGTCCAGACTTTCTATTCATCCAGGCGTAACCAAGATGTATCAGGATATGAAGAAGTTATATTGGTGGAAAGGTATGAAGCGAGATATTTCCATTTTCGTCAATAGGTGTGCGACTTGTCAGCAAGTCAAGGCAGATCATCAGAAGACCCCTGGTTTATTGCAGCCTCTTGAGATTCCCAATTGGAAGTGGGAATAAGTTTCTATGGATTTCATTGATGGTTTACCAAGGACCAGGAAGGGGAACAAGAGTATCTGGGTTATTGTGGATAGATTGACCAAATCAGCTCATTTCATTCCGGTCAAGTCTACCCGTTCAGCTTCTAGTTTGTCTGAGATTTACATGAGGGAGATTGTTCGTCTCCATGGTGTTCCTCTCAGTATCGTTTGTGATCGTGATCCTATCTTTACTAGTAGGTTTTGGAAGGCCTTTCAGGATTCGTTGGGTACTCATCTAAATCTGAGCACTGCTTACCATCCACAGACCGACGGTCAAACGGAAAGGGTGAATCAGATTTTAGAAGATCTTCTTCGTGCTTGTGTGCTTGATTATGGAGGATCTTGGGAAGATCATCTCCATCTTGTCGAATTCACTTATAACAATAGTTATCAGGCCAGTATTGAGACATCTCCATTTTCTGCTCTTTACGGACGACCTTGTAGATCTCCTTCTTGTTGGATTGAATCCGGTAATCGATTGGTTCTTGGTCCTGAATTGGTTTTGGAAGCTTCAGAGAGAGTTGAAGAGATTAAGAGAAAGATGAGGATTGCTCAGGATAGACAGAAAAAGTACGCCGATCGTCGAAGACGGAGTTTAGAGTTTGCTGTTGGTGATTTGGTTTTCCTTAAGGTCTCTCCCTTAAGGAATGTTATTCGTTTCGGTCGTAGAGGAAAGCTTTCTCCTAGATTTGTTGGTCCTTTCCGCATTTTGGAAAGAATTGGTGCTCTTGCTTATCGTCTGGATTTACCCGAGAAATTTTCTGGAATTCACAACGTCTTTCATGTATCTCATCTTCGTCGCTATCTGCATGATCCATCTCTTATTATTCAGCCTTCTGCTCTTGATAGTTTGGATATTGAGCCAAATCTGACTGTTGAGAGGAAGCCACTTCGTATCGTCGATCGAGGTACGAAGCAGCTAAGAAGAAAATCTGTCAACCTGGTCAAAGTGCAGTGGAGCACTGATGAACGGGATTGCACCTGGGAGACGGAGGAGAGCATTCGTGCTTCGAATCCGGAATTGTTTATTTCAGGTACTTTACTATTCTGTCTTATCTTTCTTGTTTTCCTTCTTCATTCCTTTTCGAGGACGAAAAGCTTTGAGTGGGGGAGAGTGTAACAGCCCGATATTTTAAACGAAATTTTAGTTAAAAATAAAACATTTTGAAATATTGAGTTAAAAATAAAGTGTAGTAATTTGTATAAAACGAAAATTTAAAACGTTACATTTCGTTACGTTTTGTCCGTTCTTAACTTTACTGTAGGATAAAATCTTATTTATGATGATAATAACTATTTTTAAATTCGGTTTAAAAGATACGTTATATTTTTGAGAAACCGTTAACATTTATTAAATTTATTTAATAAAAGAAATAAAACAAATTGTACGTTATTTGGACGTTTTATAATTTCTTTTGTTTTCACCGTCCATTTGTTTTTTTTTGATGCATTGGCAATTTCAAGTCTCAGCTGCTCAAAAATCGTTCACGTGAGAAAAATATTCGTTCCCTTGGCCTTCCATGCGTTCCACCTATTCAATAATAATTAACAGCCTTAAATTTCTTACCGTTCAAAGCAATAAAAACTTGCCCTCTTGGTCACGTTTCATTTCTTATTCATCCTTGCCAACAAAAATTCCAGACTGCATTTTTCATTTCATTCTATCAAATTGCAGAACCTTCTTCTAAGGTATGGTCACTTATTCTTGCTTTTGTTTTATCTTGTTATTCTCCATCCCTTCATGCTTCTACCCCATGCCATCCGCAACCTAGACCACCACCGCCTCCCTACCCCAGGCCACTGACCCGCGTCAGTCCACCATCACGGCAATCCCAGACCGTCACCGCTTCTCCTCCACATTAGCCTACTCCACCACCCCGAATCCATCAACCACCACCACGAGACCAGCCTTCTACCCCTGACCCACCACGAGACCAAACCCACCCCAGACCGTCACCACTTGTCCCCACATCTCCAAACCCATGCCAACCTTCACTGCCTCATACGAGACCAGCCTTCTAACCCTGACCCACCACGAGACCAAACTCACCCCAGCCGATCACCAAGGCAGCCAACCCAGTCGAATCCCAACTGCCAACACCAGACCGAGACAGCCTTCCAGCCTCCACCACATCTCCACCGAACCCCACCAGTCACCAACTCATGCCGAAACCCCACTGACCTGCGCCAGATAGCCACCACGCAAACCCATGCCGTGATCCAGACCACCCACACCTTGTATTATTGCCACCGAGACTTGTTTGACATAGGTGAAGTTCTTCTTTTGTCATGTATTTGTAAACTTAGCTTATATTTTCACTGACTTTTGGTTTTGGAAAGAAAGTGAATTAAAATCTATTTCAGTTTTGTTTTTGCAGTAGTGAATTGTTTTGCCTCTGCCTTGTTGAAATGAATTGGTGAACAAAGATTTCCACTTCTTGTTTTATTTTGAATGTTGTAAATTCCGTGTGAAAAGGAGAATTTGTGAATAATACAAAATTTTACTTTGCAAAATTTTATAATTTATAATCTCCAATAAGAGTGGTCGAACCAATTCCTTCTATTTTTCAACTTGATTTATTTTTTTCGATCATTTACTTCAATTTGGGAAATTCGTTATTCGTGCATCTTTGATTGTCTATTTATTCGCTTTATTCTTTCGACTTTAGATCAGAATCAAGTCGGCGAGTCCGCTAACGATTGATCGTGCTATCCGAGTGCTTTCGATTGACATCGTACTTCTTTCTTTCTGAATCTCCAGCTCCGTAGAGGTGAGTAAATCTCACACGAGTATCCATACTTATATAATTGTGAAACGACCGCAATTGAATGTGTAGAAAAAAAATTAAATAAATAAATGATGATATAATTACCTGTGATTTATTTATAGTAGATGTTAATTGTTAAAACTGCATATCGTATCATCTGTTATATTATGTTCTTGTTTTACTGTTATTCTACTCTGTTAAATCACACTGCAAGTTCCCTGTAGAATAGAATCACTATGGGTTGAAATGATACATACCCGAACGGACTTTAGAATAAGGGAAGGACGTTATGGGCTGAAATGATAGGCCTGAGCGATTTTCAATTAAATTTTATTTACTTGGGATTGCGGGTTTGAAATGATAAAACCCGGATTTTTCTTTGTAAATTACGGATTGAAATGATATAGTATCCATATCACTTGAATTAGGCTAGAAAATATTATACAGACCCGTGGTTATTTTATGTATTTTCTAAATATTTTTAGATAATTTAAAAATTGTAATAATATTTAATTTGATTTAAACCGAATTTTTTGATGATTTATTAAAAAAAATAGAAATGATTTTTCTATGTGATAAATATAAATAAATGGAGGAATATTGATTTTAAAACGAAACTTAAATTTTGAAATTTTGGAAAAAGAAAAAAAAAGCAAGATGGAAACTTAAATTAATTTAATTGGAATTGAAATTTAGTTTTAAATTTGTGGAAAAAAAAAATGAAGTTTAAGTTTAAGTGTTGAAATGAATGTAATAAGCAAATTGGTAAGTTTGGTTTTAACTTGTAAAATTTCTTTGAAATAAAATTTGTTAAAGGATTGAAATGAACATTTTAATGTATGATTTTATAAGTTTTAACTAGGTAGAATCTGTAGCACTTGTTAAGTGTTGTGGCTTTATAAATGAACCAAAAGACTAAAATGAACTAAAGCTATGATAGTACTTGGTAAGTGCTGTTGTAGCAGAAACTAAAATTGAACTTGAACTAATGAAAGCTACTGTAGCACTTGTTAAGGACTGCAGTAGACTGAATATGATTTTGTCTAAAACTGAACTGATATAACAATTTTAAATATTGTTTTGTTGAATAAAAATTGTTTTCGAATATAACTTACCGCCACATTTCTAAATACCGTGGAAGCTGAAAATTTTAATGCTTTTGTTTAAGTGAATAAGTGAACTCCGAAGGGTGGATTTTGGAAATAATATTGATTTAAAGGAATAATGACTTTGTGTTTAAATGGTTTAATTCGAAGTATATTTTGATAAATTGTTTTAAATCTATAACCACGGGTTATAATAACGATTGGTTGGCAAAGAGACCGGGATCGGATATGGACATACTCTCTGTCGATACCGAAAACCACTTTGACAACCGTGTACGCGGTGGAGATTCCAGAATGAAGTAGGATGGTGGCGACGTTCTTAAGGTATGTTACGTGGACCCAACTCCCGTGAGTTGGCATAAGGTGGCTAAAACAGGAGCGATTGACGGACCAATGAGGTAGCACCTCTTATCGGACACACTTCTTCGATACCATTCTATTACTTGTGGTTGATTTGGTGGCCACCCTTGATTTGGGAGTGTTGTCCGAGGTGGGCGGTAGTGGCTGCTATGCGTCACCACTAGTCCGGATGCGTAATTGGTATATCTACCCTGGCATTGCCTAGTTGTGCCGTGTCACCTACCATATCGAGCTTTACTACGATTATGATTTTAAGATCCGACCGCGTTAAGGTTCTCCATCCCCTTAACGCTATTTTCCGATATGATTATACTTTACTTATTTAGACACTATTATAATAGCGAATATTACTATATAGTAGATAGTTTAACGGATCCTTAGAGGATGGGCGGTCCCAAGCATCTTCTAAGTTACTTGTACCTTTACTACAGTTCATTTGAGTTGGTTTACATTGTATAAGTATGTATATCCTGACTCGAGTGTTATGTTTTATTTTACGCTCGGGTCAGCCTGAGTATTCACAGCTTTGGACTTCACTTTTCTGGAGCTCGGAATCACTGGAGATTCTGCTTATCTAGTTATCTTCCTATTTCAGTTTCAGTTGCCTTATTTCAGCTTTTGTTTTAGAGACTTGTGTATTTGGATCTCTATTGTACTTGTTTCAGAACTGTATTGGGTTTTCAGACTATGTATTTTGTATTTGATTTGAGACTGTGTATTTTAGTGGCTTCATGAACCACTATGGTTATTTTTAAATTCCGCTGCGAGTTATTCTGATATTTCTGTGTCTGTGATTCTGTGAATGATTTTATTTGCTCCAAATTTTATTACAATCTGTTATTTTGTATTATTCAAGTCTGACATGTGAGGATTATTGTCGATTTGAATGGTCCAAAATAGTGGGTCGTTACAAAACAGGTGCAACATAAGTGGCACATGCATATCGCAAATGTCAATGTATCTCAAAACCATGCACACAAAAGGAACCTATTTCCAAGCAAAGTCAATTGACACACCAAACAGACTTAAAATCAAGTGGGTGATACAAACATAATCCAAATATAATTAGGTGTAAAACTCAACAATAATATAGGACATGCTCTTAGCAATGCCCTAGATTATCTGTTGGATAATCGTAAAATAGATCAATATACATCTCTATCATTCTAAAATTTTCCAATAACTTGAACCCAATTTTCTAAAACTTCCATCAAATCTATTCAACATAACATATGTGTGTGTGTATGTGTGTGTGTATGTATATAAATATATTTCATTGGAACCAAAAATCCATATATATATATTTAAATCACCAAACATTTCCTTAAATAATTCTCTCACAACTCAAATCTCAAATTCATCAAATATTTATTACTTTGCTTTTTCCAAAAATTTACCTTACTACAGAACCTAGGCTTTAAAATCAAAACTTTATTCCAAAATTCTTGTTTATTCGCAACGTAGTTTTCTCAAAACAATCAAATTCTTGTTTTATACTTTGTAACACTGTATTGGTTTCAAAATTTATTTTAATTTAAAACTTATGCATATAAACTTTTATATCACAATGTATCATATCATAAAGATATTCACATCGTTCAACCAAATCACAATAAAAAATACTACATGGTTGGCACACAATCCCTACATCACATACCAAATAATTTCAAATTCTAATATAATATATATAAATATATCAACAATGCCTCACCGTGAATTTTTAGCTGCTCACTTCGTCGATTAGCTGCAATGTTGATCGTGTAATCAACATTGCCTCACCATTGACTTTAGTTGTCGACAAATGCTCGATTGCTGCAATCATCACATCAAACATCAGAATATAGTAAAATATGTTTATTATTTTTCCAAAACAATAAATCTTAATTTCCCAAAACATTGCTATATATTTATTTTTATTTTTGTTCAAAACTTTAAATATAACTTCTTGAAAACATTAGTTTTAAAAATAGCTCAAATATTTTACTACTTCCCAAAATATAATATTAGTTCCCAAAATTTTGTGTCCATATTTCTTGTCCTTGTATTTAGAAATCATTACCGATAACGTTGATCAGGCGCATCGATCAGAATTCTTAAAGCACTCAACTAACAAATTAATACGAACTCAACTTAACAATTTTCATTGAATAACCATATTTGCAAACCTATGAATCAAAAGCAGATTAGTTTATAAACTTTCTAATCTTTCTTAAATTCAAATATAAAATTTCAATTAAAAGAAAATCAATTTATAAAATTTCCAATCTTTACTCAAAATCCATTTTCCATCCAGAAGTAAATAATTGCAAACCCCTAATTTAATTACTAGAAAATCTATATTTAAACCTTAATTCAATTTCAAATCAACTAAATTCCTTTTATAAATAATTCATAACTTTGAAACTTCTTTAATAATTTAAAATAATAATTCCAACAAAGTTTAATAATTTATAATTTCCTTTAAACAACAAAGTTGAACAATCCCACATTCTTAATAAGGACTTACATTCAAAATAATTCTTGAAGCCAAAACATAAAATTACATAACCAAAATATTTAAAACCTGCATTTACATTTCAAACCCTATTTTAAAACTATTACTGTTTGAAAATAATTCATCAAACCAAAATTCAATTACTTTTAATTCTTTTTTATATAAAAATAGTCAAACACAAACATATATTACTTATAAATATTCATTTAACGATATATATACTGCATCTTATAACAACAATTCTCAGGCAATAAATAAATTGCATTCAACTGCTATTGCTTCAAAATATTATTTTTTGTAAACTTTCAATTTATTAGATCCAAATAAAATTAAATTATTGCTTTAAAATATAAATTTTAAATATTGTTTTTATAAAATTCCTTTATATTTATAAAATTTTTCCATCGGTAAATAAATAAAATATAAATATCCCAATTTCACTTACTTAATCATATTTAGAAAATCATTCTTTCTAAATAATTTCCATTTACGCAATTCTCAAGGCAATTTCATATTTTCATATTTTCTATTAATAATAGCATTTCCAATATTAAATAAATCTATATTCAAAATAATTTCTTTTATTTAAAACTTCAAACTTAAATACATTATCCCCTTCCAATCAATTTTTAATGTGACCTCATCATAACAACAATCGATTAAAAATATATGATCCAATTTCATCCAACTTAATCCATATCAACAAACACACATATCACCAAACAATCAACAAATTATAGAAAATAGAGTCTAGATCATGTTGATGAGTTATTAAAATATAACTCACCCAAACAATGCCAATGTACCCAATCAACTATTCAATATCAATTCACAACTCAAACAATATCAATTAACCAACAATACGCATAGAATTATAGATAGCTGTCAGCAAAGATAATTTTACTCACCAAGTTGAAGCGTTCCAACCTAGCACTGCCCTAGACGCCGCCCATCACTGCATGAAGCTTGCACACAACACCACCAGCCTTCAACTCGTTTATGCCACCCAAACCGAGTCGCACAGCCCACAGACCTCCAAGTACATGCGTTCCCCATAATCACCAACACCAATATTACAGCTCCCCCATCATCAAAATCGATACACTTGAATCGCCACTCGGGGCACGTTGAACCCCTCAACGTTGTAGCCAGCAATGAGCGGCTCATCCTAGCATCGCGACCCCTAGGTGGCCTCACCACCAATGTCGCTCTAGGTGCTGCCCTTAATTCATGATATATGTTTCCAGATTGCAAAATCATTTTTTTAATATATGTGCAACATTGAATTCACAATTTCAATAGGGTCAGGGCATAAATTAGATAGGGAGGTTTAAGTATGGGCTTGTGTGAAGTAGGATAGGGAAGTTGCTAGAGAAAAGGAGAAAGGAATGAATTAAACAGGCTTGATTTATTTTGGGCCGTCGAATTTTAATTCAATCTAATTTTAATTTTTCATTCCATTACTTTTCTTTTCACAACTCTTTTAAATTTATTTGTAAATAAATTCCAATTTGATTTTGTGAGAAATGCAGATTACGGATCTTAAGGCTAGTATAAACACTAGAGGGAGGGTGAATAGTGTTTTAAGGAATTACTAATTCTTTTCGAGTTTATATAAATTTGAACACAAATGTATACAATATTTAGACACAGATATGATCATAGATTCAAACACAGATGCAAATATAAAGTAAAAGCAGTAAAGGAAAGAACACACCGGATTTTATACTAGTTTGGAGTTACCCTACATCCAGTCCCGCACACAAGTACAGATTTCCTTTCAAAAGCAATCTTTACAATTACAACCCTCGATTTCAAGGCCACGAGGTACACCACTCCAAATTCACAATCCTCTTGGTAGAGATACTTGATTTCCCGGGCAACAAGTTCACCCAATTGATTTCCTAGGCTACAATCACACCTTTTCTCACTTGATTGATTTCCCAGGCTACAATCACACCTTTTCTCACTTGATTGATTACAAAGAAGCCTATAACTCTGAATAGCACTGGGATCTTGTTGAGATAGTGATAGAGAATCAAACCAGAAATGATCTAGTTAAATTCAATGATGATTTCGGAAGAGTAATGGTAAGAAAATATATAAAGAAATGTGGAAGAAGAAGAGGAGTGAAAACCAAAAAAATATTGTTGAAAATTCGTTGAAAACATCCCCTATTTATAGAAGAACAACAGCCATGTCTATTCGTGAAAGGTTATGGCGAATAGACACTTCTTTTGAAATTCATAATTTTGAAACCAACTGCCACTATGTCGACATGGGTATCTTGGGTATGTCGACATCCCAATGGAAATTTTGGTGATTTGTTTTTCTTTGAAAATTACTTTTATCTTATATTAAAACTATTTTAAACTTTATAAATATACTTAACTATAGGTAAAATACATAAGTAAATATAGAGAATAATATATATATAATTTTACTATAATTTTATATTTAAATCTAAGTATAAATATATTATAATTAAAAGATAGTTTAAAACAAACGAAGTTTAAAACAAGAGTTTATTTAAAAACAAAATCAAAGAATATTTTAAGGCTAAAACATCTTTTTGAAAATCATTTGAAAAGATAATTTTTAAGGCTAAAACATTTTGAAAAGCAGTTTTGAAAATCATTTTGAAGTAGTTTTGCAAGCTTCTTCCTGCAGAATATCTCATCACATCAGGACTCGAGAACTTGTACAAAACCAGGATGTTCGTGGGTTTGTAAGCCACTTGTCGTAGGTTTGTAAGCTACTTGTCGTGGGTTTGTAAGCCACTAAAAAGGTAGAAATGGGTTCCATCCCAAATGAAATATGGAGTGAAGATTTCAGTGCTATTATGAAGTTTTAACATAATTCTAGACTCAATACTTATCTTGTATTATTAAAATCTTGAACTCTTGATAACTTGATTTTTTGATACTCATGAGTCTTCAATCTTGATATCTTTGATCTTTAAATTCATCAGTCCTGTATCTCTATACTGTACAGTCTTCATTCTTGATACCTACATGGTTAAATCCTGCATATACATATATATTTAAAATATAATGTTAGTATTTATATTTTATAATCTTATTCTATGGTTGTTGTCATCAAAACCATCATCTCAAGGATTTCGGTTAAATTATGAATTGGATTGGATTGGCCATTTCATCATCGTTTCCATTATAAAATCCTCGATTAAGATTTGCATAAATTTTTTTAAAAAGATTTGGATAGCAAACAAAACCATTTTGAGAAGCATCAATAAGACTGAGAACATGATTATTTGCAAAAAGAGAATCAATTTCATAAGTAGAAAAATCTTGAAATAAAGCAAACTTTCCAGGATGGACTTTTCCATAGTTAGCATAATTGATGTATGCTTTTATGGCCTCCGGATCATTGAAGAGTTGCTCTTTTATCTTTCTGGAAATTCTCATGGTGGAAGGGTTGCTTGAAGAAGCCATTAGAGTAGAGAGTAGAGAGCTTGAAGTTTTGAAGAGAGAGTTTGAATTTGAAAATGAAAGTGAAAAGATGTGATAAAAGATAGTGAATAAATAGATTCTCAAAGGACATATTCTCTGGTCAAAAGATGCCTTTTTAGAGAATTGAATGAAGTTAAAAAAGTGGAGGGAAATTCAACCATTTGAATTCAAATTTTGAATTTCAAATTATGTACCCATGTCGACATCATGGTAGGGACCATGTCGACATGTGTTTTTGAATTTCTATAATTTATTTTTCATAAGAATTCTAATATATATATTCTTATTATTTTTAATGTTTGTATATATCTGGAATATTATTAGTATATTCCATAAGATATTATGATACTAATAAAAATAAAAATAATAATAAAATAAGATAATAATAAAAAATAAAATTTTAAATTTCAAACAACACACCAATTCAAAATCAATCAATCAAGCAATCAATTCTAAGCATGCAATTTCAACCAATTGTATTGTAAATGTGTACCTTTTTCTGAGTCCGTTTCTCTGAATTCGTTGGAGTCGTGAACTACCGTGGAACACATATTTGAATTATCTGTCTTTTGATCATCATCGCTTGAAGACGAGTCTGAGTCATCTAGAGTAGCAGTAAAAGCACGTTTTCATTTCTTTATGGAATCATTGTTTATAGGAAGGTTTTGCTTATCTGGATACGGACAGTTTCTTTTGATATGGCCTGATTCGTCACAGTTGAAGCATTTAATATTGTTTGGCACTACATTCCGATTTCCTGCATTCTTATAGTTGTTTCTCTTGAGATTATTCATCTTTCTGTATTTCAGAAATTTCTAAAAATTCTTGGTCATAAAGGCTATCTCTTCATCATTATCGTTGTTTGAGTCCAATCCATCGGTTAATGCATTGAATGCCATTGATATCTTTTCACATGCTTTGCTTTCTCTTCTCCCGATCATTTGGACTTCAAACGACATTAGATTTCCAATTAATTTTTCTATCTTTAAGGTACTGATGTCATTTTTCTCTTCGATTGCAAGTGTCTTTTGATCCCATTCTGGAGTAAGAGAATTTAAGATTTTTCTGACTTGATCTTCTTCGGAAAATTCCTTTCCCAAGGATATTAGAGAATGCACAATATCCTGAAATCTACTATACATATCTGAAATAGACTCATTAGAATTCATTTTAAATAATTGAAACTGATTTATGAGCATGGAAATTTTGGTCTGTTTAACTTTGCTTGTTCCTTCGTGAGTAACTTGCAAAGTTTTCCAGATTTCATATGCAGACTTACAAACTGACACTCTATTAAATTCATTCCTATCAAGTGAACAAAATAGAATATTCATTGCTTTAGAATTATTCTGTGCAACCATCTTTTGCTAAGTAGTCCACTGTGCAAAATTTGTTGTGGGTTTAGAATATTCATTCTGTGTGATATTCCAAGTGTCTAGACTTACAGATTGTAAATATATTTTCATCCTACATGCCCAGTATGCATAGTTACTGCCATTAAAAAGTGGTGGTTTGGCAGTAGACTGACCTTCTACAAATGAACTAGTACTAGTAGTAATAGAACTAGTGTTAGTAACAGTACCAGTGTTGGTAGCCATTTTGAAAACTTTTCAAAATTCAGATTATGAAACTTTGAAAACCTGGCTCTGATACCAAATGCGAGAAATGCGGATTACGGATCTTAAGGCTAGTATAAACACTAGAGGGGGTGAAGAGTGTTTTAAGGAATTACTAATTCTTTTCGAGTTTATATTAATTTGAACACAAATGTATACAATATTCAAACACAGATATGATCACAGATTCAAACACAAATGCAAATATAAAGTAAAAGCAGTAAAGGAAAGAACACACCGACTTTTATACTAGTTCGGAGTTACCTTACATCCAGTCCCACACACAAGTACAGATTTCCTTTCAAAAGCAATCTTTACAATTAAAACCCTTGATTTCAAGGCCACGAGGTACACCACTCCAGATTCACAATCCTCTTGGTAGAGATACTTGATTTCCCGGGCAACAAGTTCACCCAATTGATTTCCTAGGCTACAATCACACCTTTTCTCACTTGATTGATTTCCAAGGCTACAACCACACCTTTTCTCACTTGATTGATTTCCAAGGCTACAATCACACCTTTTCTCACTTGATTGATTACAAAGAAGCCTATAACTCTGAATAGCACTGGGATCTTGTTGAGATAGTGATAGAGAATCAAACCAGAAATGATCTAGTTAAATTCAATGATCATTTCGGCAGAGTAATGGTAAGAATATATATAAATAAATGTGGAAGAAGAAGAGGAGTGAAAATCAGAAAAATATTGTTGAAAATTCGTTGAAAACATCCCCTATTTATAGAAGAACAACAACCATGTCTATTCGTGAAAGGTTATGGCGAATAGACACTTCTTTTGAAATTCAAAATTTTGAAACCAACTGCCACTATGTCGATATGGGTATCTTGGGTATGTCGACATCCCAAAGGAAATTTTGGTGATTTGTTTTTTCTTTGAAAATTACTTCTATCTTATATTAAAACTATTTTAAACTTTATAAATATACTTAACTATTGTTAAAATACATAAGTAAATATAGAGAATAATATATATAAAATTTTACTATAATTTTATATTTAAATCTAAGTATAAATATATTATAATTAAAAGATAGTTTAAAACAAACGAAGTTTAAAACAAGAGTTTATTTAAAAACAAAATCAAAGAATATTTTAAGGCTAAAACATCTTTTTGAAAATCATTTGAAAAGATAATTTTTAAGGCTAAAACATTTTGAAAAGCAGTTTTGAAAATCATTTTGAAGTAGTTTTGCAAGCTTCTTCCTGCAGAATATCTCATCACATCAGGACTCGAGAACTTGTACAAAACCAGGATGTTCGTGGGTTTATAAGCCACTTGTCGTAGGTTTGTAAGCTACTTGTCGTGGGTTTGTAAGCCACTAAAAAGGTAGAAATGGGTTCCATCCCAAATGAAATATGAAGTGAAGATTTCAGTGCTATTATGAAGTTTTAACATAATTCTAGACTCAATACTTATCTTGTATTTTTAAAATCTTGAACTCTTGATAACTTGATTTCTTGATACTCATGAATCTACAATCTTGATATCTTTGATCTTTAAATTCATCAGTCTTGTATCTCTATACTGTACAGTCTTCATTCTTGATACCTGCATGGTTATATTCTGCATATACATATATATCTAAACTATAATGTTAGTATTTATATTTTATAATCTTATTCTAAGGTTGTTGTCATCAAAACCATCATCTCAAGGACTAACAGATTTAAATTAATTTACACTTCATTACAGAGGATATATTGCATAACCGCCTAACTTTATTCAGTTCGATGTTCGCTTATTAATTCTCCACTATTTTAATCATGAACGGTTATTTACACTTGTAAAAAAAATTGTATTCAATCAAAACAATTTATTCAATTTCAATATATTATTTGAAAAGAATTTGTAAATTTAATTCAATTTACTAAATCAAAACCTTTTATTAAATAGAATTTAATTAACTAAAAATTTATTTTTAAAATATTAATTATCAAATTTTGAATCAAAACAATTTTATTTCAGTTAAATTTATTTAATTAATACTGTGTAGAAATCAGGGTTGTTATGGACTTCCACTTTAATAAAATTGCATTCTCACAATTTCTTATAGGGAAACATCGTATACAACTCATACCCTGACTTTCATCGTATTCTACGAACTTCTACCAAGCCAAACTCATATAACTCCTCTATGTGGCTCTCACATTCCAACATATCTTATTATATGTTACTATTTCAAATTAATTCAATTAGCGACCTTTTATTTTTCACATATGAGAAATTCATAGTGAAAATTTTTAAGTGTTGGATTTTTCAAAAAATTTGGTAGGATCTCCTTCGTAAGGAGAGCATTTCAAAAAATCAAAACATAATATTACATAATATATGTACATCCCGATCATGGGGTATCCTGAAACATGGTGAAACAAGATAATATCATAATATATCGATATAAGTGTAAAACATACCTTATTTTTGCATTTTAAAGCATGTTTGCTTAGCTTTCATGCGAACGAAAGTGTGCATGCTCCAAAATACAATTCTCAATGTCTTCATGTACCCAACTTTAGCTCAAAGAAAGCATATAAGATCGTCTAGTATTAATAAGAAGAGGTTTTGCATTCACATATCACAAAAACAATTTTGCATTTTCATTTGATGATTTTACATCTAAGTTTTAATTATCAAAAAACTCAAAATTGTTGAATGCTTCCTAAAAGAAAATTTATATCATAATTAAATAGATTTTTAAAACATCTTTCAGATTATAAAAAATAAGGTTTGGACGAAAAGTTATGGTGATTTGGCTAAACACTGAAATTTTGAAACATTTTTTATTCTGCAGGTCCACCCTTCTAAAGGCAGTTTTTCACCAAGTAAACAACATATTTTAGCAAAACACTCAAAATTAAACTTGATCGCTGTCATCTTAGCTTTAAAACAAGTACAAGTTCATCGGAAACGGATGAGAGGGTCAAGAATTATAATCAGAACACCATGATGCTTCGGCTCAAAAAATTTCAACTGCAGGTCCACTTAAATTTTTTTAATTTTTAGCTAAGGGAACTTCAAAATTTTATGGAACACAAATAAAAGTTGTTTCTTAAGTTCTTAGCTTTTCGAAATGTGCAAAATCGTTGAAATTGGATAATCTATTTGAGATTTACAATCAGATGAATTTCAACGATATAACATAAAATTTCAATTCTCGAATAGCAATATAGGTTACATTTAGTTCATTGTTAAACCATAGATAAGCTCAACAAATTTCATTGCATTGCAACCAAAAATTGCCTTTTAATGACACAAATTTTCAATGTAATTAAATCATCCAAAATGAGTTAGTAGTTTGAAATTTATGGTTAAAACTAATAACAATATTTCAAAAATACTTTAAAACGAATTCACTTTTAAAATATTTCCAAAACCATTCATCAAACACTAATTGAATTTTGCAAATATCTCTCGATAATAATTTATATCACTCCAAGATACATCTCTACCATTCCAAATTTTTTAATAATTTGAATCTAATTTTCTAAAACTTCCATCGAATCTATTCAACATAATGTGTATACACACACACACACACACACACACACACATATATATATATATATGCATACACAGCACAAAACCATTTCAATATATTTCATTAGCACCAAAAATCCATATATAAATTTTTTTCAAAATTACCAAACATTTCTTTAAATAATTCTGTCAAATTTCAAAATATTTATTACTTTACTTTTTCAAAAATTTCACCTTATTACGAAACCTAGGCATTAAAATCAATACTTTATTCCAAAATTCTTGTTTATTCACAACATAGTTTTCTTAAAACAATCAAATTCTTGCCTTATACTTTGTAACACAATATTGGTTTCAAAATTTATTTTAGGTTAAAACTTATACATATAAACTTGTATATCACAACGTATCATATCATAAATATATTCACATCGTTCAACCAAATAATAATAAAAATACTACATGGTCGGCACACGATCACAACATCACATACCAAAATATTTCAAATTCTAATATAATATATATAAATATATCGAAGATGCCTCACCATGAATTTTTAGCGGCTCACTTCACCGACTCGCTGCATTTTTGATTGTGCAATCAACATTGTTTCATCATCAACTTCAGCTGTCCACTAGGGCTCGATGGCTATAATCATCAGTTAATCTAATATAGAAAAATATATTTATTATTTTTCCAAAACAACAAATCTTCATTTCCAAATCATTGCTATGTATTTATATTTTTTTTTTTTGAAAATTTAAATGTAACCTCTTGAAAACATTAGTTTTAGCAAAAAATTATATCACTTCTCAAAGTTTTGTATCCGTATGTTTCGTCCTAGTGTTTAGGAATCCATATTGATAACATTCATCCGACGCATCAACAAGGATTCTTAAAGCATCAACGGACAAATTAACATGAACTCAACTTCAAAATTTTCTTTGAGTAACTATATATAAATATTTTTTATACGAAAAACAATTGTTTGCAAAAACCAAAACATTTCTAGTATCTTGCAAAAATAGGTACCTTTAATTGAAAGTGTTCTAATCACATAATATGTTTAAAATATTATTCGATCTTGAAACCATCTTTTCCAAAATATTTACTACTATTTATGATCTAAAATTTCTATTTCTTTCATTTTAGTATTCAACTTATCTCAAACTACTACTTTTTCCAAAATATAAAACATCACTCGAAAATATGATTTTCAGTCACTTTATAAAATGATATCACTTTAATTTATTAAATTATATGCTTGTTTGAATAAAACTATTTATTTCAAAATGCATATATACACATTTAATTTAATAACCACTAACAACAATACAAACTATCACACATCATTCATTATAATATCAAACAAGCATGGTACAAGCATTCCCACATTTTCAAACAAACAAACTAATGCCTCCAGCGGAAAACTATCAACCAGTTTCCGTTGTACAACTTTTATCACTACTGGATCTTATACTCATCTCATTTCACCACACTTCGAATATGTGATGTATCCAATATGAAATTATAATTTGAGCTTTAACAGCTTCCCTAACCGAACAACTCCATTCTTACTATAAATCCACACAAAGGTCTAACATTCATCGACAACACCATACTAGCTGGTCTAATTACTTCTACCTTCAAAACCTTCATCGGCTAATCTGTATTTCATCCAAAGACTTATGCCCATAAAAAGGTAGAAGAAATAAATTATTTAATAAGAAAAATACAAATATGTCCCCAAATGATTACCCTAATAATCATCGTATACTCCTAATATCCTATAAATATAAACATTAATATACTATACACCCATGGGGATAGGGATTCTAAGTCTCATCTAAGGCCAGGACTTATGTCTCTTATAATCTGTATTGTTCTAAACCTTCTTTGATACCAAACTGTAACACCCTACCTCTATATCAATACCATCCAAGAATGACGAGGTAATACTGTCAGATAATACAAAGAATAAGGCTATATGGGGTACACACATAAATATTCCCATGGGCTAACACCGGTATGTATCTCAAAAATCATAAACAACTCACATATACATACACAGTATTGGCACAAAGCGACAAATTTGTATGACTCAAGGATATAGCAATACACAATATAAAATAAACCATAGAGAACATAAAGTCACCGATGCAGCGATAACATATAATAAATAATATGCACAAGTTCAAGTAGGTCTATGAAAATAGTCAAATGCCTACTGTCATCAAAATAAATATATCTTGTCCATTATATATCTCATCAATACACAAACACATATAGCTACAATATACGGAATGATATACAAATGCTCTATCCACCATTTATGCCCAACATCCACAAACTGGTCAATTTGTCCCTGAACCTAAAATTTCTCGGACTGACCCGAGTATTATATAAATAACACACAGGTTAGACTACGTCTAGAATGTGGATGTCAATATAAAATAACAACCGGCATGGCATAAACAGGTGCAACACAAATGGCACATGTATATCCTAACTATCAACATATCTCAAAACCATACATACAAAAGGAACCCATTTCCAAGCAAAGTCAATCAACATACCAAACGGGCATCTATTCAAGTGGGTGATACAAATATAATCTAAATGTAATCGGGTGTAAAACTCAGCAATAATATAGGACAAGCTCTCAGCAATACCCTAGATTATCTCTCAGATAATCATAAAGTAGACGTACCCAAGGTCCATCTTAGTCAATATCGATATATAACACAAAATATCACACAAATCAAACATATATGAAATTTATATATGGCATACCTCGATAGTTGAGTCATCTCTCGGATAACCCTATAAAAATAGGTACAAGGTCCAACTTTATGCTCTCAGCATCTTTAGCTATCCTCGGTAGTTGTATAATTAATGTGTATAGAGTTACACAACTTCATAGACTCTCAGTCTTATAAATACTCCAAGTGATCGATAATCACATAGTACTCATCTAGACCTTCAACCTCATAGAATCAACTTGGCTCTCAGTCAATGAGATAATCATACGCTCTCAGACTTCTATAAAAATCCACTCAACTTCCAGTTTCATGAATAGCCAATAGGACTCTTACTCCTCTGTGCTCTCAGCATTATAAATATCTATTCTAGTATTAGTCTCGATAAATGGTCGGATCGGCTCTCAGACGTTAACACAATGATCTCATATAGGTGAATAAGTAGGCATCTATAACATCTCATGCTATCTCACTAAGAACAATAACCAAAGGGGAGTCTGACAGCTCTGTAACACCCTGTAATTTAGTAGTATTTATTTAATTATTTAGCCAGTTAATCAATTAGGCTCTAAATATGGAATTTGTGCAAAAAATGGAATTTGACCAAAAAATTGGACCACTGCGTTCTTGGCAAAATTTTGAGCAACTTTCATATTCAGAGTTTTGCGATCGGAGTCCAAACGAAGAAGTTATGGACGAAAAACGAATTCGGAACAAAAATAAATAAATAAGAAAAATTAATGTATTAACTAATCGCCTGGGCCTACAGGCCGACCATTCATTGTGACCGATCGACCACTAGTGCTCGATTGATGCTCCATGGGTGGTCGACCGGTCGCCTTCAAGTGGCTAAGGTCAGTCTAGGCCTAGCTGCGTGAATTTAATATATTTCGATCTAGCGGTTCTAGTTGATTCTGGCACCTATAAATTCAGGCCTAGTCCTCCCTTCTCTTTTTATATTTTTCTAGAGGTAGTAGCGAAGCTCTGTCATTTCTTCTTCTTCACTTTCTTCTTAAATTATAAAATAAGATATTTTGTATTTATATTCATACAAATTGGAGAAGAATAGAAATCTAATAAAAAGAAGAAGAGAAGAGAATCAACTATACGCGTATTTGATGTAATTTATACATTTATATAAATTTGTATCTATTTTCTCTCCTAATCCTAGATCACTTTTTAGATCTGTAGTTCTAATATATATATATATACCCTTTTAACATATTTCTTGGATTAAAAAGGATTTGAATACAAATCAAAGGTTCTACTTTAGATGTGGAGATTTGGATCGCTATTGAAAGGTGAGTGGGAAATTTTATAGATTGTTATAATATGAAAATTATCTTGTTGGTGTTTATTTGATTTTTTATGCCTAACTTGATAATTGTATATGAGTTGTAGGCAACAAATTAAATATAATCTAAATATAATAAATATCGCTTACATATTCCTGTTTATGATTTGATTTAGAATTTTTTACAACCTGATCTAGAAATCACTCCCAAAAGTATAAATTTAGAATATTGATTTGAATGAAATTTATTCCAGATCTGAAATAGGTTGTATAATAATGTTATAGATTTGGATTAGTACCCTAATCTTGTTGGAATGTAAACTTATCTATGTTTAGAATTGTTAGAATTTAGATCCATTTCATATTTGTAAATTAGTTTGATTTCATTCCCTTTTACAAAAATATAGCGTTTGATCTAACAAAGAACGGATGCAAATAGAAAGAGAAAGAGATGGGTAAAGTATGAATCATTTTAGTTTACATTATCTATTTTAGTAAAAAAAAAGAAATGAATATTCCTTTTAATTTCAAATAATGTAATCTTTTAAAGGTAAATCTTTTGTTTTGGGCTAATTTATGAAATTATAGCGGATAATCTTTTTAGATATGATTCCAACAATTTAACATGAAAAAGAATATTCTAGTGAAGATATATAACTATAATATATTTGTATGTGATGTACTGCGCTTATAATAATTAAAATAAACTTACCTAATAATGACACTTGCACATAATATTTGCGTTTAGGTTAATTAATTAACGAGAAAGGGATTTAAATGGTTGTAACTCCAATAAATGGAAAATAAATGGTAATAAATATGGGAGTTGCAATAATTTAACAGGGTAAATGGATTAACGGGACATAAAAATGGAATGGCTATAAAAGTGTACTAATTTGAAATTAGTAATCATACATAAATGTCTAAGGAAACATTCGTAAGGATTTTATGGACAAATTGACATTTATGAGCATTAAAAGGGAATTAGTAAGCTAACTCCAATGTCTACCTAAGATAGTATAAGTAAAGATTTAGGATGGTTAATAGACTTAGCAGGACAATGATGCAAGTTCAGTAGAGTCACACGACGGAAGACTTCCCTTCACTTTGAGGCTACCAGTAGTCAGGTGCACTTACTATCGATGTACGATATCACTAATGCTAGGACCCGTGATGATGTGAGAGATTAGGATGCTTTCTTAATTGGAAAGTATTAAATGGTCCAAATTTGGAATTAGGAGCATTGAGTGATATCTCCATAGGGGTTCGCTTCTGGTTTGAGGTATTAAGTGGTTGTAGGGTCTGCCTCTCTCGTAAATGGAAGTAATGTGTAACGTAGTGAAATTCCAAATAAATAAGAATGTCTCAAAAAGGGTTACTTCAGTGTTGAGGTACTAAGTGGCTGTAAGGCCTGCCTGCCTAACAAAAGAAGTAACCTATTGAGATTCAATATTTATAATTAAAAGTGATAGTGGATATCTCAAGAAGGGTTCACTTCAGGTTTGAGCTATTAAGTGGCTGTAGGGTCCGCCTCTTTTATATAAAAGAAGTATTAAGTGGCCTAATGAGATTTCCAAGCAATGCCAGCTAGATAGTACCAGTGAGGAGTCCTCCTCGGGGTTTGGTATTAAATGATGAAGGCCTACCTATAAATAGGTGTTAAATGGTTAGGGGTCCACCTAGTCTTTGTTAATGAGGTATTAAGTGGCTTGGGTACAGTCTCTCATATTGCTAAGGTCGTAATAACGATAATACTAATGAGGAATCTGCCTAGGGATAGGTATTAAGTGACGGGGACCAGTTTAGAATATAGGTATTAAATGGTTGGAAGTCCGCTTAGTCTATTTTAAAGGTATTAAGTGGCTTGGGTACTATTAATTACATGGCTACGATTTTATCGACGATAGATGCGGCAATAGTTGGACATTAAATGCCGAAAGCCTTA
This sequence comes from Allium fistulosum, assembly GCA_030737815.1. NCBI lineage: Eukaryota > Viridiplantae > Streptophyta > Magnoliopsida > Asparagales > Amaryllidaceae > Allium > Allium fistulosum. Next base: position 787,902,646 of record CM060902.1, on the reverse strand, counting down.
AATAGTGGTTAGAGGTCTTTGTAGCTAGGACCCACCAACCATTGACAACATTACTAGGAAACCACCTTAGAAATAGGTTTTAACGACGAGATCTACCTTGATTTAGCTCTTAAATGATAGGGTCTACCTTGATTGATATCTTAAATGGCAGAGTCTTCCTATTTCTCTTTTAAAAGTATTATAGAATCCCGTTTCATATTTAGAAGTATTGAGTGGCAAATGGGTTTGGAAGTATTGGGTGGTTGGTAAGGCTTCATCAGTATTTTATACCTTGGAAAGGGGTAAGTAAGTATCATGTGTGTAATGCAAGATTAGATTAGAATTTCTAACCTTAATAGACATAACTATTAAATGGAAATCAATCAATATAAATTTATGTTATGAACAATTTATTGATTTTCCAATCACCAGAACTTTGTTCTGACCCCCTCCTCATTACAACCCACATGATAGATTTAGAGGAATAGGTCATTAGAGCTGGATGTACTTTGTGTTGGAGAAGTCTTATTTTTCTCTCATGGTCGATGCTGATTGACAATCTGCTATCCAAGAAATACCTTTAATTCTAAGATAGTGCTCATAGTCAGTATTCTTATCCTATTATTGTTTTCGCTGTGAGTTTAGATTTCTATCAATCTCTGATAATGCTCATGCTTATTTGCAGGTACCAAATCCAACGATATGTGCTTTGATGGACTTGGGTTTCTATTTATGTCGAAATTTAGGCCCATGGAGGTACAAGTTGTTATATTTGGTACCTGAGCCTAGGTTAATAGATCAGAGGAATTAGGATAAATTGAGGGAACATATTTGTACTTTCCTATCTAGTACTATTATATTTTTCATTAGGTTCTAAGAGTTCCGCCGATAGAAGTAGTTGTAATTCCACTTCGAGGGAATGGACAAAGCAACTATAGGTTGGAAATATCTTAGAGTTAAGATTTTCATGCCGACTCCGAAGTATCCCATGGAGTGCTGGCGACGCGTAAAGCTCGATTGGTAAAGAGTATGAGTACGACATATGGCAGAATCCCGGAGACTGGAGGTGTTCGGCTTAAAGGTTGAGATTTTAGCTACCTTGTGATTTTGAATTTTGATGATGAGTTCCAATCGGAGACATATATTTATTCCAAATGAGCGGAAAATTAGAGTCTATATGTTGCAATTGTCCAAAGGCAAGTTCTTGCTAAGATGCATTCATTGACCACCTCTTTGATGGAAAAAAAGATTTTTATTTGGATAATTAATGTCAATTCCTTAATCTAAAACCCATGAGAGAATTTTTATAAAATATATTTTGGAAATGACTTAGATATTGGAAAAAGAGTTTTCAAAGGATTTGTTCCCAAGGAATTATTTTGAAAATTTTGTTTTGGGAAAGTTTTGAAATTTTAATTTTCAAATAAACACTTTACTACTAAGTTGATCATGTTAAGAAGTTTTTAGTTTATAAAAGATTAATTTTTGAAATACTTAAATATTTATATGTATATATCAGTAAAGCCTTAGTTTTGATTTTTGGCAAGGACATAATTTTTCCATCTGGGAAATTTGTATTTTAAAAGAAGGTTTTTGGAGATCATGAAATACTTATGTATATAAGTTTGATTTGAAGGGAAGCTTTGGTATGAAATAGTTCCTATTATTTAGAAACAAGTATAAAGGAGCATATAGTTAGCTCAGTGATTTTTTGGTTTACAAAATCAAGGTTTTTAAACCTTCTCCTTTTAAGGTATAGACAAAATAGGAATGACATTCAATTCTATTGGGGTATGTAGTTTGAAGCGTTGTACCCACCAGCTATTGGGAGAAACTTCCATGAGAAGTAGGCAGGTTATAGAAACTGGTGTACTTTCTGGCTTTTAGAAATGTTGTTGGTCACAACAGTTTCATTGAGGCTATCACAATCTTACTGTGGAGGGGTCTACAGGGTAAGGTTGATACAGTCATATAGAAGGTAGAAGTTTTCTGGATGAGTTAAGCTGAAGATGGTGTGCTGAACGGTTATTAGAATATTAATTAATTTTATGCCACCTTATTGGGTCCAGGCTTTGGTCGTGCCCAAATCTAGGCTAGCACTCGACTACAAGCCGTCAACCGTAGCGATCGATTAGTTGACTTAATAGCGGTCGACCGTTAGGTGGATTTATCCTGAACCCGAACCTGGAACGCAACTATAAGTCACATCCAAAAAATAACCACCGCATCCCCCCTCATTCTCTTCCTCCTCTCCTTTTTTAGCCAAACCCCATTTCACCTTCCCCTTCCTCCTCTTAATCAAAGCCTCTCTCCTTTATTCCTCCATTAAGCAACGCTAGAATTATTGCACGTCAGATCTCGCCCTACCACCACTCCAGATCTAAACTATTTTATCCCTTTTTCCAACTGCCTCTCAGCCCATGGCACCACTCCGCACCAGTGGATCTTCCTCTCGTCATCCAGACCTCACTCTACAAGAAGCCGGTTGGTTTGACTGGAGCGAGCGGAAGATCACCGCTTATCTCAAAATGGTAGAATTTGATTTTCTCCACGGACGACCAGTGAAATTCAGAGATTTTGCCGCTCTTGGGCTTGAAGAGATTTTCGTCGTGACAGGACTTGCACTGACCCTCCACTTCGAGACTTATGAACGGGAATATTACCCACACTACATCCGTCTTCCCGATGCACAGTCGGCGTAGAATTTTGATGATGTCAAAAGCTATATTGAGTTCGAGGTGGAGGGGGTTCGGATCGAGATGACATATGATAATCTCGTTAGGATATTGGAGATACCTGTGGTAGGAGTAGATTTGGATGACATAGAGAGACCCATTCTAAGATTCTACATCAGATCTTTTCTGGAAATGTCATTGATTGGAGGATTGACAATTTGCGACCGATTACCCATATCATCGTGCGCATTATTCAGCATAACATCATTCTGAAGATGGAAAGCCTTGACCAGATCTATAGCTCAGTGCGGAGATCCACCTATGTCATAATTGGTGGCATAGCCGTCAATTGGGCCCATGTTTTGATGCTTTATATGGTCAATCAGGGAGTTGGTACCCAGAGGACTCACTTTCCATTTTGCCACTTGCTCACTCGAGTGTTTTAGCACTACGTGGTAAATTTGAGATGAGAGCCAGTAGTGAGGAAAGTCCCTTTTGCCATCGACCGAACCATAATTAAGAGGTGAATATTCATTTACCGCCAGCCGCACCATCTGTGCTAGCACCAGAGCAGCAGTGCTGGTAGCAAAGTATAGCCTAGGGCATCGTGGGATACTTAAGTCCTGAGCTTGTTGTTATCCGTCAGGTTCAGGCAGAGCTCCGAGAGGTTAAGGCAGCGCAGCAGCGCCGGGAGCATGAGATTGGGTGCATAACCGCCATGCTATGGCCATTCCGTGGTCGCGGAAATGGCTCGAGCTCAAAACCCGGAGTGAGACCTTCTCACAGTTCATAGGCAATGTTTCATTTAGGATTATTGTATCATTTTATTTCTAGCATTTGTTCTTTTTTTAGGTTATTTGGGTTGTAACACTATTAGTTGTCTCTTGTAAAAGACACGTAAGATATGAGTTTCTATTTATTTACTGTATTATTGTTTCTGGACATGCGGACCACTCCTATATATGCACTTTAAGCAGTAGTATAAATAAGGGAATCTCATAAAGACACTTAACTAATAGTAAATGCAATATTTGGAATTTGGTTTATGCATTCAACACATAACCGACTTCCGACTACGTTGAGATTGTGGCCTGGTTTATCAAAATTTTTGAGAAAAAAATATTTTGAGAAGTTTCCCTTTATTTGAAAAGATTCTCTTTCGGAAAAAAATTTGGCTTTTAATTATTTTTTACTCTTAAGTTATTTTTAGAGTTTTTTTCCAAAAATTTAATTTCAAGGAAAATGCGCGTCTAAATATTTTAGGATTTTATTTTCCAAATTACGTACAAATTTTGAAAAGTGAAAAAGACTTTGTAAAAATTTTGAATCTGAAGGCCATATGTTAGGCGTAGGGAATGAATTTAGAGTTAGAATTTGGGAATTTAGCGATGCGTTAGGATCAACGATGCGATAAATGCAAGCAATAACAAGGGAAAAGCTGTTTTAGCCTTGGAATTTCTATTTCCATACCTTATCCGCGATGGACGCGGGTCTATTTTTAGACTTAATTCCGTTTTAGAGCTTGAAAATAAACATCCTTATGTGTTTTGTAAATGGAAATTTGAAGTAAATCCCGGGCAGTGAGGAAATTTCCATTGTACTTTGGGAATAAGAAGATTATAGTATGGAAAGAATGTTAAATTATCCGCCTAAATTTCTTTTTTCATCATAGGAGTAAGGTTTAGGAAGTGATCTTTCGATGCATTAAATTATTGGATGGTGGGAATTGGATGAAAAATTGATTTTTTCATGCTTCTATTCGTAGGAGTATAGGGATTTTGGTTGAAAAGATGTTTCGAAAAGCTGCATACATATAGAGCTGCCAGTATATGTATAGGTGGCTTGCACCACATTTTCAAAAACGTTTTCAAAAGAAATGCATTCATATAGGAGGATCCTATTTAGAATCATTTTGCATACATATTTTTTATGTGGTGATATAGTAATGCACTATGCACTTATGCACGTTTGGTTGCAAAATTTGTTGTACACTCATAGATTGTGTAGTTTAGGATAGTTAGGAGCCAAAATCTGGACTAAGTCATTGGTGAAAGGGACGAAATTCTTTTTAAGGGGGAAGAATGTAACACCCCGTAATTTGGCATTAGTTATTTAATTAGTTAGTTAACTAATTAGATTCCAAAATGGTAATTTGTGCAAACGATGGAATTTGACCGTGAAACTTGCAATACTGCGTTTGTGGTGAAATTCTTAGCAACTTTCATATTTGGATTTTTGCGATTGGAGTCCAAATGAAGAAGTTACGGTAGAAAGAGAATTTGGAACAAAAATAAATAAATAAGAAAAATTAACGTTTATTAATTAATCCCTCGGGCCTTCAGATCGACCTTTCATTGGGACCGGTCGACCCTTAGCGGTCGACCGATGGTCCATGGACGGTTGACCGGTCGCCTTCAGGCGGCTAGGGTTAGCCTAGGCACAGTGGCCTGGATTTAATATATTTTGATCTAACAGTTCTTGTTGATTCTAGCACCTATAAATTCAGGCCTAGCCCTTCCTTGTCTCAAATGTTTTTTTGGTAGCAGTAGCGAAGCTTTGCTATTTCTTCTTCTCCACTTTCTTTCTAAATTATAAAAATAATATATTTGTATTTAATATCCATACAAATTGGAGAAGAATAGAAATCTAGTAAAAAGAAGAAGAGAAGAGAATCAATTATATGCGTATTTGAGGTAATTTATATATTTATATATATATATATATATTTATATATATATATCCATATCTATTTTCTCTCCTAATCCCAAATCTCTTCACACATCTGTAATTATAATGTATGTATATACCCTTTTATATATATTCTTGGATTAAAAAGGATTTGGAGATGAATAAAAGGTTCTACTTCAGAACTGGAGTTTTGGATTGCTTTTGAAAGTCTAGTGGGAAATTTTATAGATTGTTATAATAAGAAAATTATCCCGTTGTGTTTATTTGATTTTTTATGCCTAACCGAATAATTGTATATGAGTTGCAGGCAACAAATTGAATAAAACCCGAATATAGTAAATATCGCCTACATATTCTAGCTTATGAATTGATTTAGAATTTTTTACAACTTGATCTGGAAATCAGTCCCAAAAGTATGAATTTAGAATATTGATTTGAATGAAATTTATTCCAGATCTTAAATAGGTGGTATAATATGTTATAAATTTAGATTATTACCCTAATCTTGTTGGAATGTAAACTTATCTATTTTGGAATTGTTGGAATCTAAATTCGTTTAATATTTATACATTAGTTTGATTTCTTTTCCTTTTAGAAAAATACAGCGTTTGATCTAACAAGGAATAGATGAAAATGAAAAGAGAAAGAGATGTGTAAAGTATGAATTCACTGTAGTTTACACTTTCACTAATAAAAAGAAATGATTATTCCTTGTAATTTCAAACAATGTAATCTTTTAAAGTTAAATCTTTTGTTTTGGGCTAATTTTTGTAAATTATAGCAGACAATCTTTTTAGATATAATTCCAACAATTTAACATGGAAAAAATATTTCAGTGAAAATATATAACTATAATATATTTTAAAAGTAAATATTTGTACGTAATTTACTACGCTTATAATAATTAAAATAAAACTTAGCTAATAACGACGCTTGCACTTAATATTCACATTTAGGATAATTAATTAGTGGGAAAGGAATTTAAAAGGTTGTAACTCCGATAAATGGTAATGAATATGGGATTTGCAATAATTTGATAGGTTATATTGATTAATGAGACTGATAAAAATGGAATAGCTATAAAAGGTTACTAATTTGAAATTAGTAATCATACATAAATGTCTTAGGAAATGTCCGTTAGGATTTTATGGACAAATTGATATTTATGAGCATTAAAAGGGAATTAGTAAGCTAAGTCCAACGTCTACTAAAGATAATATAAGTAAAGACATAGAATGGTTAATTGGATTTAGTAGGTTAGTGATATGGGGTCAGTGGAGTCACTTGACGGAAGATTGCCCTTCTATTTGAAGCTACCAACAGTTGGGTGCACTTACTACTAATGTGAGATACCATTAATCCTAGGACACATGACGACGTGAGAGATTGGGCCTGCTTTCTTAATTGGAAAGTATTGAATGGTCCAAAATTTTGAATTAGGAGCGGTAAGTGATATCTCCATAGGGGTTCACTTCTGGTTTGAGGTATTAAGTGGGTGTTGGGTCTGCCTCTCTCCTAAAAGGAAGTATTAAGTAACCTAGTGAGATTCCAAATAAATAAGAACATCTCAAAAAGAGTTTACTTCAGTGTTGAGGTATTAATTGGCTGTAGGGTCGCCTCCCTATCGAAAGACGTAACCTAATGAGATTCAGTATTTATAATTAAGAGTGATAGTGGATATCTTTGGAAGCGTTCGTTTCATGTTTGAGGTATTAAGTAACTGTAGGGTCCGCCTCTTTCTTATAAAAGAAGTACTAAGTAGCCCAATGAGATTTCCAAGTAATGTCAGCTAGATAGTATGAGGAGTCCGCCTTGGGGTTAGGTATTAAATGACAAAGGCCTACCTATAAATAGGTGTTAAATGCTCAGGGGTCTGCCTATTCCTTATTAATGATCTATTAAGTGACTTGGGTACAGTCTCTCATCTTGCTAAGGCCGTAATAACAATAGTACCAATGAGGAGTCCGCCTGGGGATATGTATTAAGTGATGGGGACCTGCCTAGAATATAAGTATTAAATGGTTAGAAGTCCGCCTAGTCCTTTTTAAAGGTATTAAGTGGCTTATATACTGTTTATTACATGGCTACAATTTTATTGGCGATAGATGTGGTAGTAGTTGGACATTGAATGTCAGAAGCCTTAAATAGTGGTTGGAGGTCTTTGTAGCTAGGACTCACCGACCATTGACAACATTGTTAAGAAACTACATTGGGATTAGGTCTTGAATGATAGGGTCTACCTTGATTGAGGTCTTAAATAGCAGAGTCTGCCTATTTCTATTTTAAAATTATTATAGAAGCCCACTTCATATTTAGAAGTATTAAGTGGCAAATGGGTATGGAAGTATTGGGTGGTTGATAAGGCTTCATCAGTATTATGTACCTTAGGAAGTGGTAAGTAAGTAATCATTTGTGCAATGCAAGGTTAGATTAGACTTTCTAACCTTAATAGACATAATTATTAAATAGAAACCAATAGGTATAGATTTATGTTATGGACAGTTTATAGATTTCCCAGTCACTAGAACGTTGTTTTGACGCCTCCTCATTATAACCCATAGGATAGATTTAGAGAAACATGTCACTGGAGCTGGATGTGCTTTGTGTTGGAGAAGTCTTCTTTTTCTCTCATGCTCGATGCTGATGTAATAATCCACTATCCAAGGAATACCATTAATTCCAAGGTAGTAGTCATAGTCAGTATTCTTATCCTATGATTGTTTTCGCCGTGAGCTTAGATTTCTATCAATCTCTGATAATGTTCATGCTTATTTGTAGGTATCAAATCTAATGATCTGTACTTTGATGGACTTGGGTTTTGATTTTTTCGAAATTTAGGCCCATGGAGGCACGATTCGTTACAAGCTCTCAGCCCGCTCCAGGAGCCTTCCTCACACACTTTCAGTGCTACTCTTGCAGTCTTAGTTACATCGATGGTCATCGTGATCCACTGTTCATCAGGTGCAATCTACGCTATACATTGGTCATGACCCTGCATGTGCGCCTAATGGTAACAGACTGCTGGCATAAGTGACACATGTGCAGTGGCTCTCAACTATATACATCAACGGTGTGCCACATATTTATGGAGCGATCCCGCAATCAGGCCGCTAGGATGGATACTAGCCAATCTGATTTACTCCCCGATCTATAATAGGAGTACACATAATTAATAGACACTCTTATGGCTCTCAGCCTGCACATTCTCAACGTGCATCACTATAAATATAATACCCCATATACTCCACCATGTTAGACTGACATTTACTTATAGAAAGTAATCGAACAAATATCAGCTTCAGACGTCCCATACCACCTGGTGTTACTTTCCTGTTTACTCAATGCTCGTTAATTGCACTCATCATCACACAATTATTCTATATAACAAGTCCAAAGAATAACCAAAGAAGTATTACCGAAAGTTCCATACCAAACGGTATTATAACCCCGTTTATTCTAATTCCTCGTTAGATAGAAATATATAAAGCTGTCAAAACATAAAATTCTATTATTTATTGATTCGGAAGGGGATTTGAAAATACATTTACTCCTTAAATCTTCATAACAATTTCAAATATAAATTTTCAATCAAAAGAAAATCAATTTATAAAATTTCTAGTCATCCCTTAAAATCCATTTTTCGTTCTGAAGTAAATATTTGCAAACCTCTAATTTATTTATTAGAAAATCGATATTTAAAACTTAGTTCAATTTCAAATCAACTAAATTTCTTTTGTAAATAATTCATAACTTTGAAACTTCTTTAGTAATATAAAATAATAATTCTAAGAAGTTCTATAATTTATAATTTCCTTTAAACAATAAATTTAAAAAATTCCATATTCCTAATAAGGATTTACAATTAAAATAATTTCTCAAAACCATAACATAAATTCCATAACCAAAATATTTAAAACCCGCGTTTACATTTCAGACCCCTTTTTAACTTTTATTATTAAAAAATAATTCATCAAACCAAAATTCTATTACTTTCAATCCTTTTTTTATATATAAAAATAGTCAAACACAAATGTATATAACTTCCAAATATTCATTTAAAAATATAAATAATGAATCTCATAGCAACAATTCTCAAGCAATAAATAAATTGCATTTAACTACTATTTGTTCAAAATATTATTTTTTATTAACTTTCAATTTATTAGATCCAAATAAAATTAACTTATCGCATTAAAATATAAATCTAAATATCATTTTTATTAAAAATCTTTTATATAATAATTTTTTCATTGGTAAATAAATAAATATCAATATTCAAATTTCAGTTATTTAATCATATCTAGAAAATCTTTCTTTCTAATTAATTTCCATTCAAGCCATTCTCAAGATAATTTCACATTTCATATTTTCTATTAATAATAACATTTCGAATATTAAATAAATTTATATTCAAAATATTTTATTTTATTCAAAACTTCCAAATTTAATTCACTATCCTCTTTAGATCAGTTTCTAATGTGATCTCATCACAACAACAACTGATTAAATATAGGTGATCTAATTTCATCCAATTCAATCCATATCAAGAAACAAACATATCACCAAACAATCAATAAATAATAGAAAAAAGGTTATAGATCATAATGCCGAGTTATCAAAATGTAACTCACCCAAACAGTGCCAATATACCTAACCAACTATTCAATGCCATTTCATAATTCAAACAATATCAATCAACCAACAATACACATAGAATTAGAAGATGGCTATGAGTAAAAATAATTTTACTCACTGAGTTGAAGAGTTCCGACATAGCACTGCTCTAGACGCCACCTGTCACCACACAAAGCTCGCGCATAACACCACCAGCCTTCAACTCGCTCATGCCACCCAAACTGAGTTGCATAACTCCCAAACCTCCAAGTACACAAATGCTCCATAATCAATAGCACCAACATTGCCGCTCCTCCATTATCAAAATTGATACACTCGAATTTCCAGTTTCACAAAACCCCACATCGATGCAGCGAGCAACGAGCGGCTCATCCTAACATCCCGACCCCCCAAACCGGCCTCACCATCGACGTTGCTCGCTATTAGGCACCGCACTTCATTCACGATTTATTTTTCTAAGTCGCGATATCATTTTGTTTTATATATGGGATTGAGTTTCAATTTCTATTTTTAGGGTTAGGGCTGAAATTACATGGAGGGTTCGAGTATGGACTTGTGCGAAGTAGGATAGGGAAGTTTCTAGAGAAAAGGAGAAATGAATGAACTAAAAGGGCTTGACTATTTTGAGTCATAGAATTCTAATTCAATCTAACTTTAATTTTTCATTTCATTTATTTGTAAATTAATTCTAATTTGATTTAAATTAATTTACACTTCATTACATAGGATATATACATTAATCGCCTAAATTCATTCAATTAGATGTTCACTTATTAATTCTCCAGTTATTTACACTTATAAAAATATTTTATATTCAATTAAAATAATTTATTCAATTTCAATATATTATTTAAAAAGAATCTATAAATTTAATTCAATTTATTAAATCAAAACCTTTCATACAACATAATTTAATTAACTAACAATTTATTTTTAAAATATTAATTATCAAATTTCAAATCAATTTTTTTATTTCAATTAAATTTATTTAGTTTATACGGCACATAAATCGATATTTTTGCATCTGTGATTGTAATGCTCATTTTTGGGATAGGGTAGCTTATGTCTACCTAGGATAGTTTGTGTGTACACATATTTTGGACATCTACGTCTGTCTAGTCCTTTGCCATCTATGTGGGCAATGAGTTGAGCATCTAAAAGAATTATCGTCATTTGAAGCACTTGAGTGAGAGATGCAAGGCTGTGTGATGGATGAGATGTTTGTTGTATGCGTGATATGTTGTGTGATACCCTTATACCCCTTATATTTCACATGTGATTATAGATTAGCATATATTGTATTTATGTGCTAACTCTTTGGATGCAAGGACGTGTCAGGTACGGTTGTTTATATCATATACCCTATTTACATTATATGATTTATAGTATTTTGAGATGATGCATCGCTCACAGTAGACTGTTATCTGACCCAAGGTTTTATGTTTTGCTTCATATTATCTCGGGAACTATTAAATGAGTAGATTAGGGATAACAAGTCTGGATAGCACATGGAGCTGTAGAAAGTATGAGCAGGAGGCTACGTTTTCATATATCTATACTTTTGGAGCTTACTATCGCTTATATTCCATTATGTAGTATTGTGAAGCTACGTCAGTACTTGTATTTTGAGAGATAGTTATAAAGTTTATTTTGGAGACTTGGGATATATAAACTCTTTATTTTAATTTTTGTATAGTTTGTGAACCTGATGCACTCTGATATTCTTATTTATGGTTTATTTGATTATATCACCGTCTCGCCAATTTTTCATCTTTGTTATTATATTATATCTAACTATGAGATGTTCTATAGGTTATATGCTTGGATTTTTATTAATTTACACCCTTGGCTATCATCCTGGATTGGTTGGGTACCTCCACAATATTTGAAGTGTAGGGCAGTAATCATATTTGGTATCAGAGCTTAGCTTGTATAAACGACCTAAGTCGATCCTTGCATCCATTAGAGAACGAAGTTGCTATCGCCTTAGAATGGATCAAGTGATATATAAGAGAGCGCACTTGTTATATTTTGGCTTTCAAAGCTATATAGTAGTATATATAGTATATAAGTCGCATCGATTCATGGACCACTTATTCCTTTTATAGAGACTGATTATTCTTATTATAGCTTATAAGAATGAGCCTACTAACTAGGGATGCTGTCAGGAATTCCCTTTTCTAGAGTTGAGGAGGGGCTGGGATTGAGGGCTGCTAACCTCGACTTACAAAACAAGTTTGCTGAGATGGTGCGAAACATGGTTCAAAATGCCCAAGTTGCTCCTGCTGCTGCTGTTAATGGTGGTGCTCCAGCGCGCCGAGGGCTGACTTTGCCAAGCCGAACAAGGATTATTTTACTTTGGATGTCAAAGCGTTTCTTAGAGCAGAATCAGCTGTTCGAAGTGCAGGAGGGGTTGGAACCTGCAAATGCATCTTTGAGGATAAGGAGTTAGAGGATGTAAGAAAGAGGAAGCTGGCCTTTAGAAAGCTTTAGGGTTGAGCTATAGGGTGTGGAACGCCATTAGGATTTCTACTCCTAAGGATCATATTACTTAGGAGCAGTTTAAGGCGAGGTTTGAAGAAAATTATATACCGACCGCTCAAAAATCGTTGATCTTCCAAATATTTGCTGACTTGAGATAGGGGGATATGTTTTTGTCGAAGTATGTGGCTGAGTTCGACATGCTATCGAAGTACAGTCTATTATTTTATCGATATTTTGCTAAAAAAGAATGAGAAGTTTATCATGGGCTTGGATGATTATCTTTGAGAAAAGCTAGTAGGTCATATTAATGAGCCATTTGAGAGGCAGGTGGAGAAGGCTCTTCGACATGAGAGTCTGTATCCGAGTTTAAGTTAATTTTTGCTCCTAAGGATGAGCCAAATTTGCAAGCTGGTGGGGGAGGCAAGAGGAAGTGGGAGAAAAACAAGAAGAAGTAGTTTTAGAAGGGTGGCCAGGAGAAGGGCAAGTGAGAGCCTACTTGCTACAATTATGGAAAGAAGGGCCATCTTAGTAAAGATTGCAGAAACAAGAAGAAATGACGATTTTACTTCAACAAGCCTGTGCATATAAAGAAGCATTGTCCAGAACTTATGAGGAATAAGTAGGTTGTGTCGGCTTACGCTTTGAATGCTATTTCAACTTTGTCGAGTGCTCCATCAGTGAAGGAGAAGGGAAAGGACATCATTAGACATGGTATGCTTTCTATTTCCGATACATATGTACGTATTTTACTCGATGCAAGGCTTCACATTCCTTCATATCTAGTGATTTGGTAGATAGACTGGGATTGGAACCCAAGACAGTTGACCGGCCTTTAATGATCACAAACCTTTTTAAAGGGTCAACTAGCTTGTGCATGGTTTGTCGAGACTTAGCATTATTGAGCCATGGATGTTTATTTTCTTATGATTACTTTGTTTTGGGTTTTATGGGGTTTGGTATTATACTAGGGATGGACTAGCTGATGAGGTATGCAGTAGTAGTGGATTGCGAAAGGCTGTTGATGATGGCTGGGGCTGTGGACGGGTGGATGGTAGTGATTGACTGCCTGTCAGAGGATGGGGTTATGGTTAGCTTTCTATATTGGCTTGAGATTCCACATGATGAGCTATCATTTGTGCCTGCTGTGAGAGAGTATCCAGATGTGTTCAAAGAGGTGACTAGATTACTTCCACATTGAGTGATTGAGTTTCATATAGACTTAGTGAAGGATGTCAGGTTAATAGTTATGCTCTTGAGGCATATGGCACCTAGAGGGCAGAAGGAGTTGGAGGTGCAAGTGAATGACATATTGAGGCGAGAGTTCATTGGTAGTAGCATATCTAAATGGGGCGTACATGTAGTATTCGCCACTAAGACGGATGGCTTTCTGAGGTTATGTGTTGATTACAGTGACCTGAACAATGTGATGAAGAAGAATAATTATCAATTCCCATACATTGATGACTTGTTCGATCAGCTTCATGGTGCGAAGGTGTTCTCTCAGTTGGACCTTGCGACGGGGTTTCATCAAATGTGAATGGTAAAGGAGAGTGTGTCGATTATAGCATTCCGTACGCCGTCTGGATTTTATGAGTGGTTGGTTATGCCTTTCGGGCTAACCAATCCACCGGCATATTTTGTTGATCTTATAAACCATATTTTCAGGGATCAGCTAAATAATTTTGTACTTATGTTTGTGGACGATATCCTTGTTTATTCTAGGATGGAGGAAGAACACAAGGAGCATTTGAGGATTGAGCTTGAGGTATTAAAGAAGCACTAATTAAAGGCGAAGTTTTCGCAATGCTATTTTTGAAGGAGGGAAGTGCGATTTTTGGGTCACCTTGTTTCTTAGCAGGGTACTGTTGTTGATCCTGCAAAGGTGGCAATAATACAGGATTGGGATCGACCCAAGACTACTACAAATGTGTAACGACCCGGAATTTTCGAACCCGAAAATTCCAGATAGTTAGGAAAGAAGAAAGAGATAGAAGAAAAAGATAGAAGGAGAAGAAACAGAAACACATCACAGATTCTCACATTCGCAGCGGATAAAATATAATATCAAATAATATCATTTATACAAAGGAAAACTGTAATTGTTACTTTACATTCAATACATCAGAGTTACAATCATATACACATAACTGGACAGTTATATCAACTTGTCTCAGACTAATATCATAACACTCTCAAATACACAGCGGAATACACTCCATACGTTCCTGCCATCCAGCTCGCCTCCTGAGCTCCAGAAAGACCTTACCTGGAAATTTGTAATACTCGGTCTGACCCGAGCATTACATCAAAGTAACACCCGGGTCAGGCTGGAAACCAGCGTGAGTAAACCCATATAATTTGAAATACTAAGTTCAAACCATAAAAGAAAAGCCCGGGTAACTCATACTTCACTACGAGTTCATTACTTGTTATGCTCAATACTTACTTCACATATCGATTTAAAAAGAATCGAAGTGGTTTCGGGTATTAACTAATACCCGACTCCTGTCTCTTCGAATCCAATGTCATCTTAACCCAAGTTATTCAAATGAAATACAATTCAAACTTTAAATACAGGATGTCACTGTTTTAATCTAAACATATTATATCACATAGCATTCCACATCACATACCAGAGATATCAACTAATCTAAGGCATACAATATCATTCAATCATTCATAGCAAGATTTATCAACCATACCATCTCTAATTAATTTAATTAACCACAAATGAATTAAATTAATTACTTCAATTACTTTTAGATCTTGCTTATTAATTACAAACCAATTTAATTAATCATCCAGAAAAATTTCTATTTTAATTTATCATCCTTGATTAATTATACTTTAATTTACATTAAGTAATTAGTCTTTAATTAATTTTTACAAATTAATTATCCTTAACCATTTACAGTAATTATCCTTAATTAATCACTTAAATTAATTATCTTAAAATTTACTTATATTGATTAATTATTCTCTAATTACTAATTAAATTAATTAACCCTTAACAAATTAATCCTTAATTACCTACATTAATTAATCTCTAATTACCAATTAATTAATCTCTAATTAATTTATATATAAACCTTAATTATTAATTAATTAATTCTTAATCATTAATTAATTACTTTTTTTTAATTACTTCATAAATTTAATTACTCATTAATTTCCAAGACCTTAATTAACTTTAAGATAAACCTTTTCTTTATTAATTATCCAATTATGATTAACATATATATTTAAAACATTTTATCTTTTAACTTAATCGCATATTTCATTTAAGTTTAAAAATGACTTAAGAATTTAACTAAATAATCATATAACCTTCTTAAACCAATATTTAAAAGCATTTATTATATAAAGAAATTTGTTCTTAAGAAATAGTCAAATCTTGATTTACTTTAAATTTAAAACTTTGTTATGCTTTTAAACTTTAAAACTATTTCTGGAAACACTCGCGACCAACTCAAAAACGAACTCGAGACAAAACTTTCCTTTTCCCGAGTCTACTTCGGGTTTTTCCCGAACACCATCTGCTTCGAGAAAACCACGCATCATCTCGAGTTCGACCCGAGCACATAGCTTCTTCCCCAAACAAGCGAAACCCAGAACCAAAATACCCCGTGCACACGTGCACGTGCACGCAAGCTCGCCGCCCCTCCGATCAACCATGCCGCCTTCGACATGTCGCTGATGACCTCGCCATCCCACTCGAACTCCTAGCTCCGACGATCTCGCCTTCGATTCGAAATCGAACACTTCAACACACAGGAACCCAAAACTCGATCGACTAAACATCTCGCCGACGATGAAACCCACCACCAGAAATCCTGCCACCATGTCCAGAGCAACACTACGTCACCACGCTTCCATTCCTACCCTTGCGATCGAACACGAAGCATCACCGACGTCCCAGTAACCTCGACTACCATCTCAACGAAACTGGGCATTTAACCCTAAATTGTTGTCGTCCGGTCATCACAGTTGTTTGAAACCCCAGCGAGTATTTTTCAGATGAACTATGATTCTCCACCAAGCTATCACCTGAACCTCGAGACCCAAAATCATTCCGATCGCCAGGAATTGAACTAAACTCGATTTCTGTTCATCTTCGAATTGCTCCATCAATACTTAACTAAAAATCGAGATTCTTCTTCCTAAATTCAACATTTTACAATACTAATCTGAATATATAATCGAATTTAGAAATTATGATGATTTATTTCTGACCATTATTCTTTTCCTACTGTAATGTATTAGTCTTGAAACATCCACTGGGTATTTCTGCTTGCAATTGTTTTAACAATGATGTGAATCCTACAGTCATTATTAAAATAAAAGATCTAAGCCTAAAATCAATTGGGTGTCGAGCAAATTAAATTTTTCCTAGGGAAGATGAGCCTGGAATATAAATAGAGCTCATATATGTATATATGTTCACAGGCATTCATAGGTAGATCACAGACATCATATATCTACACATGCATCTACATACATAAACACATACAACCATCATCTATAGAAATTTTGTCACAAACATTTAAACCACATCACAGATTTTTAAAAACTGTTTTTAATTTAGATGTTTACTCACCTTTATTTATAAACAGAGGACAGCTTCTTATTTTTGATCTGGAACCTATTATATTTGATTTGTACTGATCTTCTTGCATAGATCTTGAGTTGAATCTACTACTAGCCTTGCTTGCTTAGATCAGGTTGACTTGAAATAGTTGTTGTTGTATAATTTGATTTTCAGTTTCCAGTTTGAAAGTTTTTAAACTTTGTTTCCTTTCTGGTTTTAGATGAATGAAAGAAAAATGGAAGAGTAGGAGTAGAGATGAACAAATAAAAATGTACAGCCCGATTTTCTTTAATTACTTAATCTATATGTGTTTCCATAAAAAAGAAACTAATGCCACTTGTTAATGCATGTTTCTCTAAGCTTACACATGTTTAAATGCCTATTTTAAATGTTTACACATGTAAATTTTGTATAAATTTATATTTTTTTCATATTATATTTATGTCCTTATTTTCTCTAATACCTTTATACATATACAACTTGTATATTTATTTAAAGAAATTATTAATCTTTGTTAAATCCTTTTTAAACTTAAGCTATGAACTTAATTTTATCATTAGTGTTTTATGTTTTTCATATATATATATTATAAATTTATATTTATACTTCTCCTTAATTTGCACTTATATAACCTTTAAGAAAATAAATTTTGATACTAACTTATACATTAATAAATTATCACATTCTCAAGAAATTATTTTGAATTTTTAAATCCAAGTTTCACTTATAAACCAAAAATATATGTATGAAAATAAAATAGCTATCATATGATAAGTTTTGCATATATTTATTAATAAAAGGTGAATTTTGCTAAAATAAATACTTACAAAAGAAAATCATTAACCAAATATCATCAAATTTCAATAATTATATTAGGAGACTATCAATGAATATTTATCCTGATATTTATAATTTATCATTTATTATAGCTCTAATTCATCTATATACATATCCAGATATATTCTAATTATCAAAATTTCATTTATTAATCCAAATAAAATCAGTATTTCTATTAATTAACCCAGTTAATTATCAATTAACAGATGTTCCAAAATCCGGGTTATCACATTCCTCCCCCCTTAGAATCTTTTCGTCCTCGAAAAGGAACGAAGCCAGAATTTACTTATTTACTTATTATCAGATAAATTTTCTCTTTGAACATATTTTAAAAACACTTTAAAAATCTTTATAATATTACTAAATTAGTTTTTATAAAAATACTTTTATAACTCGATGTTTCAACAAGTCCATTCTCGTTCTCACAGAAATTCGGTCATACGTTGATCAGGCGTAAGACTGAAAATCTATAAGTACTTAGCAGACCCATTTTCAACACCCAGTGAAAATATTTTGAAAATACTTTATTTGAAAATATCGAAAACGTTTTTTGAAAATAGAGGAAATATCTTTGGTGAAAATGCTCTGGAAATCATCACCCCCATCCATGGTCACAGTTACATCACGGGTTACGTTGCCATCGCAGCAAAAGTCCATGTAACTGATTACACCATAGAACCCACAACAGATCGCAGTTACATTCCAGGGTTACGTTGCCGTCGCAGCAAAAGTCCATGTAACTGTTGGCTCTCAGCGGCACACACGATTTCGCTGTCAAAATGAAACTCCTCCACATAGGTCGCAGTCTACCGATATAAAATCAAACGCAGACTGTTGGCTCTCAGCGGCTCAAACGACTTTCGCTATGTTACCATAGTGTCACAGTCTACCGATATAAAATCAAACGTAGACAGTTGGCTCTCAGCGGCACACATGACTTCCACTATGGTCTGCAGTAGATCGCAGTGACATTGAGTTAAATTGTTGTCATAACATAACCCAAATGCCTCTGTGGGCACCAGCCCCTCGACTTTCGCTACACAAATAATCCTCAGGAACTAGTTTTGTCCGGACTCCTCACAGGATCAACTTTAGAATCCCCCCTTGGGGTTCAAGGCAGTACCACCCAGTGGCACTCCTGAGAAGTTCATTTTAAGGGAGCGCCTTTTTCCCCAAAGCTATTCTCAAAACACTTTATACTATATACTTATAGTATCTTCAAATCATACCCTTTATGATTTATCAAAATCTCCTTTACTCAAAATCGATTACCAAAATCGATAATTCTCAAACTAGGCTTTCCAAAATCCAAAATTGATTTTCCCAAAAATCAAAAGCCCTTTCCAAAATCCATAGGTTCCCAAAACCTTTTCCAAAATCATTCTCATAAAATTCTTTATATATATATAGATATATATAACTTTGAAAATTTTTGGATCATTTCAAACTTGTATAAAACCTCATTTATACTTCAAATATTTCAAAACCCTTTTTATTCTGGCTAGATTCAATAAGGGAAGTTTATCATATTACAAAATATAACTTTATTTATTGCCAAATCAAATATTCAAGTTTGATTTCTTTATAAAGTATTTTACCATATTACTTACCTCCATAAAGTAAATTTCAACCAAAGAAATATCCAATTCCATTATATTTCACATAATATACTTTTCATTTCAAAGATCATTTTATAATCCTTATCCACAAACTTCAATATCAATTTCATTCAAACTCGTACGATGTACACATATCATCCGTACGCAATATCAATCTGATCGCTCAATCGATCACACAATTTCACTTCCGAACTAGTATCGTCCACCCGACTTCCTAGTGCGGACTCGGATCTGATTTCTTGATCAGAAACCGTTATTCTCCTTGCATAGTCGTAACTATGATAGAGAATATCCAGAACCAATCAAAACCCATATCCAGGTTCGCCGTCGAAAATCGAGCGAAAAATCCCAACTCGGATCGATAATATTATCTCGAAATTCTGTGTTCGAATCTGGATCAAATCACTATGCGAATAGAATAATATACGTATATCCTACGTATTTATCTTTATTGGTTATCAGCCAAATCAATTCTCTTTTCTATTCACATTTCTTTTAATTCCATTCACTTATTCTCAATTGCTTCCATTTCCAATTAAGTTATTACTTTAATTGCAAACAGTTTGAACTCTGATCAATTTAAATTTAAAAATAACTTGAAAAAGTTTAAAATAGATAAGTAGTTGAAAAATAGTTATTATTTGGTAAAATAGCTGTAAAATAGTTAAGTAGTTATGAAATAGTTAGATAATTGCAAAATAGTTTTTTTAAAATAGTGATTAGATATAAGTAACTGAAAAATAGTAATTAGTTTATAAGACAGTTTCAAAATAGTTAAATAGTTCCAAAATAATGGTAAAATAAGTATAAGATAGTTTGGGTTTAAGAAGAAAGATTGTATAGTAAATAGTTTGGAAAAATATATTTGTATTAAAACAATTTATTTTGAAAATAATCCAGAGCCAAACTGTTAAATTTTCCAATCTCTAGTTCCAATTAATTTCCCATCAATTCAATTTAAATTCCACTTTCATTTAAATTGACTCAATGCTTCAATTTCCATTGAAATTGATTTAATCCCAATTCAAATTGAATTAACCTTAATTCTTTCCCAATTTAAATCAAATTCCATTTGATTTTTAAACTTATTTAACTTTAATCACAATTCCAAATTATTTCAAATCAATTTGGATTAATTTCAAATTGAACTAGCTTCAATTTCAAATCATTTCAATTCCAATTTACCATTTGAATTTTTAAACTTATACTTCTTCAATCACAATTCTAATTAATTCAAATCAAATTCAATTTGAACTAATTCTATTCAAACCTCAACTTAAAACCATCTCAAATTATATAAATTCGAGTTAAAATTTTAAATGTTGATTTAATCCTTTAAATCAAATCAACTTTTATTTTTAATTTAACAACTTAAATCTTTAAATCATTTAATTTTGAATCCAAATTCCAAAATTCCATTTTAAAATTATCTTTACTTAACTTATTACAAGGTTCAAATAAGAATTCAAAATCAATTTAATCTTCAGATTTTAATTTATTATCCATTTTAAATTTCTAAATCTCAAACCCATTTTGAGATTACTCATAACTCCCATTTAAATTTACTATTTAACTACCCAAGTTAAATTTAAATTTCATCTTGAAATTTCCAATTCAAGTTATTCGTTCAAACTTATTTAACTTCCTCTAAGTTAAATTAAATTTACTTAATCCGGTCAACTTTACACAATTTGAATTCCCATTCAAATTTTAAACTTCATATTAATAATCTTTCCCCCTTTAAGTTTAAAAACTTAATTCAGTTAGGGTTTTCACATCACATTTCCAGGAAAAATTTAAAACTCAACACTTAGAGTTATTTCAAAGCATCTTTGATATTATGTATATCCTCATATATATATTTTCTTTACACACCAAGTTATACTTTAAATTTTTAAACCACCTTTGGTTTTAATTCAAAACAAACTTCTTAAAAACAATTTCAAGTTTTCTGGATTTAGATTTAAATTTTCACAATTTCAAATTATCTTTAATTCCAATTCATAAGTCCTACTTACCTAAAAGTTTATTTCCCTAAAACATTTCATTTTGCTTAATTATTAACAACATTTCATTATTATCTTTATTCTGATAACACTTCTATAAATTCGAGATTTTAATTTCAGTTTGGATTCATTTCAAACTTATCTTTATTCAATTTAAATTTGGTTGTATTTCTATAACCACTTAATTTTAATTTCAATATTTTAACAACCAATTACCTTAATATTTATTAGAAAGAAATATCAAAATATATTCTTATATAAAATCATTTAAAATCCTTATATAAGAAAATAACAATTACGCTCTCATATATATATATATATACACTCAACTCGTCTTAGGGTACCATTGACCCTATCCTTAACGAGTAATCCCAACAGAGTCAAGGTTCTCGCTTAACCTTCAGCTCTGATACCAACTGTAACGACCCGGAATTTTCGAACCCGAAAATTCCAGATAGTTAGGAAAGAAGAAAGAGATAGAAGAAAAAGATAGAAGGAGAAGAAACAGAAACACATCATAGATTCTCACATTCGCAGCGGATAAAATATAATATCAAATAATATCATTTATACAAAGGAAAACTGTAATTGTTACTTTACATTCAATACATCAGAGTTACAATCATATACACATAACTGGACAGTTATATCAACTTGTCTCAGACTAATATCATAACACTCTCAAATACACAGCGGAATACACTCCATACGTTCCTGCCATCCAGCTCGCCTCCTGAGCTCCAGAAAGACCTTACCTGGAAATTTGTAATACTCGGTCTGACCCGAGCATTACATCAAAGTAACACCCGGGTCAGGCTGGAAACCAGCGTGAGTAAACCCATATAATTTGAAATACTAAGTTCAAACCATAAAAGAAAAGCCCAGGTAACTCATACTTCACTACGAGTTCATTACTTGTTATGCTCAATACTTACTTCACATATCGATTTAAAAAGAATCGAAGTGGTTTCGGGTATTAACTAATACCCGACTCCTGTCTCTTCGAATCCAATGTCATCTTAACCCAAGTTATTCAAATGAAATACAATTCAAACTTTAAATACAGGATGTCACTGTTTTAATCTAAACATATTATATCACATAGCATTCCACATCACATACCAGAGATATCAACTAATCTAAGGCATACAATATCATTCAATCATTCATAGCAAGATTTATCAACCATACCATCTCTAATTAATTTAATTAACCACAAATGAATTAAATTAATTACTTCAATTACTTTTAGATCTTGCTTATTAATTACAAACCAATTTAATTAATCATCCAGAAAAATTTCTATTTTAATTTATCATCCTTGATTAATTATACTTTAATTTACATTAAGTAATTAGTCTTTAATTAATTTTTACAAATTAATTATCCTTAACCATTTACAGTAATTATCCTTAATTAATCACTTAAATTAATTATCTTAAAATTTACTTATATTGATTAATTATTCTCTAATTACTAATTAAATTAATTAACCCTTAACAAATTAATCCTTAATTACCTACATTAATTAATCTCTAATTACCAATTAATTAATCTCTAATTAATTTATATATAAACCTTAATTATTAATTAATTAATTCTTAATCATTAATTAATTACTTTTTTTTTAATTACTTCATAAATTTAATTACTCATTAATTTCCAAGACCTTAATTAACTTTAAGATAAACCTTTTCTTTATTAATTATCCAATTATGATTAACATATATATTTAAAACATTTTATCTTTTAACTTAATCGCATATTTCATTTAAGTTTAAAAATGACTTAAGAATTTAACTAAATAATCATATAACCTTCTTAAACCAATATTTAAAAGCATTTATTATATAAAGAAATTTGTTCTTAAGAAATAGTCAAATCTTGATTTACTTTAAATTTAAAACTTTGTTATGCTTTTAAACTTTAAAACTATTTCTGGAAACACTCGCGACCAACTCAAAAACGAACTCGAGACAAAACTTTCCTTTTCCCGAGTCTACTTCGGGTTTTTCCCGAACACCATCTGCTTCGAGAAAACCACGCATCATCTCGAGTTCGACCCGAGCACATAGCTTCTTCCCCAAACAAGCGAAACCCAGAACCAAAATACCCCGTGCACACGTGCACGTGCACGCAAGCTCGCCGCCCCTCCGATCAACCATGCCGCCTTCGACATGTCGCTGATGACCTCGCCATCCCACTCGAACTCCTAGCTCCGACGATCTCGCCTTCGATTCGAAATCGAACACTTCAACACACAGGAACCCAAAACTCGATCGACTAAACATCTCGCCGACGATGAAACCCACCACCAGAAATCCTGCCACCATGTCCAGAGCAACACTACGTCACCACGCTTCCATTCCTACCCTTGCGATCGAACACGAAGCATCACCGACGTCCCAGTAACCTCGACTACCATCTCAACGAAACTGGGCATTTAACCCTAAATTGTTGTCGTCCGGT
The DNA here is from genome assembly GCA_030737815.1 of Allium fistulosum. Taxonomy (NCBI): domain Eukaryota; kingdom Viridiplantae; phylum Streptophyta; class Magnoliopsida; order Asparagales; family Amaryllidaceae; genus Allium; species Allium fistulosum. The sequence goes on along the minus strand of CM060902.1, from coordinate 787,878,666 downwards.
CATCACAGTTGTTTGAAACCCCAACGAGTATTTTTCAGATGAACTATGATTCTCCACCAAGCTATCACCTGAACCTCGAGACCCAAAATCATTCCGATCGCCAGGAATTGAACTAAACTCGATTTCTGTTCATCTTCGAATTGCTCCATCAATACTTAACTAAAAATCGAGATTCTTCTTCCTAAATTCAACATTTTACAATACTAATCTGAATATATAATCGAATTTAGAAATTATGATGATTTATTTCTGACCATTATTCTTTTCCTACTGTAATGTATTAGTCTTGAAACATCCACTGGGTATTTCTGCTTGCAATTGTTTTAACAATGATGTGAATCCTACAGTCATTATTAAAATAAAAGATCTAAGCCTAAAATCAATTGGGTGTCGAGCAAATTAAATTTTTCCTAGGGAAGATGAGCCTGGAATATAAACAGAGCTCATATATGTATATATGTTCACAGGCATTCATAGGTAGATCACAGACATCATATATCTACACATGCATCTACATACATAAACACATACAACCATCATCTATAGAAATTTTGTCACAAACATTTAAACCACATCACAGATTTTTAAAAACTGTTTTTAATTTAGATGTTTACTCACCTTTATTTATAAACAGAGGACAGCTTCTTATTTTTGATCTGGAACCTATTATATTTGATTTGTACTGATCTTCTTGCATAGATCTTGAGTTGAATCTACTACTAGCCTTGCTTGCTTAGATCAGGTTGACTTGAAATAGTTGTTGTTGTATAATTTGATTTTCAGTTTCCAGTTTGAAAGTTTTTAAACTTTGTTTCCTTTCTGGTTTTAGATGAATGAAAGAAAAATGGAAGAGTAGGAGTAGAGATGAACAAATAAAAATGTACAGCCCGATTTTCTTTAATTACTTAATCTATATGTGTTTCCATAAAAAAGAAACTAATGCCACTTGTTAATGCATGTTTCTCTAAGCTTACACATGTTTAAATGCCTATTTTAAATGTTTACACATGTAAATTTTGTATAAATTTATATTTTTTTCATATTATATTTATGTCCTTATTTTCTCTAATACCTTTATACAAATACAACTTGTATATTTATTTAAAGAAATTATTAATCTTTGTTAAATCCTTTTTAAACTTAAGCTATGAACTTAATTTTATCATTAGTGTTTTATGTTTTTCATATATATATATTATAAATTTATATTTATACTTCTCCTTAATTTGCACTTATATAACCTTTAAGAAAATAAATTTTGATACTAACTTATACATTAATAAATTATCACATTCTCAAGAAATTATTTTGAATTTTTAAATCCAAGTTTCACTTATAAACCAAAAATATATGTATGAAAATAAAATAGCTATCATATGATAAGTTTTGCATATATTTATTAATAAAAGGTGAATTTTGCTAAAATAAATACTTACAAAAGAAAATCATTAACCAAATATCATCAAATTTCAATAATTATATTAGGAGACTATCAATGAATATTTATCCTGATATTTATAATTTATCATTTATTATAGCTCTAATTCATCTATATACATATCCAGATATATTCTAATTATCAAAATTTCATTTATTAATCCAAATAAAATCAGTATTTCTATTAATTAACCCAGTTAATTATCAATTAACAGATGTTCCAAAATCCGGGTTATCACAAAATGTGTGGAGTTTCCTTTGCTTGGCGAGATACTATAGACATTTTATTCAGGACTTCTATAAGGTAGTAGCGCCATTAACCAACTTGACGAAGAAAAATCAAACTTTCGTTTAGGACGCGAAGTGGGAGGATGCATTCATGTGTCTAAAGGAGAGGTTGACAAGTGCATCAACGTTAGTCATTCCAACCGGGAATGAGGACCTCACAGTAAACGCAGACGCCTATGGTACTGGACTTTGTGCGGTTTTGATGCAAAGGGGAAAGGTTGTTGCCTATGCTAGTCGACAACTGAAACCATAAGAGTGGAAGTATCTGACACATGATTTGAAGTTGGTAGAAATAGTATTTGCTTTGAAGATATGGAGGCATTATTTTCTTGGGAGAGATTCGAGTTGTATAAGCACCACAGGTCATTGAAGTATCTATTCTCCTAAAAGGACCTTAATTGCAAACATCGATGGTTAATGTTTTAAGCTTAGTATTACTTTGACATTTCCTATACCTCTGGCAAGGGAAACGTGGTCACTGATGCATTGAGTATGAGACATGCTTGCCTGGGAGTGAAGTTCCTAGAGTGGAAGCAGTTGGAGATTATCGTGGGCTATGATTTTAGACCTCGATGTGAGCTAGAGCCAGAAGTGTTGGCTATCCTGACAATCAGCACAACCTTGATAGAGCGGACCGGTACTAGTCAGAGGTAAGATGCTAGACTAGCAGAGATCGTGATGAAGATAGAGAAAGGAGTAAAGTATGAGGAGATGAAGCGGCACGGGCTCGACCGTGGTGGTTGGCTCCATTAGGATGAGAGATTGTTTATTACTGATGTCGATGGGTTGAGGGATGAGGTGCTATGGAAGTTCCATCATTCGAGACTGACTATATATCCCGATGGCAATTAAATGTACCGTAATATGAGGTAGACATTTTATTGGAAAGGGATGAAGAAGGACATTGGGGCATTCATCTTGGAGTGTATGAACTATCAGTTAGTTAAGGAAGAGTAGAAGAAGCCGAGTGGTTTGTTGTAATTGCTCGAGACCACCAAGTGGAAATGAGAACAGGTTTCGATTGACTTCATCGATGGATTATTAAGGACAAGAAGAGGGAATGATAGCGTCTATATCATAGTAGATAGATTGATGAAGAGTACTAGATTTATACACGTCAAGTCTAGTAGGATGGCATCCAAATTGGCCAAGTTGTATGTAAAGTGGGTTGTGTTATTCCATGGTGTACCGAAGAGCGTTATGAGCGACCAAGACCCTTTGTTCACTAGCAGGTTTTAGGAAAAGCTTACAAGTGGTGTTGGGGATGGAGCTACATCTCAGTACATCTTATCGACCATAAACAGATTGGCAAACCAAGAGGGTGAATCGTATTCCGAGCTTGCATTCTCCATTTCGATGGCTCGTGGGATGATTATTTACACTTAGTAGAGTTCGTATACAACAACTATCATTCTAGCATTAGTATGACACCGTATGAGGCATTATATGGCCGACCGTATAATGCCTCTTTATGTTGGAGGGAAGCGGACGTGAAATAGATACTGGGGACAGATATGATTAGGGAGACTTTGGATAAGATCGAGATCATTCGACAATGAATGAAAGTTGCTCAGGATAGACAGAAAGCTACGTTGATAGGAGAAGACGTTATTTAGAGTTCTCCATTGGCGATATGGTGTTTGTCAAGATCTCTCCACCAAAGAATTAATATTATTCGATTCGATACTAGGGGAAGTTGGTGCAAAGATTCATTGGTCCTTTTTCGATACTTGAGAGGATTAGGAATCTAGCATATTAGGTTCGAATTACCTCAGAAGAAGGCGGGCGGGCACAATGTATTCCACTTCTCTAACTTGTGAAGTTTGTGAATGGAATAAGCGGGATAGTTGAACCAAATTAGCTTGATGATATCGAGATTGAACCAGAAGCATCAAGAACTCATAAGCATATTCGTATCATCGGACATGATACGAAGCATATTAGGAGGAAGATGGTAGAGCTAGTAAAGGTTTAATGGAGTGAGAGCAAAGGCGGTTGTACTTGGGAGATCGAGGAGAGCATGAGGACCGCTTATCCAGAGCTCTTTACTTAGTGGGACTTCTGTTTATCGCATTTACTTTCACTTCGATATCATATTGGATAGTTTAGTATCATGTATGCTAGTTTAGGCATAGATATCATTATCATTACCTTCTTTTATATGCATGTTTGATGTTTGATATAATTGCTTCTGGATGTTGTGCATGCGGGATAGCTATGTTTGATTTTACCTTACTTGTATTAGGGATTTCTATGGCAAAATTTCTAAAGGGTAGAGTGTGACGCCCCACCTCTATACCCACGCTAGCCAAGAACACTACGGTGTAATGCTATCAACTAGCACAGAGAATAAGGCTGTTGAGGAGCGACCATCCATGTAACTTCTTTGTGCGAGTACCGATATGTCAGATAGTATAGCATGTACTTCATTTAAGGAGGAAATCCGACATACCGATACAAACTCAAAGCTATCACACAGTGGCTATATATAATCTTCGGAAACAAACATAGAAACAAACATAACATAAATCAGTCACAGACATCCATATCACAAAGGCGGAAAAAGATACGAATATATAACACATGAAAGTGTACAACAGAGTAGTGGTCAGAAAGATCCACGATAATACAAAAGAGTAGCAACAAGCTACACAAAAGAATAAGTATACATCACGGAGTCTATATCTCAAGTGTATACAACATAAACTACTAATCTAAGTCGCTTGCCAAAAGTCAGAGTAGTAAATCCCTGGGGAGAAGTCAAGTAGAAGAACCTGTAACATCTCGGTCTGACCCGAGTATTATTTCATAAGAAAATAATAAATGGGTCAGTCTAGCTATAAATATCAGATAACATGATATAGGATAAGAGATATGGCATAAACGTAAAATAACCATAATGACATACTACTATAAGTATGTAAATGATAATCAACAAGAGATTAATCAATATCACAAGAATCTTCTCAAAGATCCAAATCTACAAAAAGGTAATGACACCCGAATTCACCAATGCACAAAAATTGATAAAACATACCAATGAAAATCATGAAACTTGGTGAAGCACAGATTCCAGAAATCAACACACGAAATCCAGAAATCACAAGAAAAAGAGAAAGAGGCCTATCACAAGATGGGAGCATGAAAACTCACCAACACGTGTATCACAAGACGGAAAGCTATTCCATGGTTGCTAACCATTTTCACTAGAACGGCCCGAAGGCCATGAGTCAAAACTCCACTAAAATGGCCCGAAGACTGTGGGGCGCTACCCCACATATGTGAGTAGAAACATCACACAAACGGGGATAGTCTCCCTCGCAGACAAAAGGACATCGCTCAATCGCTAGTCTAAATCACAAAAATGATCGTCATGATCATCAAGAAGTGTCAATTACACTAAGCTAGTAAATATATGAGTTTAGCTTCATGTCCCATAACCACTAGCTTAACTTAAATATTTACGAACAAACTGTAGATCTTCACCAGGAAATTGTCACAAAAGATTCAGTCGAACAAGTCCAAGAATTAACCGACGAAGTAAACGCAAGCATTTCATACCACATGTTTTGCTAAGCCGTTTAATTAGATTTCTCATCCGAGTGAAGTAAAGGCTTGTATATACTAATAGATTAGAAAACGGTTTAGGAAAAAGAGCTTTGTAATAAAATAGAGTTGAAATCGTTTTGATGAAAGAGTTTTGATATTTACTACTAGTATTGAAACCTTTATATTTTTAAAGTGACAAGGCACAAAATGATTGTTGAAACAAATCGAATCAAAAAAATTCACATTCGTAGACGTGAGAAAAATCCAAGAAATTCAATTCCAAATCCATCAATGTAGAAATGCAGACTAAACTCCACGACCAACGACCTAGGGAATCTGCGACCTAATGAGGCCGACCTAAGATGTAAGCGACCTAAGGAGCTACGACTTAGGAGTGGCACACGACCTAAAAAGATGGCGCGACTTATGGAGCAAATAGGTCGAGCGACCTAAAGTGATGGAACGACCAAAGCATGGTGCGACTCAACGTGATCGAGCTAAAGTGCAACGACCTAAGGATGGCATGGTCAAGCGACTTAACGTATTACGCGACCTAATGGGGTGAGCGACCTAACACGGTCGAGCTAAGCGAATGATGCAACTAAGTCTGGGCGAACGACCTAGTGGATTTCGACTTAAAGTAGGATAGGTCGAATGACCTAAGAATATCATGTTGAGCGACCTAAGGAAGCGACCTAAGCATGTGGCGCGACCTAAAGGTAATAAGGTCTAACGACCTAAAGGAAATAAGGTCTTGCGACCTAACAGAATTGAGGTCATGCGACCTACGACCTAATGGTGCAAACGACCTAAAGGTATGGCGCGAACTAAGGTACAACGACCTAACTCAGTCGAGCTAAGCAACAGGGTCGAGCGACCTAAGGGGTTATTGTCAGACGACAGAGTATGCGCGCGACCTAACGCCGAGCGACTTAAGAAAATGAGCTAGGCATGCGACCTAGTGTGGAACACTCTTGGCCAAGCGACCTAAAGACTCGCAACCTAAATAATACAATGCTGGGTGACTTAACTCGTGGCGAGCTAATCGTAGGCAGAACGACCTAGCGGGTTACGAGCTATGGCCGAGCGACCTAAAGGTGCTGGAAGACCGAGCGACTTAAGGATCGCGACCTAACTGCGAGGCGACCTAAGGAGTTACGACCTATATGCCGTATGCGACCTACGACCTAACTCGTACGAACGACCTAACTCATGCGAGCGAATTAAGGCCGGAAACGAGCTATGCTCAGTGCGACTTTTCGGCAGAACGACCTAATGCCAGGCAATTGCTAAAACACACGAAATTTGGAGTTTTTCACCAATTCGATCCAAACCAAATGCAAATGCATGTGCACAAGTGATAGGGAATCATTCCCAACAATCCATTGACAGTTATAGGCGAGAATGTGAGATAAAATTCTCACCTTTTCCACGAAATTGATGATGGAGAAGCTTAAAAGTAATGGAAGAATCAACCACTAGTTTGAATCCAATGTCTTTACTTGAATTTGGAATTAGATGTTGAGTTTGCTAATGAACTTGATCTTGGAATTTTAATTTCCCATTCCCTCCACCATTTTTGATGAAGCTTTGTTGTTTTTGAAGAAGTGAGGGAGAGGAGATGGGTTGGGGCTGAGTTAGAAGAGGTTCAGCCCAAAGCAAAAAGTGACGAAAATTCCACTATCTCCAAACATATCGAAGTTTACACTCAAAAAAATCGCAAACGTCGTTTTAAACTCAATGGAGGTGGTTTCGAGTCCTAATTTGACCGTATGCAAAAAGTAGCTTTTCAGACTAAAATCCGACTAACGATAAAATATTTAAATAAAATATTTAAATATAAAATCGATAAATATGCGGGTTGTTACAGACTCCCCTCCTTAAAGAAATTGCGTCCTCGCAATATATAAGATGGAAATAAAAAGTAACAACCATAAAAGCATATTAACACAAAAAGAAATTTGAAATAAGAAGTTCACCCCAAAGAGCATAAGAAAGAAAGTCGGAATGTGTTCGCTCGATGAATTCTCAAGATTCCCCAAGTGAAATCCTTGGGATTTGAGAACCATTGAACTCACACAAAGAGGACATCTTTATTTTCGAAGACGTTTGACTTTCGAAGCTATAATACGAATAGGATGCTGCTCAAAAGTTAAATTAGGCGAAACTTCAATTTCTTCCACAACGCCGGACTCAAGAATAAAATCGGAATCTCGAAAGCATTTTCGTAATTGAGAAACGTGAAACACGTCACGAATAGCAGAAAATTTGAGCCGGTAATAAAAAGGCGATAAGTCATGGAATCCATACGTTCGGTGATAGGAAATGGCCCGATATATTGAGGCGCTAATCTTTCCCGATCGACTGAAACGTAAAACACCCTTAATAGGTGAAACACGAATAAAATCTGGACCTAAAACCAGCTTCTCACCGGCCTCAAGCCAACAAGAAGGAGGTCGGCATGGCCTTCCATAGAGTGCCTCGAAAGGTGCCATACCAATACTAGATTGGAAGCTATTATTATAGGAAAACTCAGTGAGAGGAATGATCTTCCCAACTTCCATCGAAATTAAGCACGCAGGCACGAAGAAGATCTTCAAGAGTTTGATCCACACGCTCGGTTTGTCCATCGGACTGAGGTGATAAGCGGTGCTAAAATCTCGAAGACTTTTCCAAAATCCATTATTAAACAATGGATCGTGATCGCTAACAATAGAAGTAGGGACATCATGCAATTTAACAATTTCCTTGATAAAGAGTTTGGCCAAAAGAGGAACGGTTCGGTTAAACCGAACGGGAATTAAATGGGCGGATATAGTAAGTCTATCAACTATCACCCATAAGCTATCATGACCCGAACAAGAATGGGAAAGGCCATCACTAAAATCCATGGAAACTTGATCCCACTTCCAAATTGGAATTTCTAAAGGTTGCAATAACCCATCAGGCCCTAGTTGTTTGGCCTTAACAAGTTGGCAAGTCATGCAACACTTGACAAAGTTAGCAATATCAGATTTCATTCACTCCCAATAATAAAGTCGCTTCGCATCTGCGTACATTTTACGACTACGGGGATGAATGGTAAATTCAGAATGATGAGAATCTTCTAAAGTATCTTTACGAAGATCACTAATATTTGGTACGATAAGTCTACCAAATTTTCGAATGCCGCCACTAGAATCAATATCGAAGCCTTTCAAACTTTCAATATTAATTTTATCCCTACAACTTTGGCTAAGAAGAGCCAATTCGGGACCTAGCCTTTGAGCTTCAAGAATGCAGTCAAATAGAGAAGGATGAGCCTCAAGGCTACATAAGATGAACATGAATGGGAAACACGATCTCGAATTTCACAAGTGGATAAAACCTCGAGATCGTTTCATTCGGATATCATCAAAGAAATAACTGCTCGTTGCTTAAGACTAAGGGTATCGGCAACACGATTCTCCCATACGGGAGAATAAAGGATATCAAGATCATAAGATACAAGGAATTCGAGCCAACATGGTTGACACAAATTAAGTTCCTTATGAGAAAATAGATATCCCAATAATTTATAATCGAGGTGGAGAACAAATTTCTCCCCCAAGATGATGATGCCAAACTTTGAAAGCAAAAACAATAGCCGCGAGCACCAGATCATAAGTGACATACCTAGTCTCGATCGGCTTTTAGGATTTAGAAGCACAAGTGATTGCACGCTCTCTTTTGCAAGAGAATGGCATCCAAACCAATACGATTAGCATTGGTACTAAAGATAAAGTTTTGGTTCCCCTCGGGAATCACAAGGATAAAGGTATCGAAAAGAGAGAATTTAATTTTCTTTCCCGAAAAGCTAAAAACTTTCAAAACCACCATTACCTTTATAGAAAAATTTACATTTTACAAGTCGATTTATTGTGTCTGACTGTCTCATCAAAGCGTTTAGGAAATCCCTATCGATAGCGTTGATCAAGTGCATCGACCAGAACTCTTAAAACACTAAATGGGCAATACAACACAAAATCATCTTTTATATGATGAAAATATCTCTTAAAAGTTTCGAGAATATTCTTTGCTTGTTTAAGATTAAAAATCAAATTGTACTTTATAAATAAATTTTATGAAAAAGATTTGCAAAATTTTAAATTTCTATTTTCATCCAAAATTAATAAATACAAGAATGGAATTATTGAGATATTCATAGAATACTCGATTTATAAATTGGATGAAATAAGCTGGATAAACCGAATGACATGAAAAGTCATTCATAAGAATCATAACGAGTGCGGAATGTGGTAAGCGGAATGCTAACTTCTGCAACTCCTAGCTAATGAAATCCGGTGGCAAGGTCAAACTGAAAAGACCTTAACACCTCTTAAAAGATTGCTTAGGTGACGATCCTAAGACAAGCTCAAAGATTCTGGAAAATTCACAACTACCCAATTGAGAGAAATAATTCTTTACTCAACATGTGGGCTTAAAGAATAAGATGATGCCATTAATTTGGAATCGAAATCTCAAAGGAAAAATATGAATCTTCTTAATAGATTGAAAATGTCGAAAATGAATAGTCCATTCGAAAAAATAGGATATGGGCCTCATAATGATTAAGCCAATCCTTTCACGCAAATCAATTCCGAAACCTAAACAGCGCATAATATGCAAATCAGTTCGGAAAGAAAAATCACATGAAATAATTTCGACATCCATAAAAAGCAAATTGAGTGTTGCGGATCCACCAACCGGATTCGAAATTCTCAAAGAAGTCATCAATCCCAAAATGTTTTAAAGAAAAAGAATCAACAAGTTCTTTTGATATAAAAAGGATGAGATGAACCCATATCAAAAAGAACTCGAATAGGATAATCACAAAACAAGTGTAATCAAGGATTGAATAAGAAATACCTTGACCAAGAGAAGAGTTGCTAGGGGCTTGCAGCTTTCCCTCTCTCCTACTTTGAAGTTCGGGACAGGTAGATAAGTAATGACTCGAGCCTTTGCAATAGCGGCAATAAAGGGGTTTCGGGCACTTAATAACATAATGGTCTGTGGAAGCACAATTACAGCATTGTTTACGACTAGTGGTAGGAGTCTCAACTACCGGAGTTTCTTGTTCCACTTTCTTCTTTCTTTGAAGTTTGGAACAGGAAGACATAAAATGGTCCGCACCTTTACAATAGCGGCAAGAGATAGGTCTAGGACACTTATTTATATAGTGGTCCCTAGAACCACAATTGTAGCATTCTCCAGGATTAGGGATTGGAGTCTTCGCTACTAAGGTTTCTTGCTTTACCTTCTTATCGGGATAAGGCCTTTTGAACTTAATATGCCTCTTCTTGGAAATCCCAATATTACTATCAATTCCTTTACCAGCCTCTTCATGTTGAAGAGTGATATCCACAAGTTGATTGAAAGGAACTTCAAGTTTCAGAGGTAAAACTATCTCGGGGTTTTTACCCAAAGCACAGATAAACCTTTGATTCTTAGCAAGATCCAAAAGTTGTTGGGCAGACATGAATACGCCATCCAGAGAAGGACTACTGGATTGACCGGCGCTAGGACTGCCAGAACTAACCATCTATTCTTCTTTAAGAAAGAAAGAAAGAAGAAGAAAAGGTTTATTCTCAGAATGACTATCAAGCAATCTTGATAGATAAAACAAGGAATCATAAAGAAAACATGATGAATCGGTTCGATGACTCGAACTAAATCCTGAAGCACGACTCCTAAGGTGGACTTAGGACGATGATCCTTGTTAAGTAATTCTACATTGTTCTGAAGTTTGGCTCTGATACCAAGCCGTGACGCCCCACCTCTATACCCACGCTAGCCAAGAACACTACGGTGGAATGCTGTCAACTAGCACGGAGAATAAGGCTGTTGAGGAGCGACCATCCATGTAACTTCTTTGTGCGAGTACCGATATGTCAGATAGTATAGCATGTACTTCATTTAAGGAGGAAATCCGACATACCGATACAAACTCAAAGCTATCACACAGTGGCTATATATAATCTTCAGAAACAAACATAGAAACAAACATAACATAAATCAGTCACAGACATCCATATCACAAAGGCGGAAAAAGATACGAATATATAACACATGAAAGTGTACAACAGAGTAGTGGTCAGAAAGATCCACGATAATACAAAAGAGTAGCAACAAGCTACACAAAAGAATAAGTATACATCACGGAGTCTATATCTCAAGTGTATACAACATAAACTACTAATCTAAGTGGCTTGCCAAAAGTCAGAGTAGTAAATCCCTGGGGAGAAGTCAAGCAGAAGAACCTGTAACATCTCGGTCTGGCCCGAGTATTATTTCATAAGAAAATAATAAACGGGTCAGTCTAGCTATAAATATCAGATAACATGATATAGGATAAGAGATATGGCATAAACGTAAAATAACCATAATGACATACTACTATAAGTATGTAAATGATAATCAACAAGAGATTAATCAATATCACAAGAATCTTCTCAAAGATCCAAATCTACAAAAAGGTAATGACACCCGAATTCACCAATGCACAAAAATTGATAAAACATATCAATGAAAATCACGAAACTTGGTGAAGCACAGATTCCAGAAATCAACACACGAAATCCAGAAATCACAAGAAAAAGAGAAAGAGGCCTATCACAAGATGGGAGCATGAAAACTCACCAACACGTGTATCACAAGACGGAAAGCTATTCCATGGTTGCTAACCATTTTCACTAGAACGGCCCGAAGACCATGAGTCAAAACTCCACTAAAATGGCCCGAAGACCGTGGAGCGCTACCCCACATATGTGAGTAGAAACATCACACAAACGGGGCTAGTCTCCCTCGCAGACAAAAGGACATCGCTCAATCGCTAGTCTAAATCACAAAAATGATCGTCATGATCATCAAGAAGTGTCAATTACACTAAGCTAGTAAATGTATGAGTTTAGCTTCATGTCCCATAACCACTAGCTTAACTTAAATATTTATGAACAAACTATAGATCTTCACTAGGAAATTGTCACAAAAGATTCAGTCGAACAAGTCCAAGAATTAACCGACGAAGTAAACGCAAGCATTTCATACCACCTGTTTTGCTAAGCCATTTAATTAGATTTCTCATCCGAGTGAAGTAAAGGCTTGTATATACTAATAGATTAGAAAACGGTTTAGGAAAAAGAGCTTTGTAATAAAATAGAGTTGAAATCGTTTTGATGAAAGAGTTTTGATATTTACTACTAGTATTGAAACCTTTATATTTTTAAAGTGACAAGGCACAAAACGATTGTTGAAACAAATCGAATCACAAAAATTCACATTTGAAGACGTGAGAAAAATCCAAGAAATTCAATTCCAAATCCATCAATGTAGAAATGCAGACTAAACTCCACGACCAACGACCTAGGGAATCTGCGACCTAATGAGGCCGACCTAAGATGTAACAACCTAAGGAGCTACGACTTAGGAGTGGCACACGACCTAAAAAGATGGCGCGACTTATGGAGCAAACAGGTCGAGCGACCTAAAGTGATGGAACGACCAAAGCATGGTGTGACTCAACGTGATCGAGCTAAAGTGCAACGACCTAAGGATGGCATGGTCAAGCGACTTAACGTATTACGCGACCTAATGGGGTGAGCGACCTAACACGGTCGAGCTAAGCAAATGATGCAACTAAGTCTGGGCGAACGACCTAGTGGATTTCGACTTAAAGTAGGATAGGTCGAACGACCTAAGAATATCATGCTGAGCGACCTAACGAAACGACCTAAGCATGTGGCGCGACCTAAAGGTAATAAGGTCTAACGACCTAAAGGAAATAAGGTCTTGCGACCTAACGGAATTGAGGTCATGCGACCTACGACCTAATGGTGCAAACGACCTAAAGGTATGGCGCGAACTAAGGTACAACGATCTAACTCAGTCGAGCTAAGCAACAGGGTTGAGCGACCTAAGGGGTTATTGTCAGACGACCTAGTATGCGCACGACCTAACGCCGAGCGACTTAAGAAAATGAGCTAGGCATGCAATCTAGTGTGGAACACTCTTGGCTAAGCGACCTAAAGACTCGCACCTAAAGAATACAAGGCTGGGCGACTTAACTCGTGGCGAGCTAATCGTAGGCAGAACGACCTAGCGGGTTACGAGCTATGGCCGAGCGACCTAAAGTTGCTGGAAGACCGAGCGACTTAAGGATCGCGACCTAACTGCGAGGCGACCTAAGGAGTTACGACCTATATGCCGTATGCGACCTACGACCTAACTCGTACGAACAACCTAACTTATGCGAGCGAATTAAGGCCGGAAACGAGCTATGCTCAGTGCGACTTTTCGGCAGAACGACCTAATGCCAGGCAATTGCTAAAACACACGAAATTTGGAGTTTTTCACCAATTCGATCCAAACCAAATGCAAATGCATGTGCACAAGTGATAGGGAATCATTCCCAACAATCCAATGACAGTTATATGCGAGAATGTGAGATAAAAATCTCACCTTTTCCACGAAATTGATAATGGAGAAGCTTAAAAGTAATGGAAGAATCAACCACTAGTTTGAATCCAATGTCTTTACTTGAATTTGGAATTAGATGTTGAGTTTGCTAATGAACTTGAGCTTGGAATTTTAATTTCCCATTCCCTCCACCATTTTTGATGAAGCTTTGTTGTTTTTGAAGAAGTGAGGGAGAGGAGATGGGTTGGGGCTGAGTTAGAAGAGGTTCAGCCCAAACCAAAAGCCCAAAGCAAAAAGTGACGAAAATTCCACTATCTCCAAACATATCGAAGTTTACACTCAAAAAGATCGCAAACGTCATTTTAAACTCAATGGAGGTGGTTTCGAGTCCTAATTTGACCGTATGCAAAAAGTAGCTTTTCGGACTAAAATCCGACTAACGATAAAATATTTAAATAAAATATTTAAATATAAAATCGATAAATATGCGGGTTGTTACATAGAGTGTAACAACCTATATTTTATGTATGGAGGATTATAAAATATATTTTTAAACTTGTATGAGGTCGTATAACTCTATAATTTTGGGAAATGCCTATTAATGACATTCCTATATTTAAAAAAATTCCAAACAATTTTACCCCTGATAATTGTAACGACTACAACTTTTGATAGAAGCCAAATTAGTATTCAATACCACTTTCATTGGAAAGATATAATGATTTCCCTTTCTGTAGAGTGGTTATACTAAAGATTTGGACTTTCAGTCTATGAGATATGGCTGTGAAGATTGGTAATTTTTGAAGTAGTTTAATGGGCAATTGTTAGTTTAGGGACAAACCCACTAACCTATTCAGGGTTCGGAAGCTATTTTAGGCTCGACGATCATTCCCTAATCACTTTTAATATTTTCTATATAGATCTAAGCCTCCATTAATCCATTCTACATCCAAAACCTTCCCTTTTCTCCTCCAAATCTAGTCTAAATCATAGATTAGGGGTAGATTAGCAAGTGGATTCATTAAAGATCTTCAAATCTACATTTTTAGGAGGGAAAATTAGGTCTTTGCTATTGATTCATGGATTCGTCTCGATTTGCATGAAAATCTCCACTTTTGGGATTTTTAGTGAGTGATTTATCATCTCACATCTTACTATATATATGTATCTATAGGTTTTAATATGTTTTTGATCCATTAACCAAAATCAAGATTTAATGCCATTTTAAAATCCAACCTTTTGTAAAAACATGAATAAATGGATTTTTGTGTTCAAGACATGTTATTTGGACATATAACTGCCTTGGTGTATGTTAGCCTATGTTGTATACATCTTGTATAATGATTGTTATGATTGATTTCATGATTTACATGTTTGAATGCTCTTTGATGCGTGTATAGTGTTTGTTTGTATGCTTGTATGGTTGAAAATGCTCATCCAAGAGAACTAGAGGTAGGAAGTGTGAAACTTGACTTTGACAAATAGGCTTTAGAGCGTTTGGAGTTGTATCATTGCATAAGTGATGCATGAGAGTCAAAGTATTTTGTAGCGATAGAATCAAGGCTATGTTGAAGTGCTGAGGGAGCTATAGGTTTTGGCTCGGTGAGGCTTGGTCCGATGTTGGATAGCTTGGTTGTTGGCTTCAGGAGGAGAAGGTTTCGGTTCGATTTCAAGACAGTCTGGTGGTAGTTTGGGTCCAATGGATGGCTTGGCTCAATAAATGAAGGACCAGATAGGAAATCCTGTATGGTAGATATTGGTTTTTGACGGTGAGGGGTATCGAACAGGAAATACTATTTGGTGGGTTTTTGGTTCGGTTATAGGAAGATGCCGAATAGGAAAGGTGGTTTGGTAGATATTGGTTTGGCTATAGGAGGATGCCGAACAGGAAAGGTAGTTCAGTGGTCGTTGGTTAGGTGATTAAGAGTTGAACAACAAATGTTGTTCGATGGCTTTAATTTGGCTATACGAGGTGGAATCAAACAGAACGTGGAATAGGGTTTTGGGGTGCTAGCTTTGGGCTCAGCATGGAAGGGCTTCAGGGTAGGACTTGGGGTTTCTTTGGTGGGCTTGGAAGTTGGCTCGGGGTAGAGGATGGAGGACCCCAGGACGACTCTAGTTAACTTTGAATGGCTACTAATAAAGTGCGATGACTCCGATGACTCGATGTGGCAAGTGACTATAGCATCTGATGATGAACCAAAAGGATAAGTTCTGCATGATAGCTCATAGAGTAAAACATGAGGTTATGATGCTTGTGAGTCGAACAAGGTAGCCTGCATGTACCTAGGGTAGCCTACGTGTACCCATGTGTTTGGACGTCTGCATGTTTCTAGTCCTTGGCAAACTGTGTGAGCATGAGTTGAGCATCTATGAGGTAATTCTATAATCGATACTTGTACTAAAGGATCGATGGATGACTCTGTGGTTGTAATGCTCCTTGTTGGGATAGGGTAGCCTACGTGTGCTCAGGGTAGTATGCATGTACCCATATTTTGGACATCTATGTGTATCCAGTCCTTTGTCATCTTCTTGAGCATCTGAAAGAGTTATCATACATATGAAGCACTTGAGTATGAGATGCAAGGCTGCGTGATACATGCTATGTTTTTTATATGCTTATATGATGTGTGATACCCCTATACCCCTAGTATTTCACATGTGATAGTAGTTTAACATATATTGTGTTTATGTGCCAGCTTCTTGGATGTAGGGAAAGATCATGTATGGTTTTTCGTACCCTATACCTTATCTACTATATATGATTTTATTGTATTTTGAGGTGATGTATGTCCTACACCAAACAGTTGTCTGACGGGAGGTTTTATGCTTTGCATGGTATTATCTCAAGTACTTTAAATGAGTAAATTAGGGATAACAAGTCTGGATAGCACATAGAGCTATACGAAGTACGAGCAAGAGGCTACGCTTTCATATATCTATAATTTGGAGCTTACTATCGCTTATATTTCAATGTGAAGTACTATGGAGCTATGTCAGTATTTGTTTTGAGAGATAGTTATAGAGTTATGTTGGAGACTTGGGATGTATAAACTCTTTATTTTAGTTTTCATATAGTCCATGAACCCAATGCACTCTAATGTTCTTATTTATGGTTCATTTGATTATATCACTGTCTCGTTTATTTTACATCTACGTTATTATATTATATTTTGTCTGTGTGCTGTGAGATGTTCTACAGGTTCAGTGTTTGAATTTTATTACTTTACACCCTTTGCTACCGTCCTGCATCGGCCGGGTACCTCCATAGCGCTCTATACAGGTATATTAGGTACCAGAGGTATAGGGCGGTCATCACATTCACCATTTGAAGGATGACATAAAGCACTTTCATCTCATTATCATTCACTATGCCATCACATGTGTTTTGGTGTAGCAGCAGATGCATATAGCCTTTGCAATCTCTGTGTAAAAGGGAAATAATGCATTCTGGTGAAAGGTGTGCCTTTACCAGGGTTTTCATCGATTTATATATATGTTGTTTATAGAATTTACATAACGATAAATCTGTATCTTCCTTTTAATAAATCATGCATCCACCTAGACACGTGTTAATTTTTTCATATTGTAAATCAAAGGCAGAGACCCCTCTTTTAAGAGAGTATCAGTTCTCCTCCAATACATTGTTAGGTGGAAGCATTTTTTTATACAAGATAAGAATTGTGTTTCGTTTGGTTTTTCGATGCATTGTATTCGGGTTCTATAGAGATTAACCTAGATGTCATTGGCAAGTGTATCATTTTATAGCCTTTATAGAGTGGTCATTTCGGCACTTCTAACAAGTTGAAGTTCCTTTTCGCTTCCCAGTCAATATGTTCCTCCAAATCTGGTTCATCGGTCAACATACTCGGATCAGCAGCATCATGAACCATTTTAGTCATTCTATTTTCTTGATCTACATTTTCCTCAATAAGGGATTCAACGCAATCAACATCCATATTTACGTTCTCCTCTTGTACAATGTAATATTTTCTCCCAGATATATCCACACAAGATAGTCATGCATAAAACTATATTAGCATAAATGCAATATCATGGTAAAATACTCTATAATTTTCAGGCAATGAAATTTCAAGCATAGACGTCAGAATTCTTTCCGGTGGTCAAATTTCTCGCAATTATGAATAAGTCGGCCAACACATCAAGGCCTGATCTAGATCCACGTCAATTGGCACTCAGCCCAGCCCAATTTAGATTGGTCCATGTCCAACCTGGCTCCATCTCAGCAAATCCAACAAGCAAGTCATAGATATGCCAGCCTAGATATCTGGCCAAGCCCGACATAGGTCAGCCCAACCAACTCACCTGACCAGAACTGGCTCAAGGGCGACCCATCTCTAACCTAGCTTCATCTCTTCCTTCCTTCGACCGGTCCCAATCAGCCCATCTCATCATCCCATGAATGACTCGACACACCTCTCAAGAATTGCTCGGCAATATTTAGCTTCATTCAATAAATATACCAGGTTACAAATAGGCCGGCATGGATCGCACGGCCTTTAGTTCTACACAGCCATCTCATATGTCTTGGCTCAGTTTTCTTAACCCGCCTATCGGTCGATCCCAAGCGGCACATTTCATCACTGTATCTTGGTTCGTTCCTTTATGATCCATCCTTAGGGTATACAACTTCACTCAATATCCTTTGGCAATAAGCGATAGGTCTCTAAACTTCCCGCCTGTCTTGCTACCTAGGCAAGAAAAATTAAACGACAAATAGTATGACTAATTGTACTAGGTACTGTAGCATGCTTGCAAAAAGCATGCCTACTCTTGAAGCTTGCCACCATATTAAATGCACATTAAATGCAGAGCATGCATCTGATATGTATGTCAAATGGTATGCTTCTCAGCTAAATATTCCACTCCATCTTTACAACTATCTTCCATCAGCCTATGTGACCAGATCGACCGTCAAGAGCGCTTCCCTCCTATTTTACTACGCAATGTCAGTCGTTCATCATCAATATCTACTATTATAAATACCTCATATCATGCAACATCAAAGTGGTTGATTTTTATGCTCAAAATACACAATTCTAGCAAGTAAATCCTCTCAAAGCTCTTAAGTTTAGAATCATTTTAAAAAAGTGTTAATTTTCGTATTATTCTATTGTGATTCCTTATGATTATAAAATAGAAACATAGTAAGAGACCTTCATAGTGGACGTAGGCAATCTTAGCCAAACCAGTCTAATCTATGTGTTATTTACTTTAATTTGCCTGTTTTTTCCTCATTTTGCATTTTAAGCCAAGTGTTATCAAGCAATCTTTTCATTCGCAAACTAATTAGTCAAATTACAAGATTGGCTAATTCTTTAGTCAATATTTAGGCACTAGAAGGAGAATCTCTATTTAAAGCTCTCACCTTTTTTCACCTTTTCTTTTCTATAGACTTTAATCACGTTTTACTATATCAAATTCTAATGGTTAGAATGAACTAAACAACTCTAATGACTATGTAATTAACGATAACATTATAGCCAACGCTGCTAGTCTCATCTCTATACGCAACAATGACATGTGGCAAAGTGTACTCTAAAGCTTGACTAATGTGGGAACTCTAGCTCGCGAGGTAAATTAATCGAGGATGAGGTTGGATGCCCAAACGACTATGAACTTTGTTCCACCACCCCCTCCAATGGTCGAACCGATTCTTTTCCAACCCATTCTCTCCAATGCCTATACCTCATGAACACCGTCGAAGCCCGAGGTAGAGAGGTGCCTAAAACCCCATCATGGATGTTCGTGCTCATCCAAGAAGACATGATGTGTGTGGGCCAAGTCACATTATTGACATTGACTTGGAAATAGCCGTGCTTAGGAAGCTAAGACATCGCCTTTCCCCTTTATTAGAATGGTAGTCAACTTTTGAACGCCTTCGTGCGGCAAACAGAGCCTGAGACTAGAGGTTCAAGCGTCTTAGCAGTGGTGCTTGTATCATCAGCAAAGAGACAAGGGCCCTATCAATGCATTCCTGATCCCATAGAGGTGCATCCATCCTAGATCAAGAAAAGGGCAAACCAGTCATTGATATCTCCCTCTATGCATTGGGAGAATAGGTCTCCAACTCCAGCTCACCACCACCATCACCCTTCATCACCTCATCGTCGTTAGTCTCCATTCCACAAAGATATTGGTTGATCCCATAGTCGTTCATTGACCAGAAAATCCTGCAGTAGGCCAATAGTGGAGTTAGGGAGGAAATGAACATCCTTTGCCAGTAGCTCAATAGAAAGCAAGCCTGAAATGTCGAGGGTGAAGCTTTTTCTGATGACGAGAATGGAAAACCGTTTTTTGAGGAAATCCTAAAAACTTACATCCACTAAGAGTATGTCTTATCACTCATTGACAAGTATGATGGGAGTGTTGACCCATTATATCACATTACAACATTCAACTCCACCATACGTATCGGCCAGCTTTTCGTCCCAACAATGTGCTCATTCTTCACCTCCACTCTCATAGGCCGGCCTCCAACTGGTTCCTACATCTGCAATTGGGCATCATCCATTCTTGCATCTAGCTATATGCAGATTTCAAGACCATATTCTTAACTTCATTGACCCATGTTAAATGGCTAGTGAGCAGGCAACATCAAACAGGGCCCGACCAAGAGTCTTCGGTCGAATGTGAATCACTTCAATAAAGAATCCACCCAAGCTAGGGGTGATGACAAAAATAGCCTTGTTATGGCCCTCTACATGGGGGTTAGGTACAAATCAAGAAAGTGAAAGGAACCTCAAAAACAATAGACTATGTCCCTAACCAATTTCTATCAACGTGCAAATGACTTTATGAGAATAGAGGATGCTGAGCTTTTCGATAGCGATAATGAAACCCAGCATACAAGCCGAGTCGGTACTCATGATGATACCGACCGCCGACCTAATGGTCGATAGAACAACACCATAAGATGAGTAGAAAATGGCACCAATATAGGTCTATGTACACTAACTATGCTACTCTGAATTGGAGTATGGAAATAATATATCTCACAACCAAGAACCAGATGCAATAACAAAGACCGACCACTTAGAGGTAGGAGAGGAGGAGCCTCATAGCAATGACAAATACTACCGGTTCCATCAAAGCAATGGCCACTCAACCAATGAGTTCTAAGTAATTAAAGACGAGATTGAGAGACTAATCTAGGAAGGGATGGTTTTAGAGTTTTTTGGCATTAAGTGGAACAAAGTACAGCTCATAACAACCAGCCAGAACCACCTTGGCAACCAAACAACAACGCTCAGCCGTAACCGACATATTGACCATATATGAGGGCACGTGTTGGTCGGAAGAAGGTGGGGAACAGATTCTGGGTATCAGAGAGAAGTAGATATAGCTGACCAAATCTATTATTTATAGCATCGAGCATCCATAGGATTCAGATTGGAAACAGACTATCCCATCGCATTCAATGTTGAAAACAGGGTGGCC
The DNA here is from genome assembly GCA_030737815.1 of Allium fistulosum. Taxonomy (NCBI): domain Eukaryota; kingdom Viridiplantae; phylum Streptophyta; class Magnoliopsida; order Asparagales; family Amaryllidaceae; genus Allium; species Allium fistulosum. The sequence continues at coordinate 787,857,498 of CM060902.1, read as the reverse complement.
GTCTCTTACCCCGCCATGATCTTCTAATATTTGCTCTTGCAATAGCCAACTCAAATGTACGTCGAGCCTTCATGGATTGGGGCAGCTCATTCAATGTTATTTCTAGGCATATTTTTAAGACTCTCAAGCTCCCTACCTTCAGCCTCACCCCTTGCGCCTTACCCACCCATGGCTTTAAGGGTATGGGCATTGTTCTGTTGGGTAAAAACTCCCTTATGACCACATTTGGCAAAGAGTCCCTTATTGAAAAAGTTCAGGTAAACTTTGTATTTGTTGATTGCCCTTTTTCTTGCAATCTCTTGATTATGCGTGTTACTCCGCCTTTTGGTCAAGGCTGGGATATCAAAAAATTGGCTGGAAAGGATGGATATCAGGATTGGAGATCGATTGGAAACGTGGCTATGATCGATATCGTCAAAATTTAACCGAGCTCCGATTAAGACGGGATCGATTGGGAACGATGAACAAGGCTTGGAGAAGCTATATTTCAAATTTCAGGTCAATCGGAGTTCGTATGCTCAAGATATGGATGGATTAATATTGGTGAGGAATAGTCTGGATCGATATCTTCGTATCAATCGAGGTGATGGGCTTCAGATTGATGCCTACACATTGATGCTTTCGTATCGATGGATGGACGCGGATATGGATAACATGCATGACTTTGGACCGATAGTAATTCGTATCCATGGGTTTCATACCGACCGATGATATTGGATCGATACGAATAGAGGCGTTGGGGATCAATACGACGGCAATGAACCTGGATCGATGGATACGAACAAAGGCACAATTGACGGATACAAAAGGTAGGCATTCTTGGAGTGATACGAAATAAAGAGCAGCTGATGGATGCGACAGTGGTAACATTGGATGGATACGAAGGAGGGTTGGTCGATGGATACGAATAGCACATGCCGATGGATACGAAGGCTCTGTACTTCGTATCGATGGATATTAAGGAAGCGGTCGAGATGGAGCGAAGGATATGGGTCAGAGCGTGTGAAGTTTGGATCGATGCAAAGGCTACGGCTATGGATATGGGGACCAATGGATACTTGGATGATGGATACAAATTATGATGGATACGAAGGTAATCGAGATAATCGATACGAAGATGACAGCCGACATTCAAAAATGCAAACTTGATCGATCATAACTCTCGTTCTACAAGTCCAAATGCTATGAAATTTTCACAGGAGCTTCCTTATGCACTCAAGACTGTTCATGATCGATCTCAACTCAATTGGACTGATTTTGGATCGATATGAACTGTACATGGATCAATCCAAAATCACCCTGGATCGATCTGGCGGGCCCACCTGCGCGTGAGAAAAGGTATTCCAGGTTTGGAGGCGAATATTTTCGGATTTACATCTATAAATAGAGGTCCTATGGCAACTAAAAAGGGATCTCCTTCTGCTTTTCTAGGCAAGACTCTACCATTTTGGTTTTTGATTTCAAAGGCTTGTAACTGTAATCACAGTATAAAAGGAATAAAATGATTAATTCAAAGTGGATGTAGGCCGGACATAGCCGAACCACTATAAACCTTGTGTTCTTTGTTTTCTTTCTCATTTTAATTTTCTTATTTATTCATTTCTGCTCTCTACATTGTCTGGATCTGAGATCCATGTTTGGATATTGAGGATTTGTCTGTAACCACTGGTGCTTTCCCTACTTCTGGGGTTTGTGACCAATTTTGGCGCAAACAAGGCGTTCGACACTTATGGAACAGGGCACAATCGTCTCCTATAACTGGCTCGTAATGAAGTTTTATATCCTAGGCATGATCAGAGAAATCTTGGGTAATCAACAGAAAGCTAGAGAGTGTTATGGGACTGTAACATCCCCCTACTTGGAGGCCCAATACTAATGGCTATGGATGCTGCAGTCATCCCTAGTTATTAATCCTCGGCGAGCAAGTACGGCGATATTAGATGCACCGATACACATAAACACCATAATATCGAGAAATTTTAAACAACCAAAAAAATCCACATTCCATTACAAAATATTTCAAATTGATTACATAATCCCAGTTCGCAGACCACGTTCAGTTAACATATAATAACAAGATATGCCAAGAGCAACATATGAAGATGCCCCTTTGGTTGATCAGAGTACATATCCTAAGGCATTAAACAATTTGCCTTTACAACAAAAACACACAGTGGAAATAAAATAACTCTAAATAACTATGTGCCTCCTGCACACCTTTGGAAGCTTTATTCGTCTAAAGAGAAAACCTGAAAATCTTCACTCTCAACCTACTCAAAATCAATTGAGTACCGGAGAGTTTAAGTGGAAAACAAAAACTTTGAGTCAGACATAAAACCTGATATAAATAATAATTTACCATCTCAAACCATTTAGATATCTAGTGAGACCACGCCGCTTAGCAAAATGGGGTTTCCCCTCACTAGTATCCTAAAACATTTATAAAACCATATACCGTGCTCCTGCATCCACAATGGTTAAAACATAGTATTTCAAAACATTATGATGATATGTAAAACAAGTAAATCAAATCTGGATTACCCATCCCCATTCATTCTGACTATCTGTCTCAATTTTAGTTTCTAGGGTTACTATTAACCGGTTAATGTCAAGGACTTACTTAGTTTTCATAGGATCACTAAGAATCTGTTGGTAACTCCAATATCATATTTCTTATCCTAGTTTTCATGGGCTAACTAGGAACTTATTGGCTGACTGCCAATATCTTAATTCAGATATAGTTCTCATTGGCTAACAACAAACCTACCAGCCCCTGCCAGTATCAAATCATAGTTTTCATGGGCTGACTATGAACCTATTGGCCCCTGCCAATATCATACAGTTTTCATAGGCTTATTGTAAACCTATTGGCTCCTGCCAATATCTTTAAATTAAGAATTTAACATCGGTTAAGTTATATTCACTACCGGGTCAACCTAACTGGTTATTCTGCCCTATCCCCAAAATACAGTTGTGGGTTAATAACAATGTGTATAATATTTCCAAAATCTTTATTTATGCCATTGTTATTTCTACTAAAAATTGAGATTGGGCATATGTTTTGAAATCATATAACATCTCTTTCGAAACCTCTGGATAGCCTCCTTCGAAAGCAAAAAAAAATTTCTTCAAAACATAGTATGCAAACCTTTCAAAACCATTGATAAACATTCTCTTTTGAAACCCAATATACCTTTCGAAAGTACCATATCTTCTTTTAAAATATAAAGCTTCGAAACATACGAAAGTACCCCTTTCGATAGCATTGGGTTTACTCTTTAAAATCAACATTTGGGTCAAAATGGTTATATATGAAAGTATCTCTTTCAAAACCAACAGAAGTTAGTTTAGGGAAAAATTGATGGTGTCGGAACCATCTTAGTCGAAAACAAACTTCTTTAAAATCAAAACTTCGAAGGACAGAGTCGAAACCCCCTTTTGACTCCATCTCCTTCGAAACCCCAACCCCTCTCAAAAGCAATTAGGAAAAAAGTTTGGTTTAAGGTAAAAACAAGGGCAACCCTTCGAAAGTATTACTAAACTACATGGTCGAAAGGTAGAGTAGCGGCTAGGCTTCGACTTGGTCGAAACCAACCTCTTTCGAAAGCTTATTTTAAAGAAAAAGGAACCCCTTCGAAAGCTAGTACTTTAATATAACATGGAAACCTTCTTTGAAAGCTAAATATACACCCTTTCGAAAACATACGTTTCGACTAAGTCGAAAGCTTTGAGTAAAACAAGTCAAGGATTTTAACTTATAAAAACAAAGCAGGGTTTCGACCCCATCGGAAGCTTACCCTTCGACACCAAGGCTTCCGCCTATCTTCCAATCCACTACGTACCTTCTAAGAGATACAATGCGTATTGGTTTCAATCATGAAGGTTTCGATATTGATGGTTTCGACTGTAATGGGACGGAATCAAAGGAGTCGGAAGGTACCTTCTAATAAAGGCGAAACACCCTTTTTCTGATTTAAAGGTTGAATTATAGCATCTTTAGTAATTACTTTCTAACAACTTGTCTATTTGTAAATCATTGATTGGCTGCCAAAAGGCATTTCAAATACTTTACTTGTACAACTGCAGCTTTTATTCAAGGTCTAAATCAAAGGATTTTAATGTTAAAGTCTTTCCATATAACAAAACCAACATTTGCAGAAAAGCCCCTCTTTCAAAATAATTTATTCCCTTAATAAATCAATTGGTAAAAATCCTCAAAAATCACAGAAATTCGATTTCATCATGTGGTTAAACATATTAAAATTTTGGACCCAATTTCTTCCTGAAATTCTCAAAATTAATTTTAAACCCAATTTCATCATATTTTTCATCAAAAATTCATAATAAAATTTCCATAGCTTGCAAAATTCTGAAAATTAAAACCCATCTCCAAAACTATGTTTTACTTAACGTAAAAAATTTCCATGGCAATATGAAATCATATGTTCTCGATTTTATCCCAAAACTGTGCAAATTCATGTGTTTATGGATTAAAATAACTCAACATAATATATCTTCAAGCATATCATCATGCATTTCATCACAAAAACGAATTTAAATCATAAATCCAAAATTATAAAATCATAGAATAAAAATAGAGATGGCAAGGGATTATTATTCACCTTAAACTTGATAAGGAACTTGAGATTTGTTGTTGATTAATCCTTCCGAGCTTGATCCTTAGCTTTAGATTAAAATTCATTTTTTTCCTTCCTTGGTAATGGTCGACTTTAGGTTTAGGTTTTAGATTTGTGTTTTTGATCTTGAGAAAATGAAACGTGAATGAACAATAGTAAGGATGTATAAATGTGTATAATTGATGGGCTAATTTGCTAATATGCCCATGTGTAACTAGATTAACCTTTAAACCAATTTAAAGCCCATTTATCTTATGGTTAAGCATGGCCATATATGTTTTATCCAAATCTCAATCTCCTTATCATTATTATTCTATTTAATTTATCTAATTAAATCTTTTGAATAATGTTATCAAAATTAGGGATTTTACAGGCTCCCCCTCTTAAAGAATTTCGTCCTCGAAATTCAGTAAGGACTAAATACTAAACATAGCAATCATCTGTAACAACTCCTAACAACCATACTAGTCTAACTGACTAGTAGCAATCTATATAAATCTAATATAGACATATCCTTAAAGAAAATTAGGATAAGTATCTCTCATCCTGTCCTCTGTCTCTCAAGTACAGTCCTTCTCGTTGTTGCTCCATTGAACTTTTACCAACCTGACTGTCTTGTTTCTTAATCTTTTCTCATCTCTAGCTACAACCCGAACTGGTTGTCTATCAATAGTCAAATTAGGCTCTACCAGTAAGTCATCCAACCCTATCGGGGAATGATAGTCTCTGGATTATGCATATACTTACGAAGATGAGACAGATGAAATACATTATGGACACCTGTCATACTGCTCGGCAACTCTGTCCTGTATGCGAGCTTTCCAATCCTCTCTAAAATCTGGAATGGACCAACATATCTCGGGGCTAACTTCTTGGATTTTCCAAATCGTACCACACCCTTCATAGCCAATACCTTAATAAAAACCTTATCTCCAACTGAGAATTCTAGGTCTTTACGCCTCTTATCTGTGTAACTCTTCTATCTTGACCGAACTTCCTTCATCCTTCCTCGGATTATCTCAATCTTCTCTAACGCCTCTCTAACCAAATCTAGACCTAAGACCAATCCGTCTCTAGTCACCAACCAACATACCGGTGATTTGCATGGCCTTCCATAAAAATCTTCAAACGAAGCCATTCCTATACTAGTCTGATAACTATTATTATAGGAAAACTCAACCAAATGTAGGCGATCTTCCCAAGATCCACCAAAGTCCAATACACAAGCTCTCAGTAAATACTCGAGTACCTTATTGACTCTCTCTGTCCGCCCATCTATCTGAGGGTGACATGCAGTACTCATATTAAGCTTGGTACCCATCACTTCCTGTAGACTCTTTCACAATTCACTAGTGAGCAATGCATCTTTGTCATTGACTATACTACTAGGAACTCCATGCAGTCTAACTATGTTCTGTATGAACAACTTAGCTAAAACAGGTGTCATCCTAGTTGACTTAACTGGAATGAAATTGGCACTCTTGGTCAGTCTGTCCACTATAACCCATATACTTTCATTACCTCTATTTGACCTTGGAAACTCCTCTATAAAATCCATGGATATCGAGTCCCATTTCCAAACTGGAATCTCTAAAGGTTGAAGCAATCCATTGGGCTTCTGATGTTCAGCTTTCACTTGTTGACAGTTTTCACACTGTCTAACCCACATGCCAACATCACTCTTCATGCCTTCCCAATAGATGCTCCTCTTCATATCCTGGTACATCTTGGTTACTCCAGGATGAATCATAGACTTGGATCGATGACATTCTCCAAAGACTTCTTTCTTTAAGTCCTCCACATTCGAAACACATAACCATCCCTTCTTTCTTAGCCATCCCTTTTGGTCAAGGCTAAAATCCTTTAAATCATCGACCTTTGTTCCAACCTTAAGTCTCTTGATCCTCTCAGCTAGTACTGTATCCTCCTTTTGTTTTGAACCAATTCTCTCAATCAATACTAGTCGGACTTCCAAATAAGATAATCTGGCAGAACTCTGAATAGAACCGTCAGTCGATCTTAACTGCACACCACAACTGGCCAAAGCTTCTAAATATTTCCACTCCTCCAATATAGCTAACACCACATTCTGATGTTTTCTACTAAGAGCATCTGCTACCTTATTACCTTTTCCTGGTGTATACTCTATACCAAAATCATAAGCTGCCAAAAACTCCAACCACCTCTGCTGTCTCATATTCAACTCCTTCTACGAGAATAAATACCATAAAGGCTTATGATTGGTATAAAGCTCAAACCTCTCCCTTAAGAGATAATTCCTCCAAATTCTCAATGCGAAGATCACAAACGCCAACTCCAAATCAAGAGTAAGATTTCTTACTTCATTGCTGTCTAAGCTGCCTAGATGCGTAGGCAATAACCATACCATTTTGCATCAATACTGTTCCTAAAGCAGTACCACATGCATTAGTGTATACCACCAACACTTGGTTTTCGTCTGGAACTACTAATACAGGTGCATTGGTCAACAAATGCTTTAACTTAAGAAATGCTTCCTCACATTTGTCGGACCACACAAACTTCACCTCTTTTATGGTCAGCTTAGTTAAGGGTGCTGCTATCCGCGAGAAATTCTTAATGAATCTCCAGTAGTAACCAGCAATTCCAAGAAAACTTCTAATCTCAGTCACTGTCTCTGGTCTCTTCCAATTATTAACAACTTTGATCTTATCTGGATCGACTGACAATCCTTTCTCTGAAACCACATGACCAAGAAACTTGACCTCTTTCTTCAAAAGATGACACTTGGTATACTTCGCCTTTAGCTGATTCTGCCTCAGCATCTCAAGCACCATTCTAAGATGAACTTCATGCTCCCTCTCATCCTTAGAGTATACTAGAATGTCATCTATAAATACTAGAACAAACCTATCCAAGTACTCTCGGAAAACTCGGTTCATCAAATCTACAAAGAAAGCAGGCGCATTCTTCAATCCAAATGGCATTACCAACCACTCATATGAACCATATCTAGTTCAAAATGCTTTTAAAGGAATACTGTCCTCCACCACTCTTAACTGATGGAAACATGTCGCTAAGTCCAATTGGGAGAATACTCTGGCTCTATTCAACTGATCGAACAGATCATCTATTCTAGGCAATGGATACTTATTCTTAATTGTCCTTTCGTTCAGCTTATGGTAGTCAATACACAGTCTTAATGACCCATCTGGTTTCTTCACGAACACCGCAGCCGCTCCCAAGGTGAACTGCTTGGTCTGATAAAATTCTTTCCTTCTAGATCCACTAGTTGTACCTTTAATTCCTTCATCTCAGTTAGTGTCATTCTGCTAGGTGGTCTACTCACAGGTTCAGCTCCGGGTACAAGATCTATTCTAAACTCTACAGCTCTTTTAGGGGTAATCCAGTGACTGGCTCAAAGACATCTGCAAACTCTTTTGCCACCTGAACCTGACTTAACTCATCTCCTATATTCATAGCACTAAGCAAGGCACTAACACTCGGGTCAGTATTCTCTACCGAGAATATCACTCGGTTATGACTATCAGGGTGTCTCAGTGATATCTCTCTATCATGACAAAATATTATAGCCTCATACCTACCCAACCAATCCATTGCCAAAATGATCCCGAAATCTACGAAATCAACAACATACAAACTGCATGCGAATTTATGACCTAACAAATCAAGTTCTAACTAGTCACATCTCAACCCCATAGTTGCATACCCTCCTATAGGATTCGCAATCCTTAAGGAAGTAACAACGTAGGTAGGTTCTAGGCATAATCCATTAACCAAACACCGATATATAAATGAATGTGATGCACTGGTATCAAAAAGTACTCTAACTGAAATACTTTGAATCGAAAGTGTACCTTCCATCATAGTCTTTCCCTTATCTACTATAGTAGGCCTAGCTGATCCAATAGCAAAGACCTTTCATTTGCCCTCTCTAACTAGCTCTGGACACTGATTCTTGTATTACCCAACTTGATCATAGTTGAAGCATTTCACATTCTTCTTAACTGCAACCTTCTTCCCATTTCCTGATCGGCATTCATTAGCAAAGTGACCCTTCTTGTCACACTTATAACAAACTACCTCAACTATCGACCTTTTAGATGTGTCTCCCTTCTGGGCTCCTTTCTTTTTAAAGAACTTCCTCTTCTTCCCTTGAGAACCCTGGGTTTCCACCGACTTCTCTTTAGCTAGATCAGCAAGCAACTCCTCATGGCGAATAGCCATCTTCACCACTATATTACAAGGATCATGGACATGTGTCGTAGTCATTCAAGCAAGCTTAGGCCTCAGTCCCCGAATGAACTTCTCATTCCTTTTGATGTAAGTATCTATAAGAGCATACCCATATCTAGACAGCTCTTCAAACTTAGTAGCATACTCAATTAATGACATCTCTCCTTGCACTAAATCCATAAATTTCCTCATCATTTCAGACTTGGCGAACTCTGATACAAACTTCTGCTTAAATCTCATCTTAAAATCAGCCCAAGTTAACTGCTCTTCCAATACTCCGGCAGTAACACTATTCCACTAGTGTAGTGCCGACCTTGTAACTGTCTAGAGGCCGACCTTCTCTTTTGTCCGTCATTCAGACCTATATCCGTAAATACTCGCTTGCAATGCAGCAGCAATTTCTAAACCTCTACAGCACTTTCCGTTCCTAAGAATGGCTTCCCACCCAAACCGGTGTAATCTCTACTTAGCAAAGCAATATTCCTAACTATAGACACATGATTAGCTCCTCCTACATTTCCAACAATACCAGCCACAACTCCAGCTTACATCAAACCAGCAAAGAACTGATACATCGCCCCCATATCTACTAGTGGATTTCCAGCACCTCCATTGGCTTCTGCATTTTGGTTGCTAGCATTAGTAGGTCGACCTGGGTTTCTCCTGGTGGTGGGTCGAGCATTTCCATTAGTTGTAATGCTTCCTCCAACGAGATTTCCTCTTCCGTTTCCTCTTCCATATCTCCTTTCTCGTAAATCTACATACGAGCCTTAGTAAGATATAGAAGAATGGTCTAAGAGAGCGGGGTATACGTACTTATATATATAACCATATGTATCAAATACAAGTACGTTATTATAGCATTAACCCAAACCCCAATCTTATTATCCGATTCATTGGAATATGCTTGAAAAATCTTTTAGGTTTAAGTTTCTTTTAAAGTTTCATAAACCATGCTCTGATACCAACTTGTAACATCCTGCTACTTGGAGGCCCAAAACTAATGGCTATGGATGCTGCAGTGATCCCTAGTTATTAATCCTTGGCGACCAAGTACGGCGATATTAGATGCATTGATACATAGAAACACCAGAATATGGAGAAATTTTAAATAACTAACAAAATCCACATTCCATTTCAAAATATTTCAAATTGATTACATAATCCCAGTAGGCACACCACGTTCAGATAATATATAATAACAAGATACGCCAAGAGTGACATATGAAGATGCCCCTTTGGTTGATCAAAGTACATATCCTAAGGCATTAAACAATTTGCCTTTACAACAAAAATACACAGTTGAAATAAAATAACTCTAAATAACTATCTGCCTCCTATACTCCTTCGGAAGCTTTATTCGTCTAAAGAGAAAACCTGAAAATCTTAACTCTCAACCTACTCAAAATCAATTGAGTACCCGAGAGTTTAAGGGGAAAACAAAAACTTCGAGTCAGACATAAAGCCTGGTATGAATAACAATTTACCATCTCAAATCATTTAGATATCTAGTGAGACCACGCCGCTTAGCAGAATGGGTTTTCCCCTCACTAGTATCCTAAAACATTTATAAAACCATATACCGTGCTCCTACATCCACAATGGTTAAAAAATAGTATTTCAAAACATTATGATGATATGTAAATCAAGTAAATCAAATCTGGATTACCCATCCCCATTCATTCTGACTATCTGTCTCAATTATAGTTTCTGGGGTTATTATTAACTGTTGATGTTAAGGACTATCTGTCCAATTACTTAGTTTTCATGGGATCACTAAGAACCTATTGGTAACTCCAATATCATATTTCTTATCCTATTTTTCATGGGCTAACTAAAAACCTATTGGCTGATTGTCAATATCTTAATCCAGATATAGTTTTTATGCGCTAACAACAAACCCACTAGCCCCTGCCAAGATCAAATCATAGTTTTCATGGGCTGACTATAAACCTATTGGCCCCTACCAATATCATACAGTTTTCATGGGCTTATTGTAAACCTATGGCCCCTGCCAATATCATTAAATTAAGAATTTAACATCGGTTAAGTTATATTCGCTACTAGGTCAACCTAACTACTTATTCTACCATATCCCCAAAATACAGTTATGGTTTAATAACAATGTGAATAATATTTCCAAAATATTTTTTATGCCATGGTTATCTCTTTTAAAAATTGAGATTGGGCTTATGTTTTGAAACCATATAACATCTCTTTTGAAACCTCTGGATAGCCTCCTTCGAAAGCAAAAAACTTTTCTTCAAAACATAGTATGCAAACCTTTCGAAACCATTGACAAACGTTCTCTTTCGAAACCTAGTATACCTTTTGAAAGTATCAAATCTTCTTTTAAAATATAAAGCTTTGATACGAAAGTACCCCTTTCAAAAGCATTGGGTTTACTCTTTAAAATCAACATTTGGGTCAAAATTATTATATACGAAAGTATCTATTTCAAAACAAACAGAAATTAGTTTAGGGAAAATTTGATGGTGTCGGAACCATCTTAGTCGAAAGCAAAAGTCTTTAAAATCAAATCTTCGAAGGTCTGAAACCAAACACCCTTTCGACTCCATCTCCTTCGAAACCCCAACCCCTCTCGAAAGCAATTAGGAAAGAGGTTTGGTTTAAGGTAAAAACAAGGGCAACCCTTCAAAAGAATTACTGAACAATATGGTCGAAAGGTAGAGTAGTAGCTAAGCTTCGACTAGGTTGAAACCAACCCCTGTCGAAAGCTTTTATTTAAAGAAAAAGGAACCCTTTCCAAGGCTAGTACTTTAGTACAACATGGCAACCTTCTTCGAAAGCTATATATACACCCTTTTGAAAACATACGTTTTGACTAAGTCGAAAGCTTTGAGTAAAACAAGGCAAGGATTTTAACTTATAAAAAAAAGCAGGTTTTCGACCCCATTAGAAGCTTACCATTCGACACCAAGGCTTCCGCCTATCTTTTAATCCACTACGTACCTTCTAGGAGGTACCACGTGTATTAGTTTCGATCATAAAGGTTTCAATTATGATGGTTTCGGCTATAATGGGGCGAAATCAAAGGAGTCGGAAGGTACCTTCTAATAAAGGCGAAACACCCTTTTTCTGATTTAAAGGCTGAATTATAGCAACTTTAGTAATTACTTTCTAACAACTTTCCTATTTATAAATCATCGAATATTTTACTTGTATAACTGCTGCTTTTATACCAGGTCTAAATCAAATGATTTTAACGTTGAAGTCTTTCCATATATCAAAATCGTCATTTGCCGAAAAGCCCCTCTTTCAAAATAATTTATTTCCCTTAATCAATCAATTGGGAAAAATCCCCAATAATCACAGAAATTCGATTTCATCATGTAACTAATCATATTAAAATTTTAGACCCAATTTCTTCCTGAAATTCTCAAAATTAATTTTAAACCTACTTTCATCAAAAATTCATAATAAAATTTCCATAGGTTGGAAAATTCTAAAAATTAAAACCCATCTCCAAAATTATGTTTTACTTAAAGTAAATATTTTCCATGGCAATCTGAAATCATATATGCTCGGTTTTATCCCAAAACCGTGCAAATTCATGTGCTTATGAAACTCAACATAATATATCTTTAAGCATATCATCATCCATTTCATCACAAAAACGAATTTAAATCATAAATCCAAAACTATAAAATCATAGAATAAAAATAAAGATGGTAAGGGATTATTATTCACCTTAATCTTTATAACGAACTTGAGATTTGTCATTGATTAATCCTTCTAAACTTGATCCTTGGCTTTAGATCAAAATTCCTTCTTTTCCTTCCTTGGTAATGGCCGGCTTTAGGTTTAGGTTTTAGATTTGTGTTTTTGATCGTGAGAAAATGAGATGTGAATGGACAATAGTAAGGATGTATAGCCGTGTATAATAGATGGGCTAATGTACTAATATGCCCATGTGTAATAAATTAACCTTCAAACCAATTAAAAGCCCATTTATCTTATGGTTAAGTAAGGCCATATATGTTTTATTCAAATTTCAATCTCCTTATCATCATTATTCTATTTAGTTTATCTAATTAAATCTTCTGAATAATGTTATCAAAAATTAGGGATGTTACAGAGACCTCGCTCAAACAATCTAAGAAGGGTATCCTCATGTTTCAGTACTTGCAACCATTGGTGGCGATTCACTCGAGAGAAACTTTGAGTAGGTCAGCACTTAAGTTCGTGTTAAGATTGCTCCAACCCTAGAGCCAATACATCAACATCAACAACTCCTCCTATGGACAATGACCAACCTGATCAGGTTATTATAAAAAATGACATATCACACGAGAGTATCCTTGAGCCTAGTACCGCTTAGGGTCGTGCTAGGACCGTCCTTGCCCTTGAAGATACAACTGCCGACGGTGTGTCACCCAAGAGTGATGTCAAGCTCCTCAGGCTTCGGTTCATGCCGAGACCATCTAAAGTAGTGAAGCTAAATCAACTGGTCGTGCATCACCCGACAGTATCCTCGAGCATAGAAAAGCTCTGGCACTTTCGAGACCGCCTGCCACAATAAAGATTGGGAAGGCAAGAATCATATCTCCTTGGCCAATCCCTAAAGAAACATGTAATGAACAAGTTGCGCCCCGTTGGCAAGTGGGGACATTTAACACAAATCCTACCCTTTCAATGCCGAAAGACTTATCTATGAGAAGGAGGGTAGCCTCTACCCCTCAACTCGAACATGGACATATGTCCTGATCGAAGGTGTTATAAAGCACATGATTTACATACTAGATCAATGCGACTTAAAGACAAGCTCTGATCTTAATGACAACTCGCTCAACCCCCACATGGGAGATTCAAACACTAAGGGTAGGCTGGCTACTCCTTTTGAGTCAATATCTATAAACAGTGACAACCCTAGTAAATTTGTTCAAATCGATACAGAACTAGCCCGAAAGTCATAAATGAGCTAGTAAAATTCCTATAGCAAAGCAAAGACATTTCTACTTGGGGGCCCGTGACATGACCAACGTTGATCCCAGGATCATTTGCCATACACTTAACATTGATCCAAAAGTCACCCTCATCCATCAAAAGCATCGACCACTTAACGCAGAAAGGTGCCGAGCTCTCAAAGAAGAGGTAGAAAAGCTGTTATCTAATGCTTTATCCATGAGGTAGAATATTAGGTCTTGGTGGTTAGTTATTGCTGGTCAGAAAGTCAAATGGGTCCTAGAGAACTTGCATTAACTTCTCCAACCTCAAGAAAACCTGCCCCTAAGATAGCTTTCCATTACCTTGCATCGATCAGATAGTAGATGTGACCAGTGGACGTGAGCTCCACACCTTTAAGGATGCTTATTCTTGGTACAATAAGATTTCCATGCTTGGCCTGGAGCAAGAGCATACTTCATTCATCACAATTATCAGCCTGTATTGCAACCATGCCATGTCGTTTAGGTAACGGAATAAGGGAGCCACTTATCAACGACATGTCATATAGGAAAATGGGTTGTCTATAACACAATGCGGAATGAATATTAAGGCTATTTATACACTAGAGGTGGTGAAGTGTGTATTTCAACTACTTAAAACTTACTTATGAATTTAAAACTATATCTAATCAAATTGCAAAATAAAAACAAATAATCACAAAATCATTAAGCAATAAAGTAAAATGCAGTAAGTAAATAACACTAGGGACTTTTATTGTGAAAGTAATTATGAAATTTCATCTTCCAGATCCCTTTAAATAGTGGTTGAAGAGATATGTCTATTGGTGAAGAGGTGGTAGGAAAATCCCTTTATTATAATTTAAAAAAAACTGAAAACGGCTAGTATATCGTTGTACATAAGGAGCATATGTCAACATACGCTTGTTTCAAAACAGGAACTCCAATAAAGTGTTTTAGATTTCCATATTTCAAAGTACCTTATATTTATGGATATTTTGTGATTTGGTTAAGGTTAACGGTTAATGATCTTCAATTATAATTTCCATGGAGTCTTTAACAAAGACTCTAAGATTCATCACTTCAAATACCTCTGTCGTTACAACATTCTTCTTCAATCAATTTCGTTCTTCCATTTGCTCTGATTAATCTTTACATATATATAATTCATTTGTTTCCACTAAGTTCTTGTTTATTTCTATAAAATATCTCCATAATATATAGGAAAGCGCTGAATAACTTGGAGATATGTTAGTAGTAATATTTATATGGTTGTTCATCAAAATCAACAATTAGGGTATTAACAATCTCCCTATTTTTGATGAAGACAACTATAAAAATATTTGAGAGATAAAATAAAATATTTTTATATTTGACTCCCCCTAATGTTATGAACTACATATACCATTTTGCCTAGTATATTTATACATTTTCTCCCTCTTTTTCATCAACAAAAAGGGAGAAAAAGAATTGCTTGAGCATAACTAGACAACATGCATAGTGTTTGTATATAGATATAGATATATATATATATATATATATATATATATAAATAGAACTTATGAGGGGAATCAAATCAATACAAAGCATGGAGTAAACCATTTAAAATAAGAGGAGTTTTAGAATTACCGACTTTGTTGACGCCAACAACATATCCTTTTAAATTATGTCCTAAGTTCACAATCTCACCATTTATGTATACAATGTCGCTCGGTATCTATGGGTTTCTTATCATATGCTTTGAACATCTGCTCTCCAGTATTCATTGTTTGGTAACTTAAAAATATAAAATATGTGCACAGGTACCCTATTTTATTTTGGGGTCCATAGGGTTATATTTTAGGAAGCCAAACCCATAAAGAGTTTGAATTCCCTTTCAAAATACAGTCTTCAGATAAATGAATTTTATTAATAAAATTATAAATATATATTTTTCTTTCTCATTATTATTTGACCTTCTAGGAACCCATAAATTAATGAACTTATTTGAGGGGTTTAACTTTAATTTTCTATATTTTGGTTTGAACTTGGTAGCCTTAACAAATTTAGTACTTTGAGTACTATTTTCTCTGATTTGGGCTTTTGGGGTGTATCCAAGTCCATGTTATTGTTAGTGCATTTAGATGCAGATAATAAATTTTCTACATTATCCTTTCCTTTGTTAAATTTATCAACATCAGTTTTCATTTTATCAAAATCTTTGTTATAGTTAAGAATAACATTGTCCAGAGATATTATTCTATCATTTAGATTAGTGACTTCTGACTTTATTGAAAGATTTTCTGATTTTAAGGATTCATTTTCACTTTTCAGTTTTTCAAAACTTTCAAGTCTTAAATCCTTTCCATCATTAAGTCTTTCAATTTCATCTTATGGATAGTTTTTTCTTCAGTTAACATTTCGTTAAACATTTTTAATCTATTGATCTTTGCTAAACTAATCTTGTACTCTTTTTAAGGCATTTTATATCCCTTAGACATATCATTTAAAATATTCAAAATTGCTTCGATAAAATTCCATACCTAGTTATCATTTGCCATGAAGCACATGTTGGCATTTTCAGTTTCTAAATCACTACCACTTGATGATGTATCTGAATCATCCCGTTTTGCATTAAAAGCTTGTTTCCTCTTCTAATTGAAAGTGTTTGAAGAGTACTTTGATTTCTTCGTATTCAGACAATCTCTTTTCGAATGACTGGCTTTATCACATTCAAAATACATAACAACATTCCCATTTATGGAATTATAGTTTTTAGTTTTTCGAAGTTTGATCTTCCTATATTTCAAGAATTTCTTAAAGGTCATGAAATTGATTTCCTCATCATCATCATCATTTGGTTGATGTTGTCGTTTGTAGCATTGGGTGCTATGATTTCTTCTCATTTGCTTTATTTTCTTTTCTAACCTACAATTGTACTTCACAGAACATTAGATTACCAATTAAATATTCAATTTTCATAGTACTAATATCATCGGCTTCTTCGAGTGCTAGAATCTTTCGATCCCATTCATTAAAAATTGAATTCAAGGTCTTTCAGACATGGTCCTCTTCAGTAGCATTCTTTTCTAATGATATTAGTGCAAGTAATATATCCTAAAATCTAGAATACATATCAAAAATGGGTTCATTTTTATTTCATTATGAACAGTTGAAATTGATTAGTTAACGTGGATATCTTTGTCTTTGTAAATTTGCTAGTGCCTTCGTGTGTGTGACTTGCAGTGTTCTCTAAATTTTATATGCACTTTTACAGATATACACTCTGTTAAACTCATTTTTATCCAAGATGCAAAATAAAATATTCATAAATTTTGAATTAATGAGTGCTTGTGTCTTTTAGTGGATGGTGCATTGTGCATAATTCATTTTAGGCTCAATGTACTCAGCTTGGGTAATGTTCTAAATATCTAAACCATTAGATTGCAAATAAATTATCATCCTACAAGCCCAATAAGCATAATAACTACCATTAAATAGTGGGGGTCTAGTAGTAAATTGTCCTTTTGTAAAAGTATTAAAGAAAGTGTTACTACTGTTATTATCCGTTTATAAATGTTATCCACTTCTAAGCTAAACAATTATAGAGGGCATAACCCGTTCATCCTTAATTTAATTTAGCCCTAACCTCCAATCCAAAATCATGACTTCGATAACGAAAAAGAAAAAAAAGATGCACGCAGGCTCTAACGACGCGAGGAGGAGGGAGAGGTGTGAGGCATGGCGACAACGTAGGCGACTCCGAGATGGGTCGTGCGATGACTGAGAGGAGCACGAGTTCAAAGTGAACACAACCTGGGAATTTAACGCCTGATTGTGGCCTGCAAGTGAGTGCGTGAGAGGTTGAATGGGACGGTGGTGGCAGGGCTGGTGCGACCTACACTGGTAAAGTGGTGGTTTGCACAGCGGCTGTAGGAGGAATGGTGATGGCTACGACTTTGTTGGCTAATGTTGGAGGCGCTACCTTCGCTGTTAGAAAGGGTGGCTAGGGCTGAGCATATGCCTCTCTATTCTTCAATCGGTGAGTTACTTCAACTCACTCTACTATCTCCATAATAGGAATTTTGTTTTGCATAACTTTCCATAATTATAGATCTTAATGAGTAATTGTTGTATGTGAATGAATTGGATTAAAATATGGTTGCATGTTGTGGTTTAGCTATTACATCAAATAATTGATTATCTGATGAGGTTTGATTGTTCGGCGCTACATAGATGTGTTATGGGGATTTAAAGTGTAAATTACAAACAGAACTCTGTCCGATTGTGGAAAAAAATTGTATAGTATGTCGATATTTGTGCATTGTTTGTGTGACCGGAGTTGTTGAAAAGCAACTTGGGTCGTTAAATAATTCCACATTATGAAATTTATTTTATAGAGAGATGTTGGCTCTAGAAGTTGCATTTTCGATGGGTTTATTGTTTGAATTGTTTAAATGTTTTAAAAGAATTTCAAAAATGTGATTTTATCTATTTCGATCCTTATTGGAATTTAATTTATAAAATATAGTTAAAATATTGTTACATTCTTTAATCGATCCTTATTCAAAATTTCTATTCAAAACTTTTAAAAATGAGCAATATTTAATTATAAAACCTTTTTAAATTTACTATTTTAAGTATACAAGTTTGGAACTATTTTAGAGGCAAAAGCTAAAAATATAGTATTATTTATAAAGCTGCTATGAAACTAATAATTTCATTTAAAGTGATTTTAGTTATGGAAAGGGTTTAAATGATTTTGAAAGAGTTCCAAAAGCTTTTATAAATAAGCAACTCCTCTTTAAAATGAGTTTATGGATTTAAAAGTGATTTTGAAAAATTATATCTGTGTATATATATGAAAATTAATTTGAAACTCTTTTATTTTATTTATTACGGATTGAGATTTTAATGAGATTTTGTGCTTTTCTATGAAACAAAATATTTTAATAAACAATCGAATTGTCGGATTTGTATGAGACATTTCGTATAATTCTTTTGTTTATTACTATAAGTTGTTAAAAAGAGTATGAGTGGAATTTACTAGCTTTTAGTAAATATTTTAATTTACTATCTTGTATGTGACAGTTAGTTAAATTCTTGTGATTACTGGAGTGATAGTAATTAACACTTAGAGTTGTATTATCTTAGGGTGTTCAGAATTCAGACCATAGATCCACGAGAGGAGATAACTCATTTTTCAACGATCTGAAAATTGATAAATTTTTAGATTTGGGTAGGCGATCTCTTTCGAAAGATCTGTTATGGTGTAAATATGGCTGTCTCTTTCGGAAGGCAGATTTTTACATGCATCGTAGTCTATAGATACTACAAACTATCAGTTTGTTTTGTTTTATACAGTTAGACTATGTTTACCTCTTTTGGTAGGTAAATTTTCATAGGACAGATTAGGTACACGGCTGCTCCTTTCTTTGAGCGGTGTTCCTTATCTACAGTCTCTTTCGGTAGGCTTCCTTTCTATGTAGCGGGTCTATTTCGGTAGATTGTGTGTCACTGTATTAAACTGACAGATGACTACCATTATTATTTCATTATTAGTGATTATTTCTTCAGAGATTTTTAGTATGGATATTCTGTATCCTTTATGGCTCTGAGGAATTTTGAATTGGTTATCACCATATTTTGAGATGATGGTTTATTGAGACTTGATATGTATTTATGAAATGGTGATTTGTTAGTTATGCCTTATTTGTGTATTTGATTTGGGCATGTTTTATTTATGACTTATTTGGTTATTGTTAAGTCATAATTGTGATATATGTATATATTGATTTGATATGACTTTTATGGATTTTTGGGTTTTAGACATATTTTGAGATGACTTATTTTAGAGTTAAGATATTTATGGATTTATAAAGTAGTGAATTTAATTAATATTCCTTATTATGATTGGGTGTTCGACATATTTTATATGGCTTGTTATTTTGAGTCATAAAGTTATAATATTAGTATCTCACCTTTTATTTAGATATAGTATGACCCGTTTATTATTTTAATACTCGGATCAAACTGAGACTTTACAAGTATAGGGACTCATTGACTCTTGGATTTTGTGTTAGCTTTGAAGTAGACCATTTTGACAGTTTTAGTTTACTTCATCATTATGTATATTGAGATTTAGTGGTTATGTCATGTATATTATTTAGTAGTCATTTTATACCTGATATAAAGTATGAAATACGATGTATACTAGAGTAAGTCTAGTATTGACATTTTGTAGACTCACGTCTTATTATGAAATATGTTGTATATTAGTCTACTGCAATCTGTGACTCTGATTCTGATTTATCTATATTATATACTATTCTGAATATTTTTAATCAGTGCATTTATTACTTTGTATTAATATTGCACGTCTAAATTTCAGTTTAGATCCTCAAAAAGGTAAATAAGACAGTTAGTGTTAGTATAAAGATATATTCACATTCGATCGCCCTTAACCAGCCGTATTCTTCGGATTAGCAGACGATATTACTTGTAATGTTCTTTGCTAAACTAGGCATAGCGGTGGGGTCGCCACAGCTTGGTCTCAGAGCTGGATTCGGAACATTATAGAATATAATTGACACATAGTCGAAATTTACCTAGTGAGACTTGGAGTCTTGTCCCTTGGGTGTGCAGGGTAGAATTAGAATTTATATTCTTATTTAGGATATGAATATAAATGATTATTGGGAACAATCATCAGGACGTATTCGTAGAAAATTTTGAAGTAATTTACAAATTTTTGTTATGAAATTTATTATAAAATTGGAACTCACTTCTGTAAAGAGTGAAATTTAATGGATATTATAAATAAGTAAATGACTTAGAATTAAATTCTTGTGTCTTGATCTGTTAATGATCAGAGTTGCGTAGCAGAAATAGATGGACTATTTTCGTTGAGCATATTAATTAATTTGTTCCAGTATAAATGTTTATTTGATTGAAATGTAAGTTATTTGCATCATTGTTTATTTTTGTTTGTGCTTAGTTTAAATGTGTAATTGAATAAGACATTATCACTTTAAGAATTTATAATCCTATTTGAATCTGGACGAATCCAATCCTTAATAAAAGCCAGAGGTTTCTACAAAATAGAATTGCTGGGAAATAATAAAAATGTTTAAGCAATTAGTAGTTATAAAATATAGAATGATAAATAATATGTATCTAATTAAATTTGGAATTGGAAACTATACCTTAAAAAACATTGATTGGTTGATGGATGTTTGGTTGTTTTTGAAGATGATTGTGAAAAATTATTATTGAGTAGGAATCACTATTGAAAGTTGAAACTTGCTCAATAATAATAAGAACTTGCAATGTATTTAGTAGTGTAGTTACCACAAGAAATATTAAGAAGTTAAATTTATATAAAATGAAATGTTAATTCATATGTGTGACTATTTAAATGTTAAGATGAATTAAAAATTTGACGTTTGCTTGAGATATATATAGATGAATGTGTGCGCTATAGAATTGTTATCGGTAATTATTAATACTATGATAACATTAAGATTGATTGAAAGAATTTTAATAAAAGCAAGCATCTATTCGAATTAAAATCTTTTGATATTAGATATAATATATATGTAATTTGATTATGTTTATTATAGACAAGAAAATATTTTGTAAAGGCACAAAGTATTAAGAGATATATGTATATCATATAGAAATTTAACATTGTGTTAAATTTCCCGTTGAGTGCTTTAAGAATTCTGGTCGATGTGCCTGATCAACGTTATCTATAGGGGTTCCTAAACACTAGTACGAGACATTCAGACAAAGTATTTTGGGCAATAAAATATTTTTTGAAATAATATTTAGTACTATACATATAATATTTTTAAAAAGAAGATAGAATTTTGAAATAAGTAAAATATTTTACAAAATAAGGTGAATAATTTTGGAAAAGTGTTTTAAAGGTAAAATAATATTTTATAGAAGTGTATAAATTATATTATTGAAGGAGATACCTTGGGATGTTTTGATAAATAAAATAAAGTATGTAAAATGAGAGTAGGATTTATAATTTAAATAAATTTGGCATTCGTGAAATCTTATTTATTCAATTTCAAAGATGCATGTTAAATAAATCGAGTGTGGTATTTTTAAACGATTGAGAATAATGTATTGTGGTTGTGATAGATGTTAGAATTTATATTTGAATAAAATACAAAGTGATATAAAACATATTTATGAAATTTCAATTTAAGTGGAGTTTGAAATGAAATTATAACTTATGTATGATATAATAAATTATTGAATATTAAATATCGTGATTGGTGATTTTTCTTAAGTATGCCTGTGTAAAACAAAATGAGATTTAAAAAGTGCTTTTAAAAAGCAAGAATATAAAAGAAAATTTATGGAAAATAATTGTAGAGAAAAATATTATTTTGTGAATAATGATATGCGTTGTACCAAAATAAGCATTACAACAAAACTGTATTTTTACAACGGACAATGCCCGTTGTAATATGGTTTTCGCAACGGGCATGTGCCCGTTGTAATAGGCCTCGTTGTAATAGATCCACCACATTTTACAACGGGCAAAGCATGTTGTAAAAACCGTTGCAGTATACCTTTTTACAACGGCCATAACCCGTTGTAAGAAGCTCATATAACAACGCACATTGCCCATTGCAAAATACATGTTAATTTTAAAAAAAATTACAGCAGCATCCATGCAATACATCCATACTAATACTAAATATTGTCGTAAAATAATTAAAATCACATACGAAAAGACTAAAAGCTAGTCATAGAATTCTAACACTCCAAAACGTTAGATAAGTTTACATGCCAAATACATAAAGCATTAACACATAACAGTCCGCTACAAATATCATGGCTCAAAGCGTATTGGACCCTCCACAGCTCACGCTTACATCGAAGCACGTATTCTCCAGCTAATTTAAGCTCAGCATCTAGACGTTCTTTTTCATATGGTTGTCATGGCTTCTTGAAGGTTTTGCCATCTAGATGCAAAAAAAAATGTATTTAATTATGCATCGAAAATAGTTACGCACTATAATGGGGGAATGGGAGGAAAGGGTAACGGAGGGAAGGAAGAGGGAGGCGACTAGGGTTTTGTAGTAGATCTGGTGGAGGAGAGAGAAGGAGGAGGGAGAGATTAGGAGGACCAGCGTAGGAGTTTTAGGGATTTGGGAATTAGGGTTTGGGAGGAGGAAAGGATCGGTAATAAATAAAAAAACAAAGGGAGGGATGAAAATAAAATTTGTTTAGAGCCAAAATTTCATAGTTGGAGCCAAAAAATTTGGTTTGGAGACTAAAAGAAAATTGTATACTTTGTTGCAATACATTTTGCAATAAACTTTGTCTTCAAATATTATGAATATTTTTAAACTTTTACAGAAAATTTTAAAATTTTGTCTTTAAGTTCTATAAATATTTTCTAATTTTTTATAAATTTCAATTTTCTTTAAATATTAGATACAATTATTAAAATTTTAATACTAAATAATAAATATTACTTCCTAATCATTAAATATTATTATTAATTATCAATTTTTAAACATGAAATATTAATTTTATAATTAATTATGTAATATTATTAATTATTAAATTAAGTATTAAATACCAGTAGTAATTATTAAATATTTATATTTATTACTAATAGTTAATTACTAATTATTAAATTAATTATTAAATACTAATAGTAATAGCAATTATTTAACATTAAATATTTTGTGACAGTTGTAAAATTGTCGTGTATTACAACGGGCATTTTGTGAACGTTGTAAAATTGACATATATTACAACGGGCTTGAAAGGACCGTTGTAATAGAATGCTATTACAACGGGCTATCATCGCCCGTTGTAAAAAGGGCGTTGTATATGGCATCTATTACAACAGGCCTGAATGGACCGTTGTAATAGTCTTCTATTACAACGGGCTATCATCGCCCGTTATAAAAAGGGCGTTGTATAGGGCATCTATTACAACGGGCCTGAATGGACCGTTGTAATAGCCTTCTATTACAACGGGCAGCCAATGCCCGTTGTAAAAAGGACATTGTAATAGGGTATTTTTGTTGTAGTGAAGACTTAAGTTATTGAGTATGAAAAGAAAAGTAAAAAAGATCTAGTACAATATATATATATATATATATATACAAGTATGGTGGCACGTCCGTTGGACGTGTGCAAAGAAGAAAGCGACGTATTTTGTCTTTGTTACAATTATGATATTGTGAGAAAGAAGGAAGTGACGTATTCTCATATGCAATCAAGACTCTGCCATTAACAACAATCAAGTTTTTTATATTGCAACTCAAACCATATAATGATTAAGATTTCAACAATGGTTATTACTCCGAGACATGTACCAAGCACACATTAATAACGAAACTTTCAGCAAGCTTATTTTGCAGTTCATGAACCAAATGTCAGTGACTAACATGCAAATATTGAAACAGAACAATCACACTTATCCCATTAATATAAATGTATATCCATAAATTTTCAACTACTTTTACACTTATTTCAAAAAATATAATTACTATAATATCATTAAGCAAGCATAAAGCTATAGTCCAGATGAGCTTGTGGGTTTCAAACCATGTGGTGCGTCAAATATTGGCTTATCAAATGTACATAGAAATAAAAGTATAGGCATGGCTAGAGAGCAAATAGTATTATTGAATTCCAAACAAACTCCATACCCTAATCAGGCAAACTACTAAACATATGTCATATAAGAGGTCCTATGTACTGATAAAAGTCACATATGAAAACACTTATTAACAAATTCGATGACCAATATAATAGCGATACAAATCAAATCCTTCCCACAACTCTTTTATTTCAATCAACTCTAATGTCTGACTTTTAACTTCTTCATTGCTAGTATATATCTCCATTGATGGCCTCTCAATCTCTTGATTTTCCCAATCTATCAATCACCCATATATTAGTACAATAGAAACAATAAATTAACTTAAATTAAATAAATGAATGCCAACAATAAGCACATATAATTTCCATATTATTTTGACGCTTCTCATTTGAAACGTTCCAAAGTTCAGTCAGTCTAAGATATATGTTGCCCAAAGAGACTATTGGTCTTAATCCCAGTTGTCAACCCAAAAGCAGAGCCTTTTAGTTTCAAGAGGCAAAAAGGCAAGTCGGGCATGAAAGTTAGACTATAGATATTGTTGGATATATAATGTGAATTATAGTTAGTCATATTGCGTAGAAACAAAATTTTTAATACCACTCTCTATTGCATTTAATGGTCAACGTAGATAAATTTACTATTTTAAGAGAATGACTGAAAATAGCATGGCCGGTGTTACTATAGTATTACTACCTCAAGTCTTGGATGACCAATCCATTTCTTCATATCATACTTTGAGCCCATAAAGAAGCTATCCACATCTTTATTCTGAGAAGAAACACTACATATTTCAGTTCTTCTCAATGCATCTTTCCGTTCAACTCATAAAAGATTTTCCACTTCCTTTTATTTTTTTAGTGAAATGGGACAATCTATGCACTATTAAGATTAACATGCTTCAACAATAGTCTTTCCTATTATAATTGGAGCTAGTGAAGAGAAAAATAATAATGAGTGAGACTATTCAAACCATGGTAAACACTTAATTTTTAACCACATTTTATAACGGAACCAAAATGTCGACTGCTCTTCATTATAGTCGGCAACTTGGTGCCGTTTGTAATGAAGAAATATTCATTTCTTCATTATAGATGACACCAAGTTTCTGATTGCAGTGAAAAGCGGACGTCATTTTGGTGTCGTTTGAAAATGTGGGTAAAAAAAGGTTTACTACAATATTATAGCGTTGCTCAATAATAATCTACAATTAAATGAATGAATATCGGGTATGCCACGAGATTACATGGCTCTTATCTGCTACATAATATATTTACATAATAATTATCATTTAGATTAAGAGAGATAATACCTTCAAACTTGGTGGGTACCCTCTGCTTGGTGGATACTTAAACAAACTTAAGGGATCACATGCAAGATGCTTCGTGATTAAAAAGCTGAAAATGCATGCTAATAGCATGCTCGACGTCAATTTTAGTTCTACTACACAGTGACTCGGTTAGGCTTACATGCATTAACAACCAACTTAACGGTCAGTAAGATTCCATTACAGATTCAAATCATCCAAAGTTGACACATCACATGCTTTTTCCAAACCAAAACTCCAATCAAAATGTATATAATGAATTCATTAAGTACTCTATTTTTGTTTTTAAATGGATCATTACTCCACTTATTCATTCTTTTAGCCCCACTCTCTACTCAAGTAAATATTCACACATAAAGAATAATATTAAAAAAAGGGAGTTGACAAAGACCAACAAAACAATGATTTCTCCACTAATCAACATACCTATTGGCAACAACCATCATGCCCCTCTGCCAATATCCAATTTCGACCAACTGCACAATAACCGAGCCATCTAGTTTTAGAGAATAACAGTAAACACAGTTAAACGACGAATGAAGTACCTAAATATGGAATGAAATTTTTAGCATGCACTCACCTTTCATCAGCTCTTTCATCAACTCTTTCATTCACTCAGCTATAATTTGGCCATTCAGCACCCCTGTTCCTGTTCCGTAGGCTGAGATTCACACTTTTGCACCCCTGATTCATCATTATCTCTACAGTAGAGATGTTATAATCTAACAGCCCATGACTGTACAAATGTTTATGCCATCTCAGTCAACATGAAGGGATTAAAAAATTGAATACACTCATCAAGGGAGATCCATATAAGAGGTAAAAAAAAGAGAAAAAGGGTACACATGAGGCAGTTTTACCATTTTGCGAACAAAATCCAAGGAATTGATTGAAACTGTTCAGGCTAATAAAAACATGAATTTTAACTAATTTATTGCAATAAAAATGGAATCAAATGAGTGAACTGGTTTTGAAGCTTGAATTCGAGTTCTTTCACTTTTTGATATGCTTTCGATCAGATTGCACTTGTTCTTTAAGTCTGCATTCTTGTTCAAAATTCGTTTATCTAATCGATCAATGTTACTATGATTATTATCATAATGCTTATACTGCTTTATAACAGTATCCAATAATAGTAATAGAATTCCAACCAATTTGCATATGCTGTCATAAAAAATATAAAAAAAATCCAATTTTTTACATAAGAAAAAGAAGACTGTAAGGACGGGACGATGTGTTGAAAGGAAGGGAATCATGCTTACTATCTCAATAAATAAACTGCTTCATACTAAAGATATGCAGTAGGAACAATATTCAATAAAACGATTGTTGTTAAGTTGCATACGTTTGTAACAATCAAGCTTTGGTGATGATAGTGATGAACAGGGGATGTTGTTCTGCAGTTGAATTGAAAGAAACTCGAAGTGGCCACAGTTCATCAGAATCAGTCGTACCATCATCAGAGGCGGTGCTGGGGGATATCATGCAGCTGTCAGAGACTTCAGCAGGTCGAGCTATGGTTTGGGGAAAGTGATTTGGCTGAGTTGCTTGTGTGTGCAGGTATGCACGTGCACACTTGATCGTAGCAGATTAGGGGCTTGATTCCAGTGCAGAGAGTTTTGAATTGCTTTGTGTATTAGTATGGGTTGTTTGTGAGATATATGGGCCAGTTTTTGTATTCCTCTTGATCCATTTTCAGATTACTCGAGCATGTATAAATAGAGATACTTGCATTGTAAATGAGTGTGAAGAATTCAGAAGTAATAAACACTTTTTCATTTCCAGTTGTACTCCTCTTAAACTTTTACCATTTCTTGCATTTTGGTACTTAGTTAGTCTTTTGTTAGCATTTATCTCAGCTTAGTTACTGTTCTTGTTATTCAGATTATATGCAATTTCATTTCTAGTCCTTTTGATTCTTGTTCTTGCTTCAACTATTGTCCTTGAATCTGCATTTAACTTTCATGTTAATTTCATTCCAGTTCTTGTTATTTTCAGTCATCCTTTCCTTGTTTTTTTGCAATTGTTTTCTTGTCATATTCCATTTAGTTGCCACTGTTTGTCACTTTGATCTCTGTTTGTACAATCTGTAGCTTGCAATTCATCTTGTTCTTTTGGAGGAAATCACTGGTTCTTGAGAAAACTGTTGTTCAATTCTTGAGTATCTTTACTCAGCAAAGTCTTCTTCGAGTAAAACCCTATTTTTTCCACTTTTACTTCGAGTCACTTCACATTTTTACCTGTTCTTGAGTCTTCTGAAGTAATCTGTGCACGTGTACACCCCAAATCTTCTTCTTCTTCTCAAAACTTATCATCATCACTACAGATTTCCCTTGCAATCGCCATGGCCAAGAATCCAGACCAACCTGGATCTTCCAATTTGGTATCAGAGCCTCTCCCTGAGATGAACCCTAATTCTAACCCTCAGAACGATCCTACCAATCCCGGAATTCAGGACCAAGAAATACCTCGTGATCAAGAATCAGATCAGTAGTGGAAATTACAACACGAGCATAACAATAAAACGGATGCGCTTCTGAATAGCCTAATGCAAAAAATCGAAGGATTTGGTAATGTATTGAATGCTTTTGCGCGGCAACCACCTCGAGAGCAGGCCTCCACTTCGATGCCACCACCTCCTCCTTCGTTTGCTGCCCCACCTCTGATGAACAATAACCCCGCAACCATCAATTCCAGTTACATTCCGCCGCCGCATCAAGCACCAGAACCATACCCAAATTATCACTATATTCCTCAACCCAGAAACATCACTCCTCCAACCAGACTTCCAAGAAACCCCCATTTCCCTCCAAGAAATACTCAGCCACCAATGAATCCTCCCCTACAACCACAAGAACCACCGCATCAACCAAGAAACTATTACCCCAATTATCCGACTAATGAATTTCACCCACCAGCTTACCATCATCCCATCCCTACCATGAAATTGGATTTCCCTATATTCACTGGAGATGAGATTGTTACTGATTGGTTGAGACAAGTGGAGCAGTACTTTCGATTCCATCATACTGACATGAATCAATGGGTCGAGATTACTTCGTTTTCGTTAAGGAAGGAGGCTTTACAGTGGTACCACTGGTATACTAATACCATAGAAAACTGGGAGTTATGGCCTATGTTTAGAGAAGAAGTCTTGGTTAGATTCAATACAGAGGAGATGGAGCGACCCTATGAGACATTATCCAAATTAAAACAGTACACCACTGTCAGAGCTTACCTGAGTAGGTTTGAGCAGTTGCAGGCTGTGATTGACACACTACCCTCTAAGTTCTTGTTAGATCGTTTCATTGGTGGATTGAAAGAGGAGATTCGATATGATGTACTGACCTCCAAGCCCCATGATTTTAGAGAAGCTGTATCTTTAGCCAAGATGTTTGAATGTAAATATATGCAAGTAAAGAAAAGCTCCAAAAACAGTAACCCCCCATTGACAAAAACTACCCAGACTGCTTCTACTCAATCCATTAACCCCATTTCAGATCATCAACCCACTTCAAATCCTAAATCCAAAGGTCTAACTCCTGCTGAGATTGTTGATATGAGAAGGCAAGGATTGTGTTATGGTTGTAAACAGAAGTGGAATAAAGACCATAAGTGTCCTACTCCCCGAGTGTATGTGTTAGAGGGAATGATGACACTCAAAGATGAGGATGCAAACATTAATGTTACAGAAGAGATTGATGAGGTAGAAGAAGAAACTGCAGTGGAAGAGGCTCTTTCTATATCACTTCAAGCAATGTGTGGCATCCCAGCATTATCCACTATCAAAGTTCAAGGAGTTATCAATAAGACAATAGTGCAAATTTTGATTGACTCAAGATCAACACATAGCTTTATCAATGAGGAATTGGAAAGGAAACTCAAATTTAAAATTGATGAGTCTAAAGTGTATGAAGTGACAGTAGCTAATGGGGAGAAATTAACTGGATCAGGAATTTGTAAAGATGTGTTGTTGAAATGCCAAGGGTGTAAGATGCCAGTTGAATTGCTTCTTTTACCTTTAGAAGGCTGTCAGATAGTGCTTGGTGCTCAGTGGATGAGGGGTTTGGGTGAAGTCACCTTGAATTTGGAACAATTGCAGGTGAAATTTCAGTATAACAACAAATTGTATGTATGGCAAGGCCTCAAACCTGAAGATGTGACAATGATTGATAGGAAGACTATGGATAAGGAGAGTTCCCATTCCCAAACTACCATGTTATTATGCCTTCACATGTTACCTTCCCATGATTCTGTTCCCAGTCTCCATCCGGCCATTGTTGAACTCCTCCATAAGTTTCCTATGATTACCACTGACCAACCACCTTTTCCTCCTCAAAGAACCCATGATCACAAAATCCCACTTCAGCCTAACACCAAACCCATTTGTATGAAACCATACAGACATTCATATCACTTAAAAAATGAATTGGAGAAGATTATAGCAGAGATGTTGGATACTGGACTTATCAGACCTAGCAATAGTTCTTACTCATCCCCAGTTGTGATGGTTAAAAAGAAAGATGGCACTTGGAGGCTATGTATTGATTACAGAAGCTTGAATTCTCATACCCTTAAGGATAAATTTCCCATTCCTTTGATTGATGATCTCTTTGACGAACTGCAGGGCTCTAACTGGTTTTCCAAGCTTGACTTAAGGTCAGGCTATCATCAGATACGCATGGATGAATCAGATATTCACAAGACCGCTTTCAGAACACATCATGGCCATTATGAATTTCTGGTGATGCCTTTTGGTTTAGTTAATGCTCCTTCTACATTTCAATCTTTGATGAATGATATTTTTAAATCATATTTGAGGAAGTTTATACTGGTGTTTTTTGATGATATATTAGTATATAGTCGGACTTGGTTTGACCATCTGCAACATCTTGAACAAACTTTCCAAGTTTTGCAGAAGAATAGCTTAGTAGTGAAGTTATCCAAGTGCAGTTTCGCTAAAGACACTCTGGAGTATTTGGGGCATGTGATTTCTTCACAAGGCTTAGCTGTTGACCCTACGAAGATTCAAGCTATATTAGATTGGCCCCTACCTAAGACATTAAAAGCACTGAGAGGGTTTCTAGGACTCAGCGGATACTACAGGAAGTTTATACAGAACTATGGAATAATAGCTAGACCTATGACAGAGATGTTGAAGAAAAATTCATTTCAATGGGATGAAACGTCTAAACAGTCCTTTGAGCAATTGAAACAATGTCTGGTTAATCCACCTATCCTAGCTATGCCTAATTTTAATTTACCATTTGTTTTGGAATGTGATGCTAGTGGATATGGAGTGGGTGCTGTGTTATCTCAGAAAAACAAACCTATTGCTTATTTGAGTAAGGCTTTGCATGGGAGAAACTTATCTCTATCCACTTATGAAAGGGAGTTGCTAGCTATTATTATGGCCACAAAAAAATGGAGTCAATATTTGTTAGGAAGGCAGTTTGTCATCAAGACAGACCACCACAACCTTAAGTATCTTTTGACACAAAAGCTGCACACTGGGTTGCAACACAAATGGTTAGCCAAGCTACATGGCTTTGATTACATAGTAGAGTACCATAGTGGAAAGGAGAATACAGTGGCAGATGCATTGTCTAGAAGGGATGAAATGGTTGGGGAGTCGGGTCAAACCAGTGAACTACATTTGCAGGTTGTAACCATAGTACAAGCTTCCTGGTTCCAAGAGATGAAAAAGACTTTACACTCTTCAGCATGGTACAAGCAACA
Organism: Allium fistulosum; assembly: GCA_030737815.1. NCBI lineage: Eukaryota > Viridiplantae > Streptophyta > Magnoliopsida > Asparagales > Amaryllidaceae > Allium > Allium fistulosum. The sequence continues at coordinate 787,826,010 of CM060902.1, read as the reverse complement.
GTTGCAACATCTACAAAATCAGACCCCACCCAACATTAAAAATAAAGTAGTGGATGAAGTGATATTTCACAAAGGCAAACTGTTGATAGATCATAACATAAAGGAACTACTACTGCCACTGATAAAAGAACATCATTCAACTCCTCTAGGAGGACATTCTGGCATCAAGGCTACCCTTAAAAAAATTAAACAAGTTTTTTATTGGAAGAAAATGAAAAGAGATGTCGAGGCCTTTGTCAAAACTTGTGATGAGTGTCAGAGAAACAAAGAGGAAAATATACTAATTCCTGGTCTTCTACAACCTTTACCCATTCCAGAAAGAATTTGGGTCGATATCTCCATGGACTTTATCACTTGTTTGCCAAGGAGTAACAGGTATACAGTTATATTTGTAGTGGTCGATAGACTGAATAAATATGCGCACTTCTTTCCTTTGAGTCATCCATTCACAGCCAAGGAAGTAGCTGCAGTGTTCTTTGATGGTGTTTTCAAATTGCATGGCCTACCCAAATCCATAGTAAGTGATCGAGATGCTATCTTCACAAGCAAGTTTTGGCAGGAGCTGTTTAAATTACAGGGTTGTACACTAAAGTTGAGCACTGCCTATCACCCACAAAGTGATGGCCAAACTGAGGTAGTGAACAAAATTCTGGAATGTTATCTGAGATGCTTCATATGTCACAAGCCACAGGAGTGGGTTAAGTGGCTGTCAGTGGCAGAGTATTGGTACAACACCACTTGGAAGAGTCCTACTAACACAACTCCCTACAAGGCAGTGTATGGTGTTGAACCTCCCAATTTGTTATCCTATGTACCTAACACAGCCAAAGTGGAGCAGGTAGAGGAGGCACTATACTCTAGAGACATTATCATAGAATTCTTGAAGGATAGTATCAAACTGGCACAAAGTAGAATGAAAAAATATGCAGATAATAGAAGAACTGACAGAGAGTTTAATCAAGGGGACTGGGTGTACTTGAAGCTTCAACCGTATAAGCAAATCACTACCAGGACTCAAAGAACTCACAAGCTATCTCCAAAGTATTATGGTCCATATGTGATACTTGAGAAAATTGGAAAGGTTGCGTACAAATTGCAGATGCCAGCTGAAGCCAAAATACATCCAGTATTTCATGTTTCTCAACTAAAGAAGAGACTTGGAAATGATGTGGTAATACAAAATAATGCTCCTAGCTTTATTGAGGAGATAGTGGAACAGCCAGAAGCTATAATTGATAGAAGGATGATACCCCGGGACAATGATGCAGTGGTGCAAATTTTGGTGAAATGGAAAGATAGGCCAGTGGAAGAAGCTACGTGGGAGGATTATTGGCCAACCATTCGACGATTTCCCACCTTGGACCTTGGGACAAGGTCCATTCTTGAAGGAGAAGGGAGATGTAACAATCAAGCTTTGGTGATGATAGTGATGAACAGGGGATGTTGTTCTGCAGTTGAATTGAAAGAAACTCGAAGTGGCCACAGTTCATCAGAATCAGTCGTACCATCATCAGAGGCGGTGCTGGGGGATATCATGCAGCTGTCAGAGACTTCAGCAGGTCGAGCTATGGTTTGGGGAAAGTGATTTGGCTGAGTTGCTTGTGTGTGCAGGTGTGCACGTGCACACTTGATCGTAGCAGATTAGGGGCTTGATTCCAGTGCAGAGAGTTTTGAATTGCTTTGTGTATTAGTATGGGTTGTTTGTGAGATATATGGGCCAGTTTTTGTATTCCTCTTGATCCATTTTCAGATTACTCGAGCATGTATAAATAGAGATACTTTCATTGTAAATGAGTGTGAAGAATTCAGAAGTAATAAACACTTTTTCATTTCCAGTTGTACTCCTCTTAAACTTTTACCATTTCTTGCATTTTGGTACTTAGTTAGTCTTTTGTTAGCATTTATCTCAGCTTAGTTACTGTTCTTGTTATTCAGATTATATGCAATTTCATTTCTAGTCCTTTTGATTCTTGTTCTTGCTTCAACTATTGTCCTTGAATCTGCATTTAACTTTCATGTTAATTTCATTCCAGTTCTTGTTATTTTCAGTCATCCTTTCCTTGTTTTTTTGCAATTGTTTTCTTGTCATATTCCATTTAGTTGCCACTGTTTGTCACTTTGATCTCTGTTTGTACAATCTGTAGCTTGCAATTCATCTTGTTCTTTTGGAGGAAATCACTGGTTCTTGAGAAAACTGTTGTTCAATTCTTGAGTATCTTTACTCAGCAAAGTCTTCTTCGAGTAAAACCCTATTTTTTCCACTTTTACTTCGAGTCACTTCACATTTTTACCTGTTCTTGAGTCTTCTGAAGTAATCTGTGCACGTGTACACCCCAAATCTTCTTCTTCTTCTCAAAACTTATCATCATCACTACAGATTTCCCTTGCAATCGCCATGGCCAAGAATCCAGACCAACCTGGATCTTCCAACGTTGTCATGAAAGTAACATAAATTCAATTTTTTTTTACTAAGAAAAAATATCAGTATGAGCGGAATTTGCTGAAATAAAGGGGACTATACTTGTTTTTGAGCTAGGTACCATGTAAATAATACTTAAAATACAAATCCAGTGAGAAGTTAATATAAAGATGCGTACTATCTAATTCCCCTTCTTGAGCTAACTGCCATATTATTAAAACAAAATCCAAACAGAACTTTGAAGAGGTATGGATTCTTACTAATTACAAAATAATGAAAATGAGACTAATAGTAGAACTAAGATTGGATTGATATACCTTTCCATTTCAGTTGTTCAAAACTTTCATCTTTAGTACAATCTTTTCCATTTCTTCACATATTGTGCATCCCATTTTAATTTTCTTCACTGTTCCTTGCATTGATTACAAATTTAATTTGTTATATGCATGACAATTTCCATTTCACTGCACAAACACAATTTCATAAAAAGAAAGTTAATACTCAATAGACATAATAATCTTCATTGAATAATATATCATACCAAAATAAAAATAAATTCAAAGCTTGTACCCAAATAAAATATCATGCCCTTAAGCAACCTACGCTTGAGTTAGATTAACTCTTTTGTATTTCTTTCTCTATCCAACATCAAACGTCAGACTAAGTATTTGGATATCTCTCATCTATTACCAAAACATCAGCATCTCCCAGTAAATTCCATATACCCACAGTTCTTGCTGCTAACAATTAATAGAAAAGAATACTATATAAAAGTAAATATATAAAAAAGGTCACACTTTGTTTTCCCAGTTCATGTAAATTTTACTTGAGTTGAACATGCTTAGTTTTTTGGAACAGTTTTTGCAGGTTCAATGAAGAGAAAATTGATAAAAATGGATCTCATGGCTGAAAACAACATTCTATTTCAAGTGAATCTCCCATATAGTAAATTCCATACACCCACAATTCTCGTTACTAACAATAAATTGAGAAGGATACTATACAATAGATTGTGCATAAAATCCAAAACTTGAACAGTAAAAATAATTTCAAACCATAATTATAAAATTCTAATAAATGAAAGGAGCAAGTCATTATATGAACTAACCTAAAGCAAAAAGTGCAGTTTTTTCCATCAACATTGATAAGAATCATTCTTCATTCCCGCCACATCCATATTTTTGTCCATATAAAAAGCATTGCCACAACTATTCTCAAACTGATCCGCTCTAGCTATTGCCCCTGATACACGCTGCAAGTATAATGAAAATCAAGAGGTTAAGGAAATATAGGTAGAAGATTAGTATTATAACTGTAAAGAGAAAAAGAAACAGAAAAGCCTCAAAATATGAAGTCTAACTGTTATAGTAATATTCCGTAACCAACAATTAAATGCAATTAGACCTTAAAATAATCAAGCATTAATAAACATCAAAGTATAGTTCTAGTCAACACAACTAACTTGTGCGTCATAGGGTTTCACCCTTCTATTCAAAAACATAATTTATGAACAGAAAATGTAATAACCTAAAAAGACTTACAATTAGGATCAAAAGAAAAAATAACGTATTTTTATACAAACTAAGTCGAAATCGTTGATTAGAGAACAATAACCTTCTTTAATCTCACTCGTCGTTATGCCTAACCGCTGTAGAACCAACATACAAAAGAGGTATGGCGACTCATAATCTTTGATTAGAACGCAATAACCTTCCTTGAATCTTCACTTTCTAACTAATGGTAGAACCAATAACCCAAAGAAGAAATGAAGAAAAATCGAGGTTCTTTGTCGTTGGGGGGAAGATAACCGGTGATTGTGATTTTCGACTGTGGTTTTAGATAGTGGATGAGAACGTGGACAACTCTACTTCCACTATCCTATTCGTAAATGACAAAAACAACCCTACACGAATGTTTGTGAGGTTATGGCAGCAGGGGGTATTTTTGGAAATGCCAAAAAGACTTCAGTTTGACCGGTTGACCAAAGGTTTTTTATTATAGTATAGATATATATATAAAGAATAAAAATACTTTGAAGTATATTTAAAAGAGATTAATACATTGGAGAATATAATTATTATGGGAAAAATAAATAATGTATGGAAAGAAAAAAATATTGTTTGTGTATGATATAATAAAATAAATTCAAATTTCTAATGGAATGATTGCTTGCAAATGAGATTTGAACTAGCTTTTTTTGAATTTGAAATCCTATATAAAATTAGACCTAGGATATTAGTAATTTATTGGTTGCTTAATGGATAATTGAATGAAATTCTAAACTCTTTGATTAATGGTATTACTATATTAGTAGATTCGTCAATGGGATCTGTTATTACAATTAGCTAATGTATGAAAGTTTTGTAAACCGAAATATATGCTTAATTGTTTGGAATAAAATGAAATTAGTTCTGAATAAATGAACTGTCATTTTTTCCAAAATATAAACTTGAAATGTCAGCCCCTTCCATCGTAAGCAACATGAAGACCCAAATTTGATTAAAAATGACTAACATTCCATAAAATGATAACTGCAATAACCTTAATCTGGGGTTATTATGCTATAACTAACATGGTTGTAGTATTTTTTTCTAACGAACTTATAATGGAAACCAATAAGCTTAAAATGCATCTGCTCTAGTAAGAGAGCCATATATTATTATATTTTGTCTTTATAGAATTTGATACCCTGAATTTTTATTAATGAAAATGGTTTAGTTGAATGGTGTTTTTGTTACTGAGACAGATTGACCATTATAGATTATTCCTTAGATAACAACATTTATTTAATTCAGGTATTGCTTCCAATCATAAAAGCATGATAAAAAGATTGTGGATGACAAGAATAATTATATAGTTTACTTGCTAACTGCTATTAGCCTATCTTATCACTCTGCTAATTAAAAGGATAACTATATATGGTTATGATTTCTTATTTTGTGTACTGAAACATTTTTGTCTCGTATTAATGGAAATGGCTACTATATGAAACATTTACAGTCACCATGATATATGTATAAATAAGGTTTTAAACTTCAATTTCGGAAGGAAGGCTTTTATTTCCATAAATCATTTACCAAATTACATCTTTAAGTTTCATTGCTAGGAACTGTAAAAAACCAAAAACGTAAAAGTTTTAGATAGTTCCTGAAAACATAGAGCAACTTTATAAAGAACTCTTTGATAAAATAAAGAACATGCACAGTGCAATGATTGGATTCGTAATTTCGTCTAGAACCATAGATTTCCACATTACTCATGCATATAAAGCAGTCCACTTAAATTTTAGAGCGTGCATGCATGAAGCTTAAATATATTGTGTGTGCAATTTGTCCATTGTTGAGCATGGGAAAGTTATAAGCAACAAATTTAGGTTGAATGGACAATTTTCATGAGAAATAAGTATGCATATATAGCCTGGGCTTGTCTTGTATTAACTGAAATTTGAAACTAACTTCATTTAACCATAACTTTTAGCCGGATTATCCAATTTTAATGACCTTGCACTTTCCGAAAATCTAAGAACCTAAGCTACAACTTTTCCTTTTAAGTGTTTCACAAAATTTTAACGTCTTATAGGTCAAAGATGTGGATTTCCTAAGTGGACCTGCCTTAGCAATATACTAAATTGTAATGCTAAGTATAACATTCAAAACTAGTGATGTGCTTGTAACATCCCGTATCTGGAGGTTAAATGCTAAGCGCTACGGATGCTGCAGTCATCCATAGTATTAATTTCTGGTGACGAAATACGGTAATGTTAATGGTATGCATAATATTAGAAGCACTTGAATATGAACAAAATCATAGATTTCTAGAAAACAATAGTTATAGTGATTACATTTCAAATAAAATCATATCCAAGTTACAAAATCTCCAAAATGTATCCCAGGCAATGATCAAATAAAATTTACAACAATACGTCAAGAGCGACATATGACGATGCTCCCTTGGATGATCAAAGCAGTATAGTCATATTTGACTTAATACACAGCGGAAACAAAAAAAATGAACTGTAGTCCTAAATTAGCTATCCGTCAGCCACATGCTCGTCTCTGGAAGCTTTATTCGCCAAAACTACAAAAACGTGAAAATCTAAACCCTCGGCCTACTCAAATCAACTTTGAGCACCCGAAAGTTTAAGAGGAAACAAAAACTTCGAGTCAGACAAAAAGTATGGTGTGAATAATTCTGTTACATCTCTATTTACTGATATTGAGTGAGACCACGCCGCTTAGCGGAACGGATTTCCCTTCACTAATATACTTTTTAAAAACATATATTTTGCAAATCTTTTTCAGCAACCAAACTGGTTAGTCAAACTGATTATGATAATAAATAATAGTAAAATCTATTATGCTATAAATAGGTAATAAATGGACTAACTGTGTGAAATCTAGGCTGACTGCTCTCAACTGGACTAACTGTCCTAAAACTGATTATATAAAAATAGCAATATCATTTATGCTAATAAATGGACTATCTGTCCATAAAATAGGTAAAAAGTGGACTATCTGTCCAAAACATAATAGCAAGGTCCATTATGCTAACAAATGAACTATCTATTTATAAACTGGGCTGACTACCCTTAACTGGACTAACTGTCCTCTAGACTAACTGTCTGAAAACTCTGGGCTGACTTCCCTCAAAATGGACTAACTGTCCGAAATTGTAACGACCCATAATTTTCGATAATTAAAATAGTTAATTTAATAAGATTTTTGTGATTAAATATTGGAAGAAATAAAATTTGTAATTTATTTGATGAAATAATAACTAAAAATGAAATGTAACAATGTTAATTAAAGTAAATCATTGACAATTTGAATGAAATCCCAATTAATTGAAATAAGTTAAATGTTATACTTGGTTATAAATTTGATATAAGGAAACAAATGTAAATATTGAATTAACTAATGAAATAATATGTAGTTAATGATAATTGGATAAAATCTGTGTTATGTAAACAATTGTAACATTTGTTTGTAAATAATAACTTATAAGTGTGAGAAAGTTAATGGTAACAAACTATTATATGTTACCTATTTATTTAGTCAATCAAATTAAATTGGAAATCAATTATAATTGAATGGAATTAAATGTTACATTGATGTGGTTTAAGACAATAACTGCAATCTGTGAATGTAATAAAATATATAAATGTAAACTATATTCATAAGGAAATAATTGATTTAATAAAGGATTGGAATCAAGATAAGTACATCATTTGGGATCTTAAATTTTAATTAATGTGTAAATTTGACAAAAATTCAATATAAATGGAAATATAGTAGTTAATACAAATAAAGATGGAAATTGGAGAATATTAATGTAATGAAAGACAAACAAAATATTAACTATGTTATTTGAGTAATAATTGATTGAATATAAAGTCTGAAATCAAATTAAAACAATTTATTGAAATTAAATTATAATTAATTGGATTTAATTACAGTTGAAATTGAACAGTGAAATTAGTAAAATTTTAAACACTGAATTGATGTGTAAACTTGTTTTAATTATTATAAATGTCTAAGCGATCAAAATATATGAAATTTGTTAGTTATTAACTTTGAAATAAAATGTGATTTAATTAATGAAATTATTAATTTATTTAATTAACGTGAAAATAACCATTTTGGCCATTGTCTCAGATTTCGACGAAACTAGTTTCATCGGATCCGTAACGGTGAATTATTGTTAGGTATCAAGTTTCGTAGCGATCGAACTTGTCGTTTGATCGTATGGACTCGAAACGCCTAGAAATCAATTAAATTGAAATCAATTGAAATCAATTTGAAATAAGCTGATTTTAACATAACTCATTCATACGATGGAATTAGGACTTGAAACCAGTTCCATTTAATTTAAAATTATTGAAACATCTATTTTGATATATGGGATGACCCATTTTCGTTACGGAGACAGAACGGGCTTTTTGGGTCGTTTATCGTTCAACTTCCAAATCCGATCCATTCATTCCAATTTCTGATCTGCCTATAAATAGCCTGTTATAAACCCTAGTTATTTCTTATTCCATTTGTCTGTACGTACATTTCCTTCTTAACTCCTCATTCCAATGGCAGACAAACCAAAACCAAAGACCCTCAATTCAATTTCAATTTCAATTCCAAAATTTAAACTCCTCAAAATATATGGTATTATATATCGATTTGAAGCTCTCGACGAGCGCAAGTCAAATCTGTAGTTTGTTTTCCGATTTGGGTTTTCGATGGTTGATTTTCGACCGTTCATCACGTCACGATCAATGACGATGGATCGTCGAACCGAGGGTATGGTTGGGTGGAGTGTGGCACGTGGAGTTCATCGGAGTGGTTTATTGTGTGTGTCAGTGGCTGGATCATCGTGGATAATTCGATTAGGGCTTGCAAATCGGTGGTGGCTGTGGCATTTTTGGCCGAAGGTGGCGATCACACCACCATGGGAAGGCACGGCGTGGGGAGACGAGGTGGGCGGTCGTTTCGTTGGTCTGGTGATGGGGTGTCTAGGCGGCACGTTTGGTGGCGGCCGTTGAGGGTTCGAAGCCGCGATGTCGATATCGTGCAGGGTGAGTTAGCGTGCGTACTTATGTGGCGATGAGGGACAGGTAATAATAATTTATTTTTATTTTTATTTTATTAAAATTTTTGTTTTCAAACGTTCTAATCGACATAACTTTTGCATACGGACTCGGATTTGGATGCGGCTTGTTTTGCCGAGATCGTATCGAAATTTCGAACCTTTTGACGCTGGTTTGGATGAATTTGGGTTTAAATTGGATTTTTATTCGATTTAAATTCAAAGGTGAGTATTTAACCCACTCACAACTTCTAAATTTTTTTATGTTTGTTAAATTAAATTTATAGTGTGATTAGAAATTTATTTATGGCTGTTTGGTAATTTAAAATTGCTATTCCAGTAAATTTGAATTTATTTTGAATTAAATTACCATTTAATTTATTATTGAATTTAAATTGCCAGTTAATTACCTTTTATTGATAATTAGTTAATTGTTGAATTGGATGATGATTGTGATGAATGTTTGATTGTTGATATTGGATGATTGGATGTCATGTTTGAATTAGATACTGTTATCACTCTGCAAGTTCCCTTAGTTATCATTAGGAAAATCACTATGGGTTGAAATGATATATACCCGAACGATCTATAGATTAGGAAAAAATCGTTATGGGTTGAAATGATATACTCAAGCGATTTTATGGATTTTAATATTAAATTCAGGATTGTGGTTTGAAATGATATATAACCGTAAAATTTTAAATTGCGGATTGAAATGATAAATATCTATATCACTTGACCCTAGGGTAGAGAATTATATACGGACACCTAATTGGTTAAATTAAATGATTTTAAATCCTTAATTTTTGAATTGAGTTAAATGATATTTTGAGATAAAATTTGATTTATATGAGTTGAATTATTATCGAAATTCAAGCTTTATGTTAAAATTGGAATTGGTTTAAAGGAATTGTTTAAAGGAATTAAATTGAAACTTTAAATTTTGAATTTGAAGTATAAGTGAAGATATAGAAATTGAGTTATTAAAATTGTTGAAATATAACTTTGAAATATATTGAAATTGGAGTAGCTTAAATTGATATTTCAAACATGAATTGAAATCGATATAAAATTTAATATTTTATTAAGGATGTGAATGGAGACTTGAAAATTGGATTTTTGTTGATTAAGAAATTTAAATGGTTCTATTGTGTTGAAATGAAACAAATAGTAAATTGATATTAATTTCAAAATTCATATTTTAATATAAACTGTTTTAAAATATATTATTTTAAAGAATTTAATTATTAAGATTTTCAAACTATTAAACTATTTTAACCTATATTAACTATATTAAATCATTGTAACCTATTTTAAACCATTTAATTTATTTTAAACTAATTAACCCATTTTAACTTATTTTAAATCTAATTAATCTATTTTAAAGCTATTGAATCTATCTTAATTTTATTTAATCTATTTTAAATCTATATAAATCATTTTACATCTGATTAAATCAAATTTAAAATCTATTTAAACTATTTAAACTATTTTAATTTTATTTAAACTAATTTAAAACTATATAACTATTTATAATTACCTAAACTAATTTCTAACATTTCAAACGGTGTAAAGTGAAGTATTTATATTTAAATTCTTAATGATGATACAATCTAAGTTGTAATTTGGAATTGATATTTTTTGAAAATTTACATATTGAGTAATATGATGATTTTGAAACGAGGATTTAATTAACCTATCTTATCGATAAATTCAAAGGTGAACCTGACTTGAAAGTAAATATGATTTGAAAGTGAATATGATATTTTGATATAAATTGTGAATTGACCTTTCTGAAATGTAAAAGAACCATCCGATGTGAAATAAGTGTTTAATTGTTAAAGAGACTGGGATCAGATATTGTCATACTCTCTGCCAATACCGAAAACCACTTTAACAACTGTGTACGTGGTGGAGATTCCAGAAATGAAGTAGGATGGTTTGGCATACGATTTCTGTATGAGGTATTTACGTGACCCTGACTCCCATGAGTCAGCTTGATGCGGCTAAAATTAGGAGCCACGCCAGGCCAAGTGAGGTCATTCCTCCTATCGGGCACACTTCTTCGATACTATATTCTGACTTTGTGATTGATTTGGTGGCCACCCTTGATTTTGATACGGGAGTGTGTTCCGAGGTGGGCGTAGTAGCTGCTATGCGTTACCACCAGTCCGGATACGCAAATGGTACATCTACCCTGACATTTCCTCGAGTGTCGTACCTATGGAGCTGCTATGCCTTCTACGAGTTTGTTTTGTGTCATACCTATAGAGTGCTCCCTGATAGCCCACCCGCGGGTGGAGTTTACAGTATTTGTATAGACTACGGCATTATATAGAATGTGTTAAGGGGGATATGGGTAATGCCTTAACGCTATTTTAATACTTTACTTTACTGTAGACATATTATAATAGCGTATTGTACTGCATAGTAGATAGTTTAACGGATCCTTAGGAGATGTGAATCCCGAACATCTTTTAAGTTACTCCACTCACGTTAGACACTGGATAGAACCCATAACATCTCTGACACCGTTACACTCATATTCACCGTTGATTTAACTTACATAAGATCTTTTAGTTCTGACTCGAGTGTTTTGTCTTTTCAATTCGCTCGGGTCAGCCTGAGCATTTCAGGGTTGAAGACCTTAATTCTGGAGGACGAAGACAAAGATTTGTACTACTATTGTTTATGATATGTATTCAACTGCATCATGTTGTTCCGCTACATTTATTTATTTATTCTTGTTGTCTATGACTCTGATTCTGTATTGTATTAGTATAATCAAATTTATTTGTAAACAGCTTCATGAACTGTTATTTGATTATTATATTTTGTCATTCTGCTTCGAGATTATGTATTTGTTTTATTTCTTTCTCTTTTTCTTATTCACCCCATAACAATCTGCCCTTTTGAATGATTTGAGTCAAGCATGTGTGTCTGCTTAAAACGTCCAAAAAGACAGGTCGTTACAGTTGGTATCACAGCTTTGGTTTAGCGATAACCTTAGCTTTGTGGAGTCTGACTCACAAATAGGGTAGTAATACCATAGAATGAGTCGCTGAGTGTATATATAGGAGAGAGCGTATTTGTTAGTGTTATAAAAGGGCTTTTGTATTGTGTTAATTTGTTCCATTTTGTATTTATAAATTCTGGTCGGTGCATAGGATGCTATGACATCGATAGGGATTTCTAAACACTTAATAGGGCAGATCGACACAATACTTGTTTTGAAACATAGGTAAATGAAATAATTTTACCTATTATATATTTTTGTATATAAAATAATAGATTTTATAAATGATATAATTGGATGTAATAAGTTGATTGTTAGGTAGTGAAATTTTTAAATATTGGTTGAAAATAAGATTTGTAAATAAAATAAATATAAATTGGAAAATTTAGAACTTGAGTTCCGGGATTTTTGAAAATTTCTTTCGAATGATTTTGGAATATAATATTAATTTTATTTGGAAGTATTTTCTGATATAAATATTTCAATATGATTTGGAAGAAATGTTTTATAAGAATTTTTGGAAGGAAATAAGTTCTGTACTCCCTTCTCTGTCGCTGGAAAATAATTTCGGTGATGAGTGCACGCTTCATCGACGTTCATTTTTGAGTTTCAAAGTGGGAAGACCGTGTAGAAATTTTTCTACACAATTGTTATGATAAATTAATCTTGATTTTTAAATTCCAAATATGATTTGATATATATAAAGATATGATTATATATATTATTTTAAACTAAGTGAAATGAAACCCGGTTGTTTAGTTCTTGAGTTTCTATGAATTTGAAATTGAAACTATGGTAATGAATGGAATCTTGACCATACTAATAATTGGAAACTTCTAAAATGAAAATCAAGAATTTGATGTTAAAATGATAAATGAAATAAATAAGATATTGAAAACTTGTAAACTATAAATAAAATGGAAATAAAAAATAAGAAATGGTAACTATTGAACATCATTGTTAACTAAATAATTAAGAGAAACTTGGGTAATATTCAATTGCATTCTTAAAACATATATATAACTTACCAAAATATTAAAAGTTGTAATGTTAAATAGGATATGTAATAGAATATTATACAAGTAAAACTTGGAAAAAATGAAAGTGCTCAATGGTATTACTTTTATACATAAGAAATTTGATATTATAATTGTTATAAACTTAAGTTATAAATTGAAATGCAACTAAATAAAATGAAATAGAAAATGAGTACTGTAAGAAAAGGATTATGAACTTAAGTTAATGTTTGAAGCTACTGATAATTAAGGTGAATAAGTAAAATGAATACTATAATAAATTTAATGGCTATAACTTCATAAAAGTTGAAATGATCCAGGAAATGGATTTAATATTCAATGACACTATATAAGGAAATGAATGTAAATTAAAATGTAAGAAACTTGGGTATGAACTTATGCACCAATGAATATTCATATCTAATGGAAATCAAGTATATAAATTTATAAATGTGAACTAAACTGCAATAAAATGTATGTAAACCTTAAATAATGAATTCATTGATCATTTTAAACAACTGAATGGAAATAACTTATGTAAGAAATGAATGTAAAGTAATAAAAAAATTTCATTATAAATGAAAAAAAATAAAAAAAAATGAAATTTGTAAGAAATGGATGAAAACAAATGGAAATAAGTATTGAATGAATGAATGTGAGTTTACTTAAAAAGGAACCTATATAGTACTTTAAGAATTGATTTACATATGTTTAAATAATTGTACATGAGTAACATATGTAAGAAAATGTAAATAACATATGTAAATAAATGAATGTGAATGAATGAAATAATCATTGTACGAATGAAACTGAAGAAAGGTAAATAGTATGAAATGAAATTAATAAGAATGAAATGGATTAATGCTTGGAGTCATTGCTTGTTTTGGTTTATCGGTTGTTTGGGAGGTGATACTTCTAATTGTTTAGGATGCACGAATAATCTATTGAGTTTTATCTAAGACTATTGAGTAGATGATATACTTAGTAGTTTATTTGTCGTTCTATACGATTAAAATTGTCTAAACCTGAACAAACCATTTGTTTTGGTTTCTATGGGTGGATGGTTGATTACTTTGATTACATGTGATGACTGTATGTTTGTTTGCAAGTGATTGTTGTTATGTTGCATTGATTTGTTTTGTTATTAGTTGAAACAACTTAAATATTTCTCTTATATAATTATTAACTCTTTGGATTATATAAGTGAAATACAGGTTATGGAAGCAATTGCTACTACTTTTGGTTTCATAATTTAAGCGTTGTTTGCCCGACAAATAGGTACGTTCTCGGATTACGGTTTTATAGTGGTATTATATTGTTTTACCCACTGTTGGGATATATTATTTATGAAAATATGATATATATTGTTAATTTTGATATTATTATTTCTCCCGAGCCTCTCCGTACAAAGGAGACTCTGCCGAAATTTTTCGTAAATTTTAGACTTAGAGAATTCCTGCAATGTTTTTCAAACTTATATTAACTTGAATATGAAAGGATTTAATTGTTTGTAAATTGATATATTTTATATAAACTATTTAATTATGTAAATTAATTGTTATAAATTCAATATTTTGAATCAGATATATTGATTACTTAATTTCTACTTTTCCCTTCTTTTCCTTATCGGAGACGAAAAGTTTTGAGTGGGGGAGAGTGTAACGACCCGTAATTTTCGATAATTAAAATAGTTGATTTAATAAGATTTTTGTGATTAAATATTGGAAGAAATAAAATTTGTAATTTATTTGATGAAATAATAACTAAAAATGAAATGTAACAATGATAACTAAAATTAATCATTGACAATTTGAATGCAATCTCAATTAATTGAAATAAGTTAAATGTTATACTTGGTTATAAATTTGATATAAGGAAACAAATGTAAATATTGACTTAACTAATGAAATAATATGTAGTTAATGATAATTGGATAAAATCTGTGTTATGTAAACAATTGTAACATTTGTTTGTAAATAATAACTTATAAGTGTGAGAAAGTTAATGGTAACAAACTATTATATGTTACCTATTTATTTAGTCAGTCAAATTAAATTGGAAATCAATTATAATTGAATGGAATTAAATGTTACATTGATGTGGTTTAAGACAATAACTGCAATCTGTGAATGTAATAAAATATATAAATGTAAACTATATTCATAAGGAAATAATTGATTTAATAAAGGATTGGAATCAAGATAAGTACATCATTTGGGATCTTAAATTTTAATTAATGTGTAAATTTGACAAAAATTCAATATAAATGGAAATATAGTAGTTAATACAAATAAAGATGGAAATTGGAGAATATTAATGTAATGAAAGACAAACAAATATTAACTATGTTATTTGAGTAATAATTGATTGAATATAAAGTCTGAAATCAAATTAAAACAATTTATTGAAATTAAATTATAATTAATTGGATTTAATTACAGTTGAAATTGAACAGTGAAATTAGTAAAATTTTAAACACTGAATTGATGTGTAAACTTGTTTTAATTATTATAAATGTCTAAGCGATCAAAATATATGAAATTTGTTAGTTATTAACTTTGAAATAAAATGTGATTTAATTAATGAAATTATTAATTTATTTAATTAACGTGAAAATAACCATTTTGGCCATTGTCTCAGATTTCGACGAAACTAGTTTCATCGGATCCGTAACGGTGAATTATTGTTAGGTATCAAGTTTCGTAGCGATCGGACTTGTCGTTTGATCGTACGGACTCGAAACGCCTAGAAATCAATTAAATTGAAATCAATTGAAATCAATTTGAAATAAGCTGATTTTAACATAACTCATTCATACGATGGAATTAGGACTTGAAACCAGTTCCATTTAATTTAAAATTATTGAAACATCTATTTTGATATATGGGATGACCCATTTTCGTTACGGAGACAGAACGGGCTTTTGGGTCGTTTATCGTTCAACTTCCAAATCCGATCCATTCATTCCAATTTCTGATCTGCCTATAAATAGCCTATTATAAACCCTAGTTATTTCTTATTCCATTTGTCTGTACGTACATTTCCTTCTTAACTCCTCATTCCAATGGCAGACAAACCAAAACCAAAGACCCTCAATTCAATTTCAATTTCAATTCCAAAATTTAAACTCCTCAAAATATATGGTATTATATATCGATTTGAAGCACTCGACGAGCGCAAGTCAAATCTGTAGTTTGTTTTCCGATTTGGGTTTTCGATGGTTGATTTTCGACCGTTCATCACGTCACGATCAATGACGATGGATCGTCGAACCGAGGGTATGGTTGGGTGGAGTGTGGCACGTGGAGTTCATCGGAGTGGTTTATTGTGCGTGTCAGTGGCTGGATCATCGTGGATAATTCGATTAGGGCTTGCAAATCGGTGGTGGCCGTGGCATTTTTGGCCGAAGGTGGCAATCACACCACCATGGGAAGGTACGGCGTGGGGAGACGAGGTGGGCGGTCGTTTCGTTGGTCTGGTGATGGGGTGTCTAGGCGGCACGTTTGGTGGCGGCCGTTGAGGGTTCGAAGCCGCGATGTCGATATCGTGCAGGGTGAGTTAGCGTGCGTACTTATGTGGCGATGAGGGACAGGTAATAATAATTTATTTTTATTTTTATTTTATTAAAATTTTTGTTTTCAAACATTCTAATCGACATAACTTTTGCATACGGACTCGGATTTGGATGCGGCTTGTTTTGCCGAGATCGTATCGAAATTTCGAACCTTTTGACGCTGGTTTGGATGAATTTGGGTTTAAATTGGATTTTTATTCGATTTAAATTCAAAGGTGAGTATTTAACCCACTCACAACTTCTAAATTTTTTTATGTTTGTTAAATTAAATTTATAGTGTGATTAGAAATTTATTTATGGCTGTTTGGTAATTTAAAATTGCTATTCCAGTAAATTTGAATTTATTTTGAATTAAATTACCATTTAATTTATTATTGAATTTAAATTGCTAGTTAATTACCTGTTATTGATAATTAGTTAATTGTTGAATTGGATGATGATTGTGATGAATGTTTGATTGTTGATATTGGATGATTGGATGTCATGTTTGAATTAGATACTGTTATCACTCTGCAAGTTCCCTTAGTTATTATTAGGAAAATCACTATGGGTTGAAATGATATATACCCGAACGATCTATAGATTAGGAAAAATCGTTATGGGTTGAAATGATATACTCAAGCGATTTTATGGATTTTAATATTAAATTCGGGATTGTGGTTTGAAATGATATATAACCGTAAAATTTTAAATTGCGGATTGAAATGATAAATATCTATATCACTTGACCCTAGGGTAGAGAATTATATACGGACACCTAATTGGTTAAATTAAATGATTTTAAATCCTTAATTTTTGAATTGAGTTAAATGATATTTTGAGATAAAATTTGATTTATATGAGTTGAATTATTATCGAAATTCAAGCTTTATGTTAAAATTGGAATTGGTTTAAAGGAATTGTTTAAAGGAATTAAATTGAAACTTTAAATTTTGAATTTGAAGTATAAGTGAAGATATCGAAATTGAGTTATTAAAATTGTTGAAATATAACTTTGAAATATATTGAAATTGGAGTAGCTTAAATTGATATTTCAAACATGAATTGAAATCGATATAAAATTTAATATTTTATTGAGGATGTAAATGGAGACTTGAAAATTGGATTTTTGTTGATTAAGAAATTTAAATGGTTCTATTGTGTTGAAATGAAACAAATAGTAAATTGATATTAATTTCAAAATTCATATTTTAATATAAACTGTTTTAAAATATATTATTTTAAAGAATTTAATTATTAAGATTTTCAAACTATTAAACTATTTTAACCTATATTAACTATATTAAATCATTGTAACCTATTTTAAACCATTTAATTTATTTTAAACTAATTAACCCATTTTAACTTATTTTAAATCTAATTAATCTATTTTAAAGCTATTTAATCTATCTTAATTTTATTTAATCTATTTTAAATCTATATAAATCATTTTACATCTGATTAAATCAAATTTAAAATCTATTTAATCTATTTAAACTATTTTAATTTTATTTAAACTAATTTAAAACTATATAACTATTTATAATTACCTAAACTAATTTCTAACATTTCAAACGGTGTAAAGTGAAGTATTTATATTTAAATTCTTAATGATGATACAATCTAAGTTGTAATTTGGAATTGATATTTTTTGAAAATTTACATATTGAGTAATATGATGATTTTGAAACGAGGATTTAATTAACCTATCTTATCGATAAATTCAAAGGTGAACCTGACTTGAAAGTAAATATGATTTGAAAGTGAATATGATATTTTGATATAAATTGTGAATTGACCTTTCTGAAATGTAAAAGAACCATCCGATGTGAAATAAGTGTTTAATTGTTAAAGAGACTGGGATCAGATATTGTCATACTCTCTGCCAATACCGAAAACCACTTTAACAACTGTGTACGTGGTGGAGATTCCAGAAATGAAGTAGGATGGTTTGGCATACGATTTCTGTATGAGGTATTTACGTGACCCTGACTCCCGTGAGTCAGCTTGATGCGGCTAAAATTAGGAGCCACGCCAGGCCAAGTGAGGTCATTCCTCCTATCGGGCACACTTCTTCGATACTATATTCTGACTTTGTGATTGATTTGGTGGCCACCCTTGATTTTGATATGAGAGTGTGTTCCGAGGTGGGCGTAGTAGCTGCTATGCGTTACCACCAGTCCGGATACGTAAATGGTACATCTACCCTGACATTTCCTCGAGTGTCGTACCTATGGAGCTGCTATGCCTTCTACGAGTTTGTTTTGTGTCATACCTATGAGTGCTCCCTGATAGCCCACCCGCGGGTGGAGTTTACAGTTTACAGTATTTGTATGGAAATATGGCAATTAATACAAATAAATATGGAAATTGAAGAATATTAATGTAATGAAAGACAAAAAAATATTAACTATGTTATTTGAGTAATAATTGATTGAATATAAAGTCTGAAATCAAATTAAAACAATTTATTGGAATTAAATTATAATCAATTGGATTTAATTATAGTTGAAATTGAACACTGAAATTAGTAAAATTTTAAACAATGAATTGATGTGTAAACTTGTTTGAATTATTATAAATGTCTAAGCAATCAAAAATATATGAAATTTGTTAGTTATTAACTTTGAAATAAAAATGTGATTTAATTAATGAAATTATTAACTTATTTAATTAACGTGAAAATAGCCATTTTGGCCACTGTCTCGGATTTCGACGAAACCAATTTCATCGGATCCGTAACGGTAAATTATTTTTAGGTATCAAGTTTCATAGCGATTGGACTTGTCGTTTGATCGTACGGACTTGAAACGCCTAGAAATCATAATTGAAATCAATTAAAATCAATTTGAAATAAGCTGATTTTAACATAACTCCTTCATATGATGGAATTAGGACTTGAAACCTATTCCATTTAATTTAAAATTATCTAAAACATCTATTTTGATATATGGGATGACCCATTTTCGTTACGGAGACAAAACGGACTTTTCGGGTCGTTTATCGTTCAACTTCCAAATCAAATCTGATCCATTCATTCCTATTTCTGATCTGCCTATAAATAGCCTGTTATAAACCCTAGTTATTTCTTATTCCATTTGTCTGTATGTACATTTCCTTCTCAACTTCTCATTCCAATGGCAGACAAACCAAAACCAAAGACCCTCAATTCAATTTCAAATTCAATTCCAAAATTTAAACTCCTCAAAATATATCGTATTATATATCGATTTGAAGCTCTCGAGGAGCGCAAATCAAATCTGCAGTTCGTTTTCTGATTTGGGTTTCTGTGTGGCCAGAAATCAATGATTGATTTTTGGCCGTTCATCACATCACGATCAACGACGATGGATCGTTGAACCGAGGGTATGGTTGGGTGGAGAGTGGCACACGGAGTTCAACGGAGTGGTTTATTGCGCGTGTCAGTGGCTGGATCATTATGGATAATTCGATTAGGGCTTCCAAATCGGTGGCGGCCATGGCATTTTTGGCTGAAGGTCGCGATCGCACCACCATGGGAAGGCGCGGCGTGGGGAGACGAGGTGGGCGGTGGTCGTTGGTCTAGTGATGGGGTGTCTATGCGGCACGTTTGGTGGCGGCCGTTGAGGGTTCGAAGCCGCGATGTCGATATCGTGCAGGGTGAGTTAGTGTGCGTACTTATATGGCGATGAGGGAGAGGTAATAATGATTTATTTTTATTTTATTTAAAATTTGTTTTCAAACGTTCTAATCGACCTAACTTTTGCATACGGACTCAGATTTGGACGCGACTTGTTTTGCTGGGATCATATCGAAATTTCGAACCTTTTGACGCTTATTTGGATGAATTCTGAGACTGTTTGAATTTTGGGCTTAAATTGGATTTTTATTCGATTTAAATTCAAAGCTGGGTGTTTAACCCACTCACAACTTCTAAATTTTTTTATGTTTGTTAAATTAAATTTATAGTGTGACTAGAAATTTATTTATGGCTGTTTGGTAATTTAAAATTGCTATTCCAGTAAATTTGAATTTATTTTGAATTAAATTGCCATTTAATTTATTATTGAATTTAAATTGCCAGTTAATTACCTGTTATTGATAATTAGTTAATTGTTGAATTGGATGATGATTGTGATGGCTGTTTGATTGTTGATATTGGATGATTGGATGTCTTGTTTGAATTATATGATGTTATCACTCTGCAAGTTCCCTTTGTTATCATTAGGAAAATCACCATGGGTTGAAATGATATATACCCGAACGATCTATAGATTAGGAAAAAATCGTTATGGGTTGAAATGATAGACTCGAGCGATTTTATGGATTTTAATATTAAATTCGGGATTGCGGTTTGAAATGATATATAACCGTAAAATTTTAAATTGCGGATTGAAATGATAAATATCTATATCACTTGAGAATTATATACGGACACCGGATTGGTTAAATTAAATGATTTTAAATCCTTAATTTTTGAATTGAGTTAAATGATATTTTGAGATAAAATTTGATTTATATGAGTTGAATTATTATCAAAATTCAATCTTTATGTTAAAATTGGAATTGGGTTAAAGGAATTAAATTGAAACTTTAAATTTTGAATTTGAAGTATAAGTGAAGATCGAAATTGAGTTATTAAAATTTTTGAAATAATACTTTGAAATATATTGAAATTAGAGTAGCTTAATTGATATTTCAAACATGAATTGAAATCGATATAAAATTTAATATTTTATTGAGGATGTGAGTGGAGACTTGAAAATTGGATTTTTGTTGATTAAGAAATTTATATGGTTCTATTGTGTTGAAATGAAACAAAGAGTAAATTGATATTAATTTCAAAATTCATATTTTAATATAAACTGTTTTAAAATATATTATTTTAAAGACTTTAATTATTAAGATTTTCAAACTATTAAACTATTTTAACCTATATTAACTATATTAAATCATTGTAACCTATTTTAAACCATTTAATTTATTTTAAACTACTTAACCCATTTTAACTTATTTTAAATCTAATTAATCTCTTTTAAAGCTATTTAATCTATTTTAATTTTATTAAATCTATTTTAAATCTATATAAATCAAATTTTAAATCTAATTAAATCAAATTTTAAATCTATATAAACTATTTTAAATTTATTTAAACTAATTTAAAACTATATAACTATTTATAATTACCTAAACTAGTTTCTAAAATTTTAGACGGCGTAAAGTGAAGTATTTTTATTTAAATCCTTAATGATGATACAATCTAAGTTGTAATTTGGAATTGATATTTTTTTGAAAATTTACATATTGAGTAGTATGATGATTTTGAAACGAGGATTTAATTAACCTACCTTATCGATAAATTCAAAGGTGAACCTGACATGAAAGTAAATATGATTTGAAAGTGAATATGATATTTTGATATAAATTGTGAATTGACCTTTCTGAAATGTAAAAGAACCATCCAGTGTGAAATAAGTGTTTGGTTGTTAAAGAGACCGGGATCGGATATTGTCATACTCTCTGCCAATACGAAAACCACTTTAACAACCGTGTACATGGTGGAGATTCCAGAAATGAAGTAGGATGGTTTGGCGTACGATTTCTGTATGAGGTATTTACGTGACCCTGACTCCTATGAGTCAGCTTGATGCGGCTAAAATCAGGAGCCACGCCGGGCCAATTGAGGTCATTCCTCCTATCGGGCACACTTCTTCGATACTATATTCTGACTTTGTGATTGATTTGGTGGCCACCCTTGATTTTGATACGGGAGTATGTTCCGAGGTGGGCGGCAGTAGCGACTATGCGTTACCACCGGTCCGGATACGCAATTGGTATATCTACCCTGGCATTTCCTCGAGTGCCATGGTGCATGTCCTATCGTGCCTTCTACGAGTTTGTTTTGTGTTGTTCATATGGAGTGCTCCCTGATAGCCCACCTGCAGTTGGATTTTACTGTATCTGTATAGACTACGACATTATATGAAATGTGTTTAGGGGGATATGGGTAAAACCTTAACGCTATTTTAATACTTTACTTTATTGTAGACAAATTATAATAGCGTATTGTACTACATAGTAGATAGTTTAACGGATCCTTAGGAAATGTGAATCCCGAACATCTTTTAAGTTACTGCACTCACGTTAGACACTGGATAGGAGATGTCAAAACCCGTAAACATCTCTAACACCGTTACACTCATATTCACCGTTGATTTAACTTACATAAGATCTTTTAGTTCCGACTCGAGTATTTTGTCTTTTCAATTCGCTCAGGTCAGCCTGAGCATTTCAGGATTGAAGACCTTATTTCTGTAGGACGAAGACAAAGATTTGTGCTATTATTGTTTATGATATGTATTCCACTGCATCATGTTGTTCCGCTGCATTTATTTATTTATTTTTGTTGTTTGTAACTCTAATTCTGTATTGTATTAGTATAATCAAATTTATTTGTAAACAGCTTCATGAACTGTTATTTGATTATTATATTTTGTCATTCCGCTGCGAGGTTCTGTATTTGTTTTATTTCTTTCTCTTTTTCTTATTCACCCCATAACAATATGCCCTTTTGAATGATTTGAGTCAGGCATGTGTGTCTGCTTAAAACGTCCAAAAAGGCAGGTCGTTACAGAAATTTTCTTCAATACCCTTTAATTTTTTCTTAAAAACCTTTTCAAAATGATTTAGTCCTTCAAATCATACATATACAAGGAAAATGTATCTTTAGCTTTACTCTAAGCTATTTTTCCATGTTATATATACTTTATTGAAAATAATGTTGATGATATTCAATAAGGATTACCTATCCTTTTAAAATAAGTTAAACTCGTTTATAACTTAAAACACTTAGGCTATTCTGCCTATTTAACTTGTTCGAAACCTTTGTTTAAAACCTTTAAAAAAACTCATTCGAAACCCCTGAAAGTAACCCTTTCGAAACCTTTGAAAGTACCCCTTTGGAAACCATTGAAAGTAATTCTTTCGAAACTTATAAAGTCTTTCTTTCGAAAGCTTTAAAATATAAGACATCCTCCTTAAAAACCTTTTAAACCTTGCCTTTTGAAAACATAGGAAAAACCTTCCTTTTCAACTTCTCGAAACCCTGGGGAACCACCCCTTTCGAAACCATTCATTAAAACCTTTCGAAAGCATCAAAACTCAACTCCTTCGAAAGCACTTGGGTTCAATTTAAAACATGTGAAAACCTTTCGAAACCATTCGAAGTTAACTACTTCGAAACCCTTAAAAAACGTTTCGGTCGAAACCATTTGGGTTATGCCTTCAAGTAGAGCAAAAGGATCAGAAAATCAATAGAGTCGAAAGCATCAGTTTCGAAACCATTTCTTAAGCAAAGAAGTGATGGTGTCGAAACCATCCCTTCGAAAGCATTGGAGAGGTGGCCGATTATTTTTAGAAAACAAAAGAACCCCTTCGAAACCATATGGATCGAAAGGTAGGAAATGGAAGATAAAGGTTTCTACTCTGTCAAAAGCAATCATTTAAAACATAAGAGAAACCCAATGGAAACCATCATTTTAAACCATTTGACTTAGTCGAAAGCTAACTAAGTTGAAAGCAACTTAGTCGAAAGCAAGCATGCGTATTTTCCTTTAAAACCAAAACAATGCTTCAACCCTTTCGAAACACCATGGTTTCGACCCTTCACCTTTCGCCCACATCCAATTCATTACGTACCAGTTGCCTAATACCATATGCATTGGTTTCGACCGTGTCGGAGATGATAGTATAGAGGTAGAACCTGGCGTCAAAGGAGTCAAAACAGTAAAAAGTATGTTTATTTGTACTTTAAAACTGTTCTTTTGTGCCAAATCAGCTTTGTTTGTCTAAATCTGATTGGTTGCAAGAATTTTCTTTTCAAAAGTGATGTCGTTTTTCCATATTTAGTAATTTAAATATTTTTATAAAAAGCCCCTTCTCCTCCTTAATTATATAAAACATTTAAGTCACATACCTTAAATAATTTTATATAATCATTAAAACACTTAGGGAAAAATCTGGAAAAATTCCAGAAAATCACATTATATATGTTTTCTAACATATAAAAATTTCAGAACTAAATATTTAATTATTTACCCGTATATAATTTATAATCCAAAGCAACTTTTTTTTTCTAGAAAATTCATATTAAATATAAGAAAAATCAGAAAAAATATGAAAATTGAAACCCATCTCCAAAATATCATTTTAGATCTTCATAAAAATTCGCAAGGCAATTGGATGTCATTTAATAGGGTTTTCATCTCAAATCATGCCATAAAGTCTATATGAACATACATAAATCATCAACAAGTATATATAATCATTCCATCATTCAAAAACACAACAAATCAATGCAAAATATTCAGGTTTCATCATAAAACAGAAAAAAGCAAATGTTTGAGATGTAAACATTATTCACCTTAGCTTTAAAGATTAAGGAGCTTGAGATTTGGATGAATTTGATTTGAATTAGCTTTTCCTTTAGCTTTTCTTAATTCTTCTTCCCCTTTCCTTTTTAATGGTGGCCGACCTCTTGTTTTAAATTTTCAAAATGAAATGAACGTGTGTAGAGAAGCACGGCCTAAGGGATAAATATAGAAATGGCCTCTTTCCCAAACTTACCCCTCCTCTATTTCATTTAAAATCTTCTTTAGTTCATTAGTTAAATGGAACAACTACCCTTAATTAAATCAAATCTCAATCCCCTAATCCACACTATATTTTATTTAATTTGACTAATTAATTATCTTAAATAATGTTACCAAAAATCTGGGGTGTTACAGACTCCCCTCCTTAAATAATTTCGTCCTTAAAATTATGATAAGGCACATATTAAATCAAACAAGAAGGTAAAACGTACCATCAAACAAGTCTATAAGTATCTCTAATCCTGCTCTCAACCTCCCACGTATAGTCCCTGTCATCGTCACTCCACAGGACTTTGACTAATCTGACCATCTTGGTTCTAAGCCTCTTCTCATCTCTCGCAACAATATAAACTGGCTTCCTCACTATGGTCAAGTTCAGTTCTACCACTAAATCATCTAGCATAGTCAGTGCAATAACAGTCTCCGGGTCTCTAACACACCTTTTGAGATGAGAAACATGAAAAACATCATGAACACCTACCAAATTGTTCAGTAACTCAACTCTATATGTGAGTTTCCCGATCCTCTCAAGAATAGGAAAAGGTCCAATGAATCTCGGAGACAACTTCCCCGATTTCCCAAATCTAATCACACCCTTCATCGGTGACACCTTAACGAAAAATTGGTCCGCAACCGAGAACTCTAAATCTTTCCGTCTCTTATCTGCATAACTTTTCTGCCTAGACCGAGCCTCCTTCATTCTAGCCCGAATGACCTCAATCTTGTCTGCGGCTTCTCTAACCAGATCTGAACCAAGAACCAACCTATCCCCAGTCTCCAACCAACATACGGGAGATTTGCATGGCCTTCCATACAAAGCATCAAACGGTGCCATCCCAATACTAGTCTGATAACTGTTGTTATATGAAAACTCGACTAGATGTAGAAGGTCTTCCCATGATCCCTCGAAATCTAGAACACAAGCTCTTAAAAATCCTCTAAGATCTTGTTAACTATTTCCGTTTCCCCATCTGTCTATGGATGGTAAGCGGTACTCATCTTAAGCTTGGTTCCTAAAACTTCCTGCATAATCTTTCAAAACCCACTAGTGAATAAGGAATCTCTGTCACTAACTATACTGCTCGGAATTCCATGAAGTCTAACCACATTCTTCATAAACAACTTCGCTAAAACAGGTGTCGTCCTGGTTAGCCTAACTGGAATGAAATGGGCACTTTTGGTCAATATGTCCACTATGACCCATATACTTTCATTTCCTCTGTTCGACCTTGGCAACCCGTTAATGATGTCCTTAGAAATAGAATCCCACTTCCATACTGGAATATCTAAGGCTGAAGCAACCCACTTGGCATTTGGTGTTCGGCCTTTGCCTGTTGGCAATTCATGCACTGCTTTACACACAAGCCAATATCCCGCTTCATACCTTCCCAGAAGAAACTCCTCTTCATATCCAGGTACATCTTAGTACCTCCTAGATGAATCGTGAACTTCGAACGATGACATTCCTCCAAGACTTCTTTCCTTATGTTTCCTGCACTCGGAAAACATAATCTTCCTTTCTTTCTCAACCACCTTTTCTGGTCAAGAGTGAAATCTTTAGTGTCATCGCTCTCTGTTCCTTCCTTTAGCTTTCTGATCCATTCAGCTAACACTGGATCCTCCATCTGCTTAGAAGCAATCCATTCGATCAACAATGGTCGAACTTCTAAAAAAGATAATACAACTATATCCCCATTAGACCCAGCCTCGGATCTCCACTGCAATATGCAATCTGCCAGTGCTTTCAAATCTTTCCACTCAGTAATCATCACTAACACTTCATTCTGATGTTTCCTGCTAAGTGCATATGCAACCTTGTTGCCTTTTCCTAGTGTGTACTCAATCCCAAAATCATAAGCGTATATAAACTATAACCATCTCCGCTGTCTCATGTTCAACTCCTATTGAGAGAACAAATACTTCAGCGACTTATGATCTGTATATAGCTCAAACCTTTCTACCAAAAGGTAATGTCTCCACACATTCAAAAGCAAAAATCACTGCAGCCAATTCTAAATCATGCCTCAGATATCTAACCTCATGTGGTCTAAGCCATCTAGAAGCATAAGCAATCGCTTTACCTCTCTACATCAACATAGCTCCTAATCCTGTTCCACACGCATCGGTATAAACCACCAAGTCCTAATTCCCTTCTGCAATAACCAATATAGGTGCGTGGGTCAGTAAGTGTTTCAAACTCTGGAATGCTTCCTCACACTTATCGGTCCACACAAACTTCACATCCTTTCTCATTAGCTTGGTCATCGGTACTGCTATCCGTGAGAAATCCTTAATAAATCTTCGATAATAACTAGCCAACCCGAGGAAACTCTTTATCTCGGTTACTGTCTTGGGTCTCTTCTAACTATTCACTGCCTCAATCTTAGTCAGATCAACTGATAATCCTTCCTTTGAGAATACATGACCAAGAAACTTCACTTCCTTCTTCCAAAAGTGACACTTCGAAAACTTCGCTTTCATCTGATGCTGCCTCAGCGTCTCAAGCACCACTCTAAGATGAACTTCATGCTCTCTTTCACCCTTAGAGTATATCAAAATATAATCTATGAAAACCAGTATGAACCTATCTAAGTGCTCTCGGAAAATCCAGTTCATCAAATCCACAAAGAGAACTGGCGCATTCGTCAGTCCAAACCCCATAACTAACCATTCTTACGACCCATATCTGGTCCTGAACCCCGTCAAAGGTATACTATCCTCTGCTACCCTGAGCTGATGGAAACTCGTTGCTAAATCCAACTAAGAAAATACCTTTGCTCCACTCAACTGGTCGAACAAATCATCAATCCTGGGCAGTGGATATCGATTCTTTATCGTCCTCTCATTCAACTTACGATAATCGATACATAGCCTCAACGATCCATCCCGCTTCTTAGCAAACACTACTACTGCACCCTAAGGCGAACTACTCAGCATGATAAAACTCTTGCCTTCCAAATCCACCAACCGCACCTTCAACTCCCTCATCTCTGTAGGGGTCATCCTGCTCGGTGGCCTAGTCACCGGTTCTGCTCACGGAAACAAATCTATCCGAAACTAAATGCTCGTTTTGGTGGCAATCCAACTACAAGCCCAAAAACATCTACGAATTCTCTAACCATGAAAACTCGACTTAACTCATCATCTGATTCCATAGCACCCAACAAAGCAAACACCTCACTGCCAGAACCTTCTACGCTATAATCAGAGTGTCTAAGAGATATCTTCCTATCCTGGCAAAATATCCTAGCATCATACTCACTTAACCAATCCATCCCCAGAATAACACCGAACCCCACAAAATAAAACACATGCAAACTGCAAACAAAAGTATGACCTAACAGGTCAAACTCTAACGGGTCACATCTCAACCCTAGAGTTGCATACCCTCCTATTGGATTCGCAAACCGTAAGGAAGTAATTAAATCTGTGGGTTCGAGGTTAAGCATATCTATCAAACATCTAGATATAAAAGAATGCGATGAACCAATATCAAATAAAACGCTAACAGATATACCATGAATCTGAAGTGTTCCTCCCAGAACCGCCTTTCCTTTCTCCTGGGATGTTGGCGTAGAAGCAGCAGGCTCCAATGCATACACCTTTCCCTTACCAACCTTAGCAGGCTCCTTGCACTGGTTCTTATAGTGGCCTATCTAGTTACAGTTGAAGCACTTGACATTCTTCCCCTAGCCACATCCTTTGCCTTCCAACCACGACACTCATTAGCAAAGTGTCCCTTTTTGTCGCACTTATAACAGACAATCGCAGACTTCCCCTTCTTGGTTGCTCCACCCTTTTGAGCACCTTTCTTAGGAAAGAACTTCCTCTTCTGGCCCAGCACAACCTGGACCTCCTTAGCCTTACTCTTCTCTAGAGAATTAAGAATCTCCTCTTGCCTCATGGCCATCTCCAAAACAATATCAAAAGCATCCCTAATGTGAGATAATGTAGCTCTAGCCAACTTAGACTTCAATCCCCTGATGAACTTCTCGTTCCCCTTCATCACTATATCACTGAAGCATACCCATATCGGGCCAAATCTTCGAACCTTCTAGCATACTCTGCAACCGACATCTCTTCCTGCTCTAACTTAGCGAACTTCCTAATTAGAGCCGACTATGCCATAACAGACATGAGTCTCTCCTGGAACCTCCTCTTTAAATCCTCCCGGTCATTGTCTCCTCATCCACCATCACAGTCGCACTATTCCACGAAAACAAAGTAGCTCCCTGAAGCTGTCTAGATGCCAACCTCCTCTTTTGCTCATCATTGAGCCCTAAATTTGCAAAAATCCTTTTGTAGTGCAATAACCAGTTCTCCACCTCAATGGCATCCTCCGTTCCCATAAACGGCTTCCCTCAAAGCATAACATAATCTCCACTCATCTTAGCAAAATGGTTAACTACCTGGACTTCCGGAACCCCTGCTCTTGTAACATCCTAACACTCTGGCTGAAACTCCCGCCTACATCATATTCCTAAAAAACTGATACATAGCTTTCATTCTGACCTGCGGGACTTCAGCACCCACATTCTCCGCTTGTACCTGACCTTGGTTTCTCCTAGCATTAGGTCCAACATTCCCTTTGGTGCTTCCCCTTCTTGGGTTAACTCTTCCTCTTCTACCATCCATATCTGTATTCAAATCTCATGAGGTATATAAAGATAACCTAATAAAAGATATAAGACTAGAGATAAAGCGTATATTTATATATAACCAATACAAGTACGTTACTATAGCATTATCCTAAACCCCAATCTTTCTCTAATTTCCTAGGATTTTGTTTTCAAAACCATTTTTATTTAATTTTTTTCATAAGCCTATGCTATGATACCAAGTTGTAACATCCCGTATCTGGAGGCCAAAAGCTAAGCGCTACGGATGCTGCAGTCATCCATAGTATTAACTTCTAGTGACGAAATACGGTAATGTTAATGGTACCCATAATATCATAAGCACCTGAATATGAACAAAATCACAGATTTCTAGAAAACAATTATTATGGTGATTACATTTCAAATAAAATCATATCCAAGTTACAAAATCCCCAGAACGTATCCCAAGTAATGATCAAATATAATTTACAACAATACGCCAAGAGCGACATATGACGATGTCCCCTTGGATGATCAAAGCAATATAGTCATATCACACTTAGTACATAGAGGAAACAAAACAAAATGAACTATAGTCCTAAATTAGCTATCCGTCAGCCACATGCTCGTCTCCGGAAGCTTTATTCGCCAAAACCATGAAAATCTAAACCCTCAGTCTACTCAAATCAATTTTGAGCACCCGGGAGTTTAAGGGGAAACAAAAACTTCGAGTCAGACAAAAAGCCTATTGAAAATAATTATGTTACATCTCTGTTTACTGATACTGAGTGAGACCACGCTGCTTAGCGGAACAGGTTTCCCTCACTAATATCCTTTTTCAAAACATATATTTTGCAAATCCTTTCCTGCAACCAAACTGGTTAATCAAACTAATTACGATAATAAATAATAGCAAAATCTGTTATGCTATAAACAGGTAATAAATGGACTAACTATTCGAATTCTTGGCTTACTTCCCTCAACTTAGTCGAAAGCTAACTAAGTCGAAAGCAACTTAGTCGAAGCAACCAGGCGTATTTTCCTTTAAAAACAAAACAATGCTTCAACCCTTTCAGAACCCCATGATTTCAACCCTATACCTTCCGCCCACATCCAATTCATTACGTATCAGTTTCCTGATACCATATGCATTGGTTTCGACTGTTTTGGAGGCGACAATATGGAGGCGGAACCTGGTGCCGAAGGAGTTAAAACAGTAAAAAGCATGTTTATTTGTACTTTAAAACTGTTCTTTTGTACCAAACTTGCCTTGTTTGTCTAAATCTGATTGGTTGTAGGATTTTTCTTTTCAAAAGTGCTGCCATCTTTCCATATATAGTAATTTAAATATTTTTATGAAATGCCCTTTCTCCTACTTAATTATATAAAACATTAAGTCTCATACCTTAAATAATTTTATATAACCATTAAAACACTTAGGAAATATTTGGAAAAATTCTAGAAAATCACATTATATATGTTTTCTAACATATAAAAATTTCAGACCCATAATCCAAAACACCATTTTCTTTACTAGAAAATTCATAACAATTTAGAAAAATCTAATAATTGAAACCCATCTCTAAAATATCATTTTAGATCTTCATAAAAATTCTCAAGGCAATTGGATGTCATTTAATAGGGTTTTCATCTCAAAACATGTCATAAAGTCTATATGAACATACATAAATCATCAACAAGTATATATAATCATTCAATCATTCAAAAACATAGCAAATCAATGCAAAATATTCAGATTGCATCATAAAACCGAAAACAATAAAAGTTTAAGATGTAAACATTATTCACCTTAGCTATAAGATTAAGGAGCTTGAGATTTGGATGAATTTGATTTGAATTAGCTTTTCCTTTAGCTTTTCTTAATTCTTCTTCCCCTTTCCTTGTTAATGGTGTCTGGCCTTTTGTTTTAAATTTTCAAAATGACATGAACATGTGTAGAGAAGCACGACCTAAGGGAATAAATATAGGAATGGCCTCTTTCCCAAATTTACCGCTCCTTTATTTCATTTGAAACCTTCTTTAGTTCATTAGTTAAATGGCACAGCTACTGTTAATTGAATCATCAATCCCCTAATCCATGCATTATTTTATTTAATTTGACTAATTAAATATCCTAAATAATATTACCAAAAATTTGGTGTGTTATAGTGCTTCACTATTTCATAACTCGAAAGAAATTTTAGAAAAATCTATAAATTATGCTACAACTTTGCCTTTGAAAGCATTGGATAATTTTGTGCTTTTGATAATTGAAATTTTGTCAAAAGTAGTATAATCATTGAATGTTTGTTGAATTTATGCATTAAAGTTATACATGCTTATTATATCTTCTATATGCGACTAACATTGGAAATCAAGTTAAGTACAAGTGCTCTATAAGGTCTAGTTCGACTATGCGGGGACTCTAGCTTGCTTTTGGTCGTGAAATAGTAAGATAAGTTACTAAAATGGCAAAATAAAGGTACGTTTTCGGATTAAATATAAAAGTGTTAAAAATATTGATATATATTGTGTTTCTGACCATGTGATCGATGTATATCATATATATTATAATTGTGAAATTGCAAATGGCTCTACGCACAAAGGAGACTACCGAAATTTTTCGAAAATTCTAACGTTTAGGAAAAAAAATTCAATAATTTTTCGTATGTGAAGGAATAAAAGTCAATAAATGAGTTTGTTTTATTTTATAACATACGATATGATTTGTTCTAGTATTAATTACTCAAGGAATTGAGTGAATTTCTGTTTGATTGTAGATTTCTTAATGCTTGCGTGTGAGTGACGTCTCCTCATAGGAAATTGCGAGGATGTAATTTTCATAAGGAGGGAGGTCTGTAACAACGCTGTTCTAAAGATGTAATATTGAACCAGTTTAATTAAGTAGAAGTGTTTGAATTCAAATTTGATAATTATTATTTCTTGAATCAAATTATTATTAAATAAAATCTATTTAATAAAGGATTTTGTTATGGTAAAATTTAATTAGTTAACAAATTCCATTTTTGATTATATATTTTAATTCAAATAAAATTTGTCAATAAATATGAAATATTTTCAATGTATAAATAGTTTTTTTTAAAATTGAAATAAATGAGAAGATGTTCTATTCGATAGTCACTAAAATCGATAAATCGACAAAGATGAATAATTTTTTATATATCAATGTAGTGAATAATTAAATTTAATGAAACGATATTAGATTGAATGAAATTGTGTTGTTATCAAAATACATATATTTTGTAAAATGAAATGCAAATCAGTTTGATATTAAATTGGGATGTTAACTTTGTAAGATTAAATTAAACTTGATTTTATTTATTTTATGGGCCTTTGAATTAAACCCCATCAGGCTCGTTATCCACCTAACCTTATCCCTTATTTTTCTTCAATCTATCATTATCCACTTCTAAGCTAAAAAATTATAGAGGCCATAACCCGTTCATCCTTAATTTCATTCAGCCCTAACCCCCAATCCAAAATCATGACTTCGATAACGAAAAAGAAAAAAAAGATACGTGCAGGCTCGAACGACGCAAGGAGGAGGGAGAGGCATGAGGCATGGCGGCGATGCAGGTGACTCCAAGATAGGTCGTGCGATGATTGAGAGGAGCTCGAGTTCAAAGTGAGCACGACCTGGGAATTTGATGCCTGATTGTGGCCTGCAAGTGAGTGCGTGAGAGGTTGAAGGCGACGGTGGTGGCAGGGCTGGTGCGACCTACACTGGTAAAGTGGGGGCTTGCGCAGCGACTGTAGGAGGAATGGTGATGGCTATGACTTTGTTGGCTAATGTTGGAGGCGCTGCCTTCGCTGTTGCAAGGGTGGCTAGAGCTGAGCATATGCCTCTCTTTTCTTCAATCGATGAGTTACTTCAACTCACTCTACTATCTCCATAATAGGAATTTTCTTTTGCATATCTTTCCCTATTTATAGATCTTAATGAGTAATTGTTGTGTGTGAATGAATTGGATTAAAATATGGTTGCATGTTGTGGTTTAGCTATTACATCAAATAGTTGATTATCTGATGAGGTTTGTTTATTTGGCACTACATAGATGTGTTGTGCGGATTTAAAGTGTAAATTGCAAACAGAACTATGTCCGATTGTGGAAAAAAAATTGTATAGTATGTCGATATTTGTGCATTGTTTGTGTGATCGGAGTTGTTGAAAAGCAACTCGGGTCGTTAAATAATTCCACATTATGAAATTGTATTTTATAGAGCAATGTTGGCTCTAGAAGTTGCATTTTCGATGAGTTTATTGTTTGAATTGTTTAAATGTTTTAAAAGAAATTCAAAAATGTGATTTTATCTATTTCAATCCTTATTGAAATTTAATTTATAAAATATAGTTAAAATATTGTTACATTCTTTAATCGATTCTTATTTCAAAATTTCTATTCAAAGCTTTTAAAAATGAGCAATATTTAATTATAAAACCTTTTTAAATTTACTATTTTAAATATATAAGTTTGGAACTATTTTAGATGCAAAAGCTAAAAATATAGTATTATTTATAAAGCTGCTATGAAAGTAATAATTTCATTTAAAGTGATTTTAGTTATAAAAGAGGTTTAAATGATTTTGAAAGAGTTTCAAAAGCTTTTATAAATAAGCAACTCCTTTTTAAAATGAGTTTATGGATTTAAAAGTGATTTTGAAAAATTATATCTATGTATATATATGAAAATTAATTTGAAACTCTTTAATTTTATGTATTACGGATTGAGATTTTAATGAGATTTTGTGCTTTTCTATGAAACAAAATATTTTAATAAATGATTGAATTGTTGGATTTGTATGAGATATTTCGTACAATTCTTTCGTTTATTACTATAATTTGTTAAAAAGAGTATGAGTGTAATTTACTAGCTTTTAGTAAATATTTTAATTTACTATCTTGTATGTGACAGTTAGTTAAATTCTTGTGATTACTAGAGTGATAGTAATTAACACTTGGAGTTGTATTATCTTAAGGTGTTCAGAATTCAGACCATAGATACCCGAGAGAAGATAACTCATTTTTCATCGATCTGAAAATTGATACATTTTTAGATTTGGGTAGGTGATCTCTTTCGGAAGATCTGTTATGGTGTAAATATGGTTATCTCTTTCGAAAGGTAGATTTTTACATGCATCGTAGTCTATAGATACTACAAACTATTAGTTTATTTTGTTTTATATAGTTAGACTATGTTTACCCCTTTTGTTAGGTAAATTTGCATAGGACAGATTAGGTACACGGCTGCTCCTTTCTTTGAGCGATGTTCCTTATCTACAGTCTCCTTCGATAGGCTTCCTTTCTATGTAGCGGGTCTCTTTTGGTAGATTGTGTTTCACTGTATTAAGCTGATAGATGACTACCATTATTATTTCATTATTGGTGATTATTTCTTCAGAGATTTTTAGTATGGATATTCTGTATCCTTTATGGCTATGAAGAATTTTGAATTGGTTATCACCATATTTTGAGATGATGGTTTATTGAGACTTGATATGTATTTATGAAATGGTGATTTGTTAGATATGCCTTATTTGTGTATTTGATTTGGGCATGTTTTATTTATGACTTATTTGGTTATTGTTAAGTCATAATTGTGATATATGTATCTATTGATTTGATATGACTTTTATGGATTTTTGGGTTTTAGACATATTTTGAGATGACTTATTTTAGAGTTAAGTCATTTATGGATTTATAAAGTAGTGAATTTAATTAATATTCTTTTTTATGATTGTGTGTTCGACATATTTTATATGGCTTATTATTTTAAGTCATAAAGTTATAATATTAGTGTCTCACCTTTTATTTAGATATAGTCTGACCCATTTATTATTTTAATACTCGGATCAAACCAAGACATTACAAGTATAGGGACTCATTGATTCTTAGATTTTGTGTTAGCTTTGAAGTAGACCATTTTGACAGTTTTAGTTTACTTCATCATTATGTATATTGAGATTTAGTAGTTATGTCATGTATATTATTTAGTAGTCATTTTGTACCTGATATAATGTATGAGATATGATGTATATTAGAGTAAGTCTAGTATTGACATTTTGTAGACTCACATCTTATTATGAAATATGTTGTATATTAGTCCGCTGCAATCTTTGACTCTAATTCTGATTTATCTATATTATATACTGTTTTAAATATTTTTAATCAGTGCGTTTATTACTTTTACTAATATTGCATGTCTAAATTTTTGTTTAGATCCTCAAAAAGATAAATAAGACGTTCGGTGTTAGTATAAAGATATATTCACATTCAACCGTCTTTAACCAGCCGTATTCTCTAGATTAGTAGACGACATTACTTGTAACGTTCTTTGCTAAACTGAGCATAGCGGTGAGGTCGTCATAGCTTACCAGTTTAGCCCTTAACCAAGCTATGACGTCCCTACCACTATGCCCAGTTTAGCAAAGAACATTACAAGTAATGTCGTCTGTTAATACGGCTGGTTAAGGGCGGTCGAATATGAATATATCTTTATACTAGCACTGACACGTCGTATTTATCTTTTTGAGGATCTAAACTAAAATTTAGATGTGTGCAGTATTAATACAAAATAATAAACACATCGATTAAAAATATTCAGTGTAGTATACAATATAGATAAATCAAAATCACAGTCACAGATTGCAGCGGACTAATATTCAACATATTTCATAATAAGTTATGAGTCTAATCAAGTTACAAATTTTTGAAAACCAATGGCTCTTGTACTATATATAGGAAAATGGGTTATCTATAACACAATGTAGAATGAACCTTAAGTCTATTTATATACTAGAGGTAGTGATGTGCGTATTTCAGCTATTAAAAACTTACATATGAATTTAAAACTATATCTAACCAAATTGCAAATAGGAAAACATAATCATGGAATAAATAAGCAATAACTTAAAATGTAGTAAATTAAATAACACCAGGGATTTTTATATCGGTTCGGATTGACCAATCCTACATCCAGTCCTGTACTACACCGTACATAATTTCAATATCATTGCTTGCTTTCCATAGGTGGCAAAAACACCTTTACAATCTTGATTTCATAGGCAACAAGGTGCACCCTCTTGATTTATAGGCTAGAAGAACACCTTCTTCTCTTTACAATCAACAGTAGGGTATGGTAAGTTGTTGTATCTTCAATACAGATTCTCGCATATTTAGTACAATGATCCTATAAACCACCAATAGTAATATATCTTTGAATTCTTTGAGGAATAGGATGAAATCTGATAGAGAATAATATGGATTCAAGTACAAATTATCTGATATTGTGTGGTTTGCAAATCCTTGAAGAATTGGAGTGAAAGAGTATGGATTTGCAAAGAGAGTGGAAGAATATGTGATGGATCTTTCTAACAAATGTATGGATATGAAAGAGTATGAGAAAGAAGAGAAAGTTGTTGTAATATTTCGTTTTCTAGAGGCCTTTAAAAAGTGGTTGAAGAGACAGGTCTATTAGTGAAGAGGTGGCGGGAAATTCCCTTCATTAAATTTTAAAAAACTGAAAAACGACTGGTATGTCGACATACATGGGGATCATATGTCGACATATGTGCGTTTCAAAAATAGGAAGTCCAACAAAGTCGTGTAGATATTTAGATTTCAAAGTACTCGTATTTATGGATATTTTGTGATTAGGTTGAGGCCAATGGTTGATGATCTTCAAGTATAATTTCCATTGGGTCTTTAACAAAGGTTCTAGATTCATCACTTCAAAAACCTTTGTCATTACAGCATTCTTCTTCAATCAGTTTTGTTCATCCATTTGCTCTGATTAATCTTCATATATATAATTCATTTGCTTCTACTGAGTTTTTGTTTATCTTTATAAGTGTCTTTATAAGATATCAGAAAGTACCACACAACTCAAAGATATGTTAGTAGTAATATTTATATGGTTGTTTATCAAAAATAATACTTAGGCTATTAACATGTCAACCCTTGTACTCAAAGCAGATCAGACGATCTATGGAAGTATATATGATGACATGCTGGTAAAGTCCGACAAAGCCGATTGGCATATACAGAACCTGGCCGAGACTTTTAACAAATATGCCAGTATAACAAGAAGATGAATAGAAAAAAATGCTATTTTGCCATCCAGTTTGGTAAATTACTCAGTTATATTGTAAGTGCCAAGGAAATTGATGCTAATCGCAATAAAATCCAAGCCATCCAAGATATGGCAGTCCTAAGACCTAAAAGAATGTATAGAGCCCGAACGAGATGGTGCAGCTTTGAGCCAATTCATTTCTAAAGCAACTGACCTGTGTTTTCCCTTCTTTGACCTTGTCAAGAAGGGAAAGTCATTTATTTAGGGCGAAGAGTACACCAAAGCATTTGTAGAACTGAAGTGACACCAAGATTCTCCTTTGGTACTATCTAAGCCATTAATGAGGAGGATTTGAACCTTTACCTTGTAATGCTTGACCACTCAATCAATAATGTAATCATCTAAGAAAATGAGAAGATTCAAAGGCCGATCTATTATGTCATCATAAGGTTATCGCATAGAAACAAGACACGAATAGCTAGAGAAGCTCTCCTTTTGCCTGCTCATGGCAGGTTGGAAACTCCAGCCATATTTTCAAGCTCATCACATCAAAGTCCCGACCAACTAGCCATTAAAGCAAACTCTTAGGCGACCTGATATGGTAGGTCAGCTACTGAAGTGGTCCGTCGAGCTTGGGAAACATCACATATGTATCTAACCTTATACTTCCATTAAAGGCCAGGCCATTGCAAATTTCATTGTTGAATGCTCAAGCACAGAAAACATTGAAGAATAGACCATTATCAACTAGCAAGCTTGGTTCCAATATGTGGATGTGGCATCAAATCAGAAGGGGCAGAGGCTGACATGGGCCTTGTCACCCCCAAAGGAAGAGAGGCTTGTTTTGCAGTCTGCCTCACTTTCAAGGAAACCAACTATGAGGACGAATATGAGGTTGTCCTTCTCAGCCCCAGGATGAAAAAGGAGTCATATGTGGATTCCACCCATGTATTCAGTGACTCGTCATTGGCCGTCAACCAGATTGGCGAGTAATTCCAAGTTAAAGGCAAGACATTGGCCTTATATGTTGCAGAGGACAAGAAAATAATCAGCACGTTCGTCGAGTTCAAGCTAGAGAAGATATCAGGGGAGAAGAATGTCAAGGCCGACCAGCTAGCCAAGGTAGTAATAAACTAAAAACAATCCGCTCGTTGGGTATAGTTGGAGATTCAAAGCACCCCTTGCTATGAGCCAAAGGCAACATTAATAAAGATTGATATGTCATTCACGGACAACTGGATGGTACATCATTATTAAGTACTTAACAGGTGAAGAACTTCCTACGAACCGAAATAGGCTCGAAAGATTTTTAACCGAACTAGCCATTATATGATCATAGATAGGAAGCTCCATAAACATGGGTACTACATGCCACTTCAATGGTGCATGTCTGAAGACAAATCCGACCAGATCCTTAAAGAGCCACATGAAGGGTTTTGTGGAGATTATGCCATGGGGTAAAGAAAAGCAAAGAAGGCTGCTAGTCAAGGCTATTACTGGTCTACTATGATCAAAGATTCAATGGACTACATCAAGAGGTGCGACCAATGTAGCTCCCAAATGCCAAAAGAAGGTACAATTACGCTATGGTCGCATTTCACCAAATGGATCGAGGTTGAATCCCTCACTGGGGTCACCACCTCTAAGATACTCGACTTCGTCATCATGAACATCGACTGTCGGTTCAGCCTGCTAAAAATGATTATCACTGACTACTACACTTAGTTCAAGAGTATCCTCTTTTAAGACTTCTTTAGGAGGAATGGGATAAAAAAACGCTTCTCCTTCATTGCCCATCCTCAAGAAAATGGGCAAGTCGAGGCCATCAGTAAGGACATAAAATCGATACTCAAGAAGCCTCTTACAAAAGCTAAAGGAAACTGAGTAGAAGAACTGCCGCTCATTCTTTAGTCCTATCGCACATCTAGCCGCACTTCAACCAGCCATACTCCTTTCTTACTTTCGCTTCTCCCAATGCTTTCGAAAGAGAGCTTTCGACTAAGGTGATTTACCCATGTTTTTAACTGAAGTATAACCAAGCTTTCGAAGGAGTTGTTTTAAAAGGCTAAGGCCTATTGTTTTAAATGGTATGCTTTAAAGCTTTCAAAGAAGTGCTTTCGACTTATTCGAAAGGTTGATTCTAATGGAGTTAAAAGGCTTTAAAAGAAGGTTTTTCACTTGTATTAGATTGAACCAAGTAAGTCTTCGAAAGGTTTATGTTTTAAAAAGTTTAATGATTTCGAAAGGTTTTAGTTGAATGACTTGAAAAGGTTTACGTGAATGATTTCGAAAGGTTTTAGTTGAATGACTTCGAAAGGTTTAAGTGAACGATTTTGAAAGTTTTAGTTGAATGACTTCAAAAGGTTTAAGTGAATGATTTCGAAAGGTTTGAGTTCAATGATTTTGAAAGGTTTAATTTGAATGGATTCGAAAGGTTTAAGATGGAAGGTTTTTTAAATTTTTTCTAAGGCAATGTTTTAAAATGATTTTAAAGGAGGTCTAAAGTTTTATTGTTTTTGAAAGGTTTGATTTCGAAAGGTTTGATGTTTGATTTTGAAAGAGATGATTTCAAAAGTGTAGAAAGTGGTTCTTTCAAATGGTTAAATGTTTTCATCAACTAAAGTTTGAGTAAAGAATATATATGACATGGTGATATGATTTTGAGTAAAGTATAAAGATTATATACTTTTCCTTGTTTAAGTTTGATTTAATGGTTTTAAATCACTTTAAAAAATGTTTTCAAGGAAAATTATGGGAGGGGATCTTTAAGTGAAAATGACTCAGATATTAGAATACCGAAAGGGACTAGTATGGGGTCGCACCCTATACATTAGCTAATAGCCCCAGCTAATTGTTGTCTGAAATTCCAGTGTGTAGGGCTTTGTCACAGGTAGACTAAAATTATGGTTACACACCAAATGGAATATATGTTTGTATATAGATAGGTTATTGGTGAGCCCGAAAAACCATTAGGATCAGGAAGACCTGAGAGATGATTAGGTTAGGGACATATCGTCCAGAAGTGCAGTATTTAACAAATAGTTAAGGACAGACCGTCCAGAAGTGAAATATTTAACAGATAGTTAAGGATAGATAATCCAGAAGAAGAATATCTAACAGGCATTAGGTTAATTTTGATTATATTGTCTGGTAGGCCCGAGTCAACCAAAGGTTAAAAGTTATCCAAGCAAAACTTGTGTGTTTGAACAGATAGTTCATTATTACATGATATTTATGTATGTTTACATAATGATTGCTTTACAGTATTTAATCCTTGTGGATGCAGGAGCATGGTATATGGTTTTATGTTTGCAAAGATATGTTTTAAAAGGATGTTAGTGAGGGGAAACTCATTCCGCTAAGCGGCGTGGTCTCACTTAACATAATTAAACTGGGATGTATAATATTATTCACACCAGGCTTCATGTCTAACTCGAAGTTTATGTTTTCCCCTTAAACTCTCGGGCGCTCAAAATTGATTTGAGTAGGGCGAGGGGTTAAGGTCTTTTTCAGGTTTTAGAACGTTGACGAATAAGCTACCGGAGGCATGCAGGAGGCAAAGGATAGCTATTTAGGATTTGCAGTTCTTGATATGTTTTGATGAATTTTCCGCTGTGTTGTTTGTATTAGGTCTATTATAACCATATGACTCTGAACAACCAAGGGGGTATTGTGACGCCCCACCTCTATGCTCACAATAACAAAGAGTATTAAAAGAAATACCGTCTGTTATTACGAAGAATAAGGCTGGATAGGAGCGGCCATCCGTAGTTGGGCCTTACACTAGTATTGGTTACCTCGATAGGAGTGGTATATATTTTTATTTTTCATCTCTTATTTATTTACTCCCATTGACATACCCAATTCCAGTATAAAACGAACTACAATGGTTCGTAATAGTTTATGACAATATATATAATAATAACACAGATAAGCTAAATGCGGAACACAGATAATAAAAGTCTCATATATATATAACTGATGTCAGTTACAAAACGTTTGACACAATACATATGATACAACTACAACTGTCGACTCTGGAAGTTATATATACAAGTACATTATCGAATAATATACATGAATACATATCAACCTAGATCAAATACACTGACTACTACAAAATGACGACGACTACTTCAAAAGATATGAAGAGACTTCATAGCTCAAGCAGCAACCCAAAGCAAGATATCAACAACCTGAAATAACTCGGTCTGGCCCGAGTATTAAATTCAAAAAACAAAATACACGGGTCAGTCTAATTCAAACTCAGTTATCAATGCACAGAAGTAATAATTATTAAATAACCAAATAGACGACAGTCACAGAAATCTCGTCTATCCACTCCTTTAACAAGGAAAACGGATAACGGTAGATATAACACTAAATAGTGTTAAACAACAAATCAGCAAATTCAAATCATCAACAAGGATAAAAGAAAGGATTATCAATGAAGATAATATGAAAACCAAAGAATTGCCTAAACAGCAATTAACAACAAAATCCAATTATTTAATAATAATTAGAAACTCAGAATCTAATTATCCATAGATAATTAGAAAACCACAAAATGATCAAACCAAATCAGAATACAATATCAAAATATTGAATTGGACACACAAAACAATTCAAGCAATTGAAATACCACTTGAAACATCAATACTGATAGGGCTATAGTACACGCACGCGTGCACAGCCTCGCCACTACAGTGATGAAATACACACAAGCTCAATGAAAGTTCACAACACGAGCACAAGGTCAAACCCGAAATACCGGATTCAAGTCAAGTGCGATTAGAAAAGCAAATCCAACTGCATCAATGCAATGCAAACCAACAAGGGCAAGACTGCATACAAAATGAAACTGTAGTCACCCCATGGATGTAACAGTTCAAGTTCCAAAATGTCAAGAAAAGATGACAACAGTGGTATAGTGGACCACCCTGAAACCAAACCAATATGTATATACAACTGCAAACTAAATGAAACTTATAGTGCAACTGGCCAGAGGTTCAAGTGCAAGTCCACTATCAGAAATGTAGACTGTAATTAAACAGACCCAAATGCTCAAAGCAACTAGAAGCCAGAGCAGTATAACTTTTAAATCAAGTGCTCATGATAACATGCCTCGAAGGACAGGCAATAACATGGGCAAACAAGTGATGTACAAATGAATGCATCAGTGAACCAAGCTACCATATAATGAAACAAGCAACAGTGCAACAGCCCTGATATGCAACTCACTAAAAACATGGACAATGGAGTACATAGCTACATGAAGTCCAACAGCAAATGAACATCAAAATGCAAACTTGAACACACATGTGTATAGTGTCCAGAGCAAGCTCGAATGAGAAGCTACACCAAATCAACACAATAAAGTGAATCAAGTCCAGACCACACAACTCAAAGTCAAACTACATAAAGATCAGACTTCAAGATCAACATGAATACAGATTGTAGCAGTGGACACAGCAAACCCAACAATACATGCTTCCACAAACCAACAAAGGCAGTAACAATAAAGGATGTACCAAATGAGCTTCAACTAAATACCAATGCAAACCCAAATGTACATGACTCGAGAACAATAGCATGTAGACATCAAGCAAATGGAACCAGACTCAAGTCAACAGTATCAATGAAGCAGTGTAGCAGTGAATGGTAGCAACACAACTGTCAACTGGCAACAAATAAATCAAAGAACCAAATTTCATCAAGCAATACAAAACTGTCAAGTATACAGGAATGAATATCACATAACCG
The DNA here is from genome assembly GCA_030737815.1 of Allium fistulosum. NCBI lineage: Eukaryota > Viridiplantae > Streptophyta > Magnoliopsida > Asparagales > Amaryllidaceae > Allium > Allium fistulosum. Next base: position 787,782,346 of record CM060902.1, on the reverse strand, counting down.
AAGTCAATTCTCAAAGCCAATAAAAAGTCAAATTTAAAATCAACTATGAACATTGCCGAAGTCATGAACGGTAAGTCAAGTATGCTATATAAATTATCAAAGCAGCAGTGTTTGAAATCAATGCTACAGGGATGAACATAACTGGCTAGAGTCGAGCATAAAGCATAATCGAAGTCAAACAGAAATTATCATCAAATATAGTCAAGCCGTGGCCATCACGAAATGAATCAACACCGTGATTAACAAGCAACGAAAATATATACGCATATGAACAAGTCGTAAATCATCATCGAAATAAAATCGAACAGCTGAAGCATAGCATTAAGAATGAACTAGATGTGAGGATCACTCACCTTCATTCGGTCGAGAAATTGAAGTCGAACTCGATCAAATCGAGGAGCCGTGTTCGAATTGAAGAAGAGTCGATTGCCGAAGCAAGACAGAGAAATAGCGATTGCAATCAACCAACTACCAGTCGGCTTCATCTAATTTCTCAAAAGCCCTAATTTCAGAGCGAACGAAAGAAGATAATCGAGGCCGCCATTTTCGGAGCAAAAGAGGAACGAATCAACGCAGACATTCTTTTTTTTGTTTGTTTAGGGTTTTCGAACCAAAAATGAATCAAGGGTCGGGTTTGCCTTTGATAGTTATCATGGCAAAAACAACAATTGAAAATGTGGACCAGATTACATCTCAAAGCCCACACAATATTCAACGAATTATCAAAAGAATTTTTAACCCAATTAAAAACTCCAAATGGCCATTAGCTATCAACATTAATCGTTTAACAATGATAATTAATTGTTATAAAACTCCAGGTTGTTACAGACTCCCCTCCTTATAAAAATTGCGTCCCCGCAATTTTCATAATTAAAGTCGTCAATAACAATTATTTTCCTAACATAAACTGGTTAAGCTAGAAAAATAAAGGTCAAGAACACAGATGTCAAATAAATCTTTTAATTTCGTGAAAGAAATTCACAAGTCCTCAACAAAATCTAACTATCAAATAGATAATCAGAAAACAACAAAACTGAATAAATGCAATTATCAGCAATATTCAATTATCAATTAGATAATTAGAGTACAGAAATCACAAAACAGCAATATCTAATTATCGATACGATAATTAGAAAATAGCAAAATCTAATTATCAACAAAGATAAATAGAAGACACAAATCACAATTCGCAAAACTGCAAATATCTAGCTATCCAACAATTAACTAGAAACACAATCTTCATAATCAGCGAACTCTAACTATCAACAGAGATAGATAGAAAATAGCAATTCAATAAAATCAACATAATCTAGGATCAATTAGAGACTAGAAAATCTCATAATCAACAAAATCATCAATTATCCAATTATCAAAACGATAATCAAAAACAACAAATATCTAATTATCAAAAACGATAATAAAAAACAACAAATATCTAATTATCAAAAACGATAATCAGAAATCAGAAATCAACAAATATCTAATTATCAAAAACGATAATCAGAAATCTCAAATCAACAAATATCTAATTATCAAAAACGATAAACAGAAAACATTAAATATCTAATTATCAAAAACGATAATCAAAAATCTCAAATCAACAATTATCTAATTATCAAAACGATAATCAGAAATCAACAAATATCTAATTATCAAAAACGATAATCAGAAATCTCAAATCAACAAATATCTAATTATCAAAAACGATAATCAGAAATATCAAATCAACAAATATCTAATTATCAAAAACGATAATCAGAAATCTCAAATCAACAAATATCTAATTATCAAAAATGATAATCAGAAAACATCAAATATCTAATTATCAAAAACGATAATCAGAAATCTCAAATCAACAATTATCTAATTATCAAAACGATAATCAGAAACAACAAATATCTAATTATCAAAAACGATAATCAGAAATCACAAATATCTAATTATCAAAAACGATAATCAGAAATCATCAAATATCTAATTATCGATACGATAATTAAATCTCATAATCAGCAAATATCTAATTACCTGCAGATAATTAGAAACAACAAATATCTAGAAATCAATTAAGATACTCTAGAAAATCAACATAAAAGGTGGATCGATCCCATCAGATGGCGAGTTTTTAGCTACGCCGCACGTGCATCAACAAATGGCCGAAGCCTACCAAGTACTGTCATCATAATTTTTGGCGCCCAACAAATGACCCGAAGGTCTAGTACTGGTATTGACCCGAAGGTCCATCATATGACCCGAAGGTCCAACATATGACCCGAAGGTCCAACATAGTGGCTCAAAAGCACACAAAATCATCAAAATCATCAAAACATCAAATATTTCAATTAACGAGTCCGGAATTAACCGAAATAGCAAACGCACATGTCCCATACCACGAGTTTTACTAAATCGTTTGATTCTCTTCATCGTTTCCTTGAAAGTGCAAAATTGTGTATTTTGTAAAAATAACATTTTACATTCTCAAACGGACAAGTCCGGAATTAAGCGAATCAGTAAAAGTAAGGGTTCATAGTCCTCGATTTTGCTGAATCGTTTAAATCGCTTCCCCATTCTTTTGAAAGCGCAAACTGTAAAATTTTTGTATTTTATATGATTAATATTTTACGTTCTCAAACGGACAAGTCCGGAATTAAGCGAAACAGTAAAAGTGATATCCCATTCACTCTTCTCTCACACCTCTTGTCGGCCATTATTTGAACCTCTACCCTCCTCTGCAATTTTTGCTCCACCCAGTTAATCGATCCACATCATGTGCCTCATCTGCTGGCTCTCCCGTTAATTATTTCATTCTAAGTCATATTTTTGTTGTATTTTTTTAATCTAAGTAGTAAACTAATGATAGTTCTTCACATTTATGCTAAACCAAAGATAAATCATAAAATCATAATTGATTTTTTTTAATTTGCAAGGCAATGAAGAAATGAATGTGCATTAATTTTCTTCCATAATTATATACAGAACACAACAGTCTTAAATTTATGTTTCAATCTTAAATGTTGTTTTAGATTTAATATAATCAATCAAGTTAAGTACAACATAATCTTATATTCAGTAGTATTTCCTAAATTTATATTTCCATATCAAATTTCTACCAGTATCTTATAGCAGGTAATTTATATTCCCTGGATTTAATCAAATCTTATATTTGGTCTTATATTTGGTAATTTAAATATATATCCTACCTTAATCAAATCTACAATATAATAATATCTGTAGGATATGGTAGACTTTAATCAAATCTTATATTGATATTACCTGTAGGATATAATCAAATCTACCATATGATATTACCGGTAGGATTCGATAATCTCAGTTTCTTATGTCAGTAGGATATGGTAGACTTTAATCAAATCTCATATTTGGTATGGTAGAAATTTATAGTCATTTAGAGTAGCAATACTAAACATCTTCAACATGAATATTATATTCAGTAGGATTGCTTAAATGGAGTCAATCCAATAAGTTCTGAAAGCAGGCCTATCAATCAAATATTGACCTTTTGCTATCTTCATGCCATTCATTATTCAGTTGGTAATTTTATTCTTGCCATCATAGGCTATTCGTGTTGCTGATTTGGAACGTCAGTCAATTTGCAGCATGTAGCTTCAACATGACAGACCTTTTTTACTAGGTAACAAAACTGATTTTAATTTTGCTCGATCTGACATTTCATATGGCTCACACTTTATGCTTATATATATCATAAACTATCACTTTAGATGGACTATGATACATATTTTCTTATTGATTGGTTAAACATATCCATCCATTATATTTTGGTGGACTGATATGGGATGAACTTCTTGAAAACATGGCATATTTTTATAGTTTGGTTGACTGATATGATGTGTCTATACTTATCTTAACTCTCGGCAACATTTCTATGGTTCAAATTAACATATCTATAATATTGATGTACATGTTTTACGATCATAAATGGATAAAATGTACATAAGGGCCATCGGTTTTAGAGGAGATAATGCAATATAAAGTTTGTTCACTTGTTGAATTTGTTTGGCTTCTTTTCAAATTGGCAGGTTAAATTAAACTGATTAATCACGAAAAATATTGGATAATTGATTTTTGATTGCTAATTATGTGCGATATATGGTAAATACTAAGAGAACCAGATGATTATGTCCATTTCAACAGTACTTGTTTGTGTAGGTAAAGCTGGAGGATTCATTGCTTCAACCCCAGATTTCCGGTAGCTGCTCGTATCTGCTTCATGTAGGCCATGCTTGCATTTTACTCTTTTACATAATTACTTGACTATCTATAAATTTGCATGCCAATTATTCCCTTTACTTTTCTCTATACGTACATAAATATTGCTTTGATATATGGAAGATTGCTAGCTAAAATTGCTAATAAAAGGTATGTTTTTATGCTTTTAAATAAGAGTTTGCTATCATGGAGTATATTTTATTATATATGATATGAATCCCATCTTGGTTTAATCGAGTAAATATATATATTCAGTTAGGATGTACGGGAATACAATATCCGCGCAAATGAGATGTTGTTGGAATTTTATGAAATTCATTATAAAAATAACTAATTTTATAGAAATTTAACCAAGTTGAATTTTTATAAAAATTAACAAAGTTTACAAAAATTGACTAATTTTTACAAAAATAACCATGTTAAGCAAGTTTATAAAAATTAAACACGCTTATAAAATTTAACACATTTATAAAATTTAAATATATTTATAAAGATTAGCTATGTTTTACAAATTTTTAACTAAGTTAACTAAGTTTTATAATGAAATAACTACTTTTATAAAAAAATAATTAAGTTTTATAACAATTTAACTAAGTCAACCAAGTTTAATAAAAATTAAATAATTTTCTCAATATTAACTGAGCTTTATAAAACTTAGTAATTTATAAAAATAACTATGTTTTATAAAAATTTAACTAAGTAAAAAGTATTATAAATATTAAATAAATTTCTAAATATTATCAAAATTTTATAAAATTTAAATAAGTTTATAAAAATCAACAAATTTTAACAAAGTTTAATCAAGTTCACTAAGTTTTATAAAAAACAATTAGTTTATAAAAATCAACCGAATTTATAAAACTTTTATATCAAATTAACCAAATTTACAAAAGTTTACTAATTTTTACAAAAATTAACTAATTTTTACAAAAATTAATTATGTTAAGCAAGTTTTATAAAAATTAAATGCATTTATAAAAATTAAACATATTTTAAGAATTAACGATGTTTTACAAACTTTTAACTATGTTAATGTTTTATAAAGAAAAACTAAGTACTATAATAATTAAATTTGACAAAAATTTAACTTTAACCAAGTTTAATAAAAATTGAATTATTTTATAAAAATTAACTAAATTCTATAAAACTTATACAATTTGTAAAAATTAACTATGTTTTACAAAAATTTAACTAAGTTAAAAATTTATAAAAATTAAATAAATTTCTAAATATTATCAAAATTTCATAAAAATTAGATAAATTTATAAAAACCAACTAAGTTTCATAAAAGTTTAACTAAGCTAACTAAGTGTTATAAAAATTACATAAATTTATAAACCTTAACCCAATTTATAAAATTAAACTAATTTTTATAAAACTTAACTAATTTTCACAAACTTACTAAATTTTAAAAATTAAGTAACTACTAAAAATTAAATAAGTTTCAGAAAGTAATTAAGTTTATAAGAATTAATCGAGTTTAAAAAAACTAAGTTTGTCAAAATAACCAAGTTTATAAGAATTAATCAAGTTTTTGAAAAGAAAAAAAACTAAGTTTGTAAAGTAAATAAGTTAATAGAATTTAACTAATTTTTATATGAGTTGACTAAATTTTATAAACATTAGATTAAAGTAAAATTTAACTGTTTCAAAAGTTTATAACATTTAATCTGTACAAAATTTGTAAATGCATAAACATACATTATACTACTCGTAGATTGCCATATTCCGAATAATCGGATTTCAGATTCTGTACATTTTGTGGTCAAATTGTGCATATGGTTTTGTTAGGCATGATATTGTCATGATTGTAAAGAAACATTTATTGTAGAACCTCAACAACTAATTATTGATGTTTATCCATTGTATCTCTGGTGATACGTCTAAGCTAGTCAAACACAATTACTTATTATTAAACTATAGATAATACATTATAAGCTTGGTCTAGTTCTCCAAGATTGTATGCACCTGATGCCTTGTTTCTGTTTTTGTTAGGCGAAAATATATAAATGAATTAAACTAGTTAGTAATTTTCTAATTTAAATGAGTATGATAAAGCTTATAATAAGTATATAATGCACCAAGTTTACTTATTGCCTTTAGTTAATCTTGGATTGCTTACTTATTGCCTTTATAGATAGGGAGATTGTCTCTTTAGAGAGAAAAAATATAAATATTAATGAGAAATTGAAATCGAGTTTGTAATTTGTACAATCATCCATTAATGTCCAGATCTATTTTAACAATTCTAGTTAGAGATGGATATGTTAATAAGAGTCGTCTTTTGCTAACTAAATTTTATGAATTTATATTGGATTTGTTTCCATTTTAGCCAATTAATTAGCTTAGTCAGATAAAAAATGTAACTTTAATTTGGCAATGACATTTATAAGAAAAATTCTTCTATTATTGTATCTCCACTTATAGAAATATTATAATGTCAAATACCATAGGTTTTAATTTTAGAATTTGTTTTATTTTTCTACATAAAATGCAACATTTTGTTTTAATACCAAATAAACTCCATACTATATATAGAATTTTGAGAAAAAGTGTCATCTACAGCCTTTACATGTATATTGCAGTGCATACTTAAACTTTTTGTCTTCAATAGAACTAGAAATATCAAGCTCCATAAAAATATGAAACCTTTTCCTTAATCAATTTTTGTAACTTTATATACAAACTTTGGCATCAAAATGTTTGAATGCTTGTGTGGATTCTTGGAAATATGAAATGGTGTAGAACATAATAGACTATATGCATTAAATTTTGTAGAATGCAATGATACTTGTCATTTACAACAAGAGGAAATGTCTTATAGCCATCTTGTACCAAGTGAAGTATAGTTAAAGAATGTAATAGGAAAAATCTGGCAATTTAGAATGTCTTGAAAATTATGTTTCATGTCTTGAAATTAGGTCTTATGTAATGTTATAGATTGTCTTAAATGGAATGTAATTAATTATTGATAGTTTATTTACAATGAGTTAAATTATGTATGATGGAAGAAATTTTACTTTACAAGTGTGTAGATATCCTTGATGCAAAAAAAAGTAGGACCATGCTGCAACAAGTTATGGATTTGAAGTTACTTTTGATGTCAGAACTACATTTTGGTTTGTATGTTTGTATGTGTTACTATTTTTGGTCACTAGCTGCTATCTTTTCTACATTGTTTATGAAATACTTAGGACGTATTACATATGTTTTGATGTAAGAATATTAATACGTTTATTATTTAATGTTACATGTTGATTATGAGATTGGTGATTAATATAATATGTTGATAATGAATATATGAGATGTATGTGTTGATAGTAATTGTGCTGGCGTATAGAACGGAACCTGCATATGGGGAAATGTTGGGATCTTAGACAGATCCTACACCACAGCATTTGAAAAACGCAGTGAAAAAATTTGACAGCATTTTAAAAACGCTGTGAAAAAATTCAGCATCTTTTAAAACGCTGTGGAAAGTTACAATAGCATTTTGTAAAAGCATAAAAAGTGTTTCTGTCAATGAAAATGCTCTAACAACATATAAAAACGCTACAAAAATAACTCATAGCATACAAAAAATGCTATAAAATATATTTTATAGGAGAAGTCAAATGGTAAGAAAAGTGATCAATTCACGCAATAAAATATATTAATAACATCAGCCAAACCCTGTTAAAACTACTTTTTACAGCGTTTAATTTATTGCTATGGTATATTTCTAACCTATAATGGCATGTTGTTACACATCGTAGTCAAAATCACTATTAAAGGCTTTTATTGTAGTTTTTAAACGCTGTAAAAGGTTCAGTCTGTTGTAGTGCGAAAATGTGATTTGATGTACATAAAGGATAAATGATATATTATTATTTCAATGATTAGAAATGAAACCAGATGTTTAGTTCTAAAGTCTTCATTTGTTAGAATGAAATGGACATTTTGGTGATTTTTGATAGTCTGAGACTTCTGGTTCGTTATAGGACTTGAAGTTAACCGTTTTTGAAACTCTAAAGAAGAGTTTATATAACTCTTGAATTGAGAAGGTAGTAAGTTAAAGCAAGTTTTAAATTCCTTGAACATTAATGTTAAGTAAATCGTTCGATATTAGTAGGCCAACTAATAAACGTCTTTACCTTAAGGGTCTCTAAGGAAGTAGACTCTAGTCCTGAGTTTGGATACCAGCGTTCTGTTTGTCCTTGCAACTTGCCTAACCCGAAGGTAAAGGAGTCCAAAAGGTTGACTCGGTTATAAGACCTACATTTATTTTGGGTCTTCATCTGAATTTTAGAAAGTAGTGAATCTGATGTTTTGTATATACTTTTAGGATGTAGTAGAGTAGTATACGAGTAACACTTGTGTTCTATTGTTATGAAATGTTTTATAAGTAAAGTTATGCCTTTATAAAATGTTTATAAACTTGAGTGATGTAATTATGAAATGCTTCGTAAATTATTTTAGTTTTGAATGAGATATACTATTTGTGTAAACGAATGCGATATTTGTGTAAATGAATGTGATATAAAAAGTAATTGATGTAGTGAGGAACCCAATAGGAATAAAGTATATAAATTGTACGTAGATCATTTTACTCAAATGACTGTTCTTGATCCAAGATTTGAGTACATTGCTTTTACATAACTTACATCGATCTGAACAAGGAATTTTCACTTGAATCTCGATGATGAACAATTGAAACAGATTCTTAATATGATCACAAGGTTTTCTATCATAGTGTATGGCCATATAAGGGAAACAGAGGTTTCTAGTCGGGGAATCTGATCGGAGTTTCACTAGAGAGGTCATGTGATCTATATTAATTTGGAAGTGAAAATTTTGCGATCGAGCAAGTGATTGAATCATATATTACGTACAGATATTCCATGCACATTATATGGGCTTAAGTATTTGTATGTTAAGTTGTGCCAGCTTAGGAGAGTTTAGGGAATGACTTTTCAATTTTCTTTGAGGTAGCTTGAACAACGTCTATGCAATAACCTAAGACTATTGAGCTTAACGTACGCTTAGTAGGTTATTTATCATCCTTGTGCAATGAGAGGTTTTTGAAATTGAGTAAACCGTGAGCTTTGTTTGCTAATAATTTTGAATACTGCTAAGTACTGTGCTTGTTTCTTTTGTTAATTGGCTATGTTGGAATTTGGACGATGAAATGTTTTAAGTGGAGGAGAATGTAACGACTCGAAATTTTAAACACTTCGTATTTAAATATTTGAATCTTGGTTAAATGTGATTAAATGGATTTTATAACCTTGTTGACCCTCTTTTAATTAATAGCTAATGAGGGTAAACTTGTTTTTGAAATATGTTTACAAAAATAAATAGTTCGAAGAAATATCATAATGTGACCGAAAATTGTTTTATTGATAGACGGCTTTTTACTTGATATAAGTTATTCAAACCTTTTGGGATTGCTTAGAATATTAATGTGTAATTAAGTAGCAACTAAAAATATTTTAATGGATTATGGCTAACTTAATCTCTTGGTGATGTCATAAAAGATATTTTAGAGAGGGGTATATTGGGAAGATTTAAGGGTGAAGTAAGAGGAGCATGCTTATGACTATCCATAAGGGGTTTAAAGGGTAGGATGATCTCTTGAATTTAACTTAAACACTTCACATGCTCACAAGGTGGGTTTGCAAAATTAAAACACAGAAAACAAATAGTTTTCATGCCTCTTCTTTCTTCATTTTAAATTCCTAAACAATATCAAATGCGGTCCAAACTCCACCAAGATTTGGAAAAGGGTAACACCCCATATTTTTATAACATTATTTAGAATAATTAATTGGGTAAATTAAATAAATAATGTGGAGATTAATAAGTTGATAATTGATTAGCTAAGGGTAGCCGTGCCATGTTAATGTGCAAACTAAAATTAAATAACCTAAGCTAATGTGTTAGGATATGAGAAGGGCAATATGGGAAATAGGTGGAGCTTATACCCTGAACCCTTAGGAGATAGAATGCTCACGTTCTTTTCATTTTATCAAACTAAAAAAAATACTAAGGCCGACCACCATTTTTATTCTCAAGAAGAAGATTAAAGCTAGGATCCAAGAGAAGGGAAACAATCAACTAAATCAACATCAAATCTCACATCTATAATCTCAAAGCTAAGGTGAATAATTACTACATCCCAATTTCTTTTAGTTTTTGGTTTTAAGATTGGACCCAAAATGATTTTGCAAGTATATGCAATGTTTTGATGATTAAAGTTTTATATATATATATATATATATATATGTTGTTGATGGATTATATATGTTCATGTTAGTTTTTATGATATGTTTGAGATGAAAACCCTATTTAATGACATCCAATACCTTGAAAATTTAAATATAGGTCAGAAATGATATTGTAGAGATGGGTTTTGATTTTCATAATTTTCTGAATTAATATGGATTTTATAGTAATTTTCTAGTGAAGGAAATTGTTTATTGGGTTATAAATTATTTTCGGCTAAATTAATAATTATTTGGGGTTGAAATTTTTATATGTTAGGAAATATATTAAAATAGATTTTCTAGGATTTTTCCAGATTTTTTCTAAGTGTTTTGATGAATATAATAAAATTATTTAAGGTATGGGACTTAAATGTTTTATATATTTAATTAAGGAGAAGGGGCATTTTGTAAAATAAAATGATTATTTAATTTTAAAAATAGTGGCAGCACATTTCTTAAAAGTAATCATTAACCAATGAGAATTTGACAAACTAAGGCAGGTTAGTTGAAAAGATTTCCTTTTTAAGTTAAAAAAAAGAAATCACATTTTTTACATGTTTCATTCTTTACGGCAATAAACCTTCCAACCCAGACCTTCCGACAAGGTCGAGAGGTTCAAAGCTTTTGACAAGGTCAAACTAATGCATATGATATCAAGCTACTTGGTATGTAATGAATTGGACAGAGTCGAAGGGTTAAGTCGAAAGGTTGATCGCCAAAGACGTTGGGGTATGATTGTTTTATAAACCAAAAGCTTTCACCTTCTTTGCTTTCGAATAAAAGATTTCGACTTGGTTGCTTTCGATCAGGTCAAATGTTTTAAGTAAAGGTTTTAAACCTTTCGATATAGTCGAAAGGTTACTGCTGTTTTAATACTATTCTGTTTTGAAACCTTCCGACACAGTCGGAAGGGTTACTGCCGCTTTATATAAATGTTTTGTTTTGAACCTTTCAACAAAGACGAAAGGTTTACTTGTTTTAAAAACTAGCCACTTCTCCATGCTTTCGAAAGGAAGCTTTCGACGTAGGTGATTTACGCTTGTTTTATAAATTAAAGTATAACGTGTACCCCAAAGCTTTCGAAAGAGTTGTTTTAAAGGATATGCTTAAAGCTTTCAAGGAAGAGCTTTCGACTTAGTTGAAAGGTTGCTTCCAACAGAGTCGAAAGGTTTTAACAGAAGGTTTCCACTTGTTTTAAATTGAACCCAGTAAGTTTTCGAAAGGTTTAGTTCAATGGTTTTGAAAGGTTTATTGAATGGTTTCAAAAGGTTTTGGTTGAATGATTTCAAAAGGTTTAGTTCAAAGGTTTTGAAAGGTTAATTGAATGATTTCAAAAGGTTTATAAAGGAAGGTTTTCCAAAGGTTTTCTAAGGCAATGTTTTTAAGTGATTTTAAAGAAGCATGTCCAAAGTTTTATAGCTTTCGAAAGGTTTGCTTTTCAATGGTTACGAAAGTTTTAATGTTTTGAAAGAGATGATTTCAAAAGTTTAGAAAGAGGTTCTTTCAAATGGTTAAATGTTTTCATCAACTAAACTTTGAGTAAGGAATATATATATATATATATGACATGGTGATATGATTTTGAGTAAAGTATAAAGATTATATACTTTTCCTTATTTAAGTTTGATTTAAGGTTTTAAATCATTTTGAAAATGTTTTCAAGGAAAAATATGGGAGGGATCCTTAAGTGAAAATGACTCAGATATTAGAAAACCAGATGAGACTAGTATGGGGTCGTGCCTTATACATTAGCTAATAGGCCCAGCTAATTGTTGCCCAAAATTCCAGTGTGTAGAGCTTTATCACAGATAGACTAAAATTATGGTTACACACCGAAAGGAATATATGTTTGTATACAGATAGGTTATTGATGAGCTCGAAAAACCCTTAGGATCGGGAAGACCTGGGAGATGATTAAGTTAGGGACAAACCATCCAGAAGTGAAGTATTTAACAAATAGTTAAGGATAGACCGTTCAGATGAGAAATGTTTAACAGGTAGTTAAGGATAGATAATCCAGAAGAAGAATATCTAACAGGTGTTAGGTTAATTTTTATTATATTGTCTGGTAGGCCCGAGTCATCAAAAGGTTAAAAGTTATCTAAACAAAACTTGTGTTTTTGAATAGATAGTTCATTATTACCTGATATTATGTATGCTTACATAATGATTACTTTACAGTATTTAACCATTTTGGATGAAGGAGCACAGTATTAATAGTGAGGGGAAACTTGTTCCACTAAGCGGCGCGGTCTTAGTTAACATAATTATTCCGGGATGTACAATATTATTCACACCAGACTTTATGTCTGACTCGAAGTTTATGCTTTCCCCTTAAACTCTCGGGTGCTCAATATTGATTCGAGTAGGCTGAGGGTTTAAGGTTCTTTTTTAGGTTTTAGAATGTTGACGAATAAGCTACCAAAGGATATCTACTTAGGATTTGCGGTTCTTGTTATGTTTTGATGGATTTTCCACTATGTTGTTTGCATTAGGTCTATTATGACCATCTGACTCTGATCAACCAAGGGGGTATCTTCATATACCACTCTTGGCGTAATTTGTAATAATTATATTTGATCTGTGCTTGGGAACGATTTGGGATTATGTGTAGTGAATGTGAAACAATTTGATTTTGAAATGTAATGAAGTCAATGTGGTTTTGAAATCTATGTGTTTCATATTCAAGTGCTTTTAATATTATTGATACCTTTAACATAGCCGTATTTAGTCACCGAAAGCTAATACTATAGATGACTGCAGCATCTGTAGCGCTTAGTTTTAGGCCTCTAGATAGGGGATGTTACAAAAAGGCCGTAAGACAACATGGCAACAAAGAATATCAACTCAAATGTTGAAGGAAGGAGGCAAAATGGGGGAACAAGTGGTGGTCATGAGCAAAACAAAGTGATGAGAAGGATGGCTGAGAGCTATTTTGAAGCAAATGTTGGATTGGTAGGAATTGCTCATGTGTTCTTCTATGCTTGTGCATATGGTTAGCAAGGTTTTGGGGTGAGTTTACTCACCATTGAACTATATATATATATATATATATATCTGTGTGTGTGTGTGTTTGTTTGTTATGTGAATATAAAGTTAAAGTAAAGAACCAATGCTAGATGTCACTTTTGGACCCCCACTTGCATTAGAAAACAAGTGACAACTTTATACATAATATATTCACTTCTATTACACACTTACAACATGTATCATGGCCTAGACTTTGTTTTTACATGTTTGGTGAGTTTGTATGTGATGGGGATGTATGTGTGAAGTTGTTTGTAGCGAAAGAGTCGCTATAAGTGTACTTTGAAATCTCTTATGTGTAAGTTGTTTAAAATGGTTATATGTAAATATATTATTGAAATAATATATGTTGGTTGTGCTCTACACTTATAGTACTATATAGGACAACGAGGAAAAGATATGGAAAAGTATAAAAAAGGTTGAACAAAGTTGCAATAGTTATAGAAAAAAGCTCCTATATGAGCACTTGTAATAGGCCTTTATTTAGGAATTTGAATATGGTCATCCTTAGGTGTTTCTTTGTTGTTTTATTAATTAATATATGCATACTATTACTATAAAATATTAGATTTTAAATCATTTTAAAGCTGGTTGAGCGAAGTTGCAAAAGTTAGTAGCAAAAAGGTCGTTATATGAGCACTTTGTAAATTGCTTGTTTTTGGGAATTTGAATATGATTATGGAAGATATCCTTGGTGGCATCTTTGCAAGGATTTTAAGTACTATAAGTATAGTACTTACTATGTAAATTTTAGATCTTATATCATTTATTTGAGTGGAGAAAACCAATCACAAATTTCATGCTTTTTCTAACGTCTCCCTGTCATGTATCTTTTACAGCACTTATAAATGCTATCTCTTACCTACAACAGCATTTTTGGCCCCATTTTACTGCACTGTTATAGTGTTGTTTTAAGTATTTTGGTCATTTAAAATCAGTTTAAATGATATTTATATAAAGTGATTTTATGAAACCTTTTACAGGAGTTTAATAACATGTATTAGAGTACTATAAAAGTGGTTTGAAGTTTAAATTTAATTTTTATAATTATTTATGAGTTTTTAAGGTAAAGAGCTTTATATGTATATAACATACTTTTTATGATTTTTGTTAAATTCTAAATTAATTATTTGTACGTAATATTTTATATGGACATTTAAAGTGTATTTATATGTATTTAAAAAGGTATTTTTACATAAAGTATTTTATAAAAGGTGGTTTTGTTTATAGCCAGTGACAACTTTATATGTAATATATTCACTTCTATTACCCTCTACTACATGTATCGTGACTTAGACATTGTGTTATGTGTTTGGTGTGATTATGTGTTGATGTGAAAGTGTGTGTGAACTTGTTTATCACGAAAAAGTCGTTATAAATGCTCTTCAAAAACCCATGTGTGTAACTTGTTTAAAATGGTTATATGTAAATATATTATAAAAAATATATTGCTTATGCTTTACACTTATAGTAGTGTATAGGACAATGAGGAAAAGTATTGAGAAAGTATAGAAAAGGTTGAACAAAGTTGCAAAAGTTATAGCGAAAAGGTCGCCATATGAGCACTTGTAAAAGGCCTTGTTGGGAAGTTTTAATATGATTTTGAAAGATATCATTATAGGTTTCTTTGCTATTTATTAAGTAATTTATGTCTACTGTTTATTGTAAAAAAAATTAGAGTTCAAATCATTTTAAAACTGGTTGAACGAAGTTGTAAAAGTTAGTGCAAAAAGGTCGCTATGTGAGCACTTTGTAAATCGCTTGTTTTTGGGAATTTTTAATATGATTTTGGAAGATATCTTTAGGGTTTTCTTTGCATTGCCTTTAAGTACTCTTAGTATAGTACTTACTCTAAAAATTTCAGGTCTTAGATTATTTATTTGATTGGAGAAAACTGGTCACAAATTTCATGCTTTTTCTAAATGCACTCAGTATCTTTTACAGCACTTATAAATGTCATTTTTGACCTATAACGGCATTTCTGGACCCTTTTTACAGCACTATTATCATGTTGTTTTAAGCTATTTTATTCGTTTAAAATGAGTTTAAATGATATCTAAATAAAATGTTTTTCAAAATCTTTTTGGAGGTGTTTAATGACATGTATTATAGTATTTTAAAAGTAGTTTAAAGTTTAAATATATTTATAATAATTACACATGAATTTTTAAAGCCAAGAGTTTTATATATATAACATGCTTTTTTTATGATTTTGTTAAATTCTAAATTAGTTACTTTTAAATTATATTTTATATGGATATTTAGAAAGTATTTACATATATTTTAAAAGTATATACAAGTTTGGAAAAGTAAGTTAAATATTTTATAAAAGGCGGTATGGTTAAAACAATTAGTTATAACAAATGGTTTTGAGAATTTATTAAAAAGTACATTACCTTATTAAATAAGTTTAGATATACTTAGGTATTTAAAATGATTATTTTAAAGCTAATGTCAAATATAAAATGGTTTAGTTTTATTGTAACAACCCGGGAATTAGCTTCAATATATAATCGACATTTAACGATTTAAGTGATGATGAATTGCTATTGGAATTTAAATCAATTTGAAATTGTTTTATAAAAATGTTGACCGGGCTTTACAATTTGAATCTTGGCCCATGTTTCTTGGCTTTGCCGAGATGATATCAGGGGCAAACCCGATCCCCTCTCTTTCATTCTTCCATTTTCAAAAACCCTAGACGAAAGAAAAGAAAACAATGGCGGCTCCGTCTCGTTCTTTCGTTCGTTCCCCTCTGAAGCTTAGGACTTCTCAGATTCGAAGGCGCCGACCACAAGAAGATCGATCGTATGAGGTTGCTGCTCCATCGATTGTTCATCTTTTCGAGTTGCAACCACGGCCGCTCCTATTTGGTCAGATTCATAAACGAGGTGAGTGATTCCTCACTCACATCTGTTCATCCTCGATTAATTAGTGAATTCCGCTGCTTGATTTTGGATTCCACTGTTTCGAATTCTTTGGCATTCGATTTGACTTTATTTGGCTTTCGACCCTATTTTGAAACTCACTGTTTGATTATTTCGAAATTGTGGACTTCGAATCATTTTCTTATGACCTGGTTTAAACTTGTACGTTTTGCTGTTTCGACTTTGGGTTTCTGCAGTCGAATTTGGGTTCGACTCGGTTCAGTTTCGTTGGGCATTGGGGTTTGATCGAATTCCGATTTGATTCGTTATATGATTGGAACGATGATTTCATTTGACTTTGGCTTTGTAAAAACTGTTAACTTGAAATTGCGCTTCCTATATATGTGTATACATATGCATATACATATGTATATATTTATGTGGTGATTGCATTGTTGTTTCTCTGTTTTACCAGTTATGGTTTGATTCTTTGTTTAAATGGTAGCTTTTGCTTCGAGTATTTGTATACTCCTGCAGCCTTATACATGCATTTAATGATACATGTTATATCTGGTATAGATGTGAGGCTGCTTAGCCCATTTCTCGGACCTTGTATTTGTTTAGACTGCACACTTTGTTTTATGTAATTTGGATACCTCTTTGATGTCGAGGTTGCTGTACTATTTCCATTCTACTGCTGCATTGAGTTGTTTTCGTGATTTTTTCTCGACTGTGAACTTTCTGATATTTTGTTGAATTCGCTTTTGACTTCGGTCTTGTTTTTCGGGTCGCCATGGCTCGTTTGCTGTTGACCTTTGCTTGGTGACAGTATTATGCTCGGCCATTCGATCTTCGTATGGGTGTTCGAGATGGTTACTTACCTTTTTCGAATTGTATGAAATTTTGTGATACTTGGTTTCTGACTTGGGTGCTTTTGAGACATTTGATTTAAGTTACATTCTATGTGACTGCGGCATTACCTTAATTTCGACTCTGGACATCTCTCCATTCATTGTACTTTATCTCTGCGTTCACTTCTGTCTTATTGAGTTACCCTATTTGGTTGCATATACATTGCAGTTGCATCTTGATAATTGTATTAATTGGATTTTGCTGGTTTCTGATTATCACATTTACTGCAGGTAGTCTGCATTCATTTGAGTTGCACTGTTTGAATTTGTTTCATGTTGGTTCGTATATATTGCACCACATCAGTATTGTATAGTTGGCATGTTCATGTAGCATATATCACTCTGCATTTCTCGGGTTTCTTCAATTGTGGAACTGTTTTGTCACCATAGTAGTTGCACTTGAAATTGGTTCCAGTTTCATTGACAATCATGTTGGGTAGCTTCACTTGTTTTGTGCATTACTGAATGCCTGTTGTGGCTTTGATAGTTCCTGTTGCATTTGTTGTTGTCCAGTCTTTGATCACTTGAACTCATTTCCATGTTGTACCCCTGTTCATTTTGTTCATGTGCAGTTTGTATGTACATTCATTTTGTACCATTAGGTTTGCATTCATGTTGATCTTTACTGTGACGTGTTGCCACTGTTTATATATATCTCAGGCCTCGACTTGGTTATACACTGCATATTCATGTGTCGGTGTTGCTTGCATCTGTTCATCCCTGTCGTACTTGTTGTCATGGTGGCTGTATCTGTTTGAATGTGCAGTCCCCCCTGAGCCATGTTGTCTGGTCTTTACTTTTGCCAGTTGCATTTGGGTGCGGTTTTACTCTTGCAGTTCTCTGGTCTTTTAGTCGAGTTGGTTTGCATTATCGTAGTGGCGAGGCAGTACTCGCGTGCGTGTACTTGCAGCCCTATCAGATTTGACAGTTTTAAATTGATGTTTCGAATTGTTTTGTGTTCAATTCAATATTTTGAGTTGTATTCTGATTTGATGATTTGAATCTGCTGATTTGTTATTTAACACTGCTTAGTGTTATATATACCGTTATCTGATTCTCTTATAGAAGAGTGGGATATATGAGATTTCTGTGACTGTCGTCTATTTGATATTGATTATTATTGATTCTGTGCATTAATAACTGAGTTTGAATTAGACTGACCCGTGTATTATTTTCTTTTGAATTTAATACTCGGGTCAGACCCGAGTTATTTCAGGTTGTAGATTTCCTTCTTTGAGTTGCTGTTCAGGCTTTGAAGACTTTTCACATCTTTTGAAGTTGTCTTTGTCATTTTGTAGAAGTCGTGTCATTGTATAGGATGATATGTATTCATGTATATTAGTTGATAATGTACTTGTATATATAACTTCCAGAGTCGACAGTTGTAGTTGTATCATATGTATTGTGTCAACTATATTGTAACTGACATCAGTTATATATATATATATATATATATATATATATATATATATGAGATTTGGTTATTTGTGTTCCGCATTCTTTGTGTATCTGTGTTATTATTATATCTAATGTCCTAAACTATCATGAACCGTCGTAGTTCGTTTTGTACTAAAAATTGGGTATGTCGATGGGAGTAGATAAATAGGAGATGAAAAATAAAAAGTATATACCACTCCTATCGAGGTAACCAATATTAGTGTAAGGCCAACTATGGATGGTCGCTCCTATCCAGCCTTATTCTTCATAATAATAGACAGTATTTCTTTTAATACTCTTTGTTATTATGAGCATAGAGGTGGGGCGTCACAGTTGGTATCAGAGCTTGGGGTTTATGGACATAATATAAAACATAACTTGGATGGAACATATGTTACAACTATCGGTCGATGTTTTATTTGTGATTTGAGTCAAAACTAAAGTTTTGAAATTTTGATGAAATTTTTAAATATCTTTATTTAAAAAATAAATAAAAGTGAAACTGTGTTTTGTTGATTTGATTAAATTGTGTTCTGTTTATCAGAGTGCGCAGCGGAAACAGTGAAACTGTCTTCGCTGAATACAACTGATAATCTTTTTGATTAAAAAAAATCAAAATACGAAATTGATATGAGTTTCATTAGTTGTTTACATAGCTGTAATTATTTTGTTTCTTTGAGAACTTCGAATCCAAATTGAGGATTCGAAGAAATTACAGTTATGTGATTTTTGTTGAAATTTTCGCTGGCTTCCTTTTGTATTAATCATCTATTGATTAGATTTTGCTATTTTGAATTGTCTTCATCGAAGATACATTCGAATGATTTCTTTATTTATATTGTAATATGCGTGCAAATATAAATTGCACGTTACTGCATTTATTTTACGTTGAACCGATGCTTGGTTATGAAACGTATTTTGTTACCGTTATTTTTATAACGGGATTTTTACATCGATGCTAAATTTTGAGGCACGGTGTTTTGTTGACACTTTGATGAATGAAAATTCACTGATGTCACATTTTGATGTGAATTATTTTGATGAGATTTTGACATTTAAAAATTACTGTCGCTTTGACTTCAGTAACAGTCAAATTTTTAAAAATGGGTTTTCAAGCGGTCATTCCGCAATGCTGATTTTGAGATTCGTTTTACGATGTTTTGAGAAGCGCAAATTTCTTTTCGAAATTGCTAGTAATATTGCTGCTTTAATCACGTGATTGGAAAATTGTTTTAAAATGAAAATTGTTTTCAGAAATTTAACAGTTTACGCTTTCAAAAGAATGAGGAAGCGATTTAAACGTTTCAGCAAAATCAAGGATTATGACCCCTTTCTTTTACTGATTCGCTTAACTCCGGACTTGTTCAGTTGAGAATGTGAATTGTTATTTGTATAAAATAAATAAAATTGTTTTCAGAAATTTAACAGTTTACGCTTTCAAAAGAATGAGGAAGCGATTTAAACGTTTCAGCAAAATCGAGGACTATGACCCCTTTCTTTTACTGATTCGCTTAATTCCGGACTTGTCCATTTGAGAATGTAAAGTGTATTTTTACAAAATACACAATTTTGCACTTTCAAGGAAACGATGAAGAGAATCAAACGATTTAGTAAAACACGTGGTATGAGACATGTGTGTTTGCTATTTCGGTTAATTCCGGACTCGTTAATTGAAATATTTGATGATTTCGTGTGCGTTCGAGCCACTTTGTTGGACCTTCGGGTCATTTGTTGGACCTCCGGGTCAATACAAGTACTAGACCTTCGGGTCATTTGTTGGACCTTCGGGTCATTTGTTGGGCGCCAAAATTATGTTGAGTACTTGGTAGGCTTCGGCCATTTGTTGATGCACGTGCGGCGAATTAAAAACTCGCCATCTGATGGGATTGATCCAAGATTTTATGTTGATTTTCTAGTCTTCTTAATTGATTTCTAGATATTTGTTGTTTCTAATTATCTACAGGTAATTAGATATCTGATGTTATGAGATTTAATTATCGTATCGGTAATTAAATATTTGTTGATATGATTCTGATTATCGTTTTTGATAATCGAATATTTGTTGTTTCTAATTATCGCTTGTGATAATTAGATATTTGTTGATTCTGATTATCGTTTTTGATAATCGGATATTTGTTGTTTCTAATTATCGCTTGTGATAATTAGATATTTGTTGATTCTGATTATCGTTTTTGATAATCGGATATTTGTTGTTTCTAATTATCGCTTGTGATAATTAGATATTTGTTGATTCTGATTATCGTTTTGATAATCGGATATTTGTTGTTTCTAATTATCGCTTGTGATAATTAGATATTTGTTGATTCTGATTATCGTTTTTGATAATCGGATATTTGTTGTTTCTAATTATCGCTTGTGATAATTAGATATTTGTTGATTCTGATTATCGTTTTTGATAATCGGATATTTGTTGTTTCTAATTATCGCTTGTGATAATTAGATATTTGTTGATTCTGATTATCGTTTTTGATAATCGGATATTTGTTGTTTCTAATTATCGCTTGTGATAATTAGATATTTGTTGGTTCTGATTATCGTTTTTGATAATCGAATATTTATTGAATTTGAAATTTGATTATCGTTTGTGATAATCGAATATTTGTTGAATTTGAAATTTGGTTATCGTTTGTGATAACCGAATATTTGTTGAATTTGAAATTTGATTATCGTTTGTGATAATCGAATATTTGTTGAATTTGAAATTTGATTATCGTTTTTGATAATCGAATATTTGTTGAATTTGAAATTTGGTTATCGTTTGTGATAACCGAATATTTGTTGAATTTGAAATTTGATTATCGTTTGTGATAATCGAATATTTGTTGAATTTGAAATTTGATTATCGTTTTTGATAATCGGATATTTGTTGTTTCTAATTATCGCTTGTGATAATTAGATATTTGTTGGTTCTGATTATCGTTTTTGATAATCGAATATTTGTTGAATTTGAAATTTGATTATAGTTTGTGATAATCGAATATTTGTTGAATTTGAAATTTGATTATCATTTGTGATAACCGAATATTTGTTGAATTTGAAATTTGATTATCGTTTGTGATAATCGAATATTTGTTGAATTTGAAATTTGATTATCGTTTGTGATAATCGAATATTTGTTGAATTTGAAATTTGATTATCGTTTTTGATAATCGAATATTTGTTGAATTTGAAATTTGATTATCGTTTGTGATAACCGAATATTTGTTGAATTTGAAATTTGATTATCGTTTGTGATAATCGAATATTTGTTGAATTTGAAATTTGATTATCGTTTTTGATAATCGAATATTTGTTGAATTTGAAATTTGATTATCGTTTGTGATAACCGAATATTTGTTGAATTTGAAATTTGATTATCGTTTGTGATAATCGAATATTTGTTGAATTTGATTATCGTTTTTGATAATCGAATATTTGTTGAATTTGAAATTTGGTTATCGTTTGTGATAACCGAATATTTGTTGAATTTGAAATTTGATTATCGTTTTTGATAATCGAATATTTGTTGAATTTGAAATTTGATTATCGTTTTTGATAATCGAATATTTGTTGAATTTGAAATTTGATTATCATTTTTGATAATCGAATATTTGTTGAATTTAGAATTTGATTATCGTTTTTGATAATCGAATATTTGTTGAATTTGAAATTTGATTATCGTTTTTGATAATCGAATATTTGCTGATTTGAGATTTGATTATCGTTTTTGATAATCGAATATTTGTGTCGTTTTTGATAATCGAATATTTATGTTGTTTTTGATAATTGAATATTTGTTGATTTGTTTTCTGACTGTCGTTTGGATAATTAGATGTTTGATGATTTTATTGATATGAGATTTTCTAGTCTCCAATTGTTTCTAGAGTATGCTGATTTTATGGAATCGCTGTCTCTATCTATTTCCGTGAATAATTAGAGTTTGTTGATTATGGAATTTGTGCTTTCTAGTTAATTGTTGGATAACTAGATATTTGTAGTTTGCGATTTATGATTTGTGTTTCATAATTATCTTTGTTGATAATTAGGTTTTGTTGTTTTCTAATTATCGTATTGACAATTAGATATTGCTGTTTTATGATTTTTGTATTTTAATTATCTTGTTGATAATTGAATATTGCTGATAAATTGTGTTTATCCAGTTTCGCTGCTTTCTGACTATCTATTGATAGTTAGATTTTTTTGAAAATTTGTGAATTTCTATTATGAAATTAAAAGAGTTCTTTGATGTTTGAATTCTCTACTTTTATTTTTCTAGCTTAACCAGTTTATGTTAGAAAATTTATTGTTAATAACGACCTTCATTATGAAAATTGCGGGGACACAATTTCTATAAGGAGGGGAGTCTGTAACAACCCGGGAATTAGCTTCAATATATAATCGTCATTTAACGATTTAAGTGATGATGAATTGCTATTGGAATTTAAATCAATTTGAAATTGTTTTATAAAAATGTTGACCGGGCTTTACAATTTGAATCTTGGCCCATGTTTCTTGGCTTTGCCGAGATGATATCAGGGGCAAACCCGATCCCCTCTCTTTCATTCTTCCATTTTCAAAAACCCTAGACGAAAGAAAAGAAAACAATGGCGGCTCCGTCTCGTTCTTTCGTTCGTTCCCCTCTGAAGCTTAGGACTTCTCAGATTCGAAGGCGCCGACCACAAGAAGATCGATCGTATGAGGTTGCTGCTCCATCGATTGTTCGTCTTTTCGAGTTGCAACCACGGCCGCTCCTATTTGGTCAGATTCGTAAATGAGGTGAGTGATTCCTCACTCACATCTGTTCATCCTCGATTAATGAGTGAATTCCGCTACTTGATTTTGGATACCACTGTTTCGAATTCTTTGGCATTCGATTTGACTTTATTTGGCCTTCGACCCTATTTTGAAACTCACTGTTTGATTATTTCGAAATTGTGGACTTCGAATCAGTTTCTTATGACCTGGTTTAAACTTGTACGTTTTGCTGTTTCGACTTTGGGTTTCTACAGTCGAATTTGGGTTCGACTCGGTTCAGTTTCGTTGGGCATTGGGGTTTGATCGAATTCCGATTTGATTCGTTATATGATTGGAACGATGATTTCATTTGACTTTGGCTTTGTAAAAACTGTTAACTTGAAATTGTGCTTCCTATATATGTGTATACATATGCATATACATATGTATATATTTATGTGGTGATTGCATTGTTGTTTCTCTGTTTTACCAGTTATGGTTTGATTCTTTGTTTAAATGGTAGCTTTTGCTTCGAGTATTTGTATACTCCTGCAGCCTTGTACATGCATTTACTGATACATGTTATATCTGGTATAGATGTGAGGCTGCTTAGCCCATTTCCCGGACCTTGTATTTGTTTAGACTTCACACTTTGTTTTATGTAATTTGGATACCTCTTTGATGTCGAGGTTGCTGTACTATTTCCATTCTACTGCTGCATTGAGTTGTTTTCGTGATTTTTTCTCGACTGTGAACTTTCTGATATTTTGTTGAATTCGCTTTTGACTTCGGTCTTGTTTTTCGGGTCGCCATGGCTCGTTTGCTGTTGACCTTTGCTTGGTGACAGTATTATGCTCGGCCATTCGATCTTCGTATGGGTGTTCGAGATGGTTACTTACCTTTTTCGAATTGTATGAAATTTTGTGATACTTGGTTTCTGACTTGGGTGATTTTGAGACATTTGATTTAAGTTACATTCTATGTGACTGCGGCATTACCTTAATTTCGACTCTGGACATCTCTCCATTCATTGTACTTTATCTCTGCGTTCACTTCTGTCTTATTGAGTTAATTACCCTATTTGGTTGCATATACATTGCAGTTGCATCTTGATAATTGTATTAATTGGATTTTGCTGGTTTCTGATTATCACATTTACTGCAGGTAGTCTGCATTCATTTGAGTTGCACTGTTTGAATTTGTTTCATGTTGGTTCGTATATATTGCACCACATCAGTATTGTATAGTTGGCATGTTCATGTAGCATATATCACTCTGCATTTCTCGGGTTTCTTCAATTGTGAAACTGTTTTGTCACCATAGTAGTTGCACTTGAGATTGGTTCCAGTTTCATTGACAATCATGTTGGGTAGATTCACTTGTTTTGTGCGTTACTGAATGCCTGTCGTGGCTTTGATAGTTCCTGTTGTATTTGTTGTTGTCCAGTCTTTGATCACTTGAACTCATTTCCATGTTGTACCTCTGTTCATTTTGTTCATGTGCAGTTTGTATGTACATTCATTTTGTACCATTAGGTTTGCATTCATGTTGATCTTTACTGTGACGTGTTGCCACTGTTTATATATCTCAGGCCTCGACTTGGTTATACACTGCATATTCATGTGTCAGTGTTGCTTGCATCTGTTCATCCCTGTCGTACTTGTTGTCATGGTGGCTGTATCTGTTTGAATGTGCAGTCCCCCCTGAGCCATGTTGTCTGGTCTTTACTTTTGCCAGTTGCATTTGGGTGCGGTTTTACTCTTGCAGTTCTCTGGTCTTTTAGTCGAGTTGGTTTGCATTATCGTAGTGGCGAGGCAGTACACGCGTGCGTGTACTGCAGCCCTATCAGATTTGACAGTTTTAAATTGATGTTTCGAATTGTTTTGTGTTCAATTCAATATTTTGAGTTGTATTCTGATTTGATGATTTGAATCTGCTGATTTGTTATTTAACACTGCTTAGTGTTATATCTACCGTTATCCGATTCTCTTATAGAAGAGTGGGATATACGAGATTTCTGTGACTGTCGTCTATTTGATATTGATTATTATTGCTTCTGTGCATTAATAACTGAGTTTGAATTAGACTGACCCATGTATTATTTTCTTTTGAATTTAATACTCGGGTCAGACCCGAGTTATTTCAGGTTGTAGATTTCCTTCTTTGAGTTGATGTTCAGGCTTTGAAGACTTTTCACATCTTTTGAAGTTGTCTTTGTCATTTTGTAGAAGTCGTGTCATTGTATAGGATGATATGTATTCATGTATATTAGTTGATAATGTACTTGTATATATAACTTCCAGAGTCGATAGTTGTAGTTGTATCATATGTATTGTGTCAACTATATTGTAACTGACATCAGTTATATATATATATATGAGATTTGGTTATTTGTGTTCCGCATTCTTTATGTATCTGTGTTATTATTATATCTAATGTCCTAAACTATTATGAACCGTCGTAGTTCGTTTTGTACTAAAAATTGGGTATGTCGATGGGAGTAGATAAATAGGAGATGAAAAATAAAAAGTATATACCACTCCTATCGAGGTAACCAATATTAGTGTAAGGCCAACTACGGATGGTCGCTCCTATCCAGCCTTATTCTTCGTAATAATAGACAGTATTTCTTTTAATACTCTTTGTTATTATGAGAATAGAGGTGGGGCATCACATTTATAGTAAACAATGTTTTAGTAAAACCCATTTGAATATACTTTTTAGCATAAGTTAATCTTTAATAAGAATGATTTAAAGATAATGATAAGTGTGAAATGTTTTGGGTTCATAGTGACAATGTTTAATTAACATTTGTTTTAAATTCTATTGATTATATTTCAAAGTGGAAAATCTTGTTAACTGATTTGTGAATATTATTATACCTTTGAGATAAGTATATGAATGTATTTTGAAGCATTTAAAAGAGTACAAATGAATACTGGAATAGTAGTATACCTGTATATATCTTTTGTAAAGGTATTTTAAATAAATAAATACACACGCACGCATACGCAAGTAGAAAGGGGAAGTGAATAAAAGCATCGTGGATTTACATAGTTTGAGATCCCCTTGGGAGGACTCATTCATATGAAACATCTCTTGATTTAAGAATGTATATTCAAGATCCCCCAAGGTGGACTTCTATATATCATTCGCTTACTTTTTAGGAAGTATTTTCGATAAAAGAAGTTTTAATTAATAAAATAATTAATTATAAAAGGGGATTAGAAGTAGCTTATGTGACTTAATCGTACTTTGTGTGTTAACTTGTCTACGAAAAGTATTTAATCATGTACTTAGCACTAAAAGCCGACAAAGTAGGCTTATTCTATCTGTAAGAGTTAAGAATGATGTTCGAGTAGGGCTTGGAATTAAATAGCGCTCTAACCTACCGTCTTCACTCTAGGTCGAGGAATAATGTAAGTTGAGAAGGTCAGAAATGTGATAAAAGTATGAGGCTTGGTTTCCATATGCGATCGTTTTCATTGCTATCTGAATTCGACCAAAATTAACATAGGAAATATCTAAAAGGAAGACGAGAATTATACAATACAATTATCCTCTCCGTGATGTTATACCCTACGTATAAACTCTTCTTGCTCTTCTAGGATAAGAGATAAGGAAATCCGTCCAGATAGGAGATGACCTCCACCCTTATGCGTTCTTTGTTTATTTCTCTATTTGTTTCTAAAAGAACCAAGTTAAGTTAAATAGAATTTATCGATTGGTTTCAAAGAGTACGGTAATCTAGAGAGTGTGCTTATATGAGATGACTCGAAACCGTAACCGTTTCAAAACCGATATGCATGTTAGATGTTTTGGAAGCAGTTATGACTTCACCACCGGAAATGATAGAAACCAAAGTAGGATGCATAGCCAGTGGGTTTAGCTAAACCAAGGATATACTAGCTGTATATCTAGAGATGCTTACAGATATACATGAAGGGGTGATGATATTTGGTATCATATGTTACAGGCATGAACCGGCTATGTTTACATTATGTTATATTTTATCTAGGGATATACACTGCTCTAGACCCTTATAAGGAGGTCCGTCCTTGACGTATTGAGGGCACCTACAATGGAAATCCATATGCGAACCCACCTTAGCAGTTTTGATTGTATACTTAATATTGTTGTGTTGTACACACAGCATAACTAATTTCTAATTTATATTTTACACCCTAGATATTATCTATTATATCGACATATGTATTTATTAGATGTTTTGGTTCTTTGGTGGGAATACCATTCCGGTAATTCGGTTGGTCTCAAAAGGTATTGTTATTATGGCACATCATATATCTTTGGTTTCTGACACCAGGCTTATGTCAGACTCATGGTTTTATCCTTTCCTTAATTCATCATGTACTCTTTCGACTAGTTTGAGGAAGGCAAGTTTTTGTTGGATATTCTTTGGAGCTCGAGGAGATAAGCTGGATGCTTTCACCTACTGTAGTATTCTTATTTCGTCGCACCACTAGTATGTATATATCAGCATTTGTGAGGACATGTTGTTATAACTGTCCAGGCTGATGGTAATACTTAGGATTGTAATTCTGAAATGCTATGTATCTTAGAGTGACACTTTGTACTGTCCTTTTGATATGATATGTTATCCTTCCATTTTGAGATATAGATGTCTTGTTCTCTTCTTTCTTGTTCATTTTCTTTTGCTTATTATTTTACACTAATAATCCGTCTTTCCGTCACTTGGATATTTGGCACGTGAATACTGTGGATGTATTAGTGTCGACATTCTTAGGTTGAAAATTTGGGTCGTTACACCGGTCCTAGCTAGTCCAGGTTTAGTTTTGCACGACCACCATATATGATTGGCTTAGTTCTCTCAACTTGCCTATAGCCAGTCCTAAGTAGCCTGTCTTGTCATTATAGCCCGTCTTATTCTTTCATGATCTAGCTTTGGCATATATGGCTTCATTCATCAACCTTCGACAATAAGCGACCGACCATTAAGCTTCCCACCCATCTTGCCACTTGTGTAAGCAAAAGTAAACAAAAAATAATACAGCCAACTATACTAGGTATTGTAGCATGCTTACCAAATGCATGTCTACTTCTATGGCTCCCTACCACAGTAAATGTGCA
This sequence comes from Allium fistulosum, assembly GCA_030737815.1. Taxonomy (NCBI): domain Eukaryota; kingdom Viridiplantae; phylum Streptophyta; class Magnoliopsida; order Asparagales; family Amaryllidaceae; genus Allium; species Allium fistulosum. The sequence continues at coordinate 787,753,774 of CM060902.1, read as the reverse complement.
TTAAATCTGAAGCATGCATATATGGAATTTTAGCTAGCATGCTTCTCAGCCATATATTCTACTCTGCCTTTACATCTATCACTCATCAGCTCATATGACCAAATCAGCGGTCAGGAGCACTTCCCGCTTGTTTTACTACACAATCTCAGCCATCCATCATCCATATCTACTACATTAAATATCCCATGCCATACAACATCAACATGGTTGATTAGTATGCTCGGAATAAACATTTCAAGCAAGCAAATCCTCTCGAAGTTCTTAAGTTTAGAATTATTGTAAACTAAGTGTTAATATTCTTATTATTCTCATTTAACTCTTCGTAATTGTAAGAGAGTAACATAATAAGAGATCTTCATAGTGGATTTAGGCAAGTATAACCGAATCACTCTACATCTTTATGTTATTTACTTTAATTTTGCTTGTTTTCTCCTCTTATTAATATTATTAGAGGGTTGAAAAATTGATTAATAAAATATATAACTATAATAAATCATTCTAATAAGTATAAAAAATGATTAATAAAATATATAATTATTCTTATTATTAGCAACTTTTTTTGGTTTTTTAAGAGACGTAGAATCTAGTGGGAGCCTTATTGCAAAATTATAATAAATCATTCTAGTAAGTATAAGAACATATATATGTACTATTATAGTATACTTCGATAAATTTGCACAACTAGTGTAATTGATACATTTGTTTATTGAATACAACATATTAATCGAAATAAATTAAAGATTGAGGAAGAAATTTAAAATTTTATTTACCAAATCTAATTGGCATGCTGATTAGGCATAGCTCAGCACACTCCAGGATGGCCCGGCACATTTTAGCCCCATTAGTACATGTCGATGCAAAACCAATCTGGCCCTATGCTAGTCCGCCTACTCAGCAACTCTCTGATCTAGTGCCGACCAGCTCAACTCAAGATGGCTTTAGCGGCCAACTCATCATACAAGGCCTGGCTCAAGCATGATTCATCTCTGGCCCAACTTCATCATAGCCCGCTTTCGGACCGATCCTAGGCAACCCATTTCATCATCCTAACCGACCTAACACATTCCCTACAACTTGGTCCTAACACCATTCATATTTCATCATTATGTTTCGCTAGCAAGCGATGGCCCACTTACGGTGGCCCACATCCAAGTTGGCTCTTGGCCAGCCCGTTCACTCAACAACATTCCAAGTCCATTGTTTGCTAGAAAAAATTCAAGACTGCTTCAATAACCAATTCATTAGAAAAGACTAGCTCAAGAGTGATGATGTGCACATAAATATGCATATTTTTACTTCCATATTTAACCTAATTAAATCAAATAAATGATCATATTGGGTGTTTTAACATGTTTAAATCAAAATTCAAATTATTTTAAAATCGTCATATATTCATCTTCATATAGGGGGGAAATGGTCATTTTTGTGCATATCTTAATTTGAGAAAATTTACTTGGAAATTTCTAAATTATTTTGTAGGAATTTGGCTTCAAATGGAAGAGGTTTTTATGGAAAATATGCATGCACAAGAGAATACAAAGGAATGAAGATGGAATTAATTCATTTCATGAAACATGGAGGACCTCACATACCCACCTACCTTGATGTACAAATTAGAAGCTTTAGAGTTTCATGCACACTTAATGGAGGATTATCTCATGCTAATGATAACTTGGTGGCCACACTTCCTAGAGGGGTAGTTTGGGAATTCTCCAAAAATATGGATTAGGGTTTCAAACATGTATAAATACCCCTTATGTTCATGTAACCTTCCTCTATTCTCTTAGCCTCACTAGTTTAGGATCAAAAATAAAAACAAAGCTTTTTTTCTTTCTTTTCATGGCTACCTAGCCATTTCTTTTCATGTAACTTTCCTTTTTTATGCAATGTTAATTAATGTTCTTTTTTATTTACATGCTCTTTTTCTTTCATGTTAGTAGTTAGTTTATTTTTCATGCAAGTAGATTAGCTTTTTATTTTAGATTAACCGGTTCTCTTTTTTACTTTGCTCTCTTTTTTTTTCTTTTTTTTTTTATGTTGAATGCTATAATTGTTGATATAATAACAAATATGAGAGGCTAAACCCCTTCAATTTAGGGATAATGAAGCTCTTTTAATCATGTAGCTTCAACATTTTGATAATTATTGCTCTCTTTTTGTGCTTAATGGAAATGTTAGATGTGGTTAAACTGTGTTGTTTTAGCTTTGAATTTGATAGCCTATATTGTTGACACCAACTATGTTATGCTTAAACAAACAAAACACAAATTACCTCTTCATCTACATATGATGTTGGTAATGAAGTGATTTTAAAATCAAAATTTGATCGTATATATTTCTAATCAATAGTTAATAGTTCATGCTTAATAGATTATTTTCAATTTCATTGTCATTTTCATGAGAGTTAAAAGCGATTTAAAGATTGTGTTATAGTTTGATGGCTTATGTTGAGATAATTAATAGCACAAATATGCCATACTTATGATAAACACATCAATTAAATTCACTAATGATCAAAAAAAGAGATCATAATTTCATATTTTGTTGAACTATGTGATCTAGAGAGTGGATTTATCTCTAAATTGCTTTCTACTCTCATATTTTTATCCATTCTTGCTTTTGTTAGTTTTTACAGTTTTTTTAGCTTAACACTCTCAAATCTTGATTTAATATGATTGAATAAAATTTTAAAAATCTAAACAATTCCTTACGGACCGACCCGTACTCGCCACGTACTAGAATTGTACACCGTCTAAACCGATAGAAAAACCGTCGTTAAACAATTTTTTGGCGCCGTTGCCGGGGAATTATCTTTGATTTTATTTTCTTTTTTTCCAATTATTTTTGTTTGATTTTTGTGTGATTTCATTTTGTTTGTTTGTTTGGATTTAAAAAAAAATTGTGTGTGTTTGTTGTTCTCCTTTTGTGTTTAATTTGTTGTGTGCGTGTTGTTGTTCTATTTGCATTTTCATTTTTAAAAAAAATGCACAATCTCATTTGAAAAAGAAAAGAAAATGCATTTCATTTTGAATTTACAGCTTTCATTTTGCAATTTCTATTTTTTTTACAATTTCATATTACAACTCAATCATCAAAGCTTCAACAAGCACTCACAACCACCCTGTCGCCTTCATCAACACACAGCACTTTATCATCTCTGTTACAAATCATATTCATCCACAGCCATATCAACATACAACATCAAATCTGCCTCCACCTCTGAACCATCTACAACCACCTTTCTGACCACATCCACAGCCTTAAGCTTCACTGCACACAGTCACCATACATACCCACTTAAAAAAAACCATCCCACACTTTGGTTTCGCACTTACAAACTACCATTCCAAACATCGCAGTCTATAAAGCCATCACTTCCAACATCATCTACTGCCATCGGAGTATATAAAACTTAAACATCACAGTCACCATTCATCATCAAATCATATTGCAACTGCAGCCACATACACCAATACTCCACCAGTGCAAACCCCTACGAATTTCCATGACATCCACCTTCTGCTTCATTACTCTCATTGCATAACTGCGATACATACATACAATTTCATACATATTCAGTCACCACTGAAAACTTCATCACTACAGCCTGACCACTGCACATCCCATAACAGTCACCATCTCCTGCCACGTCTTCCTTCTTACCTGCTGCTTAATACTCTGCCACCACAAACACACTTCTTCCCATCAATCTTCCTGAACCATACAACTGCCCATCTTCAAAATTGTGCATATCACTTCTAAACCATCTGCCTTGACTTCACCCCCTATCCACCAATCAGCAACTCCACTTACTATCACATCACACCCACCCATGTGCCACAAATCATACCATAATTCTCCTCCTCACTACAATACAGTTAGCGATCATCTCAAACAAGCTTCAAGCACATCAAACAACGACCTCCTTTACCCCAATCACCATCACCCACCCTGTAAAACAACCACTCATACGTTCCCCTTCTTCTACCTAGTCAGCACACCCATCAGAATTCACAAAAACCACTCCACCATCCCCTTGTTGCTGCTAACACCTCCAGCCTTCAACATCATTAGTGCACATTCAAACTGACTATCAATCCTCACATTCATCTTCACTGATCAAAAACACTGTAAACATTCATCACTGGCCATACCTACCAGTGCAACATTCACATAACTTACTGCAAACAACATCCCTTCATCAAACTGCAGCACACACCCATTTCATACTTTCAGTCACCTTCATAAATAACGTACTTACAAACTGAAACCCATCCAACCATTCTCTGTCACAACATAATACTCACTCCACCAACTTTGTGCACTGAGCACTGTCAAACCATATCAACAACTAGCTTCACTTCACTTCCTAACATTCCTCCAGTCTCCCAAACCACTCCATCACAATACAACTTCATCTCCATCGCTACCACAAAACTGTCACCAAAATACAATACAAACATCACAACCACACTTCCATCCCGACTTCTTCCGCCAAACTACATTTCAACCAGCAACTCCTCCATCATTCACCATACAACAATCATCACCATTTGCTTCCTCCATCAAATACTAACAATTCCAACATCGTCTCCACTATCAACATTAACTGCTATACCCACTGCAGCTACTGCCATATACAACTGACAGTAACCACCAATCCCACAAACCTCCATACCAATTACCTCTGCCCTGTCTTGCTGATTTAGCACAACATATACTCACCAAACACAGTTTACATACATAACCACCATAACTACTTCACACAACCTTTGCTTCAATTTCCTCCCTGCCCTCTGTTAATCCCCTTTTCGACTCACGACCTAAGAAAGTATGCCGAGTTAAGGTGCTTGCCGACCTAAGAAAGTATGCCGAGTTAAGGTGCTTGCCGACCTAAGAAAGTATGCCGAGTTAAGGTGCTTGCCGACCTAAGAAAGCATGCCGAGTTAAGGTGCTTGCCGACCTAAGAAAGCATGCCGAGTTAAGGTGCTTGCCGACCTAAGAAAGCATGCCGAGTTAAGGTGCTTGCCGACCTAAGAAAGCATGCCGAGTTAAGGTGCTTGCCGACCTAAGAAAGTATGCCGAGTTAAGGTGCTTGCCGACCTAAGAAAGCATGCCGAGTTATGAAAGGCTCCGACTTAAGAAAGCATGCCGAGTTATGAAAGGCTCCGACTTAAGAAGGCTCCGACCTAAGCCTATTCCTTAACTCGCCACCGACCTAAGCCTATTCCTTAACTCGCCGCCGACCTAAGCCTATTCCTTAACTCGCCACCGATCTACCATAGGTCGGCAGACGACTTAAATACTTAGAGAAAATTCCTGAGTCCAGATCAGCTCCTATAAATACCCCACCACTTCCAACATGAAGGGGACTTTTTGGCAATTCATTCCTAAAGCGCCGTTACTCTGTCGAACTCTCCAATCATTCAGAAAACAAGGATCCTTCAAGCATTCAAGACACTACAACAAACTTCGAGAGAAATTCTTAACATCCGACATGGATTCATCGAGTTTCATCGCCGAAGATTGAGCTAGTAGTCAAGATTGCTTCTTGTGATCGAGTTGTATTGTTTTCATAGAAGATTTGTATCAATTTGTAACCAGATTCAATAATAAAGAGATTCAAAGTGGACGTAGGCTAAATCTCAAGCCGAACCACTATAAATTGCTGTCTTTTACTGCTTTTCTGCTATTTTCAGCTCATATTCTGTTCCCGTACCAACGGGTGGTGCTTTCACAAGTTTATTACACACACCGGGTGTTAGCGTTCACTTTTTACCGTTAACATTTTGGTGCTTTCACTGAGAATTGAACTCAGGAGATCATCCACCGTTGCTTCGCAAGGATTCAAAAAAAAAAAAGAACCTCTCTTAAAAACCAGATCCGAAGTAATGGCTCCTGGAAGAAGAGGTAGACCTATCAGATCCGGAAATGCTCACGAAGGAACTTCCGCTTCCCCAATAACAGACCAAGCAACTCCAACCGTTGGAGTCACCAGAGCTGAATTGGATAACGCAGTTTCTGGATTATACCAGCAAATTGAAACTCAAAACGCTTTGATGATGGATAGAATAACTGCCCTACTTGGGGCAAATCGTCAGCCAGAAAACCATCAAACCACCCTTCCTGAAACGCCACCTTTCCAAGCTGATGGTTCTAGGCCGCAACCCACTTGTCATGAACATATGCCCGGGCAAACTTCCGAGGGAAGAACTGGTGCTTGCCCGGAGGTGTCTTTGAACAATAAAGAGTACCTGTCTGAAATGGTTGGCCGCATCATGAAAGAAAGCATGCAAAGGGAAGAGGATGAGGCTGACTGGGGTTTTGCGCCAAGCAGAACTCCGTTTACTGAAAGGATCCTAAGAGCGGAGTTTCCAAGGAAATTTGCACCTCCTACTATCCAAGCCTATAGGGGAACCAGTGACCCTAATCATTACCTCTACAAGTACGATTGGCATATGACTGGTGCAAGAGCATCAGACGAGATCAAGTGCCGATACTTTCCGGTATACCTAGAAGGTGTGGCTTTACTTTGGTTCACAAAGCTTCCAGTTCGGTCTGTAGATAAATTCTCCGACTTAACGCAAAAATTTAAAGAACAGTTTAGATTGTATGCTTCAAAAGCTAAGGATATAATGTCACTGTCTAACCTTGAACAAGCGCCCGGAGAATCAATCAAATCTTTCTTGAGCCGTTTCAATATAGCTTTAGCCGAAGTAGAAAATGCAGAACCACGCATGATCCTGACTTATCTGATGCGAGCCATTGATAAATCGAGTAAATTCGGGATATGGCTAAAGATGAAGGAACCGAATTCACTTGATAAATTTTATAAAAAGGCCGACGAGTTCATTCGCCTTGAAAGCCTTTCTGCAACATCGAAAGTGGATATTGCCCAGACAGATAATGACAATGTCCCACCTAAGAAAAGAGAATCTGAAAGTCAGAAAAGGGAGAATGAAGGAGGAAAAAGCCAAAGAAATGAAAAGAAACCTCGCCGCTTTAATCCTTCGGACTTTACTCCTTTAACTGATACACCAAGAAATATCTTTTTTGCAACAAAGGACGTTGTCAGGTATCCTAAGCCACCTGAGATGACGAAAGGGGCAAAGCGTAATGGAAAATTCTGCCAATTTCACAATCAACCTGGCCATGACACTGACCAATGTCGCCAATTAAAGAAGGTGATTGAAGAATTACTAGAGCAGGGTAAACTCCAACAATACGTTAAGAGAAGCGGGGTCGATCCAACCTCATCCACTCGGGATCAACAACACCCTACCCATCAATCCGATTCTCACAACAACCCTGCAGTGCAAGATTCAGAAAGGCTTGTCATTAATGCTATCACAGGCGGACCATACCCAGCAAGCAGAAGTTGGGATGACTACTAATTACCCACAGAACTGCGGCTGGGGCATCTCTCACTTTCTCTGGCATAAAAATCCAAAAGCTATGAATCAAGCACAAATGGAAATCCAGCTTGGAGATTCTGAAACAACAATAACTAGCATTCATTTTTTACTTAACAGCATTGCTTAAATTTGTAAAGATAATGATGGATGTGTAACTTCTGCATTGTAAACCGCTGAGAAATCAGCGTGACTCAATAATGAAAAACTATGCATTGTGTTTTCTGTTATAAAATGCCTGTTATATTTCGATGTGTAAATACTCTAAATGTATTGCTAAAATATCGATCTAATACTGCAGGCCATTAAAGCAAAGCTCACCCATCGCAAAGCTAAGCGAGCCTTACAAATCATTTAGCAAATTTCAAGCAACAAAAATTTCAAACTCAAATCCCATATAAGAGAAGCTTCACATAAAAAGTTGACGGCTCCGCTATGTCAAGCCCTCGTTAATTGGTTGCGATCATTAATATAAAAAGGCATCCAACCAAATAACTTGCGTTTACTCTGTGGAGTCATTCAACAGTGAAGTCTACTTCTTCGGATAAAGCAATTCACTTGCAAAAGAAAGGAACACGCGCTTGGAAACGATGATAAAGGATCGCAGATTGGCGGATGATGATACAACATGAGCAGGCAAACATGGAAGCAGCCAAAGGAAGGTATGCCTCTCAACAGGAAAGCAGGTAGATCCACTAAAGGGATACCTTCCCGAGCAGAAGGAATAAGACCCTCGCTGGCTGATTGTGATGCATCCGATCAGGCAGCTTGTGTCCACCTCATGGATCTACTTGCCCCTAAGACGCAACCTTCCTGGCACACCAACCAACTGATGCTCCTTCCCAAGGGTCAACAAAGCCCTCTAACGAGGCACGCCAATAAATGGGAGTGCTTTACTCAATCAAAAAGATTGGTAGGACCACCGAAGGGGCACCTCGTTAATTGATTGCGATCGTTTGTACAAACAAACGTCCAATCAAGCAACTTGCGCTTGTCTCGTGGACCCTTCCAACCATGAGAAAGTAACTTCCAGGCAATCACAAGCCCTCTTCGGAGGCACAAGCCCTCTTCGGAGGCACAAGCCCTCTTCGGAGGCACAAGCCCTCTTCGGAGGCAAAAGCCCTTTTCGGAGGCACATTTCACCCGTGTAGAAGTGCAAAATGCTTCTCTTCGGAGACCCACTTCACCAGAGATGAAATATTACAAAGCCCTCTAACGAGGCACGCCAATAAATGGGAGACTTTACTCAATCAAAAAGATTGGTAGGACCACCGAAGGGGCACCTCGTTAATTGATTGCGATCGTTTGTACAAACAAACGTCCAATCAAGCAACTTGCGCTTGTCTCGTGGACCCTTCCAACCATGAGAAAGTAACTTCCAGGCAATCACAAGCCCTCTTCGGAGGCACAAGCCCTCTTCGGAGGCACAAGCCCTCTTCGGAGGCACAAGCCCTCTTCGGAGGCAAAAGCCCTTTTCGGAGGCACACTTCACCAGAGTTAAAATGCCAAAATTGCTTCTCTTCAGAGACCAAAAAGACCTCCTCAGAGGCGTACTTCACCTTGCTTGAAGTACCAAAAATAAACCCTTTACTGGGGCACAAAAATCAAAACCTTCTTCAGAAGTTCATTTCACTGTGTAGGAAAATTCACTTTCAAACAAATAAAAGTGATCATTCCCAAAAGTCGAAGTGTTCTTCAGGAAGAAAAAGAAAATAAAGATTCCTCCAAAGACAAGAAATACTCTATTAAAAGCAGAACAATTCTTCCCTGAAAAAGTGGAAAGTTATTCTCTAAAATAAGAGTATCGGTCTTGTGAAATCGAGAAATATTACAATATACTTGTGGCATGGGGGCAACATTATACAATTCAGTTACATTAATAAAAGTAATATACAAGCAACATACCACAAGTTCATTGCAATATCATGTAATAAAGATGTGGAGTAAATGCGTTCTTGAAATACAGACAAAAAGTTTGTACAAATAGAAAGAATCGTTTACTCTACACTTCAAATGAAAAACAGATGTATTCCTACATACACAAGGATTTGTACAAGAAAAATATCTATTTTATTTCAACACTATGAGAAATTTTTACATTGTACAGGTTACAAAAAGAAGCGGAGACCGGTATCCGCACAATCCCCGGTCAATACAAAAAGCAGAATATGCAAAATCAAACTCATTTCTCCTTCTTCCCACCCTTGGAGCTTTTACCCGGCCTGGTAACTAGCTTCGTAGGCCGCATCGGAGAAGAGGGAGAAAGAGACTCAGCCGGATCAACTACTGCTTCCTCTTCAGCGGAAGTCTTCTTCTTTTTCTTTACAGCACGTTTCCCCTTCCTCTTTGAAGAAGACTCGCTCCCCGGAGTAGTCAGCAATGTTGAAAGCTTCGTATCGTCGTCAAGAGACCGCTCCGGAGTCTTCTCGATGTCTTCAAAATCCTCTGCCTTCTGTTCCTGAGAAGCAGCCGGATCATCCAAGCCTTGAAGAGCTTCGATTTTCTCTGCTTGTGATCCAGGTTGGGAAGCAGAGGGAGGAGTAATTTGGGAAGACGGAGGAACGGCAACCGAAGGAGTGAAAGCTTGTGCAGTGCTTGGTGCCTCCGCTGTAGAAGAAAAGAAGTTAAAATCAACATCCCCCGAAAATAAAGAAGGCATCGGTTCACCAAAGTTTAAGTAACAAGTAAGAAGGTCATCAAACTCGGTTAAATCAAGTAGCTGGTCCATTAGACCCGGAACTTCGCCAAAGTTACCTGGAGGAGTTGGTTTCGCAAGCTCGATTTCATATTTATCAGCTTCAGTTTCTTCCTGGCTCTTCTCTTCAATTTGGGAAAGAGGAGTCTCGGAAGTATCGAGTTTAGCTTCAGCATCTTTTGCAGCAAGTGGAGATTGAGAGCTAGAACCGATGATATCAACATCAGTCAAAGTTGAAGTATGGACAGGGGCAGGTAGTGATGTTGTCTTTTCTGGGTATTCTTCTACCGCTGCCCCGGCTCTAGCTCCGGCAAGTTGTTCTTTGCCTCTAATAAGCGCATCACGTGCTTCATCGTCTAGATAAAGCGCTGCAAGGTCTGCTTCCGCATAGCTGGAAAATGTGTCAAGTATAGTCTCCCAGACTTCAGCAAGTGTAATCTCATATTTGGGACCCAAAAAGGAAAGGCTGCCACGGCCCAAAACGCTGTGCATATAGAAGTCAAATAGAGTAGAATCGATGCTAGCTCTAGTGGCATCATGAGACTCTTCGGCCGCAACTTGACCGGCGACCGCGTCATCACGCTCCTTCTCAACTTTAAGAAGCTTAGCTTTCAGCATCTCAATCTCTGCATTTTGGGACACAATTGTCCCCCGTAGCTCAGCATTTTCTGTGCGATATTTCTCAGTAATGTGCTGCTCGGCTGCAAGTTTCATTTCGGCGTCTCTTTGTGCAGCATGTGCATCCCGTACCTGCTTCTGAAAGACTTCTTCCTTTTGGGAATGCGATGCGAAAGACGAGGCGAGATCTTCCTTAAGTTGCTTGACTTCAGATGCAAGCTTTGCGTTGTCGTCTGCGATACTCGTCATCTCCGCATCATGCTGCCTGCGCCATTTGTCCCATTCTGATTTATCGTTCTCCATGGTCATCATTGCCTCAAGATTCAAGTGATTAACCCTTTGGAGTTCGTCGACAAGTTTCTGCCATTGCGACATCCTCTCGATATTGAGCCTGACTGCGTCAAGACCTTTAAGCATGTCTTGCTTGTCAATCGGAACCAAATCCAAATCGAAGCGCACTCCTTTTAGGCACCAATTGGGAAAGCGGCTCTGAAGCATTGGAGGGCCATCTTTAACTTGATATTGTGGCCTATTAATAATTGTTTGAATGTCAGACTTCTTTAGAGGAGGAGAGCCGGCCAGGGTATCAGAAGGGATAGGAGCGTCAGCCTTTTCAGAAATTTCAGACGCGTTCTTCTCATCGAGTTTAACCCGTTTACTTGGGTCATCAGTAACATGCTTCTTCCCTTTATCATCGTGATATTTTCTTTTATGAGAGTCATCGTCTCTCCTTCTTTGCTGCTCTTCATAAGCACGCCTTTCTTGAGCTTTTCTAGCTGCACGCTCTTCATCAGATTCTTTGCGGGAGGGAAGATAACGTCCATAATCGTAAGAATCGCGCCCTCCGTAGCGCCGGAAGTTGTCGAAGTATGAGCCGGAGCGTCCCATCGGAGAATCTGAAAAACGGAAAAGAAGTAAAGTTTAGAGATTTCCAGAAAAAGAGGATAAATGCTTATAAGTGCTGAAAAGTCCTAAGTGTGTGTGGCGTGCAAACTACATGCGTCAAATTACAGACCACGCTTCGGTGTGGAAACAGGGACGATTGGCGTAGTAGGCATTTGGGTTTGTTTAAGGGTAGAAGTTGCCTCGACAACGGGAGAAGTCGCTTTTTGACTGCTATCCCCGAAAAGCTCTTGGGAAGTTATCATAATGTCACTCAAGCCATCAAAGGTATCGTCACCCAAGTGTTCAGCAGATTTCTCTTTCTCAAGTTCCACATCAATTGATTTTTCAGAAGCTCGAGGATTCTCTTCTTCCTCAATAATTGGGGGAAGTGCCGACTTGCCAGCCAATCCTACAACATCAGTGGATCCAGAGCACCTTATCAAAGCAGAATCCAGGGCAGGTGTTTTTGAAGCAGCTTCTTCCGCAAAAACTGGGGCATTTGACGCCTCTGCTTGAGAATCCAAAGCAGCCGATGTTTCTGCATCAGAGCTAGGAATTTCATGAACTCGAGTCGACCTGGAAGGGTGCAGAAGCCCAAATTGGTGCAGAAGCTCATCATCTAATAGAAATTGGATGCTCCTCTCCTCTACAGGCACCGCCATAAGCCTCTCGAAAGTCACCTTGTGACTGAGATTTTTGGAAGGAGGAGGAAGTGCTGAAAAGGAAAAAAGAGCGAAGTTAGCACTTGATAATCCGAACTTCGGTAAATTTTGAAAGAACGCAAGAAACAAATGCAAGTGATCTTACTCCCTATTCTCCAAATAGCATAAAACCCAGGAGGACAGCGGACATAAAAGAACGGGCTCAGAAAACTGTGAACACTCTCAGGAAGACCGGTGATCAACTTACGATTTCTCGCACTCCTCACAACTATGATGGAGGGATGGTCTTTATTTTTGGCAAAAGTACAAAGATAGCGAATTTCTCCGAAGGTAGGGAAGCGGCCCAGTGTTCTCCTGAAAAGCACGCATAGTCCCAGCAAGATGGCGTAGCCATTGGGATGTAACTGGAAAGGGGAAATAGATAGTTGGAGAAGAAGTTCTCGAATGCAGTCATTGAATGGGGGGATAGCCCCGCTCAAGCACATTTGGCGGTTAACCGCGACAAAGCCATGGGGCGGTCTGTCAGCAGTATCATTTATTTCGGGAAGCAAAGCGTCAGCCTCAGCAATGCCAAACTGGATGCATAGTTGACGAAAGGCCTTATGGTTCAAAGTAGTAGGAGTCCTCTCTGGAGGATCGTTCAGCGGGATAGCAACTGGAAACACATCTTCAGCTTGCTCTGTTCCTTCTTGTGGAGAAGACATTCTACACAATCAGCTGAATGTTCAAATGTGAAGGTGCACGTTCCCTAAAAGTGTGAAGTGTTGTGCAAAAAACTAATGAAAATAAACAACAAGCATAACGGGAATTAAATTAGTTGACGGTCAATCGATTACAAAATTTCAGAACTTGTCAATGATCAAGTGCAGTGTTAATACAGATAAGTCAGTTTCACTTGACTATTACGATTTTGTTTTAATACTTCACTTGAATTAGTTATTGTACAACATCTCGTTCATATTCATTTAATTTAACTTTCTCGTTATCAACTAATCCGTCACTCGATGTGGGCAGTCGGTGATAGTATATTCGTCCTAGTATTCTGTGAATGTTGTATTAAGCAGGATTGTTAGTTTGCAAAATTGAAGCAATGTGTAAAATGCATGCAACACAGTTCATAGTTCAACAGTTCACAGTTCACAGTTCATAGTTCAACAGCTCGAAGTTCAGGCACAGTCCAAAAATCATCTGTTGGGTGACCGAAAGTCTAAGTCCTAACTCGGTGACGACCTAAGGAAGGTTCCCTATGAGTCAAAGCCAGGAATCCTCCAAGTCCTAACTCGGTGACGACCTAAGGAAGGTTCCCTATGAGTCAAAGCCAGTAATCCTCTAAGTCCTAACTCGGAGGCGACACAAAACCTAGGTCGCATGGAACCGCTAAGTCGGCTCCGGCTTAAGTCATGAAAGTCACTGGATCGCGTAAAATCCCTAGGTCGTGACCGAGCCAATACCTCGACTAATTTTCTTCCCTAATTCTTAACCCGTTAACCCAATAGCCTCACAGTCAACAACGATCCTCATTCCATCACACCATTGGACCACCCAAGGAGCCAATTCAAGTCGAATCAAATTTGCTGCGAATCCAATGTATTACTGCCCTATTACGATTACAACTCGGTCGATGGCGATTGACGAACAATCAAAAAGTTATGCACAATGAATCGCAGCATCTAAACACAAATGGAAGTCAAAAACTGGGACTTATCGATTCGACAGCGAGCATGGGTGAACGATGACCAGATCGACTTACGAAGTATAACAAGAAGATGATCGGCGATTGGATGGTTGGAGTTTGTCTCTGAGAGCTCTAAAAGTGCTTCAATGGCAGATTCGAGAAAAGGAACAGATGAGGAAGAGGAAGAAGGATGCAACTATTTATATGCTGGAAGGCGAGTCGACTTGCACGGTGTACGACCTAAGGCATTTGTTAAGTCGGCACCGACCTAACCAAAGAATTAAAAGAATCGAAGCATACGACCTATGGCTTAGGCATATACTTCGAGGGGCAAATGTTAATCCCCTTTTCGACTCACGACCTAAGAAAGTATGCCGAGTTAAGGTGCTTGCCGACCTAAGAAAGTATGCCGAGTTAAGGTGCTTGCCGACCTAAGAAAGTATGCCGAGTTAAGGTGCTTGCCGACCTAAGAAAGCATGCCGAGTTAAGGTGCTTGCCGACCTAAGAAAGCATGCCGAGTTAAGGTGCTTGCCGACCTAAGAAAGTATGCCGAGTTAAGGTGCTTGCCGACCTAAGAAAGCATGCCGAGTTATGAAAGGCTCCGACTTAAGAAAGCATGCCGAGTTATGAAAGGCTCCGACTTAAGAAGGCTCCGACCTAAGCCTATTCCTTAACTCGCCACCGACCTAAGCCTATTCCTTAACTCGCCGCCGACCTAAGCCTATTCCTTAACTCGCCACCGATCTACCATAGGTCGGCAGACGACTTAAATACTTAGAGAAAATTCCTGAGTCCAGATCAGCTCCTATAAATACCCCACCACTTCCAACATGAAGGGGACTTTTTGGCAATTCATTCCTAAAGCGTCGTTACTCTGTCGAACTCTCCAATCATTCAGAAAACAAGGATCCTTCAAGCATTCAAGACACTACAACAAACTTCGAGAGAAATTCTTAACATCCGACATGGATTCATCGAGTTTCATCGCCGAAGATTGAGCTAGTAGTCAAGATTGCTTCTTGTGATCGAGTTGTATTGTTTTCATAGAAGATTTGTATCAATTTGTAACCAGATTCAATAATAAAGAGATTCAAAGTGGACGTAGGCTAAATCTCAAGCCGAACCACTATAAATTGCTGTCTTTTACTGCTTTTCTGCTATTTTCAGCTCATATTCTGTTCCCGTACCAACGGGTGGTGCTTTCACAAGTTTATTACACACACCGGGTGTTAGCGTTCACTTTTTACCGTTAACACCCTCCTTATTGCTGCATAACAGAAATTCAACCCCTGCAGTTCACGCAAGCTACAGAGTTCAACTACATTCACTGACTTCACCTTGCTGTGAACAACTCCATTCCCCTCTGATATACTCACCTCTGTCAAACATCCCCCATCTTAAACCACTGCCCATAACAGTTTCAAACGTCTCCAACTTGTCATCACTTCCATACCATATCATCAAACAGTTCATCCCCCTGCTTCGACACACTCTACTGCTGCTGTCACCACAAATATCACAGTTCAACTCCACTGCCAACCGACCAATCATACTCCCTGAACCCCTGCTGCTGCTGCTATTTCTCCGCTGCCTTCCTTTGATGACTGCTACAACTCCAGCAGCCAATACCCAAACACTAAACCCATACAACATCCACGACTGCACATATATCACATACAATCTGCCACCCTTCTCCAGCAACTCCCCTTCCTACTTCACAAAAATCGCCTCTGCAAATACCATCGTCTTCATCCTCGCGAACCAAAATTCCAAGCTTTACCAAGCTCAATCGAATATTAAAACTCCATCACAACTCAATACAACAGTAACGCCTTCACCTACAATCATCGAACATCGAATTGCCTCTACGAACGATCCAAATCACCAAATCGAGAATCGCCTCATACCCAAAACCACTCCGTAGTCGCCTCCCTTTAGCAATCACCTCGATTAAATCGCGAGTTCCATAACGCGATTACACAACCACAATTCAAGCTAAAAAAAAGTTTTCAATTGATTTTTGGGTTTTAGAAAGAAAAAAAGAAGAAGCGTGCGTTTTTTTATTGACAGAGAAAAGTCTTTTTTTTTGGGCCGGGTTGTAGGCCTGAATGCAATTTCATTTTTTTAGTTTGTTTCTTCTTTTAACTTTGATTTTGTTGAAAAATATTTGGTTTGTTTATATATTTTTCTTTTAACTTTAATTGAAAAAAAAACTTTGCAAATAGTTCAAAAAAAATTGCTTTCATTTTCGTTGGGTAACAAAAAAAACCTTGCTTTTGTTTTCGTTCTCTCTTTACAAAAAAAAAAAAAAAAGAAGTTCCTTTTGTTTTGTTTTGCTTCTTTTGATTTCATTTGTGTTGATTTTTCCTTTGTTTTAGTTACTCCTTTGATATTTAAAAAAAATAACAAATTTTTTGGTTTCAATTGTTTTGAGTTTCTTCCTTGGTTTTAAAAAAATATTATAAAAAATGTATATATATCTTGTTTTTAATTTTCAGGTTGCAGGAAATAAAAGGAAGAATTGCTTGCTAAAACTGCTTCGCTTGCTTGCTTAAAAAAATTGCCACTACAAAAAAATTTGCTAATAATCTGCATGCTCTGGTACCGTGCTTTAATCTCCAGTTTTATTTTAATTGCATTGTTGGTTGTTTGCATTTGCATTTATATAAAAAAAATTCAAAATCCAAAAACAAAAACAAGCTTCATTTTAATTACATTGTCAATACACGTTTAATTTCTGCTTTGCATTTCATTCTAGAATTTGGATTAATAATAACGGTTAGACATCGATAACACTTAATTGTATATTGATTGACATGTTGTCTTCTTTGAAGAATTTACTTTCTTGGTGTCTAGGCTACGGCAGAGCAATAACCATTTATAAATATTACGGTGATTCGTAAATATTATAGTGGTTGTTTCTCTGAAAGTACCTAAACCTTCAGCTGCATTGCTATGGTGATTCGTGGTGCACTGATAAATCCTGCTCGTTACCTGACTGAGAAGTATCTTCTTGAATTAGGACAAAGTGTGATTATAAAATTTTGGGTTAGGAGCTATTAATTATTTTTTAGGTCATTTGCATTCATTTAGTTGCATTAGTTCATGCATATTTAAAAAAAAAGAAAAAAAAATTCAAAATCAAAAACTAAAAAAAATTGTAAATATTTCTTAACTTGTTTCTTTTAAAATCCTTTCTTTTGAAATTTTTAAATCAAAAATCCAAAAAAAAAATTAAGTTAGTTTTTTATATATTTTTTAGAAAATTAAAAAAATTCCAAAAAAATTATAAAATCTTTTCAGAAACAAAAAAATTGAAAATAAAAAAAAGTCAAATTGCCCTTTTGACAAATAAAATTCCTGTTGGTAAATAGTTTTCCTTTATAAAAAAATCTAAAAAAAACCAAAAACATTCTTGAAAATGTCCGAGTTTCCATTTTCTTACTCGTTAGAGTTTTACAATGGTTGTGAAAATCAATATAATCCATATAGTTTCACATCAAACTCGTATAGATATTTTAACAATAACTTTTGTACAAATAATTCGAATTTTGTGCAAAATTTTCAAAATGATGACCAACCCTCAAATCTTGAAAATAACATTGAAATGATTTCATCTTTACTTGAACTCTCTACACAACAAAATCAAATGATAAATGAATTGTGTAATTCATATTTGTGCAACAACTCAAGTCAAGAATTTCAAAATAATCAAAATTTGAATTCACTCCAAAATTCAAATGATTTCGAGTATAACCCATGCCAATTCAATTTTGAATTTCAAAATGAATTTCATAATCAAAACGAAAATGGAAACCACTTTTCAAATAAATTTGGCAATGGGAATATTTTCGACTACGATATGATTGACAATTTTTGTTCTCAACAAGTTCAAATTGAGAATCCCCAAGTTAATAACTATAATTTCGATTTCGTTGAGCAAATATAAGAGATTTATAATGATCACATGGAATTGTTGTTTGAAACACATATGAAACAACGTAGGAAACAAAATCAAATCCCAACGTGTGACGAGTTAAATAATAATCTACTTTTACCACAATTGACAATTTTCAAATAACAACTTTTAAAATTGAAAATGACAATCTTAATGAAGTTGCTAAAAATTCGGTAATTGAGTTGGATTTCAATTCTTTTGAGGGTGTGAAACTTGATTTAAGATTCGATCTTCCTTTCCCCGATTTTTAAAATTTGAACACGACTTTGGATTTTGAAATTGATACATGCAATGAAGTTGTTGATAATCCAACAATGGAAGACGAATTCAATGAACACTATTTCTTCGGACATTTCAAAAACGAGTTGTTAAATTCTAAAGGGGAAGATTTAGATCACCATTTTGAGTTTGAAATCAATAATTCTAAAGAAGTTTTCAATGATAAATTTGAATTTCAATTTGGTGAAAATAAACTTGAACTTCAATCAATTGTTCTATCAACCCCGAAAATCATCAAAAATAAAACAACTCACACGATTTTTAATAAAACGACATTCGCTTTTCCAAATCAACGTTCAACTCCAAAATCTTTTATGATTTGGTTTTCCGAGCTTATGTTGTGTCTCACATACTTAACGAGACAAATGAATTGGTCTTTGGAAGACCGGTTCATTTACTTTTTGACGATATACTTTCTGATGTCGTGTAAATAATAACCTTTTCATTTTCTTATAAATATAGGTCATATTTTTGTTTTTTTTTATTTTTCTCCTTTCACTTGGGTTGACTGTGGGGATATAGTCAAAATCAAGTGTGGGGGGAGGCTCATCTTCATTTTTTATTTTTCATTTTTCTTTCCAAAACTCAAAAAAAAAAAAGTTTGCCAAAAACAATTTCCTTTTTGGCTTACTTTAGAAGAAACACTATAGGATAAATATATGGTTTTGGTTATTAAATTGAAATTTTTGAAAATTTATTTGTCTTAACAAAAACAAAAATCAAGTTTGATTACAAGTAACTATGGTTAATTAGTATATAGGAAGATTCATATATTATAATTATGAAGTATATTCTAATTGAAAATCATTGTTTAAAAAGTGGTGAGTTTAAAGTAGATAGTATAACATTTTTTGTTTTCTAGGTTCAATGGTGCTAAGATGATTTTTCAAAACACTCTCTTAAAAAAAACATATATATATATATATATAACAAAAAAAACAAACAAACAAAAGAAAAAAAAATATAAATTTGTATATATGTATATATATTTTTATCAACACCTAGAGTCATGTGTTCACACTTATGTGTTCACTCGCCATGCTCTGTACCCTTCTCACGTAAGCCCGAAAGGCAGTGCACGATCGGTATATCTGGCCTTAGTTTATCTGAGTTAGGTGTATGTATATAAAAATTCTTTTATTAATAAATGCCTACAATCGATAGGTGTTTACATTTGTGTGTTCACTCGCCTCACTCTGTATTCCCCTCACTTAAACCCGAAAGGCAGTGCATGGGTGATATATCTGGCCTTAGTTTTCTGAGTTAGGCATATGTAAATATTGTTAACATCAATAAAACTTTCAAATGAGGGAGAGTAAGCAATTGAAATCCAAGCACTATTTTTACTTATTTGATTTGACTTGTTATTCAAAAGAAATGAAAATACCACTTTGAAAAACTTTGATAATCAACTAAGGGTCTATTTCATAGTTACACTATGTTATCAATCGAAATAACTAGCCAAACTTGAATTTAATTGTGATAATAGCTTGATTTTGTTGGAAATTTTGATGAGTAAAGTGACTAAAATTTCTTGATAATAACGAAAACCTATATTTAACTTATTCGTGCCAATTTGAAAGTAAATCCTTCATTTATAAATATTTTCAAAAACTTGCATCCATATCATTGTAAATAAATCTTGCATTTAGGAATTTTTCATTTTGTAAATATTTTCACTTCGCATTTGGATTTTGTGGGTAGTATCCACTGAAAACCCTCACGAGACAACACTCGTCCTACTAGGGACACCTAAAGGTTTAACGGCTTGTAGCATACGCTCAATGCAATCGTGCTCCCTACGAAAACGGATTTATCTTAGTTTTTTTTCTTTATTCGAGGACGAATAAAAAGAAAAGTGTGGGGGTAATTGATGCGCACGTAAATGTGCATATTTTTACTTCCATATTTAATCTCATTAAATTAAATAAATGATCATATTGGGTGTTTTAACATGTTTAAACCAAAATTCAAATTATTTCCAAATCGTCACATATTGATCTTCATATATGGGGAAAATGATCATTTTTGTGCATATATTAATTTGAGAAAAATTACTTGGAAATTTCTAAATTATTTTGTAGAAATTTGGCTTCAAATGGAAGAGGTTATAATGGAAAATATGCATGCACAAGAGAATACAAAGGAATGAAGATGGAATTAATACATTTCATGAAACATGGAGGACCTCACATACCCACCTACCTTGGTGTACAAATTAGAAGCTAATGCACATGCTAATGGCCATTAGAGTTTCATGCACACTTAATGGAGGATTATCTCATGCTAATGATAACTTGATGGCCACACTTCCTAGAGGGGTAGTTTGGGCATTCCCCAAAAATATGGATTAGGGTTTTATACATGTATAAATACCCCTTATGTTCATGTAACCTTCCTCTCTTCTCTTAGCCTCATTAGTTTAGGATCAAAAATAAAAACAAAGCTTTCTTTTCTTTCTTTTCATGGCTACTTAGCCATTTATTTTCATGTAACTTTCCTTTTTTATGCAATGTTAATTAATGTTCTTTTTTATTTACATGCTCTTTTCCTTTCATGTTAGTAGTTAGTTTATTTTTCATGCAAGTAGATTAGCTTTTTATTTTAGTTTAATTAGTTCTCTTTTTTACTTTGCTCTCTTTTTTCTCTTATTTTTGTTTTATGTTGAATGTTATAATTGTTGATCTGATAACAAATATGAGAGGTTAATCCCCTTTAATTAGGGATAATGAAGCTCTCTTAATCATGTAGCTTCAATATTTTGATAATTATTGCTTTCTTTTTGTGCTTAATGGAAATGTTAGATGTGGTTAAACTTTGTTGTTTTAGCTTTGAATTTGATAGCCTATATTGTTGACACCAAATAGGCTATGCTTAAACAAACAAAACATAAATTACCTCTTCATCTACATATGATGTTGGTAATGAAGTGATTTTAAAATCAAAATTTGATGGTCTATATTTCTAATGAATAGTTAATAGGCCATACTTAGAATAGATTTTATTTTCAATTTCATTATCATTTTCATGTGAGTTAAAAGTGATTTAAAGGTTGTGTTATAGTTTGATGGCTTATGTTGAGATAATTAATTGCACAAATAGGCCATACTTATGATAAACACATCAATTAAATTCACTAATGACAGAAAAAGAGATCATAATTTCATATTTTGTTGAACTATGTGATCTAGAGAGTGGATTTATCTCTAAATTGTCTTCTACTCTGATATTTTTGTCCATTCTTGCTTTTGTTAATTTTTACAATTTTTTTAGCTTAACACTCTCAAATCTGGGTTTAATTTGATTGAATAGAATTTTAAAAATCTAAAAAATTCCTTGTGGATCGACCCGTACTCGCCACGTACTAGAATTTTATGTCGTGCGCTTGTGGTTATTTTTAATTCAAAATTTTCGACGATTTTCTAAACCGATAGAAAAACCATCGTTAAACAAGTGACCCATCTTTCACTCGGCTTCATCATAGCCTACCTTCGACCGGTCCCAAGTAGCTCATCCCATTATAATACAGCCGGCTTGGCACATTCCTTGCAACTATGTCATTAAAAATGTTTAGCTTTCCTCAAGTTTCGTCAACAATCGACCGACCAGCATAGATCGGAGAAAGCCACTAATCCGCCTTGCTACAAAGACATGCAAAAGTAAATGGAAAGTCATACAACCAGCCGTATTAAATACTGTAACAAGTTACCCAAAAGCATATCTATTCATGTAGCACGGCGTCAGCATTAGGTGTGCATTAAATGCAATGCATGCATCTAGAACGGAGGGACAAGTGGTACAACTTTCAGTTGCATATTTCACCTTGTCTTCACAGCTTTCTTTCATTAGCCCATGCTACCAGATTGACGGCTAGGCATGCTTTCGGCCTATTTTACCATGTAATCTATGTTATCCATCTTCTACTACAACCACTATAATTACCTATGCCATGCTACTTCAAAGGGTTGGAAATTGGTTGAATTCTGGTTATTATCTTCAACTTAGAAATTCTCTCATGACAAATCAAAGCCCGAAGCTCTTAAGATCAACAACTTTTTTGTCTTAAATGCTATATTTTGTGTTGTTCCTTTGTAATTCCTTGTAATTGTAGGAGAGAAACATAAAGATATCTTCATAATGGACATAGGAAAACTTGCCGAACTAATCTACATCTTTGTGTCATTTACTTTAATTTGCTTGTTTACTTCCTTATTTTTTGTTTTAAAATCTAGTGATTAGAAAGTAACCTTTTCTTTCATGAGAACATTACTCTAATTTCGATTTGGCTAATTTATTAATCGATAATTTAGAACTAGAAGGAGGGCCTACCCTAAAGGCTCTCACCTTTCTTTCTTTTTTCTTCTCTGCACACTCTTTTCACATTCCACCATGTCAAATCCTAATAGCGAGAACCAAACTCAATAACTCAAATAAACATGAAACTACTGCTAACACGGTCGCCAGCACTAATAGTCCAATCCTTGGTCTTAAGAATAAGATGTGGCAAAGCGTGCTATAAAGCTTGACCTAAGTGGGAACTTCGGCCTATGGGATGAATGAATTGAGGATGAAGTTGGATTCCTAGACAACTTTGAATTTTGTTCCACCACCTTTGGTAGTCGAAATAACTCCTCTCCAACCTATCACTACCAATGCTTATGACCTTATAAACACTGTGAGGCCCGAGGTAGGGTGGATCCTGAAACTATGACCGTGGACGTTCATCCCCATCCCAGAAGATATATTGTGTGTACCGAGTCTCATTATCGACTTTGACCAAGAGATAACCACACAAGGAACTAAGACATCATCATTCTCCTTTTGTAGAATGAAAATTAGTGTTTGAGCACCTCCGGTGATAAACGGAGCTTGTGGCTTGAGGTATGAGCATCTTAGTGGTGGTGTCTTTGCCATCAATGGAGTGCTAAGGGGCCCATCGGTGCACTCTCGGTCCCATAGAGGTGTAGCCGGACTTTAGTCAATAGAGAGGTGGAACGATCATTCATGGTCGCCCTTTGTGCTCAAAGAAAGGCGGTCTCACACTCCAACTCATCATCACCACCACTCTCCAACACATCATCATCCCCTATCTCCCACTCCACAAACATGTCGGCTGAGCCCACAACCGATCGTTGGCCAGACTATCCTACAACAAGCAGATGTTGGCCTCAACATAATGCAAGCCTGGAACACAAGGGGTGAAGCTTTTTCTGATAACAAGAATGGTAAGGCATTTTTTGTGGATATCTTGAACACTTACACCCATAGGCAGAATGCCTTGCTCCCTATTGATAAGTATGATGGGAGCACTAAGCCTTCTGATCATATTACTACCTTCAACTCTATTACCAGTGCCTACTAGCTTTCCAGTCCAGCAAAGTGCCTACTCTTCCCTTTCACTATAATAGGACTGGCCTCCCGTTGGTTCCTACATTTATATCTGGGCAGCATCCATTCTTAGGCCCAGCTATATGCAAGCTTTAAGACTAGATTCTTCACTTCAAAAACCCATATTATGATGGCTAGCAAGCTAGGTAACATCAGATAGAGGCCAACCGAGAGTCTTAAGTCATATGTCAATCGATTCAACAAAGAATCCACTAGGCCTGGGCGTGCTGACACAAATAGCTTGGTCATGGCCCTTTGTTTGGGGATTAGATATAAATTGAGAATGTGGAGAGAACTTCAAAAGCATCGAGCTATGTCCCTAATAGATTTCTATCAATAAACAAATGACATAATGAGGATGGAGGATGCATATCTTTTTGATAGCAATAATAAAACCCATCGTTCCACTCAAGTTGGTCCTCTTTGTAATACCGATCATCAATCCAATGGCCGATAGAAAAATGCTAAGAGGCATGTAGAAACCAGCACCCAATATAGGTTCAGGTATGCTAACTATGTTACTTTGAATGGGAATATGGAGACAATATATCTTGCAACCTGGGATCGGGTGCAATTTCAAAGATCAAGTTCCTTAGAGGTGGAAGAAGGAAGGAATCTCATGGCAAAATGGAAAATATTGCTAGTTTCACCAAATCAACAGCCACTCCACCAATGAGTATTGAGTACTCAAAGATGAGATTGTAAGACGTATCCAAGAAGGAACACTTATTGAGTTTGTTTGAGATCAAGTAGAACAAAGGAACAACCGCAATAACCAGCTGCCTCCACCCTAGCAACCTAACAATGTTGTGATAATAATTGACATCTTAACTATGTGAGGAGGCCCACATGTGGTTAGCAATAGCTGGGAAGCATAGTCCTAGTGTCAGAGGGAAGCGAGTTCAGTCAGCCAAGTGTATTCTTTAGAGCACCAAGCATCCAAAGCTTCCTGTTTGGAATTAGATCAACCCAGCATTTTCAATATTGAAGATAGAGAAGCGATATCTTTCTCCCATCACGATCCTATGGTCATCACTATTGCAATGGCTAACTAAAATGTGCATCGAGTGTTCGTGGATGAGGGTAGCTCAGTTAACGTCATGTTTAGACATGTTTTTGAGGCTCTCGAAATTCCTGCCTCCAGCCTCACTCCCTGCACCTTACCAATTTACAGCTTTGGGGTTGTGGGCATTGTCCCTATGAGAACCACCTCACGTATGACAATATTTGGCCAAGAACACCTTGCTGCAAAGGTTCAAGTAAACTTTTGTAGTGGTTGATTTCCGTTCTGCTTATTATCTTTTGATAAAATGTCTAGCGCTTGCTAAACTGGATGTCATCATCTCCCACAGCTGGCTCGTCATGAAATTCTATGTTGAGGGAGCGATCGACGAGATCTACGGGAATCAGCAGAAGTCCATGGAGTGTTATGGGACCTCCCTCAAGCAAGCAAAGAAAGTATCCTCATGCTTCAACAAGAAATTGCAACACTCAGTAGCGAATCACTCGAGAGAACCATCGAGCCAGTCAGCGCTCTGGTTCAAGCCGTGACCACTCCAAACTCCATAGCATCAACATCAAAAGCTCCCCCATCAGCCACATCCTACTCAAGCAGGTTGCTTTAACTAATGACCTGTCACCCTAGAGCACCCCCAAACCTAGCAGCACTCAAGGTAGTATCAGGACCGCACTACAACAAACTTGCTTTTAGTTGCATTAATTGTAGCGTTTAAGGCTATATGCAACCGTTGATCAGGTTAACTTATAAAAATGAACAAATAAATGCAGCCAAGTGGTTCCCGCCAATAATTCATTGAAAATTCCCTAAAATTTTCCATCGCCGCTTCTTATCTCCTTTAAACACTTAAACATTTTTTTATTCTCCTTGCTCAAATTCTTTGGCCACTCATGTCTACTTTCTCTATCGTCCTCATCTTCCAAATCCCCCGCCTTCGTTTTATAATTTATCATAAAAAATTTCGTCTTCGTCTTCCAAATCCTTTGTCTCCGCTATCCATCTACTGAAGCACAGAAACCAATTTACAGTTATAATTTTCAAGTTAAACTTGTTGTTTCGGCTAAATTAGAATAATTGCCAGATCCAGGTTTTATTTTCCTTAACTGTATGAAAATAGAAGGAAAACCAAGGTTGCATTTCTAATTCTGGTTGCTCTTGTCTAATTTGAGCAATCTAGTGGCAAGGTATGAAAATCTGCCTTATTTGTTATTGATAGTAAGTTGTTGATTTTGAACTTCCTTATTTCTCCTTGATAGCATCTGATTGTTTAGTTCGAAATTGTGGTCTAATCGACATATTTAAGTATGATGCTTATGTAATTTAGATGTTAATTTTATGAATAGTTTTGGTGTTCTAAAGAAATAGCATATAAGAACATTACGCTCGATGAATATGCATTTTTTTAATACCTAGTAAATTGAAGCAGGACTAAAGTGATCCTCCAAATTTTTTGTACCGTAAATTATGAATTTTTTTGAAGTACATGAAAAAACTTTATACAAGCTTTTAAAGTAAATTAGTCAGTGAGTAGAACGGCTTAACATTTGTACTTCTAGAAGGAACATATGTATATCTCCCTCATGTTGAATTTGATTCCTTTAAAGCATATATGAATTTTTAGCATATTATGGATTAATTCAGAAAAAAGAAGATTATAACTTTGTATTACCTTATTTATAATTTACATCATTAAAAAGTCAATGTAGACCATGAAAGAAAATGTAAAAAAATTCTCTAAATTTGAACAAAGTGACTTCTGACTTTTGTCAAATAAGAGGTAGGTACAGAAAATTTGCATATAGTTGGTATTTCGAGAAAATACGATGAATGTAAGAGGACTTTCAAATTGATTATGTGAAGATCAACAAAGCATGCTAACGATTTTGTAAGGCGATGGGTACAGTCATGTGAATGTCAATATGAGTTTAATGCAAAGTTGTAAACAAACATCCTTAGTTTTTTCTTTCACCTTCTAAAGTAATGTATAAAGTTTTACTATAATGACTGAAATATTGAATACATATTTTAGTTGAATTTATGAAATGGATAAAATTCAAGCATATTGTTGAATAATCAAAACAAAATATGTAAATGCGAACGTATTATTTTATGTTTTGGGTAAGGAGATACTATTTATTCTCCATGGATACCATGAAATGTTAGATACTTAATATAATTTATTTATTTAGCCACTAAATGTTTCATACTTGATGTCATTTTACTGCATGATTTTGGGACTTCATATATCATTTATAACATGTTATTGAGCTTTCTAAGTTTGTGTTGTGTTCTTTACAACATATTTTAGAAGAACATAATGTTACGCATAATTGTAAATCAGTTCATTGCATGTTTAAATACAAATGATGGGTTCGACGTTGAGGGGTGTTGCTGGAGTTTGGGTTGTCGAGTGAAGTTGTAGAAGAGGAGGAGGGTGATAAAGAGGAATGTTGTAGTGACCGTTTTGTGGTAGAGGAAGGATGTGTTTATAATGGTTCTGTTTGAGTGGCAATGATGTTGTGTTTTAAGCAAGTTTGTTTTTGTTTTGTTTTTTTGTTTTTGGAAAATGACAGTGGTTGAGGTTTTGTCGAAGGATGTAGTTTGGTCAAAGTTTGTGAGGTGGTTCAGTGTCATAATGAGGTGGTCGTAGGTGATGGTTGAGGGAGTTGTACTCTGATGAGGCGCTGTGCTGTGATGAGGAAGGAGTGAAGTGAGGCAATGAGTAAGTTGCATGAGGGTGAGTTTGTGTTTGTATCAAAATAAGAGCTTCTCCCTATGACCTAAAGAAAACATCAGGCATTTTACTTTACATCAATAACCTTCAACCATTCATCAGAAGTTTTCAATTGATCTAGAGCTAAACAAGAAATTTCATTTGTTTCTTTGTTTCAAAATGTACATGAAGATACGAGTACATTGAGCCCAAATATTACGCTGTCCTACTATTGGAGATTACAAATATGGTTGGAAAGTGCACAAAAGCTTCGA
Source organism: Allium fistulosum (assembly GCA_030737815.1). Classification (NCBI taxonomy): domain Eukaryota; kingdom Viridiplantae; phylum Streptophyta; class Magnoliopsida; order Asparagales; family Amaryllidaceae; genus Allium; species Allium fistulosum. Next base: position 787,726,196 of record CM060902.1, on the reverse strand, counting down.
ACCAATTGCACGTATAATTTAATGGATCATATTGGTTTAGCCACTGATATTTTGGCTTAACTTGCTAGTTTGGATTTGTAGGTTCAGTATTATGTATTTTATACTATGTTTGGAAAATTGTTGAAATGGATGGTGCCTCTGATGTATCATGTACGTTGATGTAAATTTAATATATCATTATGTGATTAATGTATTTTTTATGTTGTTTGAATGTTATAATTATATAATTAATTGTTGGTTTCATATCGAAATATGTTAATTATTACTATATAATACATATGTTGTGAGCAAAATGAAGTAGACAGTGAATGAGCTATCGCAACAAGGGAAATCATAACAAAAATCAGCAATTACCAAAATATTTTATAATAGCATCGATAATACTTTTTTGTAGCATTTATACAACGTTATAATAAATTTTTTGTTCTTGCCAAAGGCTGCAATATATTACTTTTCGGTTGCGTTTTTGAAATGCAACAGAAAGCCATGGATTTTTAGTTGCATGTTTTTTACGGCATTCTCTAAAATGCTACCGTCAATTATGGCAGTGTTTTTATGCGCCATCGAAAATACTTTTTTGCATAGTGCCGTATTTGCCCTTGAAGATAAATCAACCGGCGGTGTGTCACCCAAGAGTAATATCGAGCCCAATGCCGCTCAGGGTTATGACGGGACCATTCGTCACTATAAAGATCGAGATGGTAGGAATACAACCTTCTTGGCTGCTTCCCAAAGAACTAAATTGCTCATCTCAGCATGGGATGAATGAATCGCACCGCGCCGGTAAGCGGGGATGCCTACACAATAATTCCTATCTTTTCAATGTCGGTATACTCATCTGTGAGAGCCGGGGAGCAATATAAACAACCTGAATTGAGCATGGACATCCGTCCCAACCGAGGTAGTTATATAACGCATGATTTATGCATTGGATCAATGCATCTTGGAAACTAACTCAGATCTTGATGACTATCTGCTTGACTCCCGCATAGAGATTCAAACATTGAGGGTGGGCATAATAATCCAATGGAATCGATATCCCTTGACTATGACGGCCTTAGCAAGTTTTTTAAATCAACACAGAACTTGGCCCAAAAGTTGGAGATGAGTTGATCAAGTTCCTATAGCAAAGCAAAGGCATCTTTTCATGGGGCATGCTGATATGACTGGCATCGATCACAGGATCGTCTATCATGCACTCAACATTGTTCCATAGACCACCATCCTTCGTTAAAAGCATCAACCACTTGACCCAGAAAGGTACAATGCTCTTAAAGAAAAGGTATAGAAGCTGTTAGCCAATAGCTTCATTCAGGAGGTAGAATATCCGGTCTGGGTAGCTAACCAAGTATTAGTCAGAAAACCAAATGGTTCTAGAATGACTTGCATTAACTTTTTGGACCCCGACAAAGCCTACCGCAAAAATAGCTTTCCTTTGCCTCGCATCGATTAGTTGGTAGATTCAACCATTGGACATAAGTGCCTTACTTTCATGGCTTTCTATTCTAGTTATAATCATATTGCCATGTATAGCCCAGACAAAAAGTACATTCCTTCATCACTAATGCTGGCATCTACTGCTATCGTTCCTGGGCTTATCAAACAGATGTTCTTTGAAAAAACCAGACAATATATGGATGGTATGTGGATGACATGCTGGTAAAGTCTAAAAAGGCTGGGGGAATGTACAAAATCTGGCTAAAATTTTCAACATACTACGCTAATACAACATGAAGCTAGACCTGAAGAAATGCTCTTTCGACATCTGATCCGATAAATTCCTTGGTAATGTTGTGAGTGCTATGGGTATTGAAGCTAACCCCAACAAGATCCAAGTCATCCAAGATATAAAAGTCCCCTAAATTACGAAACAAGTACAAAGCATGAAGGGTTGGTTGTAGCACTTAGTCAGTTCGTATCAAAGGTAACCGATCAGTGTCTCCCTTCTTCGACATCATCAAGAAGGGAAAATCGTTTACTTGGAATGATCAATTAACTAAGACATTCAAGGAGATGAAGCAGCATTTAGCCACTCCTTCAGTAGTGTCTAAGCCTATCGAAGGGTTGGATTTATACTTGTATCTAGCAATGATTGACCACATGATCAGCAATGCCTTGATAAAAAAGATGAGAAGTTCCGAAGGTCGATTTATTATGTCAATAAGAGGTTGTTATGCCAAGAAACAAGATATAGAAGCCTGGAGAAGCTTGTCTTTTGCCTGCTCATGAGCAGCCAAAGCTTTGACCATACTTTTAGGCACATCCCATCAAAATCCTGACCAACCAACATCTTAATCAAGTCCTTAGGTAGCCAGATACAACCAGACGACTATTAAAGTGGTTTGTCATGCTTGGGTAGTGCCAAATCTCATTACACCCTCGCACTTCCATCAAAGGATAGGCCATTGCAGATTTCATTGTCGAGTGTTCAAAACCAAATAGTATTGAAGAGGATACTATTACAAGCTAGCAAATTTGGTGTCTATATGTGGATAGGAAGTCAAACAAGAAATGGGCAGTGGCCGACATGGTCCTTGTCGCTCCAAAAGGAAAAGAACTATGTTTTGTGGTCTCCCTCACTTTCAAAGATACTAATAATGAAGTTAAGTATGAAGCTATCTTGGCCTGCCTCAAGATTGTAAGAGAATTGCATGTAGAGTCCATCCATATATTCGTGAATCATAATTAGCTAGCCTTGTATGTTGCTAAGATCAAGAAAATAATTAGCACATTCACCTAGTTTAAGCTAGAGTAGATACCCAAGGAGAAGAATGCCAAGGCTAATTAACTGGTTATTGCAGCAAGCAACCCAGAAGAAGTCACTCCTTGTGTCCCCTTAGAGATTTGAATCCTCCCTTCTTATGAGCCAAAGGTAACAATAATGGAAATAGATGTGTCATCCATGTACAATTGGATGGTGCCCCTTATCAGGTACTTAACAAGTGAGGAACGTCTTTTCGACAGTAAGAAACCTAAGAAGATGCTCCATCGGGTTCCCCATTATACGATTGTAGATGGGAAGCTCTACAAAAGGGGGAACACTATACCACTTCAATAGTGCATTTTTGAAGATGAAGCCAACCATATCCTAGAAGAGTCACCTAAAGGGTATTGTGGGGATCATGTTGGGGATAAAGCTTAGATAAAAAGGCCGTTATGCAAGGCTTCTATTGGACTACTATGATTAAGGATTCTATAAACTACGTCAAGAAGTGCGATCGAAGTTTGACTTACCCATGGTCCTTTGACAATTAGGGAATTGACATGATAAGAAAGTTACCTAATGCGAAAAAGGGTACAATCATGCTATAGTCGCCATAAACTACTTCACCAAATAAGACGAGGCTGAACCCCTCACTAGGTTCACCATACCAAAAATACTCAACTTCATTATAAAGAACATCGTCTACCATTTTTGTTTGCCAAAAAGGATAATCACCAACAATGACACTCAATTTGAGAGTAGCTATTTTCAAGACTTTTGCACAAGGAATAAATCGTGAAGTGCTTCTATTCCATTGCTCATCCTCAAGCTAATGGACAAGTCAATGCCATTAACAAAACAATCAAGTCAACACTCAAAAATCTCCTTGTTAAATCTAAAGGGAACTGGGCTAAAGATTTGCACTCGTTCTTTGGTCCTATTGCACCTCCAACCGCACTTCAACCAGCCATACTCCTTTTTTTCTTTCCTATGGACATAAAGCCATGCTGCCCATAGAAGTAAACGTCCCCTAAGCTCAGTGTCTAACCTACAAGCTGAGCAAAATGACGAGATACTAAATGTAACGATCTTGATTTTTGAGCAAATTAAATTAAAATAAATAATGATTTGAATTGGAGAATTTAAATAATTAGTTTGGAATTTGTAGTCTTTTGTAAAGGATAATTTATTTTAGACTGATTAATTCTAAATCATTGTGAAATTTGGAAGTGTTAGTATTTTCAAAATGTTGAAATCACTTTGAAAGTAATATTGAGATTATGGTGAATTCTAAATTTATAGAATAATTGAGAAATTAGGATTTTTTTTTCAAATATGAATAAATTCTTTTGGAATGAGAATTTTAATTTTAAATAATATTAGAGAAATTAGAATATCTAATTGATTTGAATCTTTTGTTTTTAAACAAAAAAGAATTTAGGGATTTTATTTTAAATATGATAATATAAGAATTTAATTATCTATAAAAAGTGGTTGTAAAGTAAATTTTGAGTATAATAATGTCAAAGTGGAATTTTAGTGAGGAAAAATAAGAAAATGAATATTTTCCTTTTATTAAAATAGGCTTAGCTATAAACCAAACCCATACTAGAACAAAGATGGTAACCTGCTTATTTGTTATCTTATTTCTAAGTACTTTACGTTCATTTACAAAGAATAAGAAAAAAAAGAAACCTAGTTCCTCTTCAACCTAGGTGCAAATCATCAGATTTAAAATGGGAATAAATTCTTAGAAAATCCAAAAAACTAAGGCAATGATTTTGGAATCATATTCTATCATTAAGACTATTTAATTTCTATTTTTATAGTGTTTGATTGTTGTTGTTCTTTTTTTGGTTGAGGATTTTGCTAGGGTTTATGCTTTGAAAAATTGGAACTGCAGTATTCTATTTATTGTTGGATTAAGGAAAACATGTAAATTCATTCTCACACACCTGTCTCGAAGAATATATGAACTATTACACCAAACAAGTAAGAAAACAATTACAAACAGATTTATAGTGGTTCGGCATTGAATGCTTAGTCCACTTTGATGAAATAGCTTTATTAATCACTTGAATTTTTTAGTACAAGAGGGATTGGATCAAAATCCGTAATTATAATGGAGTACAAGCAAAATAACAGTGTGAAGATCCTTCAAATGAACTATGAACTCTGTATTTATAGGCCTAGACGACCAAATATCTTCATGAAAATTCATCGGCAGAATCTTCAGATGTAGATGACGTCACCCAGAAAATTTCAAAGCCAATTTCCTATGTATAGCGATCGAGGCCAATTGGTCTTCCCTACCACGTGGCACCATGCGATCGCCATGGTGGGTACCCCTCTATGCTAGCTTCATGTTTCCAAAGTTGTTTGCATTGTTGACTTCATGTTTTTAGAGATATCAATCGATTCCTATTGACTAGAATTGCTTATTCATGTTGTTTATAGCCATAGTGATCCGATCCGATCTCCTACTTAGTGAAAGGAACAAATCCATACTTAGAGTATTCTAGAGAGTCTATCTCTTGGCTTCGCTTGATCGTTGCTTCACTATTGTCTATGATTGATCTCTGGTCTATGTGATCACTTCTCTGGGCTGCTTACCTTATCTAGCATCGAGTCTAACTTGCTCAATCAGTTTGAATATAGCTGGGTCAGAAGGCCGGATAACACTTACCCTCCAAAGTACGTCTTGTTTTGAACATGTCATTCTTTGAATCAAAGCAAGTTAGAGTCACCATGAAGGATTCCATCCAGTTTCGCGAACAATCGTTATCCTTCCGTTAAATTATCTTTTCAAAGGATCGTATCTCTATTTTTTCATTACCGCGCTTGGTCGATATTTGCCAATATAAATCCGTAGTGTAATCCCTAGTCTTTATCTATGTTTGGTTCCATTGAGCTAATCAATCGAGCTAGTGGGCCTTGGCTATTTGTAGTGACTTCTTTTCTGAGAAATCTAGGTAATAATTCAATTATCGTCGATCCAAGAAATCAAATGTTGGATGTGCACACATGCACGTTCATGTACACATTTGGCATTTGCTCCCGAACGCGCTCATACACTCACGGGTCATTGCCAATATCATGTAATTGAAATATATTTGCATTGCTATATTCTTCATCATCCATTCATATAACTTTTCTTTCTCTTTTTTGTAAAATTCATAAGGGATGTTCGGTTCCAATCCCCTGAGCAGGGGATCAGCACCGATCCCTTACTTTAGGTGGACTTTAAACAAATCTCGAGCCCAAGTGAGCAGGCTGCATATGTTATATAAGCCAACAACTTAGTTCATTTTTCTTCACTTGTTTCATTTCATACTTCAGTCGATCCGAACCTTCATTCCTTCTTACTATTTCCATTAACAATATCGACTGTGAGAAAACCCATCATTTCCTCTAATCCCATAATCTATCTAACCTTCCAATTAACCAGACACCTCAGTAACTACCCCAAGTCGTTCCTATTCCCAATCCCACCAATTTAATTCCAAAGCCAAGCTTGAATTCACATCACCCTTTCCCTCCTTGAGGTGATACAACCCGCATTTGTATTTGATTCTTCATACGTAAGTGGGTTTATGTTTATCGCATGCGATTTTTGATAGGTCTTATTAACAAGATGGTCAGACTATTCATGTGGATGGATTCGAGGTTTGGGATCAGTGTTGAATTGGTGAAGATGAAGTGGAGTGAAATTGCAGTTTAGCGTGGGATCTATTATATAGGGTGAAGGAATCGGCTGGGATAGGGAGTGATGGATCGGTTATGATATGGAGTGGAATGATCAATTGTGATGTGGAGCGGAGCGATCGGTTGTGATGGAGCGGTTATGGATATGATATGAAGGGTTCAGTTGATCGTTGAAATGTAGGGATCGGTTTTGAGAGGGATCAGTTGTAGGCAAATGAGGCTTGAAATTGGATAAGGCAAGATCTCCTAGGTAAGGTATCAGATATGATCCCACTACCTAGGGGAACATAACTATTTCTTGATTGAGTGTAACTTGATTATATACACATGAACATTTTCCATAAGCCTAAACTTGAACTAGAGACTTGCATATGGTCTCAAACTCAAATACTTGAGCTTCAGAACAAATGCATATGACTTAGACTTTGAATGTTTGGACTTATATGACTTGAATCATTAGAACCCAAAGTCGCACACTTTTGAATATGACTTGAACTTGAACAAGTATAACATATAGTCTCGAATGAACTTGAATGAAAATTCCATACTCCAATATGTTGACAACCGATCCTTTATCTTAGACAAAATCCACAACCATCGACGAGAAAGCCAGTTGGGACGGTCAGTGATAACGGCCACTTCGATCGAATCCCAGAGTCTCATCATAACTATCGTTTTAATACTTAAGTGTTTATCACTGGATCACACAGCATTGCACCGCACCGCACTAGTTTACACTTAGCACGGGAGGAGCATGTTAATTTTTCTAATGATTACTATCTACTAAGTTTGATAGCTATGGGTTCTAGATGCCGGGAGCATTTAGCTGCTATGGGTACTGAACAAACTACTTCTCACAACAATTATGATGCTGAGTAAAGTTGTTCAACGGTATCCGCTTGAAACTCTCCAGGCCATTAATTAGAACAACCCGAAAGTTCAAGACAAGTGCTAGAACTTCCTTCAAACTTAGAAGTAGAGATCGAGCTAACTCCTGACACTCTAGAATATGCCATTTTTTAAAATGATTCGGAGGATTCAATGGCTTCAAAGGTCAATGAGGCCTCTCTCCGTAGACTATGCATTAAACACAAGATTCCATATGAGGATGCGCAAGTTCCATCTCATAACGATACGGCTCACTTACTCCTGGAGGGTTATACAGCATGCAAGAAGTTTATGTGTCGGGCTGGTTGCGTTCTACCTTCCAATCCATTGATACAAAAAATGTTACACTGTTTAAGATTGGCACCGGCTCAGCTGCATTCGAACAGCTACACATTTTTGCACTACACATATATGATATTCCTCAAATTCTTATATCGTGAGCCGATCTAGAATACATTAGATTCATTTACAATCTCAAGTGGTGAAAGGGAAGCCTCTCATATACTTTCCTTGAGTTATTCATTAACTGCCAGGTCGTAACTAGTGCTTGGAACAAACCGAGTGCCTTTAAGACTGAACGGTTCTACATGAGATGTCCACCTGGTTTTGCAGGATGGTGACTAGAAGGATGTAAGTGTCATTTCAAACTTAAATTGAAGTGCTTTTATACAAGTCATAGCTTGAATTAAGCAGTTTTTTATTGAACATTACCGATAACCATCCACGTCCCATCGACGACATATACTCGAAGGTGGTTTCAACACTCAAAAATATACCTGTGGAGGATAGGGACATCATATCTCTTCTTACCGACGAGCGCCTTTTTATCTTTGGATTACTAGAAGAAGGCTGAAGCACGGGACTACAAGAAACACTAAGGAGGAAGTAGTAGAAAGAAGAGATGCCATTAGGTAGGGAGGTGACAAAGTTAATCCTGTAATTTCCCCAGTCGAAGAGGCTCGGGATGTCGCCGAGGAAGGCAAGGTGAGGGGTAATGCTAATGAACCCAGTCATGATAATATGAGCCTAAGTCATGAGCCTATGGTCGGATCCTCCCAAAGCTCACAGCTCCCCTAGAAGGGGAAAAGGCTCATTTATAAGCTTCACAGAGGGCAGGTCTCTAAGAAATCCAAGCCAACCTCTGTTGCCACAAATCAATCTAGCTCTCTGCCTCGAGAAAATTTATTTAAGGGGCAGTCGGACATCCCGCTCTCAAACGATGTCAGAAATTATTATTTTGCCTACTTAAGCCTAGCGTGGTTTGAATCTCCTGTTCAATTTAGTGCTGACATTCCTCCCTCTGGCATGGGAGAGATTGCTCCAACGAGCAAAGCTCCAATAACTAGCCCACTGGGGGACACTAGGACACTCATGATCTCGTGCACTTCACCGCATGACACTTAACCACCTTTAACTCCAGTGATTCTTATAAACTTTCATTTTGTTTGTAAACTCGATGGGATGCCTCCGCAATTATGATCACTTAAAGAGATCAACATACTCCCAGCTGTCTTATTTTGGGTATAGTTGAGGTCTGAACCTTGGTCAAGATAGAGAAGGTTATAAAGGAACAAAAGACCGAGATCGAAGCTATTAATCCAAGGACTTGTCATCCAAGCATAAGTCAAAATCTCAATCTTCTCATGGTAGGGGTAGCGTTCAATGCCCTACTATACATAGTAGTAGCAAGTCACTGCCTCATGCTCCCACTTCGGCTACTGCACTTGAACAACATTCAGGTTCTTCCACCGTCCGTCGATCTTCGGAATGCTAATCTGTTGTAGAAGGTCTTGATTCTCCATCCCGCAAGCACAACAGACAGGCCCTCTCAGCCCCAACTACTTTTGATGTTACTGCTACTGAGAAGATGTGTAATGACCCGGTATTTTGAACCATTCGCATCCGCACATGTCGGACTTGAATTGCTCAAAATATCAGATTGTTAATTTATTATTTGGCAAAACTCAGCGTATACAGTAAATAAATCAATCACAAAATCACAGACACAGAGTATTACAACAATAAGAAGTGGAATAGAATAAACAGTAGTTCATGAAGCTACTATATAAACATCAGAGTTTGAAATAAAATACAATGGAATATCTCAAATACAATGTAGTCTCGAATAAAAATAGATGACAAGTCTGAACAAAACCACTGGATAGCTGAAAGCTGAATAGATACAGATGGATATCCAAGTGAAGCTCCAACTCCAAAGTTGAGTCTCAAATGCTATGACACTCAGCCTGACCCGAGCGTAAAGCAAAACACAAAACACTCGAGTCAGGATTAACATTCTTATATTAATAAATTCAACTCAAGTGAAATACAAGTAACTTAAAGGATAGTTGGGATTTCAATCCTCAAAGGATCCGTGGAACTATCTACTATGTAGTAATATACGCTATTATAATATGTCTATAGTAAAGTAAAAGTATTAAAATAGCGTTAAGGCGTTACCCATATCCCCCTTAACAAATTTTATATATTCCCGCAGTCTATACAATGTTGTACGCTCCACCAATCCGGTGGTTTGCACAGAGGATACCACATAGGTACAGTACAAAACAAACCCGTAGAAGGCGCGATAGGGCATGCGACAAGGCACTCGAGGCAATGCCAGGGTAGATATACCATTTGCGGATCCGGGCCGATGGTAACACATAGCAGCTACTACCGCACATCTCGTGACACACAACCAAATCAAAGGGTGCACCCAATCAAATCACAAAAGCAATAGAATGGTATCAAAGAAATGTGCCTGATCAGAGGAATGACCTCACTTGGCCCGGCGTGGCTCATGTTTTAGCCGCATCAATCTGACTCACGGGAGTTAGGGCTACGTAAATACCATATAGAATCGTCACCAAACCATCCTACTTCATTCTAGAATCTCGACCACGTACACAGTTGTTAAAGTGGTTTTCGGTATTGGCAGAGAGTATGACAATATTTGATCCCGGTCTCTTTAACAACCAAACGCTTATTTCACACCGTGGTCATTCATTTCAAATAGTTTATACTTCATATCAAAATATCATATTCATTTCAAAACCATATCAATTCGATATCTTTATTCACTTTAAATAATATTCATTTTCAGAATGTAACATTTTCAAAATTTATAACGCTTTCGAAATCATAACACTTTTAAATCATAACACTTTTAAATCATAACACTTTGAAACCATAACACTTTGAAACCATAACACTTGAAATCATAACACTTTGAAACCAAAACACTTTGAAACTATAACACTTGAAATCATAACACTTTGAAACCACAACACTTTGAAATCATAACACTTTCCACCTAAATAGTTTAGATGTTGAAAATAGTATATATATTAAAATACTTTATAAGTTAAATAGTTTATATATATAATAAAATTAGTTTCCTCCAATTTCGCAAATCGATTTAAATCATCTTAAATTCCAAAATTCAATTTAAATCAATTCCAGTTTAACCATTTCAATTTAAAGTTCAAAGATTCAAGTTTAAATATTCAAACATTTACAATATAAGTTTCATTTATATTTCAACATTTAACTTTAAATTTATTCAAATCGAAAACTATTCCTTTAACCATTTTTATAACAATTTAATTTAAATCTGAATTTTTATATTTAAATCAATATTAAATATTCAATCTCATTTTTTTTCAAAATTGAGAATATTCATATATATACACTACAATTAAAAATCAACACATTTTTTTCTTCTCTCTACAAAACATTTAAAAACAATACTTAACAAATATGTATGCCAAGAAGAATACAGTCGAACATATATAAAACTGTAAGTAAACTATACAAGACAAAAGCGATTGGAAATATACGGCTTATACATATATACTTATAACAATGCAAAGTACTTATGCACGTTATATTCAAAATCTATATTTCCAACATATGAACATAACTGACTTTGTTAAAATTGTAAAATATTATAAGCATTATATTCTAATATAGGTGTACGCCCACACATATGCATGAACCACACATATAATATATTAAAAATCAAACTCAAGTATACTTATATATAAACACTTTTAAATATACCAGCATATGTACACAATATATATAAATACATACTTTGTTTCCTCTTTCAAAAAGCTTGAATGGGTTTGCTTGGTGAAAGGGTTCGGCTCGGCAAGTTGAAGGTGGAGATGTGTGCTATTGGAGGAGATGAAGGGGAGGGGCCACGTGACTGGTGTTCGGCTGTCGCAAGGCGGAGTGGCATATGGTGGAGGTGGCAGAGGCCGAGGGCAAAGCAAGGGAGAGGAAAGGCGGTGGAACAGGCTGTGGGTTCGCAAGGCGTTTCAGAGGATGGTGGAGAGATGGCAAAAGGCGGGTCGACGGTGAGGTGAGCTGAGTGATGGGGCAGAGAGTTCGTCAGGAGTCGGAGGTGTTGATGGTTGGGGCAAGATGAGAGGGTTTGTCATGTTGTGGCGGTTCATGGTGGAGGGTGGCGGAGGCTCTTGGCTGGGTATAATGAAGAAGGGTTAGTCTGGAGGTGGTTGTCAGGGAGGCTTGGTTTGGGTGAGCAAGGGTTTGAAGGGAAAATAGCGTTGGTAGAAAGGCACGGTAGACACAAATGAAGGTGGATGGGTTTACAAAAAACGAGGGAGCATTTTTCTGGAACAAGGGGAGAGGACAACAGGTAGGGGTAGAGCCAGAATGGAATGAGCTGGCTCCTCGTATATGAACTTTATATTGTATAAAACTTTTATTTATCAGAGCGAAGAAAGGAAATTGAAGGGACCGAAAATAATGAATGAAACGGCTCATCATAAATTGAATTAGAGAAAAGAAACATCAGAATTAAATTCTGGAAATTAATAATAGCTAACGTCCATTTGTTTTCAGCCAATGGACACTTGAATGGACACATAACACACCAGAGACTCAAACGGGTACCGATACGACACATGTTTTTTCGTTGTCGTCGTGTACCGAGTCCCAAAATACAGAAATGAATATACTGTGGAGATCAACATGACGAGACGAACAGAATGGTACATAGATATCAGCGATACGATCATCCTATCAAAAGTCGATATTCGGTACTAGGAATGCTGCTAATTTGCAGAAAATAAGATAAACGGGGCTGTAGAAGTCCAAATTTGATGAAACGAAAGACGACGTTTCACTCAGAAAGTACTAAGCATTTTTATTATAAAAATATTCAGATTTCGAAAATATTTTATTTACCTCAAGTTAACTGATTTTAAATTGAAATTGTAAATTACACAATAGAATTAACATTCATATTTTTGGATGAAAATTTACCATTTGCTATGTTTAATTAGACGTATCCCAAATATTAAATTTTTATTTCAAAAATTTACTATTTAATTTCAAGCTAAAATTTTAGTTAATTACGTTATAAAACCATTAAAATTTATGGGTCGTCATACTCTCCCCCACTCAAAACTTTTCATCCCCGAAAAGGAACTTGGTAGGAGAATATGAACAACTAGAAAGAAAAGATAGATTGAAATACATATTATCAGATACACAACAAATTCAAAACCATATAAATTTCATCAGTTTTTAAATTGATTTATATTCAATTAATTCGTTTTCCAATCCAATTTATTTAATCAATAAAATCCATTTATATTCATATTTTGTTGAATTCCAACTCAAGCTATTTTCATTAAATTTGGTTGGTTTCAGTTTATTAATATTTGTTACAAAAAAATTTATTTGATTTAACTCATTTATTAAATCTATTTATCTTCAGTTAAGTTGATTCCACTTAAAATTCAAGTTCACTATTCTTAAGTTCATATTTATCTGCTTAAATAGTCTTCTCCTTTATTTAATTTATTTCACTTAACATATTTGCAACATATATTACGTGTAAAACATTTTATAACCATACAGCATTCAACAAATATATTATCCAATTTATTATTCAATTTTATTATCTGTAAATTCCCTTAACAAAATATCATTTTTGATATCCTATTTCTTATGCCATAGTGTATACTATCCAATTACATTCTAATTACATTTAAACTTCCCAGGTAAGTTATATTAATGTTTCTGAGTGTAATTAACACTATACAAAATTTCTTTTATTTACAACATTTATGTTAAGCCAGATTTTGGTTTGAACAATTTATTACTTAAGTTTTCTTCTTGTACAACCCTTTTATTATACCCTAACATTTTGACTTTTTGAATATTTTAGGCAAGTTATATATATTATAGTGCAATTTAGTATTATACAAATAAGTTTTGTTCAAATTCAACTATTTCAAGTTGGGTAAATTCATTTATCATTTTAGATATCCCAATTATTCAAAAATTTCACTTTATTTCAATAATTGAAACCATTCTTAATATAAATCTTAAGATTCAAATTTCCGGTTTCACTTCAAACTATTTTGAAATAATTATATACATATATATTTTATAAATCAAATTATGCACAAGTAATTTAAATCATATCCATTTTTCCAAACAAAAGTGTAGTAAAGCTACTAAGGGGCCTCTCCACTTTGAGACTCGAAAATGAATGTCGATGATGCTGCAGTCATCACCGAAATTATTTTCCAGGGACAAATGAGGAGAGTACTGATTTACTTCATTTAAAATTCTTTGAAAACAATTTCTATTCGGAAATACCTTCAAATAATATATTCTTTCAAACCATGGAAACCAAATTTTGTAAAGCACCGGAAATTAAATTCTTAATCCCTTAATTTTAAATCCATTTCATTTGTAAATCAGATTTATAACCATATTTAAACAATTTCATTTCCTTATAATACAACAATAGTTAATGATTTATGAATGTTAACAAAACAATAAATGATAGTCTAGTATTATCATTTCTAAAAACCCCAATTCATTTAGCTATTTAATTTTAGAAATTTTCTTTTACAAATATAACCATACATAAAATTATTTCATTTACCAATTTTGAAAATAATATTGTGTCAGTTTGCTCTGTTCAAGTGTTTTGAATTCCTATCGATAGCGTGGGCCAGACGAATCGATCGAAACCCCAAATCAAACTTAACAATTCAAACAACACAATATAAAACATTTTTATATTAATTACAAATACACTCCCTCCCCCGATGATTCAATAATAGATCATAGAATAAGGATAGAAATTCAAATTCATAGGACCCTAATCCAAGAGGATTCTAACTAAGCAGGTAGGCCCGAAAGGAAGATAAGATAGATAGATTACAAAAGAGGAAAGATGGATAGACTAATATTAACCGCGGGTGACCTTAACCGGGTTAACCGAGATTCCAGAAATAGGATCGATGTGGAATTCAATTCCCGCTTGGATCAGAGAGATGTGACTTCGCCAAAACATCAGGATATTCCCTGATTATCAGGGTGTAGTCAAGATCACCAAGCTGAGTATCAAATGAAAGGTAGAACTGCCTACATAACCGAAGGCGTTCGACATTCAATAAGAAGAGAATTACCCAGGTTGTCCACTAAGAGACGATTTGGGCTTTGCAAGAAATAACAGAGTCTAAACCGAGGATACAGAAATCTCAGGTGAATCATGTAAGTGTGTAAGCTGTGGGTAGTTAACACTTAGGATCGTGTAATATGGAATATTATAATAGTGCGGAAATATAAACTAGATAATAGATAATAGAAATGAAATAAGCACACCAGGGCTTTTTATACTTGTTTGAACTTCCCGTTCTACATCCAGTCCCAAACTACACTCTAGATTTAAACTCTATAACCCCTCTCTTAACCCGGAGGAATAGGTATACAACACCCGAGCAGCCGAACAGGATTTTTCCACCTCAAACAGCCGAAGAGGACTTTTATCGCCTGAACAACCGAACAGGACTTCTACTGGTACAAATAAATAGTTGACACTTGTGTTCTAAATAACACATATATGTCTTTAATAGTACACCCTTCCTATAATCAAATCCTCAAGTATATATTGTGTGTGTGAAGATATGAAAGGAAGATATTGCTTAGAATGGAAGAATATATTAATTAATTTAGAGATTCAAGCAATATATAGATTGCGATTGCTTTTAGATTGCAGAGATAGATAGTAGAGAATATAGCAAGAAACCACAATATAATTCGGTGATTTGAGAAGTGATTCTAATGTGTTTATATAGAAGATAAATATTTACAACTATTCACAAAGAGTTTTAACCAAAAGATGCAGCCATATCTCTTCAATTTAGATCGTAACTCTTCGCAAATAGAAGTGTCTCTTCAAGAAAAATAGCCGTTAGAGACGTTCAGTTGACTGAACAAAAACGACCAGTCAACTGAATATTTAAAGATAGTGTAAAACGACGTATATCTGTGCACTGAAGGTTCAGTCGATTGATCGTTTTCGGTCAGTCGACTGACCTGGCTGTCAGTGCACAGTTTACACATTTTTTAAGGAATTTGAACTTTAGAACTATTTGAGTATGTGCAAACTACTTGAGGATAGATTTTAACAATTATAAACCATATCTAAGACTATAACTTCAGTAAATAATCATACTATACTTAGATTTGGTGTCTCATCTCCTTTGTAGTTTAATAGCTTGCATATCTCATTCTCTTTTTGTCGCTTGATCGTATAGTCTCATCACTAATTGTTTAATCTTTCGTCATGAATCAAAACTCATGATTCAACTAATTAATGCTTATTGTAAAGGAGTTTCACCCCTTTACAAATCATTCAAAGATTGGCGGGACCGCCGATTCATTATAGAAATCAACCGAAGTGGAGTTATGGGATACTCCAGAATCAAGAAGAACACGAATAGGGAGAAACAAGAATGGATTTCAGAATGAAGGGGAAAGTTCCAAAATTCAAAGGAAATCGAATCAAAGAGGAAGAATTCAAGCTCGAACGAAACGTGATTCTGTAATTAAATTTACTCTATATGCTAAGTTTTGCCTAAACCTGGCTCTGATACCAACTGTAACGACCCGGTATTTCGAACCATTCACATCTGCATATGTCGGACTTGAATTGCTCAATATATCACATAGTTAATTTATTATTTGGAAAAACTCAGCATATACAGTAAATAAATCAATCATAGAATCACAGACATGGAGTATTACAACAATAAGCAGCGGAATAGAATAAATAGTAGTTCATGAAGCTACTATATAAACATCAGAGTTTGAAATAAAATACAACTGAATATCTCAAATACAATGTAGTCTCGAATACAAACAGATGACAAGTCTGAACAAAACCACTGGATAGCTGAAAGCTGAATAGAAACAGATGGATCTCCAAGTGAAGCTCCAACTCCAAAGGTGAGTCTCAAATGTTGTGACACTCAGTCTGACCCGAGCATAAAGCAAAACACAAAACACTCAAGTCAGGATTAACATTCTTATATTAATAAATTCAACTCAAGTGAAATGTCAACTGAAATACAAGTAACTTAAAGGATAGTTGGGATTTGCATCCTCTAAGGATCCGTGGAACTGTCTACTATGTACTAATACACGCTATTATAATATGTCTATAGTAAAGTAAAAGTATTAAAATAGCATTAAAGCGTTACCCATATCCCCCTTAACACATTTTATATATTCCTGTAGTCTATACAATGTCGTACGCTCCACCAAACCGGTGGTTTACATAGAGGACACCACATAGGTACGGTACAGAACAAACTCATAGAAGGCGCGATAAGGCATGCGACAAGGCACTCGAGGCAATTTCAGGGTAGATATACCGTTTGCGGATCCGGACTGGTGGTAACGCATAGCAGCTACTACAACCCACCTCGTGACACACTCCCAAATCAAAGGGTGCACCAAATCAAATCACAAAAGCAATAAAATGGTATCGAAGAAATGTGCCCGATCAGAGGAATGACCTCACTTGGCCCGGCGTGGCTCCTGTTTTAGCCGCATCAAGCTGACTCACGGGAGTCAGGGCTACGTAAATACCATACAGAATCGTCACCAAACCATCCTACTTCATTCTGGAATCTCCACCACGTACATAGTTGTTAAAGTGGTTTTGGTATTGGCAGAGAGTATGACAATATCTGATCCCGGTCTCTTTAACAACCAAACGCTTATTTCACACCGTGGTCATTTATTTCAAATAGGTTATACTTCATATCAAAATATCATATTCATTTCAAAACCATATCAATTCGATATCTTTATTCACTTTAAATAATATTCATTTTTAGAATGTAACATTTTCAAAATTTATAACGCTTTCGAAATCATAACACTTTGAAACCATAACACTTTGAAACCATAACACTTGAAATCATAACACTTTGAAACCATAACACTTTGAAACCATAACACTTGAAATCATAACACTTTGAAACCATAACACTTTGAAATCATTACACTTTCCACCTAAACAGTTTAGATGTTGAAAATAGTATATATGTTAAAATACGTTATAAGTTAAAATAGTTTATATATATAATAAAATTAGTTTCCTCCAATTTCGCAAATCGATTTAAATCATCTTAAATTCCAAAATTCAATTTAAATCAATTCCACTTTAACCATTTCAATTTAAAGTTCAAAGATTCAAGTTTAAATATTCAAAACATTTACAATATAAGTTTCATTTATATTTCAACAATTAACTTTAAATTTATTCAAATCGGAAACTATTCCTTTAACCATTTTTATAACAATTTTATTTAAATCCCAATTTATATATTTTAATCAATATTAAATATTCAATCTCAATTTTGTTCAAAATTGAGAATATTCATTTAATCGCTTTTTATAAAATCAAATTATAAATCAAGTTATAATCATATCTTTTCAAAATCTCAAAACTAATAAGTTTAAATCAATTCTTTCTTAAATTCAATTATTAACCAATTAAATTCTAAATCAATATTAATTTATCTTCCCAACCTTTATTATTAAAGTTATAAATCTATTTTAGATTTTTAAATAAATATTTTAAAACATATTATATACTAATTAAATTAAATTTTACTAAATTAAATCTTATTATTAATTGTATTTTGTATTAAATCTTATTATATTTTTTTTAAATAATAAAATTATGAGAAAAATCTTAAAAATTATATTTTTAAAACTAACTTATAAATTTAAAATTTCCAAAATATATAATTTTGAAAAATCTAAAATTTAGACATATATAAAAATAACCTTTTTATATTACATTTTAAAAATCAATATTCATTTAAAACCCTTATATTCCGTTTCAACAATTGGAAATCATTTTTCAAAATATAGACCAACGGTGTCCGTATATAATTTTCTATCCTATAGTCAAGTGATACAGATATTTTCAATCCGCGATTTAAATATTTACGGGTATATATCATTTCAACCCGCAATCCCAAATTTAAAATAAATGAAAATCGCTTGGGTTTATCATTTCAACCCATAACAATTTTCCCCTATTCTACAAGCTCGTTTGGGTCAACCCATGGGGAATTCTAAATTAACAGGGAACTTGTAGAGTGAGAACAGTTATGATAATAGTATAACATATCAACAACATGCATATATCATTAATAACAAGGTAAATCATAATATAAATAGCAGATTATGGTGTCATATGTTACAGGTGAACAATTGCAGATAATGGCATATCATATTTAACAATTAAATAACTAGCAATTCAAATTTAGCAGCATATTTCAATTGTCGTTTCAAACGAAATCAATTTTACTAAATATAAGAATGTTAATCGTGAGTGATTGCTCACCCTTCGAGGCTAGAGGAATAATAGGAGCAAGGTGCAACGAATCCAGGCACAGATTTCAAAGCGCGACACGATGAACACGAATTAGACGAGCAAAGCAAAGCTTGGAAATAATGAAGACAAATCAACACTAGCTTTACATAACTGGAACAAGATACACACATATTATATTATAACTTTTTCTCAAAAATCAATTTGGAACACATGTTTAAAATAAAACCTTATATATTATAAATTAAAATATCCAATATAGAATCTTTGTATATATATATGTATGTATGTATATCTATATATATATATATAATCAATGTTAAAATAAAACACAAATTAATATAAATCTATACATATTACGTTACAAATCATTACTTAATTTAAAACACATAGATTCAAATCAAAAAATATATATACACTATATTAAAAATCAACACATTTTTTTCTTCTCTCTACAAAACATTTAAAAACAATACTTAACAAATATGTATGCTAAGAAGAATACAGTCGAACATATATAAAACTGTAAGTAAACTATACAAGACAAAAGCGATTGGAAATATACGGCTTATACATATATACTTATAACAATGCAAAGTACGTATGCACGTTATATTCAAAATCTATATTTTCAACATATGAACATAACTGACTTTGTTAAAATTGTAAAATATTATAAGCATTATATTCTAATATAGGTGTACGCCCACACATATGTATGAACCACATATATAATATATTAAAAATCAAACTCAAGTACACTTATATATAAACACTTTTAAATATACTAGCATATGTACACAATATATATATATATACATACTTTGTATCCTCTTTCAAAAAGGGTGAATGGGTTTGCTTGGTGAAAGGGTTCGGCTCGGCAAGTTGAAGGTGGAGATGTGTGCTATTGGAGGAGATGAAGGGGAGGGGCCGCGTGACTAGTGTTCGGCTGTCGCAAGGCGGAGGTGGTAGAGGCCGAGGGCAGAGTAAGGGAGAGGAAAGGCGGTGGAACATGCTGTGGGTTCGCAAGGCGTTTCGGAGGATGGTGGAGAGATGGCAAAAGGCGGGTCGGCAGTGAGGTGAGCTGAGTGATGGGGCGGAGAGTTCGTCAGGGGTCGGAGGTGTTGATGGTCGGGGCAAGATGAGAGGGGTTGTCATGTTGTGGCGGTTCATGGTGGAGGGTGGCGGAGGCTCTCGGTTGGGTATAATGAAGAAGGGTTGGTCTGGAGGTGGTTGTCGGGGAGGCTTGGTTTGGGTGATCAAGGGTTTGAAGGGAAGATAGCGTTGGTAGAAAGGCACGGTAGACAAAAATGAAGGCGGATGGGTTTACAAAAAACGAGGGAGCAGTTTTCTGGAACAAGGGGAGAGGATAGCAGGTAAGGGTAGAGCCAGAAGTGAATGAGCTCGCTCCTCGTATATGAACTTTATATTGTATAAAACTTTTATTTATCATAGCGAAGAAAGGAAATTGAAGAGACCGAAAATAATGAATGAAACGGCTCATCATAAATTGAATTAGAGAAAAGAAAGGTCAGAATTAAATTTTGGAAATTAATAATAGCTAACGTCCATTTGTTTTCAGCCAATGGACACTTGAATGGACACAGAACACACCAGAGACTCAAATGGGTACCGATACGACACCTGTTTTTTTCGTTGTCGTCGTGTACCGAGTCCCAAAATACAGAAATGAATATACTACGGAGATCAGCATGACGAGACGAACAGAATGGTACATAGATATCAGCGATATGATCATCCTATCAAAAGTCGATATTCTATACTGGGAATGCTGCTAATTTGCAGAAAATAAGATAAACGAGGCTGTAGAAGTCCAAATTTGATGAAACGAAAGATGACCTCTCACTCAGAAAATACTAAACATTTTTATTAAAAAAATATTCAGATTTCGAAAATATTTTATTTACATCAAGTTAACTGATTTTAAATTGAAATTGTAAATTACACAATTGAATTGACTTTCATATTTTCGGATGAAAATTTACCATTTGCTATGTTTAATTAGACGTATCCCAAATATCAAATTTTTATTTCAAAAATTTACTATTTAATTTCAAGCTAAAATTTTAGTTAATTACGTTATAAAACCATTAAAATTTACGGGTCGTCACAAGATGGCTGAGGTCAAGGCTACATTACCTAAGTTGTGCTTTGACGAGTTCAAATTTATTCTCGCTTTTCATTTAGTTCCTCTAGAGGCCAAGTACACAGTGCTCTCTTACGTTAATGATATCTGTATCTAGCATAATATAACTCTTCGTGTGGCTGAGAGAATTTCTGAGGTGTCGATGGAAAGTAAACACGGAATTGATTGCTTAACTCTTGAGGTAATCCAAGACAAAGACATTATTAAGTACTAGGATGAGGAGGTCAAGCAGTTGGGTATAAAGCTGGTTGATGATGAGAAAAAAGCGAGCGAGCCTTCTAAAGATGTCGAGCGTTTAATGAAAGTGCACCAAGATGAACTAGACACTACCGTTTGTCGCAATGATACTTTAGCCCTTGAAAATAGATCTTACAAAAGAAGAAGGATGTGCTGAAAAAAGACAATGATGCTTGTCCCTTCGTATTAAACAACTTGAGGAGGAGCTTGAGAATGAAAAGCAGGAGAAACTTGAGGCCCAGCTGGAGTCTCCACGATACTGCATGGAGATCTTCAAAGGCTTGTGAAGCTAAAATAGAGGCTGACAAACAACTTGCGCGGGTAGAGGCCCTTAAGGAAGAGGTAAGGGATGCAGATCAGAAGGAAATAAAGGATGAGTTTGATCCGTTGCTGATATATACAATGCATGTGTCCTTATGAATCGCAACCACTTATTCCTTGGAGAGGGTATCCCGAGTCGCTTGTCGAAGCCTGGGACCATATTGTAGATCTAAAAAAGAAGTCCCTCGATGGTGTTGAAGTGGATGAAGAGCAGCTCATGTGCCACAAAGAGCCTGATGAACCTAGGGCCACTTGGATCAGTTTACTTAGTAATCTGCGATCATCAGAAGGGGGAAAGATGGCAGTGGAGCCTCGAGATCTGGTTTCCAAGGCTCTCCTACTAATCAAGCAACCGGTGCTTCAATTTCTCATGCCTCAGAAAAGAATGCGGGCTATAATCCAAATCATCCAGGGATGCACAAATCTTTCGATCTGTATCTGATTTTGGAAGGCGGCACTCTAGCTACAACTGGAGGCTAATCTGGTGAAGGTATATCTCTTACTTCTCCGACTTTCAAGAAGGTTTACATCTCATGCCTGACAGTCATGGGCTTACCCATTAGTCTTTATGAAATTGCAAGTCCGTATGCATCTGCCCATGTCATGCTCCCGATGATGATGTTACCATGGGACGGCAGGCGTAGACAACGGGCCCACTTTGGCCATCACTGTACAGGTGGCCCCTGTCAATCAACTTGTTGAGACTCTTGTCCCGGATGCTGAAGTCATAGAGGCTCTATATAAAGAAAGGACTGATGACCAATAAGGCCAGGGTGAAACAGAGGACGTCATAGTGACCCATGCCTCTAAACACACTAATAAACGTAGCATAAAGGAGCACATTGAAAAGGAGGAGCTGGATTTGCAAGCCAAAAAGGACAGTGTAGAAATGGATATTACTCCGCTTCAAGTTATACTGTCGGGAGGTGCCACTCCTAAGGAGGTCGATCATGTATCCCAAAGTGAGCCCTAAGGCTAGCAAGGGCAAAAGAGGGTCTAAAAGAAGAGGACAAGGCGGTAAATCAGGAGAGTCTACCGCGAAGAATACCCCGAAGAAATTCAAAATAGATGGGAAATAGCCGTCAAATCGGCTTGGATATTGTGTAGCTAGGTAACTAGTTTCTTTTTATTGGCAGCAATTGTGTGGGTACGGCCCCCGTTTTTGGCTTTTAGTTTCTAAAATAAACTTGTTCTTAGTTTCCAAGTTTCAGTATGTGAATAAAAACTCTTTCGTTTCTATTCGGCTTTTGTAGAAATTTGTTTAAGTGTTTGAGCTATTATGTTTTCCATTCAATGTACTTGTAATTCATCGCTTGTCGTTTAAGTTGCAATGTCTTTTGGTCACTCATTGCTTCAAGCCTCGATCCGACAAATCCATCTTAGGGCTTCCTTTTGGTCGCGGTCTTAAGTCGTATCAAACACTAGGCGCAAGCCACAGTGTAACACTGCCATGTTCAGTGGCTAAGCGATTATAATCTTGCCCCCAATCTTGGGTTGGTGGAGTTAGTTCGTGGACGATTGGGTTCCACCCATGATGAGTTTATGGTCCTCCCATCAGGTTCAGGCCAAAGTTGGAGAATGAATGGTCGAATCACACTCATTCATTTTGTTTATACTTTTATCTGCACTTTGGGGATCAGAGTTAGTCGATGGACGGTCAATCATACCAATTTGACATTTATAATCTAGCCCACACTCTAGGGACTGAAGTGGCTCTAGAAAATGGTCGAATCACCTTTCCTTTGCTTAATTCTCTTAACCCCAAATCTGGGGCAAAATTTGAAGAGTGGTCGGTCGTATCATGACCACCTTTACTTTACATTCTTCCTGTTGAATCGGGAGACAAAGTTTGTTAACGAATGGACGAGTCACACCCGTTCTTTGTTCTATACTTAGCCCATCGGATTGCAGGCAAGATTAATGGATGAACGGTCGAGTCATGTTCATTTTGTTTATTTCGATTATGGAGCCAAGTACTTGGTTGGTGCCAAACTCTGGGTACTTTACAGTTTATTCTAGGCATATGTAGGTGTAAGTTGGTCATATATCACAACTATTATATTATGCACAAACAATTCGCAAACATGGAGCAAAATTTAGATTTTACTGTAAACTGAAAAAGAAGCGACAGAGTCTGTCTTATTACAGGGCTTTGAATCCAACTGAAAAAGAAAATTCTAAACAAAATACAACTAAATGAAACAAAACTAAATGAAATAGCATCGTAAATGTTCGCTATTCCATGCTTTAGGGGGTGTGATGCCATCGACTGTTGCTAGCTTAGAAATTCCATCTCTAAGCTTCTGATTATGACATATGGTCCTTCCCATCTCAGACCCATGTTTGCAGGGCTAAGAAAGATTTGTTTCAGGAAAAGATCGCCAATTTCAAAGGTCTTGGTTTGGAGTTTTACATTTTAGTATCGGGCGACTCGATGTCGGTCTGCAACTGCCCTTAAATCAGCATCTTCACACTTCTCATCGACCATATCTAGAGGTTCCAAAAGGAGATCTTTGTTAGTTCTAGGGTCATAATAAGTCACTCGATGAGAAGAGACTTCAAATTGTACAAGAATCACGGCTTCAGGGCCATAAGCAAGGGCGAATGGAGTATGGATAGTCGTGGACATATAGGTGGTTCTTTATGCCTATACTGTTAACGGGAGTTTATCGACCCACTTGTCTTTTGCCTTTTCCAAATGCTACTTCAGAATGGACTTTATGATTTTGTTGACAGCTTCGACATGTCCATTAGCTTGAGGGTGAGCAACTACCACAAATCTTTTCTCGATATGATGTTGGCTATAGAAGTTTTGAATTCACAAATCGAATTGGGTCCCGTTGTCAATTATGATTTTTCGGAGAAGACTAAAATGACAGATGATGTTTTGAACAACAAAATTGATTACTTTCTTTATAGTGATCATAGCAAAGGTTCGGCTTTAACCTATTTAGTGAGGTAATCAACTGCTATGATGGCGTACTTCGCCCCACCTTTGGAAATCTGCAAGGAGCCGATGATGTTAAAACCCTAAGTTCCAAACAGCCATGAGCTGACCATCTGAGTGAATTTCATTAGTGGGGCTCTCGAAATCTTTGCAAAAATCTGGCGCTTGTCACATCATCTAGCATAGTCAGCTGCATCTGAATTGACAGTTGGCCCAAAAAATAACCATGGAGGAGTATTTTCTTCACCATAGTTTGCCCTCCGGTGTGATCGCCACATTCTCCTTCTTGGAATTCTCTTAATACTCACTTGATTTCATTGTTGGAGATACACCAAAGCAGGGGGACAAAGAAACCCTACCTATACATGATTCCTTCTTGAAGGATGTATTGTGAAACTTTATGAAGGACTTGTCGTTTTTAATTCCTTCGTTAGGAAAGGACTCCCCTTTGCAAATAATCTTTAATTGGAGTCATCAACGGCTCCTTCTTAGGCTCCGTTTCTAAGACCCAATCGATCTCCATCTGGTCAATTCTTGGAGCTTTGAGTACTTCAACTGGGACCAAGCCCATCTGTTGTGCATCCGCAGAACTGGCTAGTTTGGCCAGTGAGTCGGGTTTCTCATTATGTTCTCTGGGGATATGAGTAATGGTGTAATGATCGAAATTGATTAGCAGCTCTAGGGTCTAGTTGAGGTAAGGAGCAAGTCTTGCTCCTTTGACTTGATATTCTCCCCTGACTTGGTTTACTACTAACTAGGAATCGCAGAAAATTTTCAATTCCTTTACTCCTAGCTCTCTAGTCAGTTTAAGCCCAGCAATTAAGGCTTCATATTCATCCTCGTTATTCGTTGTAGAAAAATCATGTTTTAGGGTGTAGCAGATCACGAATTCCTCAGGAGTTACTAGTATGACTCTGATGCGAGAACATCGATCGTTGGATGTTCTATCCGTTTACATCTTCCATTGGATGGTAGGTTCTCCACTACTCTACGGAGAGTCATCTTGTGTAGTGAATCCGGTTATGAAGTCCGCCAATGCTTGTCCCTGGATGGCTCTTTGAGAAAGATAAGTGATATCGAATTGGATCAATTCAATGTTCCATTTGAGTAACCTTCCAGATGTCTCAGGTCGCTGTAGGACCTGTCGTAATGGTTGGTGGGTGTAGACATTGATGGGATGTGCCTGAAAATAAGGGCAGAGCTTTGTTGACTTAATCAACAGGCAGTACGTGAGCTTTTATAGCTTCGAATAGTTCCTTTTAGCATCTGCCAATCGCTTGCTAACATAATACACTGGCCTCTGAATCCAATCCTCTTTGCATAGCAGTGCGACACTTATGGCATGTAACGACATTACCAAGTAAATATACAAGTCTTCATGATCCAGTTTCTTAGACAAGATGGGAGGATCTCTCTAAGTGATGTACCAGAGCTCGAAATGCACCAATACAATCCTTTGTCCATTCAAAGTTCCTCTTCCTTCTTCTAATCAAGTCAAAGAAAGGAATGCACTTATCGGTGGCCCTAGAGATGAATCAACTCAGGGCGGCAATCTTCCCATTTTGATTTTGCGCTTGCTTAAATATCATTGGTATTTGAATACTATAATTGCTTGAATCTTCTCGGAATTTTCTTCAGTTCCACGCGAGTTGATGATGAAACCTAAGAATTTCCAGAATGTAGTGCCAAAAGAGCTTTTCAAGAGATTAAGTTTCATTCCATATTTTCGGAGAACACTGAACATCTCCACTAAGTCATCGATGTGGTCGTTTGATCATCATGACTTCATGAGCATATCATCCACATACACTTCCACTGATCACCCGTTCTGGACTTTGAATACCTCGTTGACCAGTCTCCGGTAAGTAGCTCCAGTGTTCTTTAGTCCAAAAGGCATCACAACGTAGCAGTACGGCCCTAGATTAGTAATGAAGCTGGTGTGTTCCTGATCGGGGATGTGCATCGGGATCTGGTTGTGTCCGGAGTACGCATCTAGAAATGAAAGCAAATCATGTTTAGCGGTTGAGTCTACCAGCTGGTCGATCCTCGGTAGTGGAAAGCTTTCTTTTGAGCATGCGTTGTCCAGGTCTGAGTAGTCAATACATGTATGCCACTTTCCATTAGCTTTTCTCACAAGAACTGGATTGGATACCCATTTTGAGTAGTGGGCTTCTTGGGTAAACTCATTGCTCCTGAGTTTATCCACCTCCTCTTTAAGTGTAGCAAATCTCTCAGGATCCATGCCACGTCATTTTTATTTCACTAGGACATGCCTTGGGTTGATAATCAATGCATGGCTCGCGATAGTCGGCGAGATTCCATACATGTCTCAATGGGTCCAAATGAACACATCAAGATTCGCTCGGAGAAAGCTAGGTAATTCCTTCATCATCATTGCATTGAGCTATGATCCGACCTTTAGGACCCATGATGGGTCGTCATGGCTGACCATGATGTCGATTGTTAGCTCAACGAGTGCAGTTTGGTTTCTTTGGGCTCCTCTTCTTCATATCTTGAATCTATATCTTTATAAAACCGACTGCGGTTCCCGAGCCAAGCTCGGATGCTGATTGCTAATCATTAGTTTTGATGCAGAGAGGCTTCTCCATAACCTTTCCTTTTTCTTTCCACTGAGTGTCTCTTAACTTAGCACATAATAGGCTTAACCAGTCGCTTGATCTCCATGAATAATTCCCATGTCGTTCTTTGTTGGGAATTTGAGCGTCAAACACCAAGGGGCGATAGCTGCCTTGAATTCAGTAAGGGCCAGTCGGACCATAAAAGCATTATACGGAGAGTTCACAACAAACAGCAACACCCGCACTCTCCTTCGGTTGCCGTCACCTAACTCCACCAATAGCTCGACATAGCCTAGGCTACTTCAGTTACAATACCGTTAAAGCCATGAATATAGGCTTGCATGGTTCTAGATCTTTGGCTTCTAGTAACATCTGGTCGTATGCCTTCTTGAAAATGATATTCATAGAACTTACACAATCAATCATAATCTTTCTCACCAAGGTAGGACCGATCATGGCCGAGATCACCCCTTTACCTTGTCTTTATCTCTACTTCAAGATACAATATCATCTGCCATAGTTCGTGCTGCTTTGCTGGAGCACCATCCTTCATGTTCGAGCAACATTCAATGTCAACATGTTTGATAGAATTCACATAACACTCCATTTTATTCCAGCTTTTATCGCCCGGATGTGGTCCTTGAACAATGATGTTAATAACTAATCTCCCTACTGTCCCCCGAGGTTCCTCAACACTGGGCAGAGCTTGTCCTCGATTGGGATCAGATGTCCCTTTCCCGCTATCCTACAGGGCTTTAACAAACTACTGCAACTTTCTCTCATGAATCAACTTCTCAATAACATCATAGGGGTGGTGCCACTCGTCCATGGTATGTACATAACTTTATTGAAATCTACAGTACTATCTAGATTGTCTCTGCTTCTCCATCGATTCCTTCGGAGGTGGTTTCATGTATTGCATAGTGTTACAAGTCGATAGATAAACATTCTCTAGCTACATATTCAATGGTGTGTATGTATCAAATGATGGAATCCACGGCTTCCCTCTCCTGAAATCCCGTCTTTGGTTATGGTTGCTATCACCGCCTTTCTTCTGCTCTCATTCAGTTTGTTTTGAACATTGATTTGAACTTTCCTCGAACTATCACCAGACTGCTTCACTGCCATGTTACTTTGTACGCCCTTGGCCCTTGTGCTAACACCATCTCCCTTCCTAGTTCACCTTGCTCCTCCTTCCTCAAAAAATGAGCCACCTTTGCAAAGAAAAGATCCAATGTAGAAGGAGGCTTTCAAGCTAACCAATCGCCATACTCGAAATCGGGGTCGACTCCCCTAGTTAGTGCCATGAATATTGCATCATCATTTGGGTTACTAACTTCTGTAACAGCTGTATTATACCTTTGCACAAATCTTTCAGCGACTCCCCCAGTGCTTGGACCAAGTTGGAGAGTGACATTACATCCTTGGGGCGAGTCATGTCCATGTGGATTTTCTTTAGGAACTTCTTTACTAACTCATCAAATGAAGAGATTGACCGTGGCGGTAGCTTGGTGAACCATATGGCTGCAACATCTTTTAGAAAAACGAGAAAATATCTGCACTTAACTGCATTAGTTGCTCGGGTGGAGTCCATGTGCCATTCATACTTCAAGAGAAGCTGCATGGGGTCGGTTTTTCCCGCATATGTAGGCATCATAGGCATATGGAACCTCTGTGGATATTCTACTTGTATAATGTTGTCAGTAAATGGAGTATGACTTTCGGAGTGTACCCATCATTGTTAGTCAAGCCTTGACTTTCTTTCACTAGCTACCTTACCACAGCTGTTAAGTCTGGTGTTTGGAGAGTTGGTGCTAGGCGATAGTCGTGTTTCACCTCACGTGAGCGACTCGATCCATGCCTCCGGGCAACGCCACATTGCCTTGGCTCCTCTTGCTCTTGATCTATTCCTTGAGCAGCAGTTCTATCAACTTCTTTCAGCTATGGTTCAACCACATTGGCCTGAGTTCCAGCGCATTGATCGACTGCGGCACCTCCAAAGGAAACTCCTCCACCTGCATGTTGGTTGCCCCCATGGGGGATTCGATATGGATCGGTGCCTATCGGCCATAGCCGATTGTCTGATTTCATCCCGATGTTCCAACTACATATACATCCATTTTGCAGTGTTTGTTTCTGTGATAATTGTCAAATAAGGAGGAGTTTTACGATCCTGAATATGTAGTAAGCTCCCTTCTTGTCTTTCCACGTTGATCTTTCAACTGGTTCATCAGGTTGATGTTGTCTAGATTTGTTGGTTAAGCTACTGACGACTATCCATTAGTTCCTTTATCAGAACTTCAAAGTCTGCTTAAGTGACGTAGTCAGTTGGATACCATGGACTGGAAGCAGCCGGCTGTTCGCTCTGATCAACCTGTGGAACATTGGTATCTTTATTGCTTTCAACAGCATGGGAAGTAGTAGACTTACCTCTGGCTATGGCTAATAGCTTCCTTTTAGATTTTCTTCAAATTTGAGTAGAAACAGTAACTTGTTGGCATAAATCTAGATCTATAACATGAATATGGGAATCCATAAGTAGATGATGAGGTCCAATCAAGTTGAGAACTAATTTTTCGATGAAAGCACCAAAATGTTTACACCAAAATTTGGCACAAACACCAAATAGATTATATAAAGATAAATAAATGAAGAAATAAAAATTAAAATAGAGGAAAAAATAAGAAAACAAGTAAAAAACAATGACAAACAGATTTATAATTGTTCGGTGTTGAATGCCTACGTCCATATTGATGAAATATATTTATTAATCACTTGAATTTTTGAGTACAAGAGTGATCTGATCGGAATCCGTAAATATAATGGAGTAAAAGCAAAATAACAGCGTAAAGATCCTTCAAATGAACTACAAACTCTATATTTATAGGCGTAGACCACCGAATATCTTTTTGAAATTTCACTGGCAGAATCTCTAGATGTAGACGAGGTCACCCAGAAAATTGGAAGTCCAATACCCAATGTAGAGCGATCGGGGCCGATCGGTCTTCCCTGCCAGGTGGCACTATGCGATCGCCATAATGAGTCCCCCTTAGTCTCACTTCATGTTTCCAAAGTTGTTTGCATAGATGCCTTCATGTTTTTAGAGATATGGATGATTTCTATTGAATTGCTGATTCATGCTGTTCATAGCCATAGTGATCTGAACCCCTGCCCAAGGGGGACACAAATCCACACTTAGAGTATTCCAAAGAGTCTATCTCTTGGCTTCACTTGATCATCGCTTCACATTATTGTCTATGCTTGATCTCTGGCTCCGTGGGGGCTGCTTGCCGTATTTATCATTTTGAGTCTAACTTGTCTAATCAGTTTCAATATAGCTGTGCCAAAAAGCCGGATAAATTTTTTTATTATAATATATTGATTTCTAACTAAAATTTCATATCAATACAATTCCTTTTTATAAATGTATATGTGTATGTGTGTGTGTGTATATATATATACTAAGTATTGCTAGTAAAATGGTTATGGATTTTGAAATACTGATTTTGGAAATATAAAACTAAGTTGTTTTTAAATAAGTGGTTGAATACCAATATGGGATTGGCATATGAGTATTTGTGGTTTTATAAAATAAAATGGACTTATATATATAGTCTTTGGAATATGATTATGAACTATGGATACTTTAACTAGGAATTTGGAATAACTAAGGAATAAATGAGTTATGGGATCTAAATGAGAAGTTTAAAAGTATACATGCATACATACATACATATATATATAGTATTTTTAGAAGTATTTCTTATATGAGAAAAATCTTGTTATTTACTTTCAAACTATAAATTCTTATCGGATTTTATAAAACTTAACCTTGGTTATTTATATACCATTTTGGCAATTTTCTTTTACTTTAGGGATTTGGAGAAGATTTAAATAAAATGTTTTGAGAACCTTAATTCCTTAATTTGGGGAATACTAATAATTGACTTAGTGTTATTGATTGGTTTTAAAGATTTCAAGTAACGCTTCATCGAATATTGTGCAACTCATTGAATATAATGTTTGAGTGGTACTTACTGGCCCATTAGTCAATATTCGAATTTCACCGGGCAGTATGGGATTCCTTTGTTAAATTCTTTTGATTGCTATTTGAAAATATTTAACACTTTAGAGTTGTATTCTATTTTGGTGTTCGGCGAGGCCAATAGATCCTTAAGGTAATATAGTTTAGGTTTTCTAGTGGTATCTGTAATGAGTGAGATTTACTATCTTCTAGTAAATACTTGAATTTCACTAAGCGGTATGGGACGTTTTGGTTAAGTTCTACTGATTACTAAAGGCGATAGTATTTGGCACTTTAGATTTTACTTTCTTTTGGTGTTTGGTAGGGCCTATAGATCCTTAAGAAGTATACTCCTAGATTTTTATACGATCCTTGTGATCGGAATAAGTTATGTCTTCTCCGATCTGGTTTTTATGGACTTTGAGATTTTGTTTTCACGGTATGGATAATCATTGGTATCTGATCGGTATGAGTGATACCAGCAGTTTTGCTACGGTATGAGTACAATCATTGAGACCATTATGGATTTGATTTTCTTAGATTTTGTGACATTATTCTTTGTTTTGGAATTTCCTGGTTTTTTATTTATTCCATGTTATGATTTAAATATTTCTACGTCTTAGGATGGGTTTTGATGATTGTGATTTATTTTATGTTCATGGATTTAACATTTTGGCATATTGTGCTGAAATTAGAGTTAGACTATTCCCATGACCTGTTATATATTTATATGTCATATATCCTTGTGTTATATCATGTTCTCGCCCTTTTGGATATTTAAAAATAGTTTGACCTGCTTATTTTATAATACTAGGGTCAGGCCAAGAGTTTTCTTATTATAGGATGAGTAGACTTTTGGATGGATGTCCTAGCAAGGAGATAAACAATTTGACTTTTTAGTTTATCCCATTTAAGATTTTTTTTGCATGTATATGAGATGTATATTTCTAATAGTGATTTATATTTGGTGTATATTATGTGAGTCTAGTATTTTCTTTGTAGACTTACAACATGTATTTGTATAAGTTGTATTTTATTCCACTATGATCTACGACTATGGTTTATATACTATACTATTCTGATATTGAGAAACCGTTGTAGGCATTACTTTGGACTAAGACTGAATAAGTCAAATTTTATTCCAAAGATTAAACAAAACCGTAAGTATAATGTGTTAGTATTAATTTAAAGATAAATTCACACTCGGTCACTCTTAACAAGCCGTATTCTCCATATTATTAGACGACATTGTTTATAATATTATTTTATATTATGGGTATAACGATGGGGTCATTATAATTTAGTATCAGAGCTGAGTTAGAACATTATAGAATATAATATCACAGATCTAAGACCTAGTGAGACTTAGAGTTTTATCCCGTGGGGATCTGGTAGATAGTTATAGTGATTATCTATATTGGTATAGGAATATAAAATGATTATGGTGATAATCATTTGGGACGTATTTTGATTTTAATTTGTTATATTATTAGAGTTATTTGGTTTTGGTTGATTTGTGTTAGGAATTGATTACTTGGTTGCAATTATTTATGTTGTATCCATGGATGAATGGTTGCATTATTGAATTACTATTGGTAGATTGTCATTTGTATGAGAATTTAGATATTTTAAATTTTGAAATTTTTTTGTGTTAAATTGCCAATTGAGTTTTATAAATATTGGTCGAGTTATGGGATGCCATGGTGTTAATTGGGATTTCTAAACACTTTGATGAGACAATTGGACATAGAAATTTTGAGTCATAATATTTAAAGTATTATAAATAATTGTGAATATGTTAAAAATAATACTTATTGGAAATAAACTTCCAATTGAGTTAGATATTATTTTTAAAATGAGATAAATGTTTTGGAAAATATATTTACATTGCATGTGTAATAAATTTTGGAAGTGGAAAAATATTTGGTGAAAAGTATGTATGCATATGTATATATAAATGTGATAAATTTTAAAAGTAAATATCTTGGATATAAATAATATTTTAAAAGGAAATATTATGAGTTATATGGTATTTGTAAAAAAATATCAATTAGAGTTTTGATAATAATATTTAGTAAATGATTTGGAATTGAATATTATTATTTATGGAAATAAAATAATTTAGTAAAGATATTTTGATTTATCTATATGTATATATGTGTTTAAAATTTAGATAATTATATTGCAACTTTAAAAATTCCTTATATGTATTATTTTAAAGTAATATATGTAGCTACCGAGTATTAGCAGTAGCAGAGGTTAGTGGTAAGGCAATGTTGATTTTATGGTCAACTTCGCAGCCATTTAAAAAAGCAATTTGTTATAAAAATATGGCAAGGCAACGTTATTTTATTGGATATTTGTAAGTTCTGTATGTTTATTTTTAGATGTATACTAAGATGAATAGTGTGTGATAAATTTTGATTTATTGTGTATATCATTTTATGATTTAGATGGATGGTTAAATTTTGGAAGTTTAAAATAAGAAATTAAATGGGAAAGGAATTGGAATTTTATAATTTGATGATTTAGATTATATTCTTTGGAAAAATGTAAATTTTGGAAAGAGTTATTAGTATTAACTAAAATTTTGAAATTTGAAGTATTGTGAACTTATTTTCAAATTAGAAAAAAAAGGAAGGATGATATATTGATTTTTTTTAATTTGAATTGTTAAGCTAAAATAATGTTTTATTCTTATGGTATTGATTAAATTTAAATAATATGTGTGCGCGCGTGCGCGCGTGTGTTTCTATTATAGGCTTTTCTCTGAATCGAACTTATGAGGATGCAATTTCTTTAAAGTTGAAGTCTGTAATAACACAGGTTTTTGAGTAAATAAAAATAAAATAAATAATGATTTGAATTGGAGAATTTAAATCATTAGTTTGGAATTTGTAGTCTTTTGTAAAGGATAATTTATTTTAGAATGATTAATTCTAAATTATTATGAAATTTGGAAGTGTTAGTATTTTCAATGTATTGAAATCACTTTGAAAGTAATATTGAGATTTTATTTAATTACGGTGAATTCTAAATTTATAGAAAAATTAAGAAATTAGGATTTTTGTTTTGAACCGTGAATAAATTCTTTCGGTGAGAATTTTAAGTTTAAATAATACTAGAGAACTTAGAATATTTAGTTAATCTAAGTCTTTTATTTTCAAATAAAATAGAATTTAGGAATTTTATTTTGAATGTGATAATATAAGAATTTAATTATTTATGAAAAGTGGTTGTAAAATAAATATTGAGCATAATAATGTAAAAGTGGAATTTAGTGAGGAAGAATAAGAAAATGAATATTTTCATTTTATTAAAATGGGCATAGTTGTAAATCCAAACCCATACTAGAACAAAGATGGAAACCTGCTTATTTGTTTTCTTATTTCTAAGTACCATATGTTCATTTACAATAGAATAAGAAAAATAAAATGCTAGTTCCTCTTCAACCTAGGTGCAAATCATTAAATTTAAAATGGAAATAAATTCTTAGTAAATCCAAAAAATTATGTTAATGATTTTGGAATCCTATTCTATCATTTAAACTATTTAATTTCTATTTTTATAGTGTTTGATTGTTGTTGTTCTTTTTTGGTTGAGGAGTTTGCTAGGGTTTGGCTTTGATAAATTGGAACTGTAGTGTTCTATTTGCTGTTGGATTAAGGAAAAGAAGTGAGTTAATTCTCACATACCTATCTCTAAGAATATATGATTTGTATGCTAAAATAGTTAGTTTGGTTTAATATTTTTGGATGATTGGTGATTATTTGATTGTCTGTTGCATCTATAGTAAACAGAGATAAGAAACCCTATCAAAGCTTTTACTATAAATTAGTTGCCATCTGTTCTAAGTGAATTAGTTTATGTACTGAGTTCTTGTGAATGAATTCTGTTTTCAGAGTTCTAATTGCTAGTGTAAGTTGCCGGGATGGACTGAAAATATAATAAAGCAAGTTTAGGTCGTTGGTGGGAGGAAGAAAGCTTGGAATGAATGTTCCAGACTTCTCACTGGTCGATCAATCGTCGACCTGGAACGTACGTTCCAGGTTGCTATTGCTTCTTCCCTCCTGTATTTTTGAGCTTGCCTTTGTCTTGAATTTTTTTATCAATTTCTGGGTGATTTTAATGCTTTATTTTTCTATGTTTGGATTCTCTAGTAGATGGATTTATTTGGATTGAGCTTTGGAATTTAATTACTTAATATATATATATATATATAGATTTTAAACAAGAAATATTATAAAAGAAAGTTTATTATATATATACATATATCTATATTGATTTCTAACTTAATTTTCATATCAATACAATTCCTTGTTATAAATGAATTATAAAGAGTGTGTGTGTCTATATTAAGTATTGCTAGTAGAAATGATTATGGATTTTGAAATATGGATTTTAGAAATTTAAAACTAAGTTGTTTTTAAACAAGTGTTTGAATACCAATAAGGGATTGGAATATGAGTATTTGTGGTTCTATAAAATAAAATGGACTTATATATATAGTCTTCGGAATTTGATTGAACTATGGATCTTTTAAATAAGAATTTGAAATAATTATATATATACTTGAGGAATAAATTAGTTATGGGTTCTAAATGAGAAATTTGAAAGTATATATATATATATATAGTATTTTTAGAACCATTTGTTATATGAGAAAAATCTTGTTATTTACTTTCAAACTGTAAATTCTTATTGGATTTTATAAAACTTAACCTTGGTTATTTATATCCCGTTTTGGAAATTTTGTGTGACTTTTGGGATTGGGAGAAGATTTGAAAAAAATAAAATGTTTTGAGAACCTTAATTCTATAATTTGGGGAATACTAATAATCGACTTAGTGTTATTGATTGGTTTTAATGCTTTCATGTAACGCGTCGTCAAATATTGTACAACTTATTGAATAAAATGTTTAACTCGTACTTACCGGCTCATTAGCGAATACTCGAATTTCAAGGAGTAGTATTGTAACGACCCCGAATTTTATATATATTTAAATTGATGATTTATTGAATAAAAATTGTAAAATAAATTGATTTAAGTGATGCAAGTTTCCCCGGATTCAAATATATTCTGTATAAATCATTTAAAATTAAAATATTGTATATATGTGTATATATGTGTATATATGTGAATATATATATATATATATATGGGCATATATGAGTAAATTTGAAATTTTATATATATATTGAATTTGAGTTAAAATCTCAAGTAAATGGTTTAATAATAATTTGAGTTTATATATATGTATATATAGAAATACAAGACAAATAGTATTAAAGTAAAAGCAAGGCAAGAAGTAAGAACATAAACAAAGGAAGAAAGATAAGTATGTAAAACAAAACAAATAATATATATAGTGAAGCTTTCCACAAAATTATCTACAGCCGAAATGAAGATGAGTATAAACACTAGGCAAAAGGAAATAATACTCATATATGTACACAAATCAAAAGTAAGTATAAAATCTTGAGTTGCCAGAAAAGATATGTATATAATCATATAAGTACATACGAAATGAAGGAAGACATGAAAAAATATTAATTTGTACAAAGCTAATAAATGTTTGGCCACTACAACAAATCTATCAGCCTACAAAACTTAGAAAATCTCTGATCAAAGATTTATAAACAATTTCTAGTACAAATATATAACACCACAACAATATCATACCAGCCACGAAAAAGAATCTCTGACCTTGTATGGTACAAAGAAAATAAAATATCATCTTGTATTGTACAAAGACATTAATATCACTTGTACAAATTTTTATCAACTTGTACCAGTAATAATATACACCCTGTACCAATAACATCATCCCTGTAAACTCCTTCTATATGTCAACTTCTTCATTCCAGTTCGTTCCATTTTAAACTGTGAAAAGAAAAAAAAAACTAAAGTATATCATCTCCTCTAAAAAAACAAAATCAACATCATAATCAATACAACCAGATATCAAAGGAAATGGTTTCAGCAAGCTTGTTCTCTGTTCATCATGACAGGCTTTGCTCTCTGCTTCTTCCCATCAAGGTGAGCAAACCAGAGAAGAAAAAAAAATATCACCATTTTACAAACTTAAAACATCTCAACTAATCAAAACAAAGTAAAAAGCTTCTGTTCAAATTCAAACCTGGAAGTTCAAGTTCAAACTCAAAGCAAAGTTAAAAATCAAATTTGAAATCTAGTAGATCAACTTCAAAACCAAGCAAGAAGATTTAAAAAGAAATCAGGCTTAGTTTTTCAAAATCAGGAAATCTGCTCTGTTTCTTCTTAGACCAGGTGAGCAAACTTCTAAACAAAATCTTTTTTTCTATGAGTAAGCAAATTTTTTCTTTGATCTAGGTAAATGAAATATGTGTATATGATTCATGATGTATATGGTGCTTTGCTTGAAGTATTTTCTTTCAGTTTCAACCTTGTGTATATATATACAAATGACTGTGCTACACATTCCTTTTTCTTCTCTGTTTTGATTACAGGGTGGGAAATTAAACAAGAAATCTAATACCACTTCATGTAATCATCATTAGGCCTAGAATTTAAAATAAACAAGTTGTTTATACTTTATTTAGGATCTGAAAATGGTTTCCAGTAGAAAATAGTGTTTTGTAGCATCTGAAAAATTTATATTTTTACAGGGAAACTTAACTATATGATAAATCTGAATGTCATGGGACATTAATTAAATTATATAACTTGAATCGTCATTCGAAAATAAGATTTTTAAAACTAAAATGGAATTTTTTCATTGAGTATACAAAGAGCAGTTTTCAGTTGATCTGAAAATAGGTTTCGTGCAATTTTTGATGATCGGGGAAATGATGAGCTTCGAGTTTTTCGTTGAAGGTAGCTTGAGTGTTGGTGATTGTTGGAAAAATATTCAGATATTTTTTAGTTGATTAGATTGATGGTACGAGATGAATTTAGGGTTTGAGAGTATGTTTTGGTCGTGGTGATTGACGAGGCTTTCTTGTCGTCATCGGCGCATCGAGGTGGACCAGACCGGGTGGAAACGAGACGTGGTTGAGTGGCAAAGCTTTGGACGCGGCGGCGAGTTCACCAGTGGTCGGAGGTGATGATACGCGGTGGGGTTTTAGGTAAGGTTTGGTTCAGGTGGTCGTTCGTATTGCTCGAATTATCAAATTTGATTTTTAGGTGAGATTCGTCGAACTGGGTGGTTGCCAAGCTTGTATGGGTTGTCGACGATGTGGAGATGATCGTGGTGATGGTCGGAGGTGGCCAGTGCGACTGTGCACGTGCATGAGTATTTTCGTGTATCTGGGTGGTTTTAGAATCGGAGAAGAAAGGAGTGGCTCGGGTTTTGTTCGTGTAGAATCGCGTTCGACTCGAAGCAGGTGATTTGCGTGATTACTCGTGAGTGTCTCGGTGTTTTTGATGGTTTTACTCAGGTCTGGGAAGTTGGGTTGAAACAGTTTTGAAAATTTTAAAATTTGAACAAGTTTTGGAATTTCAGTTTTAAATCAAGATTTTTAAAGGTTTAAATAATAATTAAAGTAATTAAGACTAATGGTTTGTCTTTAATTAAAAAAGGTTAAATTAATTTTTGTAATTAATTGAAGTTTTTTTTTCAAAAAAAATAATAATAATTAAAGGTTAATTATTGAATAATTAAGATTTAATTAATTTATAATTAAGGATTAATTAATTTAAAATTAAGTATAATTAATCATTAATTGAAGAAAAATATATATATAATTATGTGATAGATTGATTATAATCACACCATTAATTCATCAAATTGTTAGATGATTGATTATTTTTGAAATGCTTTAAGCAGTTTGATATCCCTATTTGTGATTGTGATGCTTTGTGATAAAATTACTTTGTGCTGAGCTGTGATTTCTGTTTTTGTGATATATACTGCTATGTGAATATGAAAACCCTTTGGCCCGTAAAACGGCACTTGAATTTCGATGCGACAAGGAGTCGGATTCCAGTTGTTATCCGAAACCCACATCGAATCGTAATGATGAACCCATGTGATTGATAAATTGACTTTATCTGTGAATCTGTAAATGAGGATAAGCGTTATAGTTTATATCGCTTATCAAATAGATTGCTGTATTTGAATCTGTGATGATTTGCAATGTTGCACTATTATGTGTAAAACCCCTGGACCACACTTATACACACACAAATATGGATTTCACGTGGAAATCGGTTAAGTCACAGATGATTTAAATTCAATGTTTTTGAAATTGAAATTTTAATTTCAATTGATTTTGAAATTGGAAATTGAGGTTTAATATGAAAAGCTTTTGGAAAGGAGTTTTAAAGATATTTTGGATATCTTGAAATTTAAATAATTTGATTTAAATTTGAATTCAAATTTGAAATTGAATTCTATGATTTGAAACTAGGGATTAAAGATGCTGTATAAGTTATGTATGGGTTAAACCATTTTAAAGGTATTGATTTGGGAATTTGAATTTAATTCAAGGGTTTTAACTCGTGTAAATATAACTGGATTTTTCCGAAAACGAAAACTACTTGTTTTCAAATAATAATAGCTTTCATTTTAAGAAAGGATTTCTAAATTGTGTTGAAAAGTTTCAAGTTTGAAATGGAATTGAAATGTTTCGAAAACTATGAAATGAGTCTTTAATTCAAAGACCGAACGAGTTAATCCAACTCGAAATAGAATTGTTTTGAAAGGCTATGAATGAATCTTTGGAAACTGGTTTTGAAAGCTATAAGTTAAATCTTGATTTAAAGATTTAACGAGTTAATTCAATTGAAATGGAAATTGTTTTGAAATCCATAAATGGATCTTTGTGAACGGGGTGAACTTTGTGAATTGAATTTTTTTTGTTTAAAAGATTAAAAGCGTGGAAATTGTTTAAACCAGTGAAGGTTTTTGAAATGAATCTTTTTGTTTAAAAGATTGGAAATGGTAATTTGTTTTAACCATTCGAATGAAAAGTTTTGGGCTTTAAGCTGTGATTTAACTGAGACCCCAGTATCCATATGATTTTTAATTGCGCTCGTTATTCGGTTTAGCCGGGTGAGGACCTTTGTGTCATATAACCCATTCCGAATAGTGATACGACGTAAATGGATAGCATTTGAAGACCGGTGGTGAAGACCGGATATTTTCGAAAACGAAAGGACAACTCGTCGAATGTCTCTGCATCGACTGGCCCCGATATAGAGATTTTATCACCCTTTGTGATGGGATGTCCGGACGTGATTAGAAATTATCCGGATTTGCAAGGGCTTCTTTGGAAGTGCCTTCGGTTCCGTTCGATCCCGGAACAGACTTGTATGGATGTGTGTCTGACATTACACTTTGAGATGTAAAGCTGGTTTCTATCAAATACATTTCTGTTGGTGGCGGAGAATTTATTCTCTTAGCTTAACACCCTTCTCTGAGACGTACGAGCTCAGAGGTTATGTAGTTGATGGTTACTAGTGATACATTTCCAATTTGGTAATGTGGCATACGAAGTGCTGTTGATCATTTTTTGGTCAAAGCGTGGCTTTGTGAAAAAGTGTGGCTTTGTGAAAAAGCGTGGCTTTGTGAAAAAGCGTGGCTTTGTGAAAAAGCGTAGCTTTGTGGACGAGACTTCGTCGAGCCTCACAACCCGGTAATGGTCGAAACAGGAATGTTGCGGCAAAGGTTTGTAGGGGTAGCGCCCCTAGGGTATGCCATTTCCTTCTGGTTATAAGGTGATATCATGGTATGGAGCCCAGATATTTTACCTATGTTGTTGCTGCACAGTTATTATACTTTGTGGTTGTTGCTTTGTGATTGAGGATCCTCGGATAAAGGTCGGTAACGACCGGGGGATGGCATAGCTCGTGTGTTAGTTACATAGTTACAACTTGGTTAAAGCGTGAGGTAGCGTCGGCCTTGTGTTTGCAGAGATCCGGTTAGGTTCTCGGGGCGTCTTCCTAGAGGCGTTTCCATTTCGGTAAGGAAGTTCCTTTGCCTGACCATTTGTTGGAAATCCAAATCTCAATACGAACCTTGTACGGTTTTATTTATAGAACTTGCCATTTACTTATGGTGGTCACCACTGTTTAGATGGTAGTTATAGTAGGCATACAATAATGGTTGTATGCTGGCTAAGATTAATATTGTATTTTCGAAATGTTTTCACATTATGCACCAGTAATAATATCAAAAGAGTTTTTCCTTTGCGTAGTAAGCATGTTTGACTATCATAAGGAGAAATATCCTCCAATTCTGCGATTGCATTGTGTGTGTGGCGGGAGGCCTTATGGTAGTTTCATTTTCCCAAAAGCATTGCGGGTTTCAATGTTTAAAAGCCTTTTGTGTTTGTTTAAAGATAAACTGTTTTTGGTTTGCTCATACCAGTCCCATGACTGATCCGGAGTTTATTGTTCCCTTTCTAAACTCTGGGTGCCCACAATTTTTCCACACGGGCAGTCTAGAGTTGGGTTTCTCAGATATTCAGGTTTAGTAGATTATCTAGAGCTGGTTCAGTTCTTGGAGCTCAGGACTGCACTTGTTTCTCTTTGTGGTTCGAGCTTGACATTGTAGTGGTTGGAGTCAGTCTCTCTGACTGATCATTTGGAGTTATCATTTCTGCTTTCCGCTGTATCATTATTTATCTCTGATATTGTTGTATCATATTGATATCATTGTTGTATATCATTCTGGATATTGTACTCATTGGAATTGTATATGATATCATCTATTTCTTTCTCTTCCGCTGTGTTGTTATACTTACTGTGTTATAAGCTCCGGTGAACCAGATTCGGCGTTTGAATCTGCGGCATTTTGAGTACAAGTGAAGTACGGGTGCCGATTTTCGAAGGCCGATTTCAGGGTCATCACATTTGGTATCAGAGCTAAGGTTGAACTTTAGCTCAGGAGTATAACACATTAA
This sequence comes from Allium fistulosum, assembly GCA_030737815.1. Lineage (NCBI taxonomy): Eukaryota > Viridiplantae > Streptophyta > Magnoliopsida > Asparagales > Amaryllidaceae > Allium > Allium fistulosum. Next base: position 787,684,048 of record CM060902.1, on the reverse strand, counting down.
GTAGCTCATTAGAGATAGGGTGAAGTATACCCTAGAATGAGTAATCTCTAAGGTATCTGTCTGTATGCCTCAGTAAATTCTCTTACTATTCACTGATAATAAGTATGAGTGCAAGAAGAGGATGAGATAGGGGACAGGGGAATACGACTATAAATGGTCAATAACCTGTAACAACCGTGGAAGCAATCTTTTCTCTATCAATCTATTTTGTTCAACATCTCTTTTCCAATTCTTTGATAGTTCCTGGTAGATCTGGGAAGAGATTCGATATATTAATATGGGACATAAACTCCAAATAAGCCAAAATTGTTTGTATGGATGAACTGGTTGCTTTGTTTGTTATGGTTGATAGGTATACTTTAGTTTCTAAACTAAAAGTTTTGGAATTGTATCCATATATCTATCTATTCTTTGGGTCCGAATATGTTCTACGAATGGTTAGTTATCCTTTCGAACTAACCGATGCCACTGTATATATTTCATTGATCTGGATAACCCGAGTATTTTCTGGAGTATTAAAACAGATTCGTTCTTGTATCTATTGTTGATATTCTGATTTGGTAAGCCAAATGCAGAATAGATGTTCAGTTTGATTTGATGAAATATTCTTCATCTATATTTTTGTCTCCTTGGCAAATTTCGAGGACGAAATTCTTTTAAGGGGGGAAGTCTGTAACGACCCCGAATTTTATATATATTTAAATTGATGATTTATTGAATTTTTGAATAAAAATTGTAAAATAAATTGATTTAAGTGATGCGAGTTTCCCCGGATTCAAATATATTCTGTATAAATCATTTAAAATTAAAATATTGTATATATGTATATATATGTGAATATATATATATTTGGGCATATATGAGTAAATTTGAAATTTTATATATATATTGAATTTGAATTAAAATCTCAAGTAAATGGTTTAATAATAATTTGAGTTTATATATATGTATATATAGAAATACAAGACAAATAGTATTAAAGTAAAAGCAAGGCAAGAAGTAAGAACATAAACAAAGGAAGAAAGATAAGTATGTAAAACAAAACAAATAATATATATAGTGAAGCTTGCCACAAAATTATCTACAGCCGAAATGAAGATGAGTTTAAACACTAGGCAAAAGGAAATAATACTCATATATGTACACAAATCAAAAGAAAGTATAAAATCTTGAGTTGCCAAAAAAGATATGTATATAATCATATAAGTACATATAAAATGAAGGAAGACATGAAAAAATATTAATTTGTACAAAGCTAATAAATGTTTGGCCACTACAACAAATCTATCAGCCTACAAAACTTAGAAAATCTCTGATCAAAGATTTATAAACAATTTCTAGTACAAATATATAACACCACAACAATATCATACCAGCCACGAAAAAGAATCTCTGACCTTGTATGGTACAAAGAAAATAAAATATCATCTTGTATTGTACAAAGACATTAATATCACTTGTACAAATTTTTATCAACTTGTACCAGTAATAATATACACCCTGTACAAATAACATCATCCCTGTAAACTCCTTCTATATGTCAACTTCTTCATTCCAGTTCGTTCCATTTTAAACCGTGAAAAGAAAAAAAACTAAAGTATATCATCTCCTCTAAAACAAACAAAATCAACATCATAATCAATACAACCAGATATCAAAGGAAATGGTTTCAGCAAGCTTGTTCTCTGTTCATCATGACAGGCTTTGCTCTCTGCTTCTTCCCATCAAGGTGAGCAAACCAGAGAAGAAGAAAATATATCACCATTTTACAAACTTAAAATATCTCAACTAATCAAAACAAAGTAAACAGCTTCTGTTCAAATTCAAACCTAGAAGTTCAAGTTCAAACGCAAAGCAAAGTTCAAAATCAAATTTGAAAGCTAGTAGATCAACTTCAAAACCAAGCAAGAGAAATCAGGCTTAGTTTTTCAAAATCAGGAAATCTGCTCTGTTTCTTCTTAGACCAGGTGAGCAAACTTCTAAACAAAATCTTTTTTTCTGTGAGTAAACAATTTTTTTCTTTGTTCTATGTAAATGAAATCTATGTATATGATTCATGATTTATATGCTTTTTTGCTTGAAGTATTTTCTTTCAGTTTCAACCTTGTGTATATATATACAAATGAGTGTGCTACACATTCCTTTTTCTTCTCTGTTTTGATTACAGGGTGGGAAATTAAACAAGAAATCTAATACCACTTCATGTAATCATCAATAGGCCTAGAATTTAAAATAAACAAGTTGTTTATACTTGATTTAGGATCTGAAAATGGTTTCCAGTAGAAAATAGTGTTTTGTAGCATCTGAAAAATTTATATTTTTACAGGGAAACTTAACTATATGATAAATCTGAATGTCATGGGACATTAATTAAATTATATAACTTGAATCGTCATTCGAAAATAAGATCTTTAAAACTAAAATGGAATTTTTTCATTGAGTATACAAAGAGCAGTTTTCAATTGATCTGAAAATAGGTTTCGAGCAATTTTTGATGATCGGGGAAATAATGAGCTTCGAGTATTTCGTTGAAGGTATCTTGAGTGTTGGTGATTGTTGGAAAAATATTCAGATATTTTTTAGTTGATTAGATTGATGGTACGAGATGAATTTAGGGTTTGAGAGTATGTTTTGGTCATGGTGATTGACAAGGCTTTCTTGTCGTCATCGGCGCATCGAGGTGGACCAGACCGGGTGGAAACGAGACGTGGTTGAGTGGCAAAGCTTTGGACGTGGCGGCGAGTTTACTAGTGGTCGGAGGCGATGATACGTGGTGGGTTTTTGGATAAGGTTTAGTTCAGGTGGTCGTTCGTATTGCTCGAATTATCAAATTCGATTTTCAGGTGAGATTCGTCGAACTGGGTGGTTGCGAAGCTTGTATGGGTTTTCGACGATGTGGAGATGATCGTGGTGATGGTCGGAGGTGGCCAGTGCGACTGTGCACGTGCACGAGTATTTTCGTGTATCTGGGTGGTTTCAGAATCGAAGAAGAAAGGAGTGGCTCAGGTTTTGTTCGTGTAGAATCGCGTTCGACTCGAAGCAGGTGATTTGCGTGATTACCCGAGAGTGTCTCGGTGTTTTTGATGGTTTTACTCGGGTCTGGGAAGTTGGGTTGAAACAGTTTTGAAAATTTTAAAATTTGAACAAGTTTTGGAATTTCAGTTTTAAATCAATATTTTTAAAGGTTTAAATAATAATTAAAGTAATTAAGACTAATGGTTTGTCTTTAATTAAAAAAGGTTAAATTAATTTTTGTAATTAATTGAAGTTTTTTTTTTTCAAAAAATAATAATAATAATTAAAGGTTAATTATTGAATAATTAAGATTTAATTAATTTATAATTAAGGACTAATTAATTTAAAGTTAAGTATAATTAATCATTAATTGAAGAAAAATATATATATATACATATATATATATATAATTATGTGATAGATTGATTATAATCACACCATTAATTCATCAAATTGTTAAATGATTGATTATTTTTGAAATGCTTTAAGCATTTTGATATCCCTGTTTGTGATTGTGATGCTTTGTGATAAAATTACTTTGTGTTGAGCTGTGATTTCTGTTTTTGTGATATATACTGCTATGTGAATATGAAAACCCTTTGGCCCGTGAAACGGCACTTGAATTTCGATGCGACAGGGAGTCGGATTCCAGTTGTTATCCGAAACCCACATCGAATCGTAATGATGAACCCTTGTGATTGATAAATTGACTTTATCTGTGAATCTGTAAATGAGGATAAGCGTTATAGTTTATATCTCTTATCAAATAGATTGCTGTATTTGAATCTGTGATGATTTGCAATGTTGCACTATTATGTGTAAAACCCTTGGACCACACTTATACACACACAAATATGGATTTCACGTGGAAATCGGTTAAGTCACAGATGATTTAAATTCAATGTTTTTGAAATTTTAATTTTAATTTCAATTGATTTTGAAATTGGAAATTGAGGTTTAATATGAAAAGCTTTTGGAAAGGAGTTTTAAAGATATTTTGGATATCTTGAAATTTAAATAATTTGATTTAAATTTGAATTCAAATTTGAAATTGAATTCTATGATTTGAAACTAGGGATTAAAGATGCTGTATAAGTTATATATGGGTTAAACCATTTTAAAGGTATTGATTTGGGAATTTGAATTTAATTCAAGGGTTTTAACTCGTGTAAATATAACTGGATTTTTCCGAAAACGAAAACTACTTGTTTTCAAATAATAATAGCTTTCATTTTAAGAAAGGATTTCTAAATTGTGTTGAAAAGTTTCAAGTTTGAAATGGAATTGAAATGTTTCGAAAACTATGAAATGAGTCTTTAATTCAAAGACCGAACGAGTTAATCCAACTCGAAATAGAATTGTTTTGAAAGGCTATGAATGAATCTTTGGAAACTATTTTTGAAAGCTATAAGTTAAATCTTGATTTAAAGATTTAACGAGTTAATTCAATTGAAATGGAAATTGTTTTGAAATCCATAAATGGATCTTTGTGAACGGGGTAAACTTTGTGAATTGAATTTTTTTTGTTTAAAAGATTAAAAACGTGGAAATTGTTTAAACCAGTGAAGGTTTTTGAAATGAATCTTTTTGTTTAAAAGATTGGAAATGGTAATTTGTTTTAACCATTCGAATGAAAAGTTTTGGGCTTTAAGCTGTGATTTAACTGAGACCCTAGTATCCATATGATTTTTAATTGCGCTCGTTATTCGGTTTCGCCGGGTGAGGACCTTTGTGTTATATAACCCATTCCGAATAGTGATACGACGTAAATGGATAGCATTTGAAGACCGGTGGTGAAGACCGGATATTTTCGAAAATGAAAGGACAACTCGTCGAATGTCTCTGCATCGACTGGCCCCGATATAGAGATTTTATCACCCTTTGTGATGGGAAGTCCGGACGTGATTAGAAATTATCCGGATTTGCAAGGGCTTCTTTGGAAGTGCCTTCGGTTCCGTTCGATCCCGGAACGGACTTGTATGGATGTGTGTCTTACATTACACTTTGAGATGTAAAGCTGGTTTCTATCAAATACATTTCTGTTGGTGGCGGAGAATTTATTCTCTTAGCTTAACACCCTTCTCTGAGATGTACGAGCTCAGAGGTTATGTAGTTGATGGTTACTAGTGATACATTCCCAATTTGGTAATGTGGCATACGAAGTGTTGTTGATCATTTTTTGGTCAAAGCGTGGCTTTGTGAAAAAGTGTGGCTTTGTGAAAAAGCGTGGCTTTGTGAAAAAGCGTAGCTTTGTGGATGAGACTTCGTCGAGCCTCACAACCCGGTAATGGTCGAAACAAGAATGTTGCGGTAAAGGTTTGTAGGGGTAGCGCCCCTAGGGTATGCCATTTCCTTCTGGTTATAAGGTGATATCATGGTATGGAGTCCAGATATTTTACCTATGTTGTTGCTGCACAGTTATTATACTTTGTGGTTGTTGCTTTGTGATTGAGGATCCTCGGATAAAGGTCGGTAACGACCGGGGGATGGCATAGCTCGTGTGTTAGTTACCTGGTTACAGCTTGGTTAAAGCGTGAGGTAGCGTCGGCCTTGTGTTTGTAGAGATCCGGTTAGGTTCTCGGGGCGTCTTCCTAAAGGCGTTTCCATTTCGGTAAGGAAGTTCCTTTGCCTGACCATTTGTTGGAAATCCAAATCTCAATACGAACCTTGTACGGTTTTATTTGTAAAACCTGCCATTTACTTATGGTGGTCACCACTGTTTAGATGGTAGTTATAGTAGGCATACAATAATGGTTGTATGCTGGCTAAGATTAATATTGTATTTTCGAAATGTTTTCACACTATGCACCAGTAATAATATCAAAAGAGTTTTTCCTTTGCGTAGTAAGCATGTTTGACTATCATAAGGAGAAATCTCCTCCAATTCTGCGATTTCATTGTGTGTGTGGCGGGATGCCTTATGGTAGTTTCATTTTTCCAAAAGCATTGCGGGTTTCAATGTTTAAAAGCCTTTTGTGTTTGTTTAAAGATAAACTGTTTTTGGTTTGCTCATACCAGTCCCATGACTGATCCGGAGTTTATTGTTCCCTTCCTAAACTCTGGGTGCCCACAATTTTTCCACACGGGCAGTCTAGAGTTGGGTTTCTCAGATATTCAGGTTTAGTAGATTATCTGGAGCTGGTTCAGTTCTTGGAGCTCAGGACTGCACTTGTTTCTCTTTGTGGTTCGAGCTTGACATTGGAGTGGTTGGAGTCAGTCTCTCTGACTGATCATTTGGATTTATCATTTCTGCTTTCCGCTGTATCATTATTTATCTCTGATATTGTTGTATCATATTGATATCATTGTTGTATATCATTCTGGATATTGTATTCATTGGAGTTGTAAATGATATCATCTATTTCTTTCTCTTCCGCTGTGTTGTTATACTTACTGTGTTATAAGCTCCGATGAACCAGATTCGGCGTTTGAATCTGCGGCATTTTGAGTACAAGTGAAGTACGGGTGCCGATTTTCGAAGGCCGATTTCAGGGTCATCACAAGTATGGGATGCCTTTGTTAAATTCTTGTGATTGTTGTTAGGAAGTATTTAACACTTTAGGGTTGTATTCACTTTTGGTGTTTGGCGGGGCCGATAGATCCTTAAGGGAATATTGTTTAGTTTTTCCATTGGTATCCGTAATGAGTGAGGTTTACTTGCTTCTAGTAAATACTTGAATTTCACCCAGTGGTATGGGATGTTTTTGTTAAGTTCTCATGACTACTAAACGTGATAATATTTAGCACTTTAAAGTTTACTCTCTTTTGGTGTTCGGTGGGGCCGATGGATCCTTAAGAAGTATACTCTTGGATTTTTATACGATCCTTGTGATAGGAATGAGTTATTTCTTCTTCGGTTTGGTTTTTATTGATTTTTAGATTCTGTTTTCATGATATGGATGATCATTGGTATTTGGTTGGTATAAGTGATACCACCTTTTTGGTATGATTACAATCACTGAGATTATTATGGATTTGGTTTTCTTGGACTTTGAGATATTATTCTTTGTTTTGGAATTTCTTTGTTTTTTATTTATTCCATGTTATGATTGAATATTTCTTTGTCTTAGGATAAGTTTTGATGATTGTGATTTATTTTGTTTTCTTAGATCTAATATTCTCGCGTATTGTGATGTAATTAGAGTTGGACTATTCCTGTGACTTGTTATATATTTATATATCATATATCATATATCTTGTTCTCGCCCTTTTGGATATTTAGAGATAGTCTGACCCATTTATTTTATAATACTCAGGTCAGGTTGAGATTTTTTAGGTTATCGAACAAGTAGACTTTTGGATGAATGTACTAGCAAGGAGATAAACAATTTAACTTTTTAGTTTATATCATTTAGGATTTTTGTGTATGTAAATGAGATGTATATTTGTGATTGTGATTTGTATTGGGTGAATACTATGTGAGTCTAGTATTTTCTTTGTAGACTTACAGCATGTATTTATATAAGTTTTATTTTATTCCACTGTGATCTGTGACTATTATTTATATGCTATACAGTTCTGATTTTGATAAACCATTATGGATATTACTTTGGAATGAGAATGAACACGTCAAATTTTATTCCAAATATTATGCAAAACCGTAAGTATGACATAATAGTGTTATTTTAAAGATATATACAAACTCGGTCACCCTTAACAAGTCGTATTCTCCGTATTATTAGACGACGTTGTTTATAATGTTCTTTAATAATATGAATATAGCGGTGGGGCTGTTACACTAAAGCTCAGACCTAGCACAATAGAAGAATGAAAAATCAAAGTAGAACCTCGCACTGGAGCCTATAAGGGGAAGATAACCAAGCACTACAACTCAAGAGCGATGATTCGGAAATTCATTGTTGGTGACCTAGTTCATCGTTGAGTGTTCGCTAATACAAAGAACCTGGATGAAGGAGTACTCGGTCCGAACTGGGAGGGCCCATATGTTATTAGTATCATCTTAACAAATGGTGCATACCGCCTCTCTCACCCAGATGGAACCCATATTTCCTGCAATTGGAATCCCATGCACCTTAGTGCCTATCATATATAAGAGCTTGCCATAATTACGTTGCTTTATAATACATTGAAGACTTCAGAGCTAACTTTGTTCAACATGACCACCAAATCCATCCAATGAGAATGAGTTATTATGTGCTCGATACCTTGTGCGGGGACTACCGACATCTACCGCCTAGGACCGAGCGAACCATTCAATGCTTCCCTCCTTTTTTTCCCGGTTATCCAGCGAGTGTGAATTACCATGCATTCACTTCCTTGCTTGGGGACTGCCAAGCTGGCAGCCTTTTTCCTAAGAGAACCTTCGAGCCTACGCTTAGGTTCATGTTGAGACAGTCTGCCTCCTCTATAAGCTATCCAATAAAGGATGAGTCATTATGTGCTCATTACCTTATTAGGGATAGCCGACCCTTACTATCAAGGATGAAGTGAGCCCGAGATCCCTTCCTTGTTGGAAAACTATTAATGAGGATGAATTACTATGCATTCACTTCCTTGTTGGGGACTGCAAGGCTATCCAACAATATTAAATCACCAATTATTCACTTTCTTACTCGGGGACCACCCACTGCCTTGTGAGTTTAGATGAGATGTCTCTCCTCTTAGTGTCAGGGTGCATCGATGAGTTAAGATGTGATTATAACATCTACATATTCCTCGCCCATGATGTCGCCCATCCCCCATGCGGGATAGGGCATTGTTGTCGAGATTAGCATTGTTACTTTCAATGACATCGAAGTTCGGCATATGTTGTGCACCCACATAATAATAAGCCGAGCCCAACATCAACTGGTAGCGTGTCACCTATGGGAACCTTTGAACCTCTGAACACTTAGGTTTGTGCTAGGAATACCTACCACTCCTTCGTACAATGTGTTTCCCGGGAGAACCTTTGAGTCTCTCAACACTTAGGCACATGCCGGGACCCCTGCTACTCATTCTTACTCCATATCACTTAGGAGAACCTTCGAGTCTCTCAATGCCCGGGTTTGTGTTAGGACTGCCTGCTAACCATTCTTATCGTGGGCCACCTAGGAGATCCTTGGGCCACTTATTGCTTATGTCTGTTCCTAGACTACCTAACAATAAGAGAATGCATAGAGGTCCAGCTACCATACATTAGCTTCGGCGGTTGAAAATTAACCAGGCTACATGGTCAATGCTTGCTTCCTAGTCCACTGAATGGCCCGACCTATAAACTAAGTCCTTCCAATACAAAGTTTACAAGAATGGGTCACACTCACCACCCATCACTTACCCTATTTTTCTTATCTATCTTGTGAAAATAAATAAGTGCAAATACACATGGACTATTTCAACTGCTCAAAGGATGATGCCTTACAAGCTATGCACAAACCCGACAAGAGCAGATAAAACATTAAACTACTTAGACAAATTTCACAACAAAAAGGATTTCACTCTTTTATAAAATGCGAGGAACATAGCCCGCCCTACTAGGCGCACAAAAAGAGGAATGAAAAATATCTACAAAGACAGCTCTTTAGTTGGACAGGTGAAGGAGTCCAACTGCTTATGAGTTAGAATAGCCAATGTTGGAATTCTAGCCACCCACATCTCCTTGGCCACCTCCTCCTGAGTCTTGGTAAAGGCCACGACATCAAACCTGCTGACAGAGACTAAAAATTCAAAATTTTCCCTAAGTAGGTCATGTATATGTTCCTCAACCGGTTGGCCCTCTTGTCCTCCTCCTCCTTCCTAGGGGCCGCTATATCAGCATCAAATTGTCATCCAACCATATATTTTTCTAAATCACCCCGAAGTTGTCCAGCCTCCTTCTCAACCCTAACCAACCTCTCTCTGAGGTCCGCCATCGTATTTTCTGCCTTATCCCGCGCCTAGATCGCCTCTTGCACCAACTTTTCGTCCGCCTCGGCTGCCTCCTTGACCGCCTTCTCCACCGTCTCCCTCTCCTCCTAGGCCTTGATGGCTTTAGCCTCTACCGCATGTTGGGCCTCTCCCTCGGCCTTCTATTCCCTCTAGAGGTCCACTACCTCCTACAATGTTGGGCCTCTGCAGCGTCTGCATCGTTACCCACCTTAATAAACAAATGGTAAGAATGATAAAAAGGTAAAGAAAAAAAAGGTTAAAGGTCAGTAACTTACTAGCAGGGCATTTCGAGTTTGGGTATTCATCACATTCTCCAAAGAGTGTCGTTTCCTGCTAGTCCAGTCCCAGTGGGGGTATGGAGGGGCTTCCATTGACTTAAGTTGAAAGGACATCAACAGGCGTTCTAGGACATCGACATCCTTGTCGTAGGTTGACATCCAGAGAAACCTACCCTAGCAGCTCCACCCCCTTCATCAGAAGTCTACTCCTTGAAGTCATAAATATTGAGGAACTTATTGAAGGAAGAAGCAACCTCGGCTGATGAGGATGATTCGGCCCCATATAGTTTCTTACCCCAGTGGATAGCAGGAGTGACCACATAGAGCTAGAAGACACATTAATAGTTTATTCGCCAGCTCCTAGCACAACGAGGGAATTGGGTGCAGCAGGCGCGATAGGAATGGAGGGGTAGTAAGCAGTTGGTTCAGGTGATCTTTTCTGTCTCCTCCCTATCATCAAAAGCTTCAAAACCCAGAAGGCTGGACACTTTATCAAGGAATAAACAAGAGTTAGTCAAAATTTAAAGTAAAACATAGGCACATGCAAGAAAGCCACCATTTGTACCGGGCCCTCCATCTAGGAAGGGGTAGGCAAGATGAGGCTGAGCTACCCACACTAGTTTGGTCCACCCCGACATGAGGCTTACCTGGAGCCCCAACTTTATATCTAGGATACAAAAGGTCTTATATAGGAATTTGCGTCAAATTCCTCCAATTGCGTTGTTGGCACTACATCTTTTAGCTTGTCAAGATCAACATGTTGCCACTCTCCAGGCTGCTCACCTATAATATTATCATCATATCCTAGGTTATGATTCGCGATCGGTACGACATCAGGGTTCAAGAATTGGACCTTAGAGTAGTCCTGCATTGCCTCGACCACCTTCATTCCTAATTTCTTTATTAGGATGGCCTGCTCTAAGACCATTGTATGGTCCATCCTCGTTAGCTTAACCCAATGTTGGCATCAATCACCAAGATTCTCAAATCCCAATGGTTGGCAGTAGCCATCTTCAATAGGATCACGTTCGCATTCAGTGTCCTAAAATCGATGCCGACATAAGCAAGAGAGGGCATTATCAATGAGCAAGTAAGCAACGGAAAGCATAAATAAAGATGAAGGATAAAAGAAAAGAAGCGGAGACTTATTGGGGGTTTGGAACTAGAGATGCTGGAGCCTGTGAAAGGGACAAAAAATATTTTGTCATCCAGCTAAGGGCGACCTTACTAAGGATGCCTGAAAAAAAACAGGCTTGGTGTTAGCTTGGAAGTGAAAGTAGGTGTCGGTTGGGTGCTTGGCTTCCTTCTGTAGCCAAAAGGTCATCTCTATGAAGTTTGCATTCGACTTAGGAAGACAAGATCTACACAAGCAGCGCGGACCCCGCACGGGAATTGGTAGCTTTTGAGGGTAAGCTAACCAGGGGAAAGTCCATATGCATTAAGAATCGGGACAAAGTAAGGATGGAAGGGAAGCAGGACTCCCACTTTGAGATAGCCTAAAGAAAAGACAAACTCACATAGAGGAGGGTGGTCAGGATGCTTGACGGTTGTAGGATATCGAACTATCTGATGTTACACCCATGGCCGACCAAAAGCTTGGCCAATTCAATTTTCCTTAATTCTAGCTCAAAAGCTTTAAGACTAGTGGCATCGACAGAAGTCGATTTACCGGGTGAGGTGGATCCTAAAGTGGCCATCTGAAACATAAGTGTCCTAAGTTAGACATATCCCTAGTACCTTTGCCTGGCAACACCCGAAGGTGGAAGCTTGGCGATCATCTCATGTTGTGCCCAGGCCGGGTACCCCTTAAAGACCGGCTCATATTTCAAGCTCCTAAGCTAAGTAACATGCCTTACAACCCTTCTTAGTACTCTATTTTTTTCTTAAATCCCATAGTCATGGAATAGGGCCTATTCCATAGCCCATCATATAAACTATTGCTATTATTATTATCGAAAATTACAGGCCCACTGTAGAATTCACCATAGCCAATCAACCACCTGTGACATGGCAATGACGGTTGATCAATGTCCGAAGATGGCTAGAGAAAGATGGATTCTGACCATAGCTTAACACAAAATCAATAGCATTGTCAAGAATTAAAATAAAATAATAGTAAAAAGAAAAATAACGAAAAAACTCAAAAATATCAAAGCTTGGCCATGGTGTCCACAATGGTGGCGAAGAAGAAGAAGAGGGGAAACTAAATTGTTATCAATGAAAGCTTGAAAAGTCAAGGGTTTAGGAGGATTTTTTAAGAGTTATTAATGGTTAAAGTACTTTTTCGTTTTGATAAAGAATGAAAGAAGAAGAAATAGGCTATTTAACTACCTACCCATTCGATCTTAGCTATTGATTCAAAGAACCATCAGATCTCAACTGTGTAGGTGTAATCAATGCCACTGTCACTTCATCCATGTTGAAAACATGAGCACTCTACCATATTTGAAAAGAGTGAATCGTCTTAGCCAATGACAAAACACCACATGGGACATGCATTAAATGCATAGTAAAAGAACCAGTCGGCGGGATCTTTATGACCTGACAAGCCCGCCTTAGCTTATAAAGATGGGCTTAGGGGAATAAATGTTGCTCAATTTTCTCATAAGTGTAATTAGTAGGCTGATTAGGCATAGGCCGACACACTCTAGGCTAGCCCAGCACATCTTAACCGACTAGTACATGCTGGCCAAAACCCTATCTGGCCCTTAAGCCTGTCTACCTACTCAACAACCCTCTCGTCTATTGCATGCCAGCTCAACTCAAGATGGCTTCAACAACCAACTCACCAAGCAAGGCCCGGCTCGAGCATGACCCATCTTTGCCCTGGCTTCATAACAACCCACTTTCAAAATGTCCCAAGCAGCCCATCTCGTCATCCCACAACTAGTCTGGCACATCCCCTACAAGTTGGCCTTTAGCACCATTTAGCTTTCCTCGGCAAGCTTCAGATGTACGCAACCGGCCCACTCACGGTGGCCCACATCCACTTTGGCTCTAGGCCAACCTGTCCACTCAACAGCAATCCAAGTGCATTGCTTATCGGTACAACTCAAGATAACTGCAATAGCCAACACATTAGATAAGATTGGCTCAAGCTTGACCTGTATTTGGCTCAACTTCATCATGGCCTACCTTTGACCGTTCCCAAGCAGCATGTTTGACCATTCAAAAGGGAAAATGAAAGTTTGAGAGTGGAAGTAACATAGGCATAGTTGGATGAAGAGAGTGTGAATGCTCACCTCTATTTGATAAAGAGGTATTGAAATGGAATTGTATTGAATATTTGTAGATGCTCAATTCGGAATAGGAAATATGATTTCTATTTGAATGTGTTTTTCTTATAGAACACCTTTGTAAGATCTACTTCTCAGAGTTCCAAATAATTTATCCGAAGCTCTTGATTGTAAATTAGTTATATTAAATGAAATAAAGACCTATAGCAAGAGATTTAATAGAGCTTTGTGTTGTGTACATTGCTATTATAGCAACGAAAACATTGGGTGCATACAGAAAATATAAACATGTCTAAAATAATTAACAATTACATTTTAAATTGCAGACTAAGCTATATCTTTGAGAAACTTTTGTTCAATTATATGATTATGAACCATATGATTCCTATAAACTGTATCTTAAAGGATTACAACAAAGCACCTGTTAATGAGATTTTTCATCTCACAAACACTCGAGTATTTCTTATAAAATAATCGCGATGTTGAATGCTTTTGCGATTACGAATTATCAAAATTAAGTGATATTAACTTTGCCTGGAAGAGGAATAATTATCTTAATATAATGCGCACAATATTGTAAAGTGTAAAATTTTAAAGTATACATAATCAATTTACTTATCCAGATATTCGATCCAACGAAACACAATAAATCTATAAAATACAGTACAGGAAATAGTAAATGAACATAGATAATTTACATGGTTTGGATGTTAAGGAATCCTACGTTCATAGGTGAAATATCACTTCCTTCCTTTTATATTCTTAGTATGAACAAATAATGGAAAAGAGTGCAGAGTTTCTTATTTAATGTGCTTAAAAAGTAAAAAGAAAGATCCACTCTCCTGCTACAGTGCCTTTTCTATTTATAACATAGGGATGCACATGGATCGCCAAAATCCTACTTTCGTTATTTTAGGTTCCACCTTTGGATCATGTCATGCATCATCCGTCCATCTAATTTATGTGATGTGTGTGGTTGCTGAGGGGTCTTTGGTGGAAAACCATAATTTAAGTGGTTGAATTCTGGACATTGGCGTGAACCCAAAATTGTAGCAGGAACGTTTGAAATGGAGGCACAAAAACTCAATGCTTTGAATTGGTTGTATACCTTAGATTCTACATAGCACCATGCCTATACTTCTGCCTCTATAGGTGGATGATATTATTATGGGGTGTTGCTCTTCTTTTCAGTAGAACTCATGCCTTTATTTGTACTTCAGGATTTTACCTTGCTTCATTGAATAATGTGTCACCACATTGCCTTAGTTCTACATTGACATTTATGAAAGTGTACTACGCCTTCCATTCTGCAGTGTTAACATATCACGATCTGAGGATAGCTGGAGTTGGGCTGCATTGCTTGGTAGGAGAGATCGAATTGTCAACTTCAAAGGTGGTCGCCCTATGTGATCTCGTTCTGATCTGCTCTCGGTCATTAGAGGACCGCACCTTGCCTTTTTTTATCAGATCTAATGATCTTGGGGATGAAGTTAGGTCTCCTTAGTTTTCCTTTATGGTGTGAATCGTGGTTCCCGGTCACGGGGCAATTTTTCCCTTGTCCCATCCCTTGAACTTTTAGGTTTGGGGTCAGAAATTGCAGGATTGCGGTGTAGTCTTTATTAATTTGATATCAACGTATAAAATTGTCGCGCTGTCCTGTCACATCAAGGCGGTGGTGACACCTCCTTATTGGGTTTTGGTACTAAGTTACAGCGCATACCTTATGGGTACTTTGATTCTTCAACACAGCATCATAATGTCGAATATGTATTTAGTGAGGAGCGCAGTTATGCTTCTATTTTTAGGGCCTTGCATAGTATTGCATAGTATTGCTTGAGTTTTGTCATTGCATCCTTCTCATAACTTGACTTATATTATAGGTGTAGTTTCCATTATCCTACTGCAGTTTCAAATTTTCTCGATGCAGTACCACCTGGGCTTAGTTTTTATTCTCTTTCTCCCTTTCAGCTCTTTCCGTTATGAGGGGAGTTATTCTGGCTCAGGTTTTGTATCGATCTTCCCTTGAATACATTCGAGAAATATAGGTGCAACACTTGCTCCCAAGTCTGTAGCGATCACAGAAAGATGTGGACTTGCCTTTATTTTTAATATTCATCCCACAACGTATCTCTTCCTCTCTCTCTCTTCCTTTTTTCACTAGAAATAAAATGTCTTGTAGTCATTTCATATTTAATGCATGAGCACATGTGTCGCCTCTCTATTTCTCGATCTTCCGAAAAGTTATAGACTCTGTCTTTTCATCTCCTATGAAAATTCGCTTTGATCCTTACACTTATCTTGCTTGTTATTAATCAAATGATGCTGGGATATTTTTCCATCATTTCGATTGTGTGGTTATGATTCTTGTCGAGGTAAGTATATTATTATCTTCCTCTTCTTCTTGTTCATTAATGCCTCATTTTAAAAGAGAAGAAAAGGAAAGAAAACAGAAATTCCTATCTGCTAGTCGATTTTTTTAAGTCTTGATTCTTTATTGAACCGAAGTAAGGATTTCTTTCTTTTGCAATCCCCTTTATATCTTAGCAATTCTTCAACAATTAATCATGTGACTTCAACATGGCCTCTTCTTCCTCTTCTCCCTTATCTTTACCCTCTAGAATTAGTTAGCTAAAAAATATTTAGGAACCATTTGGGGTTTGAAGGTTATGAGGCTAGGGTTCCAGAGTCTCATGATGACATTCACACCCCCTTTGATGGGTTTATCTTCCTCATGCCTAAGCACATATGGTGTGGGCTTTATCTCCCCTTAAATCTAGTTTTTCTTGAATGGTTAATCACTATTGATCTTGTTCTCATTCAACTTTCCTCATTACATATTCTCTCCTAATTGCTACTTTCATCCTTTATGCGGAGAATGTTTCTCCTTCTACTTGTGAGGAGCTCCAATTTGTTTGATATTAACAAAAGTCCTATAAGGGGTGATGTTGGATTTTATTATGCTTAAGCTAAAAATCGATCCTAACATCTGTTGTTCCTTGCAAGACGTAGAGATGGATCGATCAGTATTTCTTTATTTCGAATTCCGATAACTTTCTTTCTTCCTTTCGGCCGCACCCTAATCATCCCCTTTTTTCTAATTATGCCATTTAGTCATATGAGTGCCATAGAGACTGTATTTTAGGTTTTATAAAAAGGAGAGAAGAATGCAATTATTTTTTACTAAACCGATGTTGGTAAAGGATGAATTTGTGCACCTGGATTGCAACTTCTCTTGTTCCATTTTTAAGTTTCCCTTGACCTCGGATGAATCCAGGGGTATAATTTGCTAAAAATGGACTGAAAAAATTATCGCTTTATGTTTCAGACCTTTATGAGGATTTTTATTGACCTTGTGATTTCGTTTTTGTATAGGTGAAATAGCAGATGATCTTGCTGATGTGTTTCTTGAGGCTAAGAAATCGGTGAAGATGAAAATCCGAAAGAGGGAGCATGATGGGGATGAGGCCTCTAGCCAGCCTTCCAAGAAGCTTACCGTACCTACCCTTTCCTTCTTCACAGGTTTTCCCTATTCCACATTTGCAGTCTCTTTACGACCCTCACACTCGATAGCTTCCGCTGCCTAAGGGTTCCCTTATTGACCTTGCTGAGAGGTTAGGGAGGGTTGCTCTTGATAACCTATCTAGTATCGCCTTATCTTCTCCTTCTTTTACTTTCCCTGCCACTCCTGAGCTCTCCCCTTCTGAGATCATGACCGAAGTGGAGAGGTCTTGGATTTATGTAAGTGTTTTTCTTTCCTTCTTCATTAACGATGGCTTACTCAATTACTCCTTATTTCTTGTCGTTTTTTTACATCTTGGAACCTTAACAATTGAGGCTCGAAAGAAGTGAAAAGGCAACCTTGCCCCTGTTGCCGAACTTGAAGCGGACCTTACTTTGGCTATTTCTGATAAGATTACGGTCGATGAAGAATTTAAGCATATCGTGTCGAAGCCGAGAAGGCGACAAAGGCTACAGATTAGGCTTTGGCATTGAAGGGTCATGAGCTAGAAGAGAAGAATCGCAAGCTAAAGGAGAAAGAGGAGGCGTCGATGACATCCAAGGAGAAGCTTTCACGAATTACTTACAGTGTGGTTTACTAGATGTATTCTTCAGCTCAGTGCCAGTTCTCTGCCGAAGTTGGTCTCAGCTTCTTAGACAACCCTAAGAGGATAAACAATGCTATCACCTATTGCAGGACCCAATGGGTTGAGGAGGTAGCAGGAGAGAATGCCTCCCATTTCACTTCTTTGCAACTAAACGAAGATGAGGTGTCCAAAGAAGTTACTGTTGGAACTAGGCCAGCCCGCAGCGGTAGTGGTGGGTGTATTTCAATTTTTTTATCCTATTGGATCTTTATTGGGCCTATGAAGTCTAATTCTTTTAGAACAATTCTAAATTTGTTTTAAATAAAATCATGTATTTTATTTAAATTTATGTATTTTGTAATGTAAAGTTAATTTGAATGATTTAATTTATATATATACATGTATCATATAAATATACATATGTGTGTGCATGTGTAACATAATAATCCGCGAAGGGTACAACATCCCCGTATATAGATGTTGGGATTTACATCGCAATGGACACATTATCTCATTTCGTATGTATTGTATGTTGTCTAAATATGTGCATAAATCTATAATGCAAAGTATATTTATATAAATATGTATACATATATTTAGAATATATTTTATAACTAAAAGTCTCAAAAATAAATAAATATATATATACATAATTATACATATAAAATTATACATACATACATATATATATATATATAATAATTAAAATTATATATATATAAGGTAAATAAAATGTGTATATATGAATAATTAATTACCATTCAAATACTTAAAATATAAATATATATTTTTTAAATTATTTCTAGATCGATATTAGCATAACAAACAGAAAATAATAATTTGATAATTTTATCATTATTATATATATAATAAATAGTTCTGGTCATAATAATTACAAATATTAGTAATAAATTTTAAAAAATCAAATTTTAAAATTTACAAAAATTTAGGATCATAAAATACAGGTTTAATTTTTTTTTTCAAGATTTTGAGAAATAAAATATTATTTTTAACAAATAAAAGAAATGTTCAACGGAAGTAATTTAATTATTAAAAGTATTAAATGTTAAAAAAAAATTCTGAAATTTTTTCTATGGGTTACTGCATAGATATAAAAATTTTAGAAAATTTAAAATCGAATTTTCATAGCAATAATTATTTTAGATATAATAAACAATTTAAATAATCAATAAAAGATAATTTAAAATTATTTATATATATAAAAAATATTTTCGAATTTGATAATTCATATTATGTATAAATAGGTGTAACGAAAAATTCTAAGCTATTTATACACTATAAATATACATATATGTAATTATATGTTTAAAATATACATTAGTCTATATTTAAATTAATATATAAATATACATAAAATAATTAATAATGAAAAAAATTACTTTTTTACAGCAAATTAGATTTGTTTATACATAAATTATAACACATAATGATATAACCATGCACATAACCAAACTAATTTGTGACAACTACATATACCTACGAAAATCTCACCTAACCAGATATACAGCATTAATATATATACCGATTTGGGATTAATCAATATTAAATCATAAAATATGATATGATTACTGTAATGTATAAATAAAATACCAATTGATGATGCCTTTGAGTCCACTTGAGCCAATTAATTCCCTTCTCTAGTTATGCTTGATCCGTCAGATTGTAAGTCTGGAATCGTCGACCTTTTCTATCAAATAGTGCTTTTACTTAACATGAATTGATTTGAGATTCTTAGAACTGATATATGGATTAATTTCGGTCAACAAACTTGATAATTATGGCAGCCAAAAGTTTTTTTGATTAAGGGTTTAGAGATCCATATATATAGCCTTGTACAAGAGAGATATTAGGACAATCTAATTACCTATTCTCTCTTAATCTTAGCCATCCATCTCTAGGTCTAATCCTAAGTTTTAGCCGCCTCCAATAACTTGTCAAATCCAAAATTTTCTGCCCTAATGATGGGTTTAAATCCATTTAAGCCCAAACCAAAATGCTATGCAATTAAATCTAATTTAATCGCTTATCGATATCGTATATCGATTGGTACATTTATAACTATTATAAATATATAACAATTTTTATTTCTCAAACCATATTCAAATTTTATAGTTAATATTTCATAAATATAAATTAATTTAATTTATTTATAAGAATTATAAACTAATTAAATCATTCGGTCTTAAGGGAATTCATTATTTCAGTTGTGTAACTCTTGGGTGTAAATTTGGTCAGCAATTAACACCGAACTATTCGAATGTTAACGTTCACACATCACTTAGCAAGTGGTGTGACATTATGGCCAAATTTATAGCTTATTTATTTTCAGTAAAATCTTATTTAATTTAATAAGCATTACCCTTTAGTGACATTTATATACACCAATTCTCTTCGTCAAAACTGTATCACTTTGGATTTATGGAATTTAGTAATGGTCAAAATTCCAATATTGTCCATATTCAACTCTATAGTCCAAACATAAAATCCTTGGTTTAATAATAACAATTATTATTAACCGTACTACTATGCCTAGAGATTTTGACTTTGGTTTGACTTCTGTTGACCATGATACTAACCTCATATAACTGAAGTGACGAATCCTCTCTTGAATAGTGTCTTCTTTCCAATACTTCCACTCGACCCAACTATAATCACTTGATGGACGTCGTTCCATGATTTGACTAAAATCAAAGAAGAGTTTTTCATATTGAAGGTTGATAGTATTCTCAAGTCGAAAGGATTGTGTAAATTAGTCGCATCGATATTTTCTGTTTGACCTTAGTTATATTAACCAACAGAAAACTACCGAGTGAGTTGTTCTATAGCTATCCAATAACTATCAGTACATAACCTCTAGGTGCCCCCGGTAGTCATGAGTAATACACTGCCCAACATTTGGAGAGCATTACATACTCTAGTCTCAACGGATACATCGATATCCAGTGTCGATGCATCTTGACTAGGAACATTTAAAATGATGTGTTTTGTAACAATGTGATCCAATACTCATGATTACAACTAATTGTAATTATTATCACAATCACGTCATTTATGGATTTTCTATTAAATATATTTTTAATTAAACATTTAATTATTTATAACACATTATAACAAATATATAACAGAAAGAAGAAACACCTTTATTTCGAACAAGAATTGATTTTGGAGTTAATAAATTACAGAATTCCCCCTAGGGCATAACCCTAACACTATCAGTTACAACATCTAAGGAAGCTGAGGTCCCTTCAACTTCCCAACCTCGTTTAACTACCTAACTTTTGTACATGTTCTTAAATTTTTTTAAACATGCACTGGAAACTGGCTCGTTACTTAGTTATGTTATGGTTAATTTCTTTTGTTGTCTCTTTATTTCATTTCTACCTTATAAATGACCATGTCATATTCATCGTTTTTTTTCTTTTTAGTCTTTTGAAGAAGTTTAATTTATGAAACTTCTAAAGGAAAGCGTGGACTAGCTCTAAACACAAACTATAGATCGTTTTAGTCTTAGTGCAGCAACAATTCGTAGATGTGAGAAATAGTTAGATGAGTTATTTATGCAACTTAGAAAGGACACCCTAATGTATCTCTCCAAAATTAACCAAGTAGTTAAGGAAAAGGAGGCGCTTGGTAATTTTGTACTACGTCGATGGCAGTATACTTTAGAAAGTCTCTTTCTCGCCTGATAACCCTCACTTAGAGTGGTTTAGGTGTAGGCTTAGAAATTTGCATAGGGATTGAGTCCTGCTTATTATTGTTATTTTTGCATATGGATTCATTAGGCCTACCATATTACGATGTTCTTGATAATATATGCCTTTATTTAGTTTTAGTCTTGAATGTCTTGACTTCCTTTGAATCAAATTTGAATTATTACCAACTATGATCCCCATGAGTCCCCATCCAAGTTCACCAGAGCGTTTGACTCCAACATTCCCTTGGTTCCCATCATACATGGCCCAGATAGCATTGGTGTGCTCAAGTTTGAGGTCGCGGCCTCAGTTCCCACTACTGCCTTCGAAGAAGAGAATGTCCTCTAACGATTACCGATGAAAGTCTTGAGAAAAAATTGAACGAGAACCATTCGTACTTAAGGAGGCAAAAGATGTGCTAGATCATCAATATCAACATAATATTAAGTTCTGCATAGAGTTGAGGCTATCGAATCAGAGTTGAACAAACTACATCAATTCTTAAAAGATAGTAATGCATTTTGTAGGGTCATATATAAGGCGGAGATAATGAAGCTGAATAAAACTATAGAGGATATGTCTTCTCAAATTACCCATCAAATTAAAGAGAAGGGAGGTGTTGAAGTAGGGAAAGCGGGAGAGGGGGGTCTAGTACGGATGTGGTCCCTGGTCCTTCTGCGGATATGGACCCTTCCTTGGCAAATGAATGGAAAACAAGAGTGGAACTTCACTTTCATGGCAAACTTAAAGAGATGGAAGCTCATTACAAGTGGAAAATGGTGCAAATGAGGCTGAAGGCGTTTCCTCATTCAAGGAGGAAAGGGTGGATGGCAGAAAACCTTAAATATTTTGGTGATTTCTCCAAAAATTATAAGAAAAATAGGGCTAAACTAATTGAAGATTTAGAAAATATGAGAAAGGAAGCCGCTACACACCTGTGGATTCATTATATGAAGCCCAAGCTGCCTCCAGGGCGGTAGTAGCACCTGAAAATGCACTTGAGCAGGATAGGATTGCCCCCCCCCCCCACAGAAGCTTAGATGGGAGAAGGTTAAAAGTAAGATGGGGTGAATTGCCTTACAGCGCACCATAGACATTTTCGGCTATCTTTTCCTTCCGCTTGATCTAAGCTTCCTTGTTAATGCAGCGGGTTTGATGCAACTATTAGGGATCCAACGGATCATTGGGCAGGCGCCAGTTATGATCCAAGGAAGACCATCTGCATTGAAATAGTTCTACCCCTGGCTAGCATACCTTAGGTTTTTTCCTGAAATTTGGAATCTTAGTGATACATAGTAATAGATTTATGTATATTTTTTCAATGAAAGATTTTATAAAATAATGCAATTTACGTATTAATTGGATATATTTTCTTTTAAATATTTTCCAAAATCCTTCTGTAATTCCGCTCTTTTATCATCATAAGTTAGAACTATTTTTTATTGTTAGCGCAGTCATGTAGTTTTATAGCTTAGGATACCTTTGTAAATTTATGTTGCTGGTTAATTTTTTGGTTGTATATGTACCATGTACAGTAATTTTCTCTGTGAAGTTTGTATATTCCTTGTGAGTGTTTTAATTTATTGAACTCTTCTTAAATTTATTTGTATGGGCTTGTTTGTCTTTTATCCCACCTCTTCTAATAGAGTGTCGGGTATAGCCAACCTAGAGGAAAATCTTAATTTCTCCCTGGAACGAGTTGTCGAACTAGAAGGTTTGTTCAGAGCTGCTAAATGTGCATATGGCGTAGTGTAAAAAATTATATTAAGGATTTGGAGTGCAAATTTGAGGAATTAAACAAGCAAGTTGCGAGGAAAATTAGTGCTCGAGATGTCCCTAATGTGGCCTTGACTTCAGGTGCAGTTTCAAGACCTGGCGCCGCTCCTGAACCCCCACCAGGGGCATATCTTTATATTGTTCTTAAGTGAAAGAATGGTTTGAAAGACTATTATGAGGCCAAGTTTGTTGAAGTACAGAACTATTATAAAAAGGGACCAAAAGCTAATAGGTGTAGCAGCGTATGTTAATTCTACTTCATAGGAGTTTTTTGGACCCTATTCTAAAACTACTAAGAAAATAAAGGATCTGCTTTTGAGTGATATTGAATGGGTTAGGAGAGTGGCTATGGAGCGCATGAATGCTCTCGAGAACAAAATATCTACCTTAGAATCTCAATCCAATTTGATTCTACTTCCACTTCTCTAGGTAGTTTAGATAAGGCTTCCTTGATGGAGCACCTATATAATGAGAAGATAAAATGGGTTATGTCTGATATTGCTGTGAAATGTGTGATTGATGTCTTTAAGTGTTTTTGACCTGGTCTTGATCTGACCTTTTTATATAATAGTCCAGATTATGAGTTTGATTTGCAAGATTATGTAATGTTTGTGTCGGCGCTAACTATGTCCTTCGTATTTTTTTGACAGTGTTGCTCCTAGTCGCTCATCGGTTGTTATTACTAAGTTGGATGTCCTATCTCTTACTCTCCAACTTAGGGACAGTTTTACTTAGCGCCCGACATCAGATGCCTGTAGATCTTTTCACCTAAGAACAATCATAGCTAATGCTTCTTCCAAGTCCAAGTCAGACCAGTGATGCTATTTTGTTTTTTTATAAATTGTAGTTTGTCATTTTTCTTGTAAACTTTTAAAGTGTTTATAGATATATAGGTTGTATAAATACAAGCGGACTTTAGTGAGTGTTAATAGAACCATGTAAATATGAGGAAACCCTTGCTTTTGATGCTACCTAGAAAGCTCTAAGTAGTTTCTGGAATTGCATCTAATTTATAAGTCGTTTTACATTCCATGTATCGTCTCTTCTTGCCATTTTTTCTTGGCTCCTTGCGTAATTCACGGACGCTGAACTGTGCTTTTGATATGCATGTTTTGTTGCATGCTTGGAATGATCTACACTGCTGTTTGGGGACGGTTCCATATTCGTGCGCTTGGCACGGTCCATCATGCCATTTGAGGGCGGACTGTATTTTGATTGTGAAGTCAGGTTATGAATCAAGACCGTTTTAACTCATGCGCATGGTTGTACTTGTTCGGGCCGTCTAATATCCTTCATATAGTGTAAGTATTAACTGTGCTAGGTAAATCAACACAGAGAGATTTTTATACTGGTTTGAGCTGTCAAATATCCCTACGTCCAGTTTATTGTTAATTCTGTTAGATTAATTAACACGAAGATATTTTTATATCGGTTTGGGCCATCTAGCATCCCTACGTCCAGTTCATTGTTAGTTATGTTAGAT
The DNA here is from genome assembly GCA_030737815.1 of Allium fistulosum. Classification (NCBI taxonomy): domain Eukaryota; kingdom Viridiplantae; phylum Streptophyta; class Magnoliopsida; order Asparagales; family Amaryllidaceae; genus Allium; species Allium fistulosum. The sequence continues at coordinate 787,659,595 of CM060902.1, read as the reverse complement.
AATAATATAGAGAGATTTTTATACTGGTTTAGGCCGTCCAATATCCCTACGTCCAATTCATTATATTACTACTTTTCATAATAATTACAGTGTTTGTTACATAAGTAACATAGATCATACAAAATAAAGTTTGAGGTGCTTCAAGTTCCATGTTCTTGGAACTAGGTTTCCATCAAATTTTGATAGTCGGTATGCCTTATTAATTAAAACTTCTGCTATAACTAGCAGTCCTTCATAATTTAGGCCTAGCGCTTCATCCACTGGGTCTTTTGTGTTAGCTATTACTCTTCACAATACCAAATCTCCCCTATAGAAGTTCCTCTCCTTGAGCCTGATATTGTAACTTGTCGCCATCCTTTGCCGGTATGCGACGGATATGACTGCTTCCTCATCTCTCCTTCGAATGAGATTGAGTTCAGCTTCCTTTAGCTTCCTATTTTTCTCGGTCGTGTATAATATTCTTCTATGTGATAGGACTTCTAATTCGATGGTAAGCATGGCTTTGTATCCATAAGTTAAGGCAAATGGGATATGACTGGTTAGGGACATAGTTGAGATGGCCCATAGTACCAAAGATAATTCCTCCACCCACTTCCTCTTGCCTTCTGTAGTCTTTTCTTAAGTAACATCTTGATTGTTTTGTTTGCTGCTTCAACTTTCCCATTTACTTGTGCATGCGCGATGGAGGAGAAACTTTTAATTATGCCATTTTTTTGCAGAGCTCTGCAAATTTCTTGCTTTCAAACTGGGTTCCATTATCAGAAATTATTTTATGGGGGATTCTGAACCTAGTGATTATGCTTCTTTCCACAAAGTAACTATCTTCTTTGCGGTGATCATAGCTAAAGGTTCCGCCTCTACTCATTTAGTGAAGTAATCTATTGCCACAATATTGTATGTAACACCCCGATATTTTATGGAAAATATAATTAAAAGAAAAAAAAGATGCAAAACGTTTACCAAAACACAAATTTCGTGCTTTGCGCCTGTTTTCAAATTAAATTTAAGATTTAATACAGGAATAAGGAAAAAAATTAATTGTCAAGTAACAAGTTAAATATGTATGAATTACTCTAAAAAGGTACAACGGTGTATGTGCACTTATAAGAAAAAAAAGTATTTACATGCACAAATTTGAAAAGTTTCAAGGGGAAAGCATTGACAATGAAATTATTGTTGTTATTAAGTTAATACGCTAGAAAAAAAGATATAACGGTATATTTAAAAAGAAGGCATCTAATTTTATAAATTTGAAAAATGAAGATGACGATATCCAAATGAAATGGTTTACTATAAATGAAAAAAATGTAACCATATATTTATAAAAAAAAGAAGACATCTAATAAAATAAATGTTGTATTTTGAAAAGAAAAGGCAAGAGTGTATTATGAAAGGAATGCATTTCTTATAGAGAATACAACGTATGTTGTTTCTTTTTAGTAAAGAATAAGGGTAGGTTTGGTTTTTGAACTTAAAAACATTAATACCTATCAATTAATGTAATTGGTTGCTCAATCAAAGGCAAAGAATAAGGTTACTAATAAATACACAACATATATACACGTTTGTGGACATATGTTGTTTATCTAATTACTTCAGACATGAATATGTATATTACTAACATAAGAATTTCTATGTTATTTATTAATTTATTTTAGACGTAAACATGGAGAAATATTGACATGTTAATTTATTTATTTCAGATGTAAACATGGAAACATATTAACATGTTATTTATTAACGTAAACATGGAAAAATATTGACACGTGGCGGCTTCCCATTCGCTCCAGTGATGTAATAGGATGAGATGGCTAAATTTTATTGGTTGAGTGATGCACATGGGCTAGAATAGATAACCATTAAGTGTATAAAAGAACCAGATTTAATCTAAAATAATCTAATTGGTTATATTCACTCAAACAATCTATAAATAAACCATCTAACCTAAACCTAATCTCTTATTCGCCGTCGCCATAATTCTACAATAAAATTAGTGTGTATTATTCTTCCTCCTTTTCTCTACTAAATCAACAAATCTCTACCAAATTAAATTATCTATATATATTCAAGCAATTTGGGGAGTTTAGAAGAATCAAAGGGAGAAAGATTAAAGCAATTTTTTTTCAAATTTATACAAGCTCAAGTGCTAGGTGAGTGGGAATTAATATGAAATAGAAAAATAAAGTAGTTCAATTTCAGTTCTTTTCTGGCACGTTAATATGAATTAATTTCTATTATTAATTGAGAATAGATGTAAATTATTGCAACTTCTTCTTCTTCTTACACTTCACAAATCTAATTCATGTTTGGTTTAAAATATGGGACATATAAATTGTCTATTCACGTTTTATAGCATAAATAAGATTGAAATTTATGTAAATTATTGTATCTTCTTCTTCTTCCACTTGTCAATTCTAATTCATGTTTGGGTTGAAATTTGGAATAAACAAATTGTTATTCACGTTTCATGGCGTAAATAAGATTGGTTTAATTAAATTGAATTAGAATTGTTATTCAATTTCTAATGGTAGAACAGGTTAGTTGAAAATTCAGAATATTTTACTTGAATAAAATTGTGGTTTTGATTGATATAATTACATAATTTTGAATATGGTTTTGGAATAAAATTGGGAAGTCCAATTGGCATAACTGTTTGTTTCATATATGGTCTAAAAATGTAAAAGTGGAATTTTGTGTAATTAAATGGTTTGTGGCTATTGGATAAAATTTTGTACAGATTAAATCTCTAAAAGGAGAACGTAAATTAGGGTGGAAAAAAAATTGTAAATTAAATGGACCCTAAAGGCTAGTGTAAATCTGTAACAATATGGTATAAAAATTACAGACAAACCATACGGACTGAACGGACGTGAAATTGAAACACCATTTATGTAAGAAAAAGGGAAATTGTGAAATAACCAAATTGGATGTAAAAATGGCCTAAAGCAGATTAATGGAAATAAACAGTATGTAAACTGTAACGGTAAAATTATTTAATCTGGAAGCGATTTGATAGGCAGACCTTGTAAAGGTCTGGATAGGTTTTTCATGCAGTCAAGACCAAAATATAGTTTTGGCTGTATGTACTGGGAGCGAGCAAGTAGGTTCGCAAGGATGTTTGTTACCTTTCATAGGTTGCTAGTATGTAGGATAGATAGCATCCGTAATCATATGCTTCTTCAGGCAGATTGACGCAGATGGAACAGGACAAGTGCGCTCCGACGTAGGCTTCTTTTGGCATATCATTGGAGGATTTTGTGCAGCCGACCCAGCTATGGGCGCTCTTTCAAAGGATCGACACTTTGGATAGGGAAAGTCCATGTTGGTGACCGAGGAGACAGGAGGATAGGAGTCCAGTTTGGCAGATCCTGAGCGCAACTTCGGGGTCGTGCAAGGTTGTTTGAGTCAGCCTCGGTCAGACGTAAGAGGCATTAAGTCAATGTACACGGGTGAAGAGCATGACTTTCACGCTGTAGCACGTTGATAGACAGTCACAGTGCATGGGTGAAGAGGATGACTTTCACACTATAGCACGTGGATAGGTAAGGACAGCAGGTCCGACAGGCCGATTAACGTTTAATATTACTACATGGTTGACTACCCTAGAGTGACCATGGACTTTGGCTTCTTAGGAACTGTATCTAAGGAGGATTCACCGCATTATATTATTTACTCTCTGCGATATCCGGGGAAGACCTAGAATTAAACTGTTTTATTCTTTCTGCTTCATTTTATTTCTCATTCCCTGGACTTTATGTTTGATCCATTCACATTTTTTCCACCCGCAGGAAGACATTTTAACAAGTATTGGGATTTAGTAAAAAGGCAAGTTTCACTCCTAGGTTCAACACTGTTAGGGACAGTAGCTTAATCCTGGTTAGTAACCATATGTTGAATACTTTATCATTATTCCGCTATGAGATTTTATAAACATTACTCTGACATACCTTTGTTATTTGCAGGATACCAAACCAGCAATTTGTGCTTTAGTGGACTAGGATTTTCGGTTCATCGAAACTTTAAGCCTACTGGGGTGCGGGTTGTTACATTGTACTTCGCTCCCCCTCTGACGTAGGAAGCGGACCTATCAGATCTTTATGCTCCATAGGTCAAACAACCATGGACTTGCTAGTGGGATGAGCTCACGGATGGTTGTCCGAGGATACTTGCAAATCTTCAACATTTGTCGCATCTTCTTACAAATTCTCCCACATCCTAAAGTGTTGTAGGCCGGTAGTAACCGTGCCTCGGTACCTTATTTGCTAACTTGGCTCCTCCGAAGTGATCCCTACACTTCCCTTCATGTACTTCTCTCATGACTCGCATTCCATCTTCGGAAATGCATCTAAGATAAGAGGTACAATACCCTTTCTTGTATAATATGCCATCAAAGAAAGAGTAGTATGGAGCCTAATATCTTATTTTTTGGGCTTTGTTTCTGTTTTAGGGTAAAGTTCTGTTTAACAGGAAATTCTTTATGGGGGTCATCTAAGTGATTTCTATAGTTTATTGAAGCATGGGCTCGACTGATGAATGCTCCTAATTTTCCTATATTTCCTGATCTTGAGCCCCCTTGACTGCTCGTTGGGCCCGAGTTAGGACTAGTATTTGGTTCACTTTTGTAATGCTCGGCTCTGCCTAATGTCCTACTGGAACAGATTTCATTTCATTTGCTACTTTGGTGCTTATAATTTTAGCTAATGAATTGATAGAAGAGTTTTTCTCATGTGGAATGTGCTCTACACCAAACTATTCGAACTGTTATAGTAATTTTTTAGAAAGTTTCACATATTTGGCTAACGTTGATTCTTTGGCTTGGTAATTGCCCTACACATGATTACAACTAATTGGGATCACTGTGAATTTTAATATGGGTTGCCTTCACAACCTAAGCCAATCTCAAGCCTGCAAGGAAGGCCATATATTCTTCCACGTTATTGATTGCCTTGAACCCAAGTTACACTACCCTATATGATTTCTTCTTATCTAGAGTAATCAGTCCATGTCCAATTCCTGCACCCTATTCATTTGAAGCTTCATCTATAAATAGTTTCCAGAACTATGGGGTAGGCATTTCTTCCTCCCGTTAAGGCTTGGTTGGCAATGTGCATTCCACAATGAAGTCTGTTAGTGCCTGACTATTGATCCTTTTCTTAAATAGTAGGTGAAATCATATTGGCTGAGTTCCATCGCCCATTTCAATAAGTGGCCAGATGTCGCTGGCTTCTGCAGTATTTGCCTTAGTGGTTTGTCTGCGAGGACTTTAATGGGATATGCTTGGAAATAGGGCTGCAACTTTCTTGTTGTGAGGATCATGTTTGTAGGCTAGCTTTTCAATGACTGAGTAATATAGTCCTGCTCCTAACAAACACTTGCTTGTGAAGTAAATAGAGCCCTAGGTTCTTTCATCCTCTCAAACTGTTGCAACACTAATAGTTTTTTTAGTTTTAGCTTATATATATACCTATTACCGATTTAGATGGTATGAGAGTGTTGACCAAATGGCCTTTCAGATTTTGGAATGCAGCTTTGCACTCAGTCCAGTCCACTCGAAATTTTATCCCTTCTTTACCTGATCGAAGAATGGTATGCATTTATCAATTGCTTTAGAGATGAACCTACTTAGCACAGCTACCCTGCTATTTTGGCTCGTGAGGTCTTTCATCTTCGTTGAGATCCCTATTCCCCTTACAGCTTCAAACTTTTCTGGGTTTGCTTTTGTGCTGCATGAGCTGACTATGTACCCTAGAAATTTTCCTGATTGGATGGCTAAGGTAAACTATAGGGGATTCAGCTTTATATTATACTACCTTAAGACCATGAATGTCTCCTTTAGATCTTGGACATAGTTTGATGTTGCTTTTGATTTAACTAATATGTCGTCTACATATACCTCAACATTTTTGCTAATCTACTCTGTGAACATTATATTAAATAATCTTTGGTAGGTCATTCCAACATTCTTGAGTCCGAACGGCAACATTCTAAAGCAGTACAAGCTGTTGTCCTTTATGAAACTAGTATGCTCCTAATCTGGCTCAAACATAGCTATCTGATTATATCCTGAATACGCATCCATGAATAAGAACGGTTCATGTCTACTAGTTGCATCTAGCAACTAATCGATTTTAGGTAAGGGGAAGCTATCTTTAGGGCAAGCCTTGTTAAGGTTAGTATAGTCCATGCAGGTTCTCCACTTTCCATTGAGTTTCTTCATAAGTATTGGATTGACGATCCATTTTAGGTAATACACCTCCCTGATGAAGCTATTTGTTTTCAGCTACTTGACTTCTTCTTACAAAGCATTATACCTTTCTTGATCTAAGGTTTTGCGCATTTGTCTAACCAGATGAGCGTCAGGATCGATGTTGAGTGCATGGAAAATGATGGCTGGATCTATTCCCATCATGTCTGAATGCGTAAAAGAAAATACATATGTTGATCATTTTAAGAAGTCTATTAGTTTAATTCGGGCATTTGCACTGAGATTCTTCCCAACCTTGGTATCCTTTATGGTGTCTTTTGTACCAATTTGTACGTCTTTAGGATCATCCACTGGCTCTAACTCTTTCTTTGTTCCCCTAATCTTGGATCTATTTCATCTTATCCTTCCTTCTTGGGCTGTGAGGTGACTGAGACTGCCTATATCCGAGTGTCTTTGGAGAAGTATTGTGCATAGAGTGCCCTATATTCATCGATGCCGATCATGTGCGTATAATTTATTTTCTCTTTTCTTAATAATGTTGTGGTCGCATGACGACTTGTTTCGTCATTAGCCATGGTATTTCATGTCAGTTCATTTTTTAAAACTGGCTCAACCTTTTTTCCATTATTGTTATTCTTATCGCGGATATTAGAAGAAACGCATAGCAGTTTTGAACAATTTTATATCTAAAGTTAAAGTTTACATTATATACTTCCCAAACCAGCAATTGCTCTCCTCTAACCAACCATATGCCAGTAGTGGTGTGAAATTTCATGAGTACATCCTTCTAAGAAATAGCTGCCCCCAAGTCAATTAGTGTAGGTCTTTCCAAGAATGCATTATGCGACGACAGCTGATCCATGACTAGGAAGCTCACATAAAAAGATTTGAGAAGGAGTGAAGTTTCGATAGTGGCAAGTAAGCGGGTTGACCCGATAGGAGTGGTTGCAGCGTTGTTGAAGCCATAGATCAGCTCGGGGCTGGCTTCAATACTTCTGCTAGAAGCTTTATCTGGACAGATGAAGACTTGAAAATGACATTTATAGAACTTCCAGAATCCATGAAGGCCGTTTTATAATGCAATTCGAGACCTACATAGTAATGAGAAGCGGATCTTGATGTGGTAAAACAACTCCAGCGGCACCAGCTGCGGTGAAAATTATGGCATATGCATGTTTCTGTCTTATATTGAATAGGGTTCTTTCTGATACTCTTGCTTCTTGCACATACCACTCTTGCTCCTTCTTGCTCTTCCAAGCAAGATGTGGCATCCCATGTATTGAGGCTACGAATTGGATGGGTTTCCTACTTGGTTTTAATTTGGATCCGAGGTGAGGTTCTCGGTCCTTTCTTCGTATTTCCTTTCTAGAAGCTTCCTAAGTACGATTTTTTAATTAAACATTGTCTGTAGTTGTTTGTGTGATGGTCATTTGTTCTGTGGAAGCGGCATTATGCTTCGCCTTGTTTCTGCTCTGCCTTTTCTTTTTGTTCGATACATTATAAGTAACCTCGGTTATTTTCATTTCATATATCTTCATAGGAGTATGAGTGAGGAGAGTTTTTGTTGTGAAGTTGATCTCCTTTTGTTTTTTTGCAAGCGGATGATATCCTTCTGCCCCCTTTTCTTGTCATAGTTAGAAGCAGAAGTTCTTTGAGATTATACTGCAGATCCATCCTTTTCCATCCTAATATATCCGCTTTCCCTTTCATAGAACGCCTTCATGCTATGACATGGCTTTCTACTGGTTTTGTCCTATATAGCAGTACCTCTTCTGATCCTGGTGTGAGCCGCCATTAGTAGTGCTTCTTCACTATTCACCCCAATCCAAAGTGCCTCAAATTTGGAGCATTTAATGAAGTTGCACAGGCTTTCACTCTCGCCTGGCTTTACATATAACATGGTATTTACATCTGGGGAAGCTTCTCCCTTCAAATTGAATTACCTCAAGAATCTACGAATAGCTGTCGTCTAAAGTGGACCTCTCCTTGTTCATACCTCTTGAACCATCTGAAGGCTGCACTGGCTAAATAAACTGGAAAGAGTTTACACTGAGCCATCATCCTTACTTTAAAAATCTCCATATAATACTTGAAGGTGAAGATGTGGACGTCAGGGTTAGTGGTTCCATCGAATTTGTTAATCGATGAGGCTTTAAAGTTGACAGGGAAATCTGCTTCTTTGATGGCATTACTGAATAAGGAAGAACCCTCTTCCCTTACTTTTTCCCCGATGCTTTGTTAACACAATTTTGCTAGCTACTCTACATGAGCTTTCAACTGATGAATCTCATCTTCTTAGGATCCATTTAGGATGAATCGCTCTTGTAAAGCGAAGTGATGTCATCATCATACAGAGAAGACTTAGCCTGCTTCTTCAGCAGTAGCGAGATAATATTACCGGCTTTTGATTTGATCTGGGGATTAGCCTGGGTCTTGCTTCCGAGTTTGGCACTAGTTTTTGGGCTAGCTTTAACGTTCTCATTTTTAAGAGTGTCGTTATCTCCCATGCGTTGCATAAATGGCGCAGTTAGTGAGTGAAGCCAGTGGGCTGTAAATGGTTGAGGAGAGTTAGCTTAAGGGTAGTATGTTGAGCCATAATTTTTTCTAGCCCCTCCATGAGTTGGTTTATTAGGTTAGTGAAGGGCTGGAATATAGCCACAATGGGATTGGAGGGGACCTTTGTTGAAGCTTCCGCCTCAGCTAAGACTTTTGAGGTTATGAGTAGCTTCTTCAAGATTTTTGAAGCCAAGTATAGTTGTTTTTATGCAAGGGGATAGTGGAATCCATGGTATTGTAATGGTATTTGAAAAAATGCAGGTAGAATTTACCGAAGAGGGAAATCGGCCCTCCTTCTAGTGCCAAAAATGTTAGTGATATTTTTCGTCTCACAAATACCTAAGTATTTCTTATGAAGTAATCGTGATGCTGAATGCTTCCGTAATTATGAATCAGCAAAATTAAGTGATATTAACTTTGCCTTGTAGAGGAATAATTATCTTACTTTTATGCGCACAATGTAAAACATAAAATTTTTAAGTATATAGAATCAATTTTGTTATTCAAAAATTCGAGCTAACGAAACATAAGAAATCTATAAAATAAAGTGCGAGAAATAGTAATTGAACATAGAGAATTTAAGTGATTCAGATGTTAAGGAATCCTACGTCCATAGATGAAATATTACTTTCTTCCTTTTTAAAACAAATAATGGCGAAAAGTATAGAGTTTCTTGTTTTACATGCTTAAAAAGTAAAAAAGAAAGATCCCCTTTCCTACTACAATGCCTTTTTTGGCTATAGTATAGAGATGCACGTGGATCGCCAAAATCCTTCTTCCATTATTTTAGTTTCCACCTTTAAATCATGTTATGTGTTATCCATCCGCCTCATTTATGTGATGTGCGTGGATTACTGAGGTGTCTTTGGCGAAAAACCATAATTTGAGCGATTGAATTCTGGACATTGGTCGAAAACCCGAAATTATGGCGGGAATGTTTGAAATCAAGGTGGGAAAACTCAATACTTTGAATTGCTTATATACCTTGGATTCTGCATAGCGCCATGTCTATACTGTAGACTCCACAACTGGATGATATTGTTATGGGGTGTTGCTCTTGCTTTTAGTGAGAACTTATGCCTTTATTGGTACTTAACGATTTCGTCTTGCTTTGTTGAACATTGCGACGCCGCATTGCCTTAGTTCTACACTGGCATCTCTGAAGGTGTACTGCGCCTTCCATTTTGCGGTGTCAACATATCACAATGTGAGGACAGTTGGAGTTGGGTTGCACCGTTTGGTAGGAGAGATCAAGTCTCCTCTTTAGAGGTGGTTGCCCTATGTGATCCTATTTTGATCTGCTCTCGGTCATTGGAGGAGCATGCCCTTGCCTTAGTGTTGAGTCAGATCTAACGATGGATATGAAATTGGGTCTCCTTGGTTTGCCTTTGTAGAGCAAATCTTGGTTTCTGGTCATGGGGCATTCTTTTCCGTTGTCCCATTCCCTAAGCTTTTGGGTTGGGTTTATAATTTTCAGGATTGCAGCGTAGTCTTTATTAATTTGATATCAATGTATAAGATTGCAGCTTTATCCCATCACATCAAGACGGCGGCGCATCTTTACTGGGTTTTGGTCTAAGTTGCAGCACATACCTTATGGGTACTTTGATTCTTTGGCGCAACATCATAATGTTGAATCTGTATTTAGCAAGGGGAGCAGTTGTGCTTCTGTTTTTGGGGCCTCGATGCAGTATTGCTCAACCTTTGTTATCGCGTCCATTTCACAGCTTGACTTATATTATGGGTGCAGTTTCCTTTATCCTGCCGTAGTTTCATATTATCTCGGTGCAGCACGAACTAGGATTAAATTTTATTTTCTTTCTCCCTTTTAGCTCTTGCCATTATGAGACGAGTTCTTCCGGCTCAGTATTTGTATCGATCTTCCCTCAACTAAATTCGTGAAATATGGTTATAACAACACCCATTCGGTGGAAGAGAGAAAAGAGTTACCAAAATTTTAGGATTGATACATACAGATGTATATAATCTAAGCTCTAAATATACCGAAAGCTAATCTATGTACTTCAATAAATTTACTAATGAACTATCTAAGATATGAACTTGCATAATTTGACACATAAGTGAGATATCTATGATAAGTTCATAAAATATAGAATGGAAATAAAAATAAAATATGCAAAAGAATTAAAATACATCAATTTACTTTCAACTTCACTCCTCCTTATGCTACATAATGATGTACCAGTAAGGAGTAATTGAACTCAATTGGACATAATACGATAGAAATGAGTGGAGTAGAATTAATTTTTCTTCCAATGGATATGCACTTAAGTGTAAGTGCATATGTTGAATTCAGGTTCATTGAAAGGCTAAGCCAGTTTTGTATAAGTCTATTAGTAGTTCATAAAACACTATGAATGAATATTCCTTCGTGAGAGAGTATGGGCTATGTCATAAGGTCAATTATGCTATTTGTTAACATATCTAACTCTATTGCCAACCTTATTTGTAATAAAGGTGTTTAATATTCTATTATATACCATTTTTGTTACGATATATTAATTAAGCAATTAATTTAAGTATATTAATATATAAAACCATTAAACGATATGTTATGTGATAATAATTACAAAGAGCTGTAATCATGTGAAAATTATCATAATATAAAACAACATATTATTTTAAAGGGAAATTCTATTTGCACATCATTTGTAGATACAAATTGTGACACAACAAATCTTAGTTATTAATCTCCCCCTTATTTCTATCTCTTATATAAGGACAAAAAGATCCAACTGTACAAATCTTAACTATTAGAGATCTTCAATTCTACATTTTTGGGGAAGAAAACTTGGGGATTGGCTGTTGATTTTTGAATTTGCATCAATTTGCGTGCATAACTTAGATTTCGGAAATTTTGTTGCGTGATTTACCATCTCCTGCTTTACTATATGTATTTATAAGTTTTGGAATGTTTTAGACTCGTTTTAAAAGTCGAAATAATGTTTTGAGATTGTTTTAAAGTGAACCCTGAAGTAAAAAATGAATTTAAAGTGTTATAATCATGTTAATTTAATATACGGTTTTCTTGATGTGTGTTAGACTATGCTAGAGGCATATTTTAGGATGATTTGCCATGAATTGTTGTATGTTTGCATGTTAAATGTTTTTTGGTGCACATATGATGTCTGCTTCTATGCTTATATGCTTGAAACGTCATCGAAGCAACTTAGAATTTGGAACCATGAAACCAGGCTTTGATGGATTGACATGGGGTTATTAAAATTCATATTGATGCATACGGAAGGCACATGGGTCGAAGAATGAAGCATAGTAGTGAAATTAACATGAAAATGGAAGTTAGAGTAACCACAACATTTTGATCCGGGGGAGGTGTGTCCGGTGCTAGGAGTACTCGGAGTCTGGGATGGGTTGACTCGGGCTTTACTTTGGATCCATAGGGAGAAAACCGAACAACAAATGTTGTCTGATGATGCTGTGGTTTAGGGGGACCAGATAAGATTTCCTATTCGAGGTATGCTTGGAGTTTGGTTCGGGGAGACTTGGTCCGGGCCCAAGCAAGAAATTTGATATGCTGCTTCTAGTGGTACTCCGAGTTGAAGGGTTGGCTACTTTGAGTCTTGGCTTCAGCAACTTCGAGCTTGGCTCATGTACTACCGAACAGAGTATGGAAGTCGAGGAATTTTCTTTGTGGCATGGCGGTACTTTGAGAATTTAGCAACTACAAATGACTTGGGATGACCTTGGATCTCGTGTGGCAATTAGTGAAGCGATAATGCTTTGACATGATGACACTGATAACGATGACAACCACTTTTCTTCTTATAAGCTAAAGTATAATATTTTATGGAAAGGCTTGAATGAGAATCATTATGCTATTTTGTTTAATTAGGCAAGGTTAATAATTCTTTCTTGTTTTATTAAGTAAATTCTTTCCTCAATTCCTAAAAATTAATCATTCTCATTTGGTTTATTAGGCAAAGAAAATAATAGTCTCCTTATTCTTAAATAAATCGGTACCTCTAACTGTCTTATAACTCGAACTGTCTTTAAACTAACATTTTACTTCCGTTTTAAAAATCCATTTGAGATAGTTTATCCAAATTTTATTTTAGTTATAAAATCCATTATTCAATAATTTAGAAATATATTAAATACTCATATTTAAAGTGACTAAATTACGGGTCGTTACATTCTCTCCCTTAAAAGAATTTCATTCCTGATATTCGTAGAGCGAAAAAATAAGATGAAAGCCGATACTTAACAAAAGTTACGCATACCAAAAAATAATATCACCCATAACCCCGGTCTGAGTATGGTGCCTTATCCTATCCATTTTTTAATCAGATTAGTAGTTTCATTTAAAATTCCTAGGTTGATTTGCTAACCCTAGGTGAAATTTTACTTCTTCGAACCAAAACTCACATTTACTTAGATTTGCATACAACTGGTGCTCCTTTAATGTTTGTAAAATCATAGGAAAATGTTTCTCATGCTCTTCTGTTTATTTAGAGTAAACTAAGATATCATCCATAAATATTATAACAAATTTATCAAGGTATGGATGGAACACACGATTCATAAGGTCCATGAAAACTACTGGTACGTTAGTTAGTCTAAATGGCATGACAAAAAACTCATAATGTCCATATAGTGTTTGGAAAGCTATCTTTGGAATATCTTCTTCCTTCATCCTTAACTGGTGAAAACTAGATCTCAAATCTATCTTTGAGAATATGGTATCTCCCTTGAAGTTGATCAATTAAATCATCAATCTGAGTTAATGGATACCTATTCTTAATTGTAACATTATTAAGTTCTTGATAGTTAATACTTAATCGTAGGGACCCATCATGCTTCTTTACGAACAATACTTGAGCTCCTCAAGGTGATTTACTTGGTCTAATAAATCCTTGATCCTCTAACTCTTGAATTTGCTTCTTTAATTCTTGTTTCTCAAGTGGAGCCATATGATAAGCTGTCTTTGCTATTGGGCTCGTACCAGGGACCAATTCAATACAAAAATCGATCTTTCGTTTTAGTCGTAATACTGATATATTCCTGAATAGTTCTTCAAATTCACCGACTTCTATGATTTGGTCTGGTTGTTGTTTTGCATCTTTAATGTGCATATATGCTAGGTATAGATATGAATGCATTTCCAAATTTATTACATAAATATATGGATGTCTCATGTCTCAGAATGGAAAAGGTTATATCATGTCATGAAAATCTAGTTTGGAATAATGTTTATAAAGCCAATCCATTCTAAGAATGAGATCAAAATGGATCATTGGGAAAAGGAACAAATCTACAGGTATTTCCTTATCTTCAATATAAAGAGGAAAATTCTTACATATACTTTTAACTTCGGTTTCTCCTTCTACTAAGTTATCTATTATTATGGGATTTGTTAGTTGCTCAATTGGTAATCTTAACTTAGTAGCGAATACTATAAATATTAAGGAATGTGTGGCACCCGGATCAAATAAAACCTTAGTTTGAACATAAAAAATAAATAAGATACCTTCTACACATGGTTATTCAAAAACTACTGCATATACCTTGGCTTAATTTCCTGATGTTGCTTTATTTACCTTTTTCGGCTGTTTACAGTCCCTACTCATGTGTCCAGGTTTGTTTCAATTGTAGCATATAATTTTTTTTCTTTCCTTAGGATAGTTAGGAGCAATATGACCCTACTACTGTAACGACCCGATATTTTCAACCATTCGCATCCATTATAAGTGTATAGGTACACACTCATGCCGGAATTGAATTGCTCAAAATACCGCGTTGTAAATAAAATTTGGAAAATCTCAGAATATACAGTAAATAAATATAATCACAGATCACAGACACAGAGTAAAATAATGCAGCGGAAGTAAAAGAAATAGTAGTTCATGAAGCTACTATCTAAATATGTCAGAGTTACATAAGATACAACAGAAGAAATAGAGTACAACAAAAGTCTCAATAAAATAACCAAGTACAAGCTGAGTAGAACAACGGAATTGAAATAGATAGGACATGACAAGCAGATAATCTCCAGCGATTCAAATCTCCAAGAGAGTGGAAATCCAAATCTGTGAATAACTCAGGCTGACCCGAGCGTAAAGAAAAACACAAAACACTCGAGTCAGGACAATATATACTTATATAATGTAAACCAACTCAAGTGAACTGTAATAAAGTTACAAGTAACTTAGAAGATGCTTGGGACCGCCCATCCTCTAAGGATCCGTTAAACTATCTACTATGTAGTAATATTCGATATTATAATAGTGTCTAAATAAGTAAAGTATAATCATATAGAAAATAGTGTTAAGGGGATGGAGAACCTTAACGCGGTCGGATCTTAAAATCATAATCGTAGTAAAGCTCGATATGGTAGGTGACACGGCACAACTAGGCAATGCCAGGGTAGATATACCAATTACGCACATGGACTGATGGATACGCATAGCAGCCACTACCGTTCCACCTCGAACAACACTCCCAAATCGGAGGATGTCCATCTAATCAATCACAAGTAAGAGTATAATATCGAAGAAATGTGTCCGAGAAGAGGTGCTACCTCACTGGTCCGAGATCGCTCCTGTTTTAGCCACCTTATGCCAACTCACGGGAGTTGGATCCACGTAACATACCTTAAGAACGTCGCCACCATCCTACTTCATTCTGGAATCTCCACCGCGTACACGGTTGTCAAAGTGGTTTTCGGTATCGACAGAGAGTATGTCCATATCCGATCTCGGTCTCTTTGCCAACCAATCGTTATTATAACCCGTGGTTATAACTTTTAAAAACAATACTTTACTTCAAAATAAAATATCATTTCAAACCATATCTTTATCAAAATAAAGATTAAATCAAATTCCGAACCATTTCCATATATTTAAATTTTCATATCATTTCAAAACTTCATTTCAAATCATTTTAATAAAATAAAATATCCTATCAGTTCAAATCCAAATATTCAACTTTAAATACCTTTTAAATTCAAAGATATCGTTCATTTACTATTATTTCAAATCACCTTTAAATAGTTTATATTCCAATCAAAATAATTCATTTAAACCTTTTAAAAGTGTAATTATTATATTTTCAAATCAAGTATTAAATGTCCAAAGTTTCAAACCATTCTGAGTTCGTTTACTAAGTCAAAAACCCTAATTATTAAAATTTCAGCATTTCACAGCATTTAAAAACAACTGCTATAGGTTATATTTGAAAACATTTTTAATTCAGCAAAGACAGCACTTAAAACTGCTGTTAAAACTCAGTTTTAGTTGAATTATAGTTCAAAATAGAAAAGACAGCATTTCAGAAGTGTTGCAGTAGTCCAGATTTCAAAACAAGGGTTAAATTTGGTTTCAGCAAAGACTGCAGACCATTATAGCATTTCCAGAGAATGCTATGATAGACCTGAGTTCAATATTAGCCTATAAGTTCAATTACAACAACTACAGCATTTCAGAAAGGGTACTTTTGGCACAGGTCCTTATTAAGTTTCAAAATTCACGAAAAGTCCTTCACTAAATTTCAGTGTAAATTAGGTCCCTGTTTTTTATTCACGATTATTGCAGAGCATGATGCAACATTTCATAAAAGTTGCTGACATTTCCGCAACATTTCTGTACACTGTGAACATAGTGTATGAAAGTTGTTGAAATATCAACACTTATTTATAAAAGTTGCTGATATTTCAGCAACATTTATGTACACTATGAACACAGTTTATGAAAGTTGCTGAAATATCAGCACTTATTTATAAAAGTTGCTGACATTTCAGCAATAATTTTTCTTTGTTTTTACAATAAAACTTTGACACAGATAGTTGCTGAAATATCAGCACTTATTTATAAAAGTTGCTGACATTTCAGCAATAATTTTTCTTCGTTTCCAGAAAACAGGGACCCGCTTTACAATGAAACTTTGACAGGGACCCGCTTTACAATATGAAAGTATGATAGGGATGCCTCCCTAATTTCCACTTTCAGAAATGCTGTAATAGCTCTTTTTACACAATTTTAGTTCAAAACAGAATCTATAGCATTTCTGAATGCTATTAAAAGTTAATTTCAGGTGTTAGTGTATTTCCAGCAATTAAATAACTTTAATTTAAAACACATAAACATTTTAAAAATTATATTTTAACATTTAAAATGTTCATTTACATATCGTTTAACATATATCTTTTCATAATAAATTTCTTATAATAAAATCCAATTTTCAACAATTTACTTAATAAATTTAAGTGTAAAAGTTTCCAATTCTTCACATTTCAACAAATAAACTTAACACTTCAAATTTAAATTACCATTTCACAATTTAACTAAATTTCCAATTTTATTTAATTAACTTAAACCTTTAATTAAAACCAAATTTCACATTTCCTAGTCAAGTTATATTTTAAAAGATCACTTTTAAACATTCATTTATTTAACCACTTAAACTCATAGAAAAAATCAATAATACTTTAATAAATCGCTTAAATTCAAATTTAATCAAATTATCATATTTACCATTTCCAAATAAAATTTAATATCCATTTTATTTATATAACTTAAATATCATTTTTAACCAAAATTCCAAATTTCCAACTTAAGTTATATTTCAAAAATCCAGTTAAACCTTCATTAATTACATTTTTAACATATAGGAAAATCATAATTTCTTTATTTTAAAACATTTCAAAATCTATCTAAATCAAATTTCATAAATTTATAATTTTTAAATTACTTAAAAATATCCAAAGCACTTTATAAAATAACCACAGACCTGTATATAATTTTCTAACCTAGGTCAAGTGATACAGATATGTATCATTTCAATCCGCAGTTAAAAAAAAGAAAAATCCGGGTTCTATCATTTCAAACCCGCAATCCCAAGTTAAAATAAATTAAATAAAAATCGTTCAGGCCTATCATTTCAGCCCATAACGATTTTTCCCTATTCTAAAGTCCGTTCGGGTATGTATCATTTCAACCCATAGTGATTCTAGTCTACAGGGAACTTGCAATGGTGATAACAGATATAAATAACAGAATAACATTAAATAATAGTAACATATGATATAACAGGTGTAATAACAGGTGTGAACATCATATGATAATAATATAAGCATATATAACATAATAATATATTTCTATAGATTCGCAGGGTGTCAATTTACTAGTTATATAGGTACATATTGTCTGGTGAGAATAACCCACCTCTTTGTGCTGGAGATTGCTATCAAATGCACAAACTGAGATCTTCGAAGGCACGAAAGCACGAATAAGATTGGATATTGAGAGAGCCAAAGATAAATCTCCTTGAAAACATTCAAACAAAACAAGACAATATACACATAAATATTCAACGTAAAACAATGTTGAAACAATGCAGATAAGAAGCAACAACGGAATAGATTACTTGACCATGCTTTAACCATTCAAAAGCTCAAACAAGGGGTTCATTTCTCAGCCATGATGATGATGAGTGTGAGAGAGACAAGGTTAACTCCTCGGAATACATAAGACAAAACAATCCAAACAATATAAGTTTTCAACCCAAATTTTAATAGAACAATGTTAGAAATGACTGCACGGAATCAAATAGAAATGCTTGCACTTGCTTTCAACCTTTACTAGGCTCAGCCATGAGGGAAACTACAGGTCTAAGGCAATGGTTTTGGGTCTGGTTTGGACCAAGGGATACACGGCTACAAGCTAGAGATGATGGGGAAGTTATAACATAGGTATGTGAAGAGTTTTAGGCACACTAGCGTGGTTTTTGGTCAACAAAAGGGCTCGGCCATAGGAGTTTGGGCTTGGCCATTCAAGTTCAGATCTGGACAGAGGTGGGGAGGGGTGTGTTGTGGTCAGGTCAGGGAGGTGGTGGTGGCTATGGTGGTGGTTTGGGTGGTGGTTGAGGTGGGTGAGCATGTAGAGGTCAATAAACATGGTTTTTAGGCATCTAGGTTGAAATTTGGGGGGTTTTACCATCAAAATGGTTCGGCTATGGTCAGATCTGGTGGAGTGGGGGCTGGTGGTGGTTGGGAAGAGATGGAAGGAGGTGGTGGCAGAGGAATAGGGGTAGAGGCCGATCTCAATCAGGGAAGAAGGCAAACAAAATAGCATAGAAAAAGAAGAAAAGTAGGAAGAAAGAGATGAAGGCCATTACCTAATTTTCTCTAGCCGTGAGAAACAATTGAAGATGGGATATTTTTTCACGTGAATGCCAAATGAGATGACGGCTACACTAGGGTTTTACATGGCTAGGCAATTAATTTTGAGGAGTTAAAGGAATTAAAGGATTTGGTAAATAAAAGGGCTTCTGTTTCAAAGCGTTACACAACCCTTCACATTTCTTTCCTTATAAATCTTTATATAAACAAAATATTTCAGAAAAATACTATACAAACCGAAACTAAGTAAATATATAAGAAAATAAATAATAAAATTTAAAGAAATTAGAAAAAATAATAAAAGAAATTGCTTAAAATACAAAACAGTGTCCAGAAATTACAAATAAATCACCATTGACTTTGGAAAATTATTAACTTTAATTTAAAAATATTCTAAAACAAAATTTGAAATAAAAATGACTTTTAAAACATTTTCAAAGTGAAATAAATAATTAAATTCAGAGAAAATAGCAAAAGAATTGAAGAAATTGTTTAAAAATAGCAGACAGGACATGAAAATTTCACATAAATTACCATTGACTCTAGAAAAATGTCTACTTCACATTAAAAATAATAAAAGACAAAAATATACATAAAATAACATATTAACACATATTAAAATAAAATATGACAAAGAAAATAAAATTTATAAAATTTAAAATAGGCAAAAATGCACAATAAAACAAATTATACTAAAAATTGAAATGTACATAACTTTTACATTTTAACTCCGTTTTCAACGAAACGAAAAGTAGTGTTCAAGTTATTAAATCTATTTTCATAATAAAAGATAAAATTTATAATTTCAAACTATTTAAAATTTAAACTTAAAAGTCAAAGTTTGACTATTGACCAAAATTCACATTTTCAGGAAATATTAAATTTAGTCATATTTGGAATTCTAATCCACATCAAAGTCAAAGTTTATATTTAAAATAACAAAATTTATTCTTTTTCATAAATAAAGCTTTTGAATCTAAAAAATCAATTTAAGAATATTTGTAAAATATAGGGTTGTTACAACTACTCATTACAATTATAACATGTCTTATTTTGTTTAGAACCTCTCCTTCTTGCCCCTCTACTTGCTTCTCTTCCTCATTATATCGTGGCATCTTCCCGTTGAATTTTTTTTATTATTGGATTTCCCATGATTGTTAGGGTTTCTCTTATTCGAAAGATTTCTTTCTTTCTTACTGAAGTTAAATGTAGTCTTCTTCGAGGTTAAGAGCTTCATATATGATTACCTCATAAGTCTTGCGATGATCACCAATTAGATGTCTTCTATTGGTCAAATCAGTCCTTTTGCAAATCTTCTGGCCTTTTTTTTGGCGTATTAATTATGACTTGCAAATCAAGACAATATCTCAAATTGATTTTGATATTGGGCCACCGTCATGTTTCCTTGTGTGAGAGCTTGAAATTTCATTTCCATAGTCTCTCTTTCTTGTTTTAGAAAATATGTTTCCAGAAATGTTTCCTTAAAACTTCTCCAAGTTATCATACTTGAATCAGTTATGCTCCTGATTAACTCCTACTAATTCCTTGCTTTTCTTGCTAAACGAAATACTTCCAACTTCCTTTTATTTATTTCACTACAATCAAACACTTCAAAGATATCTTATAAAATGTTAGATCCACTGTTCAACTTTAAATGGATTAGTATCTCCAATAAATTTGCATGGATGTAAATTCTTAATATGACTCAATAAATTATCAAATGGATTGTCCATTGGTCTTGAGGAGATTTTTTCCATTTGTTTGATGAAGAATACGAACAACTCCATAGGATTTTGTTGTGCGGAGGCTTGAGCCTCTTAAATATGAGTTGAAGTATTAGTTTCTTGGTCTTCATAACCATAAAAAAGCAAAAGGACTTTGTTATAATCAAGATCAAACATAACTACATTATTTAATATGAAACATTATCAACTAAACTCAAGTCATACACACAAAGGATATACTAGTTATAACCCTCTTTATATATTACATTCTCCATGAAAGTCATGGTGTGGGAAAAAGTCCCATGATATTTTTCAATTCATTTTTCATGGGTGCTTCCATAAGCCCTATAACTTCTTCTGAGACCACATTTGATTCTTAGGATTCTGATTCCTCTTCATCCAACTGTATTCCATTTACCATTCGAAACATTTTCCTTTATGTAAGTCTTACAGGTGTTTGAATTTCACCTCGCCTTCTAAGAAACTCAAATTGTGGGAAGGGTAGGGAGTACTTGTACACTTAATCCCTCTCGATGAACCTCTAATATCCCATGTCTTTTGGCCTATCATTATATGTAATTACAAAAATTATAAACATGTCAATGAATAATATAAACTTCCTATTCTAGCAAAACCCAAACTATAAGGTTTCGTTTTTATGACATGGCAAAGGGTTTTCTACTAAGCACCACTTAAACCTAGGCTCTGATATCACTTTGTAACACCCCTCTCCAACACGCTTGGCCAGAATCGAAAGTGCTACCCTCATAATGTGGTGCTATCATAATAGTGTCACAAGTTCGTAAGGAGAAATGCTAGAACCTCAAATCATTTAGAGTAAATGATTTCAAGCGAAAGAAATATTTTATATTCATACTTGAAATACAAGTTAATTTAAATAAGGACATGTCTTTGACTTCACACATATATGTACATCAAGATTTAAAATATTAAACAAAAGCTAAGAAAATTTTCGCTTCCAGTTTTCCATGAAAAGTGCCAAAATCCAACTTTAATTATCCGAACCTGAAATGTCTACGTGTAACACCATGAGCAACAATGACCCAGTGAGGAACCTATTTAATCTAAATCTCAGGTTATATTACAAAATTCTCCAAGATGTTCAAATTATATTTTGATGTACATTAGCATATCAAACATATATTACTTAATTAAAATAGAAAATCTTCTTCAAACATACTTGTCAAAACTCATTCGACATATATATGTATCTTTTATAAATTAGGAACATAACAAAATCTAAAATCCATGCACAAAAATCAATTTAACTATACATGGATCTAATACAAACACGCAGTAATGAATTAGATCCTGGAAACTTTTTATCCCATTGTGGTTGGCATCCTCACACATAGTATGCATGTACTCTATCTCCTAACATTTAGTATGGAAATAAAGTAATAGTGCACTATCCTTGGTCTTTTGTTTTTTACCACATTTGTCCAAAAGCCATCACAAATCGTAAGTATATATATATAAGTATTCTTCAAGATACTTTATAATCATCAACCAATATATATTATTCTTTCTTTCAAATAACTAAAGCATCAATCGTATATACTTTTAAAATTAAATAGTTTTCCCCATTTTAGTAATAATAGTGTCAGCCTATGGTTTAGCTCATTGGCTTTCCCTAAGATCTTCCTTGTTTTCTTACTTTTGTTTTGTTGTAATTTTTTTGTCTTATGGCTTAGGCTGTTTATAGGTGAAGAGAAGGGTACTTTAGTAATTACCTAACCTCTTATAGCCTAACCTGATTCGACTAGATTTTGGTCCAATAATAAACAAAGCTTAAAGTGTAAGCTTAATTATAATAATTATAGTATGAAAAGTATGGTCCAATTAGAGATCAGACAAATTCAACTTTTCTTCTTATAAGTTAAAATATAATATTATACGGATAAGTATAAAGGTGTGGTCCAATCAGAGAGTAAAAAGATTCAACTTTTCTACTTATAAGTTTAAATATAATATCATATGGATAAGTATAAAGGTGTGGTCCAATCATAGAGTAGAAAGATTTAACTTTTTTCTTATAAATTTAAATATAATATTATTGGATAAATATAAAGATAGAAAGGTTTCACTTTTCTTCTTATAAGTAAAAATATAATATTATATAGATAGACTTGAATAAGAATCATTATATTATTTTATTTTATTAGGAAAGGTTCTTTCTTGTTTTATTAGGTAAATTCTTTTCTTAATTTCTAAGAATTAATCATTCCCAATTGGTTTATTAGGCAAAAAATAATAGTCTCATTATTCTTAAATAAATTTGTACCCCTAACCGCTTATAACTCGGACCATCTTTAAACTAACATTTTACATCCGTTTTAAAAATCCATTTAAGACAGTTTATCCAAATTTTATTTTAGTTATAAAATATATTATATAATCATTTAAAAATATATTAAATACTCATAATTAAAGTGACTAAATTACAGGTCGTTACAGGGCATGGTCGGTGGTTGCTAACTTCGACTTGTAGAACTTGTTCATTGAGATAGTGCAAAACATTATTCAGAATGCCCAAGTTGCGCTTGCTGTGGTTGTTGGAGGTGGTGCTCTAGTGTAATTGTCAAGGTATGACTTTGACAAACTAAACAAGGACTATTCTACTTTGGGAGGCAAACTGTTCCTTGGAACAGAATCAGCCATCAAAGTGCAAAATTAGTTGAACACCTGAGAATGCACCATTGAGGGTATGGAGTTAGAGGATGCGATGACAAGGAAGTTAGCCTCTAGATAACTTCTGGGATGAGCTATGGGGTGGTGGAACACCATCAAAATTACCACTCTTGAGTATCAGATTACTTGGGAGTCGTTTAAGGCAAGGTTTGAAGAGAAGTATATACTGGCTGCTCAGAAGTTGGTGCTCTTTCGAAAGTTTCTTGACTTGAGAAAGGAAGGTATGTTTATGTCGGAGTACGTGGCCGAATTCAACATGTTATCGAAGTATGGTTTATCTTTTATCAATCTTCCACTTAAGAAGAAAGAGAAATTTATCATGGGTTTGGATGATTATCTTGAAGTGAAGCTAGTATGACATATCGATAAGACCTTTGAGAGGGTGGTGGAGAAGGCTCTTCGACATGAGAGTTTGTATCCTAAGCTTAAGTCGGTCATTGCTTTCAAGGATGAGCTAAAGCCGCAAGTTGGCGGGAGAGACAAAAGGAAGTGGGATAACAACAACAAGAAGAAGCAGTTGTAGAGGAGTGGTCAGAAGAAGGGAAAGTGGGAACTTACTTGCTATAATTTTAAGGAGAAGGGCCATCTCGTCAGAGACTACAAGACGGAAGGCAAGAAGTGCTACAACTACAACAAGTCGGGGCATATCGAGAAGGATTATCGGGAACTGCCAAGGAATAAGTTGGTTGTGTCTGCTTACGCTTTTAATGCTATTCTAGCTTCGTCGAGTGCTCCATCGACAAAGGAAAAGGGGAACAACGTCGTTGTACAAGGTATGCTTTTTATTTCTGATACACTATACTGCTTAATTCGATACCGGGGCTTCATATTACTTCATATCTAGTGATTTGATAGATGATTGGTATTGAAACCTAAGATAGTTGATCGACCTTTGACTATTACAAACCCTATTGGAGGATGACTAGCCTTTGAATAATTTGTCAAGACTTAGCCTAAGCGAGTCATGGGTGTTTGTTTGTTTGTGGTTGCTTTCTTTGGAGTTTTGTGGGGATTAGTATTATTATGATGATGGAATGGCTAAAAAAGTATGGAGTAGTGGTGGATTGTGAGAGGCCGCTGGTGACGATAGAAATGGATAATGGGTGTAGGTTGAATATAGGCTGCATACCAGATGAAGAGGTGATGGTTATATTTTTGTATTCGCTCAAGATTTCAGACGATGTATTGTCATTTGTTTCTATAGCGAGGGAGTATGCAGACATATTCGAGGAGTGACCAGATTAAGACCACACAAGGAGATAGAGTTCCGTATAGATTTGGCGAAGGATGCTTGACTGATAGTTATGCCCTTAAGGTGTACGACATACAAAGAGCATAAGGAGTTGGGGGTGTAAGTGAATGACCTGTTGAAGCGAGGGTTCATTCGTGGGAACTTATCTGAGTAGGGAGCACCTTAGTATTTGCCACCAAGGCGGATGGCTCTTTGAGATTGTGTGTAGATTACCATAAGCCGAATAAGGTGACGAAGAAGAACAAGTGTCCACTCTTGCGTATTGATGACGTGTTCGATTAGCTTTATGGTGCTAGGGTGTTCTCTCAGTTAGACCATGCGACAGGGTTTCATCAACTGAGAGTGGCAAAGGAGAGTGCGCTGATCACAACATTTCTTATGCTGTCTGGGTTCTGTGAGCGGTTGGTTATGTCGTTCAGGCCAACCAATGCACTGACATACTTTGTTGATCTCATGAACCATGTTTTCAGGGATTAACTAAATAAGTATGTACTTATGTTCCCGGACGATATCCTTGTTTATTCAATAATGGAGGAAGAATACAATAAGCATTTGAGGATTGTGCTCTCGAGGCATCGAGAAGCATTGAATTGAAGGCAAAGTTTTCGAAGTGTCACTTTTGAAGGAGGAAAGTGCAATTTTTGGGCTACATTTTCTTTGGGCAGGGTATTGATGTAGATCCTGAGAAGTTCGTAGCAGTACGGGACTGGGTCCGACCTAAGACCACTACAGACGTAGGAAGCTTCCTTGGCTTGGCAGGATACTATAGACGTTTTATCAAGGACTTCTTTAAGGTAGCACCATCATTAACTAACTTGATAAAGAAGAATAAGACTTTTATTTGGGACGTGAGGTGTGAGCACGTTTTCATAAATCTACAAGAGAGATTGACGAGCGCACCGATGTTAGTCATTTAAAGTAGGAATAAGGAGCTGAAAGTGTACACAGATGCCTGTGGTACTGGATTAAGTGTGGTGTTGATGTAGAGGGGTAAGTTGTCGCAGACGCTAATCAACAACTGTAACCGCACAAGAAGAAGTACTCAACTCACAATTTGGAGTTGGCGGTGGCAATATTCATTTTGAAAATATAGAGGCATTATTGTTTTAGGGAGAGGTTTAAGTTGTATGAGGACCACATGTCATTGAAGTATCTATTCTCTTGGAAGGACCTTAAACTTCGTCGGCATTGATGGTTAAAGTTCTTAGCCTCCTATGACTTTGACATTTCCTATACGCCCGAAAAGTAAATGCGGTTGTTGATGCTTTGAGTATGAGACATGCTAGCTAGGGAGCGAGATTCATAGGGTGGAAGCGGCTAGAGTTTATCGTTGGCTATGATTTCAGACATCAATGTGAACTGGAGCTGGAAATTTTGGCTAGCCTGACAATTTGACCTACCTTGATTGAGCAAATCTATACTAGTCAGAGACGAGATGCTAAACTAGCCGAGAATATGGCAAAGATAGAGGAAAGGGTATAGTCTAATTAGATGAAGTGGTATGGGATCGACCGTGATGGTTGGCTCCATAAGGACATGAGATAGTTTATTCCCGATGTCGATGGGTTGAGGGATGAGATGCTACGAGAGTGCCATCATTTGAGATTGACTATACACCCCAATGGAAATAAAATGTGTTATGGTATGAAGTAGACATTTTATTAGGAAGAGATGAAGAGGAACGTTGGGGCATTTATCTCAAAGTGCAAGAATTATCAATTGGTAAAGGAGGAAAAGAAGTCGAGTGGTTTGTTGCAACTGCTCGAGATTCTCGAGTGGAAATGGGAACACGTTTTGATAGACGTCAACGATGGACTGCCGAGGACCGAAGAAGGGTACGATAGCATTTGGACCATAGTCGATAGATTGACGAAGAGTGCCCGATTCATACCCGTTAAGTCTAGTAGAATGACATCCAAATTGGACGAGTTGTATGTGAAGTGGGTTGTTAGATTCGATGGTGTGCTAAAGAGCATTATGAGCGACCCAGACCCTTTGTTCACTAGCGGGTTTTGAAAGCGCTTACAAGTGGCATTGGGGATGGAGCTGCATCTCAGTATGGCTTATCACCTACAAATAGGAGGGCAACCCGAGAGGATGAACTGTATTTTAGAGGATCTTTTATGAGCTTGCATTCTCGATTTATGTAGCTCATGGGATGATCATTTACACTTAGTAGAGTTTGCATACAACAACAATCATCAGTCCAACATCAATATGGCACCATATGAGGCATATATGGTCGACCGTGCAACCTCCTTCATGTTGCTGGGAAGCGGGCAAGAAACTAATACTTAGGCTAGATATGATTAGAGAGACTTCAAATAAGATCGAGATTGTTCGAAAACGAATGAAAGCTTCTCAGGATAGACAGAAGAGCCACGTTGATAGGAGAAGACGTGATTTAGAGTTCTCCATCAGCGATATGGTATTTGTTAAGATCTCCTTGTTGAAGAATGTTGTACGATTTGGTACTAAGTGGAAGTTGGCACCGAGGTTCGTTGGTGCTTTTTCGATACTTGAGAGGATTAGGAATTTGGCTTATAGAGTTGACTTACCTCAGAAATGGTGGGCGTGCATAACATGTTCCACATTTCTCACTTGCGGAAGTTTGTACATGGCTCAGGCATAATAGTTGAACCGAATTGGCTTGATGATATCAAGATTGAACCAGAAGCATCGAGACCTCATAGGCCAATTCATGTCATGGGACATGATATGAAGCAACTTAGGAGGAAGAAGGTAGAGCCAGTGAAGGTTCAATGGAGTGAGAATGAAGGTGGTTATACTTGGGAAACCGAAAAGAGCATGAGGACTGCTTATACGGAGCTCTTTACCTGGTGAGACTTCTGTTTATCATAATTATTTTCACTTTCGATATCATATAGGGTAGTTTATTATAAAATATCCTACTAAGAGACCCGAAAATGAATGCCAATGATGTTGCAGTCATCATAAGAATTATTTTCATGCGACTAAAAGTGAGTTCCATATTATTCAAAATAGCCTAAGTAAACAGAATAGTAAACTATTTTCATTTCAAAAAAATTTGTCTTGATATTCATTGCATACATATTCAAACTTAACCCCAAGCCATAGCCATACCTACCCAGGGGTAAAATATAACATAAGAAATATATAACAGAGTGTCGGATCAATATAGAAGATGCCACCCAAACACTTATAACAGCGGAATTAACATACATTATAAATAACCAAGCTTTCGGCACTGTCTTCGACCTTCGTTCTGCACCCAAAATAACCAACCTATCCCTTGAATTCAGTTTGCTCGAATGAGTACCAATGAGTTTATGAGGAAAACAATGATAAAAACATGGGTTAGACATAAAGCTTAGTATGAATAATACTCACCTAAAAGCATAAAATGAATACATGGTGAGACCACGCCGCATAATGTGGAATGTGTTTTCCCCTTACTACTTACAAGCATCATACGTACTACTGCACACAACAAAAGTCATATTAGCCTACCTTGAAGACTTCCAAAGTTCCCCCTTTTATATAGTTACTACTATGCTCATACTACACTGACCCCCGGTCCCTGCAGTATAGTTTTATTTAGCTCTGGGATACTATGCTACCCCACCCGCAATCCCATTCTTATAAAATTATTAAGTTCAAAATCTATTATGAAACTGTCATCTATGGATTTTCCTTTCCCTTTTCTTTATATTATTTAATTAGACTTGGGACCATATGATCATCTACCCATAGTCCCCTATCTAATATTTATTTATTTGATTCCGACCTACTATGAATCACCCACCCGCGGGTCTATTTTATTTTCTTTATTTAATACTAGATCTGCTATGAATCAGCCACCCACAAATCCTAATTAATTCTTTTATTTAACATTCGACCTGAGATTACTATGAATCAGCCACCTACAGCTCCTTCTACAACACTTATTTATTTAATATCTGATCAGTTATGAATCAGTCACCCGTAGATCTCATTTAATTATTATTTAATTTTGGACTACAAAGAATCACCACATGTAGTCCTATACTACATACAATTAGCCCCATACAGTATTTTTTTAATTTTTTTAATTTGAAGTTGCATGGAATCAGCTCCCTGCAAATCTCTAGAAGTTGAATGCCTCTCCTTACCTAAAGTTTATTTAGGTGTGCATTTGAGTAAGTGTCCTTACTCGGCATCAATGGCCCTTCCAAACCTTAACTTGCTTCTGCCCACAATATTTCAATGCAATACACCCTGCCCCGCCATATGTGTGTAATATGCTCTTTATTTATTGAGTGATTTTTCGGGTACACTCCATCCCAAAATCATACAATGCTAGAAACTCTAACCACCTCTATTGCCTCATGTTTAACTCCTGCTAAGAGAACAAATATCTTAATGACTTGTGGTCAGTATACAACTCAAACCTCTCTCCTAAGAGATAATGTCTTCAAATCTTCAAAGCAAAGACGACTGTTGCCAACTTCAAATCATGAGTTGGATATCCAAATTCATGCGGTCACAACTGTCTAGATACATAGGTAATCACCCTGCCCTTTTGCATCAATGTTGCACCCAATCTTATTCTTCAAGCATCAGTATACACAGTCATCTCATCATTTCCTTCAAGTATCACTAACACAGGAGCATCTATCAATCAATGCTTCAATTCTTGGAATGACTTCTCACACTCCGGCACCTAAAAAGCTGCTCACTCTTCCTGATTATCCTCGTCATTAGCATAGCTATATAAGAGAAGTTCTTAATGAATTCCGGTAGTAGCCATCCAATCCCAAGAAACTTCGCGACTCGGTAACAATTTCCGTCCTTTTCCACCCATTCGCTACGTCAACATTCTAAGGATCCACGACTAACCCTTCTTCAGAAATCACATGGCCTAAGAACTTTACTTCCCTTCTCCAAAAATGACATTTGGAGAACTTCTCCTTTAGCCTATTGTCTCTAGCACATGCCTTAGGTGAAACTGCGTGCTCTTCCTCATTTCTGGAGTACACTAAGATCTCGTCTTTGGACACCAACACGAACTTATCTAGCTAATCTTGGAAAACTCTATTCATCAAATCAACAAAGAACGCTGGCACATTCGTCAGCCCAATTGGAATCATTAGCCATTTATATGAACCGTATCTTTACTTAAATGTAGTCAAAGAAACACTTTCCTTTACAACCCATAACTAATGGAACCCCGTAGCTAAATCTAGCTGCGAAAATACCTTATCTCCATTCAGTTGCTTAGAAAGGTCATCAATTATCAGCAAAGGATGTCTATCCTTCACCATCCTTTTGTTCAACTTCTGATAGTCTATACATATTCTTAACGACCATCTGACTTCTTCACAAATGTTGCCGCTACTCCCCATTGTGAGCTACGTGGCTTAACGAAGCTCTTACCTTCTAACTTAACCAACTGCTTTTTCAACTCCTCTATCTCTCTTGGAGGCATTATGCTAGGAGGTCGACTAAACGGTTCAGCTCTTGGTAGCAAATCTATATCAAACTCTACATCTCTCGGGGGTGGCAACCTCGAAATTAGTCCAAATACTTCTCGAAACTCTTTCACTACACATACTACTCTCGGCTCTTCTTCCTTCTCTAAAGATGAAGCAAATAAAAGGCTTACGTGCTTAGCTTTGCACTCCTCTAAAACCATGTACACTCTATCCTTGCAATCTGAATAGCTAAGGGTAATAATTCTCTCAGCATAGTACACACTTGCATAGTACTTTTCTATCCAAATAATTCCTAAAATGACTCCAAAACCTATGAAGTTAAATACATATGGATCATAAGAAAAATTGCACTCGCCCAACCCAATATATAGTTCAGTGCATCTCAGTACGAGAGTGGCATAACCCCCTATCGGATTATCTACATGTATGGAGGTGACTAAATAGGTAACCCCTAACCTAAGTCTATCAACCAAATCTCTTGCTATAAGGAATGTGTAGCACTAGTATCATACAGTATGTAATGACCCATAATTTGATCACTTTAAATATGAATATTCGATATATTTTAAATAATTAATTAATGGATTTATAAATAAAATAGAACTCTTTTAAGTAATAACTAGTGACGGTGAAGTTGTTTTATTTTTTTTTACAGAAATAGTTAGTTTGGAGAAAAATCGAAAATGTGATCGAAAATCGTTTTTCGGATTTTCGACTTTTCATCGTCTAAAAGTTGTTGGAACATGTTGTATACACCAGAGTATACACACACACACGCATATATATAACATATGCTTTGGATAAGGAAGTGATTTTAGTCAATAAGTTTAAATTATTCACTTAAGTAAACAAGGTAAGTTTTAACTTTTCTTTTAAAATTAAAAAAGGGTATAAATGGTAACCTCAAGTCATGTAAAGTAATAAAATGATGGTGATGAGAGGGGGAGTGTGGAGGTTGTGTGTGCAAGGGAGTAAGGGGAGGATGATATGGCACAATGTGGTGGAGGGCATTGTACCTTTTAATTATCAAGATCATTTTTGTAATATCTCCTATTCATTTTATATAAAAACAACTTCATTATTTTTCATTACTTATTTTATTTCATTTCGTTCATTTTCAAACTTTTGTTTCTTCTTTTCCCAGCTTTCTTTTTTCCTTCCATGGCTTCTTCAAAATTTCTAAGTTAAAAATATCTTCTTTTTCTACTTTAAAACCTTAAACAATAGCCAAAATCACCTCCTTTTTTCTCCACACCTCCGCTCTTCCAAAATAAGACCCAAAACCCCTCTCCTCAAGCTAGACCAAGCCCTCCACCCACCTTGGCCGAAAATAGAAGTCCCCCTAATTCAAAAAATTCGATCTTTTAAGAAGGAAGCTAGGTCCGTTAGTTGATTAAAGAGTTGCAATAACTTGGGTTAAGTTTGTTTGATTTTGGTGAGTAAATCTCACTTTAAAAACCAAGTTATAAACTTTATTATTTGTGATGATAATACTAGTTAGTTGCTTGTGTTTACAAATGTTGGAAGTGATATTGTTTGATTTGGTTCCCGCTTGAAGCGGATGACATATGTGATGATTTGTTGCTAACTTGAATGTAATTAAAGTGCGTAAGTAATTATTTACAAGTGATGATCTTTACTTGTTTTATGGATGTCCTTTAGATTTGTATATATATGTATGTGTATGCTTATGTATATGGATGATTGGATATTTAATGGAAATTAAACACTTAAACTGGTTTTTCTTTCGACATCGAGATCCCATGTTATTTTAAAACTTACTTGATTTCTAGAAATGTTTCTAAAAGGTTTTTCCGAACTTTACCTTTTATTTTCAAACCTTTATACAAAGTTGACAAGTGATTTAAACATAGAAGGAAAAGATTTAAAAGCCATTTGGATTTTATAAAACAAGTTTAAAGGTTATGGTCCATATAGCGATAGTCGCTATGGATGCAGTTCGTAAATCGATAATTTTTGTGTAAAGTAAAAAGAGTTTCTACTTTAGATATTTTTGAAAAGTCTTTTAAAATATATTATAAGTAAATAAAGGAATATTAAAATATTTAAAATATTCTCAGAAATTATTATTTAATTATTATTTAAATAAAAGGTTTAATATTATTTAAATAAAAGGTTTAATTATTATTTAAATAAAAGATTTTAATTATTATTTAATTATTATTTAAACGAAGGGTTAAATTATTATTTAATTAAATAAATTTTTTAATTTTAAATCGCTTTATTTCCAAAGATCGATTCTATTTAAAGCAGCTGTCTTTTGAAGAATGTTTTTAAATATAAGGGATTTATTTGTCTATGCCATTAAGTAGCCAAACAAATATGATAAGTTGTGCTTAAACGTTAACATGTTTTATGGAAAGTAAGTCATCTTGTATTTAGCACTAAAAGCCAATGAGTAGACTTTCCTCTATTTGTGAGATCTAGAATCAGATTTTCTAGGCCAGGGATAGAGAAGTCGAAATGTCGGAAACGTGATAAGTATGAGAGAGTTAATTTCGATAAATGAGTCATGACTAATTAATTATATGGAAGATACTTTATTGTATACTTAACACTAAATTCCAAGGTATGGAAACTCGTCTCTATCCCAAGGAGTAAGAATATACGTTGAGGCAAGGATAGTTTTCTAACTTGTTTGACTTCATTGTTAATCAAGGGATAGTACTATTTGAGATCAGAAATTGGTGATAAGTGGAGGATGTCTTATTTTCAAATGCAAATCTATACTTAGCCCAGACAATGGATTTTTCCCTTATCGATAACTTGACCCATTTTAAAATTATCGAATGCTAGTTCGAAGAGACCGAGATTGGATAAGCATGAGTTATCCGAAAACCACTTCAAACCAACATAAGCGTTCGAATTGGAAAACGTCTTAAAGATGATGGAATTGAAGACAAAGATCTTTGAAGTGCAACGGCTACTTGCTATTAATCCTGAAGGTGATTCCAAAAAGGATGCAGTAAGAGTAGTGCCTTCGGTTTCTTTATATCCTGAACAACTTGTATGGACAAATGCTGGCATTGCATTATTGTTTGGAGAGTAGTGTTAGCATTTTAAGTGGGATATGCTAAAAAGGTAAAACATAGCCTCGAGCCTCATAATCGGGAATGACTAAAACATGGGATATGCTTCAGGGCTATGTAGGTCGCACCCCTTAGGGTATGGTTATCACCTGATCTAGATCGGTATTTTAGATTATGTATGTTAGTGATCTAGGTACTGTTGTTGCTTACAACCGGGGTGGTGACATATTCAGTACTATCCAGTAAGTGGTAGGCTAGTCCTGATTTGCAGGGAGTCCATGTGAGGCCCTCTGTACATATTTCTAGAGGTGTACTGTGGTAGGAAGTACCCCAGTAGCCTTATCATTGATGGAATCTATTTTCCAATAAGTGCCTTTACGGACTTAGTTGTATACCTAATATGCTAGAATGTAATTAATGTAACCATTTTGGCTATGATTCAATATTTATTTTAAGCCCTAGACATTATCATAATATTATTGGATTTTCTAAAATGGTTTGGTTACCGTAAGGTTAAAACTCATCCATGTTATGTTCGGTGTGGTCTTAAGAGATACTTTTATTTTTAAAAGAGTTTTACAAGTATAACAATTCGGTTGTTTTGATTTACTCACACTAGACCCATGCCTGATCTAGAGTTTTTCTTTCTTTCTTTAAAACTCTTAGGCACTCAAATTTATATGAGTGGCCAAGTAATCCAGGTTCTTACGGAAGCATTTTTAAGGAGCATGGAGCAGGTGGCTACGACGTTATCTAGTTATCTATTTTATTTCCATTGTGTGTATATTATGCATCATCGTTGTGTAAGTATGCAGTTATAAGTGTCCCCAACTGAAGTTAGTACCTATTGCAACTCTGATGTTTTATTTTGGAAGTGACCATATGTACTATCTTATGTTCTATTATATATGATTTCCTCACGTTGTGAGATTCTTTGTTTCTATATTGTTGTCTTTTCTTTTCTTTTTACCCTAACGGCTTCTCTTTCAGACGCCTAAATGATTGACACATGAATACCGTGGATGTATTACGTGTCATATTAGGAGTAAGATAGGTAGATTGTTACACATCCTAAACTGAAATGCCGGAAATTAGAACCATACCTTCCAAGATCTTTCCTTTCCCTCTCTCTTTGGTAGACGGTCCTTCCCTTGATCCCTCAAAATCATAAACCTATGCCTTAAGCTCTGGGTAGTCCTTCTTCAAATGCCCTACCTTATCACATTTTAAGCATTTAGCCCTCACAAATTCTTTGATGTTGGACACTTGGCAGCATATTGTCCCTACTGTCCAGAGTTGAAACAGATAACATCCACAATAGTAGCTTCTCCCCTCCTCCCCTTTGGCACTCCCTTCTTGCCTTTGGTATAAGGAACAAACTTCTTCTTCATCTAAACTCTGGGCTCTGTCTCTACTCTCTTATGCCCTTGATACATCCTATTGTATCTTCTGGCCATATCGACTACGAATTCAAGTGAGCCATCACCTTATGATCTAACCCTTGCTTTAAGCCTATGATGAACTTCTCATTCTTCTTCATTAGAGTGTTGATGATATCCTTACCATACATGGCTAAAGAATTAAACTTCTGAACATATCCTTCCAAAGTAAGGTCTCTCTGCTTTAATTCTATGAACTCACGTAGTAACACACTCTGGTGTGACTCAAATATAAACTGAGCCTCGAATCTCTCTCTGAACTGCACCCAGGTAATCTCTTTCTTGGGTGTTCCATCAATAACAGTCTCTCACCAATCAAGTGCATCCTCCTACAACTGTCTCAATGCAAGCCTCCCTTTTGGCACATCATTAAAATCTAGATCTCCAACTATCCCTTCACATTTCTTAGCCAGTCTAGTATTTCAACCGTGGGCTCTCTCCCCGTAAACACTTTTCCTCTTAAACTCTTGTAGTCTTTACACATCTTTGGAAAATATTCTCTTATAACAGCGGGCCTTATCTCAACCGCTCCAAGCACATTTTCCCTTATCATCTGAGCTATAAACTCTCTAAATAAGGTGCTCACATCCATGCCCACCGTAGTTACCGGTTGTGCAGCATCCACCCCTACTGCCCTTGGGGACTTCTCCCACTCTTCCTTCATTAGTCTGCGCACTTTCCGCATCTCTCCTTGCACTTTCCCCTCCTAACACGATTCACCATTCCTTAAATCCATCTTTCTTTTTATGTTGAGAAAGCCTTCATAAGAAATAAAAAGGAAAGAGAAAAACAACAATAGAATAGTAGATGTACCTTTATATATATATATATCAATTTGCAAATATGTTATATATAATAGCTCATCCCATCTATAGGGTGTTCTTCTTATTTTAAGTTCTTATTCCTACTTCTAACTTTGATTTACTTATATTATCCTAAACCTATGTTGTGATACCAACTGTAACTACCTCCACTAGGAGACCTAAAAATGAACGTCAATGATGCTGAAGCCATCATCGGAATTATTTTCAAGCGACCAAGAGTGAGTTCCATATCATTCAAAACAGAACAACAAACTATTTTCATTTCAACAAAATTTGTCTTAATATTCATTACATACATATTCAAAGTTAACCCTAAGCCATAACCACGTAGGGGTCAAAATATAGCAAAAGAAATATATAGTACAGTGTCGGGTCAACATATGAAGATGCCACCCAAACACTTATAACAACGGAATTAGCATACATTATAAATAACTAGGCCTTCAGCACCGTCTTCGATCTTCGGTCTGCATCCAAAATAACCTAACTATCTTATAAACTCAGCCTACTTGAATGAGTACCTATGAGTTTATGAGGAAAATGATGATCAAAATACGAGTCAGACATAAGTTCTGGTATGAATAATACTTACCTAAAAGTATAACATGAATACACAGTGAGATCACGCTGCATAACTTAGATGGGTTTTCCCCTTACTACTTACAAACATCATACATACTACTGCACACAAAAAATTATGTTAGCTTATCCTGAAGACTTCCCAAGTTCCACATTTATATAGTTACTACTATGCCTATACTACACTGACCCCCAGTCCCTGCAGTATCGTTTTATCTAGCTCTGGTACTACTATGTTACCCCACCCACAGCCCCATTCTTATAAACTTATTAAGTTCAAATCTGCTATGAAAATTCACCCGTGGATTTTCCTCTCCTTTATCTTTATATTGTTTGATTAGACATGGGACCACTATGAATCATCTAACCATAGTCCCCTATCTAATATTTATTCGTTTTATTCTGACCTGCTATGAATTAGCCACCCGTAGATCTCTTTTATTTACTTTATTTAATGTTGGACCAGCTATGAATCAGTAACCCACAAGTCCTAATTAATTCTTCTATCTAATGTTGAACCTATGAATCAGCCACTCGCAACCCCTTGTCCAACACTTATTCATTTAATTTCTGATCTGCTATGAATCAGCCACCCGTAGATATCATTTAGTTATTATTTAATTTTCGACTACAAAGAATCAACCACATGTAGTCCTATAACTACATACAATCAGCCCCATGCAGTGTTGTTTTATTTTTTAATTTGAGGATGCATAGATTTAGCCCCTGTAAGCCTCTGGAAGTTGAATGCCTCTTCTCACCTAAAGCTTCTTTAGGTGTGCATTCGAGTAAGCATCCTTACTTGGCGTCAATAGCTATTTCAAACCTTAACTTACTTCTGCCCACAATACTTTAGTGCAGTATACCTTGCCCTGATCTGTGTGTGCAATACACTCTTTATTTATTAAGCGTGCTCTCTCCTAAATTAGGGCGCAGTATGACAATGCAATTTTCCTTATTCTCGTCACTTGATTACGACCATATTTGCCCTATGCAAATTTGTGGTGCAGAACTACTTTCTCCCAAAAGGTTTCTAGATTCCTTTGGCAAATCATTACCCTACCACCCCACGTGTTTCATTGAGCACGGTTCTCCCTTGATACGTTTGACCTTCTTAGCTTTGTATCCGATAATATCTGACACCTCTAACAAGGCACATGACCACCTTTATACGTGTCGCCCTTAGATACATTACTTTATCTTTTTCCAACATTTATAGTGTCCTCTATTTACCTTTCAGCTATTTTTATGGATTTTGTCCCCATACATACTTATTTTAAAATAGGTCGTTTCTATTAATTCTCAATGCAGATTCCCTTTCCACCAGCGAAGTTCTACATTAGTTCTAGCTCATTTTACGCATAGAAAATTTATGAAATTATAGAAATTCATGAACAATTCCTTTATCCCTACCTTATCTTTCATTTGAATTACAAGTTATTTTCCTTGTGTATTTTGATGTGTACTTTAGAAATTCATAACAATGTATCCCTAACCATAAGCTTCTCAAGTTACTAACCTATCTTTAGAACAATGGTTAGGATATCATGATAAGTTTTTATTTTGGCAAAACTCAATATGAGTACAAAATTAACACGATCCGAAGCAACCAACCGAAATGAATAAAATGTTAAGCATTACCTACCTAAATCATTTAAAAAACCTTGATTAGATCTTCCTCTCATTTTCTTAGTTTGTGTTTGCTTTATCTCTTCTTTATTTTTGTTTCTCTAAGCCATTGCCATTAATGTAGCTTTGGGCTTTTATTTTACTTTTTGTAGAATAGAATGAATGAAAAATAGTCATATTTGTTGTCCTACAATCACTTGGGCTTTGGTCCAAATACTCATTTCCATTAATTCATTGTCCCCATTATTTTCTTATTTAGCACCTCTTGGCCATTTAATTAAGTAATTAAATTAATAGTAAACTGTGAGTTGTTACATTTATTATCCTACATGTTAGGGTAGGCGTAGATATCAATACCTGCTTCTGTGTGCACGTTCCATGTTTGATAGTTTGCTCTGGGTATTAGGCATCCCGGGTAGCTATGTTTGATTTCGCCTTGTTTGTATTCGGGATTTCGGGAGCGAAATTCCCAAAGGGGAGAGAGTGTAATCACCCCTATTTAACATATCAGAGGATCATAAAATATTATTTTTAAATTCATATGAGGTCGTATGACTCTATAACATTGGAAAATGCCTATTAGTGATATTTTCTATATTTAGAATTTTTCCAAACGATTTTACCCTTGAAAATTTATAATGGCTATAACTTTTGATGGAATCCGAATTATCATCTGAGACCACTTCTATAGGAAATATGATGGTTTCCTTTTCCGTAGAGTGATCATAATGGCGATTTGGACGTTACGATTAGGAGGTATGACTATTTAAATATTGGCAGCTTTTAGAGCAGCTTAGTGGGTAATTAGCGAGTTTGAGGGGAAGCCCACTACCCCATTTCGGGTTTGAAGGCTATAATAGACTGAACCATTATACCCAAATCACTTTTACCGCTCCTCAAATAGATTTAAGCCTCCATTAACCCATTATCCACCCAAAACCTTCTCCTTTCTCCTTCAAATAAAGTCTAAATCATATATTTCTAAATCATATATTAATGGTTTCTTAGCAAGTGAATTCACTAGAGATCTTCAAATCTACATTTTTAGAGAATACAACATGGGGATTGGCTGTTGATTTTTGGATTTGCCTCAATTTGTGCAGAAAACTTGGATTTTGGAGGTTTTGGTGAGTGATTTAACATCTTTCATCCTACTATATATGTATCTATAGGTTTTGGCATATTGTAAACTCATTTTTAAAGTCAAAATCATGTTTTGAGACTATTTTAAAAAGAAATCTGAAGTAAAAAACGAATTTGAAATATTTTAAAGTGTTCTGATCATGTTAATTTGATGTATGGTTGCCTTAATGTGTGTTAGGATATGTTAGAGACATATTATAAGATGATCCGCGCCATGAATTGTTATATGTTTGCATGTTTGAATATTATTTGGTGCATGTATGGTGTTTGCTTGTATGCTTGAAATGCTCATTGGAGCAACTTAGAGTTAGAGACCGTGAAACCGGCTTCGATGGATTGACTTGTGGTTGTTAAGAATCGTATCGATGCACATGGAAGACACATGGGTCGAAGAATGGAGATTAATGGTGAGACCGACGGGAAAATGGAAGTTGGAGTTACTATGGCATTTTGGTTCGGGGGAGGTCTGTCTGGTGCTAGGAGTGCTCGAAGTTTGGGATAGGTCAGCTCGGGTTTTACTTCGGATCAATAAGGAGAAAACCGAACAGCAAATGTTGTCTAGTGATGCTATTGTTCAGGAGAACCAGATAGGATTTCCTATCCGGGGTATGCTTGGAGTTTGGTTCGAGGAGACATGGTCCAAGCCCGAGCAAGAAATTCAATCTGGTGCTTTTGGGGGTAGAGTTGAAGGGTTGGCTGTTTCGAGTCATGGCTTCAGAAACTTCGGGCTTGGCTTGAGTACTACCAAACAGAGTATGGGAGTTGAGGAATTTTCGTCATGGCATGGTAGCACTTCGGGAATTTCTTAGTGGCATACTTGTGGTTCTTAGGGGTGATGTAGAGTGAAGTAGGAAACTCCAAATGGTTCGAGATGATCTTGGATCTTGTGTGGCGGATAGTGAAGGAATGGAATAATACTTTGACATGATGACGTCGATGACAATAACGACGACTTTAGGGCATTGGTACGATGGCTCTATGACTTACGCTGACTGTCCAAGTGCATTTCGAGATGACAACTTAATGATTGGAGTTGTGACGGGGATTCACAGTGGCATGTTTAACGATAGGGGCTTGCGAGTAGAATTTTCGACTGTAATCTACTATGGAGATAATTGGGATGGTATAAAAATTGAGTTCCATTATAGGGATGCATGCAGAGGGATCGTTGATAACTCAAAGGTTTCTAGTATGCTTGGAAAGAAGAGGTATGTGCGGATGCCTACCTGTATTTGCGATTGTGTCTAGACCTTGTGATAGTAGATTACCCTGGGCTTTTACGATTATGAGCATGGTTCCTAACCTCATGGAGTGGCTTGGATTCGAGCACCAATAAAGCCGGGATTTCAATTGAGTTCCTAGTTTGCGATTGTGTCATAGAGTTATCATATATCCAACGTACATGAGTGATGGTGATGATTGTTTAATGGATTCTATGCTTTCCATGCTTGTTTGTTACTTTAAGGTGTCATACGATGTAGGTATTTTTAACCGTATGCCTAGACACCAGACACTATACTCTGATTGTGGTACACATATATGGAGATGATAGTATATTGGCATATATTGACTATTATCTCCTAACTCTTTGGATGCAGAGACAGGTCAGGTATGGCTCTTCGTACCATATGCCATTATTTACTATATATGATTTTTATAATATTTTTAAGATGATGTATCGCTCATACTGGACTGTTGTCTGACATGAGGTTTTATGCTTTACTTCTTATTATCTCGGGTACACTTAAATGAGTAGATTAGGGATAACAGGTTTGGATAGCGCATCGAGCTATACAGTGTATGAACAGGAGGCTACGCTTTCATATATCTATACTTGGAGCTTACTATCGCTTATATTTCACTATGCAGTACTATGAAGCTATACCAGTACTTGCATTACCTTAGAGACAGTTTTGGAGTTTATTTGGAGTTTTGGGATGTATAAACTCTACTATTTCGGTTTTTGTATAATCAGTGAAACTGTTGCACTCTAATGTCTTTATTTATGGTTCATCTGATTATATTACTGTCTCATCTGCTTTGCATGTATGTTATTATATTATATTTTTTCTGTCTGCTGTGAGATGTTCTATAGGTTCTGTGCTTGGATTTTTATTTCTTTTCACCCTTGGCTATCGTCCTACTTCAGCTAAGTACCTCCATAGCGCGTTATATAGTTATATTAGATACCGAAGGTATATGACAGTTTTCACAGCTATTGGGGGTTACCAAAGGGTTATGAACTCGTAGTTATTGGATAATTTTGAAAACGACTCATCCTATATTTTCCCATTAGTCAGTAACAACTAGGTCAAATATGAAATCTTAAGACGATGATGTTACACAGTTCCCACGGTTTGAGAATATTATGGAATTTCAATGTGAATATTCCAATTTAATTATAGTTAAATCATGGTAAGGAGATCCATTGAGTGATTATAATTGGATCCGATTGAAGCATTGGAAATAAAACACTATTCAGTAGAGAATTCGTCTCCTTAGTTGAGGTTAGTATCACAGTCAACTGTACTCAACTCAAAGTCAGAATCCTTGGCCAGAATAGTATGGTTAATAATAAATATTATTATCGAACCAAGGACATTTTTCATGGAATAAATGAGTTGAATAAGGATGATAATGGAAATTTGACCAAACCATATTCCGTAAATCCTAAAGTGGTATATCGTTGATGAAGGGAATGTGTGTAAATAATTATAACTGAAAGGTATTGCTTATACAAGTGCAAAATTGAATTTTACGAAAAATATTTGTAAGCATTGAATTCAACTAAATTGTCACTCCACAAGCTAAGGTGGCATGTGAACTTTGATATTTGAATTGTCAATATTAATCGCAGGTGGAATTCACACCTATGAGTCTCACAACCGCAATTGTGAATTCTTCGAAAAATCACATAATTTAATTAGTTAATAAGATGTTGTAAATTAATTAGTAATTAAAAAATATTAATTATTATAAATTTATTTGATATTTCGGGTGTTGATAATAATTATTAGGATGTGTATATAAAAGTTATATATACACATATTGAGATACAACATCGATGTGTGTTTAAATAAGCTTTAATTGCAGTTAATTATTTAACGTCTTAT
This sequence comes from Allium fistulosum, assembly GCA_030737815.1. NCBI lineage: Eukaryota > Viridiplantae > Streptophyta > Magnoliopsida > Asparagales > Amaryllidaceae > Allium > Allium fistulosum. The sequence goes on along the minus strand of CM060902.1, from coordinate 787,617,757 downwards.
GGTAAGTCAATCCATCAAGGAATATATTCTTGGCCAGCCATGCATAGGATAGGAGGTGATTTGGCTTAATTGAAAATTGATCAAGAATTAAAAGAGGAAGGTTTTAAATAAAGAACTGAAAGATTTCTATTCTTTTATTTAAAAAATCCCTCTTGTGTTATTTCTTCATTCATTTTTCTTCTCTATCTTCCTTATCACCCATAACTAAAAATTCCTAGTGCCAATTCTAAAAATTATCAACTCCAAATTAATTCAAAATATCAAATAAATTAAAAGTTAGGTGGTTTATTCTTCTCTTGTAATTTGGGTGTGAGTTTACTGAGAGATTTAAGGACACATCTCAAATCAAGTTGTTATAAAGGGCAAGACTTTTCAGATTCAGTTCTTCTATTTTATTTTATTTATTCATGATGTTTAACCTTGGCTAAATTTACATATATGTGTAGATAGATTTCCACTTATTAAGTCTAATCTAAAATCTCTTGTGTATTGTTATTTTGATTGTAAAATCAATCTTGGGTTTGATTTATTCCATGCATTCAAATTGTTTGTGGGGTCTGAAATTATTAGTTGATGTAGATTTGAACTGCCATAGTAAAATTTATGTTTTTTTCATAATTTAATTTTCTTTCAGTTATGGATTTATATAATTAATTAAATTATGTAAGTATAAATTCACATGGTACTTTTAAGTTATCCAAAATTGTAATTCAATATCAAGTCGAACCTTTTAGTTAAGTTAATTTGTTTTTCAGTTAATATAGTCAAAGTCCTAATGTTTAGTCAATCATAAGTATTTGAAATTTAAGTCTTAAATTTCAATTTTTCATATGTATATGTATATGTGTAAAGTTTTAAAAAAATTAATCATGTCACTGAAGCAAAATAATAATTATGACAATATTTTATAATAATCTGGTCTTCATGTTAAATATATCTGCAATTTTGAAAGCTAAGATATTTTGTTGTAATTAAGCGTAAAATTATATATATATATATATATATATGTGTGTGTGTGTGTGTGTGTGTGTGTGTGTATGTTGAATCTATAATTGATTAGTGTTTGTAAAAAAGTAAATATAAATACTACCAATTTGTTTCCTTTTAATCTTGATTATATTAGATTTGGATCTAATGATAAATTTATTTCCCTCTTTCCTTTTTCACCATTTTTTCTTCTTTTTGAAAATATGTAATTCCATTATATAAATTTATTATATATATATATAAGTGGAAACATAAATATCACATATATGTATATATATGTCTAACCTATATATATATATATAAGTATCAGTATACAAACAATACACATATATTATAGTATATTCAAACGCACACACATAAAGCACACGCGTGCACGTATACACATGTATGTATATATGTATGTATGTATGTTTAGGCTTTTATACTCCCGATATTCATATGAAATTATCATAAGCATATGCAAGTATAATGTATATTTATGTACATTATATATGTATGTACAATTAATAAAAGGGGTTTTTAGTCATATGTATTTCGCAATCATTTCAATGGGGACTAGGGTTGCCCTCTCTCTTCCTTCAGCCACCAAATCTTCCTCATTCCAAATCTAACCCGCTTTTCATATTTTTTGTCCTCGCTTGTCACTATTCTTTGTTTCCCATCCTCCCTAACATTTCCTATTACTGCACGAGCTCCTTATCTTTGCAATTCTCCCCACTTACCCTTTCTTTAGTTTTTGCGAGCATCGAACTTCATCTCTTGCCTCTACTTTTATGGGAGCTAATGTTTTTAGCCCCAATCTCTCTTGCTCTTCGCTCAGATAAACTAAAATCGTTCTGTGAGTTTGTTGGCTTAGACTGAAGCAGCAATTTGTTCTTCGGTGTTTTTTCCTTTTCTTAGTCAAGTTTAGTTTTTCTTTTCATTAGGCTACTTCTATCCACCCACCACTTATAGCCTTACACACCCCATTATATACAAAAAATTTACAGGGACAAAATTACCCATGTAATTTCGATATTACGATGATCTTGGTGATGAAATATGTAACGACCCAGGGTTTTGCACCAGTTAATTATCGTCATTAGGCGATAAAATTTGCTAGCTATTTATTATTGGGAGTTTTTTTTTCGGGTTGAGATTCTTTTAAAAATTTGTTGAGGGTTATGTGGGCTTTAAATAAAATCTTGGCCCACGTTTTTCTTGGTGCTGTGTTGTTATCAAAGGAATATACCCGTTTCCTCCTCCTCCATTCATTTTCCTCTTCGCAAGCCCAAAAAAAACAATGAAAAAAAATGGGCTGCTCGTTCTTGTTCCTCTTTGCTCTAAAATTAGGGCTTTTGTAATTTCGAAGAGACCGACTTTAGTTGCTCGATCGAATGAATGATTTATCACGTCCTTTGCTTTGTCGATCGCACGTTTCTCTGATTTGCTCACGGCTCTTTGAAATTGATCGAGTTTGAGGTATGTGATTTGTTCTTTTAGCTTGCTTGAACTCAATGACCGAACTGCCGATGATGTTACTTGTTTATATAGGGTACGATTTCCTATTTTTTTTGTTCATCTGATAATTTTTTGAATTCTTCTCGGCTGTACGATTTTGCTTGGATGTTTATGATTTGCACTGACTTGTTCAATTCCGTATATTTGTTGATTTCTTGATAACCACGGCTTTATGAGCTTGCATAGTTATCACGACTTTGATTTCTAATCGTTCGATTTCTTGGTCACTGCTGCTTTGATTGTGGTTCCGTTCTTTTCTCTCTGACTTCAGATAATTTGCTTTTGTTAAAAATTTGAGCTTGATCGTTTTTAGCCTTAGTCGCCACAGCTTTGACTTGATGTGAAACATAACATTGACTTTGTTAAAAGCTTTGAGAATTGACTTCGACATTTTAACTATTGCCTTGAATTCTCTGGTACTTTGACTTCGGTCACTTTGATTTTGTGAAAATATTTTGGGTTCAGCACTGTCCTGATTTAAAACTGCTGTTCCATGATTTTTTTAACTCATTTTCGACTGTGACTTCGGCATTGCTTTGAACTGCAGTTTGAAATCTCCTCTGTCTTTGTTCGAACTAGCTATGTCACTTGCTTATGCTGCTACTGTTTCATTTGATATAGATATGCATGTGTATACATATATATGCATACATGTATACTTGTATTTGTATTGCTTGCTTGTCTTGGCTTTGGATTTGTTCGAACTTGCCACCATGGTTTGTTCATCTCTGCTTGATTTTCTGTTGCACTTAGTATCACTTGTTTGTACATCTCCTTGTAGTCAAGTGTGTTCATCCCTGTAATGTTTTCAACTTGATGCTTGTAGTTTCCTCTGTTGGTTGATCATTGTTGTTGCTCTGTTCACTACAGAAGGTTTTGTTCATTTGCATGTGTTGTTTGTTTACCACTTGGTCAAGCTTTTCTTGTGTGGTCGGTTCCACTTGCTGTTCTGGTTTGATGTACTCGAGTCTGGTACCTTTTGAAGTTCTGGTTTGAGTCACTTGTATCAGTCATTGTTCTCTGGTGCACTCGCTATATTTGGGTTGACCATTACTTTGAACTACAGTCATTAGTCTTGTTGACATTGTCTGTATTGGACTTGTATGATGTGCACTTGGTTTGTACTTCACTATTGACTGTTGCATTGCTCCATGTATATATATGTGATAGTTGTTGCACTGTGATCCCTATGGCCTATTTCCACTTTGCCTGTACTCTGGCCTTTGTGTATTTTTGTATTTGCTTGATGGTCTGATTATTTCTTTTGGCCACTCTTTGGTCTTGCTCACTTGATGGCATTTGATCCAGACATTGTTGTTTCACTGTTTTGTTCACAAGTGTCTAGTTGAGTCTGCTTGGAAGCTTTGTACATTTGATGTTTGCTGCTCTTGTAGTCATTGATGCATCCCTTATTATCACTGCTTGGTTTAGGTTTCTTGATGCAGTCATGTTGACTTTGTTTGCTGCCTGGTCTCTGTTTTCATGTGTATGACTTGAACTTTGGTCGAGGCTGGAGTTGCACTGGCTTTATACATATTGCACTTTTATAAGCTGCTGCTTTAATTTATAAAGTAATGATTGTACACACTTATATATAGTTGGTATATATATATACATATTTATATGTATATGTATATAGCTATGTATGCGTGTGTTTTGATTCGAATTATTAATTGATTGGGTACACACTTATATATAGTTGGTATATATATGTACATATTTATATGTATATGTATATAGCTATGTATGCGTGTGTTTTGATTTGAATTATTAACTGATTGGGTACACACATATATATAGTTGGTATATATATATATACATATTTATATGTATATGTATATAGCTATGTATGCGTGTGTTTCGTAGCGTTGATTGCCGCAACGCGCTTACTGAACTATACGCACTTAGTTGTGTGATTGAGTTTAGTTTAAATATTTGGAGTAGTGATGACGTCATATTCTGCAATGGCGAGGCAGTGCACGTGAGCGTGTACTGCAGCCAATCAGAATTGACGCTTTATTTGATAATTTCAATTGCTTAAATTGTTTCGTGTGGCCGATTCAATATATTTCGAAATCGTATTTCGATTTGGTTTAATTTTATTATTTTGTTGTTATCTAATTACCTATTAGATAATTAGATTATGTTGTTTCTAATTATTTATTGATAATCAAAATTTTGAATTCGCTATTTATACTATTCCGCTGTTTTCTAATTATCTTCATTGATAATCCTTCTATTTACCTTTGTTGATGATTTGGCTTTGCTGATTCGCTGTTTAAATGCTGTTACGCGTTATATTTACCATTATCTGATTTTCTTATTAGAGGATTGGATATGCGGGATTTATTGTGATTGTTGTCTATTTGTTATTTAATTATTATTGCTTCTGTGCATTAATTACTGAGTTTGAATTAGACTGATCCGCGTATTATTTTCTTTTGAATTAATACTCGGGTCAGACCGAGTTATTACAGGCTGTCGATATCTCACTTTGGGATGCTGCTTGAGCTATGAAGTCTCTTCATATCTTTTGGAGTAGTCTGTGTTATTTTATAGGATGACATGTATTCATGTATATTATTTATAATAATGTACTTGTGTATGTAACTTCCAGTGTCGACAGTTGTAGTCGTATCACATGTATAGTAACCGACTTCAGTTATATATGAGATTTTATATTATCTGTGTTCTTATTACATATGTTGTCCTAAACTATTATGAACCATCGTAGTTTGTTTTATACTGGAATTGAATATGTCGATGGGAGTAAATAAACAAAGAGATGAAAAAAAAATATACCACTCCTTTCGAGATAACCAATACTAGTGTAAGGCCTAACTACGGATGGCTGCTCCTATCCAGCTTTATTCTTCGTAATAACAGACAGTATTTCCTTTTGATACTCTTTGTTATTGTGAGCATAGAGGTGGGGCGTTACAATTGGTATCAGAGCAGGGGTTCATGGACATAATATAGAACAGAACTTAGATAGAACATGTGTTACAACTATTTGTTGATGTTTTTATTTGTGCCTTTGAGTCAAAACCAAAGTTTTGAAAATATGAAAAAAAACTTTTAAATATCTTTATTTAAAAATAAAAGTGAAATTGTGTTATGATGATTTGATTAATTTGTGTTATGTTTATCAGAGTGCGCAGCGGAAACAGTGAGACTGCCTTCTCTGAGTACAGTTGATAACCCTTTTGATTTAACAATCAAGGTATGAAAATGAAATTAATTTCATTGTGTTGTTTAACCAATGGTTAAATAAAATAAAATAAATTTTCTAGATGGATTAGACATAAGAGTATTTATTGGAATTGAAAATTCTTGTAAATATAATATGATTGTTTATGGGTTGTTGCTTGGTTGTATATTTAAAAATGTTCATGTTTTGAAAATGGACATTTCTGCAATCAAGTTTAAAATTCCTAAAAGAATTTAAAAAGTGATTTGTACTTTATTGTATCAATCGCCTGATGAGTAATTAAGAATTCTGGTCGATGCGTCTGATCAGCGTCATCGATAGGAGTTCCTAAACACTTTAGAGACAATGTGATACATATTTTGGTATGAATGTTAATTTTGTATTTGTTGTTTTTAATTCATTCATGAATTTTGTTGTTTTCTAATTATCTTCAGTGATAATTCTTCTATTCATCTCTGTCGATAATTAGAATTTGCTATTGTGAATTTTGTTGTTTTCTAATTATCTTCAGTGATAATTCTTCTATTTATCTCTATCGATAGTTAGTCGTTGCCGTTATGACTGTTTTCGCTGTTTTGATGATTTTCCACGTGATGCCATTCGTTTAAAATAAATGGTTTTCAGATTGTTTTGTGTTTTCAAAGGAACGAGGAATCGAATTAAATGTTTTAACAAAAGTGCGGACTATGAACCCTCACTTTTATTAATTCAATTAATTCTGGAATTGTTCATTTGACTACATCGAACAACTTTTATAAAATACCCGTTTTTGCACTTTCAGTCAACGAGAAAGAGAGTTAAACGTCGTAGCAAAAGTGCGGACTTTGGACCCTCACTTTTACATGTACGGTTAATTCCGGACTCGTTAATGTAATCATACACAGTGGAAAGTAGCTAGTTGTTAGTAAACTGTTCAGTGCGAACTTGTGGTATGGGACGCACTGTTAACATTATTCGGATTACTAACCAAAAGTTAGTGACACTTATGTGGGGCTTTCGGGCTCAGGACCTTCGGGTTCTATGCGGGGTTTTCAGTCAACGAGAAAGCGACTTAAACGTATTAGAAAAAGTGCGGACTATGGACCCTCACTTTTACTAAAATGGTTAATTCTGGACTCGTTAATTGAAACCCAATCCGTGGAGTTATCTATCATTAGTAGATGGAGATGAACACGTGGTTATTATATACATGATCGTTGTCACTAATGAGATCTGCTGATTGAGAGTTAGCGACACATTTGCTAGACCTTCGGGCCAATCACCAGTACTAGACCTTCGGGTCATTTGTTGGACCTTCGGGTCATTTGTTGGGCGCCGAAATTATAGTACTCAGTGAGGCTTTGGCCATTTGTTGTTGCACGTGCGGTGCAGTTTAGGCTTATCGCTTAAGCTCACCATTTGCAGGGACCGATCCACTAATAGTTGTCTCTAATTATCTAATTGGTAATTAGATAGTGCTAATTCGTTGTTTCTAATTATCTGCAGGTAATTAGATATTTGTTGATTTGAGTTCTAATTATCTTTGTTGATAATTAGATTATGTTGTTTTCTAATTATCGTATCGGTAATTAGATATTTGTTGATTTGAGTTCTAATTATCTTTGTTGATAATTAGATTATGTTGTTTTCTAATTATCATATCAGTAATTAGATAATTGTTGATTTGAGTTCTAATTATCTTTGTTGATAATTAGATTATGCTGTTTTCTAATTATCGTATTGGTAAATAGATATTTTTTGATTTGAGTTCTAATTATCTTTGTTGATAATTAGATTATGTTGTTTTCTAATTATCGTATCGGTAATTAGATATTTGTTGATTTGAGTTCTAATTATCTTTGTTGATAATTAGATTATGTTGTTTTCTAATTATCGTATCGGTAATTAGATATTTGTTGATTTGAGTTCTAATTATCTTTGTTGATAATTAGATATTTGTTGTTTTCTAATTATCGTTTTTGATAATTAGATAATTGTTGATTTGTGTTCTAATTATCTTTGTTGATAATTAGATATTTGCTAATTTTGCAGATTATGAGATTTTCTAGCCTCTGATTGATTCTAGATTATGTTGGTTATATTGAATTGCTGTTTTCTAATTATCATCATTGATAATTCTTCTACTCATCTCTGTTGATAGTTAGAGTTTGCTGATTGTGAAGTTCGTGCTTTCTAATTATCTTGTTGATAATTAGGTATTTGCGGTTTTGCGATTTGTAATTTTTTGTTTTCTAATTATCTTTGTTGATAATTATATTTTGTTGTTTTCTAATTATCGTATCGATAATTAGATATTGCTGTTTTGTGATTTCTGTATTCTAATTATCTAATGATAATTAAATATTGTTGTGAATTGTATTTATTCAGTTTTGCTGTTTTCTGATTATCCATTTGATAATTATATTTTTGTTGAAAATTTGTGAATTTCTTTTATGAAATTAAAAGATTTCTTTGGCGTTCGTATTCTTGACCTTAATTTTTCTAGCTTAACCAGTTTATGTTAGAAAAAAATAATTGTTATGGATGACTTTAATTAAGAAAATTGCGGGGATGCAATTTTTATAAGGAGGGGAGTCTGTAACGACCGAGGGTTTTGCACCAGTTAATTATCGTCATTAGGCGATAAAATTTGCTAGCTATTTATTATTGGGAGTTTTTTTTTGGGTTGAGATTCTTTTAAAAATTTCTTGAGGGTTATGTGGGCTTTAAATAAAATCTTGGCCCACGTTTTTCTTGGTGCTATGTTGTTATCAAAGGAATATACCCGTTTCCTCCTCCTCCATTCATTTTCCTCTTCGCAGGCCCAAAAAAAAAACAATGAAAAAAAATGGGCTGCTCGTTCTTTTTCCTCTTTGCTCTGAAATTAGGGCTTTTGTAATTTCGAAGGGACCAACTTTAGTTGCTCGATCGAATGAATGATTTATCACGTCGTTTTCTTTGTCGATCGCACGTTTCTCTGATTTGCTCACGGCTCTTTGAAATTGATCGAGTTCGAGGTATGTGATTTGTTCTTTTAGCTTGCTTGAACTCAATGACCGAACTGCCGATGATGTTACTTGTTTATATAGGATTCGATTTCCTATTTTTTTCGTTCATCTGATAATTGTTTGAATTCTTCTAGGCTGTACGCTTTTGCTTGGATGTTTATGATTTGCACTGACTTGTTCAATTCCGTATATTTGTTGATTTCTTGATAACCACGGCTTTATGAGCTTGCTTGGTTATCACGACTTTGATTTCTAATCGTTCGATTTCTTGGTCACTGCTGCTTTGATTGTGGTTCCGTTCTTTTCTCTCTGACTTCAGACAATTTGCTTTTGTTAAAAGTTTGAGCTTGCTCGTTTTTAGCCTTAGTCGCCACAGCTCTGACTTGATGTGAAACATAACATTGACTTTGTTAAAAGCTTTGAGAATTGACTTCGACATTTTAACAATTGCCTCGAATTCTCTGGTACTTTGACTTCGGTCACTTTGATTTTGTGAAAATATTTTGGGTTCGGCACTGTCCTGATTTGAAACTGCTGTTCCATGATTTTTTGAACTCGTTTTCGACTATGACTTCGACATTGATTTGAATTACAGTTTGAAATCTCCTCTGTCTTTGTTCGAACTAGCTATGTCACTTGCTTATGCTGCTACTGTTTCATTTGATATAGATATGCATGTGTATACATATATATGCATACATGTATACTTGTATTTGTATTGCTTGCTTGTCTTGGCTTTGGATTTGTTCGAACTTGCCACCATGGTTTGTTCATCTCTGCTTGATTTTTTGTTGCACTTAGTATCACTTGTTTGTACATCTCCTTGTAGTCAAGTGTGTTCATCCCTGTAATGTTTTCAACCCGATGCTTGTAGTTTCCTCTGTTGGTTGATCATTGTTGTTGCTCTGTTCACTACAGAAGGTTTTGTTCATTTGCATGTGTTGTTTGTTTACCACTTGGTCAAGCTTTTCTTGTGTGGTCAGTTCCACTTGCTGTTCTGGTTTGATGTACTCGAGTCTGGTACCTTTTGAAGTTCTGGTTTGAGTCACTTGTATCAGTCATTGTTCTCTGGTGCACTCGCTATATTTGGGTTGACCATTACTTTGAACTACAGTCATTAGTCTTGTTGACATTGTCTGTATTGGACTTGTATGATGTGCACTTGGTTTGTACTTCACTATTGACTGTTGCATTGCTCCATGTATATATATGTGATAGTTGTTGCACTGTGATCCCTATGGCCTATTTCCACTTTGCCTGTACTCTGGCCTTTGTGTATTTTTGTATTTGCTTGATGGTCTGATTATTTCTTTTGGCCACTCTTTGGTCTTGCTCACTTGATGGCATTTGATCCAGACATTGTTGTTTCACTGTTTTGTTCACAAGTGTCTAGTTGAGTCTGCTTGGAAGCTTTGTACATTTGATGTTTGCTGCTCTTGTAGTCATTGATGCATCCCTTATTATCACTGCTTGGTTTAGGTTTCTTGATGCAGTCTTGTTGACTTTGTTTGCTGCCTGGTTTCTGTTTTCATGTGTATGACTTGAACTTTGGTCGAGGCTGGAGTTGCACTGGCTTTATACATATTGCACTTTTATAAGCTGCTGCTTTAATTTATAAAGTAATGATTGTACACACTTATATATAGTTGGTATATATATATACACATATTTATATGTATATGTATATAGCTATGTATGCGTGTGTTTTGATTCGAATTATTAATTGATTGGGTACACACTTATATATAGTTGGTATATATATGTACATATTTATATGTATATGTATATAGCTATGTATGCGTGTGTTTTGATTTGAATTATTAACTGATTGGGTACACACATATATATAGTTGGTATATATATATACATATTTATATGTATATGTATATAGCTATGTATGCGTGTGTTTCGTAGCGTTGATTGCCGCAACGCGCTTACTGAACTATACGCACTTAGTTGTGTGATTGAGTTTAGTTTAAATATTTGGAGTAGTGATGACGTCATATTCTGCAATGGCGAGGTAGTGCACGTGAGCGTGTACTGCAGCCAATCAGAATTGACGCTTTATTTGATAATTTCAATTGCTTAAATTGTTTCGTGTGGCCGATTCAATATATTTCAAAATCGTATTTCGATTTGGTTTAATTTTATTATTTTGTTGTTATCTAATTACCTATTAGATAATTAGATTATGTTGTTTCTAATTATTTATTGATAATCAAAATTTTGAATTCGCTATTTATACTATTCCGCTGTTTTCTAATTATCTTCATTGATAATCCTTCTATTTACCTTTGTTGATGATTTGGCTTTGCTGATTCGCTGTTTAAATGCTGTTACGCGTTATATTTACCATTATCTGATTTTCTTATTAGAGGATTGGATATGCGGGATTTATTGTGATTGTTGTCTATTTGTTATTTAATTATTATTGCTTCTGTGCATTAATTACTGAGTTTGAATTAGACTGATCCGCGTATTATTTTCTTTTGAATTAATACTCGGGTCAGACCGAGTTATGACAGGCTGTCGATATCTCACTTTGGGATGCTGCTTGAGCTATGAAGTCTCTTCATATCTTTTGGAGTAGTCTGTGTTATTTTATAGGATGACATGTATTCATGTATATTATTTATAATAATGTACTTGTGTATGTAACTTCCAGTGTCGACAGTTGTAGTCGTATCACATGTATAGTAACCGACTTCAGTTATATATGAGATTTTATATTATCTGTGTTCTTATTACATATGTTGTCCTGAACTATTATGAACCATCGTAGTTTGTTTTATACTGGAATTAAATATGTCGATGGGAGTAAATAAACAAAGAGATGAAAAAAAAATATACCACTCCTTTCGAGATAACCAATACTAGTGTAAGGCCTAACTACGGATGGCTGCTCCTATCCAGCTTTATTCTTCGTAATAACAGACAGTATTTCCTTTTGATACTCTTTGTTATTGTGAGCATAGAGGTGGGGCGTTACAATTGGTATCAGAGCAGGGGTTCATGGACATAATATAGAACAGAACTTAGATAGAACATGTGTTACAACTATTTGTTGATGTTTTTATTTGTGCCTTTGAGTCAAAACCAAAGTTTTGAAAATATGAAAAAAAAACTTTTAAATATCTTTATTTAAAAATAAAAGTGAAATTGTGTTATGATGATTTGATTAATTTGTGTTATGTTTATCAGAGTGCGCAGCGGAAACAGTGAGACTGCCTTCGCTGAGTACAGCTGATAACCCTTTTGATTTAACAATCAAAGTATGAAAATGAAATTAATTTCATTGTGTTGTTTAACCAATGGTTAAATAAAATAAAATAAATTTTCTAGATGGATTAGACATAAGAGTATTTATTGGAATTGAAAATTCTTGTAAATATAATATGATTGTTTATGGGTTGTTGCTTGGTTGTATATTTAAAGAATGTTCATGTTTTGAAAATGGACATTTCTGCAATCAAGTTTAAAATTCCTAAAAGAATTTAAAAAGTGATTTGTACTTTATTGTATCAATCGCCTGATGAGTAATTAAGAATTCTGGTCGATGCGTCTGATCAGCGTCATCGATAGGAGTTCCTAAACACTTTAGAGACAATGTGATACATATTTTGGTATGAATGTTAATTTTGTATTTGTTGTTTTTAATTCATTCATGAATTTTGTTGTTTTCTAATTATCTTCAGTGATAATTCTTCTATTCATCTCTGTCGATAATTAGAATTTGCTGTTGTGAATTTTGTTGTTTTCTAATTATCTTCAGTGATAATTCTTTTATTTATCTCTATCGATAATTAGTCGTTGCCGTTATGACTATTTTCGCTGCTTTGATGATTTTCCACATGATTCCATTCGTTTAAAATAAATGGTTTTTAGATTGTTTTGTGTTTTCAAAGGAACGAGGAATCGAATTAAATGTTTTAACAAAAGTGCGGGCTATGAACCCTCACTTTTATTAATTCGATTAATTCTGGAATTGTTCATTTGACTACATCGAACAACTTTTATAAAATACCCATTTTTGTACTTTCAGTCAACGAGAAAGAGAGTTAAACGTCGTAGCAAAAGTGCGGACTATGGACCCTCACTTTTACCTGTACGGTTAATTCCGGACTCATTAATTGAATCATACATAGTGGAAAGTAGCTAGTGGTTAGTAAACCGTTCAGTGTGAACGTGTGGTATGGGACACACTGTTAACATTATTCGGATTACTAACCAAAAGTTAGTGACACTTATGTAGGGCTTTCGGGTTCAGGACCTTCGGGTTCTATGCGGGGTTTTCAGTCAACGAGAAAGCGACTTAAACATATTAGAAAAAGTGCGGACTATGGACCCTCACTTTTACTAAAACGGTTTATCCGAAAACCACTTCGGATCAACGTATATGCGTTCGATTTATGCAGGTTATCAATGATACTATGATTTAGGATTTTCATAGTAGAGGACTGCTTGTTGATCATTTGGGGTTAAAATCCCAATATACGTCCAGTAGCAGTAGTCTCTTCGTTATGAAATATCCATTGCAAGGACTATTCGCTACTAATCCTAGGGATTTCCCGACAGGATGTGGTAGGAGAGTACCTTCGGTTTTCCTGTTCCTGGACAACTTATATGGATGTTTGTGTGACATTGCATTTTGAAGATTATGTACATTGGTTTTTACAAATGTACATCTGTTTGGTGGTGGAGAAGGCAACTTCTCTTAGCTTAACACCCTTCCTTGATACGTACGAGCTCAAGGATTGTATTTTTGTAAAAGGCAATTAGTAGTCAACGGAAATGGCTGTGTGGCATTCAAAGTGATGTGATATGTGATTTATGAAAGGTAATCGTTACCTCAGGCCTCATCAACCAGAAATGACCGAAACAGGGTTAGATGCGGCAAGGCTAAGTGGGTCGCTCCCAAGTAGGATATGACCATCCTCTTCTAGATATATCGTTACACGCTATGACGTCGTGTATCTCATTATTGTGGTTTGTATGCTATGAGGGCCCTCGGCAATGGTCGGTAACGACCGGATGATGATATATTTGGTACTATCTAGTTATAGAGGTAGGCCGGTTTTGTGTTGGTAGAGGATCCTTTGTGATGGTCCTCGGTACATTCCTTTAGAGATGTACTGCTGGAAGGTAGTCCCTTCACCTGGTCATTTGTATGGAAATACAAACTCCACTACGTACCCGCCATTTTGTTTATAGAGCCTAGTATGCTGGAATTTAATAATGGTAACAATTTCGGCTATGATTAATATTATTTGTATATACTAGACACTAGTATAATATAAGAGGATTTGATATGAAATGTTTTAGTTATCGTAAGGTAAAAACATGTCCATGTTTGTGTGTGGGCGTGTCTTACGAGATACTTTTGTTTTGAAAGGAAAAGTTTGGTAATTTAATAAATTCAGTTGAGTGTGTTTCTCACGCTGGTTTACCAGACTGTCCCGGGCGTTCTTCCCTTTCAATGCTCGGGTCAGACCGAGTATATTTACAGGTTTAGAGTTGGTGCTTTTGGAGCTTCAGTAGGAGAGCTAAAGATCTTCATTTTCGTATACATGTATCTGTTTATTATCCACTTTGCGCTTTGTTGTTGTATATTGTCAGACATTGTAAGGACAAGTTATAACTGTCCAGGCTGATAACTAGTGATTGATTGTTGAACTTTGATTGATGTATGTATATATAGTTTCTGTTTTGTAAAGATCATTGATATGATATTATATGTTATTCCGCTGCGTTGTGAGATTCTGTATTGTTCTGTTTGGTTCTCTCTTCTCTCTTTCTTCTCTTCTCTTCTTCTCTCTTCTTTTCTTTCTACTGAATTTCCGTTAGTCTGTGCTTTTTGGGTCGGACATGTGTGGTTTATTGTCGATTCAAAGGGTATGGATTTGCGGGTCGTCACAGTAAACCATTAGACTTCATAGGCCCACTATGATCTAAATAGAGAAATCATTTGAATTCTTCCTACTTTGTCCACTACAAACCGGGCCAGTCCCTTCATTGGTATCCAAGTCCAAATAGTGCATGCAATATAATTAGCACATTAAGACTAACTAATTAAACTTAGCTATCCGATGGGTGTTTAAAAGAATTGTATAGGCTTATGGTTGAATAAGTACCATTCTCCCCTCCTTGGCAACCAGCCTAGACAAATGTATGGAGTGAGTATAAAAAGTAGGCCCAATCGTAAAGGCCAAATTGACTTGGGCCTTAGACTAATTTTAAAAATTCAATTTGAAAATTTAAAATATATTCTAAATTTAAATGTTAAGTTCAAAGTACAGAGGAAATTTTATAAAAGTTACAAAATATATTTGATTTTTTCAAAATTGTTTTAAGAAACTAAAATAATTAGTTTCGAAATTTGAATATATTTAATTAATTTAATTAATTACATTAAATTAAATAATTAAGTAAATTTAATTAATATATTAGAATATGTATGTAACTATAATTGTTATAGTTACGTATCAACCTTAAATTTTTTTAAGGTAAATTAAATTAGAATTTTGGAATGATTATTTAAATAAATGAATTTGTAAAAAATTAATTGAAAGGTAACTAATTAAAATGTATACATTTATTGATAGTGTATGGTAACAATGGTTAATTAATAAGATTAAATTAAGGTAAAAATGGTTTAAGACGAATAATATGAAATTTTAGAAATTTTATATAAATTTAATTAATTAAATGTGAGTTAATTAATAAGATTAAAATTAACTAAATACGATTTAATTATACACACACACACACATATACATACACATGTGCTTGAACGCATACGCATGCACACTCACACATACACCCTATAAATATATATATATGTTAATTAAGTTGTAAAATTATATATATTATATAAGTTAATTAAGTTGTAAAATTATAAATAAATTAAACTTATATAACCAGGTATGTGTAAACCTAATTGGAACTAAAATAAATAAATATATATATATATATATATTTGAAATAAGTACACACGTAAAGCATGTATACTGTGATTTCAGATGTGTCTGACACTTATCACAAGGGTGCTTTCTTAAGAAAAACAATATTCCTTAAATTGATATCAGTCAATATAAACATTGAAGATTATAAACCATTAATATATAAATTTTATTCTACCATTTGTATATTAATAAGTTACTTGCATACTCTCTGGTTGTTGAGCAAAATCAAGCCTCAGATGTTATCCGCAGTACTATCGATATAATGTCAAACATGTAAGATACTTCCACCATTTGTTGAGAAAACTCAAGGTACATGCATTATACTTAGGTCATCAAAAAATGGTAGATATGAGTGAATAATCTATTTTGATTTGTTGAGCATACTCAGGGTCGAGATTAAGAATAAGATAAAGACTACGGGTTAGGAGTTGTATATAATACAACTGATAAAGTGTTATCCATCAATTGCACGCCTTCTAGTTATCGAGCAAACTCATGGGCATAATTCCAAGGCATGCGAGTTTTAAAACCACTAGACAAATCGATAGATTTCTAGTTTTTCTTAGGGTTTGAGAAACTTAAAATTCGAGTGGGAGCCTTCTTAGAAAAATGAAATGGAAACATTTAACCTTTCTAATATTGTATGAACATATGATATGCAAAGTTGAAATAATATATATCGATAAATTTGTGCAACTAATATAAATTAATAAAATGTTTATCAGTTAAAATGTACAAATGAATTGCATTAAGATTAACATCGAAAAATAAACTGCACTTACAAATAAATCATTGGCATGTTGTCACATTGAAAACTATGCAAGAGTCAAATTATGAAACTACTAAATATATTCAAACCTTGGTTACTTTGTCTTTATTTCCCAAGACTGTGTATTGCCTTCCTTGAGTTTTGAACTCTAAAACAATGTAAGAATATTGATATTCGATCCATATTTAATCACATATAAATGTTATATGGTGAACCGTGAGGATTCATAATGTATGAAACCTCAATGAAAATTAGATTATTTGAAATGAGCAAGTAAACCGTAGTGCAAGTAGGACGGGTATCTTGTTGTGAAAGAAGTAACATGAGCCAAGAACTACAAGACAAACTTAGGAATTCGATCACTGAAATGTCGGTTTGATCAGTTTACGTAAAGTGCAAGGTATTCAACATTCTTAAATGCTAAAGATTACCAAATGCACTTTGGAGAGTTCAGTATAATCTTGTAGTATGGATTTCCATAGAATGGTTCGACCATTTGAAAAGAAAGGGAATGCAAATTATTGGATTTAAATTAGCACGGTTGAAATGAAGAGATGGTTACCTCTGCTCAACATTAGAAATGAGAATTGTATGAATTACTAGTAGATACTTAAGTGGGATAAGAAATGTTTTCTATTCCAAACGTAAATTTACATAGAAATTTATTTTTTCTGTTAGAGTTAATTCTATGGTTTCAAGATATTTGATCTAAAAATTTACGACTATAAACTAGGTATAGCATATGAAGTAAAATCCCATAATAAGTGATTGAATGGAGCCTCATATCTCATGAGCTATTAATGTAATGGAAGCATACCATATGATACTTATTAATAAATGCATCAAATTATGAAAGTTTAGCTATGTACGTATATATATACACACACATACACAAAAACACACCATATTAACAACGGTTTTCAATATTGATTGAACATAGATTTAGTTTTATTTTAATATGAATATTATGAATATTCATTATAAGATAAATCCATGGTATTTTTTTTCATAACAAAAGTTATGCATTATTTATAGAAAATACAAAAGTATTTAAAACTTTATGCAGTTATTTTGGAATTATGGACTAAGCCGTATCTTTGAGAAATAACTCTTTTATCATATGATTATGAATTATATGATACTGGTGAATTGTATCTCAACCGGTTAAGAGCAAAGGATCCATTAAGTGGAGTGACAAAAGAGTTGGTGAATACTTTAGATTAATACATATAGATGTATGTAGTTGATGGTCTAATGATACCAAAATGAATCCACTTATAAATTCACCAATGAATTATCATAGAAATGAACATGTGTATTTGATACACAAGGGTTGCGTCGATGATTAGTTCATAGAATATAAAATGAAAGTAGAAAAGATTACATGTAAATGAAATAAAAGAATTTGATTTGATCAAATAGGAAAATGTATTGGAAAGAGTTCTAGATGTACCTAAAAACAAATAAGACTTAATCTCAAAGTCACTCCTCCCTATGATACGTAATGAATAATGAAGTATCAAAAAGTAGTAATAGTACTTTGTTGGACAAAGTACAATTAGTGACGAGTGAAGTTGAGTAAACTTCTTTTTGTAAGGACTAGTACTTAAGAGTAAGTGCATAGGTTAAATTTGGTTTCATTTAAAGCAAAGTTTATGAGATCATATTAACATGAGAAATGTATTTATTAGGAACCCCGATCTTAACATATGTTTCATGAACTTAAAATTAAATCAGTGTTATACATATATAAAAGACGGTTCATGAAATATTTATGAATTATGTTGTGTAGTACCGAGAAATAATTGTTATTTCTAGAAACATCATCTTCATGATCGAAGGAATTTCTTTTAGAATTTAGTGGTGGTACAGTGGACCTAGATATGATTCAGAGATTCGAACATAGAAACAGTTTACATAAGATGAAATAAAATTAACCATGCGTAAAATGGACACACAACACATTAATGTCTAAAATAATTCTTGTTCATTGAAGAGAAACCCATAAATGTCAAGAGAACTATTAATAAAAATTATTTCCTCAGTGGACTATACGCTGTGAAGAATATAGAATCTAACATATGGAACAATGCTATGAACCCGAACAAGCATAATATCAAAATATGAATTTGGTAGTTGTACCCAAAGGAATGTGATCCATCAGCAAATTGTATCTTCAAGAAGACCAATGCAGTTCAAATTATATAGACCATCTGATAATAGGAAATCATTTCATCGATTTCAAATGTTGAAATTAATGATGTAATTTTGCTAGTTAGCATGCTCAAAACCATTTGAATTCTACGCGCAATTATCGCACAATTTGATTTTGAGTTTTGGTACTTTAATGTTGAAGCACAACTTCTAAAATAATGATTAGGAAGAGACTGTTTGCATGTCACAACCAAAATGTCTCAAATTCAGTAAGAGTAATAACATGATTTGTATGATTCGTATATGATCCAAAAGTGGACACAACAATGGCTTGTGATAAGCATCAGAGTTGAATAAGTATTTTGATAGAGAAAGAAAATTATTTGATTTTTAGTCAAAATGAAGAGGAAACGAGTGTCTATAAGGAAAATTGAAGCTACTAAAATATTTCTTAAAACATAAGTAAACAGCAACTTATGATTGTTAACGATGTACCCGTGTTAAAATCATTTTGGTTTGGTTGTTTAATCCTCAGCATTGGATTTGAAAATGAACACTTTTATAGTCAATACAAATGGATGTTGGGACAGTCCTATATTATACACATAGACACCATATTAAAATGTGTAAAGTGGTGCATATGAGAGGGATTCCTTATGCATTGACAATATGAATTATTACATATGCTATGTAGTCTATTGTATCACATTTCGCTTGTGTTTCGGTACACTAAGCGAATATCAAATCAGAATTAGGATCACTAAATGATAGTTAAGAGTACTTTCGAATATTTACGAAATACTAAAGAAATGTTTGTAGAAACAACTCCTTGTAAAGTGGTGTTCGGACTTGAATTCCATAAGTGATACCGAATATAACATGTCATCTTAAATTCAAGTTCAATCTTAGTTAAAATATTTAAGTTGGAATTATTTCAAACGAAAGATTATGGCCGATTCAACCAAAAGGCTAAACACGTCATCTTGAGTAATATGGTAGCAAAAGTTGTATGCATATGTGATGCACAAATTTATAACCAATCTAAGAGTGATTCCAAATCTTGAGAGTCCCATGATTTGTTTTATGAAAACAATGTCGTGATATGGATCGTGAAAGACCCTAAAGCTCAGTATAAGTTGAGAAACATACTCAGAGAAGTTCTACATGATAAAGGCAGTTTATCATTGTCGAACAGAGTTAATTGACATAGTAGAAAATTAAGACAATATAGCATATCCATTTACTAAGGGACTAGCTCGACCACTTTGAAAAAAACTGATTGAAGGAATGGGAGTGAGGTTCCATAGTTGACCCCAAATACACATGAGAGACTGAGAGAGTTAAGGGTAGCTCTAGGGGCAATTATGTAATTGGGGATATATATCCAACTCTATAACCAACCTTGTTTGTAATATATGTGTTTAATTTTCTATTATATACTTTTTTCTATTATATACTTATTTTATTGCGATATATTAATTGGGTAATTAATTTAAGTATATTAGTATAGAAAATCCTTAAATGATATGTTACGTGATAATAATTATAATGACTTATGATCATGAGAAAATTATCACAATATAAAATAATATATTATTTTAAATATCCATAGTCAAGATGTTTTGAGAAGGGATGGATACTTCAGTTGAGTCCAAAAAGCACAACGCTCTCCTTATGTTGGGTAGTATATTACTCATGGACATTGGGGGCACTAAGTGATACATACTTGTAGTTATTGGATAATCATGGAATGACTTGTCCAAGAGTTTCCTATTGGATAATAATGACTAGGTCAAACAGGAAATCTCAAGGTGACGATGTTATATAGTTCCCTTGACTTAAGAATACCGTAGAACTTCAATGTGAACTCCACGTTGATTATAACTAAATCATGGCATGGCAATCCATCGAGCGACTATAGTTGGGTCTGAGTTGAAGCATTAGAAGTGATACACTATATATTAAAGTATTTGTCTCCTCGATTATATGAGGTTAGTATCTAGTCAACTCAAAGTCAAAATCTCTGACTAGAGTAGTACGGTGAATAATAAATGTTACTATTGAACCAAGGAATTTGTTTATGGATTAACTGAGTTAAATAAGGATGATATTGAAATGTTAACCAAAACCAAATTCTATATATTGTAAAGTAATATAGTGTTGATGAAGAGAATGTGTGTAAATCAGCCAAACTGTCACACCACTAGTTAAGGTGATGTGTGAACATTAAAATTTGAGTTATTCGAAATTAATCGCTGACTAAATTCACACATCTGAGTTTCACAACCGCATTTATGAATTCTTCGAAACCACACTATTTAATTAATTTATAAAATGTTGTAAATTAATTAAATTAATTAATGTTTGATCAATATTAATTATTACTTAATGTATATGATGTTTTGGGTATTGATAGTAATTATTTGATTTTTTATATAAAAGCTATATATACACATATCGATACACGATATCAGTGTGTATTTAAACAGGCTTTAACTATATATATATTAACCATATCAGTGTGTATTTGTGTCCATCCTAACTTTCCCTATATCATATTTTAACCATATGTCCATGATTTCCATCCAAACTATCATAATTGGATCATTTAACTCTAATTTTCATCTTTAACAACCCGCGATTTCTAGACATTTTGATGAGAATATTTAATATATTTACATATTCAAATTTGATTCAAATGTAATAAATAATAAGAAAGTCGATTGTTAATAAAATGACTTGATTTTTAGTGACGTATTTTCGAATGAATTTATAGGATTTTTCCATTACTTTTAATTTGAAAAATATTCAAATTATTGTTTGACGAATTTTTGGCAAATATTGGTATTTTTAAATTTCACAAAATAAGATAACTAGTGTATTTTATTGTTGTTTATTGACCGTATCGCATTATTGTGCACGATCGTATCTTTATTTTCTTCGTTCATGGTTCGTACACGAACAAGATATTGTGTAGCGAAGTATCGGAAATTATAACATAAATTTAACTCCACATTTACACTATTTTCCACTTTTTCCATTTTTTCCTCTTTCATTTTCATTTACCATGAATAAGATATCTAAGCCTCCTCTTCAAAAAATGAAATCAAGTAATTTGATTAATGGTAAAATATGAAACCGGATTCACTGAGTTCATATTGGCGAGAGCTTCTAATCTATGGAGTTTTGTGTCGTGCGACGATGGTTAATGGTGATCAACATGGTGAAGTTGCACCTAGGGTTTAGGGTAGGTGGAGCTAGAGTTGACGATTGGCGAAATGGAGTGTGCATTTGGGTTTCTCATGTGAAGGAGCTCATATGGTGGGCATTTGGGCATGTGCAGTCATGGGAGGCGAATGCGATAGGGTGGAATAGTGGGGAGAAGTGTTTGGTCGAAAATTGATTAGGTGGTGCGAGCTTGGAGTGGTGGTGTGGGATGCGGAGAGAAGGCGAAAAGAAGTTCGTCGGTGCCGACTGTTCACCGATTAGTGGAGTGTAGCTCTAACAATATCTTATAAAATCTTATAAAATCAATATCTTCTTCATACGAGGTCCAATCAAGAAGCATTCTTTTTCATTGCGCTCATAAAAGCTATATCTACGCACTGAATTTGATTTCACCGAGTTTGAATCAAGTAGAATTTTGAGTTAAAATCGAATGTCGTTCGCTTTTAGATCAAATCAGAAAGCGTAAGCATCAACTAGAATTTGGTATGTTATCTCATCTCTGGATGAATACTATATGATATATGTATTGACATAAATTATTGTTTTCGCGTTTGAATGATTATTGGTTTTGTTTGGTTAAATCCCCACTTTGAAAAGCGAATGACATATAAAATAAATATTTGGAATTTTGTAGAGGAATCCGAGTTCATCATTACTATTTATTTTAATTTTAGCTATACACTTGTTGTATAAATTGTTGAATATCAAAACTTGGTAGTTTGGTCATATTGGTTATGACTTTGATATACTGAAAAGTTGAACTCTTTTAGTTGTAGATCTATGTAAATACTTGTTAAGTGTTATGGCATCTCTAGGCTTCACTATAGTATTTTGAAATACTACTGATTTCTGTTTGATTTGAAAACGGTTTTGGTTTGTGGAAAATGATTTTGGAATTTTCTATGGTATTTTATTTACAAATGGTTTTTGAACATCTCTATTTTACTTTAACCTCTTTATAAATGTTTTAAAAAGTACTTTGGGACGTATTTGTTTTTCAGAAAAGTTAATATAATAATAATTTTTTATTTTAAAAGAAAATAAAGAGGAATTTATCTTTTTAATAAAGTGATTTTATTTTAAAAGATGATAGAAATATTCTGGAATAAATATTTGTGAAATGCTTTATATAAACAGTTGTATATAAAAACAGACATACAAATGATACTTTATAAAAAGGGAACTGATATCATTTTGGTAAATTGGAATAATAAATCACTATTGTGAATTTGTGATAAGAAATGATCGTTTAATGGAAAGTATTTGATCTGATCTTGAAATCAAAGATCTGCAATAAGTATATGAAATTTGAAATCAAGAGATTTATAAATGAAGTTTTATAAATAGCAATGAGATATATAAAAGGATTTTTATAATTATCTTTGGAGATTTATAAAGGGAGTTTTGTAAATATAAAAGAGATTTATAGAAAGGAGTTTTATAAAAGGAAAGAGATTTGATTTCCATGATGAACTTTATAACTTATGGTGGTATGGAAAGTATCCTTTTCATACTTAACACCAAATTCTGAGGTAGGTAAACTTGTCCCTATCCTGAGAATCAAGAATGTATGTCGAGGCAAGAATAGTACGCTAACTTGTCCGACTTCATTATTAGCCAAAGGATAGCACAAGTTTGAAATTGGGAAGTGGTGGTATGTATATTTGGTTTAATTTCCATATGACCTGTTTACTTTCACTAAAAGAATAGTGTTTTGGATTTATAGTAAACAACGTTTTTAAAGGACATTTGTTTTTAACCCATTAAACGTGATTTTGTATAAAGGGAAATCTTCCTTAAAATTTTGAATATATTTATACCATTTATATAAGTATATATAGATGTTTTTGAAGTATTGGAAGGTAAATAGTTTGTGAATATACTTATACCGTTGAGACAAGTACATGAGTATTTTTCAAGTATTGAAAAGAGTAGAGAGGGATTGTGATTATATTCTTTAGAAAAAGGTATTTTAATATGAATATTGGAAAAGTAGTTTTAATTAATGAGAGGATTAATTAAAGAGGCTTAGTGGTTGCTTATGTGCTGAATGATGGTTGGTTAAATCTCTGATGGGATTTGTTTGTTTATTTGATAATAAATAACCGACTATCAAATCTTTGCCATTTTTGAAACTATCAATTGTTGGTTTGGAGAAATCAGGATCGGATAAGCATGAGTTATCCAAAAACTACTTCGAACCAGCATAAACATTCGAATTAGTACATCTTGAAGATGGAGTTCTTAGAAGCGCAAGGGCTACATGTTACTAATCCTAAGGATGTAGAGAAGCAGTGCCTTCGGTTTGTTTATATCCTAAACAACTAGTATGGATGAATGTTGGCATTGCATTTTTGCTTGGAGGTTACTGTTGCATTCCAAGTGGGATTTGCTAAAAAGGTAAAATGTAGCCTCAGACCCCACACCCAGTAATGACTAAAACAGGGGATATGTCACAATGTTATGTGGTTTGCTACCATTAAGGTATGGTCATCACCCAATCAAGACCGATATTGACACATTTATATATGCTAGTGACTCGGTATGGTTGTTGGCTGGCAGCTGGGATATTGACATATTCCATACTATTTTAGAAGGGATAGGCCAGTCTTGCCATGTAGGGTCTCTCAGTGAGGCCTTCGGTACATTTTTCTAGAGGTACATTGTAACAAGCGGTACCCCAATAGCCTTGTCATTATATGAAATCCATTTTCCAATACATGCCTTCACAGACTTAGTTATATACTAAATATGCCGTTGAATGTAATTAATGTAACCATATTGGCTATGACAAATTATTTATTTTAAACCCTAGACATTATTATAATATCACTGGATTTTCTAATAAAATAATTCGGTTATCGTAAGATAAAATCTCATCCATGTTTATGTGTGATGTGGTCTTACAAGATAACTTTGTTTTGAAAGATTTTATGACATTAAAAATCCATATGATTTGTGTTTCTCATGCTGGTTTACAAGACTGATCCTATAGTTATTTTCTTATAATGCTCGGGTTAGCCCGAGCATATTCCCAAATTTAGTTTGGATGCTTTGGAGCTTCAGGAAACGAGCTAGATGCCTCCAAGATCTTTACGTATTTTTATCTTTCGTTGCATTTCTTGTTTTGTATTTATCAGCATTTGTAAGGGCATGCCATTATAACTGTCCAGGTTGATGATAGGTTAGTTTACTCTAATCGATGTATGTATACTATAGTTTTTCTTCTATAATGATCTGTTGTATATTATATATTACCAGTTACGACATGAGATTATATTCTATCTTTTCATTCTTTCACGCCAACAAACTATCTTTCCAACACTTGGATGCTTGGCACATGAATACCATGGATGTATTACTATCGACTTTTGTGGGTCGAAAATGCTGGTCTTTACAGCATGATATCAAGGCTTAAGTTGAGTGAACACCTAGCCTTTGGTAAGGTAGACTCATTAGAGATAGGGTTAGTAACACCCTAGAATGAGTTTAAGTGTATGCATGTATGTGTAAGCACGTATTTGTTAGTGCTATAAAAATGTTTTATATTGTGTTGATTGATCTATTGAGTGGTATATAAATTCTGGTCGATAAAGAAGGAACAACCATATCGATAGGGATTTCTAAACTCTTGTACAAGACAAACGGCATAGTATTGTTTTGAAAATTAGGTAAATGAAATAATTTTACCTAGATTCTATATTTTATGTGTAAAAGAATAAATTAAAAAAATATAGTTATTTATGATGTGTTTATTTGTTAGGAAATGGTAACATTCAACTCTTATCATTTATTGTTTGATTTGTTGTTCTCGGCCAGTTTAGGAGCATTGATTATTGTTTATTGAGTTTTGGAATTGTGCTCAACCAATTTATGAGTAGTTTTACCTTTTCATCGTATGGGTTGGGCATTATAATCTAAACAAAGATAAATATTCGTGACATGATTTTATATAAGAAAGTGAAATTATATAAGTATGGTTTACAAATAAAAAGGATTTAAAATTGAGAATTTAAGAACTTAAATCTTGGTATTTTTGGAAAATTGATTTTCAAATTTTAGGGGTTGATAATAATAGTATTATTTGAAAGTATTTAGGAATATAAATATTTTAAAAGGATTTTAAAAGTGATAGAAAGCACTGAACTCGCTTATGTCATAGGGAAATAATTCTGATGATGACTGCAACATCATCAGCGTTTATTTTCGAGTTTCTAAGTGGGAATGCTACCATAGTAGTTTTGTTTCATAGTTGTTTTGGTAAAACAAAATTTTAATTTAATCCCAAAAGTATGATTTGATATACAAATGGAGATATGTATATTATTATTATTATTTCAAATGATTTGAAATAAAACCCGATGTTTAGTTTTTATGTTTTCTATTAAGTTATTTTATGCACACAAGTATCCTATGCATTATGGCAGTTTGGTTTGTGCATCTCATTATGATATGTTGTTTGATAGTTTTCATTTGTTAAAATGAATGGAATTTTTGGTGATTTCGGACAGTCGGAAACTTCCAAATTGATATAAAAATTGAAGCTAAGTGTTTTTGTGAAATTATAAAGTAGAGTTTTATAACTCTAGAATGGAAAGACAGTAAGTAACAAGTTTTAGTTTTTTGAACATCCTGGTTACATAAAACAAATCTAGTATTGTATATATGTTCTTAGGATGTAATGAAGTATTATATGAATATGAACTTAAATCTTGAATGTTTATAAATGTAAGTATGTGTTATAAAATGGTTCATAAATGATTTTAGTATTAAAGAAAATATACTATAAGTAAACATAAATATGAATTAAAAATAATTGGTGTAGTTAAGAAACTAAAGGAATAATGTAAGTTGTACGTAGATCATTTTATTCGCATAATAGTTCTTGATCTAGAGTTTGGGCATATGATTTCGGGGCGATTTACACCGGTAGGAGTTAGGATTTTTTACTTGATTCTTGATGGTGAACACTTGATACGGAATTTTGATTTGATTCTATAGTTTTCTATCATAGTATATGGTAATATAAGAAGAGCAAAGTTTTTTAATTAAGAAACCGGATCTGAGTCTGCATTAGGGAAATCGATTGAGCAATACTAGTTCGAAAGTGAAATTTTATGTTATCAACCACGAGTTCGGATTTGATATTGCATACGGATTTGATATGGAAGGGAATGTGAATCTTCTATAAATGTATCTTTTTATCCTTGTGCATTAGATGATAATTATAATAACTGTCCTAAAAAGTGAAAAAAGGATCTTAAATGGAGGAATTATATAGAATAAAAAATTGAGAGTTTACAAATTTCTAAAATAGAGCTCGATAAGTATTTAAAAGATCAATTGTTGCCTAAAAGTGAAAATGAGGACAGCTTTGATATTTTAATATGGAAAACAAATGGTCCTACATTTTCACCTCTTGCAAGAATTACTCATGATATTTTAGCTAATGATATTTAACTCAGATTTACAATAGCAAAAGTAAATGTCAAAATTAATCTTTCTCTAATGTTATTTATTCAATTATGCTTCGTTTTCCAAGAACTGTAAAATGCTATGTTAAGTTAAATCAAAAGGTTTACGCTTGTTCTTGTTAGCTTGCTATGTTTTTGTCAATATGAATTGCAATGTTACAAGAACTGGTTTAATATTATGTGATTTGCTATTTTTCACTTGAAAAAATGATGAAGCATTGTAGTTTATGTTGTGAGAAATTCTAACTTGAGACCATTCAAATCAAAACCCCAAAGCACAACGAAAAACGAGGTCGTGGTAAGAAGTGTAAAAACAACCAACCAATATCTCAATCCAAATCTCAATTCAATCCAAAACCAATCACAATCTCCAAAAAAGCAATAGATAATCAATCCAATAACAAAAAATAATTCACGCACCGGTTTATAGTGGTTCCACTAATGTCTTGTTAGTGTACATCCACTTTGAGAGAGAGATTTTATTAATACCAATGAGAAGAGTACAAGAGATTGATTACAATGATCAAAATTCTAGTAGAATTGATTTGTGGAGAAGAGAATTGAAGAAAATTAGGTTTAGATAAAACCCTAACCAATGAAGGCTAAAAACCTTGCAATCTCTTTTCAGTCGCATACATCTCTCAATCCTGAAGATAGCATATATAGAAGAATAAAAAACCTAGGAAAATTCCAGAATTGCCCCTTCGCATATCACAAATCTTCACGCCAAAGCCCGAGCCAAAAATTAGGCAGAAAGTCATCACAAGTGACAGACGACAGACACCTGCCATAGGTCTCGGGAAATATTCTCTGGAACCACAAACATCTGTCATATGGTGACAGACATCTGTCCAAACTCTCGGGTTCCAAACCCTGAAGTCACGGATGTCTGTCACCTGATGCTGGCCACATCACTCCCCTTCCATCGCCATATCTTCCTCCTCCGAGCTCCAATTTGCAAACTGTTTTCTCCATCACCAAGCTATTTCCGACCACTTCAATTTCTCCATATAGTGTCGCCAAAATTCAACACTCTACTTCGACACTATATCCATCTCTAACTCCAATGGTATCATACCATCATCAACAACCTATAGCACCAACTATCACCACTTCTACCTTCAACCAAACATGAATGGTTTCCCAATAAGCTCCGGCAAAGCCACCGCCCATTGCACTCCATCAACGAGCTCAGGCAAAGCCCCCGCCCGCTAACGAAGTGTTGAAAACATCCAGATCCTAAACCATCTCACCAAAGATTAAAGTGCTAAAGAGTGTAAATTAGCACTCACCAAGAAGATGAATTATAATCTCTCACCGATACTTTTCCTCATCTACAACCAAGCTTCTCTCTCAAGCGTGCCACCCCTGGCATCTAGCATTTAACAAGCAAATCAAGTTCGAGCAATGCTTGAACGTCCCAATGGCAATGCCTTAGTGAACATATCCGCAGCGTTATCTTTTATGTGCACTTTATAAAGGTATACTTGCTTGTCTTCATCCATGGCTACTAGAAATGACCCTCTCACATCAATATGCTTAGTCCGTAAGCTAAACGCCAAATTCTTCACCAAGTGAATAGCACTTTGGCTATCACTCGACACTATCATGCTCGTATCCTAAGTCACACAACAATCACCTCAAGTAAAGTGCCTCCTTTGCCGCCTCCACCACGACTATCAACTCTGCCTCTATAGTGGATAAAGCAACTACGGTTTGCAATCTCGATCTTCAACTTATGGTCATACCACCAAGTGTGAAGACATATCCGAAAGTTGATTTTCTTCGATCCCTATCACCGGCGTAGTCCGAATCATAATAACCAACCAACTTGCAATTCTTTCGATCACTACCACCAAAAACAAGACCATGAGATGATGTACCTCTAAGGTATCTCAATATAAGCTTCACGTAACGACTCGAAATTTTCGATAATTAAAAATAGTTAATTTAATAAAGTTTTTGTGATTTAATGTTGGAAGAAATAAAATTTTTGATTAAATAATAAGAATATAACGGGAATGAAATGTAATAGTATTAATTTAAGGTAATTGATAACTGCTCTAAATGTAATTCTTATTAACTGAAATTATTTAAAAAGCTATAATTAGTTATAGATTGTAAATTAATTGTAATAATGTGTGTGTTATTTGATAATTGGATTAAAGGAGTAATTGATAATTTAGATGTTGGATTAATTAATGAATTAGTAAGTAATAAAGTGAGATTGAATAAAATTAGTGTTGTGTAAATAAATATAACATTTGTGTGTAGATAACAAACATACAAATGTGATTAAATATAGAAGTGGTGACAATTGTTATTTGTTACCAATTTATTTAAATCAATTGCAATTGAATGTCATTAAATGTTATGTAATGTGAGTAAGACGATAATTGTAAAAGGTGTAATTGATAATTTAAATATGTATAAATTTATGAAATAGTATGTAATTAATTGCAATTGATAAAAATTTGTGTTGTGGTAGTAATTATAGCACTTGTTGTGGATAATAACTTATAAGATGTGATTAAAAGTTAATGGTGACAATTATTATATGTTACCTATTTATTTAGTCTATTAAATTTAATTTGAAATCAATTGCAATTAATTCACTTAATTAGTGCAGTTAATGTAGATTAAATTGATAATTGTAGAATATAAATTTAATAAGATGTAACCCAATGTAAATTTTATTCATAATATGATGATTGATTGAATAAAAAGATTTGAAATTAAGTTTGATCAATTTATTGGAATTTAAGTTATAATAATGGATTTATTGCAATTAAATGTAATGAAATACTACGTTAATGAAAACTAAGACGATAATTGTGAAATATTAGTGTGATAAGATATAAACAAATGTAAATTATAGCCATGAGATGAAAATTGATTGAATAACAAGATGAAAAGGCAAATAAATGGATTTATTGAAATTTAAAGTAATAATCACTGTATTTATTTCAATTGAAATTAAACACTGTAGTTAGTAAAATAATTAACATTGAATTGACATGTAAATTTGTTTTAAATTATTGTAAATATCCAAGTAATCAAAAATGATAAAAATTGTTGGTTATAAATTTTGAAATTAAAAAGTGATTTAATCAATTTCATAATAATTTATTTAATTAACGTGAAAATAGCCATTTTGGCCATTGTCTCATTTTTCAACGAAACCAATTTCATCGGATCCGTAACAGTGAATTTTTGTAGGGTTTCAAGTTTCGTAGCGATCAAACTTGTCATTTAATCATGCGGGCTCGAAACGCGTAGAAATCAATTTAACTGAAATCAATTTGAGATAAGGTGATTTTAAAAACAAATTTCTGTATATAATGGAATTAGGACTTGAAACTTGTTCCATTGAGTTTAAAAATATCGAAAACCTATATTTTGATATATTGGATGACCCATTTTCATTTCGGGAATGAAACGGGCTTTTCGGGTGATTGTTATCGTTTCGATCCAACCCTGCCTATATATTGGCTGTTATAAACTTTAGTTGTTTCTCATTTTATTATTTTCTGTATGTACATCTTCTTCGTCCTTTTCAAACGTCTGAACATCAAACCTAATCCCCAAATTTCAACAAAAAAAAATTGTCCAGGTTTACTTCGAGTCGGGAAGAGGTTCACTTTGAGTTTCAAAGTCGAAAACCCTGCAGCGACTTGGGGTCAAAGAGAGTTCCATGCCAAACAAGGAGGATCTGGAAGCGCTTCGAGTTCCAGAGGTGAAAACCCTGGAGCGACTTCGAGTCAGGAGCTAAATGACTCGGGTCTCGGGGTATTTTGGAAAAAACTCAGAGCAAGCACCGGGTAATTGAGGCGGCGACTCGAAGTAAGACCCGAAGTCAAAATTTTCCAATCTTCTAACGTTAATAACTTTTACATACGAGCTCGTATTCATGTGCGGTTTTCTCCGTTGGGATCATATCGGAATTCCGGATGTTATAGAGCTTGTTTGGTTGAATTCAGAGACTGTTGAATTTGTGCCTTTATTTGGACTTTAATTCGATTTAAAATCAAATGTGAGTGTTTTAACCCACTCACAATTACTAAACTATCTTATGTTAGCTAAATTAAATTTATGATGTGATCTAAAATTTATTAATTGATGTTTGGTATGTTTAAATTGTCATTCTAGTTAAATTTTACTTTTATTGCATTCAATCATCGTTAAATTTAATATTGAATTTAATTGTCAATTTAATGCCTGTTAATGATATCAGTTATTTATTGATGTTTATTGGTTGATTTGGATGATGATTGTGATGTATGTTTGATTGTTGATATTGGATGACTAGATGTTGTATTTTTATATGTTATAATACTGCAAGTTCCTTATGGGTTGAAATGATACATACCCGAATGATCTATAGATTAGGGAAAAATCGTTATGGGTTGAAATGATAGACTCGAGCGATTTTATGGATTTTTATTTAATTCGGGATTGCGGTTTGAAACGATATATAAGTGGAAAAAAAAATTGCGGGTTGAAATGATAAATATCCGTATCACTTGACCATAAGGTAGAAAATTATATACGGACACCGGATTGGTTAAATCAAACGATTTTTAATTCTTTAAATTTTGTATTCAGTTAACTGGTATTTTGAAATAGAAATTGATTTGTATAAACTGAATTATTTTTCGAAAGTCCAAGCGTAAATGTTGAAATTGGAATTGATTTAATGAATTGTTCAAAGGATTTAATTTGGAATTTCAAAGTTGAAGTGGCAAAATAAATGAATTTATCGGAATTGAGTCATTGAAAATGTTTGGATATAACTTGAAAATCTATTTTAAACCGATTTAAACTATTGTACTTAATATAAACTATTTTAATCAATTTAAACTATTTCAATTTGTTTTAATCTATTATAACCTATTTAATCCAATTTAATCTATTTCACCCATTTTAAACTAATTAAATTTATTTAATCTATTTTAAATCTGTTTAATATAATTTAAATCTATTTAACCTATATTAAATTTATTTAATCTATTTAAAACCTACTTAATATAATTTAAATCTATTTAACCTATATTTAATATATTTAAATCATTTTAAATCTAATAAAATCTATTTAATCTATATTTAATCTATTAAAATCATAAAATCTAATTCAATTAAATTTAAATCTATTTAAATTATTCTTACTATTTAAACTATTTTAATATATTTAAACTATTTTTAAAACTACTAAAACTATTTATAATTACCTAAACTATTTTCAAAAATCCAGACTGTGTAAAGTTGAAGTATTTATATCTAAATCCTTGATGACGATACAACCTAAATTTGGAATGTGGAATTGATACCTTTTGTGAAATGACATAATTGAGTAAATATGATGGTTTTGGAATGAAGATTTAATTAACCTATCTTATCGATAATTTCAAAAGTAAATATGATTTTGAAAGTGATATGGCTTTGAGAATATGATATTTTGACTACCAATTGTGAATTGACTTTTAAAATATAAAAGAACCATCCTGTGTGAAATAAGCGTTTGGTTGTAAAAGAGACTGGGATCCGATATTGTCTTACACTCTGCCAATACCGAAACTACTTTAACAACTGTGTACGTGGTGGAGATTCCAGAAACGAAGTAGGATGGTTTGGTGAACAATTCTGTATGAGGTATTTACGTGACCCTGACTCCCGTGAGTCAGATTAATGTGGCTAAAACAGGAGCTATACCGAGCCGAGTGAGGTCATTCCTCCTATTGGGAACATTTCTTTGATACTATATTTTGACTTTGTGATTGTTTTGGTGACCACCCCTTGATTTTGACTATGGGAGTGTGTCCGAGGTGGGCGGTAGTACCTGCTATGCGCTACCACCATTTCGGGAGTGCAATTGGTACATCTACCCTGGGCATTGCCTCGTGTGCCTTATCGCATGCCTTATCGTGCCTTCTATGAGTTTGGTTTGTACCATACCTATGGAGTGCCCTCTGATAGCCCTCAAGTTTATAGAGGAATTACTGTACTATATAGACTATGAGAATATATAAAAATGCGTTAAGGGGGATATGGATAACGCTTAACGCTATTTTAATATTTTACTTTACTGTAGACATATTATAATAGCGTATTGTACTACATAGTAGATAGTTTAACGGATCCTTAGGAGATGGAAATCCCGAACATCTCTTAAGTTATTGCACTCATGTTAGACACTGGATAGGAGATGTCAAACCCTGTAAACATCTCCAACGTCGTTAAACTCATATTTATCCGTTGATTTAACTTACATAAGATCTTTTAGTTCTGACTCAAGTGTTTTGTCTTTTCAATTCGCTCGGGTCAGTCCGAGCTTTTCAGTTTATCGAAGACTGCTTTCTGAAAGATGAAGACGAAGATTTTGTACTATTATTACTTATTATATGTATTCCACTGCATCATGTTGTTCCGCTGCATTTATTTATTTATTCCTGTTATATGTAACTCTGATTTTGTGTTATAAAAGAATAATCAAATGTATTTGAAAAAAAGCAGCTTCATGAACTGTTATTTGATTATTATATTTTGTCATTCCGCTGTGAGATTCTGTATTTGTTTTATTTCTTTCTCTTCTGTTCTTATTTACCCCATAACAATCTGCCCCTTTGAATGGTTTGAGTCTAACGTATGTGGTTTATCATCGATTTAAATTGTCCAAAAAGGCAGGTCGTTACAGTTGGTATCAGAGTTTTGGTTTAGCGATAACCTTAGCTTTGTGGGGTCTGACTCTTTAGAAATAGGGTAGTAATATCCTAGAATGAGTCGTTGAGTGTATATATACGAGAGAGCGTATTTGTTAGTATTATAAAAGGTTTTTGTATTGTGTTAATTTGTTCTGTTTTGTATTTATAAATTCTGGTCGATGCATAGGACGCTATGACATTGACAGGGATTTCTAAACACTAAATAGGACAGACCGACACAATA
Organism: Allium fistulosum; assembly: GCA_030737815.1. Classification (NCBI taxonomy): domain Eukaryota; kingdom Viridiplantae; phylum Streptophyta; class Magnoliopsida; order Asparagales; family Amaryllidaceae; genus Allium; species Allium fistulosum. The sequence goes on along the minus strand of CM060902.1, from coordinate 787,583,543 downwards.
TTGTGTTGAAATATAGGTAAATGAAAAAAAAAATTCCTATTATATATTTTGTATATAAAATACTAAATTTATAAATGATATAGTTGGTTGTAATATATTTGTTTGTTAGGTAGTGAAATTTATAAATATTGGTTGAATATGAGATTGTAAATAAAATAAATATAAATTGGAAGTTTAGAACTGAAGTTTCGGGGTTTTTGGAAATTTCTTTCGAAAGGTTTTGGAATATAATACTAGTAGTATTTAGAATTATTTTCTGATATGAATGTTTCAAGATGATTTGAAAGAAAGTTTTAAAGGGAACTTTTAAAGGAAATAAGTTCTGTACTCCCCTCTCTATTGCTAGAAAATAATTTCGGTGATGAGTGCACGCATCATCGACGTTCATTTTCAAGTTTCAAAGTGGAAAGACCGCTGTAGTAGTTTTACTGCATATCCGTTTTGATAAATGAAACTTAATTTTTATTTCTGGAGTTGGATTTGATATCAATATAGATGTAAGATATGATTATATTTATTATTTTAAAATAATTGAAATGGAACCCAGTTGTTTAGTTCTTAAGTTTCCATAAATTAGAGATTGAAATTATTGTAATGAATGGAATCTTGACTATATTAATAATTGGAAACTTCTAAAATGAAGATAAGAAATTTTATGTTAAAATGATTAAATATAAGAAGCTAAAATTTTAAAAACTGTAAATAAAAAGGAAATGAAAATAAGAAATGGTAACTATTGAACATTTTGTTAACTAAATAAATAAGAGACACTTGGGTAATATTCAATTGCATTTTTAAGACATATATATAACTTACCAAAATATCATAAGTTGAAATGTTAATAAGGTATGTAAGAGAATATTATACAAGTAAAACTTGGAAAATGAAGGTGTTCAATGGAATTACTTCTAAAGATAAGAATTCTAATGTTATAAATTGTTATAAACTAAAGTTAATAGTTTGAAATGCTACTAATTAAATGTAGTAAAAGTGAATAATGTAAGAAAAAACGATTATAAGCTTAAGTTAACATTTAAGCCATCTATAATCAGATTGAATAGTAAAAGTGAATATTGTAAGTAAATAATTATAAACTTGAATTAATATTGAAGCCGTTTATAATTAAAATGAGTACTATATTAATTGAATGATTATAACTTCAGAGAACATTGGAAATGATTTAGAAATGGAGTTAATATTCAATAATACTTTATATGGAAGAATGAATGTGGAAATGGTTGATAATGATAATCAGTTATTGAATGTGGAAATGGTTGATAATGATAATCAGTTATTGAATGTGGAAATGATTGAATATGGAAGATGAATGTGGAAATGATTGAATGATACTTTAATTTAATATTGAATTTAATGCCTGTTAATGATAATCAGTTATTTATTGATGTTTATTGGTTGATTTGGATGATGATTGTGATGTATGTTTGATTGTTGATATTGGATGACTAGATGTTGTATTTTTATATGTTATAACACTGCAAGTTCCTTATGGGTTAAAATGATACATACCCGAATGATCTATAGATTAGGGAAAAATCGTTATGGATTGAAATGATAGACTCGAGCGATTTTATGGATTTTTATTTAATTCGGGATTGCGGTTTGAAACGATATATAACTGGAAAAAAAATTGCGGGTTGAAATGATAAATATCTGTATCACTTGACCATAAGGTAGAAAATTATATATGGACACCGGATTGGTTAAATCAAACGATTTTTAATTCTTTAAATTTTGTATTCAGTTAACTGGTATTTTGAAATAGAAATTGATTTGTATAAACTGAATTATTTTCGAAAGTCCAAGCGTAAATGTTGAAATTGGAATTGATTTAATGAATTGTTCAAAAGATTTAAAAGGGAATTTCAAAGTTGAAGTGGCAAAAATAAATGAATTTATCGGAATTGAGTTATTGAAAATGTTTGGATATAACTTGAAAATCTATTTTAAACTAATTTAAACTATTGACTTAATATAAACTATTTTAATCAATTTAAACTATTTCAATTTGTTTTAATCTATAACCTATTTAATCCAATTTAATCTATTTCACCTATTTTAAACTAATTAAATTTATTTAATATATTTTAAATATGTTTAATATAATTTAAATCTATTTAATCTATATTAAATTTATTTAATCTATTTAAAACCTACTTAATATAATTTAAATCTATTTAACCTATATTTAATATATTTTAATCATTTTAATCTAATAAAATCTATTTAATCTATTAAAATCATAAAATCTAATTTAATTAAATTTAAATCTATTTAAACTATTCTTACTATTTAAACTATTTTAATCTATTTAAACTATTTTTAAAACTACTAAAACTATTTATAATTACCTAAACTATTTTTAAAAATCCAGACTGTGTAAAGTTGAAGTATTTATATCTAAAACCTTGATGATGATACAACCTAAATTTGGAATGTGGAATTGATACCTTTTATGAAATGACATAATTGCGTAAATATGATGGTTTTGGAATGAAGATTTAATTAACCTATCTTATCGATAATTTCAAAAGTAAATATGATTTTGAAAGTGATATTGCTTTGAGAATATGATATTTTGACTACCAATTGTGAATGACTTTTGAAATATAAAAGAACCATCCGGTGTGAAATAAGCGTTTGGTTGTTAAAGAGACCGGGATCGGATATTGTCTTACTCTCCGCCAATACCGAAAACCACTTTAACAACTGTGTACGTGGTGAAGATTCCAGAAACGAAGTAGGATGATTTGGTGAACAATTCTGTATGAGGTATTTACGTGAGCCTGACTCCCATGAGTCAGCATGATGTGGCTTAAACAGGAGCTATACCGGACCAAGTGAGGTCATTCCTCCTATCGGGCACATTTCTTCGATACTATATTTTGACTTTGTGATTGTTTTGGTGGCCACCCCTTGATTTTGATTATGGGAGTGTGTCTGAGGTGGGCGGTAGTAGCTGTTATACATTACCACCAGTCCGGAAGTGCAATTGGTATATCTACCCTGGGCATTGCCTCGTGTGCCTTGTCGCATGCCTTATCGTGCCTTCTACGAGTTTGGTTTGTACCATACCTATGGAGTGCCCTTTGACAGCCCTCCAGTTTACGGAGGAATTACGGTACTGTATAGACTATGGGAATATATAAAATGTGTTAAGGGGAATATGGGTAACGCCTTAACGCTATTTTAATATTTTACTTTACTGTAGACATATTATAATAGCATATTGTACTACATAGTAGATAGTTTAACGGATGCTTAGGAGATGGAAATCACGAACATCTCTTAAGTTATTGTACTCACGTTAGACATTGGATAGAAGATTTCAAACCCCGTAAACATCTCCGATGCTGTTACACTCATATTTATTTACCGTTGATTTAACTTACATAAGATCTTTTAGTTCTGACTCGAGTGTTTTGTCTTTTCAATTCGCTCGGGTCAGTCCGAACTTTTCAGTTTATCGAAGATTGCTTTCTGAAGGATGATGACGAAGATTTTTGTACTATTATTACTTATTATATGTATTCCACTGCATCATGTTGTTCCGCTGCATTTATTTATTTATTCCTGTTATATGTAACTCTGATTTTGTGTTGTAAAAGAATAATCACATGTATTTGAAAAAAACAGCTTCATGAACTGTTATTTGATTATTATATTTTGTCATTCCGCTGTGAGATTCTGTATTTGTTTTATTTCTTTTTCTTCTGTTCTTATTTACCCCATAACAATCTTCCCCTTTGAATGGTTTGAGTCTGATGTGTGTGGTTTATCGTCGATTTAAATTGTCCAAAAAGGTAGGTCGTTACACTTTGCAGCTTCCCAATGCGATTTTCCAGGATTAGCCATATACCGACTAACCATCCCGACGGTATTTGCAATATCGGGCCTTGTGCACACCATGACATATATTAGACTTCGAACCGCACTTGCATATGGAACCTTTTCCATGTAAGCCTTGACTTTCTCCAAGATAGGTGATCTCTTACCCAAAAGCTTCATATGCAAAGGAAAAGGTGTATTTGATGCCTTTGTATTCTCCATGCTAAAACGACAAAGCACTTTCTCTATGTACTCCTTTTGAGTCAATTTCAACTAAAAAAGCTTTTGATCCCTTTCAATTTTCATGCCCAATATCCTTCTTGCTTCTCCAAGATTGTTCATTTCAAACTCCGATTTCAAACTCAGTTTTAACTTGTTGATTTCATTCTTATCCTTAGAAGCAATGAGCATGTAATCCACATACAAGAGTAAATACACCCAAAAATAATTTTTTAACTTCTTAAAATATACACAAGCATCCTTAATGCTTCTATCGAACCCATTTTCAAGCATAAAATGATCAAATCTCTTGTACCATTATCTAGGTGATTTCTTTAAACCATATAGTGATTTCTTTAGCTTGCAAACCAAATTTGACTTACTATCCACAACAAAACCTTCTGGTTGCTCCATGTAGATGTCTTCATCCAAGTCACCATGCAAGAATGCGGTTTTCACATCAAGTTGGTCCAACTCCAAGTCGTGAATAGCAACTATAGCAAGTAATATCCCGATTGAAGTATGGTGCACAACCGGTGCGAATATCTCATCATAGTCCTTTCCCTTCCTCTGTGCAAACCCCTTAGCCACTAGCCTAGCTTTATATCTCTAATCGTCCTTCACCATCCACATCCATTTGCACCCAACAGCACGGTTACCTTTAGGAAGTGGAACCAAATCCCAAGTTTTATTCTTTAACAACGATTGCATCTCTTCCTTCATGGCGCAAATCCACTTCGAGCTATCACTCGACTCGTGACGTCATCAAGGTCCATCGGCTCATCTTGGACTACGTGAAGAGCATAGTCCAAATTATCACAAAAGCTAAGATAGTTCCAATCACCATATCTATCGGGTGGCCTTATAGCACGACGACCCAGCCGACTAGCAATACCATCACCTAAACTCCTTTCGACTCCACCTTAAACCGAATCCTCTCTAGAATCATGTACATCACCAACACTACTAAAGGTACCCTATGGACTATGTGATGTAACACCAACCGCTTCCTCCTCACAAGCATCTCCAATTACTCTACTCTCTCTACTCCTTGGACAAAATGTGGAAATAACTTCCTTCTACTTTGATTCACCATGAACCAAATTCGAAACATGAAACACCCCACACCCCTTAGTATACCCAAAAATGACACACTAAAAGATGTGGTGCATTGTAGGTATAGCTAAAACTTTACAGAGACTAAGATTCACAAGGCAAATAAATAATAACAGCGAAAACATTTAAAATACTTCATAAATAAACTTCATTTCAAATAAAAGAAGTCATTAAATGGAATATGTCTAAAATACCAAATACTCATGTCTTATGAAAAATACAATCTCAGTCATATCATTAGAGTACATAAAATCATCCCTCTCACAAAGTACCAGTACATCCAAACTCAAACGAAAAGAAGAAGAATACATGAAAAATGAGAAAGCTCTACAAATAGGTCTCCAAGAAATCCGAGTCTACTGTCCTTGCCTCTGTTGGCCTATGGAGGCAAAGGGGAAATGGAGGAGTGGGTCAGACTAAAAGTTTGGTGAGTGGAAGTAACTAAAAGTATTTTTAAGCAAGATAAAGATAATAGACTTAGCAATAGTTCTAGTATAAAAAGAAATAAAGGAAAGATAAAACTGGGATAAAATACTGTTTAACTATTTGCTTTGATTGTGATTGTTTGCTTGGATTGTTTACACTTGCCTTAGATTTCCGCTTTGATTAGGTTGAAATCCTAATCCTATTTTAATTAGGCTGAAATCCCAATTCTATTTTAATTAAGCCGAAATCCTAATTCTACCCGTTGATCGGCCTTCTATCTCAGCTGTGCCACTGTGAGCTAGTCCCATCCTGTGGGTCCCACAGCAAAAGACACCTATAGTGGTTGGAACACAATAGCGAATTATTTACCCTACTCGATGCCGCACGCATGGTCATCGTGGTACACACTCACCGTCGCACCCTCTTGTGACCTCTTACAAACCCTAGTAAGCATAAGCGTGCCCAGCCTCACCTAATCTATTGTGAGACCATCAGTCCTAGCATGAACGTGTCCCGCCCAGCCTCATCTAAGTGTTTTGTGAGACCATCAGTATTAGTTTGAAAGGGGATGCTGTTGGTAAGGGTCCTATCAAACAAAATCTAGTTGCACCCCTTGCCCAATTCCCCTGATTTGAGATTCTATTTATTGGGCACTTATTTACCTTGTGTCCTAGCCTCACCTAACTATTGTGAGACCATCGGTCCTAGTTTGAAAGGGTCCTTCCTAGCCTCACCTAATCTGTTGTGAGACCATCAGTCCTAGTCTAAAAGGGAGTGTTATTGGTATGGGCCCTATTTCTATGTTTGCTTATTAACTTAGTGTAAGTTTTTAAGCCTCTTCTGTTATCTCTGCTATATTTTCTTATTAACTTAATCTAAGTCTTAAAATAAGCCTCTTTCTGTTTTTTCTACTTAATTATAACCTATGTTATAATTGTTCTTTTATTCTGTCTTTTTAGTTATAATTACTTATTATAACTATGCTTGCAAATGTCTTAATTTTCCTATTTCTGTCTATGTCCAATTTATTACAGTTCTTCTTACTTTACATCTAATTTCTGTAAATTTAGTGTTCTTATATTTTAGTCCATATTAGCAAATTATTCTCTTTTATTTATTTTATTCGTGTAAAAAGGAATATTTGTGTAAAAAGGAATAAAAAGAAACTAACATTTACAGGCTAAATTTCAAATAAAAAGGAATAGATGTAAATAACAATAAATGACTGTAAATAATTGGAAAAACTGTAAATAATAGTAAATAATTGCAAATAACTGAAATAAAACAGCTAAAATAAAATAAACGGGAAAGAAAGTCTAAAATTTACTTAAAAATAAACTGTATATAAACTTGCATAAAGGTTATTCCAAAATCGTCGAAAAACTACAACTATTGAAAACCCTATTATTTTAAATTACTTAAAAATCTAAAATAATTACTTAAACACTTACATGTGGTCCTAAGCTCTTTTCCTTGGCCTTTCCGGATCCACTTCTAGGATATAAAATATTTTAATTTAAAAGATCTTCTCCTTAGAAAAATATTCTATTTAGGGTCCAGCCTCAAGCAATGAACCCAGATGGAGAAAATATGAATGAGAAAAATAGCTAGGTCTGGGGTCTTATTTATAGTGTCACTTGGGGATCTCAGGCCGTTGGATTTGAAGATTAAATCTGGTGCAACCACGTCATAGGCTCGCTGTCGGATGTAAGCACGGACGCACATGATTCAAAAGAAATTGAAAAACATGTCACTGCTCGAAGCTGGACGATTTCACATCCATATACTAAGGCAGGTCGACATGTAGGTCGACCCTTCTATGCTAGGGGTCGACCTAGCATAGGTGAGGGTCAACCCTAAGGTCGACCTTGCCTTTATATATATTTCTTTTTTTGTTCGTTTTCTTGTTTATTTCGTAACTTCTTTGTTTTAGCTCGGATTTTAACAAAATATAAATGGAAATTGACCAGAAAATTACCACGGACACAATGGTGCAACTCCTGTGGCTCATTTCTGATAATTTCAAGAAGTTATTTTATTATTTAATTAATTCAATAATTAATTATTATAGTTTAAATTTCGGGTTGTTACATTCTCCCCTTCTTAAAGTATTTCGTCCCAAAATCTCCAAGGACAGGAGAATGAAATAAATATTTTCATCTGAATTCTATAACCAACTACTCAACCATCATCCATTACATCCATTGTCCTTAAGTTTTTCTAATGCAATTTATGATATATATGCAAATAGTGTGGTGTCAATGTCCCTAACTAATGCAAAAGATTAGGCGGTCTACTGATTCAGTCGACCTCTTTTTATGCAATCATGTCTGCCATATATCCAAATGAATTCAAATTTCCTAATGACAACTGATAGTCCTACAGACGTGCTACAATCATCATCCAAATGAAACAATCATATGATAATCATCCATTTATAGCAACCATGGAAATAAAATAAAATACAAATGCGCACGCATCCATATGAATATGCTCTAGTGACCTAGTTAGGCTGGTCCCTAAGAGATAATAGTGCCTAGTGTAAGTATATGCATCCATTAGCATCCACTAGCAATCACTAGCGTCCATCATACATAACACGTTCTAATAACATGTTTACATCAAATACTACCATCCATAGGTTAAATCCTAAGATCTACCCTCCTAAAGGATAATAAAAGAAAGAACCTATTCAAAACTAAAGATGGAAATAGGAAATTCAGAATTTACTATCAAAGAGATGTGGATAAGAGGTACGTATTTTCTTTTAATCAAATCAATCTTCTCCAAAGTCTCTCTAACCATGTCGAAACCAAGTAGCAATCTCTTTGTAGACTCTAACCAACACGAAGGCGACTTGCACGGTCTTCCAGGGCTTCGAAAGGTTACATTCCAATGCTAGCTTGAAAACTATTATTATACGTGAATTCCACTAAAGGAAGATGCTCCTTCCAAGTTCCTCCAAAATCAAGAATACACATCCTCAACTACAAGTGTCTTACTATCTTACTAATATCACCTTACTATTCTTCTATAGTTTACACACATGAAGAAACAATCCTAGGTTCTCACTAGTGTCCTATACACTTTACGGAAACTTCTATTATTATTTCTAAAAGTAATCACTGCTATATTCTACATAGCCTTACACTTTTTCCGTCACACCTAGGAAATGATTCCTATCTACTCCATATTTAAAAGTTTGGTTTGGTATTTATCATTTCATTTCAAAAACTAAAGCTTCTAAATTTTTAAAACATCATATCCCAATTTTTTTGCCTTTAAAAGTGTTATTTTCAAGTTTCTATTAAATTCAAAGGTACTTGGTTACTTAACATTTTATCTTTCTAGACTTGCATCCTTACAGCTTTTTGAATTTACATTATTCCCCAAACCTAGAGGGGAAAACTTACAAATTCCAAGTTCAAAACTTATTCCTCGTTTTCTTTTAAAGACCCTCACAACTTTCCATAAAAATTTGGATTTTTAAATTTAACCGTTGTTTGTACCAAAATTGGGCACAACACCCTTCGGACGTATTTGAGGAGATTAAAGTGAAGAATATAAATGGAAAATGAGGTTAATCTAATAAACACGCCAAAACAGACAAACAGAAATGTAAGAACGCCAGAATTTAGAGTGGTTCGGCATTGTAGCCTATGTCCACTATGGAAAGTTTGTTGTTTTTATTGACTTTGCTAACTGGTTGCAACTGATTACAACAGTACACTCTCAAGCACTCGAGATACGATGGAGTTTCCAGCAGAGTCTCAGCATGGAAGAGTCAAAAGTCCATTTTCTGGAGGCATTGGGCTGTTATTTATAGGCGTAGGCAGGAAAAATCTGACCGAGATCTCGGAATACTCCTTCTCACACATGGGTGGGCCCACATGATCGATCCAGGGCGATTTGGGATCGATCCATGATCGATACGTGTTCCGTTCGTATTGATCAAAAACAACTCCATTTGGGCTGAGATCGATCAGAGACAAAGTAGATATGGCACGTAAGCTCCTGTAAAAATTTGGTGGCACTTGGACTTGTAGATCTTGAGTTATGATCAATCCAAGTTTGACATTTCAATAGGCTGGCATCTTCGTACCGCTCCACTTCATATTGATGGCTTCATATCCATGCTGGATCGTATCAATCAGGAGTGACATGGTGCTATATTCTAGGATCGATCCACTTTTCATGCTGAGTGACCGAGTCTTCCACTTTCACATGCTTTGTTTGTATCGACCTAAATTTACTCTTCGTATCGGTCCGGGCAACGCTTTTCATATCGATGTTCCGTGCTCTACTTCACATCGATGATGTGTAGCTACTTCATATCGATGTTATTGGTTTCATTTTGTATCGATATTTGGAGCCATTTCATATCGATGTAGCCTGACTCTCTTTGTATCGATCATCGAGTAGTTGGTTTCGTATTGATCGTTGGTGGCACATTTCTTATCGAACGTTGATTGATCGATACGAAATGTAAATGATAGATCGATACAAATTGTGTATAAGTGGAAGCGATACGAAACATCTTCAGATGATGGATACGAAACAGAGCAGACGTGATAGATACGAAGTGGAACTGTTACGATGGATACGAAATGGTGCAGACACGATGGATACGAAATGTTGCTTGTGGGATGGATACGAACGAGATGTGAATGGATACGAAGTGGTAGGTGCAGTTTGATGGATGCGAACTGATGTAGCTCGAGGGATGGATACGAAATAGATGCTTATGAGTTGATGGATATGAAATCCCATGGATACGAATGAGGTTGGCCTTCTTGATTTTGATCGATCAATATCTTGAGCATACGAACCCCGATTAACTTGAAATTTGGAACGTTGGATTCTGTAGCTTTGGTTGTCGTATCATATCGATTGTAACTCGATCCGGGCTCGGACCAAATTCACCAGTATCCATAATGAACCTGTGTATAACCAATCTTCGGGACGGACTGTCCTTGGTTTCCAGTCAAGCTCTTGGTATCACGACCTTGCCAAAAGGTGGGATAACATTTGCCCCCCAAAATACGTCTTGTGAGAACCTAACATGCTTTGAAAAGCTGTGGTCTTTATTCTGAAAAGTTCTGCCCGATTCATTGAATAGTCGTTTTTTTTGTCAAAAGATGTAACCTTTGACCGATTCCTGGTAGTATAAACACAGAATTGTTAGCTTCCAATGATTGTACAGAATTGTTGGCTTCCAATGATTGTACAGTGCATTGTTTTAACTAAATGTCGAGTGTTAGCAATTTGTTGTTCATCGTTGTAATTGTCACCAGGTGAGCATTCAATCCCTGTGAACTATGAAAATTGAATGTTAATTCGTCACATATAACTGTATGTTAACCTGACTCCCGTCAACGTTTGCCGTTTACGAGTCGGTGTTAAGTTTTTTTTAAACGAGTTTCGTATCGATCCTCTCCTAGATCGATGTGAAATTCCAGTTATAACAACGCTTGATGGTCGTTTTAGTGTATTCCTTCATATCGATCCTCTCTTGGATCGATTTGAGAAGTTGGAAAACTATCTTCGTATCGATGGTGATCGATACGAATTAGTTGGCCTTTTAAAATATTTCATATCGATGGATATGAATTCCTGTGGGCTTCAAAGCAATGGATACAAAGTTGCCATTTCGTATCGATGAATCTCTGATGGGTCTAAAGGGTTCAAACAAGTCTTTGTTGTCTCATTCGTATCGATGGGCCACTGATCGATACGAACGGCTGTGTTCTAGATCGATGGGGAATGGATACGAACAGCTTTCTTCGTATCGATTGGAGGGGAGACTGCTTTGATCGGTCACTAGCACCGGGAGACGAATCGACATTTGCCTAGTGTCAAACCATGTATAGAATTTTGTACTTAGAATTTTTTTACTTGCTCTCATATTTCCCTTCCTTTCGTATCGATTGAAGAACTAAGAATTTGAAATTGCTTTCGTCTCTAAGCTGTTTAGTTCCTTAATCCTTCAAATTAACCACCTAAATTAGGTAATTAAACCCACAAATTCACACGAAAATGATGAGATTCGAATTTGTTTGTCATTCCATTCATATTCGTGGCCGAGTCTGGTGAAAAGGTGGCCGGAGATGGTTTGAGCAAGGACGAGGAAGGTCGGAATGGTTTCCGTGTTGATTGGGGAAGATGAAGTATGGAGGGATACGAAGTAGTCATGGAAGGGATTCTCGGCTTTGACCTCGTATCGATGGGAGAAGGGAGGAAAAATACTCTCGTATCGATTTGGGATGAGGAGTTCATATCGATCTGGAACTGATGGGTGGAAGGAGGAAGTTCGTGTCGATCTTGAATACAGTGTAATTTCGTATCGAAGGAAGGACTTGCCTCATATCGATGGCTGGTGGACATTTGGATCGATCGACCGATGGTTGGTACTCATATCGATCCGGAGCAATCGATACGAGATCTTGGGCATGGCGATCGATACGAAGGCGTTGCCATTGATTGATACAAAGTAAGGGACTTTGCATCGATACGAAATGGTCATTAGGTGATCGATACGAAATGATGCTCTATGACCAATATGAACTGCTGGTGCCTTGACCGATACGTATTGTATTTCTGGTGATCGATCCAAGTCTAAATTTTGATGGATACGAAATTTTTGCACACTTGAACATTTGACTTCAACAAGCTTTTGCCTTGCATAATTTGACTTAGCCGTTTCACTGCATATTTGACTGCCCTTCGAAGCTCGTCGATGGAACTGTAACTTGAACAATTTGACAAACTTTAACTTGGATTGATTTACGAAGTCCAGATGGCATGGTTGTGACGTTCAGCGATGACGGTCACTCCGGTTCAATCTCGAAGTCTTGTCGTTTGAACATCTCACAAATCCCGTAGAATTTCTAAGTATCATGTAGCACCACACTGCACAACACATTCACACATTTCACATTGGGGGAAACATGGGTTTATTGTTGTCTAACAATGATTTTTACTGAGTTCAATAGCTATGGAACTTGGAAGTTCGCAATCATAGGATGTCCAGAGTCCACCCCTTCCCGCAATTGAAATGCCGGTTATTGCAGCCGACGTTATTAGCCCTGCTCCGGATGAACTACCAGGAGCAGTTTTTATCGCACATCCACAAGACTCCATTCCTTCTAATATTTCTGAAGATATGTTGGGCAGGATTTTCCTAAGGCATGGGGTATCAATAGACAATGTCTTGTTGCCAGGGCCAGAGGATAGAACCCACACTCCCCTGGATGGGTACACAGTCTGCAATAGATTTATGTGTGTAGCTGAGACACTTCCTCCTTTTAACCAATTCATCCGAGAAGTTCTACTTTTCTTGAGGATTGTTCCATCCCAATTGCATCTGAATGGGTATGCCCTGCCGAATAGGCTTTTTGTCATCTTCATGGAGCATCTCTTCCGCCCTCCAACGGTAGAAGAGATCAGATTCTTATTCAATGTAAAGAGTCGTAGGGACAACCCTTCCTTCACTTTCTTAGAGGCAATTAGGAACTGTCAGATCGTGGTTGTGGCTTGGAGCAAGCTGAGCTATTTCAAGACCGAATGGTTCTTCGTTCGGTGTCCACGGGGTTTGCTAGACGGTGGCTAGCAAGACGTAAGTGCACTGGCCTCTTTGCTGATTAACTAGATAATAGTAGTTGATGTCGAGTCTAACACTTTCATTCTTTCACAGCTTCAATTCCATGACCTGAGGCACTCAGTTTAGGGAGATTGTAAGGGTTCTTCAAGAGGTGCCCGCCGAGTACAGAGAGATCGATGAGGTCCTTACGGACGAAAATCTAGTTGCCATTAGGCTAATTGATAGAGATCGAAGTATCGGACTCGTAGGAGTTCTTAGGACGACCTCGGTGAGGCAAGCTCGAAGGTGAACTCCCATGATAGTAATTACCCAACAAGGCGGTGATGAGAATATGCCTGCCGGAGACGAGCCTGCAGCTGGGCCTTTGCAAAGTCCTCGATCTTTAGAGCGGAAGAGAAGAAGCAAGTCTACTGCTCGAAAATCTGTAAGGCGCAAAACCATCGTAGTCTCTTTGCCTGCTACTAGTCAAGAGATTCCTCCTTCGTAAATGGAAAGCTCTATTGCATGACTGGCGGACATCCCCATTTCGGATGACTTGCCTTTGCACCAAGATACCAAATTAGAGGGGCTTCAAAGCGCCTTAGACATAGGAGAGCCAACTCCTCCGAGTACGGCTATTACAACCGGTTGGTTGGGGGGTTTGCACATGCACACACACTTCATGCCACCACACAATTTATAATCACAAGCTATTTATCTCTGGAGATTACCAACTATGTTTCTCTTTTTATTTTACAGATACGATGTCGAAGCGGGGATCTATGCTTGGCAGTCTCTATTCTATGCACCATTCATCTAGCTCATATTCTGAGTCTCGTAGACGTGAGGCCGAAAGAGAACGTGATCGTGGCTACTCCAGTCAAGAGAGGGAGCATTACGAGAGGGAAAGGGATAAAGAGAGGGAGAGGGAAAGGGAGAGGGAGTATATATATATTGCATCTATAGGTCTTGTCGGCAGAAAGATATACATGTCATATACACATATATTGGCTCCTTCAATATTTATAAAAACATATATATATATATATATATATATTTATATATATCACACACACATATATATATAAATATATGTATATATTTGTTTTCACTGAATTCTCGAGCTAAATCTGCTTTTGTGCTTGTCGCGGATCATTGACTTGTCATGCCTGATTTCATGTCTGTGTCGATTGCATCGTTCTTCGTCGCCATGTTTTCCATAGCCACGAAAGGTGAGCGATCACTCACAATTAACATTCATATGTTAGTAAATTGATTTGATTTAAATACGTTGTTAATTGTAAATTGTTAGTTATTTAATTATTGAATATGATCTGTTAATATTTTAAAATTTCTCACTTATATAAATTGACACCATAACATGTTGAATAAACATATATTGGATTTAAATTGTTAATGATTATATATGCCTGTAATTATTTTATTTTTCTCACTCTACAAGTTCCCTGTAATTTAGAAATCCCTATGGGTTGAAATGATACATACCCAAACGATATTATAGATTAGGAAAAAATCATTATGGGTTGAAATGATAAACCTAAGCAATTTTATTGATTTTGAAATTTTAGGATTATGGGTTGAAATGGTATACCCGTAAATTTAAATTATTACGGATTGAAATGAGAAATATCTGTATCACTTGACCATAGGATATAAAATTATATACGGACACCATCGGTCTATTTTGAAAATGATTTCTAAAATTTTGAAAAGGAAATATATGAGTTTTGATTTATAATATAAATATTTTATTTTAATATGTGTAAAAATTTAGAATTTTAAAATTATATGTTTTGGAAATTTTAAATTTATAAGTTGAGTTGAAAATTTAGATTATAAAATTTTACTTATAACTTCACTATTTTTAAAAACATATAATTTAGATTTAAATAGATTTGATAATAGATTTTATTAACTTTAATAAATTAAGGTTGGAAAGGTAAACTGAAATTGATTTGTAATTTAAATTGGTTAATAATTAAATTTAAATAAGGACTTATTTGGAACTTATTGATTTTGGAATTTTAAAAGTGTGATTTTATAACTTGATTTAATTAAAGGTGATTAAGTGAATATTTTCAAATTTAAGCAAAAATAAATTTTAATATTTAATTTTGATTTAAATTTGTAATTTGAGATTTTATTTAGATGTTATAAAAAGTGATTAAGTAGATATTTTAAAATTAAATAAATTTGAAGTTGGATATTTAATTTTGATTTAAATTAGTGATTTGAGATTTTATTTAAATGTTTATAAAAGTGATTTTATAAAAAACGACCACGGTGTGAAATAAGCGTTTGGTTGTTAAAGAAACCGAGATCGGATATTGGCATAATCTCTGCCAATACCGAAAACCACTTTAACAACTGTGCACATGGTGGAGATTCCAGAATGAAGTAGAATTGTTTGGTGAATGTCTTATGAGGTATGAACGCAGCCCTGACTCCCTCGAGTCAGCTTGATGTGACTAAAACAAGAGCCATGCCTGGGCCAAGTGAGGTCGCACCTCCGATCGAGCATGCTTCTTCGAAACCATTCTATTACTTTGTGATTTTATTGGTGCGCGCCTTTGATTATGGGAGTGTGTCTCGAGGTGGGCGGTAGTAGCTGCTATGCGTTACCACCAGCCCGGTTCTGCAAAACGGTAGAATCCTACCCTAGACATTGCCTTGCGTGCCTTGTCACATGCATTATCGTTCCTTCTACGAGTTTGGTTTGTACCATACCTATGGAGTGCCCTCTGATAGCCCTCCAGTTTACGGAGGAATTACGATAGTGTATAGACTATGGGAATATATAAAATGTGTTAAGGGGATATGGGTAACGCCTTAACGCTATTTTAATAGTTTACTTTACTATAGACATTATATATGTAGCGTATTGTACTATGTATGTTGATAGTTTAATGGATCCTTAAAGGATGGAATCCCAACATCCTTTAAGCTATATTGCATTTCACTTGACAATTCACTTGAGTTTGATTTACTTGCATAAGAATGTTAATCCTGACTCGAGTGTTTTGTGTTTTGCTTTATGCTTGGGTCAGCCTGAGTGTCACAAATTTCAAGACTCACTTTTGGGCTTGGAGTTGCTTAGAGATCTATCTGTTATCTATTTCATCCTTTCAGTTATTTCCAATTTATCTTTTAGACTTGTCATTTGCTTTTGTTTTAGAGACTTCTGTGTGTTTGGACTTCTGTTGTATTTTGTTTTGGACTCTGTTGTTTCAGTGGTAGCTTTATGAACTACTATTTATCTATTTCCACTACTTATTCTTGTAAAACTCTGTACCTCTGATTCTGTGATTGATTTATTTACTGTATATGCAAAGTTTTTCCAAATATATAAATTAACAATCTGTTGTTTTGGATAATTCAAGTCTGACATGTGTGGATTATTGTCGATTTGAATGGTTCAAAATAGATGGTCGTTACATTGCTTTTCCATGGATTCGAAAGGTTTGATGAATGATTTCGAAAGGTTTAATGTGTGATTTTGAAATAATTGATTTCAAAAGTTTAGTAAGAGGTTCTTTCAAATGGTTAAATGTTTTCATCAGCAAAATTTTGAGTAAATATGACACGGTGATATGATTTTGAGTAAAGTATAAAGATTATATACTTTTCCTTGTTTAAGTTTGATTTAAAGGTTTTAAATCATTTTGAAAAAAAATTCAAGGAAAATTATGGGAGGGGATCCTTATGTGTAAATGACTCAGATATTAGAAAACCAGATGGGACTAGTATGGGGTCGCGCCCTATACATTAGCTAATAGCCCCATCTAATTGTGTCCAAAATTCCAGTGTATAGGGCTTTGTCACAGGTAGACTAAAATTATGGTTACACATCGAAAGAAATATTGGTCGTATATAGATGGGTTATTGGTGAGCCCGAAAAAACATTAGGATCGGTGAGACCTGGGAGATGACTAAGTTAGGGATAGACCGTCCAAAAGTGAAGTATTTAACAAATAGTTAAGGACAGACCGTCCAGATGGAAAATGTTTAACAGGTAGTTAAGGATAGATAATCCTGAAGAAGAATATCTAACAGGTGTTAGGTTAATTTTGATTATATTATCTGATAGGCCCGAGTCAGCCAAAGGTTAAAATTTATCCAAACAAAAATTGTGTGTTTGAACAGATAGTTCATTATTACCTGATATTTATGTTTGTTTACATAATGATTACTCTACAGTATTTAACCATTGTGGATGTAGGAGCATAGTATATGTTTTATGAAAGGTTTTGCAAAGATATGTTTTAAAAGGATGCTAGTGAAAGGAAACCCGTTCCGCTAAGTGGCGTGGTCTCACTTAACATAATTATTCCGGGATGTATAATATTATTCACACCAGGCTTTATGTCTGACTCGAAGTTTATGTTTTCCCCTTAAACTCTCGGGTGCTCAAAATTGATTCGAGTAGGCTGAGGGGTTAAGGTTCTTTTCATGTTTTAGAAAGTTGACGAATAAGCTAACGGAGGCATGTAGGAGGCAACGGATAGCTACTTAGGATTTTTAGTTTTTGTTATGTTATGATGGATTTTCGGCTGTGTTGTTTTGTATTAGGTCTATTATGACCATATGACTCTGATCAACCAAGGGGGTATCTTTATATACCACTCTTGGCGTAATTTGTAACAATTATATTTTGATTTGTGCTTGGGAAACGTTTTGGGGTTATGTGTAGTGAATGTGAAACAATTTGATCCTGAAATGTAATGAAGTAATTGTGGTTTTGAAATCTATGTTTTGTTTCATATTCAAGTGCTTCTGATATTATTTATGCCATTAACATAGCCATATTTAGTTGCCGGAAGATAATATTATAGATGACTGCAACATTTGTAGCGCTCAGTTTTGGGCCTCTAGATAGGGGATGTTACAGCTTTGTATCAGAGCATGGTTTATGGAATACTTTAACTAAAAATGATTTTTGAAAACATAATCCTTATAAATTAGAGTTAAGATCGGGGGTATGGGATAATGTTATAGTAACGTACTTGTAATTGCTATATATATATAAGTATACGCTATATCTATAGACTCCTATCTTAGTTAGGCTATTTGTCTGTATCTCACGAGGTTTGAATACAGATATGGAAGGAAGAAGGAGCAGAGTAAATCTCAGAGGAGATAGCACCACCACCAATAAAAAGCCTGACAAAACACTAGGAGAGGTCCCGGTCAGGCACAAGCTGAAACTGTTGGTGCAGGAGTTCCCCAGGTGGACATGGGGGCAATGTATCAGTTCTTCGTAAACATGATGCAAGCTGGAATAGCAGTTGGAGTTGTCGGAGGTAATGCTGCTGGAGGTGGAGCTCAGGAAGTCCCTATGGTCAATCTGTATGCTAAATTGAGTAAGGATTACACTAGGCTTGGAGGGATGCCGTTTATTGGTACTGAAGATGCGATCGAGGTGGAAAATTAGCTACTACATTATGAGAGAATTTTTGCTGATTTAGGATTGAATGATGCACAGAAGAGGAGATTGGCTTCGAGGCAGCTACAGGGAGCTGCTCTATTCTGGTGGAATATTGTTACCGCTGGAGTTGATAAGGAAACCATAACTTGGGAGGAGTTTAAGAGAAGGTTTTTAGAAAGATTTATGTCTGTAATGGTGTAGTCGGCGTTGGTGAGGAAGTTTGTAGAGTTGGAACAAGGAGATACGTCCGTCTTAGAGTATAAAAGGAAATTTGAGGAGTTGGCCCGGTACGGGTATGCTTTGGTAGATACCGTGATCAGTAGGAATGAAAAGTATATCAGTGGCTTGAGGCCAAAGTTGATAAGTGCTACTTTGTCGCACTTGAGAGATCCCAATGATGTAGTTGTTGAAATGGCATTAAGATAGGAAGAGGCATTAGCTTGCTTGAGGAAGAAGGTGAAGGAGGCCTAGATGGGACAGGGTAAGAAGAGGAATTTTTTTCAAAAAAAGAATGCTGAAAGAGGGAGCACAGAAGAAAGGAAAGGCTAAAGTGGTTTGCTACAAATGCGACAAGAAGGGACACTACGCAAATGAGTATCGAACCGGAAAAGGAAAAGAAAATGAGGCTGGTGGAAAGAAGACTATTAGATGCTTTAATTGTGATTAGATCAGTCATTACAAGAATAAGTGCCCGGAGCCTGCAAGAGAAGGAAAGGGGTGAGTTTATGCTTTGGAGCCCATAACCGCAAGGCCAGTTGTGCAGGAAAAAAGGAAGGTTATTTTGGGAGGCTCGCTACAGATTCACGGTATGTCTATTAGTGTTCTATTTGATACTGGAGCATCTCATTCTTTTATTTCTCGATGTTTGGTAGATAGACTTAACCTAGAACCCTCTTAATTAGTTACTTCCTTAAGGGTTGCAAATCCAATAGGAGGTTATGCAACAATTGGGATGAGCTGTGACCATTTAGGGTTTGATTTGCTAAGCCATACTTTTGATTGTTGTTTGCGTGTGTTTGACTTTGTGGGATTTAGGATTATCCTTGGGATGGATTGGTTGAGTAAATATGATGCTAGGATATTTTTCCATGATAGGAAATTATCACTTAGTCACTCGGATTGTAGTGATTAGATAGTTTATACCATAGAGAACCCTAGTTGTGAGGTGAATGCCTTATTGGGTATTTTGGAGTTGGAGGATGAGTTGCATCGAGTCTTTGTAGTTAGAGAGTTTGAAGTTGTGTTTGAGCCGGTAGTTGGACAGCCACCGAAACGAGCTATAGAGTTTCAGATTGATTTGGTGCTTAGAGCAGAGCCGGTGAGTAGACCGCCGAGCAGGATGACACCCACTGAGATGAGAGGATTGAAAGTGCAGTTGGTAGATTTGGAAGGTAAGAGTTTTATCCGACCAAGTAGTTCGCCATAGGGGGCTGCTGTTGTATTTGCTAAGAAACCGGACGGACCGTTAAGGCTATGTATCGATTATTGTAAGTTGAATGAGAAGACGATAAAGAACTGATATCCATTGCCAAGAATTGACAATTTGTTCGATCAGTTAAGTGGAGCAAAGATATTCTCTCAACTGGATTTGGAGATGGGATTTCATCAGCTTCGAGTGGCAGAGGATAGCATTCCTTTGAAGGTGTTTAGGACGAGATATGGATCGTACAAATGGTTAGTTATGCCGTTCGGACTAACTAATGCGCCGGCATTCTTTGTGGATCTGACGAATAGAATTTTCGAGAGCACTAGGATACATTTGTGTTGGTCTTCATAGATGACATTTTGATATACTCTAAGGATGAGAAGGAGCATGAAGTTCATCTTAGAGTTGCGTTCGAAACATTGAGGCAACATCAATTGAAGGCTAAGTTTTCGAAGTGTGATTTTTGGAAGAAGGAAGTGAAGTTCCTTGGTCGTGTCATCTTAGAGAAAGGGTTGTCTGTAGATCCAACTAAGATTGAGGCAGTGCATAATTGGAAGAGACCCGAGAGGGTGACCGAGATTAAGAGCTTTCTTGGATTGGCTGGATATTATCGAAGGTTTATAAAAGATTTTTCACGGGTAGCAACATTGATGACTAAGCTTACGTGAAAAGCTGTGAAGTTCATATGGACTGATTAGTGTGAGGAAGCGTTCCAGAGCTTGAAACATTTATTGACCCATCCACCGGTGTTAGTGGTTCCGGAGGGGAATCAAGATTTAGTTGTTTATACTGATGCATGTGGAACTGAATTGGGAGTTGTGTTGATGCAAAGAGTTAAAGTGATTGCTTATGCTTCTAGACAGCTCAGACCACGTGAAGTTAGGTATCCACCGCATGACTTGGAGTTAGCTGCCTTTATATTTTCTTTGAAGGTGTGGAAGCATTATCTTTTGGGAGAGCGATTTGAACTTTACACTGATCATACTTGTTCTCTCAAAAGGAGCTGAACATGAGACATCAGAGATGGTTGGAGTTTATTGCTGCCTATGATTTTGGAATTGAGTACACACCCGAAAAACGAAACAAGGTGGCAGATGTACTCAGCTGGAAACATCAGAATGCAGTATTGGCTATGATTGTTGAGTGGAAAGATTTAGAAGCATTATCAGCTTGTAGTATGCAGTTTAGATCCGAGGTAGGTTCAAGTGCAGGAAGTTCTATGTTGTCTTGTTTAGAAGTCCGACCGGTAATGATTGGGAAGATAGCTTCTAAGCAAGAGGAGGATCCAATGGCTGAACAAATCAAAGGTTAAGGGAAGGAACAAAGAGCACTGACCTAAAGGATTTCAGTCTTGACCAAAATTGGTGGTTGAGGAAGAAAGGAAGGTTGTGTGTTCTGAATGTAGGAGACATGAGGAAGGAAGTTTTGGATGAGTGCCATCATTCGAAGTTCACTATCCATCCAGGAGGAACGAAGATGTATCAGGATATGAAGAGAAGTATCTTTTGGGAAGGTATGAAAAGGGACATTGGAGTATGTGTTAAGCAGTGCTTGAATTGCCAATAGGAAAAAGCTGAACACTAGAAGCCTAGTGAATTGCTACAACCGTTAGAAGTCCCAATGTGGAAATAGGATTCTATCTTTATGGATTTTATTGACGGGTTGCCAAGGTGTAGTAGAGGAAATGAAAGCAGATGGGTCATTGTAGATAGACTGACTAAGAGTTCTCATTTCATTCCGGTAAAGTCAACTAGGATGGCACCTAATATGATGAAGTTATTTATGAAGAATGTAGTTAGACTGCATGGGATTTCTAGTAGTATTGTCAATGATAGAGATTATTTATTTACTAGTGAGTTCTGGAAGAGTCTACAGGAAGCATTTGGAATTAAGCTCAACATGAGTATCGCTTACCATCCACAGACTGATGGGAAAACGGAAAGAGTTAACAAAATCTTGGAGGATTTATTAAGAGCTTGTGTATTGGATTTCAGAGGATCATGGGAGGACCATCTTCATCTAGTCGAGTTCTCATATAACAATAGTTATTAGACTAGTATTGGGATGACACCGTTTGAAGCTTTGTATGGAAGATCGTGCAAGTCTCTCGTATGTTGGTTGGAGACAGAGGATAGATTGGTTCTTAGTCCGGATTTGGTGAAGGAAGCTGTAGAGAAGGTTGAGTTGATCCGAGCTAGGATGAAGGAAGCTCAATCTAGGTAGAAAAGTTATGCTGATAGAAGAAGGAAAGATTTGGAATTTTTTGTCGGAGAATATGTGTGAATTAAGGTTTCACCGATGAAGGGTGTAATTAGATTTGGAAAGTCTAGAAAGTTAGCACCTAGATTCGTTGGACCTTTTCGCATTATTGAGAGGATCGGGAAACTCGCTTATAAAGTAGAGTTGCCGAGTAGTTTGGCTGGAGTCCATGATCTTTTCCATGTTTCTCATCTTAGGAAATGTGTTAGAGACCCGGAGACTACCATAGCACCTATAGTGTTAGAAGATTTAGTAGTAGAACCGGATTTGACTATAGTTAGAAAGTCGATTCAGATTGTGGCTAGAGATGAGAAGAAGTTGAGGAACAAGACAGTCAAATTAGTAAAAGTTCAGTGGAGTGATGATGCTAGAGACTGTACTTGGGAGACGGAGAGCAGGATTAGAGACTCTTACCCTGATTTGTTTGATGGTATGTTCTACCTTTAATTGTTTTGTTGTGTACCTTATCGTAATTTCAAGGATGAAATTCTTTAAGGTGGCGAGTCTGTAACACCCGATATTTTTATAACATCATTTAGGATATTTAATCAGTTAAATTAAATAAAAATAATGTGAAGATTGATAGGTTGAGATTTGATTTACAAAGGGTATCCATGCCATGTTAAGGTGCAAACTAAAATGAAATAACCTAAGCTAATGTGTTAGGAAATGACAAGGGCAATAGGGAATTAGGTGGGGCATATACCTTAAACCCTTAGGAGATAGAAACTCACGTTCATTTCATTTTCTCTCAAACAAAATTTTACTAAGGTCGGCCACCATCTTATTTTCAAGAAGAAGAAAAAGCTAGGATTCAAAAGAAAGAAGATAATCAACTAAATCAACATCAAATCTCACATCTATAATCTCAAAGCTAAGGTGAATAATTACTACATCCATATTTCTTTTAGTTTTTGGTTTTAAGATTAGACCCAAAATGATTTTTGCAAGTATACGCCATGTTTTGATGATTAAAGTTGTGTGTGTGTGTTGTTGATGGATTATATTTGTTCATGTTAGTTTTATGATATGTTTGACATGAAAACCCTATTTAATGACATCCAAATGCCTTGAAAATTTAAATATAGATCAGAAATGATATTTTAGAGATGGGTTTCGATTCTCATAATTTTCTGAGCTTATATGGATTTTATATTAATTTTATAGTGAAGAAAATGATTTATTAGGTTATAAATTAATTACGGTTAAAATATTGATTATTTGGTTTCCAAATTTTTATATGTTGGAAAACATTTTAAAATAGATTTTTTGGGATTTTTCGAGATATTTCCTCATTGTTTTGATGAATATAAAAAATTATTTAAGGTATGAGACTTAAATGTTTTATATATTTAATTAAGGAGAAGGGGCATTTTGTAAAATAAAATGATTGTTTAATTTTAAAAATAGTGGTAGCACATTTCTGAAAAGTAATTGTTAACCAATGAGAATTTGACAAACAAAGGCAGGTTAGTTGAAAAGTTTTCTTTTTAAGTTAAAAACAAAGAAATCACACTTTTTACATGTTTCATCCTTTACGGCAACAAACCTTCTAACCCAGACCTTCCGACAAGGTCGAAAGGTTCTAAGCTTTCGACAAGGTCAAACCAATGCATATGGTATCAAGATTACTTGGTACGTAATGAATTGGACATAGTCGAAAGGTTGATGGCCAAAGAGGTTGGGGTATGTTTGTTTTATAAACCAAAAGCTTTCACTTGCTTTGCTTTCGAATAAGAGCTTTCGACTTGGTTGCTTTCGACCAGGTTAAATGTTTTAAATAAAGATTTTTAAACCTTCTGACAAAGTCGAAAGGTTACTATTGCTACTTTGTTTTGAAACCTTCCGACATAGTCGAAGGGTTTCTGCTGCTTTATATAAATGTTTTGTTTGAACCTTCCGACCTAGTCGAAAGGTTTACTCGTTTTAAAAAAAACTAGTCGTTTCTCTATGCTTTCAAAAGAAAGCTTTCGACTTAGGTGATTTACCCTCGTTTTATAAATTAAAGTATAACACAAAGCTTTCGACAGAGTTGTTTTAAAGGATATGTTTAAAGCTTTCGAAGCAGAGCTTTCAACATAGTCGAAAGGTTGTTTCGAGTAGAGTTGAAATATTTTAAAGGAAGGTTTCCACTTGTTTTAAATTGAACCCAGCAAGTTTACGAAAGGTTTATCGAATGGTTTCAAAAGGTTTTGGTTGAATGATTTTGAAAGGTTTAGTTCAAAGGTTTCGAAAGGTTTATTGGATGATTTCGAAAGGTTTGTGAAGGAAGGTTTTCCAAAGGGTTTTCTAAGGCAATGTTTTAAAGTGGTTTTAAAGAAGGATGTCTAAAGATTTATTGATTTTGAAAGGTTTTCTTTTCCATGGATTCGAAAGGTTTGAGGAATGATTTCGACAGGTTTAATGTGTGATTTTGAAAGAGATGATTTCAAAAGTTTAGAAAGAGGTTCTTTCAAATGGTTAAATGTTTTCATCAACAAAATTTTGAGTAAATATGACATGGTGATGTGATTTTGAGTAAAGTATAAAGATTATATAATTTTCCTTGTTTAAGTTTGATTTTAAGGTTTTAAATCATTTTGAAAATGTTTTCAAGGAAAATCATGGGAGAGGATCCTTAAGTGTAAATGACTCAGATATTAGAAAACCAGATGGAACTAGTATGGGGTCGCGCCCTATATAATAGCTAATAGCCCCAGCTAATTGTGTCCAAAATTCTAGTGTGTAGGACTTTGTCACAGGTAGACTAAAATTATGATTACACACTGAAAGGAATATATGTTGTATATAGATGGGTTATTGGTGAGCCCGAAAAAACATTAGGATTAGGAAGACCTGGGAGATGACTAAGTTAGGGACAGACTGTCCAGAAGTGAAGTATTTAATAGATAATTAAGGACAGACCATCCAGATGGGAAATGTTTAACAGATAGTTAAGGATAGATAATCCAGAAGAAGAATATCTAACAGGTGTTAGGTTAATTTTGATTATATTGTCTGGTAGGCCCGAGTCATCTAAAGGTTAAAAGTTATCCAAACAAAACTTGTGTGTTTGAAAAGATAGTTCATTATTACCTGATATTTATTTATGTTTACATAATGATTACTCTACAGTATTTAACCATTGTGATGCAGGAGCATAGTATATGGTTTTATGAAAGGTTTTGCAAAGATATGTTTTAAAAGGATGTTAGTGAAGGGAAACCTGTTCCCCTAAGCAGCGTGGTCTCACTTAACATAATTATTTTGGGATGTATAATATTATTCACACCAGGCTTTATGTCTGACTCAAAGTTTATGTTTTCCTCTTAAATGCTTGGGTGCTCAAAATTGATTTGAGTAGGCTGAGGAGTTAAGGTTCTTTTTAGGTTTTAGAAAGTTGACGAATAAGCTACCGGAGGCATGCAGGAGGCAACGGATAGCTACTTTGGATTTTCAATTTTTGTTATGTTATGATGGATTTTCTGCTGTGTTGTTTTGTATTAGGTCAATTATGACCATATGACTCTGATCAACCAAGGGGGTATCTTTATATACCGCTCTTGGTGTAATTTGTAACAATTATATTTTGATCTGTGCTTGGGAAACGTTTTGGGGTTATGTGTATTGAATGTGAAACAATTTGATTCTGAAATGTAATGAAGTAATTGCGGTTTTGAAATCTGTGTTTTTTCCATATTCAAGTGCTTCTAATATTATCTATACCATAAACATATCCGTATTTAGTCGTCGGAAGCTAATACTATGGATGTATAGATGGATGTTTATTATTGAATATCCATGGATATAGAAAGTGGAAGAGGATTTCAATTCTTAGATGTGAATACGAATATGAACAATTGTAGAATAATAAGAATTATTAATAACTAATGTATTGAATGTCGAAAGTAATGTTTTTGTACGTTCATTTTTACCAATTTTCTTTTTAAACTTTGAAATAGTAAAATGAACTGGTTTTCTTTTTAAACTTTGAAATAGTAGAATGTTAAATTTAGAGTTGTTTTCTCTTATTGTTGTGGGTAATTTCACCCATAATTCTTTAGTAGGTCTATCAACATATGCAGACTAATACATACATACATATATGCGTTTAGTCATCAATGATATTGGTGGATTAACCAAAATTATGGTTAAATATGGTGATAAAGATCTGAAAACTTTAACTTTCTTAAATCCTATATAAATAAGAACTTGTATGATACTAAGGAATAAGAAATAGGAAACTGAAAATGAAATCTCAAGGATTAGCTTCATCGCAATCATCATCCTCCTCCTCTCCTAAGCCTCCTGGATCTACGCCCAATATCGGAGGGTTCGCCACTATGGTCGACGAACTCTCATCCTCTTCCGCGGTAGCCATCAAATGACGAATTCCTACCACCTGTTGTTTCCAACTTTTCCTATATCAAATTATGTAGCTCTGATCTATATATTCTAATATCGACAACCATGATTACAGGTTAATCTCAATCTCCTTACTGTATTTCTATCTGTCTTGAAGTCACTGATTTATGAAGTACAAACACAAACAATGAATCAGAGTTTTTTATGAGTAATGTCTATCAATTATCAATTAATAAATAGAAGACTAATGTGTCATAAAAGAATCACAAAAACGATATTCAAAAGCTACAATAGATTGGGGTTAATGTGAGTTCATGTCATCAACAAATCTTTTTGATCAAGAGTCCGGGTTTATAGTACATGATACGGTTATATTATCGGCTGAAATTTTTATATTGAAGAAAGTAATACAATAAAAGGATTTGGCATTCGATTTATCTGCTCCTATTATTGGCTTTTAGATATGGTATGATCCCTAAAAGGAGCTATTTATATAGAAGGGGGAGAAATATTTTTATCTTTCAAAAAAAAGAACTTAATACTATTTAAATAAATTACATGCCTAAATAATTTGAAACAGTTAGGAAAAATCAACAAAATCTATACTATCTTCAACAACGTGATAACCAAGTCCGACAACAAAAAAGCAGATAAATTATTATTAAAGATTTAACTTTAAAGCAAAATTAAATCGAAACTATCTTTAGAGAGATTTATTTGGGAAGATAACATCAAAATGTATTGGCCACTCACTAAATAGATAATGCCAATACAAAGAACCTCAAACAAAAGTATAAACCAAGTTTCTACACAACTAAAAAAACATAAGTTCACCCCTATGGACTCTACAACAAACATTTGAGTGATTATGCTTCACATTTGGATCCTTAACATTGAACCGATTAGGTTTATTCGGCTTAAAGTTAGTTACTATTTATAAACCAACTTGAATTTTTATTTATTCCCTTAGATTTGAGAAAAACAAGGCTATTTTTGAAAAAAAAGACAAAAATAAAAAATAATAAAAATAATTTAATATGACATAAATATAAACACGAATTCATATTCCAAAGCCTAAATGATATCATTTAAACTTTATTTTATGAGTACAAATTTTTTTTAGCATGTGGATTTTAGTTCAAATTGACACATTGATTGCACTATTTGTTGTGAAAATAAAATAGAAAAAGAAAAAAGCACCAATTTATAAATTATTTTACAAATTGTAAATTAATACGCTACTCCTTTTTCTATTTATGTACATCAACCATGACTAAACAATAACCTTACACATAAAACCAACAACTAAATGCCTGATATTCTGGATAAAACTAGGGATCATCGGATATTCATGATCTAACCCAATACAACCAAACCCATATCAAAACTTCTATACATAAATGTTTACTTCCACACACGGATATATATATATGGGAAGAAATCGGTTATACCTCATTTTTGCAACACCTCAGATCCTCCCTGATTTCAACCACTTGTTCTGAATTAAATTATAAAACAAAGTGACAAGAGAGAGAAAGTAAATTATTTAAACCGGAATATGTGGTTAAAATCAATGGGGATTTAAGGTGTAGCAAAAACGATGTGTATCTAATATTATATATATGGGCTAGGATCAGTTATACCTTATTTCTATTATATCTATGTTCCCACTATTTCAATTGAATCAGAGAATGGATATGTAGTAGAAATAAGGTGTAGATGATCTTTGCATATACATACACATACATACACACACACACACACACATATATATATATATAGAAAGGATCCACTACACCTCTGTTTCACTACATATCACTCTACACCTCTACGATTTTCGATGCTACACGATTTCAAATCAACTTAAGCTTTGAAAATCTTCAATCTACATTGTGTCCAAAAAAGAGATAATTCTGAATCTCCTAACATGATCAAAATGTTAAGCCAAAAGTTAACCGCTAAACAAATATTTTAACCGTCAATTTGAAATAAGGAAATGAACAAATTACTCAAATTAAGCTAAATTTTTATACAGCTGATCTCAAATAATGTAAGAGCGCGTGCACACACCCAAACACATACACACAGAGATGTGTGTGTGTGTACAAGAAACATTCGATAACACCACTATTTTTACATCCTAAATGCACCTTAACTTTCACTGTTTGACTTTGTCAAATAAAAAACAATAAGCTTTGGAATTGACAAAAGAAAATGGGAAAGATTAATGTAGAAAGAGAAGACATTGAGCGCAACAAACTTAAGAAAGGAAAGATATTGTGATAACTTTAGGACCCTGTGATTTTATAGATGTTGAGAATCATTGACTTGAGAATATGGAACTACCTGTTAAAAGTATCTTCAAATTTTAATTTAGGATCTTAAAATTACTTCAAAACAAGCAAGTTTCTTTTACTGGACTAATTAATGTTTTAGTTGTTCAACGATGTCTAACAAAAAAATCGAACACTAAATCTTTAAACGTATCATTTTTTTCTAAAAAAAACTCTTATTTTCTACCATATTGACAATGAATTTCAATAGTACTACTAGAAAACCAAGCTCTACAACAATTCACCAAATATTAATTTTATATTTTCTAATCATAAATATTTCAGTATAATGAGCAAAATTGTATCTTCGGCTTGAGTAAAATAATAATTACATCATTTACAAGCAGCAAAAAATTATGGTATGGAAATGAAAAATCTGCTAAAAATAAGAAAAAAAAACTGATCAGAAGAACGAACTACATATGTTTGTCCTTGGTAAGAGCATTAAATACTATTACTTTTTCGTAATAGCACCACCTGCATTTTACTATGATTTAAAGATCTAGAAAATTTAAACGGTAGAAAATTAAAATATGATAGGTGTGAAAGAAAGGGGGCAAAATTGGCATAAGAAAGTGTTTGACAATGACTTATAAATCACAAATAATAGTTATGTAACTTTTACAATTTGAAGCGTTTGGTAATCACTTATGATTTTAAGTTAAAAGGACAAGTAAAATGGTAAGTATAACTTCTTTTAAATTTTACTATTGACTTTTAACAAAATTTCAACTTTATCTATCTATATACATACATATACACACACACACACAAAATTGTGAAAACAAATGGCGACTGAACAAATCTTAAACCATTTGTGTCATACATAACTTTGAATTGTACATTGAACTGTACTGAATAGTTTTCCAAATCCATATACACATTCAAATGCAACTAATGATGTTGTGAACCTTTTATTCTTTAGAACCTACAGTTCCAATACACCTCACAGATTAGAAAGCATGAGCTCTATGTGAATAAAAATAAAAGTACCTATTGTCAAATTAGTAGCACATATTGGAACACAATGTGTAAACCAGCAAATAATATCAAAATGCAAAGTTCATTAAGATGTTTGGATATTTAGTACAGGAGTGATTAAGAAAGAAACATCAACATGAAAGTTGAGGCACTAAGAATCCTATTATGCAAAATGCAAGGACAGCAGTCCATCCAAGCCAATCACTAGCAGATGCCTAAAGTAACATTTAATGATGTAGCTAATGACATATCCAACCATATGAACTGCTGCTGTTGAATCTTTGAGGTTTGCACTTCATCGGTTGTGACTGTACATTTGCAAAAAAGATTTAGAGAATGAAATTTAGCAGTATACAATTAATAAGTCTATTTAGACATCCAACATACAAAACAAAATATTCACATGTCATAAAATAAAGACTGTCTAACCAAGTGCAATTAATCTATTAACAGTGCATCCCATAGTCATTACAGAAAGGGTAAATTTTAAAATATGTAAGCAATGGTTAAGTATTAAAAAGCTAGTAAAAATATACATCAACCTTAGT
Source organism: Allium fistulosum (assembly GCA_030737815.1). Classification (NCBI taxonomy): domain Eukaryota; kingdom Viridiplantae; phylum Streptophyta; class Magnoliopsida; order Asparagales; family Amaryllidaceae; genus Allium; species Allium fistulosum. The sequence continues at coordinate 787,553,020 of CM060902.1, read as the reverse complement.
TGAGACATATGCCATGCTTTTACAACAATTACACACACATAGACATACATACATGCACAAAGACATACACACACACATATACATACACACATATATAAAAGCAATGATCAATTACCATATTGGCTTTGTTTTCTAACTAAGAGTTAATACATACATACATCAAGTTTCTTTATACAAGATCATTTTTGTTTTATAACATTTAATTACAACTGGTTGAAATTAACTCATTTGTAGACTTGTGAATATATGTGATATCTATAGATGTTCAAATGTAAAATTTGTACAAAAGCATACTCTAGGTGATTGGATGATTTAAGTTGTTATTTGAACTGATTATTATTTAATTTCAATGGCTACCATGCCAAGTTAAGTTATATGAGTGGAAACAAAGCTATTATATGAAGTGAGAACACAAATATTCATGCTTTTCAATATAAAGGAAAGTAAAAGCTGGGTGGAATGGTAGAGAAAAATTAAAATACAAATTCAAACATCCGTTTGTCAATACATCTTAAACTTATAATTAATAAAGAGGAATTTCCATTATCATTATAAAGGCCACTTGTGCAACCGAAAAATATGGATTGCTATATTGAATATACAAGATTTGCAAGATTGATTTTTTGCAGTGAATTAATAAGAAATTTTTTTATAGTAATGTTATGTTGTACTTACAAATATGCACAACAAACAAATATTAACTTGTTTTAAATTTTTTATACCATTAGTATTTCTGGATCTAAATCTAGGGCTTTATAAGGAAATGGATTTGATTTAAAAAATCAATGACGTAAACAAAAACTTAATAAAACTCATTTAGAAATTATAAACAATTTACAAAACGCCAAGAATACCATGTTTCACAACTAAGGTCAGAAATAAGAAACTGGTGCTCGGATAATGGTGAAAACATAATTTATGTATATATGTATGTGAAATTGAAACAAATAGCAATATGAACTTACATCAATGAATAGTAACCTAAAAAATTTATTAGAAAAATTAAAAAAATTAATTTAATAAAGATAATAATACTTGTCTCTTTTAATAACATGAACTATGAGCAAGGCAGAGTATGTGTGTAGAAGCTTGAGAATGTGAGTGGATGCATTGGCAATTATACTTTTGTAAGTACTAACATGCCTACATATTTCACAAAGTGCAAAATGGTGATCAATTAATATGCAGATGTTGCTTGTAACGACCCGTAAATTTTAACCGTTTTAATAACGTAATTAGTTGAAATTTTGTGAAATTTTAAACGATAAAATTTTGAAATAAAAATTTAATCTTCGAAATACGTCTAGTTAAACATAGCAACTGATAAATTTTCGTCCGAAAATATGAAAGTTTATTTCGCGCATAAATTTATTTCAATTTAATCAATTAAAAAGCGATGAAAATAAAACGTTTTCGAAAGCTAAATATTTTTACATAGAAAAATTCTAAACCATCTTCTGAGCAAGATGTCCGTTTGTCGTTTTTCTAAATTCGGACATCTTTAGCTCCGTCGATCTTAATCTTCTGCGTTTTTGCTGCATTCTCCGCTGGTGGAAAATTCGAATTTTTATAATTCAATCAAACTACTGATATCTTTATACCGTTTTGATCGTCTCGTCGTGCTGATCGACGCAGTGTATTCATTTGTGCGTTTCGTAGATCGGTACGCGATGGAATCTACAAAACGGTAACCTTATCGATAACCATTTTGTGTCCTTTGAGTTGTTGTGTCCATTCATTTTCCACTGTGTCATATTGCCATGGTATTAATAATTTAAGTCTTTGGCTGTTGCTTTTTTCCAAGTTAATTTAATTCTGTTTCGCTTGCAAATTCTACTTTCTGTTGATTCCTATGTTTGCAAACGAAATAAATTATAAAGTTATATATTATATAGTTTATTTATCACAGCCTTTTACTTATCTCCTTCCCAAATGCCTGTTCTTTCTTCATTTCTTTTCCCTTTATTTTTTCAAGCCTCCACAACAATGAAACCCATCAACGTCATGCATCGTCCACCTCCCGGCCACCACCTCCTCGTGACCATCACCCAAACCCAGTTCTGCCGAGACAACCAAAGCATCCCCGTCCACATCATCCACCACCAAGCCACGCCACCCCTAGCCTCGGCCTCCACCACTGCAGCACCACATCACAGTCGAACCCACAGCCAAGATCTCGACTCCTCCTACCACCACGCGAGACAGCCTCAACCACCCCAACTCGTCGGCCTCTTCGCCAAACTCGCACCGCCAACCCAGCACCTCTCAAATCTGACCGCCATCCTGCCTCTTCTTCCCCTCTCGTGCATCCTCACCAATTGCCGAACTGCAGCCACAAACCTTGCCAAGGTATCTCCAACCATGATATATAAGATATATATTTACGTGTGGTATATAATATATAATATATAGGCATGGTGGCGTAGGGGTTATATTCAATCTGTTTTTTTTAAGTCATATACACTTTCTATTGTCTGGATATAAAGGTGTATATATATCTTCAATTATTTGTTTATATATATTAGTTTAGATAATTGATGTATTTATATAAGTTCTCTGTTACGTATATAAAGGCATATATACTATTAGATTTGTTATATATATCTATCAAGTTATATAAGATTATATTATATAATCTGTTGTAGTCACAGTAAGAATGTATATATCGACTTTCGAATGTTGAAAAGTTAGTTTATAAATATACTAGTTATAAAGTTAATAAAGCCTTACTGTTATACCGTTTGCATATATATAAGCTATATAAATTGTTTAATTTATTTTGAAACCTTAAATTGGTATATACATAAATCTATAGCAGCTATTATATATGCGTTATATATAATTCATGTGTATATATTTTAGATTTTCATAAGCTACAATAGTTTGTTTGTATATGTATCGAATGACATCAATAAGTATGTATGCTGTGAAGACTTAACAAAATATATGTTCTACACGTTTTCCTATATATTAGTCTTAAATAAAGTGAATTTCAAAATATATATTTGTAGTATGCATATAGCCTGTGCGAATTTTAGCTATTACGTATGCAATTTGTATATTTGACAGAGCTTCGACTTTTGAAGACTTGTATGCTGGTTATTAAACGTTGATCTTAAGAGTTTATATAAATGAATATTAGTTTATATAAATAATCTGTTTTATATATGTGTTTAATAAATTTGACCTTAACTGTATACACATATATTGGTTTTGATATATATGTAATCTATATTTAAAAACTTATAAATGATATCTTGTATATATAAAAGTTTCTACAAACTGATTTTGCACTTGTTTGCATGTTTATTATTATTTTTTCTGAACAGCAGTTAGAATACATGTTCACGATATCATATCTCACTCATGTTTTATCGGAATGGGTTGATTCTATTTTTAAAAAAGAGTCGAAGTTACCTAGTTTATGCATGTCAAATTTCAGCAAAATCCGACATCGTTTGATTAGTGGTCGAGGATCTGGAAGTTTGACCCACGCAGCTGTTCTTTTGTACTTTTAAATTATTTTACACTGCTGCAAACACGACCTGAGTTCATGTTTGACGCATCGTATCTCTTCCGTCTTACGTCGGAATACAGTGATTCCCTTTTTGTTTAAAAGATAAAGTTTTCTACTTTCTGTATATAAAATTTTAGCTTCATACGGGGTGGTTCAGTCCTCTGTTTCTTACCTGAAAGTCAGACCCAGAGGGGTTTTCAGACCTGAACATTTGACAGTCGCAACATGGCCTGAGTCTATGTTCGTGACATCGTAACTTTTCTCGTCTCTTGTCCAAATCAAGTGATTCTTTTGCAGTTTGAAATACAAGTTTTGATCTTTATTCATACCAAATTTCAGACCATTTCGATCTCGGTAGCACATAGAATTATATTGTTAAACTTTGATGCAGGTCATGTTTTTTTTTATTTGTTGCTATGTTGAATGTTTGATTTATTTCGACAATTCCTATTTAACAGCTTTGCTCGTCGATTCGTGCCAATCTAGTTTATTTCGGAAGCCGTGCTTGCAATTCGTAACTCAACTTCGTTGTCTATTCATATCTCTAGCCTCGAAAGGTGAGCAATCACTCACGATTAATATTCTTTTATTTATTAAATTTGATTTCAATTGAAACGACAATTGAAATATGCTGTTGTTAGTTAATTTCACTGTTATATATGCTATTACCTCTATCTGTTCACCCATGACATCTGACACCATTATCTGTAATTATTTATGCGATGATAAAACAGCTTGATTGATAATTGATTGATTGATTGTTGTTTATATTGGACATTAAATTGTAAATGTTGTAAGTGATGAATAATTTGAAATTGAAATTGACATAGGATAGTTAGGTTTGATATATGTGTTAAATTTGATTAAATGACATTTGTATAATATGACCCCTTTAACTGTTAAATTTATTGACACGTAGGATTTGATTAATTACACCTTGAACCACTGAATGTATGTTATTAAATTGATGATGTATGAAATTGTAAATAGATGACAAGTGAAGAACCGTAATGTAATAATCTTTAGTCTACATAAAATGATAGTGTAGATTCTAGAAATAATTATATTAATTTGCACAAACAACAATGCAAATTAATACGGTTATTTCGGGATTATTTGAATTGATTATTGGATTGATATTGATTGTTGTTATTGTTTGTTATTTACTTTGACACCATCCCAGTTATCACACTGCAAGTTCCCTTTACTATGCTTTGATTTGAATTGAATTGGAATCGGGTTGAAATGATAAATACCCAATTTAAACTTTAACCTAGGATAGAGAATTAAATAAAAACCGATTGGTCATTACTTTGATTTAAAAACAAAATGAAGGTTTTATTTTAATAAATAATATGGTTTTGAAACGAAGTTGGAATTTGAATTTTTATGAAAGGAAATGTTAATATTTAATAATCTGAATCAAAATATTAACATAGTAGTTGATGAAAGAACGTTGTTCTAAAATTTGGAATTATTAATAATTAAGTTGAAATTATTTAATAATTAAGTTTTGAAATTATTTAATAATTAAATAAGATTGAATTATTTAATAATTAAATAAAATTGAATTCTTTGTTAAGTGAAATTGAACTTTTTAATAAGTGAAATTAAGTTTCTTTATTAATTGAGTTTTGAAATTGTAACTAAGTAAATTAATAAGTGAAATTGAATTTTCTTTAACAATAAATAAAATGTGTTTATTGAAATTAATGTAAGACTTGAAATGTAAAGAATTTAATTTGATGAATTTAATGTAATGCTATTTGTAAGTTTTGATATAATGAAGTTGAACTTAAGTAATTGATTTAATGAATTGGAAATTTAATAGAATTTGTTTTGAATGATAAATTAACCTAACGAAAATTTAATGAAATCGATAAATGAAGTTAAATTGATTTGAATGTTAAATTAAATTAAATGATTTCGGAATGAAACTTATATTCGAACTTGAATCAATATTTGAATTTTTTTTAAATAGAAACAGAAATTGAATTATAAGATTTTGAAATGGTAATTTGGAAGTTTTGAAACGTAAATTGAGGAAATTGATTTAGAAAGAGAAATGAAATGTTGATTTACAAATTTTAATTGAGATTGAAATTGATTTGGTTTTGAAATCAATAAACGACCAATCGGTGTAATAATCACGAAAGTTATTAAAGAGACCGGAATCGGTTAGGGACATACTCACTGTCTAAACCGAAAACCACTTTGATAACTATACGCGGAGTGTGATCCAGAATGAAGTGGTTGGAATGATGTACGTGATGACTGAAGAAAGTGAACGATAATGGATAGCCTTGACACTTGTGTCAAATTGGAAATACTAAAACAGGAGCCGTGCCGGGCCAAATGGGGGCTAGCTACCTCGAGCGAACACACTTCTTCGAAAACTACTCATTACTTGTTGTCGATTGGTGCACCCTTGATTTTGGGAGTGTTGTTTCACGGTGTTGCGGTTGCTGCGGCGATGCGTTCTCACCAGTCCGGATCAGGAAAACGGTAGTTTCACTACCTTGGGTATTGCCTCATGTGCCTTGTCATACTTGGGTCCCTATATACGCGACCACTACGATTTGTTTTGTGTTATACCTATGGAGTACTCCCTGATAGCCCACTAGTTTACGGTGGAGTTTACAGTGCTGTATAGACTATAACGCTTATATAAAATGTATTAAGGGGGATAATGGTAACGCCTTAACACTATTTTGATATCTTATATTACTGATAGACATTATCTACTTATCGTACACTACTACATAGTAGATAGTTTAACGGATCCTTAAAGGATGGTTATTCCAAACATCCTTTGAGTTACTTGTATTTCAATTGCTATTTCACTTGAGTTGGATTTATTGATATAAGAATGTTAATCCTGACTCGAGTGTCTTGTGTTTTTGCTTTACGCTCGGGTCAGACTGAGTGTACCAGTATTCGAGACTCATCTTTGGAGTTGGAGTTTTGCTTGAAGATCCAGCCATCTATTCTGCTTTCAGTATTCGAGGATTCCAGTGATGTATTCTGATTTGTATCTGATGTATCGTGTTACTCTTCCATTGTATCTGGTTTAACTCTGATGTAACTTATATACTTATATAGTAGCTTTATGAACTACTATCTCTTTTATTTCCGCTGCATTTATTACTCTGTGTCTGTGATCTGTGATTACTTATTTACTGTATATGTTCAGTTTTGCCAATTTAAATTAACAACGCGGTATTTTGAATTATTCAAGTCCGACATGTGCGGATGCGAATGACCTAAAATATCGGGTCGTTACAGTTGGTATCAGAGCTTTGGTAGCTCTAGGCAAAACTCGGCATATAGGGTAAATGTATTTACAGAATCACTTCATTCGAGTTTGAATCTCTTCCTTTTGACTCGATTCCTTTGAATTTTGAAACGTTCTCTACGGTTCCAAAATTCATTCGCGTCCCTCACTATTCGTCTTCTTTCAATTCTGGAGCATCACATAACTCCACTTCGAATGACCTTATAATGAATCGGCGGTCTCGCCAAACTTCGAATGATTTGTAAAGGGGTGAAACTCCTTTACAATAGGCATTGATTTACCAGAGATTTCTGTATCCTCGGTTTACGATGCTATCTATCTCCTGCTATACCTGAATTCGATTTCTTGAGATCGAATATGGATTTGCCTTGGAATTCTGCATTGATCTTATTCTTGAAGTCACGGTCAAACCGGTAAAGGTTGCCCGCGATTTATATAAACTTATCTATCTTCCTATTTTGTTATTTAATTATCTCGTCTTTGTTTCAAACCTATCTTCGAATCAAAAAAAAATCCTTTTGATTTGAGTCCCTCAAATTTAAATCTCTATCCTTGCTTTGAAATCCATTCTCGTATCATCGAGCGAGGAAGTGTATTTATAAATTAATATTAAAAATGTTTTATATATTGTGTTGTTTGAGTGTTGATGTTGATTTGGGTTTTCGATCGATTCGTCTGATCAACGCTATCGATAGGATTTCTAAAACACTTGAACAGAGCAAACTGACACAATAGTATTTTCAAAATTTGGTAAATAAAATAATCTTGTATGATTATATTATATATAAGTATAAATTTTCTGATATTGAATTGTTAACTGAATTGGTTGTCAGAAAGGTAATATTTGATTTTCACTATTTGTTTTGTAAATCATTGATTATTCCAACATAAAAAAATAAATGGAATTATAAAAGTTGGTTTATAGATTTATTTAGAAATTTAAATGAATTTAAAGTAGGAATTTGAGAATTTAATTTCCTAAAATTTCAAGCTTTGGTTTTAAATTTTTAAAATGTATATTATTGAACGTATTCTCAAATAGAAACCGTTTCAAAGAATTTTAAAATGATGAAATCAGTACTCTTCTCTGTGTCGCTGGAAAATAATTTCGGTGATGGCGGCCGCATCATCGATATTCATTTTCGAGTTTTGGAGTGGAGAAACCATTATGTAGCTTTGCTACGGTTTTGTTTGAGAAATATTTTAATTTGAATTTCTTAAGTATGACTTGATTTATATATATATGGAAATATTATTTTAAATTAAATTTGATTTAATATATATAGTATATAGTATATACGTAATTATTTCTAAAGGGTTTGAAATTAAACGGAAATTTAATTCTTAAAAATCATGTTAAAAGATGTTTTTAATTATAAATAAAGCTAAATTTTGAATAAGTATTAAACTTGAAATAATTGAATTTGAAAATTTTATTTGTATAGTACTAAATTGCATTTCAATATAATTTACTTAAATTATTTAGAAGTTAAAATGTAATTGGATAATATACAATATAAAATGATTTTATAAATAAAATTTTAGTGTTTATAATAAATGTTATACACTTAGATTTTGATTATATAAAAATGCAAATAAAGATGATAGAATAATAAGTTAATTGAATAATAGATGAGACAACTAAATTTGTTTTGAAAGAATTAATAAACTGAAATTAGATCAACTTATGGAAATACCTTAAATTTAAACCAATTATTGAATATAAATTAATTTAAATTGGAATTTATACGGTTTAAATTAATATATATGGTTTAAATTAATTTATATGGTTTAAATATATGTAATAAGATATATTAAGTGGAACAAATTTAATAATAATTTGGAATAAAGAAGAATTACATTTGTTGAATAAAATATGATTGTAATAAATGACTATTCAAGTTTATGATTTTTGAAATTGTTCCTAAAAGATAATTGGATAATAAAACAATGAATAAATGAGATAAATAAAATAAAATTTTGTTTTGAAGAAATCTTTTGGTATCAAATATTAACAAATTGGAATTAAATCGACTTATTGAAATACCCTGAATTTTAAATCAAATATTGAGTATTAATTAAGGTAAATTGAAATTTATAGGGTTTAAACTAATTGTTTTATTTGGTTTTCAATCTGTTTTTTTTTCTGGTTGTTTCTATTCTCCTACCTCCTTCCTTTTCGGGGACGAAAAGTTTTGAGTGGGGGAGAATGTAACGATCCGTAAATTTTAACCGTTTTAATAACGTAATTAGTTGAAATTTTGTGAAATTTTAAACGATAAAATTTAGAAATAAAAATTTAATCTTCGAAATGCGTCTAGTTAAACATAGCAACTGGTAAATTTTCGTCCGAAAATATGAAAGTTTATTTCGCGCGTAAATTTATTTCAATTTTATCAGTTAAAAAGCGATGAAAATAAAACGTTTTCGAAACCTAAATATTTTTACATAGAAAAATTCTAAACCATCTTCTGAGCAAGATGTCAGTTTGTCGTTTTTCTAAATTCGGACATCTTTAGCTCCGTCGATCTTAATCTCCTGCGTTTTTGCTGCATTCACCGCTGGTGGAAAATTCGAATTTTTATAACTCAATCAAACTACTGATATCTTTATACCGTTTTGATCGTCTCGTCGTGCTGATCGACGCAGTGTATTCATTTGTGCGTTTCGGAGATCGGTACGCGATGGAATCTACAAAACGGTAACCTTATCGATAACCATTTCGTGCCCTTTGAGTTGTTGTGTCCATTCATTTTCCACTGTGTGATACATATTGCCATCAGGTATTAATAATTTAAGTCTTTGGCTGTTGCTTTTTCCAAGTTAATTTAATTCTGTTTCGCTTGCAAATTCTACTTTCTGTTGATTCCTATGCTTGCAAACGAAATAAATTATAAAGTTATATTATATAGTTTATTTATCACAGCCTTTTACTTATCTCCTTCCCAAATGCCTGTTCGTTCTTCATTTCTTTTCCCTTTATTTTTTCAAGCCTCCACAACAATGAAACCCATCAACGTCATGCATCGTCCACCTCCCGGCCACCACCTCCTCGTGACCATCACCCAAACCCAGTTCTGCCGAGACAACCAAAGCAGCCCCGTCCACATCATCCACCACCAAGCCACGCCACCCCTAGCCTCGGCCTCCACCACTGCAGCACCACATCACAGTCGAACCCACAGCCAAGATCTCGACTCCTCCTACCACCACGCGAGACAGCCTCAACCACCCCAACTCGTCAGCCTCTTCGCCAGACTCGCACCGCCAACCCAGCACCTCTCAAATCCGACCGCCATCATGCCTCTTCTTCCCCTCTCGTGCATCCTCACCAATTGCCGAACTGCAGCCACAAACCTTGCCGAGGTATCTCCAACCATGATATATAAGATATATATTTACGTGTGGTATATAATATATAATATATAGGCATGGTGGCGTAGGGGTTATATTCAATCTGTTTGTTTTTTTAAGTCATATACACTTTCTATTGTCTGGATATAAAGGTGTATATATATCTTCACTTATTTGTTTATATATATTAGTTTAGATAATTGATGTATTTATATAAGTTCTGTGTTACGTATATAAAGGCATATATACTATTAGATTTGTCATATATATCTATCAAGTTATATAAGATTATATTATATAATCTGTTGTAGTCACAGTAAGAATGTATATATCGACTTTCGAATGTTGAAAAATTAGTTTATAAATATACTAGTTATAAAGTTAATAAAGCCTTACTGTTATACCGTTTGCATATATATAAGCTATATAAATTGTTTAATTTATTTTGAAACCTTAAATTGGTATATACATAAATCTATAGCAGCTATTATATATGCGTTATATATAATTCATGTGTATATATTTTAGATTTTCATAAGCTACAATAGTTTGTTTGTATATGTATCGAATGACATCAATAAGTATGTATGCTGTGAAGACTTAACAAAATATATGTTCTACACATTTTCCTATATATTAGTCTTAAATAAAGTGAATTCAAAATATATATTTGTAGTATGCATATAGCCTGTGCGAATTTTAGCTATTACGTATGCAATTTGTATATTTGACAGAGCTTCGACTTTTGAAGACTTGTATGCTGGTTATTAAACGTTGATCTTAAGAGTTTATATAAATGAATATTAGTTTATATAAATAATCTGTTTTATATATGTGTTTAATAAATTTGACCTTAACTGTATACACATATATTGGTTTTGATATATATGTAATCTATATTTAAAAACTTATAAATGATATCTTGTATATATTAAAGTTTCTACAAACTGATTTTGCACTGTTTGCATGTTTATTATTATTTTTTCTGAACAACAGTTAGACTTCATGTTCACGATATCATATCTCACTCATGTTTTATCGGAATGGGTTGATTCTATTTTTAAAAAAGAGTCGAAGTTACTTAGTTTATGCATGTCAAATTTCAGCAAAATCCGACATCGTTTGATTAGTGGTCGAGGATCTGGAAGTTTGACCCACGCAGTTGTTCTTTTGTACTTTTTAAATTATTTTACACTGCTGCAAACACGACCTGAGTTCATGTTTGACGCATCGTATCTCTTCCGTCTTACGTCGGAATACAGTGATTCCCTTTTTGTTTAAAAGATAAAGTTTTCTACTTTCTGTATATAAAATTTTAGCTTTATACGAGGTGGTTTAGTCCTTTGTTTCTTACCTGAAAGTCAGACCCATAGGGGTTTTCAGACCTGAACATTTGACAGTCGCAACATGGCCTGAGTCTATGTTCATGACATCGTAACTTTTCTCGTCTCTTGTCCAAATCAAGTGATTCTTTTGCAGTTTGAAATACAAGTTTTGATCTTTATTCATACCAAATTTCAGACCATTTCGATCTCGGTAGCACATAGAATTATATTGTTAAACTTTGATGCAGGTCATGTTTTTTTTTATTTGTTGCTATGTTGAATGTTTGATTTGATTTCGACAATTCCTATTTAACAGCTTTGCTCGTCGATTCATGCCAATCTAGTTTATTTCGGAAGCCGTGCTTGCAATTCGTAACTCAACTTCGTTGTCTATTCATATCTCTAGCCTCGAAAGGTGAGCAATCACTCACGATTAATATTCTTTTATTTATTAAATTTGATTTTAATTGAAACGACAATTGAAATATGCTGCTGTTAGTTAATTTCACTGTTATATATGCTATTACCTGTATCTGTTCACCCATGACATCTGACACCATTATCTGTAATTATTTATGCGATGATAAAATAGCTTGATTGATAATTGATTGATTGATTGTTGTTTATATTGGACATTAAATTGTAAATGTGTTGTAAGTGATGAATAATTTGAAATTGACATAGGATAGTTAGGTTTGATATATGTGTTAAATTTGATTAAATGACATTTGTATAATATGACCCCTTTAACTGTTAAATTTATTGACACGTAAGATTTGATTAATTACACCTTGAACCACTGAATGTATGTTGTTAAATTGATGATGTATGAAATTGTAAATAGATGACAAGTGAAGAACCGTAATGTAATAATCTTTAATCTACATGAAATGATAGTGTAGATTCTAGAAATGATTATATTAATTTGCACAAACAAAAATGTAAATTAATACGATTATTTCGGGATTATTTGAATTGATTATTGGATTGATATTGATTGTTGTTATTGCTTGTTATTTACTTTGACACCATTCCAGTTATCACACTGCAAGTTCTCTTTACTATGCTTTGATTTGAATTGAATTGGAATCGGGTTGAAATGATAAATACCCAAATTAAACTTTGACCTAGGATAGAGAATTAAATAAAAACCGATTGGTCAATACTTTGATTTAAAAATAAAATGAAGGTTTTATTTTAATAAATAATATGGTTTTGAAACGAAGTTGGAATTTGAATTTTTATGAAAGGAAATGTTAATATTTAATAATCTGAATCAAAATATTAACATAGTAGTTGATGAAAGAACGTTGTTCTAAAATTTGGAATTATTAATAATTAAGTTGAAATTATTTAATAATTAAGTTTTGAAATTATTTAATAATTAAATAAGATTGAATTATTTAATAATTAAATAAAATTGAATTCTTTGTTAAGTGAAATTGAACTTTTTAATAAGTGAAATTAAGTTTCTTTATTAATTGAGTTTTGAAATTGTAACTAAGTAAATTAATAAGTGAAATTGAATTTTCTTTAACAATAAATAAAATGTGTTTATTGAAATTAATGTAAGACTTGAAATGTAAAGAATTTAATTTGATGAATTTAATGTAATGCTATTTGTAAGTTTTGATATAATGAAGTTGAACTTAAGTAATTGATTTAATAAATTGGAAATTTAATAGAATTTGTTTTGAATGATAAATTAACCTAACGAAAATTTAATGAAATCGATAAATGAAGTTAAATTGATTTGAATGTTAAATTAAATTAAATGATTTCGGAATGAAACTTATATTCGAACTTGAATCAATATTTGAATTTTTTTTAAATAGAAACAGAAATTGAATTATAAGATTTTGAAATGGTAATTTGGAAGTTTTGAAACGTAAATTGAGGAAATTGATTTAGAAAGAGAAATGAAATGTTGATTTACAAATTTTAATTGAGATTGAAATTGATTTGGTTTTGAAATCAATAAACGACCAATCGGTGTAATAATCACGAAAGTTATTAAAGAGACCGGAATCGGTTAGGGACATACTCACTGTCTAAACCGAAAACCACTTTGATAACTATACGCGGAGTGTGATCCAGAATGAAGTGGTTGGAATGATGTACGTGATGACTGAAGAAAGTGAACGATAATGGATAGCCTTGACACTTGTGTCAAATTGGAAATACTAAAACAGGAGCCGTGCCGGGCCAAATGGGGGCTAGCTACCTCGAGCGAACACACTTCTTCGAAAACTACTCATTACTTGTTGTCGATTGGTGCACCCTTGATTTTGGGAGTGTTGTTTCACGGTGTTGCGGTTGCTGCGGCGATGCGTTCTCACCAGTCCGGATCAGGAAAACGGTAGTTTCACTACCTTGGGTATTGCCTCATGTGCCTTGTCATACTTGGGTCCCTATATACGCGACCACTACGATTTGTTTTGTGTTATACCTATGGAGTACTCCCTGATAGCCCACTAGTTTACGGTGGAGTTTACAGTGCTGTATAGACTATAACGCTTATATAAAATGTGTTAAGGGGGATAATGGTAACGCCTTAACACTATTTTGATATCTTATATTACTGATAGGCATTATCTACTTATCGTACACTACTACATAGTAGATAGTTTAACGGATCCTTAAAGGATGGTTATTCCAAACATCCTTTGAGTTACTTGTATTTCAATTGTTATTTCACTTGAGTTGGATTTATTGATATAAGAATGTTAATCCTGACTCGAGTGTCTTGTGTTTTTGCTTTACGCTCGGGTCAGACTGAGTGTACCAGTATTCGAGACTCACCTTTGGAGTTGGAGTTTTGCTTGAAGATCCAGCCATCTATTCTGCTTTCAGTATTCGAGGATTCCAATGATGTATTCTGATTTGTATCTGATGTATCGTGTTACTCTTCCGTTGTATCTGGTTTAACTCTGATGTAACTTATATACTTATATAGTAGCTTCATGAACTACTATCTCTTTTATTTCTGCTGCATTTATTACTCTGTGTCTGTGATTTGTGATTACTTATTTACTGTATATGTTCAGTTTTGCCAATTTAAATTAATAACGCAGTATTTTGAATTATTCAAGTCCGACATGTGCGGATGCGAATGACCCAAAATATCGGGTCGTTACGCTACACGACATCATTATGAAATCCATCACTTAAATCACTGAAATATTCTTAAAATGATTGCGCATATAAACATCTAAAAGTAATATCAATGCTTATGACCATAATGTAATAATTGGGACAATAAAATAAATTCCAGACATCAAATTCAAACACATCTATCTAATTATAAATACTTTATGAATATTTGAACTATAATTTTAAATATTAGTACAATCATACAATGGTGGTAAACCAAACGTTCATATTTATAAAAAAATTAAGTACTTATTATAGTATTTTTATTAATTTTAGATATACGGATAACGATCATATATTCAAGAAAATATTTATTTGCATGAAGAAGAAAATATTACAGTAGAAAAAATGGATATTGTTAAAGAGATGCTACTTTTGGATATGATGGGTTAAAAAGTTCGATCTACCCCATCGGAAAAAATTACACTATGCCCGATGAACTCGTACCAAAAACACACTAAAATTCAGTGATCCCTACCGAAAATTCTCTTATATCCACAAGTAGAGTCCCTTTGAAATGCTCGAGAACAAATTGAATGTTAATTTGATACCTTCTCAAAAATCATAAATAGATTAAAGTGTGCATGTATTCTTTATTATTAATAATTATCGAGGTATGTATATTCTTTGGGTTTATTTATAATGGACCAAAGATTCATGAGGATACCATATTCCCTTCCTTTCTTGCCAACCAATTAAATAGGACATCTACTAATATGAAAAGTCAAACTCAAAGCTCAAATGTAATACACATCCATGTTTCCATCGATTAAATTATTCATCACAAAATTCAAACAGTAGCATCTATACGTATGATCAAAATATTCATTATTAGTGTTTAGCTTTTTTCATGATAACTTTAGGAAGCTTTAAGGATATAGATAGAAAGTGAAACTTTAGGTGTGAAGAGAAACTAATACTAAGATGTAACGATCCAGAATTTTAGACACTTCGTATTTAAATATCCGAATTATTTTAATATTCGAACCTTAGATTAAATGTTATTAAATTGATTTAATAACCCTATTAGCATGCTTTTAAATCATAACTAATGATGGTAAACTTGTTTTGCAAAAATGTTTACAAAAATAGTTACTTTGAAGAAATACCAATAATGTAACCAAAAACCATTTTATCGATAAACAGCTTTTTACACGTCAGTAGTTGTTTAAAAATTTCCTGCATACACTTATTTTCTTAGAAAAACACTAATATGAAATAAAAATATTTTAAAATTTATGGAAATGAAAATTGATGATGTCATAGAAGATATTTTGTGTGTAAGGGTAAAAAGGTAATTTTGCTAAAAGATATTTTCATGTAAGGTAAAAGGAGCATGCAAGGCACATGTGAAGGAGAGGGCTAGGCGAGTTTAACACTTAATTATCTCAAATGATCGAAAAGAATCAAAAAAATAAAAATGGTGGAAGTGGATTAGCACTAATTCACCTTGTTCTTCATTAACCTTTCTCCAATTAGTTCAAATCTCTTCCAAACTATGCCTAACTTTCATTAATGCCTTAGAACACATCAGAAAGCAAGGATCTAAAGTCAAAGTGGAAGAAAGATTAAGAAAAAGGGGATCTTAGGGAGGCCGTGAGCATGGAAGGTGGGTGATGTTGTTTTGTGCTTTTGGTGCTAAAGGTTGGATATTTAGGCTTTTGGAGATGCTAGGAAGTGGTTTTTTGATTATTGTGTGTTTGAGCTTGTTGTAGCTTGGATTTGGGTGAGTTATCTATCTTGTATGTATATATAATGAATATATGTTGTGCGGTTAAAAGATAAAGTTAAAGTGATCTTGACTAATTAAAGTTGTAAACTTTGAACCCCTCTTGCTTTTGAAAGCACATGACAACTTTATATTGTATAACATCACTTATATTACCTTCTATAACATGGGGTGTGGCTTAGACTTTTTGTTTATATGTTTGGTTGGCTTGTGTGTTGAACTGAAGTATGTTTGAAAGTGTTTGAAGCGAGAATAGCCGCTATAAGTGCACTTCGATATACCTTAATGTTAAATTGTGTAAATGGAAGATTTGTGATCTTAACTTAGGATATTTTGATTTAGTTGTTCTCTACACATATTTTTATGTGTGAGACGGTAAAGAAATGGTTTGGAAAGTTAAAGAAATCGTGAACCAAAGTTGTGAAAGTTAGAAGCAAAAAGGTCGCTTTGGATGCACTTTGAAAATGCCTTGTGTTCGACAATTTTCAAAGTTAACTTTTGAGAGACATCCTAGGTGGTTCTTTGCACCGTTGATATGTAAGTGTACTTATTACTTGGCATGTCGGTATGCTGAAAATCTATAGGATCTTTATACAATGCAACTTATAAGTATGAGAGTGTATATTACTAATTACATTAAGCAGCGAATAATAACTGAATATAAAGAAGGTAAATAATAGAAGTGAATGCACCAGATATTTTATACTGGTACGGACCTCCCGTCCTACGTCCAGTCCCCAAGCTTCCCTTCTGTATTTCCATTAACCAAATAACCCTCACTTCACCCGGAGGAATAGGCTAATACAAAAGTATTTCTCTGACAATCTTGTGTTCCAAATTGCACGAATTCTGACTAATAGTACAATTCTTCCTATGATCTCCTTTGGGTATGTGAATACATTGAGTTGTAGAAAGTGGTTTAATGAAAATGATATTTTGGTTATGATAGATTGAGAATATGGAGCAAGAGATGCACATATATGTAAGTAGAGAGTAATAAGAAATCAAGAGAATGGTTTTTGTAAATCTCAATATAGGATTAAGGAGATGCAGATGAAGGGTTGTTACTATCAGATAAACTCTATTCGATTTAATAGCTACAACCTTTGAAGAAGAGATGAGATTATTCAATCTGAAAAGAAGCAACCATTCATAATATAGCAGTTGCTAAACGACAAACATCTGTGGAAAAACCACATACATCTATGGCTTCAGGAACAAAATTCTCGAGTCTTCTCACACACTTCTGTGGATTTTCCACATATGTTTGTAGTTGGCATTTCTAGATTTTAAATGTTTTTCGGTGCCAAATTTGTGTATATGAATTTATATGTGCATATATACTCAAGAGACCTTATAATGTTTATCTAAGACTCTTAATACACTAGTCTAATCTTACTAATCATAGTATGGCCCATAAATCTCTGTTTGTCTCCGAGTCCCGATATCTTTGAGCATGACGATCTCTTGTAGTATATACCTGTAATCTTGATAAGATATAAAATATATGTGAAATTATAGTTGTTGTCATTGAAACCATAGAATAGAGGTTCTAACATTCTCCCCCTTTTGATGATGACAACTATGCAATCGTTAGTCATGATAAAATAACTCCCCCTTAATTTAATCTCCCATATGTATATGCATATATTTATCCCCCTTTGTCATTATCAAAAATAAAATAAGAGGAACATAAACATATAGACATGGCAAATGAGATAAATAGATATGAATAACACATAGAGTTCATAATAAACAAATAGGAGTTCAAACATTTACAAATGTCTCTTCATAATCAATTCCTTCTTCTTGATTATATCCTTGAGCTACTGATCTTGCTTTATTTCGAACAATGTTTTCATTTTCATCCACTTTATCTTTAAAAAATCATTTTTTCCTAATTGCAGATTGATCATTTGGTCTCGGTATAAGTTCCCATACGTCATTTCTTTCAAATTGGTTAAGTTCTTCTTGCATTGCAATAATCCAAAAATCATCTTTTGATGCTTCTTTATAATTTTTCGATTCAAAATTTGATATAAATGCAACAAGACTCATTTGATTTAACTATTTTCTGGTTGATATGTTTCTATTTAAATCACCGATAATATTATCAATTGGATGGTCTTTTAATATCCTGGGTGGTGATGTTATCACATTATCATTATTATTATTGATATTTTTATTATCATTATTTTCATGTATAGGTACATTAGTTTTATTATTATTCATAACTTCTTCATCATTATCATTTTTTATTTTTAAAATTTTCATCAAAAGAAACATGAAGACTTTCTTCTATAATGTTTGTTCATTCAATACAAATTCTATATTCTTTACTTCGAGCCAACAAAGATTCCTTCATCAGCTTTAGAATTGAGTTTTCCTAGATAGTCTTCTATGTTTAAAATAAAACATTTTGATCCAAATACTTGAAAATACGATACTTAGGTTTTTTTGAAAAATATTTCATATATATGTTTTTAGTCATTGTATAAAGTGTTACACGATTCAATACATAATATGCAGTAGCAATAGCTTCGGTCAAAAACTTTTTAGTATGCTACTACAATTTAGTAAAGTTCGTGCACATTCTTATAAAGTTTGATTTTTTTTCTTTCTAAAAGACCATTTTGTTGTGATGTACATGGAAATGAAAATTTACGACTAATTCCCTTTTTGTTGCAAAATTTTGTAAATAGTTCATTTTCAAATTCACCTCCATGACCGCTTCGTATAATTTTAATTTTTAAATTCGTCCAATTTTTAATTCGTTTAGCAAAAATTTTGAACATTTCAAAATTGTCGCTTTCATGTTTTAACAATAATGTCCAAGTATATCTTGGAAAATCATCAACAATTACAAAAAGATATTTCTTATGATTTATTGAACGTACTTGAGTCAGTCCGAATAAATTTAGATAGAGTAGTTCGAGAAGTTGCTTTGTGGAAAAAAAAATTGATTTAAAAGAACTTTTCTTTAAATTAACAAATTGACAAGAGTCACACTTTTTTAACCTTGTAGTTGATTTTTGGTAATCCTCTAACTAATTCACTTTTAGCTATTTTGTTGATATTCTTAAAATTTATGTGACAAAAATGTTTATGCCATAACCATGGATCATAATGATTTGCGGCTAGCATAATTAGTGTTGTTTTTAACATTCATGTTTAAAACATATATATTTCAATTTCTAAATCCTTCAAAAATTAGGTTTTTATTTTGATCAAAGATATTGCATTTGTTTTTCTCGAAATCAATTTTAAATTCTTTATCACATAATTGACTTAATAAGTTATGTCTCAACTTTTCTATCGATAAATCATTAGTAATTATAGGAGAATTAGAAATAGCGATATTGTTGACTTCTCTAATGCCGATGACAAATCCTTTTGAATTACCTCTGAATGTCACAGTGCCACCATCGATATATGTTATTTTTGATAGCATATGAGCATTTCCAGCCATGTGCTTGGAGCAACCACTATCGATTACCCACTTCTCTTTACTTTTTATTTTAATTTTGGGTACCTGCAAAATAAGAAAATTTTAATTGGTACCCACATTCTTTGTTAAGGGTCCCACGTGTTAGTGGAAGAAGGTAGCCATATCCATGAGGGTTTGGTTTCTTTAGAAATGTAATTATTGTGATATACAACTTTCTTTCAATACCCATCAATATACTTTTGTCTAATTAGTTTATTATTTGTTTTAGGAATCCATATTTGTGTATGAATTCTTAATCTTAGCTTCTAACTTTGGCTTTTCGAATTTGGTGTGTAATGTGTTATAATTCTTTGACTTTTATTTGCTTTTAAAACCCAATCCATTTCGATTTCCAGATGGTTTAGATATTTTAATCAAATTTTCTAAATTTTGTTTTCCTTTATTGAATTTTGTCACATTATTTGTTATTTATCCAACTTACTTTTAAGGTCACAATTTCAATATTGCTAGAATCTAAACTTGCTTGTACTTCTAGTTTTTCTTTTTCGGGATTAACTTTTATAACTTATAATTTTCTAAATCATGTAATAAGATGTCATTTTAAGATAATAACATTGCATTTTTTTGAGTAATTTCTTATTTTCTTATAAGATTGTTTTTTCATCTTTTAATAATCCAATTCTAATTCTGCTCTAGTTAACTTTCTTACATATTCCTTATTTAATTTTTTTGATTCTCTATACTTATTGTAACATCCCACCTTTTGAGGCCCAAAACTAACCGATACTGATGCTACAGTCATCTGTAGTTGTTATTTCTTGGCGACCAAATGCGGCATAGTTAATATTGACACACAAGAATATGAAAAAAAAACTTCCAATAAACAGAATTTCTCATTTCTTGCAAATTACAATTTAAGATTTAATTACATAATCCCAGACGTTAACCACGTTCAGATCACATATACATGGACAAAATACGATAAGAGCGACATATGAAGATGTCCTCTTATGATGATCAGAGAACTAATAAATATGAACTTTACAATTCTTAGTACATCACAGCGGAATACATAAAATAGCACCTATATAGCTAATGCTGCCTCCTGCATGTCTCCGGAAGCTTAATCGTCCAAAACCTGAAAGTCTCCCACTTTCAAACTACTCAAGTTAATTTTGAGTACCCGAGAATTTGTGGAGAAACACAAACTTTGAGTCAGACAATAAGTTTGGTATGAATAATCCCCTATCATCTCTTACCATAAATAGATATCTACTGAGACCACACCGCTTAACGGAACGGATTGTCCCCTCACTAGTATCCAAAGCAAAACATGCAAATCATATGCTCCTGCACCCAAAATGATTAGTCTTAACATAATATGAAATAAAGCCATAAATCATATATATTGGATATCTCATCCACCCATTTATTAGATTTCCCATCTATCCTCTCTAAAATCTTTAAAATGACTATCCGTCCCAAATCCATTTAAAATAAATATAGATTATCCATCGTACATTGTTTTATAAAAGTTGGTATGGGCTATCCACCGCACACTCCATAGTTTTCCTAAGATGACTATGAACCCGTGGATGCCAAATCCTGAGGCTAACCACCTCTGGCAAAACATTCTTTGCTTTAGAAATTTGATGTGGGGTATCCGCTGCACATTCCATGGTTTTCCTAGATTAACCAAGAACCCAACACTTGGCCAATTAAAATATCATATCCTCATGATTATTTTTAAAAATTCATGATCCCCATGATTACTTATTTTCCTTAGGTAAACCACCTGTTTAACCTATTCCCATTGGTAGCCCCAATTAGGTTAAATTAAATAAGAACACATTGATAGCCCAGTGTATATTTTCAAAAACATATTTATGTTTGTAACCCCAAACTATGTATCGAAAACATTAAACCCACCGCGGTTTTCCTAAGGTTTACTAATATCCAATTTATATAAGGATCCCCCTCACATTATCAAACAAAGATAAGTATTTTATGCTATAACCCTTCGAAGTAATCCCTTCAAATTAGCAAAATTTTACTTAAGAAAAAATGGATTAAAACAGTCCTTTAAACCCCTTCGAATGAAGCCCCATTCGAAAGCAAATAAATATTAGCCTTTTTAAAGCATTGCAAATCATACCTTTAAACCATGTCGGAAGGTTTTATTCGACCTAGTCGAAAGGATTCACCTTTCGACTTTGTCGAAAGCCTGGGGTATTGTGATATCCCGGGTTTTTGAGCAATATAATTTAATAATCTGTATTGATAATTCAATTAAATTGATAATTTTCCTTTATAATTTTAGTTTAAATTGGTAATTTAATCTTTAAAGAATAATCAATATTTAATCTGGCAATATTAATTCATATCTTTTCCAATAATTCAAAATGAAAAAATTTTATTTTTGAAAGCTAAATAAATTTTATTCAGTATATAATATATATATTTGATATATATTGTGAATAGGATATCTTTTGTTTTAACTAAAAGATGAATTTTTCAAATTGTACTATATATGTAAGTATATGTTATAATTTGAAATTGTTTTGAATTTAATTTAATCTATTGAAAAAATTTTATATGTATATATTGTGATTTGAAGCTTTGTTTTAAAATTAATATTTTTCAAAAGTTACTTTAAGATTTATTCAATTGTTTTCAAAATATAAGATAGTTATTTATTTTAAAAATATGATAGTTTAAATAAAGTTTTTGTTTTCTTTAAAGTGCTTAGCATAAAATAGTTATAAATATATATAGTTTTAAATAAGCCTTCTTTTTAATATCTCTTTAATTTAAATGGTTTATATATATAAACATAAATAAATTTAGTACTAATTCACATTTACATAAATACATAAATGTCAATACATATTCATATTACATAAATACCTTTAAGACAAGGATTTAAACATAATTAGGCATTGATTTTAACACTTGTAAACATTTTTATACATATGTAAATTTATTGAATAGGTGTAAACTTGATAATAAATCTAAGGACAAGTGGCAGCATTGTTTTCATTTGAAAATATATGCAAATATATTCATTAAACTGATTTGAGAAACTAGACTAATTGATTTTCAGTTCAAAATCTTTTCCTGCCTAAACTCTTCTCTTTTCTTAACTAAAACCTGGAAAACAAAATCTAAACTTGAAACCAAAATCAAAAAGGATTTCAAACCTGGAATTCAAATCTGCAAACAAATAGAAGATCAAACAACTATTTTCAAATCTTCAACAAGCTTGCAATTCAAAGTAGCAGTTTCAAATGCCACTTCAACCTGCAACTAAAATGAAGATCAATTTGAGATTCAACTCTGCTGCAATTCAAAGGGAAGTACAACAGTAGTTTCAACTTTTAAAACATCATATTGCAAGCATGCAAAGTATCACAACAAATTCAAATGCAACAGTAAAGCAAATTCAAAATTTTAAAAAGCCTGGAAACAAAAACTGTCCTCTGTTTAAGGTGAGTAAATATTTCTTTTAAAAACAGCTTTTTTTTTAAATCTGTGATTTGGCCTTAATGACTGTGATGAATCTTTATAAATATGATTGCATGTGTTTATATGTGTAGGTGCATATATATATATATATGTATGTATATGAATTGCCTGTTCTCTGTTTATAACCTGTGAGTAAACTTAAATCCTGAAATTTTGTTTAAACTAATGTTGAGTGTTGTCTTGTGAAATGTTATATTGTTTGTTATAATTTATGTATGCGTGCTCTAAAACATGTTAATATGAAGTAGATGAACATGCATGTCTGTTTACCAGTAGATATATCTCTGTACATATCTCTGTTTAAAATTCAGAGACAATATTTTGAAGGAAAATCTTGTTCTTATTATTCATTCTTTTAGAACTTCAGCTTTTCAAACAAAATGTTGTTGTTTAGGTATAATCTTGAATTTAAAAGTAAGTTAAAACAATTTAAATTTTAGAACTGTCTGGAATCAAGAAATAGCAGTGAAATGTATAAGTATGTTTAAATTCAAGTCTTTCAATTCAATGATTCAATTATATAATTTGATTCAACTCAGAAAAATAAGATTTTTAAAACGAATATGGTGATTTTTCATTTAGTAAATTAAGAGCAGTTTGGAGTGGAACTTGAAATGGGTTTTCACCATTTTTTGGTGATCGAGAGACATTGGGATCGCGGGGTTTTGGTCGAAGCTTGGTTGATGGCCAGGGATGTCGAGAAAAATGTCAGATGATTTTATCATCCATCGTGGCGTTGGGGATTCGATGATCTAGGGTTTAACATCTGTATGGGGACGTGGTGAGGAACTTGACGACTGGATCGTCTACGGTGGATCGAGCTTCATCGGAGCATCGGGAATGGATGCGTGGAAGTCTTGCGATGTTGTAACCGGAGTTTCAGGAGGATCGATGGTCGGAGGCGCGATGGCGAGGCGTTTCTTCCAGGCGATGTCGAATATCTGTTTCGAGTTGAACTCTCGAATTCGATTTAGGCTAGATAAGTTTGGTTGTATGATCGTAGATGGATGTCGAGTTGATTTACGACTTGTCAAAGGTCGGAGGGATGATCGGAGGTCGATCAGTTGGTCGTGCACGTGCACGTGTGCACGTTTGGGCATCTGGTTTTGTTTACAGTGGAGAAGAAGGAGATGTCTCGGGACAGTCTCGTGATATTTGTAGTTTTTCTCGAAGCAGACGCGTAGGGAAAAGACTCAAAGACGACTCGGGGTTTTAGAGGGGTTGACTCGGGTTTGATCTGGGTTTTAACTGATATCTTGATTTTAAAAATGTTTTCAAGTTAAAAGTGATGTTCAAAGTAATTACAAAGGAATGTTAAATTAGATTTGAATTTTATTTAAATAAATAAATTTAAAGATATGAAATTTGGAATTTCCAAAGTTAAATTATTGTTTTATTTAATTTATTTAAGCATGTTTGAATGGATATTCAAGATTTTTTTTAAGTAAAAAAAAAATTATGGGTTTAAATTGTTTTGTTTAAAGGTAAAATTTTATTCAAATATAAAATTATTTCTAAATGTTTAAATGGAGTTTAATGATAGAAATTAATATGTAATTTAAATGAAAAGTTTATCTTTAAAGAGTGAATTTTATTAAGGATAATTAATAAATAAATTGAATTAAAGCTTAATTACTATTTGTAATTAAGAATAATTACTTAATGAAGTAATTAGTGAAAATGAATGTAATTAAGAAATAAATTAATTTAAGATTAAGTGATGATTAATTAAGTAATTAATTAATGTAATTAATTTTAGGTTAATTAATTAGTCTAATTAATTAAAGATAATCACTTGTGATTAATTTAGTATAATTACTTAGTGAAGTAATAAATGGGTAGTTACTGAATGTAATTAAATTAAGAAGAATTACTTATAGAAGTAATTAAATGTAATTGATTAAGGTAAATCACTTGATGTTATTAATTAAAAGATTAATTAATATAATTGATTTGAAGTTAATTAATTAAAGAGTAATTAATTAATTAAAGGATTAAGGTTAATTAATAATGTGATTAATTACTAGTTAAGGTAATTAATTAAAAGAGAGTAATTAATTAGGGATCATTAATTAAATAAATGATGTAATTAAGGGTTGATAAATTAAGATTAATTAATCAATAATAAGTGATTAAAGAATAATTAATTAAGAAGTTAATTATTTTAGATAAGTAATTACAAATTGTTAATTACTATTTATGATTAATGAGATAATTAATTACAAGTTAATTATTTAATCTAATTAAAAGGTTAATAAATTAATAAGGATTATTTAATTAATGAATTAATCAAGTTTGATTAATAAAAGTAATTAATTTAAGTATGATTAATTAATTGTAATTAATTGAAGATTAATATAATTAATTATAGTTAATTAATTAATAAAGGATCATTAATTATTGTAATTAAATGATAGTAATTAAAGGTTAATTACTGTATATGGTTAAGGATAATTACTTGAATGTAATTAAAGTATAATTAATCAAAGGAGATTAATTAAGGAAGATCATTTAGATGTTTAATTAATTAATTTGTAATTAATTAATGATAATAAGCAGGATTAAGATAATCCAAGTAATTAAAGGATAGTAATTAATTTAATTAAAGGTTAATTAAATTGATTAGAGTTAATCAATTCTGTTTAGATAATTGATTAATACTGGATGTTTGATATTGGGTGATTGGTTGATATTGGATGATTTGAATATCTCTGATATATATATGATATATGCTGCTTTGTGAGATGAATGTTGATATGAATTATCAATTGTGATGATATGATTTATCTATCTGTTTATATCATCCTGAATAAGTTTAAATGTTTAAACCTTTAAACAACTTGGCCTTAAAAGATACGTTTTGGATTTCGATGAGACCGGGATCGGGTTTCCGTATACCGGTATTCCAGGTCTGGAGACCCGAATACCACATCGATCCAAATTAACGATAGGTCGTGAATCTCAAGTGAAGATGAAGATTCAGAGTGCAAGGGTTATTGTCGTTAACTCTGAGGGTGATTCCAAAACGAGTGTAACGAGATAATGCCTTCGGTTTCGTTCGAACCCGGAACGAACTTATATGGATTGAATGCTTTCAGCACATCGTCAGGCGGACGATGAGCATTCTAAGTGATATGTTCTGATTAAAGGTAATCGTAACCTCAAGCCTCATCAACCAGGAATGGCTAAAACAGGGGAGGTGCAGCAAGGTTTCGTGGGTAGCACCCACTGAGAGCAAGATAGATCCCTGTCTAGATGTCCCTTTTCTTTTATTCGGCTTAGTGTGTGGTTGGTCGCGCCAACTACGGGATTATCTTGTTCGGGATTATCCAGTAAGGGATGGTTCCGGCTTTGTGTTGCAGGGGAGCGGGCGTACTCCTCGGTACGGTGATCTAGGCCACGTACTGTGACGGGCGGTACCCCAGTAGCCCTGCCATTGTATGGAATCCAAACTCGAATAAGTGCCGTACGTATTAGTCGTGCCCAACTATGTTGGAATGTGAGATGTAAGCATTTCAGCTATTTCTGTATTTTACTTGAAAACCCTAGACCCTATTATAATACAATCGGATTTCCTATCAAATGTTTTAGTTAGCGTAAGGTAAAAACTTACCCATGTTTATTTGTGGGGAGTCTTACGTGATACTTTTGTTTTCAAAGGTTTTCAAAGTTAAGCAATCTAACCGTTTACTCACACCAGACCCATGTCTGACCCAAGTGTTTATTTTCTGTTTTATTAAACTCTTGGGTACTCAATATTGTATTGAGTAGTCGAGGGATTCATGTTAGCTTTGACGAATTCTGGAGGAGATTTGGAGCAGGAGGCTTCACCGTGTAGATATATGATGATTCCGCTGTGTATATGTTGTGTCTGTTTCTGTGATACTTGAGTTGTATGAATTAGACAGATGTTTATAACTGTCTAATATGTGTTGTATAAGTTGTGTAACTCCGATGTATATGATACTATGTAATATTCTATATGATATATTATATTTCATTCGTTTCCGCTGTGAGATTCTTTTGTGTTGTTGTTTATTCTTTTCTATCCTTTCTTCTTCTATCCCTTTCTTTCTTAATTAACGATACGTCTTTCTGGGCATAGAAAGTCGGGTCGTTACAGGTATCCCCCTTATAAAACCATTTATAAACCTTTCGAAAGCAATGAAACTCAAAACCTTTCGAAATCTTTGAAGGTGACCCCTTCAAAAACTTTTAAAAAGCCTTCAAGTAGATCAGAAGAATATTGCAGTCTAAAGCACTTCTTCGAAACCAAAAACCTTTCGAAACCATTCGAAAACAAAACCTTTCGAAATCAAACATTTCAAAATTAGACCTTTCAAAATTGAAACCTTTCGAAAATAATGAAGTGTTAGTGTTGGAACCAACCCTTCGAAATCAATGGAGAGAGGTGACAAGTTTTATAAAACAAAAGATAACCTTTGACTCCATCTGGGTCGAAAGGTTTGGAAGCGGCAACTATGCTTTCGACCTTGTCGAAAGCTATACCTATTAACTTTGCCGAAAGGTTTCATTTAAAACAAGAAAGCAAACCAATCGAAACCCATTTCTTTTTGTGATAATGTCGAAAACTCTTTGTCGAAAGCTAGCAGGTGTATTTTCTTTAAAACCAAAACAAGGTTTCATCTCCTTCGAAAGCCTTTCGTCCCTAAACCTTTTTTGCCCTTTCAATTCACTACGTACCAGTCGCCTGATACCATGTGCATTGATTTTTGACCTAGTCGAAAGGCTTGATACCTTTCGACCTTGTCGGAAGGTTTGGAATGGAGGTGGAAGCTCTTGCGAAAGAGTTAAAATAGTGAAAATTGTACTTTAAAACAGTTCTTTTGTACCTCACCCGCCTTGTTTGTCTAAATCTAATTGGTTGCCAGAATTTTACATTCAAAATTGCTGCCGACTTTCCTTATTTGGAAATTTAAATAAATTTGAAAAAGCCCCTTTCTCCTTTATAATGATATAAAACATTTAAGTCTCATTCTTTAATTATTTTATATAACTATCAAAACACGATAGAAAAATCTGCAAAAAATTCCAAAGAATCAATTAATATGTTTTCTTCAACATATTAAAATTTCAAAGCATATGAAGATCAAAACAACTCGGAATTTAAACAAAACCGAATAAAACGTGTTAATTAGCACATTAACATTTAAAAACACCTATGTCTTATCCAAACAAAGGTTTAAACGATTATATCTTCATCAAAACATACACCTGGATCGAATATAGCCCATAGTTGAACCAAACATAGAAAATGAGATGATAAACATGATTATTCACCTTGATTAGTTGATTGGAGAATGAGATAATTTCCTAGCTTTAATTCCTTAGCTTTTTCTTCAATTTATGCTCTTCTCTAACTCTTTAATGGCCGACCGAATTATAGGTGACAAGTTATGAATGAGAAAGTGAGAATTTATTAAGGTGGAGGAAGAGATTTATACTAAGAAATGTAGCCCCATTTCCAAGTTTACCCCTTAGGAAAATTCCTCCTTCTAAATTTAGTTAAGTCTTATTTTAGTTCATTCATTAAGACACGGCCATTGGATTTATTAATCTCATCTCCCTAATTATTCATAATATTCCATATAATTTATCCAATTAAATATCCTGAATAATGTTAATTAAAATTCAGGGGCATTACAGACTCCCCCTCTTAAAGAATTTCGTCCCCGAAATTTCAGTAAGGACAAAACAAGCATATAGCTCATGCAAGCAAAGCTAATATAACCTAGCAGCCAAATTCTATATAAACCCTATATAGAGCTTACCATCTAAAACAGCCCAGGAAAAGTAGCCCTAATCATGTCTTCTGTCTCCCAAGTAGTCCTTCACGTTGTCGCTCCACTAAACTTTCACCAACCTGACTATCTTGTTCCTTAGCCTCTTCTCATCTTTTTCCACAACCCGAACGGTTTGCCTCACCAAAGTCATATCCGGTTCCACCACTAAGTCCTCCACTGTCGTCGGAGCGATAGTAGTTTCTAGATCTTGAACACACTTCCTAATATGAGAAACATGAAACACATTGTGGATCCCGGCCAAACTGCTTGGTAAATCTACTTGGTATGCAAGTCTCCCAATCCTCTCTGATATAGGAAATGGTCTAACATATCTCCGTGCTAGCTTCCCGATCTTCCCAAACCGAACCACACCTTTCATCGGCTATACCTTGATGAAAACTCTATCTCCAACTGAGAACTCTAGATCCTTACGCCTCTTATCTGCATAACTCTTCTGTCTAGACTGAACTTCCTTCATTCTTTCCCGTATCAACTCAATATTTTCCATCCGAACTCCTTACTGAGTAAATAACTTGGTTACAGCTATTAGGGTGTTTCAATGATATTTCCCCCTCTTGGAAAAATATCCTAGCATCATATCTATCTAACCAAT
Source organism: Allium fistulosum (assembly GCA_030737815.1). Lineage (NCBI taxonomy): Eukaryota > Viridiplantae > Streptophyta > Magnoliopsida > Asparagales > Amaryllidaceae > Allium > Allium fistulosum. The sequence goes on along the minus strand of CM060902.1, from coordinate 787,523,257 downwards.
CCATACCCAATATGATCCCGAAACCTACGAAATCAAAAACATATAAACTGCATGCAAACATATGACCTAACAAATCAAGTTCTACCTAGTCATATCTCATTCCCAGAGTTACATACCCTTCTATAAGATTTGCAACCCTTAAAGGAGTAATAAGGTATAAAGGTTAAAGACATAAGCAATCTACCAAACATTAAGATATAAATGAGTGCGATGCACCAGTATCAAATAGTATCCTAACTGGAGTACTATGAATCATAAGCATACCTTCCATCACATCTTTTCCTTTCTCAACATTCGTTGGTCTAGAGGACGATGGTTCCAACGCAAAGACCTTTCCCTTTCCAGCTTTAGCAGCCTCGGGACACTTGTCCTTGTAATGCCCCATTTGGCCACAGTTGTAGCACTTCACATTCGGCCTCACTGCAACTGCTCTTCCATCACCCGAGCGATACTCATTAGCATAGTGCCCCTTCTTATCACACTTGTAACAAACAATATCGGCTTGCTCTTCTTAGCTGCTACCCCTAACTAGGCACCTTTCTTCTTGAAGAACTTCCGCTTCTTACCCTGAAAATTCTGAACCTCAGCTGGTTTCCCTTTTCCAAAAGTAGAAAGCACTCTTCATTCCGAATAGCCATCTCGACAACAATATGACACGGATCCCGGAGGTTTAGCATGGTTGCTCTGGCGATCTCAGGATTCAACCCCCTGATAAACTTATCATTCCTCCGAATGACAGTATCCACAGTTGCATATCTATAACAGGACAGCTCATCAAACTCCGTAGCATACTCAATCATCGATTTGTCGCCCTGGACTAAATCTACAAACTTCCTAAGCAATGCTGACTTGGCAACCTATAGTAGAAATCTTTCTTTGAACCTCCTTCGAAATTCAACCCAAGTTAGGTCTTCCTTCGGCTCTCCTACAGTAACTCAATTCCACCAAAACAATGCAGCTCCCTACAATTGCCTTGAAGCAAGTCTCCTCTTCTGCATATCCATCAAATCGAGATCTGCAAATATCCTTTCATAATGCAATAGCCAGTTCTCCACTCCTACTACATCCTCGGTTCCCAGAAAAGGCTTCCCTCTAAGACTAGCGTAATCCTTTCTCAGATTGGCATAATTATAGCCAACTGGAGCCACCGGATTATCTCCTCTAGCATTCCCTACAGCCAATCCCGTAGTTGCTCCATCTTGCATCATATTAATGAAGAACTAATACATTATCCCCATACCAACCGGCGAGATCTCAGCACCAACATTAGCATTTGCATCTGGGTTTGCATTTGCCTGTCGACCCTGGTTGCTCCTAGTATTGGGTCAAACATTTCCACTTTTTTGCGGTGCGTCTCCCACCTTGATTCACTCTTCCATTTCCTGCCTCCATATCTTACTTCCCTACTACCTGAAATCCAATCTTGGTAAGATACAGAAGAACGATCTAAGAGAGTGGGGAATACATACTTAGGTATTTATAGCAAAGTACACATACGTTACTATAACGCTTATCCAAGCCCAACCATATTTTAGATTCATTAGATTATGCTTTAAAAATATTTTAAGGTTTAAATTCCTTTTAAGTACATAAACCATGCTCCGATACCAACTTGTAACATCCCGCCTTCTGAAGCCCAAAACTAACCGCTACTAATGCTGCAGCCATCTGTAGTTGTTATTTCTTGGCGACCGAATGCGGCATAGTTAATATTGATACACAGGAACACAAGAATATAAAAAATTTTAAACTTCCAATAAACAGAATTTCTCATTTCTTGCAAATTACAATTTAAGATTTACATAATCCCAGACGTTAACCACGTTCAGATCACATATACATGTACAAAATACGATAAGAACGACATATGAAGATGTCCCTTTATGATGATCAGAGAACTAATAAATATGAACTTTACAGTTCTTTGTACATCACAGCGAAATACACAAAATAGCTCCTATATAGCTATCACTGCCTCATGCACGTCTCCGGAAGCTTAATCGTCCAAAAAACTGAAAGTCTCCCACTCTCAGACTACTCAAATTATTTTGAATACCCGAGAGTTTGTGGAGAAACACAAACGTCGAGTCAGATAATAAATCTGGTATGAATAATCCCATATCATCTCTTATCATAAATAGATATCTAGTGAGACCACGCCTCTTAGCGGAACGGGGTGTCCCCTCACTTGTATCCAAAGCACAACATGCAAATCATTTAATATGCTCCTGCACCTAAAATGATTAGTCTTAACATAATATGAAATAAAGCCATAAATCATATATATTGGATATCCCATCCACTCGTTTATTAGATTTCCCACCTAAAACCAATTTATTAGAGTTCCCCTCTAAAATCTTTAAAATGACTATCCGTCATAATTTAATAGGACTATCCATCCCAAATCCATTTAAAATAAATGCAGATTATCCATCGTACATTGTTTTATAAAAGTTGGTATGGGCTATCCACCGCACACTCCATAGTTTTCCTAGGATGACTATAAACACTTGGGTGCGAAATCCCGAGGCTAACCACCTCTTTTAAAACATTCTTTACTTTAGAAATTTGATGTGGGCTATCCACCGTACATTCCATGGTTTTCCTAGGTTAACCATGAACCCAACACTTGGCCAATTAAAATATCATGATCCCCATGATTATTTATAAAAATTCATGATCCCCGTTATTACTTATTTTCCCTAGGTATACCACCTGTTTAACCTATTCCCATTGGTAGCCCCTGTTAGGTTAAATTAAATAAAAACACATTGATAGCCCCAATGTATATTTTCGAAAGCATATTTCTATTTGCAACCCCAAACTATGTATCGAAAACATTAAACCCACCCCGGTGTCCCCAAGGTTTACTAACATCCAATTTATATAAGGATCCACCTTACATTATCAAACAAAGATAAGTATTTTATGTTATAACCCTTTGAAGTAACCCCTTCAAATTAGCGAAATTTTACTTAAGGAAAAATGGCTTAAAACAGCCCTTTAAACCCCTTCGAATGAAGCCCCATTCGAAAGCAAATAAACATTAGCCTTTTTAAAGCATTGCAAATCATACCTTTCGACCTTGTCGAAAGATCCTACCTTTCGACCATGTCGAAAGGATTCTTTTCAACCTAGTCGAAAGCCTGAGGTATCCCTCCTTATAAAACCATTTATAAACCTTTCGAAAGCAATGAAACCCAAAACCATTCGAAATAATTGAAGGTAAACCCTTCAAAACCCTTTAAAAAGCCTTCAAGTAGATCATAAGAATATTAGAGTCGAAAGCACTGCTTCGAAATCTAAAACCTTTCGAAACGATTCGAAAGCAAACCTTTCGAAATCGAAACCTTTCGAAAATAATGAAGTGTTAGTGTTGGAAACAACCCTTCGAGATCAATGGAGAGAAACGGCAAGTTTTATAAAACAAAAGATAACCTTTGGCTCCATCTGGGTTGAAAGGTTTGGAAGCGGCAACTATGCTTTCGACCTTGTCGAAAGCTATACCTTTCGACTTTGTCAAAAGGTTTCATTTAAAAAAAGAAAGCAAACCAATCGAAACCCTTTTCTTTTAAACCATTTGACAATGTCGAAAACTAGCATGTGTATTTTCTTTAAAACCAACACAAGGTTTCATCTCCTTCGAAAGCCTTTCATCCCTAAACCTTTCGACCCCTTTCAATTCACTACGTACCAGTCGCCTGATACCATGTGCATTGATTTTGACCTAGTCGAAAGGTTTGATACCTTTCGTCCTTGTCGGATGGTTTGGAATGGAGGCGGAAGCTCTTGCCGAAAGAGTTGAAATAGTGAAAATTGTACTTTAAAACAGTTCCTTTGTACCCCACCTGCCTTGTTTGTCTAAATCTGATTGGTTACCAGAATTTTATATTCAAAATTGCTGCCGACTTTCCTTATTTGGAAATTTAAATAAATTTGAAAAAGCCCATTTCTCCTTTATATATAAAACATTTAATTCTCATTCCTTAAACAATTTTATATAACTATTAAAACACCACAGAAAAATCTAGAAAAATTCTAGAAAATCAATTAATATGTTTTCTTCAATATAGTAAAATTTCAAAGCATATGAAGATCAAAACAACTTGAAATTTAACCAAAACCGAATAAAACGTGTTAATTAGCCCATTAACATTTAAAACACCTATGCCTTATCCAAACAAAGGTTTAAACGATTATATCTTCACCAAAACATACACCTGGATCGGATATAGCCCATAGTCGAACTAAACATAGAAAATGAGATGATAAACATGATTATTCACCTTGATTAGTTGATTGGAGAATGAGATAATTTCCTAATTTTAATTCTTTAGCTTATTCTTCAATTTATGCTCCTCTCTAAGCTCTTTAATGGCCGACCGAAATAAAGGTGACGAGTTATGAATGAGAAAGTGAGAATTTATTAAGGTGGAGGAAGAGATTTATACCAAGAAATGTAGCCTCATTTCCAAGTTTACCCCTTAGGAAAATTCCTCCTTCTAAATTGAGTCAAGTCTTATTTTAGTTCATTCATTAAGACACGGCCATTGGATTTATTAATCTCATCTTCCTAATTATTCACATTATTATATTTAATTTATCCAATTAAATATCCCAAATAATGTTAATTAAAGTTCAGGGGCATTACACTTATCATCTAATTCAATGCTAATTTCCATTAGTTCTTCATAAGTAAGTTCAGGGCGTACCTCATCAGTGTTAGCCACAAAACACACATTTGCTTACTCATTAGTTGAAGAAGATGAATCTGAATCGTCCCATGTTACTTGAAAAGCTCTTTTCTTTTTCTTAAATTTCTCAACCTTGCTTTTCCATTTATCATTATTGAGCTGTGGACAATCCTTCTTCGTATGGCCAAATTTGTCACACTTATAGCATTCAATTGATGTTTGATTTGAGGAGTCTGGTTTGCATTGAAATCTGATCATATTCTTGAACTTCTTGAATTTATCGTAGTTCTTTGTAATAAAAAAATCTCATCTTCGTCTAAGTCTAAATCTTCGTTACTTGCTTGGAATGCTACGTTTTTCTTTTCATGATTTTGATCCATTCTAGCTTGCAAGTTAGCTTCATATGACATCAGATTTCCTATTAGCCCATTGACTTTGAGTTGAGAAAGATCATTAGCTTCTTCGATGACTCAAACTTTTATTTCCCATTTATTTGTCAAAGAGTTTAAAATTCGTGAGACTAAATTAAAATCTATGAATTTGACTCTAAGTGCCATGAGATTGTGTTGGATGTGTTTGAAATCTAGCACACATATTAATAATTGATTCATTTTCTTTCATGTTGAAAGATGAAAATTGGTTTTATAAAATTGAGATTTTAGCTTGCTTGAGTTTAGTTGTGCCTTCATGTGTGAATTGTAAAGTTCGCCATATATCATATGCAGTGGTGCAAAGCATGGCACGTGAAAACTCATTTTTGTCAAGTGAGCAAAACAATACATTCATAACTTTGGCATTGTTAGATGTCGCTGCTTTTTATGCATCGGTCTAAGTGCTAATGTCGATGCTAGGTGCTTCATATTTGTTTTGAGTTGCCAGCCATATTTCTAACCCATTTCCTTCTATAAAAATTCTCATACGAGTTGACTAGTAAGCATAGTTAGAACCAGTAAATAGTGGAGGATGAGCAGTTGATTGATCTTCTTGAAAAGTGCTTGCCATATTAATGATTTTTCAACTACGTGTTACTGTAGATTGAAATGACTACACTCTAATACCAAATTTAAATCTATAGGATCTTTATATAATGAAACTTATATATAAGTGTGAGAGTGTCTATTACTAACTACACTAAGCAGAGAATAATAACTGAATATAAAGAAGGTAAATAATAAAAGTGAGCACACCAGATATTTTATACTGCTTCGGACCTTCCGTCCTACGTCCAGTCCCGAAGCTCCCCTTCGGGACTTCCTTTAACCAAATAACCCTCACTTTGCTCGGAGGAATAGGCTAATACAAAATTATTTCTCAAACAATCTTGTGTTCCAAATAACACGGATTCTGACTAATAGTACAATTCTTCCTATGATCTTCTTTGAGTATGTGAATGTGAATACTTTGAGTTATAGGAAGTGGTTTAACCAAAATGATATTTTGGTTATGATAGATTGAGAATATGTAAGTAAGAGATGTATAAACATGTAAACAGAGAGTAATAAGAAACCAAGAGAATAGTTTTTGTGAATCTCAATCTTTGAAGTATTTATAGGATTAAAAAGATGCAGATAAGGAGTTGTTACTATCAGATAAACTCTATTCGATTTAACGGATGCAACCTTTGAAGAAGAGATGAGATTATTCAATATGAAAAGAAGCAACCATTCACAATATAGAAGTTGCCAAATGACAGATGTCTATGGAAAAACCATAGACATTTATGGCTTTAGGACTAAAATTCCCGAGCCTTCTCATATACGTTTGTGGATTTTCCACTAACGTCTGTGGCCGGCATTTCCAGATTTTAAATGTTTTTCGATGCCACTTTTGTGTATATGAATTCGTGTGTGCATATATATTTAATGGGACCTTATAATGTTTATCTAAGACTCTTAATACACTGGTATAACCTTACTAATCATAGTATGGTCCATAAATCTCTATTCGTCTTCAAGTCCCGATATCTTTGAGCATGATGATCTCTTGTAGTATATACCAGTAATCCTGATAAGATATATAATATAAGTGATTGTATAGCTATTGCCATTGAAACCATAGAATGGAGGTTCTAAAATGTGCCAGGTTCGGTTTGGATATCTTAAAACCCAGACCCGAGCCCGATTATAATAATAAAACCCAAGCCCGACCCGAACCCATAAGGTATTCAAAACCAATACCCAAGCCTGGCCCGCTGGGCTTTTTAAGTCCGCTGAGTAATACCTATATACCTAACTCATAATATTTATATTAAAACCATAATTTAAACTTGCAACTTTTGTAAAATTTATACACAAACAATGTTAACATACAAATTGGGTTGTGATATAGTCAAATTCAAAACAAAAGTATGCAAAAAAATCTACATGCGAACAAACAAAACGGTTAACACACACTCATGTTTTGAACAATCTTGTTTTGATACGATGAAAAACTAATAATCAGATTGGTCCCTAACCGGGTCAGGTTTGATAAAACAATATACCCAACCCTAATAGCAACTGGTTGGGCCTGGGTAATTATAGCAAAACTCGTACTCGCATTAGTAGGGCGGGCTCGAGCCAGGCTCGGGCCGAAACTCATACCATTGACATGCATACTTATTAATGGAAAAGTATGGAAGTTTAAATCATTCATAACTCGTGAAACAAAGTTGCAAAATGTTATAGTGAGAAGAAAGTCGCTATATGAGTACTTTGAAATATCCTGTTTTTGGGGATTTTGTAATTAAATTGAAAGACATCCTCAAGGGTTTCTTTGCATTTTTAATAATTATTATATGTGTAATTATTACTGTAAAAAAATATTAAAGTTTAAAACATTTTAGAACTGGTCAAACAAAGTGGCTAAAATTGGAGTAAAATTGTGTTTATAAATACACTTTGTAAATATACCTTGTTTTCTGGAATTTTTATAAATAGATTAAAAGATATCCTTAGGGGTTTCTTTCCATGGTTTTTGACTACCTTAAGGGTAGTACTTACTGTAAAAAAATTCAAATCTTAAATTATTTGTTTGAGTGGTTAAAACTGGCGACAAAGTTCATACATTTCTATGTTGTTCTTTAGTGAGGACTTTTAACAGCATTTAAAAATGTCGTAGTAAGTTGCTTATGGTTTTAAATGTTTAAAAATGAAATTTAAATTTGGTATTTTTCCAAATATATTTAGGTATGTTTTCTAACATATTTTGCAATATTTTAAAGTTGGTCTGAAGGTAGATATACCTTCAATATTTATTTATGAATTTTGGAAGTAAAGGGATTTTAAATTATAAAACATTGTTTTTAATTTTTTCTTCAAATTATAAATTAGTTATTTTCAAGTAATATTTTACATATATATTTAAAACATATTTATAAGTATTTTAAAGTGTGTGTGTATAAATTTTGAAAAAGGAAATTAACTATGTTTAACACTAAAAGCCAACGAAGTAGGCTTAACTATTTATGAGTGTTAAGGTTGATATTCGATTAGAAATATAAGCAATAGTGATCTAACCTACCGGCTTCCCATTTGATTGAGAAATGGTTAAGTCGGGAATGTCAAAAACGTGTTAATCATTTTGATTTCTTACTCGTTTATGAAAATCATTAATATTATGCTTAACACTAAAAGCTGATGAGGTAGACTTATCAATCTGTCAAAGTCAAGAATGAATTGTCTAGGCAAGGCTTTGATATACAACCAATGCTCTAATTTACTTGGCTTCACTCTTTAATGAGGGATTGTATAAGTTAGAATGTTGGAAACGTGTTGAGTGTATGAACTAGGATTTCTATAAGCGATCGTTTTTAAATGGGTAGTTGACTTATCAAATACCGGACTTAACCAAATATTAACTTAGATCTTTAAAAGAATGTTTTATAGACAAGAATAAGTGAAATGGTTTTGGGTTTGCTGTGGAAATGCATTAATAACATTCGTCTTTAATCCTTTTTTATTATACTTATGAATGTAAATAGGTCTTTAAAAGAATGTTCTAAAGATAAACATAAGAGAAATGGTTTTGGGTTTGTTGTGAAAAGGTTGTTACTAACATTTGTCTTTAATACTTTTTGATTATAATTATGAATTTAAATAGATTTTTAAAAGATGTTTTAAAGATAAGCATAAGTGAAATGATTTTGGGTTTGTAGTGATAATGTTTAAGTACCATTGTCTTAAACCTTTTGAATAGATTGGTAAAGGTACGTAGATCCTTAAAATGGATATTTTGAAGGAAATTATAAATATGGAATCTTTTGGAAAAAGATAGAAAAAGTAAAGGTTAAAAATAAGAAATCTTGTTAATGATTTGTTAATATACTTATACCATTAGAGATAAGTATATGAATACTTTTTGAAGTATTGAAAGAGTACAAATGGATAGTGGGGTTGATAGATGAAGTTTATTAGATAAAAGAAGTTTCACTAATAAAAGATGTTTTAATCAATAAAAGATCAATTAAACAAAAAGGGAATTAGAAATCACTTATGTAACTTAATCGTGCTTTGTGTGACTTGATTGTGCTTTATGTGTTTACTCATTTATGGAAAGTATTTAGTCATGTACTTAACAATAAAAGTTCGAAAACGTTATAAGTATATGAGACTCGGTTTCCATATCCGATCATTCTCGTTATGTTTTAAAACGATGAAATTCGTCGATTCAGTCTTAAAGAGACAAGGATTGGTAAGTGTTTTACTTATTGAAAAACATTTCAAGACTTAGATTCATGTTCTATCTATTGGAAGTGGATCTATTCAAGATGCTGGAATCCATATGTGGTTTCGAGATCTGTTTGAGAAAAGAGAATCCATTTGGGGATTCGTGTTCTGTTCGAGTGATAAAAACTCGTGTGAGATATGTCGAACGTGACCTCAACATAGAAAATGGTAGAAAACAAAGTAGAAGCATAGCTTGGGGTTTTTTAACCCGCAACAAGATATTATCACTCCAATCTAGAGTATGCTTATCGATTAGTAAGCGAGAGTGATGGTATTCGAGATCACGTGTTTTAGAAGTGGACTAGCTATGTTTACCTTATGATATATTCTATCTAGAGATATACGACGCTCAAAGGTAGTTTTTGACCTTTGTGAAGGGGATTGGATTTCGTCTTGACCGAAGGGATCTCCATGGAAAATCCATTTTGCAAACATATCTTATCATTTTTGATTGTACCCTCAATATGTTATGGTGCGATCAATATAAGCATCACGGCTATTTTCTAATTTATATTCTTCACCCTAGAAATTTTCTATTATATCACTGCTTATTAGATGAGTGATCCTTTTGAGTAGTATTATATGTTAATCATATATTTCTTGAGTTTCTCATACCAGACTTATGTCTGAGGCGTGGTTTTTGTTTTCTCTAAATTCCTCGTGTAATCTTTCGAGTAGTCTGAGAAAGGCAGGTTTTCGTTGATGTTCTTTTGGAGCTTGAGAAGATGAGCTGGGTAGTTCACCTACCGTAGTTTCTTATTTCCGCTACATTAATATATTGTAAATATCAACATTTGTGAGGACATACTATTATAACTTTCCAAACTGATGATAATATTTAAAATTGAAACTCTAAAATGCTATGTATCTTAGAGTGACAGTTTGTACTGTCTTTTGATATTATTTTTATTGTTCTGCTATGAGATTCTGATATTATGTTCCTTCTTTCTTCTTCTGTTTCCTTTTCTTTTTATTTTACACTAACAATCTGTCTTTCCGGCACTTGGGTGTTCAACACATTAATACCGTAGATGTATTGGTGTCGACATTTAAGGGTTGAAAATGCGGATCGCTACAGCCAGTATCAGAGCTGAAGGTTAAGCGCAAACCTTGACGTTGGTGGAGTATGACTCGTTAACAGATAAGGTAATGGAATCCTCTTGCATGAGTTGAGTGTATTGTATATATTAGAGTGTATTTGTAATTGTTATAAACTTATACCTTAAAGGTAATTACAACTACAAAATTTAAAGATCTTATATAAGGTAACTTATATAAGTATGAATTGTTAAAGTATAGTTCTATCAATGTGGGGATTAATGATGTTCATTAGTTACCACTCATTAATTAGTTTAGCTGTCCTTGGCCTTTTAATGAGCGTTGCTATCCTTTGGAAGGTGATTCATGCGCTCTACCGGTTTATGAGCATTATTATCATTTATAGATTTATTAGCATAATATTGTTCAGCTAGTATAATAGCATTGTTATAATTTTTTGATTGATTAGCCATGCTCGACCATTTTATGAGCATTGGCTATTATTTGTCGATTGTTGATTTGTGCTTGACTAGTTTATGAGCATTTTTACCTTCTATTGCATAGATTGGATAGATAGTATTTGTAGATATGTTGAACCGAACATCTTACGAATTAAGTTTCATAGTTTGACTATAAGACGTTCAGTGATAATATTGGGTTAGATGTTAACTTTTATAAAAGTTGAATTTAGTAAAAAAAGATGTTTATTTTAATCTAAAGGGAAGATAATGTATTTGGGAATAAACATTTATGAAAAGATTTGATATAAGAAAGTGATTTTATATAAGTATGGTTTATAAAATGTGCTCCACCAGTTTATGAGCATCATTATCATTTGTAGATTTATTAGCATAATATTGCTCAGCCAGTTTAATAGCATTGTCATCATTTTTTGATTGATTTGTCATGCTCGACTAGTTTTGAGCATTGACTATTATTTGTCGATTGTTGATTTGTGCTCGACTAGTTTATAAGCATTATTACCTTCTATTGCACTGGTTGGATAGATGGTATTTGTAGATGCATTGAAATGAACATCTTATGAATTAAATTTCACAGTTTGACTATAAGACGTTCGATGATAATATTGGGTTAGAAGTTAACTTTTATAAAAGTTGAATTTAGTAAAAGATGTTTATTTTAATCTAAAGGGAAGATAAGGTATTTTGAGAATAAACATTTATGAAATTTTTTTATATAAGAAAGCGATTTTACATGAGTATGGTTTATAGAATATGGTTTATAAAGGAAGAGGATTTAAACTGATATTTTGATAACTTAAATCTCGGTGTCTTTGAATTTTTTTTTCAAGATTTTGGAGAAAAAATAACAATAGTATTATTTAAAAGTAAATATTTGGGAAATTGGTTTATAAGGTTGAGACCATGGTACTTAGTAATATCCATGAAGTATGTGATACCATTCTACGATTATTTAATTAAGTCCAAAGGGCACGAATGGATGTACTAAACTCACTCCTGTCACTCGAAAATATTTCCGGTGATGGCAGCAGTATCATCGGCGTTCATTTTTGGGTTTCAAAGTAAGGGATGCTGCAAAGTTGTTTTAGTAAAACATATTTGATTTAATCCTGAAAGTATGATTTGTTATAAAAATGATATATGCGTAATAAAGTGAAGTAAGTTTTTATGAAATGTTTTTTAAATGAAGTTATAAAATGTTGATAAACTTGAAGCTAATTTTTTATGAAATGATTCATAAATGGTTTTAGTATTGAATGACATACTATTTGTTCAAATGAATGTGATATAAAAAGAAATTGGTATAGTTGAGAAATAAATAAAATACATGCATAAGTTGTACATAGATCATTTTATTCGCATGACTTTTCTTGATCCAGTATTCGAGTACATGGTTTTTAGGTGATTTACACCAGTCCGAGTTTGGATTTTTCACTCAATTCTTGATAACAAACACTTGATATAGATTCTTGATATGGTCTCAAGGTTTTCTATCACTCTATATAGCTATGTAAGGAGGATGGAGGTTTCTAACCAAGGAACTTGATCGGAGTCTGCACTAGAAAGATCAAGTGATCTATATTAGTTTGGAAGTGAAATCTACGTGATCGAGTAAGTGATCGGATTTGATATTGCATACGGATGGTCCATGTATATCGTATGGGCTTTAGTATATGCATACGATATTTTGTTAGGTTATGTAGAGTTTAGGTAGTGACTCTTCGATTTGGTATAAGGTAGCATGAATTGTCGACTAAGCAATAACCTGAGGCTGTTGAGCATAAGGTGTGCTTAGTAGATAGTTTATCGTCCTTATGCGATTAGAACATTTTTAAACTTGAGCAAACCGTGGGTTTTGTTTGTTAGTAATTTTAAATACTATTAAATATTATATATGATTGTTTGTTTTTGTAGTCGTGTTGGAATTTCAAGGATGAAATATTCTAAATGGGGGAGAATGTAGTGACCGGAGTTTCAAACACTACATATTTAAATATCTGAATTATTTAAATATTTGAATCTTAGATTAATTGTTATTAAATTGAATTAATAACCTTGTTAATTCCCTTTTAAATCATAATTAATGATGGTAAACTTGTTTTGGAAAAATGTGTACAAAAATAGTTACTTTGAAGAAATAATAATAATGTTACCGAAAATCGTGCTTTGTATGACTTGGTCATGCTTTGTGTGTTTGCACGCTTATGGAAAGTATTCAGTCATGTACTCAACACTAAAAGATTGGAAACATGATAAGTACACCGGACATATTTTCCATATACGATCGTGTTTGCGCCAAAAATGGTCACAAACTCCAAGTATTGTGAAAGCACCAGTGTATGAATACAAATTAGCAATATTCAGACACAAATCTCAGATCTAAGCTAGCAATAAACAGCAATCCAGAAATAAATCACAAGAACACGAGATTTATAGTGGTTCGGCTATCTCCGGCCTACGTCCACTTCAATGATTTTTATCGTTTATTGATGTTCTATGCTGATTACAGATGATTACAGCAGATACAATGAATGAATTCGAGTATAACAGCAATGGAAGGAAGTAGAATTGAATCCGGCAGAGTCTGGACATTGGATCGTGAAAAAGATCCCCTTTTCTGTAGGCTTCAGGGGGCTATTTATAGGCGTAGGAGGCTGAGATCGTGCTCAAACTTCGGGAGACTTCTTCAGGCACGTGAGGGGGCCCACGCGACCAGTTCCACCAAGTTTCGACTCAATCCGTGATCGATACGAAATGATTTCGTATCCATCAAGAAATGATCCAATCGAGCAGAAACTTGGCAGAAACATTCTTTACCTTGTGTGCAAGCTTCTGTGAAAATTTCGTTGCATTTGGATCTATGGTTTAGGAGATATGATCGATGCAAATTTATGATTTTCGTTGGCTGCTAAGTTCGAATCCATGCTTTCGTATCCACCACTTCGAATCGACCTGGACACGTGAGCGCGCAGTGACGTGGCATGAGATTCTTGGATCGCTCCACCTTTTGTGTCGCGTTGAAGGAGTCTTATTCGCATCCAACATCGGAGTCGAATTCGTGTCGACCACTTCGTGATTTGATCGATACGAATTAGGCCCTTTGATATCGAGACGAATAGCATGGCTCCAAACGGACTGTTTACTGAGAAGCACGATGGATACGAACAGCCGAGCGTGTGTAAATCTGATCGATTCGAACCCGATGGATTCGAACTGTGCTCGTGGTGCCATTCTGATGGATACTCGAATAGTCCGACCGAGGTTCGACTCGAACTAGATCGATTCGAACTAGATCGATTCGAAGAATACGGAACCTGATGGATTCGAACACATACGAATCCGATGGGTTCGAACAGAACATCTTCTTGCCCTTTTGATGGATACGAACGTCGTACTTTCTTTAATTTGAATCGATCATATCTCATCCATACGAACTCCAATTAACCTGAAATTTGGAACGTTGGCTTTTATGGCTTTGTTTGACGTGTCTTATTAATTGTAGCCAGATCTGGACTTGGACAAAATTCATTGATATCGACAGTGTTCTTGGTGTCACGGCCTTGCCAAAAGGCGGGATAACATTTGCCCCCCAAACATGCCTTGCGATAGGAAGGTGTGTTTTGTAATGCCATAAGCTGGATGTTCATATCTTGTTGATGACCCGCAAAGAATTTGATAGTTTTTCCTGACCACGAATGACGATCGTTCACGACCGTATGTCATTTGAGGTAATATGGGACAGTTCAAGGCCGAATGTCGTTCGCGGCAAAATGTCATCGTTCGCGATCGAATGTCATACTTGGTGAATTGTGACCGTTCTTGGTCGGGTGCCGTACGAGGCTGAGTGTGATCGTTCGCGATCGGGTGCCGTTCGTGGCGAATTGTGACCGTTCGAGGTCGGGTGCCGTTCGTGGCAAATTGTGACCGTTCGAGGTCGGGTGACGTTCGAGGCGATTTGTGACCGTTCGAGGTCGGGTGCCATTCGTGGCGAATTGAGTGTGCCCGGGGAGGGACTTAGTATCATCAATACCAGGTTTCACGTTCGGGTGAATTCCCGGATTGTTTATTGCAACGGTTTATCGCCATCTCAGAGCATGCCTAGGGACCGTTCGCAATTCCGTACATGTGTAAGTGGCTTAGCCGTTATGAAATTACAAGTAGCATTTTTTCATTGAAAATAAGTCTTTAGCAGAAATGTTAAACAAAATCAAGTTCAAATATTCAAATCAAGATGAAACAAAAGCAAAGCAAGGATGTCAAAGTGTAAACTCCCACAACGATAGGGTTAATAGTCATTCAGAGCATGCCTATAGACCGCTCGTGATCTCGCACATGTGTAAATGACTTACCCGTGTTGGTGAGAGGTTTACGACTTGTTCATCGTTATTTCAATTAATTGATAATCATATGGTGTCCCGGCTCGGGGGCACCCCTAGCTGACGTAGACGGTGGTCGCTCTGGCTCCACCGCTGGAGCTCGCCTCCTCACATACTGAAGTAGCATACCGTTCCTGATGTGTCCTTCCACCTCATCCTTCAAATGTCTACAGTCGTTGGTGTTATGACCATTCAAGTCATGGAATAAGCAATATCTGTCTGATTTCCTTTCGTCAATAGTGGGGTCCCTTCGTATTGGCCTACGGTAGGGGACTTGCTCTCGGGTATCTTGGTAGATTCGCTCCAAACTCTCATTCAGCTCTGAATAAGTGGTGAATCGTGGCTCTCTCCGCAGTCGCTTTGGCCTATCACCATTGTCCTCAGCCTTTCGTTTTCTTTTATCCTGGTCTGAATCCTTTTCAAAAGGCTTCTTGTCTTTAAGTGCATAAACTTCTATTCCCTCTCCTTCTTCTCTTTCAGCATTAGCGTCTTCCAATCGCAAAAACTTTTCTGCCTCGTGATAGAATTCTCCTAGATCCATAGGCGGATCCTTAGTTAATGAATTTTTGAATTCTGTGCCGTCAGCTATTCCGGACACAGCTGCCATCATAACCATGGATGGATCTGGCCGATCCACCGATGCTGTTGCCACATTGAACCGCGTCAGGAAATTCCTCAAAGACTCCCCAGCTTTCTGCTTTAGCGTTGCCAAACTCATCACATTCTTGGGCCTTGAAATGTGAACCCTGAATTGCCTCATAAATTTCTCAATCAAATCGGTCCATGTCCCAATGGAGCCGCTCTCTAGCTGTCTGAACCATAAAGCTGCTATGTCTGTTAAATACAATGGGAAGCACCGGGCCATGACTTCTTGTGATGCCCCCAGCACTTCCATGTGCCTTATATACCTCGTTAGATGGACCGCAGGGTCCGTCCTCCCATCATACCTTTCTACTGTTGGCAGTTTGAATTCTGGTGGGTTTCTAGCCAACCTAATCGCAGGAGAAAAGGGACTCCTGTTCACGTCATCAAGATCTCTGTTTACTAATCCACCTCTCATGGCTCGCCTGACCATCTCTGCCAATCTATCATTCTCTCCAAGTTGTAGTCCTCGTTCACTACCTTCGATCTGGCCCCCGAGTCCGTGTGAGCTTTCGGGTGTCTGCCTCCCTAGCTGAGCGTTCATCCCTCTATTGCCGCCAGGTTGCTCTGATGTCCTTGTATCTCTTCTCGGGTTCGGATCAACATGTCCCAAGTGTATGCCCCCCAGCTCCGGCGCTGCTCCAAATGGTCCTGCTTCATTCTGGATTCTGGTTGTTCCTTGATTTTGCGCTCCAAGTCGTCCAATTTGTTGAAGCAAATTCTGAATCATTTCCTCCTATCTCTTCATCATTGTCTCCATCTCATCCCTGGTGATGAAGGTTGATGCTTGGTTTGCTCATGAGGAAGCCGCTTGACTCCCTTCATGCTGACTTCGTTCTGGTCTCTGCCTCCTACTTGTTTGTCTTGTCATGATTCTTCGGATCTAAATCTCTTAGCCCTCTGATTCAACTTCCAAATGATAGAACTCCTGAATTAGCGCTCTCAGTGAAAGCACTAAAGTATTTGCGCCAAAAATGGTCACAAACCCCAAGTATTGTGAAAGCACCAGTGTATGAATACAAATTAGCAATATTCAGACACAAATCTCAGATCTAAGCTAACAATAAACAGCAATCCAGAAATAAATCACAAGAACACGAGATTTATAGTGGTTCGGCTATCTCCGGCCTACGTCCACTTTAATGATTTTTATCTTTTATTGATGTTCTATGCTGATTACAGATGATTACAGCAGATACAATGAATGAATTCGAGTATAACAGTAAAGGAAGGAAGTAGAATTGAATCCGGCAGAGTCTAGACGTTGGATCGTGAAAAAGATCCCCTTTTCTGTAGGCTTCAGGGGGCTATTTATAGGCGTAGGAGGCTGAGATCGTGCTCAAACTTCGGGAGACTTCTTCAGGAACGTGAGGGGGCCCACGCGACCAGTTCCACCAAGTTTCGACTCAATCCATGATCGATACGAAATGATTTCGTATCCATCAAGAAATGATCCAATCGAGCTGAAACTTGGCAAAAACATTCTTTACCTTGTGTGCAAGCTTCTGTGAAAATTTTGTTGCATTTGGATCTATGGTTTAGGAGATATGATCGATGCAAGTTTATGATTTTCGTTGGCTGCTAAGTTCGAATCCATGCTTTCGTATCCACCACTTCGAATCGACCTGGACACGTGAGCGCGCAGTGACGCGGCACGAGATTCTTGGATCGCTCCACCTTTTGTGCCGCGTTGAAGGAGTCTTATTCGCATCCAACATCGGAGCCGAATTCGTGTCGACCACTTCGTGATTTGATCGATACGAATTAGGCCCTTTGATATCGATACGAATAGCATGGCTCCAAACGGACTGTTTACTGAGAAGCACGATGGATACGAACAGCCGAGCATGTGTAAATCTGATCGATTCGAACCCGATGGATTCGAACTTTGCTCGTGGTGCCATTCTGATGGATACTCGAATAGTCCGACCGAGGTTCGACTCGAACTAGATCGATTCGAACAGACTGGTATCACGTTACTGATCGATTCGAACTAGATCGATTCGAAGTATATGGAACCTGATGGATTCGAACACATACGAATCTGATGGGTTCGAACAGAACATCTTCTTGCCCTTTTGATGGATACGAACGTCGTACTTTCTTTAATTTGAATCGATCATATCTCATCCATACGAACTCCAATTAACCTGAAATTTGGAACGTTGGCTTTTATGGCTTTGCTTGACGTGTCTTATTAATTGTAGCCAGATCTGGACTCGGACAAAATTCATTGATATCGACAGTGTTCTTAGTGTCACGGCCTTGCCAAAAGGTGGGATAACAGATCGTTCTCGTTATTGTTGAGAATAACCAAATTTGTCGATTCAGCCTTGAAGAGACTGGGATCGGTAAGTGTTCTACTTATCGAAATCATTTCAAGACTGAGATATGTGTTCTATCTCATGGAGGTGGATCTGTTCGAGATGCTGAACTCCATGTGTAGTTTCAGGATCTTTTTGAGATGTAAAATCCATTTGGGGATTTATGTTCTATTCAAGTGAAGAAGACTCATGTGAGAGATTCCTAATGTGACCTCAACATCGGAAATGGAATAAAATAGAGTAGTAGCATAGCTTGGGGTTTTGCTAACCCATGACTGGAGATTATTACTCTAGGTTTAGTGTATGCTTATCGATGTTGAGCACGGGAGTGATGGCATTCAGGATCATGTGTTTTAGATGTGGACTGGCTATGTTTATCTTATGGTATGTTCTATCTAGAGAGATACGACGCTCGGAGGTAGTTCCTGACCTTGTGTAGAAGGTTGGATTTTGTCTTGATCAAAGGGATCTCCACTGAAAATACATTATGCGAATGTATCTTATCGATTTTGATTGTACCCTCAATATGTTATGGTGTGATCAATATAAGCATCGTAGATTTTTTATTATTTATATTCTTCCTTAGACATTATCTATTATGTCACCTCATATACTTATTAGTTGAGTGGTCCTTTTGAGGGGATAACCGTTATAGGCATCATGTGTGGTGTTAAAAGTACCGTTATATGTCGATCACATATTTCTTGAGTTTCTCATACCAGACTTATGTCTAATGCTTGGTTTTTGTTTTCCTTAAATTCCTCGTGTACTCTATTGAGTAGTCCGAGAAAGGCAGGTTTTTGTTGATGTTCTTTGAAGCCCGAGAAGATTAGTTAGATGGTTCACCCACCATATTATTCTTATTTCAACTACATTACTATAATGTACATATCAGCGTTTGGGAGGACAGGCTGTTATAACTGTCCAGGTTGATGATGGTATTTGGAATTGTTACTTTGAAATGCTATGTATCTTAGAGTTATAGTTTGTACCATCTTTTAACATTATATGTTATCGTTCCGCTGTGAGATTTTGATATTGTGTTCCTTCTTTCTTGTTCTGTTTTCTTTTCTTTTTATTTTACCCTAACAATGTGTCTTCCTGACTCTTGGGTGTTCGGTACATGAATACCATGGATGTATTAGTGTCAAAATTTGAGGGTCGAAAAGGTGGGTTGTTACATAAGAAATCTTAGGAAAAGTGCTTGTTTGTCCTGTAATTCTATAAAATTCACTTCGATCGGAAAAGGAAACAATAGGGACATGTGGACTCCACACTTTCCCTCACTGATCATGGTTAAATCTCTAGAATTCAACGATTAAAGTGGAACATTCCAAATGTGAGTGCCATATTAAAGAATAAGAAAGCATAATTCCAATAGCTAGAAATAGGTATTACTTTGCATATATTTAAGAAAGGCTAAAAATCAAGATGTGATTCAATTTCATTTATTTGATTATTGTTCCTTCTTAAATAACATTTATTATTAGGCCCTTGACCATCCATCATCCACAGAACACTAGAAAAGATGTATTGAACATGAAGGTAGCAGTTCCAGACTATTCTTCCACTTAGCTTTGTAATTCAGATTAGCCTTACAATTTGATTTGGACATAACAATGTGCAAGCTCTCGGTATTAGTGTAGACCAAGGCAGTTTAGTTATCCATCACAGTGCTTACCTATCAACCACATTCAGTAGTGGACCAGTGGTGTTATTTTAAAAGTATAATGTGGTAAGGATAGGGATTAGATTAAGCAAAATTACCACATTCCAATTATTCCAGAGCTTATCATCTACCACCATTCTCTTTTCAAACTCCTACTATGTTTCACTCATTTTCCATTCAAGCGTTTATACAAAATCATTAATCATGTACAGGAGCAAGAATCACTCCATTTAATAATATGAAAATAGAGTTTATAAGAAGTTTTTGCAGCACCACAAGATATCCAACTTTATGCTTCACTTCACTCTCTTCTCCATAGACATTCAAAATAAACCAAGGCAATTAGAAAATATTTCTCTTTGGACTACTTTAAAAGCTACTCATTCTACATTCGAAGTCATGCATACAATACCTATAATCGGAGCCATTGACCTTCAAATAAAAGGTACAATATGATTTTAATATATCATTAAAAAGATACTTGTAATTAGCTAAAAATAGGAGATGAACATGAGGGTTAAGTGACTACATGGAAATAATGGGAGATTCAATGGACAAGCTGAAGCAATCAGTGAAGGGGGACGTCACATTAGAAAGGAAAGACACAGCGTTTCAACTCAGTAGCATACAAAGTTTGGTCAGGCGCAAACCGAGGACGACATGTGTTTGGATGGGTTTTCTCATTGGGCTATGAATGGAGATGTTAAGAATGAGGAAATGAGCAAATATTGATATGCTATGTATGCATTGGTCAGCCAGTTTTGCCCCCAATTATGGGATATTGCCTCCCACCCAGTCTTTGATTCTTTTATAGAAGCCACTTGTATGTTTCCTACGATGCCTACGTTGTAACAACCTGAATTTTTCGACCCTTGAATGTCGACACTAAACACATCCATGGTATTCATGTGCCAATCACCCAAGTGCTGGAACGATAAAAAGTTAGGGTAAAATAAAAAAAGAAGAATTGAATAGGAAAGGAAGAACTCAACATCAGAATCTCACAATGAAACGATAATATATAATATCAAAGGAACAATATAAAGGGTTACTCTAAATATAGAAATTTCAGAGTTACAAAAACAAAGTACTATCATTAGCATGGATAGTTACAAGTGTTTGTCCTCGCAATTCTAATATATGCAGTACAAACATGCAGCAGAAATAAGAATATTATGAAAGGTAATCATCCAGCTCTTCTCCATAATCTTGAAAGTGTCTGTACTAAATCTGAAAACATACACGGGGTTGACCCAAGCATTATAAGAAAATAACACTGGAATCAGTCTGGTAATCGACATGAGAAATTCAAGAAATAAGAGTGACATATAATAGCGCCTTTTTGAGACCCTATAGGTTACCGCAATGCTTTTCCCTCAAATGAAACCAACCATTCATTAAGTTTAAGATATAGTGATATGATAGATAATGTCTAGAGTGTAGCACATAAATCATATCAAATAGTTGTTGTTGTGAATGTCACAACAATAATAGGTATACAATCAATACCGCTAAAGCGCATTCGCATAGGGATTTTTCCGCAGAGATATCCTCGGTTTAGCCGCATCCAAACTCCATGACAAGGATCAAAAGCTACCTTCCGAGCCTTGTACATCTTTAGATATGATAAACTCTAAGGTGAACATAATTGGAACACCCTCGGTGTATGGTCCGAGTCATATCAATCCCTGCTAGCAATAATCGATAAGCATCTCTAGATATGGAGTTGATATACCCTTAAGGTTAGCTAACCCCCAGGCCATTCCCCTTCTATGTTTTCTGCCATTTTCCCAATGTCGAGGCTATGTTCGGCATCTCTCACACGAGTCTTCATCACTCGAAAAGAACATGAATCCCTAAATGGATTCCATCATCTCAAACAGATCACGAATCATTACATAAATTTGAGCATCTCTAATAGATCTCGAATCTCCATATAGATTCCCGCATAAGTCCTACGAAGAATGCTAACGTTGGCCTTTCCCTTGGACTTAACCTTAGGATAAATAGTTCAACTCTATAACATTTCACTTCATAACTGCTCCCAAAGCATATAATATGTATATGATTTTGAAGTGATTACGAGTTTGATTCATCTCATATTAGTACACTCTCCCGCTTATCGGACTCTCCAAAACCAGTCGATGAATTCCTGGTTAACTCAATTCCAGCTCTGTTGGAAGTAAGAGAAAGCTGAAGACGTTTCGTACCAATATTCCTCCCTAGGGGTTCTCATTGGTATGGAATCGCAAAGTCTTTCGATAACTTCCTAAACCAATATTAGGTCAAGTTTGGTAATCTACTAATCGATTATCTAGTCAAAACAATTGCTTATACAAATCAATATTTGTATATTTAACTCACTTTCAACATTCTTACTTAACTATTCCTCACCCAAGAGTGAAGTCAGGTAAGTTAAAGCACCGGTTGCATCAAGCCTTGCCTAGACACTCATTCTTCAATCTCACAAATAGATAAGTCTACCTTATCGGCTTTTAGTGTTAAGTATAGTATAAATGATTTCCATGAACAAGTTATAGATCAACACGATTAACACATTTTTAACATTTTTCAACTTACTATTCCTTGGCCAAGAGGGAAGCCGCTAGTTTAGAGCTTTATTACTCCATCCCTACTCAAACATCAATCTTAACTCTCACAAATAGATAGCCTACTTCATCGGTTTTCAGTGTAAAGCGTTGTTAATTATTTTTTAAATAAGTAATCAAACAAATAACCATTTGGCCATTAAGCAATTCTATCCCCTTTCTAAACCTTTTGCTTATACTTTTAAAACCCTTTTAAAATGATATATGTATGTATAGTAATTTGTTTACCAAAACTTGATATGTAAATAAACAAGTTAACAGATATTTTGTTTCATAAGATAAATAGTCAACATATTTTCTAAAAACATATATACTTAAAAATGATTTTAAAATACTTATAATAAGTTTTAAAACATTTACTCAAAATATTATATGAAAATAACAAGTTTATAATTTCCTTAAAAACTTGGAAAAACAAGTTTTATTATAAAATCCTCTTCTTTAAAAATTCACAACTAATTCTTACAAATTCATAAAATCCCAAACCCCTTTTGAAATACTCTAATATGCATTATTAAACACTTGTAAAAAGAATGAAATAAAATACATAAATTTATATATCTTTTCAAACCTTTAAAGTCCAAAAATCAAGGCTAAACGGGGAAGTATTGCACAAGTGAAGTGTTGGCCACTTTTTTGAGATGTTGCTTCACCTTTTACTATCCAAGCTTTTAATAGCAATAAAAGTATATATATATAACACATTATAAATATGGTGAGAAACCCCTAAGGATCTCTCTATAAAGTTCCATAGAAATCGCCAAAAACAAGGCAATTTTGAACTGCATCTATAGCGACTATTAAGATAAATGCACTTTCAAATCTGAGTCCAATCTAAACCAATGTCCATTTATAACCTATGTGCTTTGTTTCAAGACTATGCCATATGTCATACAAGTTCATTAAAGTCCATTCCAAGTCCATACATATGGATCATATGTGTCACTTACTTTCAAAGCAATTATTCAAACCAATGTTTTAACATATGTCAGCAAAAATTCAAACAACTTAAACATACTCAATCCCAACAAATATGGATTATATTTCAATCAAAGAGGCAAGTTATCTTACTTTTAACCTAATAACAACCAAGATCCAAGTTAACAAAGTCCAAACCTAACCTTGCAACACCTTTCTCTTTCCTCCTCTTGCTTTCCACTTGCTTTTACTCCCCCCACTCCACTCCTTTGCTCACAGCCTTCCAAGGTAGGGAGAGTGTGGCTTTGTTTCTTCAACTTCTAGCTAGGTAGGATGTTTTACAATGTCAGATTATGGTTTCACTCCAAATTTGAGTTGATTTGGATTTGATTTGCAATTATTTTGCTTTAGGAATTTAGGGATTAAGAAGAAAAAGCCATTAAAGAGACTATGGTTTTGGTTTGTGAATTTGAGATTTATTCCTAAGGGTGTGCCCCTCCTTTTATAAGTTTCATATGGTATTTCCTTAGCTTTCCTTCACCCTTCTCCCTAACTATGCCATGAAAGACTCACCTCCTATCACGTTTCCTTTATGCTAATTAGCATTATACCCCTCTCATGATAATATCTCTTATCCAAATGAAAGCTTCTAGAATGTTCCATGCTTTATGATGAGGTGTGTGTTAATTAGTTACTAATGTGTTCATTTGATCATTAGGCAAGTGCCAAAGAGTTCGAACAACTTATATAGATCGAAAAGTTGTTTACCGGTAATCCGATTTTCGGTCACATTATCCATTTTTCTTCGAAGTATATATTTTTGTAAACAAAATTCAAAAACAAGTTTTTTATCATTATTCATTAATTAAATGATATCTAACAAGGTTATAAAATCATATTTATAACACTTAACTGTATTTCAAAATATTTCGATATTCAAAGACGAAGTGTTCGAATTTCAGGGTCGTTGAATTCTCCCTCACTTAGAACATTTTGTCCTCAAAATTCAAATAAGAACGATAACCAAAGGAGATAGAAGAAACAAGATACATATATAGAGTTCTACTGAAACTATATACAAACTAAACTACAAACCAAAATGCATACTAAGCGACCCACCTCAAGCGGTGAGTACACTACAAAAATACTAAGACAAGAAGGAATCCTAGTCTAGAAGCAAACCTGGATGGATCTCCTTTAAACTTTCCTCCACCTTCTTTGCACCATCCCGAGCAGCCTTGCTCCTCGGCACTTCTAACCTTAACAAAGAAACAAGCACACAAATACTCAAACAATATTCACAATTTCCAGCAACTAAGGCTCGTGATCCGCTTAGGTTCAAAACTCTCCCATCATCCAAGGACGGTAAACAATATACTAAGTATACCTTATGCTCAAAAGGCTCAGGTCATTACTTAGACGATTATTCATGCCACCTCATAATAAATCGAAGGGTCATTCCCCAAACACTTCATAAGCTACCATAACATATCGTACAAAAGTACTAAAGTCCGTCTGATGTGCATATATCATCTGTACACAGTATCTGATCTAATCACTTGTTCGATCACATAAATTTCACTTCCAAACTAGTATATACTACTTGACCTCTCTAGTGCAGATTCTGATCTGGTCCCTTGATTAGAATCCTCCATTCTCCTTACATAGCAATATACTATATTAGAAAACGTCATGATTATATCACGAACCCATATCAAGTGTTCGTGTAACGACCCGGAATTTGACCACTTTAAAATATACTATTTAAAGTGATTTTAAATATAAAATATATAATATTTTATGATTTAAATAATATTAGATAGGATTTGCAAAGAGAAATATACACAAAAATAGGAATAATTTCTTATATCGACAAAAGTGACAAAATCCTAATTTCAGAAAAGTAAGTTCCAATGGTTAAATAAATTATTTTAATTAATTTATGAGTGTTTATATTTTTAAATAGCATTATACAAATTTATTTTTTAAATTTGGTTTAGATAAATAAATAGCTTAACTAAAACGTCAAAATATGACCGTAAAACATTTTGTCGAAAATCAACGTTTTGTCGATTTAAAGT
Organism: Allium fistulosum; assembly: GCA_030737815.1. NCBI lineage: Eukaryota > Viridiplantae > Streptophyta > Magnoliopsida > Asparagales > Amaryllidaceae > Allium > Allium fistulosum. Next base: position 787,497,718 of record CM060902.1, on the reverse strand, counting down.
TGTCGTAACATCATTGCACCTTTATGTACACATTTTTATATACATTGTAACATATAGGAAGTAATTTACAATTAACTAATTAGGTTTACTTTATTAAAGAATGCTTAGAAACTTCTACAATGTAATTAACAAAAAGTAAGCATAAAAAGACAAAAAGTGTTATAAAAGTCAAAAAGTAAACATTAAATCAAACAAACATACTTATTATATTCTTTACTTAATACTTAAGTGAAAATGCAATAAAGTAAAGATTTGAAATGCGATGTTAAGTGTTGAAAAAATTATTTTGTTTAAATAAGAAAAGGGTATTTTGGTCTTTTTACAAAATATTATTTTAATCCAAATTTTTTTCCAATAAATACCTACCACTTCTTTCACAAATTACACACGCTTTTCCATTCTTCTTCTTCTTCCTTTTCTAAGCTTCTCCTTCTTCTTTCTTAGATCTTTAATGGCTTCCATGCCTCTCTAAAAAAATTCTAAAAGCGTAATAAAGTTATGGTAAAAATAAATGAATCCTAATTTTCGAATGACTGATCCATCTAATCCAGTCCATCTAATGTCCTTTTCGGGAGCTCGAGGGAATGCATCTCAGGTACATCAATTATTAGGTATGAGAGGTTTAATGTCGGATCCCCAAGAACAAATGATTGGTTTACCCATTCAAAGCAATTTACGTGAAGGACTTTCTTTGACAGAATATACAATTTTCTGCTACGAAGCTCAAAAAGGAGTCATGGATACTGTTGTACGAACATCAGATGTTGGATACCTCACGTGTAGAATTGTTGAAGTAGTACAACACATTATTGTATGTAGAACAGATTGTACAAAAAAAGCATACCACTTAAGTCAAGTTCAAGCTAGTAAGTTCAAGCTAGGATAGTGGAGCTATAGCCGGATTTTAAGAAGTTTTCGGGAAGTGGTAGCGAAGCTATAGTCAAATCCGTAGCGAAAAAGTTAGCAAAATTGGTAGGAAGTATGGTTTAGATCTGGAGTTACTTGCCTTAAAGTTTGATGGAGTGGAATCCAAAGTGAGTTATTTCTTCCTTTAAGTCTATTAAAACCATTGCTAAGTTGAAGGAGCTTTAAGTGTTAAGTATTTCTTGAAAACCCTTGTTGAATGCTTGTTTACTTTGTTTGCTAAACAATGGTTTTATTTCCTTATTTGAGTATTTGAATGGTTAATTAAGTATTTTAAAATTTAGAAGTTAAAATACTTAATGGGGTATGTAGAAACGACTAGTATACATGTTTCATCTATGAGATCCAAGTAGACTTGGGCTAGGGACGGAACATGTCGAAGGGAAAGCCCGGATGCTCCAAAATAAATATCAAACCGTTTTAACCCAAGATAAAATAAAATTGTTATAAATATTTGATAGAATGAAGCATCGATTATCATTTATTGTTGTGTTTATTTCATTGATTGATTGTTTGGATTAGGCTCAGCCATTTTATGAGCACTAATTATTATTTATTGATTGTTGACTTTGCTCGACCAGTTTATGAGCAATTAACTATCCATATGCATGGGCTGGGTAGAAAATATTTTTAGGCTAACACCTTGTGATTTATTTCACGATTTGACTATAAGGTGTTTAGCGGTAATATTTGGTTCACTTCAATTTAATGAATTGTTTTGAAAATTGGTTTTCAAGTTGAAATGTTATAAAATGTTTTCCTTTAAAAAAGAAAAAAGAGTTATTTGAGAATAAATATTTTGAAGTGATTTTGTATAAAGAATGGTTTTATAAAAATGTTTTATAAAATGGAAAGAATTTTGAGGACTAAACCCGATGGTTTTAAGATGATTTTTGAAAGGATTTGGAAATGGAAATTATTATAGATTTGAAGTATTTGTAATTATTGGTGTAAATGATTTTGCCACTTCGGGATATAAAGTGATTTGTTATGTTACTGATGATTCGGGTAACCTATAACTAAAAATGTGGGCAGGGGAGGTACAGATGTTTTGTAGCCTCAGTATAGTCCACTCTCGTTGTAGAGGGATATACATATCTATATTTATTTTTGGAAGGCTCGGACCCAGTTGCCTTGTTATGGCTAGAAACCTCCCGACCAGGTATCATATAGGTTTGTATGCTTGTACATTGATATCGTTTCAAATGTGATTTTTTTTCAGATCCCGAAGTAAAGGACTAATTTGAATACAAAAGATATATATATATATTTCAAAAGTTTTAAAATATTAATTTGGTAATAAAGTCCAAAGAGATAATTTTCGTAAAGATAATTAGATTTGGAAATCTAAATGTGAAGATTAAGCTAAGTGGGTAGATTTGGAACCTACATTTGCATGATATATGCTATATAGTTTGGGAAATGCATATTCCTTGTTGCATCGTAGGCTCCATGAGTCTTATTTGTGGTAGGAGAACTATGTTGGCTTGATTCTGTATCTAATTGGGTACCTAATTAGATAGGGGTACGTAGGCAGTCATAAGTGGTAGTGATGCTGCCCCTAAAATAATATAACCATTTTTCTGTTTATCTGTTATTGGTTGTTGTTTATCTTGTGTTGTTGTATCTTTCCCCTTACTATTTTATTTTGCATTTACATTTTTTATGGACTTCGCAAGTAAGGATATTGTTGTCTCTCTCATCAGAGTGTGTAGCGTTAGATTTATTGCATATGAGTTCGGTATGCACACCTTGTAGAATAAATTAATTAATTACTTTGATAAGTTTTATAATTGAAATTGTATCCTATACATTTAGTAATGTTGAATATTTATCAAATATTATGTATTAAGTTGGTGGTTTTCATTAGTAGTTTTAAAACGGATGGATTTTTTAGCGATTTTGACTGGTTCAAAAATCCGGGTTGTTACAGTTCGCGTTAAGAATCGATCGAAAAACCCTTGTTCGGACTGGTGTTAACCACCTCGAAAACATGTACTTAAATAATGGATCAAGAACAATTATACAAATAAAACGATCCATGTACAACTTACTTGTTTATCATATTGGTTTCTTAACTACACCAATTCCTTTTTAATCACATTCATTTATCCAATTAGTATTTCATTCAATAATAAAACCATTTATGAGACATTTCATAAAAACCTAACTTCAAGTTTATTCACATTTTATAACTTAATTCATACTCCATACTTCATTACATCCTAAGAGGATATACAAAACATCATTTTGTTTTACTTAACAGCATGTTTAACTATTTAACACTTGTTTTAACTTACTACCATTTAAAATTCAAGTGTTATATAAACTCAACTTTATATTTCCAAAACACTTTCTGTAACGACCCCGAATTTTAATTAAATTTAAATTGATAATTAATTGAATTTTTGAATTAAAATTGTAAATTGAAGTGAGTTTCCCCGAACTCAAATGAAATAGATGTTAAATCATTTGAATTTAAATTGTATATATGTGAATATATATATATATATATATGTATATGGGTATATATGAGTAAATTTGAATTTATATATATATATACACACACATTGAAATTGAATTTAAATCTTAAATAAATGGGTTAGAAATAAATATAAAAATATATAGACTTTGGACACAAGTATAAAAATAAATAATTTAAAATTTAAAATGTATGGGTTATGTTAGAAATAGAAATAAATAAATATATATATAAGATAAACTATAAAATCTAAAGTAAACATTTGTTAAATTTAACAACATATTAAAATATAGAAATTTACTTATATTACAAGATAATAAGATTTAGGGAAAAAATTATATATAAGATAAATTATAAAAATAAAATAAAATAAATACATAAATAAATAAATTCAAACAACATGTTAATAAACCATGTAAAATATAAAGTAACACATTAGATAAATTATAACAACATATTAACTCTAGAACTTCAATTATACTATAAGTAATAAGACTAAAGAAAGAAAAACATGACAAAGCAACAGGAAAGAAGGAATATATGTACACAAGTAAACAAAACATTCATGAAACAAGTAACCTGCACAATATAAAGTAAAGAAAATATATACTCAAGTCAGTGCACATGCATTCATATCTATAAACAAGAGTTATATCAGCCTACATAAGTTTGTAAACAAATCAAATTTGATATTAAAATGTATAAAAATCAAACAATGGATAAGTATTAGCTTATGAATCAAGCCACCATATTATCATATCAACCGACCAAATATAAAAAATCGCTGACCTTGTATTGTACAAAAAAAATAAAATATCATCTTGTATTGTACAAAGACAATAATATCACCCTGTACAAAATTTATCACCTGTAAACTCATTTTTATCAGCCTTTTCATTTTAGTTCGTCCATTCCAAGCTGTGTAAAATCTGAAGTAAATATTACTTAAACTTCAACAAAATTCAACATAAAACAACAATACAAATTCATATGGACAGAGATCAAAAGGAAGAACTTCAACTTGCAAATTTCAACCTGTTTCAAGCATAAAAAGAAAAGCTCTATTCACTTTAGAAATCACTGTGAGTAACATCATTTTTTAAAAAAAGCTTAAGCCTTTGAATAGTTTGGTTGCATGCAAGTTTTCTGGAATAAATATGTAGTGTATATATATAAATGAAATCTGTTGTGTATATATGAATGTAGGATATGCATGTTTTGTTTCCATCTGAGTCTTCTTTGTTTATAGTTCCTAGGATTCAAGTTTTAATTTAAAAATTCAAAATCTCTAGATTTTGTCTCTGGTTAAATTTAGGATTCAAATCAAACTTAGTTTTTTAATCAGAAACTTTAGTTTAAAATTTTACTTAAGTTAAAATAACTTTGTATGGTCTCTGGAAATCATAACAACAGAGCAAACTTCAAATAAGTGAAAATTAAAACGTCATAGTTTATTGTTTCAGGCTTAGGATCTGAAACATCATTCAAAAACTTGATTTTTAAAACTAAAATCATCAATTTAAGTGATAGATTGAGAGTGTAGTTCTGGGTTGACCAGAAATGTTGTTAAGGGGGTTTTCTGGTGATCCAAGTGTTTGGAAAGGTCGGAATCTTGGGTGATGATGGAGGAGTGATCGGTGATGATGGGAAAAATGGCTGATGGTGATGCAATTCGGTGAGGAGGTAGCAATGGTTGAATCTTTTCTGGAACCCTAGTTTTAACTAGGTTTAGTGTTTTGTTCACCACGGTCTCTTCAGATGATCGAGTGCAGAGGGATTTTGGGTGATGATAGTTTGGTCGTTGACGAAGACTTGGCCGGAGTTTCAGAAGTAACGGTGGACGGAGGGTCGTGGACGAGGCAGTTTCAGGTTTGTGGTGGTTCGAGACTTCTGTTCCAGGTTTAGCTTGAAACTCGAATTCGATTTTGAGCTTTAGGGTGACGATCTGATGATCGTGTTAGGGTGTGATGTTGTTCGCCAACGTGGGAAGGTCCTCGAAGTTGGTCAGAGGCGATCAGGGCCACCGTGCATGTGCATGGTGCACTTTCTTTGTTTTGGTGATGTTGGTTTGAGCAGGGTTGAGGTCTCGGGTTTTTCTCGAGTAAACTAGGCGAGTGACTCGAAGTTTTGGGAAGTCGGACTCGAAGTAATTTTAGGTTGGCTCGGGTATTTGTTCCTGTACAGGTTTTAAACCTGTCAGTGGTTTTTCAAACTTAAAATGAATTTAAATTTGAAAGCAATATTTTAAACAAGTTTTAATCAAAGTTTAAGTATGGATTCAAATTAAAAATTTGTATTCTAAATTTGAAATAAATAAAGTTTTATAAAATCAAATGTTTAAACAAGTTTAAAGGTTTGAAGTATATTTTATTTTAAATGAATTAGTTATCCAATAAAATGTTTAAAACTTTATTTATATAAATTCTTCTATAAAAGTTTTTCTTTAATATTTGAATGAAGAGTTATATAAATTTGTTTAACTTAAATATGCAAGTTAAATGATTAATTAATGTGATTAATTTAAGTTAATTAATTAGATTAAATTAATTAAGGATAATCATTTATGGAATTGGTTAAGTACAATTACTTAATGAAAGTAATTAAAGGAATTAATTACTAAATGTAATTAATTAAATAAATGTGATTAGTTAAGTTAATTAATTAATTAGTTTAATTAATTTAAGATAATCACTTGATGATTTGATAAGTATAATTACTTAATGTAATTAATAAAGTATAATTACTTAGAGAAGTAATTAATGGGTAATTACTGGTTGAGATTAACTGAAGAATGGAAGAAATTAAGGGTTAATTACTTAGTGTAATTAATTATAGAATTAATTATTTAAAGAAATTAATTAAGGGTTAGTTAATTAATTTATGAAGTAATTAAAGGTTAGTTACTGTAATTGGTTAAGAATAATTAATTTGTAATTAATTAAGGATAATTACTTAATGTAATTAGAGTATAATTAACCCTGACTAGGAATTATCCATAGGCAAATGATCTGGTTTAGATTAACCAGATATCTTAATTAGTTTTCACTTATGGATGATTGTATTCTATTGAATGCTGTGAATTGTTTGATATTCTCTACTGTGTGATGCTTTGTGATGGTAATTTGTTTTAATTTAAGCTGTGATGAATATTATTTATTTTATCTGTGACATATATCCGTGATTCTGTGTATATAGATAAGCGCTATAGGATTATATCGCTTATCGATATTGATATGCTTGAATCTGTAATGATGTGATGATTTGTAATGTTGCACTACTGTGTAAAACCCCTGGACCACACTTTTACACACACAAATTTGGATTTCACGAGAAAACCGGTTTAGTCACAGATGATTTAAATTTAATGTTTTTATTTTAATTTCAATTGATTTTGGAAAATGATTTGGGTTAAATGTTAAAGCTTTTGAAAAGGAGTTTTTAAGATAAAAGTTATGTTAAACAACTTGGTAAAGTTTCCAATTTAAATAATTTAATTTGAATTTGAATTCAAAATTTGGAATTGAATTCCATGTTTGGAAATTATGATTAAGATGTTATAAATGTGTTTATATGAATTTAAACCATTTTAAAAGTATTGGTTTGAGAATTTGAATTTAATCCAAGGGGTTTAACTCGTATAAAAGAATCAGTTTTTCCAAAATAAAACTTATCGTTTTCAAATAATAGAAGCTTTCATATAAGGAATGAATTTCCAATTTATGTTAAAAGAATTTCAAGTTTGAAAGGAAATAGTTTTCTGAATTATGAATAAACCATTCGAAATGAAATTGTTTTGAAAGCTACCAGTTCAATCTTTGTTTTAAAGATTTAATGAGTTAATCCAATTGAAATGGAAATTGATTTGGAAAATCTATGAATGGATCTTTGTGAAACTGGGTGAACTTTGTGAATTGAATCTTTTTATATAAAAGATTAACATGGTAATTTGTTTAAACCATTTGAAAGAGAATTTTGGGTAATAAGTTATGACTTAACTGAAATTCCATTATCCATATGTTTTAAAATATTGCGCTCACTATTCGGTTTAGCCGGGATAGGACTTTGTGTTATATAACCCATTCCGAATAGTGATACGACGTATATGGATTGCATTTGAAGACCGGTGGTGAAGACCGGGTATTTTCGAAAACGAAAGGATAACCCGTTGATTGTCTCTGCACTGAGTCGCGCTAGTATAAAGATTTCCTAAGTGATGGGAAATCCGATCGGGATTGTGAATACCCGGATTGCAAGGGCTTCTTTGGAAGTGCCTTCGGTTCTGTTCGAACCCGAAACAGACTTGTATGGTTGTATGTCTAACATTACACTTTGAGATATAAAGCTGATTTCTTTCAAATACATTTCTATTTGGTGGCGCAGAATTTATTCTCTTAACTTAACACCCTTCTCTGAGACGTATGAGCTCAGAGGTTATGTAGTTGAAGGTTATCAGTGATATACTCCCAATTTGGTAGTGTGGCATGCTAAGTGTTGCTGTGTGTTGATGATCAGTTGTTGATCAAAGCATGGCTTTGTTAAAAAGCGTAGCTTTGTGGACGAGACTGCATCACGACCTCAACCCCGGAAATGGTCGAAACAGGAAAGATGCGGCAAGGTTTCAGCGGTAGCACCCCTAGGGTATGACCATTCCTTCTGGAAAAAGGTGGTATCATGGTATGGAGCCCAGATATTTACCTGTATGGTTGCTCCAATCTCATTTTCTGTGTGATTATTGCTGTGTGATCGAGGCGCCTCGGATAAAGGTCGCAAACGACCGGGGGTGGCATATCTCAGGTTTACTACCTGGGAAGGGGGTGACCGGCCTTATGTTGGCAGAGAGTGATGCAGGCCAAGTGTTAGGTCGTGACCGACTTAACGAAACCTTAAGTCGTTCGGAAGTGATGAGTCGTTTACGACCTAAGAACATAGGAGCTAACAAGGAAGTTCACGAGGAAGGGATACAAAATGAAGTAGTAACTCGTGTACGACATAACGAGTTAAGGGATAGGTCGCTGGAACGACCTAGCGAGCTTCATCTGGGAAATAGGTCGCTGGAACGACCTAACAGGTTTCTACGACCTAACGAGTTGAAGAATGAGGTGCTACGACCTAACGAGTTACGATTTATGTTAGGTCGCAGAGAAAAGGAACGACCTAAGGTAGGTCGCGGGGAGATGTGGAGAGACAGGTCGCTCATTATAAGTCGTGAGGCCTTAGGTCGTGAAGACTTAGGTCGCGAAGATTTTTCTGAAGCCGCTTCTTTTAGGTCGCTGATAGGGATACCGTTCATTCTTAGGTCGCTCGCTCCAGATGCCGTTCATTTGTATAGGTCGTTGTGATGATGGGTTGTAACTTGTATCTGTTAAGTCGCTAACGACTTATGATAGGTCGAATACGACTTATGTGTTGTAAAGCGTTGTGTTGTATTTGCTTATGTTGTACTGTTTTAGGTCGTGATGTTTTTTTAAGTCGTGATGTTTTTAAGTCGTGATGTTTTAGGTCGTGTACTTTTAGGTCGTGATGTGGTAAGTCGTGGCCGACCTAAGTGTTGTATATTTTTGTGTGGCGTGAGTTGTAACTTCTATAAATAGGCCGGTGGTGCCATTTGTAATAGTTTAGTTGATTTTGAATAAAAACTCTTGTTTTGTTAGCTTTGTGCTTTCACCAAATTGGTAGTTGAGTGTAATCTCCTATCTCCACCCTCGACATTCGAGTGCGCTCGAATCTTCGATCGTTGAAGCCAATTCGCGGAATCAAGTGCGTTTGATCAACGCTCGAAGAATTGTAGATCTCTCCTCACGGTATCGTGTGCGATCAACGTGTCAGAGATAGCTAGAATTCGGTATCTTCGGATCAACGAATTTGGGCCTTTCAGTATTCTTCATTCCATCGATTGCTACTTTCACAGAATCATCATTTTGTTATTTCCGCTGCTGCACCATTTGGTATCAGAGCTTGTTTTAGCCAATCATAGCTAAAATCGAGTCTTGGAGCCAATTCTTTTTGAAGAAGTTTGAAGAGTTAGAAAGGCCGAGCTACATCAAGCAAAGCCTAGTTGAAAATCGAAGAAGTTTGTGTTCGTCGTGTTCATCGCGAAGTTGCAACAAGTTTGGAGTTTTCGATCCATAGCATTCTGGATCTAAGTTCGAATTGTGTTTGAATTTTGAAGTGTTAAAGAGTTTTGGCCGAGCTAAGCAAGTGAAGGCCGTGTACATCATTTGGTATCATTTTGAAAGTCAAAGCCAAGAATCGAAGTGTTTGTGAAGTTTCAAATTATGCCGCCGAGAAGAGCTAATCGCCATCAAAATATTGAAGCATTATATAGAAGAGAAGAGGCCGATGAAATGGAGCAAAGAATTAATGAAAACTTTAATGAGAAGCTTAATGAAGGGATTGGTCGAACAGAGAAGATGATGTTAGAGATGAATCAAAATCAAAGAAGGGTTTCACCAGAATCTAACCATGGGGGAAGTAGAGTTTCGCCACATTCAAATCGAGAAAGAAGTGTCGACAGTAATCATAGAAGTATGGGTCGAGATTCTTATAGAAATGTTGATGATCAGAATGTGAATGGTCGAGAACGGAGGAATGTAGATCGAAGGGATGTTGGTGGAAGAAACGATGGTAGTAGAGATGTTGGTGGTCAGGATCGACATCGATATACATCTGATTTTGAAGAGGAATATGATGGTGGTAGTGTTCGAGGACGAGGACAAGGTCAAGGAAGAAATTACTCTGAGTATGATCACAAGTGGGAATCGGGGATGAAAACTGAAATTCCTGAATTCAAGGGTGGTATGCAAGCTGAGGAGTTTTTGGATTGGGTGGCTAATGTTGAAGAAATTTTTGACTTCAAGGAAGTTCCAGAACATCGTAGAGTGAAGTTGGTTGCTACAAGGCTGAGGGGTAGAGCTTTGGCATGGTGGTAGCAAACCAAACTTACACGTGAACGAATGGGGAAGTCAAAGGTTGAATCTTGGGAGAAGATGAAGAAATTGATGAAAGCAACGTTCTTACCTTACAATTATCAATCTCTGATGTATCAACGTTTGTAGAACTTGAGGCAGGGCACAAAGACTGTTAATGATTACGCGGATGAGTTTTATCAGCTTATTGCGAGGAATGATATTATGGAAACAGAAGAGAAGCTAACAACAAGATTTGTTGGAGGGTTGAGAATGCAGATTCAAGACATGGTGAATATGTTTGATCCCAGATCTGTTGCTGAAGCACATCAGAAAGCGTTAGCTTGGGAGAAACAGGGTAGATGAGGTGGTGGTGTGTTTACAAATTCCAACAATCTAGTGAAAGGGGCTAGTAGCAGTGCAAATGTTTCTAAGGCTGTTGTAAAACCAGTCGTTAATGAAGTTGCTAAGACCATAATCAACAGTGGTATCAAATGTTTCAATTGTCAAGAGTTTTGTCACAAAAACAATGAATGTCCAAAGCCAAAGAAGCGAGCAATGATAGTTGAAGTTGAGGATGAGGATGAGGAGGCTGAAGGTTCTAATCAATTACCGGTTGAGGAGGAAGAGCTATTGTCTGGAGATGACGGATATACATTAATGACGAGGAGGAATTGCTTAACCAAGATAAGAGTCACAGGTCCCTGTTTTTGATGTTGTTATACAAAAAGTCCCTGCAGAAATGAATTTGTAAATTTGGTCCCTATTTTTTAAAAATAAAAAAAACTCAAAGCGTTTGCACTTTTCTGAAAGAAAATGCAAGATAACTTGCACTTTTCTAATTTTGAAATATTTTTCGAAATTTTCGAAATTTTCTAAAATTTGAAAATTTTGAAAAACGCAAGTTAAATTGCACTTTCTATTAGAAAAGTGCAAGCTAGTTTGCGCTTTCTAATTTTGAAATTTTTGAAAAGCGTATTGCGCTTTCTAATTTTGAAATTTTTTTGAAAATTTTGAAATTTTTGAAAAGCGCAAGGTAACTTGCGCTTTCTATCAGGAAAACACAAGCTGGTTTGCGCTTTTTTATTTTGAAAATTTTGAAATTTTAAAAAGCGCAAGCTACTTGCATTTTCTGATTAGAAAAAACAGGGACTAAATTTACATACTTATTTCTACAGGGACTTTTCTTGTAACACCATCAGAAATAGGGACCTTTCGTGCAAAGCCCCTTGCTTAACACCGAAGCAGGAGGAAGAGACTAGCTGGTTGAGGAGTAACATCTTTCAATCAACGTGCACTATCTTTGGAAGGGTTTGCAAATTTGTCATAGATGCGGGAAGCTGTGATAATATTATCTCTACCGGAGCTGTAAAGAAGTTATCATTGAAGACAGAGAAGCATCCGAAGCCTTACAAGTTATCTTGGTTGAGGAAAGGTGGGGAGGTGAAAGTTAGTCGAAGAGCTTGTGTTCATTTTTCAATTGGGAAGAAATACAAGGACGAAATTTGGTGTGATGTTGTGGACATGGACGTATGCCATTTGTTGTTGGGGAGACCATGGCAGTATGATAGGGCGGTGCAACATGATGGGCGTACAAACAGTTACAGTTTTATGTTTGAAGGCGCGAAAATTATTTTGGTTCCCAAGAGACGACAACAAGAAGAAAGTAAGTTGGAGGAGATTGAAGAGCTTAAAACTTTGTTATCTTTGAAGGAGTTTGTTAAGGAAGTTGAGGAGGAACCTGAAGTATTTTTGTTGATTGGACGTGAGAGTCATGAAGTGGTTGAAATTCCTGAAGAAGTAAAACCAGTACTGGAAGAGTTTGACGATGTATTTCCAGAGGAGTTGCCAACGGAGTTACCGCCGTTGAGGGACATTCAAGATCTTGTTCTAGGAGCTGTGTTACCTCATAGACCACACTACAGAATGAGTCCAAAAGAGCATGAGGAGTTGCGAAGGCAGGTGGAAGAATTGCTTGAACAGGGGCGTGTGCAGGAGAGTTTAAGTCCTTGTGCTGTACCAGCTTTATTGGTACCCAAAAAGGATGGAACGTAGAGGATGTACACTGATAGTCGAGCACTGAATAAGATTACTATGAGATACATATTTCCAATGCCGAGACTTGATGATTTGTTGGATCAGTTGAGTGGGGCTACTATCTTTTCGAAGATTGATTTGAAAAGCGGATATCATCAAATTCGTATAAGACCAGGAGATGAATGGAAGACAGCATTCAAGACGAGAGAAGGATTATATGAATGGCTGGTCATGCCGTTTGGTCTTTCAAATGCACCTAGTACATTCATGCGGGTGATGAATCAAATATTTAGACCTTTTATTGGGAAGTTTTTAGTAGTGTATTTTGATGATATACTGATATATAGTAGAAGCTCAGAAGAACATTTGCAACATCTGAAGGAAGTGTTGATGGTATTGCGACAAGAACAATTTTATGCTGCGACAAAGAAATGCGTGTTCATGACGCATAGTGTTTTATTCTTGGGATATGTTATTTCGGGAGGAGGAATATAGGTTGATCAGAATAAAGTTGAAGCAGTCAGAAATTGGCCACAACCCAAAACGATAACCGATGTTAGAAGTTTTCATGGTTTGGCATCATTCTACCGAAGGTTTATTCCACACTTCAGTAGCGTGATGGCACCAGTTACTGATTGTATGAAAGGGAAGCAATTTTCATGGACGGAGGAAGCCGGGTTCGCTTTTGATAGAATCAAAGAACTTTTGACAACAGTTCCAATTCTAGTGTTGCCGGATTTTTAGTTGTTGTTTGAATTACATACTGATGCATCGAAGGTTGGAATTGGAGGGGTGTTGAGTCAGAAAGGACGTCCTATTGCATATTTTAGTGAGAAGCTTTCAGGAGCAAAGATGAGATATTGTACATATGATATGGAGTTTTATGCTATCGTGCAAGCCGTGAAACATTGGAGACATTATTTGTTTCATAAAGAATTTGTTTTGTATACTGATCATGAAGCATTGAAGCATACGCAGGGACAGGACAAGATTGCAGCAAGGCATGCTTCGTGGATTGCATACTTACAACAATTTACATTTGTGGTGAAGCATAAATCGGGAATTACAAATTGAGTTGCAGATGCATTAAGCAGAAGGAATCGTGTGTTGACTACAATGAAGGTTGAGGTGACCGGGTTTGATGTGTTACCAGAGTTATATGTCGATGATCCTTACTTTGCAAAGTTTGTTGATAAAGTCAAGGAGGGAGAGACGGATGAGTTTTTGATGATAGATGGTTTTCTGTTCAAAGGAAATCGATTTAGCATACCTGATTGTAGTTTGAGAATGAAGATTGTAAAGGAGCTACATGAAGAAGGTCATGTGGGAAGAGACCGTACATTACAGTTGATTTCACAATCTTATTTTTGGCCATCAATGAGGAAAGAAGTGAAAAGGTTTGTGGAGCGATGTCATATCTGTCAGGTTTCGAAAGGAACTGCAACCAATGCTGGATTATATATGCCATTACCTGTACCAACTAAGCCTTGGGTTAATGTGAGTATGGATTTTGTTTTGGGGTTACCACGAACTCAAAGGGGAAACGATTCCATTTATGTGGTGGTTGACCGATTTTCGAAAATGGCACATTTTATTGCTTGTAAGAAGACGGCGGATGCTGTTCATGTTGCTCAATTATTTTTCAAAGAAATCTATCGACTTCATGGATTGCCCGAATCTATTGTGTCGGATAGGGATACTCATTTTCTAAGTCATTTTTGGCTAAGTTTGTGGAAGATGGTCGGAACGAAGCTGAATTTTAGTAGCACTTACCATCCACAAACTGATGGACAAACGGAGGTGGTTAATAGATCGCTGGGAAATTTATTGCGATGTCTGGTGAAAGATAATCTGAAGAGTTGGGACATGAAGTTATGCCAGGCAGAGTTTGCTCATAATCATGCGGTAAATCGTAGCACATGTTTCAGTCCATTCCAGATTGTGTATTCAAGTTTGCTAAGGGGACCGTTGGACTTAACGGTAGTACCACAACCAAAGGGGACGGTAAAACGAGCTGTTGATTTTGTTGATGGATTGACTGAATGTCATAAAATTGTTCAGGAATGATTGGAGAAAGCAAATGAGAAGTACAAACGATCCGCAGATCTGAAGTGAAGGAGTGTTGAATTTCATGAAGCTGATTTGGTTTATGCAGTGTTAACAAAAGATCGTTTTCCAGTGGGAACGTACAATAAATTGAAAGCGCGGAAGATTGGTCCAGTAAAAATTTTGAGGAAAATCAATGAGAACGCGTATCAATTGAAATTGCCGGATAATGTTCATACTTCTGATGTGTTTAACGTCAAATACTTAGTTCTGTATCATGGGGATGAGTGTGTTGCGGAGGAGGAAGGTGCAAATTCGAGGGCGAATTTTTCTCAACCAGGGGAGGATGATGCAGGCCAAGTGTTAGGTCGTGACCGACTTAATGAAACCTTAAGTCGTTCGGAAGTGATGAGTCGTTTACGACCTAAGAACATAGGAGCTAACAAGGAAGTTCACGAGGAAGGGATACAAAATGAAGTAGTAACTCGTGTACGACATAACGAGTTAAGGGATAGGTCGCTGGAACGACCTAGCGAGCTTCATCTGAGAAATAGGTCGCTGGAACGACCTAACAGGTTGCTACGACCTAACGAGTTGAAGAATGAGGTGCTACGACCTAACGAGTTACGATCTATGTTAGGTCGCAGAGAAAAGGAACGACCTAAGGTAGGTCGTGGGGAGATGTGGAGAGATAGGTCGCTCATTATAAGTCGTGAGGCCTTAGGTCGTGAAGACTTAGGTCGCGAAGATTTTTCTGAAGCCACTTCTTTTAGGTCGCTGATGGGGATACCGTTCATTCTTAGGTCGCTCGCTCCAGATGCCATTCATTTGTATAGGTCGTTGTGATGATGGGTTGTAACTTGTATCTGTTAAGTCGCTAACGACTTATGATAGGTCGAATACGACTTATGTGTTGTAAAGCGTTGTGTTGTATTTGCTTATGTTGTACTGTTTTAGGTCGTGATGTTTTTAAGTCGTGATGTTTTTAAGTCGTGATGTTTTAGGTCGTGTACTTTTAGGTCGTGATGTGGTAAGTCGTGGCCGACCTAAGTGTTGTACAGTTTTGTGTGGCGTGAGTTGTAACTTCTATAAATAGGCCGGTGGTGCCATTTGTAATAGTTTAGTTGATTTTGAATAAAAACTCTTGTTTTGTTAGCTTTGTGCTTTCACCAAATTGGTAGTTGAGTGTAATCTCCTATCTCCACCCTCGACATTCGAGTGCGCTCGAATCTTCGATCGTTGAAGCCAATTCACGGAATCAAGTGTACTTTATCAACGCTCGAAGAATTGTAGATCTCTCCTCACGGTATCGTGCGCGATCAACGTGTCAGAGATAGCTAGAATTCGGTATCTTCGGATCAACGAATTTGGGCCTTTCAGTATTCTTCATTCCATCGATTGCTACTTTCACAGAATCATCATTTTGTTATTTTCGCTGCTGCACCAGAGAGCCAGGTAGTTCTCGGGGCGTCCCTCCAGAGGCGTTCCCATGTGGCATAGGAAGTTCCTTAGCCTGACCATTTTTTGGAAAATCCAAAGAAACAATACGAACCTTGTACGGTTTTAGTTGTATAACCTGCTATGGAATGTGGCGGTAACCTGCTATTGAACATAGTAGCTATAGTAGGCATACAATAATGGTTGTATGCTGGCTAAGATTAATATTATACTTTCAAAATGTTTTCCACTATGCACTAATAATAATAACCCAATGATTTTGCGTAGTAAGCATGTTTGACTATCATAAGAAGAAATCTCCTCCAATTCTGCGTTTGCATTGTGTGTGTGGCGGGAGGTCTTATGGTAGTTTCATTTTCCAAAAAGAATTGCGGATTTCAATGTTTAAAATTCCTTTGTTGTTTGTTTAAAGATAAACTGTTTTTGTTACTCACACTAGTCCCATGACTGACTCGGAGTTTATTGTTCCCTTCCTAAACTCTGGGTGCCCACAATTTTCCACACGGGCAGTCTAGAGTTAGGTTTCTCAGATATTCAGGTTGAGTAGATTATCGGGAGCTAGTTCAGTTTTGGAGTCCACGACTGACCTTGCTTACCTTTGTGCATAGTGATGATGGTTCGAGCTTGATATTGGAGTTGTTGGATTCATTCTCTTTTGAAGATGATTTGGAGTTATCACTTATGTTATTTCCGCTGTATCATTATTTATCTCTGATATTGTCGTATCATATGGATATCATTGTTGTATATCTGGATATTGTATTTGTTGGAGTTGTATATGATATCATTCATTTCTTTATTTCGCTATGTTGTTATACTTACTGTGTTATAAGCTCCGGCGAGCCAGATTCGGCGTTTGAATCTGCAGTATTCGAGTACAAGTGAAGTACGGGTGCCGATTTTCGAAGGCCGAGTCAGGATCGTTATACTTACTTTTTAAGTTCCATAATGATTTGGAAGTTTTCGATTGTCCAAAATCGTCGAAAATTCCATTTCATTTTAATAAATGAAAACTATCAAACAACATATCATATTATGATGCACATGCCATACTTTCCTAATTCATAGGCTATATGTGCCCCTGAAATAACATAACAAGAAAACTTTAAAAATAAACATCGGTTTCATTTTAAATTATTTTGAAATAATATGTACATATAACTTTTGTATATCAAATCTTACTTTGGGAATAAATCAAAATCCATTTTACCAAAACAACTTTGTAGCATCCCACATTTGGAAACTCGAAAATGAATGACGATGATGTTGTAATCATCACCAAAATTATTTTTAATTAATAAAACTGAGTTCAATATATCCAAACCATACTTTTGGTAATTAACCAAAATCATTTCAATGTGGTATCAAATACTTCGTATAATAATACAAAGTATCATGACCTCAATCTCCTAAACCAATTTCTTAAATATTTACTTTCAAATAATACTACTATTATTTTCACCAAAATCTTGAAAAACATTTTCAAAAACACTGGGATTTAAGTTCTCAAATTCTTTATTGAAATGCTTTTCATTTATAAACTATATTTTATAAACCACACTTATATAAAATTACTTCCTTATATAAATATTTTCATAAATATTTATTTCCTAAAATATTCTGTCTTTCCTTTTGATTATAATAAACATCTTTTGCTAACTTTTAACCCAATATTATTACCGAACGTCATATAGTCAAATCGTGAAACTTAATCCACAAGGTATTCATTTCAATGTGCCCATAATTACCGTCTACCCAACCCCTAATGTAGAAAGGCAAAACTACTTATAAACTGGTTGAGTATAAATCAACAACTAACAATAGTCAATGTTCCTTACATGCCGAGCATGACTAAACAATCGAGGTTACGGGGTATTAAACTATGAGAAGCACTAGAGTCAAACAAATGCAAAATGGAAAGCCAAATAGTATACCTTCAAGAATCTGCTTCCCCTTCTCAACTGCAGAAATAGCAAAGACCCTAAATTGTTCCTTTTTTAAGAGTATTGGAAAATCTCTACAAAATGGCCAGGTTGATGGCAACTGCAATAACTCTTTGGTGAAAACTGCGATACCTCTCCTTTTGATGCCTTTACCATCTGTCCTCCAGCCCCCTTCTTATAGTTTTAGCAAAGTGGTCCTCCTGCCAACACCGATGGTAAACACGGTTGGACATATACTTCGACTGTTGAAACTTTTGCTTATTGCTCCCCACTGGTATAAAGCAAGAGGCTTTGGTGCAGAAACAACAAGCTTTGGTGCCAAACTCTCGAACCTCAAACCCATATTCACCAAATTCACAAAAGACACCAAAAGATGATTTGGTCATATCCCATTGGAACTCAGGGCATATACCCACAATGAACATCTTGTTCTTCTTTAGTGGCATGTCAACCAATCCTAACCCAAACTAAAACAATGCATTGAACCGATTCTTATACTCGGTCATGGTCATGGCCCCCACTTTAGATCCAAGAAGTTATTAAATAGCAAAATCTTTCCAGCTTTCGAAACAAATTTCATCTCAAACTCATCTTTAAATTAGACCAAAGAGAAGTCGTTCTCTTGGACATTAGCTGTAATAGAACTCCACCAATCCATGGCTGTATCTGTCAGATGTCGCAATGCCAATTTACACTTCATTGCATCCCCTAGCTCCATATATCCAAATATATGATTGCATAGTCTAAGCCATAGATGGACTTCTATAATAATCATGACAAAGCAAAGCAAAACTCATCTAAGGTCTGATATGCATGACCTCCCGTACGACATTCTCCCTCGGTTCCTCAACTAGAGCAACATTCCTTGGTGCTCAATCCCCGCATTCATGACAGTACTACCATGACCACCTCTAGCATTGGAAGCTCTAGTACTCGTAGTTCTTACTAGGCCTGTTAATGGAAACTTTCAGATGTGGCTAGTGCCATTTCTGTATTTGTATTCGAACTCATTTTTGGAGATCGAATATCCACATCCTTAGATACTAACGGATATCGATAATTATCCTATCCACTAATGATCGATAAATCAAGAAACATAAATGAAAAAAAATTAGTTTAACTTAACCTTTTTCAATTCTATTGATTATTAAATTGTTAAAATAAACAGATATGATGATAATAAATAATTGTAAGCTGTTAATGTGCATTTAGTGCATATAATATAAACTTCAAACTTAATAAAACATTAAATAATTATCTTTCATTGTACTAAAGTACACATAATTTAAACTATACTATTAAAAAAATGGATGGATAATTTTTAGATGCAGATGCCTTCGTATCCACATCCACATCTGCTTTTCTAAATATCGGATATATATCCACTTTTCGGATATGAATAGGGACGGATTTCAGATTTTTTGGATATCCATTGACAGTCCTACTTACTACCTAATCAATACAAAATAGCTTTGGGAAACTAAAGGATAGAGTTACTTCAAAGAGAGGGTTTCGAAGAAAGAGATATTCCTAAGGAATAATTTAAAAATCTAGTTTTCAAATAACAAATACGCTCTTATATGTATAATACGCTCGACTCATTCTGCGGTGTCACTTACCTTATCTCTAATGAGCCATACCCAACCAAAACCAAGGTGTACGCTCAACATTGAGCTCTGATACTAAATGTAATGATCCGAATTTTTTGACCCTTGAATGTCAACACTAAATACATACAGGATATTCATGTGCCAAGCACCCAAGTGCTGGAAAGATAGAAAGTTAGGGTAAAAAAGTAGAGCGAGAAAGGAAGAACATAACATTAGAACCTCACAATGGAACGGTAATATATAATATCAAAGAAATAGTATAAAGGGTTACTCTAAATACAGAAACTTTAGAGTTAGTGAAACCTAAATACTACCATCAGCATGGACAGTTATAACTGTTTGTCCTCACAATGCTGATATATACAATACAGAAAGAATACTACGGTAGGTAATCATCCAGCTCTTCTCCATTAGCTACAAAGTGTCCGTAGCTAAATCTGTAAACATAAACGAGGATGACCTAAGCATAATGAGAAAATAACACCCAGATTGGTCTGGTAAACCAATGTGAAAAAATCATGAAATAAAAGTGACATATAATAGCATATTTTTAAGACCGTGCAGATTACCACAACGGTTTTCCCCTCAAATGAAACCAACCATTCATTAATTTTAACATATAGTGATATAATAGATAATGTCTAAAGTGTAGCATATAAATCATATCAACAAGCTAATGTGTGAATGCCACTACAATAATAGGTATACATCAATATCGCTAAGGCATGTTTGCATATGGATTTTTTTTATGGGGATCACCTTTGTTTGGCCACATCCAAATTCCATGACAAGTATCAAAAACTAGCTTCCAATCATTATATATCTCTAGATAGGATATATTTTAAGTTGAACATAACTGGACCACCCTCGGTGTATGGCCTAAGTCATATCAACTCCCGCTAACTACAATTGATAAGCATCTCTAGATATGGAGTTGATATACCCTTGAGGTGACCTAAACCCTCTAGCCATGCCCCTTCCCTTTTTTTTGTCATTTTCCCAATGTCGTGGCTACAATCTGCATCTCTCACATGAGTTTTCATCACTCTAACAGAACATGAATCCCCAAATGGATTCCATTATCTCGAACAGATCACGAATCACTACATGAATTCGAGCATCTCAAACAAATCTCGAATCTCCACATAGATTCATATATAGTCCTCCAACGAATGCTAATGCAAACATTTCCCTTGGACTTAATCGTAGGATACATAGTTTAACTCTATAAAATTATGCTTCACAACCTCTCCCAGGACATAGACCACATATATGGTTTTGAAGTGATTACGGTTTTGAGTCATCTCATATAAGCACACTCTACCCATTTACCAAACTCTCTAAAACCAATTGATGAATTCCTGGTTAACTCAAATCCAGTTCTCTTAGAAGTAAGCGAAAGCTAGAGATATTTCATACCAATACTCCTCCCCGAGGGTTCTCATTGGTATGAAATCGCAAAGTCTTTTGATAACTTCCTAAGTCAATATTAGGTCAAGTTCGATAATCGACTAATCGATTATCTAGTCAAAATAGTTTCTTATACAAATCAATATTCGTATACTTAACTCGTTTCCAACATTCCAACTTAACTATTCCTCACCCAAGAGTGAACCCGGGTAAGTTAGAGCACCGGTTGCATCAAAACCTTGCCTAGACACTTCATTCCTGCATCTCACAAATAGATAAGTCTACCTCTTCGACTTTTAGTGTTAAGTATAATATTAATGATTTCATAAACAAGTTAGAAATCCATTTGACCAACTTCATCGGCTTTTAGTGGTAAACATTGTTAATTGCTTTCCAAATAAATAATCAAATAATTAATCATTTGGCTATTAAGCAATTCTAATCCCTTTCTAAACCTTTTTTTATATTTTTAAACCTGTTAACGAATTTCTTTGTTAACACCAAAAATTGCAAGGAAAGAGGAATTTTGTTGAGTGAAGGCTTGGTTCACCCTTTTGGACCTCAACGAGTGTTGGTAACACTTGGTTGAGAAAGGGCTTAGGAATATAGGCTTAGTATGTTCAAGTCAAATTTGTTCAAATTTCTGTAGAAGTCATATCACCAATATAGAAAATTCTTATAACAATAGGAATCGAGACTGTGAGTGTTTAAGAATCCGAAGCAAGTTATGATTAAAAATCACAAGTGCTTTGGAACTCAAAACAAGACATAAGTCATGAAATCTTTATTCATATGCTATGAAATAGTTGAATGTACATAGCCCTACGTGTACAAAGTTTGATTGTTACAATCGGCAAAAATCTCCAAATCAATTTAGGGTTACAAAGTTTAAAATGTATGAAATTGAGAAAAGAATGATTCATCCCTTTCTCCATGCCCCTAGGTTGGTGTTTATAGGGTGCTAAGACATGGCATGGATGTTATGCGGCATGCATGTTTTATGGCATTAAGGTTCATCTCGATGGCGCTAAGGATATTACTTTAATTTGCCGACTTGCAGCATTCTCTAGTGTATCGATAGACTATGTCATCATCAATGCATGGTATTGATAATAAGCGACATTAATAACAGATGGCATCGATAAACGACATTGATAACTAGCGGCATTGATAACAAGCGGTACTAATAACAAGCGGTATTGATAACATGCAGCATTGATAATAGACGGCATTGATAATAGACAGCATTGATGATAGGAGGCATCAATAAAGCGCGATATCAGAAGGAAACAACGTTGAAGAGATGCGGTATCAATTTGAGGCGATATTAACTAGATGCGGCATCCATCCTACCTTCATGGAGGAAGTGTGACATTGATTAGAATGCTACATCAATGAGGTGTGACATGGATGATGCATCATGCAACCATGCATCAATGGCTTATGGTATACAATATTAATGGTGCAAGACATTCATTCCTGCTTTAGTGAAATATTAGCACTTTACGATGTCATCCACTGGTGATATGCGGGATGTGGCATTGATGATATGAGGCATCATTATGGACCTTTGACATTGGCTCATGAATGCGACATCATTTAATAGCTTATGTTGAAGAAGGGTGGCATTAATGATATGCGACATTGATGCCATGTGTGCTGGTGGCATTCAACATTCCACATTGCATTGATAACCTATTTTGGCCGCAAAACTTTTATCTCGGCACTCTTATTGTCAATATGCCCTCATACCTTCAAAATCAATAATGGTAGCAACATTTTTGCCCATAGTATGAAGAAATCATTGACTTTTCATGTCAATATCTTTGGTATTGGCTCTTTACCATCTATTGGTATTCTTTATATAACGAACGGGATTTTCGACCCTCAAAATAGACACTAATACATCATCGGTATTCACATGCCGTAAATTCAAGTGTCAGAAAAACTGATTGTCTGGAAAAAAAGAAAATAAAGATAGAACGGAATCTATCATGAATGGAATAACATATATTATTTCAATATAATCTTTGCAGCGGAAAATTTTGAATACAATCAAAGTCTAACCTAGATTCAGCCTAGGCAGTTATAAATCTCTGTCCTTACAATTGCTGAAAAATAAAAACAAATGCAATAGATGCAGCGGATAATAGAGTACATCCATACGTAGATAAAGATCTCCATCTCTCCTTTGGAAACTCCAAGCGTCTTCAACTAAACCTAAAACTACTCGGATCTAACTCGAGTATTAAAAATACCCAGATCAGGCTTAATAAACCAGCGTGAGATACCCAAAATATAAATTGATGCCAGTTTAAAACCTTGGAAAAGAGGGGTATCTCGTAAGACCACATCCATACATAAATACGGATAGGGTTTTACCTTACGATAACCAAAATACTTTATACTTCTAAATAACTTGATATAATCATTAATGACATTGATTTTGAAAAAACTTTTCAAATAAATATATATAAAACAAGTATCAATACCCGGACTGTGGTAATATATCTGGACTAGGTCAATGGAATATAACGGACGGAATATATGATACCAAAGGGGTAGCTAAAATGTTTGCAAAGCATTACAGCTATTTTTGGAATACAACTAAAACCATAAATCTTGTATTGGAATTGGATTTCGAACATGATAGGGAACTATTGTCTTTTTCCTTCCTCTGTAGATTTCCATGTATAGCAATCATCGTACCCGTTGGCTTCTCGTGCAAGGAATAACACACCAATGTACTTGCTACACTACTGCCTATCCGGTGGCTTCTCGGGCAGGGACTCACACACCACTATACCATAAATAAAAGGGTCCAGGCCTCTTCTGGCTCATAAGGCAACAAAGGCCAAATCATTCTGATTCACTCATAAACCGAGAGCCCAAAATATATGTCCTGCAGACCACATAATTACCTGTATCATCTCCAGGATATGAGGCTTGTGAGGCTACGTTCAATTTTAACAAAGCGACATTTTTCTTTTCACAAAGCCACGCTTTATTCTTCCACAAAGCACATTCCACTTGGAATGCCATATTGTCATTCCTTAATCACACAACTGATTTCTACAAACATATAACTCCTAAGCTTGTATGTCTCAGGAAAAGGTGTTAAGCTAAGAGAAGTTGCCTTCTCGGCCACCAAGCATATAATATGTTGATAGAGATCAATTAATATGATTAGAAATGCATTGTCAGACATTCGTTTATACAAGTTCATTTTGGGACTGAATGAAACTAAGGCATCCCTTCATTATTAGCGAGTAGTCCTTGCAATCCAAAGATTTTAAAACACGAAAGGACCACTGCTATAACAAATGTCTCTATATTGGGACTACCTAAATAATGTCAACAAGCTGTCCTTCCACCATTAAGATCTCCGGTCTTCAATACAACAATGATTTCAAAATGCAGACACTACCACCATATAAATATAATATGGGCTAAACCCCAGGGACTCGTGATAGTAGTCCCTACATTCTGAAGATCTTCGGTCTTCAATAATCATTATCTTCATCAGGTCTTCACTTCCGAACTATACATTGGTTCGAAGTGGTTTTGGGATAGGAATTACCTAAATCCGACCCTGGTTCCTTCGGACCATCATCGATAAAAAAATTGTTAAGTTCATATGTGATTATCAATCATCAATCAATTTAATTCATCTTTTTATTCATTCATAGATATCTCTTAGAGATATATTCATTGAATCATTTCTTTATCTATTTCAGAGTATATGGAATCTTAAGCCTCATTTATCAAATGATTTTGGTTAATATAAACCTTTTTGAATCGTGGAATAATTCCAAACCATTTCACCTTTCGTTTAGGAAAACATTTCCAAATCGTTTCATTTAAATCTTAACAAAGATTTCTTAATTCAAAACTTGAAATTTTGATTGAGTTAAAACCATGTTATCTAGGATGTTAATTTAAAACTAGTAAATATTAAGTGAGCAGAATCTATAGAAATCATCTAATTCTACTCAATATCAATTCCCGTATTCAACAAGTACTATGAGCGGAATAATGGCAAAATCACCTTTTAAATTCCATGAATAATACAAATTCCCTCTTTGGGGTTTAACACCAAGTATAAGAAGATTATCTCCATAAAACTCAAGTTATTTATTTTCAAAAAATTATATCCTTTATCCTTTGGAAAATTTTGATCCGAGTAAATCAAATTTACTATCCCCTCCCTCGAACCAGTCCAGATAACCAGGGAGAGCAGAAAACTGGTTTTCCAAACTCAAGCCTAGATACTATCTCTCTAACACCCATAAGGCGGTCAAGTTATTTGATCGACTCTAAATCATTTAACATTTAACCATTTCATAAATCCTTCAAATCATCTTTAAAATACTTTATCAATCTTTTGAAAAAAATAAAAGGATGCGCTTAAAACTATATTTCAAAAGTGGTAGAAAAGTGCTACGGAAAGTGCTTTTAAGCTATATTGATCGAAACGACTTTTTATCAGTTGGAAATTCATTTTTATAACTCAAATCACTTTTAAAACATTTTAAAAGATTTTTATAATTTATTTCATATTTTTAAACAATTTTAAAATACCATTTTCAAAGAAATCCTTTTATGGATTCCGATCTGCAAAACCGCGATTTTTCCAAAAACTTGTCTAACTCGTATTTCAAAATTTACTTATCGAAATCTCGATTTTATTTCCTTGTTTGAAAATCATGGATATAATAGTTTGGAAAATTCTTATTGTAAAGAAATCCGATTTCGATTCCATCTTATAGAAGGATTTAACTTTTACGGCACGAAATCGAGAAACGCCATTATAGGACGCGTCTATTTTTGACTCCAAATTCATTATTTGTTAAAACTTCTCCAAATTGAATTCTAATGTTTATAAAATGTTTGTAAACCATTTTTAAACATTTAAAACAATATTTTCCATATTAAATCTCTTTTTCACTTTTAAATCATTTCATAATATTATATTATTATAATATTCATTTTCAACCTTTTATATTTTCAAAACCATTAAGAGGCTAAATAAACTCCTTACACATATTATTATGAATTCGTTAATTAACCATTTTTATTATGATTTCTCATAATTTATCACAACCAGGTTATCAACCATATCAAAATCCATATAATTAACCATATAATCAACCGAGTTATCAACCAATCATCTAAATTTATAATTAAAACATTCATATAATTATTTTCTAAATGTAAGTAAATCGAGTACTCACTTATGGCTCCACTTCATCAATCTTTTCCGTAGCTTCTTGAATCAGTTCTAGCAGCACTCCAATAGCACTTCCTCATATTTTCCTTGCTCCGGAGCTCCCCAACTTGCTTCCTTCTCTTTTGGTGTCTACGGCCTTGACCTTGGATGAGTGGTGCTTGGTCATTGTGAGTTGTAGAGGAGATAGGGAGGTGTTTGCACTTGGTTTTGAGGTCGAATGATAACATATATGTGTATATATTTTTATTTTCTCTCTGATATTATTTCTTCATAATTTTCCTAAGGTGGAAGCCGATAAAGAAGAGGTACTAGAGCTTTAAGAAGGAGGAAGAAGAAGAGAATGGTGTGAATGAATGTGTGAATGTAGGTGGGTATTTATAGGAAAATTTTGTATAAAAATATCTAAATGTGTAGTTACCTTTCTACCTCTTTTCCATGCCCTCCTTAATCCATTCATGTCCTTAGTTGACTTAAGGTTGCTTAAAGATGAAGAAATGTGAAAATATCATGATATTTCTAAGGCACATGTATTTATACATGTATGTACGTCATATATATGTACATATTTGTTCATGTACATGTTAGTGGATGTATTTGTATGTTATATATGTGCACATGACATATAAACAAGGTTGCAATGACTTTCAAACAACTTCCGTTCGTTAAACCGTTGGAAATCGGGAAACCGGTTCCCGGTCACATTTTCACTTCTAATTTAAATTACATTTATATGTAAACAAAATTTGAAAATAAATTTATAATAATTTTTTGTTGATAAAAATGATCTCATTTGAATCATTAAATCATATAAATCAATATTAACAATTATCTACAAAATTGCTATTATACCGATAAAGCGATATCAATTTTCTTATATTTTAAAACTGATTATATATCTCTTTATAAAACTATT
Source organism: Allium fistulosum (assembly GCA_030737815.1). NCBI lineage: Eukaryota > Viridiplantae > Streptophyta > Magnoliopsida > Asparagales > Amaryllidaceae > Allium > Allium fistulosum. The sequence goes on along the minus strand of CM060902.1, from coordinate 787,470,760 downwards.
ATAAATTATTTTTTATAACTATTTAAAATGAATTATTATCATTTAAAAACAATTATTTGTATAATTATAATAATTATTAAATCATTAAGTCTCAATTTAAAATCATAAGTCAATTATTAAATATAAGGGCATTATTGAGGATGTCATACATACTTTTAATTTCCCAAAAATTAATTAATTTATTTTATTTTATATTCTTATTTAATTATAAAAATAAGTGTATGTATCTTGCTCCATACATGGCATTTGATGATTGTAGAGTTGTTTATCGATAAAACGGTTTTTAGCCATTTTATCGATATATTTCCAAAGGAAATATTTTTGTGAATATTTTTCCAAAATAAGTTCATTATCATTATTTATCACTTAAAACTTGATTATTTATGAAAATTAATCTATATTTGAATATTTAAAATAATTTAAATATCTTTAGTTAAACTGATCAAATTGTGGGTCGTTACACACTTCCCCCCTTAAAAGAACTTCGTCCCCAAAATTACCCAAAACAAAAACCCAAGGGTTTAGCCCAAAATATTTATCATTAAACTTACACCCATATAATGTACATTGATCATCCATACACAATATCTGATTCAATCTATTATTCAAATCTACAACTTTATTTTCTGAACTAGTATTGATCACCCGATCCTCTAGTGCGGACTCTGATCAGGCTTTCCAATTAGAACTTTCGGTTTTCCTTGCATAGCTTTCAACTATGATAGAAAACTTAAGTATCCAATTATAAACCCTCATCAATGTTCATCATCAAGAATCGTGCGATAAATCCTCTTTTAGATTAGTGTAAACACCTCAAAGTTTCGTACTCGAATCTTATATCAGAATCGTGTAACGAAATGTTCTATGTATAACATCCGTACTTTATTTTCAAATGTTTACGAAAACATCTCATAAAACTTTTATTTTTCATTTAAATACCTTCATAAACCCTTTATTTCTTCAAAACATTTATACATAAAATATTTCTATCTCTTTTCCAAAATAAATCGATTATCCATTATGATTCTTATTTCAAATTTCCTTTGAAATTCCTTTGTTAAAAAATCTCATTATAAATTTAATTCCAAAACTATTTCATATTATATAACTTTCCCTTTGATACTTTTTCAAAACATTGTGATATGAATTCTCAAATCCATCTTTCTCAAACATCATTTTAATTTTGCTAATTACAATTTATTTTATAAAATATACTTTTAGAATATATAATCTTAAATAATTTCTTCATTTAATCACCTATTTTTTATACAGATACTTCTTTATATTATATAATCTTTTTATTTCAAAATATCTTATTAAATTTGATAGGATATAAGATAAAAGAAGAGCTCTGAGAGGATAATCGAAAGGGAAATTTATTAATTAACATAATATTTATACATCCACTCCTAACCTTAGCATGTATCATAAAATTTAAGGGATAAACTTTAGGGAATATAGTCTAGTTACATCACCATCATATTTAGATACTTGAACTACTATACACATCATCCTTGGACCTTTTTTGAAGTAGATGGTGCTTTATCCTTGGTACTAAAGTCAACAAATCCTAACTTTCTCTTTGGACATTCTATCCATAAATGTTCCTCTCCATCACATAAACTGCAAACCCACGTTCTTACTCCAGTCATAGCGGTAGCGACCCATGATTTTCGACCCTCGAAAATTAACATAAATACGTTCTATGTATAACATGACGAATAATCAAGTGCCGGAAATACCGATTGCTAGGGGTAAAGAAGAAAGAGGTAGAAGAAAATAGAAACAACCACATAGAATCTCACAATCACAGCGGAAGTAAAGATAATATATAATAACATATTTTTATAAAAAAGAAAAATTGTATCTGTTAATATACATACAATCATCAGAGTACAACAATCAATACATCAATATGGACAGTTATTATAACTTCTCCTCACCAGTGCTGACTATACAGTCTACACACACAGTGGAATATAAACAAGTACATGAAATACGCTTGAAATCCTCCAGCTCGTCTCCTGAGCTCCATAGCATCCTTACCCGAATCTGTAATACTCGTTCTGACCCGAGCATAATAATAAAATAACACCCGAGTCAGTCTGGAAAACCAGCGTGAGAAAACACACTCAATTTGAATTTTACTATTTTCAAAGTTCTTTTTGAAAACAAAGGTATCTCGTAAGACCACGCCACACATAAACACGACGAGTTTTTACCTTACAATAATCAAAACAGTTTTATATTAAAATCATCTGATATTATAATAGTGTCTATAGAAAGTAAATTAGAAAATAGCTGAAATGCTTGCATCTCACATTTCAACATAGTTGGTATACAATCAAAACCGTACAGGCTCGTAGTGGATATTGGATTCCATACAATGACTAGGCTACTGGGGTAACGCCCATCACAATACACCTGTAAAAAAATGTACCGAGGACCTCGTCGGGATCCCCTACCAACACAAGACCGGCCTACCCCTAACTTGGATAGTACTGAATATGTTATCACCTTGGGTGTTCCCACCCTAATCGAGCGCTCTCTTTTCCCTGCACAACCATATCCATAATTTTTATATATCTAAGGGTATCTAGAAAGGTGATAACATACCCTAATTGGGTGCAACCCACTTAGCCTTGCTGCATCTCCCCTGTTTTAGTCATTCCCGGTTGATAAGGCTTAAGGCTACGATTACCTTTTAGAATAGCATTCATTTTTGAAATGCTAATCACTACCTTCCAGGCAACGATGCTATGATAGCATTCGTCCATACAAGTTGTCCTGGGTCTGGAAAAACTGAATCTCCTTTAGTATCACCATCTCCATTATCTTCGAGATATCACAATTCGTAATGCACAAACTGGATCGAAGTGGTTTTCGAATAATTAAATCTGATTTCGGTCTCTTCGAAAATCAACGAATTTGGCCAAATTTTATAGTCGGTTATTTAACTATCAAATAACATCTATAAGCAGTCACTAGGCCCATATTATAATTTTCCAGACATTTATTTTCAAAATATCTTTACGAAGATATATATTTAAATTTCTTCAGTATATTCAATATTTGAAAACGATTTCAAATACTTAAAACCATAACAGGATACTTCCGAATCATTTCAATACCTATAAATATTTTTCTTCCGATTCCATTTATAATTCAACACTTTGAAAATATTTCTATAATAATAAACTCATAGTTAAAATATTCCAAATCTTTCCAGTCCAATACTTAGGAAATATTTATAAGTCTATTTTTCCTCTAAAACCATTATATTCCCAATATTTAGGAAAATATTCCATCCATTTCCTATTTCTCAAAATCCTCTACAATTGACTTGTAAATCCCTTAATTCATTTTATAACGGATTCTATAAGTTCCCGGAAATTATTAATTAGCTTCCCTTAATTCTTTAAAATCGATTACACTTGTCTATAATCCCAACTACCCAATTCTACTTCCTTTTTATGACTTCTAATTCATTTTCGAAATTCTCATATTTAAATACTTTGGAAATTTCTTTAAGTTCCCAGAATTCCACTATAAGATTTCTCCTATAAAAATCATATCCGTTAAATAAACTCAATTTACAAATTCTGAGAGGAATTATAAATAAATTTCAATCATTTTAAAACTATATATATATAATAAGTATTTTTAAATAATACTTCATTTTTAAAACATACTTAAGTAAATATTTAAAATATTTAAACACTTTATAAAACATCGATAATTAATTTTCAATTCATTTTTAAATAAACTAATTGATTTACAAGGCTGATTATAAAAATTAGAATTTATTTCAATAAATATTAAATACTTGAAAACTAACTTTTCGAAATATCTTAATCTAAATAATAGTTTTTAACCTACATAGTTTAATAAATAAAAATCCCATTTAAAACAATTTAATTTCTCGACAAAAATCTATTTCAAAAATCCAATACTGCCAATTTCAATTTTATAAATCCCTTTCGATTCATATCACATCGACTACGTTTCCAATTTCATAATCATTCCACATTTCAAAATAGAATCCACTATTTTTCCAAAAAATCTATTTTCATATCTCAATATAAATTCACACTGTGAAGTTATATTCCCAATTTATCAACTGATATCATTTTCCCTTATTTATAAACATCGTTTATAAATTTACAAACTCCCCTGAGATTCACTTGTTTATAAAACTAATCTCTTTTATAAAATTTCGATTTTATGAATCCATTTCTTATAAATCCCATTTATTTTACAAATCTACTTTTAAATATCGATTTCAACTTCTTTTTCCAAATTTTCGAAAATATCATTTTAAAAGTCCATTATTAAAATCCTTTATATAAATTATTTTAAAATTTCTATTTTAAACATTTTACGAATAGATAAGTACAAACCCCAATATCAAATCATTTATTTTATCCAAATCAATTTTCTTTAAAATATCCAAATTTTGATATAAATATTTTTATATTCAAAATATCCCTTTAAATTACTTCAAATTCCAAAAATAATATTTATGGTATTCAAAATACCCAAAATCCAGGCAGTGCTACTATAGCATCCAAACATTCAATTCACAACACAATCTATATCAGATTATTCACACAAATCATATATCACTATATATATGAAAAACAATCAATATATTTGAGGAATCCAGTTGGATCCCTCCAACCAGTTTCCGTGCATCCAAAGATGTTAGATAACATAAAATACCAATCCCACTTCGAGGGGGATATCGCGATAATATAGGGTCATCCGCTATTATGCGAGGCGCATAGGGTCTCATCCGCTCCAACGGTGGGAAATATATCCACTACTAATATATATACTACTATATATATATATATATAACAATATCCAACTGATAATAATTTATAAATTCATCCAATCAATCAATAAATAATTTTAACTATTTAAATTAAAGCTAATTATCCAAATGAGTGAGATTTACTCACCTTAACTTTTTGAAATGGTTAACCATCCAATTTTAAATTAAATTGAACTGACAATCAATTTAATCTAAAATTGCAGCTATCCCCGATTGACTTCAAATAAATTCCTGATGTCGTATTCATCGATACGATACCATCACATCTTATTTTGTTCAATTTCGATCTAACGAACAAGTTTTCCAAGTTAAAACATTACGATTTTTAAATAACATTTAAGTAAAATTAATTAAAATTCCTAATTAACCTTACCTCGCTAATTTACCTCCTCCTCCTTCCCTGAATACTCCCGCTCCCTCACTGCTACTTCAGAATGTCATGCCTGACTAAAGATCATCGACCTCCGCCTTCTTCGACCCACAGGTGTCATACGACTGCCTTAACAAAAAACCCACACCTATTCGAACCAACTCCTTACCACATCAATGAATTTTCAAACCCAAGCTTCAAAAACTTCACTTCGTCATCAGTGGTATCTGTAACTTTCGGTACATAACTCCTTTCGACTTTGATCGCCCCGACACTCATTGACTACATTGAGAGTTATTAATGATTTCAGGGATGACTTCGATAGTATATTTGAAACTCTAAGAATAGCAGCGCTGCTTCGAAGACACTATGACTTTGATAACCATTATGAAACTCCCTTCGAGAATCACTTCAAACATGGATTTAGGGAATCGCTTCGAATATCATTTTCATGATTTCAAAGACCATTAACTTCTTCGAGAATCGTTGAACCGCATCAAAGATACCATTTCGCTTCATGAATTACTGAGCTTCTTCAACGATAACACTTTGACTTCGTGAATCGCTTTAAGAACCACTAACATGCTGCTGCAACCCTCCCTGCTTCACCATCGCGTGCGCTGCCATCTTCATTTTTTTTCTCATTTTCGAGTTCGTTCGAGCAAAAAGAATAGAAGGAGATGCGATTTTAAAGAAGGGAAAGGAGGAAGATTGTGGTTTCTTCTTCTTTTTTTTGTTCGAATTGTTTCGTTTTTTTCAATCTGAATAACAGAAATGGGAATTCGCGATTTAAAAGGAAGAGGGAGCGTAGGCCGGCTGTAGCAGGTTATAGGGTGGCTCATATGTGACTAGGGTGGCTGTGATTTAACATTTATATTTTTATATTCAAAAATATCTCGTATTATATACAGGAAAATCTCAAACTTCTATTGAGACGGGTCACCTAGCATTCATAATGTTATACCCCTATTTCAAACGCAATGGAACAAGTTTCGAAGCCTAATTTGATCGTATGTGGAAGATAGCTTTTTAAATTGACTATTTAAATTAAATTCAATTAAATATATTCTAGGCGTTTTCAAATCGTACGACCAAACTGTAAATCCAAATGCTACAAAATTTGAAATCCGATAACAGTACACTGTTATGGATCTAATGGAACTGGTTTCGTCAAATTCCGAGACTATGCCCCGGATCGCTATTTAACGCGTCGATAAAATCGACGATTTCAATAATTTACGAAATCACTTGAAATTCCAGTTTTAAAAACTTACTAACTCGATTAAAATTCCAATAGAATTTATATCAACCTTAGAAATCATTTTGATTCATATTCAACCAAATTTTCAATTATTCACTATTTCCGTATTACAATAAATAGCTATATTTAAAATTTAAATCATTATAAAATTTCAACCAAAATCCTCATGTTCACAAATCATCAATTTTTATTCCAAATCGAATATTTAAAACCATTTAAATATTCAAAGTCAAATGACGAAAAATCTGGGTCGTTACAATAGCAGCGACTACAAGGGGTATTGTCCGAACGGTACATGTCTTGGCCTTCTTTTACCCTTCCCTTAAAGAACACTCCCTGGCTAAATGTCCTACTTCCTAGCAGCGATAGTAAGTTTTTTCCTTCGTTGTTGGAATTTTTGGTTTCTTCTTTGTTTTAGGGCACTCATGTAGAAAATGCCCTTTCTTTTTGCACTTGAAACAAACTATATCATTTCAAACAGGTTTCTCTACCTATTTTTTATCCCGTCCATACATAGGACTGCATAATGCCCTTCTTTAAAACACCTAAAGCGGTAGATTCCAACATAAGATCCTAGTTTTAATTTTTCTTCTGCTTCTTTTGTTGCACATGCTCTTCATGCCTGCTTTGGAGTCATCCAAAACTCATTTCCCGGAAAATAAGACACCCTAACATTAGTGATATACCAATCATTGGAAGGTTTATACCATTTTATTTCTTGACATAAAATCCTTTTATCCAAATAACTTGATTTAACTTGTTCAGATTTGAACTTGCCTTGATCATGTAATGATAGAGGAAAATTTTACCACGTGTTCAATACTGTTTGCCCAAGCCAACATATAATCGATACTTGGAAGATTATTCCCACCATCACCAAACTGATCAAAACCTTATTCTTGGAACTTTCCAAAGGGATAACATCTTATAAATTTTCCAAATCACACTAATATTTATACTTTTGTGTATATAAAATATTCTCCTTTTAAAACGGTATGTCTATTTGCCTTATTTAAGTGTTTAGAAACTCTTATCGATATCATGGTGTCCCACTAACAACCAAAATCTATAAACCACGCAACAGATAAATCAACACAAATTTTTTTTATCAAATAACAAATACACACTCATATATATATATATAATACTCTCAAACTCATTCTGGGGTGTTACTAACCCTATCTCTAACGAGTCACTCATTCTAGGGTATTACTAACCCTATCTATTATGAGTTTTACTGCACCAAAGCTTAAGTGTTCGCTCAACCTAAGCTCTGGTATCAAATATAACGAACCGAATTTTCAACCCTAAAAAATAGACTAATACATCGTCGATATTCACGTGTCGCAAATTAAAGTGCCGGAAAAACCGATTGTTTGGGCAAAAAGAAAATAAAGATAGAACAAAATCTCTCATGAATGGAATAACATATATTATTTTAACATAATCTATATAGTGGAAAATTTTGAATACAATAGTAGAGTCTAAACTAGATTCATCTTGGACAGTTATAAATCTTCGTTCTTACAATTGCTGAAAATTAAAAACAAATGCAATAGATGCAACGGATAATAGAGTACATCCATACATAGATGAAGATCTCCATCTCTCCTCTGGAAACTCCAAGCATCTTCAACTAAACCTGAAACTACTCGGATCTAACCCGAGTATTAAAAATACCTGGATCAGGCTTGATAAACCAACGTAAGATACCCGAAATATGAATTGATGCCAGTTTAAAACCCTGAAAAAGAGGGGTATCTCGTAAGACCGCATCCACACATAAATACGGATGAGGTTTTACCTTATGTTAACCAAAATATTAATACTTTAAACAACTTGATATTATTATTAATGACATTGGTTTTGAACATTTTTCAATTAAATAAATATATAAAAAACAAGTATCAATACCCGGACTGTGGTAATATATCCGGACTAGGTCAACGGAATATACCGAACGGAATATATGATACCAAAAGAGGTAGCTGAAATGTTTGCAAAGCATTACAGCTATTTTGAGAATACAACCAAAACAGTAAAGCTCATATTAGAATTGGAGTTCCAATATGATAAGGAACTAGTGGCCTTTTCCTTCCTCTGCGGATTTCCATGTATAGCAATTATTGAACCCGATGGCTTCTCATGTAAGGACTCACACACCATTATACTTGCTACGCTACTACATATCCGGTGGCTTCTCGTGGAAGGACTCACACACCACTATACCATAAAATAAAAGGACCCAGACCTCTTTTGGCCCATAAGGCAACAAAGGGCAAATCATTTTGATTCGCTCATAAACCAATAGCCAGAAATATATGTCCTACAGACCACATAATTACCCGTATCATCTCCGGGATGTGAGGCTTGTGAGGTTATGCTCAATTTTAACAAAGCCATGCTTTACTTTTTACACAGCCACCTTTTATTCTTCCACAAAGCACATTCCACATAGAATGCCACATTGCTATTCCTTAGTCGCACAACTTATTTCTACAAACGTATAACTCCCGAGCTTGTACGTCTCAGGAAAGGGTGTTAAGCTAAGAGAAGTTGCCTTCTCTGCCACCAAGCATATAATATGTTGATAGAGATCAGTTAATATGATCAGAAATGCACTGTCAAACATTCGTCCATACAAGTTCGTTCTAGGACTGAACAAAACGGAAGGCACTCCTCCTACTACCACTGGTAGCGAGTACTCCTTAAAATCAAAAGATTTCAAAATACGAAAGGACCATTGCTATAATAAATGTCTCTATATTGGGAGCTACCCAGAGAATGTCAAGAAGCAGTCCTTCCACTATGAAGATCTCACGTCTTTAATACAATGAATATTTCAGAATGCAGACATCATTGCCATATAAATATAATATAGGGTAAACCCTTGGGACTCGTGACAACAGTCCCTACATTCTAAAGATCTCCGGTCTTCAATAATCATTATCTTTATCAGGTCTTCACTTCTGAATGTATACATTGGTTCGAATTGGTTTTGGATAGGAATTACCTAAATCCGACCCCGGTTTCTTCGAACCAATCATCGATAAAAAAATGTAAAGTTCATATGTGATTATCAATCATCAATCAATTTAATTCATCTATTTATTCATTCATAGATATCTCTCAGAGATATATTCATTTAATCATTTCTTTATCTTTTTCAGAGTACATGGAATCATTAAGCCTCATTAATCAAATCCTTTTGGTTAAATTAAACCTTTTTGAATTATGAAATAATTCCAAACCATTTCACCTTTTATTTATGAAAACATTTCCAAATCATTTCATTTAAATATTAAAAAAGATTTCTTAATTCAAAACTCGAAAGTTTGATTGAGTTAAAACCATGTTATCTAGGATGTTAATCCAAAACAGTAAATATTAAGTGAGCAGAATCTATAGAAATCATCTAATTCTACTCAATATCAATTCACGTATTCAACAAGTACTATGGGAGGAATAACGGAGAAATCACCTTTTAAATTCCATAATAGTACGAGTTCCCTCTTTGGGATTTAACACCTAGTATAAGAAGATTGTCTCCATAAAATCCAAGTTATTTATATTTGAAAAATCATATACTTTATATTTTGGAAAATTTTGGTCCGAGTAAATCAAACTTACTATCCCCTCCGTCGGTCAGTTTGGATGGCTAGGGAGAGTAGGAAACTGATTTTCCAAACTCAAGCCTAGACACTATCTCTCTAACATCCATAAGGCGGTCAAGTTATTTGATCGACTCTAAATCATTTAACATTTAACCATTCCATAAATCATTCAAATCATATTTAAAATACTTTATCAATCTTTTGTGAACATTTACAAAAGATTTGAAAAAAATAAACGGCTGCGTTTAAAATTACATTTCAAAAGTTATAGAAAAGTGTTGCGGAAAAGTATTGTAGAAAGTGCTTTTTAATCTATATTGATCAAAACAACTTTTTATCAATTGGAATTCTTTTTATAACTCAAATCACTTTTAAAACATTTTAAAAGTTTTTTAGAATTTATTTCATATTTTTAAACAATTTTAAACATCGTTTTCAAAGAAATCCTTTTATGGATTCTGAACTGCAAAACCGCAATTTTTCCAAAAATTTGTCTTACTTGTATTTCAAAATTTACTTATCGAAATCTCGATTTTCTTTCTTTGTTTGAAAACTATGAATATAATATTTCAAAAAATTCTTATTGCAAAGAAATATGACATCGATTCCGATCTATAGAAGGATTTAACTTTACGGCGCGAAATCGCGAACTATCATTATGTGACTAGTCTATTTTTGAATCCAAATTCATTATTTGTCCAAACTTTTCCAAATTGAATTTTAATGTTTATAAAACATTTATAAACCATTTTCAAACATTTAAACCAATATTTTTCCATATTAAATATCTTTTTCACTTTTAAATCATTTCATAATATTATACTATTATAATATTCATTTTCAAACATTTTATATTTTCAAAACCATTAAGAGGCGAAATAAACTTCATACACATATTATTATGAATTCATTAATTAACCATTTTTATTATGATTTCTCATAATTTATCATAACCAAGTTATCAACCATATCAACATCCATATAATCAACCATATAATCAACCAAGTTATCAACCAAGCATTTAAATTTATAATCTAAACATTCATATAATTATTTTCTAAATGTAAGTAAATCGAGTACGCACTTATGGCTCTACTCCACCAATCTTTTCTATAGTTTCTCGAATTGATTTGGCGACACTCCGATAGCACTTCCACTTCTTTTCCTCGCTCCGAAGCTCCCCGACTTGCTTCCTTCTCTTTTAGTGCCCATGGCCTTGACCTTGGATGAGTGGTGCTCGGCTATAGCTTGGGATATAGGGGTGGCATGAGTTGTAAAGGAGATAGGAAGGTGTTTGCACTTGGTTTTCAGGTCGAATGATAACATATATATGTGTATATATTTATATTTTCTCTTTGATATTGTTTCTTCATAATTTTCCTAAGGTGAAAGCCATTAAAGAAGAGCCCTTAGAGCTTTAAGAAGAAGGAGGAAGAAGAGAATGGTGTGGATGAATATGTGAATGTAGGTGGGTATTTATAGGAAAAATTTGTATAAAAATATATAAATGTGTAATTACCTTTCTACCTCTTGTCCGCACCCTCATTAATAATCATGTTCCCCACGTTACCCCCTCCCCATGTGCTTCCATCACATAATTCACTTCCAAGCTATCCATTCATGTCCTTAGTTGACTTAAGGTTGCTTAAAGATGAAGAAAGGTGAAAATATCATGATATTTCTAAGGTATATGTATTTATGCATGTATGTATGTCATGTGTATGTATGTATTTCTTCATGTATATGTTAGTGGATGTATTTGTACATTATATATGTGCACATGATATATAAATGGGTTGCAATGACTTTCGAACAACTTTCGTTCGTTAAACCATTGAAAATCGTGAAACTGATTCTCGGTCACATTTTCACTTCTAATTTAAGTTACATATATATGTAAAAAAAATTGAAAATAAATTTATAATCATTTTTAATTAATAAAAATGATCTCATTTGAATAATAAAATCATACAAATCAATATTAACTATTATTTACAAGAATTGCAATTATACCAATAAAGCGATATCAATTTTCTAATATTTCAAAACTGATTATATATCTCTTTATAGAACTATTATAAATTATTTATTATCATTTTATAACTATTTAAAATAAATTATTATCATTTAAAAACAATTATTTGTATAATTATAATAATTATTAAATCGTTAAATCTCAATTTAAAATCATAAATCAATTATTAAATACTAGGGCATCATTGAGGATGTCATACATACTTTTAATTTCCCAAAAATAGATAAATTAATTTCATTTCATATTCTTATTTAGTTACAAAAATAAATGTATGTATCAAGCTATGTACGCAACGTTTGATGATTATAGAGCTATTTTCGATAAAGCAGTTTTTGGTCATTTTTATCGATATATTTCCAAAGGAAATATTTTTATGAATATTTTTCCAAAATAAGTTCATTATCATTACTTATCACTTAAAACTTGATTTTTTATGAAAAATAATCTATATTTGAATATTTAAAATAATTTAAATATCTTTAGTTAAACTGATCAAATTACGGGTCGTTACACTTTGCAAATCCGACCGTACATTTAAAATTGATCCAATGGTAGCTGCATGTCTTCTCTTCCATTATAAATAGTCAAGTCTTTTCCTCCTTCATCTTTTATCTTCCTTTCAATCTCAAGTAAAGTAAATTTCCAAATTCTCAAAATCATTCAAAATCTTATATGTCAGATATCCGTGCTATTATTAAGGTTTGATTTTTAGTTCTAATTTCAATGATTATTTTGAATTAAAGAGCTTTATATATGAATCATCATTAGGGTTTTATCTGGGTATTTCGATTTCAAATCGAATCTAGGTTTTAGATTCTAGGTTTTGATTTTTAATTTCATTGTTAAGCTTTATATCATTGGTTAAATTAGTAGTTAGTTACATTTATAGAATTGACTTAAAATTTTATACCACTGAAGAATTTAGTGGGTTGATTAAAGGTCAACAACATTGAATCTTTTTGATGTTGGGAGTTTCTGATTTAACAATAAAGAGGATAACCAATTAAACCTGAAACCTAACATTGCTTTGTTTTATATCAAACCTGATGTTTTACGGCATCACTATGATGTTCGGTATCAATTGGGTATCTTCTTTGCTTGTTATGCCAACAATCAGTCCTATAGTTTAGAGAATTAATAGCGCAAGGTTCTTATGTCGCCAATACACAAAGATGTGACAACCGATTTAAATTATAATGCAGCATTCTATTATGTCGGCAGTAACTAGAAGCATTGTCATTTAAAGTCAAGATTGATTTATGGGTTTATTGTATGACGTTGATGACCATTTTTTATTTCTCTTTTTTGGTAACCATTTTAAATGTTTTAATTCAATATTTTTCAACATTGTTATTTTACGCCATAGCTGTTGTAGTAAATTTATGGGTCACTTATAAAAATATTATTGAACTATGTCGGCCTTACTCATTGATGTCGGCTATCTTATCATTTCGACACTTACCGTGGTTGTGGCATTACATTGTAATTTTATAACGTAACTAATATGACGGTCGACATTAATTCGCCCATTAGATGTAGATATATTGATGTAACATAATACTTTGGATATGCTTACGATAATTCTTACTTTAAGTTTCTTGGAAACGCCTATAGGCTTACTTTCTTACCATAAGTCTAACATTTATTTGTATACTCTTAATCAACCTAAAAATTATGAGTTAAACATTGACTATGCAATGGTCATTAACTTGTTGTAAATATTATAGTGGACTTTATACCTTTAACATTTTTATGTCATAACTTAGGTAGTTTGTAATTAATGTCCTACCTTTTGTTTTTGCCTTAATAGCCTATTTTATATCATGAGTATTCCAAATTTCATAAAATATCTAGTACTTTTATGATTGGGAATAATATCACCGGCAGGTAAATGGAAGTCAAGAAGATAGTCCAGAAGGGAATCAAGAAATCCAGTAAGGGCCCTAAAGCTTCTCCATCTCCTAAGAAAGGGGATCGTCTTCTTAACCTGTCATGGCCTGTTTTTTCGTACCCTATGAGCCGATAATAAACCACACATGTCCAACTCAAATTGAACGAAAAGACAGAACACGAAGGGTAAAAAGAAAACAAGACAGAATAGAATCTCACACGAATGGAATAATATATAATATTAAACAGATATCTTTACAGCGGAATACTTAAATATGATATATCAGAGTCTAACCTAAATTTAGCTTGGACAGTTATAAATATCTGTCCTTACAATTGTTGACAAACATTAAACAAAAACAAACAATAGCAATGGATAATAGAATATGTCCATACGTAGATGAATATCTCTAGCTCTCCTCTGGAAACTTCAACCATCTTCGACTAAACCTGAAACTACTCGGATCTGACCCGAGTATTGAAAATACCCGGATCAGGCTTGATAAACCAACGCGAGAAAAACTCAATAATAAATGACAGTGTCATATATCATCCTTTGAATAAAATCCTTTGAAAATAAAGAGTATCTCATAAGACCAAGCCCACACATAAACACGGACGGGTTTTTACCTTATGATAACTAAAACACTTTTATATCAAAACATTTGATATTATTTCTAATGACATTCTTTGAAAACATTTGCAAATAAACTTATTAATCTTAGCCAAAATTGTTACATTGATTAAATTCCAGCATAATAGGTGTACAATCAAGTCCTTAGGTTCTTATTGGAGAATGGATTTCCATACAAATGACCAGGTGAAGGGACTACCTTCTGGTAGTACATCTCTAGAGGAATGTATCGAGGAACATCAAAAAGGAACCTCTACCAAGACAAGACCGGTCTATCTCTGTAACTAGATAGTACCGAATATATCATCCCCCAATCATTACCGACCTTTAACCGAGTGCGTTCTAGCATAAAAACCACATTAATTTACATCCCGAACGTCATAGCGGAAGAAATATATCTAGAAGGGGATGATCATACCCTAATTGGGAATGAGCCACTTAGCCTTGCTGCATCTAACCCTGTTTCGGTCTTTTCCGGTTGATGAGGCTCGAGGCTATGATTACCTTTTCACATAGCACATCTTCTTTCATTTTGAATGCCACATTTCCATTCCACATTCACATGACTGATTTCTACAAACGTATAACTCCTGAGCTCATATGTCTCAGGAAAGGGTGTTAAGCTAAGAGAAGGTGTCTTCTCCGCCGCCAAACAGATATACATTTATAGAGATCACTCATTGTGATTTAGAATGCAAGGTCAAACACTCATCCATACAAGTTTGTTCTGGGACCAAACGAAACCGAAGGTACTTTCCTCGGCCATTACTAGGTGAGAAGTCCTTGTGGTTTTGAGGTTTTTCATAACAAAGAGACCACCACTACATTATAGTGAATCGGGAGTTTATCCCCAATTAATCAACGAGTAGTCCCTCGTTATTATTCGTCTCAATATCGCTGTCTTCAAACATCTTCATTCTTCGAACACGTAAAATGGTTCGAAGTGGTTTTCGGATAGGAATCACCCAAATCCGACCCCGGTTCCTTCGAAATCCAATTATCGATAAAAAGTGAATATGAGTATACAAGATTTATTTAAGTCTCTTTTCACTTTAAATTTTTTTCGGATGATTTCGAAATCTCTTTCTTTTGTCTTAGAACAATTCTAAGTAATTCATTCTTTATCTTTGAATAATATCTCAATCTTATTTTATTTTGGAAAAATCAATACAATCATTTTAGAGCATCCAGGCTTTCCTTTCGATCTGTTCCATCTCTCGCCTAAGAAGAGAAAAAAGAGGCTAGGTAAGTTCAGGGCACTGGTTGCTCCATCCCTAACCTTAGTTGAACACCTTGTTTTATCTTCCCAGATCTCATAGGCGGGACAAATGTACTAGTCGTTTCCGCATACTCAGTTATCAACTTTACCTTGAAATTGATTATAAAGATTCTAGATTATATTTTAAACGCTTAATTTTCCTTTTAAAAACATTCATAATTGATTCTAGGAAAAATCGTTACGTTTAAACTCATATTCAAAAAGTTATAGAATTCGCAGCATAAAAGTGCTCCGGAAAGTGCTATAGAAGCTAATTTGATTTAAACAACTTTTTAATATTTGAAAATTCATATTTTCCACTTCAAATCTCTTCTAAATTATTTAAATAGATTTGTCAAATTTATTCCATATTTTTCCATAATTAAAAACGTTCATTTAAACAGATTTTCCATTATGGTCACTTATCTGCACTAGCGCGATTTTTCTAGAAAACTGATTTGTATATATTTCAAAATCTACTCAACAAAATTTTAATTTTCTTTCTTGGTTTAGAAGATATGGGTATAATAGTCCGGAATTTTCTTATCTCGAAGAATTCTGAGCTATAATCCACTCTATACACTTAATTGAACTTTTCGGTGCAAAATCGCGAACTACCGTTGCGCGACGCACCTATTTTTAACTTATTTTTCAATACTTGAAATAATCTATTCAAATTGAATTTTATTACTTATAAAACCATTATAAATCATTTTAAATCAATATTTCCACTTTTTAAAGTATTAAAAATGTACTTTCACTATTTCCATATTATAATATTATTATATTCCTATTATTTTAATATTAAATTTTAATTCCAATTTCAATTTAATTTCAATTCTACCTTCAAATTAAACTCAATTAAAACTTAGATTTCAAATCTAATTTCAATTTAAATTTCAACCTTAATTTCAAATTCAATTTCCAAAATCGATTTCAATTTCACTATTCATCTCAGTTTCAATTTAACTATCCTTTTCAAATCCAATTTCACTTCAAATTTCAAATTCTCTTTTATTTCCACTTTAATTTCAATTCCAATTAAAAAGAGGCTTATTTTTCCAAAGTATATCATATCACAAAAATTGGGTCTTGCTTAACAAAGAGATCACTTAATCAATAATGATAGAAATTTGATGTCCATATTAACATAACAACCATACAACCAATCACATGACATTAACATATTCAATACGGGTGTAGTACGATAAATGTCATAACATTACTATGGATTATCCAACATTCAAACAATTATTCAAACATCCATATCATCATTATCTATCATAGCAAATCAACTCAAAAATCAATATAAATTATATAGCGGTGAGAATTTTCTCACCTTTATTTCCACTCCGTCAACCTTTATGCGAATTAGCGTGTTTATGGCTAATGAACTAACGCGCTTTGTTCGAACGTCTCGAATTTATCGCTTTCCTTTCTTTCTTTTTTTCTTTCTTTCCTTTTTTTATTATTGGGTGCATGAGCTTTGGAGGGGGTATGGAGGGTACGGCCTTGGCTATAGGTGGTGGGTGTGTGGGTTTTGAGGCGTGTAGGTGGTGTAGGATGTGGGTACGGCTTAGGGAAGGGGTGTTGGGCCGAGGTGGAGCTTGGGTGGAGGTATGTAGGGCATAGCTAAAGTGGAGGAAGTAATGGAAGAGGAAGAGAATGGAGTTTAGAATTTTATGGAATGAAATTGTAGTGAAAAAGGAAGGGGTTTAGGTGGTGGTGGAGCTTGGTGGAGATGGTGGAAGAGAATGGAGAGGTGGGAAGCCATGGAAATGGAGGAAGAAGGAGGAAATGAAAAGGATGGAGAATGATTTTGTGGTAAGAAAGTGAAGATATGCATGCTTATTTATACATGTAGTTTCTTGCCAAATGACTACAATGCCCTTCTCTACTTTTTTGACTTTTAAACCATACTTAAACACTTTTTTCAAGTTAGAAAGGATGTGCATTAATGAGAAGAGAAGGTTGGATGTGATCTTAAGTCCTTAAGTAATGATTTTGCCTCTTTTTCTTAAATTTTAAAACATTTAATTATTCATTTGCTTAATTTCCATACAAGATAAGACTTGGCATTAATTGGAAGAGATGGTTTAGTAATGATGTTGTTTAGTATAGATTTGTTTATAGGTTTATGTCAAATCATGTTACTCTTTGAATTATTTGTAAATTTTGACTTTTCAAAGTGCTTTTATATGTTATAAATGTAAGTATTATATAGTTTGTAAAGTTTGTAAAGATGTATTATATAAGTTACAAAGTGCATATGATCATTTAACGTTGTGACGACTTGTTACAATTGAAAACAACGTTGTTATTGACAAATTTTACAGTCAAAATTTTACGTTTTTGTTAAACATATACTCAAGTAAACCAAACTTAAAAATGAACTTTTTACTTCTTTTAAATAAATTAAAACATGTATATTCATATTTTAAAATCATATTTAAATAATATCAAAATCTCTAATTTTACAGTGTATGTAAAACTGATAAAATGCAACAAAATTTGGTTATTTTTGTAAAACGATTATTAATATACTTTTAAATTTTTTAATATACTTTTATTATCTTTATTAAATTTTTTTAATAAGATTTAACTTTTTAAATAAATATTTAAACCTATTTATTTAAACCTTTATTTATTCTTAACAAAACTTAACTTTTGTTGATTTGTTCTAAAATCCAAATTTATACTTTTTAATCATTAACTATAAGAATAAATAATTTCTATATTTTAATTTATTATATATAACATATTTATTTAAGTTTTAAATTCCTTTTAAATTTAAAATAAACAAAATCACTCATTTTCGAAGTAGCGAAATTACGGGTCGTTGCATTCTCCCCTACTTAAAAGCATTTCGTCCTCGAAATGAAAGTTAGATAAAGGAATCTATCTCATACTGGTATCCTCAAACATTTTGGCTTATTTACATTGATGATAGAAAAGATGCATATATAAAAAGAAGGTCAATACCATAACAATACTGAAACAAATGATACCAATCATACATATAGAGATTCCCCACACCAACCTGAGCACTTATCACGTACTTAAGGTTATATATAGATACATCATGTTAGACTTCTATCCTACCCATCCTAGTGTGTACTACACACTTAAGATAATATATAAAACAACCCAACAAGATTATAAAAACAACCACACTTATACTATATCAACATAAATGAATACATCCAATTACTCTGTAGACAGACTGTAACAACCCGCATATCTATCGATTCTATATTTAAATATTTTATCGTTAGTCGGATGTTAGTCCGAAAAGCTACTTTTTGCATACGGTCAAATTAGGACTCGAGACCACCCCCATTGGGTTCAAAATGACGTTTGCGATCTTTTTGAGTGTAAACTTCGATATGTTTGGAGATAGTGAAATTTTCAACACTTTTTCCCGCCTTTGACTTTGGTTTGGACTGCACCCCTTTAGTTCAGCCCAACCATCTTCCTCACTCTATCAAAACACTTCAAGCTTTGTCAAAAATGGTGGTGGGAAGTGGAAATTAAAACTCCAAACACAAATTCCATTGCAAATCCGAGATTCAACATCAAATTCACGTGAAGACCATTGATTCAAGCTTGTTGGTGTTCTTGCTTTGCTCTCAAATCTCCATCTTCATCAAATTCCGTGAAAAGGTGAGATTTTTGATCTCACATCTTGCCTATATCTATCTTGGACTGTTGGGAATGATCCCCTATTGCATTTGCATCAACATTTGCATTTGGTTTGGATTGGATTGGCGAAAAAACTTCAATTTTCAGCATTTTGGTGATTTTTCTGGTCTTAAGTCGCTTCTGGCCATCCCTAGGTCGTCCACGAGTTAACTTCTTAGGTCGTTGCCGACCTATAATCTCCAGGCGAAGTCTTAGGTCGTTGCCGACCTATAATCCCCAGGCAAAGTTAGGTCGCTCACGAGTTAAGTGTTAGGTCGCTCACGAGTTAAGGACTTAGGTCGTTCGCGAGTTAGCACTTAGGTCGTTCTGGCCATTTTTAGCTCGCTCGGAGTTAGGTCGCTAAGCCTTAGGTCGCGCGTTGAAAAGTCTCCTAGGGATAGGTCGTTCCAGCCTTAAGAATTCGCTCTGAATCACTAGGTCGCGCGGTGCTAAGTCATAGGTCGTTTCCGACCTATAATCTCCCAGGCAAATCTTAGGTCGGTTACGAGTTAAGTGTTAGGTCGTTCGCGAGTTAACTCCTTGAGTCGTTCAAAGCTTAAGTCGTTAGGTCGCGTGCCTTGCTAATTCGTTAGGTCGCATGCCCAGTTAAGTCGTTAGGTCGCGTGCCTAGCCAAGTTGTTAGGTCGTAAGACCTTAAGTCGTGCACCTTTAAGTCGAAGCATTTTAGGTCGCTTCCCCTGGACCTCATTAGGTCGTTCACCTCTAGGTCGCGTGCCTTTAGGTCGCAAGCCTTTAGGTCGCGTATCCTTAAGTCGAAGCATTTTAGGTCGCTTCCCCTGGACCTCATTAGGTCGTTCACCTCTAGGTCGCGTGCCTTTAGGTCGCAAGCCTTTAGGTCGCGTATCCTTAGGTCGAAGCATTTTAGGTCGCTTCCCCTGGACCTCGTTAGGTCGTTCACCTCTAGGTCGCGTGCCTTTAGGTCGCAAGCCTTTAGGTCGCGTATCCTTAGGTCGCCAGTTTTAGGTCGCTGGTTCCCATGCCTCTTAAGTCGCTTGACTTTTGTTAAGTCGTAGGTCGTTGCCGACCTATAATTCCCCAGGCAAACTTTAAGTCGCGAGTCTTAGGTCGCGAACCATGTTAGGTCGCGTACCCTTAGGTCGCGAATCACCTTAGGTCGCGCCTCACTGTTAGGTCGCGCACTTCGATAGGTCGCTCGCATTTAGGTCGCAGACCTTAGGTCGCTCGCGAGTTAGTACTTAGGTCATTTGACCTGTTCTTCAGCTAGGTCGCACGGCAGTCTTTCCCTTAGGTCGTATGACCTACTTCTCCTTAGGTCGCTGGACCAGCTTGCCTTCGCTAAGTCGTACCGTGACGGGGCGCTGCCCCGCACCCCGCCGTGGGCGCTGCCCCCTGGACCCCCGCGACCTGACCGGGCAGGTCGAACCCCGTATTACTCTGCGTAGGCAATCTCTTCTGAAAAACGTTTATCAGAATTTCTACTTTGATGGTTTTGGGATTGACTTCTTTGGACTTTACTCACGTCTTCGAACGTGAATTGATTTGTTTCTACCATCGTTTTATGACCTGTCACTTTAAAGATATATGAAGGTTTCAATACTAATAGTAAATATCAAAACTCTTTCATCAAAGCGATTTCAACACTATTTTAAATATCAAAAGTTCGTTTTCTCAAACCGATTTTCAATCTACTAGTATATACAAGCCTTTACTTCACTCGAATGAGAAATCGACTTAAACGACTTAGTAAAACGGGTGGTATGAAACACTTGCGTTCACTTCGTCGGTTAGCTCTTGGACTTGTTCGATTGAACCCTTTTTGTGACAATTTCCTAGTGAAGATTTACAGCTTGTTCGTAAATATTTAAGTTAAGCAAGTGGTTATGGGACATGAAGCTAAACTCATATATTTACTAGCTTGGTGTGATTGACACTTCCTTATGATCATGACGATCATTTTTGTGATTTAGACTAGCGATTGAGCGATGTCTCTTTGTCTACGTGGGAGACTATACCCCGATCATGTGATGTTTCGGCATCACATTTCTAGGGTAGCACCCTACGGTCTTCGGGCCATTCCTGTGTAAAAATTTAATGGATAGCTTCCATGAGATAGCTTCTCGTCATGTGTTTACGCGTAGGTGAGTTTTAATGCTCCCATTCATGTGTTAGGCCTCCCCCCTTTATGTGTTTTCTGGATTTCTGATGATGATTTCTGGAATTTTGTGCTTCACCAATTTTCATGATTTTCATTGATATGATATCAGTTTTTGTGCATTGGTGAATTCATGTGTTATTGACTTGTTATGAATACAAGTTTAGGGTATGATACCCTATTTTATCTTTGAGAAGATTCTTGTGATATTGATAAATCTTTTGTTGATTATCATTTACGTACTTATAGTAGTATGTCGCTATGGTTATTACATGTTCATGTCATGCCTTTTACTGTATACCATATCATCTGATATTTATAGTTAGACTGATCCGTTTATTATTTTCTTATAAATAATACTCGGGTCAGACCGAGATGTTACAGGTGCTTCTGCTTGACTTCCTCCCGGGATTTGCTACTCTGACTTTTGGCTAACTACTCTAGTTTAGTAGTTTTTGTTTGTATACATTTGAGATTAGACTCCTTGATGTATACATATTCCATTATCTTGCACTTGTATCTATTCATTCGTGTTATTGTGGATCTTATTTGACCACTACTCTGATGTACACTTTCATGTGTTATATTCATATCTATTTCCGTCTTTGTGATATGAATTGTCTGTGACTGATTTATGTTACGATTATTTCTATATTTGTTTCCGAAGATTATATATAGCCACCGTGTGATAGCTTTGTGTTTGTATCGGTATGTCGGATTTCCTCCTTAAAAGATATGCATCCTATTCTATCTGACATATCGGTGCTCGCACAAAGAAGTTACATGGATGGTCGCTCCTCAACAGCCTTATTCTCCGTGCTAATTGACAGCACTACACCGTAGTGTTCTTGGTTAGCGTGGGTATAGAGGTGGGGCATCACACAGACCCAAAACATTATACTATATGTGATATTTGATTCGATCTATTATTTGAATCCACAACTTTGCTTTCGAACTAGTATCGATCCCCCGATTTTCTAGTGCGGACTTTGATCAGGCTTCCTGATCACAAACCCTTGCTTTCCTTACATAGCTCTCAACTATGATAGAAAACTTGAGTATGTAATCACAAAACCTCATCAATGTTTGCTGTCAAGAATCGAGTGATAAATCCTTTCTCGGATTGGTGTAAACACCTCAAAGTTCTGTACTCAAATCTTAGATCAAAATTTATGTGCCGAAATGATCTACGTATAACTTATGTATTTATTCACATTCATTTTTACCTAATGTATTTCTTTAAAATTTCTATTAATCCAAGTTTATTTCACAACCATTTACTTTCTACTAAATTCATTATTACTTAAGCATACAAATATGACTTAAACTTGTATAATATACCTTTACTTCCTAAGAGTATATATACATATCCCCAAACTTCAAACCGTTATTACATCAATTAGGGTGTTTAACAAATGTGGAATTCTACTATTATCTCAAATTAATAAGTTATAAAACTTTATCCTTAGTTTTATTTACCTAAGGTCTTAATTTAGCCAATATTATTATCTTATCCATATACTAATAAGACAACTTTACTAAGTGTACATCTTTTTCTTACTAATTCTATGATTATTTACTTAACTTATATACCCATCCATTTTCTAAATCAAATTTCTTAACCTTAAATCCATCAAATACCTTATAGTCAAATTGTGAAACTTAATTCACATGGTATTTGTTATTTAAACATGTTCATCCAATAATTAACAACTAACCACATTATTCAAAACTATCCACTTCTAATCTTACTTCATTTTGAATTACAAATGTTACCTGAAATGTATCGCTAAATCAAAGTTTTATATTAGGATAATATTTCTTATAGCTCTTATTCCTAAATTTCACTTTTATTTTAACCTAATCAAAGTGTCTAAAT
The DNA here is from genome assembly GCA_030737815.1 of Allium fistulosum. NCBI lineage: Eukaryota > Viridiplantae > Streptophyta > Magnoliopsida > Asparagales > Amaryllidaceae > Allium > Allium fistulosum. The sequence continues at coordinate 787,447,167 of CM060902.1, read as the reverse complement.
TTCAAATTACCTTATCTCCTTTATAAGTTATAGAACTTACCCTTTTATATTATATTTACAAAATGTCTCAATTTAGGTTTATGTTTTTCTATCTTGTTGATAAGAATTTTTTTTTCTAAGTGTGCATTTTCTTTTTACTTTCTCTAATTACAACTTATAGCTTAAATATTATCGTCAAATATCTTATAATCAAATCATGAATTTTACTTCACAAGTATTTGTACTTATTTTTAAATTCATCAATTTTGATGATCATTAAATCGTTATTTCTTAATAACCAAATGTCTAGGGGCATATGATTAAAGTTTTAAATTCTAGCTTTCAACTAATTGATTCTATATGGAATATCTCATAGTCAAATCGAGCAATTCTAATCACAAGATATTCATATTTTTGTTTTACTAAGCTAAATTACAAACAATCCTTAATTTCTAACCCAAAAATAATAATATCCCCTTTTGATATTTAAAATATAAATCCAATGTAAAATTATTTCATTTACCAACTTCTTTAAAACAAAATCATTTTTATAAAATTAACAAATACGCACTCATATATATAATACTCTCCTAACTCATTCTAAGGTGTTACTAACCCCATCTCAAATGAGTTACTCATCCTAGGATATTACTAATCCTAATACTGATGAGACTTACTCCTATCAGGCTTCGGTGTTCGCTCAACCAAAAGCTCTGATACAAGATGTCATAGCCCATTTTTCCGTACACTTTGAGTCGACAATAAACCACACATGTCCAACTCAAATTGAACGAAAAGACGAAAAACGAAGGGTAAAAAGAAAATAAGATAGAACAGAATCTCACACAAATGGAATAATATATAATATTGAACAAATATCTTTACAGCGAAAAACTTAAACATGATATATCAAAGTCTAACCTAAATTCAGCTTGGATAGTTATAAACATCTGTCCTTACAATTGCTGAAAAACATTAAACAAAAACAAACAACAACAACGGATAATAGAATATGTCCATACGTAGATGAATATCTCCAGCTCTCCTCTGGAAACTTCAACCGTCTTCGACTAAACCTGAAACTACTCGGATCTGACCCGAGTATTGAAAATACCCGGATCAGGCTGAATAAACCAGCGTGAGAAAAACTCAATAATAAATGACAGGGTCATATATCAGCCTTTGAATAAAATCCTTTGAAAATATATCTCATAAGACCACGCCCACACATAAACACGGACGAGTTTTTACCTTAGGATAACTAAAACACTTTTATATCAAAACATTTGATATTATTTCTAACGACATTCTTTGAAAACATTTGCAAATAAACTTACTAATCTTAGCCGAAATTGTTACATTGATTAAATTCCAGCATAATAGGTTTACAATCAAGTCTGTAGGTTCTTATTGGAGAATGGATTTCCATACAAATGACCAGGTGAAGGGACTACCTTCCGGCAGTACATCTCTAGAGGAATGTACCGAGGAACATCACAAAGGAACCTCTACCAACACAAGACCAGCCTATCTCTATAACTAGATAGTACCGAATATATCATCTCTCGGTCGTTACCGACCTTTAACCGAGCGCACTCTAGCATACAAACCACATTAATTTACATCCTGAACGTCATAGCGGAAAGAAATATGTCTAGAAAGGGATGATCATACCCTAATTGGGAATGACCCACTTAGTCTTGCTGCATCTAACCTTGTTTCGGTCATTTTCGGTTGATGAGGCTTGAGGCTATGATTACCTTTTCATATAGCACATCTTCTTTCACTTTGAATGCCACATTTCCATTCCACATTCACATGACTGATTTCTACAAACGTATAACTCCTGAGCTCATATGTCTCAGGAAAGGGTGTTAAGCTAAGAGAAGGTGTCTTCTCCGCCACTAAACAGATATACATTTATAGAGATCACTCATTGTGATTTAGAATGAAAGATCAGACACTCATCCATACAAGTTTGTTCTAGGATCGAACGAAACCGAAGGTACTTTCCTCGGTTATTACTAGGCGAGAAGTCCTTGTGGTTTTGAGGTTTTTCATAACAAAGAAACCACCGCTACATTATAGTGAATTGGGAGTTTATCCCCAATTAATCAACTAGTAGTCCCTCGTTATTATTCGTCTCAATATCTCCGTCTTCAAACATCTTCATTCTTTGAACACGTAAACTGGTTCGAAGTGGTTTTTGGATAGGAATCACCCAAATCCGACCCTGGTTCGTTCGAAATCCAATTATCGATAAAAAGTGAATATGAGTATACAGGATTTATTTAAGTCTCTTTTCACTTTAAATTCTTTTCGGATGATTTTGAAATCTCTTTCTTTTGTCTTAGAATAATTCTAAGTAATTCATTCTTTATCTTTGGATAATATCTCAATCTTCTTTTATTTTGGAAAAATCAATACAATCATTTTAGAGCATCCGGACTTTCCTTTCGATCTATTCCACCCCTCGCCTAAGAAGAGAAAACAAAGGCCAGGTAAGTTCAGGGCACTGGTTGCTCCATCCCTAATCTTAGTTAAACACCTTGTTTTATTTTTCCAGATCTCATAGGTGGGACAAATGTACTAGTCGTTTCCACATACTCAGTTATCAACTTTACCTTGAAATTGATTATAAAGATTCTAGATTATCTTTTAAATGCTTAATTTTCCTTTTAAAAACATTCATAATTGATTCTTGGAAAAATCGTTACGTTTAAACTCATATTCAAGAAGTTATAGAATTAGCAGCATAAAAGTGTTGTGGAAAGTGCTTTATAAGCTTATTTGATTTAAACAACTTTTTAATATTTGAAATTCATATTTTCCACTTCAAATCTCTTCTAAATTATTTAAATAGATTTAACAAATTTATTACATATTTTTCCATAATTAAAAACGTTCATTTAAACAGATTTTCCACTATGGTCAATTAACTGCACTAGCGTAATTTTTCTAGAAAACTGATTTGGATATATTTCAAAATCTACTCAACGAAATTTTGATTTTCTTTCTTCGTTTAGAAGATATGGGTATAATAGTCCGGAATTTTCTTATCTCGAAGAATTCCGAGCCATAATCCACTCTATACACTCATTTGAACTTTTCAACGCGAAATCGCGAACTACCGTTGCGCGACGCACCTATTTTTAACTTATTTTTCAATACTTGAAATAATCTATTCAAATTAAATTTTATTACTTATAAAACCATTACAAATCATTTTCAATCAATATTTCCACTTTTTAAAGTATTAAAAATGTATTTTCACTATTTCCATATTATAATATTATTATATTCCTATTATTTTAATATTAAATTTTAAATTCCAATTTCAATTCTACCTCCAAATTAAACTCAATTAAAACTTAGATTTCAAATCTACTTTCAATTTAAATTTAAATTTCAACCTTAATTTCAAATTCAATTTCCAAAATCGATTTCAATTTCACTATTCATCTCAATTTCAATTTAAATATCCTTTTCAAATCCAATTTCACTTCAAATTTCGAATTCTCTTTTATTTCCACTTTACTTTCAGTTTCAATTAAAAAGAAACTTATTTTTCCAAAGTATATCATATCACAAAAATTGGGTCTTACTTAACAAAGAGATCACTTAATCAATAATGATAGAAATTTGATGTCCATATTAACATCACAACCATACAACCAATCACATGACATTAACATATTCAATACGGATGTAGTACGATAAATGTCATAACATTACTATGGATTATCCAACATTCAAACAATTATTCAAACATCCATATCATAAAATAGTGATTATCTATCACAGCAAATAAACTCAAAAATCAATATAAATTATATAACGGTGAGAATTTTCTCACATTTATTTCCACTGCGTCAATCTTTAGACGAATTGGCGTGTTTACGGCTAACGAACTAACGCGCTTTTTTCGAATGTCTCGAATTTGTCGCTTTCCTTTCTTTCTTTTTTCTTCTTTTATTAGTGGGTGCATGAGCTTTGGAGGGGGTATGGAGGGTACGGCCTTGGCTATAGGTGGTGGGTGTGTGGGTTTTGAGGCGTGTAGGTGGTGTAGGAGGTGGGTACGACTTAGGGAAGGGGTGTTGGGCCGAGGTGGAGCTTGGGTGGAGGGATGTAGGGCACGGCTAAAGTGAAGGAAGTAATGGAAGAGGAAGAAAATGGAGTTTAGAATTTTATGGAAGTGGTGGAGCTTGGTGGAGATGGTGGAAGAGAATGGAGAGGTGGGAAGCCATGGAAATGGAGGAAGAAGGAGGAAATGAAAAGGATGAAGGATGATTTTGTGGTAAGAAAGTGAAGATATGCATGCTTATTTATACATGTAGTTTCTTACCAAATGACTACAATGCCCTTCTATACTTTTTTTTACTTTTAAACCATACTTAAACACTTTTTCCAAGATGAGAAAGGATGTGCATTAATGAGAAGAGAAGGTTGGATGTGATCTTAAGTCCTTAAGTAATGATTTTGCCTCTTTTTCTTAAATTTTAAAACATTTAATTATTCATTTGCTTAATTTCCATACAAGATAAGACTTGAAAATAATGGAAAGAGATGGTTTAGTAATGATGTTGTTTAGTATAGATTTGTTTATAAGTTTATGTCAAATCATGTTACTTTTTGAATTATTTGTAAATTTTGACTTTTCAAAGTGCATTTGCTTTTATATGTTATAAATGTAAGTATTATATAGTTTTTTAAGTTTGTAAAGATGTATTATATAAGTTACAAAGTGCATATGATCATTTAACGTTGCGACGACTTGTTACAGTTGAAAACAACGTTGTTATTGACAAATTTTACAGTCAAAATTTTACGTTTTTGTTAAACTATATACTCAAGTAAACCAAACTTAAAAATAAACTTTTTACTTCTTTTAAATAAATTAAAACATGTATATTCATATTTTAAAATCATATTTAAATAATATCAAAATCTCTAATTTTACAGTGTATGTAAAACTGACAAAATGCGACAAAATTTGGTTATTTTTGTAAAATGATTATTAATATACTTTTAAATCTTTTAATATAATTTTATTATATTTATTAGATGTTTTTAATAAGATTTAACTTTTTAAATAAATATTTAAACCTATTTATTTAAACCTTTATTTATTTTTTACAAAACTTAACTTTTGTTGATTTGTTCTAAAATCCAAAGTTATACTTTTTAATCATTAACTATAAGATTAAATAATTTATATATTTTAATTTATTATATATAACATATTTATTTAAGTTTTAAATTCCTTTTAAATTTAAAATAAACAAAATCACTCATTTTCGAAGTAGCGAAATTACGGGTCGTTACATAACCAGTCATATATTACTATCCAAGAAGAACTGGGCTCCATTGTCAAATAGTTTGGTATCATATGCATAGAAGCTATCATGTCGGTCCTTCTAGCCGAATTGACAACCCTTCAAAAGGATTTTTTTTACTTTAACTCTAATACACCTATAGCACTCAGGATACTTTCCTTTCCCTTTCACTTGAGATTCCTGGAGCACCTAAACATTGCTCCAATTCAATTATCTCCAAATTCATACACTTATTTGACTTGCTTGGAATTTCTTGCCAAGGAGGCCAAACTTCCCTATCTTAGTGCTAAGATTCTTCATACCATAGCTAGCCCTGCAATAAATAGGGGAGCAATAAGGTAATCCACTATATCGCATTATTCCTCTTCCGAAAAGCTTGATCATCAAAGCTGTCAACAAGACCAAGGAATGGGAAACTTGGTTTTTCTACTCAAATGTTACTTCAGAATTAGGGGTACCTTCTCTATTATAAGTAAGTTTTTATTTCTTATTGCGTACGTTATATTTATCACCCTCTTATGATGTATTCTTTTTCTTTAGATTCTATTCCTAAGAATTTAAGTCCCTCTGATAGTGAAACCATCAAATACCTGACTCTGGCATCCTAGAGCATGGGCGATAGACTCACACTTATGATGGAAGTGAACCTTCATCAATACTCGTTGATTCAAAACGACCATATAATACTTAGGGAGCCTCCGATGATGAAAGGGAATGCCCAAGATAAATGTTCGTTGGTTATCACTAGCCAAAATAATTTCTCTATTTCCTCCCAGTTCAACTTAAGCCCATTGGTAATATTGCACTATAACTAGTATAGAATCCCCAATTTTATTATCATATAATATCTTCTCTTTGTTTTAGGCTCTTCTCTCTTTCTTCTAAAGCGAACGAAATTAAAGATGATGCTCCTAAAAAGAGGAAAAATAAAGATGAAGTTCTCGCCTTGTCTCAGTTGAAAAAACCTATTTCCATTAAGGACTCCGTCACCAGAGTAATTAAAGCACTAGAAAAGGAAGTGGGCAATGATGCCCCTACCGATATTCCATCTCCTTCTCCAAGTAAAAGCCCCAAGCTTGTGGGTGCTTTACCCCTACTATCGTGGATGAGGAGGAATATATAACCATCGAATCGAGCCCTGATGAGGCAAATTTAGATAAAGCCCAGGAGCAAGCAAAGGAGGCCCAAACCCTCGAGTCCCTTCTAAATATCACCTTTCCTACTTCTTCAATAGCCATCAGTCACTTGTGTGCTGATCTTGGTTTCCTTCTCCAGATGATCCTCTTCCTTCAAAAGTTCGCTCAGGCTCCGATTGTAAGTTTTGAGGATCTTCTCTAACTGGTCGCTCAATCTCCTTCATTGACATCGCTCATTCCATTGCAGTCTTTAGTTTACTCAAAGGACCATCTCAGTGTCATCCTTAAGCAACTTCTGTTGGTATGCATTCTTTTTTCCGTTTGATTATTCTAATCTTTTGCCTCTGTATTGACTTATGTTTGCCACACATTTTAGGTGGCCAAGCATACGTTCCTCCTTCATGAGTCATTTTGAGGACCTTCCAATGAAGTGGCCGACCTTAAAGGAAATATCTCTTCACTTAATAATAGTATAATTTATGTCGTTATAACAAGGGATGAAGTTGTTTCTGAAAGAGATAATCTCGATTCCTCTCTCGATGAGGAAAAGAAGGCTAGACAATCATTAAAAGAATGGGTAAAAATTTTGAAAGCTGGCCTTGAGAAGGCCAACGAACTCAAAGCAGAACTTGAGAAGGAAAATAAAGGAAAGGCCAAGCTAGCCGATAAGAACAAATCCTTAAACGACAAGCTACAAAGGAAAACTAACACCTTGCTTGCTTGAATAATATTATCCACAACGCCAAGGAGAAAGTCGTCTCTTTCCTTAATAATGCTCTCCCCAATATAACTGAGAAGTGCTACAAAGATGCCATGTTTGTGGCATATGTTGATAACATCTGAAGGTACCCAGACTTAGACTTTCCATCCCTCCCAGATTCGAACACAAAGTTCAAAAGAAAGTTTAGTCTTAAGCTGTGGAAATATAATGAGTCTCTTTAAAAATAATTTCCTACTAAGGAAAAGGTCGACACCAAAAAGTTGCTAACCTTTGATGATCCTCCAATTGATGAGGAGATAGAATCTGATGGAGAAGGAGATGATGATAACGACAATGATGATCATAATGACAATGATGATAGTGGTGATGGTGACAATAAGGGTCCTAAAAGACTAAAAGATGGGAGAGATGGATCAGGTGATCCTAAATTAGACTTGTTTGCTCATGATGCGGGATTTACTGAATTCCTAGATCCTCAAGATGCTTTAAAGAAGGATTCTACTCCAAAATATAGTACTCCCTCCAGCCATTGTCGAAGGATAAAACCCATACTCCCATTTCTCAAATTCCAGTCTCCCGGGTATGGAGTTCTTGATTTAAATGCCAAACATTACTTGTTTAGCATAAACTTACTATTTTAGTTGAGGAAAAAGAACAAACACTATTATGAGATTCTTTACAAAAAGTGTGTGAATAAAGAGCACCAACTGAATAGGGAACTTGAAAGGCAACTTAAAGAGTATAATGACTTATCTGACAAATACAAGCATCTCAATGATGCTACGCGATTAAAGTTCTTTAAGGAAAAATAAGTGGCCCCTCATTTGAAAAAAGCTCGTATATATCGGGAAAGGATTATGGGAGAGAATTCTAAATTAATGACCCTCTTTTGGATGTTAATCGATGATAGAAATGCTTTAGTGGAGTTTCTTTATAAAGTCTACTCCAAGGGCGAATTTGTTGACTTCTCCTACTTAGGAGAAATAGTGGGGTTTAATTAGGCACCTTCAAAGGAGATATTTAGATGATCATGGAAGCGATCTTCATCCTAGGACTTGTTAGAACCTGTCTAGGGTTGTTAGTATTCCCCTCTCTCCTAATACTCTTCCTCCCTAAAAGATTTAGTATAGCAAGGAGAAATTTATTTCTAAATCTTATAAGAGGTCAATATTGTACGAACCTGAATAATTGTATGGTTGTAATGTATAATTCGAAACTTTATCACTTTAGTTCCTCTGTTTTTAGTCTAATTTTCACATATCATACAGATTAAGGAACCTTCAAATAGTTCCGTTCCCATGGAATATTTGAATAAATTTATCAAGCTAAAGAAGGATTTTTAAAAAGAAGCTTTTAACTCTCAAAACATCTCAGTTAGCAAAACATTGCTTTCTTAGAGATCTACAAGAGGTTTACACACGATTCCTTCACCTTCATTTGATTTTTTGGGCGATAAGGATGATAATCATCTTTGCAAAATTCAAACTTATCACACCAAACTAATGTGTGGTCACACTAGCCCTCTGGCTGGAAAATGAGACTATCATCAATTGGCTCCAGTTGATACCTCGAAAGGGGTTAAAGCTTCTTTAGATTCTACTCTTACTATGTCTATTGGGTCACTTGAAAAAGCCAAAACAGTTATCTCAAACTTTAAGAATTAGTTACATATGGCGCCGACGTCATTTTAAATTTGCTTAAGTTGTAAACCTTTATCGTTTAATGAGGAGAATTCTTTTTGTGTATTGAATTTCTTTTCTATTTATATGTTAGGAAAAACAACTAACACTTGTGTCTAGTAGGTTGGATATCCTTGTCTGATTTGATTCTATTAAAGACAGATTTAGGTGGAACTTGAGAAGAAGCGCTCTTCCCAAGGCACTCTGGGCCATATAATTTCCAAATAACCTTGATGTACAAATTTGGCAGGAAAAATACTACCAGTTAAAGTCAACATTCAGAGGTTTAAGAGAAATGACTTTTGATTTTGAAAAGAAAATTAAAGAAAGGGATGGAAGAATCCAAGAACTAAAAGGGAAGATAGACACAATTGTCCTGTTCGGAACCTTTGTCAAAAGTGTCAAACTTGACGCAGAAATTGCGTGATTTCATCAAAAGGTAACAGATCTTGAGGTGGAGTTATTAAAAAGTCAAGTGAATTGTAAATTCTTGGAACTTATTGTAAGTGGAGGCGATTCCAGCCTTTCTACTCTTACCCCTTTGATTGGTTAAGAAAAGTTCTCTGCCTTGTTAACCCTCCTTCGGGCTTGGATGATAACGAAATTTCCAAATGGAGTCATAGAGTTAGATTTGAATGTACGTAATTTCTGAACGAACATTGGAGGGATAAGGTTCCCATCTTAACACTTATGAATCTAAGGTTGAGAGACTTGAGTATGAAAGATTGACTTCTGATCGAGAGATTGAGAAATTGAAAGGTAAGATAAATATTTTGAAGGAGGCAAATAAGAACTCTCGGCAATGCGTTGAATATTCAAATTATGTCGATTGATGATACAAATATTATTCGACGAAGGAGAGGAAGCTTAAGTAGCTTTTAAATTTGACAATTCGTCATAGTATAGATTATTCCTCTATCACTGAAGCTTCAAGGAAGTTGGCTCAAAGATTTGACTCGTAGCTTGTAGTCTTTATAATTAGATTATCTTGTTGTCCAATCTTTTGTTCCCACATTTTTTGTGCATAATACATTAAATTGTAAATAAATCTATGCTTGAATTAATTTTACCTCAAATGTACCATATGTATGTTTTTTTTGATTTGCTGGATTAGATATATAACTTACTTTCCAATAATATGATATATATAGCCTTGATCCGAACACTGGTTTGTCTTTGAAATTATTTGACTATTGACATCCTACTTTAAGGTACAGATACCCTTAAAATTTGATATGGTCCATTGCAGAATCATGGATGGAAGACCAGAGAACCAACTTGCAGAATAATGTCCCTTGTATAGAAGACCAGAAATCCATTCTGGCAATAATAGGAGACTAGAAAATCCATCTAGCAATAATAAAACACCAAAATATCCATTTGGAAATAATAGAAGATCGGAAAATCTATCTGGCAATAATAGGAATAGAATACCAGAAAATCCATCTAGCGATAATAGAAGATCAAAAAATCGATCTGGTAATAATAGGAATAGAAGACCAGAAAATTCATCTAACAATAGTATGAATAAAAGACCAAAAAATCCATCTGGTAATGATAGAAGATAAGAAAATCCATCTGGCAATTGAAAATTGCTCTATCTTTGTTTTGAAGCATAATAGCTCATATTTGATCGATATTCCTCTAGAAGATTGCTTGATTTTGCTTTGGAGCACAAATAGCTCATTTTTTACAGATCTTTCTCTAGAAGATTGTTTGATTTTGTTTTGGTGCACAAATGGCTCATTCTTGACAGATCTTCCTCTAGAAGATTGTTTTGATCCATTCCTTTAGATAGAGTGTTTGACTCGATTGATTTTGTCCGGTGCATTTTCTGAGCTACCTTAAGCAGAACCAAAGTCTTATTTGACATCCCTCTAGAAGGCACTTCAGTCAGGCGTTATAGGTGATACTGAAGGCTGGTCGGTACTTTAGTCAGACAGTTTTCAGTTAGGACCAAGGCTTATTCCGTCCTCCCTCTAAGAGGCGCCTAAAACAAACCGTTTTCAAGCGGGAATAAGGGCTGATTTTTGACAGATCTTCCTCTAGAAGATTGTGAGCGCTAACGGCTTATTCTAACAGATCTTCCTCTAGAAGATTTTTTTGGAGCGCTAATGGTTCATTTTTGACAAGTCTTCCTCTAGAAGATTGTAATGATCTCAATTTGGATTGAGTCCCTTATCACTGCCTTTGGTGATGATTTAGGTTTTTCAGTTTATTCTAGGAGATTCTTACTCCATTCCATGATTGATTCAGTAGGTAAACTTAAGAAATTTGTCTTATTGTCAATTTCAATGTCCCTTTACAAACTCTTCAAGCTTTTCTTATCTTAGGAGATTATTAATCATCCCTTCCAAACTACTACATTGATTCGTGTCATGCCCATTAGAACGATGATAATGGCAATATAATCCTCCAAGATTTCTCTCATTATTCGGTCACTTCTTTTGTGAAGGCCAATAGTTGAGCTTGTCTTTGATTAAGAGGTGATGGTTCCTTTGAATTCCATTTAGCTCTTTCGCTGTATGTGATGGGCTCCATAGCTTCTATAGCAAGTTTCCTTTTTAGAGAGTTTTGAGCTTTTTCAGACCTATGGGAATGATTAAGCACATTTTTCCACTTTTGAGTGAATCGGTCAAAGTCTTTTGTTATTTCTTCTTCAGAAATTATTCCCATTACTTGAAGTTGAATTTTCTTTCTCATTTCTGAGAAGGTGTTATCCTTTTTATCCTTATTTCCTAAAGCAAAGATTGATGTGGACCCAATGTGGAAGGGGTTTAGGCTCCATTTTTACAGATCATAAGAAGCTATTTACTTTATTTTATTTTCCATGATTTTTAATGCTATAAGTCATAATGCTGCTCCTCTTGAAGTCAGGGAGCGGTTGTAATTTGGTAGGTTAGCATAATCATTCGAGGCTCAAAGGATCCTTGTTCGGAGATTTTAACATGTTTAATTGACATGACTAAGCAAAGCTTAGTTGATGCAATTAAATGGTGTTAATAATCAAGAGTAAGTTAGCTTGGAATGATTCCTTAATGGGGTACGCTTGGTAGGGATAAATCCTCTAAGACCTATATATGTAGTTAAGGTAGTTCCACTTATGGATTAAATGGAGACGGAGGTTCGAGTCCTCCTTCTAGTGCCAAAATGTTAACGAATTTCTTCGTTAACACCTAAAAGTTACAAGGAAAGAGAAATTTGATTGAGTGAAGGCTTGTTCACCCTTATGGACCTCAATGAGTGTTGGCAACCCTTGACTGAGAAAGGGCTTAGGAAAATAGGCTTAGTATGTTCAAGTCCAATTTGTTCATATTGAAACTATGCTCAAATTTACATAGAAGTCATATCACTAATATAGAACAATCATATACAAATAGGAATTGAGACTATGAGTTTTTAGGAATTCAAAGCAAGTTATGATTAAAAATCACAAGTGCTTTGGAACTCGAAACAAGCCATCGTCATGAAATCTTTATTCATATGCTAATAGTTGAATGTACATAACCTTATGTGTACAAAGTTCGAGTGATACAATCGGAAAAAAATCCGCAAATCAATTTAGGGTTACAAAGTTTAAAATGTAAGAAGTTGAGAAAAGAATGATTCGCTCCTTTCTCCATGTCCCTAGATCAGTATTTATAGGACTGGTAAGACGTGGCATGGATGTTATGAGACATGCATGTTTTGTGGTATTGAGGTTCACCTTGATAGTGCTTAGGATATTTCTTTGATTTGATGACTTGTGGCATTCTCTAGTGTATTGATGGACTATGGCATCATCAAGGCGTGGTAACGATAATAAGTGACATTGATAACATGCGGCATTAATAACAATCATCATTGATAAGAAGAGGCATTGATAACGTTTGGCATTGATAATAGGCATATTGATAAAAGGCGGTATTGATAACAGGCGAAATTGATAATAGACGGCGTTGATGATAAGTGGCATCAATAAGGAGCAACATCGGAAGGAAACGACATTGAAGAGATGTGGTATCAACCTGAGGCGATACTTACTAGATGCCGCATCCATTATATCTTTATAGATGAAGTGCGACATTGATTAAAATGTAGAATTAGTGAGGTATGACATGGATGATACATCATGCTGCAATGACATTGATGACTTACAGTATACAATATCAATGGTGCATGACATCAATTCCTGCATTGGTGAAATATTAGCTTTGTACGATGTCATCCATAGGTGATATGTGGGATGCGGCATCGATGATATGAGGCATCATTGAAGACCTTTGACATTATCTCATGAATGCAACATCATTTGATGGCATTTGTTGAAGAAGTGTGGCATTAATGGTATGCGACATTGACGTCGTGTGTATTGGTGGCATTCAATATCCCATATTGCATTGATAACCTCTTTTGGCTACAAAAGTTTTATCTCGGCACTCTTGTTATCGATATGCCCTCATACCTTCGGAATCAATAATGGTAGTAACAAAACCCTTTTTAAAATGATATATATGTATAGTAATTTGTTTACCAAAACTTGATATGTAAATAAACATGTTAAAATATATTTTATTTCATAAGATAAAATAGTCAACGTGTTTTCTAAAAACTATATATACTTGAAAATTCTTTTAAAATACTTTATAATATGTTCTAAAACATTTACTCAAAATATTACTTGAAAATAACAAGTTTATAATTTCCTTAAAAACTTGAAAAAACTTGATAGTAATTTATAAGTATCACTTGAAAATAACAAGTTTTTTATTATAAAATCCTCTTTTTTAAAAATTCACAACTAGTTCTTAAAAATTTATAAGTATCCCAAACCAATTTTTAAATACTCTAATATAATTTAGTAAATATTTGCAAAAATAATGATACGAAATACTTAAATTTAAATATCTTCTCAACCTTTAAAGTCCAAAAATCAAGATCAAACGGGACAGTTTTGCATAAATGAAGTTTTGGCTAAATTTCAAGATTTTACTTAACTTTTTACTATCCATGTTTTTAATAGCAATAAACATATACGTGTAACATTATAAATATGGTGAGAAAATCTGAAGGATCTCTCTATAAAGTTCCATAGAAATCGCCAAAAAAAGGCAATTCTGAACTACATCTATAGCGACTATCGCTATAAGTGCACTTTCAAATCCGAGTTCATTTTAAACCAAAGTCCATTTATAACCTATGTGCTTTGTTTCAAGGTTTTTCCATATGTCATACAAGTCCATTCAAGTCCATACATATGGATCATATGTGTCACTTACTTTCAAATCAATAATTCAAACCAATGTTTTAACATACGTCAAAAAAAATCAAACAACTTAAACACAATCAAACCCCAACAAATATGATTTATATTTTCAATCTAAGAGGTGCGTTAAATTACCTTTAACCCAACAACAATCAAGATCCAAGCTAACAAAGTCCAAGCCCAACCTTGCAACACCTTTCTCCTTCTTTCTCTTTCTTTACACTTGCTTTTCCCCCTCTACTCCACTCCTTTGCTCATGGCCTTCCAAGGTAAGGGAAGTGTGGCTTTGTTTCTTCAACTTCTAACTAGATAGGATGTTTTGTAATGTTGTAGTATGGCTGCACTCCAAATTTGAGCTGATTTGGATTTGAATTGCAATTATTTTGCTGTAGGAATTTAGAGATGAAGAAGAAGAAGCCATTAAAGAGAGCTTGGTTTTGGTTTGTGAACTTGTGATTTATTCCTACGGGTGTGCCCCTCTTTTTATAAGCTTTATAAAGTGTTGCCTAAGATAGCCTTCACCCACCCCCTCCCCCCCCCCCCCACCCCTCCCCAATCATGCCATGGAAGACTCACCTCCCATCACTTCTCGTTTATATCGCTTTTCCTTTTTGCTAATTACCATTATACCCCTCATACAATAATATCTCTTATCCTAATAGAAGCTTCTAGAATGTTCCATGGTTCATGAAGAGGTGTGAAATGACCCAACTTTCTACTACTGGAAAGTTACATCATTTTTAAGAAAGAAAGGGGTAAGAAATAGAAAAGATAAAGAAGAAACAGAAAACAACATCAGAATCTCAACAGCGGAACGAATGAAATATAATATATCATATAAGAGATTACATGGTATCATATACATCAGAGTTACACAAATAATACAACACATACTAGACAGTTATAAACACCTGTCTAGTTAATGCAACTCGATACAACACAATACAACACAGAGACAACACAGAGATACCAACACAGTGGAACACAATATATATCTACACGCTGAAGCCTCCTGCTCCATTGCTCCTCCACAATTCGTCAAAGCTAACCTGAATCTCTTGGCTACTCGTAAAAATTTGAGTACCCGAGAGTTTAAGAAAAACAGAAATAAACTCCGGGTCGGACATGGGTCTGGTATGAGTAACAGGTTAAAGTTGCTTAACTTTGAAAATCCTTTGAAAACAAAAGGTATCACGTAAGACTTCCCACACATAAACATGAAAAAGTTTTTACCTTATGCTATCCAAAACTTTGATAGGAAATTCAGTGATATTATAATAGGTCTAGGGTTTTCAAGTAAATATAATCATAGCCGAAATTGTTACATTCATTAAATTCCAGCATGCTAGGTTTACAATCAAATCCAATGGCACTTATTGGATTTTGGATTCCATACAATGGCAGGGCTACTGGGGTACCGCCCGTCATAGTACGTGGCCTAGATCATCGTACCGAGGATTACTCCCAATCCCCTACAACACAAGGCCGGAACATCCCTTACTGGATAATTCCCGCACAAGACACCCCACAGATGGCCGTCGCCAACTGCACACTAAGCCGAATAAAAGGGACATCTAGACAGGGGTAATCTTGTCCTACTTGGGTGCTACCCACTAACCTTGCTGCACCTCCCCTGTTTTAGCCATTCCCGGTTGATGAGGCTTGAGGTCACGATTACCTTTTAGAGAACACATCTCTTAGAATGCTCATCGTCCACCTGACGATGTTCTGAAAGCATTCAATCCATACAAGTTCGTTCCGGGTTCGAACGAAACCGAAGGCATTATTTCGTTACACTCATTTTGGAATCACCCTCAGAGTTAACGACAATAACCCTTGCATTCTGAATCTTCATCTTCACTTGAGATTCACAACCTATCGTTAATTTGGATCGATGTGGTTTTCGGATATCCAAATCTGGAAACCCGATCCCAGTCTCATCGAAATCCAAATCGTATCTTTTAAGGCCAAGTTGTTTTAAAGTTAAAACAATTCATTTCATTATCCATATACACACAGATAGATAATTCACAATATCACCGATAGATAATCTACAATATCACAGATAGATAATCACAGATAGATAATCACAGATAGATAATCTACATCACACAGCATTACTTAGCTCATATCTGAGATTTGAAACCATTCAAGGAAATCAATATCATCCATACAATACATAAGCAATGATTCATAAACACATCATTTATAATTAATTGCATTAATTAATTACCCAAATCCCTTATTATTGATTAATTTTATCTAAATGAATCAATCCTTTAATTACATCATTAATTATATAATTTAATGATCCTTAATTACAATTTAATTAATTATTCTACTTAAATTAATTACATTAAGAAATTAATCTTTACTCAAACCACATTTATTAATCACTCTTGATTAATCACATTTCAGTAATTAACTAACCTTAATTACTTCATCAAATAAATTAATTACTCCTTAATTAATTTTCTAAATTAACCCTTGATTAATTACCCAAAGTAATTTAATCCAAACTACTTTCATATTTAAATCCTCTTCTATTAATTACATATAGTAATTACCATTAATTACTTCATTAAGTAATTACACTTCGTTAATCACATTTAAGTAATTATACTTATCAAATCATCCAATGATTTATTTAAATTAATTAAACTAAATTAATTAACTTAAATAAATCAAATCAAACTCGATTAATTACATTAAGCAATTAATCCCTTAATTACTTTCACTCAGTAATTATACTTAAACATTTTATAATTGATTATCTTTAATTAACCAATCTAATTATTTCTAAAAATTATCACATTGATTAATTATTAAACCTACATTAACTATTAACAATCCTTAATTCCTTTTCTTAAGAAATTTAGCTTAGATAAATCAATATTAATTACAAGTTAATTTATCCTTAATAACTAATTAATTAACCATTACTTTAATTAATCATTCAGAACTCTTGATTACTTAATTTATCATCCATAGCATTAATTAATTGAATTAATTAATTATCCATTTTTAATTATCTTAACAATTTAATGAATCATTAAATTCTACTTAATTTTAAGATAAGACTTTATTCATATTAATGATTTAATTATCATTAACAAAGTATTCAAAATAATTACTTTAATTCATTTCAAATTCATTTTTAAAATTTAAGATTTAAAAATGTACCCCAATCTAACTTTAACCAAATTTAAAAACAATTTAAAAACCCTTTTTAAATCTCGTGTTAAAGAAGTATAGACCTTATAAAGAAATTTAAAAGCATTAAAACAAATCTCTATTTAAGTTCAAATCACTTATAGAAATACTTAACATTTAAAGTTGCTTAATATTTGAGTTTTTATAAAACTTAATTTATTTCAAAACTGGTTTTCAATCTCATTTTGAACTTAGATTTTAACTGGTTTTAAAATCTATATTATAATCTTGCTTTACACCTGAATTTAATTTAAGTTTAAAAACTTAAGACTGTCAGGTCTAAAACCATTGACCCGAGCCACCCTACAAACTACTCGAGAAACCCTGTACCCTGCTTCGAGTCAAAATTCGCATTTACTCGAGTG
This sequence comes from Allium fistulosum, assembly GCA_030737815.1. Lineage (NCBI taxonomy): Eukaryota > Viridiplantae > Streptophyta > Magnoliopsida > Asparagales > Amaryllidaceae > Allium > Allium fistulosum. Next base: position 787,429,493 of record CM060902.1, on the reverse strand, counting down.
TTTTTCGAGTTACAACCCTGCAACCCCAAAACCAACCCCACATGTACCAAAGTACACCGTGCACATGCACAAGGTCGTTGGCCATCTCAGATCATCCACGGTGATCTTCCCCTACCAACCACCATCCAACTATCCAAATTCGATCACTAGATCGTCCTCCATGTCACCACATCGAAATCGAGATAGGCATCCACCTGGGATTACACAAAACCCATCATCGCAAACCCTGTCATCGCCTCGTTCGCCACGCCCCGACCACCAGAATCCATACCACTCCGGCCATCCACTCATCAACCCCCAAGCTACCATTTCCCCGAAGCACGCGACGCTCGATCAAACGTGGACGTCGAACAATCGAAGACTAAGTCTCGTCCAAAAATTAGGTTACCAGACTTCGACCGCTTCTCTCCGCCGCCACGATCAACTACAAACCAACACTCCACTTTTCCTAGAAGCACCATACTCTCCACTACCACCATACGTGACCCCGACCTCCCCTGTCACGTACCGAAATTTTCGACTTTCGAAAATTCGACATCGATACTCACTTTATCGACTGCCGAGCAATCGAGTGCCGGAAACTCCAATAGTGATGGTTTTAGAAAGAAGAGATAGAAGAAAAAGAGAAGAAGAAGAAAGCAGAAGAAGAAAGAAGAACAACAACAGAAACAGAAACAATTACAGAATCTCACATATCGCAGCGGAACAATATACAATAGATAATTACTAGTCTTTTAAAACAAAGAACTATATCAGTTTATACATACATCAATCATCAGAGTCAATATACAACAATGGACAGTTATATAACTTGTCCTCATACAGAATACACAGCGGAATAAATACTATCAGATACAAATACTACGTCTCGCCATCCAGCTTGCTTCCAAAGCTCCAGAATATCCAGAATATCCTGATAATCTAACTCTAGACTGCCCGTGTGGAAATTGGTGGGCACCCAGAGTTTAGAAGGGAACAATAAACTCCGAGTCAGTCATGGTGACTGGTGTGAGATCGTAAAACAGTTATTTATCTTTAAAACAAAGAACAGAATTTAAAGTAAATTTCGCAATGCTTTTGGAAAATGAAACTACCATAAGACCTCCCGCCACACACATAATGCAAACGCAGAATTGGAGGAGATTTCTTCTTATGATAGTCAAAGATGCTTACTACGCAGAATCAAATTCTTTTTGATATTATTATTAGTGCATAGTGTAGAAAACATTTCGAAAGTATAATATTAATCTTAGCCAACATACGACCAGTATCGTATGCCTACTATAGCTACCATCCAAACAGTGGGGCGCCACCATAAGTGAATGATAGGTTCTACAACTAATACCGTACAAGGCTCTTATTGTTTCTTTGGATTTCCAACAAATGGTCAGGCTAAGGAACTTCCTTTTCCACGATGGGTACGTCCCTGGAATAGACGACCCGAGAACCTAACGTTACGGTTAGATCTCTGCCAACACAAGGCCGGGTTACCTCTGCAAAAATAGGTAACTACTGACACGCGTATGCCATCCCCCGATCGTAACCGATCTTCCCGAGGATCCCCGATTTCCAACAAACCACATCAAAATAATAATGCAGCAACCACATAGGTTAAGTATCTGGGCTCCATACCATGATACCACCTCTATCTAGAAGGAATGACATACACTAAGGGGCGCTACTCCCTAGAACCTTGTTGCATCCTTCCTGTTTTGACCATTTCCGGGGTGTGAGGCTCGACGAAGTCTCGTCCACAAAGCTACGCTTCTCAAAAAGCCATGCTTCGGGTCAAACAAATGATCAACCTATGATCACAAAGATATAAGATCAAACAAATGATCATATCGCAAATGATCAAACACTGATCATTTCACAGCAACACTCAGTATGCCACGTTACCAAATTGGGAGTATATCGCTGATAAATTTCAACTACATAACCTCTGAGCTCGTGCGTCTCAGAGAAGGGTGTTAAGCTAAGAGAATAAATTCTCCGCCACCAACAGAAATGTATTTGAAAGAAATCAGCTCAATATCTCAATTTGTAACGTCAGACATACAATCCATACAAGTATGTTCCGGGATCGAACAGAACCGAATGCACTTCTCACGAAGCCCTTGCATATCCGGATAATTTTCTAATCACGTCCGGACTTCCCGTCACTAAGGGTGATAAAACCTCTAAACCGGAGATCAGTCGATGTAGAGTAACTCGACGGTAATCCTTCCGTTTTCAAAAATATCCGATCTTCAACACCGGTCTTCGAATGCAATTCATAACGACGTATCACATATTCGGAATGGGATATACGACCCCATGGTCCTTTCCCGGCTAACCCGAATAGTGAGCGTTAATTCAAAAATAAGTGTGGCATTCAATTTCATCCAATTCACAACAAATACTATTCAAGGTAATTATTGATAGTCGGTTATTTAACTATCAATAAAGATGCGCAACATCATCAGATTCCAAATAATTTTCCCAAATTATTTATTTCCAAAAATATCTTTACTAGATATATAATTTCCACACTTAACCGTTTGAAAACAAATTTCAAATCAATTTCCACATTTCATTTTATCTTTGAAGATAAAATCTCAAAACAGTTCATTTCATATTGGAAAAGCATTTCCATTCTTATTTAAAAATAAGTATTTCACAAATCTATTTATTTTCAACAAATGAAAATATTCGATATACTTAAATCAAATTAAGTATATATTCATTTTTTTAAGGAAAACATTCTTTTAACACCTTTATTTGAGTCAAAATGAATGTTACGTAAAACATCGTTACGACGACTCAAAATCACTAGTATAGGGATTCGGAATTAAGATAGATATATGAATCCCAATACTAGATAAAAACATTTCCTTTCGGAAATCATTTACTATAACAACAGTGTTATAGTCCACCATTTCCTTAAATTTCTCGAAAACGTCTATTTCAACAATAAATGTTGAAATCTATGTATTCGATACTTAACACGTTTTAAAACATCTTTTAAAACAATTACTTCATTTCAAATATCACTTTCCCAAAACCATATCCATTTTACTTAAAAATATATTCACTGTCCAAAATCGTGAATATACTTCACTAACCACATTCCAATAATCTCTACACATTTTATTTCAAGAATTTTCCACTATCCAAAATCGTGGATAATATCCTTCTATATTAATTCATCAATATTTGATTGATTCTCGAATTTATAAAACAACGTTTATAGATTCACTTTTTTTTTTATTTCATAACAACTTCGATTTAATAAATCTCCTTTTACTAACTTCTAAAATTCACTTATCAAAATAAGTGATTTCGGATCTATAAAACAATGTTTATAAATCACATTTATACTTCATAACAATTTCAACTTATAAAAATCATTTTATTAGCAAATTCTGTTCAAATCTCATCTAAGTGCAAAAATCTAATTTATAAGCAAATTACTTATAAATCTTCTATTTTACAACTTCTATACAATTTATACTTCACAATTTATAAATCTATAAATCTCGTTCACATATGATTTTTATTATCACTTCATTTTTAACACTTATAAAACTCGTTTTATAATTCCAATATTTGATTTATAAATATCAATTTTTTTATAAATCTTTTTAAATAAATTGTTCACAAAAATTCAAAAATCTCAGTTCAACCCATTTTATAAATTGCTTAAACTGTTTATTTCAAAAATCACCTTACGGTCATAATTCACAAAAATCTTAACTTTTATAACTTTAAAATTTTAAACGTTTATTTGTTTAAAATAAATCAATTCAACAATTCAATAAAACGTCTACTTTCAAAAATCACTTTAAAACCCTTTTAAAGTAAAGGTCGTTATTTTTAAATTCCAAAACTTGAATCCGATGATGCTACAGCACCAATTAGTCAATCACAACATCAAACATCATATATCAACATATGATAACAGAATATACATCAATATCTGTAAATAAATAAATACTGGTGAGGAATCCAGTTGGATCCCTCCAACCTGTTTCCCTGCATCCACAGACGTTAGCACAATACCAATTCCACTTCGAGGTGGAATATCGCGGTATATGGGTTTTATAAAAATATCCGCTTACTAACGGCGCAATAGGGTCTCATCCGCTATACGAGGCGGGAAATCAATCAATCCAATATATACATATGCCAATATGTATATATTGCTATATATAGATATATCCTATCATATCTAATATCACATCCAATAGCAATCAATCAGTCAAAAACTGTAATTAATTTTGAGTGAGAAAAATCTCACCTTAGCTTTTATTAGCAATCCCATTTTCCATTCCAGATTGATTTTCTTGATTTATACCTTACTGTAAATCGACGAACTCAGCTACCCCGAGCCTCCAGTACCCACGAGATCGTGACTCTGCCTCAACAGCAACCCCGTGAGCTTCACCTTGTCACACTGCTCCCCAAAATCCCCTTTACTATCGCGACTCCCTCCGGCCTTCCACCAGAACCTCGCGCATACACTCACAGCAGCCACGATTGACAACTCACGATATCGCCTTCCATCACCTCGCCCAGGTCGTTCATCGCACGCGCCTCTAGGAATCGCGACGACGTCTTCACACTGTTGCACCCCAACCCAACAACCCGAATACGAGCTGAAACCCTAGCTTCGATCGAACTTCTCGATCTCGAGTTTGAACTGGCGGTAGAAGAAATTCGTCGCGACTCACATACTCTCGATCTCGGCCTCGAATCAAACTGGAGATGAGTACGATTATCTTTGGCGACTTCGAATTGATTGTAGAAATTGGAGGGAACGCGGGTTGGATTTGGGAAGAGAAACAGGGTTTGTGATTTTGTATATTTGAAATGAAGAGGGGAAATGAATTCGTTCTGCTATTGTTTTCTTTGTTTGTCTTCTGGAAAGAATGAAAAGAGACGGTGCATTTTAAAAATGAGAAGCGTAATGGGTTGCGAGAATTAAGGCTGAAAGAAAGGAGAGGGATGGGTTGCGTGTTTGGAGCAGCGTTTTGATTTGAGGCCAAACGTATTGAAGTTGACTGAATTTAAAATTTAAATCTAAATCGAATCTTGATAAAAATCCAATGCGTTTAACTATCGTGTGCTCCCATAACAACTCCGATTAACACAAAATTTGAAACCCGGCAATAATACAATATTCCGGACCCAATGGAACTGGTTTCGTCGAATTCCGAGACTGTGCCTCGGACGGCTATTTTTAAATATCGGTTCGAACGATTTAATTTCAAACTGAACAATTAAATTTCAAATTCGATTCTGAAGCTCCAATTATCTTCAGTATTATCAATATAAATTTTACAAGCTTTCGAAATATTTTTCTTCAACTTTAAATTGAAGATTCAAATTTTTATTCAACATTCAATCGATTAAATTCTATAATTTAATTGCCAAATTCAGAGTTATATCGGGGATTCAAATTAAATCATCGTTCAAATATTTAAAATTAATTAAATATTCTCAATTTAATTTGTTCAAAATTCTGGGTCGTTACATCCCCGACCATCGAGATCACCAGAAACACCCAAATCACCATTTCCAGTTCAACCAAGAACTGCACTTTCAACCCAGCACTAAAATTCATGAATTTAGTTTCAAAAATCATAATTTTGAATAAGTTTTCAGATTATAAACTTAGGTCAGTAAATTAATAGGTTTGAATTTTAACATATTTCAACTTACTCTGTTGTTTTATATTTCCCAGAGAACATACATATTATTTTTAACTTGAACAAATTTTAATCTACAATTTATGATATAGCAAACATAATCTGTTCAAACTTAAGTCTTAACAAAGACTGGATCAAAAGCAAGTGAATTTTGACTAGAATTTGCACCTGGAAACTATAAACAGAGAATGCTCATATGAACAGTCATGCAATCATACATCCATAAGCACTCAGCAGTATTTCATTTATATTTACATATAAAACACATATTCATTCCAGAAAACTTGCAAGCAACCAGATAATTCAAGAAAACTTAAGCTTTTTAAAGAAATGTTACTCACTGGTTTGAGAAGATGGACAGAGCACCCAGATTTGAAAACAGTTTGAACCTTTAAAACTGGAAATTGTTTATGCTTTGATCTTCATATTTGACATAGGTTGAATTGTTGTTTAAGTTGAGTTGAACTGAAACTTCAGTTTGTAAATGTATTTACTCGAATGTTAAGTTTCTATTTGTAAACGAAATAAAGTAGAGAAGATTGATATAAAAAAATGAGTTACAGGGTTGTACAAGATTTTATAAATTTTGGGTCAGAGATTTTATTTCTTTTGGAGGCTGAAATGATCTACATAATGTACCAGAGACATTAACATTTAATGCCTTGTCCTCCATGTTTACAATTTATACTTTATTTCATTTCGTATGTACTTATGGTTGTATATATCTTTTTATACCTCTTCAAGTGTACATGCTCATTAAATTCCTCCTGTACAACATGAATACATTTTCCTCTCTTAGCCTTAATTATAGCTACAAATATACAAAGCCTGGCACAATTCCTTTATTTTATATTTCGTATGGTACTAATGTTTCTTTTTACCATTTGTATACAAAGATATTTTATATCTTTACTTTGCCTGGTTTGTTTCCATACCCATGTACATATACTTTGTTTTGTTTCATACTTATCTTACCTTTCTTACTTACAGCCTTGCAACTAAATGCTCTTTCCAGAATTATTAAATGTGTACACTTCTAGCCTTGATTTAGTGTTATCTTTGTGATATAGCCAAGTTCCTATATTAACATGAGTATCTATAGTTTATTAACATGTAGTTATAATTTAGGAAATGTGTTTACCTTTATTTCTCTTTTATTTATACACTTAAACTATAAAATACTTAGCCTATTATTATTTATATTTTACTTATGTTAGAAAGACTAAATTTTAACATTAATAAGGTTTATTTTATTTTAAATATTTTGAAAGATTTCATTTCAAATTTACAAATCATAACTTCCCTTAATTAATAAATTTAAAATAACAATTTCTATAAGAACCCATTTGTAAAGATATTACATTATTATTATTGTTATTTAAAAATATAACTCATTATTAAATTAAAATAATTTATAAAAGAAATTATCACTTATTTATTAAATTACTTATTTAAACAAACTATATTTAAAAAGAAAAAACAACCTTATTGTTAATCTTATTTAAATTCAAACTTAAACTAAAATAAATTTAAAACAATAAATATTTCTCTTAAGTATTTTAAACCATACCGTTATTTATTAAATATTAAGTTAAATCAATTTTCCCAAATTACCAAAATATATTAAAATTAGAAAACATGCCCTTATTTATTAAATTTTAAAACAAGCTTATCTATTTACAATATATACAAATATATATATATACATTATAAATAGAAACAATTTATTAGCTTTTAAAAGATAAATGATCAGTTAAATATTTATTAAAAGAAGATTATTAAGTCAAATTCAGATCTTATTAACAAATATTATCAAATCAATTTAATTTTAAATGCAGATTATTAAATTGATATTGCCCAAAATTCCGGGATGTCACAAGGTGTGTGTATTAATTAGTTGCTAATGTATTCATTTGATCATTAGACAAGTGCCAAAGAGTTCGGACAACTTATATCGATCGAAAAGCTATTTATCGATAAACCGATTAAAGATCACATTATCGATTTTTCTTCGAAGTATATATTTTTGTAAACAAGTTTCAAAAGTAAATTTCTTATCATTATTCATTAATTAAATGATATCTAATAAGGTTATAAAATCATATTAATAGCACTTAACTATATTTTAAAACAGTTCGATATTCGAAAATGGAGTGTTCAAATTTCAGAGTTGCTACATACATTGTGATCAGGACTTGGTTGAACTAACTGGACTAATTTAATGTTAGTACATGGAAAATGTAAATATTACTATCTACACTCAACCAGTATTGATTATAGAAACAATTCGGCCAACAAAGATGTGCTTCCTATTGTTGAATATGCGTCTATATGATTTTTGTTTGATGATAATAAATATATATATTCATTTAAATGTATTTGCTATTTTCACAGATTAAATAGATATTTGCTGAATAGAATGAATAGCACAGAATTTGTATTCAAACAGGAATTTTATTCAAACAAATATTTATTACAATAGTACAAATTCAAGCTCTCACTATATACATACAATTTCAGTTACAATACAATACAATTTTTACACAACTGTCCTCACTACATATCACTCACACTCGTATTTATCTTCAACTTCATTCCAGTTTGAATCCAGCATCTGAGAAATCTGCAAAAATATATACTGACGCAATAAAATTGAAAAAGAAATATTTTTGCAATACAAAATAAAATGAGATTTTGAAAATTCTATTTGCCTCAATTATTTGGGTTGTTCGTCATCATTTAATTCTGAATTTATCATACACGAACAGCTTGTGGCATGCACAGTGTATCACTGTACATGCCACAAGGCCGTGCACACCGATATACAGTTGAAAATGCTACAGGGACAGGTGAGCACAAGGTCAAACCCAAAAAAAAGATGGGTTCAACTCAGGTGCAATATAAATAATGTCACGTCACAAGCACAAAGTCAAACCCGAGTCTGAAACTGGATTCAACTCAAGTGTAAATTTCAAAAATCAACATGAAATGATCAAGAATCAACAAAGTTGACCCAAACAATACATGCATCCACACATGGATACACATATGTGATAGCACAACAACCAACAAAGTCGAGACAAGAATTTACATATGGTTGCTGAAACATATGGTGCAGACATGAATGTCAAGACACTGCAAATGCAACGGGTAAGGGATGAATACAAATAACTCAAATCAGGTTCAAGTGCATCAGTACATGACACATCAAACCAGACAAGCCACAAACCAAAATGCAACAATGGTAGAATCACAAATGAATTAAGTCCATATAGAACAAAACTAAAGAAGCATGTGCAGTTCAAAATCAGAGAGTATATGCAGAAGGCAGCAAGCATACAAGTTAATCAAGTTTCAAGTTAGGAGAATCAAAGGTACAACATCAAGCATAAACATATGTGCAGCAGTTATGATCAAGTCAAATTCTAGTCAAGCCAAGAACCATGAAACAGTGTGACAAACAGTCACATATATATATGCATTTAACTGCAGTGGGCCGAGCATTGAAAAAGTTTCAAAATCAAAGTCGGTTTTGTTTTCTGAAATCAATGCTACAGTCATGGAATCGCATAAACAAATTCAAGTGACCGATGTCAACAATTCAAAGAAATAGATCAAAGTCAGAACCGTGGTGAGCAAGGAATCGAACCAAGTCAAGAAACCCAAACCGTGATTATCAAGTAATAAAGCAACGAAAATATAGGAATTGAAAAGGTCAGAATTCATCACAAACATCCAAACGAAGATCAATGGCCAACGCAAAGTAATTGACAAATTCAAACAAATAAAGACGAACGAAAATCAAGGGGTTCGAACCCTATATAAATAGAAACATCATCGGCAATTTTATCATCGAGTTCAAGCATTCAATTCAGATAACAAAAGGCATAAATTACATACCGGAATCAGAGTCGAACTCAATCTTCGAGAAGCAGCCGAGCGTAACTTAAGGATACAATCGATCAACAAAACACTCACGAGAATATCCTCTTGATCGTTCAATAACGTCGACGCTCTCGAATTTCCAAAGCCCTAATTTCAGCAAAGAGGAACGAGCGAGTAAAGCAATGAGGCCGCCATCTTTTTTACAGAGCAAAGAAGGAAATAGAAATAAAAGAATATAAAAAGGGGCCGGCCTTGTTTTATCTAGTGTTTAATTATATAAAGTCTTAGTTAATTAGGGTTTTGATTTTTATTTGTTTTTAAATTTGAATTCTTCTTTTAAACAGTTGTAATTTCTAGTCGTGTGACTAGGGTACAAACTACGTGGCGTAGTTTGAGAATTCGCAACTCAGTGGCTGAGTTGTGGCAGGGTTTTGAGCGTAGAGTTAGGTTAGTCAGTAGCGGGTGTCGCGAGTTTACGTGTGTAAGCATGTGACTATCTAATTTCTAGTAGAAACCTTGGGGGCAGCACGTAGGCAGGGTTTTGCCGAAGCTGGGTAAATTCTGTGTCATTCTATTTTCTGCATTTACTATTCTGCTATTATCTATGCTGATATTATTCTGCTGTGATCTGTGTTGAAAATAAACTTCCGCAATAATTTTTATAATTAATAGTATCACCCTATTCACCCCCCCCCTCTAGGGAGAAATCGATCCTACAAGTGGTATCAGAGCTAGGAATAGAGTCAAATTTTTTATTTAAAAATTCGATTTTTCAAAAATCAATTTTTTTGTTTTAAAAATTTAAATTTTTAAAAAATGACTTCTTTTAATAATGCTTTTGTTGAGGGTCAGTCAATAGTAAGACCACCAATGTTCAATGGTGAATATGCTTACTGGAAAAATAGGATGGAAATTTTTCTGAAAACCATTGATGCTTGGGATATTGTTGAAATGGGGTATAAAGCGCCAACTATAATTGAAAATAATCAGGAAATTAAAAAACCAAAGGAATAATGGACAGAGCTAGAGAATAAATTACAAAATATTAATGCTAAAGCTATGAATTCTATTATCTGTTCATTAGATCAATTTGAATTTAATCGTGTCTCACATTGTTCATCTGCGTAGGAAATATGGCACACACTCGAAGTGACTCACGAAGGAACATCTCAAGTCAAAGAATCACGTCTTGCCATGCTAAGCAGCGAATATGAAAACTTCACAATGGCAAAGGAAGAGAATGTCAAAGAGATGTACGGACAACTTTCCAATATCGTATACAAATCAAAGGCACTTGGAAAATCATACACAGAATTGGAGATAGTCCGAAAAATTCTCAGAATTCTTCCACTGAGCTTTGAAGCCAAAGTAACTGCCATTCAAGAATCAAAAGATTTGAAACAGTTGAAAGTTGAAGAACTCATCTGAAATCTCACCACTTACGAGCTAGAGATAAAATTCAAGGAAGAGCGTGAAGGAGGAGACACTCGAAAGAAATCAATAGCTCTAAAAGGGACAATTGAAAGTGATGATGATGATGATGATGATGGAGATGTAGAACTAGCACTATTAATATGAAGATTCAAAAAGTGGAATCGAAAATATGGCAATCCGACCAAAAATCATCAAGTAAAGAGCAAATTAAACAAAGTACTAGACAACCTGGAAGAGCATAAAATCATTTGTCACAAGTGCAACAAGCCCGGCCATATTAAACCAAATTGTCCACAAAATCGACTCAGCCAAGGAAAGAAACAAAAAAGGAGAAGTTTTGCAGCTATATGGGATGAAAGTGATGAAGATGGAAGTGATAGCACTGGAAGTGAGAGCGATAAAGAAAATTTATGTCTTCATGGTGAAATAACTGACAGTGATGACGACGAGCCAAGTGAGGTATCAAAACTTACTCATTCAGAATTGCTTATACATTTTCATGAAGTAAATGGTTGTTTTGAACGACTTAGGGAAAGATATGCCAAACTTGAATCACAAAAAGATAATTTGATAGAATTAAATAAACAACTTGATCAATTAGTGGAAAACTATCAAAGTAGGATCCCTAAGTGTGATAAGTGCCCACCACTTGAAGATTAAATTAAAAAATCAGAAATTAATATAAAAACACTTGAAAATGAAATTTTGATTTTGAAAGAAAGTGAAAACACTAGGAGAGAAAATTATATCAAAAAGTGCACTCAACTATTAAACGAAAATGAATCTCTCAAACACAAGTCCAAAAATTGTCTACTACTTTAGATAAATTTTCCAAAAGTGAAAGATCATTGAATATGCTATTAGGGAAACAAACTATCAACATTGATAGACAAGGACTTGGGTATACTCAAAAAGAACGTTATAGAAGTGAAATTAAACAAGTAAGTTCGATGTGCACTATTTGTAGAAAATTTGGACACAATCACAATAACTGTTGGTTTAGACCCAAACACGTAAAAACAATTCCAATTTGGGTTCCAAAAGGCACAAATATAGAAACCCTCAAAGTTAAACAAATCTGGGTGCCAAAAGGAACATATATAAATAGTTATGGGTCTGCACAAAATTATTTTTCAAAATTTTCTGTCACTAACAATAATGGACCTATAAAAACAAATAGGTCACCAAATTCTTTTCTTGTGTAGGTATGCTGGCAAGCTAAGGAACAACAACAATGGTACCTGGATTCTGGTTGCTCCAGGCACATGACGGGAGACAAATCAAAGGTCCTTAGCCTAGAAAAATTCAAAGGTGGCAGAGTCACAATGGGTAACAATGACAAGTGTAGAATTGTCGGTAAAGGTAAAGTAGGTAACAATACATTTACCTTGAATGACGTACTATATATTGAAAATCTCCACCACAATTTGATATCAATCAGCCAGTTATGTGATAAAGGTATGAATGTTATTTTTGACTCCAATTTGTGCAAAATTATTGACCAATCATCAAAAGAAATCCTATTTTCAGGTAAGAGGAAAGGTAATATATATTCTCTATCTTTTGATGATCTCACCTTGTCAAAATGTTTGGTAGCTAAGGATATAGAAGTAAATTTATGGCATAGACGATTAGGGCACACTAGCATGAATATGTTAAACAAATTAAAAAGAAAAGATCTTGTAAGAGGGTTGCCATCACATGATTTCAGAATAGAAATTTCGTGTAAAGCTTGTAATTTGGGAAAACTTAAAAAATCATCATTTAATGCCAAAAACAATGTAAGCACCTCTAGAGTTCTTGAACTAATTCGTATGGATCTTTTTGGACCTAACGACATTGCTAGCTTAGGAGGTAAGAAATATTGTTTTGTGTTAGTTGATGATTACTCAAGATACACATGGGTATATTTCTTAGCCAAAAAATCAGAAACTTTTTCTTACTTCACAAAATTCTCAAAATTAGTTCAAAACGAAAAAGGAGTACCTATTATTTCGTTAAGAAGTGATCATGGTGGAGAATTTGAAAATTATGAATTTGAAATTTTTTGTGATGAAAATGGTTTCAAACATGAATTCTCTGCACCACGTACACCTCAACAGAATGGAGTGGTTGAAAGAAAAAATCAAACATTACAAGAATTGGCTAGATCTATGATAAATGAGTATGAGTTACCTTTGCATTTTTGGGCAGAAGCAGTAAATACAGCGTGCTATGTAATGAATAGAGTTATGATTAGACCAATTCTTAACAAAACACCATATGAGCTATGGTTCAAAAGTAAACCAAACATTGCTTACTTCAAAGTATTTGGTTGTCCGTGTTTTATTCTCAATATAAGTGATCAATTAGGAAAATTTGAAGCAAAAGCTGATGAGGGCATGTTCATGGGATACTCTTCTAGAAGCAAAGCTTATAGAGTCTACAACAAAAGGACCAAAACAATTGTAGAGTCTATCAATGTGAAATTTGATGAAGGCATTAATGAACAGGAAACCGTCAAAAGCAATGTAGAAGAGGAGAACGAAAAAATGAAAATGAAAAACCAAAAGAAACCACAACCACAAAAGAAGTCCAAAGAAATATGGATCCACAAAAATTAAAATTCAAAGCAGATCATCCTCCAGAGTTGGTAATTGGAAATCCTATTGCAGGTATTCAAACTCGGTCTTCTTTTAGAAATTTGTGTGACATGTGTCTATATAGTGGATTTATTTCAGAAATAGAACCCAAAGATATAGAAACAGCTCTTAATGATGAAAGCTGGTTTATGGCTATGCAAGAAGAGCTAAATCAATTTGAGCGAAATAATATTTGGAGTCTAACACCTAGACCTAAGGATTATCCAGTCATAGGAACAAAATGGATTTTTAAAAATAAATATGATGAATCTGGAAATGTGATTAGAAATAAAGCTAGACTAGTCGCTAAAGGATACAATCAAATTGAAGGAGTTGACTTTGATGAAACTTTTGCACTAGTAGCTAGACTAGAATCAATTAGGATATTGTTAGCTTTTGCTTGTTACAAAGGATTTAAACTAAGACAAATGGATATTAAAAGTGCTTTTCTTAATGGAATTTTAAAAGAAGATGTATTTGTTGAACAACCAGAAGGTTTTGAAAGTCATGAATATCCTAATCATGTATATAAACTTAAAAAGGCATTATATGGATTAAAACAAGCCCCTAGAGCTTGGTATGAATGTCTTAGTACTTATCTTCTTGAAAATGGGTTCAAAAAGGGCTGTGTAGACACCACACTATTTCTGTTGCATGAAAATGATGATCTTTTGATTGTTCAAATATACGTTGATGGCATCATTTATGGTGCTACTAACAATTTGTTGTATGAGAAATTTGAAAAAGTTATGCAGGAAAAGTTTGAAATGAGCTTGGTAGGAGAGTTAAAATCTTCTTAGGATTTCAAGTCAAACAAAGTGATAAAGGTACATTCATTTCTCAAACAAAATATATTAAGGAACTTGTCAACAAATTTGGATTAAAGGATGCTAAACCAGCAAGAACCCCCATGAGCACAATAATAAAACTTGACAATGATGAAAAAGGTAAGGCAGTTGATCAAAAGCAATATAGAGGTATGATTGGATCACTCCTTTATCTTACCGCTTCTAGACCTAACATCATGTTTTCTGTCTGTTTGTGTGCACGATTTCAATCTAACCCAAATGAATCTCATTTAAAAGCTGTTAAAAGAATTATAAAATATTTGTTGCACACCCCACGGTTTGGTCTTTGGTATCCAACAAATGATAATTTTGAATTAAAAGGATTTTCTGATGCGGATTATGCTGGAAGTCTAGTTGATAGAAAAAGTACTAGTGGAGCATGCTTTATGTTAGGACATTCATTAGTTGCATGGTCAAGTAGAAAACAGAATTGTATTGCGTTATCCACCACAGAGGTAGAGTATATTGCTCTAAGTGGTTACTCTGCTCAAATCTTATGGATGATACAAACTTTGCAAGACTATGGTCTAAATTTTAAGCGTGTACCACTAATGTGTGATAGCAAAAGCGCAATTGATCTCACAAATAATCTTGTACATCACTCACGAACAAAACATATAGATGTTAGACATCATTTTATTAGAGATCATATTTCCAAGGAAAATATCTGCATAAATTTCATTTCAACAAATTCTCAATTGGCAGACATTTTTACAAAACCCCTACCAGAAAATAGTTTTTGTAAACTACGCCTCAGCTTAGGTGTTTTAGAAATTTGATTTTCTACTTATTTAATAATTTTTTTCTTTTCTCTCTCTACTAATTATTGAAAAGATAAATAGTGATTGAAAAAGTGATGAGTGTTGATATTAATCATATATTATAACTCGAGACAGTATATTTAGTAAATTTCTTTAGAAATTTAAACAAGAGTTATAAAAACTTTTTGTTGGAAATAAATTCCATGACCAATTCTATTTCTATCATATTTCTATCGACCATCACTCATCAAAATCCAATATAGTATGTAAATATATGGTATTTTAAACAGGAATCGTTCATTTGTTTATTTTTAACAAATAAAAACATCCAAAGTATTCACTCTCATTTAAAAGTCCTCACGGTTATGCATGGGTGAATTACTTGGATTTTTGATTATGTGCTTCCATGCTCATTTAAAAGTCCTCACGGTTATGCATGTATGGAACGCATATCAAAATTGATTAATTAAAAGGACAAGTTGATTCTAATCTCATTTAAAAGTCCTCACGGTTATGCGTGGTTAGAAGATACTTGAATTCATTTATTTTTAAAAAATTTTGGAATACTACTAATCTCATTTAAAAGTCCTAACGGTTATGCATGGTTAGTAGATATTCAAATTCCTAATATAAATATACCACAAATAGACACAACTATATGGTTTTATATGATGACAACATCCCTATCATTCTAAAGTGGAATATGCGTCAAACATAGTATTTATGATTTTTGTTTGATTTTTTTATTGAAATTTAATATTTATACTCGATTGGGAATTAATATTGTTTTAATGTCTATCACTTTATCTCTATTTTTCAAACACTATTACTCTTTTGCTGATAACAAAAGGGGGAGAGAAAAGTTAAGATTTTGGTGAATAAAGGTCGAATATTTTCTAATTGCATCTAGGCTCATTTGAATATTTTTATTCTCATGCATATATGAAGGGGGAGTTTTGTGTAGAGAGGGAGCATTCAAATAGGGGGAGAAAACTGAATAATCAAATACATTTAATATAGTCAAAATCTTAAATATATGTTTGTTATCATCAAAAGGGGGAGATTGTTGAATATGCGTCTATATGATTTTTGTTTGATGATAATAAACATATATATTCATTTAAATGTATTTGCTATTTTCACAGATTAAATAGATATTTGCTGAATAAAATGAATAACACAGAATTTGTATTCAAACAGGAATTTTATTCAAACAAATATTTATTACAATAGTACAAATTCAAGCTCTCACTATATACATACAATTTCAGTTACAATACAATTTTTACACAACTGTCCTCACTACATATCACTCACACTCGTATTTATCTTCAACTTCGTTCTGGTTTGAATCCAGTATCTGAGCAATCTGCAAAAATATATACTGACGCAGTAAAATCGAAAAAGAAATATTTTTGCAATACAAAATAAAATGAGATTTTGAAAATTCTATTTGCCTCGGTTATTTGGGTTGTTCGTCATCATTTAATTCTGAATTTATCATACACGAACAGCTTGTAACATGCACAGTGTATCACTGTACAAGCCACAAGGCCGTGCACACCGATATACACTTGAAAATGCTACAGGGACAGGTGAGCACAAGGTCAAACCCAAATAAAAAGATGGGTTCAACTCAGGTGCAATATAAATAATGTCACGTCATAAGCACAAAGTCAAACCCGAGTTTGAAACTGGATTCAACTCAAGTGTAAATTTCAAAAATCAACATGAAATGATCAAGAATCAACAAAGCTGACCCAAACAATACATGCATCCACACATGGATACACATATGTGACAGCATAGCAACCAACAAAGTCGAGACAAGAATTTACACATGGTTGCTGAAACATATGGTGCAGACATGAATGTCAAGACACTGCAAATGCAACGGGTAAGGGATGAATACAAATAACTCAAATCAGGTTCAAGTGCATCAGTACATGACACATCAAACCAGACAAGCCACAAACCAAAATGCAACAATGGTAGAATCACAAATGAATTAAGTCCAGATACAACAAAACTAAAGAAGCATGTGCAGTTCAAAATCAGAGGGTATATGCAGAAGGCAGCAAGCATACAAGTTAATCAAGTTTCAAGTCAGGAGAATCAAAGGTACAACATCAAGCATAAACATATGTGCAGCAGTTATGATCAAGTCAAATTCTAGTCAAGCCAAGAACCATGAAACAGTGTGACAAACAGTCACATATATACATACATAAATGCATATATATATATATATATATGAGCAATACCACAGAGATGATGGAACTGCAGTGGGCCGAGCATTGAAAAAGTTTCAAAATCAAAGTCAGTTTTGTTTTCTAAAATCAATGCTACAGTCATGGAATCGCATAAACAAATTCAATTGACCGATGTCAACAATTCAAAGAAACAAATCAAAGTCAGAACCGTGGTGAGCAAGGAATCGAACCAAGTCAAGAAACCCAAACCGTGATTATCAAGTAATAAAGCAATGAAAATATAAGAACTGAAAAGGTCAGAATTCATCACAAACATCCAAACGAAGATCAATGGCAAGTAATTGACAAATTCAAACAAATACAGACGAACGAAAATCAAGGGGTTCAAACCCTATATAAACAGAAACATCATCGACAATTTTATCATCGAGTTCAAGCATTCAATTCAGAGAACAAATGGCATAAATTACATACCGAAATCAAAGTCGAACTCAATCTTCGAGAAGCAGCCGAGCATAACTCAAGGATACAATCGATCAACAAAACACTCACGAGAATATCCTCTTGATCGTTCAATAACGTCGACGCTCTCGAATTTCCAAAGCCCTAATTTCAGCAAAGAGGAACGAGCGAGTAAAGCAACGAGGCCGCCATCTTTTTTACAGAGCAAAGAAGGAAATAGAAATAAAAGAATATAAAAAGGGGTCAGCCTTGTTTTATCTAGTGTTTAATTATATAAAGTCTTAGTTAATTAGGGTTTTGATTTTTTATTTGTTTTTAAATTTGAATTCTTCTTTTAAACAGTTGTAATTTCTAGTCGTGTGACTAGGGTACAAACTACGTGGCGTAGTTTGAGAATTCGCAACTCAATGGCTGAGTTGTGGCAGGGTTTTGAGCGTAGAGTTAGGTTAGTCAATAGCGGGTGTCGCGAATTTACGTGTGTAAGCGTGTGACTATCTAATTTCTAGTAGAAACCTTGGGGGCACCACGTAGGCAGGGTTTTGCCGAAGCTGGGTAAATTTTGTGTCGTTCTATTTTCTGCATTTACTATTCTACTATTATCTGTGCTGATATTATTCTGCTGTGATCTGTGTTGAAAATAAACTTCCGCAATAATTTTTATAATTAATAGTATCACCATATTTACCCCCCCCCCCTCTAGGGAGAAATCGATCCTACACCTATCATCGTTTAATTCCCTTTGTTATACAGTCAGACCACTTTCTTATATATGCAATATATTTCTTTTTTAAACCATGAAGATATACAAAATACTAAACATTCGTCTGAAGAGAAATATTCTCTAATAAGTATGGCATAACTATAAATTTTCGTTAATGCAAGCATACCTGAATTCTAATACTAAAAAACAAAAAACAAAATTACAGTTAAGCAAAAATCCTAAGGTTACTACATCTTTATAATAAGCAGATTAAAAACATTAATGATGATACGAATTACCTACACCATATTTTTTGCTGAAAGTATACCGATCGAACTTCATGTCATTGAACAACAAATTAATTCATTGACTATAAACCGAAGTAACCTTACGATTGTATATTTTCTTAAAGCTTTTTACCTTCTTGAAGATGCAACTTACCTTATGAACAATCTAATATACATCACATGAAGTACTCATGTGCACTTTGAACCCCTTGGTAGATATAGCTTCTTCATGAGTAGATATATAAATAGCTGAACATAGTTATTCTTCATTGACTTGTAATATGAATAATTAGCTCAACTATAAATGTACTACATACAAGGAAATATATGATCCAACTTGGTGTTGTAAATCAGGATAGAATATGAGTGAGAAACTGCTAACATAAAATGGTGACAAAAATGTGAAAAACACAACACTAGAGTTGGCAGGTAGTAAATAGGAAGCTGGTAATATAAAATGGTGGTAAGTAAATTTAGAACTTAATACCAATCAATTGAAACAAGTTAGAGGAAAATAGAGGCCTGTGTAATAACTAATAAGTTAGATTCTAGAAATTGCCCCTATTAATTCTGATATCACCTTGAAGTTTCCTAAAAGACCTCTTATGAAAAATAAACCTCATCAATTGGACTTTTAGATTCATCAAATTATGAAACATACATATAGCAAGAATATTAAATGCTTCAATTTTCCTAATACAAACTTAAAATATTTGAAGTTCATTACTCTGTTAATCTTTTTTCTATACAGAGCATCAAAGTAATTAGAACAAGAGATTTTAGGAAAACATGCAAGTTTCAATCCCTTATGTAAGTCAATTACAAAGCTGAAGGAGGTAGCAACCAAAAAAGTAACTAAAATAAAGATATATTCCTGACCAATTAGTGAATTTATGAGTTACAATTCATGTTTTATGCTATCGCTTAGAATTCTAGTTCTTTAGATGTTGATCAGGAATACTTAGTCGTTGAATTAATTAAGAAGCGATGCAACTAAAATTAGAGAACTAAATGTATGACGATGTCAATTGAACATGCCCTTATTGATGCCCCTACTGATAATGAATGTCTCTTTGAATGACCATGGTGCAAGCATTTGGTAAGCATTGCACACAATTTCTTACTTTCTAAACATGTTATCGGGCATCATTTATTAAATAATTTTAGCTCTATAACTTACTTTATACAAATAAGAAAATAGTATGAGGTCAATTTCGTTTAATTATAAAAATATCAATGACTACTACACATAAATAAATTTTTCGGAAAATAGCATGCACAGTGAATCAAAAATTACATCCACTACTATTTATCTTTAACAAAATTGTGATATCATAAAAATATTTAAATTGCTTCTACACCTTATATATAAACTTTCATTATCAGTAAACAAAGGTATTTTAAAGAAACGCATAATTTCACATTATCAGTAAACAAAATTGTGATATTATAAAATATCTAAATTGTCTCTATATCCACTACTATTTATCTTTAATAAAGGGTTTTAGATGAGCCTTTCATAAGACAGTAACAAATAATTATAAAAAATTTAGCATGTCTTGATTTAGAATTTGTTTTCATTATGATAAAATTTCAAATTAATCATTTTATCTAATCACAAGGCAGTAACAAGTAATTATATTTTCATACATATTAACTTGAAAATGAAGATACATAATGTATGGAATGCCAACATAATGTATGGAATGCCGGTATTTATAAACATCATCTACGGACAGTGATGTTATAGCAATAGAGTAGTTCCATCCATGGTTGGTTTAAAACTTTAATTATATATGAATTTAGTTCAAGGAATCTTTAGAATCCATAACTCAACTTATTAACTTATCCGAGTTTTAGAAATATATCATATCTATAGGACGAAAATCAACAATTTTAAATGAATTTCAATCCCACTAGTCAACCATGATTTCGTTATGTAGGGAAAAACTTGCAAGAAAAAGACTGTTCTAATCGAGAAAATAGATACACTCCAGTGCTAAAGAGATTCATTTTTAAATGACTAAAAAAATTAAAAACATACATCATTGACTAACTTTAAAGACAAAATCATGTGCATAGCATTAACTACAAATAAATATATACATAACTTTAAAGACAAAAACATGACATATATAACAGTACTTTGATAAGCCCACGGATTTTTTCTAATTTGTATTGCATTTACGTTGTCAATATGAATAGTTCCAACTATTTTATAACCATTACTTTACCATAAAAGTAAGTAATTTGATATTAATCGTAGGATTACAACTCATAATAACAATCATTTATTTGGTAAAGTAACATATACAATAGGTAATAAATGTTAAACAATAGCAAGCCTTATAGTTACTAAGATTATGAATACGTAAAAATAAGCCGAGTATTTTTGAAAGATGGAAAAGATATTTTTACAATTGTGCATCCCAACTTAATAAACTATTCTCTAGAAATGAACTCGACTGTAAAATTTTGTTTTGATCTGCTACTCTTGTACATATGAAATCAACATTGAAAATTTAGAAAGAACCAAGTTCGGTGATGCGTAACAAATCAAATCATGTAAATCGATAGAAATTAGGATTTGGATTGAAGAAAATAAAATTAGACTTTATCACAAATTTGACTATTAGAAACAAAAAAATTACTTACTGGTTTATAGAAAATAGCCAAAAGTGCTGATAGATTCTAACTTATACCGCCATAAAATTCTATGGAAAATTTATCATTGTTAAACTGCACAATTGAAGAAGAAAGAAAAGCCAGTTGTATTATCAGATGACATGACATGAATAGCATGGATCAGGGATTGTTTAGGTTCCTTGATGAATATATCAAAAGGCTATGAATTTGGATTAATGTTTTAATATATAAGGCTATCACACCTAAATAATTCAAAATTATCCTACATACCATAGCAGCAGTAGTTGTTTCCTATTGATGTATTGAAAATTTTGAAGAGAATGTGGCAACCACCCTACACCACTGGTGCCTAACATAACTGATAGAGTGCGCTATAACGGTGCCTGACCATTGTATAACGGTTATCAAGGTTGTAAAGTAATAAAACACAACACAGAACCTATTGTATATCTCGTAATGCATAAAACAAAATATATTAGTCATCGCAAATATAAAATAGGCGAGATAGAAATAACTGTCAATAGAAATCTGAGTGTACAGTCCATACAACTATACAACATAAGTGATAGAGTTTATACAGCTAGTAATAAACTCAAATGGATAACTATTCTAAATAGTAAAGCGCTAGTAAGCTCCATAGTGTTGCACGGCTTAATAAACAATAACAACTAAATGTAATAATACATGAGAACGCAACCTCCTGCTCTCCGCCTATCTAGCTCCACATGCTCACCAAACCTGATATCCCTAATCTACCCATTTAAGAGTACCTAGAATAATCGAAATAAAAGCATAAAATCCCAAGCAAACAACATTCTAGTGTAAGCGTAGAAAATCTCAAATACTATAAGTCAACACACTAGGTCAAGTGGTATAGAAAATCATACCTGACATGTCCCTGCATCCATAGAGTTAGCACATAGTACAAGATATATGCTATTGTGTATCGTAGTCATCATGGGTTACTATACATCAAAGTACTAATGGATGTCTAGATATCTACATCGATGATATCTACATCATGTGACATTCCTAGGGTGATAAACAACCAAGAAAACATAGCATCCATCATCAATCCTCACATTTACTCACTTAGTGCGTTGGATATATGATACTTGTATGAATCCCCATATAGTCAAGGACCACTCAACGTCTCAGTTTCTCGGTACTCAAATCCATACCACTCAGTAGGCCAGGAACTAGCCTGCATCCCCATAAACAACCCAAGAAACAAATCAAAACATCATGTGATCTGGAGCTCCCCATTTGCCCAAGTGAGCATCCTCACATACCCATGCTTCATGAGTACACCTCAAAATCTCTGAGTATCAACGATCCATTTGCACACGTCATCCATAGCAGAGCACATCATGGAACTGTTCTTACAACTCTCATCTAAAATCGTCACGGTTTGGGACGATTCTCGACAATCATCATCAATTGAAGAATATCATTATTTGTCATGTAACCTTCCTCCAACAGTCCCTTCAATCAGGCTCATTATCCTATACTCTACACCTCGAAGTTCATCCATCACATCATCGAAGTCGTTACTTCCCATCATGGAATAACGTCATCGTCGTCGAAATTTTATCATTGAGTCATATGATTTGGTACCAACCCGAGCCTTAGCTCGAAGAAATTATGATACAACTCGAAGCAAGGTCATGTGCGAGCGTGACTCGAAGTAGATGTGCAAACGTCCCGAAGCAAGAACACAAAGGACTCAAAGCGACCCTTCCCTTCCCACTATTGATCCAAGCCCACTGACCAAAGCTTCTACGTACCACTGATCCAAGCTACCCTGATCCAAGCTCCACCAATGATCCATGCTATACTGATCCAAGCTACCTTGATCCAAGCTCCACCAATGATCCATGCTATACTAACCCCACACTTCAACTCATTTTCCTCAAAAAAATCCCACTCTTGCACCCTCCCTTGGATCGGTACCAATCTAAGGGTACCGATCCATACAGCGTAGCCAAATTTTGCCTAAGTTCCTCTCCTTAGATACCCCAAACCCTTCACTGTTCAAAGCACACCATCAAACCATCTTGCATTGACCCAAATACTTCACCGATCCAATACTTAACCACTTTTGCTTCCCCAAGTTAATCCCATACAACTCGAAGTAGAGCTCAAAGAAACCCCCTATGTGGTCCGAAGCATTCCTCCATCGACCCAAGATTTGCACACCATCACCAAACCATCTTATTTTGCCCATGACTCGAGCAAACGAACTCCACGCAACTTGAAACTTGAAGCATAGTCTTGTCAGGCCTTCCTTGTTGCCCACACCATTTGCATCAAATTTAGATAAAGTCAAATTCTTGGAAGACTTTGTACCTAATTCTAAATTATCATTCGGTCGACATTTTCAACCAAACAAACATCATGCATTCAAGCGATTAACCTATAAACTATATGCAAACAAGCAAACATTCATACACATCAAATTAAAGCTTAAATCTAAGGTTTAAAGAATAGGTGAACTATAAGAACAAGGAAGATCCATAAGAATACAAATTCACTAGACTTTGTAAAATCATTTCAAATTAATATATGTGATTAGATAAGATTTAAAATATATTTTAGGTTAAAAACCATTTTAAAACATCATTTTAAGGTGTATGATGATTAATTAGCAAGTGAGAGGTCATAACCACCCACCAAGAATCCAAGGCAATCCAAAAGAGATCCAAAAGAGCTCAAATCCCAAGATTAATAGCAGATCCAAAATGCCTCCAATAGAAAATCCTAAATCTAAATGCTAATCTCGTTAATCTTCCTCCAATGACAGGTTTTGGCTAATTAAAATAAGGTTTATAGTGATTTTTAGGCTAGAGAATGTTAATTGTGATGTTTCTGAGAAGTTTGAAATGGCAAGGAGAAGTCCCATCAGCCCCCTTTGGATGTTAATCCTAAAATGAGCATTAGGCATAGTCACTAATATCCTTAATTAGCCACTAAGCTGCTCAAAATCAAGTGAAACTTCATAGGGTCATATCTCCCAACTCTAAGTTTGTTTTCCTATTACGACCGCTCCACCGAGGGAGAAACCAACATCTCGATTGAAGGAAAGTCGTTTCAGACCTTAGATCGGCTTATATCAAAAGTTATAGGCCATACAAGATTTTCAGAGTCAAAATCGTCTGATAAAATTTTTAAGGATAGAAAATGTTTATATTAGTTGTTTTCCAAAGTTATAGAACCATACGACCCTATATAAAAAATATATTAATAGTCTATGATCCTTTAATACGTAGAGTACGGAACCTTAGAAAAAAAACATATATTCAGATTTAAAGATGTAGAGACCAATGAAATTGAAATACTAATGTCTGACAATGGAAATTCAATTCTAATTAAATTCCATTAATATTATTTTTACTATAGAATTTTATGTAATGTATAGACCTCATATTATTATTTCATATCTCATACAGTTTTCTATATTTTTGAATCAAAACTCTAAATCAAGCATCTAAATTCATTAAATTTTAAACATGTAATAAGTTTTGTTATACTTTTTATCAGGTCACTATCATGATTATGTAGTCTTGTTCATTTTAAACTAAGCTAGACCACTATAACATGAAGTTAGAGAGACGGTTGAAATGAAGTTTACATATAAGCAACTACTTTTATTGTAAATGAGTGAACCACGTCATTACATGCACGTATATTACACTTCAATGCAAAATCATTTCTAACTCTTTTTAGTACATCATAAAATTGCTTTTAAAATAATCACATATTTAACTGTTTAAAAGATATGAATTCAATTATTTATCTCAAATGAACAAAAATACAGGTAGTACAGTGTTTATCAAAAGTAAATTTGAAGATAGGTAGAAGTAATAATCAAGTCTCTTAAAGATTTACAAAGGTTTCAAACAAGAAAATAAATAACTAAAATCACTACATCATTATAAGCTATTAACAACGGGTAAAAACCGTTGTTAAGTCCAAAAGCAACGGGTAAAAACCGTCTTCAACACAGGAGTGGTTGAATTTAACGACGGGAAAAAACCGTTGCTTTATGTCCAAAAGGCAACGGGTATAAACCGTTGCAAATTGGGACAAAGGCAACGGGTATAAACCGTTGCAAACTGGGCCAAAGACAACGGGTATTAACCGTTGCAAATTGGGCCAAAGGCAACGGGTATAAACCGTTGCAAATTGGGCCAAAGGCAACGGGTATAAACCGTTGCTTTATGGACAATAGGCAACGGGTATAAACCGTTGCTTAATGTACAAAAGGCAACGATTACGAACCGTTGCTTAATGGGCA
This sequence comes from Allium fistulosum, assembly GCA_030737815.1. NCBI lineage: Eukaryota > Viridiplantae > Streptophyta > Magnoliopsida > Asparagales > Amaryllidaceae > Allium > Allium fistulosum. The sequence continues at coordinate 787,403,649 of CM060902.1, read as the reverse complement.
AAAAATCAACGGATATAAACCGTTGCTTTCTGTCCAAAAAGCAACGGGTGAAAGCGTTGCTTTATGGCCAAAAAACGTTGCTTTATGTCCAGTAAAAAACGGTTAAAAACCATTGCTTTATGCCCAAAGTCACACATAAAGCAACGGTTAACACCCGTTGCACATAGTGTTTGCTCCTGCTCCTACAAAATCACATCTGTAACTCACTACTGCATTACACGCATATCTCAGTATATATACAATAATATCAATATATATCAAAATATGCCAGAATATCAAAATATTGATACACAAGCACTATAAACATATCGCACATATACCATACATATAAAATTATCAAACTTATAATTACACTATTGTTTTGCAAACAGAATGCTACCATGCCGAAATATCATACTTATTACACTGCATTGTTTATTACACTACACTACAAAGATTTCATTAATTACACTACATTGTTTTGCAAGCAGTGAAGTCTACATATAATAAACACATTAAAAGGATGCTGAGCAGGTTAGCCGAAGCTGATATTTCTTTGGCTCATGCTGTGGTGCATACAGTATTCTATCCAATTCCTGCGCAAAAGTAAAAACAGGTTTTAAACTCAAATCATACAGTGAATTTTAGCTTGGTCAAGTTCAATTAATAGAGCAACGGAATTCCTGTGTAAGCAATAATAATGCACAAGTAAAAGTGTCAGCAAACATTTAAACAACTATAACAACACTAACAAAAAAAACTGCCTTTCAACTTCATCCCATCCCCTCTGCTATACACTTCCACTCACAACCACACTCCTACACACTACAGCACTTCCTCATTTTCTCTGTTATCATCTCATCCACACTTAAGTACTACATCACACCCCCTACTGCCTATTGCATGTCAACAACATACAACATACACTATTTTTGGGTTTTTGTCCAATGTTGCACTGTTTGTACTGAGCCAGAAATCAAGTAATATGAACAAGTTGCTCGGACATATCTAACATTAAATGTCCACCTCCTCCGAATGCATTTGATTCTACTATTTTTCTTAATTATCTCATTCGGGTATTGTTAAATCCATAATTTTTAAAGTTTGTACGTGCACACACCTATCAAGTTAAATCCAAACATTTTATAATGGTTTTTTCAATAAATATTGCTTGATGTTAATAGTATGTACCAATTTTGCACCATTAATATCCAACAAAAGCTATATTGCAGTATACCTTTAAGTTATTACCTCATCGGTAGGTGTACATTATGTATGCTTAATCTATGATTGATTTCACCTAGAATATATGAAAACAAAAGGATATTGCACATAGGCTCGTTATCATAAATAAGCCAAGTACAGGATTGGTTCTACTCAGTACTCAGGCAAAAGAGATGTCTGCGAATGCGGCGAGTGTTTCTGCTGGTAATCCAACATTGATTAAACAAGTTAATTATATGCATTCTAACTGTTATAACTTTTAAATCAATTATATGCATTCTAACAACTGTAATTTCTTTTATTGTCTGCTTCAAAACCAATCCACTGTCAACTGCACATTCACATCCCATCACAAAAACTGTAACAATCTTCTTCTGACTGCTCCGCAGCCTTCAACTTCCCTTTCATCCACCATTTACACTTCCAACCTGGTTCCCTTGGTACCAGTAAGCCATCAAACACAAACTACAAACCTGCTTGCACTCCAACAACATTTCCATATTTCCTATTCAAACCAATCACTACACATTTCATTTCCTCTTCAAACCAAATCACAACCATAACACTGTCAGCATAATTCAACTATCCCGACCAACCTCTCTAACTCCACATTCTGCAATGAACTCCAGCATTACAAACTGCCTCCCACTTCCTATTCACCAACTCTACCACAAACCACCAGTATCAACCACTCCAACCACCAGTAAACACTCCAGTAACCACTCCAGTTCCCTACCAAACATTCCAGTCCCCTACCATTTCAGCCCCCTCCCCTACATCATAACCAAATTATTTTACCACCCATTAAACCCAATTAGTACGATACACACATAAATTTTTTTAGCTAATCAATTTTTAGTTTATTGGACCTCCATTCATCGTTCAGGCACATTGATCATGTTTTTTGTTTTTTGATTTTGTCCTTGAATTTTGACTTTACTTCCTAGTATTTGATAAATTGTCGATTATCTTGTAAACAAGACAGACCAGGACAAAATACACATGCATTTGCATATACAAATTTCATATACAGCAAACAAAAGAAAATCAGCAATATATGCAAAGAACAAGTCAGAAATATCAATACCTCCGACTAAAGATATCGTATCAAACCCTTTTGATGGCTCACATAACCTCCGGCTCCAACATCCCCAAAGGTCTCGGTAAATTGTCGACATATTTTGGCAGTTAGCTCATCCGGCAATAAAATTTTGTCCAACAACACTTTTTCATATGTGGGTGGTACTGGTTTTCCATGAATTACTAATGCTGTTGAATCTCGGCATATAGTACCTGTTATATAAGCATTTCTGAAGTGAATATATGGAATCACATTTACAGAACTAACAAGCTCCCAAACATTTAAGACCATTGTGCAGAGCTACACAAGTCCTTAACCCATTGTGTATGCGATATTCGATCTTTAAAATCATGCAAGATTGGAATCGAAGGTGTAAACTTTTATGATCTTTCTATATCTTTTTTGTTTTGGAGTTTACTGATTTATTTTTGGACATAATGGATATTGTGAGTGTCAATGAAAATTGAAACCAAAACAGATATAAGATAAAGACTACGATGAGTATAAGTATACAAACTAGATCGCTATTGACAATGAATTCCTTCTCATCTCTGTCATTCATTCGCGGTCTCAAACTCCAGCTCTGCAATAACATTTTGAACTTTTACGTGATTCTTCATCATTTCTTGCTATCTCTCACTGTTTCTCAAATCTAATCATGAACACAACCTTTTTTTAAATAACACTGTACTTTCAGCCAAGCAAGAATTTAGTGAAGGTTGTGCCCACCAGAACTTATCCATGTGATCATTGTTATTGATTTGCTAAAACTACTTAATTTGCTCTATCCTATGGTTATAGCATTATAAATTGCTAAATATTCTCTTATATCTTATGATTATGTTAATTTGGATTTGAAAATGTCATATATACCTCTTGTGAACCTAATTATGACGTACATGTCAAACGTGAACCTTTGTTGCCTAACCTTTTTTTCTATAACAAAAGATAATTTGGAATCTATAAATACACATGCACTAATACTCATTAATTTGTTTATATGCACAATAACAGAGAGCAGTAAACTCGGTTGAAGCGCAAAAAGACTGATTGGTCGATTAAAATAGTACCTGTTGCAATTACTTCGTCCTCGAAGTTACAGGATTTCACATCTTTGGTCGATTAACTGATTGTTCGGAGTGGCAAACTGAGAAGATGTGATTTCACTGCCTACTTGACGATTATCTTGGGCTATGCTGAGAAGACGCTCTGGTTTATCATCCATATTATACAGCTTCATCAATTTTTGCTCCACATTTTGCAGTCGCTGCTCATATACTCCTTGGGCCTGTTTGAGCCATTTGCATGGAATGGCAGCACTCTTAACTTGGCTAGGAGCTATATTGGTCTCAATACTTCGGTTTCTGCCCTTTACATCTTTATCAAACACTGATATAAAGACGGCTTCATCACCACCACTCGTCGTTTCCTTTTCTTTTTCAATTTTGTCCTAAAAAGTAAATACATATATATATGAATAATGAAATTTTAATTTAGAGGCGTTATTATTTGTTTAACTTACAAAGTATGAAGATGTCGCATCTGACGTGCTGCCATCTTTATTCTTATGCGTTTTCTTCCATACTTGAAGACGTGATACTTCTGTTCCCGGACTACTTGAATCGACCTGCATACAATGACCTAAAATTATATTTGGAACTAATGGTATATGCAATGTGATGCACCAATTCAATGACACATACCATTTCTTGAGTAATCATAGCGTGACTCTTACGTCCCGACCATATTCGAGCATTAATCTATTTTGTTTGCCTCGCTTCCTTTTTTCTTTCGTCTCGGTTTTGATTCGTTTCTTATGAACTCATCTCAATCATCTTGAGCAATTTTCGGTGGACAATTTCTCATTCTTTCTTCGTCAATGATGAAATGGTCATAATGATTCTTGCGCAAATCATTCTTGTGTCTCCTAAAATCCTCGGACATTTTTTTCATAATAAGGTCCTTTGATAGAGGATCGAGCTCATAATATTTCTGCATAACAAAAAATGCATGTAAACCATTTTTTATTTATGTATTGAAAGCATTATAAATGAATTTAAACCATCTAAGTTCATGTACACAGTTTACATTTCAAAGTATATGGATTTTTACATTTCAACATATATAGTTTCATCAGTCTCTATGAATAAAGTGATCAATCTAAATATCCTATAAATATCATAAAAGAATATATCTTGAAATAGAAACAGTACATAAATATGGTCTCATATGAACTCTCGCTCATTCAGGCCTATTTTACAATCAGAAACAGTACAGAAACAGAAACAGTACATAAAAAGGGTGCATATTACAATCAGACAATTATATTTTACAAACAGAAACAGTACATAAAAATGGTTATGAGATTGTAGAACTTACCTCCAATTAATTCCACACGTCTTCTTTTTAATTTGGCGGAACTTTTTTCCAACTTGGATATGAGATTGGCACATGATTTCTTACTAGTTTACCAATCTTCGTAGCGACCTTTGAACCATTTTTTCCGACTGAATAACCGTAGTTGTCTATATCAATTTTCTCCCGTTTTAAAGTGGATGATTGTGAAGTTGTATCATTTGACGGTGGTGTGGCATCTTGTGACATTATGTCCTGCAAAGTCTAAAATCCTAAAATAATCCCAACAACATTATGACTACATTTCTTCCCCTTCCAGCCCATCCCTATGATGTCCGATTGTTGTCGGCCAAATTATTGCACGGAGTCCCCTCCATAACATCCCCTTATTGCTGCTGTACATCTGATATATGTACCAACGTCCCCTTATTCTCAGTATTTGGTGTAGTGAATGTTCTCAAAAAGGCATACTTAATTCCATCAACAATGATTGATTAGCTTATTTAGTCTATTCCACTATGAGTTAATTTGAAATAATATTTATCTCGCATGTTATGAATTTAAATATATTTTGTTAAACATGCTTAAAATAATTTGTAATTGATAGTATGTCAAGTATGATCTTTTATATTTTACATATATAAAATTACAAATATTACTTATTTCTTCAGTATTGTACAACAGTTTTTATCAAATATATCAAATTAATATAATAAACAACACTACATTTTTAAGATTTTCTCATTAATACTCATAATTCAAGAATATCAATAATGAAAAAAAAATGGTATCTCATGTACAATATGAAACGATAAGCATTTTATTCATTTTGCTTGAATCCCTAAAGTCCAAATTACCGGATTATATATATATATATATATATCTCTTTGTTTGTGTGGGTAAGAGTACCAAAAATATATTAAGGAAATGAGCATATTTAAGACCATGTCTATTGTGCGTGCTTTCTCTCCAGTATTATAGGTTAAAAAATACATTTGTATTTCAAAATCTGGATCCTTATATATATAACTTTGATATTATCATCAGCATCTTTTTTTAATAATAGTAATAAACCCACGATAATGATAATAAACACCTTAAAATTACAGGTACTACCACCAAGTACATTTTGAAAAGGCTTAAAATAATTGAAACTTATATTCATAATCATTAAAATAAAATATCACCTCATTTTTGTCTAAATCCAATTCCAAAATTTATTTTATTTCAATTGCAATCATCAAGGTTCGAACATAGCTTACACACCTAACAAAAATACATAAATTGTTATATCCTAAAATTTAGAATTTTATCCGATATAATTTGATGTTAACAAAATCAAAAACAATAAATTCAAAGTCGTAACTAAAATGAAAATTTGCATTCAAATGGGATTGTTACAAAGAGAAAACATTGATTCTAATGTAAGTAAAATATGGTAGATGCAACGATCAGACTTTTCGTCCTCCGAATGTCGACACAAATAGATCTATGGTATTCGTGTGTTGAGGATCCACGTGTTGGAAAGACAGGTAGTTAGGGTAAAGTAAAAATAAAATTAAACAAAATAAAAAAGAACAAAAACAATATTAAAATCTCGTAGTTGAACGATAATATACAACATTCAAAAAGACATTACAAAGAATAATTTCATAATACGGTAATTTCAAAGTTACTAAACATAAGTACTATAATAAACCTAGACGATTATAACTGTCTGTCCCCACAATATTGATACATATACAATAACACTGCAACGTAAATAGAAATAGATAAATAAACGAAAGCCACTAGCTCGTCTCATGAAGTTATGAATCGTCCAAATAAAACATGTTTAACTTAGCCTACTTAAAAGAGTACATGAGAAATTAGAAAAAAAAATATATCAAACACAAGTTTGATATGAGAAACTCAAAATACATGTGTTCATATAACAATAATTTTTGAAACCGTACGAATCACCGTAACAGTTTTCTCATAAAAGAAACCAAATCACCTGTTAAGTAATATAAGGATATAATTATGGGTGAGCAATATTCGATCAAAAACGAATTTAACGAACAAACCGGTTCATTTCAATCGATTTGGATTTGTTATGAAATTATATCAGTTTGAATTCGATTTGTAAACCAATTTTATTTTGATTATAGGTTTAACCGAATTAACCAAACTTCTAATATATTACAAAAATTCACAAAATTGTAATACTTCTAATAATTAGTTTAGAAATAAAAAACAAACTTTATTTATATAAAGTACGTTAATTTTCTCATAAACTTAAAGAAATTTTAATTCGGTTAAATCGGTTACCGATCGAATAAATAAAATTTAATCCGGTTTGATTCAATTTTAATTTTTTTCAACGGTTTCAATTCGATTCGACTTTTTTTACATCAAAACCGACCAAACCAACTGAACGCTCAAGCCTAAATATAATATATAATGCCTATGGTGTAGAATATAAAAAAATAACTGTGCTGTTTACATCTTACAACACAACAATATTAGAAGTATATTTAAAACAGTTATAAATTTTTCTGAGAATTTTCCGATAATGCCTAAGATATGTTCACATATGGATTTTCCACAGAGATCCCTCAATAACCATTTGAAATTTTAACGTAAAAACAATTACATATTCAAAAACGAAAATTTTCTCAATTATAAAAATTTGCAATGAATTCATAGGATATTATAAAAGTAGTAACAAATTTATTATGTTTATAATGAATATAAATTATTAAGAAAATTAGATGCAAGAGAAAAAAATAAGATGAACAATTAACATTATAAACAGAATCAGCTAAAAAGTACAATTAATTAACATATGAATTAATATTAATGATTAGTATATAACGTTTGTGTGAGTGTGTGTGTATATATCAGATCCCTCAAATTAAAAAGATTTACATATAAATATAACAAGTAAATGTTCAAATTCGTATTTGAATAAACGCATATTAAATATATATGTTAATTGAATGGTGGAATTAATTAACATGTTAATTAATGAAACGTTACAATGTTTGAATATTAATCAAAGAAACTAACTAATAATTGTGACATGTTAATCTATTAATGGAACTATTAATTAGGATTGTAACGTAATCGGTAAAAAATATTAATTAATAAGGAAATGAAATGAACGTTGACCTAGATTTGAATGTGTACATATAGATAGTATATTACTGCACATAAAAATTAATCGAATGATCAATTAAGAAAAGAATTAATTAGATAACTGATAAACTGCATCTATATAAAAGAAAAAAACGTAATGTAATTCGTTTAATCAATCGTCACTTTCTTTATCCCTCTTACAGTAAACAATGGTTTCCTACTTCACTTCATTTTTTTATTGGATAGTGCAAAATAGAAATATTTCAAAACCAAACAATTAATATATCACTTACTTTCAAATGTTATTAGGTTTTCCGTTTATATTTATTTTTCTCCATTTTAGCACAATTTACTGTAAATTTCTATTTTTTTATTTTTATTTCAGCTTTTCTTATTTTACATCTGCTTTCTGTAAATCCAGTATTATTCTATTTTAGTCTGTATTTGCGAACAAAACTAACATTTACAGGCTAAATTTTAACTTCAAAATAGTTGTAATTAAGTATAAATTTCTTACTTTTAGACTTATGCCTTTCTCTAACTGTCAAGTCTAATAATATTAATTAAATATAAACTCTCTTATACAATTTATAGTCTCATCATAAACAGTTAACAGAATTAATTACTAAAATACAGAATAAAATTATTTAACGAAAATCTAACAATAATATATCATAAATATAAAAAAAATCAAATCCACTCATTTGTTGTCCTTAACTTTAAATCTCAATCTTTTAAAATTACCATGTCATTCTACAACTTCTCTCATTTACTTTAGTGTATTTTCTCTATTTTGTTCACATGTATTTTATTTGGATTCGTTTGGTGTAGATTTGTGAGAAGTTGAAAAAAAATGAAGAAAAAATGCATTTTTTACTGTAAAAGAGAAATGAAGAAGGTGACGGCTAATGAAAAACGAATTACATTACATTCTCTCTTATATAGATAAAGCCCGCCAATTATATAATTAATTTTGTTTTTAATTAATCCTTTAATTAATTTTTATGTACAGCAATATACTATCTATATGTACATATCCAGATCTAAATCAACTATTATTTATTTGCTTATTAATTGACATATTTTACTGATTAAATTATAATCCTAATTAATAACTCCGTTAGTAGATTAATATGTCACCTTTATTAGTTAATATCTCAATTAATCCCACCATTCAATTAACATATATATTTAATATACGTATATATTTTATTATCCATATATGAAATCGAACATTTATATATTAATTCGCACATTAATTAAGTGCACTTTTTAGCTGATTATGTTTGCAATATTAATTATTTCTCTTATCTTTTTCCTTTTATATCTAATTCTCTTAATAATTACCTTCATTACGAACATAGTAAATTTGTTACTATTTTTATTAATAATATATGAATTCATTGTAAATGTTTATTATTGATAAAGTTTCCAAGTTCGCTTATATAATTGTTTCTGACGCTAAAACTTCAAACAGCTATAATTTCTCCATTTTATGTTCATTCAAAAAACAGTATATATGAAAGTTGATTAAAAAATTGCATTAACATAATGGTATAAGTTTCGTGATTAAATTCCAAAATTAGCAAAAATTAATTTTTCACTGTTTATTTTAATCTAACTGTTAATAAAATGTTAGATGCTACCGCTTCTAAACCGTACTCGTACATTGTTAACCCTCAGTCTCTCACAGACGAATAAACCTGCTTTGTCAACTTTAAGTGTTAAGTATATTGGTAATCATTTTCCATAAGCAAAGCAACAAAATAAAGCAGAAAGCAGATTAAGCTATTTAAGCATCTTCTAAATCCATTTGTAAAACAATTGTTTATCCTTTAAAACCCCTTTTAGATATAAATATATGAATAATAATGTATTTATAAAGTTAAAATATTTAAAAAAATTAAAAGATACTATATTATATTAAGATATATTAATACTTTAATAAAATAAGTAATAAATTTTCTAGAAGTGAAAAGCCACGAAGGATTCTTCAGCATTTGGAATTAATTTCTAAAACACGCAACTGAAATAATTATGTCTTTGAAAATAATTGAACCGCTGGGTTTGTCCTTAAAAATAATTATTATGCTAACTTTAACCTTGAAAGTAATTTTTTTTTATTATGTGTTCTAAAAAATACTATTTAAAAATATATATCTTATATTTTTAAAAAAACATAAATCTCAAAGAGCATGTTTTTATTTAAAAATACATTCTACTTTAATAATTCATAATTAATTTGTAATAATATATAAAAATTTCAAATTATTTTTAAAATACTTTAATACTAAAATACTTGATTTAAAAGTCATTTCAAAACAATTTAAAATATAAAATAGAAACTACAACATTTACATAAAACTGTAAAATGAATTCACAAATACTACAGGGTCAAAAATTAATATCATTAACTGTTATAACATTTTATGAAACGGAGCAGTTTTTATTACTTGAAAATAGTCATTTTTCGATATTTTGATCAACTTTTTAACATCCCATCGTTTTATAGTCATTTCAAAACAATTTAACATATAATTACAGGGTTTTCATAAAAGCCATCGTCATAAATTTAAGTCTGATTCAAATTAATAATTCTTAAAAAATCATAACGACTCCACGGCATGTCTTAAAAAAACATACAAGTCTAAAACATCATTTATATAAGTCATTAGCTTAACGCAAGCAACTTTTATTACTTGAAAATGGTTGACATTTTTCAATATTTTAATTAACTTTTTAAAGCCCCATCGTTTTACAACAGCCAATATACATATTATACTGCTAGAAAACCTTCTATGTTTCCCTACAAAATTCTACACAAAAAAGCCAAAAAAATTTATTCAAAGTGTTTTCATTGCGACTATCGTTATAAAATTCAAGTTCGATTCAAATCAATGTCTTAAAAAATCATAGCAACTATGCATGTCGTAAAAAATCATACGTCTAAAAACATCATTTATATAAGTCATTAGCTTAAGTAACGTATTATGATTTTCAAACAAACAATATACATACCTCATATTCATTCAAATGGTGAGTTCACCATTCAACAAGTTAACAATCAAGCATAAGCTTTCAGTTCCCACTTTAACACTGCATACACTAAAACTTCATGCTTTCTTCTCATTTTGCTCTCGACAAGCTTAAAAAGTCTTCAAATGCACACAATGGATGATGCTTTTGGTTTTGGCCATGCGCTCCACTCCTTGAAGCATTAAGTAACTAGTGGTTGTTTGATGAGTTGTGTTGGTTTGATTATCCTTTTGTTTAGGAATTTATAAAGAGAAAATAAACAAAAATATAAAAGTGTTTCTGTTAAACATAAGCAAACATACTTAAACTTCAAACCAAACCGATCCTTGTAAAATTAACACCCCTACCTACCTGGTAAAAAGTCCACTCCCACATGTGCTTCAACCTTACACATCACAATTCAAATATCTCCACTCATAAATATTACATATCTTTCTAGAAGCTCTCCTAAGTGATCTTATTAACCAAATTTAATTGAAATATTTTTACTAACAATTAATGCTTATATACGATGTTTAGACATATATCCAAAGTTTCGACAATCTATTCTGAAAAGAAAAAAAATTTACCTATAAATTAATTTTCGATCACATTTTCGATCACATTATTTCAAATTATTTATTTTTTAAACAAATTTTAACAAAAAAAGTTATAATCATTATTTACTAATAAAAATATGTTTAACGCGATCACATTTATAACAATATTTCAAAAATTCAAATATGCAAAAATTACTTATCCTAACGACATAAACATACAAACTGTCTCATATATCAATTCGAAGAAGAGTAGTATAGATATCGAAATGAGTGGCAACAGCTAAAGTTAACGTGAAAAATAACAATCAAAGAAATCAAACAGCAACGAACAATGATAAATTACCCTAAATTAAAATTAAGATTAGATGGTAACAGAGTAGAGTTAAAAAATATGACCTGTATGTCATTACGTTTCAGTGCAAAGCATGAACTTATTTTAAAACTAAACAAACAAGCCTTTTTTTAAATAAAACTAAACAAGGTTATGCTTCGTTCAACTTTACACAGAATACCACAACAAACAAGCCATTTTTAAACCCCACATATATATGTAGTTTTCATCTACTTGCTCCCACACCTCGGTTTAGATACATATCACTCCAAAGTTAAGACACCATAATTTTCACCACTATACCATTTCTAATCAGCTAGAAGCTTATACAATTTTACTATTTTCGATGCTATTATTTTTACTATTAATTTAACATAAAAATGAACTAATTACTTAAACTAACTTAATTTATTTATATTCATGATATAAATATATATATGTGTATTTATATCAAGAATATAAAACAAAAATTAGATCAATTTGAGTAATTAGTTCATTTACATGTTAAATTAAAGCAAAAACAATTTGTTTAACAGATAACATTTGACTTAACCTCAATATATATATATATATTCGCACGTACCCACACTAGAATCCACAATTCTCTTTGTTTAAGATCGCTAACCCTCTAATATCAACGACATATTTATTTATGCTCAACAATTATTTAAATATAATCGTATAATTGGTAACGAGAGCAAAGAGATGATGCTAAACAAGAAAAACTAAGAATACTAGATAAATGTGTGTATCAAAATAAGATTCAATAACAGAATTATAAAATCCCAAAAGCACCTTAGATTTCACAGTTGAATTCATCTAATCAAAAATATAAGGATTTGGAATTAACAAAAGGATTAGTGGTTCACCAATGCCTAACAAGCAATCAGTAAATCTGAAAATGTATCGTTTCTTATTCAAAAACACCTCTTGCTTTCTACAATATTAACAATGAAATTCAATAATGCTACTAGAAACCAAACTGTAAAATAACACAACGAACGTAGATTAATATTACTTTTATTTTTTCCAATAGTAAAACATTTCAGTACAATGTGGTCAATCATTATATCATTTGTAAACCGCTAAAATTATGTTATGAAAATGAGAAAACTGCTCAAGAGAAACAAAATTAAAACTGATCGAAAGAAAGAACCTATGTTTTTATTTAGTAACAGTATTAACTATTGTTTTTTTAAGTGCAATTGAGCATTACTTGTATTTTACGGTGATTCAAAGACTGAGAAAATTTCAAAACAACGGAAAATTAAAATATAGCAGCTGTTAAAAGAAAATGACTTATAAATGACAAAAATGATCGGGTAAATTAGCATTTGGTGATCACTTACGATTTTAAGTTAAAAAACAAAAAACACTGATCCAAAAATTCCAACTTCACCTCTACAAAAACTTCTCTTTTTCATTACTCACTCAAAACTTACTTTATAACTCCTTTTAAGATCTAAAATTAAACAAGCAAACAAGCTAAATCTCTAAGACCTTCCAAAACGTTAATTAGTTTAATATTCACAACTACAAAATGCGTAGGTTATGAAAACGTTAATTAAAATATAGCAGTTGTTAATAGAAAATGACTTATAAATGACAAAAATGATTGGGTAAATTAGCATTTGGTGATCACTAATGATTTTAAGTTAAAAAACAAAATACACTGATCCAAAAATTCCAACTTCACCTGTACAAAAACTTCTCTCTCTTTTTCATTACTCACTCAAAACTTACATTATAACTCTTTTTAAGATCTAAACTAAAACAAGCAAACAAACTAAATCTCTAAGACCTTCCAAAACATTAATTAGTTTAATATTCACAACTACAAAATGCGTAGGTTATGAAAATTTTCCTTACTAAATCGTATAAAACTTAAAACCATGATCTACAAAGAAAAAGAAAGTTCCCTCAGAACAAATTTGACGTTTCATCATAAAATGTAAGACAAGGCTGAAACTATATTTTAGAGTTCAATCACTGGGAGATTTCAATTTTGGAAGAAAAAAAAGCACTGTGCCGCTTTCTGTTTAACGTAAATTACAAAACATAAAATAATTTAATTTTGGAAGACATAATAATAATTTTAATGACCATGCCGTCTTCAGGTATCCAATATGTATCCACATGGTGAATTAACATTCAGAAGATCGAAATTCCAGATTGACATCATAAGCGGCATCAACAATACATCTCAAGTTCAAACTAAACTGAAAAAAGAAGTTGGAATAATTACTAATTTGTAATTGTATAGAATTTCAGCTCACAAAATAAATAACTACAGGGATTAGAACAGAAGAAGAAAAATAGATCTCAGATCAGGTCTCCATTAAGTTTTTCCACATGGATTGATTTCAACCTCGGAAGAACGAAAGTTTAATTTTGATCATCATCGACATGGTAGAAAAGCTAATCTGAAATTAAGAAAATAAAACAAAAAATAAAACGGAAAAAAATTGAAGATACAGAAAAGGAGCGGAAAAGCAGAAATTACAGCCGCCACGGAATAAAGATGAGAGTATAGTAGAAAAACCTAGACTTATATATAGCATATTCACCCAGGCTTTATGATATCGTTATTAAAAGCCCATATTGTTCTCTTAGCAACAAGCATGGAACAAGAATCAGGCCCAATAAAACAAATCTGATATTGGGCTCCAAGTAAACATAACAACAAACCTCGAAGGCCCAAAATATTAGTCAGTATTTGTGGCCGAACTTAATCTATTGGCTGATACTAAATCAAATACTTAGCATCAAACCGTTCGAATTGACTTACCCAATTTCGGGCTTCATGGCATCACTCGTAAACATGATGCGGTAATAGTGTTTTTCTCAGACACGAACTGAACATGATGGACATCAAATAAATTGATGAACAATGTAAGAACAACTTAAACTTAATTAAACAATTCAAATTAATGCATCGTAATTCATATTTTAAATAAAGGTCAAGAAAAATTTTGAGCACGTTTTTAAACTTTAAGCTGAACATTTATACGAAATTAACGCCCCTACAATTTTCTTCTTCTTGGTTTATAATGAAAGTATGTGTCGCTCTTCATCATATCAGAAAGAAAATTTCTAATTTAAAATGTGATAAAGTCCATCAATTTAGATATTCATTGTTTTTTTTTCTTTTTGACTTCTATCCATTTTATTCCGCACCTTGTTCTTTCATTGTTGTTACTTCAATTTTATTTTCCATTAATTTGAGGCCAAACTAACTATTTTTTAAGGTTTGGTTGTCGTAATCTTATTGCCTAAATAGGATTGATATGATCGCTTAATACTTGCTCCGTACTTTTATGTTTTAATTTAATAACTTAAGTTTAATAAAACTCCCGTGTCATGCATATGATTGTACTGAATAATTTTTGCCTACGCATTCAGATACATAGTTCCTTATGATGTAGTAAAACAAGTGAACGGAAATGAGAACATAAGGTAAAAGTAACAAGTATTGCTCAAATTTATCGTAAGTGTGGATGGACCGGCCTACATTATCGAACCAGCCCATACGGTTGCTGCGATGTGCATATTGGCACACTAATTGATCCTTATGCTCCCCTAAGGCTGGCACTTTGGCTCGACCTGCTCCAACTCCTTCAGCAGACAGCCCGCCCAACTATTTCACATACATAAATTAAGTAACCCTCAACACCCTCCCCCCCAACCCCATACATATCTACGGGCAACGACAACAAATACCAGCTTAGCCATGAAGCACTCCTCGGTGGTCGGCTCGGGCCCCAACTTAATGGCCGGGCAGGCCTCTCGAACAACGGACCAGCGTGAGGCCTCCCTCTCAACATTTGAGTGGCTCGGTCTACGACCCACTCCCCAACACGGTCCCTCGCTCGTACTTTTTGTCGACTGCTCATATCTTCTGAAGCCCACTTTCCTTGCTTCGGCCGGCTCCATCCACCGAATCCTGACTACTTTTGCCAAAGGAAGCTTCGTCTGCACTTTCTCTAAAATACATCAAGATCCTCATTTTTGCAAGGGTTAAAGAACCTAAGCTCTCAAGCTGTAACGACCCACTATTTTGGACCATTCAAATCGACAATAATCCACACATGTCAGACTTGAATAATTCAAAATAATAGATTGTTAATTTAAATTTGGCAAAACTCAGCATATACAATAAATAAATAATCACATATCACAGACACAGAGTAATATAACAATAATTCAGCGGAAACAAAAGAATAGTAGTTCATGAAGCTACTATATATATAAAACAGAGTTAAACAAGATACAACAGAAGTCTCGAATACAATAGATATCTCGATACAATAGTCAAATACAAGATCTGAATACATCACTGGAATCAACTGAATAACTGAAAGCTGGATAGATAGCTGGATCTCCAAGCGAAGCTCCAACTCCAAAGGTGAGTCTCGAATACTGTATCACTCAGTCTGACCCGAGCATAAAGAAAACACAAAACACTCGAGTCAGGATTAACATTCTTATATCAATAAATCCAACTCAAGTGAAATAACGACTCAAATACAAATAACTCAAAGGATGTTTGGGATAACCATCCCTTAAGGATCCGTTAAACTATCTACTATGTAGTAGTGTACGCTAAGTAGATAATGTCTAATCAGTAAAGTACGATATCAAAATAGCATTAAGTCATGGCCCATTCCACCCTTAACATATTTTTATTCCCAAGAGCATATACAAGACCGTAGTTTCCCCAAAACCGGAAGTCACCAGAGGGCAATCTATATACTAAAGGTACAAACCAAAATCGTAGTGGTCGCGAATAGGATAATCAGTATGACAAGGTACATGAGGCAATACCAACTAGGATACTAGTAGTTGCGTGATCCGGACTGATGTTGGGCATAGCAGCTACTACCCCAACACCGCGAAACAACACTCCCATAATCGAGGGGTGCACCCAAATCGAATCACAAAAGTAATAGATATGGTAACGAAGAAGTGTGTCCGCTAGAGATGGCGAACCTCAATGGCCCGGCGCGGCTCCTGTTTTAGTCATGTCAAGGGTCATCCAAAATCGTTCTCTTTCTTCAGTCAACGCGTTCATCAAACCATCCACTTCATTCTGGATCAACACTCCGCGTATATTAGTTATTAAAGTGGTTTCGGTATCGACAGAGAGTATGTCCATATCTGATCCCGGTCTCTTTAATAACTACGTATTATTACACCGATGGTCATTTAATAAAATTTCAAAATAGTTATATTTCAAAACCGACATATCATTGCCATTTCAAAATCTTATAATTCAATTTCAAATTTCTTTAAAACAATTCAAATATTGATTCAAGTTCGTATATAAGATTCATTCCAAAATCGTTTAAATTAATTTAATTCAACATTCAAATCAATTTAAATTCATTTATCGATTTCATTAAATTTTCGTTAAGTTAATTTATCATTCAAGACAAATTCTATTTAATTTCCAATTCATTATATCCATTATTTAAATTCAACTTCCTTATTTCAAAACTTACAATTTGAATGAAATTAAATTCATCAAATCAAATTCTTTAAATTTCAAGTCTTACATTAATTTCAATAAAACACATTTTATTTCTTATTAGAGAAATTCAATTTCACTTATTAATTTACTTAGTTACAATTCCAAAACTTAATTAATAAAGAAACAAAATCTCACTTATTCAAGAAGTTCAATTTTCACTTATTAAAGAATTCAATTTTATTTAATTATTAAATAATTCAATCTCATTAAATTATTAAATAATTTCAAAACTTAATTCAATCATTTCTTAAATTAAACAACATTCTTTCATCAATTTCTTTATTAATATTTTGTTTCAGATTATTAAATATTCACATTTAAATTTCATCAAAATTCAGTTTCAACTTCGTTTCAAAACCATATTATTTATTCAAATAAAATCTTCATTTATTTTTAAATCAAATTATTGAACAATCGGGTTTTATTTAATTCTCTATCCTAGGTCAAAGTTTAATTTGGGTATTTATCATTTCAGCCCGATTCCAATTCAATTCAAAATCAAAACATAGCAAAGGGAACTTGCAGTGTGATAACTGGGATGGTGTCAAAGTAAATAAACAGGCGATAACAACAACCAATATCAATCCAATAATCAATTCAAATAATCCCGAAATAATCGTATTAATTCATATTGTTGTTTGTGCAAATTAATATAATTATTTCTAGAATCTACACTATCATTTCATTTCATGTAGATTAAAGATTACTACACTAGTTATTCATACGGTTCTTCACTTGTCATTCGATTGCAATTTTAACACTACAACAACTAATCCAATATACGTTCAATGGTTCAAAGTGTAATTATCACTATTTTACATGTCAATCAATTTAACAAATAAAAGGGGTCATATTCAACTAATCAAATTCAACATATATGTCGATTCAAATTTTAATTATCCTACGTCAAATTTACTTGCATAATATTTATCACTTTATACATTTCAATTTAACATAATATAAACAACAAACAATCAATCAATTATCAATCAAACAGGATTATCATCGTATAATTAACAAATAATGGTGTCAGATGTCACAGGTGAACTGATACAGGTAATAGCATTAATATAGCAGTGTAAATAACTGACAGCAGTATATTTCAATTTTCGTTTCAATTGAAATCAAATTTAATAAATAAAAGAACGTTAATCGTGAGTGATTGCTCACCTTTCGAGGCTAGATATATTTGACAAAGAAATGAGTTATGGACCCGAGCACGAATTCCAAATCAAAGCTAGATGGGTATGGACTCGACTGACAGGCTGATATATAAGAAATTGACGAAATCAAATTAGAATTGTATCGATGATGATAAACAGTATGAGTGAATTTCTGTGTATATAGGTATATATAACCCTATATATAAATCATATTTTAAATTCCTAACACATATTAAATTAATTTATTTACTCGAAATCCTTGCCTTTGAATCAAACGCATACAAACAAACCTGTTCACATAGTATTTTTTTTTTCACAATGTCTCCAGCAAATATAAAACTAGTGTATACATAAACTTACATCCATATAAAAATTTACTAACATATATAAACTGGTATGCCTAACCTTTGTAAACAACAGATATAATTGCCATATACTCGCTAACATATATGTGGAATATATATATAGAAATTAACAGATTATATGGTCCAATATATTATATCTACAACCATGTGTGGACAACTTTATAACAAAATATAGAATGCTTTCTGCAAGACAATACTTATGAACTGTAAACATACTTTATTCAATTTAATATATTATAAACACCATTATATACATACTGTCATAACACACACTGCAACTATCTACGCCTTCATATAATGATAGCCTATTATATATGCTTATTAACTGTTATGGACTTATGCATAACTAATGTGTATAGCTATAGATAAAATATCACACAAAACCATATGTGAATTAACATATATGTGCAGACTCAACAATACTTTGACATAAAAGGACTGATATTCATACCTATATAAACTAATATTATTAACGTATAATATATATATATATATATTAATACCTGTATATACACGCAACTGAGGGATGAAAGGAGAGAAGAGGCGGCTGAGCGAAAAGTGGCGCGCGAGGCCGTGCACTGAGGTGAAGGTCAGTGGTGGAAGTCTAGGCTCGCGTGAGGCTGAGAAAGGGAAGATTACGGAGTGCTCGGAGGTGAGGTCGGCGGGAGGTGAGGTGGCGATGGCGTTCATTGATGGGCTGGACGAGTAGGTTTTAGAGGGAGGGGACAGATTGCGGTGATGGAGGCTGTTCGCTGGTGAGGAGGGTAAGCTAGAGGTGGTGGTTCCAGGACGGTTGGCAAGGCGGAGGTGCGGGGCGTCGTCGCATGGAAGCGGAGGCTTGTGGGATGGGAGGCAAGGCCGTGGTCTCGACAAGTCTGGTGATTGGGTGCGGTTGGTGGGGATTCGGTGGTTGAAGGCCAGCGATTTCGGGGTGTGCTCGGTGCCAGGCTGGGCGGTGAACGCGAGTTGACAGGGAGGAAGGGCGGCACGTGGAAGGCTGCGTGAGGAGGGGAATACGAGAGAGGGGAATGGAAATGGAGAATGACAGTAAGATGAGTAAGAGGAAAGAACAAAAGAGATTAAAGAAATAATGTACGTGACCGCCTAACCCTTGCGTCTATTCGTATTTTTGGCTTTTGGGTGTCAAAACTGACGAATATAAAAGGACACAGGAAAAGAAAGGAACAGCTGTAAAGGAGGATGATGCGAGAGGGTAGAGGTTGACAGCAACTAGAAATGGACAGTTATATATGTGGAAAAATTTCAAAAGCAAATTTGACCGTAAATTCCAAAACAATGAACAGTGCTCGAAATGAAAGGACGATGGAATGTTGAAAGGCCATATGGATTTCAGAAGTTATTAAAAAGGAACGGCTGCTATACGGCTGCAATTGAAAAGGACAGGGACCAAAAATTCAAATACAGCACCGGTACGACAAACTGTTGTCGTTTTCTTCCGCGTACCAAACATCGAATTTCAGAAATGAATATACTGCGGAGATCCACACGACGAGACGATCAAAATGGTATACAGATATTAGTGGTTTGATTGAATTATAAAATTCGAATTTCCTAATAGCGGAAAATGCAAGAAAAACACTGAAAAATAAGATCGACGGAGCCAAAGATGTCCGAATTTGAAAAAACGACAAACTGAAATCTTGCTCAGAAGATGCTTTAGAATTTTTCTATGTAAAATATTTAGGTTTCGGAAACATTTTATTTTCATCGCTTTTTAACTGATTAAATTGAAGTAAATTTACGCGCGAAATAAACTTTCATATTTTCGGACGAAAATTTACCAGTTGCTAAGTTTAACTAAACGCATTCCAAATATCAAAATTATATTTCAAAATTTTATCGTTTAAAATTTCACAAAATTTCAACTAATTACGTTATTAAAACAGTTGAAATTTACGGGTCGTTACACTCTCCCCCACTCAAAACTTTTCGTCCCCGAAAAGGAACGAGGTACGGGAATAGAAACAACCAGAAAGAAAAACAGATTTGAAATACAAAATAACAATTAATTTAAACCATAAAAATTCAAATTTAAATTAATTGATATTCAATAATTGATTTAATCCATTTGATTTCACTAAAATCAATCTCAACTATTTCTAAATTCATTATCTTATTATCCCATTTTCTTCAACAATTTTAAATTCTTCTTTATTCCAAATTACTGTTAAATTTATTCTACTTAATATATCTACTCACATATATTTAACCCATATAAATTAATTTAAAACATAAAAGTTTCGATTTAAATTAATTTACATCTATTAATTTCTTTTAAATTCAAGGTATTTTCATATGTTGATCAAATTTCAATTTATTAATTCTTTCAAAACAAATTTATTAATTCTTTCAAAACAAATTTATTTCATTATTAACTGAGTTTACTTATTATCCTATCTAACTCTATTAACATCTTTATAATCAAAATTTAGTGTATAACATTTATTGTAAACACTCAAATTTTATTTATAAATTCAATTTATCTTATATATTATCCAATTACATATTCAACTTCTGAATGATTTAGGTAAGTTGTATTAGAATGCAGTTGAACAATATACAAATAAAATTTTCCCAATTTAATTATTCAAGTTTAAATATTTATTCTAAATTTGGTTTTATTTATAATTAAAATCATCCTTTAACAAAATTTAAGAATTAGATTTCCGATTAACCTTAACCATTTAGAGATATATATAATATATTTATATCAAATCAAATTAAATTTTAAAATAAGATACCTATATATATGTAAATCAAAATATACTGAAGAGATTCAAATCAAAATATATTTTTTTTCCTCAAAACAAAACCGTAGCAAAGCTACAGAATGGTTTCTCCACTTCGAAACTCGAAAATGAATGTCGATGATGCGACCTCCATCACCGAAATTATTTTCCAGCGACAAAGAGAAGAGCACTGATTTTAACATTTTAAAATTCTTTGAAAACGATTTCTATTTGAAATATTTTAAATACTATACACTTAAAAACTTAAAAACCAAATTGAAATCACCCCAAAATTTAAATTCTCAAATTCTTGATTTAAATACATTTCATATTTCAAATTTTCATTATAGCCAAGTTTATAACTTCAATTATTTATATTGCAATAGTCAATTGTTTACAAAACAATAAATGATAATCAAATATTATCGCTCCAACAATTAATTTATTATAGTTTGGTTAAAGAAAATTTCATACTTATATATATAGTAAAATCATACAAACTTAATTTTATTTTCCAAATTTGAAAACAACATTGTGTCAGCTTGCTCTGCTCAAGTGTTTTGGAAATCCTATCGATAGCGTTGATCAGACGAATCGATCGGAAACCCAAATCAACCTCAACAACTCAAACAACACAGCATATATTTAAAGCGTTTATATATATTAGTTACACATACATTTCTTTGCTCGACGATACAGGAATGAATTTTCAAAATAAGGATAGGGTTTCAAATTTGATGGACTTAAATCAAAGAGAAATTTGGTTCGAAGATAAGTTCGAAACAAGATATGATGATTAATAGCAAAGTAGGAAGATTGATAAGTTTATATAAATCGCGGGCAACCTTAACCGGGTCGACCATGACTTCAAAATAAGATCGGTGTAGAATTCCGAGGTAAATCGACACTCGATCTCAAGAAATAGAATTCAGGTATAGAAGGAGATAGATAGCATCGTAAACCGAGGATACAGAAATCTCCGGTAAATCACTGCCTATTATAAGGAGTTTTGCTCCTTTACGAATCATTCGAAGATTGACGAGACCGCCGATCTATTATAGATATCATTCAAATGGAGTTATGGGGTGCTCCAGAATTGAAAAAAAAAGACGAATAGTGAGGGACACGAATGAATTTTCGAAACCGAGGAGAACGTTCCAAAATTCAAAGTAATCGAGTCAAAGGAAGAGATTGAAACTCGAATGAGAGCGATTCTATAAATACATTTACCCTATATGTTAAGTTTTGCCTAGAGCTACCAATGCTCTGATACCAACTGTAACGACCCACTATTTTGGACCATTCAAATCGACAATAATCCACACATGTCAGACTTGAATAATTCAAAATAATAGATTGTTAATTTAAATTTGGAAAAACTCAGCATATACAATAAATAAATAATCACAGATCACAGACACAGAGTAATATAACAATAATGCAGCGGAAACAAAAGAATAGTAGTTCATGAAGCTACTATATATATAAAACAGAGTTAAACAAGATACAACAGAAGTCTCGAATACAATAGATATCTCGATACAATAGTCAAATACAAGATCTGAATACATCACTGGAATCAACTGAATAACTGAAAGCTGGATAGATAGCTGGATCTCCAAGCGAAGCTCCAACTCCAAAGGTGAGTCTCGAATACTGTATCACTCAGTCTGACCCGAGCATAAAGAAAACACAAAACACTCGAGTCAGGATTAACATTCTTATATCAATAAATCCAACTCAAGTGAAATAACGACTCAAATACAAATAACTCAAAGGATGTTTGGGATAACCATCCCTTAAGGATCTGTTAAACTATCTACTATGTAGTAGTGTACGCTAAGTAGATAATGTCTAATCAGTAAAGTACGATATCAAAATAGCGTTAAGTCATGGCCCATTCCACCCTTAACACATTTTTATTCCCAAGAGCATATACAAGACCGTAGTTTCCCCAAAACCGGAAGTCACCAGAGGGCAATCCATATACTAAAGGTACAAACCAAAATCGTAGTGGTCGCGAATAGGATAATCAGTATGACAAGGTACATGAGGCAATACCAACTAGGATACTAGTAGTTGCGTGATCCGGACTGATGTTGGGCATAGCAGCTACTACCCCAACACTTCCATAATCGAGGGGTGCACCCAAATCGAATCACAAAAGTAATAGATATGGTAACGAAGAAGTGTGTCCGCTAGAGGTGGCGAACCTCAATGTCCCGGCGCGGCTCCTGTTTTAGTCATGTCAGGGGTCATCCAAAATCGTTCTCTTTCTTCAGTCAACGCATTCATCAAACCATCCAATTCATTCTGGATCAACACTCGGCGTATATTAGTTATTAAAGTGGTTTCGGTATTGACAGAGAGTATGTCCATATCTGATCCTGGTCTCTTTAATAACTACGTATTATTACACCGATGGTCATTTAATAAAATTTCAAAATAGTTATATTTCAAAACCAACATATCATTGCCATTTCAAAATCTTATAATTCAATTTCAAATTTCTTTAAAACAATTCAAATATTGATTCAAGTTCGTATATAAGATTCATTCCGAAATCGTTTAAATTAATTTAATTCAACATTCAAATCAATTTAAATTCATTTATCGATTTCATTAAATTTTCGTTAAGTTAATTTATCATTCAAGACAAATTCTATTTAATTTCCAATTCATTATATCCATTATTTAAATTCAACTTCCTTATTTCAAAACTTACAATCTGAATGAAATTAAATTCATCAAATCAAATTCTTTAAATTTCAAGTCTTACATTAATTTCAATAAAACACATTTTATTTCTTATTAGAGAAATTCAATTTCACTTATTAATTTACTTAGTTACAATTTCAAAACTTAATTAATAAAGAAACAAAATCTCACTTATTCAAGAAGTTCAATTTTCACTCATTAAAGAATTCAATTTTATTTAATTATTAAATAATTCAATCTCATTAAATTATTAAATAATTTCAAAACTTAATTCAATCATTTCTTAAATTAAACAACATTCTTTCATCAATTTCTTTATTAATATTTTGTTTCAGATTATTAAATATTCACATTTAAATTTCATCAAAATTCAGTTTCAACTTCGTTTCAAAACCATATTATTTATTCAAATAAAATCTTCATTTATTTTTAAATCAAATTATTGAACAATCGGGTTTTATTTAATTCTCTATCCTAGGTCAAAGTTTAATTTGGGTATTTATCATTTCAACCCGATTCCAATTCAATTCAAAATCAAAACATAGCAAAGGAAACTTGCAGTGTGATAACTGGGATGGTGTCAAAGTAAATAAACATGCAACAACAACAACCAATATCAATCCAATAATCAATTCAAATAATCCCGAAATAATCGTATTAATTCACATTGTTGTTTGTGCAAATTAATATAATTATTTCTAGAATCTACACTATCATTTCATGTAGATTAAAGATTACTACACTAGTTATTCATACGGTTCTTCACTTGTCATTCGATTGCAATTTTAACACTAAAACAACTAATCCAATATACGTTCAATGGTTCAAAGTGTAATTATCACTATTTTACATGTCAATCAATTTAACAAATAAAAGGGGTCATATTCAACTAATCAAATTCAACATATATGTCGATTCAAATTTTAATTATCCTACGTCAAATTTACTTGCATAATATTTATCACTTTATACATTTCAATTTAACATAATATGAACAACAAACAATCAATCAATTATCAATCAAACAGGATTATCATCGTATAATTAACAAATAATGGTGTCAGATGTCACAGGTGAACTGATACAGGTAATAGCATTCATATAGCAGTGTAAATAACTGACAGCAGTATATTTCAATTTTCGTTTCAATTGAAATCAAATTTAATAAATAAAAGAACGTTAATCGTGAGTGATTGCTCACCTTTCGAGGCTAGATAGATTTGACAAAGAAATGAGTTATGGACCCAAGCACGAATTCCAAATCAAAGCTAGATGGGTATGGACTCGACTGACAGGCTGATATATAAGAAATTGACGAAATCAAATTAGAATTGTATCGATGATGATAAACAGTATGAGTGAATTTCTGTGTATATAGGTATATATAACCCTATATATAAATCATATTTTAAATTCCTAACACATATTAAATTAATTTATTTACTCGAAATCCTTGCCTTTGAATCAAACGCATACAAACAAACCTGTTCACATAGTATTTTTTTTTTCACAATGTCTCCAGCAAATATAAAACTAGTGTATACATAAACTTACATCCATATAAAAATTTACTAACATATATAAACTGGTATGCCTAACCTTTGTAAACAACAGATATAATTGCCATATACTCGCTAACATATATGTGGAATATATATATAGAAATTAACAGATTATATGGTCCAATATATTATATCTACAACCATGTGTGGACAACTTTATAACAAAATATAGAATTCTTTCTGCAAGACAATACTTATGAACTGTAAACATACTTTATTCAATTTAATATATTATAAACACCATTATATACATACTGTCATAACACACACTGCAACTATCTACGCCTTCATATAATGATAGCCTATTATATATGCTTATTAACTATTATGGACTTATGCATAACTAATGTGTATAGCTATAGATAAAATATCATACAAAACCATATGTGAATTAACATATATGTGCAGACTCAACAATACTTTGACATAAAAGAACTGATATTCATACCTATATAAACTAATATTATTAACGTATAATATATATATATTAATACCTGTATATACACGCAACTGAGGGATGAAAGGAGAGAAGAGGCGGCTGAGCGAAAAGTGGCGCGCGAGGCCGTGCACTGAGGTGAAGGT
Source organism: Allium fistulosum (assembly GCA_030737815.1). NCBI lineage: Eukaryota > Viridiplantae > Streptophyta > Magnoliopsida > Asparagales > Amaryllidaceae > Allium > Allium fistulosum. The sequence goes on along the minus strand of CM060902.1, from coordinate 787,377,314 downwards.
CAGTGATGGAAGTCTAGGCTCGCGTGAGGCTGAGAAAGGGAAGATTACGGAGTGCTCGGAGGTGAGGTCGGCGGGAGGTGAGGTGGCGATGGCGTTCATTGATGGGTTGGACGAGTAGGTTTTAGAGGGAGGGGACAGATTGCGGTGATGGAGGTTGTTCGCTGGTGAGGAGGGTAAGCTAGAGGTGGCGGTTCTAGGATGGTTGGCAAGGTGGAGGTGCGGGGCGTCGTCGCATGGAAGCGGAGGCTTGTGGGATGGGAGGCAAGGCCGTGGTCTCGACAAGTCTGGTGACTGGGTGCGGTTGGTGGGGATTCGGTGGTTGAAGGCCAGCGATTTCGAGGTGTGCTCGGTGCCAGGCTGGGCGGTGAACGCGAGTTGACAGGGAGGAAGGGCGGCACGTGGAAGGCTGCGTGAGGGAGGGGAATACGAGAGAGGGGAATGGAAATGGAGAATGACAGTAAGATGAGTAAGAGGAAAGAACAAAAGAGATTAAAGAAATAATGTATGTGACCGCTTAACCCTTGCGTCTATTCGTATTTTTGGCTTTTGGGTGTCAAAACTGACGAATATAAAAGGACACAGGAAAAGAAAGGAACAGCTGTAAAGGAGGATGATGCGAGAGGATAGAGGTTGACAGCAACTAGAAATGGACAGTTATATATGTGGAAAAATTTCAAAAGCAAATTTGACCGTAAATTCCAAAACAATGAACAGTGCTCGAAATGAAAGGACGATGGAATGTTGAAAGGCCATATGGATTTCAGAAGTTATTAAAAAGGAACGGCTGCTATACGGCTGCAATTGAAAAGGACAGGGACCAAAAATTCAAATACAACACCGGTACGACAAACTGTTGTCGTTTTCTTCCGTGTACCAAACATTGAATTTCAAAAACGAATATACTGCGGATATCCGCACGACGAGACGATCAAAACGGTATACATATATTAGTGGTTTGATTGAATTATAAAATTCGAATTTCCTAATAGCGGAAAATGCAAGAAAAACACTGAAAAATAAGATCGACGGAGCCAAAGATGTCCGAATTTGAAAAAACGACAAACTGAAATCTTGCTCAGAAGATGCTTTAGAATTTTCTATGTAAAATATTTAGGTTTCGGAAACATTTTATTTTCATCGCTTTTTAACTGATTAAATTGAAGTAAATTTACGCTCGAAATAAACTTTCATATTTTCGGACGAAAATTTACCGGTTGCTAAGTTTAACTAAACGCATTCCAAATATCAAATTTATATTTCAAAATTTTATCATTTAAAATTTCACAAAATTTCAACTAATTACGTTATTAAAACAGTTGAAATTTACGGGTCGTTACACAAGCATTGTAAATTCTTAATATTACCTTTTGTAATATCATCTATTATAAGAGAAGTAAAGCAATAAGTAATTCTTCACCGTGAACGTAGATCGGCATTGAACGAACCAATTTATATTGTTTGTTTTTACTACTTTTGCAAATGTTGTCTCCTCATTTTCCATTTTTTAAGGTATCAGCAAGCAACATTGGCGAAGCATCATCTTTAATCATAACTTCGAGGTGGACTAAATTTTTAGTCAACGCCATAGTTTAGGGGAGAAATGCAAGTTAGATTATCAAACATAAGTTGGTTCTTTAGTTCACAAGCCTTGTATAAATAAGCTGATACAAAATGATTATATTATAATGAAGTCGACAACCGTCCTTACACCATTGTAGCAAACATATGTAGCCATATGTTTATATTATAACATTAGGGTCGTCTCAACAATTTAGCAAACTAAGCAGTCGTCAAGGGTCCAAAGTCGTTTTAGAGCCTCAATCATATAATAGAATTTTATGAAATATCTAGACATAATGTTGAAGTATATAGCTTCTACAGTTAAGTGAATTGATGTTAATGGGTCATGTATTCGATTTTTGATGACAACTAAATGTTTTTTTTTACAAATAGTATTCTCTAATTCCAAAATCGAGCACTGTTTTTTAACAAACGTGTATACTTTATGTTACAAATTTTCTTCCTAAATTTGAAAAAAAAATGTAGATTTTTAGAACTGAGTACACTCTATTTTTATAAACTCTTTTTTTAAAGAAAAGTGCAGACTTTTACAAATTAATACATATGAATATTACTTAGTTAAATCTACATTGAGTATATGCTTAAATGATGAATTTTAAGATTTATTCTGAAATTATTTAATACGTTTTAAGTATGAAAACCTAGTATGTGATAACCAAATGATTTGATATTTCGGTATGATGTTTAAAACATTATTTTTGAAGTGGGTTTTTAATTTCATAATTTTCCAAACAAGTATTAATTTATTATGAATTTTTAAGTAGAGAAAATAGGATTATTTTGGGTTTTAGTTATTAAAAATAATTAAATAAAGTTTTTAGCCTCGAAATTTTGATATGTTAAAGAATATTCGAAATCGAATTTATTGTGATTTTTGGGGATTTTTTCCAACTGTTTATGATTTAATATGAATTATTTGAGCTGGAAAAGCTTAATTAGTATACTAAAATATTAATATAAAATGTATAGTTTGCAAATTATTTTGAAAACGATAAATCTGCTCTATAGCAGTTTTATGAAAAAGATTTTGATAAAGAAAATTGTTAACCAATGAAAATTTGACAAACAATAAGGGTTGGTGGAAAAGAACTTACTTTTAACAGCAAATTAGTAGTTTTCATCTTAATTACAAAAATGCCATGTCGACTATGTTGACGTTATCATTCATCTTCATCACTGCTATGCTGTTGGAGTCAACCAATAGCGATGCACACAATAACAACTACGGTTGTATGAAGTGAATCGAGTATGGTTGAATAAGCTCGAGGTCGGCACACTTATCATCGACGACGACATTGCCGCATGCTTTATAGTAACCTTAATGATGACGCATGACTTAAGTGCTACATTTTATATAAAATGGCTTTTGAAATGGCTTGATGCTGCTTGTTTCTATAAAGTCGCCGACTCCATAAGGCAGCTATGCCGCTTGTTTTGATGTTGCATCTTTTCTATAACGACGATGACCCTATTACTTTCGAAGTGATATATAACGGCGACGATGACGCCGCGTTTCTCTTTATGACATTGGTGTCGCCAATCATTAAAGCTGCCATTCCCATGACCCTAAGTTTAAAGTTTTTGATTCTATCCAAACCATTAGTGACGCCGTTTGTGTTGGCAACCTTTATAGGCGATGTAAATGGGTTTTGGCCTTATGGCCTTATAGTTATAAACCATATTCTTTAACATATTTTGGAATTGAAGAGGGACGATGACCCTAGTGACAATATTGACACCGAGCTTCATTTATAAGCAAGTTTTATTAAGTTTTGGCTTTATCGCCAGTTGCTTTGAGAGGTGACGACCTCAGGTGCTTTCGAACTTCATCAATATTGTTTTATAAAAACATATATCGTTGCATAAGTATTTTGAGCAAAGTAAAGGGCTATAATTTCTTCTTGTTTTATATATGATTTCAAAGGATAAACCATTTACAAAGATTATGTTTTTAAGGAAATAAAAAAGGGTATTTAGCCTAGAATTTCACTAAAGAGATTATTATTCTTATCACCTTTAGATAAATTATGATATGATGAATTAACTTAGAGATTATAAAACCAGATGAGATTTGTGTAGGGTAGCGCCCTATACTTCAGCTGTTAGTCTCTAGCTGTTATAAATCCAAATTTCCAGTGCTTAGAGCTTTGTCATAAGTAAGACTAAAGGTAGGTTTATGAACAGAAAGGAATACACCAAGATGAGATAGGTTATTGATGAGCCATGCAAAACCATTAGGATTAGAGTGATCCTAGAAATAGTAAGTTTTGGACAGACCGTCCAGTTGCCCTCTAACAGTATGTTACAGAATTTGATATATCTAGTAGGTCCGAGTCAACCATAGGTTTATAGTTACCCTAGAAAAACTATGATGTTGGGACAAATAGTCCAGTGATCTAGACAGATTGGTCATGTTTACGCATGTTGCATGCATGCATATTATTTTTACAATGGTCTATTTTAACCATTGTGGTTGTAGAAGTTGTTTAGCAAAAAGATATATTTAAAAAGGGATACTGGTGAGGGGAAAACCCATTCCGCTCAGCGGCGTGGTCTCACTAGATATCCATAAATTGAGATGGTATATTATTCACACCAGGCTTTTTGTCTAACTTGAAGTTTATGTTTCCCGTTAAACTCTCGGGTGCTCAAAATTTGATTTGAGTAGGTTGGGAGTAGGGGTTTACATTTATTTAGACTGGACGAATAAAGCTTCTGGAGACATGCAACAGGCAGATCTAGTTATGTAGGAGCTTATACACACACACACAAAAAAATCCACTTTGTTGAAATTTTATTTTGTTGTAATGTAAGTAATGGCAGATGTTATGACTGTTTAGTAGTAAACTCTGATCAACTAAGGGGGCATCTTCATATGTCCCTTTTGGAGTATTTTGTAATAATTATATGTTATCTGAACTTGAACGACGTTTGGGATGATGTGATGAATATGAAATATTATCTTTGAAATGAAATGAGAAAGTTTGGTTGAAATTGTATTTAAGAAAACATACTCTTGTGCTTTGATGTTATTAATACATTTAACATATCCGCATTTTGTCACCGAAGATTAATACTTTAGATGACCGCAACATCTGTAGCAGTTAGTGTCGGACCTCAAAATGGAGGATGTTACAATTTGGTATCAGAGCTTAGGTTTATGTAAAACTAAAAGAATTTTTGAACTTAAAAAGAGTCTTGAAAAACATAATGTAAAAAATCAGGGAATAAGATTGGGGAATGGGATAACGTTATAAAACGTACTTGTGTTTATTATATATAAGAATATATATACCTTATCTCTATTCCCATCTATCTCAGACCGTTCTTCCATATCTTACTAAGGTTTGAATGCAGATTTAGGGAAGCAAGATATGAAGGTAGGAAATAGAAGAGTGAATCTCACTAGAGGAAGCACCACAACCAATGGAAATGTCGGGCCCAGTACTAGGAGGAATCCGGGTCGACAGACAAAATCTAATGTAGGTGATGGAACGCCGTAGGTGGATATGAGAGTTATGTATCAGTTCTTTGTCAACATGATGCATATAGGAATTGCAGATGGATTTGTTGGTGGAATGTTGGGGGAGCAAATTCCAAAGTTCCAATTGTCAACAATTATGCTGTTTTGAGTAGGGATTATGCCAGACTTGGAGGAAAGCCATTTATTGGAACTGAGGATGCTATCGAGGTGGAGAATTGGCTGCTCCATTGTGAAAGGATTTTCACAGATTTAGGTCTAGATGATGAGCAAAAGAGGAGATTGGCATCCAGGCAATTGCAAGGAGCTGCGTTGTACCGGTGGTACAATGTTACTGTTGGGGTGGTAGAGGAGAATTTGACTTGGGCAAAGTTCAGTCGGAGGTTCGAGGAGAGGTTTATGTTTGAAATTGGCAAGTCAACCATACTAAGGAAGATTGCTGAGTTAGTACAAGGGTACATGACTGTGTTGGAGTACGCAACAAAATTTGAGAAGCTATCCAAGTATCGGTATGCTATGGTGGATATTATGATTAAGAGAAACGAGAAGTTCATCTGTGGATTAAGACCAGACCTTGCTAAGGCAACCTTGCCGCATATCAAGGATCCATGTGACATAGTAGAGGAGATGTCTTTGAGGAATGAAGAGATGCTTACTTTATTTAGCGGTAATAAAGCAGTGGAGACTCAGAGTAGGCAGAGTTAGAAAAGAAAGTTCATTAGAAAAAGGAAGCTCAGAAGGATGGAGCTGCTAGGAAAGGAAAGGTTGAAGTTGTGTGTTACAAGTGTGACAAGAAAGGACACTTTGCAAACGAATGTCATTCCAGTGATAGAAAAAAGGTAATACGGAGAAAGAACATCAAGCTCTTTAACTGTGACCAGATTGGACATTATAAGAATCAATGCAAGAAACCGGCCAAGGGTGAGAAAGGGAACGTGTTTGTTTTGGAACCATCTTCCTTGAGACACATAGTAAAAGGGAAAGGAAAGGCTATGATGGAAGGTACACTTTTGATTCATGGTGTACATGTTAGAGTATTGTTCGATACCGATGCATCACATTTTTTTATATCTCGTAGTTTGGTAGATAAGTTTAATCTAGAACCTCATACCTAGCTACTTCCTTAAGGGTTGCGAATCTAATAGGAAGGTATGCAACTTTAAGGATGAGATGTGACCAATTAGAGTTTGAATTGTTAGGTCAAATATTTGCATGCAGTTTGCATGTGTTTAATTTTGTACGCTTTATGATTATTTTGGATAAGGACTGGTTAGGTAAATACGATGCTAGGATATTTTTCCAAGATAGGAAAATATAGTAAGACACTCTAATAGCAGTAATCGAATTATATACTCAGTAGATGACTCGAATGTTGATGTTTGTGCTTTATTAGGTGCAATGGAGGAAGAAGACGAGTTGAACCGAGTTTTAGTCGTTGGAGAGTTCGCTGATGTCTTTGAGCCAACGGTAGGACTAACGCCGAAACAAGCTATTGATTTTCGAATGAATCTTGTACCTGGAGCTGACCCGTTAGTAGACCGCTTAGCAGAATGATACCTACAAAGATGAAGGAGTTAAAATTGCAGCTAGTGGACTTAGAAGGAAAAAGTTTCATTAGATCTAGAAGTTTGCCTAGGGGAGTAGCCACAGTATTCGTAAAGAAACTGGACGGGTCGTTAAAACTGTGTATCGATTATCGTAAGTTGAATGAAGAGAGAATAAAGAACTGATATCCCCTACCGAGAATTGATGATTTGTTTGATCTGTTGAATGGAGCCAAAGTATTTTCTCAGTTGGATTTGGCGACAGGGTTCTATCAATTAAGGGTGGCGGAAAACAATATTCTTTTAAGGACGTTTCGAACAAGATATGTTCGTACGAGTGCGGATTAAGTAATGCACCTGCTTTCTTCGTAGATTTAATGAACCGAATCTTCATGAGCATTTAGAAATATTCGTGTTACAAATATTACTTATTTCTTCATATTGTACAATAGCCTTTATCAAATATATCAAATTAATATAATAAAAAACACAACTACATTTTTAAGATTTTCTCATTAATGCTCATAATTCAAGAATATCAATTAGGGAAAAAAAATTGATATCTCATGTACAATATGAAACGATAGGCATTTTATTCATTTTGCTTGAATCCCTAAAGTCCAAATGACCGGATTATATATATATATATATACACACTATAAAGCAAAACCTTGGTCAAAGCGGTCAAAGTGAAGCCTTTTTTGAAAGGCCTAAAATAACCCAGTAGCACATCTATTATAATAATTAAATACTAAGGGCAATTTTGTCTTTTGAATCATTCCACGTTCTGCGGTCATGAAACCACAATCCCCATTATCATTTAGCCCGAACTGTATTTCCGCACGTTTCCTTTTTCTTCCATTTGTCTTCCTCATTTTCTTCTCAGATTACCTCTTTTAAATCAAGTGTTGAGAAACATTTACAATTTACGACAGGGATTACAACTCGATTCAGCGAAGCCCTAGCCTCCGATTGCTTATGAGGAGCGCTTCTATTTTGAGGATCAAAGAAACATAATTCGGTGACTTAAATGGATCGCAACTATTGTAATTCACAGGTTTGTCAACTTATTTTTTTCTGTAAATTTCTGTTCAAGTTCATAATAAACACCTCTGTTTGTATGGTATCAAAACATGGTGAGGCCAGAGCTAGGTAGCCCTGATAAGGATGAATGGCGAGCTGGGAATTGCAAATGTTGTAGAGCTGCTTATTTGATGGTGGTAGAAAAGACAAGGTTGGCTTCAACAAGGAAGAAAGCAATGAAGAACGCCTAGACCAGATGAGAATTATATTCGACTATAATCAACTAAAATATTATTTTCATATTTAGTACCAATTCTCAATTTGATTATGGAAATACATATTATGTAAGTGTGAGTGCAGTTTGTTTAATTTACTGTAGTAAGACCCTATGGCATGTAAATATCAGACATCGTTAGTATGTCTAATGGTTAAAAGGTTTTGCAAAGGAAGAACCGCCTTTTCTAACAGTTTTTACTAGCAACCAAGATGGTTTGGTGCATCTTGACTTTATGATATATGATATATTTTGTACAATCACTAATTACTATAAGTTTAAAGGGAGTGCAACGTGTAAACCTCAAAAAATTACGTTTACAACTAAGGTTGTAAAAATCGCTAGGCGGATGCTACGCGATAACCATGGACTACGGATTAATCGTGGGAATTAATCAGAGCTAGGCATTTTTTTATTGTTGGTTAATGTTTACTGTGCAGACATATTTTGTATACTCGGAAAAAATTATTTGCATGTTCTTTAATTTACCGTATGCAGACTATCTTATTTTTATTTAGATCTTTTACTTTTACGTGTCCAAGAAAGAGGTTTCCTACTAAATTTTCTCATGTGAATTCAAACGAAAAGGTCAAGAGGACAAAATAGGAATTTCAAAATGGAATTTTGCATGCATGGTATAGTATGGTACCATATAGACCAGTGGATGTATTGATTTAATCATAGCTTCTAAACAACCGAGGCATCAATAATAGACCAATATTATCTCATTGATGTACTTTAGGATATGTTTTAAGAAGTATAAATCTCACTTCAGATATATACATCAAATTATAATAAGGGTTTCTGATTAATCTGCGTCATGTTGCCTGCATTAAACTTTTTAAAGTTGTATTTCTCTTTTATTTATTTTTTAAAGTAAATGAAGAAAGAAAAGGTATAAAATACACGCTTTAAAATATTTGTTAAAATTGTGAAGGATGTGCTTTATTACATATGTAATTTATCATGCAGCATAATTTTATATTGATAATAAGGCATTTGAACCTGAAGGAAAATTACATGTACTGACATATTTTTAAAACAGTCAGATTGTATTTTAAATTGGTTTCTCACATCTAGAGTGGTTTGATGGATTCTGACTTGGAGGGTTTTGGAACTGTTGAAATATATTAAACTGTAAATGAGATTAAGGTTGTACATTATTAGATAATAAAGTAACTTTAGCTTTATATATATCTCGCTTTATCCAAGAATCATCATCCTGATGTCCTATGCATTTGTTTTCACAAATATGTTACTTCGTTGCAAACATGGTTATCATTATTCTTTGTCAATTGAGTAAATAAGTCAATGTCATTGAAGTGTTTATTTTGCATTGTTTGCATCTTCCAATGGTAAATGTGAACAGGGTCAACTTTGTTTCTTACAGGTAATGGAACAGCTGGAATAATGCAAGTATAGTCTTCTAAAGTTTCAAACCAAAGCAAAGACTGCTCAATACCATCCACTAAATCTGGATCTGTATTAACATGACCATCATATACGTCAAAACATTTTGTTTTTGTAATTTGACTGTTTCAACAGAAGTTAAATGTAACGACCCGGAATTTTGGACCATTCGCATCCATTATAAGTGTATAGGTAGACACTCATGCCGGAGTTGAATTGCTCAAAATATCAGATTGTTAATTTAAATTTGGCAAAACTCAGCATATGCGGTAAATAAATCAATCACAGAATCACAGACACAGCGTAATACAATAATACGCAGCGGAATAGATAAAATAGTAGTTCATGAAGCTACTATATAAACATCAGAGTTAGAAATAAAATACAACAGAATATCTCAAATACAGTGAAGTCTCCAACCCAAACAGATGACTTCTGTGAACGAATCAACTGGAAAGCTGGAAGCTGAATCAAAAGTTGGATCTCCAAACGAAGCTCCAAACTCCAAAGGTGAGTCTCAAATGCTGTATCACTCAGTCTGACCCGAGCGTAAAGCAAAACACAAAACACTCGAGTCAGGATTAACATTCTTATATAAATAAATCCAACTCAAGTGAAATATCAACTGAAATACAAGTAACTTAAAGGATGTTTGGGATAACCATCCTCTAAGGATCTTCAGAACTATCTACAAGGTGGAAATATACACTATAACACCGTGGTCATTTCAATTTTTATTTATACTTCAAACCCAAAAGTCATTTCATTTCAAAATATCTATTTATTTTTTTCAAAATAGTATATATATATTAAATGATTTAAAAAGTAAAGTATTTATAATTTCCTCAAGTCTCGCAAAATCGATTTAAATCAACTTCAAATTCCATATTCAAATTTATTTAAAGCTCAATTCATCAATTTAATTCAGTTCTAAATATACCATTTATTTTTCAATATATTTCAAAGCTTTAATATTCAACATTTTCAAAGTTAGATTTTAACAGTTTCATATAGCTCTTGATTTAACTTCATTTATTATTTAATCAGGGAATATTCACTTAATAAATCCAATATCATTTAACTAGCCTTAAATTACATTTTACTATATATTTCCTTAAACTTTATTAAACAAGAAATATTCATTAGATTACCTATAAATCAAACTCAAGTTATAAATCATATCTTACATCTCAATTTCAATAAGTTTCAAATCGGTTTAATTAAATAAAATTCTTTATTGAATACGATTTCAACTAAATTCAAATTATCTTTCTAACCTTAAATTATTCAAATTATTACCAAAATCTATTTTGAAATATATTTTAAATACTCAACATATTATATGTATTTAAATCAATCATTCCCATTTATATATAATAATTTAAGGCTCAACATTTATTAAAACCATATATTTCTTTTCAAAACCATAGAATTCATTTTTAAAATATTTATATATATGGACCAACGGTGTTTGTATATATATTTATCATATGGTTAAGTGATACGGATATTTATCATTTCAATCCGAAATTTAAATATATACGGGTAGATATCATTTCAACCCGTAATCCCAATTTCAATTCAAATGAAAATCGCTTGGGTTTATCATTTCAACCCATAACGAAATTCTCCTATTCTAAAGTCCGTTCGGGTATGTATCATTTCAACCCATAGTGAATTCTATACTAACAGGGAACTTGCAGAGTGATAACAGATACCAAAAAAAAATTAACAACAGGCATATATCATCAGTATAAATAACAGATACGGGTGTCAGATGTCACAGGTGAACAGATACAAATAATAGTAATAACAGGCATATAATACTAGATACTGGTGTCAGATGTCACAGGTGAACAGTTATAGATAATAGCATATATAACAATGTAAATAACTACAACAGCATATTTCAATTGCTATTTCAAATGAAATCAAATTTAATAAATACAAGAACGTTAATCGTGAGCGATTGCTCACCTTTCGAGGCTAGATAGATTTGATAAATAAATAAGCTACGAATCCAGGTACGAATCTCAAAGCAAGGCAAGATTGAACGTGAATTGGACGTACAGGGCTGATAATCAAGAACTGATAAACTGAATCGGAATCAGTTTGATATATACATAAATATTTATTATTTTATTATATTTAGTCTAAGAAAAAAAAAGTAAAAAAAATATATATAGTAAAAAAAAATACATACTTAAAAAAAATCAAATTAGTTCAAAACCATTTAAAATTCATGTATTTAAAAAAAATCAATTTAGTTCAAAAAAAATCAATTTAGTTTTTAACCGAGCCCATGTATACTCTCCTTATAAAACCATACTCAAAACCAATCTACAAATGCAAACACCACGTAATATATGCAGACAAAAGTATGTATAAACAAATATGCAGACTTAACCTTATATTTACTAATATATATAAATATGTGACTAATGTATATATACCGTACCACATAAAAAAAATTAATACAGCTTGCATAAAACACTTAAACACCTAATATAACACATATACCTCCTATACTTACATACACATATACGGTTAACAAAATTTACAATATTAAAATTTATATACTATACAACATAAAAGTATAAGTTTATATAAAATAATATAACTTTAAAAAACAGAGACTAGTATAAAACACCCCTATAACAGACTTAATATAAACTACCAATATATATATAGACCAACTTTATAAATCAAATATTATAAACAAATATACTTAAAGTTATCAGCAACTCGCTGATATAAACAATATATAACGACTTATATAACTTACACGTACAAACTAACCTATCATAAGAAATAATCTAACACCAATAATATACTGACGGTAGTATATATGACATACAGCAGTATACTTGTATAAGTAACTATTATATATCTGACCCTTCCTTTTATATAAACTAACATATACTAACACACAATCAACCCAAATACTTATCTTATTTAATGTCGGTGACTCAGTATCCATAAACCAATTGATATAACTCCATTTATAACCATAGATAATCCACTTACATATATCCTAACACACTCACAGGTTATAAAAATATATATAAATAACGTTCATATATAATATAGTATGCCTGTAGTACTGCAAAAGGAGTAGGCTCGGTTGTGTTTCCAATATACAAGTACGAAAATTTCTTTAACAAAACATATATATATATATATTAAATTTAGTATGCTTATGTAAACTACAGTATGCATATCTTGATTCGAAAAAAAAACACTACAAACTAACTTGTAAAATATACGAAAATTTATAAACCTTATTTACCTATATATATAACAGGGGGAAGAATATCGCGCTCTGCTCTAGACGATTGGGATGAGGCCGGAGCTGCGATAGAGGAGATGAACGGTAAGCAGGTGCTCGGTTGGCAAAATGTTGAGGAGGGATGGGTTTCTCGATTTTGGCTGGGAGGAATAAAGGAGGAGGGAACTTAAACCCGAAGGGACGGTGGCTCAAGGTTGATGGGTGGATCACTGTAGTTGAGGTAGATCTCGGCCGGCTGTAGATCTGGAGGAAAATGAAAGCCTGCGTAATGATAGGGGATAACGGATCTGGTGAGGCTTGAGATCGATGGGCAGATGCGGGCTTGGTTATTGGTTGTAGGCTGGAGGTGAAGGGGACCTTGATTTGATCGGTTTCTAGTGGCAGAGGCCAGGGAACGGAGGAGGTGGCGGTTGTTGTGTAGTGGCGATTTATAGTGGAAGTGGAAAATGAAAAGAGGAAGGAGAAGTGAGTGCACTTGTTTGCATCAGAAAGAAAATAAGGAGAAAGAATGAATGCAAAAGAAATGAAAACAAATGAAAGAGAAATGAAAATATACGTGCACCCAGAAGACGTTTGTCTTTTCAGATTTTTGACTTTTGAGTGTCAAAACCGTCGAATAAAAAAGGACACAGGTTATATATGTGATTAGCACAATAAGCTGAACCAGATGGAGGACACAGAATTGCAAATGGATCCAATTTGGCGAATCGACACATTTTGCATTCTGTTGATTTCGTCGTGCACCGGACTCCGAAATACACCGATGAATACATCATAGTGATCAGGGCGATGAGACGGACAAGAGGAAACAGAAATATCTGTGTCAGGACATTCCTATCAAAAGTCCATACGGACCTTGATATACGTTGCTATTCAGTACGGAAAAATCCAAACGGAGGTAGAAACATTCGAATTTCACGAAACGAATTTCACAGTCAGATTCAGAGTGATCTGAATAAATTTTCTCCTGTTGACATATTTTGGTTTCGGAAAACTTTTAAATTCACTGTTATTAACCGGTTTGATTTGAAATGAAATTTCACAGGAAAATAAACTTCAATATTATCAGATGAAAATCTACCAGTTGCTATATTAAAATAGACGTATTCCAAATAGTAAATTTTTATTTTCAAATTTTATTGTTTAAAATTTCACAAATTTCCAGTTAAATATACTTTTAAAACCATTAAATTTTGCGGGTCGTTACACTCTCCCCCACTCAAAACTTTTCGTCCCCGAAAAGGAAGGTGGTAGGAGAATAGAACAACCAGAAATAAAAGTAGATTGAAAGTCAAGATTAAACAATTAATTTGAACTATATAAATTTTACTTAAATTTGAAAACTTCATTTGCAATTCAATTGTCTTATATACTTTAAAACTTTTTCAAGACCCATTTGCAAAATTTCTTGCTTCCTTTACAATTACCATTTATATGCTTAAATAACAACTTTATAGATATATGAAAACTATTTGAAAACAATTATTTACATTATTACTTATATTTACAAAGAAGCTATTAAATCCATAATTCATAAATTTATTAATTTATCTCAAGATACTTTTCAACATTATTAATAAATCAATAATCATTTCTTTAAATATGTTGTATTTAATTAATAACTTCTAAAATATTTAACACTAAAATTTTCTATTTATAACACTATTTTTTTTATATATATATATTAAACCATATAGTATATAAATAACCAATACTTAAAAAGGATATAGTCAACAAGGAGAAGAAGGAGGATTTGGAAAAGCAGAATATAGATGATTAAATAAAGCTGAGTAGATAAGGTAGATTCAAGGAATAGTATCAGGCACGAATAATTAATTCAAACCATTAGAATTTCAATTTCGAATTATTAATACAAAATTTCTTTGTTGGAAATACTTTAATAATAAAATATTTTTATAACAAAATACTTTTATAACTCAATGTTTCAACAAGTTTATCCTCGTTCCTGTAGACTCTGGCAGTGCGTTGATCAGGCGCAAAGCTAGAATTCTCTAGGTACTTAGTAGACTTGTTTCAACACCCAGTGAAAATACTGGAAAATTTTTTGAAAACAGATATGGAAAGTACAATCCAATCAAAAACACAAACAAAACCTTTGTCCAACCATGGTTCGCAGATACACAATGGTTACGCCTGGATCCCCCAGGAAACAATCCATATCCGTAAGCTTTCTCAGCCCTGCGAGTTACGCCATGATGACTAGTAGAATGCAGGATACACAATGGTTACGCCTGGATCCCCCAGGAAACAATCCATACCCCCAGGCAAGACTCAGCCAAGCATTTGCGCTACTATTCGCGACCTACACAGATTGCAGGATACACAATGGTTACGCCTGGATCCCCCAGGAAACAATCCGTACCCCTAGGCAAGACTCAGCCAGGCAGTTGCGCTATGCAGTCACGAGAGAAACATAAGACCATGGGTAACGCCATGGAATTCGAAGGACACTCGAGTATCATATCCGGAAAACCAAAATCAGAGAGAATAATATCGATAGAATGAATCCAAGATGTGGCCACAAATCGGATATCAAGCAGAAGGCACTTTCCATATCTTTACTTCGAAAATATGTATCATATAGTACCTTTTCAAATCACTTTCAAATATCGTACTTATATAAAATCCATTATATATAAGATTTAATTTTCAAATCAAATACTTTCCAAAATCAATAGTATATCAAATCATACTTATATAGACTTCAATTATATAAGATTTCACTTTCAAATTGAGTACCTTTTCAAATCTATAGTTTTCGAATCAATTTCATACTCATACAAATCAATTTTATATAAGTTCGTCAACTCCCAAATCAAGTGTTTAGTAACATAAGGTTCTCAAATTTTAATTTGTTTCAATATCAGTTCAATTTCAAAATCATATACAATTTCACCAAATTATTTCTTCTCAAATTAATTATCTTTAGTTTCAAAGTTTTCAAAATAATAGATTTAGAAAAATAAATCCAAATTTCCAAGTCAATAATTTAAGTCAACCAATTCATTTCCAAAATCAAATGTTTTCAAAATCATCTTATACTTACGTAAGGTCTATCTTATATCAGGATCAAAATTTTAAAAATAAATTTTACTGTATGAAGAGCCATTTGGGATTGAATATCTTTGCTTTTATGGGTTATATATCTTTGTAATTTAAATTGGAATTTTCTTTTAGTAAGCGAAGATATTCTAACTCGACAGCCTTCAATTTCAGCGTCAAAATATATCAATGGTATTAGAATATAAGATGTACATACGCCATCATTTCGCAGAATCACATTTGATCGTTCGCTCGATCACACAAGTTCGCTTTCGAACTAGTATTGTCCATTCGACTTCCCTAATGCGGACTTCGATATGGTTTCTCGACTAGAAGCCATTAGTCTCCTTGCATAGCCATATACTATGATAGAGAATTCTAGAATCCAGCCCAAAGTCCATATCAAATATTTGCCATCAAGAATCGAATGAAAAATCCTAACACGAAATGGTGTAATTCACCTCGAACTTGTGTACTCAAACCTGGATCAAATTAATTATGCGAATAAACAACATACGTACAACTTATATATTTATTCCAACTTGTTAAATATATAGTTTCATAAAGATGTTACTAAGTTAAAACATTTAAACTAAATTTTATTCCAAATATTTTGAAGACCAATTTTTTTTTTCAAAACATTTCAAATCTAAATTTCATATTAGAAAAATCTAAAATTGCCTTATTCATTTAACAAAACAGTTTCAACTTATTTAAATCATATTACTTCATACTTAAACATTCGAAACAAATTTATATACTTTATCAAATAATTCATACTTTTCAAAATTTCTTAGCTTTGAAAGTTAACCTTGATTTGGAAGTGCTCGAACCTTCAAAATAGTTGAAGAAATCATTTTCAAATTCAAGAGTTGGAAATCAGCAATAAATCAGTAAATCAATTTTAATAGATAGGGTTATATCAAATCCGAAACTCGAGGAATGAACACCGGTTTACTTCAAATCATTTCAAATACATATACATATATCTTTCGGATATCAAATCATACTTCAAAATTTTGAAATCAAAATGGTTTCACAAAATCACTCGCATAGCAAAGCTACTGAAGTGGCCTTTTCCTCACTCTGAAACTCGAAAATCAATGTCGATGATGTGTGCACTCATCACCGAAATTATTTTCCAGTGACATAAATGAGTTCTGGACTTCTATTTTCTCAAACTTCTTTTGAAATTTCTTTGAAACTCATTAAAATCATTTGAAACATTTCTTATTCGGAAAATATTTTTAAATCATATTATTATTATATATTTCAAAATCTTAAAACCAATTCCAAAATACCGGAGTTCAATTCTCCAATTTCAAATTTAAAATCCTTCAGTTATAAATCAAATTTCTTATATAGTTTTTTCAAAATTACAAATCCTTTCGAAACCTCAAATTCTTATTTTAAAAGGGTTTATAATCTTTATCAAAACATTTCACTTTTATATATAGAATATAGTCATACTTATCAAAATAATAATTTCGATATATAAAACACTTTCTAAAAATACAAACAAGCCCGATTTTTCAAAAGGTGATTCAAGAATGGATTTCCAACAAAGATAGAGATTCAAATTAGAGGAACTCTAATCAAATAAAATTCTGATTCGAAGATAGGCTCGAACGAAGACGAGATAATTAAATTACAACATAGAAGATGGATATACTCATATAAATCGCAGGCGGCCCTAGGGTCAACCGTGACTTCAGGAACAAGATCGATGCAGAATTCCAAGAAAAATCAACATTCGATCGCAAGAGATAGCGGCATCTAAACCAAAGATATAGAAATCTATAGTGAATCGATGCCAATTGTGAAGGAGTTTCACCCCTTCACAAATCATTCAAAGATTGGCGGGATCTCCTATTCTTATAGAGATCATTCGAAGTGGAGTTATGGGATACCCCAAAATCAAAAGAATACAAATAGGGAGAGACAAGAATGAATTTTTTGGAACCGCAAGGAACGTTCCAAAGTTCAGAGGAAATTGAGTCAAAAGGAAGAGATTCAAACTCGAACGAAAGTGATTCTGTAAATAAATTTACTATATATGCTAAGTTTTGCCTAGAGCCAAAGCTCCGATACCAACTGTAACGACCCGGAATTTTGGACCATTCGCATCCATTATAAGTGTATAGGTAGACACTCATGCCGGAGTTGAATTGCTCAAAATATCAGATTGTTAATTTAAATTTGGCAAAACTCAGCATATGCGGTAAATAAATCAATCACAGAATCACAGACACAGAGTAATACAATAATACGCAGCGGAATAGATAAAATAGTAGTTCATGAAGCTACTATATAAACATCAGAGTTAGAAATAAAATACAACAGAATATCTCAAATACAGTGAAGTCTCCAACCCAAACAGATGACTTCTGTGAACGAATCAACTGGAAAGCTGGAAGCTGAATCAAAAGTTGGATCTCCAAACGAAGCTCCAAACTCCAAAGGTGAGTCTCAAATGCTGTATCACTCAGTCTGACCCGAGCGTAAAGCAAAACACAAAACACTCGAGTCAGGATTAACATTCTTATATAAATAAATCCAACTCAAGTGAAATATCAACTGAAATACAAGTAACTTAAAGGATGTTTGGGATAACCATCCTCTAAGGATCTTCAGAACTATCTACAAGGTGGAAATATACACTATAACACCGTGGTCATTTCAATTTTTATTTATACTTCAAACCCAAAAGTCATTTCATTTCAAAATATCTATTTATTTTTTTCAAAATAGTATATATATATTAAATGATTTAAAAAGTAAAGTATTTATAATTTCCTCAAGTCTCGCAAAATCGATTTAAATCAACTTCAAATTCCATATTCAAATTTATTTAAAGCTCAATTCATCAATTTAATTCAGTTCTAAATATACCATTTATTTTTCAATATATTTCAAAGCTTTAATATTCAACATTTTCAAAGTTAGATTTTAACAGTTTCATATAGCTCTTGATTTAACTTCATTTATTATTTAATCAGGGAATATTCACTTAATAAATCCAATATCATTTAACTAGCCTTAAATTACATTTTACTATATATTTCCTTAAACTTTATTAAACAAGAAATATTCATTAGATTACCTATAAATCAAACTCAAGTTATAAATCATATCTTACATCTCAATTTCAATAAGTTTCAAATCGGTTTAATTAAATAAAATTCTTTATTGAATACGATTTCAACTAAATTCAAATTATCTTTCTAACCTTAACTTATTCAAATTATTACCAAAATCTATTTTGAAATATATTTTAAATACTCAACATATTATATGTATTTAAATCAATCATTCCCATTTATATATAATAATTTAAGGCTCAACATTTATTAAAACCATATATTTCTTTTCAAAACCATAGAATTCATTTTTAAAATATTTATATATATGGACCAACGGTGTTTGTATATATATTTATCATATGGTTAAGTGATACGGATATTTATCATTTCAATCCAAAATTTAAATATATACGGGTAGATATCATTTCGACCCGTAATCCCAATTTCAATTCAAATGAAAATCGCTTGGGTTTATCATTTCAACCCATAACGAAATTCTCCTATTCTAAAGTCCGTTCGGGTATGTATCATTTCAACCCATAGTGAATTCTATACTAATAGGGAACTTGCAGAGTGATAACAGATACCAAAAAAATAAATAACAACAGGCATATATCATCAGTATAAATAACAGATACGGGTGTCAGATGTCACAGGTGAATAGATACAAATAATAGTAATAACAAGCATATAATACTAGATACTGGTGTCAGATGTCACAGGTGAACAGTTATAGATAATAGCATATATAACAATGTAAATAACTACAACAGCATATTTCAATTGCTATTTCAAATGAAATCAAATTTAATAAATACAAGAACGTTAATCGTGAGTGATTGCTCACCTTTCGAGGCTAGATAGATTTGATAAATAAATAAGCTACGAATCCAGGTACGAATCTCAAAGCAAGGCAAGATTGAACGTGAATTGGACGTACAGGGCTGATAATCAAGAACTGATAAACTGAATCGGAATCAGTTTGATATATACATAAATATTTATTATTTTATTAAAATTATTATTTAGTCTAAGAAAAAAAAAGTAAAAAAAAATATATATATAGTAAAAAAAAAATACATACTTAAAAAAAATCAAATTAGTTCAAAACCATTTAAAATTCATGTATTTAAAAAAAATCAATTTAGTTCAAACAAAAAATCAATTTAGTTTTTAACCGAGCCCATGTATACTCTCCTTATAAAACCATACTCAAAACCAATCTACAAATGCAGACACCACGTAATATATGCAGACAAAAGTATGTATAAACAAATATGCAGACTTAACCTTATATTTACTAATATATATAAATATGGGACTAATGTATATATACCGTACCACATAAAAAAAATTAATACAGCTTGCATAAAACACTTAAACACCTAATATAACACATATACCTCCTATACTTACATACACATATACGGTTAACAAAATTTACAATATTAAAATTTATATACTATACAACATAAAAGTATAAGTTTATATAAAATAATATAACTTTAAAAAAACAGAGACTAGTATAAAACACCCCTATAACAGACTTAATATAAACTACCAATATATATATAGACCAACTTTATAAATCAAATATTATAAACAAATATACTTAAAGTTATCAGCAACTCGCTGATATAAACAATATATAACGACTTATATAACTTACACGTACAAACTAACCTATCATAAGAAATAATCTAACACCAATAATATACTGACAGTAGTATATATGACATACAGCAGTATACTTGTATAAGTAACTATTATATATCTGACCCTTCCTTTTATATAAACTAACACATACTAACACACAATCAACCTAAATACTTATCTTATTTAATGTCGGTGACTCAGTATCCATAAACCAATTGATATAACTCCATTTATAACCATAGATAATCCACTTACATATATCCTAACACACTCACAGGTTATAAAAATATATATAAATAACGTTCATATATAATATAGTATGCCTGTAGTACTGCAAAAGGAGTAGGCTCGGTTGTGTTTCCAATATACAAGTGCGAAAATTTCTTTAACAAAACATATATATATATATTAAATTTAGTATGCTTATGTAAACTACAGTATGCATATCTTGATTCGAAAAAAAAACACACCAAACTAACTTGTAAAATATACGAAAATTTATAAACCTTATTTACCTATATATATAACAGGGGGAAGAATATCGCGCTCTGCTCTGGACGATTGGGATGAGGCCGGAGCTGCGATAGAGGAGATGAACGGTAAGCAGGTGCTCGGTTGGCAAAATGTTGAGGAGGGATGGGTTTCTCGATTTTGGCTGGGAGGAATAAAGGAGGAGGGAACTTAAACCCGAAGGGACGGTGGCTCAAGGTTGATGGGTGGATCACTGTAGTTGAGGTAGATCTCGGCCGGCTGTAGATCTGGAGGAAAATGAAAGCCTGCGTGATGATAGGGGATAACGGATCTGGTGAGGCTTGAGATCGATGGGCAGATGCGGGCTTGGGTATTGGTTGTAGGCTGGAGGTGAAGGGGACCTTGATTTGATCGGTTTCTGGTGGCAGAGGCCAGGGAACGGAGGAGGTGGCGGTTGTTGTGTAGTGGCGATTTATAGTGGAAGTGGAAAATGAAAAGAGGAAGGAGAAGTGAGTGCACTTGTTTGCATCAGAAAGAAAATAAGGAGAAAGAATGAATGCAAAAGAAATGAAAACAAATGAAAGAGAAATGAAAATATACGTGCACCCAGAAGACGTTTGTCTTTTCAGATTTTTGACTTTTGAGTGTCAAAACCGTCGAATAAAAAAGGACACAGGTTATATATGTGATTAGCACAATAAGCTGAACCAGATGGAGGACACAGAATTGCAAATGGATCCAATTTGGCAAATCGACACATTTTGCATTCTGTTGATTTCGTCGTGCACCGGACTCCGAAATACACCGATGAATACATCATAGTGATCAGGGCGATGAGACGGACAAGAGGAAACAGAAATATCTGTGTCAGGACCTTCCTATCAAAAGTCCATACGGACCCTGATATACGTTGCTATTCAGTACGGAAAAATCCAAACGGAGGTAGAAACATTCGAATTTCGCGAAACGAATTTCACAGTCAGATTCAGAGTGATCTGAATAAATTTTCTCCTGTTGACATATTTTGGTTTCGGAAAACTTTTAAATTCACTGTTATTAACCGGTTTGATTTGAAATGAAATTTCACAGGAAAATAAACTTCAATATTATCAGATGAAAATCTACCAGTTGCTATATTAAAATAGACGTATTCCAAATAGTAAATTTTTATTTTCAAATTTTATTGTTTAAAATTTCACAAATTTCCAGTTAAATATACTTTTAAAACCATTAAATTTTGCGGGTCGTTACACTCTCCCCCACTCAAAACTTTTCGTCCCCGAAAAGGAAGGTGGTAGGAGAATAGAACAACCAGAAATAAAAGTAGATTGAAAGTCAAGATTAAACAATTAATTTGAACTATATAAATTTTACTTAAATTTGAAAACTTCATTTGCAATTCAATTGTCTTATATACTTTAAAACTTTTTCAAGACCCATTTGCAAAATTTCTTGCTTCCTTTACAATTACCATTTATATGCTTAAATAACAACTTTATAGATATATGAAAACTATTTGAAAACAATTATTTACATTATTACTTATATTTACAAAGAAGCTATTAAATCCATAATTCATAAATTTATTAATTTATCTCAAGATACTTTTCAACATTATTAATAAATCAATAATCATTTCTTTAAATATGTTGTATTTAATTAATAACTTCTAAAATATTTAACACTAAAATTTTCTATTTATAACACTATTTTTTTTATATATATATTAAACCATATAGTATATAAATAACCAATACTTAAAAAGGATATAGTCAACAAGGAGAAGAAGGAGGATTTGGAAAAGCAGAATATAGATGATTAAATAAAGCTGAGCAGATAAGGTAGATTCAAGGAATAGTATCAGGCACGAATAATTAATTCAAACCATTAGAATTTCAATTTCGAATTATTAATACAAAATTTCTTTGTTGGAAATACTTTAATAATAAAATATTTTTATAACAAAATACTTTTATAACTCAATGTTTCAACAAGTTTATCCTCGTTCCTGTAGACTCTGGCAGTGCGTTGATCAGGCGCAAAGCTAGAATTCTCTAGGTACTTAGTAGACTTGTTTCAACACCCAGTGAAAATACTGGAAAAACTTTTGAAAACAGATATGGAAAGTACAATCCAATCAAAAACACAAACAAAACCTTTGTCCAACCATGGTTCGCAGATACACAATGTTACGCCTGGATCCCCCAGGAAACAATCCATATCCGTAAGCTTTCTCATCCCTGCGAGTTACGCCATGATGACTAGTAGAATGCAGGATACACAATGGTTACGCCTGGATCCCCCAGGAAACAATCCGTACCCCCAGGCAAGACTCAGCCAAGCATTTGTGCTACTATTCGCGACCTACACAGATTGCAGGATACACAATGGTTACGCCTGGATCCCCCAGGAAACAATCCGTACCCCTAGGCAAGACTCAGCCAGGCAGTTGCGCTATGCAGTCACGAGAGAAACATAGACCATGGGTAACGCCATGGAATTCGAAGGACACTCGAGTATCATATCCGGAAAACCAAAATCAGAGAGAATAATATCGATAGAATGAATCCAAGATGTGGCCACAAATCGGATATCAAGCAGAAGGCACTTTCCATATCTTTACTTCGAAAATATGTATCATATAGTACCTTTTCAAATCACTTTCAAATATCGTACTTATATAAAATCCATTATATATAAGATTTAATTTTCAAATCAAATACTTTCCAAAATCAATAGTATATCAAATCATACTTATATAGACTTCAATTATATAAGATTTCACTTTCAAATTGAGTACCTTTTCAAATCTATAGTTTTCGAATCAATTTCATACTCATACAAATCAATTTTATATAAGTTCGTCAACTCCCAAATCAAGTGTTTAGTAACATAAGGTTCTCAAATTTTAATTTGTTTCAATATCAATTCAATTTCAAAATCATATACAATTTCATCAAATTATTTCTTCTCAAATTAATTATCTTTAGTTTCAAAGTTTTCAAAATAATAGATTTAGAAAAATAAATCCAAATTTCCAAGTCAATAATTTAAGTCAACCAATTCATTTCCAAAATCAAATGTTTTCAAAATCATCTTATACTTACGTAAGGTCTATCTTATATCAGGATCAAAATTTTAAAAATAAATTTTACTGTATGAAGAGCCATATGGGATTGAATATCTTTGCTTTTATGGGTTATATATCTTTGTAATTTAAATTGGAATTTTCTTTTAGTAAGCGAAGATATTCTAACTCGACAGCCTTCAATTTCAGCGTCAAAATATATCAATGGTATTAGAATATAAGATGTACATACGCCATCATTTCGCAGAATCACATTTGATCGTTCGCTCGATCACACAAGTTCGCTTTCGAACTAGTATTGTCCATTCGACTTCCCTAATGCGGACTTCGATATGGTTTCTCGACTAGAAGCCATTAGTCTCCTTGCATAGCCATATACTATGATAGAGAATTCTAGAATCCAGCCCAAAGTCCATATCAAATATTCGCCATCAAGAATCGAATGAAAAATCCTAACACGAAATGGTGTAATTCACCTCGAACTTGTGTACTCAAACCTGGATCAAATTAATTATGCGAATAAACAACATACGTACAACTTATATATTTATTCCAACTTGTTAAATATATAGTTTCATAAAGATGTTACTAAGTTAAAACATTTAAACTAAATTTTATTCCAAATATTTTGAAGACCAAATTTTTTTTTCAAAACATTTCAAATCTAAATTTCATATTAGAAAAATCTAAAATTGCCTTATTCATTTAACAAAACAGTTTCAACTTATTTAAATCATATTACTTCATACTTAAACATTCGAAACAAATTTATATACTTTATCAAATAATTCATACTTTTCAAAATTTCTTAGCTTTGAAAGTTAACCTTGATTTGGAAGTGCTCGAACCTTCAAAATAGTTGAAGAAATCATTTTCAAATTCAAGAGTTGGAAATCAGCAATAAATCAGTAAATCAATTTTAATAGATAGGGTTATATCAAATCCGAAACTCGAGGAATGAACACCGGTTTACTTCAAATCATTTCAAATACATATACATATATCTTTCGGATATCAAATCATACTTCAAAATTTTGAAATCAAAATGGTTTCACAAAATCACTCGCATAGCAAAGCTACTGAAGTGGCCTTTTCCTCACTCTGAAACTCGAAAATCAATGTCGATGATGCGTGCACTCATCACCGAAATTATTTTCCAGTGACATAAATGAGTTCTGGACTTCTATTTTCTCAAACTTCTTTTGAAATTTCTTCGAAACTCATTAAAATCATTTGAAACATTTCTTATTCGGAAAATATTTTTAAATCATATTATTATTATATATTTCAAAATCTTAAAACCAATTCCAAAATACCGGAGTTCAATTCTCCAATTTCAAATTTAAAATCCTTCAGTTATAAATCAAATTTCTTATATAGTTTTTTCAAAATTACAAATCCTTTCGAAACCTCAAATTCTTATTTTAAAAGGGTTTATAATCTTTATCAAAACATTTCACTTTTATATATAGAATATAGTCATACTTATCAAAATAATAATTTTGATATATAAAACACTTTCTAAAAATACAAACAAGCCCGATTTTTCAAAAGGTGATTCAAGAATGGATTTCCAACAAAGATAGAGATTCAAATTAGAGGAACTCTAATCAAATAAAATTCTGATTCGAAGATAGGCTCGAACGAAGACGAGATAATTAAATTACAACATAGAAGATGGATATACTCATATAAATCGCAGGCGGCCCTAGGGTCAACCGTGACTTCAGGAACAAGATCGATGCAGAATTCCAAGAAAAATCAACATTCGATCGCAAGAGATAGCGGCATCTAAACCAAAGATATAGAAATCTATAGTGAATCGATGCCAATTGTGAAGGAGTTTCACCCCTTCACAAATCATTCAAAGATTGGCGGGATCTCCTATTCTTATAGAGATCATTCGAAGTGGAGTTATGGGATACCCCAAAATCAAAAGAATACAAATAGGGAGAGACAAGAATGAATTTTTTGGAACCGCAAGGAACGTTCCAAAGTTCAGAGGAAATTGAGTCAAAAGGAAGAGATTCAAACTCGAACGAAAGTGATTCTGTAAATAAATTTACTATATATGCTAAGTTTTGCCTAGAGCCAAAGCTCCGATACCAACTGTAACGACCCGGAATTTTGGACCATTCGCATCCATTATAAGTGTATAGGTAGACACTCATGCCGGAGTTGAATTGCTCAAAATATCAGATTGTTAATTTAAATTTGGCAAAACTCAGCATATGCGGTAAATAAATCAATCACAGAATCACAGACACAGAGTAATACAATAATACGCAGCGGAATAGATAAAATAGTAGTTCATGAAGCTACTATATAAACATCAGAGTTAGAAATAAAATACAACAGAATATCTCAAATACAGTGAAGTCTCCAACCCAAACAGATGACTTCTGTGAACGAATCAACTGGAAAGCTGGAAGCTGAATCAAAAGTTGGATCTCCAAACGAAGCTCCAAACTCCAAAGGTGAGTCTCAAATGCTGTATCACTCAGTCTGACCCGAGCGTAAAGCAAAACACAAAACACTCGAGTCAGGATTAACATTCTTATATAAATAAATCCAACTCAAGTGAAATATCAACTGAAATACAAGTAACTTAAAGGATGTTTGGGATAACCATCCTCTAAGGATCTTCAGAACTATCTACAAGGTGGAAATATACACTATAACACCGTGGTCATTTCAATTTTTATTTATACTTCAAACCCAAAAGTCATTTCATTTCAAAATATCTATTTATTTTTTTCAAAATAGTATATATATATTAAATGATTTAAAAAGTAAAGTATTTATAATTTCCTCAAGTCTCGCAAAATCGATTTAAATCAACTTCAAATTCCATATTCAAATTTATTTAAAGCTCAATTCATCAATTTAATTCAGTTCTAAATATACCATTTATTTTTCAATATATTTCAAAGCTTTAATATTCAACATTTTCAAAGTTAGATTTTAACAGTTTCATATAGCTCTTGATTTAACTTCATTTATTATTTAATCAGGGAATATTCACTTAATAAATCCAATATCATTTAACTAGCCTTAAATTACATTTTACTAAATATTTCCTTAAACTTTATTAAACAAGAAATATTCATTAGATTACCTATAAATCAAACTCAAGTTATAAATCATATCTTACATCTCAATTTCAATAAGTTTCAAATCGGTTTAATTAAATAAAATTCTTTATTGAATACGATTTCAACTAAATTCAAATTATCTTTCTAACCTTAACTTATTCAAATTATTACCAAAATCTATTTTGAAATATATTTTAAATACTCAACATATTATATGTATTTAAATCAATCATTCCCATTTATATATAATAATTTAAGGCTCAACATTTATTAAAACCATATATTTCTTTTCAAAACCATAGAATTCATTTTTAAAATATTTATATATATGGACCAACGGTGTTTGTATATATATTTATCATATGGTTAAGTGATACGGATATTTATCATTTCAATCCGAAATTTAAATATATACGGGTAGATACCATTTCAACCCGTAATCCCAATTTCAATTCAAATGAAAATCGCTTGGGTTTATCATTTCAACCCATAACGAAATTCTCCTATTCTAAAGTCCGTTCGGGTATGTATCATTTCAACCCATAGTGAATTCTATACTAACAGGGAACTTGCAGAGTGATAACAGATACCAAAAAAAATATAACAACAGGCATATATCATCAGTATAAATAACAGATACGGGTGTCAGATGTCACAGGTGAACAGATACAAATAATAGTAATAACAGGCATATAATACTAGATACTGGTGTCAGATGTCACAGGTGAACAGTTATAGATAATAGCATATATAACAATGTAAATAACTACAACAGCATATTTCAATTGCTATTTCAAATGAAATCAAATTTAATAAATACAAGAACGTTAATCGTGAGTGATTGCTCACCTTTCGAGGCTAGATAGATTTGATAAATAAATAAGCTACGAATCCAGGTACGAATCTCAAAGCAAGGCAAGATTGAACGTGAATTGGACGTACAGGGCTGATAATCAAGAACTGATAAACTGAATCGGAATCAGTTTGATATATACATAAATATTTATTATTTTATTAAAATTATTATTTAGTCTAAGAAAAAAAATTAAAAAAATATATATATAGTAAAAAAAATACATACTTAAAAAAAAATCAAATTAGTTCAAAACCATTTAAAATTCATGTATTTAAAAAAAATCAATTTAGTTCAAAAAAAATCAATTTAGTTTTTAACCGAGCCCATGTATACTCTCCTTATAAAACCATACTCAAAACCAATCTACAAATGCAGACACCACGTAATATATGCAGACAAAAGTATGTATAAACAAATATGCAGACTTAACCTTATATTTACTAATATATATAAATATGTGACTAATGTATATATACCGTACCACATAAAAAAAATTAATACAGCTTGCATAAAACAATTAAAAACCTAAATATAACACATATACCTCCTATACTTACATACACATATACGGTTAACAAAATTTACAATATTAAAATTTATATACTATACAACATAAAAGTATAAGTTTATATAAAATAATATAACTTTAAAAAAACAGAGACTAGTATAAAACACCCCTATAGCAGACTTAATATAAACTACCAATATATATATAAACCAACTTTATAAATCAAATATTATAAACAAATATACTTAAAGTTCTCAGCAACTCGCTGATATAAACAATATATAACGACTTATATAACTTACACGTACAAACTAACCTATCATAAGAAATAATCTAACACCAATAATATACTGACAGTAGTATATATGACATACAGCAGTATACTTGTATAAGTAACTATTATATATCTGACCCTTCCTTTTATATAAACTAACATATACTAACACACAATCAACCCAAATACTTATCTTATTTAATGTCGGTGACTCAGTATCCATAAACCAATTGATATAACTCCATTTATAACCATAGATAATCCACTTACATATATCCTAACACACTCACAGGTTATAAAAATATATATAAATAACGTTCATATATAATATAGTATGCCTGTAGTACTGCAAAAGGAGTAGGCTCGGTTGTGTTTCCAATATACAAGTGCGAAAATTTCTTTAACAAAACATATATATATATATATATATATATTAAATTTAGTATGCTTATGTAAACTACAGTATGCATATCTTGATTCGAAAAAAAACACTACAAACTAACTTGTAAAATATACGAAAATTTATAAACCTTATTTACCTATATATATAACAAGGGGAAGAATATCGTGCTCTGCTCTGGACGATTGGGATGAGGCCGGAGCTGCGATAGAGGAGATGAACGGTAAGCAGGTGCTCGGTTGGCAAAATGTTGAGGAGGGATGGGTTTCTCGATTTTGGCTGGGAGGAATAAAGGAGGAGGGAACTTAAACCCGAAGGGACGGTGGCTCAAGGTTGATGGGTGGATCACTGTAGTTGAGGTAGATCTCGGCCGGCTGTAGATCTGGAGGAAAATGAAAGCCTGCGTGATGATAGGGGATAACAGATCTGGTGAGGCTTGAGATCGATGGGCAGATGCGGGCTTGGGTATTGGTTGTAGGCTGGAGGTGAAGGGGACCTTGATTTGATCGGTTTCTGGTGGCAGAGGCCAGGGAACGGAGGAGGTGGCGGTTGTTGTGTAGTGGCGATTTATAGTGGAAGTGGAAAATGAAAAGAGGAAGGAGAAGTGAGTGCACTTGTTTGCATCAGAAAGAAAATAAGGAGAAAGAATGAATGCAAAAGAAATGAAAACAAATGAAAGAGAAATGAAAATATACGTGCACCCAGAAGACGTTTGTCTTTTCAGATTTTTGACTTTTGAGTGTCAAAACTGTCGAATAAAAAAGGACACAGGTTATATATGTGATTAACACAATAAGCTGAACCAGATGGAGGACACAGAATTGCAAATGGATCCAATTTGGCAAATCGACACATTTTGCATTCTGTTGATTTCGTCGTGCACCGGACTCCGAAATACACCGATGAATACATCATAGTGATCAGGGCGATGAGACGGACAAGAGGAAACAGAAATATCTGTGTCAGGACCTTCCTATCAAAAGTCCATACGGACCCTGATATACGTTGCTATTCAGTACGGAAAAATCCAAACGGAGGTAGAAACATTCGAATTTCGCGAAACGAATTTCACAGTCAGATTCAGAGTGATCTGAATAAATTTTCTCCTGTTGACATATTTTGGTTTCGGAAAACTTTTAAATTCACTGTTATTAACCGGTTTGATTTGAAATGAAATTTCACAGGAAAATAAACTTCAATATTATCAGATGAAAATCTACCAGTTGCTATATTAAAATAGACGTATTCCAAATAGTAAATTTTTATTTTCAAATTTTATTGTTTAAAATTTCACAAATTTCCAGTTAAATATACTTTTAAAACCATTAAATTTTGCGGGTCGTTACATTAAAGCTATTTCATTTTTATAATTTGATTTTGATAATGCAGAATGTCCAAATACTTGCATGTCTTTTTTTTCAGTTACTTAACAAGGTTGCTTGAACTGTTATGACATTAGGAAAAAAAAGTGGCATTGACATCGTGCCCTTAGTTAATCAAACTTTAGATCTCTAAGAGTGACTCAATTATTCCACTTTATTGGTTTCAACCAACCATGGGGAAAATTGGAATGCAAGTAGTTGTTGCATCATTGCAATGGTTGGCCGAAAGCATGCTTCTCTTATGATATTATCCATATGACCATGTAAAGAATCACAATGGGTACACGCTTTTAGGAGACTTTTAAATTGTTATTCTTTCTTTACCATGTTATCGTGTTAATGTATAAATTAGTAGATTATGTTGTTATATTAACCAATAAAGTTGCAAGATTAAATATTTATGTTATCACAATATTTGTTTGAAGTTGTCTCCAGGTGTAGGCTTTAATGTTGATGAAATTAATGAATCTTATTAACATCAATATTGATGGAATTAATAAAAAGAGAGAGAAATGAAACCATGTTACGTGGTGTGTTGGAGTTAGCTATCCGATGAAATTCTTCACCAGTTATGCAACAACGTGTCAAAGATAAGGCAACCACGGTCCAATGTAGAACTCAGTTCAACTTTGAAGAAAAATTTCTATCACACGTCCAACGGACGTGCATGCGTACTCGTATATATATATATATATATATTTTTGTTTGTGTGTAAGAGTGCCAAAAATATATTAAGGAAATGAGCATCCACGTGTTGGAAAGAATTACATTTGTATTTCAAAATCTGGATCCTTAAAATTACAGGTTCTACCACCAAATACTTTTTGGAAAGGCTTAAAATAATTGAAACTTATATTCATAATCATTAAAATAAAATATTAACTCATTTTTGTCTAAATCCAATTCCAAAATTTATTTTATTTCAATTGCAATCATCAAGGTTCGAACATAGCTTACACACCTAACAAGAATACATAAATTGTTATATCCTAAAATTTGGAATTTTATCTTATATAATTTGATGTTAACAAAATCAAAAACAATAAATTCAAAGTCGTAACTAAAATGAAAATTTGCATTCAAATGGGATTGTTACAAAGAGAAAACATTGATTCTAATGTAAGTAAAATATGGTAGATACAACGATCAGACTTTTCGACCTCCGAATGTCGACACAAATAGATCTATGGTATTCGTGTGTTGAGCATCCACGTGTTGGAAAGACAGGTAGTTAGGGTAAAGTAAAAATAAAATGAAACAAAATAAAAAAGAACGAAAATAATATCAGAATATCGCAGCTGAACGATAATATTCAACATTCAAAAAGACATTACTAAACTTAAGTACTATAATCAACCTGGATGGTTATAACTGTCTGTCCCCACAATATTGATACATTTTTCCACGAATTTTCCGGTAATGCCTAAGGTATGTTCGCATATGGATTTTCCACAGAGGTCCCTCAATAAACGGAAGTCGACCCGAAGCATAAGGACCAAAAGCCACCTTTCGGATGTCGTATATCTCTAGTTAAAATATACCGTACGGTAAACACAACGGCCCACGCTTTAACAGGTGGAATCAAGTATCAACAACCCCGCTAGCAACATCGATAAGCTTATTCTGTATATGGGGTTGTTATACCCCTTTGAGTTAGCTAAACCTCAAACTGTACATCCTACTTTGTCTTATGCCATTTTCGATTTTGAGATCACGTTCGGCAGCTCGCACACGAGTCTTCATTACTCGAATAAATCACAAATTACTTCATGGATTCCGGCACAAATTGACCGATAAGTGTCAATATTGACCTCTCCTTTAGACTTAATCTTAGGATAGATGGTTCAACTTTATAGTATTGTCCAAAATGTTAACACTGACCACTTCTTTGGAACTAACCTTAGGATAAATAATTCAGCTTTATAACATTAGTCTGAAATATTAATCGCTGACCTCTTTCTTAGTCTTAGCCTTAAAATAAACAGTCCAACACTATAGAATTCCACTTCACAGCCGCTTCCAAAACGTAGACCCATATATTAATTTTGAAATGATATTAAAACTAAAAACGCTTTTTACTAATGAATCATATCTAAAGAATCTCAAACCATCTAAAGCCTTGAATTATTTGTTTACTTTCTAAGTTAAGTTCGATTACTCAATTAATCGACTATCTAGTTCTAAAATCGATCGTTTATGTAAAATCAAGTTTTGTGTACTTAACACTTCCGAATTTTCAACTTAATATCCATCAAAAAATAGTGAAGCCGCTACGTTAGACCACTATTGCTTCTGTAACAACTCATATATATATATATATATATATATATATCAGATCCCTCAATTTAAAAAGATTTACATATAAATATAACAAGTAAATGTTCAAATTCATATCTGAATAATAAAATATGTATATATGTATATTAAATATATATGTTAATTGAATGATGGAATTAATTAACAATCCAATTAATGGGACATGTTAACCTATTAATGGGACTATTAATTAGGATTGTAACGTAATTGATAGAAAATGTCAATTAATAATGAAATGAAATAATAGTTGACCTAGATTTGAATGTGTACATATAGACAGTATATTACTGCACATAAAAATTAATTGAATGATTAATTAAGAAAATGATTAATTAGATAACTGGTGAGCTGCATTTATATAAAATAAAACGTAATATAATTCGTTCAATTAGCCGTCACTTTCTTTATATCTCTCTTACAGTAAACAATGGCTTCCTTCTTTACTTCATTTTCTTGTATTCTAGGAAGTAGTTTTATTCTATTTGGTTGGTTACAAAAAGGTTGTGCTAAAAATCTATTTTTATTTTTTAATACTAAATAATACTATAAAAATTAATCTGTAACTGCAAGACATTTTTTTCTTATTGGATAGTGCAAAAAAAAGTAATTTATGCCATGTCAACAATGTTGACGTTGTCATTCATCTTCGTCATTGCTATGCTGTTGGAGTCAACCAGTAGCGATGCACACGATAACAACTATGGTTGGTATGAAGTGAATCAGCTATGGTTGAATAAGCTCGATGTCGGCACACTTATCATCGACGACGACATTGTCGCGTGCTTTGTAGTAACCTTAATGACGACGCACGACTTAAGTGCTGCATTTTATATAAAATGGATTTTGAAATGACTTGATGTTGCTTGTTTCTACAAAGTCACCGACTCCATAAGGCAGCTATGCCGCTTGTTTTGATGTTGCATCTTTTCTATAATGACGATGACCCTATTACTTTCGAAGTGATCTATAACGGCGATGATGACGCCGTGTTTCTCTTTATGAGATTGGTGTCGCCAATCATCAAAGCTGCCATTCCCATGACCCTAAGTTTTAAAGTTTTGATTCTATACAAACTGTGACGACCCAACTTTCCACTACCGGAAAATCACGCCGTTTTTAAGAAAAGAAAGAGGTGAGAAAGTAGAAAAGAAAGAGAAGAAGAAACAACATCAGAATCTCAACAGCGGAACGAATAAAATATAATATATCACATAATATTACATAATATCATATACATCAGAGTACACAGATAATACATCATATACTAGACAGTTATAAACCTCTGTCTAGTTAATACAACTCACACATCACAGAGATACAACACAGTGGAAATACGGAAATAATATTAACACAGCGGAACCAATATATATCTATACGCTGAAGCCTCCTGCTCCATTGCTCCTCCAGAATTCGTCAAAGCTAACCTGAATCCCTTGGCTACCCGTAAAAATTTGGGTACCCGAGAGTTTATGAAAAACAGAGATAAACTTCGGGTCAGACATGGGTCTGGTATGAGTAACAGGTTAAAGTTGTTTAACTTTGAAAATCATTGGAAAACAAGGGTATCACGTAAGACTTCCCACACATAAACATGGAAAAGTTTTTCCCTTACGCTAACCAAAAATTTGATAGAAAATCCAGTGATATTATAATAGTGTCTAGGGTTTTCAAGTAAAATACAGAAATAGCTGAAATGCTTACATCTCACATTTCAACATAGTTGGGCAAAATCAAAACGTACGGCACTTATTGGAGATTGGATTCCATACAATGGCAGGGCTACTGGGGTACCGCCCGTCACAGTACGTGGCCTAGATCACCGTACCGAGGAGTACGCCCGCTCCCCTGCAACACAAGGCCGGACCCATCCCTTACTGGACAGTTCCAAACAAGATAACCCCAACAGTTGTCGCGCGAAAATCAACTGCCCACACAATCGAATATAAAGGGACATCTAGACAGGAGTATATCTTGCTCTCAAGTGGGGGCTACCCACGAAGCCTTGCTGCACCTCCCCTGTTTTAGCCATTCCCGGTTGATGAGGCTTGAGGTCACGATTACCTTTACAGAACTCATCTCTTAGAATGCTCATCGCCCACCTGACGATGTTCTGAAAGCATTCGATCCATACAAGTTCGTTCCGGGTTCGAACGAAACCGAAGGCATTATCTCGTTACACTCGTATTGGAATCACCCTCAGAGTTAACGACAATAACCCTTGCATTCTGAACCACCATCTCGAATCTATAAGTACTATCTTTGTCAAACTCATTACGGAATCACCCACAGAGTTATACTGACGTATAGTTCTTATACCTCGAGTCTTCACTTGCTCCATTTGAATTTCACGACCTAACGTTATTTTGGATCGATGTGGTATTCGGGTCTCCAGACCTGGAATCCCGGTATACGGAAACCCGATCCCGGTCTCATCGAAATCCAAACGTGTCTTTTAAGGCCAAGTTGTTTTAAAGTTAAAACAATTCATTTTAATTATCTATATACACACAGATAGATAGTTCACAATATCACAGATAGATAATCTACAACATCACAGATAGATAATCTACAATATCATCATAAATAGACAATCCATATCACTCAACATTATTTATCTCATATCTGAGTTTTCAAACCATTCAAGGAAATCAATATCATCCATCAATACATAAGCAATGATTCATACACATCATTTATAATTAATTTAAAATGAATTAAATTAATTACTTTATATCTAATTAATTTAAAGTAAATTAAATTAATTACTTCATCCTATAAATCTTGCTTACTTAACCATTGATTAATTACAAATCAATTAATTAATCATTCTCTAGATTTCCATCTTAATTAATCATCCTGGATTAATTACCTTTTAATTACATTCAAGTAATTACTCTTTAATTAATTTCACAAATTAATTATCTAAAACCAAATACAGTAATTAACTTTAATTACTCTATTTATTAATTAACCATAATTAATTACATTTATCCTTAATTAATTACAATTAATTACTCAAGGTTTCTTATTATCGATTAATTAGTTTTAATGAATCAATTCTTAATTACATCATTAATTATATAAATTAATGATCCTTAATTACATTTTGATTTAATTATCCCATTTAAATTAATTACATTAAGTAATTAATCTTTACTAAACCACATTTATTAATCAGTCTTGATTAATCCCATTCAGTAATTAACTACTCTTAATTACTTCACTTAATAAATTAATTACTCCTTAATTAATTATCTCAATTAATCCCTTGATTAATTTTACAAAGTAATTTATTCCAAATTACTATCATACTAAATCTTCTTCAATTAATTACATACAGTAATTACCATTAATTACATCACTATGTAATTATACTTTATTAATTACATTAAGTAATTACTTATCAAATCATCCAATGATAAATTTAAATTAATTAAACTAAATTAATTAACTTAAACAAATCAAATTAAACTCAATTAATTACGATGAGTAATTAATTTCTTAATTACTTTTATTAAGTAATTTTACTTAATCAATTTTTACAAATGATTATCTTAAATTAATTATTTAATAATCTCAAGTTAATAATCCTCATTAACTATTAATAATTTTTAATTTCTTTCCTTAAGAAATTTATACTTAGATAAACCATTAGTAATTACAAATTAATTTATCTTTAATAACCCATTAATTAACCACTAATTATTAAATTAATTTAAGTTCTAACTGTAACTTAATTAACTTTTAATTACTTGATTAATTAACATTTAACCATTAATTTAAAATCTAATCTTATCAAATTAATGATCTTTAATTACAAATTAATTATTCCTAATTAATTAGTCTTAACTTTAAATTAATTAATTTAAACTCTTAATTACTTAATTAATCAACCATATCATTAATTAAATAAATTAATTAATTATCCTAACAATTTAATGAATCCAAATCATTAAATCCTAATTATCTTAAGGATAAAACCATTTCTTATTAATGATTAAGTTAGCATTAACAAAGAAATTAAACAATTTACTTTTTTTTTTAAAAAAAAACTTCCTTTATTTCAAAACTGGAATGCAGATTAAACATTGATTTCAGATTAAACTTTAGATTTTAAAACCTACTTACATTTTAAATCTTCATTTTAAAATTCAACCCTTTTAACCATTTTAAAGTAGTTAAAAACAATTTAAATTTAAAAACTTTAAATTATTTTTAAACTAATATTCAAACTAACTTGAACCAGATTTAAAACTTAGATTTAAAAATTGTTTTTAAAACTTTGCTTTTCATTTAAACTTCAGTTTAAATTTTATTTTAAAAATTTAAAAACAGAACAGGTTTCCCCTTAAAAACCTGTAACCAAATTTAACCTGAGACAACCCTATTTTACTTCGGGCAAAAATCTAAAAGCCTCGAGTCGAACACTCGATTTACTCGAGAATTTCCCGAGAACAAAAACCCCTGGCCAAACCAACATCACCATACAACCAGTGCACCGTGCACGTACACGGTGACTTTGTTCGCCTCCGATCAACTCCATTGATCTTCCCACATCGGAAAACAACTCCACCTCCTACCCTGATTATCAAATCGCCACCCAAAGCTCGAAATCAAATTCGAGACTTCAAAACCAACCTGGAACAAAGGATCTGGAACCACCTCCCACCTGAAACGCCTTCGTCTTCGATCCTCCGACCACCGGAGTGCCTATACTTCCGGTCACGACTTCAACTACTACCCTGCTATCACCACGCCAAAACACACTACACTCGATCCATCATAGAGGACGAACGAGTCAAATCCCCTGGCCTCGACAAAATTAGGTTTACGAACGGAAAACCATCACCGCCGCTTCCACGATCATCTGACCACCGCCTCAATATTTTTCCCTAAATCTACGACCATCACCGCATCACTCCAGAAAGTCCTAGCCCTCCAGAACATCTGCATCACCAGAATTTCCCACAAGACCAAATTCTGTTCAACCCAGAACTGTGCCCGAATCCCATTACTAAAAATTGAGATTTTAGTTTTAAAAATCCTGGTTTGGTTTAAGAATTCGATTTATAACCCTGAATTCATAAACTAAGATGTTTGAAATTTCACTAACTCAAGCTCTCTTGTTCTCAGAGTTTTTCCAGAGCAGAATTAAATTTATTTTAACTTAAACAAAATTTTATAAACTTACTCTATGCTTCAACAACAAATTTCGTTTAGAACTTAAACCCTAACGAAGGTTTGATCAAGAGATAAAGAATTTTATTTAAATTCTTAAGTTTGAAAACAAAAAAACAGAGATGTTTCCAGGCATGCACTCAGATATACATTCATATACATTCATAGCTCATTGCACTTATATATATACTTATAACACCATACATATATATCACAGAAACAACAGGCAACCATAATCATGCTTATATTTGAGAAATGTGATGTTACTCACCAGGTTCTAGAATGAAGCCAGAGTTTCCATTTTGAAATGCTTTTGATACTTTGAACTCTTAAGAACTGGAAAATGGTTTGCTTTTAAAACTTCAAAACTTTGAGTTGCTAATGCTTTTGTTTAAATGAATGATGCTTCAGTAGTTAATGTATTTTCTGGAAAGACTGAGTTTCCTTTTTTTCTTTCTTTTTGTAAACGAGAATGGAATGGGAAGATTGATAAATATGACACTGCTTACACAATTGTTTATTTTCTTTTGTACAACCAGGTCAGAGATTTTTCTCTTTAACAATATGGCTGAGATGATTTCGACCTTGCTAGAGATAATGGCATTTAATGCCTTGGTCCTTTTGTCTACAAACCCATACTTATCCCTATCTCAACTTC
Source organism: Allium fistulosum (assembly GCA_030737815.1). Lineage (NCBI taxonomy): Eukaryota > Viridiplantae > Streptophyta > Magnoliopsida > Asparagales > Amaryllidaceae > Allium > Allium fistulosum. The sequence continues at coordinate 787,338,684 of CM060902.1, read as the reverse complement.
GTATGTACTTAGGCTGGTATATACTTTTCTTTATACCATTTGTATACAAAGATATTCCATATTTTTACTTTATTTTGTTATGCCTGCAACCTGTATATCCAGTTCATTTCCTTGCCTAGCATAATTACTTACAGCCTTGCATCTATACATGTTTCCAGAACTATCAAAGTGTTTAATTTTACTTTGTCTATTTTTGCCTACAAACTACTTATAGGTCACATACAAGATACTTATCTTTCTTTTACTTAACTTTGTTTATTTGCCTCCATACTATCTTATGGCTACAACATATTTTTTTCTTGCCTTTGCTCTTATCTTTGAAATATAAATAAGTATATTTATAGTTTATTAACATATAGTTAGAATTTAGGTGATGTGTTTACTTTTATTCCTCTTTTACTTTTACACTTAAACTATAAAATACTTAGCCTATTATTATTTATATTTATGAATTTCATTTTAGAAAAAAAATGAAACAAAACTATGTATATATATATATATATATACAAATAGAAGCTTATACATATATATATAACAAGATATTTAATTTGAAAATAACACCTCTATTTTAAATCTATTTATATTTACATATATAACAATACATTAATAAATGTATTTTGAAAACAATAATTTGTCAAATTAAATTAATTTATAAAAGAGGCTATAACTTCCTATTATTGTTTAAATGAATAAATGTCTCATATTTATTATACCATATTTTAAAACAAACCTTTTTTATTTAATTCTTGAACTTAAGCTAGGATATATATTTAAATCAATTAACATTTACCTTAACTATTTTAAAACTATATATTCTATATTAAATCCTAATTTCCAAATTACCAAAAATATATTAGAATTTGAAAACAAGATTTATTTATTTATTAGATTCCAACTAAGCTCATCTATTTACAATATATATAAATTTATATACATTATAAATAGAAAATAATTTAGCTTTTTAAAAGATCAGTTATCAGTTAAATATTTATTTAAAAGAAGATTATTATATCAATTCTAAATTTATCAACAAGAATTTATCAAATCAATTTAATTTTAAATGCAGATTATTAAATTGATATTGTCCGAAATTCCGGGATGTCACATTCCTCCCCTCTTAAAAGAATTTCGTCCCCGAAATTTAAAACAAAGGTAATTTAATATCTTATTAAAGATTTTATTTTAAAACACAAGCATATATCAATCATATGCTAACAACCATAGCAACCAACACATCCAATCAAACAAACAGTCAAAACCAACTATCCAGACAAAATACTGGATAGAATTCTCTCGAGTTTTCCCGAGTATAAATACTGGGTTACTCGCTCTACAGAATCCAAACAATCAATAATACTAAGCTACAGAGCTACCACTCATCTAGATCTACACAACTAGACAGGATATCAGACTATAGACAAGTCTGACTCAACATCCAAAACTCTCTGAACTGCTGGCTCCACAACCTGAGATAGATCTTACACGTACTCCCTCAGAGATACGCGAAACACATCGAATTCCAGTTATCCAAACTGACCATCCAATCCAAAAGATCAAACACTTATCCTCACAAACACAGAAAAAAGAAAATCCAAGATATCTCGGAGCTGACTTCCCAGTCTTACTAAACTTAAAGCTCCTTCGGTCGGAGAAAGCTTATCCAAAATCAAATCTCCAACTTAAAAATCCAAATCCCTCCGTCTCTTATCCACAAAACTCTTCGGACGATCCTGGGCTGCCCACATCCCTACTGATCAGCTCAACTCTCGCTGATGCCTCAAAAACAACTCATCAAAATGATCTACTCACGATCAATCCAATAACACAACTCTACTCCTCAAACATCAGAAGACTGACTTACTTCTCCTATCCGAAAAGATAAAACAGATGCACCTCCAAACTGCTTCCGCTGCACAACTCTGATCCGGAGAAGATGAAAATGCTGATGATGCCCACGAGCACAAACTGGACCACACACCTCAGAATATGGTTCACAGATCCATAAAGAAAAAACTCAGAAATCCCGAAAGAACTCTGACTAACCAAGAGAACACTTCACTATCGCAAGTCACTTTTGCGATCAACCCAATCTAATATCCAAAGAAAACAGCCCAAACTTATCTAGCCAATCCATCGAAGAAAATGGATCCACTCTGCTGCTTCTGAACTTCTCTTCTAGAAAACTGCTGACAGATGACCTCCTTGCCTGCACACAGAACAAATCTGAACTGTGACGCTGCCACCGAAGCCAAAGACTTCCTAATCCAAACTCCTCGAGAAACTCGGGCCTCAAAGCCAACAAAACACCCAACGAACTCAGCTTCAACACCGATGCAGACACACTTCCTTAAACTTGTTCCAAAGAACATCTTCGGAGACATCCATAATCACTGTATCTCATCACACAGCTACTGATTCCTGAGGTATCAAGATACCATCACTAGCTTCTACTCACTAACAGATCCAAATTCTACTCAAAGATGGACTCCGAATCCTAACAGATATCCTTCAGAAATTGGTGAAATCCATACACCACACAAAGATTCACTCGAGACGGTATTAGATCTACAGTCTCGGCAGAAACACTTCCATCCTCATCAGACTCCAATCATTGGTAGTCGTGTTACACACACCACTACCCTATTCTACCTTTATAACTTATATTGGAAAACCCGAACAGGTAACCCAACAGATAGGTAGAAATATATAAATATATATATCAAAAATACAAGTACGCTCTCTCAAGATAGACACCACTCCAGAGCCTAGGTATTCACTCAACCTAACGCTCTGATACCACGTGCGACGACCCAACTTTCCACTACCGGAAAATCACGCCGTTTTTAAGAAAAGAAAGAGGTGAGAAAGTAGAAAAGAAAGAGAAGAAGAAACAACATCAGAATCTCAACAGCGGAACGAATAAAATATAATATATCACATAATATTACATAATATCATATACATCAGAGTACACAGATAATACATCATATACTAGACAGTTATAAACCTCTGTCTAGTTAATACAACTCACACATCACAGAGATACAACACAGTGGAAATACGGAAATAATATTAACACAGCGGAACCAATATATATCTATACGCTGAAGCCTCCTGCTCCATTGCTCCTCCAGAATTCGTCAAAGCTAACCTGAATCCCTTGGCTACCCGTAAAAATTTGGGTACCCGAGAGTTTATGAAAAACAGAGATAAACTTCGGGTCAGACATGGGTCTGGTATGAGTAACAGGTTAAAGTTGTTTAACTTTGAAAATCATTGGAAAACAAGGGTATCACGTAAGACTTCCCACACATAAACATGGAAAAGTTTTTCCCTTACGCTAACCAAAAATTTGATAGAAAATCCAGTGATATTATAATAGTGTCTAGGGTTTTCAAGTAAAATACAGAAATAGCTGAAATGCTTACATCTCACATTTCAACATAGTTGGGCACAATCAAAACGTACGGCACTTATTGGAGATTGGATTCCATACAATGGCAGGGCTACTGGGGTACCGCCCGTCACAGTACGTGGCCTAGATCACCGTACCGAGGAGTACGCCCGCTCCCCTGCAACACAAGGCCGGACCCATCCCTTACTGGACAGTTCCAAACAAGATAACCCCAACAGTTGTCGCGCGAAAATCAACTGCCCACACAATCGAATATAAAGGGACATCTAGACAGGAGTATATCTTGCTCTCAAGTGGGGGCTACCCACGAAGCCTTGCTGCACCTCCCCTGTTTTAGCCATTCCCGGTTGATGAGGCTTGAGGTCACGATTACCTTTACAGAACTCATCTCTTAGAATGCTCATCGCCCACCTGACGATGTTCTGAAAGCATTCGATCCATACAAGTTCGTTCCGGGTTCGAACGAAACCGAAGGCATTATCTCGTTACACTCGTATTGGAATCACCCTCAGAGTTAACGACAATAACCCTTGCATTCTGAACCACCATCTCGAATCTATAAGTACTATCTTTGTCAAACTCATTACGGAATCACCCACAGAGTTATACTGACGTATAGTTCTTATACCTCGAGTCTTCACTTGCTCCATTTGAATTTCACGACCTAACGTTATTTTGGATCGATGTGGTATTCGGGTCTCCAGACCTGGAATCCCGGTATACGGAAACCCGATCCCGGTCTCATCGAAATCCAAACGTGTCTTTTAAGGCCAAGTTGTTTTAAATTTAAAACAATTCATTTTAATTATCTATATACACACAGATAGATAGTTCACAATATCACAGATAGATAATCTACAACATCACAGATAGATAATCTACAATATCATCATAAATAGACAATCCATATCACTCAACATTATTTATCTCATATCTGAGTTTTCAAACCATTCAAGGAAATCAATATCATCCATCAATACATAAGCAATGATTCATACACATCATTTATAATTAATTTAAAATGAATTAAATTAATTACTTTATCTCTAATTAATTTAAAGTAAATTAAATTAATTACTTCATCCTATAAATCTTGCTTACTTAACCATTGATTAATTACAAATCAATTAATTAATCATTCTCTAGATTTCCATCTTAATTAATCATCCTGGATTAATTACCTTTTAATTACATTCAAGTAATTACTCTTTAATTAATTTCACAAATTAATTATCTAAAACCAAATACAGTAATTAACTTTAATTACTCTATTTATTAATTAACCATAATTAATTACATTTATCCTTAATTAATTACAATTAATTACTCAAGGTTTCTTATTATCGATTAATTAGTTTTAATGAATCAATTCTTAATTACATCATTAATTATATAAATTAATGATCCTTAATTACATTTTGATTTAATTATCCCATTTAAATTAATTACATTAAGTAATTAATCTTTACTAAACCACATTTATTAATCAGTCTTGATTAATCCCATTCAGTAATTAACTACTCTTAATTACTTCACTTAATAAATTAATTACTCCTTAATTAATTATCTCAATTAATCCCTTGATTAATTTTACAAAGTAATTTATTCCAAATTACTATCATACTAAATCTTCTTCAATTAATTACATACAGTAATTACCATTAATTACATCACTATGTAATTATACTTTATTAATTACATTAAGTAATTACTTATCAAATCATCCAATGATAAATTTAAATTAATTAAACTAAATTAATTAACTTAAACAAATCAAATTAAACTCAATTAATTACGATGAGTAATTAATTTCTTAATTACTTTTATTAAGTAATTTTACTTAATCAATTTTTACAAATGATTATCTTAAATTAATTATTTAATAATCTCAAGTTAATAATCCTCATTAACTATTAATAATTTTTAATTTCTTTCCTTAAGAAATTTATACTTAGATAAACCATTAGTAATTACAAATTAATTTATCTTTAATAACCCATTAATTAACCACTAATTATTAAATTAATTTAAGTTCTAACTGTAACTTAATTAACTTTTAATTACTTGATTAATTAACATTTAACCATTAATTTAAAATCTAATCTTATCAAATTAATGATCTTTAATTACAAATTAATTATTCCTAATTAATTAGTCTTAACTTTAAATTAATTAATTTAAACTCTTAATTACTTAATTAATCAACCATATCATTAATTAAATAAATTAATTAATTATCCTAACAATTTAATGAATCCAAATCATTAAATCCTAATTATCTTAAGGATAAAACCATTTCTTATTAATGATTAAGTTAGCATTAACAAAGAAATTAAACAATTTACTTTTTTTTTAAAAAAAAACTTCCTTTATTTCAAAACTGGAATGCAGATTAAACATTGATTTCAGATTAAACTTTAGATTTTAAAACCTACTTACATTTTAAATCTTCATTTTAAAATTCAACCCTTTTAACCATTTTAAAGTAGTTAAAAACAATTTAAATTTAAAAACTTTAAATTATTTTTAAACTAATATTCAAACTAACTTGAACCAGATTTAAAACTTAGATTTAAAAATTGTTTTTAAAACTTTGCTTTTCATTTAAACTTCAGTTTAAATTTTATTTTAAAAATTTAAAAACAGAACAGGTTTCCCCTTAAAAACCTGTAACCAAATTTAACCTGAGACAACCCTATTTTACTTCGGGCAAAAATCTAAAAGCCTCGAGTCGAACACTCGATTTACTCGAGAATTTCCCGAGAACAAAAACCCCTGGCCAAACCAACATCACCATACAACCAGTGCACCGTGCACGTACACGGTGACTTTGTTCGCCTCCGATCAACTCCATTGATCTTCCCACATCGGAAAACAACTCCACCTCCTACCCTGATTATCAAATCGCCACCCAAAGCTCGAAATCAAATTCGAGACTTCAAAACCAACCTGGAACAAAGGATCTGGAACCACCTCCCACCTGAAACGCCTTCGTCTTCGATCCTCCGACCACCGGAGTGCCTATACTTCCGGTCACGACTTCAACTACTACCCTGCTATCACCACGCCAAAACACACTACACTCGATCCATCATAGAGGACGAACGAGTCAAATCCCCTGGCCTCGACAAAATTAGGTTTACGAACGGAAAACCATCACCGCCGCTTCCACGATCATCTGACCACCGCCTCAATATTTTTCCCTAAATCTACGACCATCACCGCATCACTCCAGAAAGTCCTAGCCCTCCAGAACATCTGCATCACCAGAATTTCCCACAAGACCAAATTCTGTTCAACCCAGAACTGTGCCCGAATCCCATTACTAAAAATTGAGATTTTAGTTTTAAAAATCCTGGTTTGGTTTAAGAATTCGATTTATAACCCTGAATTCATAAACTAAGATGTTTGAAATTTCACTAACTCAAGCTCTCTTGTTCTCAGAGTTTTTCCAGAGCAGAATTAAATTTATTTTAACTTAAACAAAATTTTATAAACTTACTCTATGCTTCAACAACAAATTTCGTTTAGAACTTAAGCCCTAACGAAGGTTTGATCAAGAGATAAAGAATTTTATTTAAATTCTTAAGTTTGAAAACAAAAAAACAGAGATGTTTCCAGGCATGCACTCAGATATACATTCATATACATTCATAGCTCATTGCACTTATATATATACTTATAACACCATACATATATATCACAGAAACAACAGGCAACCATAATCATGCTTATATTTGAGAAATGTGATGTTACTCACCAGGTTCTAGAATGAAGCCAGAGTTTCCATTTTGAAATGCTTTTGATACTTTGAACTCTTAAGAACTGGAAAATGGTTTGCTTTTAAAACTTCAAAACTTTGAGTTGCTAATGCTTTTGTTTAAATGAATGATGCTTCAGTAGTTAATGTATTTTCTGGAAAGACTGAGTTTCCTTTTTTTCTTTCTTTTTGTAAACGAGAATGGAATGGGAAGATTGATAAATATGACACTGCTTACACAATTGTTTATTTTCTTTTGTACAACCAGGTCAGAGATTTTTCTCTTTAACAATATGGCTGAGATGATTTCGACCTTGCTAGAGATAATGGCATTTAATGCCTTGGTCCTTTTGTCTACAAACCCATACTTATCCCTATCTCAACTTCGTATGTACTTAGGCTGGTATATACTTTTCTTTATACCATTTGTATACAAAGATATTCCATATTTTTACTTTATTTTGTTATGCCTGCAACCTGTATATCCAGTTCATTTCCTTGCCTAGCATAATTACTTACAGCCTTGCATCTATACATGTTTCCAGAACTATCAAAGTGTTTAATTTTACTTTGTCTATTTTTGCCTACAAACTACTTATAGGTCACATACAAGATACTTATCTTTCTTTTACTTAACTTTGTTTATTTGCCTCCATACTATCTTATGGCTACAACATATTTTTTTCTTGCCTTTGCTCTTATCTTTGAAATATAAATAAGTATATTTATAGTTTATTAACATATAGTTAGAATTTAGGTGATGTGTTTACTTTTATTCCTCTTTTACTTTTACACTTAAACTATAAAATACTTAGCCTATTATTATTTATATTTATGAATTTCATTTTAGAAAAAAATGAAACAAAACTATGTATATATATATATACAAATAGAAGCTTATACATATATATATAACAAGATATTTAATTTGAAAATAACACCTCTAATTTAAATCTATTTATATTTACATATATAACAATACATTAATAAATGTATTTTGAAAACAATAATTTGTCAAATTAAATTAATTTATAAAAGAGGCTATAACTTCCTATTATTGTTTAAATGAATAAATGTCTCATATTTATTATACCATATTTTAAAACAAACCTTTTTTATTTAATTCTTGAACTTAAGCTAGGATATATATTTAAATCAATTAACATTTACCTTAACTATTTTAAAACTATATATTCTATATTAAATCCTAATTTCCAAATTACCAAAAATATATTAGAATTTGAAAACAAGATTTATTTATTTATTAGATTCCAACTAAGCTCATCTATTTACAATATATATAAATTTATATACATTATAAATAGAAAATAATTTAGCTTTTTAAAAGATCAGTTATCAGTTAAATATTTATTTAAAAGAAGATTATTATATCAATTCTAAATTTATCAACAAGAATTTATCAAATCAATTTAATTTTAAATGCAGATTATTAAATTGATATTGTCCGAAATTCCGGGATGTCACACAAACCATCAGTGACACCGCTTGTTTTGGCAACCTTTATAGGCGATGTAAATGGATTTTGGCCTTATGGCCTTATAGTTATAAACCATATTCTTTAACATATTTTGGAATTGAAGAGGGACGATGACCCTAGTGGTGATATTGACACCGAGCTTCATATATAAGCAAGTTTAATTAAGTTTTGGCTTTATCGCCAGTTGCTTTGAGAGGCGACGACCTCGGGTGCTTTCGAACTTCATCAATATTGTTTTATAAAAACATATATCATGGCATAAGTATTTTGAGCAAAGTAAAGGGCTATAATTTCTCCTTGTTTTATATATGATTTCAAAGGGTAAACCATTTACAAAGATTATGTTTTTAAGGAAATAAAAATGGTATTTAGCCTGGAATTTCACTAAAGAGATTATTGTTCTTATCACCTTTAGATAAATTATCATAGGATGAATTGACTTAGAGATTAGAAAACCATATGGGATTTGTGTAGGGTAGCGCTCTATACTTCAGTTGTTAGCCTCTAGCTATTATAAATCCAAAATTCCAGTGCTTAGAGCTTGTCATATGTAAGACTAAAAGTAGGTTTACGAACAGAAAGGAATACACCAAGATGAGATAGGTTATTGATGAACCACGCAAAATCATTAGGATTAGAGTGATCCTAGGAATAGTAAGTTTTGGACAGACCATTTAGTTGCCTCTAACAGTATGTTAGAGAATTTGATATATCTAGTAGGCCCAAGACAGCCATATGTTTATAGTTACCCTGGGAAAACTATGATGTTGGGACAAATAGTCCAGTGATCTAGACAGATTGGTCATGTTTACCCATGTTGCATGCATGCATATTACTTTTACAATGGTCTATTTTAACCATTGTGGTTGTAGGAGTTGTTTATCAAAAAGGTATATTTAAAAAGGGATACTAGTGAGGGGAAAACCCGTTCTGCACAACGGCGTGGTCTCAATAGATATCCATAAATTGAGATGGTATGATATTATTCACACCAGGCTTTTTGTCTGACTTGAAGTTTATGTTTTCCGCTTAAACTCTCTGATGCTCAAAATTTGATTTGAGTAGGTTGGGAGTAGGGGTTTACAGTTATTTAGACTGGACGAATAAAGCTTCTGGAGATGTGCAACGGGCAGATCTAGCTGTGTATGAGCTTTTATATATATATATATATATATATATGTATATATATATATACATATATATATATATATGTATATATATACACATATATATACATATATATATAGATATGTATATATATACACATATATATGTGTATGTATATATATGTATGTATGTATACACACACACACAAAATCCACTGTGTTGAAATTTCATTTTGTTGTAATGTAAGTAATGACAGATGTTATGACTGCTTAGTAGTAAACTCTGATCAACTAAGGGGGCATCTTCATATGTCCCTTTTGGAGTGTTTTGTAATAGTTATATGTTATATGAACTTGGGCAACGTTTGGGATGAGGTGATGAATATGAAATATTATCTTTGAAATGAAATGAGAAAGTTTGGTTGAAATTGTATTTAAGAAAACATACTCTTGTGCTTTGATGTTATTAACACATTTAACATCTTCTCATTTTGTCACCGAAGATTAATACTTTAGATGACCGCAGCATCTGTAGCAGTTAGTTTCGGACCTCAAAATGGAGGATGTTACAATTTTTTATTAGAGCGTAGGTTTATGTAAAACTAAAAGAATTTTTGAACTTAAAAAGTGTCTTGAAAAACATAATGTAAAAGAATTAGGGAATAAGATTGGGGAATGGGATAACGGTATAAAATGTACTTGTGTTTGTTATATATAAGAATATATATACCTTATCTCTATTCCCATCCCTCTCAGACCGTTCTTCCGTATCTTACTAAGATTTGAATGCAGATTTAGGGAAGCAAGATATGGAGGTAGGAAATAGAAGAGTGAATCTCAGTGGAGGAAGCACCACAACCAATGGAAATGTCGGGCCCAATACTAGGAGGAATCCGGTCGACAGACAAAATCTAATGTAGGTGATGGAACGTCGTAGGTGGATATGGGAGTTATGTATCAGTTCTTTGTCAACATGATCCATGTAGGAATTGCAGATGGATTTGTTGGTGGAATGTTGGGGGAGTAAATCCCAAAGTTCCAGTTGTCAACAATTATGCTGTTTTGAGTAGGGATTATGCCAGACTTGGAGGAAAGCCATTTATTGGAACCGAGGATGCTATCGAGGTGGAGAATTGGTTGCTCCATTGTGAAAGGATTTTCGCAGACTTAGGTCTGAATGATGAGCAAAAGAGGAGATGGGCATCCATGCAATTGCAAGGAGCTGTGTTGTACCGGTGGTACAATGTTACTGTTGGGGTGCTAGAGGAGAATTTGACTTGGGCGGAGTTCGGTCAGAGGTTCGAGGAGAGGTTTATGTCTGAAATTGGCAAGTCAACCTTATTAAGGAAGATTGCTGTGTTAGTACAAGGATACATTACTGTGTTAGTGTACGTAACAAGATTTGAGGAGCTATCCAAGTATAGGTATGCTATGGTGGATATTGTGATTAAGAGAAACGAGAAGTTCATTTGTGGATTAAGACTAGAGCTTGCTAAGGCAACCTTGCCGCATCTCAGGGATCCATGTGACATGGTAGAGGAGATGGCTTTGAGGAATGAAGAGATGCTTGCTTTATTTAGCGGTAACAAAGCAGTGGAGACTCGGAGTGGGCAGAGTTAGAAAAGAAAGTTCATTCAGAAAAAGGAAGCTTAAAAGGATGGAGCTGTTAAGAAAGGAAAGGTTGAAGTTGTGTGTTACAAGTGTGACAAGAAAGGGCACTTTGCAAACGAATATCATTCCAGTGATAGAAAAAAGGTAATATGGAGAAAGAACATCAAGCGCTTTAACTGTGACCAGATTAGACATTATAAGAATCAATGCAAGAAACCGGCCAAGGGTGAGAAAGGGAACGTGTTTGCTTTGGAACCATCTGCCTCGAGACACGCAGTAAAGGGGAAAGGAAAGGCTGTGATGAGAGGTACGCTTTTGATTCATGGTATACATGTTAGAGTATTGTTCGATACCGATGCATCACATTCTTTTATATCTCGTAGTTTGGTAGATAAGTTTAATCTATAACACTCATACCTATCTACTTCCTTAAGGGTTGCGAATCTAATAGGAAGGTATGCAACTCTAGGGATGAGATGTGACCAATTAGAGTTTGAATTGGTAGGTCAAATATTTGCCTACAGTTTGCATGTGTTTAATTTTGTACGCTTTAGGATTATTTTGGGTATGGACTGGTTAAGTAAATACGATGCTAGGATATTTTTCCAAGATTGAATTGAGTAGTCGAAGGATTCAGGTTAGCTTTGATGAATTCTGGAGGAGATTTGGAGCAGGTGGCTTCAACGTGTAGATATATTATGGTTCCGCTGTGTTAGTAATTGTGTCTGTATTGTATTGATGTACTTGAAATGTATGATAGACAGGTGTTTATAACTGTCTAATTTGAGATGTATAAGTTGTGTAACTCTGATGTATATGATACTATGTAATATCTTATGTGATATATTATATTTCATTCGTTCCGCTGTGAGTATCTATTGTTGTTGAGTTTCTTCTTTCTTATCTTTTCTTCTTCTATCCCTTTCTTTCTTAATTCATGATGCGTCTTTCTGGGCTTAGAAAGACAGGTAAAAATATACTAAGTAACTCTAATAGTAGCATTCAAATTATATACTCAGTAGATGACTCGAATTTTGATGTTTGTGCTTTATTAGGTGCAATGGAGGAAGAAGATGAGTTTTAGTCATTGGAGAGTTCGCTGATGTCTTTGAGCCAGCGGCAGGACTACTGCCGAAACAAGCTATTGATTTTCGAACAAATCTAGTACCTGGAGCTGAACCCGTTAGTAGACCGCTTAGCAGAATGATACCTACAAAGATGAAGGAGTTAAAAGTGCAGCTAGTGGACTTATAAGGAAAGAGTTTCGTTAAATCAAGAAGTTTGCCTTGGGGAGCGGCCACAGTATTCGTAAGGAAACCGGACGGGTCGTTAAAACTGTATATCGATTATCGTAAGTTGAATGAAGAGACAATAAAGAACCAATATCCCCTGCCGAGAATCGGTGATTTATTTGATCTGTTGAATGGAGCCAAAGTATTTTCTCAGTTGGATTTAGCGACAGGGTTCCATCAATTAAGGGTGGCGGAAAGTAGTATTCTTTTGATGACGTTTCGAACAAGATATGTTCGTACGAGTGCAGATTAAGTAATGCACCTGCTTTCTTCATACGAGTGCAGATAGATCACGAGTTTCATCTTAGAATAGTGCTTAAGATGCTAAGGCAGCATATTTTAAAAGCAAAGTTTTCGAAGTGTCCTTTTTGGAAGAAGGAGGTGAAGTTCCTTGGTCATGTAGTCTCATGAGAAGGGTTGTCAATAGATCTAGCTAAGATGGAAGTAGTTAATAATTGGAAGAGACCCGAGAGAGTGACCGAGATAAGGAGTTTTATTGGATCAACTGGCTATTACCGGCGATTCATCAAGGATTTCTCTCGTATAACAACACTGATGACTAAACTAACAAGGAAGGATGTAGATTATGTTTGAACCGATAAATGTGAGGAGGCATTCCAAAAGTTGAAATATTTATTGACTAATGTGCCCGTGTTAGTTATCCCAGATGAAAATCAAGATTTGGTTGTATATACCATGTGTTCGGAACCAGATTTGGAGCTGTGTTAATGCAAATGGTTAAAGCGATTGCCTATGCTTCTCGACAACTCAGACCGCATGAAATCAAATATCTGACTCACGACTTAGAATTGGTTGTTGTAATTTTTACTCTGAAAGGTTTGAAGACATTATCTTTTGGGAGAATGATTCGAGTTGTATATGGATCACAAGTCTTTAAGATATTTGTTCCTTTCAGAAAGAGTTAAATATGAGATAGTAGATGTGGTTAGAGTTTATGGCTTCTTATGATTCTGGAATTGAGTATATGCTAGGAAAAGGGAACAAGGTAGCATATGCGCTTAATAAAAATCATCAGAATGCAGTATTAGCAATGATAGTTGAATGGAAAGATATAAAGGCATTGGCCACATGTAATGTGCAATTAAGATCAATGGCTGGTTCCAGTCAGAGTACTACAATGTTATCTTGCTTGGAAGTTCGACCAGTATTGATTGAAAGGATTGCTTCCAAGCAAAGAGATGATCCATTGCTAGCTGAATGAATTAGAAGATTGGAAAGTGGAACTAAGATTGTTGAATTGAAAGACTTTTACCTTGATCAAAATGGATGGTTGAGAAAAAAGGGACGATTGTGTGTTCCATATGTTGGAAACCTAATGAAAGAATTCCATAGGGAGTGTCATCAATCAAAGTTTACTATTCATCATAGAGGAATTAAGATATCAGGATACGAAAAGGAGTTTCTTATGGGTAAAGCAATGCTTGAATTGTCAGCAAGTTAAAGTCGAGCATCAGAAGCCAAGTGGACTGCTTAAGACTTTGGATATACTAGTATAGAAATGGGATAATATATCTATGAATTTCACAGACGGGTTGTCATGGTCGAATAGAGGAAATGAAGGTATTTGAATTATAGTGGATAGACCGACTAAAAGTGCACACTTTATACCATTAAGTCGACAAGACGGCACATGTTTTAGCTAACCTATTTATGAAGAATATAGTAAGACTGCATGAGATTCCTAGTAGTATAGTCAATGACAGAGATTCTTTATTTACTAACGAATTCCAGAAGTGCCTACAAGTGGCTTTTGGTACCAACCTCAAGATGAGCACCGCTCACCATCCATAGACCTATCAGCAAATGGAAAGAGTTAACAAAGTCTTGCAGGATTTGTTAAGAGCTTGTGTGCTTGATTGTGGAGGATCGTAGGAAGACCATCTACACTTAGTCGAATTTTCCTATAACAATAGTTATCAGACTAGTATAGGGATGGCACCTTTTGAATCTTTGTATGGAAAGTCGTGTGAATCACTTGTATGTTGATTAGAGACTGACGATAGATTAGTTCTCAATCAGGATATGGTAAGAGAAGCCGCAGAAAAGATTGAGTTGATTCGAGCTAGAATGAAGTAAGCTTAGTCTAGATAGAAAAGTTATTCAGATAAGAGATAGAAGGACTTAGAATTCTCAGTTGGAGATCAGGTTTTCTCTAAGTATCGCCAAAGAAGGGAGTAGTAAGATTTGGGAAATCGAGAAAATTAGCACCAAGATTTATTGGACCATTTTCGATTATACAAAAGGATCGGGAAACTCGCTTATAGGATAGAGTTACTGAGCAGTTTGGCAGGAGTCCACAATAACTTTCATATTTCTCATCCTAGAAAGTGTGTTCGAGATCCAGAGACTACTATCACTTTGACTACATTGGAAGACTTAGTGGTGGAATTGGACATAACAATTAATAGACAACCAATCCGAGTTGTGGCTAGGGATGAGAAAAAGCTAAGGAACAAGACAGTAAGATTAGTAAAGGTCTAATGGAGTGACGACAAGAAAGACTGTACTTGAGAGATAGAAGACAGGATTAAAGACACTTATCCTGACTTGTTTAATGATATGTTTTATATTTACGGTTGTGATTGTTGTTGTGTACCGTATCGTGATTTCGAGGATGAAATTCTTTAAGTATGGGAGTCTATAACATCCCTAATTTTGATTAACACTATTTAGGATATTTAATTAAATAAATAAAATAAAATAATATAAAATGATAAGCAGATTGAGATCTAATAATTAATACGGGTCGTGCCTAATGAATGAATTAATAAGATATGATTAACTCTAATAAGAGGGAGGAAAATAGGCTAAGGGAAAAATAGAAAAAGTTGCATTCCATAACCATATACCCGTATTTTTTCCTTCTCCTTCATTTCATTTACATCCACCAAATATCTTAAACTATACTAAGGCTGACCATTACAAGAGAGAAAGAAAGAAGAAAAGCTTAAGAAATAGAGAGTAAAGCTTAGGGGAATCAATCAACACTCAAATCTCATTCTTTTTCATCAAATCAAGGTAAATAATAGTTATGCATCTCAAGTTTTATCTACTACTTTCAGTTTTAAGTATGAACTCAAATATTTTTGTTGTATTATGCCATATTATAATAATATGGATGATTATATGCTTAAATGATGAATTATAGGATTTATTATGAAATTGTTTAATAGATTATAAGTGTGAAAACCTAGTTTTTGATACCCAAATGATTTGAGATTTTGATATGATGTTTAAAACATTATTTTTGAAGTGGGTTTTTAGTTTCATAATTTTCCAAACAAGTACGAATTTATTATGAATTTTTAAGTGGAGAAAATGAGATTATTTCAGGTTTTAATTATAAAAAATAATTAAATATAGTTTTTAGCCCCGAAATTTTTATATGTTAAAGAATATGAAATCAGATTTATTGTGAGTTTTAGGAATTTCCCAAGTTTTTATGATTTAATATGAATTATCTGAGCTAGAAAAGCTTAATTATTATATTAAAATATTAATATAAGATGTATGGTTTGCAAATTATTTTGGAAATGATAAATCTGCTCTATAGTAGTTTTATGAAAAATATTTTGATAAAGAAAATTGTTAACCAATGAAATCTTGATGAACAATAAAGGTTGGTGAAAAAGGACTTACTTTTAATAGCAAATTAACCGCTTTCATATTAATTACGAAAATGCCATGTCGACAATGTTGACGTCGCCATTCATCTTCACTGCTACTATGCTCTTGGCGTCAACTAGTAGCGATGCACATGATAACAACTACGGTTGGTATGAAGTGAATCGACTATGGATGAATAAGCTCGAGGTTGGCACTCTTACCATCGACCGACATTGCCGTGTGCTTTATATTAACCTTAATGATGCCGTATGACTTTAGTGCCGCATTTTATATAAAATGGCTTGATGCTGCTTGTTTCAATAAAGTCGTTGACTCCATAAGGCATCTACGTCACTTGTTTTGATATTGCATCTTTTCTATAACGACGACGACCCTATTGCTTTTGAAGTGATCTATAACGGTGACAATGACGCCCCACTTCTCTTTAAGGCATTGGTGTCGCCAATCATCAAAGCTGTCATTCCCATGACCCTAAGTTTTTAAGTTTTGATTCTATGCAAACCATCAGTGACGCCGCTTGTGTCGGCAACCTTTATAGGCGATGTAAATGGGTTTTGGTCTGATGGCCTTATAGTTATAAACCAAATTCTTTAACATATTTTGGAATTGAAGAGGGACGATGACCCTAGTGGCTATATTGACACCGAACTTCATCTATAAGCAAGTTTTATTAAGTTTTGGCTTTATTGCCAATTACTTTGAGAGGCGACGACCTCAGGTGCTTTCAAACTTCATCGATATTGTTTTATTAAAACATATATCGTTGCATAAGTATTTTGAGCAAAATAAAGGGCGATAATTTCTCCTTGTTTTATATATGATTTTAAAGGGTAAATAATTTACAAAGATTGTGTTTTTAAGGAAACAAAAAGGGCATTCAGCATGGAATTTTACTAAAGAGATTATTGTTCTTATCACCTTTAGATAAATTATGATATGATGAATTGACTTAGAGAATAGAAAACCAGATGAGACCGTGTAGGGTAGCGCCCTATAGTTCAGCTGTTAGCATCTAGCTGATATAAGTCCAAAATTCCAGTGTGAAGGGCTTTGCGCATAAGACTAAAAGTAGGTTTTACGCATAGAAATGAATACACAAAGATGAGATAGGTTATTGGTGAGCCTGCAAAACCATTTGGATCGGAGTGACCCTAGGAATAGTAAGTTTTGGACAGACCGTCCAGTTGCCCTCTAACAACTTGTTAGAAAATTTGATATATCTGGTAGGTCCGAGTCAGCCATAGGTCTATAGTTTCCTTAAGAAAACGATGATGTTGAGACAGATAGTCCACTGATTTAGATAGATTGGTCATGTTTACCCACGTTGCATGCATTATTGTTACCATTGTGGTTGCAGAAGCTGTTCTGCAAAAAAGATATATTTAAAAAAGGGATACTAGTGAGGAGAAAACCTGTTACGCTCAACGGTGTGGTCTCACTAAATATCCATAAATCGAGATGGCATATTATTTTTTACACCAGGCTTTTTGTCTTACTCGAAGTTTATGTTTTCCCATAAAACTCCCGGGTGCTCAAAATTTGGTTTGGGTTGGTCGGGAGCAAGGGTTTACAGGTTATTTAGATTGGATGAATAAAGCTTTCGGAGACGTGCAGGAGGTAGATCTAGCTATGTAGGAGTTTATATATATATATATAATCCGCTGTGTTGAAATGTCATTTTGTTGTAATGTATGTAATGGAAGATGTTATGACTGCTTAGTAATAAACTTTGATCAACCAAGGGGGCATCTTCATATGTCGCTCTTGGAATATTTTGTAATAATTATATGTTATTTGAACCTGAGTAACATTTGAAATTATGTAATGAATATGAAATATTATCTTTGATATGAAATGAGAAAGTTTGGTTGAAATTGTATTTAAGAAAATTTCATACTCTTGTGCTTTGATAGTATTGATACATTTAACATATCTGCATTTTATCATCGATGATTAATACTATAGATGACCGCAACATCTGAAGCGGTTAGTTTCAGACCTCAAAACGAGGGATGCTACAACCGTGGATCTCAAGAGAATTTACGAGCGCAATGCATCCCCCAAGAAGATAATATACTTCCACTATCTTCCCAAAGAGCACATGATCAAACAGAAGGTTACACAGCCTGCAACCGATACATGTGCATGTTTGGAGTTATTCCTCTATTTAATCATTTCCTTTGACAGATGCTTCAACTCATGAAGCTTGCCCATGCTCAACTTCACCCAAACAGATACGCCACTCTCTTCGATGAATTTGATTTTAAGGCCCTCGTCAAGGGTCGGGTAGCACGAGCCTAGGCTTCAGCTGTAACATCCCGGAAAAATATAAATAACTTATATTCAAATATATGGATTATTTAAATATTCGAATTGTGAATTAAAATATTAATTAAATGAATTTAATAGCCTTATTTAACTCCTTTTTATTAATAATAAAAATAATGAACTCATTTTGTAAATTTATTTGTAATAATAAATAGTTTAAATAAATAACTAAAAAATAAATTATCAATAAAATGACTTGATTTTTATTGACGTATTTTTAAATGAATTTATATGATTTTTTCCTTGATTACCAATTTGGAAAATATTTAAATTTTCATTTGACGTTAATTTCAGCAAACGATGGTATTTTTGAAATTTCAAAGAATAAGATAACTAGTGTATTTTATTGTGTTTTAGCATTGTATCGCGTTATTATGCGCGATCGTATCTTTGTTTCTGTCATTCGTGGTTATACACGAATGAAATGTTATATAGCAAGATACCAAAAATTTCAAAATAAACTAACCTCTACACTTAGATTATTCAATACTCTTGACTTTTCTCTTCATCTTTCTCTTTTCGTCTTATCATTTCTTGTAAACAAAAAGAAAGCAAGCCTCCTCTTTTAAATGCAAAATCAAATGAATTACTCAACGAAAAATTACAAAACTAGTTTCTTTGAACTCGTATGGTCGAAGGCTTCTAATCCATATAAGTTTTGGCACGTGCGGTTGCGATTGGCATTAATCGACCTTGAAGGGCCGATGCTAGGGTTTGATTTTGCCGGTGACCTGAGATGAATTAGGTGAGGATGAGTATGGCGTTGTGCTTATCGTGCGAAGAGAATTTGACGGTGAAGTTTTGGGATGGTGCGATGCTAAGGGTTGAAATGCGACAATTGCTTGGACGCGCGTAAGTACTCCAAGTTTCGATCCATATGGTGCAATCGAGTTTGAAGTCATAGGGTCAGAGAGGAAGCTCTCACATATTGGAGTTCCTAGAAGCCAATGACATGCGATTTCATCGACTGTAGAGCGAGCAATCGAAGAGAAGGTCATGTTTTGGGTTAGGTGGGCATATTCGTGCATGACCTAGAAATCAATTTGGAGGGAAGAGGAATTTAAAACTAATGAGGTAATTAGTTAAGTAATTAAGTTGAATTAATTAATTACTTAATCTCAATTTCTTATAACATTAATATCTCACTCATACGAGGTCGGATTTAGATGCGGTCTTTTGCGTTGGAGTTGTATCAATGTTATCTATGCATTGGAGTTAGATTCGTTGAATTTGGAGCTAGTAGAATTCAGATCAAATCAGAATGTGGAAGTGTCAACTTGAATTTTGGTAAGTTTACTCACCTCTAAATAAACTATATGATACCTGTGTTGATATAGATTATTTTTGAATGCTTGGATGTTAGTTTATATATCATAGTTTGATTGTTTGTTTGAATTTGATTCTTGCTTGGAAGCGGATGACATTAATAACCATTATGTTGCAGGAAACAAAAGCAAGAGAAAGTCGAAGTGTATACGTAGTGAATAGGTTGCTAAGAAACACTTCAAATTACACATACATATGTGTGATTTACATGCGACTTTTATAGAGAGACCCTAAGGGGCTTCTCATCAATATTGATTTACTTATATTCTTATGTCGTTTATATTGATGTTTGGTTGAAATATGTGTGAAAATTTGTTTGATTTGTGCAAATGTCCTTATAGTAATTATCGTTATACTGACATTTATGAAATATCATCGCCTTAAACCTGCATGTGTGTTCAACTTGTGTTTGTATTTGTACAAAATAAATGTTTGGCCATGTTTTTGCACTTTGAAAGTTGTTTAAATTATATTTTCAAGTATTTTTGAGAATTTTGAAATAAAGGGTAAGTGTTGTTTAAAATTTAAAAAGGAGTTATAAATTTGATTGGTTATCTCTCGGGATATTTAACGCTGTTTAAAATTTATAAAAAGATTATAAATTTGATTTATTTTCCTTCGGATAATTAACGTTGTTTTAAAATTTATAAAAAGATTATAAATTTGATTATTTTCCTTTGGGATAATTAATGTTGTTTTAAATTTATAAAAGGAGTTATAAATTTGGTTAATTATCTTTCAGGATAATTAATATTGTTTAAAATTTATAAAAATATTATAAATTTGATTTATTTTCCTTCAAGATAATTAATGTTGTTTAAAATTTATAAAAAGCTTAGAAATTTGATTTATTTTCCTTTGGGATAATTAATGTTGTTTTAAATTTATAAAAAGATTACAAATCTGATTTATTTTCCTTCGGGATAATTAATGTTGTTTTAAATTTATAAAAGAGTTATATCGATTATCTTTTGGGATGATTAACATTGTTTTAAATTTATAAAAGCATTTTAAATTGATTTATTATCTTCCGTGATAATAAATTTATTTTAAAAGTTATAAATCATAGTTTACAAATAAGAAAACTTTTTAAAAGGAACGTTTCATAATAAAGCTAAGTGTAAATAGTTTTGGGTTTATAGGAAACGATGTTTTAACGACGCTTGCTTTTTACCCTTCTTTATAATACACCTAGAAACATAATCAGCTCTTTAAAAGAATATTTTAAAGAGCGTTTCTAAAGTGTTTTACAAATATTTGCGATGTGACAGTCAAGCACAAGTGCGAGTCAAAAGTTTTAAAAGTTCGATTCGTTTATTGAAAATATTTAGTCTTACACTTAGCACTAAATGTTGAAGGAACTCTTGCTGTTCTTAAAGTTAAAAATGTTATCGTGATAAAGTAGAAAGCAACACTGCCCTAACTTGTTTGCTTCGTTGTTTTCTCCACGGTAGTGCTAGTTCGAGATCAACGAGTTGTGATAAGTGTATGAGGTTTAGTTTCCATATACGGTTGTTTTGTCATTCCTGATATTTGATTTATTGACTATAGATTCTGCTATCTTCTTTGTGTCCGTCTATCCAATATGATTTGTTGCTCATTTGAGCATTGATATCCGTTGACGGAAATGACTAAAACCAAAAAGTGAATGGACGTCAAGCTATATGCAGTTGCTCCCATTAGGGTATCTTCACATCTATCCTAGATTAGATTCTGTTCTATGCATGCGAAGATGTGAAATACTCAGATTCTCAGTAAGGTTGGCGTGGTCCGGCTTGTACATTTTCCGAGAGAGTCATAAAGTAAATGACGCTCTCAAGTATATTGTCTAGAGGTATACTTTCGATAAGGGGGTGCATTCTCCTAGTCATTGTTGGAAAATTTTCCCTTTCCTGATTTGATTCAAATCTTTGAATAGTTTTCTTAATTGCATCGACAAGTGCTTGGAGCTCTTTTCGATGTTTAATTATTTATGTCCATTCTTTCAAATGTGATTTTGTTCTAACTTATTTCCATTCTTTCATCTATGGATATTGTTCCTGTGAGGTAAAACCCGTTCTGTGTTTAGTGGCATGGTCTTATAGAATTATAATATGTTCACCATATTTCTTGAGTTTTCTCACGCTGATTTTCTAAACTAAACCGGGTGTTATTTTATTATAATGCTCGAGTCAGATCCATATTTTTCTAGGTTATCATTGGTGGGACATGAAGCTCATGGGTAGAGCTGGTTGTTCACCTGCCGTAGTATTCTTATTTTCCACTGTATTATTATATATACCCGTCTGTAATTGTAAGGTCAGGAAGTTATAACTGTCCAAACCGATGAGGTTTGTTTTTAACTCTGATATACCATGTATTTTAGAGTGACAACTTTTACTGCCTTTGTTATATTATATGTTATCGTTCCGCTTTGAGACTCTATTTTCCATGTTCTTTTTTTCTTTTTACCCTAACAATCTACCTTTTCGGCACTTGGATGCTCGATACTTAAATATCGTGGATGTATTAAGTGCCGACTTTTGAGGGTCAAAATGGCGGGTTGTTACATCTGGTATCGGAGCTGAAGGTTCAGAGAGAAACTTGACTTTGTTGAAGTAAACTAATTTGAGATAGGGTAAGTGACACCTTAGAATGAGTTGTGAGTATTATATATACGAGACCGTAGTTATTATCGCTATAAAAACGTATCGTGTTGATTAGTCTGTTAAGTTTGAATTTTGAATTCTGGTCGAGACGTGGAACGCTACGGTGTTGATAGGGATTTCAAAACACTTGAACAAGGCAAACAGATAAAATGTTGAAATTATAAATTTTGGTAAATGAAATATTTTACTTATGATTATATATTTTTATATAAAAGAATAATTTTCAAAATTATTCTTTTATTTATGTTGTGTTCATTTATTAATGATAATATTTCTTTACTATCATCGTTGTTGAATTTTTCATGCTCGGATAGTTTAGGAGTATCGACTATTGTTTGTTGATTGTTAATTTATGCTCGACCGGTTCATAAGCATTTATTGTTTTGATAATTAAGAGTGCATTAAACGAACCTCTTGTGAATTAAGTTTCATAGTTTGACTATAAGATGTTCAGTGAAAATGTTAAGTTAAAAGTAATCTTTTAATAAAGTTGTTTAATATAATTTAAATGGGAAGTTAAGACATTTAGAGGATAATTATTTGTGAAAAGTTTTTTATAATAAAGGGAAGTTATTAAAATATAATACGATTTTAAAATTACATTTTGTATGAGTATGGTATATGAAATGATTTATATGATTTAAAAAGGGTTTTTGTGAATTTAAATCCCGGTATTGCTTGAAATGATTTCAAAAAGATTATTGAGAAAATTAATAATGGTATTACTTGACAGTATTCAAAAGTATAAATATTTCAAAGAGAATTTTTAATAAATATACACTTCCTTTGGATAGTTCGATGGAAAACATCTCGATTAGTTTTGTGGTAATCTGAATAATCTTCTAAATGACGATCAAATGTGCTTAGGCAAACGTTGTAGTGCACTTAGTAAATTATTCTCTTTATCATTGTGCGATCGAAATGGGTTTGAAGCTGAACGAACCCAAAGCGATTATTGGTGAATAAATTGTTAAAGTTATTTTATATATAGAAATATATGTTGTATGATTTCGTAAAGGGTTTTGAAATAAAAACCGGGTATTTAGTTCTTAAGTTTCCTTAAAGGAAATTGATTTAAAATAAAAGGTATTTTGATAAATGAAATTTTTAACTCTTGGATAGAAAAGAGATAATTTAACTCGAGTTTTTAAATGGGTTAAATTGGATAGAAAGGTTTTAATAAGCGTTGTTTTATTAAAACTGTAGTTTTTGTTAATCATTCAAGTTGTGTAAACTATTTGATGCTGTTGGGCTAACCCGTAAACATCTTTCCTTAGAACACTATAAGGTAAAGAGATCGCAAGGTTGACTTAGTTTTAAAGATCCATATTTTGTTTGGGCCTTCATTTGAATTTTGAAAACTAAAATGAAAATTTGATATTTTGTATATATATACTCTTAGGATGTAGAATAGTATTATGAAAATAAATAAGGGTGGAGTAAGTTTTAATTTAATGTTTTATAAAGATGCATCTTTATAAAAAATTTATAAACTTAAGTGAAAATATGAAGCAATTCATAAATAATTTTAGTATCGAATGAAATACTATAAATTAAAATGAAAGTGATTTAGTAAAGATTGGTGTAGTTAAGAAACCAATTAGATTAAGTACGTAAGTTGTACGTAGATCATTTTATTTGCATGGTTCTTGATCTAGGATTCGAGTACATAACTTCGGGGTGATTCACACCAATCCAAAAAAGGGTTTCTCACTTGATTCTTGTCAACGAACACTTGATTCAGATTCTCGATATGATACTGAAGTTTTCTATCATAATATATGGCTACATAAGGAGAACGAAGGTTTCTAATCAAGGAATCTAATCGGAGTCCGCACTAGGGAGGTCGAGTGAGCGATACTAGTTCGAAAGTAAAGTTTATGTATTCAAGCAAGTGGTCAAATCAGATATTGCATACGGATGATTTATGTACATCATATGAGCTTAAGTATATTTGTATGCTTTGTTGTGTGGCTTAGTAAAGTTTGGGGAGTGACTTTCAATTTTATTTGAGGGAGCTTAGATAATGTAACAACCCGGGATTTTGCAATTATTTTATTATCGTCATTAGATGATTAATGTTGTTGTTAATTGCTAATTAGAGTTTTTTTTATCAAAATGAAATCCTTTAAAAATTTATTTGTTGTTACGTGGGCTTCGAAACTTAGTTTTGGGCCATATCTTCATTGTAGTTTTGCCGAGATTTTATCCTGGGCAAAACCCATTCTCCTTTGTTCGTTCAAAAGCCTGATCCCCTTATTATTTTCTTCGGCCCGATTATCTCTGAGATAATGGCGACGCTAAAAAAACTAGGGTTTCGGCTATTTGGTTCTCTGGCGATTTAGCCCCTCAATTCTCTGATGATCTTGAAGCTGTGATCGAGGCCTCGTTGTCCGATGCTTCTTTACCTTGAATCTTGATTTAGGGTTTTTACCCTGTTCGTTCCACTGGCAAATTTGAAGTTTTAGCTTTGTCGATCTTTGTAGCTCTGGCCTATGGTTTTCTTTGTGGTGACTCTGGAATTCTGGAATTGTTGTTGCCTTTGGCGATTCTTATTCGAAACTACGACTTCGTTCAGTCGAAATTATTATTTGGTGCTTGCGACTCCTTCTCTCGAGTTCGTCTCCGCTTCGAACAAGGTGAGTAAAATCTCACATCTAATTCAACTTTCAAATGATTTCTGTCTTGTTAAAAATATTGTTTCGGCTGTCGATTTTGTTTAATATTGGGTGATGTTGATTTCTTTCATGACTTCGATTTCTGTTGACTCTCGGGCCTTAAGCTTGATATTGGACTTGAACCGCTGGTTTTGATCATGATTTGTTCATGCCTGTAGCATATTTGACTTATTTATATATGTTCCCTGGTTTTGCCTTTTTCAACAATAACAGATACACTCTTGATTTTCATATGTTCAACTGAAATTGTTTTCACTGTTATGTTATTTCCTTTCTTCCATGATTTCAGCTAGAGCCTAATTATTGTTTTGGTGAATTTCTTGTTGGCATTTGTATTGAATTCGATTTCTCTGTGAATCATTTCTCCTGCATTCTTCTCTGTTGCACTTCCTTACTGTCACTTCCTCGATTTGCATGTTGTTTGTGGTCAGTTGCATCGAGTTGGTCTTGTCTGCACTCACTACTGTCTTGCAATTTGCATTCCATTCTATTTCATTGGACTTGGTGATTGCTCTCATTTGTAGTCTACATCTCATATGCTTTTGTAGCCTGATCTTTGTTGAGCATGTGTTTACTGTTGAGTCTTTGGTGGTTTTTCCACTTTGAATTTGCTAACAGACTGTCTTGAGTCTGATGAACTTTGCTGAACTTGAAGTTCTCCCTGTTGTGTCTTTCATAATCCAGTGTACTTGCAATGGTCTCTTCATTTTAGTTGGTCTGTGAGTTTGAATTAGTTGTCTACATTATGATATCCTGGCTCTGGTCCTTTGCATTTGTGAAATTGTTTCATATCTAGTTTCATTGTAAACCTGGGCTCTTTGATCATATCTGGTTTATGTTTCATATATGTATTGTTGCAGTGGTTGGAATTTTTGCAGTAATTATATTTGCTATAGCCTTTGATGATTCATTGGTGCATTGGGTTGCTCTGTAGCCTGCTTTGACATTTGTATTAAGTTTGTCATGTAGTTTCTTCTTGGCTTTGACATTGCTGAGTCTTTACCTTTGATGTTATTTTGTGGTTACCTTAGTTCATGGTCATCTGAACTGTTGCCACTGTCTTCTTTGTATTTGCAACTGTAGTTTCATTATGGTGGTTGCTTTGTAATTGTTTTGTGCATTTTGACCAGGGCGTGCTATCCAGTTGAGCTTGACACTTGAGTTGTCGTTGTTTGACTGTTTAGTTTCCTGGTTATTCGCTTGTTTCAACTGCAGTTTTATTATGCAGTTGTTTCTGCTTTCTTTTGTGTAGTTTTGCCTTTGTGATTATTGTGGTGGCTGTAGTTTTGTTGCAGTTTTCCCCTCGTATTCATTTGTGACTGCAGTTTAGTTTTATATGCAGTTTTGCCCTTGTTGGCTTGCATTGTATTAATGCATTTGGGTCTGTTTTCAAATTCACTTGAGTTGAACCCGATTTCGGGGTTTGACCTTGCGATCATTGTGACTTTCACTGAGCTTTCGCGTATCTCCTGCGATAGTGGCGAGGTAGTACACGCGTGCGTGTACTGCAGCCCTATCAGTTTTGACAGTTTTAAATTGATGTTTCGATTTGTTGAATTGTTTCGTTGGTTAATTTCAATGTTTTGGAGTTGTATTTTGATTTGGATTGTTGATTTGTCGTTTAACACTTTTTAGTGTTATATCTACCGTTATCCAATTCTCGTATCGAGAGATTGGATATACGAGATTTCTGTGACTGTCGTCTATTTGATATTTGATTATTATTGCTTCTGTGCATTAATAACTGAGTTTGAATTAGACTGACCCGTGTATTATTTTCTTTTGAATTTAATACTCGGGTCAGACCCGAGTTATTTCAGGTTGTAGATTTCCTACTTTGAGTTGCTGTTGAGCTATGAAGACTTTTTATATCATTTGAAGTGGTCTTCGTCTTGTGAAGTAGTCAGTGTGTCTGTTTTAAGATGATATGTATTCATGTATATTAGTCGATAATGTACTTGTATATATAACTTCTTGAGTCGACAGTTGTAGTTGTATCATATGTATTGTGTCAACGGTATTGTAACTGACATCAGTTATATATATGAGACTTTTTGTTTAATCCGTGTTCCGCATTTATATTATCTGTGTTAGTATTATATTCATTGTCCTAAACTATTATGAACCGTCGTAGTTCGTTTTGTACTAGAATTGGGTATGTCAATGGGAGTAAATAAATAAGAGACGAAAAATAAAAAGTATATACCACTCCTATCGAGGTAACCAATATTAGTGTAAGGCTAACTACGGATGGCCGCTCCTATCCAGCCTTATTCTTCGTAGTAATAGACAGTATTTCTTTTAATACTCTTTGTTATTATGAGCATAGAGGTGGGGCGTTACAGATAATCTTTTAGGTAATAAACAAAGGTTGATGAGCGTAATGGTACACTTAGGAAATTATCTATATCCTTAGACGATCGAAAAAGTTGTGAACCTAAGAAAAATTCTGAACCTTAATTGTTAGTCATTTAACATTTTAAATAATGTTAACTGTTAGTTTATTCCTTTGTGGAATTTGGTTTGATTTGATTAATAGTGCGATTTTATATACTATTGTTCATAAAATATGATTATATAAGCAAAGGGTTTTAAAATTTGTTGTTTGTAAGGACTTAAATCTCAGTGCTTTTGAAAAAGTGATGTCGAAAGAATTTGTGAAAGAAATGATAATAATATTATTTTAGAAACTTTAATGAAGTATTATCCTTTCAGGATATTTGAAAAGAGTTTTTGTGAAGTGGTTTTTTAAATATTTTTGGTTATGAATAAAGTTGGGCGATTGGGAGTTCTCCGATTTGAAAGGCTCGCAAGATATTTTTTTTACTCTAGTTATTGTTTTAGGAGGAACCGGAATATCACTGGATGCTCCATGTTTTGGTAGGAGGAGCCCCCTCCTTGTCATGATTAATTTTGATTTTGATATATTTATCTTTGGAGGAATTTGAAAATATATTTTGTATATAAACACCTGGGCATTTAGTTCTAAATTTATCTTTTGAAAAGATTGGATGCTCGGTATTTATTACAGAGTATTCTTTATACTTTTTTGCATATGGTTGTTATATTACTTTTAGTTGTATGCGCCTTTACGTCGCACTAGAGTTGCATGTAGATATGTATCATGCCAGTTTTTGATATGTGGAGTTGCATCATTATTATTAGTTGCATCATATTGCCTTGTTTCATATGATTGTTATATTGTTTATGTTGCTAGTGTATTTCTCTTTGGTCAACATGATTCTCTTTTGAATTATGTAAGTACAAGATAGGTATAGGGAAGTACGAGATTACTATTTGATTTCTTGTGCACCTACACTCGCATTGAGATAGTAAGTTGCTTGCCAAAAATCAACCGTAAAAGAGGTACGTAATAGATTTAGAGGTTGGTGATTGATTAACGATTTTATGCCCCATAGATGGGAAGCCACTTGGCTTTTGTTTTCTTTGTTGATTTGGGCCAGTTCTAGTGAGTTGTAGATTTTCCGGATCTAACCGCGCAAAGGAGGTGCTATCGAATTTTTATGTACTATAAGGAAGTTTGAAAATCTAAGGGTGAGAGGACATTTTCTTCCTTTGGGAATTTCAAGGACGAATTTTTTTTAAGGTGGAGAATAACATCCCAGAAATATATAAATAACTTATATTCAAATATAAGGGTTATTTAAATATTTGAATTGCGAATCAAAATATTAATCAAATGGATTTAGTAGCCTTATTTAACTTCTTTTAATTAATAAATAAAAATTGTGACCTCATTTTTTAAATTTATTTGTAATAATAAATAGTTTGAATAAATAACCAGAAAATCAATTGTCAATAAAATGGCTTGATTTTTATTAACGTATTTTTAAATGAATTTATAGGATTTTCCATAATTTTTAATTTGGAAAATGTTTAAATTTTCATTTGACGTTTATTTAAGCAAATGATAGTATTTTGGAAATTTCACTAAATAAGATAACCAGTGTATTTTATTGTTGTTTTCAGATCGTATCGCATTGTTGTGCGCGATTGTATTTTTGTTTATGTCGTTCGCGGTTCATACACGAACGAAATGTTATGTAGCGAGATGCCGAAAATTTCAAAATAAACTAACCTCTGCACTTCGATTATTCAACGCTCTTGACTTTTCTCTTCCTCTTTCTCTTTTCATTTTATCATTTCTTGTAAACAAAAAGAAAGCAAGCCTCCTTTTTTAAATTGAAAAGCAAACGAATTACTCGATGAAAAATTACAAAACTAGTTCCGTTGAACTCGTATGGTCAAAGGATTCTAATTTTATAACTTTTGGCATGTGCGGTTGCGATTGGTGTTGATCGACTTTGAAGGGCTGAGGCTAGGGTTTGATTTTGTCAATGATTGGAGATGAGTTAGGCGAGGACGAGCGTGGCGTTGTGCTTGTCGTGCGGAGTGAAGTCACCGGTGAAGTTTTGGGATGCTGCGATGCTAAGGGGTGAAATGTGACCATTGCTTGGGTGCACGTAAGTACTCCAGGTCGCGATCCATATGGTGCACTCGAGTTTTAAGTCATGGGGTCGGGAAGGAAGCTTTCGTGTAGTGGATTCGTAGAAGCAGACGACATGCGATTTCGTCGACCGTAGAGCGAGCAATCGAAGAGAGAAGGCCACATTTTAGGTTGGGTGTGCATATCCGTGTTTGACCTGGAAATCAATTTGTGGTGAAGAAGAATTTAAAACTAATGAGGTAACTAGTTAAGTAATTAAGTTGAATTAATCAATTATTTAATCTGAATTTCTTATAAAATCAATATCTCACTCATACGATGTTGGATTTGGATGCGGTCTTTAGCATTGGACTCGTATCAGTGTTATCTACGCAATAGAGTTGGATTGATTGAATTTGGAACTAGTAGAATTTTGAGCTAAAATCGAACGTCATTCGATTTTAGATCAAAGCAGAACCAAAAGCATCAATTGTCATTTTGATGAGTTTACCCACCTCTAAATAAACTATATGACTTCTGTGTTGCTATAGATTATTGTTGAATGCTTGGATGAAAGTTTCTATATCATTGTTTCATTGTTTGTTTGGATTTGATTTCCGCTTGGAAGCGGATGAAATAAATAACCATTATGTTGCAAGTAACAAAAGCAAGAGAAAGTCGAAGTGTATACATAGCGGATAGGTTACTACGGAACATTTCGAATTACACATACATATGTGTGATTTATAGGGGATTTTTGTAGACTGACCCTAGGGGTTTCTCGCCAATATTGATTTACTTATATTCTTATGTTGCTTATATTGATGTTTGATTGAGATATTTGTGACACACTATTTGATTTGTGTAAATATCGTTAAAGCAATTATTGCTATACCTGCACTTATGAAATACCATCTCCTTAAAGCTGTGTGTGTGGAACTTGTGCTTGTAATTTTACAAAATAAGTGTTTTATCGCATTTTTGCACTCTGAAAGTTGTTTAAACTATATTTTCAAGTATTTTTTAGAATTTTGAAATAAAGGATAACTGTTGTTTAAAATTTATAAAAGGAGTTATAAATTTGATTAATTATCTTTTGGGATAATTAATGTTGTTTAAAATTTATAAAAATATTATAAATTTGATTTATTTTGCTTCGAGATAATTAATGTTATTTTAAAATTTATAAAAAGATTATAAATTTGATTTATTTTCCTTCAGGGTAATTAATGTTGTTTCAAATTTATAAAAGGAGTTATAAATTTGATTAATTATTTTTTGGGATAATTAATGATGTTTACAATTTATAAAAGGATTGTAAATTTGATTTAATTTCCTTTAGGATAATTAATGTTGTTTTAAAATTTATAAAAATATTACAAATTTTATTTATTTTCCTTCGGGATAATTAATATTGTTTTAAATTTATAAAAGAGTTATATCAACTATCTTTCAGAATGATTAATGTTGTTTTAAATTTATAAAAGCATTTTAAATTGATTTATTATCTTCTGGGATAATGTTATTTTAAAAGTTATAAATGATAGTTTATAAATAAGAAAATCTTTAAAAGAAATGTTTAAAAATAAAGCTAAGTGTAAATTGTTTTGGATTTATAGTAAAAGATGTGTTAATGACATTTTTTACCCTTCTTTTTAATACACTTGGAAATATAATCAGCTCTTTAAAAGATATTTTAAAGAGTGGTTTTTAAAGTATTTTACAAATATTTGTGATGTGATAATCAAGCACAAGTGTGAGTCAAATGTTTTAGAAGTTTGATTCGTTCAATGAAAATATTTAGTCCTACACTTAGCACTAAACGTTGAAGAAACTTTTGTTATTCTTAAAGTTAAGAATATTGTCATGACAAGGTAGAAAGCAACATTGCCCTAACTTGTCTGGCTTCATTGTTTCCCTCGGAGTAGTGCTAGTTCGAGATCGATGAATTGTGGTAAGTGTAAGAGATTTAATTTTTATATACGATCGTTTTGTCATTTCCGATAGTTGATTTATTGACTAACGATTTTGCTATCTTCTTCGTGTTCATTGATTAAAGACGATTTGTTGCTCATTTGAGCGTCGATATCCTTTGTCAGAAATGACTAAAACTAGAAAGCGAGCGGACGTAGAGCTATGTGGGGTTGCTCTCATTAGGGTATCTTCACATCTACTCTAGATTGGATTCGGTTGTATGCAGGCGGAGATGTGAAATACTCAGACTCTCGGTAAGGTTGGCGGGGTCTGGCTTGTACATTTTCCGAAAGAGTCGCAGAGTAAATAGCCCTCTCAAGTATATTGTCTAGAGGTATACTTTTGGTAAGGGGGCACATCCTCTTAAGCACTATTAGAAAAATTCCCTTTCCTTATTTGATTCAAATATTTGAATCATTTTATTAATTGCATTGAGAAATGCCTGGAGCTCTTCTCGATGCTTAATTATTTGTGTCCGTTCTTTCAAGTCCGGTTATGTTTTGACTTATTTTCATTCTTTCATCTATGGATGTTGTCTTATGAGGTAAAACCCATTCCATGTTTAGTGGCGTGGTCTCACAGAATTATTATATGTTCACCATATTTATTGAGTTTTCTCATGCTGGTTTTCCAGACTAATCCGAATGTTATTTTATTATAATGCTCAGGTCAAAATGAGTTTTTTTCAGGTTGTCGTTGGTGGAACATGAAGCTCATGAGGTAGAGTTGGTTGTTCACATGCCATAGTATTTTATTTCCGCTGTATTATTATATATACACATCTGCAATTGTAAGGTCAGGAGGTTATAACTATACAGGCTGATGAGATTTGTTTTTAAACTCTGACTCTTACTATATTTGTTATATTATATGTTGTCGTTCGACTGTCAGATTCTATTTTCCCTGTTCTTTTTTATTTTTACCCTAACAACCTTCCTTTTCGGTACTTGGATGCTTGGCATTTGAATACCGTGCATGTATTAAGTGCTGACTTTCGAGGATCAAAAAGGCGGGTTGTTACATCAGCGCAACACAAACGCCTACTGGGGCCTCGGCCAAGTCTAGCGCTTAGGACCTGACAGAGATCACTGCTCTGAGGCCATTACCATTCATAGGTCCATGCTAGCTACTACTCGTTAATGCTGCTACTAGTATATAGGGGTACAACCTTAAGGATCCAGGCTTCACTCCACATCTGGCTGCCCTTACTCTGCTTTCAATTCTCGAAGAGGGGCCAGACCATGGCTTCTCCCACTATAACATCATCTTCTGGAGATATATCTCAAATCTCACCTGTACTTGAAAAGCTTTATTTGTCTTCCGAAGATGTTTCTAACCTTTACATCTCTGTTTTCCATCTTATAGGTCGGTTGCCTTTGATACCCCGCTACTACAAATTATAATTGCACCGAGTATCTTAGCTACTATGAAGGTCACCGTACACCATCGGTACCAAATATACCTGTAAAGCGTGGTGCCACGGTACCCGGTTGATGTAGAACGATTGTCAAGGGTAAAGCGCTAATCATCCAAAGCAAACCTGTTGTATACACAGCTCATAGGATAACATATAATGATCACATAGATATAAAACATGCGAGATAGAAATATAACTGAAATAAACCACAAAATCAAAGCGTAGTAGGTTCATCACATTTATACAAAGAAAAGTGGAGTTTATTCATCAAATAATAAACTCGAATGGTAACTATCTCTAAGTTATAATACCATAGAACATATGAGGCCCTATAGTGCTGCACAGCAGAATGGAGATGAACTCTAAAGTAAAAGTATAAACATGTGCCAGCCTCCTGCTCGAATTCTGAACAACACCATGCATTAACCTTGGATCTGCATCTAGTTTGCTTATTTAAGAGTACCCAAGATAATAAAAAGCAAATCATAAAACCTCGAGTCAGACAACATTAATAATCTCAAAACACTATAAAAAGCAAACATAGTATATATAGGAACACTAAGTATGAGAATTCATACCTGCCATGCCTTACATATAAAAAGTTAGCACGTAGCACAATATATGCTATTACTATCATCATATGGGTATACAATACTAATTACATATGGTGTCGGGGTATCTAACACAGTAAGACCGACATCACGTGACATCCAACAATCACACAACAATTGAATCAATCACAACAATCACAACACACATAGAAGTCAAAAATAATCCTAGTGACATCACCAAGGTCTACCGTCACCACCAAGATGCCTTCGGATATATGATAACTCGTACTATGGCCACAAGGTCGGTGACACACTACGTCACATTCAAATTCGTTGTTCGATCATATACCATCATCAAGGTATTGCCATCACCAAGGTGTTTAGACCAGCACCAAAATCCAAGGTACATAGGTGAGATTCCCATATACCCTTGCCCCCACAAAACACGCATCATGTCCGTAGTTATCAACTATCCCTTTAGCACATGACTCAATTGTAGAACACATCACATCCTACTTCATTACTTCACATCATCGAACGTGCCTTCTTGAACCATCAATAAGTCAACATACACTTCTCATTTGAAGTACTAGACCAAAACGAATCACATCAATGATGCGTCGAAGTTCAAAACACCATACAAAATTCTTATACAACAACAAAAACAGCCTACTATAGCGCACAAAAAAAACACTAAAATACCCTATTATAGCGGTTTAATAAATGTTTTCCATTGAAACGTTATAATAGATATTGGACTATTTAAGCATAAAAAACTGCTATAAAAGTTTACTTTCAATAGCGCTTTTTATCCTCTATTGTAAGTTCTTTATAGCGATGCAATATGTGTTATCTTTACTTATAGAGCATGGAAAAACCGCTATAAAATCCCATAATAGCGCTTTAATAAACGCCGTATAACGATATATCATAATATATATTGAACTATTTATAACACAAAAAATGTTATAAAAGGTTTTTCTTTTGATAACGCCTTTTATCCGCTTTGTAAGCTTTAGCGTTTGATAAGCGTTGTGGTTTATTTTTTTGCAATTTTAAAATCTATTGCATCCATATAAATTACGGCAGTCAATACCAAATCAAAATGCTGCATTAAGGATATTTCAAATACATAAAACGATTTAAATATTGCAATAATCATAGAAAAAGATAAACATAAAAATGTTTCACCCAAAACAAGTAGCTAGTTATTTGCATTAAAAAAAAGAAATACCCTAAATCTTTCATTGGCACACCTACAAACGAAAGAAATATCTACATTAGAAATGAATATAAATATAAGTATGAATAAAATTGAAAAACGAAGTATCTACTGCGAATAAAACTACAACCGAGGAGACTTAGTTAATTGAAATAAACCTGATTAATATTTTATAATTTATTATTATTATTATTATTATAAACTTTGTTTGTTTTCATAAATTTGGTTAATTTATTATTATTATTAGTATAAACTTATTTACTTTCTATAAAACTTAATTAATGAAGTTCATTTTTATAAACTTAATTAATTTTTATAAAACTTAGTTAACTTAGTTAATATTTTATTATTATTATAAACTTAGTTGATTTTTATAAAAATTATAGTTAATTTATTATTATTATTGTAAACTTAGTTAATCTTTATAAAACCTAGTTAGCTTGGTTGATACTTTATAATTTAGTATTAATATTATTCTAAACTTAGTTAATTGTTATAGAACTTAGTTAATATTTATAAACTTAATTTGTTTATTATTATTACTATTATGATTATTTACTACTGTTATTATTAGTTAACTTGCACTACTAGAAGCACAGTAAATAGCGACGACCTTTTCCAACAGCCGTCGACGGCGCGTCACCCAATTAGCGACGACTGCCGACGGCAAGCAATTTCCATGGCATAATTGAAATAAAAATAACATAGCCGTCGAAAGCCGTTGGAAACCATCGCTAATTAAGCCATTGGCGGTCGTCGGAAGCCGTCGAAAAATCGCGAATACCTGCAGCCAAGCCGACAGTCTCTTTCATTTCATTCTCTTCCCCAAATCAGCCCTCCCCTCCTCCAAACCCTCCTCCAATCCCTCCTCCACGCCGTAAACAACCTTCCATGCCGCCAGCGGGTCTCCAACTTCGATTTGCAGCTAGCTTCATCACCTATTTCTCGGTAAGAAAGTTTAATTCTTAAACCATATATTTAATTTTGATTTGTTAAATTAGGGTTAATTTGTTGTTATAGTTGTATAATACCCCATTGATTATTTGGTATACCCTATTGAATGCTAATTAGGTTGTTATTACAATTGTTTATCATTGAAATGTTGATAAAAAATTTGTTTAGTGTATATGTGAGATAATTGGTGTATATGCGTTGATTAATTAGTGCTACGCGCATTAGGGCTACTTTGGATTAATTAAAGTCGATGCTCAAAATTTGGTGTATGCGTTTTCAAGACGACGAAAACGACGATTTAGTGTGTGCGTTTTCAAGACGACGAAAACGACGATTTAGTATATGCGTTTTTTAGAATGTAAATAAATTATTGTAAATATTGTTGTATAATACGCTTTACTTTTTGTAAATCCCTTAGAGATTTTTTGGCTCCGTCTGACAAATATTGTATATGATCGTTGTATGAATATTCGTTTTTATCACAGAACAGACATTTATATTCATCCGATACAATATTTGTCGGATTTGTCCCTGTATTGGACAAGTTACAAACACAGTAGTAATTATATTTTGCAAATCATTTTATTTTAAACGGTTCATAAAATTTCGACAACACTTTCTTTTTGTTCCATGTGTACACACATATGTGTACAATACATGGAACAAAGAGGAAGTGCTGCCAAAATTTTGTTGAATCGTTTAAAATAAAATGATTTGCAAAATATAATTACTATTGTGTTTGTAATGGGAAGTAGGATAACCAACCATCAAAGTGTAAAACAATAACCTAAAAATTTATGTAAATCTGTTTGAAAATAAAATTAAATAGAATAATATTATATATTTGTGAAAATTTAAATGTATGATTTATTTGAAAAATAAAATGTCAAAGCGTAAATGATTAATGCGCTTTTATATTTTAAAATAGGAATAATGGTCAATTATTTTATCGATTGGAGCTGGATGTACCAGCAAAGAAGAGAAATTAGAGGCTCAATAAGTGAACATTTTCAAGATGGTGTCACGTCTTTATTGAATTTTCTTTACGTAATAATGGAAACGACGAAGAAATTCGTTGTCCATGTAGTAGGTGCAAACTATTGAAGCATTTGATACTAGATATGGTAAAAGTTCATTTGCGCCAATATGGTTTTGTGCCGAATTATTTGGTGTGGGATCGTCATGGAGAATTTATAACATGTAATCTCGTACATTTGGAGGAGGAGGTGGATAATGAACTTGTTCCGATAAATCTCATAGAAGATATGGTTGAAGATGCAGCACGTTCAATGTTTCCTACCGTTGAAGTTGATGGTAACGATGTTAATATCAAAGAAGAACCAAGTATTAGAGCAAAAAAAAATTATGATTTATTGGAGGCTGCTAAGAAACCCCTTTGGGATGGTTGTACAAGCGGTACTCAACTATCAACAACTGCAGAATACATTGCGATTAAATCAAAATACAACTTCATAGAAGCCGGGTTTACAGCTATAGTATAAGCTGCAAAACGGCATATGTCACCCGATAATTTAATGTGCAAAAATCATTATGATGTGAAAAAACTTATATCTACTTTTGGTTTGCCGTATCAAAAAATAGATACATGTTTAAATGGTTGCATGTTGTTTTGGAAAGAAGACATCAGTCTTAGGAATTGTAAAATATGTAATCAAGAAAGATATAAACCAAGAAAAAAGAAGGGAAATGAAGTTTTGTACAAGCGTATGCATTACTTACCCATCACTCCTAGGCTTCAATGGTTATATGCATCTTCTACAACCGCGCATCATATGAGATGACACTATGTGAGAACACAGCAAGAAGGTACGTTAACACACCCAGCTGATGGATGAAGCATGAAAGCATTTTGATAAGACATACCCCGCTTTCGCAGCAGAGACCCGTAATGTTAGACTTGGTTTTTGAACGGATGGATTTTTACCGTTCTCTCAATTTGGTTTAAAATATTTATTTTGGCCTATAATCGTTACACCTTACAATTTACCTCCATGGACGTGTATGAAAACTCCGTATATGTTTCTCACTATTTTCATCCTTAGCCCTGATGATCCGATACAAGGAATCGACGTATATTTACAACCGTTGATTGAAGAGTTGAAAACACTGTGGTATGAATGTGTTGAAACATACGGCATTTAAAAAAAATTTGTATGTTCGCTTCTCTACCGTGGACTATAAGTGATTTTCCTGCGTATGCAATGCTATTGGGTTGGAGTACGACTGGTCGTCTAGCTTGACCTTATTGCATGGAAGAAACATGAGCATTTTCTTTACCGTATGGGAAAAAAATTTCATGGTTTGACTGCCATCGGTGTTGTCGGTGTTGTCTCCATATTAATCATCCTTTTATAAAAGATAACAAAAACTTTACAAGTAATAGAGTTTAGACCTTGCGACTACCAACAATTTGGTCAAGCGAAAATACTTATGAGCTTGTAAAGGGTTATCCAAAGATACATGAAACCGGCAACCAAATTGAAACACAAGGTAAATCGAAGATTCATAATTGATGCAAACAAAGTATATTTTGGGAGTTGCTTTATTGAAAAAATCTCCTAATTCGTCATAATATCGACGTGATGCACAACGAGAAAAACGTGTTTGATAATGTATTTAACACAGTTCTGAATGTTAAAAGGAAAGACTAAAGACGATTTGAAATCAAGACGTGATAAAGAAGCAATATGCAATCGTCCTGAGCTTTATATGAAGCCAAATGACACAAAAAAACCCAAAGCATGCTACGAGCTAGACGGTAACCAAGTTAAAGTACTGTTAAAGTTGGTGGAAGGATTAAGATTTTCTGATGATATTTCCTCTAATCTTCGTAGATGTGTCGACTATAAGAACGGTAAACTGAGCGAGATGAAAAGTCATGATTGTCATGTAATGATAGAACATTTGTTACCCGCCGCTTTCAAAGAACTATTGCCTACAAAAGTTTGTAACAGAACTTAGTTTGTTTTATTAGGAGCTTTGTTCAACTACATTAAAAGTTGATCGTCTACGTAAAGTTGAGGAAAAAAATTCCTATACTGCTCTGCAAACTGGAGAAAATATTTCCTTCTGGTTTTTTAATGTAATGGAGCAGTTACTTATTCATCTTCCATTTGAAGCACGTTTTCGAGGTCTTGTGCAATATGGATGGATGTATCCGTTTGAAAGGTATTAATATTGAGTTGATAAATTTTAGTTTAACCACATGTAATAAAATTTAATTATAATCATTCTTAACATGTATTTAAATCATCTAAAGAAAAAAGTGAGACAAAAAACACGAGTTGAAGGTTCGATATGCAAATCATATATCGAATAAGAAGCTTCGTTCCTTTTCTATTGTTATTTCAGTGACCATGTGAACTTATCTTTTGAAAGTGCTACGCGAAATGATAAGGGCATTGAACAAGATTCTTCTAAATCAGTGCTAACAGTAAGGACGCCCTGTTGGAAAATGTGTGGAAGTATGGTTAGACAATAGAGAATACCATGTAGCACACACATATGTTCTTCTTAACTGTGCAGAAGTTGCGCCATTGGTTAGGTACTAATGAATAACACATCTAAAATTATTTACTTGAATAATACATGTGTGTATTAATTATAACGCAATATATTATTTTTATATGCAGTATTTATGAATCACAACATTCAAGCGGGGATATCAGCAAAAAAATTGCTACTTGGTTATCGAACCATGTATATGATCCGGTAAATTGTGTGGTCGACGAAGGGTTGAAACATCTTGCGATGGGACCAAAAAGAAAAGTCAAGACAATATTCATTGTCAATGGATACAAATTCAACACCAAAGAATACGGGGTTGAAAAATTAACTAACAATACCGGTGTATATGTTAAAGGCAGTGATGATCCAAATGATCACATAAATGATTTTTACGGCATGTTAACTCAGGTTTTGCAATTAACATATTTCACCAGAGCTGCGGAAGAAGTTTATTTGTTTAGATGCAACCGATTCAGTAATGTTCCAGGTTTTGGAATCAACGGGCAACAAAAATATAATATTATTGAAATAAAGCATACATCATGTTATCATAAGTACGATCCGTTTATACTAGCAAAACATGCCTTACAAGTTTATTATGCTCCTTATCCATCTTTAAAAAGAGATAAAGCAGATTGGTTGGTGGTTTTTAAAACGAAAGCAAGATTTACGTTTGATGGAAAGAATATTCCGAAAGAACAAGCGTACCAAGCGGATATCAAGAAAAATGACGAATTTGCAATAACAGATGATCAAACCGATTTAATACCTCTAAATGATGAATCAAATGTATTAGTAGAAGCATTTGAGACCACAGAGGAAAACAATATAGAGTACGAGACAGAGTCTGCATCAAAAATCGACAAAGACTAATTTAATAGTATACATGTTGAAAAAAGATAATTTATGAGAGTATTAGTGTTACACTTTTTTTGTATGTTACATGCGATTATCGATGTTAAATCTTGATATGTTTACTAATAATTGAATGATATATTCTGTCATAATAAAATAATATGTATGCCACAGGTATTACAGATGTCATTTTTTAGGCAGCGGAGTTCTTCACAGACTGGTTCTCCCTCTTGGTCTCAAAGAGGGACAGGTCGCGGCGGTGGTAATGGCAACGGATCTTCACAGGAGGCGCCGCGTACGGTAGTTAGATTACCATCGAAAGCCAATGGCTCGTAAGTATTAAATTTACTTCAGCATTGTAAATATTTTGTATGATATATTAGTCATGATTTGTTTGTATCATATTTAATGCAGGGGTTGAGCTTGAGCCTTCTAACATTATGCTCAGCATATCGAAGCAGGCATACATGAGTCGCATGTCTATATGCTGGCCGAAGTGGAGCAGCATCCCGGACCATGTACGGGAGAACATATGGCAGAACTTCCTGGTTAGTGTAAAATTATATACCATTATATATAATCACTTTACAATTTGCTGACTAAGTATAAATGTATATCTTATATTTTTTTAATATATATATACAGGGGGCAATAGACTTACAAGAGGAGGACGTGTCCCTTTGCCACGCCACTGAAACTCAAAAGTGGCAAAAAATAATAGGGATACGATGTCTAGCATAAGAAAATCTAGGAAGAAGCCACAATGGATGGGCGCCATCATTTGGGATGCTTAGGTCGCATGGTGAGGTAGCGACGAATTCAAGGTAAGTCTATTAGATATCACCTTAATTTATTTAGTACAAAATACATAATTAATACCTATAAAATATAATCTTAATTTTTAATTTGAAGACGGAGTCGGACAGAAACTCTGCGAACAGGCAGAAAAATTCTATCACACCGTGGTGGCTCAAAATCATTCCAGCACCATCGTGAGGACCTAGTAAATTAACTAATTGTAATTACGAACAGTTATTATATTTTTAGTATAAATTTGTATGAACAACAATAATATGCACCAATTATTGTAGGAAAGAGCGTGGAGAGGGTCCCGTCTCGTATATGGACGTGTTTCAGCATACCCATGCCGTTAGGCAGACAAACGACGAGAGATCGGTGTCGTATGTCTAGCTAGCATGAGGATGATAGAGCGTATGCCACACATGTAAGTATATTTTAAGTTATAAGTTATTAATAATGATCATTTTAATTAATTAATTATAAAATATTATAATAATGTCATGTAATATATATTTGTATTTAGTTTTACGTTGCAGGAAAAATTTATGTAGGTACGTGCG
Source organism: Allium fistulosum (assembly GCA_030737815.1). Classification (NCBI taxonomy): domain Eukaryota; kingdom Viridiplantae; phylum Streptophyta; class Magnoliopsida; order Asparagales; family Amaryllidaceae; genus Allium; species Allium fistulosum. Next base: position 787,297,065 of record CM060902.1, on the reverse strand, counting down.
CAGATGCTTGAGCATTCCGGACGGAAGCAGTGACCACTGACAAGAAGGACGCGATTTTTGACTCTGTTATGGACCCCACCCATAGAAACAGGCGCTACGGCTACGACAACCAATCGGTAATTTATAAAAATTAACTAAGTTGTAAAATTTGCTTAATTTTTATAAAAGTTACGTAATAACTTAAACATATTTCAACTTGTTTTGTAGGTTCGAACATCACAAAGGGCTTACCAAAAGGCTCAGGACAACGCGGAGATTAATGAGCTTAGACAACAGATTACACAGCTGTAGGAGCAGGACCGCCTCCGAGCAGTACAAATGGAGCAGCTCAACCAGCGTTTGGCTGAGTATATGGAGAGTCATAGTGCATTCCCTTCGTCCGATGGTTCCAGAGCCGATGATGAGTCTTGAGGTATGATTTGCAGTTTTTTTATGGACATGTGGTGTTGGATGTAGTTTGTGTATATAAACATTGAGTGATGGTGAGGTTAATTTATGGACATGTGGTGTTTGACATTGATTTGATGGTTGATTTGTGGAGTTTGACGTTGGATGTAAATATTGAAGTTGGATGGGTGAGAGTGGTGATGAAAGGTTTGTTTTGTAAATATTGGAGTTTGATGTTGGATGGAAATATGTTTGCGTTTGATATTATGATGTTTGAGTTTTATATTGATATTGATATTCATTTTAGTTTATATATGTGGCTTATATATTGATTTTGATGAGTTATATATTGATACTGGTATGGAAGCAAAGCTTTGCTGCAGAATTATTTTTTTTACCCAGATTCCCGACGGCTCATTGGTCATTTTTTCCGATGGCTTCCGACGGCTATCTGGACGAATATTCCGACGGCTATCGATGGCTCCTAGCGGCTTAGCGGAAAATTACCACGCCACGTGGACGTTGTTGCCGTCGGAAAATCCATCGGAACAGCCGTCGCTAGTTTGTCGTCGAAGCCGTCGAAAACGGACGGAAGTCGTGGTCCATATTCCAACGGCATTTCTGAAGGCTAGCGACGGCCGCCGACGGATGCTAGCCGTCGGAAATTGCCTGTTTTCTTGTAGTGTTGATTAATATTTTATTATTTATTATTATTATTATTATTATTATAAACTTAGTTCATTTTTATTTGATTATTTAACTTTTATAAAACTTAGTTAACCACCAGCTTCCTAAATCAAATTCATTCATTTTGATATAGTATAGTAATTGAATATACAAAGTAGCTCGTGATGGTAGAAAGTAAAAAAATTAAATAACAATATCTTGTTTGATACCACATCCCATAAACCATCACTTGCAAGAAAGAGTAATTCAACTGATCCATCAACCACCTCTTCCAGCATTAGCACAATAAAAATCCTTCACTCATGAAAGTTACTCGATAATAAGTAGTATATACGCTTCAACTGCATTAGCAATAAGTTTTAATTCAATTTTGAACTCATCAACACCTTGTTGTGCAGACTTACTGAGCCTCTTAACCAGTATATCTTGATCCTCCTCATGCTTTCCATGTTCATTATGGAGTCTTATATCATGGATTGCATTAATTTATTTATATAATCTCATCAGTAAGGGCAAAAATTGGGTGTTTGTTACTAAAAATCTATCAATACATGATGTACCATATAAACAAGGTCAAAGCCACCTTCTCTAAGTTTTATTTCAGCTGAAAAGTTGTAAGTTGCAGCTGCGATGATTTCAAAATCAACAGGCGGAAGTTTTAGCTCATTTTCTATATCAGTTTCATCAAGATTATTATTGACTTTACAGTTGCCAAGCATTAGCATGAAATAAGAAAACAACCATGCCATAATTAGAAAACAATACATATATAGAATTCGTTCATAATCTTTTTAAATAGTTGGCAAAGTAGCTCTAAATAAACGCACGCACGCATATATATATATATACACACACACACAAAATCGCATATGGTAGAGAGTATACCGACGTATCTTCACCTTACATACGTAAGTAGAAATTACTTGATAATGAGCAGTATATTCAAACATTTTGGTTGCGATTGTAATACTTGCAATTATAATATGCTCAGTCAACAGAGACAAACAGTAGTGAACGCATTTATCCCCAACTCAGAGGATCAGCAAAGCACAACCATGTAAGCCAACGCTAAAAAAATCTAAAGTATTTAAAGTTTAAATAAATATCTCCATGATACAGGTATAAGTAATTTAAAGTTTAGTGCAAAAATAATTTAAAGTTTAACCCTAATGATAGTATATGCAGTTTAGCAGAACTGTGGCTAAAACCAAGTAGCAGAACCGTTGCTAAAATCAAATACGTACATTAAAAATACATACATTAAAAAAAATGATATACAGTTTTGAAAGAAACAGTCAATGAAGTATTTGTCAGTCAGTTTGCATAGAAAGAGTGGCAGATTGTGGAACAATTAGGATCACTATAACACAAGTTGAACAATTTACCTTGCGAAGGTTTTGGTAAGCCATATTCATGCAAATAACTGGCATCATCCATAATACAAAAATGAGTTTAACTGTAGGTTCTAAAATTGAAGAACCCATTTATGTGATATAGTCTACTAAGAATTACCGGAGTGGCTTAGGGAAAAAAGGTGCATATGGCGTTTCCCTCTCCGTAGCAAGTCATTGTGCTTTTTGAAATTCTTTTAAAACCGCTTCAAAATCTTTAGCAGGCTTTGCATCAGCAATCTTTTTACTTGCCTGCAGTTAAGTTGAAAAATAAGAGGAGAATAGCAAGTAAATTCAATGTTATTTACAAGCATGTAAAATAAAATCACCAAAGAAGAGGGGGGTGCTGAAAGTAATGATGCAATTAGCATAAAACTTACATGGAAATTGATGGATGGGCAAAGTTTGTAGGCAAAATGGATGCAATAGAAATACATTAAAAACGTTGGGACATGGAAATTAGAACTCAACAATCATGTACATGGAAAAACTTGCTAATCTTAAGAAATAAGGCTCTGCAATGCATGGAAAAAAGAATTGCAGCAGAAAAAACAACGAAACTATGGTTTGATCCGTGGCCACAAGGGGGCTGGCTTATTGACAGATTAAGTACACAGAGTTTAGATATATTAAATGGTAAACATCTTCTTGTCAGTTCTTTCACTGAAACCGATGACTGAAAAGTAGACAAACTTAGACATTTGAGATAGTTTAAACAAGAAATTGAAAATACTCCTTTTTTCAATGATTAACCGAAGACTATTAGCATTGGTTGCATACAAAATCTGGACAATATTCTTTCAAAACTGCTTGGAATGAAATCAGAAAGAAATACATGCATGCTAATTGGCACAAAATTGTTTGGGACAAGTGCAACTGTCCAAAAATGGCACTTCGTCTATATAACGCAATAACAAAACAACCATCAACAGTGGTCAAACTACAGCAAAGAGGCATTACCGTACATAGTTATTGCAGTTTCAGTAACAGTCATGAAGAGACTAATACGCATTTATTTTTTGAGCATTCATTCACTTCACATGTATGAAGATGGTGCAGAGGAAAATCGGAATATGCCAGCTACAACAGATTTAACATTGCATAATGAAATCACTGCCATTTTAATTACTTTCAAAGCCAGAAACAAAGTCAGAAACCTACCAAAAGTAGTTTCATCTACTTGTGTGTGGGCATTGTGGAAAGAACGAAATGCTTGGATTTTTGATAGCAAGTTCAAAACAAGGCAAATAACAGATGAAATTTTAAGCTATGTAATAATTATCATGTCGAAATCCAAGAAAACCCCAACATCGTAGCAAGCTAACATCGATATCTAAAACGAACGGAATATACTTGCCAGTTGAATCTCACCAACACCTCTACGCTAAAAAGACATACTTGCCTCACCGGATATAAAAGAAATCATGGATTGTTTTTGATCAATCTATGGTAGACACTCTTGTATGTTGTCATTTGTTTTTTATTTGTCAATTTCTCCATGTTTTATCAGTTCTATAGGTGTTGTACAAAACTAAACACGAACTCGTACAAAATAGAGAAAAAGAAGACAAAGAAGCAATACTTAACTTTAGATACTTGCAGCATCAATCGCGAAAAGAAAAAATCAAAGAGCACCGATGATTAAGAAGCTAACATGGAATTCACAAAGGAAACCCTAGATTCAAAAAAGGAAGGTGGACAACTTAATTGAATGAATCGACGAATCTCATGTCACTAACAATAACAGCGTTTATTGGGCTTTGGTTCGTTTTCTATTTTTGTTTGTGATTATTGCTTCGGCCCTTTATTGTGCATATCCTTTCACAAGGCAAAGTAATAAAAATATATAGCCTTCATTCAAAAAAAATACCAAAGAAACCATAGATCAAAGAATGCAAAGAAAATACATTTTTAAGTTTCTAAATAATTTGACTAGCTAAATTTCATGAAGTTGCCATTACATTGTCAACTTAAACACAATATGGATGCTACCAGGCCAAAACTGACAAAGAAGAATTATTGAGTTATAGATGTTTATGTTGATTGAAATGAAGGTTGAGCAAATTGAGTAGACAAATACATACGTTATGAGGAGTACGAATTCATGGCATAAGTCTGGTGTTTATAAAGTTAACCCTCATTTCATATGCTCAAACCTAATTACTGAACTTGTTAGCAAGCTCATAAGAATTTTTTTATATAGTATTGACAACGGATTTAAATGAAGTTATGTCCTCTCTACAAACTTAGAACTAATATAATCATATCGTTCCACAACAGTAAAATTCATCTTAGTCTTAGCCACCCTAAATACTAACATGAGGCCAGCTCCATATAAAGGTTTAATAAGTATTGAAAAATATGATTATATTATCGTGATCTGCATCACGAAAAAATCCCAATTTCAAGTATTCTCAATTTAATTATGAACTACGAGTGTTACGGCACGCGCTTCGCGCGTGAATTGTTTTCTTTATAAATCCGTCAAAAAAATAATTTTTTATTTTCAAGTGATATTAAGATTTATATATTTGTAAAAGAAGTATTTTGAATTTGTAAAGAAAGTTTAATTTTAGATCTTATTTTTAGAAACGTTTTGAATTTGTAAAGCACGTTTAATTGTTAGATCCTACTTTTTGGGCGTTTGAATTTGTAAAAAAAGTTTAATATTAGATCCTATTTTTAAGTGATTAAGATTTGATAATATATGGAGGGACGTTTTAAGTAATTTACATTGATACCAAAAAAGTGTGACATCAAAGCTATAACAATTATTATTAAAGATGGTCACGCCCACATGTAGCATAAAATTTTAACGATAGTTATAGAAAAAATATACAACCTAAAAGTCCATTAATGGATAGTTTTAAGTACTTTACAAATTAGTTTTCTATATGTTTTATGAGAATACGTATGAAGTCCATTAATGGATACTACTGTGGCTATAATCAAATATCAATTATTTCAATATAAGTTAATATCATGTTATACCTCAAATTAAATAATATATGAAAATATCAATTTAAATACTTTACATTAGATTATATATTTAAATATTATTTTTTGTTTCTCAAAGTTAATGATGTATGAAAATATCAGTATTAATATCTTAAATTTAATGATATGTGAAATCATCATTTTGGTATTTCTCAGGTCAATAATATGAGAGAAAATTATTTATAATTCTCCAAATTAATGATATATATATATATGTATGTGTGTGTGTGTATATGTATGTATGTATGTATATGTATATGTATGTATATGTGTGCACATATATATATATATATATGTATAATCATTTAATAAGCCTTAAATTAGTGGAAAGTAAGGAAACCACTTCATTTGTATATTTATACAAAATATCTTTTTAATTATTATTAAGGCAATCATAAACTTCAAAACATATATAACATTCGAATAATAATGTACTTAATCATTAGCAAAACAATACGATACTTCTGAAGATTAAAATGAATGATAATTAATGATAGATAAAATGTACCATAATCATTTAGCTACTTATACATTTACGATTTATCCTCAACTTCAAAACATCATTTTCATTATCAAACATTGTTTGATTAAACCGAATTCACATGAACTTAATTACTGTACAAAAATAATTGTTTGTTTTCCCTTAACCAAAATATGATTTTGTATAATATCATAAATAAGGAAATCACTTTGGAAAAATATATTCTTACTTTGTATTGAAATAGAGATAATAACGAGCCTTAACTCGGAATTATAAAAATAAATGCATAGTTAAAAAAACTTCTGTTATCAAAAAAATATATTTGTAGATAAAATTGAAATAGCTTTTGAATAATGAATTTGTTAAAAATTTCCATTATCAACAAATCAATTTACTTCAATTTCTCTCTAAAATATGTGTAAATTTTAGAAATGTATTTGAAAATAAAAAAGAAATATTACCATTTCCAAATGAATTTAATCGAAAATAAATTGGAATTTCATATATAATATATATACCTAATTTCAAACAAATCAAATCAATAATAAATTAGGCAATGTATATATTAAAAAGGTAATGCAGATAATGATGTTACGATACAAACATACCACATTTATTCTATTTCACAAAAAAGTGCCCAGTTTTCTTCTCCATATATTCTCTAGCTGAGCTGCTTAAGCCTTGGCATGTTCCATAAATCCATCATCTATAACAAATGACCTAAAATAACAAAAAAAATGCAGATTAATTTTAGTAACGTATGCACAATGAAAGTAAGTAATCACTCCCCATATACAAAATGTGCCAATAGACAAAAGTCATAAAATAAACACATTCCTTAATTTATATATACCCAAGACATTTTTAAAATCCAAAATAAAAAATGCAATGGATTTCCATGCAACCATCTTCTAAGTAAGATTCATCAAGCTTAAAGAGTTAACATAAAATAATATAATTTAAAATGTGACATTAAAATCCTATACAAATGATCCATAAAATAATTTTTTGTTGACAGTCAAATGAGAGATAAGTGTTATATTAAGACTAGAGCATGTCACCAAAATCCTATTCAAACGAACTTTCATAAAAGAGAAAGAACCCATGGTTATCTTCAGAACGAGTTATTAATAACAATTGCACTTTGCCTTCTCGGTATATCTTTTAAAGCAATTTCTCCCGGTTAATGGACATACTTACATATCCAACATAAATGATATGCAATTGCCAATCCTTCAATATATATATATATACATACATATATATACATACACACACACACAACATGAATTACAAAAAATTCAATTATTTAAATCTAGAAATTAATAATCCAATAAAAAGAATTATTACTTTAGACAAACAAAAACACATATGTTATATCAGAGAAACTGATTACAAACATAAATTACATTCAGAAATAGAACATATGAATTCGCTCACAGACTTAGTTATAGAATTAAGTGAAAACTTAAATCTCTATAATGAAAAGCACTATAACCTGATGCAACTAGTACTAGAAGGCATAATTGAGAAAAATAAGTTACTAAATTTTTTTTCAAACAACCAAGATTATTTGAAATTAAATTTACACAAAATAGATAACATGGAAATAACTTTGAAAGAACTAACTGATAAGTTCAAAGTTATAAAATTAAAAGAATTTCCAAATAAGAATGATATAATAAACTTAAAAAATTTAATAGAAGAAAATAAACCCAAAGATATAGAAATACATTCTAGAGAATTAATAATGGAATTAAAAGAACAAACAGAAAAGGATAAAAGCCAATTTGAAAAACAAATACGACAAATTGAGAAAATGTTAGATGAAATTAAACATTTAATACTAAGCTAATGAGTTTTGAAAACAAATACTACCAGGGAGCAACTAAATATGTAGAATTCACCTACAGATTCAGTGATCCTAACATAAATGTTGGATATAACAAAGACGAATTTCCAAAAAAAAGTGGTAGAATACAAATATTACAGAATAATATGATAATAGCTATGTTAACTCAAACACAAAATAAAATAGATAATATCCAGAAACAAATGTTTGATATAGACAAAAATGGTAAAGAACACGAATTTGAAATAAACAAACTCACAGAAAGCCTACAAAAAATGAATTTAGCAGCGAATGATCATACTACACATATAACAAGTAAAAAGACTAAAATCAATTTTCTAATGTATAAGAAACTTGATCAAATATGAATAATAGAAGATTGTCTTTTACAGGTCCATCTAGAACTTTAACAGATAGACCTACAGAAACAAACACTTTATCCTCTATGGGATGGCTAGACAATATAACGAGAAGAACTAATAATACACAAGCTCAACTAGATGAGACAATAAATCTAGAAGAAAATCTTGAAGTATTTTCTAACAGCCAACTAAATACATTAAACCCTAGAGAACTATATAAAACAGGAATATTTACAATGACAACAGGACTATACAGACATCATAGGAAATAAATTCTTTCTATCCCAGATGGAAGTCAACAGACACTAAATCTAATGTCACAAGAAGCTATTAACCAATTAAAAATACAAAAATACAAATTAATCCACCTCGGACTGATAGTCATAGGTATAAGAGGATTAACAAGACAAAAAATTGGAACAAAATTACTATTGATATTAATAGATGATAGACACCAAGATATGGACAAAGTCATATTTGGAACTATGGAAGTTGATATGAACAATAACATGGGAATTGTTTATATAGCTCCTAATTTTACCATGACCCTAAATGATTTTTACAAACATATAAATCTTATCATACAAACTAAAGGTTTTGAGAATTTTACGGGAAAAAATTTACTAATAGATATAACATTTTTGGGAAAATACATGTTTAAATATACCCCAAAAATAAAAATTAAGCTTGACAAAGTCATAGAAACATTAAATTCCACAGGAATAAACTTTATAAAACCTATGGAAATAGATTCTTCTGTTCTTGCTGGACATGAATGGAATAAAACAAATCCTAACAACACAACAACAACATTAAAACCAAACAATGTTGTAACATATAATAACTTAAACAAATCCATGTCCATAAGATTTAGAGATTATGGACCCTCAAATCAACAAGAAATAGAAACTGATGATGAAACTGAAGAACTAAACAAAAGAATCAATGGATAGAATAATATATCCAAAAGAACTTGGGATGGTTCTTGAACCATCTGAAATATATGAATTAGAACAAACTCTAAGATCAACAAACCAAATAAATGAAAATACATTTGTCTACATTGATGATGAAAATAATATAAGAACAAGAGAAATATATAACTTAGATGAGTTCCTAAAAGATTCCCAAGAAACAAACAATGTAATACAACAACAAAGTATATTAAATGTATAATATCAGAATTCACAGAACATATAGATCTAGCTGATCAAGATGAAACAACTGGGAGTTCAGGAATTTCATATCCAAATAGAAACCAAGAAACAATGCCATATACATTAGGACAACCACCCAGACAAGTAGTTGAACCATATACAAATGAAAATAAAAACTTAAGGACAATAGGTAAAAGATTACATAATGAAACAACTTTCTTTAAAAACAATTCAGTAATACTAAATGTTACAGAATGTCATCCACAATTGCTAGATACATATCTAGAACAATGGACTGCTGCTATAGCAAGAGATTATGCAGCAAGGCATACAAACATAAATTCTGGTGAAAAAATGATCAGAATTGCCGAAAACTATTTAGGAGATATAGCTAAAGCCATATGGAAAGCCTATAAACAAAGCTTTCTTGAAGAAATAAATAACTTAATAATACAAGGAAGTAATATTTAAAACTTTGCTTATACAATGCACAGAATAATAACAGGAAGAGATGAAAACACAGGAGTAACCATAAGGCAACAAGAGGCCATTAGAGATTTAGAACAAATCCAATTGTTAGATTGGAAATACATACTAAAATTCTTAAAAGAATTTTTACATTACGCAACTATTTCAGGAAATTATTACATCGCTGAAATAGGAAATAGACTCTTTTCCAAACTACCAGGTGATTTAGGAAAAAAAATCCATAAATCTTGGATATAACATTATCAAAATAATATTGCAAATATCCCTAAAGGATATGATAACATTGGAATAAGAATAACACATATTATTTCCGAACTAAAAAAGAAATGTACCTATATACAAATCCAAAGGGAACTAAAACAGAAAAATTATGGATTATGTGGACAAATATATACTCCACAACAATATGGATCAAGAAATTACAACATAGATAGAAAACCTAAATTTAAAAAAAAGGTATACTAAAAAATATTATTTAAGAAAATCAAATGCAAAAAAAGCATATCTTAACAAAGAGAAACATATTAGAAAATATAATCCAAGAAAAACATACACAAATACAATTACATGTTTTGCTTGTAATGAAAAATGACATTTATCTTCCTCATGTCCAAAAAGACATAACTTATTTACTAGAGAATCTAACCTTATAAATTCAGTTAAAGAAGATTTAATAGAAATTGCTTCTGATGTTTCAGAAACTTCTACAATATATTCTATAATATCCTTAGAAGGATTACAAGAACAAAACAAATACAAACATCAAATTATACTTTAATTGATGAATTAACAGATTTCCAAGAAAACATACCACATGAATACTTACTAAATATTGTAAACAAAGATTTAGTGAACATAAAATGGGAACAGATACCACGAAATGTGAATTTTGTCCTTGGTACCATGCCTTTGATAAAAGATTTAAATGTATAGAATGCATAATGAAAATATGTCATATATGTGCAAAAAACAAATTCAATATAGATTTACCCAGAGAAAATAAACCTGTTTACACAGATAAAAATAAGATAAATGAAGATAGAATTAAAATACTTGAAGAAAGGACAAATAATATTGAAATAGAAATAGAAGAAATAAAAGAAAAAATTATAACTTTAGATAAAAAGAAAAATGTTATTCATGACGAATCAACATCATATGAAAATAATAACAATTTAAATAACATTGACAAACCAATACAAATTCCACTAATATATAATTCAGGAAACATAAAAGAATTACGCATCCCAACAAAGCTGAATATAAAAGGATTAGAAATACAGATGTTAGCCTTTATAGACACTGGAGCCACTAGTTCAACTATTTGTTCTAGTCTCATACCTTACAAATATGTAACAAAAGCAGATAGGCCAAAACAAAGTATCCAATTTGATGGAACTACTAATATTATTACAAGTATTGTAAAAAATATAAACATAAGTTTTACCAATACATGTGGAGAATGGTCTCCTTATTACAACATAAAACAACTATGGGTTTTAGAATTAAACCTTGAAGAAATAAAACTAATCCTAGGATTAAATTTCTTATTAAATGACAACGGGAGTTTTGCATTCAATAAAGATTATATAAAAATTTCAAAAAAAGACTACACTAATCCCAATACTATCAGAGTATGCACTTGAGAAACGTGGTAAGATTACAGGAGAACAAAAAGATAAATGTGATTGCCCTATACCAGGACAATGCAAAATGAAAAATAACGAACATATACTGACATTTACAGAACTCATACAAGAAATTCCTAAGAATTAAGAATATAAAAGAAAAGGATTTATTAAAGATATCCAACTATAAATCCAAGAGATATAAGTAGATTATTACTAACAACAGATGACATGGACCAAATAATTTCGAAATTAGAAAAAATAGAAATTATAGGGGAAAAACCATTAAAATATTGGGATAAAGGTTTCATACAATGTAAATTAGATATAATCAATCCTGTAACGACCCACTATTTTGGACCATTCAAATCGACAATAATCCACACATGTCTGACTTGAATAATTCAAAATAACAGATTGTAAATAAATTTGGAGCAAATGAAATCAAATACACAGAATCACAGACACAGAACATATCAGAATAACTCACAGCGGAAATAAAATACCATAGTAGTTCATGAAGCTACTATATACAAACTCTCAAAACATAATACATAATATCATTCTGAAAACATATACAATAGAAATCCCAAATACATAGAAGTTTATAAATACCAGAACTAGAATAGAACAACTGAACTGAAAGGAACAGATAACTAGACAAGCAGAATCTCCAGCGATTCCTAGCTCCAGAATGAGATCCAAAGCTAAGCTGTAAATACTCAGGCTGACCCGAGCGTAAAGTAAAACACAAAACACTCGAGTCAGGACAATATATACTTATATAATGTAAACCAACTCAAGTGAACTGTAGTAGAAATGCACAATAACTCAAAGGATGCTTGGGATCGCCCATCCTTCAAGGATCAGTTAAACTATAAATTAAATACACCCCGTGGTTAAAATTTCAAAATGGTATTTTATACTTCAAAATCAAATATCATTTCAAAATTCAATATCCTTCAAAAATCCATTTCAAAATATCAAAATATCATATTTCAAAATAGTTTATATTTCGAAACAAATTACTTTATTTTAAATCATAAAAATAAAGTTATTTGTAATAACCCTATATTTTGTGATTATTTTAATTGTATATTTTGGTTATTTTAATTGATTTCCTGATTTAAAAACTTTATTTTATTTATTAAAATGAATAAATTTTGTTATTTTAAATATAAATTTTGATTTTGATGTGAATTAGAATTCCAAACATGACTAAAAAGAATATTTTCCTGAAAAGTGAATTTTGGTCAATATGGTCAAAATTTGACTTTTAATTCAGAAATTTGAAAGTTTGAAAATTTGAATTTTTTCTTTTATTATGAAATTAAATAAAATTTTAGGAATAATGCTTTTCGTTTCGTTAAAATCCGATTTATAATGTGAAAGTTATGCCTTTTTCAATATTGAGTGTAATTTGTTGTATTTAACAAAATTGTTTATTTTAAATTATATAAATAATATTTTTATTTGGTCATGTAATGTTCAAATTTTTGTTTATATGGGTAAAATAACATGTTATGTATATATTTTGGTTTTAAAACATTTTTCAAAATGTAATTGACATTTTCCAAAGTCAGTTGTATTCTGTTTATAATTTCTAATTTCCAGTTTCATTTAATTAAAGAATTTTTTTGTTTATTTTCTAATTTCTTAAGACTTTATTTTATTTTAATTTACACTTCATTTTATTCAGAATTTATTTTTATTTTTTTTTTCTTGACTTTTATTGGTTAGAAGTAAAGTTGTAATTTTTCTAAAACTAGTGATATTCTATTTGTAAATTTTAAGTCCTGTTTTGAATTTTTAAGCAATTTCTTTAATTCTTTTTCTATTTTATTTAAATTTAATTATTTATTTTCATTTTATTTTACTTTGTTTCAGTATTAAAACTCATTTTACTAAATTATCATTGGTTTTTATTTAATTAAAAAGAATGGAAATTTGAAGAGACAAAAGGTTTCAAAACAATGACTTTTGGGTTGCTAGACTTTTCAAATCATTGGCCGTTCCTTTCTAATTGATAGCCGTGAGTTCCTTAACTCATTTTCACGTGAAAACACCTCCTTTTCACTTCATTTTCACAGCACTTCAGATCTGAGAAAAATTAGTAATGTCTTCTTCTTCTTTTTCCACTTTTTCCCTTCATTTTATTGAATTTTCTATTAAAATTTGCCTTGCTTCTTCATAGTGTTGATCGGCCATAGCCTCTCCACCACCTCCACGACCAGCACCACCACCATCCACAGCCACATCACCCTCCTCTCCATTTGTCTTGACCAGGTTGTGACCATCACTTGAAGGTAGCACCACAAAAAATCCACACAAACATTGAAAAACTCCTTAAACCAATGCCTAGCCACCTTAGCACCTTCACCACCACCATAGTTCACCTTGGCCACCCCTTAGCCGCCACCACCTGCTCCTCCACCACCTCTGGCCTCTGCTCCAGCCATCACCAGACCTGCTCATGCCAAGGCCGAGCCCAATCCATGTAAGGCCAAGCCTTGTTGTTACACCCAAACACTCTTTTGTTGCCTTGACCATTTGCATTCCTACCTTGTAACTCCCCTCCATGTTCATGCTTGTAGCCTTACCTTTTCCAGACCCATACCTAATCCAAACCAAGTACAAACCTGACCTCATTGATCCCCTAGGCCATGCAAACAAATAGAGAAAGCATGGCAAAAGATTTGGCATTCGTATCTCTCTTTATTTAAAAGTTATTTCATTTCTAGTGTATTGAAATTTATGGTTCGCTTTGATTTTTGTTTGGGTTATAACACAAGATCTATATCATTGGATTTTCTCTCCACACTCAAATTGTATTAGAGTTGTCGTGCCCTCGTAATCTTTGTGTTGTGAGCTTTGTTGGCAAATCTCCAGCTTAACAGGTGAGTTATTCTCACCAGACAATATGTACATATATAACTAGTGAATTGACCCCTTTTGAATCTGTAAAATGCATTATCATGTTACACTTGCTATGTTATGATTTTATGATGTTCACCCATGCTTAAACACCTATTATATTATATGTTACTGTTATATTATGCTGTTCTATTATTTTTATCAGTTTATCACACTGCAAGTTCCCTTTAGATTAAAATCACTATGGGTTGAAATGATACATACCCGAACGGACTTTAGAATAGGAGAAAATCATTATGGGCTGAAATGATAGGCCTGAATGATTTTCAATTATTTTTTCATCTCCTTGGGATTGCGGGTTTGAAATGATCAAACCTGGGGTTTTCTTTGTAAATTACAGGTTGAAATGATATATTACCTGTATCACTTTACCTAGACTAGAAATGAAATACAGACCCGTAGTTAAAATATGTTTTATAATTTTTTTTTAAAATATTTTTAAAATGTAAATATTATGATATTTTGATTTAAACTAAATAAAAATGATTTTTTGTAAAGCATTATTGATTTTCTGAAAATTTATAAGTGAAATAAATTAATGGTAAAATTAGAAAATTTGAAATGTAAGTTATTTTGGGAAATTTTAATTTGGTGATAATTGGAATTTAAATTAAATGTGAAATGTGATAAATTCATGATAATTTGGATTAAAGTGAATTTAAATGATTTTTATATTATATTAATGATTTTGAATAAAGTTAAAATGTGAAATGAATGAATATTTAAGTTGAAATTTTGAAATATAACTAAAATTGGAAATTTGTGAATTTGGCTTAAAAGTGAATTTTAAGTTAAGTAAATAAAAATGGAATTAAGTTATATTTGAAAATTTAAACTTAAGTGTTAAGTTAATTTAATTTAATGAATTTATAATTTAATATTGGAATTTAATAAGTGAATTATTATTAAATTTTGATTTTTGAATGGAGTTTTAACTTTATAAAATCATGAATATAAGGGTATTTGAATAATTGTTTTAAAAGTGAAATTATATGATTTTATAAGTAAAGAAATGATTTATATAAAAATATAATTGTTTGTGAAATTATACTGAATATTTGAAGTTAGTTAACTGCATTTCTGAAACGCTATTAAATTCTAATGTAAATGATAATACAACATTTGTAAATGTTGTAGTTGATAATAATGAACCAAATGACTGAATTTAATTAAAGGCTATTATGGCATTTTTGTAAATGTTATAATGGTTGAATTTAACTAAGTTTATTTGAAACTAATGTAACCCTATTACAGCATTTTAAATGCTGTCTTTTGTTAAATTGAACTGTTTTAAATGTGACTTTCATAGCATTTTCTAAATGTTGCGAAAGTTGAATTTTCATTGTTTTAATTAATTTAAGTGAACGAATGAACTTTGAAAGATTAAAATTTTGGAAATTTAATAATTTAATTATTTAATATAATAACTTCATTTTATGATTTAAAATGAAGTAATTTGTTTCGTAATATAAACTATTTTGAAATATGATATTTTGATATTTTGAACTGGATTTTTGAATGATATTGAATTTTAAAATGATATTTGATTTCGAAATATAAATTACCAATTTTGAAATTTTAACCACGGGATGTATTTAATTTATGGTTTAACTGATCCTTAGAGGATGGGCGATCCCAAGCATCCTTTAAGTTATTATGCATTACTGCTACAGTTCACTTGAGTTGGTTTACATTATATAAGTATATATTGTCCTGACTCGAGTGTTTTGTATTTTGCTTTACGCTCGGGTTAGCCTGAGTATTTACAGCTTAGATTTGGATCTCTTTCTGGAGCTAGGAATCGTTGGAGATTCTGCTTATCTAGTTATCTATCCATTCCAGTTTCAGTTGTTCTATTTCAGCTCTGGTATTATAAACTTCTATGTATTTGAGATTTCTATTGTATATGTTTTCAAATAGATATTATGTATTTTGTTTTGAGAGTTTGTTATAGTAGCTTCATGAACTACTATGGTTTTTATATTCCGCTGCGAGTTATTCTGATATTCTGTGTCTGTGATTCTGTATTTGATTTTATTTGCTCCAAATTTTATTACAATCTGTTATTTTGAATTATTCAAGTCAGACATGCGTGGATTATTGTCGATTTGAATGGTCCAAAATAGTGGGTCGTTACAGTTGGTATCAGAGCTTTGGTTTTAGGCAAACCTTAGCCTGCGGAGCAAAAACTCATTAGAGATAGGGTAGAAATACCCTAGAATGAGTGAAATCAATCTCAGAATCATTTCTTTGTGAGAGAACGTATTTTCGAAGTATAAAATGATTTTCAAATGATTTTTAAAGAATTTTCAAAGACTATTTTGATATAAATTTCCTTGCTTTAAAAGTAAAATATTTCTTAAACTTCATTCCTTTCGTATCCACCTTGTTAGTAATTTCTTTGATTAGGATCCTCTAAAATTTTGAACTTCTCTCTTGATTGATCTAGATCCTTTGTTGATAGGAATCTATTTTGGGTATGGCAAAATCAGTAGTTTGTTAGGATGCTTTGAGTAAACTCTGTTGTATCTTTTGCTTAGCTAAAGTTGTCCAACTAAAGATATTTATGCTTCTGTTTTCGTATGTTATGAATTCGAGTCTTTCCAAATTTTTATGGGAATTTTTCTGTATCGATATAGGTTATATATCTCTAATCTTCGTTTGGATTCTTATCGAATAAGATTCCTTTGAATTTTGGAATGCTCCCACTTGTTCTGAAATCCATTCCTGTCTCCCCTAATTGTATTCTTTTGATTTTGGAGCATTGCATCACTCCACTTTGTATGACCTTTATAGGGTGGCGATTCCGCCAATCTTTGAATGATTATAATTGGCATTGATTCATCGGAGATTTCTGTATCCTCGGTTTACGATGTTTTCTATCTTCTGCTATATTTAGATTCTATCTCTGGCAATCGAAGGTCGATTTGCCTTAGATTTTCGCATCGATTATATTCCTGAAGTCACGGTTGACCAGTTAAGGTCGCCCGCGATTCATATAGGCTTATCCATCTTCTTTTTGGTAATTTAATTATCTTATCTTCGTTTGAGCCTATCTTTGAATTAGAATTCTATTGGTTAGAGTCCTTCTAAATTTGAATCTCTGTTTTGCTTTGAAATCCATCCTTGAATCGTCCCTTGGAAATTTTGTGGTTGATTGTCTTTTGAAAATTGTGTATTCATCATAGTTTTTATTTTGATAAGGATGGCCATATTTTTATATAAAGATGAAATGTTTTTGATAAGGATTATATACTTTTTTAAAAAATGATAATTTGAGGTTTTGAAAGGATTTGTAATTTTGAAAAAAAAACTATATAAGAAATTTGATTTATAACTGAAGGATTTTAAATTTGAAATTCGAGAATTGAACTCCGGTATTTTGAAATTGGTTTTAAGATTTTGAAATATATAATAATATGATTTAAAAGTATTTTCCGAATAAGAAATGTTTCAAATGATTTTAATAAGTTTTTGATGAGTTTCGAAGAAATTTCAAAAGAAGTTTGAGTAAATAGAAGTCCAGAACTCACTTATGTCGCTGGAAAATAATTTCGGTGATGAGTGCACGCATCATCGACATTGATTTTCGAGTTTCAGAGTGAGGGAAAGGCCACTTTAATAGCATTGCTATGCGAGTGATTTTGTGAAACCACTTTGATTTCAAATTCCGAAGTAAGATTTGATACTCGAAAGATATATGTATATTTGAAATGATTTGAAGTAAGCCGGTGTTCGTTCCTCGAGTTTTGGATTTGATATAACGCTATCTATTAAAATTAATTTACTAATTTGAGCTGATTTCCAACTCTTGAAATTGAAAATGATTTCTTCAACTATTTTGAAGGTTCGAGCACTTCCAAATCAAGGTTAACTTTTCAAAGCTAAGAAATTTCGAAAAGTATAAAGCATATAAGTTTGGTGTGTATGTTTGAAGTATGTAGTAATATGATTTAAATAAGTGGAAACTGTTTTGTTAAGTAAATGAATAAGGAAATTTTAATTTTTTCTAATATGAAATTTAGATTTTTGAAATGTTTCGAAAAGAATTTGGTCTTCAAAATATTTTGAATAAAGTTTAGTTTAAATGTTTTAACTTAGTAACATCTTTATGAAACTATATTTAACAAGTTGGAATAAATATATAAGTTGTATGTATGCTGTTTTATTCGCATAATTACTTTGATCCAGGTTTGAGTACACAAGTTCGAGGTGAATTACACCATTTCGCGTTAGGATTGTTCATTCGATTCTTGATGGTGAATATTTGATATGGATTTTGGGCTTGATTCTAGAATTCTCTATCATAGTATATGGCTATGCAAGGAGACTGATGGTTTCTAGTCGAGAAACCATATCGAAAATCCGCATTAGGGAAGTCGAATGGACAATACTAGTTCGAAAGCGAACTTTTGTGATCGAGCGAGCGATCAAATGTGATTCTGCGAAATGATGACGTATGTACATCTTATATTCTAATATCATTGATATATTTTGACGCTGAAATTGAAGCTGTCATGTTAGAATATCTTTGCTTACTAAAAAGAAAATTTCCAATTTAAATTACAAAGATATATAACCCATAAAAGCAAAGATATTCAAATCCCATATGGCTCTTCATACAGCGAAATTTATTTTGAAAAATTTGATCCTTATATAAGATAGACCTTACGTAAGTATAAGATGGTTTTGAAAACATTTGATTTTGAAAATAAATTGGTTGACTTAAATTATATTGATTTGGAAATTTGGATTTATTTTCTAAATCTATTATTTTGGAAACTTTGAAACTAAAGATATTTAATTTGAGAAGAAGTAATTTGGTGAAATTGTATATGATTTTTGAAATTGAACTGATATTGAAACAAATTGAAATTTGAGAACCTTGTGTTACTAAACACTTGATTTGGGAGTTGTCGAACTTATATAAAATTGATTTGTATGAGTATGAAATTGATTCGAAAACTATAGATTTGAAAAGGTACTCAATTTGAAAGTGAAATCTTATATATAATGGATATTATATCAGTACGATATTTGAAAGTGATTTGAAAAGGTAATATATGATACATATTTTCGAAGTAAAGATATGGAAAGTGCCTTCTGCTTGATATCCGATTTGTGGCCACATCTTGGATTCATTCTATCGATATTATTCTCTCTGATTTTTGGTTTTCCGGATATGATACTCGAGTGTCCTTCGAATTCCATGGCGTTACCCATGGTCTTATTGTTCTCTCGTGACTACATAGCGCAACTGCCTGGCTGAGTCTTGCCTAGGGGTACGGATTGTTTCCTGGGGGATCCAGGCGTAATCATTGTGTATCCTGCAATCTGTGTAGGTCGCGAATAGTAGCGCAAATGCTTGGCTGAGTCTTGCCTGGGGGTACGGATTGTTTCCTGGGGGATCCAGGCGTAACCATTGTGTATCCTGCATTCTACTAGTCATCATGGCGTAACTCGCAGGGCTGAGAAAGCTTACGGATATGGATTGTTTCCTGGGGGATCCAGGCGTAACCATTGTGTATCTGCGAACCATGGTTAGACAAAGGTTTTGATTCGTTTTTGTTTGGATTGTACTTTCCATATCTGTTTTTAAAGGTTTTCCCAGTATTTTCACTAGGTGTTGAAACAAGTCTACTAAGTACCTGGAGAATTCTAGTTTTGCGCCTGATCAACGCACTGCCAGAGTCTGCAGGAACGAGGATAAACTTGTTAAGACATCGAGTTAAAAAGTATTTTGATAAAATATTATAAAGGATATTTTGATCAGTTATTTCCTTTCTAAAAGATTTTAAAGTGTTTTAAATATTGTTTACCTCTTCAACCAACAATTTTAAAATAATGGTTCATCCTTGTCTTTCAACCTGTTTTCCCTTCTAGCTACTTTTTCCCTACCTTCTTTCCGGATGTCTTCCAACCTATTGTTCTTTCTAGTTGTCTCTCCGCTTCCTTTCTTTTCGGGGACGAAAATATTTGAGTAGGGGAGAGTGTAATAACCCTATATTTTGTGATTATTTTAATTGTATATTTTGGTTATTTTAATTGATTTCCTGATTTAAAAACTTTATTTTATTTATTAAAATGAATAAATTTTGTTATTTTAAATATAAATTTTGATTTTGATGTGAATTAGAATTCCAAACATGACTAAAAAGAATATTTTCCTGAAAAGTGAATTTTGGTCAATATGGTCAAAATTTGACTTTTAATTCAGAAATTTGAAAGTTTGAAAATTTGAATTTTTTCTTTTATTATGAAATTAAATAAAATTTTAGGAATAATGCTTTTCGTTTCGTTAAAATCCGATTTATAATGTGAAAGTTATGCCTTTTTCAATATTGAGTGTAATTTGTTGTATTTAACAAAATTGTTTATTTTAAATTATATAAATAATATTTTTATTTGGTCATGTAATGTTCAAATTTTTGTTTATATGGGTAAAATAACATGTTATGTATATATTTTGGTTTTAAAACATTTTTCAAAATGTAATTGACATTTTCCAAAGTCAGTTGTATTCTGTTTATAATTTCTAATTTCCAGTTTCATTTAATTAAAGAATTTTTTTGTTTATTTTCTAATTTCTTAAGACTTTATTTTATTTTAATTTACACTTCATTTTATTCAGAATTTATTTTTATTTTTTTTTTCTTGACTTTTATTGGTTAGAAGTAAAGTTGTAATTTTTCTAAAACTAGTGATATTCTATTTGTAAATTTTAAGTCCTGTTTTGAATTTTTAAGCAATTTCTTTAATTCTTTTTCTATTTTATTTAAATTTAATTATTTATTTTCATTTTATTTTACTTTGTTTCAGTATTAAAACTCATTTTACTAAATTATCATTGGTTTTTATTTAATTAAAAAGAATGGAAATTTGAAGAGACAAAAGGTTTCAAAACAATGACTTTTGGGTTGCTAGACTTTTCAAATCATTGGCCGTTCCTTTCTAATTGATAGCCGTGAGTTCCTTAACTCATTTTCACGTGAAAACACCTCCTTTTCACTTCATTTTCACAGCACTTCAGATCTGAGAAAAATTAGTAATGTCTTCTTCTTCTTTTTCCACTTTTTCCCTTCATTTTATTGAATTTTCTATTAAAATTTGCCTTGCTTCTTCATAGTGTTGATCGGCCATAGCCTCTCCACCACCTCCACGACCAGCACCACCACCATCCACAGCCACATCACCCTCCTCTCCATTTGTCTTGACCAGGTTGTGACCATCACTTGAAGGTAGCACCACAAAAAATCCACACAAACATTGAAAAACTCCTTAAACCAATGCCTAGCCACCTTAGCACCTTCACCACCACCATAGTTCACCTTGGCCACCCCTTAGCCGCCACCACCTGCTCCTCCACCACCTCTGGCCTCTGCTCCAGCCATCACCAGACCTGCTCATGCCAAGGCCGAGCCCAATCCATGTAAGGCCAAGCCTTGTTGTTACACCCAAACACTCTTTTGTTGCCTTGACCATTTGCATTCCTACCTTGTAACTCCCCTCCATGTTCATGCTTGTAGCCTTACCTTTTCCAGACCCATACCTAATCCAAACCAAGTACAAACCTGACCTCATTGATCCCCTAGGCCATGCAAACAAATAGAGAAAGCATGGCAAAAGATTTGGCATTCGTATCTCTCTTTATTTAAAAGTTATTTCATTTCTAGTGTATTGAAATTTATGGTTCGCTTTGATTTTTGTTTGGGTTATAACACAAGATCTATATCATTGGATTTTCTCTCCACACTCAAATTGTATTAGAGTTGTCGTGCCCTCGTAATCTTTGTGTTGTGAGCTTTGTTGGCAAATCTCCAGCTTAACAGGTGAGTTATTCTCACCAGACAATATGTACATATATAACTAGTGAATTGACCCCTTTTGAATCTGTAAAATGCATTATCATGTTACACTTGCTATGTTATGATTTTATGATGTTCACCCATGCTTAAACACCTATTATATTATATGTTACTGTTATATTATGCTGTTCTATTATTTTTATCAGTTTATCACACTGCAAGTTCCCTTTAGATTAAAATCACTATGGGTTGAAATGATACATACCCGAACGGACTTTAGAATAGGAGAAAATCATTATGGGCTGAAATGATAGGCCTGAATGATTTTCAATTATTTTTTCATCTCCTTGGGATTGCGGGTTTGAAATGATCAAACCTGGGGTTTTCTTTGTAAATTACAGGTTGAAATGATATATTACCTGTATCACTTTACCTAGACTAGAAATGAAATACAGACCCGTAGTTAAAATATGTTTTATAATTTTTTTTTAAAATATTTTTAAAATGTAAATATTATGATATTTTGATTTAAACTAAATAAAAATGATTTTTTGTAAAGCATTATTGATTTTCTGAAAATTTATAAGTGAAATAAATTAATGGTAAAATTAGAAAATTTGAAATGTAAGTTATTTTGGGAAATTTTAATTTGGTGATAATTGGAATTTAAATTAAATGTGAAATGTGATAAATTCATGATAATTTGGATTAAAGTGAATTTAAATGATTTTTATATTATATTAATGATTTTGAATAAAGTTAAAATGTGAAATGAATGAATATTTAAGTTGAAATTTTGAAATATAACTAAAATTGGAAATTTGTGAATTTGGCTTAAAAGTGAATTTTAAGTTAAGTAAATAAAAAATGGAATTAAGTTATATTTGAAAATTTAAACTTAAGTGTTAAGTTAATTTAATTTAATGAATTTATAATTTAATATTGGAATTTAATAAGTGAATTATTATTAAATTTTGATTTTTGAATGGAGTTTTAACTTTATAAAATCATGAATATAAGGGTATTTGAATAATTGTTTTAAAAGTGAAATTATATGATTTTATAAGTAAAGAAATGATTTATATAAAAATATAATTGTTTGTGAAATTATACTGAATATTTGAAGTTAGTTAACTGCATTTCTGAAACGCTATTAAATTCTAATGTAAATGATAATACAACATTTGTAAATGTTGTAGTTGATAATAATGAACCAAATGACTGAATTTAATTAAAGGCTATTATGGCATTTTTGTAAATGTTATAATGGTTGAATTTAACTAAGTTTATTTGAAACTAATGTAACCCTATTACAGCATTTTAAATGCTGTCTTTTGTTAAATTGAACTGTTTTAAATGTGACTTTCATAGCATTTTCTAAATGTTGCGAAAGTTGAATTTTCATTGTTTTAATTAATTTAAGTGAACGAATGAACTTTGAAAGATTAAAATTTTGGAAATTTAATAATTTAATTATTTAATATAATAACTTCATTTTATGATTTAAAATGAAGTAATTTGTTTCGTAATATAAACTATTTTGAAATATGATATTTTGATATTTTGAACTGGATTTTTGAATGATATTGAATTTTAAAATGATATTTGATTTCGAAATATAAATTACCAATTTTGAAATTTTAACCACGGGATGTATTTAATTTATGGTTTAACTGATCCTTAGAGGATGGGCGATCCCAAGCATCCTTTAAGTTATTATGCATTACTGCTACAGTTCACTTGAGTTGGTTTACATTATATAAGTATATATTGTCCTGACTCGAGTGTTTTGTATTTTGCTTTACGCTCGGGTTAGCCTGAGTATTTACAGCTTAGATTTGGATCTCTTTCTGGAGCTAGGAATCGTTGGAGATTCTGCTTATCTAGTTATCTATCCATTCCAGTTTCAGTTGTTCTATTTCAGCTCTGGTATTATAAACTTCTATGTATTTGAGATTTCTATTGTATATGTTTTCAAATAGATATTATGTATTTTGTTTTGAGAGTTTGTTATAGTAGCTTCATGAACTACTATGGTTTTTATATTCCGCTGCGAGTTATTCTGATATTCTGTGTCTGTGATTCTGTATTTGATTTTATTTGCTCCAAATTTTATTACAATCTGTTATTTTGAATTATTCAAGTCAGACATGCGTGGATTATTGTCGATTTGAATGGTCCAAAATAGTGGGTCGTTACATTATTATTAATAATTAAATTATTAAATTTCCAAAATTTTAATCTTTCATTCGTTCACTTAAATTAATTAAAACAATGAAAATTCAACTTTTGCAGCATTTAGAAAATGCTACGGAAAGTCACATTTAAAACAGTTCAATTTAACAAAAGACAGCATTTAAAATGCTGTAATAGGGTTACATTAGTTTCAAATAAACTTAGTTAAATTCAACCATTATAACATTACAAAAATGCTATAATAGCCTTTAATTAAATTTAGCCATTTGGTTCATTATTATCAACTACAGCATTTACAAATGTTGTATTATCATTTACATTAGAATTAATAGCATTTCAGAGATGCAGTTAATTAACTTCAAATATTCAGTATAATTTCACAAACAATTATATTTTTATATAAATCATTTTTAACTTATAAAATCATATATAATCATTCAAATACCCTTATATTCATGATTTTATAAAGTTAAACCTCCATTCAAAAATCAAAATTTAATAATAATTCACTTATTAAATTCCAATTTTAAATTATAAATTCATTAAATTAAATTAACTTAACACTTAATTTTAAATTTTCAAATATAACTTAATTCCATTTTTATTTACTTAACTTAAAATTCACTCTTAAGCCAAATTCACAAATTTCCAATTTTAGTTATATTTCAAAATTTCAACTTAAATATTCATTCATTTCACATTTTAACTTTATTCAAAATCATTAATATAATATAAAAATCATTTAAATTCACTTTAATCCAAATTATCATGAAGTTATCACATTTCATATTTAATTTAAATTCCAATTATCACCCAATTAAAATTTCCCAAAATAACTTACATTTCAAATTTTCTAGTTTTACCAATAATTTATTTCACTTATAAATTTTCAAAAAATCAATAATGCTTACATAAATCATTTTTTTATTTAGTTTAAATCAAATATTATAATATTTACATTTCAAAAATATTTTTAAGATTTTTATAAAAACATATTTTAACAACGGGTCTGTATTTCATTTCTAGTCTAGGTAAAGTGATACGGGTAATATATCATTTCAACCTGTAATTTACAAAGAAAACTCGGGTTTGATCATTTCAAACCCGCAATCCCAAGGAAATGAAAAATAATTGAAAATCATTCAGGCCTATCATTTCAGCCCATAATGATTTTCTCCTATTCTAAAGTCCGTTCGGGTATGTATCATTTCAACCCATAGTGATTCTAATCTAAAGGGAACTTGCAGTGTGATAAACTGATAAAAATAATAGAACAGCATAATATAACAGTAACATATAATATAATAGGTGTTTAAGCATGGGTGAACATCATAAAATCATAACATAGCAAGTGTAACATGATAATGCATTTTACAGATTCAAAAGGGGTCAATTCACTAGTTATATATGTACATATTGTCTGGTGAAAATAACTCACCTGTTAAGCTGGAGATTTGCCAACAAAGCTCACAACACAAAGATTATGAAGGCACGACAACTCTAATACAATTTGAGTGTGGAGAGCAAATCCAATGATATAGATCTTGTGTTACAACCCAAACAAAAATCAAAGCAAACCATAAATTTCAATACACTAGAACTGACATAACTTTTAAATAAAAAGAGATACGAATGCCAAATCTTTTGCCTTGCTTTTTCTATTCTTTTGTCATGGCCTAGGGATGTTTTTGGCTCTGGTTTGAACAAGTTTGGCTCAGGTTTGGTCATGTGTATGCATGGCCTAGGTAGTAGAATATGAGGAGAAAGTTTATACAAAGGAATATGAAGAGTTTAAGGCAAAATTGGTGGGTTTTGTTCACAAAAAATGGCTCGGCCATGGGCTTGTGTGGTCAGGTCAGAGAGGTATGGATCAGGTCAGTGGAAGGAAAGGTGTGTGGTGGTCTGGCCAGAGGTGGTGGAGGCGGCCTAAGGTGGTGGTGGTGGTGGAAAATGAAGTGGTGAACAAATAGTGGTCAAACAACATGTTTTTATGGCTTGTGTTGCAATTTTTGTGGAGTTTTGGCATCATGGTGGCTCGGCCTTGGTCAAGACTAGAGGAGTAGCTGGTGGTGATGGCAGGGAAGAGATGTAGGGGTGGTGGCCGTGGATATGGAGTGGAGGCCATTCAAAGAAGCAAAGAAAACAAGGCAAAATACATGAAAAATGAGAAGAAAAGTGTAAAAAAAGTAGCCATTACCCATAGATTTTTCTTGAAGCCATGAATGAATGAGAAGGTAAAATGTTTTTGGGTGAATGGAGGCTGAAAAATCACGGCTACAAACCAAAAATGCACAGCCAAGATAGTAATTGAGGAGTTATGGCAAATGAAAGGACAAAGGAGATGAAAGGACTTAAGGTAAATAAGCTTTTAAAACTCTTCATATTTCTTTTTCTTTAAATTCAAATAAAACAAAAATAAAATCAGTTAATTGACTTTAAAACCGAAACAAAGTAATATAAAATAAAAATAATTAATTAATTTTAAAGAAAATGGAAAAAGAATATAAGAAATTGCTTAAAAATTGAAAACAGGGTCCAGAAATTACAAATAAATCACTATTGACTTTGGAAAATTAAAAACTTCATTTTAAAAATATTTTAAAAAAAAATGTGAAGTAAAATAATTCATTTATATTTTAAAAATGAAATAATTAATTAAATTTAGAGAAATTAGAAAAAGAACTAAAGAAATTGTTTAAAAATTCAAAATAGGACTTAAAATTTACAAATAGAATATCACTAGTTTTAGAAAATTTCTATTTCACTTTAAAACAAATAAAAGGTCAAATAAATAAAATAAATGAGGAACAAAATAAAGTGGGAACGAGAATAAAATAAGATTTTAAGAAAAAAAATAGAAAAATAAATAAAGAATTACTTTAATTAATTGAAACTGGAAATTTGAAATTGTAAGCAAAATACAACTAACACTGGAAAATGTCAATTATACTTTTAAAAATGTTTTAAAACCAAAATATATGCATAACATGTTATTTTACCCATATAAATATAAATTAGAACATTACATGACCAAATAAAATATTATTTATACAATTTAAAATAAACAATTTGTTAAATACAGCAAATTACACACAATATTGAAAAAGGCATAACATTCACATTATAAATCAGATTTCAACGAAACGAAAAGCATTATTCTTAAAATTTTATTTACTTTCATAATAAAAGATAAAATTCAAATTTTCAAACTTTCAAATTTCTAAATTAAAAGTCAAAGTTTGACTATATTGACCAAAATTCACTTTTCTGGAAAATATTCTTTTTAGTCATGTTTGGAATTCTAATTCACATCAAAATCAAAATTTATATTTAAAATAACAAAATTTATTCATTTTAATAAATAAAATAAAGTTTTTAAATCAGGAAATTAAATTAAAGAAATTAATATATATATATATATATATATAATTAAAATAATCACAAAATACAGGGTTGTTACACTCTTCCCCACTCAAATCTTTTCGTCCTCGAAAAGGAAAAAATTTCGGAGAAACAACTAGGCAGAACAATAGGTTGGAAGACATCCCCGAAAAGAAGGTAGGGGAATAGGGATATCTAGGAGGGAAAATGGGTTGAAAGACAAGGATGAGCCATTAATTAAAATTGTTGGTTAAAGAGGTAAAATATTTAAAACACTTTAAAATCCTTTAGGAAGGAAAATAACTGATCAAAATATCCTTTATATAATATTTTATCAAAATACTTTTATAACTCGATGTTTCAACAAGTTTATCCTTGTTCCTGTAGACTCTGGTAGTGCGTTGATCAGGCGCAAAACTGGAATTCTCAGGTACTTAGTAGACCTGTTTCAACACCTAGTGAAAATACTGGGAAAACCTTTAAAAACAGATATGGAAAGTACAATCCAAACAAAAAACGAATCAAATCATGGATCGCAGATACACAATGGTTACGCCTGGATCCCCCAGGAAACATCCGTACCTTTTAAGCATTCACTGCCTTGCGAATTTCGCCATGCAACAAACCGGTGGACCGCAGGATACATAAAAATGGTTACGCCTGGATCCCCCAGGAAACATCCATACCCCTTAAGCAATCTCTGCCTTGCGGATTACGCCACTAACACGACCATAGATCGCAGATACACAATGGTTATGCCTGGATCCCCCAGGAAACATCCGTACCTTTTAAGCAATCACTGCCTTACGAATTACGCTATGCAGTCGAGTTCGTAAGACCATGGGTAACGCCATGGAATTCGAAGGACACTCGAGTATCATATCCGGAAAACCAAAAATCAGAGAGAATAATATCGATCGAATGAATCCAAGATGTGGCCACAAATCGGATATCAAGCAGAAGGCACTTTCCATATCTTTATTTCGAAAATATGTATCATATAGTACCTTTTCAAATCACTTTCAAATATCGTACTTATATAATATCCATTATATATAAGATTTCACTTTCAAATTGAGTACCTTTTCAAATCTATAGTTTTCGAATCAATTTCATACTCGTACAAATCAATTTTATATAAGTTCGACAACTTCCAAATCAAGTGTTTAGTAACATAAGGTTCTCAAATTTCAATTTGTTTCAATATCAGTTCAATTTCAAAATCATATACAATTTCACTGAATTATTTCTTCTCAAATTAATTATCTTTAGTTTCAACGTTTCCAGAATAATAGATTTAGAAAATAAATCCAAATTTCCAAATCAATAATTTAAGTCAACCAATTCATTTCCAAAATCAAATGTTTTCAAAATCATCTTATACTTATGTAAGGTCCACCTTATATAAGGATCAAATTTTTCAAAATAAATTTCGCTGTATGAAGAGCCATATGGGATTTGAATATCTTTGCTTTTATGGGTTATATATCTTTGTAATTTAAATTGGAATTTTCTTTTAGTAAGCAAAGATATTCTAACTCGACAGCTTTCAATTTCAGCGTCAAAATATATAAATGATATTAGGATATAAGATGTACATACGTCATCATTTCGCAAAACTACATTTGATCGCTCGCTTGATCACACAAGTTCGCTTTCGAACTAGTATTGTCCATTCGACTTCCCTAATGCGGATTTCGATATGGTTTCTCGACTAGAAGCCATCAGTCTCCTTGCATAGCCATATACTACGATAGAGAATTCTAGAATCAAGCCCAAAATCCATATCAAATATTCGCCATCAAGAATCGAATGAAAATCCTAACACGAAATGGTGTAATCCACCTCGAACTTGTGTACTCAAACTTGGATCAAATTAATTATGCGAATAAAACACCATACGTACAACTTATATATTTATTCCAACTTGTTAAATATACAGTTTCATAAAGATGTTACTAAGTTAAAACATTTAAACTAAATTTTATTCAAAATATTTTGAAGACCAAATTCTTTTCAAAGCATTTCGAATCTAAATTTCATATTAGAAAATTTTAAAATTGCCTTATTCATTTACTTAACAAAACAGTTTCAACTTATTTAAATCATATTACTTCATACTTAAACATTCAAAACAAATTTATATACTTTATCAAATAATTCATACTTTTCAAAAAATTTAGCTTTGAAAAGTTAACCTTGATTTGGAAGTGCTCGAACCTTCAAAATAGTCGAAGAAATCATATTTCAATCCAAGAGTTGGAAATCATAATTAAATCAGTAAATCAATTCCAAAATAGAGTTATATCAAATCAAATCCAAAACTCAAGGACTGAACACCGGCTCATTTCAAATTGTTCAATATATATACATATATCTTTCGAATATCACATCACGCTTTGGAATTTGAAATCAGAATTGGTTTCACAAATCAATCGCATAGCAAAGTTACCGAAGTGGCCTCTCCCTCACTCAGAAACTCGAAAATCAATGTCGATGATGCGTGCACTCATCACCGAAATTATTTTCCAGCGACACAAGTGGTTCTGGACTTCCATTTACTTTGAAAACTTCTTTGAAATTCCTTCAAAATCATTAAAACCCATTGAAATCATTGAAACATTACTTATTCGGAAAAATAATTTCAAATCATATTATTTATTATTTCAAAATCTTAAAACCAGTTCCAAAATGCCAGAGTTCAATCACTTAAATTCAGATTCAAAACCTTCAGTTATAAATCATTTTATATGAAAACATTTCTTATAAAATTTTCAAAATTTCAAATCCTTTCAAAACTTCAAATTCTCATTTTTTTTAAAAGGTACATAATCCTTATCAAAAACATTTCATCTTTATATAAAAATATGGCCATCCTTATCAAAATAAAAATTACGATGAATACACAATTTTCAAAAGACAATCAACCACAAACTTTCCAAGGGACGATTCAAGGATGGATTTCAAAGCAAAACAGAGATTCAAATTTAGAAGGACTCTAATCAAATAGAATTCTAATTCAAAGATAGGCTCAAACGAAGATAAGATAATTAAATTACCAAATAGAAGATGGATAAGCCTATATGAATCGCGGGCGACCTTAACTGGTCAACCGTGACTTCAGGAATATAATCGATGCGAAAATCTAAGGCAAATCGACCTTCGATTGCCAGAGATAGAATCTAAATATAGCAGAAGATAGAAAACATCGTAAACCGAGGATACAAAAATCTCCGATGAATTAATGCCAATTATAATCATTCAAAGATTGGCGGAATCGCCACCCTATAAAGGTCATACAAAGTGGAGTGATGCAATGCTCCAAAATCAAAAGAATACAATTAGGGGAGACAGGAATGGATTTCAGAACAAGTGGGAGCGTTCCAAAATTCAAAGGAATCTTATTCGATAAGAATCCAAACGAAGATTAGAGATATATAACCTATATCGATACAGAAAAATTCCCATAAAAATTTGGAAAGACTCGAATTCATAACATACAAAAACAGAAGCATAAATATATTTAGTTGGACAACTTTAGCTAAGCAAAAGATACAACAGAGTTTACTCAAAACAACTTAACAAACTACTGATTTTGCCATACTCAAAATAGATTCCTATCAACAATGGATCTAGATCAATCAAGAGAGAAGTTCAAAATTTTAGAGGATCCCAATCAAAGAAATTACTAACAAGGTGGATACGAAAGGAATGAAGTTTAAGAAATATTTTACTTTCAAAGCAAGGAAATTTATATCAAAATAATCTTTGAAAATTCTTTAAAAATCATTTGAAAATCATTTTATACTTCGAAAATACGTTCTCACACAAAGAAATGATTCTGAGATTGATTTCACTTATACTAGGGTATTTCTACCCTATCTCTAATGAGTTTTTGCTCCGTAGGCTAAGGTTTGCCTAAAACCAAAGCTCTGATACCAACTGTAACGACCCACTATTTTGGACCATTCAAATCGACAATAATCCACACATGTCTGACTTGAATAATTCAAAATAACAGATTGTAAATAAATTTGGAGCAAATGAAATCAAATACACAGAATCACAGACACAGAACATATCAGAATAACTCACAGCGGAAATAAAATACCATAGTAGTTCATGAAGCTACTATATACAAACTCTCAAAACATAATACATAATATCATTCTGAAAACATATACAATAGAAATCCCAAATACATAGAAGTTTATAAATACCAGAACTAGAATAGAACAACTGAACTGAAAGGAACAGATAACTAGACAAGCAGAATCTCCAGCGATTCCTAGCTCCAGAATGAGATCCAAAGCTAAGCTGTAAATACTCAGGCTGACCCGAGCGTAAAGTAAAACACAAAACACTCGAGTCAGGACAATATATACTTATATAATGTAAACCAACTCAAGTGAACTGTAGTAGAAATGCACAATAACTCAAAGGATGCTTGGGATCGCCCATCCTTCAAGGATCAGTTAAACTATAAATTAAATACACCACGTGGTTAAAATTTCAAATGGTATTTTATACTTCGAAATCAAATATCATTTCAAAATTCAATATCCTTCAAAAATCCATTTCAAAATATCATATTTCAAAATAGTTTATATTTCGAAACAAATTACTTTATTTTAAATCATAAAAATAAAGTTATTATTAATAATTAAATTATTAAATTTCCAAAATTTTAATCTTTCATTCGTTCACTTAAATTAATTAAAACAATGAAAATTCAACTTTTGCAGCATTTAGAAAATGCTACGGAAAGTCACATTTAAAACAGTTCAATTTAACAAAAGACAGCATTTAAAATGCTGTAATAGGGTTACATTAGTTTCAAATAAACTTAGTTAAATTCAACCATTATAACATTACAAAAATGCTATAATAGCCTTTAACTAAATTTAGCCATTTGGTTCATTATTATCAACTACAGCATTTACAAATGTTGTATTATCATTTACATTAGAATTAATAGCATTTCAGAGATGCAGTTAATTAACTTCAAATATTCAGTATAATTTCACAAACAATTATATTTTTATATAAATCATTTTTAACTTATAAAATCATATATAATCATTCAAATACCCTTATATTCATGATTTTATAAAGTTAAACCTCCATTCAAAAATCAAAATTTAATAATAATTCACTTATTAAATTCCAATTTTAAATTATAAATTCATTAAATTAAATTAACTTAACACTTAATTTTAAATTTTCAAATATAACTTAATTCCATTTTTATTTACTTAACTTAAAATTCACTCTTAAGCCAAATTCACAAATTTCCAATTTTAGTTATATTTCAAAATTTCAACTTAAATATTCATTCATTTCACATTTTAACTTTAATCAAAATCATTAATATAATATAAAAATCATTTAAATTCACTTTAATCCAAATTATCATGAAGTTATCACATTTCATATTTAATTTAAATTCCAATTATCACCCAATTAAAATTTCCCAAAATAACTTACATTTCAAATTTTCTAGTTTTACCAATAATTTATTTCACTTATAAATTTTCAAAAAATCAATAATTGTAACGATACGGATTTTTCGCGTTCGAAAATCAACATCCGTACTTCGCATTGTACTAGAATGCCGCAGATTCGACCGTTCAAATCCGATTCGCCGGAGCTTATAACACAATTAAGTAAATAACACAGCGGAAGAAAAAGAAAACAATGATATCATATACAACTCCAATGAATACAATATCCAGAATGATATACAACAATGATATCAATATGATGCAACAATACCAGAGATAAATAATGATACAGCGGAAAGTAGAAATGATAACTCCAGCAGCGGATAGAATGTCTCCAATAGAATGCTCCAAGATAAGCAACGTCTGTTCATGAACTCCAAGAACTGAACCAGCTTCCGATAATCTACTCAACCTGAATATCTGAAAAACCCAACTCTAGACTGCCCGTGTGGAAAATAGTGGGCACCCAGAGTTTAGGAAGGGAACAATAAACTCCGGATCAGTCATGGGACTGGTGTGAGCAACAAAAACAGTTTATCTTTAAACAAACACAAAAGGCTTTTAAACATTGAAATCCGCAATGTTTTTGGAAAATGAAACTACCATAAGGCCTCCCACCACACACACAATGCAATCGCAGAATTGGAGGAGATTTCTCCTTATGATAGTCAAAAATGCTTACTACGCAAAATCAAAACTCTTTTGATATTATTACTAGTGCATAGTGTCAAAAACCATTTCGAAAATATAATATTAATCTTAGCCAGCATACAACCATTGTTGTATGCCTACTATAGCTACTACGTTCAATAGCAGGTTACTGCCACATTCCATAGCAGGTAATACAACTAAAAACTGTACAGGGTTCGTATTGTTTCTTTGGATTTCCAACAAATGATCAGGCTAAGGAACTTCCTTACCGAAATAGAAACGCCTCTGGAAAGACGCCCCGGATCCTAACCGGATCTCCGCAAACAAAAGGCCGACGCTACCTCACGCTGTACAGCTGTAACTAGGTAACTAACACACGAGTCATGCCATCCCCCGGTCGTTACCGACCTTTATCCCGGGATCCCGAAAACCAACAAAGCAACATCATACAGTAATAAATTATCGTGTCCACACGAGTTAAGTATCTGGGCTCCATACCATGATACCACCCTTTATCCAGAAGGAAATGACATACCCTAGGGGCGCTACCCCTACAAACCTTTGTCGCAACATTCCTGTTTCGACCATTACCGGGTTGTGAGGCTCGACGAAGTCTCGTCCACAAAACTACGCTTTTTCACAAAGCCACGCTTTTTCACAAAGCCACGCTTTGATCAATCAAATGATCAGCAGCACTTCGTATGCCACATTACCAAATTGGGAATGTATCACTAGTAACCATCAACTACATAACCTCTGAGCTCGTACGTCTCAGAGAAGGGTGTTAAGCTAAGAGAATAAATTCTCCGCCACCAACAGAAATGTATTTGATAGAAACCAGCTTTACATCTCAAAGTGTAATGTCAGACACACATCCATACAAGTCTGTTCCGGGATCGAACAGAACCGAAGGCACTTCTCACGAAGCCCTTGCAATTCCGGATAATTTCCAATCACGTCCGGACTTCCCGTCACTAAGGATGATAAAACCTCTATATCGGGGATCAGCCGATGCAGAGTAACTCGACGGTAATCCTTCCGTTTTCAAAAATATCCGGTCTTCAACACCGGTCTTCAAATGCTATCCATATACGTCGTATCATTATTCGGAATGGGTTATATGACACAAAGGTCCTCTCCCGGCTAAACCGAATAACGAGCTCAATTAAAAATCATATGGATACTGGGGTCTCAGTTAAATCACAGCTTAAAGCTTAAAACTTTTCATTCGAATGGTTAAAACAAATTACCATTTCCAATCTTTTAAACAAAAAGATTCATTTCAAAAACCTTCAATGGTTTAAACAATTTCCACACTTTAATCTTTTAAACAAAAGATTTAATTCACAAAGTTTACTCCGTTCACAAAGATTCATTCATACAATTCAAATCGATTTCCAATTCAATTGAATTAACTCGTTAAATCTTTAAATCAAGATTTAACTTATAGCTTTCAAAACTCGTTTCCAAGATTCATTCATAGTCTTCCAAAACAATTCCATTTCAAGTTAGATTAATTCATCCGGTCTTTGAAATCAAAGACTCATTTCATAGTTTTCAAAACATTCCAATTCCATTTCAAACTTGAAATTCTTTCAACACAAATTGGAAGTTCAGTACTTATGTGAAAGCTTTTACTATTTGAAAACAAATAGTTTCGTTTCATAAAAATCCAGTTATATTTACACGAGTTAAAACCCTTGAATTAAAATTCAAATTCCCAAATCAATACCTTTAAAATGGTTTAACCCATATATAACTTGTACAACATCTTTAATCCCTAGTTTCAAATCATAGGATTCAATTTCAAACTTGAATTCAAATTTAAATCAAATTATTTAAATTTTCAAAACTCGATTAAGTTATTCGAAATAACTTTTATCTTTGAAATCCCATTTCAAAAGCTTTTCATATTAAACCCCAATTTTCAATTTCAAAATCAATTGAAATTAAAATTTCAATTTCAAAACATTAAATTTAAATTATCTGTGACTTAACCGATTTCCACGTGAAATCCATATTTGTGTGTGTATAGTGTAGTCCAGGGGTTTTACACATAATAGTGCACAACATCAATCATCACAGATATATCGATAAGCGGTATAACCCATAACGCTTATCTTCATTCACAGATTCATAGATAAAATAAATTTATCAGTCACAAAGATTCACTATTACAATTCGATGTGGGTTTCGGATAATCAACTGGAATCCGACTCCCTGTCGCATCGAAATTCAAGTGCCGTTTTACGGGTCAAGGGTTTCATATATTCACATAGTAATATATCACAGAAATAGAAATTTCAGATCACAACATAAATCAGGATGTATCACAAAGCATCACAATCAGAGATATCAATCAATTCAAAACATTCAATACGATTCCAGCATCCATCTTCACTAATTAATTATTTCCTTAATTAGTCCATTATAAATTTCATCATTTATTTTATCAGTTTATGATCTCCAATTATATTTGAATTAAATTACTTTATTTAAATTTATTTAATTAAACACAATTATTAACCATCCTTGATTAATAACAAAAGTAATTACCCATATTCACTAATTGCCTCCCAGTAATTTTTCATTTATTACTTCCCTAAGTAATTATCTCCCTTAATTACACTAAGTAATTACACTTATCAATTATCAAATGATTTTCTTAAGTTAATTAAACTGAATTAATTAATTAACTTAAATTAATCGCATTACCAAAATTAATTACTATTTAAAACCATTTATAAAATACTTTATCATTCATACCTAATTATGACATTTAAATTTATAACTTTTATTTTCCTTTCAAACCTAAGATTCAATTTCAAATTTTGAATTCAGATCTAACATTTAAACTTAAATTTAAAATCCTATTTAAATTTCATTTTCAGATATATTTTTTTTAAAACAGTTTATAAAAATACTTTAACAATTTAAATTTAGAATTTTTTTTTTGTTTCCAAACTAAGCTTTAAACTAAACTTGAATTCAAATTTTTATCTTTTAACTTCAAACCCATTTTACTTTTGTTTTTATCATTTGAAACTTTCATTTTAAAAATTCAAACAGAAGCAGGTTTTGGTTAAAACCTGGAACAAATCTTTGACTTGAGCTTTGACAATACCTGCTTCGAGTCCCTCCGTTCCATGCTTCGAGTATACTACACGAATTACACGAGTCTTCCCCGAGGAAACAAAACCCAAATCAAAAACATCACTTGGCACAACCTAACGTCGTGCACGTGCACATCGCCCACGACCAATTCCAGTTGCCACCCCTTCATTGATCACGTCGAAGTCCATCCACTAATAAATCTCCGATCATCATAACTCGACCATCGTCTCGAATTCGAAATCGAGCCAAATTGTTGAAACCTGGAAACAGCGAGACCACATCAACCCAATACCTGGAAACGACCTCGAACTCGCCGCCTCGACCACCAGCGATGCCGTGACTCCGGCCATACCACGTCAACCCACCCAGCAACCTTCCACCAAACCCTCATGACGCTCGATCACACGTAGAAGTCGCATTCATCACTTTACAGACGTGACTAAACTTGAAACCCAAACCCTACATCCATCTCGTATTCAAATCTTACGCAATGAAAAATTTCTTTGATAATTTTCTCGAAGTATCTGATGTTCAAGCTTGCTATAAACAAATCTTCGGCATTTTCTAATTTGATTGATCACCGGAAATTCGAAATAAAATGATTTGTGTTCATGCTCGGACTGCTCTGTATATACCCAACTAAAAATCTTCGTTTTAGTTTTAAAAATCATGATTTGCAGTAAGAATATAGGCTATTAACTTGAATTAGCTTTTTACAATACTTCGGTTCATCACATTTTCCTTTGATTTCCTGTAAACAAACTTTAGTGATGATTTCTTACAACTTTGGGTTTTAAATCTGCTTTGAATAACCTAGTTCCATTATCTTGTTTTGATTTTAAAACTGAAGCTTTTACTATAACTCAGATGATAACTACTGGAGTTTGAATGAAAATCTACCCTGTAACCCATAACAGAGAAGAATAATATGCAGAGCAACCTGTATATCTATATATATTTACCAAACTTTATTCAGAGATAAACATATGCAATGCCATGAACCAAGAATCATTTTTTTTTCCAGTTAACTTAAAGCCTTTAAGTTGATTTTACTCACAAGCAAAAAGAAATCAAAACAGGGTAAGCTCTAAAAATGGGAGTTGCTCACCTTGAAAATTTTTGAAACAGAGAAGATCCTGTTTTGCTTTGAAACTTAAAACTGAAGCTTTGCACTGCTCATTGTTTCCAGGTTCTTGATCTTTCTAGATTTGATTTTGAGTTTGTAGATAATGATATTTATTATCTTTTTCCTGGAATGCTAAGTTTTGTTTTGAACAAAACTGAAATGAAGATGATATAAAAAGAGAAGTATGGACTGGTTTGTATATTTGAATCAGAGATTTCTTTTTCTCAGTATGGTGGCTGAGATGATTTTCAACATTTCGAATTGACATAAGTGTGCTATCATTTAATGTTTTAAGTACTTATGTTTCCTTACTTCTTTTCTTTGCCTGCAAGTCTCAATTGCCATAGTACATATATTTATCTTGCTTTGGAATCTTGTATGTATTTTATTTTGTTTCTTGCATTGACTATGCTACATTTGATTTCGGCTGAAAGCTTTGTTTTGGTAGCTGCATTTATGAGGCTTGTACAAAATATGTATTTTTATCTACTTGCTTACAACTTTATGCAGATCATTTCAACTTGCCTTGGATTTCTTTGTCTCGGCTGATATGATCTCAATTAGTACCTTTGTTTGTATTTTTATTTTACTTTGTACAATTCTTTACTTTTATAAGTGTTCATACTTATCCTTTTGTTCATATGTGAATGTAATTTTCTTTTGTTATTTTTGTTTGTCTATTACTATTTATATTATTTTGTATTGATTTATTAACATGAGATTAAGATATATATCTTTACTTTATATTTTAACATCTTATATATTTTCATTTCTTAAACCATTTACTTGCATTTTAAATTCAAATCAAATATTCACATACATATTCAAGTTAACTCATATATGCTCGTATACATATATATTCACATATATACAATATTTACCATATTTAAATTTTAAATGATTTAACATAGAATTTATTTTAATCCGGGAAACTCGCATCACTTTATAAATCAATTTCCACAATTTTTATTCAAAAATTAATTTTAATTATCAATTTAAATTTATATAAAATCCGGGATCGTTACAATAATGCTTACATAAATCATTTTTTTATTTAGTTTAAATCAAATATTATAATATTTACATTTCAAAAATATTTTTAAGATTTTTATAAAAACATATTTTAACAACGGGTCTGTATTTCATTTCTAGTCTAGGTAAAGTGATACGGGTAATATATCATTTCAACCCGTAATTTACAAAGAAAACCCGGGTTTGATCATTTCAAACCCGCAATCCCAAGGAAATGAAAAATAATTGAAAATCATTCAGGCCTATCATTTCAGCCCGTAATGATTTTCTCCTATTCTAAAGTCCGTTCGGGTATGTATCATTTCAACCCATAGTGATTCTAATCTAAAGGGAACTTGCAGTGTGATAAATTGATAAAAATAATAGAACAGCATAATATAACAGTAACATATAATATAATAGGTGTTTAAGCATGGGTGAACATCATAAAATCATAACATAGCAAGTGTAACATGATAATGCATTTTACAGATTCAAAAGGGGTCAATTCACTAGTTATATATGTACATATTGTCTGGTGAGAATAACTCACCTGTTAAGCTGGAGATTTGCCAACAAAGCTTACAACACAAAGATTATGAAGGCACGACAACTCTAATACAATTTGAGTGTGGAGAGCAAATCCAATGATATAGATCTTGTGTTACAACCCAAACAAAAATCAAAGCAAACCATAAATTTCAATACACTAGAAATGACATAACTTTTAAATAAAAAGAGATACGAATGCCAAATCTTTTGCCTTGCTTTCTCTATTCTTTTGTCATGGCCTAGGGATGTTTTTGGCTCTGGTTTGAACAAGTTTGGCTCAGGTTTGGTCATGTGTATGCATGGCCTAGGTAGTAGAATATGAGGAGAAAGTTTATACAAAGGAATATGAAGAGTTTAAGGCAAAATTGGTGGGTTTTGTTCACAAAAAATGGCTCGGCCATGGGCTTGTGTGGTCAGGTCAGAGAGGTATGGATCAGGTCAGTGGAAGGAAAGGTGTGTGGTGGTCTGGCCAGAGGTGTTGGAGGCGGCCTAAGGTGGTGGTGGTGGTGGAAAATGAAGTGGTGAACAAATAGTGGTCAAACAACATGTTTTTATGGCTTGTGTTGCAATTTTTGTAGAGTTTTGGCATCATGGTGGCTCGGCCTTGGTCAAGACTAGAGGAGTAGCTGGTGGTGATGGCGGGAAGAGATGTAGGGGGTGGTGGCCGTGGATATGGAGTGGAGGCCATTCAAAGAAGCAAAGAAAACAAGGCAAAATACATGAAAAATGAGAAGAAAAGTGTAAAAAAAGTAGCCATTACCCATAGATTTTTCTTGAAGCCATGAATGAATGAGAAGGTAAAATGTTTTTGGGTGAATGGAGGCTGAAAAATCACGGCTACAAACCAAAAATGCACAGCCAAGATAGTAATTGAGGAGTTATGGCAAATGAAAGGACAAAGGAGATGAAAGGACTTAAGGTAAATAAGCTTTTAAAACTCTTCATATTTCTTTTTCTTTAAATTCAAATAAAACAAAAATAAAATCAGTAAATTGACTTTAAAACCGAAACAAAGTAATATAAAATAAAAATAATTAATTAATTTTAAAGAAAATGGAAAAAGAATATAAGAAATTGCTTAAAAATTGAAAACAGGGTCCAGAAATTACAAATAAATCACTATTGACTTTGGAAAATTAAAAACTTTATTTTAAAAATATTTTAAAAAAATGTGAAGTAAAATAATTCATTTATATTTTAAAAATGAAATAATTAATTAAATTTAGAGAAATTAGAAAAAGAACTAAAGAAATTGTTTAAAAATTCAAAACAGGACTTAAAATTTACAAATAGAATATCACTAGTTTTAGAAAATTTCTATTTCACTTTAAAACAAATAAAAGGTCAAATAAATAAAATAAATGAGGAACAAAATAAAGTGGGAATGAGAATAAAATAAGATTTTAAGAAAAAAAATAGAAAAAAAAATAAAGAATTACTTTAATTAATTGAAACTGGAAATTAGAAATTGTAAGCAAAATACAACTAACACTGGAAAATGTCAATTATACTTTTAAAAATGTTTTAAAACCAAAATATATGCATAACATGTTATTTTATCTATATAAATATAAATTAGAACATTACATGACCAAATAAAATATTATTTATACAATTTAAAATAAACAATTTGTTAAATACAGCAAATTACACACAATATTGAAAAAGGCATAACATTCACATTATAAATCAGATTTCAACGAAACGAAAAGCATTATTCTTAAAATTTTATTTACTTTCATAATAAAAGATAAAATTCAAATTTTCAAACTTTCAAATTTCTAAATTAAAAGTCAAAGTTTGACTATATTGACCAAAATTCACTTTTCTGGAAAATATTCTTTTTAGTCATGTTTGGAATTCTAATTCACATCAAAATCAAAATTTATATTTAAAATAACAAAATTTATTCATTTTAATAAATAAAATAAAGTTTTTAAATCAGGAAATTAAATTAAAGAAATTAATATATATATATATATAATTAAAATAATCACAAAATACAGGGTTGTTACAAATCCAGACTTAACCATAAAAACAGGATCTTCAAAATATGACACTTGGATTATGGAAGAATTCAAGATGCATATAAAAATCATAACAAACCTAAATATTATTAGAAAAACAGATTCTAGACATATGACAGCAGCATTTATTGTTCAGAAAGAATCTGAAAGGAAACGTGGCCAATCGAGAATGGTCATGAACTATACAAGATTGAACGACAATACTCATGAAGATGGATATTGTATATCAAATAAAGACGTTTTAATAAACAAAATACAAGGATCAAACTGGTTTTCAAAGTTTGACTTTAAAATCAGGATTCCGGCAAGTTAAAATGCACCCTGAATCTATACATTGGACTGCATTTACATGTAATGAAGGCCACTGTGAATGGTTAGTAATGTCATTTGGCTTAAAAAACGCTCCACAAATATTCCAAAGAAAAAATGGATAATATTTTTCAAAACTGTAATAAATATACCTGTGTATACATAGATGACATTCTTGTGTTTTCCAAAATTAGACAAGAACATATATCACATTTGTATACTGTATTAAAACTTATAGAAGCATACGGATTAATTATATCCAAGAAAAA
The DNA here is from genome assembly GCA_030737815.1 of Allium fistulosum. Classification (NCBI taxonomy): domain Eukaryota; kingdom Viridiplantae; phylum Streptophyta; class Magnoliopsida; order Asparagales; family Amaryllidaceae; genus Allium; species Allium fistulosum. The sequence goes on along the minus strand of CM060902.1, from coordinate 787,254,755 downwards.
GATAGAGTTATTAAAAAATAATATAGAATTTTTGAAAGCCAAAATCGAAATCATAGAATTACAACCACATATAGCTAGAAAATTTTTAGAATTCCCAAACAAATTAGAAAGTTTGAAACAATTACAAGCCTTTTTAGGACTTGTAAATTATGGAAGACCATATATAAAAAATCTTTCAAAATATATTGGGCCTCTTTACAACAAGGCAAGCCCAAAGGGTAACAGAGAATTTAACATAGAAGATATAAAACAAATCCAAGAAATAAAGAAATTAGCCCAGAACTTAAAACCTTTAAGTTTACCTTTACAGACATATTTAATAATCGAAACAAATTTATCTTCCTTGGAATGGGGAGGAATATTATTAAGTAAAGATAACAAATACGGAAGTAAATCTGCAGAAAAAATATGTAGATATACCTCAGGGACATACAAAGAAAAAAGATACATGACATCTTTAGACTATGAGATACTAGCCATAATATACGTTTTAGAAGCCTTTAAATTAGTTATAATTTCTCAAAAAGAAATAACAATTAGAATAGATTGTGAATCAATTGTAAAATATACAGACAATTAAAAAGAAAAGAAACCATAAATAACAGATGGTTAAAATTTAAACATGCCATATCAAATTGTGGGACTAACATTAGTTGGGAACACATAAAAGGAAAAAATAGTTTCTTACCAGACCAGTTATCAAGATTACTAAAATAAAATCATATATGTCGATTACTAACATTTATTTTGCAGAAATGGAAGAATTAAATCCATCCAAACATTTGAAGGCATATACTACAAACAAATTTCAGACAAAGACGAAAGTCACTGAAGATCAACAAATGATTCTTGACAATATCTGGAACATGAAGACTCCTCATGAGTCTAATAAACAAAAATTAAGTGTTTTATACACTTAGTACAAATGTTCACAAATGAGAAAAAAACAAAATATCTCTATTATGACCTGTTTACAGGTCCCGATGCTGGTATTTATACCACATGGGAACAAATGATCGTTAAGACCAAATATCTTGAACAAAATCTCAGATATGGGAAACCATTATACAAAGGCTTCAATATCTTTGAATCTTCTACAAATGAGTTACAAAAGGTCTTTGGAAAAGATTATATAATTTCTGAAGACATACAAAGTTTACAACAAATTTCCTTGGAAAAATAGATCAAAGAAGAAATCACTGAAACTTCTTCTTCTACAAATTTCAGACCACAAACTTCTTTTGCCACTATAACCAAATCCAGTCCTGCAAAAATGACAAATCTGGGTAATCCTAAAAATATTTACCAAAATACACCCCTGCCAAGTACAATCCAAAAATCTGTAATTCTGCCCAACTTTCCAGAACAAATGACAAGAGAATTGCATTTTATACAACACCCTGTTGAGCTTTCTCCACACACTTTCAATAAACTCTGCGAATTCTTCTCACACATCTCCAAAACAAAAAATGAAGGGTTGCAAATAAATTGGGATATCATGAGAAATACAAATATCCCTTGTATAAAAAGATTTTCTTCTTGTCCACAAACAACCCATGACTGCTCATGCACAATATCCTGTGCAGTTCCACAAATTACTCTCAATCTCACAAAATACAAATACTTGACCCATGAAGATATCATATTTGATCCAAATATGTTAATAAACTATGGACTTGTCAGAAGAATCTATTTTGATGAATGGATTCAAGATGATCTTACAGAGCCTTTTGGAAGCATAATAGAACAATTAACAAACATGTTAGCAACTGACATATATATGGACTTCATGTCCACTCCACCGCATTTTAGAAAAAATATTTTTGAACCCACAAAACACACTACACATCAAAGCAAAATTCCTGGATACAGACTATGAAGAATGGAGGGAAAATAACAATCTAGAAAAAATGGAATATATAAAAATCAAAGAACAAATTATTGAAAGATACAAGACCCTTAAAATTGTGGAAGAAGATGAATGAGACAACAAAGGTTCTTATCTATATGCTGAGACCCCCACAACAAAAATATTTGTCACAAAAGCCTTGAGAGACCAGGGAATAAATTACATAAACTTTGATATATTCCATCCAAAGCCTTCCCTGATAAAAAAAACTACAAAAAGGAAAAACAAAGGAAGAAAAACAATGAAGATAAAGAAGATGTCGAATCAACCACTATGTCCACTGATGAAAATTGATTTGACAAAGAATTGCAAGGTGTCCTACTTTTCTCCGTTGGAATCTCCTTTTGAAGACAAGATGTGACACTAGTGCTTACTTTTTCAAATAAATAAATGTAAAGATATGTGTAATGTTTTTTTAATTTTAGTGGAAGGTATCTTTTACCTTCATTTCCAGACAGCTGTCTGTCTCTTTTCTCTTTTTGCTCCATCTATATAAAGAGCCTACCTTGTTTGTAATATATGTATTAGAAATTAAGTATTGCATCCTCATTGTAAAAAACCAACTGAAGCATTGTATCAAAAACCAACTGAAGCATTGTAAAAAGCTTCAGTGATTACACATATCAGAAATTCAGTTGGTTTTTGATACAATGTTTCAGCTGGTTTTTGATACAATGAAGCATTGTATCGGAAATTCAGCTGACATGTAAAGGAGTGAGGAACGAAGTCCAAGCGGGTAGCGTCGGACGAGTGGATCACTCCGCCCTCTGGATTCGTTGAATGACTGCGAAGCAAATAGGGGAGCGAAGCCAAATCGAGTAGCTTCGGGTGAGTGGACCGGTTTCAATAACACCGAGCCTTACACAAGGTAGGCCCCGAGCATCGAGTCCTCGCCCCAAAAGCAGAGGACGTAGATACGCGTAGAGGGAAGGCCCTGTGTAAGGCGCAGAGTGAACATATCACCCCCCTTTGGTTGAGGAGGGCTGGGGGTGTTCTTCCCTGGTTAGGAGAGTGGAGGGGGTTCGGGGGAGGAGAGAGGATTTCAACTCGACACCAATTTCTATTCCCTGTCCAATGACTATTCCAAGAATACCCTGGAGCGTTTAGACTTTTATACTATACTAGGAGTAGATCCCTAGTATACTAGACAATAGGAGATAGGAGTAAGATAGACGGAGTCGAGGCTTGTGAGACGCAGTCCACTATATGAACCTAGCCAAAGGCCAGTTTGTTTTAAGAAAAACGAGAGTTTTTCGGGTCTCACGTGTGATAGGACATGAACAGTGATAAATGAATTCTCGTGCATTTTAAGTTAATACTTTGAGTTTGAGAGCTGAATTTCTGATACAATGTTTCATTGTATCAAAAACCAGCTGAAGCATTGTATCAAAAACCAACTGAATTTCTGATATGTGTAATCACTGAAGCTTTTTACAATGCTTCAGTTGGTTTTTGATACAATGCTTCGGTTGGTTTTTTACAATGAGGATGCAATACTTAATTTCTGATACATATTACAAACAAGGTAGGCTTCTTATATAGATGGAGCAAAAAGAGAAAAGAGACAGACAGCTGTCTGGAAATGAAGGTAAAAGATACCTTCCACTAAAATTAAAAAAGCATTACACATATCTTTACATTTATTTATTTGAAAAAGTAAGCACTAGTGTCACATCTTGTCTTCAAAAGGAGATTCCAACGGAGAAAAGTAGGACACCTTGCAATTCTTTTGTCAAATCAATTTTCATCAGTGGACATAGTGGTTGATTCGACATCTTCTTTATCTTCATTGTTTTTCTTTCTTTGTTTTTCCTTTTTGTAGTTTTTTTATCAGGGAAGGCTTTGGATGGAATATATCAAAGTTTATGTAATTTATTCCCTGGTCTCTCAAGGCTTTTGTGACAAATATTTTTGTTGTGGGGGTCTCAGCATATAGATAAGAACCTTTGTTGTCTCATTCATCTTCTTCCACAATTTTAAGGGTCTTGTATCTTTCAATAATTTGTTCTTTGATTTTTATATATTCCATTTTTTCTAGATTGTTATTTTCCCTCCATTCTTCATAGTCTGTATCCAGGAATTTTGCTTTGATGTGTACAGTGTGTTTTGTGGGTTCAAAAACATTTTTTCCAAAATGCGGTGGAGTGGACATGAAGTCCATATATATGTCAGTTGCTAGCATGTTTGTTAATTGTTCTATTATGCTTCCAAAAGGCTCTGTAAGATCATCTTGAATCCATTCATCAAAATAGATTCTTCTGACAAGTCCATAGTTTATTAACATATTTGGATCAAATATGATATCTTCATGGGTCAAGTATTTGTATTTTGTGAGATTGAGAGTAATTTGTGGAACTGCACAGGATATTGTGCATGAGCAGTCATGGGTTGTTTGTGGACAAGAAGCAAATCTTTTTATACAATAGATATTTGTATTTCTCATGATATCCCAATTTATTTGTAACCCTTCATTTTTTGTTTTGGAGATGTGTGAGAAGAATTCGCATAGTTTATTGAAAGTTTGTGGAGAAAGCTCAACAGGGTGTTGTATAAAATGCAATTCTCTTGTCATTTGTTCTGGAAAGTTGGGCAGAATTACAGATTTTTGGATTGTACTTGGCAGGGGTGTATTTTGGTAAATATTTTTAGGATTACCCAGATTTGTCATTTTTGCAGGACTGGATTTGGTTATAGTGGCAAAAGAAGTTTGTGGTCTGAAATTTGTAGAAGAAGAAGTTTCAGTGATTTCTTTTTTGATCTGTTTTCCCAAGTAAATTTGTTGTAAACTTTGTATGTCTTCAGAAATTATATAATCTTTTCCAAAACCTTTTGTAACTCATTTGTAGAAGATTCAAAGGTATTAAAGCCTTTGTATAATGGTTTTCCATATCTGAGATTTTGTTCAAGATATTTGATCTTAACGATCATTTGTTCCCATGTGGTATAAATACCAGCATCGGGACCTGTAAACAGGCCATAATAGAAATATTTTATTTTTTTCTCATTTGTGAAAATTTGTACTATAGTGTATAAAACACTCAATTTTTGTTTATTAGACTCATGAGGAGTCTTCATGTTCCAGATATTGTCAAGAATCATTTGTTTATCTTCAGTGACTTTCGTCTTTGTCTGAAATTTGTTTGTAGTATATGCCTTCAAATGTTTGGATGGATTTAATTCTTCCATTTCTGCAAAATAAATGTTAGTAATCGGCATATATGATTTTATTTTAGTAATCTTGATAACTGGTCTGGTAAAAAATTATTTTTTCCTTTTATGTGTTCCCAACTAATGTTAGTCCCACAATTTGATATAGCATGTTTAAATTTTAACCATCTGTTATTTATGGTTCCTTTTTCTTTTTTATTGTCTGTATATTTTACAATTGATTCACAATCTATTCTAATTGTTATTTCTTTTTGAGAAATTATAAATAATTTAAAGGTTTCTAAAACGTATATTATGGCTAGTATCTCATAGTCTAAAGATGTCATGTATCTTTTTTCTTTGTATGTCCCTGAGGTATATATATATATATTTTTTCTGCAGATTTACTTCTGTATTTGTTATCTTTACTTAATAATATTCCTCCCCATCCCAAGGAAGATCAATCTGTTTCGATTATTAAATATGGGGAATTAATTTAAAGAACAAAAATTTATATATTTTTAGCCTCAAGGAGACAACCTCAATATTTTAACCACAAGGACAAACATTCTTCTAAAAATTAATCATAAGGACAAACATTTTTTCTAAATTATTCATAAGGACAAACATTTTTTCAAAACTGCTACCGAACTAAAAACTGATACCTAAAAACTGCTACTGATAACTACAAACTGATACCTAAAAACTGTTATCGATGACTAAAAACTGATACTAAAGAAGGTTGTCCTTCAGGCAAAAATACTGAAGGTCCGTCCTTGAACCTAAAATGCTGAAAATTTTTGTCTTTCACAATAATTTCCTGTAAAGGCTTCTAAAACGTATATTATGGCTAGTATCTCATAGTCTAAAGATGTCATGTATCATTTTTCTTTGTATGTCCCTGAGGTATATCTACATATTTTTTCTGCAGATTTACTTCCGTATTTGTTATCTTTACTTAATAATATTCCTCCCCATCCCAAGGAAGATCAATATGTTTCGATTATTAAATATTATGTCTGTAAAGGTAAGCTTAAAGGTTTTAAGTTCTGGGCTAATTTCTTTATTTCTTGGATTTGTTTTATATCTTCTATGTTAAATTCTCTGTTACCCTTTGGGCTTGCCTTGTTGTAAAGAGACCCAGTATATTTTAAAAGATTTTTTATATAAGGTCTTGCATAATTTACAAGTCCTAAAAAGGCTTGTAATTGTTTCAAACTTTCTAATTTGTCTGGAAATTTTAGAATTTTTCAGGCTATATATGGTTGTAATTCTATGATTCCGATTTTGGCTTCCAAAAATTCTATATTATTTTTTAATAACTCTATCTTTTTCTTGGATATAATTAATCTATGTGCTTCTATAAGTTTTAATATAGTATACAAATGTGATATATGTTCTTGTCCAGTTTTGGAAAAACCAAGAATGTCACCTATGTATACACAGGTATATTTATTACAGTTTTGAAAAATATTATCCATTTTTCTTTGGAATATTTGTGGAGCATTTTTTAAGCCAAATGACATTACTAACCATTCATAGTGGCCTTCACTACATGTAAATGCAGTCCAAGGTATAGATTCAGGGTGCATTTTAACTTGCCGGAATCCTAATTTTAAGTCAAACTTTGAAAACCAATTTGATCCTTGTATTTTGTTTATTAAAACGTCTTTATTTGGTATACAATATCCATCTTCATGGGTATTGTCGTTCAATTTTGTATAGTTCATGACCATTCTCGATTGGCCACGTTTCCTTTCAGATTCTTTCTGAACAATAAAAGTTGCTGTCATATGTCTAGAATATATGTTTTTCTAATAATATTTAGGTTTGTCAGGATTTTTATATGCATCTTGAATTCTTCCATAATCCAAGTGTCATATTTTGGAGATCCTGTTTTTATGGTTAAGTCTGGATTGATTATATCTAATTTACATTGTATGGGATCTTTATCCCAATATTTTAATGGTTTTTCCCCTATAATTTCTATTTTTTCTAATTTCGAAATTATTTGGTCCATGTCATCTGTTGTTAGTAATAATCTACTTATATTTCTTGGATTTATAAGTTGGATATCTTTAATAAATCCATTTCTTTTATATTCATAATTCTTAGAAATTTCTTGTATGAGTTCTGTAAATGTCAGTATATGTTCGTTGTTTTTCATTTTGCAATGTCCTGGTATAGGGCAATCACATTTATCTTTTTGTTCTCCTGTAATCCCACCACGTTTCTCAAGTGCATACTCTGATAGTATTGGGGTTAGTGTAGTCTTTTTTTGAAATTTGTATATAACCTTTATTGAATGCAAAACTCCCGTTGTCATTTAATAAGAAATCTAATCCTAGGATTAGTTTTATTCCTTCAAGGTTTAATTCTAAAATTCATAATTGTTTTATGTTGTAATAAGGAGACCATTCTCCACATGTATTGGTAAAACTTATGTTTATATTTTTTACAATACTTGTAAAAATATTAGTAGTTCCATCAAATTGTATACTTTGTTTTGGTCTTTCTGCTTTTGTTACATATTTGTAAGGTATGAGACTAGAACAAATAGTTGAACTAGTGGCTCTAGTGTCTATAAAGACTAACATCTGTATTTCCAATTCTTTTATATTCAGCTTTGTTGGGATGCGTAATTCTTTTAGGTTTCCTGAATTACATATTAGTGGAATTTGTATTTGTTTGTCAATGTCATTTAAATTGCTATTATTTTCATATGATGTTGATTCGTCATGAATAGCATTTTTCTTTTTATCTAAAGTTATAATTTTTTCTTTTATTTCTCCTATTTCTATTTCAATATTATTTGTCTTTTCTTCAAGTATTTTAATTCTATCTTCATTTATCTTATTTTTATTGTGTAAACAGGTTTATTTTTTCTGGATAAATCTATATTGAATTTGTTTTTTGCACATATATGGCATATTTTCATTATGCATTCTATACATTTAAATCTTTTATCAAAGGCAGGGTACCAAGGACAAAATTCACATTTCGTGGTATCTGTTCCCATTTTATGTTTGAAATTATGTTCGCATAAATCTTTGTTTACAATATTTAGTAAGTATTCATGTGGTATGTTTTCTTGAAAATATGTTAATTCATCAATTAAGGTATAATTTGATGTTTGTATTTGTTCTTGTTCTTGTAATCCTTCTAAGGATATTATAGAATATATTGTAGAAGTTTCTGAAACATCAGAAGCAATTTCTATTAAATCTTCTTTAACTGAATCTATAAGGTTAGATTCTCTAGTAAATAAGTTATGTCTTTTTGGACATGAGGAAGATAAATGTCCTTTTTCATTACAAGCAAAACATGGAATTGTATTTGTGTATGTTTTTCTTGGATTATATTTTCTAACATGTTTCTCTTTGTTAAGATATGCTTTTTTTGCATTTGATTTTCTTAAATAATATTTTTTAGTATACCTCTTTTTAAATTTAGGTTTCCTATCTATGTTGTAATGTCTTGATCAATATTGTTATGGAGTATATATTTGTCCACAGAATCCATAATTTTTCTGTTTTAATTCCCTTTGGATTTGTATATAGGTACATTTCTTTTTTAGTTCAGAAATAATGTGTTATTCTTATTCCCAAGGTTATCAAAATGAGATTTAAATCGTAAATTGTAAAGTTTAAATTTTAAATCGAAACGGGATTTAAATCGTAAATAGTAGATTTTAGAGATCCATATTTTAAGGTTCGTATACACTTTAAAATTGATTTTGATGTTTAAACTTTCATATCTAAACCCAAAACTCAAAAAAAATTCTCATTTGTTCGATTTTGATTTTGTTTAAACAACATAGAATTGAAATTGTAGACCAAAATAAGTATATTGGATCCATCAATATGTATTGAATGAATTTTCTCTATTGAAGTTTTAACCGAGTTTGAATCGGAATGTGAATCGAATTGTAAAGGGAACGATTCGATTTGAAACGAGATTTAAATCGTAGGATTTTAAGATTTTTGACAACAATGTTTATTCCAATGTTATCATATCCTTTAGGAATATTTGCAGTATTATTTTGATAATGTTCTATCCAAGATTTATGTATTTCTTTTCCTAAATCACCTGGTAGTTTGAAAAAGAGTCTATTTCCTATTTCAGCGCTGTAATAATTTTCTGAAATAGTTGCGTAATGTAAAAATTCTTTTAAGAATTTTATTATGTATTTCCAATCTAACAATTGGATTTGTTCTAAATCCCCCAAGGCCTCTTGTTGCCTTATGGTTACTCATGTGTTTACATCTCTTCCTGTTATTATTCTGTGCATTGTATAAGCAAAGTTGTAAATATTGCTTCCTTGTATTATCAAGTTATTTATTTCTTCAGGAAAGCTTTGTTTATAGGCTTCCCATATGGCTTTAGCTATATCCCCTAAATAGTTTTCGGCAATTCTGATTATTTCTTCACCAAAATTTATGTTTGTATGCCTTGCTGCATAATCTCTTGCTATAGCAGCAGTCCATTGTTCTAGATATGTATCTAGCAATTGTGGATGACATTCTGTAACATTTAGTATTACTGAATTGTTTTTAAAGAAAGTTGTTTCATTATGTAATCTTTTACCTATTGTCCTTAAGTTTTTATTTTCATTTGTATATGGTTCAACTGCTTGTCTGGGTGGTTGTCCTAATGTATATGGCATTGTTTCTTGGTTTCTATTTGGATATGAAATTCCTGAACTCCCAGTTGTTTCATCTTGATCAGCTAGATCTATATGTTCTGTGAATTCTGATATTATACATTTAATATACTTTGTTGTTGTATTACATTGTTTGTTTCTTGGGAATCTTTTAGGAACTCATCTAAGTTATATATTTCTCTTGTTCTTATATTGTTTTCATCATCAATGTAGACAAATGTATTTTCATTTATTTGGTTTGTTGATCTTAGAGTTTGTTCTAATTCATATATTTCAGATGGTTCAAGAACCATCCCAAGTTCTTTTGGATATATTATTTTATTCATTGATTCTTCTGTTTAGTTCTTCAGTTTCATCATCAGTTTCTATTTCTTGTTGGTTTGAGGGTCCATAATCTCTAAATCTTATGGACATGGATTTGTTTAAGTTATTATATGTTACAACATTGTTTGGTTTTAATGTTGTTGTTGTTGTGTTGTTAGGATTTGTTATATTACATTCATGTCTAGCAAGAACAGAAGAATCTATTTTCATAGGTTTTATAAAGTTTATTCCTGCGGAATTTAATGTTTCTATGACTTTGTGAAGCTTAATTTTTATTTTTGGAGTATATTTAGACATGTATTTTCCCAAAAAATGTAATATCTAATACTATATTTTTTCCCGTAAAATTCTCAAAACTTGTAGTTTGTATGATAAGTTTTATATGTTTGTAAAAATCATTTAGGGTCATGGTGAAATTAGGAGCTATATAAACAATTCCTATGTTATTGTTCATATCAACTTCCATAGTTCCAAATATGGTTTTTTCCATATCTTGGTGTCTATCATCTATTAATATCAATAGTGATTTTGTTCCCATTTTTTGTCTTGTTAATCCTCTTATACCTATGACTATCAGTCCTAGGTGGATTAATTTGTATTTTTAATTGGTTAATAGCTTCTTGTGACATTAAATTTAGTGTCTGTTGACTTCCATCTGGGATAGAAAGAATTTCTTCCCTATGATGTCTGTATAGTCCTGTTGTCATTGTAAATATTCATGTTCTATATAGTTCTCTAGGGTTTAATGTATTTAGTTGGCTGTTAGAAAATACTTCAAGATTTTCTTCTAGATTTATTATCTCATCTAGTTGAGCTTGTGTATTATTAGTTCTTCTCGTTATATTGTCTAGCCATCCCATAAAGGATAAAGTGTTTGTTTCTGTAGGTCTATCTGTTAAAGTTCTAGATGGACCTGTAAAAGACAATCTTCTATTATTCAGATTTGATCAAGTTTCTTTTACACACACACATATATAAGAGCAGAAACATGGTATAAATGTTAATTTAGCCGAGTACAAAAAATGTGGGTATTTAACAGTGGAATACAGTATAGCAAGTGATGATAGTTAATTGTGGGCATAACAAACCTAACAGCATTTCAAATTGACAACATTATAAGCAATAGAGTGACAAGCGAGCAAAGCTTGCTCATTAAGCAGAGCATCAATATGAAATTGAGGCAGTGCAAAGTCTAAATTCCAGCAATTACAATAGGTCTTTAATCAATTGTTCGTTAAATGTCAAGGGTGTTGGTGTTCATTGCCCATTCTTCTAAAGAAGAACTTACGTGATTCAACAGAATGAAAGGGAAAAAATACGAATTTCTTCAGTTAATACTCACCCAATAAGTCTTGGCATAATACTCTACTTGTAATCAAAAGATGGACAGGTGTAATAGGTCCATCAAAACTCTCTAGAACCTCTGTTTCTGTACCATCACTGCTTTTGGTTTGTTCTTTCTTCATTGTAATTATGGAACCTCAAACTGCACCGTACATTTGCAGATTTACTTCTACGTTTTTTAAAGATGGAGAACTTTTGTCAGGATACCTGACAAAACATGAAAGTAAATTTTAGAACTACCCCCTAAGAGCATCTTCAATGCAAATAGGATGTGATTTCAATTAAAGCCTATGTGTCAAGGGATAAATCACAATGTTATCTCAATGTAATTTCTAAAAAGTAAACATCACATTAAAAACAAAAAAACTACTCCAATGCAAATGTATTTATTGAAAAAAAATTGACTATGTGTTCCAATCAAAATTTAAATAAATAAAAATAATAGATAAAAAATTAGTTCATTGTGAATATTTATTACTTCACATTGTGAAGTGCAATGTCTAAAACTAGACATTGCACTAGACAATGTCTAATGATTGTTTTGCCAAGTCATCATAACATTGTCATTAACATTGGCATTGGAGATGAAAATTTGAACTAAATTAAATGTTGATGATGTGTACTTGACATTACATCAAAATAGCTCATGGGTTGGAGATGCTCTAACATGTAAATTTGAAACATTTTTTCTATAATGCAATATCCAACAAAGCAGGCACTGGATTGCATTCTTTTACTTTTTCACCCATTGCTTTTTAATATGCTACTACAAATCCCGCACGTGCCTCGTTTCGCCTTCACTTGCAGATGACCTCAAATGTCCGTCATGGATCCACCACTATATTACACCAGCACATGTGGCATTGGAGTCTATGTTCAGTCTATTGATTTTTACAATGTAAACATCAAACGTTGAATTATATTACCGGTACACATTCATAATTGTATCGCCTGCATAATTTATCCACATTTTAATTTATTTTTCATGTACATGATAACGTATAATTACGAGCTTAGCAACTATTAGCATTATCAATTATGTAAGCAGTGCATTAGTATACTGAATGGTCAGTATGTTCATATAGACTTTCTTGGTCGTTCTTTATTAAGTACACTCGCATAGTTATAGCTAGTGTCTTATATAATTTTACTGGTCAAATTATGATAGGTAGGTATAATTAACATGTTAGTACAGAGCACATGAGCGATAAAAATACAAACTTAAAAACTCAAAGCTACCCAATTATATATCTTTCAAAATCTTAAGGGAATTGGGGCCATTTAACTTCTTGTTGATTTCTTATTATTGAGAAGAAGGTTAATAAATAATAAAGGAAGAATTACCAAAGTTAGAGGCAGTGATTACCAGGAGGTTGTGGCTTGTTGGTGCCCTAAATATTTGGGGTTGGAGGCGAGGAGGTCGACGACGACTAGCAGGAGGTCGACGACGACTTGAGGCAAGCTGGGGTAGGCAGCAGGCGGCGGATATGGGGATTTATGGGCGAGGGCAGTGATAAGGGAGGAGATTTTTTGTTTCACGATTTAGGAAATAACTTGTGGAAGAGGGAAATGATTTGAGAAAGAGGGAAGAGCAAATAATTGGAGGAAGAGGTGATCATAAAAATAATTTGAGGAGCTCGCTTTGTCAAAATGTTAGTAGCTAATCCCTGCGCTAAATAAAATAGATTAAAAATATAAAATAAAGTGTAATGTAAAATATCTATACTATATTATTATTAATGAGTTCAATTTGAAGCTCACACAGGTCCCCTTGAATTTTGGCAACCGAAAGGTCATCAAAATTTTCTTCTACGGTATGCGTATTTTTATCTTGCCCCTTTCTCCAGTTGAAACTTCCGTTCCTTCAGATCACTAATCACCAAAATTTTCTTCTTCTACGATGGACGTTTTTTTCTTTCTTATGCTACTACCGTTTATCTTTGTCTCCCTTCTTCAGCTTCAAATCAGGTCCACAAATCAGGTTATCTAACCCTAAATTCAAATTAGGTCTACGCGATGGCGCTTTTGATCTTCCACATTCCGACGACACCAAATATCAGTCGCCTTCAAAATCACGATGCGCTACTGTCGCCTGGGACGTCGCGATGCGTGAAGTTTGACGCCGCGTGCTGAGGTCCTTCTAAGATGGAGTTCATCATTAGGAATTTTTAGCGATGCTCTCTTTGAAGTTCGTTCAGATGCTAGAGTTAAGGCCCGCTGCTGCACTCGATTTCAATACCAGAGATTTGTATAGACAAGGCTGCTTGTGATGTTGATGCTGTTGAGGTTCTAATAAAAAAATTGCTCTTTTTTGTTTTTGTTTCTCCTGAGGCCATCGATGCTGATTTGGATACAACCTACATTCATTTCATAAGCATTAGCAAGAATATGTTTTTAATTTGTTTACTTAAGCGACGCTTTGTTTTAGTTGAATAAGCAGTGGATTCTTTTAACAATTTAATATGATAATGAACATATATATCTTTCTTCGTGAATATGATTTACTATTGTACAGCTTCACAACCATAACATTAATATGATTCTTTGTTTTGTTATTGACTTTATATAAAAGGAAGAAAGCAAGTGTTCATATTTTTGTGTTTCATCTGTATTTCAAAATATATGAATTGTACATGTCTTCTGGCTACAACTATGGAAGATGTATTTCCTTCTCAGAGAAGATCCACTAAAATCATGATGCATAAAGAATCAATGATTGGTATAGTAAAATCTACTTTGACAGTACTGTTATTATTTTATCTTTTCATGTAATTGAAGGAAATGACCATATATGCCATGGAAGAGCTGTGAAATAAGCTTCAGATCAATGTTCTTACAAGTTACTAATGATGCTTCTGTCAAAAACTGAAAGTATTTTTATCCATTACTTTTTGACGATCGCCCATCAAGGTATTGTTTCCTTTTCGATGCTACTTTCCTTTTCTATTATTAATTCGATAAAATAGGTAATAAAGTGCCTATTGTTCAAAAAATGGAACCGATCTCCTATCTTCAATATGAATTCAGGAAATTTCAGGTTGTTTCAAAGAGACAAACACTGTGTCATTTTGTCTTCGAGGCCCATGTTGTAACCATCGATAATTCAGGTTCTTTATTTTTTGTTTCACTCTGTCATTTGAGTATTGAAATTTCAACTTTATATTAATAAAATTGTTGGTTTTTTTTTAATAATTGCAAGATTCAACTTTCAGAATTTGCACTGTATTTGCAAGTTCTAAGCATGACTATTATGTACTACAATGATGAACGTATAGTTAGTTACATGGTCCAAGTTATTGATTTGTTCAGTTATAACTTTTTAATAGAACAACTGAAAGATAAATGAATACATATAGTTCATATCATTGAATATGAAAATGTTTTAAGTAAAGAATTGCCTCAGTAATGTTAAGTTTATTTCACTATAATTTTAGCTTACATATTTCTTAGTTTACTACCCTTGAAACCTTTTTTTTACAGCTACTTATTCTTGCTCATCACCAGGTAACCATCCGAACTGTTTCTTGCTCATCACCAGGTAACCATCCGAATTAACAGTTCGATTGGTGGTGTATGCATTGACACTGAGAGTTTACTCCACGTTCTTACCTCATACAAGTTCAAAAGTTGACCTTTCTCTGAAAGCCCTGATCTGTAGTCACTCACTTCCATGCCTACGTCTACGTAAGTGAACATTTAATTTTTTTTTCTTCCCGCCTCCCAAATTATCAGTTGGTTTTTGTTGTACACATAACATGATTTAGCATGTAAGTATGCATTCTGTTACAGTATTGTGATGGATGTGGTCAAATAGGCTGGCAAGAATGATACTTCTATATCATAAAATTTTATAGTTGGTGCCACTGACGCTTTAACTTTCGTAACAGAATACACTGTTGAAAGTTTCCATCTAAATAAGTAAAAGAAACAAAAGAAAGTTAAATCAAGGTCTACAATTCATGTTCCAAGGACATTTGGCTAATCAGTGATATGAAAACAACATGACATATACAAGTTAATTTTTTTTATATGAAGACGTTTTGGTTCAATTTTACTCATGTTCAACTTTACTTCTTTTACGATGCATTTTCATAGCCAAATAAGGTAGTAATTCGCCAATAAACAATTAACATAGAATGGATTAAGCAAGTTGTTGAGTTCTTCTAATAGTGACTAATAAAGTTACATCTTATTATGTATACTTTCTAAGTCTGACATGAAATTAAATGATAACTTTTACCCTATGTCAAGAAAAAGTCGTGGATATGTATAGACAATAGAGTTACTGTTATTAATTGTCTTTACTCATCCTAACCCTAATCTTCATTAATGATCGTCGTCGTCAGGTTACTTTAACGGGTCTCCTGCTTAGATTCCACAGCAACCAGCACCCATAATACTGAGTTTTTCGTCTACCCCAAGCACCTTCTCTCTTATTTTTCCAGTTATCAACCCTAAATCCTCGATGTCCAACCGCAGCCATTCTCAAATAGATGTTCCAAAATTTTATGAAGCTCGGATCTGCCTTCATACTGCAAAACCCTTCTATGTCAATTCTACAAAATTCTGCAATTTCAAAAGTTCGTTTGTAGCGGGTTTCATTTTACATAAACTACAAAAACATTCAATTTTGATCCTTCCCCAAGCATTAAACCATCAATTTCTAAAGCAGGCGAATCGTTTCCAGTCTCAATCCAAGGATAAACACCGGCAGGTTCATCGTTCACCTGCCTCGATTTACAGATTAATGAAGGTAAATTTTTCCTAAAATTTTCTTCTTCTATTTTTTTACAATAAACTTTAATCTATACCGTTAAAGGTTTTTTGTTTTGTTTTTTCTATGATCGATTTCTAGCTTAAGAGAGGGTCTTGCTCCTTTTGTGCTTGATACTTATATTGTGTTTTTATTGTTTAGGTTTGTATTTTGTATGAAGTTTAGAGGATGTCAGTAAGTAACTATTTCAGCAGATCAAACAAGGACAGACATGGTTTCATTATATGATATTATGTTGTACAATTACATACGCTCAAGTATTGGATTTTATTAACTAGGAGAGATTAATTGCTTAATGAAATAGTTTACAATCTTTTACTTGATTTTAAAACTTTGGTTCAAATTTTTTCATTATAGCTGATATCTTTCATAATCTTCATTCTCCAGTGATACTTGATTTAAATGTTTCGGCTTTTTGGAAACTATGGGAAGGGATGTATTACAAACATTGTTGCCTAACTTGACAGAATGGAGCTATGTTGTATCAATAAAAACAGGTCAGGTCACTTTGGCATTCATTAATTCTCCCAATAACATATATCAGTGCATTATTTTTGTAACATATTATGTTATATCTCTAACCAAAAAAGGATATTGTACGATATCGGATGCTGAACAAAAGTGGCTTATACCTTATGGTTAACTCCTTATTTTCAATAGTCATTTTTCTACTATTGTGTCTATTCTTTAAGGAACATTACATGTAGAATTTAGTATGTATGTATATTTTACTTCTTATACTGATTTTGTGGATGTCTGATTATTCATGTGGTCAAACCTGAATGAGAGATGGTATAAAAAGTTCCACATTTATTCATCCATTTGTGTGATAATCCAAATGCAAATCTATATATTAGATCGCATTTTGAGCAAGCTTACCAATAGTTTTAACATTGTTTTAAAGCAGAAGTGTGTGCAAAGGTTTATAAATTTTAGTACACTATTTTGATCTGTTAATTATAATAGTTATTTTATTATTATGAAAGCAGTTATATATTATGATTTTATTTTCAATAATTTTTTAATTTAAATGTTCAGGTTTTATAGATTATGGTGTTAGATTGTAGTATATTTTAGTGGTCTACCCTGCTAAAATTGAACTTGGTTTATGTCTATATAAACCGTTTAATTTTATGAAAAATATCCATCATTTTATTTTCTTCCAAGTTATTGAAAACATATGGTTTATGTTCTTGGATATACTACAATCAAATTATAGTGAGCAATATAATTTCTTTTCTTAAACTTGAATCATCAAGCTTAGTTTACTGTAAGCAAATAATGTTTTTTTAATAATCCTACGGTCTTAAAATTGTAAACTTATTTTGATGAAAGAGTGGAGCGCACTCGAAATTTATTATATTATATTCAAAATCATATGTATCCATACACATTTTTGTTAGTTACATGTACAAAAAGATCATCCCATAGATGATAAACAAATAGGAAAGCAAGTAAATGAATGGGTTATACACATTATCTAATAAATATAAATGCTCCTAAAAGTTTTGGAACTATGCATGGGTATGTATGCCTCAAGATATAAACATCAAACTTGCAATAAATGAGCAGGAATGAAGAATTTGGGTAAGATAACGTGTTTGCAGGTTGGCCAAACAAAGTGGGAGTAGACTGGACAGGTGTTTGTAAGTAGGTATGGTATACCTGCAAAGTGTGATTAGGCTGGACGGATAGATACTTGGCCTCAGTTAGGTATGGACAGCGAGTTTGCAAGTGAATTTTACGATCCGTAAGTAGCTTCAGGTAGGCACTCGGCTTCAAGTAGGTTAAGTGAGTGTAAATTATGGGTTCAACTATGTATACAGTAGCGACAACTGCTGAGTGAGTGTGCTAATTACATTCAAGATTAAAATGGATTTTCGATGATATAAGTTGATGGACTTGAATGTATATGCATGCACATAATGACATTGGAGTTGTTACTTTAGGGAGATAAGTCGATGTTGTGTAGTAAAGGAGTAGTTTTTGAAAATACATATAGGATAACTGTATTAATACGAGTAGAAGTGTGTAGCCACTTTCCCTTTAATTGTTATTCTAAATGCATCCTACTTTTTGCTAATAGTATATAATTTATAATTGTCAGTTGCAGTATGTTTGTAGGTTGCATGGAGATTATTGAAGAGACTTGCTAAATGATCGGTAGCTGCAGCTAGGACCGAGTGAAGGTTGGCTTGATAAAGAGTTCAGCTACAGGCATTGGGCATGGACAACAGAAGATGTGCAGATATGCAGCATGCATCGATGAAGGCTGTAAAGAGTATTGTGGATTGGAGATGCTGTAAAAATGAGGCAAGCGAGACTGTCAAAACTATAATGAGTAAGTTCGCATTTCTTTACTTTGACATGTTAGCTTTTGGCTTATAGATTCCATATGTGTTCTTTAGCTAAAACTTTTCCGTGGATTCTCACAGTTGATAAATTGGTAATATAGTTAACCTAGAAAGTTGAAAGAAAATTAGAAGTAAAAAATAAACTTACGAATGATAGTGGTGGTGAATTGGAACACTATGATTGTGCTGTGTGTTTGGACGATGTTCAAATGAGGCATTTTCAAGGGATGAGATTGCCCTGCAATCATGTGTTCCATGTCAGGTGTATTGCTTGCTGGTTTGACGACAAAACTTCATGTCCTATGTGCAGAGAAGAGTTGCTTTGAATTAATTGTTTATGCAAGATTAGAATATGTCAGGTCCAGTTTTGCTTCACGAGTTGATGATCATTGTTTGAACGTATACTTAATCTTTGCTTTTGTTGGATTTAGCGATGAAGATTAGAAGTTTTAGAATTTTTTTTTGTGTTTGTTTAGAAGAAACGATTGTTTGTTCAGAAGAAACGAGCTGTGAGATATCAGTCATGTGCACTTGATGAAACAGTGTATCTTCATAGATGGTCTTCCCTTTCAAATTCTGCACCTGAGTTCGTAGTCTATACCGAGCTTTTAGAAACATATGGTTTATGTTCTTGGATATACTACAATTAAATTATAGTGAGCAATATAATTTCTTTTCTTGAACTTGAATCATCGAGCTTAGTTTACTGTAAGCAAATAATGTTTTTTTATAATCCTACGGTTTCAAAATTGTAAACTTATTTTGATGCAAGAGTGGAGTGCACTCGAAATGTTAATTTTTCATTTAATTATCATTTATAAGTTTGTAAAAACATGAAGTACGAGTTTTATGTGCTATTTTAAAGTTATCCGCTATATCCCGCTATATCCTCACTGTATCTCCGTTATGACTTTTTGCACTTTCGCCACATTGAATCTGTTGAGCGCTTTAACTGCACAGATTACAAGTTTACAAACATTCTCAACTACTACATTACAAGAAAAATACTACATTGTCCCAGTCCTTTTATAAGGGGTTTTAACTTCTAATTTTTGAAGATATGCTAAATTAAATTTGTATATGTTACTACTAACCATTACTACACTAAAATTTTATGTCGGTTTATTTTAGCCAAATCCGTGTGCGAAGCACGGGTTCGCACTAGTCTTTCCTTATACGTAGGAGCTTCCTGTGTTAAGCCCAAAGTAGCACACCATTTCCCCTAGGTCAATCATAAAACAAGAAGCCCGTCTCCTTGCATCAACCCTTACTATCTCCATCGATTGTCCTTGGCCCATGTCTCTAGATCCATAGGCCTAATCCACTTTTGATCGATTACATGAGCTTTCCCTTAACACCATGACCTCGCTATATCGTTCGTGTCACCATTGGTACACTCTTGACCATTCGGTGCCGAACGATCTCAACCATCACTTAGAAAAAATTTCTAAGTACAAATTATTCATCCATGCATAGGCCCGAAGTCCACCTCGTGCTGAAGATTTCCTTGCACAAAGTCCTTGTCCCCTAGCCTTGAGTCGAACTAAATGTGCACAAACAAAACTATTCTGTGGTGCCACCTCTCTCACATTTATCAAGTCTTAATCTGAAGTTTGCAACACCTAAGCCCGAAGCCTCCATGCCAAGTCCCCCACTTGCACACTTATGCATTTCCAACTACCAAAACTTGGTCTCGAACGATAGAACTTGGTCAATCCCCATAACTTCGTTTTGTGTGCAAATGCCCAAATGTGCAACCGTTCATCATTTTGCAATTTCCAACACACCGGTCACTCAATACACTTAAACAGATCACACACACATCCCAACAACTATTTATAAGCATAACACAACATATAGACATCGTACCAACTAACACAATTAAGAACCAAGCATTTATAGTATCTGAAATTGACCATATAGAAATATGACAATCGGTTTAGTCAACTACCCAAAAAAAACAAATTAAAATCAACATATAATCTTTTAAATTCATTTTAGAATCAATGTTAGGTTTAGATCTATCCTAAACACTATTTAACATTCAAAATCATCTCAAAAACACATTTGTATACTATAGTAGCAACCATAGTATAACGGGGGACACAAAGTACCCACATAGATCCCCAAATGCATAAAATCAAAGTAAACTTAAGTTAAACAGTAAAGGCCACGAATCCCAAAAACAGCAATTAATGAATATCTTGCTAATTCCTTCGCTTGTCCTTTGTTTTCAGCGTAGAACCCCGACTTTGCGACACCATCCCGGGCTCGTCCTTTGTTGAATTTCATCGTTTTTGGTCTCGTTAAAAAGATGAGATAGAGATCTTTAACCATGCAAAGTTTGGTTTAGATCTGGGTGCATTAGATACTTCATTTCTATTACCGAAGTAGCACCCAAAAACTGTTTTACAATAGTGATCATTTTCAGTTATCGTCGGACCAACTTTGAAACATTGTCGTTTCTTCGTTTCAAGTCAAAACCGAACGATTTTTGTTGCATATCAAAGTAGGAGTACTTTACTACGCTCCTGCAAATTTTCATCAAGATCTGAGTTCATGTGACCCTTCGACCATGTCGTCGAAGTGGGACCTTTACACTGTTTTGACACAGTAAAGTTTTATGATTTTTATCCGACTTTGAGACGACGCCGTTTCTTCGTTTCAAGTCGGAATTTCCCGATTCTTTTTGCAGTTTGGAGCAGGGATGTTGGACTATATGTCTACCAATTTTTATGCCATTCGGATTTAGTTTGCTAGTTCGAATAATTTTCCGAACTTGGGTTCGCGTCATTTTCTGACTATTTTCCAACACTTAGAATATTTTTAGTGATTTTCTGGTTTTATTGATTTCTTTGAGATTTGTCTCTAGATTTCGTACACGGGTTTTATGAATTATTTTCAAAGGATTTTTCACTCCTAAATGGCTTTAGAAATTATTATATAATATTATTTTTAATTATTAAATTAATTACTCTATAATAGGAGAGTTTTCAAAAGCCGTTTTAAAGTGATTTCAAAATCAATTATAAATCCATTTCGCTCCATTATTTTCTATAATAAAAATCTCACACTCACTTTTTAGCACGTCGAGCGAAGTGGAAAGGTGCTTAAACGGTTAGGAAATCTCCGGCCTATGGAACCGTGTGTATTTCCTTTCCGGTTAATCCCCGACCTATTCGATTGATCGTTTTGACCTTTGGGTCTAGTTTACCGATGATACGAGGTGGACTTTTTATTGTTTGGAGTGTGAGCTTGCTATTGGTTAGTAAATCGTTTAGTGCGAACGTGGGGTATGGGACTCATTGTTAACACTTTACGGGTTCCTCTCCAAGAAGTTAGTGACACATTAGCCTCTGGGCGGCCAGTACTGGACCTCTGGGTCACCACGCCTCTGGGCAACCGTCTCTGGACACCTGCTCTATGGAGCAGTTTATTTTTCGGCATGCGCCTCTGGGCCTTTATCCTTCTGGGAAGGATCTTGCCGTCTCGCGCGTTCCGCATCTGTGCGAGTGATCGATCACAACTCTACAGTACTTGGCAACAACGACTCTGGTCGGTGCACGTGCAATATTGGTATTATTTGATGATTTTTATATCCATTCGAGTACCGCCATTCGGTGTTGGTTCTATGGA
Organism: Allium fistulosum; assembly: GCA_030737815.1. Lineage (NCBI taxonomy): Eukaryota > Viridiplantae > Streptophyta > Magnoliopsida > Asparagales > Amaryllidaceae > Allium > Allium fistulosum. The sequence continues at coordinate 787,232,604 of CM060902.1, read as the reverse complement.
ACCATACGATGTAAGTGCGATTACCTTGTGGATTCACAGTGTCTCTGGACACTGCTTTTCAGTGTTGGATTTCATTGACTTTTCAGTATATCCCCATTGCTCTTTAGAGCATCGATCTTTGCTTGGGCATTGATTACAGACTCTGGTCACTCTTGGGATTATTGCCTATGGGCATCTTTTTATAGCTTTGGCTACGCCGATGATATGAGGCGATTTTATTTATTCTACACTTTGGTGTTGATTTCTCTTTGGAGATTTTTATTGTTTATTGATGATTAGGGATCGTCATTATATTCATGTGGTTCATAATATACTTCTCTTTGGATAAGTACTGTTTTATTTATGTACCGCATTACTATATATCTCAGTTATTACTGATTGTTTAGCTAGCCTGACCCGAGTGTTTTCGCTCGGGTCAGACCGAGTTGTTTCAGGTTAGGTCTCTGGACTTAGCTTCTGTACAGCTTGGACATTATCTGCTATGCTGATAGATAGCGCTTTTATTTGTCCACTATTCCGCTACTCTGTTATTATTCAGACTTTGATATGTACATATTTTTAACCCACATGTGTGGGCAGTGGCTTTGTACCCACTTATTGTATTTGGATCTGTATTGACGATGTATTGTTCTGGGATTTTATATCTGTTATGTGATTCTGTTCTATGATGTTTTATCATTTAATATTATGCTTTGTCCTGATAGATCTTTAGCCATTTGTAATTTCGTTATAAGTATTTACTGAATATGTCAAACCACTTGAAAAAAAATATAGATACCATCCTTTCGACGTATTCAGTAGATAGTTATAGCTTGATTACAAATGGTCGCTTCCACTATACTCTATTCTCTGCTTTAACATACAGTATTACTCCCGTAATACTCTTTCTTACAGTGGGTCTTAGAGTGGGGCGTTACAGTTTGGTATCAGAGCTTGGTTTCAGGAATAAGCATAATAAACACAGAACAGATACACTTAGTACAATACATTTTAAATTAGATCCGAATTAAATCAAATCCCTTCCTTATGTTTATTGATAGATAAGTTAGGAATATGTATAGGAATCCGTTATATTCCGTAGTATTCCTTAATTAATTATCTATCATTGAATCATGTCTAACTCTAATTCCCGTTACGACATGTTTGACCAATTGAGCGGTGCGAAGGTCTTCTCTCAGCTTGACCTTGCCACTGGATTCCATCAGCTACGAGTCATGGAAGACAGCATTCCTCTTACAGCATTTCGCACTCGTCATGGTTCTTTTGAGTGGTTGGTCATGCCGTTCGGCTTGACGAACGCTCCGGCTTTCTTCGTCGATCTTATGAATCGAGTATTCCGGGAATACATCGATAGATTCGTTCTGGTTTTCATCGACGATATTCTTATTTATTATAGATCCGAGGCATAGCATGCTCATCATTTGCGGATCGTCTTGGATACTCTTCGTCAGCATCATCTTAAGGCCAAGCTCTCCAAGTGCCATTTTTGGGAGAGCAAGGTCATGTTCTTGGGCCATATTGTATCATCTGAGGGTATTTCTGTCGATCCTGCCAAGATCGAAGCTATTCAGAATTGGAGGCAGCCCGAGAACGTTCATGATATTCGCAGCTTCCTTGGGCTGGCGGGTTATTACCGTCGGTTTATCAAGGATTTCTCTCGAGTTGCACTTCTCCTCACGACTCTGACTCGTAAGGGGGTTCGTTTTATTTGGTCTGATAAGTGTGAAGCTTCCTTTCAGCGACTGAAGGAACTTCTCACTCACGCTCCTATCCTTGTAGTTCCTGAGAGTAACCAGGATCTTGTTGTTTACACCAACGCTTGTGGTAGCGGCCTCGGTGCTGTGCTTATGCGGAAGGATCGGGTAGTTGCTTACGCTTCTAGGCAGCTACGTCCGAATGAGGTTCGCTATCCTACTCATGATCTTGAGTTAGCTGCTATCGTCTTTGCCTTGAAGACGTGGCGTCATTATCTATTGGGCGAACGTTTCATTCTCTACACCGATCACAAGTCGTTGAAATATTTATTCAGTCAGAAGGATCTCAATATGAGGCAGCAGCGATGGCTTGAGTTTCTCGCCTCATATGACTTAGATATTCAGTATACCCCTGGCAAGGGTAATCGTGTGGCTGATGCACTCAGTCGCAAACACTCGGCAGTAGTTTCTATGATGATAGCCGAGTGGGATATTCTTGAGACTCTTTCTATGTGTGATATTCGAAATCGAGCTTCGTCTTCTGATCCTCAAATCTTGTTATTCAGCTTGGAAGCTCGACCTATTCTATTGGATCGCATTGCCCATGCTCAGCGGTAGGATCCAGACTTGTTGCGATACATTCATCTCCTTGAGTCGGGATCCAGTGATGAGACATTGTTGGATTATTCTATTGATTCTCATCGGTGTCTTCGCAGGAAGAACCTTATTTTGGTACCATCTGATTTATCACTTAGGCATGACATTCTAGACGAGTGTCATCACACTAAGTACACTATACATCTCGGGTCGAGTAAGATGTATGCCGACATGTGTCGCCTATTTTTTTTGGGAGGGCATGAAGAGTGATGTTGCAAGTTATGTAAGCCGTTGCATGACTTGTCAACAGATCAAAGCTGAGCATCAGCGTCCATCTGGTCTTCTTCAGCCGCTAGAGATTCCATTGTGGAAATGGGATCAGATATCCATGGCTTTTATTGACGGTCTGCCTCGATCGAGGTCAGGCCATACTTCTATTTGGGTCATCGTCGATCGCTTGACCAAATCAGCTCATTTCATTCCTATTAAGTCCACTCGGACTGCTCCTCAGCTTGCCAAGCTATATGTTAAGGAAGTCGTTCGACTTCATGGCATTTCTAGCTCTATCGTCTGTGATCGAGACACTATCTTTACTAGTCACTTCTGGAAGTGCCTACAGTCAGCTTTGGGCTCAAAGCTGAATACTTATCATCCTCAGACCGACGGTCAGACGGAGAGGGTGAATCGTGTTTTAGAGGATCTTTTACGCTGTGGTATTCTGGATTTCGGAGGTAGTTGGGAGTATCACTTACCGCTTGTAGAATTCTCCTACAACAACAGCTTTCAGTCTAGTATTGGCATGGCTCCATTCAAGGCTCTTTATGGAAGGCCATGTCGTTCTCCTTCGTGTTGGTTAGAATCTGGCGAGAAGCTCCTTCTTGGTCCAGATTCAGTTCGGGAATCTTCTGAGAAGATTATTCTTATTCATCAGAGAATGAAAGAGGCGCAGAACCGTCAGAAATCATACACGGACAACCGCAGGAAGCCTCTTGAGTTCTCCATTGGTGATCATGTCTTTATTCGGATATCTCCTATGAAAGGGGTTGTGCGTTTCAGCTCTACAGGGAAGTTGGCTCCTCGCTATGTTGGACCATTTCCTATTACGGAACACATTGGCCCGTTGCTTATCTTGTGGATCTACCTGCTCACTTCTCTGGAATACACGACGTGTTCCCTGTTTCCCAGCTTCGCATGTGTGTCCGCGATCCTGATTCTATCATTGTGCCACATGCTGTGCCTGATTTAAAGATCTTACCTGATTTATCTTTGGAGCGGCAACCTTTTCGTGTGCTTGATTCGGAGGTTAGACGCCTTCGCAACAAAGAGGTTCCACTCGTGAAGATTCAATGGTCACCGAATCCTAAGGACTGCACTTGGGAGACTAGAGAATCTATCGAACGCTCTTATCCTGTCTTTCTCCCATCTTCTTTTGTAGGTGAGAATTCTCTATATTATCTCTATCACTTCTTTTGTGGATTTGACGTTATAGACGACATCTATCTTAAGGAATTGCGGGGACGCAATTTTCTTAAGGGGGGGAGTCTGTAACAACCCGGGATTTGAATTACCAATTAATAAATAAAAGTTAGGTTTTTTATTTATTTTAATGAAGCATAAAAGGATTTGCAATAATAAAATTTATTATTTGAAAAGGCTATTTTAATTAAATGGGAAATATGGGATTTTAAAATGAGGATAAAATGTTATTTTTGGAAAGTTAAATATTTGAGGAGAGATTTTAAAATGGGTTTGGATAAGAAAAAAAAATGAGTTTTATAAACATATATGAACACTTAGACTAATTTTTGGAAACATGTAAATAACTCTCTTCTTATTGGGTTACAAAACCTAACCCAATAACCCACCCTAAACCTCTTCTAATATGTGTTTAATCATCTTTTGATTTTGGTAATCAGTTAGTAACACATGTTTTATTATGTAACATGTGAATCATAGCTCTTTGATCATCTTTGCTTTCATTTTGGGGTGTGCACATAAGGTACTTGTAGTATATGCTAGCTGAAATTATAATTAGTTTATTGCTGTTAGTAAATTAGGCATATCTCATTCATCTTAAATCGAAATTAAGATTTTGTTGAAGTTCTGAAAAGCTTATTCTGTACCCTATAACTTTTAAGTTTTATCCTTTGACTAATTTTGAGGTTTTAATGGTCGAAATCATGCTTGTTTATCGCTGACCTGACAACAAACTACAGGGTTGATAAAATAAAAACCTGAAATTGATTTGGCCATAAGTTACTCGTTTCTTATCCAAATCTAATAATTTTGGATGTTCTGGAAAGCTTAGATTTAGAGCTAAAACTTTCATGTTTTGAGTTTCATGAAATTTCGAAGTTAATTTGATCAAAACTGTGCATTCTTACCACTGTCCCGAGAGCACAACGACAGTGATATAAAATTTAGATCTGAGAATTGTTTTAGTCATAGAATTTTCATCTCTGGTCGGAATTTGACGATCTTGGTCATTCCGGAAAGCTTAGAAACTAAGCTACAACTTTTATTTTATTCATTTTGCCAGAATTTGAAGTTTACTATGCCAAAATTGTGGTTTTTCATCTCTGGCCAGTTAGTGCATAACTTTAGGCCTTAGTCTCTTTTCTCCCGTTGTTTTCAGCATAGAACCCCGACTTTGCGACACCATCCCGGGCTCGTCCTTTGTCGGATTTCATCGTTTTTGGTCTCGTTAAAAAGATGAGATCGAGAACTTTAACCATGCAAAGTTTGGTTTAGATCTGGGTGCATTAGATACTTCATTTCTATTACCGAAGTAGCAACCAGAAACTGTTTTACAATAGTGATCATTTTCAGTTATCGTCGGACCAACTTTGAAACATTGTCGTTTCTTCGTTTCAAGTCAAAACCGAACGATTCTTGTTGAATATCAAAGTAGGAGTACTTTACTACGCTCCTGCAAATTTTCATCAAGATCTGAGTTCAAGTGACCCTTCGACCATGTCGTCGAAGTGGGACCTTTACACTGTTTTGACACAGTAAAGTTTTATGATTTTTATCCGACTTTGAGACGACTCCGTTTCTTCGTTTCAAGTCGGAATTTCCCGATTCTTTTTGCAGTTTGGAGCAGGGATGTTGGACTATATGTCTACCAATTTTTATGCCATTTGGATTTAGTTTGCTAGTCCGAATAATTTTCCGAACTTGGGTTCGCGTCATTTTTTGACTATTTTCCAATACTTAGAATATTTTTAGTGATTTTCTGGTTTTATTGATTTCTTTGAGATTTGTCTCTAGATTTCGTACACGGGTTTTATGAATTATTTTCAAAGGATTTTTCACTCCTAAATGGCTTTAGAAATTATTATATAATATTATTTTTAATTATTAAATTAATTACTCCATAATAGGAGAGTTTTCAAAAGCCGTTTTAAAGTGATTTCAAAATCAATTATAAATCCGTTTCGCTCCATTATTTTCTATAATAAAAATCTCACACTCACTTTTTAGCACGTCGAGCGAAGTGGAAAGGTGCTTAAACGGTTAGGAAATCTTCGGCCTATTGAACCGTGTGTATTTCCTTTCCGGTTAATCCCCGACCTATTCGATTGATCGTTTTGACCTTTGGGTCTAGTTTACCGATGATACGAGGTGGACTTTTTATTGTTTGGAGTGTGAGCTTGCTATTGGTTAGTAAATCGTTTAGTGCGAACATGGGGTATGGGACTCATTGTTAACACTTTACGGGTTCCTCTCCAAGAAGTTAGTGACACATTAGCCTTTGGGCGGCCAGTACTGGACCTCTGGGTCACCACGCCTCTGGGCAACCGTCTCTGGACACCTGCTCTATGGAGCAGTTTATTTTTCGGCATGCGCCTCTGGGCCTTTATCCTTCTGGGAAGGATCTTGCCGTCTCGCGCGTTCCGCATTTGTGCGAATGATCGATCACAACTCTATAGTACTTGGCAACAACGACTCTGGTCGGTGCACGTGCAATATTGGTATTATTTGATGATTTTTATATCCATTCGAGTACCGCCATTCGGTGTTGGTTCTATGGAACCATACGATGTAAGTGCGATTACCTTGTGGATTCACAGTGTCTCTGGACACTGCTTTCAGTGTTGGATTTCATTGACTTTTCAGTATATCCCCATTGCTCTTTGGAGCATCGATCTTTGCTTGGGCATTGTCCGACTCGAAGTTTATGTTTTCCCCTTAAAATCTGGGTGCTTAATTGATTTTGAGTAGTTTGAGAATTAAGGTTTTTAGGTTCTCCTTTAGACGAATAAGCTTCCAAAGACATGCAAGAGGCAAGCTAGCTATTAGGAGTTCTTTCTGTTTGATTCCGTCGTGTTTTGGTTGTAATGGCAAAGTTGTTAATTTTCCTATGTTTAGACTCTAATCATCCAAGGGGGCATCTTTATATGTCGCTCTTGGCATATGTTGTAGTAATTATATTTCTCTGAATGTGGTTTACGAATTGGGATTATGTAATGAATTTGAAACATGAATTGAAGTTGAATGAGAAATCTATTTTATGATTTTAATTTTTTTTTCATATTCATGTGTTCTTGTTATATCAATATATCTAATATTACCGCATTTGGTCACCGAGAATTAATAACCATGGATGACTACAACATCTATAGCCATTAGTTTTGGGCCTCCAAATGGGGGATGTTACAAATCCTCTTTATGAGAGCCTTCCCTAGACCTATATTGATGGAAGCCCTCTCATATGCACACGTTCAAGGCTGCGTCTCAACAACAGCCTTCGAACTCAGATATGGCTTCCCTCATAGGCTAAGTAAATCTTGACATAGCTTCGTAGAGTATAAAGCTGGTGGAGCAAGAAATACTGGTGACCCAAGGGCCACACCACCTTTGACACCAATTGCATCTGCTGGAAGTGTTCGCTGGCAACGGAACATACCTTGTGGTAGCTAAATAGTTTCTGAACTAATTAGGCATCTCAGGCTACCCATTAGTAGTTGCTCTTATGTACCTCATCCCTTATACTAATATCCCGACAAAGGTACCTTAGCGAATAACGATATAAATAAATCAAAGTCCAAAGGACCAATGGTGTGTATATTATCATATAATAGGAAAATACAAGTACGCTCTCTTAATGTATCTCCCTTTACCAGTTTGTTTATGCTAAACTGGTATACATGGCCCTACGTGTTGAACCTATGCTCCGATATTAAGTGTAACAACCCGCCTTTCATAATACCCTAAAATCAGCACCAAATGACAACGTCTGACTTCCGAATACTACAAAAGACAAATTATCGGGAAAGAAAATTAAAACAATCATTATACTAAGGCATATCGATAGAATCTCACAGCAGAATGATAACATATAATATATAGAATATACCGAACAGAATTGGATAACAACATATATATGTATGTATAAATATATGTATATAAGAGACTACACTGTGGAAATAACTGATAAATGAATATTAATGCTGAAAGTCGGAATACATCAAATTTTATACAGATGGAGTTATGAATATAATATCTGATACATCAAGTCTCATATATAAATACATACATGTCATGTACTACTACAATATCAAGTATATATACGAAGTATTGAAATTGCCTGTACATAATGCTCCAACTATCCTGAAAGCATATCCCCACAAGCACCTGACTCCCAAACTACTCAACAAGTACCCGAGAGTTGTCATGACATAATAGACAAAGACAAAATATGGGTCAGACATAAAGCCTGATGTGAGGGGAACTATCTCAAATACTGTATACTAAAATAATATACAAATAAACAAGAATTACTAAGGCATAGCCGGTCCTCTCCACAATCGTCGCTTAGGGGTAATCTGGACTATCCATAAACAAGTTAAGTAAACATATCCAAAAGACTAGAAATTATACCATAACCTGCTCTTCTCCTGTAATCAACGATTCAACACAACTAATATAATGTGACTAAAATGTAACAACATACTATGATAAAGGTAACCGAATATTCAAAAGTAAGGTGATCATAAAATAAGTTTATCGCGAAGTACATAATGATATTAAATGCAGTAGTAACAACAATAACAATAGCCAACTAATAACATATATAAATATAACAACAAAAGACAACTAAGAAATACAAATCAATGCTCGTCATTACTAATGGGCGTAGTCAACTACAGACATCTATCGTGATCTAATGATTCCCTTCAAGAGTTCAAGATAAAAAGAGTCAGTACCTAATCGTACCATAGACCTCGAGCCACATCCTAAAAGATGGGTCTCATGTAGATCTCACCATATCCCTATAATGAGCATAAGTGATATATGATCTATCATATATACTTGAAACCTAGTCCCAATATAAATAGAATCACCGTATCCCTATAATGAGCATAAGTGATATTCATTCTATTCTAAATACCTAAGACCTTTGCGGATCACACCGTACACCTATAACAAGCAAAAGTGTTCTATGATCCCGTAGTAGATAATTGTCATTATCACCCTCTAGGACATCAAGGATTTCTCAAATAACTTGCGCATGACTGTATCCAAAAAGAGAACAACGCTCGTGTCTCCTCTAATACACTATCAGGACCACAAAAGAAAACCAATGTCGTATAAATATACGAACATATAAAATATAACATCATGTATGGTCAACACTAAAGAGTTAAGGACATGTATGACCACTAATATATGGCAGATACCATTCATTATACATATCTACCCCAAGATCAAAGCTAAAGGGCACAGACTAACTCCGCTCAATCATACACGCTCATTAGATGTGACCGTGCAACCAAATCACTACATACATATCGTATTCGATCATTATTGATCGCACATGTATCACCGTACATTGCATTCGAATCTTGAACTTCGCCTTGCATCCTGCTTTCTCGAGTAGCTCGAAGCCTTCTCGAAGTCATGCCAAGGACTCATCTTGCGTTGCATTCAGATTCAAGGAGAAACCCCCATCGAATTGCACCTTGCCCGCGCTTTGCTGCCCAGGCAAGTGCATTATCGGTGGTCTACCACCGGTCGATCGGTGGCTGCCTTTCTTGAGTAGTAAAGCCCAAGCAGTAGGCCTCCGAGCCGCCGATTCGAGCTTCATATTCTCCATCGCTCGATGAGTCGCCTACCTCCCCTAGCCTATCTTCGTTGCATCAGACCTCTTCCGGAGTCTCATTGGTTGATATTTTGGAACTGTTTCTTAAGTATTCGAAAACCGATTTCGATACGGAAAACCATTCTTCTATGCGTAGAGTTCTATGGGGTAATTTTTCGACTCAGACTCCTCTAGCATACCAAATTGAACTCAACTGACCAATGTGCTTCATGTGATGCTTATGTGTGTGCCAATACACTTGTTTATGCACATCAATATACATATGCATACATAAACACACTTCAATTATATATATCACATTTTGGACTTCACTGGAGCGTTTACTCGGCCTGATATCTTCTTACATAGCTTAGCGCACGCGATAGTCACTCTGGCTACATGAGATGTTCCACACGTGTTTAGATACAAATAAAGATATACACATACATATATATACAATAATTCACTTATATATATCTCTATATATATGCATAACTACATATGAAAATTATAGTTACAATACAAGAATTATCTTGATTATTATACTATATTAAATACACATATACGTATACCCGCTCATGCACATATACATACACATATATTCGAGTAAGTAATTCAATTATTACTTAAATTAAAACTTATATTTATTTACTAAATCTTTACAATAAAAGTAAAACATCTTTTTACATTTCTTTATAAAATCTCATATCATTTTATAAAATACAATACTAGCCTATAAATCCATTTAAGCCTTTGAAATACTAAATCTCCTTATTATAATTAAGTATTCATTTCATAAATATTTTATAAAACCATATAACTATCTTATAAAATATCTTCTTCATATTATTTTATAAAATCTTATTCTCTTTATAAAGTACCTCATTCATACTACTTTATAAAATCACTCTTTTATGAAATATCACTTTTATACTATTTTATAAAATCACTTATTTTATAAATATCACTTTTATACTATTTTATAAAATCACTTATTTTATAAAATATCACTTTTATTTATAAAATTATTTCTTTGCATAAATAATATTTATAAATAAATGATTCACTTGTAAAAATCATTTCTTTATTTTAAATAGTATTTATAAGTACTAATTAAGCTTCATCAATCACCTACTTAGCTTACTAACTTTTTTAAAACCATTTAAATTAGTTTTATCATTACTAACAAATGATATGCACCTAATTATGTCATCTAATTAGTCTTTAATATATCACAACATTATATATAATCACTCAATTATCCCAAAATCTATTTCTAAGCATATTGACTATTTTAAAAAAATAGTAATAAAGGTCCTAAACAAAAAATGAGATGATATAATTATGTTTCTAACATGAATACAAGCCTAATTCAACCCATACAGTCTCCAAATCACTTCATATAATCCCAAAATTCTTAGTAAGGAAATAAAGGAGATTAACAAGTAAATATATTTGAAGAATCATCCTACTTACCTTCTCTCTCTCCCTAAATCAAGTTCTAATCATCAAAACCCATGCTTTCCCTCTCTTTAAATCGTAGATGAAGCTCTAAATCACAATTTCAAGCTCATCCCTTAATGGGTTTTGTAGAGAATTTCATGAGAGGAATTGTGGTGATTTTTATTTGAATTTCGGAATTGTATTTGTGGGGTTTAGGGCTTGGAGATTAAGGAGAGATAAATCGGTATCAACTATGGGTGTCTTGAGATCTAATTCTTCCGTCTCTAAAAGTCGAGTATAATGAACGTTCCATTAATTAATGACTTAATATTTAAATTAACTATTTAAATACCGAGTCGTTAAATTACGGGTTGTTACATACATAAAGGGCTAAGTATGAGAAATTGCAAAGAATGGAAAGGGAAAGGAAAAATTATAAAGTTTGAGAACGCTTACCAAATAGGCTTCCTTTAACTTGGTGTTTACCGTCGCTTCCAGAGAGTGAAGGCCCCAGGCAGACTTGGGCAGGCCCGCCGAGCCATGGCCTCCGAGGCCACCCTGGCCAGCAAGTGTAGGAGCATGAGCATGCTGGCCTCATCCCTTTCCTCAACTGCCCTCAAAGCAGTGTAACCAATTACCTCAAACTGGTTCACCTCTGACAAGTGCCCAATCATATCCGCCTCCCTTGAGAACTTGAAGGAAGGACCGCCATAGGAGCCTTTGACTCTCCTACTCGGACCTCTTGATCAATGCCCTCTTTAAGCTAGCAGTGGCACCAAGTGGAGCGGATAACGTGTGTTGAGGATTGCAGATATAATGAAAGATAGGTCGGGAGAACAATGCAACCTCCTAAATGGTCAAACTTAGAAGTCGGGGTCATTTGCTGACGAGTCGTGGCAGCACCCTAGTGTTGTCATGGTGATATATTTTAAGGAGTACCTTTGGAGCCAGCTGCATCCATCAGTTGCACAAAGTTCAGGAAAACCACTGTAAAACACAAACAAGAAACTGTTAGAAAGACCTAAAGGAAAACAATAAAGAAAGCTCAGCTTAAGTGAAAGCTATCGTCATCATACAGGTCCCCTACAACTTAGTCGAAGAAAGGCTAGAGGACCCCGTGTTGCTACTACTAGATCATGCCCCGTCGGAGGTTTGTGTGCTGGAGGTATGGTGTATATTACTTTATTTGGAGACCTAGGGGCGCGAGGGGTCTTGGAGGAGGAACCAACGTTTGTCAGCGTATTTGGCTCCTATGCCCATCTACCTGACCTCTCCGCCTCAGGCATCTCAGGACTTCCAAAGTAACTTAAATACCACAAGACATGCTGCTTAGACACCGCCATGTCCTCTAAAAGTATGAATCATAAGCCTCCCACTCACCCTCGTTGCAATCTGGGTTAGACTCTATTGCCTCTTCATCCTCAATATTCACCACCGGCCCTATAACCATCTGCCTCTTGACCACCCCTACAGACCTAGCCGGCCATTTGGTCGGGGCTCGACCATAATTTTCCCTCTCACATTATCTAGCTCGGCCCAAAAAGTCCAACACGGTGGAGGTTCTTGTCCGTTAAAATCACAGCAAAGTCCTTGGCTATTTTGGATGTCTCCCTAATATGTCGAAGATATCGTCATAGATGGCCACACCCAAACTAATGCCGGTAGGATTCACTGCAACAAAAAGGAAAAGTTACTATTAATTACAGGAAAGTTTGAGCTAAAGGAAAATTTGAGGATAGAACATACCATAGACATGGAAGGCTTATGTCGTAAGAGTTGGATTGATGGCTGTTGGCACATAGAAGAAGTGGTCTTTATGACCCGATACTTTGCCAATAAGACCATGGAAGATATGAGGTTTTTTGACCCCTTGAAGACGGTAGTGGTGGTCCGATGGAGTTTCGCCTGTTTATACATCCTAAAAACCAATCTCGAGCAAGGGTTGGGTCCACTTTTGGATACCTATGTCACGGCAGACAGTGAATAGCCCAACTAATGGTTGTTGTTGTTTACAGAAAGTTACCGAGCACCATTTAGCGAGCACTAAGGAATTGGAAGAACAAGGGATGGAAAGGAAGCATTACCCCACTTTGCATATAGGTGAGTGACCATGTAAAGTAGTATGTCGGGGTTAGGTTGGCTCTATCAGGGATTAAGGGGTAAATGGGCTCTATTCCCTCATATCCATAATGGACTAAAGAGCTGACAAATTTGACCCAGTCCTCTTGGATTTTTGATGGGCCCATATGGAAAGTCCACCCTCTCGTAGATGCGGCTTTAGTCATCTGCAACCAACAAGCAATCTAATTACTGAACCACGCAGACTAACTTAGGAATTAATAAAAATCAAGGGCAAACTTTCCCACGACGCAAACGAAGGCGACCCAAAGCTGCCCAACTCATGTCCATTTAAGTCCTATCCTTTGTCCCAAGAGGGTTATGTAGCCTGCTAGCGATTTCTTTCTACATAATAATTGCAGGCCAGGGGTCCAATGTACAAACTTCCTAATCTAGTAGGAGGGGCGGTTTAGTAATATTAACATGAATTTTAATTTATTCAAGTGGTCGAGAAATGTCCAACATAGATCAATCAACGTTGATTTCACAATAGCAATAGAACGACGCCATGCTCAAGGGAAGTTCATGAGTACAACAATGACACTTGGATCATCAAAATGAAAAGAAAAATGATATGGAAAGAGCTACATCAAAATCAACTCGCTATTCAAACTATGAATCTATGTAACATTCAGCTATGGATTAGGATTCAGCAAAATATTGAAATAAAAGCGAAGCATAAACAAAGTCAAAAATAAAATTTACTTACCGATTAAAGTCAAGTTTGAAGATGTTGGTCGAAGGAGAAGTCAAATGCTCTATTATGTAGAAGTTTGTGAATACTCAATAAAGGTTGAAAAAGAGAAGGAGATGGGATTATATAAAGAATAATGTTCGATCTAAGCCGTTAGATCCAATGGTTAGGAGACGATTATGACCATCTAGGTTTCATCAATTACTCTGTCAAACCACCTTTCACAACACTAAACCGTCTCTACAACGTTCCGATAAACTAGATGCTAGCGCCAATAGCACAAAGACACGTATCGACAGTATTAAATGCGTAAATGACAAGTTTGCCTCTACTTCTAGGCGCGAACTTAAGGGTAAAATATTTCTCAACTTTCTCGCAAGTGTAATGCGGGTCGGCCCACATGGTTCCAACAGCCCGCATCTTGGTTTGCATGGTTCCGAAAGCCCGCGTTTATTTTCTCATTTTTCATTTTTAAATCAAGGTATTAGTGAATAGCCTTCGGTAATATCGATTCTCAATTATAATTCTGATGTTGGTTAAGTTTTTAGTCAAAGGTTTTGAAGTTCAAGAAGAAAGTAGGTCAAGCGAGAGGCCATTTATGTTGAAGTGCATGTTCTTGATGTGCATGTTCTACTGTATTACTGTTTTTAGTCAACATAAAAATCTTGATGTGCATGTTCTTATTTTTCTTTATATTTATGTTCTACTTTATTATTGTTTAACTAGGTTATTTCAGATTTATCAAACTGACCACTAGGGAGGTTTGCTTACTGTCATTACTCAAAATCAATTTCTCTGAATCCCAAATAATATTCTCCTTTTCTCGAAATCGCTTTCTCCATTATTTCAACGACTTCAAATTCTGATACGGGTTACTCGAGCATCAACTAGTACCGTGGCATTCAACATTGGGCTATTTTTTGAAAAAGGATCCCTTGACCCTGGCAAGCATCGTGCATTTTGGGTGATAAGTGAAAGTCGAGCTAGTGATATATGGTTACGTTCATGCATTACTTCCAAGGTTGATTAGCCCAAGTCTTAATAAGACGACCTTGCAATTAGAGATTGGTTGCAATTTTCGGTTGAAAGCCATAGTAAAAATACAGCAGTGAACCACACTACTACTACAGGCCACCAAGAAGAGAACGAGAATTGTTGAAACTAGCAAGATCAATCGGCCAAAATAACCATGAGCAGCAACGATATTATAAGTTTCTTCCTCTTGACCGAATCTGTAACCTTCATTAGCAGACTCATTTTCAGTAGTTTCCCTGATTAAACTAGAGGTTACCAAGGAACCATGCAGAGCACAACATCCTTATGCATCCATTTCACATGTTGTGCTCTGCCTGGAATACAATCATAAAATGGAAAGTACCAGAAATTCGGCATACCATCAGAGAAACTTCCTTGACCAATAGGATAGATCAAGAAAACAGCAGTAGCAGCTGCAACAGGAGCTGAATATGCAACAGCAATCCAAGGACGCATACCCAGACGGAAACTAAGTTCCCATTCACGACCCATGTAACAAGCTACACCAAGTAAGAAGTGTAGAACAATTAGCTCGACCGCCCAATCCCGCCGCTGAGATGCTCAGTTTACTCCTTAACCTTGATAGGAAGATAGATGGCTTATTCAAAAATGAGTGCATAAGGGTAAGGCACTTTGGATGAACTAATGCGAATGGGTGTAAGCCTCGCTGCTCGGAAACACCTAGTGCTGACCACACTGAGAGAGACGAAAGCGCGGGTAATGCCAGTTGGCGAAGTGGCGTTAAGCATCCCTAGTGGTACGCAAAGAGAGGTCGTGATGATATCATCTACGTCCGTACCGCTCCTCATGGAGTAGATCCCGCATCCAACCCCTTTTTTTTCCATTTTCCAGGGAACGGGAGAATTCCCACTACCGCTGGCAGGCCAGCCGGGCAATGAGCGCGGTGGGAACGGGCTTCCCAAAAAGCCAGCCCCGGCCGGGTTTAGCATAGAATGAAGGGGACGACCCTAAAGTTGTGTTGGCAAAGAGGGTTGCGGGCGGATAAAAGCGGACGTGGGGACTCGGGTCGGGGCGCAGCGTAACTAAGAGAGCCATTCCATTTAGGGCGAGCATGATTGTCCACTTCCAATCAATTATGTAGCTATACCTCCTAGAGATAGAGAAAGGGAAAAGGCAAGGGGAGAGCTGATCTTCCAGTTCTACTGGGGCAGAGTATATTAATTGGGCGTAGGTATCTCCTGAGACCCAGGTGCCCTCGTAAAATGCTTTACTAAACAATCTAGGGCGACCCAGTATATTAATTTGTTTGAATGAGGTGCGTAGCGTATACTGGGATACCAAGTCCAGTATATTAGTTGGATCATTTTCATTGGTAACTACCATAAGGTAAGGTGCGAAGCGAACGGTTCTCGGGACGATGAGGAGCACTATAGAATAGAACGGTGCCTCCCTAATATGGTTGACTTCTGTGCTTTCATGGACTTTTGGGACTTCTTCCTCTCCTTTTCAGTCGAGCCAGTTTGAACTTCCGCAGTTCCACTATATTATTATTAGTGAGTTCAATTTGAAGCTCACACAGGTCCCCTTGAATTTTGGCAACCGAAAGGTCATCAAAATTTTCTTCTACGGTATGCGTATTTTTATCTTGCCCCTTTCTCCAGTTGAAACTTCCGTTCCTTCAGATCACTAATCACCAAAATTTTCTTCTTCTACGATGGGCGTTTTTTTCTTTCTTATGCTACTACCGTTTATCTTTGTCTCCCTTCTTCAGCTTCAAATCAGGTCCACAAATCAGGTTATCTAACCCTAAATTCAAATTAGGTCTACGCGATGGCGCTTTTGATCTTCCACATTCCGACGACACCAAATATCAATCGCCTTCAAAATCACGATGCGCTATTGTCGCCTGGGACGTCGCGATGCGTGAAGTTTGACGCCGCGTGCTGAGGTCCTTCTAAGATGGAGTTCATCATTAGGAATTTTTAGCGATGCTCTCTTTGAAGTTCGTTCAGATGCTAGAGTTAAGGCCCGCTGCTGCACTCGATTTCAATACCAGAGATTTGTATAGACAAGGCTGCTTGTGATGTTGATGCTGTTGAGGTTCTAATAAAAAAATTGCTCTTTTTTGTTTTTGTTTCTCCTGAGGCCATCGATGCTGATTTGGATACAACCTACATTCATTTCATAAGCATTAGCAAGAATATGTTTTTAATTTGTTTACTTAAGCGACGCTTTGTTTTAGTTGAATAAGCAGTGGATTCTTTTAACAATTTAATATGATAATGAACATATATATCTTTCTTCGTGAATATGATTTACTATTGTACAGCTTCACAACCATAACATTAATATGATTCTTTGTTTTGTTATTGACTTTATATAAAAGGAAGAAAGCAAGTGTTCATATTTTTGTGTTTCATCTGTATTTCAAAATATATGAATTGTACATGTCTTCTGGCTACAACTATGGAAGATGTATTTCCTTCTCAGAGAAGATCCACTAAAATCATGATGCATAAAGAATCAATGATTGGTATAGTAAAATCTACTTTGACAGTACTGTTATTATTTTATCTTTTCATGTAATTGAAGGAAATGACCATATATGCCATGGAAGAGCTGTGAAATAAGCTTCAGATCAATGTTCTTACAAGTTACTAATGATGCTTCTGTCAAAAACTGAAAGTATTTTTATCCATTACTTTTTGACGATCGCCCATCAAGGTATTGTTTCCTTTTCGATGCTACTTTCCTTTTCTATTATTAATTCGATAAAATAGGTAATAAAGTGCCTATTGTTCAAAAAATGGAACCGATCTCCTATCTTCAATATGAATTCAGGAAATTTCAGGTTGTTTCAAAGAGACAAACACTGTGTCATTTTGTCTTCGAGGCCCATGTTGTAACCATCGATAATTCAGGTTCTTTATTTTTTGTTTCACTCTGTCATTTGAGTATTGAAATTTCAACTTTATATTAATAAAATTGTTGGTTTTTTTTAATAATTGCAAGATTCAACTTTCAGAATTTGCACTGTATTTGCAAGTTCTAAGCATGACTATTATGTACTACAATGATGAACGTATAGTTAGTTACATGGTCCAAGTTATTGATTTGTTCAGTTATAACTTTTTAATAGAACAACTGAAAGATAAATGAATACATATAGTTCATATCATTGAATATGAAAATGTTTTAAGTAAAGAATTGCCTCAGTAATGTTAAGTTTTTTTCACTATAATTTTAGCTTACATATTTCTTAGTTTACTACCCTTGAAACCTTTTTTTTTACAGCTACTTATTCTTGCTCATCACCAGGTAACCATCCGAACTGTTTCTTGTTCATCACCAGGTAACCATCCAAATTAACAGTTCGATTGGTGGTGTATGCATTGACACTGAGAGTTTACTCCACGTTCTTACCTCATACAAGTTCAAAAGTTGACCTTTCTCTGAAAGCCCTGATCTGTAGTCACTCACTTCCATGCCTACGTCTACGTAAGTGAACATTTAATTTTTTTTTCTTCCCGCCTCCCAAATTATCAGTTGGTTTTTGTTGTACACATAACATGATTTAGCATGTAAGTATGCATTCTGTTACAGTATTGTGATGGATGTGGTCAAATAGGCTGGCAAGAATGATACTTCTATATCATAAAATTTTATAGTTGGTGCCACTGACGCTTTAACTTTCGTAACAGAATACACTGTTGAAAGTTTCCATCTAAATAAGTAAAAGAAACAAAAGAAAGTTAAATCAAGGTCTACAATTCATGTTCCAAGGACATTTGGCTAATCAGTGATATGAAAACAACATGACATATACAAGTTAATTTTTTTTATATGGAGACGTTTTGGTTCAATTTTACTCATGTTCAACTTTACTTCTTTTACGATGCATTTTCATAGCCAAATAAGGTAGTAATTCGCCAATAAACAATTAACATAGAATGGATTAAGCAAGTTGTTGAGTTCTTCTAATAGTGACTAATAAAGTTACATCTTATTATGTATACTTTCTAAGTCTGACATGAAATTAAATGATAACTTTTACCCTATGTCAAGAAAAAGTCGTGGATATGTATAGACAATAGAGTTACTGTTATTAATTGTCTTTACTCATCCTAACCCTAATCTTCATTAATGATCGTCGTCAGGTTACTTTAACGGGTCTCCTGCTTAGATTCCACAGCAAACAGCACCCATAATACTGAGTTTTTCGTCTACCCCAAGCACCTTCTCTCTTATTTTTCCAGTTATCAACCCTAAATCCTCGATGTCCAACCGCAGCCAGTCTCAAATATAGATGTTCCAAAATTCTATGAAGCTCGGATCTGCCTTCATACTGCAAAACCCTTCTATGTCAATTCTACAAAATTCTGCAATTTCAAAAGTTCGTTTGTAGCGGGTTTCATTTTACATAAACTACAAAAACATTCAATTTTGATCCTTCCCCAAGCATTAAACCATCAATTTCTAAAGCAGGCGAATCGTTTCCAGTCTCAATCCAAGGATAAACACCGGCAGGTTCATCGTTCACCTGCCTCGATTTACAGATTAATGAAGGTAAATTTTTCCTAAAATTTTCTTCTTCTATTTTTTTACAATAAACTTTAATCTATACCGTTAAAGGTTTTTTGTTTTGTTTTTTCTATGATCGATTTCTAGCTTAAGAGAGGGTCTTGCTCCTTTTGTGCTTGATACTTATATTGTGTTTTTATTGTTTAGGTTTGTATTTTGTATGAAGTTTAGAGGATGTCAGTAAGTAACTATTTCAGCAGATCAAACAAGGACAGACATGGTTTCATTATATGATATTATGTTGTACAATTACATACGCTCAAGTATTGGATTTTATTAACTAGGAGAGATTAATTGCTTAATGAAATAGTTTACAATCTTTTACTTGATTTTAAAACTTTGGTTCAAATTTTTTCATTATAGCTGATATCTTTCATAATCTTCATTCTCCAGTGATACTTGATTTAAATGTTTCGGCTTTTTGGAAACTATGGGAAGGGATGTATTACAAACATTGTTGCCTAACTTAACAGAATGGAGCTATGTTGTATCAATAAAAACAGGTCAGGTCACTTTGGCATTCATTAATTCTCCCAATAACATATATCAGTGCATTATTTTTGTAACATATTATGTTATATCTCTAACCAAAAAAGGATATTGTACGATATCGGATGCTGAACAAAAGTGGCTTATACCTTATGGTTAACTCCTTATTTTCAATAGTCATTTTTCTACTATTGTGTCTATTCTTTAAGGAACATTACATGTAGAATTTAGTATGTATGTATATTTTACTTCTTATACTGATTTTGTGGATGTCTGATTATTCATGTGGTCAAACCTGAATGAGAGATGGTATAAAAAGTTCCACATTTATTCATCCATTTGTGTGATAATCCAAATGCAAATCCATATATTAGATCGCATTTTGAGCAAGCTTACCAATAGTTTTAACATTGTTTTAAAGCAGAAGTGTGTGCAAAGGTTTATAAATTTTAGTACACTATTTTGATCTGTTAATTATAATAGTTATTTTATTATTATGAAAGCAGTTATATATTATGATTTTATTTTCAATAATTTTTAAATTTAAATGTTCAGGTTTTATAGATTATGGTGTTAGATTGTAGTATATTTTAGTGGTCTACCCTGCTAAAATTGAACTTGGTTTATGTCTATATAAACCGTTTAATTTTATGAAAAATATCCATCATTTTATTTTCTTCCAAGTTATTGAAAACATATGGTTTATGTTCTTGGATATACTACAATCAAATTATAGTGAGCAATATAATTTCTTTTCTTGAACTTGAATCATCAAGCTTAGTTTACTGTAAGCAAATAATGTTTTTTTAATAATCCTACGGTCTCAAAATTGTAAACTTATTTTGATGAAAGAGTGGAGCGCACTCGAAATTTATTATATTATATTCAAAACCATATGTATCCATACACATTTTTGTTAGTTACATGTACAAAAAGATCATCCCATAGATGATAAACAAATAGGAAAGCAAGTAAATGAATGGGTTATACACATTATCTTATAAATATAAATGCTCCTAAAAGTTTTGGAACTATGCATGGGTATGTATGCCTCAAGATATAAACATCAAACTTGCAATAAATGAGCAGGAATGAAGAATTTGGGTAAGATAACGTGTTTGCAGGTTGGCCAAACAAAGTGGGAGTAGACTGGACAGGTGTTTGTAAGTAGGTATGGTATACCTGCAAAGTGTGATTAGGCTGGACGGATAGATACTTGGCCTCAGTTAGGTATGGACAGCGAGTTTGCAAGTGAATTTTACGATCCGTAAGTAGCTTCAGGTAGGCACTCGGCTTCAAGTAGGTTAAGTGAGTGTAAATTATGGGTTCAACTATGTATACAGTAGCGACAACTGCTGAGTGAGTGTGCTAATTACATTCAAGATTAAAATGGATTTTCGATGATATAAGTTGATGGACTTGAATGTATATGCATGCACATAATGACATTGGAGTTGTTACTTTAGGGAGATAAGTCGATGTTGTGTAGTAAAGGAGTAGTTTTTGAAAATACATATAGGATAACTGTATTAATACGAGTAGAAGTGTGTAGCCACTTTCCCTTTAATTGTTATTCTAAATGCATCCTACTTTTTGCTAATAGTATATAATTTATAATTGTCAGTTGCAGTATGTTTGTAGGTTGCATGGAGATTATTGAAGAGACTTGCTAAATGATCGGTAGCTGCAGCTAGGACCGAGTGAAGGTTGGCTTGATAAAGAGTTCAGCTACAGGCATTGGGCATGGACAACAGAAGATGTGCAGATATGCAGCATGCATCGATGAAGGCTGTAAAGAGTATTGTGGATTGGAGATGCTGTAAAAATGAGGCAAGCGAGACTGTCAAAACTATAATGAGTAAGTTCGAATTTCTTTACTTTGACATGTTAGCTTTTGGCTTATAGATTCCATATGTGTTCTTTAGCTAAAACTTTTCCGTGGATTCTCACAGTTGATAAATTGGTAATATAGTTAACCTAGAAAGTTGAAAGAAAATTAGAAGTAAAAAATAAACTTACGAATGATAGTGGTGGTGAATTGGAACACTATGATTGTGCTGTGTGTTTGGACGATGTTCAAATGAGGCATTTTCAAGGGATGAGATTGCCCTGCAATCATGTGTTCCATGTCAGGTGTATTGCTTGCTGGTTTGACGACAAAACTTCATGTCCTATGTGCAGAGAAGAGTTGCTTTGAATTAATTGTTTATGCAAGATTAGAATATGTCAGGTCCAGTTTTGCTTCACGAGTTGATGATCATTGTTTGAACGTATACTTAATCTTTGCTTTTGTTGGATTTAGCGATGAAGATTAGAAGTTTTAGAATGTTTTTTTGTGTTTGTTTAGAAGAAACGATTGTTTGTTCAGAAGAAACGAGCTGTGAGATATCAGTCATGTGCACTTGATGAAACAGTGTATCTTCATAGATGGTCTTCCCTTTCAAATTCTGCACCTGAGTTCGTAGTCTATACCGAGCTTTTAGAAACATATGGTTTATGTTCTTGGATATACTACAATTAAATTAT
Source organism: Allium fistulosum (assembly GCA_030737815.1). Classification (NCBI taxonomy): domain Eukaryota; kingdom Viridiplantae; phylum Streptophyta; class Magnoliopsida; order Asparagales; family Amaryllidaceae; genus Allium; species Allium fistulosum. Next base: position 787,210,382 of record CM060902.1, on the reverse strand, counting down.
AGTGAGCAATATAATTTCTTTTCTTGAACTTGAATCATCGAGCTTAGTTTACTGTAAGCAAATAATGTTTTTTTATAATCCTACGGTTTCAAAATTGTAAACTTATTTTGATGCAAGAGTGGAGTGCACTCGAAATGTTAATTTTTCATTTAATTATCATTTATAAGTTTGTAAAAACATGAAGTACGAGTTTTATGTGCTATTTTAAAGTTGTCCGCTATATCCCGCTATATCCTCACTGTATCTCCGTTATGACTTTTTGCACTTTCGCCACATTGAATCTGTTGAGCGCTTTAACTGCACAGATTACAAGTTTACAAACATTCTCAACTACTACATTACAAGAAAAATACTACATTGTCCCAGTCCTTTTATAAGGGGTTTTAACTTCTAATTTTTGAAGATATGCTAAATTAAATTTGTATATGTTACTACTAACCATTACTACACTAAAATTTTATGTCGGTTTATTTTAGCCAAATCCGTGTGCGAAGCACGGGTTCGCACTAGTCTTTCCTTATACGTAGGAGCTTCCTGTGTCAAGCCCAAAGCAGCACACCATTTCCCCTAGGTCAATCATAAAACAAGAAGCCCGTCTCCTTGCATCAACCCTCACTATCTCCATCGATTGTCCTTGGCCCATGTCTCTAGATCCATAGGCCTAATCCACTTTTGATCGATTACATGAGCTTTCCCTTGACACCATGACCTCTCTATATCGTTCGTGTCACCATTGGTACACTCTTGACCATTCGGTGCCGAACGATCTCAACCATCACTTAGAAAAAATTTCTAAGTACAAATTGTTCATCCATGCATAGGCCCGAAGTCCACCTCGTGCTGAAGATTTCCTTGCACAAAGTCCTTGTCCCCTAGCCTTGAGTCGAACTAAATGTGCACAAACAAAACTATTCTGTGGTGCCACCTCTCTCACATTTATCAAGTCTTAATCTGAAGTTTGCAACACCTAAGCCCGAAGCCTCCATGCCAAGTCCCCCACTTGCACACTTATGCATTTCCAACTACCAAAACTTGGTCTCGAACGATAGAACTTGGTCAATCCCCATAACTTCGTTTTGTGTGCAAATGCCCAAATGTGCAACCGTTCATCATTTTGCAATTTCCAACACACCGGTCACTCAATACACTTAAACAGATCACACACACATCCCAACAACTATTTATAAGCATAACACAACATATAGACATCGTACCAACTAACACAAATAAGAACCAAGCATTTATAGTATCTGAAATTGACCATATAGAAATATGACAATCGGTTTAGTCAACTACCCAAAAAAAACAAATTAAAATCAACATATAATCTTTTAAATTCATTTTAGAATCAATGTTAGGTTTAGATCTATCCTAAACACTATTTAACATTCAAAATCATCTCAAAAACACATTTGTATACTATAGTAGCAACCATAGTATAGCGGGGGACACAAAGTACCCACATAGATCCCCAAATGCATAAAATCAAAGTAAACTTAAGTTAAACAGTAAAGGCCACGAATCCCAAAAACAGCAATTAATGAATATCTTGCTAATTCCTTCGCTTGTCCTTTGTTTTCAGCGTAGAACCCCGACTTTGCGACACCATCCCGGGCTCGTCCTTTGTTGGATTTCATCGTTTTTGGTCTCGTTAAAAAGATGAGATCGAGATCTTTAACCATGCAAAGTTTGGTTTAGATCTGGGTGCATTAGATACTTCATTTCTATTACCGAAGTAGCACCCAGAAACTGTTTTACAATAGTGATCATTTTCAGTTATCGTCGGACCAACTTTGAAACATTGTCGTTTCTTCGTTTCAAGTCAAAACCGAACGATTTTTGTTGCATATCAAAGAAGGAGTACTTTACTACGCTCCTGCAAATTTTCATCAAGATCTGAGTTCATGTGACCCTTCGACCATGTCGTCGAAGTGGGACCTTTACACTGTTTTGACACAGTAAAGTTTTATGATTTTTATCCGACTTTGAGACGACGCCGTTTCTTCGTTTCAAGTCGGAATTTCCCGATTCTTTTTGCAGTTTGGAGCAGGGATGTTGGACTATATGTTTACCAATTTTTATGCCATTCGGATTTAGTTTGCTAGTCCGAATAATTTTCCGAACTTGGGTTCGCGTCATTTTTTGACTATTTTCCAACACTTAGAATATTTTTAGTGATTTTCTGGTTTTATTGATTTCTTTGAGATTTGTCTCTAGATTTCGTACACGGGTTTTATGAATTATTTTCAAAGGATTTTTCACTCCTAAATGGCTTTAGAAATTATTATATAATATTATTTTTAATTATTAAATTAATTACTCTATAATAGGAGAGTTTTCAAAAGCCGTTTTAAAGTGATTTCAAAATCAATTATAAATCCGTTTCGCTCCATTATTTTCTATAATAGAAATCTCACACTCACTTTTTAGCACGTCGAGCGAAGTGGAAAGGTGCTTAAATGGTTAGGAAATCTCCGGCCTATGGAACCGTGTGTATTTCCTTTCCGGTTAATCCCCGACCTATTCGATTGATCGTTTTGACCTTTGGGTCTAGTTTACCGATGATACGAGGTGGACTTTTTATTGTTTGGAGTGTGAGCTTGCTATTGGTTAGTAAATCGTTTAGTGCGAACGTGGGGTATGGGACTCATTGTTAACACTTTACGGGTTCCTCTCCAAGAAGTTAGTGACACATTAGCCTCTGGGCGGCCAGTACTGGACCTCTGGGTCACCACGCCTCTGGGCAACCGTCTCTGGACACCTGCTCTATGGAGCAGTTTATTTTTCGGCATGCGCCTCTGGGCCTTTATCCTTCTGGGAAGGATCTTGCCGTCTCGCGCGTTCCGCATCTGTGCGAGTGATCGATCACAACTCTACAGTACTTGGCAACAACGACTCTGGTCGGTGCACGTGCAATATTGGTATTATTTGATGATTTTTATATCCATTCGAGTACCGCCATTCGGTGTTGGTTCTATGGAACCATACGATGTAAGTGCGATTACCTTGTGGATTCACAGTGTCTCTGGACACTGCTTTTCAGTGTTGGATTTCATTGACTTTTCAGTATATCCCCATTGCTCTTTGGAGCATCGATATTTGCTTGGGCATTGATTACAGACTCTGGTCACTCTTGGGATTATTGCCTATGGGCATCTTTTTATAGCTTTGGCTACGCCGATGATATGAGGCGATTTTATTTATTCTACACTTTGGTGTTGATTTCTCTTTGGAGATTTTTATTGTTTATTGATGATTGGGGATCGTCATTATATTCATGTGGTTCATAATATACTTCTCTTTTGATAAGTACTGTTTTATTTATGTACCGCATTACTATATATCTCAGTTATTACTGATTGTTTAGCTAGCCTGACCCGAGTGTTTTCGCTCGGGTCAGACCGAGTTGTTTCAGGTTAGGTCTCTGGACTTAGCTTCTGTGCTTCCGCTTGGACATTATCTGCTATGCTGATAGATAGCGCTTTTATTTGTCCACCATTCCGCTAATCTGTTATTATTCAGACTTTGATATGTACATATTTTTAACCCACATGTGTGGGCAGTGGCTTTGTACCCACTTATTGTATTTGGATCTGTATTGACGATGTATTGTTCTGGGATTTTATATCTGTTATGTGATTCTGTTCTGTGATGTTTTATCATTTAATATTATGCTTTGTCCTGATAGATCTTTAGCCATTTGTAATTTCGTTATAAGTATTTACTGAATATGTCGAACCACTTGAAAAAAAATATAGATACCATCCTTTCGACGTATTCAGTAGATAGTTATAGCTTGATTACAAATGGTCGCTTCCACTATACTCTATTCTCTGCTTTAACATACAGTATTACTCCCGTAATACTCTTTGTTACAGTGGGTCTCAGAGTGGGGCGTTACAGTTTGGTATCAGAGCTTGGTTTCAGGAATAAGCATAATAAACACAGAACAGATACACTTAGTACAATACATTTTAAATTAGATCCGAATTAAATCAAATCCCTTCCTTATGTTTATTGATAGATAAATTAGGAATATGTATAGGAATCCGTTATATTCCGTAGTATTCCTTAATTAATTATCTATCATTGAATCATGTCTAACTCTAATTCCCGTTACGACATGTTTGACCAATTGAGCGGTGCGAAGGTCTTCTCTCAGCTTGACCTTGCCACTGGATTCCATCAGCTACGAGTCATGGAAGACAGCATTCCTCTTACAGCATTTCGCACTCGTCATGGTTCTTTTGAGTGGTTGGTCATGCCGTTCAGCTTGACGAACGCTCCGGCTTTCTTCGTCGATCTTATGAATCGAGTATTCCGGGAATACATCGATAGATTCGTTCTGGTTTTCATCGAAGATATTCTTATTTATTATAGATCCGAGGCATAGCATGCTCATCATTTGCGGATCGTCTTGGATACTCTTCGTCAGCATCATCTTAAGGCCAAGCTCTCCAAGTGCCATTTTTGGGAGAGCAAGGTCAAGTTCTTGGGCCATATTGTATCATCTGAGGGTATTTCTGTCGATCCTGCCAAGATCGAAGCTATTCAGAATTGGAGGCAGCCCGAGAACGTTCATGGTATTCGCAGCTTCCTTGGGCTGGCGGGTTATTACCGTCGGTTTATCAAGGATTTCTCTCGAGTTGCACTTCCCCTCACGACTCTGACTCGTAAGGGGGTTCGTTTTATTTGGTCTGATAAGTGTGAAGCTTCCTTTCAGCGACTGAAGGAACTTCTCACTCACGCTCCTATCCTTGTAGTTCCTGAGAGTAACCAGGATCTTGTTGTTTACACCGACGCTTGTGGTAGCGGCCTCGGTGCTGTGCTTATGCGGAAGGATCGGGTAGTTGCTTACGCTTCTAGGCAGCTACGTCCGAATGAGGTTCGCTATCCTACTCATGATCTTGAGTTAGCTGCTATCGTCTTTGCCTTGAAGACGTGGCGTCATTATCTATTGGGCGAACGTTTCATTCTCTACACCGATCACAAGTCGTTGAAATATTTATTCAGTCAGAAGGATCTCAATATGAGGCAGCAGCGATGGCTTGAGTTTCTCGCCTCATATGACTTAGATATTCAGTATACCCCTGGCAAGGGTAATCGTGTGGCTGATGCACTCAGTCGCAAACACTCGGCAGTAGTTTCTATGATGATAGCCGAGTGGGATATTCTTGAGACTCTTTCTATGTGTGATATTCGAAATCGAGCTTCGTCTTCTGATCCTCAAATCTTGTTATTCAGCTTGGAAGCTCGACCTATTCTATTGGATCGCATTGCCCATGCTCAGCGGTAGGATCCAGACTTGTTGCGATACATTCATCTCCTTGAGTCGGGATCCAGTGATGAGACATTGTTGGATTATTCTATTGATTCTCATCGGTGTCTTCGCAGGAAGAACCTTATTTTGGTACCATCTGATTTATCACTTAGGCATGACATTCTAGACGAGTGTCATCACACTAAGTACACTATACATCTCGGGTCGAGTAAGATGTATGCCGACATGTGTCGCCTATTTTTTTTGGGAGGGCATGAAGAGTGATGTTGCAAGTTATGTAAGCCGTTGCATGACTTGTCAACAGATCAAAGCTGAGCATCAGCGTCCATCTGGTCTTCTTCAGCCGCTAGAGATTCCATTGTGGAAATGGGATCAGATATCCATGGCTTTTATTGACGGTCTGCCTCGATCGAGGTCAGGCCATACTTCTATTTGGGTCATCGTCGATCGCTTGACCAAATCAGCTCATTTCATTCCTATTAAGTCCACTCGGACTGCTCCTCAGCTTGCCAAGCTATATGTGAAGGAAGTCGTTCGACTTCATGGCATTTCTAGCTCTATCGTCTGTGATCGAGACACTATCTTTACTAGTCACTTCTGGAAGTGCCTACAGTCAGCTTTGGGCTCAAAGCTGAATACTTATCATCCTCAGACCGACGGTCAGACGGAGAGGGTGAATCGTGTTTTAGAGGATCTTTTACGCTGTGGTATTCTAGATTTCGGAGGTAGTTGGGAGGATCACTTACCGCTTGTAGAATTCTCCTACAACAACAGCTTTCAGTCTAGTATTGGCATGGCTCCTTTCAAGGCTCTTTATGGAAGGCCATGTCGTTCTCCTTCGTGTTGGTTAGAATCTGGCGAGAAGCTCCTTCTTGGTCCAGATTCAGTTCGGGAATCTTCTGAGAAGATTATTCTTATTCGTCAGAGAATGAAAGAGGCGCAGAACCGTCAGAAATCCTACACGGACAACCGCAGGAAGCCTCTTGAGTTCTCCATTGGTGATCATGTCTTTATTCGGATATCTCCTATGAAAGGGGTTGTGCGTTTCAGCTCTACAGGGAAGTTGGCTCCTCGCTATGTTGGACCATTTCCTATTACGGAACACATTGGCCCGTTGCTTATCTTGTGGATCTACCTGCTCACTTCTCTGGAATACACGACGTGTTCCCTGTTTCCCAGCTTCGCATGTGTGTCCGCGATCCTGATTCTATCATTGAGCCACATGCTGTGCCTGATTTAAAGATCTTACCTGATTTATCTTTGGAGCGGCAACCTTTTCGTGTGCTTGATTCGGAGGTTAGACGCCTTCGCAACAAAGAGGTTCCACTCGTGAAGATTCAATGGTCACCGAATCCTAAGGACTGCACTTGGGAGACCAGAGAATCTATCGAACGCTCTTATCCTGTCTTTCTCCCATCTTCTTCTGCAGGTGAGAATTCTCTATATTATCTCTATCACTTCTTTTGTGGATTTGACGTTATAGACGACATCTATCTTAAGGAATTGCGGGGACGCAATTTTCTTAAGGGGGGGAGTCTGTAACAACCCGGGATTTGCATTACCAATTAATAAATAAAAGTTAGGTTTTTTATTTATTTTAATGAAGCATAAAAGGATTTGCAATAATAAAATTTATTATTTGAAAAGGCTATTTTAATTAAATGAGAAATATGGGATTTTAAAATGAGGATAAAATGTTATTTTTGGAAAGTTAAATATTTGAGGAGAGATTTTAAAATGGGTTTGGATAAGAAAAAAAATGAGTTTTATAAACATATATGAACACTTAGACTAATTTTTGGAAACATGTAAATAACTCTCTTCTTATTGGGTTATAAAACCTAACCCAATAACCCACCCTAAACCTCTTCTAATATGTGTTTAATCATCTTTTGATTTTGGTAATCAGTTAGTAACACATGTTTTATTATGTAACATGTGAATCATAGCTCTTTGATCATCTTTGCTTTCATTTTGGGGTGTGCACATAAGGTACTTGTAGTATATGCTAGCTGAAATTATAATTAGTTTATTGCTGTTAGTAAATTAGGCATATCTCATTCATCTTAAATCGAAATTAAGATTTTCTTGAAGTTCTGAAAAGCTTATTCTGTACCCTATAACTTTTAAGTTTTATCCTTTGACTAATTTTGAGGTTTTAATGGTCGAAATCATGCTTGTTTATCGCTGACCTGACAACAAACTACATGGTTGATAAAATAAAAACATGAAATTGATTTGGCCATAAGTTACTCGTTTCTTATCCAAATCTAATAATTTTGGATGTTCTGGAAAGCTTAGATTTAGAGCTAAAACTTTCATGTTTTGAGTTTCATGAAATTTCGAAGTTAATTTGATCAAAACTGTGCATTCTTACCACTGTCCCGAGAGCACAACGACAGTGATATAAAATTTAGATCTGAGAATTGTTTTAGTCATAGAATTTTCATCTCTGGTCGGAATTTGACAATCTTGGTCATTCCGAAAAGCTTAGAAACTAAGCTACAACTTTATTTTATTCATTTTGCCAGAATTTGAAGTTTACTATGCCAAAATTGTGGTTTTTCATCTCTGGCCAGTTAGTGCATAGCTTTAGGCCTTAGTCTCTTTTCTCCCGTTGTTTTCAGCGTAGAACCCCGATTTTGCGACACCATCCCGGGCTCGTCCTTTGTCGGATTTCATCGTTTTTGGTCTCGTTAAAAAGATGAGATCGAGAATTTTAACCATGCAAAGTTTGGTTTAGATCTGGGTGCATTAGATACTTCATTTCTATTACCGAAGTAGCACCCAGAAACTGTTTTACAATAGTGATCATTTTCAGTTATCGTCGGACCAACTTTGAAACATTGTCGTTTCTTCGTTTCAAGTCAAAACCGAACGATTCTTGTTGCATATCAAAGTAGGAGTACTTTACTACGCTCCTGCAAATTTTCATCAAGATCTGAGTTCATGTGACCCTTCGACCATGTCGTCGAAGTGGGACCTTTACACTGTTTTGACACAGTAAAGTTTTATGATTTTTATCCGACTTTGAGACGACTCCGTTTCTTCGTTTCAAGTCGGAATTTCCCGATTCTTTTTGCAGTTTGGAGCAGGGATGTTGGACTATATGTCTACCAATTTTTATGCCATTCGGATTTAGTTTGCTAGTCCGAATAATTTTCCGAACTTGGGTTCGCGTCATTTTTTGACTATTTTCCAATACTTAGAATATTTTTAGTGATTTTCTGGTTTTATTGATTTCTTTGAGATTTGTCTCTAGATTTCGTACACGGGTTTTATGAATTATTTTCAAAGGATTTTTCACTCCTAAATGGCTTTAGAAATTATTATATAATATTATTTTTAATTATTAAATTAATTACTCCATAATAGGAGAGTTTTCAAAAACCGTTTTAAAGTGATTTCAAAATCAATTATAAATCCGTTTCGCTCCATTATTTTCTATAATAAAAATCTCACACTCACTTTTTAGCACGTCGAGCGAAGTGGAAAGGTGCTTAAACGGTTAGGAAATCTCCGGCCTATTGAACCGTGTGTATTTCCTTTCCGGTTAATCCCCGACCTATTCGATTGATCGTTTTGACCTTTGGGTCTAGTTTACCGATGATACGAGGTGGACTTTTTATTGTTTGGAGTGTGAGCTTGCTATTGGTTAGTAAATCGTTTAGTGCGAACGTGGGGTATGGGACTCATTGTTAACACTTTACGGGTTCCTCTCCAAGAAGTTAGTGACACATTAGCCTCTGGGCGGCCAGTACTGGACCTCTGGGTCACCACGCCTCTGGGCAACCGTCTCTGGACACCTGCTCTATGGAGCAGTTTATTTTTCGGCATGCGCCTCTGGGCCTTTATCCTTCTGGAAAGGATCTTGCCGTCTCGCGTGTTTCGCATTTGTGCGAATGATCGATCACAACTCTACAGTACTTGGCAACAACGACTCTGGTCGGTGCACGTGCAATATTGGTATTATTTGATGATTTTTATATCCATTCGAGTACCGCCATTCGGTGTTGGTTCTATGGAACCATACGATGTAAGTGCGATTACCTTGTGGATTCACAGTGTCTCTGGACACTGCTTTCAGTGTTGGATTTCATTGACTTTTCAGTATATCCCCATTGCTCTTTGGAGCATCGATCTTTGCTTGGGCATTGTCCGACTCGAAGTTTATGTTTTCCCCTTAAAATCTGGGTGCTTAATTGATTTTGAGTAGTTTGAGAATTAAGGTTTTTAGGTTCTCCTTTAGACGAATAAGCTTCCAAAGACATGCAAGAGGCAAGCTAGCTATTAGGAGTTCTTTCTGTTTGATTCCGTCGTGTTTTGGTTGTAATGGCAAAGTTGTTAATTTTCCTATGTTTAGACTCTAATCATCCAAGGGGGCATCTTTATATGTCGCTCTTGGCATATGTTGTAGTAATTATATTTCTCTAAATGTGGTTTACGAATTGGGATTATGTAATGAATTTGAAACATGAATTGAAGTTGAATGAGAAATCTATTTTATGATTTTAATTTTTTTTTCATATTCATGTGTTCTTGTTATATCAATATATCTAATATTACCACATTTGGTCACCGAGAATTAATAACCATGGATGACTACAACATCTATAGCCATTAGTTTTGGGCCTCCAAATGGGGGATGTTACAAATCCTCTTTATGAGAGCCTTCCCTAGACCTATATTGATGGAAGCCCTCTCATATGCACACGTTCAAGGCTGCGTCTCAACAACAGCCTTCGAACTCAGATATGGCTTCCCTCATAGGCTAAGTAAATCTTGACATAGCTTCGTAGAGTATAAAGCTGGTGGAGCAAGAAATACTGGTGACCCAAGGGCCACACCACCTTTGACACCAATTGCATCTGCTGGAAGTGTTCGCTGGCAACGGAACATACCTTGTGGTAGCTAAATAGTTTCTGAACTAATTAGGCATCTCAGGCTACCCATTAGTAGTTGCTCTTATGTACCTCATCCCTTATACTAATATCCCGACAAAGGTACCTTAGCGAATAACGATATAAATAAATCAAAGTCCAAAGGACCAATGGTGTGTATATTATCATATAATAGGAAAATACAAGTACGCTCTCTTAATGTATCTCCCTTTACCAGTTTGTTTATGCTAAACTGGTATACATGGCCCTACGTGTTGAACCTATGCTCCGATATTAAGTGTAACAACCCGCCTTTCATAATACCCTAAAATCAGCACCAAATGACAACGTCTGACTTCCGAAAACTACAAAAGACAAATTATCGGGAAAGAAAATTAAAACAATCATTATACTAAGGCATATCGATAGAATCTCACAGCAGAATGATAACATATAATATATAGAATATACCGAACAGAATAGGATAACAACATATATATGTATGTATAAATATATGTATATAAGAGACTACACTGTGGAAATAACTGATAAATGAATATTAATGCTGAAAGTCGGAATACATCAAATTTTATACAGATGGAGTTATGAATATAATATCTGATACATCAAGTCTCATATATAAATACATACATGTCATGTACTACTACAATATCAAGTATATATACGAAGTATTGAAATTGCCTGTACATAATGCTCCAACTATCCTGAAAGCATATCCCCACAAGCACCTGACTCCCAAACTACTCAACAAGTACCCGAGAGTTGTCATGACATAATAGACAAAGACAAAATATGGGTCAGACATAAAGCCTGATGTAAGGGGAACTATCTCAAATACTGTATACTAAAATAATATACAAATAAACAAGAATTACTAAGGCATAGCCGGTCCTCTCCACAATCGTCGCTTAGGGGTAATCTGGACTATCCATAAACAAGTTAAGTAAACATATCCAAAAGACTAGAAATTATACCATAACCTGCTCTTCTCCTGTAATCAACGATTCAACACAACTAATATAATGTGACTAAAATGTAACAACATACTATGATAAAGGTAACCGAATATTCAAAAGTAAGGTGATCATAAAATAAGTTTATCGCGAAGTACATAATGATATTAAATGCAGTAGTAACAACAATAACAATAGCCAACTAATAACATATATAAATATAACAACAAAAGACAACTAAGAAATACAAATCAATGCTCGTCATTACTAATGGGCGTAGTCAACTACAGACATCTATCGTGATCTAATGATTCCCTTCAAGAGTTCAAGATAAAAAGAGTCAGTACCTAATCGTACCATAGACCTCGAGCCACATCCTAAAAGATGGGTCTCATGTAGATCTCACCATATCCCTATAATGAGCATAAGTGATATATGATCTATCATATATACTTGAAACCTAGTCCCAATATAAATAGAATCACCGTATCCCTATAATGAGCATAAGTGATATTCATTCTATTCTAAATACCTAAGACCTTTGCGGATCACACCGTACACCTATAACAAGCAAAAGTGTTCTATGATCCCGTAGTAGATAATTGTCATTATCACCCTCTAGGACATCAAGGATTTCTCAAATAACTTGCGCATGACTGTATCCAAAAAGAGAACAACGCTCGTGTCTCCTCTAATACACTATCAGGACCACAAAAGAAAACCAATGTCGTATAAATATACGAACATATAAAATATAACATCATGTATGGTCAACACTAAAGAGTTAAGGACATGTATGACCACTAATATATGGCAGATACCATTCATTATACATATCTACCCCAAGATCAAAGCTAAAGGGCACAAACTAACTCCGCTCAATCATACACGCTCATTAGATGTGACCGTGCAACCAAATCACTACATACATATCGTGTTCGATCATTATTGATCGCACATGTATCACCGTACATTGCATTCGAATCTTGAACTTTGCCTTGCATCCTGCTTTCTCGAGTAGCTCGAAGCCTTCTCGAAGTCATGCCAAGGACTCATCTTGCGTTGCATTCAGATTCAAGGAGAAACCCCCATCGAATTGCACCTTGCCCGCGCTTTGCTGCCCAGGCAAGTGCATTATCGGTGGTCTACCACCGGTCGATCGGTGGCTGCCTTTCTTGAGTAGTAAAGCCCAAGCAGTAGGCCTCCGAGCCGCCGATTCGAGCTTCGTATTCTCCATCGCTCGATGAGTCGCCTACCTCCCCTAGCCTATCTTCGTTGCATCAGACCTCTTCCGGAGTCTCATTGGTTGATATTTTGGAACTGTTTCTTAAGTATTCGAAAACCGATTTCGATACGGAAAACCATTCTTCTATGCGTAGAGTTCTATGGGGTAATTTTTCGACTCAGACTCCTCTAGCATACCAAATTGAACTCAACTGACCAATGTGCTTCATGTGATGCTTATGTGTGTGCCAATACACTTGTTTATGCACATCAATATACATATGCATACATAAACACACTTCAATTATATATATCACATTTTGGACTTCACTGGAGCGTTTACTCGGCCTGATATCTTCTTACATAGCTTAGCGCACTCTATAGTCACTCTGGCTACATGAGATGTTCCACACGTGTTTAGATACAAATAAAGATATACACATACATATATATACAATAATTCACTTATATATATCTCTATATATATGCATAACTACATATGAAAATTATAGTTACAATACAAGAATTATCTTGATTATTATACTATATTAAATACACATATACGTATACCCGCTCATGCACATATACATACACATATATTCGAGTAAGTAATTCAATTATTACTTAAATTAAAACTTATATTTATTTACTAAATCTTTACAATAAAAGTAAAACATCTTTTTACATTTCTTTATAAAATCTCATATCATTTTATAAAATACAATACTAGCCTATAAATCCATTTAAGCCTTTGAAATACTAAATCTCCTTATTATAATTAAGTATTCATTTCATAAATATTTTATAAAACCATATAACTATCTTATAAAATATCTTCTTCATATTATTTTATAAAATCTTATTCTCTTTATAAAGTACCTCAATCATACTACTTTATAAAATCACTCTTTTATGAAATATCACTTTTATACTATTTTATAAAATCACTTATTTTATAAATATCACTTTTATACTATTTTATAAAATCACTTATTTTATAAAATATCACTTTTATTTATAAAATTATTTCTTTGCATAAATAATATTTATAAATAAATGATTCACTTGTAAAAATCATTTCTTTATTTTAAATAGTATTTATAAGTACTAATTAAGCTTCATCAATCACCTACTTAGCTTACTAACTTTTTTAAAACCATTTAAATTAGTTTTATCATTACTAACAAATGATATGCACCTAATTATGTCATCTAATTAGTCTTTAATATATCACAACATTATATATAATCACTCAATTATCCCAAAATCTATTTCTAAGCATATTGACTATTTTAAAAAAATAGTAATTAAGGTCCTAAACAAAAAATGAGATGATATAATTATGTTTCTAACATGAATACAAGCCTAATTCAACCCATACAGTCTCCAAATCACATCATATAATCCCAAAATTCTTAGTAAGGAAATAAAGGAGATTAACAAGTAAATATATTTGAAGAATCATCCTACTTACCTTCTCTCTCTCCCTAAATCAAGTTCTAATCATCAAAACCCATGCTTTCCCTCTCTTTAAATCGTAGATGAAGCTCTAAATCACAATTTCAAGCTCATCCCTTAATGGGTTTTGTAGAGAATTTCATGAGAGGAATTGTGGTGATTTTTATTTGAATTTCGGAATTGTATTTGTGGGGTTTAGGGCTTGGAGATTAAGGAGAGATAAATCGGTATCAACTATGGGTGTCTTGAGATCTAATTCTTCCGTCTCTAAAAGTCGAGTATAATGAACGTTCCATTAATTAATGACTTAATATTTAAATTAACTATTTAAATACCGAGTCGTTAAATTATGGGTTGTTACATACATAAAGGGCTAAGTATGAGAAATTGCAAAGAATGGAAAGGGAAAGGAAAAATTATAAAGTTTGAGAACGCTTACCAAATAGGCTTCCTTTAACTTGGTGTTTACCGTCGCTTCCAGAGAGTGAAGGCCCCAGGCAGACTTGGGCAGGCCCGCCGAGCCATGGCCTCCGAGGCCACCCTGGCCAGCAAGTGTAGGAGCATGAGCATGCTGGCCTCATCCCTTTCCTCAACTGCCCTCAAAGCAGTGTAACCAATTACCTCAAACTGGTTCACCTCTGACAAGTGCCCAATCATATCCGCCTCCCTTGAGAACTTGAAGGAAGGACCGCCATAGGAGCCTTTGACTCTCCTACTCGGACCTCTTGATCAATGCCCTCTTTAAGCTAGCAGTGGCACCAAGTGGAGCGGATAACGTGTGTTGAGGATTGCAGATATAATGAAAGATAGGTCGGGAGAACAATGCAACCTCCTAAATGGTCAAACTTAGAAGTCGGGGTCATTTGCTGACGAGTCGTGGCAGCACCCTAGTGTTGTCATGGTGATATATTTTAAGGAGTACCTTTGGAGCCAGCTGCATCCATCAGTTGCACAAAGTTCAGGAAAACCACTGTAAAACACAAACAAGAAACTGTTAGAAAGACCTAAAGGAAAACAATAAAGAAAGCTCAGCTTAAGTGAAAGCTATCGTCATCATACAGGTCCCCTACAACTTAGTCGAAGAAAGGCTAGAGGACCCCGTGTTGCTACTACTAGATCATGCCCCGTCGGAGGTTTGTGTGCTGGAGGTATGGTGTATATTACTTGATTTGGATACCTAGGGGCGCGAGGGGTCTTGGAGGAGGAACCAACGTTTGTCAGCGTATTTGGCTCCTATGCCCATCTACCTGACCTCTCCGCCTCAGGCATCTCAGGACTTCCAAAGTAACTTAAATACCACAAGACATGCTGCTTAGACACCGCCATGTCCTCTAAAAGTATGAATCATAAGCCTCCCACTCACCCTCGTTGCAATCTGGGTTAGACTCTATTGCCTCTTCATCCTCAATATTCACCACCGGCCCTATAACCATCTCCCTCTTGACCACCCCTACAGACCTAGCCGGCCATTTGGTCGGGGCTCGACCATAATTTTCCCTCTTACATTATCTAGCTCGGCCCAAAAAGTCCAACACGGTGGAGGTTCTTGTCCGTTAAAATCACAGCAAAGTCCTTGGCTATTTTGGATGTCTCCCTAATATGTCGAAGATATCGTCATAGATGGCCGCACCCAAACTAATGCCGGTAGGATTCACTGCAACAAAAAGGAAAAGTTACTATTAATTACAGGAAAGTTTGAGCTAAAGGAAAATTTGAGGATAGAACATACCATAGACATGGAAGGCTTATGTCGTAAGAGTTGGATTGATGGCTGTTGGCACATAGAAGAAGTGGTCTTTATGACCCGATACTTTGCCAATAAGACCATGGAAGATATGAGGTTTTTTGACCCCTTGAAGACGGTAGTGGTGGTCCGATGGAGTTTCGCCTGTTTATACATCCTAAAAACCAATCTCGAGCAAGGGTTGGGTCCACTTTTGGATACCTATGTCACGGCAGACAGTGAATAGCCCAACTAATGGTTGTTGTTGTTTACAGAAAGTTACCGAGCACCATTTAGCGAGCACTAAGGAATTGGAAGAACAAGGGATGGAAAGGAAGCATTACCCCACTTTGCATATAGGTGAGTGACCATGTAAAGTAGTATGTCGGGGTTAGGTTGGCTCTATCAGGGATTAAGGGGTAAATGGGCTCTATTCCCTCATATCCATAATGGACTAAAGAGCTGACAAATTTGACCCAGTCCTCTTGGATTTTTGATGGGCCCATATGGAAAGTCCACCCTCTCGTAGATGCGGCTTTAGTCATCTGCAACCAACAAGCAATCTAATTACTGAACCACGCAGACTAACTTAGGAATTAATAAAAATCAAGGGCAAACTTTCCCACGACGCAAACGAAGGCGACCCAAAGCTGCCCAACTCATGTCCATTTAAGTCCTATCCTTTGTCCCAAGAGGGTTATGTAGCCTGCTAGCGATTTCTTTCTACATAATAATTGCAGGCCAGGGGTCCAATGTACAAACTTCCTAATCTAGTAGGAGGGGCGGTTTAGTAATATTAACATGAATTTTAATTTATTCAAGTGGTCGAGAAATGTCCAACATAGATCAATCAACGTTAATTTCACAATAGCAATAGAACGACGCCATGCTCAAGGGAAGTTCATGAGTACAACAATGACACTTGGATCATCAAAATGAAAAGAAAAATGATATGGAAAGAGCTACATCAAAATCAACTCGCTATTCAAACTATGAATCTATGTAACATTCAGCTATGGATTAGGATTCAGCAAAATATTGAAATAAAAGCGAAGCATAAACAAAGTCAAAAATAAAATTTACTTACCGATTAAAGTCAAGTTTGAAGATGTTGGTCGAAGGAGAAGTCAAATGCTCTATTATGTAGAAGTTTGTGAATACTCAATAAAGGTTGAAAAAGAGAAGGAGATGGGATTATATAAAGAATAATGTTCGATCTAAGCCGTTAGATCCAATGGTTAGGAGACGATTATGACCATCTAGGTTTCATCAATTACTCTGTCAAACCACCTTTCACAACACTAAACCGTCTCTACAACGTTCCGATAAACTAGATGCTAGCGCCAATAGCACAAAGACACGTATCGACAGTATTAAATGCGTAAATGACAAGTTTGCCTCTACTTCTAGGCACGAACTTAAGGGTAAAATATTTCTCAACTTTATCGCAAGTGTAATGCGGGTCGGCCCACATGGTTCCAACAGCCCGCATCTTGGTTTGCATGGTTCCGAAAGCCCGCATTTATTTTCTCATTTTTCATTTTTAAATCAAGGTATTAGTGAATAGCCTTCGGTAATATCGATTCTCAATTATAATTCTGATGTTGGTTAAGTTTTTAGTCAAAGGTTTTGAAGTTCAAGAAGAAAGTAGGTCAAGCGAGAGGCCATTTATGTTGAAGTGCATGTTCTTGATGTGCATGTTCTACTGTATTACTGTTTTTAGTCAACATAAAAATCTTGATGTGCATGTTCTTATTTTTCTTTATATTTATGTTCTACTTTATTATTGTTTAACTAGGTTATTTCAGATTTATCAAACTGACCACTAGGGAGGTTTGCTTACTGTCATTACTCAAAATCAATTTCTCTGAATCCCAAATAATATTCTCCTTTTCTCGAAATCGCTTTCTCCATTATTTCAACGACTTCAAATTCTGATACGGGTTACTCGAGCATCAACTAGTACCGTGGCATTCAACATTGGGCTATTTTTTGAAAAAGGATCCCTTGACCTTGGCAAGCATCGTGCATTTTGGGTGATAAGTGAAAGTCGAGCTAGTGATATATGGTTACGTTCATGCATTACTTCCAAGGTTGATTAGCCCAAGTCTTAATAAGACGACCTTGCAATTAGAGATTGGTTGCAATTTTCGGTTGAAAGCCATAGTAAAAATACAGCAGTGAACCACACTACTACTACAGGCCACCAAGAAGAGAACGAGAATTGTTGAAACTAGCAAGATCAATCAGCCAAAATAACCATGAGCAGCAACGATATTATAAGTTTCTTCCTCTTGACCGAATCTGTAACCTTCATTAGCAGACTCATTTTCAGTAGTTTCCCTGATTAAACTAGAGGTTACCAAGGAACCATGCAGAGCACAACATCCTTATGCATCCATTTCACATGTTGTGCTCTGCCTGGAATACAATCATAAAATGGAAAGTACCAGAAATTCGGCATACCATCAGAGAAACTTCCTTGACCAATAGGATAGATCAAGAAAACAGCAGTAGCAGCTGCAACAGGAGCTGAATATGCAACAGCAATCCAAGGACGCATACCCAGACGGAAACTAAGTTCCCATTCACGACCCATGTAACAAGCTACACCAAGTAAGAAGTGTAGAACAATTAGCTCGACCGCCCAATCCCGCCGCTGAGATGCTCAGTTTACTCCTTAACCTTGATAGGAAGATAGATGGCTTATTCAAAAATGAGTGCATAAGGGTAAGGCACTTTGGATGAACTAATGCGAATGGGTGTAAGCCTCGCTGCTCGGAAACACCCAGTGCCGACCACACTGAGAGAGACGAAAGCGCGGGTAATGCCAGTTGGCGAAGTGGCGTTAAGCATCCCTAGTGGTACGCAAAGAGAGGTCGTGATGATATCATCTACGTCCGTACCGCTCCTCGTGGAGTAGATCCCGCATCCAACCCCTTTTTTTTCCATTTTCCAGGGAACGGGAGAATTCCCACTACCGCTGGCAGGCCAGCCGGGCAATGAGCGCGGTGGGAACGGGCTTCCCAAAAAGCCAACCCCGGCCGGGTTTAGCATAGAATGAAGGGGACGACCCTAAAGTTGTGTTGGCAAAGAGGGTTGCGGGCGGATAAAAGCGGACGTGGGGACTCGGGTCGGGGCGCAGCGTAACTAAGAGAGCCATTCCATTTAGGGCGAGCATGATTGTCCACTTCCAATCAATTATGTAGCTATACCTCCTAGAGATAGAGAAAGGGAAAAGGCAAGGGGAGAGCTGATCTTCCAGTTCTACTGGGGCAGAGTATATTAATTGGGCGTAGGTATCTCCTGAGACCCAGGTGCCCTCGTAAAATGCTTTACTAAACAATCTAGGGCGACCCAGTATATTAATTTGTTTGAATGAGGTGCGTAGCGTATACTGGGATACCAAGTCCAGTATATTAGTTGGATCATTTTCATTGGTAACTACCATAAGGTAAGGTGCGAAGCGAACGGTTCTCGGGACGATGAGGAGCACTATAGAATAGAACGGTGCCTCCCTAATATGGTTGACTTCTGTGCTTTCATGGACTTTTGGGACTTCTTCCTCTCCTTTTCAGTCGAGCCAGTTTGAACTTCCGCAGTTCCACTATATTATTATTAGTGAGTTCAATTTGAAGCTCACACAGGTCCCCTTGAATTTTGGCAACCGAAAGGTCATCAAAATTTTCTTCTACGGTATGCGTATTTTTATCTTGCCCCTTTCTCCAGTTGAAACTTCCGTTCCTTCAGATCACTAATCACCAAAATTTTCTTCTTCTACGATGGGCGTTTTTTTCTTTCTTATGCTACTACCGTTTATCTTTGTCTCCCTTCTTCAGCTTCAAATCAGGTTATCTAACCCTAAATTCAAATTAGGTCTACACGATGGCGCTTTTGATCTTCCACATTCCGACGACACCAAATATCAGTCGCCTTCAAAATCACGATGCGCTACTGTCGCCTGGGACGTCGCGATGCGTGAAGTTTGACGCCGCGTGCTGAGGTCCTTCTAAGATGGAGTTCATCATTAGGAATTTTTAGCGATGCTCTCTTTGAAGTTCGTTCAGATGCTAGAGTTAAGGCCCGCTGCTGCACTCGATTTCAATACCAGAGATTTGTATAGACAAGGCTGCTTGTGATGTTGATGCTGTTGAGGTTCTAATAAAAAAATTGCTCTTTTTTGTTTTTGTTTCTCCTGAGGCCATCGATGCTGATTTGGATACAACCTACATTCATTTCATAAGCATTAGCAAGAATATGTTTTTAATTTGTTTACTTAAGCGACGCTTTGTTTTAGTTGAATAAGCAGTGGATTCTTTTAACAATTTAATATGATAATGAACATATATATCTTTCTTCGTGAATATGATTTACTATTGTACAGCTTCACAACCATAACATTAATATGATTCTTTGTTTTGTTATTGACTTTATATAAAAGGAAGAAAGCAAGTGTTCATATTTTTGTGTTTCATCTGTATTTCAAAATATATGAATTGTACATGTCTTCTGGCTACAACTATGGAAGATGTATTTCCTTCTCAGAGAAGATCCACTAAAATCATGATGCATAAAGAATCAATGATTGGTATAGTAAAATCTACTTTGACAGTACTGTTATTATTTTATCTTTTCATGTAATTGAAGGAAATGACCATATATGCCATGGAAGAGCTGTGAAATAAGCTTCAGATCAATGTTCTTACAAGTTACTAATGATGCTTCTGTCAAAAACTGAAAGTATTTTTATCCATTACTTTTTGACGATCGCCCATCAAGGTATTGTTTCCTTTTCGATGCTACTTTCCTTTTCTATTATTAATTCGATAAAATAGGTAATAAAGTGCCTATTGTTCAAAAAATGGAACCGATCTCCTATCTTCAATATGAATTCAGGAAATTTCAGGTTGTTTCAAAGAGACAAACACTGTGTCATTTTGTCTTCGAGGCCCATGTTGTAACCATCGATAATTCAGGTTCTTTATTTTTTTGTTTCACTCTGTCATTTGAGTATTGAAATTTCAACTTTATATTAATAAAATTGTTGGTTTTTTTTTAATAATTGCAAGATTCAACTTTCAGAATTTGCACTGTATTTGCAAGTTCTAAGCATGACTATTATGTACTACAATGATGAACGTATAGTTAGTTACATGGTCCAAGTTATTGATTTGTTCAGTTATAACTTTTTAATAGAACAACTGAAAGATAAATGAATACATATAGTTCATATCATTGAATATGAAAATGTTTTAAGTAAAGAATTGCCTCAGTAATGTTAAGTTTTTTTTCACTATAATTTTAGCTTACATATTTCTTAGTTTACTACCCTTGAAACCTTTTTTTTACAGCTACTTATTCTTGCTCATCACCAGGTAACCATCCGAACTGTTTCTTGCTCATCACCAGGTAACCATCCAAATTAACAGTTCGATTGGTGGTGTATGCATTGACACTGAGAGTTTACTCCACGTTCTTACTCATACAAGTTCAAAAGTTGACCTTTCTCTGAAAGCCCTGATCTGTAGTCACTCACTTCCATGCCTACGTCTACGTAAGTGAACATTTAATTTTTTTTCTTCCCGCCTCCCAAATTATCAGTTGGTTTTTGTTGTACACATAACATGATTTAGCATGTAAGTATGCATTCTGTTACAGTATTGTGATGGATGTGGTCAAATAGGCTGGCAAGAATGATACTTCTATATCATAAAATTTTATAGTTGGTGCCACTGACGCTTTAACTTTCGTAACAGAATACACTGTTGAAAGTTTCCATCTAAATAAGTAAAAGAAACAAAAGAAAGTTAAATCAAGGTCTACAATTCATGTTCCAAGGACATTTGGCTAATCAGTGATATGAAAACAACATGACATATACAAGTTAATTTTTTTTATATGGAGACGTTTTGGTTCAATTTTACTCATGTTCAACTTTACTTCTTTTACGATGCATTTTCATAGCCAAATAAGGTAGTAATTCGCCAATAAACAATTAACATAGAATGGATTAAGCAAGTTGTTGAGTTCTTCTAATAGTGACTAATAAAGTTACATCTTATTATGTATACTTTCTAAGTCTGACATGAAATTAAATGATAACTTTTACCCTATGTCAAGAAAAAGTCGTGGATATGTATAGACAATAGAGTTACTGTTATTAATTGTCTTTACTCATCCTAACCCTAATCTTCATTAATGATCGTCGTCGTCAGGTTACTTTAACGGGTCTCCTGCTTAGATTCCACAGCAACCAGCACCCATAATACTGAGTTTTTCGTCTACCCCAAGCACCTTCTCTCTTATTTTTCCAGTTATCAACCCTAAATCCTCGATGTCCAACCGCAGCCATTCTCAAATATAGATGTTCCAAAATTTTATGAAGCTCGGATCTGCCTTCATACTGCAAAACCCTTCTATGTCAATTCTACAAAATTCTGCAATTTCAAAAGTTCGTTTGTAGCGGGTTTCATTTTACATAAACTACAAAAACATTCAATTTTGATCCTTCCCCAAGCATTAAACCATCAATTTCTAAAGCAGGCGAATCGTTTCCAGTCTCAATCCAAGGATAAACACCGGCAGGTTCATCGTTCACCTGCCTCGATTTACAGATTAATGAAGGTAAATTTTTCCTAAAATTTTCTTCTTCTATTTTTTTACAATAAACTTTAATCTATACCGTTAAAGGTTTTTTGTTTTGTTTTTTCTATGATCGATTTCTAGCTTAAGAGAGGGTCTTGCTCCTTTTGTGCTTGATACTTATATTGTGTTTTTATTGTTTAGGTTTGTATTTTGTATGAAGTTTAGAGGATGTCAGTAAGTAACTATTTCAGCAGATCAAACAAGGACAGACATGGTTTCATTATATGATATTATGTTGTACAATTACATACGCTCAAGTATTGGATTTTATTAACTAGGAGAGATTAATTGCTTAATGAAATAGTTTACAATCTTTTACTTGATTTTAAAACTTTGGTTCAAATTTTTTCATTATAGCTGATATCTTTCATAATCTTCATTCTCCAGTGATACTTGATTTAAATGTTTCGGCTTTTTGGAAACTATGGGAAGGGATGTATTACAAACATTGTTGCCTAACTTGACAGAATGGAGCTATGTTGTATCAATAAAAACAGGTCAGGTCACTTTGGCATTCATTAATTCTCCCAATAACATATATCAGTGCATTATTTTTGTAACATATTATGTTATATCTCTAACCAAAAAAGGATATTGTACGATATCGGATGCTGAACAAAAGTGGCTTATACCTTATGGTTAACTCCTTATTTTCAATAGTCATTTTTCTACTATTGTGTCTATTCTTTAAGGAACATTACATGTAGAATTTAGTATGTATGTATATTTTACTTCTTATACTGATTTTGTGGATGTCTGATTATTCATGTGGTCAAACCTGAATGATAGATGGTATAAAAAGTTCCACATTTATTCATCCATTTGTGTGATAATCCAAATGCAAATCCATATATTAGATCGCATTTTGAGCAAGCTTACCAATAGTTTTAACATTGTTTTAAAGCAGAAGTGTGTGCAAAGGTTTATAAATTTTAGTACACTATTTTGATCTGTTAATTATAATAGTTATTTTATTATTATGAAAGCAGTTATATATTATGATTTTATTTTCAATAATTTTTAAATTTAAATGTTCAGGTTTTATAGATTATGGTGTTAGATTGTAGTATATTTTAGTGGTCTACCCTGCTAAAATTTAACTTGGTTTATGTCTATATAAACCGTTTAATTTTATGAAAAATATCCATCATTTTATTTTCTTCCAAGTTATTGAAAACATATGGTTTATGTTCTTGGATATACTACAACCAAATTATAGTGAGCAATATAATTTCTTTTCTTGAACTTGAATCATCAAGCTTAGTTTACTGTAAGCAAATAATGTTTTTTTAATAATCCTACGGTCTCAAAATTGTAAACTTATTTTGATGAAAGAGTGGAGCGCACTCGAAATTTATTATATTATATTCAAAACCATATGTATCCATACACATTTTTGTTAGTTACATGTACAAAAAGATCATCCCATAGATGATAAACAAATAGGAAAGCAAGTAAATGAATGGGTTATACACATTATCTAATAAATATAAATGCTCCTAAAAGTTTTGGAACTATGCATGGGTATGTATGCCTCAAGATATAAACATCAAACTTGCAATAAATGAGCAGGAATGAAGAATTTGGGTAAGATAACGTGTTTGCAGGTTGGCCAAACAAAGTGGGAGTAGACTGGACAGGTGTTTGTAAGTAGGTATGGTATACCTGCAAAGTGTGATTAGGCTGGACGGATAGATACTTGGCCTCAGTTAGGTATGGACAGCGAGTTTGCAAGTGAATTTTACGATCCGTAAGTAGCTTCAGGTAGGCACTCGGCTTCAAGTAGGTTAAGTGAGTGTAAATTATGGGTTCAACTATGTATACAGTAGCGACAACTGCTGAGTGAGTGTGATAATTACATTCAAGATTAAAATGGATTTTCGATGATGTAAGTTGATGGACTTGAATGTATATGCATGCACATAATGACATTGGAGTTGTTACTTTAGGGAGATAAGTCGATGTTGTGTAGTAAAGGAGTAGTTTTTGAAAATACATATAGGATAACTGTATTAATACGAGTAGAAGTGTGTAGCCACTTTCCCTTTAATTGTTATTCTAAATGCATCCTACTTTTAGCTAATAGTATATAATTTATAATTGTCAGTTGCAGTATGTTTGTAGGTTGCATGGAGTTTATTGAAGAGACTTGCTAAATGATCGGTAGCTGCAGCTAGGACCGAGTGAAGGTTGGCTTGATAAAGAGTTCAGCTACAGGCATTGGGCATGGACAACAGAAGATGTGCAGATATGCAGCATGCATCGATGAAGGCTGTAAAGAGTATTGTGGATTGGAGATGCTGTAAAAATGAGGCAAGCGAGGCTGTCAAAACTATAATGAGTAAGTTCGCATTTCTTTACTTTGACATGTTAGCTTTTGGCTTATAGATTCCATATGTGTTCTTTAGCTAAAACTTTTCCGTGGATTCTCACAGTTGATAAATTGGTAATATAGTTAACCTAGAAAGTTGAAAGAAAATTAGAAGTAAAAAATAAACTTACGAATGATAGTGGTGGTGAATTGGAACACTATGATTGTGCTGTGTGTTTGGACAATGTTCAAATGAGGCATTTTCAAGGGATGAGATTGCCCTGCAATCATGTGTTCCATGTCAGGTGTATTGCTTGCTGGTTTGACGACAAAACTTCATGTCCTATGTGCAGAGAAGAGTTGCTTTGAATTAATTGTTTATGCAAGATTAGAATATGTCAGGTCCAGTTTTGCTTCACGAGTTGATGATCATTGTTTGAACGTATACTTAATCTTTGCTTTTGTTGGATTTAGCGATGAAGATTAGAAGTTTTAGAATGTTTTTTTGTGTTTGTTTAGAAGAAACGATTGTTTGTTCAGAAGAAACGAGCTGTGAGATATCAGTCATGTGCACTTGATGAAACAGTGTATCTTCATAGATGGTCTTCCCTTTCAAATTCTGCACCTGAGTTCGTAGTCTATACCGAGCTTTTAGAAACATATGGTTTATGTTCTTGGATATACTACAATTAAATTATAGTGAGCAATATAATTTCTTTTCTTGAACTTGAATCATCGAGCTTAGTTTACTGTAAGCAAATAATGTTTTTTTATAATCCTACGGTTTCAAAATTGTAAACTTATTTTGATGCAAGAGTGGAGTGCACTCGAAATGTTAATTTTTCATTTAATTATCATTTATAAGTTTGTATAAACATGAAGTACGAGTTTTATGTGCTATTTTAAAGTTATCCGCTATATCCTCACTGTATCTCCGTTATGACTTTTTGCACTTTCGCCACATTGAATCTGTTGAGCGCTTTAACTGCACAGATTACAAGTTTACAAACATTCTCAACTACTACATTACAAGAAAAATACTACATTGTCCTAGTCCTTTTATAAGGGGTTTTAACTTCTAATTTTTGAAGATATGCTAAATTAAATTTGTATATGTTACTACTAACCATTACTACACTAAAATTTTATGTCGGTTTATTTTAGCCAAATCCGTGTGCGAAGCACGGGTTCGCACTAGTCTTTCCTTATACGTAGGAGCTTCCTGTGTCAAGCCCAAAGCAGCACACCATTTCCCCTAGGTCAATCATAAAACAAGAAGCCCGTCTCCTTGCATCAACCCTCACTATCTCCATCGATTGTCCTTGGCCCATGTCTCTAGATCCATAGGCCTAATCCACTTTTGATCGATTACATGAGCATTCCCTTGACACCATGACCTCGCTATATCGTTCGTGTCACCATTGGTACACTCTTGACCATTCGGTGCCGAACGATCTCAACCAGCACTTAGAAAAAATTTCTAAGTACAAATTGTTCATCCATGCATAGGCCCGAAGTCCACCTCGTGCTGAAGATTTCCTTGCACAAAGTCCTTGTCCCCTAGCCTTGAGTCGAACTAAATGTGCACAAACAAAACTATTCTGTGGTGCCACCTCTCTCACATTTATCAAGTCTTAATCTGAAGTTTGCAACGCCTAAGCCCGAAGCCTCCATGCCAAGTCCCCCACTTGCACACTTATGCATTTCCAACTACCAAAACTTGGTCTCGAACGATAGAACTTGGTCAATCCCCATAACTTCGTTTTGTGTGCAAATGCCCAAATGTGCAACCGTTCATCGTTTTGCAATTTCCAGCACAGCGGTCACTCAATACACTTAAACAGATCACACACACATCCCAACAACTATTTATAAGCATAACACAACATATAGACATCGTACCAACTAACACAATTAAGAACCAAGCATTTATAGTATCTGAAATTGACCATATAGAAATATGACAATCGGTTTAGTCAACTACCCAAAAAAAACAAATTAAAATCAACATATAATCTTTTAAATTCATTTTAGAATCAATGTTAGGTTTAGATCTATCCTAAACAGTATTTAACATTCAAAATCATCTCAAAAACACATTTGTATACTATAGTAGCAACCATAGTATAGCGGGGGACACAAAGTACCCACATAGATCCCCAAATGCATAAAATCAAAGTAAACATAAGTTAAACAGTAAAGGCCACGAATCCCAAAAACAGCAATTAATGAATATCTTGCTAATTCCTTCGCTAATCTTTCTTTAATTGGTTGATTTGACTAAATAAAATAAGGATTTAGGTTGTTTTTGGATAAGGAAATGATTAATGGAGGTTTAGAATAGTTTTTGAAAAGGGCGATAATGATTAGGGGCTTTCCCCATTAGGTTGGTTAGGCATAAATCCCAAAATGGGTTAATGGGCCTAATACAGGATTAAGTTAATTACCCATTAATATGTCTAAAAAATTTCTAACTTCAAATGATAATATCTCCTAAACGGCAAAGCCATATATATTATAACCACACTACTGAAAGAGAAACCATCATATCTTTCATTTAGGAGTAGGTTTAGACCCTAGTTCAACTTCTATCAAAAGATATAGGTCTTACAAGTATGGTCAAAATCAATAAATAAAATTCCTAAGGGTACAAAATGTCACTACTCAACATTCACTAAGGTTATGGCCTTATATGATCCAATTTGGATTTAAAAATATTATTTTATGATTCTTCGATACATAAAATACGGATCGTTGCACTCTCCCCCCTTTTAGGAATTTCACCATCGAAATCCCATCAAGCAAGGCAAGTTCAAATAATATAATTACCCTGCATGCCTAACAACCATAAACAAGCATAACATCCATCAAACATGCACACACAAGTAAGTTAATATAATCCATACCTACCTTAGCATGCAAGGTACTAAACTATTCTATATGATACCGAAAGCAAAAGTAAATGTGATAAACAAAAGGTTTTAGTAAGTTAAGAGCTCCAGATAAGCTGCGTTCATGCCCTCCTAGGTCTCGTAAGTGTTATCGCCCTCACTTTCACCCTCGTTGAACCTTCATCAAATTCACCGTCTTCCTCCTAAGCTGCTTTGTATCATGTTCGATTATACGATAGGCTTACAAGGTCCCAAAGGTTCTAGTTCAATCTCAATATCATCCACTTGATCCGTTGTCACCACTACACTTGAGCCATGCATAAACTTCTGCAATTGAGAAACGTGAAACACATTGTGCATGCCCACCATCCTTTGAGGTGAGTTGACTCTATAAGCTATGTTCTCAATCCTCTCAAGTATCGGAAAATTACCTATGAATCTCGATGCCAAATTCCTTTTATTACCGAATTGAACTACATTCTTCAACAAAGATATCTTGAAAAACACCATATCGCCGATGGAGAACTCAAGATCACATATCCTCTCATCGGCAGTGTAACAACCCGGGATTTGCATTACCAATTAATAAATAAAAGTTAGGTTTTTTATTTATTTTAATGAAGCATAAAAGGATTTGGAATAATAAAATTTATTATTTGAAAAGGCTATTTTAATTAAATGAGAAATATGGGATTTTAAAATGAGGATAAAATGTTATTTTTGGAAAGTTAAATATTTGAGGAGAGATTTTAAAATGGGTTTGGATAAGAAAAAAAATGAGTTTTATAAACATATATGAACACTTAGACTAATTATTGGAAACATGTAAATAACTCTCTTCTTATTGGGTTACAAAACCTAACCCAATAACCCACCCTAAACCTCTTCTAATATGTGTTTAATCATCTTTTGATTTTGGTAATCAGTTAGTAACACATGTTTTATTATGTAACATGTGAATCATAGCTCTTTGATCATCTTTGCTTTCATTTTGGGGTGTGCACATAAGGTACTTGTAGTATATGCTAGCTGAAATTATAATTAGTTTATTGTTGTTAGTAAATTAGGCATATCTCATTCATCTTAAATCGAAATTAAGATTTTCTTGAAGTTCTGAAAAGCTTATTCTGTACCCTATAACTTTTAAGTTTTATCCTTTGCCTAATTTTGAGGTTTGAATGGTCGAAATCATGCTTGTTTATCGCTGACCTGACAACAAACTACAGGGTTGATAAAATAAAAACCTGAAATTGATTTGGCCATAAGTTACTCGTTTCTTATCAAAATCTAATAATTTAGGATGTTCTGGAAAGCTTAGATTTAGAGCTAAAACTTTCATGTTTTGAGTTTCATGAAATTTCGAAGTTGATTTGATCAAAACTGTGCATTCTTACCACTATCCCGAGAGCACAACGACAGTGATATAAAATTTAGATCTGAGAATTGTTTTAGTCATAGAATTTTCATCTCTGGTCGGAATTTGACGATCTTGGTCATTCCGGAAAGCTTAGAAACTAAGCTACAACTTTTATTTTATTCATTTTGCCAGAATTTGAAGTTTACTATGCCAAAATTGTGGTTTTTCATCTCTGGCCAGTTAGTGCATAGCTTTAGGCCTTAGTCTCTTTTCTCCCGTTGTTTTCAGCGTAGAACCCCGACTTTGCGACACCATCCTGGGCTCGTCCTTTGTCGGATTTCATCGTTTTTGGTCTCGTTAAAAAGATGAGATCGAGATCTTTAACCATGCAAAGTTTGGTTTAGATCTGGGTGCATTAGATACTTCATTTCTATTACCGAAGTAGCACCCAGAAACTGTTTTACAATAGTGATCATTTTCAGTTATCGTCGGACCAACTTTGAAACATTGTCGTTTCTTCGTTTCAAGTCAAAACCAAACGATTTTTGTTGCATATCAAAGTAGGAGTACTTTACTATGCTCCTGCAAATTTTCATCAAGAGCTGAGTTCATGTGACCCTTTGACCATGTCGTCGAAGTGGGACCTTTACACTGTTTTGACACAGTAA
Organism: Allium fistulosum; assembly: GCA_030737815.1. Lineage (NCBI taxonomy): Eukaryota > Viridiplantae > Streptophyta > Magnoliopsida > Asparagales > Amaryllidaceae > Allium > Allium fistulosum. Next base: position 787,180,970 of record CM060902.1, on the reverse strand, counting down.
AGTTTTATGATTTTTATCCGACTTTGAGACGACGCCGTTTCTTCGTTTCAAGTCGGAATTTCCCGATTCTTTTTGCAGTTTGGAGCAGGGATGTTGGACTATATGTCTACCAATTTTTATGCCATTCGGATTTAGTTTGCTAGTCCGAATAATTTTCCGAACATGGGTTCGCGTCATTTTTTGACTATTTTCCAACACTTAGAATATTTTTAGTGATTTTCTGGTTTTATTGATTTCTTTGAGATTTGTCTCTAGATTTCGTACACGGGTTTTATGAATTATTTTCAAAGGATTTTTCACTCCTAAATGGCTTTAGAAATTATTATATAATATTATTATTAATTATTAAATTAATTACTCCATAATATGAGAGTTTTCAAAAGCCGTTTTAAAGTGATTTCAAAATCAATTATAAATCCGTTTCGCTCCATTATTTTCTATAATAAAAATCTCACACTCACTTTTTAGCATGTCGAGCGAAGTGGAAAGGTGCTTAAACGGTTAGGAAATCTCCGGCCTATGGAACCGTGTGTATTTCCTTTCCGGTTAATCCCCGACCTATTCGATTGATCGTTTTGACCTTTGGGTCTAGTTTACCGATGATACGAGGTGGACTTTTTATTGTTTGGAGTGTGAGCTTGCTATTGGTTAGTAAATCGTTTAGTGCGAACGTGGGGTATGGGACTCATTGTTAACACTTTACGGGTTCCTCTCCAAGAAGTTAGTGACACATTAGCCTCTGGGCGGCCAATACTGGACCTCTGGGTCACCACGCCTCTGGGCAACCGTCTCTGGACACCTGCTCTATGGAGCAGTTTATTTTTCGGCATGCGCCTCTGGGCCTTTATCCTTCTGGGAAGGATCTTGCCGTCTCGCGCTTTCCGCATCTGTGCGAATGATCGATCACAACTCTACAGTACTTGGCAACAACGACTCTGGTCGGTGCACGTGCAATATTGGTATTATTTGATGATTTTTATATCCATTCGAGTACCGCCATTCGGTGTTGGTTCTATGGAACCATACGATGTAAGTGCGATTACCTTGTGGATTCACAGTGTCTCTGGACACTGCTTTTCAGTGTTGGATTTCATTGACTTTTCAGTATATCCCCATTGCTCTTTGGAGCATCGATCTTTGCTTGGGCATTGATTACAGACTCTGGTCACTCTTGGGATTATTGCCTATGGGCATCTTTTTATAGCTTTGGCTACGCCGATGATATGAGGCGATTTTATTTATTCTACACTTTGGTGTTGATTTCTCTTTGGAGATTTTTATTGTTTATTGATGATTAGGGATCGTCATTATATTCATGTGGTTCATAATATACTTCTCTTTGGATAAGTACTGTTTTATTTATGTACCGCATTACTATATATCTCAGTTATTACTGATTGTTTAGCTAGCCTGACCCGAGTGTTTTCGCTCGGGTCAGACCGAGTTGTTTCAGGTTAGGTCTCTGGACTTAGCTTATGTGCTTCCGCTTGGACATTATCTGCTATGCTGATAGATAGCGCTTTTATTTGTCCACTATTCCGCTACTCTGTTATTATTCAGACTTTGATATGTACATATTTTTAACCCACATGTGTGGGCAGTGGCTTTGTACCCACTTATTGTATTTGGATCTGAATTGACGATGTATTGTTCTGGGATTTTATATCTGTTATGTGATTCTGTTCTGTGATGTTTTATCATTTAATATTATGCTTTGTCCTGATAGATCTTTAGCCATTTGTAATTTCGTTATAAGTATTTACCGAATATGTCGAACCACTTGAAAAAAAAATATAGATACCATCCTTTCGACGTATTCAGTAGATAGTTATAGCTTGATTACAAATGGTCGCTTCCACTATACTCTATTCTCTGCTTTAACATACAGTATTACTCCCGTAATACTCTTTGTTACAGTGGGTCTCAGAGTGGGGCGTTACAGTTTGGTATCAGAGCTTGGTTTCAGGAATAAGCATAATAAACACAGAACAGATACACTTAGTACAATACATTTTAAATTAGATCCGAATTAAATCAAATCCCTTCCTTATGTTTATTGATAGATAAGTTAGGAATATGTATAGGAATCCGTTATATTCCGTAGTATTCCTTAATTAATTATCTATCATTGAATCATGTCTAACTCTAATTCCCGTTACGACATGTTTGACCAATTGAGCGGTGCGAAGGTCTTCTCTCAGCTTGACCTTGCCACCGGATTCCATCAGCTACGAGTCATGGAAGACAGCATTCCTCTTACAGCATTTCGCACTCGTCATGGTTCTTTTGAGTGGTTGGTCATGCCGTTCGGCTTGACGAACGCTCCGGCTTTCTTCGTCGATCTTATGAATCGAGTATTCCGGGAATACATCGATAGATTCGTTCTGGTTTTCATCGACGATATTCTTATTTATTATAGATCCGAGGCATAGCATGCTCATCATTTGCGGATCGTCTTGGATACTCTTCGTCAGCATCATCTTAAGGCCAAGCTCTCCAAGTGCCATTTTTGGGAGAGCAAGGTCAAGTTCTTGGGCCATATTGTATCATCTGAGGGTATTTCTGTCGATCCTGCCAAGATCGAAGCTATTCAGAATTGGAGGCAGCCCGAGCGGGTTATTACCGTCGGTTTATCAAGGATTTCTCTCGAGTTGCACTTCCCCTCACGACTCTGACTCGTAAGGGGGTTCGTTTTATTTGGTCTGATAAGTGTGAAGCTTCCTTTCAGCGACTGAAGTAACTTCTCACTCACGCTCCTATCCTTGTAGTTCCTGAGAGTAACCAGGATCTTGTTGTTTACACCGACGCTTGTGGTAGCGGCCTCGGTGCTGTGCTTATGCGGAAGGATCGGGTAGTTTCTTACGCTTCTAGGCAGCTACGTCCGAATGAGGTTCGCTATCCTACTCATGATCTTGAGTTAGCTGCTATCGTCTTTGCCTTGAAGACGTGGCGTCATTATCTATTGGGCGAACGTTTCATTCTCTACACCGATCACAAGTCGTTGAAATATTTAGTCAGAAGGATCTCAATATGAGGCAGCAGCGATGGCTTGAGTTTCTCGCCTCATATGACTTAGATATTCAGTATACCCCTGGCAAGGGTAATCGTGTGGCTGATGCACTCAGTCGCAAACACTCGGCAGTAGTTTCTATGATGATAACCGAGTGGGATATTCTTGAGACTCTTTCTATGTGTGATATTCGAAATCGAGCTTCGTCTTCTGATCCTCAAATCTTGTTATTCAGCTTGGAAGCTCGACCTATTCTATTGGATCGCATTGCCCATGCTCAGCGGCAGGATCCAGACTTGTTGCGATACATTCATCTCCTTGAGTCGGGATCCAGTGATGAGACATTGTTGGATTATTCTATTGATTCTCATCGGTGTCTTCGCAGGAAGAACCTTATTTTGGTACCATCTGATTTATCACTTAGGCATGACATTCTAGACGAGTGTCATCACACTAAGTACACTATACATCCCGGGTCGAGTAAGATGTATGCCGACATGTGTCGCCTATTTTTTTTGGGAGGGCATGAAGAGTGATGTTGCAAGTTATGTAAGCCGTTGCATGACTTGTCAACAGATCAAAGCTGAGCATCAGCGTCCATCTGGTCTTCTTCAGCCGCTAGAGATTCCATTGTGGAAATGGGATCAGATATCCATGGCTTTTATTGACGGTCTGCCTCGATCGAGGTCAGGCCATACTTCTATTTGGGTCATCGTCGATCGCTTGACCAAATTAGCTCATTTCATTCCTATTAAGTCCACTCGGACTGCTCCTCAGCTTGCCAAGCTATATGTGAAGGAAGTCGTTCGACTTCATGGCATTTCTAGCTCTATCGTCTGTGATCGAGACACTATCTTTACTAGTCACTTCTGGAAGTGCCTACAGTCAGCTTTGGGCTCAAAGCTGAATCTCTCGACTACTTATCATCCTCAGACCGACGGTCAGACGGAGAGGGTGAATCGTGTTTTAGAGGATCTTTTACGCTGTTGTATTCTGGATTTCGGAGGTAGTTGGGAGGATCACTTACCGCTTGTAGAGTTCTCCTACAACAACAGCTTTCAGTCTAGTATTGGCATGGCTCCTTTCAAGGCTCTTTATGGAAGGCCATGTCGTTCTCCTTCGTGTTGGTTAGAATCTGGCGAGAAGCTCCTTCTTGGTCCAGATTCAGTTCGGGAATCTTCTGAGAAGATTATTCTTATTCGTCAGAGAATGAAAGAGGCGCAGAACCGTCAGAAATCCTACACGGACAACCGCAGGAAGCCTCTTGAGTTCTCCATTGGTGATCATGTCTTTATTCGGATATCTCCTATGAAAGGGGTTGTGCGTTTCAGCTCTACAGGGAAGTTGGCTCCTCGCTATGTTGGACCATTTCCTATTACGGAACACATTGGCCCGTTGCTTATCTTGTGGATCTACCTGCTCACTTCTCTGGAATACACGACGTGTTCCCTGTTTCCCAGCTTCGCATGTGTGTCCGCGATCCTGATTCTATCATTGAGCCACATGCTGTGCCTGATTTAAAGATCTTACCTGATTTATCTTTGGAGCGGCAACCTTTTCTTGTGCTTGATTCGGAGGTTAGACGCCTTCGCAACAAAGAGGTTCCACTCGTGAAGATTCAATGGTCACCGAATCCTAAGGACTTCACTTGGGAGACCAGAGAATCTATCGAACGCTCTTATCCTGTCTTTCTCCCATCTTCTTCTGCAGGTGAGAATTCTCTATATTATCTCTATCACTTCTTTTGTGGATTTGACGTTATAGACGACATCTATCTTAAGGAATTGCGGGGACGCAATTTTCTTAAGGGGGGGAGTCTGTAACAACCCGGGATTTGCATTACCAATTAATAAATAAAAGTTAGGTTTTTTATTTATTTTAATGAAGCATAAAAGGATTTGCAATAATAAAATTTATTATTTGAAAAGGCTATTTTAATTAAATGGGAAATATGGGATTTTAAAATGAGGATAAAATGTTATTTTTGGAAAGTTAAATATTTGAGAAGAGATTTTAAAATGGGTTTGGATAAGAAAAAAAAATGAGTTTTATAAACATATATGAACACTTAGACTAATTTTTGGAAACATGTAAATAACTCTCTTCTTATTGGGTTACAAAACCTAACCCAATAACCCACCCTAAACCTCTTCTAATATGTGTTTAATCATCTTTTGATTTTGGTAATCAGTTAGTAACACATGTTTTATTATGTAACATGTGAATCATAGCTCTTTGATCATCTTTGCTTTCATTTTGGGGTGTGCACATAAGGTACTTGTAGTATATGCTAGCTGAAATTATAATTAGTTTATTGCTGTTAGTAAATTAGGCATATCTCATTCATCTTAAATCGAAATTAAGATTTTCTTGAAGTTCTGAAAAGCTTATTCTGTACCCTATAACTTTTAAGTTTTATCCTTTGCCTAATTTTGAGGTTTGAATGGTCGAAATCATGCTTGTTTATCGCTGACCTGACAACAAACTACAGGGTTGATAAAATAAAAACCTGAAATTGATTTGGCCATAAGTTACTCGTTTCTTATCCAAATCTAATAATTTCGGATGTTCTGGAAAGCTTAGATTTAGAGCTAAAACTTACATGTTTTGAGTTTCATGAAATTTTGAAGTTAATTTGATCAAAACTGTGCATTCTTACCACTGTCCCGAGAGCACAACGACAGTGATATAAAATTTAGATCTGAGAATTGTTTTAGTCATAGAATTTTCATCTCTGGTCGGAATTTGACGATCTTGGTCATTCCGGAAAGCTTAGAAACTAAGCTACAACTTTTATTTTATTCATTTTGCCAGAATTTGAAGTTTACTATGCCAAAATTGTGGTTTTTCATCTCTGGCCAGTTAGTGCATAGCTTTAGGCCTTAGTCTCTTTTCTCCCGTTGTTTTCAGCGTAGAACCCCGACTTTGCGACACCATCCCGGGCTCGTCCTTTGTCGGATTTCATCGTTTTTGGTCTCGTTAAAAATATGAGATCGAGATCTTTAACCATGCAAAGTTTGGTTTAGATCTGGGTGCATTAGATACTTCATTTCTATTACCGAAGTAGCACCCAGAAACTGTTTTACAATAGTGATCATTTTCAGTTATCGTCGGACCAACTTTGAAACATTGTCGTTTCTTCGTTTCAAGTCAAAACCGAACAATTCTTGTTGCATATCAAAGTAGGAGTACTTTACTACGCTCCTGCAAATTTTCATCAAGATCTGAGTTCATGTGACCCTTCGACCATGTCGTCGAAGTGGGACCTTTACACTGTTTTGACACAGTAAAGTTTTATGATTTTTATCCGACTTTGAGACGACGCCGTTTCTTCGTTTCAAGTCGGAATTTCCCGATTCTTTTTGCAGTTTGGAGCAGGGATGTTGGACTATATGTCTACTAATTTTTGTGCCATTCGGATTTAGTTTGCTAGTCCGAATAATTTTCCGAACTTGGGTTCGCGTCATTTTTTGACTATTTTCCAACACTTGGAATATTTTAAGTGATTTTCTGGTTTTATTGATTTCTTTGAGATTTGTCTCTAGATTTCGTACACGGGTTTTATGAATTATTTTCAAAGGATTTTTCACTCCTAAATGGCTTTAGAAATTATTATATAATATTATTTTTAATTATTAAATTAATTACTCCATAATAGGAGAGTTTTCAAAAGCCGTTTTAAAGTGATTTCAAAATCAATTATAAATCCGTTTCGCTCCATTATTTTCTATAATAAAAATCTCACACTCACTTTTTAGCACGTCGAGCGAAGTGGAAAGGTGCTTAAACGGTTAGGAAATCTCCGGCCTATGGAACCGTGTGTATTTCCTTTCCGGTTAATCCCCGACCTATTCGATTGATCGTTTTGACCTTTGGGTCTAGTTTACCGATGATACGAGGTGGACTTTTTATTGTTTGGAGTGTGAGCTTGCTATTGGTTAGTAAATCGTTTAGTGCGAACGTGGGGTATGGGACTCATTGTTAACACTTTACGGGTTCCTCTCCAAGAAGTTAGTGACACATTAGCCTCTGGGCGGCCAATACTGGACCTCTGGGTCACCACGCCTCTGGGCAACCGTCTCTGGACACCTGCTCTATGGAGCAGTTTATTTTTCGGCATGCGCCTCTGGGCCTTTATCCTTCTGGGAAGGATCTTGCCGTCTCGCGCGTTCCGCATCTGTGCGAATGATCGATCACAACTCTACAGTACTTGGCAACAACGACTCTGGTCGGTGCACGTGCAATATTGGTATTATTTGATGATTTTTATATCCATTCGAGTACCGCCATTCGGTGTTGGTTCTATGGAACCATACGATGTAAGTGCGATTACCTTGTGGATTCACAGTGTCTCTGGACACTGCTTTTCAGTGTTGGATTTCATTGACTTTTCAGTATATCCCCATTGCTCTTTGGAGCATCGATCTTTGCTTGGGCATTGATTACAGACTCTGGTCACTCTTGGGATTATTGCCTATGGGCATCTTTTTATAGCTTTGGCTACGCCGATGATATGAGGCGATTTTATTTATTCTACACTTTGGTGTTGATTTCTCTTTGGAGATTTTTATTGTTTATTGATGATTAGGGATCGTCATTATATTCATGTGGTTCATAATATACTTCTCTTTGGATAAGTACTGTTTTATTTATGTACCGCATTACTATATATCTCAGTTATTACTGATTGTTTAGCTAGCCTGACCCGAGTGTTTTCGCTCGGGTCAGACCGAGGTGTTTCAGGTTAGGTCTCTGGACTTAGCTTCTGTGCTTCCGCTTGGACATTATCTTCTATGCTGATAGATAGCGCTTTTATTTGTCCACTATTCCGCTACTCTGTTATTATTCAGACTTTGATATGTACATATTTTTAACCCACATGTGTGGGCAGTGGCTTTGTACCCACTTATTGTATTTGGATCTGTATTGACGATGTATTGTTCTGGGATTTTATATCTGTTATGTGATTCTGTTCTGTGATGTTTTATCATTTAATATTATGCTTTGTCCTGATAGATCTTTAGCCATTTGTAATTTCGTTATAAGTATTTACTGAATATGTCGAACCACTTGAAAAAAAAAATATAGATACCATCCTTTCGACGTATTCAGTAGATAGTTATAGCTTGATTACAAATGGTCGCTTCCACTATACTCTATTCTCTGCTTTAACATACAGTATTACTCCCGTAATACTCTTTGTTACAGTGGGTCTCAGAGTGGGGCGTTACAGTTTGGTATCAGAGCTTGGTTTCAGGAATAAGCATAATAAACACAGAACAGATACACTTAGTACAATACATTTTAAATTAGATCCGAATTAAATCAAATCCCTTCCTTATGTTTATTGATAGATAAGTTAGGAATATGTATAGGAATCCGTTATATTCCGTAGTATTCCTTAATTAATTATCTATCATTGAATCATGTCTAACTCTAATTCCCGTTACGACATGTTTGACCAATTGAGCGGTGCGAAGGTCTTCTCTCAGCTTGACCTTGCCATCGGATTCCATCAGCTACGAGTCATGGAAGACAGCATTCCTATTACAGCATTTCGCACTCGTCATGGTTCTTTTGAGTGGTTGGTCATGCCGTTCGGCTTGACGAACGCTCTGGCTTTCTTCGTCGATCTTATGAATCGAGTATTCCGGGAATACATCGATAGATTCGTTCTGGTTTTCATCGACGATATTCTTATTTATTATAGATCCGAGGCATAGCATGCTCATCATTTGCGGATCGTCTTGGATACTCTTCGTCAGCATCATCTTAAGGCCAAGCTCTCCAAGTGCCATTTTTGGGAGAGCAAGGTCAAGTTCTTGGGCCATATTGTATCATCTGAGGGTATTTCTGTCGATCCTGCCAAGATCGAAGCTATTCAGAATTGGAGGCAGCCCGAGAACGTTCATGATATTCGCAGCTTCCTTGGGCTGGCGGGTTATTACCGTCGGTTTATCAAGGATTTCTCTCGAGTTGCACTTCCCCTCACGACTCTGACTCGTAAGGGGGTTCGTTTTATTTGGTCTGATAAGTGTGAAGCTTCCTTTCAGCGACTGAAGTAACTTCTCACTCACGCTCCTATCCTTGTAGTTCCTGAGAGTAACCAGGATCTTGTTGTTTACACCGACGCTTGTGGTAGCGGCCTCGGTGCTGTGCTTATGCGGAAGGATCGGGTAGTTGCTTAAGCTTCTAGGCAGCTACGACCGAATGAGGTTCGCTATCCTACTCATGATCTTGAGTTAGCTGCTATCGTCTTTACCTTGAAGACGTGGCGTCATTATCTATTGGGCGAACGTTTCATTCTCTACACCGATCACAAGTCGTTGAAATATTTATTCAGTCAGAAGGATCTCAATATGAGGCAGCAGCGATGGCTTGAGTTTCTCGCCTCATATGACTTAGATATTCAGTATACCCCTGGCAAGGGTAATCGTGTGGCTGATGCACTCAGTCGCAAACACTCGGCAGTAGTTTCTATGATGATAGCCGAGTGGGATATTCTTGAGACTCTTTCTATGTGTGATATTCGAAATCGAGCTTCGTCTTCTGATCCTCAAATCTTGTTATTCAGCTTGGAAGCTCGACCTATTCTATTGGATCGCATTGCCCATGCTCAGCGGCAAGATCCAGACTTGTTGCGATACATTCATCTCCTTGAGTCGGGATCCAGTGATGAGACATTGTTGGATTATTCTATTGATTCTCATCGGTGTCTTCGCAGGAAGAACCTTATTTTGGTACCATCTGATTTATCACTTAGGCATGACATTCTAGACGAGTGTCATCACACTAAGTACACTATACATCTCGGGTCGAGTAAGATGTATGCCGACATGTGTCGCCTATGTTTTTTGGGAGGGCATGAAGAGTGATGTTGCAAGTTATGTAAGCCGTTGCATGACTTGTCAACAGATCAAAGCTGAGCATCAGCGTCCATCTAGTCTTCTTCAGCCGCTAGAGATTCCATTGTGGAAATGGGATCAGATATCCATGGCTTTTATTGACGGTCTGCCTCGATCGAGGTCAGGCCATACTTCTATTTGGGTCATCGTCGATCGCTTGACCAAATCAGCTCATTTCATTCCTATTAAGTCCACTCGGACTGCTCCTCAGCTTGCCAAGCTATATGTGAAGGAAGTCGTTCGACTTCATGGCATTTCTAGCTCTATCGTCTGTGATCGAGACACTATCTTTACTAGTCACTTCTGGAAGTGCCTACAGTCAGCTTTGGGCTCAAAGCTGAATCTCTCGACTACTTATCATCCTCAAACCGACGGTCAGACGAAGAGGGTGAATTGTGTTTTAGAGGATCTTTTACGCTGTTGTATTCTGGATTTCGGAGGTAGTTGGGAGGATCACTTACCGCTTGTAGATTTCTCCTACAACAACAGCTTTCAGTCTAGTATTGGCATGGCTCCTTTCAAGGCTCTTTATGGAAGGCCATGTCGTTCTCCTTCGTGTTGGTTAGAATCTGGCGAGAAGCTCCTTCTTGGTCCAGATTCAGTTCGGGAATCTTCTGAGAAGATTATTCTTATTCGTCAGAGAATGAAAGAGGCGCAGAACCGTCAGAAATCCTACACGGACAACCGCAGGAAGCCTCTTGAGTTCTCCATTGGTGATCATGTCTTTATTCGGATATCTCCTATGAAAGGGGTTGTGCGTTTCAGCTCTACAGGGAAGTTGGCTCCTCGCTATGTTGGACCATTTCCTATTACGGAACACATTGGCCCGTTGCTTATCTTGTGGATCTACCTGCTCACTTCTCTGGAATACACGACGTGTTCCCTGTTTCCCAGCTTCGCATGTGTGTCCGCGATCCTGATTCTATCATTGAGCCACATGCTGTGCCTGATTTAAAGATCTTACCTGATTTATCTTTGGAGCGGCAACCTTTTCTTGTGCTTGATTCGGAGGTTAGACGCCTTCGCAACAAAGAGGTTCCACTCGTGAAGATTCAATGGTCACCGAATCCTAAGGACTTCACTTGGGAGACCAGAGAATCTATCGAACGCTCTTATCCTGTCTTTCTCCCATCTTCTTCTGCAGGTGAGAATTCTCTATATTATCTCTATCACTTCTTTTGTGGATTTGACGTTATAGACGACATCTATCTTAAGGAATTGCGGGGACGCAATTTTCTTAAGGGGGGGAGTCTGTAACAACCCGGGATTTGCATTACCAATTAATAAATAAAAGTTAGGTTTTTTATTTATTTTAATGAAGCATAAAAGGATTTGCAATAATAAAATTTATTATTTGAAAAGGCTATTTTAATTAAATGGGAAATATGGGATTTTAAAATGAGGATAAAATGTTATTTTTGGAAAGTTAAATATTTGAGAAGAGATTTTAAAATGGGTTTGGATAAGAAAAAAAAATGAGTTTTATAAACATATATGAACACTTAGACTAATTTTTGGAAACATGTAAATAACTCTCTTCTTATTGGGTTACAAAACCTAACCCAATAACCCACCCTAAACCTCTTTTAATATGTGTTTAATCATCTTTTGATTTTGGTAATCAGTTAGTAACACATGTTTTATTATGTAACATGTGAATCATAGCTCTTTGATCATCTTTGCTTTCATTTTGGGGTGTGCACATAAGGTACTTGTAGTATATGCTAGCTGAAATTATAATTAGTTTATTGCTGTTAGTAAATTAGGCATATCTCATTCATCTTAAATCGAAATTAAGATTTTCTTGAAGTTCTGAAAAGCTTATTCTGTACCCTATAACTTTTAAGTTTTATCCTTTGCCTAATTTTGAGGTTTGAATGGTCGAAATCATGCTTGTTTATCGCTGACCTGACAACAAACTACAGGGTTGATAAAATAAAAACTTGAAATTGATTTGGCCATAAGTTACTCGTTTCTTATCCAAATCTAATAATTTTGGATGTTCTGGAAAGCTTTGATTTAGAGCTAAAACTTACATGTTTTGAGTTTCATGAAATTTTGAAGTTAATTTGATCAAAACTGTGCATTCTTACCACTGTCCTGAGAGCACAACGACAGTGATATAAAATTTAGATCTGAGAATTGTTTTAGTCATAGAATTTTCTTCTCTGGTCGGAATTTGACGATCTTGATCATTCCGGAAAGCTTAGAAACTAAGCTACAACTTTTATTTTATTCATTTTGCCAGAATTTGAAGTTTACTATGCCAAAATTGTGGTTTTTCATCTCTGGCCAGTTAGTGCATAGCTTTAGGCCTTAGTCTCTTTTCTCCCGTTGTTTTCAGCGTAGAACCCCGACTTTGCGACACCATCCCGGGCTCGTCCTTTGTCGGATTTCATCGTTTTTGGTCTCGTTAAAAAGATGAGATCGAGATCTTTAACCATGCAAAGTTTGGTTTAGATCTGGGTGCATTAGATACTTCATTTCTATTACCGAAGTAGCACCCAGAAACTGTTTTACAATAGTGATCATTTTCAGTTATCGTCGGACCAACTTTGAAACATTGTCGTTTCTTCGTTTCAAGTCAAAACCGAACAATTCTTGTTGCATATCAAAGTAGGAGTACTTTACTACGCTCCTGCAAATTTTCATCAAGATCTGAGTTCATGTGACCCTTCGACCATGTCGTCGAAGTGGGACCTTTACACTGTTTTGACACAGTAAAGTTTTATGATTTTTATCCGACTTTGAGACGACGCCGTTTCTTCGTTTCAAGTCGAAATTTCCCGATTCTTTTTGCAGTTTGGAGCAGGGATGTTGGACTATATGTCTACCAATTTTTGTGCCATTCGGATTTAGTTTGCTAGTCCGAATAATTTTCCGAACTTGGGTTCGCGTCATTTTTTGACTATTTTCCAACACTTAGAATATTTTTAGTGATTTTCTGGTTTTATTGATTTCTTTGAGATTTGTCTCTAGATTTCGTACACGGGTTTTATGAATTATTTTCAAAGGATTTTTCACTCCTAAATGGCTTTAGAAATTATTATATAATATTATTTTTAATTATTAAATTAATTACTCCATAATAGGAGAGTTTTCAAAAGCCGTTTTAAAGTGATTTCAAAATCAATTATAAATCCGTTTCGCTCCATTATTTTCTATAATAAAAATCTCACACTCACTTTTTAGCACGTCGAGCGAAGTGGAAAGGTGCTTAAATGGTTAGGAAATCTCCGGCCTATGGAACCGTGTGTATTTCCTTTCCGGTTAATCCCCGACCTATTCGATTGATCGTTTTGACCTTTGGGTCTAGTTTACCGATGATACGAGGTGGACTTTTTATTGTTTGGAGTGTGAGCTAGCTATTGGTTAGTAAATCGTTTAGTGCGAACGTGGGGTATGAGACTCATTGTTAACACTTTACGGGTTCCTCTCCAAGAAGTTAGTGACACATTAGCCTCTGGGCGGCCAATACTGGACCTCTGGGTCACCACGCCTCTGGGCAACCGTCTCTGGACACCTGCTCTATGGAGCAGTTTATTTTTCGGCATGCGCCTCTGGGCCTTTATCCTTCTGGGAAGGATCTTGCCGTCTCGCGCGTTCCGCATCTGTGCGAATGATCGATCACAACTCTACAGTACTTGGCAACAACGACTCTGGTCGGTGCACGTGCAATATTGGTATTATTTGATGATTTTTATATCCATTCGAGTACCGCCATTCGGTGTTGGTTCTATGGAACCATACGATGTAAGTGCGATTACCTTGTGGATTCACAGTGTCTCTGGACACTGCTTTTCAGTGTTGGATTTCATTGACTTTTCAGTATATCCCCATTGCTCTTTGGAGCATCGATCTTTGCTTGGGCATTGATTACAGACTCTGGTCACTCTTGGGATTATTGCCTATGGGCATCTTTTTATAGCTTTGGCTACGCCGATGATATGAGGCGATTTTATTTATTCTACACTTTGGTGTTGATTTCTCTTTGGAGATTTTTATTGTTTATTGATGATTAGGGATCGTCATTATATTCATGTGGTTCATAATATACTTCTCTTTGGATAAGTACTGTTTTATTTATGTACCGCATTACTATATATCTCAGTTATTACTGATTGTTTAGCTAGCCTGACCCGAGTGTTTTCGCTCGGGTCAGACCGAGTTGTTTCAGGTTAGGTCTCTGGACTTAGCTTCTGTGCTTCCGCTTGGACATTATCTGCTATGCTGATAGATAGCGCTTTTATTTGTCCACTATTCCGCTACTCTGTTATTATTCAGACTTTGATATGTACATATTTTTAACCCACATGTGTGGGCAGTGGCTTTGTACCCACTTATTGTATTTGGATCTGTATTGACGATGTATTGTTCTGGGATTTTATATCTGTTATGTGATTCTGTTCTGTGATGTTTTATCATTTAATATTATGCTTTGTCCTGATAGATCTTTAGCCATTTGTAATTTCGTTATAAGTATTTACTGAATATGTCGAACCACTTGAAAAAAAAATATAGATACCATCCTTTCGACGTATTCAGTAGATAGTTATAGCTTGATTACAAATGGTCGCTTCCACTATACTCTATTCTCTGCTTTAACATACAGTATTACTCCCGTAATACTCTTTGTTACAGTGGGTCTCAGAGTGGGGCGTTATAGTTTGGTATCAGAGCTTGGTTTCAGGAATAAGCATAATAAACACAGAACAAATACACTTAGTACAATACATTTTAAATTAGATCCGAATTAAATCAAATCCCTTCCTTATGTTTATTGATAGATAAGTTAGGAATATGTATAGGAATCCGTTATATTCCATAGTATTCCTTAATTAATTATCTATCATTGAATCATGTCTAACTCTAATTCCCGTTACGACATGTTTGACCAATTGAGCGGTGCGAAGGTCTTCTCTCAGCTTGACCTTGCCACCGGATTCCATCAGCTACGAGTCATGGAAGACAACATTCCTCTTACAGCATTTCGCACTCGTCATGGTTCTTTTGAGTGGTTGGTCATGCCGTTCGGCTTGACGAACGCTCCGGCTTTCTTCGTCGATCTTATGAATCGAGTATTCCGGGAATACATCGATAGATTCGTTCTGGTTTTCATCGACGATATTCTTATTTATTATAGATCCGAGGCATAGCATGCTCATCATTTGCGGATCGTCTTGGATACTCTTCGTCAGCATCATCTTAAGGCCAAGCTCTCCAAGTGCCATTTTTGGGAGAGCAAGGTCAAGTTCTTGGGCCATATTGTATCATCTGAGGGTATTTCTGTCGATCCTGCCAAGATCGAAGCTATTCAGAATTGGAGGCAGCCCGAGAACGTTCATGATATTCGCAGCTTCCTTGGGCTGGCGGGTTATTACCGTCGGTTTATCAAGGATTTCTCTCGAGTTGCACTTCCCCTCACGACTCTGACTCGTAAGGGGGTTCGTTTTATTTGGTCTGATAAGTGTGAAGCTTCCTTTCAGCGACTGAAGTAACTTCTCACTCACGCTCCTATCCTTGTAGTTCCTGAGAGTAACCAGGATCTTGTTGTTTACACCGACGCTTGTGGTAGCGGCCTCGGTGCTGTGCTTATGCGGAAGGATCGGGTAGTTGCTTACGCTTCTAGGCAGCTACGTCCGAATGAGGTTCGCTATCCTACTCATGATCTTGAGTTAGCTGCTATCGTCTTTGCCTTGAAGACGTGGCGTCATTATCTATTGGGCGAACGTTTCATTCTCTACACCGATCACAAGTCGTTGAAATATTTATTCAGTCAGAAGGATCTCAATATGAGGCAGCAGCGATGGCTTGAGTTTCTCGCCTCATATGACTTAGATATTCAGTATACCCCTGGCAAGGGTAATCGTGTGGTTGATGCACTCAGTCGCAAACACTCGGCAGTAGTTTCTATGATGATAGCCGAGTGGGATATTCTTGAGACTCTTTCTATGTGTGATATTCGAAATCGAGCTTCGTCTTCTGATCCTCAAATCTTGTTATTCAGCTTGGAAGCTCGACCTATTCTATTGGATCGCATTGCCCATGCTCAGCGGCAGGATCCAGACTTGTTGCGATACATTCATCTCCTTGAGTCGGGATCCAGTGATGAGACATTGTTGGATTATTCTATCGATTCTCATCGGTGTCTTCGCAGGAAGAACCTTATTTTGGTACCATCTGATTTATCACTTAGGCATGACATTCTAGACGAGTGTCATCACACTAAGTACACTATACATCCCGGGTCGAGTAAGATGTATGCCGACATGTGTCGCCTATTTTTTTTGGGAGGGCATGAAGAGTGATGTTGCAAGTTATGTAAGCCGTTGCATGACTTGTCAACAGATCAAAGCTGAGCATCAGCGTCCATCTGGTCTTCTTCAGCCGCTAGAGATTCCATTGTGGAAATGGGATCAGATATCCATGGCTTTTATTGACAGTCTGCCTCGATCGAGGTCAGGCCATACTTCTATTTGGGTCATCGTCGATCGCTTGACCAAATCAGCTCATTTCATTCCTATTAAGTCCACTCGGACTGCTCCTCAGCTTGCCAAGCTATATGTGAAGGAAGTCGTTCGACTTCATGGCATTTCTAGCTCTATCGTCTGTGATCGAGACACTATCTTTACTAGTCACTTCTGGAAGTGCCTACAGTCAGCTTTGGGCTCAAAGCTGAATCTCTCGACTACTTATCATCCTCAGACCGACGGTCAGACGGAGAGGGTGAATCGTGTTTTAGAGGATCTTTTACGCTGTTGTATTCTGGATTTCGGAGGTAGTTGGGAGGATCACTTACCGCTTGTAGAGTTCTCCTACAACAACAGCTTTCAGTCTAGTATTGGCATGGCTCCTTTCAAGGCTCTTTATGGAAGGCCATGTCGTTCTCCTTCGTGTTGGTTAGAATCTGGCGAGAAGCTCCTTCTTGGTCCAGATTCAGTTCGGGAATCTTCTGAGAAGATTATTCTTATTCGTCAGAGAATGAAAGAGGCGCAGAACCGTCAGAAATCCTACACGGACAACCGCAGGAAGCCTCTTGAGTTCTCCATTGGTGATCATGTCTTTATTCGGATATCTCCTATGAAAGGGGTTGTGCGTTTCAGCTCTACAGGGAAGTTGGCTCCTCGCTATGTTGGACCATTTCCTATTACGGAACACATTGGCCCGTTGCATATCTTGTGGATCTACCTGCTCACTTCTCTGGAATACACGACGTGTTCCCTGTTTCCCAGCTTCGCATGTGTGTCTGCGATCCTGATTCTATCATTGAGCCACATGCTGTGCCTGATTTAAAGATCTTACCTGATTTATCTTTGGAGCGGCAACCTTTTCGTGTGCTTGATTCGGAGGTTAGACGCCTTCGCAACAAAGAGGTTCCACTCGTGAAGATTCAATGGTCACCGAATCCTAAGGACTGCACTTGGGAGACCATAGAATCTATCGAACGCTCTTATCCTGTCTTTCTCCCATCTTCTTCTACAGGTGAGAATTCTCTATATTATCTCTATCACTTCTTTTGTGGATTTGACGTTATAGACGACATCTATCTTAAGGAATTGCGGGGACGCAATTTTCTTAAGGGGGGGAGTCTGTAACAACCCGGGATTTGCATTACCAATTAATAAATAAAAGTTAGGTTTTTTATTTATTTTAATGAAGCATAAAAGGATTTGCAATAATAAAATTTATTATTTGAAAAGGCTATTTTAATTAAATGGGAAATATGGGATTTTAAAATGAGGATAAAATGTTATTTTTGGAAAGTTAAATATTTGAGGAGAGATTTTAAAATGGGTTTGGATAAGAAAAAAAAATGAGTTTTATAAACATATATGAACACTTAGACTAATTTTTGGAAACATGTAAATAACTCTCTTCTTATTGGGTTACAAAACCTAACCCAATAACCCACCCTAAACCTCTTCTAATATGTGTTTAATCATCTTTTGATTTTGGTAATCAGTTAGTAACACATGTTTTATTATGTAACATGTGAATCATAGCTCTTTGATCATCTTTGCTTTCATTTTGGGGTGTGCACATAAGGTACTTGTAGTATATGCTAGCTGAAATTATAATTAGTTTATTGCTGTTAGTAAATTAGGCATATCTCATTCATCTTAAATCGAAATTAAGATTTTCTTGAAGTTCTGAAAAGCTTATTCTGTACCCTATAACTTTTAAGTTTTATCCTTTGCCTAATTTTGAGGTTTGAATGGTCGAAATCATGCTTGTTTATCGCTGACCTGACAACAAACTACAGGGTTGATAAAATAAAAACCTGAAATTGATTTGGCCATAAGTTACTCGTTTCTTATCCAAATCTAATAATTTTGGATGTTCTGGAAAGCTTAGATTTAGAGCTAAAACTTACATGTTTTTAGTTTCATGAAATTTTGAAGTTAATTTGATCAAAACTGTGCATTCTTACCACTGTCCCGAGAGCACAACGACAGTGATATAAAATTTAGATCTGAGAATTGTTTTAGTCATAGAATTTTCATCTCTGGTCGGAATTTGACGATCTTGGTCATTCCGGAAAGCTTAGAAACTAAGCTACAACTTTTATTTTATTCATTTTGCCAGAATTTGAAGTTTACTATGCCAAAATTGTGGTTTTTCATCTCTGGCCAGTTAGTGCATAGCTTTAGGCCTTAGTCTCTTTTCTCCCGTTGTTTTCAGCGTATAACCCCGACTTTGCGACACCATCCTGGGCTCGTCCTTTGTCGGATTTCATCGTTTTTGGTCTCGTTAAAAAGATGAGATCGAGATCTTTAACCATGCAAAGTTTGGTTTAGATCTGGGTGCATTAGATACTTCATTTCTATTACCGAAGTAGCACCCAGAAACTGTTTTACAATAGTGATCATTTTCAGTTATCGTCGGACCAACTTTGAAACATTGTCGTTTCTTCGTTTTAAGTCAAAACCGAACAATTCTTGTTGCATATCAAAGTAGGAGTACTTTACTACGCTCCTGCAAATTTTCATCAAGATCTGAGTTCATGTGACCCTTCGACCATGTCGTCGAAGTGGGACCTTTACACTGTTTTGACACAGTAAAGTTTTATGATTTTTATCCGACTTTGAGACGACGCCGTTTCTTCGTTTCAAGTCGGAATTTCCCGATTCTTTTTGCAGTTTGGAGCAGGGATGTTGGACTATATGTCTACCAATTTTTGTGCCATTCGGATTTAGTTTGCTAGTCCGAATAATTTTCCGAACTTGGGTTCGCGTCATTTTTTGACTATTTTCCAACACTTGGAATATTTTAAGTGATTTTCTGGTTTTATTGATTTCTTTGAGATTTGTCTCTAGATTTCGTACACGGGTTTTATGAATTATTTTCAAAGGATTTTTCACTCCTAAATGGCTTTAGAAATTATTATATAATATTATTTTTAATTATTAAATTAATTACTCCATAATAGGAGAGTTTTCAAAAGCCGTTTTAAAGTGATTTCAAAATCAATTATAAATCCGTTTCGCTCCATTATTTTCTATAATAAAAATCTCACACTCACTTTTTAGCACGTCGAGCGAAGTGGAAAGGTGCTTAAACGGTTAGGAAATCTCCGGCCTATGGAACCGTGTGTATTTCCTTTCCGGTTAATCCCCGACCTATTCGATTGATCGTTTTGACCTTTGGGTCTAGTTTACCGATGATACGAGGTGGACTTTTTATTGTTTGGAGTGTGAGCTTGCTATTGGTTAGTAAATCGTTTAGTGCGAACGTGGGGTATGGGACTCATTGTTAACACTTTACGGGTTCCTCTCCAAGAAGTTAGTGACACATTAGCCTCTGGGCGGCCAATACTGGACCTCTGGGTCACCACGCCTCTGGGCAACCGTCTCTGGACACCTGCTCTATGGAGCAGTTTATTTTTCGGCATGCGCCTCTGGGCCTTTATCCTTCTGGGAAGGATCTTGCCGTCTCGCGCGTTCCGCATCTGTGCGAATGATCGATCACAACTCTACAGTACTTGGCAACAACGACTCTGGTCGGTGCACGTGCAATATTGGTATTATTTGATGATTTTTATATCCATTCGAGTACCGCCATTCGGTGTTGGTTCTATGGAACCATACGATGTAAGTGCGATTACCTTGTGGATTCACAGTGTCTCTGGACACTGCTTTTCAGTGTTGGATTTCATTGACTTTTCAGTATATCCCCATTGCTCTTTGGAGCATCGATCTTTGCTTGGGCATTGATTACAGACTCTGGTCACTCTTGGGATTATTGCCTATGGGCATCTTTTTATAGCTTTGGCTACGCCGATGATATGAGGCGATTTTATTTATTCTACACTTTGGTGTTGATTTCTCTTTGGAGATTTTTATTGTTTATTGATGATTAGGGATCGTCATTATATTCATGTGGTTCATAATATACTTCTCTTTGGATAAGTACTGTTTTATTTATGTACCGCATTACTATATATCTCAGTTATTACTGATTGTTTAGCTAGCCTGACCCGAGTGTTTTCGCTCGGGTCAGACCGAGTTGTTTCAGGTTAGGTCTCTGGACTTAGCTTTTGTGCTTCCGCTTGGGCATTATCTGCTATGCTGATAGATAACGCTTTTATTTGTCCACTATTCCGCTACTCTGTTATTATTCAGAATTTGATATGTACATATTTTTAACCCACATGTGTGGGCAGTGGCTTTGTACCCACTTATTGTATTTGGATTTGTATTGACGATGTATTGTTCTGGGATTTTATATCTGTTATGTGATTCTGTTCTGTGATGTTTTATCATTTAATATTATGCTTTGTCCTGATAGATCTTTAGCCATTTGTAATTTCGTTATAAGTATTTACTGAATATGTCGAACCACTTGAAAAAAAAATATAGATACCATCCTTTCGACGTATTCAGTAGATAGTTATAGCTTGATTACAAATGGTCGCTTCCACTATACTCTATTCTCTGCTTTAACATACAGTATTACTCCCGTAATACTCTTTGTTACAGTGGGTCTCAGAGTGGGGCGTTACAGGCAGCTTCGTTATCTATCTCCAAAAGCTTTCATCGTTGCCAAATGATCTCAATCTTCTTTGAAGTCTCTTTAATCATATCAGGCCCAAGTATTAGTTTCTTTCTCGCTTTCCATCTAGATGAAGGGGGTGTTGCATAGTCGACCATATAATGCCTCGAATGGTGTCGTATCAATTCTAGATTGAAAACTATTATTCTATGTGAACTTAACAAGATGAAAATGATCATACCATGAATCCCCAAATTCAAGTATGCAAGATCACAAGAGATCCCCTAAAATACAATCCACCCTCTCAGTTTGGCCGTCAGTCTATAGGTGATAAGCTGCACTCAAATGCAGCTATGTCCCCAAAGCCTTGTAAGCTCTTTCAAAATTCTGTCATGAATAATTGGTCTTGATCGCCTACAATGCTCTTTAGCACACCACGAAATCGAACCATCCACTTTAAACACAACTCAGCCAGTTTGGATGCCGTCTAATTTGATTTTATAGGTACGAATCAAGCACTCTTCGTCGACCTATAAACTATGACCCAAATGTTATCGTACTCTCCTCCGGTTGTCTTCAATCCATCGATGTTTGTTCCCACTTCCACTAGGACTTCAAGCAGTTGTAGAAAACCACTTGGCTTCTTCTACTCAGCTTTCACCGACTGGCAATCCATACACTTCGAGATGAATGTCTCGACGTCCTTCTTCATCCCCTCCCAATAAAATGTCTACTCCATACTATAGTACATTTTATTGCCTTCGGGATATATAGTCTATCTTAAATGATGGAATTAACATAGTACCTCTTCCCTCAATCCATCGACATCGGACATAAATAATCTGCCATCTTTACGGAGTCAACCATCATGGTCGAGTTCGTACTGCTTCATCTCCTCGGCTCCACTACAATCTCTATCTTAGCAATGATCTCTGCTAGTCTGTCATCGCGTCTCTGACTAATACCGACCTACTCAATCAGGGTAGGTCTAATGGTCAAGCTTCCCAACACCTCTGGCTCTAGCTTGCATCGAGGTTAGAAATCATAATGAGAAATATACTCAAGCTGCTTTTACTCTAGGAACATCGCCCCTAAGTTGTTGTGTCTTTTACTTAGAGTATCGGCGACTGCATTTCCCTTATCGGGAGTATAGGAAATGTCAAAGTCATAGGAGGCAAAGAACTCTGAACATCTCTATTGACGAAGGTTAAGGTTCTTTTATGAGAAGATGTACTTCAATGATTTATGGTTGGAGAAAAACTCAAACCTCTCTCCAAGCAAGTAGTGCCTTTCTTCATCACAAACGCTATCCCTACTAACTCCAAATTGTTGGTTAGGTATTTCCTCTTATACAGTTTTAGCTCCTCATTCCGGTATCATATCACGCCCAATCTGGTATCATAAGAATCTCTGTATATCATCAACTCCTCATTCCATTGGAATGACTAACGCTTGTGCATTTGTAAACCTCTCCGTCAAACTTATAAATGCATGATCATACGTAGCGTCCAATTAAAAGTCCGATTCTTCTTCGTCAAGTTCGCTAAAGGTACTACTACCTTTGAGAAGTCCCTTTTGAATCATTTATAATATTCTGTTAATCCAATGAAGCTTCTCATATATGTAGCATTCTTAGGTCAATACCAATCCTAGACTGCTACTACCTTTGCATGATCCATAACGGTTGCTTGCTTAGAAACAATATGACCCAATAATTGCACTTTCTTCCTTCAGAAACGATACTTCGAAAACTTCGCTTTCAACTGGTGCTTCCTCAACACCTCTAGCACAGTCCTCAAGTGTGTCTTATGTTCCTCTTCCATTTGGGAAAAGATGAGAAAATCATCAATGAACACAAGCATAAACTTATTCAACTAATTTCTGAAGACATGATTCATGAGATTAACAAAAGATACTTGTGTGTTGGTTAGCCCCAATAGCATAACGAACCATTCGTAGAATCCCAATGTCATATAGAACAAAATAGTTAGCACAATATCCTTCGCTACTCTCAGTTGGTGGAACCTGTCACCAAGTCCAATCGAGAAAACAATTTGGCACCATGAAGCTGATTGAACAAGTCGTTAATACAGGAAGTGGATACTTGTTCTTTTTTGTCACTTTGTTCAGTTCACGATAATAAACACATAATTATAGGTACATTCGCCTTCAAGGCGAACATTGCAGGTGCTCTTCACTTTGATATACTCTTACGAATGAACCCTCTCCTCATCAGGTCATTCACTTGCACTTTCAGTTCACTCTGCTATCTAGGTTCCATATGCCTTAATAGCATAACTATTGGCTCCATATCCTTCACTAAATCGATGCAGAACTCAATCTCTCATTATGGAGGCGACCCGGTCACTTCCTTAAATACATTTGGATATTCCTTTACTATCGGTACCGATGAAAACTCCTCACTTAGGACCTTGAGTGCATATAAGAAGCTAACCATCACTACATTCTTAGCCATGCAACTCAGCTCTAGCTTACGCTCATTGCTTATCCTGATAGTCACCAATAATTTTTCACGGTTTACTATGACTTCATATTTCTTCAGCCATTCCATCCCCAATATGATATCGAACCCAATAAACCAAGCATAAAATAATCATAAGATAACACACTCCATGACTCGACAAAACCAAGTCGTGACAAACCATACACAAATAGGTCGAACCCCCACTGTGTTCATCACTTCCAAAGGTCAGTCCACCAATTCAGGTCTCAATCCTAGTTTATCTACT
The DNA here is from genome assembly GCA_030737815.1 of Allium fistulosum. Taxonomy (NCBI): domain Eukaryota; kingdom Viridiplantae; phylum Streptophyta; class Magnoliopsida; order Asparagales; family Amaryllidaceae; genus Allium; species Allium fistulosum. The sequence continues at coordinate 787,157,313 of CM060902.1, read as the reverse complement.
AGGTCACTAGATATAAATGAGTGGAATGCAACTGTATCAAAAAAACAAAAAAAGGTATACCATAAACAGAAGTCATACCTTAGATAATAATGCCTTTCTCGATTTCTTTCACCGATGGAGAATTCGACATGGTAGGAATAGTGTTAAGCGCATAAGCAAACACTACTTGCTTATTCTTCAATAGCTTAGAGCAGTTCTTCTTTAAATGCCCAGTCTTATCACGATTGAAGCATTTCCTCTCCCTGACATTCTGTTCTTGCAGTTCTTATTTAGATGCCCTCTCTCATTGCAGTTAAAGTAAATGGGCTCTCATTTGCCTTTCTTTCCCTACAATTTCTTCTTTCCAATTGTGTTGTTACACTTTCTCTTTCCACTTATACTCACTTGCGGCCTAGACCCTTTTGTGGAAACAACAACTTTGGACTTAGGATAGAATCTCATGTCATACTCATTAAGCTTCTTGAAGGAATCATCAAAATGACCCACTTGGCATTTCCTGAGATAATCCTCTAAACCTAAAATGAATTTCTCATTCTTTTTCAATGGAGTATCAACAAAGGATAAATCATGCTTCGATAACATGTCGAATTCGGCCATATACTTAGAAATAATCATCTCCTATTTCTTCTAGTCAGCAAACTTTCTGAGCAGCACTGATTTCTAAGCAGCCGGGATAAACTTCTCCTTGAATTAGGATTGAAAATGCTAAAAAGTAAACTTATCCTTAGGAGTAACGATCTTTACAACACTCCACCATCCCATAGCCCAACCTTAAAGTTTCCTAGAGGCTAACTTCCTCTTCATCACATCTTCCAACTTCAAGTATTCAAAGATGCGTTCATAAGTGTCCAACTAATCCAACACTTCCACAGCCGACTCCATTACAAGAAACAACTTACCACTAAGACTACAATAGTCTTTGTTTAACTTAACAAAGTTGGCTTTGGGATCTTGCACTTAAGCACCACCACCAATAGCATTAGGAGCAACCACTTGGGCATTCTGAAACATATTCCTCATCATCTCGGTGAACATGGTCTTTATATCGGGGTTAGCCGATTTCGAGGCTGCTCCATCTTATAGTCCAGACATAGAAGTTCTTGCAACATTTCTCATTTGATAGCTTATTCTTAACAATCTATAATAAGAATGATTGGTCTTTCAGAAAGGAAATCTGCATAAGTTGTACTTGCGTATGCAATGCAACTTATAATATATACTATTATATGGTTTTGAAAACCATAATATATATATAATAATTACGCTCTCATATATCACTCGATCCATTCTAAGGTTTTATTTCCTCCTTATCTCTAATGGTTCTTGTATCGATTCAGGTATTATCTCAATCTAAGCTTCAATACCAAATGCGACGACCGCCCTGCACCTCTAGTGCCCAATATACCTGAAAAGTACGCTGCCATGATACTTGGCTGATGTAGAGCAACTGCCAAGGGTAAAGTGGTAACCATCCTAAGCAAACATATCGTATATCTTACAACGCAAAGGATAACATGCAATAATCACACAGATATAAAATATGCAAGATGGTTATATAACTGAATTACACCACAAATCATAGTAGGTTCATCATAGTTGTATAAAGCATGGTAGAGTTTATACATCAAATAATAAACTCGAATGATAACTGTCTCTAAGTAATAATAACATAACTTTGATAGAACCCCACAACGTTGCACAATGGAATAAAAATAACTCTAAAGTATAGATTAGCATCAGCCACTAACTCATCCTTTGAATAGCTTTAACCGTTATCTCAAACTTGCTATCTAGTTTTCTCATTTAAGAGTACCCAAGATAATAATAAGCAAAACATAAAATCTTGAGTCAGGTAACAGTATGATGTGAGTGATAGATAATCTCAAAATACTATAAAAGCTAACATAGTATATAGGAACACTAAGTATGGGAAGTCATATTTACCTTATCCCTACATCTAACAAGTTAGCACATAACATAATATATATTATACTATCATCATATGGGTGTTAGGGTATCTAACATAGTAATACCTACATCACATGACATCAATCCTAATCACACAACAATTGAATCAAATAGATAGCAATAAAAATCAATCCTAGTGACCACAACTAAGGTCTTGCATCACCACTAGGATGCCTTCGGAGATATGATAACTTGTATGACCATCACTAAGGTTGATGACACAGTACGTTGTAATCGAATTTGATGTTCGATTACATAACATCATCAAGCTTAGTCAGTCCATCACCAAATCCCAGGTAACGTAGGTAAGTGCCCTCACATAACCTTGCCCCATAAAACATACATCACATCAAGAGTTTCCAACGATCCCTTCAACACATGACTTGATAGTCGAACACATCATGTGTCACTATATCATTTCATATCGTCGTACGTGCCTTCTTGGACCATCACTAAGTCCACATACTTCTCACTAAAATTACTTGACTAATATAACTCACATCATGGATTCGTTGAAGTTTGAAATGTCATAGAAAATTCCTAGGAGCTTCCTTGTCAACCCTCAAGCAGCACACTATTTCCCTTTCATCAACCCTAAAGAAAGAAGCTCATCTCCTCATGTAACCCCTCACTATCTCCATCGATCGTCCTTGGCCCATATCTCTAGATTTATGAGCCCAATCTACTTGCTATTAGTTCCATGATCTTCTAATCGACACCATAACCCTACCATATCGATCGTATCACCACTAATCCCCCTTTGACAGTTCAGTGTTGAACGGTCTCACCCATCACTTGGCAAAATTTGCTAAGTACAAAGTATTTATCCATGCATAGGAGCGAGGTCCACCTTGTGTTAAAGCTTCCCTATCCCGAACTGAAATGACCCTCCTCTTTCTACCTTAATTTCATAAGGATTTTTTTTTTACTTCATCAAAGGGAATTTAAATCAAATAGAAATCAAAATGCCATACAAGCTATTGACATAGCCACTTATTTCTTTTCTAAGTAGGCAAATTAGGCAAAATCAGCAGTTCAGACGTCTAAATTCTTATGACAGGCGTCTAAACTTAATCCCAGACGTCTAACTAATTATGACAGACGGCTCAGAGATCTAAAATTGAAACAGAGAGAAAAAGACATTATGAACTAAATTCAGACATCTAAATTTTTGTGACAGACGTCTACATTTAACCTCAGACGTCTAAATTATTATGACTGACGTCTAAGTTTAATCTCAGACGTCTAAATTATTATGACTGACGTCTAAATTTGATCTCTATGTACATGCATATGCACATTCAATTTATATGTGTCTGGATGTCCACCTACATTCATTTGCACTTTTAAGTTTGATTTAAACTTCCTTTGAACTATCAGAGTCATTTTTTTTTCTTTCAAACAATTCAACCAGGATTCAAAACTTATTACCAATATAAATATATCAGTGCATCCCTAGTAATATACACATACATATGAGGATGTACGTGTTTCTCTTGTTTAAATTCAGAGTATATATATTTTTGTTAAACAAGAGTATCCTGCTTGATTTGGATTCTAGCAGTTCTGACTAAAGTTAATTACTATATACTTTTGAATATTTGTAACAAGTCAGTAAATCCTATGCATATCTAATTTATATGAACTTAAAAATATCCACAAGAATAATTCCAGGTTTTTATAGCTAAACTCAGATTTTTAACCTTCAAACTTAAGGTTTTAAGTAACTTGAAATTAACTAATACAATATATGTACATATACATATCCATTTCTCAAATACAGGCATATATCATTTACAGATTTTCACCACAATACTCAAGTATATATTCTCTTGCAAAAATTCAACCAAGTCTTTAGATTAATCCCAAACTTAGTACATCACTAGATTCATTTAGAACAACCAATAAATCCAAACTTTTAAGACCATTACATAACAACCAAAACAGAACTATAAAAACTCCCCAGATTACATGCAAATATTTCATTCTAAGTTCTTATTCAATTCTAATTTAGCATGCTTATATAATCACTCTCATTAGCCACAGCAGCTTCCTATTTAGATCCAGCATTCCCTGAAAGAACATTAGAGGCTGCCCCATTTTTGATGAGACACCCCAGATGCCATAAGCAAACAAGGGTCAGATACAAGATCTGGTATGAGCAATATCAAAGACTCCATGATATTAAGTAAATGAGTGAGACATAAATATTTTGTACAAGTGGGCATATCTTCTTTGAACAATTTGCCTGACTTGTTTATGATATACTTGTGCATATATGATCAGTATTTAAGACTAATCATGTACACACATTCAACCATGCAAACATATATTTCAAATAGAAATACTCAGGAACTATCATAGCTCCAGTCCAACCATCTTAGGAATAACTCAAGTTCCTACTTCATCAATTTAAGGTTGCATTTACCAAATTAATTCCTAGCCTCATCTGCCATAAAGGAATCACGGGGACACATTGCAATAAAATAATTCACAATATTGCACAAAGATCTCAGGGCTTAAACAAACCATGTGCCAACTTGCATACTTCAAATATGACAAGCATTCCAGCAGTCTTCTTGGCTCACAATCCTTAGTTTATTTACTAAGTGTTCATGTTTAATCCTATCGTGAGATAGCTAGGTGACTAAATCCCAGTATACATGAAACATTACATAGAGTTTACAAGCATAACTCAAGAACAATCTAACATTCATGTCCAGGGAAAATCATATTTTCAAGTATTTTGGCTTAAAGAAAATACAAGAATATTTACAACTGGGAATAAAGACTAGGCATGTGGGTTATTATTGTTTCATAAGCAACCATGTTTGAACTAAATTCAAGATCTAGCTTAAACAAGATTTCTGGCTCATGGATTTTCTATTTGATCAAGGGTTCAGCACTTTTGGATATTTCCATTGCAACCTTGAATCTTTCATTTGAGCCTCAGCACTTACACAAGTGTAATGCAACTCATATACATTTTGGTTTCTATGTTTTCCATGCCATATCTAAACCAGTTACAAGTATTCTCTATTTACTTTCATGATTTCATACTTTTACCTTTCTGGGTGTAACCAAACAGAGCAAAACACTCAAACATCAAAGCAATCAAAACATCCAGAAACACCCATTAAAACATCCATTGAAGCATCCATTAAAACCATAGTAATGGAATCAAAAACATGTAGAAAAATAACATAAGTCTGGCTGCCTCATAACAGGACTTAATGCCATGGGTTTAGTGAGATTACTCACTTGAATATTTCTTCTTATAAATCCAGAAAATCCCTGAGTGTATTTTCTCTTCCTTTAAAATGTTTTCTTCTTCTCCTATTATAAGTGGCTCGGGTAAAACAATTTCTCTGGCCATAACTACTTATTTATAAACATATTTTTACTAGGGGTTTTCTCAAGACAAAATTCCATTTCTGTCCTGGCTAGCATCATGCATTGTGTGTTTGCATTTTCTCATTTTTATCCCTAATTACCCCCGGTCATATTACCAATTAAAGGCTGCATTTTCTTTTCTTTACTTTTTCAAAAAATGGCCACTCACATAGTCATGTTAAAAGTGTGACTACCCTATTTTATATTTTAATTATTCCTAAGAATCCCCTTTGCTATTTTTGCCTACACAAGCATATTGACTTGTATTGCATTTCATGTCATTTTAATGTTATAGTTTCACTTGCTTATATATATACTTTTCAGTACTTAAAAATGTATATTTGTATACATATCTTATCTAGGCTTATTTAATTCCTCTTTAATTTCAGAAATATATGCACCTATATGTATACAGGTTTTCAAATCCTTATAACATATATATGTATAATTTTTTTTTCTGGGTTTTAAATAAAATCTGTTTATTGATTTTAAAATAAAACTTACTTTTCTTATTTTCTGGGATGATCCATATAATTCCAAAAATCAAATATCCATATTACAAAATCATGTTTGTAATGCTTTTTAATCCTTGTTTTAAATTCAAGAAATTTGGAGTTCTTCCTTGTGCCATATCAGTGTGCACGTGCACACATGCACACATACTTGCACACAATTAATTCCATATATTCTTATACAAATAAATTCAGATATTTTCAAAATTCAACTAAAATAAGATTCCATGAATTTCTGGGGCATTACAATCACCCCACCTTTTTAGGAATTGTGTCCTCACAATTTTTCTCATTTTGACTTTAAACATTTCCAGATTTTATAAAATCTATCAAACATAGCATAAGCAAACAATTCAGCCAAAACAACCATACATATTAAACTTTTTAGGGATTTAGATTTTTACCTTCCACTGCAAAAAGCTTAGGGTAATCCATCTTTATCTTATCCTCTAACTCCCATGTACAATCATTAGGGTCTAGGCTCCATTGAACCTTTACCAATTTCAAAGTTTTGCTCCTCAACTTCTTTTCCTCTTTAGCTAAAATCCCCACTGGTTCTTTCTCATAGACCAAGTCAGGATTTATTTGAACTTGAGTTGGTTTCTCTAGAATTTCCTCTTTATCATGCACCCATCTCCTAAGTTGTGATACATGAAATACATTGTGCATTGCACTCATCTCTTCAGGTAGCTCCAACTTATATGCTAATGAACCTATTTTTTCCAAAATCTTGTAAGGTCCAACATATCTTGGGGTAAGTTTTCCCTGCTTGCCAAACCTCAACACCTTCTTCATAGGTGAAACTTTGATGAAAACATAATCACCACCTTCATATTCTACCTGCTTCCTCCTCATATCTGCAAACTTCTTTTGCCTATCTTGAGCTGCTGCCATTCTTTTCCTCACCAATTCAATTTTCTCTGTAGTCTCTTTAACATACTCAGGCCCTAAGACAGCCTTTTCTCCTGCTTCAACCCAACATATTGGTGACAAACATGGTTTGCCATACAAGGCTTCAAATGGTGCCATACCTATGGTGCTTTGATAACTATTGTTATATGTAAATTCAGCCAAATGGAGTCCCAATTACCTCCAAAGTCCAATGCACATGCCCTCAACAAATCCTCCAAAACTTTATTTATCACTTCAGTTTGACCATCTGATTGGGGGTGGTATGCAGTACTCAAGCATAACTCACTTCCCATGGCTTCTTGAAAGCTCTTCCAAAATCTGGATGTAAAGATTGTGTCCCTATCACTCACTATAGTCTTAGGGATTCCATGCAATCTTACTATTTCTCTCATGAATATTTGAGCTAGTTTAGGTGCATTTCTTTCTGCCTTCACTGGTATAAAGTGTGCCACTTTAGTCAATCTATCAACTACTACCCAAATGCTTGTGTTTCCTCATTTTGACCTAGGCAGACCATCTATGAAATCCATAGATATATCTTCCCACTTCCACTGTGGTATACTTAGAGGTTGTAATAGGCCTGAGGGTCTTTGGGTTTCTGCTTTGACTTGTTGGCAAGTCATACACTTTGCAACATGTTTGGCCACATCAGTTTTCATCCCTCTCCACCAATAATCCCTCTTCAAATTTTGGTACATCTTGGTGCTGCCTGGGTGTATAGAATATTTGCTCCTATGATATTCATTAAGTATCTCTTCCTTCAATTCTATATCCTTTGGAACACATATTCTACCTTTATTCCTTAAGTAACCATTCTTATCAATGTGGTAGTTTGCTACTTCTTCTCCTTTTTCTATTAAAGTCTTCTTTTCTAATAAATCTGGATCTCCCCCTTGCATTTTTCCCACTTTCAAAATTAAATCTGATTGCAAAGTTATCAAACTTAATTTTCCTTTACTCCCTTCTTCAATCATCTCCATGTTTACCTCACTGTTTTCCTCAATTTCCAAATCAGTAAGTAGAGATAAATTTCTAAACTCTTCTATCATTAGCATGGCTACTTTTGCATGCTGCCTGCTCAAAGCATCTGCAACCTTATTAGCTTTTCCTGGAGTATAAAGTATGTATAAATCATATGCTGCTAGAAACTCAACCCATCTATGTTGCCTCATATTTAAATCTTTTTGTGAAAAGAGATATTTCAATGCCTTATGGTCTGTGTACAAAATAAACTTAGCACCTAGAAGATAATGTCTCCAGAGCTTTAGTGCATATACCACTGCTGCCAACTCCAGATCATGGGTTGCATACTTTGATTCATGTGGCTTCAATTGTCTTGATGCATAGGCTATAACTTGATCTTGCTGCATCAATACAGCTCCTAGCCCAAAACCACTTGCATCAGTATACACAATCAAATCCTCATTTCCTTCTGGTACTTTCAACACTGGTGCATTGACTAAGGCCTCCTTGATTCTACTAAAGGCTTGTTCACATTTCTCAGTCCATATAAAGGGTTGGTTCTTTCTAGTTAGGTTGGTAAGAGGTGATGACATCTTAGAAAAATCTTTTATAAACCTCCTATAATACCCTGCCATTCCCATAAATGACCTAACTTCTCCCACTATGCTTGGCCTTTTCCATGCTTGGATTGCCACAATTTTATTGGGGTTTACAGAAATGCCTTTGGCAGATATAACATGCCCAAGGAAATGCACTTCTTCTTTCCAAAATGCACACTTAGAAAATTTTTCTTTTAAATCTTTTTCTCTTAATCTAGACAAAACAAGGTGTAAGTGATTTTCATGTTCCTCTACTGTTTTAGAATAGATCAAAATATCATCAATAAAAATCAAAACAAACTTGTCTAAATAATCCCTGAATATCCTATTCATCAAGTCTACAAAGTATGATGGAGCATTTGTCAACCCAAATGGCATGACAAGAAACTCATATAAACCATACCTAGTGTTAAAGGCTGTGTACTTAACACTTGAGTCCTCAACCTTCATCTGATGGAATCCAGATGCCAAGTCTAACCTAGAAAATATTTTTGCTCCACTAAGTTGATCAAAAAGATCATCAATTCTAGGTAAGGGGTACTTGTTTTTGATAGTGACTTTGTTTAGCTCCCTGTAATCTATGCACATTCTTAAAGTACCATCATGTTTCCTTACAAACACTACTGGAGCACCCCAGCATGAATTACTTGGTCTTATAAATCCTTTACTTTCCAACTCTTCTAACTGTTTCTTCAATTCCTTCAACTCACTTGGCCCCATCCTAGTGGGTTTCTTAATAATTGGACTTGCTCCTGGTATCAGATTAATCTGAAATTCCACTGGTCTGTGGTGTGGAACACCCTTAACTTCTCCAAACACATCTAAGTATTTGTTAATTATGGGGATTTCTTCAATAGAAGGCTCACTGGAATCCTTACTTAAGTCAATCAAGTGATATAATTTTCTTTCCTTGGCTATTTCACACAAAATTGTGATTCTTTGACCTCTAGAATTTTGTAATGATATGGTGGATGAGTCTAAATTAATTATTGCTTTGTATTGTCTTAACCAGTCTACACCCAATATAACACCCATATTTGGGTAATTTAAAACATATAAATTGGAAATAAAAACATTTCCTCCTATGTTTAATTCCACATCCACACACATCATGTTTAAAACACTAGAACTTCCCAATGGGCTTTGCACTAACAAAGGGGTTTCAACCAGTATGCAATTTAATTTAAGCAATTCAACTAACTCATGGGAAATAAGAGAATGTGTTGCCCCTGTATCATACACTACTGATATGGGTAGGATACAAATAAATAAAGTACCTTCCACTTGACCATGGTTTTCTGCATTAGCCTCTACTGTGGATTTGCTTCTGCTTTCCAAACTTGCTAGCTTCCCTTGCTGTTTATACTCAGGGCAGTTTCTCTTGATATGTCCCTCCTTACCACATAGGTAGCATTTGAAAGCTCCTCCCTTCAATTCTGGGCACCTTGGTTTGATATGTCCCTCTTTTCCACAATGATGACATGTTATTTTTCTCTTTGTATCAATGGTCTTAGTATCATTGGTTTTCTTGCCTTCTGTCTCCTCCTTCTTTTTGTCATAGGGATGATACCTTCCCCTATTTTTCTTATTGTTGTTATTCTTAAAATTCTTATACTTCTCCCTTTCCTTATCATGTTGCTCAAATTTTAAGGCCAGATCAATGATTTGATCAAAAGTGTTATCTGCATATGGCAACATAGCCCTACTAAGCCCTGGGTTTAAACCCTTAATATACCTATCATTCTTTGATGCCTCATCAGCTACAAGCATAGCTCCATACTTAGACAAGCCCTCAAACCTATGAGTATATTCAGTCACATTAAAAGTTCCCTGCCTAAGTCTGATGAATTCTTCAAGCAATAGAGTTTTGGCTGATGCTGGAACAAATCTAGCTTCCAACATCTCCTTGAATTGATTCCAAGTGATCTCATTTTCATTTCTTCCAGCTATGATCACCTCCCACCAGCTTAAAGCTACCCCTTTCAGTTGTCTTGAAGCTACTTGCCTCTTCCTTTGATCATCCAATTGCATGTCATTGAAAACTCTGTCCAGTGTTCTCAACCATGCTTGAATTTCCATCACATTCTCAGTTCCTTCAAAACTCCTGCCTCCCAAATTGGAATAAGTCTTCAGTAGTTTTAAAAGTTCTTCATGTGGGTTCTCAGGCCTATGACCAATTCCATCCCTTAAAGCCCTTATAAAGTCTTGCATATCAAGCATTTGTGGTGCACTTGATCCTGCATGGTGATGAGATCCTCTTCCTACCATGGTCTGCTAACTAAGTTCTGGGCAAATGGTATTAGTATATTATGAGTACTTCTATAATTACTATTTTCTTATCTAAATTATTTCATCCAAAACAAACAGACAAAATACATTTCTATAATACTTAGCAATCAATGCAACCAAGTGCTCTGATACCAACTGAAATGACCCTCCTCTTTCTACCTTAATTTCATAAGGATTTTTTTTACTTCATCAAAGGGAATTTAAATCAAATAGAAATCAAAATGCCATACAAGCTATTGACATAGCCACTTATTTCTTTTCTAAGTAGGCAAATTAGGCAAAATCAGCAGTTCAGACGTCTAAATTCTTATGACAGGCGTCTAAACTTAATCCCAGACGTCTAACTAATTATGACAGACGGCTCAGAGATCTAAAATTGAAACAGAGAGAAAAAGACATTATGAACTAAATTCAGACATCTAAATTTTTGTGACAGACGTCTACATTTAACCTCAGACGTCTAAATTATTATGACTGACGTCTAAGTTTAATCTCAGACGTCTAAATTATTATGACTGACGTCTAAATTTGATCTCTATGTACATGCATATGCACATTCAATTTATATGTGTCTGGATGTCCACCTACATTCATTTGCACTTTTAAGTTTGATTTAAACTTCCTTTGAACTATCAGAGTCATTTTTTTTTCTTTCAAACAATTCAACCAGGATTCAAAACTTATTACCAATATAAATATATCAGTGCATCCCTAGTAATATACACATACATATGAGGATGTACGTGTTTCTCTTGTTTAAATTTAGAGTATATATATTTTTGTTAAACAAGAGTATCCTGCTTGATTTGGATTCTAGCAGTTCTGACTAAAGTTAATTACTATATACTTTTGAATATTTGTAACAAGTCAGTAAATCCTATGCATATCTAATTTATATGAACTTAAAAATATCCACAAGAATAATTCCAGGTTTTTATAGCTAAACTCAGATTTTTAACCTTCAAACTTAAGGTTTTAAGTAACTTGAAATTAACTAATACAATATATGTACATATACATATCCATTTCTCAAATACAGGCATATATCATTTACAGATTTTCACCACAATACTCAAGTATATATTCTATTGCAAAAATTCAACCAAGTCTTTAGATTAATCCCAAACTTAGTACATCACTAGATTCATTTAGAACAACCAATAAATCCAAACTTTTAAGACCATTACATAACAACCAAAACAGAACTATAAAAACTCCCCAGATTACATGCAAATATTTCATTCTAAGTTCTTATTCAATTCTAATTTAGCATGCTTATATAATCACTCTCATTAGCCACAGCAGCTTCCTATTTAGATCCAGCATTCCCTGAAAGAACATTAGAGGCTGCCCCATTTTAGATGAGACACCCCAGATGCCATAAGCAAACAAGGGTCAGATACAAGATCTGGTATGAGCAATATCAAAGACTCCATGATATTAAGTAAATGAGTGAGACATAAATATTTTGTACAAGTGGGCATATCTTCTTTGAACAATTCGCCTGACTTGTTTATGATATACTTGTGCATATATGATCAGTATTTAAGACTAATCATGTACACACATTCAACCATGCAAACATATATTTCAAATAGAAATACTCAGGAACTATCATAGCTCCAGTCCAACCATCTTAGGAATAACTCAAGTTCCTACTTCATCAATTTAAGGTTGCATTTACCAAATTAATTCCTAGCCTCATCTGCCATAAAGGAATCACGGGGACACATTGCAATAAAATAATTCACAATATTGCACAAAGATCTCAGGGCTTAAACAAACCATGTGCCAACTTGCATACTTCAAATATGACAAGCATTCCAGCAGTCTTCTTGGCTCACAATCCTTAGTTTATTTACTAAGTGTTCATGTTTAATCCTATCGTGAGATAGCTAGGTGACTAAATCCCAGTATACATGAAACATTACATAGAGTTTACAAGCATAACTCAAGAACAATCTAACATTCATGTCCAGTGAAAATCATATTTTCAAGTATTTTGGCTTAAAGAAAATACAAGAATATTTACAACTGGGAATAAAGACTAGGCATGTGGGTTATTATTGTTTCATAAGCAACCATGTTTGAACTAAATTCAAGATCTAGCTTAAACAAGATTTCTGGCTCATGGATTTTCTATTTGATCAAGGGTTCAGCACTTTTGGATATTTCCATTGCAACCTTGAATCTTTCATTTGAGCCTCAGCACTTACACAAGTGTAATGCAACTCATATACATTTTGGTTTCTATGTTTTCCATGCCATATCTAAACCAGTTACAAGTATTCTCTATTTACTTTCATGATTTCATACTTTTACCTTTCTGGGTGTAACCAAACAGAGCAAAACACTCAAACATCAAAGCAATCAAAACATCCAGAAACACCCATTAAAACATCCATTGAAGCATCCATTAAAACCATAGTAATGGAATCAAAAACATGTAGAAAAATAACATAAGTCTGGCTGCCTCATAACAGGACTTAATGCCATGGGTTTAGTGAGATTACTCACTTGAATATTTCTTCTTATAAATCCAGAAAATCCCTGAGTGTATTTTCTCTTCCTTTAAAATGTTTTCTTCTTCTCCTATTATAAGTGGCTCGGGTAAAACAATTTCTCTGGCCATAAATACTTATTTATAAACATATTTTTACTAGGGTTTTTCTCAAGACAAAATTCCATTTCTGTCCTGGCTAGCATCATGCATTGTGTGTTTGCATTTTCTCATTTTTATCCCTAATTACCCCCGGTCATATTACCAATTAAAGGCTGCATTTTCTTTTCTTTACTTTTTCAGAAAATGGCCACTCACCTAGTCATGTTAAAAGTGTGACTACCCTATTTTATATTTTAATTATTCCTGAGAATCCCCTTTGCTATTTTTTCCTACACAAGCATATTGACTTGTATTGCATTTCATGTCATTTTAATGTTATAGTTTCACTTGCTTATATATATACTTTTCAGTACTTAAAAATGTATATTTGTATACATATCTTATCTAGGCTTATTTAATTCCTCTTTAATTTCAGAAACATATGCACCTATATGTATACAGGTTTTCAAATCCTTATAACATATATATGTATAATTTTTTTTTCTGGGTTTTAAATAAAATCTGTTTACTGATTTTAAAATAAAACTTACTCTTCTTATTTTCTGGGATGATCCATATAATTCCAGAAATCAAATATCCATATCACAAAATCATGTTTGTAATGCTTTTTAATCCTTGTTTTAAATTCAAGAAATCTGGAGTTCTTCCTTGTGCCATATCAGTGTGCACGTGCACACATGCACACATACTTGCACACAATTAATTCCATATATTCTTATACAAATAAATTCATATATTTTCAAAATTCAACTAAAATAAGATTCCATGAATTTCTGGGGCATTACACGAACTCCTTATCCCCTTGCCTTAAGTTGAACCAAACGAGCACACACAAAACTGTTTGGCGGTGTTTAGAAAATTCGATGGTGCCACCTCCCTCACATTTCCTAAATCTTAACCCAAATTTTGCAGCACCCAAGCCCAAAGCCTCCACCTAAGTCCCCTATGTGCACACTTGTGCATTTCCAACTACCAAAACTGTTAGTCACCAAATAGTCTGGAATGTTCATTGCTGAACGATTGGATATGGCAAAAAATTTCCAAGTTCTCCCTGGCAACTTCCTACACTCTTGCCTATCACCCATTTACGTTGTTTTGCATGTAAACACCCAGATATGCAACCATTCATCGTTTTACAATTTCACATACCAGTCACTCAATGCACTCAAATGGATCATATATACAACCAAACAACTATTTACATGCATAACACAATATATAAACATCATATCAACAAGTACAATCAAGAATCAAGTATTTATAACATCCAAATTTGACCATATAGAAAAATGGCTATTATAGTTTCCCAAAAATGAATTAAAATCAACATTTAATTTTTTAAATTCGTTTAAAATCAATGTAGATTTATATCTATCGTAAAACACATTCTGACATTTGAAATCATCTCAAAAACACATTTTAACACCATATTAGCAACTGTATTATAGTGAGAGACACAAATCACTCACCTATATCCTAAAATGCACACAAATTATAGTAAACCTAAGATAAATGGTAATTGTCATGAATCTTAATGCACCTAAACAGCAATTAATGAATCCCTTGCCAATCCCTTCATTAATCTCTCTTTAATTGGTTGATTTAGCTAATTAAAGTAAGGATATTGGTTGCTTTTGGTTAAGGAAATAGTTAATAGAGGTTTAGAGTAGTTTATGGAAAGTGGGATAATGATTAGGGTCTGCCCAGTCAGATTGGTTAGGCATAAATCCCGAAATGGGTCAACAAGCCTAATCCAGGCTTAAGTTAATTACTCGTTAATTTGTCATGAACTATCTAACTTCAAATGACCATATCTTCTAAGTGGTAAAGTCAAAATCTACTATGTCCACTATATAGAAAGAGAAACCATCATTTCTTTCCTTTGGAAATGGTTTGAGAACCTACCAAAAGTTATAAGGCTTACAAAATTTTAAGGTCAAAATCATCCAATAAATTCGTAAGGTTCAAAAATGTCACTACCCAACTTTCACAAAAGTTATATCCTTATATGATCCAATTTGGATTCAAAAATAATATTTTACGATCCTCTAATAAGTAAATATGGATTATTACGGCTACCTTCACTTCTTTGATCATCATTTTTGCTTCCCTCATGATCCCAACCTCCTTCAACGGGTCTGAACCTAGTCCTGATGTAGAAAAGATAGAAACATTAATGGAGGAGATCTTGGATAAGCTTGACCACTTTGTAGGTGGTGAAGATATCATGATAACCGAAGTAAAGGGGCCCGAAGCTTCTATGGTAGCAAAGAAGGTAGTCGATGTCACAAAGTTGAAGGAAGTCAAGATTAAGCCCGACCTAGAGAAATTTCCTAAGCCATATCCATGGCTCTACCTATTCCCCCAACTACCATCAGGGCTTCTTCCGCCCTGCCTCCAGTGCTGCTCATAGATCCGAGAAGACTCCTACTTCCTCCTTCGATGAGTATGGATAGGATGCCAATAAAGAGAAAATAACCTTGTTGAAGGCCTCCAAGAAGGGAAAGCGCAGGGGTCAAACTCCAATAAGGGCAGGGAAGAAGCATAAGGGTCAAATTCCATATCTACTCACCATTGATCCTTTCTTCTCCTTCTCCCGGAATCCAACTCTTGGTAAGAGCTAGGACATTAATATTAGGCTTTGAGAGTTAAAGGATGGTTTGGTCTAAACCTGCACAGAACTGACTGAAGCATTGTCTACCATTGTACTTGAAAAGAAGAAGAGATATGTCATAACTGATGAGCTGGATTAAGAACGTATGCTAAGTGCTTGTGTTTATGATCCTAGAAGTGTGTGAAGTGCTGACGTTTCCCTAAATAACCTATGAACCATGTTCGAGGAGTCTCAGAGATGGAGTTTCATCATCCTCGGTAGCCCCAAGAATATACCCCGAAGGATAGTCGAATTCATAGGAAGTGGTGGCATGGATATCATCAAAGTTTATTCCTTGAGAACCAAAAGCAGACAGGTTCCCAAGATCGCCTATGGAGCCAAAGATGTTATTAGAAGAGCCTATGGGAGGTGTTCATTCTTTGATTAGTTAAAGGCTTGGCCTAGGTGCAAGCTGTGAAGATTTAATGACTGGTCGCCTTGGTCGAAGAGGTGTTGTGACTATGGTGTCCTCAGGAGATGTCTCCCTATACGATTCATCTCCTCTATTATCATAATTTTTATCTCCACCTTCCTCCCCTCTTTCCTCTCCTCCTTCCGCTCTCCTTTCATCTCCTTTCTCGACTATATTTTCTTCCTCTTTCTTCTCTTCTTCTCTAAGGTTTTCCTCAAATTCTTTACCTTTTTCATCCTCGTGGTCTTCGTCATCAGAGTCATGGACTAGGGTAGAAGGATCGACGATAGCTCGAGTTATTTTAGTCGGGAGTGGACTGGGAACAATGCTCTGGCCATTATATAGAAGGTGGTACCAGTACATTCGACCATTCATGAGAAGATAGGAAGCTTTATGAAGATTAAACTCAATCCCTTCAAGGATACAAAGATGTGGACATGAGCATCGAAAATGTCTCGTTCGAGGAGATCTGCGGTGGATACATGAAGACTGTTAAATGCTTCGGTAAAGAAAACCCAAATATGGAAGATATATTAGATAAGGGAACTCACGACCTAACAACTACTGACAGTTGAAGCCTTCGAGACAGCGAACATATAAATATTCACTTTTGAAATAGCCGCACTTGTTGTGGAGCCCCTCAATGACTTTGCAGTGATTGTATGCTCAATGATTAGTAAGGAAGGCACTTCCTTTCTATTTTTTAAGCTTAACTGGTAAGCAAGCACTCCGAATATTGGTGGATAAGCTAGTTGCATCATGAAAATCATGTAAAGACAGCTAAGCAAGGCATAACCGTTAGGTTAAACTTGAGTAGGAGTCTTCCTAAGCTCTTGAAGGAAGAATTTAAGAAATTCATTGAATTGTGGCATAGTTCCAGATAGGAAAATATACCTATTGCATATCGTATAGCTAGGATGTGGGGGACGATCCTGTTAGTCATGTGTTGGTAGGAGGAATTCATCCTCAGGAATCCCAACTTAAAATAAATGGATTAGAGTCCATTTACGATCAATTTCGATGGTGTTTGATCAGGAGGATTATCCAGGACATAAACAACAGGCAGATCCTCCCTTGGTGGGGTAGAGCCATGAGGTTGAGCTATTGGAACAGACTCTAGTTGAAGTTCTTATGTGATGGAACATCTTGCTTCAAATGGAGTGAAAGTGGACGCTTGAGTAGTAGAGGAGCCCGCTTCTGGCAAAGGAGGGAAGAGCTAGTGCCAGGTCTAAGATGAGGAGATCGTCTAGTATCGATCATTTTGAACTGGAAAACTTGATGAAAAACGTAGTCATATATGTTTTGTTTTAATGAATTACTTAAATAAAAACCTATGTAGCCGGTGTAAAGAATCCAATGGATGTCGATATGTGTTGGCCAATCATATTCTACACATTGGTTGGGGTAGGGCTGTCAACGGATGCAAACAGATGCGGATATGGCTATATCCGCATCCGCATCTGAATATTTAAATCCGCATTTGAATCCACATCCGATATCTGTGGATATCGAAGAATTAACATCTGTATCCGCATCCGTGGATATTTTTCGGATATCTGAAAATATCCGCATCCGAAAATAAAAAGAGGATATTTCTGGATATTCGAAAATATCCGAAATATCCGCATCCGAAATTGAATAAGATTTTTATTATGCTAATATTTTTGAACTAAAACATCATAGCTAAAACAATCACTTTCTTAAATAACAATACACACAAACTACAATACTAATCAGTTTTTCAAATGATAAAATAGCAACACACATAATGTCAAACAAGTTCATATAATATTACAAAAATTCAAATGACAAAATAGCAACATACATAATGTCAAACAAGTTCGTACGATATTACAACAATTCAAATAAACAAAAACAAACTAACAGTGATCTAACAGTGTTATGGTCAATGCAGAGGAGAAGGCATTCAATAAAACTGGTATACAACATGCTTCTGGATAATGTGAGTAATGAAAAGTTTGCATGGAAGGATAGAATTTGGAATTCTGATAGTCCAACTAAAGAGAATTTCATGCTTTGGAAAGTTATGGCCAATGCATTGTTGACAAAGGATAAATTGGAAAGATATGGATTGATAGATAATAGCACTTGTGTATTATGTGATGATCAACTTGAAAATAACACATTTGTTTTTTAGTTGTTCATATACAAGTGAAATTTGGTTCAGGCTGATGGCTGCAGGAAAATTTCACTTACCTGATAGGAATTCCAAAGAAGAATGGTTCAACATATATAAAGCTACAAGATGGAAGACTTCTAGATCTAAAGCTTTACTAATTGTTCTTAAAGCTTTTGTTTACGCAATCTGGAAGAAAAGAAATGGGAGAATTTTTTCTGATAAAGTTACTTCTGCTAGTGATTTGTTTGCAGTGATTAACAAATTGATTATTAGCAGAACAAATAGGTGTAAGGAGCAAATAAGCAGTCTGGGCAATGGAAGTTTATAATAATCTGGGTATTGGTTCACTGACTTCTGGGTGCTTTACTAAAGATCATATACTGAACTTCTAATGCAAGAAGTGAAAGAAGAATTGGATCAGAGAATTGGAATTGGAAGCATGTGTGTTAAGCAAGATAAGCTGAAAGGTATTGGAAGGGTTATTCAATGTATTTTTAATTCTGTTTTTATGCTAAGTGTTTAAAGGCTACACTATCAATCTAAAGCAATTGTATATTCTGAAAATTTAATGCTGATTGTAATGACATTTGGAATAATAAACGGGCAAGGCTCCCTTAGCCTATTGATTTTCAAAAAAAAACAAACTAAAACAATAAATAATATTTATTTTCAGTTCTCATATGTTTTCATCTTAGCCATCTCATATAAAGTAATTAATAACAAAATAAAAAGTATAGCACACTAGAAAATCAAATATCAGTTAATAAACCAAATAACATACATTTTCCTCTAACATAAATTTAGATTAATATTGTCATCAAGAATCTATTTCATGTAAAGGATGATTCAAGGTTGGCCTGCAAGTTGGTAAAGTTGCCAAATTTGTCAATTGAGGGGGAAAAAAATTATTGCCATAGGCTGCTGCAAATCCCAACAAATGTCATTTGCTATATCTCAACATCTCATATCATCTTCCAAATTCTATTTACCAATATCTTAATGCTTATTAAAATTTTGAGATAACTTAATTATCTGTAGAATGTTTGTATATTATGCAGGATACCGATCCATTCATTCTGGTATTAAAACAATATGAAATAAGAGCAAAAACAATTAAGTTTCAAACTGTATACCAAAGTGAAGAGCAACAGTAGTCAAGCGTGAGCAAAGCTGAGCGTGATAAGAGCCGAGCGTGAGCAGAGAGCAGTGCTATGCGAGGCGGAGCGGTGACAAACGAGGTGGATCTTTAACACTTGGATCAGAGTAAAGCAGGGTTGTGACACTTGGATCGGAGCTGAACGAGGTGAGCGCGACGACGACGAGGTGAGCTGAACGAGGCGGAGCAGCGACAAAAGGCGGAGCGCGAGAGTAATTTAGGGTTTGAAATTGGATACAGCTGAGGAAATAGAAATAAGGGTTTGAAAATTGAAATAGGAAAGTGAAAACATGAGTTACGTGACTTATTGTTGCTTGCTTAGTTAGAGTTTTACTTTCTTTCTTGAGCAATTTAGGCCTGGGCCAATTCATTTCTAAATATATTTTAAGTATAACTTAGGGTCATCTTTAAATAATAAATCA
The DNA here is from genome assembly GCA_030737815.1 of Allium fistulosum. Classification (NCBI taxonomy): domain Eukaryota; kingdom Viridiplantae; phylum Streptophyta; class Magnoliopsida; order Asparagales; family Amaryllidaceae; genus Allium; species Allium fistulosum. Next base: position 787,137,271 of record CM060902.1, on the reverse strand, counting down.
ATAATAATAACAATTTTTATTACAGTTAATTTCAGATCGAACGGATGTTTTTCTGATACAGATATGTCCATATCTGCATCCGCATTCGATTTTCTTTTCGAATATCGAATATCCGCATCCGCTTTTCGGATATCGGATATACCCGTTTTTTTGGATACGGATCCGGATGGATTTCGGATTTTTCGGGTATCCATTGATAGGCCTAGGCTGGGGAAGTGTGAAGTGTCAGTCTATATAGTGTGTGTTATGTGTCTAGAGCATGGTGTACGAAAACACTCTGCATAGATAACCCTCTTGTGCTTGCAAACGAGCTCTGTCTATGCAACCGTGTGTTGAATTTTACCTACTACCATAGGATATATGGTAACAAAATCATTATCCAAAGCAACATAGATTTTTCTTTACAGGAACATATGATTATGATGTTCAATTGAGCGGTCAATTCACATTCCACCAAAGTTCGACGAGAATTGGTCGCACCACTAATATTTGTGAAAATTCATCGCATATAAAAAATCAAGACCAACCATGGGGAGAACTCAAAATAGCAGATTTGGGAACACAAAGTCAAATCCAAGCAAGGAAGTTAAGGAAAACTTCAAAGCAAATCCATTTAAGATTGGTGTCAACTTCTTGTAAAATGGACTATCCCTAAGTTAACTTCTCAACTCGGCCATGAATAGTGGAGCATCAACCTGAAATCAACCATGAACCGACGACTATAAGGTGGCGTTAGTGATGACCATGACATGATGGCAATGATGATGGCGACATGAAAGCGGTGGCAATGGCAACACTATGGTCGAGGATTCCACCTTATGGTCAAGATCTGGAAGAAGTCGAGGTGAATAGTTCAGTGCCGAATTGATGTCGACGGTGTTCAAATTGGCTGTGGTGATGGTAAAGTTGATGGAGATAGTTAAGTTGGTGGTGATGACGTTGACGATGAAGGCTAAGAAGCAATAATGAGTGGAAGTCAGATTTGGAAGAGAAAGTAGAATGCTAAAAAATGACTTGAAGTGAGGAAATTTTTTGTAAGTGTTGGAATAAATAGCGCATTCCAGGAATCATATCGATACTGACATGATTATGTTCGATACTTATATTTTTTGGCCACCATTTAAAAAAAGATAAGAGAAATAAAAGAAAGAAAAGGAAGGCTAGCCTTATTGGGATACAACATAGCTTCCAAAAAGTTAAAAGTTCCAATTTTGCTTTGGAGAATTGTACGCCGAATATTTAAAGTGATGAACGGATACTCTTAGAATAGACATGATGCTTCAATGATGATGGTTAGTCGACTAATGAATCTTGTGCAGCTGACACCATATCACTTGTCTTAATCCAAAGCAAGCTTTGTTTTCACAAAAGCATATTTTAGAGGGCAAGTGTTATCCAACATCTAAATCGAGCGACTTCTCAGTGAATCTGGACTTCGAGGCTATAACGAAATGGATCGAGAACTTAGGGGTTTCTTGGGATGATGGGATGACGAGGTACAAGAAATTTAAGGAAAATTGGAGTGCATGATTATGGTCAGTACCGACCATAATCATGTCGGCACTGATATGATTTGGTTGGTAACAAAATGATTTTAACTGGGCCCATATCTAAAGCAAGTAGGTGAACTATTCCAGTACTTTATAGAAAAAGACAAGTCTTTCGTATGACAAATCATGTCGATGCCAAAATGATCTGATGGAGCAATTTTTGGAACAAAGCTTGGAAACTTGAAGATGTGAACAAGTATGAAGAAAAGTGATTGGTCACGTGCACATTACGGTCGGTATCAGCATGATTATGATAAGTACATACATGATTTTGTTCACAGAAAATACTCCTTCTTCCTTCCTAATTTCATGGATCTAAACTCTTACCTAGTCTTTCACGATCTAACGACTCCGATTAGTGGATTTGCCTATAAATATGAGCCTTAGGGCAATGAAAAGAGAGATCTTAATTTCTATTCTCTCCCCTAATCTAACTTGGCCACGAATTACTGTTAAATTCAGATTTACATAGTTTTCTAGATCTGGAAGTTTGTAACTTGTTTGTAACCGAGCTAAATCTCTTGAAATAAAAATTAAAGTGGACTTAGGTATTGATTTGAGGCAGAACCACTATAAAAATTCATATGTTCTTGCTATTTATTTTCGATTTTGATCTGTTTGCACTCATTTTTGATTGATCTGGGGTGTTTTGTGACCTTTTGATTCAAAACCAACCTCAAGGGATCCATAGGCAATTGCCAGGGAAAGATTTCTTATGCATCCTTTTGGATCAGGTTCATGTAGTTCTGTTTTCCGTCCTTCCTTGCATCAAATACTTGCTAGTTTAAAACATTGCACAACAATAGCCACCAAGCAACCAATATAAATAGAGAACATCATGCTCTACTATGCAACCAAAATCAACCATCATAATATGGGGTAACAATAATAATAGCAAACCCTAGCCATTAAACATTACAAAATGCAATAATGCTCAATGTCATCTCCCATACATAAAAAACTCTAAAAACAAATACTGTCAAATGTGTACTAACGACCCATCACTAGTAACCCAATATCAGTAGCAAAAATTCAACTATAAATCCATAATGCATAGTAACCACTCCATTGTAAGACAACATCAAACTCATCAAATATGTTCCATTTACTCTATATTGGTAACACAACATCAAACTCATAAACACAACAAAACCATAATTGACTACATAACGTCCTCATAGTAATAATGATATAATATCACATAACTCATCCTAATACGATTCAACATTCAACAGACATATATGATAACTTCAAATAATAATTAATGTCATAGAATCCAAAATAATGCATCTATACCTATCTTTCCCGTTTTAGTGTAAAATCATTTATTATTGTTTGTCATAAAATTACATTTACCTTTATTATCTCCAAAATAATAATATTTCCTTAAAATGATAATATACTTCAGTAATCCTTTACTTTTAAAATATCACTTTAAATATCCCAAAACATTGTTATTCAATCAAAATTGTAATTTACATCAAATTACCTTCAAAATAATAATATTATTACTTTATGTCAAAATAATAATATTTACTTAAATATCTTTATTATCTTTCACAACAGATTGATTATTATTTAACTCCAAAAATAACAATAATCTTCACTAAATCTCTAGAATCCTATTATCACTATTTATCTCAAAAGTAAGTCAATCCAAATTATTTCTGAAAATTACCTTTTTATTATTACTACTTTCCAAGATATCTTCTTATTTCTATTAGCTAAATATTATTATTATTTTTATTATTATTTTCCATAAACTCCATAAAAATAACCATACTATTATTTTACTTAAAATCATATAGTCTTCCAAGAATCATATTATTATTTATTAAATTATACTATATTATTAAAAAAATTCACCAAATTCACATTAAAATTGATTTTCGTTATTAGTTAATAATTTCCCTAAAAATTTATAAATAATAACCTTATCAAAATTTTCACATCAATTTTAGTAAAATTTGTTAAATCTTGATAACTTACAAATAACACTCAAATTTGAAAAATCCTACTTCACCCAAAACTACACAACTGTTTAGTTTCTATTAATAGGTTATTTTTCCTAAATCTATAGTAATCAATGTAAAATATCATCATCCAACAATGCAACAGTTAAATAAATAAACAAATCAATCATATTAAGATATCACAATAATCAAACAATCCTAAAATGATATAACACACATCGACAGATATATGTTTTTATCAATAAATACTTATTTTATATTTTTAAATATAAATGCTTATGACCATCGAATCCTACCGACGCGCCTTTCCAACCCGCTCCAAAATACAATAGGCCGTATCTTTGGAGTTTTACCGCAAATCCAACAGAATAAGCCACAAGTGATACACAGGTTGTATGCAAGAGTTATGGTGATTAGAAGTTTGAAGGTTTAATTTGTAATTAATAAAACAAGAGGGACACATTAACGAAATTACCCTTCTTATCCATTAACATTCATTATCGATGCCTAACCTTTGGCTAAGCTTTTCCCTGCTATCGCACAACTAGAGATGACTGCAACCCTTCATCGCCCTTCCATTATATGCGCCACTGACCTAGCATGCTGTGACCCTTCCTCAAGCATCACCCTCCTCGCTTGAACGCTACTACCACTTGGTCTAAAATCCTAATTTAGTTACTACTTCCGCCTTATTGAGAAATAGCCTATTCGCCACTTCCATTAGCTTCCCCACACCACAAAACACCTTCCCTTGGTCGTCGCTGACCTTAGCTTCGCCGCCTTCGTTTGGTCAAACCCGACCCGATAAGCGTTTGATTGAGTTTTCTAGCCAACTTAAGCATTGTCCCAACAAACAACCACCTCCAGTTCACTCCACTCATCGAGATCTTCATTTTGATATGAATTTATGGTTTCGAGTTGATTAGAAAATCTCCTTATTTTGTAATTAGTATAGATAACCTCCATTAGTCCAGGGAGACTCATATATGAAGAGGAGATTAGAAAATAAAGAAGAGTAGAGTAGACGGTGCCTAGGGTTTCCACATAGCACTCTATTTATAGACAAAGGGTGAGTGTTGGGCCAAAATAGTCATAAAGGCATGAAACACCCATCTTTGAATGCCAATAAACATATACCATGATATATATATATATCAAAATAGAAGTTTTCTATATTTATGCATGCAATGGAAATATCAAAATTTCCAAAATGAAAATTCTGGTGGATAACAATATCTTTTCTTTCAAATCTTCTCCAACAACATGATCTCTAAAAAGACAATTCTTAAGGCAATGCGAGCAAACCTTCTCCAACTTTTCAATCCCCACTTTCAAGGAATTGATAACTTTGCTTTTTGTTGTTAGTAAACTCGCCTCATCTTCTTCATGGGTAGTAGCTCTGTTTTTCTTTTGCTTATGTAACCTAGGGTTGACGATGAGCTTTATGACTTTTAAAGAATTATTCACATGAGTCTTCCCACCTTGGATTAACTTTCTAATTTTAGATCTAGATGCATTAGTGCCCATCAGCTAACCTTTCATATTGTATAGATGAGGATCAACAATGATAAGCTATGGATTTTGCCTCAAATGGACTAGCCCTAGGATTAAGCTTCTACTGTGAAATTTTCTATCCCCTCCATCCTCTTGTTTAATTTATTTGTCATGTTTTAAAGAGCTTCAAGGATAGGGACTAAGCTCATTAGTTCTATTGGAGATCTCTTTAATGTTTTGGGATTAGTCTCCCCTTATGTACTTTATTTTGCTTTTAGATGGGACAATTTGGAATTTGGTGGAGGTGGAGAAGATACAGTAGGTATAACATCATCCATCTAAGAAATTTATGGAATTAATAAAATGCAACTTGGAAAACTACTGGGGAGGTTGTCCTTCCTTTTAGTGCAAAATGTTAGTAAGATTTTTTTTGTATTACCACACAACTTATAGTATGTGTAATGCTAATTGCTTTTATATGTAGGAACAGGCAATCTAACTATTAATTAAAATGCATAAAAGACTAATTAAATTGGGAGATGATGAAATGAAATGCAATAGAAAGAAAATCACATGTTTATTTTATATGGTTTAGTTATTATAGACTGCTAAATCCATAGAACGTTTATCAATTCCTTTATTTACGATTACAAGTATAGATTTCAAAAGTAAAAGACTTTCAATTTTGACATTGCTCATACACTTTTTAGGGTTTTAATTTATTCTTCTGTTCCCCACTCTTTTACGCTACAGTACATTATCTATTTATAAAAAGTGGAAAACATGTGGGTTAATGATATAATTCTCTAAATTTTGCATTTGCCATCAGATTTTTCCTTGTGTCCTCCATCCAAATCGTTCTTGGATGCATAATGTGGATAATTAAAAATAAAAGCATTATGATACAATTTTAGGTAGAATTAAATTTCGATGATGGCAATATATTCAAATTTTGAATTAATTTTCTTAGGATTAATGTGATTCCACTGGATAAGGGATACATGTTCTCATGCTTATAACCCGTGTGATTGTGTAACTAGGTATTTTATATTTTAGCATTGTACATGCTCGTAGATCATTCCCTAGTAAATGGCAGAGTTAAGGGTCTTGCCTAAGGGCAATTATGTAATATGATTATATGATTTAACTTTTATAGAGGATCTTGTTCAAAATAAAGTTTGGTTCTTGTTTTAGTATTCTATTATATGCAATATATTGGATATAAGTAATGCTTTATATACAATTAAATATATATAAGTAGAAATTCCTTAGGATAAGTACATTATCTACTGTGATTGCAAATGTGCTCACAACCATGAGTTTAGAATTGACTTATTTCTTGAATGTTAGTGTACATAATACTCTCCATACGATAGATGATGGATTAGTCATAATCGCTAGGGACACCAAGGGGTTACGTACTTATGGATTTTTGGAATAATTAATGATGGCTCAATGCTAGTCTTCTATAGGTTAATAAAACATTGCAAAAATAGAAGATCTCATGTAACGACATGTATTAATCTTTAGACTTGAGAGTATTATGGATCTTAAGTAACTAGGCTATACTTTGATTTTGGTTAATCAGATGACATAGCGATCATGTTGTGATTGTAGTTGGGTATATATTAAACTACTTGAAGTGAAACACTACTCAGAAGAGGATTCGTCTTCTTCGTTGTAGAAGGTTAGTATCACCATAGTTTATAGTTAACTTAAAGTAAAAAATTTGACCAAAGCAAATCTATTAATCGATAAATGTTATCGGATTGAACCAAGGACTTTAAAGTGGTCTGTGTGATTAAATATAAACATTGTTAGAGTTTTTCGCCATTGACTAAATTGTAGATATCTTAGGATACAGTGTTGAAAAAAAGAAAACATGCACAAAATATCATTACAAGATGCATCTTAATAAAGATTTTAAATTTGATTACACATAAGCAATCTATAAGTGACCGAACTTGTGTATGATACTATACTTTAGCAAAGTTCGTACAAGCTTTTATATTTAAATTGTTTAAATAATGATTGAGGATCGAGTTTGCACCATGGAGTCAACACAACTGTGTTGTTAGTTAATTTTTAGGTTTAATCAATTTAATTTTTTATATAAATGTTATACATTAATAGTAAAACTAATACAAATGTTATATTGAATTTTTATGGATTTTATTATTCATTTAGGGCCTTGAAATTAATTAAAATAATATATAATTGTTATATATTAATTTGTAAATATATAGGCTAAAATAAACTTTGAATTAATTAATATATGATATTAGTTAAGTCCAAAATTGTGGGATTAATTTCTATAATAAGGGTCGACCATACATGGAGGAGAAGGGATCATCTGTTGATTGCCATGTGTGCTTTAATTGATATTTAGTTAATTTTTTTATCAAAAATCAATTGAATGGAGAGAAAGAGGGAAGCACACATTTATTCCCTTGCCCATAAGAGGCTATAAATACATCTCATTCTCCAATCACAATTTAAACCCTAACATCCATTGTTACAAATTGGTGAAACCTAGAAGATAACTTTACGATCTGTAGTCAAGAGCAAAGAACTAGGAATTCGAAGTGGAAATTGCTAACAAATAAGATGTTATCAACCTATATAATGAAAACAAGGTTTCATATTATAAAATAATTTATATATGCGTGCATGTGTATATATACATGTTTGTCATATTTTTTATTTCCGCCATAAAAAGATATTTCTGAAAATTAAAATTAACATATACAAACACGCACGCACGCACACATATATTAATATATATGAATTAAAAACTATATATACATATATATCTCTCAAATTAAAAAAAACATTTTTCACATGGCCTAAGATTTCTAATATTAATATGTGTGTATATGTATGTATGCATGTATACATGTATATTACAAAAATAAACTACATATTTATGGATAAGGCTCGGCCATGGTTTATTATATTTATAAAAAATGTTATTTTAAAGTTATATACATATGTATATATAATCACAGTTTAAATATATAAAAAAGGAAATGTCCTGCTAATGTTTATAAGGCTAAATTAACAAATAAATAGTAAGTTTTACGATGTTATAAATTAACAAATAAAATAAAAGGAGTTTTTATTAGATTTAAATTCAAATGAAAAGGAAAGGATTTTTTATTTGATTTAAATTTTAAATTATAAAATATATATGCTAATATGGATAAGTTTGGATATAGTATTAATTTTAAATACACACACACATTATAACAAATCAAATATTTTATACTATATATAAACTTATAAATATTTATAACCAAAACTGAAATATGTATATTTTATTTATGTGGTCAAAATAAATAAATAATATATCATTAAGCTTATATTATTTTATGTGTGTATGCAATATATATGATATTGTATTAGTTGTAAACATTATATACACTCTATGATCATAAATCCCATTGAACACAAACATCCATCTATTGTTCATTTAATATATCTATTAATTCATTTAATTACATGTTGAGATTTATATTATGAATAAGAGTCTCTAAATTAAATGTAAAATCAATTGAACCTAAATTAAATAATAATTAAACTTATATATATTAGGTAAATAAGAAATTAACCAAATTATAGCATAATTAAATAAATATAACAAGCTTTCTTACTAATATTTACTAAATATGATTTATTGTAAAGAAACTATTCATGTAAATACAAAATAAGATCTTGTACAAATTAATAAAAGTTTTTTTAAATTTCTTTCTTTTACCCTATTTCCAATGCATCCGATCCAACTATAGTATTAGAGCAAGTAGATGATGGGGGATTCTTGCAGTGTGATCTGTGATGAAGCATTGGCTCTTACCCCTATATCTCCTTGGTCAAGGAGTTGAGAGTTGCATGTGAGTCGAGAGGTTACATGTAAAAGTTATGTCTGATGGATCTTGTTGGGTCATCCTAAAGGAGTTTAGGGCTAACTAATAATGATCCAAGAGCTGATATAATAGTCTGGATTAACTTCACATGAATAGTTTACCAAAACATAGCTCATTCACTTGGAAAATCTTGTTAGATGGGTGTCTAATAAAAATGTGTTTAAGTAAGAAGAAGATTATTCTAATTAAGGAACATTCTTATGAACGGAAAACCTGTCGACCTTCTAGCCTTTCCTAGCTCGTCGAAGTGGTCCATTTTCAAGGGTATGCCCTAGTAGAAGGCTTAAAAGTGTTTCATGTCTTAGGTTAATTCAAATAAGCACATTTAATTAATAATTTTTTAAATAATTTTAAATTGATATAAATTTAAATTTATAAAGGTTATATTTAAATTAATTTAAAATATTTCTAAATTATAATTAAAACTTACAAGGGTTTCTAATATAATTTAAAATTGCTTTATACTTGTATTCATAAAGGTTATAAATAAATTTAAAATTATTTTAAACATATGTAACGACTCAGAACTTCAGACACTTCTATTTAAATGTAACGACCCGGACTTTTAGCCACCGGATATTGGGATAATTAACTGATTTTTAATTATTGAAATATTAATATTTATTTATCGAATAAATAAATTTTCTAATATTTAAAATTAGAAGCTATAAATTGACTTAAACTATATAAAAAATTTGGGATATAAATTTGTGAATAAGGGAAATTTATCAATATAGGTATATGTATTTAAACTTCACCATTTCAAACTCGGGATAGAATAATCCCGTTTTAAAAATGATATATATATATATATATATATATATATATATATGTGTGTGTGTGTGTGTGTGTGTGTGTAGAAATGTAGGCAAGCATACATCTGCAAATATAGATAAATATGTAAATAAGGAATAATGTAGAAATATATATATATATGTATGTAAATATGATGACAAATAGAAGCAAGTGTGTGTACATATATATTAAATAGTGGAAATGTAGATATATATGTGTATGTAGTGACAACAATGTATATGAATTGATAATGTGTTATAAAGGTAATATATATATGGATGTAAGATAGGAAGTAAAATAAACATGTACATTGTATGGATGTACATATCTATAAGTATGTATTTTTGACAAAATATATGTTAGTAGTTAGTCAAATGCATGTTCATATGGTCAAAGTGATTTACATATAAATATATGTATATGAATGCATACACACACACACACATAGAGGGAACATCATCATGACAAGAATTAAATTCAAGCATACAAAATTTCAACTCAAGCCATAATACATCAAATCTTTTTATGAAATCAAATCAAAGATCTCATCAGCTCAAAAATCAAATCACTCAAAAGAAAATAGAGAAAAATATATATATAATTTTTTTATAAAAGAAAGCCTGCATATGTACAGACCTCTACCTTGCTCTGTACACTTCATTCCCATATATATGTGTGTGTGTGTGTGTGTGTGCGGCCGAGCATATGTTGTTCAAGTTCATAGAAAATTATATATATATATATATATATATATAACAAAGAGCTACCATTAAAGCAACGAAAGGAATCAAGATAGAAGAGCAAAAAGAAGGCAGCAGTCCATCATTCCTTAGAAACTGTGAGTAAACAACTTCATACCGCTTCTTGTTTGAAATACTTACTTACATAGAGGTTGTTTGGATGAATCTTTGAGCTAGGATAATTGTATATGTATCTGGCATATATGTATATAAAGGAATATGGGCTTAAACATGAATGGATTCTACCTGTACACTGAAGAATATTGTTCCTCTTCCAGGAGTTGCTCTGTTCCATGTTATTTTGTTCAAAACAGTTTTTAACAACTAACTTCAAAATTCAAAAGCTCTACAAATAATTAGTTTTAACCTATGACTTCAAAACAAAAGTGATTGGTTTTAGAATGTAGATCACTTTAAAATTGGTTTCATTAAGTTTCGCATAGTACAGAGGTATAAAAATTGTATGTACAGTAAGTAACATAAGTTGGGTAAAAATTCGAATATCATGATTGTATAATTGGATTATATGACCTTGTTCGTTGTTTAAAATCACGAATTTTAAGCTTTGTTTGGCGATTTTTAGTATTGTATAGAGGGATGGATATCAAGTTGAACGGAACTGGGACAAAAGTCAAATTTCGACGTCGTGGCAAATTTCATGGTGGTAGGTTTGGCATGGAGGGGCTTCGGTCAATGACGCATCGAAAAAAATAGTGGAATGATTTTAAATGGCTTTGGTGAGCAGAACGAGGCGATAGTAGGGTTTAGATGTTTTTGGACGAGGCCTCGGTTGTTTGGAAATGGCGGCAATGGTAGATGGTGATAGGGATGCGCACGGAGAGGGACTGGAAGAGGTGGTCGTGGTGAAGGCTTTGGCAAATTTTGGTGGGGTACGATCGGTTGTGGTGGTGTGGGGAGGTAATAGAGGTAGATCGGTTTTTTGTTCGTGTTGGGGCAGCAATTCGAAAATGGAGTGTATGTCTTTGGCGGCGTTCCAGGGGGTGGAACGTGGCGAGGTGTTTGAGCTCGACTCGCGAGGACGGTCGGCGATGGGTTTGGGGGGGTCGGTGTCGTATGCAGGTGAACGTGCACGGGTGTGCATGCGAGAAAGAAAAGAAGGAAGGGAAGGAAACTGGAAGTAGAAAAGAAGAAGGAAGAAATAGAAGTGGAAGAAGAAAGAGAATGGGCCGGGGAAGAAAATAGGTAGGCCACAAGGGAAATCAAGGAAAAGAAAAATAAGAAAGAAAAAGGAAATAGAAAAGAAAAGAGAAAAGAAAAAAAAGAAAAAAAAGAAAAAAAGGAGAAAGAAAAATGGAGTTATATACTTTAAATTATTAAAAACCCAAACTCGATTTACATTATAAATTCTATCAACATGAAAACCTTAGCCTTGTAGATCCTACCTCCTAAAGTTTATGTTTAATTTATTTTATGAAAAGTAAGATTTAATTATCTATAAGAATTAAAGAAAGTAATTAATTAAATTCTAAATTAATTATATTAAATTGTTTAAAATTTTCTTTAATTTATAATTTTTTGGGTTAATAATATAAATGGTTTTAGTAATTGAAGTTAATAAAATTCTAAGTTGCAAATTGTTTAGTCTTAACAATTAATCGTTAAATTAGTAACAACCAAGGTTTGGGCTTATTTTTATTTGATGGTTATTCAAAATTATTCTTGTCTGTGCCATCAAGTGGTCAGACGGGTCAAAATAGTTAGAACAAAATGATGTTAGGTTTTTTTAAATAAAAATCTGTAATAAATTCCCATATTTAAATATTGTCACCTTAAATAATAAATTATTTATTTTTAAACAAATTACCCTTTTAAAATTTATCGACTTGTTTTCGAAGAGGCCGGAATCAGATATTTGTGTTATCCGGAACCACTTCGACTTAAAAACCACTATGAACCTTTACGGTTTTGATTTTGGATCCTAATAGGCTAGAATTTAATTAATTTAATATATTCGGTTATTTTAAATAAGTAACCGCACTTAGAAAATGTTAGAAATATCGATGGATTTCTGAAAAGTGTTTCGGTTAAAAATAGATGATAACTCGTCATGTTTGTACGAGTTACCTTGGCTTCAAAGATGTTTTATAACTCTAGTATTTCAATTTTAGTGGGTCTACTCATGCTGGTTTCCAGCCTAACTCGGGTGTTACTTTATTGTAATGCTCGGGTCAGACCGAGTATTATAGTTTTCAGGTTAGAACGTTTTGGAGCTCAAGAGACCTATATATTCCGTATTTAAGGACAAATTATTATAACTGTCCAGATTTATTTGTTGATGATTGTACTCTGATAACTTGAATGTATATTAGCAGTTACAACTTTACTTGTATAAAATGCTGTTATTGTATATTATATTTTGTTCCACTGCGATTGTGAGATTCTGTGTTGTTATTTCTGTTTCTTATTCTATCTCTTTTTCTTAAACTCTAACAACTTGGTATTTCCAGCACTCGTTTCTCAACACTCTATAAAGTGAACGTATTAGTGTCGATTTTCGGGGGTCGAAAATCGCCCAGCTGTTACACGTGGTATCAGAGCTGAAGGTTAAGCGAGAACCTTGGCTCTGGTGGGGATACTCATTAGAGATAGGGTCAGTAGTACCCTAGAATGAGTTGAGTGTAGTATATATGAGGGCGTACTTGTTATTTTCATATATAAAAACGGTTTTAAAAATAATTTTTATAAGATTATATTTTGATATAAAAAGAAATAATTTTTGTAGATTATGATAGTATATTAAGGTGATTGATTGTTGCTATTGAAATTAAATAAGATTATAAGACTTAAGTGGTAATATATATAACCAAATAGAAATTTGGGTAAGAATAAATTATGCAAATGAGTTAAGCTAAAAATAAACTCAAAACAGAATTTTAAATCTCGGAGATTTCGGGAATGTTTTTCAAATTGTTTTGGAAACGAAATAAGTTTACCCTGATTGTAATTTCCCAGAAAATTATGATGGAATATGGTATTATAATATTAATTATTACTATAAATTGTTACAGTGTCTGAATAAAGGATGTTTATTACAGAATAAACAATGATAAAACATTATGAAATGTTTATGGAAGTGAAATTATATAAGCTGAATTTATAAATGTGACTTATAAATGAAAATGGATCTAAATTGGGAAGTTTTGAAACTAAGTCCTGGAAATTTTAAAAAGATTGTTTCAAAGTGTTGAAGGAAATAATAAATAATATTATCTAGAATATTTTTGAATATAGAAATCTTTGTTTTAAAACAAGAGTGGTTTGAAGATGAATTTGTTTTGGATTAAAAACCAAGAATGGTTTAAAATTTAAAGTGTGACTTGATATGTGAATGAGATATATGTATATATATGTGGATATATATGTATGATTTCAAAGTTAATTTGAAATAAATAACTGGGTGTTTGAATTCTGAAATCCCTCTTTGGAAAACGAGAAGTATAACCCAAAGAAAAATAAGTTTTTGAACTTATAAGTGGGAAGTGATATTAACAAGAATTGGATTTGGAATGTAAAATTTAAATTGAGTAAGGTTAAATGGATTGAATGAATTGGAAATTTACTCAGGGCAAGTTAATTAAGTTTTGAGCTTATAATCTGAAATTTGAAATTTCAAGGTGAAATTAAGATTTAACTTATGGAATTTAATTGAATTAAATTGTAAAAGAAAAGGTATGGATTTGATGGGAGTTTCAAAGGGGAGAATGTATGTGTATACAAAACGATTTTTGAATTAAAACGGGTTTCGAATTCTGGAAATCTGTGATGTATGCTATTGACGGATGTTTTGGATAATTTGGATGTTTATTTACTTTGATATATCCTGCTATCATCCTGTTTGTTATTTATAGTATATATAAAACTATAGATTGGATTATTTTGAATAAATTAAGAAGTGGATTGAAATGATATATATCCAACCCTGGAATTGAATGGAAATAAAATTGAACTTATGAAAATGGAGTCATTTTGTACTTAAGTTTGAAATGTTAAAAAAATAAACTTGTCAACCGAAATTGTTTAAAAAAATCAGATTTAAAAGTTGAAGTTATAATTGGGAAAGAAATTGAATTCCGAAAATTAGTTTGTTCTAAAAGGTTTGGACTCTCAATCGAACCTTGAAATAAGTTTAAGTAGAAGTAATTTAAATAAATATTTGAAATTTGGGCTCATAATTGAATTATTTTAAAGACTTGGGTTGTTAAATTAAATATTGAGGGTTAATTTGATTTAAGTGATTAAATCGGTATTTTGAAACCGAACTCGAATTTATATAAACCGGTATGGTTTAAAATTTGAGAATGGAATTGAAATTAATTCAAAATTGGAATTGAACTAAATTAATTGGAATTGTAATCGAAGTTGAATTAGTTTGAATTCAAATTGGGAATTGATTTGAATTAAAATTGGAATCGAAGTTAATACAAATTGAAATCGAAATTGAATCAATTTAAATGGTAGTGGAAATTGAAAATTGATTTGAATTGGAGATTGGGAATTGAACCAGTTTGACTTTGAAACTATTTTCAAATAAACTATTTTAGTATAAACTGTCTAAAATCTATCTTCTTAAATATTCAAATTATTTTGATTTTCCAAGCTATTTACTATACAAACCATTCTTTTTAAAACTCAAACCATCTTATATTAGCTATTTAACTATTTTAAGACTATTCAAACTATTTTCTAAATTCAAACTGGTCAGAGTGGGAAATATTATATTTTGAACCATGGATTTCGATACTAATTGGGATAAATTGAAGTTATAACCCAAATGGAACTCGAAGAAAATTTTAATTTGGAACTGAAATCAAGATATTAAGGAAAAAATGATTTTGAAGTGAAATAGTATATTTTGAGAAAAATACGATGATTTTAAAAAGAAGATTGGATAGTACCATAATTGAAACTTACTTTGTAAAAAGTAAGAAATGTTACAAATAACTTTGTAAAGAGAACGAACTTGGAAGAAAAATTTTGATTTGGCATAAATAAAGTTATATATATTTGTTATATATATTCAAACTTCCCTTATTTATAACCAGAAAGAAATGATCTTTGAAAGATATTTAACATACTAAATGGAGTTTATACAAGTATGTAGTGGACTCAGAAATTATTGATCTGGAAATTTATTCGAGTTGAAAGAATGATTTTATATGTATATGAGAATAAAACTGGAAAGGTTTTGGAACCCATTGTTTTTTTAAACGGGCTTTTGATTTTGGAAAAAAAATCAATTTTGGAAATTTGGTAAACCAAATTTGAGAATTATTGATTTTGAAGATATCGATTTTGTATAATTGAAGTTTATATGTGATGCATATAAAGAGTATGATATGAAAGGTACTATATATGTATATAGTATGATATATTTTGAGAAAGGTATGGGAAAAAGGCACCTCGATGAGAGTTGAAACTTATAGTAGGAGATCCACTAGGTGGTTCTGCCTAGAACCCCAAGGGCGAGTTCAATGAAATTGGGATCCCAGAGGATATCCGGACAAAACTCGAGTTCCTGATGATCATTTGTTGGGTAGCGTAAGTCGGGTGGTGCTGATGCCTACAGTTACATTGGGTTTTGCCGTGATGGCAACGTAACCTTTGTTGTAACTACGATCTATCGCAGTTCCATAGCATAAGTCGAGTGGCAGTGATTGCCTACAATCTACGTTTGAATTCGCTGGGATAGCGACGTAACGTCGGTAGATTGCGATCTATGTGGTTTGGTTCCATAGCGTAATTCGTGTGGCAGCGAGTGCCTACAGTCTACACTGGGTTCCACTGGAACAGTGACACAACTTTGTGTGGTATGCGATATATGTGGTAAAGTTTCGTTTGGCAGCGTAATTTGAGTGGCGCTGATGCCTACAGTTACACGAGTTTTGCTGTGATGGCAACACAACCCTAGGTGTAGCTGCGATCTGTGCAGTTCCCATGGCGAAAGTTGAGAGGTGCGGATGCCTACAGTTTCTTATGGATTTCGCCGAGATGGCGACACAATCATCGTGCTAATTGTGACCCATGGTGGTGAAGGGGGGGTGATACTTTCCATAGCATTTTCGAAAAGAGGTTTTCAAGTATTTTCACTGAGGGTTGAAAACGGGTCTACTAAGTACTTATAGATTTTCAGTCCTACGCCTGATCAACGTATGACTAAATTTCTATGAGAACAAGGATGGACTTGTTTAGACATCGAGTTATAAAAAGTATTTTTAGCTTGGTAATACTACATAATTTAAATTGTAAAATAAAAGAGTAAGGAGATAAATGTTTAAAAATGGTTTAATTATTAATACACATCAAAATTCAAATTCTCGTTTCGTTTCTTTTCGAGGATGAAAAGTCCTAAGGGGGGAGGAATGTAATGACCCGGACTTTTAGCCACCGAATATTGGGATAATTGTTTCCTGGAGATTTGACCAGGCAACTAAGTACTCGGCATTAGCATAATGTCCGACATTTATGGGTCATTCGGCATCCATACCGTTCGGCTCAACTGGGTTGCTCGGCATCTCGTTACGCTCGGCATCCACGAAGCGCTCGGCATTAGCAAGCGCTCGGCATCCAAGAAGCGCTCGGCATCCAGGAGTGCTCGGCATCCAAGATCGTCTGGCGTCTATGGGATGCTCGGCATGCAAGAGCATTCGGCATTAAGAGACGTTCGATATTGTATATCGTTCGGCATCTGTGAAACTTCGGCACAAGAGGTTTGCTTAGCATTTGAGTTCGTCCGGCATCCAAAGACTATTCGGCATCCCGAGAATGTTCGGCAGCCAGAGGTGATTGGCATTCATCCAACCTCAGTCAACTTCAACCATTGCTCGGCATACACTCCCCACTTAGCACCTCACTTCGATCGGCATGAAGATAGTCGTTCGGCACAAATACTTCCTATGGCATTCAGAGTGTTCGACCTCACTTCGATTGGCATAAGGAGATCGTTCGGCATTAATTCCCTGTTCGGCATTTAGCCGTTCGGCATATTTGAGTCGGCACATAGAGTTACTCCATTTGGGTCGAGGTATTCAGCTACCAGGCCCACCAGGGAAGTCCAACCCATCTTTGTCTATAAATAGAGAGGCAGGGGCACAGTGAAAGGGACCTTTTTTCGAGAACATTGGGGAGACTCCGCCGCTTTAAAGACTCATCCTCTCTACTTAGCAATTGTATTCAAGTAGTTGGCAAACGGATTGTATCTGTAATCAATTATCAAGTGTAGCAATAAAGATTAATCTCAAAGTGGACGTAGGCAGTTACGCCGAACCACTATAAATCCGGTGTTCTCGTCTTTGCATTCAATTTAGCATATTGATCTTTGTTTAAATTTACTTTCATCATTTATCTCTCTACACAAATCTTTCTCAACGAGGTTAGTGACCAATTTTGGTGCTAACACTTTGGTGCTTTCACTGAGAACCGAATTCTCAGACCTCAAGGATCTGCTTTGAAGCTACTAGATTGAATAAATCCCCCAAAGAAGATCCGATTCATTCGTAGGACGTCCGTTGATTCTACTCAGAGTTCTTACCAATAACTCTACAATGGCAAGACCACGTACCAGATCAGCTTCTCATAATGCGGATGCCCACGAGACTGCTAGCGTACAACAAGCAGGACTTAGCAATCAGCAAGCGATTCCAGATGCAGGGACTACCGCCCAGGACCAAATGCCGGTTGTCACCAGAATAGAGTTCAACGACTTGATGAGAGAACTCAGGGAAAGCAGGAGACAACTCGGAGAGCAGATGCAAGCCAACGCCAACCTCATGGCACAACTCACTCAACAACAACACCAAAATGTTGGGGGCAATCCCACTCCTTATTCTTCATCCGACAGTTCAACTTCGTCCGATGAACCTCCTAGGCGTAGATGCTGTAAGACTGAAGCTACGCATGCAGGTGCTGCTGTCCGAACAGTTGGAGACCGCGACCAAGCCGGAGTTGGAAATTTAGGAGCTGGAGTGCAGGTGGAGGCTAGAGGCCCAGACCATCAAGATGCCAACGGTGTCGAACCTCAAGATGCACATTTGGCAGATCGCCAGCAGAGGAGGCATCAGCTTGATCAATCACGTAGAACATACTCCAACCTTCCACCTTCCATACAAACACCAGACCTGACAGCCATGATCAGACAATTGATGAAAGAGAATCAAGGCTTATCGAACGACGATTGGGGAGTGTCAATAAGTCATACTCCATTCACAGACATTGTTCTACAGGCAGCATACCCCAGAAAGTTTAGTATGCCAACTATCCCGGCTTATGAAGGAAAGACTAATCCCAGATAGCATGTCATGAGGTACGAATGGATGATGGATTCAGCTAGAGCAAATTATGCAACCAAGTGCAGATGCTTTCTGATAACCCTATCTGGGATCGCTACCATGTGGTTCACCTGACTTCCTCCGCGGTCCGTATTCGGTTTCGAGGAGTTGGCGAAGAAGTTTATAGAACAGTTCAGGATACACACTACTCGTCCAAAGGACATGATGTCTCTATCAAGTGTAATCCAAGCTCCTGGGGAGTCATCGAAGGAGTATTTACAGAGATTCCATGTTGCGGCGATTGAAGTCAGCAATCCCAATGATCATGCAATTCTTATGGCTATGATGCGAGGTGTGGATCTGGATTCAGAGTTTGGAGACTAGCTGGCAAGAAAACCTCCAACTACGCTAGAGCGTTTTTACTCAAAGGCACACCAGTTTATAAGAAGAGAGGAAGCCAGGTGGGTAAGGCGAGATAAGGCACTGGGGCCTGTCCAGGAGTCCGTGAAAAGCAACATTGCTGTGAAGCAGTCCGGGGACAACTCGGGAAAAGTTCAAGTCAATGTCCAGAACAAGCCCGGGTAACCTAAGGAATCCGGAGGAAGAAATCAAGGGAAGAAGAGAGAAGCGAGGAAGTGGAAGCCGAGAATTCCAACCTACAACAAGTATACCCCACTGAATGCGTCTCTTGAGAACATTTACCTATTAACCTGCAATACCTTTCAGTACAGAAAGCCACGTCCAAAGGAGTCAACCGAAGAACAAAAGCGGACTGGGAAATACTGCCGCTTCCATGAGACTTATGGGCACAATATGGAAGAGTGCAGACACCTACACGACGCTATAGAGAAGTTGATAAGGCAGAAAAAGTTACAGGAGTTTGTGAAGAATCCATAGGAAGGAGGACAGGGAACATCCAACCCAGGTCGTGCACCAACTCCGCGTCATCCCGAGGAGCCTGCCCGGACTGTGGGCAGACTGGTCATAAACACGATCATCGGCGGGCCTCACCCTGCGATTAAGAACTGGCAAGAGATGGAGCGGTATGCTAGTTCCCTGAAGCACACAGATTTCGAGTGTTGTTCCAATGTAGAGGATGGGACCCCTGCTAAACAACTGCGTGTGATAACAGACGATATAGTATTCAGGAGCAGAGATGCTGACCAAGTAGAGGCTCCTACCATCGACCCGATGGTCATATCTACGACAATCGGGCCGACTTATGTGAAGAGAATTTTGATTGATTATGGAAGTTCTGTCAATATCATCTTCAAGAAGGCTTATGACCAGATGAAGATGGAAACAAAGGATTTGAAACCGTCGAAAGCTCGTATACATGGCTTTAATGGCGCAGTGACCGATGCAGTGGGGTATGTTGAGTTACCAGTTGAACTGGGACAAGGCGAGCGTAGGAGGGTGCAAATCCTACCATCGTAGTTTTGGATGTTGATTCTCCATACAATGTGTTTTTGGGCCGACCGGCCCTAGCTGAGTTCAAGGCGGCATTAGCCCCGTGGTGTTTGACTTTAAAATTTCCAACCGATAAAGGAGTAGGTGTTGTTCAGGGCAACCAGGCGACCGGTCGTGCATGTTATGTGGCTTAGCTCCGACAGGCCCAGCGGAGAGAGAAAGGAAAGGTTGTGGACAATTCCATCCGCATCAAGAATACTGACAATTGACAAGTAATGCCCGAGCCCTGGCTCGGGCATAATTCTCGGATCTACAGAGACATAGATCCGAGAGACGACGATGAGGAACCCAGGAAAGTAAAAGCAGCACCAGTTGAACTGACAACTGACATTTTAGTCAGTCGAGACGATCCATCGCGAGTACTAAAGATCGGATCACAACTCAGCCCCGCAATGACTGAAGACCTTAGTGATTTCCTCCGAGCGAATCTTGATGTTTTCGGTTGGACACATTCTGATATGTGTGGGATTTCTCCCACTGTTACGAGTCATATGTTGAACGTAGACCTGAAGTACGTCCCAGTTAAACAAAAGAGGAGAGGAATGGACCCGGAGAGGTCTGCTGCTCTCAAAGAGGAGGTGGACAAACTCAAAGCCAATGGGTTCGTCCGCGACGCCCTCTACCCTGAATGGGTATCAAACCCCTTGTTGGTGAAAAAGGCGAATGGAAAATGGAGAACTTGCGTAGATTATTCCAATTTGAACAAAGCGTGCCCCAAGGACAGTTTCCCATTGCCCAGGATTGATCAGTTGGTCGACTCCACTGCAGGACACGAGTTGTTGTCATTCATGGATGCGTACTCGGGATACAATCAGATCCCAATGCATATTCCAGACCAGGAGCACACCAGTTTCGTCATAGACGTTGGGCTGTATTGCTATGTAGTAATGCCTTTCGGATTGAAAAACGCAGCAGCAACCTATCAGCGTTTGGTGAATCGAATGTTCAAAGACCAGATTGGTAGAACGATGGAAGTCTATGTGGATGACATGCTCGTGAAGTCACAACAGTCAAACGACCACATTCGAGACTTAGCAGAGATGTTCGGTATACTCAGATATTATAGGATGAAGATCAACCCTCTAAAGTGTTCCTTCGACGTTGCGTCGGGGAAGTTTTTGGGATTCATTGTTAATGCTAGGGGAATTAAAGCTAACCCAGAAAAGATTCAAGCTATTCGAGATGTGCAAGTGCCTAGAACTATAAAACAGGTGCAAAGCTTGAATGGGAAAGTGGCTGCGCTGAGTCGATTTATATCCAGAGCCACGGACAAGTGCATTCTTTTCTTCGATATAATAAAGAAAGGGAAGAGGAATTTTGAATGGACATCTAACTATGAGGAAGCATTCCGAGATCTGGTGAGGCATCTGGAGAGTCCTCCAGTGCTGTCGAAGCCAGTGGACCACGAGATGTTGTATGTATACTTGGCCGTATCCCTGCATGCTATAAGTGCGGCTTTGGTCCGCGAAGAGGACCGAGTCCAAAATCCGGTGTATTACGTTAGTAAACGTTTAACGGGGGCAGAAAGAAATTACCCCAAAATCGAGAAATTGGCCTATTGCTTAGTGATTGCATCACGTAAGCTACGTCCATACTTTCAAGCACACTCGGTCAGTGTCTATACCGATCAGCCCTTACGGCAGGTACTCCAACGACCAGAAACATCTGGAAGGATGTTAAAATGGAATATTGAGTTTAGTCAGTTTGATATTACCTACCTGCCAAGAAGAGCCATACAAGGGCAAGCACTAGCAGATTTCATCGCTGAGTTTACTGTACCCGACGAACCAGATAGTCGCAGTGTCATTCCCCCCATTCGATGGAAATTGTACACCGATGGGGCATCAAACGACCGTTTCTCCAGAGCTGGTGTAGTTCTCGTAACTCCAGAAAATTGATCGATTTGTTACGCTTTGAAGCTCAATTTCCCGGCTACGAATAATGAAGCAGAATATGAAGCATTGATTGTTGGTTTAAAGCTTATTGGAGAACTCGGGGTAAGGTCAGTTGAAATATTTTGTGACTCACGGTTGGTGGTCTACCAAGTGCGGGGAGATTACCAAGTAAGGGGACAGAAGCTTGCTCCGTACCTTGCTCTGGCTCAGTAACTATTGGCGAACTTTGAACATTATGACATTTCGCATGTCCCACGTGAACAGAATAAGGAAGCCGACTCGTTGGCTAAATTCGCAAGCATTGGCGATGCACAACAAATGGGATTGGTTCCTGTTGAAACCTTACATGCTCCAAGCATAGATGCGATGAAAGTTGATTTTGTATGGGAAACGCAAATCGAGAGGGAGTCATGGATAACTCCATTCAAACTATACCTGATGACCGAGACTTTACCAGAAAAAAAGGAGCGAAAGACGACAGGTCATTCGAAAAGCCGCACGATATGTGATGTATGATGGAATAATATATCGGAAGGGGTTCTCGGTCCCCTTATTACGATGCATTGCCCATGATGATACAAAGCAGGTCTTGGAGGAGGTTCATGAAGAAGAATGTGGCGACCATACTGGGGGGCAAACACTAGCAAAAAAGATCCTCCGTTACGGATACTATTGGCCAACTGTGAATCGGGATGCTGCAGACTATACAAGAAAATGTGACGAGTGTCAAAGATATGCGAAAATCCCGAGAGTTCCTCCAACGGAACTCACACAAATGGTTAGTCCCTGGCCGTTTGCAATCTGGGGAATCGACATAATCGATTCTTTGCCTATATCCAAAGGTGGTGCAAAATACGCGATAGTTGCAGTCGACTACTTCACGAAGTGGGTCGAGGCAGATCCTTTAGCCACAATCACCTCCAAGAAGGTCATTAATTTCGTTGTACGAAACATTATATGCCTCTTTGGCCTCCCGCGAACCATCATTACAGACAACAGAACTCGGTTTGAAAGTAAAGAGTTCAAAATTTTCTGTTCGAAGTACGGCATTGAGAAAAAGTTCGCCGCCGTTGCTCACCCGAAGGCTAATGGATAAGTTGAAGCCGTGAACAAAATAATCAAGTCCATATTGAAGAAGCGTTTGGAAAAGGCTGGAGGCAAGTGGGTAGATGAACTCCCAACAGCACTATGGGCTTATAGAACTACTCACAAGTCCGCGACTGGCCACACTCCATTCGCATTGGCATACGACTCAGAAGCTGTTATACCCGTGGAGCTTGCAGTTCCATCACATCGAGTGACACATTATGATCCTAAGACGAACCAGGATCTCTTGTTGGAATCACTGGACTGCGTTGATGAAAAACATGAAGAAGCTGAATTAAGGGCGGCAGCATATAGGCAACGAGTCAAGCGATATTACGACGAGAAAGTCCACCCAAGAATCCTTGACGTGGGTGATCTCATTTTGAAACGAGTTTTCCCGGTACCATCACGTATGAATCCCAACTGGGAAGGTCCATATGTCATTGAACGGAAGCTTGGAGAGGGAACTTTCAAGCTAGCGACCGTTGATGGCGTGATGCTCCCCCGAGCGTGGAACAATGAACATTTGCGATGTTATCACACTTAGCTTGTTTCTTTCATGTTTTAGGTGCAGTTATTTCCTGTATGCTTTTGTTCCGTTGTCTCTTAGTTTCTTTTCAGCATGTAATCAGACGATTTAGTTTGTTTCATTAATAAAGGCTTGAAGCCGTATTTTCCATGAATTACTAATGTTTCTATACCTTATAGTTGGGTGATAAACAACTGGAGTTACATTATTCTGTACGACGTACGAACTCGCATAAACGACTTCAATCTCCGAGTCCCCTGAGTGCGGACCGGAGTACTCTAAGTCCCCGGAGCGCGGACTAGAGTATAAACGACTTCAATCTTCGAGTCCCCTGAGTGCGGACCGAAGTACTCTAAGTCCCCGTAGCGCGGACTAGAGTATAAACGATTTCAATCTCCGAGTCCCCTAAGTGCGGGCCGGAGTACTCTAAGTCCCCGGAGCGTGGACTAGAGTATAAACGACTTCAGTCTCCGAGTCCCCTGAGTGCGGGCCGGAGTACTCTAAGTCTCCGGAGCGCGGACTAGAGTATAAACGACTTCAATCTTCGAGTCCCCTGAGTGCAGACCGGAGTACTCTAAGTCCCCACAGCACGGACTAGAGTATAAACGACTTCAATCTCCGAGTCCCCTGAGTGCAGGCCAGAGTACTCTAAGTCCCCGGAGCGCGGACTAGAGTATAAACGACTTCAATCTCCGAGTCCCCTGAGTGCGGACCGGAGTACTCCAAGTCCCCGGAGCGCGGACTAGAGTAATAAACGACTTCAATCTCCGAGTCCACTGAGTGCGGACCGAAGTACTCTAAGTCCCCAGAGCGCGGACTAGAGTATAAATGAATTGAACCGCCGAGTCCCCTGAATGCAGACCGAATTACTCTAAGTCCCCGGAGCGTGAATTAGAAAATATTCTAAGTACCAAAAATGTGAAACAAGAGATGTACAATTCCCAAGAATGTCCGAACAATGTAAGAATGGATTGCGAATTTATGCAACTCACAAGAACTTAAGTTTCAACCATAGTTATACAGAAAGCAAAAAAGCAAAAATCGCTCAAATGACAAAGAAACTAGACTTTATTCAATAATCCAAAATAGGGTTATACAACCACTCCTTCAAACTTGGAGTCAAAAATCTATCTACATAAACTACGAACAAGAAAAAGCAAAAGTAGTTACAGGACTTAAGCAAAATCTCGTTGAACAAGCATAGTGGCTATTTCTTCGGCTTCTTCTTCTTGTCTTCCTTTGTTTTCTCAGATGACTCCTCTCCCTCACGCTTCTTCTTGGACTTTTTGCTTGCCAAAGAAGCGGAGTCAGGAGTGGGAGAAGGAACATCCAGAGGTTTGGATTTGTCGGGAAGAATGACTTTCAGAGGCCTATTAAGCGGGTCGGAAAGTTCTAATATTTGAGGTTCGACCTTGATCTCGACCTTCTTCTTCTTCTCTTCTATGAGTCGCTCTTTCATGCTCATCTTTGAAGTATGTTCTGAGGCGCCAGTGATCTCGATTTCATCACTCCCTTCAATGGGAGATGAAATGACAAACTTATCATCATCTAGCGCCCCGATCACTTGAGCGTCAGGGCCGGGAGTTACTCCCGCATGAGCGACATCGCCTGTTTTCCCTGCCTCCTCCTTGGCGTCGTCGCTCCTCGGAGTTGGTTCAGGATCAGAGCGGCCTGCATAAAAACATAAAGAACGAACATTAGGACCAATAACCGCTAACAGAAAGTGACAGATCTTTGAACTTCTAAAAGAAGAGTTTATACCGGTTTTTGGCTGGCTATCAGCTGCGCGCGGAGTTTCACCCTCTAGAATAGGGGATAGCACATGAACGCCGAGGCCGGGATCTTTCGGATCATAGCCAACATGCTGCTCAAATGGGTCAAGTACTGGCCGACTGGTCGGTTGAGTGAAAGGAGGAGCTGCAGCCTCAGCTCCAGATGGACTGGCTCTGTCGTCTTTCTCTTTTGATAGGGGAGAGCTTTTACCATTGAGAGCCATAGCTGTTGACAAGTCTGATGGCTTGTTCCCCCTGAGAAATTCTTTCACTAGAGCCTCCTTGTCGACTTCCTCAGTGCCCGACTCGATCTTTCTGATCTTTATTAAAGTCTCCCAGGCCTCAGCTAGAGATTCAAGATAGCCCTCGCCCAAGAAAGTCAGGTCCCGGTGCATGACGACGCGGGTGCTGTATTCGGTGATCAATGGGTCGAACATACACTTGACCTCTTCTCTACCGGCCTCTGTGGCTGTTTCAAGGCGGGAGTCGATCTCCTCGGAAGCCAGTCTCTTGCCCTCCTCACGGGCTTCGCTCTTCATCGTCTCAACCTTGGAAAGCTCATCATTGAGCTTTGCTTTTAGGAGACGTGTATCAATAATCTTGTTACAGTACCGTTGCGACTCTTCTTGAGCCGCTATTTTTTCTTCCCTCTCCTTAGAGAGTAGCTCCTTCAGCTCTTTGACCTATAGGGCGAGTGTATCCTTTTCTTTTTGAATGGAGTCTTTTTCTAGAGCTAGGGCTCCACTGCGTTGGACTGCGGCGTCAAGTTCTTTCTTATGGGCCATCTCAAGACGAGTGACGGCCTCCGCAGTCTCCTTAGCGCTTTGTTCTGCGGCTTCAAGTTTGGGCTTGCACAAAGCGAGCTCTTCGTCTTGGTTCTTGATAATGTCTTTATCAAAGATAGCTTCAAGCTTCAAGCGGTCGATTTCATGCTGACGCTCAACGGATACTTCTGAGACCTTTTCGACTAGATGAACAAACACGTCATGTTGAACATAGACGTCGTTGTTGCAGGCGATGGCACTCTGCTTGACGTGCCCTAGAATGTGGTGAATAGCTGGGAGGAACTTCAGGTCGTCAAAGCAGATCTTGGGAAATTTAGCTTTAAGATCGACCATCTTCTCTGCTATCGTTGGGTCAGCCGCAGGAGTAGGGGGAGGAGGCTTTGAAAGTTATGTTCTCTTCCGATGTTCCCGAGTTTGCCGTGTGCTCGATGAACTGGAATGTTGATCTCGGAAGACATCGGGTTGAGACCCCCTCTGCGAAAGTTTTTCTCTGTCTGGCTCGGTTTGAGGAGGGGGATCGCGAGAGTATGAAGACTGGGAATATGTTTTCTTTCGATAAGACGACTCACGGGGACGGTTGTCTCGATCTTCGTAATCATCTCTGTCCATGTGTCTACCGGAGCCTGAATCCCGTCCAGAATGGTGAAATATAGAAGAGCCGTGGAGGCGATTGAATTCGTGGGAGCGCCCCATGTCACCTGCGTAAAGTAAAAATAATAGCGAGTTAGTAAGAATCGGGGTGATGGCAAAAATTGAAGTGTATGGTGAAGTGCATAGGTGCATGTGTGTCCTAGTGTTCCCCCCGACGGACCAGTTCCTTTATCTTTACTGATTGGAGTGTTATCTCCCTAGACTGGGGCTTGAACTCCCGTGTCGCCTCTAGCGGGCGAATGAATCTTAAGGGCTTCTGGATCGTCGAAACCGTAATTGAGTAAATCGTCGGGAATGGTAAGGTTCGACAGACCCTTTAAAGAACTTTCCATGTGCTGTGAAGAAGCCGCTTTCTCTGTCGGGATGAGCGTAACTTTGGAAGTTCCGCCAACCTTCTCCTTCCGTATCTTATACGTCAATTTATTTTTCCCCTTCGAAGGGGAAGATGACGTTTCGATATCATGCACTTCGACCGACGGGTCCCAAGTAGGACCCATATTCTCGCCTTGTGTCTCAGGAGCTTCATACTCTTTGTTTTCCCCCCCTTCCTGTACATCAGGGGTATGGTGTGATGACGATTCAACTAGTTTTTTCCCTTTACCGGGTGCGGGCTTGGAAATGGAGACGCCCTCAGGAAGGCTAATCCGGCGACCTCTTGCTAACAGTCCGAATCTCGATAATGACTCATTTGAAATGAGGGTTCGGATGTCCCGTTCCTCAGCAGGAAGAGCTCTAATGGCTTCGACGGTCTCAGAATATCCTCGGCCCTCAAGACGTGGGTTGATTCCTGAAAAGATGAAACAAGAAGTTAGAAAAATCATAGCTCCGATAGAGCGCGAATGTCGACTCAGGGAAAAGACTTACTGCTTCAACCCATCTCCTCACGAAACCAGGAGGGCAATGCACATAGAACCATTCCTGTTTGTACAGGGCAAATTTGCTACATGCTCCGGTCAAAATCTAGCATTTATGGTACGGCTCGAGGAACACAAAGGAGGGGCTATCTTTCCGCTTCTTAATCATATAAATATATCTGATGTCGCCGGAAGTTGGAGGCCTAGAGAAGACGGCCATGAAAAGGAGGTAGGTCCCGTATATGAACGCGTGGCCGTTTGGATGCAGCTGCGATGGGGCGATGTCTATGTATTGTAACACGTCCCGAAGGAATAAATTGAATGGAGGCACGCTGACCATCCAGCACATAAACTTATCACAGGAAGTATACCCAACTGGGGGCAGATGTGGGCGATCATGCCTCGACGGAACCAACACGTCGGCGAAAGGGATTATGTGGATAGAGCATATTCGCCGAAGCACGACTTCGTTAATCTTCAAAGCCTGTGAATCGATCGGATCATCCAAGAGAATCGATGCCTCCAGGGCATCAGGAGCTAAATTATGCGCGGGGGAAGTCGACGGATTTGAAGTGTCCGCGACTTCTTACTTTGAAGACGGCCCAGGCCTATCTGAGATAGTGGCGGAGCTAGATTTTTTAGACATCTCCAATAAATAGTAAATCCGATAAAACACCTGTGAGAACTATACTTGAAAAATGTTCAACGTTAGAATTAACAACATGAATATTCCCCCCACGTGGTGTGTGAATTAGTGCAATCAATCCTGTATAAGCATTGAAAATTTGAAAGTCACAAGGTTACTTATATAAAACTGAGCTTCAAATCATCGCCTTCGAAGACCGTCATCGCTGACCGTCTCCCCAAAGCCTGCCTTATGGTGATTACTGTTTCAGATTCAGAGAACGTTAAAAGAAGTTATCCGATTATGTCAATCTAAGTTCAGGTTTATGTCTACTGAAACTAGGGAGTTAATAGTACAGATCAGTTTGATATGCTAGTATGCTAGAGTCCTTATCCTTGTTTTGTGATGTGATTAGGCAAGGCAATTGATTGTTCGACATTTGTGTTGTTCGGCCTAAGTGTGGTTCGACAATTATGATTGATCGGCCTAAGTATGGTTTGGCATTCACACTGTTCGGCCTTAGAATCGACCGGCCAAACTATCGTCCGGCCTAACTATCGTTCGGCCTAACTATTGTTCGGCCTGGGTATCGTTCGATCAAAGCGCTGTTCGGTCTAAGTTCTATTCGGCCGAAGTATCGTTCGACATCCTATCTAGTTTGTACTTCCTCCCTATCCTTCCATTCCACTACTTGGCATGTGGTGAATCACGCCGAACCAAAGTTACGCCGAGCCCCAATGTTAGGCACTCCTTCCTTAAACAACTCTTTCATTTTTCTTTTCTCCCTCCATCCACACCGAACAACGAGGACGTATCGTTCGGCAAGTCATACCGGATCATGCTGTTCGGCATTCTAAGCAACTCCTGCTCCTCCTCCATTCTTTCCCTCCAATCTCATTCGGCATGAGAAAACCATACCAGGCAATAATACATCTCCTAACTACTCCTTCGTATGCTCATCCTTGGCCACTCCTACTTTCCTCCACATCATCTGGCCCTAAAATAATATCCTAATCGAAGTTCGATTCCTTCATCCACGCAACACCTATCGGCTACAGTTCTAATCTACGAACTCGAGCCTCATGCTAAAACCTCTTTGTTCAGGGAAAGGATTTAATTAGAGGGATCGTTACCTAGTTAGTAGATCAAGACTTGGAGAAATCTGGAGTTGAGGGCGTGGTTTTAATTAATGCCGAATGGATTGGGAAGGATTTTTAAGTCTTTGGAGGCTGTTAACGGGCGAGTTTCTCAAGTACAAGATAGAAGAAGTGAGTGTAAAAAAGAGAAGAAGATGGAGCAGGCCGGCCTTTATATAGGGAAGAAGAAGAAGTCGAAGAGACGATGAAAGTTAAAACCGGTCAAAACGAAGTCGTTCGGCAGACACGGAGCGCTCGACTTCAGCTGTACTGTTTGACATTCGCATGTCGTTCGGCACACACCACCTGGTAATCACAAGATGACACCTCCGAGAGAAATAAGACAAGGATCGAAGCGGAACACAGAGAGCATGTAATTCAAAGCATATCATGTTCGGTCACGTGATACACTTTGGGGGGCAAGTGTTTCCTGGAGATTTGACCAGACAACTAAGTACTCGGCATTAGCATACTGTTCGACATTTATGGGTCATTCGGCATCCATACCGTTCGGCTCAACTGGATTGCTCGGCATCTCGTTACGCTTGGCATCCACGAAGCGCTCGGCATTAGCAAGCGCTCGGCATCCAAGAAGCACTCGGCATCCAGGAGTGCTCAGCATCCAAGATCGTCCGGCGTCTATGGGACGCTCGGCATGCAAGAGCATTCGGCATTAAGAGACATTCGATATTGTATATCGTTCGACATCTGTGAACGTTCGGCACAAGAGGTTTGCTCGGCATTTGAGTTCGTCCGGCATCCAAAGACTGTTCGGCATCCCGAGAATGTTCGGCAGCCAGAGGTGATCGGCATTCATCCAACCTCAGTCAACTTCAACCATTGCTCGGCATACACTCCCCACTCAGCACCTCACTTCGATTGGCATGAAGATAGTCGTTCGGCACAAATACTTCCTATGGCATTCAGAGTGTTCGACCTCACTTCGATCGGCATAAGGAGATCGTTCGGCATTCATGCCCTATTCGACATTTAGCCGTTCGGCATATTTGGGTCGGCACATAGAGTTACTCCATTTGGGTCGAGGTATTCAGCTACCAGGCCCACCAGGGAAGTCCAACCCATCTTTGTCTATAAATAGAGAGGCAGAGGCACAGTGAAAGGGATCTTTTTTCGAGAACATTGGGAAGACTCCGCCGCTTTAAAGACTCATCCTCTCTACTTAGCAATTGTATTCAAGTAGTTGGCAAATGGATTGTATTTGTAATCAATTATCAAGTGAAGCAATAAAGATTAATCTCAAAGTGGACGTAGGCAGTTACGCCGAACCACTATAAATTCGGTGTTCTCGTCTTTGCATTCAATTTAGCATATTGATCTTTGTTTAAATTTACTTTCATCATTTATCTCTCTACACAAATCTTTCTCAACGAGGTTAGTGACCAATTTTGGTGCTAACAATAATTAACTGATTTTTAATTATTGAAATATTAAAATTTATTTATCGAATAAATAAATTTTCTGATATTTAAAATCAGAAGCTATAAATTGACTTAAACTATATAAAAATTTTGGGATATAAATTTGTGAATAAGGGAAATTTATCAATATAGATATATGTATTTAAACTTCACCATTTCAAACTTGGGATAGAATAATCCCTTTTTAAAAATGATATATATACAGAAATGTAGGTAAGCATACATATGCAAATATAGATAAATATGTAAATAGGGAATAATGTAGAAATATTTATATATATATATATAAATATGATGACAAATACAAGCAAGTGCGTATATATATATATATATATATTAAATAGTGGAAATGTAGATATATGTGTATGTGGTGACAACAATGTATATGAATTCATAATGTGTTATAAAGGTAATATATATATATATGGATGTAAGATAGGAAGTAAAATAAACATGTACATTGTATGGATGTACATATCTATAAGTATGTATTTTTGTTAAAATATACGTTAGTAGTTAGTCAGAAGCATGTTCATATGGTCAAAGTGGTTTACATATAAATCTATATATATGAATGCATATATATATATATATGTATACATAGAGGGAACATCATCATGACAAGAATTAAATTCAAGCATACAAAATTTCAACTAAAGCCATAATACATCAAATCTTTTTATGAAATCAAATCAAAGATCTCATCAGCTCAAAGATCAAATCACTCAAAAGAAAATAGAGAAAAAAATATATATATAATTTTTATAAAAAAGCCGGCATATGTACAGACCTCTACCTTGCTCTATACACTTCATTGCCATATATATATATATATATATATAAATATGTGTGTGTGTGTGTGTGGTCGAGCATATGTTGTTTAGGTTCATAGAAAATTATATATATATATATATATATATATATATATAACAAAGAGCTGCCATTAAAGCAACGAAAGGAATCAAGATAAAAGAGCTAAAAGAAGGCAGCAGTCCATCATTCCTTAGAAACTGCGAGTAAACAACTTCATACTGCTTCTTGTTTGAAATACTTACTTACACAGAGGTTGTTTGGATGAATCTTTGAGCTAGGATAATTGTATATGTATCTGGCATATATGTATATAAAGGTATAGGGGCTTAAACATGAATGGATTCTACCTGTACACTAAAGAATACTGTTCCTCTTCCAGGAGTTGCTCTGTTCCATGTTATTTTGTTCAAAACAGTTTTTAACAACTAACTTCAAAATTCAAAATCTCTACAACTAATTAGTTTTAACCTATGACTTCAAAACAAAAGTGATTGGTTTTAGAATGTAGATCACTTTAAAATTGGTTTCATTAAGTTTTGCATAGTACATAGGTATAAAAATTGTATGTACAGTAAGTAACATAAGTTGGGTAAAAATTCAAATATCATGATTGTATGATTGGATTATATGACCTTGTTCGTTGTTTAAAATCACGAATTTTAAGCTTTGTTTGGCGATTTTTAGTATTGTATAGAGGGAGGGATGTCAAGTTGAACGGAATTGGGACAAAAATCAAATTTCGATGTCGTGGCAAATTTCGTGGTGGTGGGTTTGGCATGGAGGGGCTTCGGTCAGTGACGCATCGAAAAAAATAGTGGAATGATTTTAAATGGCTTTGGTGAGCAGAACGAGGCGATAGTAGGGTTTAGATGTTTTTGGCTGAGGCCTCGGTTGTTTGGAAATGGTGGCAATGGTAGATGGTGATAGGGATGTGTACAGAGGGGGATTGGAAGAGGTGGTCGTGGTGGAGGCTTTGGCAAATTTTGGTGAGGTACGATCAGCTGTGGCGGTGTGGAGAGGTAATAGAGGTGGCTTAGTTTTTCGTTCGTGTTGGGGCAGCAGTTCGAAAATGGAGTGTGTGTCCTTGGCGGCGTTCCGGGGGTGGAACGTGGTAAGGTGGTTGAGCTCGACTCGCAAGGACGGTCGGCGATGGGTTTGGGGGGGTCGGCGTCGTGTGTAGGTGAACGTGCACGGGCGTGCACGTGAGAAAGAAAAGAAGGAAGGGAAGGAAACTAGAAGAAGGAAGAAATAGAAAAGGAAGAAGAAAGAGAATAGGCCGGGGAAGAAAATAGGTGCCTAAAGGGAAAAGGGAAATCAAGGAAAAGAAAAATAATAAAGAAAATAAAAGAAAGAAAAAGGAAATAGAAAAGAAAAGAGAAAAGAAAAAAAAGAGAAAAAAAGGAGAAAGAAAAATGGAGTTATATACTTTAAATTATTAAAAACCCAAACTCGATTTACATTATAAATTCTATCAACATGAAAACCTTAGCCTTGTAGATCCTACCTCCTAACGTTTAAGTTTAATTTATTTTATGAAAAGCAAGATTTAATTATCTATAAGAATTAAAGAAAGTAATTAATTAAATTCTAAATTAATTAAATTAAATTATTAAAAAATTTCTTTAATTTATAATTGTTTGGGTTAATAATATAAATGGTTTCGGTAATTGATGTTAATAAAATTATATGTTGCAAATTGTTTAGTCTTTACTATTAATCGTTAAATTAGTAACAACCTAGGTTTGGCTTATTTTTATTTGATGGTTATTCAAAATTATTCTTGTTTGTGCCATCAAGTGGTCAGACAGGTCAAAATAGTTAGAACAAAATGATGTTACGGTTTATTTGAATAAAAATCTATTATAAATTCCCATCTTTAAATATTGTCACCTCAAAAAATAAATTGTTTATTTTTAAACAAATTACCCGTTAAAAATTCATCGACTTGTTTTCGAAGAGGCCGGAATCAGATATTAGTGTTATCCGGAACCACTTCGACTTGAAAACTACTACGAACCTTTGCGGTTTTGATTTTGGATCCTAATAGGCTAGAATTTAATTAATTTAATAAATTCGGTTATTTTAAATAAGTAACTGTACTTAGAAAATGTTAGAAATATCAATGGATTTCTGATAAGTGTTTCGGTTAAAAATAGATGATAACTCATCATGTTTGTACGAGTTACCTTGGCTTCAAAGAAGTTTTATAACTCCAGTATTTCAATTTTAGTGGGTTTACTCACGCTGGTTTCCCGCCTGACTCGAGTGTTACTTTATTGTAATGCTCGGGTCAGACCGAGTACTGTAGTTTTCAAGTTAGGACATTTTGGAGCTCGGGAGATGAGCTGGATGGCAGAGACGTATTACACGTATTTGACCATATTCCGCTGTGTATTGTAGGCTGTATATTCCGTATTTAGGGACAAATTATTATAACTGTCCAGATTTATTTGTTGATGATTATACTCTGATAACTTGAATGTATATTAGCAGTTACAGCTTTCCTTGTATAAAATGCTGTTATTGTATATTATATTTTGTTCCGCTGCGATTGTTATTTTTGTTTCTTATTCTATTTCTTTTTCTTAAACCTTAACAACCTGGTATTCCGGCACTCGTTTCTCGGCACTCTATAAAGTGAACGTATTAGTGTCAATTTTCGGGGGTCGAAAATTGCCTGGCTGTTACATTAAATATCTAAATTATTTAAATATTTAAATCTTGAATTAAATTGATTTAATAATATTGTTAAACCTATTTTAAATTATAACTAATAATGGTAAACTTTTTATGGAAAAATGTTTACAAAAATACATACTTTGACGAAATATCGAGTGACCGAAAATCATTTTACATATAAACAGCTTTTTTTCTTATCAAAAGTTGTTCGAACATTTTTTCCACACACAAAAGCTTAGGAAATCAATAATATGAATAAAAATATTTACCATTTATGGAAAATAAAATATGATGATGTCATGAGTGATGTCATGGGAAGATATATTGTGTGTAAGGGTAAAAGGGTAATTTGCTAAGGCAAATGAGGTGTAAAGTTAAAAGCACGCAAGGCATATGAGGAGGGATCTTTTGTCTGGACAAAGGGGCTAAAGAAGAGGGCTTAGGTGTGTTAAACACTTCATAAACTCTAAATCTTCAAATGAAATAAAAACTCAAAAATGGTGGAACTGGATTAGCACTAATCCACTTTGTTCTTCACTAATCTTTCTCTAATTAGTTCAAATCTCCTTCAAACTCCACCAGACTTTCACCAACACCATAGAACACCTTAAGAAGCATGGATCTAAAGTAAAAATTGGGAAATGTGAAGAGGAGATAGGGTTTCAAGCGTAGGCCATGAGCATTGATGATGAGTGGGTGTGTGGCTTGACTTGTGTGCGATAATGGTTGGATGCTTTTGGAGATGGTAGGAAATGGTTCTTGTGTTATTTGTGTTTGAGCATGTGTTGGGCTCGGATTTGGGTGAGTTATCTCACTATATATTGTGTGTGTATATATGTGTACAAATAAAAAGTTAAAGTGACATTAACTAAGCAAATTTATAACTTTAGACCTATCTTGCTTTTGAAAGCAAAAGACAACTTTATATTATATAACATCACTCCTATTACCTTCTATAACATGTGGCATGGCCTTGACTTGATGTTTGAAAAATTATTTGGATTGTGTGTTGAATTGAAGTGTGTTTGAAACAAGAATAGTTGCTATAAGTGCACTTCGATATCTCTTATTAATTTATGTAAATGGAAGATTTATAAATTTAACTTGGGATAATGTGATTTGGTTATTCTCTACATATTTTAGTGTATAGGACAATAAAAAAATGGTTAGGAAACTTATAGAAATTGTGAAACAAAACTATGAAAGTTAGAAGCGAAAAGGTTGTTATGGATGCACTTTGAAAATGTCTTATGTTCAGCGATTTCAAAGTCAACTTTGAGAGACGTCGTAGGGACTTCTTTGCATTTTTGATAAGTCCTATAAGAGTACTTGTTATTGGAAAAATATGGAAGTTTAAATTATTCATTAACTTGTAGAACAAATTTGCAAAATGTTATAGCAAGAAGAAGGTTGTTATATGAGCACTTTGAAATATCTTGTTTTTGGGAATTCTTGTAATTAATTTGAAAGACATCCTTATGGGTTTATTTGAATTTTTAATAATTATTATATGTGTACTTGTTACTAGTAAATAATCAAAGTTTAGAAGATTTTAGAACTTGTCAAACAAAATGACTAAAGTTAGAGTAAAAAGGTCGATATACAAACACTTTAGTAAATACCTTATTTTCAACTATTTTTATAAATAATTCGAAATTAGTCTTAGGGGTATCTTTCCCTGGTTTTTAAGTACCAAAAGGATATTACTTACTACAAAAATTTCAATTCTTGAACCATTTGTTTAAGTGCTTAAAACTAGCTACAAAGATCATGTTTTCCTATGTTGTTCTTTATCAAGGCCTTTTAATAGCATTTATAAATGTTGATTTGTTTGAGGTTTTAAGTGCCTAAAAATGATATTTAAATTTGAAATTTTTCTCTAATATTTTTAATGATGTTTTCTAACATATTTTGCAGTAATTTAAAGTTAGTTCAAAGTTTCAATATATTTTTGATAATTATTATTGAATTTTTAAAGTAAAGTGGTTTTATAATATAAGACAAGCTTTTTATTTATTTTAATCAAATTATAAATTAGTTATTTTCAAGCAATATTTTATATAGATATTTAAAACTTATTTATAAGTATTTTTAAAGTATTTACATATATAAGTTTGGAAAAGTGAGTTAAGTGTTTTATAAAAGAACAAAGGAAGTTTTGAATTATAACACTTATGTTATAATAAACAGTTTTGTGAAGTATGTAAAAGTATATTATCTTGTTAATAAGTAAACTTAGATCTTTAAAAATAATTTTTTAAATATAATGAAAAGTATAGAATAGTTTTGGATTTGTTGTGACAACATGTTAACAACATTTGTCTTTAACCCTTTTTTATTATACTTAGTAAAGTAATTAGATCTTTAAAAAAAGGTTTTAAAGATAATTATAAGTGAAATGGTTTTGGGTTTATAGTAACAATGTTTTAATGACATTAGTTTTTAACCCATTAAAGTATACTTGTGCAAATTTGAAATCTTGTTTAAGATTTGTGAATATTGTTATTCCATTTGGAATAAGAATATGGATACATTTCTAATTATTGAAAATAGAAGAAATGAATAGTGAAAAAGTAGTACACATGTATACATATTTTGTAAAGGTATTTTAAATATATATACAAGTATTTGCAAGGAGGTTTTAATTAATAAAAGGTTTAATTAAATAAAAAGGGATTATAAGTCGCTTATGTGACTTAATCGTACTTTGTGTGACTTGAACGTGCTTTATGAGTTTACTCGTTTATGAAAAGTATTCAGTCGTGTATTTAGCACTAAAAGCCGATGAAGTGGGCAGTCTACCTGTGAGAGCTAAGATGAAGTGTCTAGGCAAGACTTTGATGCAGCCAGTGCTCTAACTTACTTGGCTTAACTCTTGACCGAGGGATAGTGTAAGTTGAAAAGTTTAGAAACATGATAAGTATATGAGACTTGGTTTCCATATGCGATCGTCTATTTTAAACTTGATAGTCGATTAGTCAACTATCGAAATTGACTAAATTAACTTGGAAAGTATCTAAAAGCTTCATAGTTTCATACGATTTGAGAACCACGGGGAGGAGTAATAGTATGAAACGTCTCTAGCTTTAAGAACTAATATATATGAGATCCTCTTGAGGACTCCTCTTTATATGCTGTTTGCATAATTCTAAAAGGACTAGAATTGTGTTTACCGAAAATTCATCGATTTAGTATTGAAGAGACGGGGATTGGTAAGTGTTTTACTTATCGAATTCCACTTCAAAACTGACATATAGGTTCTATATTTTGGAAGTGGTTGTGAAGTGTAATGTTATAGAGTTGAACTTTCCATCCTAAGGTTAAGTTTAATTTTGTAAGGGAGAGGTCAACATTAGCATTCGTCGGTCGACTTATGCTGGGATCCTTGTAAAGATCCATGGACTATTCGAGAAGCTGGGATCCTTGTAGAGACCCATGTTCTGCTAGAGTGATGAAGACTCATGTGAGATATGCTGAATGTAGTGTCAACATAAAAAATGATTGAAAACAGAGTAGGGGCATAACCATCAGAGTTTGGCTAACCCACGGGTATGTCAACTCCATATCTAGAGTATGCTTACAGATGTTGTGTGCGGGAGTTGATATATTCAAGATCATGTTTTAAATGTAGACCGGCTTTGTTTACCTCAATGGTATATTTTATCTAGAGATATACAATGCTTGAAAGGTACTTTCTAACCCTTATCAGGGGGCTGGCCTCGGTTGTTCTATGGATGTCTCCAACGAAAAATCAATATATGAACGTACCTTAGCAGTTTTGTTTGCATACCTATTGAATATTGTTGTGGTGTAATTCATGTAAGCATCGCAACTATTTTCATGATTTATATCCTTCACCATAGGCATTATCTATTATATTACCTTTTGTACTTATTAGATGGTGGTTCTTATGAGGAGATAACCAATACAACATTCTGTGCGGTATCAAAAGCAGTGTTATATGTAGCCATATATTTCTTGAGTTTATCATACCAGACTTATGTCTGATGCTGGTTTTTGTTTTTCCTAAATTTCTTATGTGCTCTTTCGAGTAGTACGAGAAAGGTAGGTTTTCATGGATGTTCATTGAACCTTGAGGAGACGAGCTAGATGTTTCACCTGTCGTAGTGTTCTTATTTCCATCACAACATATATTGTACATATCAGCATTTATAAGGACAGGTTGTTATAACTATTGAGACTGATAAAAGTATTTACAATTGTAGATTAGAAATTCTAGTATCTTAGAGTGATAGTTTGTATCGTCTTTTGATATTATATGTTATTGTTCCACGGTGAGATTCTGATATTATGTTATCTTCTTTCTTGTTCTATTTTTTACCCTAATAATCTACCTTTTCAGCACTCGAATGCTCGGTACAAGAATACCGTCGATGTATTAGTGTCGACATTCGAGGGTTGAAAAGGCAAGTCGTTACAGCTTGGTATCAGAGCTGAAGGTTAAGCGAGATCCTTAGCTTTGGTGGAGGTATGACTCATTTAGAGATAGGGTAATGGAGTGCTCTAGCATGAGTTGAGTGTATTATACACATAGGAGCGTATTTGTATTTGTTATAAATGTATGCCTTAAAGGTAATTTCAACGATGATAATTAAAGTTCTTCTATAAGGTAACATATAAGTATGAATTGTTAAAGTGTAGTTTAATTACTGTAGGGATTAATGATGTTCATTAGTTACCCTTGATTAATTAGTTTAGCCATGCTCGGCTAGTTTATGAGCATTGTTATCCTTTATGGAATGATTTAACATGCTCGACTAGTTTATGAGCATTATTATCATTTGTAGAGTTATTAGCTTAATATTGCTCAACAAATTTACGAGCATTGTATCTTTTGTTGATTGACTAGTCATTGCTCCGTCAGTTTGTGAGCATTAACTATTATTTGTTGATTGTTAATTTGTGTTCGACCAGCTTAACAGCTGTTTTTCCTTTTCACTGCATGTGTTGGGTATGCAGTAATTGTGGGAACATTGAAATGAACTCCTTATGAATTGAGTTTCACAATTTGACTATAAAGCGTTCGGTGATTATGTTGGGTTAAAAGTTAAATGTAGTAAAAGATGTTTACTATAATCTAAAGAAAAGCAAGATATTTTAGAATAAACATTTATGAAAAGATTTTATATTAGAAAGTGATTTTATACAAGTATGGTTTATAAAAATATGGTTTATAAACAAAGAGGATTTAAACTGATATTTTGAAAACATAATCCCGGTATTTTTGAAAATGGTTTTCGAGATTTTATAGAAAATAATAGTAGTATTATTTCAAAGTAAATATTTGAGAAATTGGTTTATGAAGGTGTTCCAACAGATTAAGAGTTAGAACTAGATTCAATAGGCCTTTTCTTCTGGGAAGGAAGAAATCCCTGCTTATGAAATGGAAACTTCTTCTTATTGGGGTTCTTGCGAACCTCAACATCATCACCACTATCACACTCCTTCTCGATGGCCTCGAGATGAAGTGCCGAATCAACCAACTCCTCAAAAGAAAGCTTAAGCAGGAGCATTCGAGACTTCTTAAGATATTTCTTAAGACCAGAGACAAACTTCATATTCTCCTTATAAGAAGTGCTAATGAATTCAAGACCATACTTAGATAAGGCCTCGAATGATGCAACATATTCAGAAACGGAGGACTTCCCTTGCTTCAACTCAAGAAAGCGACGGGCCAATAAAACTTTCTCAGATTCAGGAACGAATTTGAGTTCGAAGCGTTCCCGGAACTGAGTCCAAGAAAGAACAAACTCATCAAGTTCAGCTATAAGAAGCTCGTACCAATCAAGGGCATGCTCTTGCAATAAGCTAGAAGTTACAAGAACTCGATCATGGTCAGAAAGATCCATGCGAGAGAAGATACGTTCGCATGTGCGAATCCAAGCTTGGACCTCAAGAACGGACTCGGAGCCTTTGAATGGCTTTCCACCAAGATGAGAAAAATCACTGCACAGGCGTGCAAAGGCGGACTTGCGTGGAGGAGATGCACGAATAGGAGCTGGAGGCTGAGTGCTCCTAAATAACTCCAAGAACTGATCGGCGGACATATAAACACCGTCCAGATGCGAGCCACTGGATTGCCCAGCATCCGAGCATCGTCCTCTGCCTCTTCCAGCCATTAGCTGAAAGTTAAGATAAGAAAAAGATTATTCACAAGGTAGATATCATTAATTCAAATATGGAATACTACGGAATAAAATGCATTCCTAGACGTATTCCCAAAATTCTATCTACCCCAAGGCACGGAAAGAAATAAGGCACGATGATTCAAAGATTCGTACCATTCGTACTACACTTTGATGTACCGTAATATGTGTCTCTGTTCTATGTTTATCATATTTTGTTCTGAACTCAGCTCTAATACCATGCTGTAACGCCCCACTTCGAGACCCACATTAGCAAAGAGTATTACAAGGTAACACCGTCTACTAATGTGGAGAATAGAGCTGGTTAGGAGCGACCATCTATAGCCTTGCCTTAATTATCTACTGAATACGTCGACAAGGTAGCATATATCTATATATTTCTCAAGTGGGTCGACATATCCAATAGATACTTAACACAAAGCCATAGGTGGCTGAAGGATCTATCAGAACAAATATAACAACTCAAATGTAATACACATCACAGAACAGTGGATCATCACATGAATTTACACATATACAGATACATTACAAAGTTTACAAAATGATACATGTCAAGTGGTAAAGCAAACCACAATACACAGATGAGTCAATAGAGTATATATCAGAGTTACAGACAAAAAGGACTACACAAAAAGCTATGACAAAAAGAAGCTAGCGGAGTAGTCCATGCGGAAGCAAAAGAGGCTAAGTCCAATGTACCTAACCTGAAACATCTCGGTCTGACCCGAGTATAAAATACATGGGTCAGTCTAGCTAAACAAATCAGTTAGATATACTAATGATAATGAACATACAAAATCATAAAGTACCACAAACATCTCCAAAAGAGATGACCAAATCATCTAACATAAGATGAATCAAAACAAGCCTCATATCATCGGCAATCCCAACAGACAAAGGATATTATATCCTAAAACACGCCAAAAGGCAAATGACAAATA
The DNA here is from genome assembly GCA_030737815.1 of Allium fistulosum. Lineage (NCBI taxonomy): Eukaryota > Viridiplantae > Streptophyta > Magnoliopsida > Asparagales > Amaryllidaceae > Allium > Allium fistulosum. The sequence continues at coordinate 787,095,669 of CM060902.1, read as the reverse complement.
CCAATAAAGGTAACATAAGTTTCCACAAGGTAATCGCTATATATTGTGTGGTTCAAAGAACCTACCCCGAAAGGCGATACACTAGGGAAATATAATTGTCAAAGAAATAAAAGGTGCTCGAGCTCAGTACTGTAACAAGGATCCATACGCCCGAAGGCAACCCCCGAAGGCAACGCCCGACGGTAACGCTCAAAGGCAACGCCAAAGGGCAACGCCCGAAGGCAATGCCCGAAGGCAACGCCAAAAGGCAACGCTCGAAGGCAACGCCCGAAGGCAACAAACCGTAGTGGCGGTACTGGACACCACTGTCCAACGGAATGTGTCACAACTCTCAGAAAGGAACCCGGAAAATGTTAACGTGAGTCCCATACCCCACATTTGCACTAAACGGTTTACTAACCGTTAGTCAATTTCACACTCAAAGCAGTACAAAGTTCACCTCATCTCATCGGTAAACCAAACCCGAAGGTCAAAACGGTCAAACGAATAGATTAGGAATTAACTGAAAAGATAAACGCACGTGTTCATTGCACGCGTTTTATTTAATCGTTTAATTCTCCTCTCTCTTCGCTCGAAGTGCAAAGTTTTGTGTGTTTTGAATAGAAATTATAAATTGGAGAAAGCGAGCTTTTGATACAATTTAAAAAGATCATTTTATAAAAACCCGTGTACGAAGTCAAAAAGGAATCATCAAAGTCAAAATGCGATAACAACTAATTGGATCGACACAAATCGATCGAAAATTGGAAAACCAAAGCAAATATCAAACTGGGCAGAGACAAGCAGGTCAGTCGACTGAACCAGTGGGTCAGTCGACTGGACCAGTGCCTGGAAACTTTTTGTTTCCAGGTCAGTCGACTGACCCAGAGTGTCAGTCGACTGACACAGGGGTACGTAGTTTTCTGCCCCAGGGTCAATCGACTGACACAGAAGATCGGTCGACTGATGCAGACCCAGGAAAATTCCTGGGGTCTGGTTCAGTCGACTGACCTACTGGTTCAGTCGACTGAACCTACTACCAGAGCAGAAATCAGCCTAGCCCCTTTGTGGCAATTTCTATAACACGGATGGAAGCGAACGGACGAGCAACCACGGTCAAGGATTTACGTCAAACGACAACCCGGCTTTGTATGGACCTCCGAAACACTCCACTAATGTGTTCAAACATCAAAGATTGGATTTTCACAAAAATTGGATTCCAAAAACCAAAAGTTGGACAATTCACCAAATCGATCCAAATCGAACACAAATGAACATGAATTGATGTTAGGAATTCTTACCTAACAACAACAAAAGCTATAAGCCTATATGTGTGTTCAAAAATCTCACCTTTAACTCAAAAACAAATGATAAGAAGCTCAAACACAAGGAAAAGATCAACCACTCTTCACTTCAACTCTATAAGCTTCAATCTAAGATCAGAACAAGTATTTCCTAAATTAGGGTTTAGGAATTTCTGAAATTAAAGAGAGAAGAGATGGAGAAGATGAAGATACAGCTTACCTAAGATTCCCTTCGAATTTGGAGCAAGAATTGGAGTTTGCAATTGAATCTAGGGCTTGGAATTTCTAATTCCTCTTCTCTTCCCCCATTTACAGTTGTGCTAGAGAAAAAGAAATGAAATGAGAATGAATGGATGAAGAGAGGGCTGAGTTAGAGTATATGATGAGTTGGGTGAAACCCAAACCCAAAAGCCCACTAGAAAATAGCAAAATTCAACTTACTCCAAACATATCGAAGCTTATACTCAAAAAAGTCGCAAGCGCCATTTTGGACTCAATGGAAGTGGTCCCAAGTTCTAATTCAGCCGTTTGCAAAAAGTAACACTTCGGACCTTAATCCGATTAACGATATTATATTTAAACGAAATATTTAAAATATAAAATCGTAAAATATGCGGGTTGTTACAGTATATTAAAGAAATAGTTTGGAAAGTTATAGAAATTGTGAAAGTTAGAAGCAAAAAGGTCGTTATGAATGCACTTTGAAAATGCCTTGTGTTTGGCGATTTTCAAAGTCAAATTTTAGGGACGTCCTAGGGGATTCTTTACATCTTTGATATTACCTGTAAGAGTACTTATTACTAAAAAAATATGGAAGTTTAAATCATTCATTAACTTATAGAACAAAGTTGCAAAATGTAATAGCGAGAAGAAGGTCGTTACATGAGCACTTTGAAATACCTTGATTTTGGGAGTTTTTTTAATTAATTTGAAAGACATTCTTAGGGGTTTCTTTGAATTTTTAATAAGTATTATATGTGTATTTATTACTAGAAAACAAAAGTTTAAAAGATTATATAATTGGTCAAATAAAATGACTAAAGTTAAAGTAAAAATGTCGTTATATGAACACTTTAGTAAATACCTTGTTTTCAGGGATTTTTATAAATAAATTTGGAATTATTCTTAGGGGTTTATTTACATACTGTAAAAATTTCAAGTCTTAAATTGTTTGTTTAAATGGTTAAAACTGGTTGCAAAGATCGTGTTTTTCTATGTTGTTCTTCATCGACTTTTAACAGCATTTATAAATGTTGTAGTAAGTTATTTGAGGTTTTAAGTGTTTAAAAATGATATTCAAATTTGTTTTTTTTCTAATCTTTTTAACTATGTTTTAAAACATATTTTATAGTATTTTAAACTTAGTTTTAAGTTTAAATATAGTTTTGATAATTATTTATGAATTTTTAAAGTAAAGAGGTTTTATAATATAAGACGTGCTTTTATTTATTTCATCAAATTATAAATTTATTATTTTTAAGTAATATTCCACATAGATATTTAAAAAATATTTATAAGTATTTTTAAAGTATATATATATATATAATTTGAAAAAGTGAGTAAATTATTTTATAAAAGAACAAAGAAGGTTTGGAATTATAACACAAGTCATAATAAACGGTTTTGTGAAGTTATGTAATAGTATATTATCTTGTTAATAAGTATACTTCGATCTTTAAAAGAATGCTTAAAGATAATTATAAGTATGGAATGATTTTGTGTTTTTATGACAATGTGTTAGCAATATTTATCTTTAACCTTTTTGGTTAAACTTAGTAAACTAATTAAATCTTTGAAAAGAATGTTTCTAGGATAATTATAAGTGAAATGGTTTTGGGTTTGTAGTGACAATGTTTTAATAACATTTGTTTTTAACCCATTAAAGTATACCCGTGCAAATGTGAACTCTTGTTTAAGATATCTGAATATTCTTATACCATTTGGAATAAGAATATGGATATTTTTCTAAGTATTAAAAAGAATAGAAATAAATGGTGAAAAAGCAGTATACATGTATATATCTTTTATAAAGATATTTTAAATATATATATATATATATACAAGTATTTCTAAGGAGGTTTTAATTAATAAAAGGATTAATTAAATAAAAGGGGATCCGAAGTGACTTATGTGACTTAATCGTGTTTTGTGTGACTTGATCGTGCTTTGTGTGTTTACTCGTTTATGAAAAGTATTTAGTCATGTACTTAGTACTAAAAGCCAATGAAGTAGGCTTGTCTACCTATGAGAGTTAAGAATGAAATATCTAGGCAAGGCTTTAATGCAACCAGTGCTCTAAATTACTTGGCTTCACTCTTGAATGAGGGATAGTGTAAGTTGAAAAGTTCGTAAACGTGATAAGTATACGAAACTTGGTTTCCATATACGATTTGACCAAATTAGCTTGGGAAGTATCTAAAAGCTTCATGGTTTCATACGATTTAAGAAACCCCATGGAGGAGCATTAGTATGAAACATCTACAACTTTAAGAACTTATGTATATGAGATTCCCCCAAGGATTCCTCTTCGTATACTGTTTGCTTAATTCTAAATTATCCGAAATTGAGTTTACCAGAAATTTATCGATTTAGTTTTAAAGAAATCAGAATTGGTAAGTGTTTTACTTATCGTGTACCACTTCAAAACTGATATACGAGTTCTACGTTTTAGAAGCGGTTATGAAGTGGAATGCTACAGAGTTGAACTGTCTATCCTAAGGTTACGTCCAAGGAAGAGTGGTCGGCTTTAACATTCGTCGGACGACTTATGCTGGGATCCTTGTAGAGATCCGTAGACTGTTCGGGATGTCGGGATCCTTGTGAAGATCCGTATTCTATTAGAGTGATGAAGACTCATATGAGAGATGTTGAATGTAGCCTCGACATCAAAAATGATAGAAAATAGAGTAGGAGCATAGCTATCGGGGTTTAGCTATCCCATTGGGTATATCAACTCCGTATCTAAGTATGTTTACGGATGTTGCGCATGGGAGTTGATATATGCAGCATCATGTTTTAGATGTGGACTAGCTATGTTTACCTTAATGGTATGTTTTATCTAGAGATATAGGAAGCTTGAAAGGTACATTCTGACTTTTGTCAGGAGGCTGGCCTAAGTTGTTTTGGGGATATCTCCAATGGAAGATCCATATGTGAACGTACCTTGGCGGTGTTGTTTATTTACATATTGAATATTTTTGTGGTGTGATTCATGTAAGCATCACAAGTATATTTCTAATTTATATTCTCTAACCTATACATCATCTATTATATTACCTTATGTACTTATTTGATGGTAGTTCTTTTAAAGGGATAACCATTAAGGCATGCCATGCAGTCTCAAAAGTTCTATTATATATGGCCATATATTTATCAAGTTTCTTACACTAGACTTATGTTTGGCACATGATTTTTTATTTCCCCTAAATCCTCGTGTGCTCATTCGAGTAGTTTGAGATGGAGGGGTTTTCTTTGATGTTTATTGGAGCTCGAGGAGACAAGCTAGATGTTTCACCTACTGTAGGATTCTTATTTCCACTGCATTACTATACTGTACATATCAACAATTATGAAGATAGGTTGTTATAGCTGTTCAGGCTGACGAAAGTATTTAGAATTATAAATTTGAATGCTATGTATCTTAGAATGATAGTTTGCACCATCTTTTGATATTATATGTTATCGTTCTGCTATGAGACTACGATATTGTGTTATCTTCTTTCTTGTTATGTTTCCTTTTCTTTTTATTTTACCCTAACATTCTATCTTTTTGGCACTTGGATGCTCGACAAAAGAATACCTTATATGTATTATTGCCGGTATTCAAGGGTCAAAAAGGCAGGTCGTTACAATTTACATAAATATAAATGTTATTTAAATTAATTAAATGTTTTAATTAATAGGGAATTACATATGAATATATATATAAACTTGATGACTTATAAATGTTATAATACGCCCCCCACATACACATATATAAAGAACGAGGAGGTTTTATTGAATTTAATGCCACATAGACTTGAGGGAGTATACATAGGATGTAGAGGCATATGCTATATGAGTTTGTACTCATCTCCCTTATGATATCGATAGTACTCAGTAAAGGTTATTTTAAATTATGAATGTAAAATAGTGTTGTTGTTCATCATTTATAATATAAATGTAGTACTATACATATATATGTATATTGAGCACCCTCAAGTTATAGAATATTTATAGTGAAGTTTATATTATCCCTATATTGGTAACACTACTGTGTGACTTTTTTGACACCCTCAAGGGTCACATAAATACCCATGGGCTATCTCATAATGATGAATTAGAGTATATAATGTACTCTATGATTTATTGAGCAACCCTCGAGGTTTTATAGATGATTAGGACCAAGTAAAAGTATGGTTAAGAATCATATGAAAAATATAATTAGTAAAGTGTTACTCAACATTTATGGGGAATACAATTAGTTGAGCACTCTCAAAGTTGTAGTAACATGATAGTTGGGTCCTAACACCCACTGAATGAATTTAAGAAATTCCCATATCTCTTTTAGGGTTTTCTGAGGAATGAATAATTCAGTTGGAGCCTTATTAGATAAATATAATAAGCCAATCTAATAAGTATAAGAACATATGTGATATTATGATAATCTACTTCAATAAATTTTTGCAACTAACCTAACTGATGAAATTGTTTATCGATTAAAATATACTAAATGAATTGAATCAAAATGTAAGAATTTACTTATCAATAAATCTTTTGGCATGTTGTCGCTTCGATACTTATGCAAGAGTCAAATAATACATTTCATGCTTTAGCCACTTAATTGCAAATTTTCCCGAGAATATATATTATCTTCTATGGGATTTGAACCCTAAAACAATATAAGAGTATGGATATTCGATCTATATTCAATCACATACAAAATTTATATAGAAAACATTCACGTTTGTAATACATGAAATCTCAATGAAAGTATCGAAATAAGCAAGTAAACCATAGTGTAAGATCGTATTGTTAATACAATTGAGTATAATGAGGATCTTGCTGGGTTGGAAATAATACTAGACTATGGACTATAGATAGACATAGGAATTCGATCACTGAAATATCATTTTGATTTGTTTACATAAGTGCAGCTTATTCAATATCCTAAAAATGTTAAGGATGACCAAATGCATTTTTGTAAAGAAAGTTGGTGCAGTATTGAAGTAAAAGGTTTCTATTTTAAAAGATTCAACATTTTTAAAAGAGAGCGGAAGTTTAAGAATGGCGATAACGTTGGCATCGTTGGGATGGAGAGAGTGAATGGTCACCTCTGCTTCATGAAGAGACATTGAAAATAGTTTGTGTAAAATATTTGATATTTGTTGACGCTAAATAGGAAAATTTGATTTCTATTCCAAATGTATTTTTCTTATTGAAAATTGTTCTCTTTAAGGTCCTTTTCTTGAGTTGGAGATATTTGATCTATAATTTATTTACAGTAAAGGAAATGAATAGCCCATGATAAGTGACTGAATAGAGCTTCGTATTTCCAATGTTGTTGTTATAACAGCGGAAATAGTGGGAGCATACCATATGACACTTGCTAGTGGATGCATGAAGTTTCAAAATATTATTTTCATATATGCTAAATATTATTTATGAAATAATAACTATTTTCATTTTTGATCGAAAATAGATGCATTTTTTTAATACGAATCTTTTGTATATTCATTACAAAGTAAAACCATTTTGGTAATTCGAAGATGGTATTTCTTTTCATAAATAGCGATGTGTTAGCTATATAAAATATAGAACAACTAAAATATATAACAACTATTTTTGTAAATTTGGACCAAGTCATATCTTTGAGAAATAACTCTTTAGTCATGTGATTATGAATAGTACGATATTTGTGAATTGTATCTCAAGTGATTAAGGGAAAAACACCCATTAAGTGAGAGCGACAAAGAGCAAATGAACTCTTTGGATGATGATACATATAGATGTATGCAGTCAAAGGTCTAATGATACCAAAAGTGGATCCACTTACTTTGTTAAATTCACCGATGAATTTCCTCATATATAGACATGTTTATTTGATACATAAGCAAGGTATCTATGACAAATTCATAGAATATAAATGAAAGTAAAAAATAGTAACATGCAAAAGAATTAAAATAATTCGATTTGATCGAATAGGTGAGTACCCTGGATAAGAGTTCAAATGGTATATAAAATGGAATATGATTTTATGCTCGAAATCATTCCCCCTATTCTACATACTAATGTACCAATAAGGAGAAATCAAACTCAGTTAGATAATATACGATTAATAATGAGTGAAATTGAGTTCCTACTTTTTATAAGGATAAGTACTTAGGAGTATGCACATACATTAAATTTGATTTCATTTAAAGCTGAGATTAAAATTTCATATAAGATATGAACTAGGAAGGAATCCTATCTTAAATAGTTTAAGATATCCAGTTGTCCAACCTATGTTACGAACTTAACCTTCATGAACTCAAAACAAGATCTATCTTATGTAAATCTACAAACGATTCATAGAATGTTCCCAATTCCTTTTCTACCACATTAAGAAATAAATTATTTTTCATGATACACAACCTTTTTGTCGAAGGAATTTATTTCAGGAGAAATTAGTGGTAGTGCGATGAACTTGGATATGATCTAAGATTCTGACATAAAAAATTGATTACATGGATAATAAAAATTTAACCAAGCCCAAATAGGAAGTAGCTTATTAGAATGTCTAATAGTAATTCTCATACATTGAAGAGAAACTATGAGTTTTTTTCAATATCGATAAAATAGGGTGTTAGTAATAATAATTACATTAGTTGTTGGCATGCGATGGCATGACACTTTAAATCTAAAATGGATTCTAAGTGATTAACAAAATTGGATTTTGGTGGTTATACTTAAAAGGATTTGATCCATAGACTACGAGTGAGTTTTTGAGAAGAATATCGATGTCTTCAGAAATGTTAAAGGCAAGAATGATAGGAAATAACCTTGTAAATTTAAAATGTTGAAATTAGTAAAATAGTTTCGTCAATCAACATGCTTAAGTCCATTTGAATTCTACTAGCAAATTACTGCATGGTATAACTTTAAGTTTTACCGCATTGATGTTGAAATATTACTCCTAAATAATGAATTAAAAAGACTGTTTGTACATAACAGACAAAATATCTCAAAGTCAATGGAAGTGATAACAAAGCTCATGGATTTTTAAGATATGATCTTAAACAACCATCTAAAGGTTGAGCAACTATTTTGATAGAGAAATCAAATAGTTCAGTTTTAGTCAAAATGGAGAGGAAGCGTGTATCTATAAGAAAGAAAATAAAAGGTACTAAATCATTTATAATACTATTAGTAAACAACACGCCATTGATTATAAATGATGTACCCATGTTAATATCAGTTAAATTTTAATTGTTTAATTCTCGGTAAAGGATTTGAAAGAGACTTCTTTTATACTCGGTATAAAAGGATGTTGAGATTGTCCTAATCAATATACACAGTTACCTTATTAATTTTTTTTAATATGGATCATATGAGGTAGATCCGTTATGCATCGGAAAAAGGAACAATCATATATGCTATGTTATGTAGCATATTAGATCCGTCTTATACACTTGGTGTTCAATGAACATCAAATCTGAGGTTAAAACATCGAATGGAAGTTAAGAGTATTCTCGAGAGAATCATTTATAGAAATAACGAACTTCTTATGAAGAAGTGTTTGGATACAAACTTCATAAGTGACATCAAATATAGTAAGTCAATAATAAATTCATGTTACCTTGATTGAGGATATTTAAATTGGAAATATTCCAAATGATAAGTTGTGGCAGATTCAATAATAAAAGCTAAGTACGTCGCCTTGAATGGCATTTCGATGAAAACAATATATATGTGCATATTTATAAGAAACCTTGGGGTGGTTTCCACAATTAAGAATCCAATAACGTATTATGATAGTAAAATTACAATATCTATTGCAATGGGAACCCATAGCTTGATAAGAAGTCAAGGTATTTTTTTCCGTAATTAATATGTGATAAAAGAGTTTATCAATGATATAAAAGTATAATCAAAAAGTGGATAATATTGTAGATCCATTTACTAAGGCCCTTTATCAATCTAATTTTGGTAGACTGATCGAGGATATGACATAAAAATCATAATTTGCTCCAAGTTCAAGTTGGAGATTAATAGAGTTAAGGATGTGCCCTAGGGAAAATTATGTAATTTGATTATATAAATTAACTCTTATAGAGAAACTTATTCAAAGTGTACTATGCTTCTTGTTTTAATTTTCTATTATATGTATTGTTATATTGGATGTAAGTAATGTTTTATATCCATTAAGTATATATAAGTAGAAAAATCCTTAGGAAAAGTATTTATTAATCGTTGTTGCGAATGTTTTCGTAAGCATAAGTTTTGAATCAATATTTATTTACATATTCCTTAAATGTTTCTAGTCTAGATGTATCAAGAAAAGGATACATTCGTTGAGACTTGTTTGTAATGCTCTGCATATGATCGACGGTGAATTACTCGTAACTTTAGGGACACCAGATGGTTACATACTTGTGGTTGTTTGGAATACTCATAAAAAACTCAATGAGAGTCTTCTATAGGTTATTACAAGTCCAGTAATCATAAGATTTGAGGGTATCATGGACCATAGGTAACTAGGCTTTACTTTGATTATGGTCAATCGCATGACATAACCATTGTGTACGACCATAGTTAGGTATACATTGAACTACTTAAAGTGAAACACCACTCAAGAGAGGATTTGTCACCTTTATTGTAAAAGGTTAGTATCACCATAATTAGTAGTCAATTTAAAATAAAAACCTTTGGCCAGAGGTAATCAATTAATCGATAAATGTTATTGGATTTAACCAAGGAGTTGTGGTCTACCCATTAACAACAAATATTATTGGAGTTTTTAGCCTTTGACCAACCTCTAGATATCTTAGTAATATAGTAATGTCAAAGAAAAAATGTGTACAAATTATTGTTACAATGTGTAACTTAACAATGCATAGAAATTGGATTTTACCTAAATGATCTATAAGCATCGAGCTTATACCTGATATTATATTTAGGAAAGTGCATGCAAGTTTTAATATTTAACTAGTTTGAATATTTAATAAGGACTAAGTTCACACCAATGAGTCAACATAATTGTGTTGTTATCCTATTTCCAAGTTCAGCCAATTTAAAATTATTTTGTAAATGTTATAAATTAATGCAAATATTGTATTTAATTTTCATGTATTTTAGTTATTTATTTAGGGCATTGAAATTAATTAGAATAATATATAATTATTATATATTGATTTTACCAAATATATGGGCTAAAGTAAACATTTAATTAATTAATATACGTAGGCCCAAAATCATGGGGTTATTTCCTATGATAGGGATCGACTATACATGTGGAGAAAGGGGAAATTTTTGATTGCCACTTGTTCTCTAATTGATATTTAGTAAAAAAAAATTATCAAATATTGACTGAACGAAGATAAAGAGGTTAATATATATTTATTCCCTAGCCTAATGAGACTAAATACATCTCATTCTCCAGTTCACAATAACTCAAGAAATCCCAGCCTCCATTATTATAGAGTGGTGAATCCTAGAAGATAGATTTGCAAGTTAAGGACAGAGAACAGGCTGTTCAAAGAGGAAACTACGAACAACCACGGTGTCGGCAACTGACACGATCAAAACAAGGTACACATTTCCTTTTATAAAATAATTATATATACACACCTATTTGCTCATATTTTTTATTTTGGCCATAAAAAAGTTATTCAAAAATTAAAAAACTAATATGTCTATGTATACGTGTATTAAAAACTAATAATATATGTGGCTCAACGATGTGTCAATATATTCATATAAAATGTTGTTTTAAATTTATATACAAATGTGTGTGTGTATTCAATCATAGTTTACATGTATAAAAATGGTAAGGTTGTGTTAAGGTAGACAAGGTTAAAGTAAAAATAAAAGGATAAGATTTATAAATGCGATAAATTAAAAAAAATAAAAGGATAGGATTTTTGATTAAATTTAAACTAGAATAAAGAAAGAAAGGGATTTTTGAAAACTTAAAATTTTAAATTATAAAACATATATGTTAATATGGATAGGGTTAGATATAGTCCTAAATTTTAAATTATATATATATAATATTCCTACACATATTATGATAAGTCAAATATTTTATACCATATTTAAATCTATATATATTTAAAACCAAAAATAAAATATGTATATTTTATATATATGGCCAAAATAAATAAATATTATAAATAACATATAATTATGCTTATATAAATGTAGATATATATGTATGTATATGCCACTATATATGCTATTGTGTTAGCCATAGACATTATACACGATGCGATTAGAATTCCTATTTCTCATAAACATCCATTATTGTTCATTTAGTATATTTCTTAATTTATTTAGTCACATATTGAGATTAATATTGTAAATATGAGTTACTAAATTAAATTTAAAATCAATCAAACCTAAATTAAATAATAATTAAACTTACAAACATACATATAAATATATTAAATAAACAAAAAATAATTAAATCATAAAATAATTAAATACATATAATAAGCTCTCTTTTATTAATAATCACTGAATATAATTTGGTATAAATAAATTATTCATTTAAACATAAAATAAGATCTGGTATAGATCAATAAAAGGATTTTCTAAATTTTCCTTTTGTGCCCCACTGTCAATGCACCTGATCCAACAATAAATCACTATGAAATATGTATTTTTGAGATAACTTGCATAGTACTTTTGAATCTACCATTGATTAAGGAAGCATTGTTATCATACTCCGCATCCATTCTTTATTGAGCAACACAGGCTTTACGTTTAAGTTTTTTGGCTGTGGTCAAGCCAATAGTCTACTGCACCATCTTTTTTTATCGTCTTAATTTTGGAGAGGTATAACTATTTTTGTAGATATTCAACATAAATTTGGCACCTACATCCTATTTTTCTTCATTTATCTTTATTCTTCTAACTTCTTATAATAATATTTCCGTAGGTATAATTTAACAGAGGAGAGGAGATAACAATGGAGTTTTTCATAGTTTTAGTGGATAATGACTTGTTGATTCCTTCATCCCTTGGCCCTCTATTTATATATGAGATTTGACTAAATTATTTCCATAAACTATGCTAGGAAATTGATGAGAAGCTTCCTATAATATTTGGTTCCATTGGAACAAAGTTTGCGTCGAGTTTTAGTGGTCTAGTGTCATTTTGAGCACTACTTGGATGAACTGAGCCCCGCTCCATTCCTAGCTAGGCCCATACCATCTGCTTGCTTTGGATGCCCCAATGTCTTCCAATTCAAATGGCCATGTGTCCTAAACAAGCCTAACTTTTGGTCAAGCTTGAGCCCTACCTGAGTTGCTACTTGGCTCCTTTATTACATGTCGTAATCGACCAAATTTTAGGTCCTACTCATGCCCTTCCTTAGTACAAGTCAAATCTTATATGTATTGCGCTTTACCTATGCCAACTCAAGTGACTAGCTTTACTCAAGCCACATGTCATCCGATCTCTCCAATAACTTGATCCCTCCATAACTTACTCCTTTCTTCCATTCGAGCCTGGGTTGTGCTTTAAAGTTTTATCCATTGTAATTCCTTGAGCACCTTAGGCATGCTCCGAAGCTTGCTTCAAGTGCTTTGGATTACAATTCAAGTTACTGGGGGCATGATTTGAGGAAAAATTCAAGTAGGATTTTTCATTATTTCCTTGATGTTTCTTCGAGCGGCTATTTAAGTAAACATCTAGTAGACTTTTGAGACGATTTTCAAGTATTTCCTTAAGTATTTTCACTTAATTTTTTAGCACTACTTTAGTTTATCTCTTATCGATCTTCTGGTAAAATCGGGAAAAGTAATATATATAAGTTATGATCTCTTTAGCTCTATTATTTCTAAATATAGAGGACTTAAGTGTCACCAAAATATAGATATAACAATGCCCCACATTCATTCACTTGTAAATAGAAGTAAACTTTAAGAATAACTCTTTAGAGTCTACCATTTCTCTATCTTCTAACTCTTCTAATTTTGGCATTTGTTTGGTTGTTCCTTTATATATTTTGTCTGTAATTGCACAAATGTTACATAGTTCTAACTTAATACACTTATTTTACATTTGGACGTTTCTCAAGCAAGTTGTATAGATTGGTTTAGACAACTACATATGTTGATAAACCAAATATCTTGTGGATATGAAGTGCAAAAAGAAAAGGTAAAACTAAAGATTTAGTAAACTTTCTTTTTTAAATGATCACATTTTCTTGATTACCCTATTTTGTATCACATCCACCTAACTTTGGTTAATTGGGAATTCTTGAAATAGCCTTTATAATCCCCTACTTCTAAAGGGTATTCAATCTACATACATCCTACTTATAGCTAAACTTCAAGTTTTACAGCTTAAGAGACGAGCTTTTATATTTTTACCCACCCAAGAGCTATTTTTTCAAGTCTTTACGTGTAAGAGGTGGAGCTGGATGTGATTTTATGTGATTGGTGGCCAATGCACATTATTTTCATGTTTATGATGACATACTTTTAAAGGGTATTTGATTTTGCTCTGCATAATAACCCGACAATTTCTCTCCCATTAGCTCAAAGTTAAATCTTTGTCAATTTCAACCTAGAGGGCTTTTCTTCACAACAAAGGTTGTTATTAATCACTTTTAGTTCACAAGACCCTAGGTGGCAATCCTATGATTTTATGCGCACCAACAAAGTTGAATCATCGTCTATTTCGAACTAGTGGGCTTCACTTCATGCATCGGTTTTGGTTAAAAAGGATTCATATTTCATGATAGTAATTTCTTCATTTGTATCTCTTATATTAGAACAACCCAATTAATTAAGTTTTCATCCTAAACAAGCTTCTTTTTGGTAGCGGCGTTAGTCAGTGGAAGTCAATGATGGTTCCCTCATGAATTCTCGCTCACTACTCAAGTTTGGTACTTTGATTTTGACTTGGGGGGAGAATTTCTTCGACATTGGATTTATTCCAGTCCTTTTTTATTTTGAGTTATTTGGCTAAAAGAAAAGGAATATGAATCGTTACCTTTCTCACCCCTTATTTAGACAATTATCTTGTACATTTTTGTTTCTAAGCGTTTTTATCTCATATTCAATTCATTGGATAGATGGTAATGCTTTTTGTTCTTTATTAAGAAAGTTATGCCGAAATATTCTTGTGTTTTAAATTGTGCATGAAATTGGGCATGATATAGAAGTTTGTTATAAATTGGGTCGAAGGAGAAGAATTTGGAGAGCGAAGAATGGTTTTATAGCACTAGCATTATTAAAAGTTTGTAAAGTAATTAGGCTTGACAAAAACATTTTGAAAACATCCTTTCACTATGTGGAGTCTACTAATTAAATTTATTGTAACGCCCAATAAATTTGAATTAATAAAAAGTTAAATGGAAGGCAAATTAACAATTTTAATAAAAAGGAGTAAAACTAAAAATTTTATAAATGAATGAATGAAGTGGCCTAGCTTGTATTATTACGAAGATTGGGCCTTTCTGCTTAAATTTCACTATAAGAACACTATAACCACATAAAGTACCTAGGCGTTATAATCAAATTTCTAACTGGGCTTGAATTGAGCTAAGTTAGGTTCTGAGGCCGATTAGTACCAAAAGTAATACAAGTTAATCTCCTAGCTTAGAAGAAAAAAGCATAAAGTTATTCTTCGTTTTCTTTCTCTTCCGAAATGAGACAAACCATAACCCAAACCTATATATAAAATTTCTAAAGTAATTCTCCATCAAATTCAATAATATTTTGGGCTAAGGATATGTGCGTGAGAAGAGCTATAAGAAGGTGCTAACATTAAATGGATTTGTGGGGGTTGGAGTCTAGAACACGTTCCAAACAGCAAAGAGAAAAGGAGTTTCAAATCAAATTAGGAGCTTTTATGGATAATCGGTGAGTAAGATTTATAAATTAAGATATATAAGTCATACGAGCTTTTAATTCATTGTTTATATCCCAAATTAGGTTAGAGGACGTGTTTAATACGATTTAGATGTTGATATACATTCGATTTTGGCTATTAATATTGAAATTGATATGGAAAATGGGTAAATGGACATTAGAGATGAGTTATGAACTTTGGTTAAGAAAGAGGAAGAATAGATAAAGATAGGTAATTGAACCATAAGTTGATAGATTTTATGTAAATATAGTAATTGATACCGTTTGATGTTGAAAGTTGTAACGACCCGCAAATTCGTCACTTCAAAAAAAATTTAAAATATTCAAATATAAGATTTTTAACATAAATGATAGTGTTTTGAACAATAAATAATATTGGTAATCATTTTGAATAATTATTTACAGAAATGTATACTTTGGATGATATATCAATAAAATGACCGAAAGCCTTTTATCAATAACCAGCTCTTAGACTATCCAACATCGTGCACGGAGATGGATACATACACTCATTTCTGTATATGAGTGAGAATATGCAATAAAATTATTTATTTCATTTTTGAAAATAAAATCTCTTTATGATGTCATCAATGATATCATCAATGATATCACTATTTTGGAATAAATGATTTTTGAATTTAAATTGAGTTTAAATGATTTAATAATTATTTTAATTATTAAATAAGCCGTTATAATTATTATATAATGATAGAAATATTATTATCAAACTTTGTTTACAAATATATATATATATATATATATTAAATAAGAAGTGAAAATATAATCGAAAATCGAAATCAGAATCAATGTAGAAAAGTTATGCAACTTTGTGAATCATTTGAGATATACATATGCACATGAACATGAACACGTTCACATGCACATGAACACATATACACATACAAATATACCTATACAATTATATATATGTATATGAGAAAATATCTAAGATATTTTCCTAAAACTTAACCCTTAAGTAAAGCCAAAGTCAACATCTTACACTCTAAGTACAAACACATGGCTACACACATGGGGGGGTATGCTCGGTCGAGAATGATGAGGGGAGTTGGGGGTGGTGATGAAATGGTGATGGTGATGTGTTTGTGTGAAAATATCACGATATTTCCATCCTTACGTTTGCCTATAAATAGCACCCATCTCTCTTCACTTCATTCACACTTCTTCTTCATAAAATTCCTAATCTTTTCATCCTCTTCTTCTCTACATTAATGGCTTTTATAGCCTGAGAAGAAAATATTACAAAATCAAAACCAAGTTATGTCAAAACCAATCAAAATCTATACCACTTCAAACCAAAGTTCAAGCTAGTGATCTCTTCCTTCTCCTCCACCAAGTCCATGTGCAACTAATCCCTCCACCACCATTTGCCAAGCAAGGTCGAGCCCTTCCAAGCCTCCAAGACCAAGGCCGAACCCCCTAGGAGCATTTGTGCTAGTAGTTGTGAGCTTAAATTTTGAGATAGTAGAGCTATAACCGTTTTTTCAATTGAAAATCAAGTGAGAAACTCTCTCTCTATATATGGTGTGATATGATTGCTATCGATGTTTACTATGCTTTGATCATCAAGTTTGGTTGATATAGTTGTTTAATTATGTAAAGAAGTCACGTTTAATACACGTCGATATTACACTAGGAAATCACTTTCCAAATCAAGTTATAAAAGTGATATGGAATCATTAAACCCCTTTCAAATGATTTAAAATGGTTTATAAATGTTTTATAAATACTAAAGCCTGATTTGGTGAATTTTTGATAAGTTATGAAAGTTGAGTCAAAAACAGGCATGCCGCGTAATGACAGTTCGCGATTTCGCACGCGTAAAAATTTAAATCCATTTATATGATGGATTTAGAGTCAGAATTCTTTGGAATAAGAATTTTACGAACTCTTATAATCATAGTTATCAAACAAAAGAAAAGGATGAAGATTTCATTTCTTGGATTTTGAAATATGAAAAAAAGTTTTCAAAATAGTCGTGGTTTGGCAGTTCGGAAACCAAAGCGATAAATTCTTTAAATTTAATATTTTTAATTCTTTAAAAATATGTAATAAATTCTATAAATATATTACAATATTTTAAAAGAGATTTGAGTTATAAAAATGAAATTCTAAATGATCGAACACTATTCGCAGCACTATTCGTGGTACTTTTTGCAGCACTTTTAATAATTTTGAAATATGGCTTTAAACATATTAAATATTCTTTCCCAAATCTTTTATAAATGTTTTCAAATAAGTAATTAGGTATTTTAAAGATGATTTGAAGGTTTTATAATTTATTTTAAAAAGTTTAAATAAATGATTTAAAAGAAAAGCTATTATAATCAAGTGATTTAATCTTGGCTTTAAAAGCCCATGAGCGAACTGGATTTTTATAATTGTGAGATCCAAATGGAAGGCGCTTAAACTAAGGAGATATTCAGGAGCAACCAGTGCTCTTGGATTGTTGGAAACCAGTCAAGTATAAAAGATTTAAATTTCCAAATTTAATACAACTTGGATTGTATATAAATAATCTTCTTATACTCGATATTAAATTCCAAAGAGATAACCTGTACCATCCTTGTGAATTTAAAATGTGATTTCACCATTATTCGATGGATAGTAAAGGTTGAATATGAAAATTTATGTTGAGTAGAATTAGTGTAATTTCTATGGACCCTTTTTACTCAAAAAGATTTTGTAGTGTGATTTATGAGAAATGATTTTGATTTGGTATTTCTGAAGTTAAAAGGAGGGTTAATAATTCTATATATATTAAAAAGAAAGGTTTAAAGATATATAGCTTTAGAAGATATTTTTGATAAAGAGAAAGTAATTAATCAAATGATAAGCACCTATTTACTTAACATCTTTTTATCGATGATTGGTTTGAAAGAACCAGGATCGAATTTTGGTAATTCGTATTCGAAAACAACCTTGAACCAATTCACGAGTTCAAAAGTGAAGACATAATTAAAGACAATGAAGTTGAAGGTGGGAATCTTCATAACAGAAGGACTACTTGATAATATCGGAGTAGCTCCCGAGATAAATAAATAAATAATAGTGGTCCCTTCATTCTAGAATCTTTGTATGCAAGGACTACTCGCTACTAATCCTAGGAAAAATGCCCAATGGGATGAGGTAGGAGAGTGACTTTGGTTATCCTGTTCCTAGACAATTTGTATGAATGATTGTTTGACATTGCGTTCCTAAGAACACAGTGCATTAATCTCTATAAACATAAATCTATTTGGTGGTGTAGGAGATAATCCCTCAAATGCGTAACCAAGGTTTTAAATATCGGATTTCGGTCACGTTTCGTCTCAGAATTTTTACACAAGTTATCTCGTATCGAGGGAGATCTCGGACGAGATGAGTACATATCGGGTGTACATCTCGGATTGACATCTCGGGTCTTATAATGCATCTTGGGAATATCTCGGATGTACTTATGTATCTAAAATTGATGTGTCAAAAATTTATTCAACGGTTATAACTTTCTTAGTAAAAATAAAAATGGTAACATACTTGATTTAAATGAAAAAAGGAATATTTTTAGAAGAGCAGTAGCTTGATTAGCTTAATTGATTTGGTAATGATTGAATAATATCATTTTATTGAACATAATAAAGAAATGAAACCTTTCGCTATGACTCATTAAGATAAAAAGTAAAGAATATGTTCAAGAAGTTGGTAAATTATAATTGGACCGAGTAGTTTCTTTTGAATCAATATGAAAATAAAAAATATTATGCAAAATAAGAAAATTGTATAATTTCGGATGAGATCTCGGATTGAGATTTTGATCCATATTTCGGGTGAGATTTGAATATCTCGGATGAGATGAGTGTCGAGGGAGATATGGAGGGGATTTGATGTCTCGTCTCGTTTAAGTGTGAAAAGGAGATCTCGGAGGAGATCTCGGACGATATATAGGAGATTTAGAACCATGTGCGTAACAACCTTCTTTGAGATGTATGAGCTTAGAGGTTGTACTTTTGTTGAGATCAATAGTGTGTTGTTAGAAATGACAATGTGGCATTTTAAGTAAAAATGTTCTGAGAAATGTAAACGTTACCTCAAGCCTCACACTCGGGGAATTATGAAACAGGGGTTGGTTTAAGAGTAAGTGAATCGCAACCATTAGGGTATGATATCACCTTTCTAGATCTATTTATTTCTACCCGCTATGACGTCGGGTTTGTATTATATGGTGTATGTTATTGGATCCCGGATAAGTCGGAAATGGCCGGGGTGATATCATATTCAGTGTTATCCATACCATCAGTTGGTCTCAGTGGGCCAGTCTTAATTCATAGAGGTTTCAAAGATGTCGATCCTTGGTACATTCCTTTAGAAATGTACTGTATAGGAGGTAGTTCATTACCTCGCTATTCATTGGAAATCCAAATCTCCAATAAGTGCCTTACCGTAAAATTTAACCAATGTAACAATTTAAGCTATTTGAATATGTTTATTTGAATTTTTTTCAAAGAATGCCATTAAAAATAATATCATTGAATTTTACATAGATATCATAAGGTAAAAACCAGTTCTGTGTTTATGTGTTTCGTGGTCTTATGAGATACCCTTTTGTTTTTCAAATACTCGTATTTTGAGTTTCTCACACCAGTCTCATGGCTGTCTTGGAGTTTATTTTCCTTTTCCCTTAAACTCTGGGTGCCCTATTTTTTGGGCAGCCAAGTAGTCAGGTAGCTTGGAGCATTTTGGAAGGAGCATGAAGACTAGAGTGTCCTTTTTTCAATAGTAATCTATTTCAAATTTCTGTTGTATCATGTAGTATGTATTTAGTATCTACTAGCCTCTATAAGGATTGGCAGTTAACTATCCCTGGTTGGGTTAGTACTTATCATAACTCCGATGAATCACTTGGATTAATTGTATGTACTTTCCATATGTATAATTAATGCGAATGTGAGATTCTACTGTTATTTTATCTTCCATCTTTATTTCTTTTGAAAGTCGCTTGATTATATGCCTCTTCGGCACTCGAATTTGCAGCACGTGAATACTCAAGATGTATTAGTGTCGATCTTCGAGGGTCGAAAAGGCGGGTCATCACAGTTGGTATTAGAACTTAGGTTGAACGGAAACCTAAATCTTGATGAGGCTGACTCATTAGAGACAGGGTTAGTAATACCCTAGATTGATTTTAGTCAATGAGAGAATGTATTTATAATTTAATCCAAACAAATTCGTCCATGTCATTTTTTGCTTAATACCCATTCACTAAGACAATTTCATCTATGATTCTAAAGTTTTTTCCTTACTATATGCAGATAGTAGGAGATGGGTAATAGAAGAGGACGAAGGGGAGGTAGCAACACTATGTCCACCAATGGTCGATCAAATGCTACAGTAATTGAGGAAGTGGTAATCCCTATGCAAACTCAAATTAACTTTACAACTCTTTGCAAGAATTACACTAGCTTGGGAGGGAAACCATTCCAAGGAACCAAGTCTATAGTTGAAGTGCAAGCATGGCTCCACTAGTGTGAAAGGTATTCAAAGGATTGAACATAAAGGATGATCAAAAGAGGTTCTTAGCTTCTTGGCAATTGCAGGAATAAGCTCTAAAATGGTAGGAATCCATCACTTTGAATGATTCTGAAGACAATATTTTAAGGACCAGATTTAAAGAAGTATTCGAAGAGCAGTATACACCTACAGCCAAAAAATCCCATCTTTATAGAAATTTTATGGACTTGAAACAAGAAAATATTTCTATAGAGGAATACTCAAATAAATTTACCAAGTCATCTCATTTTGGGCCAGGACTAATAGACATGTCCTTAAAGAAGAGTGAGATGTTTATTTCGGAGATGAAAGAGCAATATCAGGACTAAATGACTGTACACGTAAAGGGAACTTTTATGGAACTATTAGATATGGGTTTCTGATATGAAGTGTTGGATAATAGGAATCCGGTGGTATCCGAAGGAAATAAAAACAATCAGAACAAGAGAAAGAATACGTGGTAGGGATAGAATGGTGGAGGATCTCAAGGGAACCATTATAAGGATATTGTTTGTTATAATTGCCAGAAGAAAGGCCATTTTGCAACAAACTGTAGGAGTCCCAAGGTGTAGAAGCAGCAACAAGGAATCATCTCTCCTATGGTTTTAGAAGAATATTTGTTACAATTGCCATCAACCGGGACACTGAAAAAACAAGTGTCTGTTAATGAAGAAGGGAGAACAAATCAAGATTTACGACATAAAGAATGAGCCTTCAACCTTTGAAGATGTAATGGGCAAGGGAGTCCTAGAAGGTAATTTATGTGTTAATGATATTTCAGTTAGAGTATTATTTAATACTAGGGCTTCCCATAGTTTTATTGCTTAAATTAGTTGGTAAGTTAAACCTTACCCCAGAATTAGTAGAAACCTCTATCCACATATCTAATCCCATAGACGGTACGACCAATCTTTGTATGATCTATGTAAATGTACAAGTTACCTACCAAACCCACCAATTCTTATGTGACCTACTTATCCTTGATTTAATCGGGTTTGATATTTTACTCGAAATGGATTGACTATCCAAGTATAGAGCTATTTTAGATTGCAACAATCTAATGATTATACTAAAAGCCGCGACCAGAAAGGTGTAAGACCGATTAATATGTGAAGGACCAAGTCCAGTAAGAGACAACATATATGCGTTAGATTCATCTCAAATGAACTTGGAAAGAATATCAAGATGTTTCCATGGAAATTAAAACTTTACCCCCGCATTGGGAAATCGAATTTTTTATTGACTTAATCCCCGACGCCAGACCCATTATTCACCTTTTTCATAGGATGGCTCGAAAAGAAAAGATTGAGTTGGCAAAACAAACTGATGATTTACTAAAAGAGGGGCTAATTAGAACAAGTCGCTCAAGTTGGGGCACAGCTGTGGTTTTTATGGCAAAGTCTGATGGCTCCTTAGATTGTGTGTGGACTATCAAGACCTAAATAAGAAAACGATTAAAAACAAGTATCCTATAACCCACATAGATGACTAGTTTGATCAATTATATGATGCTTGGGTATTCTCAAATATCTAGCTACTGGATTCCATCAATTGATGCATTCCCTTGACTGCATTCCTAAGACTAGATAGTTTCTAGAAATGGTTGGTTATGCCATTTGGGATAACCAATGCATCCGCTTATTTCACGGACCTTATGAAGAAGGTATTGAGAGAGGTACTCAACAAATTCGTGTTGGTCTTTACTGATGACATTCTCATATATTTGAACACTAAAGAAGAGCATAAAAGGCATTTGGAGATTGTGTTGGAGATATTGAGAAGGAATGCGCTGAAAGCAAAATTTTCAAAATGCCATTTCAAAGAAAAGAGGTAAGATTCTTGGGACATATTGTGTTAAGGGATGGAGTTTTAGTAGACTTAAGAAAAATCTCAACTATACATGATTGGAGACAACCACAGACTCCAAAGGACATCCATAACTTCTTGGGATTAGCAGGATATTACCGAAGGTTTATTCAAGACTACTCCAAAATTTCCTCTCACTTAACAAAGCTGACAATGAAGGATGCTAAATTCGAGTGGGCATAGAAATGTGAAGAAGAATTTCAGAAACTCAAGAAGAGGTTAACTACTACTCCTATTTTAGCTATTGCTGATGAAAGTGGTGGTTTAACCGTGTATACTGATGCTTGTGGGAAAGGAGTAGGTGCGGTTCTGATGCAGCATGGAAATGTCATCGCATATGCGATCATACAACTGAAGATCCATGAAAGGAATTATGCGACACACGATTTGGAGCTATTAGCCATGGTGTTTGCATAAAAAAACATAGATACATTATTTGCTGGTTAAGAATTCTTTAGGGTTTATTTTAATAAACTTCAATTTACCTTGGTAAATAATATGCCTTTTTAAAATAGGTGAAAAGTTTGATCTCTTCACGGACCATAAATCTTTGAAATATCTTTTCACTCAGAAGAACTTGAATATGAGGCAGCAACATTGGCTAGAATTCCTCGCATTGTATGACTTGGATATTCTATATACACCGGGAAAAGCCAATATTGTGCAGATGCGCTAAGCAGAAAGCATGCCGTATAGCTCATTTAGTGGTGCATCCGACATTGATTTGTTGTATAAAGGAGAATCAGCTCAAGGATCCAATTATTGCAAGGATAGCCTTGGAAGTAGAGGAGAATGTGAAACCAGGAAGATGGATAGGATTCAAAGTGGATAAGCAAGGGATTCCAAGAATGAATGGAAGGATATGTGTTCCCAATGTTGATGGGATTAGACAGGAAGCTTTAACCAAATGTCACAATTCTTTACTTGCATACATTGCAGAGTTACAAAGGTGTATAGAGATATGAAAAAGACTTTCTAGTGTAGTGGTATAAAGAGAGACATTTCCATCTATGTGAGTAGATGCGCAAATTGTCTGCAGATCAAGATTGATCAGCAAAAGGTTGACGGACTACTTCAACCACTCGAGGTTCCAAAGTGGAAATGGGACCAAATATCCATTGGATTTTATCGATGGTTTGCTTCAGTCAAGAAAAGGGAATGAATACGTATGGGTTTTCATTGATAGATTGACTAAAAGTGCACACTTCATCCTAATAAAACCCACAAGAGCAGCCTTAAGCTTAGCAGAAATATATTTGAGGAAGATTGTTCGACTACATGGAGTTCCAACCAGCATCGTAAGCGATCGCGAATCAATCTTTACCAATCAGTTCTAGGAAGCCTTACAAACAGCTTTGGGAACGAAGATGGATACAAGCATTATATATCATCTCCGAACTGATGGGAAAACCGAATGAGTAAATAGGATATTTGAGGATCTTTTGAGAGCATGTATATTAGACTTTGGAGGTTCATGTGAAAGCCACCTTCATTTGGTAGAGTTCTCTTATAATAACAGCAATTAGGCCAGTATTGAGATGGTACATTATGAAGCCTTATATGGTCACCCGTGTAGATCCCCAGCATGTTGGATCGAAACTGGAGATCGATGGGTACTTGGTCCTGATATAATCCGAGAAGCTTCATAGAAAGTGGACATGATTAGAAAGAAATTGAAAGAAGCACAAAGCAGACTGCAGAGTTATACTGATCAAAGGCATACAAATTTAGAATTCCCAGTTAGAGACAAGGTATTTCTAAAGATCTCTCCAATGATAGAAGTCATGAAATTTGGAAGAACTAGTAAGCTAGCTCCTCGACATATTGGACCTTTTCCCATTCTAGAGCGGATTAGCCCATTAGCCTATCGAGTGGAACTACCAAAGAGGTTGTTGGGTGTACACGATGTGTTTCACGTATCTCATTTACGTAAGTATGTATATGATCCAAAACAAATCATAGAAACAATTGCCCAGGAGGATTTATAAGTAAAGCCTAATTTAACAGTTATTAGACAATCTAATAAGATCATGGATCATGATGAGAAGCGATTAAGGAGAAAGGTTGTGCAATTAGTTAAAGTTCAATGGAGTGGTGATGCTAATGACTGTATGTGGAAAACAAAGGATAGGATAAAGAAGGCATATCCAGAGTTTAGGAGGGATATATAAATTGTATATATCATATCAAGATAGTGTACTCACCACTTGTGGCGTAGTCACTTATTATAACTTTGTGTATATTTCATCATATATGATATATTCCTTTTGAGTTATCTTCTTCTCATCTTTAATTTCGAGGATGAAATTCTTTTAAGAAGGGAAGATTGTAACGACCCGCAAATTCATCACATTGAACTTTTTTTAAATATTCAAATATAAGATTTTTTTTTAACATAAATGATAATGTTATGAACAATAAATAATATTAGTAATCTTATTTTGAATAAATATTTACAAAAATATATACTTTGGAAGATATATCGATGAAATGACCGAAAACCGTTTTAACAATAAACAACTCTTAGACCATCCGAATTCGTGCATGGATATGGATACGTACACTCGTTTATGTATATGAGTGAGAATATGTAATAAAATTATTTAGTTTACTTTTGAAAATAAAATCTCATTATGACATCATTAATGATATCACTATTTTGGAATAAATGATTTTTGAATTTAATTGAGTTTAAATGATTTAATAATTATTTTAATTATTAAATAAGCCCTTACAATTATTATATAATGGTAGAAATATTATTATCAAACTTTGTTTACATATATATATATATATTAAATAAGAAGTGAAAATATAATCGGAAATTGAAATCAGAATCCGTAATAATTCAACGTAGAAAAGTTGTGCAACGTTGTGAATCATTTGAGATATACGTATGCACACATACATGCACATGAACATGAACACATTCACATGCACATGAGCACGTATACACATACAAATATACTTATACAATTATATATATATATATATATTAGAAAATATCAAAGATATTTTCCTAAAACTTAACCCTCAAGTAAAACCAAATTAAAGATCTTACACCCTAAGTACAAGCACATGGCACACATATGGGGGGCATTCTCAGTCGAGAATGATGAGGGGAGATGGGGGGTGGTGATGAAATGGTGATGTGTTTGTGTGAAAATATCATGATATTTCCATCCTTATGTTTGCCTATAAATAACACCCACCTTTCTTAACTTTATTCATACTTCTTCTTCATAAAATTCCTAAGCTTTTCATCCTCTTCTTCTCTACATTAATGGCTTCCATAGCCTAAGAAGAAAATATTACAAAATCAAAACAAAGTTATGTTAAAATTAATCAAAATCTATACCACTAAACCAAAGTTCAAGCTAGTGATCTCTTCCTTCTCCTCCACCAAGGCCGTGTGCAACCAAGCCCTCACCACCATATCTCGATTAAGGCCAAGCCCTTCCAAGCCTACAATACCATGGTCGAACCCCCTATAGCATTTGTGCTAGTAGTTATGAGCTCCGATTTTGAGATAACGGAGCTATAGCCATTTTTCCGATCGAAAATCAAGTGAGAAACTAT
The DNA here is from genome assembly GCA_030737815.1 of Allium fistulosum. Taxonomy (NCBI): domain Eukaryota; kingdom Viridiplantae; phylum Streptophyta; class Magnoliopsida; order Asparagales; family Amaryllidaceae; genus Allium; species Allium fistulosum. Next base: position 787,069,334 of record CM060902.1, on the reverse strand, counting down.
ATATATGTGTGTGTGTGTGTGTGTGTGTATGTATGTATGTATGTGTGTGTGTGTATAAATATATGATGATGTTATATGATTGCTATGAATGTTTACTATGCTTTGATCATCAATTTTAGTTGTTTTAATATATTTGTTTAATTATGTAAACAAGTCACGTTAAATACACGTCGATATTACACAAGGAAATCACTTTTCAAATAAAGTTATAAAAGCATTATGAAGTCATTAAACCCCTTTGAAATGATTTAAAATGGTTTATAAATGCTTTATAAACACTAAAATCTGATTTGGTGAAGTTTTTATAAGTTATAAAAGTTGAGCCAAAATTAGGCGCGTCACATAACGGTAGTTTATGATTTTGCACCGTAAAAGTTTAAATCTATTTATATGATGGATCTGCAGTCGGAATTCTGTGAAATAAGAACTTCCGAACTCTTATAAACATAATTTCCAAAAAAAAAGAAAAGGATCGAGATTTCATTTAGTAGATTTTGAAATATGATCAAAACAAGATTTCAAAATAGTCGCAGTTTGACAGTTTGGAAACTAGAGCGATAAATTCTTTAAAATTAATATCTTTAATTCTTTAAAAATATGTAATAAATTCTATAAATATGATAAAATGTTTTAAAAGAGATTTGAGTTATAAAAATGGATCTCTAAATGATGGAAAAGCTATTTTGATCAAATAAGCCCAAAAAGCACTATACACAGCACTATTCGCAGCACTTTTTGCCGCTCTTTTAATAACTTTTGAAATATGGATTTAACTTAAGTATTCTTTTCCAAATCTTTTATAATTTTTTTAAAATAAATAATTAAATATTTTAAAGATGATTTGAAGGTTTATGATTTATTTTAAAAAGTTTAAATAAATGATTTAAAAGATAAGCTGTTATAATCAATGATTTAATCTTGGCTCTAAAGGCCGATGAGTAGGCTGGATTTTTCTATTCATGAGATCCGGATGGAAGGTTCTTAAATTAAGGAATGTTCAGGAGCAACCAGTGCCTTGGCTCACTTGGCCTCTTTTTGGGGGGAGGAATAGATAAGGTCGAAATGTCAAAAACGAGGCAAGTATAAAAGATTCAAATTTCCAAATTTAATACAACTTGGATTGTATAGAAATAATCTTCTTATAGTTAGTATTAAATTCCAAATAGGGAACCCATACTATCCATGTGAATTTAAAAGATGATTTTTCCATTATTTGACAGATAGTAAAGGTTGAATACAGAAATTAATGTTGTGTAGAATTAGTATAATTTCTATCGACCCTTTTTACTCAAAAAGGTTTTGTAATGTGATTTATGAGAAATGATTTTGGTTTGGTATTTCCAAAGTTAAAAAGAGGTTTAATGATTCTGTATATATCGGGAAAAATTATTTAAAGATATATATCTTTAGAAGATATTTTTAATAAAGATATAGTAATTAATCAAATGATAAGCACCTATTTACTTAAGATCCTTTTATCGATGATTGCTTCGAAAGAATTAGGATCAGATTTAGGTATTTCCTATTCGAAAACCACTTCGAACCAATTCACGAGTTCGAAAGTGAAGACATGATTAAAGAAAATGAAGTAGAAGGCAGGGATCTTCATAACAGAAGGTCTGCTTGTTGATAATTTCAGAGTATCTCCCAGATAAATAAATAGCAGTGGTCCCTTCATTCTAGGATCTTCGTATGTAAGGACTACTCGCTACTAATCCTAGGAGTAATGCCCGATAGGATGTGGTAGGAGAGTGCCTTCGGTTTGTCCTGTATTTGTTTAGATAACTTTTATGGATGAATGTCTGACACTGCATTCCTAAGAACACAGTACATTGATCTCTACAAACGTACATCTATTTGGTGTTGTAGGAGGTAACCACTCCTATGGTTAACACCCTTCTCTGAGACATATGAGCTCAGAGGTTGTACTTTTATTGAGATCAATAGTGTGTTGTTGGAAACGACAATGTGGCATTTTAAGTAAAAATGTTCTGAGAAAGGTAAACGTTATCTCAAGTCTCACAAACTGGGAATTGTGAAACAAGGGTTCCTTTAAGGCTAAATGAATCACAACAATATGGTATGATATCACCTTTCTAGATCCATTTATTTCTACTCGCTACGACATCGAGTTTAAATTATATGGTGTATGTTATGTGATCCAAATAGGTCGGTAATGGCCGCAGTGATATCATATTTGGTGCTATTCATACCATCTATTAGTTTCGGGTAGGCCGGTCTTAATTCGCAGAGCTCTCGAAGAGGTCAATCCTTGGTACATTCCTCTAGAAATGTACTGTATGGGAGGTAGTCCCTTACCTCGCTATTCATTGGAAATCCAAATCTCCAATAAGTGCCTTCAGTTTTAGTTGTTAACCTATTATGCCATAAAAATTTAACCAATGTAAGAATTTCGACTATTTGAATATGTTTATTTGAAAACTTTTCAAAGAATGTCATTCAAAATAATATCACTTAATTGTACGTGGAAATGATTTGGTTATCATAAGGTAAAAACTTGTTCCGTGTTTATGTGCGGCATGGTCTTATGAGATACCCTTTTTTTCCCAAATACTCGTATTTTGAGTTTCTCACACTAGTCACATGACTCACTTGCAGTTTATTTTCCTTTTCCCTTAAACTCTGGGTGCCCTATTTTTTGGGCAGCCAAGTAGTCAGGTAGCTTAGAGCATTTTGGAAGGAGCATGAAGACTGAAGGGTCCTTTTTTCAAAAGTAATCTATTTTAAATTTCCGTTGTATCATGTAGTATGTATTTAGTATCTACCAGCCTCTGTAAAGATAGGCGGTTATAACTATCCCTGTTTGGGTTAGTAATTATCGTGACTTTGATGAATGACTTGGAGTGATTGCATGTACTTTCCATATGTATAATTAATGAGAATGTGAGATTCTGTTGTTATTCTGTCTTCTATCTTTATTTATTTTAAAAAACTCATGATTATCTGCTTCTCCGGCACTTGAATTTGTGTACGTGGATACAAGGATGTATTAGTGTTGATCTTCGACGGTCGAAAAGGCAGGTTATCACAAAAGTAATATGGTTATACTTAGATGATCTGATGATAAAACTAATTTTTTTAGAATGAACATTATAGTAAAATAATGAAGAAGGATGAAAGAAGAAAAACTGTAACTATACAAAGGTGGGAATATAACTATAATAAATATGGGTTAATTAAGAGGGTAACATGATAAATTTGACAAAGTGATCAAATAAACAGTGTATTAGCTCATATAATATATAATAAGATATACGTATAGTTTAAATGAAGACTTATAAACATTTAATGAAAAGATCGATAAAATGATGAAAATGTGAAATTAGCAGCTAAAAATGATATTTAAAAATAATATTCAAATGTATGAAATTTATAGTAAAAAATCGCAGGTTTCTAGTTCAGTTTTAGGGATTTTAGACATCTGAAAAATATAATCAAATGTCTGGAATATAGGGTTTGATGTCTGAAGTACCAAAGGAGATAATTTTTCAAGCATTCAAACATCTGAACTATAAATTCAAGTGTTTGAATGTTGGATTGGGCATCCAAATGAATATGTCAAACATTTGAATTGTTGCATTGTGCGGCCTATATAAATGATTGAAGGCACTTTATATTGATCGAGTGATAACATTAGAAAACTTTATGTTGTATGCAGTCGTGTACTATGTGATATTCAAAGTTGATGAGTTTTGGAAATAATTTGTTGATACATGTAAGATTGATTTTATTAATATGATGATATGATTTCTGTTGGTTATTATATATGGCTATGTCTTCTCACTTACAATATAGGGACTGCAGGAGATGGATACATCCATCTTATTCGCTATAGTGACTGTAATCTTAATCTTAGTTAGTATACCAAAGTAAAGTAAAGTAAAGTAAAGTAGGTACATTACATCATAAAAAAGCATATCAATTGTAAGATATCGGCCTTCTCGTCGTCTCAATCTTTTATATAGATGACATTTTATGTGATACCGACTTAGAAATGGTTATCACTATAATGCAATGTTGTGATGGAATAAACTTAATAGATATTGTAAATAGAAATGGCAAGTGTAGTATTAATCTGTAATGATGTTTTATTTGCATGCCGGTATTGTATACTTAGCAATATTTTCTCATTGACACAGGCATATGTCTGATCCCTAATATATTCCTTTTTGAATTTATCTATGATACATTAACATAATGTTATGAGGATGCTGGATATGTGAAGATGGCAATGAGGAATTCAATGGAGTATGATTCCATTTCATTTAGTTGTCTAATATCTAGTTTATTTATTTGAGTTGAACATGAAGTGTTATTTTAGCTTGATGCAATAACATGTATGGTTATTGTCTAGTAGTATCCGGATCTCTTATTCGCTTATGTTGTATAATATTTTATTCTTTATGTTGTGAGTTTTGAAAGTAGTAGTTAAAGTAGATAGCTTGTGTACTTTTTAACACAATTTCACCCCGACAGCCCATCATTTATGGCTTATGGGACTTTTTGTCAATTAGGGCAAAGAATTAGAAGTTTGTGAATGGATGGTTATCGCATTTGGTATCAAAGCTCTGGTTAACTGATTCTTATAGGTTAGGAACATATTGATAGAGCATACTTCTGTGTGTGTGTCTGTATACATCTATGTGTATGTGTATGCGTATACATAGGCAAGTACATTACATATGCATACACACCACTTTGATTTCAATTATTTCTTCTAACTTGGGGAGTTGCTAAGGAATACCATTTATAGATAGTTGAGATGGATAACAACACTATAATTGGCATAGAAGATGCAACCTCGGAGATTCCTGGTGTGAACGTACCACTTTGGTTTTGTATATATCTACAAGCATGAACTCAAACCAATTTCAACCCTAATGTGCATATACACTAGACACATAGGAGTGGTTCCCAAGAATCCACCTACTAAAGAATTTTAGAGTATGGATGAAAGCCTTATGTTGGGATAGAATACTTTGTGGATACGAAGGCATGGCTATGCACATGTGAGAGGATATTTTGGATGATGGGATTAGTTGATGCTAGTAGAAGGCGGCTTGCTTCTTATCACTTACAAGGAGGGGCTTTAAACAGGTGTGATATAGTAGTCACTGAAATAAGTGAAGAGGAGACAACATGAGATGATTTTAAAAGGCGTTTAGAGACTAAGTTCTTATCAATGGATGAAGGAGTTCGACTTGAGAAATCTTCCATTTGTAGTAGGGAGATAGATAGTCAAGGAGTGTGCGAACTAGTTCAATGAACTTGCTAAGTATGGGTTAGATCTAGTAAATACTCCAATAAAGAAGGTTATGAAGTTTGCTATGGGATTGAGATAACCATTTCCATTTTTGTCACTTAGCTACATTCCTATGGGTGCCACATTTGAAAACCCAATAGAGATGGTATCGTTGAATACATTTTCTAAAAAGGTGATCAAAGAGGAGCCAAAGAAAGAAGATGACATTGGAAATCAACAAGGAAAGCATAAAGAAAAAGGAGCAAAGCAAGTTCAAAAAGAAAAGGATTATATGCAGTAAATTCTAAAAGAAGGGTCACATAGCTAAGAATTACACAACGAACATGGGAAAGGTTAAATGTTGCAATTGCAATCCATTTAGACATATAAAATGGTAGTGCCAAGCCTTAGGTAAGAGCGGATATGTTGCGTAAGCATATGCACTTGACTTTGCTCCTAGTGCGAGCTGACCAGAGTGAGTCAGACAAGGGAAAGGAGGTTATGATGGAAGTTATATTACTGCTTTTTTATTTTCCCATTCGTACTTTATTTGATACTAGAGTATCTCATACCTTTATTTCTAGTAGTTTGGTCGATAACTTATAGTTAAAGACTCACATAGTGTATGACTCTATATTAATGTTGAATCCTATTGGGAGATCGACATATTTATCTATGATATGCCACATGTTCAAATCATTTATATATGGTTTGAAATTCTTATGTGACAAGTTTGTACTGGTTTTTGTGGGTATGGATATACTCTGAGAATGGATTGGAGGTAACATTATGGGGCAGTGTTAGATTGTGATTAGAGAGTAATTCATATGAGGAGCAGCGGAGGGCATTATTTAAACGTGTATTTTTAGCTCGATAGCTCTATGATGTTGAGTTATTTGTATTCACTTAATCTATCATAGGGCGAATTATCTTCTATCTCCATTATTCCGAAATTCCCAAATGTTTCTGAAGAGATGTCTGGTTTACCTCCCCAAAAAAGAAACTGAATTCAGTATTGATCTCGAGAAATATGCTAGTTCTTTTATTATACCACTTATACATATGGCTCTGAAAGAGAGAAGGGAACTATAATAGCAAGTTCCTTCGTTGTCACTGAAGGATTTATCCATAGGATTATCTCGGAATGTGGAGCATCGGTATTTTTTGCTACTAAGACTGATGGTCCTTTATGGACGTGCATCGATATTTTAGAGTTGGATAAGCTGACAAAAATAATCCTTAAACATTGCCTCACATTGATGATTTATTTAACCAGCTAGTTGGAGTAAAGATACTCCCTTAGCTTGACTTGGCTACCGGTTTTTAACAATCTAGAGTGGAAAGTGACAGTATTTGAAACACCCCACACCTCTTAATATTCTCAAAAAGAGCACACCAAAGGATGTGGTGCATTATAGATATAGCTAAAGCATCACATAGACTAAGATTCACAAGACAAACAAGTAAAAACAACAGAAAATATTTAAATAATAAATTATCATTCAAAATTAAAATTCATTTAGAAATAAGTCACAAAAACATAACACGTCTCAAAAACTCAAAATATCTCGTGTCTCATGAAAATACATCTCAGTCTCACATAATCAGAGTACAAAGATAACAATAATAATAATCCCTCTCATAAGTGCCAATCCATCATAAGCCAAATGAAAAGATGAAAAGCAGAAGAATACATCTGAAATGAGAAAACTTCGGGATTGAATCTCCAAGCAACCTGGATCAACTATCCTCAACTACGCTAGCCTATTGGGCGAAAAAGGGGAAAGATAGAGGAGTGGGTCAGACAATAAGTCTGGTGAGTGAAAGTAATTACTATTATTTCTAAGCAAGATAAAGATAATAGACTAAGCAATATTTCTAGCATGAAAGGAAAATATAGGAAAGATAAAACTGGCATAAAATATTGTTTCTGATTCTGTTTGACTGTTTGCTTTGATTGTTTGTTTGTTTGCACTTGTCTTAAAATACTGTGATTAGGCTAAAATCCTGATCCTATCTTAACTACTAGCTTGATTAGGCTGAAATCCTAATCCTACCCATTGATTGGCATTTCCTATCTCTGTTGTGTTATCGTGAACCAATCCTATTAGTCACAGCAAAAAGACACCTCTTTAGCGCTTAGAACCCAGTAGCGAACTATTTATCGTAAGCGATGCCGCACGCTCGGTCATCGCCGGTACACACTAACTGCCACTCCTTATTTGACCCTTTATTTACCCTAATCGGCATAAGCGTGCCCAGCCTCACCTACGTGTGAGACCATCAGTCCTCAACCTAAAAGGGAATGCTATCAGTAATGGTCCTAACAAACAAATCTTCTAGCTTTGTGCCCCTTGCCCAAATCCCCAGATTTAAGCCTCTATCTATTGGCCACTTATTTACCCTAATCAGCATAAGCGTGTCCCAGCCTTACCTACATGTGAAACCATCAGTCCTAGACCTAAAAGGGAATGCTGCCGGTACGGGCCCCACTTCTATATTTGCTTATTAACTTAATCCAAGATCTAAGTTTTAAAATAAGTCTCTTCTGTTATATCTTCTTTCTAATTATAACCTACGTGTTATAATTGTTCTTGCAACTGTTACTCTTCTATTTCTCTTTTTAGTTATAACCACTTGTTATAATTATGCTTATAAATATCTTAAATTTGCCTATTTCAGTCCATCTCTATTTTTATTTCAGTTTTTCTCATTTTACATCTGATTTCTATAACTTTAGTGTTATTCTATTTTAATCCATATTTGCGAATTCTTCTCTTTTTAATATTTTATTCGCGTCAAAAAGGATTAAATCTCTGAAAAAAGAAACTAACATTTACAGGCTAAATGCCAACTTAAAAAAGATGTAAACAACCATAAATAACCGTAAATAACTGCAAATAACTGAATAAAATAGCTGAATAAAAATAGACTGAAAAGAACTTCTGAAACTTACTTAAAAACTGATTGTAAATAAACTTACATAAAAACTATCTCAAAATTGTAGAAAAACCACAACTATTGAGAACCCTATTATTCTAAATTTCTTACAAATCTAAAATAAGTACAAAACACCCACCTGTGGTCCTTATTAAAAATATTTCTTCCTTAGAAATGTTTTCTATTTAGGGTTCAGCCTCAGGCAATGAACCCAATTGGGAGAAAATCTAAATGAGAAAAATAGCTAGGCCTAGGGTTCTATTTATAGTGTGGCGTAGGGATCTCGAGCCATCGGATTTGAAGATTAAATCTGGTGCAACCACGTCATCGGATCACTAGGAATCGTCAGATGCAGCTACGAACGCACAGGATTAACCAAAAATCAAAGTTTAAGGCGTTCGGCTCGTACCTGGATGTTTTTACGTCCAGGAAGTTTTGCGGGTCGACTTATAGGTTGACCTGACCATAGCATGGGTCGACCTATGCCCATGTATTTTTTTTTTCGTTTTTGTTTATTTAATTCTGATTTCTTGTTTCTCTCATAACTTCTCCATGTTAGCTCGGACTTCGACAAGTTATATATGGAAATTGATCGGAAAATTACCACGGACCCAATGATGCAACTTCCATGGCTTGATTCTGACAATTTCACAAACTTATTTTATTGTTTAATTAATTCGTTAATTAATTATTATAGCTCAAATTTTGGGTTGTTACATTCTCCCCTCCTTAAAGGATTTCGTCTCCGAAATCTCCAAAGACAGAAGAATGAAATAAATATTTTCATCCAAATTCTACAACCACATATTAAACCATCATCCATTACATCCATTATCCTTAAGCTTTCTAATGCAATTATGATATATGCAATAGTGTAGTGTCAATGTCCCTAACTAATGCAAAAGATTAGGCGGTCTACTGATTCAGTCGACCTCCTTTTTATGCAATCATGTTCGTGCCATGTATCCAAATGAATGCAAATTTCCTAATGATAACTGATAGTTCTACATGCATGCTACAATCATCATCCAAATGCAACAATCATATGCTAATCACTCATTATAGCAATCATGGAAATAAAATAAAAATGCAAGTGCACACACATCTATATGCATATGCTTTAGTGACCTAGTTAGGCCGATCTCTAAGAGATAATAGTGCCTAGTGTGTGTGTATGCATCCATTAGCATCCACTAGCAAATACTTTCAACCACTAGCATCCATCATACATAACATGTTCTAATAACATGTTTACATTCAGTCCTACCATCCATAGTTGAATCCTAAGACCTACCCTCCAAAGGATACTAAAGAAAAGAACCTATTCAAAACTAAAGATGAAAATAGGAAATTCAAGATGTACCATCAAATAGTTGCGGATAAGAGGTATGTATTTTCTTCTCAACCTCCCACGTAGAGTCCTTAATACTATCTCCCCACTGCACCTTAACCAAAGGGATTTCCTTATTCCTAAGCTTCTTGATATCATGTCCAACGATATTGGTAGGAATGCGACGAACCGATGCTTCTCTCTGCACTTCAACTTCCTCAAGTAGGCTAGGTTCCACTACCTCTGCTGAATCATGTAAGCACTTTCTCAAGTGTGAAACATAAAAAACATCATAAACTCCTACGAGCCTCTCTGGTAGCTTTATCCGATATACCATCTTCCCTACCCTTTCCACAATGGAGAATGGTCCTACGAATCTGGGAGCAAGTTTCCCACTCGATCCAAACCCCACTACCTTTCTTAGCGGAGATACCTTAATAAAAACCAAATTTTCTACCTCAAACTCAATATCCCTTCTCCGCTCATCTGCATAGGATTTCTGTCTATCTTGGGTTGTCTTCATTCTTCTTCTAATCAAATCAATCTTTTCTGAAGTCTCTCTAACCATGTCGGGACCAAGTAGCAATCTTTCTGTAGACTCCAACCAACACGAAGGCGACTTGCAAGGCCTTCTATAAAGGGCTTCAAAAGGAGCCATCCCAATGCTAGCCTGAAAATTATTGTTATAAGCGAATTCCACTAAAGGAAGGTGATCCTCCCAAGTTCCTCCAAAATCAAGAATACACATCCTTAAAAAATCCTCAAGAACTCTATTAACTCTCTCCATTTGTCCATCCGTTTGAGGGTGATAGGCTGTACTCAATCTAAGATGTGTCCCTAAAGTCTCTTGCGAGCTCCTCCAAAACTCGCTAGCAAAGATAGGGTCTCTGTTGCTCACTATGCTAGAGGGAACTCCATGAAGTCGGACTATCTCACAAACGTATATGGATGCCAAATAAGGTGCTGTCCTCTTACTCTTGACCGAAATGAAGTGGGCGCTCTTAGTCAAACGATCTACAATCATCCATATACTAGAATTCCCCTTCCTATATTGGGGTAAACCATCTATGAAGTTGATTGAAATACTATCCCACTTCCATTCGGGTACATCCAATGGTTGAAGCAATCCGTCAGGCTTCTGCTGCTCCGCCTTAACCCTTTGGCACACAAGACACTTAGCCACAAACTCTGCTACATCCTTCTTCATGCCACTCCAATAAAACACTCTCTTTATGTCCTTATACATCTTATCACCGTCCGGATGAATAGTCATCCGAGAATGGTGTGCCTCTGCTAGAATCGCTCTCATCAAATCACCAGTGCAGGGGACACAAAGTCTTCCATCTCTCCTTAGCCACCCTTTACTATCGGTGGAACAACATTAGAGATGTTTAGAGACCTCTCCTCTGCTAATCCTATCCATAATATCCATAAGCTCCGAGTTCTCTCGCTGCCTTGAGCCAGTCTGATCTATGAGAGAAGGCTTAACCTCAAATGTTGAAATGTTAGCAAAATATCTGATAAATTTCCTATAATAACCAGCCAAATCTAAGAAGCTTCTAACTTCGGTAGCATTCTTGGGGGCTTTCCAATCCTGTACTGCTACTATCTTTGTGAGATCCACAGCTAAACCCTCTCTTGAGACTACATGCCCCAAGAAATGCACCTCCTCATGCCAAAAGCGACACTTCGATAATTTTGCTTTCAATCGATGAACACGAAGTGTGCGAAGAACCTCCTCAAGATGACTAGCATGCTCTTCCATACTCTTGGAAAACACCAGAATGTCGTCCACAAACACTACAATGAACTTATTTAGGACATCTCGAAAAACACGGCTCATCAGATCTACAAAATAGGTTGGGGAATTGGTCAGCCCAAACGGCATAACCAACCACTCAAAGAATCCATCGGGTGTTCTAAATGCTGTCTAATTAATGCTATCATCAGCAATCCTAAGCTGATGAAATTCAGTGGCTAGGTCAAGCTGAGAAAATATTGAAGAGCCAACTAACTGATCGAAAAGATCGTCTATCCTAGGAAGTGGGTAATGGTTCTTCTTTGTGAACTTATTCAACTCTCTATAGTCTACGCAAAGTCGAAGGGAACCATCTGCCTTTGCAGCGAAGACAACTAGCGCCCCCCACTTAGATATGCTCCGTCTGATGAAGCCTTTCTCTAGTAGCTCACTGATCTGCTTACTTAACTCCTTCCTCTCCCTAGGAGCCATATGTTTCACAGGCAATGCCATTGGCTTAGCATTATCATTCAAATAGATCCTAAAGTCGATCTCTCTCTTAGGTGGTAGCCCCATAACCTCCTTAAAAACGTCTAGGAAATCTCTAACAACTAGAATTGAATCTAACTCTCCAAGTGATGAATCAAGGGAATAAAGGAAGCTCAACATGACTGACCCTTTTGGGTCATAAGAAACCTCGAGAGTCCATCCGCTACATGTCTCTAGTCTAACGACTCTCCTCTCACAGTCCAATATCACACCATAAGTGGATAACCAATCCATCTCCAAAATCATCCCATATCACAAAAATCCCAGTACGTAGGCATCACAATCAAACTCTACGCCTAGTATAAAAATTTTCAAACCCCTACAAATTATGGATAAATGTGTCGATCCTCCTATGGGGTTTGAAACAACTATAGTGTCTACAACTAGAGAAATATCTAAGTGCAAACAATCAACCAAGGAACTAGAAATGAAAGAATGCGATGTTTCGGAGTCAGAGGAGTTCGAATAAGAAAATACGAAATAGAGATCAAACCTTCTACAGAGATTTTCCTACCTCGATCCGGTTCATTACTAGAAGGTGCTGCATCCAAAGCCTGTACTTGCGCCCTAGGTGCGCCTGCTCTCTGCCTCGTCTTCCGAGGATAAGCTCTACTAAGGTGTCCTGGCTGCCCACAGTTGTAACACCTCCCCTTCATCATGTCCTTCTTACAGTCCTTTGAGTAATGCCCAACCAATCCATAATTTTGACACTTCTCGCCCTTCTTTGATCTGTCCCTTCTGAGGTCCTCCTCCTTTCTTCTTGTCCTTATCCTTCTTATTCTTCCACCACTGCTTCTTAGAGTTTTCTGATTTAGGAACTTCCTTAACCTCTTCTTTCTTAGCAACATCTGATATGAGGGCCATTTCCACAAGTGACTCATACGTCGCTCCCATAGGTACGTGTGTCAATGCCAACCCTTGGAGGGGCTGGTTCAAACCCTTAGCAAACTTGGGGGCCTTCTTATGCAGTGTACTAACAAACTCCATCCCGAACCGCGATAACTCATTATACTGATTTATATACTCTTTCACCGAAAGACTCCCCTGCTTCAAACTAATGAGCTTCTCCAACTGCATGCTTTCCTCGGCTTTCGACAAGAACTTTCTCTCAAACCTTTCTCGAAATCCAAACCAACTAATGTCTCTACCCTCCATCCCTACAATCTCCCACTAGTAAGAAGCCTCTCCCTTCAGATGCCAAGATGCAAGCTGAACTCTCTACTGGTCATCCAATCCTAACAGCCTAAATATCCACTCTATATTCCTCAACAAAGTTCGTGCCTCTACGAAATCCTCCGTGCCAGAAAACGTCTTGCCTCCTAGATTAGCAAAGTCTTTGCATAGCTTAGAAAAATTGGCTGCTGCAGGTGGATTAACGGGACCTCCACCCGTAGGTGCTGCATTGGGCGCTTGCCCTTGCACCTCTGGTGCCGTAGCTTGGAGGTATCTACGGAACCAGCCAGGGACTTGGACACCCTCTGGAAGATTTGGGGCGTCCACCATACTATGCAAAGAAAAGAAAATTTAGGCCCGAAAGAATTGAAAGAAGGTTGAACTAGACTTTGAGGGGATTTTTATATAAACTCTCTTATACTTGAAAACTATTTCTATAAGAAGAGTTTCTTTCTGAAAAATACTTTTAGTTTGAAGATATGTTACCTTTTAGAAATACTTTACTTTTAAAACAAGTTTTTAGAAATCCTGTAACCTTAGGCTCTGATACCAAATGAAACACCCCACACCCCTTAGTATTCCTGAAAAGGGCACACCAAAGGATGTGGTGCATTATAGGTATAGCTAAAGTATCACAAAGACTAAGATTCACAAGACAAATAAGTAAAAACAGCGGAAAACATTTAAATAATAACTTATCATTCAAAAATAAACTTCATTTAGAAATAAGTCATAAAAACATAACATGTCTCAAAAACTCAAAATATCTCGTGTCTCATGAAAATACATCTTAGTCTCACATAATCAGAGTACAAAGATAACAACAATAATAATCCCTCTCACAAGTGCCAATTCATCATAAGCTAAATGAAAAAGATGAAAAGCAGAAGAATACATCTGAAATGAGAAAACTTCGGGAATGAATCTCCAAGCAACCTGGATCAACTATCCTCAACTCTGCTGGCCTATTGGGGGAAAAGGGGAAAGATAAAGGAGTGGATTAGACAATAAGTATGGTGAGTGAAAGTAATTACTAGCTTTTTTAAGCAAGATAAAGATAATATACTAAGCAATAGTTCTAGCATGAAAGGAAAATACAGGAAAGATAAACTGGCATAAAATACTATTTCTGATTCTGTTTGACTGTTTTCTTTGATTGTTCGATTGTTTGCACTTGTCTTAAACTAATATGATTAGGCTGAAATCCTGATCCTATCTCAACTGCTAGCTTGATTAGGTTGAAATCCTAATCCTACCCATTGATCGGCCTTTCCTATCTCTGTTGTGCCACTACGAACCAATCCTGTTGGTCATAGCAAAAAGACACCTCTTTAGCGCTTAGGATGCAGTAGCGAATTATTTGCCCTAATCGATGCCGCACGCTCGATCATCGCCAGTACACACTAACTGTCGCCCCCAATTTGACCATTTATTTACCCTAATCAGCATAAGCATGCCCAGCCTCACCTACGCGTGAGACCATCAGTCCTCGACCTGAAAGGGAATGCTACCGGTACTGGTCTTTACAAACAAATCCTCTAGCTTTGCGCCCCTTACCCAAATACCCAGATTTGAGCCTCTATCTATTGGCCACTTATTTATCCTAATCAGCATAAGCATGTCCCAGCCTTACCTACCCGTGAAACCATCAGTCCTAGACCTGAAAGGGAATGTTGTCGGTACGAGCCCTACTTCTATATTTGCTTATTAACTTAATCCAAGATCTAAGTTTTAAAATATGCCTCTTCTGTTATCTCTTCTTTCTAATTATAACCTACGTGTTATAATTGCTCTTGCAACTGTTACTCTTTTATTTTCTCTTTTTAGTTATAACCACTTGTTATAATTATGCTTGCAAATATCTTAAATTTGCCTATTTCAGTCCATCTCTATTTTTATTTCAGTTTTTCTCATTTTACATCTGATTTTTGTAAATTTAGTGTTATTCTATTTTAATCCATATATGCGAATTCTTCTCTTTTTAATATTTTATTTATGTCAAAAAGGATTAAATCTCTAAAAAAAGAAACTAACATTTACAGGCTAAATTCCAACTTAAAACAGAAGTAATTAACTGAAATTAAATATAAATAACTGCAAATAACTGAATAAAATAGCTGAATAAAAATAAACTGGAAAGAACTTCTGAAATTTACTTTAAAACTGATTGTAAATAAACTTACATAAAAACTATCTCAAAATTGTAGAAAAACTACAACTATTGAGAACCCTATTATTTTAAATTGCTTACAAATCTAAAATAATTACAAAACACTCACCTATGGTCCTTAGCTCTAGTCCTGGGCCTTCCTGGATCCACTTCTAGGGCATAGAATATTTTTATCAAAAAGATTCCCTCCCTAGAAAAATTTTCTATTTAGGGTTCAACCTCAGGCAATGAACCCAATTGGGAGAAAATCTGAATGAGAAAAATAGCTAGGCCCAGGGTTCTATTTATAGTGTAGCTTAGGGATCTCAGGCTATTGGATTTGAAGATTAAATCTAGTGCAACCACGTCATAGGCTCATAAGGAACCGTCGGATGCAGCTACGAACGCACAGGATTAACCAAAAATCAAATTTTAAGGTGTTTGGCTCGTACTTGGATGTTTTTACGTCTAGGAAGTTTTGCGAGTCGACCTATGATCTTTGTGGGTCGACCTATAGGTCGACCTGACCAAAGCATAGGTCGACCCATGCCCTTATATTTTTTTTGTTTTTGTTTATTTAATTCTGATTTCCTGTTTCTCTTGTAACTTCTCCATATTAGCTCGTATTTCGACAAGTTATATATGGAACTTGATCAGACAATTACCACGGACCCAATGGTGCAACTTCCTTGGCTCGACTAAAAATTTTACAAACTTATTTTATTATTTAATTAATTCATTAATTAATTATTATAGCTCAAATTTTGGGTTGTTACAGTATTCCTAAGAATACTTTTCTTACACCAGATGAACTATTTGAGTGGTTGGTTATAGTGCTTGATTGGCCAATGGACCAGCATATTTTGTTCATCTGACGAGCTGAGTATTTAGAGGTAGCTGAATAAGTCCATGGTAGTCTTTTAAATGATAATCTTGTTTTTCGAGAAGTGAGGAGGAAATAAGTTATTTGATGTATTGAGGAGACATCAACTGAAGGCAAATTTCTCAAACTGTCATTTATGGATAAGAGAAGTCCACTTTCTTGGTTATGTTGTTTATGAGCATGGTTTACCTATTAATCCATGCAAAGTGGTAGTGGGATAGGATTGGCATGTACCAAAGAGTTCTACAGAAGTTAGAAGCTTTCTTGGGTTGGCCAGCTATTACAAGAAGTTCAATAACGACTTCATAAAAGTTTGTACACCATTGGCTTGGTTTACCAATTTTTTTTTGTCTTCTCATGGAATGTAGAATGGAAGTTTCATTTGATTGAAAGAATTACTTGCTAGTGCATCAGTATTAACGATTCAAGATGGTACAAAGACTTTTATCATTTATATATTTGCTTATGGTACTAGACTCAGAGCTATACCAATGCAGCACGATAGAGCAGTGGCATATGCTAATAGACAACTGAAGACCCACAAAAAGAATTATCCGACTCATGATCTCTAGTTGGTCATTATAGCATACGCGCTTAAGTCCTAGAGAATATCTATTGGGAGAGAGGTTTGAGTTGTATACAGATCACAAATCTCTAATATTAATTTCTTAAAAGATTTGAATTTAAGGCAATAGTGATGTATGGAGTTCTTCGCTTCATATGATTTTGGCATTGCACATACTACAGGCAAAGGGAATGTATGGGTTATTTCTTTGAGTAAGAAGAACGCACCATTTAGCTCCATGTTTGTGAAACAGAAGTAGTTAGAGTTTACTTCTGGTTTTAATTTTAGACTATCATCAGAGTTAGTACCTAGTTTTTTAAAGATTAGACTTGTACTTATAGACTATATTGGTTCGAGTCAGAGAAGTGATGAGGTGCCAACTAGTATTCTAAAGCAGTTGAAGAAAGGTGAAAAGTCTTCTCACTTCGACTTGCAATCTATTGATTCAACAGGATATTTGCGACATGATGGTAGATTATGTTTACAAAAAACTAAGGAGCTGATTGATGAGGTTTTATTTGAGTCCCACTATTCTCGAATGACTATGCATCTCAGTGTTGATAAGATGCACAAAGATATGAAGAGAGTTCTCTATTAACCAAAGATGGAGTAATAGGTTGTCGAGCATGTTGCTAGAGGTATGACTTGTCAAAGAATTGAGGCTGAGAAAAAGAAGCCAAGTGGGCTATTACTTCCACTAGATGTTCCATAGTGAAAATGGAAGCATATATCAATGGACATTATAGATGGACTACCTAAGAGCAGAAGAGAAAAGAGAGCATTTGGGTCATAGTTGATTATATGAAAAATGCACTTATTTCATTCAAATACAGAGTACAAGGATAACAACATCATTAGCTACTTTATGTGTGAAGGAGGTGATTTGGTTACATGGAGTTCTAATGAGGATAGTTAGTGATAGAGATCCACTTTTTAATAGTGGGTCTTTGAGAAGCCTTAAGGATGCCTTATGTACAATGTTGAATCTCGACGCCGCATATCATCCACAGACAAATGGTCGGACAAGGAGAGTAAATAAGGTATTGGAAGACTTATTGAGGGAATGCATTCTCGATTTTGGAGGAACTTGGGAAGATCACATGTTTTAGTGGAGTTTACTGATAATAATAGCCATCAAGTAACTCGAGCATAGCACCATTCGAGGCTTTGCATGGATAACCATGCAAATCCCCATCTTATTGGTGGAAGGCAACTGACATAATCATACTTGGACCGTACATGGTTAGAGACACTTCCAAGAAAGTGGAGTTTACATGAAAGAGGACAATGTTCACAGAATAGATAAAAATCATATGCTGATAGGAGACATATAAAAATGGAGTTCATAGTAGGTGATATGCTATTTGTGAAGGTCTGGCCATTGAAGTATGTTACACATCTTAGCAGCTTAGGGAAGTTGGCATTACGTTTTGTTAAATCTTTTTGATATTAGAGAGAGTGGGGAAACTAGCTTATAGAGAAGACCTTCAGAAAGTTAGTTTGAATTCACAAAACATTTCATGTGTCAAATCCACAAAACTATTCATGATTCCTATATCATTGTCGAGTCAAATCAATTAGAGGATGTGGAAGTGGAGTCAGAATCAATAGCACCTCGTGGATCTATTCACATTGTAGAGCATGGTGGGAAGAGACTTCAAAATAAAGAATTAAAATTAATTCGAGTATAGTATGGAAATAATTTAGCGGAGAGCACTTAAGAGCCCGAGGAGAAGGTTTCTACTTTCTCATCATAAATTCTTTACCGGTATATTTTCAATTTACTTAGTCTAGATTACTTAGGTTAAATTGGTTTCTTTATGTGATATTGTACATAATATGTGATGGTTGTGAATACGATGTGGTATTCTAGAATATGACTAGCTTACCTATGAATTGCATGTTATATTGATGTTTTGATGAGATGTGTTGTTTACATTCATATATAAATTATATGCTTTATATTAGGATGTTTGCACACATTCCTATATGCCATGATATTTGCATAATGTAGGAAGCTGATAGTTGCTTTCTTGCACTTTGAGAATATCTCAGATTTATCACTCATGTTCATATATATATTTACTTGATGTATGTGTGCTTGATTTGATTTTTGATGATTATATGCATATATTTTGTGTATGTGATTGTATGACATGCATCGGTATGAGAGAGAGAGCGAGTTACATAGTCCACCCTTTGAAATTTTAGGGACGAAGTTCTTTTAATGGGGATGGGAATAGGTGAGAATGTAACACCTCATAAATTCGAATAAATAAAATATTAAATGAAAGAAAAATCGGTAATTTTACTAAAAAAAAGGGTAAAACTTTTACAAATGAGTGAATTAAGCGAGAAAACTTATACCATTGTAAAGACTGAATGTTTTTGGTAAAATTTCATTAAAAAATAGTTTAATCAGATAAGGGACACATGAATTATAATCAAATTTATATTTAGGTTTAAATTAGGCTAAGTTGAGTCCTATGGCCCATAAGCACCAAATGTAATACAAGTTAGTCTCCTAACATAAAAGAAAAAGAACGTGAAGTTATTCTTCTTTCTCTTACTCTTTCCAAATGAACCAAATGAGTAATAAACCTAATCTAAATTTTTTAAAGAGATTCTCAACCAAATTCAATAATTTTTGTGGCTAAGGATAACAACGTGAGAAGAGCTATAAGGAGATACTAATATCGAACTGATTTTTGGGAATTTGAGTTTAGAACAAGTTCCCAAAAAAAGGAAAAATGAGAATTCAAATCAAATTAGGAGCTTTCTTGGATAATCGGTGAGTGAGATCTATTAATTAAGATATATGAGATCATACATGCTCTTAATTCATCATTTATAGCCTAAGTTATGTTAGAGGATATGTTTAATATGATTCAGATTATATACATTTAGTTTTGGCTAATGACATTGAGTTGATATGAAAAATAGGTAAATGACCATCAGAGATGAATTATGACATTGGGTTAAGAAAGAGGATGTAGCTGAATAGATAAAGATATATAAATAAACCATACATTAATTAGCTTTATGTAAATAATTATAGATAGGGTATGATGATGAAAGTAATATGGTCATACTCAGTTGATGTAATAATAAAATTGCACTTTTTTTAATGAACATTATATTAAATGATGAAGAAAAAAGAAAAGTATAACCATACACAAAAACGAAAATATCTATAATAAAGACGAGTCAAGTGAGAGGGCAACATGATAAATTGGACAAAATGATCATACAAACATTGTATTATACTTATGTAATGTATATTAAGATATATATATATATATATATAGTTTAAAATGAAGGCTAACATGAACACTTAATGAAAAAATAGATAAAATAGCAAAAACTTGAAATTAACAGTCGAATAAATGTCTGAAATTAACGATCAAACAACTGAAATTTTATAGTAAAAAACCATATGTATCTAATTAATATCAAGGATTTAAAACGTTTGAAATATAGGGCCAAACATCTGAAATCTAGAGCAGATCTCTGAAGTTAGGAACCATACAATTTAAGTGCGGAAGAAAACAATCCTTTAAGCATTCAGGCGTAAATTTCAAATGTTTGAATTTTGGTTCAAACATTTGAATGAATATGGCAGACGTCTGGCTAGCTGTGTTGTTGTCAATACGAACCTTGATCCCAAAAGGCTTATATAAATAATTGAAGAGACTTTATGTCCAGTAAGTGACAACATTAGGACATTGTATGTTGTACGTGGTCTTGTATGGAGTGATACTCAAAATTGATAAGTTTTGGAAACACATATGTTGATACAAGTAAGATTGATGTTATGAATATGATGATATGATTTTGAATGGCTAGGTCTTCTAAAATATGGTGTAAGGATCGAAGGAGATGGAAACATCCATATAATTCGCTGCCATGACTATACTCTAAATCTCTGTTTTTGTAGGTTGGCTGTAGTTGGAAAAAGATTTGGCAAATGGCTAATTCTTCGTATAAAAGCATATGTGTACCAAACCAAAGTGAATTAAAGTAGGGTACGGTATATGATAGTAAATGTGTATTAGTGGTGAGATGTTTTTGACCTTGACGTTGTCTCAAAGTTTTATATAGATGATAGTTTATGTGGTATGACCTGGAAGCGATTATCGATGTAATGCTTTGATATTATAAACTAAACTTGATAGACATAGGTAACACATGAATAATAGTGTGGTATTAGTCTACAATAATATTTTATTAACATGTTGATACTGTATACTTGGTGATATTTTCTCACTTACACGTACATATGTCTGATCCCTTTATGTTTCCTTTTTATATCCATCTATTATAGGTTGAAAGGTTGTTAGGGGAATGCTTGGTGTGTGAAGATGTCAATGAGGATTCAATGGAGTAATTCCATTTTATTTAGTTATCTACTACCCACTTTATGTATTTATCTTGAGTCAGAAGTGTTATTTTAACCTGATGAAATAACACATATGAATACCATCTAATAGTATTCGGATCTCTTATTCATGTATGTTATTTTATATTTTATTACTTCCTTTGTGAGTTCCGAAATTTTTTATAGTAGATAACTCTATGTACTATATTTTTTTATACTATTTCACCTTATTAGTCCATCGTTTACTGCTTTTGAGATATGCACATTGATTAAAGTGTAGAATCATAAGGTCATAAATGGCGGATTTTTACACCTACCCCTAAAACAATCATGTGCTAACCATTTGAGTGAATTTGATCAGAAGGGATCTTATGATCTTGGTGAACTTTTGACATTTGTTGCATTTTGGGCTAAGTCTTGTGAATCCTTTTTCAATGTGGGCCAGTAATATCCTTAGCAATGTATTTGACAAGTTAGGCTTTCCCTCTAGAATTACGTTACAACATCCTTTGTGCACATGTCTTCAATCTCATGCCTTTCCACACATCATGCAAAAGTTGTTGACAATACCCTTTTGTACAAAATTCCATTTTGAATATTGAAGCAAAGCACTTTCTTCAATAGCCTTCTAGCTTGGTTCTTGTACTTTGATATGATTTCTTGTTTAAGATATTCCTACAACAACCTTTGTGTACTTCCTTCAATATATACATTTCCACACATCGTAACAAAGGTTCTAAAAATATTCTTTTGTACAAATGCCATTTTGAATAAAGAAGCAAGGCACATCATTCAGTAGCCTTCCAGCTTAATTGTTGTACTTTGGTAGGATTTCTTATTTAAGATATTCCCATATCATGGTCATCAACGAAATATGAATGTTAATTCTCAAGATGTATTCTAATAGGGTGATACGCCATTCCACTAGAATGATTCCTAAGGTTTATTCTTAAATGATGATTTTTAATTTAGCATGCTCATCAGTTTGGTGTTTTCCTCCCTTGGGGTGTATTTGACTGTACAGTGTGATAGAACAGGGCCAGTTGGCAGCGGGTAGATTGGGTAAATTTTAAAAAAATCCCCTATTTAGACCTTTATTGGGCTTATGAAGTCTAAAGTTATTGTCAGATCTGATCTAATATGTTCAAATAGAAATTGATTTTATTTAACTTTCCTTATATTTTTAATTGATAGATTTGATCGAATTTGTATTTTTATGTTTATGATTATATCTGAATATGCTCAAGCCTATATAGTGCAAGTGTAACTTTTCATACCGTGTACATAGTTAGCGTGCACGTGTATAGGTGCTGAGATTAACACAACAACACACACATTCGTCCTTTATATACCCGTTAGCCATCTAAAACATTGTTCTCAAATATATGTATGTGTGTATGTATATGGATATCATAAAAGTTTTTTTTATTAGATCCCTTAATAAATGTAAACTAATTTTGACCAAATCAACAAATGTGAATTCAAATTTTTGTTTCCAAAACATTAAGTTATTTGATTTGGTGAGATAATAAAATTAGATCCAGATATACAAATTCAAATGCATACATACATATATTAATAATTAAAATCAAAAGAAATAAAAATATTTTGTAAATACAATGTACACATACATACATATGTGTGTGTATGCGTACATATACATAAATACATACATACATACATACATACATACATACATACATATAATCTTTTACCCAAAACACAACCTTTCATTTTCCTTTTGCTCAACTGATATGTTTTATTTTGTGATAAAATTAATAATTAAAAAATAAAAATGAATACAATTGTTAAATTAACATCTTAACCTGAAATAAATGATTATTTGTCTAAGTCAAAGGGAACACTTAATCAAACAAAACTAGGATTTATGTGGGTATATACATCAAAATGGATCTCTTTTAATAATATATATATATATGTATGGATGTATTATGTATGTATGTATGTACAAATATATTTTTTGTAAACCATTTATAGTTAAGGTATTTTCAAATTAATTATTATATATATACATATACATACATACATAGATATATATCTGCAAATATGTATATGTGTTTTGAAATAGAAAACAAATAATGTACCAATGGAAATTAACATTGGTATTCAAAAAAAAATATACATATAAAATGATAATTTAGCATTTAGCTATTAGATCTAGATCTAAAACAACATCAACAACAACCAAAAATTAAAAACATGAATTAACAATCAAAATCACCATTATTAATTTTGAATCTAATCCAAAACAACAAGCTCATAAAAAAAATTGATCTCACATGTATAAGTTAAAGTTGGACAACAAATGTGTATACAAATTTGTTAAAGAAATTAAATAACTAGATCTACAATATCATGATGAAAAATTATAAAATAGGATAGATTAAACCTTATTCATGTCACCCTTAAATGCATCGTGATTGAAGAGTTACTCATAGATCTAAAATCCCAACACCTTGCTTTTCAAGAGAAGGAGAACCACCTTTTATTTGTTTGAATCAATTGGATGCCATTAATTTTTTATAATTTTCTATGAGATTTCGATCAGAAATGATACAAGAGGAAGGTAGCGGCAAGGATTTGGGGGGGAGAGTGATTAAAAGAAATAAGGAGTTAAGTATGGTATTTATAGATGGAGTCAAATATTAATTGCCTCCTTTAATTCCTTAACCTATTTCTTTCAAATTATAGATCCAACCTTTGGATATTCAAACCCTTTTTTCTCATTCCATAGCAGACTATGACAAGGCTAGGTGGAACCTTCAAATGTTACAAAACATTAAGCAATTAATTATTTTTAAATCAAACTCAAATGTGTATTGATATCCTATATCTGTTAGCACATATATAACCTTTATATATGCAACAAAATTAATTACTAATTGCCCCCAAAAATACTAATGGGACCTAATACTTCAAAGAAATAAATAATTAATATTTCAAAAATATTAATTAATTTAATTATTTCATAATAATTTATAAATCAATTAAATCATGTGGCGTTTTAGAGAATCTATCAATACAGTTGTGCGACCCGCATATGTAAATTTAATCCGCGATTAAAATCGAATAATCCGAATATTAATGTTCACACTTTACCTTAACTAATGGTGTAATAGATTGGTCGGATTTATCATTTATACATCTATTTTAGTAAAATCTAATTATATATTTTTAAGCGATTTCTTTTAGCAATGATTATTTACACCAATTCTCTTCGCAAGCACTATATCACTCTATGACTTATGAAATTTGGTCTTAGTTAGAATTCAAATATCATCCACATTCTACTTAGCTAGTCAATAAACAAAGTCCTTAGTTTAGTAATAACATTTATTATTAAGCATACTGCTTTGACTATAGACTTTGACTTTGAGTTAACTATAGTTACCGTTATACTAAACTCTTATAATTGAGGAGGCAAATTCTTTATTGAATGGTATTTCACTTTCAATTATTTAACTCAGCTATAGTCACTCGATGGATCGCTATGCAATGATTTAACTATAATCAATGTGGAATATCCACATTGAAGTTTCACAGTATTCTCGATTCGAGGGAACTGTGTATTATCATCACATCAAGGTCTCATGTTTGACCTCAGTTATAATTGACAGAAAGGAAACTCTCCAGTGGGTTATTCCATGGTTATCCAATAATTATCAATATGTTACCCTTTGGTACCCCCATCAGCCATGAGTAATTCATTGCCCAACATTTAGAGAGTATTACGTACTCTGGTCTTGATAGATGCGTCGATGTCCTATCTCAAAACATCTTGACTAAAAATATTAAAAATAAGATATTATTTTTATTATGATTTATTACTCACGATTACAACTTCTCGTAATTTCAATCACATAACCTCTTGTTTAAGGATTTTATATTAAATATAATATAATTGATTTCTTAATCTATTATAAAACTGCATATATATATATATGACAAAGTATATAAAAGAAAACAAACTCCTTTTGTTTCAAAGATTTTACCATAGAGTTAATAATTTACAATAAATTACTGATTTGCCCCTAAGTCATACCTTAACTCTCCCAATCTCCCACTTACACTTAGGGCCAATTATGGAATCTTATTCCCAATCTTCCTATTAGTTTTCTCAAAATTGGTTGAGCTAGTCCGTTAGAGAATATATATGTTATATTGTCTTAACTATCTACTTTGTCAATCAACTCTTCGATGTTGATAAACTACTTTATCATGTGGAACTTTTTGGAGTATGCTGCTCAAATTTAAGTGAGCTTTACATTCTCACGATCTAAATTGCACTATTGCTATTGCATAACAATGTTATATGATTCTAAATATTTGGAGTCATCCCTAGTTTAATTATAAATTTATGCAAAATGTATATAAAGCTTTTGTTGCGGCTCTATTCAAGGCGATGTACTTAGACTTTTGGTTAAATCAGCCATAGCCTTTTTTTGGAAGTTTCCAACTTAAGCTTCTTAAAAAAGGTTAAATGTGAATTTAGGAATTATATACTATACTCGATATCACTTATGATGTTCGAGTTCGAATACTCCTTCATACGTAGTTCGTTGTTTCTATAAATAATCTCTACTATTCGTAAATAGTTGAGAACACTCTTACTATCATTTAGTCATCTTAATTCAGATTTGATACCTGATCCATGTATCTAATACATAAAAAAATGTGATATTATAGATAATACATCATGTATGATAATTCTTATTGTCAATGCATAAGGAATCCATCTTACATGCTCCATATTAAACATTTAATATGGTGTCTAGGTATATCGTTTGGGGTAATCCCAACATTCTTCATGCTTATTATATGCCATTTTCAATCTAATATCAAGTATTAAACAACAAAAGTAAAATGATTTTAACAAGGGTACATCATTACAATCTTCTGTTTAATGTTTACTTATAGTTTTACAAATATTATAGTACTTTTATAGTTTTTTTATAGATACACACTTCCTCTGCTTTTTGACTGAAAATCAAACCATTTGATTTCTCTATCAAAACACTTTCTTAATTTTTATGCTCATCGAATGGTACTTTCGTATCATTTCTTGGATCCTATCCTAAACCCACAAATTCATATATTCCTTCCACTGACTTTGGGACAGTTTGGTTGTTATGTGTAAACAATCCATTCTAGTTCATAATTTAGAATGTTTCAACGTATATGTACAAAAAACTCAAAATCACATCGAGCGATAATTTTGCGAGAAAAAATCCAAATTAACTTAAGCATGTTAAATGATGAATTTCTTACATTGATTTCAACAACTGAAATTTACGATGTCATTCTTATCGACGTAGCTTACTATATTCCAACTGCATTAGTCTTCTTCTCAAAGTATAATGTGCATACTTTGAGGAAGATTAATAGATCATGCATGTATCTCACCTCCCTGGTCAATATATTAATAGTACTACACATAACATCCCTAGCTTGAGAAAGATCAATAGCTAAGAGTATGCAAGTAATCTATTAATATATAAATGATAAATGGCGACTTAGATATTAAAAATTCATAATCTTTAATATGTATACAATGAGAGATATCGATTTAAGGAACAATGTATTCCTTTTGAAATACCTTCGTGATTCAAGCTTAGATATATCTAAAATCACGATATGCGTACAATACGCATGTACTCACTATGGGAAAAAACACATCAGACGATGGATATGCTCCGTCGTCCGATTGCATATCTACCCATCGTTAAATCCTGTGCTGTCTCTAAAACACCCCATACCTTTTAATATACCCAAAAGAACACATTAAAAGGTATGGTGCGTTGTAGGTATAACTGAAACTAACAGAGACTAAAATTTACAAGACAAAAATAGATAAAAGTAGCAGAAACTATAAGTATTTAACTAAAACAAAGCTTTAGAATTAATTCATAAATAAGTCACATGCCAAATACAACATTCAAAACCCATCGTGTCTTATGAAATGAAAATTCATTGTCTCAAAATTAGAGTATGTAATATCCCTCATAAATAAACCAGTGCATATAAGAACAACAGGTGAAAATAAAAGAAGTACATAGAAGAAGTCTCCTCCAAGAAGAACTCCAAGCTGCAGCAATCGACTAGCTTCTTCCTTGATTGCCTAAGGGGGGAAAGGGGGAAATAGAGGAGTGGGTCAGACTAAAAGACTGGTGAATGATAGTAATTACTAGAGTCTTTAAGCAAGATAAAAGTAATAGACTCTACAATAGTTCTAGCATAAATAAGGATAACAAAGGAAATAGTAAGAGATAAACTGGAAATAAATACGATTAAATATTGCTCAAGATAGGTTAACTTTGATTGCTTGCACTTGATCTGATTTAATTAGGCTGAATTCCTAATATTGTAATTAAGATGTGACCCTAATTTTACCCTTTTTGATCGGTTTGCTACTCCATAGACCTTTATGTGGACCAGCTGCTATATAACTCCGAACACAACAGCCAATGGTATCTACGAAAGATGCATAGAGCAACTACTACGGATCCGGATGACATATATAGCTCCTTACAAAGAAGGCAATGGTGTCTACTAAGACACCATATTAAGCGCTTGGAACTCCTAGCTATTACTGAGCACCCGAATGGAAGTCGCACGCGTAACTGCTGAAAGTCTATACGGGGTGGATCGTGTAGTGTATATGCAAGTATATGTGGCAAAATATATGATGCAACTAAAACAATATTAATCTAAGTAAATATAGAATAAGCACATCAGGATTTTATACTGGTTCGGACCTCCCGTCCTACGTCCAGTCCCGAAGCTCCTCTTCGGAATTTCCTTTCACCAAATAACCCTCACTTCACCCGGAGGAACATGTTTACAATAATAGAGTTTCTTTGTAACTGTTTGTTCTCTATTACATGGATTTTGACTATATAGTACAAATGCTTCCAATATATATCTAGAGAGTATTGTCTATGAGGAACTGTATATTTGGAAGAGTAGAATACAAGTATAGATTGCTAGAGATCAAGAGTATATGATAGAGTGTATAATCAGAGAGCATAAGTAAGTTAGGTTGTTAGATGTATTCTTTCTCTTGATTCTTGATGATATATATAGTTGTAGAGAGGTTTCTTGAGTAGTTGCATCCATTAACAAGTGCTCTACAGTTGCTTCTGTTGATGATGAAGAGTTGCAGCGAAGAGAAGCGAAGACGTCTATTCAAATCTGGCAGTTGAAGTTTAAATTTCAATTCCGAGTTTGAATTCAGACGTTTGAATGTTTGTATCAGACGTCTGAGCCTGCATAATTTTTGTTCCGGAGTTTGAAATCAGACGTCTAGTATTTGTATCAGACGTCTGGTTGTATATAATTTTTGTACAGGGTAGATTTCCAAACGTCTGGGTGCATCTACCAGACGTCTGGTCTTGTCTGTTTTGTTGTTCCAGAGGATATTTTCAGACGTCTGACTTGTGCACTCAGACGTCTGAAAGCTATGCATGTCCTTTTTGTGTATGTTTCTTGTTGCTTCTTTGATCTTATCGACCTGTAGTCTCTTGTATTGTTCTTTGCACCTTGTTCTTGTCTTTCTAGTAATGTTGCTCTAGCAAGTTCCTGTATATATACATATATATATATATGTACATTTGATTTTCATTGTATAGTTGTTGTCATTAAAACCATGAATTTGATTTCCTAACAACTGCCACTATGCCCATGCTAACTTTTGATCCACATATTAGGTCTTTTTATTACCTCCAACGTACATCATGGCGTGCCCCTCATCTCACTTCAGGCTAATGCAAGATCACCATGTACCTATAGAAAAATAGGGGAAATGCTGTTGGTACTGACCCTTCATCCAAACAATATCTAGTTGCATCCCTTATCCAAATTCCCGTGATTTGGACTTCTAATTGACCAATTACTACCATTCTTAGCATAAGCGTGCCTTAGGGAATGCTATTTGGTACAGGTCCTACTTCCATCTTTGCTTATTAACTTAGATAAATTATTTAAATAAGCCTTTATTACCAATTTTACTTTTTACGCTTATTAATTTATCCCAAGTCTTAAAATAATCCCCATTATGTTCTTTTTCTTATTATAACCTACGTTATAATCATGCTTATTACTTAACCCAAGGTCTAAGTGTGAAAATAAGCTTCTTTCATCTTTTACTTCATTTAGTTATAATTCTAAGTTATAACCTGTGTAGTGAAAGCGCTCGGTGGATTCAATGCGGTAGAGGTGCAAAAAGTCATAGCGGGGATGTAGCGAAGATATAGCGGGATATATCGGATTACTCTAAAATAGCATATAAATCCCATACTTGTTGTTTTTACAAATATATAGATAGTAATTATGTGAAAAATTAACATTCAATTGAATTATAATTAATACAAAAATAATTTTAAATAAAAATATGTGCAAATGTATTGTAAATGAACGTAAAACTGTTATATAACTTAATTTAATTTAGTAGAATATTAGAGTATTATCATTTCTAAACATATATCAAAAATTCAATGAAATTAATTAATTTCATAATTTTTATAGCGTATAAATATCATTTTTCAATCCAATTTTTTATAGAAGATATAGCGGAAATAGCGGAATATAGCGGAAATAACGGGATATAGCGGAAATAGCGGGGTTTAAAGCGGAAAGGCTATATGTTGGGGATATATGGAAAAATTATAGCGGTAGGAATCAGCTATAAGATATATCGGAGTTATAGCGGGGATATAGCGGGGCATTAATTGCACAGGTTATAACTATGCCAATTATCTTTAATTATTCCAATTCTAATTATAACTAGGTGTAATTTCAGTCCAATTCCATTATTTATTACAGTCATTATAATTTACATCTTATTTTCTTCATTTAATATTCATACTTATAAAGTCCATATTTGCATTCAATTTAATCTAATCCATACACGTAGAAATGGGGAATGAAGATAATAAACGCTTACATAAAATCCAAAACGTCGAAAAGATGTAAATAAGAAATAAATAACAGTAAATAAATTTAAATACTGTAAATAGACTGTAAATTAATAAAAAGCTATGCTTAACAGTAATAAATTATAATTAACAGAAATAATACCAAATTACTGAAAGGAATAGCTGAATAGACTAAAAATTATTAAAAATTGTAAATAATTACTAAAAAAAGGCTATTCCAGAAATCGTAGTAAAACTACAACTATTGGAAACCCTATCATTTTAAATTACTTAAATAAATCTTAAAATAATTACAATCACTCACCTCCGGTCCTAGGCTCTTCCTTTAGTCTTCCTGGATCCACTTGGAGTTGTAAAATAATTTTTATTAAAAAGATTCTCTCCTTGAAAAATTATTCCTTTTAGGGCCCTTCCTAAAAAGGTGAACCCAAGTGGAGAAAATCGTGTTAGGTCTAGGGGTCTATTTGTATATGTAGAAGTAGATCTCGGACAGTTGGATTTGGAGATTGAATAGGATGAAACCACGTCATAGGCTGAATAGGAGCCATCGGATGCAGAAACGGAGGGACTGGATTACACAAAACGGTGCAAATGACGGGTTCCGACGTCTATAATTCGTTCAAATGAATTCTCATTCGTTCGCTTACAAAATTACAAGGTGGGTCAACTGGGAGGTAGACCTGACCATGTATATATTTTTCTTCTTTATATTTCTGGTTATTTTGTTTATTTTATAACTTGGTCATATTAGCTCGGTTTCTGACGTTCTATATATGAAATTTGACCAGAAAATTACCACGGACACAATGGTGCAATATCCATGGCTTAATTCTGAAAATTTCACAAAGTTATTTTATTATTTAATTAATTAACAAATTAATTATTACGGGTTAATTCATCCATTGTCCTTAAGTTTTTCTAATGCATTATATGAAACTTATGCAATTTGTGCAGTGTAAATGTCCCTAACTAATGCAAAAGATTAGACGGTCCACTGATTCAGTTGACCTCCTTTTTATGCAATCATGTCCGTACCATGTATCCAAATGAATGCAAAAATTTCCTAATGATAACTGATAGTTCTATATGCGTTCTACAAACACCATCCAAATGCAACAGTCATGTGATAATCATCCATTTATAGCAATCATGGAAATAAAATAAAAATGCGCACACATCCATATGCATATGCTCTAGTGTCCTAGTTAGGCCGATCCCTAAGGAATAATAGTGCCTAGTGTATCTAAATGCGTCCATAGCATCCACTAGCAAACACTTGCAACCACCAGCATACATCATTCATAACTTGTTCTATTAACATGTTTACATCAAATCCTACCGTTCATAGGTTAAATCCTAATTTCTACCCTCCCAAAGGATAATAAAGGAAAGAACCTATTCAAATCTAAAGATGGAAAAACAAATTCTAAAACTTACCATAAAAAAGATGAGGATAGGAAGTACGAATCTTCTCCTCTACTTCCCAAGTGGCATCTACAACATCATCTCCCCATTGCACCTTTACCAGTGGAACCTCCTTATTCCTTAGTCGCTTAATATCTCTTCCAACAATCTTCATGGGGATACACCCGAATAGAAGCTTCTCTTTCTACCTCCACCTTCTCTAATTGACTAGGCTCTACAACCTCCGCCGAGTCATGTAAGCACTTTCGCAAGTGCGAAACATGGAAAACGTCGTGCACTCCTCCAAGATTATCCGGTAGCTTCACTCAGTAAGCCATCTTCCCAACTCTCTTTGTGATAGGAAATAGTCTAACAAATCTAGGTGCTAACTTTCCATTTGATCTGAATCTTACCACTTTCCTAAGCGTGGATACTTTGATAAAAACTAAGTCTCCAACCTCAAACTCTAAGTCTCTCCTCCGCTTATCCACATACGAATTCTGTCTGTCTTGAGCCGTCTTCATCCTTTGCCGAATCAAATCCACCCTCTCAGAGGTCTCCCTAACCATATCGGGTCCATGTAACAACTTCTCCGCAGACTCTACCCAACATGACGGTGACTTGCAAGGTCTCTCAAATGGTGCCATTCCTATACTTGTTCGGTAACTATTATTGTACGCAAACTCAACCAATGGAAGATGCTCCTCCAAGTTCCTCCAAAGTCCAAAATGTACATCCACAGCAAATCCTCAAGCACTCTATTTACCCTCTCCGTTTGGCCATCCATCTGGGGGTGATAGGCCGTACTCAACCTAAGTTGCGTCCCTAGCGCCTCTTGTAAGCTTCTCCGAAACTCACTAGTGAAAATGGGATCTCTATCACTAACAACACTAGAAGGAACTCCATGTAGACGGACTATCTCTCGAATATACAAGGATGCCAAATATGAAGCCGTACGCTTATTCTTAACTAGGATGAAGTGAGCACTCTTGGTCAATCTATCAACAATCACCCAAATGCTAGTGTTCCTTTTTCTAGAACGGGGTAAACCATCAATGAAATCCATAGAAATACTGTCCCACTTCCACTCCGGTACATCTAAGGGCTGAAGTAATCCACCGGGCTTCTGCTACTCTGCTTTTACCCTTTGGCATATGAGACACTTAGCTATAAATTCTGCCACGTCCTTCTTCATACCACCCCAATAGAACATCCTTTTTATATCCTAATAAATTTTGTCACCACTCGAATGAATAGTCATACGGGAATGGTGCGCCTCCTCCAAAACTGCTCTCAACAAGTCACCGGAGCATGGAACACAAAGCCTCCGATCTCTCCTAAGCCATCCTCTACTATCAATGGAATAGCATTGGAGATGTCTTGAGACCTCTCCTCGGCTAATCCTATCCATAATGTCCATGAGTTCCGAATCCTCCCGCTGTCTCGATCCAATCTGATCCATAAGGGTAGGCCTTACCTCTAAGGTTGCTAACAATCCAGGACTAATGTCCGTAGAGGGCTTAAAATCAAAAGTATAATAAACGCCAAGCTCCTGCACTCTACAAACAAAGGACTAAGGGTTGCTTTCTTTCTACTCAATGCATCTGCAACCACATTACCCTTGCCAGGGGTATAAGCTATCTCGAAATCATACGAGGCTAAAAACTCCATCCACCTTTGTTGCCTCAAGTTCAAGTCCTTTTGCTAGAATAGGTACTTTAAAGACTTATGGTCGGTAAAAAGCTCAAACCTTTCTCCAAGAAAATAGTGCCTCCAAGTCTTAAGTGCAAAAACTATGGCAGCTATCTCCAAATCGTGGGTATGATAGTTCTTCTCATGCGTCCTCAACTGCCTACTACCATAACACACTACCCTCCCTTCTTGCATCGACACCGCTCCTAGACCCATTCCGCATGCATCAGTGTATGCAGTGAAAGGCTTAGCTCCATTGGGTAAAACTAACACTGGTGCACTAGTAAGGGCTCTCTTAAACTTCGTAAAGAAATCCTCACAATCCATGTCCCACACGAAAGCTTTATTCTTCTTAGTAAGGCGTGTGAGTGGTGCCGAAATCTTAGCAAAGTCTCTAATGAACTTCCTATAGTAGCCTGCCAACCCTAGGAAGCTCCTAATCTCGGTAACGTTCTTGGGGGCCTTCCAATCTTGTTTTGTAATAACCTTAGCGGGGTTTACAGCCAAACCTTCCTTCGAGACTACGTGCCCTAAGAAACGAACTTCCTCTCTCCAAAAATGACACTTTGAAAATTTAGCTCTCAAATGATGGCTATGAAGTGTGCGAAGAACTTCTTCCAAATGAACCGCATGCTCCTCCATACTCTTGGAAAATACCAAGATATCATCCCGAATACCACCATAAACTTATTTAGGACATCCCTAAAGACGCGGCTCATCAAATCAACGAAATAGGCTGGAGCATTGGTTAGCCCAAATGGCATAACCAACAACTCGAAGAATCCATCCGGTGTCCTAAAGGCAGTCTTATCTATGTTGTCATCAACGACTCTAAGCTGATGGAATCCCATGGCTAAATCAAGTTGAAAGAAAACCGAAGAACCTACTAACTGGTCAAAAAGATCATCAATCCTAGGAAGTGGATATTGGTTCTTCTTGGTGAGCTTATTCAATTCCCTATAGTCCATGCAAAGTCGGAGAGAACCATCTGCTTTAGTGGCGAAGACGACTGGCGCTCCCCACTCTGATATGCTCCTTCTTATGAATCCCTTCTCCAAGATCTCATGAATTTTCTTGCTCAACTCTTTCCTCTCCCTAGGTGCCACGTGTCTCACAGGTAACGCTATTGGCTTGGCATTCTTGGTCAAATAAATCCTGAAGTCAATCTATCTCTTAGGGGGTAGTCCCCTAACCTCCTCAAAGACGTCTGTAAAATCTTTGACGATCGGAACCGAATGCAACTCTGATGAATATGAATCGAGGGAATAGAGAAAACTCAACATGACTGACCCTTGCGGGTCGCAAGATACCTCCAAAGTCCTACCACTGCAAGTCTTAAGTCTAACGACTCTCCTCTCGTAGTCTAAGATAGCTTCGTATGCGGATAGCCAATCCATCCCTAAGATCATCCCATACCCCGAGAATCCCAAAACATAGGCGTCACAGTTAAACTCTAGGCCTAGGATTAAGATTTTCAAACCTTTACAAATCATAGATAAGTGTGTCGATCCTCCAATGGGGTTTGAAATAATAATGAGGTCTAATACTAATGATATGTCTAAGTGCAAACAATCTACTAGAGAGCTAGAGATAAAAGAGTGTGATGCTCCAGAATCAAATAAAGTCCGAATAGGAAAATCAGATATAGAAATCAAACCTTCAACTGTGACTTTCCTACCTCTATCTGGAATGCTACTGGAAGGTGCTGTGTCTAATGCCTGAATCTGCATAACTAGTGCACTCGCTCCCTGGGAACAACTCCTACTCATATGATCGGGCTACCTGCAAGTATAGCACTTACCCTTCATCTTCTCCTTTCAATAATCCTTGGCCACATGTCCAACCTTCCCACAAACATGGCATTTTATTCCTTTCTCAATCTGCTTCTGAGGACCATCACCTTTCTTCTTCTTCTTATTCTTTTCCCACCACTTCTTCTTTGGACCTTCTGACTTAATTTCCTCTTTAGACTCTCCTTCCTTTACCGTATCCGACATAAGCGCCATCTCAACCAAAGACTCATAAGTAGCTCCCTTAAGTACATGAGTCAACAATAATCCCTAAAGGGGTTGGTTCAATCCCTTCGCAAACTTCATAGCTTTCTTGTGCGCTGTGTTCACTAAGTCCATACCAAACCACGACAGCTCATTGAATTGATTGATGTACTCCTTGACAGACAAACTCTCTTGCCTTAAATTGATAAACTTCTCCAGCTAAACACTCTCTTCTGCCTGAGATAGAAACTTCCTATCGAATAGCTCCTGGAATCCATCCCAAGTAATATTCCTTCCCTCCAACTCAATCACCTCCCACTAATAAGATGCCTCTTCCTTCAGCTGCCAAGTGGCTAGCTGAACTCGCTGCTGACCATCCAATCCTAAAAGACCAAAAATCTTTTCTGTGCTCCTAAGCCATGCTCTCGCCTCCACAAAAGTCTCCTTTCCAGAAAAAGTCTTCCTGCCCAAACTCACAAAATCTTTACAAAGCTTAGAGAAATTGATGGCGGTAGGTGGGTTGATGGGATTCCCACCTGCTGGTGCAGGATTGGGCGCAGGCCCGTGCACCTCTGGAGTTGTGACTTGTAAGTACCTACGAAACTAGGCTAGGACTGCAATGCCCTCGGGAAGATTCGGGGCATCAGCCATACTACGAAAAGAAAACGATAGTTTAGGAAAGAGTCAAAGGGAGATTGAATTGGACTTATAAGGGGATTTTTATAAAAATTCTTTTATACTTCAAATCATTTCCAAATGTTATTTTCTAAAAAATACTTTTAAAACAAGTTATTTTGAAAAATACTTTACTTTCAAAATATATTTTTTGGAATTCTGTAACCTTAGGCTCTGATACAAAGTGAAACACCCCACACCCTTAAATATACCCAAAAGGACACATTAAAAGGCATAGTGCGTTGTAGGTATAACTGAAACTAATAGAGACTAAAATTCACAGGACAAAAATAGATAAAAGCAGTGGAAACTAAATAAGTATTTAATTAAAACAAAGCTTCAGAATTAATTCATAAATAAGTCACATGCCAAATACAACGTTCAAAACCCATCGTGTCTTATGAAATGAAAATTCATTGTCTCAAAATCATAGTATATAATACCCCTTATAAATAACCTATGTATATAAGAACAACAGCTAAAAATAAAAGAAGTGCATAGAAGAAGTCTCCTCCAAGAAGAACTCCAAGCTGCAACAATCTACAAGCTTCTTCCTTGATTGCCTAAGGGGGAAAAGGGGGAAATAGAGGAGTGGGTCAAACTAAAAGTCTGGTGAATGATAGTAATTACTAGAGTCTTTAAGCAAGATAAAAGTAATAGACTCTACAATAGTTCTAGCATAAATAAAGATAACAAAGGAAATAGGAAAGAGATAAACTGGAAATAAATACGATTAAATATTGCTCAAGATCGGTTAACTTTGGTTGCTTGCACTTGTTCTGATTTAATTAGGCTGAATTCCTAATCCTGTAATTAGGATGTGACCCTAATTTTACCCTTTTTTGATCGGCCTGCTACTCCATAGACCTTTATGTGGACCAGCCGCTATATAACTCCATACACAACAGCTAATGGTATCTACGGAAGATTCATAGAGCAACTACTGCGGATCCGGATGACATATATAGCTCCCTACACAGAAGGCAATGATGTCTACTAAGACACCATACTAAGCGCTTGGAACTCATAGCAATTACTGAGCACCCGAATGGAAGTCGCACGCGTAACTGCCACCATGCTCATGCTACCTTTTGCTCCACCTATTGGGTCTTCTTATTACCTCCAACGTACAGCATAGCATGCCCCTCATCTCACTTCAGGCTAATGCGAGATCACCGTGTGTCCATAGAAAAATAGGGGAAATGCTATTGGTACCGGCCCTTCATCCAAACAATATCTAGTTGCGCCCCTTATCCAAATCCTCGTGATTTGGATTCTAACTGACCAATTACTACCATTCTTAGCATAAGCGTTCCCTAAGGAATGCTATTTGGTACAAGTGCTACTTTCATCTTTGCTTATTAACTTAGATAATTTATTTAAATAAGCCTTTATTACCATTTTTACTTTCTATGCTTATTAATTTATCCCAAGTCTTAAAATAAGCCCCATTATGTTCTTTTTCTTATTATAACCTACATTATAATCATGCTTATTACTTTCATCTTTTATAAGCTTCTTTCATCTTTTACTTCATTTAGTTATAATTCTAAGTTATAACTATGCCAATTATCTTTAATTATTCCAATTCTAATTATAATTATAATTAGGCGTAATTTCAGTCCAATTCCATTATTTATTACAGTCTTTATAATTTACATCTTATTTTATTCATTTAATATTCTTACTTATAAAATCCATATTCGTGTTCAATTTATTCTAATCCATACACAAAGAAAAGGGGAATGAAGAGAATAGACGCTTGTATAAAATCCAAAACGTCGAAAAGACGTAAATAAGAAATAAATAACAGTAAATAAACTTAAGTACTGTAAATAGACTTTAAATTAATAAAAAGCCATGCTTAACAGTAGTAAATTATAATTAACAAAAATAATACTAAAATTACTAAAAGGAATAGCTGAATAGACTGAAAATTATTAAAAATTGCTAATAATTACTGAAAAAGCTATTCCAAAAATCGTAGTAAGAATACAAATGTTGGAAACCTTATTATTTTCAATTACTTAAAGAAATCTTAAAATAATTACAATCACTCACCTCCGATCTTAAGCTCTTCCTTTGGTCTTCCCGGATCCACTTGGAGTTGTAAAATAATTTTTATTAAAAAGATTCTCTCCTTGAAAAATTATTCCTTTTAGGGTCCTTCCTGAAAAGGTGAACCCAAGCGAAGAAAATCTAGAATGAGAAAAAGTGTTAGGTATAGGGGTCTATTTATATGTGTAGAAGTAGATCTTGGACCGTTGGATTTGAAGATTGAATAGGATGCAACCACGTCATAGGATGAATAGAAGCCATCAGGTGCAAAAATGGAGGGACTAGATTACACAAAACGGTGCAAATGATGGGTTTCGACATCTCTAATTCGTTCGAACAAATTCTCGTTCGTTCGCTTGCCAAATTACAAGGCGAGTCGATCGGACGGTCGACTGCCCCCTTTCCAGGTCGACCGGCTGGTCGACCTGACCGTGTATATTTATTTATTTATTTTTCTTTATATTTCTGCTTATTTGGTTTATTTTATAACTTTGGGTTCTGACGTCCTATATATGGAAATTGATCAGAAAATTACCACGGACATAATGGTGCAAGTTCCGTGGCTTAATTCTGAAAATTTCACAAAGTTATTTTATTATTTAATAAATTAACAAATTAATTATTACAGGTTAAATTTCGTCTTGTTACAGTCTCATTGCACATCAGACCATATATATGCCCATCGTCTCATATGCACTTACACAGCAAAAATAAAATAAAAAACATATGTTGTCTGATGTTATAGTATCATTTCTAGAATTTCCTATTAGAGAACATATGAATATTGACTAATATGCATACCAATTACACTTATGTTATATTTGTAGAATGAAATAAGGAATCACAATTTTATTTAAACAAATATTTTATTTTAAATCAAATTTAATTCAAATACAATAAAACTTTCACCATACTTACATTTTCAAATACAACTTTCACTATCACTCTCATATGTACAACTTTTCTCTACACTCTCATCAACGTTTTTTTACTAGCACTCACTCACACTCACTCGAGTTTATTTTTGATGTTGATCTTGATTTGCTTGCTCCAGCTTGTGTCCAGCCATCTCCTATACCTGTCAAATAAACAACACGGTAAGATGGAAAAGGAAACAAACCTAAATTGCAAAAATAAAATTGAATTTGAATATTAATATTGCCTAAGCTTATGGGTTTGTTTTCTTTTAATGTTTTAGACAAGGAAAAATATATATATATGCATGTACAACTTATGATATGCGCAATGTATCACTGTGAATATCACAAGGCCGGGCATCGATTAAATCTCATGGACTATTGCAAAATTCAAGCCCGAAGGCTCAACACATTGCAAATGTGCACAAGGTCAAGCCTAAGCCTCCTCAGGCTCAACTCAGGTGCATATCATAAAAATAGTTTCAGCAATTCAACAACTCAAAACAAACTAGGCACATATATAATTACAAGCAAAAGCAAACCAAATAGCAAGCTTTAGAGCTCAAGTAATATACAAATATACATATGTGTATATACATGTATATATGTACATACTCAAAATGGTTCAAGCTCAAGTACATACTAGTATATGTGAGAATTGAACATAAACAGATTTGCAATTGAAAGTGTAACAAGAAATAACAGTGCACATAAACAAGCTCAAGCAAAATAATAACTGTAGTAGCAACACACATATACACATATGTATATACATGTATAAATGTATATATGCAACACATGTTCGTAGATTCAACCAACATCAAGCATTAAGGTGTCAATCAAAACAAACCAGACACATATATAAGTATAAGTACAAGCAAATAAAATAGCAAGCTTCAGAGCCCAAGTAATATGCATATATACACATATGTATATACATGTATATATGTACTTACTCAAAATGGTTCAAGCTCAAGTAATTCAAAATTGATTTAGCTCAAATATATCAAAAGTATCTCAACACTGCCTTGAACCAGGCAGCAAAACCAAGCATACACATTGACTCAAATGCAACACGACATGGTTCAAAACTGAAAACAAGTTCAACTAAACCTCAAAATGGTTGAAGCATGGAAGTTCACACGTTAAAATAGCAAAATTAAAGTGTAATAAGAAATCAGAGTGCAAAAGCAAGTGCCATAAATTAAAACATATATATGTAGATATAAGAACATTCACATATATATACATACATATGTATGTATGTAAGTATATACATGGAAGTTCACACAAATATCCACACATATGTAGTGATATATAAATATGTAGTGAAGACATATATAAATATATACACATATGTATATACAAGTACCAATGCAAATGCAGTAAACAAGGGGCAGTTTTGATATAACCAAGCACACACATTTGACACTACCAGGCACAATAATACATATATATATGCATATGTATATACATTTATATATGTATATAGTGAGTAGAAAGGCAACTCAACAACATGTATGGATGAACCGAGACAGCAAAAGCAACGTGGACCATCAAAGTGCACAAACAAAGCATCACTAGTGTGCACTGCCTTGTCACAAATTGAAACAGTAAGTGACATAAATTAAAATAGCAAGCGACACAAATTAAAACAACAAATGCCACAAATTGAACAAGGCACAAATTGAACAAGGCAGTGCCACAAATTAAAACAAGGCAGTGCCATAAATCATACCAAGATGAACAAGAAAATCAAAACAGTAGAGAAATCCACCGCCGAGAAAGATCCTATAAATATACCCAAACAACAACCAACATAAGCATAAACATAATTAAATGTACTCACACACAAGCAAGCTCCAGGAAAATCGAATTCAATACATCAAACAACAACCAACATAAGCATCAAAGTAAGAACCAAACAAACTGCCTTCATCATCAACTAAGCAAGAAATACAACATTATACAGCTAGTACAAGCAACACACACGAGTGTGGACATGGAACAATAGAAATCAAAGCATGAAATTTTCAAAATCGAAAATATAGGGAATAAAACTTTATAAATATGCCCAAATCATCGTTGGCTTTAGATGTAGAAGTCGAGAACAATATAAATCCAAAGAGGCAAAAATCGTACCAATATAAATCGAAGAACTCTCGACAAGAAGCATCTGTAACCATAAATTGCCTACTAATCGATGAACATGAGCATCGATTGAAGAAGAAAGGCGATTCATTTCAACAATTTGAAAGCGGAGGTTTCAAATCAGAAACCCTAAATCAAAGCATGCAATCAACTTAATAACGAGCCCGTAAAGAAAGGCGATTGAAGAAGAAAGACGATTGAAGGAGCAAGACGATTCGAATGAATTTCAAAGCGGTTGAAAGCCTAATTCTAAAAACGGTCGAATTTTTGATATGGAGTGACAGAAAGAAACGAGTAAAAAATAGAATAGAAAGAAAGAGGGAACAAAAATATACATGAGGGAAACAAAAATAAAAAAGCGGCACTACACCGTAAACGGCCTTCTGCAACACAAAAAAAATGTTGGGTCAGGCCCAAAAAATGTTGCCATAGGTCTATGACAACACTTTTCGGGTGATGCAATTTTTGCCGTTGCCTTAGACCTCAAAGGCAACATTTTGACTATCTAAGGCAACATAAGTAATATTGTTGCAATAGAACCCTATTTGGGTCTATAGCAACATCCATAGGTATCTGTAGCAACATTCCAAAAATGTTACTATAGATATTAACTTTCTGAAGTTGTGGGGCCCACATCTTGTGGGGCCCACAATGTAGAGCATATTTCATTTTTTTAATAGAAATAAATATTTATTTAATAAAATGCTATTGCACAAATTTGATATTCAAACAGTATTTTATTTAAATGAATATTTTATTTCAACATTTGAAACAGTGCAAATTCCCGACTCCGCTATTTTACAATTCAGTGATATATAACACTGATATTCACATATACAGATATTCCTCACTACATCACTCAGTTCACTCATTACATATACGATTTCATACCGACTCATACACTGAATCTTCAACTACTTCCATAGCATTTGTAATGTACATCTCTAATCGCCTTCCGATGGAGAAAGTTTACAATGTTTCTGAATCGAAGGGTCTCGTTTATCACCTATTTCAGAATAATACAAAAATCTTCTTATTATTTTTGTGAATAATACAAGATTTTCATGTTGTAACTCAATGTCAATAACAAAAAATGAAATAGAGATGACAAGATAATTGAAGTTTGCTTACAGATTGTATTCATACCTGATTATGTAATAATAAAAGAAATCAGCATAAAGAAGAGTCTGTACAAGTCCAGATATCCAAGCTGAAATTGGAAATAGGTAAAACATATGTTAATACTACAAAAGGAACAATACTTATATTAGGAATGTAAGCAAGGAATTTGTGGAAGTTTCATACCTATCCAATGCACATAATGTGGTTCAGTGAAGTAGCGGTAAATCCAATTGAGGATGTACAGCAATCTGTATGCACTGTAGATACAACATTTTGATTTCAGTTTGCGACTATAGCCAAAAATGGCGATTTATTTAGAAAGACACTGTCCACGGCAGTATGTGGTGAATGATTCAATAACTAAAAATTAAATGATAATGTACCCAAGGAAGAAAACATATTGCCCGATCAAGTTGTCGATATTCTTTGTCCTTTGTAACAAAACAAGCTGAGGAAGAATAGCAACAGCCTCCAAATATATGGAGAACGTCCACATAACCTGACAACAATAGTCACAATATACTTCACATTACATTACATGCTGCAGCAGCAGCAGCAGCATTACATAGATATAGAAAAATTATAAAGAATTTGTTAATAATGTTAGTTAAAATTTCATTGCGCTTAATTGGGGTTTTACCTCCTTAAAAGTAAACTTCTCATTTATAAGCAGGGCCAACAAAAAGCAAGGCAATATGAGAAAGAGATGGCGAAATGTGTCGTGTTCTTTATCATATGATCTTCGAACTATCTTGTGTCGCCTTATGTACCAAACAATTGAAAATGAACTTCCCAAGAAGATCAGCTTCATAACCGTATTATACACTGAGATGAAATCAGTGAAAATGTCTAAATACGGTGAAGCAAATACAAGAGCATACAACTCTTGTGTCTTCAATGAAACACCTGAGCACACAATAATGTTGATTATGAATCACCGAGAGATTTTACTCTTAAGGAATCTGTGCTAGGAAAGCATATACAAAATTGCAATAATGAAATTAATATAAAAAGATGGACAGCCTGGTATGCCTATAAACATTTAAAAAAATTAAGGTCAACATAAGCACTCTGCTAGCAGGCTAGCTTAGAGTATTCTGCCAATATAGGAAGTGATTAGTATTACAACATATCTAATTTAGATGTACCACGTCGATATGAAGCTTTAACATGTACAGGGTTTGCATCCAGTACCTGAGCAAGTTCACTATATGGTCTGATGCAGCTGCATTTAAA
This sequence comes from Allium fistulosum, assembly GCA_030737815.1. Lineage (NCBI taxonomy): Eukaryota > Viridiplantae > Streptophyta > Magnoliopsida > Asparagales > Amaryllidaceae > Allium > Allium fistulosum. The sequence continues at coordinate 787,026,163 of CM060902.1, read as the reverse complement.
AGTTTTCCATCTAGTTATTTTTATGTCTTAAAACTTAGAATACTGGAATGAGGACACACAACCACTTAAAAAAATTTATGCCTTGCATAGAACAAATTTAGAAACAGAAATGAGGACACACAACCACTTGTTTATTCATAGCGAGATGTAAACATGTTTTGACGCAACTGTTATATTTATTACTATTGTAATGATGTTAACTCTTTTGATGTTTCTTTGATATAACCACAGACTGAGTAACGTAATTAGAAGATCTAATTATTAAGATATTCACGATAGCAATAACTATTAATTCTAAGCTTTTTATGATTAAATGGTGCACACATTTAAATAATATAATGTTAGTGGTCTGCAGGTTTTTTTAATCATAAGATGAGTTGCGTGATAGTTATGGATTCATATTAAAATAAATTCTCAATATTAGCATGATACCATGCCAATACTTAAACAACAGTACAATATCATAAGCAATAAGTCAAACTCCAAATTTCTTGTTAATCAGTGATACAACAAAGACCGTGTTATCCAAAATTATTATTTCAATAATCCATATGACTATAAGTAACCAATTCGGATGTCAAAGCTATAATAAAGTGAAACTGCAGTTCTTTATTATAAGAAAACTGAGATTACATGTTTATTATCCACTAACTATAATAAATTACTCAAGAGTATTATCCATTAACTACAAAATATAAATCTACATGTTTATCCCATAGGCTAACAATGTTGTATGAGTATTTAGGAATGTCGTCCATGTTTTGACAAAGCTTCACAGGGAGATGACCAGGTATCATCGTATCCGTACAATAATAGCCTATACATGAGTTCTAAATACAAACGTTGGATTTAATTTCTATTGCATTAACTTGTTCAATGTTAACATTTATTCAAAATAGAAAAATTGATGTCACACAAACACTGTTGGAATACTTAGGTTTACAATTTTAATAAAATCATATATTTTCACTTGCAATATAAAGAAATAGTATCTTCGCCATCTCCACCTCCACAAATCACCTCAAACCCAAATCCCACAGTAATCCTGCACCATAATCCTTCCAGAAGCAAACCAATATCAAACTTCAACAACCATGCATCAGTAAACTTCCTTTATCCCTCACTACTTTTGCATACACAACATTATATTTGTAGATTGAGTACTCTTTTTTATGGTTGCAGCATTATATTGTTAATTAAGTTGTATTTACCGATGTCAGGTTAATTTTAACAAACACTATTCGTGCTACATCTGTGAACGGTTAATTCAGATGCATAAGCAGGCACAAATTCATTTGTATTAACAAACTATTATTTTTGTAAGACATGACTTAACTAATTTTAAGATCGTGTCCAATTTATATACATTTTTTTACAAATAAAACGAGAAGACCCAAATGTGCAAGGGAAAAATCATTCAACTCAAAGAATTCAACGCAACAATCAAGACCGAAGCTTTCGTGAAATCAGCGAAATTAGGGTTCGAAAGCCATATAAATTACACCTACTTCATCACTGGAAAACGCATCAAAACAACACAAATCATCCCAAGAATTTCAAAGAAATAAATCAGAGCTACTTACGAACAGATTTTCCACTTGCAATCCCTAAGCACGATTGGAGTTGCGATTTCGTCAATTTCTGAATCTCGAAGTCACCACTGACGAACAAATTTTCCACTTGCAATCCCTAAGCACGATGCGAATTAGAAGATGTGGATTGGAGTTGCGATTACAGGCTCTGCTGGAGGAATAGGAAATTAAGGCAAAAAGGAATAGATCGGGGTAGAACAAAAATCCCTAATTTTTGTTTATACGATTTGGGAGAGAACGAAATGAAAAGGAAGCGCGTGAATGAAAATGTCAGCGGAAAATAATGGAAACGTAGTAGATAGTGGATGAATGGTTGAGATTTTGTTTTAACTAATGGTGAGGATCGCTGAGGTGTAATTTTTTTTTATTTTTTTTTAATTAGAATACATCTATAGCAACACTATATAAAAATGTTGCATCATGTTATACTTGTTTGGCTAGAGCAACACATTTTTATGGCTAAGGTAACACCAAAAATACAATGTTGCAGTAGGACCAAAATTTTATAGCTGTCGCAACATTTTAGCTGGCAACACCTTGCAAAATTTTTGCAGAAGGTCATCTATGGCGTAGTGGCAGCCACGAAATAATTAAGAGGGAAAATATGGAGCCCAAAATAAAAATTTTGATAACTTAAATCAAACGACATATAAAATGTTGTCTGAATAACAAGCTTGTTTATAGAGATTTAACGGACTATTCAGACAACGGATGAAAGATTCTATGGCTCTTCAGACAATAAATGGTTTTGTCATGTGTTGTGTGAAAAAGTGGGATAACAGAAAATCTACCTTGTGTTGTGTGATCATTATTATCTGATTCACTTTGTGGCATAGTGACTTATTCCTTACATAAGTTGGGTTCCTTACCGTTCTTATAACATCACCTCACTACTCTAAACATCATCATCGATTACAAAATACTTCACAAGAATATTATACCATGGTCATTTATAATCATATGTTCATTATAAGTGTGAGATTTCTTGCACATACATCTGTTTGACTAATTTCTATAGTCTCATCCCAAATTGCCACACATGCCTAACTCTTACCTGTTTGTATCCAATACTTGAAGCTTAAGAGTTATTCTTAGGTGTTGAACCTAAAATTTACGGTGAACATATAATTAGGTTGCCATAAGGCCTTACACCATCGCTTCTGTATTTTGTCATAAATAGACAATTGATGCTACACAAGCCTTACTTCATCGTTCTCGCTTTTCGTAAGTTGAGTTCCCTAGAGCTACCACGTGTTAACATAACCCTAGCTATCGCAAGTTCCCTAAGGTTATCACATGTTGACATATTCCAAGCTTTCACGGATTGAACTTCTCCCTAAGACGTCACAAGTTGATCCCCATATTGCCTTCACAAGTTGACTCCAATTTAGCTAATGCATATTGAACTTTTAACCAGCTATCACAAGTTGATATTCATAATAACTATCACATGTTGATGTTAGTAATAATTATTGCATATTAAGGTTTTTATATGTCATCGCAAATTGATATGTATATGAGCTACCGTAAGTTGTCAATTATATGGCTCATCGTGCGTCGACTATGACATTTCTGTAATTAACTAAAAAATTGATTTATTTCTATTATAAGGATCTGCTTTTCACGTAACATAGATATATGTCAAATTCTCGTTGGTTTACCAAAACTTTTCAGTTTTCTTTTCAGAATTTGTTAATTACTTCTTAGTTAACATATCTATATCCCATTGATAATTAATTTATTCTTTTGCTAATTAATTCATAATAATTCGAAAATGAATGGGAAAAATTCCAAAAATTGACCAAAAATCCAAATTAATATTTTTGGCTTTTCCTAAAATTTCCAGGACAAAATAATTATTTTATTATCTTAAATAATTAATTTCTAAAATTAGGTTTTTTCCTACCAAGAAAATTCATATAAATTCCATATGATTTCACAAAATTATGAAATTAAGACCCATCTCTATGTTATCATTTCATACATTATATAAAAATTTCAACTGATTTAGAGAAGGTTTGATTCTCGAATTTTCCCAAACACATCAAAATCATCATTTTTAAATTCCCAAGTCATGAACAAATATCATTTAACATGCTTATATTTCTTCCTTATCATTAAAACCATTAAACATGTATATAATCCTAACCTATATGGGCTTGGAAGTTTTTAGGGAAAATACTCACTTTATTTTGATTAAGCTTAGTTAAAGTCTCTTTAACGTTGAAAGTTCCTTCTTTTATCTTAGTTTCCTTCCTGTTGAATGTATAGTCGGCCTTAACTCTTGGTTTTCTTTATTCAATTTTGTGTGAACTAAGAGAATGAATGTGGAGTTAGAGTGTAAAGAATCGGTAATTTGAGGTTTGGGCTTAAACCCCTTTCTAGCTTATTTTATTAAATCTTTGACTCCTCATCCTTCATTCGTTCAGCCTCCTTGAATTTATTTCTGTTTATTTTATCCCATAATTTAATTGAATAATCGTTTATTTAATTAATTTCCTCATATTATGGCACTCCAAAATATGAGGTGTTACAGTCTTCCCTTCTTATAAGAATTTTGTTCTTGAAATTTAGACAAGGTAGGATAAAAATCATCGTCGTCAATTAATGTACACACAGTACAATAATTGCACTAGTTCTCCACTAATGTGAATCATTAATCATCAAGTATAATGTATTTATGTCACTATTAACACTTTCAAATATCATATTATAATATCATACCAGTCTCATTACTAGTCTATACATCAAAACATACATGCCTATTCATATATGTCCAAACAATTTAGGATAGGTATTTCTAATCCTATCCTCTACCTCCTAGGTAAAATCATTGTAGCGACCCGCCTTTTCGACTCTCAAATTTCAACACTAATACATCCACGGTATTCACATGTCGAACACCAAAGTATCGAAAAGACAGATTGTTAGGATAAAATAAAATGAAAAAGAAACAAAACAAGATAGAAGGAACACAATATCAGAATCTCACAATGGAAGGATAACATATAATATTAAAAGATGGTACAAACTGTCATTCTAAGATGTATAACATTTTAGAGTTAAAATTCTAAATACTATCATCAACCTAGACAGTTATAACACCTCAAAAATGTTGATATGTACAATATAATAATGCAGCATAAATAAGAATACTACGAAAGGTGCAACATTCAGCTTGTCTCCTCGAGCCCCACTGAACATCAACTAAAACATGTTTTTCTCATACTACTCGGAAGAGCACATATGGAATTTATGAAAAAACAAAAACCACACATCAGACATAAGTCTGGTATGAGAAACTCAAGAAATATGTAGCTAGCATATAATAGTACTTTTGAGACAACATGGAGTGTCATAACGATATCCCCTTAAAAGAATCACCATCTAATAAGTATTAAAGGTGATATAATAGACAATGTCTAGGGTGAAGAATATAAATATATAACGTAGCTAGAATGGTTACATTAATCATATTCAGCAGCATATTAGAGGGTACAATCAAAACCAACAAGGTTTGTTTATATATTGGATTTTTCGAGGAGATCTCTTCGGTCTACGCCAAGTCCAAACTCCATGCGTAAGGGTCAAAAACTATGTTCGAGTGTTGTATATCTCTAGATAAAATATACCATTAAGAAAAACATTTCTCGTCCATCCCCTAACACGTGATCCCGAATATCATCACTTCATGCATGTGCCAAATAAGAATACTCTAGATATGGAGTGATAATACCCTGACGCGGGTCAGCAAAATCCCAAGTTATGCCCCTACCTTATTTTCTATCATTTCCGATGTCGAGGTCACGTTCGGCATCTCACACATGAGTCTTCATCACTTGAACTGAATATGAATCCCTAATTGGATTCCCATGTCTCGAACAGATCTCGAAACCACACATGGATTCTAGCATCTCTAATAAATTCACTTCCAAGAGATAAAACATGTATATTAATCTTGAACTAGTTTTCGATAAGTAAAATTCTGGTCTCTCCAAGACTGAATTGATGAATTTGGTCATTCACCGGTAATGAGAATGATTGCATATGGAAACTAAGTCTAGTATACTTATCGCTTTTTCAAACTTTTAGTGCTAAATACACGACTAAATATTTTCCATAAACAAGTAAACACACAAAGCACGATTAAGTCACACATGCGACTTCTAATCCCTTTTTTCTTTAATTAATCTTTTATTATTTAAAACATCTTTTATTACTAAAACTTCTTTTATATAGTAAAACTTCATTTATCAATCCCTACTATTCATTTGTACTCTTTCAATACTTCAAAATGTATTCATATTCTTATCTCAAATGGTATAAGTATATACACAAATTATTAACAAGATTTCTTACTTTAAACCTTTACTTTTTCTATCTTTTTCCAAAAGATTCCATACATATAATTTCCCTCAAAATATCCATTTTAAGGATCTAAGTACTTTCACAAATCCTTTCACAATGGATTAAGACTAATGTTACTTAAACATCTTCACTACAAACCTAAAACCCTTTCATTTATGTTTATCTTTAAAACATTCTTTTAAAGATCTATTTACATTCATAAGTATAATAAAAACGGGTTAAAGATGAATGTTATTAACAAATTGTCATAACAAACCCAAAACCATTCCATACTTGTTGTTATCTTTAAAAACATTCTTTTAAAGATCTAAGTTAATATTTGGTTAAGTACGGTAGTCGACTAATCGACTACCCTATTAATAACGATCACTTATAGATCATGATTCGTATACTTAACTCGTTTTCGACATTCCAACTTATACTATTCCTTGTTCAAGAGTGAAGTCAGGTAAGTTAGAGCGCTGGTTTCATATCAAAGCCTTTCTTAGATACTTCATTCTTGACCCTCGCGGATAGACTGGTCTACCTCGTTGGTTTTTAGTGTTAAGTCTGATATTAATGACTTTCGTAAATGAGTAAGAAATCAACATGATTAACACATTTTCGACCTTTCCAACTTAATTATTCCTCGGTCAAGAGGAAAGCCGATAGGTTAGAGCACTGTTGCTTATATCCCTACTCGAACATCAATCTTAACACTCACAAATAGATATGCCTATTTCGTTGGCTTTTAGTATTAGGCATAGTTAATTACCTTTTTCAAAACTTATATATATATATATATATATACTTTAAAAATAGAGGGAATTAGGCAAAAGTACAAACTTTGAAAAAAAATCAGACTGAAGTACACCAACTTTCATTTTTGGGCTGAAGGACAAACTTTGGAAGAAAATTAGACTAAAGGAAAATGCTAGTTATAACTAGCATTATATTCAGTTTTTACATTATACAAAATGCTAGTTATAACTAGCATTATATTCAGTTTTACACTATACAAAATGCTAGCTATATTTAGCATTGTCCTTTAGGCTAATTTTTTTCAAAGTTTTTCTTTCAGTCTAGAAATGAAACTGATTGTCCTCCAGCCTAAATTTTTTCAAAGTTTATCCTTGTGCCTATTTTCCACTTAAAAATACTTAAAAATATGTTTTAAATATCTATCTAAAATATTACATGAAAATAACTAAATTATAATTTGAAGAATACAAATAAAAATATGTTTAATATTACACATAAATAATTATTAAAAATATATTTAAACTTCAAATCAACATTAAAATATTAAAAAATATGTTAGAAAAATCCCTATAAAGATTAGGGAAAAATACCAAATTTAAGTATCATTTTTAGATACTTAAAACCATAAGCAATTCAATGCAATATTTATAAATGTTGTTAAAGGTCCTTATTGAAGAACAACATAGAAAAACACAAACTTTACGACCAGGTTTAACCACTTAAATGGTTTAAGACTTGAAATTTTATAAATAAGTACTACCCTTACGGTATCCAAAAACCACGGAAAGAAACATCTAAGAATATCTTTCAATATATTTATAAAATTCTCGAAAACAAGCTATATTTACAAAGTGTATTTATAACCTCATTTTTGCTCTAACTTTAACCACTTTGTTTTTCTAGTTCTAAAATCTTTTAAACTTTTATTTTTTTTCCAATAATAAGTACACATATGGTACTTATTAAAAATGCAAACAAACCTCTAAGGATGTATTTCAAATTAATCATACAAATTCCCATAACAGGGTGTGACGCCCCGCCTCTATACCCACTCTAGCCAAGGACACTATGTGGTAATGACATCGACTAGCACGGAGAATAAGGCTGTTGAGGAGCGACCATCCATGTATGCGAGTACCGATATGCTAGATAAAAATATAACTTTTCATCTCAAGTGGAAATCCGACATACCGATACAAACTCAAAGCTACTACACGGTGGCTATGTATATATATACGTCAGAAACAAATATAGAAATAAACATAACACAAATCAGTCACAGGCAGTTCATATCACAAAGGCGGAAATAGATATGAATATAACACATGAAAGTGTACATAAGAGTAGTGGTCAAACAAGATCCACAATATCAAAAAGAATAGATACAAGTACTAGACAACAGAATATGTATACATCAGTGAGTCAATATATCGAATATATACAACCAAAAACTACAATGCTAAAGTAGTTAGCCAAAAGTCAGATGATAGTCCCAGATAAGAAGTCATGAGGAAGCACCTGTAAAATCTCAGTCTGACCCGAGTATTATTTAAGAAGAAAATAATAAACGGATCAGTCTAGCTATAAATATCAGATAAAGTGATATAGAATAAGAGATATGAAAAAATGTATGATAACCATAAAGCCATACTGTGATAAGTATCTAATCGAAAATCAATCCAGAGATTAATCAATATCACAAGAATCTTCTCAAAGATTAAAAAGAATGTCATATTCTTAATTTAATTCACCAAGCCACAATAAATGACATACATATCGATGCCAACTGAAAAAGGTGGTGAAACATAAATTCCAGAGATCAATAATTAGAAATCCAGAAATCACAAAAATAAGAGGAAGGCCAATCCCAAGCGGAACGCGATTCCATAGACCGAACATCGACGCACCTAGAAAGATACGCCCCATGCACAGTCGAACATCGACGCACCTAGAAAGATACGCCCCATGTATATCTAAACATCGACGCACCTAGAAAGATACGCCCCATTATTAGTCTAGCATCGATGCACCTAGAAAGATACACCCCATGCAAAGTCTAGCATCGACGCACCTAGAAAGATACGCCCTACGCATAGACGAACATCGACGTACCTAGAAAGATACGCCCCATGTAATGTCTAACATCGATGCACCTAGAAAGATACACCCCATGCAAAGCCGAACACCGACGCACCTAGAAGGATACGCCCCATGCATAAACGAACATCGACGCACCTAGAAAGATACGCCCCATGCACCGACTTATTGAGCCGATTGCTCCACGAAGTAAACAAACATCGACGCACCTAAATAGGTAAGACCCATGCGAGAAATGAGACAAAGCTCAATAAAATGAAGTACAGTCCTCCATGTGGACAAAGAGACATCGCACATTGCTAGTCTAAACCATAAAATGATCATCATCGATCATCAAGAAGTGTCAATTACAATAAGCTAGTAAATATATGAGTTTAGCTTCATGTCCCATAACCACTAGCTTAACTTAAATATTTGCGAACAAATTATAGATCTCCACTAGAAAATTGTCACAAGAGTTTCAATTGAACAAGTCCATAAATTAACCGACAAAGTAAACACAAGCGTTTCATACCACTTGTTTTGCTAAGCCGTTTAATTAGATTTTCTCATACGAATGAGGTAAAGGTTTGTATATACTAATAGATTAGAAAACGGTTTTATAAATGAACTTTGTATTAAAAATAGAGTTGAAATCATTTTATTAAAAGAGTTTGAACATTTACTATTAGTATAAAAACCTTTGTATTTTAAAGTGACAAATCACAGAAATGATTGTAGAAACAATCAATCACCAAAATCCACGTTCGAAGACGTGAATTAAATCCAAAGAAATCGATATCGAATTCATCAAAATGGATGTCCACAAAAATCTCGAAAAAGAAGTCATCGGAGAAGATAATAAATGACAACGACAAATCGGAAATCACGAATCGATAAAAATTAGAAATCAAACAAAATACATAATTTTGCTAAGGCGATCAGGTCAGTCGACTGAACCAGGTGGTCAGTCGACTAACACAGGGATACGATTTTTGTATCCCCAGGGTCAGTCGACTGACCCAGATGGTCAGTCGATTGATACAGACCTAGGCAATTTCCTGGGTCTGGTTCAGTCGACTGAACCACTGGTTCAGTCGACTGAACCTGCTTCTGAGAAATTGCAATGTTCTGGTTCAGTCGACTGAACCCCTGGTTCAGTCGACTGAACCTGCTCCAGAAGCACAATTCAGTCTAGCCCCTTTTGGGGCAAATACGATAACACGGGAGGGAAGCGACCGAATGAGCAACTTCGACTGAGGATTTACGCCTAACGACAACCCAGCCTTGTTCCGAAACGCTCCACTAATGCATTCAAACATCAAAGATTGGATTTTTACAAAAATTGGATTCCAAAAACCAAAAATTGAACAATTCGCCAATTCAATCCAAATCAAAAGCAAATGAACATGAATTAGTGTTAGGAATTCATACCCAACAACATCAATAACTATAGAAATAGATGTGAGTTCAAAACTCACCTTTAAAACCCAAAAATGATGAAGGAGAAGCTTGAAAGCAAAGGAAGATCAACCACTCTACAACTTCAACTCTAAGAGCTTGAATCTAAGCTCAAAAGAAGAACATTTCCAAAGTTAGGTTTAGGAAATTTCTGAAATTGATAAAAGAATGAGTTGGAGAAGAAGAAGAAGAGAAGGCTTACCAAAGCTTCTTCTTTGAATTTGGAGCTAGATCTTGGATTTGCAAAGATGATTAGGGCTTGGAGTTTTAATTTCCCATTCCACTCTCCATTTTTGATGAAGCTTAAGTGTTAGGAAATGAAAGTGAAGTAATGAAGAGGAGAGGGAGTGGAGCTTGAGTTGATAAAACCAGAATTGGGCAAATGGGCTGAACCCAAACCCAAAGCCCTAAGTGAAAAATGTCAAAATTCCCCTAACTCCAAACATATCGAAGCTTATACTCAAAAAAGTCGCAAACGACATTTTGGACTCAATGGAAGTGGTCTCGAGTTCTAATTCGACTGTTTGCAAAAAGTAGCTTTTCAGACTAAAATCCGACTAACGATGAAATATTTAAATAAAATATTTAAATATACAATCGATAAATATGCGGGTTGTTACATAGGGTAGTTCAAAATGCTTATATAACGACCTTCTTCTCACCTCTAACTTTCACAACTTTGGCTCACAATTTCTATAACTTTTCAAATCATTTGTTTTCTGTTCAATACACCAAAATATGTGTAGAGGATAATCAAATCAAATTATCCTAAGTGATGATCATAAATCTTCCCTTTACACAAGTTAAATTAAGGGATATCGAAATGCACTTATAGCGACTATTCTCGCTTCAATCACTTTCGAACGTAGTTCAACTCAAGACACAAGCAAACCAAACATGTGAAAAAAATTCTAGGCCTCTTCACATGTTGTAGAAGGCAATAGGAGTGATGTTATACAATATAAAGTTGTGATTTACTTTCAAAAACAAGAGGGGTCCAAAGTTATAACTTTACTTAGTCAATGTCACTTTAACTTTATATTTGCGCACACACACATATACACACACAATATATACATAAAAGATAGTGAGATAACTTGCTCAAACAAAAGCCCATAACAAGCTCAAACACAAAAGAACCAAAGAACCACTTTCTACCATCACCAAAAGCCTAAAGATCTAACCTTTAGCACCAAAATCACAAAACATCTCCACCCTCCATCATCTAATGCTCACGGCCCTATATGAATCGCCCATCATCTTCACTTTTATTCCTCTTTGACTTTAGAACCATGCTTTCTAAAGTGTTCTAAGGTATTGGTGAAAGTTTGATGGAGTTTGGAGAAGAATTGATCTAATTAGAGAAAGATTGGTGAAGGCAGAAGTGAATTAGTGCTAATCACTTCTACCATTTTTGTTCTTTTATTATTTTCAAGCTTTGAAATGTTATGAAGTGTTTACCCATGCTTTAGCCTTCCCTTTACATGGCTAAGACCCCTTTCTATGTTCCTTGCATGCTCTTTTTACTTTACATAAAAATATCTCGTAGCAAAATTACCCTTTTACACATAGACACAAAATATCTTCTATGACATCACCCATGACATCATCATTTTCTTTTCATATATGGTAAAATGTTTTTATTTCTTATTATTGATTTCCTAATAAAGTAAGTGTACGTAAAAAAAAGTTTGAATAACTTCTAACGAGTAAAAAGTTGTTTATCAGTAAAACAAATTTCGATCACATTATCGATATTTCGCCATAGTATATATTTTTGTAAACATTTTTCTAAAACAAGTTTATCATCATTAGTTATGATTTAAACGGGGTTTAACAAGACTATTAAATCAACTCAATAATATTTAGTCCAAGATTCAAATATTTAAACAATTTAGATATTTAAATACGAAGTGTCCAAAATTCTGGGTCGTTATATTCTCCCATATGTAGAATATTTTGTCCTCAAAATTCCAACACGAGCAACAAAAAATAATAATCACAAAACAATACTTAAAAACGTTCAAAATCGCTAACAAACAAAGCCCATAGCTTGCTCAAGTTCAGAAACCTTCTCATTGCATAAGAATGATAAATAATCTACTAAGAGTACCTTATTTTCAACAGTTTTCGGTTATTACTTGGTCGATTTTTAATGCTACCACATAACAAATCGAAGAGTGATCACCTAAACTCTCCATAAGCCAACAAAATATAGTATGCATATAAACTAAAGCCTATACAATGCACATGGACCACCCTATGCAATATCAAATTTGCTCACTTGCTCGATCACATAATTCACTTCCAAATTAACATAGATCACTTGACCTCTCTAGTGCAGACTTCGATCAGGTTCCTTGATTAGAAATCTTCTTCTTCCTTACATAGCCATATACTATGATAGAAAATTTTGGGACCATATCAGGAATTCGTATCAAGTGTTCGTCATTAAGAATCAAGTGAAAAATCCTAATTCAGACCGATGTGAACCACCTCGAAATCAAATATATGAATACTAGATTAAGAACAATCATGTGAATAAAATGATCTACATATAACTTACACATTTATCCAGTTAGTTTCTTAACCAATTACTTTTTAAATCACATTCATTTACATTAATAGTATGCTATTCGATACTAAAATTATTTGTGAGATGTTTCATAAAACATTACTTCAGGTTTATCAACATTTTATAACTTCATTTATAAAACATTTCATGAAAACTTGCTTTACTTTATTACTCGTATAACACTCTGCTACATCCTAAGAGTATATATACAAAATGTCAAATTTATTTTACTTAACAAGTATGTTAAACACATTTAAAACTTGTTTTAACTTACCGCCTTCTCAATTACAGAGTTACAAAAATTCAACTTTTATATTTTCACCAAAAACACTTAACTTTAAGTTCTATAACGATTCATAAGTTTTCGACCGTCCAAAATCGTTGAAAATCCCGTTTCATTTTAACAAATAAAAATTACCAAACACCATATCATAACATTATGTACATCCCATAAAATCCTAATGCATAGGCAACATGTCTCCATAAAATTACTTAACAAAGTTCCAATTATGTAATAAACACACTTTACCCAAAAAGAAAAACATGAAAAGTTTTCAACATTTATTCTAGGCTATGCCACTACCACTAGGGCACCCAACGTAGAATACATAGAAATTTTTTCCATATAGAATGCTTACTCTAAAATCTTTTAAGAAAACTTTATAACTAAACACCGAATTTTATTTCAAATCAGTTGAAATATTAACCTATACATATATCTTTTGTATATCAAATCATACTTTCATGATTAAACCAAAATCTATTTTACCAAAACAACTTTGTAGCATTCTCCCACTTAAAAACTCATAAATGAATGTCGATGATGTTGCAGTCATCACCCGAATTATTTTCAAGCGACAAAAGTGAGTTCAGTACATCCAAATCATGCCTTTCGGACTAAACCAAAATCATTTTCAAAGCGGTATTACATATTTCTTATAATAGTACTAAGTATCATGAAATCAGTCTCATAAACCAATTCCTCAAACATATACTTTCAAATAATACTATAACCATTTTTCTAAAATCTTAAAAAACATTTTCAAAGAAACCAGGATTTAAGTTCTCAAAATATCAGTTTAAATCCATTTCATCTATAAACCGTATTTTTTAAACCATACTTACATAAAATCACTTTCTTATATAAAATCTTTCCATAAATATTTATTTACAAAATAACTTATCTTTCCTTGGATTAAAATAAAGTGAATATTAGGCTCAGGTCCCTAATAAGTTTCAAAATACACAAAAACCCCAGTAAAAAAAGTATGTAAATTAGGTCCCTAAAATTAAGTTACCAAGTAATTGCATATAGTTAGGCAATTATTCACTGAATAATTGCAGACATTTATGCAATTATATCCAAAAGTTGCATAAATTTATGCAATTTTTTCGGTGAATAATTGTGGAAATTTCCGCAATTTTTTTGGTGAATAATTGCGGAATTTTCCGCAATTTTTCAGTAAATAATTATGGAACTTTCAGCAATTTTTTGATATAATTGCATAAATGTCTGTAATTATTCACTAAATAATTGCATAAAGTGTATGCCATTATTCGGTAACTTAATTCTAGGGACCTAATTTACAAACTTTTTTTTACTGGGGTTTTTGTGTATTTTGAAACTTATTAGGGACCTGTGCCAAATTGTCCCTAATAAATGCCTTTTGCCAAATTCAACTTTTAACCCAACATTGTCATCGAACACCTCATAGTCAAAACTGTGAAACTCAATTCATAAGGTGTTCGATACAACGCTCCAAAAAATATTGCCTACCCAACCTATGAATAGAGGCTAATACTACTCATAAATCGGTCGAGCACAAATCAACAATCAATAGATAATAGTCAATGCTCATAACTAACCAAGCATGACTAAGCTACTAAATCTACAAAAGAAAGTAATGCTCATAAACTGGTCGAGCATGTCAAATCATTCTACAAAGGGCAGCAATACTCATAAACTGGCCAAGCACGGCAAAACTAATTAATGAGTGGTAATGAATGAACATCATTAATCCTTACAGTAATTAAACTATACTTTAATAATTCATAATTATATAAGTTACCTTATATAAGATCTTTAATTTTCATAGTCATAATTACCTTTAAGGTTTACGTTTATAACAATTACAAATTCGCTCTCATATGTATAATACACTCAACTCATGCTAGAGCATTCCATTAACCTATCTCACATCAGGAATTTTTATACTGGTTCAAACTTCTCGTTCTACATCCAGTCCCAGACTCCTTTCTGGAATTTCACTAACAATAATCCTCACTTAACTTGGAGGAACAGGTTTACAACCCCTGAGCAGCCGAACAGGGACCTGAGCAATAGAACAGGATTTCACCTCAACAGCCGAAGAGGACTTCACTTTGCCCGAGCAGCAGAACGGGACTTTTACCGAACAATATTTCTTGACACTATGTGTTCTTGAGTAACACGAATTTGTCAATTATAGTACACCCTTCCTATAATCTACTCCTTTATGATATATATGTGAATGCGTGAAGAATAAGGAAGTAAGAAAGTGAATTTGAATGATGTTGAAAGCACAAGTGTATTAGAATCAAGAATTTTGAGAGTAGAATAATAATCAATTGAATTGTTGTTGGAAAACTTGATTCTAATGTGTTTATATCGATAATAAATAGTTGAAATTGTTTGTGAAGAGTTATCATCAAGAGTTATGATCATATCTGTTGGATTAAAGATTTCAACTCTTCACGAATGGAAGTGCCTTTTCAAATAAAATAGCCGTTATAGATATTCAGACTTCTGAATTGAATAATTCAGACTTTTGAATTGAATAATTCAGACTTCTGAATTGAATAATTCAGACTTCTGAATTGAATAATTCAGACTTCTGAATTGAATAATTCAGACTTCTGAAATTGCACGGGCTCAAACCAGAAAGAAAATAGGCTAAAAACAACCATTTTCAGATGTCTGAAATTACCAAGTCAGACGTCTGAATATTGTACTAACAATATTCATTTTTCCAGATTTAGACGTCTGATTTGGTACATTCAGACATCTGAATGTAACTAAAAAATACCATAGCTCAAATGGTTAGAGCACTTGCCTTTTGAACTAGTGACTCGGGTTCGAGTCCCGCTCCATGTAATTTTTGAAAACTTGATTTTTCATTTAAAATATGAGTGTATATGTGTGTATATCATTTTGAGAAGATTTTAACATTTGTAAACTCTAGACACGACATTCTATGACTAATAATACTTTGTTTGTCACCTTCGTTTTGTCTCTATCGTATATATCTCTTCTTGTATCTCCATATACATTCTTTCATACTTTTGTACTGTGTATCTTCATTTTGAACGTATTTGATTATCTCTTTTTGATGCTCATGTACCTACAAATTAGCTTAGAGATTCTTTGACATAATTGTATAGTTGTTGTCATTAAAATCCAACAATTGAGGTTCTAATAGTCGCTAAACACAAAATGGATTTTACCTCACAAGAACAACATCCAAACATAAAAGAATGGACACAAATAATTAAACATCACGAAGAGTGTAAGACACTTTCCAATGCAATTAAGAAAGAATCAATCCAAAGGTTTGAATCAAAAACAAGGAAAAGGATTTTTTTTCAACAATGACTAGGAAGGTGTGCCCCACTTATGGAAAGTATACCTCTAGTAAATATACCTAAGAGAGTCATTTACTCCGTGACTCTATCAGAAATGTACATGCTGGACCCCGCCAACCTTACCTAGTACTGAGTATTTCACATCTCTACATGCATACAATCGAATCGAATATAGAGTAAATGTGAAGATACCTAATAGAAGCAACCCCACATAGCTTCATATCCACTCGCTCTTTGGTATTAGTCATTTCCGACAACGGATATCAACGCACACATGAGCAAAAAAATCATCTTAAATTGAGGAAACACAAAAAAGATAGCAGAATCGATAGTAAATAAATCAACTACCGGGAATAACAAAATGATCGCATATGGAAATTACTCCTTATACCCTTATCACCACTTGCCGATTTCAAACTTGTATTATCCTTTGGTTAATTATGAAGCTGGACAAGTTGGGGCATTTTTGCCTCTTAGACCTTGCCTCGACGTACATTCTTATCTTTCGAGACAGAGACGAGTTTCCATATCTCAATGTTTAGTGTTAAATATGTGTCTAAACCCTTTTCATATAACTGATATCGCTTATGGAAGTCAAATTTCTTACCCTAATCACCAAACTTAGATTTCCAACTTGTATCATCCCTCGCTTAAAAACAGAGCCAAGTAAGTCAGGACACAGATTGCTCCTGACCTTGCATAAACACTCTAATTTTTAGATCTCACATATAGTAACGAATCAATCTTGATGTTTGGTACTAAGGATAAAACTAAATCTTTTCCATAATCGAATCAAACTTTTAAACTTTTAAAACCGAACGTGGCTTGATTTTCACATCACCGATATTTGTAAAATGCTTTTAAAACACTATTTAAAATATTGTTTTTAAAGAGATAATTATATTTCTAAGTGTATCAAAAAGAAGGGTTAAAAACAAATGTATTTAAAACATTGTTTACTATAGACCCAAAATCAATTACACTTAGTTTTCCCTTTAAACAATCTTTTTAAAGACTTCTTCGTTTATAAAATATTATTTATAAATAAAGTTATTATTATCTTTAAACCAAAACTCCTCCAAAAATGTAAAAATAACAATACTTATCAAGTCATGTAACAAGCTCTCTAATAACTTAATGAAATCATTTATTGTAACAAAAGTATTGTAATTCATGAATTCTTTTCTACTTTTCGAAATCATTTACCATAACAAAAATGTTAAAATCCATGACTTCTTTCTCAATTATTAAAAAACATTTATTACAACAATGATGTTGTAATCCATGCCTCCTTTTCACTTTCTATAAAATAAAAAATAATTGAAATATATTTTTTAAAACATCAGTTTCAAATATTACCTAAAAAGAAAATCACAAGTTTAATTTATATTAAAAACTCAAAACCATTTATTTCCTTATTTCGGAATAAAGCTTCTTCTTCGATAATTTATATCAAATCATTTAAAATATATATAAATTTCAAACCACTTTTAAAACACTTAAATATATTTTAGAAAGTCCACTTAAAATAACTAAAGAAGAAAAATCAAGCTTAAAACCATTTTGTAAAAGTTGAAAATAATGCCACAAAACTATCATTAAAAGAGTATGGAAATCAAATTATTTTGAAAGGAGGACCTAAATGATTTAATTGCTTTATTACTTGGAAGGGCTT